>CM060436.1:29831232-34831232 GCA_030545235.1 Helianthus tuberosus
GTGGACCACGCCCAGGGTGTGGCCACCCCTCACATCACCAACATTCCGCCCCTGCATCGCCTTCCCCCCACGCACCACTGGCGTGGTGTTCACGCCCCTTCCATGCCCCGCACCTGCAAAAGTGACCCCTCGTCGAAGCCAGCTCGGACCCCCCCCCCCCCCCCCCCCCCAACCCCCAAACCCCATTTTACTTATGGTCCTAAGAGTTGTCCAATTTAAAGACTTGGTGTAATTATCATTCTCTAATCTCTAAACAATGATCATAAGTTGGCCAACATACGCAAAAGTTGCCTCGACTAGTCTACATGTTTTAACTACACCAACTTATAGGTTCTTCACCCAACGTCATAAGTTTATCTTGCCACAACTAACACTCCAACCCTCGTTCGATATGAAGATACGAAAACATTTCAATAAAGTTGAAGAGGAGCTTGAAGAACATGCCTGACCATTAATGTGGATACAAACTCAAAATCCCAACACAAACTTGATTTCTTTAAACTCAAAATCCCAACACATAAATTTGATTTCTTTTTCTTGGAGGCATTTTTGATCAAACACCTGAAGGACACTTTATACGGTACATGAATACATTCCAAAACAACTTCACTTGATTAGCAACTTCACCATCACCAATGCCTACAATTCCAATTTTTCACATGAACCCTAATAAACCACAAGGTTCCCAACAAGCTTGCACAACACGTCTCGTCCAAAAGCTGTCAACTTGATCATCAATTTGCGTGAAGTTCACGCTGATTGGACAGCAACAGAACTACCAGGAGCGCATCTTTGCCTTCGAGGGTCGTCTTGTTGTTTTACCCCACCCTGTTAAGCTTCTTTCATCCAATCCCACCACCTCAACATTGTTAACCTGCTTCGACGACAGTGGCGCTGGCGACGGTGGTGGTGGTGAGGTGGCGGCCGGAGTTGTCTCCACCGCCTTCACCTTCCGCTTACCCCACGCTCCTAATCGTTTCCCGTTCCTCCTTGTTGATCCTAAATTCCAAGAATGACCAGTAGCTTTCATCAACCCGCCAAATATTTGAAGATCTTCGGTTATCTCATGCCTTGATAAAGAAGTCATACCCGGAAGGATATCCCTTTGGAAATCCCTGCGGGGCCTACCTCTCCTCGCTTGTCCTCTTCGGGGTCTACTACTCGTTAAAGCGGGCCCCACTTCATCAAGGTTCCTGAAAATCAGGAACCAATGGCATAGGCATGTAATCTTCTTCTTTAGTCTCCTCTAATTGTAAAGTCAACATCTCATACTCATCCGTTTCACGGGCTGCGGAATCAATCACCTTGACGAACCATAAAAGTGGATCGTTGTCATTGTCAGTGTCGGTGTCTGGTTTTGACATGGGCTCTACATGATTTTGCTGACGAGATATTGCAGTGATTACTTCAGCTGCAATCTTTTCAAGCTCCATGCTTTCGAAACGATCGGTTTCTTTGCGTTCATCGTCTTCCTCAATCTCTGAAACAGCGGGTGCTTCTAAATCTATCTCCATTGTTCTCTTCTTCGAGCTTTTAACAGACTCCGTTACTAACAAATCATCATCCTCCGTCACACAAGAATTCAAGTCGAAATGATTTTTGAAACTCTTGATTTCCGCTTCATCTGTTTTAGCGTCAATCTGCTTTTCCGTATCACCATCCCACGTCACGTTAATGTCAATTCCTCTGTGTTCGATTGATGGAGAGGTCGAAACAGCAGACGTATTGTCGGTTTTCACAACACAAAAGTTCCGAAAATCGGAAATCCTAATAACTTTTTATTAGTACCCGAAGAATCATCATTTTTCTTTTCCCAAATCACCCGAACGATCACCGTTTGTACAAATACCCGGTTTAGCTCTAAGCCATGGCAATGCTGTTTGGTCAAGTTTTATTGAATTATCGTCTTCGTTAGACAAATTTTGAACGGTATTCAAGTCCATATCTTTGGTAGTACCTGTTAAATCAATCAAAGTTTGACCCGTTAAAGATCTTTTGAGACCCATCGTCAAGGTTATTGCAGTTTCGATAACCAAAACCGACCGAATGCGATCGTGCATGAAGTTCTTTCGACCCAGACGTTGACCCATTGTAAAACCCATTGCCATTTCTATGCCACGTGTCTTTAAATACCTCGTGGCTCTTAGGAGATGACAAAAACGATGCGTGTTTTTGAAATGAGGTTAACTTGTGAGTCAAGTTATTGGCTGACTTTATCCAAGATGAAGACAATGAATTCCCCTTATCTGGGGCGCTAGCAAACGGGTATGCGCTAGAAGCGTTAAATAGCAAAGGGGTTTGATTAAAATGAGACCGATCTTGAACTTTTGAAGAAAATTCTGGATAAACTCCTTGATGTCGAAATTCTTTATTGTGCATTGTGTCGGAAGGTGTAACCATCTTACTGGTTTCGAAATATCGGGATGTGTAGTTCGTATTGCCTCCACCGTTCCCTGTTCAAAACGAAGGTATGCTGTTTAGTTCAACACGAGCGTATACGAATGTGAACATTAGAGGTGCCAAATGGGTGGTCGGATAACAGGTCAAAGACGTAATTTTAATTTTTAAAAGTGGTTGAAAATTAAAACAGGTTAAATAATAATTTTCTAAAATGTTATTACAAAAATAATCTAACCTTTATTAATAAAGAGATTTAGAGGGCTTTTATGCATATTAATACTCTTCGTGTATGACTTTCAACCCATTGACCCATTTGACTTGTTAGAGATAAAACATAAACCAAATCGACCCATTTTTTGTGAACGGGTGAAAATCGTCACCTCTATCGAATATTATACTTCGATTTATGCTAAGTTTAAACATCAAGATTTTTAAGTTCAAAATTAAGTTTTTGGCATCCGGTAGTGCTACTTCTAAATTTTTAGCAATACTTATACTTATTTTATTTTTGTATCTTAAAATTTCGCGATTATTTAGTGTTTATAACAAAGTACCTAAAAATAAATACTATAAGAGACGTAAATCTTGAATCACCTGGTTCGCGCAGACAAGAAAATGTGTGCCGTCCATTGCTATTACCCTCAAATGGTAAATTACCGTATCCATCTGTTTTAGCATGCGAGCCAAGAAAGTCAACATCTTGACCATGAACGGGTTCATTAAGATCTGCCAACCCATTAGACCGCATAACGTGTTGACCAGATCCAGTATTCGCATTCCAGCCTTTCTTCCCGCCATCATCAAGAAACGATTTTACTCCATTTTTAGTTACAAATCCATTTCCTTTAGTAGGGTAGCTTGAGATTTCCGATATCTGGTTATCTACAATATGTTCACCGTCTTCCGGGTCAACGTACTCATGACCCGGAAGTTGAAGATCAAATAACTTTTTCCTAACTTTTGAAGGTCTACATTCCACTATCTCACAATCCTTTGAACCGTTTCCTTTTGAACTTAACGGAGAATTAGTTATCTCTGCTCCAAAAATGAACGCTCGAGATGTAGTGTTATTGTTACCCAACGGGAAGCTAGGACTCTGCCACCTGTTAGCGTCTTCATAAGGTTTTTGAACCGGCATGTGGCTCGAGGACGATGATGTGTCGATAGAAATCGGATATTTATTAAACTCTCTCCGTTTAACTTCCTCCATTATGTCTTGTTGTCTTCTATAAAGACGGTGGAGTTCATGAACCTGGTATGGCAAACACAAAATCAAATAAGAGTGTGTTTGGGCCGGGTTTTATGCAAATTGTATAGGGCCCAAACTAGATCATATTGGGCCGGACCGTATAGCCCAATTGTTAGGCCCAGTGGGTCTATCTTCTTTCGGGATCTAGTCTAGTCTCAGGGGCATGTCCTCGGAAAAGCTAGTATCCTAAAGTTTTGTATTGCGTCATTCTTTTTAGAGTAAAATGCCATTTTCGTCCCTGATGTTTGGCTGGTTTTGTAACTTTCGTCCAAAGGTTTGCTTTTCCGCATCTGGATCCAAAAGGTTTAAAATCTTGCCATTTTCATCCGGCTCGTTAACTCCATCCATTTTTCTCCGTTAAGTCAGGGGTATCTCCATTTTTTTGCTAACTCAAAGGGCAATTTGGTCTTTTTCACTTTATGTAAAAAGACCAAATATCACTGAAAAAGACCGAATTGCCCTTTAAGTTAGCAAAAAAGACAGAGATACCCTTGACTTAACGGAGAAAAATGGATGGAGTTAACGAACCAGATGAAAATGACAAAGATTTCAAACCTTTTGGATCCGGATGCGAAAAACAAACCTTTGGACGAAAGTCGCAAACTGGCCAAACCTCAAGGACGAAAATGGCATTTTACTCTTATTTTTATTAATGAAGTTTGTCAGGGTACCATCCCCTTTACCCAAAAAAAATCAAATAAGGGGTGTTTGGCATTGTCTTTTCGAAGTGACAATGGAATAATCAGAATCGGTTTTACTATACCCAAACACTATCAACCAACATATGAACATTCAACCGAGTAAAAAGGTAAGAAGAAAGTGTAAAAAGTACCTGGCCCTTAAAGACGGCTTCGTGTTGAAGCATTTTGTGTTTCAACTCATCTTTATCGTGACCGGAATAAGCATCGGTGACCATTCTTGGAGTAAAACCATCGTAATAATGCCCGTTAGTCAAGGTGTTAAAAAGATGCCAGCTGCTACTATTGGAATCTTCATTAACATTCCTCATTGAGTGATACCCTGGGAACAAGTTCTTAGAGTGCACTTCTGTTCCCATTCCTGTTAATCCGTAAATAAATCATTCGAAAAGAAAATTCTAATGTTGCTAAGAAGCTTAATTAACGACATTTGATCATGTTCTGTAATTAAAGCATCCTCAAGATATGAAAATGCACACGATATGAAACGTATTAGAATCGAATACGCTATGCACTCAGCAATTATCAACAGTCCACATTAAAAGTCAAGACAGATTACATAATCCCTTATCAAAAATAGCAAAAACTATGTGTTAGGTACCGATTGATCGTATTATAAATCATAAATGTGATATGAAGCTTCAAGTAACACAAAGCGGCGGTTGTGATATACCACTATAGTCATGTCAGATATTACTATCCGATAAATCCAGAAATTACGCAACACCATGGTCGCGTATCCCACTTTATTACATCAAAAGCTCACAAAAATCATGGTGTAATCCATAAAAAATGTATGTTTTGCTAATGAAATCATTGCATCATAAGTTTGATTCAAGTATCTTCTCTCTTCACATTATCTATAGCTGAGTTCAAACAATCAATAACTAGACAACACATGTTTTAGCATACTAATCACCATAACCATATAATTAAATAAAGTTCTAAATTTACCCCCCTTTGGCACTAATAATTAATTAAAAATCTAAAATCTAAACTAGATTAATAAACAAACTAACAAAGAGAGAGCAGATCCCACAAAGATATAAAAATCCCAAATCAAGAAACTTATCAGAAATCAAGAACCCTAAAAAATAAAATATTACTTCCCAATATATAGTTAAAGTCAATAAATATTTTGTAAATAATTAATTATCAGAAATCAAGAACCCTAAAAAATAAAATATTACTTCCCAATATATAATTAAAGTGAATAAATATTTTGTAAATAATTAAATAATAGAAAATATAAATTAAGTAACTTTTCTAAATTACCAACAATCTTTCCATACCCAAATCAATTATTCTCCAATTCTGAATATTAAAAAAAAAAAAAACAAAGTTACAAACATAATAAATGAAAGAAATTGAAAGTAAATTATACCTTAGAACCACATCCTTTTGAGCTCTGTTCTTGATGAAATTGAAACTGATTGAATCATTGAACTACTTTTCTGCACTACCCATGAACTTAAGAAATCTTGAAATTTCAGCAAATTTATAAAAAAGAATATTTTTTTTAATAATAATAATAAGAAGAAGAAGAAGAAGAAGAAGAAGAAGAAATAATAGAGTGGTGATGAAGTGATTGTTAATTGATAGTAACAATGGTGGGAAGATAAAGCAGCAGCAGCAATGAAGGATGTTGGATCATCAGTTAATGGTTATGAGAGAAAAACAATGAAGATTTTTGATCTGCTGGGCCAGTCTCTCTCTTGTGAAAAGGAAGGAAGATGGGTTTTTTTTAGAGAGAGAAGAATGTGTGTGTTTTAGAGAGAGGAAGTTGAGTTTAGTTTATGAAAGAGAGAGAGAGAGATCCCAGGTAAAGAAATTTTCATACAATTATACTTTATAATCTTTCATATGACTTTAATATCATGTCAGGACCAATGTTGAGTAAAAATATGTGTATTTATTCATATATTTTTCTTATTTTTATAATTAATAGTTTTTAATTCATTCATATGTTTTATTGAAAAGGTATCTTTTATTAAATATACATATTAAAAGATTTTAGAGTTAAATGGTATGCCATTCTCGTTAACAGAAAAAATGGATAAAACTAACACAGTGAACTAAAATGGCAACGGTGAAACCTTTCTAGACCCACAGGTGAAAAATAAAACATTTGTACTAAACTGACAAAATAGACCAAACCACAGGGACTAAAATGACATTTAACTCTTAAAAGATTTTATATATGTTATGTGTGAGCTGACAACCTTTGGGCGTGAAAGAGCTCACCGTGAGAGGTGTTACAGGCGTAAGAGGTGGGGGAAAGTTCTTGTACAAATAATCTTAACATACTAAACATACAAATTGAAGGAAAACTCAAAAAGACAATGTGGCATTTTTGTAATTATCAATAACTATCAAAGTTACTCTACAAATATACCTAAAAAATATAAAAAAAAACTAACCCCCCCCCCCCCCCCAAAAAAAAAAAAAAAAAACCTAACAACACCCCCCCCCCCCACCCAAGCTAAAATGCTAAAAACTAAACCCCCAAAAAACCTAAAAAAATAAAAAAAAAACACACAAAATAAATTTTTTTTAGTATTTTTTATAAAAAAATCGCTACTTTTAGTAGCAGCAAAAAAAAAAAATTGTAACAAAATGTAGCGATTTTTCTATAAAATTTTTTTTTTTTTTTTTTTTGTGTTTTTTAGGTATTTTTGGTTGAGTTCACATTTGTATAGTAACTTTGATAGTTGGTGGTAATTACAAAAATGTCACCTTGTCTTTTTGAATTTTCCTTCAATTTGTATGTTTAATATGTTAAGATTATTTGTATTTGATTTTTTGCCGTAAGAGGTGAAGTCTTTGTTAACACATGCAAGAGCCTTTCAACAATTTCCATGTGGGAGGGGGCGTGAAAACTCATCAAACCATAACAAATAACCTAAAGGCAATCTTAACAACGTAATTAAGATTTTGCTATATAAGTGTGACTAATCTTGTAGAGATTAATATATCTGACTAGATGTTATTTACTTATAAATAAAAGTTATAAAATGAACAGTCTATAAAATTAAAAGTTAACTAAAATGGGTTTTCCCTTTCTCTTTGTATGTGATTTCTTTTTGGTGAATAAATATATACATGGGAAATTGAGTGAACTAGAAGAAATGGCTTTGTTTGTAGATGCTCTATCATGCTTGCTTTTGGTGCTTTATTTATTTTTTATAAAATATTGTCATTATACATTAATCTATTTTTTACACTTATTATTATAACATGTTTATATATACTAGAAGGGTGTTTACGCGATACGCTAGGTGAATATTGACACCGATAATTAGATAACATATTATTTTTTTTAAATTAAAAAAAAAACTATAGAAGTATCATATATTCAAATTAATAGATAACATATTTTTTTTAAATTAAAAAAAACTATAGAAGTATCATATATTCAAATTAAAGGGAAGAGAATATTCTTTTTTATGGTGTAACTTGTTTAGACATATAATTATAATGAATTAATTCAGCTTTTATATATATGTGAGCCAAAACGATTTACAACATCAAACAAAACTTGTGATGCTGGATATACTTTTGTGATGGGTTAGACAAACTGTTATACATATGCACGTCAAAACTAATTAGATCATGTGTAGTGGTCAAGAAATATAATGTCTCCACCATGGGGCATTATCCGACACGTGTCATCCCAGTCAGCATGGGGCATTATAGCATAAAGTGGTGTAGTGGGGCATTATTCCAATAGCGCCCATATTATTTTTAATGCAAAAAAAAAAAAATCAAAAGTGATTGTCAGACATGTGGGGAACACTAATTGGCTAGTCAAACCTTGATTGGCATTATTCAAAAGTGGTCAGACATGTTTGAGCGTTTTAATTAACACACCACACTCATTTTTTTTTTAATAACGCCCGGTAACGCCCTGTGTAATGGCGGCCGGGGCGTTATGAGGCGTTTTTTTTGAAAAAATTTTAAAAATCACGCCCCACTACGGATGGTCTTACAGCTTGTAAGTTATCATAAGAAGTCACACGCAACATAGGAATGAGTTAGACAAACATTGTAATGGGTTAAACACAACATTATATACATGTGTATCAAAATAGGTGCAACTTTGTATCTAACATAAGAAGTTATATGTGTTGTTGCATTTAATTAGATGGACCTTAATATACATATGCATAAAACTAGTTACTGCTCCGAATCAAACGTAAGAAGTTAAACACACTATTGTATTTGGTTAGACACATTGTTATATACATTTGCATCGATAGTATTTACAATGAAGTAGACCTCATAAGTTGGGAGCACTATTATAGACACATGTGCACAAAAACCCATAACAATAGTGAACAAAACCTACAAAATATTTGCCATAACCTACATATATGTGTATTGCAAATTGTATTTGGTTTTTGAGCGCAACCCAATTAACACTTGCTTTTTAATGTGCCTTTATAAGTTGTAAATGGTTAGGCCTCTCGTTATACTATCACATATGGGGCGTTAAAGATGATGTGGGGGTTTAACAGGAGTTAAAAACCATTCCTTTCCGAGCGTTAAAGGCGTTAATAGCCCCTTGCGTTAACATGTTAACACGATTGAAAAGAGATTAAGTTCCAATGATTTTTTTGGTTTATTTTTTTTCCTTTCTTAAACCAAAAACCACTACTATATATAATACATCATCTTAGTATTTTTAAAACCAAAACAATCTCCTCTATATTTTTTTAAACAGTGCCTTCTTCATCATCAACGTCCGGGTTCTACGTTGCGGAGGAGGTTTTTTTCCCCAAAGTATTGTAGCCTCAGCATAAGCATTATTACAACAACCACAGGCACCGCCATGAATCCGAAAACTTGCACTCAACTGCAACCGACTACGCGCTCATACACCAACCAAGACTCAAGTTTCAAAAAATGACTTTAATCACAAACACACTAGGAATCGACGCCAACTGGGATTAGCAAAAAACATAAAAGAATGCAACGGTGGAAGGTTCTTCGGCTATTGGTAAAACAGAAACAAGTAAATGGACTCATGAAGAACAAGTAGCTTTAGCCAAAGCGTGGATAATTGGGTGATTTAATTATTGCTAAACGATAACCTATTTTATCTGTTTATTTGTCTTTCTATATAATAATGTTAAGACAAAATTGCACAAAACAACCTTTATGTTTCATCTAAACCGCAAATACCTTTCATTTTAAAATTGCACAAAAATGATTTTTTATTAGAATGAGTTCTACACATCTTTATATGCAAAAGCTTCGAAATTTTTTAGAAAAAAAAAAAACTTTTACATGTTAAATTAATTTAATATGATATGTTTAACATGTTAAATGTATGGTTTTCCAATTCCTCACCTTTTTTAGGTTACTCATTAAACATCACAATTATAATTATTTGTATAACATAATATTATTGTTTAGTTATTTGTACCATTGTTATATATAATACTAATACTTATTATATATAATATAAAAATATAAAAGAAGAGAATTTCTACCGTGGTTTTTCATTATATTATTATTATTATAAACAAGATGAATAGTGTTGTACTACATCGCATGTTTTATAGATTTATCATTTTTTTTGTCTTTTATTCTATTTCGTCATCTAGTGTAAACTTTTTCATTTACAATCCATTAGTTTAACTACTTGTATTTTTTTATTTAATTTTAACCAAATTACTTTTTTCTACCCCTAAATAGTTATTTTTAACGAACACTTTAATGACGTTTTAGACATAATTTTTAATTTTTCTTTTTCTTTACTATATCGAGTGTGGCAAATGTTTTTTTAGTTTAATTGTGACAACCCATACCTCAGCAGCTTGTCTGTGTGTTTTAGTTTAGCTTGCATAGTTGATGTGGTGTTTTAATGTAATACGTGTATGTTGAATAAATTGTTTGATTAAATGCGAATGATGACGAGTTTGTGTTTTGTATGAATGTTATGAGTTTATAGTTGTGTATGTGTTATAGTGGATCGCACAATCCTCGAAACCATGTGGGCTTCTTCGAGCCCAAATGTCCTTAAACCCAAACCGACCCCTTATGGCATGCGCATATGCATATAGGGGTGCATATCATTCTTTTTCCAAACTATAGCAAACCCTACTCGCGTCTCTCCCTCAAGATCGACGACAGCCCCTCCTGTTTGATCGGAGCATTCTCTCGGCCCTAGCATATTCCTTGACACCTTGTAATCCGGTTAGTGTTCATACTCATATTGCTTTGATAACCATTCTCAGCCATGTGTGATGATTATGGGTTGATTGATGATGATTAGAATACACCATGCTTGAATGTCTTATTGTCAAACTAGGGTTCTTGTGTGTTGAGATTGACAAGTCTAGCATAATTAAGTTTAGTGATAGTAGAACATTGATATTTGATAACTGATGTTAAGTTCTATGAATTCTATGTGATTTGATCCGAATGGAATATTGTTTTGTGTGAGGATGGTGATGATTAATCATAAAAGGAATGTTTGGGGTTTGAACAAATTAAGAATTGTAACTGTTTGATCTATGATTGGGGGAATGGGTTCATGTTTACGAAAATCATGGGGGATTGGTTGACTAGTCCGATCGCACAAGGGAATCCCAATCGTACAAGGGATCCCAGTCGCACAAGTCAGCATGGATCGCACAAGTTTGCTGGACTGTTGGGCCTTGCTTGTTTATAAGACATTGGGCTAAGTCCAGTGGGCCATGAATGAATCGCACAAGTTGTGCGATTGGGAAGGAGGCTGCCTAAACTGTTGTTGGGCCAGTCTTGTTGGGCCAGCCCATACATGGATCGTACAAGAATCCCAATCGCACAACAGTTGCTCAGTCGCACAAGTGTTTGGGCCTAATGGCCAGTCACACAAGTATAGTGGGCTTGGATGGTCTTGGGCCGTGTATCAATGTTTGATCGCACAAGACCAACCCAGTCGCACAAGTCCTTTTTGGGCCTTATGTTGTACGAGTCTGATGTGCTTATGTGGGTCGTATAGTGTTGGGCCAAGATTATATGTTATATGTTTGTGTTCAAGTGAACAGAAGGCGGATCATGTGTACTTGATGCAAATACTAGACTATGTGTATAGATAAGTAGCTTGCATATGAACTGATTGGATATATGCAAATGTTATAGGCTTTGATTAACTTGAACGTGTAATTAGTCTTACCGAGCAAATCTAAGGTGAGTTCACTGATCTTTTTCAAGCATGCGTCCCAGGGAGGGACATCTGATAATTATTCCGGGGAGGAATGTTAGGTAATTGGGTTTGACTGGAATGTTAAACCTGGGATGTTGGTTAATACACTCATATCTATCATTAAGTCCCATCATATACCGAATTGGTTGCCGGGGAGGCAACGGGGGTATTAGTTGATAGCGCTATTAGGTTTGGCACCCTCACACCGTACCGGGGAGGACGGTCGTGAACTAATTACCTTAACCACTTGACCAATGTTTGATAGAGCATTGGGGAAGGGCAAATAATCTGGAGCCATCTGCGGTAATCGAGTTATTAACAACATCAAATCTCTTAAATGTTTTATACATATATCTGGTAACTAAAACGTGTTAACAAACTTTGAACTCACCAGGGTCGTCTGACACACTTGTCTGCATGCTTGCAGGTCGTTAGATTCACGGATGGAACTTGCTATTTGGGAGTGCTAGAGTGGTCATGGGTCGTAGCTCTTGGACACTTGTTTATTGACCTTGCACATTTGTTTTGAAATACTTGAATAACTATTTACATTATGCTTCCGCTGAATGAATTTGGTTTAAGTTGTGTTTTGGAATTACTTATGAAATAAATGGAAACTTTTATTTAATACTATGTTATGGTTCAATGTGATTGGTGGCTGGATCCTGGTACGTCACACGTCCCGCGGTGTTTCTGCATGTGGTATTTTGGGGGTGTGACAGTTTGGTATCAGAGCCACTGGTTATAGTGAACTAGGTTTTAAAACGTTTTCATAAAACCAGACTATAACCGAATGACTTCAAAATCGACCATGACACTCAGCTCCAGATTGCAAGGTTTGTCTTTCGTTTACTTATTGCATAGTATATCTAGTATACATTCATGTATGATGTTGCATGTGATTGCACACTTAGCACTACAGACTGAATTCATGTTTATTTGCCTAGGTTATGTGGTTGATAGAGTCACAGTGTGATATCCCGTTAGACTTTCGTGACTTATGTTTTGTGGTGTCTTCTGATTTGCTACTCGAATTTGAGGAACCTATTAGTACGAGTTAGGAGGAGCTGAGATGAGCATGCAAATTGCCTTGTTATTATGGGTGCACACATAATAATAATGTGGGGTGCATGTGAGTCCCAGTGAGGCTTAACGAGTGTGAAAGGGGTTCCGCTCTGTTGTCTGATGTAAACTCAGTAGTCTGTAGAAGTCATTGTGAGGTTTGAATCCAACCTTATCTCGACCTTTAACCTTTTCCCTTTTCTTATATAGAATCATGAGCGGACGAGGCCATGGACGTGGTCATATCGCGATGACTCAGACTGAGTTGACAAACTTGATTAACACACGTGTGGCTGATGCTTTGGCAGCCTACCAAGCCGGTATGAAATGTGCCAAATACTCTTTATTCTTGTGTCGCACACACAACTCTTACCCTTGTGTTGTATTTTCTTTCGTCCATTAGGTCTGCAAGCGAATCAGAATCAAAACAATCCGCCTGCTTGCACTTTCAAGACGTTCATGGATTGTAAGCCACAGACATTTAGTGGGACTGAAGGGGCTGTGGGGTTACTACGTTGGTTTGAGAAGGCTGAGTCAGTGTTTACTATGTGTAACTGTCCCGAGGGGGACCGAGTGAAGTATGCTACAGGCACATTGGAGGATGGTGCCTTAACCTGGTGGAATGCCCAAGTGCAGATGTTAGGCACCGAGATGGATAATGCAACTACTTGGGACAGTTTCAAGGAGTTGATGCGGGAGGAGTACTGTCCTCGTGACGAGATTCAGAAGCTCGAGAATGAGTATTACAATCTGAAGATGGAAGGGTCCGAGATCGAGGCTTACACGAAACGATCTCATGAGCTAGCAAATATGTGCCCTAATTTGTCTCAACCTCCACCACGAAGAATTGAGTTGTACATCAAGGGCCTGGCACCATCAGTAAAGAGTTTGGTCACTGCTGCAAACCTTAACAATCTGCCTTAGATCATCCGTCTAGCACACAAGATTATCGATCAAGAGGTCGAGCGTGGATCGCTACCGCCCCATGTTTCTGCTACTATCCCTGCTGCTACAGCTACCACACCTGCTAGTGATAACAAGCGAAAATGGAATGATGCTGACAAAGCAACCAGTGCGAGCCAATCGCAGAAAAGGCCTGACAACAACAATAATCGTAGTTTCAATCAGTCGTCCTCAGTTAACCAAGGCCATGGCATCAATCAGAGCCAAGGCTCCTACGTTGGTAGGAAGCCAAAGTGCAACAAGTGTGGGTATCATCATCATGGGCCGTGTGTTCGGGCTTGCCATAGGTGTGATAAGGTGGGCCATATGGCAAAAGACTGTAGAGCTCCGTACCCAAAGCAGCAGCAGCAGCAGCAGCAGCAAAATCAGCAGCATCAGCAACAGCAAAGGCAGCATCCGCATCAGAACTAAGGCTTTAGGAAGGGGTGTTTCCAGTGTGGAGATGAGGGTCACATTAAACGGGTTTGCCCTTAGCTGAATCTGAACGCCAATGATAACAACAACCGTCAGAATAACAATAATAATACTGGGAACAACAATAACGGCAACAATGGGGAAAATGGAGCTCGTGGAAGAGTATTTACGATTAGTGCTGGTGATGCTAGGAACGACGGCAATGTCGTGACTGGTACGTTTTCTGTGAACAACCTCTTTGCTTCTGTATTATTTGATTCCGGTGCTGATTGGAGTTATATGTCTCTAGAGTTTAGTCAACGATTAGGGTTAGCTCTAACACCTCTAGAAGCTAAGCATGTAGTAGAATTAGCTGATGGTAAAATAATTGAAGCCTCACACGTCCTTATGGGATGTAAACTAGATCTTGTGGGTGAAGTGTTTGACAATTGACCTCCTTCCTGTTACCCTCGGTAGTTTTGACGTAATGGTTGGTATGGATTGGTTGTCCAAGCACCGTGCTGACATCCTTTGTAAGGAGAAAATCGTACGTATTCCCCTCCCCAGTGGAGAATCCTTATCGGTTCAAGGGCATCGCAGTGGGGCGATGGTTGGTATCATCTCAGCTATGCAAGCTCAGAAGTATCTACGAAAGGGGTATCCTGCTATTTTAGCACTTGTTTCTGATCCTCAGCCTGAAGAGAGGAAGATAGAAGACCTGCCGGTTGTTCGTGAATTTCCTGATATGTTTCCTGAGGAACTTCCTGGTTTACCACCTCATCGTCAGGTGGAATTTCAGATTGATCTTGCACCAGGAGCGGCCCCAATTGCTCGAGCTCCTTATCGTCTTGCACCTGGGGAGTTACAAGAGTTATCTAATCAGCTTCAAGAACTGTTGGATAGGGGTTTTATCCGACCCAGTTCTTCGCCCTGGGGAGCCCCAGTTCTGTTTGTGAAGAAGAAAGACGGGTCCTTTCGTATGTGTATAGATTATCGCGAGTTCAACAAGGTGACGGTCAAGAATCGTTATCCCTTGCCTCGTATTGACGACTTGTTCGACCAGTTGCAAGGGTCGAGATTTTACTCAAAAATTGATCTAAGATCGGGCTATCACCATATGAGAGTCCGAGAAGAGGATGTTCCCAAAACAGCCTTCAGAACGCGGTATGGCCATTACGAGTTTCTGGTCATGCCATTCGGGTTAAACAACGCACTAGTGGTATTCATGGATCTCATGAACCGCGTATGTAAACCATACCTTGGCGATTTTGTTATCGTGTTTATCGATGACATTCTGATCTACTCTAAGAGTAAGGAGGACCACGAGCGGCACTTGCGTCTTATCCTGGAGCTCCTGAGGAAGGAGCAGCTTTATGCGAAATTCTCTAAGTGTGACTTCTGGATTCGAGAGGTGCACTTCCTTGGGCATGTTGTGAATGAATCGGGGATACACGTGGACCCTGCTAAGATTGAGGCTATCAAAAATTGGGCGGCACCAAAGACTCCCTCAGAGGTGCGACAATTTCTCGGTCTCGCTGGGTACTATCGGAGATTTATTTAAGACTTTTCGAAGATTGCTCAACCTCTTACCTCGTTAACACAAAAAGGCGTTCCATACTCATAGGGAACGAAACAAGAAGATGCTTTCCAATTGTTGAAACAAAAACTCTGCAGTGCACCGATTTTGTCTTTACCTGAGGGTACCGAAGATTTTGTGGTGTACTGTGATGCTTCTATTCAGGGTCTCGGTTGCGTGCTAATGCAATGCGAGAAGGTAATAGCCTACGCCTCTCGATAGTTGAAGGTTCACGAGAGAAATTACACGACTCACGACTTAGATTTGGGAGCCGTGGTGTTTGCACTCAAAATCTGGAGGCATTACTTGTACGGTACTAAATGCACTATTTATACCGACCACAGGAGCCTTCAGCATATCTTTGACCAGAAGGAATTGAATATGCGACAGCGTCGCTGGGTAGAACTCTTAAATGACTACGACTGTGCAATCAAGTATCATCCGGGTAAGGCTAACGTTGTAGCTGATGCCCTCAGTCGAAAGGAATCGAAACCCAAACGTGTTCGCGACTTATAGCTCACTATTCACTCAAATCTTCCTGATCAGATTCGTTCGGCTCAGGCTGAAGCATTGAAGGAAGAAAACATTAAAGCGGAATATTTACGGGGCATGAAAAAGCGGCTGGTAGAGAGATCTGATGGTATTCTCTGTTTCATGGAACGAATATGGATCCCTTTGTTTGGAAATCTTAGAGAACTTGTGATGGATGAAGCACACAAGTCCCGACACTCTGTTCATCCGGGTTCGGATAAGATGTATCAGGACCTCAAAATTTTGTACTGGTGGCCAAAGATGAAGGCTCACATCGCGAATTATGTGGGTAACTGTCTGACTTGTGCTAAAGTTAAAGTGGAATATCATAAACCCTCGGGTCTACTTCAGCAACCAAAGATATCCATGTGGAAATGGGAGCAAATTTCAATGGATTTCGTCAAGGGTTTGCCGAGAACTCAAAACGGAAACGATACCATCTGGTTGATCGTTGATCGTCTCATGAAATCAGCACATTTTCTAGCGATCAAGGAAACGGATAAGTTCTCACAACTTGCAGCTGTCTATTTGAAGGAAGTGGTTTCTAGGCACGGGGTGCCGACCTCTATTATCTCTGATCGTGACCCACGTTTCATTTCAGATTTGTGGCAGTCGATGCACAAGTCGTTCGGCTCACGCCTCAACTTGAGCACTGCGTATCACCTGCAGACGGATGGTCAAAGTGAACGAACCATCCAGACACTTGAAGACATGCTGCGAGTGTGTGTGATCGATTTTGGAAAAGGTTGGGAGAAACACTTTCCTTTGATAGAGTTCTCCTACAACAACAGTTACCATACCAGCATCCAGGCAGCGCCGTTCGAAACATTGTACAGACGGAAATGCCTTTCACCTCTTTGTTGGGTTGAGGTAGGTGACAGCCAGATCACAGGCCCGGAACTCGTACTCGAAACTTCAGAAAAGATTGTCCAGATTAGAAATCGTATGGTGGCAGCGCGCGACCGTCAGAAAAGCTACGCTGACCAGCGTAGGAAACCCCTGGAGTGCGCTGTAGGCGATCGTGTTATGCTGAAAGTCTCACCCTGGATAGTTGATGTGGTATTTTAACGTAATACGTGTATGTTGAATAAATTGTTTTATTAAATGCGAATGATGACGAGTTTGTGTTTTGCATGAATGTTATGAGTTTATAGTTGTGTATGTGTTATAGTGGATCGCACAATCCTCGAAACCATGTGGGCTTCTTCGAGCCCAAATGTCCTTAAACCCAAACTGACCCCTTATGGCATGCGCATATGCATATAGGGGTGCATATCATTCTTTTTCCAAACTATAGCAAACCCTACTCTCTTCTCTCCCTCAAGATTGACGGCAGCCCCTCCTGTTTGATCGGAGCATTCTCTCTGCCCTAGCATATTCCTCGACACCTTGTAATCCGGTTAGTGTTCATACTTATATTGCTTTGATAACCATTCTCGGCCATGTGTGATGATTGTGGGTTGATTGATTATGATTAGAATACACCATGCTTGAATGTCTTATTGTCAAACTAGGGTTCTTGTGTGTTGAGATTGACAAGTCTAGCATAATTAAGTTTAGTGATAGTAGAACATTGATATTTGATAAACTGATGTTAAGTTCTATGAATTCTATGTGATTTGATCCGAATGGAATATTGTTTTGTGTGAGGATGGTGATGATTAATCATAAAAGGAATGTTTGGGGTTTAAACAAATTAAGAATTGTAACTGTTTGATCTTTGATTAGGAGAATGGGTTCATGTTTACGAAAATCATGGGGGATTGGTTGACTAGTCCGATCGCACAAGGGAATCCCAATCGTACAAGGGATCCCAGTCGCACAAGTCAGCAGGGATCGCACAAGTTTGCTGGACTGTTGTGCCTTGCTTGTTTATAAGACATTGGGCTAAGTCCAGTGGGCCATGTATGAATCGCACAAGTTGTGCGATTGGGAAGGAGGCCACCTAAACTGTTGTTGGGCCAGTCTTGTTGGGCCAGCCTACACATGGATCGCACAAGAATCCCAATCGCACAACAGTTGCTCAGTCGCACAAGTGTTTGGGCCTAATGGCCAGTCACACAAGTATAGTGGGCTTGGATGGTCTTGGGTCGTGTATCAAGGTTTGATCGCACAAGACCAAGCCAGTCGCACAAGTCCTTTTTGGGCCTTATGTTGTACGAGTCTAATGTGCTTACGTGGGCCGTATAGTGTTGGGCCAAGATTATATGTTATTTGTTTGTGTACAAGTGAATGGAAGGTGGATCATGTGTACTTTTTGCAAATACTAGACTATGTGTATAGATAAGTAGCTTGCATATGAACTGATTGGATATGTGCAAATGTTATAGGCTTTGATTAACTTGAACGTGTAATTTGTCTTACCGAGCAAATCTAAGGTGAGTTCACTGATCTTTTTCAAGCATGCGTCCCGGGGAGGGACATCTGGTAATTAATCCAGGGAGGAATGTTGGGTAATTGGGTTTGACTGGAATGTTAAACCTGGGATGTTGGTTAATACACTCATATCTATCATTAAGTCCCTTCATATACCGAATTGGTTGCCGGGGAGGCAACAGAGTTTTAGTTGATAGCGCTATTAGGTTTGACACCCTCACACCGTACCGGGGAGGACGGTCGTGAACTAATTACCTTAACCACTTGACCAATGTTTGAAAGAGCATTGGGGAAGGGCAAATAACCTGGAGCCATCTGCGGTAATCAAGTTATTAACAACATCAAATCTCTGAAATGTGTTATACATATATCTGGTAACTAAAACGTGTTAACAAACATTGAACTCACCAGCGTAGTCTGACACACTTGTCTACATGCTTGCAGGTCGTTAGATTCACGGATGGAACTTGCTATCTGGGAGTGCTGGAGTGGTCATGGCTCGTAGCTGTTGGACACTTGTTTATTGATCTTGCACATTTGTTTTAAAATACTTGAGTAACTATTTACATTATGCTTCCGCTGAACGAATTTGGTTTAAGTTGTGTTTTGGAATTACTTATGAAATAAATGGAAACTTTTATTTAATACTATGTTATGGTTTAATGTGATTGGTGGCTGGATCCTGGTACGTCACACATCCTGCGGTGTTTCCGCATGTGGTATTTTGGGGGTGTGACATTAATATTTTTTAACGAACACGCCGATACTCTTTTGAACATATTTTTTTAACTTTTTTTTTGCTATAACAAGTGCGCCGAAACCGACAAGGTTCTATCGTTTCTTTTTCGTTTACCTTATTTTTACCTTGTTATTTACTATATCTTTTTATCTTTTGTTATTATTGTGATGTTCAGAGACGAGTTACGATGCAAATAGCATAACCAATTAATATATCATTTTAATTAATTTTACAAATTTATTTATCGGTTGTAATGGTGTGCTATACGTTCTGAATTCCAACCGCGTCCCTGTGCAACGCGCGCGTAACTACGACCCTAGTCATGTTAAATATTAAACATTATATTAGTATAAGCAATAGGTTTGTTTAGGCTCCTGAGGCTAGCCATGCACTCATGCCCGGTGATGTGCGTTAGGTGTATATGTAGGTTTAAGTATATATTAAGCCCTCTTACACTTTCTTTAGCCAAGTTTTAAATTTATAAAACACGATATTTACTAACACTAAACACACATATGGGCAAGTGCACCCATCGTGAGCGTAGTATAGTGTTGGTAAGATACCGAGGTCGTCAAAGGACACAAGAGCTTTTAGTACCGGTTTATCCTCAACGTCTAATCAAATCAAAAGTTTAGAAAAAAGGGTTTTTAAACTAAGAAAAATAAAAACTAACTAAAATGCTGAAAATAAAAATAAAAGAAAAACAGATAGACAAGATGAATCACTTGGTCCCGACTCGTGTATAGTGTAACCTTTGATTATTTCCGCACTTTTGCACTTATTTAAGAGATTATCTTAGTTATTGTAGTAGGCCCCTCTTTTGAAGGTGACGTTACCCTCAACCCAGTAGTTTGAGTCAGCAAGGATACAATCCTAAAGGGTCGGATTATTGAAAGATAATTAATTAAGTTATTAATGCAAATTATGGTAGGCCCCTCTTTTGAAGGTGACGTTACCCTCGGCTAAGTAGTCTGAGTCAGCAGGGATACAGTCCTAAATAGCCGGGTTATAGTATTAATAGTAGTTAACTTATGAGGGGATCAAAGAGTTTGGAACCCCGCCATCCAATACCGTTAAGTATTGAAGGAGGTCCTACTAAATTTGACCCAGGTCCGTTGCAGGACCTCTAAACGCTGAACAACGGCAAGACTCTTACCAAACCGTTCCCTTAACCCCTGACCAGGTAGCCAACATACCTCCATATAGACCGTGGAGATATGAATGGTGAAAATCTTTTATTTTATATTGACAGTAAAATAATGCCAAGACACCACGGACAAACGATAAGGAAGAATCACCTTCAACATAAGAAACTAGTTATTAAAGTCATTAATACAAAACCAAGTAAAAAGTGCGAAAAGATTAAAAATAAAAAGTATTACACTAGACACTTGTCTTCACCAAGTGATGTAAGAGACTTAGGCAAACATGGCCTTGATTGTCAAGAACTCTTACGATCAATCTTGGATCCCGAGACGACTCACACGCTCTATGATGGACAATGGATGATGGTGGTGGATGATGGTGTTATGGTGGTGGTGGGTGGTGGGTGAAGTGTGAGAGAGGTGGTCTGCCAAGGGATGGTTTGAGCTTGAGCCAAGCACTCCTATTTATAGGCTGAACAGAAGCTCGGGCACGGCCCCGTGTCCACATCCTCTCTTTCTTCATTTAATGCAGCTTGTCTTTATTAGTTGACCACGCCCCCGTGTCCGCTGATCACGACCCCGTGTGCAGAAGAATCTTTGTACTATGAAGATTTTCCTGGATTGTGCGAATCTTATAGTTGACAACGGCCCCGTGTCCGCTGAGCACGGCCCCGTGGTGGGCAATAGAAGCTTCTACCACTTTGTCTTTTCTGCTGACACTTGGGCACGCCCCCGTGCTGGCTGAGCACGGGGCGTGTTCAGTCTTCTGTCTTCTTGTTTTGCTTGGGAAGATGTTGTCGTGGGGTCGGGCATGTCACGTTTGCTCCTTTTCTTGTATTTATGTTAGATTTTGCTGTCTTTTTGCTTCTTTTGTTAATTTGAGCTCATTTAATCAAGAAAATTCAAAAGGAAGACAAAAACACACTTTTTCCAACATTAGTACTAAAAAGGGTTAGTTTTATGCCACAATTGATGTAATTTATATGTTGCATTTTGCACACATCAAATACCCCCACACTTGAATCTTTGCTTGTCCTCAAGCAAAACTCTTTATAATGTGGCTTTACACTCCCAATGGAATTGGTAGAAAAGAAGGTTTTTGGGCTTGTCATAGAGTGTCGGGATTTCCAAGATTCTTTATTTAGTTTTATTTTTATTTATTTACAATCCTATTCGTCATGATTTATTTAAAACTTTTCATAAGATAAATTACTTATTAGGGCATAACATGCCTCTTTTAAAATTCTCTTTATATATACAAGTTCACATACCTCACGGGGGATCACTCAACACTCGGCCGAAGATGTATTTTAGTGAATCACTCGAGAGCGGCATGGAACTTACTCCTACCATAGGCTTGCCAAGCAATCAATCCTCCTCCTTTTTAACTATATACCTTTGTAAATATCAAGAGGGCTTTTTGGGTGAAGGGTTATGCTTGGGTTAAAGGTAGGTGGTTGGGTTAGTGGTTAGTAGAAAAGGGCGAAAAACGTAACAAGCGTCGGTTTTCGTCAAGACTTTTTATTTTTGTAACTTTTATTTTGATGAAGCTATTATTCAAACAAAGTTATTTTTGATGAACTTGTTTGTTTATTTTCTTTTGCTTCATCATCAACACAATTTTTTTTAAGTCATACGAAAAACCGAGCTAGTTACTAAAACAAAGGGTTAAAAATGAAAAAGGTTTTGGTGGGTGAAAGGGTGTTTGGTTTGGGTTATGAAATGAAAAGGTTTAGGCTCAAAGGGGCTAACTAGGGGGATTTTGGGTAGGTGGTAAAAAAAATAATGGTGTAGAAATAAAAAGGGTTAGTCCTAATGCCTCCATCATTTACTTACTCGGGTTTAAGTTGGTAAGGACCGTGAATGTATCGTCGTGGCAAGTTCTAGAGTCGTAAGAACCAAGCGGCTATTCACACAAGAAACGAAAAATGAGCATTTAGTTTAATGATATGTAATTGTATGCTCAATAAAGGCTCAAAACTCACTTTTGTGGGAATGGGTTTTTATGTGATCAAGTATATATAATCAAATTTTAACTAAGCTTGTCATGCCTTTTCATAATTTTCTTATGTTGGTTCTTTTTATCACGACGCTATCGGTTGTAAATTTGTAAAAATATAACCTTTTTAGAACTTGAAATTCCCGAATTAAACCTAGACAAGTAAAAAAAATGAAAATTTTTGAAAAAAATTTGGGGTGATTAGCGGTTCCAATAGAGTTTTGCGTAAGGCTTGTATTTAGGACTTGCAAGATTCAAGGTTTTAGCATCCCCCCACACTTAAATTACACATTGTCCTCAATGTGTCCCAAAACTAAATTTTTAGGTTGATTAAATGTGTAAAAAGGTGTTAAAAAGCAAAAATTTTGTGTTACTGGGCACTGAACACGGCCCCGTGTTGTTCGGGCACGACCCCGTGTTCAAGTGCTAGTAACAAAATTAAATCAAGAGAAACAGAAGCCTGGACACGGGGGCGTGTTGGTTGAGCACGGCCCGTGTCCAGTGTACCTGAACTGGGTATTTCTGCAGACTGTGCAGCACGAGGCCGTGTTGCGCGGACACGGCCCGTGCCGAACTTACTGTAATGAAGAAATTTTGTCGTATGGTCCTGTTTTCCTGCATGGGGTGCTGGTTCAAGCTTCCCTTGTATCCTTTGCCATCTCAAGTGTGTTTTATTCCTGAAAATTAAAACTAACTAGAAAACATAAAAATTAATCTAAACTAAACTAAGGATAGTTTCTCGGAATGCCTCCGTGGTGCGCCACGTTTATAAGGGTCCTTGGCTAGACCCAAAGCCTGGTCATATGTTACCCAAGTGGGATGTGTTGCATCCCATGCTACACCGTCGGAGAGCGTCATCCAAACTTGAGTCTATGACCTTCATGTAGTTGACCGGGTCTTCGTCCTCTACTCTCCTTCCACATTCAAGCTTCACTTCCTTATCCCCAAACTTCAATGTTAGTGTTCCGTCATTCATGTCCACCACTGCTTGGGCGGTGGCTAGAAATGGCCTCCCAAAGATGAGAGGGACATCGGTGTCTTCCTCCATGTCTAGGATGACAAAATCGGTCGGGAAAACGAAATTGTCAACTTTGACCAATAGATTTTCAGCGACACCTTGTGGAAATTTGACGGATCTGTCGGCGAGTTGTATGCTCATCTTTGTAGGGCTCGTTGTTCCTAGGCCGAGTCGTTTGAACATCGATGTGGGCATGAGGTTAATGCTACCCCCAAGATCGGCTAATGCATTACGAATGGGGGATTCCCCGATCGAGCAAGGAATCGTGAAGCTTCCGGGATCAATTTTCTTTTGTGGAAGTTTGTTGAGTACTAAGGCGGAGCATTCTTCACCTAAGTTAACTAATTGCAATGATTCAATTTTCCTTTTATGAGTGAGGAAGTCCCTCATAAATTTTGCATATTTAGGCATTTGGGTAAGGACCTCAATAAAAGGAATATTAACATACGAATTGCTCATCGGTCTTTTGACGATTTAACCTACCAGGGTACGGAATCGGAGGAGTCTTGGCGAGCTCTTGATTTGGTAAAGAAGCCTTTTCTGGTTGGGTTGCGGGTGGAGTCGTGGTTTGGTTGGACTGGCTTCTTTCATCTGGCGGTAATGGAGCCTCCTCTGGACCCACGATTCGGTTTCTCAATGTGATGAGATTTACTTGTGCTTTTGGGTTGGTTTCGGTATTGCTTGGTAACACGCCTTGTGGTCTCTCGGAGAAAACTTGATGTGCGTTAGGTGTATATGTAGGTTTAAGTATATTTTAAGCCCTCTTACACTTTCTTTAGCCAAGTTTTAAATTTATAAAACACGATATTTACTAACACTAAACACACATATGGGCAAGTGCACCCATCGTGAGCGTAGTATAGTGTTGGTAAGATACCGAGGTCGTCCAAGGACACAAGAGCTTTTAGTACCGGTTTATCCTCAACGTCTAATCAAATCAAAAGTTTAGAAAAAAGGGTTTTTTAAACTAAGAAAAATAAAAACTAACTAAAATGCTGAAAATAAAAATAAAAGAAAAACAGATAGACAAGATGAATCACTTGGTTCCGACTCGTGTATAGTGTAACCTTTGATTATTTCCGCACTTTTGCACTTATTTAAGAGATTATCTTAGTTATTGTAGTAGGCCCCTCTTTTGAAGGTGACGTTACCCTCAACCCAGTAGTTTGAGTCAGCAAGGATACAATCCTAAAGGGTCGGATTATTGAAAGATAATTAATTAAGTTATTAATGCAAATTATGGTAGGCCCCTCTTTTGAAGGTGACGTTACCCTCGGCTAAGTAGTCTGAGTCAGCAGGGATACAGTCCTAAATAGCCGGGTTATAGTATTAATAGTAGTTAACTTATGAGGGGATCAAAGAGTTTGGAACCCCGCCATCCAATACCGTTAAGAATTGAAGGAGGTCCTACTAAATTTGACCCAGGTCCGTTGCAGGACCTCTAAACGCTGAACAACGGCAAGACTCTTACCAAACCGTTCCCTTAACCCCTGACCAGGTAGCCAACATACCTCCATATAGACCGTGGAGATATGAATGGTGAAAATCTTTTATTTTATATAGACAGTAATATAATGCCAAGACACCACGGACAAACGATAAGGAAGAATCACCTTCAACATAAGAAACTAATTATTAAAGTCATTAATACAAAACCAAGTAAAAAGTGCGAAAAGATTAAAAATAAAAAGTATTACACTAGACACTTGTCTTCACCAAGTGATGTAAGAGACTTAGGCAAACATGGCCTTGATTGTCAAGAACTCTTACGATCAATCTTGGATCCCGAGACGACTCACACACTCTATGATGGACAATGGATGATGGTGGTGGATGATGGTGTTATGGTGGTGGTGGGTGGTGGGTGAAGTGTGAGAGAGGTGGTGTGCCAAGGGATGGTTTGAGCTTGAGCCAAGCACTCCTATTTATAGGCTGAACAGAAGCTCGGGCACGGCCCCGTGTCCACATCCTCTCTTTCTTCATTTAATGCAGCTTGTCTTTATTAGTTGATCACGCCCCCGTGTCCGCTGAGCACGACCCCGTGTGCAGAAGAATCTTTGTACTATGAAGATTTGCCTGGATTGTGCGAATCTTATAGTTGACCATGGCCCCGTGTCCGCTGAGCACGGCCCCGTGGTGGGCAATAGAAGCTTCTACCACTTTGTCTTTTCTGCTGACACTTGGGCACGCCCCCGTGCTGGCTGAGCACGGGGCGTGTTCAGTCTTCTGTCTTCTTGTTTTGCTTGGGAAGATGCTGTCGTGGGGTCGGGCATGTCACGTTTGTTCTTTTCTTGTATTTATGTTAGATTTTGCTGTCTTTTTGCATCTTTTGTTAATTTGAGCTCATTTAATCATGAAAATAAAAAAGGAAGACAAAAACACGCTTTTTCCAACATTAGTACTAAAAATGGTTAGTTTTATGCCACAATCGATGTAATTTATATGTTGCATTTTGCACACATCATCCGGTACAGGACTAGTTTATTAATTAAACTTTAATATATGATCGAGCTTGTTTAAGCTTATTTTGATTCTAGCTTTTAGCTAACTAATACAGAGTAAGTAGCTTACCGAAGAATGACTCACATGCTTTTTAAGACCTAATTATGCTATAATTTAACGTTGATATCTTTTATAATATAAATACACATATGTGACACTTTTCTATTACCTAAACACTGTATTTTCTGATATATTTTCTCCCTTCTCCTTTTCTTCCAAGGGTTAGGATATAATAGAAAGTTTATTTGGGTAGGAAGGCTAGAAAGTAATCTTGACCATCCATTTACTTAATCAAAGGCTAAGATTAAATGAGTGAAATTGAAAGAAAAAAAATAAGGCGTGTGAGTTTGTTCAGGGGCATTCTAGTCAAGTCAAGTCAATAGTTTCTCTCTCCTCCAATTCCCCTCCACTTTTTAAACGTTAATAACTTTTTCATACGACATTATTTTTTTATAAAAATTACACCAAAAAAACAAGCTTTTTTTTTATCTTTAAAAACGAGTATACTATTGCTATATTTTTGAAAAAAAAATTGAAAACCCAGTTGCGTAAAACGCAATGAAAAAAAACTCAGTTGCGTAAAACGCAATGAAAAAAAAACCTAAAAAATGACATTTTTCTAAAACGCAATGCATCAAAAACACAAAGAAATGTCTTATTTGTAAAACGCAATTGCCAGAAAACACAAAGATATATCTTATTTCTAAAACGCAATAGCCTAAAAACACAAAAGAAAGTGTACTTTCTAAAACGCAATGGACTGAAAACACATAAAATGTATTTTACCTAAAACGCAATGCACAAAAAACACAAACAAATGTCTTATTTATAAAACGCAATGGTCAGAAAACACTTAAAAATGTCTCATTTCTAAAACGCAATGGCCTAAAAAAACAAAAGAAAGTGTTCTCTCTAAAACGCAATGCACCAAAAACACAAAGAAATGCCATATTTATAAAACGCAATGGCCAGAAAGCACTTAAAAATGTCTCCTTTCTAAAACGCAATGGCCTAAAAAAACAAAAGAAAGTGTTCTCTCTAAAACGCAATGGACTAAAAACACCTAAAAATGTGTTTTACCTAAAACGCAATGACTAAAAACACTTCAAAAATGTGTTTTTCTAAAATGCAATGGCCAGAAAACACATAAAAATTTATTAGTATAAAACGCAATGGCCTAAAAAACCAAAGAAAGTGTTCTGTGTAAAACGCATTGAACCAGGACAATAGTTTTGTATGTGAATTGTCTGAACCAGTGTTCTCTCTATTTCAAGCCAGGGGCTCTGCCCCTTGGACCCCGCCAGGGGCTGCCGCCCCTTGGACCCTGCTAACAGGGGCGCTGCCCCCGGACTCCCGCCAAGATCGTAAAACGCAACGACTAAATCAAAAACCCAGATCGTAAAACTGAAATTAAAGAATTTGTTACATGGATCAAGCCTATTTCTTCAACGATTGACGAAATTTGAATGATAGAAACACTTATTTGCAATCGAATCGAACGGATCGTGTGATTATCTTCAAAATCATGAGAAAAAACAAGATTTTGTATGGAATTAAACTGAGTTTTCTTCAAAAAAGCTGAAGAACACGTTGATCGGGTGTTTGAATCATTGATTGTTGATGAAAATCACACTATAATGTAATGATTATTGAGATAGAAAGTGAAGAAAAGGTTGAAGATGGTGGGTTTTGAAAATGGTGGGTTTTGAAGTTACTGGGGAGAAGAAGGAAGAAGAAGAAAGGATACGATTGACTAAAATACCCTTGCTCTTTATTTTAAATGTTGCAACATGTCATAATCCTATTGCTTCGTACACTTCGTAGCCAAAATAAACTTCACATTTGATCCTCACCCTTTCTTCCAAATAATTGACCAATATTTCTGGTTCCTTTTAAAAAATAGATTGATACCGTCAAAACCACTTTGATAGAAATAGCCAATATTTCGGGGATTCTTTTCATAAATACATTGATAATTTATTCAACCAGTGTAATACATGGATTTCTAACTTAGTTTATGTATATATAATAAATTAATATAAACTAGGATTGAGACCCGCCGCAATGCGGCGGACATTCTTTAGTTATAACTAAGTCGATCTAGGACCCGCACCTTATGTTAAACCTGTCAAACTGGGAAGAAATAGACGATGTAAAAACGTTCACCCACAGACGCATGTTGCGTCGTATTAACTCGCAAAATTTAGAACGAAACGTAAAAACGTTAAACCAAAGACGCAGTCGATCTAGGACCCGCACGCTATGTTAAACCTGTCAAACGGGGAAAAAATAAACGATGTAAAAACGTTCACCCACACGCGCACGTTGCGTCGTGTTAAGTCGCAAAATTTTGAACGAAACGTAAAAACGTTAAACCAAAGACGAACGTTGCGATGTGTTAAGTCACAAAATTTAGAACCAAGCATAAAGCGGAAAATTTGCGAAAAATGAAAACTAAAAAGGACCAAAGTTGAAAGTAAAAAAAAAGTTGTGAGGATAGATTGCAAAAGATAAAAAGTTTTGGGTTAAAAGTAAAAAAACAAATAGTTTTGTGTTAAAAGTAATTTATGAAATAGTTTTGGGTGAAAAGTAAAAAAAAAATCATTTTTTTTTTTGGAAAACCACCGAAGCCAAGGTTACGACAACTATATGTATAACAATTTTTTCTTTGGAAAACCCCCAAAGCACACCTCTTGTTGCGGCGGGGCGTAAAATGGTGTCAAATAGTACTAATGTCACACAACCGTTATCGACCACCAACATTGACTCGACCTAGAATCTGCGTGTTGCGACGAAACTGTCAAACATGAAAAAATATAGGTAAAAAAAGTTGAACCACACATGCACGTTATGCCGTGTTAACTCAAAAAATAAAAAAGTTGAAACACGCTCGTACGTTGCGTCGTATTAACTCGAAAAATTTAGAACTATATGTAAACCGAAAATTTGCCAAAGATGAAAAGTATAAGTGACAAAAGTTGTGAAGTTAAATTGCAAATAATGAAAAGTTTTGGGTTAGAGTTAAAAAAACAAATTATGTAGGGTTAAAATTGTAAAAGGTAAAAACCTTTGGGTTAAAAGTAAAAAAATCAAGTTTTTTTTTTGAAAAATGTGCAAAACACAATGTACAACTTGTTATGCACAAAAAAGTTGTTAATTTATAATATATAATGAAACCACAACGGTAAAGTTTTTTTTACAAAAAATACAATTTTAATTTGAATGTGTATTAATAGGGTTGTAAACGAACCGAACGAACACGAACAAGGTCATGTTCGTGTTCGTTCGTTAAGGAAATTAACATGTTCGTGAACTGTTCACGAACGTATACCGAACATAAGTTTATGTTCATGTTCGTTCGTTAAGGAAATTCAGTTGTTCACGAACAGTTCGTGAACACAAACGAACGCAAGCAAATAAAAAAGAACGCAAACGAACATTTAACTTGAAAATAAAAAATAAAATATTATTATCCTTAAACATTGGATATAAGTAGTTAAATACAACCATCAAATGATATATCAAAACACAAGAAGTCTAATACACCACCAAACGATGAATCAACTTTAACTAACTTAGACATAACCCTAAAAATGTCTTAGCATGTCCAAATTTTAGCTAACTTAGAAAAAATAGGGTTTCAAGTTTTTAATATGTTTAGATAGAAAGTTTATTATTTATTATTTTTTAATATAATCAAACGAACACGGACGAACATAACCGAACATGTTACCGAACGTTCACGAACGCAGTCGAACGAACGAGACCTATGTTCGTGTTCGTTCGCTAAGCTAACCGAACGAATTTTTTTTGTTCGTGTTCGTTCGTTAAGCTAATCGAACGAACATAAACGAACTTCCCGCCGAACGGTTCACGAACTGTTCGCTGAACGTTCGGTTCGTTTACAGCCCTATGTGTATATATGAAGGATTGAAAATCTGCAGTAAGGAAAGTACATAATCAATAATATTTGTTAAGAGTTAACAAAGTATTAAAAAAATATTTGTGACCTAAACTAGACGCCTCATTTTCTACATTGCTCT
Organism: Helianthus tuberosus; assembly: GCA_030545235.1. Classification (NCBI taxonomy): domain Eukaryota; kingdom Viridiplantae; phylum Streptophyta; class Magnoliopsida; order Asterales; family Asteraceae; genus Helianthus; species Helianthus tuberosus. The sequence goes on from CM060436.1 coordinate 29,861,122, forward strand.
AAGCTCATTAAAGCTCAAAGGTTCTGCTCTTGGCATCCCTAGTTCTCATATAGCCCATGAGAGGGTTCAGTTTCTCTAGGTGTGTATGTGTAATGGTGTGTTGAACCAAATGTCTAACCTAACCTGGCCCTTATACATGGACCAACATATTCTCTACTGTGTGTTACTAGATTCATTCTTAAGGCATCATTTTGAGGACTCAAGTATCAAGTTAGTTATAAAACCATACTATAAAGTATATTAACTAATATTTTTATACAAAGTTACCAAACCGATATACTAAGACTGCCTCCAATGCTTCAAGTGAAGGGGATGCATTTACTAATGTGGAGGCAGCATGTGGGAAGGATGCAATGGAGTGGGTGATGAAGGGGAAGGCTTGTAGGTGGGGATTGGGGAAGTGCAACCAAATGCAAGAGAATGATGGGCCCATGTGAGAAGAAATGAGTAAAAGTGCAACCAAGTGCAACAAAATGCAAGAGAAAGTGCATATGAGAAGAAAAGAGTAAAAAAACTGATATGGCAGTGATGACTAGGATGCATGTAGTAAATGCAGGCCGTTGCATTGGAAACAGTCTAATAGAACTTATAGTGAACACGTCTAACTGCATCAACCAATTGCATTAATTGTTTTATTCGTACATTTATTATCTAAGGTATCCAATTTGGTGGCACCACTACCCTAAAGCATAGACCCCACCATTTTACACCACTTCATCTCTCCCTACATTATACTCTCTTTATCTCTCTCCTACCCTCACAAGTCACACACTCTCTCTCGGTAAACACCACCCGCAACCCATACCCGCCTAGCCCTACCCATGTGACCGCCAACAGTGGCCCGAGTCCCCTAATAGAGCGTTTCTTAATTTTAATTAGACGCTCCAGAATTTACATGCATAAAACTATGTGATTGGTTGAAAGGGGTTGGGGTCCACCATTAACACCCTTTCTCTCCTCTCCTCTCTCTTCTCTTCTCGACTTCCCGCTTCGGTGAGTAGTCACCGTAACAAGCACTCCCCGCTCACCGAGAACAAGACAGCACCACCTCACCGTTCGGCAACCACATTCACCGAAAGCGTCACCGAATGATGCCCCTTCTACCCTTAAGATGTGGCTCGCCTTATAGTCAAAGATTCAAGCTACAAGAAAGACGAATTCAATGTTATTTAAATCGTTAACCCTTTAATAAAATGCTTGGTAGACTCACAAGTTTCCTAAGTTGCATTTTCTCTTGATCTAATAAAATACTTTGTTTTTTAGGTTATGGGTTGTTTGTTTACCTCTTAATGAGGCTCTTAATGGTTCAGACCACCACTTACTGGTTCAGACTGTTTGTTTCACGATCAAATGTCTGAATGGTTCAGACATTTGCCTCTGAATGGTTAAGCATTATACAGAGTCTGAATGGTTAAGACCTCTAATCTGAATTGATCAGAAATTTGCCTCTGAACGGTTAAGCATTATACAAGCTCTTAATGGTTAAGAACTCTTACTGATTTAACACTTAATGGTTCAGACCTCTTACTGGTTCAGCACTTAACCATTACCAAAAAAACCCCTTAGTAAACAAATAGAATAATAACAGCTTTGGGATGATGTCACACTACTATATTTAGCCATTTAGGACTGTAGTACTAAATTATTATGTGGTCCCCGAAGATGTACCTATAGTCGCTCTCATGGGGAAATGTGTAACCCTTTAAGATTTGGTTAAATTGATGTTTATTAGGGACCTACATGCAAATTGATTGCTCACCTAAGAAATTAAATTACAATTTGTCACTCTTTATTTTAATTTAATTTAAGATGAGGATGACAACGATGTCGTATTTTATGGAGTTGTGTATCATCTCGTGATACAAAAGATACAAACGATGTATTTTATTATTCATCTTTTAAATAGTTAAAACTATAATAATTGTGATATATCGAAAAACTAGTATTAAGCCCCCACGTTGCAGCGGTTGTCGTAAAACTGTGTCAAGTAGTACAATTGCTATACTACTATCAGCAATCACCAACATCGGAAAAGCTTGTAAAAACAAAATAAATAAAAACGGGAAAAATAAAGCCACACGAAAAGCAGACGTAAAATCTTTGAATCACGCACGCTCGTTGCAGAGAAATTAAACCGAAACGTAAAACATAGAAAAAATAACTAAGTCAATGCAGGACCCGCGCGTTGCGACGAACCTTTCAAATGGAGAAATATTGATGTGTTGCGACGGGCCAAACGGGAAAAAATACACGAAAAAATGTCGAACCCTACACGCACGTTACGATGTGTTAACTCACAAAATTTAGAACGAAACGAAAAACTTGGGAATGATGAAAAATATGGTGCACCAAAATTGAAAAATAAAAAGAGTTGGGGTTAAATTGCAAAAGATGAAAAACTTTAGGTTAAAAGTAAAAAAAAACTAAGGGTCTAAATTGCAAAAGAGTAAAAGTTTTAGGTTAGAAATGAAAAAAGAAAAAAACTCTATACATGAGGTACAATACCATAACTTAAAAAAAATTAAAAATTCTATTTTTGTAAAACTTGAATAAACTATTATATTAATAGAGTAAACTCTAGTTAATAGTTAAATAATTATTTATTATCTGCATAATACACAATAGTTTCAAACTATTTATTATTTTTTGATTAGTTTAATATTTATGAATTAATTATTTTCATAAGTGATATTAATAATTTATTAGATATTAGATTTAGATATTTATAATATTATTAATTGAATTTATTAATATTAAAATAAATATATGGATAAAGATAAAGATAAGTGATATCTATATATTAGTTATTAATATTAAAAGAAATATATTAAACAAATAAAAATAAAATTTATGAGCTTGAAAGAGAGAATGCCATGTGGCATTATTTGTAGTCTTTTATTAATATTTAGATAAATAGCATAGTTGAGGAGAGAAAAATAATTGAAAATATGATCACCAATTCCTTCTTAGATGTATGAGAGAGAGAGGAGAGAGAGGGAGAAACTCATTTGTTTCCATAAATTTAAAAACTACATATACGAGTTGTGTACGAGAGAAAAAAGAGAAAAGAGGAAGGGATTGAAGAGAGAAGTGGTTGCCTTTGTTTTCAGGCATCCGTGAGTTCCCCTCATCGGGAATGGTCTAACATTAAATTTAAACACGTGTGTAAACATATAAACATACGCACATGTCTATATGTCGTCACATGTATGATTGTTAAGCTGCTCGGTATGGGGCGCTATTGGCGTGCTTAGAAAGTAACAAATAAATTGCACAAAAAGACATACCCGTTTATAGGTAAAAACACAAATATTGTCTATATATGTTCTAGACAAGCGTACCTATCAGAATATGTTATAGCTAAGGTAAGTATCAAGTATCAATACGTGGACACAAAATCTATTAGTAATGAACCTATTACTTAATATGCAGTATAATAAATAACTGTAATCAAAACTTAAGATCTACCAACTCGAATGACTGAGAATTACTACCAAGTGTTAAGAGAATATAACTTGACTATGGCGTATGAAGTGCCAAAATAGACTAATACCGCGTGTGGTTAATCTTATCAAACTAGGGTTAAGGTTATAGACACACATTCAAACCTATTTCAATAAAGCTAATGACTGTACGGATTCTTATGACTTAAGGTTTCTAGCCTAGTGCCAAGATGATCAACGAACTAAGCGATCTATAACTATCAAGGTAAGGCATTTAGAAAACCCTAGCTAGTTTCTACACTTTTATAATCAAAACATTCCCGTAAGCAGAACATATGTTTAGCCAACTTTGACGATTAACTGTCTATTATCGATTATAGTATTAAGCCTTAGGCTAATGGACGTCAATATACCCTAGATATAGTAAATACCAAATCTAACAAGCATAACTTCATAGAAAGACCAATATCACCACACAACTAACATCACAACCAACATCAATATACACACATATGCATCATAAGAACTGGTCATACACACCACTTAAATCATACAAATAAGAAATCCATCATCAACCATAAACAAATTAACATATCACCTTATCCGGATGGTTAAACAAAAGTTTAGCCAAACATGACAAAAAAATTCAAAACAAAAGTCAAATTCATCATCATATTAGAATTTTAAAAATTGAAAACTATAAAGATTAACCACTGGAATCAGTATTGCTTCCCTCGTGATTTTTGTTACACCCCAACCGATGGCGGAAACATCGGGGCATGGCACTGGGCGAAACAGATTGTCCAAGAGAATCCATAACAACTATTAGTGACAATATATTCAACGTTAAAGTCCCATACCAATAACATATAAAGTAAAAACAGTTATTATAGACAGAGTTTCTCAAAAAAACAAGTAAACTGTTCCGACAACTCAGATTTCTTATTTGGTAAGTTTCTAGACCTCCTACTCGATTCATCAAAGCAACATAACATCCTATCAACCTGCCACATACGTTAAAATAAAGTCAATACATAAAATGTAAAGGTGAGTACACAAGTTTCAGTAGCATATAGTATAGCGAAAGCGTTTACGCATAACCAGCATGTAACACGTAGAAATGTGAATCAAGTAAGCTATCGACAATGACGTATGCAACCGACATGACTGCGAGTGTAGAATGCGCAACACATTATCACCACTGTGACCATGTGAAGTAATACCCTTAACAACCCCTGTCCACGACAGGTGCTGAGTCCAAACTATAGTACTATCGTTGCTAAGGTGTCAGGCAGAACAATCACTGTGTAAACATAACATACAAGCATTCATCGAGTCACATATAACATGCGAGAGCAGTTAGCATTAAAAGTGGTTGCGTTGTGTGTTGTTGGGTTTTGATATAGAGAACGTACGTAACACTCAAAAGTGCGTTAAGCAAAAAGAGTTTGAGTATACTCACAGTATGTGTTTAACAAATAAACACAACCTTGAATTTCATTGAAGGGAGCGCGTTGGAGTTAGCCTGAGCATAGAACAGTAGCGTAAGCGTTGAACAGTGTCAAATGGCGAGTCGAACAAGTGAATACCCATTCGATCGGATGGTCATCCGGACGGATGACCATTCGAACGGTTGGTCATTCGATTGAATGAGTGTGTTTGTAAATCGTTTCAAAACTTTTGAAGTTTTCGTTGTAGTAATAATCAAGTCATCCGGTCGGATGGTCATCCGGACGGATGGCCATTCGATCGGATGGCTATTCGATCAAGAGTTGGTAGTTTGAAGTTCTTATCAAATCGTTTTGAACAAGAGTTAGTACAAGGAACAGTCACCGGTCGAATGGTCATTCGATCGGATGGCTATTCGATTGGGCGATCTGATTGTCTGAAAATTCCACAAAAAGTTTTCTAAGTTCAAAAGTTTGAGTTTTAACGGAGACGGCGTGACGACGTGTCAAACAACGGAAACATACCAAGTCCAGCTCAGTCGATCGGATGGGAATCACCCCATTCGATCACACTAACTGTTCTTGATGAGATTTCATGTTCAACCTGTTAATCGGTCATCTCTTCGGTGGAAATCCGTTCTCAGCCCGGCTCTTAACTAGAGAATGAGTAGAGAGCCTGAATGAGTCTAGTTTCCATCCGTTTTATGAAGAAGGTGAAGAAAAATTTGAAGAAAAGTTTGAAATCAGTTGAAAATGTTGAAGTTTTGTTGAGATTCGTGTAAAATAATGTGGAAATCCTTTAGATCTGAACATATCTTGATGAGATGACGTCACGCAACCGATTGCATAAGCAACCATGGTGAAGTCACCTTCAAGGGGTCCAAATCAGGTGATTTCATGAAGAAAGTCAGTGATTTTGATGGAGAAGATGATGGAGAAGTGTGTAGTGATGATGAAAGTACAAGATTTGGGGATAAATACTTACGAAAAAGCCTTGGATCGAGTGAAATAGTGCTTGAAAGGGACTTGAGAGCGTCTGGTCGAATGGAGCTGTCACATCAGTGAACAGTGATGTGACAGGCAGGTATTTAAAGGGTGAGAGAGAGTAAGGCGGTGGAGAGTGTGAGGGTGTCGGATGGTCAGTCGGTCGAATGGCCATCTGATCGGATGGCCACCCGAGCGGAAGGTCATCTGGACGGTAGTCCATTCGATCGGTTGGTTATCCGGACAACCTAGTTGTGCGAATTAGTTTTCCAACTTTTGTTTCGTGTGTTAAGCGTTGCGTTGCGTTTAAGCGAGTTGCGAGTAGGCGTTGTGATGATATAACCACATAACACTAAACAAGTAATCACACAAATAACTCATATTACACATAAAATGCATAAAAGTAAACCAGCGATTCGAGTTTGCGATGTGATTGCGATGTGAAAGCGTTTAAGTATAATCATGCGATGTAATATGCGATAAAATGCGTTTAAATAATGCGTAACTGCGTTTTGAATAAGCGTTGTGAATGCGTTGTAAAACATAGTTTAAAATGTAGCGAAAACCCTTAGCGATAATCGGAATCTCGGGAGTACAAGTCAATTAAGCAATAAATGACAGGTCCAAGTAATGACCCGAAAAGTTGGGTTGTTACAGCCTCCCTTACTTTAGGGAATTTCGTCCCGAAATTAAGGCGCAGTCGTAACGAAAAGATGTGGATATTTAGCTTTCATGTCACTTTCGAGTTCCTAAGTGAACTCGGCGCCGCGTTTGCCTTCCCAGCGAACCTTCACTATAGGAATGCGAGAGCGTCGGAGTTTCTTGGTCTCTCGAGAACCAAACAAAGATGTTGCGCGTGTTCGGCTTTCGACTTCGAATAGATAAGAATATAATCGATAAACAAGATGACGAAGCGGTCGAGAAAGGGTTTACACACGCGATTCATCAAATCCAAGAAAACCGCGGGTGCGTTGGTAAGACCAAAGGGCATAACGACGAATCCGTAGTGGCCGTATCAGGTGTGAAAAGCGGTTTTAGGGATATCTTCTTCCTGAATTTGTAGTTGATGATAACCAGAGCATAAATCTGTAACACCCCGTGTTTCGAAAGTCAAAGTCAAAGTCAAGATTGAATTAATCGAATCCATTGTTTATTTACTTTAGTACGGTTTTGACTTCTTTGACTTTTGTCACTCCTTGCTCAACTACGGTTTTGACTTCTTTGACTTGTAATCGAATCTATTGTTTATTTACTTTAGTTGTATTATGTGGAGTATCTATTAATAATCGAGGTTTAATCGCATATTAATCGCATGTTTAATCGATTTATCGCTCATCGCTATCGCATTCGCAACTCGAATTATGTGTTCTGGATATTGTTTTACATGTGTGTGCTATTTGTGTGTTACTTGTACATGTTATGTTGTGGTGTTAATCGCAATCGCAATACTATCGCATCGCAATCGAATCGAAAACGCTAAACGCAAGTTAGTTATAGTGATTGTATGTTAGATATAGTAGTTATGTTATTTGGGTAACCAATGAGTAATACTATCGCATCGCTCTCTCGAATCGCATCGCAACGCAACGCTCAACACGTGAATCGAAACGACAAAACTCGGTGAATCGAACATCGGGATCGAGTGACCAACTGATAGAGTAGCCATCTGATCGGATTGCAATCCGATCGGATTGTCATCCGATCGAGTTGTCACCCGATCGGGCTACCACCCGATCGGATTACCACCCGATCAACCCGACACTCCACCACTTTCCTTTTTGGGAAACCCTATAAATACCCACCTGTCACATCATTTGTGATGTGACAGCTCGTTGTTCGACCAGCCGGACTCAAGCTCTCATTTCTCTCGATTTCTCTCGATTCTTGTAAGTTTCCAACCTAAATCTTGTACTTCTATGATCTACACACACTTCTACATCATTTTCACCTTTGAATCTTAACTTTTAACCATGAAATCACCGGATTTGAGGTGTTCTAGGGTGATGTCATCATGGAGTTCTTATGAACTTCAAAGTTTGGTTTCATTCCACCAAGAACAACTTAGATCTGAAGGATTTCCACATGAATAATCAATGTTTTCGCATAGATCTACACAAATTCATGGTTGAAATGTAACACCTTGTAATTTCATGCCCAATAATATATTGACACGTGTCATGAGCTTTAAACGTATAGAAGATTACTTATGAAGGACTAAAGTTGACAAGCAAAGAAAATATGTGAATATAAGGGTTCAAAGTGTCAACAATGGATAAATATATCTTGCAATAACCCTACATGATGTTTATACCCTTAAACGAATAAATCATGGATCATACGAAGCTAATTGTGGAAGAAAGTGAGAGATTACAAACTACAAGGGTTAAATGTGTCAACATGTTTAAAGTACACCTTTGAGTGACCTTTTAGAAAACCCGAAGCTTTGTAACGATTAATTATACTCACTAGAATAAGTGATTAAAATTTCACAAGGTTTCGATAAAGTATGAGAAAGTTATGATAACATTCGTATACGAGGGGTTAAAAGCATCAACGTTGAAATTTATGACTTTTCGGGTGATCATAAAGTTAACCAAGGACTTAACAAAGTTTGGTTATGTCTTGGAGCCCTTAAAAGTCAAGTTAGAGGGCCAAAAGTGCAAGAAATAAAGGTAAAACCACGTTTGGAAGGACCAAGGACCTAAAGTGCAATTAACGAAACTTGTTTGGCTGGTTCTGGAAAGCCACACGGGCCACGTAAGGTATCAAGGGACCCATATGCGGGCCGTCTGAACACCCCAGCGACAGAATTCACCTACAGGTGCCAGTTCAGGTCTGTTAACCGACTTTGGAAGCTTGTTTTGCATACCAGGGACTCCTCCAATGGTATTACATGCAATAGGGGCACTTGTACTGATCTCATAACTCTTGTAGACTTCCTTGGCATGATCCTAAGTGATCAAAATGCATATATAAGGACACCCAAGTTGCAACTCTTGTGCACACTCACTCGGAAATTCTCACAACTCAAGTTCTGGAAAATTTTGGAGCTCAAGCACCCTTCCTAGGAGTCACTAGTCATACTTAGGACCCTTGTAAGTGTCCTTAACTTTCCTTAATTCAGTTTAGCTTAGTTAAATAGCTTAAAGTCAAACCATCGTAATTAGAGTTTGACTTCGTAATTAATCATAATTTGTCCAGTCAATTTTCAAATTGAAAGTACCTATGAGTTGGTAATTATGTGGGCAATAAACCCTTAAAAGGGCACCCTCTGATTCCCACTCTAAGTAGGTCAATTGTCGGGTCAAAGCTAACCTTAAAAAGTCCACATAAAGCTTATTTTCAAATTATGCATAATTAGCAATGTAGAACCCATGCAACCTGTTTTATCACTAATATAACTTGGTAATTAATGTAAGAACATGTCTAAACATGTTCAACCCGACAATTTTCAGTTTAGGCTCGGTTCGGAACCGAAAGTCGCATAATTTGACTTTTGCTTTGACTTTCAGTTCTGACCCAATGTAGCATGTTTTAGAAATGCCTTAGAGCCTTATTTGGACCAGGTTACATGTTGGTATAACCCTCTGAGATTATACAACTTGGTTCATTAGTTATCCGATTCATATGCATGTTTCCGTTAAATGCTTAAATGTTGACTATTATGCCCACATGACCTTAAAACATGATTTTTGAAAATTAAAAGAGTAGACACTTTCATTACTGATTATTAGACTTGTCCCTAAAATTTGACATCAGTTTGAGGTCTAGATTAGGAGTTATGCTCATTAGCGTAAATGAAAAGCTTTTTATTAATTAAACGGCGTAATTAGCTTATAGCCTATCTAAACCCAAATTTTGATATCAAAATTTTTACCCACTGATGTAATATAATATTTTGGGATTTTTGAAGATTTATATTTATTTTTAGGCTGAGCATAACATAGAGTTCTAGGTTTGATTCGGTAATTGTCGGTTTTGCCCTTTTGGCCTATAAAATGAGTTTTACAAATTATTTTGATACCAAACCTTTTTCTACTGATCTAATATGATAAATAAAATATTTTGAGACTTCTGGAATAACAAAAATATCAGCTTTCCTTTAAAAACCCGGAAATGGCTCAAAATCGCCTTTTTAAGCGTTTTTAACGCATAGTATGTATTAAAACTATTTTAAACATATAAGGCTTGATAACTACTGATATTTTTAGTAAATTTTTATACTTTAACAGTAAGCAAAAGTTTTAAACTCAGATTTCCAGTTTTGACCTTTTAAGCCTATGTGAAATTACCAAAATGCCCCAATGTGCATAGTTGGGTTATAAATGATAAATTTCACATATTTTCAATACCCTACTGTTATGACTTATAAAAATAAGTATTTTCACTGATTATATCATACTTGTAACTCAGATTAATAATTAAACTCTTTTTATAACCTTTAAAATGACTAAAATACCCCTACGGGGCATAAATTGAGTTTAAATCCGTTTTTGGCATAATAGAAGATATCTTACTGATGTCACAACATATTTAAGGCATATTAACTTAGGAAACTTGTATATGACTCTTTCGGTTACCCGTTATGCATCTTTCGCATTCGGTTCGGTTTATGTAACTAGTTTGCATAAATTGACCGAAACGGGTCAAACCTTATCACTTTTGTCTCAAAATCCAGAATGTATTTAGTTTACCCATATTACACAAGTATCCAAACTTATCGGGTCTAAATCTCATTCTATTCGGTCTTCGCTTAATCGTGCGTTTGAACCGTATCTTCCTTTAAAACTAACCGGTCTAAGTTTAGGCTTAAATAAAGACCCGTTAGAAATCTAATAGGTTATTAAAAACCTTTGTTCCAGAATAGGAGACCCGGTAAAAGCTACGTGCACTTTCTATTTGTGATTATTACTTGCAAAGGTAAATACTTTTAACTTATTTTCCCTATACGGGCTTGGGGTACGGTATATAAAATACCGCTTGGTCGGGCATTGATTTTTTAATTGTATGAAGATTAATTTATTGAAATGTCCCGTTTAAATTGTTTTGTTTGCTTAAAGCCTTTGGGGGGTTAATGACCATGTCCCGGATATCCTTGGCATCATTTTAAGAAATGGCCATGACCTAAGCACGTGGTGTAGGCGTACACCCGACAGTGCATATATAAATAATAAGGTATAACCGCCGGATTCGGGAATAACTCGCCGCGGGACTATATCATGTGGTGTGTCTATTAATCTTTAACCCGGTGTCAATCCGGGCTACTGAACGTATAACGAACATGAAATTCTTTTACAAGTTTATATACAAATAATTATCTCAAGTTATAAAAGATATTTTGTGCCTTGTGCATTCAAATCAATTTTTTTAAACTTTTTTTTAAAATGAGTCAGTTAATTGTATTTACCAGTGTAAGCTGACGTATTTTCGCAAAAAATGCTAAGTGCAGGTACTACTCGAAATAGGTTGGCCTCTCCTTAGCATCAATAAGAGTCTCGCAAGCTTGGATGCATTTTAAATCTGATGAACTATGTTTCTTTTTATTTGATCCGCCTGTGGATCTTTTTCAACTATTTTGTGATACTTTGATATTACAATTTATTCGGTTGAAATAAAACTATCTTTTGCTTCCGCTGTGCATTTAAAATTGCGTTGTTTGACTATGATGATATCAACTACGTCACGATACTCCCCACCGGTAATACGTGGAAATATCGGGGTGTGACATGAAAGGATTGAAAGAAGGTTTTCCAACGTTCTTTCAACTCTTTTACATTCAATGCACTCAAAACCGATAGAATCAGAGCTCGTTCTGACCTTCTACTCTTTCTTAGTGATGGGTTAGTTCAAGATCTGAATTCCATCCGGGAGATAACCAATTTCGGGTTTGAACATGAACAACCGTCCCGAACCATGAACTGGCCGGACTAGGGTGGTTCCTCTTCGATCGTGTCAATTATCCTGATGCAGCTCGGAAGTTTTGACGTCATAGTAGGCATGGACTTTCTTCGTGAAAACCATGCTAAGTTGTTTGCTTCGATAAGATGATTCGATTCTCGCTCGCTAATGGTGATCAATTGTGTGTTTATGGTGAAGTCGCGTCGAAGAAACTCCAACTCATGTCGTGTGTCCAGGCAAGCAAGTATCTCCGCAAGGAATACCAAGCTTTCTTGGTACACATAGTTGTAGCGGAGAAAAAGGAAGTTAGGGAGGTAGACCAGGTACCTGTTGTTCGTGAATTTCCCAACATTTTCCTTGATGATTTACCGGGATTACCACCCGCTCGTGATATCGATTTCCGAATCGACCTCATTCCTGGAGCAAATCCTGTTGCTAAAGCACCGTATCGTCTCGCTCCTTCCGAAATGCGCAAACTCTCGAGTCAGCTCCAGGAACTTCTTGATAAAGGCTTTATTCGCCCTAGCACCTCTCCATAGGGCGCGCCTGTCCTTTTTCGTCAAAAAGAAGGATGGTTCGTTCCGGATGTGCATCGACTATAGGGAGTTGAATAAGTTGACGATCAAGAATCGCTATCCCTTGCCTCAAATCGATTAATTATTTGATCAGCTACAAGGTGCTACGGGTTTTTCTAAAACCGATCTACGCTCAAGCTATCACCAATTACGCATTCAAGAGGATGATATACCCAAAACCGCTTTTCGAACCCGCTATGGTCACTATGAGTTCGTTGTCATGCCTTTTGGTTTGACCAACGCTCCTGCAGTCTTCATGGACTTAATGAATCGAGTGTGCAAACCCTTCCTTGATTGCTTCGTGACCGTATTCATCGACGATATCCTGATCTATTCCAAATCCAAAGCCGAACACTCGTAGCATCTACGTTTGGTTCTTGAGTTATTCCAGGGAAACCGTCTCTACGCCAAATTCTCTAAGTGTGAATTTTGGCTGGAGGAGGTCTAATTCTTGGGTCACATTGTCAATAGTCAAGGTATCCACGTTGACCCTGCGAAGATCGAAGCTGTTAGGATTTGGGTTACACCCAAGAATCCATCTGAAGTCCGTTCTTTCCTCGGACTGGCAGGTTATTATCGTCGTTTTATCGAAAGTTTTTCTAAAATTGCCATGCCACTTACCTCTATGACGCATAAGGATAAACCTTTTGTTTGGGGAACTAAGCAAGAGGAAGCCTTTCAAACCCTCAAGACTATGCTTTGCAATGCTCCCGTGCTCTCACTGCCCGACGGAAACGACAACTTCGTAGTCTACTGCGATGCCTCGAACCTTGGTCTTGGTTGTGTTCTCATGCAACGAGATAAGGTTATCGCGTACGCTTCTCGACAACTCAAGATCCATGAGAAGAACTACACCACACACGACCTCGAGCTTGGCGCAGTTGTTTTTGCGTTAAAGATTTGGCGAGACTACCTTTATGGTACCAAGTGTACGTTCTTCACCGATCATAGGAGCCTACAACATATCTTTGACCAGAATGAACTGAATATGCGTCAACCCCGGTGAGTAGAACCGCTCAACGATTACGACCGTGAGATCCGTTATAATCCAGGCAAAGCAAACGTCGTTGCTGATGCCCTCAGTCGACGAAGCTACTTACTTAGCATCCGTAATTCTCAAGCCTAGTTTCAACTCGAAACTCTCATCTGTGACGCGCAACATGCTTGTTTTACCGAGCGAAATCTGAAGAAGGAAAGAATTCTAAACGATGGCGCCCAACTCGAGAATAAGTCGAATTGTATCTTTCATTACTTGGACCGAATTTGGATTCCCAAGCGTACGAATTTGCGACAACTTCTTATGGACGAAGCCCACAAATCTCGATATTCTATTCATCCCGGTGCCGACAAGATGTACCAGGACAAGCGCTACAAGTACTGGTGGCCGGGCATGAAGAAGGATATCGCAATCTATGTTTCGAAATGCCTGACCTGTTCCAAGGTCAAGGCTGAGCATCAAAGACCCTCTGGTTACTCGTTCAACCCGAGATCCCGATGTGGAAATGGGAGAGTATAGCCAGGAACTTCATAACGAAACTTCCGCGTACTCAATCTGGTCATAATAACATTTGGGTTGTGGTTGACCGTTTGACCAAGTCAGCTTACTTCCTACCGATATGAGAAGACTATAAGGTAGAAAGATTAGCCCGAATCTACACCAACGAGATCATTAGTCGACTTGGGATGCCTCGCGACATCATCTCTGACCGCGATAGTCGGTTTACCTCGCGTTTTTGGAAAACGTTCCAATCTGCGCTTCGGTACTACTCTTAATCTAAGTACCGCTTTACATCCCCAAACCGACGGTCAGACTGAAAGAACGATTCGTACCCTTGAAGACATGCTCCGTTCGTGTGTCATAGATTTCGATGGTAATTGGGACGTGTACTTACCTTTGGTCGAATTCTCATACAATAACAGTTATCATTCTAGCATACAAATGGCACCATTTGAGGCTTTATACGGAAGAAAATGTCGATCGCCTATTGTATGCACGAGATCGGAGACGTGCAAATTACCGGTCCTGAGCTGTTGCAAGAAACGACTGACAAAATCCTCCAAATTCGAGACAATCTGTTGAAAGCTCGGAGCCGACAGAAAAGTTACGCTTGAATTTGATGTTGGTGATCACGTACTCCTAAAGGTTGCACCTTGGAAGGGGGTGATCAGATTCAGCAAGAAAGGAAAGCTCGCGCCTCAATATGTTGGACCCTTTAAGATTCTGGAAAAATTGGAAAAGTGGCCTACAGACTCGAACTACCACAGGAACTGAGTAACGTCCACCCGACTTTCCACGTTTCGAACCTCAGAAAGTGCTTGGCCGACCAGGAATTACATGTCCCTCTTGAGGACTTGCAAGTGGATGAAACATTACACTTCGTGGAAAAGTCTGTCGAGATCGTGGGACGAGAAACCAAGGTACTCAGACGCTCACGCATTCCCATTGTGAAGGTTCGCTGGGAAGGCAAACGAGGCGCCGAGTTCACCTGGGAACTCGAAAGCGGCATGAAGGCGAAGTAGCCGCAGTTGTTTGTTACGGCTGAAGCCTAATTTCGGGACGAAATTCCCTTAAGTAGGGGAGGCTGTAACACCCCGTGTTTCGAAAGTCAAAGTCAAGATTGAAGTCAAAGGAAGAAAAGATTGCTAATTGCGATCTGTCACTCCTTGCTCAACTACAGTTTTGACTTCTTTGACTTGTAATCGAATCCATTGTTTATTTACTTTAGTTGTATTATGTGGAGTATCTATTAATAATAGAGGTTTAATCGCATATTAATTGCATGTTTAATCGATTTATCGCTCATCGCTATCGCATTCGCAACTCGAATTATGTGTTATGGATATTGTTTTACGTGTGTGTGCTATTTATGTGTTACTTGTGCATTTTATGTTGAGGTGTTAATCGCAATCGCAATACTATCGCATCGTAATCGAGTCGAAACCGCTAAACGCAAGTTAGTTATAGTGATTGTATGTTAGATATAGTAGTTATGTTATTTGGGTAACTAATGAGTAATACTATCGCATCGCTCTCTCGAATCCCATCGCAACACTCAACACGCGAATCGAAATGACAAAACTTGTTGCGCCGAACATCAGGATCGAGTGGCCAACCGATCGAGTGGCCATCCGATCGGATTGTCATCCGATCGAGTTGTCACCCGATCTGGATGCCACCCGATCAGATTGTCACCCGATCAACCCGACACTCCACCACTTTCCTTTTTGGGAAACCCTATAAATACCCACCTTTCACATCATTTGTGATGTGACAGCTCCTTGTTCGACCAGCCGCACTCAAGATCTCATTTCTCTCAATTTCTCTCGATTCTTGTAAGTTTCCAACCTAAATCTTGTACTTCTATGATCTATACACACTTCTACATCATTTTCACCTTTGAATCTTAACTTTTAACCAAGAAACCACCGGATTTGAGGTGTTCTAGGGTGATGTCATCATGGAGTTCTTATGAACTTCAAAGTTTGTCTTCATTCCACCAAGAACAACTTAGATCTGATGGATTTCCACATGAATAATCAATGTTTTCGCATAGATCTACACAAATTCATGGTTGAAAGGATTGAAAGAAGGTTTTCCAACATTCTTTCAACTCTTTTACACTCAATGCACTCAAAACCGATAGAATCGGAGCTCGTTCTGACCTTCTACTCTTTCTTAGTGATGGGTTAGTTCAAGATCTGAATTCCATCCGGGAGATAACCGATTTCGGGTTTGAACATGAACAACCGTCTCGAACCGTGAACTGGCCAGACTAGGGTGGTTCCTGTTCGATCGGGTCACTTGGGTCGAGATGGGGTTTCTGTTGTTTAAACAAGTTATCATAACGTCTCGATCAAAACTACAAAACCTTCAACGAAATTAAGTGTCAAGACGATCCGGACGTTGGGACGGATTGTCGTCCGATTGGATTGCCATCCGATCGGGTTGCACTTGGTTCCACACTTAAACTGTTTATTCACACTTTTCAAGGAATCTGAACGTCGAACGGATTACCATCCGATCGAACGACCGTCCGATCGTGTGACGTTTGGGACTTCGACACTTAACCATTTCAATTTTCAAAGATCATCAGTAACTAATGGATTGCCACCCGATCGAGTGATTTTCCTGCTGTGAACTTGTTCTCAACTGAGAAGCCTCGCCAATCGGATCGCTGTCCGATCGAACCGCCGTTCGATCGACCGACCTGAAGGGCAGAGATACTTCTCTATTTTTAAAATGCTACAACGAAAGCTTTAAAGGACAAACCATTATAAACAAACACATCCTCACCAAACGAGGTGTCAATCCAATCGAATGGCCATCCGATCGGATTACCATCCGAACGGGTTGACATCTGATCGACTGGCCATCCGATCGGATTACCATCCGATACATGATACACTTGCATCGTTTTATACGCCGCTTATCGTTTATACTATCGTTAACTGTTCAGGCTAATCTCTCTCAGCGCTCCCTTCAATCCAAGAGAGTGTTTACTTGTTAAACACAATCTGTGAGTATACACGATCCCCTTTTGCATTATGCACTTTTGGGTGTTACATACGTTACTTATTCTAAATCACATCGATCACACAACGCAAACACTATTTATACGCTGACCTCTAATGCATGTTATACGTGACTCGATGAATGCCTGTTTGTTATGTTTACACATTGATTGTTGTCTACCTGCCTTAGCAACGATAGTACTATAGTTTGGACTCAGCACCTGTTTACTCAGGGGTTGTTAAGGACAATTACTTCACTTGTTCACAGTGGTGAACATGTGATGCACACTCGCTACTCGCAGTCATTGGTATTGATAGGATCTTTGTCGATAACTTACATGCTTCACATTATACGTTGCACATGCTGGTTATGGGTAAACAATTTCGAACTCTATTATGCTATATATATCAAACTTGTATGCTCACCTTTACACTATGTGTATTGACCTTTATTTTAACGTATGTGACAGGTTTTTGAATGCATAGGATGTTGCTTACCTGCTTTTGTGGAATCAAGTAGGATCGAGAGTCTAGAAACAAAGACAATTTATATTTTATTTGAATCTGAGTCGTCGGAACATGTTTGTTTTGAGAATATCTATCTCTGTAATAATTAGATTACTTAATGGGTTATGGTATGGGACATAATATTAACTATTTGATAATTTAGTCGTTATGGAATTTCTCTTGACAATCTGTTTCGCTCAGTGCCATGCCCCGATGTTTCCGTCATCGGTTGGGGTGTGACAAAATCGATCTTAGAAAAACATGTAGCGCCTTACAATTGATCAAATAAACCGTCGATTCAGGGTAAGAGATAGCGATTCTTGATAGTAAGCTTATTGAGTTCCCTATAATCGATGCACATTCGGAACGATCCATCATTCTTTTTCACAAAAAGGACAGGTGCGCCCCATGGATATGTGTTAGGGCGTATGAACCCTTTATCAAGAAATTCCTGGAGTTGACTCGAACGTTCACGCATTTCAGACGGAGCGAGACGATAAGGTGCTTTAGCGACGGGGTTAGCTCCAGGAATAAAGTCGATACGGAAATCAATATCACGAGACGGGGGTAGACCAGGTAAATCGTCAGGAAAGACATTAGGAAAATCATGAACCACAAGTACCTTTTTCCATCGGCTTCTTTTCCTTCTCCGCTACTACAATGTGTGCCAAGAAAGCCATGTATTCCTTTCGGAGATACTTGCTTGCTTGAATGCACGACATGAGTTTAAGTTCCTTTGAAGATACTTCTTCATACACACAGAGTTGGTCGCCATTAGCAAGAGAGAAACGAATCATCTTTTCGAAGCAAGCAACTTCAGCATGATTTTCACGAAGAAAATCCATGCCAACTATGATATCGAAACTACCAAGTTGCATCGGGATGAGGTCGATCGGGAAAACGTGATTGTTGAGTTCAAGAGTACAATCATGGAGAACAGAACTAACGTTAGACGGTTCATCCAGTGGCAATTTCTACGTCGAACGTCGTTGGGAGGTTAGAGCGTTTATGGTTTAGGAGCTTTTCGAATTCAAACGACACAAAACAGTTATCAGCTCCAGTATCAAATAAACACGAAGCATAAATGCCGTTAACAATGAACGTACCATTGACAACATTGTTGTCAGTTTGAGTCTGGAAAACATTGATGTTGAAAGTTCTTCCGCAGGCTGCTTGTTGCAGTGGCTGTTGCTGCTGCTACGGCTATCGTCATTGTTGTTGTTGTTGCTGCTGCGGTGGTTGCTGCGTTTCTTGCTTCACCACGCGATTCGGGCAGACATTTGCAAAATGATTTGGGTCACCACAAGAATAGCAGGTTCGTGCATGAGCAGCGGCTGCAGGAGCTGCTTGGTTACCCTGGATAGTAAGGGGTTGAGCAGGCGGTGCTGGAGGAGTTTGAGCTTGAGCTTGTTGACGTGGGCCAGTGCGACAGTTCGCGGTGAAGTGTCCATAGAGGTTGCAGTGGACACAGAAACGGCAAGCTATCCCAGCTGGGTGATGATAGGTGCAAGTAGGGCACAGGGGATGAGGACCAGTGTATGCACGCTTAGTAGGTGGTGCGTTGGTCACGGGTGCTGCAACTTGTCGGTTCTGGTTCTGGTTGGGTTGGATAGTAACATCGTTGAGAGGAGCCGCGGTAGTAGCATAGTTCTTTTTGTTGTTCCCCTTGCGTTTTCGTCCTTGGCGTGATGGCTTTGAAACTTGGGATGCTGCAGTTCGGAAGCGGGAGTAGCGGTGACTTGGTTGAGATTCCTTGTTGAGGTTTTGAAATAAACAGCCAAAACTCGCTTATCATTGATCTCAACCGCGAGTTGGTAAGTTTCCTCAATGGTAGTAGGCTTAGCTGCCTGAACAAAGTCAGCTACACAGTCGGGTAGAGCGCGGATGTACTTCTTGATCGTGATATCCGGAGTTGTCACTTGACCAGGGCAAATGATACTGAGCTGCTTGAAGCGAGCGGTGAGACCAACGTTATCACCTCCTTCTTGATTGATATGCCAGAATTCATTCTCCAGCTTTTGAACCTCATGAGGAGGATAGAACTCCTTCATCATAAGCTCCTTGAGCTCTTCCCATGAAAGTCCATAAGCTGCATCATTACCGCGCCTGTTGCGCTCAGCAGTCCATCGGTCCAGCGCCCTGGACTGAAAAACTCCAGTTGCGTTAACAGTACGCGGATTTTCTGGGCATCCACTTTGCCTGAAGGTGACTTTGATTGCGTCAAACCACTGGAACATAGCGTTGGGTCCATCTTCACCAGTGAAGTTAGCGGGACCACAGGCCTTGAATTGCTTAAAGCTGAACGGAGCTTTAGGCGAGTCGCTCTTAGATTCAACAAACGACTTGCTGCTAACCTCATTAATCTCACTGACGATCTGAGGTATGACTTTAGCCATTTCCTTGGCGACGAGAGAAGCGATGCGATTGTCATCTCTGCTCCTCTGAGCGTTGCAGCGAGTGTGAGAACCAAGGGAAGACATTGTCTGCAGCAGACATCGTTGTATGATTTAGACGAGATTCGATTATTCAAAAACGTTTAGCGTTTAACCACCATAATTATTATTACTAGATAAAGCATCAGGAACACGTTGGCACATAAGCACATAGTCACGTAGGCACATAATCCACATAGGCACATAAGCACGTAAGCACAGAAGCACGTAGTCCACATAAGCACATATTTTGCACGTATTCACCTATATTTTGCACGTATTCACCTACATATTTTGCATGTATTAACCTATCTTTCAAGTGCGCGATTCGCGTTCAAGAGTTGCAAGTGCGAATAGCGTAAGCGAGGAGTGTTGCGAGTAGCATAGCGAGTGAGGGTTCTTTAGTTCGAGTTGCGATTAACGTTTTAATTTCGGAAGTTGTGCAAGTTGTGCGCGTTTAGCAAAGCGAGAAGAGCGAAAAGCGTAGATCTCTAAAATCGAAACATATAAACCTAAAGACATATAAAACATATATAATCGATAGCGGGTAAAATCAGTGATTGCGGCTTAGAATCGAAATGGATCATCTTGGGTGTTAGGCATCGACTACCCAAAGTTATTCGACTATTCACAATGCCCTCGAGTACATGCTTTGGCCGAATAGACTATGCTCTCGCCAAAGTATGGCGAACGGCATGCATCCCTTCGGTTACTACGCGTCCCACGTCATTGGAATCCCTCGAGACTTTAGTGAGAGTTTTGTTGAACCAAAATTAGGAAGTGGAACTAGTCATTAAGATGCGGGTTTCACCCCTAACTTAACAACTTCGTTCCTGAGTGTGTGGCATACCACGAGATTGAGAGGGAGAATTTCGTCGAGATATGGATTTCACTCCTAACTCAACGAAATATTCTCGTGCTGAGAGTAAAAATTTCGCGTAGGGTGAGCGATTTTAACAAGAGTTCTCGGTTTTCACACCTAATCTCGACCAAATCATTCGATTATATTATGCGAGTGTTTTCGAAAACGTGTGTGTTGTGTCAGCCTTAGGAAAGGCAATAACAGTTTTCAGCCTTAGGAAAGGCTCATCCGTGCGAAGCTGTATTATGCGGTGTTCGCACGAAGATGTAATTTTCAAGCGAGAGTATCCAGAGTGAGCTCGTGCAAAACCCCTACCGGGTCGTGTCTTTCTTAATTCCCTATAGTTATGGCTCTGATACCAATCTGTCACACCACAACCGATGGCGGAAACATCGGGGCGTGGCATTGAGCGAAACAGATTGTCCAAGAGAATCCATAACAACTATCAGTGACAATATATTTAACGTTAAAGTCCTATACCAATAACATATAAAGTAAAAAACAGTTATTATAGACAGAGTTTCTAAAAAAAACAAGTAAATTGTTCCGACAACTCAGATTTCTTATTTGGGGAGTTTCTAGACCTCCTACTCGATTCATCAAAGCAACATAGCATCCTATCAACCTGCCACATACGTTAAAATAAAGTCAATACATAAAATGTAAAGGTGAGTACACAAGTTTAAGTAGCATATAGCATTTACGCATAACCAGCATGTAACACGTAGAAAGGTGAATCAAGTAAGCTATCGACAATGACGTATGCAACCGACATGACTGCGAGTGTAGACTGTAGAATGCGCAACACATTATCACCACTGTGACCATGTGAAGTAATACCCTTAACAACCTCTGTCCACGACATGTGCTGAGTCCAAACTATAGTACTATCGTTGCTAAGGTGTCAGGCAAAACAATCACTGTGTAAACATAACATACAAGCATTCATCGAGTCACATATAACATGCGAGAGCGGTTTGCTTTAAAAGTGGTTGCGTTGTGTGTTGTTGTGTTTTGATATAGAGAAGGTATGTAACACCTAAAAGTGCGTTAAGTAAAAAGGGTTGGAGTATACTCACGGTATGTGTTTAACAAATAAACACAGCCTTAAATTGGATTGAAGGGAGCATTTTGGAGTTAGCCTAAGCATAGAATAGTAGCATAAGCGTTGAACAGTGCGTGAACAGAGTTTCAAATGGCGAGTCGAACGGGTGAATACCCATTCGATAGGATGGTCATCCGGACCATTCGAATGGTTGGTCATTCAATCAAGTGAGTGTGTTTGTAAATCGTTTCAAAACTTTTGAAGTTTTCGTTGTAGTATTAATCAAGTCATCCGGTCGGATGGTCATTCGGACGGATGGCCATTCGATCGGATGGCTATTCGATCAAGAGTTGGTAGTTTGAAGTTTTTATCAAATCGTTTTGAACAAGAGTTAGTACAAGGAACAGTCACCTGATCGAATGGTCATTCAATCGAATGGTTATTCGATCGGATAGCTATTCGATTGGGCGATCTGATTGTCTGAAAATTCCACAAAAAGTTTTTTAAGTTTAAAAGTTTGACTTTTAACAGAGACGGTGTGACGATGTGCCAAACAACGGAAACACACCAAGTCCAGCTCAGTCAATCGGATGGGAATCACCTCATTCGATCAGACTAACTGTTAATCGGTCAACCCGTTAATCGGTCATCTCTTCGGTGGAAATCCCTTCTCAGTCCGGCTCTTAACTAGAGAATGAATAGAGAGCCTGAATGAGTCTAGATTCCATCCGTTTTGTGAAAAAGGTGAAGCAAAAGTTGAAGAAAAGTTTGAAATCAGTTGAAAATGTTGAAGTTTTGTTGAGATTTGTGTAAAATAATGTGGAAATCCTTTATATCTGAACATATCTAGATGAGATGGCGTCACACAACTGATTGCATAAGCAACCGTGGTGAAGTCACCTTCAAGGGGTCCAAATCAGGTGATTTCATGAAGAAAGTCAGTGATTTTGATGGAGAAGTTTGTAGTGATGATGAAAGTACAAGATTTGGGGAGAAATACTTACGAAATAGCCTTGGATCGAGTGAAATAGTGCTTGAAAGGGACTTGAGAGCGTCTGGTCGAATGGAGCTGTCACATCAGTGAACAGTGATGTGACAGGCGGGTATTTATAGGGTGAGAGATAGTAAGGCAGTGGAGAGTGTGAGGGTTTCGGATGGTCATCCGGACGGTAGTCCATTCGATCGGTTGGTTATCCGGACAGCCTAGTTGTGCGAGTTAGTTTTCCAACTTTTGTTTCGTGTGTTAAGCGTTACGTTGCGTTTAAGCGAGTTGCAAGTAGGCGTTGCGATGAGATAACCACATAACATTAAACAAGTAATCATACAAATAACACACATAACACATAAAATGCATAAAAGTAAATTTGTGATTCGAGTTTGCGATGTGATTGCGATGTGATAGCGTTTAAGTATAATCATGCGATGTAATATGCGATAAAATGCGTTTAAATAGTATGCATAACTGCGTTTTGAATAAGCGTTGTGAATGCGTTGTAAAACATAGTTTAAAATGTAGCGAAAACCCTTAGCGATAATCGGAATCTCAGGAGTACATGTCAATTAAGCAATAAATTACAGGTCCAAGTAATGACCCGAAAAGTCGGGTTGTTCAAATTTTGATCTTCATGTCTCGTCTCCTTTTCTCTTTCGAATTGTCTTCACTCTTGTCTACAACCCCTTTTTCACGATTTCTCGAACTCCAGTTGTTGTTTAGGGTTTCCATCGCATACCTTTTATATCACGGACCAAACCCTAGTTTTGTCTTCCATACGGGCAGTACCCATGGGCCGGCCTAGACTCGTAATCTTCTGATTGAACCCACTCGGACCCAATTCCCTATAGATCAGTACTTGTTCAAATGACGATGGTTATAATTTGTAACCAATAGGTTGGGTACATGTAACACCCCGAAATATAAATTATATATTATAAATTAAAATTCGGTAGTGGCCACGATAAATAACTAGAGATAATTAACCTAGTCAGTCATGAAATCTAAAAAAAATAATGAAGGAATTAGTATTCAATCCCTTTATAAAAATTTGAGGAAAGTTGAGGAGCTAAACATGAAAATCTGGAAACTTGTTTTAATTAAATAAAACATTTCACCAAAACACACACACTAAGTGTGTGTTCTGGTCGAGATATTCACAGGAGCCAAGGAGCTCTCTTGCTCAAAACCTAACTTGCTCAAATTGATCAAATTGAAAGGGCAAATCTAGTCCAAATCGAAATCTAAGCTAAAACTAGTGATCACCTCCGTGAAAGGATCATAAGGTATGTCAAATTTCATTATTTAGTTCCATCTTGAATTCTTGGTGAACTTATGAAATCGAAAAATTGGCTTGCATGATTGATGCTTGGATGAAATTAAGATGAAATCATGTCTAGGAGAAAACCCTAGTCAATAGTTTGTTGAATTAGTGTTCATAGATATGAGGTTCATAACCATCCATTTATGTGTTAAATGGGTTTCGTAGAAATATGTTGAACACTAGAATTATGATTGTTAAACTAGTGTTAATTGAGATTCGTGAAGTAAGTCTAGACATTGATGTGTAAACTAGACATTCGAAATATTGAAAATGATGTTTAAAATTGGCAAAAAGAACTAGTTATGAACTTGATTGTGAATATGTAAAATTATGCCCATTAGGTGTTCGTTAAAATGCCTAAATGAAAATTAAGTGTCGAAATTTTGAACAAAAACGCATATGTAAATGTTATGGCCAATTATGCATTATAAGATATAATTAGAGTTCTAAACAAATTGTTGGGTGTACTCTATAGGCAAGGAAACCGAGTCTTCAAGCGGACAAGCCGGATTGGATACGCGCTTGAAAGGAAAGTTTTAAAGGTACGTAACTATGGTTTCGTTACATTATGCTTGAATACGGATTGTAGTTAGTTGACTTTGAATTAACATAATATGTGAATTTGGTATATTGATGAAGTGACAAAGCTCACTAGACAAATAAACGGGTCAAAATATTTGTTAAAATAAGTTTGGTATGTTATTGAAATGGTGGTTTCCATTAGACAACCAAACGGGTCAAAACAATGTTTAATTTGGTAATTTTGAAGTGACTTGAATGTCACTCGTTGAATGTGAATTATGAAAGCGTAGGCCGAGGACGGACACGCCAAAAAGATTAGTCTTTCTTAAAAGAACCCATGATATTGGGTCAAAAGTTTAGAATCATAATTTGTTGAAATCGTATAACTAGATATGCTTGAAACATCGACAACAAGCATGACACATTGCGCGCGTAAAACCAGGGAATGGAAGTGATACGCCAAAGTTGACAAGCCTGGGGAATGGGTAATTAAGTTTAGAAACCAATAATGATGAATAATGCAATGCATGACATATAACTAAATGGGTCGAATAAATAAAAAAGGGGATTTATAGGCTATCAGCTTATAATCCAGATTTTGGTGCAAGTAAATATGATAAACGGATCCGTATTTTAATTACAGATACGTAGGAAAAAGAATCACCAAAAACGGACTTGTAGATAAAAAGTTATGGCCATTTGAAGTTTGATTTTTGTTGAAAAATGGAGCTGGGCGAGTATGCAGGTCCATAGAGTGGACCTGCTGGAAATTCACCTCCCCCGCGGCACCCGAAGGGGTATTGCAGATTTGGCGTGACACGCGGGGCCGGTCGCGTCCCGCGAAAGAGTTAAAGAAGTCTCTTGCGTGGCGCGAGAGACCTAGTTCTGAATTTTAATTTTTGTTTTCGTTTATTTGATATTGGAACTTGATTTTACTTGTTTCTATGCTGTCAAAACTAACTTTTAAGTTGGTTTTGATATTAGGTGAATGTAGCTACCATCTGGATGCCGATCAAGCAAAGAAGGGAACCGAACACATATCAAATGAAGCTTCCGCGATGTCTTTCTTTTGTTTAATTTAAAATGAAAGTTGTAAACACTTGTTACTATATTTTGAATACTTAAATCTTGTATGAACATCAACTTGACAAAATTTTTGAAGGGTCGTATTTTATATTTATATATAAAATGCGTATTTAGTATTAAAAATCGTGTTAATTCGAGACGGGTCTTACAGTACAGGTCGTACTCGACACGTTCCTCCTCTCATGTCCTTAGTAGTTTACCCACTGCTTCGTTTACACCCTTTCACATTCAAATTACCCCTTTTTTCAGTAGTTACATGCAAATCTTAACAAAACATCACTTACCATTTATTCTTACCGGATTTGCGACAATTGCCCTTTAAAACAAGTATTTTAACACTAGAATATTACGTATCATACGGCTACATAAGTTATTGCCAAGCCACCTCGGCCGAATTTGATCAATGGCGCCCCCAACCGTCCCATTCGTGTTATTGGGGGCGTTATTGAGACGTCGCCATTGCAATAGCGGACAATAAAAAATCTATTTGGTGGGCCATGCTTTTTCGACCGTTGTCAAACGACTATTTTTTTAAAGAGTAAAAAAATTACCCAATATAAACTTACTCATATTTTTTTACAAATAACACGGCACTCTCACTACCTAATTTCACACAAATATCATGTCTCACAACCCATCATCTCCATCATGTTTCGTTCCAATGATCAAACGCGTTTGATCATACCACCCGCGTTACACAAGCACTCAAGAAAACATGTGGACCGTCAACACCAATACCGGCTAAACTGAATACCGACCTCTGCCGACCTGAAATTCACCAATATAGTACACGCAATCCCCACTACCTCAACAAACACCCCACCCATTCAAATGTCGGGTTTTTACATGTCTCAACCTTTGTCTCATATGTCTCCTATATCTCCAACCGAAACCGAAACCCAAGCCCTACCCAAAACCCAACCCTTTTCTGAAACGCAACCCGATACCCGCCAAACGTCATCCACGCATAGACATCTTAGAAAGCAACCGAAAGAGCCACGAGCTCCAAAGACAAACCAAAAAGTGGACGATCAAAGAAGAGTTAGCCTTTGCTGGAGCATGGTCGACATATCCGAAGACCCCATTGTTGGTAATATTTAAAAAAAATTATTTATTTATTTAAGAATATTTTAAATGTTTAAAATTCTATACTTTAAATATTTTAATTTTTAAAATACTTTTTTTAATATGTAATTGTTAAAATAGGCAATGATCAAGAAGCACCGGTTTTTATGGGGCAGATTCGCAAATTTTTTTTGCCGCTATGAAGCGTGAATCGTATTGTACAAACGATTCATTCTCGGATAAGTGGTCATAAATGAGAACGAAGTGCAATAACTTCAACAACATTGTGAACCACAATATAAACAATTGAATCAGAGCTAGTGGTTCAAGTGGCACAAACGTCATGTCGGCTGCCCACAATGAGTTTAATGTGACATACGATTGCCCAATTACCATGGCAAAAGCTTGGGAGATGCTTAAAATTTTTCATAAGTGGTATCTTGTGCCACTAGTCAAACCTGGCTAATCATCAAAGCGTTCCAAGACTACTTCAGGCACGTCTGAGCCGCGCTCGTCCGCTGGTAGATCATATGCTTGTTCTTATTTAGACCCAAACAACTTCAACAACGAGCTAGAGTTTGAGGAACCACAAGAATTGCAACGGCCACCATGTAGAGATAAAAGCAAGGCAACTGCTGCGAGAACAAAAAAAGGCAAATCGACTTCTACAACGACACCAAATACCGAGGGTGGATTGGGTGGATCAGATGGCTTCTCCAAATTAGACGAGAAACTTGCTCGAATTCTCTCGCTAAAAGGAACAAGAGGTCCAATTGGCAATGAGTAGGCAAAGGGCGGTCGACATGAAGTTCCTCCAAAAACGCATCCCCTCTCATCTATCCGAGTAGGACCGTATGATCATGAACTTGAGAAAGAAACTATTTGAGCAAAATATCTCAACAATTAGAAGTTCTTTATGTTTTGAAATGTTATGTTTTTTTTTTAAATGTGATGTTTTTTATTTCAATGTAATGTTTTTTTTTTAATTTAAATGTTATGTTTTTTTTAAATATTGTGTCTTTTTTATATATATTTGTTAGTTTGAATGTTATAAATATAAAAAAGCATAAAAAATAAACACCATAGGCTTTATTGGCGTCGGTGAATAAAGCCTCCTTATTGATGTGACGTTGAGGTGGTAAAATAAAGCCCATATGGGCCTTATTCTATACTATGTAGCCTTAAAGCCAACAATCCAAACCCGTCCTGACCCGTTATCCCCGCACGATCGCATTTTGCAAGGTATAATGATTATCATAGTTTTTTTTTTCTTTTAATTCACACTTTTCAAATCGTATTAAAAGTGTAAATCTTGTGCCTACATATATATAGTATTTCGAAATGGATCAAGATTTAAAAAAGAGTTAATTACTGTTTTCGTCCCTGTGGTTTGTCAAAAATCACTATTTCAGTCCATTAGTTTAAAAATTGCGATTTCAGTCCCTATGGTTTCACTTTCATAACCATTTCAGTCCCGGTGGTTTCACTTTCGTAACTATTTCAATCCATTATTCTGTTAAGTACGGGGACTGAAATGGTTACGAGGTGGACTGAAATGGTTATGAAAGTGAAACCACAGGGACTGAAATCACAATTTTTAAACTAATAGACTGAAATAGTGATTTTTGACAAACCATAATGACGAAAACAGTAATTAACTCTTTAAAAAAATACAATGTGAGGGATGGTACATTTTGTCGTGATCAAGTATGGCCAGGAGGATAAAGTTGGAAGAACTAAATGTTGGTATAATATTCCCTTGAATATCATAAACTAGATAAAAAGACACAATCCATCATTTGCCAGTTCACTTTATTCTATACGAGCCGTATAACCTTATACGGCATGTATACACCATGTCAAAACAAGATTTTAGCATGTGATATTATTAATTCCCTTTGATATTCCTATGGAACTTTGTAGCTTGCCCCACTTATGAGTTATGGTCCAACAAGAGTGATTGTGTTGCCTGGTGAGGGTTTAGGCTCCATCCCTTCTTGTTTCTTACTTCTAACTTATTGTCTATAATATCTAGGATTACTTAAAATTGTGTTGCATTGTTTCTTCAATTATAATTTAAAAGGATTAGTTTTGCTATTCAAAAATGGGTGGCGGCGCAGCTTGTTGCCCGTTTACCAACTATCTCGATGTAAATTATTATATAATATCAAGTTATATACTAGTTGAAATTTACAGCTAGAAAGAGTAATTACTTGAAGTAGAAGAATAAATTCATTGTTTGCATAAAAAATAGTTCAACTTGAAGTAGAAGAATAAATTCATTGTTTGCATAAAAAATAGTTCAAAAGTTCATTACAATGACTTGTTATTGAATTACAAACAACTAGGGTAATCGACACAACACATTTATTATCTTTTTCATGTTATTATTTGCGGTTGTTTACTCGATCCATTTTGGCTCGTCATGTTTTATCCACCACCTAGGTGCCTCCAAAAGTTTTTGGATTTCTCATCAAATATCAATAAACCATAGTTTTTTTTTTTTTTTTTTTTTTTGATAATGTAAAAAAAGCTTTAATGAGAGAACTAGCTATACTATCTATTTTTAAAAGATGATGCTAACTTTAAAACAACTTAAAATTTTAGTACATTGAATGAATTTAGAACCAATATGATGTGAAAGAAAAGTCACATATTCTTTTATCCTGTTACAGGAAAGTTATATTGAGATAATCCGGATAAAGTTAGTAGTATAATATAAAAAGAAACAAAAATAAAATAAGTTATCACCATCAACAGAGTCAAGACTCAAGAAGGTCGATTTCATTACAGAATAATATTTTTTAAAAGTGATCTGGTATTTAAATTATATGTGTTTGATCAAATGCAAAACTATTTAAACTACGGCGCCTAATTATATACCATTTACTTGACTTTTAGGACTATTTTCATAAAAAGTAGAATTTGTTTTATAAATTATGATCATAAATTCACATGTTCAAATCTTAATTTTTAAATTATCACAAAAAAAAATGATTTTGATTGATCAACTTTATTATGATTGTAAGCGAACGAAGTAGCTTCTGAGATCGGCTTACTAAAAGTTTAAATCGAGTTAAACATAAACGAGTCTTAGCCCAAATTCGAGTTTAAATTGGAACTCATTTAATATACAAGATTCATATGTGACCTATTGAGTTAGAATAGACTTGCAACTTATAAACATAAACGAGTATATACAGGTATAATAACTTTTAATTTACATAATATAAAACTTAAACAAATACATATATTATATTTATAAACTTATAATTAAAAATTATAATAGTATTTGTGTGTATATAATATAATACATAGTATCGATCTTTTTTAAGTTAGATGAGTTACATCTCAATATTTCTTTAGACTAAACTAGTATAGCTTAAACTTACTTTTATAAAAAGAGTTGCATTAACTATGGTTTGCTTAAACATACGCTTTCAAAATTGTAGTCCATTTTCTGTTAATTTTATTTTTTTTCACATTATTAATATTTTTCTTTTGTAATTAACAAAAACTATGGTTAGGTTGATTGCCTTTAACAAAAACTTTGATATCGTGTTGGTGTATTTGGTTAGCAAGGAATACAAAAAGGTTTTCAAATGTCGATGCTAGAATTGAAGAGATTATTGCTAGTATTAAGTCTCTTGGGTTCTTAGAGCATTCTCATCCAATCCATCAAATTATACATACATTCTACTAAAAAACAACTCCTATATCAATATATTTTCACTAAAAACAAATATTTTTTCTCTCTCATTTTCAATTAAATAATATTATCATTACATTTTTATATCTCCTTCACTCACAACCACTTTCAATATATATTAAAAAAATTATACTGGGTGAACAGTGTCCCCCCAAATATACAGATGAACAGTAACATTTTCTCTCTCCTCCACTCACAATCATTTTTTATACCCTTTATAATATAAAAACTACCCCTTACATGTTTTGATGGTTTGGATGAGAATGCTCTTATGGTATAGGAATCGGTCCAACTATAGGTGTCTTAGATGGGTAGATTGGTGTAATTTCAATTTTGTGTAAGAATTGTTGTGTTTTTGCCGCCTCGTTTTGAGGTTTTGGCGTTGTGAATAATAGTTTCTTAAAAAAAAAAGGGGTTGATTGCCTTTATAAACCAGCAACAATTTCAAAGATGCCAGTTTTTTAGGGCCCAAATCATGTTATTTGTGCTTTATTCTATTTTAGGATTAGGATATTAGAGTCAAAGGTTCTATAAAGATTTCCCGTTAAGAATCATTCCTTCATATTTTTTATATTCCAATGTATAACTTGTTATGCAGATAGTACAAGCTAAAAAAAATTGCTTTGGATTCTCTGATCATTACTTTTTGTCTCATCAAAATTAGAACCATTTCTTTTTATTAATAAAACTGCAATATGTCCTTAGTCCTTGCGTAGTGGGGCGCCATCTCACCCTATAAAGCCCCATAAGGCCCTTGAACACCATTACGGGGGGCTTTATGTGGGCGCTATAGATGAAAATTGGGGTATGGCGCTATAATTATAACGGCGGTATGGATGTTGGTTTGTTTTCCCTCCACTCACACAGACATATATACATACATATATATGTATAATTTAAGGGTTTATTAATTAATTGGGTAATAATGAGGTAGGGGCGTTATGACTACGGGCTTAAATGCATAACGGCCCATAACGCCCACACGCTGACGTGGCGCGCCACGTGTCGCATAACGCCCACAAATGGGCGTTATGACTACGGATGGCCTTAGACATAACAAATGTGTCAAGATTATTAATTTGTTACGTGATTATGTATTTATTTCTTATGAGATAAATTATTTATTTCTTTGTAGACATTAATAGAATCCTATTTTGTAGGTAACCTAACTACACGCGAAATCAAAAGGGCTTGTTGCTTATTGATATCGTGTGTACACAGTGGTGTCTCTCCCTGTGAGGCTGATGGTTCGAGTCTTATGTTCATCAATGATGGTATATTTAAGATTAGAATTGCTGGGCATGTGTGCTTGCCTTCTGTAAATAAAATTTCACGTGATAACTAATTATAAAATTTAAACTTGAAATCTCATTTAAATATCTCAAGCCGTGAGGTTAAACATAGACAGGTTATTATCTTAAGGGGAATTGGTCTGTAATAATCTTACCTATACCATATTGACCATTAATAATCACACCTCAGAATATCCTCCCATCAGTCCCACCTTTCATCTAGTTTTCTTACAATGGTCCCCCGTTAAAAAAACTTAACGGAGTTAAGTTTTTTTTCAAATTACAAACATATATTTAGGGCTTTTGATCAGAACGATGATACAAGTCAATTGATGTAAAACTTACTTCAAAATGGTGCTCCAAGTGACTTGATTTTGGTTAATTGGAAATTTAAACACCCGAATTGAAGCGTCGTTTTCATCGTATGGAGCACCGTTTCGAGGCAAGTTATACATCAATTGACTCGTATCGTCGTTCTAATCAAAAGCTGTAACACCTCGAAAATTCACGTCCTATAATGTGTAGACACGTGTCAAATGTTTAAACGTGTGAAAGAAAATTATAGAAGGACTAAAGTTGACAATCATGGAAAGTATGTGGATATACGTATTCTAAATGTCAACAGTGAATAAATATACTTCATAATAACCCTACATGATGTTTATAACATCAAACGAATAAATCATGGATCATGCGAAGCTAAAAGTGAGAGATTACAAACTACAGGGGCTAAATGTGTCAACATGTTTAAGTTATACCTCTGAGTAACCTTCTGACAAACCCGAAGCTTTGTAACGGTAAATTATGCTCACTAGAATACACGATTTAAATTTCGTAAAGTTTCGTTATCGTATGAGAAAGTTATGATCAAATTCGCGTGCGAAGGGTTAAAGCGTAAACGTTGAAAGTTACGACTTTTCGGGTAACAATAAAGTTAACCGGGGACTTAACGAAGTGGGTATATGTTTTAAAAGCCCTTATAGATCAATTATGAGGGTTCATAATGCAAGAAACAAGTGCCTAATCGAGTTTTGAAGAGCCAAGGATCAAAATGAAATAAATCAAAAATTCAGATTTTGATCAGATGGAGCCTAGCGCGACGCGAGGCCCTAGGGGGGAGGCTTAGCGTCACGCGAGGGGTGCCCAGCTCCGATTTCGTTGGACTGTTGTCTTCCATTGCCTTCATGCGCGCCTCTAACCGATTTTTCACATCTCTCTTGACCCCTAGACACCCCCTAAGCACTAGGAACATGTGTTGATCAGTTGTGGTGGGTTGTAGACACATGTGTCAAAGATTTGTGGTGATTAAAATGCTATATAAAGCCCATGATATGCAACATTGGTCTTCACACCTTCATTCAAGCAATCTGATCATTTCTGGAGCTCAAGTCTGCTCTCAAGTGTTCACATTTCGTGCATAGGACCTTTGTAAGTTGGCTTAACCTTTCCTAATTAAGTTTTAGCTTAGTATTAGCTTAAAAGTCAAACCGTCGTAATGAACGGTTGACTTTAAGATTAATCACTAATGGTCCAGTGATTAGTAGAATCAAAAGTACCTTTAAGTAGGTAATTATGTGGGTAATAAAACCTCAAAAAGGTTCCCCCTGATTCCCACTCTAACTAGGTCAAATGTCGGGTCAAACTTACTAATAAAAAGTCAACAGAATGTTTAAAATACAATTTATGCATGATTAGCAATGTAGAACACTTATAACCTCTTTGATCATTAATATAACTTGGTAATGAATGTAAGAACATGTCTAAACATGTTCAACCCGACAATTTCCTGATTAGACCCGGTTCGGAACCGAAAGTCGCATAGTTTGACTTATACTTTGACTTTCAGTTCTGACCCGTTATGGTATGTTTTAGAAATGTCTTAGAGCTTTATTTGGACCAGGTTACATGCTAGTATAACCCTCTGTGATTATACACCTCGGATCATTAGTTATCCAATTAATATGCATGATTCCGTTAATTGCTCATATGTTGACCATTATGCCCTTTTCACCTTAAAACGTGATTTTTGGAAATGTAAAAGAGTAGAAACCTTAATTACTGATAATTAAACTTGTATGCAAAATTTGACATCAGTTTGAGGTATAGATTAAGAGTTATGTTCGTTAGCGTAAAATTAAAGCTTTATGTTAATTAATCGGCGTATTTAGCGTATAGCCTACTTAAACATACTTTTTGATATCCAAATCTTTACCCACTGATGTAATATATTATTTTGGGATTTTTAAAGATTTTTAATTAATTTTAGGCTGAGCATAACTCATAGTCGTAGGCTTAATCCGGTATTTGTTGGTTTTGCCCTTACGGGCCATAAAATGAGTTTTACCTATCTAAACGACTCCAAACCTTTTGCTACTGATTAGATATGATAAATAAATTATTTTAAGCCTTCTGGAAATATAAAAATATCAGATTTATGTATCAAACCCGGAAATGGCTTCTAATCGCCTTTTTAAGCGTTTTTAACGCATAGTATGTACTAGAAGTATTTTAAACATACAAGGGTTGATACCTACTGATATTTGAGGCAAATTATAATATTTTAACAGTAAGCAAAGGTTGATAAACTCAGACTTCATTTTTGAGCTTTTCGGCTTATGTGAAATTACCAAAATACCCCTACGGGGCATAGTTTGGTTATAATTGATAAAATTCACATATATACCTTACCCTACTGTTATAACTCATTAATTTGAGTATGTTTGCTGATTACATCAGACCTGTAACTCAGTTAAACACTTAGACTCTTTTATAACCTTGTAAATGACCAAACTACCCCTACGGGGCATAGTTTGTGTTTAAACTCGTTTCGGGCATAATAAATGATATCTTACTGATGTCACAACATATATGAAGCATATTAACTTAGGAAACCTGTAAATAGCTCTCATGGATACCCGTTACGCTTATTACGCGTTCGGTTCGGTTTATGTAACTAGTTTACATAAACTAGCCTAAACGGGTCAAACCTTATCGGTTTTATCTCAAAATCCAGAATGTGTATGAAATTACCATATTAAACAAGTCTCTGAACTTGTCGGGTCTAAATCACATTCTATCCGTTCTTCGCTTAATCGTGCGTATGAACCGTATCTTTGAAACTAGCCGGTCTAAGCTTAAGCTTAATTAAAGACCCGTTAGGATTCTAATAGGTTATTATAAACCTTCGTTCCAGATTAGGAGGACCAGTAAAAGCTACTTGCAATTTGCTTATTGTGATATATACATTGCTCAGGTAAATACTTTTAACTTATTTTCCCTATACGGGCTTGGGTTACGGTATACAGCATACCGCTTGATCGGGCATCAAATCCTCCACCGTTGGGTGGGTAATTGAATAATTTGATCGGCTCATTTAAACAGTCTTGTTACTTAAAGCCTTGGGGGGTTAATGACCATGTCCCGGATATCCTTGGCATCATTTTACGAAATGGCCACGACTTAAGCGCGGGGTGTAGGCGTACACCCGTCAGTGCATAAAAGAATATTGTGGTGTGTCTATTGATCTTTAACCCAGACTTGATCCGGGCTACTGAACGCACAAGGAACATGTAATTCGTTCACAAGATTATAATATTAAATAATTCTCCCAAGTTAAAATAAAATGTTTATGCCACGTGTATCCAAACCAATTTTCAATCATTTTCCAAAATGAGTCAGTTGAATGTATTTAACAGTGTAAACTGACGTATTTTCCCAAAAAGATTAAATGCAGGTACTAAGCGTAATTGGCTGGGATTTCTCCTTAGCATCATTAGAAGTCTCGCAAGCTTAAGATGCCTGAAGTCTGTTGAACTATTGTTTCATATTTTGTTTCCGATCCATCTGTGGACAAACTTCCGAATATTGTGACATTTGATATTACAATATTAGATTTGCTTGTATTATATCTTTTAAATTGCTTCCGCTGTGCATATTAAATATTGTGTTGTTCGACTACTATGTTGCCAACCACGTCACGATAATCCCCCACCGGGCCCACCGGTGACACGTGGAAATCGGGGTGTGACAGGTTGGTATCAGAGCCAACACTGAGTGAATTAAACACTAGCCTTTTGTGTTTAATCCCAGTTACACAATTGCACATTTCTAAACCTTCGAGTCTAGACATATAACATAGGACAAATTCCACTTTGTTTGTGTTGTCCTTTATTTGGCATATATTTTTGTATTGTTATCTTATATTGTATTGACAGGACAAAATGCCTCCAAGATTCTTCCGAAGGAGAGGACGAGGAAAGGGGCCAATCACCGCCCCCAATGACAACGAGGCAGGACCATCGCATGTGCGAGCCCCGTCTACTACCGAGAGTGACGACCCTTGGCAGAACAGGAGGAACTTGTTTGAACCAGCCAGACGGTCGGTCTCACATAGCTCTACACCTCCCGTCCAAAACCCTTATGGGCCACAACCGGGGTATGAGCCCAATAACCCTCAACCGTCCTACATACCACTTCAGCGATCTTTATCGCATAATTCGTTTGGTGACCCCACACCCATCTTCCGAGGCCAATTTAACCCGGCCAATTACTTACCAGAACCCATGGGTTTTAACCCACTGGGGCCAGACGATCACTTCTCCGGTGATAATACGGATGACATGGACGAGGATACGGACCCCGTCGAACCTGCCAGTGGTACTCCAAACCACCCAATAGAGATCTCTGATGGGTCTTCGTTCCACGGATCACCCTATGTTGGTCCAGATAGCTTTCAAGCTATGTTCACCCGGCACGAATGGTACTATACACCTCCTCACCATTCGTCGCCTCAGCAGCAGCAGCAACAACAGGATCCCTCTGAGGATTCCAGATTCGTGGCAGTCACGCCACCGCCTCCACCGCCGCCAGTGCAGCCGACACCTCCGCAACCGCCGAGGCGAAGGAGAACCGGTGCGCGCATGTCGTCACGAGCAGGGGATTTCCATTTCAGTTCCCCACGTCAATCCAGTGGCAGCCACTATTCGCCACATCAGGAGGACCCACAAATGGGTGGACCCTCTAACCCAGCTGTACCGCAGCCGCCACCGATGGGTTTTGACAAACCAATTCCAGCATATACGGGTTCTATGGCATACAACCCGTTTGAGCCGCCGGTTCACCACAACTACGGTTACGTAGAGGCCGACCCTTACATGGTAGCGGCTAATTATAACGCTCTTCACCCGGAGGGACCATACGGAGCTCCATGGGGAGTAGGTTACCCGACTCAGGGATACCAGATACCTCCTAGACCTATTATCCGGACGCAATCGCAGCCGCCACGATTTTCTCCCCCAGAAAGGGAGGAAATCCTACAAAGGTTGGATGAAGTAGAGCGAGGCTTCCACCGTGACCGTAGGGAGAGACAGAGCTTCTTCCAAGGATTGGCAAGCTTGATCAAAGGGAAGAACAAGAAGGATCACTGAATCCTTCCAATTATGGTTGAGCCCTTGCGTGGGCATATCTTGTTGTATAAACCCCTACGTGGGTATGTATGTTGTTTATTTTGACCCCTGGGTGGGTCTATCTTTCTGTAAACCCCTACGAGGGTATTTTATTTATGAAAGTACCTGCGTGGACTATTATGTGTGTTATTAAGCCCCTGCGAGGGTAAGTATTATTTAAACCCCTGCGTGGGTAAGTTGTTATTTGAAAAGACCCGTTTAGGGCAGCGTGTAATATTGTAATAAATTAATGGAATGTTTGTTTTATAAATTTCATGTTTGCCATTATGTGCATAGATAAATTATATATGAAATAAATAAATTAAAAACATTCCTTTTAAAAATAATCTGCCTACTTTAAATTTTAATAAGAATCTTAAAGAGTGAAACCTAGCCTTCGGGTCATTTTAAGGCCGGGCCAAGATGGTAAGACCTGTTCAAAAGATTCAAATCCATGTTAACATCTGAAAACATGTTAACACTCCTGGCAGATGTGATTCATTTAAAATCACACGCATTATTATTATATAAGGATTCTTCAAAAGATTCCTAACCCAGTTTAATGATCTCTGAATCCTGGGTTTACATCATCAATTAAGATGATCATATTTTAACCATACGTGGTAATATAGTGCCTACGGGCCCTGCTCATTTCTATATGAGCCAAAAGACAGTGGTAGCTATAACTCCCTGTCTGATAAAGGTAATGAACTAGGTTCAAACCTTCATGCTTTGATTCTCTGAAATCATAGCTTATAATATATAAATGTCCTCGTGACTAGGCCTATTGTGCCAGTATACCTTCATGTTTTGATTCCCTGAAATCATAACTTATAAATTAAATTGTCCATGTGACTAGGCCGTGTGTGCCACAAATAAAACTGTTATTGTTTTATAATTAGGATAAATTATAATTGAAATCCTAATTTAATACGATTAATAAATTAACCAAATATGGTCTCGGTTTACCATGGTTAATGAGTTACCCTAAGGGGTAATTCCATAATAAACTCCCAAATAAAATATTGTCCTTGTTTTCTGCAACAGTTCAATTAAAATGGCTAACTCGGACGAGGGTAATAGTCATCCAGTGGAGAATAACGAGAACGCCCGAATTAATTTAACGGATGCTGAATTGAAAGCAATAATAGACGGCGCAGTTACACAGACATTGGAAAGGCAGTACGAAGAGTATAGTGGGACTCGTAGTAGGACCCTATCTACACAGCCTTCAAAGCCACCATCCAAGAAGGACGACCCGAAGAAAGATGATGATCAACGCTCCTCAAACCACAATGCTCCATCTCAGCAGGTTATACTTAATCAAGGACCCCGTGACAAGGGTTGCTCTTATAAATATTTCGTTTCCTGCAAACCCCGGGATTTCACTGGGGAGAAAGGAGCCATCGACTGTATGACGTGGCTGGATGAGATGGATACGGTTGTTGATATCAGCGGATGCGCTGAGAGAGACGTGGTCAAGTTTGTGTCACAGTCTTTTAAGGGTGAAGCTTTAGCATGGTGGAGATCTCTGATCCAAGCCACCGGAAAAATCCCATTGTACAATATGTCGTGGGATCAATTTTTTGCCCTTATCAGGGAAAATTACTGCCCTCAGCATGAGGTGGAGAAGATAGAGTCTGATTTTCTATCATTGGTGATGACAAACCTTGACTGTCAAGCTTACCTAACGAGCTTCAACACGATGTCCCGGTTGGTTCCTTATCTGGTAACCCCGGAACCAAAAAGAATCGCTCGTTTTATCGGTGGTTTAGCCCCGGAAATCAAGGCAAGCGTGAAAGCTTCTCGGCCAGCTACTTTTAGATCCGTAGCTGACATTTCATTATCCCTCACTCTGGATGCGGTCAGGCAGAGATCGCTGATGAATAAGGAGGCTGAGAAGAGAAAGCGTGAAGATGATGGTTCACGAAGGTCGAACAAGAAGCACCATGGGAGCGGTGACAACAAGAAAGGACCCGAGTCAAGGAAAGATGGGCATAATTCTGGTGAGAAGCCCAAATGCAAAATTTGCAAAAAGCAGCACTTTGGAAAGTGCAGACTCGAGTCGAACTCTCAGACTCAGTCAAAAACCTATGCTTGTGGTATATGCAAGTCCACGGATCACAAAACCTTAGATTGCAAGAAGATGAAAGATGCAACGTGCTACCGTTGCAATGAAAAGGGCCACATTAAGACCAACTGCCCTAAATACAACAAGAAGCCTGAAGAGGCCAAGAAGACTAATGCTAGAGTCTTCAGAATGGATGCCAAAGAAGCAGTGCTAGATGACAATGTTATTACAGGTACTTTCCTTGTAAATGACATCTTTGCTAAAGTACTTTTTGATTCAGGCGCTGATAAGTCTTTCGTTGATAATAAGTTTTGTGAATTGTTGAAATTACCTGTCAAAACCTTAAATGTGAATTATGAGGTGGAGTTAGCAGATGGCACCCTAGAAACCGTCTCTACTGTGTTAGATGGATGTGTTATATCCATTAAGAACCATTCTTTTCCTCTGTCTCTACTTCCATTTAAGTTGGCCGGTTTTGACATAGTTCTGGGTATGGACTGGTTATCTCATAACCAGGCCCAAATTGTCTGTAACAAGAAACAAGTGGTAATAAAGACTCCGTCTGGTGAATCACTTACCATTCGGGGGGATACCCAGTATGGACTGCCTGAGCAAGTGACTATGCTCAAGGCTTCAAAATGTTTAAAGAGGGGTTGTGTCATCTACATGGCACAAGTGATTATTGATGAGCCCAAACCGAAGATAGAAGACATCCCTGTCATTTCTGAATACCCCGAAGTTTTTCCTGAAGAACTACCTGGTTTGCCACCAGATAGACAAGTGGAATTCAGGATTGATATCATCCCCGGAGCAGCACCAGTTGCTAGAGCACCTTATAGGTTGGCGCCCACAGAGATGAAAGAATTGAGGACACAGCTAGATGAATTACTAGCCAAGGGTTTCATTAAACCTAGCTCGTCTCCTTGGGGAGCGCCAGTCCTGTTTGTCAAGAAGAAGGATGGATCGATGCGTCTGTGCATCGACTATCGTGAGCTTAATAAGGTCACGATAAAGAATATATATCCTTTGCCCAGAATCGACGATTTGTTCGATCAGTTACAAGGGGCAAGTTATTACTCGAAGATTGATTTGAGGTCAGGCTACCATCAACTGAAGGTTAGAGATGAAGACGTTCATAAAACCGCATTTAGGACTCGTTATGGTCATTACGAGTTCCTAGTGATGCCTTTTGGGCTCACCAATGCACCGGGCGCGTTCATGGATCTCATGAATCGCGTTTGCAAGCCTTACTTAGACAAGTTCGTCATCGTTTTCATCGACGACATTCTTATCTATTCGAAGAACCAAGCTGACCATGAGAAACACCTTCGCTGTATTCTCAAGCTTCTACATCACGAGAAACTCTACGCCAAATTTTCCAAGTGTGAGTTTTGGCTTCGAGAAGTCCAATTCCATGGACATGTGGTCAGTGAGCGTGGTATCTAGGTGGATCCCGCTAAAGTTGAAGCTGTTATGAATTGGCAAGAGCCAAAGACGCCTACGGAGATTCGTAGCTTCCTGGGATTGGCAGGATATTACAGGCGTTTCATTGAAAATTTTTCAAGGATTGCTGCACCCCTAACTTCCTTGACTAAGAAGAAAGTAAAGTTCGTTTGGGGGCCTAAGCAACAAGAAGCTTTCGATATTCTCAAGCAGAAGTTGAGCAATGCTCCTGTGTTGACATTGCCTGATGGAATCAAAGAATTTGTAGTTTATTGTGATGCATCACACACCGGGATGGGGTGTGTGCTTATGCAGAAAGGCAAGGTTATTGCCTATGCATCACGACAGTTAAAGGTGCATGAAAAGAATTACACCACTCATGACTTGGAGTTGGGTGCCGTTGTATTCGCACTAAAACTGTGGAGGCATTATCTTTATGGAATCAAGTGTGTGATCTATTCTGATCACAAGAGCCTCCAGCACCTGTTTAATCAGAAAGAGTTAAACATGAGGCAACGCCGTTGGATGGAGACCTTGAATGATTATGATTGTGAAATCAAGTACCATCCCGGCAAGGCGAATGTAGTCGCTGATGCCTTGAGTCGAAAGGAAAGGATGAAGCCCATCCGAATCAATGCCAAGCGCATGGAGATAAAGAATAATTTGATTAAAAGGTTGTTAACTGCACAGAAGGAAGCTGTGTTGGAAGCTAACTTTCCTAATGAAAAGTTAGGAGTAACTAAGGAGCAGTTAACTCTTAGCAAGGACGGAATTTTAAGATTGAATGGACGAATATGGGTTCCAATTTATGGGGGACTTCGTGATGTTATCCTCCAGGAAGCCCACAGTTCCAAATACTCCGTTCATCCTGGAGCTGATAAGATGTACCAGGATCTAAGGGCAAATTATTGGTGGATAGGCTTGAAAAAGTCTGTAGCCGCCCATGTAGCAAAATGCTTGACATGTGCGCAAGTCAAGGCCGAGCATCAGAAACCGTCAGCTTTGCTACAACAGCCCGAACTTCCTACGTGGAAATGGGAAATGGTAACTATGGATTTTATTACCAAGTTACCTAAGACAAGGAAAGGAAATGATACAATATGGGTTATAGTTGATAGACTGACTAAGTCAGCACATTTCTTACCCATCAAGGAGACTTATAGCTCCGACATGTTAGCCCAGTTATACGTGGATAAGATTGTAGCCTTACATGGCATACCTGTGTCTATTATCTCTGACAGAGATACTAGATACACGTCACATTTTTGGAAGAGTTTCCAACAATCTTTGGGCACACGTTTGAATTTTAGTACGGCTTATCATCCTCAGACTGACGGTCAAAGTGAGCGTACTATTCAAATGTTGGAAGACATGCTACGTACATGTGCGATAGATTTGGGTGGTAGTTGAGATAAGAACCTACCGTTAATCGAATTCTCCTACAACAATAGCTACCATACTAGCATTAAGGCTGCGCCCTTCGAGGCATTATACGGTAGAAAGTGTAGATCGCCCGTGTGTTGGGCGGAAGTTGGAGATGTCCAATTATCAGGACCAGAGATAGTGTTTGAGACGACGGACAAGATTGTCCAGATTCGTGACCGTCTCAAAGCTGCCCGTGATAGGCAGAAGAGCTACGCAGATCCGAAGCGTAAAGCTTTTCACTTCGAAGTAGGTGATAAAGTGTTGCTTAAAGTGTCACCCTGGAAGGGGGTGATGCGATTTGGTAAGAAAGGCAAGCTAAGCCCGAGATACATAGGACCTTTCGAGGTTATCGAACGTGTCGGGTCAGTTGCCTATAAGTTAAACTTACCGGAAGAGCTCAGTGGAATTCACAATGTGTTCCACATCTGCAATCTGAAGAAGTGTTTCGCTGATGAATCACTGGTTATACCACATACAGATGTGCATATAGATGAGAGCTTGAAATTTGTGGAAAAACCTTTGTCGATTGAAGATTGACAGGTAAAGAAGCTTCGAAGGAAGCATGTACCTATTGTAAAGGTCAAATGGGATGCCCGTAGAGGTCCCGAATACACGTGGGAGGTTGAATCCATGATGAAAGAAAAGTACCCTTATTTGTTTCAGTAAATCTCAGGTCGAGATTTATTTTAAGGGGGTGAAGATGTAACACCTCGAAAATTCACGTCCTATAATGTGTAGACACGTGTCAAATGTTTAAACGTGTGAAAGAAAATTATAGAAGGACTAAAGTTGACAATCATGGAAAGTATGTGGATATACGTATTCTAAATGTCAACAGTGAATAAATATACTTCATAATAACCCTACATGATGTTTATAACATCAAACGAATAAATCATGGATCATGCGAAGCTAAAAGTGAGAGATTACAAACTACAGGGGCTAAATGTGTCAACATGTTTAAATTATACCTCTGAGTGACCTTTTGACAAACCCGAAGCTTTGTAACGGTAAATTATGCTCACTAGAATACACGATTTAAATTTCATAAACTTTCGTTATCGTATGAGAAAGTTATGATCAAATTCGCGTGCGAAGGGTTAAAGCGTAAACGTTGAAAGTTAGGACTTTTCGGGTAACAATAAAGTTAACCGGGGACTTAACGAAGTGGGTATATGTTTTAAAAGCCCTTATAGATCAATTATGAGGGTTCATAATGCAAGAAACAAGTGCCTAATCGAGTTTTGAAGAGCCAAGGATCAAAATGAAATAAATCAAAAATTCAGATTTTGATCAGATGGAGCCTAGCGCGACGCGAGGCCCTAGGGGGGAGGCTTAGCGTCACGCGAGGGGTGCCCAGCTCCGATTTCGTTGGACTGTTATCTTCCATTGCCTTCATGCGCGCCTCTAACCGATTTTTCACATCTCTCTTGACCCCTAGACACCCCCTAAGCACTAGGAACATGTGTTGATCAGTTGTGGTGGGTTGTAGACACATGTGTCAAAGATTTGTGGTGATTAAAATGCTATATAAAGCCCATGATATGCAACATTGGTCTTCACACCTTCATTCAAGCAATCTGATCATTTCTGGAGCTCAAGTCTGCTCTCAAGTGTTCACATTTCGTGCATAGGACCTTTGTAAGTTGGCTTAACCTTTCCTAATTAAGTTTTAGCTTAGTATTAGCTTAAAAGTCAAACCGTCGTAATTAACGGTTGACTTTAAGATTAATCACTAATGGTCCAGTGATTAGTCGAATCAAAAGTACCTTTAAGTAGGTAATTATGTGGGTAATAAAACCTCAAAAAGGTTCCCCCTGATTCCCACTCTAACTAGGTCAAATGTCGGGTCAAACTTACTAATAAAAAGTCAACAGAATGTTTAAAATACAATTTATGCATGATTAGCAATGTAGAACACTTATAACCTGTTTGATCATTAATCTAACTTGGTAATGAATGTAAGAACATGTCTAAACATGTTCAACCCGACAATTTCCTGATTAGACCCGGTTCGGAACCGAAAGTCGCATAGTTTGACTTATACTTTGACTTTCAGTTCTGACCCGTTATGGTATGTTTTAGAAATGCCTTAGAGCTTTATTTGGACCAGGTTATGTCACACCCCAACCGATGGCGGAATCATCGGGGCGCGGCACTAGGCGAATCAGATTGCCCAAGAGAATCCATAACAACTATGTTGCGATAATATTTAATACATTCGTTATCCCATACTAACAAATAATACAATCACATAAGTTATCACAGATTTCTTGTCCTCTCGAACAATACAAATCCGACAACCTAGATTTTAGTTGAGTTTCTAGACTTCCTAGCTTGATTTGATATAGTCTGCGATCTAACCTGCAACATACTTTAAAATATTTGTCAATACAAAAGTATTGGCGAGTATACAGGTTTGATAAGTATAGCATAATAGATTAAAAGAGCTGCGAATTTCCACAT
Organism: Helianthus tuberosus; assembly: GCA_030545235.1. Classification (NCBI taxonomy): domain Eukaryota; kingdom Viridiplantae; phylum Streptophyta; class Magnoliopsida; order Asterales; family Asteraceae; genus Helianthus; species Helianthus tuberosus. The sequence continues at coordinate 29,905,666 of CM060436.1, forward strand.
GCATAAACGTAATGCACGGCATATATACTCACAAAACTGATACTACCAACTAAGTCCTCGATGCTCGAATGTACGATGGCATAACTAGACCCCGTCGGGCGCAATAGCACTATACTAGTCGTGGTGGGACGTCGCGAGTATAAGCCCTAGCACATATGCAACTAGCATCACGTATATCTATGCATAACAGTTATTCGCAAGTGATAATTCGATTGATTGAATATTTCGTTTGATGAGTTCGTTTTGTTAGAAACGTATGTTACACCCAAAATTCGATTAAAAAGGGTTCAAGTATACTCACAGTGCGTATTTAGCGGGAATACAACTTGTTTGGGTCGGTTACGAGTGCGTCTGCGTTGATCATTGAAGGATATAGTAAACGATGTACGGTTAGGTGAGATTAGCATTGAAAAGTCAGTCATCTGGTCGGATGGTGCTCACCCATTCGGATGGGCTCATCCGATCGGATGGCATATGGACCTGAGTCGGATGGCTGTCATCCGGTCGGATGACAGACTACCCGATCGGATTACTTGCTGACTCGTGCGGTTTGTCATTCGTTCGAACAGGAGTGATCCGTGCGGACAAGTGTCATCCGTGCGGACTGACAAGTCATCCGTGCGGACAAGTGTCATCCGTGCGGACTGACATGTCATTCGTGCGGACTGACATGTCGTCCGTGTGGACAAGTGTCATCCGTGCGGACTTGTCATGTCTGTTTCGCACTCTGAACACTGTTTCCGAGTGTTTAACGGAAGGAATACGTTCGTTTTTACTAGGGTAGTGTAATTTCGCACTAACACTTGAAATTCCATCAGTCCCGACCCGTTCTAACGGCCGGGAATCACCCCGTTCCATCAGATCTGGTAGTTCTTGATGGTTCTTCATGGTTAACTCGAAATCGCACAGATTTAGGTGAGATTTGTCATTAAAACGTGTGGAAATCACCCGGATCTGAGTCGTTTTATAGTGAAATGAGACCCCAACTTGAAGTTCATAATAACTCTTAGTGACAGCACCTCAAAACGCCTCAAATCCGCAGATTTTATGGTTAGAATTGGGTTTTTAAAAAATAGAACGATGTAGAATTTAGTGTAGATTGTAGAAGTACAAGTTTCTAGGTTGAAATCTTACCGGAATCGCGAGGAATCGAGAGAAAAGGGTCTTGGAGCGTGTATGGTCGAGTAGGAGCTGTCACATCACTATTCAAGTGATGTGACATGGTATTTATAGGCCACAGAGGAGTAGAAGGGAGTTCTGGCCCGTATTGCCCATCCGTCCGGATGGCCCATCCGTCCGGATTGCTATCCGTCCGGATGGCTATCCTGACGCGTTGGACTTCTCCGTTTTTGATCGTTTTGATAGTTTTCGAAGTGCGTACTTTCCATAATTAATTTATATTATCATTATATTGTTATTATTATATATACATATCACTAGGGGCCGTATTTACGTATCCATAATCCAAAGTTTCGATAATTAACAATCGGTTTCCGATTCGAGTATGCGATTATTAGCGACGTTTCACGGCCATCAATGAGGGTAGTATAGGTCCTTTCTTGATGTCATCGTGAACGTTATTTCGTGTAGTGCCACAAAGACTGACGGGGTACCGTTTACTCGTATTGTCATCATCGTCATGACGACTGGAGCTACAGCACTCACCCGAGAGTCCTTGTTAGCGTTAATTGTTTACACTCGACACATCATGGCCACTGAGGAGGGTAGAATAGGTCCTCACTCACTACCTCCGTGAGTGTTAGTGTGATATTAGTGTAGCATTGTGACATTGTATTTCGAAAATATGCGATTATCCTTCGAATAGCGATATATACGATATGGTTACATTATGATCCGAATCTCTGGTGCTAGGCGTAACGAGTATATCGAGTGGTAACAACGCACGAAAGTGCGGGTTGTTACAGTCTCCCCTACTTTAGGAAATTTCATCCCGAAATTAATCCAATAGGTAGACTTCTAAGGGTTGATCTTGTATGGATAGCGATAAAGCGAGTGAATTGACCGAGAGTTGACAGACGAGAGCGTTTCGAATAAGAGAGATCGATTGCGATAGACAGAAGCGACGTAAAGACGAAGGTAATATCCCACGAGTTGGCGTTCCAAGGTACCTTGTGTTGCGTAGAATTCGTAAGTTCGATGCGATTGAAATTTTTAAAGAACTTGAAAAGGTTTCTCATGGCGTAGAATTTAACTTGAGTCGATCGTTAACCAACGTTACAAGAAGCGTTCGTTTTGGATATTTTAAAAGGGATTTAGGATGAAAATCTTTGAAAATTTTCCTTTTAACGTGCGGTTAACAGAGTCGATGTTAACCGATGTTGCAAGGAAGTTTAAGTTTCTAACATTTTAAGGAATTCGAAGATGAAAACAAGGGTTACGAAAACTCTCCTATGACATGGGTTCTAGCTGAACTCGATGTTGAACCAACATCTCAAGAAAGTCTTGTTTTTGATCTTGAAAAGGTTTTAAGGAAAAATTGGACTCATGAAGCTCCCTTTGAACATGGAGTTAAGCTGATTCGATGTTACCTCCACATTGTGAGGAATTTCACTTGTTCCATGGTTTTAATAAAAGTTTTATAAAAATCAGTTTTAACCCTTTGAAAAGGAAGATTTAGCATCCAGCCCCACTTGGCACCTTCCCACGGAAGTTCGTTAATATGTTTAAAACACTTATATATAGGAAGTACCAGCGGCGTATCCACCATGCTTTGCCCATATTACTTCCGTTTCGTGAGGCAGTGGCAGGTGTGCCGATATGACTCGGATAGAATTGCGTTTACTCGGCCCAATCGATAGAAAGTCAGACCGAGCATAAGATAGGATCGAATAGATTAATCCAGCGAGTTGAATAACGCGTTTTCGAGTAGATTCCTCATTGAACCCACATGGCATGTTTCCACGAGTGTTTGTTAACATGGCGAAACACCATGTTTAACCAGGTTAGTTTTGCCTTGTGAAGCGATGTCATGCGTACTAATACAGACTGTAACAAACACCACTGAGCGATCAAGCGGTAGACTATACACGACAAGCGATAAGCGATTAGGTTATTAAGCGAATAACATAACACAATACTAGTAACGACGGTGACGATAAACGAATTACGATAAGCGGCAGTTGTTGCGTTGCAGGCAATGGAAGTATGCGGTTCGAATTTGATTGATTAATACCACAGAGTTTAACTAACATTAGACCCCACATGGCCTTTTTCCACGAAAGGTCGCTGATATGACTAAAACACCCTGCTTTAACCATATGAGTTTCATCTCGTGAAGCGAGGTCATGTGTGCTAACTTCACACGAATATCACAGATAACGGTAGGCGATAGCGATAGATTGATACACAGCAAGCGATATGGTTTCTCATACTAAGCGACAGAGATTGCGAGATACATGAATAACGATTGCGATTAGTCGAGTTTTGTTTCGAGTAAGCTTAACGTTACGTTGCGTCGCATCACGGCTATTGAGGAGGGTAGAATAGGTCCTCACCCAACAATATCGTGAGCGTTTATTTGCTTGATTGAGATTCGTTGCAACAGACTTACGACCAGTCTTGCGTCGATGCAGTTTCCCTGCGAGGTAGACTCCCCAGAGTCCATCGATGAGGTGATTGCACTGCGTTTGCAGACTTACGACAAGTCTCGCGATGATACGGTTTGTTACGCCTTGAGATTTAGTGTAGTGTGTTGAAAATAATCACAATAGTATAATAGGTCTAATAACGTTCAACTCCACGTGGCACCTTCTTCACGGAACTTCGGTAGTATGATAAAACACACCTTGCCCAACCCCTACTACTTTCATCCCGTGTTTTGGTGTCACCTTTTGTCAAAACGCTATGGCACCTTTAGAATTCACTACGATCACCGTGCACTGACCCAAATAATCCCGTCTGCACCCGTGATTATTCGTTCCTTGCACGTTTATCGTACCTCGTTCTAAAAGTGTAGTGAGGGTAAAATACATTATTTCGTGATATAGTATATAGTATGTGTGTGAATTTTAGTCTAAATGCGGCGACTAAAGTGGGATGGAGGAAACGAAAACGAGAGTTGTTGTTACACATAGTGGTAACTTCGAATGAGAGAGTAGGTTCAAAACTTAGAAATTAACGTCGAGAATCGTATCATTACAACTTTGTCCTACGCTTGCTAGATGTCTGATGCTGAAGACTTTTGCTGGAGCTGTTGTTGTTGTACTCAAGTTCACGGTTCGATGCGGCAATTGCGGGTGAAGTGACCGTAACGGTTGCAGTTATTGCAATAGCGACAGTCAGCCCCAACTGGATGATGATAGGTACACGAGTAACACTGAGGATGAGCTCCAGTGTAGGCTCGTTTTGGAAACATCGGAACTGTTCGAAGAGGTTCCGGTTGCAGCAGTTCGGTTGTTGATGAGCTCGGGCTTGAAGTCTTTCGCTTGCGGCTGGGTTTGTCGGTGTCTTGCGAAGAAGGGTCGTCGTTGGAGGATTCGTCTGAAGACTCGCTTGCAGAGTCTTTGGCTGATTTGTCGGAAGATCCGTCGGCAGATTTGTCAGAAGAATCGGCAGCAGATTCGTCCGAAGAATCGTTAACAGATCCGTTAGAAGAATCGTTAGCTGATTCATTAGAAGAATCACCAGTAGGTTTGTCAGAAGATTCGTCAGTAGATTCATCAGAAGATTCGTCAACATGTTCGCCTGAAGGGTTACTGGCGATTGCTTGATGAGCTTGCTTGACAGGATTCCTTGAGAATAATCCTTCCATGAGTCGTTTGTTGTTGATTTCCGCGGCTAAACGGTATGTTTCTTCGATGGTAGTTGGTCTTGCAGCTTCGACAAAATCACTCACACACTCAGGCAAGCCACGAATGTATTTCGTGATGGCTTTCCCTGGAGTGTTGACTTGACTTGGGCAGATTATGCTAAGCTGTTTGAACCTTGTGGTGTAGCCAGCGTTGTCACCTTCGGTTTGCTTGATTTCCCAAAACTCGTTTTCTAGTTTCTGGATTTCATGAGGGGGGGCAGTACTCTTTCTTCATGAGCTCTTTCAGCTCATTCCAAGAGAGAGCGTAAGCTGAGGAGATCCCACGTTTGTTACGTTCGGTGGTCCACCAGTCGAGTGCTCGTGATTGAAATACTCCGGTAGCGCAAGTAGTACGGAAACTATCGGGACACCCGCTTTGACGAAGGGTAACTTCGATAGAATTGAACCACTGGAGTAGTTGAGTCGTACCTCCTTCACCCGTGAACTCCATCGGGTCACAGGCTTTGAAGTGCTTGTAGAGAAAAGTAGATTGCGGCGCTTCCGTCTTGGAGTCTTCCGAGGCTCGAGAGTTGCTGAGAGAGTGCACTTGAGCGGCAATTCGAGGAATAAGCTTACTCACTTCCTTAGTCACAAGTGATGCAATCCTCTTATTGACACTTCGTTTGGCTTTCCTCATAGCTACTCGTCTCGAGGTAGAGTTGTTGGAAGGCATCTAGACAGGAAGAGACTTGGAGTGAGATTCGATCATAATGATTTTTGAGTTTTTTGCGATGCGATTGAGCGCGTTCAAAACTTGATGCGATAGTATAGATAGTATAGTAGTAATACGAATCACATAGGAGCCACATAGGAGACACGAAATCCCTAAGTTCTCACATATTGACTTGTTTGTTTATACGTATATATATATATATATCTATATAGATGTAATTTGTAATCATACGCATACAGGTTGACTTAGAATAGGCGAGGTCGCGTTGAAGTGAGAAAACGATAGCGAAGGCGATAGATTATGCATTAGTTTTGTTGCGAACGTTCGGGTTTCGTTTTAGATTGCGATGGCTGTGCGAATCGTGTGTTTATAAAGTAGGGTGTGAAAATCGTTAAATCGAGAAATCGACAAAGCGTAAAGTCTCAAAATGTAAATAAGTTCCAGCCAGTGTAAAATTGGTTGCTCGTACTATAGAGGGCCTTGGGTGTTTAGGCGTCGACTACCCAAGGTAACCCAACTATATCTAACAAGCTCGTGCACGCGCGTTGACTTAGAAGACTACATGCTTCCACTGGGATGCAGCTCATGGCTTTCGTCTTCCAAGGCCTCGCGTGACTCGAGTTATTGCAATAGTCGAGTCCTTGGTGAGAGCTTTTGAAAACCAGTTTATAGAGAGTGGAACGACTTATTAAGGTACGGGTTTCACCCCTGTCTTAATAGTTTCGTTCCTAATTGTGGTTATGCTCTTTGAATAAATTCGTGAGTTCCACTAGATTTCGAAATGGAGACTTTCGTCGAGATGTGGATGTCACTCCTAACTCGATGAAAGGTTCCCGTGCTAGAAGGATGCGCTGAGTGAGCAATCCTATCGAGAGTCCTTGGTTTTCACACCAGATCTCGACTGGATCGCTCGGTTTCGTTATGCGAGTATTTTCGAAAACATGTGTATTGTGTCGGCCTTAGGAAAGGCTAAGTAGTATTTCAGCCTTAGGAAAGGCTTCTTCGTGTGAAGTTGTAGTACGCGGTGTTCACACAAAGTTGTAGCTTTTAGAAATTTTGATCGAGAGTATTAAATAGGCTCGGTGCAAACCCTTACTGGTTCGTACGATTCTTAGACGTCGACCCGGACTAGGTCGAGTCTGGCCTAATTCCCTATAGTTATGGCTCTGATACCAATCTGTCACACCCCAACCGATGGCGGAATCATCGGGGCGCGGCACTAGGCGAATCAGATTGTCCAAGAGAATCCATAACAACTATGTTGCGATAATATTTAATACATTCGTTATCCCATACTAACAAATAATACAATCACATAAGTTATCACAGATTTCTTGTCCTCTCGAACAATACAAATCCGACAACCTAGATTTTAGTTGAGTTTCTAGACTTCCTAGCTTGATTTGATATAGTCTGCGATCTAACCTGCAACATACGTTAAAATATTTATCAATACAAAAGTATTGGCGAGTATACAGGTTTGATAAGTATAGCATAATAGATTAAAAGAGCTGCGAATTTCCACATGCATAAACGTAATGCACGACATATATACTCACAAAACTGATACTACCAACTAAGTCCTCGATGCTCGAATGTACGATGGCATAACTAGACCCCGTCGGGCGCAATAGCACTATACTAGTCGTGGTGGGACGTCGCGAGTATAAGCCCTAGCACATATGCAACTAGCATCACGTATATCTATGCATAACAGTTATTCGCAAGTGATAATTCGATTGATTGAATATTTCGTTTGATGAGTTCGTTTTGTTAGAAACGTATGTTACACCCAAAATTCGATTAAAAAGGGTTCAAGTATACTCACAGTGCGTATTTAGCGGGAATACAACTTGTTTGGGTCGGTTGCGAGTACGTCTGCGTTGATCATTGAAGGATATAGTAAACGATGTACGGTTAGGTTAGATTAGCATTGAAAAGTCAGTCATCTGGTCGGATGGTGCTCACCCATTCGGATGGGCTCATCCGATCGGATGGCATATGGACCTGAGTCGGATGGCTGTCATCCGGTCGGATGACAGACTACCCGATCGGATTAGTTGCTGACTCGTGCGGTTTGTCATTCGTTCGAACATGAGTGATCCGTGCGGACAAGTGTCATCCGTGCGGACTGACATGTCATCCGTGCGGACTGACATGTCGTCCGTGCGGACAAGTGTCATCCGTGCGGACTTGTCATGTCTGTTTCGCACTCTGAACACTGTTTCCGAGTGTTTAACGGAAGGAATACGTTCGTTTTTACTTGGGTAGTGTAATTTCACACTAACACTTGAAATTCCATCAGTCCCGACCCGTTCTAACGGCCGGGAATCACCCCGTTCCATCAGATCTGGTAGTTCTTGATGGTTCTTCATGGTTAACTCGAAATCGCACAGATTTAGGTGAGATTTGTCATTAAAACGTGTGGAAATCACCCGGATCTGAGTCGTTTTATAGTGAAATGAGACCCCAACTTGAAGTTCATAATAACTCTTAGTGACATCACCTCAAAACGCCTCAAATCCACAGATTTTATGGTTAGAATTGGGTTTTTAAAAGATAGAACGATGTAGAATTTAGTGTAGATTGTAGAAGTACAGGTTTCTAGGTTGAAATCTTACCGGAATCGCGAGGAATCGAGAGAAAAGGGTCTTGGAGCTTGTTTGGTCGAGTAGGAGCTGTCACATCACTGTTCAAGTGATGTGACATGGTATTTATAGGCCACAGAGGAGAAGAAGGGAGTTCTGGCCCGGATTGCCCATCCGTCCGGATGGCCCATCCGTCCGGATGGCCCATTCGTCCGGATGGCTATCCTGACGCGTTGGACTTCTCCGTTTTTTATCGTTTTGATAGTTTTCGAAGTGCGTACTTTCCATAATTAATTTATATTATCATTATATTGTTATTATTATATATACATATCACTAGGGGCCGTATTTACGTATCCATAATCCAAAGTTTCGATAATTAACAATCGGTTTCCGATTCGAGTATGCGATTATTAGCGACGTTTCACGGCCATCAATGAGGGTAGTATAGGTCCTTTCTTGATGTCATCGTGAACGTTATTTCGTGTAGTGCCACAAAGACTGACGGGGTACCGTTTACTCGTATTGTCATCATCGTCATGACGACTGGAGCTACAGCACTCACCCGAGAGTCCTTGTTAGCGTTAATTGTTTACGCTCGACACATCACGGCCACTGAGGAGGGTAGAATAGGTCCTCACTCACTGCCTCCGTGAGTGTTAGTGTGATATTAGTGTAGCATTGTGACATTGTATTTCAAAAATATGCGATTATCCTTCGAATAGCGATATATACGATATGGTTACATTATGATCCGAATCTCTGGTGCTAGGCGTAACGAGTATATCGAGTGGTAACAACGCACGAAAGTGCGGGTTGTTACAGGTTACATGCTAGTATAACCCTCTGTGATTATACACCTCGGATCATTAGTTATCCAATTAATATGCATGATTCCGTTAATTGCTCATATGTTGACCATTATGCCCTTTTCACCTTAAAACGTGATTTTTGGAAATGTAAAATAGTAGAAACCTTAATTACGGATATTTCAACTTGTATGCAAAATTTGACTTCAGTTTGAGGTATAGATTAAGAGTTATGCTCGTTAGGGTAAAATTAAAGCTTTATGTTAATTAATCGGCGTATTTAGCGTATAGCCTACTTAAACATACTTTTTGATATCCAAATCTTTACCCACTGATGTAATATATTATTTTGGGATTTTTAAAGATTTTTAATTAATTTTAGGCTGAGCATAACTCATAGTCGTAGGCTTAATCCGGTATTTGTCGGTTTTGCCCTTACGGGCCATAAAATGAGTTTTACCTATCCAAACGACTCCAAACCTTTTGCTACTGATTAGATATGATAAATAAATTATTTTAAGCCATCTGGAAATATAAAAATATCAGATTTATGAATCAAACCCGGAAATGGCTTCTAATCGCCTTTTTAAGCGTTTTTAACGCATAGTATGTACTAGAAGTATTTTAAACATACAAGGGTTGATACTTACTGATATTTGAGGCAAATTATAATATTTTAACAGTAAGCAAAGGTTGATAAACTCATACTTCAGTTTTGAGCTTTTCGGCTTATGTGAAATTACCAAAATACCCCTACGGGGCATATTTGGTTATAATTGATAAAATTCACATATATACCTTACCCTACTGTTATAACTCATTAATTTGAGTATGTTTGCTGATTACATCAGACCTGTAACTCAGTTAAACACTTAGACTCTTTTATAACCTTGTAAATGACCAAACTACCCCTACGGGGCATAGTTTGTGTTTAAACTCGTTTCGGGCATAATAAATGATATCTTACTGATGTCACAACATATATGAAGCATATTAACTTAGCAAACCTGTAAATAGCTCTCATGGATACCCGTTACGCTTATTACGCGTTCGGTTCGGTTTATGTAACTAGTTTACATAAACTAGCCTAAACGGGTCAAACCTTATCGGTTTTATCTCAAAATCCAGAATGTGTATGAAATTACCATATTAAACAAGTCTCTGAACTTTTCGGGTCTAAATCACATTCTATCCGTTCTTCGCTTAATCGTGCGTATGAACCGTATCTTTGAAACTAGCCGGTCTAAGCTTAAGCTTAATTAAAGACCCGTTAGGGTTCTAATAGGTTATTATAAACCTTCGTTCCAGATTAGGAGGACCAGTAAAAGCTACTTGCAATTTGCTTATTGTGATATATACATTGCTCAGGTAAATACTTTTAACTTATTTTCCCTATACGGGCTTGGGTTACGGTATATAGCATACCGCTTGATCGGGCATCAAATCCTCCACCGTTGGGTGGGTAATTGAATAATTTGATCGGCTCGTTTAAACAGTCTTTTTACTTAAAGCCTTGGGGGGTTAATGACCATGTCCCGGATATCCTTGGCATCATTTTACGAAATTGTGGTGTGTCTATTGTGGTGTGTCTATTGATCTTTAACCCGGACTTGATCCGGGCTACTGAACGCACAAGGAACATGTAATTCGTTCACAAGATTATAATATTAAATAATTCTCCCAAGTTAAAATAAAATGTTTATGCCACGTGCATCCAAACCAATTTTCAATCATTTTCCAAAATGAGTCAGTTGAATGTATTTACCAGTGTAAACTGACGTATTTTCCCAAAAAGATTAAATGCAGGTACTAAGCGTAATTGGCTGGGATTTCTCCTTAGCATCATTAGAAGTCTCGCAAGCTTAAGATGCCTGAAGTCTGTTGAACTATTGTTTCATATGTTGTTTCCGATCCATCTGTGGATAAACTTCCGAATATTGTGACATTTGATATTACAATATTAGATTTGCTTGTATTATATCTTTTAAATTGCTTCCGCTGTGCATATTAAATATTGTGTTGTTCGACTACTATATTGCCAACCACGTCACGATAATCCCCCACCGGGCCCACCGGTGACACGTGGAAATCGGGGTGTGACAAAAGCCCCAAAAAATTTGTTTGTAATTTGGAAAAAAAAACTTAACTCCGTTAGTTTTTTTTAACGGGAGACCATTGTATGAAAATTAGGTGAAATGTGAGACTGGTGAGGGGAATATTCTAATGTGTGATTATTAATGGCCAATAAGGTCTAAGTGGAATTATTACAGACCAATTTCCCTTATTTTAATTAATATAGTTATATTTGATACAAACTATCTAGAAAATCTGAAACGTGGGTAAAAAATACTAGTTCAAACTCAATGTGTCTAAACATGTTTTGTATCTTTGACTAGCATTAAAAAACTATCGTTCCATATCTAGGCTGAAATGATCCAACCATGGTTTTGTTCGAGTTCATTTATTTAGGTTTAACCGAAAAACTACCGATCACGAACATTTAAATGAACAGATTTTCTCATGTGTATTCACTCAATAAACGGACACATATATAAACGGACAATTTATGAAATTATACACACATATAAACGGACAATTTATGAAACATTTACAACAAAAACGATAAAACAATAAGCTTGTAAGTGTTCGTTTACTTGATTAAATTATATATGAGCTTTGTTCAAATTCGTTTCTTTAATGGAATTCTTGTCAAACGTAAATTGAGCGATTAACGCTTAGACCATGTGTAGTGGTACACATATAGGGCTGTAAACGAACCGAACGTTCAGCGAACAGTTCGTGAACTGTTCGGCGGGAAGTTCGTTTATGTTCGTTCGATAAGCTTAACGAACGAACACGAACAAAAAATTTTGTTCGATAAGCTTAACGAACGAACACGAACAAAGGTCTCGTTCGTTCGACTACGTTCGTGAACGTTCGGTAATATGTTCGTTCGTTTATGTCCGTTCGTGTTTGGTTTTTTATGTTTATTTTTCTAAAAGTTTTTAATGTTTTATTAATTTTTTACTTTCCCCATATGTATTATTTCCCTCTCTCTAGCCCTCTCCCTCTTTTGATATCACGCTCCTTCATTCAACTTATCTCCAATCGATTGAACCCAATATTATCCATCCCTTCAATCTTTAAATGGTTATATTTAACTACTTTCGTTGTGTACAATGTTTAAGATTAACGGTGCCTTTTTTAATTTTCAAAATTAAAGTTCATTTGTGTTCGTTTGTGTTTGTGGTTAGTGTTCACGAACTGTTCGCGAACAACCAAAATTCCTTAACGAACGAACACGAACACAAACTTCTGTTCGTCATGTGTTCGCGAACAGTTCACGAACATCAAAATTTCCTTAACGAACGAACACGAACATAGCCTTGTTCGTGTTCATTCGGTTCGTTTACAACCCTACACATGAATAATGTCCCCACCTATGGGCATTGTGCGACACGTGTCATCTCAGTCAGCAAAGGGGTATTATGGGCGTTTTTCACAAATAGGCGTAGTGGGATAATGCCCCATCAATGATTACCCAATTATTTAAAAAAAATAAAAATAAACCAAATAATATTATTTGGAATATTCTTATTGGCCAAACAAGAAATGAGAAAGCATGCAATGGCGTGATTTAAATAACGCGCAGGACCAATTTTTGAAGAAAAAAAAAACGCTTAAACACGCCTAGGGAGGTGGGGGGTGGGCCTGTTTGGGCGTTATTGGTGAGGAAAAACGCCAAAATTGATACCACTACGGATGGTCTTACAAACATATCAGGATCCATTATCAGGAAAAAAAAAAAAAAAACTAAAAACAAAATTTATTTAGAAAAAACGTTCAACCCTCTACATTTTCATAAACGTTCAACCCTCTACATTTTCATAATTATGCCTTTACTTTCAGAAACCAAATATCATCGTACATACATAGGGGTGTAAACGGACCGGACCGGACCGGACGGGACTATGTTCATGTTCGTCCGCTAAGGTTTTACCGGACAAACGGACGGTTCGCGGACAGAGGACCGAACGAGTTTTCTTGTTCGTGTTCGTTCATTAAGGATATGAATTTGTTCATGTCCGTTTGTGTTCGTTCGTTAAGATCCTTAACGGACACAAACGAACTGGTTCACGGACGTTAACAAACGAATTGTTCATGAACATAAATGAACAGTTTATGGACATAAACGAACGGTTCATGAACACAAAACAAACAAATATTAATGTAATTATATATTATATATTGTCTTTTAATATATGAATATGACAAATATAAAAAGAAAAGATAATATAATTTAAATAGAAAATATAAAAAAAATTATTGTCTTTTAATACATATATATGAATATGACAAATATAAAAAGAAAAGATAATATAATTTAAATAGAATATATAAAAAAAATTATTGTTTAATGAATAATATAAACAAACAAACATGGACGGACGTAAACGGACGGACATAAACGAACGTAATCAAACGAACGTTCGCGGACACGTTATCGAACGTTCACGAACATAAATGAACGAACGAGACCTTTGTTCATGTTCGTCCGCTAAGCTTATCGGACGAAAATTTTTGTTCATGTTCGTCCGCTAAGCTAAACGAACGAACATGAACGAACTTCCCGCCGAACGGTTCGTGAACTTTTCGTTGAACGTTCAGTTCGTTTACAGCCCTATACATACATAACAAAATCAATATTTTATCTCCTGGCATGCACCCCCCTAATGTTTAGATAACTAAATACAATGTATGATTAATACTTATTACACACAAAGGTTATATAATAATTCTATTATTATTAACATAATATAAATATATTTTATAAATAGGAAGAAAAGTTTTTAACTTTTTAAAGAAACATATTCCATTCTTAAGCTCCATATTTAATGGAAAAGGTAAAGGTCTAAAAGTGGGAGTCATAAAAGTTGTCATATATTAGTCATTTATGTTTCATGGTACCATATGCAACGGTGCTTGTACCTGTAATATCAAATGCATTTACATATAAATAAATTATAAAATAATCACCAACCAATAATTCAATGAAGAAGACGTGTAATGGATGGATACATAGCTTTTATATATATATTTTTATAAAAAATATCATTATATTTTATTTTGTACCAATAGGATGGCGGTCCGTTGACCAAGGAAAAACCTTTAAACACTTGGGTTTGAGAAGGGGAGGTCTTGGTTTCAAGTCCCACATACGACAAGGGGTAAAAGAAATTTGCAGTTAAAAAATTATATTTTATTTTGTATGTTTCTGTGTCTTCTATATGTAAATAACAACTTATAGCGTCAATAGTATTTCGATTGTCATAATAAGATTAACGGTGTTGTTTAAGTCTTGATTGTGATATCATAATCAATAGCATTAATGCAGTTTAAGTCGTGATTTGTAGCATTTGGTGAGCCCATGGCTGTTTTAAGGTAGCATTAAGAACATATAGTACACGAAGTTTTTAGAGCATTATTATGTGTTTAAGGGTGCTAAAACGTTAGCTGGCTAAAGAATATTTTTGGAGCATTATCATGGGATTTTAAAGAAAGAAAAAATACATTTGTTGAAGTATCAACGTGTTATGAATTAAAATATTGTCTTTTAAAAACATTTAAGTGTATTTTCATAACTTGACTTGCTTTGTTATCATAACAATACTTCATAGTTTGAGGATGTATGAAGATACATGATATATAATATGAGTAGATAATGGTTTAAGTTCAGGTTATTTGGTGCATTCATAAGTTCTCACGGCCAAGTGAAGAGCTTTAACCACGACATCTCACGGGCATGCGTGGTGGTCATTGTTTTTTATTTTGTCAATCTTACTCATTGATGGTGATAAATTTTAACATGACTCATGTCATAGGATGTTTTTAGGTGGTTTAGTACGATGCAAGACTCTCAGAATGTCTAATCATTTTGAGACTTGAAGGGGTATGGTCCCAAAAAGCCGCGCAACCCCCTGTAAGGTCGCGTGGGACCATACTCCTTACTCAGCAATTTTCTTGATTGCCAACCTCGCGCGGGCTACAACATATATGTGTAACGCGGCGCGAGGTCCACATACGAGTAAACTCCAGTTAGCAACACTTAGCATTCTAAAAAGAACATCTGAAAGCCCATACCTCGCGCGAGGTAATAACGTGCTCAGCAAGAATCATGCGTAACTACGGCGCGAGGCCTTTCCAGATAGCACACAAGGTACAAGTGGCAGAATAAAAGAGCCAACCAGGGTCCTTCTGTTCCTGCGCAATCGTGCTCCACGATCGTCTGACATGCAGGAGACAAAAAGTACTTAAGGACGCCTATGTGGCACCAATCACAGGGCAGAGACAACTGCCCCACGATCTCCACTTACCTGCTGATGACAGAGGGCAACCAGGCCGACAACAGTGACACGTGGCTCCAATCACGTTGCACCAACTCCATAAAGCTCCTAGAAGCCACTAACGGTCGACACCAGTGAGACAAGGAGCATATCCTCCATGATTGTCGCCTTCCGGCCCAAGGCCCATCAGCCCACACCCTCTTACACCTATCCGGCTATAAATAGAGACCTTCACTTCACAGGTTATTCATTCCATTCCCTCTACTCTCACTTAATACTTAATTCTCTCCCCAATACAGTCGCTTATTCTCACGCCAGAGCCCGGTTAAGAGGGAAACCCTCACATTCCCCTCTTAACGAGTAACGGTGTTCTGTTTTGCAGATAAACCACGGTCATTAAGGAGCTCAGGAAACCATAAAGAAGATTAACCATCATGATGATGATAAATTTTAACATGACTCATGTCATAGGATGTTTTTAGGTGGTTTAGTACGATGCAAGACTCTCAGAATGTCTAATCATTTTGAGACTAATCTAGAATTGTAGTTTATGATTTGTAATTATAACATTCTGAATATGAATATATCATATTGGTGTGGGACTAGCAATCAAGAACCGTTTTTGAAAAATAATAGCGGACTTCAGGTGAGTCTCTGTTATTTTTTCCAACCCCGCAAAAAATACAGCTTATAATTGTGTTTCATATTGTGGGAATGTTGATCATAAATCCAAAACTATTGTTATACTTAGATAATAGACGTGTCTTATATATTGTTGTCACATCTTAACATCATATGAAGATACTTGTTACTACGCAATGCTTAGATAATAGACGTGTCTTGTATATTGTTGTCACGTCTAAACGGGATGGTCAATAGTTATTGGAGTTAATTAATGCTTATATGTTCGTATTTGACAATTGGTTTTGATATTTATTCATATTGTTTATTAGGTCACTTGGTGTGGGGGTCGTCCAGGCCCGGCGACGCCCACCCACACCATTTCCCCGGGGGTCGGCGGCATCTTCAGCGACAACCTTCAGACGTTGAGGACGGGGCTCTTCTTCTCACATACACATATACATACAACACACACACACACACACACACATATATATATATATATATATTAGTCTCATCCTCCATTTCCTTAGGTCCATTACCTTTGCCCCATCCTCACACCCATCCTACGTGGCGTTGAGGTGGAGGGCCATCCTCCAAGGACCGTACCGAGTAGCCTTACCTCCAATCTTGAATTTAAAACTTGTGTTATTCACAAGGATCATTAATTGACAATGTTCCTTAAAAGTAAGAAATTTATATATTTAATATGGCTTTTGAAATTTTAAGAAAATGTCGAAACAAAAAAATTAATATAATTCTTATAGTAAACTGGCCATGATGTGGTGACCTATTGGACTGGGTTGGTTCGAATAATGTAAACATTTGCAGACCCAAATCCAAAGAAAAATTCTATTAAAAAGACAGGTTTAGATCCATAAGGACTTAACCAAGATAAAAGGCATGGAAGAAGGTGACATTCATACAGGGGTGTTAAAAAAATTCGGATCCGAAAACCGAATCCAATATTTCGGATATCCGAATTTTCAGATGCGGATGTGGATTTCTAAAATTTCGTATAATCAGATTATCTGATATCCGAAAACTAACAAAAAAATTAAATATATATAGTATATGAACACTGTGTTTAGTTTGAAATATACTTAAAATAAAACTAACAAAAAAATTAAATATATATAGTATATGAACACTGTTTAGTTTGAAATATACTTAAAATAGTAAATAATTGGATTCATATGTGGATTTATAAAAGTTTTTTGTTTTCAACATTGAAAATTTGTAAATTCGAATATAGGTTTAGTTTAATCTATGCATGAAACAAATTTTTTGAATATTTTTATAAATTTCCGATATCCGTTTGGATATCCGAATTGAAATTTCGGATACTAATATTCACTATCCGAAATTTTCAAATATCCGGAAACCGGATGATCCGATCTTGAACAACCCTACATTCATATGTCAAAGAATGAATTTCTTTTTTCATTAACGTGGTTTGACCATCTTAACTAGTTCAACCTACAAACACCATATAATACGAGTCGTGTTATTATTGTAATTTACATAATTAGTCTTTCAGGTGTAAAATACTGAATTGCCTTTCTATTTAATAGAAAAAATCTAACAAACCTAGTGCGCGTTACTGATATGGTCACAAGATTCATATTTGGACTGAAAAGGTTAAAAATAAACCATAATGGCTAAAAGAATTAGAGATTTCAATTTTGAACCGACTTAATAAGAGTAAACCGTTGGGGTGAAAAGATAACTTTACTCTATATTGTTGTCGAGTAACGATGAATAGTAAATTTAAATTTATAATAATATATAGTTTTTTTAATATTTTATTATTTTAATATTATACTACTTTATTATTATATTTACTTTTAACATATTTTCTTTTTTCTCTAACAATATTTTTTTTTCTAACTATATTTTCTTTTATCATTTACTTTTTATTTTTCATAATTCTTTTTTCTGGTTTTTAAAAGATATTGCCTTAATCAATCAATTCAATATTTCTTTAATAACTTCCGTACGCTAATTTTTTTAATAAAAACTTAAGTATGCTTATTTTTCCCCTGGACATTCCGATATAAGTATTGTTAAAAATGAAGTTGTATTCATAATAGAGTATTTATTTTGTAGCGTTTTTTACTATACGATGATAAACTAAACCGATTTTCTTGGTTTGGTTTTTGAAACAGCATGCTATATTTTCAAATAACTTTTGTTTAACATTATCATTTCCTCTGTTTCGCCGCAACGCGCGACATCAATAAAACCTTGTATTTATTATACCACACTTGTATAGTTATATCTAAAACAATTTTCCTGTGTTTAAACTTTACATGAGACATGCTATCATTACAGAACAAAGAATATATTATACAGGTAGGATCAGTGGCGGATCCAGGGGGGGTTCCTGGGTTCCCAGGAACCCCCTCGGTTTGGAAAAAAATGGAAAAAGTTAGTGGAAACTTGATCGATTTCGAAAAAATTAGTGAGAATATACGAAAAGGAACCCCCCAGGAAAAATTCCTGGATACGCCACTGGGTAGGATATCATAAAGTTATCTTATTTTGTTATAATCAAAAGTGATCTTTAATATTTGACAAATTATTATATATCAAAAAGTATGTATTAAATCCAATCGTATTAACGTGCCAAACAAAGGACCAACAATGATATATTTTTTTTTTCTTAGAACGGCTAACTCAGTTAGTCAGTTACTTTGTTCACTATATGACTATAACCCTCAAACTAACGAGAAGGGACACACTTCCAATATTTTGGTGCCACTATGTTAGTATGCTACAAGCCCTTTTGGTATATAGCGAATTTCCTTAAAGATCGAACGTTTGTATATAGCGAATTTCCTTAAAAGATACTATTTGTAGGCAATTACCTCCTGATCTTATAGTTTTATTTGTAACGGTGTAAATTGACATATATAGTTAAAGCTACATGAAATGATCAAGGTAATATAAAATGTACTCAAATACATTTTTTTTTTGAACGGCGAAAGTTCTATATAAATATAAAAAACCGGGCTAGCAAGAAACTGAATCGATGTATTATATATTATTTTTACGTAAAAAAAAGTTCAAGCGGTTGATATTATAACATAATTAATTAATCAAATCATCAGCTTACGTCAAAACCTATAATACTCATCAATCATGTCACAATATCAATTATCAAATATAAGTCAAACGTATTTAAAAAGATTCCTACGAGACAGCTTAGTTGGCATTTTGCAAACTGTACCTCTACCGGTTGCTCTTCAGAAAAAAAAAAATCTATTAGTTTTGATTCACGGCTACAAACGAACTAAACGTTTTGTGAACAGTTAGTAAACCATTTGACAAGAAGTTCGTTGGTATTCGTTAGTTTATTAAACAAACGAACATAAACAAGAAATTTCGTTCATTTACTTAAATGAACGATCATGAACAAATGCCGTGTTCATTCATTTATGTTTGTAAACGTTAGTTAACGTGTTCGTTTGTGTTTGATGGTTCATTAGTGTTTTTAGGTTTTATACTTTTTAAAATACTTCAAAATTCTGACAAATAAAATATTTAATAGAGTAAATTACAAGTTTTGTCCTTTATGTATGTCCCAAATTGCAGGCGCTGTCCTTTAAACCAAAACTTGACAGGCGGTGTCCTTTGTGTTTTCAAAATCTTGCACGTTTTGTCCTTTAGGCCAAACTTAGTTAGATTTTTTAGTTAAATCTGGTATCAAGGGGCTATTTTGTAAAAAAAATTTATTCAGGGACTAAATTGTACAAAACTTAAAAATAAAAAATATATAAACTTCCTTTTTCTCTCAGATCTCAAATTTCTCTCTCCTCTCACTCTCTTCTCTCTCTCTAACAACAGTGGTGGTGGAGGTGCTTTGTGGTGGTGGTTATGGCGGGTGGTTGTGGCAGGTGGTTATGGCGGGTGGTTGTGGTGGGTTTGGTTGTAGGTGGGTGGTGGGTGGCTGTGGTGCTAGGGGCGACGGTGGAGGTGGAGGTGGTGTTAAGGCCGGTTGCAGGTGGGTGGTGGGTGGATGGCGAGTGACTGGCTGTGGCGTTATGGGCGGCGGTGGAGGTGGTGTTAAGGTCGGTTGCAGATGGGTGGTCAGTGGGTGGTAGGAGATTCGGTGGTGAATGGGTGGTTTGTGGTGGTGGGGTAGGTTCGGCGGTGGAGGTGATGTTATAGGCGATTGCAGGTGGTGGTGGTCGGAGAATCGATGCCGGAATTGTTTTTTTAGGGTTTTTGATATTTTTGTTTTTGGGGATTTTTGGGGGTTTTTGATTTGTTTGATTTTGGGGATTTTTTGGGGTTTTTGATTTGTTTGATTTTGGGGATGTTTCTCAGTCGGTTTCGCCTGAAACAAGTGTGTTTCAAGATGAAAGTAAGCCAAAAATTGAAGATCAAATGCCACCTCTTAGTTTTCTAGAGAAATGGTTTTTTGATGATGCTACTGCTCAAGGTGATCTTATGAATATGTCCTTGGATGAAGGCGGTGACTTCTTTTAACCTTTTTTGGTTTTAATTTGAGGGGTTTAATCTATGCTTATGGGTCATGTTTTGTGACAACCCTCAATTTACATGTATTCCGTACAATTTATTTAATAATAATTTAAGTGCTTGGTGACTGTGTTGAAATATTTAACTGCTCTCTGATTACTGAACTATACTTACATGTGCGTGTTAGCATACTAGTAGTGTACAGAAAAGTCACTAAATGGTCCGGTATATTTTCCTATGTGTTAGGAATTTATTTCGTTACAAAAATATATAAATAAGACACTTTACGGTACAATTAAGCACTTTAACGGAACAGTATCCGACCGAACAACCGGACATTACCCGGGACACCAAATATTTGTCAAATATATTATTTTATTATTCATGGCTTGTCATGGTCCCCGTGCACCATAACACCGACTAAATACCTAGTAACTAACTCTAATAAACGTACACTTGGTTCCTAGCTAATAAATAACCATCTAGTTATAACTTCGCAAACCAGACCCCCCCCCCCCCCCATGTATAAAATCGGTCAAGGGACCCACCAAATATCACCCCCATACTCTTGTAGATCATATCTTGGATTTCATTTAATTCTTGCTTGTAATCTTGGACATGATATATGGAAGTAATCTTATAAGGACATGGCACTAGATATTCATCATTCCACAATATTCACTCTCTCTCCTCACCACTCTCTCTCATTCGGCTGCCCTAAACCAAGAACACCATCACCACCTTAAACATCATCATCTTCTTCATTACATAGTCCATTCAAGCTTAGTATTCATCCATGGAAGGTGCATCTTGAAGAACCATCATAAGAGCATTGTTCTAGTCCTTCTCACCATCATTTTCTCTTCATTTTCACACAAGATTCTTCCCTAGCTAGAGGCTAGTAGTAAGTCCCTTGCATTTGATCTCATCTTGTTCGAAATTTATGGCATATAGCATGGTGTATTGTTGTTTAAATTACTAGATTACAAGAACACTAGAAAAATGTGTAACATGAGTTATGAACATAAAAGTTTACTTGTGGATGAATTATGAAGCGGAATCTTGTTGGTTTGAGGGTTGGTTAAATCATACTTGATGTTTGATTGTTGGTTTCTTGTTAAATCCATTGTTCGGACACTCGTTGATGCGATTTAGTAATGTTTAAACTTAAAAATAACATGCTGAGTTACTTTTCCAGCCGCCTTCAACAGGCTATAAACGGACTTAAAAAACTCGAAAAACGGAATTTCAAAAGCCTAAATCGTATCTTTTCTAAAAACGAAGAAAATGGCGCTGGAATCGTATTTTTCTGAGGTCGGTTACTAAGTTAAAATCTGTTTTCGTGACAGCAGCTAAGGCTGATTTTTACTGCAGTAAATTGGGCTGTGCGTTTTCAATCACAACTTAAAACCTGAACCGAACCAACCCCTGAAACTTTCATCAAAAATGGTCACGGATGTATTTGTGACCCTCGAACTGGAATTTCGATAAACGGACTTACGAGGAATTTTTGACGAATTTTTCCGTAAACTGTGATCAGAATGTAACAAATCTGATCACAGTTCGGTAAACGATTTTCTATAAATTACTGATAATGAACTAGACCCCGATATTTTTACACAATAATTCGTGGGTCGATTAGGACGTTCCGCAAAAATTTGAAAATTTTTGGAATAAGTTAAGTATTTTATTTAAATGTCCGAAAACAGCCGGTTTCGAATATAAATGCTGAATTGACATAAGTTGTGACTTGCGTGTTTAAATGTCGAGTATGCTATCGGTGAATGATCTAACATGTTATATGTGTTACGTGCAATATCGTATGTCTGTTTATGAGTGGGGAATGGATGGGAAGTTTATATGGGCATAAATCGTTAAAGTGTGTACCTGTTATGTGGACGAAGTAATGTGCAAATAAACCATACGTAGGATACGTGTTATGCATGAGAAACTGATTGTTATCCGTACCTTATTAGGACGTGATTGACTGACCTTGACTGTTAACTATATTTGAGAACCTAACCGAGCAAACCGAGGTGAGTTCACACTCTTTCTAAGGCATGGGGTTCCCAGGGGTTGGGAATGAGATTGAATAACTACTTGTACTATCATTACTATTAAACTACTTTTTACTGTCCTCGGATTGAAGGGCACGTACGTAAAACCTACGTACACTCATACTTACTACTGTCCTCGGATTGAAGGGCACGTACGTAAAACCTACGTACACGATCATAAGACCATCAACTCTATCACTTTAAGTCCCTCAATTATCGACTTAATCGCCGAGGCCTATGGCGAGCGGGTCATTAGTTAATAGCGCTATTAGGTTTAACAAACCTCACACCGTGCCAGTCGGACGGGCGTGTACTAATGGACTATGGGCAAAGGGTCAATGCTGATAGACATTGACTTAGGGCACCTCTTACATTTTCGTAGCAGTCGATACGCGTGGTCTAGTAACACATGGGAAACCCCCACTAATCTTCGCAAACATGTCAGAAAGACCGCGATGCAAACTTATACGATATATGGTTTTCAAAACGAACAAATGATTTACAAAACGAATGCTATAACTAAACAAACAACTGTGAATTCACTCAACTTTGTTGTTGACTCGTTGCTACATGCCTTACAGGTCGCTAAACATTTGGAGCTTGCACGAGGAAGGAGTCGTTGTGGTATGCGGACGGTTATGTCCAGTGTTTAATGTTTAAAACATTATGAACTTATTAAACCTATGTGTTGGACTTTAAACTTATGAACTGCGAACTTATGTTTTGAACTTTACGTTTATGCTTCCGCTGTCTAAATAAAAAACTTGTTTAACTAGCTTTTGGTCACCATTCGTATTGTGGTTGTCTTCATTTACTTAAGTACGTTGTTCAGTATGATTGGTGGCTCGATCCTGGTCATGTCACGCCTCCAAGCGGTGATACCCCGCATGGTGGATTTTGGGGGTGTGACAGATTGGTATCAGAGCCATTGGTTATAGTGAACTTGGTTTTAAAAAGGGAAAAGCTTTTTGATAAAACCAGACTATAACCTGTACAATGCTCAACGATCCACAACGACGCTTCGCTCCACGTGCAAGACTCGACACCATAAGTGGTATGATTTATGTTATATTGTCGGTTAGATAGTTCTCACTGTGCATTAGATAATGTGGTAATTGCTATTTGAACTTTGCATGCTTACTCTCCACTATCGTCCCACACTTACGCACTTTCGCGACACTTTTCTCATCTATGTTATTTCATTGTGAAGATCATGGGTGGACGCTTGAACCTAACTCAAGCCCAGCTGACGGCTTTGATCAACGAACGAGTTGCTGAGGCACTCGCAGCTGTCCCTGCAGGAGGTCAACATGCTCAGCCTCCTGTGTGCACATTCAAGACTTTCATGGACTGCCGACCTACCACTTTCAGTGGCACCGAAGGAGCAGTGGGCCTTCTTCACTGGTTTGAAAAGCTTGAGTCAGTTTTCGAGATGTGCGAATGCCCCGAAGACTGTAGGGTGAAATATGCTACCGGAACACTTGAAGGAGCTGCGTTAACCTGGTGGAAGGCGCAGGTTCAACTACTAGGACTGGCAGTTGCTAATGCCACACCCTGGAATGGTTTTAAAGAGTTGATCAAGGAGGAGTACTGTAGTCGGGATGACATCCACAAGCTAGAAGTGGAATTTTACCATCTAAAGATGACGGGGTCTGAGATTGAAGCGTATACTAAGAGGTCAAACGAACTGGCCATCCTGTGTCCAACTATGGTGGACCCTCCCATCAAACGAATCGAGCTGTACCTCAATGGCCTTGTACCAGAGATTCAAAGTCACGTGACTTCAGCCAATCAGGGTACCATACAGCAAATTATCAAGTTGGCTCATCGTCTCACCGACCAGGCGGTGGAGCAAAACAGGCTACCCAAACGTATCAGTGCCACAACTACTTCTGATGCACCTACCGACAACAAGCGAAAATGGGATGGAAACTCCAGTAAGGGTTCTGCTTCGGTTCAGTCCCAGCAGCGAAAGACTGATGACTGCCAGAATCCTGGTCAGCAATCCTCCGGTAATCAAGGACAGGGTGGGTATCGAGGAAACCACCCAAAGTGCAACAAATGTAACAGGCACCATAGTGGTCAGTGCAACAAAGGTCGTTATCAGAGATGTCACAAGTTGGGTCATGAAGCTAGGGATTGCAGGAGCCCGCGTCCTGCGAATCAGAATCGCCAACAACAACAAGCCCCACAGAACCACCACCAGCAGCATCAGCAGGGAAATAAAGGATGCTTTCAGTGTGGCGCTGAAGGCCACTTTAAGAGGAACTGCCCCCAGCTGAACCAAAACCAGAACAATAACCTAAGAAACGGGAACCACAATGGAAACAACAACGAAGGCAACAATGGAGGTAACAATAATGGTAATGGCGCCCAAGGTCGTGCTTTCGTGATTGGTCAGGGAGAAGCAAGGAACGATCCCAACGTTGTGATGGGTAAGTTTCTTCTGGATGACTTCTTTGTTACTGTTTTATTCGATTCGGGTGTCGATACTAGTTATGTGTCCGTAAAAGTTAGCCAAATGCTTAAGCGCACTCCAACACTTTTGAACACCAAACACGCGGTAGAGCTAGCAAATGGTAAAAGTCTTGAAGCCACACACGTAGTTAAAGGTTGTAACCTGGTCTTAGCTGGTCAGATTTTCCCTATCGATCTTATTCCTATCACACTGGGTAGTTTCGACGTCGTTAATGGAATGGATTGGCTATCTCGGTATCAAGCGGAGATTGTTTGCAAGGAGAAAATCATCCGCATTCCTCGTTCTGGTGAAGACCCTCTTGTGATTCGTGGCGACAAGAGTGGTGCTGTCGAAGGCATCATCTCTTTCCTTAAGGCCCAGAAATGTCTACGAAAGGGCCACACTGCCATTCTAGCACTCGTCACTGACACATCAACGGAAGAAAAGAGAATTGAAGACATTCCTATTGTGCGCGATTTTCCTGAGGTATTTCCCGAGGAATTACCTGGTCTTCCTCCTCATCGCCAAGTTGAGTTTCAAATCGAGCTAGCTCCTGGAGCAGCGCCAGTAGCTCGAGCACTATATCGTCTAGCTCCATCAGAACTCGAAGAACTGTCTACACAACTACAAGAGCTCTTGGAAAAGGGTTTTATACGTCCTAGCTCTTCGCCCTGGGGAGCTCCAGTCTTGTTTGTAAAGAAGAAAGATGGTACTTTCAGAATGTGTATTGACTATCGCGAACTTAACAAGGTGACTGTGAAGAATCGTTATCCTCTTCCACGTATTGACGACTTGTTCGACCAGTTGCAAGGGTCAAGCTATTACTCCAAGATTGATTTGAGATCGGGATACCATCAGCTGAGAGTCCGAGATGAGGACGTCTCCAAAACAGCATTCAGAACTCGTTACGGCCATTACGAGTTTCTGGTTATGCCATTCGGGCTGACGAATGCACCAGCGGTCTTCATGGATCTCATGAACCGAGTGTGCAAGCCTTACCTGGATAAGTTCGTTATTGTGTTCATTGACGATATCCTGATCTATTCTAAGAGTCAGGAGGAACACGAGCAGCATCTACGACTTATGTTGGAACTTCTTCGAAAAAAAGCAATTGTATGCCAAGTTTTCAAAATGTGACTTCTGGCTTCGCGAAGTCCACTTTCTAGGCCATGTGGTAAACAAGGATGGGATTCATGTTGATCCATCCAAGGTTGACTCAATCAAGAACTAGCCTGCACCCCGCACACCAAAAGAAATCCGCCAATTCTTGGGTTTGGCAGGATATTACAGAAGGTTTATCAAAGACTTCTCCAAGATTGCGCAACCTCTCACTTCACTGACTCAGAAGGGTGTCATCTATCGTTGGGGTGATGCACAAGAGTCTGCATTTCAACATCTAAAGGATAGACTTTGTAGCGCGCCTATCCTCTCATTGCCCGAAGGCACCGATGATTTCGTGGTTTATTGCGACGCTTCCATCCAAGGACTTGGTTGCGTGTTGATGCAACGTGACAAGGTCATTGCCTACGCATCACGCCAACTCAAGGTTCACGAAAGAAATTACACTACTCACGATCTGGAGCTGGGAGCAGTTGTATTCGCGCTTAAGATATGGAGACATTACCTGTACGGTACCAAGTGCACCATTTACACCGATCACAGGAGTCTCGAGCATATCTTCAAGCAAAAGGAGTTAAACATGCGTCAACGCCGATGGGTTGAGCTCTTGAACGATTACGAATGCGCGATCAGGTACCATCCGGGCAAAGCCAATGTGGTGGCAGACGCCCTCAGTCGAAAGGATACCATACCTAGGCGTGTACGTGCTTTACAGCTTACCATCCAATCCAACCTTCCCGCTCAAATTCGAGATGCTCAGGTTGAAGCATTGAAAGCAGAGAACATCAGGGCTGAGTCCTTACGAGGATCGAGGCAGCGGCTAAAACAAAAGGAAGACGGCGCCTACTATGTAACAGGGCGTATTTGAGTTCCACTCTATGGCAACTTACGCGAGCTTGTGATGGATGAAGCACATAAGTCTCGTTATTCAGTACATCCTGGTTCGGATAAAATGTACCACGACTTAAAGACCACATACTGGTGGCCTGGCATGAGAGCCCACATAGCAACCTACGTCAGCAAGTGCTTGACTTGTGCGAGAGTCAAGTCTGAATATCAGAAACCATCAGGCCTACTTCAACAACCGGAGATCCCGAAATGGAAATGGGAGCAAATTTCCATGGATTTCGTGACCGGCCTGCCTAGATCTCAACGCGGAAACGATACCATTTGGGTGATCGTAGATCGACTAACCAAGTCTGCACATTTTCTGGCTATCAAAGAAACGGATAATTTTTCTACTCTTGCAGACATTTACCTAAAGGAAGTGGTATCGAAGCACGGAGTGCCAACCTCTATTATATCTGATCGTGACGCACGTTTTACTTCTGAACTGTGGCAAGCAATGCACAAGTCCTTTGGCTCACGTTTAGATATGAGCACCGCTTATCACCCGCAGACGGATGGGCAATCTGAACGCACCATCCAAACTCTTGAAGACATGCTTAGGGCATGTGTAATTGATTTTGGTAATGGCTGGGAAAGGCACCTCCCGCTAGTGGAGTTTTCGTACAACAACAGCTACCACACCAGCATCCAAGCCGCTCCGTTTGAGGCATTGTACGGACGCAAATGCCGATCACCTCTCTGTTGGGCAGAAGTTGGTGATAGCCAAATCACTGGCCCAGAACTTGTGGTAGATACCACCGAGAAAATTGCTCAGATACGACAGCGAATGGCGGCAGCTCGTGACCGTCAGAAAAGCTATGCTGATAAGGGAAGAAAACCACTCGAGCTCCAGGTTGGGGATCGAGTGCTACTCAAAGTCTCACCTTGGAAAGGTGTAGTCCGCTTTGGCAAACGAGGCAAACTCAATCCGCGTTATGTCGGACCATTCGAAGTCATTGAGAAAATTGGCAAAGTCGCCTACAGGTTGGAACTACCTGAAGAACTCAGCGGAGTTCACAATGTTTTCCATGTGTCAAATCTGAAGAAGTGTCTGTCAGATGAGACCCTCATAGTTCTTCTGAAGGAACTCACTATCGACGAACAACTGCGATTCGTCGAGGAACCAGTAGAGATTACGGATCAAGATGTTAAGATCCTCAAGCATACCAGGATACCTCTGGTCCGAGTTCGTTGGAATGCTCGTCGTGGCCCAGAGTATACCTGGGAACGAGAAGACCAAATGAAACTCAAGTATCCCCAACCGTTTAAGAAAAACGCAACCACTACTGAGGCTGAAGCTACTGCAGAATTTCGGGACGAAATTCCAAATCAACCGGGGGATGATGTGACACCCCAGGAAAATCAGGAAAACAACGCAACTTAACTAGCTTCCTCAGTAACCACGCGCTAAATTTCGGGACGAAATTCTCTTAACAGGGGGAGAATGTGACAACCCTCAATTTACATGTATTCCGTACAATTTATTTAATAATAATTTAAGTGCTTGGTGACTGTGTTGAAATATTTAACTGCTCTCTGATTACTGAACTATACTTACATGTGCGTGTTAGCATACTAGTAGTGTACAGAAAAGTCACTAAATGGTCCGGTATATTTTCGTATGTGTTAGGAATTTATTTCGTTACAAAAATATATAAATAAGACACTTTACGGTACAATTAAGCACTTTAACGGAACAGTATCCGACCGAACAACCGGACATTACCCGGGACACCAAATATTTGTCAAATATATTATTTTATTATTCATGGCTTGTCATGGTCCCCATGCACCATAACACCCACTAAATACCTAGTAACTAACTCTAATAAACGTACACTTGGTTCCTAGCTAATAAATAACCATCTAGTTATAACTTTGCAAACCAGACCCCCCCCCCCCCCCCCCATGTATAAAATCGGTCAAGCGACCCACCAAATATCACCCCCATACTCTTGTAGATCATATCTTGGATTTCATTTAATTCTTGCTTGTAATCTTGGACATGATATATGGAAGTAATCTTATAAGGACATGGCACTAGATATTCATCATTCCACAATATTCACTCTCTCTCCTCACCACTCTCTCTCATTCGGCTGCCCTAAACCAAGAACACCATCACCACCTTAAACATCATCATCTTCTTCATTACATAGTCCATTCAAGCTTAGTATTCATCCATGGAAGGTGCATCTTGAAGAACCATCATAAGAGCATTGTTCTAGTCCTTCTCACCATCATTTTCTCTTCATTTTCACACAAGATTCTTCCCTAGCTAGAGGCTAGTAGTAAGTCCCTTGCATTTGATCTCATCTTGTTCGAAATTTATGGCATATAGCATGGTGTACTGTTGTTTAAATTACTAGATTACAAGAACACTAGAAAAATGTGTAACATGAGTTATGAACATAAAAGTTTACTTGTGGATGAATTATGAAGCGGAATCTTGTTGGTTTGAGGGTTGGTTAAATCATACTTGATGTTTGATTGTTGGTTTCTTGTTAAATCCATTGTTCGGACACTCGTTGATGCGATTTAGTAATGTTTAAACTTAAAAATAACATGCTGAGTTACTTTTCCAGCCGCCTTCAACAGGCTATAAACGGACTTAAAAAACTCGAAAAACGGAATTTCAAAAGCCTAAATCGTATCTTTTCTAAAAACGAAGAAAATGGCGCAGGAATCGTATTTTTCTGAGGTCGGTTACTAATTTAAAATCTGTTTTCGTGACAGCAGCTAAGGCTGATTTTTACTGCAGTAAATTGGGCTGTGCGTTTTCAATCACAACTTAAAACCTGAACCGAACCAACCCCTGAAACTTTCATCAAAAATGGTCACGGATGTATTTGTGACCCTCGAACTGGAATTTCGATAAACGGACTTACGAGGAATTTTTGACGAATTTTTCCGTAAACTGTGATCAGAATGTAACAAATCTGATCACAGTTCGGTAAACGATTTTCTATAAATTACTGATAATGAACTAGACCCCGATATTTTTACACAATAATTCGTGGGTCGATTAGGACGTTCCGCAAAAATTTGGAAATTTTTGGAATAAGTTAAGTATTTTATTTAAATGTCCGAAAACAGCCGGTTTCGAATATAAATGCTGAATTGACATAAGTTGTGACTTGCGTGTTTAAATGTCGAGTATGCTATCGGTGAATGATCTAACATGTTATATGTGTTACGTGCAATATCGTATGTCTGTTTATGAGTGGGGAATGGATGAGAAGTTTATATGGGCATAAATCGTTAAAGTGTGTACCTGTTATGTGGACGAAGTAATGTGCAAATAAACCATACGTAGGATACGTGTTATGCATGAGAAACTGATTGTTATCCGTACCTTATTAGGACGTGATTGACTGACCTTGACTGTTAACTATATTTGAGAACCTAACCGAGCAAACCGAGGTGAGTTCACACTCTTTCTAAGGCATGGGGTTCCCAGGGGTTGGGAATGAGATTGAATAACTACTTGTACTATCATTACTATTAAACTACTTTTTACTGTCCTCGGATTGAAGGGCACGTACGTAAAACCTACGTACACTCATACTTACTACTGTCCTCGGATTGAAGGGCACGTACGTAAAACCTACGTACACGATCATAAGACCATCAACTCTATCACTTTAAGTCCCTCAATTATCGACTTAATCGCCGAGGCCTATGGCGAGCGGGTCATTAGTTAATAGCGCTATTAGGTTTAACAAACCTCACACCGTGCCAGTCGGACGGGCGTGTACTAATGGACTATGGGCAAAGGGTCAATGCTGATAGACATTGACTTAGGGCACCTCTTACATTTTCGTAGCAGTCGATACGCGTGGTCTAGTAACACATGGGAAACCCCCACTAATCTTCGCAAACATGTCAGAAAGACCGCGATGCAAACTTATACGATACATGGTTTTCAAAACGAACAGATGATTTACAAAACGAATGCTATAACTAAACAAACAACTGTGAATTCACTCAACTTTGTTGTTGACTCGTTGCTACATGCCTTACAGGTTGCTAAACATTTGGAGCTTGCACGAGGAAGGAGTCGTTGTGGTATGCGGACGGTTATGTCCAGTGTTTAATGTTTAAAACATTATGAACTTATTAAACCTATGTGTTGGACTTTAAACTTATGAACTGCGAACTTATGTTTTGAACTTTACGTTTATGCTTCCGCTGTCTAAATAAAAAACTTGGTTAACTAGCTTTTGGTCACCATTCGTATTGTGGTTGTCTTCATTTACTTAAGTACGTTGTTCAGTATGATTGGTGGCTCGATCCTGGTCATGTCACGCCTCCAAGCGGTGATACCCCGCATGGTGGATTTTGGGGGTGTGACATGTTTTGTCAGTTTTTCATTTTCTTTTCTAGGATAAATTAGTTGAAAAGAGATGTAAATTAAGTTCTAGTGGTTATTATTAGGATATATGGTCATAAAATGTATCTATATGCTTAGTGCTTATAGAGTAATAATGCTACTCTTAATCGCTGTTTTTAGGAGGAAACAATGTGTAGCTCCGGTAAACAAGTGGGCAGTGACTGTAAGAGAGTATTATTATAAACTGGAAATTATACTCTTCGTGCATATACAAGTGTGTGACTCTATCTCTGATTTTTACATTATCTAATCTTATTTTCTTACAAATATTAAGTCAATAAATTGAAGATGTATATGATATTAGTGTAGTCATATTTATCTTGACAATTTCCTTGAATCGATGCCGGATATGTTTGGTGATGTTTGGTGATGATGGTGGTGGAGAATCGATGCCGGATATGTTTGCAAATCAGGTTCGTTTTTGCTCTCTTTTCCGTTATATGATTCCGTTTAAGGTGTGTTTGATGGTGGCGGTAGTGGTGGTGGTCGCGGTGGTGGTGGTGGCGGCGGTGGAGGGTGGTGGTGATGGTGATGGTGATGAAGGGTGGTGGTGATGGTGGTTAGTAATTTACTCAATAATAATAATAATAATAATAATAATAATAATAATAATAATAATATTAAGTTTTATACAATTTAGTCCCTAAATAATTTTTTTTTTACAAAATAGCCCCTTGATACCAGATTTAACTAACAAATCTAACTAAGTTTGGCCTAAAGGACAAAACGTGCAAGATTTTGAAAACACAAAGGACACCGTCTGTCAAGTTTTGGTTTAAAGGACAGCGCCTGTAATTTGGGACATACATAAAGGACAAAACTTGTAATTTACTCTATTAAATAAGTGTCGGTGTATTATATATTTTTGTTCATGAATGCTTGTATGTGTTCGTTTGTTTCCATTTGTGTTCATAAACATTAGCGCTCATTTGTGTTCATCAACATGTGTTTACGTTTGTCATCTAAAATTAACAAAGAAACACAAACGAATACGAACAAGTTCATTTCCTTAACAAACGAACACGAATATAAAATGTTGTTCAATAAGTGTTCATGAACAGTTTGTTAACACATATATTTCTTAACAACAAACACGAACGAGGTTTTGTTCGTGTTCATTTGCAACCGTAGATCCCGCACTAAGCGCATGAATTCGGCTTATTTTGATATTGGTTTGGTTTATTATGATACTGATACGGTACCCGTACTTGATCTGTTTCAACAAAATTTATATCTAGATACAGTTGCGTATTCAATTTTTCAGAAAGTTAACAAACTTACATTCTTAGAGAAAATCCAGTTAAATATAAATTATGTGTTAAAGACGTATAAAATCAATTCGGTTCGTTACAGTACGACATTCGGTGTAACAACCAAAAGTGAAAACTAAAAAAAAAGTTGTGATATGCCCAAAATGATGCCGGCACGTGGTTCTACATCGATAGAAAACCATAAAATCTAATAACGTTACAGCTTTCGATAATATCGATATCGGTACTGTCGATATCGGCTCTGTTTGTCAAATTACATGTATGGTATCGGTGATCGCTATGGCGTACGATACAAAAAAATACTCTATCTTGAATAAATTCCCTTTCGAATAAAAATTTATATCAGAATGTTAACAAAAATTTTAAACACATTCGTATTTAGTTTTTTGTAAAAAATAAATAAATAACAAACACAAACACAAGTCATTAAACAAAGTAAACTAAATAGTTTTAAAACTATATTGTTTAAAGTATAAGAGTTAAAATCGAAAGTTAGAAAATATATGATGTATATTAAAATTACTTTTTGTAGGCCATCATTTTTTTATTTTTACTATATATTGTAAAACCCTTAGGTAATGTTCTAAAAAGGGACTTTTTGTCAACATGATGGATTCCTGAGGGTGCAATCTGAACATGTAGAAAACTATGGGGTCTCCACATGTGGTACGAAATCGAACATAAAAATTAAAAAAAGACTTCGATCCGCATGTCTAATTCCTCGGTCCACGAATCTCGGATGTGTAGTTTTACAAATAAACCCTCCATTTTATTCAGAAATTACACAAATGGCAATTTAGGTTTAAAGTACAGTGTACAAGAATAAGTGGGCCCCAGAGGCATGGCATCATCGCACTGTCTCTTTTGTGTATCATCTGATCTTGCACGTCTGACCGACCGGCATATTTTTAGGAGTATTTTATTTATTAATTAAATATATATTAAAAAGTTAGGTATTTTCATAGTAAATAAATGGTTTATATTTTATTTTATAATTTCTGTTTATTTATTTATTTATTTTTTCTGTTTAATTAAAAACATAAAAGTTTTACCTATCTCATGTATTGTGATAAATGTTGAATCTACAGACTTAACGTAATTTAGAAAAAAAAATAAAAATAAAGTAGATATGTAAAAAATAATAATTAATATGTAAATAAAGAATAAATATATAAAAGACTACATGGTCGGCAAAAACTTTACGTAAGAATCCGGGGCATTCACGCAGTGATGGATTCAGGAAATTTTTTTAGTAGGTTCGTTTTGATACATTCTCACTCATTTTTTCTAAATCATACCAGGTTATCACTAAATTTTTTTCTTTTTTTTTTCAAATCGAGTGGGTTTCTAAATCATACCAGGTTATCACTAAATTTTTTTTTTTTTTTTTTTTTTTCAAATCGAGTGGGTTCATATGAACCCACAAAATAGGGCTGGATCCGCCAGTGTATTCACGATTGGAAATGGAAAAATATAGATATATGTCAATGTAGAGCTAGCCCACTTGGATGAGGCTTGTGTTTCTTAAATGAGAGATCCTAGGTTCAAACTTAGGCAAATGTGTAATTTAGATTTATTGGTGTAGGTTATAGTATATTAAATCGTTAAATCTTGTCTTTTAAACTCTAAATCACACCATATAAACCCCAAACCAACATATATGCTTCATTTTGACGGTTTAGTATGTTATAAAGATTTATGAACACCTTTGATGTAGATATAAAAATAGATGGTTTGTTTTTATAAATTCTTGTTGTTATTGCATACATGGCCAACTATTATAGTTGTATCATATTCTGTGATAAAATTAAGAATATGTGATGGAAATGTTACTTGTAATTTCTCATACGTTCACACATGTCCCTTTAATGTTGTAAACATAAAGCAATAAACAACGAAAAGATCATTAAATCATCACACAAGAAGATCCACGGCCGACACCATAGTTGGGTCGTGTATGGACCGTGAACCGATGTTAATTTTTCTCTTCCCGTCTCTTAAGGCTATACGGTATGGTCCCGTCCTCCATCCCGGCGCCGGCGTCACCCCATCCCCCCGTCTTCATCCCGTCCCCGTCCTCTCCGTCTTTTTCTCGACGTCCAGGACGATCCAAAACAGGTGGGCCCCCTTTCTTTGTTTGTTTGTTTGTGAATGAGATTTGTACATTAGGCTTTAATACTTGTACATAGTTTTGTGAGGTAGGATCATCTAGCACCATCCTCACATACCCTCTAGTGACCATCCATGGGAGGACTGTGACGTGGCGCCTACATGGCCTAACCCTTGGAGGACCATCACCATACCCACATAGCCTAAGAAATTGCATAAATAATCAGTTACTGTTGTTTTTATGGCCTAACCGTAGGCCAACCAAAGTTACGGGAACCAAAGAAAAAAAAGAGTAGCCCTGCGTAGGGTTGTAAAAGAACTAAACGAGAAATTCGTTTATGTTCGTTCGTTTAATAAACGAACGGACACGAACAAGAAATTTCGTTCCTTAAGTTAAACGAACGAACATGAACAGAGGTTGCGTTCGTTTATGTTCATGAATGTTCTGTAATGTGTTCATTTATGTTTGCTCAGTTTTTATAAATTTGAAACCCTGGTTATACTTTATGCTTTCCCCAACATTGTTCATTTGACCATTTCAATTTAAGTTTATGTTAAAGTTTGACAAACCTTTAAATTTTGAATTAATCATGTTTTTGCTAACGATGTCAACTGTGTTCGGATACTTATGTTAAGTCCTTATTTATTTTTTGGTTGATTCTTCGTAATCTTTGTGGTGAAAAAAGAAAATAGTATTCTAAAATGAATATATGTTCGTGTTATTCATCTGTGTTCATAAACGTTATTTGTTTTCATGTATGTTCATGAACATTCGCCTGAGTTCATTTACGTTTGAAAAGTGCCCGTAAACCGTAAACGATTTATGAACATGTTCATTTCCTTAATAAACAAACATGGACAAAAAATCTTGTTCGGTAAGCGTTTGTGAACAGTTCATGAACAAGTTTATTACTTAACAAACGAACACGAACAAGACTTTGTTCGTGTTCGTTTAGAGGCCCCCATGACTACCTTCCGCTTAACTTATTTCTCACAGCTATTTGACCTTGACATGTGCAGTTATGGTTATTATCGACAAAGCCAAGATAAGAAAAAAAATTATGGTTATTATCGACAAAGCAAAGATAAAAAAAAATTAAATAAGCGACAACACCCTCAAACTGGATGCTCGATTAATCCAAATGGTGTATGATTAAACATTAATTAACAAAGTCTTTTATAAGTTTTAAACAGACAACTGGTGTATGATGAAACATTAATTAACAAAGTCTTTTATAAGTTTTAAACAGAATTTCATCAAAACAATATTTTTAAGAAGGGGAAATGCTATAAAAAAACGAGCATACTTTCTGTTTTTTCTTATAAAATTCTGTTTTTTCTTATAAAAGTCCTTCCATTTTATTTTGCACTTAAAAAACCAACATACTTTCTTTTTTGTTTCATAAAAGTCCCTCCACTTTTTTTTCACATAAAAACCAACGTACTTTCTTTTTTATCTCATAAAATTCCCCTAACCACTTTTTATACTTAAAAAACAACATACTTCTACTCTTGTATCATACAAGTCCCATAGATGAACTTTAACAAAAAAAAATCTCGCAGTTATGATTGTATGAAATCAAGAAAACTATTTGACAAATTATCTTATACTTTTTAACGACTTTAAATGTATGCATACCATTTTATATGTTTGTTATTTTATTTTGTTTTATTTTGAGTTATGTCATCCACACCCGTGATTTTTATTATATTGTTTTTCGAATAATATTTATTATTATCAATTTATTGGAGTTAAAATGGAAAAGAAAAGACAAACATTGCACATACTTTGGTTTGTTATATATCCAATTTAAAATATTAATTAATCTCAATTCTTTTCTTACATGATTTTAGCAAGTAAAAAAAATATTCACAATTATGTTCAAATTTAACATTTGAAGGGACTTTTATATGCAAAAAGTTGTTTAGTGACTTTTGTGAAACAAAAAAGAAAGTATGTTGTTTTAATGTGAAAAAAAACAGTGAAAGAACTTTTTACGAGAAAAAACAAAAGTATGTATGTTTTTTTATAGCATTTGTCCTTTTAAGAAACAAAGTTTTACAAACCAAAATAAAGTTATATAAAAGAAACTAATTATAAAATATGGTTAAGTCTTTGAACATTTTTATTAGATAAACGTTTATAAAACAAAGCCATGCCTTTGAATATATATATTTTTTAAATTTACATTAAGTCAAAGTTTCTATAAAAGGTGGAATCTTATATAAAAACCAGTAAAGAAAATTCTGAAATGAATGTTTTTTAAGAAGAAAAAAGTTCAAATATAAACCAAAGTCATAATGATATGTTTGACCAAATAGGGAAGTTGTCACCTGTTTTGGAAGGAAACAATATCTCTTTTCCTTTCTATAAATTTGTGCTTTAACTTTATAACAGTTAATTAATTTTTTTTTTGGTATTTCAAATTTGTGCTATAACTTAAAATCATTTTTAACATATTACAAAGAATACAATTGTGAGAGAACTGCTATAGACAAAACATGTTCGATGCACTCTCTGACCAGCAGGAGTGTGTATGGGTCAGTTTGGATCGGTTTAGGCCTAAATCATAACCATAACTGAGATGTCGGTTAATGGATAACAATAACAATAACAATAACCGATCGGTTATGTCAGTTTTGGTTAATTGGTTTTGAAGTTTATAGCGAGTCATTTATGAGTCGGTTAACCGTCAATCCGAGCCTAGCTAAAAATAGTTCAAATTAATATAATGAGTTAAATGCTTGGTTGGTCCCTGTGGTTTGCAAAAATTTCATACTTGGTCCTAGTGGTTTACTAATTACACGCGTGGTCCCAAAGGTTGTCAAAAATGAACTCGGTTGGTCCCCTGACCTAACCTCTGTTAAATTTCTCAGTTAACTATGTGTGAAATGACTATGTTACCCCTGAAAGCCCAATCATCTTCTTCAACCTCTAACACCACAACCTGCAACTACAAATCTGTCCATCTTGAACTTTAAAGGTTCGCTTGCTGTGCTTATTTACACATTCCTGAATGGATTTCAACACAAAAAGATTTGGATTTTCTTGATTTGAGCAATAACCAAATTGAGGGTGGATTTCCAAATTGGCTAGCAAAGATGGATGTTGGAAGCATAATTATATCCGACAACAAGCTCACCGGAAAACTCCGGCCTCAACTGTTTGAATCTTCAAGTTTATCGGTTCTTGCATTGTCAAGAAACAATTTTTCCGGTGAGTTACCGGAGAATATTGGCAACGCCAGAGCGATTATGATCCTTATGTTGTCCGGAAACAATTTTTCTGGGCATATTCCGGTTTCAATATCCAATATTTACCGGCTGCTGCTTTTGGACTTGTCGAGAAACCGACTTTCGGGACCGGTTTTTGCGGATAATCCTCTTCTTGCTTACATTGACTTGTCTTACAATGAATTCTCCGGTGAGATTCCGGTGACTTTTTCTACAGAAACGCAGATTCTTTCTTTGGGTGGGAATAAGTTTTCCGGTGGGTTGTGGAGGTAGTTGCAGGTTGTGGTGCGTTGTGAAGGTGGAGGAGGCGGTGGTGTTAGAGGTTGAAGAAGATGATTGGGCTTTCAGGGGTAATATAGTCATTTCACACATAGTTAACTAAGAAATTTAACAGAGGTTAGGTCAGGGGACCAACAGAGTTCATTTTTGACAACCTTTGGGACCACGCGTGTAATTAGTAAACCACTAGGACCAAGTATTAAATTTTTGCAAACCACAGGGACCAATCGAGCATTTAACTCTAATATAATTGTGCATAGTTTGGGCTTAATTTTTTTTTGACAATGGAATAAATTGTTATTATAATTTCTATTCGATATATTAGTATATTACATACCATAAAAAATACATATAATAATCTATAACATTAATATCGAATATTCAAACAAAACGAAATGATATAATGCATAAATTCAGACAAACGTTCAACCAAAACGATATAATATAACCATAAGCTCAAACAAACGTTCAACCAAATACTTCAAATATTGAAATTGGTGAAAAGTCCAATATCCGGCAAAGATTTTACATCATGTCGGTTGAGTTCGGTTATGACGAGTATGGAAACATTGATAACCATAACCAACCCGCTATTTTCGGTTTTAGAGAAAAAATTAACCTAACCACATGTTTTTTATTTTGTTTGGTTTTGTCAATTAATTCAGTTAATTTGGTTTTTCGTAAAACCCTAATGAGCATAACATCGACCGTTGAGCCATTGATAAACTTTTAATTAAATGATACGCTAGTTTTTTTATATCGCGCGTTGCGGCGAAACCGAACAAATAATAATATAAAAAAACTTGATTTGAAAATAAAGCATGTTGTTTAGAAAGTCAAACCATTAGAACGATTTAGTTTATTATCGTACCGTTTTATAATACCAAATAAATATTTTATTTTGAGTATAACCTCGTTTTAATAAAACTTATAACGAAATGTCAGGGAAAGTAATCAAGTACAACTACATACTTGAGTTTTTAGAAAAAAAAAATATAAACGTAACTTATTAAAGAAGTATCAAATTAACCAATAAATTAATATATGTTAAAAAAAGAAAAAAAACAATTATTAAAAAAAGGTAAAGGAAATAGATGTTTAAAAAAAGACAAATATGTTATTAAAAGTAAATATAATAATAAACTATTATAATATATTAAATAATAAAATAAAAAATATATATATTATTATAAAACTAAAGTTACTATTCATCGTTCTCGAAATCAATCTATACTATACAATAAAAGAAACCAATGGAGGGACACTTGTCATTATTCTAGACCATCCTTAATTATAGATAATTATTATTTAATTTAAATTATTAAATATTAATTAAATTAATATAACTTAACTTCAAATATTTATCCAAATTTTATTTTCAAATTCAAATTAATATGATGATTATCTTTAGTTATGATGAATATTAATTTAATAACAAAAATTAAATCTTACTAATAATCAATAATCTATACCAAAAATTCATACTAATGAGCAAGTATAGATAATTAAACCATCTACTTTTGGGTACACTTCAAAATATCCATAGATTAAAATCTTTCTTTTTATTCAATATCAATACCCAAAAATCTAGATCTATATACAAACAAAACATATTATCCTTTTCTTTTTACCTTGCATACTCTTTCTTATACACCATATTAGGTTACAACCCCGTGTATTACACGAGTTAAGAAAAATAAATATAGTTAACATATGATGCAAATTATAATATATGATACAAAATGATAATAGTACTAACAACAACAACAACAACAACAACAACAACAACAACAACAACAACAACAACAACAACAACAACAACAACAACAACAACAACAACAACAACAACAACAACAACAACAACAACAACAACAACAATAATAAAAGTATTTTATGTGGTTTGGTAGATAGATTATCTTTTATGTAGTTTCATTTGTGTAACATCCTCATGTTAGAACTATATATTACTAATAATACATTTACCACGAAGGTAATAATAATAAAATCATGAATGAAATATTTATTGTTAATGTTATTATTGTTAAGTATGAGAAATTATATTAAATAACTTATTAATCAACCCAAAAATTTTAAATAGTATTAACCTAATTTAAAAAATAATAAAAAAATCCATTTTGATTTAGAAAGATTTTTTTTAAATAGATAAACCCGTGTAATACACATGATTTTTAAAGATATAACATTTTTTTTATTATTTGCTATATAAAATTAAATTCATTCAACCCGTACAATACACAGAGTTTTTTTTTTTAAATATAACTTTTTGATTATTTAGTATATAAAATCACATTTCTTCCATCCGTGAATACACAGGGTTTTTTTTTTTTTTTTTTTTTTTTTAAATATAACTTTTTTATTGTTTGGTATATAAAATTACTTTTATTCAACCCGCACAATACACGAGGTTCTTACAAATATAATTTTTTATTATTTAATATATAAAATTATATTTACTCAACACGTGTAATAAATGAGGTTTTTAAAAATATATTTTTTATTTAGTATATAAAATTACATTTATTAAACCTGTGTAATACATGGGGTTCTAACCTAATATATATATATATATATATATATATAAAATTGTTCCAACTCTTTGATTATTATTTTGGAAATCCATAACCATAAAAAATAATCTCTTAAGCGGATATTATATTCTTCATTTATCTGAGAGATCAATAGTTCAAAGAGAAAGAGTGTTGGTGCTACCAATTGTAAAATTCATCATCGAACATTCTTGTATGTATTTGTAAGTTTTGTTCACTTACTTTATTAATACCATATAAAAGAGAAGTTAGTATATGACTAATGACATGAACAGTTAAATATAAATATTTTTTTAATACTCTTGCATTCTCATTTTTCCAATTTTTTTTTTCTCAAATTTCTGTAATTAAAAAAGAAATATATATCCTTGTAAACAATTTTAGGAGGTCCAGCTAGAGTTCAACAGAAGTAAGATTTAATGATTATTCTGATCCAGATGCTTTTAGCCCAATATTAACATCACAAGTTCACAAGCCCAAACTGTGAAAAAGAGTAACCAGCCCAATGTTCCATGTCTATCAAAATTCGAAATATTTCTTCTTCTTCTTTCTTTTTAATCATAACATAGAAAAAACTTTTATGTTTCAAATAAAACAAAAACTAACAATGAAAGGTTGTAGTTCCGTCTGAATATTCTTGGGCTATGAAGAGACATGCCACTGAACCCAAGTAGGCCGTTGTCAAAAAAAGAGCTAAAACTATAACTCGCCATTCTTCTTCTTTTTGTTTTTTTAATCATAACAAAGAAATTTTATGTTTCAAATAAAACAAAAAAAACAACTTTTCATAAACTATGACTTATCGACCCTGTATTTTGATATTAAATGTTCGGCTTTCAATTTTAAACATGCACCTGGATAAATACGGGGAGCATGCGTTACACTGTAGAGAGTTGTCGGGGTTTAAGTATCGCCATGACTTTGTTCGAGACGCGTTAATGGATATTCTTAGACGAGCAGGGATCTCGGCAAAGAAAGAGACACTGGTTAATTTTCTTACAGAACCGTCAGAGGGGAGATCCACCCTACGCCCGACTGATGTGCTGGTTTTTGGTTGGGAGGGTGGGAAACATGCTTGTGTCGATCTCACAGGTGTATCCCCCCTAGCCGGGTTCCGGGAAAATGGGTTTGTGGCAGGGCAAGCAGTATCGAAAGCAGAGTCGAAGAAGGTGGAAAAGCACGCAAAAGCTTGTGAGGATAATCAACATGCCTTTGTCCCCCTGGCGTTTGACACGTTCGGCTCCTTGGCGCCGGAGGCAGTTCGGTTCTTGTCTAGAGTTCAGCGTGTGGTCCACAGCAACTTTTCGACCCCTCAAGGGCGAGGCTTTGTTTTTAGTTGATTAGGGTTTTCTATTCAGAAAGGGATGGCGGCGCAGTTTGTTGCTCGTCTACCTGCTATCCTTATGTAATTTGCCCTGATGAATTATTAATGAAATCGAATTACCCCTTAAAAAAAGTTATTATTTATATTCTAAAAAATTTTTAAACAAAAAACCAACTTTTCATAAACTATGACTTATCGACCCTGCATCTTGATATTAAATGTTCGGCTTTCAATTTTATAAGAAAAACACAAAACTTTTCTACAAATTAACTCGTGTTCAGTATAGACAAGTTCACGATACTATAAGTATATTTTATTTTATTTTTCTGAACATTTATAACTGTATTTTCAAGTTACAATTGTAAACAATTGTCGATTCTTTTTTCTCGTCCCGTTTTGAGGTATTTCAGTCAAATACGAAAGGGTGAAACCAAAAACGAAAAAAGAATATTGGATTCACGTAACTATGACACGTGACACAACTCTACCTTTATTAGGTATAGAATAGATATGACATAGTAGAAATATATAAAGTAAACATTAATAATGATGCAAGACATATACAACAATATATATAAAACGTATATAGTTTTGTCATATACTATTTTTTCATTGAGATACTTCAGAAGGAGAAAGTTAATTCTAACAAGTGAGGAAATTCATTCTAGTGAATTCCAATTTCATTTACCAACCAAACACGTTTTTAATTAAAAAAACAAATCTAATTTTAAATTTCATTTACCAATCAAACACGATTTTAACAAAAAAAAAATAACAAATCTAATTCTAGAAATTCTGCAAACCAAATGGGCCCTAAGTCACCTAAACATTTTAGAACAATTAGAATGGTTAATCAATTTTTATAAAATATTTTTATAAGAGTTAGAACACCTAAAAATATTTTTATAAAATATTTCAATATTTCCCAGGTGATTTAGAAGACCAAAAAAATAAAAACAATTACTTATAATATATATAAAAATAACATAAATTAAAAAACCAAGTTCCATTGGTTCCATAAATTCCAATTTTTAAACATCTAACAGTCTACAGATCACATATAAAATCTCAAGAGTCACATTAATTTACACAATCAGGTGTACAAACTTGCAGCAAACT
The DNA here is from genome assembly GCA_030545235.1 of Helianthus tuberosus. Taxonomy (NCBI): domain Eukaryota; kingdom Viridiplantae; phylum Streptophyta; class Magnoliopsida; order Asterales; family Asteraceae; genus Helianthus; species Helianthus tuberosus. Next base: position 29,948,814 of record CM060436.1, read on the forward strand.
CTTGCAGGAGGGTAACATGTTTTGTGCCTCTAAGATGATCATCCATTATACTGGCACTCGAGCACGATGAGTTACAAAGCTCACATAAAAATGGGGTGCTAACGTTCTGTCCCCGTTTTTTCAACTGCAGTACATTGCCTTTGTGCTTTATAGTACTCGAATGTTGCTTTAGTTGATTAACGCTGTTGAATGTCACCTGACAAATCTTGCAAACGAGCCCGATGGAACGTCTTTCTAGTGATGTGCTACTTGAACATGGCTCTTTTCTCTTTAACGTTGCATGGCTTGCGGGATGCACCTAAATGTATATTTTTAGTTATTGGTTGTTAAAAACTATATTTTATAAATAGAGTAAAGTACATGGATAGTCCCTGTGGTTTTCCAAAATTTTGGATTTGGTCCCTAGCTTTTCAAAAGTATATGGATGGTCCCTGTGGTTTGCAATTTGTAACACATTTCGTCCCCAACCAACAAATCTAAAGGTTTTAGAAGGTCCAAGTTAGGGGCTAAATGTGTTAGAAAATGCAAACCATAGGGACCATCCATGTACTTTTGGCAAAAGTTAGGGACCAAATGCGTTACAAAGTGCAAACCACCGGAATCATTTGTGTACTTTTGGAAAGTTGGGGACCAAATCCAAAACTTTGGAAAACCACAGGGACTGTCCATGTACCTTACTCTTATAAATATGATGCAGAAAGAAAATAATGAAAGAACGTAAACATTGTACAAGTGTTCATAGACCGTTGAAACAGACCTCACCGTCCAAATTGAAGCAGGTTGGCCAGTTTGACGGTTTGAAATATATACGATTTGGCTCACAGTTCGGTATCGATGGTTTTGCTATTTTACGGTCTGGCTAATGGTTTGGAGCTTGGAGCACGTAATGTAAACCGAAACAACTATTTAACGTCTTTTATTCTATTTTATTCTTGGAATATGTATTATATTCATGAAGCGTCTTATATCGTTTTATACATTACATTTTAATATAAACTAACGACTTTGAAAAAATAAATTAAAATAAAATAAAATTTGGTTCAAACAGCTAAAACTGTCGGCCAGTCCAGTTTTGACCTGTACAAAAACCAACTGTTTGGCTAGTTAGCCAACCTGCCAGACCCACCCATTTTGTCACCTTTAGCATGCAAACCAACTCATACGAGTACTTAATTCAAACGGTTCAAGATTAATTCAAGTTCATACAAAATTCTAAATGGGTCTTACCTGAGAAGGTACCAACGGATTTAAGTTAACAAGACGCCCGTTCTTCATGAGCTCAATTTTAGCCCGATATTCCATTTCTCTTTTTATAGCAAGCTCAACGGGCATTACATTACGCAGTGCAATCATCTCTTCCTCCATCTTCCCTACGTGATCTATAGCATCAGATATATTATTTCATCAGATTTTAAAGTCATGCAATCAATGACAGTTGACAAATATGATAAAGATGGTTCTTTTAATTGCTTTTTTCACATTTGTTAGGCAAGGTGACAACATCTGTTAAGCTCCGGACTGTATACTTCATCTATGTCCAATTGTCCATTCATCAACTGGTTTAGAAAAGCGCAAGGCGCTCCAAGGCGTTTTGGTCCCAAAAGCCGAGGCGCGAGATGCAGGCTACAGCCAAATAATCTTTATTTACAAACAGAAGATGCGTGTATCTCATATGTTTTACATATCAATCTATTTATCAAGTAAACCTTTCAGTATTTCTCCATCCCTTTGGTTGTTACAATTAATGAAGCCTAATTTGATATCTATATGTTACAATTCACAGATTAAAAAGGATGAAGCCGAGTCATCTTGGCGTAAAGATTTTTTAGGGGAGCTTATGGGTTCTTTCGATGGGATTTGTGCTACCTTATTCACGTCTATCTGCTCTTTAACCTGTTACTACTATAGTTCTCTCACCATTTTGTGTTATCTTATACCGCGTGTTATCTAGATAATATACTTTTCACGTCAAGATAAGATTTTCCGAGCGGGGGTTTAAGCAGGAGCAGCCTCTCTATCACCCTAGATAGGTGAATGTTTGCCCCATCCTACCCTGCCAGACCCTGACATATGAGTGGGATTTTACTGTGTACGTATGTCTGTTTGTTTGTAAGCCAAATTCATCTCAAACACATTAAAGTTGTCGGTGACTTGGTTGCAATATTAAGATGCTAAGACTATACAGTGTGGGAGGGGTATGAGGCGCCACATGGCAGCCACGTCAGCGATGTCAGAAGAGGTGGCGTAGGCCGTAGGGTAAAAAAGCGCGGCATGGGATGGGGCGTGGTGTGACACGTGGCATACACTTTTAATATTTAAAAAAAATAAAACAAGTATCTCCATCCAATAAACAACCACCACGTCATCATCGCCAAGCCCTCCCCCACGCCTATGGCAGGCCGGTGTGGTGGCGTGGTTGAGCCTTCCACGCCGGCCTCCACACTACCACACCGCGTGGTCTAACAAAGCATTTCTAGTGTTAACAACTTAACAATCAAATTGGGAATTTTGTTCTTACTTCTTAAATCACAAAACATTTTCACTAATCTCCTTTATTGGGAACCTAAAATCAAGATTTTTTCTATATATATCCTCTAAAATCAGATTACAAATACATAATTTCACAACCAGATCATGTACCCAGTTAATCCCTTTCTAAATTTTACATAAAAAAATTATACACATCCCCTTCATTTGATTCTTAACCAAATCAAACAAGCACATCCGATAAAAGTGTAGTTAACTAATTATAACAAACAGAGCATCAAAGCAAAGAAATTAACTTGATAAAACATCAATTAATTGAAATTAGGGTTTTTATTTATTGTTTACCTGATCGATAATTTGCAGGGTGGATGTGTGGATGACTTTGAGATCTTCAAGGTTTTTGGTATGTAGGCTCAGATTGATGAGTGATTTTGAAGTTGGGTATAGTGTTAGCAGAGGCAAAGGTGGCATTACAGTCGAAAGGTGTCCAAAGGACAACAATATCATATGAACAATGTTTTCTTATGTTTCTTGTAACATTCGGATCGGATTTAAGAACCGGATAACGTTATTAATAATAACTAGTAATAAGACCCGCGCGCGTTGCGGCGCGGGTACATCGCAAACGTCGAACGAATTAGTCCAAGCGTGATGTGATGTGTTAATCATATAATAATGTGCGTTTCGAAATATCCGACTGAACTCAATGTAACCTATAGATGTGTTGTAATTGGATTAAAATGTAAAACAAATCGAGTTTATAGTGTACAATCATAACGTATTATATGCGACTCGACTAACTCCAATTTATACCATCAAGTCAAAACGTATTATATGTGACCCGATTCATATGTAGGAAACATACAAAATAAAGGCCGAAAGCGTATACCAAATTTACGTCAAAATGTAAAAAGAAAAGTTTAAAAGTTGAGGGGTCGGTATAAAGCATATGTGAAATAAACGTAAATTACCAAAGTATAGGTAAAAAAATGCAAGTTACAAAAGTAGAGAGTAAATAAAAGGAAAATTCTATATGCAAAAAATATGAATTACAAAACTATAAGCTAAAAGTGGAAATTTTGGAAGTCAAAGAGGGGTGGTTTCCACCGACTTTGTACTTTAAGTAATATAGAAATTAGTCAAAAGCTAACGGCTAAAAATGCCAATTGTTAAAGTAGAAGAATAGTAAAGTTAGACAAGGGACTAAAATTGATTACTCTAAAAGTGGAGGGGTCGTAGCAAAACTAAGGGGCTTGAAATGAAATATTGAAAAAGTTTAGGGGAGTAGCAAAGCTGAGGGGCTTGAAACGCAAAATGGAAAAAGTTTGGGGGTGTAAGGGAATGCCGATGGATCACCCACCGACGTAGCCTTTTAAGTTATAGTAGAATTTGATGTATGTTTTGGTGTAGGTTGTAATTTTGTTGGTCGTTAAAATTTTTTTTACACAAGAGTAGTAAATGAACCAACAAATGAGATTTTAAATTAATTGGTCATCGTGTTCGGTCTCCAGTCCAGTTGGTTTTGTCTTCTCGTGAAAACAATGTATATGGATCAAATATATATGATTTTACTTTTTAACTTTTTTTTTATCTTTAAAACTTACTTGCATGAAATAGAAAAGCTTTTAGTGTCATTATGTTAATCAAAAATAGTTTTTTTTTTAACACTCTCTTTGATATCCTGAAACAATATTGGCAAAACTCTATTGTGTAATAGATATTGTTTTTTTTTTACTTTATTTGTATAATTATTTTAATAAATTTAGCTTATGTGCAAGTTATGTGATTTTTCAAGGTTGACGGGAATATTATTGACTAACATGTTAAAGTTACTGACCATATATCATGTGTGTAATATTATGTAAAAGTCCGAAGATTCTCCTGGTAGATAGGTTAGGAAGACGTGTTTTGGATCGTAGTTAGACAATCAGATTAGGATTGTAAACGAACCAAATGAACACGAAACTTAAAAGATCAGATTTTCTTATATGAACTTGTTCATGTTTGTAAATATTTAAAGAAAAATAACTAGACTTTGAAGAACACAAACCAGCACAAATGGACCCAATTAAAAGTAGACAGATAATATCCAAGCATCTTTACCATGCATAAAAGTAAGCAACAACAAGGACTTGAGTAAAACTTTAGCTAGCGGTTCTGTCAATAATTTTGATCAAAACAAACAAAGAACATAATATCATAACACAGAACATCATGTCCAATAGTCCAATAATACGTATACTGTCGAAACCAAACCATAAAGAACAAAATAATCACAAGCAAATCCGAGACTGTAAGATCCTTTTCTAAAGCCAAAACATAAATACCCATTTCTTAATGTGTGAAATGTAGTTTGAAACATGATCACTTTCTGGATCATAATTCATAAGAAGCTACGTATTGTTGACTTGTTGCTGATTCTAGTGTCGTCAAGCTACTTTAGAAATGATCCTACTTCATAAGTAATATTGTAACAAGATTGGTATAATAATCATGGGATTAAAAAATGTAAGATCATCTGTAAAACACCCCCCATGAGGTGGCAGTGAAAGAGGCGTAGCACGAAAAAGGGGCGTTATAGGGCACTTGGTTATACTGCTAACGGGCGTGAGATGGTGTGGTTGGTGGGCCCAACCTTTTTCCACTAATCATAATTTTTATTTCTTTTTTAATTTTAGATTTATTATTATTAATTTAATGGGGCGGTGGGTAGTGAAGTCATTATACACTAAAGGCGAAAAAAGTGAGTGAGACATGCCTACATGGCACTGATGTGGCAAACACTTTATGATATGAGGGTTAAAAATAATGCAACCATTACGGATAGCCTAATGTGGATTAAAACCTACAAGTTTAGCGATTGAGTACGAGTATATAGTAGGTGATACTCGTTCCGATTATATGAAGCATAAATAATCGTTCATCTAAACCAAACTCTAGAAATATTTTGTTTCTATTTTTCATTTAGCTGGGTAGTAAAGTATTTGATTTATTAAAAATATAGTATATAAAAAATTGTAATGTTAGGAAATGAACATGAGATTATGATTTATGAGAATCCCAATTGACAATACAAACAATACAAGTATACCCGATACTTATCGAGTAATCAGTAATCGAGTAACAAATGTGTGTCGAACCACGTATGAAATCAACTTTGACACTTGAATAGGAACCGACTTATATCCAATATCCGACCCAATTTTCATTCTTAATGAATGTTGTATCAAAAACAGCAAATAAAGCCCAGTACAAAATACAAATAGCGAAGTGATAAAAATAAAAAAAATAACGCCGCAGGGTCACCCGCGTGACAGGGGGAATACTTACCACTATACTACAACAACTTGTTTATCGTATTGTTTTGATTGTTATCAATAACTGCAGTCCTTTTCTAATGTACATAAACTGAAACTCAGTCCTTTTGTCACTTGAGTGATTTTATAAAAAAGTTGTCAAAATAAAAATCTAACGTGTTTTGGTTATTTATTAATTATTTAAAATGAATTTATTAAAAAAAAACAGAAAAGGATTTTTTAATCCGGAAAATTGAATATTTTTGAAGATTGACGATAAATAACAACACATTATATTTCCTTCTTTCTTGGGAAGGGACATGGTGTTATTGTTAAATAGTTACGAGATCAACACAAATAAGTTAGCCGACGTTCTACAAACCTTTTTCACTCTTTAGGTGCTGTTTGTTTTTTCTTCTTGAAAACCTCTTCTGCTGCAGGCCACGTCTGCAGGCATCTGCAGGAGAAGAGGTGGACCAAATGTCTTCAGTCTGCAAGGAGAAGAGGGTTTGTTTTTTTTTTTTTTATATAAAACCTCTTCACACACAAACACACACACACAGATCTCTCTCAACTCTCTCTCTACACCGCCATCTTCACCACCGCCACCATCTTCACCACCGCCACCACTTCACCACCGCCACCATCTTCACCACCGCCACCACAGCCACGACCGTCACCACAGCACCACAGCCACCGCCACCACAGCCACGATCGACCACAACCCCTTCTCTCTCTACGATCTCTCTCTCTTCGATTTGGGGGTTTTCGATTTTAGGGTTTTTGATTTGGGGGTTTTGTTTGTTGATGATGATGTCGGAGGTGGTGGCGGAGTGGAGGTGGAGCAGATGTCGGAGGTGGAGCAGAGGTGGTGGCGGAGTGGAGGTGGAGAAGATTTGGGGGTTTTGTTTGTGGCGGAGTGGAGCAGCGGAGGTGGTGGCGGAGCAGGGGTGGTGATGATGATGATGATGATGGTGGCGGAGCAGGGGTGGTGGTGGCGGAGCAGGGGTGGAGGTGGAGGTGGTGCCAAGAAGAGGTAAAACTCTTCTTGGAGAAGCTTACCTCTCATCACTTCCCCAAGAAGAGGCTGGGAAGAGGTAAAAAACACTTCTAAAAAAAAAAAAACAAACACTCTTTTGAGGCAAAACCTCTTCCCGCGTCTGCACGGTGCAGACAGAAGAGGCAGGAAGCTCTTTTTGAAAAAAACAAACACCACCTTAGTCAATTTTCTCGTTACGAGATAGGTTTGGTTGGTTCTAGTAAGCAGGGCCGACCCTGAGAATTCGTGTACCCTGTTCGAGCTCGAAAAAATGTGCCCTTAGGCCTTAACGAAATTGGGTCTTTAGCTCACTAAAGGTCTAAACTTAATGCCAAAGGGGTTAATAACTAATCTAAACCATAAGAATAGTTTTGTAAGGAGGGCTATGTTGGTGTTTGTATGTTGGGTGCTTAGAAATACATGAGTTGTGCTTGGGCTCAACGATTCAGGCAGCCAACCCGACACGACTGACACCTGGACATGTTATAATCGTGTAACCTGAACACAACTCGTTAACCTTTTTTAACTAATTGAGTAAAATATGTCGGTGGGTTGTAATATTTGAGTTGGCAATTAGCCTATTTAATTAAACATGTTGACGAGGTATGACCCGGACCGACTGACCCGACCCGGTCATTACCTATTATTTTATTATAAATAATAAATTAGATTCACATTTATTCTAGAATGTTCCATTCTGCATGGATAAACTAAGTAACCGAATCTCCAATATTCTGGGAAGATCATGCAAATCCCTAACTCACCGGATTATCTCCTAACTTACAGGAAACCCTAATCGTAAACTATAAATAGAGGAAAACGTCAAAGGTATAGACATTCTGCTCTTACCAACTCTCTCTCTCTCTACATACTTTCTTACTCCAAAATTACCAAAACTTATTCTCATGCCGGAGGGTGGTTACAGGAATAACCACATTCCTGTAACAAGTCCTAATGGTGTTATGTTTTGCAGCCAACTGTTCGGATCGCCAAGATTTGAAGTATTCGTCGGAGCCTAACCGTTCAGGCCAGTGTTTCTTCATTGGCACCATCCGTGGGACCAACGGTAGCACCAGACAACTTGTACCCAATGGCAAGTGGTCAGAACACGGCAACAACACCAAGTCTGGCGGTGACAACCAGTCACCCGCCATCTATGACAATCTTTGCAGCTACTACAACTCCTGCATCACCAGCAGTAACCAGGTCACTTGACCTAGAGTTCGAGGCAGAAGCCCCACCTGGGTTTCAGGAAATTCCGGCCATCACCTACGGGTTGGTGTCTGAACATTCTCTCTCATACACTTCATGGCAACAAAGACATGCGGTGTTAACTGCGGCAACTTCCGCCACTTCTGCTCCAGTATCGTCCACAACTGCACAGACCATACGTCACAGCACCAGGCCAATGATTATGTCCGTGACCCAAGGAAACGTCACCCAGTAGATGAATATGGCTCAGTACTATCAGCCGCCTCTCACGTACTCGGTGCCGCCATTGTATTCGACAGCACTCACAGCGACACTATCAACACCACCCCATCAGCCGGTGGTCATGCCGACCGGAGTTATGAATGCCCCGATCATGCCTGGGAACCAGTCTTATTTTCCGAGCTACTACTATTCACCCCCTTACGGGTATATGCCATCATATCCTAATCAAGCTTATTCTCCCCAGATGACATCGCAGAGTTACACACAACAGTCCCCATACGCGACCTTCATGCCACTTTGGTGGTCATTCCCTACCCCACAACAGACGTATGGTCTGGCCCCACCTATAGCAGAGCCTATTTACAACAGAGGACACACTTCAAGGCCTCGCCTTACGCCTAGCGAAGGTACGAGCACTCAACCAATCCCTACAACATCCCAGGCTCCAGCAGCTCAAGGGAGTAATCTGGAGGGGGCGTATCAACACGTGCAACCCATAAACGTAGAAGATGATGATCTCACCAGGCCTTACAAACCGGCAGACGCTACATTCAAGTCAAAATTTATGAGAAGAATTGCTGAAGCTCCGATTAAGGAGAAACCAAAGATGCCTCAAATGGTGGGTAAATATGATGGGTTGAGCGACCCAGACGATCATCTGAACTTGTTCAAAAGTGCTGGGGAAGTAGCATGCTGGTCAATGCCCCTTTGGTGTAAGATGTTCGTTCACACGTTGGTAGGGGCAGCGCGCGTTTGGTGGGACGACCTACCTGTTGGGGAAATTGTCACACCCCGATATTTTATCCACAAACCGGTGGGCCCAGTGGAGAGTATCGTGACGTAGTTGATATCATCATAGTCAAATATACACAGTTTATAGCACATCGGAAGTCTTGGTAGAAATTACTATTACAAACCTAAAGTGTAAAGTACGAATAAAATAATATACAGACGGTTGTAAAGAAAGGATCCACAGGCGGAACAAAATATAATACAAAACATGTTCAACAGACTTAAGGCATTTTCGAACTTGCAAGATTCTCTAATTAACGCCCAGAAGCTCCCAGCCAATTACGAGTAGTACCTGTCACTTAGCCTTTTTGAAAATACGTCAGTTTACCCTGGTAAATACAATTAACCGACTCTTTTGAAAACATTTATGAAAATTGATTTAAATGCACAAGGCACAAATATTCTTTTATAACTTGGAACAATTATATAAAAATAATCTTGTATCAGATTTACATGTTTGTCATACATTTAGGGCCCGAGATAGAAGTAGGGACATGATTAAACGACACACCACTAATATAAACCCACAAGGAGTTATCCCCAACAAGTGGGTATATCTTTTTACATACGCAACTGTCAGGTGTATGCCTACACCCCGTGCTTAAGTCATGGCCATTTACAAATGAAATGAGCCAAGGATATCCAGGACACGTTCTTATAACCCCCAATGTTTATGTTATCAAACAAAACCGATTAAAACGGGCTATGTAATTAATTAGCCACTATTCGATTAAATGATTCCATACCCGACCAAGTGGTAATATATTTTACCATATCCCAAGCCCGTATAAGGGAAAATAAGTTAAAAGTATTTACATGAGCTTTTAAATGCAAGATTTATCTACTCAGCCGTACAATGTACTCAAACTAGTGCAAGTAGCTTTTACCGGGGCTCCTAATCTGGAACGAAGGTTTTATTAACCTATTAGATTACTAACGGGTCTTATTTAAGTTGTAAACTTAGACCGATTAGTTTAAGGAAGGATTTACGGTATAAAACGCTAGATTAAGCGATGACCGGATTGGAATGTGATTTAGACCCAACAAGTATGGAGACTTGTATAATATGGGTAAACTAAATACATTTTGGATTTTGAAGTTAAAATAATAACGTTTGACCCGTTTCGGCTAATTTATGCAAACTAGTTAGATAAACTGCACCGAACGCGTATATGTATAACGGGTAGCCGGATGAGTCATGTACAAGTTTCATAAGTTATTATGATTTAAATATGTTATGATATCAGTAGGATATCCACAAATATGCCCAAACAAGATTTTAAAACCAAATTAAGCCTCATAAGGGCATTTTGGTCATTTTATGATTTATAAAAGGGGTTTACAAGTAAACCGAGGTTCTGGTCATAAACCTTCTGTAAAAGTATTTCATTTTTGTTATAAAAACAGTAGGATATCATATATATGTGTGGTTTACCATTTATGACCAAACTATGCACCGTAGGGGCATTTTGGTCATTTCACACATAGTTATAAGGACTTATTTGAGATTCCGAGTTCACGACTTGTACCTACTATAAAAATATTAGAAATGATTTATAAAATCAGTTGGTAAAAAGTTTTGGGTGCTAAGTATCGTTTAAAACCATACTATGCACTTTAATGTCGTAAAATTCGGTAAATGACGATTATTTCGATGTTTAAAGAATTCTGGAGTTTTGACCAGCTTTAAATGGTTAAAATAATTTATTTATTACATCATATCAGTAACAAAAGGTTTTTGCATGATAATTTTACTTAAATTATGCGTAAAAGGGCATAATCGTCATTTACTAATTTAATATAAAACTCATGCTTAAACTCAGTAAGTAGTCTGACTTAGAATCTCATTTAGTCCTAATTATGATATCATATCAGTGGGTATTGAGTTTTGATGTTAAAACTATATTTAAACTCTATTTGCATGCATGAGGGTATTTTAGTCCTTTATGAAGCTTGTTTTGTAATTTATTATGTAAGTTCAATTTATGACCAGAAAATAATTATCAAAATATGTTAAATAAATTTACTAATCAGAATATAATGTGTTTGCATGGTTGTTTTTATTAAAATCTCATTTTTTTGAACAAAAGGGCATATTAGTCAAAATTAAGCATAATATCGGAATCAAGTAAATAAACTCAGATAACTAAGGGACCATGTAATATAACCTCAGAGGGTTATACTACTATATAATATGGTCACAAAGGAACCTTAATGCACAAAGAAACTAAGCTAATTTGGGTCAGAACTGAAAGTCAAAGCAAAAGTCAACTTTTGTGACTTTCAGTTATAAACCGATCCTAAACTTATAATTGTCGGGTTGAACACATCTAGACATGTTCTAATAATAATTACCAAGATATTAAAGTGATAAAACATATTTTATAACTTCCACATAATCAGATTTGACTTTATTTGAAAACTGACCCGTTTGACTTTTTATGTTAATTATTTTGACCCGACAATTAACTAAATAAACGTGATAATTAGGAGGTTCCCTTTTGAAGGATTAACACCTACTTAATTATCATCACATAGCCACATTCGCCTCGAATAATGGCTAGACCGTTTAGGTCTAAACCGATAGTCAAAGCGTTATTACGACAACTTTGACTTTCGGCTTTAAAACATATAAAAACCGAACTAAGGAGGCTAGGAACACTTATACAAGGTCCTGGCTCGAAACTTGAACTGAGGAGGGCTTCCTTCTTGACCAGGAATCCCAGAGAACAAAGCTTAGAGAGAGAAGTTTTGATATTTTGAATGTGCAAGTTGCAAATGAAGAATATGGGGCTACTTATAGTGCAAGATGAGTTCCATTGTTGCCACCAGGTGTTACGAGAGCTCAACAAGTGTCCCAAGACGTGTCCAAAAATAGACAACAGCCGATGGTTTCGAATTAAAGCTGTAGAAGGTGAGAAACCTGCAGCTGTCCATTTTCTGCCCAGATAGAGTCTTTACGGACCGTAAGCCTGAGCCCTTATGGTTCGTAACCGCTTTTAATTTATATCGCCCAGTTACAGTCCTTACGGACCGTAAGCTGGGCCTTTTACGGTCCGTAAGCTTTGGTCAGAAGACAAAAATTTTGAAACTTTTTATATTTGTTCATGCAGCTTTTATAACTTTCATCAGTCGTTCCCGAGAGCATGATATCAATATATTAAAGTCCCGAGTCTGATAAATGGCCACTCAGAGGCAAGGATTTGCATGTTGTCATTTTCATTTTATCAAAGTAATTTTTTTTATTACTTGCCTAGGGTTCACGACACGTGTCATTATGTTAGTGCAGTAATGTCTATCGCCTCCGTCAATCAGTTCGTAGCAGAAATTAGAATAAAACATAGCCTTATATTGTAATATTTAGGGAAAAGGCAAGGTGACATTTATGTAATTAATGAGAAGTCTCATTAAAGCCTTGGCCTATAAATAGAACCCTTAGGGTTAGCTTTAGGAACTTTTGCAACTTCTACAACTTGGAGAGCTTGGATCCTAGAGAGAGAGTCTAGAGAGAGAAAGTGCAAAAGGTGATTCACATGATTGTACGATTTCATATCTTTGAATAGAATCACATATTTAGTACGTTCTTGTGTTCGGTCCACGCACATGTACGGATTCCGCACGTCACACATGTCGATACGCAATCGTTACGCAGTCGAAAACCGATCCTACACATTACTTTATTGGGTATATTTTGCGAGGTGTTACATCCTCACCCCCTTAAAAGAAATCTCGACCTCGAGATTTACTGGAATAAATAAGGGTATTTCTGTCGCATTGTGGATTCGACTTCCCACGTGTATTCTGGGCCTCTACGGGCATCCCATTTTACCTTCACGATTGGTACATGTTTCCATCGAAGCTTTTTAACCTGTCGATCCTTGATCGATAAAGGTTTTTCAACAAACTTCAGGTTTTCTTCAATTTGCACGTCCTTATGAGACATTGCTAGCGACTCATCAGCTAAACATTTCTTTAAGTTGCAGATGTGGAACACATTGTGAATTCCATTAAGTTCTTCAGGTAAGTTTAGCTTATTGGCCACACTTCCGACACATTCGATGATCTCAAATGGGCCGATGTATCTAGGGCTTAGCTTGCCCTTCTTACCAAATCTCATTACTCCTTTCCAGGGCAACACTTTGAGTAACACTTTATCACCTACCTCGAATTTTAGGGGTTTGCGCCTTTTATCTGCGTAGCTCTTCTGCTTGTCTCTGGCAGCTTTTAGATGATCACGGATCTGCACAATCTTGTCCGTCGTCTCCAGGTCTATCTCGGGTCCTGATAGTTGGGTTTCCCCAACTTCTGCCCAACATACGGGGGTTCTGCATTTCCTACCATATAAGGCCTCAAAAGACGCAACTTGGATGCTCGAATGGTAACTGTTGTTGTAGGAGAATTCAATCAGTGGAAGATGATCATCCCAACTTCCACCTAAATCAATAACACAAGCCCAAAACATGTCTTCAAGTGTCTGAATCACACGTTCACTTTGCCCATCCGTCTGAGGATGATAAGCAGTACTGAAATTCAAACGAGTACCTAGAGATTGTTGGAAACTTTTCCAAAAATGAGAAGTATATCTAGTATCTCTATCAGATATAATAGATACTGGCACTCCGTGGAGAAATACAATCTCATCCACATACAGTTGGGCTAGTTTATCGGAGCTATGCGTCTCTTTAATGGGTAAGAAATGAGCTGACTTAGTCAGTCTGTCAACTATAACCCATATTATATCATTCCCGTGTCATATCTTTGGTAACTTGGTAATGAAATCCATAGTTACCATTTCCCACTTCCAAGTGGGAAGTTCTGGTTGTTGCAGTAAACCTGACGGCTTTTGGTGTTCGGCTTTAACCTGAGAGCACGTCAGACATTTAGCTACGTGTGTGGCTATGGGTTTCTTCAAACACATCCACCAATAGTTTGCCTTCAAATCTTGGTACATTTTATCACTGCCTGGGTGAACTGAATACTTGGAATTATGAGCTTCTTGGAGAATTATATCTCTAAGTCCTCCACGAATTGTGTGACAACTGTGTTCTGTAATCAATGTACGATGTAAAACAATGATGATTATTAATAAAACAACGTGCTTTGGTGTTATTATATGTGTCTTGGTGTTTCTATGTGTGTATTTGTGTTTGGTGATTTTTCAATTCGATTCGATTCCGATTGCAAGCTTTAAATCGCGTTCTGGAAGGTTATACGCAAACTGGTGCGTAAACGCAGCCAGTTTAACACGAAAAACACTCCGGAATAGTTACATAGGCTTAACATACCTTAAATAACCTTTACATAACTTAGAAATAAGTTTTGAAGGCTTTGGTATGGCAAAATCAAGTTAATTCGCTTACAGGGACTAAATTTGACAAACTGCGAAAGTATACCAATTTGAACTTTAACGAACATTCCAGAACATGACCATAAGTTAAACATACCCTAAATATCCTTTACATAGCTTAGAAATAGGCTTTGAAGGGTTCGGTGTGCTAAAATAAACTTTTGGGTCATTCAGGGACTAAAAGCGTCAAAAAGTGCACAAGTTTGCATTTTCACGCATAACTTACATTCTGAATACATCCTGTGAAAGCACCGGATCGATGACGAACATCAAACATTGCACTTGATTCAAGACATGAAGAACAAAATATGAACAAGATAGAAATATGTAGAAGACGAATCTCTTTATTGATGAATCAGTCATCACAGATTACACAAACCAAAGGAGTATACATCATCTAAAAGCTGGATTTAGATCACAAAGATCTAAACCCTAGCTTTCTCTCACTAACACATAGTCTCTCTCTCTCTCTAGGATGTGCACACTAGGAGGAACAAGATGGGAGAGGAGCACAAAGCTTCTTGATCGATCCCTTATCCATGGATGTGTGCCCTAATCCTATACAACACATATATATAGATAGGACTAAACTCGGACAAACAACCTACACCAAAACCCTGACTTTTGTCCCTAACATAAACCTCTGACCTTTTTCCTAGACATAAAACTTGGACAAAATGTCCCTAGGATAAAGTTGGGACTAACTTTCAACAAAAGTACAATAAAGACCCTAAAGAATGGGAGACATGCACTTATCACCTAAAGTGCACTAACAAACTCCCCATGGTCTTCATGTGGTCTTGAATTCTTCATTATTGTTGACTTTAACTTGGACTTCTGTTTTGATTAATACGGAACTGATAAGCGACAGTTACCCGGCAGGAACTGCACTTACAGTCTCCCCCTTAACTGTTGCAATCAGTTCTGTCTAACACTGATATCTTCAGTCACCGAATACTGCACTTACAGTCTCCCCCTTGACTGATGATATCATGGCTGCTATCAACTTTGGCTGAGACTTGATCTTTCTGGCAGAGCACAGCAATCTTCAACCCTTCTAATTAAAGACTTGCTGACGATCACTTAAGGCCGCTTTGAGAAACCCGAAGAATCCAACATCAAACACTGTAGATCCTCCCCCTCAAACTTCTCCCGAATCAAATTAACGCGAACTGTCTTACAACAACATGTGAGAATATCGCTCGATACATTAATCTTCAAACTTAACCGGTAGAAGAACAAAACGTCGGATTTCCAATGCCTAACATCAAACACTTCAAATTTCGCAAAGACATGAAGCTCAGTTCGATAAGTTAATAACAAACTGAACTTTGTAAAAGTACATCCACCATCTTGATCAGAGTCTTCAACCGAATGTCTAAAATCATTTCATCTAGAATCTTCAAGATCCAATCTCGTATCTTCACGAATCCACCAATTACCCGATGACTTTCGTCTCCAATCTCCCCATCAATGTAAGAACCCCTATTTCGAGAATCCGATCAGTCACCAACTTGGAAGAGAGATCAAGAAGACTAATCATCTCTACTCTAACCGGCATACGATAAAGGCTTGACCTTCAACTAGTTGCCAAAAGAACAATTTGCTTCATCACGTCAACACTTGATTAAACCTCGAACAAACTTGACAAAACTCAATCATACACTAGCTCTAGCTTGCTTCATGTTATAAACACTTCGCCACCGGTAAGATTAACACTAAGTTAATCTCAAGGATAGTAAACATGAACGTGTTTCGATGTAGCACCACGAGCTTTTCGTTTACAAAGAAAACATGAATTTTTTCAAAATTTTTGCTCCCCCTTTTTCTTTGTAAACAATACTGCAATCATTAGCCTTTGTGACATCAGACATGGAATTGAGAAATTCATACGAGGCCCAAGCATCACTCCAAATATCATGGAGGCCTACTGATGAGGTAATTATGTTGTCGTGGGCCCATAAAAATATTCCATAATATATCACTTACCGTCAAAGTGAGAAACATTCTTCAAATAATAGCGGGGTCCATATAAGCCATGTGCATGGCCCAGACATCCATGTGATCCTACTAAAAATTGCACAAAGCCCAAGAGAAAAGAATTACGGCCCAATCATTGGAGGTGCTGGTAACCCTAGCCGCAACCAAACACTCTTCTTGTCGGCATCTTCCACACCTCGCCGGAAATCACCATTAGCCATCATTTTCCGTCACCTGAAACGCACCCGGAACCGAAACCGACATCACCACCTTCACTGTGATGGTTGACCACCGAAAACCACTACCACCATGTATACCTCGCCGTCATTCACTAATCGACGTCAGACCAAAAGAGATGGGACTTTAAACTCGGACCTACTAAGAACGAAGTTAAAGTTCGGACCTAATGAGAGTAGAAAATTCGGATATCATGAAAAGAAAAACTCGGACACAGACTGTTTAACGCGGAACATTCTGTAAAACTCGGAACATTGACTATAAAACACGGAACATTACCTGGTTAAAACTCAGCTGAAAAACTCGAACATATTGAACTGGTAAAACTTGGACTCAAGACTCGGAGTAACATATTAACTGTTTAAAAACACAGAAATGTTCAAAACTCGGAAAAATCAAACTCTGAGAACTGTATAAAATTCGGATTGAAAATTCGGATTGAAACGTGAAAACTCGGAGTACCACAGTAGAACATTTAACTGTCAAAAACTCGACCATGATAAACCTCGGAGACCACATAAGAACATTTAACTGTCAAAAACTCGGAATCCAACTCGGAGACACAGAGGTAATCAAAACTCGGAACGACGACTTTGTTGTTAAACTTCGGAACAGTGAAAACGATTAAACAACAACTTGAAAACGAATAAAAGAACTCGGAACAATAATAAACATCGGAACAGTTGGATCTTTGAAAAACACAGAGTAGTTAGCCACAAAGTCAAAACTCGGACACGTGAAAAGGTTAAAACTTGGACAAGTGTAAAACTCGGACAAGCCTCCAGTAACAAGTCTCCGGACTTTCTCCCTAGTGTGACTTCACACTAGTTCACCAAAACCCCGGAAACACAAACACAGATTTTTAAAACTCAGACAAACCTTTTTGGGATCAAAACCCTAGAACTGCAAACCATCACAGCCGACGAACAGCTTCATTTTCTTCAAGTTTTCTCCAGAATCTTCACGTCTTCAAAATGTTTGGCGGAAACAAACATCAAATCAAGAGCAATGGTGATTCGGAAGGCGGTTAGACCATTCCAAATCGGTAACCATGCTCTGATACCACTGTGAAAGCACCGGATCGATGGCGAACATCAAACATTGAACTTGATTCAAGACATGAAGAACAAAATATGAACAAGATAGAAATATGTAGAAGACGAATCTCTTTATTGATGAATCAGTCATCACAGATTACACAAACCAAAGGAGTATACATCATCTACAAGCTGGATTTAGATCACAAAGATCTAAACCCTAGCTTTCTCTCACTAACACATAGTCTCTCTCTCTCTCTAGGATGTGCACACTAGGAGGAACAAGATGGGAGAGGAGCACAAAGCTTCTTGTAACAACGCTCATCAAAATTCATAATTATTAAATTAATTAGTCCAATAGGAAACCCTAATTGAGACACCCAAGTGATTCTGAACAAACCCTAAAATTTTCATAATTTTCAGAATCAGGATTAGGGCCCCTAAAACTCAGGGGGGGGGGGGTTAAACCCTATGGACGATTATCCACTTAAAACGTTGGCAACAAGGAATTTTCGAAAACTGTTGACTCAGCAAACCTACCCATGCACGTAGCTACCCTATGGTAGAATAGGGGGCCTCGCGTCACGCGAAGCCAAGGGGCAGACCCCTCGCGTCACGCGAGGGGGGTAAAAATTTACCTATAAATAGTGGGGTTTGGGACTGGAATCTGGGCACTGAAACGACGTTCAAACTCCAATTCTACACTGAGTTACGTTCGAATTACTACACAAACACACACTGATCTCGAAATTCTGCTGCAAAATAGGGTATTAGCACAATCGCTGCTACGATTCATTTTCCGACGATCAATATATCCAATGGATGTTTAAGTGCCGCCCACATTAGGGTTATACTTTGTCGTTCGCCATTAATTTGGCGGATCATCGTTAATTCGATGGATGAAGTATTATACTTTGTCGTTCGTCATTAATTTGACGGATCATCGTTAAATCGATGGATGAAGTATTGCACTTTGTCGTTCGTTGTGAAAATTTGATCTCGTGAGTTATCGTAAATTGCTGGATTGATTACTAACCCAGTTTTGTGTGCATTGTTATTTAAATTAGGTTAACAAGGCTAAATCATAGACTAAACTCTGTCCGTATTAAAACAGCAATGTGAGTCATTCTCTCTTTTTATCAAATCTATTTACAAAATCATGTTTATTTTCAAAGTTATAATTACGGGGATTAAGTCTTTGTAATCACCAAGTTACAGCCGGTATGTGGGGTTTTGTATACATTACTTGATAATCGTCACCATTGGGGCAGCCAATTGGGGGATATGACCATAGTCACAGATTCGGTCGAGTGACAAATACCGTGGGTAGTTGGTTTGATAATAGAAACATTGTAATCGCTCTTAATACTGTAAATTATAACAAATGTGTCATTTTAGTAAATAGAATGATTCACTCAGTATTTCCCGTTGACAAAACCTTTTTCAAACATGTTTCAGGTGATCTGTTGTAATTCAGGAAAAAGTGTTGAGGAGCATTTCAAGCTTAAGATAGTGGCTCATTATAAAAATAAAGAAATAACTTTTGCAACATAACGATTTTATAGTAAAATCATACTATTGTAAATTATCGGGGTTTTACCCCGAATTGTGAAATAAAATAATCGGGGAAAATTTTTAGCTTTAAACGATCCTGATAAAAACTTCCACTGTTAAACTTAATCAATTAAATACCGCAGTATTTCTGTCCCGCGGCTCCTGAAACGGGTCAAACCGGGTCGGGGGCCGTGACAGAAAAAGGTGGTATCAGAGCCACTGAGTTAAGCTAATTAAGTATTTAGAAATACTTAATTTTTCCTGATTACTATTAAATGATTATGTGTGTTATTAACTGATTATTTGTTAGTTACAGTATGGGTAAGCAAAAGCTAGCAAACATCTATCTTAAATTAGATAGATCATCCAATGAGAAGGGAAGTTCATCCCAAACCAAATCCTCGAATCAGGCTGAAATTCCTAAAGAAGGAATATTTGTGCGAAAGGCACAATACGAGGAATCACTTTCTCCTAAAAGGAGGGAGATAATTATTAAGAAAAGTAAAGAGAAAATCCGAGAAAAGAAGATTAAACGGGAAACTCAGGAATTAATTGATAAATCACCTTGGGAAGATAAGCTAGATGAAAAATGGGCAAATTTATATATGCTAGCCACAGTAGCAGAAAATATAAATCTTTAAATATTTTAAAGTTTTAGCACCTTACCCTTACAATCTAGAAACCCTGTGCAATAAATAAATTTCAAAATCTAAGTGTGTTTTCCAGTTATCTTTGTAATAAATTAGTACACAGTATGTAATAAATTAAACGGTTATTTATGAATTTTAACTTAGTATTTTATGCATTTTTGCATATATGCTACATCAGCATGAGTGGGATATCTGAAGCTTTTCAGAACCTTAATCTTTACCCAGTAAATATCGAAGCTTCCAAAGAATATACTAGCTACTTTCCCGATGTAGAACAACCGATAGAATTCAAGGTTCCACCTGTGAACAAGCCAAAACGAAAGAAAAGAAGTTATGTAGGATGGAGGAAAATACGTAAGAAAAAAGCCAGCTACAAAACTTCCCAAAATAAATAATCCTTTGAAAAAGGGAAAAGAAATTATAACCGGAGAAAGTTCCAAACAACAGGAAATGGAAACTAAAGACAAGGAGGAGGTTAAGGAGATAGGAATACAGATGGAGGAAGGTACTAAAGAAATAGTAATGGAAGTTGGACAAGGTTCTAGACCAACTCGGATAGAAATCGGAGAGAGCTCCAATCAAAACCAGGGAAGGACCTTTCAAGATGAGATAGATTTCCTATTGGCAAGCTGTGAAATAATTCAGCCTGTCAATAATAATAATAATAATAGTTTTAATTATCCTCTTGAAAACCAACTCCCTATGAATTGGGAACCAGCAATTCCGGACCCAATAGTCCACTCTCAACCCATAGGAATGGACGAATGGTGGACAAACGATTGGCAATTCCAAAATATTGTCAATGATTCTTACTCTTTTCTTCCACAATTCGATCCAGAACCCCTACCTAATCCACCCATGAGTAATGAAAACATGGCTGAACTTCGCCACTTTGGTGAAGAGTTGTTTGATGCGGGAAGTAGAATCAGGGAAATAGGGGGACAAATTGCCTGGAAGTACGATGAGAGGGAACTGCGTTTTTAGAACAGCAAGTGACGAGAGATAGTACGATGATAAAACAATGGTTGTATAATAGTAATAAATAAAATTAGTCTGTAAATAACGAATAAAACTCTGTAAGATGTTTGCGAGTAATGATGCATACTATACTAGATATAAAATGAAATCGAGAAATCGATTGTTTTGACTATACTTGTATTGTAAAATTTTCTGATTGTTTGTATATAATTATTATTTAGCAGATACTAATAAAATTTATATATACATTATCAGATGGCAAACATTGATAACGAACCTATAAATGAAGTTAATCAGTCTGCGCAACATTCAAGAGATCAATATATGACTCGGCAATATATCGAAAACATTGTTGCTCAAGGGATAGCCAATGCTATTCCAGCATTTTTCGCTGCTATAAAGAATCCAATCGAACCACAACAAATTGTTCCTAGTAAACAGATTACTGAAGATAACTTCAGTAATAGTGTAAATGGAGGCAATAATCATGTTAATCATAATAGGGAACCACATCAAGCTCCATTACCTAAGAAAATGAAAACTGCAACGCCTGGTTGCACTTTTAAAGAATTCCTTGCTTGTAAACCCACTGAATTTGCAGGCAATGAAGGAGCAACTGCATCACTGCGTTGGTTAGAGAAAACCGAAGCAGTCATTGCAATAAGTAAATGTGGTAAAGATGACCAGGTCATGTATGCATCAAATCTCTTCAAGGAAGGAGCACTTGAATGGTGGAACACTGTTTTACAATCAAAAGGAAGAGTAATAGCTTATGCTATGACTTGGGAAGAATTTAAGGGTTTGGTGGAAAGAAAATTCTGTCCCGAGTATGAAAAAGAACAGATGGCGAATAAGTTTCTAAATCATCGGATGATGGGTGTGGATTTTCGTGGGTATACCTCGACATTCTTTGAATATGCTAGAGTGATACCAACACTGGCTTCGCCAGAACCGGTACTCATTTCTCGCTATATTTGGGGGCTAATTAGCGAAATCCGCAATATTGTTAAAGCTGCGAGACCTCGCACTATTGATGATGCGGTAGAATTAGCTAACACTCTAACCGATGAATTGGTACGCACAAGAGATGAAGATAGGAAAAAGGCACTAGCTCAGAAAATTACCCAAGGATTCCGTGTGAGTAATAATAACAGCTTCAAGAGAAAAGGAACAGGGCAATCTTCAGCTCCGTCATTTTGCAGGAAATGCAAAAAGAAACATTATGGAAGATGCGATATCACTTGCAATTTTTGCAAAATTGTAGGACATCGTGAAGAAAACTGCAAAAAGAAGACTGTAATCTGTATTAACTTTGGAGAAGCAGGGCATTATAAAACAGAATGTCCTAAATTGATCAAGCCAGTAGATAACAAACCCAAGGCAACCGAAGGAACTACAAAGAAGAATGCCAGAGCATTTCAGCTGACCACTCAAGAAGCAGAACTCATTCCGGATGTGATAGCGGGTACGTTCTTAGTTCACAATGTGTACGCAAAAGTATTTTTTGACTCTGGTGCAAACCAAAGTTTTATAAATACTTCATTCTGCCAAGCTCTTAGTTTACCTTTAACCAATATTAGGCAGATTTTTACAGTTGAAACAGCAGACGGAAATTCAGTTAAAATAGATAAAGTTTTGCAAGAAGGAAACATAGAACTTTTAGGACATAAATTCTCTGCAAAACTATTGCCGATGAATTTAGCCGAATTTGATGTTGTATTAGGAATGGATTGGTTAGTAGCTAACCATGCTAGAATCCTTTGTGATCAGAATTCCATAGAAATTCAATCAAGCACCGGAGAAGTGATTAGGATTACAGGAGATAAACCACGTAAGCCCATGAAGTTCATATCAGTAATGAAAGTTGCTAATTATGAACGAAAACAAGGAATAGTGTATATGATTTCGGTAATCATTAGCACTAAGGGTAAAGATCTTAAGGAAATACCAGTAGTCTCTGCATATCCTGATGTATTTCCAGAAGATTTACCGGGATTACCTCCAGATAGGGAAGTAGAATTTAGGATTCATCTAATTCTAGGAACTACACCGATAGCCAAGGCACCTTATCGGTTAGCACCCACAAAAATGTTAGAACTGAAAAAGCAATTAGATGAATTACTAAGTAAAGGATTCATACAACCTAGCTCATCCCCTTGGGGAGCGCCAGTGTTGTTTGTGAAAAAAAGGATGGTTCAATGAGAATGTGTATCGATTATAGAGAATTGAATAAGGTTACAATTAAGAATCGATATCCATTACCTAGGATTGATGATCTTTTTGATCAACTTCAGGGGGCTAGATATTTTTCTAAAATAGATTTACGCTCCGGATATCATCAATTGAAGGTACAAGAAGAAGACATACCTAAGACTGCTTTCAGAACTAGGTATGGTCATTACGAGTTTACAGTCATGCCCTTCGGATTAACAAATGCACCTGCAGCATTTATGGACATGATGAACAGGATCTGTAAACCGTATTTGGATAAATTTGTAATTGTCTTCATAGACGATATACTTATTTATTCCAAAAGTCAGACAGAGCATTATGAACATCTTCATGCACTCTTAACTTTGTTAAGAAAAGAAAAGTTGTACGCCAAATTCTCGAAATGCGAATTTTGGCTAAAGGAAGTGCAATTTTTAGGACACATGGTGAATCATGAAGGTATTCATGTAGATCCTGTTAAGATAGAGGCAATTACCAATTGGAAGGTTCCACAATCCGCAATGGAAATTAGAAGTTTTTTAGGATTAGCTGGGTATTATAGACGGTTTATTAAGGATTTTTCCAAGATAGCTGTACCATTAACTAAGCTAACCTGTAAAGCCACTAAGTTTGAATGGGGACCCAAACAAGAAGAAGCTTTTAGAATATTGAAACAGAAATTAACCCATGCTCCAATCTTAGCCTTACCAGAAGGAACTGAAGATTTTGAAGTATATTGTGATGCTTCAAAATTAGGATTTGGATGTGTGCTTATGCAACGCAAGAAGGTAATTGCGTATGCATCAAGGCAATTGAAAAAGCACGAAGAAAACTATACGACTCATGATTTAGAATTAGGAACCGTAGTTTTTGCCCTTAAGATTTGGAGACATTATCTGTACGGAAGTAAGTTTACTATCTATACAGATCATAAGAGTTTAAGATATATATT
Source organism: Helianthus tuberosus (assembly GCA_030545235.1). Lineage (NCBI taxonomy): Eukaryota > Viridiplantae > Streptophyta > Magnoliopsida > Asterales > Asteraceae > Helianthus > Helianthus tuberosus. The sequence continues at coordinate 29,972,808 of CM060436.1, forward strand.
TGGGCAAAAAGAGTTAAACATGAGGCAAAGGAGATGGATGGAAATCTTAAGCGACTACGACTGTGATATTCAGTATCACGAAGGAAAGGCAAATGTAGTTGCAGATGCCTTAAGTCGTAAGTATTATGAGAAACAACGACGGGTTCGTGCTCTCAGATTAAATCTACAAATAGATTTAATGGAACAATTGAAGAATGTTCAAACTACAGCAATCAAGGATAATGCTAAAGGAATGAAAGGACGAATCAAGGAATTAGAACAAGGAGCAGATGGAATTTGGAGATTCCACAAAAGTAGAATTTGGGTACCTAAGCAGGGAGACTTAAGACCTAAGATTTTAGAAGAAGCTCATAAATCTAGGTACACTATGCATCCAGGAAACAATAAAATGTACCAAGATTTAAGAAAGAACTTTTGGTGGATAGGAATGAAAAAGGACATAGCCAGCTATGTTTCTAAATGTCTTACTTGTTCACAAGTTAAGGCAGAACATCAGAAACCATCAGGATTACTACAACAATTAGAAATGCCAGTATGGAAATGGGAACTTATAACAATGGATTTTGTTACTAAGTTACCCAAAACCAGAAAAGGTAATGATGCGATTTGGGTAATTGTGGATCGATTAACCAAATCTGCTCACTTTCTACCTATGAAAGAAACCTTTAGCATGGAAAGATTGGCAAAGTTGTATGTAGATGAAGTTGTATCCTTACATGGAGTTCCACTCTCCATTGTATCAGATAGGGATAGTCGTTTTACTTCCCATTTCTGGAAAAGTTTCCAGCAAGCTATGGGAACTCGACTAAACCTAAGCACTGCATATCATCCCCAAACAGATGGGCAAAGTGAAAGAACGATCCAAACTCTAGAAGACATGCTCCGAGCATGTGTGATAGACTTTGGTGGAAGTTGGGATGATCATTTACCATTAATTGAATTCTCCTATAACAATAGTTATCACTCAAGCATTGAAACTGCTCCATTTGAAGCACTATATGGAAGAAAGTGCAGAACTCCAGTTTGTTGGGCAGAAATAGGAGAAAGTCAACTGTCAGGTCCTGAAATTGTGCAAGAAACGACTGATAAGATTACTCAAATCAAAGAAAGGCTGAAGACGGCTCGAGATCGCCAGAAGAGTTATGCAGACAATAGAAGCAAGCCGCTAGAATTCCAAGTGGGAGACAAGGTACTATTGAAAGTTTCTCCTTGGAAAGGAGTTGTTAGATTCGGTAAGAAAGGAAAGTTAAGTCCAAGATACGTAGGACCATTTTCAGTGATCCAACGTATAGGACCAGTAGCTTATCGTTTACAACTACCAGAAGAACTAGTTGGAGTACATGATGTATTTCATGTATCCAATCTCAAGAAATGTCTAGCAGACGAATCTCTGGTAGTACCTCTTCAAGACATAGAGGTAAACGAAAAGTTAAAATTTGTAGAGAAACCTATTCAGATAGAAGACAGAAAAGTGAAGTTTCTCAAGCACAAACGCCTAGTGCTAGTTAAAGTAAAGTGGGACTCAAAAAGGGGAGCTGAATACACGTGGGAGCTGGAATCAGAAATGAAGAAAAAGTATCCTCACTTATTCCAGTAAATCTCGAGGACCAGATTTTTATTAAGGTGGGGAGAATGTAACAACTCTCATCAAAATTCATAATTATTAAATTAATTAGTCCAATAGGAAACCCTAATTGAGACACCCAAGTGATTCTGAACAAACCCTAAAATTTTCATAATTTTCAGAATCAGGATTAGGGCCCCTAAAACTCAGGGGGGGGGGGGGTTAAACCCTATGGACGATTATCCACTTAAAACGTTGGCAACAAGGAATTTTCGAAAACTGTTGACTCAGCAAACCTACCCATGCACGTAGCTACCCTATGGTAGAATAGGGGGCCTCGCGTCACGCGAAGCCAAGGGCCAGACCCCTCGCGTCACGCGAGGGGGGTAAAAATTTACCTATAAATAGTGGGGTTTGGGACTGGAATCTGGGCACTGAAACGACGTTCAAACTCCAATTCTACACTGAGTTACGTTCGAATTACTACACAAACACACACTGATCTCGAAATTCTACTGCAAAACAGGGTATTAGCACAATCGCTGCTACGATTCATTTTCCGACGATCAATATATCCAATGGATGTTTAAGTGCCGCCCACATTAGGGTTATACTTTGTCGTTCGTCATTAATTTGGCGGATCATCGTTAATTCGATGGATGAAGTATTATACTTTGTCGTTCGTCATTAATTTGACGGATCATCGTTAAATCGATGGATGAAGTATTGCACTTTGTCGTTCGTTGTGAAAATTTGATCTCGTGAGTTATCGTAAATTGCTGGATTGATTACTAACCCAGTTTTGTGTGCATTATTATTTAAATTAGGTTAACAAGGCTAAATCATAGACTAAACTCTGTCCGTATTAAAACCGCAATGTGAGTCATTCTCTCTTTTTATCAAATCTATTTACAAAATCATGTTTATTTTCAAAGTTATAATTACGGGGATTAAGTCTTTGTAATCACCAAGTTACAGCCGGTATGTGGGGTTTTGTATACATTACTTGATAATCGTCAGCATTGGGGCAGCCAATTGGGGGATATGACCATAGTCACAGATTCGGTCGAGTGACAAATACCGTGGGTAGTTGGTTTGATAATAGAAACATTGTAATCGCTCTTAATACTGTAAATTATAACAAATGTGTTATTTTAGTAAATAGAATGATTCACTCAGTATTTCCCGCTGACAAAACCTTTTTCAAACATGTTTCAGGTGATCTGTTGTAATTCAGGAAAAAGTGCTGAGGAGCATTTCAAGCTTAAGATAGTGGCTCATTATAAAAATAAAGAAATAAGTTTTGTAACATAACAATTTTATAGTAAAATCATACTATTGTAAATTATCGGGGTTTTACCCCGAATTGTGAAATAAAATAATCGGGGAAAAATTTTAGCTTTAAACGATCCTGATAAAAACTTCCGCTGTTAAACTTAATCAATTAAATACCGCAGTATTTCTGTCCCGCGGCTCCTGAAACGGGTCAAACCGGGTCGGGGGCCGTGACACTTCTTGATCGATCCCTTATCCATGGATGTGTGCCCTAATCCTATACAACACATATATATAGATAGGACTAAACTCGGACAAACAATCTACACCAAAACCTTGACTTTTGTCCCTAACATAAACCTCTGACCTTTTTCCTAGACATAAAACTTGGACAAAATGTCCCTAGGATAAAGTTGGGACTAACTTTCAACAAAAGTACAATAAAGACCCTAAAGAATGGGAGACATGCACTTATCACCTAAAGTGCACTAACAAACTCCCCATGGTCTTCATGTGGTCTTGAATTCTTCATTATTGTTGACTTTAACTTGGACTTCTGTTTTGATTAATACGGAACTGATAAGTGACAGTTACCCGGCAGGAACTGCACTTACACATCCGGACCTCCAAAAATTTATGTAAGCATTAAAATATTTTATTTTAATGTTTGGCATAAGAAAAATCCATTCGTCGCGCAATTTGGACCGTTTTTGCGTCCGTTAAGACTTCCGTTGTAATTAACCGAACAACGCAACCATACGGCCAAATGAACCAACATCTGATATATTTTTGAGCATATTTTAAGTTCCATATACTTTAACTTCATATTTGAGCCTTTAAGTGAGGTTAACAGGGCTTAAACGTGTCAAAACGCATCAAAAATCAAGTTCGGAGTCACAGGGGCCTGTTCTGCCATTTTTGAAACTTTGCTGGTCTGCACAAGGCTTACGGACCGTAAGGCCCTCATCCATACGGTCCGTAAGGACCTCCCAGATCAGAAAAATCAGTTTTAACAGCTGTTAACAGCTGTTATACACCCATAACTCTCTTGCACATGGCATTTCCTGATAATGGGTGGCCATTTTGATGTATCCTTAGTATTGTAACACATGTATGGATGACATTGAATCACGGTTTTCGATAAACGATCTTAACGGTTCTCCGAACACTATATATACCCCATCCATTTCACTTCAAAACCCACAATTTGAAATATGATTTATGCTCTCTAAGTGGAAGTATATGCTTCCTACCCGAGAGAAAATCGGAATCAAATCTTGCGGGGACCTTCTGTAAGTGTTCTTTCATTCTTTTCATTCGTTTTAGCGTTAAAGTCAAACTGCGTTTGACTTTCTGCATTGACCAGTTTATGGTCAATGTGAAGTTCGTTTGAACTTCATAACGTGAGTGTAATCACGATGGTTATAGCCCCTAGTGACTATACCTACTGATTACCACGTTATCTAGGCTCAGTGACGAGTCGAAGTTTCGGCCAAAATGCGCATTTACGCGTATTTTGTAACCAAACTACTTTAGGATATCAAAACCGTTTGTTTTGATATCAAAACCTGTTTTCTAACTTAGTTAAGCATGTTTTAACATGCTTAGCTCGTCACTTTTAGTTTAGTGCTTATATAGGGTCGTAAAGGTAAGCGATCTAATCAATCGCTTATACTTTCGAACCCGACCCGTTTGGTCGATCATTAGGATCTGACCAAACACATTAGGTGACCATAGTAGCATAGGGAATAACCTTCCGAGGTTATAACTTATGGTCACCTAGTTTAGATGGTTGTATGATAAGTAGTTTATATGCCTTAGGTAAATGACCAAAATGCCCTTTTCATGCATAATTGGTAATTAAGCATATGTAACCTAAACTTTTGTCACATAACTGATTATACAACATGATTAAACTTGTATAGGCATATAATACTTGTCATAGGACTAGTTAGACGTCTCGAACGCGCGTTTGCGCGCATGACGCGTTAAAGTAGCATAAGCTACCTTAATGGGTCGCGATGGGTTGAAAGCACTTAGGTTAGGTTCCGATTTAGGATGTAGGCTTTGTTAAACCATATCACATGAGTTCCAACACTCATTTGGGTTGCAAGACCTCATTCTGTCCGATCTTCCGATTTAGGCGTCTATTGTTTGACTAGTGGTTCGATTACTAGGTGCTGCTTGATTTCTCTGGTTTACTCGAGTTTGTTGAAGTACTATTGATTGAGGATACCTTGCACTACATGTGAGTACATAGTTCCCCTATTTTACTGTTTTCAATTGTTTTGGGGTGATTCATATGTGCTAAATGTTTTCAAGGTTTTAACGATGGTTTTCAGAACGATTTTCGATATTATAACGATGATTTCAAAAACGATTAAGATGGTTTATATTAATCTAATAACGATTTCGATAATGTGAACGAACTTGTTGGTTGTGGTTACATAACGAATGATATTCATTAGCATTGATCAAGCCGACCAGTATTAGGTTATGGTACCATAGGATCTGACAAATCCCATTATCGTACTGCACCCATGGTTATGTGTGGGTTAGGTGGGTAATGATTGAATCTGAATGTTAATTTACCCTTTGGTGGTTTATTAATGCGAGAAGCGAGGTAGTCGAGTCACGAAGGTTTGAATGTTATTAGCGAGGCGAACATAAATAGTTTTCACACTTAAAACGAGGATGATTTAAACGATTGAAACGAATTAACGATTTGGGAACGATTCATACAAGATTAAACGAATTGGATATACGATTGGTTTTTGATTAAGTGTTTAGATAACGGGACGGGGGTAATGTGGTGAAAACATGGTAGATACGCCGCTGGTACTTCTTATATATAAATGTTTTCATCGTATTACATACCGTGGCGTTATTTAGTTCACTTGGGTAAACGATTTTGAAACGATGACACACAAAACGAGGTTTTCAAAATGATATAAACCATAAGAGATTTATTAACGAGTTTTATTAACGAATTAATACGAGATGTTTTACGATTTGCTTTACTAAAACAAATGTTTTTGGGTTAAGAATCATGGCTATGAGGTTTTATAAACTATAACCCGCTTGATTTGAGTTGGTTAATTAAGTTGCAATATTATACTCTTTTCAAAACAAGGTTTTCAATAAAGTATTGCAACGTTTAAACTAGCCATGAATTCGACACTCCTATAAAACCTATGTACTCGCTAGCATTTCTTTGCTGACTTTGTTTTCACATATGTTTCAGGTGTTGATACTTGATGATAATTTCTAGGATGCATGCGTCACATAGGATCTGGACGAGGCCTTAGTGACATAATAATAATGATAGACGATATGTACTTGTTTGTTCTATGTTAAGACAATGTTAATGTTTAATTTTATCAATAAAACGAAACTCTTTTGTATCCATGGTTGTGAAACGATAATTCTGTTACAACACTCCCCGACGTTTCCGCCACGATTTGTTGTTTTACGTGGTCGGGGTGTGACAAATTGGAACCCAGATTCGACCATTCAATCTGACGACTCCATCATTCCCTGGTGACAGCTGATCAACAGTTGCACCTAATCTTTCTTCTGGAAAGTTATCTTCCATTACGGCTTCTTTCTGTGCTGACAACAATTTCTCATTTAGACTGTTCTTTATTTTAATACTTTTAGCATTGATCCTTATAGGTTTAACCCTTTCCTTCCTGCTTAATGCATCAGCGACCACATTCACTTTGCCATGATGGTAACGAATTTCACAATCATAATCGTTCAATGTTTCCATCCAACGACGTTGTTCATGTTGAGATCTTTTTGGTTAAACAAGTGTTGGAGACTTTTGTGATCTGAATAAATCACACACTTGGTTCCATACAGATAATGCCTCCATAACTTAAGTGCAAATACAACGGCACCCAATTCCAAATCATGAGTGGTGTAGTTCTTTTCGTGCACCTTCAGCTGTCGTGATGCATTGGCAATCAACTTGCCTCTTTGCATAAGCACACAACCCATACTAGTGTGCGATGCATCACAATACACCACGAACTCTTCTATTCCTTCAGGTAACGTCAACACAGGAGCATTGCTCAATTTCTGCTTGAGAATCTCGAAAAACACTTGTTTTTTGGGACCCCAATCAAATTTCACATTCTTGCGGGTTAAAGTAGTTAGAGGTGCAACTATCCTTGAAAAGTTTTCGATGAACCGCCTGTAATATCCTGCTAACCCTAAGAAACTGCAAATTTCAGTAGGGGTCTGAGGTGCTTGCCATTTCATAACTGCTTCTATTTTAGCGGGATCCACCTGGATGACACGCTCACTTACCACATGTCCAAGGAATTGGACTTCGCGAAGCCAGAATTCGCATTTAGAGAATTTCGCGTAAAGCTTTTCTTGTTGCAGAAGTTTGAGGATGCATCTGAGATGTTTCTCGTGATTGGCTTGACTCTTAGAATAGATAAGTATGTCATCAATAAAGACAATGACAAACTTATCCAGATACGGCTTGCAGACTCGATTCTTGAGGTCCATGAATGCTGCAGGTGTGTTAGTGAGCCCGAAAGGCATCACTAAAAACTCATAGTGGCCATATCTTGATCTAAACGCGGTCTTGTGTACGTCTTCAGTTCTGACCTTTAATTGATGATACCCCGACCTTAGATCAATTTTCGAGAAGAAACTTGCGCCTTGTAGCTGATCAAACAGATCGTCGATCCTGGGCAATGGATAGCGATTCTTGATTGTTACCTTGTTTAGCTCATGATAATCAATGCACAAGCGCATTGACCCATCTTTCTTCTTTACAAACAGAATGGGCATTCCCCAAGGTGACGAGCTTGGTTGAATAAACCTTTCTCTAGTAATTCATCTAACTGAGTTCGTAATTCCTTCATTTCGGTCGGAGCCAAACGATAAGGAGCCCGTGCAACTGGTGCTGCTCCTGGTATAATATCAATTCTGAATTTTACTTGTCTCTCGGGAGGTAAACCAGGTAATTCTTCAGGAAAGACGTCTGGGTATTCTGAAATAACAAGAATATCTTCTATTTTGGGCTTTGGCACATCGACAGTCACTTGTGCCATGTAAATGACACAACTGTCCTTCAAACACTTGGATGCCTTAAGCATAGACACTTGATCAGGCAATCCATGGTGCGTATCTCCTTGAATAGTGATTGCTTCTCCAGAAGGGGTTTTAATAATAACTTGTTTCTTAGCACATGCAATTTGGGCTTGATTAAGAGATAACCAATCCATGCCTATAACTATATCAAACCCCGCCAATTTCGATGGCAATAAAGACAATGGAAAAGAGTGATTCCTAATGGATATGAAACATCCATCTAGAATTGTTGAAGCAACTTCTAAGGTTCCATCGGCCAATTCTACCTCATATTTTATGTCTAGAGTTTTAATAGGTAGATTTAACAATTTACTAAATTTAACGTCTACAAAAGACTTATCTGCGCCAGAATCAAATAAAACTCTAGCATAAATATCGTTTATAAGGAAAGTACATGTTATAACGTTGTCATCCTGCACTGCCTCTCTGGCGTTCATTTGGAACACCCTTGCGTTTGTCTTTTTAGCCTCTTCAGGCTTCTTTGCGTATTTTGGGCAGTTGCTCTTGATGTGCCCTTTTTCGTTACAACCATAACAGGTTGCATTCTTTAAGTCCTTGCAATCCAAAGTCTTATGACCCTTCGTTTTGCAGATTCCACAGGGTCTATCTCGTGGATCAATAGTGCATTTCCCGAAGTGGTGTTTCTTACAGTTTTTGCACAGAGGCCTTTCACCTGTCTGATTGGAGCTTTTCTTAAACCTAGAATTACCCTTCTTTTTCTTGTCAGAACGATGCGAGCTGTCATCTTCTCTCTTTCTCTTTTCGTAGGCTTTACAGACTTACTCCTGATAATATCCAAAGTCAAAGACAGAGACAGATCTACTGCTGACCGGTAGGTTGCAGGCTTTGAAGCCTTCACATGACCCTTCACCTCAGGAGCCAATCCACCAATAAAGCATGCAATACGCTTTGGCTCTGGAGTAACCAAATAAGGTACCAATCGAGACATGGAGTTGAAGCTAGTAACATAGGCTCTACAATCTAAATTCTTCATAACCAGAGTTAAGAAGTCAGCTTCAACTTTCTCCACTTCGTGTTGTGGGCAGAAAGTTTCTCTTATCAGATCAACAAATTTATCCTATGACAGATTATAAAGTGGAATGTTCCCCGAGGCCTGTATCAGTGCCTTCCACCTAACTAAGGCATCACCCTTAAAGGATTCAGATACAAACTTTACCACATCCTGCTCAGCACACCCACTAATGTCGACAACCGTTTCCATCTCGTCAAGCCATTTCATACAATCTATGGCACCTTTTTCACCAGTGAAATCTCTTGGTTTGCAAGAGACAAAATACTTATAAGAACAAGTTTTAGGACGTGGTTCCTGATCAAACACAATCTTCTTGGATGGTTGACTTTTCTGATTTGACGAATGCTGAGAGTCATCCTTTTTAGATGTATGCGTTTTGGAGGGAGGCTTAGAATGAGCTACTGATTGAGTCTTGGTGCGTGTAGCACCTGACCCTCCAAATACTCTGCCAACAGCTTTAGTTACAGTATTGTCTATCATAGATTGCAGATCAGCACCCATTACATTTAATCTTGTGTTATGATTCCTTTCATTAGTATGACTATTAACTTCTTCTGAGTCAGCCATGGTGAAGCTTGAATGCTATAAAACAATTAACAACAACTTATTATGTGGTCTTTTATTGAATCATCATATCCGGTGATTCATTAACCATGGTAAAATAGACCATATTGGTTAATTTGTTAATTAGATTTATTTAAACTTTTTATTATAGTTATTCCTGGTTATAAAACCAAAGAGAATATTAAGGTGGCACAAAGGCCTTGTCACAAGGACAGTTTTAAATTATAGGCCATGATCTTATTGGATCGAGGCATTAAGGGTTGAACATAGTTCTTCACTTTTCTTGACAGGGAGTCATAGACTACTACTGTCATTGATGTGTAGTTGGAATAGTTTGGCCCGAAGACGAAAGAAGGGTATCAGTTAATGGATGTTTTGATATGATCATCTCATTTGATGATATCAGTCATGATTTAATAGATCATTTGGCTAAATAAGGAAATCTGGAAGAATCCAAGTATTAAGATGACTAGTGTGGTTTTCTCGAACCACATTTGTCAGGAGTGCTAACATGTTCTTAGATGTCAACAAAGATTTATTATCTTAAGAGGGTTTTACCATCACAAGCATGTCTATATTGACATATAGGCTAGGTTGTACCATTAAGACGGTCTTTTGAGATTTATTGGCAGATCAATTATAAATTGAAATGATAGTTTGATCAATGATATATTGTATATATAAGTATAATAACAAATGTAATTCAAAAGAAACTTCTCATTAAAATATTAAGAATTACACAAGCTGCCCTAAACGGGTCTTTAAATAAACAAACTTGTCCACATAGGGACATATACATAAAAGAAATGTCCATACAGGGACTTAATTGAAACAAAAACTTCAAAACAAAAGTAAGGGTCTTCAATGGTCTTTCTTCTTCTTGCATTTGATGAAGTTTGCCAAATCCTTAAGAAACTTGTGGTGCTTTCTATCCCTTTCTTCCACCCTTTGTTCCACTTCTTCTAACCTTTGTAAAATTTCTTGCGGTTGTGGTTGTTGAAGTGGTGGTTGAGGTTGCTGCTGCTGTTGAGGTGGTGGTGGCGGGTATTGATACCCATAAGCAGGGTGCCCAGTTGGGTACGCGGGTGGAAAAGGTGAGGGGTAGAGAGCGTTAAAATTTGATGCCTCGACGTATGGGTCGACGACAGGTGCATGATAGTTATAACCCGAGTAAGCTTGTGGCTCATACGGGTTGTACCAAGTTGTATCTGAGTAAGCAGGGATTGTGTTTTCAAAACCCATGGGACGTGGTAGTGGTGCAAAAGCGACCGGTTCAGAGTCGACTTCTGACACAGGGTTTGAAGGCCCACCCATTTGTGGATCTTCAAAAATGGGAGGGTAGTTGCTGGAAGATTGTGGGGTGCTAAAATGGAAACCCCCTCGCACGGACATCCGTGCGCTTCTCCTTCGCCTCGATGGTTCTGGTGGCGGAGGCTATTCTGGTGGTGGCGGTGGCGTGACCGCTTGAAAGTGCTGGTCCTCAGAGGGAGTCTGCTGCGGTGGTGGTGAGGGGGAGTGAACTCCCACTTGTAGGTGATTCACCTTTCGGCCCATAAATCGGGGCCTCGGTACGACAATCCTGCAAAAGAAGAACCGCTGGAGATATCTATGGGATGCGCAGGCGTCCCAGAAGGTGGTATAACTGGATCTGGATCATCGTCCACATCCATATCCTGATATTCAGGAAAGTGATCTTCAGGTCCCAACGGGTTATGACCCGCTGGTTCATTGATTTGGTCAATAGGGTTAAAATGACCCTGAAAATAAGGAGTGAGATTTTGGAAAGAATGATGGGAGTGAGAGTGGTGAGAAACAGAATGTGGTAAGGAATGGTGAGAGTGGTGCGAGTCCTGAGGCTCTTCTTCTTGTTGCGGCCCAAAAGAGTTATGGTAAGAGGGCGAAGTACTGAGCGAGACGGAACGTCTCGCTGGTTCAAGGTAATTTCTCCATTCCTCATGTGGTTCGGAGCTGTATGACGCATAGGGAGTTCGTCTATGCGAAGGCCCTGCGTCGTGGTCATGCCTTCCTCTCATTGGCGCTTTGCCTCTTCCTCCTTTTCCCCTAATTCTTGGTGGCATGTTTAGTATGTAATCCTGTCAAAAACAAGGAAACAAGCAAAATATATAAACCAATAAGATTAAGATTAATCCTAGGTAATTTGCCTAGACTCGGAAGTCAAGGAATGTGCTACTATGTCGTTGAGATTAAACAAAAAAGGCTAGTGTTTAGTTCACTCAATGTTGGCTCTGATACCAACCTGTCACACCCCGATATTTTATACACAAACCGGTGGGCCCGGTGGGGAGTATCGTGACGTAGTTGATATCATCATAGTCAAATATACATAGTTTATAGCACAGCGGAAGTCTTTGTAGAAATTACTGTTACAAACCGAAAGTGTGAAGTACGAATAAAATAATATACAGACGATTGTAAATAAAGGATCCACAGGCGGATCAAAATATAACACAAAACATGTTCAACAGACTTAAGGCATTTTCGAACTTGCAAGATTCTCTAATTAACGCCCAGAAGCTCCCAGCCAATTACGAGTAGTACCTGTCAGTTAGCCTTTTTGAAAATACGTCAGTTTACACTGGTAAATACAATTAACCGACTCTTTTGAAAACATTTATGAAAATTGATTTAAATGCACAAGGAACAAATATTCTTTTATAACTTGGGACAATTATATAAAAATAATCTTGTATCAGATTTACATGTTTGTCATACATTTAGGGCCCGGGATGAAGCAGGGACAAGATTAAACGACACACCACTAATATAAACCCACAAGGAGTTATCCCCAACAAGTGGGTATATCTTTTTACATACGCAACTGTCAGGTGTATGTCTATACCCCGTGCTTAAGTCGTGGCCATTTACAAATGAAATGAGCCAAGGATATATAGGACACGGTCGTATAACCCCCAATGTTTATGTTATCAAACAAAACCGATTAAAACAAGCTATGTAATTAATTAATTAACCACTATTCGATTAAATGATTCCATACCCGACCAAGTGGTAATATATTTTACCATATCCCAAGCCCGTATAAGGGAAAATAAGTTAAAAGTATTTACTTGAGCTTTTAAATGCAAGATTTATCTACTCAGCCGTATAATGTACTCAAACTAGTGCAACTAGCTTTTACCGGGGCTCCTAATCTGGAACGAAGGTTTTATTAACCTATTAGATTACTAACGGGTCTTATTTAAGTTGTAAACTTAGACCGGTTAGTTTAAGGATGGATTTACGGTATAAAACGCTACATTAAGCGATGACCGGATTGGAATGTGATTTAGACCCAACAAGTATGGAGACTTGTATAATATGGGTAAACTAAATTCATTCTGGATTTTGAAGTTAAAATAATAAAGTTTGACCCGTTTCGGCTAATTTATGCAAACTAGTTACATAAACCGCACCGAACGCGTATATGCATAACGGGTAGCCAGATGAGTCATGTACAAGTTTCATAAGTTATTATGCTTTAAATATGTTATGATATCAATAGGATATCCACAAATATGCCCAAACAAGATTTTAAAACCAAATCAAGCCTCATAAGGGCATTTTGGTCATTTTATGATTTATAAAAGGGGTTTACATGTATACTGAGGTTCTGGTCATAAACCTTCTGTAAAAGTATTTAATTTTTGTGATAATAACAGTAGGATATCATATATATATATATATGTGTGGTTTACCATTTATGACCAAACTATGCACCGTAGGGGCATTTTGGTCATTTCACACATAGTTATAAGGACTTATTTGAGATTCTGAGTTCACGACTTGTACATACTGTAAAAATATTAGAAATGATTTATAAAATCAGTAGGTAAAAAGTTTTGGGTGCTAAGTATGGTTTAAAACCATACTATGCACTCTAATGTCTTAAAATTCGGTAAATGACGATTATTTCGATGTTTAAAGAATTCTGGAGTTATGACCAGCTTTAAATGGTTAAAAGAATTTATTTATTACATCATATCAGTAACAAATGGGTCTTGCATGATAATCTTACTTAAATCTCAATTTATGCGTAAAAAGGGCATAATCGTCATTTACTAATTTAATATAAAACTAATGCTTAAACTCAGTAAGTAATCTGACTTAGAATCTCATTTAGTCCTAATTATGATATCATATCAGTGAGTATTGAGTTTTGATGTTAAAATTATATTTAAACTCTATTTGCATGCATGAGGGTATTTTAGTCCTTTATGAAGCATGTTTTGTAATTTATTATGTAAGTTCAATTTATGACCATAAAATAATTATCAAAATATGTTAAATAAATTTACTAAGTAGAATATAATGTGTTTGCATGGTTGTTTTTATTAAAATCTCATTTTTTTTGAACAAAAGGGCATATTAGTCAAAATTAAACATAATATAGGAATCAAGTAAATAAACTCAGATAACTAAGGGACCATGTAATATAACCTCAGAGGGTTATACTACTATATAATATGGTCACAAAGGAACCTTAATGCACAAAGAAACTAAGCTAATTCGGGTCAGAACTGAAAGTCAAAGCAAAAGTCAACTTTTGCGACTTTCGGTTGCAAACTGATACTAAACTCAGAATTGTCGGGTTGAACACATCTAGACATGTTCTAATAATAATTACCAAGTTATTAAAGTGATAAAACATATTTTATAACTTCTACATTATCAGATTTGATTTTATTTGAAAACTGACCCGTTTGACTTTTATGTTAATTACTTTGACCCGACAATTAACTAAATAAACGTGATAATTAGGAGGTGCCATTTTGAAGGATTAACACCTACTTAATTACCATCACATAGCCACATTCGCCTCGAACAATGGCTGGACCGTTTAGGTCTAAACCGATAGTCAAAGCGTTATTACGACAACTTTGACTTTCGGCTTTAAAACATATAAAAACCGAACTAAGGAGGCTAGGAACACATACACAAGGTCCTGGCTCAAAACTTGAACTGAGGAGGGCTTCCTTCTTGACCAGGAATCCCATAGAAAAAATCTTAGAGAGAGAAGTTTTGATATTTTGAATGTGCAAGTTGCAAATGAAGAATATGGGGCTATTTATAGTGCAAGATGAGTTCCATTGTTGCCACTAGGTGTTATGAGAGCTCAACAAGTGTCCCAAGACGTGTCCAAAAACAGACAACAGCCGATGGTTTCGAGTTAAAGCTGTAGAAGGTGACAAACTTGCAGCTATCCATTTTTCTGCCCAGATACATTCTTTACGGACCGTAAGCCTGAGCCCTTACGGTCCGTAGCCGCTTTTAATTTATATCACCCAGTTACAGTCCTTACGGACCGTAAGCTGGGCCTTTTACGGTCCGTAAGCTTTGGTCAGAAGACAAAAATTTTGAAACTTTTTATATTTGTTCATGCAGCTTTTATAACTTTCATCAGTCGTACCCGAGAGCATGATATCAATATATTAAAGTCCTGAGTCTGAAATGGCCACTCAGAGGCAAGGATTTGCATATGTACATTTTCATTTTATCAAAGTAATTTTTTATTACTTGTCTAGGGTTCACGACAGGTGTCATTACTTTATTGGGTATATTTTGCGAGGTGTTACAGAAATTGACAGCTTTGAGGATCTCGTATCCAAGTTTCAGTTCAGTCAACAGAGACGCCATACAAAAGACAGAAACGAACTCTCTACATCCGCCGCCGAGAAAATGAAACGGTGGATAGTTTCATAGTCAGATTCAATAAAGAAAGTTTGGCGATCCTAGGAATTACCAACGACCTGGCTTGTGGCGCTTTTCTACAGGGGGTGAATGACGACGAATTATTGAGAACATTGTATGGAAGGGACGGTGTACACTCTACAATAGATGAGATCTTAAGAATCGTCAAGGTATATGTAACCCAAGAGAAAACAGTAGCTGCAAGTCATGCCGCGGACAGGAAAAAGGAAGCACATAAGAACCATGAGGACAGGGACAACATAACGCTAAAGGTAAAAGCAGAGGGGATAGGTTCCAAAAGAACGACCGGTCGGACTCACGGTACGACAGGTCCAGAAGCTCTTTTTAAAGAAACGAATCACCTTCAAGACCGAGGTCCGACTACCCTAACCTGAGTAAAACACCTACGGAGATCCTCGCTTCCGAAAACTTAAAACTCAACCCTCCAAAGCCGCTGAAGGATTCACCCAACAGAGATACAAGCAAGTATTGTGAGTATCACAGGGGCAATGGCCATGAAACTAATGACTGCTACCAACTAAAGAAGCAAGTCGAATACTATGTGAAAACCGGGAAGCTGGCTCACCTTGTTCGAGATATAAAGAAAGGCCCGCCCCCTACCAAGGATGACACTGATATAGGGACGGGCAAAAGACATCGGGAATTAAACATGGTGTACGCCGATAAAAGGAAGGGAGTAAAACGGAGTTTCTCCACACTCGAGCCCTGGATGTTGGCAACTATGATTGTCGAACCGCGTGTTGAGTATTTAACCCTCACCACTGACTCCCTCATCATATCAGCCGCGGTGGGCGACTACAACATGAGAAGAATACTTGTTGACACGGGAAGCTCAGAAGATATAATATACGAACATTGTTACAACAGGATGCAACCCGAAGACAAAAAGCTGCTAGAACCGGTGCACGCCCCTATAAAGGGATTCACCGGAGAGAAAGTGGACCCAATCGGCCAAATCACTTTCCCGATAACTTTCGGGCCAGCCCCTCGTGAAAGGACCATACTTCTTACCTTCCTTGTTGTTCGTGCTGAATCATACCACAACATCATCATTGGAAGATACGCCTTAGGAAAATGATGTGCACAAAATGCAACATATAAATTACATCAATTATGGCATAAAACTAACCCTTTTTAGTACTAATGTTGGAAAAAGTGTGTTTTTGTCTTCCTTTTGTATTTTCAGGATTAAATGAGCTCAAATGAACAAAAGAAGCAAAAAGGCAGCCAAAACTAACAAAAATACAAGAAAAGGAACAAACGTGGCATGCCCGACCTCCCCGACAACATCTTCCCAAGCAAAACAAGAGAACAGAAGACTGAACACGCCCCGTGCTCAATGAGCACGGGGGCGTGTCCAAGTGACAGCAGAAAAGACAAAGCTATAGAAGGTTCTATCAGCCACCACGGGGTCGTGCTCAGCGGACACGAGGCCGTGGTCAACTCTAAGATTCGCAGAATCTGGGGAAATCTTGATAGTACAGATACGCTTCTGCACACAGGGGCATGCCCAGCGGACACGGGGGCGTGGTCAACTAATGCAGACAAACTGCAATTAATGAAGACAGAGAAGAAGGTGGACACGGGGCCGTGCCCAATGGACACGGGGCCGTGCCCGGGCTGCTGTTCAGGCTATAAATAGGGGTGCTTGGCTCATTTGTAAACCATCCCTTGGCACACCACCTCTCTCACACTTCACCCACCACCCACCACCATCACAACACCATCATCCACCACCATCATCCATTGTCCATCATAGAGTGTGTGAGTCATCTCGGGATCCAAGATTGATCATAAGAGTTCTTGACAACCAAAGGCCATGTTTGCCTAAGTCTCTTACATCACTTGGTGAAGACAAGTGTTTAGTGTAATACTTTTTATTTTTAATCTTTTCTCACTTTTTACTTGGTTATGTATTAATGACTTTAATAACTAGTTTCTTATGTTGAATGTGATTCTTCCTTATCGTTTGTCCGTGGTGTCTTGGCATTATTTTACTGTCTATATAAAATAAAAGATTTTCATCATTCATATCTCCACGGTCTATATGGAGATATGTTGGCTACCTGGTCGGGGGTTAAGGGAACGGTTTGGTAAGAGTCTTGCCTTGTTCAGTGTATAGATCCTGCAAGGACCTGGGTCAAATTTAGTAGGACCTCCTTCAATACCCAACGGTATTGGATGGCGGGGGTCCAAACTCTTTGATCCCCTCATATGTAAGCTACTATTAATACTTTAATCCGGCTACTTAGGACTGTATCCCTGCTGACTCAGACTACTTAGCCAAGGGTAACGCCACCTCCAAAAGAGGTGCCTACCATAATATGCATTAATAACTTAATTAATTATCTTTCAATAATCTAACCCTTTAGGATTGTATCCTTGCTGACTCAAACTACTAGGTTGAGGGTAACGTCACCTTCAAAAGAGGGGCCTACTACAATAACTAAGATAATATCTTAAAAAGTGCAAAAGTGCGGAAATAATGAAAGGTTACACTAAACACGAGTCGGAGCCAAGTGATTCATCTTGTCTATCTGTTTTTATTTTTATTTTATTTTTCAACATTTTAGTTAGTTTTATTTTTCTAGTTTAAAACCTTTTTCTAACTTTTTGATTTGATTAGACGTTGAGGACAAACCGGTACTAAAAGCTCTTGTGTCCTTGGACGACCTCGGTATCTTGCCAACACTATACTACGCTCACGATGGGTGCACTTGCCCATATGTGTGTTTGGTGTTAGTAAAATATCGTGTTTTATAAATTTAAAACTTGACTAGCGTGTAAAAAGGGCTTAAAATATACTTAAATTTATATACACACCACACACGCATCAAGTTTTTGGCGCCGTTGCCGGGGACACAAGGATTTTAAGAAAGTTAGGAATCAGCGGCTTAATCTTTTTTTTTTTTAGGATTTTCTTAGTTTTTCAGCTTCTGCAGAACTCAACACGGGCCGTGCCTGCTGAACACGCCCCATGCCCAATCCTTGGAACTGGCAATCCTGTTTTAAGTCAGACATTAAGCTGAACACGGGGCCGTGCCCACTCAACACGCCCCGTGCCCAAGGTTCAGTTACTGAAAACAGAACCGTAAGATCCCGACGGTTGGTAATTTCTGACACAAACATGAGAGATACTTATATTTTTTACTTTCGGCACTCTTATGGTACGTGGTGTCAAATATGTGGTGGCCCTCATAAAGAATTAGAATGTTATTTTCTAAATTATAAGCCCCACTATATAGACCCATTGTTTTTCTGTAGCCTTAAGAGGGGCGAAAGTAAAAATAATCCCTATCTCTCCCTCGAATGCTCTCAACCGGATCTTCTAGGAGAAATGCTTCTTGATGAACTATTTCAAATGGAAGATCTAATTCTTAATTGGTTAAAAGAACTTAGGATAGATTTCAATAATTTATCTCAAGACAATAACCAAGAAGAATTGTTGGGATCGCATTCAAATAAAAACAGCTTTGTTGTTCCCGATGTTACCTCTAACTCTAGCGAGGACTTGAGCGATAGTCGTCCCTGTGCCGAGTGTGTCATGAAGGACTCTCCATCGACTTCGTTCGGTGCATACATAGACCTGAGCGATTCGGCATACACCTTCTTTAACGAGAGCCCGGGAAAGGGTTGGACTTGTCCACCTACATTTAGCATAGGAATCACCCTCACCGACAACCTCTTGCGTTCTCGTCTTAGTCTAGAGAAATTAAGGTATCTTAGGCACTTTGGGGTTGTTCCATCCAGTAAGGAACCGCCAGATCCGGATATGTTCCTTAGAAATACACAAACTTCATAAACAGCCTTTTGACACGGGGCCGTGCCCAGGTCAACACGCCCCCGTGTCCACCAAAAGATTCCTTTCTGACTTATTGTCAGAATACGGACAAAATGTGTTAGGATCTTGCCTGCACACGGGGCCGTGTCCAGCCGACACGGGGCCGTGTGCAGCGTGCTGTCGTTTTCTATAAATGCAGCCAAGAATCCTGCACATTTGGACCATCCAGGGACAGAGATTTGAGAGGATCTTCTCACCTACCATCCTAGGTATTTTCTAAAAGAAGGTTCTAACAACCATCTTGTCCCTTCCTCTTTTGTCCATTGCCTTCTTCTTCATCTTTCTTGCCTCAACACCTCCATTGAAGCTTGAGATCACTATAATCCCAAGCTTTATTGTGATGTTTGTTAGATTTTTGTCCAAGGAATCTTGTTAAAAATAAGTTGTACAACATTGTTTTAAGTTATTTCAGCTCAAAAATGCTTCATAAGTTGGAAAAATAATTTGAAACTTCAAGATTCATTGTTCCAAAAATCTGCAGAAAGGTGAACACGGGGCCGTGTTCATTGAGCACGGGGCCATGCCCGGAGATACTGTTCCATTAAAATAAACTATTTTTGGTGTGTTTTCGTAGAATGTCTAGTCAAAACAGTGGAACCTCTTCTGCGCACTCCAGAAACAGTCGAAGGGAAAGAAGGTCATCAATTGAAGTAACTCTCGTACGCTACGTAATGGCATTACGTGAGGCTCTTGATGAGATGACGTCGGTTGAGGAGGTCCTAATAGACCGTATAAATTATCTTACGGTGGGGTTGGAAAACAGTTTTCAAGAAATCAACCTCTTGCACCAGAGGTTGAACATTCTTGTGACACCTCCCATGGAACCAATCCTCCATCAAGAGGATTGGAACTTAGCACTTGGAATCAACAATCCGACCAGATGGGACGACATTCCAGCGGAACCTCCTCTTGAAGATCTACAAGAAATCCCGGTGGAGGTTGCACCCCCTCAAACCAACGCCAATGAGCCCGCCTTTCTTCTCCCTAGGGAAATAGAGGAGTGGCTCGCCGACGTGTGAGGGACCCATGCCCGGAGAAAGAAGTTTTTCAAGCCGCATCCAACCGAGGGAATTATCTTTTCGGAAATTTTTCTAATAAAATAAATATTAGGCTAGAACTTCTTGGTTTAGATTTCTTGTGTTTCTTTGACCTATTTATCTAGAATTTTAACTTTTAGGATTATTATGTAATTCTCTCTATGTTTTAATGAATGATGGTTTTAATTTGGTGTTTGGATGATGTTGTAATGGATAAAACACACTCGGGATGGTGAAGGATAACAAGGGAAACTTGAACCAGCACCCCATGCACGAGAACAGGGCCACCCGACAAATTTTTCTTCATTACAGCAAGTTCAGCACGGGCCGTGCCCGCCCAACACGGCCCCGTGCTGCAACATCTGCAGGAAATGCCCAGTTCAGGTAACTGGACACGGGGCGTACTCATTGAACACACCCCCGTGCCCAGGCTTCTGTTTCTTTTTAACAATTTCTGTTACTGGCGATCTGAACACGGGGCCTTGCCCGGACACCACGGGGCCGTGTCAAGACGCCCAGTAACATTAATTTCTGCCTTTTCACACCTTTTTACACATTCAATCAACCTAAAAACTTATTTTTGGGACACATTGAGGTCAATGTGTAATTTAAGGGGGGGGGGGGGGGGGAATGCTAAAACCTTGAATCTTGCAAGTCCTAATCACAAGCCTTACACAAAACTCTATTGGAACCGCTAATCACCCCAAATTTTTTCAAATTTTTTTTTCATTTTTTTACTTGTATCGGTTTAATTTGGGAATTTCGAGTTCTAAAAAGGTCATATTTTTACAAATTTACAACCGATAGCGTCGTGATAAAAAGAACCAACATAAGAAAATTATGAAATGGCATGACAAGCTTAATTAAAATTTGATTATATATGCTTGATCACATAAAAACCCATTCCCACAAAAAGTGAGTTTTGAGCCTTTATTGAGCAAACAAATATATATCTTTAAATTAAATGCTCATTTTTCGTTTCTTGTGTGAATAGCCGCTTGGTTCTTACGACTCTAGAACTTGCCACGACGATATATTCCTGGTCCTTACCAACTTAAACCCGAGTAAGTAAATAACGGAGGCCTTAGGACTAACCCTTTTTATTTCTACACCATTATTTTTTTTTTTTTTACCACCTACCCAAAATCCCCCTAGTTAACCCCTTTGAGCCTAAACCTTTTCATTTCATAACCCCAAAACAAACACCCTTTCACCCACCAAAACCTTTTTATTTTTAAACCCTTTGTTTTAGTAACAAGCTCGGTTTTTCTTATGACTTTCAAAAAAATAAAATAAATAAATAAATAAAATAAAGATGATGAAGCAAAAGAGAAATAAACAAACAAGTTTATCAAAAATAACTTTGTTTGAATAATGGCTTCATCAAAATAAAAACTTCAAAAATAAAGAGTCTTACGAAAACCGACGCTTTTTACGCCTTTCGCCCTTTTACTAACCACTAACCCAACCACCTACCTTTAACCCAAGCCTAACCCTTCACCCAAAAAAAAAGTCCTCTTGATATTTACAAAGGTGTATAGTTAAAAAGGAGGAGGATTGATTGCTTGGCAAGCTTATGGTAGGAGTAAGTCCCATGCCGCTCTCGAGTGATCCACTAAAATACATCTTCGGCCGAGTGTTGAGTGATCCCCCGTGAGGTATGTGAACTTGTATATAAGTGAAATTTTTAAAAAGGCATGTTATGCCCTAATAAGTAATTCATCTTAAGAAATGTTTTAAATAAATCATTACGAATAGGATTGTAAATAAATAAAAATAAAACTTAATAAAGAATCTTGGAAATCCCGACACTCTATGACAAGCCCAAAAACCTTCTCTTCTACCCATTCCATTTGGGAGTGTAAAGCCACAATATAAAGAGTTTTGCTTGAGGACAAACAAAGATTCAAGTGTGGGGGTATTTGATGTGCACAAAATGCAACATATAAATTACATCAATTGTGGCATAAAACAAACCCTTTTTAGTACTAATGTTGAAAAAAGTGTGTTTTTATCTTCCTTTTGTATTTTCAGGATTAAATGAGCTCAAATGAACAAAAGAAGCAAAAAGGCAGCCAAAACTAACATAAATACAAGAAAAGGAACAAACGTGGCATGCCCGACCTCCCCGACAACATCTTCCCAAGCAAAAGAAGAGATCAGAAGACTGAACACACCCCGTGCTCAATGAGCACGGGGGCGTGCCCAAGCGACAGCAGAAAAGACAAAGCTATAGAAGCTTCTATCAGCCACCACGGGGTCGTGCTCAGCGGACACGGGGCCGTGGTCAACTCTAAGATTCGCAGAATCTGGGGAAATCTTGATAGTACAGATACGCTTCTGCACACGGGGGCGTGCCCAGCGGACACGGGGGCGTGGTCAACTAATGCAGACAAACTGCGATTAATGAAGACAGAGAAGAAGGTGGACACGGGGCCGTGCCCAATGGACACGAGGCCGTGCCCGGGCTGCTGTTCAGGCTATAAATAGGGGTGCTTGGCTCATTTTCAAACCATCCCTTGGCACACCACCTCTCTCACACTTCACACTTCACCCACCACCCACCACCATCACAACACCATCATCCACCACCATCATCCATTGTCCATCATAGAGTGTGTGAGTTGTCTCGGGATCCAAGATTGATCGTAAGAGTTCTTGACAATCAAAGGCCATGTTTGCCTAAGTCTCTTACATCACTTGGTGAAGACAAGTGTCTAGTGTAATACTTTTTTTTTTTAATCTTTTCGCACTTTTTACTTAGTTATGTATTAATGACTTTAATAACTAGTTTCTTATGTTGAAGGTGATTCTTCCTTATCGTTTGTCCGTGGTGTCTTGGCATTATTTTACTGTCTATATAAAATAAAAGATTTTCACCATTCATATCTCCACAGTCTATATGGAGATATGTTGGCTACCTGGTCGGGGGTTAAGGGAACGGTTTGGTAAGAGTCTTTCCTTGTTTAGTGTATAGATCCTGCAAGGACCTGGGTCAAATTTAGTAGGACCTCCTTCAATACCCAACGGTATTGGATGGCGGGGGTCCAAACTCTTTGATCCCCTCATATGTAAGCTACTATTAATACATTAATCCGGCTACTTAAGACTGTATCCCTGCTGACTCAGACTACTTAGCCGAGGGTAACGTCACCTCCAAAAGAGGGGCCTACCATAATATGCATTAATAACTTAATTAATTATCTTTCAATAATCCGACCCTTTAGGATTGTATCCTTGCTGACTCAAACTATTGGGTTGAGGGTAACGTCACCTTCAAAAGAGTGGCCTACTACAATAACTAAGATAATCTCTTAAAAAGTGCAAAAGTGCGGAAATAATCAAAGGTTACACTAAACACGAGTCGGAGCCAAGTGATTCATCTTGTCTATCTGTTTTTATTTTTATTTTATTTTTCAACATTTTAGTTAGTTTTATTTTTCTAGTTTAAAACCTTTTTCTAACTTTTTGATTTGATTAGACGTTGAGGACAAACCGGTACTAAAAGCTCTTGTGTCCTTGGACGACCTCGGTATCTTGCCAACACTATACTACGCTCACGATGGGTGCACTTGCCCATATGTGTGTTTGGTGTTAGTAAAATATCGTGTTTTATAAATTTAAAACTTGACTAACGTGTATAAAGGGCTTAAAATATACTTAAATTTATATACACACCACACACGTATCAGAAAACTAGACGCCATAGTGTCCACGACACGAGGGTTTATGAAATTCCCCACGCATCAGAAAACTAGACAAAGCCTGATGGCTCATGGCGGATGTGCATCGACTTGGGTGGCCCAGGAGAAACGATTCATGGCCCCTGAAAGAAGAGAAACTGTAATCAAAGAAGTGCGAAAATTGGTCGATACGGGAATTCTACGAGAAACAAAATATCACACTTGGGTATCTGACCCTGTGATGGTCAAAAAGCCTGATGGCTCATGGAGGATGTGCATCGACTTTAAGGACTTAAACAATGCTTGTCCAAAAGATGCCTATCCATTGCCTGGAATGGATTTTAAAGTCGATTCCTTGGTCCCTTTCCGATACAAGTGTTTCCTAGATGCCTACAAGGGTTACCATCAGATCAAGATGTTAAGAGAGGACGAAGAAAAAACAGCGTTTCACACCGATGTAGGCATTTTCTGTTACACCAAGATGCCTTTCGGTTTGCGCAATGCCAGGGCCACCTATCAGCGACTTATGGACAAGGCATTCAAAAAGCAGATTGGCCGAAACTTGGAGGTATACGTTGATGACTTGGTGTCACACCCCAACCAATGGCGGAAAGATCGGGATGAGACGAAGTGTGAAGATTGCTAGAGACATCATAACTCTATTTGTGACAATATTTAATAAACCGATTTCATTTCATAATTCATTTGTCAATATTACAAAGAAATCAAATAACATCAAGTTCAAGGGAAATACAATACAACATAATTAAAATTTGATACAACGATTAAACCTAAACGTCTATATGTGTATCTAGGCATCAACGCTACTTCATTTCAAAGCATCATCATCCTCAACCTGTAACATGTTTAAAATAAAGTTCAATGCAAAAGCAAAGGCGAGTATACAAGTTTGGTACATACGTATCAAAAGATAAGTTTAAACAATTCCTCATAGCAAGCGTGTGATTCAAGATATACAATAAATTTGGCATGTGTCTCACATATCAAACCCATAATGAAACGGAAGATGCTCATGACATAACCACAAGTTTACGGGCGGGTCGTTAATCCTATAGCGCTACATATGTCACGGTTAGGCTTGTACGAAGTTAATGATAAGTTTAACACATAAAGGATCACCCAAGTTTAAAGTATCAAGCAATCACGTATACAAGCATGTTATAGGAATGTTTGTGTGTTTAAGCAAAATGTTCATGTGTAAGTTTTGATAAGTAACATGTTACACCCCAAAAGTGGTAAAAGTAAAAGAGGGGAATACGAGTATACTCACAATATTGCATATGCTTTCCGATTATCCAATGTGACGAAGTTGATGAGGTTAGAAGGTTGAATGTGTAAGGGTTAAAGTTCAAGTATGTTTAGAGTCGAGATTCGAAATAAAACAATATGAAAATAACATATGAGAATAACATGTGAAAATAATCATCTTCAACACATAACAGTTGTATGACACTTGGTAACCACAAGGGTTATGATAGTGTTTTCATAAGTTGAACACTCATAAGAATCATAACAAGGTTTAGGTCTTAGATGATGTCCTGCTACTTTGACAAATGAACACGAGTTCAACATCAAAGGTTCGAATGTACATAGATATTATTTAGGTTGTATAGTTTATATTATTAAGTCCAAATGTTCAAGTATTTTAAGCAAGAGGTAGAAGATTATATCTTCATTTAGGTACCTCAAAATGTGTCATAGAAGTCATGTAGGAGGTAGGAAGAACAAGCTTCCATTTAGGCACCTCGTATGCGTTCACCACTACACTTGTTGTAAGAACAAACAAGGAGGGTCATGAACTAAGATTAGTACAATAATATAAGCAATCTAAGCTATGAGAAATCATCGAATCATGTGGGGATTTTTATGTTGGAAAAACCCAAGTTATTCCATAATCACTCCTACATCAAGTTGAAGCTTGAACATGACTTGTGGGTTAAAACCCTAATTAAAACCGAAAGTATTTGAGGTTTATCCTCTGATGTTGTATGTCTCAACCTTGTTTTTAAGCCTAACCAACCATAAGATAGGTTGTAAGCATTAGGACATAGGTGTGAGATGAGTTAGACTCAAGTTTGATAAGTTTAAACAAGTTTTGAAAGAACTTAAAACACAACAGAAAGTTTGTGGACATTTTTAGGGAAATTCCAGGTCTGATTTCTCCAAGGAGAGAACAAGGAATCAAACCCCATGATTATCCAAGCAAGTAGGAAGAAAAATCAAGTAATTTGGTTGAGTTTTGAGCAAGTTATGCTCACTTTTGTATGAAGGTATGAATCTGTCTGAATTTCAGAATTTTGCAAGAACTTGAGAGTGATTTTGGAGAGATTTGAGATTGTTAAAAGTGTAGAATGGCTTGGAGAAGATGGGTATTTATAGGGGATGAGTTTAGGGTTGATTGGAGGTGTTTAGAGCTGATTGGAGGAGAAAGAAACATGGGATTTCGTGCAAAATCACGGAGAAATGAAGCTGTTTGAATCTGATGCCCGCCAGACCCCCTTACGGACCGTAAGGGTGGGAGGCTTACGGTCCGTAAGCCAATGGCAGAAGCACAAAAATTTTATTTTTTTGTTTTAATGTCTTGCAACATGTTCTAATGATATAGTTTACGTGTTTTATGGTCATTTTAGGGTATTTAGGCATACTTAACATGTACGAAAGGTAACACAAGTATCAAATGAAAAAGATTAAGTATAAGACTCGTATGTAAGTATCGTACGAAGCATGTATGTTACGTATTATTAGGTTTATTACACGTTTACAAACGTTATGGATATGTAACTAATTGTTTCACAATTAAACGTATGATTATGTGTAAAGTATGTATAACACATGTTTGGAGACAATACAAGTTTTATTTATGATTCAAGTCCCGTATTTTATAATGATTATGATGAAAGAATGATCACAAGAACGCGAGGTTTCCAAAAATAGATTTACAAGCGATGGTTTCTAAATATAGGAAGTATGAAAACGCAGGGCGTTACAGTCTCCCATCCTTTAGGAAATTTCGTCCCGAAATTTATTCAAGAGGTAGACTTGAAAGGTTTTGGCAAAAACTTGGATACTTGGAAACGTTTTGAAAAGTACAAAATCTTGGAAGAATAGTCATAATAGATTTGTAAAATGATTTGTTTGGCTAAAATGGTTTAGAGGCATAAGCATGAGTGAAACGTGCATAGGTAAAACGATTTTGAATAGTTAAATTTGGAGTTATTTTACAAATGTATTGTATTTAAGAAAGAGGTCTTTATATAATGGTTTGAAATCAATAAAAAATTAAGGTAGGTTGCGTAGGAAGTTTTAAAGTTAGTGTAAGACCACCTATTCATAAAAATTGCTTTTCGAGTGGAACGAGGCAATTTGGTAAAATAAAGTATTAACGGCCTACTAAATACGTTTACACAAGAATAAAGAATAGGAAGATGGTTTTAAAGGTAATGAGATAAGTTAGGATGCGATTGTTTGAACAAGCTTGATTGTGAACGAGGTTTGTATGAAAGAAAAGGATAAGGAGAATAATACGAGTATAGAAATGAACGAATGACTCTTAAAGAGTGCAAGTATAAGAATAGCATAAGTGTTGGATAGATGAACGTAGTGTGTTAAGAATGAAGTCTCGTCATGGATAATCGGATATCATGCGTTTGTGAGTTGTCTAAAGTTGTATTAGGCCTAAATAGGTCTGTAAAACACTGAATTTCTCATGACACGTTTTACGAAAGTTTGGTAACGTGGTGAAAACACTTATATATAGGAAGTACCAGCGGCGTATCCACCATGTTTCTACCACATTACGTCCGTTCCGTATTCTGTGTCATGTTACGTTCCGTGTTTTACCATACACAGTAGTACACTCTATGGTTCTCCTACGCCTATCATTATAATCCCGTGTGCACCCGTGATTATATTGATCGTCGCATGATCCGCATAGCTTGAACTAGTTGTGTATGAATTTGGGTAGGTACACTAAAAAAATAAGAATGTGTGCGTATAAGAATAAAGTATGTAAGCAAGTCCATGCTTAAGTATGTATAGGACCCACGTAAGCGAATCACTCGGATTACGCTCGCGTACGGGTACGAATGTATGGATCATGAGTATGAACGAAAGTATGAGCATAAGTATAAGTTTAAGTATGAATAAGCACGCAAGTATGTGTATCAACATAACACGTACGAGTAGTATGTGTATACGTATAAGCATGCAACGTATGAGTATAAGTAAAAACATGAAACATATGAGTAAAGGTAAAAACATGAAACGTATGAGTATAAGTATGAATACGATTATAAGTATAAACATAAAATGTATTGTTATGAATATGAGTGTGAGTGTGAGTACGAATACTAATGATTGCGTATATGGTATTAATTGAAACATAACAAGGCCAAGCAAGTAAAAGTGCTCAAGAGGTTGAGCATATAAATACGAACGATATAAATGAAATTGTCGCGATGCAACGACTAAAACGTGTATGATGATATGCATGTATAGTTGTTTAAACGAAACATTGAGTTCATCGAATCAAAATTAGATTGGGTTTGGTTCGAAAGGTAGAATACAGTTTTCATATGTAAGAGGATATAAAATACTCATTGGTTAAGCATAATGTATTTTGTAATGAATGGAAATGCTACTTTTGTTTTAAAAGAGTTTACGTATATTGAAGGTCATCGATCTCCATGAAGTCTTTTTGCCCACGTGTTTTGAGATTTGAATGATGACTTAAGCGGTGTAGAAAAGTTTTCGATAATAATAAGTTCGCTTCATTTGCACCCAAACAAGAAATTTTGAATTTTGGAGGTTCTTGTGAAAACGTCGATCCAAAAAAAAATTTATCAAATGATTTGTTGTTGTTGAAAATAGTCTTAGGTAAAACGATCTTATAATATTTATAAGATCCTATATGTAATTGGGAAAGGTTGGTTTGGTTTCGATTAAGAATGGAAGTCTCTAAAATGACGATATAATACGAGCATATTTTAGTGATTAAGTCAAAGATGAAGTTCATGGGCAAGAGTTTCATTGGACCGATTAAATTGATATGTAGCATTTCGTAAGGTTTGGAAATTTGTGTAGTAAAACGTTTAAGATATGATTAAGAATCTCGTGAATATGAGTTGAGTGAAAATAAATTGTAGGATAGAAAGTACGCTTGATGAAACAATGTATTTTGTATACGTATACGTATGTATTTTGAATAATGATAACTAATTTAGGTATAAAACATGATCGAGTTTGCATAATAAGATATTTGGAAGAGACGTTTTGGTAACGATCACCTAGGTAAGGGAATCACCCCTAACTCGTTGGTGAGGTCGTTTTTAAGAAAATGGGAGTGGAGTTAATCGTCAAGGTAAGGAAATCACTCCTATCTCGATGATATGTCCCCACTCGTCATTACAAGGAATACGAATTTAAATTATATGAAAACATGCATATGTATAAATGCGTAAAAAGGATTTAATATGTTGGGTGTGTGTGAGGAGAAAATACCGAAAGTAAATTCGTATTTGAAAGATTGCATCGTATAAACAAATAATATAACATATGTTTGATTAAAATTTGGGATGGTTCCAAAACGGAACGTTGACTAACCAAAGTGGTCGAAAAGTCTTTTGAATTTGAGGAGCATGCTTTGGCCTAATAGGTGAAATACTCTCGCCGATAAGTCTGTTAACGGTATTTACCCTTCCGGTTACTACATGTCCCTAATTCATTTGAAACTTCGAGACTTGGCGGGATTAATGAAAATCAAGGAGTGGAACTAGTCGTCAAGGTGCGGGTTTCACCCCTAACTTGGCGATTTAGTATCCTAAGTGTGGTTGGTAGTCGTCGGGTCAAAATTTAATTTCAACACTTTGACGAGGGTTCACTAGAATTCAAAATTTGAATTTCTCCATCAAGGTGAGGATTTCACTCCTAACTTGGTGGTGAATTTCGTGTGAGTAAAGAAAAGTAGAAGGATTGAGAGTCATTCACCAAATTGTGGGTTTCACGCCTATTTTGGTGAAGGCGTCTCGTTTGTGTATTATGAGTGTTTTCGGATTTAGAAATATCGAGTAAAATGCATGAGGGAAGTGTATGTCAAAGGAATACACAAACAAGTAAAAACACGTAAGAAGGCATATAAAGAATGGTACATAAATAATGAAATGATAAATCAAGTATTAACACATAGAGAAATGGGTCAAGAATAACACGTGAAGAATCGAACAACGAAACAAGTATTCACACATAATAAGACAAGCATTAATGCATAAGAATAACATGTCAAATATTACCCACGAGTGATATACATGTTTAAAAGAGCATAAATAAGAAACAAATAAAGTATCATTTAGTAGTTTGAGCAAAATATACGAATAAGGCTCTAAAACTATAGACTAGGTAAAAGCATTCCTACTTTTCCTAATTCCCTATAGTTATGGCTCTGATACCAATCTGTCACACCCAACCAATGGCGGAAACATCGGGATGAGACGAAGTGTGAAGATTGCTAGAGATATCATAACTCTATTTGTGACAATATTTAATAAACCGATTTCATTTCATAATTCATTTGTCAATATTACAAAGAAATCAAATAACATCAAGTTCAAGGGAAATACAATACAACATAATTAAAATTTGATACAACGATTAAACCTAAACGTCTATATGTGTATCTAGGCATCAACGCTACTTCATTTCAAAGCATCATCATCCTCAACCTGTAACATGTTTAAAATAAAGTTCAATGCAAAATCAAAAGCGAGTATACAAGTTTGGTACATACGTATCAAAAGACAAGTTTAAACAATTCCTCATAGCAAGCGTGTGATTCAAGATATACAATAAATTTGGCATGTGTCTCGCATATCAAACCCATAATGAAACGGAAGATGCTCATGACATAACCATAAGTTTACGGGCGGGTCGTTAATCCTATAGCGCTACATATGTCACGGTTAGGCTTGTACGAAGTTAATGATAAGTTTAACACATAAAGTATCACCCAAGTTTAAAGTATCAAGCAATCACGTATACAAGCATGTTATAGGAATGTTTGTGTGTTTAAGCAAAATGTTCATGTGTAAGTTTTGATAAGTAACATGTTACACCCCAAAAGTGGTAAAAGTAAAAGAGGGGAATACGAGTATACTCACAATATTGCATATGCTTTCCGATTATACAATGTGACGAAGTTGATGAGGTTAGAAGGTTGTATGTGTAAGGGTTAAAGTTCAAGTATGTTTAGAGTCGAGATTCGGAATAAAACAATATGAAAATAACATATGAGAATAACATGTGAAAAATAATCATCTTCAACACATAACAGTTGTATGACACTTGGTAACCACAAGGGTTATGATAGTGTTTTCATAAGTTGAACACTCATAAGAATCATAACAAGGTTTAGGTCTTAGATGATGTCCTACTACTTTGACAAATGAACATGAGTTCAACATCAAAGGTTCGAATGTACATAGATATTATTTAGGTTGTATAGTTTATATTATTAAGTCCAAATGTTCAAGTATTTCAAGCAAGAGGTAGAAGATTATATCTTCATTTAGGTACCTCAAAATGTGTCATAGAAGTCATGTAGGAGGTAGGAAGAACAAGCTTCCATTTAGGCACCTCGTATGCGTTCACCACTACACTTGTTGTAAGAACAAACAAGGAGGGTCATGAACTAAGATTAGTACAATAATATAAGCAATCTAAGCTATGAGAAATCATCGAATCATGTGGGGATTTTTATGTTGGAAAAACCCAAGTTATTCCATAATCACTCCTACATCAAGTTGAAGCTTGAACATGACTTGTGGGTTAAAACCCTAATTAAAACCGAAAGTATTTGAGGTTTATCCTCTGATGTTGTATGTCTCAACCTTGTTTTTAAGCCTAACCAACCATAAGATAGGTTGTAAGCATTAGGACATAGGTTTGAGATGAGTTAGACTCAAGTTTGATAAGTTTAAACAAGTTTTGAAAGAACTTAAAACACAACAGAAAGTTTGTGGACATTTTTAGGGAAATTCCAGGTCTGATTTCTCCAAGGAGAGATCAAGGAATCAAACCCCATGATTATCCAAGCAAGTAGGGAGAAGAATCAAGTAATTTGGTTGAGTTTTGAGCAAGTTATGCTCACTTTTGTATGAAGGTATGAATCTGTCCGAATTTCAGAATTTTGCAAGAACTTGAGAGTGATTTTGGAGAGATTTGAGATTGTTAAAAGTGTAGAATGGCTTGGAGAAGATGGGTATTTATAGGGGATGAGTTTAGGGTTGATTGGAGGTGTTTAGAGGTGGTTTAGAGCTGATTGGAGGAGAAAGAAACATGGGATTTCGTGCAAAATCGCAGAGAAATGAAGCTGTTTGAATCTGCTGCCCGCCAGACCCCCTTACGGACCGTAAGGGTGGGAGGCTTACGGTCCGTAAGCCAATGGTAGAAGTACAAAAAAATTATTTTTTTGTTTTAATGTCTTGCAACATGTTCTAATGATATAGTTTACGTGTTTTATGGTTATTTTAGGGTATTTAGGCATACTTAACATGTACGAAAGGTAACAGAAGTATCAAATGAATAAGATTAAGTATAAGTCTCGTATGTAAGTATCGTACGAAGCATGTATGTTACGTATTAGTAGGTTTATTACACGTTTACAAACGTTACGGATATGTAACTAATTGTTTCACAATTAAACGTATGATTATGTGTAAAGTATGTATAACACATGTTTGGAGACAATACAAGTTTTATTTACGATTCAAGTCCCGTATTTTATAATGATTATGATGAAAGAATGGTCATAAGAACGCGAGGTTTTCAAAAATAGATTTACAAGCGATGGTTTCTAAATATAGGAAGTATGCAAACGCAGGGCGTTACACTTGGTCATCAAGAGCATGGAAGAGAAACAAATGTTAGAAGACATCGAAGAAACTTTCCGTAAACTGAGAGAGTACAACATAAAATTGAACCCCAAGAAATGTTCACTGGGTTAGAAGAAGGAAAGTTCCTAGGAGTGGTGGTCACCTGGGATGGTTTCAAAGCTAACCCAAAGAAAGTAACAGCAATAACACGAACGCCATGACCCAGGACCTTGAAAGAAGTACAAGCGCTCAATGGGCGATTGGTTGCTATTAACAGGTTCCTAGCGAGACACGCCGAAAGATCTTTACCGTTTATAAAGACATTGAAAGACTGTCTCAATAAAAACAACTTCAAATGGACCAGTGAAGCAGAAGAAGTCTTGCAAGACATGAAGTGTTTCATCGAGAAGCTACCCACGTTAACAGCACCGTATCCAAAGGAACTACTGAAAATGTACTTAGCAGCAGCTCATAATCCCGTAAGCGCGGTACTAATAGTAGAAAGAAACGGAAAACAAACACCCATATACTACATTGGTCGGGTACTGGCGGGTCCTGAAACGCGGTATCCAACGCAGGAAAAACTAGTACTGGCACTAATTCACGACACCAGGCGCCTCAGGAGGTATTTCCAGGGTCACTGGGTACAAATCCTCACAAACTATCTTCTACAAAAGATCCTTCATAAACCAGAAATTTCAGGAAGACTAGCTAAATGGGTAATCGAGTTAGGGGCCCTGGACATCGAGTATCGAAATCGAACAACAATAAAAGGGCAAGTGATCGTTGATTTCTTAGCAGAAATACCTGAAGGTGAAGTGATTTAAGACCCATTAATCAACGACATGGCAGAGTCCAGTTCATCCAAGCAAACTTGTAAGTTGTACACAGATGGATCCTCAAGCGGAAAAGGTGTAGGTGCGGGCCTTATGTTAATAGGCCCAGATGAAGTTAAACTAATGTATGCCTTGCGATTCGGCTTCGAATGAACCAATAATGAGTCAGAATACGAAGCGCTACTGGTGGGCCTGAGGATGGCTCAATCTATGGGGGCAACAAGGGTGGATGCATACGTTGATTCCCTACTGGATGAATACGAATGCACCAATAATCAAGTAAACAAAACATGCGAAGCTAAAGATGAAACGATGGCGAAATACCTAGCCAAGACCAAAGAGCTCATCGCCTTATTCGATAGTCTTACGCTCAACTATGTTCACCGCGGAAGGAATCAGATAGCTGATGCCTTAAGCAAGTTAGCTACATCCGGAATGGAAAAAAAAGTGAAGGTTGAAACGCTCCAGTCACCATCAATAGAGCACCGAGAGGTATCTGCGGTCACAGCAGAGGAACCCTGTTGGTATACCCCCATCTCGAAGTTTCTTACAAAGGGTGAGTTGCCATCCGCCAAGGGAGACTCTAAGAAGATATAAATGAAGGCCTTACAATATGAGGTACAAAACGGTATCCTACACAGAAAATCATACCTGGGACCGTCATTACGGTGTGTGTCGCCTTCAGAAGCCACATACCTGATCAAAGAAATACACACCGGTATATGTGGTATTCACGCCGGTCCCCGGGAAATTGTTGCAAAAATTCATAGCGCCGGGTATTACTGGCCCGGAATGCATGAAGACGCGGTAGTGGAACTCAGAAGATGTCGCAGTTGTTAGAAATATGCACCACAAACTCTACGCCCCAAGAATAACCTGATCCCAGTGACAGCCGCATGGCCTTTTCAAAAATGGGCGATAGACATCGTGGGACCATTCCCGCTGGCCCCTGGGAAGCTGAAGTACCTGATTGTGGCAATCGACTATTTCACTAAGTGGATTGAGGCGAAACCATTGGCCAAGATAACTGTAGAAAACGCCAAAAAATTTCTATGGGAGAATGTTGTCTGCCGATTTGGGCTCCCGCTATACCTTGTAAGCGACAACGAAACACAGCTCACAGACAGAGTCCTGCAAGAATGGTATGCAAAACTGCAGATCCAACAAATTTTTACGTCAGTTGCACATCCACAGGAAAATGGCCAAGTAGAGAGGGCAAACAGAAGTCTACTGGACAGAATCAAAAGATGGCTGGGCTGTGAAGGAAGCTCTTGGGTGGAAGAATTACCAAACGTCCATTGGGCACACCGAACTATGCCCAAGACAAGCAACAATGAAACACCATTTAGCCTCACTTATGGCATGGAAGCAATGATACAGGCAGAGCTAGGGCTACCTTCTCTAAGGCTCTTAACAATCAATGATGATAACGATAGGCTCCTACGAGAAGGCTTGGATCTGTTGGAGGAACGACGTGAAGCGACCGCCATCAGCGAAGCAAAATATAAAAAAAGGCTTAGAAAAATACTACAATCAGCGCGTGGCCAAACAAACTTTCAAGGAACGTGATTACGTCATGCGGGACAATGAGGCAAGTAGGGCGGAACCTACAGGCAAGCTGGGGCCCAACTGGGAAGGCCCTTACATCAACCAAGAGGATTTAGGCAAAGGAGCATACTGCCTATCCAGACTCGATGGTACAACAGTCCCTTGCAGCTAGAATGCTGCCCAATTAATAAAATGTTACATGTAGACTTCCGCCCCTAATGGTGGAATAGGCAGTCTTCTTTTTGCAAGTGTAATCCATCACATGCGATGTTTCTTTCATTTATCAGCTATTAATAAAAGTTTTCTTTTACGTTATTTTTGCCATCTACGCATACACAAAATATTACCACCACATTTAAACTGCATATTACGGTACAAAATATTACCACTGCATTTAAACTGCATATTACGGTAAAATAACAACTCTGACATGAAATATTTTTCATAATAACAAAGTCAGATAATCAAAATTATACAACGCTAAAAGTGGGTATCTTGGTAATCGATACATCAACCACTATGAAAGATAGGTATTTTGGTAATAAATACATACAACTATCGAACAAAACCAAGTACTTGTCCCTGTTGTCAAAAACAAACATACGGGAATACAAAAAAACGAACATGTTCTAATAAACTAAAAGTCGGGAAACATTGCCAACACTCTGCAGTGGTGTGCAATGCTTCACCATACCACTCCAAGGGATGAGGATCAACGATCAAGTCATCGTCATTCCTCTCACTAGTCGGAGCAGCCGTCATCCCCCGAGCACCGACCGGGTTTACATGGTGACATCCACTTCGGCGTCGCCCGTATACCATCCTACACTGACGTATTCGGTTACGAGGAAAAGCTTGCATCAGGGCATCCGCTGTTAACGAAACAGCACCTGTGTCAGCATCGAAAGCAGCAACGGAAGGGACATCGTCCTTGATACCCTTACCAGACAAATTCAGACAAGGCACAGTGTCGGGGGAGTTAATCACAACAAACTCTCCACATTCTGATGTTGTATCAGGTACCTTTTCTCAGAGACGGACCATGGCGTCAGCAGCATTAAGAGTTTGCAAAATGTCAGAAACTTTCCGCAGACGATATTTATGGCTCATTTTGCACTTACCCAATTTGGTAAAAAGAAGTGATTGGTATATAAAGGCTAAAATGAGCTGGCATTGATGACGAAAGAAAAATTAAATGAGATGTAAGAATTCATGATGATTAAACGTCAAATCGCCACCCTGTGAACGGCGGCACTACTGTAATCATGGATTTCATTAATGGTTACTGACGACATCAAGTGCTAACACACATCCCAACAAAATATAGTTTTTTACAAAATATCAATATCACAGTACCAAAACAAAAAGCAAACAACTATTCCTCTTCCGATTCATTCGACATTTCCAGCATATGGCGTAATGATTCCACGCCATCCTTGGCCACTTTGCTGGTCAAGTCAGCATACGTTGAGAGAGAATCGTTGTAAACCGCCTCCAATGCATCCGCCATATCCGCTGTTAGCTTACCCCCTCCTCCTGAAATTCGGGGGTAACCTTATTCATTTGGTGCCAGCTAACATAACCCTTATAAACGCCATCATGCTGGTCTGATTTATAGGCAGCGGTGGACAAGCGATCCAGCATGGCAACAAAAGGCTCGAACCGGCGTAGGTATTTGAAGGCACCAACCAAGCCATGGGAAATCAACCAGTTTCTGTCACCCTGCAGACTAGCTAAATGACTGGTTAAACTATCCACCTCAGCATGGGTTTGGTCCAAGGCACTCTCAGCCTCCTTAAGATGCGCCTGCTGGGAGGAAGAAGTCTGAAAAAGCTGATTCTTTTCGGTGACAAGGGCATCACAGATTTGTTGAAGCTCTCTAAGCTTCTCTTCACGCTCCTCGAGCTCATCCTGTTTGTCCCATGCCTTTGCCTCAGACGCCTCCAGCTAGAGAGTCAAGTCCTGGTATCTCTCCTGCACCTGATAAACAAAATCGGTATCAATATGGTATCGTTCCACCTTAGCGGATAACTCAGACCTAACCTTTCGGGCTTCAAGAACATCCTTGCGCTCGAACTCTTCCTGGATGGCTTTGGCACGAGAAATTATACGATCTTTTTCCGCAATATCGCGAGCCCAAGCTATCCTCTCTTCAGCAAGATTGGCAGTTACACGCTTCAAATCATCTTCAGCCTTGTTTTTCTCCAACAAGAATCAGCTATCTTTAACACCCACGGCTTGAAATTGGCTCTCAAAATGGTATTTTTCATCCACCAGCTCTTGTATGGTCATCCGCGCCTGGCGCAATTCATTATTGTCATGCATCCACCGGCGCCTAATCTCAGCAAGCCTCCTGGGGCCACTAACAGCATCCACCATGGTTGTATTCATCAAATGCTCATTGTCCAGCCCCTCGACATAAGTAGATTCGGCAGGCGGATATACCCGCTCAACCCAGTGATGCACAACCGAGGGGAAAACCAGCCTAGACGATTCCGCTATCCTCCAGTTAGGCTGATAGCGCTTATCATGGGCATTAAGGTCCCAATACACAGAGGGGTGATATAGATCGTCAAACAAACTGCCCCCCTCATCTACAAAGTTACCACTTGACCCACCAGTATCACTAACGGTCGTATCTTTCACACTTGTAGACTCACCCCAGCGGAAGTGGAAGGCATCTCCCCCACAGACACGGGAGGGTCAACCAGGGGAGAATCAAACATTGCCACCGAAACTGTGGACGCTGGGGCGGGACTTGAAACAAAGGGAATTGAAACAGGACTAGGTGTGACCACCACAGATGTGGTGAACAACGGTGGCGGCATAGGGGAGCTAACAGGAAGCACACTCGCCTGGGATATAAGCTCAATGAGGGGCACACTCTGACCGCCAATGGGGGAAGTACCGATTCCCCCATAAGTTAAAGGTGTTGAAGACCCACCATCAGCTTGGGCTCCAACAAGAGTATCTGCATCAAAACAAACAATTAATAACAAATGAAATAATGAAGTCGTACACAGACAAACACAACCACATACCAGCGTGTAATAGCAGTGTTGTTTTAGTTGCTTGGAAAGTTGATAAAGACGACATTGTCCTACGCCTCTTTAGCGAAGGGCGGGGGCTAACAATAACAAGGGCGGAAGTAACAACCATACCCTCCGGGGCCGTAAGCACACCAGCCGCCAAAGGCGAGGCGGTCACCTCAACGGTATAACTTTTCTTCCCAGTTATCCTTATACGGGATATTTTCTTAGTCCCTCCAAGGGATGCCTCACTCCCACCGCTAGGGGGAGGACTAACAGGCTGGGAAGAGGAATCCGCTGTGATTGCGGGAAGGAGGAAATTATCGATGTGAATCTTCAGCACACTAGCTTCCTGTTCCCCAACCACACAATCAGCGGACCTCAAATCAGCATTCCGGGGAGGATCAACAAAATCAAACAAAGACCAATCACCTGTTTTCATCCAAATAATCAACATGTCAGAATAAACGTCGCCTACAGATGTGCTAACAAAAAACTGGCACTTACCGTTATCAAACCTCTGAAAGGCTGGATACAATCGGCTATCACGCCACAACAAACTCATTCCAACCAGCATGAGGGCACCCTCGGAAATCACCTGACACTCGGAGGGGTGCTGGCTAAGCCTCTTGAACAAGGCATTCTCTATATATGCCTCGGCAGGTGGACCGTCATTCTTAAACTTTTCCTTAGGATCCATCTCTCACCAGTGCATCTCCTCAGGGATGACGTCAACATCTATATAGAAGAACTTCTTTTTCCAATGTTTATCCCTGGAACTCGAAGGAACGCTCCTCAGGCAAGAAACGCTGATATCCCACCGATCAAAGGTGAAAAAATGGGTTTTCCACACAAGAACGAAAAAAGCCCTAAAAACCAAGATTTCAGGGATATGGCCCAACCCTAAGCTGGCAAACTCGAAGTGATGGAGTTTTGCCAATCCAAGGGGGTTGGTGTGTGTTGTCACATAGCAAAACAGATTGTCAAGGAGAATCCATAACCAAATATTTAACGTCATGTCCCATACCATAACATATAAATTAAAACAGTTATTACATACATAGTTTCTTAAAGACAATTAAATTATTCCGATAACTCAGATTTAAATGTGACGTTTCTAGACCTCCTAACTTGATTCCATAACAGCAAGCATAGCATGGCATCCTAAACACCTGTCACATACGTTAAAATAAAAGTCAATACACATAGTGTAAAGGTGAGCATACAAGTTTAATAGCATATAGTAGCGAAAAGCGATTTACGCATAACTAGCATGTGACACGTAGAAATGTGAAGCTGGTAGGCTATCAACAATGAAATATGAACAAACATGACTGCGAGTTGTAGAATGCCCAACACATATCACCACTGTGACACGTGAAGAAATACCCTTAACAACCCCTGTCCACGACAGGTGCTGATTCCAAACTATAGTACTATCATTGCTAGGTATCAGGCAACAATCACCGTGTAAACATAACATACAAGCATTCATCGAATAACACGTATAACATGCGAGAGCGGTTTGCGTATAGAAAGTGTTTGCATTGTGTGATCGATGTGATTTGATATAGGTAACGTATGTAACAGCCAAAAGTGCGTTAAGCAAAAAAGGGATTGAGTATACTCACAAATCGTGTCTAGTAACTAAACACAGTCTTGGATTGAAGGGAGCGCTGGAGAGTTAGCCTGATCATAGTACGATAGTATAAGCGTTGAACGGTGTGTAAAATAGCATGTCGAGTGAGATGAGGGAAGGATGGTGGTCCGATCGGATGACCGTCCGGATGGATGACCATTCAGTCGGAGGGTCATTCGCCCGATGAGTGTGTTGTGAAGTGTTTGAACTTTGAAGCTTTCGTTGTAGCATTTGAAAAAGTGTGAAATATTTCTAAAGGTCTGGTCATCCGGTCGAATGGTCGTCTGAACGGATGACCGTTCGGTCGGATGACTATCCATTTGAAACTGATATTCTTTGAAGTTTTTGGAAAATTGTTTTAGTGTTGAAAATCACAATGCACTTGGTCGAATAGTCGTTCGTTCGGATGGTCATCCGATCGAACGGCTATTCGATAGAGTAACCTTCCGTTCGAAAACTTTATGAAATCAGTTAAGTTGAAAAGTTTGCGGTTTGACAGAGACGTTATGATGGCATGTTAAACAACAGAAATCTCATCAAGTCCAACTCATCCGCTCGGACGGGAATCACCCCGTTCGGTCCGAAGCAACCGTTCTTGACGGAGTTTCATATTCAACCCGGAAATCAGTCGTCTCTTTGGTAGAATATGTTCTCTGATCGGTTCTCCACTAGAGAATGAGTAGAGCACCCGAACGAGTCCAGATTCCATCGAGGATTGATAAAAAGTGAAGGATGTTTGAAGAAAAGTTTGAAACACTTGACAAATGTTTAGATTTAGCTGAAATCGGTGTTAAATCACATGTAAATCCTTTAGATCCGGACGGTTCTTGATAGGATGAGGTCACACTTCAATGTTCATAAAAACTCCATGATGACGTCACCTTAGAACAGCCCAAATCGAGTGATTCCATGGTGAAAATGTAAGATTTGATGGTGAAGATGATGAGAAAGTGTGTAATGATGAAGAAAGTACAATATTTAGAGTGAAAACTTACAAGAATCGCGAGTAATCGAGAGAAAAGTGGCTGAGAGTGCGCTGGTCGGAGGGAGCTGTCACATCAATGAACAGTGATGTGACAGGAGGGGTATTTATAGTGTAAGAGAAGAAAAAGGCGGTGCAAGGTTGACGGGTCGGACGACCTTTAGATCGGATGACCATTCGATCAAACGGTCGTTCGATCAGACGGTGCGTGTGAGTTAGTTTCCTACTTTCGTTTCGTTTCGTGCGTTGAGCGTTGCGTTGCGTTGCGTTTGAGCGAGTTGCAAGTAATCGATGCGATAGTATTAAACAATTGTAGGTGCATATGCCTGTCGACTTCTTCTTGTATCGAGTCTTGTACTAGTTTAGAAAGATCAGGGCACGAAAAACGAGAATGTGTGATGGAAGTTGATTTCGCACGAAATAACAAAGAGCCATTTCGTATGAAATAGCTTGTGGCTATTTAGCATGAAATGAACTCCTGGTCATTTCGTACGAAACACTCTGCCTATATATAGTTGTTGTGCCTTGTCATTTGAAACGATTCTGATTTCTGGTACCGAACTGCTGCCGACGTGTCTACTGATTGTAATCTTTGTCAAATCAATAAACAAGACATTAAAAGTGATTATGTGTGTAAATCAAGCCGATTCCAAGTTGATACAAATGTTTCCGCCTTTCGTATTGATAAGAACACTTCTGATAGACTCGTTTATATCGTTTCTCAATCCTACAAGTGGTATCAGAGCTCAGGAGGAAGAGTTCTTGCCAAATCAGCTTGATTTCACCAAAATTTCTGACTTCTACACCTTCTTTTCAAAATTAAACAGAATTTCACAGTTAAAATGGATTGAATTTCACATATTAAGTGCGAAACATAGTTTTAACAAAGCCTTGAAAGAATCATACGTAAAATCGGACAAAAACTTGGTCAATTTTAGCAAAATCTGTTCGAAAATATGACATCAGCAACATTTCGCGCGGAATAGTCCATTTCGTTTGAATCGGTTTTTCATTTTGTACGAAATCATCAGCTTATTTCGCACGAAATCGTCATCTTCATCATCATTTCGCACGAAATACCTCATTTCGCTTGAAAAGACATCTATTTTGCACGAAATCAACATCTTGCATTTCATTTTGTACGAAATCACCTTATTTCACACGAAATCAGATCATTTCGCACCAAGTTGTCATTTCGCGTGACTGTTTTCGCACAAAATCACCAT
Source organism: Helianthus tuberosus (assembly GCA_030545235.1). Taxonomy (NCBI): domain Eukaryota; kingdom Viridiplantae; phylum Streptophyta; class Magnoliopsida; order Asterales; family Asteraceae; genus Helianthus; species Helianthus tuberosus. Next base: position 30,014,789 of record CM060436.1, read on the forward strand.
TCCGTTTGAAAGTGGTTATTTCGTTTGAAGGTCTATTTCGCATCAAAGGGTATTCCGCACCAAAAGTGTTTTCGTGTGAATCATTATTTCGTTTGAACTTTGTGAATTTGTGAAAATTTGTACCGAAACATGGAAGAAGAATTTTACAATGCGTTTGCTACACCAGTTGCTCCTGTTACAGCTGCTGAAGCTATTTACAGTGAGAACGGGACGGGAACTTATCAAAAACCGCCGAAGCTTATGTACATTGAAGATTTTAAAGGATGGCAAAATCGGTTTGAAAACTGGGTACAAGCCTATAAATTTGATGCATGGTGTTCATTAGAGGTAGATTACGAGAAACCTATAAATGAACGTGGACTTCAAAAAGCTTTTAGTGACTATTCAGACGGTGAAAAATTGAAATACACAATTGAAAAATGATGATTAGTATTCTCCAACAAGCAGTTAAAGACGATATTTTTGTTTTGCTTCAACATGCGAGTACTGCTAGATCAATTTGGAAAGCGTTGATTAAAAAGTTTAAGGGAAGCGCTGATATGATAAAGAACAAACAAGCTTTATTAAAGAAATCGTTTGATATGTTTGTAGCTTTTGAAGGTGAAACAACAAAAATGACGATTGATAGATATTGTCATCTGGTTCTGGAGATGGGAAGATTGGACATAAAGAAAGACGACGATGAATGGGTTGATAAGCTAGCCGATGCATTACCGCAGAATAAGTGGGGAACATATTTGTTGATTTTGAAACACATGAGAAAATCTGAAAGTATGAATCTGGCAAAGTTTATTCAGAAGATTGAAGAACATGAATTGGATATTCAGAAAGCTGCAATCATGAGTAATCCAAATGCGCAACAAGATGTCAGTTTATACTACAGAGGAAATAAATTTGAAACTACTTCGAGTCCGAAGATTAAAACTGCTTTCAGTGCTGATAGTTCGTCTGGATCAAATAATAGCACAGTAACTCAGAGTGGCGGATATTCGTCATCGTTTTCAAGTTTTGATCCGAATTGCGCAACACCAAGTCCTCAAAAACAAAATTCAACAAATCTGCAATGCAACGTTACATTGAACATTCAAAATGGTCAAAATCTTTCTCCGGAAGTGGCCAAGCAACACATGGCATCACTTGTTGCTATGTTAGAATCATATGAAAGTTTAGTTGCTGGCAAAATTGGAAATCTGATGCTCACCAAAGAGGATTATGACCAGATTGATGCTGAAGAACTTGAGTTGATGGATGTCAAGCGGTGTTTAGGCAGTGCTGTTAGAAGGGCAAAAAAATTTCAACAAATCACCGGTAGAGATGAGTTTAGTGAGATGGCTAAATCCCCGATTGGTTTTGACAAATCAAAGGTTACTTGCTTTCGTTGCAGAGAAAAAGGGACATTTTAAACGAGAATGTAAAAATAAAGAAGCATCCGGAAGGCAAGAAAAGAATGATTATTATCAAAAATCCATTTTTCATCAGATTGCTCAACAACCATCATCATCATCCCATGCTCTTGAAGATGGAAAGAAGAAAGCATATCTTGTAAATCAGGATGATGAAAAAGTACCAGAGGGTTTTAGTTGGGACAAATATATTCCGGCTGATTCAGGACTTGTTGCTAGAATCTTGGAAAAAGAAGAAATCAAATCTAAGCCAAAAAGAACAAAGATTTTCAGATCATCAGAAAGTGATGAAGATACTGATGATGAGGAAGAATACATTAATAATGCTAGAAAAAATTTAGATTCATTCAGTTTTAATTTGTTTTTTGCAGATAAAATTGAGATGTTGAAAGAAAAACGAGTTGCTCGTCTGAAGCAAGAATTGGAAGAAATGGAAGCAAGAAAGATTATTGAGAAAGAATTGGAGACAAGAGAGATTGCTGAAGAAAGGGCAAAAACGGAAGCTGAGAAAATAGAAGTTGAAGAAAATTCAATGGAAAAAGTCGAAGTTGAAGGATGGGAAGCAGAAATAGAATTTGATGAAGAACCGGATATGGTTGAGAAGGTCGTGGAGAAAGTGGTGGAAAAAATTGTTGAAGTTGAAAAAATCGTCGAGATTGAGAAAATCGTCGAAGTTGAGAAAATCATCGAGGTTGAAAAATTCATCGAAGTTGAAAAGATTGTTGAAGTTGAAAAGATTGTTGAGGTCATTAAACCTTGTTTGAAATGTTTGGAATCTTGCAAACATTGTGAAGAGAAAGACAAGAAGATTCGTGAACTTGAAGAGATAAAAGAAAAGTTGTTGTTTGATGTGAAATACGTAAAAGAATCGTATGATGTGCTAAACAAAACAGTTGATGGTTTGAATAAAACAAATTTGGAAGTTGATGGTGCTTTGACAATGATGAGTTCAACATTAATGACGAAGCGGAAGGTCGTCAATGAGTATATAGAAGATTGTGCAAAACTGAAGCAGGATTTGGAACTCGAAAAGATTGAAAGTGAAAGAATTAAACGATTATTGTTGAGTTATACAACTTGTGATTATTTGACTGACAGAGTTTATCCTACTGTTGCAGGTTTTGAAGCGTTTCAAGAACAAAAGAAAGAAGAAACGGATACTGGTAAGAAACAAAGTGTCAAGTATAACAAGTGTCCACCCCCGATCTATGAATGTTATTCTCCCAGAAAGCCAAATGAGGAACGTTTAAATAAAGCTCTCAACATAAAATTAAAGTCTGAAACCATTGATGAGTTACCAGACAACATTGATGTCACATTCACAGCGTCTGACACTGATCACGAGTCTGAGTTATTAAAGAAAGTGGTCGATCAGGTGTTGGATATGGATGAAGAGTCAAAGTCGGAGTCTAAATCTGAAAGTTCGAGTTCGTCAGACAAGAGTCCGAGTTCTCCGGTTAAACGGGTTTACAATAAATAATTTCTGTTATTAAAAAATAATTTGAATGATGAACCGATCAAAGTGGCATATACTTTGAAAGATTCGGACAAATTATATTCTGATGAAGAATTTCCAATAAGAAGTGTCAAAAATGAAATGATCAAACAGGTTTTCAAATTGACAGAAATTAATATTTCTGAAATAAAAGATTTAAATCTTTCTGAAAAACCTAAAATATACACTTCAAGAGTTCAACAGAGAGTGAATAAGAAAATGGGTTACGGTTGTGGTTATGGTTTTCAAAAAGAAACCAAACCATAACAGTAATTTCTAAAAGAAAGGTTTAGGTTTCATTTTCCCTGAAAATTATAAAAAAGAGAAAACTTTTAAATCAAAAACTAAATTTGTTGCAGGAACAAGTTGTGAAGAAAAGCAGAAGAAACCATTCTGGAAACAGTCAAACCAAGAGTTTCTTGCTGAAAGAAAAATAAATGTGTTGAAGAAATCTGCACCAAGAGTTGACAGAAGAACTTGTTTCAAATGTCACAAGATTGGACATATTGCTTGGAATTGCCAACAGTCCAACAACACAAAACAGGAAGTTTCTTTTAACTCAAAATTAAAAGAAAAAAGTGTTGATGAAAAGAAACAATCAACTGAGAAATCTAATGTCTTTGAAAATTCGACTTTCGAAACTGGTGATGTTTCAAAACGTTTTTACAAAAGGAAAGTCGATTTGAACAAACAAAAATGGGTTGTTAAATCAGAGAATAGTTCTGACAATGAATCTGATCCCATAAAATCAGAGGAATCATCTGTTGAGAAACATGTTGAAAATTCCGTTCCTGAGTTGAATGATGAAAACTTTCCGCCACTGTCAAAGGAAAATTTGAAGTTGAAAGTTGGTAAGATTGAAATTTCAGATCAATTCTTTGCTGGTAAAGAAGAATTTGATGCTGAAAAGGCTTTCAATGGGAAAGTTAAACATATCTTTGGAAAGATGGTTGGCGGTAAGGTAAAGGGTGTTAAAGATTTTTACATATCTAAACGATGGTGGGATAGAGCTGGATCACAATCACCCAAGGCTGGTCAGGCTTGGGTGAATGCATTTTCTACTTAAAAACCTGACTTGCCGGAACTCCCAGGTTGGTAATTGGGGAGTAGGAATCGGCATCATTCTTGATAATTGTGTTTGTAAATGATCCTACAAGTGGTTAATCAGGGACATTAAGTTGTACTTGATTTCCTACATGTGGTATTGTTGTTAAAATCTGAAAATGTTAAAATTTTTCTAATGGTTGAGAAAAACAATGTGATGAGTTTTTCCCCAAGCCTTCAAGTGGTAAAATCAACAAAACTAATTTTCCGGAAAAGCCATTTTGACTAAAACAAACTTAAGTGTTTTGAAATCATAATGGGAAAATAGTTTGTTGAAAGGGGGAGTTCTGATTGTTTATGTCAAGTGAATGGTGATTTGAAGCGATTCGATATCAGTTGTTATTTTACTTGTATAGTTTGTTTTCAAATTTCTTTAAAATGGTTTTGAATTTTAGGGGAGTAAGAAATTTCAGAAAATCCAAAAACATTTGAAAATTTGAAAAATCCAAAAACATGATAAAATCAAAAATGAGTTTTGTTGTAAAAAGAGGAAACGATAGTACATCAGTGGACTATCACAGCATGCTAAAGAATTGGAAAGTTAACATGTGATAAACGGTCTCACTGATGATATGCCAGCAGGTTTTTACACATTTAGTAGATTGTGTTCGAGATATAAACCTAAATTTCAAACTTACTTATTTCGTGGGGAACGTCTCTCGGATATATGGGTAACCCCCGAAATCTTGTTTGAAAGACCCCTCTTTCTGAGATACTAGGTCTTTATGCTTAGTGATATCTGGGGTATTATCTCGGGACTTCTGATTTTGTGGAAGCAATGGCCTAGTCCCGGTATAATACTTTTCGCTTGCTTGAAATAAGAGCATCACCCTCATCATAAAAAATGATGAAACATTGCAAAATGCTAATCATGTGCTGTTGAAGAAAAGATTCTCTAAAGGGAACACACCTAAAGTCGAAGCCATCATCTCTCTGATTTTGCGGAAGCAATAGCCTGAGCTCTCATGGCCCTCGCATTTAACCCTTTACAGATATCATCTAGGTATACTCACCTGTAAGACTGAATATTGGGATCTGGATACGGGAGTATATTCTGAGGTGGGACACGCGAATAAGTTTAAGTCTCTAAAACATTAATCTCGTATCTCGAAACAGTTGAACTTTGTGTGAAAATTTAAGTGGATCAGTATAATGACAATCTAAGTGAATCGTTTAGAACCTAAAATGTTTAAAACTTAACGATGCTAGTGATGTGTCTCAAAAACTGATATGATCCTCTTTCACGAACTCACAAAAATATTGTCTGTGAATATTTCTTTACTGCATTTCATTTAATGACAAAATTCCAAAAAGATTTTTAGTGTGTTTTAGCATAAAATTTTTGAAAAATTCAAAAAGATTTTCGACAACTGATGTTGGAGAGCCGATTTTCAAAATTCCAAGTGCTGAGCATGATGAACAAATGGTTTGGGAGAAATTGTTTAAGAAAAATGATAAACATACAAGTGGTCATTAGAAATTAAAATTGTTAAATCATTTTTGATGTTTTTTTTTTCTATCTAGTGATGATTTCTAAAATTGTTAAACTTTAAATTTTATGAAATTTATGTTTTGGGTAGAGAATGTGCAGGTTAGCCAGGTTTCGAATCCTGAGCAAATGCTGTATAGAGCCAGGAATCGATCCTGAACCTGTTAAAGATGCAAAACCTGAGCAGAGTGAGAGCTAGGTTTTAATTCTGAATCGGTGAAAGTTAGATTATGATCCCAGTATAATTCAAGGGGGAGTCTGGTAGTAAAGTGGAGTCTGTAGATGCTAGAGCCAGTTTCAGATCCTGAAGTTTGATAGATCAACATCCAAGGGGAAGTTAGGTGATGAGAGAAGAAGATACAAAGCGTGAGGATGCTTACAATGTCAGATACGTTGGAAGAGTATGAAAACTGATAAAGACTGAAGACTGTGAAGACTCGACACCGAAGACTTCGTCAACATCCAAGGGGGAGTCTGTAGGTGCATATATATGTCGACTTCGTCTTGTATCGAGTCTTGTACTAGTTTAGAAAGATCAGGGCACGAAAAACAAGAATGTGTGATGGAAGTTGATTTCGCACGAAATAACAAAGAGCCATTTCGTACGAAATAGCTTGTGGCTATTTCGCACGAAATGAACTCCTGGTCATTTCGTACGAAACACTCTGCCTATATATAGTTGTTTTGCCTTGTCATTTGAAACGATTCTGATTTCCGGTACCGAACTGCTGCCGACGTGTCTACTGATTGTAATCTTTGTCAAATCAATAAACAAGACATTAAAAGTGATTCTGTGTGTAAATCAAGCCGATTCCAAGTCGATACGATTGTTTCCGCCTTTCGTATTGATAAGAACGCTTCTGATAGACTCGTTTAGATCGTTTCTCGATCCTACAACAATAGTTACACAAATAACATAACTCTTAAAATGCATAAAAGTAAGTCTTAGATTTCAAGTTCGTGATGAGTTTGCGTTGCGACAGAGTTGCGATTGCGTTAACAAATAATCACCTCAAAACATACATAAGTCACACACAAGTAAGGCATATAGTAACACACACACGTAAAACAATATCCATAACTGCGATTCGAGTTGCGATGTGGTAGCGATGTGATAGCGTTAAGTAGATTAGTGTTTAATTGTGTTTATCACATTGTTACTTCACATATTAACAAATCGTATAACAAAATAGCGGTAACTAACATCGATTGTCGAGCTTCGAAAGTACAAGCAATAATTAAGCCAGAAATGAAAGATCTGATTAGCAATCTGTTCTTCCTTTGACTTTGACTTTGACTTGTACTTTGACGTCAAAAGTCGAGTTGTTACAGCCTCCCCAACTTTACGGAATTTCATCCCGAAATTAAGGCGCAGGCGTAACGAATAGCTGTGGATACTTCGCCTTCATATCACTCTCGAGTTCCCAGGTGAACTCGACGCCAAATTTGCCTTCCCAGCGAACCTTCACTATAGGAATGCGTGAGCGTCGAAGTTTCTTGGTTTCTCGGTCCATGATCTCGACTGGCTTTTCCACGAAGTGTAGTGTTTCTTCCACATCCTCAAGTGGAACATTTAAATTCTGCTCGGCTAGAAACTTTTTGAGGTTCGAGACGTGGAAAGTCGGATGTACGTTGCTGAGTTCCTCCGGTAATTTGAGTCTGTAGGCCACCTTGCCAATTCTTTCGAGAATTTTAAAGGGTCCAATGTATCGAGGCGCGAGCTTTCCTTTCTTGCCGAATCGAATCACCCCCTTCCAATGTGAAACCTTTAGGAGTACGTGATCGCCAACGTCAAATTCAAGGGGCTTGCGACGTTTATCGGCGTAACCCTTTTGATAACTCCGAGCTTTCAATAGATTGTCTCGGATCTGGAGGATCTTGTCAGTCATTTCTTGTAACAACTCAGGACCAGTAATTTGCGCATCTTCGATCTCGTGCCATACAATAGGCGATCGACATTTTCTTCCATATAATGCCTTAAACCGTGCCATTTGAATGCTAGAATGATAATTGTTGTTGTACGACAATTTGACTAAACGTAAATGTGAATCCCAATTACCACCGAAATCTATAACACAGGAGCGATGCATGTCTTCGAGGGTACAAATTGTACGTTCAGTCTGATCGTCGGTCTGGGGATGGAAAATGGTACTTAGATTAAGAGTAGTACCAAGAGCAGATTGAAAAGTTTCCCAAAGGCGAGAGGTAAATCGACCATCGCGGTCAGAGATGATATCACGAGGTGTCCCATGTCGACAAATAACTTCGTCGGAGTAGATACGTGCTAATCGTTCCACCTTAAAGTCTTCTCGTATTGGCAGAAAATGAGCGGATTTAGTAAGGCGATCAATGATAACCCAAATGCTATCGTGACCTGATGGCGTGCACGGAAGTTTCGTTATGAAGTCCATAGCTATACTCTCCCATTTCCACATAGTGATCTCGGGTTGGACGAGTAAGCCAGAGGGTCGTTGTTGTTCGGTCTTGACCTTCGAATAAGTCAGGCACTTCGAAACGTACAAGGCGATATCCCTCTTCATTCCAGGCCACCAATACCGAAGACGAAGGTCATGGTACATCTTGTCGGCACCGGGATGAATGGAATATCGGGACTTGTGGGCTTCAGTCAACAATATATCCTGAAGGTTATTGCAACTTGGAATCCAAATGCAATCGAGATAGCAGTAGATACCGTTCGATGTGGTGACAAGTTGGGTTTCAGCACCACATTTCTTCATTTCCTCTCTCAAGGTGTTCTCAATGAAGCAGGCGTGCTAAGTGTCACGGATTAGAGCTTCGAGGTTGTGCTGGGCTTGAACATTACGAACGCTATGCAAATAGCTTCGTCTGCTGAGGGCATCGACAACAACGTTTGCTTTGCCAGGGTGGTAATGAATCTCACAGTCATAATCGTTGAGAAGTTCAACCCATCGGCGTTGGCGCATATTCAGTTCCTTCTGGTTCAAGATATGTTGCAGGCTCTTATGGTCGGTGAAGACCGTACACTTGGTACCGTATAGGTAGTGTCGCCAAATCTTTAACACAAAAACAACTGCACCTAGCTTGAGATCGTGGGTTGTATAGTTCTTCTCGTGGATCTTGAGCTGACGAGAGGCGTACGCGATAACCTTGTCCCGTTGCATGAGAACATAACCAAGACCGAGGTTAGAGGCATCACAATAGACTACGAAGTCGTCGTTTCCGTTGGGTAACGCGAGCACGAGAGCGTTGCAGAGCATACGCTTGAGAGTTTGTAAGGCAGTCTCTTATTCAGTTCCCCAAAGAAAAGGCTTGTCTTTATGCGTTAGAGAGGTAAGCGGAACAACGATTTTGGAGAAATCAGCGATGAATCAGCGGTAATAACCCGCCAATCCAAGGAAGCCTTGCCACTCGGATCGTCATCCGATCGAACCGTTGTTCGATCGATCGACCTGAAGGGTAGAGATACTTCTCTATTTTCAAAATGCTACAATGAAAACTTCAAAGGACAAACCATCATACACAAACACATCCTTTCCAAACGAGTGTCAATCCAGTCGAATGGCCATCCGATTGGATGACCATCCGAACGGATTGACATCCGATCGACTGGCCATCCGATCGGATTGCCATCCGATACTTGGTTACTTCTCACTGTTTTACGCGCCGCTCATCGTTTATGCTATCATTAACTTTCAGGCCAATCTCTCAAGCGCTCCCTTCAATCCAAGAGAGTGTTTACTTGTTGATGCGTGTGAAGTGTTATATATATTAGGTGTATATTTTAAGCCCCTTTAACACTTTTTTAGTCAAGTTTTAAATTTATAAAACACGATATTTACTAACACTAAACACACATATGGGCAAGTGCACCCATCGTGAGCGTAGTATAGTGTTGGTAAGATACCGAGGTCGTCCAAGGACACAAGAGCTTTTAGTACCGGTTTATCCTCAACGTCTAATCAAATCAAAAAGTTTAGAAAAAAGTTTTAAGCTAAGAAAAATAAAAACTAACTAAAATGCTGAAAAGAAAAATAAAAAGAAAAACAGATAGAAAAGATGAATCACTTGGTTCCGACTCGTGTATAGTGTAACCTTTGATTATTTCCGCACTTTTGCACTTATTTAAGAGATTATCTTAGGTATTGTAGTAGGCCACTCTTTTGAAGGTGACGTTACCCTCAACCCAGTAGTTTGAGTCAGCAAGGATACAATCCTAAAGGGTCGGATTATTGAAAGATAATTAATTAAGCTATTAATGCAAATTTTGGTAGGCCACTCTTTTGGAGGTGACGTTACCCTCGACTAAGTAGTCTGAGTCAGCAGGGATACAGTCCTAAATAGCCGGGTTATAGTATTAATAGTAGTTAACTTATGAGGGGATTAAAGAGTTTGGACCCCCGCCATCCAATACCGTTAAGTATTGAAGGAGGTCCTACTAAATTTGACCCAGGTCCATTGCAGGACCTCTAAACGCTGAACAATGTCAAGACTCTTACTAAACCATTCCCTTAACCCCCGACCAGGTAGCCAACATACCTCCATATAGACCGTGGAGATATGAATGGTGAAAATCTTTTATTTTATATAGACAGTAAAATAATGTCAAGACACCACGGGCAAACGATAAGGAAGAATCACCTTCAACATAAGAAACTAGTTATTAAAGTCATTAATACAAAACGAAATAAAAAGTGGGAAAAGATTAGAAATAAAAAGTATTACACTAGACGCTTGTCTTCACCAAGTGATGTAAGAGACTTAGGCAAACATGGCCTTGATTGTCAAGAACTCTTACGATCAATCTTGGATCCCGAGACGACTCACACACTCTTTGATGGACAATGGATGATGGTGGTGGATGATGGTGTTATGGTGGTGGTGGGTGGTGGGTGAAGTGTGAGAGAGGTGGTGTGCCAAGGGATGGTTTGAGCTTGAGCCAAGCACTCCTATTTATAGGCTCAACAGAAGCTCGGGCACAGCCCCGTGTCCACATCCTTCTCTTTCTTCATTTAATGCAGCTTGTCTTATTAGTTGACCACGCCCCCGTGTCCGCTGAGCACGACCCCGTGTGCAGAAGAATCTTTGTACTATGAAGATTTGCCTGGATTGTGCGAATCTTATAGTTGACCACGGCCCGTGTCCGCTGAGCACGGCCCCGTGGTGGGCAATAGAAGCTTCTACCACTTTGTTTTTTCTGCTGACACTTGGGCACGCCCCCGTGCTGGCTAAGCACGGGGCGTGTTCAGTCTTCTGTCCTCTTGTTTTGCTTGGGAAGATGCTGTCGTGGGGTCGGGCATGTCACGTCTTGTTCCTTTTCTTGTATTTATGTTAGATTTTGATGTCTTTTTGCTTCTTTTGTTAATTTGAGCTCATTTAATCCTGAAAATACAAAAGGAAGACAAAAGCACACTTTTTCCAACATTAGTACTAAAAAAGGGTTAGTTTTATGCCACAATTGATGTAATTTATATGTTGCATTTTGCACACATCACTTGTTAAACACAATCTAAGAGTATACTCAATCCCTTTTTGCTTTATGCACTTTTGGGTGTTACATATGTTACTTATTCTAAATTACATCGATCACACAACGCAAACACTATTTATACGCTGACCGTTAATGCATGTTATACGTGACTCGATGAATGCCTGTATGTTATGTTTACACATTGATTGTTGTCTACCTGCCTTAGCAATGATAGTACTATAGTTTGGACTCAGCACCTGTTCACTAAGGGGTTGTTAAGGACAATACTTCACGTGTTCGCATTGGTGAACATGTGATGCGCACTCGCCACTCGCAGTCATTGGTATTGATAGGATATTTGTCGATAACTTACATGCTTCACATTATACGTTGTACATGCTGGTTATGCGTAAACGATTTCGAACTCTGTTATGCTATTATCAAACTTGTATGCTCACCTTTACACTATGTGTATTGACCTCTATTTTAACGTATGTGACAGGTGTTTAGGATGCTACCTGCTAGGATGCTTGCTATGTGGAATCGAGTTAGGAAGAGTCTAGAAACAAACTAACAATTTATTTGAATATGAGTTGTCGGAACATGTTTTGTTTTGAGAATATCTATGTCTATAATAATTAGATTACTTAATGGGTTATGGTATGGGACATAATATCAACTATTTGGTAATTTAGTCGTTATGGAATTTCTCTTGACAATCTGTTTCGCTCAGTTCCATGCCCCGATGTTTCCGTCATCGGTTGGGGTGTGACACACAGAGTTGATCACCATTTGCGAGAGAGAAGCGAATCATTTTATTGAAACAAACGACTTCAGCACGATTTTTGCGAAGAAAATCAATGCCTACTATGATATCGAAACTACCAAGCTTCATCGGGATAAGATCGATCGGGAAGACGTGATTGTTGAGTTCAAGAGTACAATCACGGAGAACAGAACTAATAGTGATGATTCTTCCAGTGGTAATTTCTATGTCGAACGTCATTGGGAGGTTAGCGCGTTTACGTTTTAGGAGCTTTTCGAATTCTAACGACACAAAAGAGTTATCGGCTCCAGTATCAAATAAACACGAAGCATATATACCGTTGACAAGAAACGTACCATTGACAACATTGTTGTCAGCTTGAGCCGGGTGGACATTGATGTTGAAAGTTCGGCCACGGGCTGCATGTTGTGCTGGCTGCTGCTGAGGCTGCTGTTGATGTTGTTGCTGCGCTGGTTGCTGTTGTGGCTCTTGCTTCACCACTCGGTTTGGGCAGACATTTGCAAAGTGGTTAGGATCACCACATGCATAGCAGGCTCTTGCATGAGCAGCGGGAGCAGGAGCTGCTTGTTGACCCTGAGGAGCGGGAAGATGAGCTGACAGTGCAGGAGGAGCTTGAACTTGAGCTTGACGGGGACCAGTGCGACAATTTGCGGTAAAGTGTCCGTAGATGTTGCAATGGACATAAAAGCGGCAAGCGATCCCAACAGGATGATGATAAGTACAAGTAGGGCATAGAGGGTTCGGACCGGTATATGCACGCTTAGCCGGCAGTGCATTGGTCACTGGTGCTGCTACTTGGCGGTTCTGGTTCTAAGGTTGGGCCGGAACAGCATTGAGAGGAGGGGCAGCTGTGACAACACAGTTCTTGTTGTTGTTGTTCTTACGCTTGCAGCGTGAAGACTTCGATCCTTGAGATGCAGCGGTTTCAGAGGCGGGAGTAGCGGTGACTTGATGGAGACTTTTGGCGGTGTTCTTGAAGTAACCAGCCATAACTCGCTTATCATTGATTTATGCAGTGAGCTGATAAGTCTCTTCGATGGTAGTCGTCTTGGAAGCTTGCACGAAATCAGCAACACAATCGGGTAAAGCGCGGATATACTTCTTGATTGCGATGTCAGGAGTAGAGACTTGGCCAGGACAAATGATGCTAAGCTGCTTAAAGCAAGCAGTAAGACCAGCGTTGTCACCACCTTCTTGCTTAATGTTCCAAAACTCGTCCTCCAGCTTCTGGAGCTCATGCGGAGGGGAGAATTCTTTCATCATTATCTCCTTTAATTCCTCCTAAGAAAGCCCATAGGCCGCGTCATTACCTCGCCTGTTTCTTTTGGCAGTCTACCAATCCAGAGCCCTGGACTGAAAAACGCCAGTTTCGTTAACAGTGCGGAGGTTGTCTGGACATCCGCTTTGGCGAAGAGTGACTTCAATCGATTCGAACCATTGAAACATGGCGCTGGGCCCGTCTTCACCACTGAAGTCTTTGGGGCCGCAGGCCTTGAACTGCTTGAAGCTAAAAGTAGCGCGGGGAGAGTCAGTCCTAGATTCCTTAGAGGACTTGCTACCGATTTCATTGATTTCGCTGACGATTTGCGGAATGACATTAGCTATTTCCTTGGCGACTAGCGTGGCGATACGTTTTTCAGCGTGGTTGCGGCGGGTAGCGCGAGTAGTGTGAGATCCAAATGATGACATTGTCTGCAACAGACATCGCCATAGGATTCAGACGTGATACAATCGAGTCTCTCCATACCAATCTACTTATTATTAATAAGTAAAGCTCAGGAAAAAGTCGGCATATAACACATAGGCATATAATCACATAGGCACATAAATCACATACGCACATAAGCACGTAAGCACAGAAGCACGTAGTCCACATAACCACATCTTCAACTATATCTTGCACGTATTCACCTATCCTCCAAAGCTTCGTAAAGCGATCAAGAGTTGTGAGTGCGAATAGCAAGTAGCGGTTGCGGAAAACATAGCGAGTAGTATAGTGTGCGAGAGTTCCACGATTTGTTAGCGTTTTGAGATACATATGCAGTGCGAGTTGTGCGTGTTTATCGAAGCGAAGAGCGGAAAGCGAGTAAATCTCCAAAACCGAAACATATATACACAATTAAACACATAAAACACATAAAATCACATAACATCGAAAAATCCACAGAGTCGACGGTTGAGAGCTCAGAATCGAAACACATAAAGCGTAAAATCAGCAATTGCGGGCTTGAAATAGATTGTCCTGGGTGATAGACATCGACTACCCAAAGTGATTTGACTATTCTCAAGGACTTCGAGTACACGCTTTGGCCTAATAGACTGTGCTCTCTCACCGACATACGGTGAACGACTCGCATCCTTTCGGCTACCACGTGAGTCGAGTCGTTGGAATCCATCGAGACTTTGGTGAGAGTTTTGTAAAACCAAATAGAGAGCGGAACGAGTCATTAAGATGCGGGTTTCACCCCTATCTTAATAACTTCATTCTTGTTTGTGTGGTATAGCCATGAGAGAGATAGGGAGAATTTTCGTCAAGATATGGATTTCACTCCTGACTCAACGCAGATTCTCGTGTTTTATAGTAAAAATGCGCGTAGAGCGAGTAAGTTTATCGAGAGTTATCGGTTTTCACACCTATTCTCGACAAAATCGCTCGATTGTGTTAGGCGAATATTTCTAAAAGTGTGTAGTGTCGTGCCAGCTTTAGGAAAATGTGTGTTGTTTCCAGCGAGTTCGAGCGAGAATATCAGGTAAGCTTGTATAAAACCCCTACATGTTCTGCACAAGTCAGTCTGTTGGTACTTAAACTATAGACTAGGTCAATTCTAAGACATCGACCCGGACTAGGTCGAGTCTTGCCTAATTCCCTATTGTTATGGCTCTGATACCAATCCGTCACACCCCAACCGATGGCGGAAACATTGGGGCGCGGCAATGAGCGAAACAGATTGTCCAGGACAATCCTTAACAACTATAATTACCGAATATTTAACGTCATGTCCCATACCATAACATATAAAGTAAAACAGATATTACAGACATAGTTTCTCAAAGACAATTAAATTGTTCCGACAACTCAGATTTAAATGTGACATTTCTAGACCTCCTAACTTGATTCCATAACAGCAAGCATAGCATGGCATCCTAAACACCTATCACATATGTTAAAATAAAAGTCAATATACATAGTGTAAAGGTGAACATACAAGTTTAATAGCATATAGTAGCGAAAAGCGATTTACGCATAACCAGCATGTGACACGTAGAAATGTGAAGCTAGTAGGCTATCGATAATGAAATATGTAGAGACATGACTGCGAGTTGTAGAATGCCCAACACATATCACCACTGTGACACGTGAAGATATACCCTTAACAACCCCTGTCCACGACAGGTGCTGAGTCCAAACTATAGTACTATCATTGCTAAGGTGTCAGGCAACAATCACTGTGTAAACATAACATACAAGCATTCTTCGAATAACACGTATAACATGCGAGAGTGGTTTGCGTATAGAAAGTGTTTGCGTTGTGTGATCGATGTGATTTGATATAGGTAACGTATGTAACACCCAAAAGTGTGTTAAGCAAAAAAGGGATCAAGTATACTCACAGATCGTGTCTAGTAACTAAACACAGTCTTGGATTGAAGGGAGCACTGGAGAGTTAGCCTGATCACAGTACAACAGTATAAGCGTTGAACGGTGCGTAAAATAGCGTGTCGAGTGAGATGAGGGACGGATGGTGATCCGTTCGGGATGACCGTCCGGACGGATGGTCATCCGAACGGATGACCATTCGGTCGGAGGGTCATTCGCCTGATGAGTGTGTTGTGAAGTGTTTGATGTGACAACTGGCACCATACCGGTAATTACCATACTATTTTAATATTATTTATTATCTGCAATTATGTGCTTAAACGTCAACATTTTCTGATTACTTGCCATACATATGAATTCATGCATGTTTTATACTTCAAATATTGTTTTATGCATCACTTTAAGCGTTGCGTCAGAAATACTAGTAAACTCACCGGTAAGGCACACTGTGTTAGCAATTCTGCAGAAAGCAATCAGATAATAGATTTAGGGCCTAGGAATAGGTCCAACATCTAAGATACATTAAAACCCAAGTATGGATGCAACGGTTAACATATAAAGTTTCCGGAAGCAAAACTTTGCACTAAAAGACACCCGAAACTTACCTAAAATGCTGAATTCTGCATAATTCAGCTATAAACTTCATTTTATCACTAAAATATCAGGCGGAGTTTATGATTTAGTGTCCATAATAACTTACAAAGTGTCAGGAGTTGAAACTGGCACAAAAGGTGCTTCATATGTAGTGAAACTGTGCAATTTAGCACTTTAACGAACCGTAACGAAACGAACAACCGAACACTATCCGAGACATCAAAATTTGACTAGAAGTAATGTTTTATGATATTAAGCAAGTATTGGTGATAGAACACCTTAAAAATCATAAAAACACCTAAACACACTTAAACTAACTTAAACCTTCTCGTTTGCACTTTAAACCCTCAACTTCCAAAACTTGACACTTTACCCCCCCCCCCCCCCTTTCACCATAACCGGCCCCAAATGGCCCCACATGCCTTTTGATTATTTTAATTACCCTTGTCCCCTTGATTTTGTGCCAAAGATCTAAAGGAAGATTAGATGTTGGAAGTTAGTTTATTTAAACCAAAGAACATTACACACCACATTATCACTCCAAAATTTTCACCATCTTCTCCCTTTCTTCCTCCTTTGGTCTCGGCTCAAACACACACATACATCCATCTTTTTCACTTCATTTCCTAGAAATCCAAGGTGATCTAGAGGTGTAAGAAGCTTATCAAAGAAGGTGTGAGGTGCTAGAACTTGAAGGACCTCTTTGTGGAGCTATTAACCATCACTTTTCCTCGTCATTTTCATCCTTGTTTCTTCCCTAGCCTTAGAGCTAGTAGTAAGCTTCTTGATCTTGTTTTTACATCTAATCTTAGTGGTTAAAGTGTTATGTAACTTGTTAAACTCAAGAACCTCAAAGAAACATAAGCATGAACTTGAACATAAAGCTTAAAAACATAAAGATCAAAGATGTTTAAGTGTATGTAGTATACTTGTTTGTTGATTTCTTGTGTTTATTGTGTAGATCACCATAAGAAACTTGCTAGATGATGATTAAACACATGATCTAGCAAGTATAAGGATGGATCTTGAAGAAATCATAATGATCATCCTTTATGTGAATCATGAACTTGAATATGAACTTGTTTTAGTGTATGATGATCATGTTTACAAGCTATATGTCTTAAGAATAAAAGATTTCAAAGATAATATTTTTAAGAAATCAAAGTTTATTACAATATTTAACATGATCTTGGTTTTAAACAAAGTAGACATGCTTTTAGGGTTGAATCAAAGCTAGAAAAATATTGATAACAAGAAAAACACAAGAAGATTTATTTTTGAAAAATCATCATACAAGTTGTGAAGGACCAAAATTCACAAGAATGAGTTTTATAAACTAAAAACCATGTTTTTAGAGGTAACTAAACTTATTAAACAACATGTGAAATTACAACAAATTTTTACAAACTTTCAAGTTCATGACATGTTGTTAAACTTCATATTTTAGGCTCTTGGTAAGTAATGTGTAAATAGTTGATGATTGGTGATGAATTTCTAAAAGAAAATGATATGCTTTTAAGCATGGAAACCTCCAATTTTAACGGGAAACTATGGCAAAATTTTTGTATAAATTAAACACTTAGAAAAATATTTTTAAGCAAGTGTTTACAAGTAAATTTTGAACATGGTTTTCATATAAAAATTTGCCATAATTTTATTTACAAAACTTACAAATATTGGAGGTTGATTTTTTATAATTAAAACGACTAAGTATATATTTAGGAAAATATATATTTAGATGTCACAAGTTGTGTGCTATTTGTATATTGATTATATTAGTTATATTATTTTAGGAGTTCGAAAATAATATAACACACCAAAATAACAAAGTTTGGAATATAAAATACTACCAAAATTCCAAGAAAACACATATATAAATTATACCCGAATATCGGACAATCGGACAAACGGACATATGAACTATAAGTAAATATGTTCCAGAAATAAATCCGTAACTTAACAAATGTGACGAACGGTATTTTTTAAACCAAGGAAATGGCAAGATATGAATTTTTACAAGTATTACAAAATATATCATATTTTTGTCAAATAGAAAATGTATTATTTTGGATGGAGAAAAATATATATATATTTAAACAAGTTAAAAATATATTATTTTGGGTGAAAACTAGAAATATATATTTTCTAAAGCTAATCTTAAAAATATATATTATTTTTGAGATTTACATGGAAATATACTTATTTTTGCCGAATAAATTTATCGATATTTTTCTATAAAAACCCTCTCTAAATATGTATATTTTGAGAATAAAATTGGTGATTTTTAGTTGTCTAAAAATAATGTTCCGGAAAAATAATCACAAGTTTAAGTATAAAATACTTAATGAATACAAGAAAATACGTATCCTCATACGTATAAATACATACCGGAATACACCACCAAAACTTGGCAAAATATACAAGTATGAATATTGTTGGTGCACTACATCTGTTGATTCCGTCTAGGTGTCTAGGATCAGGTCTTACGTCGTATTGTATAGTATAGGGCACGTTTTACGAGAAAACGGGAGTTTGTATAGGTTTTATAGGTCTGGTCCGCTTATACGGACAGGTCTGGTCCGCTTATACGGACATAGTCTGGTCCGCTTATACGGACATGTCCGTATATCCGAACCAGCCTGCCTATAAATACCGTATAAGAGGTCCTCATTTGTAACTTTCAGAATTCCATACCGAAGCTCTGCCGGTGTGAAGAACGAGCTGTAAATCGTCTCAAATCAATAAAACAATAGATTAAAGTGAAGAACAAGCTATTTCTACCTACATTTCTTGTTATTCCGCACCTGAAACATAGGAGAACGCCTCTGAACGACTCGTTTAGGTCAGATTACGATCCTACAAGTGGTATCAGAGCTTGGGAGGAGGTATTCTACAGAGAATAGCTGTTTTTCTTCATTTTCTTCTCATTTCTACACTTCTTTTACTGATTCGGAAAGATTTCACGGTCGAAATTTACTCAGATTTTCACAGATTGTGCGTATTAGTATAGATATAAATCCTGGAAAGTTTGAAGCCAAAATTCGAGGTTTTTACGTGTCAAAACATGTTCGCTATGTGGATCGCTCGTAGTGACGTCATCCTGGATCGCTCTTAGATCATTTCTGGTCCGCTCCAAAGTACACTTTTTAAGTTCTGGTTCGCTCATTCATACAAGATTTGGATCTGGTTCGCTCCAATACAAGTTCTGGTCCGCTCGTTTGTACAAATTCTGGTCCGCTCGTTTGTACATCATCTGGTCCGCTCTTGTGAACATTTCTGGATCGCTCCAAAGACATCTCTGGTCCGCTCGTTTGTACAAGTTCTGGTTCGCTCATTCATACAAGATTTGGATCTGGTTCACTCCAATACAAGTTCTGGTCCGCTCGTTTGTACAAGTTCTGGTCCGCTCGTTTGTACATCATCTGGATCGCTCTTGTGAACAAGTTCTGGTTCGCTCCAAATTGTTTCTGGTCCGCTCGATAGACAAAAGTTCTGGTTCGCTCCAAATCAATATTTCTGATTCGCTCGATAGACACAATTGCTGGTTCGCTCCAAAGGCATCTTTCTGGATCGCTTATTTGAACAATATCTGGTTCGCTCGAAAGAATATTGTTGCTGGATCGCTCGTGTGAACAATTCTGGTTCGCTCGAAAGAATATTGTTGCTGGATCGCTCGTGTGAACAATTCTGGTTCGCTCGAACAAACAACTTCTAGTCCGCTCATACGAATTGTTTCTGATTCGCTCCAAAGGAAAATTCTAGTTCGCTCGAAAAGACATAGTTGCTGGACCGCTCCAAAAGATATTTCTGGTTCGCTGTTTTGTCATCTTCATTGAAAAACGTGTTAAGTCAATATGGATTTCGGGTTTTATAATGCGTTTGCAACACCGTCATCACCAGCTGCGATTGCTCAAGCCATGAATCTTGAAAACGAGACGGGAACCACTCAGAAACCCCCGAAACTGATGAGTATTGAAGAATACTACGGATGGAAAGATCGCTTTGAAAACTGGGTTCAGGCAAATCATCTCAGATCATGGGAGTGTATATTGAAAAAGTACACGTTGCCTGAAACTGAATTACATGTTAAAAAGGAGATATCCGAGTTTACTGATCAAGAACGAGCAATGTATAGAGCCGAGAAAATGATGATTAGTTTGTTGCAGCAGGCGATAAAAGAAGATATATTCATCCTATTACAGCATGACAAAACTGCTAAGTCAATTTGGGATGCGCTAAAGGTCAAGTTCGAGGGAAGCGAAAACATGATCAAAAGCAAGAAAGCGTTACTAAAGAAAGAATTTGATTTGTTTAGTAGTTTGCCGGGAGAGGATACTAAAAAGCTAATCGAGAGATACTGTCATTTGGTGCGATCTTTATCTATGTTGGGTGTTGAAAAAGGTCGTGAAGAGTGGGTGGAAAAATTGGCGGATGCGTTACCTCAAAAGGAGTGGGGAACGTATTTGATGATCTTGAAGAATACTGGTGTGTATGATGGGTTGACAATCTCACAGTTTATAGAGAAAATTGAGAGTCAGGATCTTGAACAACAGAAGATTGCGAGGATGAACAGTCCGAGTGGTCAACAGGATGTGAAGATGTATTATAAGGGTAGCATTCCAGTTCCAGAATCTGAGAGAAGTCCGAAAATTCAGACTGCATTCATTGCTGGGGATTCATCAGAAAAAGCTGATCAGGGTTCAGGCAAAAGCAGCAGTGGATTCTCATCATTTCCGAGTGTTAATCCTAAAGAATCAAACTCAAGTTTTCAGTCTCAGAGTACAAAAACAGGAAATGGTTATGTGATTCAATGCAACATAGCTCTCAACCTTCCAGAAGGTCAAAGCTTCTCTGAAGACACTGCTAAATACCATATGGCACTTCTGGGTTCAGTACTATTATCCTATGAAGGTCTTGTTGCTGGTCGGATCGGCAATCCTATGCTTACCAAAGAGGATTACGATCAGATAGACGCCGAAGAGATGGAACTGATGGATATCAAATGGTGTCTAGCTAGTGTTCTTAGACGTGCTGAAAAGTTCAAAGCAATTACCGGGAGAAATGATTTTCTTGATGCTTGTGTATCTACTTTAGGTTTTGATAAATCTAAAGTTACTTGTTTTCGTTGCAGGGAGAAAGGTCATTTCAAGCGGGAGTGTAAGAACAGGGAAGCTAGTGGTGCTCAGAATCCGTTCGGAAAAGACGACTATTACCGGAAAGCCATTTATCAGCAGTTCGGTCAATCACAAGACTCACAAACGGCACATGGTAGAAAGATTGAGGATTCAAAGAGAGGATGTTTGGTAGATTTCAACTGGAACAACTATATATCTTCTGATAGCAAAGCATGCATAGTCGATCAAGATGATGAAAGACTACCAGAAGGCTTCAGCTGGGATATGTTTGTTGATGAAAAGGGTGATTTCAAAGCTTTCATTGCAAAGATTGTTAGAGAACCAGACATATTTGCTACATGGATGAAATCTATTGGTGAGACAGTGAAAAGTGTGAAGGAAGAGTCTGTTACATCTGAAGAAAGCTCGGAAAGTGCTGATGAAGATTCACTAAGTTCAGATGAGAGTGTTCAAAATGTTGTTACTTCAGAAAAAGAAGTGGTTTTTGATCAAACACCAGTTGATTCTGGTTTATCAGATGCTAGTTCTGAAAAATCTGTAGAGTTTGATCAAACACCAGTTGATAGCAGCAGTGATGATGAGGAGGAAAAATATGTTAATGTTGCAAAATCTCATCTTTCTCCTGAAAGTTTTCATTTCTATTTTGCAGATCGAGTAGAGAAACTAAAGGAGAAAAGAGTTGCTAAAGAACAACAAACTGAATCTGATGGTGATGTTCAGAATGTTGAAAGTGTTGTTGAGAAGATTACCGAGGTTGAAAAGAAGAAGAGAAAGTGGTTGAAGTGATAAAGACAATCGAGATTGAGAAGATTGTTGAAGTTGTAAAGCCTTGCGAGAAGTGTTTGGAAGCATGCAAGGAATGTGCAGCAAAAGACGAGAAAATTGCTGAGTATGAGAAGAAAAAGGAGCAGTTACTGTTCAATCTCAACTATGTGAAAGAATCTTATGATGTCTTGAACAAAACAGTGACTGGTCTTCAAAAGACGAATTCAGAACGAGAACAAGCACTGACAATGATGAATGCAACATTGATGACAAAGCAAAAAGCTATTAACTTCTACATCGAAGAGAGTGCTAAATGGAAGCAAGAGTTGGAGACAGAGAAGATTGAGAATGAGAGAATTAGACGTTTATTACAAAGTTATTCTAGTTCTGATTATCTCATTGATCGTATTTACCCAACTGTTGCAGGTATGGAAGTTTTTCAAGACGAGAAGCCAATGAAAAAGAAAGATAGTGGTAAGAAACCGACTGTTAGCTTTAACAAGTGTCCACCTCCAATTTGGGAAGGGTATTCTCCTAGAAAACCAAACGAGGAGCAACTTGAAAAAGCAGTCAATATAAAGCTAAAAACCGACACAACTGATGTTTTACCAGATAACATTGACGTCACATTTACCTCATCCGATACTGATCATGAGTCTGAGTTAATCAAAAAGGTGGTCGATCAGGTGTTGGATACTGAGGAGGAGTCTGAGTCGAAATCTGAGTCTGGAGGGTCAAATTCGTCAGTCAACAGTTCAAATTCGTTGGTCAAACGGTCTTATAGTTTAGAATTTTTGTTATCGAAGTCAAATTTGAATGATGAAACATTTGAAGTTGTGTATACTTTGAATGGTTCGGACAAATTATATTACAATAAAGAGTTCCCAATAATGAGTATTAAAACGGAACTAATAAACAAAACTTTCAAACTAATAGAAATTAATATTCCAGAATTAAAAGTTTTGAAAAGTTTTGAAAAACCTAAAAAATATACTTCTAGAGTTTAGCAACGTTTAAATAAGAAAAAGGGCAACAATTCCGGTTCTGGTTTTCAAAAGAAACCTAACCAAAATCGTAGCTACAAAAAGAAAGGTATAGGTTTTGTTCCACCAGAAAATTATAAAAATGATAAAAATTCTAAAACAAAAACAGAATTTGTATCAGGTGGACTTGCAGAAGAGGAACAGAAGAAACCATTCTGGAGACAGTCAAATCAAGAGTTTCTTGCTGAAAGAAAGAAGAATGGAGCTGATATATGTTACCAAAGAGAGACTAGAACCTGTTATAGATGCAATGAAGTCGGTCACATTGCATGGAATTGTACAAAGAATGTCAAAACAAAACAGGGAGTTTCTCAGAAAATGAAAGAAAAAGTTGTTGATGTTGAACCACCAACCGAAAAATTTAAAATTTTTGAAAACTCAACTTATGAGGTTGGTGAGAGTTCTAAAAAGAATTTTTATAAAAAGAAAGAGAATGACAACCAAGTGTGGGTTGTTAAGAAAGTTGATGTGAATATCGGCGATGAATCTGGTTCCACAAAGCCAGAAGAGCCACAGGTTGAGAAGAAGATTTCAGTGAATGATGAGGAATTTCCATCACTTAAATTTGAAGAAATTAAACAGAAAGTTGGTAAAGTTGAAATCTCGAATCAGTTTTACACAGAGAAAACTAAGTTTGATGTCGAGAAAACATTCAATGGAAGTGTTAAGAAAATTTTTGGGAAAATGTTGAATGGGAAAGTTAAGGGGGTTAAAGATTTTTATGCAACTAAAAAGGCAACTTACAACCCCACTGCGCAAGAACTGAAAGCCATCAAGTCAGAGAAGACTTGGATGGAAGTCTGTTTCCCTTGAAGTCTTAGGACTTTGCCGGAGATCCCAAGTTTATATCGTGGATCAGGAATCGGCATCTTTCTAATGTTTGAAGATTTTGGTTGAAAGATTTTGATAATGTTTGAATGTTTACAGGTTGAAGGACTACGCCGGAGCTTCCAGGTTGGTAAGTGAGAAGCAGGAATCGGCATTCTGATTGGTAAAATGGTGATGTAGATGTAACATTCCTACAGTTGGTATAGATTTATACTTACAAGTGGTTTTGTTTGTGATTCTACAAGTGGTAAAATCAAGGACATTAAGTTGTACTTGCATTTTCCTACAAGTGGTTGACGACAAAATGATGAACCATACCCCGAACCTACAAATGGTTAAAAATCAACAAATTCATTTTCCGGAAAAATCATTTTGATTAAACAAACTTAAGTGTTTTGAAATCTAAATGAGAAAATGGTTTGTGATAGGGGGAGTACTGAGTGTTTATGCCGAGTGAATGGCGATTTGATGTGATTCAGTATCAGTTGTCAAGTTTCTGTACAGTTTGTATGTTTCAATTGTGTCAAGTGTCTTAGTTTTTCAAATTTCCTTTGAAATGTGTTTGCATTTTAGGGGGAGTAAGAATTTTTAGAAAATCCAAAAACATTTGAAAATTTGAAAAAGCCAAAAACATGATAAAATTCAAAATGAGTTTTGTTGCGAATAAGAGGAAATGATAGTACATCAGTGGACTATCACGGCACGCTAAAGAAATGTAAAGTTTAAAAGTGATAAACAATCTCACTGATGATGTGCCAGTAGGTTTTTGCACATTTAGTAGATTGTGACGAGATATAAACCTAAAATTCAAACTTGCTTGTTCTGTGGGTTAACACAAACTTGGATATATAGGTAACCCCTGAAATCTTGTTTGAAAGGTCCCTTATTCTGAGATACTAGGTCTTTATGCTCAGTGATATCTGGGGTATTATCCCGGGACTTCTGATTTTGCGGAAGCAATGGCCTAGTCCCCGGAGAATACTTTACATTTGCTTGAAATATAGCTCTCCCTCAGCTAAAAAATGATGAAACATTGAAAAATGCTAATCATGGCTGTTGAAACAAAAGATCCTCTAAAGGGGACACACCGAAAGTCGAAGCCGTCATCTCTCTGCGTATACGGGAGTATCGACCTGAGCTCTCACGGCCCTCGTACTATAATTTATTCCCCTGACAGATATCATCTGTGGTATACTCACCTGTAAGACTGAATATTGGGATCTGGATACGGGAGTATATTCAAGTAGTGGGACACACGGATAAGTTCAAGTGCTTAAAACATTAATATCGTATCTCGGATCAGTTGAACTTTGTGTGAAAATTTAAGTGGACAAGTATACTGACAATCTAAGTGAATCGTTTAGAACTTAAAATGAAATGAAGCTTAACGGTGTTGGTGATTTGTTTCAGAAACTGATATGATCCTCTTTCACAAACTCACAAAAATATTGTCTGTAAATATTTTATTTCTACTTTTTAGTCTCTCAGAAAATCCAAAAAGATTTTGTGTGTGTTTTAGCAAAATTTTTGAAAAAGTCAAAAAGATTTTCGACAACTGATGTTGAAAACTGATTTTCAAAATTCCGAGTGCTAAACATGATGAGCAGCATTTGAGGGGGAGTGTTTGTGTAAATCTAACTGTTTTCGTTAATCTAACCTTCTTCAAGTGGTTCATCATAGACAATTGAGAGAAAGTATGTGTTGGTGCACAGATATTTGATATGTGATAAAATTAGAAAATTTATGACTGGGTTAAGATTGTGCAGGTATCCAGGTGTCGATATTCTGAAAATCTCTGTTGGAAGAGAGACAAGTTTCGTTCCTGGAAATCAATTCTGAAAGCCTGTGTAGATCAGACAATGATCCTGAAGATGTTACTGAAGAACAAAAGAATGCCAGTAAATCGAGAAGAGGAGTCTGAAGATTGATAGAAGAGAAAGCCCAGAGACTGATCTAGATTGAAGATGTGAATACACAGTTTTGAAGTCAGAGTGTATAGTCGACTCCATCAACATCTGAGGGGGAGTCTGTTGGTGCACTACATCTGTTGATTCCGTCTAGGTGTCTAGGATCAGGTCTTACGTCGTATTGTATAGTATAGGGCACGTTTTACGAGAAAACGGGAGTTTGTATAGGTTTTATAGGTCTGGTCCGCTTATACGGACAGGTCTGGTCCGCTTATACGGACATAGTCTGGTCCGCTTATACGGACATGTCCGTATATCCGAACCAGCCTGCCTATAAATACCGTATAAGAGGTCCTCATTTGTAACTTTCAGAATTCCATACCGAAGCTCTGCCGGTGTGAAGAACGAGCTGTAAATCGTCTCAAATCAATAAAACAATAGATTAAAGTGAAGAACAAGCTATTTCTACCTACATTTCTTGTTATTCCGCACCTGAAACATAGGAGAACGCCTCTGAACGACTCGTTTAGGTCAGATTACGATCCTACAAATATACACAAATACAAGTATACCTATGCTTGGGAAAATATACATGTGTAGAAATATATAGTAAACCAAGTTGAAAATATATTACTTTAACCATATTCCAAATAATTGGATAAATATAATTTAAGTTAAAATATTATTATTTTAACTAATAATTATACACTTTGGAATTATATAATGTACATCAAAGATGTAACTCAAAATATACCAAGGATTCCAAAATAAGTCTTAACAGACAACTAAGACTAAGAGTCGTTACACGACCTAACCGTCTAATAAAACATAGTACGTGTGTAGGTAGTGATACGACACTCTAAGCAAACCTGGTTAAGTTTACGATGCAGGATACCCAAAATTGTGAGTTCATGTCCCCACTTTTAAACTTTTACTTGTTTTCTAAACTTGGGGAAAATACATGTACTATGGTATGTAGAATACAAAACTAAGGAATGACACATAGATCATGTGACATATAGGGTGCCATAAGCACCATTAATCAACTATATACCTAGATCGCGGAACAAAAGGTTAGATCTAATGGGTTTCAGGCAGCCACACTCTTGGCCACATTTTTTACCAAGAGTACTTTTATGTCTCTAGTCGTGAATCGACAAGTAAAAATGCCTATGGTTTGGATGCTTCCTATGTCGTTGCATATGTTAGTGGCCTCGCGAACCATTAGCGATCTCGTATTCCTTACATTTACAGAAATACTTGTTTCAATACAATTACATACCATGTTTTCTACAACGAATGCTTAAATGTTTTACACAAAACTGCATGAATTCACACCAACATTATGTTGACGATTTTCCAAAACTTACATGTATTTCAGGTAACTAAAGTGGATGTACGTGCGGTCTCACTCTTGCTCAAGGATGTCATTTATGTTTTTAGTTATGTTGTGTCAAGACTCTTATGCCTATTTTGTGGGATTTGGTTGTTATATCCCATCCCATGTGGTGATATAAGGATCAAAACCTTGATGTCTGTCTTTGGAATAAAGTTGTAAACTTTCAAAAAATTATCTATGTTGTGATGTAAACACTTAACTCAAATTATGTTTTGAATATTTAATGTCAATGGCATCTTGGAGTTGTTTTATGATCATGTAGTATGTTTACCGTTCGTATGCAATGAGAACCTTTCAGGATCACACCTCGTGCTTCCGCCTTAGAAAGGGGTGCGACATATTGGTATCAGAGATGTGATTGTAGTGAACCAGGATTCCTTCTCGAGTCTAGACTACAATCTTTAGGATCCTCTCACGAAAACAAATTTTTCAAAAGTTTTCATTGCATAAAACTTTCCGCGACATCCACTACCTGAAATTGTGTTAAAAAAAGTCAAGTTAAGGACACCACGAGACTTAGGGTGCACAGGGGTAGCATTTGTCTTTAACTAAGAATTACTTGCAACAATGTGTATAATCATTTGTATATTTATTAAGTAGTAATAATTAATATATGTACTTATGTCATAACTTTTATGGAGCTGGAGTACATCTCATTGTTGGAAGAGCTGCAACAAGACGGTGGAGTACGATCCCATGGCACTCGTCTCTGACGACAAGGTAGCATCAGCTCCGGAGGTTTTCACGTCTGACTCCGAGACCGACCCTGAGATGATATCCGATGATGATGATGATCTCGACGATGTCCTAGCCTTACCTTTACCCTTCCATGACCAGATGATCATCAGACATCCCGATGGTGAGCATCTCGTTAAGCCTATTCCCATTCATGCTATTCCTTTTGCTGCCATCCCTGTAGAGGACTGGCCATTCGTTGATGATTTGGATAATGATGTGGCTCTCTTGTTGTGTCCATTATTGATATCCCTTCCGACTCTGACCTTGAGTCTGATGCCGATTCCTTCGATTCAGTGATATTTTTTGCCCTTTTTGCTGCTGGGCTGAGAGTTTACCCGACTAGTGATGACGATGATAACACTATGTCTATTGCGCCATCCTCTCCTACACATGTCTCCACACCCACTCATACACCTCCCCACACTCCTACTCAGGTCAGCTCCCTCATCCATCAAATTCGTGAGCTCGAGGATGAAGTGACTCATCTTCATAGTTTGATATTCCCTTCACCCCCACCCTCTCCACCAGCCCATTAGGTTTTCTTTGCAGGTACTTTGATGGAGTGGTATTTTTGGGTCTGAAGACTACAACCGAGATTTGGGTACAACTTGAAGACAAGAACCGCCAATGTGAAGAAAGATATTTGATCTTCTATATATTTTAAACTTGTACTATGGGGTGATGTAACCCTTATGCATTTTGTTTTCTTCGCAAACAATGTTGTAACAAGTTGTCCTGATATGTATAAAGACTCGGCAAATATCTTATGACACATCAGTATTTATCTGTTTATGCATGCTTGTTGTTGTATAAATTGATTTATATGTTTGGCGGATTGTTTGATGTTACTCATGTGGGTATATGCATGTGAATATATACTACTACTATCTTGTATTATGATATCAAACAAATGTCTAACTCTATTGTGTTGTGTTTTGAAAGAACATGGCACCTAGGAGAGCTGTGAACACTCGTGATTCTGATCAACCCCCTCCTCCTCCCATGCCGAGGACTGCTGGGGAAATGAACTCTCTGCTGGAAGAAAGGATTTCTGAAGCTATCGCACAGTACGAGGCGAACCGTACTGAGCACAGGAGAGGATCAGGCGGTACTAGACGAAATGGGAATGGAGATTCATCTGGAGGAACCCTGACTCAAGGTAACCTTATGATGAATTGCTAAAACATGATGAAATTTATGAACGGTCTTTGTTTCATTGTTTCATTGATTGCCCATTTGTGAATTGGTTGGATGAATTCCAGGCTGCACCTTCAAGCAGTTTCTCAACTGCAAGCCACTGAATTACGACGGCACTGGAGGTGCAGTGGCTTTTGTGCGCTGGACGGAGAAAACTGATTCCACAATCCGCATGAGCAAGTGCACCGCGGACCAGCAAGTCACTTTTGTTACTAGGTTGTTCATTGATGAAGCTTTAACTTGGTGGAATTTACAAGTCCAAACTCTTGGTGACAATGTCGCGTATGGTGTGACTTGGGATGAGTTGAAGGAAAGAATGAGGGAAAAGTATTGCTCACGTGCTGAACTCCAAAGGTTGGAGACTGAGTTTTGGAACATGTCCATGGTTGGTGCGGACATTGTTGGTTATACTCGAAGGTTCCATGAACTGTCAAGAGTGATCCCCTATCTGGTGACTCCCGAATTTAAGCGCATTGAGCGCTACATCTGGGGATTGGCTCCGAAATTTCGCAGCTTGGTGACTGAGGCAGAACCACCAACGATCACTCAGGCTGTAATTCTGGATGTCAGCCTTACTGAAGATGATGTCCGTATGAAGAAGTTATCGCTGAAAACTACTGAGAAAACCGAGAAGCATGCTGAGTCGTCTGGTGACAAGAAGAGGAGGCATTCGAATCTGAGCCAAGTAACACATAACAACAACAAAGGTTCCAGCAACAAGAAACGTGACCCCAATCTACCCAAGGAGACAAAAACACTTGCAGTTGTGAATGACGCTACTACCAGAGGATACCAGGGCACTCCGCCTAAGTGTAATCAGTGCAAGCGTCATCATGAGGGAGTTTGTCGCATTCCAAAATGTGACAAGTGTGGAAAACTGGGTCACCGAACCGAGAACTATTGGAGAAAAGGAAATGGAAATGGTAATAGGAATGGGAATGGAAATCGAAACGTTGCTGGTAATGGGAACGGTAATGGAAATGGCAATGGTACTGGTAACAGAAACGGTAATGGAACTGGGCAGAACCAAGGATGCTTTGGTTGTGGTAGCAAAAATCATTTCAAGAAAGATTGCCCAAGGGAAAACAACGCTCAAGCTCGAGCATTTGTGATTGGAGCAAGGAACGCACGCGAGGACCCTAATGTGGTCACCGATACGTTTCTCATTAACAATCACTTTGCGTCCATACTATTTGACACTGGTACCGATTATAGTTTCATGTCTGTGGAATTTAAACGTATGCTTGGAATAGAATCTAGTAGATTAGACATTCCTTATTCCAAAGAACTAGCAGATGGTAAACTTGTCAAATCGAGCGAAGTTGTTAGGGGTTGTACATTAGAACTTGGTGAGCAAAGATTTAGTATCGACCTATTACCTGTTCAATTGGATAGCTTCGATGTGGTGGCCGGAATAGACTGGCTATCCAAGAATAAGGCTGAAGTTGTTTGTCACGAGAAAATCATTCGCATCCCTCTTGCGAATGATGAAACACTCATAGTGCATGGAGAGAAAAGAGACACGCCCTTGCGAATCATCAACTGTATGAAGGCACAGAAATGCCTACGAAAAGGATGTGTTGCCTTCTTGGCGCATGTAGTAGATAAGAAGGCTAAGGAGCCGAAACTCGAAGACATTCCTGTGGTGAAGGAATTTCCAGTTGTTTTTTCCGAAGAATTGTCAGGATTACCTCCGCAAAGACAAGTTGAATTCCATATTGACTTGGTTCCAGGCGCCGCTACAGTATCCAAGTCACCCGATCGACTTGCGCCATCCTAGATGCAGGAGTTATCTACACAACTCCAGGAGTTGTTGGAGAAAGGATTCATAAGGCCGAGCTTCTCTCCTTGGGGAGCTCCAGTTTTGTTCGTAAAGAAGAAGGATGGAACCCTGCGGATGTGTATCGATTATAGAGAATTGAATAAGCTCACTGTCAAGAATCGGTATCCACTACCGAGGATTGACGACTTATTCGATCAATTACAAGGATCGAGCCACTACTCTAAGATCGACCTTCGGTCCGGCTATCATCAGTTAAGGATCCAAGAGGAGAGCATCCCAAAGACTGCGTTCAGGATTCGTTATGGGCACTACGAGTTCCTTGTGATGCGATTTGGATTGACGAATGCGCCAGCAGTGTTTATGGATCTGATGAATCGTGTTTGCAAACCATATCTCGATAAATTTGTGATTGTAATTATCGATGATATTCTGATTTACTCACGAACAAAAGAAGAGCACGAGCAACACCTCAGGACCATTTTGGAACTACTGAAGGAAGAGAAGCTTTATGCAAATTTCTCAAAGTGCGAATTTTGGATTCGCGAAGTACAATTCCTTGGTCACGTGGTAAACAAGAATGGTATTCATGTAGATCCAGCGAAGATTGAAGCGATAAAGAATTGGGAAGCTCCCAAAACACCGACTGAAGTTCGACAATTTTTGGGATTAGCGGGCTATTACCGCAGATTTATCGAGAATTTCTCCAATGTAGCTCAACCGTTGACTTCCCTTAGGCAGAAAGACAAGAAGTACGAATGGGGAGATAAGCAGGAAGAAGCCTTCCAACTTCTCAAAAACAAGCTATGCGATGCACCGATACTATCCCTACCCGAAGGCACTGAAGACTTCGTGGTATACTGCGAGACTTCACGTCAAGGATTGGGTTGCGTGCTCATGCAACGCCAAAAGGTCATCGCTTATGCTTCAAGATAGTTGAAAGTACATGAGAAGAATTACACCACTCACGACCTGGAGCTAGGCGTGGTGGTATTTGCCTTGAAGATCTTGCGACATTATTTATATGGTACTCGATGTATTATCTTCACTGATCACAAAAGCTTACAGCACATATTTGATCAGAATGAATTAAATGTGCGTCAGCGACGATGGGTTGAGTTGCTGAACGATTATGACTGTGAGAGTAAGTACCATCCTGGAAAGGAAAACGTGGTAGCAGACGCTTTGAGTCGAAAGGAAAGGGATAAGACCCTAAGGGTTCGAGCATTGGAAATGACTATTCGAACAAATCTCACTGCACGCATTCATGACACTCAACAAGAAGCCCTTAAGAGGGAGAATCTTAGAGCTGAATATCTCCGAGGTACGGAGAAGAAATTGGTGCCAAACGAAGAGGGAACCTTATACTTTATGGGATGCATTTGGGTTCCGCTCTATGGCGGTATTTGAGAAGTCATCTTTTATGAAGCTCACAAGTCGAGATACTCGATGCACCCAGTATCGGACAAAATGTATCAAGACTTGAAAGAATAGTACTGGTGGCCGAATGGTATTTTTGAAACCAAGGAAATGGCAAGATATGAATTTTTACAAGTATTACAAAATATATCATATTTTTGTCAAATAGAAAATGTATTATTTTGGATGGAGAAAAATATATATATTTTTAAACAAGTTAAAAATATATTATTTTGGGTGAAAACTAGAAATATATATTTTCTAAAGCTAATCTTAAAAATATATATTATTTTTGAGATTTACATAGAAATATACTTATTTTTGCCGAATAAATTTGTAGATATTTTTCTATAAAAAACCTCTCAAAATATGTATATTTTGATAATATAAATGGGTGATTTTTAGTTGTCTAAAAATAATGTTCTGGAAAAATAATCACAAGTTTAAGTATAAAATATTTAATGAATACAAGAAAATACGTATCCTCATACGTATAAATACATACCGGAATACACCACCAAAACTTGGCAAAATACACAAGTATGAATATACACAAATACAAGTATACCTATGCTTAGGAAAATATACATGTGTGGAAATATATAATAAACCAAGTTGAAAATATATTACTTTAACCATATGTAAGATTAAATATTTATTTATTTATATTTAATCTTGTAGCCATTATTATCATTTATATAATATAGATCAAAATATATTAATAACCTATTAATAATTAGTTGGTAATTGTTGATGGACCATATTACCCTTATTAACTAATTGGGTTTCCTCTTGGGTGTATAAATAAGGAGCTTATTAGAGAGTTAAAGGGTTAGACAAATTACACAATCACAAAACCCTCACTAACATCAATTTCGTATCTCTCTCTCCCTCAACCGATTCTGCCCTAGTTTCGGTTCATCACCATCATCACTTTACACCCTAAGGAGGAACCAGATAAAAACTGACAACTATGTCGAACTCCGTTGCTGCGTCTCTGACTGGATTCTCTATTGATGCAATCAAAGGTATGTTATTTCATGTTTTCCATTATGTTTAAACAGAACTGATCAACATGTGGTATCAGAGCATATGTTGATAAATCAGTTCTGTTTTTCGTATCCATTATTCTCGGATCAAAATCTGGAAAACGGAAGTTTTAGAGCAATAAAATCAAAAACTGTTTTCGGGTTTCATTATGGCCGAAATCCCTGTTTTCGGAAATTATTACTTGATATATTGACCCGAAATCATAAAAGGATTAAGCTTATTGTCACGAAATCCATTACAAAACCATTAAAATCCGGTTTCGGATTTCCAGATTATGTTCTTATTATTTTAGGGTTCATCATTTATGTTCTAAGAAACTCGAAAAATTCATAAGATTTGGAATATAATTTTGGATTAGTAAGTGTTTTACTGTTTTGATCTAAATTTTTATCTATTAAATTTTCGAAAAACTGTTAAAGAGATAATCAGTTATTATTTTCGAAATCCTTGATAAGTTTAGATCATGATTAAAACAGGAAATACTATCCCAAATCCCTTAAATTTCGAGTTTCAGTTTTATCACAATCAGCAGCTGTTAACAGAGATCACGACTCGAGACTAAGGTTGCGACTCGCAACCACGATCATCATAACTCGAGACTAAGATTGCGACTCGCAACCGCACTCATCACAACTCGAGACTGAGATTGCGACTCGCAACCATAATCATCACAACTCGAGACTGAGATTGCGACTCGAAACTAAGATTGCGACTCGAGACCTCATTTTTTATGCTGTTTAATGTGACCTAAAAATTTTTTCGGGGCTCCCGCCCCGAACCCCGCACCCCCCAGCGAACTCACCGCGGAGTTCGATCCGCGCTAACAGGTGGTTTTGCTATTAAATACTTGGTTTTGTTTATACTTAATTAATTAATAAGGATCAAATAATGTTTTACAAAACCAAACTAGCTTAACTTGAATGAGCTTCTGATGTATTAATTCTGGCCAAAGCTGATTTAATATATCTATTTATTGTTCAAGTATTATAAAAAGCTATGTTAAGTATGCATTACAAACGTGAAATGTCTTAATTCTGGCCAAAGCTGATTTAATTCATTTATGTTTAGCATGCTTGACAAGTGCATAACTAAAGTGATTGTCTCATTTCTGGCCAAAGCTGATTTGTCACGATTACTTTGCACACATACTTAAATGATTACACTTCTGGCCAAAGCTGATTTGTCTTTGTTTAAGTAGAATTTTACTAAGTCTATTATTTTGATGTTAGTAATAGACATATCACAATTTCTTCACATAATGATCCTTATATTAATGATCCTTAATTAATTTTATGATCATTTCGTCTGTCTTATTTTTTTTAGTACCCATAATTTTTACTCACTCTAATTTACTTCTACATATATCTCATCCACTTTAATTCCTAAACCTAAAATGTTTGCTTTATTTAAAGTTTCTATTAGAATTAGCTCTTAAATTAAATCCTTGATTATTTCTTAAGACACGATAATCCTATTGCTCTCTTCTGATAAAGATTATAAAGAAGAAAATTAGAGCATGATAATTAGGACAAATCGAACATGATGTCTCTTATGATAATCAAGAACTCTCTAACATAATGCTATCACTAAAGTTATTTCAGATTAAGTCTTTCCTAAGGCTAATCTCTTATATATGGAATAATCACTAGAACTCCTAAGATGCATGCCTTCTTTTATAATTCTAAATTATAAAGTTAAGTGGTATATGTGAATACATTATAATGTACAAAACCATGACCCATAAAGTTAAGGGCTTATACATGGAAATAAGTACATTTTCCAGTACATTACATATTAAGATTTTCACTTGTACATTTTGATGCCTTATAAATCAACTATAACACTCAAAATACCAAAGTATAACGAGTGTGTTGATAAGCAACATATGTACAAAGAAATAAATGTTTGAAGCTGGAAAATAAGTTGTTACTCACCTTACAACCACTTAAACCTTAAAAGAGGATTGTTCTCAGGTCCATAGACAAATTACAACGGTTAATTCCACCTCTAAGGTTCTTCAAGGGAAAATCTCACTGCATCATTATGTCATTAGACTAGACATAAGCAACGAGACTATCCATTATTCTAAGGAACAGTTGGATGAATTAATTAGATAGTCACTTATTAAAGATATTTAAGTCTACTAATTATAATATTCCTATTAATACATGATTAGTTGACTCTAGTTTTAAATGTTTCCTTACCAGAAATCAACAAATAATTAACATAAGAGTTAGTGACAAAATTAAATGTTAAGGCTATAAAAACCATAATAAGCAGTCTTCTAACAACGTCTTTCGATACCTTATATACTCTGAAGATTAATCAGAATATAGTATCATAATTAAGCAATGTTATGAAGGTTGTGAGGTTTGCATAGTCAACATAAAGTCACACTTACCTTAAACTCTCATTTTATTTGTTCTAAATATCTGGATTGAAACATTATTAAGATAAAACTAGATGATACCTTACACTTTCACAACTTTTGTCATCATGCAAATGAAAAATTTGACAAAAGGAAAATGAGACTTACAAATTTCATCCATTATAACCAAAAATTCATGAGAAATCATGACATGGTTAATGAGGATGATTTCTTATCTAATCTCATTCTAAGTGATTTTAAGTTATGTTGTTAAAGCCCTAAATATGTTTTGGCTTAAGGCATAAGTATGGGTCCATCATAAGTCATTCATTGACATTCGTGGAACTTATTCCAAAATGGAATATTCAGACATAATTTCTTTATTTAAAGACTATCTACTTGTAACTAAATTTTGTCATATATGGCCCACGGTCTTATAAGAAGTCTATTCATGTATGTACTTAATAAGATTTCTATTAAATATGTCCCTAAGTTTCTTATGATATTTGGACATTAGAGAAATCAAATAAAGTCTAACGTATATGTGATAGGTTCCCACATCACGTAGCTCATTGAAACTTATCTTGTAGCATTTATAGAGATATCATAGATCAGTGGGAGCATTAAGTGTCTTAAT
This sequence comes from Helianthus tuberosus, assembly GCA_030545235.1. NCBI lineage: Eukaryota > Viridiplantae > Streptophyta > Magnoliopsida > Asterales > Asteraceae > Helianthus > Helianthus tuberosus. The sequence goes on from CM060436.1 coordinate 30,050,974, forward strand.
AATAACTTGCAATAGTTGCAAGAGGTGGGGAGTGAAAACTTTATATTACTTCAATTTACACCTCTTGTACAAGACACTGCTCCATCTTGACACTGTTCTATCATAACCTGTCTCCTTAAAATCTAAAGCTACTTTTACAAAAGTCTCATTGTTGCTTAATTGTGGGCACACTTAGCTTTCTTATCTAAACTAACATAATCCTCAACAAGAGAAACTACAATGACTAACGTAATTAATATGTTCATTAATATGTTTTCTCTATTAGAATTTGTTTGGTCGTTAAATATTGACCCTAAGCATGCTGAGTTCCTAACATTTTCTAAGGTCAGTGGGAGCAGTCAAAGTCCTTATCTTGACTTGCAAGGAATACAAGAGGCGGGGGGAAGAGTGTCATTAAATTTCACTCCAAATTTAACTCCGATTACACCTCTTGTACACCATACCGCACCAACTCTCTTACAAACTTAGAATTCTTAAAATGATAGCAACCTAAGCAAGAGCTAATCCATAAAACTGAAACTTCTAATAAACCTAATAATCAACTCAGGAGGTCATCTAGGTTTAAAAGCCTACTAACTTTGATGATTACATAACCTCCCTAATTGAAGTTGAAATGGATTTTGGAAAAGTTTACTGATCCTATCTCTTCTAATTAAGCCATTAGTGTCAATCAATCTTCTGAATGGAATAAAACAGTTTTCTAGTAAAACTGATTTTATGTGTTCGCATAACGTTTGGGATTTGATTGAATAACCTAAGAGTGTTCATAACTAAACCAAATCCTGATATAAACGTTAAGACACAAAGAAGCATGATTGATTGTCAAAGGTTATACTCAGGAAAAGATATATTATTAAAGAATCTTTCTTATATATCTAACAAAAGATTTCTTTTAGGATCATCACTGTTCTAGTAGCTTATAATAGTTTTGAGCTACATTAGATGAACATCAAAACAACTTTCCCTAACAACTGGCTGACATATATACATGTTCATAAAACAACCTGAAAGTTCTAAACTTAAGGTTAAAGAACAGTTTGTCTATAAGCCAATAATATCCATGTATAGGTTAATGCAAACATCATAATGTGATGAAATCTTAACGTAATTGTTTTCATCAACAACCAAGTGGAATAATGTACATACCTCAAAATGAGTGGGAGCAACTAAAATAAACTTGTCTATATAGATGATATTCTTTTGACAAGTAGATGTTACATAAGTCAAAGCATTGTTAACACAAACTTTGATATAATAGTTCTCAGAGATATCTCTTACATAATAGATATCATAACATGTTGAGATAGACCAAATGGGACATTACTTTCGTTCCATAAGTTTAACATTAAATTGGTCCTTACATATGTAACAAACATTACTGCTCTCCTTTAGAGGATAATAGTATAAATGAGATTATTTACTTATGCTTCATTAATTAGAAGCCTTATGTAAGTTCAAGTCTATACTCGTTTAGATATTACTCACATTGCAACACACTAGATATGTCTAGATTAATGTGAAGCATTTAATAGAGTATTACAATATCTTTAAAAGAAATGAGAGGCTATAATTTAAAGAAGAAGTGAGAACTCAAACCGGTTTATTACTCTAACTTTGAGATATTCAAAGATGACAAAATGTAATTTCGGGTATATCTTTATGTCAGCAGACAAAACCTATTTCATGGAGGAGTCATAATAAACTGATAACAACATAAGTTATAACGACATAATATAGTCACTAAATGTTGTTGGAAATTTATCAGTGGACTCATAAGTTTATTAACTCCATATAATTAATATATTGAAGACTTATTGTGATAAAGTCAGCTACCATGTCTCCTTAAACAGTAACAGTTCGAGAGGTGCTGCATTAAATTTCGATACACAATTAATTATTCGTTTATGAACGAATTGAGGAAACTAAATCTTTGTATCGAATGCATTCATGATATGCTTAAGGATCCTATAACTGAAGGTCTATTACCCATAAGTCTTATTAAGAGTGCACATAAAAGAGACGGGTTTCAATTGATGACCATGTACAACTGCATATCGTACTATGAATGACTAACTATTAATTAATTTTCCTCATCAGTTTGATTTTGTATGTCTCTTACATATGTTCTGCCGGTGTAATGACATATAGACAACTATAAATACAAGTCAAACGTTAAAGGGCTTACATATTTTGATCATAACTGTTAGGTTTTAAATTAAGGCTATAGTATGACTAATGGGGGTCCTGAGTCGCATAATGATTCAACGGCTGTATTTCTCTGCTATAGTACTTGTTTAAGGCTAAAATGAGTATTAACTTCTGATCAGACTTATCTAATACTCATGATAAATGATTATTCGGCTAAGTGGGAGAATGTAAGATTAAATATTTATTTATTTATATTTAATCTTGTAGCCATTATTATCATTTATATAATATAGATCAAAATATATTAATAACCTATTAATAATTAGTTGGTAATTGTTGATGGACCATATTACCCTTATTAACTAATTGGGTTTCCTCTTGGGTGTATAAATAAGGAGCTTATTAGAGAGTTAAAGGGTTAGACAAATTACACAATCACAAAACCCTCACTAACATCAATTTCGTATCTCTCTCTCCCTCAACCGATTCTGCCCTAGTTTCGGTTCATCACCATCATCACTTTACACCCTAAGGAGGAACCAGATAAAAACTGACAACTATGTCGAACTCCGTTGCTGCGTCTCTGACTGGATTCTCTATTGATGCAATCAAAGGTATGTTATTTCATGTTTTCCATTATGTTTAAACAGAACTGATCAACACCATATTCCAAATAATTGGATAAATATAATTTAAGTTAAAATATTATTATTTTAACTAATAATTATACACTTTGGAATTATATAATGTACATCAAAGATGTAACTCAAAATATACCAAGGATTCCAAAATAAGTCTTAACAGACAACTAAGACTAAGAGTCGTTACACGACCTAACCGTCTAATAAAACATAGTACGTGTGTAGGTTGTGATACGACGCTCTAAGCAAACCCGGTGAAGTTTACGACGCAGGATTATGCAACATATGTAACTTAACTTTTGTCACCTAAACTGATTATGCAACATATTTAAACATGTTAGGGCATATAATACTTGTCATAGGACTAGTTAGGCGTCTCGAATGCGTATTTGCGCGAACGACAAGTTAAAGTAGCGTACACTACCCTTAACGGGTCGTAATGGGTCGTAAGCACTTAGGATAGGTTCTGATTTAGAATGTAGGCTTTGTTAAACCGTATCACATGAGTTCCAATACTCATTTGGTTTACAAGACCTCATCCTACCCGATCTTCCCATTTAGGTGTCGATTTATTAACTTAGCAATCCGATTACTAGGTGCCACTTGATTTCTTTGGTTTGCCCAAGCTTTGTTAAGTTCATTTAATCGAGGATACTTTTCAATCTCAGGCGAGTACATAGTTCCCCTCTTTTACCATTTTCAAATGTTTTGGGTTGATTCATATGTATAACCGATTTGTTTTTCCAAATGTATGGCATATATGTGTTTACTAAGTGCTTTTATGTGTATTATTCCGATTATGCAAATACGATGTTTATCCAAATCCTTAAAAGATCTATCTATCTTCATAGTTAGATTCTCATAGGATATTTGAAGTACAGTCTTAGATCTTCCTATCTTCATAGTGATATTTTTAAGAAGTACTTTACGAGACGATGGTTATGGTTATTGTGTAGATTGTTGGTGATTTAGATAATGAAACTAGAGTAATACAATAAGCACATGGTGGATACGCTGCTGGTACTTCCTATATATAAGTGTGCTTATTGTATTACCCTTCGTGGCGTTATCCCGAATCACCATTAGGACTTAGGATTTTTGTTGTTATTTACCAAAGCATAGTTGATACGCTACTTTCAAACCAAGGTATAATTTGATATACTACCGATGTTTTTCATTCTTAAACCAAAGTATACTTATGATATACTACCAAATCTATTATTTCAGAAACGAAGGTATATTTTGATATACTATCTGTTTAATTATTTCATAACTAAAGTATATTTAAATATACTACTTATCCGATTAATTTCAAAACAGTTTTTAATAACCTTTGATTGGATTTCTAATAACACATTTAACGAGTTTTACGAAGATTTCAACGAGATTACAATGTACAATTTCAAATGGCATAAAAATTTCTTAGTAATAATCATATTGCCATATTCAAACTATTTGCCACAAGTTTTCACAATCAATATTAGGTATTGCAATGCTAAACTTTTGCCATTCTCTGGCTTCAATAATTTATTCTCAATCGACAACTCTCGTAGTTGCCAAAGTATTGCAATACCAATGTTTTGCCATTTATTTGGCTAACAAAACCTATGTATTCACCGGCATTTTTATGCTGACTTTATTTTCACATATGTTTTAGGTTATCAATTATTCAAGCATGCAACGCATAGGACTGCATTCAGGGCCTTAGACTTCTTAATCAAAAGACAATTACATGTATTCTTTGTTTGTAAAACGATGTTAATAATATTGAACAATTTAGTACCAGTAGTTGTGAGCAATTTGTAACGTGACTCCCCGATATTTCCGCTGTGTGTTGTTGTATTACGCGATTGGGGTGTTACAATGTGTGGTCAAGGATACGATAATGGGACAAACATGAGAGGAAAAAACAAAGGAATTCAAACTAGATTTTTAGAAGAAAAAAATCCTAGAGCTTTCTATAGTGCTTGTGGTTGTCATAGTAGCCTAAATCTAGCATGGTGTGACACGACAAACACAATTACTAAGTCTAAAGATTTTTTTTGGAACAATACAACAGTTATATACTATCTTTGCCCATTCTATTAATAGGTAGGAAATTTTGAAAGAGAATGTTAAAGGATTAACTCTTAAATCATTGTCTACAACTCGTTGGGAGCCTATAAGAACTCAACTTGGAGATGTAAGAAAAGCTTTGCGAGAAGTTAGGGAGACGGATAGAGATGCTAAAATCATAAGTGAAGCTAAATCATTAGAAGAGTATGAACTTGGTGATTTTGAATTTTGGCACAAATTGTCATTTGGTTTGAATTATTATTAAAGGTGAATGTGGTGAGCAAACGGTTGCAATCAAAAGATGTTGTTCTTGATGTTGCTATTGATGAAGTGGACAAATTGATTAAATTCTTTAAGAATTATAGAGAAGTGGGATTCTCTAAGGCACTTGATGAAGCTAGAGAAATTGCAAATGAAATAGGTGTTAATGCGAAATTTCGTCAAAAACGTGTGATATATAAGAAAAAACAATTTGATGAATCGTCAAGTGTAGAAGAAGTAACATTTTCACCCGAGGAGGATTTTAGAGTAATTATTTTTTATGTATTGTTGATCAAGCTATTTTTTCACTTGAAACAAGATTTGAACAATGCCAAAAATTCGAAAAAATATTTGGGTTTTTGTTTCCTAAAAAGTTGAAGACTCTTGATGAAGCCAAGCTTAATGCGTGTTGTTATCGCCTTCAAGATGCATTAAAGTATGAAGGAGAATCCAAAATTGATGCTAAGGAATTATATACGGAGTTGAAGTTGATTGATACATTTTTACCGAGAAACGTTGACACCCCTTTTGATGTTTTAGACTATATCTTCCAACGCAGTACTACTTATCCTAATGCTATAAATGCATATAAAGTGTTGTTGACAATTCGGGTAACTATGGCATCAGCAGAAAGAAGTTTCTCAAAGTTGAAGTTGTTGAAGACCTATTTACGTTCTACAATGTCACAAGAAAGGCTAAACGGGTTGGCGACAATATCTATTGAAAGTGAAATATTAGATACTATGGACTACAAGGAGTTGATCGAGAGCTTTGCTCCAAAAAAAACGCTAGGAGAACCACACTGTTCGCTTAGTAAGTAGGTTCGATAATTCGATCATTTTTGCTACACTATTTTTGTTAATTTGTTTTATCTATTTCATAACAATTATCGTTGTATTATGAGTTTTTAGTATTTATATCTTTGACTGAATGATTGATGAGTTTATATTATATGAAGATTTGCGAATAGGGCCCAAATTTTTATCTCGCACAGAGCCATTTTTTTGTGATTTTCGGAGACGGCCCTGTACTTGGCATATATACTCTTTGAAATTTTGTGTTTGACTGGTGTCAGACACAAAATTTTATGTACTTCTATATGACGCGTACAGACCTATACGTAGCGTACAGAAACCCTAAAGTGTGCAGATAGTTGGTTCGGATTTGCCAATAGTTTGTCTTTTTTTTTCATGTCGTGTTTAGCAAATGGAAAATAATGGTTGGATTTAGGTTTTTTATTTCCATTTTTAACTTTTTTTAGCGTCTTTTTATCTTTAATTTGAGTACCATATTGCTATATAAAATATGATGAATAAAAAAACTAGGTTTTCATGTCCATATAATTTTGTTTCTAAAGAAGATTATTTTGTTGAAAATCCTATTTGCTGAAGACTTCCTTATTTAGGCATTAGGGCATGTATATGTTGCTTAGCAGTTGCTTAGTTTGAGGAACGTAACTTTTTGCCTTGCACTTTTTGACCCGAACTTAGTTTTGACTAAAACCTGTTTTGACCAAAGCCTGTCTTAGTTAGAATCCATTTTGACTAAAACTTAATTAAACATGTTTTTAAGTAGTCCATTCTGACCCATAACCCAAACTGACCCGATTGGGATTTCCAACGCATTCATGCCGGTGCCCAATCAGAATGTGATTTGTGTACAAAACACGTGTGTGCTTCCTCGTTAATATAGAATGATTGGGTTTAGCGTGTCTCCCATGCTGCAACGCGCGCGAGGTTAAAATCTAGTTCTAATAAATTTGTATCTTTTATTTAGTTATTACAAACAGATAATAAGTAATAATAAAAACCAAAATGTTGAGTTAAATAAATATGTGAGAATTTATGGTAACGAAATATGTTTATTATTATAGGAGTAAAATCAAATAAAAAGTTTATCAGAATGAAAAAGAATCTTAACTATTCATTTTTCAAATCAATGGTCAAAGACGAAATATGTAGAAAAAAAACAGGAGTGTAAGGGTATCTTGGAAAAATCATATTTATTGACATTCTCTCTTCACATGCATATTTCACCCCTATTTTTTAAACGTTCATAACTCTTTTATACAACATTATTTTTCATAAAAATTTCACCATGAAATCAAGCGTTTTTTTATCTTTAACTTGAGTACCATATTACTATATAAAATATGACGACTAAAAAAACCCACAGAAATGTGTTGTATTTCTATGTTGTATAGTATTTTTTGTGCTGAATTTTTGTACTACATTTTTTTTGTGTTGAAATTTATTGTCTTTAACTTTTTTTTTCTGAAATTTTTGTGCTAGATTTTTTGTACTAGATAGAAATGACTTTTTTTAGTAATGAAATAAATATTTCATTCCAATCAACACGGCAAATTACATAAGAATAGCAGGTAGACGGGCAAAAAACTGTGCCGTCATCCCCTTCTGAATGGAAAACCCTAATCTACATTTTGGATGGTTTAGTTCTCACGGTTCTCACAACTCAAAGTGGTTCTTATTTTAACACACCCTTATGTATATACCAGTCGCATAGGTAAAAGAAGAATTTAAGGGCTCATTTTTACTAGCCACTAAGGGGCTCTTGAATTCTTAGAACGGGTCAGTAAAAGCTTTTTAGGATACCCCTGAATTTGTCTTCTAGATCCGCCACTGGTACCACATGTCATTTTCACACTCCTACTTATAAGAACCAAAATGTTTTAGTACCAAAATGTTCTTTCTTCCTATTATAAGAAGTAACACATGTCATTATCACAATCATTTTTAGGCTAATTAGGCAAAATCCACTTTTAAGACCATGTGTAGTGGTTTGGGTGAATAATGCCCCCACCCTTGGACGCTTTCTGCCATGTGGCAGTCCAGTCAGCAAGGGGCATTATTGGGCGTTTTTCTAAATTGAGTATAGTGGGGATGTGGGCATTATATTAAAATGGTGTAGAGAATTAAATAAAAATAAAAAAAACCAACAAAAAAATCTATTGGGCAAATAAAGAAAGATTAAATGTGATTGGTTATTCAAACTTGCTCCTAGCGTGATTCAAAACACGCCGGAGGGTTTTTTTGCAAAAAACGCTGAAACACGCCCACGCGGGGGTGGGGTTTAGGCGTTTTCAGAAGCGCCCCGGATCTGGTCTAAGTGGATCATTCCCCTAGTATTATATAGGAACCTTTGAATATTAAAATAACTATAGTAAACATAAATATGAAGATGTACATATCAATACACGCACTTTTATTAAGATGTACAGATTTTACAAAAATAAATAATTAAACAAATGCCACAACTTACACACATCTAATCTGCTCCTAATTATAGTTTACAGTAACATGTCCCTCAACGTTTAAGGAAAATTTAACACACAAAAATATCATTGGGCTAAATGCCATACATACACCAAGTTATAATAGTTGAATGGCTCCTTTTATCGAGGATGCACATCCGTAATAATTGAAGCTTCAGTAGGCCAATCAGTGGAAGTATTGTTATGCTCTAATTGTGTCAATCTGATTCTTCTCCGAGAAACAAAAGGAGGATTTTCGGGGACTGGCAATGGAATGGAGGAACTATTGAGCATGAGGACTACAGAAGCCATTGATGGTCTTAATTCATCATCTTCTTGAACACACAATAAGGCGATATTGATACAACGTAAGGCTTCATTTTCTGAGATTGAGTCCACCAGATTTGAGTCAAGTATCTTAAATAGTTCTCCATTCTTCCATGTATTCCAAGCCTAGAAGTAAAATTTTGGAGTAAGATAACACATTAGATTATATGACATTAATTATATAAGGGTGTACTCACATGGCATAGAAGGTCTGTGTAGCCTGGTTGGAAGACGCAAGTGTTCTTCTTTCCACTAATAATCTCAAGAACTAATACACCTAAACTGAACACATCGGATTTCACTAAAAAATGGCCATGCATTGCGTACTCTGGTGACATGTACCCACTTAAGAAAATAAAATAAAATAGAATGTCAAAACGTGATATATCTAAGACATACAAGATGAGTCTAGTTTATGTGTTAAATGCGGAAGTTAGGCAACTTACTAAGTTCCAACAATCCTATTTGTCATCGCTTGTGTTTGACTTCCACAAATAATCCTTGCCATGCCAAAATCTGAAATTTTTGGATTCATTTCGTCATCTAACAATATGTTGCTAGTTTTGAGATCGCGATGAATAATTCTCAATCTAGAATCTTCATGTAGGTACAACATCCCTCTAGCAATTCCTTTAATTATTTTGTAACGGGTTGACCAATCTAGATTCGCTTGCTTCGTAGGATCTAAAAATTAATGAAAGTTAGTTTTGAAATAAAATAGACCGTTCTAAATTAATTTGTTTGGATATTGTAGAAACCCTACTTGATTATTCGAGTCACTGACAAATCATGGATAACAGATATCCACATATGATAGAAGGATAACTACAATTCTTGCACATATCAGCAGATGGGAGAAGTTAGGATTACTTGGTATTTGCAAAGGTGAAAGTAAAACTACATGAATACTTAGCTAGGTTGGATAAGAATTCCACAACATATACCACTGAGAAACCTTAGAAAAGTCTATGCTGGGATATATGTTTCGTACCCTCATTAAGTACTTGAGTTTTAGATATATGTATATAATAGTTGGTTATCACAATATAATAACCATAAGGCGTTACAAACAAGTCGGAGTTCTGTAAGAACACGACAAATCCAATTTCTCTCTTATGTTATATCTGCATTGACTCTATACTCCGATCACTTAGTACTTGATCTTAATATTGTGTGTTATGTACTGTTCTAGGATACTAGATTACATATGCCTAATCATAGTCCTTCGCAAAACAAGTTAACTTCCCTAATTTCCGTATGAGTATATCTATCTCGATACCATGGTGTGGTCTTGAGTCACCTCAACACACAAGTGTCAAGTACATGGCATGGCTATCAATTGTTAATTAGTTAAGTTTCTCAACCAATGTTTATATTGTCTTGGATCCTTTATTAGGCTCTAGTCCTCTAAAAGGAGCGTCACTGCGGGAAGCAATGAGCTATGAGTCGCTTGTAGCTAATAATCTACACTTAGATAATATATCAAGGACATGCCTCCACTGAGAAATTTGTATTCCATGTGGAGAAAATCCTTCTATGCTATGAAATTATTAGATTCTACCTAAGACGTCAATATTGAATTATGAACGATGAAACTGTTTGAGCTCGATAATCCTGACCACATCATTTTGTGTGATTATGATGTCATCTATATAAATAACCACAACAATCCTTTAGCCCTAGTGACTTGTGGAGAATAACATGAACATATGCACTATGAACATCCTAGACTCCCTAATAGTAAAAGAAAACCATCCAACATGCCCACGGAGGCTACTTAAGGCTATACAAAGCACAAGATATTTTGCATACAATATAACAGAGGCCTTATCATTGACAATGAAACCATGTGGTTGCTCAATATATACCTCATCCCCAAGAACTCCATTAGAACATGTGTAGTGGAAGACACAAATAATGCCCCCAGGCGTTTTGCGTCATGTGGCAGTCCAGTCAACAATGGGGCATTATGGGTTTTTTTTTCTAAAATGGGTGGATGTGGGCATTGTGTGGCATTATGTTAGAAGGGGTGTAATAAAATTAAATAAAGAGTAAAATGCACGGATAGTCCCTGTGGTTTGGTGAAATTTCACCTTTAGTCCCCAACTTTTCAGAATTACACTCTTAGTCCTTGTGGTTTGATAAGTTGTTACTCGGATAGTCCCTAAAGCGGATGAAGGTTACTCGGATAGTCCCTGTGGTTTCAAGTTGTTACTCAGATAGTCCCTGTGGTTTGACAAGTTGTTACTCGGATAGTCCTTGTCATTTCACACCCACTTAACCATAAAAACTAACCTCCATCCGCTTTGGGGACTATCCGAGTAACAACTTGTCAAACCACAGGGACTAAGAGTGTAATTTTGAAAAGTTGGGGACTAAAGGTGAAATTTCACCAAACCACAAGGACTATCCGTGCATTTTACTCTTAAATAAAAAACCATCAAAAAAATGTTATTGGACAAACAAAAAGAAGATCACAGGTGATTGGCCAAAACCATTGAAGCAAGGCGTGGAAAAAAGCACGCCAAAAGCATTTTTTTTTTTGAAAAAAACGCCCCCGGGAGCGGAAGATGGGCGTTGCGGGGCGTTTTTTAGGGGAAAACGCCCAACCCCCCCCCCCCCCCCATGGGTGGTCTTATGCATATTCGTTTGTGTAATCAAGTTGGTGGTTGCATTAATTACTGATAGTTATTATTATAGAGCACTAAAAAGTTGCACCTATGACTCTAGGCAGTGGCGGAATTAGAAATTTTTTTCAAGGGAACGGAATTATAAGGCTCCTTTGTCTATCGATGTACAATATTTTTTTGAGTTAACTTCCGTTTTGCTCCCTATGGTTTGATCACTTTAACGGTTTTGCCCCAATAATTAAAAACGACCATTTTCCACCTTAATGTTTCGATCTTGTCACCAGTTTGCTCCTCGGCTCTAACTCCATCAATATTGTATGTTAATTGAAAGGGTATTTTTGAAATTTCAAGTTAACATACAAGATCCAAGTACACTTATGTTATACTTGAAATTACCAAAATACCCTTCCAATTAACATACAATATGGATGGAGTTAGAGCCGAGGAGCAAACTGATGACAAGATCGAAACATCAAGAAGGAAAATGGTCATTTTTATGGTCTCACTTTCACAGTTGGAATGCTAGTCTTCAAAACACATTTTCTTCTTGGCTCTCTGGGCAAATGTTTTGATTGGCTGACTGCCAAACCTCTAAACACATTCACCTTTAATAGTGGATCTAGGTTGCTCTCTTCCAAAACACACCATCTTTTACTTATAATATTATGTGATTTGGGCTTCATCAATAGTCGGAACACTACTAGAAAACTGTTGTTATTCCCACGTCAATTTCTGTGGGAAATCCGTGGGTAACTGTGTTTACCCATGGATTCCTACGAATTTCAAACTAATAGTTAAAATGAAAACGAATTCTGTCGGAAATCCATGGGAAAAATCTGACACTTTTCCTACACATAACAATTTGTGGCTTTTTTTGTCGCTTTTTTGTCACAAAACTAAGACCTTTTCTTGTTCGTCGGAATTTTGTGGGAAAAGTGTCGGCATTTTCGTTCGTAGGAAATGTGTAGGAAATTTTGGTAGGAATAACAGCAGTTTTCTAGTAGTGGAAGAAGGTTCACTCCTTCCGGCAATACCTCAACCATGTACAACGATCCCCATTTCTTAACATAAGCAACCTCCAGTTTACCATTGATCATCTTCCATTTTTCCACCATTATATTTGACATCCAATCCTGGTTCATCCATCTACTCGATAGAGATAAGCTTTGTCATTAGGCTTGGAATCACCCTGACGTGTTTCAAATTTCATGTGGTTCCCACAAGAGTTTTTAGATCAAACTCCCCCATGCCTGTAACTTTAAGAACTTAATCGTTTGCAAAACGTACCTTCCCAAAGTCACCTACATTCAGATTCTTCAATGCTTCATTGTAGTTGTAGTGAAATGAAGCACCAGAATCCTTAACCCAAGAGTTCACACTACTTTCCACACCATGAATTAACACATGATTTTCTATGTACTTTACAGATTCACTTCGCTTTTAACCTTTGGACACTAACTCTTAAAGTGTCCCACCTCTTTGCAACCCTAACACATTACATTCTTCCAAGTTCTAGATGAACTCCTACCCCCCATCCAAATATTCCTTTTTTTTATCGAACCTCTATTGACATTCAACGATTCACTACACGATGATTCACACGAATTCCTCCTACTTGCATTCTCGTGTTCACCAAGTCCCGAATCAAGAACATCTTATTTGTTACAACGACTTTTCATACATCTTTGATAGAGCCTCTACCATACCGTGAGTCATAGTTTTCTTCATGATGTTACAAGCAACGCTCTTTGTTAAAGCCATTGCAATAAACATCATGGGTTTCTTTTCTTTCAATTCCAATTAGCTAGTTTCATTTTCTTAGGTCTTACCCCCGTTGGTACCAAATCCAAATCCTTCAGAACCAACGATGCTTCTACTTGCATCTTCCACAACAACTGAAATCCATTCCATTATACTTCTTTATTAAAACTTTCTCGTTTTCTACCATGATAAATGGTAACAAGATTAAATCCTAAGTAGAATAAAAAATAAATGGCCAATCATAGAAATATAATTGAAATAAAAGAACTTGATCAAACTGATTTGATCCTTAGTCTCTATTTCTCTTATAAGCAAATGGTTCCCAGAAACTCACTGGTCAAAGTTTGGTTAAAATTCATATATTGAGGATGGTTCGGGTCGTATTCAAAACTGGTTCAAGCTATACTCAAATCAACGACGATGGGCACTGGTCCCTTTTCAATTTTCGTTGGGTTATCAGCTAGGCTGCCAATTTCCAAACCATAGTGGCTTTCTCTAACCGGGTATAAGTGATTCTTCATGGGTTATTGACAGCGCCTGCGTCCAACCCTAATTGTAATCTTCAAATTCTGAACGGAGGATCTCTTCTACAATTTTTTTTTCTTTAGTATGATTGTGTGTAACAAGCCAGATCTCTGACACCGCTTAATAGGTTTCAAGTGGTATGTGAAAGTGATCAACACACACACACACAAGTATCAGCGACACACAAGAAATAAGGTAGTTCGATGTTGATGTGAAACCTATGTCCATGACTGCAAGCAGAGTTTTTTTTTCTTCGTATTCAATGTGCTCGAAGATTACAAGTACATGCATGGTTTATATTTTGGAACAAGAAACCTTAATTTAGGAAAACATGAATCGGACAGCTTGGCTAATTCATCATTTTTCTTCCTAAACAAGTTAACTAGTATATGCCAATCTACTAATTATATCCCTCAAATTAGGGTTTCTATCTTATCCATCAAGGAAACAAATATGGGCCCTCTTCAAAGAAACCTACCTGAACCCTTTTTTATGTCGTCAACTTGGGCCAAAGCTCAATGCCTTCACAAATCGAACACTGTGAATAGAGCATGATGATCTATTAGCTTGTCGCATTGGTGAGCGATAAATATTATGTAGACTAGAAAGAATACCTTGATTCCCACTCATGTAATGTGTGGCTCAAGAATCCCATGATCAGTTAAGGCTAGATTACTTACATGATTATATCAACTTGGTTTAAGGAGTTTGAGCAGTCAAATGGAAAGTAAGCAATTGTGAAAGTATATTATAATCCTCTTATGAGAATTTGTAAGTAGGAGCAGGGCTTAGCATTTGTATTCTTTTTATTGGCAAGTGCAATAAATAGAAAAAACCGACAAGAAATGATGTTGGAACAATAGCGGGGTGAACATGAACAATCAGGAAAGACTAAAACAATAACTATGGGATGAACAAAGTTTAAAAGGTAAAAACAAAAACCATCACTTGAATAGTATAATAAGAGTAGTAGTAACTATGGGATGAACAAAGTTTAAAAGGTAAAAACAAAAACCATCACTTGAGTAGTAGTGGTAGTGGTAGTGGTAGTAGTAGTAGTAGTAGTACAATGAAGACTACCAAAGAGTTTTAAGCATATTAGAGCAATGGAAGGAGGCAGAAAGAGCAGGGAAACCCAACCAAGTCAAGGGTAGCAAAGATGGTGATAAAATTGTTATAAATAAGTAACTATCACAAGATTTGTGTTTTCTGACGGCTACGAGGCGGTAGTGATATTTTGGATTTTGGTTGATGTGCTAGGTATTAATTGTATGGCAATGTCTTCTTTGTGAAAGGCGGCCGAAGTAACATGATAAACAATAATTGTTTAAAAAGGATGGCATCCGATGTTCTAGGAATTTTCAGTGCTTGTTTTAGGACATGAAACACGTGTTAGATGGTGCGCTAGGATAGGAAACATGTGGGGGTTGGGAATCTAGACTGAAACATGAACATAAAGAAGACGCCTAGGGTTTGTATGAGAATATTACCTTAGTACCTGAAGAAACACCAATCTAATCAAGTAGACTAGATAATGCTCAACCGGGTGAATGGAGATCCGCTCCAAGCTCAATAATTGGAGTAATCCACAAAACTAAGAACGCAATGAGTCTCGTTACAAGAAGGAGAGGTTGTGGGTTCTTCTCGTAACCATCATCTGGCGTGAGAATAAGTATAGATCTTAGAGAGTAAATCTTAAGTGTGGGTGGAGCGTATGGAATGCATTCACCTTGGTGGAGTATAGTATTTATAGCCAGAGTAATGGGAAATGATTGGGTGAGACGTTACTATCAGGATACCCATTTAGGTATCCTCTCTGCTGACCATTAGTGGTTTTAAGAGAAAGGTGCGAGTCCACAACCTCTCATTGGCGACACGTTGATTTCAGGATGTGTCGTTGTCCCTTATGTGACTAGTGGAGGTTTGGGAGGGTGTAAATCCGTGACGTGCAGTTTGACAGATGTCGCTATCACTTTTACTTCTTGTCTCTCCTGTGGTAACCGCTAGTGGAGATCTTATGGTACAATGGTTTGCGGACCGTCAAAGGCTGCATGTCGCTTTCATATTTTATTCTTGTTTCCTTTCATGTTGACACATCCTATGTGGCGGGTGAACCTGCAGATGATATGCTTGGCCAGCTGTCCGGGTTGTGGGTTGGGCTTTGCCCGGGGGTCCGTGACTATATATCTTTAGTACCATGTAAAAGTGAATGAGCAAAAATATCATAATACATACTATCTACGAGAATCTATATATATATATATATATATATATATATATAGAGAGAGAGAGAGAGAGAGAGAGAAAGAGAGGGGGGAAATGTAAAATACAATATGGCTTAACGTATATCACGTAAGACAACGTGCGTGATTATGTGTATAACGTGCGTGATTAATGTTTTCATCATTATATATATAATCGTACTTGAAGTATACTAATAACTCAGATAAGTAAAACAATAGATACAATTAAGAGAATTAATGCAAAACTCTTACGCACTAAGATATAGGTTTTGAAGCTAACCAAATAGAAAGAAGTCGAGACTATGATTAGCAACATATTCATATATCAGGATCTTCTCCCCAACATGAAGGCAAAATCCCAAAAGTCTGACTAGATTTCTGTGTTGAAGCTTGGCTAATAATACAACCTCATTCTTGAATTCCAACGAGCCTTGCGCAGACCCATTGGATAGCCTCTTCACAGCTATTTCTAGACCACTAGGAAGAATTCCCTAACAATTAATAAATATATCAATATCAAAAAATGTATGTCAATCATGGTCCACTTATAGATTTAAAAAAAAAAGTTTAATTAGAAAAAACAGTTTCTTACCTTGTATACTACACCAAACCCACCCTCACCTATTCTATTCTCTATTGAGAAATTGTTTGTGGCTTCTTCAATTGTTCTCAATTCAAATTGTAAAGATTGCTCAGTTATCATTTCACTTTCATCTATATTGGAACCTAGAAAATGAAAATATACTGAACATTATATTTTATGCCAACCCAACATTCACGGAGAAAACATTATCATGTACTTACCAGTTTCCTTCTTTAAATCACTATTAGTGATGGGTCGACACCATTTCTTCACTATGAAGAAATAGCATATGGCCACACATAC
Organism: Helianthus tuberosus; assembly: GCA_030545235.1. Classification (NCBI taxonomy): domain Eukaryota; kingdom Viridiplantae; phylum Streptophyta; class Magnoliopsida; order Asterales; family Asteraceae; genus Helianthus; species Helianthus tuberosus. The sequence continues at coordinate 30,067,722 of CM060436.1, forward strand.
CACAAGAAAAACAACTATAGCAACAATTGTTATGGTTACTTTTGATGAGCTTCTCTTTTTCCCTGCATGTAAAATATATATCTTTTAATATATTAATGGAATTTTCCCTGCATGTAAAATATATATATTTTTTAAATAAATCAATGGAATTCTCTTCTTGCCTGAAATAGCGAAAATTCAGTATATGCACAAAACAGAAAATGTTGTTCACAGTAGTATCAGATCTAACATAAAAAGTTACAAAAGTAAAGTTCAAAGTTACAAGGTTGTGTTACCATACCAGTTCGTTACCGGTATTGCAAAAATGGCAAAAAAATACCAAATCCGACTTGTAGTAAAACCAAAAAAACATAAAGATGAATACCGGTACCTCTACTGATATTGCTCGGACGGTATCAGTTTGGTTAACAATTTTAAACATAACTCTGTAGTGAGATTTTTAAACAATTTAATGAATGCCAGTTATTAGGAAAAAAAAGTCATTAAAATGAATGTCGTAATCGGTACTGAAGTTGTTTGATCAAAATGGTTTCAGGACGATATAGTTTACAATATAAAAAGTAGTTTATGTTGAAAAAAATACAACCACTAATTCTTTTTAAAATATCGGACGCAAGTTGGTAGAAAAGTTCAAATTAAATGGAAAAATATATTATTCTAACAAAACACTGTTGATTCCACATTAAAGTATTCAAACTAGTATAGTATAGTATACTACACTACCAGTTGCGAAGCTTCACCCGAATGACGGGGGGTCGAAAATGTATATACCATAAAATTTCTATAGAATCGGTGGATCGAAAACGTATATACCCAAAAATTTCTGTACGAAGACTATATTTGTAACACTATTGAGCGAAAAGTTCAGGGGGTCGGGCGCCCTCCCCGCCCCTTCTATAATTCGCCACTGCGCACTACAGTTGAAGACAATGGGTTCATAGATTGCCCAAAGAGGAGCAAGAAGATTGGAAGAACAAGATTTAAATTAGGAGGGAATTGGTGGACTTTAATTGTCTAAGTCTTGTAGATCAAGTTTGAAAGAAAAGATACGGGTCAGAATTGTAATTAGTCATTAGTATGGTTTGTATTTAGATTAGTTAGTTAAGTGTGAGGATCGGAAGCGGGTAGATGAATGATTATAACCTACATCATAAAGGAATTGCCACATCGGCGGTAATACATTAGACAACATCAAGGGACGCGACGATTCTTGAAGAGACGCGATGGTTCAAGATGCAACAGTTCAGTATGTATAAATAGGTTTAGGGTTGTTTTCAGATTGTTTTTGTATCTTGTATTCACTCAGATTCAGTTGTTTAGTTTTAACACAATTGCATATTATGGTTATCCCTCTCTTCTTGTTCGATTATTATTGTTCTTGATTGTGGGTTGAATTCATGGTCGATCATGGGATCTATAATAACGAACCGATTAGAATACCTTCTGAATTCTCTCTAACTAGTTCATGAATAATAATAATAATTAAAAGCAGCATAAAACTAATGTCAAACCTGGTTTGTCTGAGAATTGTAAAAACTTATAGATCTCATATCTAACATTGCAACTGGCAGCCAACACTCGTGCGCCTTCTCTCCCGTAACAGTAGTGTCGCAAACGATCTATGCTCACTTGGAGACACTTACTACAATCAGACCCTGATAAATCCGGTGTGCACTGGACATACCCATAAATCAGTTGGGTTTCATTGTAGGATGATGATACATCATGTGCAAACATCTTTTTCTGATCAGCTGAAGCACGGGTGGCTAATTGATCCATCAGATTCTTAGCATGTTGCCAGAAATTATTTTGCTCTTGATCCAGATTGGAAATATTAACTTTGTTGCACTCAGGGATATAAGGGCTAGAGTTCATCGTTGAGAGCATTGAAAAATTGGAATAACGCAACATACAGTTGTCACTCCAAAACACTGCTGCCTTGGAAAAGGGACATGTGTTGTTGTTCAGATCTTCACGCGCTTTGAGCAAACAGTTACAGCAATCGTTTGGGAGAACATCAGCCCGACAAAGATAGAGGCCGTAAGCTATGTCTGGTGTAATACTTCCAGTGCTTGTGTGTAAGAATTGGTTATCACTGATGCTGGTATCAGAAGCAAGTGAGTCAAGGACTTGTTTGAGATTTGAGTAATAAAGGGTGGTGTTGTTTATGGGGCTGCTGATGTTTAGGTCACAGAAATGCGTTTGAAATTCAGCAGCAGTGACTGTATGTATTATAACAATACAAAGAAATGAAAAAAACATACTCTCAGGAACGATGCTATGATATGATCATCCGTTTGGTAATCGTATTTTTATTTTGGGCATAAACATATATAGGAATGAATATATATCGAATTTTAAATCATAAACGCGAGGAATATAGCTTGGACATACTATATACTACATTATATTTTTCAATTAAAACTTTAACTATTTAAATTTATATTACACAAAAAGGATATATTATTATTGAGTTTACATGCATTTTAAAAATAGGTATTAACATATTTATGACATTAAACTTAGAGTAAATTACATAAATTGTCCTTTATTTATGTACTAAATTGCACTTGTTGTTCTATCTTTAAAAAGCACGCGACATGTCCTTTATTTCTACGTTTTGCACGTTCTTCGTCCTTTAAGCTAATTGATGTTAACTTTTCAGTTAACTTTAAGGTAAAATGACAATTTTCCCAAATGACGTAATTTAAAGTTTATTTATATAGGACATAACCTGTAATTTACTTAAGTTTTTCTATTTTAATAAATTGATCACTATTTTCTTTTTATTTTATTAAAATTGTCACTATTGTTTTATCGGTTACTTATAATTTATTCGTTAATTAACATTTTTTTAATAAAAATATATGTTTTTATAATTTATTTATTTTCACTTGTTTAATTAAATTATTGTTTTTTTTTTTATTTTACTAATAATGTAATTTTTTATACTAAAAAAATGGTTAAGGAAGGAACTCTGTCCCTGGTACCCCAAAGGATACCCATGATCCCACCTCACAAGGGTTATGATGTTGGCAAATTACCTCTGCACACCATCCACATGATCTGGGCACCACAAGGGTCGAACCCGCACCACTATAGTTTTACATGTGAGCAATGAACTTCATTGGTAGTGGGTACCACTGAACTATAAGCTCATTGGTTAATTTTTTATACTAAGTTTCTACATAAACTGGTAGTGTGATCGAGTTATTTTTTTTTATCACTTTTACAATTATTATATGTTATTCGAACAAAATTTACTCAAAATATGGGTTAAGTAAGCATGTTGGACGCGCGTTACGATGGGTTGGTTTAAAATATGATGTTTTATAAAATTTTGAAATCTTGCAACGACATTTTTAAAGCAGCTGATTATTTTAGATGTGTTATATTATACTAAGAAAATTTTAAAGTAATCCATACAATAATAGTGATAAATTTAATAAAATCAAAAGAAAGAAAAGAATAAATTACATGTTATGTATTTTATAAATAAACTTCAAATTATGTTATTTGGGTAAAATGACCATTTTACATTAAAGTTAACTGAAAAATTACCATTGTTTAGCTTAAAGGACAAAGAGTGTGTAAAACGTAAAACTAAAGGGCATGTTGTGTGCTTTTTAAAGACAACGGACAAAATGTGCAATTTAGTACATAAATAAAGTACAATTTGTGTAATTTACTCTTAAACTTAATAAAATGGCCCCAAACACGTATTAGATATCATAAAATAGTGAGGAATGTTCTAATTTATTTTAAATAAAAATACAATTATATAATAGTAAGGAATGTTCTAATTTATTTTAAATAAAAATACAATTATATAATAGTGAGGAATGCTTAATTTATTTAACATAAAAATACAATTATATACAAATACCTTGTGAATTTCATTGGATTTTTGTGTTAACTATTTTACAAAGAAGACGACCATATGTGAATTAAATGATAAGCATTATGTACTTCGAATATTTTCGTTGACCGATTAAAATGCCAGGACTGGTTTTTTTGAGACTTAATATTCACGCATTCCTCCTCTCTATCTTTTTATACATACATCTAATCTAACTTATAATAAAGTACTCCAAATAATGCTACATGGCATTCTCTCCTTCAACCTCATAAATATTATTTATAATCATTTAATAAATTTCTTTTAATATTAATATTAATAACTAATATATAGATGTCATTTATTTTTATCCTTATCTTTATCTAAGATTAATAAATAACTTCAATTTTGCAATTTAGACCTTTTATTTTTTTACTTTTAACCCAAAGTTTTTCATCTTTTACAATTTAATCTTAACTCTTCTTTATTTTCAATTTTGGTTCACCATACTTATCATCTTTCTCAAGTTTTTTGTTTCATTTAACATTTTTTTTGTAATTTTTTTCCCGTTTAACTGGCCTATCGCAGCACATCTATTTTTCTCCGTTTAACAAGTTCGACTAACGCGTGGGTCCTGGATTGACTTAGTTATTTTTTCTATATTTTATGTTTCGGTTTAATTTCTCTGCAACGAGCGTTCGTGATTCAAAGATTTTACGTCTGCTTTTCGTTCGTCGTTATTTTTTTCGTTTTTATTTAATTTGTTTTTACGAGCTTATCCGGTGTTGGTGGTCGCTGACAGTGATATAGCATTAGTACTACTTGACACAGTCTTAAACAAGCGCTGTAACATAGGGGCTTAATACTAGCCAGTAAATATATATAGAAAGATAGAGTGAAACTGGATATAAAAATAAGATTTTGGGATATTGAAAGCGGACTTTTATTGAAATTGTTGTCACCATCTCAATTTTCTCCAATAAAGTCGCTTTGACCTTTTGTAGCATCAAATATTCAATTGAATAGTTAGATCATGTCACATCAGTTTGGCTCTTCTTTTTTTCTATTGATCAAACAAGCCGCCAAAGACGAATACGAGTTGAGAATCCAAATACCGTATAAGATGGTATCTTTGTACGAAGTCTAAGCGACAATAACAGCCATCAAATATCAAATTAGAATATTTACGGACTACCCATGGCATTATAGACTAGTGGTATCTTTGGGTTGGATAAGGCTTATGACCATTAGGTCATAGGTTCGATTCTCACAAAGGGGGTTTTCTCAGATTTATTGGGTTTCCTCCTGAATTGGTGTATAGGCATTATTGCCTAGTGGAGATGGATATGATCGGGTGGTTCTGCTGGTGGCACGATGATACTCCAGTGGTCCGTCAGTGATCCAAATTTGCCGTTCAAAAAAAAAGAATATTTACGGACTAGATAAGCGCGTGAAAAATGATATGAATTTAAGTTTCAAACAATTGAAATTATAATAGATAAAAAGTAAGTTAGTCTTTTCCCATTTAAATAGTTTACCCTTTGATTTTCTAATGGTAATAACTTTTTTATATGTTAATAATTTTTTTTAAATTATACCGTATTAACGAGCATTACATTCTCTTTAATTTGAGCAGTCTATTTCTATAGTTTTCTTAAAAAATTACAGGATTAGGAATACCCATTACGTGATTACGTGATTTTGAATACACAACACAAGAGTGCGTGATTACGTGATTTTGAATACAGGATTATGAATACCCGTTACGTGATTACGTGATTTAATTATTGTATTTTATGTGAAACCCTACTATGTGATAACGTAACAATAGTTGACTATGTATTATTATGTGATTACGTAATTTTGTATACACATTTTGTGATTACGTGATTTAATTAGGGCAATTGGATTTTAACACCTCAAACTTTGAAGAATTGGCCAATAACACCCGCAACTAACACTTTGATCTGTGACACCCCAAACTTTTAATTTTGTTTGTCATTTCACCACTCAGTTAAAAAATGAGTAACTGAGTTAGTCTTCCATCCTAGCTGGCATCCTACGTGGACTATTTTTGACGATGTGGCACATTCATGGGTATAAAACCCATGTTCTTCTTTGATTAACCCTGCACAAACAATTGGATTTCAATGGAAACCCTAATTTGCTTATACGGTGCATGAATCGACCAAATCGAAACCCTAATTCACTATCAAGATACATTCTTTCAACGTATTGGCTGATCGACATGTCTACGTCTTCCAACTCTTCATGTAATACGAACCGAATCCCTAAAATATTCAAAGTGGACATGGATGGGAAGTTGTATTGTCATCACGAGATCAGTGTTGTTCTTCGCGTAGCGGGGAGGAGAAGTGTTCGATGTGGTGCTGAATTTTACGATTGCTCACAATGGTCGGTAAGTCCTGTGTATCAATGTGTATCGAATTTAACTTGTTTTTGAACTGACGACATAATGTTGGTTTGTAGCGAGACGACTGCAAGTTCTTTATGTGGAAAAAAGATTTCGACAAATTATTCAAAGTTCATTCAACTTGCAGCTCAAGTGCAGTTACAAGAAGTGATGTTATGACCGGCAATGAATATAAGAATGAGAATTTGCAATTGCGGAACAACTTGCTATCTCAAGAGAACAATTTGTTGAAACGGCAAATTTGTGCGAAAGAATCCATGTTGAAGCAGCAGTTTGTCTTTAGTTTGTTTGTTATCATTGGCATGTTGTTTTACGTAGTGTATCGAATTTAACTTGTTTTTTATTGTACGTTCTTTGAACAGATGAATGAATGTAGTCTTTATTTGAAACTATATGTGCAATTGGGCTTGGATGTCTTTATTTGAACACATGAATGAATGTACCATATGTGCAGACCATTTGAAACTATATGTGCAGACCAAAACAAGTAAGACAACTGCCATATGTGCAGACCATTTGAAACTATATGTGCAGACCAAAACAAGTAAACAACTAGCATATGTGCAGACGATTTGAAACTATATGTGCAGACCATTTGAAACTATATGTGCAGACCAAAACAAGTAAACAACTACCATATGTGCAGACCAAAACAAGTAAACAACTACCATATGTGCAGACCAAAACAACTAAACAGGTGCAGACCCATATGTGCAGACCTGTTTACCATATATGCAGACCCAACTAACCATCTAACCATATAACTAAGTACCCCTGTAACATACATGTACCCCTGTAACCTTATGCTATCTAACATACATGTGCAGACCTGTTTACCATATATGCAGACCCAATATGTAGAATGACCATTCTACCCTTGTGACCTTGTGCAGACACCATACAGCATATCATACAATATGCAGAATGACCATTCTACCCCTGCTATGAAATATTAACTGTAGAATGGCCATTCTACCCCTACTATGAAATATTAACTGCAGAATGAGTTTAACCATTCAAAAGATTCAGCAGTCATAAGTTTACATAGTCATTACACAACCAACAAAAGATTCAGCAGTCAAAAGTTTACATAGTCATTACACAACCAACAAAAGATTAACCATTCATAAGTCATGTTCAAAACAGATTAACTAACTGCAGCCTTCTCCGTTCCCTTTCCCGGTTGGCCTCCCTCTTTTAGTTGGCCTTCCCCTTTTAGTTGGCCTTCCCCTTTTACTTGGTTTTTTCCTTCCGATTTCTGCCGCATTTTGAGAATCTGTTAATAGTAAACAAATTTAGGAAACATTAATATAAACAATAAACCAACTGAATCTATTAAGTTCACCTTTAACTGTGCATTTTCTCTTGTTGTGACCTCTTTCTCCATAAATCCCACATGTCATTACGACCCCATGCTTAGTCAGTTTTCCTGGTTTCTTAGGATCCTCATGAGGGTCCCTCTTTCTGTTTTTTTCTTAGGCCTACCAGGTGCCTTTTTTATTGGAGGTGGATCCAATGGATAATCAACCTTGGGCCAAAACTTTTCACTAGGCAATGGTGGGATTGAGAAGTCATAAGTTCTCATATATGTCACTTTGTGGTAACATGGGTCAACATAATCCTCAGCATTCTTATGCAAAAATCCATCCACAGCACACACATGCTTACAAGGATACCCCCTTAATTACCACTTTCTACATGTGCAGGTCTTATTTTCCAAGTCAACTGTAACATCATCAACATCTCTAACTTGAAAAACCTGATAAGATGAGGGGTATACCTCACACCTAAATGCTGCATCTTTTGAGAAATCAAGTTTCTCGTGGATATTGGGGCAAATGAGCACATCTTTGGCTTCCATTTTAGTTCTTTTGATCATTAACCTACTCATGATTTGAACCCTAATGTCCTCTAGCATGTATATAATATGCTTTGACCTTGCAGTTATGATATAACCATTAAATGTTTCTGCCATGTTGTTTACTATGACACCACATTTAGTGTGAGTTTTCAAGTAGCACCTGTTAAAACTTTTGGGATCCTGCTTTAAGATTGCCTCTACTGCATAAGGGTTTATGGGCCTCATCTCATCAATGGCTTGGAGGTAATCAGGTTCACAGTATGCTCTTGCAGCTTTCCAATACAACTCCTTGAGCTCCTCATCCTTAAAATTCTTGTGCCAATTCACATAGATGTGCCTTGCATAGTTTCTATGCTCTGCTCTTGGCCAAATAAGTGCCACAGCATTTAACAGACCCTGCAGATAAATGATTATTAACCTTAGACATTAGGGCAGAAGATAATTATTCATTGTAAAAATTGACAATGGCTACTACCTTTTGTTGATCGGAGATGAATGTCCAGCCTCACCAGTATCACTTACACCCAAACACTTCCTGAGCTCTTCCATGAACCATTCCCAACAATCGTTATTTTCACCATCTACAACTGCCCATGCCAATGGATACATCTTATCATTAGCATCTCTGCCAACTGCAGTTAACAACATCCCTCCTAGGAAGGTCTTTAGAAAACAACCATCTAGACATAAGACCTTCCTACATCCAGCTAGAAATCCTCTTTTCACACCATCAAAACACACAAAGAGTCTGAAAAATGTTTCACATGTGGCTGTGGGATCTAAGTTAATGAAACCTGGTGGTGCAGTAACAAGCAAAAATGTTGATGTTGGGTTTACTTTTTCCAAAATCTCCATGTATGCACCAATTTTGCTATAATGATCCCTCATTGATCCATGAAGTTTCTTATGGGCACATGTTTTAGCCTTGTAGGCCAGCCACTTGGTGATTATGACTTTATACTTATGTTTTACAGCCAATGTGATTTCCTTAGCCGGCCAGTTGGGCTTGGATTTAAACACTTGCAGGAACTCATTAGCTATGAACAATGCAGTTAGCTGTCTATTCTTTACCATGTTTCTTTGGCAGGTATGTGTATTCCTCACTCTCTTTACCAAGTAACACTCTTTCCCTTTATGAAGTGAACAAAGTATAAAGAATGAACACCCTTTAACACAATTGACAACAATACGACCACATCCAGTCTTTTCGCTCTTTGCAAGGTACAAGTTCCTACCATTAGCTACTGAGTACTGCCTCACTGCCTCTTTAAAGGCCTCCTTTGATGCAAACCTTATTCCCACCTTCCAAATAAATTTCTTCCAATTTGTATGTTCACCTACAGATGGGGCTGCTTCCTTGTACTTCTTGCCCCTGATATCATCATCGTCACTATCACCAGGTGTTAAAATGTCCCCATCAGATTCCTCGTAACTACTGTTTCCATCTACCCTTGCATCTTCAGTTTCATGCAAATTACCCTATGTTTGTCTTTCACGTACTACCTCATCAAACACTTTTTTTTGGCTTCCAAATCTATCTTGGTTGCCTCTCTAACTGCATCTTGTGACTGTCTCCACTCAACATCCTCTCTGTCTGACTCTAATCCAACTACATCATCCGCAACTTCCTCTTCATCACTGGTCTCAACTAGTTCATCATAGTCTTCATCATCAGAATTTGACTCTTCATCTTCCACACTGAACTCACTATCTTCACTGTCCTCGTCTGCTTGCTTACCTATTGAGTTAGAGCTGCATCCAAGGGAAACCCTAGAAGATTGGGCTTTTTGTTTACTGGATTGGGCTTCAGGTTTACTGGGCTGGGTAACAGGGTTACTGGGTTGGGTAACAGGTTTAATGGGCCTAGAACTGGAGTGGGCTTCAGGTGCACTCAATTGACGTTCTTGAACAAATACTTCCATAAATGGTTCACTCCAATTAACAACCTTCTTAACCAACTCCAACACATCTCTATCATCACAAAAATGCCTAATTTCACCATCATCCGCATCCAACCCATACATATGAAAGACCCTCGATTTATAGCATTTCGTTGCCAATGCATAATCTGCTAGCTCAAAATATGAAATGTGGTCTACATCAACTTTAGTTAACATAGATTCACCCCCAACGTACTGTGGTACACCAAAACCTAACTCAATGTAACCACCATACCAAAGCATAACATCAATCGATTCCCCCATTGCATAATCTACTAGTTCATGTGAAATCGTACCTTGAATGGAGTTTAAACATGATGGATTGTTGATTATGAGAAGCTAGGTCACATAACCCTTGATCGCTCCCTCCAAAACGCACAGAACAACAATGCCAGCTACCCTGAAGGATTTTGCTTCTTATAACATGTTGGTTTGCCACGTCATGGGTGCCATGTAGGATTAATGATGCCAGCTAGGATGGAAGACTAACTCAGTTACTCATTTTTTAACTGAGTGGTGAAATGACAAACAAAATTAAAAGTTTGGGGTGACACAGATCAAAGTGTTAGTTGTGGGTGTTATCGGCCAATTCTTCAAAGTTTAAGGTGTTAAAATCCAATTGCCCATTTAATTATAGTATTTTATGTGAAACTACACTGAGTGATTACGTAATTACGTAAAAACAAAAACATGTAATACATAATATTTCATATGGAATATCAAATATTTTAGGTCTAATCACATATTAAAGATAAATTATATACAAAACATTAATCAAATCAACCTATAATAACCATATAACCTCGTATATTAGAGATTTAATCGCGTAATAAAGCATAGGGGATGGTTATCTTGAGAATGCTAAATATTGCGAGAACCATGAGAACGAATGAAAAAACCAATCAAATTCAATTTTTTTAATACAACCCTCATTATAAACTATAAATTAGCAACAAAATGTTGCTTTATAGAGTTTTACCCCTTGCATGGTGTAACGCCCTGCGTTTTCATACTTTCCATTATTAGAAAGCATTGATTGTATTTCTATTTTTGGAAATCTTGTATTCTTGTAATCGTCTTTTCGTTGTAATCGTTGTAAAATCCGAGACTTGGATCTTAAATAAAAATTCGTATTTCTTTAAATTCATACATACTCATACGTTCGAATCCTTATTCATAATTCATACGCATACGATACTTATTTACGATGCATATACTTAACCTTACATGTCCATACTTGTCCTTATAATATTGATACTTAAAAACCCCTAATAATATGCTTTATTACACAACGATTAATCATCTAATATGTGACCTATACTTGTCACTTACAAACATGTTAAATGCTTATATATCACACTTTTTACCTAGTTAAATCATGTTTTATTTCATATTATACCTTGTTACAAGTTAGGGGAAACATTGTTACATATTATTACACAACTTAATTAACAAAATTACTCATTATAATGTTTAAAAAAATAATAATAAAGAAATATGGCAGCTCCAAATCAGCAAAATTCAGCCCTATATGGTTGGGTTTTGTGGGCTTGTTTCAAGGTTTAACCCCTTCTAAACACTTCCAAAGCCCAACCCATTGAAACCCTAATCCCTTCCCTATATAATAAACACTTCCCCACTCCTTATTCCACTTTTACAAGCCTCCAAACACTTCAAAAACTCTCCCAAACTCAGCTAAGTTTCAGCCACGTTTTTTAAAGTTCCAGCCATAAAAAGTGAGTTTTAACTCACTTCCACTTCAATTTTCTTCTTGTTTCTTCTTCTACAACACTTGGATAACCTATAGGAAGGTTCTCACAAGTTTTCTTGGGCAAACTAAGGTGAAACCTCACCATTTTTTAGGTCCAAAGTGCACCTAAATTCTGCTCATTTTTATCTTCATGTTTTGGAAGAAAACTCATGTTTTCTTCATACATTCCTATGTCCTTATGCTCATAATCAAGTCTATGATTAGTTGGGCTTAAAAACAAGGTTGTGGCATGTAAAAATCAGAGTTTTAAACCTCATAAACATTCTGTTTTGTTAGGGTTTTAACCCATAAGTGATGTACAAGCTTAACTCTTGTAGTTTGTGTGATTGTAAGGTTAGCTTGGGCTATCCTACTTGAAAATCCACACATCACTTGATGTTTTCTTAGATTAGTTGTATGTATTTCATTCCTTTATTGTATATTCTTCACCCTCCTTGTTGTTTATAACAACATGTGTAGTGGTGAATACCAAAGAGGTACCTAAATAGAAGACTTGTCTTTCCTACCTCATGCATGACTTATGTGATACAAAAGAGGTTCCTAAATGGAGGATTTATCCTCCTACCTCATGCTTGACTTATATGACAATGTGATACCTATGTAACCTATATAATATCTAAGTAACTAAACCTTTATGATAGCCTAGTGGTTATTTGTCAAGTGTTAAAGTTACATCATCTAAGACCATAGCACTTGTTACGATTTTAATGGGTATTTTGACCCATGAAAACATTCTAACCCTTTTGGGTTTCATAGTGTCAAACAAGTATTATATGACTAGATGATTATTTTCCTCATGTGTATATTTTTCATGCACTTTAAACTCCGAATCCCTAAACCATATGTAATCACCTCTTAAACTCCAAATCAAACACAACCAATCTTCTAGTCTCGACAACTTCATCACATTGGATAATCGGAAAGCATATGCAATTTTGTGAGTATACTCGAGCCCATTTTTACTTTCAAACACTTTTGGGTGTAACATGTATTCTATATAAACACACGAAACACTTGAAACTATTTGAATCACTCTCTATGCATGTTAAACATGATACTATATGATGCTTATTAATCGCGTATGTTATGTAAACTTTTCGTATCTATATGCTCATTAACTTTGTACAAGCCTACCTTAACAATTATAGCGCTATAGGAGTAATGCACCGCCCACTAGTCTCGGGGTATAGTTAAGGTAAACATGTTACCTCCCGTTATTCTTTAGGATGGGCTATTTTAACCCATTGGATTCTTGGATTTGAACATATAGCTTACACCGTTTCAACATACTAGTAACTTGCATATTATGATTCATGTTGGATACGAGCCGTTAAACTATTTTAATCTATTTTATGCTATGTATCAAACTTGTATACTCGCCAACTTTTTGTTGATCATATTTTAATACATGTTGCAGGTTTGATAAACAAGATGATGCTAAGTGAAGAAACAAGATTTGGGTGGACTTAGAAACACACTTAGATTAATCTATTTTATCAATGTATGTTTGAAACAATGTTGTCTTATTTGATTCTTGTATGACATTTGTAGCAACTTTTATGAAATCAAATTTAATTTATATTGTCACATAGTATTATGAAGTCTCTTGCAATTTATTTCGTCTCATCCCGATGTTTTCGCCATCGGTTGGGGTTTGACACACGAGGAGATTTTCAAAAAAAAAAGTTTATTTTTCATTTCTAACCTAATACTTTTCTTCTTTTGTTTTGCAATTTAACCCTAACAGTTTTTATTTTCATCTTTAGCCCCTTATAAGTTTCAAATTCATCTTTCACAAATTATTCGTTTTACGTTTCGTTCTAGATTTTGGAAGTTAACACACTGCAACATGTGTGTGGGGTTTACCTTTTCCAACACGTGCATATTTTATGTATGTTTCGTAAATTTTGTTTCGAACGTGTGGAGTCAAATTGTAGTTTATGTTCTATGTATAAGTTGGGTCACATATAAATTTGATTTACTTTACGTCCAAACGCAATTCTTATATAGGTTACTTCGGGTTCAATTCGATACGTCAAATGCGCGTTTCCATATGGTTAACGAATCACACGACATTTAGACTAATCCATTCGATGTTAGCGATGTTCTCGCGCCGCAACGCGCGCTGGTCTTATTGCTAGTTATAATTAAAAATACAACATTAAAAGGAGAATTTACTATTTAAATAATTAATCTCTCTATTCAAAATCACTCTTAATAAGTGTTTTACACATGTGTAAATACAACAAATTTACACATGTATAAATGACAAGCTTACACATGTGTAAATTTTCTTTATTTACGAATACATGTAAATTTAAACGTGTAAATTTAATTTTATTTACAAAGCCACAAGGGGAGGCGAGTCGCGGCCCGCCAGGTAGTCTGGTCTGCGCGCAAGTTTGATAATTTGACATTTTAGCCCCCTAACTTCTATGTTTGATGATTTTAGTTTGTTTTAAGGGTCTTTTATGTATAATTAATCAATTTCAAGGGTACGAGATGAACTTTTATCATAAAACTAATATCAAACAAGTATAAACAAGTGCGTTTGTCGAGATTTAGCATAGTATTGCATAAATTGAGCATATAAGTTGTGTATTTGCATGAGTAAAGAGTTTAGCACAAATTATGAATAGAGTATCATGTGTTTAACCAATCCAAATGTATAACGAGTATCAAAGGTGTATAACATGTATTTTTTTTAGGGTGAGGGTATTAACACACCCCTACTTTTTGAGTGCACACCCCCCCCCCCAGAGGTGGCATATAGGGCAATAAGGGGATTATATAGTGTGAAAGCAATTAATGTGCCAGAAAAGGGGTTTTGATAAGCCTCTCATTGTCCTGTGAGTGGCATATAAGGTTGTGGTAGTTGGAGCATTAAACCCTATACGCCTCTCATTAAGCAATGAGAGGCTTATCGGCATGATTTTTGATGAATTTAAGGTATAATTACTGTCATGAAAGGAGTTCAGTCTGAAAAAGCGTGAAAGTGACCCATATGACCCGTATCGACCTATACGACCCTTATCGAGCAAAAATGTTTGTTTACCCAAGCATACGGGATTTATGGCTTCCAAATTTTTTCAAACTCGCAAAATTCCGACTGAACTCCTGAAGATTCTTAACTAAAAAATTTGGTTGAGACCGTGAAGCATAAAGATGTCGTTTTGGGGCATTGGTAATATTTTTGGCGAAGATTCGAACCAGTCGTACGTCTCCGAAAGCGTTTAGTTATCTGGCGTTGATCGAGGTGAGGAGGAGGTTGTGTCCGTGCCTCGTTGTGATGACGGGGGTGTGCGACCCACGTTACCTGGCTTGAACCAGGTGTTTGTAGATGAGGGGGAACCATCTTACATTGCCCAAAGTTATCCGCGACACGAATACGGGACTTACCATTCGTATACGGAAAACAAACACAAGTTAGAGTATGAGGAAGGTGCTAAGGTGTATGAGAAAAATGATAACGAAGTCGAAGAAGGTGCTAACGACTTTGAGGAAAATGATAACGAAGTCGAGGAATGTGCTAAGGACTTTGAGGAAAATGATAACGAAATCGAGGAAGGTGTAATGCACTTTGAGGAGGTTGTTGACGACGACGAACCTGCTAACGAGGAAGGTGTTCACGACGAGCGTGCTAACGAGGAAGGTGCTAATGACGAGAAAAAAACAAAAAAGGTATGACATAACCGTCAATTACGTGTTATTCGTGTTACATAATGTTGATATAAATTTAGAGTGGATAAAATGATTTTGTATACGTGTTATTCGTATGTATATAATTTTTATTAGGTAGGAGAAATCTAGAAAATGTTTGACACGTCCCGAGCTTAACCCGAACCCGACCCGAAATTGTGTCATACATATTAACCCGATTTCATTATCATTTTGGTGAAATATTATATATGTTCTGGTGAAATATTTTGTTAAAAATAGATTACTTAGGCTTGTAAATGAACCGAACGAACACGAACGAGGCATGTATACTGATTAAAAATAGAAAATGTATGACACGAAATTTCATACAAACCCTAAAATGTGTCATACATATTAACCCGAACCCGATGTTGAACCCGAGTTTCTTTATTGTTTTTTCGACAAATTAATATATTAATTTCATTTATGTGGATTTCTAATGAACCTTTTTTTTGAGGTATTTGGGTCACTTGAAGAATTAAAGAATTAGGTATACAAAAGAGAAGTTGCGAAAGGTTACGTCATTGTCACCCAACGAACGAGGAAAAAAGGTGAAGGTGCGTCAGCAAGGACAGTGAAGATATGGTTGCAATTCGATCGTGGCGGCGAACACAAAAGTAAAGCATCCGTTCGGCGTTCCGGTAGCAAAAGGGTTGGCTGTCCTTTTAGTCTGATAGGGAAACTAGACTCAAGTAGTGGTAGTTGGAGCCTTATGGAGAAGAAAAACATTCACAACCATGAGCCTGCTGAATTTCTCGAGGGCCACGCGTTTGCTAGAAGGCTGACCCCGGACGGAGAATCACTGGTGGAGAGACTTTATCTGCAAAACATGGAGCCTACAAATATACATTTAACCATAAGAAATCAGTACCCACATAGCGTGTGCATTCTACAAGACGTACAAAACATGATTAAAAAGATTAAACGAAAAATGTACGGCGATCGAACTCCAATGCAGATATTGGAGAGCATGTTGCAAGAAGAAAGGTACGTTTATTTCACCAGAGTGAATCCCTCCACAAACGCGGTCTAGGATGTTTTTTTCGTTCATCCGGACTCGTACAACATGTGGCGTGCATTCCCACATGTGTTGATGATTGATGCTACCTACAATACGAATGAGTATAAGCTTCCGTTTATTCAACTTGTGGGCGTGACATCGACACACAAGTCTTTTTGTGTGGCTCATGCGTTTGTCTCTAAAGAAAAAAAAGATAACTTCTTATGGGTCCTGGAGAAGCTCAAAGAATTGTTGGTAGATTGCATGGAGCCACGTGTAATTGTAACATATAGGGATCAAGCTTTGATGAATGCTTGCGATAAAGTATTCCCAAAAGCTTCCAAATTGCTATGTAGGTGGCACATCTCACAGAATATTCTAAAACACTGTCGGGCAAAATTTACGGATGAATACTGGAAAATATTCAAGCTTTCTTGGTCTCGACTGTGTAATTCTCCCATTCCGACGATATACAATTATAACTTTCAACGGCTTTTCACGCGACTGGTTAACGACGGACGATCAGGTACATATTATATTAGTTTACATACATTCATCCATACATATATACATACAAACATTACAAATCATTGTATTCAGTTTTTTTTTTCAGATGTTCTGGATTATTTGTATGATGTGTGGCTGAAAGTTTATAAAGAAAAGTTCATTTCAGCTTGGACTAACACAGTCCCCAATTTTGGTCAACATACAACCAACAGAGTTGAAAGCCAGCATTCTAAGTTTAAGAGGTACATTAAAGGGCCAAACAACTCGCTCCATAGACTTGTGTGTCTTGTTGGAAAAGTTGTAGAGTCACAAAAGATACAAATAAAACTTAGTTTTCAGGAGAGCAGGTCCGTGCAAATGGGGGACCACAGATTTCCATTTTTTCACAACCTACGCGGTAATGTTTCCCAAAAAGCCTTAGAGTTATTGGTTGTCGAAAGGAAGAAGCTAAATGCGTTGAGGGCAGGAGGGGGGACTTGTGGCCACCAGCTTTCTACGTGTTGTGGGTTGCCATGTGCTTGTCAGATGGAGTGGTGGGAAAATACAGGTAACATAACAACTATAACATATGCTTCGATCCATAGAATATAATCATCATTATACTTCATGTTTTAACAATGATTCTTGAAAAACAGGTTGCAAAATTCCACTTGCCGCGATAGATAAATTCTGGACAAAACTTGATTTTTCGACAGAAGAACTTAATCAAGACGAGTGTAATATTCAGGCGGAAATGGATAAACTCACACAGCAACTACATACGCAGCCACCTCTAGTGTTAAAAAGTATGTTGTCGAAGATGAAAGTGGTGTTGAATCCAAGTATGACTGATCATCAACCGCCTGAGGTACAACAAGATACGCGGGGCCGCCCAACTACGAAAGCAAAACAACAAAAGAATGAAGACCTTGCGAGACGTAAAGATAAACAACCCGAATCACAGAGGAACGACTACACTCAAAAGCCAAATGTGCGACATAGTCGTTCAAAGAAAAGCAAAGAAGAAAAAAATACACTTCCGATTATAGATAAAGACTTTCCACTGTTGGCCGGGCACAGGTACATACGTATATACATACATATATTTAGAATTCTTTTTCAAATTTTTATTTTTTAATATTTTTTAGTTTTTTGCCAATTATAGGTACAAAAACGTGATCGAGCGTTTTAAGCCGGACGGTAACTGTGGGTTTCGATCCATAGCTATGGGTTTGGGGTATGACCAGAAACAGTGGAAGTGGGTCCACCAAGAGCTACTCGACGAGATGTTCATTAACAAAAAGCGTTGGGGGCATATACTCGAATCATTGGACAAGGGATGTTACGAAAATGTGTATCGATCGGTAAATTGGTTAAATGTTGAACCTGCACCTATGGCATGCTGGATGTGGTTGCCCTACACAGGGTTGTTGGTGGCTCAAAATTTTGGGGTGATTGTTCAACATTTAAGCAATAGTGTTTGTCAAACTTACTTTCTGATGTTCGATGGACCGCAGGTTTACCCGAACCATTCCATTTTAACGATTGCTTATGTCGAAGATAGCCATTTCATCATGGTTAAGTTAGCGGATGATAGCCCGATGCCAGTACCAAATGGACTTTGGAATATATACCGAAGTATGGAAGCTATGGAATGGGAGACAATGTACATGTCTCGTATTGCACAGGGTAGGGCGTTACTACGTAGTAATAGAACTCGACAAAAAGAAGTTATTGACTTGTGTTAGGTGTAGCATCCGTGAAACATAGTGTACGCAACGAACTTATTAATGTTTCTCTTTATTATAATTTAAATATATTGTAACATCCGTCAAATATAGTGTACGCAACAATTTTTTTATAAATTTTTTTTAATTAAAGTGCTTCATATAAAATAAAAGAGTACAAAATAAAAGAAAACTATTGTTTTAAAGGGATTTAAAATTGTTGACTCAAACTAAAAATGAAATCTGTTTTTTTTAATAAAAGGAATTAATTTTAATATAAATAAATGAATAATAAAAAAATTAGAATTACACAAATAAAAAGGGAGGGGTCCTTCTGTATCGGACCGGCCTCCCCCAGGTTTCGAACTCGCACCCTTCGCATAGAACACACAAGCATTAACCAGTTTATCCTCCTGTACAGGAGCTGATAAATTGGTTATAGTATATCCTTTATACACATCATAAGCCCCTCATTGATTCAAAAATCTATCCGCCCCTTATTGCCCTATACGCCCCTCATTGATTCAAAAAAGGGAGGGGTCCTTCTGTATCGGACCGGCCTCCCCCGGGATTCGAACTCGCACATTTCGCATAGAACACACAAGCCTTAACCAGTTTATCCTCCTGTACAGGAGCTGATAAATTGGTTATAGTATATCATTTATACACTTCATACGCTTTAAACCCAACAACTCCTATAAGTTGCTCATTGAACCATACGGCTCTCATTGAACACAAACACTTTCCCAACTTCAATAAAGGGGTAAACTAGATCTAAAATTTGAAAACTCACACACTAAAACACCAAGAACACACACACAAACACTCTGGACCACACGATTTTCACAGGACAAACTCTGGACCACACGATGAAGGTTAGTTTGTATTCCAAATTTTATTGCATAATCTTCAACCTTTTTTTATTTTTTGGTTTTATTTCCTTCGTTTGTGGTGGTGTTGGGTTTGACGGTGGTGTTGGGTTTGATGGTGGTGGGGGATTGACTGTGGTGGGGAATGACGGCGGTGGGGGATTGACTGTGGTGGGGAATGACGGCGGTGGTGATTGACGGCAGTGGTGGTGGTAGTGGTGGTGGTGGTGGTGGCTGTGGTGGTGGTGGTGGCTGTGGTGGTGGTGGTGGTTGTGGTGGTGGTGGTGGTGGTGCTGCT
The DNA here is from genome assembly GCA_030545235.1 of Helianthus tuberosus. Lineage (NCBI taxonomy): Eukaryota > Viridiplantae > Streptophyta > Magnoliopsida > Asterales > Asteraceae > Helianthus > Helianthus tuberosus. The sequence continues at coordinate 30,087,645 of CM060436.1, forward strand.
GGTTGTGGTGGTGGTTGTGGTGGTGGGGATTGATGGCTGTGGTGGTGGTGATTGTTGTGGTGGTGGTTCGGCGGGTGTGGTGGTGGCTGTGGTGGTGGTGGCTGTGGTGGTGGTGGTTGTTGTGGTGGTGGTTAGGCGGGTGTGGTGGTGGTGGTGTTGGTGGTGGTTAGGCGGGTGTGGTGGTGGCTGTGGTGGTGGTGGTGGTTAGGCGGGTGTGGTGGTGTTGGTGGTAGCGTAACCCTACCCGACCCCCGGCCCGACACGTTTGTCGGGTCTAGACTTATATCATCGTTTTTTTTTAAATGTGTATATGTTATTTTTATTATTATATTTATTATTTTTAACAATATATTTTCGGATGTCGGGTCTAATGCTATAATTGTATGTTTTATTAACAGGATATCGAAAGTCGGTGTTTTGACGGTGGTGGTAGCGTAATCCTTATGGAGAAGTACACTGCGTTCATATTTCAGATTCAAACGCTTAACTGCGTTCGTATTCCAGATTCATGCACCGGAACGTCCACCAACGACAATGCTTCTGCACCCACACTCTGTGAGGGTGGAAGTAGATATTTACCGGCGACTGTGATGGTGAACTGGAATGTCCTGGAACCTCCACCAACGACAATGCTTCTACGTCAGCAACCACGAGAGAGAACTCCTTCTGTACGGATTGGTTCTTCATGTTGTGGAACCGGTTACTGAGATTTCTTCTGCAACAACGAGGGAGCACCAGATCAGGTCGGAGGTTCTTCATGTGGTAATGGGGAAGCGGAAAGCACGTTTACCGTGGAACGCATCCTTAAACTTGATAGCAACAATATGGTGACCGAATAGAGATCTGAATAACCGATACAGTTTGCAAGAATTTAAGAATATGTAACAGTTAGCGATTTAGGGTTTAGGGTTTAGGGTTTAGTCGTTACATTTTGTATTAAAATGACATGTTTTGTGTATTAATATAAAACGATGTTTCGTGTATTTATTGCGTTGTGGTTAATAAATGACAAGTGAAAAATAATTAAAGACATAATAATAATTGATAAATAAAAAATTTGACATTTTATAATACACAAAATTCATTTCATAAAATATCGTCATGGGTCAAAGACCGTACCCGACCCCCGGCCCGACCCGTTTGCCGGGACTAGATATAACATCGTTTTTTTAAATGTGCATATGTTTTATTATTATTATCATTATTATTATTATTATTATTATTATTATTATTATTATTATTATTATTATTATTATTATTATTACTACTTCTATTATTATTATTATTATTGCTAAGTTAACGGGATGATTGTCCGATGTCGGTACGAAATGGACTTTGAAATACCTCACCGACGTATAGAAGCTGTGAATGGGTGACAATGTACATGTATCGTATTACACAGGGTAGGGCGTTAGTAGATAGTAATAGAACTTCACGAAAAAGAATTTGTTAACTTGGCAAAGGTGTAACATCTGTGAAATATAGTGTATGCAACAATTTAAAAAAATATATATTAATTAGGGTGTTTTATAACATAAAAAACCCTTAATTACCACATAAAATTGTTAAAAAAATTAATTTCATATGAGTCGTATAGGGCAATGAGACCCATATACAACTCCTATAAGGTGCTCATTGACCAACAATCATTGACCAAAAAGCCTCCTCTCACCAGGGGAGGCTTTTTGGTCAATGAGACACTCATAAGGTGTCAACCAGGAGAGGCTTGTTGATCAATGAGCACCTTATAGGAGTTGTATATGGGTCTCATTGCCCTATACGACTCATATGAAATTAATTTTTTAACAATTTTATGTGGTAATTAAGGGTTTTTTATGTTATAAAACACCCTAATTAATTTTTTTTTAAATTGTTGCATACACTATATTTCACGGATGTTACACCTTTGCCAAGTTAACAAATTCTTTTTCGTGAAGTTCTATTACTATCTACTAACGCCATACCCTGTGTAATACGATACATCAACTAACACCTTTGCCAAGTTAACAAATTCTTTTTCGTGAAATTATTTATTGTGATTATTATTATTAGTTATTATTATTTTATTGTTTATTATTATTATTATTCTTGTTGTTGTTGTTATCATTATTATTATTGTTATTATTATTATTTATTGTTGTTATTGTTATTATTTATTGTTGTTATTTATTATTATTATTATTATTTTTATTATTATTATTATTGTTTATTATTTAGTATTGTTATTATTATTAATATTATTGTTATTACTATTGTTTATTATTATTATTATTGTTATTATTATTATTATTGTTATTATTTATTATTATTATTGTTATTATTTATTATTATTATTATTGTTATTATTATTTATTATTGTTATTATTATTATTTATTATTGTTGTAATTGTTTATTATTATTATTGTTATTATTATTATTTATTATTGTTATTATTATTATTATTGTTATTATTGTTATTATTTATTATTGTTATTATTATTATTTATTATTAATATTGTTGTTATTGTTTATTATTATTATTATTATTATTATTATTATTTATTGTTATTATTATTGTTTGTTATTATTATTATTATTTATTATTATTATTATTTATTATTATTGTTGTTATTGTTTATTATTATTATTGTTATTATTTATTATTGTTATTATTTATTATTGTTATTATTATTTTTTATTATTATTATTGTTATTATTATTGTTTATTATTATTATTATTGTTATTATTATTATTATTATTGTTATTATTATTGTTTATTATTTTTATTATTTTTATTATTTATTATTGTTATTATTATTATTGTTATTATTATTGTTTATTATTATGATTATTATTGTTGTTATTATTATTATTGTTATTATTTATTATTATTATTGTCATTATTTATTATTACTATTATTGTTATTATTTATACTAAATAAAAGAAAACTATTGTTTTAAAGGGATTTAAAATTGTTGACTCAAACTAAAAATGAAATCTGTTTTTTTTTTATGAGTTAATTACTATTTTCGTCCCTGTGGTTTGTCAAAAATCACTATTTGAGTACATTAGTTTAAAAATTGCGATTTCAGTCTCTGTGGTTTCACTTTCGTAACCATTTCAGTCTACCTCGTAACCATTTCAGTCCCTGTACTTACAGAATAAATCGATTGAAATGGTTACGAAAGTGAAACCACATGGACTGAAATGGTTGCGAAAATGAAATCACAGGGACTGAAATCGCAATTTTTAAACTAATGGACTGAAATAGTGATTTTTGATAAACCACAGGGACGAAGACAGTTATTAACTCTTTTTTAATAACAGGAATTAATTTTAATATAAATAAATGAATAATAAAAAATGTCAAATAAAAAAGGGAGGGGTCCTTCTGTATCGGACCGGCCTCCCCCGGGATTCGAACTCGCACAACTCGCATAGAACACACAAGCCTTAACCAGTTTATCCTCCTGTACAAGAGCTGATAAATTGGTTATAGTATATCCTTTATACACTTCATAAGCCCCTCATTGATTCAAAAATCTATCCGCCCCTTATTGCCCTATACGCCCCTCATTGATTCAAAAAAGGGAGGGGTCCTTCTGTATCGGACCGGCCTCCCCCGGGATTGCACAACTCGCATAGAACACACAAGCCTTAACCAGTTTATCCTCCTGTACAGGAGCTGATAAGTTGGTTATAGTATATCCTTTATACACTTTATACGCTTTAACAACAACTCATATACGCCCTTTATGCCCTATACGCCTCTCATTGATTTAAAAACTACTTTACAGGTTTGACCAAATAGAGAATAGATCTAAAACTTTTTAACCCCACACACTAAAACACCAAGAAACACACACTGTATCTCTCGTATAGCTCGGCTTAGAACGTATCAACCTATACGGTCCATATTTTCATAAAAGGTTAGTGTATTATTTCATCTTTCCTTTGTTTATTTTGGTTTTTTTTAATTATGGCCGGTGGTGTTGGGTTTGACGGTAGTGTTGGTGTTGGGTTTGACGGCGGTGTTGGGTTTGACGGTGGTGGGGGATTGACGGCAGTGGGGGTTTGATGGTGGTGGTGGTGGTTGTGGTGGTGGTTATTGACGGCTATGGTGGTGGTTAGGCGGGTGTGGTGGTGGCTGTGGTGGTGGTTAGGCGGTTGTGGTGGTGGTGGGGGTTTGACGGTGGTGGTGGTGGTGGTTGTGGTGGTGGTTATTGACGGCTGTGGTGGTGGTTAGGCGGGTGTGGTGGTGGCTGTGGTGGTGGTTAGGCGGCTGTGGTGGTGGTGGTTGTTGTGGTGGTGGTGGTGGTGGTTGTGGTGGTGGTGGTGGTTGTTGTGGTGGTGGTGGTGGTGGTTGTGGTGGTGGTGGTTTGTCAATTATTTAGATGTTAATTTGTTAGAAATTTGTTACAAGTTTATAAAAATTGTAAAAAGTTTATAATATGACACGTATTATATATTAATTTTTGCATATATGTCGTCAGACGAGGAGGAGTTTGGTGCGGTACAGGTGCCTAGATTCGATGAGATGGCCGGGGGTGATTGTTTGGGTATTCCCTATATGGACTACCCGAACAATTCTAGGGAGTATAAACGTTTTAACAGGTTGCGACAAATGAAGGTGGGTTGGCAGAGGGCGTTGTAATGGGAGGCTTTACGGGAGGTCGGGGAGGAGGAGAGAGCCCGGGGTTTGATCAGGGAGAATTCCTCGTGGGATCGCATATTTTCGGTGGTGGCTGGGACGTCTTATAGGACCATGATGGTGGAGTTTCTGTCCACATTCGTGTTTCGTCCACGGCCGGTTGACCGGCCCAATTCGGATATGGACGATCCGAACGTGGAAGCACCGCCTCCCGAGGTATCTTTCTGTTTGTTCGGGCGGCGACAAAATTGGTCGCTGCGTCAGTTTGCTGTTGCCACCGGGTTCTATACCGATGATGAGTTGGTTCAGGACATCTATACCACCGCGATTTGGGCTATGCCTGATGATCAGTTGTTTGCTTGGTGGCCCACTCTATGTCCTGGACCCTTCGGTAAGAAGGCCCGAGTTTCTGAGATTCCTGACCCACTCGTTCGCTACATACACCGCTGCATTGCCACGTCGATCTCTGCGTCTGGAAAAAGCAACGAGTGGGTCACGAAGGTGGATCTGTTCTTTCTGTACTGCTTATATACGGGCACACCGTGCGCCCTCCATTACTGTCTGGCGGAGTATTTCGCCTCGTACGACAAAACGGCAAAGGCGTAGCCGTTTGATTGGAGGGGCATTTATCACGCGTATTGCCCAGCATTGCGGTCTGTATTACCCATTCCTTGATGATATGTCGGCCCCAGCACCACACGAGCTCTTAGATCTTAGGACGATGAGAGGGATGAAGATTGCGGTGAACTTTCCGGATATTGGGCATCGGTTTATTGACGAACACCAACAGATTTTTGAACCCCAACCGATAGTCCACCAGGCACTGCTCGAGGCTGGGGAGGTGGAGATGCCGCATATTGCTGACGTGCCTGCTATGGATGGAGACATGGAGCCTCAGGTTGACCAGGGGCATCCGCAGGAGCCGCCACATATTCCACAACGCGTTTATCATGCAGTGCGGTTGCCTCAGTCAACCGAACGTCTCCTTGAGAGGCTGGTGGCGGGTCAGGATGGTATGATGGCCAGCTGGACACAGCAGTTTCAGCGGATGGACCGGATGGAGGATTTGATGGAGTGGGTGATGGCTAGTGAGGCCGAAAGACGTACCCAGGAGGGGTTGCCGGTTCGACCCCCGCCACATCCACGAGTGTATCCGGGTTTCGACAGGGAGGCAGGTACGTCCGGGACGCAGGAAGGTGGTGGGGATGATTCTGACGACAGCGATGAGGAGATGGAGGATTAGTATTTGTATTTGTTGGGTGAATTTTATTTTGTTAAACATTTGTGGCATGTATGAACAAATATTTATTTCTTTTTGTTTATTTTGGTATGTTTAAACATTTGTAACTTGATGAATGTTTGTTCGTTTTGTTATTTATGCTTAGTTATTTATGCTTAGTCGACTTATTTTAAAAAAACAACATTTTTTAAAAAAAACTTAGTATATATAATAACAATGAAAAATAACAAGACAAACAACACAATATTCGATTACATTTTTTTTAAACTTGATATATATAAAAAACGGCATTTATAACTAATATTCGATTACATGTCTTGCATAAACTTACATACTAACAATGAAAAATAACAAGACAAACAACACAAAAAAAAATCCAACTGATTATCAACCAACGTTCCCTTTTACGAACAACACTTGATTGAATATCTTCAAATTCCGCTTCTTGCAATTTATAAATTCGAACCTCCTCTCTCAAAAAATGGACTTCGTTTTGAAGCAGAGCTTTCGTATCCATCAGTTCTTTGATGACCACACATGCTCGACGACACATGGGAGGATCGACCCACACAAAGAAGTTGCACTTAGAATGCTGACACGAAAAAAAAATCACTAATATACAAGGGTTAATGGAAAAAAATACATTAAAAACATTCCATACTGTGACAAGTGTAAAATTGACGTCCGGGATTAGCTTCAGTCCAAGATGTTCTTAGTGCAGCCGTCCTACCACATCTGCAAACAACCATTGTGAATTTGTGATTGTGAAGATGGTGTATATTTCTATGGCAAGTAAGGATGACAACCGACATTTGCAACCAACATATACAAGCTTTTTTTAAAAAAAAAAAACCAAACCAATATGCCGCTCAGAGGCCCATACGCGCGTATGGTAGGTACGGATCCTGACAACTTTTCAGCCCATATGCCTCGTATAGCCCGATGAGACCCATATCCACCTACCTTTTCTGAAAAGTTGACAGGACATTTATGACACCCCACTTGCATATGCCTCTCATCGACCCATACGGGTCTCATTGAAGTTCAGTTTCACTTCCTTTTATAGTTTAACCGAGAATAAGTACATATCCAAATACAAAAGTTATTTTTTGGACGAGTTCTGGACCACAGGATGACAATCCGGAAGGGGACCACACGCGTCTCTCGTATAGTTTTTGCTCTCATATCGGTCTATATGGTCGGAATATTCAAGGTTTGTTTACCCTTGTTTTTTGTGGTTTTATTTTGGTGGTTTGTGGTGGTGTTGGGGTTGGGGTTGTGGTGGTGGTGGTGTTGGGGTTGTGGTTGTGGTTGTGGTTGTGGTTGTGGTTGTGGTTGTGGTTGTGGTTGTGGTGGTGGTGGTGGTGGTGGGTCGGCTGGGGTGGTGGTGGTGGTGGTGGGTCAGCTGTCTTGTTGGTGGTGGTGGTGGTGGTAGTGGGTCGGCTGTGTTGGTGGTGGTGGTGGTAGGTTGGCTAGGGTGGTGGTGGGGGTGGGTCGGCTGTGGTGGTGGCGGTGGTGGGTGGGTCGGCTGGGGGGTGGTGGGTCGGCTGGGGTGGTGGTGTTGTTTGTTTATTATATTTTACAATATAATTTCTAATATCGAGTCTAACACTATAATTCTATGTTTTTTAACAGGATATCGAAAGTCGGTGTTTTGACGGTGGTGGAAACGTAATTCTTATGGAGAAGTGCATTGCGTTCATATTTCAAATTCAAACGAGTACCTGAGCTCATATTTCAGATTCATGCGCCGGGACGTCGGTCTAGGGTGAGGTGCTTGGCGGTGGGGGATGCATCATCCAACATCAATTGCCAAGTCACCCGGAACTCCGACATTGTCAGATGTTACCGTGTAAATAGCACGGAACTCTCATATTGTTGATTCCTGGTGCACTCTTGATAGCATCTACCGACGCGCGGTAGTTCCGTCACCGGCATCTACCGACGCCCGGTAGTTCCGTGATCACCATATACCATCACGCGTCTGAACCGGGTTCTAAACCGGACGGAATCTACGAAGAAACTGTTCGATTTCACGGTTTGTTTGAGAACCTGATTCAGATACACAACGGTCTCTTTGCTTCGTCCACTAGAACTATTTGTGTATGCATTTTGGTTGTTACAACCAAAAGAATGCATACACAAATAGTTCTAGTGGACGAAGCAAAGAGACCGTTGTGTATCTGAATCAGGTTCTCAAACAAACCGTGAAATCGAACAGTTTCTTCGTAGATTCCGTCCGGTTTAAAAGCCGGTTCAGACGCGTGATGGTATATGGTGGTCACGGAACTACCGGGCGTCGGTAGATGCCGGTGAGATTGCCTTGTATTTAAAATCTCAATTGATGAAGGGTTTGTCATAAGAACAGGTTCATCAAATCGAGAATCAACTTCTTCATCATATTTTTCATGCATTTCCATTAGCCACAGTTGTACGAAGAAACTGTTTGATTTCACGGTTTGTTTGAGAACCTGATTCAGATACACAATGGGTTCGTGTGAATCTAAGTAATAATATGTAATAGTTAGCGATTTAGTGTGTAGGGTTTAGGAGTGATGCGATTTGGTAAGAAAGGCAAGCTAAGCCCGAGATACATAGGACCTTTCGAGGTTATCGAACGTGTCGGGTCAGTTGCCTATAAGCTAAACTTACCTGAAGAGCTCAGTGGTATTCATAATGTGTTCCACATCTGCAATCTAAAAAAGTGTTTCGCTGACGAATCACTGGTTATACCACACACAGATGTGCATATAGACGAGAGCCTGAAATTTGTGGAAAAACCTTTGTCGATTGAAGATCGACAGGTAAAGAAACTTCGTAGGAAGCATATACCTATTGTAAAGGTCAAATGGGATGCCCGTAGAGGTCCCGAGTATACGTGGGAGGTTGAATCCACCATGAAAGAAAAGTACCCTCATTTGTTTCAGTAAATCTCGGGTCGAGATTTATTTTAAGGGGGTGAGGATGTAACACCTCGAAAATTCGTGTTCAAATAATATAACGACACGTGTCATGTAAGACAAAAGGGTTGTAAACCCGGATTTAATAAAGATGTTTTGGCAGGATTTAAAAGTGGCGTCATGTTAATTTTTACCTCTGAACGACTTCGTTTATAAATCCCAAGACCCAACTATGTATACATTAAACATCTAATATATTTTTAAATCCAGAAATTTTGTTGACAATAATTAAATTCATAGTGCAAGATGGGTTCCTACGAAAATTCTACGGTAAACCTTCTTGTTTGGCACTTTAAAAATGAATCCAAAGCAAACAATTCATAATGGTAGGGTATGTAACTGTTCAAGGCCATTTTGGGAGGTCCCTAACTGATAATTGAGGCCCCAAACTCGGAAAAGATGGTTGCCCTTTCAAAATCCTGAAAGAACAAGTTTTTTTGTGTCTGAGCATAGGCTTACGGACCGTAAGCCACCCCCTTACGGTCCGTAAGGGGTGCCAGCGACGGAAAATGTTGTTGTTTGCTGTTTTAACGCGATTCTAGCACTTTGAACGGTTTTCCTCATCACCCTTGGCCCCTAATCGATCCCTAAAACATGTAGGGACACTTGTAAACAACTTGTGGTCAGTAGTAGACTGATTTGTCAACCTTTTGTGATGTTCTTGATCACTATATAAAGGACCATTGTTGCAACAATTCCTTCACACTTCATTCTGGCCTTCCTGATCATTTCTGGAGCTCAAACCTTCTATCAAGTGTTCTCTAATCAAGCATAGGACTTCAGTAAGTATGCCTAACCCTTCTTAATTAAGTTTTAGCTTAGTTATAGCTTAAAAGTCAAACTTTCGTAATTAACGGTTGACTTTAAGATTAATCACTAATGGTCCAGTGATTAGTCGAATCAAAAGTACCTTTAAGTAGGTAATTATGTGGGTAATAAAACCTTAAAAGGGTTCCCCTGATTCCCACTCTAACTAGGTCAAACGTCGGGTCAAACTTATTAAGAAAAAGTCAACAGAATGTTTAAAATGCAATTTTATGCATAATTAGCAATGTAGATCATATACAACCTGTTTAATCATTGTTATAACTTAGTAATAAGTTTAAGAACATGTCTAAACATGTTCAACCTGACAATTTCCTGTAAAGACCCGGTTCGGAACCGAAAGTCACATAGTTTGACTTTCACTTTGACTTTCAGTTCTGACCCGTTATGGTATGTTTAAAAAATACCTTAGAGCTTTATTTGGACCAGGTTACATGCTAGTATAACCCTCTGTGATTATACACCTCGGATCATTAGTTATCCAATTAATATGCATGATTCCGTTAATTGCCCATATATTGACCATTATGCCCTTATTGCCTTAAAACGTGATTTTTGGAAATGTAAAAGAGTAGAAACTTAAATTACTAATATATAAACTTGTACGCAAAGTTTGATATCAGTTTGAGATGTGGATTAAGAGTTATGCTCGTTAGCGTAAAATGAAAGCCTTATGTTAATTAAACGGCGTAATTAGCGTATAGCCTAGTTAAACATACTTTTTGGTATCAAAATCTTTACCCACTGATGTAATATATTATTTTGGGATTTTTGAAGATTTTTAATTAATTTTAGGCTGAGCATAACTTGTAGTCGTAGGCTTAATCCGGTACTTGTCGGTTTTGCCCTTACGGGCCATAAAATGAGTTTTACATATCTAAACGACTCCAAACATTTTGCTACTGATTAGTTATGATAAATAAATTATTTTAGACCTTCTGGAATAATAAATATATCAGCTTTGGGTATTGAACCCGTAAACGGCTCCTAATCGCCTTATTTAGCGTTTTGAGCGCATAGTATGTACTAAGACTATTTTTAAACATACAAGGGTGATACCTACTGATGTTTTAGTTAAATTATAAAATTTTAACAGTAAGCAAAAGTTGATTAACTCGGACTTCAGTTTTGAGCCTTTCGGCTTATGTGAAATTACCAAAATACCCCTACGGGGCATAGTTTGGTTATAATTGATAAATTTCACATATATACTTTATCCTACTGTTATAACTCATTAATTTGAGTATGTTTGCTGATTACATCAGACCTGTAACTCAGTTAAACACTTAGACCCTTTTACAACCTTTAAAATGACCAAACTACCCCTACGGGGCCTAGTTTGTGTTTAAACACGTTTCGGGCATAATGAAAGACATCTTACTAATGTCACAACATATTTGAGGCATAATTAACTTAGGAAACCTGTCTATAGCTCTCATGAATACCCGTCACGCTTATTACGCGTACGGTTCGGTTTATGTAACAAGTTTACATAAATTAGCCGAAACGGGTCAAACCTTAACGGTTTTATCTCAAAATCCAGAATGTGAATAATAAATCCATATTAAACAAGTCTCTGAACTTGTCGGGTCTAAATCACATTCTATCCGGTCTTCGCTTAATCGTGCGTACGAACCGTATCTTTGAAACTAGTCGGTCTAAGCTTAAGCTTAATTAAAGACCCGTTAGGATTCTAATATGTTATTATAAAACCTTCGTTCCAGATTAGGAGTACCAGTAAAAGCTACGTGCATTTTGCTTATTGTGATTTATACATTGCTCAGGTAAATACTTTTAACTTATTTTCCCTATACGGGCTTGGGTTACGGTATATAGCATACCGCTTGATCGGGCATCAAATCCTCCACCGTTGAGTGGGTAATTGAATAAATTTGATCGCCTCGTTTAAACAGTCTTGTTACTTAAAGCCTTTGGGGGGTTAATGACCATGTCCCGGATATCCTTGGCATCATTTTACGAAATGACCACGACTTAAGCGCGGGGTGTAGGCGTACACCCGTCAGTGCACAAAAGAATATTGTGGTGTGTCTATTGATCTTTAACCCGGACTTGATCCGGGCTACTGAACGCACAAGGAACATGTAATTCGTTCACAAGATTATATATTTAAATAATTCTCCCAAGTTAAATAAAAATGTTTATGCCACGTGCATCCAAACCAATTTTTAATCATTTTTCCAAAATGAGTCAGTTGAATGTATTTACCAGTGTAAACTGACGTATTTTCCCAAAAAGATTAAATGCAGGTACTAAGCGAAATTGGCTGGGATTTCTCCTTAGCATCATTAGAAGTCTCGCAAGCTTAAGATGCCTGAAGTCTGTTGAACTATTGTCTCATGTTTTTGTTTCCGATCCTTCTGTGGATAAACTTCCGAATATTGTGACATATGATATTACAATATTAAATTCGGTTGTATTATATCTTTTAAATTTGCTTCCGCTGTGCATATTAAATATTGTCTTGTTTGACTATTATGTTGCCAACCACGTCACGATACTCCCCACCGGGCCCACCGGTGACACATGGAAAACGGGGTGTGACAGTGGTGGGTGGGTCGGCTGGGGTGGTGGCGGTGGTGGGTCGGCTGTGGTGGTGGCGGTGGTGGGTCGGCTGTGGTGGTGTTTTGTTTTTTTTTATTTTTACAATATATTTTCGAATGCCGAGTCTAATGCTAAATTGTATTTTTTATTAACAGGATATCGAAATTCGGTGTTTTGACGGTGGTGGTAGCGTAATCCTTATGGAGAAACTACGTTCGTATTTCAGATTCATGCACTAGAACGCCGATCTAGGATTACGTGTTATCGGAGTAACCTGTTGACTCGTCAGCTCCAAGTGACGCTAGCCAACGCGGTCCGCCCCGTAATATGTCCTTCCAAGAGAGGAGTTCATTAGTGTTCTCATGAGCCTTCCACCAACGGGAATGCCACTTCGCTCACCATCCTGACAAGAGGCGGAAGACTGGACGGTGGTTGATAAACGAAATGCCGACTCCACTGCTCCAACCTCCTGATCCCTTGTGCCATTTCAGTGTGGTAGATGTGAAGCAGAATCCCGTTGGAAGGTAGGGTTCGGTACGCAATTTCAAGACAGTCGGGCTGTCTTTGTATTGTGTATGCTGCACCCATCGTTTTCATGTACAGGAATTCAAAAATATGTAACACTTAGCGATCTAGGGTTTAGGGTTTAGTCGCATTTTGTATCAAAGTTACATGTTTTGTGTATTAATATAAAACGATGTTTAATTACATTTTGAATTACGTTTCTTGTTGCGTTATGGTTAATAAACGACAATTGAAAAACAACTAAAGACTTTCAGAAGTTGACATTTTTAACATACACATTACGTTATGGAAACAATTAAACACATAATAATAATTGATAAATAAAAAAGTTGACATTTAATAAAACGTTATAATATACCCATTTAATAAAATTAAACACATAATAATAATTGATAAATAAAAAAGTTGACATTTAATAAAACGTTTAATAATACTTATAAAAAATTGGCATTTTATAATTTATACAATTCGTTTTATAAAAAAAAATTGACATTTAATAATACTTATAAAAATTTGGCATTTAATAATATACACAATTCATTTCATAAAAATATGAAGTTTTTATAATACTAACACAATTTTTTATAACAACATTTTATAAAAAAAATTAATTTTCTTAATATTTCACAACTTCCCCATACAAATACCCTATCAAAATAAAATTCCACACACCCCAATCATTGGTAATCATTGGCAGACACCCAATGATTGGCATTAATTAGATGGTAGGGGGTGTGTAAATACTTTTCAAACGTATTGGGCAATGAGGGGCGTATGGGTGGGGCCAGTTTGAGGAGTATTGGGCAATGAGGGTCATTTAGGGTTAGGGGGTGTGTAGATACTTTTGGGGGGGTGTGTGGATATCTCCACCGTTTTTTTAACGAAAATAAGAATTTTGTTATGATCCAAGTCTTGGATTTTACAACGATTACAACGAAACGACGAATACAAGAATACAAGACTTCCAAAAATAGAAATACACGTACCGGTTTCTAAATATGGAAAGTAGGAAAATGCCGGGCGTTACAGTCTCCCATCCTTTAGGAAATTTCATCCCGAAATTTAGGAAGAAGTAATGAAAAGATGCGGATACTTGGTCTTCATATCACTCTCGAGTTCCCAAGTAAATTCAGCACCGCGTTTTCCTTCCCTTCGAATCTTAACGATAGGAATTTGACTGTGCCTCAGTTTCTTGACACCTCGGTCATGATTTCGACGGGTTTCTCCACAAAATGCAAAGTGTCGTTGATTTGGAGATCTTCGAGAGGAACTTTGAATTTAAATTGTTTTTTGCAAAGTTTTCGCGGTTTTTTCATTCGTTCTCACGGTTCTCATTTAAACATTCCAATCAAGTTCTTATTATTGAATGTGTAATCACATAATAAGTGTAATTTTAATAAGATTAGTTATAACAAATCATATTGAATGTGTAATCATGTAATGAATTTATGTTGGATGTGTAATCACGTAATGGTTTATGTTAAGTGTGTAATCACGTAATGGATATTCAAAATCACGTAGTCATGTGGTGGGTATTCAGAATCATGTAATCACGTAATGGACTAATGAGTATTCAAAATCCTTTAAAAGAAATTTAAGCAAACTACAGCAATATGATGCTCGAATTAAAGATAATAAAATGTTCGTTAATACGGTATATTTTAATATATATATATATATATATGTTGGGATTGAACCCTACCAGAGGAACAGATAATGTAAAGCCAAAACCAGGTCACAACAGTGGATTCACAATAAGCAGCGGTTTACACTTTGCTCTCCCCTTGAAAGTGATTTATAACAACTGATGTCTCTATCTGCTGCTCATATTCAACTGCTGCTGTCCTTTTAACTGCTGATGAAAACCCTGAAGTATTCAACACTGCTGGTCCTATCTACTGATGTTAAAGCACTGCCCAGTCAAGGACTGATCAACCTTGAGGAAAGCACTGACAGAAAGGGAGAGCAGTTGTTTAGTAAATTGTTTGTCTTATGTATAGTCAGTGGTTAGGTTAGCAGTGTTTGTGTAAGGTCAGTAGATACAGGTTGTTAGGCTGTTAGACGTCGCTTTCATGGTGACGTCAGCTGAGATACCTCAGTGGTTTGGTTTGCCTATAAATGTAACAGTGCCCTGTACTGTTACATTTGATTTGACTGAGCTGGTTTTCCCTTCTCATGTCTAATCCTTTCATCTTGTGCAAGCCAACCTTGGGGCATCAGGCTGAGGGGGAGTATAGTTTGTAAGCATGACTGTAATCTTTTGCTTTGATTTGTAATCTTTTGACTCTATGTGAAGCAATTGTTTATCAAACTATTTTCTCCTTTGATTGTGTTTACAAAGTTTGTTTTTCATTTTCGCTGCACCTAACATGTTTTCATATTCATTGATCATTCATTTCAAACAAACAAACACTATCATGAGAGCCTCCGATCCTAACAATTGGTATCAGAGCTTGGACAGTCAAATTCGATCTAACAATCAATTTGACATAACAGTTCGGCTCAAAATTCATTGATACTAAGGTTGGTTGTATTCAGTTGAAAAACAGAGTAACGAGTAGATCATGTTCAAAGTGGTTATTCAAAAACTCTGTAAATCAACCAAGATGTCATATGACACACAAATTTCATACAACAAGTGATATCATGCACAAGTCACTCATAGTTTTCAGATCTGTAAACGTATTTGATAAATTATGGGATTGGTCTATATTCTCAAAATTGATTTCAACTGTTGTCTTGATATTTGTGATGTTTTCATTAAATACTAAAGTATGATCCTCAGAATAACAAAACCTATGATTCATAAGACATTAGTGTTTTGATTTTCTATAAAGAAGGAATTAAGACTTTAGTTATTTAGATCTTATGTGTAGAAAAACAGGTTGAGATCCTCAAAAGGAACAAATCAACTTTGTCTAAATACACTAAGAAAAACAGGGGTCAACATAGTCCGTATCATATGTAATGTGAGATTGGGTGAAAAACTTGTGAAAACTTGACCAAGTCTCTCAAAACATTATTGCAAAATGATTTTGGACTAATATTCACAAAAACTCTGAATGGTGTTTATCTCAAAACTTTTGAACTCAGAAGAAAAGGGAATAAACTTAAAACACTTAAGAGTCAAAGCTTGGGGTAATAATGATCAATTAAGCAACTATTTGTGCTCATTGGTTCAAGAAAGTTCAAGTGACATTAGTGTTCCCAGTGATTGAACTTACTAATGGACTAGACAAATTTTCAAAATCATCACATAGAAATTAGATCTATAACAGGATCTTTAAAATTCATGTGTCCATGTGTCCTCATGTTTGCAATCAACTGACACAGAAAATGGTACCAAACAGTGGTCAAAATGTTGTCAAAATATTCTACCACTGCTGTCAAACCACTGACCATTTTCACAAAACTTGAGAATGATATGATTATGATTTCTATTGAAAATTCACCAGATCCTTTCTGATACTGTTCTCAGAAAATCCTTTAACCATTTTTTTTTCAAAGGATTTTCTCAAATAATCAGGATATATTATTCATTTTTTTTTTGGAATAATATATTTGAAACTGTTGCTTGTTTTTGTTGGCAATAGGTTTCAGTTCCTGTCAGGATGTAATACCTTAGTTTTGTTGGTATTATCGTTCTCAGAAATGGGTCAAAAGGAAATGGTAAATTTGTCAAGATCATGTCATTCTCAGGTTTGCTCAAATGTTGATTGCTAACTATGCTTGAATTACTAAGGCACTCATGTTTTAATTGAATATGAAACGAAAATGAGTGGCCTTAGCAAAAAGTTTTCATCATCTGGGGTACTAAACCACTGTCCATCAAAACTGACATGTGGTAAAACCTTGAATGAAAATTATCAAAACTGTTGCTGAAATATTTGTCTTTCAAATCTGCATCATTTACCCTAACCACTGTTTTGTTCCAACGTCTGATCTCTAAACACTGTCCACTGCTGAAAGTTAACCACTGATCCCTCATTTTCTTGTAAGCACTGATGCTCAAAATCAGTGTCTTATCCACTGATATGCTATCTACTGATAGTAAAAATCATCCACTGCCCAAGATTTTTACCTTTGTAATCACTGATGCTTGATACGTCAGTGGCTCTTAAAACAACTGTTCTCCATACTTCATCCGTTTCATCAGTGTTTGACACGTGGTCAGTTTTTAGCCCTCAGATCTTAATAACCGCTGCCACATCAGCGATCATTTTTTTTAAAATAAAACCCTGCCCTAAACCCCAAACAGGGTTTTACACTGTCGAATTGAATTCCAAAAATTCTCTTCTCATAACAGTTTTCAACCCTTCTTCTCAAAACCCTCAAAATCATTCTCCGATTCTTCTTCATCAAAATGACGAAGTCAAAAGGAAAATCAAAATCAAAACCTACATCACCACCACCTTCAACTGAGGCCGATCAAACGGCTGAAGAAACCATCGAAATACCATTCAAACAATCTCACAACTATCTGGGGTTACTCACAAAACCTACTGATAATCACACCTTTGACACCATCATTGATACATTATCTGCATCAAAGTACAAAACTTTGTTGACAGTAAATGCTCCCATATATCTGCAAACCCAGAGAGAGTTTTGGAAAAAGGCGACGCTTGAGAAACAAGACGATAAAGTCATAGCCATTAACTCCTCGATACAGGGAAAAGCAATCAAAATCACACCACAATCGATATCAGAAGTCTTCATACTCGACGATCAGAACGGTAAAATCTCTTTTGACAAAAACGAGTTAAAAGCTGATTTTCTGAAAAGGGGTTATGCAGAAGAACCAAAGGTAGATACCCTACAAAAGGGTTATTTTCCATCTGCACCCAGGTTTTTATTTCACACACTCTTGATGTGTGCTTCAAATAAAACAACATCTTTCAACGAAATACCATTGAAAATTCAAAGCCTGGGTTACGCTATTTTGAATAATAAAGACTATAACTACTCCCAGGAGATTTTCAATGACATGGTGAAAAACGTTGAAAGTAAAGCATTTTTACTTTTTCCAAGATTTTTGAGTTATTATTTTGAACAAAAATTTGAAAAGAAAAATGTAAATTTGCTCAAACAAGGTGTTCATTGTCAAATAAAAAGCATAACAAAAGAAACATTTTCAAGGATGATGGCACCAATAAAAACAAAAGCAGGGGTACCTGAGCAGACTTTAGTGGTTACAACTGCTCCTCAGGTATCAGCTGCTGAGCCCACTGCTCCAGGTGATCATAGCAGCACAACCACTGCTTTGAAACCCACACCTGACATAACCAAAAAGACCAAAAGAAAAACATCCAGAAAACCCACCAAACCCAAAACAAGGGCAACTCTGGAAGATGAGATCCCAGAGGAAATGCCTGTGACAACACAAAAGTCACCACAAACCACTGCTGCTACTTCCTCACAGCAGTTGGTTGAAAGATCTCAACCCATGCCTAAAACTCCTCCTGCATCCTCACAAAAGGATCAGGTTGTAAGCACAGGGACACCACACTATGAAGCTCTGAATCCACTTGGATCCATCTTCCTCAGTCCTGATCCCAAGGACATGTCTCTTTCAACTCCCATCCCCTCACCAATCATATTACCACAAACCATGCTACCTTTGTTGCATGCAGCTAATATAGCTCAGACACAAACCAGTTCCTCTCTAACACCTATCACTGAGAGCATACTTCCACAAGTGACTGGGTCTGATGCTACTACTTCTGCTATCCCAGCAACAATTGAGGAGGTTACACCCCCTGAGTTACATATAACTCTTGGTGGTAGTTCAAGTGGAGCAGCAACTACAACTGGTGGATCAACAGGTCTCCAGTTGGCCAGTTGTTTCATAAATCAGACTCCCTTGAAGGCAATTTCTTCAATAGCACCAATATTAACCACTAGTGAGCCTATTTTGACCACTAGTAACATCAAAGGTTTATCAAGTGCTGAAGAAAGAAGTCCCCAGTACCAAGAACAAGGGGCATCAATGGGTGATTTTTGGGACTCTGTTCCTAAGTCAAACATTGATATAACCACTGCTGGTGGGGATTCAGATGATCCTACTAAAGTAGGTGATGATTCAAAATATCAGGAATTGACGGACAGAGTTGAAAAACTAGAAGAATCAGTTTCTGAAATAAAAGAGATGGTGCAAGAGATCTTAAAAGCTCAGAAAGCGCAATCCTCTGCTGTTCCTGCTCAAGCATCTGCTCCACAACAAGCACCTGCTGCAAATGAGCTTTGGAATATTTTTCAACCCATGCTTGAAGCACAGCAACTTATGGCTGACAAAAAGCATGCTATTCAAGTACAAATGCTGACCAACATGGTTGAATCAAGATTTAAAGACACTCAAGCAGATATCAAGGCTATAAAGGCTAGCATTCAAAATGCTTCTGGCAAAGTTCCTTCTTCTATACCATTTCTTGTAAACCCCCCTTCAGATAATGCCAAAAAGGGGGAGAATAACAAGCTGTTGGGAAAAATGAATAGGAGGGGAATAGAACATGGCCTTCATGTTGAGCTTGAAAAAGGAAAAGAAAAAGAAAAACAGGTCTCAAAACCTGTTAGCCAAACAGCTGATATAGCAGTAGTTACAAAAACTGCTGTCAGTAGCCAAACAGCTGCCATGACATCAACACACACCACTCTACCACACACCACTACAACTACTGCTCCACCACCATCATCTACAATCACATCATCTCCACTGCCTCCTGTCATAAAACAGAAGACAACAGATGTTACAACATCTGTTGTAAGGACAACAGTGATTGAAACACAAGTTGTTTCAACCACTGTTAGTCAATCACTGCCACAAACCACTGCTATCCAATCTACCACCACTGATCCACCCAAAACATCATCTGCTTCCTCTTCATTAAAAAGGAGAAGAAATCTCATATCAGATGATGATTCACCACCATCACCACCAACATCACCACTTCCATCCCCTGCTCAAAAGCAGAAGACAACTGCTGACATATCAGCAGTTGTAATGACAACAGATGTTGAGACACCAGTTGTTTCAACAGCTGTTAGTCAGGCATCCATCACTGCTCTCATTCTTTCTACATCACAACCAAAGCTCTTCAATAGAATAAGAAAGCCAATCTCTGTCGATGAGGGTATACATGATCCTAATGCTGCACAATATCCACTGGAACTTGAAGCCATAAAAAATGAGATGAGGCAATTCTATACCGAAGAAGATCCTTCAAAAAGGAGATTCTCCTCACTCATAGGCTACATGCCACCAGAGGATATGGATGATTACCTCAAACTCAAGGCAAGACAGGCTAAAGCAAGAGCTAAATTTGAAAGTGAACGTGAACGTCTAAGCGAAGAAGGCATTGCTCAAAGACTGGATTTCTTCCTTGAAAAGGTAAAGCAGATGGAAGATTTCGCACAGGAACTAATCAAAGAAAAGGCTGAACAACGCAAAGAGCTTAGAAAACAATATCTTGCCTACATTATGAAAGAAAAATTCTATCCTGCTGAAGAAAAACAGTTTGAAGAATGGCCAATAATCGCTCTAAAGCATGAGGCTGAGAGGATTGACAGAATTAAGAAAGATCCTACAAAGAAGAAGAATGCTCCAAACTGGACCAAATTCAAAAAGCTCATTGCTGACTTCACTGCTGAGTATAAAAGAAAGAAAAAGGAGCTAGTGGATGCAAAAATGGATACTGCTGAAGCCATATCAAAATGGTCTAAACAGCAGACTGATGAAGCCTATGAAAGGCTGAAGAAAAGAAAGATAACTGTTTCAGGCACTTCTAAGAAGAAAGAACAAATGATGAAGCTTGAACAGAAGATGGGAAACCTCGACACACTGTTCCGGTCTACTTTTGTAACAAATCAAGAAGAGGGAGAACAGTTGACTGAAGAAGAGGTAATAGAAAAAGAAGCAGAATACTTCAAAGATACCATCACGAAAATGGGTCTAAAAGAAGAAACTTCAACAAAGCTTCAAAGCCTTTTTAAGGCATTAACCAAACCTGCATCTCCAAACACTGCTAAAGACAATACAGAAGCTGAAAGACAAGAACTTATTGAACAAGAAGCTGCAGAAGATATAGCTGCAGCTGACAAAGTCTTTGAAGAAGCTTTCAAAAGAATGTCTGAAAGTCTGCAGTTGTTTTCAAGGCCATTATCCCTCAACTCATCTTCAAATAAGTCTCTCCCAAGAAACCCACTTGGCTTAAAAATACTAAAGTGGATGTCTGATCAAAAGACTCACGTATTGACCTTGGTCAGAGCCAATGGCGATGTGAAGCACATATCAAGGAAAGAAGCACTAGGCCTTAGTGTTCAAGATTTGCATGATCTCCTTGGGCTTTCACTGTGTAGGGATGAGGATGACCAGAGTGCAAAGGAATTTGAAGCTGAATTCAAAGAACAAGCTAAGGCACTCTTGATGAGTAATAAAGGTCCTGAATAATGAAAGGTTTTGGCATTATCTGTTCCAGGGGGAGATTGTTGGGATTGAACCCTACCAGAGGAACAGATAATGTAAAGCCAAAACCAGGTCACAACAGTGGATTCACAATAAGCAGCGGTTTACACTTTGCTCTCCCCTTGAAAGTGATTTATAACAACTGATGTCTCTATCTGCTGCTCATATTCAACTGCTGCTGTCCTTTTAACTGCTGATGAAAACCCTGAAGTATTCAACACTGCTGGTCCTATCTACTGATGTTAAAGCACTGCCCAGTCAAGGACTGATCAACCTTGAGGAAAGCACTGACAGAAAGGGAGAGCAGCTGTTTAGTAAATTGTTTGTCTTATGTATAGTCAGTGGTTAGGTTAGCAGTGTTTGTGTAAGGTCAGTAGATACAGGTTGTTAGGCTGTTAGACATCGCTTTCATGGTGACATCAGCTGAGATACCTCAGTGGTTTGGTTTGCCTATAAATGTAACAGTGCCCTGTACTGTTACATTTGATTTGACTGAGCTGGTTTTCCCTTCTCATGTCTAATCCTTTCATCTTGTGCAATCCAACCTTGGGGCATCAGGCTGAGGGGGAGTATAGTTTGTAAGCATGACTGTAATCTTTTGCTTTGATTTGTAATCTTTTGACTCTATGTGAAGCAATTGTTTATCAAACTATTTTCTCCTTTGATTGTGTTTACAAAGTTTGTTTTTCATTTCCGCTGCACCTAACATGTTTTCATATTCATTGATCATTCATTTCAAACAAACAAACACTATCATGAGAGCCTCCGATCCTAACAATATATATATATATATATATATATATTAACGTATGAAAAAGTTATAGCCGTTTAAAAAACAATAGGGGAAGCTGTCTCAGGTGAGAAAGGACTAAATTACTTTCAAGCCAATGCCACTTGTCCTCATCTCCTAGTCACGTACACTTCGTATGATGTTTTTGTCATTTACATGATCCAGCATCTACGAGTTGGATCGAAAAACATAAAAAACAAAAGGGGTAACAAAAATGTTGGATATCAGGATCGCATATACTCACAAAAAATTGCTGGAACCATCGATAATTTACCTATATATTAAAAACAGAATTGAATGAACAGTAAAAAAATAGAATTGAATGACTAGTAACATGACTAAGGAATGGACAAATGGTATCGGGTACCAGTATCGGTATCAAATTTACCAAACCGGGTGTATGTTCGGTACCGGTTTGGCACCGGTATTCATCAGTTTTTTCCCTCAAATACCGGTGTTGTACCGGTACCGACCGTATCGAGTCGTACCGTACCAGGTATATTCGGTACCGGTACCCACTTTTGGGGATTTCGGTACCGGTTGGTACGGAGCTCATCAAATCCTGTAGCAACGTAGCAATGCAAGTAATTGCACCGTTTAGATTACTTTTCATACACACAGTAAGTAAACTGTATTTCGTTTGAATGAGATTTTATATACACAACAACTTATTTTGCTTTATTTTTTATATTTTTCTGTAATGAATGAATTGTAGCATTTAAAATTAACTTGGATATTTAGATTATTGATGAGCAAATCGTATCAAATCCTGTAATCAAACCGGTATTGTATCGGTACCAAATTTACTATATCAAATCATTTTCGGTACCAATTTGGTACCCACCTTTTGGCGTTTCAGAATCGTTACTTCCGGTTCGACACCGGTGTAGCACCATACTTGTATTTATTGATTTTTACCTTATACCATACCGTATTCTACCGAACATTTTCGGTGCCGATACCTAATTTCGATGATTTTCCAGATCGGTACTTTCGGTGTGTTACCGGTACCGAGCTCATCTATATTTTAACGTGTTAGCACCGTAATAACTGAACTGAAAACAACCGAATTTTCAACGTGTAGGACGTTTGGGTCCTATTATTATATGTTAGGTTATTTAAAATCTTTTTTTAGAACGGAGTGACTATACTTTTCACGACATTTTTATTTAAGTTTGAGTAAACTGCCATTTTGGTCCCTGTGGTTTGGCCAGTTTTGCCACTTTAGTCCAAATCTCAAACTTATTACATCCAGGGCCCTGTGGTTTGCATTTTGTTGCCATTTTAGTCCAAAATCCAAAAACCCTAGTTTTTTTACTGTTGCAACCTCCTATTTTGTCCTGTAGTGCAGGGGCATTTTGGTCATTTTTTAAATTTCATTTGTTTTAGTTTTTTTTTTAAGAAAAAATATATGAGGAGGATGATGATGATATTGGGGATGATGATGATGGCAGTTTACTCTCTCTCTCTTCTCTCTCTCTCTCTTCTCTCTCTCTATAGCACCACAACCGCCACCTCCTCCCTCTCTCTCTCTTCGTGAACTCCACCACCACCACAAACAGCTGTTGCAGAAAGAAACAAGCACCAGTCTTCTTCACATCCCTTAAACCCCCTTCAACATTCAACCCCCAAACAACAATCTTCACCATGATCTCTTCACTCCCTTCAACCTCTACATTTCAATTACCCACTTCCACCCATCCACCAACAAAAATCCTGACCCTAATCACCCCTAATTCCAAGCTCAACATCTGTAAAAAAGCATGATAAACACCAAAAGAAACCCATCATTCAATTCGGTGAACAACAACAACATTATTCGGATTCAAAAAACCCAAATTTCAAAACCCAAATAAAACTCTCATCTGATTACAGTTGATAGGCCTGTCCATATTGAGAAAAGAAATTCACATCATACATGTCTTTGAGAGTTGATAGGCCTGTGAATACATTCCCAACCGGCCAATTTAAAAAGTTGTGGCTCAAAGGAAAAAAGTTCATGACTGTTGATCGTAGGTGATGAAAGTTGCGAGGGGGGGTTAACTTACACCGCCACCGCCATCTCCACTGTCGACCTCCACCACCATCTCTACCGTCGACCTCCACCACCATAACCAACGTCATCTCCAACACCATAACCATCGCCATCAAAAAACCTAGAACCACCATGAAAACCCAGATCAAAATTTGAAATCTTTTGATTTCTGATAAAAGAGATCAGCAGAAGAAGCCCTAACATTGAGAGGATAACTTTGATTGAGGGGTTTTCATGGTGGGTTTCAGATTTGAGGGGTTTTCATGGTGATTCCAGGTTTCGATTTGAGGGTATTTCATGGTGGTCATTGTAGTGATGGTTGTTGGTCGTACCGTCCGCCACCACCAAGTGGTGGTGGTGTTGCCGCCGTTGTTTATCTGGAGGGCAGGGGATTCGTTGCAGGTGGTGAGTGGAAATTTGTACGGTGAGGTGGTGGTGGTGGTGGCACTGGTGAGAAGGGAGGAGGTGGCGTTGGTGAAGTTCAGCGGTGGTGCTAGAGAGAGGAGAGAGTGGTGGTGGTGAGAAGCAGGTATCTCTTTCTTTTAAAGAGAAAGAGGAAAAGAAGAGGGAGAGAGAGAGGGTGGGGGTGGGGGTGGGGGTGGGGTGGGTAGTTGGGCAAAATGACCAAAATGCCCCTGAGGAAAAGGACAAAAACCAGGTTTTTTGTTTTTTGAAATCTGACTTGATTTGAGATTTGGACTAAAATGGCAACAAAATGCAAACCACAGGGCCCTGGATGTAATAAGTTTGAGATTTGGACTAAAGTGGCAAAACTGGCCAAACCACAGGGACCAAAATGGCAGTTTACTCTTTAAGTTTTTATATTCGGTATCTGTTGCCGTTACTGACACGTGTTTTGCAGTCATTGGGTCCCCACCGCAACGCACGGGCGGAAAATCAACTAGTTATATTGAAACTAAGGGTATGTTTGGCATGAAGCTTTTAGGAGCTTTTAGGAGCTTCTAGCTTTAAGCTTTTAAGAAAAAACTCCTACTCAATAAAAAGTCTTGTTTGGTTGAAGGAGCTTTAAGCTTTTAGGTTAGGAGCTTGAAGCTTTTGGTTGAACGCTACTACTAGTAGCGTTTAGAAGGAGCTACAAGCTTTTAGGGAAAAAATGACTATTTTAACCTCTAAAAATAGGAAACTTTTTAATGCATCAACTTTCTAAATTTTTAGTTATGTCCATTTTGGTCATTTTATACATTTTATTAAAAGCTCAAGCTACTCTACCAAACACCAAATATATCTAAAAAGCTACAGCTACAGCTACCAGCTTCCAGCCACCAGCTACCAGCTTACAGCTTCCAGCTAGCAGCCACCAGCTACTTTTGCCAAACATACCCTAAAGACAGTTTGAATAGACTTGCAACATGGAAAGAAGACTAACAAAAACTTGACATCCACGTCTGCTAACCCAACAATAAAGACACGACTGACTGACTCAACAAAATATTATCGCTGCAAACTGGTCAATCATGAGCACATTTCGCGAATGGTATTGTAACAAAAATACAAAAAATGGCGCCATTGCCGAGGATCGAACCCGGGCCACTCGCGTGACAGCCGAGAATACTCACCACTATACTACAACGAGTTTTTGTTATATCATTTTGATTGTTTTCAATAACTGCAGTCCTTTTCTAATGTACATAAACTGAAACTCGGTCCTTTTGTCACTTGAGTGATGTTATAAAAAGTTGTCAAAATAAAAATCTAATGTGTTTTGGTCATTTATTAATTATTTTAAATGAATTTATTTAAAAAAAAATATAGAAAATGAATTTTTAATCCAAAAAATTAAATATTTATGACGATTGACGATACATAACAATACATTATATTTCCTCTTTTCTTGGGAAGGACATGGACACATGGTGTTGGTGTCAAATAGTTACGAGATCAACACAAATAAGTTAGCCGACGTTCTACAAACCTCTTTCACTCTTTAGTCAATTTTCTCGTTACGGGATAGGTTTGGTTGGTTCTAGTAACCTACTTTTTTAAGATATGTTGGAACACTATGTATTTTCTTTTAAGACGGTCACGATTCATTTCAACCATTCAGTAAAGAGTTAAATGCTTGGTTGGTCCCTGTGGTTTGCGAAAATTGCAGACTTGGTCCCAGTGGTTCACTAATTACACGCGTGGTCCTAGTAGTTGTAAAAAATGCACTCGGGTGGTCCTTGACACTAACCTAAGTTAAATATCTCAGTTAAGTGTGTGTGAAATATCTGTTTTACCCCTAAGATTAAAAAAAAATAGAAATAAGGCACCCTTCTTCTTCCCCACTCCACCCTTTAAAACCACCCACCCTAGCCCATCACACACACCGATCACCCCACTCTCTCGGTTCCCTTTCTCTCTTGTGTTCACAGCAAGAAGCACGGCCGGTCACCGGTGAAACACCGGCGACGGCTGCCGGCGGCGGGTCCGCTTACAGGCGACACACAAACACCCCTAGCCCTTCCTTCTCCGACAAACACCCGTATCACCTTTCTCTTCATCTGCATCTTCTCGATTTACAACTGTTTGTTCTTCCTGTGCATCTGAATCAACGATCTGTTCAACAGATCGTCACCGATTTCATACTTTACTCAAAAAGGTTGAATCGAATCATGTTGTTTTAGTATGTGATTGCAGACGACCTGTGTTCGGACTCGTGGATCTTGTTTTCTTTCTCAGTCATGAAGATGTGGTTTACCGGAAACATCTTCGAACTCCGGTTGAATTCGGAATACACATCGGTTTCGTTAATGTGTTCGTGTGATGCATCTGGTTGCGTGTTGAGAGTGAAATTCAGGTTAGGATTTGTGTAATTTAGGTTAGGGTTTGTGTGAAACAAGGGGGGATGGCAGGTTTGGGGGTTTGTCGGAGGTGGGTGTGGTGCTACCGGAGAACGGAGATGTTGGAAAACCGGCCGGTCACCGGTGTGAGATCGAGAGAGAGCAGAAGGAAATGGGTATGATGATGATGATGAAGATGATGCAGAGGGTAATATAGTTTTAGGTTTTTAATTGTTCAAGGGTAAAACAGACATTTCACACATAGTTAACTCAGAAATTTAACTGAAGTTAGGGTTGGGGACCACCCGAGTGCATTTTTTACAACTACTAGGACCACGCGTGTAATTAGTGAACCACTGGGACCAAGTCTGCAATTTTCGCAAACCACAGGGACCAACCAAGCATTTAACTCTTCAGTAAATATGGTATCTCTTTTAGGTTTTGGTCCTTTCACACAGGGGCGCAACTTTGTAGGGGCCGGGGGGTGCTCGACCCCCCGAACTTTTCGCTCAGTAGTGTCTGGTATCTAGTTTTCGTATAGAATTTTTTAGGTATAAACGTTTTCGACCCCCCACTCGAAAATCTCAAGCTTCGCCACTGCTTTCACATGAAGTGTTGTTGGCTTGAGAAAGTTATCTGACATACAACCTCCCGGTTTTATAATTTTTTTAGGTATATACGTTTTCGACCCCCCACTCGAAAATCTCAAGCTTCGCCACTGCTTTCACATGAAGTGTTGTTGGCTTGAGAAAGTTATCTGACATACAACCTAAGACCGTTATGGTCCTTGGAGTATCCAAGTAGCGTAAATATGATAATCAAGTTGACGTTTCTCGTTTACAATGATATTGTAGCAGGTTAATAATCTCTGTTAAAATAATAAAATGCTGTAAACAATAGAAAAGCAAATTAAAAACTTCAACCATCATGCTGTAAACTTTGTTACAGATACTTAAAAGGAGTCCCACCCTTATCAAATTATGAACCTTAGGTGGGATCATAACCATCAATTTATTAGAGAATGAAAAGAAGTTGCCAATTGATAATCATTTAACAATATTAACAATTTCCGTTGATGTAATCTATTAGTTTGTGTGACACAGATTAAGGATGTCCATGTGGACAAGAGAGATGTTGGACCACCGACCTCAAGTACCATCAACACATTTTTGGGTGCTTAGAAATACACGAGTTGTGCTTGGGCTCAACACCCGACACGACTGACACCTAGACATGTTATAATCGTGTAACCTGAACACAACTCGTTAACCCTTTTAACTAAAGGAGTAAAACATGTCGGTGGGTTGTAATATTTGGGTTGCCAGTTAGCCTATTTAGTTAAACATGTCAACCTAAACCTAACCAAACAACAAATCAATTAATAAAGTTGAAAACCTTAGTTTGTTCATGGAACATGAGAGATTGCAATCAAAGTATCCAATGTACCGATCTGAAACGTCTTCATGTCACATCTAACACTATACCATATACACCAAACATGTTCAAATCCGGATTTGAATAATGACCGCGATGGATGCCTTCTTAAGACGTATTCATAGGTCACTTTTATACTACCTAACATGTATTTGTTGTTCCGCTAGTGATAAGGACCAAAACTGTTGTACTTTGGCAAACAATGAGGCTAAATCTTAATCCAAGTTGTACATGATGAAGTAAAAATCGTACATTATTCTAGATTTATAAACCAGATTCCATGTCTCATTTAGGTTCCCAAAAGATAATGTCACCTTGTTCTCCAACCAAACCAAGATCTCTAAGCCTTCTCTCTTGATAATATTCATTTTCATCCAACTCCATTTCCCTCTCTTTAAAGATCCCATCAATATGTTGCAAAACCTTCTTCTCTCCTGCGCGTATCCCAACCGCGATTGCGAGCCTTGGGTCCATATTCCCTCCTTCCATCAACTTCTCATCCTGCAAACCCATAAGTTCACTCATTGAGTACTATTTAAACACTGTATAAGTGCCCAAAATGAGCTGATATGGCGCATTTGACCGTTTATAAAATTATGAGGTTTTATAAATTTTGCATACATAGGGCAGGGCGACTGCTGCGACCCATTCAACCCATTTGACCCGTTTTTACTTTAGCTGATCTTTTTCTTTAACTCATTTGACACGTTAAGAGGAAACAACACCCAAATCAAAAGAGCCGACAGATGAAGTCTGCATCTATGCAATTAATATCGGTTATCGGCCCCCATGTAAAAAATCGGTGTCAAATATCGGTACCGATATTATCGGCGATATTAACCGATATATCACCAATATTCCCGATATCAGTACCTTTCTTTTTAGTTCTACCATTCGTCTTTCTTCTTATTGCTACAATTAGTGTTTTAATTGTTAAATGTTAGTGTTATAAGTCTTAATCAGTTCCTACTTGCTAGTTGCTCTAATTGTTAGTGTTTTGCAAGTTGCAAAAGGTTAATTTGTTAATGGTAGGAGAGTATACTGAATTGTTAGTGTTAAACTGCTATATATATAAATTCTGCATGATATTACAATTACCGGTATCCCACCGCGATAACCTGTATCTCAAATATCGGTCCTTGACCGATATCCGATATTTTACCGCATTAATTGCTTAGATTTGCATACCTCTTCTATGGTGGTCCGGTAGCTAGAAAGAGCAGACTGGCAGGCACCACGTACAACTTGACATATGACCTCCTCATTGTCACGGCTAACTGGTAGTTCAAGGTGATCCCAGACCGCATTTCTAAAAATGGATTCTAGAAGAAAAGCATCGGTCCCACCAAGTGCTACTAGCCTTAAATATGGTAGCATTTTAGGCGGTAGAGGCCGGCCTAAAGTGATGTCAAAATATTGAACTTCCTTTGTGCCATTAGCTTCAGCAATATCTAGCTTATCGTCAAAAAACGGGTCGGAATCTGATATTTGTAGTGTTAATGTATATGTATTTCTGTCGGGTGTCGATTCTATAAATCCATAGTCGAGTGCCAGCTCAGCATTGCTTTTGTTCATATCGTATTGGATCAAGACCTGCAAGAGTTTGAACTCATATAAGAACTAGTAAACTGTAAAAAAAAGACTTTTTAGTCAAATGAGTAAAATGTCAACTTCAAATTTGTCATCTGTAAGTTTTAGGGGACATCCTGTAACAACGTTAAACTTTAAGAAAAGCTGAATAGTAAAATGCCATTCCGTGAGGTTTGGCCAGTTTTGCGACTTTCGTCCAAAGATTTGTTTTTTCGCATTTGGATCCAAAGGTTTGAAATCTTGCCATTTTCATCCGGCTCGTTAACTCCATCCATTTTTCTCCATTAGTCAGGGGTATATCGGTCTTTTTTATTAACTTAAAGGGCAGTTCGGTCTTTTACATGGGTATTCGGCATTTTTACCTAAAGTGAAAAAGACCAGATTGCCCTTTAAGTAAACAAAAAAGACGGAAATACCCGACTTAACAGAGAAAAATGGATGGAGTTAACGAGCCAGATGAAAATGGCAAGATTTTAAACATTTTGGATCCAAATGCGAAAAAACAAACCTTTGGACGAAAGTCGCAAAACTGACCAAACCTCAGGGACGAAAATAGCATTTTACTCGAAACTGAAACAAATAAATATATATATTTTGTTAAATATTTAAGTAAATTCATATAAAATTTAATGTACAATATTATAAGTTATGACTCACCTGCTCACCAGCCTTAACTGGTATAGGACTTCTCAAAGAGAATATTTGTTCCCTGGAGAATAAGCCAGCCCCTTTGATTTCATATGCATAATCTTCTGTGGTTATACTGGGGCTATGATTGATCTGACATTAATGATATATACGTATCAAGAACGAAACTCATTTTAGGGTGGGTAGAAGAAACCAGGGGTTTTAGAGGTTACCAAGTCGGCCAAGGGAATCAAGACAAGATTTTGGCCACGGAGTCGTGAGAATGCTCTTGATCTCAGTATCCCAAAAGCCCAGATAAAGTCTTCGAGTGTAACCGTAAAAGGGAAGAGTTGTTTGTTAGGAAGAATGACTTGATCTTGAACTTGTAGAAACTCGTTCTTCACATATTCTTTGACACTCAATGTTGTGCTCAATAGTTGGGTTCCTGTTAGAACCTCATTTTAATCAAGATTTGCATGCAAAGTATCTTGAACCAAAATATTTTACGATTTTGCATTTCTACACAAAGCTTATCATTTTCCATTGGTTTTCTGGGTTAAATAACGTGCTTGAAGAATTACCAGTTATATCTTGTCTTGTAAATGGTGCTAATGTGCTATTCACTTCTCAAGATGATTTATTATGTTTAGGTCAATAGTCAATATCTAAATATCTAATATGCCTTAAACTGAATAGATTGTAAAGAATTAACATACTAGCAGTTTGCTATCAGTTTTTTTAAAGAGAAAAGAAATAACATTGTATGAGTATCCAGCTCTGATATGTTGTCCTACCTATTATGTTTCACCTGCATGACAGAGTTGTAATCTACAACATAGTGTTCTGTTATGTTGTATTAACTTTATAAACAAATGTGAGTAGGGTTGTTCTTACAGCATTGAAACCAAGAAAGTCGGCCAGTTTGAGGTTTAGAAGGTTCGTTTCACCGTTCTTTTAGACTATTCAATGGTTTATCGGTTCTCCCCGGCAATACTCATAAGATATCTTAATTATTTTACAATAAGTCAGTTCAAACTGCCAAAACCGAAAAGTCAACCTGCCCAATTCAGCCGACCCCCCAACTCGGCCAATTTGGTTTGTCATATTCCTGAAACCATAGTTATGGTTCCACCTAGAATATCATCAAAACTGACCGAAGCGGACTGTAAACACCCCAGATTATGAGGCAGAAAGTGGACAAAGATCTCGGTGTTATCTATTTTCATACACTCTAAACATAGTCAATATTGTGATTAATAATGTGTTTCCTAATTAACCTCAAGCAAATTCAATGAATTTGTCATCAAAATAAACTAGATGATTCAAACCATATCCAATCAAATCCCATCTTTAAATTCAAATGCATCATAAACTTTAAAATAATTTCACCAACCTTCAATCTCAGATAACTCCTCTTCTGACCTGTGCTGCAAAAGCACCAAACATCAGCTCAATTATTAGTTATCACCACCGGATATCAATGAACACACCTATACCTAATAAATAAGCAACTGGTTGCCACACGTGTCACAGTTACCAATTATGTGAGCCCAAGAATCTTTTTTCCCATTTATCTTATTCCACCCCTCATTTTTTTTAATTTCAATCATACCTTATCTTACGCCCCGCTTGCGGTATACGCATATAATGTATATATGTGTGGGCCCTCGGGGGGGCAAAAGTGAAAGTGCACTACTTTTAATGTTATTTTACTAATTTCGTGAAAATAATGAAAAAGTGGGGGACGATTAATCATGCATCATGTGGTGGCGCTGATAGCCGAAAGACTAGGGGTACATGCACTAATCGGCCTTTGTCCCAACTACTGAGTGTTATGTGTCTTATGTCCAAGGTTTGATGCAAAACTACTATGGAGTCGGGGTCTCACTGGAAGCCCTCTCTATATCTATTGGAGCAAAAGTCTGTCTACGTCTTACCCTACTTAGACCCTCGTTTTTTTTTATTTCAATCATACCTTATCTCAAAACATCGCTTTGTAATTCTTAAATCTTCGTTACTACTTAATATACGAGTTTCTAACCTAGTTGAATCGAATAAAAAGAAAAGAACAGAACAGACTCACCAGAAAATAGTGGAATCAGTAGACTCAGGAAGAATATCAACATACTTCCCCCAACTAGAGCCCTCATCATCTCCCCTAAGTTTCTCCCTAATCAAAAACAAAGCAACAGAAATCCACGGCTTCAATCCGTTACAAACCCTACCAATCTCCGAACCCGAAACCGTATCCGGATTAATCCAAAACCGCTTCGGAACCTCCAAAACGACTTCGTTTCGAGCTATGTCCCTCTGCGCAACCAATCCGAGCCCTTCGGTGACGGTTCCGGGCTTCGCCGGAGACTTGGAGGACACGACCTTTTCGTCGGAGAACCATTTCCAGAATGTGTTAACTGCCGGTGGAAGTGACGGAGGTGTGGCGGTGCATTTGACGGTGAAACGGTGGAGGAATGGTTTGAGTTTGATAGGGTTAGGGGTTGAGAAGGTGAAGAAGGTAGACATGGTTGGAGAGTGGAGGTTATGGTTGTTATTGGTGGTTAAGAAGTGATCGCAGTCTATCCCCTTACCAGATATTTATTTATTGATTCTAAAATTTTAAACTATGCATGATTAATAGAAGAGTTAAATGTCATTTTAGTGCGTATGGTCTGACTCATTTTATCAGTTTAATTCAAATGTTTTATTTTTTGTTTGTGAGTTTAAAAATGTTTAACCGCTACCATTTTAGTTTACTGGTTAACTTCATCTATTGTTTCTGTTAACGAGAAGGGCAATTCGTTCATTTTATATGGCCGAATTGTCTTTCTAGTTAACAGAATTACATATGAAATGATGAATTACCCTTCTCGTTAACAAAAAAAATGAATGAAATTACCCCAGTGGATTAAAATGGCAACGATAAAACCTTTTTCGAATTCAAGTATCTACAATCAAGGAAAACAAGTGGGGAGAATGACAAAACAAGAAAATTCAATATTGTTAACTTATAAATTCATTTTTCCTTTGATTTTCAAAAGGCTGTAACTTTTTAATACGTTAATAGTTTTTTTTTTTAAATACATTGTATTAACGAGCATTTCATTTTCTTAATTCGAGCAGCCTATTGATATAGTCATGGTTGTAAAAACAAGGTTTCCAAGGCCGAGTATTCCCCGAGTAGTCGCTACAAGGCAGGCTGCCGAGGCGACTTTCTTTGACTCCGCCTAATTACTCGGAGTCGGTCAAACGCGGTCAACCTTGGCCAGAATTGGATCTAGTAGGTTAACTCGGGCCTAGTTTGACTTAAATAATAATATAACATAATTTCTATTCCTATCATATTAAAGAATAAATATCATTTTCACGTATTTTGTTATAAATATTAGTAAATTTGTGTTATTTGACATATATTTAATCTCCAAAAAGTAATTTCTTTATAATTTGACATGTCCGAGTACTCCCCGAGTACTCTCCGCGTAGACCGAGTACTCTCAACTCCCCGGTCGACCAACTAGGGAGCGCCTAGCGACTTTTGCAACCATGGATATAGTTTTCTTAATTTTTTTACATGATTTTGAATACCCATTATGTGATTTTGAATACTCAGTAAGTGACTACGTGATTTTGAATACCCATTACGTGATTATGTGATTTCATTGTATTGTTTTATGTGAAACCCCATTAAGTGATTACGTAATTACGTAACAATAGTTGACTATGTATTATTACGTGACTAAGTGATTTTGAATACCTAATATTTCAGGTATAATCATGTATTAATGTCGTAGATTATAGATTTAATAACGTATTCACATAATGAATTTATATTGAATTTGTAATGATTTATGTTGAATGTGTAATCATGTAATGGGTATTCAAAAATCACGTAGGCATGTATTGGGTATTCAAAATCACGTAATGGGTACTGGGTATTCAAAATCCTATAATCACACAGAGGTAGTGGTACATCCACGAGCTCTCATTGGTCACATGTCGCTTTTAGAATGTCCTTATTGTCTCTTTTGTTTCAGCCGTTAGCGGAGGTTTAGGGGGTGTGAATCCGTGTTGAGTGATTGGACAGGTGTCGCTGTCACTTGTACCTCATGTCTCTTTTGCGCTAACATCTAGTGAAGATCCCCTAGTACCGCGATCCACGAACTCCCATTGGCTACACGTCGCTTTAATCTTGTACTATTTGTCTCATTTGGTTGTTTATTGGGCTGAATACGGGTTTTGCCAAACTGTACCTCTAGACAATACTGTTAACCGTTGCTTAGATCAGGGACAACCACAAGAGGTGTACTTCAAGACAAATAATTCAAAATCAACCTCTTAATTTCATAATTACATTGTACACATTTATAGCTCATATATGTTTCTAACCCGAGCATTGTTAGAAGGTGTTAGTGAGCATTATCGACACAACTTCAAACACAATGGTAAGTATCACATACATATGGTTTGATACTTTGATCCACTCCCTCCGGGAGGATAACAACAAACTTAAAATGTATGGAATGCTAGTATGTTTGTTGACAAGTTAGAGCATCAACACAGGTCACCGACGCCTCCATGTCTCTCTCACCCCACACAACTCTCTCATTCACGGATAACGACACCTTTCACTCTTGCCCATTGACCGCAACACATTTTTCTCTCTCCCCCCTCTCACAACCATGGCTTTCCTTTCCCACAAACCGTCAGTATCCACAGACCACACAACTTCTCTCTCCTCACCATCTCTCTTCCACGTCTATACGACACGTGGATTCTATATTCTTGAATTTCAGGATAAGGGGATGAATTCATGTGCGTGTGTGTTGGTGTGTCTATGCACATACAAGAATATATTTATCTAGAATCAAACCAGAAACTATATTCATAAGCATATATAAGGGAGATCTGCAACCCTCAAAGACATAAGAACCAAAATCAGAAGAAACTTTAAAGTTTAGAACAAAAGTTATTCAGATTGTCAATGAATTAAACATGATGGTCGTTGAATACTTGAATGACACACGTACATTATTGGTCCAGCATACTTACCATCCAAAAAATGCAATGAACCATGAGAAGGTGACAAATCACGATCTTTCATGATCCTACTGAGATACAAAGAGCAGTTCGATTTAGTAGACTGAATATGTAATCAGAGTGTGGACCCATTAGGTCATGTCTAGTTCTCTGTCCATGATGGTTTGGAGAACCCAATTCTACTTACCTGTGGTCAACTGGTTGAACCATTGGGTGCGTCTGTGTCCCTAAGTCCACTGCAGCAGAAAAAATGAGGTAGTTTCACCCGACCACAAACCCTGCAACAAGAATGAGCAAGATTCAGATATTAAATTATTTGCTGACACTTTTCAAGCATATGGTAATGAAGAAAAAAAAGGTCTAAAAATTCAACATTTCAAGCATGTGACATTTTAGGTATGACGCGTATAAATACAACATTTCAAGACACGAAACAGAGGGCTTACTTGCAACGTATTACGACGGGAATAGGTTTTAGAGCCTTTGGTCCATTTCTGATCCCGCGCTTGTGAGGAGAAGTCTGGAATCATCAACAAAACATCACTTAAAACTCTAAATCGATTAAGGTGCATAATACATACTACAAAGATCAAGATGAAAAAAGTGGAAGAAAAAAAAAGATAATATCAGCAAAAATCCAAAAGATATTTGGCCCAACGGTGCTAATTGCAACTTGTAGTAGTGCTAATTAGTTATAAAATCAGTTTCATACAAGCTGCAACTATAAAATGTAGAATAAGATTACCTAATGACCCACCCCTTCTTGAAACCTAAGTTGAGATTTTTACAACATCTCACAAGACATGTGTATTTATTTTCACCAACAAGAGTCTTTTTGGTCGGTTTAACGCATTAGTTCTTTAACACTCGGAACTTGCCAAACATTCAAACAGTTATTATCTGACTATCATCCAAACACTATAATCCATATCATTAGCCCGTTTATAATCATGGTTCTAAAAAACGTTTGAGGCGTGCGCCTCAAGGCGCGCCTCGAGGCGAAACGACCAAAAAACGAATCTGAGGCATGCCTCATGGTGTTTTTAATGTATATGCGCCTCAGGGGATTTTGATAGTTGTTTTTGATGTTTTTGACTTTTTGTGTCAATTTCAACGCATGGTTGCAAAAGTCGCTAGGCGCTCCCTAGTCGGATTCGGGAGTACTCGGGGAGTATTCGGGAGTACTCGGGGAGTAATTGGCCTGGGAGAAGAGTACTCGTGCCTCGGCAACCTACCTTGTAGCGAGTACTCGGGGAGTACTCGGAGCCTAGGCGGGACTTTTACATTTTCAAGCATTTCATGTCTTTTTTAAGTGTGTTTTTGATGATTTTGATGAAATTAGTTAGTATTATTACTTTTATAATATGTATAATTTTTATATTTATTTATTAATACCGCCTCGGCCTTACGCCTCGTTTCACCTCGAGGCTTACGCCCCGTGAGGCAAAGGGAAAACGCCTCGAAACTCGTTTCCGTTCTTTTAAACCTTGTTTATAATAGATGATTTTCCGGATTCTGATTATTAAAAATCAAGTTATTACTATCACATCACACACAGACACCCCCTTAGTTAGCTAGGTAATCGATGTTTTGCCCTTTTGGTATGCGGCATTTAAAGAGAAAATCAAGTGCCTGCATACAATATTTGTTCATATGCTAGACTATAATACAAATAATAAAAAATACCTTTGTTCCCTTTTATATTAAAGAGTCATTCATGCCAACACATAAGAAGATGACCGTTGCATACCAACAAGAAGAAAACTTAAAATAACAGAAAAAACTAAAACTTGGTTTGCAGCAATACAAAAACACCATAATCCAAACAATTTAAAGCATCTTAACCTTAATACTTCAACGCAAAAATGTCAAAGTAATGAAACATGTATCAAGATTTATAATGCTTTAAACACTTGCTCTTTACAAGCCATGAAAATTGCTACATTTGGTTAGCCACATCCACCTTGGTTTTAAAAAGTGTGCCTGAGGCACGCTTAAGCGCAAGGCGCACACCCTGGGGCTTTTTCGCTCAGCGCCTAGAGTAATTACAAGAAGCGCTAAAAAGTCGCGCTTTTTTGGAAGTTTTCTGGGCTTTTTTGGCCTGAAGAATGCGCCTCTCGTACCCGAGGCGTTTTTATGCATCCAACTGTTGTACCTTAGGTTTCTTGGCTTGTACATGCAGCTAAAATCATACAAAAACCTTACTTGTAGCTATATTTTGGGCAGGGAAAGCTAAAAACCTATGGGATATATAAAAATATATATATAATTAGCTTGCGCATGGAGTACGAAAAGCCCGCTGCTTTTGCGCCTCGCGCTTTGGTTTTAGAGCTCGTCGCTTTTATGCGCCTCTCGCTTTTTAAAACCAAGACCTCCACAACCTATGTTTTAAAAGGCGCAAGGCGATGAGGTCCCCAAAGCCAAGGCAAGAGGCGCACGCATCAGGTACGTAAGGCTAACTCAACTTGGTTTTAGGGAAATATTCAAATATACTATATATACAACAAAGGAAATATAACCTTGAATATAATCTAAATGCAACTTAAAATATAAAATTCTCATGAGTCAAAGGATGCTTAAGAAACTGTTTTTTTGGCCCCAAACTTGATCTTAGTGTATGATTAGGATCATATATCATGAATTAAAACTGGGATTTAGATATAAACAAACTTAATTATTAATTCAAATCATGAACTGCTAAATAGCAAAACCCTAAACCCTAAATCAACAAACGGAAGCTCTAAAACATATATTAAATTAAAAACAAAAGGAAATGAAGTATTAGGGTTTGAAACAAGAGACCTTCTTTTTAGGGACAGCCATGAGCTCCATAGACCCGCTCCCAATATGGATACCAGACCCGAACCCGTTGTGAAACGGGTCTACGCTTCTCTCGGTTTCCGGCAAAGTTAATGGCGGCGAAGCCGCAAATGGACTGATCGGAATATGAAGTGGCGGCGGTTGAGTGACGGCGTGAATGCACCGTTTGAATGCGAATGCATAAGAAAGTTTGGTATCTAGGTTGGTTTTCGTGATTGCGGTCCTGAAGAACGCCATTGTTATGGTTCCGAACGACGGCGTTTGGGTGAATGAAAGAGAGAATAAGGAAGGAGGTTAATCAGAAATATGATGCGTTACAAAATCAGTCCTTGGACCATGGGGTTACTTGTACAATGTACAAAAATGAAGTACTCTACTTGATATCAAGAACTTAAAATCTCTAGTTTAAACTTTAAATTATAGAATCACTAAAGTGTAATTTAGAGAATTTTATAAAAGTATCACCATGTTAATTTCATTCCCCAACATATTTAGACTGTTGGGTGTGTGGAGTTTGGATTGGGGGTTTAGGTTGACATATGGCGAAGATGGGCTCCACAAGATCACCCCAAAAAAAGTGGGGTGTGGAGGGGGCATGGGCTAGCTAGCATGGGTTGACATTTGACAGCTATTTTTTTAATCATATAATTTAATATATTAATTTTAAAAACACCTATTTAATTAATATTAAATAACTAGGAAAAAAAATGCATTACATCACAAAAAAAAAATCAGTTATCTTCATCTTCAATGTTGTCAAATATAGGAAGTGTTGAAACATGTTGTACCAAATCAGCTCGAATATTTGCATTTATTTGTCGTGACTCGATTAGATTTTGGCTTTCGTTCTCTGTTCGTTACTGATGTATTCGTTATTTGATTGGGTCTCCTTGGGATAATATTCAACTATTGCCCGGTCTTCATCCTCTAAAATCATGTTGTGTAGAATGATGCACGCGTACATCACGTTTCTTATTTGATCGTTTTGATATAATCGACAATACATGCTCAAAATGCACCACCTTTTCTGTAAAACACCAAATGCTCGCTCGATATCTTTATGTGCCGCCATTCGAACTTTGTTAAACTTTATTCTTTTAAGATCTAGGGTTCCATATCTTGAAAAAAGATTTCACAAAAACAGTCCACTCAGGGTAAATTCCAGATAGTACCCATGCATGTATTCAACATCTGATCGGAATGTCGCGCTCAGGTCAAAGATAATATTTATAAACCCTAATTACCCTTAACAAATAGCTAGTGGTAGTAAGGGGTCGAACCACGAAGAGTATGTGGTTTGCAAATGGACTTGATTGAATTTAAACGAGTGTCACAATTTATGAAGCTTGCTAAGTTGTTTTTATTGTTTTTGTTTAGTAAAGAGATGTTGAATAAAATTACTAAAGTGATTGGATTGATTAACTACTAGATATTAACAATTGCAATAATGTAATTGAGTATTTAAACAAGATAAAGAAAAAGGGTTCACGCCCGGTTTCGGTAATTGCAAGCCTAGGTTCCTACAAGTTTTAGAATTGACCTAATTGGATAAATGGTTAACGGATTTAGTGTACCGTGACTTAGATGCCAATAACTATCAACATTCCTAAGAATGGACAAGAATGCACTTTGTAATCAACACAAATAAATCCTAACCAAGATAACGCATAAGTGCACAAATTCATTTCACAAAGTCATAACTTTATCATCGTTCGACAATTTGCAAATTCAATTCAAATACACGACAATTATCAAAGGTGTTCAAAATCAAAACACAATTGGTCACATAAGTCAAACTAAACACAAATCGAAACCCTAGATAATACAACTACCTACACCGGGGTGAAACCAAGGTGATTAGCCGCTCATGGTTGAAGGAACTTGATCACCGGATGTTTGAGACTTGACTTGGATCATCTCGAAGCTTGTGGAATGGTGGAACAATGAGGATTAGGGTTTTGGTGGGTGATGATGGTGAAAGGAATGATGGATGAATGAACTAGGGTTTATGGATTGGTGATGAAGGTGAATTGGATGATGATATTGGTTAATTCGGATGATGCTCGGTGTTAGAGATGGATTGCCAGTGATGATGGTGATGATATTAGGCTCTAAGAACAAGTTTCAAACTCAAAAACAAGTGTAACCCCCGTTTCTTGGTCAAAATTGATGTTATAACTAGTCCCCAACAACCCAAAACTCAATTTTCGCGAATCAGAGCAGTGTGGGGGGCGTCCCAGACGGCCCCTGGAAGTGCCAAAATCACCCGATGGATTAAACGGCTGTTTACAGACTAAATCTGCCGACGGACACTTCTGAGCGGCGTCGCCGACGGCCCACTGGCCGTCGCCGACGGCCCACTGGCCGTCGCCGACGGTGCCTATAAACCTCACTTTTTGTTTTCTTTATAACTTCTTCGTTTTAGCTCCGTTTTACTCACTATTTTCGCCCACGTACTCGTAATTCAACCCTCTATCATGCCATCTTCTAATATATTCATTTTAAATCCATTAACATCCCCCAAAACACATACAAACTTCGTGATTAAACCGGTTTTATTCATTTCACATCCCCGGTTGATCCCGTTTGCTCCCGGTGGCCTGTAAAGCTCCCGAAAAGCACCTTAAACTCCATTAAACCTGCAAAACACAAATCTAATAAAAAGTAGGTTATTCGGAATAAAAATTCAAGTAAAAACTCAAACTTAGACACAATTGAACACCGTTATTCGACCACGTATCAACATCATTTACAAAAAAATGTTTCGTTAGGTCCAACACCCCCTCCTCATATATTGACCAGGTCTAACCCGGGTGTACCTGACCCTACCCCTATCAAAACATGGAAATTGAAAAACGTTATCACCTTCTTTTTAAAAGAAGGTTTCATGTCAGACTAAAGTATTGTAATACCTAGATTTTTAATTTGTTGACCATACCCGAACTCTGTTTCATACCCAAAATCGGGTACGAAAAAAGAACTTGAAGGGTAAGAATGAAAGGGCTCGACTTTTAAACTTCGTTTTAGGCCTTCAAAAAATTAAGCTGACCATGTTTAGATTTAGGGTTATTGGATTTTAATAATCCTAAGTTTCACCTGTTAGCCGATAAAAATCTCAACTTTAAAAATTCCATTCAACGATCCTAATGTATAAGAATTTTGCCCCCATCAATCCTTTTTATAACTGTAGTGCACTTGTATTTATTAAGGAGGCTACATGTGTACTTGAATTGAGCATATCAAATTTTTGTATCTTAGAAAAGAATCGATGGAGGCCAAATTCCTACAAGTTGAGATCAAAAGAGGGAATTTTTAAAGTTGTGATTATTATAAGCCAACAAATGAACGATTATTAAAAGTCAATAACCCTATATTTTAACAAATATTGATAGTATAATTTTATGTAGATGAAAAAAAATCCCAACTACAATATATTAGCAACTAAATTCATTTTACATGTAAAATAATCTTAAAATTTTAAAATTTATTTTCATAACAATATTTAAAATGATCATTAAATATCACATCATAAGTAATGAGCCTTTACGCAACCGGTTAATCCCTTTTTTTACTGGAAAACGGAGTTGTCTGGTGGTGATGGTGGCTGTAGAATCATCTCAACTAAATCATAAATCACAATCAGATCACCGAAAGCATTGTCGAGGAACCATAATTGTTTTGAATAATTCGAGTTAGTTTTTTGGGAAAATGATGAAATACCAGAGCGCGGTTGAAGAAACACTAGAATAATCGATCGGAACCAATTATCTAGGGGGTTTGGATCTGCATAAAGGGGTTCGTTCTCTCTCGTTTGATTCGATTACAATTGATCTTCTCCTCCGGTGAACTCTGCAAAAAAAGAAGCACCGTTAGCCTCGCCAATGGGAGAAAAGGGTTCTCTCCTTGACCCGACTCCGGTGTGAGAATAAGTATGGGTTATGAAGAAGAAGAAGATGTATTTGAGAAGTGTGTGTAACTTGAATTTCATACCTGAATAGTTCTCATATTTATAGCCGGGAGTTTGGGAGGGAAAATCTGTTATTGAAAAGTTGACGGAAGATGCTAACGCCGTAGCGGTTATTTTTCTCCACCGTTAATCTCTTTGATCCAATGTGAGAGCACACAGATCGTGATTTAGATCGAAGGCTGGGGTATTGCCACGTGGAAAGTGATTAAGTGAAGATTACTCTCCAATTACATGCTATCGTTGTGATTTCAGGGACATCTGAGATGCTGACACGTGTCCAGACTGTTATAACCATCCTAGTGGTGCACGATTGAATTCTTTCTATAAGATTACTGCTGTAATCTGGTGTGACTCCTTATCGTGTGGAATCAGCTGAATAAATAAATCCCAAGTCTGGGCAATAATATCCAAGTCCGGATGTTAAGCGGAAGTGCTCTACCTAGGATTTTCATCCTTCGTTTTATGGGGGAAAGCGCAAGGGTTTATGATTTCCTTTTGGCGCGCGAGTGTTGTCTGATGTCTGTCTTAAGCCTTTCTTTTGTAAGATCAGTGCGCGGCCGCGCAAGGTAAAAAAGGCTGGAAAGGCAAGGTTGCGGTATGGTCCCAAGTACTTGCTACAAGGTTTTTGGGACCTTACCCCTTCAAGTCCCCCCAGTCTAGTATTGCTCTTATGCAAGTAAGTGGAATACTAGACTTATGAAAGGGAAATGCTCTTTGGCGCGAAAAATAAGGAATCTTCTATGAGAAGATTTAATTTACTTAAAAACTTTTTTGAAGGGAAATTATGACTTTTTGCTTTTTTGTAATCATGACCTGACTTGTAGTGACGTCAGTTCGTAGTAAAAATTGGTATTTGTGATTTTTTTCTTCCTTTATCTTGGAATACGTAGTGGCGCTTGTCAGGCCTTATTTATGAGGATATGATACTTGTTCCTGTAGCGCCGCTTGGAAAAGACATTTGACAGGTGATCATACGTTTCTCCTTTCCCGGAGTTAACTCGTTTATATATATATATATATATATATATATATATATATATATATAGGGAGGGGCTCATGCGAGAACCACCCTTATTGTGAGAACCTTGAGAACCAATGTGAACACAACCTAAAATAGCTAAAAAAAACCTAAAAAACCCTAACCCCCACCCCCCCCCCCCAAAAAAAACCTAAACCCCCCCCCCCCCAAAAAAAACCTAACCCCCCCCCCCCCAAGCTAAAAAAAACCTAACCCCACCCCCCCCCCCAAGCTAAAATGCTAAAAACTAAACCTCCAAAAAACCTAAAAAAATCTAAAAAAAATAAAAAAAAAATCCAAAAAAAATCCAAAATTTTTTTTTTGATTTTTTTAATATTTTTTAGGTTAAAATCGCTACTTTTAGAAGCAAAAATTTTTTTTTTTTTTTTTTTAAATTTTTTTTTTTTTTTGGTTCGAAAAGTAGCGATTTTAACCTAAAAATATTAAAAAAATCAAAAAAAAAAATTTGTGTGATTTTTAGCTATTTTTATGCATTTTTGGTGTGTTCACATTGGTTCTCGCGGTTCTCACAATAAGAGGTGGTTCTCGCATGATCTTCTCCCTATATATATATATATATGATGG
Source organism: Helianthus tuberosus (assembly GCA_030545235.1). Classification (NCBI taxonomy): domain Eukaryota; kingdom Viridiplantae; phylum Streptophyta; class Magnoliopsida; order Asterales; family Asteraceae; genus Helianthus; species Helianthus tuberosus. The sequence goes on from CM060436.1 coordinate 30,131,531, forward strand.
GTTCTTTTTTTCCCTTTGTTTGTTCTAAAAAGATGAAGATCATTCGTTCCTCTCCTACCCGACGTCTGTTGGATGTTCTGAATATGTTTGAGGTTGCGGAGAGTCTCTTACTTCTTGCTAATTCACCACCGTTAACAGTTACCGGAGCCGGGAAGCTAGTTTCTTCTGTTCATCCCGTAGTGACGGGGGCTAGTTCTGAAGTCTGTCTACCGGAGATTGCTGAAGAAGAAACCGGTGCATTGTCCGTTGAAGCCTTGATGGTTCGTTTCCCAATGCTTCAACCTGGTGGATGCGAGCTGGTATACCGTCGTCGGTAGAATCGTCGAGTTGGTCATGTGCCGGCTGTTGATGAGGATGCAACTGTTGATTAGGTTTGGGAACTGTGCATTTCCCCTTTTTTTGTTGGTCTTGCTACCAAAACTTTTTGAAGATCACTGACGTGATCGTTGTGAATGGTTGTTCATACTGCTTTTTGATGATGTGTATATTTTGATGCACTGTTGTGCATGTAAGTTTCTGGTTATGTTTAAATTACAATATGTTGCATGTGTTTAATTGCTTTTAGTAGGTAGAGCGAATTAGAATGGTATTGTGCTCATGTGTGAACGTTTTTCTAAAAAGGCGTGTAAGTTTTGCCGTCTTTAGACTGTTCATGAGGTGTACAATGTCTACCATATTGTTTTCGCGTAAACCAAAAGAATTATATGCAATTTGTAATAAACAGTAATATGCGGAAGGATGATGTTTGTATTGATGATGGCGTAAAGCCACTAATACAAAGTATAATGGAAAAATACATCGAATGTGTAATTTCATCTTTTTAGCTTACATATAACACCTGCGCAGTTGTTGCGCGTTCCAGGTGCGAGGAACTATTGTTCCATCCAGTCTCTTTAGGGTGTATGCTCCCTTTCCTAAGACCTCATTGATGATGTATGGTCCTTCCCATTTTGGTGCTAATTTTCCTGGTTTTTCCGCGTTGGAAGCTTCATTGTCGCGCAAGACAAAATCACCAGGGACAAGTGTGCATACGCGGACGCGCGTATTGTAATATTTTTCGAGTTTGGATTTGTACCTTGCTTCTGTAATGGCGGCGTTTTCGCGCCTTTCTTCAAGAAGGTCTAAATCCAATCTTCGCTCTTGCTCATTGTTTTGTTTTTCCATCGCCAGCATGCGCGGTGATGGAAGACCGATTTCGGCTGGGATTACCGCTTCGGACCCATATATCAGGCTGAATGGAGTCTCTCCCGTGCTGGTTTTTGGCATGGTGCGGTGTGCCCATAAGATGCTGGGGAGTTCGTCAACCCATCCTCTGAGCGTTGTGCCTAGTCGCGCCTTAATGCCGTCGACTATCTGTTTTTTAACGCTTTCGACTTGGCCGTTTGCCTGTGGGTGTGCCACAGAGGCAAAGTTGTGCTCAATCTTCATTTCTTTGAACCATTTCTGAAGATCTTCTGAGGCAAAGTTAGTGCCATTGTCGGAGATGATGCGCAATGGTAATCCGAATCTGCAAATAATATGTTCCCATATAAATTTGCGAATTACCATTGCTGTTGTTGAGGCTAGTGCCTTAGCTTCGACCCATTTTGTGAAATAGTCGACCGCTACGATGATGAATTTTACTGCGCCTGGCGCGTCAGGGAACGGGCCAACGAGATCGATGCCCCATTGTTGAAAAGGCCAGGCGGAGATGACCGGTACGAGCGGGTTCTTTGGTCTGAGTGTTTTTGGCGCGTGGCGTTGACAGGCTGCGCATCTCCGTAATAAGTTTACTGCATCCACATGCATTCCGGGCCAGTAGTATCCCGCGTTCATTATTTTTGCCACAACCATGCGCGGTCCTGCGTGTATTCCGCATAAACCTTTGTGGATTTCTCTGACCAGATATTGCGCATCTGTTTTGTCAACACAGCGTAGTAATGGTCCCATAAATGACTTCCGGTATAGTACGCCATCCGCCATTTCATAGTTTATTGCTTTGTGTTGGATTTTTCGAGCTTCTGCCTTTCCTTCCGGGAGCTTTCCGTGTTGCAGGTATAAGATGATCGGAGACATCCAGGATGGATTCCCGACTTCTATAACATTTACTTCTTTGTGGTGAATGGAAGGATTAGACAATACCTCCATGCGCACTTCTTTTGCTAAGTGCTTGAAGCTGGTAGCGGCTAATTTGCTTAGCGCATCTGCGTGCTTGTTTTCTCTTCTGTTTATATGGTTAACCTTGAACGTCTGGAATTGGCTGATTAACATCCGCGCTTGTTCAAGGTATAATGCCATAGCTTCTCCTTTTGCATCGTAATGGCCATTAACTTGCTCGGCTACCAGTTTTGAATCGACGTTAGCTTCAAGGTTTCTTGCCCCCATTTTAAGCGCTAAGCGGAGACCCGCCAAGAATGCTTCATATTCGGCTTCGTTGTTTGTGCTTCGGAAATCTAAGCGTATGGCATATGTAAGTTCGTGATCATCGGGGCTGACTAATCGAAGACCTGCGCCGGCTCCGTCGTCATTGGAAGCTCCATCTGTGTGCAGAGTCCAGACTCTATCGTCAAAAACAGGAATAGGGTTCTGGATTGCCTCGCATTCTTGAACTTTGTCGATAGGGACTTCTGTGGCAAAGTCCGCTAGAACTTGCCCTTTGATTGCTGGTCTTGGTCTGTACAGGATATTGTATCCTCCCAGCTCAATAGCCCATTTAGCCAATCTTCCCGCCACGTCGGGTTTAGATAAGATTTGGCCTAAGTGGTAATTAGTGAGGACTGTGATGACGTGGCCCGAAAAGTACCGACGTAAGCGCCGTGATGCATGTACCAGTGCTAAGACCAGCTTTTCTATCATTGAGTAACGAGTTTCCGGGCCGGTGAGCATTTTGCTTATATAATAAATTGGGGTCTGAACGTTTTCTCGCTCCACCATTAATACTGCCCCAACTGCTACTTCCGCAGCAGACAAATATAAGATCAGTGGTTCTTTTTCTCGTGGTGCTGTTAGTGTTGGGAACTGAATTAGGCATTCCTTCATTTGTTTGAAGGCTACTTCTGCTTCGGGTGTCCACTGGAAGTGAGTTTTCTTGGCGCAGTTCCGCAGTGTACTGATGAATGGATAAGACTTTGCCGCATGATTGGCCAAGAATCTGTTCAAAGCTGCTAAGCGTCCGTCAAGTCTTTGCATTTCTTTTACTGTTGCAGGTGATGGCATTAGCGGGATGGCCTGCACCTTTTCTGGATTTACTTTAAACCCATCTCGTGTTACTATGAAACCCAGAAACTTTCCTTCTTCCATTCCGAAGGAACATTTTGTTGGGTTGAGCTTTAAGTTTACGCTGCGCAATGAGTCGAATGTGCGCTGAATGTTTGCCAACATTGTTTCTTCCTCATAACTCATGATGACAAGGTCGTCCATGTATACCTCGACTGTTTTACCAATGTCTCCTCTGAAGACTGTGTCCATTAGTCGTTGGTATGTTGCGCCTGCGTTGCGCAAGCCGAAGGGCATTTTGGTGTATTAAAAGATGCCCTTATCTGTACGGAATGCAGTTTTGTCTTCGTCTTCTTCTTTCATCTGGACCTGATGATAGCCTTTGTAACAGTCAAGAAAGCACTTCCATCGAAATGACGCTAGAGAGTCGACTTTTTTGTCTATCTCAGGAAGCGTATAGCAATCTTTGGGGCATGCTTTATTCAGGTCTTTGAAGTCGACGCACATTCTCCATCCGCCACTGTGTTTTTGTACCATTACTGGGTTGGCAACCCATGTATGGTATTGAACTTCGCGCAACATTCTGGCATTAAGTAGCTCTGTTACTTGCTCGTCCATGGCTTTTGCTTTTTCTTCGCTAAAGCTGCGCCTCCCTTGCGCATCCGGCTCTGCTAATGGTTTGATGTTCAGGCAATGTTGTGCTATATCGCGCGGAACCCCGGTCATATCTGCTGGGCACCAAGCAAATACGTCTTTATTGTTGGACAAGAATTCTTTTAGTTGTATCCGTGTTGTTGGTGAAATGGCGTGGCCTAGCAGAATGGTTTGTTCTGGATAATCGTTGTTCAGAACCCATTTCTCCGGTTCGTTTGATGTTGAAGGTTTGGCTACCTTTGTTGGTGGCTCGTCATCTACATACATGACCTCTTTGCTTGAGTATAGAATTGCAACTCCGGTTTCTGTTGGAAATCCGCATGCAGCATGTGGAATAGAGGTGATCATGTTGAATTCTCTTTGTGACCTTCTTCCGAGCAGGACATCATGGCGTGATGTTGCCGGCATAACCATGAAATTCACTGTGACTGTTCGTGAATGCTCGCCATCAGGTAGCGTCACAGGAAAAGCTATTTGCCCTAATGGGAATACAGCTTCGTTGCAAAATCCGGTGAGAGGAAAATCAACCGGTTCTAGACGTGCTTTGTCTTCTGGATCAAGCTGTTTGAAGCATTGCTCGTATATGATGTCCATCGAGCTTCCTGGATCTATAAACATATAGTCCGTCCGGTAATGGCCGAAGATGCCGGTAATAATTACTGGTCGTTCTTCCTGAGGCCCTCCAGGAACGACAGGAAACACAACTTGTTGTTCCCTCCAATGTTGATCATGGTTTCATTTGTTTGGCCTTCGTGACGGACCTCCTTGAATCATGTTTATTTGTTTGGCTTTTTGATAGTTGGTATCTCTTGATTATCGAAGTATCTCAACACAACTGTCAGATTGGATGTCCCACTGACAAGGCGTCTGTAGGTCCAATGCTGCAGTATTGATTTCATCCTTGTTTCCTTTTGGATCATCATATCTGATGTTTGGGGACTGAGATATGTAAATTTGTGTGAGAATTTTAAAGTCGTTTGGCATCTATCGAGCCAGTATTCTGGAGTTCTCTCTGTGAGCTGATCTGAGGGATTCTTTCCATATGGATGACTGTCACGTTTGTTGATTCCCATGATTCTGTCGATCTGGGTATTCTGGATTGCAGAACCCTTGAATTCAGATCGAGGACTTGATAGGTACGATAATGAATTTTCTGCCATGTTAAAACAAAGAATGAAAAGAACTGAATCGAAACGAGATGAAAACTGATAAGACAGAGGAATCGGTGGGCGCCAATGAAGAAACACTAGAATAATCGATCGGAACCAATTATCTAGGGTGTTTGGATCTGCATAAAGGGGTTCGTTCTCTCTCGTTTGATTCGATTACAATTGATCTTCTCCTCCGGTGAACTCTGCAAAAAAAGAAGCACCGTTAGCCTCGCCAATGGGAGAAAAGGGTTCTCTCCTTGACCCGACTCCAGTGTGAGAATAAGTATGGGTTATGAAGAAGAAGAAGATGTATTTGAGAAGTGTGTGTAACTTGAATTTCATACCTGAATAGTTCTCATATTTATAGCGGGGAGTTTGGGAGGGAAAATCTGTTATTGAAAAGTTGACGGAAGATGCTAACGCCGTAGCGGTTATTTTTCTCCACCGTTAATCTCTTTGATCCGATGTGAGAGCACACAGATCGTGATTTAGATCGAAGGCTGGGGTATTGCCATCTGGAAAGTGATTAAGTGAAGATTACTCTCCAATTACATGCTATCGTTGTGATTTCAGGGGCATCTGAGATGCTGACACGTGTCCAGACGGTTATAACCGTCCTAGAGGTGCACGATTGAATTCTTTCTAGAAGATTACTGCTGTAATCTGGTGTGACTCCTTATCGTGTGGAATCAGCTGAATAAATAAATCCCAAGTCTGGGCAATAATATCCAAGTCCGGATGTTAAGCGGAAGTGCTCTATCTAGGATTTTCATCCTTCGTTTTATGGGGGAAAGCGCAAGGGTTTATGATTTCCTTTTGGCGCGCGAGTGTTGTCTGCTTTCTGTCTTAAGCCTTTCTTTTGTAAGACCAGTGTGCGGCCGCGCAAGGTAAAAAAGGCTGAAAAGGCAAGGTTGCGGTATGGTCCCAAGTACTTGCTACAAGGTTTTTGGGACCTTACCCCTTCAGCGATCGAATGATAATGCCAGTTTCTAGCAATCGTCAGCCGTGGAAGTGGCGGTGGACACCTGGTGATATTAAGACTCTCGGATAATAGAGAATAATGATTAATATGGTATAATGGGAAGAAGAATAAGACACAAGGAAAAGGTTGTTGTTGGGGTTCCCTGAAATGGTGGAGGGAATGGGGATACTAAACCGGCCATGTGATCACTATAACAACCCTCCAAAATTTATTCCCGACACCCCTAATATATTTAAAATTTCCCTATATGTCTTAAAACATATCCCGTATGCGAAAACCAAGCCCAAAATACCATATATAGTTAAAAATAAAAAAAAAACAAGATTTTGGGGTCGCTCGCGGGCCGCGACAGCCAACCCACCAGGCGGCCCCCTGAGATGCCACGTGGCTCACTCGTGTCAATTCTATACTCGACGATTCAGCACAGCTAGGCCCTACCCCCTAGGTCGCGGGCCGTGAAGGACCCTTGGGTGGCTTTTGCGGGGCGCGAGGGATGGCTGATCAGGCACTATAAATAGGTGGTTTCGGCTGTTCATTTGAAATCGTTCACAACAACTTTCTCTCTCAAATTTCTACATAGTATACACTATACTCGGGCATAATACTGATACGTGGTCGAAAACCGGTGATCGTTTGTGCTTAAGTTGATGTTTTTACATAGCTTTTAATCTTGAATAGACTACTTTTAATGGGATTTGTGTTTTACAGGTCTAAAAGAGTTTAAGGAGCTAATCGGGAGCTAAACGGAGCACCGGGACGCGAATCAGGTCAACCGGGATCAAGAAATGAAAAACAGAAAACAAGTTGGTGTTAACCATGAAGATTGGATGTGTTGTAGAGAATGTTAATGGATTTAAAATGAATATATTGTAAGATGGCATGATAGAGGGCTGAATTACGATTACGTGGGCGAAAACGGTGAGTAAAACAGAGTTATAACGAAGAAGTTATGAAGAAAACAGTTTCGGACGAAACTGGCAAAACTAGCCAGCGTCGGCGACGCCCTGTGGATTGTTCCGTCGGCCAGAAACCTCCGTAAACAGCTAATTAAGCCGTCGGGCGAAACTGAGACTTCCAGGGGCCGTCGGGACGCCCCTTACTTTCTTGCATCGCGAAAATTATGTTTCTTTTGAATGGGGACGAGTTATAACACCATTATTGACCAAGAAATGGGAGTTACACTATCTTTGGAGTTTGAATTGAGTTCTTGGAAGCCTAATATCATCACCACTTCACCTCTAATCCATTCCATCATCCTTTATCATTCGATTTCACCATCCAATTCATATCCTAACCCTCATTAATCCATCAATCATTTGATTCATTCATCATCACCGTCTCACCCAAACCCTAATCATCATTTCCTCCATATCCAAGCTTCAAGATAACAATGTTTAAGTTCTCATCATCCGGTGATCAAGTCAATTCGATCATGAGCGGCTAACTTCTTGGAGGTTTCACCCCGGTGTAGGTTATTGTAAGTCTAGGGTTTAAACAATGTTTTAGTTTGATTTTGTGACAACTTGAATTGTATTTGAATTGATTGACAATTGTCTTGCATTTGAACTATATTTGTGAATTGTCGAGTGAGTTATGAAATTTGACTTTGCGAAACAAGTTTGTGCAATTATGCCTTGCCATTCAAAAGGTTTTACTTGTCCGAAGTAACGAAGTGCATTGTGGTCCGTGATATGCGTTGATAGCAATTGGCACCTGAGCTTTGATGATAGAAATCCGTTAATAACATATTCAAGTGAATCAAATTTAAAACGTGTGAGAACCCTAGGATTGCAATTACCGAACCGGGTGTGAGCCTTGTTTTCTCTATCTTGTTTAAACCTTTAATTACATTCTTGCAATTGTTAATCATTAGTAGTTATCAACCCAGTAACTTTAGTAATTTTAATTCACCTCTTTTCAATCAAACAAAAAATACAAAAAATACTTTAGCAAGCTTCATAATTGTGACATCTTTTAGAAATCATCCAAATCCATTCGCAAACCACACACTCTTCGTGGTTCGACCCCTTGCTACCACTAGCTATTTGTTAAGGGTAAGTAGGGCTTATAAATATTATCTTTGACCGGAGCGTGACACTCCTATCAAATACCCCCTAAATAACGAAGTTCTGCCTCGTTGTAAGTATCATAACCCCCGGTTACGTATTAGATACGCTGCCCGATTGATCTAGGGTTCCGTAACGGCTGTCGTGGTTCTGCCCGACGTTGTCGTTGGAATGCCGTCTTGGGGAGAGTATTACTAATGTAAATATTGGGTTATTATACTAATGCGTGTGCATTTGTGTATTTAATAGATAATCACAGGAAATCCTTAAGGAAAACCCTTAGACAGCAATGTGAGTAATCTCCTTTTTACAAACCTCAAATGTTTTACATTATATTAAACAGTTATTGAGTATTTGTATTCTACAATTATCGTCGGTATGTTGGGGTTTTGTATACAAAATTTGTTACTACATTGTGAGTAGTAACATGACCATAAGTCGGGTTGACAGTACCGTGGGTGGTAATTAAAGTAGATGGAAACAAATGTAATTGCGCGACCGCCCTCAATACTGTAAAACGGTTTTACCTGTCTTGATTAAACTGGGATTCACTCACCAGTATTTCCCACTGACAAAATATTTTTTAAACGCGTTTCAGGTAACAAAATGAGAAAGCCAAATAGAAGCCAGCTGGACAGCACGGAAGGCTTGGAAAAGTGGCAATAAAAGTTACCTAAATAAAGAGATGTTTTTATTTAAATAAAATAGGGTTTATCCCTATGAAAATGTGTGTACTTGAAACTTGGGAATTTCCCATGTGTTTAATATTATAAAAGCGTGATATTTTACTCTGATAAAATATTTCCTAACTACGGTCCTGATGTCATTTCCGCTGCCAAAATGATAAACACCGATACCACCGAAACTGGCTGCGGCCGCCCGTTCCCGGGTAATTAGGGGACGGGGGTTGCGATAGAAGGTGATATCAGAGCTAAGTCACTGATTCATCCACAGAAGTGTTCTGTTAACACCAAAATTTATTCAATATGTTAGGAAATAATCTACGGGATTTCGTGCATATCTGTATATTATTATTGTGTGTTATTTGACTATTTGTTAGTTTACAGTATGAGCGACCAAGGACTATCCGACGCCTACCGTCAGTTGTCCAGCTCACCTAGAAACAAAGGCACCTCTTCACAGCCTACCCTTTCAGGGTATTCGGCTGACAATGAAGACGGGATATTCGTGTTCAAGGCTCAATCTGAAGAGCCATTCCCTCCTAAGAAGAGAGGATGGTTCAGCAGTGGTGCGCATGAACGTAGGAAGAGGATGAAAAAGTTACAACAACAGCGAGTTTTAGCAGCCGCTAAGAGAGAAACAGATGCTCATACCCAGGATATGCTCAATAGGAGTCTAGCAAATTTTCATATTCTAGCAATGTCACAGCCCCCGACCCCACCCTGGGAGCGAGAGCCGTGAACCAGCTAGATGGTATCGGTGTTTATTAATTACGCAGCGGAAAAAATTTCATCAGGATCGTAGTTAGGAAATAATTTCAGAGTTTATAAAACACCAACTTTTAATATTAAATAAATGGGCTAAAACTCATATTCAATTCAATTGTTTTTATAGGGATAAACCCAAATAACTAAAACATAATTTCTTCTTTTATTCAGGTAGTTATAGCCACTTTATCTAAGCCTTCAGTGCTCCATAGCTAGCTTATGTTATCTTTACAGCAAATTACCTGAAACATGTTTGGAAAACATTTTATCAGTAATAAATACTAGCGAGTTTATTCCATTTTTATAAATATATTGTTATACTTTACAGCCTCAAGGTTTTTATATTTGTTTATATTTACCCAAAAAACTCAATCAATATTTGTCACACGGTGGCAGTTCCGATGTGACGGTGGTCATATCACTCATTGGCTCACTTTCGTCCAATAGTGAATTTATCAAGTAATTATATCTTACTATTATTCAAAGTATCTGTCACTAGTCAATTCCCGTGACGATGGTCATATCACTGTTGATCATTCTTTCAACTAGTGACTGTGGTCATAACACTGTTGATCATTCTCTCAACTAGTGTCGGTGGTCGCATCATTGTTGATCGTTCTCTCAACTAGTGACTTTGGTCCTATCACTGTTGATCATTCTCTCAACTAGTGAATCTGGTCATATCACTGTTGATCATTATCTCAACTAGTGACTCTGAATTTATTAGTGTCCCGTGACATTACTTTTTCAAATATATTGTCTATGACACAAAACCAATTAGCCCAGAAAATGAAATATATCATTTTCTGTCAAACTAATAGCTATAACTTTATCAAATATAATATATTAATTAAATAATTGTAATATTATTATTTAATATATTAACGTGACTAAGATTAAAAATATAATCTTAGTATATTAAAAGTAGAATATATTATATTTGACATATATCTTTTAAGATATACTGATGTGGGGTAAAATACACATATTTGTCCCGTGTAAAATGTATAATTTTTGTATAATTTTTATTTGTTTTTATCTAGTTTTAGTATTATATTACATTATTTTGTGTTTTGCTAGATCCTGGTGCAAATGGAACGTAAAAGAGTAATAATTAAATAACTAGCTAGTTGAGCAGAGTGAGGCGCCAGTGACTGAAGGAAAGTTGCGGCTATTTACAGTGAGTGGGCTGAGACCACTATCTCTATTTATAAGTTAGAAAGCTGCCACAAAAAGTATATACATTTAGATCGAGAGAAAGGGTTAGGCCAACATCAATATATAGTTTTATAATTTCAGTTCATCCAATTTATTGATGTTGGGCCGCATGAAATTTGGGCTGCTAAGATACCCATTACATAAGTGGGAGGCTGCCATCATAATTATTATTGTTGTTTTGGAGTTCTACGAACATAAGAAAAAGAGTAGACTTCTTATTGTTGTGGGGGCCGAGAAATGCATAATAGCCCAACAGAATCGTAAAAAAAATGAATATGGGCTTTTGAAATATGTATTTGAATAATACTAGAACTCTAATCAAATATATACATATATAATATTAATACTTGGACGAAAAGTAAAAGGAAGAGCTGCCACTTTCTTGGAGAAGGGAATATAATTCCTAGAAACACATATATCCTTGGACGCGACAGTGTTTGAATTGGGCCAGGATTTATTTTTTTAAACACTTATATAAATACATATCTCTAAACCCCATTCAGCCATTCACGAATTACGAATTACAACAAGGTGGAGACGAAAAATAAGAGTTGTGCCATCTTTGATTTTATTCCTTCGTGGAGGCAGACGCAAATAGGAAGAGATTCAAGAGGGCATATACATTAAGGTTTATAGTTATAATATACTATATTAAATATTAACTATAATATTTAAACCATATTTACACATTAAATATAATGTTATTTTTAAATAACAAAGTCATAGATAAAAGGTTAAAATATATTATTACTAATATATGGCATTGAATGTTCATGCCTCCACTAAGGTGTTGTTTGTTTTTTCTGCTGGAAAAGGTCTGCAGTCTGCGGACCACATCTGCAGGCATCTGCAGGAGAAGATGTGGACCAAATGTCTGTAGTCTGCAAGAAGAAAAGGGTTTGTTTTTTTTATATATAAAAACCTCTTCTCATATTAAGCACACACAACACACAGAACCTCTCTCTCTCTCATCTCATCTCATCTCTCTCTCCCTGCCTCCCTCTACCACCACAACACACAGAACCTCTCTCTCTCATTCTCTGCAAATCCAAGGTTTTCACCTAATCACCCACAAAAACTCCATCTCCTTCAAGACACCAACACACATACTACACCTTATCATCTTTATAAACTTCTTACCCGCAAACAAACAAGCCCCTGTCTCCTCTCTATGTTTCTGTACGGCGACCGGAGTTACCGGCGGAGAGAGAGAGAGAGGAGAAATCGGAGAGAGAGAACGAGAAAGGAGATCGACGTCGGCGAATGCCATTTCCGGCGACGAATCCGTTGTCGCGGTGTGGTGGCGGAGCAGGGGTGAAGCCGCGGCGGCGGCGGCGGTGTTTCGTTCTGACGGGTTTCACGGTTACAGTAGTGATGTTTCAAATTTGGTTTGGGTTTCAGGAGTCTCGGCTCGGTGCGACAGGTTTGCTCTCGTTTCAGTTTCGGGTTTGACATGGGTTTGTTTCGGCTTGGTGTGGTGGCGGAGCAGGGGTGGGCGGCGGATGAGGTAGTGTCGGGGGTGGAGGTGGTGGCAGATGAGGTGGTGTCGGGGGTGGAGGTGGTGGCGGAGCAGGGGTGATGCAGGTCTGTGTTTTGGCAGAGAGAAGAAGTTGGAAGAAGTTGGAAGAGCTTGGGGAAGAGGTGGGGAAGACCTTTTTGGTGAGAAGTGCTTCCGAAAAACAAACAAGCTGCAGACATCAAACGTCTGCGCGCGTCTGCGCGACGCAGACATAAGTGGCCAGAAGCACTTCTGGCCAAAAAACAAACACCACCTAAGTCATATTAAACCATATTTGTGCTACTATTGGCTAACTCTTTGGCCAATAGTAACGAGTGTCAAATAATGTATAAAATCCCCCTCATACCGGTGGCTATTGTAGAATACAAAAATTTAATTACTATAAGTATAACTGATAAACATTTAGTATTTTGGAAAACATTTTTAAATATAATTGTATCACAAAAAGGTGAAAAACTCTGAGAAAAAGAGAATGGACTCACTTTGTAACTTTAGGGTTCAACTAGAAAGCCTCCTGGTATAATCTTGGGTATAACTCCTGAGCTATTTAATAAAATATATAATGCACTCGTGTTAAGTATAGTAACCTAATTCAACTTTATCCCTACGTCACGAGACAGAACCCTAACAAACTTAGTCGGGCAGAGCCTTGACATGCGTTACGGGGCTCCAGATCAATCGGACAGGGTATCAGTGATCAGGGATTAAAACACTTAAAACGAGGCAGGGCTTTATTATTATTATAGATGAAAAATAAAAATAAAAAGGAGAATTCTAGAGAGAGGGGCGGCGAGAGCCAGAGATACTGAGCAAACAAAAAAATTGATCTGCACCTACTATTTATAAAGTTCCCAAAAAGCTTGGAGTGTAGGCCAAGTTGGACACGTCCAACCTTATCAAATTGTTCATGCCACTTGTCCAGCATACACCACCACCTAAGTCATATTAAACCATATTTGTGCTACTATTGGCTAACTCTTTGGCCAATAGTAACGAGTGTCAAATAATGTATAAAATCCCCCTCATACCGGTGGCTATTGTAGAATACAAAAATTTAATTACTACAAGTATAACTGATAAACATTTAGTATTTTGGAAAACATTTTTAAATATAATTGTATCACAAAAAGGTGAAAAACTCTGAGAAAGGAGAATGGACTCACTTTGTAACTTTAGGGTTCAACTAGAAAGCCTCCTGGTATAATCTTGGGTATAACTCCTGAGCTATTTAATAAAATATATAATGCACTCGTGTTAAGTATAGTAACCTAATTTAACTTTATCCCTACGTCACGAGACAGAACCCTAACAAACTTAGTCGGGCAGAGCCTTGACATGCGTTACGGGGCTCCAGATCAATCGGACAGGGTATCAGTGATCAGGGTTTAAAACACTTAAAACGAGGCAGGGCTTTATTATTATTATAGATGAAAAATAAAAATAAAAAGGAGAATTCTAGAGAGAGGGGCGGCGAGAGCTAGAGATACTGAACAAACAAAAAAATTGATCTGCACCTACTATTTATAAAGTTCCCAAAAAGCTTGGAGTGTAGGCCAAGTTGGACACGTCCAACCTTATCAAATTGTTCATGCCACTTGTCCAGCATACACAATTTGTAGAATGTTTAAAATTTGAATGTTATTTTATTATTATATATATTATAATTAATTCAGCTGTTTTACTTATTTGGCGCTTATAACTTTTAAAATGTGATGTTTTATAATACAATAAATATGTCATTAGAACGAGAATAATCTTATCTACATTTTGAATCAAGTTTCATTAAAAACGGAGTAAGTCCAAATACAATGTACTTTTATAATTTAATTATTAGACGGTCACTAGTCCCGTCTAGGTACTTCATATTTCTAACAGTCAACTTACCCGTAATCTACCCATTTAATATTATAAGTTTTATATACTTTATTTTAGTATAGAAAATAGAAATGTCACATATATACAAGCCAATTAATTAGTATAACATTCCAACCAAACATATATAAAATAGTTTTTAAAACTATATGGGTGGGTTGAATATTTATTTTATAAATAAAAGTAGTTACTAGTGGTTAATAAATTTAAACAACCTATAACTCTTATAAAAAATGGATATGTTACAAGCAACTACAGCTGCAGACCCTAATTTAGAGCAACTCATAGCACCCCAACCATTACCCTTGTTTCCCACACAACCAAAGGAGATCGAAGTCAACTCGGAAAACCAAATTCGAGCACCAGCTTTTGACCCGACTGAGATACCTAGAGTACCAGCACCCAATCCCTTAGACCCAGACTACGACCCGTGGTTTGACGACCATAGGGATTACCAGCAACGCTACCCAATACCAGAAGAACCCATGCCAAACTTAGCTGCTTACCCAGGTCTGGACCCTCTAGATCCCTATTATGATAATGACCAATACATTAGGGAAATTCTAGAGAATCCATATACTCAGGAAGAACCGATGCCACAGTACCCAGATCCCATACCAGCACCTACACCACCCATGAGAACAGAGAATGTGCAAGAACTCTGAACCTTTGGTGAGGAGATTTTAGAAGAGAGCGAAAGGATGAGACAGATAGGGGAACGACTCGTCTGGAAATATGACGATCGTAATATGGACTTTTGGATGAACCCCTATAATTAGTAATAAATAGTAATAATATAATATATATATATATATATATAATATGTGTGTATGTTGAAAATAATAATAATAATAATAATAATAATAATAATATATAATATAATAATATATTGTAGTATAGACCATATTGTGGTTAGTGATGCATACTAGTATTATATTTTTATTCCAGTTGTATTTGTAATAAATATAGATGCATACTATAAAATAGAGTAAGTCGCAATGCTCGACGATTTTGGATCAACATGCTTGTTGTGTGATTATTGCATTAGATATTTTTATGCAATATTAATACTTAGTAATTGTTTAAAATCCAGATGGCCGACGCAGCAAATCAGGAAAACCAGAATAATGAAAATCAAATAAATAATAGTGAAATTCGACACATTGTAACCCAAGGAATTAGAGATGCCATGTCAGCTATTATCCAAAATGTTAGGGATGCGGAAAATAATGATAAAAGTGGTAATGGAAGTAAACGGACCCATATAGAACCTAGTCACAGCGTGCACAATGGACCCATTTTTCAAATGCCAATTCCAAAAAGAAGAAGAACCATGTCTTATTGTTGTTCTTACAAAGAATTTTGTTGCTGTAAACCAATAGAATTCTGGTCCTGTAAACCAATAGAATTCTCTGGAAATGAAGGGGCCATTGCAGCTTTACGCTGGATAGAAAAGACTGAGGCAGTCTTAAAAATAAGCAAGTGCGCAGAAGAAGATAAGATAATGTTTGCCTCCAATCTGTTTAAAAACTCAGCCTTAGAATGGTGGAACACTATCCTCCAGTCTAGGGGAAGTGACAGGGTATACAATATGGAATGGGAAGAATTTAAAAACATGGTGGAAAGGAAAATTTGTCCTCCCAATGAAAAGGAACAAATAGCAAATAAGTTCTTAAACCTTAGAATGATTGGAGTGGATAGTAAGGGGTACACTACTTTATTCTTTGAATATGCTAGAATAGTGCCAACCCTTGCATCACCTGAACCAGTATTAATCTCCTGCTACATCTGGGGATTAATCATTGAGATAAGGCATGTAGTCAAAGCAGCTAGACCTCAAACTATAGAAGAAGTTGTAGAACTAGCAGATACCTTGACTGATGAATTAGTGCGTACACGAGAAGAGGACTAGAGGAGGAACCTAGCTCAAAGGCTTACCCAGGAATTTCGCTATGGTAATTCCAACCGTGGGAAAATGTAGGTTCTACCTCTGCACCTTATTGTAAGGCTTGCATGAAGAAGCATTCAGGAAGATGCTCCACTTACTGCAATTTCTGCAAGTTACCAGGACACAAGGAAGAAGATTGTAGGAAGAAACCTAATAATGGAATGTGCTTCAACTGTGGAGAAAAAGGTCACATCAAGCTGAACTGTCCGAAACTAGCTACAGCCCCGAACAACAAGACTACTAAAAATTCTAGAGCATTTGTTCTGACTACAGAAGAAGCAAAGATGATCCCGGATGTGATCACCGGTACGTTTTTAATTAATATGTTTTTGCTAAAGTATTATTTGACTCTGGTGCGAACCAAAGTTTTATTAATACTTCATTTTGCAAACTTCTCAATCGACCATTAACTAAACTCCCACAAGAATGTTAAGTAGAAACAACCAATGGAGAAATCATTAAGATTACCGAAATTTTGCAGGGAGCAAGAATAGAATTTTTAAACCAAAAATTTATTGTAGGCCTTTATCCAATGAATCTGGTAGGATTTGATATTGTATTAGGAATGGATTGGTTAATAGCCAATAAAGCCAGTATTTTATGTGATCAAAAATCGATCCAAGTAAATTCACAAAATGGTGAAAAGATCACAATTAAAGGAGATAACCCCTCTAGATCCACAAAATTCATCTCTGTGATGAAAACAACAAGTTATATAAGAAAAGGGTCATTAGTGTATTTGATTTCCATAATCGTTAATACAAAAGGAAAAGAATTGAAAGATATTCCAGTAGTATCCCAGTTTCCATATGTGTTTCCAGAAGAATTTCCAGGACTACCTCCAGACAGAGAAGTTGAATTCAGAATCCACCTACTACGAGGAACAACACCAATTGCCAAAGCACCTTACCGTTTGGCACCCGCAGAAATGCAGGAACTGAAGAAACAATTAGACGAATTGTTGGAGAAAGGATTCATACAGTCAAGCTCATCGCCATGGGGAGCACCGATCTTATTCTTCAAGAAGAAAGACGGGTTAATGCGTATGTGCATTGATTACCGTGAATTGAACAAAGTCACGATTAAAAATCGGTACCCATTACCGAGAATCGATGATTTGTTTGATCAGTTGCAAGGAGCTCGATTTTTTCTAAAATCGACTTACGTTCAGGATATCATCAATTAAAGGTACATGAAGAAGACATTCCTAAGACCGCTTTCAGAACATGGTATGGCCATTATGAATTTACTGTCATGCCATTTGGTTTAACCAATGCCCCAGCTGCATTTATGGACATGATGAACCGAATATGTAAGCCATATTTGGATCAATTCATAATTGTCTTTATAGATGATATTCTCATTTACTCCAAGAATAAGGAGGAACATGCAGCGCATCTGCACGCACTTCTAAGTTTATTGAGAAAAGAAAAGCTTTATGCAAAGTTTTCGAAGTGTGAATTTTGGTTAGAACAAATACAGTTTCTTGGACATTTAGTCAATCATGAAGGAATTCATGTGGATCCCACAAAGATCGAGGCAATTACCAAATGGAAAACCCCTGAGTCACCAACCGAGGTTAGAAGTTTCTTAGGATTGGCCGGTTATTATAGAAGATTTATTCGAGATTTTTCTAGAATAGTCATTCCCTTAACTAAATTAACCTGTAAATCTGTTAAGTTTGAATGGGGACCAAAACAAGAAGAAGCCTTTAGAATCCTTAAGCAAAGATTAACCAATTCACCCATACTAGCGTTACCCGAAGGAACTGAAGACTTTATAGTCTATTGTGACGCTTCTAAACTAGGTTATGGATGTGTAATGATGCAACGTCAAATGGTTATAGCCTACGCCTCTAGAAAACTTAAGAATCATGAAGAAAATTATTCAACCCATGATTTAGAATTAGGAGTTATAATTTTTGCCCTTAAGATTTGGAGACATTACCTTTACGGTAGTAAGTTTACCATTTTCACTGATCATAAGAGTTTAAGGTATGTTTTCGGGAAAAAAGAATTGAATATGAGACAAAGACGCTGGATGGAGATACTTAGTGATTATGATTGTAATATCCAGTATCATGCAGGAAAGGCAAACGTAGTAGCTGATGCTTTAAGTCGAAAGTATCACGAAAATCCAAAAAGAGTACGTTCTCTTAAACTAAATCTGCAAGTAGATTTAAATGAACAGATTAGAAAAGCACAAGAATCAGTAATCAATGATGATACTGAAAAGTTGAAAGGAATGATTAAGGAACTAGAACAAGGAACAGATGGAATTTGGAGATTCCATAAGAAAAGAATTTGGATACCTAAACTAGGAAACCTACGCCATCGTATATTAGAAGAAGCCCATAAGTCTAAGTATACGATGCATGCTGGAAGTGATAAGATGTATCAAGACTTAAGAAAGAATTTCTGGTGGATAGGAACGAAAAAGGATATAGCGGCTTATGTTGCCAAGTGTCTAACTTGTTCACATGTCAAAGCTGAACACCAGAAACCCTCAGCTTTGTTACAGCAATTGGAAATGCCTGTATGGAAATGGGAATTGATAACAATGGACTTTGTTACCAAATTACCCAAGACACGAAAATGTAATGATACAATCTGGGTGATTGTAGATAGACTAACTAAATCTGCTCATTTCTTATCAATGAAGGAGACTTTCAATATGGAACAATTAGCCAAGTTATATGTAAATGAAATAGTTTCATTGCATGGAATTCCTTTATCAATTGTTTCTGATAGAGATAGCCGTTTTACTTCTCATTTTTGGACAAGTGTCTAAAAAGCAATGGGAACCAAGTTGAATCTAAGCACCGCTTATCATCCTCAAACGGATGGACAAAGTGAAATGACGATTCAGACAATGAAAGACATGCTTAGAGCTTGTGTAATTGATTTCGAAGGTAATTAGGATGATCACTTACCATTAATATATTTTTTTTATAATAACAGTTATCACACAAGTATCAATGTTGCACCATTCGAAGCACTTTACGGACGAAAGTGCCGAACTCCAGTCTGTTGGGCAGAAATTGGAGAAAAACAACTATCCGGACCTGAAATAGTACAAGAAACAACAGACAAGATCATTCAAGTCAAGAAATGATTGAAAGCAGCACGTGATCGACAGAAGAGTTATGCAGATAACAGACGAAAGCCATTGGAATTTCAGGTAGGAGACAAAGTATTATTAAAAGTTTTTCCTTGGAAAGGAGTGGTAAGATTTATCAAAAGAGGAAAGCTAAGCCCTAGGTATGTTGGACCTTTTGAAATTATTAAAAGAATAGGACCTGTAGCCTATCAGCTACAACTGCTAGAGGAAATGGCAGGAATACATGATGTATTTCATGTATCTAACCTCAAGAAATGCTTAACTAATGAATCATTGATAGTACCTCTTAAGGATATAAAGGTAAATGAAAAGCTTAAATTTGTAGAGAAGCCTCTACAGATTGAAGACAAAAAGGTCAAGAATCTCAAACATAAAAGATTAGTTCTGGTCAAAGTGAAATGGGACTCCAAGAGAGGACCCTGGTACACTTGGGAGCTTGAATCAGAAATGCAAAGGAAATATCCACATTTATTCCAGTAGACCTTGAGGACGAGTTCTAAAACAAGGGGGGAGGATATAACAACCCTCCAAAATTTATTTCCGACACCCCTAATATATTTAAAATGTCCCTATATGTCTTAAAACATATCCCGTATGCGAAAACCAAGCCCAAAATACCATATATAATTAAAAATAAAATAAAAACAAGATTTTGGGGTCGCTCGTGGGCCGCGAAGGCTTAGCGCCTTCAGGCTACGCGGGCCGCGACAGCCAACCCACCAGGCGACCCCCTGAGATGCCATGTGGCTCACTCGTGTCAAGTCTATACTCGGCGATTCAGCACAGCTAGGCCCTACCCCTAGGTCGCGGGCCGCGAAGGACCCTTGGGTGGCTTTCGCGGGGTACGAGGGATGGCTGATCAGGCACTATAAATAGGTGGTTTCGGCTGTTCATTTGAAATCGTTCACAACAAGTCTCTCTCAAATTTCTACATAGTATACACTATACTCGGGCATAATACCCCTAAATAATGAAGTTCTGCCTCGTTGTAAGTATCATAACCCCAGGTTACGTATTAGA
This sequence comes from Helianthus tuberosus, assembly GCA_030545235.1. Taxonomy (NCBI): domain Eukaryota; kingdom Viridiplantae; phylum Streptophyta; class Magnoliopsida; order Asterales; family Asteraceae; genus Helianthus; species Helianthus tuberosus. Next base: position 30,151,724 of record CM060436.1, read on the forward strand.
TACGCTGTCCAATTGATCTAGGGTTCCGTAAAGGCTGCCGTGGTTCTGCCCGACGTAGTCGTTGGAATGCTGTCTTGGGGAGAGTATTACTAATGTAAATATTGGGTTATTATACTAACGCGTGTGCATTTGTGTAATTAATAGATAATCACAGGAAATCCTTAAGAAAAACCCTAAGACAGCAATGTGAGTAATCTCCTTTTTAGAAACTGTTTTTACAAAACCTCAAATGTTTTACATTATATTAAACAGTTATTGAGTATTTGTATTCTACAATTATCGTCAGTATGTTGGGGTTTTGTATACAAAATTTGTTACTACATCGTGAGTAGTAACATGACCACAAGTCGGTTTGACAGTACCGTGGGTGGTAATTAAAGTAGATGGAAACAAATGTACTTGCGCGACTGCCCACAATACTGTAAAACGGTTTTACCTATCTTGATTAAACTGGGATTCACTCACCAGTATTTTCCACTGACAAAATATTTTTTAAACGCGTTTCATGTAACAAAATGTGAAAGCCAAATAGAAGCCAGCTAGACAGCACTGAAGGCTTGGAAAAGTGGCAATAAAAGTTACATAAATAAAGAGATGTTTTTATTTAAATAAAATAGGGTTTATCCCTATGAAAATGTGTGTACTTGAAACTTGGGAATTTCCCATGTGTTTAATATTATAAAAGCGTGGTATTTTACTCTGATAAAATATTTCCTAACTACGGTCCTGATGTCATTTCCGCTGCCAAAATGATAAACACCGATACCACCGAAACTGGTCGCGGCCGCCCGTTCCCAGGTAATTAGGGGACGGGGGTTGCGATAATCACCACTTGTAATCGCCCCAAAAGCTGGTAATAAGCAGATTTTAAACAACCACAATTTTATTTCAACAAGATCTAACGATTGATATATAACTAGAAATTTGAGTGTTCGGGCATTCACAATATGTTTTCTATCTATATCACTATAATTTAACTAAAATACTCATCTTTCTATTAACTTTGTTTGATTTTAACAAATCTTTAACATAAAATTTTCTATTTCTTTCATACTCATAAGCACTTTTTATTGGTTTTTTCCTTGGTTTTATACACGCAAAATTATAGTTAGAGATGAATAGTTAATCTTAATATTTAGAGACCTAGTGTAGGTTCTTTAAAACATATCTTTATTTGAAAGATCTTGAAGAAGATGAAAAAAGATGAAAGAACTCTATTTTTTTCCTCTATAATTTAATGGCATGGATGAAATAAAGAACCTAATTGAATGCTTAGAATGGTGAATGTAAGGACTCTCAAAATTTTCCTAAGAATACCCGTAAGTGAAAACCCGGACCCTTGAAACCCTAACCCATATTAAAAATCAAGAAAAATAAAATGTTGGGTCTCAGGCGGGCCGCGTAAAAGACATGTATAGTCTTACGCGGGCCGCGTCAACCCTGTGTTGACCGGATAAGCGTAACAGTGCCACGTGTCGACCACCTGGCTAACCTACGTGTGACTAGTTAAAGCTAGTCGTAGACTGGGCGGCAACGCGGGCTGCGTAAAGTTCGGCTTAGGGTTTACGCGGGCCGCGTCAGACCTTAATTTCACCTATAAATAGCCCTTCACCTGCACAATCCACTGGTGTCGAAATCATTTCGTAAAAACGAATTGGTTGCTCTCAGAAGTCGAAAATATCAATAATATTAGTGTAGTGCTGCTCCAATACCGGGTATTAACTCGATCGCTGCTACGATTCAATATCCGATCGATTGAAACTATCCGACCGGATGTTTAAATGCTACTATTTTTTCATTCGCGTGAAATCCAACCGGATGTTTGAGTGTTGCTAGAACTCGGGCAATACTCTGTCATTCGTTGTGACTCCGCTGAATGTTTAAGCATAGCATTTTGTCATTCGTTGTGAGGGTTTAATCTCGTGAACTATCGTAAATGTTGTATCAGTTACTAATCGAGTTCTTATGTATATTATTTAATCTAGGTCAAAAGGCTAATCAGTAGGCAAAACTCTGCCCGTGTAAACTTGCAATGTGAGTTATTCTCTTTTTACCAAAACTATTTCCAAAACTATTTATCAAAAGTTATAGTTACAGGGATTAAGTCTTTGTTTTCTGAAATTACTGCCAGTAAGTGGGGGGATGTGCACATAGCTACTAAATATTTATCACTAGTGGGTGAAAGGACCTACAAGTGATATGTCCACAGTCATAAGTCCGGTCAAGTGACAACTGGGTCAGTGATATAAATGATAAAGGCAATTGTAATCGCTCTTAATACTGTAATCTCTATCAATGTGTCATTTTGTATCAAATGTATAACTCGCCAGCGTTTCCCCGCTGATAAAATATTTTTAAAACATGTTTCAGGTGACCTGCTGTAAATCAAGGAAATGTGCTACGGAGCACTAACAAGCTTGAAGAGGTGGCTCAGTTAAAAATGAATAAACATGTTTTAAATAAAACAGGGAATTTCCTAGTTAAATTCCTCTATTGTAAATTTCGGGGTTTATCTCCAAGTTATGAAATAAAAGAAATTGGGCATGTTGAGTTTTAAAAAGATCCTGTTTTCCGCTGTCGCATATTAAGATACCACGGGTTTCCTGTCCCGCGGCTCCGAACCGGGTCAAACCGGGGCTGGGGCCGTGACAGGAAGAGGTGGTATCAGAGCTATTAAACGAGCCACTGATTTAAGCCTATTAAGTATTTTAATACTTAATTTTCCTAATTGCTATTTTGTGATTATGTGATTTTCTGTTTGACTATCTGATAATTACAGTATGGGTAAGCAAAAGTTGTCAAATATCTATCTTAAATTAGATAGGTCATCTCACGAGAAGGGAAGTTCGTCTAAAGCAAAATCCTCAAATCAGTCTGAAATTCCTGAAGAAGGAATATTTGTTAGGAAGGCACAGTATGAGGAATCACTTTCTCCTCACAGAAGAAGTTTGATTATTAAGAAAAGTCAGGAGAAAATAAAGAGATCACAACCAAAAGAAAAGAGAGTTAATTAGGAAACGCAGGAACTAGACAGCAAACCACCCTGGGAAGATAAATTAGATGAAAAATGGGCAAATCTTTACATGTTAGCCAGTGTAGCGGAAAATGCAAACTTTTAAATTTCCTAACTCAAGTTTAGCATCCTTATCCCCTACAAACCAGAAATTTTACTAAGTAAATAAATAAAATTACAATAAACCACTAGTAGATTTGAAATTCAGTTGTAATAAAAGTTTGCAATAAGTTCAGTTTAAATAAATTTTAAATTTTCTAAATTATCATTCTGTGATTTTGTGATTTACAAATTTTTAACTTAGAATTCTGTGCTAAACAGCATGAATGAAATGCCTGAGGCATTAGAGAATCTCAATCTCTACCCCGTTAAAATAGAAGTTTCCAAGGAATTCACCGGTTACTTCGCCGACAAAGAAGAACCCATAGAATTTCAAGCTCCACCTCCTGAGAAACCTAAACCCAAGAAAAGAAGAAGATTGGTGGGATGGAGGAAAGTACGCAGGAAAAAGCCAGCAACAAGAAAAGCTACCAAAACTGAAGATCCAAAAGACAAGGGTAAAGGCAAAGTGATTGAGATTGGGGAAAGTTCTAGACCAAACCAGGAAATAAAACCATGGGAAGTCTTAGACCATAAATTAGTAATGAGTGACCTCATCGGACCTGCCGATGGAAACCTTGAACCAGCTAATCCAAACCTTATGTTTACTGAAGACGATCTTTTCAACTACCCATTAGAAGCTCAACTTCCAATCAATCTAGAACCTGCTATCCCGGATCCTATTGTCCAACCCCAACCATTACCAGTAGAATTAGATGAATGGTGGACAACTGATTGGCAATTCCAGAATCTCTTAAACAACCCTGATACATTTTTCCCACAGGTTGACCCAGACTATACCCAACTATGAGCCCGGAGAATCTGGTTGAACTTCGTCTCTGGGGTGAAGAGTTAATTGATGCAGGAAACAGAATTAGGGATGTTGGAGAAAGAGTTACCTGGAAATATGATGAGAGGGAGCGTCGTTTCTAAAAAAAAAAGCCAGCTGACCGGATAGTGGGAGTTGCAGGAATACTTGTTTAATAAATAATCATAAAAATCAGTATGTGTAATAACTTAACAATAAAACGTTGTATGATAATAAGTGTGTACGAGGCATAATATAATATATAGAAATGAAACTCGGGAAACTGATAACTTTTGGTTATACATGTTAACGTGATTATGTGCAAATTGTTTTGTTATAACTAATTCTTTGTATCTATACTAATTATTTATATAAAATTAATTAACAGATGGCAAACGCTGGTAATGAACCAGTTAATGAAGTAATTCAATCTGAGCAAAATCATGAAGAGCAATTACTAAATAGGCAAGATATCGAGGATATCGTTGCTCAGGGAATAGCCAATGCTATTCCAGCAATACTTGCTGCTGCTAGAGTTACAGTGGAACCTCAACCAGTAATTCCTAGTAAACGTACTGTTGAGGATAACTTTAGTAATAGTATAAACGGAGGCGGAAACAACAACAATAATAGAAACGATAATGTTCTGCAAGTCCCGATTCCCAAGAAAATGAGAACTGCAACGCCTGGTTGCACTTATAAGGAATTTCTTGCCTGTAAACCAGCTGAGTTTGCAGGTAACGAAGGGGCAACTGCAGCATTGCGTTGGTTAGAGAAAACTGAGGCAGTAATTTCTATAAGTAAATGTGTGAAAGAAGATCAGGTCATGTATGCATCGAATCTTTTTAAAGAAAGTGCGCTAGAATGGTGGAACACGGTGTTACAAGCCAAAGGAAGGACGGTGGCGTATGCTATGATCTGGGAGGAATTTAAGAATCTGGTAGAAAGAAAATTCTGTCCCGAATACGAAAAGGAGCAAATGACCAATAAATACCTCACCCATCGGATGGTGGATGTCGATTGTCGAGGATATACTTCGACGTTCTTCGAGTATGCGAGAGTAGTACCAACTCTGGCTTCGCCGAAGCCGGTACTTATTTCTCTATATATTTGGGGATTGATTGGCGAAATCCGTAATTTCGTCAAAACTGCAAAACCTCGTACAATTGATGATGCGGTGGATTTAGCCAATACTTTGACTGACGAACTAGTACGGACGCGAGAAGAGAATAGAAAGAAAGAAGTAGCCCAAAAGATTACCCAAGGATTTCGAATGGGTAATCGTAACAACTTCAAGAGAAAAGGAACCGGGCAATCTTCCACTGGTCCATTTTGCAATTCTTGCAAAAAGAAGCATTTTGGAAGATGTAAGGGATATTGCAATATTTGCAAAATTCCGGGACATCGTGAAGAAGAATGCAGAAATAAAACAAGGGTTTGCTATAACCGTGGAGAAGCTGGACATTTCAAACCAGAATGTCCTAAATTAGTCAAACCAGCCGACAACAAAGCTAAACCTACAGAAGGAGCTAAAAAGAATGTGAGAGCTTTTCAATTGACGACTCAGGAAGCAGAGCTGATTCCTGACGTGATAGCGGGTACGTTCCTAGTTCACAACGTTTATGCAAAAGTATTATTTGACTCTGGTGCGAACCAAAGTTTTATAAATACTTCATTCTGCCAAGCACTTAATTTACCCTTAACCCAACTTAGGCAGATTTTTACAGTCGAAACGGCAAACGGCAGTTCTGTTAACATAGGTAAGGTATTGCAAGATGAAACAATAGAACTGGTAGGCCATAAATTTTCTGCAAACCTGTTACCAATGAAATTAGCCGAATTCGATGTTGTGTTAGGAATGGATTGGTTAGTAGCCAACCATGCTCGAATTCTTTGTGATAGGAATTCCATAGAAATTCATACACCAACAGGAGAATTAGTGGTGGTTACAGGAGACAAGCCACGAAGCCATTGAAATTCCTTTCAGTAATGAAATTGGCTAGTTATTCAAGGAAACAAGAAATGGTGTATATGATTTCAGTAATCATTAACACTAAAAGTAAAGAACTGAAGGAAATTCCAGTAGTATCAGAATACTCGGATGTATTCCCAGAAGAACTACCTGGATTACCACCTGATAGGGAGGTAGAATTTAGAATTCATCTAATTCCTGGAACTACACCGATAGCTAAGGCACCTTATAAGTTAGCACCCACTGAGATGCTAGAATTGAAAAAGCAGTTAGATGAATTACTAAGTAAAGGATTCATACAACCTAGCTCGTCCCCGTGGGGAGAACCAGTGTTGTTTGTAAAGAAAAAGGATGGTTCAATGAGAATGTGTATCGATTATAGGGAATTGAATAAAGTTACAATTAAGAATCGATACTCATTACCTAGAATTGATGATCTTTTTTATCAACTTCAAGGAGCTAGATATTTCTCTAAGATTGACTTACGCTCCGGATACCATCAATTGAAGGTACAAGAAGAAGACATACCTAAGACTGCTTTCAGAACTAGGTATGGTCATTACGAGTTTACAGTCATGCCCTTCGGATTAACAAATGCTCCTGCAACATTTATGGACATGATGAATAGAATCTGTAAACCGTATTTAGATAAATTTGTAATTGTTTTCATAGACGATATACTTATTTATTCCAGAAGTCATAACGAGCATTGTCAGCACTTGCATATACTCTTAACTTTGTTAAGAAAAGAAAACCTTTATGCCAAATTCTCGAAGTGTGAATTTTGGCTAAAAGAAGTGCAATTTTTAGGACATATGGTGAATCACGAAGGCATTCACGTAGATCTTGCTAAGATAGAAGCAATCACCAAATGGAAGGTCCCACAATCAGCAATGGAGATTAGAAGTTTTATAGGATTAGCCGGATATTATAGACGGTTTATTAAGGATTTTTCTAAGATAGCCGTGCCATTAACTAAGCTAACCTGTAAAGCAGTTAAGTTTGAATGGGGACCGAAACAAGACGAAGCTTTTAAGATTTTAAAACAGAAATTAACCAATGCACCAATCTTAGCCTTACCAGAAGGAACTGAAGATTTTGAAGTATATTGTGATGCTTCAAAACTAGGATTTGGATGTGTGCTAATGCAACGCAAGAAGGTAATTGCGTATGCATCAAGGCAATTGAAAAAGCACGAAGAAAATTATACGACTCATGACTTAGAATTAGGATCCATAATTTTTGCCCTTAAGATTTGGAGACATTATCTGTACGGAAGTAAGTTTACTATCTATACAGATCATAAAAGTTTAAGATATATATTTGGGCAAAAAGAATTAAATATGAGGCAAAGAAGATGGATGGAAATCCTAAGTGATTACGATTGTGATATTCAATATCACGAAGGAAAAGCAAACGTAGTTGCTGACGCCCTAAGTCATAAGTATCATGAAAAACAACGACGAGTTCGTGCTCTTAGATTAAGTTTACAATTAGACTTAATGCACCAACTGAAAAACATTCAAGAAACGACAATCAACGATGATGCTGAAGAAATGAAAGGGCGAATTAAGGATTTAAAACAAGGTAGTGATGGAATCTGGAGATTCCATAAGAAGCGAATTTGGGTACCTAAGCAGGGAGAATTAAGAAATCAGATTCTAGAAGAAGCTCATAAATCTAGGTATACCATTCATCCTGGTAACAATAAGATGTACCAAGATTTAAGAAACAATTTCTGGTGGAATGGAATGACAAAGGACATAGCTAGATATGTTTCTAAGTGTCTTACTTGTTCACAAGTTAAGGCAGAACACCAGAAACCTGCAGGCCTACTACAACAACTAGAAATACCGGTGTGGAAATGGGAGTTTATAACAATGGACTTTGTTACAAAGTTACCCAAAACCAGAAAAGGTAATGATGCGATTTGGGTAATTGTGGATCAATTAACCAAATCAGCTCACTTTCTACCTATGAAAGAAACCTTTAGCATGGAAAGATTGGCAAAGTTATATGTAGATGAAGTTGTATCCTTACATGGAGTTCCACTCCCCATTGTATCAGATAGGGATAGTCGTTTCACTTCTCATTTCTGGAAAAGTTTCCAACAAGCAATGGGAACTCGATTAAATTTAAGTACGGCATATCATCCTCAAACAGACGGATAAAGTGAAAGGACGATCTAAACCTTGGAAGACATGCTTAGAGCATGTGTGATAGATTTTGGTGGAAATTGGGATGATCACTTACCTTTAATTGAATTCTCCTATAACAATAGTTACCATTCAAGTATTGAAACTGCCCCATTTGAAGCACTGTATGGAAGGAAGTGCAGAACTCCAGTTTGTTGGGCAGAAATAGGAGAAAGTCAATTATCAGGACCGGAGATTGTACAAGAAACTACTGACAAGATCACCCAAATCAAGGAAAGATTGAAGACGGCTCGAGATCGCCAGAAAAGTTATGCTAATAATCGACGCAAGCCACTCGAATTCCAAGTAGGAGACAAAGTACTCTTAAAAGTATCTCCTTGGAAAGGAATAGTTCGATTCGGTAAGAAAGGAAAGCTAAGTCCAATATACGTAGGACCATTCCCAGTGATCCAACGTATAGGACCAGTTGCTTATCGTTTACAACTACCAGAAAATTTAGCTGGAGTACATGATGTATTTCATGTATCCAACCTCAAGAAATGTCTATCAGACGAATCAATGATCGTACCTCTCCAAGACGTAGAGGTAAATGAGAAATTGAAGTCCGTTGAAAAACCACTTCAAATGGAAGATCGGAAAATCAAGTTCCTCAAGCACAAAAGATTGGTACTAGTCAAAGTCAAATGGGATTCCAGGAGAGGACCCGAGTACACTTGGGAACTGGAATCGGAGATGAAGCGAAAGTATCCTCACTTATTCCAATAAATCTCGAGGACGAGATTTTAAATAAGGTGGAGAGGATGTAAGGACTCTCAAAATTTTCCTAAGAATACCCGTAAGTGAAAACCCGGACCCCTGAAACCCTAACCCATATTAAAAATCAAGAAAAATAAAATGTTGGGTCTCAGGCGGGCCGCGTAAAAGACATGTATAGTTTTACGCGGGCCGCGTCAACCCTGTGTTGACCGGATAAGCGTAACAGTGCCACGTGTCGACCACCTGGCTAACCTACGTGTGACTAGTCAAAGCTAGTCGTAGACTGGGCGGCAACGCGGGCCGCGTAAGGTTAGGCTTAGGGTTTACGCGGGCCGCGTCAGACCTTAATTTCACCTATAAATAGCCCTTCACCTGCACAATCCACTGGTGTCGAAATCATTTCGTAAAAACGAATTGGTTGCTCTCAGAAGTCGAAAATATCAATAATATTAGTGTAGTGCTGCTCCAATACCGGGTATTAACTCGATCGCTGCTACGATTCAATATCCGATCGATTGAAACTATCTGACCGGATGTTTAAATGCTACTACTTTGTCATTCGCGTGAAATCCAACCGGATGTTTGAGTGTTGCTAGAACTCGGTCAATACTCTGTCATTCGTTGTGACTCCGCTGAATGTTTAAGCATAGCATTTTGTCATTCGTTGTGAGGGTTTAATCTCGTGAACTATCGTAAATGCTGTATCAGTTACTAATCGAGTTCTTATGTATATTATTTAATCTAGGTCAAAAGGCTAATCAGTAGGCAAAACTCTGCCCGTGTAAACTTGCAATGTGAGTTATTCTCTTTTTACCAAAACTATTTCCAAAACTATTTATCAAAAGTTATAGTTACAGGGATTAAGTCTTTGTTATCTGAAATTACTGCCTGTAAGTGGGGGGATGTGCACATAGTGATAGCAGCACGCCCCAAGATTCAAACCAGCTAGCCGTGAAGACCCATTTGGATTTTAATGGGCCAATCAATTGGGTCAGCCTGGTCCAGTTTGACCCGCCATAACAGCTGAAGTCAGCCCAGCATGCATATGGAGGAGTAACTGCCACGTTTATTATTTTATGCACATTTTAATTTTGTGTTTTTGTTTAACTACAATTTCTTTTGATGTAATTTGGTTTTGAGACTTTTCAGGGCCAGTGTGTTGGTCGTGGGCCACCCACCCACTTTCTTTGTATTTCCCTTTTATACCCGTATGCAATGAAAGAGAAGGCAGTTGAATATTATACAAAAAAAAAACGTTTTTCTCTTTGTTGAGATTAACCCCACTGCTAGCTTAATCTTGGCCGATTAGGTGGTGTTCTGTGGAATCTAGGTTTGATTTATGTGGTGTTTTACTGTATCATTGATCAATTTGGATAGCCCAACGTTTAGATTGAGTGGTGTTTCTGTATCTCAATTCTAGCCGTTGCATCTAATTTCATATCCGTTAAAGTTTCCCTAAAATTTGAAATTCTAAGTCTCTGTATATCACATAGCTACTAAATATTTATCACTAGTGGGTGAAAGGACCTACAAGTGATATGTCCACAATCATAAGTCCGATCAAGTGACATTGGGTCAGTGATATAAATGATAAAGGCAATTGTAATCGCTCTTAATACTGTAATCTATATCAATGTGTCATTTTGTATCAAATGTATAACTCGCCAGCATTTCCCCGCTGATAAAATATTTTTAAAACATGTTTCAGGCGACCTGCTGTAAATCAAGGAAATGTGCTACGGAACACTAACAAGCTTGAAGAGGTGGCTCAGTTAAAAATGAATAAACATGTTTTAAATAAAACAGGGAATTTCCTAGTTAAATTCCTCTATTGTAAATTTCGGGGTTTATCTCCAAGTTATGAAATAAAAGAAATTGGGCATGTTGAGTTTTAAAAAGATCCTGTTTTCCGCGGTCGCATATTAAGATACCACGGGTTTCCTGTCCCGCGGCTTCGAACCGGGTCAAACCGGGGCTGGGGCCGTGACAGTGAATGAGATAGTCGGAATGGCATTTCGACAGATTCAACAACGAACAAGATGGAAGAACATAGATTGGGACTAATAGAGAAAAGTTTTTGTTGGAATACAATTTGTCTAAGGGTGTTGTTAAATACACCAAAAAAGTCAAAAAAAAAATTGGGTTGTGTTAAATATACCCTAAGGTCAACATTTTTTATTAAATTCACCCAGAAATCAACTTTTAGAAAGAAGAAAAAGTATGAGTAGGAGAGAGAAAAAAAAGATACGGTCATGAGAGAGAGAGAGAGAGAAAAGGGCAGGAGAGAGAAAAATGACAACTTGCTTTTCAATTAATTTAGTCCATCACACTAACTCTATTCAACCTATAATTAATTCATGATCAAATTGTTGGCCAATTTTGGTTCCTCTGGTTCAAAGAAAAAAGATGTTATATTTTTTTTTGAGCGGCAAAAAAATTGTTATATTAGTGTGTGGTTATTGAAAAATTAACTTTAATTTAAATATGGTTTTTCTTATATAACTGCAAGTATATGACTACAAATCCACACTATTTTGCGAGAGAATCTCGTATTTTCGTGGAAAATGTTATTTAATAACATAAATATTGTCCATAATACTATTTTGCATTCATGAAATAAACCATCATTTAATTTCCACATTTTTTTTTAAAATGAAATCATTTCACTTAAACCATTAATTTATTTTAATACATGGTTGATGTTAGTTTTTCTCAAAATCTAGACAAAGTCCACTTGTACAGGAAACTATATATATTTGTACTAGGTTATCACCCGCGAACTTCGCGGGTCGGAAAATTTAATATACATTATCACAAAGTGTACAAATAATGTAAATACCAATAAAGTGACATATATTTATTACATAAATTACTTATTGACAAAGTGAAAATATAGTTAAAATGCATAGAAGGATAAAACATTATATTTTTTTTCACTTTTATTAAGGATTAAGGTGCCCCCGACAAACAACATTTACTGTTTCTCTAACCCATGTAGAACTTCTGGCTACGGCCATCACTTAGATCTGCAAAATAAAAGACAAACATTAAATAACATCACAATGTAACTAACCTCCCGATGAAAGATATGTTCGTAATCCAATCTAAACATTAAACCTAAACAATACAAAAGTTTAAAGATACTAACAACATTTAGTTAGTTGACTACACAACTCCCTACACCACATAAGTCATCATTACGCCTTGTAATTAAAAAATAAGATTTCTATATCTAAATATCATTTATTATACACAAATTCTTTCAAATTAATAACATTTGTGTTAGATTAGCAGCTTATCCAAATCATTGTAGCAATTAAAAAGAACTATTGTTTATCATAAAAAAAAACAATATTGTAAAAGTAAGTGTGTAGATTAAAGGTTTAAATGCATCTACTCTGCAATTACTAAAGATCATTATGTTTGATAGAACACAAACATATACAAAATATGCAAGGTACCTAGACGAAGGTTGGTTTAGTGGCTCTAGTTGAACCTTAGACCATTGCCTCACATGGGTCAAACGGGTATCCATTTTTCCCATTTTTCAGAACCGATACCGGTATTTACGGGCAAAACACCGGTAAATACCGCTACCATACCGGTACCGAACGGGTACCATGCTCATCCCTAATTTAGTGTCTGCATCTCTAAGTGATCTTACTCTTGGAAGAGCAATTCATGTTTTTACGTCTATCCATTATCTCCAATGTCACACCCTGGCTTTGCGGAAGCGTGGTTATTTTGGTGTGACTTCTTAATACCATAGCTTAACCATAACAAAGCTATATGAAATAAAACCATGCAAGATCATCCATTTAATTAAGTTTTAAAAACCAGATACAACAACATTGTCTCAACGGAAACACATCCTAACGACATTGTTCAACAAACACAAACATCAACATGACACAAACATAGTTTAAGGACTGTGACTTGTCCAGGAAAGAGTCACATTCCCCAAACCTGGATGACCTCGTAACTAGTGCAGCGGGAAAACGTGTCATACCGCGCCAGATCCTTTAATTCCCTGAAATACATGTAAGTTGAAAAATCAACAATAATGTTGAGCGAGTTCATGTGTAAGTGAGTAAGTAAAACCTTTGTAAGTATAAAAACCCTGGTATGTAGCAAATAAGGAAAAAGAGATCACCAATGGTTTGCAAGGCCATTGATACGTGTGAAGTGCAAGTAGGAAGACTCAAACCTAGCAGATTTTGCGTTGGGTACAAAGTCACCCCAAGGTCCGTACTGTTGGACCTGGAGTTGGGCTCGCTACACCCAGATAGATCTACCGCTTACGTCCCTCGGTCCTATAATGAGGATTAATGGCCTCCAGTTCCCGCCTACCCACTTACATGATCTAAGTAGTAACCCTCCTTACGCTAACCATACCATGTATAAAGTACTCGTAATCACAGTAACATGTATTTCACCCCCGCAGTTTAGAAAACTGAAAACAGTTAAGAGAAAAGAGGGACATGAACTCACAGTGGTGCGTCTCTACCAAGTATGTCTCCTGATCAAGCAGCTGTGTGACGACCTACACGTACTAATTCTATTAGACGGACGGCCGTGCCTTAGCTTTATGGTTTAAGTTTTTGGGAAATAGTTAGACAACTATTTCGTGTTTACATTTAGTAAATACTTGGTAATCATTTTCCTTCCCAAGGATGGGGGATTTAATACATATGTATTCGTATAATTTCGAAATATATTATTAAGTCTCACTGAAAATATATTTTATTTCTAACTCCAAAATATAAATATTCTTCTCAAAAATATTATATTTTCTATTACATAAATTTTCCCAAAATAATACCTTGACAAAAACACGCGTTAAGTCATATTTTCTTAAAAATGCGCAAGTTACGTTTTAATGATCGAGTGGTAATAATAATTACCGGTGTAACTTATATATTTATCGCGAAGGCGTTCGTATTATTTTGGATTCGTTAACATTTGATAGTATTATTTTTACCCTAAAAATAATACTAGTATCTTCACAAAATAACCATAAACACATATCAAGTGACTTTATGAAAAAATATATACTAAATATATATTTACCAAGTTTTATTTTGTGAAATCCCACCTCCGATGTTTTGTAAATAAAGTCGTGGCGAAATCTATAATTTGAAAACAAGTCGAAAAGTATTTCTAACACTTATAGTGAAAATAATTCTAAGTGTTAGGTTTTAGAAAAATTTCGCCAGAGTTTCCTCTGTAACTGGAGGTGGCCACGCTTTCAAGCGTATCATTTTCTTTTATAATCAAATCAACCATTTTTCTTATTTAACCAAAGCAATATTCAACGCATCAAACTAGTTAATAAACATGTAATTCGCAAGAATCTCATGAACTTGTAGTTTTCCAACACTATGATGTAAATCCCAATACTTTAAGAGGATCTTTATATAAAGCAATCCGATTTTGTAAAAACCTCGTTTTTAGGGAAGTTCCGTCTTTACAACTTCTCGTCATCCTTTTTCAAAAATAGTTATTTTGTCGAAAGTGTGTGCTACACAAGTGTTTACACACTTGTGTGTTCTAAAAATCATTCGTGTTAGTGTAAGATCCGTCTTTAGAAAACATGATTTCTTTGATACTTGGTTCTTTGAAAATACCGCTTGTAGATACGTAGATCTACTAGTTTTAAACACTATTTCACAAGCTAAATCGCTTTTACACAAGTTCATGATTCGTGTGTGGTAGAGTTTCATCCTTAAACCCTTGTTACTTCCAAAACAACCTTATGTCATGATCCAAGGTCATGACCAATCCGGGTTAAATGACGATCCGAGCTACCACAACATAGATCGGGTCCAAATAATCACATAAATCAATTACTACAAGATTTACACAACATATGAGCTTTTAACCATCATTACAAGCATTTTTAGTAAACTTTTATGTATCAACTTGTATGTTTACGAGTTTTAGCCGTTACATAACATTTTAACCACTTTAAAATAGTTCGAGAGGGTGATTATAGCAACTTACTACTAGCTCGAGGCTAGGGAAGAATCTAGGCGCAAAATGGGTGGATAAAAGCAATAGGGTGAGGTCCTTCGCCTTCCGAATGCACCAAGCCTCCTTATACGTGATCCTTAACGCTTGTATGAACTTGGAATGTGAAGATCAAAGCTCGAAAAATTGATGGGTGCAAGAGGGTGTTCGGCCGTGAGTTTCTTGAGGGAGAGAGAGGGTTGTTTTGAGTGGTGAAAAGTGATGAATGATCATGTGTACATAGCTTGTTACTTATAGGCAATTATCAAGGTTATGATCCAAGAGTCCATATGTCTACTAGATATGGAACAAGTTGATTAAAATAATCAAAAGAGTACAAGATATGGTCACAATGTGACCGAGTTCGGCCAAGGGGGGGGGGGTATCTAGTTCACTTCCAACCAATTAGTTAATGTATAGTTAGGTTAATCTAATTAGTTAAGTGATTAACCCGGTTAGTAGTGTGTTGTGCATTATGGCGTGGGTTAGGGTATTCAGGGACCCTAGCTGGCTCAGAAAAAGAAAAATAGTGTTATTAACAATATTTTCATGTTCCGGGCATAGTCCGGTTGTTCGGTTGGATAGTAATCCGTTAAAGCGTTAAACAAGCTTTAAAGTGTCGTTATAATTATTTTTTTAGTGACACAACTTATTTCTCCAAAGTGTCGGGAATATTTTCCTCCTGTTTTGGCACTTTATTAGTTAGCCAAATGCTGAATTGTTTATTAAAGTGATGAGTCTTTGTGCTTAAAGCACGTTTTAGGCACATCTAGTCATTGTAACTTATTCCTAGAGACGCAGTTCTACAACCCTTGTATCCCTACACTCACCACTAGTGTAGTAAGATATTTCTGGCTCATATAGGCCTTAGAGGCAGTGTCTGCCTGATGCTGGCTTTATCAGCATGTTCAATAGGTTATCCGTTTATAGTGCTACTGTGCTTTTTGTGCATCATGTTTGTCACTAAGGTTCAGCATGTACATAATGTAGTGACGGTATGTAAAGTATGATGCGGGTATATGCATGTATCAGAAATCAAGTAGCAGTTCATCAGTAATTTCAAACAAGCACAGTAATTAAGCAGTAATTAATTATTAATTAAGTCGTACGGATACCTGGTTTAGTCAGGGTTGTCACATTCTCCTCCCGTTAGAAAAATTTCGTCCCGAAATTTTAAGTTCTGCTTGTAGATGCAGGGTTCTTAGGAAATAGGTGGGGGTATTTCTCTTTCATCCGGTCCTCACGCTCCCAGGTGTATTCAGGACCATGTCTGGCATTCCATCGAACTTTGACGAGCTTGACACTGCTCCGGCGGGTCTTGTTTACTTTCCAATCCGTAACCTCAACCGGTTCTTCAACGAAATGGAGCGTGTCGTCAACATGAATCTCGTCGATGGGAATGGCAATGGTATCTTGAGTTGGACTTTTCTTCAGGTTGGATACATGAAATGTATCGTGAACTGAATGGAGTTCAGCAGGTAAGTCCTGCTTGTATGCTACTAGTCCTATTCTTTCCAAAATTCTGAAAGGACCAATGTAGCGCGGATTTAACTTTCCACGCTTTCCGAAGCGTGCTACACCCTTCCAGGGTGAAACTTTCAATAAAACCATATCTCCAACTTGAAATTCCAAGTGTTTCCGGTTTGGATCCGCATAGGCTTTCTGTCTTTCACGAGTTGCTTCGATGCGTTTTCGGATCTGCGCAATCTTGTCTGTCGTCTCTTGGACGATTTCGGGACCAACAAGCTGTCTATCACCTGCGTCAGCCCAACATAGGGGTGACGACACTTGCGTCCGTAAAGAGCTTCGAATGGCGCGGCACCAATACTGGTGTGGTAGCTGTTGTTGTATGAAAATTCGACCAGTGGCAAATGCTTATCCCAGCTACCGCCCAAATCCATAACACACGCTCTCAGCATGTCTTCCAAAGTCTGTATCGTTCGCTCGCTTTGACCGTCAGTTTGCGGATGATACGCAGTGCTCAGATTTAATTGTGAGCCAAAAGCTTCTTGGAAGGATTGCCATATCCTTGACACAAATCTTCCGTCTCTATCAGAGATGATTGAGAGGGGCACTCCATGACGTGCGACGATCTCTCTCATGTAAATTTCGGCCAATTTGCCCTTATTATCCTTCTCTCTGATAGGTAAGAAGTGTGCTGACTTCGTTAATCGGTCCACTATTACCCAAATAGTGTCATGGCCTCTTGGCGTTCTTGGCAACTTTGTAATAAAATCCATGGAGATTTGTTCCCATTTCCACTTGGGAATCTCAGGTTGTTGCAGAAGTCCTGAAGGCTTCTGGTATTCGGCTTTAACCTTAGCGCATGTTAAACATTTGCTCACATAAACAGCAACAACGCCTTTCATCCTAGGCCACCAATAATAATCTTTGAGATCCTGGTACATCTTATCCGCTCCAGGGTGGATAGAGTACCGCGACTTGTGAGCTTCATCGAAAATAACCTTCCTTAAACCTCCAAACAAAGGAATCCAAATCCTTTTCTCAAAACATAACGTTCCTTCCTCGTTTGGTACCAGTAGCTTCTCCATCCCACGGAGATATTCTTCTTCAAGGTTTCCTTCCTTGAGAGCTTCTTTCTGCGCGGCACGAATGCGCAAGGAAAGATCGGTTCGGATAATCATTTTTAAAGCCCTAACCCTTATGGGCTTGATCCTCTCCTTTCGACTTAGGGCATCGGCGACCACATTTTCCTTCCCTGGATGATACTTTATCTCGCAATCGTAATCATTTAACAACTCAACCCATCGTCTTTGCCTCATATTCAACTCCTTCTGGTTGAATATGTGTTGTAGGCTCTTGTGATCTGTAAAAATTGTACACTTTGTACCATAAAGGTAGTGTCTCTAGATCTTTAATGCAAATACCACTGCGCCAAGTTCCAAATCATGTGTGGTATAGTTCTTTTCGTGCACTTTCAATTGACGCGATGCGTAAGCAATAACCTTTTGGCGTTGCATCAACACGCAACCCAAACCTTGACGTGAGGCGTCACAGTATACCACAAAATCATCTGTACCTTCCGGTAGTGCTAGGATTGGCGCATTGCAGAGCTTATCCTTCAATATCTGGAACGCTTCTTCCTGTTTGATTCCCCAATCAAACTTCTTATCTTTCTGCGTGAGGAGCGTCAATGGTTGAGCGATTTTTGAAAAATCCTCAATGAATCTTCGATAATAGCCAGCCAAACCCAAAAATTGTCGAATCTCGGTTGGCGTCTTTGGCGTTTCCCAATTCTTAACCGCTTCGATCTTGGTGGGATCCACGTGGATTCTATCTCCATTTACCACGTGCCCAAGGAATTGTACTTCTCGTAGCCAAAACTCGCACTTAGAGAACTTGGCATACAACTGTTCCTTCTTCAGCAGCTCCAAAATAGCTCTTAGATGTTGTTCGTGCTCAGCCTTTGTCCTTGAATAAATCAAGATGTCGTCAATGAACACAATCATGAACTTGTCCAAGTACGGCTTGCAAACTCTATTCATCAAGTCCATGAAGACTGCAGGTGCGTTTGTCAAACCAAACGGCATAACAAGGAACTCGTAGTGTCCATAACGAGTTCTGAAGGCTGTCTTCGGGATACTTTCCTCTTGTATCCTTAACTGATGGTATCCAGATCGAAGATCGATCTTTGAATAAAAGCTTGAGCCTTGCAGTTGATCAAACAGATCATCAATTCTTGGCAGAGGATATCTATTCTTGATCGTCAGCTTGTTCAGCTCCCGGTAGTCGATGCACATTCGAAAGCTACCGTCCTTCTTCTTGACAAACAGGACTGGAGCTCCCCAAGGCGAGAAGCTTGGTCGGATAAATCCCTTGTCTAACAACTCTTGAAGTTGTGTCGACAATTCTTGCATCTCAGACGGGGCAAGTCTATAAGGTGCCTTAGCCACAGGCGCGGCGCCTGGAACTAAGTCAATGCGGAACTCTACTTGTCTCTGAGGTGGCAGTCCAGGTAAGTCCTCTGGGAAGACTTCTGGATATTCCCTCACGACAGGGATGTCTTCTATTCTTGGCTCAGCAGCCTTCTTATCCACAATGTGTGCCAGGAAGGCAACACATCCCTTCTGCAAACACTTTCGCGCTTTCCGGCAGCTGATAATTCTTAACGGCGTACCACGCTTCTCCCCGTGAACCACAATTGTTTCGCCATCTTCGGTTGGGATACGAACGACCTTTTCGTGACAAACTATTTCAGCCTTGTTGCCTGATAACCAATCCATTCCTACCACCACGTCAAAGCTTCCCAACTGGACTGGTAGCAGATCCAACGCAACTCACGCTCTCCCAATTCGATCACACAACCTCTGATAACTTCATTGGCTTCTACTAACTTCCCATTAGCCAATTCGATTGAGTACGGAATATCTAATTTACTAGCGGCTAAACCAAGCATCTTCTTAAATTCTAACAATACGAAGCTATAATCGGCGCCAGTGTCAAATAAAACGGATGCATAGCGTTGGTTTACAGGGAACGTACCAGTAACGACATTGGGATCCTGGCGCGCTTCCCGTGCTTCGATATGGAACACTCTTCCACGGGCTTGGTTTAACTCTGGGCAGTTCTTCTTAAAGTGCCCGATATCACCACAGTTAAAGCATCCAAGTCTATGCCCATTTCCACCTCCATTTCCAGCTTGGTTGTTGTTTTGGTTCGCATTACCAGCTTGATTCACATTGTTGCCTCGATTCTCGTTTCCTCCATTGTTCCCCTGTGGGCGATTCCCAATACCACCACGATTATTATTTCTATTCCCAAATCCTCCTTGGCCTCCCCGGCCAGCACTAGCCCAACAAGAATCCTTCAAGTGACCAGTCTTTCCACAAGCTTCACATACTTTTGGCCCGCATCGGCCAGAATGGTGACACTGGCAGGTGTTGCACTTGGGCTGGGTGCCCATATATCCTTTTCCTTTCTTCCCACTACCAACTGTAACCTGAGCTGGCGCGTTTGGCTCTCCTTTCTTAACAACCCCACTAGTGCCTTGTTTGAAGTTTGAGAACTTTCGTTTGTTACCTCCGGATGACTCGACGTGAGTCTCTTTCTTCTTTTGCTCAACATCAGAAAACTTGTTTAGGCGGATCGCCTCCTCAGTGAGAGCTACGCTCAAATCGATTGCCTCAGTAATTGTCGCAGGCTTGGATGAGGTCACCATGCTTATGATTTGAGGAGCTAATCCCTAAATGAAACGTTCAATCCGCTTGAACTCCGGAGTGACCATGTAGGGTACCACATGCGATAAGTCATGGAACCTTTGAACGTATTCTGCGATCTTTGGACCTTCCATTTTCAAATGCCAGAACTCAGTTTCCAATCTTTGGATTTCCGCGCGAGAGCAGTACTTTTTGCGCATAAGTTCCTTCAGTTCGGTCCAGGTTAGTGCGTAGGCAGCAGCTTCACCAAGTGTCTGTACCTGCAAATTCCACCAAGAGAGGGCTCCATCCAAGAATAGCCCTGAGATATAGGTGACTTGCTGATCTAGTGCGCATTTGCTCATGCGAAGAACAGATTCAGTTTTCTCAGCCCAACGAACAAAGGCGACAGCACCTCCTGTGCCATCAAAGTTGACCGGTTTGCAGTCTAGAAACTGCTTGTAGGTGCACCCTGCACACACATTGTAACATGTGAACGGCATTAGCATCTTTGCTATAGATATCCAATTAGGTCATGGTATGTCTAAATGACTTAGTATTACCATGAGGTGGATTGTTGTTGCCATTGTTGTTTAAGCTGCTTCCGCTGGGTCCTCCTTGCGAGGCGGCGTATTGCGCGATGGCAGCAGCGATGACTTGTTGGAGTTCTGCCTCATTGGTAGACATCGGCGTTGGACGTTTCGGCGGCATCTTCTAAAAGATGTGTTTACGTCGGTCAGGCCATAGTAAAGATCCCATGTTATAATACATACGCTTTATTATGATAGTAATAGTACATAACATCTCATGTTATAATCATATCAATCACACAACATCCCATGTCACAAACATCAATCACACAACATCCCATGTCATAGAATATAAATAACCAAATCAAGCATCAAATATGATGAGAATACTGCGATTGCCATATATTGAGACCACATAGTAAGCGTACAAGTACATCACAGTGTCATACAACATCATCGACTAAGGGCTACATCACCCTAGTCCAAAAACTATATCAAATCAGTGTCAGTACATCAAATACATGTTAACAAAAGTCAGAATCATAATGTAGTCTCCAAAAATGCTGTGCAGTCAAAAGCAATCGCCGTCTTCTCACCAGCGTCTACCCATACGGTACTGAAGAGCTCTACACGGATGGCGGTGGAGGAGGGGGAAAGTGAGTGTAGAAAAAACGACGCAACTGGAGCCAGTCCTCCTCCATGGCTCTCTGGGTACACAACCAAGAAGCAACCTGCTGCTCAAGTGCCAAAAGGCGTGCAGCATAGTCTGGTGGTAAAGGTCGAGAGGGCTGCAAAGGAGAGTGGGTCTGACCCTGGCACTGACACGGCGGCGGCTGGGCTCTCTCAAGCTCCTGAATGCGCTGCGTGTGTGCCTCGTGCTGGGCGACAAAAGACATCAGAACGTCCTCAATAGTATACCCCATATGGAAAGAATGGTAGGGGTCGGTCGGTGGCATAACAGAAGGTGACGTCCAGAGAAACGGCTCACTGGTGGGATCAAAAGGTGTCACATGAAATGGAGAAACAGGGGGAAAAGTAGCAGACGGTGGTATAGCAGGGATAGATACCGGTACATGTCCAAAAGGGTGAGCCGAAGAACCCTCTCCAGGTCGCGCTGGAGGTGTAAATCGAGGAAATGAAAAGGAGGTACCAACGTGACGGGTATCAGTGATCTGAGGGGGAATAGGTGGGACCTCGTCATCAGCAGGAATCCACCCATGCTGGGTGTGCTCATCTCGTGGGTCAATCTGTGCCTCGAAAAGTGCATGATCAAACTGAACTGGCATAGGATCGTGGTGAGGTGCAACCAAAGGGTCAACTGGTGCATCAGCAATAAGTGGGGGATCAACATGATCAGCAGCAATGACATGATCGCCCTCCAACAACGGAGCGTCCACTGGGTGATCATCAATAGGTGGGTCAGCAATGACAGGCTCAATAATAGGTGCGTCAGCATGAACTGGGTCGTGCTCAAACGCAGGGTCTAGAGCGGCTACCTGCTCAGGGGCCATAGCAGGCTCGGGGTCATCGAAGGCCATCTCAAAATCAAACTCAGGGTCGATGGGATCAACTGGGTCTACTGGGTCGACTGGATCCTCCATAGGCTGATCCATGGGTATAAACTCTATATCCTGATCTGGGTCGAATCCTGGGGGAAAGACAGGATCGGAATCCTCCACATCCTCGTGGTCGAAAGCAAAACTAGGAATAGGGGTAACAGAGGATGCCTGGTCGGGATCTGATCCATGTGAGAAGTGCTGCGCACTCTGGGTGTGTGAAGGTGCGGAGGCCACAGACTCGAAAGAGTCTGGGACCGGAGAGTGTGCGGGTGACTCCTCGGCGGGAGCATCTGCGATCATCAAGAGATCACCAGCAGCAAGAAGGGCCTCGCCCTGAACATCATCCTCTAAGGGCTCGTCATCAAACAGATCGACGTCATCATCGTCGGCGTCGAGAAGCAAATCGTAAGCAGGATATGAAGCAAGTGGTATGGGAGCAGGGATCTCCACTAACGGTAGGTCCCCGACCAAAGGGCCATCAGCGAGCTCATCAGCACCATCAGGTAAAGCAAAGGGCTGAAAGTCATCCTCGTCCGTGCTAGTAACGTCGGAGGTGTGGACCTCGTGCTCTGAAGGCTCTAGGTCATCTGATACTATAGGTCTAGGTCCTGTGGTGTCTGAGTCACCTGTGCCAGAGGTGTCCATGTTGTCTGTAACATAAACACAAACATGCACAAACAGTCAATCATACAATCAAATAATCACATAAGTCACCAAGTAAGCATTCCAATAATTCTCCTAGTCCCACTAGCCTCCCAGCCTCCCAGACTGCTCTTCCTAGTCCCACTAGCCAATTCTCCTAGTCCCACTAGCCAACTACCTCGATCTCCCAGACCGAGCCTCAGCCTTTCCAGACTGAGCCTATAAATAATAAATAAAATGTGCTCAACATTTGTTTGTAAAAACGTTTTGGATCTGGACTTAAGTGGTATGCAGTAAAAATGTTTTCGTGAGAGCCCTAGTGATCATAGTCTAGACTCGAGAAGGAATCCTAGTTCGCTATGATCAGAGCTCTGATACCAAGCTGTCACACCCTGGCTTTGCGGAAGCGTGGTTATTTTGGTGTGACTTCTTAATACCATAGCTTAACCATAACAAAGCTATATGAAATAAAACCATGCAAGATCATCCATTTAATTAAGTTTTAAAAACCAGATACAACAACATTGTCTCAACGGAAACACATCCTAACGACATTGTTCAACAAACACAAACATCAACATGACACAAACATAGTTTAAGGACTGTGACTTGTCCAGGAAAGAGTCACATTCCCCAAACCCGGATGACCTCGTAACTAGTGCAGCGGGAAAACGTGTCATACCGCGCCAGATCCTTTAATTCCCTGAAATACATGTAAGTTGAAAAATCAACAATAATGTTGAGCGAGTTCATGTGTAAGTGAGTAAGTAAAACCTTTGTAAGTATAAAAACCCTAGTATGTAGCAAATAAGGAAAAAGAGATCACCAATGGTTTGCAAGGCCATTGATACGTGTGAAGTGCAAGTAGGAAGACTCAAACCTAGCAGATTTTGCGTTGGGTACAAAGTCACCCCAAGGTCCGTACTGTTGGACCTGGAGTTGGGCTCGCTACACCCAGATAGATCTACCGCTTACGTCCCTCGGTCCTATAATGAGGATTAATGGCCTCCAGTTCCCGCCTACCCACTCACATGATCTAAGTAGTAACCCTCCTTACGCTAACCATACCATGTATAAAGTACTCGTAATCACAGTAACATGTATTTCACCCCCGCAGTTTAGAAAACTGAAAACAGTTAAGAGAAAAGGGGGACATGAACTCACAGTGGTGCGTCTCTACCAAGTATGTCTCCTGATCAAGCAGCTGTGTGACGACCTACACGTACTAATTCTATTAGACGGACGGCCGTGCCTTAGCTTTATGGTTTAAGTTTTTGGGAAATAGTTAGACAACTATTTCGTGTTTACATTTAGTAAATACTTGGTAATCATTTTCCTTCCCAAGGATGGGGGATTTAATACATATGTATTCGTATAATTTCGAAATATATTATTAAGTCTCACTGAAAATATATTTTATTTCTAACTCCAAAATATAAATATTCTTCTCAAAAATATTATATTTTCTATTACATAAATTTTCCCAAAATAATACCTTGACAAAAACACGCGTTAAGTCATATTTTCTTAAAAATGCGTAAGTTACGTTTTAATGATCGAGTGGTAATAATAATTACCGGTGTAACTTATATATTTATCGCGAAGGCGTTCGTATTATTTTGGATTCGTTAACATTTGATAGTATTATTTTTACCCTAAAAATAATACTAGTATCTTCACAAAATAACCATAAACACATATCAAGTGACTTTATGAAAAAATATATACTAAATATATATTTACCAAGTTTTATTTTGTGAAATCCCACCTCCGATGTTTTGTAAATAAAGTCGTGGCGAAATCTATAATTTGAAAACAAGTCGAAAAGTATTTCTAACACTTATAGTGAAAATAATTCTAAGTGTTAGGTTTTAGAAAAATTTCGCCAGAGTTTCCTCTGTAACTGGAGGTGGCCACGCTTTCAAGCGTATCATTTTCTTTTATAATCAAATCAACCATTTTTCTTATTTAACCAAAGCAATATTCAACGCATCAAACTAGTTAATAAACATGTAATTCGCAAGAATCTCATGAACTTGTAGTTTTCCAACACTATGATGTAAATCCCAATACTTTAAGAGGATCTTTATATAAAGCAATCCGATTTTGTAAAAACCTCGTTTTTAGGGAAGTTCCGTCTTTACAACTTCTCGTCATCCTTTTTCAAAAATAGTTATTTTGTCGAAAGTGTGTGCTACACAAGTGTTTACACACTTGTGTGCTAAAAATCATTCGTGTTAGTGTAAGATCCGTCTTTAGAAAACATGATTTCTTTGATACTTGGTTCTTTGAAAATACCGCTTGTAGATACGTAGATCTACTAGTTTTAAACACTATTTCACAAGCTAAATCGCTTTTACACGAGTTCATGAATCGTGTGTGGTAGAGTTTCATCCTTAAACCCTTGTTACTTCCAAAACAACCTTATGTCATGATCCAAGGTCATGACCAATCCGGGTTAAATGACGATCCGAGCTACCACAACATAGATCGGGTCCAAATAATCACATAAATCAATTACTACAAGATTTACACAACATATGAGCTTTTAACCATCATTACAAGCATTTTTAGTAAACTTTTATGTATCAACTTGTATGTTTACGAGTTTTAGCCGTTACATAACATTTTAACCACTTTAAAATAGTTCGAGAGGGTGATTATAGCAACTTACTACTAGCTCGAGGCTAGGGAAGAATCTAGGCGCAAAATGGGTGGATAAAAGCAATAGGGTGAGGTCCTTCGCCTTCCGAATGCACCAAGCCTCCTTATACGTGATCCTTAACGCTTGTATGAACTTGGAATGTGAAGATCAAAGCTCGAAAAATTGATGGGTGCAAGAGGGTGTTCGGCCGTGAGTTTCTTGAGGGAGAGAGAGGGTTGTTTTGAGTGGTGAAAAGTGATGAATGATCATGTGTACATAGCTTGTTACTTATAGGCAATTATCAAGGTTATGATCCAAGAGTCCATATGTCTACTAGATATGGAACAAGTTGATTAAAATAATCAAAAGAGTACAAGATATGGTCACAATGTCACCGAGTTCGGCCAGGGGGGGGGGGGGTATCTAGTTCACTTCCAACCAATTAGTTAATGTATAGTTAGGTTAATCTAATTAGTTAAGTGATTAACCCGGTTAGTAGTGTGTTGTGCATTATGGCGTGGGTTAGGGTATTCAGGGACCCTAGCTGGCTCAGAAAAAGAAAAATAGTGTTATTAACAATATTTTCATGTTCCGGGCATAGTCCGGTTGTTCGGTTGGATAGTAATCCGTTAAAGCGTTAAACAAGCTTTAAAGTGTCGTTATAATTATTTTTTTAGTGACACAACTTATTTCTCCAAAGTGTCGGGAATATTTTCCTCCTGTTTTGGCACTTTATTAGTTAGCCAAATGCTGAATTGTTTATTAAAGTGCTGAGTCTTTGTGCTTAAAGCAAGTTTTAGGCACATCCAGTCATTGTAACTTATTCCTAGAGACGCAGATCTACAACCCTTGTATCCCTACACTCACCACTAGTGTAGTAAGATATTTCTGGCTCATACAGGCCTTAGAGGCAGTGTCTGCCTGATGCTGGCTTTATCAGCATGTTCAATAGGTTATCCGTTTGTAGTGCTACTGTGCTTTTTGTGCATCATGTTTGTCACTAAGGTTCAGCATGTACATAATGTAGTGACGGTATGTAAAGTATGATGCAGGTATATGCATGTATCAGAAATCAAGTAGCAGTTCATCAGTAATTTCAAACAAGCACAGTAATTAAGCAGTAATTAATTATTAATTAAGTCGTACGGATACCTGGTTTAGTGAGGGTTGTCACATCCAAATCAGTTAAGCTTTATTAACAATAAAGCCACCCACGATCACTTGCATCCTGAAAAGGAGTGAAAAAATAAAGCATGCTTCTAAGTATATCAAAAAATCAATAAACATCCATCTTTATATCTTCGAAATTTTGAAAAAAAAATCTAAATTGCAGCACCATATGATTTATCATTTTCAGGATACCAATTTAGTAGTTAAAATGTGAATAAAAAATAAGTGGAAATATTGCATAGTTTTTTTCTTTATTATTTAGCACCCAAAATGGGAAGATAAGAACACAAAAGCAGCTGCTCCTATAACATTAGCATCACACCAAAAAAACATATAATAAATTTCACCATTACACATGAAAGCTAAAAAATTTAAAATACCACACGAACATACCCGTGCCTAGCCAAATACAATTATAGCAATAAAACCCATAAAATCTACAACAATAAGCAATCCAGAAACCCTCGGTGTAACCACGCACCCTCTGTTCATTCCAGCCTAACAAATTAATCTCCTTAATCTACTTCAAATTTAGTATAACTCTATAAAATATATGCTTTCATCAAATATAAAAGCAGGCAGTCAGTTAGTAACACATACCCGATGCTGAATCAAAACTCACGAAGCCGAAACTGCACCATCATGTCCATCGATCTGATCATCAACTACTTTAGCAAGCTTCTTTTTAAACTTCTCAATCGCATTCGCCACTTCCGCAGACATATACTCCCTATCATGCTGAGCCAAAACCTCACTTGCCAAAAAATAACAATCGACACTCCTCACCTTACCTGACAGTACTCTTTTTCTGTCACCTCACTCTTATTTCTCCATAATCAGCTTCACGAAACCTTCAACCATAACATAATGACCTAAAAATGTTGCAGTATTTATTATTAAGCATCCATTTAAGTTGAAACTATATGTATATGTTTAAATCTATGTCAAAAAAATATGCTTAGCCATATATGTTTAGCAAGATTTGCTTTTTTCTAATACGAATACCTTTTAGAGGCTTGCCTAATAATCAAGGCTGCTGATTATCCTAAATATGATTGAAAACCTGTGAAGAGTTTTGGATTGAAAACCACCAAATCCAATTTGAAAAAAAATAAGTTTGATTAAAAATTAAAATTAAAATTAACTCAAAAATCAAATGAGTTTGATTATATTAAAACTAATTAATTAATAAGAGAATTTCTTCATTCTTATTCATGCAAATACATAAAGTTTCGAGTCATGGAACTAAAAAAGGATTTACAATTCAACTTTAGGTGCTAATACTGTATATTTCAAAGGGTTCAAAAGGATTTATGCATTTGGTTATATTTCAAAGGGTTTTCACCCGTTCGACCCATCCCATTTAGCATGTTTCCTTAAGTTATAAATAATTTGGCTCAACTCATTTGACCCAATGAGATAGAGCAT
The DNA here is from genome assembly GCA_030545235.1 of Helianthus tuberosus. Classification (NCBI taxonomy): domain Eukaryota; kingdom Viridiplantae; phylum Streptophyta; class Magnoliopsida; order Asterales; family Asteraceae; genus Helianthus; species Helianthus tuberosus. The sequence goes on from CM060436.1 coordinate 30,179,666, forward strand.
AACATAAACCGACCCATTTGTATATAAACGGGTCAAGACTGCCAAAATTAAAAAAAAACTAAACAACCAGCAAATACCAGACCCTTGTATTCTATACCTGATGATGATATTTAGCAGCTGATTCAAGAGAAATTAACTATTCGCAAACCTGGTAATTGAATCATTGGAATATTGAGTTTTCTCACAAATCGTTGGATAATTCAAACAAAACTTCAGTCCATATCATATACAGAAACCTATATGCAATATTTACTTATTTAAATAAGTAAAATCACCGATCGCGAGAATGATTTTGCAAAAGGCAAACGTTTGTAATAGCGTGCCACCGAAATTGGTTTCCCACAACTATAATCAACTAAACAAAAGTCAAGAACACTGTTGATTGATGAAAAAATACACTTCATTACCATATTATTAAGATATTAAACACACTATTCATTCCATAAATTAAAAACTACAAATAAAAAAAATTAGTATGGTTCAGGAACAATCAGTCATTAAGTCATTAACTAAAGAAGTTTTTAACAAATTTTTCGATAACACTCTAGTAATTGATTAAAATTAAACTTCATTACCATAAACTTTAGATATTAAACACATAACTCATTCAAGAAATTAAAGAAAATAAAAAAGTTCCCAATATAGTTAAAAAATAATCAGTCATTTGCAGACACAATACTATTTTAGTTTACCAATTTCTTCAGTCACATTCAGTTAATTGATTAAAAAGTTCAACTTCATTACCATAAAAACTTGTGTACCTACTTGTAGAAGTCATGTGGAAGACCAGTGAGTATTTCGACACCGTCACTGGCGTCCGTCTCACATCCACAGTCAACCAACATCTCAATAGCCTGTAAAACAAATTTCACCATTTCAACATCCAATTGCACTTTAAAACAAATCACAAAAACAAACATAAATTCAACTCGGAGTAATGAAATAAACCTGATCTGATTCACGAAACCTGATCTTGATGCAATTTACCATCTTTAACAAAAAGAAAGCCATCAAAGCATTTCGTCAAACACCTTACATGCACAAATTTAAAAGCAACAAATGAGTTATGCGAAGAGAAAATTAGGTATTAAAACACCTAAACAGTAACAGTGGCAATCAAAGATGAAGACAACCGTCTTCAGGAGACGAAGCATTTCGACTCAATTGATGGTATCACACAATCACAGAACATAACATGTCGTGATAAAACATAATAAATCCTACCATTACGCACCAATATATATACAGTTAGGGTTTAGGATAAGAACAAAATACGTACAAACAAAAATATGTTTAGGGTTTCTTTTTAAACTTCTCAATCGCATTCGCCACTTCCGCAGACATATACTCCCTATCATGCTGAGCCAAAACCTCACTTGCCAAAAAATAACAATCGACACTTCTCACCTTACCTGACAGTACCCTTTTTCGGTCACCTCACTCTTATTTCTCCCTAATCAGCTTCACGAAACCTTCAACCATAACATAATGACCTAAAAATGTTACAGTATTTATTATTAAGCGTCCATTTAAGTTGAAACTATATGTATATGTTTAAATCTATGTCAAAAAAATATGCTTAGCCATATATGTTTAGCAAGATTTGCTTTTTTCTAATATGAATACCTTTTAGAGGCTTGCCTAATAATCAAGGCTGCTGATTATCCTAAATATGATTGAAAACCTGTGAAGAGTTTTGGATTGAAAACCACCAAATCCAATTTGAAAAAAATAAGCTTGATTAAAAATTAAAATTAACTCAAAAATCAAATGAGTTTAACTATATTAAAACTAATTAATTAATAAGAGAATTTCTTCATTCTTATTCATGCAAATAGATAAAGTTTCGAGTCATGGAACTAAAAAAAAGGATTTACAATTCACCTTTAGGTGCTAATACTGTATATTTGAAAGGGTTCAAAAGGATTTATGCATTTGGTTATATTTCAAAGGGTTTTCACCCGTTCGACCCATCCCATTTAGCACGTTTCCTTTAGTTATAAATAATTTAGCTCAACTCATTTGACCCAATGAGATAGAGCATAACATAAACCGACCCATTTGTATATAAACGGGTCAAGACTGCCAAAATAAAAAAAAAAAAAAAACTAAACAACCAGCAAATACCAGACCCTTGTATTCTATACCTGATGATGATATTTAGCAGCTGATTCAAGAGAAATTAACTATTCGCAAACCTGGTAATTGAATCATTGGAATATTGAGTTTTCTCACAAATCGTTGGATAATTCAAACAAAACTTCAGTCCATATCATATACAGAAACATATATGCAATATTTACTTATTTAAATAAGTAAAATCACCGATCGCGAGAATGATTTTGCAAAAGGCAAACGTCTGTAATAGCGTGCCACCGAAATTGGTTTCCCACAACTATAATCAACTAAACAAAAGTCAAAAACACTGTTGATTGATGAAAAAATACACTTCATTACCATATTATTAAGATATTAAACACACTATTCATTCCATAAATTAAAAACTACAAATAAAAAAAATTAGTATGGTTCAGGAACAATTAGTCATTAAGTCATTAACTGAAGAATTTTTTAACAAATTTTTCGATCACACTCTAGTAATTGATTAAAATTAAACTTCATTACCATAAACTTTAGATATTAAACACATAACTCATTCAAGAAATTAAAGAAAATAAAAAAGTTCCCAATATAGTTAAAAAATAATCAGTCATTTGCAGACACAATACTATTTTAGTTTACCAATTTCTTCAGTCACATTCAGTTAATTGATTAAAAATTCAACTTCATTACCATAAAAACTTGTGTACCTACTTGTAGAAGTCATGTGGAAGACCAGCGAGTATTTCGACACCGTCACTGGCGTTCGTCTAACATCCACAGTCAACCAACATCTCAATAGCCTGTAAAACAAATTTCACCATTTCAACATCCAATTGCACTTTAAAATAAATCACAAAAGCAAACATAAATTCAACTCGATGTAACGAAATAAACCTGATCTGATTCACGAAACCTGATCTTGATGCAATTTACCATCTTTAACAAAAAGAAAGCCATCAAAGCATTTCGTCAAACACCTTACATGCACAACTTTAAAAGCAACAAATGAGTTATGCGAAGAGAAAATAAGGTATTAAAACACCTAAACAGTAACAGTGGCAACCAAAGATGAAGACAACCGTCTTCAGGAGACGAAGCATTTCGACTCAATTGATGGTATCACACAATCACAGAACATAACATGTCGTGATAAAACATAATAAATCCTACCATTACCAATATATATACAATTAGGGTTTAGGATAAGAACAAAATACGTACAAACAAAAATATGTTTAGGGTTTCTGATAGTAACAAAAAATCCCCAAAATAAGGGGGAAATCAGAAACAAATCGATGTATACAGAATCCTGGAAACACACGGCAACAAAGATTGCATATACGAAAACCACATCCATAAAAGAAAAGCAAAGATTGCATATACGAAAATCATACCCATCGATGTATATGGAATCACGAAAACACAATATTTGAAGACCTATCAAGTTCGGATAATAAAGGCACAAAATTAGGGCATATAATCTGCAAATCTGCAAAGATATCAATGATCGATTTCATGATGGAAACTTTTGCCGATTGAGAGAAAGGTGTAACTTGAATCAAAGAAGATGGATTGGATCATATGGAAGATCGATTTCACAGAAACATCTAGAGGGATTTAGGGTTTCAAAGATTTTTGGTAGGATGAATTGTGTGTGTTTTGAGAAGTGTGGTTGTGAAGCTTTAGGGTTTGTCAACATATATGATCCATTTGACATCGGGTCGCCCCATTGTAAAAATGGATCCCTCGTCCAACTAAGGTTTTTGTTTGTGTTTTGATAAATTTGGTTTGTGTATAGAGAATGAGATGAATTCCCTCCTAAAATCATTTTCAATTTAACAATAGCATGCCACATCATCAAAATGGCTTCACCATTCAAGGACACATAGCCCACATCATCTCATTTATTAATATATATAGATATAGTTTCTTTAAATTTTTTCTGTAAATCCTTTCGTGTATGTTACACACACAAGATGGCATATCAACTATATATTAAACGTGATTAATGGTTAAATTTATGTTCTTATTTTTATTAATACTAATAATAATATAACAAAATATAAAAAATAAAAAAAAAGTAACAAAAGTATTATAAAGTAAAATAATATAAAAAAACATAATTATTACTTTTAACTTTAGACATAAAATAATATATTTAAGTAGTTAATCATTACCATGTTGACTAGTTTGGTATATTAAATCCAAATTATGGGTGTATTTATCATATCCCTTTTTTTTAACTTTTACCCACAAGTCAAGCCATTTCATCACTCAACTTTTTAACTTTTTTCCATAAACCAGCTTTAATGGAACAAGTTTCTAAAAAGCAACTTTATTTCATTTTTTTTTCATTTAATTTTTCCTTTTTTTAATCGTTTTTTCCATTTTATTTCTATTTCTATTCTTAGTTTTGTTTTTCATTTTAAAACTGAAATCTTATATTATTATTTATTTTTTAATTCTTTTTATTATTTAAAATAATTACAAATAAACAGCTATTTAAATTATTTATTTCCTTTTATTTTATAATTTAAAACTAATGAAGCAAAGACGCTTTGAAAATATTATAGCTATATTTTTTAGATTTTTTATTTTAGTTTTCATGGCGAATAATTTAAAATAGACAAAGTTTTCATGGCATACTTTTGAGATTTGTTTATTTTTTTACGGTAAAGGAAAAGTTTAACAAAATATAATTAAAGTAAAAAATCATATATAATTTGTTTATTATATATAATTTGTTGCATTTGATCGTTTTACAATTGCCCTAGTAAATGACGAGAGCCATTATGTCATGATGGAATTACAAGGAGGGTACCCGATGCCTACAATCTCGCCTTATTGGAATCTTCGCAACATTAACATGTATGTGGTTGGATGGGAGACCATGTATAGGTGGCGTCTAGAATTATATACCCAGCTTTATCGTCGTGAAAATGGTTTTGTCGATCTAAGTGATTAATTGTTTTAATGTTTGCACGTTTATTTTTTTATTAGATGAACTTTTATTTATTTATGATGAACCTTTTCACTTTCGTGTTTATAATAAAGTGTCTTGACTATTTATTTATTAATATTGCTATTAATACTAATAATAGTATAACAAAATATAAAAAAGTAACAAAAGTATTATAAAATAAAATAACATAAAAAAAACAAATATTTTTTTTTAAATTTAGCTATTATTCACAGGCACACCCTCAACCAAGGGCCACCAAACAAAACAAGACCATTACATCAAATTAAACGAGCACCAATTATTCCAAAGAATACCTCTATTTTTCGATCTATTACGATAACATAAAAAAACTTAATTATTACTTTTGACTTTTATAATAAAATAATGTAATAAAGTAAATAATATAAAAAATAGAGTAAACTGCAATTTTACCCCCTGAGGTTAGGGGTCATTGGCACCTTTACCCCCCTAAGGAAATAATTGCAATTTTGCCCCCCCCCCACTGTTTGCTGTTATGTTGCAACCTTACCCCCCGCCCTCAAATTTGTTGACTAATCTGTTGACTACCACCTTAAATGACTATAATGCCCTTTCATATTACCCCCCTGTGTTTTGTGCACTATGTGATATTACCCCCTGCCACCACTGCCACCGCCATTCACCACCACAACCACCACTGCCACCTCCAGCCACCACCACAATATCCCTGTAACCCTTTTCTTGCCCATGTACCATCTCTCTCCTGTCTTTCTCTCATCCACCACAATAATCATCACCATTGCCACCGCCATTCACCACCACAACCACCGCAACTTCCGCCGCCACACAACCACCACCACAACCATCCGGGAGGAGACAGAGGAGGTTATTTCTGAATAATAAAACAACTGCAAACGATGGGTGGTGAACAGGAGAAATGGGTGTTGTGATCTCTCTGTGTAAAGAGATCTGGTTTTCAAGTATTCGTGGCAGAGAACGTTATTCATTGATATCGACCGGCTTTTAGTATAACTGGTTTTCAAGTATCCCTGGTCATCTTCTCCAACGACTGCCACCTCTGCCACCTCCAGCCACCACCACAACCACCACCACAAAATCAAAGGCTAATGTACGAGTAATAAATGACTATGAATGCATGGAGTATTTGATGGAAAACGTGACTGACTGAAACCCCTCTATGATTTCTGCATAAGCTAATTAACAACTGTTGATGCATGGAATATTTGACTAAGCTGATTGGTTGTTTAAATAGACTGTAATAGCTATGCAAACAAATTATAAGCTTGTGTTTGAATGATTCAATATCAATATAAAATGCTAGGCTCCATCCTTTGTTTCAACTATGCAAACAAATTATTAGCAATATGGTCATGATGAGACTAATAATCGTATTAATGTTTGTGATTACTTTTTTTTGGCTAACCGTTCAGAGCACAATGATGATGAAGAAACAGAGTCATTGCAAATAGCCTATTCAAACCTTGGTGATGACAGTGTGCGGCTTGTAAGTGTTTTATTTTCTTTCATGTTGTTGATAAATAGTTGGATAGAAATTATTCATATGGTTTCCGTTATTTACAGATTGATTTTGTAAATAGCGCTGGTAAGTTCCACGGTAAAATATATATCTCAATCAGTAGTAATACGCTAAAAACTTCTTTAACTTTGATTTGTTTTATGTTGGTGGCATTTATCATACTCCCTTATAAATGATTCGTCAAAACAAATCTCTCAATTAACCTCTGCCGGTTCAATTCAGGCGGTGGCAGTGTGGTTGTGGTGGTGGCTGGAGGTGGCAGTGGTGGCAGTCGTTGGAGAAGATGACCGGAGTTGCAGGTTTCCAGTGACGGAAGTAGTGGTGGTGTTATATATGAAAGGGATATTAAGTTGTGGTGGTGGCTGGAGGTGGCAGTGGTGGTTGTGGTGGTGAATGGCGGTGGCAGTGGTGGCAGGGGGTAAACATGCGACATAACAGCAAACGTTGGGGGGTCAAATAAAAGGGTAAAATAGTCATTTCACCCCCAAGTCAACAGACCAGTCAACAAAATTGAAGCCGGGGGGTAAAATTGCGACATAACCTCAAACAGTGGGGGGTAAAATTGCAATTATTTCCTTGGGGGGTAAAGGTGCCAATGACCCCTAACCTCAGGGGGTAAAATTGCAGTTTACTCTAAAAAATATAATTATTCCTTTTGACTATTATAATAAAATAATGTAACAAAGTGCTTAATGATTACCAAGTTTGACTAATTGGTATATTAATCCATATCTTAGGTATATTTATCACACCCCTTTGTCTAAAAGTTTGGTTATTAGGAGAGCCTGTTCTGTATGGTTAACAGTGTTTTTTTTAACGGCTATCTTTCTCCTTAAATACTTATACATTTCAAGGATTGAAAATTGTTCTCCGCACAAGAGATAATATAACCAAGTGGCTTAAGAGTATGTGTAATGAGACGTTTTATAACGGGGAAGAGGGCCATGGCGCCCCATAGCGCCGCCCAACACTGAAACAGGGGGCGATTTGGGGGTGGAAAATCTTGGAGCCGCGACAGACAAAGCGGCGTGAACATTTGCACCATTTTTCCTGCCACTCACCACTACACCTCTTGTGATATAAAGCCTCATAAAATCTATCTCTTACGTATTTCGTCACTTATCATATAACGCCCTAAAAAAGGCTTTATGACTATACATGCTCCATCGGTGAAATGTAAGTAACTAGTTAATATCACGCCCGCGTTGCGGGGCGGTGGCTGGATAATGAGCGAGTGTTAGGCAGCTCATCGACACGAAAAATAATTAAATCGAGTCAACCAATTAAAACAAAACACTTTTATAGTTTTGATAAAAAAAACTAAAACAATGGCAATATTGTAATTTTTAAATGAGGGAAAGTTGTATTTTTTCTACTGGGGTAAAATCGTAACTTGCCAAAACCTAAAGTGATGGTAGTACTGTAAATTTGAACCAGGGCAAAATTGTAAATTTACACAGGGACAAATTCGTAATTTTGAACTGGGGGTAACAACGTAATATAAATTTGAACTAAGGGCACAATCGTAACTTTAAGCTGGAGGCGAAATCATAATTTTATTTTGAATCGAGGACAAAATTGTAATTTTGCATTGGGGGAAAAACATAATTTTATTTTGAACTGGGGAAAAAACGTAATTTTAAACTGAGGGCGAACTCATAATTTTTAAACGGGGAAAATCACATTTTTGAACAGAGGGCAAAATATTAATTTTTAGCTGGGGGCAAAAACAAAATTTTATTTTGAACTGGGGGCAAAAAGGTAATTATGAGCTGAGGGCAAAACCACAATTTTATTATGAATCGAGAGAAAATTCGTAATTTTGAGCTAGGGACAAAAACGTAATGTTATTTTGAGCTAGGGGCATAACCGTAATTTTAAGAGGGGCGAAAACGTAATTTTAAAATGGGAATAAAATAATAAATTTGTTGGTCCAATAGGGGAGTGTCAGGCAAAATTGTAATTTTGAATTAAGGGCAAAATCGTAATTTTGAGATAGTGGCGAAGGCGTAATTTTATTTTGAGCTGGGGGCAAAACGGTAATTTTAAACAAGGGAAAAAACGTAATTTAAAATGGATATAATACAATAAACTGGTTGGTCCAACGGGGGAGTAAAATCGTAATTTTGAGATAGTGACAAAGGCGTAATTTTATTTTGAGCTGGGGGCAAAATGGTAATTTTAAACAGGAAAAAAACGTAATTTAAAATGAATATAATATAATAAACTGGTTGGTTCAATTGGGGAGTACCATGCAATCACTAATTTGGTAAATGTATGTATAGGAAATGAAATATTTTCATTGGTGTTAAAAAAAACATTAAGGATGATAACTAACCAATCACAACACTTGACTACTAGTCATACGGATCACACTCCACCAACCCACCAATCCAACGGCTCACATCCATCACGCCCACAATGTAAACCAAATCCCCACTATATAACCACACACACCTCTACAAATCAAAACACCACAAAAAAGTCAAACACAATGTCTGGAAGAGGAAAAGGAGGGAAGGGGCTGGGCAAGGGCGGAGCAAAGCGCCACCGGAAAGTTCTCCGTGATAACATCCAGGGTATCACGAAGCCGGCGATTCGGCGTCTGGCTCGGCGTGGCGGCGTTAAGCGAATCAGCGGGCTTATCTACGAGGAGACACGTGGCGTCTTGAAGATATTTTTGGAAAATGTTATTCGTGATGCGGTAACCTACACAGAGCATGCTCGCCGGAAAACGGTTACTGCCATGGATGTGGTTTATGCGTTGAAGCGACAGGGCCGTACTCTCTACGGTTTTGGTGGTTAGGTTAGGGTTTGTTGGTTTGTTTTGTTTTTCACAGATCTGTTAGTTTGAATTTGTTTATACATCTGTGTAATTGAAGCTTTTAATGCAATGCGATTATGGTTTAGGTTTTGTTTGTTTTTAATTTGGATTTTGAATTGCTAGCTTTGCATTTTGTCATGGCTGATTGATTTGGAGCTGAACTAAACTATAAGTTAGTATTGAGTATCTGCATTCCAAGTGTTTGATGAAATGCGTGTGTGGGTTTCTATCTATAATTTGGTTCATGTATATGCATACCAAGTGTTTGATGAAATGGGTGTGTGAGCTTGAGCCTTTTTTTTTTCCAGTTTGATTCACAAGAGTCTGTTTCATGGGTGTTTGAAATGCTTGTGTGAGTTTCTCCCTCCAAGTTGAGACATTAAAGTCTATTTTCACACATACGCTTACCAAGTGTTTGATGAAATGCACTTGTGAGTTTCTATATCCATGTTGATTCACAATGGTGTATTATCATATTATGATTCATCAAAAGAAAAAAAAAGGTTAGATGAATCATCTTTGTTCAATTCAAGTTTGTAGCACTCTATGGTATCGAAAGGAAAAAAATGGTCAAATGAATCATCTTTGATTGTTTCACAAATTATAACACGATTTGGACCCGCAACATTCAATATACTGAAAATTGTTAAGCCGCTCATAAGATTGCGGGGATTGAGGGGCTTGTGTTTGGGGTTTTGTTCGACATGTGACGATAGTAGGGTCCACCGGACCACCCAAAAAAAGGGGGGTAGGGAAGTGGTGTTGGACAGCCATGTTGGCTAACGGTCAAAAATGAAGGTCCAATCCTGGCTAGCCAGCTAACCTCGCCCCACGCCATGCTCCATAGCGAAGCTGGCTGGGCAACGCTAACACCACCAACGTTGGCATGGAGTGGCTTAGCCAGCGTTGACGGGCTTCCCTGCCCAACCATGCCACCACTCCCCGCAGTCTAAGCGTAGTAACTTTATTTTTATAATAACTAGTGTTTTTCAATGACGCGCGTTGCGCGAAAGACATTGGTGTTTTCGACCGACATCCTTCTTCAAACGATTCGAGATAAACGATGCGTAACCAGCCATATCCGGCATCGTGGAGTGTATTAAAAAGGGAGCAATTGGACGATTGGATGCTGGGCTAGGTGTTTCTTGGAATGCCCACGGATTGTTCGGGTCAAAACCACGATTATGAGGATTCATTTTTCGTATTGTGGTTGGATGAATTTAAAAAAAAAAAATAAGATAGAGTTGATTATAGAAGAGGTGGAGTAATTGTGGTAAAAAAATGAATAGAAGTGTGAGTATTTATAGTAAATAATTTTTTTTAAACACATAGCCGTTGGCCAACGGCTAGCCCAAACAACTACTTGTCTTGGCGAATGAGATCCTGCCATGTTATCTTGATAGCCCCGTCCAACGCTCGGGCTGAAACCCCCCGCCCAAGGGGCCACGCCGAAACCCAAGCCTACCCGGGGTGGTGACTTGGGCGTTTGTACCCAACGCACGCCACAACCCCCGCCTCCAAGCTGAAACCCCCGCCCCCAGGCTGAAACCCCCGCCCAAGGGGCCACGCCGAAACCCAAGCCCACCCGGGGTAATGACTTGGGCGTTTGTACCCAACCCATGCCACAACCCCGCCCCATACCCCATATTCTAATATACCCTAAATTCACTGTTCATTTAGTTTGATTTTTATCATATATGAATATATAGTTTTTTATTATTATTTTTATTTAATATATTATAATACTTAATTTTTATATTTACTTTTAATAATATATTTTTAATTTTTTACTTTTTTAAAATCATATGTTTTCTTTACCATTTTTTAATAATATTTTTTTTAATTTTTTATAACATATATTAATTCATCAATTAATTTGATACTTATTTAATGATTTAAGTTTATAACCATTTTCTAAAACTTAAGTACGTAGTTGTGCTTAATTTTTTCCTTAGCATTTCGTTATAAGCTTTGTTAAAAACGAAGTTGTATCAAAATAAAGTATTTATTTGATATTATAAAACGGTGCGATTATAAACTAAACCGTTTTAATGGTCTGACTTTTTAAACAACATGCTTTATTTTCAAATCACATTTGTTTTATATTATCATTTGCTCGGTTTCGTCGCAAACGCACGACTTAAAAAACAACTAGTTACTATAAAACGAAAACAAAAAACAATGATTTTTGTGGGAGGACAATCTTATATTATACAAATATATTGATACGCAACCAGAGAGTAAAGAAAGAAGCGAGCCCAAACCTATCTAGTTGAACTTTCTTATAAAAAATTGGTTGTAGGGGTGTTTATGGTTCGGTTTAAAATTATGAAACCACCTAAATCGGTCATTAGTTTGGTTTTACGGTCGTTTTTTTTCTTTAGTTATTAGTCGGTTGGTTTAAATAATTTCAAACTGTATTGAACGGTTTGGTTTATGGTTTAAACCAAAAACCAACTGTATAAAATCGGGCTGGACCCTAAAATTTTAATAAATTTTAAACTTTTAAATGTTTTATGTTAGGTTAATAATTGAAATAAAATTTGGGCCAACTGTGCTTGTTTGGGGTGAACCAACCTCGATTGTTTAAAGTATGACATGACATTAAATTTGAAATGAATCAAGTTTGCTTGATTGTTCCATGAGTGTTTATATAAAGCAATTCAACCTTGAATTCAATTGATTTTAAACCACTTTGTATATTTGAATCATTCTTGTCTATTTTTATTTTTGAACTAGTTATTTTCCGCCCACGCGTTGCGGCGGGACCCAGTGACTACAAAAGGCGTGTCAGCAACGGCAAACAGATACCGAATATCAAAACATAAATAAAATGACGTGGTAAGGATAATCACTCCGTCATAAAAAATATTTTTAAATAACCTAATATATATTAATAGGACCCACAAGTCCTACACGTTGGAAATTCGGTTGTTTTCAGTTCAGTTATTACGGTGCTAACACGTTAAAATATGGATGAGCTCGGTACCGGTAACGGCAGCGAAAGTACCGATCCGGAAAATCATCGAAATTAGGTACCGGCACCGAAAATGCTCGGTACAATACGATATGGTATTTGAAGGTAAAAATCAATAAATACAGGTATGGTGCTAGACTGGTGTCGAACCGAAAGTAACGATTCTGAAAACGCCAAAAGGTGGGTACCAAATTGGTACCGAAAATGATTTGGTATAGTAAATTTGGGAAAATGCTCGGTACAATACGATATGGTATTTGAAGGTAAAAATCAATAAATACAGGTATGGTGCTAGACCGGTGTCGAACCGAAAGTAACGATTCTGAAAACGCCAAAAGGTGGGTACCAAATTGGTACCGAAAATGATTTGGTATAGCAAATTTGGTACCGATACGATGCCGATTCGTTTACAGGATTTGATACGATTTGCTCATCAATATTCTAAATATGCAAGTTAATTTTACATGTTACAATTCATTCATTACAGAAAAAGACAAAAAAGAGAGCAAAATAAGTTGTTGTGTATATAAAACCTCATTCAAGCGAAATACAGTTTACTTACTGTGTGTATGAAAAGTAATCTAAACGGTGCAATTACTTGCATTGCTGCGTTGCTACAGGATTTGATGATCTCGGTACCAACCGGTACCAAAAATACCGTTACCGAAATCCTCAAAAGTGGGTACCGGTACCGAATATACCTAGTATGGTACCGGTCGGTACTGGTACGGCACCGGTATTTGAGGGTAAAAACCGGTGAATACCAGTGCGGAACCGGTACCGAAAATACACCGATTTGGTAAATTTGAGACCGGTACCTATACCCGATACCATTTGCTGATCTCTTAATGATGTATTCCATTCTAACCGGTACCGAAAATACACCGATTTGGTAAATTTAAGACCGGTAACTATACCCGATACCGTTTGCTGATCTCTTAATGATATATTCCATTCTAAATTAATATATGATAAAAAAAGAAAGTGAAGCACTGTTCATTCACTTTCTTTTTTATCATATATTAATTTAAAAAATAAATTATAAAGCACTGTTCCCGTTACCGAAATCCCTAAAAGTGGGTACCGGTACCGAATATACCTAGTATGGTACGGTTCGGTACCGGTCGGTACTGGTACGACACCGGTATTTGAGGGTAAAAACTGGTGAATAACTGTGCAGAATCGGTACCGAAAATACACCGATTTGATAAATTTAAGACCGATAACTATACCCGATACTGTTTGCTGATCTCTTAATGATGTATTCCATTCTAAATTAATATATGATAAAAAAAAATTGAAGCACTGTTCATTCACTTTCTTTTTTATCATATATTAATTCATATAAACATAGTTACCCGAGAAGAAATCAATCTATGATTTTATGAAACAAACCCTAAAGTCTAAACTGTGAAACCAAACCGAAACCAAAACCGTTGGAAACGGTCTAGTTTGGTTTTTGAGTTCAACGGTTCGGTTTTCAAATCTAAAAAACTGTTATTAACGGTTTGGTTCACGATTTAACTTAAAACACCGTCAAAACCGGACTGTGAACACCCGTAGTGGGTGGATAAGGGTTAATGAGCTGAACCCATCCTTATTTTGGATAACGAGTTTCATTAGACACACGCTAGCATGAAGCTAAGCAAAAGCTACAAACACCAAACAAAGAAAAATACAATGAAAACGAACACCAATCTTTCCACGAAACACACTTAAACGAATTCCGATTCTTGATCCAAAGGAAACTCAAGGTTTTGATAATCTCAATGATTTTAGGAATATAAGCTTGGGAATTGGCGCAAATAGCCTCATTTCTCGCATTCCAAATACAACAACAAGCTATGCATATGGTACCGTTGATCGTTGACCACCTTTTTCTTTCTTTAATCCATTTTCCACGAAAGGTCTTGCACAGTGAAGGCGTAGATCAGTGGAATCTGACACCATCCACTAATGACATTCCACACCATAGTTGCGACGATGTGAGGAGACGGTCACAAACAAAGAGCCGAACATCTAAGTCCGACCCCAGTCCGACCAATTTTCTATTTTGTTTTTATTAATTTATATATATAAATCCAGTGGCTAAAGTTGTAGAATCATAAAAGTCCAGGGACAATACTTGTAAGTTACTCGGACGACATCACATCAAATCATGAAATTCATTTCCCACAGCCGTCGAAGCAATCGGGAAGTTTGTCGCCGGAGTTCCACCGCAGGCAGGTAGCTCATATCATACTTTAATCAAATATGCTGCTGCTTCTGTATTGGATCTTTTAGGTTTACATTTAATCTTACTTTAGGATGTTTTAGGCCTGTTGAGGCTTGCTTAGGGTTACTTTAGGCGACTTTTAGCTTGAATTTGGCTGGAAATTGCGCCTCAGCGTCTAAAAGCGCGCCACACGCGCTTTTGACAACATAGATAAGTTGTATTATGTGAAACAAGTGGGGTTGGTTGTATTATCTCAACATAGATAAAGTTAAGGTAGGTTTTGATTTGTTTGATGAGGACTCTCTTACGTTTTAGTCGGAACAATGCAGAAACATGGTCAAAGGCTTTGACTGATGTCTATGGGATGGAATTCTTGATATTAGTTTTGTTAGAAAACATTATTTCCTATTGTCGAGATTAATCCGGTGGATATATTAAGATCTATTTAAGTTAGTGCTAGTGGCCGAAGCTGACCCAAATCCGTTTCCCACCTCGAAAATTAGGATTTTGAATCTCTGTTAGCACAAATCTCGGTATGGGATTGACTTGGAGCTCCCATCTTTTAAAGATATCCTCAATTCCCAGTCATGAGGGTATACTTGTGTCTGTACATGTATGAACGTATAGCATTCTCGTCCATTATTTCTAGATTAGAATTGTTACTGTGTATTCTTGTAGATAGTTTAGGTGGAAGGGTAACATGGGCATGGGGTTTAGGTTACCATAACACCATGGGATTTATGTCCTTTTTTCATGAATATTTCTAACTTGAAGACCCTTTACTTATACATTTAGCATTTAGTTTGATGCTATTTGATTTTCTTTGTCTTTTTATGAGGTCTAAAGATAAAAAAGTCTGCTTACTTTTGCCTTATAAGTGGTTTTAGCTTTTTGTTTGTTTTTTCAAACCATAGTGCATAATATATATAATATTTAGAGAAATTAAACCGCCAATGAGCTATAGCTCAACTGGCAGAGGGGGGGGGGGGGGGGGGGGGGGGGATTTGGAGTTGAAGGCCACAGGTCTCAAGTTTGAATTTGATCGGGTTTTCCTTGGAACTGGAGATGGTGGGCTTGGGCTACTCAGCGCTGTCTGCGATCGCCTTTTGCCATTGGGTTACCTTGAGTAGCCGGGCTTTTATTTGTTGGCTGTTCATAAAAAAAAATTTAGAGAAATTAAACCATAGTGGATTGTTCTACCGGTTACAACACTTTCTATCAATTTAGAAAACTTATTAAACAGTTTATCCCATTCAACAGTAAACCACATAGAAGAATAAAATGGTACATTTTTTTGTTAATTTAAATTTTTCTATATTAAACAGTATGTTTCTTTTCTAGTCAAAACAAACTTCATAGCATCTAAATCATTCAGGCATTCAGATGAATCATCCGGTTCAAACAACCCTTTAGTCATAGTAGTAGTTGCTAATTGCTATTGCTATGTTGTTATGCTAGCTTTGTTATCCCACGCTACAAATGCTATCTTGTTTGTTAAACTTTTTGTTTGAAATCATTTAATTTGGGTCTCTTTTAAAATGTCAAGTTTAGGTGAAGCATCTTAAAGCTGTTGCTGCAGTAACAAAGCCATGTCGTTCACGAAAGGCGACTTGCTTACAAAAACAAGAAAGCTAGTAAACGGTTTGGCCAAGGCGAAACCTGTTTGGCTTAAAGCTATGGAGAAGTATGTACCCTTTTTTTAAAGCCCTAATATTATTTTGGTTTTAAACTCTTAAGCCTGTCAATAATTATTAGATATATATAACTCTAGTTTGAGCTTAAAAGGTATTTAATTTTGTAGGGCCCCACCTGCAGTCTTTCCTCGAGCTGAAAAGAAAGTTGAGCGGATTTGCCTCCCGGAGGATGTTTACATCAATAAGTTCTATAAGAAGCATCCTGAATCGTTGCATGAAGATCCTATCAAGTACTTTTTGACCATATTGTCTGGATTATATAATTTTCAGTCATATTTGTTCCAACCTTGGTTTTATCGTACCAAAGGCAACCCTCTGTCATGAACATTATCTTGATTTCAAATGTTTTTTTCCCTATAGGCCTATTTGATCTTAAAGATCTTATGCAATAGACTAATCCTTCATATGTTTTTGTGATAGAATTTGTGATTTTGATCCGACCCCATCACGTATATTTGGTTCCCGGGTGCTTGAATTAAAGGAGCAAGGTGTCAGTGAAGAGGAAGCTATAGATGTAGCAGATGTAAGTATCTATAAGCGTTCTTAAGTTTAGTTTTCAAGCAAAATTTAGCATAGTAGACAATTAGACATGGGTATATAAAAAATGCCAATTTCGTCCCTGAGGTTTGGCTACTTTTGCGACTTTCATCCAAAGGTTTGTTTTTCCGCATCCGGATCCAAAAGGTTTGAAATCTTTCCATTTTCATCCAATTCGTTAACTCCATCCATTTTTAACGTAAAGTCAGGGGTATTTTTGTCTTTTTAAACATTTTTTGTGATGATTAAAGGGTTTGGGTGGGGAGAAAGTCAACAAAGGTGGATCTTTATTTCTTATAGTGTTTTTTATATTAATAAAAAGGGGAAAGTGAATATGGGGCTGTTGCACACCTAAGCTTAGATGTAAAACCATTCAAAACTACGTCGTTTTGATTAATTTATCTCATAACTAAATCTTAAAACAATCATTAACACTAACCTTAACTGCTTTCACTGAAATTGAATTACAGTGGAAAGAATAGAAACCAAACTCTATACTGGCTGCTTTTCGAATGAAATCCTTTCCGAAACTGTAGAAACCAATTCAATTGAAAACCGTGTATATTCTTGTGATTTAGGAATTCCATGTATATGGTTGTGCCCAATCAAAATCAATTTAACTGAAAAGGGTTCTATGGCTCTGCCCAATCAATTTAATTAAAAAGCATTATTTTTTTGTGATATGGGATTTCAATACCCTGTCTGCGCTACCAATTCAATTAACAATTGTGGAATAATTTGTGACTTGGAAATTCCATATCTAGTGTTGCGCAACATCGAACTAATATAAATTTTTCATTTTATTCGCCATCCTGTTTCCCTTGAAATTAATTTAGGGTTTGGTTTTTAACTGTTTTATTGTTTATGCATATCATCGAAAGCAAAAACCAGTTTTAGTTCGTAGTTATTTTTAGTTTTGAAATAAATTAATCAAAACGACGTAGTTTTGAGAGGTTTTACATCTAAGCTTAGATGTGCAACAGCCCCATATTCACTTTCCCCAAACTAGTATGTCTTAATATGATTTTTAAGAATTTTCAATAATAATCTATATATTCAAATAAACTAATTTCGGAGGTTTTATGCATAATATTAAACAACTAGTATGTCTAATATGATTTTAATAATTTTCAATAATAATCTATATATTCAGATAAACCAATTTAGGAGGTTTTATGCATTTTTTACAGATGGAGTATCGGCTACATAAAAAAACTAAAAAGAAGGCGTACAAACGACTGAAAGAAATTGCACGAATAAGAGGAACAAAACCCCCTCCAAACCCGTATCCAAGTGCTATAAAGGAGATACAAGCTGAAGAGAAGAAATACGTTCATGATCGTTTCTTCAATCCAAGAATCTTGGAAATCGTCGAGAAGCTCAAGGAGCAGCAGGATGCTGAGATGCACGATAGAGGCAGATCCATTGGCATGTAATATCCGTTACTTCGTACTTACATGCTTCAAAACATGACTTTAGTTGTTCTATGCATTAAGGTTGTTACCACATTAACGTTTTACGCGTTATTGTTAGCTGTAATAAACACGATTTGTTCTGAGGATCTAGTCCTAGAATCTATGGTTTTTTGGCATCTTGGCATGTTATGTAGAACATTTATTTTGGTAAAGAAATTTAAAGGGTTGTGATTCCT
The DNA here is from genome assembly GCA_030545235.1 of Helianthus tuberosus. NCBI lineage: Eukaryota > Viridiplantae > Streptophyta > Magnoliopsida > Asterales > Asteraceae > Helianthus > Helianthus tuberosus. Next base: position 30,198,166 of record CM060436.1, read on the forward strand.
TTTTCTTTAAGATGATGGTGGCCTACATACATCTTGGCTAGATATGATCTGTTTGGTCAAAAGAGTTTTGATACCTTTCTTGAAGAGTAATATGAGTTCCATCTTTTTTTTTTGTCTATGGCTTTGGTGTATGTAGATCTAGTTCCTTTTCTTTCTAGACCAGACTTGGTTATGTTTATGGTGCCAACCTGTACCTGACTAAAGTCGAACCGATCATAAGCTAGATTTGTACACCGCTAAAGTTATCGTTTACATACTGTATTTTAATGGACACGAGCCCGAGCTCCCAGAGTCTCTCTCTCTCTCTCCGAAACAAAGGCGAGGGTTGCAGGTTTTTGAGGCGTTTTTTGAACAATGTTGGAAGGAGAAAGGCTTTGAGTTGCTTGTTTTTGAGTTGCAAAAAATGGTGTGAAAGGAGATGAAGCAAACTTAAATTACCTAAAAATATACTTTTTCACTTTTTTCTTCTTTTTTAATTTGAGTTTAACGGATGCATGTGTATTTTATTTTATTATTAATAAAAATATTTTATCAAAAAACAGAATACTACTTATACTACTTTAGCTTTATCACAGTATACCTTGTCCATCAATTCCCATAGTTTTTGACTGGTTGAATCACTCTTCTCATCTATAAATATCAGATCATACTCCTCCAAATCCTAACAGATAATAAAAAGAAAATAACAAAAAAATATCAAACCACACACGTGTCATCATCCTATTGGTGCACAAACTGCCAACTCCTCTTCCAGTCTGATCTTCTCATATTCTCTCAAACAATCATCTCTCCATGGCCACAACAACCACAGTCAACCCCCTCCTGTTTCCCACCACTCCAAGATCATCAAGAAACACAACCACAACACCTTTCAAAAGATCAAATCTTTTAGATGTTCATCCTTCATACTCATCTTTCCTCAATACCCAAATCATAATCTCTTCAAACCCCAGAAATCACCATAAAAATCCAATCTTTATACCCAATTGTTCCACAAAACCCACAATTTCAGATGATAAAGACAACGTGATCAAAGATCAAGATTCAACAATTTCATCTGACCCAGATCAAGATTTTCAAAACCCACAAAAACCCACCTCAGATCAACCAAACCCTTCACCAAATTCTTCTGTTTTTGTTTCAAGAGGTTTGGTTCTTGATTTGGGTCAAGAGGGTTCTTGGGATAGTTTTGAAGTTGGGTCTCCATTGGTGAAGAGGTTCTTGAGTGATGAAGAAGAGAGGTGGTATATGTGGTATGGTGGGCGACCCGGTGGGAATTCGGTTTCGGGTTCAATCGGGTTGGCGGTTTCGAGTAACGGGATACATTGGGAAAGAGGTAAAGGGGTTGTGCAATCTAATAGTGATGTGGGTTTGGTTTTGAAATCTAGTAATGATTGGTGGGCTTTTGATACAAATGGTGTAATGCCAAGTGAAATCCTGATTATGTCTAGTTCCAAGATTAGAGCGAGTAACGCGGTTTATTGGTTGTATTACACGGGTTTTAGTAACGAAAAGATCGAATCCTTAGACAATTCTCTTGAATTTAGGTTAGAAAATCCCGATAGTTGTGGGAAAAACGGCGAATTTGGGAAGATTCGTAGGTCTTTACCTGGTTTAGCAATGAGTCAAGACGGTAGGCATTGGGCGAGGATAGAAGGCGAGCATCATAGTGGAGCTTTGCTTGATTTAGGGTCCGAAGGCGAATGGGATTCAATGTTTATTTCATCGCCACAAGTTGTGTTTCATAGTAATGGTGATCTTAGGATGTACTACCACTCGTTTGATTCGGAAAAGGGCCAATTCGCCATAGGAATGGCGCGATCACGCGATGGTATGAGGTGGATGAAGCTCGGGAAGATCATGGGGGGTGGGCGGGTTGGTGATTTTGACGAGTATGGGGTAAAGAATCCTTGTGTTGTAAGGAACAAGAAAGATGGAGGCTATTTCATGGTTTATGAAGGTGTGGATGTTGATGGTAGGAGGTCAATCGGGTTGGCTCAATCTTCCGATGGGCTAAAAGATTGGCATAGGGTCGAGGGCGGGCCCATTTTGAAGCCCGCCCAAGAAACGGGTTGTTGGGATGATGGATGGGTCGGGTCACCATATCTTGTTCATATGGAAGGCGAGAAAGACGAATGGAGATTGTATTATCAAGGGGTAGGGCAAAATGGGCATGCAGGAATTGGAATGGCGGTTTCTGAAGGAAATGATGTCAAGAGTTTTCGTAGATGGACCGGATTTCATTTGTGAACATTTTAGTTATATTGTTTTGTAAATCCGCGATACATAATTATAAATTTATCGATATATACTTAGGTATTTGTTCATAAATGTATCAAACAAGCCAAGGTAACTTGTTCTGAAAAGTTTGTTTGCATAATCCTGTTTGCATGAGTTGTTTAGCTATACGTGTTTGTAACAAACTTATTTCATTTAATTGCAATTGAACACAAACACTCAAATTCAATGTTTTCACGGCAAGCGAGCTACCTAAGGGACACACGAGTCATGACACTTACGACTAGTAGAATGAGACCGAAGTCCCTTGTTTGACCCAACAAGGGACGAGACGTAGGATGTAGCATCTTCTGCTTCCAGCTGCCCGGTTTTCATCATCGTCTACTCGATCTTTTTCATTTTCTTATTGCAGTTGTGAATTTTATTAGAAGCTAAAAATTCTTAAAAGCTGTCTTGTAGTTCTTAAAGAAATTAGGGGAATATATACAAATGAAGATAGGTGGGTTGGTATTGTATGTTAGGTTTTGGCTCTGTACTTGTTGGTATCTATTTCTGAAAAACTTGGGATATAAGGTAATGGTCAACTTCCAACTGGGATGGAGGAAAAAAATAGCCAAACCAAGAAAACCGGAAACATGCTGTATGGTACCGGGTATGAGATTATTATTATTATTTTTTATTTTTTGTGGGCTTGTGACGGTTATGAGATTAGACGATACCCGTTCGATCACCTCAGTGCCGTCTCCGAGAAATCTCGAAACATTTTGGGCCTGGTGCGAGTAAAAATAAATCGGGCCCCATATAATATAAACCCAATAATCATACATAAAAAACCATAATATGGCAAGAATTGTTATAACAATCATCAAAACAAAACTATCATACCAAAATAATCTAAATTTACCTACTTAAGCGAATCGTGCGGCTCTCCTAGCGTTTTCTTCCTTTCTTTTTTCTTCCTCTATTTTCTTCCTCTATTTTCTTCCTTTTACGTTTTGACAACCAGATAGATGTTTGTATTTAGGAGCATATTTCTGAAGAAAAAAAAAATGAAAGTTTAAAACAATTGAAACAAACATAACTTCAAAGTTTAAATGTTCAAGAATCAACATTTAAAAATACCTAACGACCCTAACCCACATAAATTACAACCCGAAAGAAAGCCGAAAACCACTTACAAAATTGAGTATATATGAACAATTTAAAAGAATAAACTTCAAATCAGAATCACACATGGCCAACCATGAATTTCATACGTACGATTTAGTAATTTACAAATCAACATTACACATAACTAAAATTAAATTACAAAACCATTTATTTTAACAACTGAACTTAATACATAAAATTGACTAAACTAACACTTAATGGAACCACACAATCACATAAACAAACTATACGTCTACCAAATGCAGGACATGTCTTGATTCCAAAGGCCTACAACAAATACATAACATATAGAATCTTTTTTATAAACTTTGGGCCCTCAGGATATTTGGGCCTGGGTCCATCGCCCTACCTGCCCCTACCCATCACCGGCCCTGGATCACCTGGACCCATTTACCCTAATATAGTAATATAATTTTATAATTTATAATAACATAATAAATAGTATGTTAAGTCATAAACTTGAAATAGTTACAAATATCTAACTAAAAGAAGTGCATTTTTTTTTGAACAGAGAACTTCATTAGAAACACGGGCTAGCCCTCGAAACAAGGACCGCCACAAAAACGCTTACAACATATACAAAGGATTACGAGACCATTCTTTCCAAACTAACGACTCAAACTTAGATCTATTTTTTAACCAAAGAAAAGACCAAGACTTAATCAACGCAACCGCCTCAACAACCTTAGGTTTCAAGCCATTAAAAACCTTGGAATTCCTTAGCTTCCATATAACCCAACAGGAAATATAAATGATCCCTCTGACCACTTTTTGCGCCCACTTGCCGCCATTGACCTGCTCGTGCACACTTAACAAATCATTGAAATCAAATGCCATGATCATCAAAACCCTGCACCACCGGCCCACAGCCGACCAAACACTATGAGCAAAAATGCAACCTGTGAAAAGGTGCATCACATTTTCGTCACTGGAGCCACAAATCGAACAGGAAGTATCTTGTACATTTATGGGTCTCCTAAATAACGCTTCTTTTGTTGGAATACGCCCCATTTCTGCTCGCCAAATAAATAAGTTAACCTTAATCGGGATCCACGATTCCCACGTCATTAAAAGAAGTGCATTTGAGCATTGGATATGTCAAGTTAGATTTTTATGTGCATGTAAAATTAGGCTTTGGGTAACGGGTAACATGAACGTGTGTTTTACCTATATAGAATAAATAATTAGCGCATCTAAATAACTAATGTAGATATGACGAGGGTTATGTAACATATGAACAGTGTGTTTTACCTATATAGAATAAATAATTAGCGCATCTAAATAACTAATGTAGATATGACGAGGGTTATGTAACATATGAACAAAATGATTTTTGAAAAAAAGTTTGACATACGCCAAGTGAAAAAAAATGTTACGACATTCAGCTATGTTACATTAAACACTGATGTCTTTTTGTATTAACCGTTTCCATAAAATGGATGCGGGTTATTAAAAATGATCTTTGACAATGGGTCATTACCAAAAGAGTTAATTACATAGTTAGTCCCTGTGGTTTGCACAAAATAACATACTTAGGTACTAATAGTTTAAAATCACCTTTTAGGGTATTAACTTTTCATTTTGTAACGTTTGGAGGTATTAACTTCTAGGGTATTAACATAGTTAGTCCCTGTGGTTTGCACAAAATAACATACCTAGGTACTAATAGAATGTGATTTTAAACCTACAAATAACGTTAATACCTCTAAACGTTACAAAATGAAAAAGTTAATACCCTAAAATGTGATTTTAAATTATTAGTACCTAAGTATGTTACTTTGTGAAAACCACAGAGACTAACTATGTAATTAACTCTTACCAAAAAGGAAAAAAACTTTACAAAAGGGTACACACTTTGTAAAAAAATGTCCTTTGATGTGACAATATCAATAGTACTCAGTGAAAAAAGAATCCGACAAAGTGTGAATTCTCTACCCAATGTATCATCATGACAACCCCACCAAAAAACCCTTATATTTTATTTTTGAGTAAACTGCAATTTTATCCTCTGAGGTTAGAGCCAATTAGCACTGTTAGCACCTCCCAGGAAATAATTGCAATTTACCCCCCCAACATATGATGTTATGTCGCAATATTACCCCATGCCGTCAAATAAGTTAACAGATCTGTTAAATAGAATGTGAAATGACTATGTTACCCTTTCATATTACCCCCTATGGTTTGTTCTACTCTGTAATATTACCCATGGTGTAAAATGACTAAATTGTCTTTTCTTATTACCCCTATGGTTTGTTGTACTCTGCAATATTACCCCCCGGTGTTAAATAGTTCTTGCAAACCTTACCCCCTGCAGAAAAAAAAACCTTTCCCGCCAAAACCACCATCAGCCGCCATCACCCACCTCCACCACCATCAGCCACCACCACCCACCTCCACCTCCATCATCACCACCCACCTCCACTTTTAATTTGCATCATCAATAGCATAATATATATTAAGTGCAGTCAAACACTCTCACAAACCTGTATTTAAACAACTGAATCACTATTCCAGTACTCCATTCATTTCAGAAGTACGTAAATGTTAATAACTTAACTAATGTCTATATAAGTTACAACCTACAATCAGCTGTTAGCCGTTCGATATTTAATTCGATTAAAATCTATACTACACTTGCATATACTTGTGTGTAGATAAAAACAAGTGCACACAAACACAATCGCTCTCGCAAATTTGTATAAGGATTAAGGACAACTAAATCACTCTCACAAATATGTATATAAACAACTGTATCACATTTCTATTACTCTACCTATCCATTCCAAAACTACACATGTGCATCAGATTCACACAAATGTTAATAACTTAATAAACTTCCATAAAAAACTACTACCTGCAATCAACTGTTTGTCGTTCAATTTCATTTCAAATTTAAAAATACACAAATATAGATGCATCAGATTTATATAAACAACTAAATCATTGTCCTAATAATCCATTCCAAAACTACACAGATGCATCAGATTCATACAAACGTTAACAGGTTACCACCAGCAATCAATTGTTAGGCGTTCAATTTGCGATTCAAATACAGAGATACACAAAATGCTCTGATGGGTAGCGGCGATGGAGGTGGAGGTGGGTGGTGGCGGCTGATGGTGGTGGAGGTGGGTGATGGCGGCTGATGGTGGCTTAGGCGGGAAAGGTTTTTTTCTGCAGGGGGTAAGGTTTGCAAGAACTATTTAACACCCGGGGGGGGGGGGGTAATGTCACACCCCAACCGATGGCGGAATCATCGGGGCGCGGCACTAGGCGAATCAGATTGCTCAAGAGAATCCATAACAACTATGTTGCGATAATATTTAATACATTCGTTATCCCATACTAACAAATAATACAATCACATAAGTTATCACAGATTTCTTGTCCTCTCGAACAATACAAATCCGACAACCTAGATTTTAGTTGAGCTTCTAGACTTCCTAGCTTGATTTGAAATAGCCTGCGATCTAACCTGCAACATACGTTAAAATATTTGTCAATACAAAAGTATTGGCGAGTATACATGTTTGATATTTATAGCGTAATAGATAAAAAGTGTAGCGAATTTCCACATGCATAAACGTAACACACGACATATATACTCACAAAGCTGATACTACCAACTAAGTCCTCGATGCTCGAATATGCGATGGCAAACTAGACCCCGTCGGGCGCAATAGTACTATACTAGTCGTGGTGGGACGTCGCGAGTATAAGCCCCAGTACATATGCAACTAGCATCACGTATATCTATGCACAACAGTTATTCGCAGGTGATAATTCGATTGATAGAATAATTTGTTTGATAAGTTCGATTTGTTAGAAAACGTATGTTACACCCAAAATGCGATTAAAAAGGGTTCAAGTATACTCACAGTGCGTGTTTAGCGAGAATACAACGTGATTGAATCGGTTGCGAGTTCGTCTGCGTTGAACATCGAATGATATAGTAAACGATGCACGGTTAAGCGGGAATAGTATCAAAATGACAGTTATCCAGTCGGATGGTGCTCATCCGGTCGGATGGTGCTCATCCGGTCGGATGACCCCATCCGGTCGGATGACTATTGGTTCGTTCGTTCTGGCATTCGATCGGATGACTGGAGTTGGATCGGATGACACTTGGTCCGGTCGGGTGGCATGTTATCCGGTCGGATGACACGTCTGTTTTAACTTTCCGATCAACTGTTTTCGAGTGTTTTTGGAAGGAATACATGCGGTTTTACCGGGACAGTGTAATTTCGTATTAACAATTGAAATTCCATCAGTTCCGAACCGTTCTAACGGCCGGGAATCACCCCGTTCCATCGGATCTGGCCGTTCTTGACGGTTTCTCATGGTTAACTCGAAATCGCACAGTTCCTTGGTTAAATACATAGATTTAGGTGAGATTTGTTATCAAAACATGTGGAAATCACCCAGATCTGAGTCGTTTTTGGTGGGATGAGGTCACAACTTGAAGTTCATATGAACTCTTGGTGACATCACCTTAAAACACCTCAAATCAGTAGATTTCACGGTTAAAAATTGAGTTTTAAAAGACAGAATGATGTAGAATTGAGTGTAGATCATAGAAGTACAAGGTTTTAGGTTGAAATCTTACCGGAATCGAGAGAAAAGGGTCCTTGAGCGTGCTTGGTCGAATGGGAGCTGTCACATCACTTGAACAGTGATCTGACATGCTATTTATAGGCAAAAGAGGAGCTGGAGGGTTACTAGGTCGGATGGCCCATCCGTTCGGAAGGCCCATCCGTTCGGATGGCCCATCCGTTCGGATGGCCACTCCGGCGCGGGAAGTTTCTTCGTTTTTGATCGTTGCGATAGTTTCTGGAGTACGCGCTTTATGTAGTTAGTTTATATTATTATTATATATGTATATATATCACTAGGGGTCGTATTTACGTATCCACATTCCAAAATTTCGATATAACAGTCGGTTTTCGTTTCGAGTATGCGATTACTAGCGACGTTTCACAGTAATCAAGGAGGGTAGTATAGGTCCTTTCTTGATGTCATCGTGAACGTTATTGTGTGTTGTGCCACAAAGACTGACGGGGTACCACTCACTCGTATTGTCATCATCGTCACGACGACTGGAGCTATAGCACTCACCCGAGAGTCTTTGTTAGCGTTAATTGTCTGCGTTTTGACACATCACGGCCACCGAGGAGGGTAGAATAGGTCCTCACTTAGTGTCATCGTGAGTGGTAGTGTTTGCGATGTGATGTAGTGATAATGTATTGCGAAAATATGCGATTATCCTTCGAATAGCGATGTATGCGATATAGTTACATTATGATCCGAATCTCTGGTGCTAGGCGTAACGAGTATATCGAGTAGTAACAACGCACGAAAGTGCGGGTTGTTACAGGTAATATTGCAGAGTACAACAAACCATAGGGGGTAATAAGAAAGGACAATTTAGTCACTTTACACCATGGGTAATATTACAGAGTAGAACAAACCATAGGAGGTAATATGAAAGGGTAACATAGTCATTTCACATTCCATTTAACAGATATGTTAACTTATTTGACGGCAGGGGGTAATATTGCGACATAACATCATATGTGGGGGGGGGGGGTAAATTGCAATTATTTCCTGAGAGGGGCTAACAGTGACAATTGGCTCTAACCACAAGGAGTAAAATTGCAGTTTACTCTTTATTTTTTATAAAGGGTATGTGGGGGCTATGCGTCCTAACTATGATATGTAACATTACTTTTTTACCATTCCCTTTTGCAATAACCACCACCCTAAGACAGTGGGGTATGGTGGGGCGGGAATTTGGGGCATGGGTTGACATGTGGATATGGGGCACTCAATACATAAACCCAAGTTTCATAGGGGTATGGTGGGCATGGCTGGGCTGGCGTGACCAAGCCACATATATTTTTTTTTTAAATTTAAAATGGCCCTAGCCAACAAGCCAATAAGAGCCAGCCACATAGGATCGCTAGCATGCCCCACGCCCTGTAACATTCCCAAATTTTTATTTATATAAAATATATAAAAACTTATGTTATTAAAAGGATGCATCATGGGTAAGTTGACCGATGAAAATAAGAGGTATTTTGGGCAAGCGTAGGAACCATTTAATAATTAAATTATAAAAATACATTATATTTGAACCTACTCTGTTTTTAATGAAAATTGGTTCAAAATGCAGATAAAATTATTCTCATTCTAATGGCATATTCAACATTTTATAAAACGTCATATTTTAGAAGATATAAGCACCAAATAAGTGAAGCAGTTAGATTAATTATAATATATATATTAAATAATTTAAATAAAATAATCTATGAACTAAAACTCCTACTTTTAAACCTAGGACTCATTCTACGTAAATTGAAAATGGAAATTGTCACACCCCCAAAATCCACCTGCGGAGTATCACCGCTTGGAGGCGTGACTGACCAGGATCCAGCCACCAATCATATTGAACAAGCACATAAGTAAAAATAAAAATCCAACCAATACAATTGGTGTCCAAACAAAACATAGTTTAAGTTGTAAGCGAAAGCATAATGATTAAATCCAAAACGAAATATAAGTTCAAATGTTTCAATGTTTAACATGGCACACAACTGTCCATGTCCCACAACGACTCTTCCCCATGCAAGCTCCAACTAAGTACCTATTGACCTGCAAAGCATGTAGTAACGAGTCAACAATAATGTTGAGCGAGTTCACAGTTGGGTGTTTGTTTTAAGTTGTTTCGAAAATAGTTTCCTTTAACTGGCATCCTGCCGTGGGGGTTACCCCATAGTTGAAAACGTGATTTGTTTATTCCCAATTACTCTGGCAATCCAGCCGTGGGGGCTACCCCATGTTTAGTTATCTGGCTTTACGGCCGTGGGGGCTACCCCATGTATACTACTAGACTCGTTACCATATCGACTGCTGACTGTAGTCATGTTTATGTGCCCTAAACTGTCAATGTCTATCATCATTGACGTGCCCAGATCCAATAGTTCACACCCATCCTCTGCGGTACGGTGTGAGGCTTGTCAAACCTAAATAGCGCTATCTAACTAATGACCCGCTCGCCATTGGCCCGGCGATTAAGTCGATATAAAAAGGAGGGACTTTGTGATAGAGTTTTGGTCTAGTGAAAGTTAACTGTCCATGAGGACGAGGAATTATATTCCTGAACCCGTACTGTCCTACCTAAGAAGGACGAGGAATCCATGTTCCTTAACCCATTCCCAACCCCTGGGAATCCCATGCTTTGTAGAAAGTATGAACTCACCTTAAATTAGCTCGGCAGATAATCAAAGGTCACTTGAGCTAATTGTGGTCAACCACGTCCTAGTATGGTTACCACACAAGTCAGATTCAAACCAAGTAATGCACGTATATTTTCTACACGTATACTAGCACGTTGCATACAAGTATTATTCATGGCATACACGTATAAACATGGCGGTTTAGCAACATCACATACGAGTTCAACAGTAACGTGTATATAAACAAAACCCAAATGTCTGGCCCAATTACTTGGCTTGTAACAGTATGCAAGTCCAAACAGAAGGTGTGGTTATATGGTCTCGAGTCGAGACTAGGGATCTCGAGTCGAGACGGCGTGGTCTCGGGTTGAAGTCCTAGAGTTCTCGAGTCGCAACTAAGGGAGGTCTCGGGTCATACATTTGTCACTCGAGACCAGGTGGTCTCGAGTCAGGTCTCGAGTCACAACAAGACCCACAACTGTGGTCTCGAGTCTTGTTGTTTGTGTGCTGGTGATGTGTGGTCTCGAGTCGGGACTGTGTGGTCTCGGCTCGCAACCACTGTCGTGATTAAAAGTGTAACAACCTTCCAAATCCCCAGCCTGTTATCACGTAACATTTGCTAACAGTTTTGGCAGTTTCAATTTAGATCAAATCAACAATTACTCAGCAATCATGCATATTCATATTACCTTAATCATCATCAATTCAAGAACAATTGATTTAATCATAACAGTCGATTACATCTATTAGGTTCTAGATCTAAATCATGCGATCCTATTCATAAGAACATCATCACATAAATCCTAATTCTAAACCAAACACTAATCTCATGATCATCATGTGGGTTCGGATCAATCATTCAGAGACAACAATCAAACATACATCATTTAATCATGTATTCATAGTTTATCACAACATCAAGGATCAATCATCATGCATAACATCAAGTATCATATATTAAGCAAACTAACAATGATGGAACACTAACCGAGATGTAGAATGAATTGGTTTGATCAATTCAATGGCTTCGAATGAAGGGAGGGCTGCCGTCGAGTTGTAGGGAGAGAGAGGAGAGAGTTTTAGGGTTTTGTGTTATGAGAAGATTATGAGAAAAACCAATACACACCCCCTAGTGTATGCGCATGAGGGGAGTGGGCCGAACCCAACCTGGCTTGCCATCTTTGGTCTCAAGTCAAGCATAGTGGGCCGAAAGAGAGGTGTGTGATGAGGGATAAGGTGTGCGGCCCAAAGGGCTTGTGCAATTAGCGACCAAGTTTATCATACACATATATATACATTACACACATTCGCAAAACACGTAACATTTATTCGATAACATCAATATGTCGATTAATCGCATAGAGTTCATACACGCCACATTAAACACAAAGATAGGTTCTGAAGTACGAGTTGTCACATTATCCCCAAGTTGAAAGAAATTTCGTCCCGAAATTTGGTACGTACTCACTGAGGAAGCTAGTTAAGTTGCATGGTTTTCCTGGTTTTCCTGGGGTGTCACATCCTCCCCCCGTTGATCTGGAATTTCGTCCCGAAATTCCGTAGCTTCAGCCTCAGTAGTGGTTGTACTGTTTGCGAATAGTTGGGGATACTTTTGTTTCATTTGATCTTCGCGTTCCCAGGTGAACTCTGGGCCACGACGGGAGTTCCAACGAACTCGAACGAGAGGTATTCTAGTGCGCTTGATGACCTTAACATCCCGGTCCGTGATTTCAACTGGTTCCTCGACGAATCGTAACTGCTCGTCGATAGTGACCTCCTTCAAAGGAACTATGAGGGTCTCATCTGACAGACACTTCTTCAGATTCGACACGTGGAAAACGTTGTGTACTCCACTGAGTTCTGCTGGTAGGTTTAGTTTGTAGGCCACCTTGCCTATTTTCTCTATGATTTCGAAAGGTCCGACGTATCGTGGGTTAAGTTTACCTCGCTTGCCAAAACGAACCACACCCTTCCAGGGTGAAACTTTGAGTAGCACTCGCTCCCCAACCTGGAGCTAGAGTGGTTTCCTGCCCTTATCGGCGTAGCTTTTCTGACGGTCACGAGCTGCTGCCATTCGTTGTCGTATTTGAGCAATTCTTTCTGTTGTGTCTACCACAAGTTCTGGGCCAGTGATCTGACTATCCCCCACCTCTGCCCAACAAAGAGGTGACCGGCATTTACGCACGTACAATGCCTCAAACGGAGCAACTTTAATGCTGGTGTGGTAGCTGTTATTGTACGAAAATTCCGCAAGTGGCAGATGCTTTTCCCAGCCGTTGCCAAAGTCAATTACACATGCCCTAAGCATGTCTTCAAGGGTCTGGATGGTGCGTTCAGACTGCCCATCCGTTTGCGGGTGATAAGCCGTGCTCATATCTAAACGTGAGCCAAAGGACTTGTGCATTGCTTGCCACAGTTCAGAAGTAAAACGTGCATCGCGATCAGAGATAATGGAGGTGGGCACCCCGTGCCTCGAGACAACTTCCTTCAAGTAAACATCCGCTAAAGTAGAGAACTTGTCTGTTTCTTTGATAGCCAAGAAGTGTGCAGACTTTGTGAGCCGATCCACGATCACCCAAATAGTGTCGTTTCCGCGCTGAGATCTAGGCAGGCCAGTAAAGAAATCCATGGAAATTTGCTCCCATTTCCATTGTGGTATCTCTGGTTGTTGAAGTAGGCCTGAGGGTTTCTGGTATTCGACTTTGACTCTCGCACAAGTCAAACATTTACCGACGTAGGTTGCTATGTGGGCCTTCATGCTAGGCCGCCGATACGTAGTTTTGATATCGTGGTATGATGTGGAAAAAGTAGTTCAACTAAATAAACTAAAATTACCCTAAATTAAGACTCAAGTAATAAAAATCTAGACTCTCTAACTTGACTAAACTACTCACCGGCAAGTGAACCGGTCGACTCTAGCACAGAAAAGTAAGTCTGGATGTCGAACCCACAAGGACTCTAATTAATTACGTTAACGACTCTATTTAGACTAGACACTGACACGACTAAACAATTGTTGTGTTTTAAGGGGGGTTTTACTAAAATCCTAAAATTTAAATTAAAATGAAAATTAAGCTAAGACATGAACGAAGACTAAGGTTTGATTCAGATGAGATTAACGACTACCTAGACTCGAATCCAGTTTAACTAGGAATGGACTTCTAACGGTATTATTGTTGTATGGAGCCGGGATCGTAAAATACTAAACCTTAAGGTATGCTAAGACTTCCCGACCCTTCTCAGGAAGAAACCTAGGAAACCCTACAAGGCTGTTGCGAATACCGACTGTTAGATTTCCTCTCAGTCCTCTAACGACTCTAAAAGTGCCCTAATACGACTATCTACCTCTCAGCGCGATAATCTAAGGCAATTCTAGGTTCTGACTTGGTTTACTAGACACAAATGCAATTAGGGAACTAAGATTGACTTCTCTCAAAACCTATCTTAGATATATACTGTACCGCGACCTAATAACTAACTCGAGCCTCTCAGCGACAAGTTAAGCAGAATATTTAATTCTAATTGTATTTTAGTTACTGTTTCTAGGGCTATTGGCCAATTTACCCAAAGCTCACCCAAACCCGCAAGGATGCAAATAATCAACACAAATTTATTATGTGAAAGACATTCACCAAAATCTATGTGAAACAGTAAATAATCAACAATCAAAAGTAAATACGCATATGCACCAAATAAGAAATTCTAGAACAATTTACTTTCAAAATCAATCCATAAACAAACAATAAAAACCGTTGAAAGATCCAAACTTTAATCAAACCATCATCTCGTCTAGGTAGTATCTAAGGTTTAGCCAAGAAACATGTTGTCTAACATAAACAAATCAAGTTCAAAACAAGAATTCATTGGAAAAAATATTGAAACACGTAATTAAAGAAAACCGGGAGATAAAACCCGAACAATCTTCACTTCCACGCTTCCAAGCTTCAACCAATTGATTCTCGCAAGCTATAACACTCCGAAAACCTCAAAAATCTGCTCTCAAACGTTGCCTAGGGTTCTTGGTTCGTAAGTTAGGGTTTTTCCAAGTTTAAGATGATTATTTATATCTTTTCCTCACAAACCCTTTTAATTTTCGCATAAATTGGCAGCTACGAGCTTCTGGCTGGGCGCCACCAACTGAAGGAATGGGTGGCGGGGTGCCACCTTGTTTTTTTTTCTCATGTAACATCTCCAGTCTCTCGCCGGGTGCCACAGACTTGCTTATTGGGTGATGGGGTGCCAGAGAGTGATTTTTCAGCTTTTTAACTCTATTTAAACTCCTCGACCTTTCCAACATGCTTCAAGACTTGACACTTCAATATTTTTGCTCGTTTCACTCCGTTTCCCGCATATATAAGCATCAAGACCTGCAAAACACAATTTTATCAATAGCATGCATATTCTAACGAAAAACAAAACTAAATATAACGAAAACTATACAAACTATACACGAATAAAAGATGTATTTTTCAATACATCAAATATCCCCACACTTGCTCTTTTTTCGTCCTCGAAAAAGAATTGTGCAACGGAATCAGAGACAAATAATCACTTGGGTCAAAAATTAGTTATATCTTATTAAAACCAAGACTTGCGTTAGCTGCGATTGCGAATATACTTGTCCCTTTAAACCCGAATCCAATCCTAAGCCCTTATCATGTGACTTTAATTTAAGTGCGGTCAATCCACCTAGGGTCTCACACTACAATCTACGGTCCACCTACTCCCACCTCAAGCTTATAGGACTAAGAGAACGATCACTGGACCAATTCCCAACCGTCTTATATCAAAACCAAGAGAGTTTACAATCAATTTTTTTTCTTTTTCCATTTTTTTCGCTTTTTTTTTTCATTCGTGAGTCTAGACGATGCTTTCCCTAACCAAGAGTCAATCCGGCTGTAGAGTCGCTATCCCCAACCACAGATTACTTAGGTTTCGGTACTTTTTTTTTTCTTTTCTTAGCTTTGCATGGTCGATTTCACACACCTTAGCGGTAATCTTGCTGTAGAGTCGCTATCCCCAGCTCAGACTACATAGGAATGCATTACTTTCATTTAGTTTCTAGCTCACTTTTTATTCTATTTTTTTTTTCTTTCACATGATCACAAACTCTAACAGTTTTAACTTATAACGGTGCCTCTTATACTATTATCGGCAGTTTTAATTTCCCATATCTCCCAGGCGAAAACCCACTAGCAGACCGACAATTAAGGTATATTAGCTCAAAGGGACTTAAAACCAAACCCGGGCCTATCCACATATCCCTAACTAGACGCAAACTCGATTTATTATAATCTCATATTATTATTATTTAACCCAAGCAAAAATTCACCTTTTTTATCATTTTCCGTTTTATTTTGCAAACTTCTCAAATCAAAGGACATTTTTCTGATTTCTCAATTTTTTTTATTTTCAATTTTTTTTTTGTATTTTTCAATATAAGACTCGATTATTTACATGTATCCCATCCCCACACTTGAAGATTGCATTGTCCCTAATGCAAGAATGAAAATACGACTCACTACCAAAACAACTACTAATCTACTAACTAACTACTAAACAAATAACGACTAACGACGAAATAAATAGAAAAAATACAACAACAAAAAGGGAAACGACTTAGCTGATATGTGAGACTGTCAAAGTGCCAGTCATTTCCACATAAGCCCTCCAATTCGAAACGCGCTCAGCAAACAACTCTAACTCGGACACGCGAACGAAAGCGGCTAACACAATCAACCTATCTGAATCAAACAACTACCAAAATATATCATCATATATATATATCCAAATCATCGGTAGTTCATCAGTTTCATCACATCAACCAACTCATCCATCCCTAACCAACCTGTTCAGAATATACGAATATCAATACAGACCAAAAGTGAGGATCAAAACAGCATAAAAGAAAAATAATCAACAAAAGATATAATAGTCAGCTGTTGCTCTGCATCCTCGTGCAATCCTCGAACTACTCCTCATCTCCTAACTGCATCCCACTGGGCCCTGCCTCAGACGGCTGCCAAGAAGGCGGCGGCTGCACACGAATACCCTGCATAATGACCCGCATACCATCCTCCAATCGCCTCTGACCTGCCACAAACTCTGCCAACACCTCCTGCCTAAACCCACTGATCTGATTATCAACATACATACGCAAGTCACCGAAACCCGCCTGCATAGAATCATATAATGAATCCAAGGTAAGTGGATCGGGTCGTGGCTGCGCTAACGGGTACTGCCTACCAAGAATATCCTGACGAATACGGGGAATACGAGGCCTCTGATAACGGGTAGGAACCGCACCCTGCATAGCCTCCGCAGCACCTGAACCAGGCGGAGGCTGAACCTGTGGACCCTCTCGTATCGGCTCCCAAGTAATCGGATCAGTACGAGCTATAATCGCAGCAGACTGCAAATCCCGGACACTCATAAAACAAGGGTCATGGCCCTTCTTCATCCTATCAGCCGGGTACCTCTCAAACACATCTAAACTCTCGGCCAACCAAGTAATCAACGGCCCACAGTAAATACGGGCTCCAGCACCACCCCTCCATAACCTCTTCATAGACATAGCAAACACAGTAGCTAAATTGGCAGGCCTCTGCTCTACCATACACATCAGACAGAATAACTCACTTGATTAACCTTGTTGTCCCCCTCTCCTCTACCAACCAGAGTCGCTGCTAGAATTTTGTGGATATAACGAAGAACCGGATCAGTAATATCACTAGCAACTGCCCCTACAGCATATGGCACCCTCGATATGGTGCTCCAAAACCTTGCTAACTCACCCGTCATAACACAAAACCCCCGCTGCTTCTTAAACACTCCCTGCAAACTAGTGATGAACTCTGGAGCCCTAACCTCTTCTTCCGTATAAAACTGAGTTGCCACTGCAAACTCAGGGACTGTCATCTCATAAGATTTCCTACCCAAAGCAAAGAATATTGCACCTTTTTCATTAAAACTCCCTTGCTTATAGTCGAAAGTCGAGTGAAATTCCATTGTGATTTCCTTGTACTGTCTAGCATCACAATCCAAAACTTTCCTGAATTTCGGTCCTAACAACTGTTCAACCTGGGCCCTTGCCCCTAAACGATCCAACACATCCCAATCAATCCTCCTATACGGCAACAGCTCTGCCGTAAACAAAGCACCTAACCTCCGCGACTCCTCTGAATTCTGCTCAAACTGTAAAAGAGGGCTATCCAAGATCCTTTGACGTGGACCATGCGAGCGTCCCGGTCCCGTATACTTAATAACTCTGCTGTAATCTGACTGTTGCACCACTCGTACGGGTTCCGGTTCCGGTTCAACCTGCTGGACCGGCTCGAGCTCCCTACTCACTGGTTCCGCTCTTGGGCCAGTATCTCGACTTCGTTTCCTGTTAGCCCGACTTGAAGTTCCTGCACCTGACATTCTGCAAAACAATTCAAGTATAACAAGACAAAGAAAAGCAGAATATTAGTCACAAACTATTTTTGGTATTTTTGAATTTTTTCATTTTTTTTGTATTTTATTTTATTTTATTTTTTAACGAAAAATAATATATACAAAAACAACGGCCGTATAGCATTTCGTTCGCGGCTTTTGTTTGAAAACAAGTGACATTAAAGCATCGTTTTGCAAAATAACGTAAGCCCAAACCGAACCTCGCCCGAATGGAGATTGAGTACGGGAGAGGGGTTTTAATAATTAAGTACGCAAAACAAAGCACAATGACACTTAGACGACACTAATACGACTCAAAAATGACCCACACGACCTAACGGACACTAAACTAAACAACGACTAGACTAGACCTCGACCTAAGTAGACGCCAAAAATACAAGATTCGCACCTCTACCTCCTCCCGGCACTTTACTCGCCCTCGAGTAATCCTAAGTGCCTACCCAACCGACATCGACTACCAAAGTTGCTTAAATTCAGCCATGTATTAGTTGAAAACAAATTTTAGCATTGAAAAATACCGCCTAGTTAAAGGAGGTTTTGATTCTTCGCAAAAATTTTTGTTCAAATTCGCAAATGTGGCGCTTTAGACGACAATTTATTCCAAACCCAACACTAAATTCAGCAAATCAAACTCCACAACCAACCCGACAATCATCAACATCCCGAAACCAAACCACAATCCAAACCGACATTAAGCGTTTACCGATATAAGGTTGAAAGCCTTAATGATTCCTTAATAAATTCAAGTTCAAAAATTTCCCAAACGCATCCCCACACTTAATGTCAGTTAACCCTAAACCAAGTTATGATGAACATTGAACCCATACCCCAAACCGAATCCAACCCGCAAACAATAACCCGCTGAAAGAACCCAAACCGAACCCATCCGCAACCTTATACATCCTAAAAAAAATAATCTTGCAAAACATCATATTCTACCAAACCAAACCCAACCTGCTGAACCTATACAAACCAAAATATACTCAACCCTAAATTACTACTAACTAAAAAAAAACTAAAATATATAAGACTCAAAAAAACAAAAGTCACAGGAGACATACCTTGGCTTCGTATGAAACAAGAAGATATAGAGAAATAAGAGGAGCTAGAAAGATTTTCGGTTGACCTTGAACCCCTAAGCAAGAACCCGATTTTTTTTTTTTTTTTTTCAATATAAGACTCGATTATTTACATGTATCCCATCCCCACACTTGAAGATTGCATTGTCCCTAATCTTGCAAAACATCACATTCTACCAAACCAAACCCAACCTGTCCCTAATCTTGCAATTGGGTAGAATGATGGAGTGTGGGGATGGGATACATGCAAGGTCCCCGGCAACGGCGCCAAAAACTTGATGTGCTAAAAGTGGTCAAATAAATATTAACTAAATTAACCCTAAATTAGACACCTAAATTTTAAATTTATAAAACTAAGACTCTCTAAACCTAGACCACACAACCGGCAAGTGTACCGGTCAATGCAGTATAGCCTAAGTAAGTCCGAGTATCGAACCCACGAGACTCTACTGACTACGTTAACTAGACTCGACTAACTTAACTGACCTAACTGAATTACTTGTTTTTATTGTTTAAGGGGGTTTTCTAACAATCCTAAAACTGCAATTAAACTTAAACTAATTAACTAAATTAACTAGACGCGACTTTGGAACGAAGGTTTTGCTCAGCGGTGATGAATAACTACCTAGGTTAGAATCCTATTAAACTAGGACTGGATTTCTATTCGAAACTAAAGTAGTATGGAAACGGGATCTTTGTGTGCTAAACCCTAAGAAATCCCAACTAAGACCTCCCGACCCTTCTCAGGAAGAAACCTGTGAGACTCTACAGGGCTGTTATGACTACCGGTTGGTTAGACTTCCTCTCAGTCCTCTAACTTCTTTAAAAGTGCCTTAATCCGACAATCTACCTCTCAGCGCGAAAGTCTAAGGCAACTATGGATTTTAATTTAGTTTAATAGACACGAATAAGATTAGGGAACTAAGACCGATTTCTCTCAAAACCTAATCCTAGCTATATATCAAACCGAGACCTATTAATAACCTCGAGCCTCTCAGCGACAAGATTAGCAGAATATCAAGTTCTAAATATATTTTATTTACCGTTTCTAAGGTTATTGGCCAATTCACCCAAAGACTACCCGAACCCGCAAAGACTCGAACAATCAACACAAACCTATCCTATGAAAGACATTCACCAAGGTTCATGTGAAACGAATAAACAATCAATAATCAGAACTAGATACGCATATGCACTAAGTTAAAGACTCCAAAGTTCTTTACTTTTTAAGAAAAACCCATACACACAATAATAAACGAATAAAAATCCAAACTTTATTAAATATTCATCTTAACCTAGGTAGCAACAAAAAGTTTAGCCAAGAATCATAGTCTTTAAAACAAATAAACAAGAATTAAAAACTGAATTCATTGATATATAAACAAGAAAACTAGAAAATAAAAGAAACCGAAAAGATGGAACCCGTAAGCTTTAAACTTTAAGCTCCCTAATTCGTCCCTCGCTTCTGATCGTGCGTCCCCAATAAATTATGGCTGATCACTTCCAAATAATCTTCTTCCTGCGTCCCCCCGTTGCTTTTCGTTCAATTGTAGTTTTCGAAAACAATAACCACCCTACAACTAAAATGGGCTTGGCCCAATTGCCCATTATATTTTCAATAACATTAACAATGATTGGCCTCTCGAAAATATTCAATTGGCCACACATGGCCATGTCCCAAATTTCATTTAATGTGTTGGGCTTCTAATCCCATTCACGTCCCTCACAAAAGAAGAGTTAAGGAAAGCCTTGTATGCATGCGTCCATTTATGATATGATGTTCACAAGCCCAAACTAAAAATTCATACATCAAGTTTCGGTCAACTTTAAAGTCTTGGTCAAAAGAAAGTTGTCACTTTTGAATTAATTTCACACAATTTGCACTAGTCCCTTGATTTTATAATATAGAGATAGTGGAGTCGGTCCAATCAGCGGCAACTTTATTTCGGTCCCTGGCACATTACTCTGCCCAACTGGCTGGTCATTTCCATATTATTCGTTTTTGTTCCATTTGCACCAGGACCTGTCCCAACACAAAATAATGTAATATAATACTAAAAACTAAAAAAAAAACAAATAAAAACTATACAATAATTATACACTTTACACGGGACAAATATGTGTATTTTACCCCACATCAAATATCCCCATACTTAACATTTTTTTCGTCCTCGAAAAAGAATTATGCAACGGAATCAGAGACAAATAATCACTTGGGTCAAAAATTAGTTATATCTTATTAAAACCAAGGCTTGCGTTAGCCGCGATTGCGAATATACTTGTCCCTTTAAACCCGAATCCAATCCTAAACCCTTATCATGTGAATTTAATTTAAGTGCGGTCAATCCACCTAGGGCCTCACACTAGAATTTACGGTCCACCTACTCCCACCTCAAGCTTATAGGACTAAAGGAACGATCACTAGACCAATTCCCAACCGTCTTATATCAAAACCAAGAGAGTTAACAATCAAAATTTTTTTCTTTTTCCATTTTTTTCTATTTTTGCTTTGTTTTTTTTCTCTCTTTTTTTTTCTCGTGAGTCTAGACGATGCTTTCCCTAACCAAGAGGCATTCCGGCTGTAGAGTCGCTATCCCCAACCACAGATTACTTAGGTTTCGGTACTTTTAATCGGCAATTCGATTTCACACATCCTAGAGGCATTCCGGTTGTAGAGTCGCTATCCCCAACTCGGATTACATAGACCTGTGTTACTTTCATTTAGTTTCTAGCTCACTTTTTTTTATTCTATTTTTTTTTCGCATGATCACAAACTCTAACGGTTTTAACTTATAACGGTGCCCCTTATACTATTATTGGCAGTTTTAATTTCCCATATCTCCCAGGCGAAAACTCACTAGCAGACCGACAATTAAGATAATATTAAATCAAAGGGACTTAAAACCAAACCCGGGCCTATTCACATATCCCTAACTAGACACAAGCTTGATTTATTTTAATCTCATATTATTATTATTATTTAACCCAAGCAAAAATTCACCTTTTCTATCATTTTCCATTTTATTTATGCAAACTTCTCAAATCGAATGACATTTTTCTGATTTTTCAATTTTTTTGGATTTTTTCAAATTTTTAATTTTTTTAATTTTTTAAAATTTTTATGACTCAAGACTCACTAACTAAACACTAAACGACAGTTTCCCATCCCCACACTTAAACTCTACATTGCCCTCAATGTAGGATGGAAACCGACTAAAAAACTAAAATAAATAAGAAATAAAAAAAATGGGCAAATCGGAAAGGAGTTAGCTGTTTAATAACGCGTATGCTCCAAAACTCTCGTCCAATCCAGCTCGATCGTATAGCATTTCATTCGCAATCGGCTTTGACACTAACTAGTACACTTGGAAAATACTTGAAATTTGATAAGCAGCTCCAAAATCACCCGAATGGAGATTGAGTACGGGTGGTACATATTCAAACCTGCATAAACAAAAACAAGCAAAAACCAAAGCAGTACCAACTAAAAAAAACGACTCAAAAACTACTAACTAAGACTCAATATACAAAAGACTCTATACAAACTCTACAAAACCTCCCCACACTTGAACTTAATCAGGAGGTTTCTCTTTGACTTGGACCCTATCTAACCCATTTAATTCCACCCGGTCCTCAAAAATATTTAAAAAATTTGTGGTGGAATTATAAAATGATTTTAAAATTTTTAATGGGTTAGAACACCTGAACTTACCTGGCAGGAGCCACCGAATCACGATCCCAGGTGTTCTTCTCATTGCCTTCTCCCGTGGTTTGCATTCGCTAGTAGTACCACGGGCCAGCTGTGGTGTTTTTCTTCTTCCACCACCACATCTTCTTGTTTGATGTCCGTCATTGGGTTTCTTGCAAGTAAAACTTCTAAATATGCAAGGTCCCCCTCCGGATCAAATGTACCTAAACACTAACTAAACACTAAACGACAGTTTAGTGTGATGTTTTGCAAGATTAGGGACAATGCAATCTTCAAATGTGGGGATGAGATACATATAAATAATCGAGTCTTATATTGAAAAATACAAAAAAAAAAAAAAAATCGGGTAGAATGATGGGATACATGTCCGATTTTTTTTTTTTTATGAGTCTAGAATCTAGATATGGGTAGAATGATGGAGGAAATCAGATGTGTGGCAATTGGGTGTAATCGGTTATGGGGGAGGTTAGGTGAAAGGAAAGAATGTAGGTGACAGGGGGTAAGGGTTTATCGGTGGTAGAGAGGTGAGGGGGTAATCGGTGGTGATGGAGGTTAAGGGGGTGGTAGGGTGGGTATCAGTGTGGTTGTAGATGGATGGAGAAGGTTTATCAGTTTTCTTTTCTTTTTTTTTTTTTTTTTTTATGTTTGGCGGTGGATGGTAGGTGATAAAGTATGGTGAAGAGTTTAAAATTTTGGGTTCAAAATTAATTGGGCTGCAGATGTGATTGGTAGCGGCCCGCTACCGAGTGAAAAAGATCCGAAAGAAACCTTTACGTGCTGGCGGGTGGCGAGTAGCAGGAGAGGTGGGTGGCGCCCGCCACCACGTTATAAATTTCCGAAAAAACACAAGGTTGGTGCTTTTTGTTTGTGGGCTGCAGACATGGCTTCTGGCCGCCGCCAGAAATATCTAAAGTGGGTGGCGGCCCACCACCACGATACATAATTCCGAAATTTTTTTTTTTTTAGAAATCAACCAAAATTTATAGTTTTCACAGAAAAACTTTTGTTATTTTTGCCTTAGAAAGTTTATAGGTTTTCCCAAACCATCCAAAAACCAACCGAAATTTTTTCTAACACTTAATACTTACTTGGAAACTCGTTTCTCTCGTAAATTCCCGCAAATCCTCGGTGATGCACTCCTGCAAATGACTCAAGACACAAAACACAAACATGAAAAACTACGAAAATCATGAAAAATAGCGAAATTTACAAACGGTACATACTCTACAACCGAAGCTTTTCACACTCACTGCTCGGTAAAGGTGGGTGGGTCCTCTAGAGGAATTTCTTCCTCTTCGGTGGTATTTATCGGACCTCCCAAGTAATGCTTCAGTCTATGACCGTTTACCTTCCATACTCCTTTGTCAACTTCGTCGTACAACTCAACCGTACCGTATGGAAACACTTCTTTCACCACATACGGTCCACTCCATCTTGATTTTAGCTTCCCCGCTATCAATTTCAACCTCGAATTGAATAGGAGCACTTTATCACCTACCTTAAATTCTTTCAAACCTCGCAACCTCCTATCATGCAACGCCTTAGTTTTTTCCTTGATACTCCAAGATCGTTCATAGGCGGCATCCCTCAAAGCTTCCAACTCATGAATTTGGAAGAACCTCTTTCTTGCGACTTCGGTAAGATCGAGGTTAACGGTTTTCAAGGCCCACAAAGCTCTATGCTCTAACTCTACCGGAAGATGGCACGCTTTGCCATACACAATCATAAAGGGTGTTGTTCCTAACGGTGTTTTGTAGGCGGTGCGGAATGCCCACAAAGCGTCGTCGAGCTTTTCCGGCCAATCCTTTCTACTTTTTCCTACCGTTTTCTCTAAAATTCTCTTCACCCCTCGGTTAGCATTCTCTACTTGGCCACTAGTTTGCGGGTGGTACGCGGTGGAAAGACGATGAGTGACACCGTAGCGTGCAAGTGCCTTTTCCATTGCGGAATTGCAAAAATGCGTGCCACAGTCACTTATTATAGCTTTAGGAACTCCAAATCGTGTGAATAACTTTTTAAGGAATCTCACCACCACTCGGGCATCATTAGTGGGTAAAGCTTGAGCTTCGACCCACTTTGAAACGTAATCAATGGCCATGAGGATGTACCTATTCCCACTTGAAGATGGGAAAGGTCCCATGAAGTCAATGCCCCACACGTCAAAGATTTCTAGAACTTGGATGGGGTTTTGGGGCATTTCATCCTTGGATGAGATGTTGCCGGTACGTTGGCAACGGTCACATGTTCTAACAAACTCTATTGCATCTTTCACTACCGTTGGCCAATAGAAGCCACTATCAAAAACATTTTGTGCCGTCACATTTGCTCCGTGATGGCCTCCCGTTAAACCCTCGTGCACATGTTTAAGGATGTCTAATCCATCCTCCTTCGAAACACACCTTCGAAGCACTCTATCTCCTCCTATCCTAAACAAGAACGGGTTATCCCAAATGTACTTCCTAGCATCCCTAAGAAGCTTTTTCTTTTGTTGATATGACATACCCCTCACAAGATCTCCGGTCGCTAAATAATTTGCCAAATCCGAGAACCATGGCAAACCTTCTACCTCGGCACTAACAAAATCTATGGTTTCGTGAGGAAAAGTGTCTCCTATGGAATCCTCACGAACCTCTTCTCTCTTTGGATCCTCTAAACGTGACAAATGATCGGCGGCCAAGTTTTTCGCTCCCTTTTTATCCTTGATTTCTATATCGAACTCGGAGAGCAAAAGAATCCATTTAATGAGACGCGACTTCGCGTCTTTCTTTTGGAATAGAAATCGCAAAGCGGCGTGGTCGGTGAACACGGTGGTTTTGGAAAGCACGAGATATGAGCGAAACTTATCAAACGCAAACACTACGGCTAAGAGTTCTTTTTCCGTGGTGGTATAGTTCTCTTGAGCATCATTTAGAGTTTTGCTCGCGTAGTAGATTGGATGAAAGTGTTTATCGACTCTTTGACCTAAGACCGCACCTATGGCATAATCGCTTGCATCGCACATGAGCTCGAAAGGCAAGCTCCAATTAGGCGAAACAAGTATCGGGGCACTAACGAGTTTTTCTTTCAAGAAGTCAAAAGCCTTGATGCACTCTTCGTCGAAGACGAAAGGTACATCCTTCTCTAAAAGTCGGGTCATCGGGCGTGTAATTTTGGAAAAATCCTTTATGAAACGCCTATAAAAACCCGCATGACCTAGGAAGCTCCTCACGGATTTGACACTAGTAGGTGGAGGTAATCTACTTATGGTATCTATCTTGGCCCTATCCACCTCTATACCCTCTCTCGACACCTTGTGTCCTAACACTATCCCCTCCGTCACCATGAAGTGACACTTCTCCCAATTTAACATAAGATTTGTTTCTATGCACCTCTTAAGCATCCTATCAAGATTTAGAAGACATTGTTCGAAAGTAGTGCCATAAACCGAGAAGTCATCCATGAAAACCTCCATGGAAGTCTCAAGCATGTCTTGGAATATAGCAACCATGCATCTTTGGAATGTAGCCGGAGCGTTGCATAACCCGAAAGGCATGCGGCGATACGCATAAGTGCCGTAAGGGCATGTGAATGTCGTTTTATCTTGATCCTCCAGGGCGATGGGGATCTGAAAATAACCCGAAAATCCATCGAGAAAACAATAGAATTGTTGACCCGCTAGACGCTCCAACATTTGGTCAATGAATGGCAAGGGGAAGTGGTCTTTCCGGGTGGCGTCGTTTAACTTTCGGTAGTCTATGCACACCCGCCAACCGGTAACGGTACGGGAAAGGATTAACTCGTTCTTTTCATTCATGATCACCGTCATCCCACCCTTCTTTGGGACGACTTGGGTCGGGCTAACCCATGGTGAATCGGAAATTGGGTATATCACCCCGGCATCTAACAAGTTAAGCACTTCTTTCTTAACGACCTCTTGCATGTTCGGATTTAGGCGCCGTTGAGGTTGCACCACCGGCTTATAGTCATCTTCTATGAGTATCCGGTGGGTACAATAGGCGGGGCTTATGCCCTTGATATCCGAAAGACGCCATGCAATGGCTTCCCTATTCACTCTCAACACCTCTAACAACCTACCCTTCTCTCCCTCTTCTAACTTAGACGAAATAATGACGGGAAAATCGGACCCCTCACCTAAGAACGCATACTCTAAGTGGGACGGGAGAACTTTAAGTTCTAATGGGGCGGGTTTCTCTAACGGTGTACTCTTACTCGCACTTTTTACCTCACTCAATTCTAGCACTTCGGGGACCCACTCGTTCTCTTCTACTTCCTCACTCTCACTCACACTCACAACCTCCTCTACCTTCTCAACTACCTCATCTATCCTACTCTCAACTAAATCGGCTCTACTAATATAGTCAAAGCAATAGTCGACACAAGATAAGAAAGACACTATGAAATAGACCGAATGACAAGGACTACTAAGGTCATCAGAACCACTAGGGTGTTCCATGGAGCGTGCTATCTCGAAAGTAACTCTCTCCTCACCGACTTGGAGTGTAATTTTCCCGTCGAAGACGTCGATGATAGCCTTAGCGGTACACAAGAATGGGCGTCCTAGAATGATAGGAACCTTCTCGTCGGCTTCCATATCAAGAACGACAAAGTCTACGGGAAAGACGAATTTATCCACTTTGACTAGAAGGTTTTCAATTATACCACGTGGATACTTAACGGATCTATCGGCTAGAGACAAAGACATGCGTGTAGGGGACAACTCTCCTAAACCTAACCTCTAATACAAGGAATATGGCATTAAGTTTATACTCGCTCCTAAATCGGCTAGGGCCCTACACTCGGTATCACTCCCAAACAAGCACGGGATGGTAAAAAGGCCCGGATCCGTCAATTTTTCCGGGACCTTGTTCAAGACTACGGCTGAACACCCTCCACTAAGGGGGATGTTAGACACCTCTCCTAACCTATCCTTACGTTTTAGAAGGTCCTTTAAAAATTTTGCATATTTGGGCATTGATTGAAGAGCTTCTATGAAAGGGAGGTTGATTCTAAGTTGTTTAAAAATCTCTAAGAATTTCCCGTACTCTTTGGAATATGTTTGGTTTTGAAGACGGGAAGGGAATGGAGCACGGGAGATATCAAGATTGGGTGATGGAACAACTTGAATGGGCTTTTTACCTACACTTTTCTCAATTGAAGGCCCCCCGGTGTGTGCGGTACTTGCTGGGCTTAACCTAGGTTGCACTTTACCGGGCGCCTCCATTTCAATCTCCTCATCTACGGGGTCCTCATCTTCTACCTCGACACTCTCGGGTCTCACTACCTCTCCTAGAGTCCTACCACTACGGGTAGAAATTGCCTTCAAAGAGCCAGAGGGGTTGGGCTTTGTGTTGCCCGAAAATTGACCGGGGGGTCGCTCTTGCAACTGGCGTGCAATATCCCCAACTTGCCTTTGAAGATCTAAGAAACTTGAATGGTTATTCTTTAGGAGCGTAGCGTGGTCCTCTAAAGTACGTTGGGTAGCTTGATCCTTAACCACTAGTTGGGTAAGAAGGTCCTCTATCCTAGACAGACTACTATTTGACCCCTCATTCTTAGGTTGAACCTCTTGGTGTGACCCCTCACCTCTGAACTGTGCCCCTGAACCTGAACTAGCAAATTGACCTGTTTGACCCGACCCCCCACTAGAATAGAAACCTGGCCCCCTATTTTGATATTGACCTGATGGAAAACCAGGGGGGTTACCTGAAGAGCGATAATTGTTAGCACGCCAATTGGAGTTACTATTATTGAACGGGTTAGTTGGACCCCTATTTTGACCTGCTATATACTCGACCTGTTCTAGGGTAAGGGTTGGGCAATCTACGGTGTCATGTCCACCTCTACATACTTCGCACCTATCGACCTTCTTCTTAATTTCTAGCAACTCTTTGGTGATATAGTCTAGTTGAGAAACTACCTTTGAGTCTGAAACGACTTGGTTCACTCCTCGAGAAGATGAGGAAGTAATCACAGGATTGGAATTCCTGCTGGTAGCACTATGATCTATATCAGCATGAGCGAAGCTCTCAAAGAGATCATTGCAGTCAGCCACAGTTTTCTTTCCCATTAGGTGGCCTCCTGCAGATGTGTCGAATCGGGCCTTGCACTCAGGGGTAAGACCATTATAAAATTTTTCTACTAAAGCCCAATCTGACAGGCCATGTTGGGAACAACGTGATAGTAAAGTTTGAAACCTCTCCCAAGCTAAGTGATATGGTTCGTCAGGCTCCATTCTGAAGGAATGGATCTGATCTCGAAGGCGAGAGGCCTTCGCAGGTGGGAAATACTTAGCAAGGAAGGCATCCCTAAGTCCAGCCCAAGTAGTGTAAGTACCTGCTGGCTGCGAATCGAGCCATGTAGCTGCGCGGCCAGCAAGCGAAAAGGGGAAGACTTGGAGAAAGCGGGCATCAAGATTAACACCTTCGATGCCGAAGGTGCTACACAGACAGGTGAGACGATTGATATGTGCTGGCGCATCCTCATCATCACGACCATGGAACTGACAAGAGTTGTTAATGGCGGTCATGATGTATGAGGGAATTTTCCAGGACTTGTCATTGGTGATTTCAGGGATGGTGATGGGTGAATTTGCGGTAAAACCTGAGGTGGAACGCTGGTGGACAGTTTGGTTATCGGCCATTTGGTGAACTGGTGGTGGACTAGGGGGACGGGAGGGTGATGGGGAGTTGTGGGGTGATGACTTCGGGGTGAAGTCGTAGTTCGGTGGTTTCGATTGAAGTGTAGAGTCAGAAGGGCCTGAAGATGAAGTTGAGGATTTTTTTACCTGAATACTGGGTGTGGAGAAGGAAGACTTGTCAATCGGTGGTTTCATTGGTCCCTGCGAACGCGTGTGGGGCATGAACTGCAAAACCAAGCACAAACAAGTAAGACGACTCCAACAAAAGACTCGAGAAATACGAAAAAGACACTAAAATTACTTGGACTCCTACGACTCACAAACACACAAAAAGCACGTAACGATATCAGTTGAAATCCAAACGAAGCAGTTAACGCAATTGCCAAGAATCCCCGGCAGCGGCGCCAAAAACTTGATGTGGAAAAAGTAGTTCAACTAAATAAACTAAAATTACCCTAAATTAAGACTCAAGTAATAAAAATCTAGACTCTCTAACTTGACTAAACTACTCACCGGCAAGTGAACCGGTCGACTCTAGCACAGAAAAGTAAGTCCGGATGTCGAACCCACAAGGACTCTAATTAATTACGTTAACGACTCTATTTAGACTAGACACTGACACGACTAAACAATTGTTGTGTTTTAAGGGGGGTTTTACTAAAATCCTAAAATTTAAATTAAAATGAAAATTAAGCTAAGACATGAACGAAGACTAAGGTTTGATTCAGATGAGATTAACGACTACCTAGACTCGAATCCAGTTTAACTAGGAATGGACTTCTAACGGAATACCGACTGTTAGATTTCCCGACCCTTCTCAGGAAGAAACCTAGGAAACCCTACAAGGCTGTTGCGAATACCGACTGTTAGATTTCCTCTCAGTCCTCTAACGACTCTAAAAGTGCCCTAATACGACTATCTACCTCTCAGCGCGATAATCTAAGGCAATTCTAGGTTCTGACTTGGTTTACTAGACACAAATGCAATTAGGGAACTAAGATTGACTTCTCTCAAAACCTATCTTAGATATATACTGCACCGCGACCTAATAACTAACTCAAGCCTCTCAGCGACAAGTTAAGCAGAATATTTAATTCTAATTGTATTTTAGTTACTGTTTCTAGGGCTATTGGCCAATTTACCCGAAGATCACCCGAACCCGCAAGGATGCAAATAATCAACACAAATTTATTATGTGAAAGACATTCACCAAAATCTATGTGAAACAGTAAATAATCAACAATCAAAAGTAAATACGCATATGCACCAAATAAGAAATTCTAGAACAATTTACTTTCAAAATCAATCCATAAACAAACAATAAAAACCGTTGAAAGATCCAAACTTTAATCAAACCATCATCTCGTCTAGGTAGTATCTAAGGTTTAGCCAAGAAACATGTTGTCTAACATAAACAAATCAAGTTCAAAACAAGAATTCATTGGAAAAAAATATTGAAAAACGTAATTAAAGAAAACCGAGAGATAAAATCCAAACAATCTTCACTTCCACGCTTCCAAGCTTCAACCAATTGATTCCCGCAAGCTATAACACTCCGAAAACCTCAAAAATCTGCTCTCAAACGTTGCCTAGGGTTCTTGGTTCGTAAGTTAGGGTTTTTCCAAGTTTAAGATGATTATTTATATCTTTTCCTCACAAACCCTTTTAATTTTCGCATAAATTGGCGGCTACGAGCTTCTGGCTGGGCGCCACCAACTGAAGGAATGGGTGGCGGGGTGCCACCTTGTTTTTTTTTCCTCATGTAACATCTCCAGTCTCTTACCGGGTGCCACAGACTTGCTTATTGGGTGATGGGGTGCCAGAGAGTGATTTTTCAGCTTTTTAACTCTATTTAAACTCCTTGACCTTTCCAACATGCTTCAAGACTTGACACTTCAATATTTTTGCTCGTTTCACTCCGTTTCCCGCATATGTAAGCATCAAGACCTGCAAAACACAATTTTATCAATAGCATGCATATTCTAACGAAAAACAAAACTAAATATAACGAAAACTATACAAACTGTACACGAATAAAAGATGTATTTTTCAATACATCATGGTACATCTTATCCGAACCAGGATGTACTGAGTAACGAGACTTGTGTGCCTCATCCATCACAAGCTCTCGCAGGATGCCATAGAGTGGGACCCAAATGCGTCCTGCTACGTAGTAAGCACCGTCTTCCCTTTGTTCTAATCGTTGCCTTGAGCCGCGTAGGGCTTCAGCCCTGACGTTTTCTGGTTTCAATGCTTCTACCTGAGCATCTCGTATCTGTGCAGGAAGACTAGATTGGATAGTGAGTTGTAAAGCTCGTACGCGTTTAGGCATAGTGTCCTTTCGACTGAGGGCATCAGCCACAACATTGGCTTTGCCCGGATGGTACCTGATCGAGCATTCGTAATCATTCAGTAGCTCGACCCATCGACGTTGTCGCATGTTCAACTCCTTCTGTTTGAAGATATGCTCGAGACTCCTGTGATCGGTGTAAATGGTGCACTTGGTACCGTACAGGTAATGTCTCCATATCTTGAGTGCGAAAACAACAGCTCCCAGCTCTAAATCATGTGTAGTGTAGTTCCTTTCATGAACTTTAAGTTGGCGTGAGGCGTACGCAATAACTTTATCCCGTTGCATAAATACACAACCCAGACCCTGAATTGATGCGTCACAGTAAACCACAAAGTCGTCTGTGCCCTCTGGCAATGAAAGGATAGGTGCACTGCAAAGTCTATCCTTTAAGTGCTGAAATGCTAATTCCTGTGCATTTCCCCATCGATAAACAACACCTTTCTGCGTTAGTGAGGTGAGAGGCTGTGCAATCTTGGAAAAATCCTTAATGAATCTGCTGTAGTAACCTGCCAAGCCCAAGAATTGGTGAATTTCTGTTGGTGTACGAGGTGCAGGCCAGTTCTTAATCGGGTCTACCTTGGATGGATCAACATGAATCCCATCCTTGTTTACCACATGGCCTAAGAAATGGACTTCACGAAGCCAGAAGTCGCATTTTGAAAACTTGGCGTACAGCTGTTCTGCTCGAAGGAGTTCCAAAATGAGTCGTAGATGCTGCTCGTGTTCCTCCTGACTCTTCGAATAGATCAGGATGTCGTCGATGAAAACTATGACGAACTTGTCCAGGTAAGGCTTGCACACTCGATTCATCAAGTCCATGAAGACCGCAGGTGCGTTTGTCAGCCCAAAAGGCATGACCAAAAACTCATAGTGTCCATAACGAGTTCTAAAGGCTGTTTTGGAGACGTCCTCCTCTCGGACTCTCAGCTGGTGATATCCTGATCTCAAATCAATCTTCGAGTAAAAGCTCGACCCTTGCAGTTGGTCGAATAGGTCGTCGATGCGTGGCAGAGGATAGCGATTCTTCATGGTCACTTTGTTGAGTTCACGGTAGTCGATGCACATTCTGAAGGTACCGTCTTTCTTCTTCACAAATAGCACCGGAGCTCCCCAGGGCGAAGAGCTAGGACGAATGAAACCCTTATCCAAGAGTTCTTGTAGTTGCGTAGACAGCTCTTCTAGTTCTGATGGGGCTAAACGATAAGGTGCTCGAGCTATAGGCGCTGCTCCAGGAGCAAGCTCGATCTGAAATTCGACCTGGCGATGAGGCGGAAGACCAGGTAGTTCCTCAGGAAATACCTCAGGGAAGTCGCGTACAATCGGAAAATCTTCTATCTTCTTCTCTTTCTTCGAGGTGTCAGTAACGAGAGCCAAAATGGCAGTGTGGCCCTTTCTCAAACACTTCTGAGCCTTAAGGAAAGAGATGATGCTCTCCACAGCACCCCTCTTGTCACCACGAATCATGAGGGGTTCATCATCTGAACGAGGAATACGGACAATCTTCTCGTTGCAAAGAATCTCTGCTCGGTGTTGGGATAACCAATCCATCCCAATGACAACGTCGAAACTACCCAAAACAATCGGAATGAGGTCGATGGAGAAGGTCTGATTAGCAAGAACGAGATTACAACCCTTGACTACGTGTGTGGCCTCTAAACTCTTACCATTAGCTAGCTCTACAGTGTGCTTGGTGTTTAAATGTGTTGGGGTACGTTTAAGCATTTGACTAACTTTCATGGACACGTAGCTAGTATCGGCACCCGAATCAAATAAGACAGTAACATAAAAGTCATCCAGAAGGAACTTACCCGTCACAACATTGGGATCATTCCTCGCTTCACCCTGGCCAATAACGAACACACGACCCCTTGCACCATTGCCGTTGTTACCCCCGTTGTTTCCATTCCCCTGGTTGTTATTATTGTTGTTGTTGTTCTGGTTCCTATTTAGTTGGGGACAATCTCTCTTGAAGTGGCCTTCAGCGCCACACTGAAAGCACCCTTTGTTGTTACCTTGCTGCTGCTGCTGGCGTTGATTCGGTTGGGCTTGTTGTTGCTGACGATTCTGGTTTGCGGGGTATAAACTCCTGCAATCCTTTGCAGCGTGGCCTGGCTTGTTGCACCGATGACAGTTACCCCTGGTGCATGGCCCGCTGTGGTGTAGGTTGCAGCGATTGCATTTGGGATGATTTCCCTTGTACCCACCATGACTTTGACCACCAGATGTTTGTTGACTAGGGCTCTTGTAGTCGTCAGTCCTTCTCTGCTGAGACTGAGATTGAACAGAAGTCGAACCCTTGCTTGAAGCTCCATCCCATTTCCGTTTGTTGTCACTAGGCGCATCTGAAGTGGCTGTAGCACTTATACGCTTTGGTAACCTGTTCTACTCCACCGCCTGATCAGTGAGACGATGAGCCAATTGAACAACTTGCTGAATGGTGGCGAGGTTAGCCGAAGTCACATGACTTTGGATCTCTGGCACTAAGCCCTTAAGGTATAGTTCGATGCGTTTGATGGGAGGATCCACCATAGTAGGACACATAATAGCAAGCTCATTCGATCTCTTCGTGTATGCTTCAATTTCTGACCCCGTCATCTTGAGGTTGAAGAACTCGACTTCCAGTTTGTGAATTTCATCACGATTGCAGTACTCTTCCTTAATCATTTCCTTAAAATTGTTCCATGGGGTGGCATTAGCAGCAACCAACCCCAGCATTTGAACCTGAGCGTTCCACCACGTGAGCGCTAAACCCTCGAGAGTACCGGTAGCATACTTCACCCTGCGAGCCTCAGGGCATTCACACATCTCGAAAATAGATTCGAGCTTTTCAAACCAGTGGAGGAGGCATACCGCTCCTTCTGTGCCGTTGAAAGTAGTTGGTCGGCAGTCCATAAAAGTTTTGAAAGTGCACACGGGAGGTTGTGCAGGTTGACCTGCCGTGAGAGTAAGAAGAGACAAAGTTTAACACAAAGGTTGGTTCATGAGAGTAGGACCTAAAGATCCTAGAATGAGTTTAGATTGCAGGGTATACCTCCTGCCTGTGCTGCTGCAAGTGCCGCAGCAACTTGTTGGTTAATCAGAGCCGTCAACTGGGCTTGTGTCATGTTAACGCGTCCAGACATGATCTTCATATCAAGGGAAACATGAGTGAGAAGGGTTCGCGAAGGTGCGATGACAGAAGAGAGTAAGCACACATGTGTTTTTCAAACTATCGTTGCTACGTTTATCTAAGCATACCATAAGCAAAGTTCTATGTAATCTAGCAAGTAGGCAATAAAACATAATCCATATCACCTAG
This sequence comes from Helianthus tuberosus, assembly GCA_030545235.1. Taxonomy (NCBI): domain Eukaryota; kingdom Viridiplantae; phylum Streptophyta; class Magnoliopsida; order Asterales; family Asteraceae; genus Helianthus; species Helianthus tuberosus. The sequence goes on from CM060436.1 coordinate 30,233,340, forward strand.
AATGTCGAGTCTTGCACGTGGAGCGAAGCGTCGTTGTGGATCGTAGAGCACTGTACAGGTTATAGTCTGGTTTTAACAAAAATGTTTTTCCCTTATTAAAACCAAGTTCACTATAACCAATGGCTCTGATACCAATCTGTCACACCCCCAAAATCCACCTGCGGAGTATCACCGCTTGGAGGCGTGACTGACCAGGATCCAGCCACCAATCATATTGAACAAGCACATAAGTAAAAATAAAAATCCAACCAATACAATTGGTGTCCAAACAAAACATAGTTTAAGTTGTAAGCGAAAGCATAATGATTAAATCCAAAACGAAATATAAGTTCAAATGTTTCAATGTTTAACATGGCACACAACTGTCCATGTCCCACAACGACTCTTCCCCATGCAAGCTCCAACTAAGTACCTATTGACCTGCAAAGCATGTAGTAACGAGTCAACAATAATGTTGAGCGAGTTCACAGTTGGGTGTTTGTTTTAAGTTGTTTCGAAAAGAGTTTCCTTTAACTGGCATCCTGCCGTGGGGGTTACCCCATAGTTGAAAACGTGATTTGTTTATTCCCGATTACTCTGGCAATCCAGCCGTGGGGGCTACCCCATGTTTAGTTATCTGGCTTTTCGGCCGTGGGGGCTACCCCATGTATACTACTAGACTCGTTACCATATCGACTGCTGACTGTAGTCATGTTTATGTGCCCAGATCCATTAGTTCACGCCCGTCCTCTGCGGTACGGTGTGAGGCTTGTCAAATCTAAATAGCGCTATCTAACTATTGACCCGCTCGCCATTGGCCCGGCGATTAAGTCGATATAAAAAGGAGGGACTTCGTGATAGAGTTTTGGTCTAGTGAAAGTTAACTGTCCATGAGGACGAGGAATTATATTCCTGAACCCGTACTGTCCTACCCAAGAAGGACGAGGAATCCATGTTCCTTAACCCATTCCCAACCCATGGGAATCCCATGCTTTGTAGAAAGTGTGAACTCACCTTAAATTAGCTCGTCAGATAATCAAAGGTCACTTGAGCTAATTGTGGTCAACCACGTCCTAGTATGGTTACCACACAAGTCAGATTCAAACCAAGTAATGCACGTATATTTTCTACACGTATACTAGCACGTTGCATACAAGTATTATTCATGGCATACACGTATAAACATGGCGGTTTAGCAACATCACATACGAGTACAACAGTAACGTGTATATAAATAAAACCCAAATGTCTGGCCCAATTACTTGGCTTGTAACAGTATGCAAGTCCAAACAGAAGGTGTGGTTATATGGTCTCGAGTCGAGACTAGGGATCTCGAGTCGAGACGGCGTGGTCTCGGGTTGAAGTCCTAGAGTTCTCGAGTCGCAACTAAGGGAGGTCTCGGGTCATACATTTGTCACTCGAGACCAGGTGGTCTCGAGTCAGGTCTCGAGTCACAACAAGACCCACAACCGTGGTCTCGAGTCTTGTTGTTTGTGTGTTGGTGATGTGTGGTCTCGAGTCGGGACTGTGTGGTCTCGGCTCGCAACCACTGTCGTGATTAAAAGTGTAACAACCTTCCAAATCCCCAGCCTGTTATCACGTAACATTTGCTAACAGTTTTGGCAGTTTCAATTTAGATCAAATCAACAATTACTCAGCAATCATGCATATTCATATTACCTTAATCATCATCAATTCAAGAACAATTGATTTAATCATAACAGTCGATTACATCTATTAGGTTCTAGATCTAAATCATGCAATCCTATTCATAAGAACATCATCACATAAATCCTAATTCTAAACCAAACACTAATCTCATGATCATCATGTGGGTTCGGATCAATCATTCAGAGACAACAATCAAACATACATCATTTAATCATGTATTCATAGTTTATCACAACATCAAGGATCAATCATCATACATAACATCAAGTATCATATATTAAGCAAACTAACAATGATGGAACACTAACCGAGATGTAGAATGAATTGGTTTGATCAATTCAATGGCTTCGAATGAAGGGAGGGCTGCCGTCGAGTTGTAGGGAGAGAGAGGAGAGAGTTTTAGGGTTTTGTGTTATGAGAAGATTATGAGAAAAACCAATACACACCCCCTAGTGTATGCGCATGAGGGGAGTGGGCCGAACCCAACCTGGCTTGCCATCTTTGGTCTCGAGTCAAGCATAGTGGGCCGAAAGAGAGGTGTGTGATGAGGGATAAGGTGTGCGGCCCAAAGGGCTTGTGCAATTAGCGACCAAGTTTATCATACACATATATATACATTACACACATTCGCAAAACACGTAACATTTATTCGATAACATCAACATGTCGATTAATCGCATAGAGTTCATACACGCCACATTAAACACAAAGATAGGTTCTGAAGTACGAGTTGTCACAGAAATGAAAAGTAAATGCATGAAAAATCCAAACTTTAAAGTCAACACATGTATACGTGTAACATAACATGAGGATTTGAACAATTGACATAAATGTAGATATATACGTGGCCTTGCTTGGAGTACACTCTAATCTCAACATGCACTATAAATAGGAATCAGCAGTTCACCATTCAAACTGCCAAATTCCTTTCTTTCGTTCTTTCATTCCCTCTCTACTGTTATAATTGCCCCCATTTTTCTTTAGTTATTCACCCCTAAATCCTACAAAGCCCTACCACGTTTTAAGTATGGTAACCTCTGATCACTGATACCCTGTCCGATTGATCTAGGGCCCCGTAACAAATGACAAGGCTCTGCCTGACTAAGTTTGTTGGGGTTCTGTCTCGTGACGTAGGGATAAAGTTGAATTAGGTTACTATACTTAATACGAATACACTATATATATATATATATATATATATCTATAATATATTAAAAAGGAAAAGTGATGTACAAGATGGTAATTTTGCCACGCGTATCAATTTTAAAGCAACATGTACAAGGTGCTTAAAGCCATGGAATTTGGAATTTCCACTCAAGTTTAAGATGCCAAAGGGGGTAATGTTGGTATTTCAACACATACGCTTCTCTTCCACATTATTGCAGGTGATTGAATGTTGAAACTAAAGCATTCATGCGTTTCCATCCCACCCAACCAAGCGTCGCTCCCTCATGTTCATATAGAACCCCAGTCAAGCGCAGATTAGGGTCTTTCTTGCTTGCGAATTGCCCCCGTTGCTTCAACAAACCCTAATTTTCAGATCTCATGGATTTCCACAGCCTTACCAGAACAGAGCTTCAATCTCTCTGCAAACTGAACAAGATCCCTGATTACATCACCAATGTCACCATGGCTGATGCTCTCCAATCTCTCGATGTCGTAAGTTGTTTTGTTTTTGTTTTAATTTGATTTGTTGATTTTTAATTCCTCATTGCAGCTGATTGTTGATTTGTCTTTTTTATTGTAACTGGTCGGTTTCACTTTATTATTAAATTTATTCAGTAATTTTCAATTCGGTTAGACTAAAACTTGAATTGAATTACTTAGATTAACTGGTAAAACTGTCATTGAATTCCTCTAATTCAAAGGTATATTTGGGGAAAATTGTGTAGAGTTTAAGTTGAGTTTGAAGTATTGAATAACTAAGCCATTATTGTTCAGTGTCAGTTGGAAATTTTGATTAATCTGTCACGTGTCTGAGATTTTTGTTGTGTGAGCATTATTGAATACTTCCGTTAATATGTGGTGATTATTTGTGCTAACTTATAGAGAATCTTTGTCATAGTAATCTGATGATGGGTAATAGCAGAACAATTGAAAAGGGCAAGGCGCATATCTCTGCTGATAGCGCTTTTTTGAGAGGAATATCACTACCCGACGACCTTACTATTCTTGAAGGAAACATTGGTGAAGATGCTTTTGATTCCTTGCTAGATATGTCCATCACATTTGCCAAATTAGAATATTTTCATTAGTCTCTTGCACAAGGGTTACATGAAACTGTTGCAAACCTTAGGGGTTATTCGACGAATTCAAAACATGTTCTAGCAACCTGTTATACTTTGTCATTCCTTGTCCGCCAAATGCACCATAGGGCTATTAGAGTGATTGCCTGAAACACCTTCTTTTGCTTCTTGTTACGAGTCGAAAGCAAGGGTGAGTCAATCCAGCCCCTCACCACTGAAATATTTGTCATTGAAAATGTGCAAACATACGGCGGTTACCATTCGGCCTGCGCTTACAGTTCACCCCATCCGTATTGCTTTAGTTTAGTTTGTTTGGTGGTGAATGTGATGGCTGGTTGATGATTTATTCTATTGTATGGTGTTTGTGTTCTGTTAGGGTTTTGATCATCATTTTAGGATCGGTTGTAGTGAAATTTGTTATGATTATTTGATTAGTTAGGGGTAATTTTACATGATAATGGGAACTTTTTAAACACTCAAACAGCTGATTGTTAATTGTAAAAATTAAAAAAAATTTCATTAGGGTTTAGATAATCAGTTTGGGATCAGCTGCAGTAAAATGTGTAATGATTTGAAGGGCTAATCTTGATTGTTTAGGGCCTGAATTGTTGATCTGAGAAAGATGAAGGTTTGATGGTGTTTTAGATAATTTAGTTTAGGATTATTGGTGTCTTAAGACTAGGAGCAAGCGTTGCCATTAAAAAAAGGTTTCGTTATTGTTAGAAGTTTATATTTGGTTAGTTAGCTTAGTGAGCAAGACTGTTTTAGTAATGTGTGTGGTTTTTGACCTTTAGTAAAGAGATAAGAGTCATGACAGGAGTTAGTCACAAAACTGTTTCTGTTGGGCTGCTGCAAAGTCAGCAGACCATATGTTTACCGGATGTTTTGTAGCTGCAGTGGCTTGGTTTAAAAAAGTGCGCCTTAAGCGCGCTTAAGCGCAAAGCACATCTAGGCGCAAACCCCATCGCCTTGTGCGCCATAAGGCGCACGATGTACAAGAAGCGCAGCTGAGGCACGCTTCAGTGAGACCCTCGGCTCGATAACAAGGTATCATAGTTTGAATTTTTATAATTAGCATCAGCAAATAACTTTTCTGCAAATCAACAGTTTGACTTTCTGAAGTCAGCTTGGTTTATCCATTCTTCTTAAACCAAATCCTCAAATGCAAGCTTGAATTGTTCAGGTGTAAGAAACTACAAGAGCTGACTTAAAATGTAGCATAATTGCTTAAATGAAGTGATAATGCTATGTTTTTTTAATATCAACAGATTATTTCCAGCATGAAATGAAGTGATAATTCATGATTGGTCCCACTGGTATGCCAGAGGTAAAATTTTATGATTTAATGATATGCAATACCATATATCCCTAGAGATATTTCTCTTTTTTTAAAGTTGTATAAAATTATATGCACATTTCATTTAGGTTTGTGACAAGTTTAGTAGCAGACATGACTAAAAAGGTGAAGGTGAAAAAGCAGGTTGTGTTGATGCCGAGGAATGGGGATGTGCCGTTTACGCATGCGAATGTTACGCTAGCGAGGAAGGAGCTTGGGTATTGGCCGTCGACGGATTTGGAAACAGGGTTGGGGAAGTTTGTTCAGTGGTATTTGAGTTTTATGGCGGGAAGAAGAAGAGTTCTTGGTGAGGTGGTAACATGTTAAAGTATGGATCCTTTATTTGATTATGATCTTTCATGGTGTTTGTTTTGTATGCATTCTTTTAGGGGATGTGTTAAGACTTAGAACAATTTAGTGGAAGATTCTAGATGTACAGTCTGGTGACTAATTGGAGGATCTAGATTTAGAATGCTTTAAATAATTTAGTTTTTAAAGTTTATTTTCTTAAGGTTTTGGTGTTAAGTTGTTTGACTGAACTATGATCAATGCAAACTTGTTATCTTTATAAGTTTTTGTTTGTTGGTTGCATGATTATTCTTTGTTTAGTTTATTGTTTTAATGTTTTTCTTGTTCATGGTTTATAAACTATGCAAGCACTCCTTTATAGTTTTAACTCTCTGTAACAAGTTTCATATCATAATTTATGTCTTCACTAATCAGTTTCCATAATTTAACTTCATCTTACATTTACAAGCCGGTTTTCATTTCTATGATCAAAGGTTAGTACATCTTCATTATTTGGGATGGTTTCACTCGCAGTACTTGATGTACCTCCACACCGTTGATGACGGATGTCCCGTCACGAATGGACCAGTAGGAGGTTTGGTATGTTGGACCAGTAGTAGGAGGTTTAGTGTGTTGTTTTAGGGGGTAAGTGGTTTCATTTGGGATAGTTCCACTCGCGGTAGTTGATGTACTTCCGTCCTGCCTCGGGTGGACCAGTAGGAGGTTTGGTGCACTGGATCAATAAGGGGTTTGGTGGCTGGTGCACCAATCCTCCATCGTCATATCGACCTCCTTGGATCTATACTTGACCCACGAGAAGCCCAACGCCTTTTATCTTTTCAACCACCTTAATTAGCGAAACTTCCTTATTTTTGTTGAAGATTATCCAAATACTCCATATGCCGGTCATGATGAAAGCGTACAACACATTCTTTCTCATTCTAGACCTGTTCGCATACTGATGTAAGTTTCGCAAGTCTTTAAAATCTAAAAAGAACACATAGGGGATCTTACACCATTGCAAGAGGCTTGCCAAACAAACTGAGCAAAACCATAGGAAACAAATATGTGCTCTCCCTGATTTTGTAAATGATTTTTTTTCCATGAACGACATTAAACATTTAATTTTTAAGACGAGAACACTCAAAAATTTGAACACTTTTCCACTACAGACAAATTATTAGAAATCATATACAGAAAATATTGGCATGGTTTGATTTGATTCTTTAACGTGCAATGGAAGGCAAACTACTAGAAATCATATATGAAAAATATTGCCATGGTTTGATTTGATTATTTGACTTGAAACGGAAAGAGGCTTACTTTCATTTGTACTTGTAGCATTCGTACCGAGAAAACCGACCTGGCCTGAGACCAAACCAAAATACATACAAGACGGTTTAATCTTGGGTTCTTGATTTATATGCAAACAAGACGGTCACCCATCTAGACACGTACTATACAATATATCACGCAAAGATTAAAAAAACTAACATAGAACGAGTAACGCGTTGTAATTTGTTGCCGCCGCCGCATCACGCGGGTTTCCTACTAGTATATATATATAATTAAATTCAGGGACTATATCCAAAATATAACAACCCTCCTAAAACACCCCTGACACCCCTGCACTTCCTAAAATATACCCCATATGCGATAAACGAGCCCGTATACCTTTTATATTAATAAAAATAAAATAAAACAAGTTTTGGTAGGCGCTCGCGGGCCGCGAAGACTTAGTCTTCGGGTTACGCGGGGCGCGACAGACCGGGATACGAGGACACACCAGAGCACGCCACGTGTCCGACGCGTGTGGGGTCTAGGGCTGACTCGGCAACCCTATACCGGGACACGTAGTCCCTGGCGGGCCGCGTAGCCCTTGGCTACACTTTACGCGGGCCGCGTAGAACTCAATTTCAGACCCTATAAGTAGAAGGCATCGGCCTTCAGTCCAACTCGTTCAATTTTTTTCGATTCTCTCTCAATTCTGAAGAAGTTAGAATTATAACCGGGCATTATACCCCCCTAATTAGCGAAGCTCTGCCTCGTTGTAAGTATTTTAACCCCGGTTACGTATTAGGTACACTGCCCGATTGATCTAGTGCTCCGTAACGTCTGTCGAGGCTCTGCCCGACGTAGTCGTTGGAGTTCTGTCTCGGGGAGAGTATATCTAATGTAAATATGGGTTATTATACTAACGTGTGTGCATTGTTTATTTAACTAGATTATAACCAGGAAGCCACAAAGGAAAGACCTAAAATAGCAATGTGAGTAATCCTTCTTTTTGTGTAAACCTTTTTGTGAGTAATCTCCTTTCTGTAAACAGTTTTTACAAAACCTTAAATATTTTACAATGCAATTTAGCAGTGATTGAGTCTTTGTAATTCTACGATTACTGCCGGTATGTTGGGGTTTTGTATACAAAATGTGAGACACGTTACCATTGGACGAAGAGTTAGCCAATGTGTAATATGACCCACCAGTCAGGATTGACAGTACTGAATGAGTAATTGGGTAGATATAAACATTGTAATCGCTCTCAATACTGTTTAAATTAAATTAATATTTCTTGATTAAACTGGGATTCACTCACCAGTATTTTCCACTGACAAATGTTTTTAAAACGCGTTTCAGGTAACACAATGTGAAAGCCAATTAGGAAAAAGCCAGCTGAAGAGCACTGAAGGCTTGGAAAAATGTGGCTATAAAAGTTACCTAAAATACGATGTTTTAAACTAAATAAAAGATGGTTTAACCCTATAAACATGTTGTAATAAGAAACTTGGGTTTTTACCCATGTGATTATTAATATCAAATATGGTGATTTTACTCTGATAAAATATTTCCTAACTACGGTCCTGATGAAATTTCCGCTGCCAAAATGATAATAAATGATACCACCAAAACTGAGTTCGCGTCCGCCCGTTCCCGGGACATCGCCAAAGTGGACTCAAAGTTGCAAAAAATGGACTCGAAGTTGCAAAAAATTGGATTGGATATTTATCAGAATCTAGTAGAGGTAAATGGGAGTTGGAAGTGGAGTAGCGAACCAGAGGATTTGTTTTCGACTAAGCAAGTTCGTAGAGATATTGAAGATTGCAAAAGTGTTGATTCGCAAAATGCCCCTGAGTTCGATTGGAATAAATAGGCGCCGCCGAAAAGTAATATTCTGCTTTGGCGGGCGATTCTGGGCAAAATTGCGTCGAGAGAAGGGCTGGCCCGAAGGGGTGTGCCGCTGACCGATGTAGGCTGCCCAAGATGCGGGCTCGAAGTAGAAGGTGAGGTCCTGATCATATTTTTATTAAATGTTTGTGGGCTAAAAGTATTTGGTGGAACATCCTTGCATGGATCCGAATTCGATTTCCTTCTAATTGCGAAACGATTTCGGAGTTTATCAAATACATTAAGGAGAGCCCGGGATGTAAGATCTGGAAAAAACTAGCGTTCACGGTTGTTATTGCAGCGTTTTGGAGGATTTGAGGAGCAAGAAATGCAAAGATTTTCGAGGATAGTTTTATCCCGATAATGAAGACGGTGGAGTTCGTAAAGGAAGACTCTTTTCTATGGGTTTCCAATCGCTCGAATCTTAGGAAGCCGAATTGGGAAGATTGGAGGATTTTTGATGTAGTTTCGTTGATGTAATTTCTGTTTCTTGTTTGTTCGTTTTTTGTTTTGTTTGTTATCCAGTTTCTTGCTGGCTCTTTATATATATATAAAGTGATTTGGCCGTTAAAAAAAAAAAATAATAAGTATAGGATCTATTCCCAAAACCTGAACCTAATTTTGAGGTTTCGGTCCTCCCAACCTTAACATTTAACAATCATACAAATACATCGCACCAAAAATTCAGGTAAACAACTGGTTCTATTTTCCGATAAAAAAACGCAAGATAACAAGTACTCCGACCGATTGGTCCATCACGAGGTTCCCAATTTAGAACCCCCTGATATCTTCGCTAATATACACCCTACATTACCTTCTAATTAAAATAAACTAAATCACAACTTTGTCAATTACGAGATAAGCTTGATTTTTTTTACCTTAACTAGCGAAAAGAGGATCGAACCGTCAATCTGGTGTCGGCTGTTGGGTTGGTAAAAGTACAAGTCCTAACCGGTTTAATTGTGTTAACTTATATAAAATATACTCTTGAACTGCACTACTTTTAGATGGTTTGTGTTTTGCAAGCTTTAATAAGTTTAAGGTGCGTTTGGAGGCTCTCTTTTTTACGGGCTACAAGTAGAGGGTCCAAATCATGCTTCTTTTCATAAAAATCACATATTTCATATATAACGGTCCAACAGGGGGGGGGGGTATTGTTTATTCAGTTAGTTTGTTAGTTTTCCGGTTCGGTTCCGTTAATAACCAAATCCAAACTCTGGACTAAAATTTTTGCTTAGAAATACATGAAGGGATTACATGAAATTAAGATATAAAACATAAAACACAGATAATGCATGACATGGAGGTACAAAAACTAGAAATATCTATTTTATCAACCAATCGGTTTTCGGTTATGTTTATTCAATTAGTTTGCCGGTCTTCGATTTGGTTAATAACCAAAACCAAACTTAATTTGGAGTAAAGTTTTTGCTTAGAAATACATGAAATAAAGATATAAAACATAAAATACATGACATGGAGGTATAAAAACTAGAAATATGAATGGTTCGTTTAATTTCGTTAACCGAGGGTACAAAAAATGATAATCGATTTTCGATTGATTCAATTTTTGGTTAATCGGTTTTCGATGTTCAGTCTCATCAGTTTTCTGTTAATGTCGGTTCGGTTTCAGTTAACGATTTGGTTATTGTTCACAATTTCACGGTTATTGATGATATAACAAATGACGTGAGTCAATTTTTTTTATAAAAACAAAACACTAGCCAGAGTCATTTATCTTAAAAGAAATATATGATGGGAAATTTGATCACCGATGAGCATTGTGAAAGCTGACTTTCTGATGTAGTTAAAAGCGTCTGTTAGAAGCCCTCGGAACCGATCAGCAATGGATTTATTTTTTATTTTTACTAATTTGACCTATTCCATTATTGATCTGTCTATAGCACATGCTGGTCCAAGATTTTTCTCACAGAAAAATGAGTTTTCTAATAGTGTGTAATCAGTAATGGTTAGGTAGAAATGAAACAGCTGTATTTTATTAAGAAGGGACTGTTGATTAACATAAATAAAATTGATGGTAAATGAGTTAATTGCTCGGATGGTCCCTGTGGTTTCACGTTTTTTTACGTTTAGTCCCCACATTTTGAAAATAGCAGGTATGCTCCCTATGGTTTGTCATTTTGTTACTCGGATAGTCCCCCAACATTTACTTTGGGGACTATCCGAGTAACAAAATGACAAACCATAGGGAGCATACCTGCTATTTTCAAACTAACTGACATCTACTCAGGGACTATCCGAGTAACAAAATGACAAACCATAGGGAGCATACCTGCTATTTTCAAAAGGTGGGGACTAAACGTGAAAAAAGTTAAAACCACAGGGACAATCCGAGCAATTAACTCATGGTAAAACATGACCTTAGAGCATTATATCTATCATTTCTTTATGATACATAGGAAAAAAATAGAGAACGCAACTAAAACACTACTATATTGAATTCTATAATAGAGAATACTTTAGAGAAAATTAAAGTACATCTTTATATTTAGAGGCTTATATAGTACGCCTTTATATTTTGTAATGAGTGTATAAGAAAAAGAAAAAAAATAATAAAACAAGTGTTTGTAAGTATGATAAAATAGAGATAAAGAGTAGAATGTGAAAGATCTTTTAATAATAAACAAAATTAAAGAAAAGTGTGTTATTTAATTAAATAGTAAATTACTAATTTGACCCTTGTGATTTAGCCGGTTTAACTCTTTCGATCTAAAAAAACAAATTACTACTTGGTGATCATTAATTTCGATTCATGCACATGATCCTAACACTTTTGCCCTTTCAATTAGTAGGAAATGTTGGAGGTTAAACTTGAAGGCTTTCCCCTTTCTCTTGGTCGACATACTATGTGTGTGTTGTGCTTTAATTTCATGTTTTAAAACCTTGAATTTCCATTTTACTCAATTTAGTCCCTCAAGTTTGTTTTTTTTTTAATTATAATAGGGCTATAACTTATTCTTTTATTATAACTAGCAATAACACCCGTGCGCGTTGCGGCACGGTACATCGCAAACATCAAATGAATTAGTCCAAACGTTATGTGATGCGTTAATCATATGAAAACACGCGTTTCGACATCAAATGGATTAGTCCAAACGTTATGTGATGCGTTAACCATACGAAAACACGTGCTTCGACGTATCCGATTGAACTCAACGTAACCTATATAAGCATTGTAATTTGATCAAACATAAAGTAAATCAAATATACCGTACAATCATAACGTATTATATGTGACCTGATTCATACATAGATAATGTAGAGGGTATAACGGAAAAGATGACACGTATAACCAAAAGAGATGAATTAGAGCTTTAGTATAAATGGAAAAAAAGAAAACCACAATTTGACTCCACTCGGTTACAAAAAAAATTTACAAAATATCACCTAACTCGTTTCCCAAAAAAAATTACGTCGAAACATACACCAACTCAAATTAAACCGAAACTTACATAAAAATATGCACATAAAAATGTTTTTTTTAAACGAAAACATATTATATTTGACCTGACTCGTTTTCAAAAAAAGTTTTTGTCAACACTTAGAGCATATCGAATTTATACCGGCACGTACATAATAATATGCACGTGAAAAAAAAAACAGTTTTTCTTAAGTAGAGGAGGTATAACGGTAAACTCAAAACAAATTATTAGTACAAAACTTAATAGGTCAATAACGTTTGTAAAATTGTGCCAAGTAGCACTAATACCAAACCATTGCCAGCGAACACCAACATTAGAAGAGCTTGTAAAAATAAAATAAACAAAATATATCACCGAACAAAAACATACGTAAAATTGTTGAACCACGCACGCCCGTTGCGGCGTGTTAATGCGATGAAATTAGATAGAAACATAAAACGTATAAAATAATAACTAACCTGATCTAAGATTCGCTCGTTGCTATGAGCTTGTCAAACGGATTAAAATAGATGCGTTGCGATTGGTCTGTCAAACGGGAAAAAAAGGACAAAAAACGTTGAACCTCACTCGCACGTTGCTGCGTGTTGACTCGCAAAATTTAGAACGAAGTGTGAAATGAAAAACTTGTGAAAAATGAAAAGTATTAGGGATCAAAGTTGAAAATTAAAAAGTGTTAAGGTTAAATTGACTAGTTGAAAAGCTTAGGGTTAAAACTAAAAAAGTCAAAGGGGTTAAAGGTGAAAAATGCAAAAATTTTTGAAAAACTCCCCATCCATATGTTACAACCATATAAAACAATTAATCGTTGCTAATTTATAGTTTTTAAATTTCACATGGTGTGTTGATATTGGTGGCTTCCTATTTCTATATTCTTTGACTTGGTGTGTTGGTATGCTGTTCGTTTTGAAGTCGAGTGTCTCTTTGGAAGCAACCTCTCTATCCCTAGGAATAGAGGCAAGGTCTGTCTACATCCCACCCTCCCATACTCTATTTATTAGGTATGTTTGTTGTTGTTGTCAGATGCATGTAACTAGGTCCAATGTTCCTAGTTATCATTTTTAAATTTTAATATTTTTGGGTTTTTTTTAAAAACGTTGGTTTTGTAATTTTTTTAACAGTTCCTTTTCTAAAGTCGCTCATTTTTTAAAGTGTTCCTTTTATAATCATCCTTTTTTTTAAACTTTGTATTCTTTTACCTATAGACTTAAAGAAAAACTTCAAAAAATGAACGATATTAAAAATCGAAGGATTTTAAAAATGAACAATTATAAACAAACGAAAATAAAAAAAAGACGTTTATAAAAAAACAAAGGTTAAAAAAGTTAGTTACAAGATGTAAAGTTTTAAAAGCGAATGATTTTATAAAAAAAATGTTTAAAATAGAAAAAAATTGACAAATAACCGCCCAAAATGGAAGATTAAAAAAAATGAACGATTTTTAAAAAGAGATTTGAAATATTAACGATTTTTAAAGATGCATTCATAAAAGACAAAGATTTTAGAAAAGACATATTTATTTGTATATTAAAATTTTATTTTATTAAAAATAAACATAAAAGTAACGATATAATTATATACATATTGTTTGTAAAGGACGATGAATAGTAATTTTAATTTTATAATAATACATAGATTTTTATTATTTTTTTATTTTTAATAATGTATTTTTTTTTTGCTTTTTTTTAAAACCATATACTTCCTGTACCATTTTTTAATAATTTTCTTTTCTTTATCTAAAACATATTATCGATTAATTTGATACTTCTTTAATAATTTACATTTATAACTTTTTCTAAAAACTTAAGTACGTAGTTATCTTTGATTTTTTTTCTCGGACATTCCGTTATAAGTTTTGTTAAAAACAAAATTGTACTTATAATAAAATATTTATTTGGCATCATAAAACAATACGCTGATAAACTAAACCGTTCTAATGGTTTAACTTTCTAAACAACATGCTCTATTTTCAAAATCACGTTTGTTTTACATTATCATTTGCTCGGTTTCGCCGCAACGCGCGGCGACAAAAAAATTAGTAAAAACAAAATAACAATAAAAAATAAAAAAATAAAAAATAAAATGAAGAACATTTTCTTAAATATACAAATAAAAAAAACTCATTTAAGATAGAAAAAAAGAGTATAAGATTGGGGGTTGGTTTTTGTTACCTTGAGTAATTACATAAATTGCCCCTGTAATATTAAAAATCACTTTTTAATTTACATAGACAACCCCTAAAATGTAAACGGACCAAAATCCCCTTTCACCTAATTGGATAAAAGTAACAGAGTTATTGTAGGAGTCAAAATCATTACAAAATATATGTCAAAAGATTTCTTTTTGACCGAAAAGATTAAACTAGCCCTAAAATATAGAAATCAAAATAGTAATTTGCTCTTAATTAAATTATATAGATAGAGATGAAGGCTCTAATATGAATGCTCTTAGTCAAATATTCTAAGAGCATTCATATTCCACCCTCTATACATATTTTATCTTAAAATTTTAAAAAATAATATAAAAAACCATCCAAATATACCACTATATTCCTCTCTTTATAAGAGTATTCACATTCCTTCCACTATATTTATGCTATAATTACACTAAAACAACTATATTTTCTGATTTTCTCTATCATTTCAATTAAGTAATATTTTTTTATAGTTTTATCATTACATTTTCTCTTTCTTTCACTCATAAGCACTTTCAAAATATATTAAAAAATTATACGGGGTGAACAATGTCCCCTTAAATATACAAATGAACAGTAACATATTCTCTCTTTTCACTCACAAACACTTACAATCACTTTTTATAATATAAAAACCTCTCTCATATAATTTGGTGGATGGATTGTGAATACTCTAATAAAGAGCAATTTAGAGAATACAAAAGCAACTCTCTATGTTTAGAGCATTCACATCCAAACCATCAAATTATACATACATTCCACTAAAAAACAACTCCTATATAAATATATTTCCACTAAAAACAAATAATTTTTCTCTCTCCTCTCAATTAAATAATATTATCATTACATTTTTCTCTCACTTCCACTCACAACCACTTTCAAAATATATTAAAAAATTATAACGGGTGAACAGTGTCCCCCAAATATACAGATGAACAGTAATATTTTCTCTCTCCTCTACTCACAACCACTTTTTATACCCTTTATAATATAAAAACCCCTCCTCACATAATTTGATGGTTAGAATGTGAATGCTCTTAGAGGCTCAAATTTAAGTCTCTATATTTTTTTGTGAGTTTATAAGAAAGTGAAAAAAAATACAATAAAATAAATGTGTGTTAGTAAGATAAAGATAGAAATAGAGAATGAAATGATTGAGCTTTTTTTATAAAACAAACAAATTTTAAAGAAATATGTGTTTTTAGTTAAATTATATAGATAGAAAAGGAGAGCGATATGAGAAAGCTCTAAAAGATATAATGGAAACCTTAAATATATCGTAATGACTAACTAGGATAGTGTGTGATTTCAGTTTTCAGCTTTAGCTCGGTGGTAGAAGCTCTTGCCTTTTGAAAAAAAGACCAGAGTTCAATTCATTAAAAAGAAACATTAATTCATGGTTAGGTAGGAAACAAACATCTCGACTTTATTAAGAAGTGAACGAGGATCGTGTAATCTGATTTATTAATGCATCTGAAGAGGAAGGATCCACTAAAAAGTGGATTTTGCCTAAGTAGCCTAAGAAGGAATCTTAACCATTCATTTTTCAAATCAATGGTTAAGATGAAAGGGTAGGAGAAATGAGGAGTGCAAGGGTATCTTGGGAAAATCCTATTTATGGACTTTCTCTCTCCACATGCAAGTCACATGCATATTCCACCCTCATTTTTTAAACGTTCATAACTTTTTTATACGACATTATTTTTTCATAAAAATTTCACCGTAAAATCGAGCGTCTTTTTATCTTTAATTTGAGTACCATATTGCTATATAAAATATGAAGACTAAAAAAACCCACTTAAATGTGTTGTATTTCTATGTTATATAACATTTTTTGTGCTGAATTTTTGTACTATATTTTTGTGCTAAATTTTTTGTGCTGAATTTTTTTGTCTTAAATTTTTTTTCCTCAATTTTTTTGTGCTAGATTTTTTTGTACTACATTTTTTTGCTAAATTTTTTCGTGCTATATTTCTTTGTGCTATATTTCTTTGTGCTAGATTTTTTTGTGCTATATTTTTTTGTACTACATTTTTTGTGCTAGATTTTTTGTGCTAGATTTTTTTGTACTAGATTTTTTTTGTTTATATTTTTTAAAAACAAAAGGGGTGTCACATGTCATTTTCACTCCTATTTATAAGGACCAAAATGCCCTTCATTCCTACTTATTAGGAGTGTCACATGTCATCATCACAATCCTTCTTAGGCTACTTAGGCAAAATCCACTTTTTAGTGGATCCTTCCCCTGCATCTGAATATATCTGTATATTTTTTTCTCTCATATGAGTCATACATGGTTAGGTAGCAAAAGAACACTAATTCATGGTTAGGTAGGAAACAAATAACACGACTTTATTAAGAAGGGGCTGATGATTTATAATATTAAAATAAGTAAATAAAAATTTTTGAATAGTAAAATGTCTAGTTGGTACAATATTTTAGCAAATGTGCAAATATAATACTGTCTTATTAAGTGTGCTATTGATACAAGATGTAATTTATTATTATTGGCTTATTGCACATCCAGATCCAATCTTTAAAAAATATTATCTTAGTAATATATTATTAAAAAATGTCTCGAACTGCACTATTTAGATCGAACCAAAAGCTCAGCATTCAAAGTTGGGAGCACAATTGTTTACTCATATTATGGAGTCCAGATACATAACACTTTCCCTTTTCATCATATTTGTAACATTATCAAACTCCAAGTCAATTGTGAAGAAACTCCCTGGTTATCCTGGTGATCTTCCTTTCACTTTAGAAACCGGGTATGTATGCGGTTTTTAATCATATGTTATGTTAATTTGCTAAAAAAAAAACTATGGGAATAATTAACTTTCTGCTTATGTTAAAAGATATGTGGGAATTGGAGCTGAGAATGAGATACAGTTCTTCTACTATTTTGTCGAGTCGCAAAACGATCCGGCAAAAGACCCTCTTCTGTTTTACCTCACCGGTGGACCGGGCACTTCTGGACTTTTCCCTTTCCTCTATCAAATTGGTAAATTTTTGAGCTTTTTAGTGAATGTTTTTTTGTCACGTATGTATGCATGTAGTGAGTTTTTATGTAACGGTGAATGATATTTGAACTAGATCAATTAGACAGGTTATTGTGGGGCTAGCCCATTTTGTAGAGGGGAGTTCATATGTTTAAACCTGGGTAGGGAGAATGGTTTAGGATTATTGGTAGTCGTTCATAAAAATAAAAGATCAATTAGACTAGGTGTTTAAGACACAAAACACCGAAATACACGGGGGTCAAACCTTGTTACAAACATAATTAAAACGTCGTCCTACGAGTTTTCATTTTTTGAACAACCATAAGCAACGGCAGAACACACGAAATTTTAAACCTATTTAAGAATTTTATAACTCTTTTTCTCCTATAATATCAACTAAAATCATAAAAAAAACATAAAAACTTACCCTTTATTGGATTCCGGTTGGTTTGGTGTCGGACGGCGGTTGTTCGTGGCTGCTGATGACGTGTTATTGTGGCAGCTGCTGTGTTCGCTGATCGCTGGCAGGAGACGACGTAAGAGAGGGAGGGCAGGAGGAATACTAAGGGACTATTGGGCTTATTTTAATTAGAGTTAAATGTCATTTTAGTCTCTGTAATTTGTGTCATTTTACCAGTTTAGTCCAAAGGTTTGAAACGTTGCCATTTTAGTCCGGGTTAACTCCATCCCTTTATTTTGTTAACTAGAAGTGCATTTCGGTTATTTTATATGTAGTTATGTTAATAGAAGGGCAATTCGACCATATAAAATGATCGAATTACCCTTCTAGCTAACATAAAAAATGGACAGTGTTAAACCAGTGAACTAAAATGGCAACGCTTGAAACTATTTGGACTAAAATAGCAACGTTTCAAACCTTTGGACTAAACTGACAAAATAGTCCAAACCAAAGGGACTAAAATGGCATTTAACCTTTTAATTATTATAGTTTGAAGAGTTAATTACTGTTTTCATCCCTGTGGTTTGTCAAAAATCACTATTTCAGTCAATTAGTTTAAAAATTACGATTTCAGTCCCTGTGGTTTTACTTTCGTAACCATTTCAGTCCACCTCGTAACCATTTCAGTCTCTGTACTTACATAATAAATGGATTGAAATGGTTACGAAAGTGAAACCACAGGGACTGAAATGGTTACGAAAGTGAAACCACAGGGACTGAAATAACGATTTTTAAACTAATGGACTGAAATAGTGATTTTCGACAAACCACAGGGACGAAAATAGTAATTAACTCTAATTTGAACTTAGGTTGGGTTTGGTTAATGGGCTAGGAATTAGTGGGTTAGTTATGTTTAATGAAATAGTAGGTTAAGGTATTGGGTATTTGGGTTACGTTGGGTAGTATAAGTTTATATAGTTTAGGTTGTTTTTAAAAAAATAAGAGTTTACTAAAAAAATTAAAATATAAATCGATAACATTTTTTACCTAAGGTGTGCGGACGAAAAAATCCAAGGGGTGCGGACGGGATTTTCGACGGAAAATAAAAATATTTTTTTCTTTTCCGGGGTACGTCCGCCCACCTTCAACTAGGGGTGGATCCTCCCCTGGATATGAATTGACTAGATTATCTTATGTGATTTTCTCAAAATGTTTTTTTTAATGCATTTAATTGCAGGTCCACTTAGTATTCGTTTAGATGCTTCTGGGACACCCTTGTTGGATTTAAATCCTTACCCATGGACAAAGGTTCTTATTCTTACTACTTTTATATTGGTTGTTTTGTTGTATTTAATTTCTCCATGTTGTCGATATAAATTTCAGGGGCTGTTTGTTTACCTTTTAATGGTTCAGACCTTTTACTGGTTTAGTACTTAATGATTTGTTTCACGAGCAGATATCTGAATGGTTCAGACATTTGACTCTGAATGGTTAAGATTTATACATAGTCTAAATGGTTAAGACCTCTAATCTGAATTGGTCAGACATTTGCCTCTGAACGGTTAAGCATTATACATGCTCTTAATGGTTCAGACCTCTTACTGATTCAGCACTTAGTGATTCAGACCTCTTACTGGTTTAGCACTTAACCATTCAGATGCTGCCAAACAGCCCCCAGCCTCGTTGACTCTCTTTGTTATATAAAATATATATCTTTTTAACAGACTCCTACTCTTAAATTACACCTACCTCTATTGAATCATGGTCTTTTCTCAGGAGATTGAAGCCTTATAAGGTTGTTATTGTAAAAAGATATTCGCTAAGATACATATAAGTAGCTCGCAAAGTTACATGTATGTATCTCGTACAATGAAAATTTTACGAGCTACGTATCGTGCAACCTACTCAATACCAGATAAAAAGAATAAAAAAAATCAGAAAAAATTCTTGTTTACAAGGGGTTTTCTCAAAGTTTTATGGTATCTTTTATAATCTATATACGAATTGTCTTATAAGGTTGTTATAAGTAGCTTGCAAAGTTACATATATCTATCTCATACAAGAAAAATATATGTAATTTACAAGCTATGTATATGTATCTCGCAACCTACATATATATATATTTTTTTGGCAAAGATAAATATATAAATTGAATGAAAAAAAATTAGAAAAAATTTCTTGTTTACAAGGGGTTTTCTCAAAGTATCATGGTATCTTTAATGTTCTTTTATGATACTTTTTATATACATATATGAATTAATAACGAAAGATTCTGAAATTTTGCAGAATGCTAATGTGATATTCTTAGATCTACCCGCGGGTGTAGGGTTTTCATATGCTACAACATGGGAAGGATGGAGAAGTAGTGACTCTATTCTAGCTAAACATAGTTATGAGTTTCTAAGAAAGGTGAGAGAGCTTCTGTTGCTTTAAGTTTTAATTTAACTTCTTTTACTATGAAAAAAAACTGATTTTTATTATAGTTATTTTGTACGTATCCTAGTGAGAAGCTACAAATTTATTTAACCGAGTCCAACATCCCGTATATTCGGCCACGAGCTCGATATACGAAATAGGATTTATCTGCGTAAAATTCGTTTACATATCGATCTATTTAACGAGACAATATGGTATAAAACGTAAAGGTTATAAAGCTTTGATTTGTGATACTGGATTAATGACCTGTTTTATTAATTAGCTCTACTAATTCTTATTGAAAGTGGTAATTGTTTGCCAAAACTTGAAAGTACAATAACTTGCTTAAAGTCTGTTTGTGACTTAATGCCTACATATGTGTTAATAATACAGTGGTTTGTGGAGCATCCCAAGTTCCTTAGTAATCCATTGTACATAACTGGGATTTCATACATGGGCATCCTCGTACCACCTGTTGCTTTAGAGGTGTACAAAGGTAAGCACTTCTACAACATGCACTTTAACATCATTCATATAGCTTCATATTAACATGGAAGCATGCACATGTCGAAAAAGTTTAATGCTTTTGTAACCGGACTGGTTATTAATGAAGGCCCTACTATCTATGCAGTTAATATCGGTGATATATCGGTCATATCGCTCCCCTAGTAAAATATCAGTCAGAATATCAGTACTGATAATATCGGCGATGTATCACCGATATTTGACCCATATAACCGATATATCACCGATATTTGACCTGTATATCACTGAATTATTAGTGTTAAATTGCTATATATATTAATTTCTTCATTATATTAAAATTAACGATATCCCACCTATGTCTCACCAAGATAACCTATATCTCAAATATCATTCCTTGACCGATATCCGATATTTTACCGCGTTAACTGCATAGCTTATTAGTCCACTGGTGTTTCAAAAATCAGTGACGTCATAAATAATTCGAAACACACACATATATATACACACTAAAATGTTTTGACTTTTGTATTATTGTACTTACTCTATTTGTCTGACTTGTAGGTAACGAACAAGGAAGTGAACCACAACTAAATATAAAAGTAATTATCTAACCGTAAAAAGTTTATAACATCGTTGAAAGTTGTTTTGTTTTGGCTCAATTCATATTGTTAAATGGTAATTACAAAATAAACTCCCAAATAATTAATATTAATTTACCTGGCATGCAGGGGTACGGGATTGTTAGCCCTTACACCGATAGATTCATTGATTTAAATTCAAGATTAGAGTTTGCTCACCGGGTTGCACTTATTTCAGACGATATCTACAAGGTACTAAAAGATATATTTATACATTAACTTCATAAAACAAAAGGTGAGTAATGAGTAAAGTATGTTCTAACATTTGACTGATTTGTTTTATTCCAGTCTACAAAAGAAACATGTCGTGGTAACTATATATACCCTGATCCAAACAACACCTTATGTTTGGCTGATCTTCAACGCGTAGATGAGGTACGTACACTTGGATTACTTCGGTCAAATATGTTATTCCATATATCACAACTTTAATCCTAGCTAGTTTCCAATTTCAGTGCTTAAGCGATATTAACTTTTCGAATATACTGGAGCCGGTGTGTGACGACATAAATCCAGCGCCTGATTGCCCAGTAACTTTCTTTCCTGAGTTCATAGACTCTATTACATATGTTTTTTAAAACCTAGATCATGTAAATAACTAAGGGAATATACGCTTTCTTTTGTTTTTAGGCCGCTACTAAGATAACGATTGATGCTTGGGCAAATGATAAAGAAGTTCAAAAGGCTCTCCATATTCGTCCGGTATGTTGTTCACATTGGCTCTTACTACTTATGATTATAAAAGATTTATTTGACACCTTGCTAATTCAACCCACACTTGAGAGTTTATGTTATGTGGCTTAATAGTTAATATACTCCCCTTAATAAGGTTTGGATTAATTATGTTTATTACAACAGTGTTAAAATGTACATATTGACTTATTTTTCGTTCCTGCGTGAGCTCGCCATCATGGCGCTCCTTGCTACACATGTAGCATCCTCCATTTGTGTTCATGTGTTTCAACATCTTTAGTCTTAGAGCTCCCATGTTTATCTTTTGCAGGGAACAATAGGCGTGTGGGAGAAAACCAATGAAACCATCCATTACACTTTCGGGAAAAATGACACTTTATGTTACTCATATGATGTATTAAGCGTTGTTGATGTGCATAAACAACTCGTTACAAGAAATTGTCAAGCGTTGATCATCAGGTACTACTACTCGTACTCGAAGTCGTTTCTATGATTATAAGTTCATTTTATACCTGACTAGACGGGAATTGGGTTATATACATTCTCATTCTGAAAACGGGTCCTTTAAGCGTATATAAATAGATACTATGTTTACATATGGATCCCTACGCCATTGCATTCCATTTAGGATTGGCTAGGAATAGGCGTAATCAGCCTTCCTGTTACATATTGCATGCCATTTCATTCAAAACTATCTATTTCCTACTTCTATAATATTTATGCTTACATACTTGTTTCGAATTCAAACACTGGCCTGTAACTTAACCGATAAGCACTTGTGGTACCGTTTTATGATTAATGTTATAGAAATTATCTAAATTCCTCTAATAATTTCAATTAACAGCGGTGACCATGACTTGACATTTCCATATGTGGGCGTAGAGAAATGGATAAAATCTCTCAATGTCCCGATTAAAAGCCCTTGGAACCCATGGTTTGTTGATAATCAAGTCGTTGGGTAAGCTCAAATTCTAGCTGTCCTCTATTTTATAATTTGTACAAAACTAATCATACAAATGGATTGTTTTTTTTGTTTCTTGTAGATATCAAATGACCTATGCAACAACAGGATATTCGTTAGTGTATGCGACTGTAAAGGTAAGAAAGATGACATTTAGCAAGATATTTTTGATAAATTTCTATTTGCATATATAGTAACTAAACCATTTGTATCATGTAGGGTGGAGGTCATTCAGTAGCACTGAACAAGCCTAAAGAAGCTGCAGTCCTTTTGGATGGGTGGATCGCTTCTCATACTCATATAAGCGACTCCTAATTAGTAAAATATCCCTATTATCATTCTTGACAAAGAATTTGTCACATATTTGTATGTAAAAAAGTACAACATTCTATTTCTTTTACATATAAAAATAGTGACATCTGCATGATTGCATAGCCTTTGTATTTGATCCTAATCCTGGATGAATGTACAAGAAAGACATGTATTATGGTTTTCATGATTATGGCATGTGTTATTCGTCAAGAACATTAATATTGCGTGCTATATAACCGGTCTGGTTGAGTATTCTAGAACCACCTTCGTTCAAACCGGCCTGTTTTGGGTTGAACCGGATGATCTGGACTGGAAGTTGAATTGGAATTTTAACTTCTTTTTTGTTTTTACTTTTATGTTTCAATATCTCATTTATTTGATTCAGTTTACTTCCATATAAAAAAGCAGTTTCATACTTTGTTTTACATGGAGCCGGAATTAGGATAACAGAGGTGGAGGAACTGCAGTGCACTTATTAACACAATAACATCACAATGTGGAGGGGCATGAAGAATGGACGTTATTCGACATGTGAACGTCACGTCAGCAAGCGTCAGAAAAGTGACATGGTGGAAAAAAGGAGGGGTGGGAAGGGGCGTGAAAGAGAGGCGTTATCCGACGACAAGTGGCACATATTTTTTATTATTAATTTTATCTGATGATTACATATTATTTATTATTATTTTTTAAAAATAGCATTATTACTAATATATATAATAAAAACACAAAGATTACATTACTAAAAAAAACGATTACATAATTTAAACTTAAAAAACGAAACATAATCTAAAATAACTGAAACTAGGTGCGATATTTATCCATGATTTCCTTTATCAGTTTCATGTATGTTTCCAGCTCTTCGCCTTCAAGGTGATCGATCTTCGTATCGAGTATTTTCATATCCGTTCGCTTTTGCTTTTCTTCGTAAAGGCTAAAGGCCTTTATTTTTTGAGTGTTTCTTTCTTGTTTGATGTTGTTGAACATGTGAATTTCTTCTTGGATGCCGACGAAAGCAGGGTTTTTTTCATCACTCATAGTGGATGATTTTTGGGCCCGTTTTTTGACTTATCTGTTCCCGGTGGCCGTTCGGCTTCAAAATCATCGTCGCTTAAGTTGATCTCAAAGTCGGTACGAGTATCCGAGCAACTAGTGGAGGAACAACTTTTGGACCTTTTAGAGGACGATTCTTGTAACAACTCCCAAAGTACAATATAAGGACCCCTGATCGAAACCCCAGACTTGTACAACGTGACCCAATACGAAAAACAAAGAAATCACTAACAAGACTCTCAGGAGACACGCGAGGGGGGGGGGGGTACCCCTAAATCTTCCGCGACACGCGGGAGAGTACCAGGACACCTGTGACCCGAGCGCGACGTGTGGCAAGCCTATACGTGCGACGAGGCTACCCTAGGCCTACTTGATCACTGCCGCGACACACGGGGGATTCCCTGGTGCCTTCCGCAACACACGGGGATACCCATTAGGGCTATATAATGAGCATCGTGGGACGAAAGTTACCGCTCAAAATCGATCAAATTTCACGATCACTGTCACACCCTCAAAATCCACAAGCGGAGTATTACCGCGAGGCGTGTGACTGACTAGGATCATACCACCAATCATACTGAACGATAAGTAAAATAAAGTAAAACAACCACAATCAAAACGTTTAGTGTTCACGAAAACAATATCCCAGATAAAGTTTAAGTGTTAGCGGAAGCATAAAGTTTAAAGCCCATTAATAGTTTCAAAGCATAGTGTCTAGTAATAGAAACCCAACGATTGGTTCCCTTCCACAATGTCCACTCCTCGTGCAAACTCCAGCCATGTACCTAACGACCTGCAAAGCATGCAGTAGTGTGTCAACATAAAGTTGGTGAGTTCACAGTTGTTTTGTTTAGTGTTGTTCCAAAAACCACAAGTTTATTAAGTTGCTTTGTTCTTTATAAAAACATGCCATGGGGAGCTACCCCACTGTTTTAAACTACTAGACCCATACCATACCGACTACTGACTGTAGTATGTTTAGTGCCCCAAGTCAATGTCTATCATCATTGACCAAGTGCCCAAGTATATTAGTCCACTCCCGTCCTCTGCGGCAAGGTGTGAGGCTTGTCAAACCTAATAGCGCTATTTAACTAATAACCCGTTTGCCATTGGCCCGGCGATTAAGTCGGTATAAAATGAGTGGGGACTTTCAAATAGAGTTCCGTCTAGTCCGCTTAAGACATGTAATATAAATAACGGTTTTCGTCCCTCACAAGGAGATGAGGTTGTACGCATTCTACCCAAGTAGAATATGCATGTTGCATCCCACCCAAGGGGGATAGTTGTTGTTTGTCCCATTCCCAAACCACCGGGAATTGCATGCTTTTAAGAAAACTGTGAACTCACCTTAGATTAGCTCGACAGATAAAAGTAACTTGAGCTAATGTGGTCAACCATGTCCTATTATGGTTACCATACAAGTCAGGTTCATATTCAAGTAACAAACACATTGTTCAACACGTATTCTAACACGTTGCATACAAGCAAGGTTCACAGCATACACGTATAGTATAACAGTTAGGTATAAGTGCACGTTTTAAGCCCAAGTGTGCGGCCTGAGTATATGGGCCTGTTGAAAGTGTGCGAGTCCCATATGAGTGTGCGAGTCTAATTTAATGCAGCCCAGTTAAGTATATGTTGCGAGTGGGACCCCCTGTCGAAACCATGAGGTCTCGACTCGTAACCTAGAGATCTCGAGTCGAGATCAGACTGTCTCGAGTTGTAGTAAAAAAGGTCTCGAGTTGTAGTAAAAAAGGTCTCGAATTGAGATCAGGAAGGTTTCGAGTCATGAAGCACTTGTCGAGACCATGAGGTCTCGAGTCAGGTTTCGAGTCGCAAGCGGCGGGTCTCGAGTCCTCTTGTTTTGTGAAGTTTGGTCTCGAGTCGAAACCAACGGATTTCGACTCGCAACTCCAGTCGAGACTCAAGAGATGTAACTGATTTCCTTTTTAAATGTCCTTTATCTCCGTAACAACAGTTATCACATTTGGCAAGTTTCAATCGAATCAAACAACATTATTTGGCAGCAGTTACACACATTCATACAATCTAATCATGAACAACAATTTAATCAACATTCAAAACATTCTAATCGGATCATTAGAACAGTGATTTCAACATTCTTATGCAACCCTAATCATTCTTTTATCATCATAACAGTTTAGTATTCCAACCCCCAACTGATTCGTGACCACCAACACCCATATCATGCAACCCTAGTTCTTGTGTAACATCATGCCAATAATACAACACTTCTTATACTGGAAAATTATCAATCAATTAACATGTAATCGGCCCTAGATCAACATCAACATCATACAATCCCTTCTAACAGTTTTGTTAATATATGTTCCTAATCATCAAACAAGACAGTTTCATCACACACATCTTGCAAGAACCCATTCAACATAATGATTGTAACAACCCGCTTTTTTTGGAAGTTAAAGTACAAGTCAAAGGAAGAAAAGATTGCTAATTGCGATCTGTCACTCCTTGCTTAACTATTGATTGTACGTCAATGACTTGTAATCGAATCTTTTTATTTAACCGCTTTAGTTGTATTATGTGGAGTACTTATTAATAATCGAGGTTTAATCGCATGTTTTATCGCTAATCGACTTATCGGTAATCGCATCGCTTTCGCATTCGCAACTCGAATTATGTGTTCTGGAAATTGTTTTACGTGTGTGTGTGCTATTATGTGTTACTTGTGCATGTTATGTTTATTTTGACGTGTTTAATCGCAATCGCAATTCTATCGTATCGCAATCTAATCGCAAACGCTAAACGTAAGTTATTTATAGTGATTGTATGTTAGATATAGTAGTTAGGTTAGTTGTGTGACTAATGGGTAATACTATCGCATCGCTCACTCGAATCGCATCGCAACGCAACGCAACGCAACGCTCAACACGCAAATCGAAACGACAAAACTCAAGCGCGCCGGACACCTGGATCGAATGGCCAACTGATCGAGTGGCCATCCGATCGGATTGCCATCCGATCGAACCGCCATCCGATCGATGTCCAATCCGAAACTTGTGCACTTTCCTCTTTTAGAAACCCTATAAATACCCTCCTGTCACATCACAAGTGATGTGACAGCCCTCTCACTCGACCAGCTCGCTCCAGCCCTTCTTTTCTCTCAATTTCTCGCGATTCTTGTAAGTTCCCACTCAAATCTTGTACTTCTATGATCTACACGCACTTCTTCATCGTTTTCACCTTTGAATCTTAACTTTTAACCCTGAAATCAACGGATTTGAGGTGTTCTAGGATGATGTCATCATGGAGTTCTTATGAACTTCAAGATTTGGCTTCATTCCACCAAGAACAACTTAGATCTGAAATATTTCCACATGAATAAACAATGATTTTGCATAGATCTATACATTTTCAAAGTTGAAAGGATTGAAAGATGGTTTTCCAACTTTCTTTCAACTCTTTTACACTCAAAACCGGTAGAACCGGAGCTCGTTCTGATCTTCTACTCTTTCTTAGTGATGAGTTGGTTCAAGATCTGGTTACTATCAAGGAGACAACCGATTTCGGGTTAAACAAGAACAACCGTCATGAACCAGTAAACTGATCGGATTTGGGTGATTCCTGTTCGATCGGATGACTTGGGACTTGACGAGGTTCTGTTGTTTAGCACATAGTCAAACCATCTCGAACAAACCGCAAACTTTCTAAAAATAATCAAGTTCAAAACGATCAGATTCGTTGGGAAGGATTGCCGTCCGATCAGATTGCTGTCCGATCAGATTGCCATCCGATCGAACCGCAATCCGATCGGATTGCACTTGAGTTTCAACACTTAAACGATTTTCAACATGTTCAATGCATAAGTTAGTTCTAACGGATTTCCATTCGATCGGATTGCTATCCGATCGAGTGACCGTCCTGCTGTGAACTTATTCTCAACTGAGAAGCCTCGCCAATCGGATCGCAATCCGATCGAACGACCGTTCGATCGATCGACCTGAAGGGTAGAGATACTTCTTCGTTTTCAAAATGCTACAACGAAAACTTCAAGCCATCATACACAAACACATCCTTACCAAACGAATGTCTATATGACCGAATGGCCATCCGATTAGATAACCATCTAAACGGATTGACATCCGATTGAGTGACCATCCGATCGGATTGCCGTTCGACACTTGGTCACTTTTCACCGTTTTACGCACCACTCTTCGCTTATGCTATCATTAACTGTTCAGGCTAATAACTCTAGCGCTCCCTTCAATCCATTTCCATCGTTGTGAGTATACTCGATCCCTTTTTGCTTTATGCACTTTTGGGTGTTACATACGTTACTTATTCTAAATCACATCGACACACAACGCAATCACCATTTATATGCTGACCGTTATTGCATGTTACTTGTTATTCGATGAATGCTTGTATGTTATGTTAACACAGTGATTGTTGCCTGACGCCTTAGCAACGATAGTACTATTTGTTTAGACTCAGCACCTGTCATGGACAGGGGTTGTTAAGGTTACCTCTCACATGTCGCAGTGGTGATATGTGTTGCGCATTCTACAACTCGCAGTCTAGTCTGTGCATATTTCATTGTCGATAATCTACTAGCTTCGAACTATACATGTTACATGCTGGTTATGCGTAAATGAATTCGAACTCTACTATTACTATTAAACTTGTATGCTCACCTTTACACTATGTGTATTGACCGCTATTTTAACGTATGTGACAGGTGCTTAGGATGTTTGCTTGCTGTTTGATGAAACCGAGCTAGGATGGAGTCTAGAAACAAACTAAATAAAATCTGAGTTGTCGGAATGGATATTTGTCTTTGAGAACAATGTCTGTAATAACTTTTTTTATTTTATATGTTTGTGGTATGGGACATGAACCTTTAATATATTATAACAAATAGTTGTTATGGATTCTCCTGGATAATCTGTTTCGCTCAGTGTCGCGCCCCGATGATTCCGCCATTGGTTGGGGTGTGACAATGATCATGGCAATCACAACATCAAGTATCACGTAATAAACAACTAACAATGATGAAACACTAACTGGGATGTCGAATGAATCAGTTTGATCGATGCAAGGGCTTCGAATGAAGGGAGGGCTGCCGTTGAGTGAGAGAGGGGAAGAGAGAGGAGTTTAGGGTTTTGTGTGTTTTGTGTTATGAGAAGATTATGAGAAAACCAACACACACCCTAGTGTATGCGCATACTAAACTAATCGGGCCTAGCCTCGGGCTTCGCTTGAGCTAAGAACCGAGAGGGGTTTGGGCCGAGAACATGTCTGCCACAATAAGGGAGTGTGCGGTCGAGAGTAAGGTGTGTGACCCGAATGTGTCGTGTGCTCAAGTTCTTATAAAACAATTAACACTTAACATTTAACAAAAATTCAAACATTTAAAACATTCAATCCAATTCATTCATACCAACACGTATACAACGTAACACAAAGAAGGAAAAGAACTAGTAAAAGACTCTTGAAAGTACGAGTTGTCACATCATCCCCAAGTTGAAAGAAGTTTCATCCCGAAATTTAGCACGTAGTCACTAAGGAAGCTAGTTGTGTTGAATGTTTCCTTGGGGTATCACATCATCCCCCTGTTGGTTTGGA
Organism: Helianthus tuberosus; assembly: GCA_030545235.1. NCBI lineage: Eukaryota > Viridiplantae > Streptophyta > Magnoliopsida > Asterales > Asteraceae > Helianthus > Helianthus tuberosus. The sequence continues at coordinate 30,263,220 of CM060436.1, forward strand.
ATTTCGTCCCGAAATTCCGCAGTAGCTTCATTGTTGGACTCATCTTTCTTAAACAACTGAGAATACTTGCATTTCATTTGGTCTTCTCATTCCCAGGTGAACTCTGGGCAACGATGTGAGTTCCAACGAACTCGAAGAATAGGTATCTTGCTTCGTTTAAGCGTCTTGATTTCCCGATCCATAATTTCCACCGGTTCCTCGACAAAGCGCAACTGATCGTCGATAATGAGTTACTTGAAAGGAACAATGAGGGTCTCATTTGACAGATACTTCTTCAGATTCGACACGTGAAAGACGTTGTGAACACTACTGAGTTCTTCGGGAAAATTCAGTCTGTACGCCACCTTGCCGATTTTCTCAGTGATTTCGAAGGGTCCAATATAACGCGGATTAAGTTTGCCCTGTTTGCCAAAGCGAACCACACCTTTCCAATGTGAGACTTTGAGTAGCACTCGATCCCCAACCTGGAAATCGAGAGGTTTCCTACGCTTATCAGCGTAGCTTTTCTGACGGTCACGAGCTGCCGCCATTCGTTGTCGGATTTGGGAAATCTTTTCCGTTGTGTCGAGAATGAGTTCTGGGCCAGTGATTTGGCTGTCGCCAACTTCTGCGCAGCGCAGGGGTGATCGGCATTTCCGTCCGTACAAAGCCTCGAATGGAGCAGCTTTGATGCTGGTGTGGTAACTATTGTTGTAGGAAAACTCTACCAAAGGTAGATGCCTTTCCTAGCCGTTACCAAAGTCTATGACACATGCTCGCAGCATGTCTTCAAGGGTCTGGATGGTGCGTTCAGTCTGACCATCCACATGTGGGTGATAAGCAGTGCTCATGTCCACACGTGAGCCAAAGGATTTGTGCATCTCCTGCCACAAATCAGATGCAAAGCGTGGGTCATGATCAGAAATGATGGAAGTTGGCACTCCGTGCCTAGCGACTACTTCCTTCAAATAGATGTCTGCGAGTGTAGAAAACTTGTCAGTTTCCTTGATTGCCAGGAAGTGTGCAGACTTAGTCAGTCAATCCACGATCACCCAGATGGTGTCGTTTCCTCGTTGAGACCTAGGTAAACAAGTGACAAAATCCATGGAAATTTGCTCCCATTTCCACGTTGAGATGTCAGGTTGTTGCAGTAGTCCTGATGGCTTCTGGTATTCAATCTTAACCCTAGCACAAGTCAAGCATTCACTAACATAAGTCGCTATGTTAGCTTTCATGTGGGGCCACCAGTACAAAGCCTTGAGATCCTGGTACATCTTGTCAGAACCAGGATGCACCGAGTAACGAGACTTGTGTGCTTCGTCCATCACAAGCTCTTGTAGGTTCCCATATGATGGAACCCAAATGCGTTCCGTGAAGTAATATGTACCATCTTCCTTGCGTACGAGTTGTTTTTCCATGCCCCGCATGGACTCAGCTAAGAGGTTCTCTTCCTTCAATGTGTCAACCTGAGTGTCAAGGATTTAGGTAGGAAGATTAGAGTGGATAGTAAGCTGTAATGCACGTACCCGCTTAGGTTTGGTTTCCTTCTGACTGAGGGCATCGGCCACAACGTTGGCCTTTCCTAGATGAAACTTGATTGCGCACTGGTAGTTGTTGAGGAGTTCGACCCATCGACGCTGTCACATGTTCAACTCCTTCTGATCGAAGATATGCTGGAGACTCTTGTGATCGGTGTAGATGGTGCACTTGGTATCGTACAAGTAATGTCTCCATATCTTGAGTGCAAACACTACTGCTCCCAACTCTAAATCGTGGGTAGTGTAGTTCTTTTCGTGAACCTTGAGTTGGCGTGATGCGTAAGCAATGACTTTCTCACGTTGCATCAACACACAACCAAGTCCTTGGATCGACGCGTCGCAATAAACAACGAAATCATCTGTGCCTTCTGGTAACGAGAGAATGGGTCCAGTACAGAGTTTCACCTTCAACTGCTAAAACGCAGATTCCTGAGTATCACCCCACCGGTTGGTGACACCCTTCTGAGTTAGAGTAGTAAGAGGCTGTGCGATCTTCGAGAAATCCTTGATAAACTTTCGGTAGTAACCCGCCAAATCCATGAATTGACGGATTTTTGTTGGAGTTCGAGGTGCAGGCCAGTTCTTGATCGAGTCAACTTTGGATTGATCGACGTGAATTCCATCTTCATTGACTACATGGCCTAGGAAATGGACTTCATGAAGCCAAAAGTCACATTTCGACAACTTAGCATAGAGTTGCTCTGTTCGAGGAAGTTCAAGAACAAGACGCAGATGTTGCTCGTGTTCCGCCTGAATTTTAGAATAGATCAGGATGTCGTCAAAGAAAACAATAACAAACTTATCCAAGTATGGTCTGCACACTCGATTCATGAGGTCCATGAAAAATGCAGGTGCATTTGTCAACCCGAAAGGCATAACCAGAAACTCGTAGTGTCTGTAACGAGTCCTGAATGCTTTTTGGAGATGTCTTCGTCTCGGACTCTCAGCTGATGATAGCCCGATCTCAGATCAATCTTAGAATAGAAGCTCGACCCTTGCAACTGGTCGAACAGGTCATCGATGCGAGGAACTGGGTAACGATTCTTCACGGTCGCCTTATTAAGTTCACGGTAATCTATGCACATACGGAAGGTACCGTCTTTCTTCTTGACAAACAAGACTGGGGCTCCCCAAGGCGAAGAACTAGGACGAATAAAACCCTTGTCCAAAAGTGCCTATAGTTGCGTGGACAATTCTTGCAATTCAGCTTGGGCTAAATGATAAGGTGCGCGAGCTATAGGCCAGGTAATTCCTCAGGGAATACCTCAGGAAAGTCGCGTACAATCGGGATGCCTTCAATCTTCTTCTCCTTAGCTTGGGTGTCGGTAACAAAAGCTAGAATGGCAGTGTGGCCCTTTCGCAAACACTTCTGGGCCTTAAGGAACGAGATGATGCCCATAACAGCACCACTCTTTTCACCATATGTCGCAACCCCGACCCCTACCCCAGGAGTGGGTGCCGCGAGATTCAGATCAGTGGTATCGGTGTTTATTAATTTAGCAGCGGAATACATCAGGGCCGTAGTCAGGAAATATTTTTGTTAGAGTAAAACACCAAACTGTTTATAATAATAAATCTGTGGGATAAAACCCAAGTTCATTTGATAATACATTTGTAGGGATAAACCCTAATTATTGAAAATAAAACTCCTTTTTGTTTAGGTAACTTTTATAGCCACTTTTCCAAGCCTTCAGTGCTCTCCAGCTGGCTTCTATTTGGCTTTCACATTTTGTTACCTAAAATGCATTTTAAAACATTTTATCAGCAAGAAATACTGGCGAGTGCATTCCAGTTTAATCAAAATAGTTTAAATAACTTCCACAGTATTGAGAGCGATTACAATGTTTATATCTACATAATTACTCATTCAGTACTATCCACACCAGACTTGTGGGTCATATTACTCATTGGCTAACGCTTTGTCCAGTGGTAACGTCTTTCACATTTTATATACAAAACCCCAACATACCGGCAGTAATTTTAGAATACAAAGACTCAATCACTATTTAAGTATTTATAAAAACATTTGAGGTTTTCATAAAAGATTTACAAAAAGAGTTTATAAAAGAAATGTACTCACATTGTAGATTTAGGTGATATTATTATAGCTTCCTGGTGATTCTCCTGGTTATTATCTATTAAAACTAAATAATGCACACGTGTTAGTAAAATAACCCAAATCACATTAACCGTACAACTCGAGACAGAATTCGAATGATTGAGTCAGGCAGAGCCTTGACATGCATTACGAAATCCTAGAACAATCGAGTGTAACACGAGACAGAACTCCAACGACTGAGTCGGGCAGAGCCCTGACATGCGTTACGGAGCCCTAAATCGATCGTGTAGGGTAACAGCAGGGTTATAATACTTACAACAAGGTAGAGTTTCGCTTTATAGTGGGTATTATGCCCGGGTATTATTTCTACTATTCAGAAATTGAGAGAGAGATTTAGAAATTGAACGACTGATAAATAAGCTGATCGATCCAATTTATAGGCCAGATCTATGGCGGCTCACGGCCCGCGTAAGCATAGGTTAACTCTCTCGTGGCCCGCGAGAGAGCACGTGTCGAGTATAGCTTTGACCAGTCATTGGTCTAGCTATGTCGAGTCACCGGACACGTGGCACCATGTAGTGTCGAGCAAGCAAAGGTTCTCGGCCCCCCCGAAGAACCAAGTGTTTCTGGGTCGCTGCCTACGACAACCCTACAGATTTTGTTTTTGTTGATTTTTCTAAGTATAAGGGTATTTCGGGCTCGTTTCTTGCATATGGGGTACGTAAGGAACATTTTAGGGTCACGTTAAGGGTTCTAGGAGGATTGTTATATCCTCCCCACCTTGTTTTAGATCTCGTCCTCGAGGTCTACTGGAACAGGTGTGGGTATTTCCTCTTCATTTCTGACTCGAGTTCCCAAGTGTATTCCGGTCCTCTCTTGGAATCTCATTTTACTTTGACCATAACTAGTCTCTTGTGTTTGAGATTCTTGATCTTTCTATCTTCAATCTGAACGGGTTTCTCGACAAACTTAAGTTTCTCATTTACCTCTATGTCCTTAAGAGGTATTACTAATGATTCGTTTGCTAAGCACTTTTTGAGATTACATACATGAAACACATCATGTATTCCTGCCATTTCCTCTGGCAGTTGTAGCTGATAGGCTACGAGTCCTATACGTCTAATAATCTCAAAAGGTCCAACATACCTGGGGCTTAGCTTTCCTCTCTTAACGAATCTGACTACTCCTTTCCATGGAGAAACTCTTAATAGTACCTTATCTCCTACTTGGAATTCTAAAGGTTTCCGTCTGTTATCTACATAACTCTTTTGACGATCTCGTGCTGCTTTTAGTCTTTCATTGACTTGAATTATCTTGTCCGTTGTTTCTTGCACTATCTCAGGTCCATATAGTTGTTTTTCTCCAATTTCTGGCCAACAGACTGGAGTTCGGCACTTTCGTCCATAAAGTGCTTCAAAAGGTACAGCATTAATGCTAGTATGATAGCTATTATTGTAGGAAAATTCTATTAATGGTAAATGGTCGTCCCAATTTCCTCTGAAATCAATTACACAGGCTCTAAGCATATCTTCCAAGGTCTGAATAGTCCTTTCGCTTTGTCCGTCTATTTGTGGATGATAAGCTGTGCTTAGATTTAACCTGGTTCCCATTGATTTTTGGAAACTTGTCCAAAAATGATAAGTAAAACGGTTATCTCTATCAGATACAATAGATAAAGGAATTCCATGTAATGAAACTATTTCATTTACATAAAAAAATAACGAAAATTTGACACAATGAATATTTTATTAATAAAATAATGCTGTTTTTTTTTTCAGCTGAATAGAAACAGAATATTATTAAAAATGGGCTGAAAATTTTATAAAAATCCGAAAATGGGCCCGAAAATTTATAAAAATCAACACAATAAGAATAAATCGAATCGGCTAGTATATAAAAAAATGAATTTTAGGTGCCGAAAACCCAAAGAATAAATGAATACATAAATCCGGATTCGAACAAATAAATGAAGCAAAAATTTACAAGTGTACAAAACAATCAAGAACATGAATAAATGAATTAAAAACAAGAAATATTAACAAATAAATAAACAAATAAATAATCAAGAAAATATTCACAAATATTAACAAGTATATACACCGATAAAACAATGACTCGGGTCGTTCCTAAAGCTCGCAATTTCCCCGGCAACGGCGCCAAAAACTTGACGTGTGCGCGACTACACATATTTTTATAATGAAATTACACACGATTCGGTTTTAAATTTATAAAAGTGATTATTACTTTAACATCAAAACACACACGAAAGAGGCAAGTGTACCCCGTCATATATGTAGTAAAGTATCGGTAAGAACCAAGTATCGATCCAAGGAAATGGGCGGAGGAATAATACTAGACCTTTGTCACTAAACTACCGGTAAAAACATAAGTTGTTTGATTTTTAAATAAACTAGAGTAAGCATAAACAAATACTTATAAAACATAGTAGAAAATAGATAAATAGCCTTGCTTAATACACAACCAAAGCATGTCAACTAAGTCGGTTTTGGCACTAGAAGCATTCGGTCAATTTTCCCTTTTAAGACAATTAGTATCCCTTTCGGGAATCCTAACATGACAATCATTCGGAAAGTTAAAACGATAAACACACTTTAACCACCTAAAATTGTTCTTTAACGTGCAATTGATAAATGTCTATGAAAATCTCTTAAAAATAAGTTAGTCATCCGTTAGGAGTTTTCTAACCTCACTTAAACAAGGAAAGCGACACCGATAAACACAATGCAACCACCGAGACAAGCATAAAATAGATTAAATCACAACCGAGTTCATTTTACAAATCTTGCACATAAATTCACCAAGATAGCAATTTTGGCCTAAACTACTAACTAAGCTAACAAATCATGGCAAGAATTTATAACGACACCATTTAACCCGTTAAGGTCCTTCCGTGACGGCAAGCTTTCTTGATTAACAATAATTACATTTTATTAAATCACTAACCATTTCTAGTATCATGATGCACACATTTTAACCAAGCTAAACTAGTTAACCAAGTTTAAAGTTTACTAATACAGGATTAATTAAACTTCATTTTTCAATTATCTTAACTAACCTAGCATCAATCATCGAACACAATTACTTATAATCAAGAATCAATATCAATAACAAGGTTGCAAACTAATCATCAAAGATAATCATAGAAAATACTTCCAAATGTCATTACAAACAAAGATTAACATACTAATGGCTATAATCAAGCAAGGAATTGTTGTGTTTTTGCCCAAAGGCTACAATAATACATAAACATTAATCTAAATGCTTGAAAGATTAACAAAATCATGGAAAGATTAGAAAACCAAACCATAAACAAGCATAAGATTAAGAATCCGGATAGTAATCGAGCTAAACGGGACAATGTGGCTTGAATCCGGGTGAAAGCTAACGCCTCCGGAGCCTGAAAATCGCCTGAATTGCTCTCCAAAATTCCAGAGTTACGAGCAGAATGTTTCTGCAAGTTTTTTATATAAATTCGGTTTCCCATGGTCGTGCGTCCTGTTGCACGAACGTTCACTTTAAGCAATTATTGGAGGTATGGTGTATCATACCCCATGACGTCACATATCTTGACCGGTCTTCGGTCTCGCACGACCGTTCTTCATATGGCACGACCGTGCGTTTCCGGGATCATGTTGCATGGATTGCTGCACTGGTCGTTCAGTTCCGGGGTTTTAGGTGATCATCGGATCCGCACGGGGTGCAAGATATGGAACGCCCGAGCATCACCGGGATTGCCTTGTTTGCCTTGCACGCCGAGTTGCACGTTCCTTCAATGCCGGGCTGGCTTTCATTTGTCGGATATGCACGGTCGTGCATCAGGTCGCACGACCGTTCCATTTGCCCATGTCAGTTTTCTAACAGAATGTTCGCAGCTTCGTCGTTTTGTCCGGAAAGTTCTCGTTTTCGCTATCATCTTGTCTGGTATGCTGTTTTAGGCCTGTAAACAAAAGTGTAGATGATTAAGCATCCGAATGACAGTTTTACGGCAAAAAACGCATAAAATTGGGGTAAAACGGGGGACTAAAATATGTGTAAATTAGCGAATATCAAATCTCCCCACACTTGAACCTTGCTTGTCCTCAAGCAAGCTAAACTAAAATGTAATAAAAGATAGAATCAAACAAGAACGATAATTTACACAATATTTTATTGAAACTACTACAAACGGTTAGCCGGTTTTTCGAAAGACAACATCAATAGACTCAAACCCAACAAGCATATGCAAATATATAGCGACAACCAAAAAGCCGTGACTTTACATTTAATTGACTCAACATGTTAATCTTCACACAACTCACGATGTTCACACACACTCGGTTTTATTTATGAAACATACATAAAATGTGTACGTGCAAACACTCAACGCCTCGTCAATGAAATGTGTAATATCATAAGCTTATCATAAGATCTCGTCTCCACCAACTAACATGCGAAAAAGTGTAAATCAAGAGGTCTTTACGGGTTGTAATGTTAGGCTTGGGCGAAGGGTATGGAAATGGATATTTAAAGTGGCGAAAGTGGTTAAAACTCGGTTTTAGCGTTTAACTAGCAACAAACAATACAACTATACATACAAATTCCTTAAAAAGGCGACTATTGCGCAATCAAGCTCATCAACTATATTTTAACATTTAAGCATTCAAAATTGCTCCATTTTCGTCGACTTCACCCTATTTTAGGGTGGTTTATTTTTTTTTAATTTTTTTATATAATCAAGAAACTAGATATATAATAAACAATAAACTACAACAAACGCTAGTTAAACGATTATTTTAACCGAGTTTCAAAACTAAAAAAGTTTAAAACATAAAAAGGCTAAATTTGGCTAAGTGGGCGATAATGTGGGTAAACAAAGGTAAACGGGAAGGCTCGACATGGTTAATCCTAAAGGGTAATATAAGGTTTACGGGAAGCACAACACAAAGAACAAGGTTTACAACAAAGGGGTAATCTAAGTGCCTCTATCACTTCTACACAATTCCGCAAGTTCATGGTCTTAACAAGCATACTAGTGACAAGTTCTAAATTACACATAACATCCGGCTCACTCCTATATCCGAAATGAACAAATATGTAACAATATCAAAGCTCAAATATGCTCACGTAACGGAAGGAATGGGTAAAAGTGTGAAAACTATCATGCAAGTCTTTCTTTGTTTGTCACACTTTCCGGTTTCCTTTTTTTCAAAAATATTTTGCTTGTCGAGTTTTCATCAAGTCCGAAGCTTTCTAAAACACAACCAACCGGTTTATTTACAAAAATATGTACAAAACACTGATATTTTTGAATGATTTTTCTGATTTGATTTTTTTTATATAGAGGACAAACAAAGTTAACCCCCTCCCCACACTTGAACTTCGCATTGTCCCCAATGCGAGACCCGAGTTATAGAGAAAAGGATAATAGTACTCCCCTCAAGATGATGTTGATGCAACGAGACTTCCGAAGCTGTATCTGTCACGTGCTCCGGTCCAAGATTCGATAGCCAAAACCAGCAAGTATGTCACATGTACACCAAAACCGAACAGAAATAAAATAAACCCAAATAAACCATAATGTACATAAATAGAAATACTAGAAATCCAAACAAAGACATAACAAAAAAAACTAAAGTAAAGAGTCAGAAAATAAAGCATACATAACCGGGGTGTTTGAAATAACAGTCAAAATAAACACCCAAAATAAACAAAGTACGGAAATAATAAAACCACAAACGACCAACTCCACCAACTCCTACTCGTCATCACCATCATCGTCTCTCGTGAAGGACGGGCCCGCATCTCCGTAACCAGGTGGGTTCCATGGTGGGAACTGTGGAGGATGCTAAAAGTAGTCTGGATAGGCATGATGCATCTCCCCAAACAGGTATGAAAATCTAGCACTCACCCCTTGATACAAACTATCCTGGTTTGCCCGAATCTGATCCTGAGTGGCCCTAATCTCGTCCTGTCTAGTCCTGATCTGGTCAATATAAACTCCATGCTGCTCCTGGTTAACCCTGATCTGATCCTGGTTAACTTACATCTGTTGATGCTGGTGGAATGCATGGTGCTAAGGTGAATGTGGTGGTGTCTGTGGCTGGTGCTGCTGCTCCTGATGCTCCTGATCATGCATCACCTCATCCTCATTTTCCTCCACAGCTGGAGGCAACGGGTCCCCGACCTCGTTGTTTAACCCCTTCAATCTATCCCCGTGAGGCAACTCAGCAATCACTCCCATAGCCTTCAGTGACCTAATGTCAACATAAACACCCTCGGTTATCAGAGTGAGACCCTGAAGTACCTCGTCAGTCATCAATTCCAGATTATAAGCAATTTCGGTCACGTACTGACCGCCGTGGATTTGACTGTTGGGTTTCCGCCCCGAGCACTTCACGAAGTATTCAGCCATCCTTGCGGCTAGGTTGATATGGACTCCCTCAACCAGCGCATAGAGAAAAATCAAATATGGTGTTGGACAGTTCCCAAGACTGTCCATGCGCCCACAAATTGTGTGGCTAAACACATGATGCATCACCCGAACCAAAGGGTCTCTCAGTCGTGAAGCCTTCGACATTCTCGGGTCGTAAGGGTCACCAATAGCATTTTCATCCCAAAACTGGTTCCTATCTGCATCAGATGGAAAGGTAAACTGATCCGTGAAGACTTCGGAATCCATGTCTTCTCTTGTGTAGATCCCGAGCTTCCTACCCAATCGACCCACTGTCCAAGTATGCCATCGTCCACCTAACCTGAAAGTTATCCGATCCTTGTATCGGAATTTTGGCCTTCTATGAGCAACTGGTTTTTCGTAGGCATATGTGGAGAAGAACTCTATCGTTAGCTCACGATAGACGGGTCGGTTGATAGATATTAAGCGCGCAAGTGGGAAAGTGAGCATGCCATCAAGTCTTTCACTCTGGTTTAGCTCCCCCATAACTTCCCAATCCAGCCACCTAGTGACTCCGAATTGCCCTCGCCTTGCCCATAAGGCGTCACGTCTCGGGATACAAAGAGCCTCTCGCTCATCTTCGGGATTAAATTGCAGAAAAGGATGGTCCATCTGTATGAGATATATCGTTAGAAAGATGGGATCATGAAAAATTTTAATCGAAAACTGCCGAGCAGACAGTTATGAAGATTCTGTGATTCTAATCTGGGCCTATGGCACGGGCGTGCGACGAGACGCACGGTCGTGCGTCGCCGATAACAAGCACCAGTGGCCCAAATCTGTCGGAACTGCACGGCGTGCGACCAACTGCACCACCGTGCAACACCGAGCAAACATCAGATCATCGTGAATATCCGGAAGTGCACGACCGTTCCATCCAAGGAACGTCCGTGCGACACCTGTTCTGCAGATTTCAAACCCCTGAACTTCGAATAGCCTGATTTTTTCAAAATCAACAACTTTTTTGTACAAACAGGGGTCGGAAACTTAACCGGATGTTCACGATATGAATGGTTCTTGCAAGGGTTAGGGTTTCGCTTGTATTTATGAAGGGAACCCTAAAATCCCTTGAAGAAATGGATGAATCTACCCTAGAAAGCGGAAAAACAGATAAAGTACAAGAAGGAACGTACCGTGCGTAGACGTGTGTGAAACCGTGCGAAGAGACCGTGCGATTTGAAGCAATATCGCTCTGGAACGACTGCAGATGGTTAGGGTTCGCGAATGATGGGTTTGGAAGCATATGGGGGTTTTTATAATGTGCAAAAGACCAAATTGCCCCTGCCTCTCGCACGGTCGTGCGACAGCTCGCACGGTCGTGCGACAGCTCGCACGGTCGTGCGTCACCTACATTTTTCAAACCTACAGCATGTTCTCGGAGATGCACCGGGGGTGCGACTCACCGTGCCGGCCAGCTCGGAAACGCACGGTCGTGCGATTCGTGGCATGGTCGTGCAACAGCTGCATATCAGAATTTCTGCAGAAACCATTTCCGGTAACTGTTTTGGCCGTTTTTCGCCATTTTTTCAACACACCAACTATTTAATCAATATCGCAACATAGAACCTTCGCCCGACACGTACGAAAATTGTACAAACTAAAGTAAACTACCAAACACTCCTAAATTACGCTAAAACTAGAAAAACACCTAAAAAGACGATACTACCCCTAAAGCGCAAAATAAGCTCTTGCTACATTTTTTATCCGCGAGTCAGTAGCGTAGACTCTCTCCTCCCCACACTTATGAGGTGTGCGGGGTTTGGAGCTCAATTACCTCCACCGCCGACTCTATCGTCCCGACAATGTACAACTTCAACCGATGTCCATTTACCTTGAATGTAACGCCATCTGCGTTCTCTATTGCAACAGTACCGTACGAAAATACCTCCTTAACTGTGTACGGTCCTGTCCAACGTGAATGAAGCTTCCCAGGAAATAAGCGCAGTCGTGAATTGTAAAGAAGAACAAGATCACCCGCTTGGAATTCTTTGTGGTCCTTCAAGCGTTTGTCGTGAAGTTTCTTCGTGAGCTCTTTGTAGAGTACGGAGCTTTCATAGGCTTGTTGTCGCAATTCTTCCAATTCATGAATTTGGAGAAACCGGGCTTCACCTCCGGTTTTAAGGTCCAAATTCGCGGTTTTCAAAGCCCACATAGCCTTGTACTCCAACTCTACCGGTAAATGGCATGCCTTTCCGTATACCAACCTAAAGGGAGTAGTCCCAATAGGGGTCTTATAAGCTGTACGGAATGCCCATAATGCCTCATCGAGTTTGTCCGACCACTCCTTGCGGTTAGCACCAACAGACCGCTCAAGGATGCGCTTAAGCCCACGGTTCGTGACTTCCACCTGCCCGCTCGTCTGCGGATGATAGGGCGTGGACAAACGGTGATGCACACCGTAACGGGACAAAGCTTTTTCAAGCTGTGTATTACAAAAATGAGTCCCTCTGTCACTAATAAGCGCTTTCGGAGCGCCAAATCGGGCGAACAAACTTTTTAAGAATCTCACGACCACCATGGCGTCATTTGTGGGTAAGGCTTGCGCCTCAGCCCACTTTGATACGTAGTCAACTGCGAACAGGATGTATTTGTTACCTCGTGAGGGGGGAAACGGTCCCATGAAGTCTATCCCCCAAACATCAAAGACTTCACAAACTTGTATCCAGTTCTGGGGCATTTCGTCGCGTGCCGATATGTTCGTCGCCCTCTGACAAGCATCGCACGCTTTTACCCAACTCTGCGCGTCACGGAAAATGGTCGGCCAGTAAAACCCGGAATCCAACACCTTCTTCGCGGTGAAGTTGGCTCCGTGGTGGCCTCCGGTAGGTCCCTCGTGACAATGGCGCAGAATATCGGTCGCCTCAGTCCTTGATATACACCTTCTGATCACCTGATCAGCACCCACCTTGAATAAGAAAGGGTCGTCCCAAATGTAGTGCTTGATATCTGAAAAGAATTTCCTCTTTTGCTGGTGAGTCAACCCTTTAATCAGAATTCTACAAGCAAGGTAGTTCGCAAAGTCGGCGAACCAAGGCGACTCATCACATATCTCTACACCCATCAAAGACTCGTGTGGGAAATTGTCATTGATTGAATCCCAACGCGCGTCCTCGATGTCTCCATGCTCTAACCGAGATAGATGGTCAGCCGCTACATTCAAAGCACCCTTTTTATCTTGTATTTCAATATCAAACTCTTGCAGCAACAGGATCCATCTGATTAGACGCGGTTTAGCGTCCTGTTTGCTGAAGAGGTATCTAATGGCTGCGTGATCAGTATACACAACGGTTTTCGAAAGCACTAAATACGATCTAAACTTGTCAAATGCGAAAACGACCGCCAAGAGCTCTTTTTCAGTTGTGGTGTAATGCTCCTAAGCGTCGTGAAGAGTTTTGCTCGCATAATAGATCGGGTGAAAGTGCTTTTCTTTCTTTTGACCCAGAACGGCCCCTATAGCGTAATCACTCGCGTCGCACATAATTTCAAACGGCAGACTCCAGTCAGGTGCAACTAAAATAGGGGCCTCAATCAACTTTTGCTTGAGAAGGTCAAAAACCCTCAAGCAATCATCTCCAAATATGAACGGAGCGTCTTTCTCAAACAAACGGGTCATAGGCCTAGCGATTTTTGAAAAGTCCTTTATGAATCGCCTGTAGAACCCTGCATGACCAAGAAAGCTCCGTATCTCTCTCACAAAGGTGGGAGACGGAAGTCGTGAAATAACGTCAACTTTAGCTGGATCGACTTCCATACCTGCACGGGAAATCTTATGTCCCAGAACTATGCCCTCCTTCACCATGAAGTGGCATTTCTCCCAGTTCAGGACCAGATTCGTCTCCTCGCACCTCTTCAACATCTTTCTCAAATTTTCCAAACAATGATCGAAGGAATCCCCAAATACCGAAAAGTCATCCATGAAAACCTCCATAGAATCCTCGATCATATCATGGAAAATAGCAACCATGCATCTTTGGAAGGTCGCTGCTGCATTACACAACCTAAAAGGCATCCGCCGGTAGGCGAATGTGCCGAAGGGGCAGGTAAAGGTAGTCTTCTCCTGATCCTCAGGAGCGATAGGAATTCAGAAGTACCCATAGAACCCATCCAAGAAACAGTAATACAACTTCCCCGACAAACGTTCCAACATCTGGTCGATGAATGGAAGCGGGAAGTGATCCTTACGAGTAGCATCGTTGAGTTTGCGGTAATCAATGCAAACTCGCCCCCCAGTGACGGTACGGGTAGGAATAAGCTCATTCCTATCATTCGAGACTACAGTCATACCACCTTTCTTAGGTACACCTGCACTGGATTCACCCACACAGAGTCGGAAATAGGATAAATCATCCCGGCATCCAACAACTTAATCACTTCTTTCTTCACCACGTCTTGCATATTCGGATTTAAACGCCTCTGATGCTGTGCACACGATTTGTACTCGTCTTCCATCAGAATCTTGTGAGTACAGAAAGAAGGATTGATGCCCTTGATATCCATGATTTTCCACGCAATAGCTCTCTTATGAAGTTTCAGAACCTCGAGAAGCTGATTTTTCTCATCCTTTTCCAATGATGCCGAAATTATGACCGGTAAGCGACGCTCCTCGTCCAGAAATGCATACTCGAGATGTGGTGGGAGTTCTTTCAACTCCAAAGACGGCGGATCTTCAACCGACGGTTTTGCTTTCTCTTCTTCTACATGGACAATTTCAAGAAATCTCTCCGGACTCTGGGAACCATCGTCACTAATTTGATAGACTGGCTGCTCTAAATCGTGGCCCTCCTGCGTAATGCCAATCAGGTCCCCACACGACAGACGTGTGTCCGAATCAAGCTCGTCAACAGTACCTTGAAAATGAGAGCACACACATGCATCGACAATGTCGACGTAATAAAGCTTGTCATCGTGACTTTGCGGATGCTGCATCGATCTTTTGATATCGAATGTCACGTGCTCATCATTCACTCGGAGCGTGATTTGGCCAGCTGCCACATCAACAATCGTCCTCGCTGTATTGAGGAAAGGGCGTCCAAGTATCAAAGGTACTCTTGAATCCTCGTCCATGTCAAGAATAACAAAATCTACGGGGAAAACAAATTTATCGATTTTTACAAGCATGTTTTCCACAAATCCACGCGGATACTTGATTGAACGGTCTGCCAACCGAATGCTCATCCTAGTAGGTGACGGTTCACCCAGATCCTGTTTAGTAAAAACCTTATATGGCATAAGGTTGATACTCGCACCCAAGTCAGCCAATGCATGGCTAACAGACATGTTTCCAATCAAACACGGGAGTGTAAAACTACCCGGATCACCCATTTCCATGGGCAGACGGTTTTGTAGAACGGCAGAACAAGTTTCATTCATCTCCACACATGATATATCCTCGAGCTTCTGTTTATTCGAGAGGATATCCTTAAGTAATTTCGCATACTTTGGCATCTGGGCCATGGCTTCAACAAACGGTATATTAATGTGTAGTTGCTTGAACAACTCAAGGAACTTACCGTATTGTTCTTCGTTCTTCTGCTTCTTCAGCCTACCTGGATAAGGTACTGGAGGAGTGTAATCTTTGACTGGCTCCTGGACTTGTGCTGTACTTGCTGGGCGTAGCCTGGCTTGCACCTCGTCCGGTGTGTCAGTCGGGACCGCTTCAGTGATCGGTGATGAGTCCGATATGACGGGTCGGGTAGTTTTTCCACTCCTGGTCATGACAGCATTCACATCCCTGTGTCCGCCCGGGTTTGGTTCTGTATTGCCCGGAAGACCACCCTGGGGTCTTTTAGACATCATCTGTGCCAGCTGACCAACCTGATTCTCGATATTTTGAATCGAGGCTTTGTGACTCCTCATTTCTCCCTCGTGAGAAAGAAAACGATCCTCGCTCTGTTGGTAGCGTTTTTCAGCCAACTGATTAGCACTCGAGGAGCTAGTAAGAAGCTGAGCCATCATATCCTCCAGCTTAGAACTAGACTGAGGGGCCTGCTGCTGGGAGCTACTCCCAGTGCCCTGATTCTGATACGAATATGGACGCTGCTGGTAAGGTTGGTTGTATTGCTGGAACTGCTGACCCTGACCTTACTGCGGCGCTGGAGCGCGCGGATTGAACCCCAATGGGTTTTGATTGCCTGTATTCGTTCGCCACCCAAAGTTTGGGTGATTTCTCCAACCGGGATTATAGGTGTTGCTGTACGGATTGTTCTGCGGCCTCACCTGATTACTCACGAAATTTACTTCTTCGTGGCCCTCATATACGACTCCCTGAAAGCACGCACCAGGCTCATGTGACACTCCACACTGGTCACATCCCGAGCCAGCTTGCGCAATCATCTGGGACCTGTCGAATCTCGATGCAAGAGCTGAGATTTGTGCAGTAATGGCCGTGTAGTCGTGTACAACATGAACTCCAGCACGGGATGTTGATGATGATGATGTAGCCCGGCCTCTATCTCCTTCGCGACGCGAGCTGGATTTCAACGCAACTTTTTCTGTGATAGCATACGCTTCAGTCGGCGTCTTAGTTCCTAGATCGCCTCCTGTGTTCACGTCTAATCGCTCCTGCGTGTTGTAACAGAGCCCCTGATAAAACGTCAAAACCAGCTGTCTCTTGGAGAAGCCATGATGTGGAACATCAATCAACAAATCCTTGAATCTCTCCCAAGCCGCATGCAACGACTCGCCCTCGTCCTGGCGAAAGGAAACAATTCGGTTCCGTAGCTTGTTTGTTTTCTCAGGTGGAAAATATTTCTGCATAAACTGCTCCGCCAACTGATTCCAGGTCCAGATGGACCCGGCTGGGAGTGACATAAGCCAAGCTCTAGCTTTGTCACGTAAAGAGAACGGAAACAACCTCAACCGAATTGCATCTTCCGAAACACCTGTAATCCTAAATGTCGAACAAATAGCAAGAAATGCAGCGATATGCCTCCCGGGATCCTCATGCTCATGCCCGTCAAACTGTACTGAATTCTGCACCATATTAATAATACTAGATCTAATTTCAAAAGTAGGTGCATCAACAGTAGGTGGAAGGATACTCGGCTCCAGGCCTGTTCTTCCGTGCTGATTTGTCTCATTCAAAGGTCGCTCATCATCCGCCATGATTCTGTCTCCTCCTGAGCCCTCGGCTTCAGCAGGTACCACCGGCTCCGGCTCACCACTTGCGAGCAGTAGCCCAACCGCCCGACCTCTCGCGCGTAGACGTCTCCTAAGATCACGTTCGGGCTCGTCTGATGGTTCAACAACTTCTGGAGCGGGGGTCGAGAACATTAACCTGCAAACGAAAATTTGACACAATGAATATTTTATTAATAAAATAATGTTGTTTTTTTTCAGCTGAATAGAAACAGAATATTATTAAAAATGGGCTGAAAATTTTATAAAAATCCGAAAATGGGCCCGAAAATTTATAAAAATCAACACAATAAGAATAAATCGAATCGGCTAGTATATAAAAAAAATGAATTTTAGGTGCCGAAAACCCAAAGAATAAATGAATAAATAAATCCGGATTCGAACAAATAAATGGAGCAAAAATTTACAAGTGTACAAAACAATCAAGAACATGAATAAATGAATTAAAAACAAGAAATATTAACAAATAAATAAACAAATAAATAATCAAGAAAATATTCACAAATATTAACAAGTATATACACCGATAAAACAATGACTCGGGTCGTTCCTAAAGCTCACAATTTCCCCGGCAACGGCGCAAAAAACTTGACGTGTGCGCGACTACACATATTTTTACAATGAAATTACACACGATTCGGTTTTAAATTTATAAAATTGATTATTACTTTAACATCAAAACACACACGAAAGAGGCAAGTGTACCCCGTCATATATGTAGTAAAGTATCGGTAAGAACCAAGTATCGATCCAAGGAAATGGGCGGAGGAATAATACTAGACCTTTGTCACTAAACTACCGGTAAAAACATAAGTTGTTTGATTTTTAAATAAACTAGAGTAAGCATAAACAAATACTTATAAAACATAGTAGAAAATAGATAAATAGCCTTGCTTAATACACAACCAAAGCATGTCAACTAAGTCGGTTTTGGCACTAGAAGCATTCGGTCAATTTTCCATTTTAAGACAATTAGTATCCCTTTCGGGAATCCTAACATGACAATCATTCGGAAAGTTAAAACGATAAACACACTTTAACCACCTAAAAATGTTCTTTAACGTGCAATTGATAAATGTCTATGAAAATCTCTTAAAAATAAGTTAGTCATCCGTTAGGAGTTTTCTAACCTCACTTAAACAAGGAAAGCGACACCGATAAACACAATGCAACCACCGAGACAAGCATAAACTAGATTAAATCACAACCGAGTTCATTTTACAAATCTTGCACATAAATTCACCAAGATAGAAATTTTGGCCTAAACTACTAACTAAGCTAACAAATCATGGCAAGAATTTATAACGACACCATTTAACCCGTTAAGGTCCTTCCGTGACGGCAAGCTTTCTTGATTAACAATAATTACATTTTATTAAATCACTAACCATTTCTAGTATCATGATGCACACATTTTAACCAAGCTAAACTAGTTAACCAAGTTTAAAGTTTACTAATACAAGATCAATTAAGCTTCATTTTTCAACTATCTTAACTAACCTAGCATCAATCATCCAACACAATTACTTATAATCAAGAAATCAATATCAATAACAAGGTTGCAAACTAATCATCAAAGATAATCATAGAAAATACTTCCAAATGTCATTACAAACAAAGATTAACATAGTAATGGCTATAATCAAGCAAGGAATTGTTGTGTTTTTGCCCAAAGGCTACAATAATACATAAACATTAATCTAAATGCTTGAAAGATTAACAAAATCATGGAAAGATTAGAAAACCAAACCATAAACAAGCATAAGATTAAGAATCCAGATAGTAATCGAGCTAAACGGGACAATGTGGCTTGAATCCGGGTGAAAGCTAACGCCTCCGGAGCCTGAAAATCGCCTGAATTGCTCTCCAAAATTCCAGAGTTACGAGCAGAATGTTTCTGCAAGTTTTTTATATAAATTCGGTTTCGCACGGTCGTGCGTCCTGTTGCACGACCGTTCACTTTAAGCAATTATTGGAAGTATGGTGCATCATACCGCATGACGTCACAGATCTTGACCGGTTTTCGGTCTCGCACGACCATTCTTCATATGGCACGACCGTGCGTTTCCGGGATCATGTTGCACGGATTGCTGCACTGGTCGTTCAGTTCCGGGGTTTTAGGTGATCATCGGATCCGCACGGGGTGCAAGATATGGAACGCCCGTGCATCACCGGGATTGCCTTGTTTGCCTTGCACGCCGAGTTGCACGTTCGTTCAATGCCGGGCTGGCTTTCATTTGTCGGATATGCACGGTCGTGCATCTGGTCGCACGACCGTTCCATTTGCCCAGGTCAGTTTTCTAACAGAATGTTCGCAGCTTCGTCGTTTTGTCCGGAAAGTCCTCGTTTTCGCTATCATCTTGTCTGGTATGCTGTTTTAGGCCTGTAAACAAAAGTGTAGATGATTAAGCATCCGAATTACGGTTTTACGGCCGAAAACGCATAAAATAGGGGTAAAACGGGGGACTAAAATATGTGTAAATTAGCGAATATCAATAAGCTATAACCTTTTGACGTTGCATCAACACACATCCATATCCTAACTTAGACGCATCACAATAGACTATAAAGTCTGCAGTTCCTTCTGGTAATGCGAGTATTGGTGTGTTGGTTAACCTTTGCTTAAGAATCCTAAAAGTTTCTTCTTGTTTCGGTCCCCATTCAAACTTAACTGATTTACAGGTCAGTTTGGTTAATGGAATAGCTATTCTAGAGAAGTCTAGGATAAACCGTCTATAATATCCTGCCAGTCCAAGAAAACTTCGTACTTCTGTTGGTGATTCAGGGACTTTCCACTTAGTAATTGCCTCGATCTTTGTGGGATCCACATGAATTCCTTCATGATTAACCAGATGTCCAAGGAATTGCACTTCTTGTAACCAAAATTCACATTTTGAGAATTCAGCATAAAGCTTCTCTTTTCTTAACAATGTCAGAAGTGCATGCAGATGCGCTGCATGTTCCTCTTTACTCTTAGAGTAAATTAGAATATCATCTATAAAGATAATTATGAATTTATCCAGGTATGGTTTACATATCCGTTCATCATGTCCATAAATGCAGCTGGGGCATTGGTTAAACCAAATGACATGACGGTAAATTCATAATTACTGTACCTTGTTCTGATAGCAGTTTTAGGAATGTCCTCTACCTGTACTTTCAGTTGATGATATCCTGAGCGTAAATCGATCTTAGAAAAGAATCGAGCTCCTTGAATTTGATCGAACAGATCATCGATTCTCGGTAGTGGGTACCAATTCTTAATCGTAACCTTGTTCAATTCTCGCTAATCAATGCACATACGCATCAATCCGTGTTTCTTCTTAACAAACAACACCGGTGCTCCCCATGGTATAACACCCATCTAATTCTACTTGAATTTAATAGTAATTCATACCATTTTTGATAAAAGATGTCTAGTTATAACATGGACTTCATAAGTAACAAAACCTTAGTCAACTAACGACTAAGTTAAAACAAAATTTAAAACTTCAAAATCAAGATGACAATTCATTTACAGCTTAACCATAGTCTAGACAAAGTTAAGTTTAACGCGGAAGCTTCAAAAATTCGTGTTCGGTTCTTAAAAAGATGCTTGATCATCGTCCAGATACTTGTAATACCTGAAACTGAAAATTTTAAACAAATCTTAGCATTAGAATTCTTAGAAATATTTCTTAATCGAAACTACGCTTAAAAACGGATTCGATTAGCTAGGATATAAAAGAATTTAAACAAAATGTTTAGGATCTACCGTAACTTACGGTGGTTGCTGAAAAATCCAGATCTGCCGTAAGGCAGTAAAGGACTGCCGTAAGCCTTTTTATGTCTACCGTAAGTTACGGTACCACCGTAACTTACGGTATTCCCTGTAAGTTCATGATTTGGTTTTTTTTTTGTTTGTTCGGCCAATTAGCTATATTACGAAACATTTGTCACGCATAAATTGATTATTCGACCCGTTCTAATCTTTACTCATTTCCCTATCATTTGACTAGGAAGCTTATGGCACTTTATACCCAACATCCGGGGCTTATTATCACCCGCATTTCTTTACCAATCTCATGGCTTAATGCTCTTGTGATTGTTATCGCCTTTTTAACTCTCTAAAACACTAGTACAATAATTTACACAACAAATCAACCCGTTTGGCTCATCTTGTGGAATCCTCCAATATGATGACTACCAAACGGTTTCTTGTCACTCTAAGCCTATTAATTCAAGTAACGATCATGGTCGCTACAATCAACACCATAACTACCCTACAACGAAACTTCGCATAATTTAACAACAATTCGTTTAATGTAACGGGTCAAGTTACATACCTTTAGCGCACGCCCTTCAAACGCAAATCGCCACCGGCTTGTCCACTCGACGCTCCGTTGTCTTTTCCTATAGAGTTCAATCACGACTTGTTTAGAACTCCTTTTCAACCGTATATCGCATAATTTTGTCAAATCATCATAATCATGCGTCTAACTTTAAATTTCAATTTCGAGCCTTCTTTGGGGCATTTTTACAAACACTTAACGGGCAGAATTTTATATCATTCATATTCAAGTTCATAGCTTGTTGTTTAGCTAAACTTAACATCAATAAAGCTTTCATATAACATTTAAACATCATTATTTCCGAAATCACTTTCTATGACCCGTATTACACTAGAATAATCATTCTAAACCCTAGTGTTTACTAGTTTCCTATAAAACCCATGAATCACCTTCAATGTGTTCATGAGATTTTCAGGAATTAGCCATGATTTCGCATGTTATTGTCTAGGTTTTAATCCTAGACACTATATCAACCCTATTCTACCCAAATAGCAAACATGCAACATCAATTTTCAGATTTCCCAATTTCATGAGAATTTCAAACAGAGAATTAACACCAAATTTTACATACCTTGTAACCCCCTTGTGATGAGGATCACTAATCTATGCTCGATTTTCGATTTGGGACCGATCTTGGCCTTCAATTTGTGAGATTTAACTGAGCTAGGGTTCTTGGGGAGCCTGGGGTTCGCCCCCTCCTTCTGGTCGATATCAGCAACACATAAACAAGTGTGTTTTGATTTTAATTTTCTTGTTTTATTAATATTAGTTTTCACTTTAACACTTTTGGTCCCTCAATTTTCACCCTTTATTTATTTTCACTTCTAAACTACTCACAACTCATTCTCAAACTAGGTTAACATTATTCCTAGTTAGTTCATAATTCTTATTTATTCACAATGTTATTGTAATATAAGAATTCGTATTTTCGGGATGTTACACATGGTGATGAACTTGGTTGTACAAAACCTTTGTCAAGAAGTTCGTCCAATTGGTTCTTTAGTTCCTGCATCTCCGTTGGTGCTAATCGATATGGTGCTTTGGCAATCGGTGACGTTCCTGGTACTAGGTGAATCCTAAATTCAACCTCTCTATCAGGCGGTAATCCAGGTAACACTTCTGGAAAAACGTCTGAGAATTTAGATATTACAAGAATATCTTTTAATTCTTTTCCTTTAGTATTAATGATTACAGAAATCATATACACTAATCCTCCTTTCCTTTCATAACATGCGGCTTTCATCACAGAGATGAACTTTGTTGATCGAGTCGGCTTATCTCCTTTAATTGTGATCTTTTCACCACTTGGTGTAGTTACTCGTACTGTCGTTTGATCACATAAAATACTAGCATGATTGGCTACCAACCAATCCGTTCCTAATACAATATCGAATCCAGCCAAATTCATGGGTAAAGGTTAGCAAAGAAATGATGGTTTAGGATTTCTATTGTTGCTCCTGCAAGATTTCGCTTATGTTAATGGATTCTCCTTTTGCTGTCTCTACCAGAAAATCTTGTTGAAGTTTGGCTAAGGGTTGGTCAAGAAGTTTGTAGAAAGAAGTATTGATAAAACTTTGGTTTGCACCAGAGTCAAACAATACTTTGGCAAATATGTTATTAACTAGGAACGTACCGGCAATCACATCTGGAATCATCTTGGCTTCCTCAGCTGTCAGAACAAATGCTCTGGCATTTTTCTTAGGTCCTTCGGTTGTCTTAGCTTTATTGGTTGTGGCTAGAGCTAGTTTCGGACAGTTTGGTTTGATGTGACCAACTTCTCCACAATTGTAGCATATCCTATTATTAGGTTTCCTCCTATAGTCTTCTTCCTTGTGTCTAGACATTTTGCAAAAGTTGCAGTATACAGAGCCTTTTCCAGAATACTTTCTTTTGCAATATTTACAATAAGGTGTAGAGGAGGAACCTGTACCTTTCCCACGGTTGGAATTACCGTAGTGAAATTCTTGGGTAAGCTTTTGAGCTAGGTTCTTTCTCTGGTTTTCCTCTTGTGTACGCACCAATTCATTAGTCAAAGTATTGGCTAGTTCTACTGCTTCTTCTATGGTTTGCGGTCTAGCTGCCTTGACTACGTGTCTAATCTCACTAATTAATCCCCAAATATAACGAGAGATTAACATTGGTTCAAGTGAGGCTAAGGTAGGTACTATCCTAGCATATTCGAAGAATATGGTAGTGTAACCTTTGCAGTCTATTCCAGTCATTCTAAGATTTAGGAACTTATTGGCGATTTGTTCCTTTTCATTAGGAGGACAAAATTTTCTTTCAACCATTTCCTTAAAGTTGATCCATTCCATATTATAAACTCTGTCACTTCCCCTAGACTGTAGAATAGTATTCCACCATTCTAAGGCTGCATTTTTGAAAAGATTAGAAGCAAACATAATTTTATCTTCGTCTGCGCATTTACTTATCTTTATGACTGCTTTTGACTTTTCTATCCAACGTAAGGATGCAATGGCTCCTTCATTGCCTGAGAATTCTATTGGTTTGCAGGCCAAGAATTCTTTATAAGAACAACCGTAAGAAACGGTTCTTCTTCTTTTAGGAAATGGGGCTTGGAATAAAGGTCTGTTATCATTCACACTGTGACTTGGTTCAGTGTGTTGACGTTAACTTCCATTTGCAGATTTATTATTTTCTGCTTCTTTAACAGTCTTAATAATATAGGGCATAGCATCTATAATTTCTTGTGCTACTATGTGTTGGATGACACTGTTATCTATTTGGTTTCCGTTATTCTCATTATTCTGGTTTTCCTGATTTACTTCGTTCGACATCTGAATTGTGAACATTTATCAGGTATTAATTATCATAGAATAAAATTTGGTATAATTATTTATACACATCACACAAACAGATTGATCAAAATCGTCGAACATTGCTACTTTTACTCTTTCAATATATATGCGTCTCTTACAAACTATAACTGGAAAATTAAACACACTAATAGTTATGCATCCGCATCTATTTTAGTTTCTTAGACTAAACGATTGGAAGCTATGATTCTTGGTAGCTAAGCAAGTTGATGTGAGGTGGTAAGAAAAATTACGTGGCAGTGAAATGTTAGATATTTTTTTTTCAAAATACAAAATTACACATATATCTAGGTATTTCTAAGTATCATGTATCCAGTCATGTATATCATGCTCGACGTGTTTCCACATAAGCTTTTCTCCTATTTGACGAATTCTATCTCCTTCCTCCACTAATTCGTCACCATATGAGCGAAGTTCTTCTAAATTTTCCTGGCTCATGGGTGGCATGGGTGCTGGTACAGGATCAGGGTGTCGAGGGATAGGTTGTCCACAAGGGTATGGATTTCTTATTACACTCTGCGTCCACCATTCGCTGCTCCAAAAGGGATCTAAAGGGTTAAGGTTAGTGTACTGAGCTATGGGGTTTGGTGGAGAAATTCTGGGAATTTCATAAGGATCTATATCTGGAATTGGAAACTGGTCTTCCTGGTTGGGTTCTAAGATTTATCGATTTGGGAATAATGGTAATAGTGGCGGTTCAGCTATTGGGTTTAGGTTAGCATCTACTGCTGTAGTGGCTAACATAAGGAAATCAGCCAACTGTCTATCTAGCTCCTCCTCCCAAGGTGGTCTAATAACTGTTTCCTGAGTTTGTGCATTTGCTTCCCTATTAGCTCTAACTATCGCTCTCTGCTGTTGTAACTTCTTCATTCTTTTTCTTCTCCCATGTGCTCCTTTATTAAACCAACCTCTTTTCTTAGTAGTGAAGGGTTCCTCAGACTGTGTCTTAAATATAAATATCCCTTCCTCAGTATCGGCTGAGTATCCTGAGGGATTAGGTTGAGACGATGTTCCCTCATCTTTTGGTGAACTATTTATATGACGATCAGCGTCCGACGTTCCTTGCTCACTCATACTGTAAACTAACAAATAGTCAAATAACACAAAACACATAACATACATATTTATACAGAATTATTTCCTAACACATAATTTAAAATTTAAGTGTCAACAGTACACTTCTTTGGCTTAAACTAGTGGCTGTAGCTCTGATACTACTCTCTGTCGCAACCCCCGACCCCTACCCCGGGAGCGGGTGTCGCGAGATCCAGATCAGTGGTATCGGTGTTTATTAATTTAGCAGCGGAATACATCAGGACCGTAGTTAGGAAATATTTTTATCAGAGTAAAACACCAAACTGTTTATAATAATAAATTTGTGGGATAAGACCCAAGTTCATTTGATAATACATTTGTAGTGATAAACCCTAATTATTGAAAATAAAACTCCTTTTTGTTTAGGTAACTTTTATAGCCACTTTTCCAAGCCTTCAGTGCTCTCCAGCTGGCTTCTATTTGGCTTTCACATTTTGTTACCTGAAACGCGTTTTAAAACATTTTATCAGCATGAAATACTAGCGAGTGCATTCCAGTTTAATCAAAATAGTTTAAATAACTTCCACAATATTGAGAGCGATTACAATGTTTATATCTACACAATTACTCATTCAGTACTATCCACACCAGACTTGTGGGTAATATTACTCATTGGCTAACTCTTTGTCCAATGGTAACGTCTTTCACATTTTGTATACAAAACCCTAACATACCGGCAGTAATTGTAGAATACAAAGACTCAATCACTGTTTAAGTATTTATAAAAAAACATTTGAGGTTTTCATAAAAGATTTACAAAAAGAGTTTAAAAAAGAAATGTACTCACATTGTAGATTTAGGTGATATTACTATAGCTTCCTGGTGATTCTCCTGGTTATTATCTATTAAAATTAAATAATGCACACGTGTTAGTAAAACAACTCAAATCACATTAACCGTACAACTCGAGACAGAATTCCAATGACTGAGTTAGGCAGAGCCTTGACATGCATTACGAAATCCTAGATCAATCGAGTGTAACACGAGACAGAACTCCAACGACTGAGTCGGGCAGAGCCCTGA
Organism: Helianthus tuberosus; assembly: GCA_030545235.1. Lineage (NCBI taxonomy): Eukaryota > Viridiplantae > Streptophyta > Magnoliopsida > Asterales > Asteraceae > Helianthus > Helianthus tuberosus. The sequence goes on from CM060436.1 coordinate 30,289,670, forward strand.
CATGCGTTACGGAGCCCTTAATCGATCGTGTAGGGTAACAGCAGGGTTATAATACTTACAATGAGGTAGAGCTTCGCTTTATAGTGGGTATTATGCCCGGGTATTATTTCTACTATTCAGAAATTGAGAGAGAGATTTAGAAATTGAACGACTAACAAATGAGCCGATCGATCCAATTTATAGGCTAGATCTATGGCGGCTCGCGGCCCGCGTAAGCATAGGTTAACTCTCTCACCGCCCGTGAGAGAGCACTTGTCGAGTATAGCCTTGACCAGTCATTGGTCTAGCTATGTCGAGTCACCTGTAACGCCTCGTATTTCCGCATTTCTTTTTTTTTAGAAAATTAGTATTCGCTTTCTATTATAATATCCGCAGTCGAAATCGGACCGAAAAACGGATTAAAAACGACAAACGACGCATTTTTACGCGATTTTTACCGTAACCGACGATCAGACGCGCAAACGTATACCGACACTATTTTACGCCTTTTGATTTTAAAACACTAATTTACGACACTTTATGGAGCTCGAGTTCGTAAACGGATCTCGTAGAAGTAACGGGCCGCGTATAACACGAGAAGCGGGCTTGTAGGCCTGGGCCCAAGCCCACTTGAAACCTAGTATATATAACTAGTGTGTTATGGTCAAAAGCCTAAATATTTTTTTTGTTTGCAGCCGTTCATCTAACTCTATTCCCTCTCAAATTTTCTTTGCAAACTTTATCTCACCAAACCCACACCTACAAAGGAGAAAACTATCTCCTTCAACACAATTTCCCTCAAACACCTACACACCACATTTCCCTCTCCGGTGCTTTGCCTTGTCCGGCGCCGGAGCTGGAATTCCGGTCGCACACACACACACCACGACACCACGACACCACAAACACCCCTCGTTCCCTCCCTGCAACCCCGACGAGCAAAAACAGCCGACCACCACCCTCTGGTGGTGGCACACGGCGCTGAAAGATGCAGGAAGGAAGTGAAGACAGAGAGAGAAGGGAACGACGGTTGACCGGCGACGGAGCTGTCACTCCGACGGCGGCGACGGGAGTCGTTTGTTGTCTCTTTCCATTCAATCTCAGTTCAGCAGGGTTCTTGTTCAGGTCAGGTCGGACGCACTGCGGCTCGGGTAATCTCGGGAGATTCAGTCGCTGCGCATTCGCCGAAAAAAAAAACTCGAAGAGCCGAACGGAGATCGAAGGCATCTTCTCGACTAGTTTCGGTATACCCTCTTATTCCATTTGTTTCCTTTGCTAAATTTCTTGATGAAATGATATGTTTCTTGGAGTTACTAATCGATTAAGCCAACTGAAAGATGGGAACTATTAAGACAGCATGTTGTTGTCTTGTTCTTTTAAATGAAGAAGATGAACAAGCTAGCTATTTTTAAAATGAATTAAAAGCCTAACATTTCCAATCAGAAAACACGTTCACTATTATCATTTTTTTTTTCCTTTTAAATAGGTTTTGACTTGTTTGTGGTTATTGTTCAGCTGGTCTTGTTTTAAACGTAGAAGACATCATGCTGTTTAAGAAAAAAAAAGAAATTCTAACTACAAACACCTTATAGATTATTTTATTAAAACAATTCATTCACAACCTATCATTTATCAAAATAATAGTTTACTGTTTATACCATATTGGTATGAATAATAGAGGATATTTTATTTATCAAATGAATTAGTCAAATACATAATTCAAAATGTTTGTTGTTTTAAATAAAATATGTATATATTGGTTAAAGTCATGTTTTAATAAGTGTTTTCCAAAGAATGTTTGTCATTTGACTTCTCAACATTCGAAATTCACGAATTATAATTTTAGCCATCATCCCATTATTTAGATGTTTTTTTTAGATTGGAAATACGGTTTTGAAAGTATTCGAACCCTGAGTACTATTTCTTTAAAGGACCATGATAAGAATTTAGGGATGTAATTAAATTGGAAACCATAAAATATTTTATTAAATGTATAACTATTAGCTAAATAAGTTTTTATTTAAATGCTTTTCTCCTTGTTAATAAATAGACAATTCACTATATATTTCTTTTATAACAATAAATGTTTATTATGAGAGGAAATATATTATACCAATTTGTAAATCATAAATATTAGAATACTTGTTTAAACTTATAGTGATCGCCTCTCTTGTGGTACTTCATATCTAGGATAATTGCTCTTGTTCGTTCTCTTGGATTTTTCCCAATCTTACTCGTACGTTACTTACAAGAAATCGCAACGCAATCAATGTGAGCATACTCGATCCCCTTTTACGCTTTACTATTTTTGGGGACAATACATGTACTAAAAAAATCATTTATACAACTTACGTGTTATACTTGTAGTCTTATGTGTTTTACTTGTAATCTTACGTGTTATACTTGTAGTCTTATGTGTTTTACTTGCAATCTTACCGTTATACTTGCAAATCATATGTGTTATAAATTGTAGATCGCGCGTAATGTTTACATTAATCTAGTATATTAGTTACGCATGCGAAGTTGATTAAAATGTTTTCTTATCTATATTTATAACCAAAACTTGTATGCTCGCCAATGCTTTTTGTATTGAACTATGCTTTAACATGTATTGCAGGTTGACGATATAAATAAAGATGCTCGGAATCTAGAAGGAATTGCCTAGAAACGCATTTAAACTTTAATGCTTATTATATTGTATTTTACTTCTAAACTTGATGGATTTGGTATCCAAATCATGTACTACATTACATAAATGAAATAAAGGTTTATTATTTGATTAGTTGTTGTAAATGATTTAAACTGGTTGTGTATCATTTCAAGTGATGTAAAATCAATAAATAAATACTTGTCATCAATAGCGTTATGAAGCCTCTTGCAATCTACACACTTCGTCTCATCCCGAAGTTTCCGCCATCGGTTGGGGTGTGACATCACCGGACACGTGACACCATGCAGTGTCGAGCAAGCAAAGATTCTCGCGCCTCGTGATGAACCAAGGGTGTCTGGGTCGCGGCCCGCGACAACCCTACAGATTTTGGTTTTGTTGATTTTTCTAAGTATAAGGGTATTTCGGGCTCGTTTCTTGTGTATGGGGTACGTAAGGAACATTTTAGGGTCACGTTAAGGGTTCTAGGAGGGTTGTTATACCATAAATAGTGAGAGGTCCATCGTTAGGATGAGGAATGCGGACAATCTTGTAGGATCGTATTCGGACCTGTTTGAATCGATCAGAAGAATTCCTATCCAAAACAAGAGGCGGAAACTAATGTCTTGGTGCGATTTCAGCAAGATTCACTTTTAACTATTGTTGTATTGATCACTGAAACGATTACAAGCTCTAACAACACTTCGGCAGCACTTCGTGGCTTACCGGAAGAGAACACCTAGAACTATGTGTATGATTTCGCTCAAATGACCTATTTATAGGCATGCAGGTTTCGCTTTTAAGGACCTGACACATAAGCGAAACTAGTATGATGACATATAAGCGAAACCTACTTTGACATAAGAGCGAAACCTGATCTATTACACATAAACGAAATCATCTCTATCACATGTAATCTATTTTTGTCTCATATGTAGTGATGTAATAATGACATCACTATTATGATGTCATCATCAAAGATGGTGACATCATCCTCTTCCATATCCGCAACGAGACTGAAACTCGACATAAGACGAAGACGACAGATGAATGCACCAACAAATCTTCTCCTTACAGAGTATTTACTTCCGATGTTGGGATAACCAGTCCATCCCGATTACAACGTCGAAACTACCAAGAACGATATGGATAAGATCGCTAGAGAAAATCTGACCGGCTAGAGAGAGTTTACAACCATTGATAATGTGTGTGGCCTCAAGGTTTTTACCATTTGCTAATTCTACGACATGCTTGGAGTTCAGAAGGATCGGGGTACGCTTAAGCATCTGACTAACCCTCAAGGACACGTAACTAGTATCGGCTCCCGAATTAAATAAAACATAAAAAAAGTAGTCGTCCGGTAGAAACTTACCCGTCACGACATTGGGATCGTTCCTTGCTTCACCTTGACCAATCACAAACACACGCCCTTTGGTACTATTGTGTAACACCCCGAAAACGGGTTTGGTAATTAACCCACGTTAATACTAAAAGACGGGTAAAGTACCGCTAGTAGTAAAAATAACCCGGTAAATACTTGGGATTTAATAAGAAATCCTAATATTAAATATAAGCGAAACAAAGTTTTAAGGAATTGAGTTTATAAGAGCCCGAGTTAACGGGACTTAAAACACTACGGATTATAACTCCCGGAACCCACCAAGTTAACTAGGTAAAATTAACTTAGTTAGTAAAGGGTAATTAAATAATAAACTATGAATTATAGTTTCATATATGAATCTCTAAACTTGAGGGACTAAACATGGGCAACTAGAATAGTGTTTTATTAAAACACTTATAAAAAAAAATAATAGAAATCAATACACACACATACGTATGCGACCAGGGGAAAGCTCCATGGGAGCTCAAACCCTAACTTCAACAAATCAACAAAACTGAAGGATCAAACCAAGTCCAAATCGAAAATTGAGCATAGATTAGTGATCCTCATCACAAGGGGGTTACAAGGTATGTAAAATTTGGTGTTAATTCTCTACTTGAAATTCTCATGAATTTAGGGTATTCGAAATTTGTTGATGCATGCTTGTTATATGGATGAAATAGGAACCTTGTAGTGTTTAGGAGTAAACCCTAGACAGGATATGTTGAAATCGTGCCAAATTTTAGAAAAAAATCCATGAACACCATTGAAGGTGATTGTTGTTAGGGTTTTTGATTGCTAAAATGGTGTTATGATGTCAAGAACTTGCTTAAATTGAAAGCTGAATTCAAACGACTCTTGATCAGAATTTACAGCCGACTTGTATCGGCTGTAACCTGGACAAAACATGATAAAAACATGTGTTTCTTGAGTCTAAAATGTAATTCCAGGAAATATCTTTAAAACCCCACTGGAATCGCATTTTTTCGACGAGAATTGAGCGTTTTATGAATTTTTCCGTATCAAAGGTTCAAGCTGCGTTTTCTGGCAGAATTTGCAGCCCATTACGAATTTCATAACTCAATTTAGGTATTGAGTTATGGTCTCAAATTCTTACTGTAGAAAGTGTTAAGTGATTAAAAGAATCGCCAATTGGAATTTCGTCAATCGGATAAACGAGGAATTTTAAATGAATTTTTCCGTAAGTTGCAGTCAGAAGTGACGAATCCGATTGCAGCTTAGTAAATGAATTTTTATGAATTTTTGGTAAAGAGTTAGATCTTGAAATTTTAACACAAGGCCTAACCCTCTGAGATGTACGCCATATAAAAAAATCACAATTTTTGAAGACATGTAAACAGGTTATACAAGTCACCAAAAACAGCCCATTTTCAGTGATATGAAATGCCTAAATGAAATCGCGGCCTACTAGTTAGTATGTGAAATTTGATTTCGTTAAGAGTTCGGATGAAATATGGCTAAGTGAGTTCATTGAACCAAATGTGCATTTGAATATGTTGATAAGTCAATTGACTTTTAAAAGGTCAAACTGACCAATGATTAGATCGAATGATAATTTTGATATGGACGAATGATAAATTCGACATAAAACCCGTAGGATGGAATAGTCGTAAATGATTATGACTAAACTAATCGTCTTACGAATTATGATGATAGTTTGACGCTTGACAAGCTAGGTGGAGGCTTGGAAAGGAAGCGGGTCAAACGAAGCAAATAAGAAGTAAAAGCATGTTTCGGATGCAAGGTAAGTAAAACTTACACCTACTTGTAGTATACGTGTTTATTTTATAGGCGATAAATACAACAAAGGATTTGGTTCGAATTATGAGTTCCAACATGAAACGAATCGGGTTGGAATGAATAGAAACATTTTAAACCATGATTAATGGTGAAAAAGGCAAAATGGTAAACTAGTCATGAATTGGTTAATAGTTTAAGAGTTTTCTTAAAGTTACCTTATAGCGTAACTAGCAATGGAAAATGGGTAAAAATGGAAATTTAGTCAAGTATTGACTAAAGTAAAATAAGTTTCAAAGGACACCCATAGCATAAGCCGAATGGGTTAAAAATATAGGAAATTGACTTTAGAAAGAAAGGGACCTAGTGAGAAAATCCGAAATGGTTCGGATGTGTGATTTGTAAATAAAAACCATGTTTTTGTTACATATGAAAATGTGGTGTTATATATAGATCGAACGGGTCAAATGGTGGGAATAACGTCATTTGACAAAATCAACTAATGTGGTGGTCAAGTCATGTGTTACAGGAGCGAATAGTAATTTGGATAATTGCGTCGCCATAGAATATCGGTAATAAAAGCAAGGTGTTGAAACGGGTCACTAGGTTGACTCGAGCCAGGTACGTATAAATACGATTGTGGTTAAACATACAGTTTTTTTTGGGTCAAATTGTAGCAAATGCCCTTCGTCGTAAATGAGGGGCTAAAGTTGACTAAAATGCTCTTGTTGGGTAAACCGGGAAAACGACCTTTAAAGGTTGTTGGAAATAAGTGTTTTGGTAGATTAAATCCTTAAGATAAGTATAAAAGGGATGTATGGGACCTTAGTGCATAAATACCCTTAACGGGTCAAAATAAGCATACAAACGAAAACGGGTTTAATTTGTGTAATAAACCGGGGATTATAATCTAGTATGGTAAATAACATTAAGTTGAAGAAGTATATGAGATATAAAGGTCAAATACACGAGTTTGATGATGAAATCACGAACGGGTCAAAAGTTGGCAAAAAGGGTAATAAGCCGAAGACTTAAAAGTCTTAAATTTTGTTAAGCCGAATGTCGGATTTTAACTCCATATGATGGAGAATCAAATTACAAACACGTAGGAAGAAACGGTAGGTCAAACGGACAAGCGGTTTGAAAGATACGGAAGATTTCGTGTCAAATTACGGCAAATTTGAAAAGTTAGATGCAGGGTCCACCGTAAATTACGGTGACACCGTAATTTACGGTGGAGCTGATATGGTTACGGTGGTAACCTACTGTTGTACGGTAGAAGGATATGAATACAGGAGCCACCGTAAATTACGGTGACACCGTAATTTACGGTGGAGATGATTTTCAAGTTCTTGTTTTTCTTTTGATAATCAATTGTTTCCCGGACTCGTTTGGACATGATTTAAACCCCGTAAGACTAAAGCATTTCATGTTTATGAAATGTAGGTACACTATGGGATGCCGGAAGACGATCATGCTCAACGAAGAACCGAACACGATAAAGATACACGCTTCCGCACTTTGTAACGTTGTAAATTTTAAACAACGAATTCGATCACGTTTTGTAGAATAACTTATGAATTGTAAAAGTTTTAGTAAACCCGTATTTTTATAGCATGTGTAGTCTTAACTACACATCTAATCGTTGGTAATTACATATAAAATCGTTAATTAGTAACTAGGGTGTTACAAGTTGGTATCAGAGCCTTGGTTTAAGAGATTCGAGTATGGTGGGGAGGAACCATGCTTGGACTTAAACCTTATGCTCTTGACAAAGAATAGTGTTCGGTTCGAGGCTTGATCGCAAATCCGGTAAGTACAAGTATGTTAATAGTTTAGCATGCTAAAGTGTTGTAAACAACACATAGGGCTATCGTGTGATACACGTTACCCCAATTAAAATGATTGATATAGTTGACGAAAATACGCGCGTTGACGCGTATAGTAGAAAAAGCCTTGTATTATAATACGGGCGATTATTGAAGTTAACATTACTAACTTTGTGAATGTTTTAATTGAAGGACACTCGCGTTTGAAGACGATGAGAGTCAAACGAATTGTGGAAATGATGATGGAACGGTCCGAAGTATGACGAGTGGAGCATGCTCACCGAGGACAAAATCGCGTAACGACCGCGAACAAGGTTAATGGCAAGGAACGCCCGTTGGGGCAAACATTACCAGGTGCACATTTTAAATAATCGCACAAATAGTAATATGCAACAAATAAGTAGGAATTGAAAGTTGCATATGTAGATTAAAAACTTGGAAAAAAAAAACCCGAATAGAAAATGTATTCGGGATATTGTTTCCAAGAGAAACAAATAGAGGCGTTACTTACATAGGGCGTGATGTGAAAACTATAAAAAGGTCATGTGTGTCATGTGTTAATCGCTTACTATGGCCAAGTAAGTAGTGGCATATGATACCATGAACTTCTTATGGCGGACACGTTTACATCCGATGTAGTAAGGGCGGTGTGAATGAGACTAACTTAAAAAGTACCCAAATGAATCAAATGAGCAAAATAATTGATAATAATGTAAACGCACAGCCGGGTGACGGAAGCGTATTACATTAGGATGATGAGCCCGAGTGAAGGGACAAAGAAGCATGTAAAATGATTTAGACAAGTATTGGGAGGGAGTGTACTTACACTCGAACCCAGAAAACGCAAGCATGTAAAATGATTTAGACAAGTATTGGGAGGGAGTGTACTTACACTCGAACCCAGAAAACGCAAGCATGTAAAATGATTTAGACAAGTATTGGGAGGGAGTGTACTTATACTCGAACCCAGAAAACGCAAGCGTGTAAAATGATTTAGACAAACATTGGGAGGGAGTGTACTTACACTCGAACCCGGAAAATGCAAATATGTCCCTTAACGGGTCGTTTTTGTAAAACGTCAAACTTAAAGACAAAGTCGGAATATAAAAATGAAGCGAGGTCTTAATACATACCGGGAGGGTTGCAATAATAACGACTTCGATAAAACACCCGGTTGATGGGTAAGAATTAAACACATGCGTAAACCAAGAGACGTGAACGCGGGATGAAAAAAAAATCAAAGTACTTGGATTACGAGTTATGACTATAAAATCTCGTATATAGAAATTGTGAGTAAATATGTTCAACTATTCGAAGTCGAATGGTTGAATAAAGAATAAAGTTGATTGTTTATAAGTGACGGATTTCACATTAATAGGTCAAACATGTTGAATACAATATAAAGCCGAATGGCACGAATGAGCGCTAGCCAGATAAAGGTAGCGTTAAATGCAAAAGAATAATGAGCCCGGTAATGGGATATAACCAAATAAGAATAAATTATGGACTGTCAATATCCTGGTATGGATAATTGACAAAAGTTAAAGAGAAGATTCTAAAACTAAAACTTCGGTTTTAGTAAGAAATAATGTTTTTACAAACATAAATTCTGATAGGAATTTAAATAGTAGGCATGAAAGATACAAGTCTTGACACTGATAGGCGCAAAACGATATATTCGAAAAGTGATATTTTCGAAAATGAAATGTGATATAAATTAAACATGATGTAACACAATCACGGTCAAGAAATGTAATGTGAAGTAGACTCACATTATAACCAAGCAAGCGGTAAAAAGTAATTGGACTAATAAGTCTAATTAGTGAGACTCGTCAAGGTCATTTAAATAAATTTGGTTTGCTTGTAAACGGTAGGTTCGGTATGACTGAACCGAATAAATAAATCTGAAAACAAAAGAAAGTATTGCTAAAAGTGAAAGATTTCACTAAAAGACCTTTAAACGGGTCAAAGTAACGGATTCATAAGGAATTCGATGGTATATGAAAGCGATGGATATCGCTAAGTTAACTAAACTAGTGGAAATAACGAGACTACGTTATTTCGAAGTTACATTATGTCATAGGAGATACGCAGAGGTTCTGTAACCAAAAAGACATTACCATAATTTTTCTGGTAATGCTAACAATTGGTTAAAGTATGAGTAATGCTTAAGAGATTACTCAAGTCAAACGCATTGAGTTTAGAAACTCAATGAACTAGGTAAGCAAGGTTTCGAGGACGAAACATCTTTAAGGGGGGTAGACTTGTAACACCCCGAAAACGGGTTTGGTAATTAACCCACGTTAATACTAAAAGACGGGTAAAGTACCGCTAGTAGTAAAAATAACCCGGTAAATACTTGGGATTTAATAAGAAATCCTAATATTAAATACAAGCGAAACAAAGTTTTAAGGAATTGAGTTTATAAGAGCCCGAGTTAACGGGACTTAAAACACTACGGATTATAACTCCCGGAACCCACCAAGTTAACTAGGTAAAATTAACCTAGTTAGTAAAGGGTAATTAAATAATAAACTATGAGTTATAGTTTCATATATGAATCTCTAAACTTGAGGGACTAAACATGGGCAACTAGAATAGTGTTTTATTAAAACACTTATAAAAAAAATAATAGAAATCAATACACACACATACGTATGCGACCAGGGGAAAGCTCCATGGGAGCTCAAACCCTAACTTCAACAAATCAACAAAATTGAAGGATCAAACCAAGTCCAAATCGAAAATTGAGCATAGATTAGTGATCCTCATCACAAGGGGGTTACAAGGTATGTAAAATTTGGTGTTAATTCTCTACTTGAAATTCTCATGAATTTAGGGTATTCGAAATTTGTTGATGCATGCTTGTTATATGGATGAAATAGGAACCTTGTAGTGTTTAGGAGTAAACCCTAGACAAGATATGTTGAAATCGTGCCAAATTTTAGAAAAAAAATCCATGAACACCATTGAAGGTGATTGTTGTTAGGGTTTTTGATTGCTAAAATGGTGTTATGATGTCAAGAACTTGCTTAAATTGAAAGCTGAATTCAAACGATTCTTGATCAGAATTTACAGCCGACTTGTATCGGCTGTAACATGGACAAAACATGATAAAAACATGTGTTTCTTGAGTCTAAAATGTAATTCCAGGAAATATCTTTAAAACCCCACTGGAATCGCATTTTTTCGACGAGAATTGAGCGTTTTATGAATTTTTCCGTATCAAAGGTTCAAGCTGCGTTTTCTGGCAGAATTTGCAGCCCATTACGAATGTCATAACTCAATTTAGGAATTGAGTTATGGTCTCAAATTCTTACTGTAGAAAGTGTTAAGTGATTAAAAGAATCGCCAATTGGAATTTCGTCAATCGGATAAACGAGGAATTTTAAATGAATTTTTCCGTAAGCTGCAGTCAGAAGTGACGAATCCGATTACAGCTTAGTAAATGAATTTTTATGAATTTTTGGTAAAGAGTTAGATCTTGAAATTTTAACACAAGGCCTAACCCTCTGAGATGTACGCCATATAAAAAAATCATAATTTTTGAAGACATGTAAACAGGTTAAACAAGTCACCAAAAACAGCCCATTTTCAGTGATATGAAATGCCTAAATGAAATCGCGGCCTACTAGTTAGTATGTGAAATTTGATTTCGTTAAGAGTTCGGATGAAATATGGCTAAGTGAGTTCATTGAACCAAATGTGCATTTGAATATGTTGATAAGTCAATTGACTTTTAAAAGGTCAAACTGACCAATGATTAGATCGAATGATAATTTTGATATGGACGAATGATAAATTCGACATAAAACCCGTAGGATGGAATAGTCGTAAATGATTATGACTAAACTAATCGTCTTACGAATTATGATGATAGTTTGACGCTTGACAAGCTAGGTGGAGGCTTGGAAAGGAAGCGGGTCAAACGAAGCAAATAAGAAGTAAAAGCATGTTTCGGATGCAAGGTAAGTAAAACTTACACCTACTTGTAGTATACGTGTTTATTTTATAGGCGATAAATACAACAAAGGATTTGGTTCGAATTATGAGTTCCAACATGAAACGAATCGGGTTGGAATGAATAGAAACATTTTAAACCATGATTAATGGTGAAAAAGGCAAAATGGTAAACTAGTCATGAATTGGTTAATAGTTTAAGAGTTTTCTTAAAGTTACCTTATAGCGTAACTAGCAATGGAAAATGGGTAAAAATGGAAATTTAGTCAAGTATTGACTAAAGTAAAATAAGTTTCAAAGGACACCCATAGCATAAGCCGAATGGGTTAAAAATATAGGAAATTGACTTTAGAAAGAAAGGGACCTAGTGAGAAAATCCGAAATGGTTCGGATGTGTGATTTGTAAATAAAAACCATGTTTTTGTTACATATGAAAATGTGGTGTTATATATAGATCGAACGGGTCAAATGGTGGGAATAACGTCATTTGACAAAATCAACTAATGTGGTGGTCAAGTCATGTGTTACAGGAGCGAATAGTAATTTGGATAATTGCGTCGCCATAGAATATCGGTAATAAAAGCAAGGTGTTGAAACGGGTCACTAGGTTGACTCGAGCCAGGTACGTATAAATACGATTGTGGTTAAACATACATTTTTTTTTGGGTCAAATTGTAGCAAATGCCCTTCGTCGTAAATGAGGGGCTAAAGTTGACTAAAATGCTCTTGTTGGGTAAACCGGGCAAACGACCTTTAAAGATTGTTGGAAATAAGTGTTTTGGTAGATTAAATCCTTAAGATAAGTATAAAAGGGATGTATGGGACCTTAGTGCATAAATACCCTTAACGGGTCAAAATAAGCATACAAACGAAAACGGGTTTAATTTGTGTAATAAACCGGGGATTATAATCTAGTATGGTAAATAACATTAAGTTGAAGAAGTATATGAGATATAAAGGTCAAATACACGAGTTTGATGATGAAATCACGAACGGGTCAAAAGTTGGCAAAAAGGGTAATAAGCCGAAGACTTAAAAGTATTAATTTTTGTTAAGCCGAATGTCGGATTTTAACTCCATATGATGGAGAATCAAATTACAAACACGTAGGAAGAAACGGTAGGTCAAACGGACAAGCGGTTTGAAAGATACGGAAGATTTCGTGTCAAATTACGCCAAATTGGAAAAGTTAGATGCAGGGTCCACCGTAAATTACGGTGACACCGTAATTTACGGTGGAGCTGATATGGTTAAGGTGGTAACCTACTGTTGTACGGTAGAAGGATATGAATACAGGAGCCACCGTAAATTACGGTGACACCGTAATTTACGGTGGAGATGATTTTCAAGTTCTTGTTTTTCTTTTGATAATCAATTGTTTCCCGGACTCGTTTGGACATGATTTAAACCCCGTAAGACTAAATCATTTCATGTTTATGAAATGTAGGTACACTATGGGATGCCGGAAGACGATCAAGCTCAACGAAGAACCGAACACGATAAAGATACACGCTTCCGCACTTTGTAACGTTGTAAATTTTAAACAACGAATTCGATCACGTTTTGTAGAATAACTTATGAATTGTAAAAGTTTTAGTAAACCCGTATTTTTATAGCATGTGTAGTCTTAACTACACATCTAATCGTTGGTAATTACATACAAAATCGTTAATTAGTAACTAGGGTGTTACATATTGTCGTCGTTGTTGTTCCCATTGCTCTGGTTGTTGTTGTTGTTGCGGTTCTGATTAAGCTGAGGGCTGTTTCTTTTAAAATGGCCTTCTGCTCCACACTGGTAACACCCCCTGTTGTTACCCTGCTGTTGCTACTGCTGCTGGTTCTGCGGGGCTTGTTGCTGCTGTTGTTGATTCTGATTCGCAAGATACGGACTCCTGCAATCCTTTGTTGCGTCGCCTGGCTTGTTGCACCTTTGACAATAGTTCTTGTTACATGGTCCGCTGTGGTGCAAGTTACAACGGTTGCACATAGGCTGATTTCCTTTGTACCCACCCTGACTTTGATTAGTAGCAGACTGCTGGTTGGGGCTCTTGTAGTCATCGTGTCTTTCTTTGCTGAGAATGAGGCTGCACAAAGCTTGAACCCTTGCTCGAGTTTCCATCCCACTTACGTTTGTTGTCACTTAGAGCATCAGTAGTAGCACTAACCCACTTAGGCAGCCTGTTCTGCTCGACTGCCTGATCAGTGAGGCGGTGTGACAGTCGTATAATCTGCTGCATCGTCGGGAGGTTCGCTGCAGTTACCATGATCTGAATCTCTGGTACTAAACCCTTGATGTAGAGTTCAATACGCTTGTAAGCAGGATTCGCCATGTTAGGACACAAAGCGGCCAAATCATTCGATCTTTTCGTGTAGGCTTCAATCTTAGACCCTTCCATCTTGAGGTTGTAGAACTCCACTTCCAACTTGTGGATATCATCTCGATGACAATACTCTTCTTTAATCAGCTCCTTGAAGTCGTTCCATGGGGTGGTGTTCGTAGCTGCCAACCCTAGCATTTACACTTTAATCTGCTCCTTGAAGTCGTTCCATGGGGTGGCGTTCGTAGCTGCCAACCCTAGCATTTGCACTTGTGCGTTCCACCAAGAGAGCGCACTTCCTTCGAGTGTTCCAATCGGAAACTTCACAGGATTATTAACAGGGCATTCACACAACTCGAACAGAGACTCGATCTTCTCAAACCAGTGAGGAAGACCTACTGTAACACCCGTCTCATTATTTTAAGATTTTAATATAAAATACGCATTTTTAGAACCAAAATGCTTCATTTCATAAGGTTAGATCAAACGGAAGTTTTTAGTAACTGTATTCTTGTTAACTTCTAACTAGATTAAACAGCCAAAACGATGAGATAAGTGTTTACAACATGAACATTGTCTACAACATAATTAAATAAACACGGAAGCTTCAAAAGTGTCGTTCGGTTCTTGATATCATGCTTGATTGGCATCCGGAATGAGACGAACATTACCTAAGGTCAAAACCACATCAATTGTTAGTTTTGACAACCATATAATATGTATAAACAAGTTCCGGTATTAAACGAATAACAAAAAAAAAAAAAATCTTGGATTTTGGTCTGTCGCGCCACGCGACAGACTTTAGTTAATCGTTCGCGGGCCGCGAGCGGTCCCGCGTGTCGCGCCCGAACCTTAACACCCCGGCGCGTGCCGCGGGGGAACATGATTTTTAGTTGGTCCGGTTCCAGGACCTGCATATCTGCCCAGCAACAAAAATTCTAACATTCCAAACTTTAAAAGCTCATAACTTTTTACCTACATGTCCGTTTTAGTTGATTCAATTTCCTACGCGTCCGTAATAAAATTACGGATCCAATCATTCAAATTTCACGCATAGAAACCCAGTTTATAAACGAATTGTTCACAAATCCTTGTTTCGATTGTTTGACCCTTTTTTTATGACATATTTGGCATCATTCAATTTCAATGGTTTCTAAGCTTTGTTACCCATTCCCCGGGCTTGTCAACTATGGCGTATCATTACCATCACCTGGTTTTATGCACGAACTAGAATTTCATGCTCGTTTTCTATAATTCGAACAAACCACTTTATGCAAATTTTGCAAGCAAATTCTAGACGATTGACCCATTATCAAGAGTTATAAGCCTCAATTTGGTGCATCCAATCTCTTGGCATATCACCTCCTATTGTTAACATATATTGTGACTTCCCGGTCTCTACTTACATTGTTATTTTGTAAACACAGTTTTGACCCATTTCGTTGCCAAGTGAAAACCTTCACTTTGATGACTACCATGATTTATTCAAACTGACCCGTTTGTTCTGTTAAGTGAACTTCGTCACTTTAGTTATTCATCAAACATTCTTATCACACTACGATAACAATTTGTGGATAAGATTTTTCAAATCTAATTTACCACTTGCAGGAATATCATTTATATTGCAAAAACTTTTCTCATTTCATTACAACAATCCTCAAATACTTTCACCCAAACCATTTGTTCATCATGTTTAGCACTTGGAATTTTGAAAATCAGCTCTCCAACACCAGTTTTCGAAAATCTTTTTGACTTTTCCAAACTTTATGCTAAAACACACTAAAATCTTTTTGGATTTTCTGAAAGAAAATAACCGACACCACTTGTAAAATCAAGAAAATGCAGAAATGAAATATTTACAAACAATATTTTTGTGAGTTCGTGCAAGAGGATCATATCAGTTTTTTAGACAAATCACTAACACCGTTAAGCTTCATTTCATTTTAAGTTTTAAACGATTCACCTAGATTGTCAGTATACTGGTCCACTTAAATTTTCACACAAAGTTCAACTGTTTCGAGATACGAAATTAATGTTTTAAGCACTTAAACTCAATCGCGTGTCCCACCTCAGAATATACTCCCGTATCCAGATCCCAATATTCAGTCTTACAGGTGAGTATACTACAATGATATCTGTACATAAATTAGGTAATGCGAGGGCCGATGGATCTCAGGTCGATACTTCCGTATACGCAGAGAGATATCAGCTTCGACTTTACGGTATGTCCCCTTTAGAGGATCTTTTAGCTACAACAGCAGCGACTATCAATTTTATTGTTTCATCAGCATGCTGAGGGTTTATGCTATGTTTCAAGCATTTGTGGAAAGTATTATCCAAGGACTAGGTCAGAACTTCCATTCAACAGAAGTCCCGGAATAATACCCCAGACATCACTGAGTATAAAGACCTAGTATATCAGATTATGAGACCTTTCAAACGAGATTTCGGGGGTTACCCATATATCCGAGAGATGTTTCCCCACGATATAAACAAGTTTGAAATTTAAGTTTATATCTCGTCACAATCTACTAAATGTGCAAAAATCTACTGGCACATCATCAGTGAGACCGTTTATCACTTTTAACTTTCTATTTCTTTAGCATGTTGTGATCGTCCACTGATGTACTATCATTTCCTCTTTTATGCAACAAAACTCATTTTTCATTTTATCATGTTTTTGTCTTTTTCAAATTTTCAAATGTTTTTGGATTTTCTAAAAATTCTTACTCCCCCTAAAATGCAAACACATTTTAGGAAATTTGAAAACAAACTATACAATAAACGTGACAACTGATATCGAATTACTTCAATTCGCCATCCACTTGGCATAAACAATCAGAACTCCCCCTCACAACAAACTATTTTCCCATTGATTTCAAAACACTTAAGTTTGTTTTAATCAAATGGTTTTTCCGGAAAATAAGTTTTGTCGATTTTGTAAAACCATTAGTAGGTTAGGGATTTGGTTCATCACATTGTTTTTTTAACCACTTGTAGGAAATCAGATACAACTTAATGTCCCGGATTTACCACTTGTAAGATCAATCCAATCAAACATTTTCAATCAATCATCATCTGTTGGTTAAATTCTCAAAATGCCGATTCCTACTCCACACTTACTAACCTGGGAGTTCCGGCTATTCCTGCAATAAAAATTTCCAAAAATTTTCAATTTTTAAACAAACAACATAAGAATGATGCCGATTCATGCTCCGCGATGACCAACTTGGGAGCTCCGGCAAGTCAGGTTTTTACTGTTTGAAAAATATATCCACCCAAGCCTGACCTTCCTTGGGTGTAACAATCTCTTCTTCATTTTTACTTTTAACCGACCTGTGAACTCCTCTTTTGGTAGCGTAAAATTCTTTAACACATTTGACCTTCCCATTGACCATTTTGCCAAAAATGTGTTTCACAGTTCCGTTGAAAGCCTTATCAACATCAAATTTTTTCTTGTCAGAATAAAATTGATTTGAAATTTCTACTTTCCCAACCTTCTTTTTAAAATTTTCAGCCCGCAGAGGTGGAAAATTCACATCATCCACAATCGGAACTGATTTCTCAACCTTTTCTTTAACACGTGGCTCCTCTGATTTTGTGGAATCAGATTCATCACCAGAATTATTACCTGAACCTTTCACAACCCATTTTTGATTTTTTACATTTTCTTTTCCTTTCAAAACACTCTTTGAACATTCTCCCTTCTCAAAGGTTGAATTTTCAAAGCCAGTAAATGGTTTGGTTGTAAGTTCAGTTTTCTCCACAACTTTCTCTTTCAATTTACCAGATACTTCCTGTTTTGGTTTGAATGTTTTCGGACAATTCCTAGCAACATGACCAGCAATCTTGCACTGAAAACAGGTTCTGGTTTCAATCTTCTTTGGAACAACATTTTTCTTCAACTCTTCTTGCTTTTTGGCAAGGAATTCCTGATTCGTCTGTTTTTTGAATGCTTGCTCTTTCTCATCATCTAAAGATTTTCCTGAAACAAACACAGTTTTTGGTTTAGAAAATTTTTCATTTTTATAATTTTTTGGTTGATTAAATCCTAATCATTTCTTTTTGAAATTACAGTTATGGTTTGGTTTCTTTTGGAAACTATAACCACAATTGTAACCCATTTTCTTGTTAATTCTTTGTTGATCTCTTGAAGTGTATTTTTTAGGTTTTCCAATAAAATTTAAATCTTTTATTTCAGAAATATTAATTTCTGTAATTTTGAAAACCTTTTGAATCATTTCAAATTTGACACTTCTTATTGGAAAAGCTTCATCAGAATATAATTTGTCAGAATCTTTCAAAGTATATGCCACTTTGAATGATTCATCATTCAAATTAGATTTTGATATCAAAAACTCTTTATCATAAACCCGTTTGTCCTTTTTGACTGTTGACTCTGACGTATCGGATTCAGATTTTGACTTGGATTTGGACTCCGGTTTTGACTTCTCACAGTCATCTTTATCTAACACCTGATCGACCACACTTTTTATCAACTTTGACTCATGATCAGTGTCGGATGACGTGTACGTGACATCAATATTTTCTGGCAAGTTATCCGACGGCCCAGACTCCCATTGTAAGTTTATTGCCTTTTCGACTCTTTCGGAATTTGGATTTCGAGGTAAAAATCCATTTTCGACCGGAGGCGGACATCTAGTGTAGACCACACTTGGTTTCTTACCAGAAATCTTCACTTTATCTTTGTCTTCTATCACAAATTTCTCTTCTTCTGAAGTCTTTAAATCTTCAAAAGTCTTCAAATTCTCCACAACCGGATAAATCCTGTCAACAAAAAAAGTAGAACATGAGTAACTTTCTAATAACTTGTTGACTCTTTCAGTTTCGATTCTTTGTGTTGCCAACTTCAACTCCAGATCAACACATTTCTTTATGTGAAAGTTGACATCATCAAGTTGTCTCAGATAAGCTTTCTTTAGTGTATTCATTGCCACAACTTGTTCACCGTTTGAATCAGTATACTTGTTGATTTCTCTGTTCATTGTATCATAGGATTCTTTTAATCTGTTTATATTGTGCAACAACTCATTGTTCTGCTTGATTAACGAATCACAGTTCATGCACTTTTCAGAAACTTTTACAGGTTCTGCATCAACTTTGACTTCAAATTCAGGAACCTCTTTGACTGTTTTGTTTAATCGTAAAAATTCAGCTCTTCTCTTTTTCTCAGCCTCTGCCTCAGCTTTTAATCTCTCTTCCTCTTCTTCAAGCTTTCTCCGTCTTGCTTCAGCAGCTTCCATTACTTTTCTGCACTTTTCGGCACATTTCAAATCGTAGGCATTTGCAATGAAAGCTTTAGCATCTTTGGCCATAAGTTCTTGATCTGAGCAAAAATCGTTCCAACTGAAACCTTCAGCCAACTTTTCATCATCTTGTTCTGCCAAACACACTTTGCTGTTTGTTGGAAGATATTTATCCCAAGTAAAATTATCATACTTGCCCTGATTAACTATACATGCTCTTTTTGACCCTTCAATCACATCTCTTCCGTGAGCAGTTTGTGCCTGATGCGGTACTGGTGGTGTGACTTGATGATAAATCGCCTTTTTGTGATAATCGTTGTTTCCAAAAGGATTCTGGGCTCCAGTAGCTTCACGATTTTTGCACTCCCTCTTGAAATGCCCCTTTTCCCTGCAACGAAAACATGTAACTTTAGATTTATCAAAGCCTAAAGTTGAAACATTTGTATCACGGAAATCATCTCTTCCCGTAATTTGTTTAAACTTTTCAGCTCGTCTCAACACGCTGGCCATGCACCATTTAATGTCCATTAATTCCATTTCCTCAGCATCGATTTGATCGTAATCCTCTTTCGTGAGCATTGGATTACCGATCTTTCCGGCCACAAAACTACTATAGGATTCCAACACCATTCCCAACAAAGACATTTGATTTTTAGCAACCTCTTTAGTATAATCTTGATCATTTTCAAGACTTAATACAATATTGCACTGAAGTTTTCTTCCGTTCTTTGTTGCATAAATGTTTGGATCGAATGATGAAAATCTTGTGCTGCTTGATCCCTGGGATGATTTCTTTTCAGAAGAATCTTTCACACTGTAAGCAGTTTCAATTTTTGGAGAAAAATTTGACTTTTCGTTGACACCACCTTTGTAATACAAGCTGATATCTTGTTCTCCATCATAGTTCTTCATCCTGGCGATCTTCCTTTGCTCCATCTCTTGAGCTTCCAGGTGTTTGATGAAATCTCCCAGTGACATATTTTTATAATCTTTTCTGTTGGATCTCAGCATCATCAGAAATGTTCCCCAAGTTTCATGAGGTAGTGCATCTGCAAGATTTTCAATCAATTCATCAGTATCCTTTTTAATACCAAGTTTTGTCATATTTCTCACCAAGTTACAATATCTATCAATTATTTGCTTGGTATTTTCAGATTTCAAACCACGGAATAAATTGAATTCTTTCTTCATGAGAGACACTTTGTTTTTGAGCATATCATCACTTCCAACAAATTTTGCTTCCAATTCTGTCCAAATTGAATAAGCAGTTCCATCATGTTGAAGCAGTATCAAGATGTCTTCTTTTATCGCTTGCTGAAGCAAACTCACCATCAGTTTCTCATCTCGATATTTCTTTTTATCTTCCGTACTCATTTCTCGAATTATTTGCTGCACACCTGTAACATCCCTATTTTTACCATAGGTTTGGTTAAATTTATTAACCATTAGTAACTAGTAACTAGTAAATAATTTCTTTTAATATAATTATTCAACCAAAATAGTTTTAAACATTATTTTATATAGTTGGTTGAAATAATATTGGCCTGTGTATGGGTGACCTTTTCTAATAAAATAAAAGTATATAAAAATCTATATTATTAGACGGGTAGATTATGGGTAAGTCGACTGTTAAAAATATGAAGTACCTAGACGGGCCGAGGAACCGTTTAATAATTAAACTATAAAAATACATTGTATTTTGAACCTACTCTATTTTTAATGAAACTTAGACCCAAATGTAGACAAAAATATTCTCGTTCTAATAATATATTTATTATTTTATAAAACGTCGTATTTTAGAAGTTATACACGCCAAATGAATAAAGTAGTTAAATTAATAATTAAAAGAAAATGAAAATATAATAATAATAGTAAAACCTACGTAAAATATAAATAAAGAAATTAATAAAATATAATAATAATAATAATCAAAAACCTAAATAAAATAAAAGAATCTTAACTTACAATCTAAAATACACGTAGGTGTAATTTCTAAATATAAAAATAGAATAAATCTAGCCTACATCAAAATCAAAACACGTAAGTATGTACGTGTAACACTTTGAATCAAATAACTTTTCATACAAGAAATTGAAAATACTATAAGTATAGAGAGCCATTTCACAAATTCCAATTGCTAGATTCCTTTTCTTATTCTATCGCCTACTTTCTGTTACTTTTACATGTATATATTTTCTTAAGTATTATATATATATAATACTCCATAGCATTGCTCAGTTTTAAGTAATGTAACTCCAGATTACCGCTACCCTTTCCGATTGATCTGAGCCTTATAACTTATGTCAGGGCTCTGCCCGACTAAGTTGTTGGGATTCGGTCTCGGGACATCGGGACAAGGTTGAATGAGGGGTACTATACTTAACACGAGTGCATTATATATTTTTATATAGTTCAGAAATTATACCCAAAATTATACCATGAGTCTTTCTAGTTGAACCCTAAAGTTACAAAGTGAGTCCATTTTCTTTTCTCATTATTTTATTCCCTTTTTCTTTATAATATAATTATATTCAAAAATGTCCCAAACCATAACAACTCTTACCAAAACTATTATTTATTATTATATTTTATACAAAAGGAAACCTTAGTTAAGACCCCTAAGTAATCCTACATAAACCCTACAAATTTCAGAATAATCAGAATCAGGATCAGGGCCCCTAATACTCAAGGGGGGTATTTCCTACTCGACGATTATCCAAATATCTCGCTGTCTAATTCGAATTTATTATTTCCGTCAACTCAGCTGAACTCCAAACACACGTGGCAACCATCTGAGTATATGTAAGCAGTCGCGCTAGGCGACTGGGTCGAATTTCATGTATAAATAGGGGTGTCTGGGACTTGAATTCTGGCTTTTGAACGACGATAAAATTCGATTCCTACACTGAGATATCGTCCAAATACTCTCAAAACACATACAAATCACTAATTAGTAGGGGGGTGCTGCTACGATACAGGGTATTAACTTAATCGCTGCTACGATTCAATGTCCGATCGATTGAAACTATCCGATGGATGTTTTAGTACTATCCTTTGTCATTAGTCGTGATTCCGACAGGATGTTTGAGTACCACCCAAATTGGGGGAAACTCTGTCCTTCGTTGAGAATCCGATGGATGTTTAAGTGATTGTACTTTGTCATTCGTTGTGAGGGTTTTAATCTCGTGAGTTATCGTAAATGCTGTATTAGTTACTTACCTAGTTCATGTGCACTAGGTTACAAGGCTAATCAATAGGCTAAGCTCTGCCTGTATAAATCTGCAATCTATCAAGGCTTATCTGTAGATTAACTTCTGCTAGTATGAATCTGCATGCTTATAATGTGAGTCATTCTCTTTTTATCAAATCTATTTTCAAAATCATGTTTATTTTCAAATGTTATAATTACAGTGATTAAGTTTATGTAATCACCAAATTACAGCCGGTATGTGGGGTATTGTGCACATTACTACAGTTGTTGTCACTTTAGGTGGGCGAACCTAATTAGTGATATTCGTCATTCATTGGGGCAGCCAATGGTGATATGACCACAGTCACCGAAATGAGTCGAGTGACAAATACTGTGGGTAGTTGGTTTGATATCAGAAACATTGTAATCTCTCTTAATACTGTGAATTATAACAAACGTGTCGTTTTAGTAAAATAGAATGAACTCACTCAGTATTTCCCGCTGACAAAACCTTTTTCAAAACATGTTTCAGGTAATTACAGTAGATTGGAGTAAGAGATGGATACGACACTGAAAGGCATCAAGAAGTGGCTTATTTTATTAATTAAATCAAATTAAGAAAAATTGTTTTATGTAATCAAATTTATCTTTATTAAAGCTACCATTGTAAAAAATGGGTTTATCCCATCCATTTAAATAAATAAAATCCGGTGTTTTCTAAACTCTGATATTTTTCCTAACTCACGGTCCTGATGAAATTTCTGCTGCAACATTTTTCAAAATAATCACCGGTACCACTGGGCTGTTCGCGGCTCCCGATTCCGTCCAGGGTGGGTCGGGGGTCGTGACAACACCTTTTGTTGTGGGTTTAACATAAGGTTCCTCAGTGTGTTCCCACGCATCCAAATGATAAGCTTCAACCCAATTCCCAAACCGTTCGGACCATGCGTTGTAATCATCAATATCCATGAGTTTAGGCGGTTTCTGAGATGTCCCGGTTTCGTTTTCAAGTAAAGCATTTTGAGTGATTGTGATCGGGCTAGCAAATGCGTTATAGAATTCGTTGTCCATTGTTCGATTGTCAAAAATTCACAAATTTCCAAGTTTAGGCAAAATCAGATTCTTGGAGTGAAATCCCTTATGAGCGAAATCAACTCTTGAGTTGTTCACAAAAGCGAGACCCTAGATGTCACTGAAGCGAAACCACACTGATCACTGGAGTGAAACCTAAGGTGACTTATGAGCGAAAGTCCAAGATGTCTTATGAGCGAAATCCCAAAGTGACCAATGAATATGATTGGGCCGCTTTATCTCGATCACGTGGGCTGAAGCAAAAACTATCCGACACAATCACAATATCCCACTAACTTTTTAAGTGAACCTCGCATGCAACCTTGAACAGACCAACTCGATGCACTTTATCACATGCAATCACATGCAATCTGACATCCCACGAACACATATGTATTCAATCAATGTAAATGGCCGACATCATTAAGACCACTGAATTCCCATTGTACCTCAATTTAAAGCTGACCGACAACATAGTTCATTATCACATGCAACCTGAAATGATTCTGTTCACGTGATGTGTAATCTCTAGACAATCACTTTAATTAGTCAACATTTACATGCAATTTCGATATCAACAAATGTATTATGTGGCCTGACAACAACATATGCAAACTGATAAGACACCTTAATTGACCAAATAAGCGAAACCTTAAGTGTTCAAATGAGCGAAACTAGGTGATCAGATGAGCGAAATCAGGTCAAACTAACTGCTGACATCATCAAATGCATGAGTCCGTAAAAGCGATACCTTGAAAATCCTAAGTTCTAGGTCGTTTTTAGCTTTGAAATTTTCAAGGATTTATTAATACATGATTCCGAGTGCTGTGTGTGAATTTGAGCTGGTTTTACCGTGAAAAATTTTAAAATTTTGAAGAAAGTGTAGAAAATCAGAATAAATGCAGCTGAAATGGCAAGAACTCTTCCTCCTGAGCTCTGATACCACTTGTAGGATCGTATTCGGACCTGTTTGAATCGATCAGAAGAATTCCTATCCAAAATAAGAGGCGGAAACTAATGTCTTGGTGCGATTTCAGCAAGATTCACTTTTAACTGTTGTTGTATTGATCACTGAAACGATTACAAGCTCTAACAACACTTCGGCAGCACTTCGTGGCTTACCGGAAGAGAACACCTAGAACTATGTGTATGATTTCGCTCAAATGACCTATTTATAGGCATGCAGGTTTCGCTTTTAAGGACCTGACACATAAGCGAAACTAGTATGATGACATATAAGCGAAACCTACTTTGACATAAGAGCGAAACCTGATCTATTACACATAAACGAAATCATCTCTATCACATGTAATCTATTTTTGTCTCATATGTAGTGATGTAATAATGACATCACTATTATGATGTCATCATCAAAGATGGTGACATCATCCTCTTCCATATCCACAACGAGACTGAAACTCGACATAAGACGAAGACGACAGATGAATGCACCAACAAATCTTCTCCTTACATAGTATTTACTTCCGATGTTGGGATAACCAGTCCATCCCGATTACAACGTCGAAACTACCAAGAACGATATGGATAAGATCGCTAGAGAAAATCTGACCGGCTAGAGAGAGTTTACAACCATTGATAATGTGTGTGGCCTCAAGGTTTTTACCATTTGCTAATTCTACGACATGCTTGGAGTTCAGAAGGATCGGGGTACGCTTAAGCATCTGACTAACCCTCAAGGACACGTAACTAGTATCGGCTCCCGAATTAAATAAAACATAAAAAAAGTAGTCGTCCAGTAGAAACTTACCCGTCACGACATTGGGATCGTTCCTTGCTTCACCTTGACCAATCACAAACACACGCCCTTTGGTACTATTGTCGTCGTTGTTGTTCCTGTTGTTGTTCCCATTGCTCTGGTTTTTGTTGTTGTTGCGGTTCTGATTAAGCTGAGGGCAGTTTCTTTTAAAGTGGCCTTCTGCTCCACACTGGTAACACCCCATGTTGTTACCCTGCTGTTGCTACTGCTGCTGGTTCTGCGGGGCTTGTTGCTGCTGTTGTCGATTCTGATTCGCAGGATACGGACTCCTGCAATCCTTTGTTGCGTCGCCTGGCTTGTTGCACCTTTGACAATAGTTCTTGTTACATGGTCCGCTGTGGTGCAAGTTACAACGGTTGCACATAGGCTGATTTCCTTTGTACCCACCCTGACTTTGATTAGTAGCAGACTGCTGGTTGGGGCTCTTATAGTCATCGTGTCTTTCTTTGCTGAGAATGAGGCTGCACAAAGCTTGAACCCTTGCTCGATTTTCCATCCCACTTAGTTTTGTTGTCACTTAGAGCATCAGTAGTAGCACTAACCCGCTTAGGCAGCCTGTTCTGCTCGACTGCCTGATCAGTGAGGCGATGTGACAGTCGTATAATCTGCTGCATCGTCGGGAGGTTCGCTGCAGTTACCATGATCTGAATCTCTGGTACTAAACCCTTGATGTAGAGTTCAATACGCTTGTAAGCAGGATTCGCCATGTTAGGACACAAAGCGGCCACATCATTCGATCTTTTCGTGTAGGCTTCAATCTTAGACCCTTCCATCTTGAGGTTGTAGAACTCCACTTCCAACTTGTGGATTGTCATCTCGATGACAATACTCTTCTTTAATCAGCTCCTTGAAGTCGTTCCATGGGGTGGTGTTCGTAGCTGCCAACCCTAGCATTTACACTTTAATCAGCTCCTTGAAGTCGTTCCATGGGGTGGCGTTCGTAGCTGCCAACCCTAGCATTTGCACTTGTGCGTTCCACCAAGAGAGCGCACTTCCTTCGAGTGTTCCAATCGGAAACTTCACAGGATTGTTAACAGGGCATTCACACAACTCGAACAGAGACTCGATCTTCTCAAACCAGTGAGGAAGACCAATTGTAACACCCATCTCATTATTTTAAGATTTTAATATAAAATACGCATTTTTAGAACCAAAATGCTTCATTTCATAAGGTTAGATCAAACGGAAGTTTCTTAGTAACAGTATTCTAGTTAACTTCTAACTAGATTAAACAGCCAAAACGATGAGATAAGTGTTTACAACATGAACATTGTCTACAACATAATTAAATAAACACGGAAGCTTCAAAAGTGTCGTTCGGTTCTTGATATCATGCTTGATTGGCATCCGGAATGAGACGAACATTACCTAAGGTCAAAACCACATCAATTGTTAGTTTTGACAACCATATAATATGTATAAACAAGTTCCGGTATTAAACGAATAACAAAAAAAAAATCTTGGATTTTGGTCTGTCGCGCCACGCGACAGACTTTGGTTAATCCTTCGCGGGCCGCGAGCGGTCCCGCGTGTCGCGCCCGAACCTTAACACCCCGGCGCGTGCCGCGGGGGAACATGATTTTTAGTTGGTCCGGTTCCAGGACCTGCATATCTGCCCAGCAACAAAAATTCTAACATTCCAAACTTTAAAAGCTCATAACTTTTTACCTACATGTCCGTTTTAGTTGATTCAATTTCCTACGCGTCCGTAATAAAATTACGGATCCAATCATTCAAATTTCACGCATAGAAACCCAGTTTATAAATGAATTGTTCACAAATCCTTGTTTCGATTGTTTGACCCTTTTTTTATGACATATTTGGCATCATTCAATTTCAATGGTTTCTAAGCTTTGTTACCCATTCCCCGGGCTTGTCAACTATGGCGTATCATTACCATCACCTAGTTTTATGCACGAACTAGAATTTCATGCTCGTTTTCTATAATTCGAACAAACCACTTTATGCAAATTTTGCAAGCAAATTCTAGGCGATTGACCCATTATCAAGAGTTATAAGCATCAATTTGGTGCATCCAATCTCTTGGCATATCACCTCCTATTGTTAACATATATTGTGACTTCCCGGTCTCTACTTACATTGTTATTTTGTAAACACAGTTTTGACCCATTCCGTTGCCAAGTGAAAACCTTCACTTTGATGACTACCATGATTTATTCAAACTGACCCGTTTGTTCTGTTAAGTGAACTTCGTCACTTTAGTTATTCATCAAACATTCTTATCTCACTACGATATCATTTTCAAACATACTAAACATTCTTTGTAAATGAGTAACGGAAATAATAGTTACGTACTTGCATAATTCATCAACATTGGTTTATAACCATAATTACCCATTTCCGGGCTTGTCAACCTTAGCGTATCACGTCCATTCCATGGTTTACGCTTTTGTAACTCGATTTAATGAGTGACGTTTAAGTCACTTCGAACACTACCATTTCGACCATTATTTGACCCGTTTGGTTGTCTAATGGAATTCACCATTTTATTAACATACCAAACTTATTACCACCAATATTTTAACCCATTTCTTTATCTAGTGAATTACATCACTTTATTTTCATTCCAAACGTGACTAATTAAACAATATTATCAACCAACATATCTAATTAACTACTTTGACTCGTTTGGTTTATCGAGTGAACTTCGTCACTTCTATGACATATCAAACTCGCATTTGACACTACAATCTCATTAACATTTCTAAGACTTTTGTTTATGCACAATGTAAGGAAAGCGAAAGTTACGTACCTTTAAAGCGTCCCCTTCAAGCGTGTATCAGCTCCGGCTTGTCCGCTTGAAGATTCAATTTCCTTTCCTATAGAGTTCAACCAACGGTTTGTTTAGAACTCTTATTATAACAGGTTTCGCATAATTCACCATATGATTCGATTATGCGTTTTTACTCAAAATTCAGCAATTTGCTTTTGTTTAGGCATTATGTCAAACACCTAGTGTGCATGACTCTATACAATTAATAATCAAGTTCATGACTAACTATTTAGCCAAGATTTATCATTATTTTCAAGTTCATAACATCTAGCATGCACAGCAACACCTAGATTTACTTCATAATAATCAATGATACTCATTTCAAAAATCAAGATTCTAGTGTTCTTCATCATCCTACGAAACCCATTTAACACATAAGTGGGTGATTCTCAATTTCATATCTATGAACACCAATTCATCAAATTTTAACTAGGGTTCCACCGTAAGCATGGATTCATCCTAGTTTCACCCAAAACATTCATCATTCAAGTTCTAATTTCGAATTTCATGTTTTCATCTAGAATTTGAGATGGAACTAAGTGAAGAAATTTGACATACCTTATGATCCCTTCTCCGAGGTGATCATGAATTTGTGCTTGGATTTCGATTTGGGCTTGATTTGCCCTTTCAGTCGGTTGATTTTGTGCTTGTTAGGGTTAGAGCTAGAGAGCTCTTTTGGCTCCTGTGCTTGTCTCGACCAGAACACACACTTCATGTGTGTGTTTTGATGTTAATGTTTTGTTTAATAAAAACTAGTTCCTAGTTCATCACCTTTAGTCCCTTTACTTCACACAAGTTTGCATAAAGGGTGTTTTAACCTTGCTTTTTCTTACTATTCCAAGATTTATAACTAACTAGGTTAAATATCCCTAATTAACTTAGTGGGTTCGGGGAAAATCATAACCCGTTTTATTTTAAGTCCCGTTAACTCGGGCCCCTTATGAATTTTATTTACTCAAACGCTTTTATTCTCTTTTTATTTAATACAAGGTTTATTTTTTTTAAATCCCCATAATTACCGGGTTAATATTTATCACCTATGGTATTTTACCCGTTCGTTAATATTAACGTGGTTTGATTACTAAAACCCGTTTTTGGGGTGTTATACCTACGGCTCCCTCTGTGCCACTGAAAGAACTAGGTCGGCAATCCATGAAAGTCTTGAATGTACATGCTCGAGGCTGAGCAGGTTGACCTCCTAGTTGGGCTGCTAAAGCTTCAGCAACCCGTTCATTGATTAGGGCCGTTAGTTAAACCTGAGTTAAGTTGATACCACCACCACGTCCTCTGTTGCGTCCACTCATGATCTTCACGTCCAGAAAACACAAGTGAGAACGATGACGTAGGAGTGCGAAAAGAATGACAGGAGAGAGTGAGCACATAAGGTTCTATGTAAACAGTTGAATGTCAAAGAGAGCACATTAGGGCCAATAGACACCATGCTACTACCCTAACTAGGCAAACCATAAGCCACACACCATCCAAAAACTAAACTATCAAGTAGGCAATATAGACATAAACCATACCACCTAAGGTGTTGAGCCTTGCATGTTGAGCAAAGAGTCGTTGTGGATCGTTGAGCACTGAGCAGGTTATAGTCTAGTTTTTTTGTCAAAAAAGTTTTTCCCTTTTTTAAAACCAAGTTCACTATAACCAATGGCTCTGATACCAATTTGTCACACCCTCAAAATCCACAAGCGGAGTATTACCGCGAGGCGTGTGACTGACTAGGATCATACCACCAATCATACTGAACGATAAGTAAAATAAAGTAAAACCACCACAATCAAAACGTTTAGTGTTCATGAAAATAATATCCAAAATCAAGTTTAAGTGTTAGCGGAAGCATAAAGTTTAAAACTCATTAATAGTTTCAAAGCATAGTGTCTAATAATAGAAACCCAACAATTGGTTCCCTTCCACAACGTCCACTCCTCGTGCAAGCTCCAACCATGTACCTAACGACCTGCAAAGCATGCAGTAGTGTGTCAACATAAAGTTGGCGAGTTCACAGTTGTTTTGTTTAGTGTTGTTCCAAAAACCACAAGTTTATTAAGTTGCTTTGTTCTTTATAAAAACATGCAATGGGGAGCTACTCCACTGTTTTAAACTACTAGACCCGTACCATACCGACTACTGATTGTAGTATGTTTAGTGCCCCAAGTCAATGTCTATCATCATTAACCAAGTGCCCAAGTATATTAGTCTACTCCCCTCCTCTGCGGCACAGTGTGAGGCTTGTCAAACCTAATTGAGCTATTTAACTAATAACCCGTTCACCATTGGCCCGGTGATTAAGTCAGTATAAAATGAGTGGGGACTTTCAGATAGAGTTCTGTCTAGTCCGCTTAAGACATGTAATATAAATAACGGTTTCCGTCCCTCACAAGGAGACGAGGTTGTACGCATTCTACCCAAGGAGAATACGCAGGTTGCATCCCACCCAAGGGGGATAGTTGTTGTTTATCCCATTCCCAATCCACCGGGAATTGCATGCTTTTAAGAAAACTGTGAACTTACCTTAGATTAGCTCGGCAGACAAAAGTAACTTGAGCTAATGTGGTCAACCACGTCCTATTATGGTTACCATACAAGTCAGGTTCATATTCAAGTAACAAACACATTGTTCTACACGTATTCTAACACGTTGCATACAAGCAAGGTTCACAGCATACACGTATAGTATAACAGTTAGGTATAAGTGCACGTTTTAGGCCCAAGTGTGCAGCCTGAGTATATGGGCCTGTTGAAAGTGTGTGAGTCCCATATGAGTGTGCGAGTCTAATTTAGCGCGGCCCAGTTAAGTATACATTGCGAGTGGGACCCCCTGTCGAAACCATGAGGTCTCGACTCACAACCTAGAAATCTCGAGTCGAGATCAGACGTTCTCGAGTTGAGATCAGGCAGGTTTCGAGTCATGAAGCACTAGTCGAGACCATGAGGTCTCGAGTCAGGTCTAGAGTCGCAACCGGCGGGTCTCGAGTCCTCTTGTTTTGTGAAGTTTGGGCTCGAGTCGAAACCAAGGGATTTCGACTCGCAACTCCAGTCGAGACTCGGGAGATGTAACTGGCTTCCTTTGTAAATGTCCTTTATCTCCGTAACAACAGTTATCACATTTGGCAAGTTTCAACCGAATCAAATAGCAATATTTGGCAGCAGTTACGCACATTCATACAATCTAATCATGAACAACAATTTAATCAACATTCAAAACATTCTAATCGGATCATTAGAACAGTAATTTAAACATTCTTATGCAACCCTAATCATTCATTTATCATCATAACAGTTTAGTATTCCAACCCCCAACTGATTCGTGACCACCAACACAAATATCATGCAACCCTAGTTCTTGTGTAACATCATGCCAATAATACAACACTTCTTATACTCGAAAATTATCAATCAATTAACATGTAATTGGCCCTAGATCAACATTAACATCATACAATCCCTTTTAACAGTTTTGTTAATATATGTTCCTAATCATCAAACAAGACAGTTTCGTTACACACATCGCACATCTTGCAAGAATCTATTCAACATAATGATCACGACAATCACAACATCAAGTATCACGTAATAAGCAACTAACAATGATGGAACACTAACCGGGATATCGAATGAATCGGTTTGATCGATGCAAGGGCTTCGAATGAAGGGAGGGCTGCCGTCGAGTGAGAGGGTGGAAGAGAGAGGAGTTTAGGGTTTTGTGTGTTTTGTGTTATGAGAAGATTATGAGAAAACCAACACACACCCGAGTGTATGCGCATACTAAACTAATCGGGCCTAGCCTCGGGCTTCGCTTGAGCTAAGAACCGAGAGGGGTTTGGGCCGAGAATATGTTCGCCACAATAAGGGAGTGTGCGGTCGAGAGTAAGGTGTGCGACCCGAAGGTGTCGTGTGCTCAAGTTCTTATAAAACAATTAACACTTAACATTTAACAACAATTCACACATTAAAACATTCAATCCAATTCATTCATACCAACACGTATATAACGTAACACAAAGCAGGAAAAGAACTAGTACATGACTCTTGAAAGTACGAGTTGTCACAATCACCTTCTCCCTCGTCTTGCTGTTTCTTTGCCGGAAGCTCCTAAACCCCGAAACTCTGCTCCGTTATCAGGGTAATAACTCTAATAACTGATACAGTACTGTATCTTATCGATTGAAACCGATCCAACGCATGTTTAAGTGTTTCCGGTACACGGCTATACTTTGTCATTCGTTGTAGGTTTTGATCTCGTGATTATCGTTAAAGTGAAATTGAGTTAATACACTAATACGTGTGCATTGTATGTTTAATTAGGTATACAAGCATTAAACCAGTAGGCCAATACCGTCAACTTAAATCTGCAAAGTGAGTCATTCTTTCTTTTTATCAAACTGAATGAATTCACCAGTATTTTTCGCTAACCAAATGTTTTTAAAACGCGTTTCAGGTGATTTACTATGAAGTGGAGAAAAGTGTAGTGAAGCACTTCAGCTTAAATAAGTGGCTATGTAAACCATAATAAAACGTGTTTTCTGTAATCAAGGATTTCCCAGTGAAATTACTTTATGTAAATACGGGTTTTACCCCACAGATTATGAAATGAAAATTTGGTGTTTTAAAAACTCTGATAATTTTTCCTGACACCTGGTCATGATGATTTTTCAGCTGCGAAATTAATAAACACCAGTACCACTGCTGTCTGACTTGCGGCTCCTGAACCGGGGTACGGGTCGGGGGCCGTGACAATTGTCCCGCTAAAGGTACTCGTGCCCATTTTGACGAGTTTTTCGCAATGCGCCAGCAAAGAATATATTTAAAGGTGACCCCTTTTTGCCTTCCGAATACAAGGACGTCGCACACGTCAACAAGTCGGTGTCCGTTTCACCACTTTTTGGGTTGTCCTTTAGGTTGTTGTAGTGGCCACTTAGACGAGAGACTATCATTTTTTCGATAGACATCTCGTCCCAATGTATTGTGATAAAGATCGTTAATTCGGTTCCAAAAATCATCACTATGTTGGTTGATACCTATAAAAATATACATTTTAAAAAAATATAAGTTATATTATGGAATGTATTTTTATAATAAAAAATAAAAATATACCTATAACCGAATTCTCCAAAATCGAAATCCAATCTTCCGTCAACACCAACTCTTCTCCGTTTGTCCATGGATGTACACGACGATCCTCTTTTGCTTTTTTCCTTTTCGGTCTCATTTTTCTTTTTATGGTTTCGTTTTTCTTCGCGTAGAGGATTCAGGTGGTGTAGGTTGAGTTTCCGGTACGGATTCGGGTGTATGTAGAGTTTGTGATAGAGGAGTGAGCGGTTGTTGTGGAAACATAAAAGGTAGGTTGGTAAGAAGATGACCATACGCTAATATGTTCGCGTCGTTAAAACATGGTTGGTTCGGTTGATACCCTTGAGGCAGCGAAGCGGTGTTCGGTATTTCACCGAAACCATACAGTTTGTTCGGATCAAAGTTGCGGTTGTGTGGATGCATTATTTTTTATAAAAAAGATTGAGAGATTTTATAAAAATGAATGTTGGGTAGAAGAGAGTGAGGTTAAAATGGTGAGTTTTTTATATGGTGGGGTGATTGATATTTTAAAATAAAAAATCTTTTTTTAAATAATTCGTTGGGGTCCAACAGCTACCTGCCACATCCAACCAATGCACGCCACGTCAACGTCCAACTAACACAACACCAGTGGGATTCTTCAAAGGCTTGATATACCGTTGTTGACAATGCCAGGGGACGGTGTGGTGTGTGCAGCGTGGAAGGGCATAACACCGTTCCACCACGCCCACACCATGTGGTCTAAGGCTGGGAAATGGAGCGGACAAATGGGTGTGGACATCAAACAACAAGGGCGTTTTCTCGACCAAATCTGCCCATTCTCTTCTATCAACACAACGTTCTGCGAGGGATGGAGCTCTCTTCGAATGGAACTGTTGGATACCCAAAAAAGTTAAACATTTTTGGGTGGTGTCTAAACATATCCAGATTACCAACTCGAGATGCTCTAGCGAGGTGTGGCATAACCATTAACAACGTAAACTGCCCTCTTTACGACGAATCAGATGAGTGTCGTCTATCACTAAGTTTTGGCTTTTTTTGTCTGGTTTGGTTAAGCGGTTCGGGTTGGTTCACATAATAAAAATAGCAAAAGTCAAATTAAAATGCATATAATTAATAAAAAGTATGTCAATCGATATTAAAAGTGAAAATAGAAAATCATTAAAATAGAAATTCATTAAAGTTGAAAACTCAAGTCCTTCAACTTTCTTGAGAAAGATTGTCGAAATTAACAAATTCACGTGTCCTAGAAGTTGAAGATTAAAGTCCTTCAACTTTTCTGTTACAATATTGTTTTATGTTCATGATTCAAACCCTAAAATACACATTAACACACAAATTTCACGCATTTATTGTACGTATATAACTATAAAATTATTATTTCAATCATACTTAAAAAACCTAGTTTTTCTAGTTTCTACACAAATAAGAATTTGAGAGATATTGTAAGTGAATAAAGGAAAATAAACATACTTGCTCTGGTGATGAAGAGGCGGGGTCCGGCTCCGACGAGATGGAGACTTGCAACGTCAAGCGAGGTCAATGGTGAAAAGCTGCTTCTGCGTGACTTCTTGACTACGTCGATTCTTCCCTGTTTCTCTTCAATAATTTATTTGTTACTTCCTTTTTATTGGATTTAAATTGTTTATGGGCTTATGTTGTGTGGGCTAAATGAGTTAATGGGTTACTTTTTTAATAGAATGCGGGCTTAACAAGTGATTCTTTTTTAATTGAAATGTGGGTTAAGGTTCGTTGCCATTTTCTTAAAGGTTCAGTGTCAAGTTTTCTAAGGGTTTGGTGTCAAGGTTTCTAAGGGTTCGGTGTAAAGGTTTCTATTGGTTCGATGTCAAAATTTCTACGGGTGTGATATTAGAATACACGTATATATAACACAACTTTTTATACGGGTTCTACCG
Organism: Helianthus tuberosus; assembly: GCA_030545235.1. NCBI lineage: Eukaryota > Viridiplantae > Streptophyta > Magnoliopsida > Asterales > Asteraceae > Helianthus > Helianthus tuberosus. The sequence goes on from CM060436.1 coordinate 30,324,636, forward strand.
AACGTGTACCCTTCTATGTAGCTACGCCCCTAATTAGCAATTGAACCTATTTAAAATATACAATGTACAAAGGAAAGCAAAAAAGAAAAAAATGTTCTAATCTTTATATTCAACCTGTATAGATAAAACTTTAGATGAATAAGAAGTTAAGAAACTATATAATTATATCAAATAAACAACACAAATATATAAATACTACGTTGTCTTTTGGTTGAAGTATGTTTACAAAAGAATTTGTAGAGACAGGGGGTTGTTTTAAACAACATGAATAAACAAATACTACAGTGTCTTTTGGTTGAAGTATGTTTGTAGAAGAATTTGTAGAAAGGGGGGGGGGGTGTTTGTTTTAAGAGTTTAATTGAACCCCAACACTAATATATATATATATATATATCAAGAAATATAAAGAGTTCAAGGGTAAGAATGTTAAAACCGATTTTATAGAGATTCAAGTAGACATCCTCTCCCCGATTCTCCAATCAAGAGTTGCTACATGAAATGTTTCTTTTGAACGAAAGTGATCACTGATACACAAATGTATGTTTGACTAAGCAAAGGCAGTGATCACCAAACAATTACAATACAAGAATTGAAGGAATGGAAGTTGAAACACAACTCTTATTTTTTGCTCTTTGATCTTGAATCTCTCACCAAATGAACTTATATTATCAAAGGAATTAGAGAGATATGAGTTAGATGTGTATTTAAAAATGTTTAGAATAAAAGGGGTGACGTAAATGGTTGAGGAGGACTTCTATATATAGGCACAACACAAAAAACAAAAAAAGAATTTGTTGGGTCATCCGCGGTCGCTTGATCAACCATGGATCATCAGCAACCACCAATTTTGTTATTTTGTGTTGTGAACATTATGTGTAGTCAAATCAATCCTTTCAGACCCATTTTCACTCATGTACATCAGGTTTTGAAGCTCAAGAAAGTTACATTCAACTTGTATCTCGAAAAACAAGAACTTTAATAAAAATGGTTAGATTTCCTTTTGTATTTTTGCAAAGTTGTTTGAGGATTTCCTAAGTGATCTTGACTTTACTTTTCATGGTGTGTTTGTGCCTTCAATAACAAAACACATTTCAAGACTTTTTAATAAGTCGGGTCACCTACTTCAAATTCAAAATTCAAATCTCATGTGATTAAAAAACAATTATTTTTTAAAATATTTATGGGATTTGGTTTTATAAAACTTCACCTAAGTTTTTATATGGTGTCTTTGGAAAGTATATTTTTTTATAAATAACTTATATTATTTGAAAACCATTTCTAGGATCTCTCTAAATTCATAACATATTCAGCTTGTCGGTTAAGCTTTGATTCACGTGTGTTGTTGTCGGTTTTCCAACTCTGAACCTTGTAAACTTGATAATAACCATTGTTGTGACATACTTCCCTTGAACATTGTGATTGCTGATAATGTATGTTGTATATGTCCATCCTTAATTAACAATAAAATAACACAATTTACTAATTTCATTAATTATAAAAAAGGATGATTAGGTGTGTGATTAGCATTAAACCCTTGTTATCCAGAGCCACATTTAACCTACTAAGAGGATATTACACTTTAAGCATATAATTCTTTATTATGTTTTTAACACCAGCTTATGCGTGGGATCGTGCATTCCGCTCTTGCAAGTAAGTTAGTAGGGTGATGTTCGCCCGATGTGGTCTCTCCATTTGATGTTGGTGTATGAAAATTTTAGGGATAGTTCTCCCGATGTGATCATTCTCATCTCACGATATGATAACTCACCACTCGGATAACTTCAAGTGTTACTTATTGCATCAAAGAGATAATTAATCTTTGATTGACCACCTCACCCCTTTTGTTTTATGTTTCTTATATTTATTGTCATTTGTTTTCATATTACTTTATATACATATCCTTCTATCATATTATCCGACTAAACAACAACAAAGGTTGAGTAATAGGAGATATAAAGCCCTGGGTTGACATATGGTTATAAAACCATGCCATACTACTCATGATAGTTGCACTTGACTTATTGTGTGTAGTTAAATTAAAACCATTTTTATAAACTCAAATCGTGATTTTGTGCAACAAAAACCCTTAAAATATATACAGTTTGCACGCATCAAGTTTTTGACGACATAACCGAGGAACCATTGGGTGATTCCAAGAAAAACCTAAGTAGTTGGCTTAATTGGTTATTTTCTTCCTTCTTCCTTGCTATCTTGTCAAATGTAGGTAGTGTATGATCGCCAAAGAGATTTTTCCAGGAACGATTATGAAAAAGATCTAAATCAATGGTCATTGAAATTCTCGGTGCTAGCATCAACTTAATGCCCTACTCAATGTTCTCAAAACTTTGGATTGAGGAGCCAAAACCCACTCGTACGAGTATCTAGTTAGCCGATCGATTTGTGAAATATCCTAGGGGGTGACTAAAAATCTTCTTTTAAAAGTACGAAAGTTTGTCTTCCTTGCAAATTTTGTGCTCTTGGATATGGATGAGGACCACATGTGTAACATCCGACCTCTCGCACCACCAATATTGTCCATACACTACACACAAAAGGTGCCACTAAAGACTTATGTAGGAATGCGCGGCACACAAAAAAGCGCCACTAGAACGCTAAAGCCTTTTAGTGGCACTTTTTGGATCTGCCACACAAAGTTTTGGGCTTTTAGCGACACTTTTTTTGCCACAATATAAATAAAGGACTTTAGTGGCACATTTTTTATGCCTCTAAAAAGTAATCATATATATCCATATTCTAGTTTTAGTGGCACGTAAAACTCTTTTGAGTTAATTTAATATATTATTTTAGTGCCAAATAATTTTGCTACAAATCACATTTTTGATATAAAATACAAAATAAAAGTTCGATAAATGTAAATGTAGAAATCATAATATTATAACTTCAATAATAAGTTCGATCCAAAACATATTCCAAATGTTAGCAAAACATTGTGTAACAAGTAACATATTCCAAATTCTAAATGTTTACACGAGAGGTCTAAACCTTCTTTTAGGTGAGGAATTCACTATCATAAAATTTAGCTCAAAAGCTTCTCTTCATAGATTGATATCTACCATGTCATCATCAACTATATAAACAGGCATTAGTATTAGTTCATCATCAACCATATAAACAAGCATTAGTATTAGTTCATAAAAATCTAAAAGTTCTTTAATTTATAAATTCATTATTCTTGATTCAAAACAAAACATGTATAAGAAAATGGCCTGAACATCTAACAATTAGACAAAAAACATCATTAACAAAAAATTTGAAGATCAGTTATCCAAAGATCTTTCTTGCCGTGTAAAATGAAAAGTTTATCATTTTCATTAAGTTTACAACAACATAAGCATATCCATTTAATATTGCAAAATAGTTAAAGGTAATTACCATCATTATGTCTTCTTGAAAATGCTAAGGTAAAGAGTTGTTAGAGACCAAAGAACCAATACCAGGGACCTACAACATATAAATATAAGAAATGCTAGTATAGAAATACGTAATCGTAAAAGAAAAAAAATGGTTCATTCGTGTAGTTAAACGTATGTAAAAATGTTAACAAGATATATGAAAATACACATTTTAAGGTTGCTAACATCTTGCTTAGATTCCGCTAAAAAAGACTAATAATCTTACATCACCAAGCAAATACTTCAAGGTAGTCTTAATTTGATGGGTACAAATTCAAAAGACATTTTCAAAAAAACAATTGTATGCAAATCTTGCACCCTACATATTAGGTCCTCAAAAACAGTACTTTTCCTTGAAAGAATGCTATCTAGAGATAACAAGTTCTTAGTATACTTACTTCAATTAGAAGTACAATGTATTTTATACTTCAGATGTTTGAATCAGTTGGGATAGAAAAAGGCAGCTAATCGCCACTAATAAACTGATTTTCACAGCTGATGGGTCACGCTTGCTGCTGCTGCATCATTTTACCCACAATAAAAAAAAGCTCCTACTAGTGCCTTCAAGCTACCAGATCTTTCAAAACCATCGTACGTAAACCTGTTGCTGCTCTTGGCACCTCATCTGTTGTTGCTTGCTGAATCTACAACTGCTGAACACAAGTATTTATTGAAGTTGGAGATGATGGTAGGGTGGTACAATCAATTTTTGAAATTCCAACATATGTCCTCACTTCTCACTTTTAACTTTCCTTACTTACATTACAATCCAATGAGTGGTTCGCTTTAAAATGACTTCAATTTTGATCTTGTAACAAGGTTGGTATGAATTCAGTCAAAAGAAAGTGTTTTAGGCCAACTCAACTTGCCCAGTTTTGACCTGTTTCCCATATCACTTATTTGCTATTACCTATTATGCTTATATTAAAGAATCACTGTGTATAGTTCATATAACAGCAAAAACTATTCCAAAACATGAATCATTCAGCAATGACTAAAACCCAAATACTAATCAGTGACATCACTAAGAATTCGATCTATATAAAATATATAACATGAGCATAAAGGGTATACTGCATATGCCAAACAATAATACATATTAGGATCAACGATTGACAAGATACTCGTATTGCCTTGACAACATTCATTCCAAGGTTTGTAAGTGATCCCATCTGTATTTTTATCAATTTTACCATAATCACATATAAAAATTAAAATACAGGTTTTTGTTACAGATTTTGAAGAACTTATACAGTGTCAAGAAGAGCACCAAGGCGATCTCCAAATATAATTTCTACCACACTTGCATCAAGATCTAGATCTGAGTCCTGATTTATAATCACCTTTGGCACTAGGATTTCATCAGTTTAGTTTCCTAATAGGTAAACTTACAAAAAACAAACTTGAATTTTAAACAAATTACATTTTAAATATTGATACATCTAAAGCTTTGGATGAAGCTATTGGAATCACAATAATGAGTGAGTATGACAATCTGGGCAAAACTTCATATCTGGAAAATATAATAATTAGCCTTAGATTCTGGATCCATCATATAATAAACTCCTTAAAACCTAATTAAAACACGAATTGACAAACAAAAATACGTGTACACAAGTTTCGTGTAATAAAAAAACACACCGAATAGACATGATTTCTCAAACCAGAATTCGTAATAAGCACTTGAGATTACTTGTGATGGCAAAGGAATTAAGGAATTCGTAAGAAGCACAGATAAAATATGTTATGCATCGCAGGTCCACTAAGCATTCATTTCGATAGCTCCGGGTGGAATAACTTCACTTTGGAGTTAAATCCCAATACATGGACAAAGGTTCATATTCTTACTCAAAATTTTTACAATTAGTTGTTTTGCGGTAATCACTTTATTTATAATAGATATATAATAATTCCATTCTCGTAGATTATGTTGGTTACATAAAAGATTTATACGTAGGTATGTGTGTATTACATATGAAATTGACGATGAGGGGTCTGGATTTTAATTTGCAGGCTGCTAATGTAATATTCCTAGATCTACCGGCGGGTGTAGGGTTTTCCTATGCTACAACATGGGACAGATGGAGAAGTAGCGATTCTATTTTATCTATACATACATACGAGTTTATGCAAAAGGTGAAATCACTTTAAATAATCCTGCAAGAAGCTAACATTGCAAAGAAATTGAAGAGGAAGACAGTCTCACCAAAACTCTACACACAAATACCTCACTTGCTAACACAAAACTGGTCTATGTTGAAGCGTAACATAAACCTCTTAAATGTGTTTATTTTTGTTTGTATGTCTATTTTTTTAACGAGACCGGGCACACAACCTAAAGGGTTTGTAACATTTTGTTTCGTATTACTAGACTAATGACCTCTTTTGTTAACCCTACCAATTGAAAGAAATACGAATGTTTGCTAAAATATAATATATTAATTATATATATATATATATAGTGTATCGTACAATTGGCCTTAACGTACATTACGTACGCGATTAGAAATCGCATGTTATATGGAAAAAACGCATACGTAAAAGTGGAAATCGCATGTTGGATATATGTAGAGAAATCGCATGGACAATTTCGCATGTTATATATTTTTGACAAATCGCATGTTATATTTTTTGACAATTTCGCATGCTATATTTCTTTGACAAATCGCATGTTGAATAATAAAATCGCACGTTGAAAAAACAATCGCGTACGCGATGTATGTTAACCCATTTTATACGTTAACATGCCCCTCTCTCTCTCCCTATATATATATAGGGTCAGAATTTAGAGAAAACGGTGAAAAGTATGAGAACGGAGAACGGTTATGGATCGTCAGATGAAAAAAATCTATGGACTAGATGACGTGGTGGTGTTTTCGTAAATAACATCACTTTTATTACTGTGGCGCGCTTCATTAAGGATAAAAAAACTCTTTTAACTTCTCTACACAAAATGCCATCTTCATGAAATAAAACGCCATTAAAATTACCGCTTTAACCGACAATAGCACACACCATGTCACACCCCAACCGTTGGCGGAAACATCGGGGCGTGGCACTGAGCGAAACAGATTGTCCAGAAGTTTCCATAACAACTATAATTACCAGTTATTTAAGCATCACGTCCCATACCATGACATAAAAAGTATTATAATTATTACAAACAAAATCTAGTCAAATTGTTCTGTTCCGACCACTCAGATTTCAAATACAGACAATTCGTTTATTTGTTTCTAGACCTTTCCTAGCCTCGATTTCACAGCAAGCCAAGCATCTAAACATCTTAAGCACCTGCCACATATGTTAAAGTAAAAGTCAATACACATGGTGTAAAGGTGAGCATACAAGTTTGATAGATATAATAGAGTTCGAAAATCGTTTACGCATAACCAGCACGTACACAGTGTGAAATGAAGCACGTTAGTTATCGACATGAACCTATCGATACCAATGACTGCGGGTTGACTGCCCAAGGCAGTTCGTAATACACACTCACCACTGTGAGCCATGTAATTAATTGTCCTTAACAACCCCTGAGTGACAGGTGCTGAGTCCAAACTATAGTACTATTGTTGCTAAGGCAAGTAGACAACATTCCATGTGTAAACATAACAAACAAGCATTCATTAAGTCACGTATAACATGCAGTAACGGTTAGCGTTAAAGTATTGCGTAGTGTGTTCGATGTGATTTAGAATAAGTAACGTATGTAACACCCAAAAGTGCGTAAAGCAAAAAGGGTTCGAGTATACTCACAGCGATGATGGATTGAAGGGAGCGCTTAGAGTGAGGTTAGCCTGATCAGAACAATATCAAAACGATAAGTGACGTGTAAAATGGTGTGAAGTGTCAGTGCATCGGACGGTAATCTGATCGGGTGGCCGGTCGATCGGGTGACAACCCGTTCGGACGGTCATCCGTTCGGGTGACCGTGCGAGTGGATTATTACCTCGTTTGGGATGGATGTGTTTATGTATGATGGCTTGTCTTTTGAAGTTTTCGTTGTAGCATTTTAAAAATAGAGAAGTATCTCTACCTTTCAGGTCGGTCGATCGAACGGCCGTTCGATCGGGTAGCAATCCGATTGGCGAGACTTCTCAGATTGAGAACAAGTTCACAGTAGGACGGTCACTCGATCGGATGGCTATCCGATCGGGTGGCAATCCGTACGTACTGAACATGTTGAAAATTGTTTAAGTGTTTGAAGTCAAACATCACATGGTCGGGTGGTAATCCGATCAGGTGGCAATCCGATCGGACGGCAATCCGTTCAATGTCCACAACCCCAAATGTTGAAATAAAATTTAAGTGTGGGACCCAAGGTGCAATCCGACCGGGTGGCAGTCCGGTCAGGTGGCAATCCGATCGGATGGCAATCCATCCCAGTTGACCTGATCGTCTTCTTCCTTGGTTGTTTTGACAGTTTGAAGTTTTCTCGAGACTGTTTGATAACGTGCTAAACAACAGAAACCTCGTCAAGACTTGGTGACCCAATCGGACAGGAGCCACCCTCGTCCGACCAGTTAAGTGTTTGAGACGGGGTTTCATGTTTAACCCAAAATCAGTAACCTTGTGGATAGAATCCAGATCTTGAACCAACACATCCACAAGAAAGAGTAGAAGATTAGAACAAGCTCCGATTCCATCGGTTTTGAGTGCATTGAGTGTAAAAGAGTTGAAAGAAAGCTTGAAAACCATCTTTCAATTCTTTTCACAATGATTATGTTCAGATCTATGAAAGAGCTTTGTTTATTTATGTGGAAATCATTCAGATCTAAGTTGTTCTTGGTGGATTGAAGCCAATACATGAAGTTCTTATGAACACCATGATAACATCATCCTTGAACACCTCAAATCTAGTGATTTCATGGTTAGGAGTTAAGATTCAAAAGATAGAAAGGTGTAGGAGTGCGTGTAGATTAAGAAAGTACAAGGTTTAGGTGGAAAACTTACAAGAATCGCGAGAAATCTGAAGAAATAGCGGCTGGAGCGAGTGGAGAGGGAGAGAGCTGTCAACATCAAGTGATGTTGACATATGAGGGTATTTATAGGGTTTCCATAAATGGAAAGGGGGAAAGGTGGCTGGTCGATTGAGTGGCAACCCGTTCGGGTGGCAGCTCGATCGAGTGGCACCTCGATCGAGTGGCACTTCGATCGGGTGGCAGCTCGATCGGCTGACCACTCGATTGGAGTGATTCGCGTGACGAGTTTTGCAGTTTCGATTTGTGTGCTGAGCGTTGCGATGCGATAGAGTTTCTCATCAAATTACTTTTAATCCCAACTACTATATCAACATACAACCATCCTATTTAACTTGCGTTTAGCGTTTGCGATTCGATTGCGATTGCGTTTCGATTAATCACCACCTCATAAAACATAAATAACATGCACAAGTAACACATAAAGGGCACACACACTTAAGAACCATAACCAGACGCGTAATTCGAGTTGCGAGTGCGATTGCGATAAGCGATAAAGCAATAAGACATGCGATAAATATCGATAAATAGCGATTAAACCTCGATTATTAACAAATACTCCACATAATACAACTAACGTAAAAGCATAAAAAGACTATCTACAAGTCAAAGAAGTCAAAACAGGAATTGAGCAAGGAGTGACAGATCGCAATTAGCAATCTTCTCTCCCTTTGACTTCAATCTTGACTTTGACTTTGACTTTCGAAACACGGGGTGTTACAGCCTCCCCTTGTTGAGGGAATTTCGTCCCGAAATTAGGCCGAAGCCGTAACAAACAACTGCGGGTACCTTCATGTCGCTTTCGAGTTCCCAAGTGAACTCTGCGCCTCGTTTGCCTTCCCATCGAATCTTCACAATGGGAATGCGCGAGCGTCTGAGCTGCTTGGTTTGCCGGTCCATGATTTCTACAGGCTTCTCCATGAAGTGTAGTGTTTCGTTTACTTGGAGATCTTCTAAAGGTACAAACAGATCATTTTCAGCTAGGCACTTTCTGAGGTTAGACACGTGAAAAGTCGGGTGGACGTTACTAAGTTCCTCCGGTAGTTCGAGTTTGTAGGCCACTTTTCTGATCCTTTCCAGAACCTTAAAGGGTCCAACATATCGAGGCGCGAGCTTTCCTTTCTTGCCGAATCTGACCACACCCTTCCAAGGTGATACCTTTAGGAGTACGTAGTCGCCAACGTCAAATTCAAGGGGCTTGCGTCGTCTATCGGCGTAACTTTTCTGACGACTGCGAGCTTTTAGCAGATTGTCTTGACTTTGGAGGACTTTGTCAGTCGTTTCTTGCAATAGCTCAGGACCGGTTAATTGCGAGCGCCTGATCTCATGCCATACAATTGGCGATCGACATCTTCTTCCATTCAATGCCTCAAATGGTGCCATTTAAATGTTGGAATGATAATTGTTATTGTACGAGAATTCGACTAAAGGCAAGTATGCGTCCCAATTACCACCGAAATCTATGACACACGAACGGAGCATGTCTTCAAGGGTACGAATCGTTCTCTCAGTCTGACCGTCGGTTTGGGGACGAAAAGCGGTACTTAGATTAAGCGTAGTACCGAGAGCCGTTTGAAACGTTTCCCATAGACGTGAGGTAAACCGAGCATCACGGTCAGAGATGATGTCGCGAGGCGTCCCATGTCGACAAATGATCTCGTCGGTGTAGATTCGGGCTAATCTTTCTACCTTGTAGTCTTCTCGTATTGGCAGAAAATGAGCAGATTTGGTCAAACGGTCAATGACAGCCCAGATACTGTCGTGACTTGATGGCGTACACGGAAGTTTCGTTATAAAGTCCATAGCTATACTTTCCCACTTCCACATAGGGATCGGGGGTTGTTCAAGTACCAGGCACTTCCCAACATAGAGGGCGATATCTCTCTTCATGCCGGGCCACCAGTACTTGTAGCGGAGGTCCTGGTACATTTTATCGGCACCGGGATGAATGGAATACCGGGATTTATGGGCTTCGTCCATCAAAATCTGTCGCAAGTTGGTCCGTTTAGGGATCCAAATTCGGTCCAGATAATGGAATATCCCATTCGACTTATTCACAAGATGGGCTCCATCGTGGTAGATCCTTTCCTTCTTCAAGGTGCGTTCGGTAAAACACACGTGCTGAGCTTCACGGATGAGGGTTTCGAGGTGATGCTGGGCTGGAACATTACGAGCGCTATGCAAATAGCTTCGTCGGCTTAGAGCGTCGGCAATGACATTTGCTTTGCCTGGATGATAACGGATCTCACATTCGTAATCGTTGAGAAGTTCTACCCATTGGCGTTGACGCATATTAAGTTCTTTCTGGTCGAAGATATGTCGTAGGCTCCTATGATCGGTGAAGATCGTACACTTAGTACCGTAAAGGTAGTGTCGCCAAATCTTTAACGCAAAAACAACTGCGCCTAGCTCGAGGTCGTGGGTTGTATAGTTCTTCTTGTGGATCTTGAGCTGACGAGATGCGTAGGCGATAACCTTGTCCCGTTGCATGAGAAAACAACCAAGACCAAGGTTTGAGGCATCACAATAGATAATGAAGTCGTCGTTTCCGTTGGGTAAAGTGAGGACGGGAGCATTGCAAAGCATATGCTTGAGAGTTTGGAAAGTAGACTCTTGTTCAGTTCCCCAAACAAAAGGCTTGTCTTTATGCGTGAGAGAGGTTAACGGCACAACAATTTTAGAGAATCCTTCGATAAATCGTCGATAATAGCCCGCTAGTCCGAGAAAAGAACGGACTTCAGACGGGTTCTTCGGTGTAACCCAACTCTTAACAGCTTCGATCTTCGCGGGATCGACGTGAATACCTTGACTATTGACAATATAACCGAGGAATTGAACCTCCTCCAGCCAGAATTCACACTTGGAGAACTTGGCATAGAGTCGATTCCCCTAGAGTAGTTCGAGAACCAAACATAGATGTTGCGCATGTTCGGTTTTTGACTTGGAATAGATCAGGACATCATCGATGAACACGATGGCGAAGCGGTCGAGATAAGGTTTAAACACGTGATTCATCAGGTCCATAAAAACCGCGGGTGCGTTAGTTAAACCAAAAGGCATAACAACGAATTCATAATGGCCGTATCGCGTTCGGAAAGCGGTTTTGGGAATATCCTCTTCTTGAATGCGTAGCTGGTGATAGCCGGAGCGTAGATCGATCTTCGAGAAACACGTAGCACCTTGTAGATGGTCAAACAAATCATCAATTCGAGGCAGGGGATACCGATTCTTGATAGTCAACTTATTCAATTCCCGGTAGTCGATGCACATCGTGAACGACCCATCCTTCTTTTTGACGAAAAGGACTGGCGCGCCCCATGGAGAGGTGCTCGGGCGAATGAAGCCTTTATCAAGTAACTTCTAGAGTTGACTCGAGAGTTCGCGCATTTCGGACGGAGCGAGTCGGTAAGGAGCTCTGGCCATAGGGTTTGCTCCAGGAATGAGGTCGATACGAAAGTCGATATCACGACTTGGCGGCAGGCCAGGAAGATCATCAGGAAACACATTAGGAAATTCACGAACCACAGGAACGTCTTTCACTCCTGTCTTTCCTTTCTTTTCCTTCTCCGCTACTACAATGTTAGCCAAGAAAGCCTTGTATTCCTTGTGGAGATACTTGCTAGCTTGGACACATGACATGAGCTTAAGACCTTTCGAGGGAGTTTCACCATAAACACACAGTTGGTCACCATTCGCGAGCGAGAATCGAATCATCTTATTAAAGCACACAACTTCAGCATGGTTTTCACGAAGAAAGTCCATGCCTATTATGATGTCAAAACTTCCGAGCTGCATCGGAATAAGGTCGATCGGAAAGATGTGATTGTTGAGTTCAAGAGTACAATCACGAAGAACAGAATTGACGGCGACGGTTATTTCGGTTGCAACTTCGACATCGAACGTCTAGGGGAGATGAGAGCGCTTACGATTAAGGAGCTTCTCGAATTCAAACGACACAAAACAATTATCGGCTCTAGTATCAAATAAACACGAAGCATAAACACCATTCACAAGAAACGTACCATTAACCACATTGTTGTCAGCCTGGGCTTGGCGCGCATTGATGTTTAAAGTTCTGGCGCGGGCGGTTTGTTACAGTTGCTGCTGAGGCTGTTGCTGCTGCTGTTACTAAGGCTGCTACTGCTGGGGCTCTTGTTCCACAACCCTGTTCAGGCACATGTTTGTGAAGTGGTTGGGATCACCACACGCGAAGTAGACTCTGGCGTTGATCGCGGGTGCCTGAGCCGCTTGTTGGCCTTGAGGAGCTGGAAGTAGAGCTTGATGAGCAGTAGCTTGGGCTGGTGCTTGTCGGGGACCAGTACGTCATTTGGCGGTGAAGTGGCCGTACATGCTGCAGTGCACACAAAATCTGCAGGCAATACCCAACGGATGATGATAAGTGCATGTCAGGAAAGCAGGGTGGGGACCAGTGTAAGCACGCTTTGCAGGCAGTGCTTGAGTTACTTGTCACACCCCCAAAATACCACCCATGGAAAACCCTGCTAGGCGTGTGACGTACCAACAACGAGCCACTAATCATGTTGAACCAATCACAAGTTTCTAAATAAAAACATCAATTATTAATGAAAAGTACCATCAATAAGTTTAAATGAAAACCAACATGTTCAGCGGAAGTAAATAAAAGAAATCATAGTTTAACTGTTTCAAAACCAACGTGTCATATCAACAATTCCAACACATGTATCCATCCAGTTCGACCCATGACCACTCCAGCTACTCCAGACAGCAAGTTCCAATCGAAGACATCTAACGACCTGCGAGCATGCAACAAGTGTATTAGACAACGCTGGTGAGTTCATAGTTTTACGAAAATGTTGGTTACCAAGTGTTTAGTTTAATCCATTGAATTTAATGTTGATAATATCCCAAATACAAGACGGCTCCTGATTTACATTGCCCTTTCTCCAATGCTCCTATCAAAGCATTGGTCATGACTAGGTCATTAGTTCACACCCGTCCTCTCAGGTATGGGGTGAGGGTGCCAAACCTAAGTAGCACTACCAACTAATACCTTGTTACCTCTCAGGTAACCAAACAACACGGAGGGACTTTAATGGTGATAGGATGAGTATATTATCCAACATTCTAGATTTACCCAAAAGACGTATTCCTCTCAGGAATACCCATGATTTACCCAAAACCAATCCCTCTCAGGGATACCCAAAGACTGTCCCAACCACCGGGACGCATGCTCAAGATGAATGAACTCACCTTTGGTTTGCTTGGTAAGATTTGTTACGTCTTTACCGTTGACCGACCAAACCCTAGAATGGTTATCATTATCAATCAGTTTTGTAGTTAAAAAATCATACATCCTTTATAGGTACTATGCAAATAACACCACATATTGCCATGCTAGTTGTAACATTCATTCATGCAATCCAACCTTTTAACACACATCATAAAGTCATAGAATAGACGTTTGGTACACCTACTGTTCATTTACACGACCCATCAATCCATGTTAACAATTCTTAACCTCTACCATGCAAGTATGTTTTCACAATAATTCAAAGCCTGATTCAAGTGTACAGCAAGTTGTGTGTGTGAGGCCCAACAGTACCGGCCCAACTAAATGAAGCTGTTTCCGGCTGCCTGTATCCGAGTCCAGTATCCCGGGGTGGCCCAACAAAGAAAGGCCCAAGAAATGTGTGGTTCAACTGGGCGAAGCCCACTCGCCGTTAGCTCCGGCCTGAGAATGTATAACCAGTTGAGATCACCCAGTTTAGTGCGCAGCCCTATTTCATTCCCTCGGCCCAATTCAGTTTCGTGAATAATTTGTTAGGCTAGGGTGGTCCGATTTCATGTAAAGCCCAATTATCAGTTCATATAGTTTATGGGTTATTATGTGATACCATCATTAACATTATTAATCCCTACCAGTTATAACCACAATTACTTAACATGCTACTCCCTTGAAATCAACAACAACACATTAGATAATCAAACGTAACCTCATCAGACCATTATCATCATGACCCTAATATCATATGGCCTAGATCAACAATTTATGTATATCTTGCTAACATCCAGAATTAACAACCCCTATGAATACAACATCCTATCATGATCTAATCTTAACCATTACTAATCCATTGACCAAACCAATCTTGGAAACATTAAGCGTTATACAATCAAACTAAGATCAACAGAAAACAAGCAACGAGTTCGTTAATATCATTACATAACATGCCGGCAGTTTCGGATTTAGATTCACGGATTACGTATCCCTTATTTAACACATACTCACACAAAAGATTAAGGTTTGTAGAATTTCACATAAACAAGAACACAACATCAACACACGTCAACATACATATATAATTTGTTAAATCAGATTGCACATAAACAAGATCATCAAATAGGGATCAATATAAATATGGTTTCACTAACCGAATCACTTGATCCAAAAGGAGAATGCCTCGAGGGGGGGGGGGGGTCTCCTGCCGCACGTACGTTTGAGAGAAGTAGGGTTTGAATATGTGTTGTGTTATCTTGTTACGTGAATTATGTGTGCATATAAGCTAGACCAATAGCCGGCCCCAATATAAAACCTATTTGGGCTCGACTAGGCCTAACATAAATCCAAAGCATACATGTGATTGGGTTGGTTGGGCTTTGGGTATGTGTGTGTCAAGATGCGGCCCGACATGAGTAATCCTAATACCCGGCCCAAACGTGAGCGTATATATGATGTAAGCGGCCCAAACATGTTCGGCCCAAACACAAGAAATACGAGTCTTATAATTAACAAGTTTTTATACTAGCACAAAACGTTCATCACAAAGAAGAGGGATGAATAACGAGCAATTAGAATCACAAGATTAAACGACACTGACCTCGAAAGTTCGGGTTGTCACATCATCCCCAACTTGAAAGAAATTCCGTCCCGAAAATTGACAAGTAAGCACAGAGAAGTGAAATGATAAATCAAGATTGTTGTCGGCTTTCCTCGGGTGCCACATCATCCCCAACTTAAAGAGGAATTTCATCTCGAAATTCACCAGTAGTACCCGAATTAGATTGATCATTAGGAAAAAGTTGAGGATATTTGAGCTTCATCTGATCCTCATGCTCCCACGTGAAATCCGGTCCACGTCTTGAGTTCCAACGAACTCTCACAATCGGAATACGACTATGTTTATGCACCTTGACCTCTCGATCCATGATCTCAATAGGTTCCTCGACAAACTGCAACTTGTCGTCAATCTTGAGCTCTTGAAACGGCACAATTAGTGTTTCATCAGACAAACACTTCTTCAATTGTAAAATGTGAAAAACCATCGTGAACATTACCCAACTCAGCAGGTAACTCAAGCTTGTAAGCCACTTTACCGATTCACTCCAAGATTTTAAATGGTCCAATGTAACGCGGATTAAGCTTGCCGCGCTTCCCAAAGCGTACAACACCCTTCCACGGCGAAACTTTCAACATAACCCGATCACCTACAGCGAACTCTAACGGTATCCTACGCTTGTCAGCGTAGCTTTTCTGACGATCACGTGCAGTTGCCATACGGTTCCTGATCTGAGCAATCTTTTCTGAAGTTTCAAGCAAAAGCTCAGGACCCGTGATCCTGCTGTCACCCACCTCAGCCCAATAGAGAGGAGAACGGCATTTCCGCCCATGCAATGCTTTGAACGGAGCTGCCTGAATACTAGTGTGGTAACTATTGTTGTAGAAGAACTCTATCGATGGCAAATATCTCTCCCAGCCCTTACCAAAATCGATCACACATGCACGCAACATGTCTTCAAGTGTCTGGATGGTTCGCTCACTCTGACCATCCGTCTGTGGGTGATAAGCAGTGCTCATATCGAGATGTGAGCCAAATGGCTTATGCATCGACTGCCATAAATCAGAAATGAAACGCGGATCTCGATCTAAGATGATAGAAGTTGGCATCACGTGCCTAGAACCCACTTCCTTAACATAAACTGCTGCAAGCTATGAGTACTTATCTGTTTCCTTGATCGCTAGAAAATGCGCTGACTTCGTGAGACGATCAACAATCACCCAAATAGTATCGTTTCTGGCCTGAGTTCTCGGTAAACCCATGACGAAATCCATAGCAATCTGCTCCCATTTCCACGTGGGTATCTCTGGTTGCTGAAGTAGACCCGAGGGTTTCTGATACTCCACCTTGACTTTAGCACAAGGCAAACACTTACTCACGTACGTCGCTATGTGAGCCTTCATCTTTGGCCACCAATACATAACTCCGAGATCCTGATACATTTTGTCTGAGCCCGGGTGAACAGAATACCGAGACTTATGCATTTCGCCCACCACAAGCTCTAGAAAGATTGCCATACATAGGAACCCACACTCGCTCCATAAAATAATAAAGGCCGTCAGATCTCTCCACAAGTCGTTTTTCCATGCCCCGCAAGTATTCGGCCTTGATGTCCTCTTCCTTCAATGCCTCGATCTGAGCGGAACGAATCTGATCAGGTAAACCAGAGTGAATAATGAGTTGTAGAGCGCGCACACATTTAGGCTTCATCTTCTTTCGGCTAAGTGCATCAGCTACAACGCTAGCTTTATCCGGGTGATACTTGATGGCACATTCGTAGTCGTTCAACAATTCTACCCAGCGACGCTGTCGCATATTCAATTCCTTCTGGACGAAAATATGTTGAAGGCTCCTGTGATCAGTGTAGATGGTGCATTTGGTACCGTACAGGTAATGCCTCCAGATTTTCAACGTGAAAACCACGGCCCCCAACTCCAAGTCGTGAGTCGTGTCTCCCCACGGTGAAGAACTGGGTCGGATAAAACCTCTATCCAACAGTTCTTGGAGTTGATTCGACAGCTCTTGCAACTCTCCTGGTGCAAGACGATAAGGAGCACGAGCAATCGGGGCTGCTCCTGGCGTGAGGTCAATCTGGAATTCCACCTAACGATGTGGAGGTAAACCAGGGAGTTCTTCAGGAAACACATCAGGAAACTCACGAACAACTGGAAGGTCCTCGATCCTTCTCTCATCAGATTGCGAATCAGTAACAAGAGCTAAAATAACAGGGTAGCCCTTACGCAGACACTTCTGGGCTTTCATGGCTGAGATGATGCCGACCATGGCACCTCTACGATGACCTAGAACCAATAAGGATTCCCCACTGGGGAGGGGGATACGCACGAATTTCCCTTTATAGAGAATTTCCGCATGATGCTTAGCCAACCAATCCATGCCAACGACCACATCAAAACTTTCAAGAGTAACAGGGAGTAGGTCAATGTCGAACACTTGACCCATGAGATCAAGTTTACAACCAAAAGGACACGAGAAGCTTCAATCGATTTACCATCGGCTAATTCTACTACATGCTTATTTACAAGAGGTGTAGGAGTCAACCCTAACCAACGACTAAATCCCAAAGACAAATAACTCCAATCGGCACCAAATTCGAATAAAACAGAAGCAAAAATATCGTTTACAGAAAATGTACCGGTCACAACGTTGCCATCATTGCGAGCTTCCCCAGCACCAATAGTAAATACTTTTCCACGTGCCCCGTCCCCACCATTGCTCCCATTGTTGTTATTTCCAGTATTATTGTTGTTGCCAGCATTCTGATTAAGCTGAGGGCAATCCCGCTTAAAATGGCCCTCATCACCACACTGAAAACAGCCCTTACGATTTCCCTGATTCTGTTGAGGCTGCTGCCTCTCCTGTTGTTGCGGCGGCTTTGGGAGCCATACCCTACAATCTTTAGCCATATGACCCACCTTGTTGCACCTGTGACATACCCAGGTGCACTGCCCGCGATGGTGGAACATACACTTATCACACTTTGGTAGCTTTCCCGCATAAGAACCCTGACCCGAACTGTTGCCATGGCTTTGATTAACTGAGGACGATTGGCTGAAACTACGATTATTGCCATTGTCAGGCCTTTTCTGAGATTGACTTGCACTGGTTGCTTTGTCGGCATCGTTCCATTTACGCTTGTTATCACTAGCAGGTGTGGTAGCGGTAGCAGCAGGGGTAGTAGCAGAAATACGAGGCGGCAACGATCCACGCTCGACCTCTTGGTCGGTAATCCTGTGTGCTAAACGGATGATCTGAGGTAGATTGTTAAGGTTTGCAGCAGTGACATAACCCTTTACAGCTGGTGCTAGGCCCTTGAGATACAACTCAATTCGTCGAGACAGGTTAGGGCACAAAATTGCTAGTTCATGAGATCGTTTGGTGTAAGCCTCGGTCTCGGACCCTTCCATCTTCAAATCGTAGTACTCGTTCTCGAGCTTCTGAATCTCGTCACGGGGACAGTACTCCTCCCGCATCAACTCCTTGAAATCATCCCATGTAGTGGCATTAGCCATCTCGATGCCCGACATTTGCACTTGGGCATTCCACCAAGTTAAGGCACCATCCTCCAAGGTTCCTGTAGCATACTTCACACGATCCCCTTCGGGACAGTTACACATAGCGAACACTGACTCAGCCTTCTCAAACCAACGTAGTAACCCCACAGCCCCTTCAGTCCCACTGAACGTCTACGACTTACAATCCATAAATGTCTTGAAAGTGCAAACAGGCGGATGGTTTAGATTCTGATTCGCATGCTGACCTAATGGACGAAAGGAAATACAACACAAGCGTAAGAGTTGTGTACGCGACACAAGAATAAAGAAGATTTGGTACATATCGTACCAGCTTGATAGGCTGCTAATGCCTCAGCCACACGGGTGTTAATCAGATTTGTCAACTCAGCCTGAGTCATCGCAATGTGTCCACGTCCATGTCCTCGTCCACTCATGATTCTTTATAAGGAGAGGGAACAAGTTTAAGAATCGAGATAAGGTAGGAGTCAAATCTCACGTTGACATCTACAAACTACAAAGTTTACACCAAACAATAGGGCGGAACCCTTCTCACACTCGTTAAGCCTCACTGGGACTCACATGCACCTCACGTTATTATTATGTGTACACCCATAATGATAAGGCAATTTGCATGCTTATCTCAGTGCCTCTTAACTTGCGCTAAAAGTTTCCCCACATTCAAATAGCAAACGAAAGGTTTTACAGGATTAAGAATCACATTAGTTGAAGGGTAGTGTCACACTAACAGATCACATAACAGGGCTTGGTAACATAAGGACTCATACTGCAGTGCCAAGTGTGCATTCACATGTAATGTCATACATAAGTGTACTCTAGTTATACTATGCAATAGTAAACGAGAAACGAACCTTGCAGTCTGGAGCTGAGTGTCATGGTCGAATTTCGAAGTTGTTCGGTTATAGTATGGTTTTATAAAAACATTTTAAAACCAAGTTCACTATAACCAGTGGCTCTGATACCATCTGTAACAGCCCAGTGTAACCGCACCATGATATTGTCCGTTTTGGCGGCCAGCACGCCCCCGGCGTCCGCCTCTCACGGTTTTCAAAACGCGTCATGATGGTGAAGGTATCCAGCCCCTTATAAGGAAGCCTTTGTTCCCCTTCACAACCGATGTGGGATGTCACAATCCACCCCCCTTAAGGGGTCTAGCGTCCTCGCAGGACCTGGCACCACCGGTCCGAACCTGGCTCTGATACCAAACTGTCACACCCCCAAAATACCACCCATGGAAAACCCTGCTAGGTGTGTGACGTACCAACAACGAGCCACTAATCATGTTCAACCAATCACAAGTTTCTAAATAAAAACATCAATTATTAATGAAAAGTACCATCAATAAGTTTAAATGAAAACCAACATGTTCAGCGGAAGCAAATAAAAGAAATCATAGTTTAACTGTTTCAAAACCAACGTGTCATATCAACAATTCCAACACATGTATCCATCCAATTCGACCCATGACCACTCCAGCTATTCCAGACAGCAAGTTCCAATCCAAGACATCAAACGACCTGCGAGCATGCAACAAGTGTATCAGACAACGCTGGTGAGTTCATAGTTTTACGAAACCGTTGGTTACTAAGTGTTTAGTTTAATCCATTGAATTTAATGTTGATAATATCCCGAATACAAGACGGCTCCTTATTTACATTGCCCTTTCTCCAATGCTCCTATCAAAGCATTGGTCATGACTAGGTCATTAGTTCACACCCGTCCTCTCAGGTACGGGGTGAGGGTGCCAAACCTAAGTAGCGCTACCAACTAATACCTTGTTACCTCTCAGGTAACCAAACAACACGGAGGGACTTTAATGGTGATAGGATGAGTATATTATCCAACATTCCAGATTTACCCAAAAGACATATTCCTCTCAGGAATACCCATAATTTACCCAAAACCAATCCCTCTCAGGGATACCCAAAGACTGTCCCAACCGGGACGCATGCTCAAGAGGAATGAACTCACCTTTGGTTTGCTCGGTAAGATTTGTTACGTGATTACCATTGACCGACCAAACCCTAGAATGGCTATCATTATCAATCAGTTTTGTAGTTCCAAATCATACATCCTTTATAGGTACTATGCAAATAACACCACATATTTCCATGCTAGTTGTAACATTCATTCATGCAATCCAACCTTTTAACACACATCATAAAGTCATAGAATAGACGTTTGGTTCACCTACTGTTCATTTCCACGACCCATCAATCCATGTTAACAATTCTTAACCTCTACCATGCAAGTATGTTTTCACAATAATTCAAAGCCTGATTCAAGTGTACAACAAGTTGTGTGTGTGAGGCCCAACGGTACCGGTCGAACTAAATGAAGCTGTTTCTGGCTGCCTGTATCCGAGCCCAGTATCCCGGGGTGGCCCAACAAAGAAAGGCCCAAGAAATGTGTGGTTCAACTGGGCGAAGCCCACTCGCCGTTAGCTCCGGCCTGAGAATGTATAACCAGTTGAGATCACCCAGTTTAGTGCGCAGCCCCATTTCATTCCCTCGGCCCAATTCAGTTTCGTGAATAATTTGTTAGGCTAGGGTGGTCCGATTTCATGTAAAGCCCAATTATCAGTTCATATAGTTTATGGGTTATTATGTGATACCATCATTAACATTATTAATCCCTACCAGTTATAACCACAATTACTTAACATGCTACTCCCTTGAAATCAACAACAACACATTAGATAATCAAACGTAACCTCATCAGACCATTATCATCATGACCCTAATATCATATGGCCTAGATCAACAATTTATGTATATCTTGCTAACATCCAGAATTAACAACCCCTATGAATACAACATCCTATCATGATCTAATCTTAACCATTACTAATCCATTGACCAAACCAATCTTGGAAACATTAAGCGTTATACAATCAAACTAAGATCAACAGAAAACAAGCAACGAGTTCGTTAATATCATTACATAACATGCCGGCAGTTTCGGATTTAGATTCGCGGATTACGTATCCCTTATTTAACACATACTCACACAAAAGATTAAGGTTTATAGAATTTCACATAAACAAGAACACAACATCAACACACGTGAACATACATATATAATTTGTTAAATCAGATTGCACATAAACAAGATCATCAAATAGGGATCAATATAAATATGGTTTCACTAACCGAATCACTTGATCCAAAAGGAGAATGCCTCGAGGGGGGGTATCCTGCCGCACGTACGTTTAAGAGAAGTAGGGTTTGAATATGTGTTGTGTTATCTCGTTACGTGAATTATGTGTGCATATAAGCTAGACCAATAGCCGGCCCCAATTTAAAACCTATTTGGGCTCGACCAGGCCCAACATAAATCCAAAGCATACATGTGATTGGGTTGGTTGGGCTTTGGGTATGTGTGTGTCAAGATGCGGCCCGACATGAGTAATCCTAATACCCGGCCCAAACGTGAGCGTATATATGATGTAAGCGGCCCAAACATGTTCGGCCCAAACACAAGAAATACGAGTCTTATAATTAACAAGTTTTTATACTAGCACAAAACGTTCAGCACAAAGAAGAGGAACCACCTTTGCTACTTGCTTAGCGACGAGAGCAGCAAGGCGTTTGTCTCTCTGTTCTTGACGAGTAACTCGTGGGTGACGGGGTCCAGATGACGACATTGTCTGCAATAGACATCCCCATAGGGCTCAAACACAACATAATCGAATCTCACCTCACACGTCTAGCACTACTAAAGCTCAGGAATACGATCACGTAAACACATAGGCACATAATCACAAATTCACATAAGCACAGAAGCACATAAGCACGTAAGGCATAGAATCACAGAAGCACATAAGCACAAGAGGCAGTCAGAATACAGAAACCTATCATTCAAAGTTCGCGAGCGTTCGTGAATGGCGGCCGCGAATAGCATAGCGAGTAGTATATCATAATCGAATAATATAGCAAGCAACATAGCGTAAAGTCGTTCCTCATGTAGTAGCGATTTCTTAGCGGTTTGAGGTAGAAGTGCAGTGCGAGTCGTGTGTGTTGAACAAAGCGATAAGCGAATAAATCACCAAAAATCGTAACACATAAACAGATAAAATCACATAAAGCACATAAAATCCACATAAAAACGACAAATATCAGAGTCGGCAGTAGCGAGCTCAAAATCGAAACACATAAAAATCGAGAACAGATTGTCTGCGGCTTATTAGACGTCGACTACCCAAAGTGGTTTAACTATTCACAAGGACTTTTGGTACACACTTTGACCTTTGGGACTGCGCTCTTGCCTCGATTTTGGGCGATCAGCACGCATCCTTTCAGTCATATCGTGACTTCAAGTCGTTGGAGTCCGTCGAGACTTTGGTGAGAATTTCGTAAAACAAAATAGGGATCGGAACAAGTCGTCGAGGTTCGGGTTTCACCCCTAACTTAACGACTCCGTTCCTGTTTTTGATAAAATAAAGGAGAAATTATGCGTCAAAATATGGATTTCACTCCTGATTCGGCGCAATTTCTCCTGTTTGTAGACAAAATGCGGGTCGAACAAACAATTTAGTTGAGAGTTTGCGGTTTTCACACCTAATCTCGACCTATTTGCTCGTTCATTTTTTTTTAAAACTAGAGGGCAATGATGGTATAGCGTAGGCGAGAATAGCGAGAAATAGCAAGTAAGCTCGTACATAACCCCTACAGGGTGTGCACAAGTCGGTATGTTGGTACCTAACTATAGACTAGGTCGTTTCTAAGACATCGACCCGGACTACGTCGAGTCTTGCCTAATTCCCTATAGTTTTGGCTCTGATACCAATCTGTCACACCCCAACCGTTGGCGAAAACATCGGGGCGTGGCACTGAGCGAAACAGATTGTCCAGAAGTTTCCATAACAACTATAATTACCAGTTATTTAAGCATCACGTCCCATAACATGACATAAAAAGTATTATAATTATTACAGATAAAATCTAGTCAAATTGTTCTGTTCCGACCACTCATATTTCAAATACAGACAATTCGTTTATTTGTTTCTAGACCTTTCCTAGCCTCGATTTCACAGCAAGCCAAGCATCTAAACATCTTAAGCACCTGCCACATACGTTAAATTAAAAGTCAATACACATGGTGTAAAGGTGAGCATACAAGTTTGATAGATATAATAGAGTTCGAAAATCGTTTACGCATAACCAGCACGTACACAGTGTGAAATGAAGCACGTTAGTTATCGACATGAACCTATCATTACCAATGACTGAGGGTTGACTGCCCAAGGCAGTTCGTAATACACACTCACCACTGTGAGCCATGTAATTAATTGTCCTTAACAACCCCTGAGTGAACAGGTGCTGAGTCCAAACTATAGTACTCTCGATGCTAAGGCAGGTAGACAACATTCCATGTGTAAACATAACAAACAAGCATTCATTAAGTCACGTATAACATGCAGTAATGGTTAGCGTTAAAGTATTGCGTAGTGTGTTCGATGTGATTTAGAATAAGTAACGTATGTAACACCCAAAATTGCGTAAAGCAAAAAGGGTTCGAGTATACTCACAACGATGATGGATTGAAGGGAGCGCTTAGAGTGAGGTTAGCTTGATCAGAACGATATCAAAACGATAAGCGATGTGTAAAACGGTGTGAAGTGTCAGTGGATCAGACGGTAATCCGATCGGGTGGCCGGTCGATCGGGTGACAACCCGTTCAGACGGTCATCCGATCGGGTGACCGTGCGAGTGGATTGTTACCTCATTTGGGATGGATGTGTTTGTGTATGATGGCTTGTCTTTTGAAGTTTTCGTTGTAGCATTTTAAAAATAGAGAAGTATCTCTACCTTTCATGTCGGTCGATCGAACGGTCGTTCGATCGGGTAGCAATCTGATTGGCGAGACTTCTCAGATTGAGAACAAGTTCACAGCAGGACGGTCACTCGATCGGATGGCTATCCGATCGGGTGGCAATCCATACGTACTGAACATGTTGAAAATTGTTTAAGTGTTTGAAGTCAAACATCACATGGTCGGGTGGTAATCCGATCGGGTGGCAATCCTATCGGACGGCAATCCGTTCAATGTTCAAAACCCCAAATGTTGAAATAAAAGTTAAGTGTGGGACCCAAGGTGCAATCCGATCGGGTGGCAGTCCGGTCGAGTGGCAATCCGATCGGACGGCAATCCGTCCCAGTTGACCTGATCGTCTTCTTCCTTGGTTGTTTTGACAGTTTGAAGTTTTCTCGAGACTGTTTGATAATGTGCTAAACAACAGAAACCTCGTCAAGACTTGGTGACCCGATCGGACAGGAACCACCCTCGTCCGACCAGTTAACTGTTTGAGACGGGGTTTCATGTTTAACCCAAAATCAGTAACCTTGTGGATAGAATCCAGATCTTGAACCAACACATCCACAAGAAAGAGTAGAAGATTAGAACAAGCTCTGATTCCATCGGTTTTGAGTGCATTGAGTGTAAAAGAGTTGAAAGAAAGCTTGAAAACCATCTTTCAATTCTTTTCACAATGATTATGTTCAGATCTATGAAAGAGCTTTGTTTATTTATGTGGAAATCGTTCAGATCTAAGTTGTTCTTGGTGGATTGAAGCCAATACATGAAGTTCTTATGAACACCATGATAACATCATCCTTGAACACCTCAAATCTAGTGATTTCATGGTTAGGAGTTAAGATTCAAAAGATAGAGTTTCTCATCAAATTACTTTTAATCCCAACTACTATATCAACATACAACCATCCTATTTAACTTGCGTTTAGCGTTTGCGATTCGATTGCGATTGAGTTGTGATTGCGTTTCGATTAATCACCACCTCATAAAACATAAATAACATGCACAAGTAACACATAAAGGGCACACACACATAAGAACCATAACCAGACGTGTAATTCGAGTTGCGAGTGCGATTGCGATAAGCGATAAAGCGATAAGACATGCGATAAATAGCGATTAAACCTCGATTATTAACAAATACTCCACATAATACAACTAACGTAAAAGCATAAAAAGACTATCTACAAGTCAAAGAAGTCAAAACAGGAATTGAGCAAGGAGTGACAGATCGCAATTAGCAATCTTGTGTCCCTTTGACTTCAATCTTGACTTTGACTTTGACTTTCGAAACACGGGGTGTTACACACCATCCTAATCTAAGAACTCCATTAGATATAAAACGCCAAACTTAATTATAATAAAATCTCGCCTAAAAAAACCGCCAAAAAACATCCTATATATAGAACATCTCAGACCTTCCATTAAAACACACAAAAACCCAAACGTCATATTTAATATATACCATTCGTCTTAGAAACGCCAAAAAACCCAAACATCAAATATCCTCTAAACCAAAGCGTTTATTTGAAATTCAGTTTGGTTGTCGGTAAGGTTTCGCTCAATGTAATGGACAAAATCCTTAAGTGAGAATATTGTCCATTTCATTGAGTAAAATCTTATTAACTTTGTCCTCAACTTCCATCCAATTTATAACGCCAAAACATACAAAAACATTATTGAGGTATGTTTTCAATAAAGTTTAGCTGTATAGGGTGGACAACATTGTCAGACATCTTTCTTAACTGACGATTAACAATGTTGTCCATCACCATACAAAAAAACATTATTGATTTAGCATGATCAAATTTAGAGGTTTAAGGTGCTTTTATTTAGTGGCGTTTTTTTCCCGGTAAAACGCCAAAAGTTTAAAAAATCAAACATCGTTCATTGGAAATTCAAGATTGTTGGCTGAAGGATGTAAACTCAATAACATTTTGCTGCATGAGATGGACAAATATTCAAGAAAAAGAGGCTGATTTCAGACTTTGTGCTTCCACACGGCAACCAAAAAACTACTTCAAAAAACAAAAATCAAAATAAATCATACGAAAGTCGAAACAGCCAGTGAAGATGCTTTAAAAGAAGAAAGAGACCGGTGACAGTTAAGATTTGGAAGATCAATTGTTTATATATATTTTTTTAATTTTCTTTTTTCAGTTGATTGTTATATAACAACAACGTCATATATAATAAAAACGCCACACAGCCAAATGCTTGTCAAAATGCCATCATGCCATAAAACGCCCCAAAACTACCAAACTATTATAAAATTACTTTGGACAAGTATTATAAAAAAAATAATAAAAAAAAAACCAAACTTGAAAATGTAACTAGAAACAGTAACTACAAAACAGTAAAACTGAAGAGACGGAAAATTTATTATATTAGAATCTAAAACGCGAAACTTGAAAGATGAGACGTGTTACAGACTTCAGAGATAAAGCTTATCAAAAACAATAATTACAAACAGTAACTGAAACGACGAATACTTTATTATAATAATGCACCGCCTAACCTACGCGCCAAAAAGACATCCTATAAAATGATACGTCTCAGCAACTTCCATTTGATCAAACCAAAAAAACAAACGCCAATACTACTAAATACCACTCACTGTAAAACGCCAAAAATGTCACACCCCGATATTTCCATGTATTACCGGTGGGTCCGGTGGGGAGTATCGTGACGTAGTTGATATCATAGACAATTTATATTATCACAGTTTAATACACAGCGGAAGTCGAAAGATAAAATCATTACAAACCGAAATAAAAGTAATATCAAGTGTATTACAAAACGGTTGTAAGGATCCACAGGCGGATCAAAGTTCAAAAGATCATTGTTCAACAGATTTAATAACATCTAAGCTTGCAAGACTCATTATTGATGCTAGGAGTAGCCAGACTATTCCGTTTAGTACATGCACTTAGCCTTTTTGGAAAATACGTCAGTTTACACTGGTAAATACAATTAACCGACTCATTTTGAAAATGTTTAAGAAAATTGATTTGAATGCACATGGCACAAAATAATCTTTTATAACTTGGGATAATTATTTATATATAAACTTGTAAACGAATTACATGTTCGTTATACGTTCAGTAGCCCGGGTTGAATACCGGGTTAAAGATTAATAGACACGCCACATGATATAGTCCCGCGTCGAGTTATTCTCGAACAAGTGGTTATACCTTTTTATATATATATATGCACCGTCAGGTGTATGCCAACACCCCGTGCTTAGGTCGTGGCCATTTCAATGAATGATGCCAAGGATATCCGGGACATGGTCATTAACCCCCTAAAGGCTTTAAGCAAACAAAACAATTTAAATGGGTCATCTCAATAAATTAACCTTCATATGATTAACAATTCAATGCCCGACCAAGCGGTATTTTATATACCGTACCCCAGGCCCGTATAAGGGAAAATAAGTTAAAAGTATTTACCTGAGCAATTATTCAAATTTATCCCAGCCGTATTCAATCAGCAAGTGCAGATAGCTTTTACTGATTTCCTAATCTGGAACGAAGGTTTTAATAACCTATTAGATTCCTAACGGGTCTTAATTAAGCCTAAACTTAGACCGGTTAGTTTTAAAGGAAGATATACGGTTCAAACGCACGATTAAGCGAAGACCAGATTTAGAATGTGGTTTAGACCTGACAAGTTTGTATACTTGTATAATATGGTTAAACTAAACACATTCTGGATTTTGAGAAAAAACGATAAGGTTTGACCCGTTTCGGCTAATTTATGCAAACTAGTTACATAAACCGCACCGAACGTGAATAATGCGTAACGGGTAACCAAATGAGCTATGAATAGGTTTCCTAATTTAATATGCCTTAAATATGTTGTGATATCAGCAAGATACCTTCCATAATGCCCAAAATGGATTTAAACTCAAATTATGCCCCGTAGGGGTATTTTGGTCATTTTAAAGCTTATAAAAGAGTTTAAATATTCAACTGAGTTTCAGGTCTGATATAATCAGTAAAAATATTCATTTTTATAAGTCATAACAGTAGGGTATTGCATATATGTGAAATTTACCTTTTATAACCAAACTATGCACCGTATGGGCATTTTGGTAATTTCACATAAGCTTTAAAGGTCAAATTTAGAATTCTGAGTTC
This sequence comes from Helianthus tuberosus, assembly GCA_030545235.1. Classification (NCBI taxonomy): domain Eukaryota; kingdom Viridiplantae; phylum Streptophyta; class Magnoliopsida; order Asterales; family Asteraceae; genus Helianthus; species Helianthus tuberosus. Next base: position 30,353,353 of record CM060436.1, read on the forward strand.
AAAACTTTTGCTTACTGTTCAATTATAAAAATTTACTCAAAACATCAGTAGGTATTAAGTTTTATATGCCAAAAATAGTTTTAACCCATACTATGCGCTTAAAACGCGTAAAAGTCGGTTTTAAGCGATTTTCGGGTTTAAATAGGAAATCTGAGTTTTTGATCAGTTTAAAAAGTTCAAAATATTTTATTTATCATATAAAATTAGTAGCAAAAAGTTTGGTATCAAAATATTATGTAAAACTCATTTTATTCAAGAAAAGGGTATAACCGACATTTACCGAATTATAGCAAGAACCCTATGTTATGCTCAACTTAAAAATAATTAAAAATCTTCAAAAATCCCAAAATATTATATTACATCAGTGGGTAGAAAGTTTGGTATCAAAAATTTGGTTTAGATAGGCTTTATGCTAATTACGCCGTTTAATTAATAAAAAGTTTCTTAATTACGATATTGAGCATAACTCTTAATATAGACCTCAAACAAATGTCAAATTTTTAGGACAAGTTTATAAATCAGTAACAAAGGTTTTTGTCCTCTCACATTTTCAAAAATCTCGTTTTAAAGTCAAAAGGGCATTATAGTCAACATTTAGGCATGTAACGGAAACATGCACATGAATCGAATAACTAATGAACCAAGTTGCATAACCTCAGAGGGTTACATTAATCTATAACATGGTCCTAATAGAGCTCTAAGGCATTTCTAAAATATGCTACATTGGGTCAGAACTGAAAGTCAAAGCAAAAGTCTATTTTGCGACTTTCGGTTCCGAACCGAGCTTAAACAGAAATTTGTCGGGTTGAACATGTTTAGACATGTTCTTACATTAATTACCAAGTTATATGAGTGATAAAACAGGTTCCATAGCTTCTACATTGTTAATTACGTGTTTATGCGAAAATTTGCTTTTTGTTGACTTTTTATAATTAACTTTGACCCGACAATTGACCTAGTTAGAGTGGGAATCAGAGGGTGCCCTTTTAAGGGTTTATTACCCACATAATTACCAACTCAAAGCTATTTTTAATTCGAGAATTGACTGGACAATTGTGATTAATTACTAAGTCAAACCTTAATTACGACGGTTTGACTTTGGGCCATTAAACTAATCAAAACCGAATTAAGGAAGGTTAAGGATACTTACTGAGTCCTATGCACGACTAATGATCTCTAGGAAGTGGTCTTGAGATCCAGGAATCTCCAGGAATGAAGTTATGAAAGTTTTCAAGTGAAGTGCTCAATGTTGCAACGAGGGACTTCTTATATAGGAGGTTTAATGCAACAAGATCATGCCAAACAAGTCTATTGTTGCTACCAGATGATCACAACTGTCCCTATTGCATGAATTTCTATTTACACAGCCCCTGGTATCATTTTACAGGCATCTAAGTCGGTTAAACAGGTTGAACTGGCAGCTGCCAGACATTTTCTGTCGCTGGCGGTTTTGGGCGGCCCACGTAAGACCCATACAAGGTCTACGCGGCCGGTATGGAGGTCCAGAACAAGTTAAACAAGTTTCAGCTTTTGCACTTTAGGTCCCTGGTCCTTTTTAAAGTGGTTTCAACTTTGTTTATTGCACTTTTGACCCTCTAATTTGACTTTTAAGGACTCCAAGTCATAACCAAAGTTTGTTAAGTCCTTGGTTAGTTTTATGATCACCTGAAAAGCCTTAAATTTCAACGTTGACGCTTTTAACCCCTTACATACGAATGTTAGCATAACTTTCTCATACGGAGTCGAAACCTTGTGAATTTTTTATCACTTATTCTAGTGAGCATAATTAATCGTTACAAAGCTTCGGTTTCGCTAAAAGGTCACTCAGAGGTATAAATTAAACATGTTGACACTTTTAACCCTTGCGGTTTGTAAACTCTCACTTTCTTCCACAAATGGCTTCATACGCTTCATGTTTCATTCGTTTAAGGTTATAAACATCGTGTAGGGTTGTTGAAAGGTATAATTATCAAATGTTGACACCTTGAATCCTTTTACACATATACTTTCTTTGTTTGTCAACTTTAGTCCCTCTAAAGTAATTCTTTACATGTTTAAAGCCCATGACACGTGTCAATATAATATTGGACATGAATTTTTTCGAGGTTTTACATCCTCACCCCCTTAAAAGAAATCTCGACCTCGAGATTTACTGAAATAAATGAGGGTACTTCTCTTTCATTGTGGACTCTACCTCTCACGTATACTCGGGACCTCTACGGGCATCCCATATAACCTTTACAATCGGCACTTGCTTCCTTCGAAGCTTCTTAACCTGTCGATCCTCGATTGACAAAGGTTTTTCAACAAATTTTAGGCTCTCATCTATGTGCACATCCGTATGTGGTATGACTAGTGATTCATCAGCTAGACATTTCTTCAGATTGCAGATGTGGAATACATTATGAATACCACTGAGCTCTTCAGGCAGGTTTAACTTATAAGCCACTGTTCCGACACATTCGATGATCTCAAATGGTCCTATATACCTTGGGCTTAACTTGCCTTTCTTGCCAAATCGCATTACCCCTTTCCAGGGTGATACCTTCAGTAACACTTTGTCACCAACCTCGAATTTTAGAGGTTTACGCCTTTTATCTGCGTAGCTTTTCTGCCTATCCCTGGCAGCTTTGAGACGATCTCGTATCTGTACAATTTTATCTGTCGTCTCCAGGACTATATCAGGTCCTGTTAGTTGGACATCTCCAACTTCTGCCCAACAAACTGGCGTCCTGCACTTCCTCCCATATAAAGCTTCAAATGGTGCAGCTTGAATACTGGAATGATAGCTATTATTATATGAAAATTCGATCAATGGAAGATGATCATCCCAACTTCCACCTAGTTCAATAACACAAGCTCGTAGCATATCTTCGAGTGTCTGAATAGTACGCTCACTCTGTCCATCCGTCTGAGGATGATATACAGTCCTGAAGTTCAATCGAGTACCTAACGATTGCTGAAAACTTTTCCAAAGTGTGATGTATACCTCGTATCCCTATCAGAGATGATAGATACTGGCACTCCATGGAGAGATACAATCTCATCCACGTACAGCTGAGCTAACTTATCTGAGTTGTGTGTTTCCTTAATAGGTAAGAAATGGGATGACTTAGTCAGTCTATCCACTATAACCCAAATAGTATCATTTCCTCCCTTCGTCTTTGGCAACTTGGTGATAAAATCCATAGTCACCATTTCCCACTTCCAGGTGGGAAGTTCAGGCTGTTGTAGCAGACCTGACGGCTTCTGGTGTTCAGCTTTAACTTGCGCGCATGTCAAACATTTGGCTACATAAGTAGCTATAGACTTCTTCAAGCCTATCCACCAATAATTTGCCTTCAAATCCTGGTACATCTTGTCACTTCCAGGATGAATGGAATACTTAGAACTGTAGGCTTCTTGGAGGATAACATCCCGTAGTCCTCCATAGATTGGAACCCATATTCGTCCATTCAATCTTAGGATTCCATCCTTGCCATATGATAACTGCTCAGCAGTTACTCCCAACTTTTCATTTGGATAGTTAGCTTCCAATACGGCTTCCTTCTGAGCGGCTAACAATATTTCATTTAAACTGTTCTTTAATTCATTGCTCTTGGCATTGATTCTTATGGGCTTCACCCTTTCCTTCCTACTTAAGGCATCGGCGACCACATTCGCCTTGCCTGGATGGTATCGGATTTCACAATCGTAATCATTTAAAGTCTCCATCCATCGACGTTGTCTCATGTTCAGATCCTTCTGATTGAACAGATGCTGAAGGCTCTTATGATCAGAATAGATCACACACTTGGTACCATATAAATAATGCCTCCAAAGTTTTAGTGCAAACACAACTGCACCCAACTCCAACTCGTGGGTGGTGTAATTCTTTTCGTGCACCTTTAATTATCGGGAAGCATAGGCAATCACCTTGCCTTTCTGCATCAGTACACATCCCATGCCAGTGTGCGATGCATCGCAGTAAACCACAAATTCTTCAATTCCTTCAGGCAATGTCAACACAAGAGCATTGCTTAACTTCTGTTTAAGAATCTCGAAGGATTCTTGTTGCTTAGGACCCCAATCAAACTTAATATTCTTTCTAGTCAACGAAGTTAGGGGTGCTGCAATTCTTGAGAAATTCTCAATAAAATGCCTATAATATCATGCCAGGCCTAAGAAGCTGCGAATCTCTGTGGGCGTCTTCGGCTCTTGCCAATTCATGATAGCTTCAATCTTAGCGGGATCCACCTGGATACCACACTCACTAACCATATGTCCAAGGAATTGGACTTCTCGAAGCCAAAATTCACACTTTGAAAACTTGGCGTAAAGCTTCTCTTGCTGAAGAAGTTTAAGAATACACCGAAGGTGTTTCTCATGGGCATCCTGATTCTTTGAATAAATAAGAATGTCATTAATGAAGACAATGACAAACTTGTCCAAGTAGGGTTTGCAAACGCGATTCATGAGGTCCATGAACGCTGCTGGTGCATTGGTGAGCCCGAAAGGCATCACTAAGAACTCATAGTGACCATAGCGAGTTCTAAATGCAGTCTTGTGCACATCTTCATCTCTAACCATCAGCTGATGATAGCCTGACCTTAAGTCAATCTTGGAGAAGTAACTTGCCCCTTGCAGTTGATCGAACAAATCGTCGATCCTGGGCAATGGATATCTGTTCTTGATAGTGACCTTGTTAAGCTCATGATAATTGATGCATAGACGCATCGATCCATCTTTCTTCTTTACAAACAGAATTGGTGCTCCCCAGGGAGATGAGCTAGGTCTAATAAATCCCTTTGCCAATAAATCATCCAGTTGGGTTCTTAACTCTTTCATCTCAGTTGGGGGAAATCGGTAAGGTGCTCTTGCAACAGGTGCTGCTCCAGGTATAATGTCAATTCTAAACTCCACTTGCCTATTTGGGGGTAAACTAGGTAGTTCTTCAGGAAATACCTCTGGATATTCAGAAATGATAGAGATGCCTTCAATCTTGGGCTTTGGCTCATCAATAGTCACTTGTGCCATATAAATGACACAACCTTTCTTCATACACCTTGATGCCTTAAGCACAGACACTTGCTTAGGTAACCCATACTGAGTATCTCCTTGTATGGTAAGTGGCTCACCATACGGAGTCTTGATCACCACTTGTTTCTTGTCACAAACAATCTAGGCTTGGTTATAAGATAACCAATCCATGCCTATCACTATGTCGAAACCAGCTAATTTCAAAGGAAGTAAGGATAACGGAAAGGAGTGGTTCCTAATGGATATAAAACATCCATCTAGCACAGTTGAGGCAGTTTCTAAGGTACCATCGGCCAACTCTACTTCATATTTCACGCTTAGGGTTTTAACAGGTAAATTCAACAACTTACAAAACTTATCGTCTACAAATGACTTATCCGCACCCGAATCAAATAACACCCTTGCATAAACGTCATTAATAAGGAAGGTACCTGTTATTACGTTGTCATCCTGCACTGCTTCCCGTGCATCCATTCGAAAGATCCTAGCATTGGTCTTTTTGGCTTCTTTAGGCTTTTTGGCATACTTAGGGCAGTTGGACTTGATGTGCCCCTTCTCGTTACAGTTATAGCACGTTGCATCCTTTATCTTCTTGCACTCTATCGTCTTGTGCTCAGAAGACTTACAAATCCCACAAGCCCTTGGCTGTGATTGAGATTTTGATTCATACCTGCATTTGCCCAGATGACGCTTCTTACAGATCTTACATTTGGGCTTCTTGCCTGCCTGTTGGTTATCTTTCTTGAACCCTGAACTCTTTCTGTGATCAGAGTTTCCCTTGTGCTTCTTGTCAGAACGGTGTGAGTTATTATCCTCACGTTTTCTCTTCTCAGCATCGGAATGCCTAAGCGATCTCTGCCTGATCGCATCCAAAGTAAGGGATAATGATAAATCGGCTGCTGACCTAAAAGTAGCAGGTCGGGATGCCTTCACACTAGCTTTAATTTCTGGGGCTAATCCCCCAATGAAACGGGCTATACGTTTTGGTTCCGGGGTAACCAGGTATGGAACCAAACGTGACATGGTATTGAAGCTAGTAAGGTAAGCCTGACAGTCTAGGTTTTTCATCACCAAAGATAAGAAGTCAGCCTCGATTTTTCAACCTCATGCTGAGGACAGTAATTCTCCTTGATGAGAGCAACAAACTGATCCCAAGACAGATTGTACAATGGGATCTTCCCAGTAGCCTGGATTAGAGACCTCCACCAGGCTAGTGCTTCTCCTTTAAACGACTGAGATACATACTTCACAACGTCCTTATCAGCGCATCCGCTGATATCAACCATAGTGTCCATTTCATCGAGCCAAGTCATACAATCGACGGCTCCTTTCTCCCCTGTGAAGTCTCTAGGCTTGCAGGAGATGAAATACTTATATGTACAGGACTTACCACGTGGTTCTCGTTTAAGCTCAATCTTCTTCGACGGAACACTATGCTGATTTGAGGAGTGATGATCGTCATCCCTCCTTGATCCATCATGTTTAGGAGGTCGCTTACTAGGAGCCTCAGAGTGAGTCTTAGGTTTAGAATGGGGTACTGATAAGGTCCAGCTTCGAGTACCACTAGATTCATTGAACTGCCTATCCAAGGCCTTGGTAACAGCATTATCAATCAATGCTTGAAGTTCCGCACCAGTTACATTGATCCTGGTAGTATCATGATTCTCCCTCGGATGACTGTTGACTTCTTCAGACTCAGCCATGTAGCTTGATTGCTACATAAAAGGGTGACAATAGTTTCTTAGAGGTATATAATAGATTTGTCATCTTATTAATTTATTAACCATGGTATTAAAGAACCATTTTGGTTAATTTCGTTAAGTATTTCATTCAGGATTTTTTATTAATAATCCTTAGTTATAATATAATAATGGCACAAAAGGCCAAGTCACATGGACATATTCAAATTATAAGTCAAGATCTTATAGGATCGAGGTACTAAGGTTTGAATCATAGTTCATTACCCTTCTTGACAGGGAGTTGTAGGCTACGACTGTCTTTTGTCTTATATGAAAATAATTATGGCCCGTAGGCATTACATCGCAAATGGATGTTTAAGTAATAAAGAAGGAATTGGAATAATCCAATGTAAGGATGACACGTGTGATTTTACGAGTCACATTAGCCAGGAATGTTAACATGTTTTCAGATGTTAACAAGGATTTGAATCTTTTTAAACAGGTTTTACCATCATGGCCAGGTCTTATAATGACATGCAGGCTAGGTTATACCCTTTAAGATTCTTATTTAATATTTAAAAGCAGATATTATACAAGGAATGACATATTTTGGATTTATTTATTTATTTCATACATTTTACATTTATGCATATAATGATAAAAATGAAATTTAAATTATAACATGCCATTAAATTTAAAAAGAGTACAAATTGCCCTAAACGGGACTTTTAACAGAAACAACTTACCCACGCAGGGGCTAAACAGAAATGACATGCCCGCGCAGGGGCTAACAGGAAATACAAGTCCTCGCAGGGACTGATTACAGAAACATATGTCCACGCAGGGACTTGATTAAACATTAAAGAAATACAAATAAACAAATAAAGGATTTAATGACCCTTTTTGCTCTTCCCCTTGATTAAGCTCGCCAGACCCTTGAGAATTCCTCGGTTTTGCCTACGCTCTTCCTGAACCTCCTGCTCCACCTGACTCAACCTTTGAAGAATCTCCTGCTGCTGCAGTGGCGATATCAGTGGCAGCTGCGGGGGTTGCTGATACTGCGGAGGTTGAGGAGGTGGCGGTTGTTGATACCCATAAGGTGGGTACCCGGTTTGGTAGGAGGATGCGTAAGGTCCTTAAGGATGAAGGGCATTGTAGTTGGCTGCTACAAGGTATGGGTCAACACTGGGGGCATTGTAGTAGTTATACCCCGGGTAGACAGGCTGCTCAAAGGGGTTGTATGCCGCTGCACTGGCGTATGCAGGAATTGGGTTATCGTAACCCACTGGTGGCGGTGCGACTGGCGCAGACTCCACCTCATAAACGGGGTTCGAAGGCCCACCCATTTGTGGGTCTTCGTATAGTGGCGGGTAATGGCTGCCACTTGAATGCTGAGGGGTGCTGATACGGACTCCCCCTCGCATGGACATCCATGCGGTTGATCTTCTACGCCTCGGTGGCTCCGGAGGCTGTTGCTGCACTGGTGGTGGTGGCGGTGGAGTAACCGCTACAAAGCGCGAATCCTCAGAGGGATCCTGCTGCTGCTGCGGTGATGAGTGGTAACTGGGAGTAAACACCCAGTCGTATTGGGCAAATCTTTCCTCGTAGCTGTCGGGGCCACTATAAGGTGATCCAAGAAAGGGTGACCCCTCCGAAATCTCGATGGGGTGAGTAGGCGTTCCGGTTGGCGGTTGGGCAGGTTCCGGATCTTCGTCCATATCCATGGAGAAATGGTCTTCTGGTCCCAACGGGTTATAACCCATTGGCTCTTCAATTAGGTTCGCCGGGTTGAACCGGCTTTGGAAATAGGGTGTTGGGTCGTTGAAGGGTGAGTTGTGGCTTTGAAGGGGTATGAAAGAATGGTGTGAGTTGTGCGGCTCGTTCTCCAACTGAGGCCCGAAAGAGTTTAGGTAAGAAGGTGAGGAGCTCAGCGAGACTGAACGCCTCGCGGGTTCTAGATGGGTCCTCCAGTCTTCTTGAGGACTTTTGCTTAAGGAGTCTGATGGAGTTCGCCGGTGTGAAGGCCCGGCTTCGTGATCGTTGGGGGCGACGAGTGGCCCCTTGCCTCTACCTCTTCCTCGGATTCTAGGTGGCATCTTTTTGAACCTGTCAAAACAAATAAGGACACAACAAAGAAAAAAAATAAAGGAAAAAATTTAAAATAAAACAAATTTGGATTAGTCCTAAGTTCTTTGTTTAGACTCGGAAGTCGAGGAATGTGCAAACTGTGTCATTGAGATTAAACACAAAAGGCTAGTGTTTAATTCATTCAATGTTGGCTCTGATACCAACCTGTCACACCCCGATATTTCTACGTATTACCGGTGGGCCCAGTGGGGAGTATCGTGACGTAGTTGATATCATAGACAATTTATATTATCACAGTTTAATACACAGCGGAAGTCGAAAGATAAAATCATTACAAACCGAAATAAAATTAATATCAAGTGTATTACAAAACGGTTGTAAGGATCCACAGGCGGATCAAAGTTCAAAAGATCATTGTTTAACAGATTTAATAACATCTAAGCTTGCAAGACTCTTTATTGATGCTAGGAGTAGCCAGCATATTCCGTTTAGTACCTGCACTTAGCCTTTTTGGAAAATACGTCAGTTTACACTGGTAAATACAATTAACCGACTCATTTTGAAAATGTTTAAGAAAATTGATTTGAATGCACATGGCACAAAATAATCTTTTATAACTTGGGATAATTATTTATATATAAACTTGTAAAATAATTACATGTTCGTTATACGTTCAGTAGCCCGGGTTGAATACCGGGTTAAAGATTAATAGACACACCACATGATATAGTCCCGCGTCGAGTTATTCTCGAACAAGCGGTTATACCTTTATATATATATATATATATATATATATATATATATATATATGCACCGTCAGGTGTATGCCTACACCCCGTGCTTAGGTCGTGGCCATTTCAATGAATGATGCCAAGGATATCCGGGACATGGTCATTAACCCCCCAAAGGCTTTAAGCATACAAAACAATTTAAATGGGTCATATCAATAAATTAACCTTCATATGATTAACAATTCAATGCCTGACCAAGCGGTATTTTATATACCGTACCCCAGGCCCGTATAAGGGAAAATAAGTTAAAAGTATTTACCTGAGCAATTATTCAAATTTATCTCAGCCGTATTCAATCAGCAAGTGCAGATACCTTTTACTGATCTCCTAATCTGGAACGAAGGATTTAATAACCTATTAGATTCCTAACGGGTCTTAATTAAGCCTAAACTTAGACCGGTTAGTTTTAAAGGAAGATATACGGTTCAAACGCACGATTAAGCGAAGACCGGATTTAGAATGTGGTTTAGACCCGACAAGTTTGTATACTTGTATAATATGGGTAAACTAAACACATTCTGGATTTTGAGATAAAAACGATAAGGTTTGACCCGTTTCGGCTAATTCATGCAAACTAGTTACATAAACCGCACCGAACGCGAATAATGCGTAACGGGTAACCAAATGAGCCATGAACAAGTTTCCTAAGTTAATATGCCTTAAATATGTTGTGATATCAGTAAGATACCTTCCATAATGCCCAAAATGAATTTAAACTCAAATTATGCCCCGTAGGGGTATTTTGGTCATTTTAAAGCTTATAAAAGAGTTTAAATATTCAACTGAGTTTCAGGTCTGATATAATCAGTAAAAATATTCATTTTTATAAGTCATAACAGTAGGGTATTGCATATATGTGAAATTTACCTTTTATAACCAAACTATGCACCGTAGGGGCATTTTGGTAATTTCACATAAGCTTTAAAGGTCAGATTTAGAATTCTGAGTTCAAAACTTTTGCTTACTGTTCAATTATAAAAATTTACTCAAAACGTCAGTAGGTATTAAGTTTTATATGCCAAAAATAGTTTTAACCCATACTATGCGCTTAAAACACGTAAAAGTCGGTTTTAAGCGATTTTCGGGTTTAAATAGGAAATCTGAGTTTTTGATCAGTTTATAAAGTTCAAAATATTTTATTTATCATATAAAATCAGTAGCAAAAAGTTTGGTATCAAAATATTATGTAAAACTCATTTTATTCAAGAAAAGGGTATAACCGACATTTACCAAATTATAGCAAGAACCCTATGTTATGCTCAACTTAAAAATAATTAAAAATCTTCAAAAATCCCAAAATATTATATTACATCAGTGGGTAGAAAGTTTGGTGTCAAAAATTTGGTTTAGATAGGCTTTATGCTAATTACGCCAATAAAAAGCTTCTTAATTATGATATTGAGCATAACTCTTAATCTAGACATCAAAATAATGTCAAATTTTTAGGACAAGTTTATAAATCAGTAACAAAGGTTTTTGTCCTCTCACATTTTCAAAAATCCCGTTTTAAGGTCAAAAGGGCATTATAGTCAACATTTAGGCATGTAACGGAAACATGCACATGAATCGAATAACTAATGAACCAAGTTGCATAACCTCAGAGGGTTACATTAATCTATAACCTAGTCCTAACAGAGCTCTAAGGCATTTCTAAAATATGCTACATTGGGTCAGAACTGAAAGTCAAAGCAAAAGTCTATTTTGCGACTTTCGGTTTCGAACCGAGCTTAAACTGAAAATTGTCGGGTTGAACATGTTTAGACATGTTCTTACATTAATTACCAAGTTATATGAGTGATAAAACAGGTTCCATAGCTTCTACATTGTTAATTACGTGTTTATGCGAAAATTTGCTTTCTGTTGACTTTTTATAATTAACTTTGACCCGACAATTGACCTAGTTAGAGTGGGAATCAGAGGGTGCCCTTTTAAGGGTTTATTACCCACATAATTACCAACTCAAAGCTATTTTTAATTCAAGAATTGACTAGAAAATTGTGATTAATTACTAAGTCAAACCTTAATTACGACGGTTTGACTTTGGGCCATTAAACTAATCAAAACCGAATTAAGGAAGGTTAAGAATACTTACTGAAGTCCTATGCACGACTAATGATCTCTAGGAAGTGGTCTTGAGCTACATGAATCTCCAGGAATTAAGTTATGAAAGTTTTCAAGTGAAGTGCTCAATGTTGCAACAAGGGACTTCTTATATAGGAGGTTTAATGCAACAAGATCATGCCAAACAAGTCTATTGTTGCTACCAGATGATCACAACTGCCCCTATTGCATGAATTTCCATTTGCACAGCCCCTGGTATCATTTTACAGGCCTCTAAGTCGGTTAAACAGGTTGAACTGGCAGCTGCCAGACATTTTCTGTCGCTGACGGTTTTGGGCGGCCCGCGTAAGACCCATACAAGGTCTACGCGGCCAGTATGGAGGTCCAGAACAAGTTAAACAAGTTTCAGCTTTTGCACTTTAGGTCCCTGGTCCTTTTTAAAGTGGTTTCAACTTTGTTTATTGCACTTTTGACCCTCTAATTTGACTTTTAAGGACTCCAAGTCATAACCAAACTTTGTTAAGTCCTTGGTTAGTTTTATGATCACCCGAAAAGCCTTAAATTTCAACGTTGACGCTTTTAACCCCTTACATACGAATGTTAGCATAACTTTCTCATACGGAGTCGAAACCTTGTGAAATTTTTATCACTTATTCTAGTGAGCATAATTAATCGTTACAAAGCTTCAGGTTCGCTAAAAAGTCACTCAGAGATATAAATTAAACATGTTGACACTTTTAACCCTTGCGGTTTGTAAACTCCCACTTTCTTCCACAAATGGCTTCATACGCTTCATGTTTCATTCGTTTAAGGTTATAAACATCGTGTAGGGTTGTTGAAAGGTATAATTATCAAATTTTGACACCTTGAATCCTTTTACACATATACTTTCTTTGTTTGTCAACTTTAGTCCCTCTAAAGTAATTCTTTACATGTTTAAAGCTCATGACACGTGTCAATATAATATTGGACATGAATTTACGAGGTGTTTCAAAAAAATTAAAAAAGTCAAAGATGGCTAATATGCTTTCTTGGATATTCAGTATTCTTCTTCGTGAAGTTTCACTGAATGGATTGTTACGTGAGGGGAATAACTCAGTAAGATTTTGCTGCATGAGATAGACAAATCTTCAAGAAAAAGATACTGATGACAGTCATATGTCATTTTGTGTTTTTTGTTCTTGAAGAAGGCTTGGATGAGGCAAAGTGATCAATGACACTGAAGAGTGGGATGATTATAAAGATGAAGATCAAGTTGAAGAACAAAGCGAAAAACCCACCCACACGTCATAGATCTATGTCCCCAAACATCCACAAAAGCCACTTCAACAGACAAGCAGGCAAAATAATCAAACCGATGGGTTTGTTAAGTTTTACATAAAATGTCATATATTTGGTGCCAGTTCTTGTAGTATTAAAGAAGAGAGAGACTGATGACAGTGAAGATTGTGAAAAGAGACCCGATTAGGATTTTTAATTTATTTTTTTTGCTTCTATTTTTTCCCTGTGGTTGTAATATAATTTTCCAATTGTAAAATGCCAAGATACCACAAACGCCAAAATGTATATAAAAAATAATAGAACAATGGACCATCTTGTCTAAAACGCATTGAAAAACGCCATTCAAAGAGATATTCTGACCCCTTGGGGTTCCAATGACATACGATTTGAAAAACGCCATAAACGCCAAAATGTTAATACAATGAAACCATTAAAACGCCATATAATTATTGAATTTGGTTAACGCCAAAAAATCTTAAACCCCAAAAATAAATCAATATTGTGAAAATTGGAAAAGCGGAAGATAAAATGACAAAAAAACCCATACACCCTAATTATATCGCGCATCATGTGTTGGGTCAGGATGCGTTCTCATCGTTCTCACACTTTTGAGCGTTTTCTCCTGATCCTGACACTATATATATATATATATATATATATATAGTGTAAGTATATGGAGAAAACCAATTTTATTGAGAAAACTAAGGAAACCACAATACTTGGCCCATATTGAGCCACATCACCCACTTTAAGCATGTGCAAATTGGTCTTCAAAGGGCATTTTAGACTTTTTACTTTTTCATCCCATCAAATGTCACCAACCCACCTTTTACTTTTGAGACAAAAGTACACACCTTTTTGCAACATTTTCCAATGCATCTTCTTCCCCACATGTCTATCATCTTCTTCAAATTCAAACCTTCCATATATTTCTTTTTATCTCTGTTTATCCATGGAGTTTATGACAAGAATTTCGGACGACACATAAGTAGACTTTTAGTATTAATTCTTGTTGAATACGTCTCCATGTTGTGTTGTACGAAACAACTAGATCTGGATCTTGTACTCATCCATTTCTATTGAAGCCACCATATCTGAAGATCAAAGTCACCAACGAAGCTCTCAAAGAAAAGCAAGTAAGGTGTTGCTCTCATCACATCTTTGTTTATGTTTTTAGAGAGAGAAAGCTAATGTTTTTTTGAGAGAAACAACAATATTCATCTTGTTTATTTCGGATGTGTTCATGCTTATTGAAAGCTGATTTCGGGTGTGTTCATGCTTCATCTCACGTCGTCATCTTCATCTCGGGTGTGCTGATGCTTGTTGAAAGCTGATTTCTAGAGTGAGAAACAACAATCTTCATCATATTCATCAAGAACACCAAGAACACATAGAGAGAAGCAAGTTTGAAGATCTTCATCGTGTTCATCACACGGTTTCTAGATTCGGTAAGTGTTTTTAGAGAGAGAAAGTTGCTATTTTAGAGAGAGAAACATCAATCTCTTGAGTATTTTATTTTGAAAAATCATTTCACACTTGATGTTTTAGTTAAAATGGTTGTTTATAGGTTTTTGTGTAATGGATGTTTTAGAGATGAACATGATTCTTTTGTTAAAATGGTTCTAAAAATGGGTAAATGTTTATGTAATTTGCAGGTTTTTATTTTTGTGTTAAAATCATTTTTGTGGTAAAAAGTTGTGTTTGGTTCGGTTGCTTGTTTGAGGCTTTTGATCTGAATAGTAACTGTTTTTTTGTTGGGTTGGTTGCTTGTTTGGGCTTTTGATCTGAATAGTAACTGTTATTGTGTGTTATACTAGGAGGTAACACATGTTACATGTGTTACAATAAAATTTTACACGTGTATAACACGTAACACATGTTACATACCTGTAGTTACATTTGTGTTAATAAGTTTAACTTTAGGGGATTAACACTGATGTACTTGTTTTGTTCATAGGTGAATGGATGTTTATGTTCAAGATAAAGATGGTTATCAAGACGCAAAGCGTAGCTAGATTTTTGTAACCTTTATGATAGTTTTTGGATCATTTTTGTATGTTTAAGTTTTTATAAAGATTTTTGTTACCTTTAAGTATGATTGTAATGTGTGCAATTACTAACAACCCATGATGACAAGTGACTTTTGTTTTGATTAACATTTGTGTAGGTCCCTCGGAGGTTGAGGTTAAACCTAATCCTTGTTAAGCTTAACACACTAGCAAGTGCGGAATCCAAGCTAGCATGCAAACCGTAAGTTTATATGAGAGTAAATGCTACAAAGAGAAAGGTAGACACGCAAGATATCAAAGTTTTCCCTTGTATTTCAGTGGACACGGTTACAGCCCTTGACCAAACTGAAAAATGCTCTCTACAAGACTGGTTCACTCCACTCTTCAATCCTCTTGGTAGTCAGGTTCCATACTCGCAGATTAGGAGTAGCATACCCAAGGAAGTAACCTTCGATAGCTTTGGCACCAAACTTCCCGTCAGGTTCAATCATGGTACATGGTGCACCAAAAGGTTCTAGATATTCCAAATCAGGAGTGTTCTTATGTAGAAGTTCGAAGCACGTTTTGCCATGTCTTTTCACTGTGAGAACCCTGTTTAACGTGTAACAAGCCGAGGCAACAGCTTCAGTCCAGAATCGAACTGGAAGCTGAGACTCAACCAACATGGTTCTTGCAGTCTCAATTAAGGTTCTGTTCTTTCTTTCAGCGACTCCGTTTTGTTGTGGCGTGTACCGAGAGCTATATTCATGAAGGATTCCTTTTGCAGTGCAAAATTCATCCATAACCCTGTTTTTGAACTCGGTTCCGTTGTCGCTTCGAATTCGCCTCACCTTTAGATTGTAAAGATTTTCCAACAAGGTGATCAAATTCTTTAGAATCTCTGGAGTCTCGCTCTTGTGGACCATGAAATCAACCCATGAAAATCTTGAATAGTCATCAGTAACTACCAAGCAGAAAACTTCTCCGTGCACACTCTTGTGTTTGACTGGGCCGAAAAGGTCCATATGCAGACGTTCGAGAGGCATGTTGACAGTGTTAACCTTCTTCAGTGGATGAGATTTCTTGATCTGCTTCCCTTTCTGACACGGCACACAGACATCTTGAAGTTGAAAATTCTTCACATTGACACCTCTCACCAGATTGTTTTTGACAAGGTGATTCATTTTTCTGAGGTGAATATGACCCATCCGTCTGTGCCAAGAGATCGTCTCCTTTTCAGTGGCCTTTGAAATAAAACAAGTAACTTGTTTGGACTTGGTTTTTTTTTTTTTTTTTTTTTTTTTTTTTTTTTTTTTTATAAAGAAAAAATATACAAAAACGATTTTCCGATGTCGGTTACTCTTGCTTCACCTTTATGCCGTTTACCAAAAGTAAATAATCGAATCTTGATTTATCAAATGCTTTGGTAAAAAGGTCGGCACGTTGGTGATCGGTATGAATGTGAACCACATCGATAAGTCTCTTTTCAAAGCAATCACGTATGAAGTGATATTTAATATCGATGTGCTTCGTTTTTGAGTGCTGTACAGGATTTCTAGTGATCTGTAAAGCAGCTTCATTATCAACAAAAATAGGAGTAGTTAGGAATTCAAAACCGTAGTCCCGCATCTGTTGTTGGATCCATAGAACCTGGGAGCAGCAACTAGACGCAGCAATGTATTCCGCTTCACATGTAGACGTAGCCACACATGTCTGCTTCTTGCACTGCCAAGTGACTAGGCGATTGCCTAAGAACTGACATCCTGCTGTAGTTGATTTTCCATCTTTCTTGCAGCCGCCGAAATCAGAATCACTGTAAGCTTTGAGATCGAAGTTATCATCCTTAGGGTACCATAACCCGGTGTCAGGGCAACCCTTCAGATAACGAAAAATCCTTTTGACAGCAGCATAGTGAGAGACCTTCGGATTTGCTTGGTATCTGGCGAGAAGACACGTTGGATACATAATATCAGGTCTTGAGGCGGTGAGATACATTAAAGATCCAATCATTGCACGATAAAGCGAAGAATCCACAGCTTCCCCTTTTTCATCCGGAGTAATCCCGTGATTCTGCGGAAGAGGAGTAGAAATTGGCTTTGAATCGGACATCTGGAACCGGCTCAAGATGTCTCCGACGTACTTGGTTTGATGAATAAAAATACCGGATTCGGACTGATTAACTTGCAAACCCAAAAAGAACGTCATTTCACCCATCGCACTCATCTCGAATCGATCCTGCATCACCTTCTCAAAATCCTTGCATAGCTTATCATCGGTAGAACCGAAGATGATGTCATCCACGTATACTTGTACCAAGAGAAGATCTTCACCTTTTTCTTTGATGAAGAGGGTACAATCGATTAAACCCCGTCTAAACCCGTTGTTCAGCAAATAGGTAGACAGTGTCTCATACCAGGCTCGAGGTGCTTGATGAAGACCATATAATGCTTTGTTAAGTAATAAAACTCTATCAGGATGTAATGGATCTTCAAACCCCGGTGGTTGCTCGACGTAAACTTCCTCTTCGACTACTCCGTGTAGAAATGCACTTTTAACATCCATCTGGTACACCTTGAATTTCTTGAAAGATGCGTAGGCTAGAAAGATTCTAATAGCCTCCAGACGCGCAACAGGGGCGTACACTTCATTGTAGTCAATACCTTCAATCTGACTGAAGCCTTGAACAACTAACCTTGCCTTGTTTCGTACAACAATCCCACGGTCGTCCTTCTTACACTTGAACACCCAGCGAGTTCCGATCTTCTTGTAATTTTCGGGCCTATCAACCAATTTCCATACGCCCAACTTTGCGAACTGTTGAAGTTCTTCTTGCATTGCCTCCACCCAGGAATCATCTTTCAGTGCCTCCTTCCAAGATCTAGGTTCTTCTTGGCTAACATAGCAGGCGAAAGACCAATCATTTTGTTGTCCCGATTCTCGTATCTCAGCATACAAGCCAGCATTTTCA
This sequence comes from Helianthus tuberosus, assembly GCA_030545235.1. NCBI lineage: Eukaryota > Viridiplantae > Streptophyta > Magnoliopsida > Asterales > Asteraceae > Helianthus > Helianthus tuberosus. The sequence continues at coordinate 30,371,228 of CM060436.1, forward strand.
TTATTTCTGATTTGATTTCTTGTCCTTACACCACTGAGAACATCACCTATAATATTCTGCTGAGGATGAATGTTATGAATTCGGGTTTCAGGAACTAAAGGAATTTCAACATTGGTCCTTAAGTTATTGATATTTAAATTCCCGATATCATTTTGAAGCTGTTGAGATGTGGAAGATGATGCATTTTCTTCTTGAGCAATTGGCGCAGATACTGGATCCGTTGCTTCTGAAGTACCTTGAACCGGACCCCGTGCTTCACCATCATAAGCATCAACATATTCCTCATCTTCCGATGACAAGTTGTAGTCGACAGCATCATTAAACACCTCATTTGAAGCGAGATTGTTGACAGAAGAAGACGCTTGCGAGTCAACAATGATTGGGCGAACTAACGGAGAGCCAGTCGCATTCTCGCTTTCAGACAACATTTGAGCAATTGCATTGTCATCATCAAATGTCGGCAGATTGAATGAGTCGAAAAGACCATCATAATCGAACATCCATGGATCTCCAGAAGGCTTCGGAGGATTAGAATATCTTTGAACTCTTACTTCACCCTAAAAATTAAAAACACGGAAAGGTCCCGAAACCGTGATTCTTGTGATTATGTTCAAAGACGGAAGAGATTAGATATAAACAAACAACAACTTTGTATTAATCCGGTAGTATAACATTACAAATCGGCCCGATTACATGATAACCGAACTAATACCAAAGGAGTATACATTCCGGGAGAGATCAAGTGGTGATCTCTCCCCGGGTGAGGTCTCAAACCTCCTCTCACTCTCTTGGTCTTGCAAATGACAAAGTGTTGGTATTTATACCCAACACAGGTTGTATGGTCGAAGGATCTAACTGATTGATCGATAGATCATCTGTCGATCATCCAGCTATCGAAAGATACACATATGCCTCGAAGGATGACATATCCTTCGAGGTCCATCTTCATCTATCGATGGATATCTTTCGAGCTCATCGAAGGATATACACAATCCTTCGATGCCTTATCCTTCGACACCAAACATTATACAACCATAATCTAACTGTTTGTCTAGCAAAACCCACACGGTCAACCGAATAACCCTCTCGTTTGACCACTTCAAACGAGCGGGTCTATACACGTTCGATAGACCGTTTCACTAACTATTACAAATTCAGCGTAAAATAAAAACTAATCTATTCGACAAGCATCGGACACAAAATCTGCATCAACAATTTGTAACTGATGTTGGACATAACATGTGTAACCTATGTGAGAGGTAACTAACTAATAGCAAAGAATGACCTGATAAAATGTTGGTCATATCATTCCTTTGGTACACATGTATTACATACGTTAAAAGGCAACGTTACATATGTAACAATGGTTTTTATATATGTAACATGTTTAATGAAAAATAATAAACTACTATTAAACGCATGAGCTATTAAATATCATTAATTAGAAAATCAAAACATCTAACACATTACAATCATCTAAAACATTACAATCTAAAAAATATTACAATCTTAAAGAATACTTGTTTTGATTAACATTTGTAACTGGTGTTGGACGTAACATGTGTAACCTATGTGAGAGGTAACTAACTAATAGCAAAGAATGACCTGATAAAATGTTGGTCATATCATTCCTTTGGTACACATGTGTTGCATACGTTAAAAAGGCAACGTTACATATGTAACAATGGTTTTTATATATGTAACATGTTTAATGAAAAATAATAAACTAATATTAAACGCATGAGCTATTGAATATCATTAATTAGAAAGTCAAAACATCTAACACATTACAATCATCTTAAACATTACAATCTATAAAATATTACAATCTTAAAGAATACTTGTTTACCAATTAACGTGACATTTTGGATGATGTAATGCAGTTACATATGTAATTTAACTAAGTTTTAATTGGCACCTAAGGTTGCACATATGTAACACATGTTTTTTTTAACATGTGTTACACTAGAGGGTAACACATGTATAGTCATGTTATACATGTTACATACAGTGTTTACACGTGTTACAACATCAAGGATACACATGTTTCATATAGTTTTTACAACCAAAAATGGCCTTCACGACAACATCCTTCTTCATCCATAATGCAACATGTGTAACAACGTCCAAAACTGTTGCTTCGTTTCTAGTATATAACGTGTGTGACATGACGATCGTCAGAAAACACATAAATGCAACATGTGTAACAACGTCCAAAACTGTTGCTTCGTTTCTAGTATATAACGTGTGTGACATGGCGATCGTCAGAAAACACATAAAAGCCACATGTAACTTGTAACATGATATAGAACCAAGTATTGGTTTACTATGGATACGATGTAACACATGTTACAAACAACATGTAACATGTGTAACAATGCTAAAAAGTGTTGCATTTATTGTATAACGTGTGTGGCATGACGTATATCATGTAAAAAGTGACTGTTATGCATATTACGGGTTGAGATTTTATAAAAGTTAGTTTCCCTATCCCACTATTGAGATTTTATATGCACCTGAAGTCCTATTTTTCCCAACCTCGCCATTAGATTTTATAAAAGTTAGTATCCCCAGTTATATTACATACATAAAAGGAAGTTGATTTTAGATCAATACATAACCGACATGTGTATTGTTCAAATTGCTAGTAATGTATGCAACTACTGAGAATGTGGGACTGGTGTAACAAAATAAAGGGACAAATAGGTTATATATATTAAAAAAACAATTACAATTAAACTTAAATGTAACAAAAGTGTTTTATACAAATTCAAATATATAAAAATGATCCAAAAAACTATCATAAGGTAACACAAATCTACCTATGCTTCGCTTCTTGATAACCAGCTTCATCTTGAACATAAACATCCCTATACCTATGAACAAAACAATTACATCATTGTTAATCTTGTATAGTTAAATTTATCAACGCAAACGTAACAACATTTATGTAACATGTGTTACGAGTTATACATGGACACAAAGGGGGCTGCACATATGTACCACAGTTTGGAATTTGTGTTACATTAGAGTGGTAACACATGTATAACATGTGTTACGTGTTACACATGTGTAAAATTTTTGTTGTAACACATGTAACAACCATATGTGACATGTGTAGCATGGCTATACATGTGTTACCCCCTAGTATAACACACACAAACAGTTACCCCATAACATACGTAATATGATGTAGCAAAATAAACACATGGATACGCTGAATGCTACACATATTCCGAATAAATTATGAAGTTTCTAAAGGTAACACATGTTATAACATATACGATAAAAAAACCCCAAACAAGCAACATATAGGGGCTTACACATATGTAGCACATATTTGTAACTTGTGTTACACTATAGTGGTAACACATGTATAACATGTGTTACGTGTTATACATGTGTAAACTTTTTGTTGTAACACATGTAACAACTATATGTGACATGTTAACATGGCTATACATGTGTTACCCCCTAGTATAACACACACAAACAGTTACCCCATAACATGCGTAATATGATGTAGCAAAACAAACACATGGATACGCTGAATGTTACACATATTCCGAATAAATTATGAAGTTTCTAAAGGTAACACATGTTATAACATATACGATAAAAAAACCCCAAACAAGCAACATATAGGGGCTTACACATATGTAGCACATATTTGTAACTTGTGTTACACTATAGTGGTAACACATGTATAACATGTGTTACGTGTTATACATGTGTAAACTTTTTGTTGTAACACATGTAACAACTATATGTGACATGTTAACATGGCTATACATGTGTTACCCCCTAGTATAACACATAAAAACAGTTACTATTCATATCAAAAGCCCCAAACAAACAACCAAACCAACAAAAAACAGTTACTGTTCAGATCAAAAGCTTCAAACAAGCAACCAAACCAAACACAACTTTTTATTTGTAAAATAAACGAGATCATCAACGATTAGATTATGAACTTTTCAAAGGTAACGAATATATATCAACAATAACATTCATTATCACAATTCTAAAAAAATTTAATCCCTTTAAAACAAAAAAACCCAACAAACTATCAAATCTATTTTACCAATACACACACAAAATCATTCAACTTTTACCAAACAAATAACATTAAGGGCCTGTTTGGTTGGCTCTGAATGAAACCATTCAGAGGTCCACCTCTGAGTCGGTCAGATGTGAAGGTGTTTGGTTCGGTCATGACATCACCTCTGAATGGAGCCATTCAGAGCTGAATGGGTCAGCGATTATACATGTCTGAATGGAATGTTGACAAGCTTGCCCTCATCCACATGTCTCTGCCCCTTCATCTCCACACCTACAACTTCCTCCTTCTCCTTCACACCTCCCCACGGTTCCCTCTCCATCCTCGCTCTTCTCTCTCTCCTCGACACAGTCACCGGAGAACTCACAACTCACAACCGTAAACCCTCTTCTTCTTAAACCGCCACACAACCCATCACCTTGGATCGATTGAATGAACGGTGGTGGCACACATCGACAAGACAGACGGAAGGGAGAGAGAAATCGAAGACGAGCCGCTGGATCGAAGATCGATTGAACGAACGCTGGTTCAGAGCCCCTGGATCGAAGATCGATTGTGTTAAGGGGTGTTCAGTCTGTATGTTCATGTTCCTATCCAGAAAAAAAGGGTGTTAAAGTTTGGTGGTGGAGATGATGATGATGATGGCGGTGTTGCAGGTAGGGAGAGAAAGGGGAAGAGGGGGGTGATGACTGAATACTGATGAATGATGATGATGATATTGGGTTTTATAGAAAAAAATCTATAACGGGTTTATTTTGTGGGGAGGGGTAAAAATGTCATTTTACACTGTCATTCAGATATGGAACCAAACAGCACTTTACTGGTTCAGCACTTACCCATTCAGACCCTCTTACCCATTCAGACCTCTTATTCATTCAGCACTTATTGGTTCAGATGTTGCCAAACAGCCCCTAAGACATGGAACCAGTCCATGTCATACGTGTGTGTGTTCTTGGTGTTCTAACAACCTTCTCTCTCTAAAAACCCATGTAACCAAACGATTTCTGACCTTCTTCTCTCACACACACACACTTGTGTGTGTGTTCTTGGTGTTCTAACAACTTTCTCTCTCTAAAAACCCATGAACCAAATGATTTCTGACCTGCTTCTCTCTCACACACTTGTGTGTGTTCTTGGTCTTGGTGTTCTAATAACTTTCTCTCTCTAGAAACACATGCAACCGAATGATTCAGGCCTGCTTCTCTCACACACACTTGTGTGTGTGTTCTTGGTGTTCTTCATGAACACGAAGGAGAATCTTGTTTCTCTTTCTCTCACACACTTGTGTGTATGCTTTTGGTGTTTCTCTTTCTTTAACAATAACGATTCAGGCTTGCTTCTCTCACACACACTTGTGTGTGTTCTTGGTGATTGAAACATGAAAAAAGAGAGAGGATGAGAGAATGGATGATGATGATGGTTTGATGGTGAATGTACAGAAGATATTTTGAATTCTCAAAGAAGAAGAAAGAAGAAAGAAGAAAGAGAGACAATGATGATGCTTTGATGTGATGGTGACAACTATACAGAAGAGAGAGAATGAGATATGGTCTTTTTGACACAAATACCCTCCTGGCCCACTCATCAACATATGTTATGTATTAAATTTAAATCAATAAACCATCAAATTTCCTTAATCCTTAGATGATCAAGATCAATGGTCACAATTGGGTTTCCTTAGTTTTCTCACTAAAAAATGATTTCCTATATATCCTTGCCCTATATATATATATATATTAAAAGACAAGTGCCTTTGTCTCACTATTCATACTACCCGATCACTAGTTGTTACATGGGAGTCTTTTTTTTCCTTTTCTATAATACGTCTTTTACATTTTACACCCTTAACTTTACTATAATACATATTTAGTCCTTTAACTTTAAGTTTCTTAATATGCATATTTAACTTTGCATATATTATGATGTTTGGTTTGTCTAGTTTAACTATGGTAATATACATGTTTAATATGCATATTTAGTCCTTCTACTTTAAAGTTTTCTATTTATTAGTTAACTTTGCATATATTATGATGTTTATTTCGTCTACTTTAACTTTGATAATATACATGTTTAGCCCCAATACGGTTATGGGTTTGGTAGCGTTTTTTTCTTGCTAACGTGACGAGCCAAACCGACTCACGCCACACCGCGCAGGGTAAAATTACTAGTTAAGATCAGTTTGCGACTTAATTGATGCCATTATATATGTATACACAGTGGTTTGTGGAGCATCCGAAGTTTCTTAATAATCCTTTATACATATCTGGGATTTCATACATGGGCTTGCTAATACCAGTTATTAGGGGGGTAGGGGCGCTCCACTAGTGATAAAATTCAATCACTCACAACATCCAATCAAGTTCTGCCATGTAATCGAGCTTTATTCAATCACTAGTGATGATGGATTTTAGTGGAAATGTCCATCACTAGTGATGTTTTTTTTTAATTAAAAATTGACAATAAACACAAATCTTAAAGATCTGAACAACAAAACCTTTTTTGCCTTCAAACGCATCAAGATCTGAGCAAAATTGACAGAGCAATAAGATCTGAACAAGCAAAAGAAAGGGTTTAATTCAACCGATTTGAGGCAAAACTGACTGAAATTGAATCAAAATTGAAACAAAATGATGGAGAAAATAATGTACCGATGATCAATTTTAGTTTTCTTTTTTTTTTTTGTATAAAATTGAAACCCCTTTTGAGGATTTCTTCAATTAACAGAGCAACAACAAGATAGCTTCAATTAACAGAGCAGCAATAAGATAGCCATGAAGTTCAACGCGTAAAGACCACCACGCGTTGCCACATCCATGCGTGGTGAATGGCAGCGGCGGTGGTGTTTCACACCAATCAACGCGTGACCAAGTTTCTATCACGAGGTTGCCCGTTCGCCCTTACTTTACAAGTGTACAAAGGTAAGGACTTTTAGAACATATCGCTATATGCAAACTTGAAAACATGCAAGTGAAAAAATGAAAAAATAAAATTTATAACCAGTTGTTACTTTAACTGTTAACAGGTGCATTGATGATGATGCCCCATTTACAAGTTTGACTTTTATACAATATATTTATTGTACTTTTCTAATTTTGTAGGCAATGAACGTGGAAGAACAACTTAAATATTAAAGTAATATCTAACCATATAAACTAGGGGTGTGCGTGGGTCGGTTTAGGTCGGTTTTGACGGAATCATAACTGTAACCACGATGTCGGTTAATGGATAACTATAACCATAACCGATCGGTTATGGTGGTTATGGTTATTCGGTTTTGATTGTTTTAGCGGGTCGGTTATGGGTGGTTAACCGTGTACTTAGCTTAGCTAAAAATAACTTAATTTTTTTAACATGGAATAAATTGTTATTGCATATTTGTATATTACATAGTATAAAAAATACATATAATCTATAACATTAATACCAATTATTATCGAAGGTTGAAATAAAGTGATATAATACATTCCATAAATTCAAATAAACATCCAATCAAAACCACAAAACGATATGAAAAACCTATAAATACTAAAAATCTTCAATAAACAACATCAAATATTAAAAATATGGTGAAGGGGGGTTTGCCGCGCGGGAACACCGCCGCCGACCCCCCTTGCTGCTCGGTTTCAATCTTGATCGGTGACCAAATGCCGCTGCGGTGAAGGGTGGAAGGAGAGAGAGAGGGGGTGTGTTGTGTGTGGTGGGGTCCATGTCATCTCTCAACCAATCACATTTTTTTTCCTTTTTTTTAAAGTTTACCACTTTACCAAGTGTCTAACCATTGTCAACAGTTTAAACACTTTTCATTGATTGACGTGACGCACTCTGATTGGTTGATTTTTTAGTTTGTCACTCTCAAGTGTCTAACCACTCCTTATACCCTAATATTCTCGAGCTGGTCGTTTTTTAATGAGGTTTTCCTTTAAAAAAAATAAACTTTATAATATTGTTGAAAACTATTTTGGTGGTTGGCTAAATCGGTTCTTTATCAATTATTCGGTCTATATCAGTTTTCACACAGTAAATTAACAATTATTATAATTGGCTTTTTTACCTTTAACAAGCAAACTAATTAAGTAAAATATATAGAACAATGATCCATGAACAATGTTTTGTTTTACTATACAGTATATACAACTCCAAATTAACTAGTTTCCTTGCCATACAAGGATACCTAATTGTTAGCCCTTACACCGACAGATTCATTGATCAAATTCAAGATTAGAGTTTGCTCACCGGGTTGCACTTATTTCAGACGATATCTAGAATAGAACTCTAGAAGTAGAGGTGTACAAAAACACTGGTTTTAGAACCGAAACCGGAAAAAAAACCGAAATTGTTTTTTTTTTTAACCGGTTTTTTTTTAACCGGTTTTTATACCGGTTACTATTCTTGACTTTAAAAACCGGTTATTAACCGAACCGGTAAAAACCGGTTTTTTTAGGAAAAACCGGTTAAAAACCTGTTTTTTTAGGAAAAACCGGTCCCAACCGGTTATACCGGTTATTGTTTTGGACCTCAAAAACCGGTTAATAACCGGAACCGGTTTTTATTTTGGGTGAAAAAACCGGTTTTTTTTTTAACCGGTTTTTTAATAACCGATTAACCGATTTGTACACCTCTATCTAGAAGGTACCAAAAAACATGAGTTGGTCTCATTGTGATCATTTAAGTATAACTGGTACCTAAAACTAACGAGTGGCAAATGGTTTAGTAACCTACCACTTCGTCTGTCGAGATGGTAGGTATGAGAATGTGACATTAAATAGTTTCACATCCAAACTTTAAAAACGTGCAAATTAAGTATTATAATTATGGTGTACATCCAACTGTATTTTCCAGATTTGGAGGAGTTATGGAGTCTAGTTACATAAAACTATTCTTTTATATAATCTTTGTGACATTGTCAAACTCCAAATCAATAGTCAAGAATCTCCCTGGCTTCCCTGGTGATCTTCCTTTCACTCTTGAAACCGGGTATGCATGTGTTTAAAGATCGCATATACATTTTGTTAATTAGTTTACTAATAATGTATATAGTTATGGATATTAAACTTGCTATTTATGTCAAAAGATATGTCGGCGTCGGGGCTGAAAATGAAGTTCAGTTCTTCTACTACTTTGTCGAGTCGCAAAGAGATCCGGCACACGACCCTCTTCTTCTTTATCTCACTGGTGGACCGGGCACTTCAGGACTTTTCCCCTTCCTCTATCATGTTGGTAAGTAAGTTTGTCATATTCACGGTTTGGTTTGGACCGGGCGCTAGGAGTGTAAACAATTCAAGTGGAACTTGAGCTTGTTTAGGTTTTGAGCCCGGCTTGTTGTGATTTAGAGTTCAAACTCGGCTCGTTAATTATATGTTAGCTATTTTATTTATAATCTATACTATATTATAATAAATATAAGAAAAACAAAAGCATAATTTTACATAATTTTATTTTGAGACTTTAAGTAATTATAATTTTTAAAACATATAATACGATCTTATAAAGCTTAATGTTTACTTTTAAACCAACTTCCCCAAGATTTTTAAACAACCATAACTTTTCATACATTAATACTTTTTTTTTAAATCTACACCACAAAAACGAGTATTTTATTCTCTTTAAGTTAAGAATGATATTGCTATAGTTTTTTTTAATTTAAGAAAGATTAACATGTTACATGATTATCAACGTCTCTGTTTCGTGATGCTCATGCAAACAGCCCTCTAGTTGTTTTAAATAGATAAAGCCATCTTATGCATTGCAGGTCCACTAACCATTCGTTTTGATAGTTCCGGATGGAATAACTTCACTTTGGAGTCAAATCCTAATACATGGACACAGGTTCATATTCTTGCTTAATTTTTTTACAATTTGTTGTTTTGCAATATCTACTTTATTTGTAACAAAAAAAAAAAGATAACATCGTAGATTATTTTGGTTACATAAAAGATTTATACGTACTCGTATGTGTCTATTATTAAAACTCACGACAAATGTCTGGATTTTAATTTGTAGGCTGCTAATGTAATATTCCTAGATCTACCAGCGGGTGTAGGGTTTTCGTATGCTACAACTTGGGAAGGATGGAGAAGTAGCGATTCAGTTTTATCTATGCATACGTACGAGTTTATACAAAAGGTGAAAGATCAGTTATATGGCTTCAATCTTTTTTAATGTCTTTAAACTTAAAAATATATAAACTCATTTTTATTAGTATTGTGTTTCAAACGTCACAAAAGGACATTAAATGATCCAGCAAGAAGCTAAAGGGACTTGTAACATTTTTTTTTTAATATAAACTTATTTTGTTTTGTAATTTCTTAATTATATATAAGTTTATAAACTTAATTAAAAATATAATTTAATTAATTTAAATTAGTTTATGACCTAGCTAACACCTTTATACATGTAAATACAGTGGTTTGTGGAGCATCCTAGGTTTCTTAATAATCCTTTATACATATCTGGGATTTCATACATGGGCTTGCTGATACCAGTTATTACTTTAGAAGTGTACAAAGGTAAGAACTTTAGAACATATTGCTATATGTAAACCTGAAAATATATAATAAATAAAAAAAATAAAAAATCTATAACCAGTTGTTACTTTAACAGGTTCATTGATGTCCCATTTATAAGTTTCACTTTTATATAATTTTATTTTATTTATAGTGGTTTTCTAATTTTGTAGGCAATGAACGTGGAAGTGAACCGCAACTGAATATCAAAGTAAATATCCAACCATATTTTTTAAATTGTTTTTTTCCTTCAACAAGCAAACTAAGGGGCTGTTTGTTTATCTCTTAATGAGGCTTTTAATAGTTCAGACCTCTTACTGGTTCAGCACTTAATGGTTCAAACTGTTTCTTTCACGAGCAAATGTCTGAATGGTTCAGACATTTGCCTCTGAATGGTTAAGCATTATACAGAGTCTGAATGATTAAAACTTCTAATCTGAATTGGTCAGTCATTTGCCTTTGAACGGTTAAGCATTATACATGCTCTTAATGGTTCAGACCCCTTACTGGTTCAGCACTTAATGGTTCAAACCTCTTACTGGTTCAGCACTTAATCATTCAGATGTTGTCAAACATCCCCTAATAAAGTGAAATATATAGAACAATGATCCATGAACAATGTTTTGTTTTACTATACAGTATAAAACTCCAGTTAACTTATAGTTTCCTTGCCACACAGGGATACCTAATTGTTAATCCATTCACGGATAGATTCATTGATGAAAATTCAAAATTAGAGTTTGCCAACCGGGTTGCACTAATTTCCGACGACATCTACGAGGTACCAAAAACGCAAGTTAGTGTTATTGTGATCATTTAACTATAACTAGTATCTAAGTTCAAGAGTCAATAATAAGAACAAATGGAATAACTCTCCAAGAACTTTTATTATAACCAAGAAAATATAACTCAAAAAACTTGATTACAATAACTCTCAGATCATAAATCGGTTTCTCTGTTCTCTTAATAATGTTTAACTCTAACTTGATTTATATAGACTAACCGTAATTACTAGCCAAGACATCACCATACTAATTATAATGTAATTAGAAAACTTAACCAATTTAACATACTTGTCAAATTTGGTCCTTCAAGTTCACCAACTTGTGATTTGTTTAAACCCAATAATAAACTCATTTAGTTACCGGGTTGGACCCCTCGCTCAGGCCAAACAACAATTGAGCCAATAATCATCCCCCCCGGATTATGGAATCCGAAAGATGCGGGTTTTCGTCTTCAAGCTTATCATCTTTGTCTTGATTATCCCGAGGCTCTTCATGATCTCTTGAAGTGTTCTTTGACATGTTTCACGTACTTCCTTGGATTTGAATCCCTTGTTTGACCTTTACTTTGAATTCTTGAACATGTTTCTTTTGACTATGATTTTAGGTTCAACAGTTGAATTTGGATCTTTGAGAAGATTTTGACTCGTACTTGGTTTATCATCTTTCAGTTCAACTTTTTGTAGATCCCCACCAGCAAAATTATTCATTCCAATCATGCTAACTTGTGTACCAGGAATTGCTATCTTGTAGCTGATCTTATACAAACGGTTTTTTGGTCCTTGTCACCTTCATCATAAGCTTACCCGTATCATCAAGAATGGTTAGAAAATCATATTTCATGTGAATATCGCATTCACCTTCTGTTGCTTGAGCAAGACTTATGATATTACTTTGTAAACTCGGTATGTAGTAAACATCTGTCAACAGGCGTTGCTCCCCTGTTTTCCCTTCTAGCAATACCGACCCATTTCCCTGTATGTCAATACAAGATCCATCTCCAAACATTACCTTTCCCGTAACTCGTTCATTAAGTACAGAGAAGTAAGCTTGATTACTAGTAATGTGATTTGATGCTCCGTTGTTGAGATACCAAGTATCTTTTTCCATTGGCTCAGTTTCAAAACGCTTTGGAATCACCCCTTCTTCATTTAGAAAACTGTTTCTTGATCACATCTCATCATAAAAAATAATGACGGATCCAAATCGTCGATTTCAGCTAAGTTAGCTTTACCTGTTTCTTCATGCGATCCGGACACCTGTAAGACCCTTGGTCCATTTTATACTATTATCAAATAAATTTCTATTATATTAGTGTATTTAAAATTTATCATACACTTAAAATATGAGTTTATTAAAACATTATACTAAATAAAACATTACAACATTTTGTAAATTTGAGTCGCCGTTTAAAACATGACCACGAAACTATTCGCGGAAGCTTTGTTCTTTGTGTGTTCGGTTCATCGCTTAGCTTGATCGTCTTCCGGTAACTCGATTAGCACCTACATTTCATAAAACATGAAATGAGTTAGTCATATAGCGTTTATAACATGTCTAAACAAGTTCGCGAATCAAAACGGAACCAACAAACAATTTTCGCAAAACCTGCACCCCGTTGCGTCGCGCGGCACGCGACGCCCTTAAATGGGCAGAAGGTTTGCAGCTCGTTGCTGCATTTTCCCAGTTCCGATACTTTTTACGAAAACGTGCATAACTTTCAATCTACACATCCGTTTTACTCGATTCTTTTTCCTACGCGTCCGTAATTAAATTACGGACCCGTTTATCACCTTGGTTTGCATAGAAATCTGATTTATCCACTATTGGCTCATAAATCCTTTAGGTGACTATTCGACCCGTTTGGTTTAAGTTACATTGCAAGAATGTTTTCAAGAGTCTTCTTTAACATTTCCTACCCATCCCAGGCTTAACAAGCGTTAGCGTTTCCACTCCCATTACGGGGCTCACGTACGCATTCACAAATCACAGATTTATATGTATCTTACTAATCACTTAATCCACATTTAACTTCTTATTTTATTTGACCCATTTCAGGGATTTTTAAAATATCTAAACATCACACTCGCTATTTTCTTTTTCGCACCTCGTCTTTCTATGCTAAATAATACATATCTTCCACCACAACTAGTTTTGTGGTGGATTTAACATAAGGAACCCAAAATCCCTATTTTACCCTTCGCCTAGTCCTTTTTCACAAATGTCTATTTCTAGGCATCCGACCCACCAATGTTTTTGTCTAGAACTTTTATACGCATCTAAGGGTTACGAAGTCATAATATAAGTTTCTAAACAACCTCTAAGGGTCGTTTGCCCGGTTTGCCCATCAAGGGCCTTATGGTCATTTTAATCCTTCGTTTTTGCGATGAAGGACTTCACTAAATATTCGACCTTACTTGCACTTTTAACTATAAATTCATATGAGCATACCTGGCCCGGGTCAACAAATAGACCCGATTTATACCTCGCTTTTATTATCACACAACCTATGGCGACGCAATTATCCGATTTGCTAATCGCTCCTGTTAACATAAGACTTGACAACCACATTAGTCGATATTGTCAAATGGTGTTGTCACAACCATTCGATCCGTTTGGCCTATATGCCCAATAGTACCCCTTTTTACCATTCATTATGGTTTTCATCACTTTCGCTTATTCCGACCCATTTCAATTTACGTCGGAACATCACATTTCAAATATTAGCTTATCATTTTCATAACCTTTATAATCATTACGCATTCTAAGATAAAAGGGTGTAAGATTCACTTACCTTGCATCCATGCCACGCTTTTCTTTCCATACTCGCTCCGTTTGACCCGCTTCATCCACAAGCTTCCACCTAGCTTGTTAAGCGCCAAACTATTATCCAATGTTCACAAGGTGGTTAGATTAACCATAATTTAATATGATCTTCCACCTTACACATTTCTATGCATTCATCCGAACACTTAATATAATCACATTTCACACACAACCAAGTAGACCGCGATTTCATTTAGGCATTTCATATCACTGAAAATTGGTTGTTTTTGGTGACTTGTTTAACATGTTTACAAGTCTTCAAAAATTATGATTTTTTTATGTGGCGTACCACTCGGAGGGTTAGGCCTTGTGTTAAAATTTCAAGATCTAACTCTTTACCAAAAATTCGTAAAAATTCATTTACTAAGTTGCAATCAGATTCGTCACTTCTGACTGCAGCTTATGGAAAAATTCATTAAAAATTCCTCGTTTATCCGATTGACGAAATTCCAATTGGAGATTCTTTTAATCGCTTAAAACTATCTACAGTAAAAATTTGAGATCATAACAAAATTCCTAAATTGAGTTATGACATTCGTAATGGGCTGCAAATTCTGCCAGAAAACGCAGCTTGAACCTTCGATACGGAAAAATTCATAAAACGCTCAATTTTCTTCGAAAAAATGCGATTCCAGTGGGGTTTTAAAGATATTTCCTGGAATTACATTTTAGACTCAAGAAACACATGTTTTTATCATGTTTTGTCCAGGTTACAGCCAATACAAGTCGGCTGTAAATTCTGATCATGATCTGTTTGAATTCAGCTTTCAATTTAAGCATGTTCTTGACATCATAACACTATTTTTTAGCAATCAAAACACTAAAAACATCTCATACATGAATTTAGCATCAAAATCTGAATTTACTTGAGCTAAGCATGATTTCAATATATACTTGCCTAGGGTTTACTCCTAAACACTACAATGTTCCTATTTCATCCATATAACAAGCATGCATCAACAATTTTCGAGTTCTCTATGTTTACTCAGAATTTCAACTAGAGATTTCTCATGAAATTTACATACCTTGTGACTCCTTTTTCAGTTGAGATCACTAATTCGTGCTCGGATTTTGATTTAGGATCGATTTTGGCCTTCAATTTGAGAGATTAAGCATGAACTAGGGTTGTGGGGTTTTCCTTGGTCGCCCTCTGCTTCAATCGACCAGACACGCACTTTTGTGTGTGTTTGGTGTATTTTATTTTGTTTTAATTAAACCTAGTTTCAAGTTTAACAAGTTTGGCCCCTCTACTATCATTAGGTTTTTATTTTAAGTGTTTTAACCCACTAGTATGTCACTACAAGACTTCTCTTCTAACTAGGTTATTATTATTCCTAGTTAACTTATTGGATTCCGGGAGTTATAAACCGTCTTATTTAAGTCCCACTATGTCGGCCTGTCATAAGCTTTGTTTTTCTCAAAACTTTTATTCTCTTTTTATTTAATAATAGATTTAATTATTTAAATCCTAATATTTACCGGGTTAATTTTACCACTAACGGTATTTTACCCGTTCATAAATATTAACGTGGTTTGATTACCAAACTCGTTTTCGGGGTGTTACAACACCTAGACGCGAAGTGACGAAATTTATCATAACGGTAACACTGAACTTGTGATCTATCTTTTCTTCCCGATCATTCGTTTTTCTTTGACCCGCCTGCTTTGACCCATGATCTTGATAGTCTCGGCTTTGACTTTCGTCTTGGTCCTCATCATCCCAATCTTCACATTTACCTCGGTCCCTTCTTTTCCCTTAGTTGTTATCTTGAATCTCCTATTCTTTTATATGTTCTTCATATGCTTTTAAACGTCCAACATCATCAAACGTAATCGTTTTTAGATCAACCACTTGTTCAATCAAAGCCACCATGTGAATAAATCTTCTTGGTAGTCGTTCAGAAACTTCTTAACCACTTTAGACTCATCAATCGTAGAACCCAAAGAAGCCAAGTTTGAAGCGAACCCAGACAATGTACTAGCAAACTCATCAACTGAACTCTGATCTTTCATCTTTCATCTTCAAGTTCTCAAAGTCGAACCATAAAGTTTGCAACCTCACTTCTCTAACCTGATCAGCCTCGAGATTCCGGGTTTTTAACACATCACACATCTCCTTGGCCCTAGTCATATTACCGACTTGCAAAATCTGATCTTCATGTATAGCCTGAAAGAACAACGTTATCGCCATGTTGTTTTTCTTCGCATCTGAAGCAGTTCCTGGCTCATTTTGATCCCAAACTCCATACATGTTAATGATCGCCTCCATTTGCATACCCCATATTATGTAATTCATTTTAGTCAACATGGGACATGCAAGACTAGCCGAATTGTTTTCTTTAACCGTAACAATCAGTCGATCACCATCCGCCATCTTACCTCGTCTCTTATAAGTTAGCGGTAGGGGTGCAAACGAGCCGAGCCGAGCCCGAGCTCGACCAGGCTCGAGCTCGTTTAACATATGAAAGCTCGAGCTCGGCTCGATTCGAGCTTTATTTCTAAAGCTTGAGCTCGGCTCGAAGGTAATTTTTCAAGCTCGGGCTCGATTCATTTAGTATTTATTAATTAATTTATATTAATTATAATTATTATTATACATATAATTTAGTTATTTTTTATATTTATATAAATGGTAATTATTATTATTATATAAATATATGTTTAATATATTAATAAAAAAATATATAAACAGAATGCTCAATTAGGCTCGCGAGCCGGCTCGAGCTCGATAAGCGAAGCTCGGGCTCGGGCTCGTTTACTAAACGAGCTCGTTTTTAGGCTCGGGCTCGAACAAATGGAATAACTAAGAACTTTTACGATCAGGGTTCTTGAACTTGGATCTGATACCAATTCAAGTCTAATAATCGATAACGAGAACAAATGGAATAACTAAGAACTTTTATTATCACCAAGAAAATATAACTCAAAAAAACTTGATTACAATAACACTCAAACCATAACTCAGTTTCTCTATTCTCTTTATAGTGTCTAACCCTAACTTGGTTTATATAGACTAACCCTAGCTTACTGATATAACTATCTAACTTTTGAACAATTTTAAGCATCAATTGTGAACCATTAATTAACTGAAGTGTTTTGATATTTGGTCTAATTTTGGTACAAGTTGTCAGAACCTTTCATATATTTTCTTGTTTTCTCTTTGAGTTATCCAATTGAGCTTTTGATAAATACTATAAAACTTGCATCATATGTTCTAATGTTTGATTGATCTTTTTTATACCCCAGTCTACAAAAGAAACCTGTGATGATAACTACGCTTACCCTAATCTGAACAACGCCTTATGTTCATATAATATTCAACAGGTGGATGAGGTACGTACGTACGTACACATGTATAACTTCGACCAAATATACTATGTAGAATTTCCATGTATAACAACATTAATCGTATCTGCTTTATTATTTCAGTGCATAAGGAATATTAACCTTGCGAATATACTGGGGACAGTGCCAGATGATACGGTAATTGTTTGTCCTAAGTTCATAGAGACTCAGTCGCGTATGTCTTCTTTACATGTTACTTTACAATTTATATATTGTTTTAGGCCGATATTAAGATAATTTTAGATGCTTGGGCAAACGATAAAGAAGTTCAAAAAGCCCTCCATATTCGTGAGGTAAGTTCGACAAGCTCTCCTTTGTCGTGTTTAGAAAGGTTCCTTCTAATGCGTTGTACACGGTATTTGTTCTTGCTTTGATACAAAATGTCTCATTTCTTGTGAAGGGAACAATAGGCGTGTGGGAGAAAACCAATGAAACAATCCATTTCACTTTCAGGAAAAATGACACCATATGTTACTCATATGATGTATCTAGTACTATTGTCTACCATGAACAACTTATTTCAAGAAATTGTCACGTGTTGATTATTAGGTACAACATATACTCATTCGAATTTTATCTCTAAAATAATAAACACTTAATATCTAAAAGTGATCTTTAAATTGTAGATGTTTAAGAACTCTTATAAATTGATAAATGATCGAATATTTGTTTAAGATTTGTGCTTTTGATCATTGTGATATTGTTTATCTAACTTCCCCTAATAATTTCAATTAACAGTGGTGATCATGACATGATAATTCCATACCTGGGCACAGAGAAATGGATAAAATCTCTCGGCGTCCCAATTGCAAGACCGTGGAACCCGTGGTTTGTTGATGATCAAGTTGCCGGGTGAGCAAATTTCAAGTCGTCTTTTAGTAACACCCTCTTTGGTGTCTTGCGTATCACCTTTTGATCGCGGAGGACATCCTCGCGTCTATCTTGTTTATAGTTTTACCGATTCAATATTGACCTTTCACTAGTCTTTCTAGAACCCATTTTATTCTATGAAAGCGCATGTTTTATACAAAACTAATCATGCATATTGATGTTATCTTTTTGTAGATATCAAATGGCGTATGCAACAAAAGGATACTCGTTAACGTATGCAACTGTTAAGGTAAGAAACATGACACTTAACTCATGTCTGTTAACGTATATTTGTAAGGTACAAACTGAATATCTCTAGGCCTATATTATCAAAACAAATAGTTAATATAAGAAGGCCAGTTATGTCGAAATGATATCCTCTCAAAGGGGTGACTTAATGATATGATTCGACATGGATCTCTCAAAATGAACCGCGACACAAACGGATCGTAACTTTTTTCTGTTACACTGTTGAAACTTAAAATCTAACAAAAATAATAATGACTGAATTATATGCATCATGTAGGGTGCAGGTCATTCTCTGCAACTGAACAAGCCTAAAGAAGCTTCTGTTCTGGTGGATGAGTGGTTGAATTCTCATACTTATATAAGTGACTCCTAATTAATAATTATATATTTGTTATCTTTGTTATCAGAATAATGTTCACATCCTTTTCTACCGTCTGATGTTATGCCCTAGTAATTGTTGGACAAATTGATGTCATGATATATAATAGCAATAATTATTAAATATAATAAAAAACCGAAAATCATCAAAGTAGCTTTGCCTTTTTGTAACTAAGTCCGAAACCATGATCATGTAGTTGATATGAGCAGATACGTTACTCTACTCTTGTGTGTATTTTCTATCATGTATTAGACTTAAGCTTCATCCATGCATGCTAAAAACTTATGCCATATGCGACACACTACCACATATAAGCTTTTCGCTCGCAAATGTACCTTCAACATATGAAAAAGGAAGGGTAATCAATTTAGCCAGAGAAGCACAAGCCATATGCGACAGACTGCTATAGTAGCGGATGAAGGGCCAAAAAGGAAGTCGCCATACGTGACGCCTGAAATCAGGAACTATACAAACACAAAGAGCTGGGCCAAGACACCATCTTCAAATAACATAGGATGTGTGATATTAAATTGAATATGGAAAAATTATTAATTTGT
The DNA here is from genome assembly GCA_030545235.1 of Helianthus tuberosus. Taxonomy (NCBI): domain Eukaryota; kingdom Viridiplantae; phylum Streptophyta; class Magnoliopsida; order Asterales; family Asteraceae; genus Helianthus; species Helianthus tuberosus. The sequence continues at coordinate 30,390,799 of CM060436.1, forward strand.
AATCAAGGGGGTTGTAAAAAATCAAAATGCCTTAACGTACAAAGTGTACGAGATTCAGTAACAACATGCGAAAAAAAGTTTATAACATGCGAGTTTGGTTTTACGAACCAACATGCGATTTTTTTTATTACCATGCGAAATTGTTTTTTTTACAACATGCGACCTTTGTTATTATAACATGCGAATTTGTCATTGCGTACGCTTCGTATGTTAAGGCAAAATGTACGATACACTTTCTCTCTCTCTCTATATATATATATACATATACATATATATAGGTTAACTAATCTACAACGAAACAAAGATTATCAACATGATGATCAACAATAGAAACAAGAGAAAACCCTAAATCTCACGAATGTACAAAATGAGAGAGAAGCCAGAGAACTATGTGTGAAAGTGTGTAGATATTTTGTGACACTGTTACAAGCAATATATAGACCAGGAAAAAGTGAAGCAGCAACGGTCAAGCCCAGCAGCATCTTTAGCCCATTAAACTACAACACGGCAAAAAGCACATCAAGCCATAATCAGCTACAAACCCAACACTATTATAACCCAATAGCAAACCTCAAACAATAAACCAACAAATAAAAACAATATTAGAACAATTTAAAAAAAAAACATAATAAAACACATTTAAACTTAAAGTTAACAAGTGTGACTTGTTTTTTTAACAAATAGAGGATGTTTTAATTAAACACAAAGAGATCTTTCTCTTAAGAAAAACAAATGAATTTTAAAATGTTCAGTTCGATTTTTGGAAAACAAAATTAGCTCAATAGATATTGCAGTTGTGTTGTCACAAAACAAATGTATTGGTGACTTTGTCGGAATCTTTTAATTCTTATAAAACGTTTACTATACATATGATTTCCAAGTTGCTGAGCACATGGCCCTAAACTCATCTTCAACAGTTGACCAAGAAACTATCCGTTGTTTTTTACTTTTCCAAAAGACGAAAGATTTGCTTATTAAAAAGATACAGAAGCCTATGAGAGATCGTCTAGTGCCTAAACACTTAGCCCAAACTAAATCAATATAATAATTCAAGAGCCATACCTTTTTTTTCTAGCAGAATACCCTTACCTGGAGCCTTCTTAAGTAACGCACCAACCATAAGGCAGTTTGTAGATGGAAACGTGTAGGGTTATGCATATATTGACTTAGGAATTGAACATTATAAAATATGTCTGGCCTAGTATGCAACAAGTAAATGAGTTTTCCAATCAATCTTGTTCAACAATTAATCACACAACAAATCACGATTAGTTTGAAATCAATCAGTTACTTAGAAAAACAACCAACCTGCATATATGAATATAGATAAATATCAATGTACGCAATTAAATTATCACTGGATTGATGATTTTCATACCATGATCCAGTTTTAAAACAGAATCAACCAGCAACCCTAGAAACCAAAGTTGATGTCGCAATGTTTCATAAAAACACATAAAATAGAATTAATAGCGAAAGAGAATACATGTATATGCGAATTAACATAAAATATCTCGTTTTATTGCTATAGAAGACGATATCGTTTCATCTAGAAAGCCATTAGATATTGTTGTATTGGATACAATGGGACAAGGAAATTCTCAGTCAAGGTTTGGTTATAGACTCATGTAGGTCACATATGTCATTGTCCTTGCTAGACTATGATTAGATCATTCACGAATTACTAGCTATTTGTATGTTTGCTAAGATTTTCCAGGTGGAATGATTTACGATATTTTAAAGATAATTTCATGAATGATTTACGATATTATCACAAACGATTAAAGATAACTATCAAACAGTTCATGAGTTTTCTCAAATGATTTATGAGTTTCCCAAACGATTTCTCAAAGAAACAATTTATAATGAGTCAAATAAACCTATGAACTCACCAACATAAGTTTTTCATGTGTTTGATCCGAGATGGAGAGTCTTAGTTTTGATTGTGCATGCATACTAAGAAACCGAGCTTTTGAAAGAATTACATTTTATTAGTGTAGGCTTGTCTAAATCTTTATGATTTTAGATTGTAAAATCCTCGTTATTAATGTCATATAAGTGTTTGCTTAATCGTATGTTTCGAAAACCTTTTTGGTTTCCCCCGCGTGATTATGCTATGATGAGGTGTGACAGCTTTTGGTTTTTTCAGTCACCGGTTTTCGTATGCCCACCCCTAACATTCTTCACCACAAACGTGCCTCACCTGTCATGTTGGCCACTCACGGGTACCACATTGAAGATCATCTAAGTGATTGATTACATGTCTTTTACATTTAGTTTTTTTGATTTTGGTTGACATGCCATACTGAATGAACTTAACCAAGGGTGCAGGATAGAAGGGGCCGGGGGACCCCCCGAACTTTTCGCTCAGTAGTGTCTGGTATGTAGTTTTCGTATAAAAATTTTTAGGTACATATGTTTTCGACCCCCGGTTTTATAATTTTTTTAGGTATATACGTTTTCGACCCTCCAGTCGGAAATCTCAAGCTTCGTCACTGAACTTAACAATGTTGACAAGACGTGGATAATGTCTTTGGACTTCGATATTATAAATTACAATAGGACAAGTCATATGCTTGGGCTTTGATTGACATACCGAGAGCAATTTCATGATTTTTACTACAACGATCAAATGCTAAAAAATGATTGCTATTTGCAGTTCTTAAGAACCTGTAGCGTTTTTAGTCTTTTCTTAAGTGTGTGTCATAAAACATCAAGACTATGGTTATATATGATTGAATCCGACGTGAAGGAAAATTTAGATAAAGAGGTGAAGTTCACCAAGGAGCAAAAAGTGAATTATATAGAAAGAAAGGGTCTAAGGTGAAACTCTCTCATTCAACAAATCACATGGTTGAAGTCACGAACGGACCCAAAACAAAAACAATCAAGTTGGATTGCCCTATTGACCTATCTAACCCACTTGTCAAACCGTTCACTACTATAAGAACATGCGTAGTAGGGGGTGTTTTGTGCCATGTGACAGCCCAGTCAGCAAAGGGCATTATTAGACGTTTTTTTCTAAAATGGATGTAGTGGGGATGTGAGCATTATGTTAAAAGGGTGTAGAGAATTAAATATAAATAAAAAAAACCAACCAAAAAACTTATTGGCTAAAAAATAGGAAGCTCAAAAATGATTGGCCAAACAATTGCCCCTTCAGCGTTATTCAAAACACGCCAAAACAAGTTTCAGCCGAGAACACACCCAATAACGCCGTGGGGGGCGGGTGAGGGGCGGAATGGGGCGTTTTTGAGGGCCAATTTTGACAAAAATGACGTCCACTACGGGTGGTCTAACACTGGAATAGTTGTCGGCAATGTTTTAAAACCCGGTTTTTATTTACTATTATAATTAACGGTTAGGATATAATAGAAAGTTTTTTTTTGCTAGGAAGGCTAGGAAGTAATCTTGAGAATCAATTGATTTAATCAAGGGCTAAAATTAAATAAGTGAAATTGAAAAAAAGAAAAGCGGCGCGTGGGTTTGTGTAAGAGCATTGTAGTCAATCCAGAATAATAGTTTATCTCTCCTCCAATCCCCCCCCCCCCCTACGTTAATAACTTTTTCATACGACATTATTTTTTTATAAAAAATTGCACAAAAAAAGAGAGTTTTTTATCTTTAAAACAGGTATACTATTACTATATTTTCGGAAAAAAAAATTCGAAAACCCAGTTGCTTAAAACGCAATGGAAAAAAAACGTAAAAATGACTTTTTTCTAAAACGCAATGCGCCAAAAACACAAAGAAATGTCTTATTTGTAAAACGCAATGGCCAGAAAACACAAGAAAATGTCTTGTTTCTAAAACGTAATGGCCTAAAAACACAAAAAAATGTAATTTCTAAAACGCAATGGACTGAAAACACATAAAAATTTGTTTTACCTAAAACGCAATGCACCAAAAACACAAAGAAATGTATTATTTCTAAAACACAATGGCCAGAAAACACTTAAAATGTCTTTTTTTCTAAAACGCAATGGACTGAAAACACATAAAATATGTTTTACCTAAAACGCAATGCACAAAAAACATAAAGAAATGTCTTATTTATAAAACGCAATGGCCAGAAAACACTTAAAAATGTTTTATTTCTAAAACGCAATGGCCTAAAAAACAAAAGAAAGTGTTCTCTCTAAAATGCGATGGACTGAAAACACCTAAAACTGCGTTTTACCTAAAACGCAATGACTAAAAACACTTCAAAAATGTGTTTTTCTAAAATGCAATGGCCAGAAAACACATAAAAATGTCTTAGTTCTAAAACGTAATGGCCTAAAAACACCAAAAACAGTGTTCTCTCTAAAACGCATTGAACCAGGACAATAGTTTTGTCTGTGAATTGTCTGAACCAGGAAGTAGGATGTGACAACCCTCATAATTACATGTATCCGTACGATTTATTAATGTTAATTAAAGTACCTGATGACTGTGCTGAATTACTTAACTGCTTTCTGATTACCGTGTCATACTTACATGTGTTTTTTTTACATACTAGTCTTGTGCAGAAAATTGACTAAATAGTCTTGTATGCTTTCCTAAGCGTTGGGAATTAAAAGTGTTACAAAAAGATACATAAAAGACAGTATACGATATAACTTAGCACTTTAACGGAACGGTATCTAACCGGACAACCGGACATTACCCGGAACACTAAAATATTGCTAGAGACATTGTTTTTATTTTTCTGAGCTAGTTTTGGTCCCCGAACACTTAAACACCCTACACAAAGCATGTAACACTTAAACATTAGATCTTACACTTTAACCTTCCACTAATTGATTTATTTACCATTCAATTTTCAATTTACCCCCCCCCCCCTTTGTGATTTCGGTTCATCATGGCCACACCCCACAAGATTTCACCAATCTCCTACAAATCCCAACCATAATCTCTTCTTGGATTCCACAAGATATTGTTGTGTACTCCTTGAGCATTATAACCAAAGGATATTAGAACAAAGTTGGTTATAAGAAACTCATCTCCTTCACATCACCAACAACATTCTCACTCTCTCCCACATAAGCTTGCGGCCGAACACCCTCCCACACACCACCACTTATCGGTTTTCATTCATACAATTTCAAGTGTACTACAAGGTGTAACAAGATCATCAACGAGGCTCGGTGCTCACGGAACTTGAAGGACCACCTTCGTTTGCTATTATCCTCTACATTTTCACTTGTGATCTTCCCTAGCTTTAAGCTAGTTGTAAGCTTCTTGTTAATCCTTAGATACTTCATGTTTTTGGTGGTTAATAGATATATTATGAAGAAAACATATGAACACTAAAAGATCATGAACTTAAAGCTTGAACATAATGATGAAACAAGATGAAATAATGCTAGTATGATGTTGTTATGTTGATGATGGTACTTGACATGATAAATCTGAGTTAAATAAATGGTAACCTGCTGCAAGTGATGTTAAATGTCGTTTTTGGCCACTAAACATGTTAACGGAACAAATAGAACTTGCGTTAGAGCGCTATAAGCTGAAAACAGATTATGTCCAAACATTTACAGCCAACTTCAGTTGGCTGTAAATAGGTCGATATTTATCGAAAAACTAATTTTCTTGAGTCTATAACGTATTATTTCGAAATACGGTTCTAATGGCACTGGAATCATAATTTTTGAACTCCGTTTGCTATTTTTAAAGGGTCGTTTTTCATAGCAGCAAAAGCTGTGTTTTTACTGCAGAAAATGTGTGTTATGTTTTTCATCATAACTTGAAATCTGTGTAAAATTAGCTCACGAAATTTGTACTGTAGATGTCCACTGATGTCGTTGTAATGCTCCAACTGGAATTTCATCAATCGGACTTATGATGAATTTTAAATAAATTATTCCGTGGACTGCTGTCAGAAAGTGATGAATCTGATTGCAGTCCGGTAAATGATTTTTTGTAAAATATTGGTAATGAATTGAATCCCGATATTTTTACACAGTAATATTAGGATTGTTTAGAACATTCTGTAAAAGTTTGGGAATTTTTGGAATAAGTTAACTATTTTATTAAAATACCCGAAAACAGTCCAGTTTTGGATGTTTAAGCTGAGACAATATAACTAGTGATTTGCATGTCTAAATGTCGGTTATGTTATCTGAGAATGATCTAACATGTTACATGTCAATGAAAGTGTTATGTGCAATATCGTATGTTTGCTTTTGAATGGGTATAGATGGGATGTTTATATGGGCGTGAAATGTTAACGTGAGTGCGTGCTATGTGATAGAAGTAATGAGTAGATAAACCGTACGTAGGATACATGTTATGCATGCAGAAAAAACTGATTATTATCTGTACCTTATTAGGACGTGCTTGAATTCTGATTATTAGAGTAACTAATCTAACCGAGCAAACCAAGGTGAGTTCACACTCTCTACAAGGCATGGGATTACCGGTGGTTTGGGAATGGGTTAAAGAATTAAAACGGAACCTACATAGCCTCCTTGGGTAGGATATGTACCGCTATCCTCCATAGGTAGGATGCCAAAATTAATCCTGCGTATTCTCCTTGGGTAGAATACGTACGTTCGTCCTCCTTGAGTAGAACAACAACCTTAAACTACTAGCCAAAACTCTATCACCTAAGTCCCTCATTTTATATCGACTTAATCGCCGAGGCCGATGGCGAGCGGGTCATTAGTTAATAGCGCTATTAGGTTTAACAAACCTCACATCGTGCCGTTCGGACGGGCGTGTACTAATGGACTATGGCAAACTGTCAATGATGATAGACATTGACGTAGGGCACAACTTAATTTCGTTAGTAGTCGATATGGTAACGGTCTAGTGGTTCACATGGCGAAGCCCCCCGCTGATTATGGATATGGTTTGGGTAATAAAAAAGGAACTGGTTAATCATATTTTCAACTATGGGGTAACCCCCACGGCAAGTAAGCCAGCAAAAGACAAACTATGTTTTCGGAAACAACTTAAAACTAAACAACCAACTGTGAACTCACTCAACTTTGTTGTTGACTCGTTGTTACATGCCTTACAGGTCGTTAGATGCTTATGGAGCTTGCACGAGGAGGAGGACGTTGTGGGATATGGACTGTTATGTCCCGTGCCTAATATTTGAACTTTATAAACTTATTGAACTTATGTTTTGGTTTTACGTTTTATGCTTCCGCTGTTAACTTAAAGTTGGTTACTTCCTTTTGGTCACCAATTGTATTGTGGTTGGTTTTATTTACTTAATTACGTTGTTCAATATGATTGGTGGCTCGATCCTGGTCATGTCATGTCTCCTAGCGGTGATACTCCGTATGTGGATTTTGGGGGTATGACAGATTGGTATCAGAGCCATTGGTTATAGTAAACTTGGTTTTAAAAAGGGAAAAGCTTTTTGACAAAACCAGATTGTAACCTGTACAGTGCTCAACGATCCACAACGACGCTTCGCTCCACGTGCAAGACTCGACACAATAGGTGGTATGATTTATGCTATATTGTCGGTTAGATAGTTCACACTGTGCATTAGTTAACGTGATAACTGCTATTTGAACCTTGTGTGCTTACTCTCTACTGTCGTCCCACACTTACGCACTTTCGCGATACTTTTCTCACTCACGTTGCTTCGTTGTGAAGATCATGAACGGACGCGGAGGACGTGGTGGTATCAACCTGACTCAAGCCCAGTTGACGGCTTTGATCAATGAACGAGTTGCTGAGGCGCTCGCAGCAGCTCCAGCAGGAGGTATAACCTACTATTTCGACCTTTCCTAGGATGTTTAGATCCTACTCTCGCGAACCAACTCTCGTGTTTAATCTTGTCTTTTCGTTCTCGCGCGACAGGTCAGCATGCTCAACCTCCCGTATGTACGTTCAAAACGTTCATGGATTGCCGACCTAGTACCTTCAGCGGCACAGAAGGAGCTGTGGGTCTTCTTCACTGGTTCGAGAATATTGAGTCTGTTTTTGAGATGTGTGAATGCCCTGAAGATCGTAGGGTGAAATTTGCTACTGGAACACTTGAAGGTGCTGCATTAACCTGGTGGAAAGCACAGGTTCAACGGCTAGGGCTGACGATTGCTAATGCCACCCCATGGAACGACTTCAAAGATTTGATCAAAGAGGAGTACTGTAGTCGTGACGACATCCACAAGCTAGAGGTGGAATTTTTCAATTTGAAGATGACGGGGTCTGAGATTAAGGCATACATAAAGAGATCGAACGAATTAGCTATCTTGTGTCCCACTATGGTGGATCCTCCTATCAAGCGTATCGAGCTGTACCTTAAGGGTTTGGTGCCAGAAATTCAAAGCCATGTGACCTCAGCTAATCTTTGCACCATTCAGCAAATCATCCGGTTGGCTCATCGTCTCACTGATCAGGCAGTTGAGCAGAACAAGCTGCCCAAGCGTATTAGCGCTACTACTACTGATGCTCCTAGCGACAACAAGCGAAAATGGGATGGAAATTCGAGCAAGGGTTCTACTTCAGTTCAGTCTCAGTCCCAGCAGCGAAAGACTGATGACTACCAGAGTCCTGGTCAGCAATCTTCTGGTAGTCAAGGACAGGGTGGATACCGAGGGAACCACCCCAAGTGCAACCGGTGCAACAAGCATCATAGCGGGCAGTGCCACAAGGGTCGTTGCCTGAGGTGTAACAAGTTTGGTCATGAAGCAAAGGATTGCAGGGGCGCACGACCAGCAAATCAGAATCGCCAACAACAACAACAAGCTCCACAAAACCACCAGCAACAGCAACAGCAGGGCAATAAAGGATGCTTTCAGTGTGGCGCCGAAGGCCACTTTAAGAGGAACTGTCCTCAGCTGAACCAGAATCAGAACAACAACAACCAAGGAAACGGGAACAAGAATGGAGGCAACAATGGAGGCAACAACAGGGGTAACAATAATGGCAATGGTGCCAGGGGACGTGTTTTCGTGCTGGGTCAGGGTAATGCAAGGAACGATCCCAACGTTGTGATGGGTAAGTTCCTTCTGGACGACTTCTTTGTTACTGTTTTATTTGATTCGGGTGCCGATACTAGTTATGTGTCCTTAAAAGCTAGCCAAATGCTTAAGCGCACTCCAACACTTTTGAACACCAAACACACGGTAGAACTAGCAAACGGTAAAAGTCTTGAAGCCACACACATAGTTAAAGGTTGTAACCTCGTCTTAGCTGGTCAGACCTTCTCTATCGATCTTATTCCTATCGTACTTGGTAGTTTCGACGTCGTTATTGGGATGGATTGGCTATCTCATCATCAAGCGGAGATTATTTGCAAGGAGAAAATCGTCCGCATTCCTCGTTCTGGTGCAGAACCTCTCATGATTTATGGCGACAAGAGTGGTGCTGTTGTGGGCATCATCTCTTTCCTTAAGGCCCAGAAGTGTTTGTGTTGATACATATTATGTGGACGCGACTTGGTTCGGTTCAACTCGGTTCGGTTCAACTCGGTTCGGTTCGACCCGGTTAGGTTCGGCTCAAGCCAGGCGTCACGACATTCCTCCGTCGTGCGTCCCAGAGTTCGTCACGCGAAGCACGGAGTGCCGCGAGCCGATTCCCGCTGCCACATCATCATGACATCATCATGATGATGTCATGATGATGTCACTATGTTGACTAAACTTCAAAGATATGAAACATGTAGAATTCTTGTACGTGAATGCTTAACAGTTTGCATGTTGGGCTTCTCATGTCTTTGGGCCAATCATTGTCACTTGGGCTTTGACCAACTTATTCCATTCCAGCCCAATCGCACAACATATATACCGAAATCACTTTTGATTTCGGTGGCAGACAAGAGAAAGACACAGTGGGTGTGTAGAGCGAACAAGGATTCGGTGGGTGTCGAAGGATAAGCTCGAAAGATATTACACGAAGGATACTGATGGACTTCGAAGGATATGCCATCCTTCGAAGTGTTTGTGGATCCTTCGATGGCTGTATGATCGAAAGATGATGTTTCGATCAGTAATCCTGATCCTTCGACCAGATGATCTGTGCTGGGTATATAAACCCATGTAGTGTTTTCAGTTAGATAGGAGATGAACACTAGACAAGTGTGAGAGCATACTGTAAACACAGAGAGCACACGAGAGGTTGAGAGAGTTTACATATTACGTTTGTAAACATTGTTCTGTAACTGATTCCGCGTTTAATACAAGATGTGTTAATCGTTGATACCGCGTGTGTTATCTTTACTTGTTTTCGTCTCTATCTCGGTTTGCTGATCTTGTTGGATTCCGCACAACAAGATCGGTTCGTATACAAGGAAGTAGGCGGTTAGATCCGTATCCGGACACGGGGACCTACAAGTGGTATCAGAGCTTTGGCTCTTCTCCTTGTTAAAACCGAGCGTTTTCGGGTTGTTTTTCGGGTTTTAAAAGCTTGTATTTTCTGGAAATTTTCTGATTTAAAACTTCGAAAATCTGCATGGTTTGTTAAAAGAATCTGATAAAACCTGTTGTTTTTGCTAAAAGTGTTGCTGGAGATCTTGTTTTAGTGCATGATAGTATGATAGAATTTTTTTTGGTTGAAGATATAAGCATAGTCATTTCCAGAAACCTCTTATCTTCAAACGGTTCATGAAGTTCTTCAAACTGTTCTTGTCTGCTTGTGTATTTGATCTGCATAGTGTTGATATCAAAGTGTTAATGCATTGAAAATTGTTATTGGATTATAATAGTACAAATGGTTGGTGAATTGATCATACTTTGAGCCGAAAGTGGGAGTATTGTGTCAGGTGGTTTCAAAGTCAATGTGTCAGATCACACAAGGTGTTTAGGTCATCTTTCGATCAGGGAAGCTTCGATAGATAACTATCTTTCGAACAAGTTGTGAATCTTTCAAATTTGCTGATCTTTCGAACAAGCTTCGAAAGATAAGGATATTTTCAAATTGTGAATCTTTCAAATTTGTTGATCTTTCGAAATATTGATCCTTCGAAAATATTTATCTTTCAAAATATTGATCCTTCGAAAATCTCTTCTGTTTGGGCTCCAGCTTCATCGATACTCAACATAACAGATTTGATTTAGACAGTTAGTCGCACAAGACTTGTTTTGTCACATAAGAAATTGGACTCGCACAAGACTTGATTACTCGCACAAAATTTGGGCTTCAGTTTTGGGCTTCTGATTACTTTGGATTTCTGTTTGGGCTTCAGTCGAACAAGACAATCAGTCGCACAACATAAGTGGGGATCGCACAAGAGCTGTTTAGTCGCACAAGACTTGTTTCGTCGGATCTTTGTTTCGCGGGATTTTGTTTTATCAAGATATTAAAAAAAAAAAAAAAAAAAAAAAAAAAAAAAAAAAAATTTGTATAAGTGATTTAACTGTTTGTACAAGTTTGTGTTTCAGGTCTTTCGATCAAGGATCTTTCGGCTGTTTGTTTTCTCTCGATAAATTAACATAGTTTGTGAAAATTAAATTTTTAAACAGAAAACTTGTTTTCATTTTTAAATCAATTTTCATTTAATATATTAATTTTCATAAAATGGGAACAAACGGTCAGTGGGATCCAACCGCGTGGACTCAAATAACTTCGACTCCACAATCATCAGCTATGCAATCTACGCAAGCTACATCAGATTTCGACAAAACTGCATGGATGCGAGCTATTGCCCCATCTCAAACTGCAATGATAACTGCAAATCAATGGGCTTTGGTTACAAATCAAAGCAACAACATTCAATCTATGATGCAGAACGACAGTGAAACTGGTACAAGCACAAAACCGCCAAAGTTAAATCACATAAATGATTGGGGATGGTGGAAAGAAAGGCTGAGAACTTATGTTCAGGGGCAAGGTCAAGATCTATGGATGTGCTTCTTCACCGCATTTGAAAATGATTTGGAAGTTGCAGGATCTAATCCAGAAACTTATAGCACTTTGTCTGAAGAAGATAAGAAGAAATTTGAGCTAGAAAAGAAAGCTTTCATGATTCTCACCCAGGCTCTTCACAAAGACATTTACCACCAGTTTGTTTACTGCACGACAACTAAAAGCTTGTGGGATATGCTCACGTTACGTTGTGAAGGAAATGCTCAATCTAGAAAGATCAAGCAAGAATTACTGAAGAAAGAGTTTGAAGGATTCACGTGTTTGGAGAATGAGACTTTGGCAGAGTTATCTACAAGGTTCCATCACTTGTTGAGCGAGATGTTTGCTTTTAAAGTCACTGCCACTCCACAAGAATTGGTGAAGAGATTCGCTGATAGCTTACCAGCAAAGTGGAGCAGTTATCTTGAAATCCTTAAAGAAAATGGTGTTCTAGACACAATCACCGTTTATGAATTAATTCAAAGATTGGAGAATAAGGATGTAGAAGAAAAGCTTAAAGCAAAAAGAACACAAACTCCTCAAAATCCGGAGATGTACTTTGGGATTGCAGGAGGTATCAGTGGAGAAAGACCAGTCTCTCAACATGCAAAGCTTCAAACAGCTTTCGTCTCAAACACCGGTCCTTCCACAACGAATCAGTTTGATCCTTCAGCATACACGATGATGTATTCAAGACCAGATTCTTCTTCTTCAGCTCAGCAGCAACAACAGCAACAGCAAGGGTTTTATGGAAGCTCTTCAAACATTCAAGCCACTTCCAATCCGAACACAGTCAGATTAGACACTTCCAACTTTTCCAAAGTCAGTGTCGAAATAGCCAAGGAACATATGGAGATGTTGAACACCTTGGTTAGTGCTTATTCTGGATTGATCGCTGGTCAGATTGGGAATATCAATCTAACCAATGAAGATTATCAGCAAGTGGATAAAGAAGAGTTTGAGATGATGGATATCAAATGGGCTCTTGCTAGTGCAATTCGAAGAGCAAAGGAGTTTATGGAAAGGACAGGAAGAACCAACTTGGAAAGCAAGAAAGACACCAAGTATGGGTTCGACAAGCAAGCTGTAACATGCTTTAACTGTGGCGAACGGGGTCATTTCAAAAGGGAATGCACAAGACCAGCTCAGCATGGAAATCAAAACCCGTTCAGAAATCAAGGCAACCAGCAGAACCAGAGCGGGAACAATGTTCGTACGTTGATACCTGTCAACAACCAAGGCCAAGCAGGGTCATCAAATGCCAACCGGGGGCTGATGGTTCAAATAGATGAGGGTTGTGACTGGTCGCTTCAGCTTGGAGAAGGAGGAAATGGTGGAACAGCATGTTTTGCTGAGATTGTAAAGGATTTAAAGCACGCCAGTGGTGGAGAATCTTCCACCAATGGTGATGAGTCTTCTGAAGATGAAGACAGTTCTGGTTATAGTGGAAGCTCAGATGAAGAATCCTTCACTTCAGGCAATGAACATGTGGATGAGACATCTTTGGAAGAAGCTGCAGCAGGAACGGAAAGAAGATCTAATTTGGTGGATCAAGCTGTTCTCTCTTCGTCTTCGTCTTCTCTCCATTCAGCCTTTGTGGCTAATGTCGACTGTTCTTCATGCCAGGTAAGTGTCGATGAACCCACTGTAGTTAGCTGTGAAAACTGTGATAGTTTAACTGTTAAATATGCTGAACAGGAAAGTCAATTTGAAATCATATCCAAACACAATCAAGAATTGATTGTAGATCTTTCTAAAGCAGCTGAAGCTAACGTGTTTTTAACCAGAAATGAAAAGGAATTTAAAACAACAATTGCGTCATTAAGACATGATGTTTCAGAATTACAAAAGGCTGTTTTGCGAAAACAACATGCTAACAATAATCTTATTGACACAATTGAGAAGCAGATGGTAGAGTTGGCAACAGCTCGATGTGAATGTGAGACAATTAAGCAGAAATTGGAAAGCTATTCCAATTCCCGCTATGTATTGGATCACATTATTGATGTTCAGAAGAAAAAGGGGGATAGACAATGTGTTGGATTCAAATCATGTCCTCCCCCTATGAATCACAATTACTCTAAATTGCCTGATGACGAGGATATGCCCCGTTTTGAACCTACTGTGCCACTCGGTCTAGATGACTTTGCAGCAGGCCTCGGGTTCACAACTGGTACATCATCCTCGGATCAATCAGAATCTGAGAATGTGACAGATTCATCGTGTGTTAAGGAACAGAGTCCTCCCATTGTTTTGGATACTGATTCTTCGGACGATGAATCTGAAGAAATTGTGAACCAACAGTCTAACTCGGTTACAACAGATATTCCAATCGAGAATCACATCTTGTGTGATCCTCCAGTGAAACCGAGTGAGACTGAAACGTCAAAAGCATTGGAGTCCCTTTTATCTAGCTGTGAAGGAAATAACTTGTTGTACACGCTCAAAGGAGATGACAAAATCTACTCTAACAAAGATTTTCCAATTAAAAATGTAAATCAAGATTTAATTGAGCAAATTTTTGAAGGATGTATTGATAAGTTTTTGGGAAACAAAAGTGGCAAAGTCACCGTCACTCAATGTGATCCAATTCCGTGTGAACAAGTTAGAAAACAATACGGAAACCAAAAACAACCAATTGAGCGAAAACAACAAGTGAACTCCGGAAAGGGTAAGGCACAGGGAAGGAAGGCTCAGAACAAGAATGTTCAAGCACCTAAAGTTCAGCAGCCTAAGACTGAACAACCAAAGGTTCAACAACCTAAAGTTGAACAGTCTAAGGCTACTCAACCTAAGGCTGCACAACCTAAAATTCAACAATCAAAGGTTGAGCAACCTAAGGTTCAACAACGAAAGGTGCAAAACAAAAGAGCTCCTGTTAAGAAACGAGAACCGAAAATGAACTTTGTTGGATCCACGGGTTCTGACAAACTTGAAACATTTCAGGATAAATCTAACATTGATTTTATAAAACAAGTTAGAATTTTAAAACGAAATGATCAGAATAATTACACCCAACACACCAACGGATGTGCCTTAGGTCCAAGCACGTCTACATCACAAAGTTCATGGTCTGGTTCTCAGTCTGGTCATCAACATGTTTCTCCGAAGTTTGTAGAGCGGAGAACATGTTTTGAATGTGGCACAATTGGGCATATTGTAAGATACTGCCCATACCTGCAAAAGTTGAAGGCTCCCCAAGAAACCAATTACCAAAAACGATCAGTTTCCCCGAAACAAGACCCACGTGTCTTGAAAGAAAGGGAAAAGAAGTTAAAACAAAAGAATCAAAAGGTAATTGAAAAGGCCTTAAAGTCAGAGGTCAAAGAAGAAAAACCTGTTCAAGCAAAATCTACAACGGTAAAACCAGTAAATGCAAAAACAACTAATACAAATACTGGTAAAACAGCTTGGAAGCAAAAACAGGTAATTCAATCAGGGGGAGCACCACAAGTTCTGTTTCCTAATCATCAGGAGATTGAGATTACTTTCCTTGATGATCAAGGACGACCCAAGTCCACAAAGGCTTGGGTCCCCCTCTCCGTCTAATCTTTGAATGAGTGTGTAGGATATTCCAGGAGGAACTTTCGATAGTCGTAAGATTGTTGATAGTGGAGTGTCCATGCACAAAATAGGCGACAGAAGAAATTGTTGCCTTTGATGGAGAGAAAATGGAAAGAGAACAGAAATGTCTGTTGAAAGAGATTGAAAAGCTTCGACAAAATGAAAATCATTCCAAAAGTGTGATTGTTCAAGGCTTTAATCGGGTTCCCCGGGATAGATTCAAATCAAAATGTACGCACCTGCAGCACGTCTGATGTTCAAAATCAACTAGATGAACGTGCAGTGTACATTTCTTCGCGGTGTGATTGAAGAAAATGTGTTGGTTGTACTAACCAACCGGGTGTGCGGATGCCTTGGCTTGGATTGAACAACCGCACACTACTTCTGAAAGAGAAAGACAAAGACCTTCGCTGGTGAAATGTGGAAGACCAGCCGGACCCGGAGGTTTATGATCTTGTTGCTATAAAGAGATTTCTCAGAAAAATTGAAGTGGCTACAAAATCGATCTTGAAATCCACACCGGATGGATGTCCAGTTTGGGAGAGCACTCAGATTCCTTGCAATGCACGAAGCAGTTGCAGGATACGGTTTTAAATTTCTAATCTCTCCTTTACTTGTCGTTATTTAAGCTACTTGATAAATTGTTATTCTCTCGCAGCACTCTTTGGCCAGACAATGTTGTCATGGTCCGCACCGCAAACCAACATGCCAACTGATTTTTCCAAAATTCGATAAATCTTTTCAGATTAAACAAAAATTTTGGTAAACGGCATTGAGGTAAAACATGAGTTAACCAACATCGGAAAGTCATTTTTGTAAATACCTTTGTGTTTTTAAATTTTATCTTAGTTTGTTGATTTTAGGGGGAGTAAATCCAAAAATTTGAAAATCCAAAAACATTGAAAAATTTCAAAATCACAAAAACAATAGAAAAGCAAAAATGAGTTTCCTGGCGAGAAAAAGAGAAAATGATAGTACATCAGTGGTCTGTCCAAACCTCTTTAAACCTTAAATGAAAAACGATAAGCAGTTCTATATAAGATGTATCGGTAGGCTCACAATCATTTTAAAGTGTGCAGGGTGATATAAACTTAAATCCGACTGAAGACTGGGTGGGAACCATTCATTGGCATATGGTCTTGGTACCGAAATTTCGTTTGAGAGATTGCCGAGGTTCTGAGATATTCGGTCTTTATGCTGCTTATCATCTGGGTATCATGGTTGTATCTTTTACCGAAAAATAACGGGGACGCAAGTCTAGATCTTCCATGATACTATACATACGTGTACATATTGCATTCGACCTCAATAAGTGATCAACAATCACATGTCCTCAAATAAGTGATAAAATATCACATTTATCCGGGAGTCAAGTTCGTCTCTCTGCTGTACGAAAGTACTGACCTGTTCACGGACTTGCTCCTGTGCCCTCATGCATATGAAAATCAAGTTCCTCATCAATAAGTGATTCTATCACATAGGGCTTGTTTTCAATCAAAATAAGTGAGAATCTCACATCATATACGGTCAAACAGATGATAATCGGTATACTCACCGGTAAGATGAACCCTCGTGCATACCTTGATACGGGAATGTGTCGTGATGTGGATGAACACCGGTCGGTAAGTATAAATCATACCTTAACGTATCCCCTCGCCATGATTACATCTGATAAGTTGAGCTTAATTGGACAACAATACCGATAATCGTTATAGGATGCTTATCTTAATGTTAACTAATTGAACAACAAGAGCGTGTTTGGCATGACCGTACACTGATATGATTCTCTTACCCTCGAAACTCACAAAAAGAATGTCTGTAAATATTTATTTAACGCTTTCAGTCTCTGCATCTTTGTATATATTTATTGTTTTCCGTCTTTACATTTGAAATATGAAAAATTCCAAAAAGATTTTAGGTGTGTTTTAATATAAATTTTATAAAATCCAAAAAGATTTTGTTTCTAGTTTATTTTTGATTGACTGATGTTGGAACTCGAGTCTATCCTATCCAAAATCCTGATCATAAGCCGGAAAACAATTGCTACTTCATAAATGGTCGAAGTTAACACATTTTGAAAGTTAAAGGATTAAGATGGTACATTTTCTAAACTTTCAAACTGTTGTCGGACGGTGTTTGATTGAACAATGGTCACACGTGTGTCGTTTGTTTATGTTTACTATTCCAAGCAGTTGTTCTCATTACGCGTTTAGATTTCTTGCATGTGCAGATTCTAAAGGCTAGGAGAACATGGTCGATGACAAGCTTTGGAATGAAGACACGACGTGAAGGCACTCAAATGATGAAGATGATCGAGTTGCCGCTGACCATCATCAACACCACAAGGATCTCACTTCATAAAGATCAAGTCATTCACGAGCATAACTCAAGGGGGAGCTTATGTTAAGGGGGAGTTTGTCAACACACTTTCTACATGAAACGGGGAGTTTGTTGATACACTTTCTGCTTACAAGACGTGAAGACTTTGAAGATCCTCCGACATTGAAGATATGGAAGTTGAACCTCACGAGTAGCGTCCAAGGGGGAGTTTGTTGATACATATTATGTGGACGCGACTTGGTTCGGTTCAACTCGGTTCGGTTCGACCCGGTTAGGTTCGGCTCAAGCCAGGCGTCACGACATTCCTCCGTCGTGCGTCCCAGAGTTCGTCACGCGAAGCACGGAGTGCCGCGAGCCGATTCCCGCTGCCACATCATCATGACATCATCATGATGATGTCATGATGATGTCACTATGTTGACTAAACTTCAAAGATATGAAACATGTAGAATTCTTGTACGTGAATGCTTAACAGTTTGCATGTTGGGCTTCTCATGTCTTTGGGCCAATCATTGTCACTTGGGCTTTGACCAACTTATTCCATTCCAGCCCAATCGCACAACATATATACCGAAATCACTTTTGATTTCGGTGGCAGACAAGAGAAAGACACAGTGGGTGTGTAGAGCGAACAAGGATTCGGTGGGTGTCGAAGGATAAGCTCGAAAGATATCACACGAAGGATACTGATGGACTTCGAAGGATATGCCATCCTTCGAAGTGTTTGTGGATCCTTCGATGGCTGTATGATCGAAAGATGATGTTTCGATCAGTAATCCTGATCCTTCGACCAGATGATCTGTGCTGGGTATATAAACCCATGTAGTGTTTTCAGTTAGATAGGAGATGAACACTAGACAAGTGTGAGAGCATACTGTAAACACAGAGAGCACACGAGAGGTTGAGAGAGTTTACATATTACGTTTGTAAACATTGTTCTGTAACTGATTCCGCGTTTAATACAAGATGTGTTAATCGTTGATACCGCGTGTGTTATCTTTACTTGTTTTCGTCTCTATCTCGGTTTGCTGATCTTGTTGGATTCCGCACAACAAGATCGGTTCGTATACAAGGAAGTAGGCGGTTAGATCCGTATCCGGACACGGGGACCTACAGTTTGTGAAAGGGCAACACTGCTATTCTAGCCCTCGTTTCCGATACATCTTCGAAGGAAAAGAAGCTAGAAGACATTCCTATTGTGCGCGACTTTCTTGAGGAATTACCTGGTCTTCCGCCTCATCGACAAGTTGAATTTCAAATCGAGCTAGCTCCTGGAGCAGCGCCCATAGCTCAAGCACCTTATCGTCTAGCTCCATCAGAACTTGAAGAACTGTCCACGCAACTACAAGAACTCTTGGAAAAGGGTTTCATACGTCCTAGCTCTTCGCCTTGGGGAGCTCCAGTATTATTAGTGAAGAAGAAAGACGGTACCTTCAGAATGTGTATTGACTACCGCGAACTCAACAAGGTGACCGTGAAGAATCGTTATCCTCTTCCACGCTTTGATGACTTATTCGACCAGTTGCAAGGGTCGAGTTTCTATTCCAAGATTGACCTAAGGTCAGGTTACCATCAGTTGAGAGTCCGAGACGAGGATATCTCTAAAACAGCATTCAGGACTCGGTATGGGCATTACGAGTTTCTGGTTATGCCTTTTGGATTGACGAATGCACCTGCGGTCTTCATGGATCTCATGAACCGAGTGTGCAAACCTTACCTGGATAAGTTTGTCATAGTTTTCATCGACGACATCCTGATCTATTCTAAGAGTCAGGAAGAACACGAACGACACCTGAGACTTATTTTGGAACTCCTTCGAACAGAGCAGTTGTATGCCAAATTTTTGAAATGTGACTTCTGTCTTCGCGAAGTCCACTTTCTAGGCCATGTGGTAAACAAGGATGGGATTCATGTGGATCCATCCAAGGTTGACTCGATCAAGAACTGGCCTGTACCCCGTACACCAACAGAAATCCGCCAATTCTTGGGTTTGGCAGGATATTACAGAAGGTTTATCAAGGATTTCTCAAAGATTGCGCAACCTCTCACCTCACTAACTCAGAAGGTGTCACCTATCGTTGGGGTGATGCACAGGAATCTGCGTTTCAGCACTTAAAAGACAGACTTTGTAGCGCGCCTATCCTCTCATTGCCTGAAGGCACAGATGATTTTGTGGTTTACTGCAACGCTTCCATCCAAGGACTTAGTTGCATGTTGATGCAACGTGACAAGGTCATTGCCTACGCATCGCGCCAACTTAAGGTTCACGAAAGGAACTACACTACACACGAATTGGAATTGGGAGCAGTTGTTTTCGCACTTAAGATATGGAGACATTACCTGTACGGTACCAAGTGCACCATTTACACCGATCACAGGAGTCTCGAGCATATCTTCAATCAAAAGGAGTTAAACATGCGACAACGTCGATGGGTCGAGCTCTTGAATGATTACGAGTGTGCAATCAAATACCATCCGAGCAAGGCCAATGTTGTGGCCGACGCCCTTAGTCGAAAGGATACTATACCTAAGCGTGTACGTGCGTTACAGCTTACCATTCACTCTAGCGTTCCCGCTCAAATTCGAGATGCTCAGGTTGAAGCATTGAAAGCAGAGAACATCAGGGCTGAGTCCTTACAAGGATCAAGAAAACGGTTAGAACAAAAGGAAGACGGCGCTTACTACGTAACAGGGCGTATCTGGGTTCCACTTTATGGAAACTTACGCGACCTTGTGATGGATGAAGCACATAAGTCTCGTTATTCAGTACATCCTGGTTCGGATAAGATGTACCACGACCTAAAGACTACATACTGGTGGCCTAGCATGAAAGCCCACATAGCAACCTACGTCAGTAAATGCTTGATTTGTGCTAGGGTCAAGGTCGAGTACCAGAAACCATCAGGCCTACTTCAACAACCAGAGATACCGAAATGGAAATGGGAGCAAATTTCCATGGATTTCAAAACTGGCCCGCCTAGATCTCAACGTGGAAATGACACCATTTGGGTGATCGTGGATCGACTGACCAAGTCTGCACATTTTCTGGCTATCAAGGAAACGGATAAGTTTTCTACTCTAGCAGACATCTACCTAAATGAAGTAGTATCAAGGCACGGAGTGCCAACCTCCATCATTTCTGATCGTGACTCACGTTTTACATCTGAATTGTGGCAGGCTATGCACAAGTCCTTTGGCTCTCGATTAGACATGAGCACGGCATATCATCCACAGACGGATGGGCAGTCTGAACACACCATCCAAACCCTTGAACACATGCTTAGGGCATGTGTAATCGATTTTGGTAATGGCTGGGAAAAAACCTCCCGTTAGTGGAGTTTTCGTATAACAACAGTTACCACACCAGTATCCAGGCTGCTCTGTTCGAGGCATTATACGGACGAAAGTACCGATCACCTCTTTGTTGGGCAGAGGTTGGCGACAGTCAAATCACTGGCCCAGAACTTGTGGTAGATACAACCGAGAAGATTGCTCAGATACGACAACGAATGGCGGCAGCTCCTGACCGTCAGAAAAGCTATGCTGATAAGCGAAAGAAACCACTCGAGTTCCAGGTTGGGGATCGAGTGCTACTTAAAGTCTCACCTTGGAAAGGTGTAGTTCGTTTTGGCAAACGAGGCAAACTCAATCCGCGTTATGTCGGACCATTCGAAATCATTGAGAAAATTGGCAAGGTCGCTTACAAGTTGAATCTACCTGAAGAACTCAGCGGAGTTCACAACGTATTCCACGTGTCAAATCTGAAAAAGTGTCTATCAGATGAGACCCTCATAGTTCCCTTAAAGGAGCTCACAATCGACGACCAGTTGCGATTCGTCGAGGAACCGGTTGAAATCACAGAACGAGACGTTAAGATTCTCAAGCGTACCAGAATACCCCTTGTTCGAGTTCGTTGGAACTCCCGTCGTGGCCCTGAGTATACCTGGGAACGAGAAGACCAAATGAAACTCAAGTATCCCCATTTGTTTAAGAAAAGTGCAACCACTACTGAGGCTGAAGCTACTGCAGAATTTCGGGACGAAATTCCAAACCAACGGGGGGATGATGTGAGACCCCAGGAAAACCAGGAAACCAACGCAACTTAACTAGCTTCCTCAGTAACCACGTGCTAAATTTCGGGACGAAATTCTCTTAACAGGGGGAGAATGTGACAACCCTCATAATTACATGTATCCGTACGATTTATTAATGTTAATTAAAGTGCCTGATGACTATGCTGAATTACTTAACTGCTTTCTGATTACTGTGTCATACTTACATGTGTTTTTTTTTACATACTAGTCTTGTGCAGAAAATTGACTAAATAGTCCTGTATGCTTTCCTAAGCGTTGGGATTAAAAGTGTTACAAAAAGATACATAAAAGACACTATACGATATAACTTAGCACTTTAACGGAACGGTATCTAACCGGACAATCGGACATTACCCGGAACACTAAAATATTGCTAGAGACATTGTTTTTATTTTTCTGAGCTAGTCTTGGTCCCCGAACACTTAAACACCCTACACAAAGCATGTAACACTTAAACATTAGATCTTACACTTTAACCTTCCACTAATTGATTTATTTACCATTCAATTTTCAATTTACCCCCCCCCCCTTGCTGATTTCGGTTCATCATGGCCCCACCCCACAAGATTTCACCAATCTCCTACAAATCCCAACCATAATCTCTTCTTGGATTCCACAAGATATTGTTGTGTACTCCTTGAGCATTATAACCAAAGGATATTAGAACAAAGTTGGTTATAAGAAACTCATCTCCTTCACATCACCAACAACATTCTCACTCTCTCCCACATAAGCTTGCGGCCGAACACCCTCCCACACACCACCACTTATCGGTTTTCATTCATACAATTTCAAGTGTACTACAAGGTGTAACAAGATCATCAACGAGGCTCGGTGCTCACGGAACTTGAAGGACCACCTTCGTTTGCTATTATCCTCTACATTTTCACGTGTGATCTTCCCTAGCTTTAAGCTAGTTGTAAGCTTCTTGTTAATCCTTAGATACTTCATGTTTTTGGTGGTTAATAGATATATTATGAAGAAAACATATGAACACTAAAAGATCATGAACTTAAAGCTTGAACATAATGATGAAACAAGATGAAATAATGCTAGTATGATGTTGTTATGTTGATGATGGTACTTGACATGATAAATCTGAGTTAAATAAACGGTAACCTGCTGCAAGTGATGTTAAATGTCGTTGTTGGTCACTAAACATGTTAACGGAACAAATATAACTTGCGTTAGAGCGCTATAAGCTGAAAACAGATTTTGTCCAAACATTTACAGCCAATTTCAGTTGGCTGTAAACAGGTCGATATTTATCGAAAAACTGATTTTCTTGAGTCTATAACGTGTTATTTCGAAATACGGTTCTAAGGGCACTGGAATCATAATTTTTGGACTTCGTTTGCTATTTTTAAAGGGTCGTTTTTCACAGCAGCAAAAGCTGCGTTTTTACTACAGAAAATGTGTGTTATGTTTTTCATCATAACTTGAAATCTGTGTAGAATTAGCTCACGAAATTTGTACTGTAGATGACCACTGATGTTTTTGTAATGCTCCATCTTGAATTTCATCAATCGGACTTATGATGAATTTTAAATAAATTATTCCGTGGACTGTAGTCAGAAAGTGATGAATCTGATTGCAGTCCGGTAAATGATTTTTTATAAAATATTTGTAATGAATTGGATCCCGATATTTTTACACAGTAATATTTGGATTGTTTAGAACATTCTGTAAAAGTTTGGGAATTTTTGGAATAAGTTAACTATTTTATTAAAATACCCGAAAATAGTCCAGTTTTGGATGTTTAAGCTGAGACAATATAACTAGTGATTTGCATGTCTAAATGTCGGTTATGTTATCTGAGAATGATCTAAGATGTTACATGTCAATGAAAGTGTTATGTGCAATATCGTATGTTTGCTTTTGAATGGGTATAGATGGGATGTTTATATGGGCGTGAAATGTTAACGTGAGTGCGTGCTATGTGATAGAAGTAATGAGTAGATAAACCGTACGTAGGATACATGTTATGCATGCATGAAAAACTGATTGTTATATGTACCTTATTAGGACATGCTTGAATTCTGATTATTAGAGTAACTAATCTAACCGAGCAAACCAAGGTGAGTTCACACCATCTACAAGGCATGGGATTCCCGGTGGTTTGGGAATGAGTTAAAGAATTAAAACGGAACCTACATATCCTCCTTGGGTAGGATATGTACCGCCATCCTCCATAGGTAGGATGCCAAAATTAATCCTGCGTATTCTCCTTGGGTAGAATACGTACGTTCGTCCTCCTTGGGTAGGACAACAACCTTAAACTACTAGCCAAAACTCTATCACCTAAGTCCCTCATTTTATATCGACTTAATCGCCGAGGCCGATGGCGAGCGGGTCATTAGTTAATAGCGCTATTAGGTTTAACAAACCTCACACCGTGCCATTCGGACGGGCGTGTACTAATGGACAATGGCAAACTGTCAATGATGATAGACATTGACGTAGGGCACAACTTAATTTCGTTAGTAATCGATATGGTAACGGTCTAGTGGTTCACATGGGGAAGCCCCCCACTGATTATGGATATGGTTTGGGTAATAAAGAAGGAACTGGTTAATCATATTTTCAACTATGGGGTAACCCCCATGGCAAGTAAGCCAGCAAAAGACAAACCATGTTTTCGGAAACAACTTAAAACTAAACAACCAACTGTGAAGTCACTCAACTTTGTTGTTGACTCTTTGTTACATGCCTTACAGGTCGTTAGATGCTTATGGAGCTTGCACGAGGAGGAGGTCGTTGTGGGATATGGACTGTTATGTCCTGTGCCTAATATTTGAACTTTATGAACTTATTGAACTTATGTTTTGGTTTTACATTTTATGTTTCCGTTGTTAACTTAAAGTTGGTTACTTCCTTTTGGTCACCAATTGTATTGTGGTTGGTTTTATTTACTTAATTACGTTGTTCAATATGATTGGTGGCTCGATCCTGGTCATGTCACGCCTCCTAGCGGTGATACTCCGCATGTGGATTTTGGGGGTGTGACATAGGAGATCAAAAACTATCTACGAATGCAGTTTTCCAGAGGCAATTTACAGAAAAATAAATTTTCTGATACATTTTTATTAAATTTTCTACGAAGCCAGGGGCTCTGCCCCTTGGACCCCGCCCGAGGCTGCCGCCCCTTGGACCCTGCTCCCAGTGGCGCTGCCCCCGGACCCCCGCCAAAATCGTAAAACGCAATGACTAAATTCAATAACCCAGATCGTAAAAATACATTTCAAAAATTTCTTACATAGATCGAAGCCGATTTCTTCATATTTCTTCAGATTTCTTCACCGATTAACGAAATTTGAATGTTACAAACACTTATCAACGATCGAATCAAACGAATTGAGTGATTCGCTTCAAAATCATAGGGGAAAAATGTGATATTGTATGAAATTAAACTGGGTTTCTTCAAAAAAAAGTTGAAGAACACGTTGATTGGGTGTTCGAATCATTGATTGGTGACGAAAATCGTACTATAATGTAGTGATTATTGAGACAGAAAGTGAAGAAAAGGTTGAAGATTGTGGGTTTTGAAAATGGTGGGTTTTGAAGTTACTGTGGGAGAATAAGGAAGAAGATTGGGTACCACTGACGAAAATACTCTTCCTCTTTATTTTAAATTTGGCACATGTCATAATCCTATTTCTTTCTATCCTTCCTAGCCAAAATCAACTTTCTATTTGATCCTCACCCTTATAATTAAATATATACTTGGTGTAGAGGTTTAAAATTAATAATTTTAAATTATAATGAAATATATACTTTAAAAGGTAAACCTTGCAATCAGTTTAACTCATTACCTACTACTACAAAGAGAAGCTTGTGACGTCAGAATTCAATAGTTGAATTCTTCAATTGGCCAAAAAGGGCGGCAGCTCAACCAGTGGCCTTCTTTTTTTTTTTTTTTTTTTTTTTTTAAGCTGGTAATAGTGCAGCCATTCAATTGGCCAAAAAGGGCAGCTATTGGCCCAACAAATTTACGATTTTGTCCTCCTTTAAAATTACGATTTTGCCATCAGTTAAAAATTTATGTTTTTGCCCCCGCTTAAAAATAAATTTACGTTTTTGCTCCCAGCTAAATATTTCAATTTTACCCCCGGTAAAAAATGACCATTTTGCCCCCTTTCAATTTACATTTTTGCCATTAGTTTTTTTCCCTTAAAAATACGATTTTCCCATCAGTTCAAAATTATGTTTCTACCCCCAGTTAAAAATAAATTGACGCTTTTGCTCCCGGCTAAAAATTCCAGTTTTGCCCTAGGTTAAAAATTACGATTTCGCCCCGTATAAATTTATATTTTTCCATTATTATTTTTTCCCTCACAGCCAAGTTACGATTTTACCCTCAGCTTAAATTTACATTTTCCCCATCGTTTTTGTTTGTTTTCCTGGTGACATTACAAGTTTGCTCCCAGTGTAAAATTACAGTTGTGCTGGCAACTTCCTGGCACTCCCCCGTTGGTCCATTTATTTTACAATTTATCACCGAATTAAATTTATGATTTGGACCTCAGTTAAAAATTACGTTTTTCCTATCGTTTTAGTTTTTTTACCAAAAATATAAAGTTTTTTTTTAATTGGTTTACTCGATTTTTTTTTTTTTTCGTGTCAAGGAGTTGCCTAACACTAGCTCATTAGTCCTGAAAAATTACAGTTTTGCCCTGAGCCCAAAATTACGGTCTTATCATCGTTTTTTTTTTCCTTAACAAAATTATAGTAGTCTTTTTTTAATTGGTTGAGAATTATTCGGCCATCGCCCCGCAACGCGGGCGGGGCATCTACTAGTTTACTACAATCCACTGATCCACTTGTGAGCAATTCAATATCTACAAAAACTATGAGCGTCAATAGTAATTGCCTTCAATTGGGTTAGATGGGCGGCAGGGGAAATAGTGTCAGGCACCTGTCTGACACTCTCCTATTGGCCCAACAAATTTACGGTTTTATCCTCCTTTAAATTTACGATTTTGTCATCAGTTCAAAATTATGTTTTTGCCCCCACTTAAAAATAAATTTACGCTTTTACTCCCAGCTAAAAATTTCGATTTTGCCCCCGGTTAAAATTTTCGATTTTGCGCCCGGTTAAAAATTACGACTCTGCCCCGTTTCAATTTACAGTTTTGCCATTAGTTTTTTCCCGTATAATTACGATTTTGCCATGAGTTCAAAGTTATGTTTTTACCCCCACTTAAAAATAAATTAACGTTTTTGCTCCTAGCTAAAAATTCCAATTTTTCCCTCGGTTAAAAATTACGATTTTGCCCCGTATAAATTTATAGTTTTGTCATTAGTTTTTTTTCTCACAGCCAAATTACGATTTTGCCCTCAACTTATATTTACATTTTCTCCATCGTTTTTGTTTGTTTTCCTGGTGAAACTACAATTTTGCCCCCAATGTAAAATTACAGTCATGCCGGCAGAATCCTGGCACTCCCCAATTGGTCCATTTGATTTACGATTTTATCCCGGAATTAAACTTATGATTTCGCCCTCAGTTAAAAATTATTTTTTCCCAATCGTTTTGGTTTTTTTAGCAAAAATAGAAAACATTTTTTTAATTGGTTGACTCGATTTAATTTTTTTCCTTGTCAATGGGCTGTCTAACAGTCGCTCATTATTCCTGAAAAATTACAGTTTTGCCCTGATCCGAAAAATATCGTTTTAGTTTTTTTTTCCTAGCAAAATTATAGTAGTGTCTTTTTGATTGATTGAGAATTATTCGGCCATCGCCCCGCAACGAGGGCGGGGCATCAACTAGTTTACAACATAATTACAATTCACTTATATTTTCTTTTGAAAGGCGAAAACACACGATATGTGAGTTACACGTCAATTTATGGTTAGCCCACTTAGTAGAGGCATATGTCTCTTAAAGGAGAGGTCTCAGGTTAATCCCTGGGTAATGATGATTATTAAGAATTTTTGAAGTAATAAGAGCAGGCGGGGTGGTCCGTGATACCACCCCATAACGCGTTAATCCACCACGGAACACCGCCGCCGCCCACCCATCACGCGTTATATTATTAACGCGTTGAAATTGGAATGAATTTGAACGTTGGGTATTATTCGACCGATGATGTCATGCTTGTGAGAATTCCACACACGAAATACTTTGTATGAATTATATACATTAACACACGAAACATGTGTAGGAAATGTATATATTCACACGAAACTAGTGTAGGAATAGAGTAGGGTTTTTTTTTTTTAAATTGTATGTTTATAATAGTGTTTAATTTCTAATTTTAAAATGAAAATTAAAAAAATTTGGGAATGATAGAATTCCATCACTAGTGATTCCACCCCCCCCCCCCCCCCTTACATTTCTATCACTAGTGATAGAATATTGGGTGATGACATGACATGAGTTGATTTTGATTGGTGCTTGGTAGTGATAGAAATGTATCACTAGTGACCACCCCTCCTTCCCTAACTAATAAAGAAAGAGTTAGCGTTGTGATTGAAAAAAAAAATACGTGAGTTACACAATTTTTGTGGGAAATATATATTTACTTACATATAGTTTAAACTTATAATAAGGCTGCATTTATTAATCCCTTCTCTTGATACAAATTACATATGCTACGAGGTACACAAGTACCCGGTACTATGAAGATCCAAGATTCTTGTGTCCTACTATTGGATGTGATCTGCCCCTATCATTGTTCTTCTTTAGTTTATCATGTCTTATTCTAGACCTTTGTGTCCCAACACGAGGTATAAACACCCCGGTGCCACCACCGTTTGCGGTCCACAACCGCTCCATCCAACTAGGAACCGGAACCTCCCCCCCACCTTCCCACCAACTAAAACAGTCTCCGCGGATCAATGACCATGCACCACCACCAACAAATCTCCGGTTGAACGTCCTCACAGTCACACACTTGTTTTTCACTTGTACCTCGTCGTCTTCATCGGTGAGAAGCAATATTTGCCGTGTGAGTTCGGCATAGAATGCGCTATCTTCTGCGTCTTCTGGTGTTGGCCTGCTAAACCCGTGGTCCATTGGAGGGTGGTGGCTTGGTGATGGCATGAGGTGGGGTTAAATAGGGAGGGTTGGGTGAGGTTTTGGTCAACGTAAAGTATGGGTGTTATTGTTTAGTTGGGAATAAGAAAATGGATAATGGAAAATTACAAGTTCACAAGTCATTCTTGTGACTAAAATAATCCTACAAAGATACTAACCCGTGTTAATAGGGATCCACATACCTCAATGATGCAAAAGAATTGAAGTTGAACATCATAAAAATATAATAATAAATAATAAGTCAAAACAGAAATTGGGACAAATCTACTTGAATGATTTGGTCCCATGTCAGGATATCACTCTTTAACAACTTTTTATTTTGATTTGAAATATTATAACTTGGAACGAAGTTGTTGCTCCTAATTGGGTTGGTGCAACTAAGTTAATCTATAGCAATATATGTTAGGAAAATGACCCGTGTATCCATTTGATCAACTAAATAGGGTTTGATTATGACTTTTACAAAATAAAAATCTCCTAAGACCATGTGTAGTGGGGCGTTTTTTAAAAAAAATTCAAAAATAACGCCCAAAAACGCCCGGAACCCATTACATGGGGCGTTTTTTAGCCTTTTTTTTGAAAAAAAAATTGATTCAGCGTGGTTTTAAAAACGCCTTGCCCCAATCTCCTTCTCCAATCATCTTCCATCTCCCTTTTTGTTATCCAATAAGATTTTTTTGAGGGTTTTTTTTATTTAATTATTTTACATCTCATTTAACATAATGCCCCACATCCCCACTACACCCATTTTGTAAAAACGCCCAATAACGCCCTTTGTTGACTGGGCTGCCACATGGCGCAAAACGCCCAAGGGTAGGGGCATTACCACTACGCATAGTCTAACTAAATGTTAACAAGTGTGTCATTTGTGTCACGTCGACATAAGACATTCTTATTTTTGTGCTCTTTGAGCCACGCCGACGCAAGAATTACATACTTTTGAGTCAAAAGAATAAATAATAATAATAATAATAATAATAACCAACAATATTTAAAAAAAAACTCTATTCTATAAAAAAATATCTAGAAATTAGAATCACTTTAATTTAATTTTTTTAATTGAAAACTTAAAGTATTTAAAATTTAACTATTAATTTTTATAATGATTAGTTTTTAGTCCTTAGAAAGTTGAATTGTAGGTGCATGAGTTTTAGAAAAAACTTAATTTAAAAAAATAAATATAACTTATATGGAATTTTTATAAAAAAAAAACAAAAGCTAAGGCATAGGCGCATTTTAAAACTTAAAATTTTAAAATACTTATGAAACTAAAATCATTATAAGTTAGTTTTTGTAAAATATTAAAAACTTATTTTATCAAAACTTAGCTTTTATTAAATTAAAAAAAAATGATAATAAAATATCAAAACTAAAATTATTAAATCTTTTGCTCAATGAAAGACAAGTTAATTGTATTATTATAAAAAATGATAATAATAATAATAATAAAAAAACCAAACAAACAAACAGTCCTGCATGTTGACATAAATATTGATTTTATGATGCATGTAAAATCATCAACCTTATCATGTAACAACACTACAACTCGATTGATTATTTGCAAGTAACTTATCATGTAACAACACTACCTCACAAACCTAAGTTGCGAATAATATATGGTGTTCTTAAAGAATGCAAGTAACTTCATTGCAACTTGTTAGTATGGCGATTTTACAACAGTTGTTAGTATGTGCGCAATAGCAGGTCCCATGATTAGAGCGAGGAAGGGGGAGGTTGCGTAATCACACACAATGCCTTTATAAATTAGAGAAAAGGAGTAAATTTTACGTCAAGCTTAAAGAATTGAGGGGCATTATTGTCTTCACATTAGACCACTTAGGCCGTGTGCTATAGTTTCACGCTGGTGCCCACCTGGCATCCGGCGGGGCATGGAGGGGCGGCAAACACCGGCAGAGGGGGCATGAAGGGGAGAGGCGGGGTAGGGAACACGGCGTGAAGAAGGAAGTGGTGGGAGGTCCATGCTATTCTCAACCAATGATAATTTTTGTTTGTTTTTTTTCCTTTAACTTATATAAAAATAGTATTATTTTATTGGGTAGTGAAAGAGGGTGAAATGATAGTCGGTGTTAGTGAAAGAAAGTGAAGGAAAGTGGGGTGACGACGTGTCAGTGAGGTGGCAGTTACTTTATGACTTACGACGTGACAGTGATATGGAGTGAAGGGACGTGAAACGATAGGAGATGGCCTTACAGTAAATTACTCATGATTTTGCGTTTTTTAGACAAATTTCACATTCACACCCTTTAATTTATATTTATATCTATTTATAGCTGAATGGAAATGAACAGCGATTTTGCAAATCATAGCCATCCATTATAATCTATGGTTAGTGTTATTTATGAATTCTTGGTGGACCTTGGTCATTGGACCAACTTTAGGATATATTGGTCTTCAAACAGCTGTCCCAAACAACTCCATTAAAAAGAAAATAGAGAGACAGATGAGAAAGATAGAGAGAAAAGGAGAGTGAGAAAGAGAGAGGATGTCGGATCCCTTCCGGTGAGCTCTTGACCGGCGATGACAACGCCGACAATATTTCACAATGGCGACTTCCGCGTCACACCGGCTGGCGACTGCCGCATATAGTGGTGGTTGTTTGAAAACAAGCAGCAGCGCAGTATCCGGTGTCGATTTTGATCGGTGACGGCCGCATCTGCATGAAAGATTGACACTGAATAGAAAGGAAAACCACAATCGCAACGATCAGACATCCGGTGGTGGTGACCGTTGTAGCCACCGTCACCAGAAACGGAGAGAGAGAGATGTAAAGAGGCGGCTAGGCGGTTTTGTGGTGGTGGTATGACAGTTGGGTCGGCCTGACAGAGACGATGATGATCTGAACGATTTTAGATCTGAGCTTCAACGGTTTCTGAAACTGAGACGGCCCCGTTGGTGTGATGGTGCCGCCGTCGTAGACGGCCAGGAAATCACCTACAAGCGTCAGTACTGTAACGAAACAAACTGATACCGATCAAATGCCCAACGTGAAGAGCAGGGAAGCACCGGCGCAACGCGCCGGGTTTGATACCACTAGTTCAAATAAAGTTAAAAATTAACATTCCAGTTTGATTTGAATTTTACATCAAGTTTGAAGAATTGAGGGTGTACGTAGGTATACAGATACATGTATAATTGAGGCCTGAATTGCAAATCTTCAATGCTTCCTTTCATTTATTGAACTATATGAATCTTAGTTCAATTCAATTTGTGGGTTAACACGAGGAAATATTCACGTGTTCTTTTTAAATAAACAAAAACATAATTAAATCATAAAAAATAACTGTTGTAAAACAAACTGATGAAACGTCAGGCAAGCTCAACTCGGATTTTTCTAGCTTGAAGTCGTCTTGTTATCGATAGCCTGAATTGCTCGGTTAGCAAAAAAGCGGACATCAGCATCCGGATCCTCAGACAACTCAATCAGACATGGTCGAATGGTACTCTCCACAACCTAAACAACATATGTGATGAAGTGTGCTAAATGGGTCATGTTTGCGAGTTGATGAGTCTAACCCGACACAAAAATACACATCTATTTTTTAAATTTTGGCATATAATACCCAATATGTGACATAAAACACACTTAAAAAAATACAATAAGCAGGTTGTGAGTATACTAACTGCGATAAAAAGTAACTTACAGTATGGTCAACAATGGGTGTCATGGATTGTAAGGCCTTTGCTACATTGAATTTGATATTTGGCACTCTGAAATCACACAATTTGTTGTTACAAGCAACAAAATGCAAAAAAAAAAATATATAATTCAAGAACTGCACTCACCTGTCTTTGGAGACCTCAACAACCACAGGAAGCAATTTAGAACAAGTGATTTCTGACCCCATAACAGGTGCAAGTAGAGAAATTGCACGAAGAACGGTCATACGATGCAAGTAATGTGGGTTCTTAATCATATCTAACACCTGCCAAAAAAACAATATGTAACTTAAAAGTTGAAACAAAACAAAAAAAACAATAGCTCTAACTCCCAATTAAATTGATATATCAAAAATACAGTATCGTGTTCGGTAATTAACAGATTCCCACAATAATGACACGAACCTGTGGAACAATGTGTTGCAATGCCCAATCTGGGCCAAATTCCTCTGCAAGGCGCTTTAAGTTAGTAGCAGCGGCATCTCTAATGGAGTAAACCTGCAGCACATATATATTACTATATATTGTATACGTTATATATACGTATATGTGCACATGCATGTGTAAAGAACTAACCTTGTCCTGTAGCCATTTCATGCAGAGAGCACCTAGCTTATCATCAAAAAATCCTACACCTAATTGGCTAGCCAATAAAGGTATGTATTCGATTATAGCCAATCGAACCCTCCAATGCCTGTCCTCTGCCAGCTCAACAATGGCCGGTAGCAAAGATTGAGACAGAAGATCAATCCCAATAACCTGCATTAACAGCAAACATGTAAATGACTGAATGAAAAGCGATTAATCCAAGACTAAGTCTTCTGAACATAATAGAATGGCACAAAAATGTAAATATGTTACATATAATGAAAAAAGAGCGTATACCTGATTCACTTGATCTAGCTTACTGATAATACTGAGGCGTACATCTGGGAACTCATCCTTTAGAAGTGAAAGGAATATGGGAAGGAGTTGTTCGGTTGTTGCTTCCTGCAATTTACCACCAAACTAACCATCAAAACACAGACCACAAGCTCCATTTTACCTGGTCCAATTGGTTAGTGGGGTATTGGTGGGCCCAATGACTGACGGGTACTCATAGTGCTGCAAACGAACCGAACGAACAAGACCTTGTCCATGTTCGTTTGTTAAGGGAATATATGTATTGTATTCATGAACACTTACCGGACGAGAATTTATGTTCGTGTTCATTCGTTAAGGAAATGAACATGTTCGTGTTCGTTTGTTAATTTTAGGTAACATAGGGCAAATGAATGTTCATGAAAACAAACGAACACAAACGAGCGTTCATGAACATATTATATAATACATTATTAAATGTTTTATTTGTTGGAATTTAGTTCATGAACATATTATATAATACACTGATACTTGTAATGTTTTGTTTGTTGGAATTTAGAAGTATTTAAATAAAATACATAAAAATAAAAAACACTAATGCGCTATCGAACACAAAAAAACATAAACGAACCCGTTACCGAACGTTCACGGACATAATTGAACGAGCGCGGCCTCTGTTCATATTTGTTCATTTAACTAAAGGAACGAGATGTCTTGTCCATGTTCGTTCATTTATTAAACGAGCAAACTTCCCGCCAAACGGTTCTCAAACTGTTCGCTGAACGTTCAGCTCACTTGCAGCCCTAGCGTACTCATGGTTATCAAAAAAAGAGAGAAAAAAGAAAAAAAAGAGAGAGAAAAAGAACAAAACACCAACGGAGATGAATTATATGAAACGCTTACTTTTCCTAAAACAGGAGCCATGCCCATTATAACAGAGGCCAGAGCAGACCTGACATGCTGAGAAGAATCCGATGACAATTCCTAAAATACATAGATCCAACATTAAGAATAATACACCAACACGTCTCAATGATAGTATTTGACCAACATGAAGATAGTGATCACACCTTTACACATGGAAGAATATGCTGAATTGCAAGTTCTGCATTTAAAATCAGAGAGAATTTGGTGACTTTTCCAGCAGCTGCAATACGTACTTCAGCTTCGTTATCTCTAAGTAGCCTTACATATGCTGGAACCAGTTCTGACCTACCAATTGAATAGTGTAATAATAATGACTGAAATAAAGATAATATAATATATGTATACAGGCTGCTTATATTCAGCAATAGTGTTGAAATATATGTGCCAATTTTCTTGATGAAAATAGCTTCGAAATTCAAATATAACCGTACTTGGTAGGTTCAGGGCCCACAGCTTCACATAGTTCATATAACTGATTAGCTACCATATACCGAACACGCCATGACTTGTCCTGATTTAGAAGATACCCTTTGAATAGTAAGTTAATGAAAGAAAGAATGCATAGAGAAAGGGTATTTTAAACATCAGATATACACGATATAAGCAACAACTATAAAGAATGTGAAGCAAAAACCGTTATCACATTAGTGAGTGTCTTATTTAAAGAAAGAACATCAATATGTAGAACGCACTGTTGCCTACTAAAATAGACGCTTAAACTCTAACTAGAGTAACACACTAATAATCTATCGAGATAATGACAGACTTAGCCCTACATCATAAATTCATAATTAACATCAAAAACTAACAACTTTAGAAGGAAATGGACCAGAAATCAAAAATCATATCACAAATACAAATCCATAATGAGACACGATTTGGTCAAATAATAAAGAGTACAATGCCATTTTCATCCCTGAGGTTTGGCCAGTTTTGCGAGTTGTCCAAAGGTTTGTTTTTCCGCATCTGGATCCAAAAGGTTTGAAATCTTGCCATTTTCATCCAGCTCGTTAACTCCGAACATTTTTCTCCGTTAAGTCAGGGATATTTCCATCTTTTTTTGTTAAATTAAAGTGGAATTCAGTCTTTTTTCACTTTAGGTAAACTCGCAAGAGATGTGTGAAAAAGACCTAATTACCCTTTAAGTTAACAAAAAAGACAGAAATACCCCTGAACTAACAGATAAAATGGATGGAGTTAATGAGCCAGTAGAAAATGGCAAGAATTCAAACCTTTTGGATCCAAATGCAGAAAAACTTGGATCCAAATGCAGAAAAACAAACCTTTGGACGAAAGTCGCAAAACTGGCCAAACCTCAGGGACGAAAATAGCATCTTACTCAATAATAAAATATAAAAAGAAACTACAGAAAGTACAGCTATAAGTGTACCTGAGAAAAATTGACAATGACAGGAAGAATATGTTTAACACAATCCTGGGGCTCTAGCAACTTCCCAAGTGCAGCACAACCCTCAACGGCTAGTAAACGTACAGAATCTTGATCTGCAACAAGGAGAAAATTATACCCCTATAACCCTACTCATTTAAAAATGAACCAAAAAGCTAGAACTCCAAGCTAATAACTGATGAAAGAAGCACAATATACCATCCTGTGTAAGATCCTCAAATATTTGCATGATGTCAGTCTTGAGATGAGCAGGTTCCATAGTAGCGGCAAACTTCCCCAAGTTTGTAGCAGCGGATCTCCTAACCATAGGCATGTCATCTTGACATAACTGACTATATACTGACCTCAGTTCAGCTTTTGAGTTCTCTGGGGCACTTGGATACGGAATATGAAATAACCCACAAGCAGACACCCGCGCGGTGAACCATTCACCAGCTGCCAGCCTCTGCACGACAATGTAATCATAGATAAAAAGACTTAATAGCTAATTAGGCCTGTAAATGGACCGAAGGTTCATGAACTGTTCGCGAAGTTGTTCGGCAGTAAGTTCATTTATTTAATAACGAACGAACATGAACACAAGTTTTGCTCATTCATTTATGTTCGTGAATGTCCGTTTATGTTCATTTTAATTTGGCTACATAAGTAATCATATTTGTATAAATATTAAACATAAAAGGAACGGGTTAGGTTCATTTGTGAACAACCCCCTTGATTGTGAACACTAGTGAACGAATCCTAGCCCTTGATTATCAATACACAAGTGTAAATCAATGGCCAGGATTTGATGATGAAAATACACTAGTGTATTTTACAATTTGATGATGTAAATCAATGGCCAGGATTTGTTCACTCAGTTCACAAATACACTAGTGTTCACTCTAGAACCCCACCTAAAAAGAACTTTCTAACTACTTATATAAATATAACTAATTGGTAATTGGGTTTCTAGTAATAAAAATGGGTTTTCCAATGTTATCAAAATTAATCACTAATTTATATAAAAAATATTTATTGTCCGTTTATGTTTAGTTAATTATGTTCATTTGTGCTCATTTATGTTTGTTCAATTAGGTTCATTTGTGTTGTTTATTGTTTGTTAAATTATGTTCGTTTAAGTTTGTTTGTTTATGTACGTTTGCGTTCGTGAACTGTTCATTTAGGTTTTAAATAAACACAAACATGTCCATTTTTCTTAATAAATGAACATGAGCAAAAAAAATGTGTTCGATTATACGTTCGTGTTCGGTTAAAGTTAACGGAACGAACACGAAACGAACACGAATATGCCATTGTTCGTGTTTGTTCGATTCATTTACAGGCCTATAGCTAATAGTGCTCGCTACAGTGCTGGATTCAAACTAACCTTGACCAATGGTACAAAAGACTCAGCCAAATCAGTCTCCTTCATCTGTGAACCAATCTTGCATAACGACTCGACAGCTTTCTCCCTTACACATGTTTCTTCAACGGTGCATAGAGTTTCAAGAGGGGGTAACAACACGTTGGCATGCTCTATTCCTCCGATGTACGGAATGAAAGCACCCAATTCTTCCGCCATTGCAAGAAGAACCTCGTCGACATCATCGTTGTTTTCACTCAGGAAAGGAATTAACTCCTTTCGGGTACGTTCCTCCCCGAGAGCGCGTGCGATTGTTGGAAGCCTTCTGATCGAATTTAATCGTAATTGGATATCTTCGTTTTTCAGCTCGTCTATCAGTACCGCTATCGGGTACAAAGGCTCGTCCCCCATTGACATTTCAGTTCACAGAATAACTACAGTTGATCAAAGATTCAATACAGAACTCATAAAGAATGCAAGCAGCAAGCTTAACAGTTAAGAACAATGTTTACTTTTTTTTAAAGTGTTTATAAACTTTAATTAAAGTAACTATTAATTTTTCTGGACACCTATAGCGCTTTTGCTATTGAAATTAATACTTCTAACACCAAAAGTAAGGTTAATCTTTAAAATTAAAGCAGTCAATTAGGGGATTTATTTGTTTAATTTAGTTAGCTAACTTAGGGGAGATCAATAAATTAATCAATTCATTAAAAATACCTACATACCCTTAGAAAAATATTATATACAACTGCAAGATGGAGCATTCTTATTGGTTTAACATTATTCTTTATCTTCTTGCATAGCTTTTTTTTATTCTTGTTTGAACCTTCCACTGTGTGTGCGTGTGAAAACAAATCATTAAAGACATACAGGATGCAAGATTGCAAGCTTAACAGTTATAAAATTTAAGACCATTTTTTTCTCATTTTAGAAAGTGTTTATAAACTTTAATGTAACTATCACTTTTCCAAAACCAATTATAGCAATTTTAATATTGAAATTTAATCCCTTCTTTTTTTTGAAGGGCAACTATCATTAAAAACGGCCAATAGCAAATCGCTAAGGCCAACAAAAAACACACGACTTACAACTTAAAGATATATTGAAATTTAATCCTTTCTAACAGATTTGATATAATAAGATTACTTTTCAAAATCAAAGCAATGAATCTTCTCACAGATTTGATATAATAAAACACATCCATACATACATATATAATTATATATACACACATACATCATTAAAGGCATACAGGATGCAAGCTTAACAGTTAACACTAATGTTTCTTATTTTAGAAAGTGTGTATAACATAGTTATTAAAGGCGTTAGGCGCACCCAAGGCGCATAGGCCTAGCCTGGGGCCTAGGCGCAAGGCGCAAAAAAAGCGTGAGCCTGAGAGAAAAAAAAAGCGCACAGGCAAAAAAATTAAAATATTTTTCTATAATAGAAAATTAATGCTATTCTTCAAATAAAATAAACTAAAGCTATTATATAACATTTAATATCGTCTATCTAGTACCAAAAGTTATAAAATGCTAGTTTATTAGTGTAGAAAAGTAGTTTCGTTAGATAAAAGTAGAAATCTAGCTGTAATCTTGCCGGAATTTAGAGAATTTGGCCGGAATCTGCGCATGAACCATCACATGGAGGATTAAAGCGCAATTGCCTTGACTTAAGTCGCAATTGCCTCCCCTCGCTAGGAAATTGGGCCTAGGCGCAAGAGGCGATGACTTTTAACAACTATGGTTTATAAACTTCAATGCATGCAACTATCATTTTTCCAAAACAACTATAGCAATTTTCATATTGAAATTTAATCCTTCTAACACCAAAACTAAGGTCAAACTCCAAAATCAAAGCAATAACTCTTTATCTTCTCACAGATTAAATATAACAAAATATACATTAAAACAAATCATTAAACACATATATCACATTTTACTTTATACAATTAATAATCTAACAACAGATCATCTAATTTAACCTATAAACTAAATCAAAAAGCTAAAAGTACAAGATCTAATAACCTAAACCTAAACCTAAATCTAACAAATCCGGATACCGAACAATTAACAAACGGAATCAAATCCAAATCTCACATTTTAATAAACAAATCGATGATTCGCAACGTAATTGTACGAATTTGGATCGAATAACAGAAATTTAAACGGAAAATTAGGTTAAATTGACGGAAAAAAACAGATTGATCAAGTAGATCTGAATGTTACCGTAATAAAGGAATGATCAGAGTTCGAATGGCGTCTTCATCGTCGTTAACTACGAGAGAGATGAAATCATATCGATTTGTATGGAAATTAACGTATGATTATGAGCACAAGTGCAGTGCCGAGAGAGATGGAGAAATAAGAAATTGCAGTTTTTTAGGAGACAAAGTTTTGGAAAGGTCCCTTAGCTATGAGTTATTAGTCATTTGAGGCACTACATCTTTTAAGCATGTAATACGTTGACGTCGTTCATTTCAGAACCAATAATATGTTCAGAATGGTGATATTTACGTAATACGTTTGTACATTTTGTTTAACTGTGATACGGAAGGAGGTTACATAATCGCACACTCAAGTATCTCATGAATATGTGATTCTCGTAGTCCTCAAGATAATATTGGTATCGAAAAGTTTGTGCCTTACCAGCTGGTTATTATCATTGTTTGACAATGGGTCGGTTTAATGGGATCTAGTTAGGTTAGTTTGTTGGTTTTTGATTTATAGATTAGAGTGTGGGTCGTTTAAATTATCTTAATATTCAAACTTAAAAGGTTTTTACTATTTAGTTTTTTTCATCAACTACTTACGGGATGCGTTTTTCAAAACCAATGTAATGTTGATAAACATAAAAACTGAATAACGCATGTGTACATTCTATATAAAATATAACTAGAGGTAGTGGGAAAGAAACATGTGTGGTTACATAATTGTCTGGTGTATCACACTCAAAGCAGTTGTGATTTTCACGTTTTCAAGTTGACTACTTTGGATTATGATTGTTGGTATGGAATGTGATGAGATTGTGCCTATGGTGGTCTAACCTTTGACGAGATGAAGTTTGCTAAGCTATGGATCCAACGGATAACACCAATTGTTTCCGCATTGAAAATTGAAATAAATAGCTATGGTATAGGGTTACAAACGAACATAATGATCATTAATAAGGTCTAGCTCATGTTTGTTCGTTAATAGGGTATT
The DNA here is from genome assembly GCA_030545235.1 of Helianthus tuberosus. NCBI lineage: Eukaryota > Viridiplantae > Streptophyta > Magnoliopsida > Asterales > Asteraceae > Helianthus > Helianthus tuberosus. The sequence goes on from CM060436.1 coordinate 30,431,051, forward strand.
TACTTATTTATATTCAACTAGGTTATAACCCGGAAACTTTCCGGGTATGAAAATTTAATTTACAACAAATAAAAGTATAAAAATAACACTTTTAACATCTAAAGTATCATCTTTCCATTTTCTCCACCATAAATTTTTAATTCGGTTTCTTAAACTTTTTCTTGTTGTAAAGAGCCATAAAAACATACAAAAGCAAGAATGTATATTAATCATTTATATTTTTTTAGTATAACGGATTATTCAAGCAGTTTGGAATCATTTACATGAATAATTTTCTTATGAGTGACAATTTGGGACCTGTGGAAATTTCAAGCAGTTTGGAATCATTTACTTATACACTAACACTAACACTAAGATTAAGGAAAGGGGCAACTTGTAGTCCTATCACAAAACTGCACTATCAGATGAAGAAAAGTAACAAAATCATTTGACTTCTCTCACAAAAAAACGCAAACAAACATCAACTAAATAGCTTAAATTCCGCAAATAATGCATGACTTCAAGAATCCGAATTCCGTGATACCAGTGAAAAAGAAAATAAATCACAGATTACAAATAAGTTATTTATAATAGGCATATAAGTCACAAAATGTTGAAATCTGAAATATCCACCACACACATACAACCATATCAAAATAAAACATAAATTGACCTGCTAAATAGACAGCAACTCTTATTTTTTAGCCTAACCATTGATAGAACATAAGCAAATCTATAATATGCTAAATCTGTTGAGGAAAATGAGACTTGCAAAGATTATTTTGGCCTGCTACTCATCGATTGGAGCTACCTACATAATGTACACATTCACGCCCACATCAAAAATCTAAATATCCAAAGTAACAGAAAAGGTTTTTTTACTAATAAACATACCTTTGCGATTAAGAGCAAAATAACAGGGAGGCGGCGATTAAGATCAGAATAACAGAGAGAAACGCAGTGTATGTACGTGTGTGACGAATCTGCAACTAACGCCGGAGATGGGAAATCCCACTCATTTGCAAATCCGTGACCGCGTGAAAACGACTACCTCTTGACGCGGTGGAACGACGGAGTTACAACCAAGCCACAGAACCTTGCCCCACCCACATCAGCTACAACAAATAACATCAACCAAAAAATACATGTTTGGATTTAGTAGAACCTTATTAATTTGTTTCATGAAGAAGATTAAGATTTTATAAACAAATAAAGAAACTCAGACGTAAATCAAGAATGAATACCACTGAAGTAGGTCAAGACAAAAACTTAAACAAACCCAAATGAAATCGACCAAGTTGCATCCAACCACTATTTGTTGTTTGTAATTTCTTTTTGAGTTAATTGCCATTTTAGTCCCTGTGGTTTGGGCCATTTTGCCAGTTTAGTCCAAAGGTTTCATTTTTAACATCTGGATCCAAAAAGGTTTCATCGTTGCCATTTTGGTCCAACTGACTTAACTCCATCCATGCTCCTCAGTTAGTCAAGGGGCATTTTTGTCATTTCCCCAATTATTTTTATTAAAGGTTTATTTTTATCAAAGTTTATACCCTGTTTTTTTTTTCAAATATACTTTCAGTCTCTCTCCTCCCTCTGTCTTTATCTCTCTCTCAACCAAGACCACCACCACCATCACCCTCTATTCAGCCAACCATCATCTAAACACCATTGCTACCTCATAAAGAACTCCATATCTAAACCCCTCTGTTTCCGGTTGATTATGAGTCACCAAGAAAAACACTAGCCGCAAAGTATCAGCTGACATCAAAGTTTTCCGGTAAGCACCCGAGATCAGAAAAGAAGTCTGAATCACATGAAACAACCATCGAATATCTGAAAACATTGAATAAATCATACACTTACCACGTGCCACTCAAACCCACCGTGTTCTTCCACCTGCTGGTAAGAATACGACCACCAGAACCAACACCATCACTCACCGTCATCATCTTCTTTCTACCGTGCACCTCCACCGTTAACTCCGACAGAAGCCGATTGACACACTATCATGAACCGTCATTAGCCACCGTACATCATATTTTCACCGTAAACATCCGAGACAGCCACCACTTATCACCGTTGTCACAACATCAATGGTTTCCAGATCTGTAAAAATTTTATCAGATCTGTTGAAAATCTTCCGATTGGGTGGTTTTGACTTCCGATTGGGTGGTGTTGACGGTAGTGGTGGAGGTTCTATGGTGGTGGTGGTGTTCCATCGGTGAAGTAACTGTTGCCGGCGAATATGGTGATGGTTGTGTGAGGTTGAAGCTTATGGTGGTGCTGGTGTTGTTCCAGAAGGGGGGGGGGGGGGGCTGTGTAGCCGCAAGCTTATGGAGGTTCTATGAGGTTGAAGCTTATGGTGGTGCTGGTGTTGTTCCAGAAGCTTATGGTGGTGCTGCTAAAATCACTAAAATAAATACTGGGCGGTTAGGTGTGTATAATATATATATGTATTATGTATTTCTTTATTCATTATATATAAATAGAAAGGATAATATTAAAGGGTTAATTAAAATAGTTTGGGAAATGACAAAAATACCCCTTGACTAACTGAGGAGCATGGATGGGGTTAAGTCAGTTGGACTAAAATGGCAACGATGAAACCTTTTTGGATCCAGATGTTAAAAATGAAACCTTTGGACTAAACTGGCAAAATGGCCCAAACCACAGGGACTAAAATGGCAATTAACTCTTTCTTTTTTATTCTAAAATATCATACTACATAAAATATCCTAAACAAAGGGACACCATGAAGGTATAAAACGGTAAAATCTTCTTGATAAAAATATTTGTGTGCCCAAATCCAAACTCTCAACCAAACATCATAGAACCCTAACAATTTTATCATAAATTTGTCATTAGCATGTACCCATTACAATCGAAACGAACCTCAGAAGAAGCCGCAGTCGAGAGACTCAAACGAAACGAATCTCAGCCCAGATTTCTTATTCCAAAATCACACGATCTTCACAACCAAAGAAGTAATCTGCAAAAAAAACCAAAAAAAAAATTGTCTGTTTAATTTGGGTCAGACTTTTAATGCTCTTAATTGAGTAGCATTTGAAGTAAATCAATCAATTCTACCGATCAATTTCTTCGAAATTTGAAACATTCACAACTAAAAAATATCATAAAAATTATAAAACGTACCTGTTTGAGGTTACCTTTCGGTTATGGCAACACTCTGAGGACTGCCTGAACTAACTCCATTTACCACGTTTAAACCAATCGCGGTTCCAATGATAATAGCAGCAAACTAAATCATTCATTTGACCATCTCCACCTCCAGTCAAAATTTTTAGGAGCTAATCAGTCAGTATGTTGCTTAAAAATAAAATCTTTAGCAAGTAAAAAAATTGATCATCAGTCCTAACAATTGAATCCGATTAACAAAACCATACAGTTATTAACAACGTGGAAGAGAATAACAACCTAAGCTTCAAGTTTAGCAATATGAGCGATTAATGAATCATTATCCCTTCGTTTAATCGATTCTTCATCAAATCCTGCTTCACGAAGACGAACTCTCAACATGTTATGATCCATTCCCATACCTGAAATAGATCAATGTATGCTGTCAGCAGCTATCAAAACACAAATCCTCAAAACACGAATCAAACTTGGTAAATAAAGAGCAAAGAAACAATACACATTGAATCGTTAAACATCACCAAAATCCTAAAATTTCAGATCAGATGGAGTTAATGAGCTAATATGGAGACTGCTTACATGGACACTTGATCTGGTCGGTAATTGCACCTCCGATCAGATCAGAAAACTGCATACTGAAATAGGGTCCTTGGAACCGAGGCGAGAGACGGAGACCAGGGGTGAACACGCACGCATCACATACGTGAGGAGGTATTTATAATTTTTTTTATCTTTATGGTGTGACAACTGCCACTTTCGGGTAATTTACTTACATTTAAAACGATGATTTACATAATACAAGTATGTGTTTTGAATATTCGGACTGCATGATTTCATAATATACATCTTAGAAAACTCATGGAATATTCATTTATTATTACACATGATTCACTTTCATTGGGTACATTTGAAATAGTGTAAACAATTCATCGAAACAACTAGAGTAGTGCCTAGTGAACTAGAGTGCTGACGAAAACTCCGGATCCGCAGAAAACATCTAAAATGACATCTTAAGGACTCGGATGAGAGTCCAATATCAATTATATATTAAACCCTATATGGGAATATAAGGGTTTGGTTAATATTTTACCAATGTCCGGTAGCACTAAAAACTGTCCGAAAAGTGCTAAAAGTGACCATTTCATTAATTTTCCGCAAAAATTCAGCAATTGTATTTTTATTACAAGATGCAAAAATTGATGTTTAGGCACCAATTTCATATAAAAATAATTATGGAATATCAATTACACACATAACTGGAATTTTTCCTACAACTTCCATAAGCGTACCTTTCGACTATTTACTAGTGAAACGAGCGCTAAACATCTAGCCGAACTATATTTTGGCACATGTAGCGAACTAGTGATCATTATTTTAGGTCTTATAAAGCTAGTTTATGGTCATTTCAAGTCAAGAAACATCTCGGAAAATTTCAAACCCTTAACACCTAAATACTTACATCTTATAATTCATTTGAAACCTTAAAAATAACTAACTTATTTTTACCACATAAGACCCCCCCCCCCCCACCTTGTGACCGTGAACAAGGGGTCCCACCCCCTTGTTTATGATGGTAAAATATCTAGATATTATTTACTTAATTTCTAGTGGATGAAAATGGATGTTTAATTCTAACTCTTAATCACTAAGTCTTACTACCACATTACTACACATTTTCATCTTTCATCATCCAAGAACACTCTAATTTTCTTCATCTTTTTCATAAGAACATCTTCAAAAACCCATCTATTTTTATTACCTCCTTCATGATCAATATGGATTTTCAAGTAACATAAGAGGATCTAAAGCTTTTGGAAGTAAAAGGAAGGGTTTTCATCCATACAAAAGTGTTCTACCATCAAGATTATCATCTTCTTAGTTCTTAATAATCTTCTAAGATCATCCCTAGCCTAGTGCTAGAAGTAAGCTTCTATATCTATTTTTTTTATACAAATATATTAAGTTTATGATTGTTATTATTACTAATAATAACCAAGAGATCATACATAATAAACATGAAAAAAATACAAGGAAGCAAAGATAATAATCATGATATATTTATGTTGGTTTATATTGTGATTTAAGACTTGTGATATGCATATTTGATCTTGTTGTGATGATTATGAGATAAATAAATTGTTAGAGTATGTTTTAAAGATATGATCTAAAAATTATACATGTTTATGTTAAAGGGTTTTTAACATAAAGGATTAAATGGATGATCATAACTATTGATCTTGTGAAAGTATTTAAGGTTTTTATTTAAAAACAAGACTTTCACAAGATTATAAAAAGTAACATACAACTAGAGATTTTTATAAAAGTTGTTAAAACTAAAATTAAACTTGGTTTTTGAACTTGTTAGCATATGAAATGATCATGGTTAAAACCCTACATGATTTGGATATCATCTTGAAAATTATGTTATAAAAGTCTCATATGTTTAGTTAAGATGTTGAGTAAATTGATGATGATTTGAAAGAAAAAGAAAATGATATGTTTATGAAACATGGTTAAGATAAAAATACAAAGGTTATATGGCCATTTTTCATAAAAACTTTATTTTATAAAGTAACAACATTTTTGGTTAATTTTAGACAAGATAAATATATATATATATATATATATATATATATATTTTGAAAATATATATTTGGTTATTTTGACAATTTTTGTGTTATGTATTACTTGATGTATTAGTTACATATATCAAAGTAGGAAACTTGTATCTAATGTCACATTTAAACTCAAAACACTTTATAACGAAAGTCCTACAAGACTTCACATAATAACGCCTTAAAACGAGTTACGGACGATTCGAATAATCGGACACCAATTATGGTCAAAACGGACAACGGACGAATCCTTAAACGAGTCACCAATCCGGGGAGTTACTACGACGTTTAGACGATCTTTCGACACGAAATATAAATTTGCTATCTATAACAAATTTCGGATGTTTATAAACTTATAAAAACTAGTATGTTTTTATTTACCAAAAAGTATACTTAGTAAATTTTTATAAAAAGGTTTTTATAAAAATGAAAGGCTTACACTAGTAAATGGGCTTACCTTACTTAATGGACTACTTTTTATAACGAATGGGCTTATATTACTTAATGGGCTATTTTTCTACAAATGGGCTTATTTTTCTTAATGGGCTTATCTTCATAATGGGCTTATCTACATAATGGGCTTAACATAAATTCATGGGCTAAGCCCAAATACCAAACATATGGGCCAAAGCCCAACACTATTCAAGCCCAACACTATTCAAGCCCGACACTATTCAAGCCCGACACTATTCAAGCCCGACACTATTCAAGCCCAACACTATTCAAGCCCAACACTATTTGAGGCCCAACACTATTGAGGCCCAACACTATTGAGGCCCAACACTATTTGAGGCCCAACACTATTTGAGGCCCAACACTATTTAAGGCCCAACACTATTTAGGCCCAACACTATTTGGGGCCCAATAACATGAAAACATGGGCTCGGTCCAATGATACCATTATTGTGAACACAATCATACAATTGATACATAAGACTCGAATTTAAGAGGACTAAATCCGACTATACAACTCACAAGATACAAGATGACATATATATATATATATTTGGTGAAATATATATATATAACAGTTTGACAACTCATTCATCTAATACACAGTTTAACGAACGGTAAAGACATACAGGTCTTACACATATTTAAGACACAAGACTTGTACTCAAGTTATTTACAAAGACCGAAGTGTCTAACAAATACAAGAACATTTGTAGGTCGCAACGCTATTCAGGACGACCGCACTTGAGATCTTATTTACATCTATTCACAGGACGCGATACTGTGAGTTCATGTCCCCTATTCATTTAAATGTTTTACCAATTTACAACTATCGGGGAAAATACATGTTCAACGTATGTTAAAGTTAGGGAATGAAACACCTTAGATCATGTGCGAATTAGGGTTATACATCTAAGCACCATTAATCCAGTTTGGACCTAGGTACAAGTGGTTAGATCTAATGGGTTTTGGCGAGCCCCACTCTTGGTCGTGGACCCATACGGAAGAGTGCTTTTGTGTCCCAGTCGATAGGAATCGGCATAAAAATCGTCTAGGGTTGGATTGCTTCCTTTTTCGTCACACATATTAATGTCCTTGCAAAACATTAATGATCAACGATTTCATTGACGCTTTACATACTACAACTTACATTTTAAATACATCTTTTACAACTAAATTGCATGAATTCACCAACTTTTGTTGATGTTTTCCAAACTTAACATGTATTTCAGGGAATTAAAGGACCATGTCGGATTTCCCAGTCAAGATAACAAGTACCGGAACTCCATGCCATCTTTTGGAGGGTTTAACTATTATATTCCGCCTTCTTGCGGAAATATGACGGTTTAAACCTTAGTAGTTTATTTCATGATTAATGTATGAAACAATAACACTTTACTTTTATGTTAATGGTTTGTAACCGACACACTAAACTTATGTTGTAATCTTTTGAAACACTTATGTAATGGCAATGGAGTATGTTTTATTCATATAGTTTGTTCATGTACATCGATATTTATGCAATGAAAACCAGACAGATCACACCTCGCGTTTCCGCTACGAGCGGGTGTGACATATGGTAGGTTCTATCATCTTGATTTAAACCATATTTCACCAAAAGCTTAAATGTAATCCGCCAGGTAACCCAGCGGACCTAAAAACCCAAAATCTCAAGTCACTGAGTCCAAATAAAGCTCAGATAGCAAAGTTTAAAATATCCAATTGAATAAAGTGGGAGAAAGATCAAAACTCAAAATAAACCTAATAAACCATACCTTTCGCTTTATAACTCGAATCAAACAATATATTAAACTACCCAGAAATCTTGACACGTACCCAGCAAACATGATAGAATCATCAACTTGAGCCACCACTTGATTAGTAAATCACCCTAGCCACACCATTAAGTAAAAAATTAATAATAATAATCAATCTTTATGCACCAAATGCCAACCAAATGTTGAAAAAACACATTGTTTATTAACATTATAAATTGTTCAATAATGTTTTTATAATTGAGTATTGTTTGAATATATACTTTTTGTCTTTTCTTGAGACGATATCAGAAGTGTCCTAAAGCCAAGAGTGATACATATGACCAAGAATCAAACGGTGTTCATAAGCATACCTCTAAGAATGCTTCTCCCTTCGTTTCTTCTCTATGGAAAATTTATAAGCTCACTGAAACACTATTAGTTTGCCTCTGGTCATGTTCACTTGAAAAAAAGAATAAAAAAATAATAAACAAATAAAAAAAATAACTGACTGATACAAAAGAAACAAACAAAAGTCCAGTTACAACATCTCATTTGCTTTCAAGAAAGATAAAAAAAAATAGATGAAAGATTTATATCCAAGCAATACCTCAACTGAAGGATTTACTTTAAAGAAAGCAAAACACCTATTGCAAAAAAAAGGTAGAATCTTTTAATTAACGTAGATCTAAACTGAAAACCTAAACTCCAAACCTTTTATTTCCAAACCCTTTTAATTCTAACCGAATTAAACATCTTGAACAACAAAAAAATGGAAGATTTACAATAATGATTGACTTCAAAATTTAAATTTAAAATAATGATTGACATCAAAATTTAAAATTTAAATTCTGAAAATCAAATCACTAACATCCAATCCCGTAAATTAAGCAAACTTATTAGGAAAGTCTAACCTTGCCAAGCAAAATTGCTCCACCATTTATATATAGAAAGAGATGCCTTAATTTAGGAAAACAATATTACTAAAATTTAAGGAAATAACGAAATCTTTGATGGATTGTAATTAATACATATTAAAACAGTACAAAATTAATTAGAAACAACCCAAATATTCAAATTTTAAAAAATATCATAGTTAGATTTGCAAATATATATATATATATATATATATATATATATATATATATATATTACAAAATTATACACATCAGCATAAATAATGAAACCTAAAAAAGGGTTGATTGACCACCTTTGAAATTTTTTCTAAATAAAGGGTTAAATTTGCCATCTAAGAACATCCATGAGTAAAAACACAGCTGTCAGTTAATCCGTCCATCTTAACGTTATAAAATCTATATACTAAATAAAGGGTTGATTGACCAATTTGAATTTTTTCCCATAAAATTGCCTCCAAAATTCATCAGCCATGACCTACAAAGGTAGTGATAATTAAAAAATAAAAAACCAATATACAGAAAGAAAAAATTATTCAACATACTGAATGTATAATGTATACTACTTACAACAACGTCTTCCTCAGGTGTGATTTTGGATATAAAGCAATTTTCATGAATAAATAATTTAAACACCGAAAGAAAGAACGATGATGGTCCAAAGGACTGAAACATAAGATAGTCATCTTTTCTTATACAACTATCCCGAACAACTTTGGTGAAGCCATCACCAAGTACAGGTCCCAAATAATTTTTTTTCAGTCTTACAAACCATAACTTGTTGCCATCAACAATCTTAACAGATTCATTGTAAGGTGGTTGCTCTCCCCACATCAATGAAGCATAGTCATTAGGTATTTGCTATGAGTTTAAGACAAAAAAAAAAATAAACATAAACATCAGTTTACTTAAAATTTGATTACTAATTAGAAAACAAATAAACATACAAAAAATAATGGGTCATCTTCCTCAATAAGCTTTAAAAATGAAGGACTGTTGTTACTCTGATCCATATATGGAAATTAAATATGAAGGCTTTTTAAAAATTAAAACGGTAAACTATTTATAGAAACAAGCTTATAATGTCGGGAGAAACTTCTAAAACAAATAATTAAAAAGGAACGGTTTCAAAAAAATTTAAAACCTATTTATTTTTAGAAACACAATCAATATTCCGTAAAAACATATCAGACACTAAAAATTTACATAATGGATTCAAAATTAACACAATATAAAATTTATTAGTTAATCATGAAAAAAGAAAAACAGAAATAATAAACCAAAACAAAAGAATCATTAATACATATTAATACAATTCAAAATTTATTAGTAAAAAAACAAAGATTTTCAAATTTCAAAAAATATCATACTTAGATTTGCCCAAAAAAAATAACTTAAAAATTATAGAGATTAGCATAAACAACGAACACTATCATTATACCGGATCAAAAAACACCAAAAAAACGATAAAATTAAACTTACCTCTTGTGTTCGAAGAAGATTCAGACTCCTGCAATTGCATAAAAATTAGGGTTTATCATGAAAAAACAAAAAACAAAAAACAAAATAAAAAAATCAGTAAGAGCATCACTCTTTCAAAGACATCAAGAATAGATACATTAATAAGATTAGATTCGAAAATTTTAAATCATCATCAGCAACACAAAAAATACAGAAAAATGATAAAAAAAAGTGCGATTAAGCATTTAAAATACATAACAATCTAATCTTATTTATAGAAACACTTTAAATTTTTGTTGATGAAAAAAGGAGGGGTTTCAAAAAACGTAAATCAATTTATTTATAGAAACATTTTAAATTTTCGGGAAATTAAATCAATACCAAACTTATTACTAACTAAAAAATACAGCCAAAATTAAATGAGCATAAAGGACGAAACCGAACATTATACCTGATAAAAAATTAGCAAAAAAAAAAAGCAATAAAACTAAAATTACCTGTAGCATGTTCGACGAAGATTGATAGTCCAGCAGTGACATAAAATTTAGGGTTAATCATGAAAATGTAAAAACTAAAACAAAAGAATCAGTAAGAACATCACTCTATAAAGACATCAACAACAAATGATCCTTTCATAACATTCAAATCGGATAATGTAAATCATAAACAATAACACAAAAAATACAGAAAAATCTTTAAAAATTGGGATTAAACACTTAAAATACATAACAATCTTGTTTCGTTTACATACCTTCTGTATATATGTAATGATCTACAAAAATAGAAGAATAACAACAATAATTAGCATTTTCCGAAAGGGTTTTCAACAAAAAAAAGTTACTTTTCTATGATTAAAATGAAGATCAAACAACATAAACAAACAGTTTAAAGCCTTGATGATGTAGTTTACCTTCGATTTTTGAAAGATGCTTGATTGAAGAAGAACCTCGAAGAAAGTAGGTATAATAGAGAGAGAACAGAGAGAAAGAAAGTGTATGTTTGATATTTTGGGGGAAATAATTGAGAGAAAACATTATATAAGATCCATATTGTTATTGGGTTAATTCGAAACCCATATATCCGACCCAACTATTGCCGGATCCCGCGTCCAATACTTGAGGTTTGGTTTGTGTATTTAGAAATTTGGTTTGTGTAGACATAATTAGACCAATTCCCTCCCAAAATCAACCTCCACTAAACCAATTGATACCACATCAGCAAAATGGCTCCACCATTCAAAGACAAATGCCCCAAATCATCTCATTTATTAATATATATAGATTAGTGAAGATAGTAACACATGCTCCACTTTGGATTATAAAATAGTTAGTTTATTATGTACGAGTAACTAAAGATGGTTGTGATTGCCGCTCAACTTGATCATATGTTATGAAATCTGGCTTTTTATTATTGAGTTTTTGGGAATGTGCAACCATCTACACTTGTTTTCTCTACTATTAGATAATTAAATCTATATGTGTTTTATATAATTAAGAGAATAATCATAACTAATAGTAATATGATGCATCTTAAATAGTTATAGTTATTTATTTTTTTAACGACAAATTTCTTTTATTTCATGTTATTTATGGGACTTTAATTAAAGACCTCCTTCTCTCAAACCCAAGTATTTAAAAATTTTGTTTTTGCCAATGGACTACGATAAATATTTATAGTTAATAATAAATTTGACAAGATTTATAGCACGTGATGATAATAATAATAATAAATTTGACTTTTACCAAACTTTTATTTAACCACTCGTTTTAATTAAGTGGATAATGATTCAGTGTAAGTATTTTTATTAGTATTGTTATTGAAAAAAATACAATAACCTATGCATTTCCCCGGACATTGCTAGACTTTATGGATTCAATTAGCATGTAATTAAGTCTAAATGCAAGTAATTAATTTAGAAAAAATGATTAGGTCGTACAGATTAACATGTGACTTTGCCGTTTGTCACACATTTGGTCCCCTCTGGCGTGGCAGTTAGTGCCCGCATAAGTGGGAATACGAATGTGCGCCGTTATTGGCTATACGTCGCTTTCGGGATATACTTCTTCTCTCATCTGCCCTCAGCCGTTAGTGGAGAGTGGGGGAGGTGAAATTGTCACACCCTGACTTTTGCGGAAGCGTGATTATGTGTGACTTGCTTAATATCATTGCATTCAATCATAACAAACAACTATATGATAAAGCTAAAGATGTTCACCCATTGATTAAGTTTTAAAACATCACAACAACATTGTTTTAGAATCCAAACATAGACTTCAAATCCATATTGCAAACCATTCAAATTGTTTAGAGTTCCATAAGGACTCGACAAAAGACACTAATGAAAACCAGGCTTTAAACTATGTATCTTATCCAGGATGAGATACACAACCCCAAACCCTTAGACACCGGATGACATCTTTTCTTCCAAACAACCCTTGAAAACTTCCAACGCCCGCCAGATCCATACTTAGTTTCCTGAAATACATGTAGTTTGAAAACATCAACAAAAGTTGAGCGAGTTCATGTGTCTTGTAAGTGTGCACGAATAAACCTTTGTAATCATTGTAAGTATGTATGTTTTGTAAACCCGGTATGAAAGCAAACAAGGAAACGGATCAATTAATGGTTTGAAAGGCCATTAACATGTGTTCAACGGCGTAGGAAGGCTCAAACCTAGCAGATTTTGTACCGGGCCTCCGGCTGTAAGACATAGTCACCTCATGGGACAAACCCTACACCCAAATAGATCTATCACTCATGTCCCTCGGTCCAAATACGAGGATTAATGGTCTTAAGAGTGTGCCTACCCATTCACATGATCTAGCAGTACCTTCCTTAGCTAACCATACCAAATATAATTGTTTGTAAACATTTTGTAACATGTACTTCACCCCCGAAGTTATAAAACAAAAATAGTTAAAAGAAAAAGGGGGACATGAACTCACAGTTTTGCGTTCTTCAATCCGACGTAACTCAAGCTGCTACTAGTGTACACGACTACCTACAAACGTACTACGGTCTATTAGACGAGCGGGTCATGCATTGACTTAGTATTAATTAGTGTCTTTGAGTTACGTTTCTTTGTGCCCTTAATATTATTCCAAGTTATATAATTATTTGTCAAAATAATAAATATTTTAACTTAAATTATATTTACTTCATTTTGGAATATTAGTTAAAATACTATATTTTAACTTGCCACACATATGTATTTGTACATGTGTAGTTTCCCCAAGGATGGGTGTATTCATACTCATAACTTAAACTTGTATATTTTTGCCAAGTATCGGTGGTGTATTCCGGTGTGTATTTATACGTACGAGAATACGTATTTTTATTGTGTTTATTAAGTATCCCATACTTAATTTTTGTATTAGCTTTTCTGGAATAATATTTCTAATAAAAATCCATCAATATATATTCTCAAAATATATATTTAAGAGATATTTCATTGAAAAATCATTTATAATCTTTCCCTTGGCAAAAATATTTATAAATCTCATACAAGTCTCAAAAATAATATATTTTCAAGTCTATCTTAGAAAATATATATATAAACTTATTTTTCACCCAAAAATAATATATCTTCTAATAATTTCAAGAAAAATATATATGTTTTCTTTTCCAAAAGTAATATATTTTCTCCTTGACAAAAATATGACATATTTTTGTAGTAATTATGAAAATCACATTTTCATTCTCTTGGTGTCCAAAATACCAATTACCAAAATATACTTGTGAATTAATTTTCCGGAATATTTTGTAAGTTATATTCCTTGTTCGGTTTCTCCAATATTTTGGGTATAAATTGTATATTTATTTCTTGGAATTATGGTAATATTTTAGATTGTAATTTCTTGGTATATTGGTGAGTTATATTATTTCAAGTCCTAAAATAATATAACTAATACACATAATATACAAATAATCACACACAAAGTGACATCTAAATATATATTTCCTAAATACATATTTAGTCACTTTTATTTATAAAAACCAACCTCCAATATTTATAATTTTTGTAACAAAAATTATGGCAAACTTTATATAAAAATTCATGGTTTAAAATATACTTGTAAATATTTGTTTAAAAATAGTTTTCTAAGTGTTTAATTTCTAGAGAAAATTTTCCATAGTTTCCCCTAAAAATGGAGGTTTCCATGCTTTCAAAGCATATCATTTTCTTTTATAAATCAACACAATCAACAACAAATCAATCTACACTTACCAATTGCCAAAATTAAGCATAAACTACTACCTCATGAACTTCAAAATTTACAAAAATGTGTAGTAACTTACTAGTGTGTTTAGTGAGCCTAGTCACCCTTTAAAGTGTGGTTGTTTATTTAAAATCTTCATTTTTGAAGGAATTAGTTCTTTACAACTTGTAATTAATTTTTCTAAAAATGTTTCTTCTTGAGTTTTTCTTGTTACATATATATTTCTACACTTGATTAACAACTAAAAATGTGGTTAATTCCTTTAAGAACCAAGATTAAGTAAACGTTGTATTTTTAACTTGATTTCTTGAAAAATCATTCTTGAAATCATAGATTTACAAGACTTTATGTTTACTTTGATCATCACTTAACAAGAAAAACAACTTATACTTTCAAGTTCATGATTTACATGAGGATGATCACTTTGATCTTAACATAATCATCCTCTCATCTTGCTAGATTATGTCTTTAATCACTATCTAGCAAGATCATATGATGATCAACATCAATAACATGAGCAAACAACAATCAACAATCATAACAACACTTAAACAACCTGTTTTCTTATGATTTTAGTCTTATGTTCAAGATTCATGCTCTTGATTCATTGTGTTCTTTAAGATTAACAACTTGTATCTTCTTTTAACCATCAAAACAAGATGTAAAATGAAGAGTAGAATGATCTTACTACTAGCTCAAGGCTAGGGATGATCACTAGATGAAAATGGAGTGGATAAAAGCTTATGTGAGAGGTCCTTTAGCTTCCAAAGGCTCCAAGCTTCCTTATATGGCTTCTAGCACCCTTGTATATGTGTGGATTGTATGAGGAATGATTGATGATGGTGGTGGTGCTTGGGGTGGTGTTCGGCCGAGAGTAGAAGAGGAGAGGGAGAGAGAGCTCAAGTGTTGTGTTTGAGAAGAAATGAGGGTCTTGATCTTAAGGTTACTTATAACATCCATGTCACGACCCCCGACCCACCCTGGACGGAATCGGGAGCCGTGAACAGCCACGTGGTACCGGTGATTATTTTTGAAAAATATTGCAGCGGAAATTTCATCAGGACCGTGAGTTAGGAAAAATATCAGAGTTTAGAAACACCGGATTTTATTTATTAAAATAGATGGGATAAACCCATGTTTTACAAAGGTAGCTTTAATAAGGGATAAACCCAATTACATAGAACAATATTTCTTAATTTGATTTAATTAATAAAATAAGCCACTTCTTGAAGCCTTTCAGTGCCATATCCATCTCTTACTCCAATCTACTGTAATTACCTGAAATGCGTTTTAAAAAGGTTTTGTCAGCAGGAAATACTGGTGAATCATTCTATTTACTAAAAGACCCGTTTGTTATAATTTACAGTATTAAGAGCGATTACAATGTTTTTATATCAACCAACTACCCTCGGTATTTGTCACTCGACTCGTTTTTGTGACTATGGTCATATCACCCATTGGCTAACTCGTTGTCCAATGGTGAAGATTATCAAGTAATGTATACAAAACCCCACATACCGGCTGTAATATGGAGATTACATAGACTTAATCCCTGTAATTATAACCTTAAAAATAAACATGATTTTGAAAGTAATTTGATAAAAAGAGAATGACTCACATTATAAGCATGCAGATTCATACAGGCAGAACTTAACCTATTGATTAGTCTTGTAACCTAGTGCATACGAACTCGGTAAGTAACTAATACAACATTTACGATAACTCACGAGATTAAAACCCTCACAACGAATGACAAAGTGCAATCACTTAAACATCCATCGGATTCACAACGAATGACAGAGTATTCCCCGAGTTCGGGTGGTACTCAAACATCCTGTCGGAATCACGACTAATGACAAAGGATAGCGCTTAAACATCTGGTTGGATAGTTTCAATCGATCGGACATTGAATCGTAGCAGCGATCGAGTTAATACCCGGTATCGTAGCAGAATTCGAGCTAGTGTGTGTTTGTAGTAAACAGAAGATATCTTGGCGAACGAATTGAGTTTTATCGTCGTTCCAACTCCGGAAATCAAGTCCCAACATCCTCTATTTATACTGAGATTTTGACCCCCTCGCGTGACGCGAGGGGTTACCCTGGGGGCGTCGCGTGGCGCGAGGGGCCACCTTGTCTCATATGGTTGCCACGTGTGTTTGGAGTTCAGCTGAGTCGACGGATTTTAAAATTTCAATTTCGACAGCAAGATATGTGGATAATCGTCAAGTAGGGAATACCCCCCCTGAGTTTCAGGGGCCCTGATCCTGATTCTGATTGTTCTAAAAATTTTAGGGATTGTGCAGGATTACTTGGGTGTCTCAATTAGGGTTTCTTTTTAGACAAAATATAAATATAATATATATAATAAGAAAATAATAGTTTTGAGAGTTGTTATGGTTTGGGACAAAAGGGAATAAAATGGTGAGAAAAGAGAATGGACCCACTTTGTAACTTTAGGGGTTCAGTTAGAAATCCTCCTGGTAGAATTTTGGGTATAATTTCTGAGCTATATAAAAATATATAATGCACCCGTGTTAAGTATAGTACTCCTCATTCAACCTTATCCCGATGTCCCGAGACCGAATCCCAACAACTTAGTCGGGCAGAGCCCTGACATAAGTTATGAGGCTCAGATCAATCGGAAAGGGTAGCGGTGATCGGGAGTTAAAACACTTAAAACGGAGCAGAACCTTATTATTATTATAAATAAAATAAATAATTACTATAGAATTTTTTAGAGGAAAAGATGGGCGACACAGGAAATATATGAATACCTTTGAATGATATATGTTCCATATATATACTAAATGGAAGATCCCTATTTGGATGACACGTTTCATTCTCTATTTCATATGTTACACCTATTTGAATTCTTGTCAAGCATAGATACACTTATAATTTTAATATTTTATTTTGAGCTTATCTCGATATACACTTCAACAGAAGTTTCAATTGTTAACTTTAATTTAATATTTTATTATTTTATTTCGTAAGTTTTAGTTTTATTATTATTATTATTATTATTATTTATATATTATAATTAATTTAACTGCTTCAGTTATTTGGCGTGTATAACTTTTTAAAATATAACGTTCTACAAAATAATGAATATATCATTCGAACGAGAATATTTTTGTCTACATTTGGGTCTAAGTTTTATTAAAAACGGAGTAGGTTCAAAATACAATGTATTTTTATATTTTTATTATTATACGGTTCCTAGGCCCGTCTAGGTACTTCATATTTCTAACAGTCGACTTACCCGTAATATACCCGTCTAATACTATAAGTTTTTATATACTTTTATTTTATTAGAAATGTCACCCATATATAGGCCAACTAATTATATTATTTCAACCAACTATATAAAATAGTGTTTAAAACTATTTGGATTGAATATTTATATTAAAAATAAACTAGTTACTAGTTACTAGTTACTAGTGGTTAATAAATTTAACCAAACCTATAATTTATATAATAAAAATAGGAATGTTACATTCTCTCCACCTTGTTTTAAATTTCGTCCTCGAGATTTGGGTTAAGATATTTCTTTGAGACTTATGTCACATCTTAGTTAATAAAAATAATATTAAGATAAATGACACAGAATTTAAAATATCAAATTTTGTGAATATGAGTTGTACAATAAGTAGGACTCAATGGTTTAACTGAATTATTTCAAGAAATCGATGCCAAATGAATGAGATGAAATGATATAATTTCCAAAGTGACTAGGTTCAAGCCAAAAGATATATGATCAATAGATATTTAAAATAAATGTGAAGGGTTTTTTTTTTAGAATCAATAAAATTCTTTGTCAAAAGAAAGCTTACTTTGATTGGCAACTGAGGAAGACTTAGAATCGATAGGTTCAAAATGAAATAAAAGTATGAAAAATGATTTGTCAAATATTAAATTATGATATGAGAAAATCAATGTGCTGAGATGAGTGAATTGCAAAGATACACCAAAAGACAATAGAGTTAGTGTATCATTATTTAGAGTTCCAAGTTGTTTTAATTGTGAAACAATGTGATAGTACACTATTAGTGACCATATTTTTCATACTATGTCCTAGAGATCGAAATATAATAAGAACAAGTTGTTTTGGCATGACCAACTATTATATTATATTTTTGTAACGCAAATGTAAGATATATTATTTGTGTTCCTGTCTGAACCGTATCTTACATATCAAATATAAATATTATGTAATATATATTATTTGTTACGCATTTTTGCTATATGTAAATGGTCACCACTTTTTAAATAAATATTATTTTAGTATTTTACTATACTATGTAAAATAACTTATATTTACTATGTAATATATATTACAAAATACCGCAATGAAATTATTAAATTACAAAATATTTTAGTATTATTATTTTGTAAAAGAAATCACTATTATTTATAACGTTAAATGAAAGTTGTAAATAAAGGTGTAAAAATATTTATTGTACAAAAGTAATTGTAAAATATTTTGTAAATATATAACACTTAATGGGTCGATTCTATGTGATTGCTTATTTTCATTTTGAACCCATATAACATTGTGAATGTATTTACAAATGTTGTAAATAAATGAAAATGGGGACTATTCTTATATATTACAATGTTCCCCTAACCCAACGTAGTTGATGACTGCCATATTATTCTTATATGGTCATTTTCTTGTCAAAGCATTACGGTATATGTGATAGACAATTATTTATATAATTTTACTCGTCCCTCTAATTCTTGTATTGTTTTATGAAAATATGTCTTCTCCTTACAGTACAAAGTATATATATTTTTATATATATTTATAAAATATTTTTACATATAATTAAAATTTACTAATTAAGTATGATAACTTAATTTATATACATTAACTAGTCATTATCATGGTTGGATATTGGTTAGTGCTGCCTTGTTTAAGCATAGGTGATCAGTCCATGCCTAACTAAGGCTATGTTACTCAATACCTGCCCCTTGACAATAACCCTGGTACCTAAAAATAATACTAGTATTACTACTTTTAATATATTATTACCAATAATAAAATTATTAATAATAAATAACTTAACATAAACTTTAAATGAGAGTATACCTTAAATATAATTTTATAAAAATATAAATTCTTCACCTTAATGGTTTAACAAGAATATTAATACTATATTATAAATTAGGTAAATTCATTGACTCGATATCAAAGAGTCATCGTTTCGTAAAAATGCGGTTCACCGTGCAAAAAGCGGAATGATATTTGAGTTTTGGATAATATAACAAATCGGAATGAAGCCCTCCAGTGGTCTTCATAAATTAAACGAACCACATGCGTAACAAACTATGCATGTGTAACGTGTGGATTTACCAAGAAATGAAATAGATCAATATTTGCTACTATGAAAGAAATCCTTATAGTATGATGACCATTAGAGGAAGTAAAAACACGAAAGTCAACTCTTTATATGCAGAAGTCAGAAAAAGAAATATAAGAACTTTATCTGGAATTTTGTGTGATAACCGTTGTTAAGTGACATTACCAGGAAATGTCGAATAAAATGAAATAGGGAATTTGCAAAGGTATGTGACTCCTTTTTCAGTGATAATAATTATGACTCTGATTAGACTGTGCACCGATGGTTGTGAAATCTTGTTACAACGTACCTCAGCGATATTCATGTAGATTGTAGGATCGCGTGGCAAAGTGCTTCTTTTTTTATTAATAGTTTTTCTACTGACGGAATTAGCATTGGTGTCATCGTGCCCAATTTATATTTTCCAAAGGTCTTGCCTTGGAAGTCGTGTGTGATATACTTCAACGTCTGTGGACTTATAATTTAAGTTTCATATGTTTTCTTGTGCACTAGCACAACTTTACAGGTTTCTTACTTTCGTTAATAGTTTATGGTAACGCATTTGGAAATTCTTATACTTTTGATGGTGTCCCAACTTAAAGGGTTTCCATTGTTTATATTGTCACACGAGTTACGAGGTAGATGATCAAACGAAATAATGTTTGATATCGGAAAAGAGATTCCTGATAAAGAATTCTAGACACATATGCTTGTGCTTTATTCTTAATTGACTTTTGGAATTCCTTATAGATATACATATCTATATAATTATATATTTCACATGCTGTAATATACATACCCTCTATAAGGTCAATGTATTTAACAGATTCATATTTCCAAAAACAAGTCAGATATCAGGTCATGATACTATTTAGGGAAATCTTGTCACTTGTTTGACATATTATATACCCCGTCTTATCTGGTTCGCGCCAGAGAGGTAACCTCAGTATATCCGAACAAGCTAGAGAGTCTGCTTCACCATACCCAGTCTTGTCGGAGAAAATTTTCTATTTCCCATAAATAGTATCTTTTCAAGATTTTAAAAGTGCCTCTTTTATTAGAGCTTTTATCCAGAATCAAGGAAATTTGTATTCCCGTAACATATCTTATTCTAGACCAAGTAATATCAATAAGCAAGAATTAATAGCAATTAAGTGCTATTGCCTGTAATGTTCTAATCGTCATTCTTACGGCATACTAAAATCCATCATACTTTATTTACACAAGTACTTAGCTTATCTCGAAGCTTATACTAAGGCATCTTTTCTTAAGTTCAAGTCTAAATGCTATCATGTGTGCTACCAGTTAATAGCAATCTCCTAACTCTTTTATATAAACTTAGGTATTATTATCACAACACCTATAGGCTTAAATCAGTGGCTCTGATACCACCTTCTGTCACGACCCCCGACCCACCCTGGACGGAATCGGGAGCCGTGAACAGCCACGTGGTACCGGTGATTATGTTTGAAAAATATTGCAGCGGAAATTTCATCAGGACCGTGAGTTAGGAAAAATATCAGAGTTTAGAAACACCGGATTTTATTTATTAAAATAGATGGGATAAACCCATGTTTTACAAGGTAGCTTTAATAAGGGATAAACCCAATTACATAAAACAATATTTCTTAATTTGATTTAATTAATAAAATAAGCCACTTCTTGAAGCCTTTCAGTGCCATATCCATCTCTTACTCCAATCTACTGTAATTACCTGAAACGCGTTTTAAAAAGGTTTTGTCAGCAGGAAATACTGGTGAATCATTCTATTTACTAAAACGACCCGTTTGTTATAATTTACAGTATTAAGAGCGATTACAATGTTTTTATATCAACCAACTACCCTCGGTATTTGTCACTCGACTCGTTTCTGTGACTATGGTCATATCACCCATTGGCTAACTCGTTGTCCAATGGTGAAGATTATCAAGTAATGTATACAAAACCCCACATACCGGCTGTAATATGGAGATTACATAGACTTAATCCCTGTAATTATAACCTTAAAAATAAACATGATTTTGAAAGTAATTTGATAAAAAGAGAATGACTCACATTATAAGCATGCAGATTCATACAGGCAGAGCTTAGCCTATTGATTAGTCTTGTAACCTAGTGCATACGAACTCGGTAAGTAACTAATACAGCATTTACGATAACTCCCGAGATTAAAACCCTCACAACGAATGACAAAGTGCAATCACTTAAACATCCATCGGATTCACAACGAATGACAGAGTATTCCCCGAGTTCGGGTGGTGCTCAAACATCCAGTCGGAATCACGACTAATGACAAAGGATAGCGCTTAAACATCCGGTTGGATAGTTTCAATCGATCGGACATTGAATCTTAGCAGCGATCGAGTTAATACCCGGTATCATAGCAGAATTCGAGCTAGTGTGTGTTTGTAGTAAACAGAAGATATCTTGGCGCACGAATTGAGTTTTATCGTCGTTTCAACTCCAGAAATCAAGTCCCAACATCCTCTATTTATACTGAGATTTCGACACCCTCGCGTGACGCGAGGGGTTACTCTAGGGGCGTCGCGTGGCGCGAGGGGCCACCTTATCTCATATGGTTGCCACGTGTGTTTGGAGTTCAGCTGAGTCGACGGATTTTAAAATTTCAATTTCGACAGCAAGATATGTGGATAATCGTCAAGTAGGGAATACCCCCCCTGAGTTTCAGGGGCCCTGATCCTGATTCTGATTGTTCTAAAAATTTTAGGGATTGTGCAGGATTACTTGGGTGTCTCAATTAGGGTTTCTTTTTAGACAAAATATAAATATAATATATATAATAAGAAAATAATAGTTTTGAGAGTTGTTATGGTTTGGGACAAAAGGGAATAAAACGGTGAGAAAAGAGAATGGACCCACTTTGTAACTTTAGGGGTTCAATTAGAAATCCTCCTGGTAGAATTTTGGGTATAATTTCTGAGCTATATAAAAATATATAATGCACCCGTGTTAAGTATAGTACTCCTCATTCAACCTTGTCCCGATGTCCCGAGACCGAATCCCAACAACTTAGTCGGGCAGAGCCCTGACATAAGTTATGAGGCTCAGATCAATCGGAAAGGGTAGCGGTGATCGGGAGTTAAAACACTTAAAACGGAGCAGAACCTTATTATTATTATAAATAAAATAAATAATTACTATAGAATTTTTGAGAGGAAAAGATGGGCGACACAGGAAATATATGAATACCTTTGAAAGATATATGTTCCATATATATACTAAATGGAAGATTCCTATTTGGATGACACGTTTCATTCTCTATTTCATATGTTACACCTATTTGAATTCTTGTCAAGCATAGATACACTTATAATTTTAATATTTTATTTTGAGCTTATCTCGATATATACTTCAACAGAAGTTTCAATTGTTAACTTTAATTTAATATTTTATTATTTTATTTCGTAAGTTTTAGTTTTATTATTATTATTATTATTATTATTATTATTATTATTTATATATTATAATTAATTTAACTGCTTCAGTTATTTGGCGTGTATAACTTTTTAAAATATAACGTTCTACAAAATAATGAATATATCATTCGAACGAGAATATTTTTGTCTACATTTGGGTCTAAGTTTTATTAAAAACGGAGTAGGTTCAAAATACAATGTATTTTTATATTTTTATTATTATACGGTTCCTAGGCCCGTCTAGGTACTTCATATTTCTAACAGTCGACTTACCCGTAATATACCCGTCTAATACTATAAGTTTTTATATTCTTTTATTTTATTAGAAAGGTCACCCATATATAGGCCAACTAATTATATTATTTCAACCAACTATATAAAATAGTGTTTAAAACTATTTGGATTGAATATTTATATTAAAAGTAAACTAGTTACTAGTGGTTAATAAATTTAACCAAACCTATAATTTATATAATAAAAATAGGAATGTTACAATCCATCACCCAAGTTTAACTAATGGTTTTCATGTTTAGTAAAGTGAGACACAATCAAATAAAATAACAAAAGAAAATCTTGTGTGGGGGGCCACAAGAAACCGTAAATAGGTGGGGGGTCTAGACTAGGTGGTAACCATAAGTTAGGTTATATGGTTAAAAATCAAGTATTAGTTAGGTTATTTAGTTACTAGATGTTACATAGTGTGTTATGATGTTCGGGACCATAAATAGCTCGGTAATGTTAAAACAATGTTTCTAGTGAAAATTTGGTGTTTCGGGTAATGTCCGGTTGTTCGGTTGGTTACCGGTTCGTTAATGTGCTAAACTATGCAGTTTAGAGTGTTTTATCTTATCTTTTGTGACAGTTTTGATTCCCGACACTTAGGAAAGCATTCAGGACCATCTAACCATATTTCTGCATGATATTAGAGTGTTTAAATGCTGAATTTTGCTAATTTCTGCAGAATTCTGCAGTTTATGTGAGCTTTAGGCACTTTCCGGCACTTAAACTATCTCTAGGAAGGCAGTTTTGTGATCCTTACTTTCCTACACACTATACTAGTGTAATACTTGGTTTCTGGCTCATTCTGTGTCTCAATACAATGTCTGTCTATGTATTGAACCCCGTCAGCATATTTCTGATTTATCTGATAACTGTGCTAATTGTGTTTCGTGCATCATTTGAATCAACAAAGTTCGCATGCAATAATGATATGTCATTTGCAATATATGATGCACATGTATGTATATGGCAATAATCAGAAAGCAGTTAAAATCATCAATTGAAATTTTGCACAGTCATTAAGCACTAATCATTGTTTAATAATTGTACGGATACCTGGAATTTTGACAGTTGTCACATTCTCCCCCTGTTAAGAAAATTTCGTCCCGAAATTTTAAGCTTTACTATTAGCTGCAGGGGAGTTGGGGAACAAATGCGGGTATTTTGCTTTCATACGGTCTTCACGCTCCCAAGTGAACTCTGGGCCGTGACGCGCGTTCCATCTAACCTTGACAAGCTTAACACTACTCCTCCGAGTCTTGTTAACCTTCCAATCTATAACCTCAACGGGTTCCTCGGTGAAATGAAGCGTGTCGTCAATGTGAACTTCATCTGCAGGGATAACCACTGTTTCTTGTGTTGGACTTTTCTTCAGATTAGATACATGGAATGTATCATGAACACCATTAAGTTCTGCAGGTAGCTCCAACTTGTATGCTACGGTACCAACCCTTTTCCAAAATTATGAACGGTCTGATATAACGTGGGTTTAACTTTCCACGCTTCCCAAAGCGTGCCACACCTTTCCAAGGTGAGACTTTTAACAGAACCACATCACCCACTTCAAATTCCAAAGGTTTTCGTCTTTGGTGCGCATAACTCTTCTGTCAATCACGAGCCGCCTTGATGCGCTCTCGGATCTGTGTGATCTTATCTGTCGTTTCTTGGACCTGTTCGGGACCAACCAGCTGTCTGTCGCCTGCATCTGCCTAGCACAACGGTGATCGACACTTGCGTCCGTAGAGGGCCTCGAATGGTGCAGGTTGGATGCTTGTATGGTAGTTATTGTTATAGGAAAACTCAACCAAAGGCAGATGAGTATCCCAACTGCCACCCATATCCATTACACAAGCACGTAGCATATCTTCTTGCGTTTGAATCGTTCTCTCGCTTTGACCGTCCGTCTGTGGATGAAAAGCAGTACTCAGATTCAACTGAGAACCAAAAGCTTCCTGGAAGGATTGCCAAATCCTTGACACAAACCGTCAATCTTTGTCCGATATAATCGAGATAGGCACTCCATGACGTGCAACTATCTCTCTTAGGTAAAGCTCGGCTAGCTTACTAGTGTTATCCTTTTCTCTAATCAGCAAGAAGTGCGCAGAGTTTATCAATCGGTCCACGATTACCCAAATCGTATCATGACCTGTGGGAGTTATGGGTAACTTGGTTATGAAATCCATAGAAATCTGCTCCCATTTCCACATGGGTATCTCTGGCTGTTGTAGAAGACCTGAAGGCTTCTGATACTCGGCCTTCACCTTGGCACAAGTCAAACACTTTCCAACGTAAGTAGCAACATCACCCTTAAGCCTTGGCCACCAGTAATAGTCCTTCAAATCTTGGTACATCTTGTCCGATCCTGGATGGATCGAGTACCTTGATTTGTGAGCTTCATAAAAAATAACATCTCTAAGACCACCAAAAAGCGGAACCCAAATACGTCCCATAAAATACAAGGTTCCTTCCTCGTTGGGTACCAACTTTTTCTCCATCCCACGGAGATATTCATCCTTAAGATTCTCTTTCTTAAGAGCTTCTCTTTGTGCAACACGAATACGCAACGAGAGATCTGTCTGAATAATCATCTCCAAAGCCCTAACCCTTATGGGCTTAATCATTTCTTTTCGAATTAAGGCATCTGCCACCACATTTGCCTTCCCTGGATGATATTTAATCTCACAGTCATAATCGTTTAACAACTCAACCCAACATCGCTGTCTCATGTTAAGCTCTTTCTGATCAAATATGTGCTGAAGGCTCTTGTGATCTATAAAGATCGTACATCGGGTACCATACAAATAATGTCGCCAAATCTTCAAAGCAAACACCACTGTGCCTAACTCCAAATCATGCGTGGTGTAGTTCTTCTCATGGATCTTCAATTGGAGCGAAGCATAAGCGATAACCTTTTGTCGCTGCATTAGCACATAGCTCAATCCCTGACGCGAGGCGTCACAGTATACCACGAAGTCGTCGGTGCCATCGGGTAGGGATAAAATAGGTGCATCGCAGAGTTTATTCTTAAGCAGTTGAAAAGCTTCTTCTTGTTTATCTCCCCATTCATACTTCTTATCCTTTTGAGTAAGGGAGGTCAGCTGTTGAGCGATCTTGGAGAAATCCTCTATGAATCTGCGATAGTACCCTGCTAAACCCAAAAACTGCCGAATCTCGGTTGGCGTCTTCGGAGTTTCCCAATTCTTAATCGCCTCGATCTTGGTGGGATACACATGAATTCCATCCTTGTTTACCACGTGACCGAGGAACTGTACCTCACGTAACCAAAACTCACACTTCGAGAACTTAGCATAGAGCTTCTCCTTCTTAAGCAGCTCTAAGATGGCTCTAAGGTGTTGCTCATGGTCTTCTTTTGTCCACGAATAGATCAAAATTTCATCGATAAACACAATCACGAATTTATCGAGATATGGCTTGCAAACCCGATTCATCAAGTCCATAAACACTGCCGGCACATTTGTCAACCCAAATGGCATCACGAGAAACTCGTAATGTCCATAACGAGTTCTAAAAGGAGTCTTCGATATACTCTCTTCTTGAATCCGTAGCTGGTGATAACCTGATTGGAGATCGATCTTGGAGTAGTAACTTAATCCCTGAAGTTGATCGAATAAATCATCAATCCTCGGCAAGGGATACCGATTCTTGATGGTTAACTTGTTCAGCTCTCGGTAGTCAATGCACATACAAAAACTACCGTCCTTCTTCTTGACGAACAGTACCGGAGCTCCCCAAGGAGAGAAGCTCGGTCTAATGAATCCCTTGTCTAGTAGCTCCTGAAGCTGCGTCGACAACTCTTGCATCTCTGAAGGCGCAAGTCGGTAAGGTGCCTTGGCTACAGGCGCGGCGCCTGGAACTAACTCAATATGGAATTCGACTTGTCGTTGGGGCGGTAATCCTAGCAAGTCTTCGGGGAAGACTTCAGGATATTCCCTTACCATAGGGATATCTTCGAGCTTCGGATCTTCGGCTTCCCTGTCCACAACATGAGCCAAGAAGGCAACACATCCTTTACGCAAAAACTTTCGTGCCTTCAAACAACTGATAATCCGTAGAGGCGTATATTGCTTCTCCCCATGTATCACAATCGTCTCTTCATTCGCCATCGGGATACGGATAATATTATCATGGCATACGATCTCAGCTCGATTACTTGGCAACCAATACATTCCAACTACTACGTCGAAGCTTCCCAACTCAACAGGCAGAAGATCTATCGCAAACTCGTGCTCTCCAAGCTCTATCACACAGCCTCTAATCACTTCACTAGCTTCTACTAGCTTCCCATTAGCTAGTTCTATCGAGTACGGGATATCTAACTTACTTGTAACTAATCCAAGTATATTCTTAAACTCTAGGGATACTAAGCTATAGTCGGCACCGGTATCAAATAACACAGATGCAAAATGTTGATTAATAGGGAACGTACCCGTGACTACGTTCGGATCCTGGCGAGCTTCCCTAGCTCCAATGTTGAAGACTCTTCCCTGGGCTTGGTTATTCTTTGGGCAATCCCGCTTGAAGTGCCCTACATCACCGCAACCAAAACAACCTTGGCCGCATCCATTCCCATTTCCACCTTGATTGTTGTTATTATTCCCTTCGCGGGTTTCCATTTCCCGCCTGGTTTCCGTTTCCATTTCCGTTTCCATTACCTCCCTGATTATTGTTTCCTCCTTGATTCCTATTCCCATAACCGTTTCCACCACTGTTGCCATTGCCATTACCATTTCCATTTCCTCTCTGACCACCATTTCCATGACCAGTACCAGCCCAGCACGTTTCCTTAGAATGACAAATTTTTCCACAAGTTTCACATTTTCCAACTCTGCATCTACCAGTATGATGAAACTGACATACATCACATTTGGGCAGAGTGCCCATATACCCTTTTCCTCTGTTCTCAGCACAGGTAGCACCAGCTTGTGTCTCAACTGGTGGGTTAGCGTCTCTACGCTTGTTGGCATTGTTGTTTGCACGAGTACCCTTCTTGAAGTTTGAAAACGTCCTTTTATTTTCTCCAGACGACTCTACATGAGTCTCCTCTCCTTCTTCTTTCCATCAGAAATCGAAAACTTGCCCAATTTGATCGCTTCTTCAGTCAATGCCACGCTCAAGTCGATGGCTTCAGTAATTGTTGGCGGCTTGGAAGAAGTTACCATGCTCAGTATTTGGGGTTCCAATCCCCAAATGAAACGTTCGACTCGCTTGAACTCTGGTTCTACCAAGTAGGGGACCACGCGAGACAAATCATGGAATCTTTGCACATACCCAGCTATTAGGACCTTTCATTTTTAGATTCCAAAATTCAGTTTCCAATTTCTGAATTTCTTCCCTCGAACAATACTTCTTACGCATCAGCTCTTTCAACTCATCCCAAGTCATAGCATACGCTGCAGCCTCACCTAGAGTCTGAACCTGAAGGTTCCACCATGAAAGAGCTCCATCGAGAAACAATCCAGAAATGTAAGTGACTTGGTGCTCTGGCGCACATTTACTCATCCGCAACACAGAATCTGTCTTCTCAACCCATCTCACAAAATCTACGGCGCCTCCAGTGCCGTCAAAGTTCAGAGGCTTGCAGTCCAGAAACTGCTTGTAAGTACAGCCTGTACAAGCAACATCGTTCACAGAAGGTATCGCAAAACGCACATGGAAATGTCCAAACGTATTGTAATGTGTCTTAGGTGACTTAAACATTACCGTTAGGTGGGTTATTCCCCGAGGTGCCTCCGCTGTGTTCGGAGCGTAGGGCCTCATGTTGTGCGATTGCCTGTGAAATTCGTTCTTGCAATTCTGCCTCGGTTGTGGGCAACTGAGTGTTCCTTCGAGGAGGCATCTTCTAAGAAGAAGATTGTATAGGTCAGGTCTTATTTGTTAAATAATGAATAGTACGTATATATAATAGCATTTATCATAGCAAGCAAGCATATAACATTACAATCTTAGCACAAACATGTAAATCAACAACGTGTTTAATGAGAACATGACGATTGAGCTTTCATTAATCATTGACCACATTTACATTGTTTACATAGTGTATTACATCAAAAGGGACACAGGGTCACACTACCCTTGTCCAATAAGTCTGTCAATATACAAAATCATATGATCAAAAGGTGGTCTCCAAAAGGCTTCACAAGCTCGGCTCAATAGTGGTGCTCTCATCAAAAGTAATGCAACCTACATAAAACCAAAAACCACTATGCTGATGGTGGTGGTGGAGGAAGAGGTGGAGGAAAGAAAAGCAAGCTGCACACATGCGCAAGCTCCTCCTCAAACTCATATACATGACGCAGCTAGTTAACTGATCTGCTGCTCGACAGTGAGAAATCGAGCATCAAACTCTGGAAAAGGAGTAAAAGGAGCAGGTGGATGTGAAAATGGAGACAGTGATGAACGAGGGGGAACAAAAGCAGGCTGACAAGGACACGGTAAAGGACGCGGAGTCAGCTCAAGCTCCAAAATCCTGCGACTCATAATCTCAAACTGGAGCTGAAGTGATAAGAGTAACTCATCTCGTGTATAACCAACATAATGAGAGGGATGGTAGGGATCTGAAATCGGCATAGAATACGGTGGGAACCATCGGAATGGCTCATTGAGTGGTGAAGAAGTGATAGGAGCAAAAGGTGTAGACTAAGGGATCTGTGGAACAACTGCTGAAACATAAGGATCATGACTAGGCTGCTGGCCTGAAGTACCTTCCCCTGGACGGGGTGTAGGGATATCCTGAAGGAAAACGATAGGCAAATCAGTGCGATGGACATCGGACTCCATAAGGGGAAAAGGAGCACCATCAGCGGGTGCGGGTGCAGGTGGAGGAATAAGTGGCTCAATAACAGGAGGGTCAACGGGTGCAGGAACTGGGTCAGGTATGAGGGGTGCAATGTCTGGTAAACCAAAAGGAATAGGGTCAGGGTCAGGTATCGGCTCAGGATCAGCAGGTGCAACATCAGGCTGATCAAGAGGAACAAAATCTGGCTCAGGATCAAGCTCGGGATCCTGTGGAGGAGATGGTGCAGCTGACATCGCAGTATCATCATCAGAATCAGTGGCATAGCGTTGTAATCCAACTGCCTGCAAAGCTGAAGTCGTCACAGACTCAAAGGAATCTGAGACAGAGTGCAAACTAGTATCAGAAGATAACTCAATAACAGGAATCTCAAGAGGTAGAATAGAAATGATATCCTCGTCTATCTCTTCATCACCATGGGCGTCATCAGGAGGACCATCAATAAACAGATCAACGTCATCATCAAACAAATTATCAAAAGGCCAATCCTCAGGAGGGATGACCATAAGAGGAACGGGAGCGAGGATCGGTGCCACAATATGCTCACCATCGGGATGGCCGATGATAAGATGATCATGGACTGGAATGGGAACAACAAAGGGATCCTCGTCTGGAATACCATCAGCAAGGGGTAAGTCATCTCCAAAGTCAAGCAACGAGAACGACTGAAAGTCATCCTCGTCGTCTGATAGCATGTTTGGGTCGCTCTCATTATCTGATGTAAAGATCTCCGGCTCTGGTACGATCTCGTCATCGAAGACAATAGCCATAGGGTCATCGGTGTCGGACAATCCGCTCTCGGATGAAGACATAATGTCTATAACAGAACCATCATAACATATGCACATATATTAACCACTATCACTTAGTATGCAATCAAAGACAATGTATCATGAAATCATGTATCCTCATTATTCCTCACGAACCCTTTCTATCCTTCCTAGTATATCCCAGACTAAACCACAAATGTGATCTTGCAATTGTGATTCTTGTCTTTCCGTTTGTAAAAGTGTTTGTTTCATGGATCTGAGCGTTTGGTGTATGCAATGAAAACATGTTGTAAAAATATTTTCGTGAGAGCCCTAATGATTGTAGTCTAGACTCGGGAAAGAATCCTAGTTCGCTACAATCGAAGCTCTGATACCAAACTGTCACACCCTGACTTTTGCGAAAGCGTGATTATGTGTGACTTGCTTAATATCATTGCATTAAACCATAACAAACAACTATATGATAAAGCTAAAGATGTTCACCAATTGATTAAGTTTTAAAACATCACAACAACATTGTTTTAGAATCCAAACATAGACTTCAAATCCAGATTACAAACCATTCAAATTATTTAGAGTTCCATAAGGACTCGACAAAAGACACTAATGAAAACCAGGCTTTGAACTATGTATCTTATCCAGGATGAGATACACAACCCCAAACCCTTAGACACCGGATGACATCTTTTATTCCAAACAACCCTTGAAAACTTCCAACGCCCGCCAGATCCATACTTAGTTTCCTGAAATACATGTAGTTTGAAAACATCAAAAAAAGTTGAGCGAGTTCATGTGTTTTGTAAGTGTGCACGAATAAACCTTTGTAATCATTGTAAGTATGTATGTTTTATAAACCCGGTATGAAAGCAAACAAGGAAACATATCAATTATAAAACAAAAATAGTTAAAAGAAAAAGGGGGACATGAACTCACAGTTTTGCGTTCTTCAATCCGAAGTAACTCAAGCTGCTACTAGTGTACACGACTACCTACAAACGTACTACAGTCTATTAGACGAGCGGTTCGTGCCTTGACTTAGTATTAATTAGTGTCTTGAGTTACGTTTCTTTGTGCCCTTAATATTATTCCAAGTTATATAATTATTTGTCAAAATAATAAATATTTTAACTTAAATTATATTTACTTCATTTTGGAATATTAGTTAAAATAATATATTTTAACTTGTCACACTTATGTATTTATACATGTGTAGTTTCCCCAAGGATGGGTGTATTCATACTCATAACTTAAACTTGTATATTTTTACCAAGTATCGGTGGCGTGTTCCGGTGTGTATTTATACGTACGAGAATACGTATTTTTATTGTGTTTATTAAGTATCACATACTTAATTTTTGTATTAGCTTTTCCGGAATAATATTTCTAATAAAAATCCATCAATATATATTCTCAAAATATATATTTAAGAGATAGACATAGAAAAATCATTTATAATCTTTCCCTTGGCAAAATATTTATAAATCTCATACAAGTCTCAAAAATAATATATTTTCAAGTCTATCTTAGAAAATATATATATAAACTTATTTTTCACCCAAAAATAATGTATTTCATGTTTATTCAAGAAAATTTATATTTTCTCCAAAAAATAATATATCTTCTAATAATTTCAAGAAAAATATATATGTTTTCTTTTCCAAAAGTAATATATTTTCTCCTTGACAAAAATATGGCATATTTTTGTAGTAATTATGAAAATCACATTTTCATTCTCTTGGTGTCCAAAATACCAATTACCAAAATATACTTGTGAATTAATTTTCCGGAATATTTTGTAAGTTATATTCCTTGTTCGGATTCTCCAATATTTTGGGTATAAATTGTATATTTATTTCTTGGAATTATGGTAATATTTTGGATTGTAATTTCTTGGTATATTGGTGAGTTATATTATTTCAAGTCCTAAAATAATATAACTAATACACATAATATACAAATAATCACACACAATGTGACATCTAAATATATATTTTCTAAATACATATTTAGTCACTTTTATTTACAAAAACCAACCTCCAATATTTATAATTTTTGTAACAAAATTTATAACAAACTTTATATAAAAATTCATAGTTTAAAATATACTTGTAAATATTTGTTTAAAAATAGTTTTCTAAGTGTTTAATTTCTAGAGAAAATTTTCCATAGTTTCACCTAAAAATGGAGGTTTCTATGCTTTCAAAGCATATCATTTTCTTTTATAAATCAACACAATCAACAACAAATCAATCTACACTTACCAATTGCCAAAATCAAGCATAAACTACTACCTCATGAACTTCAAAATTTACAAAAATGTGTAGTAACTTACTAGTGTGTTTAGTGAGCCTAGTTACCCTTTAAAGTGTGGTTGTTTATTTAAAATCTTCATTTTTGAAGGAATTAGTTCTTTACAACTTGTAATTAATTTTTCTAAAAATGTTTCTTCTTGAGTTTTTCTTGTTACATATATATTTCTACACTTGATTAACCACTAAAAATGTGGTTAATTCCTTTAAGAACCAAGATTAAGTAAACTTTGTATTTTTAACTTGATTTCTTGAAAAATCATTCTTGAAATCATAGATTTACAAGACTTTATGTTTACTTTGATCATCACTTAACAAGAAAAACAACTTATACTTTCAAGTTCATGATTTACATGAGGATGATCACTTTAATCTTAACATAATCATCCTCTCATCTTGCTAGATTATGTCTTTAATCACTATCTAGCAAGATCATATGATGATCAACATCAATAACATGAGCAAACAACAATCAACAATCATAACAACACTTATACAACTTGTTTTCTTATGATTTTAGTCTTATGTTCAAGATTCATGCTATTGATTCATTGTGTTCTTTAAGATTAACAACTTGTATCTTCTTTTAACCATCAAAACAAGATGTAAAATGAAGAGTAGAATGATCTTACTACTAGCTCAAGGCTAGGGATGATCACTAGATGAAAATGGATGTAACACCTGTGTCATTTCAACCATCAAACAAATGCCAAACCAATGAAATATTGTATTTCATACTTTGGACTAGTATAAATATGTGTATCTTTTGCACATATCAACTCTTGTTCGATTTCAAACTCTAAATCGCTTTCTGGAAGGTTATACGCGCACTAATGCGTAAATATAACCAGTTTAATGCAACAAACACTCCGGAATAGTGAAATAGGTTTAACATACCTTAAATAACCTTTACATAACTTAGATATAAGTTTTGGAAGGTTTGGTGTGGTGAAATCAAAGTTATATCGCTTACAGGGACTAAAGTTGACAAACTGCGAAAGTATGCCAATTTGAACTGTAACAGACATTCCAGAACATGACCATAAGTTAAACACACCTTAAATATCCTCTACATAGCTTAGAAATAGGCTTTGAGGGGTTCGGTGTGCTAAAATAAACTTTTGGGTCATTCAGGGACTAAAAGTGTCAAAAAGTGCACAAGTTTGCATTTTCGCGCATAACTTACGTTCTGAATACATCCGGACATCCAAAAATTTATGTAAGCACTAAAACATTTTATTTTAGTGTTCGGCATAAGAAAAATCCATGCGTCGCGTCATTTGGATCAGTTTCGCACTTTCGGGACCAGATTCGATGTATAAACAGCTGTTTAATTCACAACCACACATTCTAACATGCTTAGTCAGCGGATAAGGATGGAATTTAGGCACCATGACTTTGCAACACATGTATGGATGGAATTTAAACACCTAAACACCATAACTTTGCAACACATGTATGGATGGAATTTAAGCACCATAACTTTGCAACACATGTACGGATGGGATTAAGGCACGTTTTCCATGAAACGATCTTAACGGTTCGGGTATTCCTATAAATACCCATTCACCCCCATTGCTAAAATCACTAGAATCTTGATCTTAGGAACTCTAAGTTGAAACCATTGTTTCATACCTGAGATTCTTGGATCGAGATTAGCATTCGGGGACCCTTCGTAAGTATTCTTTCGTTCTTTTCCTTATTTTATTGCTTTTCGAGTCAGAAAGTCAAACTTTGTTTGACTTTCAGCGTTGACCAGTAATGGTCAATGCGAAGTTCTTTTGAACTTCGCAACGTGAGTGTAATCACGTTGGTCATAGTCCCTTGGGACTATGCCCACTGATTACCACGTTGTCTAGGGTCGTAGGGTAAGCGATCTGATGAATCGCTTATACCTCGAACCCGACCCATTTGGTCGATCATTAGGATCCGACCAAACACATTAGGTGACCATAATAGGTAGGGAATAACCTTCCGAGGTTATACCCTATGGTCGCATCGTTTAAGTAGTTGTATGATAGGTAGTTTATATGCCTTAGGTAAATTACCAGAATACCCTTTTCATGTATAATTGGTAATTAAGCATATGTAACCTAAACCTTTGTCACATAACTGATTATGGAATATGTTTAGGCATATAACACTTGTCATAGGGCTAGTTAGGCGGTCCGAACGCGTTTCACGCGAACGACGCGTTAAAGTAGCATAAGCTACCTAAACGGGTCGTAATGGGTCGAAAACACTTAGGTTAAGTTTCATTTAGTATGTAGGCTTTGTTAAACCAAATGACACGAGTCTCTACACTCGTTTGGTTTACAAACCCTAATGCTACCCGATCTTCCGATCTAGGTCCGGTTAATTAACGTAGTTATCTATATTAGGTACCGTTTGATATCCGCGATCTCTAGCATTGTTTGGTTGTTACTCAAGGACTACTGAGCAATCTCAAGTGAGTACATAGACCCCTCTTTTACTGTTTTCCAAACTGTTTTGGGGTGGAACACATGTGCCTACTGGTTACTTTCATGCTTTCCTGTTTTCACATCATATACATGCTATGTTCGTTAGTACATTATAGTACATGATTTTATGACATTTCATGCTAGGTGTGCCCAATTGTGTGCATTACTTAGTACATCGTTTTACATAGACATTTCGGCATAGACATTTTAACATGATTGACATTTGATCATGCATTTCCCACAAAACATAACTTTGATTTAAACCAAGATTTACTTCAATACTTTGTTTTTGTGCATATGGTTTAGTTGAGACATTTCACTTGCCATACATGACATATTTGACATAGACATTTGACATGGATATTTGACATAGACATATTGATATGATTTACATCTTGACATGAACACTTTGACATATTACCCAATACATTTGACAATTGATTTAAACATAGACTTCTTACATTGGTTTGGTTTGATTAAGTGATTAAGTAACGATGCGTGTGTAATATGATACAAGCATGGTGGATACGCCGCTGGTACTTCCTATATATAAGTGTTTGTATGGTATTACATATCATAGCGTTATTTGAATCATTTCAGTTTGAGACATAGAACATTTTATACAAATAACATACTTTTCACAAGACATTGATTTATAAACATCTTATCTTATGCAAACATATTTTACTTGGTTATTCATTTAACCTTACATTTATTTATACTTATCATCTGATCTTATCGATTTTCAAATGATTTACAAAGCAAAGCAAATAACAAGGTTCATGACTAAACATTTTCTCAAACATAAGTCATGAAACCTATTTTCACAAAACCTATGTATCTCACAGGCATTTTTATGCTGACGTACCTATTTTCACATGTGTTTTTCAGGAACTGTTGCATAAGATGATCAAGATACACATAGGCAGACTTGGGCTTTAGTAACAATAAAAGATGCAAGACTAGTTAATTATGTTGTATTTTCTTGTTTGTTAAGACATTGTAACACTTTTAATCAATAAAACGAAACTTCAATTGCCATGGATTTGAAACAATTAATTCTGTTACAACACTCCCCGATGTTTCCGCCACGTTTTGTATGTTCTACGTGGTCGGGGTGTGACAATGGAGTGGATAAAAGCTTATGTGAGAGGTCCTTTAGCTTCCAAAGGCTCCAAGCTTCCTTATATGGCTTCTAGCACTCTTGTATATGTGTGGATTGTATGATGAATGATTGATGATGATGGTGGTGTTGGGGTGGTGTTCGGCCGAGAGTAGAAGAGGGGAGGGAGAGAGAGCTCAAGTGTTGTGTTTGAGAAGAAATGAGGGTCTTGATCTTAAGGTTACTTATAACATCCATCACCCAAGTTTAACTAATGGTTTTCATGTTTAGTAAAGTGAGACACAATCAAATAAAATAACAAAAGGAAATCTTGTGTGGGGGGCCACAAGAAACCGTAAATAGGTGGGGGGGGGGGGTCTAGACTAGGTGGTAACCATAAGTTAGGTTATATGGTTAAAAATCAAGTATTAGTTAGGTTATTTAGTTACTAGATGTTACATAGTGTGTTATGATGTTCGGGGACCATAACTAGCTCAGTAATGTTAAAACAATGTTTCTAGTGAAAATTTGGTGTTTCGGGTAATGTCTGGTTGTTCGGTTGGTTACCAGTTCGTTAAGGTGCTAAACTATGTAATTTAGTGTGCTTTATATTACCTTTTGTGACAGTTTTGATTCCCGACACTTAGGAAAGCATTCAGGACCATCTAACCATATTTCTGCATGATATTAGAGTGTTTAAATGCTGAATTTTGCTGATTTCTGCAGAATTCTGCAGTTTATGTGAGCTTTAGGCACTTTCCGGCACTTAAACTATCTCTAGGAAGACAGTTTTGTGATCCTTACTTTCCTACACACTATACTAGTGTAATACTTGGTTTCTGGCTCATTCTGTGTCTCAATACAATGTCTGTTTATGTACTGAACTCCGTCAGCATATTTCTGATTTATCTGATAACTGTGTTAACTGTGTTTCGTGCATCATTTGAATCAACAAAGTTCGCATGCAATAATGATATGTCATTTGCAATATATGATGCACATGTATGTATATGGCAATAATCAGAAAGCAGTTCAAATCATCAATTGAAATTTTGCACAGTCATTAAGCACTAATCATTGTTTAATAATTGTACGGATACCTGGAATTTTGACAGTTGTCACAGAAATGGCGCACGCTGATTGGCCACACGTCATTGTCATATGTAATGTTTGTCTCCTGTGGGATTGAGCATCGTGAGGATCATTTGGTGCACACTGGTTGGTTGCACGTCCCTTTCACCTTGTATTGTCTGGAATCTCTGTGTTGGTATAGTTGCGCACCGCAGGATTAACCTGCAGTGGGAACCGCTAAGTGTTTTTAGATTAAGTGTGGGTATGGTCCTATGCGTGCCCGCGCCCGGGGGGTGGGGGGTGGGGGTGGTTGCAGCACACACGTAAGTTGGGACCATTCCCCTCCAATTCGTTTTCATATTATTTTAGTTTATTTTTTCAATTCGTTTTCATATTATTTTAGTTTGTATTTATAAATCTTAAAGAGGATATAATGGTTTTGGTGTTCAACAAGCATGTATTACTTGATTAGGTGTGGTTTTACCACGGGTTTAGGTTTATGTATGGTTTTATTATAAGTTTTGGGTCTGGGATATTAGGGATGGGGTACATGCCATTAGCACCTAATATTCCTTTAATAAATAATTAACAACTAATCAACCACATGTAATTAACCCCAAATGTTACGAAAAGTAAAGACATTTTGGAACTTTAATAAAAGTTGGAAATCATGTATAATAATAGACACAAAAGAGATCACATGGCCGTATTAGGTAAAGAATCCTGACAATATTTATAATATTAACTAACACAAAATTTACATACATACATATATATGTCTCGACTGAAGTAATCAGTGTAGCCTTTTTTACAAAAAAAAAAAAAAAAAAAAAAAAAAAAAATCTTGTAACATGATGGTACGTACTTAATTACACAAGTATATATCAAGCAAATGAAGAACGTAAAAAGCGTTTGGCATTGGAAATTTTATTGATCATGTTCTTGTAGACCCCAATGGTCTTGGTTGCTTTTGAGTGTTTGCATATAAAGAAGGTAAGGGTTGTTTTCTTCTCCATCATCATTATCTCCATTGATTCCATATCTCCTATCACCAGTTTAAAAAAAATAATTAAAAATTGTTTATAGAATTAAATACCTCAATCAGTCAATTACCCACACCTTCCCCATACATTAGGGTTATGAAATTTGGGATTGGTGTTTTATTTATTAAATATTTAAATAAAAATATGAATTGACCAAAATATCCTTAGTTGAATAAACTTAACTGAAAATTTTAACCTGGTTAATACTAAAGGACGTACAGTGTAACGGGTTTTGCAAATAAAAGATTGTGACTGTAATTATTGAAGTTAAACGATATCCGTTGCAATCCGGTACAAACATAAAGGACGAAAAGTGTAATTTACCCTTAAGATTCTTATATTTCACACATGTGAACTTAAGTCCATGTATAAACACCCCTTGCTATTAGTTGTATTATTAGTATAAGATTTTAATAGTTTAAAGGTTTTAAATATTTCTACTCTATTTTTCTTATATAACTTAATTCCTGAACATATAATTCAATTGTTATTATTAAATGTATTTTTAAATATTTAATTACATATTTTTAATTAACAAACAAATGTAAATTTTATAAAACTAGTATTTAGGACCGGTGTTTTGTGGTGGGTTCGTTAAACCGAACAAAAAGTAGACAGAACAACGTTGAACCACGCACACGCATTGCGACGTGTTAACTCGCAAAATTTAGACCGAAACGTTAAACATTATCATAAAAATTCGTGTCAACTCACAAAAAAATAGACCAAAACGTCAAACGTAGATGAGAATAACTAAGTTGACATGTGACCCGCTTGTAGCTACAGGATCGTTAAACCCAAAAAAAAAACCATAAAAACGTTGAACCACATGTGTGTGTAGTGTGTTTACTCACAAATATCAGACTGAAACGTACAAATTATCTTAAAAAATGAATTACTAAATCAAAATGATAATAAAGCAACATAAAAAAAAGTCAAAATAAAAAAGTTTAAGGCTTAAATAGTAAGGCTACAACCCTTGGTGACCAAATGCTTGGTTGGTTTGCCAAAAAAATGAAAAAAAAATCATTTAAATCTCATGACCCTAGTTTTTTAATTATGTTTTCCATTTTTGTTTTATAACAGTTAATTCTACCTAAAACATGATTTTCTTTAATAACTTTTTAATATTTAATTATTAAAAAAATCTGAAAACACAGTGTTGTTTAACTTTTTTTTTTAACATATCGATATAAATTTTATCAAAAATCGAGTTCCTTCAAAAAAATAATTTTTAATTACTTTTTTTATAAAAAAAATGCATTATCTTTGTTTTTCCACATGTACTGATCTTACTGGTTCGTTAGATTTTTTCGATAACTTTATAAAAAATGCATTATCTTTGTATTTTATGTACCTGTAATTTATATTTCATGTGATCGTTGTAACTTATTTGTCATTTTTATTAACTATGTTTGATGAATGTATGTGTTTTTTTTGTTAAAAGATTTCTTATATTGTTGTTATTTATTTTGCTTTTAAAACAAATCGGTTTCAAATGAAAATATTAATTGTAATTATTTCTAACACATTTATGAATAAATAATAAGCATAAAAATATATATTTAATAAAAAATGTTTTAAATGTTGGGTTGTGAATTTGAGTAGAAGGTTGAGGTAGGTTGGGTTGTCTAGGTGTAAAAGAAAGAAATTAGGTTTTTATTAAAAGATTGGGTTGGAGAAGGTTGTGGATAGACATAGCCTAAGCTTAATTATTTGAGGGGTATAATGTGTAAAGATAAAAGTGCAAGGGTTAAGATTAGTAAAAACTTGAATAATGAAATGCTCTTACAAAACTTTTTGTAAATTAATAGATATGAAATAACAATAATTAGACATCATCAACCAAGCCCCTCCATTACACTATTTTGGTGGTGTGAGAGGTGAAAAAAAGTGTGCATTCGTGTCACCTATGTGACGCCACATGGCATCACTTTTTTCTCACCCAAACCTTCAACCAAGCCCCCATAATACATAGTCTGATAAACCCTAATAAAACCCTAACTTTTGAACGGTGATTACAAGCCTCAGTTTTTAGACCATGTACGATCAATGATTTCTAGCTTTAGGGATGCATACATGGAAAAAGAGGGGACAAACTTGGAAGTGAGAGGACAGGGAGAGAGAAGGCCCTTGGTTTGTGGACACGGACGGTCTGTGGGAGTGCAATGGGTTGGCTAAGAGAGAGGAGAGAAGGGCCACACTCCGTGGAGTGGAAGTCGGCCAAGCCTGCCATGACTTCATTGGTGAACCAATGTGTTGTTGATGCTCTTTGGGAATTTAAAAGGTAGAACCCTAAATTAAACCCCATACAAGCATTGACGGATCTTTAACTTAGTTTTCAGTAAAACCAGGGGGCGCAGACTCAATACGTATAAAATTTTCAATAAGATTTACACTATTAAGCGAAAAATTAAACGATGGGGGTGGGGCAAGCCAAGATTCGCCATTGCATACATGTATAATGAGTTGGTGTAGTTTTCAGCTAGGTTGCAAATTGATTAATAATGAGTTGATGACAAGAAGATGTTAAGTACCTAACACGATTTATGTGTATATGTGTGTTTTATACTTTTTTTATAATATATCATATATGCATTTGGAATTATCGATGGAGATCATATAAACAATGGACACGATGCACAAGTACAAGTCTGATAAGAATGTATCTACTTTTGCTAACACACCACATTGGAAAGTTGTGTGACAAATAATGAAATAACAAGTGCATCCGATGTAAAATTGTACAACTCCTTCTCTTTGTATTTAGAAAAATAAAATATATGTTAGGATACTAGAAAAAAAAAGGTTTTTTTGCTTGTGAAAGGTAGAAATAATTCATTATGGTCACATCCGTATTTTAAAGTGTAGACACGTCTATTAATTTACAAAGTAATTTTAAAGTGTTGTTATAATGAAGTCATAACAACTTCAATGTCTAGCATAATGTCAAACACTTTGTTGTAAATTAGTTATTATAATAATGTGAGACACGATATTGCTTTTAATGTGTTTATAACCGATGTTGGTATCAGTTTGGTTTGTCACCGTACCGGCAAACGTTATAGCTTACGATACATAAAATACTCTATTTTGAATACAATCCTGTTTTCAACCATACTTATACCGGAATGCGAAGACAAAAGTTAAACACGCTTGCGTATTCAAATTTTTTTAATAAAGTTAACGAATACTATTAGGAAAAATATCAAACTAAATTAACGAATACTATTAGGAAAAATATCAAACAAAATTAAAAAAATGGATCAGGATTAAGGGGTATATTATTTAAAAAATAAGAATTGGTGGTGGACTCGGGTTACTCTCGGAGTACTCCGTTTGTCCAGTGGGTACCCCGAAAGTACCCGGGATTGAGTTTGTTGGCCGTTAAAAAAAAAGAAATGAAATAAAAAAATATATGTGTTGTATTATTTAAATTTACTGTTTACAGTACATGAAAATGTTTACAGTACATGAAAATTAATAGATATAAATGTTTACAGTACATGAAAATTAATAGATATAAATATCATTTAGAGTTACTGTTTTAGACTTTTAGTACATGAAAATTTAATAGATATAGATGTCCATGATATATTCCAAGATGCTTTTCACGATGCATTCTGGGATATTTTGTGATGGTTTGAGATCAATGTTTTAAAAACCGGTTTTTAGATCAGTTTAACCGGTTGAACCAGGATGTATCGAGCGGTTCAACCGGGCTGACTAGCTAACTCTATAATTTCATAAATTACAACATCAACTCAAAAGTTAATCCAAAAATGCATGATTACGTATTTAAAGATGATCCAAAAGTAAATCCATAATAAAAAATAATCCAAAAATAATCGAAAATCATTCAATTTTTCATCAATATGATATGTTTAAGCCATTTGAGTGTTGAATACATCAAGTTCACGATCGCATAAAAGATGAAATTCACTATTATCGCCATCTTCATCAGCTAGATGATAACTATTTTCGTTTCATACAATATTAAATAAGAACTTTTAGTTACGAATAATCATAATATATAAAAATTACGTAAGATAAGTAACATATTTAATAAAAATAAGTAACAACCCAAACTAAAATAACCCTGGGTCGGTACCATTATTACGATTCAAACCTGTATACCAGATTTTACCGCCGGTACAAACCTTATGCCGTTTCACTTATTTACCGGGGTGTTTCGTACTGGATTTACATTTGGAAACGGTAATACCGGTATAACCGGCCGGTATTTACCGGTTTTTAAAACATTGTTTGAGATAAAAATATTTTTATACGAATTTTACGAC
The DNA here is from genome assembly GCA_030545235.1 of Helianthus tuberosus. Classification (NCBI taxonomy): domain Eukaryota; kingdom Viridiplantae; phylum Streptophyta; class Magnoliopsida; order Asterales; family Asteraceae; genus Helianthus; species Helianthus tuberosus. The sequence continues at coordinate 30,474,529 of CM060436.1, forward strand.
ATGAAAATGTCATTGTTTTACTCTTTTTTAAGGATTCAAGTGACCATCTTCATGATATTTGGCAAGTATCATGACAGAATGGCAAAAATTCATGGAAAGTGTAAAACAACAAATACTTTTAGTGAAATCTTCTCATTATATATGTGAGTTTTCACAATATGTCACTAGTCACTGCATCTTTCACAAACAATAAGGATAACAATTAACAAAAACATCTTAAAATAATCAAGTGATGATCTAGCGGTAAGGTGTTTGACTTCCACAAAAGCAGTGTGGGTTTAAATACTTGCGAGTGCAAGGTAAGATGGTTTTTAAGTACAAAAAAATGTTGTTCAAAAAAATTAGAGCCGAATCAGGATGAAATTGAAATGAAACACCAAGATGATCAATGTTGGCTTTTCCCACTAGTGTGGCCCGGTTTTGAAAACATTGGTTTAACTGTTTAATTAGATGTGGAGTTTAATGCCTAATATGGGCAGTCGATGCGTGTCCATATGGCGGAGGAGGGTGATGATTGAAGAAAAATGATATATGTTATTTGTATATCAGAATGCCGAAAAAACAAGAAATCTTGAAAAAGGGAGCACTTACCATTCAATCTGGAAACGATATCGGCAACTCTATCTTGAGACATTTTGCATCTATGATCAGCCAACACAACTACTTCCTGAACCTGTATGTATAACAGCAGGAACAATTTGATCGCTAGATAGAATCGACGGTAAAATGTATGCATGATCAAAACAAAAGAAAGATGAGAAGAAACTATTCACAAGAGGGAAGGTCAAGGATTCAATGGAGGCGAGTGTCTGAACGTTGACCAACTTCTTTGACTTTTCGGGTTCTTCTTTATCATGTTTAAAAGCAGCCAGGTCTTCTGGAACTGCAAAAAGCTCCATGAGGGTATGTTTCATGTTTGATTTCTTGTAGCATAGGGAAAAGGAAATTCTATATTTAAGGATAGGTTAATTTCATATGTGAAGTAGTCAAATAAAAATAAAAAGGTACCCTTTTATAATGCTTGAAATAGTAGTTACAAAAGCATCTAAGATGGGAAGTTTTAAAAACGTTGTCACGTCACCTTCTTACAGCCAAAACGGGCTCCAAAAACGCCCCCTTCCCTCCCTCCTCACATAATCCGTTTTTGGATGTTTTTCAAGAAAAAACCTCTCCTCCCTCTCTTCGCCACGTGAGCAGTGGCACATCCATAATTTATTTTCTAGGGGTGCGATTGGAGGGTTTTACCATATTTTTAAGGGGTGTGATCAGGAATTTTTATCTAAATAATACACTAAATATTGTTTTCAAGGTGGGCCATCGGCCACCCCCACGGACCTATGTAGGTCCGCCCTTCACGTGAGCCTAAGAAACAGGTGTTGGAAACTTCGGATGCTATAATAGTATTAACCTCAAGAAATCATGATTATGTCAAATGTCCCACCACCTTGGATGCAGATGCATACAAAACAACAAGAATGAATGAATAATTTCTTGAAAAAGCAAATTGCAATTGATCAAATAATGTCCCCGAATTGTGAATTGTACATGGGTATCTTTTGTGGATGAAATCCTAGAGTGCAGCAATAAACTTGTGTGTTTAAAGCTAACTCTTTCTGATTATTAATCATGTTCCCACTATTTCATAATTGTTGATAGGATATTAGTTAGGGTATTAGATTACTTACTATTTGTTGTGTAGATAAGGTTCTTCTTAACTTTGTATGTGTCGTAAGTTTCGTTTGTAGTTATTCTCATTGTACCCATATAAAAACTAGATTAATAATACAGTACTCGACAAGGTTCTCGTTATTCTTTATGGTATCATATTGCCACATTTTCCTTGTCTTACTTCTTGTCCCTTTTTGTCAATCATGTCCTTGAACTTTGGTTGGCCGACAACCATGTCCATAGATTAATAATACAGTACTCGAGAAGGTTCTCGTATTCTTTATGGTATTATATTGCCACATTTTCCTTCTCTCTCTCTCTCTCTCTCTCTCTCTCTCTCTTCTTGTCCCTTTTTGTCAATCACGTCCTTCAACCTTGGTTGGCCGACGATCATTTTCCTTTCGTTGTTCCCCCTAACGACTTTCTTTCTCTTCTTCTCCCTCTCCACCTTCAGGGACACACATAGGTTAGCTTTCCTTTGTTTTCTTTTTCTTGTGGTAGCTACCACGCCAATTGCCATCTCTCACCATAGCCTTGTCATCATCGATATGGCCAATAGCCTTTGCTAGCAATGAGATTCTTAATGTTTGAGTGATGTCGCTACACATCTTGCACTTGTTGGCACGATAATGACTGTCACCGCCACAAAGCCACTTATATTATTGATTCATGCGTAGCTCCTAGCCTCATTAGCTCATGTCACCGCATCCTTATTTCTTCCCTTATGGGTTTCTTTATGTTAATGCATTTTGCACTCTGGTCCGAACATTCAATTTCCTCTCAACTCGACTGCAACGAAGTGTCAGATTATAATATATAGCTAGGATAATGGAAAGAATATATTAGTTAAGAGTAGTGTTCAATTAAGTGGATTGTTCATGTTATCATCTCTTCATATGAACACGTACATTGTAGATTAGAGAGATAAATGGTATGCTATTTGAAAGTTCGGAGTATTAGTGCCGTGCATTTCTTATATCTCTACTTAAAATTGGCTCCGTGTTGAACATATAGCATATAAAGGCCCGTAACCATTTCCTGCCTAGTCCTAAATAAGAGACCCCCAAAACTTCTGTTTCGGGTTTTACCATCAGCATTGGTTTTTTTCCCTCTATGAATTAGCAATTGGTAGCCAAACTATATAGAGACGATGAAGAGACCAACAACACTATTGTCATACAAAGACAAAATATCAAAGTCCAAAATACAAAGCAAGTGCGAATTAAATACGAGACGAGATAATCCAGTTACAATCCAATTATGGTCTTTCCCGACACCCCTCCATATTTCCGCAACTCGGAAATAAAAAAGAACCCAGAAAAATAACCACCGGGATCGATTACTTACCATTTCATCAACCAACACTATGACTAGTCTTCAAATTCGTGCATGTGATCTAATAGGTAATTGGCTGCCAGTTCCTCGTTCTTGTTGCACGCGAAAAACACCTCTAATACTAGCGCTCTATCGAATCCCATTGCTTCAAGCTGAAACAGACATCACCGTCACTTTTTTTTTTAACTCGTAACCACTTTTTTTTCCATTTTAATGTTTCTTTAAGGATAACTTCATATATCCATTCAAAATTTGGAATAATATCATAGTGGAGAGTTCAAATGAAAAGAAATTTTTTGTAAGAATAAAAAAGAAGAAATTTCAACCAATAAGAATCTTTCATTTTACTTCATTTAATTTTTGTGTTTAATATTAGTGTAAGGGTATATTGGTAAACTTAGATAGATCATTAATTGGTAGTCTTCCTTTTAATAGTTAACTACATTAAATTTGTAACTTATTTTCAAAAAAATATACTTTTTCAAAGAAGAAAAAAAATTAATTTAAAGAGTGGGATGAATTACGAGGTTTGTATGATGAATTACGAGTTGTGTAAGATAAATTTCAATATGTGTAGGATAAATTTCAAAACGTGTAGGATAAATTTTGATGTGTGTAGGCAAAAATCTTAGTGTGGAGGAAGATAGTATTTATGACTAATTAATTAGTCAAAGATAATAATAAATGAAAAGAGAGAAACTATTTAATGTTTCACAATTGTACCCTTTGTTCTTTTTCTTCTCAATTTAATTTTCTTCTCATATGAACCTCTCCCTAATATCATATTCACCCAACGGATGATCTTAATATCGAATAATGCCTTTTTTCCAATTTTATGACATTTGTACCCCCTTCTCTTGGAACTAGCATCAAGATAAAAAGAGTTTGGGGCGTAAGGAGAAACAGAAGGGTGTAATGGTCGTATTTTAAATTATATTTAATAAAAATGGGTAAATATGAAAGTTGGAGAAAATGAATGGATATATTTGATACTATTTGATATGATGCAAGTTATCAGGGGTGTATCATTTTTTAGAGAGAAAAATATGACTCACCCGTTCAATGGCTTCACGTTCCTCGGGTGTAACAGTCACCGCCTGTGGCATTGCTGCAGCGAGATCTCCAAGTACATTTCTGAAATATAGATGCTGTTAAGAACAGTGAATAAAATAAAACAAGTACAGAAGATTAGGAATTGACATATGAAACATACTCTCCGCCTTCAACGGGCTCATTGATCAATCGAAGAAAATCAGCCTGATGCTCTTGAATGAGTCTCACCAAGTGAGGATTTTGCTTCCCCAGCTCTTGCAGCATTGGCTGTCATGTGACTGTGTTAGTGTGTGTGTATACACATTTAACAAAAAAAAAACATTTTTGATATAATACCTGCAGTATTTGTGGATTAGCTTGCACCATAGCTCGTAGTGCTTGAAACTGAAAAGTGGAAAATAAATGGTTATTAATTTACGTGAACCCCAAGTATCCATGTGTGTAGGTGGGGGACCAGTGTGGGAATACCTGCGGACTGTTACGGAGAAAATCAAGGTTTCCAGCGGCACCAGCAGGAGCATTTGCACCCATGTCAGGAAGACCCTAGGCCAAATGTAACAACCTTATCGTTTACAAAAACGTTCCAGATGAAAATAGGCAGATTCACTAGCAAACAAAAATACCTGAGGAAAGAGATCCAACGGATTTGCATTTGGTCCAGTAGAAGGCACAGCTGCTGGTTGTGTAGCTGGCGGGGCCTGAGCAGGGGGGTTCACCGCCTGCACACCTGGCACCGGTGAAGCCCCCGCAGCTGGAGGCAACTCGGCTGGCTCAGGAATACCCTGACATGATGATATATTTAGGTGTCACAAATTATCTACTGCAAGTTTAGTTTCAAAGAAAATATAATAGTAAAGTACACGGATGGCCCCTGTGGTTTACTAAAATTTTGGATTTGGTCCCTAGCTTCCCAAAAGTACCCTGTGGTTTGCTGTTTGTAGCACATTTAGTCCCCAGCCAACAAATACAAATCTAAAGATTTTAGCATGTCTAAGTTAAGGACTAAATGCTTTACAAAGTACAAACCACAAGGACCATTTGTGTACTTTTGGAAAGCTAGGGACCAAACCCAAAATTTTGATAAACCACAGGGACCATACGTGTACTTTACTCGAAATATAAATATAAAAAGTTTCTAAGAATTTACAGAATACAGATACTCGACAGCTCTTTCTGGATTGTTGAAAGCAGCACGAAGAGCACGAACGACTGTATCGCGATCCCAGGTCCCACCACCCATATCGAGAATATGCTGGATTGTACCCTCCAGATTGCTTCCAGCAACAAGATTTGATGCTGCTTGATCGTATACATTCTCCGACCTATAATCAAACCATCACTAACATATGAGTGTTTATTACTTTAATAATGTGATTAGATATTCCGTCTTTTGGAGAAATACTAACGGAGCGTTCGAAATAGTTACTGAATCTGGAGCTGGAGCAGAAGGAACAACTGCAGGCCTGCAATAATAGGAAAGTATGTTGTCTAGAAGAAATTGCATTTTGATTATAACTTAGAAGTGCACAAACATGTAGCAGATTAAGCTTACGGTGTCACAGCTGGAGGAGGAGCTTGAGTGACAGCCGGTGCAGGGGGAGCGGCACTTGTCTGAGGTGCCTGCATGACATGATAGGTTCAAACCATTCAAAGCATATCACATACAAACTTTAGAAACATCAATGAGATGCTAGAACAGGACTAAAAGTGGAAGACAATAGAAGTTAAACAAAAAAGTTGATACCTTAGGGGCAGTTGCTGCTGTTGAAGTTTGGCCAGAGGGTACCTTACTCTGTAGTCACGGTTGGAAATAAATTAAAAATAATATACAAACATCACTCAGATCAAGGAACTTATGTCCTGGTGTGCATCCGTCATCAATAAGTTTCCATTTAGTGGCATTTTTATTCAAGAGTAAAATGTCATTTTCGTCCTTCAGGTTTGGCCAGTTTTACGACTTTCGTCCAAAGGTTTGTTTTTCCGCATCTGGATCCAAAAGGTTTGAAATCTTGCCATTTTCATCTGGCTCGTAAACTACATCCATTTTTCTCCGTTAAGTCAGGGGATTCTCGTCTTTTTTGTTAACTTAAAAGGCAATTCGGTCTTTTTCACTTAATGTACAAGCATTTAGCATAATGTACAAATATACACTTAAAGGGCAATTCAGCCCTTTTCACTTTATGTACGAAAATACCCTAACTTAATGGAGAAAAATGAATGGAGTTAATGAGCCGGATAAAAATAGTAAGATTTCAAACCTTTTGGATCCATATGCGAAAAAACAAACCTTTAGACAAAAACTGCAAAACTGGTCAAACCTCAGGGACAAAAATGACATTTTACACTTTATTCAGATAAATAATATTTTGGTGTCTGTAGAAAAATGGGGGCTTAATTTTACCTTAGATAACATAATGACGATAAAAGAATTTTCAGCAACTTTGTTCTCTTCCAAGGTGGTGCCATCTTTAAGCACTTTACCCTGATGAATAAGCATCTGTTGTGCAGCAGGATAAACATCTGATCCTTGAACAGTTTCTATATTTTTCTTCACATCAGCGACCTGCACGAATCATCACACACTATCTTACTACCTTGTGCACAGCTTCAATCACATCAACATGTTAACAAAGGTATTTTTTATCATAACCAATCATAGAATTCAGAAGATGCAAACCGCGTAGAGCATATTGTTCAAGTTGTCATTAAAGGATCTAAATATGTTGCTTTCTGTTTCGTCAGTTTTGCTATGAGCTCAAACAACTAAATTCTATAAATATGCATTTAAAACAACAGAAGAAAATGTGAAGAGTGTTTAACAGTTGCATACTCTAGGCATCTTCACAATGTAACTAAGTAAATAAGTCGGTGTTTATTTAGCTATAAGGACATGTAACAAATTAATCATTATGTTATCGGAGCAGCCTTTGCAAGTCAAATATAACAACTCTCATTACACAAGCAAATTGAATATTGAGGAAGCTAGCTGTATTACAGTCTAGTAAAATTACCAGATTTTGCTTATAACTTAAGCTGATACCTTGAGAGATTTGCTAATTGTAATACAATGATAAACTATTGGGAATACCAAAACAAAAAGAATTACGAGATATGATGGGCATCTAGCATACTTATGATGTGAGATAGTGTGAGACTGAGAGATGAAATCAGTAACAGAGCAACATCCAACCCTCTTGAGTCCAGCAGAAAAGAATCTGCGTGTAACGACTCACGATAATGTCACATGAATCCATGATGCATCCTGATTCATGTACATAGCAATGTTTTTATATGAATGACTGGTAGTTTCGACCAGTTACAACACTAGGTTCTTGTAACACCATAGGCAAATTCCACATCACCAAAGACTGGAGAAATGATGGGCATCTACTAATAAGTTAATAACCCCTGCAACTATGGTGACGCGTTTAAGGAAGCATGAGCCTAATTTATAAATTGCCAGCAATATCAACATGTCTAAGAGAACATCAGAGCTATGGTCTAAGAGAAGTAGAGAACTAGGTTACTAGATAGCCTAAATGTAAACCGTATGTTTGTGTGACTTATGATTCTAATTTGCCACTTCTGATTTTTCTTTAGTGATACAAGTTCATTTACATTTGTAAGATAGAAGACCGAAATGGAAGAGAGATGGTGATGATGATAAGTTCTAGCGGATTGAAAATACTTAGTTGACTAGTAGATTGGAAGTGCGAAATGGTTTACGAACCTGATCTCACAAGTTTCCTAAAAATGTGTCACCGCTGTTAGGAACAGTTACGAATGTAGCAACTTTCCTAAAACGTATCACTATAGTTAAACAATTACGCATGTAACAATTTTCCTAAAGTGCGTCACCAACACTTCTATGCAAACATCATTGACGCAAAAAAAAAAGCAGCACTTCAACTTATCTCTCACAAAGTTCAAAAACCAACATGGTAAGCATATGAAATATACTAGATTCAGTCTTAGTTGATATGTTACGTAATGAAAGAGGTTGGAACACACGCAAGTCAAACCTCAAGCAAACAAAAAACCTACTATTTGATTGTACCAAACATTGATTTCATAATCAATACCAATGTATTCAAAATAATACAATTCAAACATTAAAAATTATAGCCTAAACAAAACCAGTCCAACACCTGTCAGTCATTCTGCTGTGTATATACCCGGTTTTGAAGACCAGAAATCACAACCAAGCTTGAACCACAAGAACATCACTACTGTTTTGACATGAAAAATTATCTGCAGTTGAACACGAGTTTTAAACAGCTCGACTTGGAGTACTTAAACTGAGTATGGGGGTGCTCATAGAGTCATAGGAACGGATACGCCGTACAAGTCAAAACAGAATACGAACATTTGATTTTTGGTTGAAAATGTGTATCTAATACTTAGGAATTACTGATAAACATAACATATACTTGGTATCGACAAAACTTTGCTTTTAGATATCACAAAGGGGATTTAGAAACGAAGGATTAATGTAATGATTATAACATAGGTTTTATGCGTAGTTAGACGGATTGGAGTTATAAATCAGAGGCGCTAAAGAATACCCGGAAAACATTCAGCAGGTAAGTTTATGTACATACTTTCAAAACTGGAATATATGCCAAAAAGTGCAACTCTTTGAAATATGCTAATATCTTGAAAGTTGCACACATGCTAATTAAAATCATATAATTAATCCAGATATACCAGTCATATGCGCTGAGGGGGACAAGGATTTCGTATTATACTATTATACAGAAGTAAATGTAAAGCAGTTATTTGATATATACATAGTCAAACCTAGACCTAAGGACGGATAGTTAGTTAGAATGTGAAATATGATTTGCATGCAAAATGTTGGTTTACACGTTCATGGTATGTTTTATAATGTTTTGATATATTGTTAGGTTCATAAATTGCCCAGAAATAGCCGACGTATGTTTTTAAGCATGTATCTACGTGAACACCAGACAAGGGAACTCTAAAAACAAGAAGAAACTTAGAAGAGAAACCAGTTGAATAATTTTTAATTCCTAAAAACTTTTTGGTACCTGTTTTATTAGAAACTCTACTTAAATTTCCTTGCAAGTACGCAGACTCTCCTTATGTAAATATGTAATAAAATTCATTTCCGCTGCTAAGTTGGTATCAATTGGTCACGTTAACCCCGTTAAGGTGGGGTGTAAACGTAGTTATCGATAGCGAATAGCGACAAACAGCGACGAGGTACCTATATGCTACGTAGCGATAGCGACGAAATAGCACCCGCTATCGTGTGTTTACTGTTTGGAGATAAGGTAGTTAAAAATTTAGGATATAAAAAATAGCCATTTATATTTTTTATATATAATTAAATATAATGTTAATTTTAGACTTTTTATGTATAAATTTTTAAGTTTAAGAACCAAATGTAAACTCGTGAGGGGGTTAAATGTTAAAATACACAAATTAATTTTACACTTTTATGTAATTTTTTACAAGTTTTAGGGACTATACGTTGACTAATGAAAAGATAGAGGGGTTAAAGGTTAAAATCCATAAAGTTATTAACCCTAAAAAGCTAAAACACAGAACACGCAGCCGCTCTTCTTCTTTTCTTCTTCTTCCTGGTTTCCAGTAGGTTTCCGGCATAAATTACAGCACCGGGGTCGGACTTCGTCGTCGGAATCCCGCTATAATCACGCCATGGAGTCGCTAAGTAACATATTGCGAGGTATGGTCGATTCGCTACGAAGCGCACGATAAATTGTATTAGTTTAAACATGGCCACTTGTTGACTGCTTCTAACCGTTGAATTCACATTTAATTTCAACAAAACAAAGCAAGTTACAACTTCAATAAATTTCTGCATTCCAATGCTATCCTACCAAAACTGTGACTGCCACTGCTTCCCAAACAAAGAAACCAATCAATTTAACCACTACGACACCAGTTCATTGACATGACCATTCAAAACTTAAGCAATTCCCAATATAACCTAACTTACCCTATACAAAAGAAAAACAACTATGTAACTATGTGAGCCAGAAAAATGGGTGGTACTACCACTATATCAAATGCGATTACCACTCACTTCTCTAATCGGGTAACAGCATATAACCAGAACCACAAATTTAACCTTCCAATCCGATAAAACTTCAACAGATACTCAATATTCAGAATTCAACTGTATAATTGTATAAACAGTTTATACAATTCAACAAAACTTTAGATTGTTAGTCTCAATTCGTATGGTCTGAAACGTATATGATTGTGCTGTTACCTTTCGTGATATGAATTGTGTGGTTAGGTATGAAGATGACTGTATTGTTTTTCAAGCTTAGTTACTGTAGTTTTATAAACTACACCTTCAAAGCTTGAAGAGCAATACACAATCATCTTCATACCTAATCACACAATTCATATAACAAAACGTAACCACACAATCACATACGTTTCAAACCATACGGATTAACATTCAAATCCTAAATCAACAACGCACAATCTAATGACAACTTTCACAGTTCCAGAACCACAAATCGATGCTCTAAACCTAATTTCGTAAACCTCGAGATCATACAACCGCATAAAACCCTAATTCCTCACCAATTACACATAAAACCACCACGAATCGATCAAAATCAACGAAAAACAAGCGGAATTGAATCGAAACTAACCGTATCTTCACCTTTCACTTCGATTTCGAAGTGCGAGCCCTTCAATGTCTTCACAAAAACCTTCATCGTTCGATTTGTTCGTCTGCAGTTGAAACTCAAATAAGAAGTCGATTTACGTGAAGAAAAACGAGATTAGATGTACGAACAAGCAATCGGAAGCTGTAGAATGCGTGAGAGAATACCGATTTCGTCTTCTATGCGTCTGTGTGTGTGGGAGAAAGGTGTGGGGGTGTATACGGTGAGATACCCCCTTTCTCAAGGCAAAGGGGAAGGTGGAGGTGTTTGGAGCACGCGCTTGGTGTGTGTGGATACACGCGCTGAGGCTAGAGGCTAGAATGTGCTAGTGCTGATTGTGGCCTTGTGGGGGGGTTTAGTTGTGTAATGAGTCGGGTTTGACCCGGCTGATAAAGGTTTTGGCTTGTGGGTTGGTTGGATCGACTAAAACAGTTCGGTTTGATGGTTACCCAATGTTTTAAAAACCGATTTTTTTTATTGTATCAGGTAAAGCTCATAGATGATTCAGTCGGTTGTATCGGTTATCGGGTGGTTCAACTGGGTTTACTGGTTAACCTTATTTATATCTATATCTATATCTATATCTATATCTATATCTATATCTATATCTATATCTATATCTATATCTATATCTATAATACTATATTAAGAGAACTGGGTTTTCTATCCTTTTCGTAATTTTGCCATAGGTACAAATCTTGAAGCACCATGTACAAATGAAGCAAGTCATTTTAGATGGGTGAAGGGGTATGGTCCCAGATCTCGCGTCAGCATGACCGCGAGTGACCGTTACCCTTATCAAAAACCTCCACCAGCAAGAACTTATCTGTGTCCGTGCGGGCACGCGCGAACACAGCGGTTGAAACCAATCTGTCCATTGATGAGAAGACTTACCTTAAGTACGAGAACGAATGTTACGCATAGCGATGCGGCCTGGCACCGCATCCTATGGACATTTTCGTCACGACAAGGGAACTGGACAACAGTAACAGTCACCAAGCGGCGATGCGGCACGGCACCGCATCCCGCATCCATCTTGGTCAGAACAAGAACGCGAGAACAACATCAGTTACCGCAAGCAGCGATGCGGCCCGGCACCGCATCCTGCCCACAAGGCAAGTGGGTCTGACACCACAGTGCAAGTGGCACTAAGAACAGTCACTTGTCAACCCACATGTGTGCAACAGTCTGACACCACAGCAGGACGTGGCATCACCACAGTGACCGACAGGCCTGACACACCTACAGGAGGCTGCGCGATGTCAGACTAGCCACTCAACTACCCTCCTTCACTCCTCGGCTATAAATACCAACCCCAAACCAGGTTTGAGGTATCACTTCACAACTCTCTCACTACTACTACTATCACACTTTGTTTCCCAAGCAAATTACTGATTCTCACGCCGGAGAGTGGTAACAAGGAGCACCCCCCACCCCATCATCCTTGTTACGAGTCACGGCTTGTTTCCTTGTGCAGGAAACCAACAAGCGGACGATCCAACCAGCGATCATCGGAAAGAAGGGATTAACCCTACTTGACGCGATCAGTGAGTTAACCCTACCCGGTTAACCATTGTTTCATCATTGGCGCCCACCGCTACTCTTAGCACTTTTTTCCACATCCTTTTTTCTTTCCCAAGATTATGGCTGATCGCACTACGGGGGATAACCTAATCCCTGCAAACCCAGGGCCTACGGGAAGCAACCCCCAAGCCCCAAATCTTGAACACATTGGCACATCAACGCAAGGGGGCGCATCCCTTACGTTCGGACACGATCTATCACAGTACGCTACTGTGATACCTCCAGGCATGAACCTTCATACCTGGTACGACCAGCAACAAGCTTTGTTGGCCGCAACATACAACAGAGCTTGCGCAGAAGCACAAGTACCGGTCGGGCCTACCCCAGCACCGCATACCCCTGCGGGTCGTGTTTTACAATACGACGGCAGGACCCCAACACATCCAGCCTCCCGGAGTAGGTACGAAGACCGCGGTTCCTCTTACTGCGACGTCCGCACACTTGATGAGGACGATTTCTCGTATGGGTCCCGCCGCAGGGGCCCTATACATAGCCGCCTAGGTCCCCATGGCGAAACTAGGCGGCAGTCTACAGCCCACCACGGCCCCGGCATCCAGAGCCGGCTGGGACCTCAGTCCCACCATGAAGGGCAGGGCCGTACCGATCCGGACGATGGTATATACTGCGGGGAATCTCATGCCACTAGCAGCAGACCGGGAGGTCGCAACTGTGTTCCTCCCACTCACCCCCGCACTACATACCTCCGCGCTGCAAAGCGCCACCAGAGCCAACCCTACAGGCCGAAATCTGCGGCTTAAAACTCCAAATTTGTCCCAGATATTGCCAACGGCGATGTCATCACCACCAAATTCCCATTAAACATTGGGAAATACAACGGTTCGGCCGACCCAGATGACCACATGAACATCTTCGTCGGCGCCGGGTGCAACGGCAGGTGGGATTAACCCACTTGGTGTCAATTTTTCCCGCAGACCCTAACAGGTCTGGCCAGGGCTTGGTTCGATTCTTTGCCTGTGGGGTCACTGACCTCATTCGAGGACTTGCAAGCAAAGTTCCTCGCACATTTTTGCCAGCAGCGACGTCATGAACGTGATTCTATGGACGTCATGAACATCTGGCGCAGAGACAACGAATCGCTTGAGGCGTTCGTTGTCTGTTACAATAAAGAGTGCCTGGAGATAGGCGACGTTGCAGACCAAATGGCACGCAACCATTTCATTGTCACTGTTAAGGACGAACAAATGGTTATGACTATCTCCGGCAAGGAAGGCTTGCCTAAGAAATTGGAAGATGTCATGGTTGCGGTCAAGACATACGCCCAGACTTAGCGGTCCCTCAAACCGCACGTCTCAAAGGCACAGCCCCAAACGGAAGGCCAGTCCTCCCACCAAGAACACAAGCGCAACAACAAGCGCAACCGGGACACATGGAATCACGGCAGCGATCCCAGACCATATGTCTCGCGTAACAACCAGCCCGACGCAAGGGCAACAATCAACGCCCAGCGTGAAAACCGGGCGTCGAAGAAGGAGTCTTGGGACCGTAACTGAACCGAGATCAACCAGTCGCCAAGCGACGTCCTCCTTACGGACGCGCAATTCCTGCTACCGGCCCAACCGATGAAGTCCAAGAAGAACCAGGATCTCGCACTCTACTGCGAGTATCACAAGGACAATGGCCACACAACAAACAACTGCATCAGTCTCCGACTGGAGATTGAGCGAGCCCTAAAAGAGGGGAAGCTGCAACATCTGTTGCCAGCCGCGCAAAAACAAACAAAGCGCATCACCCCACACAATGAGGGCCCCTCCATGGGTAAGAGGACCATGTACGTGGCCTCAACCCACATGATCAATGGAGGACGAGGAAAGCCACGCAACGCAGCAAGAAGACCGGACAATGACTGGAAAGATGAGCAAGTCGTCTTTCCAAAAGTCTGAGGCGGACCGCGTGACAGGCGCGCCGTCGTTATCACAGGCCACCTGGCTCACTACTGCACCGAGCGACTCTTCATCGACCCGGGCAGTACATCTGACATCATATATGAGCAATGCTTCAACCAGTTCGACGACGAAGGCAAGGATCGGTTGCAGCCGGTAGACTACCCTTTGGCCGGGTTTGCGGGGGAAACCGTATTCCCCCTGGGCCAAATCACTTTTCCTGTGCGCCTCACCAACGGAAGGCACACACGAACGGAGGAGGTAAACTTCATGGTTCTACCTCACACCTCCAAATACGACGTACTTCTTGGGAGGGAATCCCAGGGCGACTTCAACATGATCACATCCGTCCCCCACTCTGCCATCGGTTTCCCAACCGAGACGAGGGTTGCGATAATATACGCCCGCAGAGAAGTTATGTCCTCGGACGAGCTGCGTCCGACCAAGATAGCAAGGCCTACCCCCAACATGCAACAAGAAAAATGGGTTCTTAACGCAAGACACCCAGAGCAAACGGTCACGTTGGGCCACGCCTTGTCCCCCACCATCAGAGCGCGCCTGAAGCAGCTCCTCTTCAGGAACCAGGATATTTTTGCGTGGACACCCGCAGACATGACAGGGGTACCACGCGAAATTGCGCAATATTTCTTGAATACCATGCCAGGTATCAAGCCGGTAATCCAAGGCCAACGCCACCTTGGATCTGCAAAGAACGAGGCGATGCATGAGCAGGTCCAAGAACTGCTCTCCGCAGGCATCCTGCGGGAAGTCAAATACCAGACTTGGTTATCCAACCCAGTCATGGTAGAAAAACCAAGCGGGGGCTGGCGCATGTGCGTCGATTATAAAGATCTCAACAAAGCCTGCCCCAAGGATTGTTACGCACTTCCGGAGATCGACGAGAAGGTCGATAACCTTACACCATTTCGATGGAAGTGTTTCCTCGATTGTTACAAAGGCTACCACCAGGTACAGATGACAATCGAGAACGAAGATAAAATGGCATTCCGCACGCCCACCGAAAATTACTGCTATACGAAAATGTCGTTTGGGTTGCGCAACGCGGGTGCAACCTATCAAAAGTTGATGAACGACACTTTTCGCGGCCAAATCAGCAAAAGTGTCGAAATCTATATGGACGACCTGGTCGTCATGAGCATGGAGGAAGATACCATGCTCAACGATGTTGAAAGAACATTCCAAACTCTGCGAAGCGTCAATATGAAGCTAAACCCAGGGAAATGCTCGTTTGGAATGGAAGAAGGCAAGTTCCTTGGATTCATAGTAACCAAAGATGGATTCAAGGTGAACCCGGAAAAAGTTCAGGCGATCGAGCGCATGCCATCACCTTCTACGATGAAAGAAATGCAGCGACTAGCCGGCAGGTTAGCCGCACTGAATAGATTTTTAGCCAACCATGCAGCTAAGTCCTACCCTTTCATCAAGACCCTGCGGGGCTACTTAAAAAAGGAACAATTCCAATGGACCGCAGAAGCCGAAAAAGCTTTCCGGGAGATGAAAGAGTGTTTGATTCAACTCCCAACTCTAACCGCACCACGCAAGGATGAGCCACTTATTTTGTACCTATCTGCCGCGGACAACGCGGTAGGCGCGGTACTCATAGTGGAGCGAGAAGGAGTTCAAACACCCATCTACTATATCAGCAAAATGCTCAACGACCCAGAGACGAGGTACTCCATCATGGAGAAGTTGGTATTGGCACTAGTGTACACATCAAGACGGTTGCGACGTTACTTTGCAAACCACGCCATTACAGTGTAAACCAACTACAGGATCGGCCCGATCCTATCAAAACCCGACTTCTCTGGTAGATTAGCAAAATGGGCAATTGAGCTGGGCGCACTTTCATTGAACTATAAGCCGCGTCCCGCAATCAAAGGCCAGGTCCTGGCTGATTTCGTTGCCGAAGTACCAGCAAATCGCATTCAAGAATGCGAGGAAGCACAAAACCCTGCATCGCCACCATCC
Organism: Helianthus tuberosus; assembly: GCA_030545235.1. Classification (NCBI taxonomy): domain Eukaryota; kingdom Viridiplantae; phylum Streptophyta; class Magnoliopsida; order Asterales; family Asteraceae; genus Helianthus; species Helianthus tuberosus. The sequence continues at coordinate 30,490,730 of CM060436.1, forward strand.
TCCGCAGAAACCTGGGCACTATATACAGACAGTGCATCCAACGAGGATGGTGCAGGCGCAGGTCTGCGACTCGTCTGCCCTGATGGCCAAGAGCTCACCTATGCAATCCGCCTCGATTTCAAAAGCACAAATAACGAGGCAGAATACGAGGCCCTACTGGCAGGGCTGCGTCTGGCAGTCAAACTCGGCGTCCAACATTTGGAAGCACACGTCGACTCACTATTGGTTGCAGGGCAGATACGCGGCGACTGTAACACCTCGCAAATTTCGGGTTAATATTAAAACGACACGTGTCATGTAAGACAAAAACGCGTTGGAAACCCGGATGTAATAAAGATGTTTTCGGTAGGATTTAAAGTGGCGTCATGTTAAATTGTTACCTCTGAACACCTCAATAATAAATCCCAAGACCCGATTAAATGTTATATACATCTAATATACCCTCAATTCAGAAAAGGGTTCACAATAATGGACTTGATAATGCATGATGAGGTCCCATGATGAAATGAACGATAAACCGTTATTTTCGGGTCTTGTAAATGCAATCAATTGAAACAAGACATCATGGTAGGGTATGTATCAGTTAAAGATCATTAATAGAGGCCCCATATTGCCAAAATGAAGTCCCTAAGTCGAACAAGTGGGTGCCCTTTCAAACCAACAACAAACAAAACAATTCTGATCAGATGAGGGCGTCGCGTAGCGCGACAGCCCCTCGCGCTACGCGAGGGTGCGCCCAGCAACAGCAGAACCCACAGTTGGCTGTTTTGTGCACTTGTGACCCTTTAGGCCGGTTTTTCTTGCACATGCATGAACCTTAGACACCCCTACATGCTACTTACATGTGTTGATCAGTTGTGGAAGGCCTTAGACTTGGTTGTCACTTGCTTATGGTGCATGAAACTTGTATTTAAAGACCCATTCATTCACCACTTTCACTCACAAATCAATTCCAAGCATTCTGATTATTGGAGAGCTTGCAAACTGATCAAGAGCCTTCCTAGCCATCCTCTAATCATCTAGTAAGTCTCTAATCCCTTCTAAATTAATTCTAGTTTAGTTTTTAGCTTAAAAGTCAACATATCGTATTAAACGGTTGACTTCGGGTTTAGTTATCGATAGCTCAGTCGTAACCCGAATTAAAAGTACCGTTAGATAGGTAATTATATGGGTATTAAACCCTCATAAGGGCAAGTACCAATTCCAGACCTAACTAGGTCGTTTGTCGGGTCAAACGTTGACCGAAAAAGTCAACAGAATTGACATTTATGATTTAATGCATGAAATGTAATCCGTAAGGCGTGTAACTTGTTCTAACCTTAATATAACTTGGTAATAAGTATAAAAACTTGTTTGCGCTTGCCCGACTCGACAAATTTCTATTTAAACCCGGTTCGGAACCGAAAGGCGCAAAACCTTGACTTTTGCGTTGACTTCGGTTCTGACCCGTTTTAGTTGGTATTAGACATACCTTAAAGTCTCATTAGGATTGGGTTGCATGTTAGTATAAGTCTCTATACTTGTTTCGTTGATTATCCGTTGCATGCACACGTTTCCGTTAATCGCTTAAAGTGGACCATAACGCCCTTATGACCTTATAACGAGTATTTTGAAAATGTGGAAATGCAATAATCTTAGTTACTGATTATTTAGCATGTACGTAAATTTTCACGTCAAGCGGAGGTCTAGATTAGGAGATATGCGCATTTGCGTAAATAATAAGCTTTTTATTAATTAAACGGCGCGATTAACGCATAGCCTATCTAAACCCGATTTTCGGTACCAAAACTATTACCCGCTGATGTTAAATAATATTTTAGGATTTTTGGAGATTTTTAATTATTTTTAAGCTGGTCTTAAGCTAGGCTTATCGCATTGATTCGGTTAACACCGAATATGCCCTTTTAAGCCATAAAACGAGTTTTACAAACCCGATTGATACCAATCCAATTGCCACTGATTTAAAATAATAAATATAGTATTTTGAACCTGTTTTGCTGATTAGAAAACTCAGATTGGTATTTTAACGCGTACGTCGCTTAAAACGGCTTTATACGCGTATTAAACGCGTAGTTTAGTATTAAAACCATTTTGCCACGTAAGACTTAATACCATTAGACATAACCTGTTAATGTAAGCTATTTTACTGATGTAATCAGACCCGGTTCATAGAAACCTAATTTAATCCTTTTATAATCTTTCAATTGACCAAAATACCCCTACGGGGCTTATTAAGAGATTAAACTCGTTATGGGCATTATGGAAGATATCATAATGATATCACCACATATTTAAAGCGTATTAACTTAGGAAACCTGTTCACGACCCTTTCGGTTACCCGTTATGCATTATGCGCGTTCGGTTCGGTTTATGTAACTAGTTTACATAAATTAGCCGAAACGGGTCAAACCTTATCGGTTCATTCTCAAAATCCAGAATGTGTATCATATACCCATATTAAACAAGTCTTCAAACTTGGCGGGTCTAAATCACATTCTATCCGGTCTTCGCTTAATCGTGCGTACGAACCGTATCCTTAAAACTAACCGGTCTAAGCTTAAGCTTAATTAAAGATCCGTTAGGATTCTAATAGGTTGTTATAAACCTTCGTTCCAGATTAGGAGAACCAGTAAAAGATACCACACTCGCTGATTTTGAACTATACTTGCTCAGGTAAATACTTTTAACTTATTTCCCTATACGGGCTTGGGTAAGGTATATAAAATACCGCTTGGTCGGGCATTGAATATTTAATCTTATTATGGTTAAATTATTGAGATGACTCCGTTTAATTTGTTTTGTTGCTTAAAGCCTTTGGGGGGTTAATGACCGTGTCCCGGATATCCCTGGCATCATTTTACGAAATGGCCACGACCTTAGCACTCAGGTGTAGGCGTACACCTGTAGTGTCTCATAATTAAAGTGGTGTGTTAATTGATCTTTAACCCGGCTCGATCCGGGCTACTGAACGCATAAGAAACATGTAAATCCTTTACAAGCTTATATATTAAATAATTATCCCAAGTTATAAAATATTTGTGCCTTGTGCCTTAAATGCATTTCTTAAACTCTTTTCAAAATGAGTCGGTTGATTGTATTTACCAGTGTAAACTGACGTATTTTCTTAAAAAGATTGAGTGCAGGTACTACGCGAAATAGGCTGGCTTGTCTCCTAGCATCCATATTAAGTCTCGCCAGCTTGGATGTCATATCTGTTGAACATTTGTTTCCTTTTTATTTGTGATCTACCTGTGGATTTAAATTCGACTATTTGTGATACTTAATATTACAATATCGTTTGGTTGAATTAAATCTATATATTGCTTCCGCTGTGCATTTAAATATTGTGTTGTTTGACTATTATGTTGCCAACCACGTCACGATACTCCCCCACCGGGCCCACCGGTGACACGTGGAAATCCGGGGTGTGACAGGTTGGTATCAGAGCCAACTCTGAGTGAATTAAACACTAGCCTTTTGTGTTTAATCTCAGTTACACAATTGCACATATCTAAACTTTCGAGTCTAGACTTATAACATAAGACAAATTCCACCCTATTCGGTTTTTGTTTTGTTCTTTAAAAACTTTATATTTTGTTATTTGTTATCTTATGTTTTGTTGACAGGTATAACCAAGAAAATGCCTCCAAGATTTTTTCGTATGAGAGGACGAGGAGGAAAGGGGCCGACCACCGCCCCCAACGACCATGAAGCTGGGCCATCCAATACACGAGCTCCTATCCCCGCCGAGAGTGACGGTACTCGGCGGAACCAAAGAGGTCTATTTCAACCGGCAAGACGGTCGGTTTCAAACAGCTCTACGACTCCCGCTCAAGACTCCTATGGGCCACATTCAGAAAATGAGCCTAGAGACCCTCACCATTCACACATACCGTTACAACGATCTATGTCGCACCGTCCTTTTGGAGACCCCACTCCAATCTTTCAAGGCCAGTTCAACCCGGCGGATTATCTACCAGAACCAGTGGGTTTTAACCCATTGGGGCCGGAGGACCATTTTTCAGGAGGAAACGATATGGATGAGGAAGACGACCCCGAAATGCCCGCATCAGGAACTCCCAACCACCCAATAGAGGTCTCGGATAGTTCCATTTACCAAGGACCACCCTATAATGGTCCAGATAGCTTCCAGGCTATCTTTACTCGGCACGAATGGTATTTTACACCCTCTCACCATTCGTCGCCACATGAGCAGCCACAACCTCACTATTCTTCGCCGCATGAGCAGCATCAGCAGCATCATCAAGATTCCTCTGGGAATCACCAGTTTGAGGCAGTTACGCCACCGCCTCCACCGCCACCAGTTCAGCCGGCGCCTCCACAGCCGCAAAGACATAGGAGATCCGGAGCTCGGATGTCCACACGAAGAGAAGAGTTTCATCTCAACTCTCCTCTACAGTCAAGTGGCAGAAATTATCAGCCGCTTCCAGAAGTTCCACAGATTGGTGGACCATCAAACCCCTACGCGCAGCAACCGCCACCTATGGGTTTCGATAATCAGATACCAGCATACACGGGTCCTTCGATGTACAACCCGTTTGATCCACCGACTCACCCTAACCTCGGATACGCTGAAGCCGACCCGTATATGGTAGCAGCAAATTACAACGCCCTTAACCAGGAGGGACCGTATGGAGGTCCTTGGGGAGTAGGCTACCCAGCACAGGGATACCAGATGCCTACACAACCCCCGTACTACCAACAACCCCCGCCGTCTCTGCAGATGTCGCCACCACTGCATCAGGAAATCCTACAAAGTATTAGGGAGGTGCGGCATGAGGCACGGGAAGACCGAAGGCGTAACCAGGGTATGTTCAAGACCTTGACGAACTTAATCAAGGGGAAGAGTAAGAAGGATCAGTAAATCCTTTGTGTGTGTATGTCTACTTTAAAAATCAAGTCCCTGCGTGGACATTTATTATTTGTATGTGTATGTAGTCCCTGCGTGGACATCTACCTTTTGTACTTAGTCCCATACGAGGACTTGTTTCTATTTTAGCCCCTGCGTGGGCACATCTTTCTGTAAGACCCCTGCGTGGGCATGTACTGGTTTAAACCCCTGCGTGGGTAAGTTTATTATTTGTAAAAAAAAAAACCCGTTTAGGGCTGTGTGTAATAGTATAATAGATTAATGGAATGTTTGTTTTATAAATTTCATAATTGCCATATGTGCATATATAATGTATAAAATGAAATAAATTAAAATCATTCCTTTTAAATTAATCTGCCTATGAAATTAATTAATTAAGGATCTTAAAAGTGTGAACCCTAGCCTCGTGTCAAATATAAGACCGGGCCAAAATGGTAAGACCTGTCTAAAAGATTCAATTTCCTGTTAACATCTTAAAACATGTTAACACTCCTGACAGAAGTGATTCGTTAAAATCACATACGTCATATTATAAAGGAATTCTTTAAAAGATTCCTAACCTAGTTTAATGATCTCTGAATCCTAGGTTTACATCATCAATTAAGATGATCATATTTTAACCATACGTGGTAATATAATGCCTACGGGCCCTTCTCATTTTCATATGAGACAAAAGACAGTAATAGTCTGTGACCCTGTCTGAAAAAGGTAATGAACTTGGTTCAAACCTTAAAAAGCCTTGATTCTCTTGAATTCATAGCTTATAATTTAAATTGTCCCTGTGACTAGGCCTTATGTGCTAATAAAACTGTTATTGTTTTATAATTAGGATAAATTATTTTAGAAATCCTAAATAAATGTGAGAAATAAATTAACCATATATGGTCTATGTTTACCGCGGTTAATAAAAATTGCCATAAAAGACAATTTCATAATAAACTCACCAATAAATTATTGTCAATATGTTACAGTTCAAAATACATGGCAGACTCAAACGAGGTCAACAGTCACCCAGGAATAGTGCCTGATAATGCCCCTGGGAACGTAGCAGGTGCAGAATTGCAAGCTATGATAGACAATGCGGTTAATAGAGCCATGGATAGACAAAACCATGGATCAAGTGGTACCCATACGAGGACCCATTCTGCATCACACACTAGAACACCTTCCAGGACCCACACTGCCCACAACAGTAATTCTCACCACTCGTCAAACCGAAGGAGTGCTCCATCCCAGAGGGTCATTCAGGATCAAGGACCCCGTAATAGAGGGTGCACCTATAAATACTTTGTGTCGTGCAAACCCAGAGACTTCAATGGGGAAAAAGGAGCTGTGGATTGCATGACGTGGATGGATGAAATGGATACTGTGGTGGATATTAGTGGTTGCCATGAAAGGGATATTGTGAAGTTTGTCTCACAGTCGTTCAAAGGAGAAGCCCTAGCCTGGTGGAGATCATTGATCCAGGCTACAGGAAAGGTTCCATTATACAACATGACCTGGGAGCAGTTCATGGCACAAATCAAAGAAAATTTCTGCCCTCAACATGAGGTTGAGAGAATTGAATCTGACTTCCTGGCGCTGGTCATGAAGAACCTTGACTGTCAGGCCTACTTAACCAGTTTCAACACTTTGTCGAGGTTAGTTCCTTACTTGGTAACTCCGGAGCCTAAACGTATAGCTCGTTTCATTGGAGGGTTGGAACCGGAGATTAAGGCGAATGTGAAGGCCTCGAGACCAACTACTTTTCGGTCAGTAACGGACATTTCATTGTCCCTTACCTTGGATGCTGTTAGGCAAAGGTCACAGAGGAAAAGTGACACCGAAAAGAGGAAGCGTGAGGATGACAACTCACGTCGTTCAGACAAGAAGCAGAAAGGAAACAATGACCAGAAGAAAGGGTCAGGTTTTAGGAGGGATGGCCAGCAGTCGGGTGAAAAACCCAAATGTAAAATCTGCAAGAGGCAGCACTTTGGCAAGTGCAGGTTTGAATCCAACTCTCAATCACAATCGAAGCCTTTTGCTTGTGGTTTATGCAAATCCAGGGAACACAAAACCGTGGATTGCAAGAAAATAAAGGATGCAACTTGCTATGGTTGCAATGAAAAAGGGCACATCAAGAGCAATTGCCCAAAATATGCCAAAAAGCCGGAAGAGGCTAGGAAGACCAATGCAAGGGTCTTCAGAATGGATGCAAAGGAAGCCGTCAAGGACGACAACGTGATAACAGGTACCTTTCTCGTAAATGATGTTTACGCGAGAGTGTTATTTGATTCAGGCGCTGATAAGTCGTTTGTAGATAGTAAGTTTTGTGAATTGTTAAAACTTCCTGTTAGAATTTTAAGTGTGAAGTATGAGGTGGAACTAGCCGATGGCACAATAGAAACCGCTTCAACCTTATTAGATGGATGTTTCATATCCATTAGGAATCACTCTTTTCCTTTGTCTCTACTTCCGTTAAAACTAGCCGGTTTCGACATAGTTTTGGGTATGGACTGGTTATCACATAACCAGGCCCAGATTATTTGCAATAAGAAGCAAGTGATAATCAAGACTTCGTCTGGTGAATCACTTACTATCCAGGGAGATACCCAGTATGGGCTGCCCGAGAAGATGTCTATACTCAAAGACTCAAAGTGTTTAAAGAAGGGCTGTGTCATCTACATGGCACAGGTGATTATTGATGAACCGAAACCCAAGATTGGAGATATCCCAGTCATTTCTGAATACCCCGAAGTATTTCCTGAAGAACTACCTGGTTTGCCACCAGATAGGCAAGTGGAATTCAGGATTGACATTATTCCTGGATCAGCACCAGTTGCAAGGGCGCCTTATAGGTTGGCACCAACAGAGATGAAAGAACTGAGGACGCAGCTAGATGATCTTCTAGCCAAAGGTTTCATAAAACCTAGCTCGTCTCCTTGGGGAGCACCAGTGTTATTTGTCAAGAAGAAGGATGGATCGATGCGTCTGTGCATCGACTACCGCGAGCTTAATAAGGTTACTATCAAGAATAGGTATCCTTTGCCCAGAATCGACGATCTGTTCGATCAACTTCAAGGGGCAAGTTTCTTCTCAAAGATTGACTTGAGGTCAGGCTACCATCAATTGAAGGTTAGAGATGAAGATGTGCGTAAGACAGCATTTAGGACTCGTTATGGTCACTACGAGTTCCTAGTGATGCCTTTTGGGCTCACAAATGCACCAGCCGCATTCATGGATCTCATGAATCGCGTCTGTAAGCCTTACATGGATAAATTTGTCATCGTTTTCATCGATGATATCCTCATCTACTCAAGGAACCAAGCTGACCACGAGAAGCATCTTCACTGTATTTTGGAACTACTTCATAAAGAGAAGCTCTATGCCAAGTTCTCAAAGTGTGAATTCTGGCTTCGAGCAGTCCAATTTCTTGGACATGTTGTTAGTGAGCAGGGCATTCAAGTAGATCCCGCTAAAGTTGAAGCTGTCATGAATTGGCATGAGCCAAAGACGCCTACAGAAATTCGTAGCTTCCTAGGCTTGGCAGGATACTATAGGCGATTCATAGAAAACTTCTCAAGGATTGCTGCACCCCTGACTTCGCTGACACGTAAGAAGATTAAGTTTGACTGGGGTCCTAAGCAGCAGGAATCCTTTGATATTCTGAAACAAAAGTTGAGCAATGCTCCAGTGTTGACATTGCCTGATGGAATAGAGGAGTTTGTAGTTTATTGTGATGCATCACACACCGGGATGGGATGTGTGCTTATGCAGAAAGGCAAAGTCATTGCCTATGCTTCACGTCAGTTAAAGGTGCACGAAAAGAATTACACCACCCACGATTTGGAGTTGGGTGCCGTTGTATTCGCACTAAAACTGTGGAGGCACTACTTATATGGAATCAAATGTGTGATCTATTCTGATCACAAAAGCCTTCAACATCTGTTCAACCAGAAGGACTTGAACATGAGGCAACGCCGTTGGATGGAAACTCTTAATGATTACGATTGTGAAATAAGATACCATCCCGGCAAGGCGAATGTAGTCGCCGATGCCTTGAGTCGGAAAGAAAGAGTGAAACCCATCCGAATCAATGCCAAGAGCATGGAAATAAAGAACAACTTGATAGAAAGGTTGTTAGCTGCACAGAAGGAAGCTGTGTTGGAAGCTAACTATCCCAACGAAAAGCTAGGAGTGACTGAGGAGCAGTTAACTCTTAGCAAGGACGGAATTTTACGGTTAAACGGACGAATATGGGTTCCGATTTTTGGAGGACTTCGTGATGTCATTCTCCAAGAAGCCCATAGTTCCAAGTACTCCGTTCATCCTGGAGCTGATAAGATGTACCAGGATTTAAAGGCAAATTATTGGTGGATAGGCTTGAAAAAGTCTGTGGCCGCCCATGTAGCAAAATGCTTGACATGTGCGCAAGTCAAAGCCGAGCATCAGAAACCGTCAGGTTTGCTACAACAGCCTGAACTTCCTACGTGGAAGTGGGAGATGGTAACTATGGATTTTATCACCAAGTTACCCAAGACAAGGAAAGGAAATGACACCATCTGGGTGATAGTCGACCGACTGACTAAGTCAGCACATTTCCTACCCATTAAGGAGACCTACAGCTCCGATATGCTAGCCCAACTGTACGTTGATAAGATTGTAGCTTTACATGGCATACCTGTAGCTATTATCTCTGACCGAGATACTAGGTACACGTCGCACTTTTGGAAAAGCTTCCAACAATCTTTGGGCACACGTTTGAACTTTAGTACGGCTTACCATCCTCAGACTGACGGTCAGAGTGAGCGTACTATTCAAACGTTGGAAGACATGCTACGTGCATGTGCGATCGAATTGGGAGGTAGCTGGGATAAGAACCTACCCTTGATCGAATTCTCCTACAACAATAGCTACCATACCAGCATCAAGGCTGCGCCTTTTGAGGCATTATACGGTAGAAAATGTAGATCGCCAGTTTGTTGGGCGGAAGTGGGAGAAGTCCAGTTATCAGGACCGGAAATCGTGTTCGAAACGACGGACAAGATTGTCCAGATTCGTAACAACCTCCAAGCTGCCCGGAATAGGCAGAAGATTTACGCTGATCCAAAGCGTAAGGATTTTCACTTTGAAGTAGGTGACAAAGTCCTACTTAAAGTGTCACCTTGGAAAGGGGTGATGCGATTTGGTAAGAAAGGCAAACTAAGACCAAGATACATAGGACCTTTCGAGGTCATCGAACGTGTCGGGTCAGTTGCCTACAAGTTGAACTTACCTGAAGAGCTCAGTAGTATACACAATGTGTTCCACATCTGCAATCTGAAAAAGTGTTTCGCTGACTCCGCTGACGAATCAGTGATTATACCCTATACAGATGTGCATATCGACGAGAGCTTGAAATTTGTTGAAAAACCTATGTCGATTGAAGATCGACAGGTAAGGAAGCTTCGAAGGAAGCATATACCTTTTGTAAAGGTCAAATGGGATGCCCGAAGAGGTCCCGAATTCACGTGGGAAGTTGAATCCACGATGAAAGAAAAGTACCCTTACTTGTTCCAGTAAATCTCGGGTCGAGATTTATTTTAAGGGGGTGAGGATGTAACACCTCGCAAATTTCGGGTTAATATTAAAACGACACGTGTCATGTAAGACAAAAACGCGTTGGAAACCCGGATGTAATAAAGATGTTTTCGGTAGGATTTAAAGTGGCGTCATGTTAAATTGTTACCTCTGAACACCTCAATAATAAATCCCAAGACCCGATTAAATGTTATATACATCTAATATACCCTCAATTCAGAAAAGGGTTCACAATAATGGACTTGATAATGCATGATGAGGTCCCATGATGAAATGAACGATAAACCGTTATTTTCGGGTCTTGTAAATGCAATCAATTGAAACAAGACATCATGGTAGGGTATGTATCAGTTAAAGATCATTAATAGAGGCCCCATATTGCCAAAATGAAGTCCCTAAGTCGAACAAGTGGGTGCCCTTTCAAACCAACAACAAACAAAACAATTCTGATCAGATGAGGGCGTCGCGTAGCGCGACAGCCCCTCGCGCTACGCGAGGGTGCGCCCAGCAACAGCAGAACCCACAGTTGGCTGTTTTGTGCACTTGTGACCCTTTAGGCCGGTTTTTCTTGCACATGCATGAACCTTAGACACCCCTACATGCTACTTACATGTGTTGATCAGTTGTGGAAGGCCTTAGACTTGGTTGTCACTTGCTTATGGTGCATGAAACTTGTATTTAAAGACCCATTCATTCACCACTTTCACTCACAAATCAATTCCAAGCATTCTGATTATTGGAGAGCTTGCAAACTGATCAAGAGCCTTCCTAGCCATCCTCTAATCATCTAGTAAGTCTCTAATCCCTTCTAAATTAATTCTAGTTTAGTTTTTAGCTTAAAAGTCAACATATCGTATTAAACGGTTGACTTCGGGTTTAGTTATCGATAGCTCAGTCGTAACCCGAATTAAAAGTACCGTTAGATAGGTAATTATATGGGTATTAAACCCTCATAAGGGCAAGTACCAATTCCAGACCTAACTAGGTCGTTTGTCGGGTCAAACGTTGACCGAAAAAGTCAACAGAATTGACATTTATGATTTAATGCATGAAATGTAATCCGTAAGGCGTGTAACTTGTTCTAACCTTAATATAACTTGGTAATAAGTATAAAAACTTGTTTGCGCTTGCCCGACTCGACAAATTTCTATTTAAACCCGGTTCGGAACCGAAAGGCGCAAAACCTTGACTTTTGCGTTGACTTCGGTTCTGACCCGTTTTAGTTGGTATTAGACATACCTTAAAGTCTCATTAGGATTGGGTTGCATGTTAGTATAAGTCTCTATACTTGTTTCGTTGATTATCCGTTGCATGCACACGTTTCCGTTAATCGCTTAAAGTGGACCATAACGCCCTTATGACCTTATAACGAGTATTTTGAAAATGTGGAAATGCAATCATCTTAGTTACTGATTATTTAGCATGTACGTAAATTTTCACGTCAAGCGGAGGTCTAGATTAGGAGATATGCGCATTTGCGTAAATAATAAGCTTTTTATTAATTAAACGGCGCGATTAACGCATAGCCTATCTAAACCCGATTTTCGGTACCAAAACTATTACCCGCTGATGTTAAATAATATTTTAGGATTTTTGGAGATTTTTAATTATTTTTAAGCTGGTCTTAAGCTAGGCTTATCGCATTGATTCGGTTAACACCGAATATGCCCTTTTAAGCCATAAAACGAGTTTTACAAACCCGATTGATACCAATCCAATTGCCACTGATTTAAAATAATAAATATAGTATTTTGAACCTGTTTTGCTGATTAGAAAACTCAGATTGGTATTTTAACGCGTACGTCGCTTAAAACGGCTTTATACGCGTATTAAACGCGTAGTTTAGTATTAAAACCATTTTGCCACGTAAGACTTAATACCATTAGACATAACCTGTTAATGTAAGCTATTTTACTGATGTAATCAGACCCGGTTCATAGAAACCTAATTTAATCCTTTTATAATCTTTCAATTGACCAAAATACCCCTACGGGGCTTATTAAGAGATTAAACTCGTTATGGGCATTATGGAAGATATCATAATGATATCACCACATATTTAAAGCGTATTAACTTAGGAAACCTGTTCACGACCCTTTCGGTTACCCGTTATGCATTATGCGCGTTCGGTTCGGTTTATGTAACTAGTTTACATAAATTAGCCGAAACGGGTCAAACCTTATCGGTTCATTCTCAAAATCCAGAATGTGTATCATATACCCATATTAAACAAGTCTTCAAACTTGGCGGGTCTAAATCACATTCTATCCGGTCTTCGCTTAATCGTGCGTACGAACCGTATCCTTAAAACTAACCGGTCTAAGCTTAAGCTTAATTAAAGATCCGTTAGGATTCTAATAGGTTGTTATAAACCTTCGTTCCAGATTAGGAGAACCAGTAAAAGATACCACACTCGCTGATTTTGAACTATACTTGCTCAGGTAAATACTTTTAACTTATTTCCCTATACGGGCTTGGGTAAGGTATATAAAATACCGCTTGGTCGGGCATTGAATATTTAATCTTATTATGGTTAAATTATTGAGATGACTCCGTTTAATTTGTTTTGTTGCTTAAAGCCTTTGGGGGGTTAATGACCGTGTCCCGGATATCCCTGGCATCATTTTACGAAATGGCCACGACCTTAGCACTCAGGTGTAGGCGTACACCTGTAGTGTCTCATAATTAAAGTGGTGTGTTAATTGATCTTTAACCCGGCTCGATCCGGGCTACTGAACGCATAAGAAACATGTAAATCCTTTACAAGCTTATATATTAAATAATTATCCCAAGTTATAAAATATTTGTGCCTTGTGCCTTAAATGCATTTCTTAAACTCTTTTCAAAATGAGTCGGTTGATTGTATTTACCAGTGTAAACTGACGTATTTTCTTAAAAAGATTGAGTGCAGGTACTACGCGAAATAGGCTGGCTTGTCTCCTAGCATCCATATTAAGTCTCGCCAGCTTGGATGTCATATCTGTTGAACATTTGTTTCCTTTTTATTTGTGATCTACCTGTGGATTTAAATTCGACTATTTGTGATACTTAATATTACAATATCGTTTGGTTGAATTAAATCTATATATTGCTTCCGCTGTGCATTTAAATATTGTGTTGTTTGACTATTATGTTGCCAACCACGTCACGATACTCCCCCACCGGGCCCACCGGTGACACGTGGAAATCCGGGGTGTGACAGCGACTATGCCGCAAAAGGGGATATCATGATCCTCTACCTCGAGCAAGCCTTGCAACTGATATCAAAGTTTACGTCCTTCAATATCCGCCATATCAACAGGAGTGATAACAAACCTACGGATGCACTGTCAAAACTTGCATCCACCAGTTTCCAACACCTGGCAAAAGAGGTACGCATCGAGATTCTGCAAAATCCCTCAGTACCCCTGCGTCAGGTCAATGTCATCCAGTACGGTACAACATCCTGGATGACACCAATCATTGCATACTTACAATCAGGTGTTACCCCTGAAAGCAAAGCAGAGGCACGTAAGTTACAACACAAAGCGTGTCATTATCAGATGGGAGACGGTATTTTATACCGTAAATCATACCTGGGACCACTCCTACGATGCGTCGACCCCCAAGATGCCACATACCTTATCAGAGACATACACGAGGGAATATGTGGCATACACGCAGGCCCACGCATGGTGGTGGCCAAAATCATGAACGCGGGGTACTATTGGCCCGGCATGCACCTAGATGCGGTCAAAGTCTTGCGCAAGTGTTTCAATTATCAGTGGCATGCTCCCAAGACCTTGCGCCCCAAGAACAACCTGATCCCCGTCACCACTACATGGCCATTCCAAAAATGGGCAATCGATGTGGTGGGACCATTTCCAGACGCACCAGGTGCAGTGAAGTTTATCATAGTAGCTGTTTACAAAATGGGTAGAGGCAAAACCGCTCGCCTCAACCACCGCTATGATAACAAGGAAATTCGTCTAGGAACATATCATCTGCCGTTTCGGTCTACCAATGTGCATCGTTACCGACAACGGTACCAACTTCGCTGCCGATGACTTTCAAAAATGGCTTAAGGTGCTAAACATTGAACACATATTCTCCTCAGTGGCGCATCCGCAAGGGAATGGCCAAGTCGAGAGTATCAATAAAAGTTTAGTCGAAAGCATCAAAGCACGGTTGGGAATAGCCAGACGCGGCTGGGTTGATGAACTCCCAAGTATCTTATGGGCCCACAGGACAAGCCCAAAGACAAGTAACGGTGAGACACCCTTCAGCCTGGTCTATGGCACTGAGGCGGTGATCCCTGCGGAAGTAGGCCTCCCCTCACCTAGAATGTTGGCTATTAACAAGATAGACAACAATGAGGAACGCAGGGTTGACTTGGACCTCCTGGAAGAAAGGCGTGAAAACACTGCCATCAATGAGGCCAAGTACAAAACCAAACTTGAAAAGTACTACAATGCACGCGTCCGCATTTGTACCTTCAACCCGGGAGACTACATCATTCGTGACAATGAAGCATCTAACGCGGAACGCCCAGGGAAACTTGCCCCCAAGTGGGAAGGACCCTACCTCATCCAAGAGGTCCTGGGCAAAGGCGCGTATAAACTGCAAACATTAGAGGGCGAAACTATCGCACGCACATGGAATGCACAACAGCTTCGACGCTGTTACATGTAAGCCATGTTTTTTACATTCATCATGTAACATATCGGGCCGCAGGCCATTTGCAAATAAATAAATTAACGATTCAATGCAATATTGTTTATTTACTTCTATTACAAATACGTGTTCCACTTTGCGGTATCTGCAAAAACAGATTGGCAAAATCTTCATTCGCGATACCCACACAGAGTGGTGACCATACGCAAGTATTGTAATAGGCCAGCAATGATAAAACATCAACTGTCTATCCGGCTGGATATGCAAATACGGTTTTCACAAAACCTATACAATTCCTAAACCCTAACGGGATAAAAACAGGAATTGACTAATACTCATACGACAAGGGTATAGAGTATACTTAACCGCGCTTCACAGCGGGTAAAGTTCTTCATACTTGCATATCATCTAGATATGCAAAAGGCAAATATAGACTTAGTGTTATTCACAATAACATTAACTCATACAAGTTCAAACACGCAAGTAGAAAAAACACTTGTATAACTTCAACGAAACGGTTCTTTATATTCAAAAAATTTCTACACCTATGCAGTGCACAAGAGATTTACATAAAAGTTCCTAATATTTACATCAAGGAAACAAAAAAGGGCACGCAGGCCAACCTAGTACTTCTTTGTACCGCTGGACTCCGCACCACCCTTACCGTCACCAGCGGTCTCTTCCTCCTCATCCTTGTCAGCATATAACAACCGCAAGCGGTCTACATAGCCTTCCGCGTCTAAGCATTTGTCAACTGCCTCAAGGGCGGAAATGGACATATCGTTGTACGCTGCGAGCGCAGCAACAAGACGCGCTTCGGTATCCACGCCATGTCACCCGGACCTTTCATCGGTATACTCGCCTTGGGCTAAAACATTAATATGACTTATGCAACGGTTGTAGCCAGCTTTAAAACCAGCCTCCCGCGCACGCTGCATAATCTGCTCTACACCAGCCGCATTCTCAGGTGCATCGAGGATAGCACTAGCAATCTGCAAAATACAAGCAGTAAGATTAACAAAGGCAATCCTAAAAAGATAGCAAAGGCAACGGGTACTTACATGCCCGATACCGTGAATACGCATCCATTCGCGATCATCCTTGAGCTGATTGAATGAAGAAACAAGGCTATCCCTAGCCTCGGCAGCATCCCTAGCCCGCGCTTCAGCTTCAGCAGCGCGGGCAGTGACATCATCAATAACGGTCCCCCGTCGCTGCACTTCACCCTTTGAACAACAAAGAAAACAAGTATATAAGGATGTTCAATCATACTTATGAGAAACACAAGTTCTAGAGCAAAAAGAAACTCATACCTGGAGGTCCTTGATAATCTTATTTAAATTGGCGCGGTCAGCATCTGCAACTGCAAGAGCCTTGGAAGCGCGGACCCCCGCCTCTTTGGCCTCTTTGGCCGCCGCCTCAGCCTCTTTGGCAACCGCCTCAGTAGCAGTTTTTTCCTTAACCAAAGCGGCGTTCTCTTTGCTCAAAGCAGCGTTTGCTACCTTGACATTTGCCAACTCCTGACGAACACGAAAGAGAGTTTCATTTTGCTTGGCCCAAGATTCTTTCAAAGTCTTACGCTCATCAGAAAGTGTCTTGCGCTCATTAGAAAGAGATTCTTTCCAACTCTTGCGCTCATCAGAAAGCAGTTTGGCGAGGGTACGAACCTGTTTAAGCTCAGCAGTTGCGGCCCACTCTTCAGTCTACTTATGCTTCTCAAAATCAGCCTTATCCCTTTTAAGCTGCTCCGCACCCTCACGAGCAACCCTCACCAACTCTTCAGCCTCGACCCGCAGGCGAGCAGTTTCCTCCTCCTTACGCCCCAATACCTTGTAGTCTTCCATAATCGCATTCGCCATTATGGAGCTCCCCACAAGCATGGAGGAGAGTTGATTGATACGGAGCTCACGTGGCAAACCGCGGGCTCAGTTAACTTCAAACGGGGTGCCCAAACGACCCAAAATTTCCCTACACGCAGAGGGATCAGCACAAATATCATCCCCTTGCATAACACTCCAAGGGGGACTGTGGTAGTTCACAGCCCGGTTTTCCATATAGGTGCGGTAGTAAAACTCCAATTCAGACTCTTCAGGCTAAATGGGAGTTCCTTCAAAATCCGCACCCCTAGAGGCCGAACCGGAAGCCTTCTCAGCAGCAGGAGATTTCTTCTTCTTAGTATCCGCAAACTTCATGTTCAGATCATCGGTATCCTGCGGGGAGATCAGATTATCATGAGAATCCACCGTGTCAAAAATCTTGGCCGCAGGTCCCTTCCCAGTATCCTCTGCCCGCGCAGAGGGCTCAGGCACCACTTTAACAGAAGGGCTTCTGGTAAATTCTTTAGTAACCCCCGCATCCGCAGCTGTATCATGCGGGGGGGGGGGGAGTGAGGAGCATCAAATATAGAGAACCCTTCAGCTTGCGGTTCTGTAAATAAAGCAAAAACACTTATCAATTACAAGTGCAAAGACAAACACTTGTAAAAGTTATGAATTACTTACCAGAGAAAATATCAGGTTTCACAACAGTTGTCCGTTTGGCCAGTATTCTCGGACGTTTCTTCTCACCGGCCCCACCAGTTTTCTCCTCTGGTTTTCGCTTCTTCTTCTCATCAGCAGGTTGCGAACCCGCAGAGGATCCACCTGCTGCCGCACCACCACCTGGAACACCCAAACCCTCAAGGGTGTCAGATACTACCACGTAATCGGTATATCTACGGAAACGAGAACGAGAGATACCTGCCGCCTGCGGCACCAACGGAGGAACAACAAAAGCATCAGGCTTTTTCTTGCCGTGACCCTGCACAGCCCTCTCCACATGCTTCTTCTCTGCATGCTTCTTAGGGGCACCCTTAATCTCAAATTTACCCAGGGCTCCAAGAGTACCTGCGTTTACATCATCAAACAAGCAAATGAGAAAGGTGAACTTCTTTACAAAGTAAGAAGATTATGGAATATACCTTGGCCTTGCGGCAGGGGTGCATTCAGTTCCTCGCGTTTAGGAACGCGGAAGTTGTTGACAATAGTCACATTAAAACCTTTTTCACCTCCCGCAAGCGGAATTAACTCAACCTTGCCCGTGAATGTCGGATCAAACATCCTCCACAAAGCAGCATCCGCTGAAAATACAATTGCAAATCAGTAACAAATAAGGAAACAAGGAAACCGCACAAGAGTAAGAATACTTACCACCACTCTTTTCCCGCAAAGCGGGCCTTGACTTCCTATCGGGCCTGGTCAACATCATCCGCAGCACCCACAGCTGCCAGTTGTCCAACTTCTTATGCTCAACGGTTTTCAGCCGTGGAAACCACTCCACCGTATCCGCACTAGGAAGATCAATATCCTCCGCAGGGATCACCTCGTTCACGATGCGGAAGGTCATCCTGGCAACGACCGCGGCTGCCTTAATGTAGAAGAACTTTGTCTTCCACTTAGAAATACCCTTCGGAGGGGTCATCATCTTGGGGCTCCCATATCGTTGACTAAAAGAGAAAAACCCAGTATTTACAGTTAACTGGTAAAACCGCCGGAAGTTTTCAACAGAAATTTCCATGCCAAGAACACGGAAAGTATACTCGAAATTTCTAATCCGAATCATCCCAAACGGACTCATTTGGGAGATATGGAGTTTGTAATACTCCAAAACCTCAGCAACAAAAACAGTTAATGGTAAACGAAGGTTACCATCAATGAAAGAATCGGCCCACATGGTGACATAACCGGCCGGAGCATCGGCACCGGTGTCACCCTCCTGGGGATAAACAGCCCCAAACTCCCGGGGCATCTGGATACTGGTCATCAGATTGTTAAACTGACTCTGTGACCACTTCAAAACTGGTAGGCCACCGCCGGGGGCACTACCACCGTCTTCCTCCTCTTCAGCCACCACCGGTGAAGAATGCTCAGGGTTTTCACCTCAGCAGTGTGTGGATTGGATGTTTCAGCCATCAAGATATGTAATAAAGAAGATAGAAGAATGAGTTTATAAAAAAACTCAGAAACTTGACCGGAATGTCAAACAAAGCTTATCGGAGAAGACAAAGAGAACACCCTCTTTCACCGGAAAAATTTCGAAAATTTTGAACAAGTGAGGAAAACACAAACGGTTTCCCCTTATATACTCATCGCAATTAATGCGATGCAGTAAACCGACTCATCACGTTCAAAATGGGCCAATTACGTGACGCCACGTGTTCAGCGACGTTTCCGCTAACGATTACCACGCGCGCGTGGCCGTCAACGCGCCTGACAAAAGAGACTTTTTTCACTCTTTGCTACAGTGCATTTATGACCTCGGGCAGTGCAAACGTCCTTTCATTTCAGCACATGACAGAATCCTACCAACTTTCACCAACCCACACGTACGATCATGACGTATGCAGCAGAAAGCGACAACATTATCCAAACATAAGCGGCATGCGGTTTCTCTGGTTTACCGCACCATAACCCATACCGCATGTCGTTTTTTACATACCCCTCAAAAAAGGCAAAAATATATATCTCTACATTATGTAAAGGGGTATAACTAATAACCGCACATACCCACGAGCACACGTGGAATATGCGGAGATGACACACACGAACCCGCACAGGTGTGTCAGATACTCAGAACCAGCGTTGTTCTTTGGACTGCGAAAACCGCTTCTCAGAATGCGGCAAACCGCATTCCATATAACCTTCTTCGAGGTTCAAATCCCTCGTGTCCGGTTCACAACCACGGAGGGAACGCAAACAGCTTCTCCTTAGGATAAAGGACAGGTACGCTGAGCAACCGCACATCAGCAACCCTGACTCCTGATCCTTCAAGAGCCACATCCAAGATTCAAACTCTCTAGAAGCGAGTTCTGTGATGCAAACCGCAGATACTCACGAGTACCTGCGGCGAACTACAAATACCCTAACGGTAGCTACGGAAGAGCCACAACTAAACCGCTACGCGGTTGCTCAAAGCTACTTCCAGGAAAACTGCTTTCCAACTAAGCGTGAAGGAAAGTGGTTACAGAACGAATCCGGACGAGTCTCACCCAGATTCCCAAGTATCTACGGTGACCTCCTTCGGCAAGTCTACTTCAATGAAAACTACTTTCCACCAAGGCGTGAAGGAAAGTAGCTAAGGAACGACGGTAACAAGTCTGCTTATGACTGTTTACTCACCGACGGACCGCATAGAATAAACAATGGTGGGTACTACCAGACCCATGATCATGTTTATTTGTCCATAGTCCAGATTCACATTGTTCGACCAAACACGGCCAACAATGACGCAAGTACCCCACATAGTTCGACCACACATGGCCAACGATGTGCAGCAACGAGGTAACCGCAAAGGACGTGCGGTTACTTGAGAGATGAAAACACAGAGGACGTGCGGTTACTAGAGAGCTAAACTGGAGAACACGAATACCCCACAAAACAGGGATCATCGTTGAATGTCCAGTTGCTAAACATAGAGCTTGAGCAAAATAGTTACAACTTTGCATCAGCTGACGCAGAGGTTACACCCAGAGAATGGCAATCACGGAATTTTTCCGTCACCATCTCAAAGGTTGGTTCGAACCCTGCTAACATCTTCAGTCACCATCTCAAAGGTTGGTTCGAAACACCAACAGGTGGCTGATGACATCAGAAAAAGGTAGACCATATTACCGGATCAAATCCTTGGCTGAGAATTCCGCATCAGACGGAACTTGCTCACCGGTACGAAAGAGACGTCACCGGACCCGTGTTGGTGCACTTATGTCTGTACTTTGTCTGTATTTTGTCATGATACAAAACGATGTCTTTGTTAGTCTTGTAAGTTTGACTAAGTCAACCATCCTCCTGGTTTGACTTGGTCAAACAGTTTGAACATTGGTTGAAAGATGCTTGAGTCGAAGGATGTGTCATCGAAGGATAGTTTAGATCCTTCGATGAGCTCGAAAGATGAACCTTCGATGGATGATAGATGGACCTCGAAAGATGTCATCCTTCGAGGTACATGTGGATCCTTCGAGCTGTTTGTGGTCGATAGATGATCCTTCGATCAGTCTATCTGATCCTTCGACCAGACAAGCTGTGTCGGGTATATATACCCATGTGTTGTGTTCATTTCAGTTAGAGGTGAAAAAGTTAGACAAAGAGAGAACACAGAGAGCATTCTGCTCGGAACACACACACACGAGAATTAGAGAGAGTTTATAGAATACATCTGTAAACCTTGTGCTTGTAACCGAACCTTTCATACGTATTAATACAAGTGGTGTTAATCGTTGAATATTGTGTGTTGTGTTTGTGCTTGTTCTATCTCGGTTTGCATGCTAGCTTGGATTCCGCACTCGCTAGTGTGTTAGACATAACAAGGAATAGGTTTGACCTCAACCTCCGAGGGACCTACAAGTGGTATCAGAGCCGTGGCTCTTTTCCTTGTTAAAAACCGGGTTTTTTACAAGACTTTGGTGTGTTTGGATGAAACTCACTGTTTTGGCAGCCGTTTTTACTGATTTTCTCGCTTTTCTTGACGTTAAAAACGTGTCTAAACTAACCAGGTGTGTTAAAGGAAGGCTTGGGTAACTTAAAAATCTGTTTTTAAGTTGTTTGGTAATTTCCGGCCAAAATTCCGGCTTACTCCGGTGACCGGTTTTCTGGATAAGAACCTTCTGTTTTGGTATTATTTTAGTTGTTCAAATCTGTTTTGGCAGAAAATCATGGTCTGACCATACTTTCTGCCGAAAGATTTCACCAACCCATCACCTTTTTCACCAACATGTCACTCTTTGTCAACTGTGTCAGATCAGATCGAAGGATATCCTTCGAAGGCGAAAGATCATCTTTCGATCATAGGAGGTTCGATAGATAATCATCCTTCGAACATCCTTCGAAGTCTGTGACTTATCTTTCGATCCAAGGAATCTATTCGAAGGATATATCGTTCGATCTACAGCTCTTTTTTGAA
Organism: Helianthus tuberosus; assembly: GCA_030545235.1. Lineage (NCBI taxonomy): Eukaryota > Viridiplantae > Streptophyta > Magnoliopsida > Asterales > Asteraceae > Helianthus > Helianthus tuberosus. Next base: position 30,512,766 of record CM060436.1, read on the forward strand.
AGATAAGGATCCTTCGATTGGTGAATCTTTCGAAATCTTTGTTCGAAACTCAACAGTGATCTTTCGAACACTGTTGATCCTTCGAACAAGTATTGATCCTTCGATACTTGTCTGTTTAAGTTTAACAAGTTTGTGTTTTACAGGTCTTTCGATCAAGGATCCTTCGGCTGGTTGTTATCTTTCGAAATATTAACATAGTTTGTGAAAATTAATTAATTTTTTTTAAAAGGGAAAACTTGTTTTTCAAAATTTTAAATCAATTTTCACTTAATATATTAATTTTTATAAAATGGGAACAAACGGTCAGTGGGATCCAACCGCGTGGACTCAAACAACTTTGACTCCAAAATCATCAGCTACAAACGATCAGTGGGATCCAACCGCGTGGACTCAAACAACCTTGACTCCACAATCGACAGCTACGCAATCTGCGCCAGATTTCAACAAAACTGCATGGATTCAGGGTATTGCCCCACCTCAAGCTGCAATGATAACTGCAAATCAATGGGCATTGGTCACAAATCAAAGCAGCAGCATTCAATCTATGATGCAGAACGACAGTGAAACTGGTACAAGCACAAAACCGCCAAAGCTAAATCACATCAATGATTGGGGATGGTGGAAAGAAAGGCTGAGAACTTATGTTCAGGGGCAAGGTCAAGATCTATGGATGTGCTTCTTCACCGCTTTTGATAATGATTTGGAAGTTGCAGGATCTAATCCACAAACTTACAGCACAATGTCTGAAGATGATAAGAAGAAATTTGAGTTAGAAAAGAAAGCATTCATGATTCTCACACAAGCTCTTCACAGAGACATTTACCACCAGTTTGTTTACTGCACGACTACTAAAAGCTTGTGGGATATGCTCACGTTACGATGTGAAGGAAATGCTCAATCTAGAAAGATCAAACAAGAATTACTGAAGAAAGAGTTTGAAGGATTCACGTGTATGGAGAATGAGACTTTGGCAGAATTATCTACAAGGTTCCATCACTTGTTGAGCGAGATGTTTGCTTTTAGAGTCACTGCTTCTCCACAAGAAATGGTGAAGAGATTCGCTGATAGCTTACCTGCAAAGTGGAGTAGTTATCTTGAAATTCTCAAAGAAAATGGTGTTCTAGACACAATCACCGTTTATGAGTTAATTCAAAAGCTGGAGAACAAGGATGTAGAAGAAAAGCTTAAGGCAAAAAGAACACTAACTTCTCAAAATCCAGAGATGTACTTTGGGATTGCAGGAGGTATCAGTGGAGAAAAACCAGCCTCTCAACATGCGAAGCTTCAAACAGCCTTCATCTCAAACACCGGACCTTCCACAACAAATCAGTTTGATCCTTCAGCATACACGACGATGCATTCAAGCAGAGCTCAGCAGCAACAACCGCAACAGCAAGGATTTTATGGGAGCTCTTCAAACTTTCAAGCCACTTCCAATCCGAACACAGTCAGATTAGACACTTCCAACTTTTCCAAAGTCAGTGTCGAAGTAGCCAAGGAGCATATGGAGATGTTGAACACCTTGGTTAGTGCTTATAGTGGATTGGTAGCAGGTCAGATTGGGAATATCAATCTAACCAATGAAGATTATCAGCAAGTGGATAGAGAAGAGTTTGAAATGATGGATATCAAATGGGCTCTTGCCAGTGCAATTCGAAGAGCAAAGGAGTTTATGGAAAGGACGGGAAGAACCAACTTGAATAGCAACAACAACACCAAGTATGGTTTTGATAAGAATGCTGTCACTTGCTTCAATTGTGGTGAAAAGGGTCACTTCAAGCGGGAGTGTCAGAAGCCACCTAAGCAAGGAAATCAGAATCCCTTCAGGAATCAAGGACAGCCACAACAGATAGTTCCCGTTGGAGGAAATGCATCTGGATCCACAAACACTAATCCCCACAGAGGATTGGTTGTTCAAGCTGATGAAATCTGCAATTGGAACCTTCAGTTTGTAGAAGGAGGAAATGGTGGAACAGCATATTATGCTAAAGTGATTGAGAAGGTAGTAGAATCCGTATCTGCTGGTGAATCTTCAGAAGGTGAAGACAGTTCTGGTTATAGTGGAAGCTCAGATGAAGAATCCTCCACTTCAGGCAATGATCATGTGGATGAGACATCAAGTGCGTCGGTCGATGCAGTTATTGATGAGCTTTTGGAAGAAGCTGCAGCAGGAACTGAAAGAAGATCTATTTTGGTGGATCAAGCTGCTGACTCTTCGTCTTCTCTCCATTCAGCCTTTATGGCTAATGTCGACAGTTCATCAAGTCAGGTATGTGTCGATGAACCCACTGTAGTTAGCTGTGAAAATTGTGATAGTTTAAATGTTAAATATGCTGAAAAGGAAAGTCAGTTTGAAATCACATACAAACACAATCAAGAATTGATTGTAGATCTTTCTAAAGCAACTGAAGCTAACTTGTTTTTAACCAGAAATGAAAAGGAATTTAAGGCAACAATTGCGTCATTAAGACATGATGTTTCAGAATTACAAAAGGCTGTTTTGCGAAAACAACATGCAAACAATAATCTTATTGACACAATTGAAAAGCAAATGGTAGAGTTGGCAACGGCTCGATGTGAATGTGAGACAATTAAGCAGAAACTGGAAAGCTATTCCAATTCCCGCTATGTATTGGATCACATCATCGACGTTCAAAAGAAAAAGGGGGATAAACTATGTATTGGATTCAAATCATGTCCTCCCCCAATGAATCACAATTACTCCAAATTGCCTGATGACGAGGATATGCCCCGTTTTGAACCTACTGTGTCACTCAATCTAGATGACTTTGCAGCAGGCCTCGGGTTCACAACTGGTACATCATCCTCGGGTCAATCAGAATCTGAGAATGTGTCAGATTCATCGTGTGTTAAGGAACAGAGTCCTCCCATTGTTGAGGATGCTGATTCTTCGGATGATGAATCTGAAGAAATTGTGAAACAACAGTCTAACTCGGTTACAATAGATATTCCAATCGAGAATCACATCCTGTGTGATCCACCAGTGAAACCGAGTAAGACTGAAATGTCAAAGGCAGTGGAGTCCCTTGTATCTAGCAGTGAAGAGAATAACTTGTTGTACACGCTCAAAGGAGATAGCAAAATCTACTCTAACAAAGATTTTCCAATTAAAAATGTAAATCAAGATTTAATTGAGCAAATTTTTGAAGGATGCACTGATAAGTTTTTGGGGAACAAGAGTGGCAAAGTTACCGTCACTCAATGTGATCCAATTCCGTGTGAACAAATTAGAAAACAATACGGAAACCAAAAACTACCAATTGAGCGAAAACAACAAGTCAACTCCGGAAAGGGTAAGGTTCAGAGAAAGAAGGCTCAGAACAAGAATGTTCAAGCACCTAAAGTTCAGCAGTCTAAGGCTGAACAACCAAAGGTTCAACAACAAAAGGTGCAAAACAAAAGAGCTCCGGTTAAGAAACGAGAACCGAAAATGAACTTTGTTGGATCCACGGGTTCAGACAAACTTGAAACATTTCAGGATAAATCTAACCTTGAGTTTATAAAACAAGTTAGAATTTTAAAACGAAATGATCAGAATAATTACACCCAACACACCAACGCATGTGATTTAGGTCCAAGCACGTCTAGATCACAAAGTTCATTGTCTGGTTCTCCGTCTAGTCATCAACATGTTTCTCCGAAGTTTGTAGAGCGGAGAACATGTTTTGAATGTGGGACAATTGGGCATATTGTAAGATATTGCCCACACGTACAAAAGCTGAAGTCAAAAACAAGTGCTCCCCAAGAAATCAATTACCGAAAACGATCAGTTTTCCCGAAACAAGACCCACGTGTCTTGAAAGAAAGGGAAAAGAAGTTAAAGCAAAAGAATCAAAAGGTAATTGAAAAGGCCTTAAAATCAGAGGTCAAAGAAGAAAAACCTGTACAAGCGAAATCTGAAACTGTAAAACCAGTAAATGCTAAAACAATAAATTCAAATACTGGTAAAGGACAAACAGCTTGGAAGCAAAAGCAGGTAATTCAATCAGGGGGAGCACCACAGGTTCTTTTTCCTAATCATCAAGTGATTGAAATCACTTTCCTTGATGATCAAGGACGACCCAAGTCCACAAAGGCTTGGGTCCCCCTCTCCAACTAATCAGTGAATGAGTGTGTAGGATATTCCAGGAGGAACTTTCGATAGTCGTAAGATTGTTGATAGTGGAGCGTCCTTGCACAAGATAGGCGACAAAAGAAATTGTTGCTTTTGATGGAGAGAAAAAGAAAAGGGAAACAGAGTTGTCTGTTGAAAGAAATGAATAACTTCGTCAAAATGAAAGTCATTCCAAAAGTGTGATTGTTAAAGGCTTTGATCGGGTCCCCGGGATAGATTCACGTAAAATGTACGCACCTGCAGCACGTCTGAAGTTCATACTCAACAAGATAAACGTGCAGTGTACATTTCTTCGTGGTGTGATTGAAGAAAATGTGTTTGTTGAACAAACCAACTGGGTGTGCGGATGCCTTGGAATGGATTGAACAACCGCACACTACTTCTGAAAGAGAAAGACAAAGACCTTCGCTGGTGCAGTGTGGAAGACCAGCCGGACCCGGAGGTTTATGATCTTGTTGCTGTGAAGACTTTTCTTGGATTAAGTGAAGTAGCTACATAAATCGACTTTGAAATCCACACCGGGTGGATATCCAGTTTGGGAGAGCACTCTGATTCCTTGCAATGCACGAAGCAGTTGCAGGATACGGTTTCAAATTTCTTATCTCTCCTATACTTGTCGATATTTAAGCTGCTTTTTGAATTATTATTTCGTTCAGCACTCTTTGGCCAGACAATGTCGTCATGGTCCGCACCGCTTACCGATATGCCAACTGATTTTTCCAAAATTCGCTAAATCATTTCTGATTAAAACTTAATTTTGGTAAACGGCATTGAGGTAAAACATGAGTTAACCAACATCGGGAAATCGTTTTTGTAAATACCTTCGTGTCTTTTAAATTTTATCTTAGTTTGTTGATTTTAGGGGGAGTAAATCCAAAATTTGAAAATCCAAAAACATTGAAAAAATTTCAAAAACACAAAAACAATAGAAAAGCAAAAATGAGTTTCCTGGCGAGAAAAAGAGAAAATGATAGTACATCAGTGGTCTGTCTAAACCTCTTTAAACCTTAAATGAAAAACGATAAGCAGCTCTATATAAGATGTATCGGTAGGCTCACAATCATTTTAAAGTGTGCAGGGTGATATAAATCTTAATCGACTGAAGACCAGGTGGGAACCACTCATTGGCATATGGTCTTGGTACCGAAATTTCGTTTGATAGATTGCCGAGGTTCTGAGATATTCGGTCTTTATGCTGCTTATCATCTGGGTATCATGGTTGTATCTTTTACCGAAAAATAACGGGGACGTAAGTCTAGATCTTCCATGATACCATACATACGTGTACATATTGCATTCGACCTCAATAAGTGATCAACAATCACATGTCCCCAAAATAAGTGATATTATATCACAAATTCTTTCCGGGAGTCAGTTCGTCTCTCTGCTGTACGAAAGTACTGACCTGTTCACGGACTTGCTCTTGTGCCCTCATGCATATGAAAATCAAGTTCCTCATCAATAAGTGATTCTATCACATAGGGCTTGTTTTCAAATCAAAATAAGTGAGAATCTCACATCATATACGGTCAAACAGATGATAATCGGTATACTCACCGGTAAGATGAACCCTCGTGCATACCTTGATACGGGAATGTGTCGTGATGTGGATGAACACCGGTCGGTAAGTATAAATCATACCTTAATCGTATCCCCTCGCCATGATTACATCTGATAAGTTGAGCTTATGTGGACAACAATACCGATAATTGTTATAGGATGCTTATCTTAATGTTAACTAATTGAACATCAAGAGCGTTTTGGCGTGACCGTACACTGATATGATTCTCTTACCCTCGAAACTCGCAAAAAGAATGTCTGTAAATATTTCATTTACTGCTTTCGTTTCTGCATCTTTGTATATATTTACTTATTGCTTTCCGTCTTTACATTTGAAAAATGAAAAATTCCAAAAAGATTTTAGGTGTGTTTTAATATAAACTTTATAAAATCCAAAAAGATTTTGCTTCTAGTTTATTTTTGATTGACTGATGTTGGAACTCGAGTCCATCCTACCCAAAATCCTGATTATTAGCCGGAAAACAATTGCACCTTCATAAATGGTCGAAGTTAACACATTTTGAAAGTTAAAGGATTAAAATTGTACATTTTCTAAACTTTCAAACTGTTGTCGGACGGTGTTTGATTAAACAATGGTCACACGTGTGTCGTTTGTTTATGTTTACTATATTCCAAGCAGTTGTTCTCATTACGCGTTTAGATTTCTTGCATGTGCAGATTCTAAAGGCAAGGAGAACATGGTCGATGACAAGCTTCGGAATGAAGATACGACGTGAAGGCACTCAAGTGAAGAAAATGATCGAGTTGCCGCTGGCCATCATCAACACCACAAGGATCTCAACCCATAAAGAACAAGTATTTCACGAGTATAACTCAAGGGGGAGCTTATGTTAAGGGGGAGTTTGTCAACACACTTCCTACATGAAACGGGGAGTTTGTTGGTACACTTTCTGCTTTCAAGACGTGAAGACTTTAAAGATCCTCCGACATTGAAGACTTGAAAGGACGTCAAAGACTTGAAGTCACGAAGATCGAGACAAAGATCAAGAATTAAAATCGAGACAAAGTTACAGCCAAGGGGGAGTTTGTTGGTGCACTTATGTCTGTACTTTGTCTGTATTTTGTCATGATACAAAACGATGTCTTTGTTAGTCTTGTAAGTTTGACTAAGTCAACCATCCTCCTGGTTTGACTTGGTCAAACAGTTTGAACATTGGTTGAAAGATGCTTGAGTCGAAGGATGTGTCATCGAAGGATAGTTTAGATCCTTCGATGAGCTCGAAAGATGAACCTTCGATGGATGATAGATGGACCTCGAAAGATGTCATCCTTCGAGGTACATGTGGATCCTTCGAGCTGTTTGTGGTCGATAGATGATCCTTCGATCAGTCTATCTGATCCTTCGACCAGACAAGCTGTGTCGGGTATATATACCCATGTGTTGTGTTCATTTCAGTTAGAGGTGAAAAAGTTAGACAAAGAGAGAACACAGAGAGCATTCTGCTCGGAAAACACACACACGAGAATTAGAGAGAGTTTATAGAATACATCTGTAAACCTTGTGCTTGTAACCGAACCTTTCATACGTATTAATACAAGTGGTGTTAATCGTTGAATATTGTGTGTTGTGTTTGTGCTTGTTCTATCTCGGTTTGCATGCTAGCTTGGATTCCGCACTCGCTAGTGTGTTAGACATAACAAGGAATAGGTTTGACCTCAACCTCCGAGGGACCTACAACCCGCAACTTGAATTACTGAAAGTAGGAGCCATCTGCATGGCCCATATTCTACCTTCTAGACACCATAGTCCAGTATCCCTCCCACATGCAACTTGCATAAGGAAGGAACACTAGACTGGGGGGACTTGAAGGGGTATGGTCCCAGATCTCGCGTCAGCATGACCGCGAGTGACCATTACCCTTATCAAAAACCTCCACCAGCAAGAACTTATCTGTGTCCGTGCGGGCAAGCGCGAACACAGCGGTTGAAACCAATCTGTCTATTGATGATAAGACTTACGTTAAGTACGAGAACGAATGTTACGCATAGCGATGCGGCCTGGCACCGCATCCTATGGACATTTTCGTCACGACAAGGGATCTGGACAACAGTAACAGTCACCAAGCGGCGATGCGGCACGGCACCGCATCCCGCATCCATCTTGGTCAGAACAAGAACGCGGGAACAACATCAGTTACCGCAAGCAGAGATGCGGCCCGGCACCGCATCCTGCCCACAAGGCAAGTGGGTCTGACACCACAGTGCAAGTGGAACTAAGAACAGTCACTTGTCAACCCACATGTGTGCAACAGTCTGACACCACAGCAGGACGTGGCATCACCACCGTGACCGACAGGCCTGACACACCTACAGGAGGCTTCGCGATGTCAGACTAGCCACTCAACTACCCTCCTTCACTCCTCGGCTATAAATACCAACCCCAAACCAGGTTTGAGGTATCACTTCACAACTCTCTCACTACTACTACTATCACACTTTGCTTCCCAAGCAAATTACTGATTCTCACGCCGTAGAGTGGTAACAAGGAGCACCCCCCACCCCATCCTCCTTGTTACGAGTCACGGCTTGTTTCCTTGTGCAGGAAACCAACCCGCGGACGATCCAGCCAGCGATCCTTGGAAAGAAGGGATTAACCCTACTTGACGAGATCAGTGAGTTAACCCTACCCGATTAACCATTGTTTCATCAATGGGGGAAACTTGGACATTGTCCAAAGTTTTAAGACACTTTGAGGGTAATCTAGACATTTCATCCATGGAATCCATGCCCACTTATATCTTCCATTAATTGAATTAAATTAAGAAATTAAATAAAAGTTTTATAATAATTAAAAAAATTAATTGATTAAATTAAGGGTAAATTACACTTTTCGTCCTTTATGTTTGTATCGGATTGCAATGGATAGCCTTTAACTTCAATAATTACAGTCACAGTCCTTTATTTGAAAAACTCAGTACATCTTTCGTCCTTTAGCACTAACAAGATTAAAATTTTCAGTTAAATCTATTCACTTAAGGGGCAATTTAGTCTTTTTACCAATTTAATTAAATTAAAATTTAAAACAAAGCTTAATATTTACCCTCATCCCCTCCATCTCTCTCTCAACTCACTCTCCCCTACCCATTTGCATATATGAGTCTGTGGCATGTTAAAAATCTCAACTTTATTTAAAAAGAAAGTTAATTTCTTGGTTCAAAACCAGGTTAGATGCTCTGTTCAAGATTTCTCAATATAAAGCAATAATCATTAATGATTCTTGGGTTATGTGATTTTTGATCAATCATTTATGTTAGTTACCATCCAATTTCATGTCTTAACATGGGGTTTTGTTGTTAATTAATGATTTATATGTAATTTAACTGTTTATGATGGAGAATTTTAGGGTTCTTGTTTGTGGGTATTGGTGGATTATGATTTCAAGATTATATATTTTCAAGATGTCTCATGTCTTAACAAGGGTTTTTGTTGTTAATTGATGATTTTGTGAAATTTAGCAGCTTATGATGAAGAACTTTAGGGTTTTAGTTTGTGGGTATTGGTAGATTATGATTTCAAGATTTTCCATGCCTTAACAAGGGTTTTTTTGTTGTTGTAAATTGATGAATTTTGTGTAATTTAGTAGCTTATGATGTAGAATTTTGGGGTTCTGGTTTGTTGGTATTGGTGGATTATGAATTTCAAGATTTCTAATGGGTGTTTCTTGATTCAATAATTGCAGAAATCTTAAGTGAAAGAGAGAGAGACATGGAGGAAGAAAGAGAAGCAACAAGATATTGGTGCCATGAATGTTCAAGAGTTGTTAATCCTGTCATGGATGTCGAACCGATCAAATGTTCGTTATGTCAAGGCGGATTTGTGGAGGAAATAGACGGCCTAACGACGGATCGTCGCCACGCAGGCGGTGGTGGTTCGGACTCCGAATATGGTATCTCATTGTGGGCTCCTATCTTGCTTGGTATGATGAACACCCCTCACCACCACCATAGATTTAGACAGCAGAGGTTTAATGAGGAAAATGAGCAAGAAAACCACAGTGGGCCCCACAACCGTCGTGAAGGAGGAGAGTCGGAGTTGGACCCGAACTCGAATACTTAAGGTGGAGGAGAGTCATGGATGTTAATTTGAAGTATTTATTTTAAGAGGGTTGAGGGGGAGAGTGTGAGTTGAGAGAGAGATGGAGGGGGTGAGGGTAAATATTAAGCTTTGTTTTAAATTTTAATTTAATTAAATTGGTAAAAATACTAAACTGCCCTTAAGTGTAAGTGAATAGACTTAACTGAACATTTTAACCTTGTTAATGATAAAGGACGAAAGATGTATTGCGTTTTCCAAATAAAGGATTGTGACTGTAATTACTGAAGTTAAAGGCTATCTATTGCAATCCGATACAAACATAAAGGACGAAAGGTGTAATTTACCCTTAAATTAAAGGTTAGACATGCAACCTTTGGGATTTTCATGATTTAATAGTATGTATAAATATAAATAATCTATACTACCTTATTAAGAGAACTAAGATTTTTACATTTTTGGTAATTTTACATTGTGTACACTTTTGAAGCAACATGTACAAGAGAGCCAAACTATTTTAGAGGGGATAAACTTGCGCATTTCCCAAAAATTTAAGACACTTTAGAGGCATTTTAGTGATTTCGGCACCTTTGTAACCTATAATTAAGATAAATGTATAAAATTTTTCATCATTACTACTCATAAATATTTTATGATTATCAGATAAATGTATAAAATTAATAATATTTCAAACATATATTTATATAACAAGTGATCAAAACCAAACTCCTCGTGGAGTTGAAAACTTTAAAAGATAAACCAGGTGAAACAAACCATGCAAACTGCAGGCCAACAACGATTACACCTTAACTTTAGGTTTCATTTATAATATTGATTTCCAGTTAATTTTATTCAGTCGTAGGTGATATTCTATATTTGTTCTTTCATCCAACCATTTTTACGCATTTCAAGTTAATTTATCATAACTCACATGTTTCGTTTTGTAAGATAAGAGTGACATGTTGGGTTTTGTAACTAACAAACTTTATGCTTAAAAGTCAACATTTATAATACATATCATAAATGAATATGATATCAGTCGGGATACCCGCCGCAACGCATGACCTTTCCCACTAGTAGTTTCATAAAAATACAGTTTCAATTCAAAAGATAATCTAAAAGTATATGATTCCATAATCCAAAATCAGTTTTCCAACAAAGGTTTTTTAAATAAAAGTCTATAGTAGGTTTATGGCATTGAAGTGTTGAATGCATCAAATTCGAGATCGCTTAAAAGATGAAAACAAGAACCAAAGAACAATAAAAACAAGAAAACATCGGATTGAACAGAAGAATCAAGAAATGACCATAACAAGAATTCCAAAACTATATACTTACCGATTGAATGTACGGATTTGAACGTTCATCTGAACTTGGAACGCACAGTGGAACTGAGAACGCAACAATAACAACTACAACTGAGAGATGCAGGCCACTAGGTTTAGAATTGATCGATGATAACAAAGAAATATTATACTAGAGTATCCAATGGTGGAACCAGAACCTTCAAGGGATGGGGTCATGTTATTTCTTTACATTAGTTATTATATATCAGTAACTTCTTTATATTCATTGTTATATATCAGTAATTTCTTTAGTATTTAATTGTCACACCCCAACCGAATGTGGAAACATCGGAGTGAGACAAAAACGAGATTGCAAGAGACTTCATAACGACTATTTGTGACAGGTATTTAAAGTGACAATTTTCCTTTCATGCTAAAAGAAAAACATTGTTTCAAAGGGAATTACAACATTTAGAACATAACAATTTAAACAACAGAAACATAAATTTTAACTAAGTGCGTATCTAGTCCATCCTGCTAGATTTCTTTTCAACGCATCAACATCAAGTTCCTGCAATATATATTAAAGTAACATGTCAACACAAAAGCATTGGTGAGCATACAAGTTTAGTGTATGACGTGATGTCGTGGTCACCATCAAATTTAATCCAAATACTACTAAATAGATAGCGGTAAGTGGGTATCGAACACAGGGAGTTTGTGGAATATGTGTTATCTAAAGTGTTATCTAAGTTAACTAAAATTAAACTAAATGCAATAAAAATAAATTCAAGAGTGGGTTTGATTGGTTGATTTTTAAAACTAAGATTAACTAATTAAATTGCAAAAGAAGAGTTTTGGTTGTAGACAAATTAGAGACGAGAGACCATCTTTAGTTTCCGGTTTGCTTCAACATTTGTGCTATCATTCACTAGAAAGAACTACATAGACATAGTTCATGTGCAATTACTTGTTGTGATAAAAGGGAACTAAGTACTCAGATTCCTAGAACGTGAGGTTGTTACCCGATGACCAATTGACCCTTACCCGATCCTAGCTCTACCCATGATATCTCGATTGCCAACGGCACCAAGAACGTATGGTTTCAAAATAGAATAATCATAAGCATCAACAATTTACAAACAAATAAGAACACACCATGATAAATAAAACATAAATTCAATTTACCATTCTAGAAATATGAAATCCAAAACACAATTGTCTCTACAAACCTTCAACTAAAGATGACCCTCAAGAGTTTAGCCATTCATGACTTGAACCACCATCCTCCACCAAGTCTCCCAATTTTGTTCCCTCCAATCCGTTCACCGGTGAGTAGTGTGTAACCGATTTTTACATCATTAGCACCCCCCATAAAACTCCATAAAAAATAGCATTAAATGCACAAGTTACAAATGCCCTCCACTATCTTGTGTATATGTCGACCCAAGCGTTGTTGTTGTTGACTTTCTCCTTGCATGACCGTCCACAATCAGGCCCACATGAAATGATGATGGGAATTAATTTCTAAAACCTTCATGTGCATATGGCGGCCCATCTTCACAACTCACAAGTCAATGTGTGATGATGACTTTTAAAATAATAGTGCCACCAATATGAGAATGTGATCTTTGTTTTTGTTTGACTTTTTCGTCCCTGAGAACTGCCTTTTGTTGTGATGATGATTTGATTTATAAACAAAACCAAAGTCACGTCCACCAAGTCAGCCGTCGGTCTTGTTATATTTTCGATGATGTGTCCCCTCAATTAAATAAATAATTCCTTTTCATGTTATCCATCCAAAGAAGTCTGCCCATCACGTGAATCAAAGTTGCGATACATATTCAATCGTAGCCTACGGTTCCAATTTAACCGAATTAAGCGATTTACCTGTAAAACACACGAACACTCGTAGTTATCACATTCACAATACATAACTGTGTAAAATATGGAATATGCACATATTTAGCTCATTTAAGGGTTGTCCTACGGACCACCCGTCACATCCCCACACTTACCCGTTGCTTGTCCCAAGCAACCCATTCAAAAACTATTTCAAAACCACAAGCGATCAAGATGCAAACCAAGCTAAAATGTATCGTCATTTTACTAACCTTCAATCATACCACAAGACACACCCCTCACAAAAACTCTCGGTGACAAGAAAATATTAGCACATAATGCTAAACCACTCAATGCGTGTGTGTGTATGTGCGACAATAAGCTTGTATAAAAATCAAGTCTCCTCCTAACAAATATCTAGCATGCTTATGAATCAAAGGAACTTACGGGTTGTAACGAGGCTAGGTGTAAAGGTAGGAAATAGTGGGAATGTGAAAGTAGCTCATTGATTCGACCCGGTTTTTATTTCTACTACTAAACAAAGCAAACAACAACTAAATACACAACTTCTTCAACATCTTAACTATTATTGCAACTAAATACTTTTTTTTTTTCATATTTTTCTCTTTCTCTTTTTTTTTTCTTTTTTTTTTTCATTTTTTTTAACACATCAAACTCAACAATATATACAAGAACATCAATACTACATACTAAACCTCCTAAACCGGGTCATCTCAAAAAGGTAAAATTTTGTAGGAAGTAGGTTTGGGTCACAACCGAATGGTATAAGGCTCAAACATGGCTTTCTAAAGACCAAACCCCCACCCCTCACAATACCAAGCTCATATATGTAACGTATGAGGTCCAACCCCCAATTCCCACACTCTCACACATCTAGACGAGGCTACCTAAAAGTCCCCTATCATTTTCAAAAGCATGCTAACTCTAGGATTTAACAAGAATTAATACACAAGTTCTATTAACACAATACACACACCGCCACTCAAAACAAAGAAGTATTCTATAATTATATGTGGCTCAAACTCTCACCAAGAAAGGACTAGAAATGGGTGTCGGTGTGTCAAATGGAACAATATCAAGTTTTCAAATTTTGACAATTTTCGCTTGGCTTCACAAAAAACTTTTAAAATTCTCAAAAATTTCCCCTCATCCCCACACTTGGGATACATTGTCCCAATGTATGGTTTTGAGGGAAAGATCGCTTCTAACCAAAAACATTAGCTTTCGCTAATACTCTCAAATCCCAAATATTTTTTTTTAATTATTAAAAACACCACCAATTCCTTCACAACCCATAAACTAACACATCAAAACACCACCCGACCGCCCAACCGTAAACTTAAACATGAATATATACAAAGGTGCACAAAATGAGAACAAGACACAACCTGATTAGTAAATCAGCAGTGTTGGTAGTGATGCAGATGCGGTAATCGGACCGGTTCATAAACATCTCTTGGATTCGCCCGATATCTCAACGGGCATGTTGCCAAACATCCCCACACTTGAATCATTGCATCCGCGAGGGTTGAAACGTAATAACCTGCCAACACACAAACACAACACCAAAACAAAACCAAACAAAGAAAAACAAAACAAAACAAAACACAAATACAATACAATACAATACAATACAATACAATACAATACAATACAATACTCTACATCCTTGGGCTGCCTCCCGAGAGCGCTAAGTTTAAAGGTCTTCAGCCAGACCATACCTGATATGCGTTATGGTGGTCTTAATGCACACTTACCCGCATCATTTCCAACAAATGCCCGGAAATTTACATGCCATCTCCATAGATTTGTCAGTATATTTGGCATGTTAAAGCTCCTCCTACGGGCTTTGCTAGTCCACTTCATGACATATACCTTAATGTCTGGTAGTTTCACCCTTCTCATCTTGTTCCTCGAACCCTCTTCCCCACACTTGTTAATTTGAATTATTGATATGGGAAGAGGTTCGGTACACATATCCATCCCATCAGCCTGCTCTACCTCATAATCTGCACACATCATCTGATCTACAAGTGACTCTTCATCAGATAAAGGACTCATTGGTGTGGTATTATCCTCCACAACCTCCTCCTTCATGTGAGAATAATCTCTAATATCGTCAGGTAATGGTGAGAGGCGTTCTTCTATCTCTATCTTCAATTTTAAAGTATGACACTTAGAAACTAAGCAGCTGATTCGGTCTTCATCGGACAGGTTGGGTGTTGCTAAATATTGCTCGAGTTTGGACAAAGTTACTTCCAATACAGCAAGCTCTTTTTCCTCCTCGGTCTCATAAACATAAACACCCTCGGGCTCAGAATATTCTTCGGGATGATATTGTCGATATCCCTGATACGGTCTATAGATGCGCGCTTCCATCATCTTTTTATTCCAATACTTCGGGTTTTCCGAATACACCGGGTACACATCATAATCATAAGTGTGATCGCAACCGCAACAAAAACATAGACCATCCATCCTTGCCTCATAATAAACTTCCTCGTTCCGATCGTATCCATATGAATAATACTCATCCTCCATTTCTGATTCATAATCGTCAACGTATGATGGAGGTGGAAGCTGTGAAACATAAGACACCGGTTTTCCATGTGCCCTCCTGTAGTGAGCCTCGTGGCAACCAATACATGGATGCCGTGGACCCCCGCACAATCTACACGTAAATAAGCTGAAATTTGTGTAATGCCCTGTCATCCTGCACAACGCAACTCAACTACCAAGTGTAAATCATGAACATAAAAGAAATCTTTTTGGGTTTTTTTTTTCAAGCTAATACACAAGATAACACACGTTGCGCACTACTCCCCGGCAATGGCGCCAAAATTTGACGTGATGTCGTGGTCACAATCAAATTTAATCCAAATACTACTAAATAGATAGCGGTAAGTGGGTATCGAACACAGGGAGTTTGTGGAATATGTGTTATCTAAAGTGTTATCTAAGTTAACTAAAATTAAACTAAATGCAATAAAAATAAATTCAAGAGTGGGTTTGATTGGTTGATTTTTAAAACTAAGATTAACTAATTAAATTGCAAAAGAAGAGTTTTGGTTGTAGACAAATTAGAGACGAGAGACCATCTTTAGTTTCCGGTTTGCTTCAACATTTGTGCTATCATTCACTAGAAAGAACTACATAGACATAGTTCATGTGCAATTACTTGTTGTGATAAAAGGGAACTAAGTACTCAGATTCCTAGAACGTGAGGTTGTTACCCGATGACCAATTGACCCTTACCCGATCCTAGCTCTACCCATGATATCTCGATTGCCAACGGCACCAAGAACGTATGGTTTCAAAATAGAATAATCATAAGCATCAACAATTTACAAACAAATAAGAACACACCATGATAAATAAAACATAAATTCAATTTACCATTCTAGAAATATGAAATCCAAAACACAATTGTCTCTACAAACCTTCAACTAAAGATGACCCTCAAGAGTTTAGCCATTCATGACTTGAACCACCATCCTCCACCAAGTCTCCCAATTTTGTTCCCTCCAATCCGTTCACCGGTGAGTAGTGTGTAACCGATTTTTACATCATTAGCACCCCCCATAAAACTCCATAAAAAATAGCATTAAATGCACAAGTTACAAATGCCCTCCACTATCTTGTGTATATGTCGACCCAAGCGTTGTTGTTGTTGACTTTCTCCTTGCATGACCGTCCACAATCAGGCCCACATGAAGTGATGATGGGAATTAATTTCTAAAACCTTCATGTGCATATGGCGGCCCATCTTCACAACTCACAAGTCAATGTGTGATGATGACTTTTAAAATAATAGTGCCACCAATATGAGAATGTGATCTTTGTTTTTGTTTGACTTTTTCGTCCCTGAGAACTGCCTTTTGTTGTGATGATGATTTGATTTATAAACAAAACCAAAGTCACGTCCACCAAGTCAGCCGTCGGTCTTGTTATATTTTCGATGATGTGTCCCCTCAATTAAATAAATAATTCCTTTTCATGTTATCCATCCAAAGAAGTCTGCCCATCACGTGAATCAAAGCTGCGATACATATTCAATCGTAGCCTACGGTTCCAATTTAACCGAATTAAGCGATTTACCTGTAAAACACACGAACACTCGTAGTTATCACATTCACAATACATAACCGTGTAAAATATGGAATATGCACATATTTAGCTCATTTAAGGGTTGTCCTACGGACCACCCGTCAGTGTACTAGCATATGTATAAAGAGAATTTTAACGAAATCCACATGGCAAAAAACGTATATTAAGGCATAACATATCATGAACTAGCATGCATCACATACGTGTCAACCCAGAGATTCCACTAGCGTAATCTTATCGTTGCAACGACAATACTATTTTGTATGATTACTTAACATAGACCCAACAAGGGTGGTGTCTACTCCTATAGCGCTATACATGTTAAGGTATGCTCGTATTAATGACAAAGTATAGTGCAAGAATGGTTTCTAGTATGCATGTATTCCTAAAGTATGAACGTATAAAGCATGTATTAACGGATTCGTTTGTATGAATAAAGTATTTGCATATGTGTGATTGTGTGAGTTTTAATACGGTACTAGTGGGAATGCTTGTGCGTTGCTGCAAATGCGTCAGGCTTATTGGGCTTACTTAGTGGTGTACTTTGTGGACTACAAAACTGATATAAACACAACCAAAAACTTTATAGGTGGAAACTACATGCCCAAGTTTCTGTTGGTAACAATACTATTATGCCCTTTTACTTAAAAAAAATCTCCGGATAGTAAAATGAAAGCAAGCCGTTAGTTAATTTTGTTCCATAACTCCACAAGGCAAGTTAAGTGATCTGAAACAATTCAGAAAATACCATGACTTAAAAAAGGCTCACATCAAAACTAAATTCGGATATATAAAACACCACAAGGCTAAAAGTAGCATGTAAGTATACCATGGAGAAGGTAGACAGGATGCAAACAACATTTGTAGTTGGTATAAGCTACATAGCAATTGTAGTTAATATAAACTCCATAATTGGCCACAATAAACATTGGGGGATAAAATTGAATCCACCAGGTAGAACTTGGGCAATTGGACTGCCAAAGTTGAAACCAAGTTGTGAACCATCAAGCATGGGCTCCTCTTTGTCCAACCAGTGAGTCTTGAGAATTTTAACGACATTTTCATAAATTTCATTATTGTCCTGAGACTATAAGTTCTCAATCTTTGCTAAACTCGCTGTCAAAATCCATACAAACCATAAATCATTACAAAAAGTTTATTCTTACCTAGATTTGTAAGAACACGCGTCAATTTAGTTAATGTGGAGTCGACAACTTACACCGTTATACTCGTTCTATATTGTATAAATGACTTTTTTAATCTGCTCCCCCATTACAAAAAAATATAGGGACTACTAATGTAAAAGACTACTCTCTTGAGGACTTATTCTAGTTGCAGCAACATATAAATCCAACTTTTCTATTGCAATGCCAATCTCCGAACTCCAAGATCGCCAATACCCTTCATTCAGCTTCCATCAGTGACAAAAACAAGTCAAAAGTTACCCTAAGACAAAAAAACATCCTAAGTTGTTCTGTTTCGAAATTTAGATTAAAGACCATTGTCGCAGCCCCCGACCCCTACCCTGGGAGCGGAAGCCGTAAGCCAGTCAGATGGTATCGGTGTTTATTAATTTGGCAGCGGAATTTAAACATCAGGACAGTGGTTAGGAAATATTTTATCAGAGTTTAAACACCAAACTTTTATAAATAATAAATGGGATAAAACTCAAGTTTCATTGACAATACATTTGTAGGGATAAAACCCTAATTATTGAAAACGTAAACTCCTTTTCATTTAGGTAACTTTTATAGCCACTTCTTTAAGCCTTCAGTGCTCTCCAATTGGCTTCTATTAGCTTCACATTAAGTTACTAGAAACGCGTTTTAAAAATGTTTTATCAGCAAGAAATACTGGCGAGTGCATCCCAGTTTAATCAAAACAAGCTTTTATAACTTTACAGTATTAAGGTTTACAATGTTTATATCTATCCAATTATACAATACAACATTGCTACTGGGCAACCTTTGTCCCCAGTGCTTGTGGTCATGCTACTATTCGCAATAGTAACGAGTGTCAAGTAATGTATACAAAACCCCACATACTGATGATAATTGTAGAATCACAAAAACTTAATCATTGTAAGTATCTTGATAAACATTTAGGGTTTTGTAAAATATTTGAAACTACGATTCACAAAAAGGGGTTACAAAAAGATAATGTACTCACTTTGTTGACTTAGGTGTTACTATAGCTTCCTGGTGCTTTTCCTGGTTATTATCTATTAAAATTAAACAATGCACGTGTGTTAGTAAAATAACCCAAATCACATTAGCCATACTACCGAGACAGAACTCCAAAGAACTGATTCAGGTAGAGCCTTGACATGCGTTACAGAGCCCTAGATCAATCGGGTAGGGTAACAAATACGTGATCGGGGGTTATAATACTTACAACGAGGTAGAGCTTCACTTTTACCCGAGAGTTTTGCCTATCAGAGAATTTGAGAGAGAAAAAGAAATTGAACAGTGAAGAATAAGGCCGAAGCCTCCTTTTATAGGGTTGGTCGAAGGGCGGCTCGCGCCCCGCGACCCCCAACTGCTTCTCCTTCGTGGCCCGCGAGAGGCTAGGCTAGGGCCTAGCCTTGGCGAGTCAACCCGGTAGACTTCACACGCAGGTGGACACGTGGCGGCCTGAGGGCTCGCCTGGTGTCACTCCGTCGCGCCCCACGAACCGGCCAGCCAACCTGGTCGCGGCCCGCGAGTGGCCAAAAATATTTGTTTTATTTGTTTTTTATTAATATTAAGGTTATACGAGTTCGTTAACGAGTATACGGGACATAATAAGAGCATTTTAGGGTATTTTAGGAGGGTTGTTATATCATCCCCACCTTGTTTTAAATCTAGTCCTCGAGATCTACTGGAACAGGTGTGGATATTTCCTTTGCATTTATGACTTGAGCTCCCAAGTGTATTCGGGTCCTCTCTTGGAATCCCATTTCACTTTAACCAGAATTAACCTCTTGTGCTTAAGATTCTTAATCTTTCTGTCTTCAATATGTAGTGGTTTCTTGTAACACCCCAAAATCTGAATGTTAATATTTGTTGTATGTTATTATGTGACACGTCAGGAAATAAATAACTAGGCTATTTAACCTAGTTAAGGGTATGGTCAAAAGTCTTAAATGATTAAGGTAGTGTCAGTTATGTTTTAAAAGTAAACCCGAGGGGCTAAAATGGAACAAATGAAAGTTAAGTTATAAAATAACTAAACACACACAAACACACACATACGTGTGTGTTCGAGAAAGATCAGGAGGCTCCCATGGAGCCTCAAACCCTAAATCGCCTTTAAGCTCAAATTGGAAGGCAAGATGAAGCTGAAATCCATAACCGAGCATGGATTAATGATCACCAACACGAGGGGATCATAAGGTATGTCTTAAATCTAAGATTGGTGATCATGGGTGAAGTGGGTTATGTTCTAATCCGTGAGTTAATATGAAATTGATCATGTACAAGGGTTAGAATCCTCGTGTAGAACATGGGTTATGAATGGTTTGCGTTAATTTGATGTTTAGAGGTGACACCCGTTAGTTAGGGTGAAGATGATGACTAGAATCACCTCCTATGTTCAAGTCTTGTTGAATGATTGATGTATTATGTGGGTATGATGAATTATTGTTAGATGAAAGTATAGGAATATGATGATGTTATGTTTAATGTTCATTTGGAATGATACATGATGATTAGTAGTTGGTTTTGATGGGTTATGTATGAGTTTAGAAGAATTGTGCATGAAATAGTTGTACGTTATGCTTAAAAGGTAGTACTCACATCAAGTGTATGATGAAATGTATATAGGGTCGTCCGTATAGTCGATTATGATGTTACGGGTATATGATGATAAGTCGATAGTTAAGTATGGTTAATAGTTGACTTTTGAAAGTCAACTAAGTATAAGAAACATGATTTGACTCGTTGTCGTAAATGTAGGTGGATGGGAAGTCGTATGGTACGTGTTATAGCAATCCGTGTTAAATGTAATGACATGATGAGTTACATGAGTTTAACGTATACGGATATGATTATATGAAGTTGATTATGTATTTTAATGCTTGTTAGAAATGACTAAGGAAAGTTAAGTGTCAATTATGCGAGTGATATGATTGTTACATGTACAAAGGTGTATGCTAATAAGAGCGTGATTTCGATGAAATGAAAGTATAGGAATCACGTCGAGACGGACTCAAGCATGAGGTGTTAACGGGTCAAGAAGAGGCAAGGAATCGGATACGAGCACGGACGCATAAGGTAAGTGATTTCCGTAATCACTTCTTAGTTCAAGTAAGTAATAAAGTGTTGTAATTGATTAAACATGATGTTTGAGGTCAAATATGTGTTAAAGTCTTTCGTCGTAAATGATGTGATTAAAGTTGACCAAAATGCCCTTGATGGGTATTTTGGGGTAAACGATCTTAAAAGTAGTTTAGAAACAAGTTATTCGATTAGAGTAATGTTTTGGACAAGTATGGAAGTGGGGATGATGGTTTGGTTAGTCATAGACCAATTAATGCGCGAATACCCTTAACGGGTCAAAATAAGCATATGAACGATAATGTGTTAAGAGGATGCAAGACATCCAAGAATTTAGTAATTTATGATAGACGTCACTGATATTGTTAGATTTATAAGAGGTTATGGTAAAATGACCAAGTTATGTTGATGAATGCATGAACGGGTCGAATAAATCATAAACGAATAATAAGACGATAGCGTGTAAGTTAAGAATTTCCGTAATCCGGATGTGGGATTTTAAGTTTATATGATAGAATGTGAATTTACAAGCATGTAGGAAGAAACGGGAGGTTAAATGGGTAAACGGTTCGAAAGTTATGCGCGTTTTAGTGCGTTCGGACGATGAAACGAAACTGCAGAAAAAATGCACTTTAGAGAGGCCGTCGCCGACGGGCAAGGAGGCCGTCGCCGACGGGCAAGGGAAAATCAGTTTTTCTCCGACGGGTTATCTTCCTGTCTACGGGGTTTTGGCTACGGGAAAAACTACGGGCCGTCGCCGACGACCTCCCTAAGTCCAAAAGTCTGAAAATTGTTATTTAAGTCGATTTATGTATCGTAGGCTTCGGTTTGTTATCCGTGGACTACGGCGGACTTTCTAAACATGATTTTGATCGATCCTTAGATGTTTATGGGCTATAAATCAAAGTTTAAGTCTCATGTAAATAACGTATAAGTATGTGAGAGGTATGCAAGGTGTTGTACACGTATGTAGATGCGTAATTATGTATATATGTAATCCTGTAAGAAAGGTATGTGCGTATGCAGATGAGTATGTATGTATGTATGTATAGAGATATGTATGAGTGTATGCATGTATGAAATGCTGTAGGAAGGGTATGTACGTATGCAGATGTGTATGTATGTATGTATAAAGATATGTATGAGTGTAGGCATGTACGTAAAGATGTAGTAAAGGTATGTACGTAGGTAGTTGTGTATGTGTGTATGTATAAAGACATGTATAAGTGTATGCACGTATGTAAAGTTGTAGGAAGGGTATGTACGTATGTAGATGTGTATGTAAGTAGGTATGCAAGTACGTATGTATGTATGACGTAGATATGTTGAGTGTTAACGTTATTGATGGTGTACCTTGAGAATGAAAAAGTGATGCAGGTACATTACTGAAGCCTCACCAGGAAATGGATATGCAGATGAAATTCTTAAAGTTTGAAAGATGACGAAATGTGAATGTATCTTGTTTATATAATGTGTGCTAATGTTTATGAATGTATGTGGTGAGTGCAGGTCGTATGGATAACGGGCGATTATAACAAGGATTAGAGATCGAAGATCGAGTCACAAGATAGATTGTACGGGAATAATTGAGTATGTACTATTAGGAAACAAGACTTATGCTTTATCTTTGTAGAAGATACATATCAAAACGAACTTTCAAGTAAGTCAAGACGTTGGTAATGAAAGAAATTTTATGGTTCGTGTTTTCCGCTGCGACTTTTGTCATGTACGAATTAGGGTCTAACAAGTTGGTATCAGGCCCTGGTTTGAGGGAATCAAGTACGAGAAGGTAAGTACTTGAACTCAAACTTGTGTGCTCTTGAGATAAGAAATCCGTACAATCTAAGACTCGATCAAGATCCAAAGGTAAAGGCTAATGTAAGTAGGTACCTATGTGTACGTATAAAGAAACTGACGGTTTTGTATGTGCAAGGTAAGCATAAGTGTTGGAAGAGGATGATCCGTGAATGCAGTTTAGGATGAATACTAAGGCAGGCAAAGTGGTAATAGACAAATAGGCAAATGAGCCCAGGTACGTAAATCTAATATGTGGGTGTAAGTAATGGTAGAGTTCACTAAGGGAAGGAAAAATATTTTTTTAAAATGAAAGACAATGACTGTATAGTAATGAAGTACTGGAAGTGATACACGCGCCGAAACCTAAGTCTACGGACATAAGGTGACAATTACATGAAGGCACGAAACTACTATGTGGATTGTGTACCTGGCCAGTACACGAGAAACGTATGACGCTCGTGAGATCATGATAATTGCTACAGGTATGTCCGGCAGAGTTAGGTAGCAGGCGGGCGTGTGGGTGAAATGGGAAGTAAGACTCTCGGGGAATTGAGAGTACTGTGAAAGTATGAAAAACATGCCTGATAAGAATGAAGAATGTGGAATCCGTAATTTAGTACGGATCAATAAGATATGAATGCAATGTTTGAATCCGTGAGACGGATTCAAGTGATGAAAGGCATGAATGCAATGTTTGAATCCGTGAGACGGATTCAAGTGATGAAAGGCATGAATGGAATGTTTGAACCCGTAAAACGGATTCAAGGAAAGGAAAGGTAGCAATGATATGTCTGAATCTGCGAAACGGATTCAACACAGGTAAGGAATGAAAGATGTGAATGATATGATTGAATTCATTAGATGGGTTCAAATCATAGAAGGAAGAGAAGGTATGAATGATATGTTTGAATCCGTGAGACGGATTCAAGGAAGAAAGGCATGAATATAATGTTTGAATCCGTAAGGCGGATTCAATGAATGAAAAAGCATGAATGATGCGTCTGAATCCGTGAGACGGATTCAAAAATATAAAAAAAAAGAATGAAATTCTTAAAGTTTGAAAGATGACGAAATGTGAATGTATCTTGTTTATATAATGTGTGCTAATGTTTATGAATGTATGTGGTGAGTGCAGGTCGTATGGATAACGGGCGATTATAACAAGGATTAGAGATCGAAGATCGAGTCACAAGATAGATTGTACGGGAATAATTGAGTATGTACTATTAGGAAACAAGACTTATGCTTTATCTTTGTAGAAGATACATATCAAAACGAACTTTCAAGTAAGTCAAAACGTTGGTAATGAAAGAAATTTTATGGTTCGTGTTTTCCACTGCGACTTTTGTCATGTACGAATTAGGGTCTAACATTTCTCTATAAACTTAAGTTTCTCATTTACCTCTATGTCCTGAAGAGGTATCACCAATGACTCGTCTGCCAAGCTATTTATGAGGTTACATACATGAAACATATCATGTATTCCTGCCATTTCCTCTGGCAGTCGTAGTTAATAAGCTACTGGTCCTATCCTTTTGATAATCTCAAAAGGTCCAACATACATGGGGCTTAGCTTTCCTCTTTTAACGAATCTGACCACTCCTTTCCATGGAGAAACTTTTAACAATACCTTATCTCCAACTTGAAATTCCAATGGTTTTCGTCTATTATCTGCGTAACTCTTTTGATGATCTTGTGCTGCTTTTAGTCTTTCCTTGACTTGAATAATCTTGTCCGTTGTTTCTTGTATTATCTCTGGCCCAAATAGTTGCTTTTCTCCAATCTCTGCCCAACAGGCTGGAGTTCGGCACTTTCGTCCATAAAGTGCTTCAAACGATGCAGCGTTAATGCTAGTATGATAGCTGTTACTGTAGGAAAATTCTATTAATGGTAAATGATTGTCCCAATTTCCTCCAAAATCAATTACACAGGCTCTAAGCATATCCTCCATTGTCTGAACTTTCCTTTCGCTTTGTCCATCCATTTGAGGATGATAATCGGTGTTTAGATTCAACCTGGTTCCCATGGCTTTTTGGAAACTGTCCAAAAATGAGATGTAAAACGACTATCTCTATCAGACACAATGGATAAAGGAATTCCATGTAATGAAACTATTTCATTTACATATAACTTGGCTAACTGTTCCATACTGAAAGTTTCTTTCATAGGTAAGAAATGAGCAGATTTGGTTAATCTGTCTACAATCACTGAAATTGTATCATTACCTTTTCGTGTCTTGGGTAATTTGTTAACAAAGTCCATTATTATTGATGTGCGTAAGTGTGTATAGTTTTTTATGTATATTTTTAGCCCTTTTTAACACTTTGGTCAAGTTTTAAATTTATAAAACACGATATTCTACTAACACTAAACACACATATGGGCAAGTGCACCCATCGTGAGCGTAGTATAGTGTTGGTAAGATACCGAGGTCGTCCAAGGACATAAGAGCTTTTAATATCGGTTTATCCTCAACGTCTAATCAAATCAAAAGTTAGAAAAAGGTTTTAAACTAGAAAATAAAAACTAAAAATGCTGAAAATAAAAATAAAATAAAAACAGATAGACAAGATGAATCACTTGGATCCGACTCGCCTTTAGTGTAACCTTTGATTATTTCCACACTTTTGCACTTTTTAAGAGATTATCTTAGTTATTGTAGTAGGCCCCTCTTTTGAAGGTGACGTTACCCTCAACCCAGTAGTTTGAGTCAGCAAGGATACAATCCTAAAGGGTTGGATTATTGAAAGATAATTAATTAAGTTATTAATGCATAATGTGGTTGGCCCCTCTTTTGAAGGTGACGTTACCCTCGGCTAAGTAGTCTGAGTCAGCAGGGATACAGTCCTAAGTAGCCGGGTTAATATATTAATAGTAGTTTACATATGAGGGGATCAAGAAATTCGGACCCCCGCCATCCAATACCAGTAGGCATTGAAGGAGGTCCTACTTAGCTTGACCTAAGTCCTTGCAGGATCTATATACTGAACAAGGCAAGACGCTTACCAAACCATTCCCTTAACCCCCGACCAGGTAGCCAACATATCTCCATATAGACCGTGGAGATATGAATGGTGTAAATCTTTTATTTTATATAGACAGTAAAATAACGCCAAGACACCACGGACAAATGATAAGGAAGTTTCACCTTCAACATAAGAAACTAGTTATTAAAGTCATTAATACATAACCAAATAAAAAGTGCGAAAAGATTAAAAATAAAAAAGTATTACACTAAATGCTTGTCTTCACCAAGTGATGTAAGAGACTTAGGCAAACATGGCATTTGATTGTCAAGAACTCTTACTATCAATCTTGGATCCCGAGACTACTACACACACTCTATGATGGATGATGGATGATGGATGATTGTGGTGGATGATGGTGTTGTGGTGGTGGTGGTGGTGGAGTGTGGTTGAAGTGGGAGAGAGGTGGTTTGCCAAGGGATGGTTTGCAAATGAGCCAAGCACCCCTATTTATAGCCTGCACAGAAGCCCGGACACGGCCCCGTGTCCACCCATCTTCTCTTTCTTCATTAAAAGCAGTTTGTCTGCATTAGTTGACCACGCCCCCGTGTCCGCTGGGCACGACCCCGTGTGCAGAAGCGTATTTGTACTATCAAGATTTTCCTAGATTCTGTGAATCTTAGAGTTGACCACGGCCCTGTGTCCGCTGGACACACCCCTATGGTGGGTGATAGAAGCTTCTACAACTTTGTCTTTTCTGCAGACACTTGGGCACGTCACCGTGCTCATTGAGCACGGGGCGTGTTAAGCCTTCTGTTCTCTTGTTTTCGCTTGGGAGGATGTTGTCGAGGGGTCGGACATGCCACGTTTATTCCTTTTCTTGTATTTATGTTAGATTTAGCTGTCTTTTTGCTTCTTTTGTTCATTTAAGCTCATTTAATCCTGAAAATACAAAAGGAAGACAAAAACACACTTTTTCCAACATTAGTACTAAAAAAGGGTTAGTTTTATGCCACATTTGATGTAATTTATATGTTACATTTTGCGCACATCAATTATCAATTCTCATTTCCATATTGGCATCTCTAATTGCTGCAATAATCCTGAAGGTTTCTGATGTTCAGCTTTAACCTATGAACATGTTAGACACTTAGCAACATAGGTTGCTATATCCTTTTCATTCTTATCCACCAAAAATTCTTCCTTAAATCTTGATACATCTTATCACTACCAGGATGTATCGTATACTTAAACTTCTGGGCTTCCTCTAAAATTCTGTGGCGTAGGTTTCCTTGTTTAGGTATCCACATTCTTTTCTTATGGAATTTCCAAATTCCATCTGATCCTTGGTCTAATACTTTAATCATTCCTTTTAATTTTTCAGCATCGTCCTTGATTGATGTTTCATGTATCTCTCTAATTTGCTCATTTAAATCTATCTGCAAATTTAATCTAAGAGAACGTACTCATTTTGGCTTTCCATGAAACTTTCGACTTAAAGCATTAACTACTACATTAGCTTTTGCTGCATGATACTGAATATCACAATCATAATCACTAAGAACCTCCATCCAATGTTTCTGTCTCATATTTAATTCCTTTTATCCAAAAACATATCTTAAACTCTTATGATATGTGAAGACAACAAACTTGCTACCGTAAAGATAGTGTCTCCAAATCTTAAGGGTAAAAATTATGGCTCCTAATTCTAGATCATGGGTTGTATAATTCTCTTCATGTTTCTTAAGTTGTCTAGAGGCATAAGCTATAACCTTTTGACGTTGCATCAACACACATCCGTACCCTAACTTAGACGCGTCACAATAGACTACTAAGTCTTTAGTTCCTTCTGGTAATGCGAGTATAGGTGCGTTGGTTAACCTTTGCTTCAGAATCCTAAAGGCTTCCTCCTGTTTTGGTCCCCATTCGAACTTAACTGATTTGCAGGTCAGTTTGGTTATTGGAATGACTATTCTAGAAAAATCTTGAATAAAACGTCTATAATATCCTGCCAGTCCTAGAAAGCTTCTTACTACCGTAGGTGACTCGGGGACTTTCCATTTGGTAATCGCCTCGATCTTTGTGGGATCCACATGAATTCCTTCATGATTAACCAGATGTCCTATGAATTGTACTTCTTATAACCAGAATTCACATTTTGAGAATTTAGCGTAAAGCTTTTCTTTTCTCAATAATGTCAGAAGTGTATGCAAATGCTCTGCATGATCCTCTTTACTTTTAAAGTAAATTAGGATATTATCTATAAAGACAATTATGAATTTATCCAGGTATGACTTACATATCCTGTTCATCATGTCCATAATTGCAGATGGGGCATTGGTTAAACCAAATGGCATGATTGTAAATTCATAATGACCGTACCTTGTTCTGAAAGCAGTTTTAGGAAAGTCCTATTCCTGTACTTTAATTGATGATATCCTGAATGTAAATCTATCTTAGAAAAGAATCGAGCTCCTTGAAGTTGATCGAACAGGTCATCGATTCTCGGTAGTGGGTACCGATTTTTAATCGTAACCTTGTTCAATTCCCGGTAATCAATGCACATACGCATTGACCCGTCCTTCTTCTTGACAAACAGTATCGGTGCTTCCCACGATGATGAACTGGGTTGTATGAAACCTTTTCCGAGTAGTTCGTCCAACTGTTTCTTCAGTTCTCGCATTTCCGTCGGTGCTAGTCGATATGGTGCTTTGACAATCGGTGTCGTTCCTGGTATGAGGTGAATCATAAATTCAACCTCTCGATCTGGTGGTAATCCAGGTAACTCTTCTGGAAAAACGTTTGAGAATTTAGATACTATGGGAATATCTTTTAATTCTTTTCCTTTAGTGTTAATGATTATGGAAATCATATACACTATTCCTCCTTTCCTTGTATAGCTTGCAGCTTTCATCACAGAGATGAATTTTGTTGACCTGGTTGGCTTATCTCCTTTAGTTGTGATCTTTTCACCCTTTGGTGTACTTACTTGTACTGACTTTTGATCACATAAAATACGGGCATGATTGGCTACCAACCAATCCATTCCTAATACAACATCGAATCCAGCTAGATTCATTGGGTAAAGGTTAGCAAAAAAATTATGGTTTAGAATTTCTATCCTTACTCCCTGCAGGATTTCACTTATCTCAATGGAATCTCCATTTGTCGTCTCTACCAGACAATCTTGTTGAAGTTTAGTTAATGGTTGGTTGAGAAGTTTGTAGAAATAAGTATTGATAAAACTTTGGTTTGCACCAGAGTCAAATAATACTTTGGCAAAAATATCGTTAACTAAAAACGTACCGACAATCACATCCAGAATCATCTTAGCTTCTTCGGCTGTCAGAACGAATGCTCTGGCATTCTTCTTGGGTCCTTCAGTTGCCTTAGCTTTGCTGGTTGTCGCTAGAGCCAGTTTCGGACAGTTCGGTTTGATATGACCAGCTTCTTCACAATTGAAGCATAGCCTATTGCTAGCTTTCGTTCGATATTCTTCTTCCTTATGCCCGGGTTTCTTGCAGAAATTACAATACCTTGCACATTTTCCATAATGCTTCTTTTTACAAGACTTGCAGTAAGGTGCAGAGGAAGAACCTGTAGCTTTCCCATGGTTGGAATTACCGTAGCGAAATTATTGGGTAAGCTTTTGAGCTAGGTTCTTTCTCTGGTTTTCCTCTTGCGTACATACCAATTCATCAGTCAAGGTATTGGCCAGTTCTACTGCTTCTTCTATGGTTTGTGGTCTAGCTGCCTTGACTACGTGTCTAATTTCACTAATTAATCCCCAGATGTAACGGGAGATTAATACTGGCTCTAGTGAGGCTAAAGTTGGTACTATCCTAGCATATTCGAAGAATATGGTAGTGTAACCCTTGCAGTCTATTCCAGTCATTTTAAGATTTAAGAACTTATTGACAATCTGTTCTTTTTCATGAGGAGGATATAATTTTCTTTCAACTATATCCTTAAAGTTGGTCCATTCCATGTTATAAACTCTGTCACTTCCTCTAGACTGGAGAATGGTATTCCACCACTCTAGGGCTGCATTCTTAAAATGATTAGAAGCAAACATAATCTTATCTTTATCTGCACATTTACTTATTTTTATGACCGCTTCTGTCTTTTCTATCCAACGTAAGGCTGCAATGGCTCTTTCATTGCCTGAGAATTCTATTGGCTTGAAGATCAAGAATTCTTTATAAGAACAACCATATGACATGGTTCTTCTTCTTTTTAGAATTGGAGCTTGGATCAGTGGTCTGTGATTTTCGTTCACGCTATGACTTGGTTCAGTAGGTACCCGTTTACTTCCAGTTACAAATTTATTATTTTCTGCTTCTTTAACAGTCTTGATAATATATGGCATAGCATCTATTATTCCTTGTGCTACTATGTGTTCGATGGCACTATTATTTACTTGGTTCCCGTTATTATCATTATTCTGGTTTTCCTGATTTACTTCGTTGTCCATCTGAATTATAAACATTTATCAGGTATTAAGATCACATAATGAAATTTAATACAAACAATCACACAAACAGATTGATCAAAAACGTCGAACATTGCGACTTTACTCTTTTTATATATATTTATATGCATCGATTACAAATTACTACTGAAAACTAAACACACTAGTAATTATGCATTGATATCTATTTTAGTCTATCTATTTTAGTTGATTAGATTTTGTTTTTGTTTTTTTAATACAACATTACACACACACATATATATATTATATCCTGCGCTGGCTTGTCTTAAAACTGCATTTCGCGCTCGTCATACTTCCACACGAGTTTCTCTCCTATCTGTCGGATCCTATTTCCTTCTTCCATTAACTCGTTGCCATATGAGCGGATTTCCTGCACATTTTCTTCATTCATGGGTGGTAATGGTGCTGGCACTGGGTCAGGGTATCGAGGTATGGGTTCTCCATATGGGTATGGGTTGTTTAAGACACTCTGAATATACCTGTCGGAGTTCCAAAATGGGTCAAAGGGTTTAGGTCGGTATACTGTGCTATGGGATTTGGTGCGGTTAATGGTTCTTCATGAGGATATAATTCCTGATATGACCTATTGTCATCCCACCATGGATCATACTCTAAAGGGACTGGTGCTGGGATTCTAGGTATCTCGTTGGGGTCAAATGCTGGTATTGGGAATTGGTCCTCCTGGTTTGGCTCTAACTCCATTTATTGGTTGGGGAAAAATGGTAACAATGGTGGTTCAGCTATTTGGTTCAGATTCGGATCTGCTGCAGTGGTTGCTAACATGTGGAAGTCTGCTAACTGCCTATCAAGTTCCTCTTCCCACAATGGTCTACTAACTGCTTCCTGGGTTTGGGCATTCACTCCACTATTTGATTTTGCTAAAGCTCTCTGTTGGTGTAATTTCTTCATCCTTTTCCTCCTCTCATGCGCTACCCTACTAAACCATCCTCTCTTTTTCTGAGAGAATGGTTCCTCAGATTGTGCCTTAAAGATAAATATTCATTACTCAGTATCAGCAGAGTACCCCGAGGGGGGTGGCTGAGATGAGGTTCCTTCACTCTTTGGGGAACTAGCTAATTAACGGTAAGCGTCGGATGTACTTTGCTCACTCATACTGTAAACTAACAAATTGTCAAATAACACAAAATAATAATATACATATTTACACAGAATCACATAAGTTATTTCCTAACATAATTCGTTAAAATTTAGGTAGAACACCTAAATGGCTTAAACCAGTGGCTGTAGCTCTGATACCCCGGAAGCGGAAGCCGTGAGCTAGTCAGATGGTATCGGTGTTTATTAATTTGGCAGTGGAATTTAGACATTAGGACCTAGTTAGGAAACATTTTATCAGAGTTTAAACACCAAACTTTTATAAATAATAAATGGGATAAAACCCAAGTTTCATTGACAATACATTTGTAGGGATAAAACCCTAATTATTGAAAACATAAACTCCTTTCCATTTAGGCAACTTTGATAGCCAATTCTTTAAGACTTCAATGCTCTCCAGCTGGCTTTTATTAGCTTCACATTAAGTTACCTAAAACACGTTTTAAAAAGGTTTTATCAGTAAGAAATACTGGTGAGTGCATCCCAATTTAATCAAAACAAGCTTTTATAACTTTACAGTATTAAGATTTACAATGTTTATATCTATCCAATTATACAACACAGCATTGCGACTGGGCAACCTTTGTACCCCGTGCTTGCGGTCATGCTACTATTCGCAATAGTAACGAGTGTTAAGTAATGTATACAAAACCCCACATACTGATGATAATTGTAGAATCACAAAAACATAATCACTGTAAGTATCTTGACAAACATTTAGGGTTTTGTAAAATATTTGAAACTATGATTCACAAAAAGGGTTTACAAAAAGAGAATGTACTCACTTTGTTGACTTAGGTGTTGCCATAGCTTCCTGGTGCTCTTCCTGGTTATTATCTATTAAAATTAAACAATGCACACGTGTTAGTAAAATAACCCAAATCACACTAGCCATACTACCGAGACAGAACTCCAACAAACTGAGTCAGGCAGAGCCTTAAGTTAAAAGTTTGCGGTTTGACCGAGACGATGTGACAACGTGCTAAACAACAGAAACCTCATCAGGTCCAACCCATCCGGTCGGATGGGAATCACCCCGTTCGATCTGAACCAACTGTTCATGACGGTGTTCCATGTTCAACCCGTGAATCGGTTGTCTCTTTGATAGCAATCCATTATCAAACCGGCACTTCACTAGGGGATGAGTGGAAGACCTGAACGAGCTCGGATTCTATTAGTTTTGAAGAATGTTTGAAGAAAAGTTTGAAACACTTGAAAAATGTTTAGATTTAGGTGGAATCAATGTTTAAACATTGTATAAATCCCTTAGATCTGAGTTGTTTTTTGGTGAGAAGAGGCCATACTCCAGTGTTCACATGAACCCTTGATGACGTCACTCGAAAGCAGCCCAAATCAGGTGGATTTCATGGTTAAAAGTTGTGATTTGTTGGTGGAAATGATGAAGAAGTGTGTAAAGATCAAAGAAGTACAAGATTTGAGGTGAAAACTTACAAGAATCGCGAGAAATCGGAGAAAAGTAGGCTGAGAATGCACTGGGTCGGAGGGAGCTGTCACATCATGAACAGTGATGTGACAGGTGGGCTATTTATAGTGTGAGAGTGAGAAAGGTGGTGCAGAGAAGTTGGGTCGGAGGGCCCTTCGATCGGATGGCCATCCGATCGGATGGTCATTCGGACGGATGACCATTCGATCGAATGGTCCTTCGATCGGATGTCTCGAGTGAGTTAGTTTCCAACTTTTTGTTTCGTGCGTTGAGCGTTGCGTTGCGAGTAAGCGATGCGATAGTATTACACATTAGTCTCTCGGTCCATGATCTCGACTGGCTTTTCCACGAAGTGTAATGTTTCGTCCACTTGTAGATCCTCAAGAGGGACATGTAAGTTCTGGTTGGCTAGACACTTTCTGAGGTTTGAAACGTGGAAAGTTGGATGTACATTGTTGAGTTCCTCTGGTAATTCGAGTCTGTAGGCCACTTTGCCAGTTCTTTCCAGAATCTTAAAGGGTCCAACGTATCGAGGCACGAGCTTTCCTTTCTAGCCGAATCGGATCACCCCCTTCCAAGGTGCAACCTTTAGGAGTACGTGATCACCAACGTCAAATTCTAGGGGCTTGCGGCGTTTATCGGCGTAACTCTTTTAACGACTCCGAGCTTTCAGGAGATTGTCTCGTATTTGGAGGATCTTGTCAGTCGTTTCTTGCAATAACTCAGGACCGGTAATTTGCGCATCCCGGATCTCGTGCCATACAATAGGCGATCGACATTTTCTTTCGTATAATGCCTCAAATGGTGCCATTTGAATGCTAGAGTGATAACTGTTATTGTACGAGAACTCGACTAAAGGTAAATGCGAATCCTAATTACCACCGAAATCTATCACACACGAGCGAAGCATGTCTTCAAGGGTACGAATCGTGCGTTCAGTCTGACCGTCAATCTGGGGATGGAATGCGGTACTAAGATTGAGAGTAGTACCGAGAGCAGATTGAAAAGTTTCCCAGAGGTGCGAAGTGAATCGACCATCGCGGTCAGAGATGATGTCACGAGGTGTCCCATGTAGACAAATGACTTCATCGGTATAGATTCGTGCAAATCGTTCTACCTTGTAGTCTTCCAGTATCGGCAGAAAGTGGGCGGATTTGGTGAGACGATCAACGATAACCCAGATGCTGTCGTGACCTAATGGTGTGTGGGGGAGTTTCGTAATGAAATCCATAGCTATACTCTCCCATTTCCATAATCTTGGGTTGCACGAGTAAGCCAGAGGTTCGTTGTTGTTCCGCCTTGACCTTCGAGCAGGTTAGGCACTTCGAAACATAGATAGCGATATCCTTCTTCATGCCCGGCCACCAGTACCTGTAGCGAAGGTCCTGGTACATCTTATCGGCACTGGGATGAATGGAATATCGAGACTTGTGGGCTTCATCTAACAGAATCTCTTGTAAATTAGTGCGTTTGGGAATCTAAATTCGGTCTAGATAGTGAAATATACCATTTGATTTGTTCACAAGTTGTTTGCCGTTTCCAATAATCCTTTCTTTCTTTAAGGTGCGTTCGGTAAAACAAGCATGTTGAGTGTCGCGGATAAGAGCTTCAAGATTGTGTTGGGTTTTGAGTATTGCGAACGCTATGCAAATAGCTTCGTCGACTGAGAGCATCGACAACGACATTTTCTTTACCTGGATGGTAGCGAATCTCACAGTCGTAATCGTTGAGAAGTTCAACCCATCGGCGTTGGCGCATATTAAGCTCTTTCTGGTTCAAGATGTGTTGTAGGCTCTTATGGTCGGTAAAGACCGTACACTTGGTACCGTAAAGCTAATATCGCCAAATCTTCAACGCAAAAACAACTGCACCAAGCTCGAGATCGTGGGTTGTGTATTTCTTCTGGTGGATCTTGAGCTGACGAGAGGCGTACGCGATATCCTTGTCCCGTTGAATGAGAACACAGCCGAGGCCGAGGTTAGAGGCATCGCAGTAGACTACAAAGTCATCGTTTCCGTCGGGTAACGCGAGCACAGGAGCATTGCAAAGCATAAGTTTGAGAGTTTGAAATGCTTCCTCTTGTTCGGTTCCCCAAATAAAAGGTTTGTCCTTGTGCGTAAGAGAGGTGAGAGGAACAGTGATCTTCGAGAAATCTGCGATGAATCGGCGGTAGTAACCAGCCAATCCGAGAAAAGAACGAATTTCGGACGGGTTCTTTGGTGTAATCCAACTCTTAACTGCTTCGATCTTCGTGGCGTCGACGTGAATACCTTGACTATTGACAATATGACCGAGGAATTGAACCTCCTCAAGCAAAAATTCACACTTGAAGAACTTGGCGTAGAGGCGGTTTCCCTGGAGTAGTTCAAGAACCAAACGGAGATGTTGCGCGTGTTCGGCTTTTGACTTGGAGTAGATCTGGATATCATCGATAAACACGATGACGAAGCGGTCGAGAAAGGGTTTACACACGCGATT
Organism: Helianthus tuberosus; assembly: GCA_030545235.1. Classification (NCBI taxonomy): domain Eukaryota; kingdom Viridiplantae; phylum Streptophyta; class Magnoliopsida; order Asterales; family Asteraceae; genus Helianthus; species Helianthus tuberosus. The sequence goes on from CM060436.1 coordinate 30,548,319, forward strand.
CATTAGATCAATGAAAATTGTGGGGGCGTTAGTTAGACCAAAAGGCATAACAACAAACTCGTAGTGGTCGTATCGGGTTCGAAAAGCGGTTTTGGGTATATCTTCCTCTTGAATTCATAATTGGTGATAGCCACAGCATAAGTAGATCTTGGAAAAACACGTAGCACCTTGTTATTGATAAAACAAATCCTCTATTCGAGGTAAGGGATAACGATTCTTGATAGTCAGCTTATTGAGTTCCCTATAATCGATGCACATCCGGAATGATCCGTCCTTCTTTTTGACGAAAAGTACAGGTGCGCCCCATGGAGAGGTGTTAGGGCGAATAAAGCCTTTATTAAGCAATTACTGGAGTTGACTCGAGAGTTCGCGCATTTCGGATGGAGCGAGGCTGTAAGGCGCTTTAGCGACGGGATTGGCTCCAGGAATAAGGTCAATTCGAAAATCGATATCACGAGATGGCGGTAAACCAGGTAAATCATCAGGAAAGACAGCAGGAAAATCACGAACCACAGGCACCTTTTCCATTGCATTCTCTTTCTTTTCCTTCTCCGCTACTACGATGTGTGCCAAGAAAGCTTGGTATTCCTTGCGGAGATACTTGCTGGCTTGGACACATGACATGAGTTGTAGTTTATTCGAAGCGACTTCACCATAGACACACAATTGGTCGCCGTTTGCGAGAGAGAAACGAATCATTTTATCGAAACAAACAATTTCAGCATGATTTTTACGAAGAAATTCCATGCCTACTATGATGTCAAAGCTACCGAGCTGTATCGGGATAAGATTGATCGGGAAAAACATGAGTGTTGAGCTCAAGAGTACAATCACGTAGAACGGAACTAACAGTGACGGTTCTTCCAGTGGCAACTTCTACGTCGAATGTTGATGGGAGGTTAACGCGTTTATGGTTTAGGAGCCTTTCAAATTCGAACGATACAAAACAGTTATCGGCTCCAGTATCAAACAAACATGAAGCATATATACCATTTACGAGAAACGTACCATTAACCACGTTGTTGTCTGCCTGGGCCTGACGGGCGTTGATGTTGAAAACTCGCCCACGGGCTGCTTGCTAAGCTGACTGCTGCTGCTGCTGAGGCTGCTGCTGTTGATGTTGTTGCTGCGCTGGCTGCTGCTGTGGCTCTTGCTTCACCACTCTGTTCGGGCAGACATTCGCGAATTGGTTGGGATCACCACACACATAGCAGGCTCTTGCGTGAGCAGGAGCTGCTTGTTGTCCCTGAGGAGCGGGAAGTGGAGCTGGCAAAGTAGGAGGAGCTTGAACTTGAGCTTGACGGGGACCAGTACGGCAGTTTGCAGTAAAGTGGCCGTAAAGGTTGCAGTGAACACAAAATCGACATGCGATCCCAACAGGATGATGGTAAGTACATGTAAGGCACAGTCGGTGAGGAGCGGTATACGCACGTTTTGCAGGAAGTGCGTTGGTCACGGTTGCAGCGGCTTGTCGGTTCTGGTTTTGTTGTTGGACAGGAACAACATTGAGAGGAGCGGTTGTGACAACATAGTTCTTGTTGTTGTTGTTGTTCTTGCGCTTGCGGCATGAAGAATTCGAAGCTTGAGGTGAAGCGGTTTCAACGGTGGGAGTAGCAGAAGTAGTGGTGGCTTGGTGAAGACTCTTGGCGGTTTTATTAAAGTAACCAGCCCGAACTCGCTTGTCATTAATCTCGGCAGCGAGCAGGAAGGTCCCCTCAATTGTTGTAGTCCTGGCCGCTTGGACAAAATCGGCAACACAATTAGGTAAAGCTCGAATATATTTTTTGATTGTGATGTCGGGAGTTGTGACTTGCCCAGGGCAGATGATGCTAAGCTGTTTGAAACGTACAGTAAGACCAGCATTGTCGCCACCCTCTTGGTTGATGTGCCAGAACTCGTCTTCCAGCTTTTGGAGCTCGTGCGGAGGACAAAATTCCTTCATCATGATCTCCTTCAATTCCTCCCAAGTAAGTCCATAAGCTACGTCGTTCCCACGCCTGTTTCGCTCTGCTATCCACCATTACAGTGCCCTAGAATGGAAGACACCCATTGCGTTAACAGTGCGGAGGTTGTCTGGACATCTACTTTGTCGTAGAGTGACCTCAATCGAGTCAAACCATGCAAACATTGCACTCGGCCCATCTTCCCCAGTAAAGTCTTTGGGTCCACAAGCTTTAAGCTGCTTGAAGCTGAAGGTCGCTTTTGGAGAGTCAGTCCTTGATTCCTCGGAGGACTTGCTAGCGATTTCATTAATCTCGCTGACGATTTACGGAATGACCTTAGCCATCTGCTTAGCGAATAGCGACGCGATGCGTTTGTCAGCGTGATTGCGGCGAGCAGAGAGAGAGGTATGAGATCCGAATGACGACAATGTCTGCAACAGACATCGTCACGGATTTAGACGATACACTAAATCTCACCACACAATATTTCACCAACATACTATAAAGCTCAGGAACACGTACACTCATGACATATAATTTATAGAGGCACATAAATCATGTAGGCACATAAACTACATAAGCACGTAAACACATAGGCACATAAGCACATAGAGCACAGAAGCACGTAATCCACGTAAGCACGTATTCCACTATATTTTGCACGTATTCACCTACATATTTTGCACGTATTCCCCTATCTTTCACAGTTGCGTAAAGCAATCGAGAGTTGCGAGCGCGAGAAGTGATAGCGAGTAGCGTAAGTGAGTAACATAACGAGTAATATAGTGCGCGATTTGTTAGCATTTTGAGGTGTAAATAGCTGCGTGTGTCGTGCGTGTTTAATAAAGCGAAGAGCAAAAAACTAGTAAGTCCCCAAAATTGAAACACATAAACATTTAAAACCACAAAACACACATAAAATCAATCAGTCACAGAGTCAGCGGTGGCGATCCTTAGAATCGAAACACATAAAAGTGATAAAGCGTAAAATCAGCGAAAATCAGAATGTCTTGGGTGTGCTAGACTTTGACTACCCAAAGTGATTCGACTATTCTCAAGGACTATGAGTACACGTGTTGGCTTAATAGACTGTGCTCTCGCCTCAATCCGGGCGATCGACACGCATCCATTCGGCCATTACGTGGTCCTAGTCGTTGGAACCCATCGAGACTTTGGTGAGAGTTTTTGTAAAACCAAAATACAGAGCGGAATAAGTCATTAAGGTACGGGTTTCACCCCTAACTTAACAACTTCATTCCTGTTTGTGTGATATAATCACGAGATAGATCGGGTGAATCGCGTCGAGGTATGGTTTTCACACCTGACTCAACGCAAATTCTTGTGTTTTATTAATAAAAATGTGTGTCGAGCGAGCGATTCTATCGAGAGTTTGCGGTTTTCACACCTAATCTCGACCAAATCACTCGTTTGTTTTCGAAAATTATGTGTGTTGTCAGCCTTAGTAAAGGCTGAGTGTCTGCACGAAGCTGTAGTATGCGATGTCCGTGCAAAGTTGTGAGTTTAGCGGGTATAAACGAGAGCATAAAGAGTAAGCTCGCGCAGAACCCCTACCGGGTTCGCACAAGGTGGTCTGTTGGTACTTAAACTATAGACTAGGTCAATTCTAAGACATCGACCCGGACTAGGTCGAGTCTTGCCTAATTCCCTATAGTTATGGCTATGATACCAATCTGTCACACCCCAACCGATGGCGGAAACATCGGGGCGCGGCAAACAGATTGTCCAGGAGAAATCCATAACAACTAATATTACCAAATATTTAACGTTACGTTCCTTACCATAACATATTCAGCAAAATAATTATTACAGACATAGTATCTCAAAGACAAATAAATTGTTTCGACAACTCAGATTTTTTTAGTTTGTTTCTAGACTCCCCTAGCTTGATTCCATGTCATCCAACAAGTAAAAGCATAAGCATCCTAAACACCTGTCACATACGTTAAAATAACAGTCAATACACATAGTGTAAAGGTGAGCATACAAGTTTAATAGTATAATAGTAGCGAAAGTGATTTACGCATAACCAGCATGTAACACGTAGTAATGTGAAGCAGGTAAGTTATCGATAATGAAATATGCACAGACGTGACTGCGAGTTGTAGAATGCGCAACACATATCACCACTGTGACACGTGAAGAAAAGCCCTTAACAACCCCTGTCCACGACAGGTGCTGAGTCCAAACTATAGTTTTATCGTTGCTAAGGTGTCAGGCAACAATCACTGTGTAAACATAACATACTAGCATTCATCGAGTAACACGTTAACATGCGAGAGTGGTTAGCGTATAAAAGTGTTTGCGTTGTGTGTCGATTGTGATTTGATATAAGTAACGTATGTAAGACCCAAAAGTGCTAAAAGCAAAAAGGGATTGAGTATACTCACATATCGTGTTTAAAGAATAAACACAGTCTTGGATTGAAGGGAGCGCTGGAGAGTTAGCCTGATCAGAGAACGATAGTGTAAGCGTTGAATGGTGCGTAAAATAGCGTGTCGGTGAGTTTAGGGACGGATGGTGATCCGATCGGATGACCGTCCGGACGGATGACCATTCGGTCAGAGGGTTGTCTATTTGGGATGGATGTGTTTGTGTATGATTGAACTTTGAAGTTTTCGTTGTAGCATTTTAAAAGATGAGAAGTCTGTTATTTCAGATCTGGTGATGTTTGTGTTCATCCAGAGAAATCTGTGTGTTTTGATGTTATTTAAGATCTGGTGATGTTTGTGTTCATCCAGAGAAATCTGTGTGTTTTGATGTTATTTCAGATCTGGTGATGTTTTTGCTCATCCAAAGAATCCAGTGAACCATCGAGTTTTTGAACGCAAGTTGCGCCCGAAGCCATCCGGTTGAGGGCACGTCTGCCTGGGCGTCACGCAAAAAAAATGTTGGATCAAAATGGAGAATGATGTTATCAATTACGCCGACATTATTTAGCGTCTTTATTGTTTTGTATAGGTTGGCGTTTTTATTTGTGATAGTCGGATGCTTTTAGTCAGATTAGTAGGTTCTCCAAGCAAGAGGTGGCTTGCTTGGAGGACAAGGCTCAAGGGTCTATAAATAGGTAACTACACCTCATTTGTTAGGGGTGCATTTGTGAGCCACCACCCCGGGGGAGCTCACCCGGGGTGGATGATTATATTTTGTATTGTCTTATCACATTCAATGAAAATACATATGTTCAAATCTTTTGTTCATCTATATTTTCCTTTGTTCATGGTTCACAAATCACCCGTCTTCATATTTATACCTAACCGAGACTGAAATCGGATCGTTATGGGACTATCATGTTCCTACATATCAGGTCATCCGGTTGGATGGTCATCCGGACGGATGACCATTCGGTCGGATGGCCCTTCGTTTGGAACTGATATGCTTTGAAGTTTTGTAAAATTGTTTAAGTGTTGAAACCACAAGTCTCCTGATCGGATCGGCGTTCAATCGGACGGTGATCCGATCGGACGGCGATTCGTTCGGGTAACTTGTTTGTTTGAGAACTTGTAAAATCCGTTAAGTTAAAAATTTGTGGTTTGACCGAGACGATGTGACAACGTGCTAAACAATAGAAACCTCATCAGGTCCAACCCATGCGGTCGGACGGGAATCACCTCGTTCGATCTGAACCAGCTGTTTGTGATGGTGTTCCATGTTCAACCCATGAATCGGTTGTCTCTTTGATAGCAATCCATTCTCAGACCGGCACTTCACTAGGGGATGAGTGGAAGACCTGAACGAGCTCGGATTCTATCGGTTTTGAAGAATGTTTGAAGAATAGTTTGAAACACTTGAAAAATGTTTAGATTTAGGTGGAATCAATGTTTAAACATTGTAGAAATCCCTTAGATCTAAGTTGTTTTTGGTGAGAAGAGGCCATACTCCAGTGTTCATATGAACCCATGATGACGTCACTCGAAAACAGCCCAAATCAGGTGGATTTCATGGTTAAAAGTTGTGATTTGTTGATGGAAATGATGAAAAAGTGTGTAAAGATCAAAGAAGTACAAGATTTGAGGTGAAAACTTACAAGAATCGCAAGAAATCAGAGAAAAGTAGGTTGAGAATGCACTGGGTCGGAGGGAGCTGTCACATCATGAACAGTGATGTGACAGGTGGGCTATTTATAGTGTGAGAGCGAGAAAGGCGGTGCAGAGCAGTTGGGTCGGAGGGCCCTTCGATCGATCGGATGGTCATCCAGACGGATGGCCATTCGATCGAATGGTCCTTCGATCGGATGGCTCGAGTGAGTTGATTTCCGACTTTTCGTTTCGTGCGCTGAGTGTTGCGTTGCGTTGCTAGTAAGCGATGCGATAGTATTACACATTAGTTACACAAATAACATAATCAACCTAAAAACCATAAAAGTAACTTGTATTTCGGGTTACGATGCCGTAAAACAATATCTAGCACCTGTAATTCGAATTGCGATGCGATAGCGATGTGACAGCGTTTAATAAATTGGTGTTTAGTTACGTTTATCGCATTGTTACTTCACATATTAAATAATCGTAATGCAAATAGCGTCAAACAAAGTATCGATTATTGAGTCAAAGGTACAAGCAATAATTAAGTCAGAAATGACAGATCTGATTAGCAATTTTTTCTTCCTGTGACTTTGACTTGTACTTTGACTTTGACTTCGGAAAGTCGAGTTGTTACAGTTGGTTTTAAATTTTTAAGTTTTACTCAAGGTGTATAAAACCGCCTGAACCATTTATATTTCTAAAATTGGATTATCACTATGATAATATAATTTTTGAACCGATTTTAAGACATTTTTTTATTTTTTAGAAAAATCAAGAAAAGAAAAAGGAAGCGTTTGCATCTCGTCCCAAACCCAACTCGACCCATCTAGACCAGCACAAAAAATACCCATTACCCGACCCAACCATCTCTAGAAAAAAAAAGCAAACTAACCAGGTGCATTCCATGAAGATTTAGTAGTAGCGGCCCTCACTTTTGTATTGTTAGGCTTTTGATGATTGAATACCAGCCCAACAGGTTTGTAAAGCACAATATGGAACTCAAATATCTGAGTAACCTGACCCGTTTAACCCAAAAGCCAAGATTTATGTGTTATAATAACAATTTGAAAGCCATTCCAGCTCATAGTGTAAAAAACACACAAACAGAGATGTATATGTTTTAATAAAAATTACAGAAACGTAAAGATCAAGAAATAAGCAGAGTTATCCAACTTGAAGGTTAAATTTTGAAATTTACACAATTTCAGTTGAAATTTTCATACATATGGAATTACCCATTACGCTAAAATACTCATGCTGATTCAAATTAAGGTATTGTTTTTATATAAAAAAAGACTCATCATTGACTTAATTAGTCAAACTAACTAACTTTAATAACACTACTTTTTTATTTAATACCAAAATAACGTTACACTTTTCACATGTAACATGAAATGGAACATACAACTGATCAACTAACCAAATTTTAAAGACCTTTTCTTTTAAACCAATCAAGAATTGATGGGTCGACAAAACTCATAGATCTTTTGCCTCAGAAATTGAAGTTCATGTTTGACTTAAATGTAAAGTATATGGTGTCATTTTAATTATGCATGCCAACTTTATCGTCTTCTAAACTTGGATTAATAACTTATTTTACCCATGATCACACTTGATTAATCCTCAGTACTAATTCAAGAATTATAATGCTTTTAAAATACATAAAAGACTACTTACCAACTAATGGTGTGATGACCTTAGTGGGGTTTAGTAACCTTCCTGTTCTTCAAATACCAGCTCAACGCAAATTATTAACAACCTAATCTATACTTAATAAAGTTAAAATATAAGAACATACGTAACGAACATTAAGCTGATAAATTAGGATGAAAATGATATTAATATATCAACTTATATGTCCTTCGGATAGCTTAGTGTATTGTTAATTTCCCAAATGGGTTCGAACACTTGTTAATTTACCATAATAAAGGTGTAAGAACACGCGTCATTTTGTGTACACCAATGTATTTGAATTTTGTAAGCAATGATCAATTCAGACTACACATAAATATGTTGCAGTTTATAGATGTTTGTGATGCAAAGTCTAGCACGTTAGTTAGTACCTGAGTCTGGAGATCATCGCCGATCACAATGTTGCCAACAGTTAGAAGTGCAGGAATGAGTACTGAAGGAGACGGGTTTCTGGAATATTATATAAACAGCTAATAACATCAATAATTGTAGATCCAAATATCAATCCGGATCACAGTGATTGATTGTTTTAGTCCAAAACACCTATTGATTAGGTGTTTGAATATGTAAAAGTCAAGAAAAATCAAAAGATGAAGATGAAGATCTTGGTTTGATGATTAACAACAAGTGTTGTATGAATTCCCAACTGATATAAACGTTAACAAGCTCCTGGAAATCGGATTAAGCACAAGAAATAACAAGAAGATCACAACACTAGAGTTTTCACCAAAGAAACTAGCCAAAACCTTGGCTAGGGCAACATCTCATTAGCTTATATAGGTTCTGACTTGCCAGCATAATTATAATTATGCTGGAATATTAACTACACCAAGTCAGATTTGCAACTTACAAAACATTACAATTTTAGCCCATAGACTTCCTAAAGCCTAATAAACTTAACTAAAACAATCTATAATCATCTAAAACAAGTACCAACGGTCTCAAATGGTCTAACAATAATTCTAACCAAGACTACATATATTAAGCAACAACACTAATCAAAATAAAACACAACTCACAAAAGGAGTTCAACAAGTCTACAAACACCAGCCTCAATGACACTTAAAATTGTCATTTGTACCATACTCCACAAACATCACTCAACACCTCTTCATCATAAGAATGAACAAGACACCAAGGGCAGGTAATGCTGGTTTTGTCTGCAAATTAAAAGAGAATGTTTTTTTTAATTTGACTTGCCATAGACAAAAAAAAACTAAATTACCCATCAACGGATATAATTATTATAGAAGAACAAACAAAAACTGAAATTCGATTTCATCTTAACTCCCCAAATCAATGGATAATTTTCCAACAAGGGTGGATCGTCAACATTTTTTTTTGTCCACCCATATCTCTTTGCGTTACATTGAAACCTAAATAAGATTATCAGAAGTATATTTATAAAATAGAGTGAATTTCAAGGATTGTCCTTTATCTTTATACCTATTTTCAGGCGTTGTCCTTTATGTTCAAAATTGACGAGTTTTGTACTTTATGTTTTCAAACTATACACGTTTTGTCCTTTAAGCCAAACTCAGTTATTTTTTTCTTCTAAATCTGATCACTCAAGGGCAATTTGCTCTTTTTACCAATTACTTTAAAAATAAGTTAATAATTAAAACAAATTTAAAAAATAATATAATATATAATATAATATGTGTATATATCTTCGTTATCTAATAAATCAAAGTGGGTTTGGTTGAGGTGTCATCACCACAAGCCACCTCCCTTCTCTCTCTCCTAGGTGTCATTTTCTGGAATTTTTCTTTTTTCTTTTCTAATCTTATGTGTCAATTTCTGAGATTTTTTTTATTAAACCTAAAGTCAAATGGATTAATGAGGTGGCCGACAAAATATGTCTCTCTCTTCCTACAGGTATGTTGAACACACTCAGTTAAACATGAAAGAGGTAATTTCTTCCTGCAGACCAGAACCAACAAACAAAAAGTTAAACATGAAAGAGGTAATCAGATTTCAAAATTCAAATGGATTTCAAACACCCGCCTCTAAATTCCCCCTTCATTCTCAAATGACAAAAACCCTAATCAGATTTCAAAATACAAATCTCTTTCTTTAATGGTTCTCTTTCATCGCCCTATCTTTCCCTGCTCCAATCTCAAATCGACATATGCTGCTCAAGTATGTCGCATATTCGCTATTTCATTCTCAATTTTGTTATTTTATTTGATTTATATGAGCGAATCAAAGTGGATACATGATTTGTGTTCCAGATTTGTAAAACCTTTTTGTTTTCCGATTAATTTGTCCAGTCTTACTTTGTTTTTAGGGTTTGAGTTTTCAAGATACCTATGGTAGTGAGGATGATGAAGTGGATGCCATGGCTAACTTTCTGGTGCTGTAACCGATTTGGTGGGGTTTGGGCTGGGTGTTTTTATAGCTGGGAAGTTGCACTCGAGGTGTTCGATGTAAGTCTTGAACTAACTTTATGGTGTTTATTTTGTTTTTGTTTTTTTTTGGTTGATTAATGGTTAGAAAACCATTAAACTAAGAACCAAATCAACTTTGGAAGACGATGAGTTGCAGCCTCTTCATTTGGATTTCGATAGTTTTTCTTTTTGGTTGTTAAGTTGTGTCTACACCTATTTTTTGGGTTATAGTATGAGGCTATAATTTTAATACACCATTGCTGCATAGAAAATGAAGCTTTACTTACAAATTACTTGTAGGATTTCAGTAACTGTAGGTCGTAGTCGGTGACTAATTTGACACAAAAACTTTTGGTTATGTGGAATTATGTTTATATGGTTTTTGAATAATTACATTTGATTGACAATTGATGTAAAGTGCATTGCTCATTGTTTTCAAAATTGATTAGGCTACATAAGGTTTAATGATTAATGTGAAATGTTGTCACAAAGGCCTCTTTATGTATACTGACTGCAAATGCTATCAGATCGGGTCAATTATATCCATGATTTTTAGGTTTTTATGTGGTTACCCATTGCCTAATGCCTATGTTGTGCTCAGCAAACAATGACGACGTCAATTGCTAAAACTCTTCAACCTGGGAGCGGATGTAACACCTCAAAATTTCATGTCCAATATTATATCGACACGTGTCCTGAACTTTAAACGTGTAAAGGATTTCTTTAGAAGGACTAACGTTGACATACAAAGAAAATACGTGAATGAAAGGATTAAAAATGTCAACATAGGATAAATATATCTTTCAATAGCCCCACATGATGTTTATACCCTTAAACGAATGAATCATGGATCATACGGAGCTAATTGTGAAAGAAAGTGAGAAATTACAAACTACAGGGGTTAAATGTGTCAACATGTTTAAAGTATACCTCTGAGTGACCTTTTAACGAACCCGAAGCTTTGTAATGACTAATTATACTCACGAAAATAAGTGATAAAAAAATTTCACAAGGTTTCGAATTTCGATTAAGTATGAGAAAGTTATGACAACATTCGTATCCGAGGGGTTAGAAGCGTCGACGTTAATAATTAAGGCTTTTCGGGTAACCATAAAGTTGACCAAGGGCTTCACAAAGATTGGTTATGTCTTGGAGTCCTTAGAAATCAATTTAGAGGGCTTATAGTGCAAAAAGAAAGGTTGAAACAACTTTTAGAAGGACCGGGGACTAAAACTGCAAATAGTTGAAACATGTGCAACCTGACCCAACCTTCACACGGGCCGCGTAAGACCTCTGCCTTGGCTTACGCGGGCCGCCTAAGGTTCCCAGCATCAGAAAACGCTGACAGGTGTCTGTTCAGCCATGTTAACCGACTTATATGCCTTGTTTTGCATACCATGGGCTGCCCCAACTGGTTTTTAGGCATAGGGGGGGCACTTGTAAGCATCTTGGACCAATCCTAGACTTGTTTGGTATGATCTAGTGAGATTAAACTCACTATATAAGGAGTCCTTTTTTGCAACATTTTGCACTCATTCATAACTTCATTTTTGGAACCACCTGGAGCACAAAAGCATTCCCTAAGCATCATTAGTCGTGCATAGGACCTTGGTAAGCTTTCTTAACATTCCTAAATCGTGTTTTACTTAGTTAATTAGCTTAAAGTCAAACCGTCGTAATTAAGGTTTGACTTAACGATTAATCACTAATGGTCCAATGATTAGTCAAACTAAAAGTAGTTATAAGTTGGTAATTATGTGGGCATTAAACCCTTAAAAGGGCACCCCTCTGATTCCCGCTCTAACTAAGTCTTTTGTCGGGTCAAAGTTAGTTATAAAAAGTCAACAGAAACATAATTTTCGAATTAACACATAATTAGCAATGTAGAAGACGTGTAACCTGTTTTACCACTCATATAACTTGGTAATCAATGCAAGAACATGTCTAAGCATGTCCGACCCGACAATTTTTTCAGTTTAGGACCGGTTCGGAACCGAAAGTCGCATAAATTGACCATTGCCTTGACTTTCAGTTCTGACCCATATTAGCATGATTTAGAAATGCCTTAGAGCTTCATTAGGACCAGCTTGTATGATAGTATAACCCTCTGCGATTATACTACTTGACTCGTGATTGTTTCCGTTAATTGCTTAATGTTGACCATAATGCCCTTTTGACCATAAAACGAGATTTTTGGAAATGTGAGAGGACAATAATCTTAGTTACTGATTTATAAACATATCCCTAAAATTTTACATCAGTTGGAGGTCTAGATTAGGAGTTATGCTCAATAGCGTAATTAGAAAGTTTTTTATAAATTAAACGGCGTAATTAGCATGAAGCCTATCTAAACCCAATTTTTGACACCAAACCTCTTACCCACTGATGTAATATAATATTTTGGGATTTTTGAAGATTTTTAATTATTTTTAAACTGATCATAACATAGGGTATTGCCTTGATTCGGTTATTGCCGATTATACCCTTTTGCTTATAAAATGAGTTTTACATAACAATTTGATACCAAATCTTTGGCTACTGATTTTATATAATAAATGAAGTATTTTGAACTTTATAACCTGATCAGAAAACTTAGATTTCCTGTTATAACCCGGAAATCGCTTAGAACGACTTTTTACGCGTATTAAACACCTAGTATGGGTTAAAACCATTCTTATCATATAAGACCTTTCACCAACTGATATAACCTATTAAATCAAATAGTTTTACTGATTATTTCAGACCTGAATCTCAGAATTATATTTAATCTCTTTTATAATCTTTAAAATGACCAAAATACCCCTACGGGGCTTAATTTGAGATTAAACTCTTCTTGGGCATAATGGAAGGTATCCTACTGATATCACAACATATTTGAGGCATATTAACTTAGGAAACTTGTTCATGACTAAATTGGTTACCCGTTATGCGTTATTCGCGTTCGGTTCGGTTTATGTAACTAGTTTGCATAAATTGACCGAAACGGGTCAAACCTTATCATTTTCACCTCAAAATCCAGAATGTGTTTAGTTTACCCATATTATACAAGTCTTCAGACTTGTCGGGACTAAATCAGATTCTAATCCGGTCTTCGCTTAATTATGCGTTTTGAACCGTATATCTTCCTTTAAAACTAACCGGTCTAAGTTAGGCTTAATTAAGACCCGTTAGGAATCTAATAGGTTATTAAAACCTTCGTTCCATATTAGGAGCCCAGTAAAAGCTACGTGCACTTGCTGTTGTGATTTATACTTTGCTCAGGTAAATACTTTAACTTATTTTCCCTATACGGGCTTGGGGTACGGTATTATAATAATACCGCTTGGTCGGGTATGAAGTCGTACAATCAAATATTTATTAAAAAGATGCATAACCCGTTTTATTCTGTCTTGTTTGATGCAATGCCTTTGGGGGGGTTAATGACCGTGTCCTGGATATCCTCGGCTCATTCGTTCGAAATGGCCACGACTTAAGCACGGGGTGTAGGCATACACCTGACAGTTGCGTATGTAAAAAGGTAGTCCACAAGAAGGGTATCTTCTTGTGGGTATTATACCAAGTGGTGTGTCTATTAATCTTGTTAAACCGGCTCTTCTAACCGGGTCCTAAATGGACGACAAACATGTAAAACTGTATACAAGTTTGTTTTTAAATAATTATCCCAAGTTATAAAAGATATTTTGTGCCATGTGCATTCAAACTAATTTTCTTAAACTCTTTTCAAAATGAGTCAGTTAATTGTATTTACCAGTGTAAACTGACATATTTTTCCAAAAAGATTAAGTGCAGGTACTATACGAAATAGGCTGGCTACTCCAGGTATCAATAATCAAGTCTTGCAAGCTCTAGATGTTAAAATCTGTTGAACAATGATCTTATTTATATTTTGATCCACCTGTGAATCTTTTACAGTCCGTTGTAATACTTTGATATTACTACTTATTCGGTTTGTAATGTGATTCATACCTTTTGCTTCCGCTGTGCATTTATATGATGACTTATCGAGAAGCAGACTTCATGCGGGCGGTGTCCCTTGTGTAACGGGTTTCGAAAATTGTGTAACTCTTTGTATGGGTCAAAACGAGCCGGGATGGATTGATCTGAAACACTTTTTGTCAATAATTTGAATTGATTAACAAATAACTATTGTATCAAATATATTAGAGATAAAACATCAAATTGCCAGCTTGCTAGAGTTCAACGATAAGAGATAAATCTACATTTCTCTCAATAGTTATACTCAAAACTGATAATTGCAACTCCAAACAACTATTATCGGTTTAATAGTGCATCCAAACACCATTATACACTTGGGTTTAATAGCGATTAATAAGAATTTGTCGTTAAAAAAATAATAAGTTATAAAGAATACGTGGTTGTAACATCCCGAAAATACAAATTCTTAAATTGCAATTAGGTTGCAAATAAATTAGTAAAATAAGCTAACTAGGAATGACACTAACCTAGTTAGATGATGACTTATGAGTAGTTAAGGAGTTAAAACAAAATAAAAACGAAAGTTGAGGGGCCAAAAGTGCTTAAATTGAAACTAATTTTAATAAAACAAAAAAAATTAAAAATCTCAAACACACTTGTGTGTGTGAGATCGACCAGACAAGAAGGAGGGGGCGACCAAGCTCTTCAAAACCCTAAATTCCACAAAACTCCTAAATTGAAGGTTCAAATCTGATCCAAAATGAAATCCGAGCTGAGATTAGTGATCCTCATTGCAAGGGGGTTATAAGGTATGTAAAATTTGATGAAAATTCTCTACTTGAAATTCTCATGAAATTGGGAAATCCGAAATTTGATGATGCATGTTTGTTATTTGGATAGAATAGGGATGATATAGTGTCTAGGAGTAAAACCTAGACAATAACATGTGAAATCATGTCTAAATTCTGGAAATTTCATGAACACATTGAAGGTGATTCATGGGTTTTGTGAGAAATTGATAAACACTAGGGTTTTGAGCATTATTCTAGTGTAATATGGTTCATAGAAAGAGATTACTGAAATATGAATGTTAAATTTTATATATGAAAGCTTGATTGATGTAAATTCGGGCTAAATGATAAGTTGGGGACTTGTTATATAATCATGTAAAATTTTGCCCTTAAAGTGTTCGTAGAAATGCCTCAAAGAAGGCTTGAAACTGAAATTTAAAGTTAAAACGCATAATTGTGATGCTTAGGCAAATTATGCGACATATGATTAAAAAGGAGATCTAAACGTATCATGGTTGAACTCTATAGGAAAAGATACCGGAGCGTCGAGTGGACAAGCCGGTGGCGACTTGCGTTTGAAGGGCGTGCATTGAAGGTATGTAACTTGACCCGCTACATTAAGTGAATTGTTATTAAATTACGTATTGTCATATCGTAGATTAGAAGTTGCGTTGATTGTAGCGACCGTGTTCGTTACTTAAATTCGTAGGTTTAGATTTGGTTAGAAGTCGTTTGGTAGTCATCATAATGGAGGATTCCGTAGATGAGCCAAACGGGTCGAATAATGGTGTACATTGTAGTGTTAGTGTCTTAAATAAATAGCGATGGCGATAACGATCACAAGAGCATGAAGCCATAAGTTTGGTAATGAAGTGCCGGTGATAATAAGCCCCGGAAGTTGGGTAACAAGCGCCTTATGTTTACTATTACAAAGGTAGCAAAATAAGGATAACAAGAAAGGGTCGAATAATTATATAACGAATTCTGTCATCTGGTTCGTAAAACAAACTTTGGGTATGGAAATCATTATAGTTACGTTCGTATGGAATTTACAGACGCATAGGAAAAAAAATCACCTAAAACGGACTTACGAGTCAAAAGTTATGATAGTTTTAAGTTTAGAATTGGAGTTCCGTAATGCTGAACTGATATACAGCAACCAGAAATAACATTCTGTTGAAAATGGTCCCTGGCGCTACGCCACGGGTGAGAACAAAACCCGTCGCGCGACGCGACGGGTGGTGGCGCTACGCGACCACCTTGGGTGGCCCTCGTCGTGCGGCGCGACTGCTCAGGGTGGTTGGTTTTTGTTGTTTTTGCATATTTTTGAGTTTGGAACTTAACCGGACTTATATTTAAGGTGTCAAAACTAATCTTTTGTGTGGTTTTGACCATAGGTGATGATGGACCTAATCCGGATGGCGATCAAGCATCTTTTCAAGAACCGAACACGATATTTTGAAGCTTCCGCGATTACTTAATATTTTCAAATCAATGACTTTGTAATTAACACTTAAACACCTGTTTATTTTGTCTTGGGATTCTTAAACTAGTAGTACTTATCCTAGATGTTAACTTGGTTAAATTTTCATTATGTTGATATAAAATCCAAGGTTTTTGGTATACTAAGGCTTTGTTTGTAATAAAATATTATGAAAACAAGTAGAGTGTTACAAGTTGGTAATCAGAGCTTAAGGTTTTCAACAAAGTGTTTGGTTCAAGCTTGATCGATCGTCCAGTAAGAATTAACTTATTATTTTATTAGATTATATATTATGCAAGAAATGAGATGTGAATTGATGTGCATGGGAAGAGTGTGTTAACTCACTCAAACCCGGAAAGTGCACCAAAAGTGAACGGTTAAAGCAAGTTAGGAACTTGGCTAAACCGAAGCAAATAAAGCTAAGTTATAAATGAAATGTTTAACGTTTAATGTAAACATTTCAGTTTCAAGATGTCAGAAAGAAACGATGATGATCCGGTGTAGACAAACACCGAACAAATGAAAGAGATAATTGCCGAAGAAGTGGGGAAGACAATTGAAGGTAGTCTATCCGGTTTTATTGACAAAATTCAAAACACGGTGTTGTCACTAGTTGAGGAACGAGTCAAATGGTTGGAGGATAGTGTCAACTTTATGAAAGAGAAATCGGGAGAACGTAAAGGATGTTCGTACAAAGAATTTATGGCGTGTAAACCGCCAATCTACAACGGGGAGGTTGACCCAATAATTTGCCAAAGATGGTTAAGCGATGTCGAAGGAGTGTTTGAAAGAACCCACAGTGACGTAAGTGACTTCGTTGCTTACGGAACGGGTCAGTTGAGGGGCCAAGCCAAAGATTGGTGGGACAATAAAAAGAAGGAAATAGGAGCCGAAGCGGCGAGGGCCATGACATGGGAGGAGTTTAAGACACCGTTTCTTAAACATCATAGTCCCAAGGCGGTCATTAATAGAATCAAGGAAGAGTTCATGCAACTTAGGCACAAGGGCGAGACCATAGACAAGATTACGGCGACGTTTATGGATAAGATGAAGTTTTGCAATGAATTGGTGACAAATGAAGAACAGAATATATGCTACTACTATAACATGTTGAGCGCCGAGTATAGGGAGTTTATGACTCCTTCAAAATACGAGACCCTTACCGAGATCATAAACGTTGCTCGGGAAGGGGAAAATTGAGTTAAAGAAACAAGTTGAAAGGGGTGAGCGAAGGGCACAGGATGTGAATCCAAGCCCTACAAAGAAGGCTCGAACTGTGGAATCGGGAAAGAAGGTGGATGCTAAAGGTGGGTCGCCAAGTTGTAAAGTGTGTGGGAAAGGGCACAAGGGAGAGTGTCGGTTCAAAGACAAACCGTGCCCCATATGTAGTAAAACGGGGCACACGGCATCTCTATGCCCGGGTAAAGTCTCGGTTTGCTACAAATGTTATCATCCCGGCCACAAAAAGTCCGAATGCCCAGACTTAGTTGGAAGGAGAGACGTTAAAGAATCTCCAGCAGAAGCTCCTAAGGCGAAGGCTAGGTCCTTCCAACTTACCGCGGCTGAAGCGAAGACAGAACCCGATGTGGTCTCAGGTATATTCACAATTAACTCAATTCCTGCATGTGTATTGTTTGATACGGGTGCGAATAAATCCTTCATTTTGCATGGATTTATTCGACATCCTTCGTTTGTATTGACGAAATTATCTGTGCCCTTAGAAGTTGAAATAGGGGACAACAAAAGTTTTATAGTTTGTGATATTTGTCGAGGCTGCAAATTAAGCATCGATGATGAAGAATACTTGATAGACCTAATCCCGATGTCAATGGGGGAGTTTCAAGTAGTCGTTGGGATGGATTGGCTATCTCAGCACCACGCAAAGGTCGTGTGTTTTCGTAAGGAGATAAAGCTAACATCTCCGAGCGGGAAACACGTCACTATCTATGGCGAAAAAGGAGGTAACCCCATAATATGCTCGATGTTGAAAGCTCACAAGCTTATGAAGCAAGGATGCAAGGCATTTATGATATACGCGAATGAGCCCGAGAAGGAATCACTGAAGATTGAAGATGTACCGGTAGTACGGGACTACGAAGATGTGTTTCCGGAAGATTTACCGGGGATACTGCCCGAACGGGAAGTAGAGTTCAGAATCGAATTGATTCCGGGCGCAAAACCCGTAGCTAAAGCACCGTACCGACTCGCGCCGTCGGAATTACAAGAGTTGATGTCACAAATTCAAGACCTGCTCAACAAAGGATTCATAAGGCCGAGTGTGTTTCCTTGGGGCGCACCGGTACTATTCGTGAAAAAGAAAGACGGAAGCATGCGCATGTGTATCGATTACCGGGAGTTAAACAAACTCACGGTAAAGAATCGATACCCGCTTCCGAGAATAGACGACCTATTCAACCAATTACAAGGTGCGAATTGGTTTTCAAAAATTGACCTTAGATCGGGGTATCACCAACTAAAGGTCAAGGAGGAAGATGTGCCAAAGACGGCTTTCCGCACGCGATACGGACATTACGAATTCCTCGTGATGTCATTTGGGCTGACAAATGCACCCGCGGCTTTCATGGACCTCATGAACCGGGTTTGCAAGCCAATGCTGGATAAATCGGTCATCGTGTTTATCGATGATATTTTGGTGTATTCGAAAAGTAAAGCTGAGCATGCACACCACTTACAAGAGGTGTTGGAGACACTTAGACGAGAAAGGTTGTATGCGAAATTCTCTAAGTGCGCCTTTTGGTTACGAGAGGTGCAATTCCTCGGCCACATCATAAGTGCCGATGGAATATTGGTAGATCCGTCAAAGATCGAGGCCGTGTCAAAATGGAGCCCTCCGAAGAATCCTTCGGAAATCAGAAGCTTCCTAGGGCTTGCGGGATACTATAGGAGATTCATTCAAGATTTCTCCAAGATTGTGTCGCCACTAACTAAGTTAACTCGGAAGGAGGAAAAGTTCATTTGGAGTGCCGAACAAGAAACAGCGTTTCAAACACTAAAAGTGAAGTTAACTCAAGCTCCGGTGTTAACATTGCCGGACAGGGTCGAAGACTTGGTGGTTTATTCGGATGCCTCACTATCGGGGCTCGGATGCGTCTTGATGCAACGGGGCAAAGTTATAGCTTACGCCTCGAGGCAATTGAAAATACATGAAAAGAAATATCCCACGCACGATCTCGAATTGGCTGCGGTGGTGTTTGCGTTAAAAATATGGAGGCACTATTTATATGGGGTAAAGTGCACCATATTCACCGATCACAAGAGCTTAAAATACTTCTTCGATCAGAAGGAGTTAAATATGCGACAAAGGCGATGGTAAGAAACGGTGAAAGATTTTGACTGTGAAATACATTACCACCCCGGAAGGGCAAATGTGGTGGCGGACGCCCTGTGCAGAAAAGCGGATTATGTCCCGTTACGAGTAAGGTCGATGCAGCTTGTCGTGACCTCAGGTATACTTGAACGTATCCGAGAAGCGCAAGTAGAAGCAGTGAAAGAGGAGAACTGGAAGAAGGAAAGAATAATCGGACAGTTAAAAGATTTGTCGGATGGGAAGGACGGATTGAAGACTCGATCCGGAAGAATATGGGTTCCAAATACTTGTGGGGTGAAGACGCTTCTACTTGATGAAGCTCATAAATCCCGATATTCTATTCATCCGGGTGCGACCAAGATGTACAATGATCTGAAACAAAACTATTGGTGGCCCGGAATGAAGAGGGATGTAGTAAAATATGTGGAGAAGTACTTGACTTGTTTACAAGTCAAAGCGGAAGATCAGAAACCATATGGAAAACTGCAACCTTTGGAGATCCCGGTTTGGAAATGGGAACATATCACTATGGACCTATTGACCAAACTACCTAAAACGATTCGGGGATTTGATGCTATATGGGTGATTGTGGATAGATTGACGAAGAGTGCACATTTCATTCCGATACGTGAAACTTATACTTCGGAAAAGATGTCCGAGGTATATACAAATGAAATAGTGGCACGTCACCGCGTACCGGTATCCATCGTATCGGATAGAGATACCCGGTTTACTTCAAATTTTTGGCGGGATTTCCAAGAACAAATGGGAATGAAACTTTTCATTAGCACCGCCTACCATCCTCAGACGGATGGGCAGAGTGAAAGGTACAGACGCTAGAGGATATGTTACGGGCATGTATCATCGACTTCGGCGGAAGTTGGGATGTTTATCTACCTTTGGCTGAATTTTCGTATAACAATAGTTACCATTCGAGCATCGGCATGGAACCTTACGAGATGCTATATGGTAGAAACTGCAGAACCCCGGTGTGTTGGGGTGAAGTGGGACCGCGTGAATTGGCACATAAAGACATAGTCCAGGCCACTAATGAGAAAATTGAAGTGGTGCGAGCCCATTTGAAAGCAGCCCAAGATAGGCAAAAGTCTTATGCCGACAAAAGACGAAGACCGATTGAATTTCAGATAGGCGACATGGTTATGTTAAAGGTTTCCCCATGGAAGGGCGTTATCAGATTCAGAAAAAAGGGGGAAACTAAGCCCAAGGTTTATCGGGCCATTTAAAATCATCGAACGGGTTGGCAAGGTGGCTTATCGCCTTGAGCTACCGGAAGAGTTGAATGGGATACATGGCACGTTCCATGTGTCGCAATTGCGGAAATGTCTAGCGGAGGAAACAACTTATATCCATTACGACGATATCGAGGTGGATGACAGCCTAAATTATGCGGTAAGGCCATTGGAGATTTTAGATCGAAAGGTTAAGCACTTGTGAAACAAACAAATCGATCAAGTCAAGATCAAGTGGGAGCATAGGAAAGGTTCGGACACTACGTGGGAGTCCGAAGAGGAGATGCGACGTCTCTACCCTACATTATTCGGTACGTACCCTGGTTTCGGGGACGAAACCCTTTTAAGGGGGGTGGACTTGTAACATCCCGAAAATACAAATTCTTAAATTGCAATTAGGTTGCAAATAAATTAGTAAAATAAGCTAACTAGGAATGACACTAACCTAGTTAGATGATGACTTATGAGTAGTTAAGGAGTTAAAACAAAATAAAAACGAAAGTTGAGGGGCCAAAAGTGCTTAAATTGAAACTAATTTTAATAAAACAAAAAAAATTAAAAATCTCAAACACACTTGTGTGTGTGAGATTGACCAGACAAGAAGGAGGGAGCGACCAAGCTCTTCAAAACCCTAAATTCCACAAAACTCCTAAATTGAAGGTTCAAATCTGATCCAAAATGAAATCCGAGCTGAGATTAGTGATCCTCGTTGCAAGGGGGTTATAAGGTATGTAAAATTTGATGAAAATTCTCTACTTGAAATTCTCATGAAATTGGGAAATCTAAAATTTGATGATGCATGTTTGTTATTTGGATAGAATAGGGATGATATAGTGTCTAGGAGTAAAACCTAGACAATAACATGTGAAATCATGTCTAAATTCTGGAAATTTCATGAACACATTGAAGGTGATTCATGGGTTTTGTGAGAAATTGATAAACACTAGGGTTTTGAGCATTATTCTAGTGTAATATGGTTCATAGAAAGAGATTACTGAAATATGAATGTTAAATTTTATATATGAAAGCTTGATTGATGTAAATTCGGGCTAAATGATAAGTTGGGGACTTGTTATATAATCATGTAAAATTTTTCCCTTAAAGTGTTCGTAGAAATGCCTCAAAGAAGGCTTGAAACTGAAATTTAAAGTTAAAACGCATAATTGTGATGCTTAGGAAAATTATGCGACATATGACTAGAAAGGAGATCTAAACGTATCATGGTTGAACTCTATAGGAAAAGATACCGGAGCGTCGAGTGGACAAGCCGGTGGCGACTTGCGTTTGAATGGCGTGCATTGAAGGTATGTAACTTGACCCGTTACATTAAGTGAATTGTTATTAAATTACGTATGGTCATATTGTAGATTAGAAGTTGCGTTGATTGTAGCGACCATGTTCGTTACTTAAATCCGTAGGTTTAGAATTGGTTAGAAGTCGTTTGGTAGTCATCATAATGGAGGATTCCGTAGATGAGCCAAATGGGTCGAATAATGGTGTACAATGTAGTGTTAGTGTCTTAAATAAATAGCGATAACGATCACAAGAGCATGAAGCCATAAGTTTGGTAATGAAGTGCCGGTGATAATAAGCCCCGGAAGTTGGGTAACAAGCGCCTTATGTTTACTATTACAAAGGTAGCAAAATAAGGATAACTAGAAAGGGTCGAATAATTATATAACGAATTCTGTCATCTGGTTCGTAAAACAAACTTTGGGTATGGAAATCATTATAGTTACGTTTGTATGGAATTTACAGACGCATAGGAAAAAGAATCACCTAAAACGGACTTACGAGTCAAAAGTTATGATAGTTTTAAGTTTAGAATTGGAGTTCCGTAATGCTGAACTGATATACAGCAACCAGAAATAACATTCTGTTAAAAATGGTCCCTGGCGCTACGCCACGGGTGAAAACAAAACCCGTCGCGCGACGCGATGGGTGGTGGCGCTACGCGACCACCTTGGGTGGCCCTCGTCGCGCGGCGCGACTGCTCAGGGTGGTTGGTTTTTGTTGTTTTTGCATATTTTTTAGTTTGGAACTTAACCGGACTTATATTTAAGGTGTCGAAACTAATCTTTTGTGTGGTTTTGACCATAGGTGATGATGGACCTAATCCGGATGGCGATCAAGCATCTTTTCAAGAACCGAACACGATATTTTGAAACTTCCGCGATTACTTAATATTTTCAAATCAATGACTTTGTAATTAACACTTAAACACCTGTTTCTTTTCTCTTGGGATTCTTAAACTAGTAGTACTTATCCTAGATGTTAACTTGGTTAAATTTTCTTTATGTTGATATAAAATCCAAGGTTTTTGGTATGCTAAGGCTTTGTTTGTAATAAAATATTATGAAAACAAGTAGAGTGTTACAGTGGTACTATTAGACTTTGTTAATATACGTTACTAGTATTAAGCCCCTGCGTTGCAGCGGTTGCTATAAAACTGTGTTAAGTAGTAGCAATACTATACCATTGTCAGCGACCACCAACACCGGAAAAGCTGGTAAAAACAAAATAAATAAAAACGGGAAAAAACAACGCCGAGCGAAAAGCGTAAAATCTTTGAATCACGCACGCTCGTTGCTGAGAAATTAAACCGAAACGTAAAACATAGAAAAAATAACTAAGTCCATCCAGGACCCGCGTGATGGACGAACTTGTCAAACACAGAAAAATAGATGTGACGCGACGGGCCAGTTAAAGGGGGGAAATATACGAAAAAATGTTGAACCCCACACGCATGTTGCGATGCGTTAACTCACAAATTTTAAAACGAAACGAAAAACTTGGGAAAGATGAAAAGTATAGTGGACCAACTTTGAAAATAAAAAAGAGTTGGGATTAAATTAAAAAAGATGAAAAAAATTGGGTTAAAAGTAAAAAAACAAAGGGTCCTAATTGCAAAATTGAAGTTATTTATTAATTTTAGATAAAGATAAGGATAAAAATAATTGATATCTATATATTGGTTATTAATTAATCTATCTATACTTTCTATAAAAGGAGAAATCCCAATGACATAAGAAAAACTGATGTGTCAGCAGGAGAGCATGTCCAACAAGGCTTTTCTTATGTCATTATTACATCATAAAGCCTAATATATAAATCACTTTAAAATACATTTAATGTTCTATCAAACCACTGCCTTGTGTATTTTCAAATGTTAAAGGTCTGGCCCACATTCCAAAGGGTAAACCACTGCCCATCTACAAGAAAGTAGCAGCTGGTTCCTTTGGCAAACGTATACTTAGCAGCAGCAGTTGTTGTTATCTTCCGTAATGCTTTTAGATCAGCAGATGTTTAACGCTAATTACCGGGAAATTCAAATTCAAATATGCATGGGAATAAGTAATTATCAATTAATGCATGTCACTCAGAAACTCTTGTCAATCATCATTCTTATATAAGGCTTTTCTTCTCATTTCCCTCTTCATATTTCATCATGCTTTCATCTTCTCTGATTTTGAAATTTGAAATTTAATCACAATCCGAATTCCAAACAACCAGCATGTCAATATCAGTTGACAGTAATAATCTTAGTTTTGTTAACGATCTGAATCCTGGGAAGGATATGTGGAACATGAAGGCTAGAATTATCCGAAAATGGAATCAGGGTTACAAGATGGATCTCATCTTCATTGATGAGAAGGTAATTTGTATCTCTGCTTTTCCGTTTTATTAGAGAATGTAGCGTTGTATGCTAAGAAGATACTTTCTTTAAATGTTCTTCAGGGTGCTAAGATTCAAGCAGGTATTAAGAGTCATCGGATACCTGTTTTTGATGGACAACTTCAAGAAGATGCTGTTGTGATTCTGTCCAAATTTGGTGTTGGTGAGAATAAAGATTTATATAAAGTAGTGCAGTCTTATAAAATCAACTTTTATAGATGCACAACTGTTACTCCTGTGAGAGATTGGAAAGGTGTTGAGTATGGTTTCAATTTCAGAGCTTATGAAGATATTCTTCAAGGAGAGGCGTTAAACGCTTTGAGTGTTGGTAGTGTATATTTTTGTAATCATGTCTTGCTTGTATAATACTATATAGTTTTACTTATATTCTTGTATAATGTGATCATATAGATGTTGTTGGATCTGTGATTTGTTGTGGAGATCTTGAAATCTTTGATCTACCTCCAAAGGAGACTAAGAAGATGAATTTCGATATTGAAGATTTGGAGTAAGTTGTTGTTTATATGTTCAGTCATGTACTGATCATTTAATGTATTTAATGATGTTAATAAATAAGATGAAGAATGTTTGTATTTAATGTGGGATCATGGTAATGGTAATAAATGAGATTTATAGTGTTTGTATGTAATGCTGAATCATGGTAATAAATGAGGTCTATAGTTTATTCTTAGTGAATTTGGTAGTTAATTTATGGCTCATTTGTTACTTTAATAAATGTTATAGTTTTCCTGATTGATTTTCTGTTTTTATTCATTCAATGTTGTTTTGATATGAATATTCTTTTCATTTAGGGGTAAGGTTTTGCACTGTACTGTGTGGAATGATTATGCTCTGCAGATTAAGGACTTCATTTCTAAAATCCCACCTCATGAGCATGTGATGACTGTTATACAGCATGGAAAGTGTAAGGAATGGAAAGGTATTTTTGTTACTTTCTGCAAATCATAACTATACTGTTTATTTCTGGCAAGATAAAGACAGGTATACATTAAATATCTATATACTTTTCCATGTAGGTGAATATACTGTTCAAAGTGATAAGTTTGCAACACGAATTTTTCTGAATGAAGAAATTGATGAAGTTGATGAGCTAAGGAGGAGGTAATTTCTCAATGTAATTTCTATTGTATATAGATGTTCAAGTCAAATACTTGGTTTCATGTCATTTGTATACTAATTCTAATCATTTGTGGTATTCAAAAGGCATATACTGAAGTTTGGACAAGGGAATGGTTCTACTTCTTAAACAATACTATCGTCTCAGAGTGTTTTTCCATTACATAAAGAATTTGTAACTGAAGGTGTGAAGAAACATGTTGATGAGATTAGCGAGATAGAAAAGGTTTCACATCTTTGTATATAGTTTGGTTATTTGTTTGGTTTGTCACCTGCATGTTTTTACAGGAAGTGTCTTGTGTTTTTACAGGAAATGTCTTGTGTTGTGGTTGCGACAATTAAGATTGTGCAAGAAGAGTATGGTTGGTTTTATGCTGCCTGTCGTAAGTGTTTCAAGAAGGTGATGGGTAAAAGTGAATACTTGCAGAATGTTGAAAATGTTTCAGATGATGTTCTTCGATTGCCTGCGACTTCTTTGGTTTGTATCAAATGTCATACTGAATGTGCATCGATCACCACAAAGTAAGCAATGATGATTATTTAGCGTTATATTTATATAAGTAACATTCTAAGACTGATATTTGAATATAGTTTTGCAGTTTACTTAGTTAGTTGTGTATATTTCAGGTTCAAGGTGCAAGTGCGGGTGCAGGATAAGAGTGGTAGTGTTTCTTTTGTTTTGTTTGATAGAGATGTTCAGAAGCTTCTTGGATTAGCGGCGAGTGACATAAGAGAGAGGCAGGTTAAGGCCAATGATACTGGATTCCCTCATGAGATATTTCGATTGGTTGATAAGAAGGCTGCTTTTAAGATTGATGTTTCATAGTTCAATCTTAAAAATGACTATCGTGTTTATACTGTGCAAAAAACATGTGATGATCCAGTAATAATTGCTGAGTTGGTTGGTGGAGATGGTAATGGTGATGAAAATACTGATGAGGTAGCATATAAAATTACTCTTTCAATCTATTTATTTTTCTTTTGAGTTTTAAACACTGGATTCTGTACTTTTTTATATGATATCATATATTATGATCCTTTAGGTTACTCAAGAGGTAGCTGACGTTCCAGACGTTAACCTTTCAGAATCTTCCCATGTGTCTGCTGAACGAACTTCAAGGGTGAGTATTTATTTTTAAAGTATGTTTAGTACGTTTAAAAAGATTTCATTATTTTATTAAATGAGATCAATAGTTGTTTTGTGATCTGTTGCAAGGATGTTGTCTCTGTTACGGCCGACTCTTCAGCCGTTGAAGTTGAAAAGGATTCTGGATCAAGTCCCAATGAAAAGCGAATGGCTCAAGATGCTGATGTTGTCAACGTTGGTGAGCTATCCACTAATGTGAGAAGAACCCGGAAGAAGCTGACTAAGGTTAACAATTAGATGCTTATGAAAAAACAATTCTTATGAGAGATAAGTAGAAACCACTTATTTTTGAAGAATCTTTGTGGTTTTTATTTATGTCTGTTAACTGTTGTTTTAACAAACTATGGTTAAAAGTTTGGTTTGTAAGGGCTACGATGATGAATATGGTATGCAATGTCTATGGTTTGAATATCAAGTAAGGTTAACCTTTTGTATGTTATATAATATTGTTATTATACATTATATACATTTTTGGTGACATTGATGGACTGAATAAGTAGTAGGGTTGTATATTATTGTTAGATTGATGAATGAAAATTTAATCAATTGGTTAGTCGGGAAACTGTTGGGGTCTGAGATACATTAACATCTGTTAGAGGCTAAGCACTGTTATAGCGTGCAAACATCTGTTAACCCCCAAGCACTGTTAAAAGATCTGTTAAAGGCTAAGCACTGTTATATCGTGCTTCAACAGACCTTATGAGCTGTTAATCATCATCTGTTAAAGATCTTATATTATAGATCTTCTGTTGAATTGTGTAATATCTGTTGGTGAACAGCAGAACTTAGGTTCATCATACATTTTACTTCATCAGCAGAGGTTCTCTTTAGTAGACCTTTGCTTCAGCAGTCTTTGTCTTAACAGACCTTTTGGTTCATCAGCAGAGTTTGTTTGGCTATTGATGGACTGGATAAGTAGTAGGGTTGTATATTATTGTTAGATTGATGAATGAAAATTTAATCAATTGGTTAGTCGGAAAATTGTTGGGGTCTGAGATACATTAACATCTGTTAGAGGCTAAGTACTGTTATAGCGTGCCAACATCTGTTAACCCCTAAGCACGGTTAAAGATCTGTTAAAGGCTAAGCACTGTTATAGCGTGCTTCAACAGACCTTATGAGCTGTTGATCATCATCTGTTAAAGATCTTATATTATAGATCTTCTGTTGAATTGTGTAATATCTGTTGGTGCACAACAGAACTTAGGTTCATCATACATTTTGCTTCATCAGCAGAGGTAAAACCACAAAGTTTTGAAAGTATATACTAAGACTACATAACTTCATTCTTAAGTTAGTTTTCAAAGAAGAAATTTGTCCATCAAACATGTCAACTAAAACATAAATTATACAAAGCTGAAATGGTGTTTAAAGATCATGTCAACAAACTTCAAAGTGTATTTTATCTCTTCTTACACTTTTTTCTTCGACTATCTCAAACCTCAGCTTTTTCCCGACAGATATTCCCGTTTCATCCATGATACGTGCCAGTCTGTATGCATCACTAGATGGTTATTGTCGTCAGGTCTTCTAGGATCTCTCATAACAACCAGCTGTACCAAAAACTTCACATGACCAAACGACAGCACAGCTCTACGGTAATCATTTAGCTGGTGTTCTCGAACAAAGTTCCTCGGTATTGCCTGTAAAGGAAAATTCTTTCTTTAGTTATTCATTCAAAACAGCATATACTTTAAGTAATAACAGATGGATCCAAGATTATAAGTAAAATCAACCATATTAAAAGTAGATATGTAAATACCAAGCTGTGTGTCTCTAAAACATGGTATTCAAACTGTTTTTTATAATGTGGACGCCTTTTCCGGTGTTGGTGATTGGTACGGCTGCAGTGATGTTTTGTCTCCCCGTAAAGTGCAATCCCGTCTTAGTTAAAAACCTTCACAGTGAAGTTAAAGTCGTCTTCAGGAGTACTTCCCATCCATTGAAACAACAGTTGGCAGTTTTCCTCAATGTCATTTTCGAAGCAAAAAGTTATCCATCCTGGTCCCATAAAACCAGCAGCTAATCCCTTTTTGTTTTCCGGAGAGAAAACATAATGCACATCAACTTTACTACTCTGCTTTGGTCCATGTACTTTGGCAACCAAGTTATCAATTTTTAATCTCCTTTGCGACAACAGCTTCAGCAAATCGTGTGGTAAATGCTATAATTTTCATATATTTAAGAGATGTCATATTAGATTTTATATAAGATACAAAATATAAATTAGAAGTTTTTCTAACAGTCCAAAAGATACACTGGCAATATATAAAAATAAGTAGCAATTTTTAACCTGCTTGCAATATGTTTCTTCTTCAGCCTGTATCAAGCATCCATGAACATAATCTCTGTTCGAGCCATCTTTTCTAATCTTCAATCCCTCATTGTTCAAAACATTTATCTCAAATTTTGCTTCCTTCATTTTTTTTAAACACAACTTGTCTATGTTGTTATTTCTATAAGTTTCAACAAACCTGTTAGTCCCGAAAAACCCGTGATATCACTCAACGGTTCGATCGAACGCGGAATATAAGATCAAACCAGCAAGAACAAAAAGAAATATTTTATTAAAGAACTCAGTGTCGCTGCTTAGATCGCACACAGTCTCAAGGACTGTCTGGTACGATCTTCGAGAACCTTGCACACAATCCCTAGGATTGTCGGGTACAAGGCTCTCTATTGGGGCTACATGATTACAAGAATAGGAAAGCTCTACTACAATATTCTAGACAAGACTATATATAAGAGCATCTACCCCATTGGCCCACATGGCCTAGCCCAAGCCCAAAACTAATCTAAACAAATAATCATAAAAGACTCGTAATAAAGATAAGCGTAAAACTCTGGACCTAACAATATCCCCCTAGTTTTATGCTCTCTTTATTACGGTTTAGACGATCTCCAACCTTGGGTCTTCTCCTTTAGCGGCCCAGCAGTAAACGAGCCCATCAACGTATCTCGAATGAAGTTTGATTCTTTGTCGGATGAAATATGATGATAATGAATGATGTCGGACGAATGTCGTAGGTCTCGGATAATGTCGGATCAGGGTCGAAGAATGATATGAATTTTTTAGTAACAAGAACACACGGATCCAAAAAAATCCGTCTGGTATTCAAGTCACACATACCTGGGCTCCTGAGTTAACTGAAAATGAAGGACCAAAGTTTGATGGACTAGTCCCTTTAGTCTGCTGACCAAATTTTACCAAACTTCCGAAAAAATAAACTCCAAAAACAGACCAGCCACGCTCCATATGCAACGAGTCTCATTGACCAGAAAAAACCCACCTCAAACCAAAATGATAAATTCAAGCCTGATAAAAATTACATTCTGGAAATAGGCCCACTTCCACATCAAACTCTGAAGATAAAATATCACTACCAGGCCCACAACTTTGAGACATATTTAATTCACTGTTTTACTAACCTGGGCTCATGTCATTTTGGGCTAATATTGTTCGGTCCAATAGCAAAGATGTTCAGCTCCAAAGTTGGTCCACATAATGTTGCACTAAAAATATTCAATTTCATCACACCTTTGACCGTTGATCTTTTCCCATCATCCAATGGTGTAGATTTTTTAGGGTTTTGAAAAAAAAAATTGAACGGCGAAAGATCTATATATATATATAGAACCCAGCAAGGAGCTGGAACGAAACAACAAACAACAAAAGCAAAGCGACAAACAAGGACATGCTACATTACAACAGCTCAATAATGTTAAAATCAGACCATTTGTTCCAGTCAATAGAAGCCGACTTCTTTCTGTAACGCATCCAAAGATATGAATCCTCCTTGATGATCTCAATCGTTTTTTTCACCGGAATGAAAACTCCATCGAAGGTCTTCTTGTTACGAGCTAGCCATATTCTCCAAATTGTAGCTAAAATCACGAGGTGGACAATCTTTCTCCATTTCCTCGAGCCCGGGCTGGTGTCGATAATCTCGAAGATCTCTGATAACGAGGACATCGACGCTTGGAACGGGATTCGCAGCCAGACAAAAACATTCCACCAGATACTCTTGGCAAACAGGCAGGAAACGAAGATTTTGAAAATTTTGATGGGACATCATGTGCAGCCGCCATCAACATTCCCAACATTCTGACCTGCTGATGTCACTCCATCATCACCCGAAATCATATGTTATTTCATCGGAAAATATCAATCATTATCCGACATCATCATCATCCATCTCGGATCTACTCCATCATCAAACTTCATCAGTGTATCATTTTTAAATTTCATTACGTCAAAAATCATCATCACTGAATAACATTATCATCATCGGAGTTCATTGTCTTTATCCGTGATGATCCGATATCATCAAATATCTTCATCTGTGGTCATCTTTATTCAACATCATTGATCCGAGACACAAAGCACTTCATCCGAGATCTTTTCCGACCACCGATCATCCACCCGTAACGCATCTGTTTCACAATCATCATCACCTCCGACGGTCACCGTTCCTCCGTCACTCACCGCACACTCCGACGAACACCGTCGATCACCTCCGTCTGTCATTAACCCATCATCTCTACAGATTATCAACTCCATCACCTTCTCCGTCACACCACTTCACCGTTAAAACCTACAACACCCATCGGTCTTCATCTTTGTTCATCGTTCCTTGTTAACCATCCTCTACTTCACCTTCATAATCACCGCCGTCCTTTGTTTTTCTCCGGAGATCCAATCTTAAAGTTTTTCAGATGGCGGCTGAAAGATCTACAATCACACACTCAGTAGTGTGTAGTTGGATGAACAAAAAACATCATCAGATCTTAAAGTTTTTCAGATCTGTTGATGAACACCAGATTCCACGAACCGGAGATCTTCGTCATTTATGAACACACCTCCCCGACACTGTGCAACGCGTCTTCTTGTTCTTCGAGTGATATCAAAACCGAGCCTTTGAAAGACTTCAATGGCTCTGATACCACTTGTTAGTCCCGAAAAACCCGTGATATCACTCAACGGTTCGATCGAACGCGGAATATAAGATCAAACCGGCAAGAACAAAAAGAAATATTTTATTAAAGAACTCAGTGTCGCTGCTTAGATCGCACACAGTCTCAAGGACTGTCTGGTACGATCTTCGAGAACCTTGCACACAATCCCTAGGATTGTCGGGTACAAGGCTCTCTATTGGGGCTACATGATTACAAGAATAGGAAAGCTCTACTACAATATTCTAGACAAGACTATATATAGGAGCATCTACCCCATTGGCCCACATGGCCTAGCCCAAGCCCAAAACTAATCTAAACAAATAATCATAAAAGACTCGTAATAAAGATAAGCGTAAAACTCTGGACCTAACAAAACCGGGTCCATTCTGGCCAGTTTATCCTCTTACTTTTATGACTGATGCTCTGTACTGCAATCTTATACTTAAAACCCATATAATCAACCAACTTTATCACTTCACACTTTCTTGGTAATTGGTTAGCCATTATCTTTGGAAGTACCTATGTATATAAAATACACAACATTTAATATAACTTTAATTTTATAAATACAGTTTTTAGCATACAAGTGTGATTTGAGCTAATTTGTTCTAAGAATATAGCTTACCAATCCCTCATTTAGCTCTGCCAATTGAGAGACGTTCATAATTATCATAAACTCCATCTGAAAGTAAAAAAAATACAATAACAGTTAAATACTAAAATATAAAATCAATTGTATCTGAAAAGCATTCTATTTAAGGTATAAAAAATATCCAACACTCTGTAGGACCAAACTTATATGTTGTGTACTTAAATATGGTCCCTACAACCAACAATATGAATCTAACACTGTGTAAGATCAAATTTTTATTCTTGTATAATCAAAAAGTATTATATGGCAATAAAGTTTTCAAATATCCATGTTTGTGTCAACTTCAAACTTCAGTTTTTTTCAGCAAACAAGGCAATAATCACTTACAAATCAGACATATGAGTACTATAAACTGATTGCAGAATATTTTATCAAAATTAATATTGATATAACAAATGTATCAAGACTACATGGCAGTTCAGACAATAATTCTAAAACCATTCGTAAAATTTACAACCAAATATTTATTAAACAATAATATTTCAGATTGTTATTTAGATGGAATGAATCAAAATGTAACTAAATAGGTTGATATAAATCTTATTATAAAATAAAGAAAACAAGTTCATATAAGTTTATCTATCTTAACATCAGTAGATTATGATTTTGATGTTTATATAATTTGAAATGAGGAAACTGAAAGGAACATGTCAAAGCATACCTGTAAAATACACAAGAGAAAAAAAAAAACCTGATCTAAAACTTTAAACTTCTGATCGTCAAGTCTTAGGAAGAAGAAACTGTAGAGTTTTTTCGCAGGAGAAGAATAGGTGAGATTGTATTGGGATTGTTGAAAATAAGATATTTATCTATTAACTTGTAATTGTTTATTTATTTAATTTATAATAATATTTAATATCGGGATTTAAAAACTATTTTTAATTATATAAATATAAATATATTAAATTAATAGATAAGTTTTTCATATTTAACATTTTAAATTTATAGTCAAGCAGTGGTTATTGTTGTGCAAAATTGCCATGTTTTAATGTAAAAGGGGGTAAAGTATAAATTTTACAAAATTTAATTTCAACCAACCAGTGTAAATGTAACATCTGTATTAACTCCATTTAATATACTTTTCATCTCCATTATTGAATATAAGCTCCAAAAAACATATTCGGAAGTTTTCTCAAATAACTTTCTTATCAAAATTGGCAAGGTTCTATTGCATAATATAGATTACACGCTATAAAATCAAGTATTGTTTCTTTGTATTTATTGTTTGTATTATATATGTTAGATTAATCATTATTTGATGTTATGAGTATGTGTTTGTCACTGACGGCGTTTCATATTTTCTCTTGAAGCAAATAATAGTTGCTGTAATCCGGTGTATTTTTATTGATTAAGTACTGCATTAACTTAAATGAAGTTACTGATAGCATTCTCTGTCACAATTTGTGCATGCGTCTTCGTGATGTTATCTTCTACATTACGATTGATAAATCAACCATATAATGTTTGTTTGATGCTCGTTTGCTTAATTGTTGTGAGAGATGATGATTTTCATTTTGTGCTTTGTTTTTATAATACTTTAAGTGTGTGATTATACAAATAGTCCGGTTAATATTTGGTACTTTTGTTTTTTAAGTGCTGATTTATTTTAAGGGATGTCAATGATGTCTATTTTATAATGTTGTTTGTCTATGACTTTTGTTGGATGATGTTCATTTTTATAACTTGTAAGTTTAAATTGTTTATTGCAGATATGAATCTATCCAATCAAACACCATCTTTTTGACAATTCCTTAATGAAGATGATTTTATATTTTTGGTATGTTTTTTTAACTTTCCTTCTACTATTAGGATTCTACGTTAATTTTTGATGTAAGATGTTTGTTAACTACTGTTGCAGAATATACCACTTGATTTTCAGATTCTGTTATGGGGCAAGGAGGTCCCGTATGGGCGAATTGTAGAGTTACTTGATGGTGAAAAATCATGGTTAGTACGAGTAAGGAAGAGAGATGATCATTGTATATTTACAGATGGATGGACAAAGTTTGTTAGAGATTGTTGTTTGAAAATGAAAGATGATGTATTGGTGAAAGCTATTGGACGTTTGTCATTCGTTGTCTCATGTTTTAAAGAAAAAGTCTACGAGAACTCTTACATTTCAGCAAATATTAGCCCTGAAGTTGGCATGACTGTAAGTAACGATATATTATTTTGTTACTTACTCTAAATATTTTATGCTAGCTCAACAGCTTGCTAACATCTGTTTGCCCTTTTAACGTATGTTTCCTTATAATCTTAACATCTGTTGACTAACATTTTTAACTTCTGTTGACTAAGTCTTTTAACCTCGGTTGACTAACATCTGATATTTAAGATCTGTCCACGTTGCAACCTCTGCTGGACATAATGGATGACAGTTGTTACGAAACCTCTGTTGGATAGCAACAGAGGTATGTAATAGTTGATAGCCAAGCAGTGGTTAGGTTGTGTGTAAATACTGTAACTACTGTTGACTAACCATGTTGAGTAATTCTCATTTTAACTTTTGTTGACTAATCCGCTGTAACTTCTGTTGCTCATTAGTTCATATCAAATTTGTAAGTCTGCGCTAAATATTCCTTTGCTTCTTCTATAGCTAATTGCTGACAAATTTTGGAAACAATTCTATGGTAAAAATTACGAGTATGGGATGACAACTATCTATGTTGGCGAAAGGTTTTGGAATGTGATGATGAAAGGATGGACTGATGGATGCGGATTTACTGATGGATGGTCAAAGTTGATTGAAGAAGTTCCCATACCAGTTGAATCTTGGTTGGTTTTCACCATGATTGCATCTAAAACGTTTGAGCTTTCCGTTTTCCATTCCGAGACTGGAACTGAGGTTTCCTTCAACAAAGCTGATGTAGTTGTTTTGGATGATTCAGTTTATGGAGATGATGGGTTTGATTTATTGGCCGCGGTATAAAATTTTGATGATAAAATACATTGTTTGATAACATGACGGTGATAAGTAACTTTTATTATATTATGTTAATAACTTTTGAAATCTCATTTTGTAGGCTAAACACAAACAGCTTCTGGATTCCGGGGAAGTTGCTTTGGATGATGAGGATACTGGAGCTTCGGTTGGTAATTCTAAGCAGCTTACGAGTTTTGAGGATATTTTTAATGTATATATACACATGTAATATTTATATATTATGATTTAAAATATGGTTTCTTATATATGATCCTTCTTATAAATATAGTTTGCTGATGATGGGCTATTTGATTCAAAGATTGCGTGTCTGGTTGATGAGTCAGATGTTAAAAATGTTGTAAATTTATAATTTTCTACGCATATATTTTATTGTATTATAAGTATAAGAAGGTTTTTTAAAATTTTGTTGTAGCCTGAAGATCATTCTGTAAAAATAGCTGATGATGTAAAATAGCTGAAGATCATTATGCTAATAACTTTTGAAATCTCATTTTGTAGGCTAAACACAAACATCTTCTGGATTCCGGGGAAGTTGCTTTGGATGATGAGGATACTGGAGCTTCGGTTGGTAATTCTAAGCAGCTTACGGGTTTTGAGGATATTTTTAATGTATATATACACATGTAATATTTATATATTATGATTTAAAATATGGTTTCTTATATATGATCCTTCTTATAAATATAGTTTGCTGATGATGGGCTATTTGATTCAAAGATTGCGTGTCTGGTTGATGAGTCAGATGTTAAAAATGCTGTAAATTTATAATTTTCTACGCGTATATTTTATTGTATTATAAGTATAAGAAGGTTTTTTTAAATTTTGTTGTAGCCTGAAGATCATTCTGTAAAAATAGCTGATGATGTTAACATCGTCAACTACAGTCTAAAGAGTTTCCTGTTCGTGACATTTCTGCCTCTTCAAGTGTTGTATCTAATGTAAGTGTTTATTAGTTTTATACTGTCTATTTTATTATTGTCTCAATATATTGATATTCTTCTGTATGATTGAGTCTTAAACTTCAAAGCTGAGTTGAGAAGATAGTTTGTGTTGATAAAGAAAGTTATAAAATTTCAAGAATTTAGAGTTTTTATATTCTAAATTAATTTACTTAGGTGGAAAAGATGCGCAAACTTCGTGGCAAGACAATTGTAGAGGATAATAAAGCTGTTGATAGACCGTGTAAAGTTCGAAAGGTTCGTTTAGTATCATCCACTTCAGAATCAGTCTTACACTTCACCACGCATGCTGAAGACAGATTTGTAAGCTTTTGCAGTCGTTGCTTTGTTTCGTTATTTCAACAATTTCAGTTATATATCAATATTTTATAAAATTCACTATTCAATTTTCTGTTTTTTAGCAACTGCCATCAGATGTATCTTCTGCGTTGGATCTGCATACTGATAATCCTAAGCCTATCAAGATCCAGAATCTTAAATGTGAAGTCCAGGAACTGTTTACAACATCTCAAAAAACAAATACTGGATTCAACTATACTGTTGTTGGATGGTCTTCTTATCTGAGATCTTGCAATATTGCTTTTGGTGATGAACTTTCGTTAGAGTTTCACAAGTGTACTCAATTGCTGAAGTTAAAAAAAGTTGTGCATATCATGACAAAGATAAAGTCCTCTTAGTTTCATGTCATGATTGTTTGTGGTTGTACATTTGGTTCGTTGGTGGTACTAATTTTGCTTCTTAGACATGTTCTATATGTAGTTATGTCTATAAACAAGTTTCATTGTCAATGGGTGGGTGCTACTTTTTTTTGTGGATAACACAATGGAAATACTCATATGTATCTTATATATTAACTGATGATGCATGTCTATAGTTGTCTTTTAGCTATAATAGAGAACACGTTTTGGTACAATATCTATACACATATGTATATGTTCTATCAATATGTGTTATGCATGGTTTTCTAACACATGTTAATAACATTATTCTCTTAATATCTGTTTTACTAACCTTTGTAGTTTTTGTTGACTGACCTTTTTAACATGGGTTGACTAACATCTGATAGTTACTATCTATCCATCTGGCAAGCTCTGTTAGAGATAATGGATGACAGTTCTTATTAAAGTCTGTTGGAAAGCAACAGAAATTTTTAACAGTTAATAGACAACAGTGGTTTGCTATCAACATAATGGAATTGTCGTTGAATAAACCTATTGATCATTAATTTATATCAATTTTGTAAGTCTGCACTCATTATTTTTTACTCTCTGTCAATATGTGTTATGCATGGTTTTCTAAGAAACGACCCGTGTTTGCACACGGGTCTTACCGCTAGTACATATAATAAAAGAAACTCTAATGAGGACACATGTCAGCTTCTTAGGCACTCTCTAATTGTATTTCCCACTTAAATTATAATTAGTTTTTGTTATTCTATTTCTCAAAATATGTCAGATATATCTCATTCCTCAAAATATGCCAAATATTTCTCATTATTTACCTCTCTTTCATAAACTCTATCCTTCACGTTTTAGTATTTTTTTCACCAAATCTATTATGTTTTTTGTTCGAATATAAAATATTAAATTTAAACCTATATACCTTTTTTTCAACAAACATCTTACGTTTCATGTTTTGAATATGAAATATTAAATTTGATTAATTTTAAAAGATTGTACTGGGCATAATCAATTTTAGATTTTTCATTTATTATTTGTTAGTTTAAAGTTTAATTTAAGAAATTGTATATATAGTTAGGTTCTTAATTTTTTTTGGTCATTTTCTTAAATAATAGGTGTTGTGTATCATATGGACGGATTTAGTAATAAGAAAACTATTTATTTACATTTTTATAAACAACGAATAACCATGTTTAAATTGGTAAAGTAATTTAAAGATATAATCATCATTATAAATCTAATATAAAAACGGTTTTGTAAAATCTATTTTTGGTAAGGTTTAAATAAAAAATATAATTATAAGTTATGAATCGTAAAAGTTGATTTTGTACGAAGGTTTAGCAGACCTAATCTAACAAAAAATATCGGTTAGTGTAACATATATATTTAGAGGTCGAAAATTAAGGTAACTATTTTAAAATAAGAAATATCGATAGTATTCCCTTATTCTATTTTATTTTGGATAGCTAAGATTTGAAGTTTAGTTATCGGAAGAAGTTATGTCTCAAGTAAAGTCATCTGATACCAATCCTCGACTCATAACGAGTAATGTCGACAGTATCGATCGAAGGATAGGGATGTTCCAAAAGCAGTCTTTAGGAAAGTTAGCCTGTTTATGCCAAGGCAGGGCAAGAACCGGTCGGCAATGAGTAAAAGAATGAATTCCCCGCCGAGTCAGTTGACGAGAAAGTTTCTTAACTATTTATTATTGTTCTTTAGAATATTTACTTAAAGAATATTTTTTTTTTCATCAGTATTTCATTTTCATTGTTTCTATTCTTTTTTTTTTTTTTTGCTTATTTAATAATTTAATATTTTATTGACTTAACCCCGTGTAACACACGGGGTTCTAACCTAGTATTAATATTAAAAGAAATTTATTAAACAAATATAAATAAAATTTATGAGGTTGAAGGAGAGAATGCCATGTGCAGTGGCGGATCCAGGGTTAGATTCCACTCGGTTCCTTTTGGTAGTTTTTTACTAATTTTCATTATTTTTTCCCAAATCATACAAGGTTTACACTAATTTTTTCCATTTTCTTCGAATCGATTGGGTTCCTGGGAACCCATGGAACCATGCTAAATCCGCCCCTGGCCATGTGTCATTATTTGGAGTCTTTTATTATAAATTAGAAGATTAGAAGATTAGATTAAAAACATGTGGCAATTTATAAAAGTGTGACCAAAGTAGTTTTTTTGTATAAAATTTGATTGTTTAGCTTTTTTATATATAGTTTCATAAAATCGTTCAAGGTCGAAACTAATCCATTATATGATTGAAGGCACAACACAGGTGCACATACTTATTATAGCCCAATACAAACCAAAGTTTGGGGCTGATGTGCTAGGCCCAAATTGTTCTTGTTATAGGTGGGCTCAAGCAATGACTGATTTCTTGATAGTTGATTAAGGCCCAAGACAAAATCGATCTTGTACATAGTGATGCCAAACTTACCCAAAGGAATATTGCGTTTCAAAATTATTCGACCTCGTCCACGTTTTAGCAAGATCTTGTTTGTATATTAGTTAGAACTTAGTGAACAGAAGTACATAACAATACGCGATATTCAATTTCAACGGAAAGTCAAGCTATGTGAGTCCAAATATGCATGAAAGCTACAGTTCATAGGGGCGAACCTACTAGGTCTTGGCCTAATGGAGTGTTTAACGTTAAAAGAGAAGAGTATAGTTGTTTTAAGATCTTATGCACGATGAACGACAATGCTGTGATTATGTGAACATGGAGTGGAGAAGGAGAAGAGATAAGATGATGACGTCGATGACTAATGAGTAGTTTATAAATATGGCCTTTTTAATTTTTTTATATGGTTAAATTATTTGATTAAGTTAACTTATGTGCCATCTTATTTGATTTAGATTATTATTTATATAATCGTTTGTGATAATATTATTTATATAAATGTAAGTCGGCTCTCATTTTACCTATCATCACAGGTATTGAGAGATTATTTTTTCAATAAAGTGTGTGAAGTTGGATTGATTTACGTAATCAGATTGGTGATAATATTGTAAACGATAGTTGTATTTGTTATCTTGTCAAGCAGTTGCTTTAGCTTAGGAATGTTTTTTAACATTACCTAAGGGGAGACGGGGTGGTCCGTGATGGACCATCCATCACTCGTGGAAAACACTTGCACACCGCCGCCACCATAGTCTATCACTCGTGGAAATTATAACGCGTGGAGAAGATCACGCGTTGAAGATTGAGAAATTTGAACATTGGGCTTTATTTTTTGACCTTTTTTAACGGTAAACTTAATAAAAAAATAACCTTTAAACCTTTTATATATATACTTCTCAATTAAAAAATCAAAAAAATTTGTGAGTGATGGAATTTCATCACTAGTGATGACCACCGCCACTAAAAAATGCTTGTAAGTGATAGAATAGTGGTTGCTGACATGACGGAACATGATTGGATGTTTGTGAGTGATGGAATTCTACCACTTGTAACCACCCCCACTCCCCTAATTGTTTGATTCAAAAAAAAAAAAAAAACATGTAGAGCGCAAATGTAAGAATATTGTATTTCTATTATACATTTCTAATAACTATTTACGTATTTTTATTAACTATATGAAATTAATTTAGTTTGTCTTTTTATTATGTGTCCCGACCTGATACAAACCAGACCATAAACTTTTAATATTTAGTGTCAGACAACCTTAAAAGGTTTACGACTCCATAAAAATAAATTATAAGTCCACCACTGCACGTTCAAATGAGGATTTGGGTAAAGTTTCTATCTAGTTCTTCAACTTTAATGTCTGCATTGTACCTTTTAATTTTGGGTCCTTATCGTATTCAGTCAACTTATGTTGATAGTAAAAAATTAAATGTCCACATGTGAAGCTTTTGTTTCGGTCGAATCACATGTACTACTCCAACTCATGAAGCTACCATGTTAGATAAATTAGTTAAATATTACAAGTGACAGTTGTAAATGAATATCGTGATGTGTTTTAGAAGGAAAGACACCAAATGTTATATGGGCCCTTGTACATGACCCTAAGGCACGTTTGTTTCGCAGAAATTCAATAGAATTTAAGGGAATTAGAATTTGAATTCCATCTCTTAAGATGTTTGGTTCACAGAATTTAATGGAATTGGAATCCCAATTCCAATCTTGATATGTTTTGTTGACAATAGAATTGGAATTGAAATTAGACATGAATTCCTTCAAATTCATTTAACTAAAAGAATTCAAAATCCTTCCTATATGTGAAGGAATTAAAGTAAATTCATTGGAATCTTCGACCGTTTCGACTCATACTGGTTGCGATACGAACCGTTTTGACCCGTACCGTTTCGACGCGAACAGTTCTGACCCGTATCGTTTCGACGCGAACGGTTTCGACCCGTAATGTTTCGACGCAAACGGTTTTGACCCGTACCGTTTCGAATTGAACCGTTTCGACCCGTACCGTTTCAAATCGAACCGTTTCGACGCGAAACGTTTCGACGCGTACCGTTTCGACGCGAACTGTTTCGACCCGTACCTTTCGACCCATACCGTTTCGAATCGCTGTTTCGACCCGTACCTGTACCGTTTCGACCAATACCGTTTCGACGCGTACCGTTTCGAATCGAACAATTTCGACGCGAACCGTTTCGACCCGAACCGTTTCGACCCGTACCGTTTTGACCCGAACTGTTTCGAATCGAAACGTTTCGACGCGAACCGTTTCGATCCGAACCGTTTTGACGCGAACCGTTTCGACCAGTACCATTTCGAATCGAACCGCTTCGACCTGGACTAGTGGTTGTGGGTGCCGGGGTGAGGGATTCCAATTCATTTGACAACCAACACAACAAAAATGGAATTGAGATTCCAATTCCAACAATTTCCGATTCCAATTGGAATGTTTAAATTCCAAATTAAATTCCATCAAATTCTAATTCCTATACAAATTCCAAATCCAAATCCAAATCATTTCGCGAACCAAACGTCCCCTAAGAATCTCCAATACTATATTTTTCTATGTGTAACTAAAGTAAATGAGATTTCAATTTGTGTTTGAAATGAAATTACTATCTAAAATTGGATAAAAAGTTGTCTTACATGCTTGGTGAACATTGAACAAACCATTATGGTTTTTTAATCCCGTCATGTGTTTTGCCCCAACGCCTAACCGATACTCTTGCCTAGCCCCACGTTTTTTAACTTTCTCGAAGAATCTAAATCCGTAACTTTGTTTAGTTTTTTTTAACATGTCAATATAAAATTTATTGTAAATTTGTTTTTTTCCCAATAACTAGCGTTCGTTAACTTAAAAAAATCTAATCCGCAACCATATTTAATTATTTTTCAACATTCCGATATAATATCGAAAACTGATAGTGTATCGCTACCATGCCAAACCAAAACCAACCGAAGAACATAAATACCAATATTTACGTTTATTGTTTTCCCTTTCGAAAAACCAATAGTATCACTATTGTA
The DNA here is from genome assembly GCA_030545235.1 of Helianthus tuberosus. NCBI lineage: Eukaryota > Viridiplantae > Streptophyta > Magnoliopsida > Asterales > Asteraceae > Helianthus > Helianthus tuberosus. The sequence goes on from CM060436.1 coordinate 30,590,791, forward strand.
ACGTACCAAAATTGAACCAAACAACATTAGTACATAACATGTATTCATTATTATTGATGCAGTAGCGCCCGACCCGGTTACGGGTCCAGCTAGTAATTCGGTACATGGAGCAGAATTGATTGAAGGCCCAGGCTAAGGCCCACCTTGCGCAACACACAACTGGAATCTTGCTGGGACTTATTGTTTTAATATGATTTCTTTTAATTTTATGTTTGATTGTGTTTCTATTTCCTAGTTTGTTTCCTCAATTACGGGATACGGTTTGTCTTTAAATAGTTTTCTTTTCCTGTTGAAAAACTCATTTTTTGGTTTTGATTTGAATAAAAGTCCGATTCCAGCTTGTTCTTATTTATCCAATTCGATTGCAAAGAAAGTTGCATCAGTTGGTATCAGAGCACAGCTATGGCGGAACGTGGAAGACGTGCTCATCGACAAGCTCATAGAAACGCCGACCGAGGCAACGAAGACTATCGACGCGACCCACGTGACATCGATGAGATTGCTCGTCTACAACAACGGATCCGGGATCTCGAGTTGCAGCACGGGGATCGCTACGATGAAGAGACGGAAACCGACCCCGCCATCTGGGATGACAGGGTCGGACCAGACAACCCGTTTGCAAGGGAAGACCATTGGAACCCATTTGAACGTCGGGAACCACAACCCGACCCCCTGCGAAATCTGGGAATCAAGATCGAAATTCCTGACTTCGACGGCAGGGCCCAACCGGATGAGTTTCTTGACTGGCTTCACACAGTAGAAAGAATTTTTGACCTCCGCGACATCCCCGACAGGTACAAGGTAAAACTCGTAGCCATCAAACTTCGCTGTAACACCCCGTGTTTTCACGAGTGAAAGTCAAAGTCAAGGTCAAAGTCAACGACCGATTTCGCGCGACGTGACTCGTAGAATTGTTTCTATTATATTTAGATTATGTGGAGTAAATGTTGTACATTACAATAATCAAGCCTCACCAATCATATTTCAATCGATCTACGACTGTGAACGATAGGAAGTAACAATGCGATAAAGTTAATCAAGCAAGCTAATCGAATCGACACCAAATCGTAACTCGAATTACGTATCTTATTTGTCAGTTATACGTGTGTGTGTGCCTTACGTGTTACTTGTGCATGTTTACTTTATGTTGTGTGGTGATAATCAAGCGAACTCAATCGAACTCGAAGTCTAACTCGAATATGACCGAACCCGAACCCGAACACCGAATCGAACCATATAAGAAGTAGTTGGGACTGAAAGTAATTTGATTAGAAAACCCTATCGAATCGCTCGCAAATCGAAGCCAAATCAACATCGCATCGAGCTCGCCCAAAGTGGTGGCATCCGCACGGATGGCCCATCCGCACGGATGGCCAATCCGCACGGATTGCCAGTCCGCACGGATGGCCAGTCCGCGCGGATAACCTGCCCGGGTGCGTGCCATGCGCACGGCTCATCCTTTCCCTTTTTGGCATCCTATAAATACACGGGTCACTCTCCACTTTTTCCACTTTTGGCAAGTGACGCTCGAACCACACGCATTCCTCACTTTTTCCCGGATTTCTCTCACTCCAGGTAAGATCTTGCACTAATTCTTGTACATCTTCGATCTCTACACCATTCCACACATTTCTATCTTTTGAATCATCGATTTTAACCATGAAATCATCCGGACTTGAGGTGTTCACGGGTGACGTCATCATGAAGTTCGTAAGAACTTCATGCTTGGCTTAATTCCACCAAGAATATCTCAGATCTGAACGATTTCTACAAGTTGTTACAATAATTTCACCAAGATCCAAACTTTCCTAAGGATAAAAGAGTTGAAAGAAATAAATCTAATGTTCTCTCCTTCTTTTACCCTTAAAACCGGTACAAATCCGATCAGTCCTAGTGTTTTACTCGTCAATAGTGATACCCTAGTTCCAAATCTGGAGTTGTACCATAGACAACTGATTTCGGGGTTAACCGGGATGACCGTTCTGAGTCGCCGACAGGCCAAGTTAGGGTGGTTCCTGACCGGTCTAGTCACGCGGGTGAGGACACAACTCCAAGTGGTTGCCACGTAATCAGAACGTCTCGATAAACGACAACAGAAACCAAGTGTAGACGAACGGAACAACCAGAGCAGTTGTCCGTACGGACAAGCTACCCGCACAGACTAGCCATCCGCACGGACAAGCTGTGCGCACGGATTACCATCCGCACGCACAGGTCATACGCACGGGTTGTCACCCGCACGGACTATCCTTGGGACCCACCTTCCAAACAAAGGTTGGAGTATCGACGAACGAGCAATCCGAACGGACGATCTCTAAATGGATTACTCATCGGATCATGAGATACTAAGGCCTTAAAACAAAAAACCAAACAAACTTCACCCGCACGGCCAAGCCGTGCGCACGGACAGGCTATCCGGACGGATTGTCTCTGGCCGCGCGCACAGGCTGTCCGCACGGACTACCACACGCACGGACCGCCGTCCGCGCGGTCGGCTTGAAAGGTAGAAACACTTTGGTGTTTTCTAAATGCTACAACGAAAACTCCAAAGCCCAAGCCATCATACACAAACACATCTTAGGAAGAAACAATCCACTTGAACATTTAACCACATGAGCAATCTAACCGTACGGATATGACGCCCGCACGTATAACTAGTCCGCACGGGTTGCCACCCGCACGGACAGTCACACGCACGGATGACCTATCCGGATGGGACACTGTCCGCACGCATCACCATCCGCACGCATCACCATCCGTACGGGTAGGTCATGCGCACGGATAACTTCTATTCACGGACAACTGATCCGCACGATCAGTCATCCTACCCACTCTCGCTTGTACTGTTTTACGCGTCACTTATCGTTACGTTATCGAATCTATTCAGGCTAACCAAACTCGCTGAAAAGCGCTCCCTTCAATCCATACCACTGTGAGTATACTCGAACCCTTTTTGCTTTAGCACTTTTGGGTGTTACATACGTTACAACTATTCAAACTACAACTATCACACTACTCAAGCTATTTTAACGGTTAACCATTATCGCATGTTATACGTGGCTTATGAATGCTTGTTTGTTATGTTTACACATGGAATGCTGTCTACCTGCCTTAGCAACGATAGTACTATAGTTTGGACTCAGCACCCGTTTCCACGGGGGTTGTTAAGGATCTTTTACTTGCATGGATTACGGTGGTAATCGTGTATTGCGAACTGCCTCGGGCAGTCAACCCGCAGTCATGGGTATCGATGGATCTATGTCGATAACTAACGTGCTTCATTTCACTATGTGTACGTGCTGGTTATGCGTAAACGAATTTGAACTCTATATGCTATTATCAAACTTGTATGCTCACCTGTACATTTTTATGTATTGACATTATTTTAACGTATGTGACAGGTGCCTAGGTTGTTTATATGCTTCTCGGGTTGTGATGAAATCGAAGCTAGGAATTGGAGTCCTAGAAACCAATAAATAAATTTGTTATGTTTAAATCTGAGTTGTCGGAACAGAATATTTGTTTAGTTTTTGTCTGTAATAACTTGTTTTACTATTTGAGACATGGTATGGGACATGTTAACTTAAATTAGATGGTAATGATAGTTGTTATGGAAACTTCTGGACAATCTGTTACGCTCAGTGCCGCGCCCCGATGATTCCGCCATCGGTTGGGGTGTGACATTCGCAAATATGCTTCTTTATGATGGGAACATGTGAAAAAAAAGAGGGTTCAAGAAGGGAGGTCTAAGGTGGCCACCTGGGAGAAGATGAAGAAACTCTTACGTGAGAAGTTTTTACCCCCTAATTATCGTCAAGAAGCCTTTTTAGATTATCATAACCTTTCCCAACGGTCATCAACCGTTGAGGATTTAATTGCGGATTTTGACAGGTTAAGAATGCGGTGCGGTGCCGAGGAAGAAGACGAACAGGTTATTGCTCGGTTCTTTGGGGCGTTACGGCCTGAAATATCCGACATCGTGCAATTGCAACCCTATTGGACGTATGATGATGTCTGCCAATTAGCATTGAAAGTGTAAAGGCAACTAAAAATGAAGGGAAAGATGGCAGCCGCCAAACCCAGCCCAATCAAAGCTGAGGTTCCGCGGGGTCCATCGGGAAGTTCCACCGGAAGTCGGGTCGGCCCAATCAAAGCCGAACCTTCTTCCAACACCACCCCCACGTCGTCCCGAGCACCCCGATGTTTCAAGTGTGGGGGACTTGGCCACTTCGCTAGGGAGTGTGCAAACACTCAATTGGTTACGCTCACAGAAGACTTGCCACCCAATTACGATACCGAGGACGATCAAACAAAAGAAGAGGAAACATAAATTATTTACCCGGATAAGGGCGAGTCCCTGATTGCTCAACGAGTCCTTAGTGCAGCACCGGTTCAAACCGCGGATGATACACTTTGGCTCCGCAATAACATCTTTCGCACACGGTGCACCGCCAAAGGAAAGGTGTGTATGATTATTATCGACGGAGGCAGCTGTGAAAACATGGTAGCAACGACAATGGTGGAGAAACTCGGACTGAAAACCGAGCCCCACCCCGACCCCTACCCCTACCAACTGACGTGGCTCAAAAAGGGTAATGTGGTAAAGGTCAGCCATCGGTGTTTGGTCCAATTCAGTATCGGGACCCGTTATTCTGACGAAGTGTGGTGCGAAGTTGTGCCCATGGATGCGTGCCATATCCTATTAGGCCGGCCTTGGCAGTACGATAGGCGGGCTCGACATGACGGGTTCTTAAATACTTATTCCTTCAAAAAGGATGGTGTAAGTGTGACATTGGCCCCCTTGATGCTCGGGAAACAACAACAGAAGCGCTAGTACTGAACAAATCAGCTTTCCTGGATTTTACTCGATCCACAAAACCAAAACCCCCATTTATGTTCGCCCTGGTTATAGCCAAAGCCAACCCGACAACCACCGACCTTCCGCCTGAAGTACAACCACTAATAAAAGAGTTTCAAGATGTGTTTCCTACCGAAATACCCGCGGGCCTGCCCCTGGTACGCGAAATCCAACATTGTATCGACTTTATGCCCGGATCCATCATTCCAAACAAACCCGCATACCGTATGAATCCGAAGGAATATGAGGAGCTACATCGACAGGTTACTGAACTTCTAAACAAGGGGCTGATCCGTGAAAGCATGAGTCCTTGTGCAGTTCCGGCCCTTCTCGTCCCTAAAGCTAACGGGACGTATCGGATGTGTGTTGATAGCAGAGCATTTAATAAAATAACCTTTAAATACAGGTTCCCGATACCCCGATTTGAAGACCTTATAGATCAGTTGCACGGCGCTCAGATTTTTTCTAAAATTGATTTACAGAGTGGATACCATCAAATTCGGATGCGCCCGGAGATGAATGGAAAACCGCCTTTAAAACAAGGGATGGATTATACAAGTGGATGGTTATGCCGTTTGGTCTCTCAAACGCGCCTAGCACATTTATGCGTCTTATGAAACATATTTTTAAATCTCTAATCGGTCAATGTGTGGTCGTCTACTTCGATGATATACTTGTTTTTAGCACCGACTTGCAGCAGCACTTTCGCCATCTTCGGCAAGTTTTTTCAATTCTGAGGGAGCAAAAACTTTATGCTAATTGTGAGAAATGTTGTTTTTTATCATTTGAGGTGCTATTTTTGGGTTATCATATCTCGGGGTCGGGGATTCGAATGGACGAATCCAAGGTTGAGGCAATTCTTACATGGCCCGCTCCGACCACGTTGCATGAGGTTCGGAGTTTCCACGGGTTAGCATCTTTCTATCGCCGGTTCATTCAGAACTTTAGCTCCGTTGTGGGTCCCATTACTGATTGCATGAAAGGAGATGTCTTTCACTGGACTCCTACAGCCACAAAAGCTTTTGAGGAATTGAAGAAATGCATAACACAAGCCCCAGTCCTCGCACTACCCAATTTTCAAGCAGCCTTTCAGGTTGAGTGCGATGCTTCGGGCTCCGGAATCGGGGGTGTGCTTAGCCAAGAGCATCGTCCTATCGCTTTCTTTAGTGAAAAACTTAGCGAGGCTAAGCAAAAGTATAGCACCTATGATAAAGAGTTCTACGCGATTGTGCGGAGTCTGGAATATTGGCGCCATTACCTTATCCATGCCGAGTTCATTCTATTTTCAGATCATCAAGCTTTGCGGTTTATTCAGGGTCAACATAAGCTTAATCCTCGGCATGCTAAATGGGTCGAGTTCTTACAATATTTTTCCTTCGTGATTCGACACAAGGCTGGGTCTACCAATACTGTTGCTGATGCCTTGAGTAGGCGGTGGGCCCTCTTAACATCACTTCAAGTACGGGTTGAATGGTTTGATAATTTCCGCACATTATACCCCGATGACCCAGATTTTTCGTCATTATGGACAGCTTGCCAAACATCGCCTACACAAGGACACTCCATCCACGATGGTTTCTTATTCAAAGGGAATCGATTATGTGTTCCTAGATGTTCTTTACGGGATGCCATCATCTTAGAAGGTCACCAAGGGGCGTTAGAAGGACACTTTGGAATAGACAAAACACTCAAGTTGGTGAAGGAACGATTTTGTTGGCCCAAAATGAGTATGGATGTTACACGAATTGTTGACCGATGTCGAACATGTCATATAGCCAAAACCCATCACACAAATGCAGGCCTTTATACCCCGTTACCGGTTCCCGATGGTCCTTGGGAGGATGTAAGTCTTGACTTTGTCATGGGTCTTCCACGGACCCAACGGAAAAAGGATTCCATAATGGTGGTGGTCGATCGTTTCTCGAAGATGGCCCATTTCGTGCCGTGTGCCAAACATATGACGCGAGCCAAGTTGCACGCTTGTATTTCGAGGAGATCGTGCGCTTGCATGGTATTCCTAAGACCTTGACATCGGACCGCGATGTAAAGTTTATTGGGCATTTTTGGAGGACGTTATGGAGGAAATTGGGATCACGCATCAATTTTAGTAGTGCTCACCATCCACAAAGTGATGGTCAAACGGAGGTCACAAATTGTAGTCTGGGAAATCTATTGCGCAGCCTAGTAGGATCTAACCCAAAACAGTGGGATCTTGTGCTTCCTCAAGCAGAATTTGCCTACAACCGGTCATCCCATCGATCCACAGGTATGAGCCCCTTTTTAATTGTCTATGGTCGGAACCCCTTTACGCCCTTGGACCTTGCCCCGCTTCCTGCTATCCAGCACTACAGTATCGAAGGTGAAGAATGGGCCCAGCAAATTAAACTGATTCATGAGCAGGTCCGTGACAAAATTACCAATAACAACATTGTCTATCAACGGAGGGCTAATATCAGGCGAAAGCGGGTGGTTTTTCAGGTAGGTGACCTTGTATGGGTTCACCTTAGTAAAGAGCGTTTTCCAGGAGGACGGGCCAACAAGTTGCAACCGCGAGCAGATGGACCTTTCAAAATACTTGAGAGGATTAATGACAATGCCTACAAGCTTGAATTGCCAGGTCATTATAATGTATCCGCCACTTTTAACGTAGCCGACTTATCCCCATTTGTTCCAGAAATAGATGACCCGTTTGACTCGAGGACGAGTCCTTTCGAAGAGGAGGAGAATGATGCAGTAGCGCCCGACCCGGTTACGGGTCCAGCTAGTAATTCGGTACATGGAGCAGAACTGATTGAAGGCCCAGGCTAAGGCCCACCTTGCGCAACACACAACTGGAATCTTGCTGGGACTTATTGTTTTAATATGATTTCTTTTAATTTTATGTTTGATTGTGTTTCTATTTCCTAGTTTGTTTCCTCAATTACGGGATACGGTTTGTCTTTAAATAGTTTTCTTTTCCTGTTAAAAAACTCAGTTTTTGGTTTTGATTTGAATAAAAGTCCGATTCCAGCTTGTTCTTATTTATCCAATTCGATTGCAAAGAAAATTGCATCAATTATAGTTTCCGGTTTCGATAATATTTTATTTATACAACTCCATCAGCGACTATAAATAAATACCGACACCAGTACCAATATCAATACCGTGACAGACCAAACTGTCACCATTCGAACAACATCAGTACTGTACCCAATGTTTGCTTTTATAGTTTTCGATCGATGTAAAACAAGTATTGATTGATATATTGAGTCTCAGTATCATAGCAGTACTAACTAACTTTTTACATAATTCTTAGGCCCAGTTACACTACATACAAATGTGTAATGGGTCAGGTCAATGAAGCCCAATATTGGGCCCAACTTATGGGGCTTCTCGTAAACAATAACAAATGCCAACGAAGAATATTCTCCTTGTCTAAATAGTTTAATACTCAACAAACAAACCCTTACATATATCTACATATCTTACATATATTTTTGTGTGTGCAACAAGGCAGCTCATCAAAACCTAGGTTTTCAATCTTCAAACCACCATGGCAGCAGATCTCCGTGTAAGCAAGCGCTTCCGTAACTCCACCGTCACCGGCGACGCCTCCGCCATCATCGGCACCAACCTACGTAAAGTCCGAGTCATCTGCTCCGATCCGGAAGCCACCGACTCGTCCTCAGACGAAGACGATTGCGATCGGAGCCAATCCGGAAGGCGAATTGTGTGCGAGATTGTTATCGGAGCGAAACCGGAAGAGGATGGAGAGGTTTTGGAGCGGAAGGAGGGTTTGGAGGAGGAGAGGAAGAAGAAATTGACGGGAGTTAGGTTAAGGAAGTGGGGGAAATGGGCGTCGGAGATCCGCGATCCGTTTACGAGGAAACGGATATGGTTAGGGACGTTTAATACGGCCGAGGAGGCTTCGGATGCGTATATGGCGAAGAAGAAGGAATTTCAAGCCAGGAGAGTAGATTTAGTTAATCAGAATCGACAGAAATTGTCGAAATGTGAGGTCGGGAACGGGCCGGTTCATTGGAAGAAACGGTGGCGTGGATCGGTTTATGATCCGGCTAGGAAACAGGATGTTGATAGTGATTTAGAGGAAGAGGCTTTGAAGGCGCTTGAATCGATGAAACGGGCGCAATTGTCAGAGGTTAAATCGCTGAAAACGGAGCAGTTGAGTGGTGGTGAAACTGGTGAAACAAACAGTGGGACGACATCGGTTGAGGATTCGAGAGAGGAGGAAAACAAGCCTTCTTGGATGGGATTGGGGATTGATATGCTGGTGATTGATAACCATGGGCATTTGTTGGGGAAGTTTAGTAGGTTGGATGATGATCTTAAGATTTGTTGAAGAACAAGCGGATTCGATTGTTATGAAATTACCATTTGCTGGCTGAGCATTTGTACATTGTGTTGATTCTGCTACAGGCAATGGTATTTGGGGGTCTTTCTTGCTTTATTGATGACTTTGTTTTTATTTTGATTTTCTTTTGAATTTGGTGTTTCATGTAGTGAGTGACTTGAGTCTAGTGAAGTCATGGATGACAATTGCATTATTTGATTCTGCATTGCTTTTAGTATTGCAAAGTTGTATTCTTTTTAACTTTACAAATGGGAAATTATATCTGACTTGTTGTATTTAGTGTCTCACTTTGAATTGATTTATACTTTGAAAGGTAATGATTGTCTTAGTTGACCATTATCTTAGATTTCTGTTCATTGCTAAACTTTATTACTTTGCAAGCGAAAAAAGGCTTTGGTTTTCTTCTCTGTCACATCTAATGTTTCTAATGATGCCATTGACTGTTGCCATTGGAGCTTTCCTACTTTGTAGATCCAACACCATTGTAAGTTAGAAATTTGTAGATCTTGGTAGTAAAGTAGGATCCTGTAGGAAATTGTTACTTTGCGTATTGAACTGGAGAAGATTTGTTCGAACATACCTAAAATAATATAATCCTGTAGCCTGTGGGTAACTGTTACTTTATTACTTATGATGATGAAGCTCACAGAAATTGCTTCGCTTGGAAACTTTTGATGCTGTCATCAAACATTTCCTTGAGCGTTTTCACTGGAGGAAATTCCTGTTGTAATATCGTACTGCTATCCATGTTGCGTGGGTTGTCATCCCCTTTTCGGTTGCTACATATATTTGGTAAGTAATTTTCAACATCTAACATTTGATTTCTTGAAAAACAAATAAGACATATATCTCTGCTTACTTGTGTACATAAGGATTAGATGGGTATTTTGATTTAATCATCTGAAGGACCTTAGACCAGTGAGCAACTGTTTTTGAGCATACTTGTCTGACTGCAGCTTCCTTTTCTTCCATGGCTAAAATATGAGCTGACACCATGTCGTCTGTGTGCACACTGCACAAATCCTACCGTCGTGTTTGGGTATTCCTTTATGGAAAAAATCTTTGTAGTTCAATAACTACTTTAGTAAAAAATGTTGGTTTTTCGATGCAAATAGATCATTGTAAAATTGCCAATTGAACATCACAGCACAGAAGACCAAACATGTACAGAAAGTGTTAAGTTTGTTTCTTTTTTTTTTGTCTCTTGGATCTTTTTGCATTATATTTGTGTTATCTATTCGCTATTTGAACTAACAAGTTTGTTGCATTAAAGAATTGATTTGGATAAACTGTGAAAATATAAATGGGTTGAAAAATCAATTGTTTCTTTGTCCATTATTTTGCCACTCAGTTATGTTTCCATAATTTTCCACACTTGGTCATTATTATTTATTACAAACTCAGCATCAAAATATCAATCATTGCATTGCATCAACATGTACTAACCCAAGTTTATTTTTTGGTACCTTTAACATAATTTACATAAGCAAGTATCATTTGAAGTGTACATGCTGGTTGCGGTGCAAGCGATGGGCCCACTACATAAATCTTTCGCTGCTGTTGTCTTTGCATATGCGTCCCAAAGCTGGATGTTATCAACAACTTAAAAAATAGTTCAAATGATGACCGTGAAGACCAACTTTATGTTAATTTTCTATATTTTGTAGAGTTCTCGTATATTGTATTGTTTGCAGTATATGATTCATTAACAAATTAACAGTATCTAATTGAAGAGCAGCATGAGGTAAGAACTACCTTTTTTACACACTGCTTTCTGACATGAACTCAGCACTATCATGGTACACTTTATGCATGGATCAGTTGGTCTTTCTTGTAAATGATAGTATTGTTATGCTTATAATATCTTGTTACTAATACATTTAATTTTAGTTGGATATTTAAGTTTTAGCAAAAGAATCTATATGAAGTTTGAACTTTAGAAGTTGTGGGTTTCACCTTCAAAGTCAAGTGTCCTTATACCTTCTATAGCTTTGAGCCCTTTAGTTCGTTACAAGCGTATAGCTTAGAGGGTGATTGCTTGCCACAAACTTGTAAGAGTCGGCTATTTGTTCACTATTGGCATGGATGGAGTGAAGTGTGTGTGTGTTTTAACATATGGGTTTTTGAAATTTTGAAGGTATTAATGCGACAATGCGTGGATACTGTTGTCTATGAAACCACAGCAGGTAATGCAGTGTGGAAAGCCTCATCTACAGCCTAGTCAAAACAACTTTCTACCATGAGATTAGCCTTCATAAGCTTCGGTCTATCATGTGCCCCTCTCAGCGCGAACAGGTATCCTTTTTTCAACATTTTCTGGCAAAAAGTGAGAATAGAAGGGCATACATGTCATCAGTTTGTCATAATGCTTGAATTTGTTCACAACCGTCTTTGCTATCTTGAAAGGAAAAAGGATAGAAATGTCACTTACATATTCGCACAAAAGAAACTTGTCAACTGCATTTTTAAACTCATAGCTATAGGGTCGTAATATTAACACATGGAAAAAACTTATTTACACATGGTGTATACGGGCCGTATACTGTTATACGGCCCGTATAGAATAAAAAAAAACAACAAAATTTGTGCTAGCAGACTTTGTCAGTTTTTTTTATTCCATACGGGCCGTATAAGAGTATACGGCCCGTATACACCATGTGTAATAAGTTTGCCTGGTCGTATACAATGTATACGAACGTGTATACGGGCCGTATACTTTTATACGTCCCGTATGGAACGAAAATTTGATTTTTCTCAAAGTATTTAAGGGATTTAAGGTGTAAATCACACTAGATATTTTACAGTCGTGATGTGCTCAAACCTTTCTAAAAGTAGAAAAAAATAAAACATTAACAAGTAACAAAGATTGAAGAACAAGAAAACGTAATAAAACGGAAGCTATCAATGCGGGATTACTGGCATGGTGTTATTCTTTATTTAATATTTATAGAATAAAATGAAGGGTGAGGCATTTGATGAGGGTTGTAAGGAGTCTGAGTCTTCGGTTTCATCAGCTTGTACCGAAGAAACCAAATTCGCAACAATGAGTGTGAGTCCATTGTTGTTCGTGAATGTTTCGAATCATCATAGAAGACGTGTCGGGTTCTTCTGTTAGTGGTCGGGCTTACAATGCTCACACAGGGTGATAAACAACGCTGATATATGAACACAAACCAACTGCTTTATCTTGAGTCGTCGGGAAAACCTTTACTCAGGGGAGGGTGAGTAGTATGAGTTTGAGTCCATTGTGGTTCGTGAATGTTTCGAATCATCATAGAAGACGTGTCGGCTATGCAGTTAATCTCGGCGATATCTCGGTTATCGGCCCCTCGGTTTCCGATATCGGTCATATATCGGTCAACGATAATATCGGTGGTCAACGCCGAAATATCGCCGATATCTTGCAAAAACCGTATCGGTTGTATCGCCGATATATCGCTTGGCCATTTTTTTACAAAAAAAAAAAAACTGCACTCCACAGCAAAAAACGACCTCACGCGGACCCCTGGGGTTTCGGAGCTGCATTCGTGTCCGCAGGATGCGCGGGCACGCACGAGTTCAACCAAATTCCAGCTCAGAAACCCATTTTTTGCACCCCCCCTGCGCGCGCGGGTAGGACTTGTGGTAAAACATGTCATAAAGCTACAATGGAGTAGTAAATGCTTTACCTTATAAACACCCACTCACTTTGTTCCCACACCAATGTGGGACAAAGTATTTACCACCTTTTGAGACTTTCATTCCCACACCTAGACTTTCTACCACCTCTTGTATATATATAAATATATATATTTATGCATGATATTAGACTTCTAGTATATATATAGGCTCTAGATATGAATATAAATATAAATATAAATATATATATATTTATGCATGATATTAGAAATTACCGATAGCTCACCGCGATAAACGATATCTCATATATCGGTCCTTGACCGATAACCGATATTTTTCCGCATTAACTGCATAGCGTGTCGGGTTATTCTGGTAGCTATTCGGAATGTTTCGAATCATCATTAAAATTAACAATGGGGTCTTGATTGAAAACGTAATTGCAAGACTGTTTGTCGGGCTTCCAATGCTCACACAGGGTGAAAAACAACCCTTGATGTTGAAACCGGTTTTACCTCATGAAAAGGAAGGGAACAAATTTTTTTAGAGAAGCGTTGGGATTTAAGGGTTTATGAGTCGAAGTTAACATTCAGATTTAGAAAGTAGATGATTTGTACTTGGTTTATTCTCTTTAATCTATTAGAACGATCCTTGTTTTGTCACGTATATGCGTTTAATTCCCAACATACTTGTTTTGTCACGTACATTTCGTAAGAAACTTTTCGTGCACTGAACCTTCACCTCCAATCATTTCCTGGTCAAATCACACACTATAAAGTTTAAACTTATCGTGTGTTGCAGTTTGGAAAGATGACCGAATAGAGATCTGAATAACAAACTGTGGAGAACTTGTTTGCGTTATCCACCAACAATCCGTTCATTATCTGTTGTCTAAAACAATATCAATTAACGTTCAGTTGTGTACACAAATTCATCACCGGTTTCTACAGCACAAGCACATACACATGGAGAATGTTCTCGAAATTGAAGGAAAAGAAAAAATGGTTGCTGATGTTTTTCACTATCAGGATTTTGTTGGTTTGTTTGAGAACCTGATTCCAATGTCCTACTACTACAATCCTTCCTACATTATTGAAAATTACTATATCACCCCTACCAGATACATCAATTTGTCACTCTCAAAATTCAAATCAAAACTAACACGAAGTATCTCGAAGGTATCTTATTCATATTGATATTAATCCACCACGGTTCTGCGAAAAAAACATCATCTGTTCATCATTGTTCTTGAAGATGAAGATGAAGAAACGAGGGTTTATTCTCTTTAATCTATTAGAACGATCATTGTCTTGAGAACCTGATTCTGTATACGTTGAAAGACAAGAATACAACGTTCATGTATCACAAGGAATGACCGATCTAAGGCAGAGAACCTGATTCAGATACACAAATCTTCGATTTCATCAAATCTTTCAAGGTCTTAAGTGATGGGCAATTGGTTAAAAGATGTAGAAGAGTTTGTGTAGAGATCTTTACGTACAAATTTGCATCATCCTTACGGTTACAAATGAAGTATTAAAAGATGCTAGTTTCTTGACAGTATGGTTTCTCGACAAATGAAGTATTATCTGACAAAACTCAAAACAATTGTAATCTTCCCAGTAATCATCCATAACAAGGGTGAGCTCGTGTTTTTCCTTGTACCTGCTACGTCAGATGTTAGCTCGGAAGTTCTATTACACAAAGTAAACCGAAGGTTTGTCCTTGCTGCCTCTTCGGTCGGTTCTATTACACAAAGATCCTTGCATTAGACACAATTTGATGGAATTTGTGGATCAACAGAAATAACTGAAATAACTCGCCATTCTCTTGCACCTGTATACATTGATTGTGGATTTAACTTGCAAGAATTGTGGATTTCGGTTGGTTCAGAGATCTATATCTAGTTATATTCCTACATCTATATCTTTTTGTTCACTGACAAACTATGTGACATGTGTCTGGTCCATACTCTTATACGGATCGTATATACGGATCGTTCTAATAGATTAACGAGAATAAACCATTTTTTACCAATTTTTAACCATAGTATACGGGCCGTATAGATTGTATACGGCCCGTATACAAGCTATCGTATACATTGTATACGATCGGTTAAATTTTTTCACCTGCTGTATACGGCCGTATAATAGTATACGGCCCGTATTAACATGGTAAAAAATGAACTGGTAATTTTTTTTCACATGGTGTATACGGGCCGTGACTGGGGCTGGTTGGTGTAACCAAGGACGGTTCTGCCGTTAAGACTGCTTGTTGCGCGCTCAAGGATTGATACGCCGCGTTAATGGTGGCGAGTTGCTTGGCGTACCATGAGGCTGGGGTTTCGCCCTCTGGTAGCCCTAGTAGCGCCGAGATATTCTGAGGTGGGGCTGGGTTCGAAGGTCCAGCGCCGTTGTTTCCTGGGGTAGTTTGAGTGATGCGGGTGAAGCTCCCGCGCGGACCCCCCGTGTTGGCTATCTCGATTTCGCCGATTTCTTCAACGTGCTGGGGTTGGTGTAACACCCCGAAAATGGGTTTGGTGATCAAACCACATTAGCACTAAAAGACGGGTAAAGTACCGTTAGTGGTAAATTCTACCCGGTAAATATTAGGATTTGAATAATTAATCCTAATATTAAATAAAAAGTGAATAAAAGCTTTTAAGGAAATAAAATGGATAAAAGGCCCGGGCTAAAGGGACCTAAAATAAACTTAGTCATAAATATTCCCGGACCCGCTAAGTTAACTAGGAATATCAAACATAGTTAATAAGTAGGAATATTATCGAAAATAATTAGGTTGTGACCTAATTAATAACTAACCAAACACGAGGGACCACAGCCGGGTAACTTGAAAATGGAATTAAAAACTTAAAAACAAAACACAACACACACAAGAGTGTGTGTGCGTGTGTGGGGATCGACCAGGAAGAGCTTTAGGGAGCTCAAACCCTAACTTCAACAAAACTAACAAATTGAAGATCAAATCTAGCCCGAATCGGATGCATGAACACATATAAATGATCACCTAGTCGTGGGGATCACAAGGTATGTCGAATTTTAAGATTTTGTGATACTTTGAGATTATGATGAACAATCATAATCGAAATTCTGGAATGAATATTGAATCTATGAGTGCTATTGTGTTGAAATCCTTGTTTAGAAACAAACCCTAGTTGAAAACTTGGAGAATTGGTGTTAAAACTAGGGATTTGATAATTAACCTATTATGTGCTAAGTGGGTTTTGATTATGTAGTGAAGATGATGGTTTACACATGTTTAAAATCATCATAGTTGCTAGTAGAAACAAGATACTTGAACAATTTGCAAGTTTGAGTGTTGAACATACATGACTTGAGTTGGGTTTTTATGATATGATGATGTTAGTGTCAAACTTGTGATTGGAATCATCATATTAATTAGTAAGACAAAGTACTTGAACAATTTAGGTGTTTGGGTACATAAATCATATTTACCATGAAATGGGTTGTTATATGATATAAAAGAATTGATGTTAAGATTGTGATATAGATGCTTGAAATCATGTTACCTAGTTGTAAAATGTGTAAAAACAATATATGCACATTAGGTGTTTGTTAAAATGCCTAAATGAAAACTAAAGTGTTGAAATTAGAGTGAAAATGTGCAATGAATAAGTTGATAAGTCGATTGACCTTAAAAAGTCAAATCGACCAAGTGTATGATCGGATGGTAAATTCGATATAAGAAGAGTAGGATGGAATAGTCGTAAATGATTATGACTAACCTAACCATCTTACAATTACAATGATAGTTTGACGCTTGGCAAGCTAGGTGGAGGCTTGGGGAAGGAAGCGGGTCAAACGAAGCAAGAATGACGGAAAAGCATAATTCGGATGCAATGTAAGTATAGCTTACACTAGTCTTAATTTGTGGAATATTTTCTTATCATATAAATTATGAATGAGATATCTAAACAAATGAAATATGATGTTCCGTCGTGTAGTCGAACGGAACAAGAAAATCAAAGATGAAAGAAACCATAATAATGGTTAAAAAGAAGTAAA
The DNA here is from genome assembly GCA_030545235.1 of Helianthus tuberosus. NCBI lineage: Eukaryota > Viridiplantae > Streptophyta > Magnoliopsida > Asterales > Asteraceae > Helianthus > Helianthus tuberosus. The sequence continues at coordinate 30,607,661 of CM060436.1, forward strand.
TCGATAATTTGGTCATATTATGTCGAAAGCAATGATCGGTTTATAAGTAAAATGACCGTACGGTGTTAAATGGAACGAGTCATGTAAATGAGACGATAATAAATATCATCTCCCATAGATAAACGACCATTTCGGCCAAACGGGTCAAAGGGTGTGGACATCACCTTTTGACAATATCGACTAATGATTCTTTTGTCGAGTTATAAGCTTACAGGTATAGATATCCAATGGATACCCGCATCGTTCTTAATTAGCAATTATAAAGCAAGGTATTAAAACCGGGTAATAAGTTGACCCGAGCCAGGTACGTATTATAGATAAACTCATAAATTAGAACTTGAAGTTCTATGAGAGCTAGGCAAAGTAAAAAGGACATTCGGTCACCTAAAAAGGCAAACCGAAGGATTTAAATTATAGACAGAGTGTTTTGAAAATAAGATTTGGTTAAAAACGAGATTTTGGGCGTACATGGCTTAAGCAAGCCCTTCGTTGTAAAAGAAGGGTTAAAAATGACCAAAACGCCCTTGTAAGCAAAATTAAGCAAACAACTCTTAGAAGTCGCTTGAAAAACGAGTTTTATAATCAAGTTAATACTTAGAATAAGTCTAATAGCGTAAGATGTAAATCCTTGGTCAAAAGACTCTATATGAGTCTTTGCCGTAAATTGATAATCCGAAGGGTAAAACTCGGATTAGATAGATCGTCACAATAAAACCATCACAAATATAGATGTGATGGAAGGTCACTTGATAACTAATATGGAAATAAAATGCTAGAAAGAAATGGGTGTGAGTTATGCGTAAAAGTTGCTTAAATGTCCTTAACGGGTCAAAATAAGCACTTGAGTGAAAGCAGGTTTAAAATGCGTAGGAAACCCGTGGTTTGAGCCAAATATGATAGGCGGTATAGAAATTAAAAGGTTCACGAGAATTTGGGATCAAACAAATAAGTTTGTTTGATAAATACATGAATGGGTCAAAATGGGTAAATTCTAGTTTAAGCCAAAAGCTTAAAACTCTATAAATTTGTTAATCCGGAAGTCGGATTTTAAATCTATTTGATGGAGAATCACATTACAAACACGTAGGAAGAAACGGTAGGTCAAACGGATAAGCGGATTGAAAGATACGAAAGTTTTCGTGTCAAATAACGGCAAAAGGGAAAAGTCAGATGCAGGGACCACCGTAACTTACGGTGCCACCGTAAGTTACGGTGGAGCTGATATTGTTACGGTGAAACACCCCTGTGTTACGGTGGGGGAATATCATTTCAGAGGCCACCGTAACTTACGGTGACGCCGTAAGTTACGGTGGAGACCAGGTTGGAAATTTTTGTTTTGATATCAAGAGATTAACGTTGGGATTTCTCCTTTCATATTCGTTACCAGACTCGTTTAAACACGTTTTAATCCTAGTATGACTAAAGCATTTCATGTTTATGAAATGTAGGTACATTTTGGATGCCAAAAGACGATCAAGCTCAATGAAGAACCGAACACGATAAAGACACACGCTTCCGCACTTTGACACATTGTAAATTTTAAACAACGAATTCAACCACGTTATGTAGAATAACTTATGATTTGTAAAAGTTTTAATAAACCCGTATTTCCGATGTATATGTAATCATTAATTACATGATTATTTTTTTAAAATTTACATTAAACCTTGGATAATAAGAACGGGTGTTACAGTTGGATGTTTTGATTATCCGCCCCCAACGCTGCATCAGGGTTTGCTCCAAGACCAACAAATTCAGGAATGATTCCTTGACCAGCCATGATCGAAGGAAGAAAACAATGAAGACTCAGAAAAAAGAAGATGAAAGTGGTTTGTATAGAAAAAACTGGTGGGCGCCAATGAAGAAATACGGAACTAATTATGGCGACTAATCAGTTTGGTTTATGTTTCTACCATGATGGTTAATCTTCTTTATGGATTCCTGAGCTCCTTAATGACTGGGGTTACCTACAAAACAAAACACCGTTACTCGTTAAGAGGGGAATGTGGGGGTTTCCCTCTTAACCGGGCTCCGGCGTGAGAATAAGCGACTGCTTTGGGGGAATAATTAAGTATTAAGCGAGAGAGTCGAGGGAATGGAATGTTTAACCTGTGAAGTGAGGTCCCTATTTATAGCCGGAGTAGTGTAAGAGGGTGTGGGCTGATGGGCCTTGGGCCGGAAGGCGACAACATGGAGGATATGCTCCTTGTCTCACTGGTGTCGACCGTTAGTGGCTTCTAGGAGCTTTCTGGAGCTGGCGCTATGTGATTGGAGCCACGTGTCACAGTTGTCGGCCTGACCGCCCTTCTGCCATCAGCAGGTAAGTGGAGATCATGGGGCAGTTGTCTCTGCCTTATGATTGGTGCCATGTAGGCGTCCTTGAGTACTTTTTGTCTCCTGCATGTCAGATGATCGTGGAGCACGATTGAGCGGAGCCAGAGGGACATTGATTGGCTCTTTCCTTCTGCCACTTGTACCTTGTGTACTATTTGGAGCAGCCTTGCGCTGCTTCCCTGCACGAGTCTTGATGGGCACGTTAACTAACTCGCGCGGGGTTTAGGTGACTGGGTATTCTTTCGGTATGCTAAGTGTTGTTATTGCAGCTTCTTATTGTCTAGGTCTCGCGCAACGTAAAGTAGAGCATGTTGTAACTCGCGCGAGGTTAAAGATAGGAAGCTTTTTGAATAAGGAGTATGGTCCCGCGCGCAACCCTTACGGAGGGTTGCGCGACTTTTTGGGACCATACCCCTTCAGCATCCGTTTTGTATACGGAAACAGTGGCTATGGGAAATACAAACCCGACACGTCTTCTGTGATGATTCGAAACATTCCGAATAACTAGCAGAAGAACCCGACACGTCTTCTGCTAGTTACTCTTTTCCTCGATTTCAACAAATCTTTCAAGGTCTTAAGTGATGGACAATTGGTTAAAAGATGTAGAAGAGTTTGTGTAGAGATCTTTACATAACTTGGTGTAAATCATTCATGTCCATGTTTTTCCTTGTACTTTCTACGTCAGATGTTAGCTCGGAAGTTCTATTACACAAAGTAAACCGAAGGCTTGGAATATTGGTCCACTTGTACCTCCATTCCCTAGAGAGAATACTTGTCTTTGCTGCCTCTGCGGTTGGTAAAAGACATAGGATGGTTTCTAATACAGGCTCTTTTACGTCGACGTCGTCGCTGGGGTTTTTTCTCTTCCGGTTACCTGGCCAATCATCTCCGTCTACGTTTGGTTTCCTCAACGAAGAACCATCAAGCTCAACTGAGATAACGAACATCCATCAAGCTAAAAAAGAAAACTTGTGTTTCCCATAGTCACAAAAGATTGCGGTTTGCATTTCGCATAGCCACCGTTTCCGTAGTAAAAAACGGTTGCGGGTTTGTATTTCGCATAGCCACCGTTTCCGTAGTAAAAAAAACGGTTGCGGTTTGCACATTGAATCTTCAATACTTCATTAAAATACCACTAGTAGAAGAACCCGACACGACTTCATGTTACGGAGAATGTTCTAGAAATTGAAGGAAAAGGAAAAAAATTGTTGAAATCGAATTTGACAACTATGAAAGTTTATTAAAAGTAGCAATCACCTCCAATCATTTACTGGTCAAATCACACAATATAAAGTTTAAAGTTATCGTGTGTTGTAGTTTGGAAAGATGACCGAATACAGATCTGAATAACAAACTGTAGAGAACTTGTTTGTGTCGTGCACTGAACCTTCAGTTGTGTACGCAAATTCACCACCGGTTTCTACAGCACAAGCACATACACCGGTTTCCAAGTAGGGTTTAGAATGTTTGAAGGAAATGTTGGTTCAATATCAACTCATCTTTAGAAGTGTTTGTATCATACTGTTTCAGTTATGGGTAATTGGTTAACTTGCATGATAGAAGATACATACCGTCCGTTCAAGTTGAGCTTCCTGATGCAATTTGTTGGAATTTGTGGATTTCGGTTGGTTCAGATCTCGGAAGTACTGAACAACAGAAATACAGCTTCGGTTTCATCAACCGGCTTTGAAAACCCGACGGAATCTACGAAGAAACTGTTGGAATTTGTGGATTTCGGTTGGTTCAGAAACTTAACAAGAGAAGCAACTAAAAAAAATACAACTGATTACTCGGTCGAATAATGGCCAATAATACGTTCATTATTTTCACAGTGGTGCCAATGTCCTACTACTACAATCCTTCCAACGGCGTGTTCCGATCAATGTTCCGATCTGAATAAATTTAAGCGGCGTGTTCCGATCTGAATAAATTTAAGCGGCGTGTTCCGATCAATGTTGTTAAAGATGATGAAGAGTTTAGAAACCCTAGAATGATGGTGTTTTTACTGGAAAAAACGTGATACTTAAAAAAACATCCTTATATACGGGCCGTATACAGTTATACGGCCCGTATACATTTGGTAACATCAAAAACCTACCAAAATAATTCCATTGAGCCGTATACGTTTTACAAATCGTATAAACATGTATACGGATCGTATAACTATATACGTGCCGTATATAGTAAAATAAAAAAAAACATTCTCTGCGCATTTTCCTATTAAAAAACATTCTATACAGGCTGTATACGCTAGGGATGTGAAAATAAGATATAGGGGGTGTGGGAACAAGGGGAGCCTAGCTATATGATCTCTTTTAAATTGTTTGTTCCCATCTACTCTTGTCACAAAATAGACCAATTATGATGTTTGGAAAAAAGGGAGAACCTAGTTTGACTGAGAAATGTTAATTGTTTTGTCTGTTAGTTGATAACTTATCTTACACAATTTGATTATAGTTGACATAAAAGGATTAAGGATGTAATTTAGATGACTGTCCATAGAAACGCGATGATAAATCTTTTTGTTTGAACTTGTAACCAGAAAGGCTAAAGAACAATATTCGCTTCATCTATTTTGTACATCGTGAATGATACACCTAAGCACTTAACTTTGGGAATCTTTTGATGTGAATTGAATAACATTTTAGACATTCAACATGCCAAGATTGCCTAAACAAAGCATCAATAACAAAACTCGACATTGAACGAACTTATAGATAACAATAACTTTGTGCCCTAAATGTATGATGAGAATCATTAAAAATCCAATGTGAATGGTCTTCTATGGTTTCAGTTTAAGTTGTCCTTTTAGGGCTAAGAGAGAATTAGTTATGTCACCCTCATGTTATTGCCATGAATAGTTTCCAATACAAAAAAAAAAAAAAAAAAAAAAAATATTTTCTATTATGTGAAACTTTCTCATGCTATTAGGGTGGAGGGAGTGCCCGATATATGCAAATTATGGTAGGCACCTACTTTATTGACAGATCTGGTTTCACCTCAAATTATGTGAAACTTTTTCATGATTTCACTCTCTTTTCAAGCTTTTGTTACATTGTAACCGAAAAACTAGGCTGCACTTTGTACTATTGATAGTGTGGAGCACGCTGATCTTTACAACATTATTTGTAGCGATGGGGAATTAGGAGTTTGTTTCATCAACAATGCACAAAGAAAAACAAATACTTGATACAATTTCTAATTTGGGAGGTCCCATCGAAATTACAACATTTTTTTTGGAAAGCAAATAGCTAGTTACTTTTCTGTGCTCTGCAACTACATAGTTATTGTAATTAGACAACTAAGGATAACAGCTTTTAAGTGTTACTATTTTGCTGTCTACTTTTCTTACATGAATACAACCTTAAATGTATTACCTATTTCACCATATATAATAAACTTCTAGCATTCCCATAGATAATGGCAATTTGTTAAATTTTTATCGGGTTTCCTGCAACTCGTATTTATGTGTAATTGTTGATCCCAACGTACGTTTTACTTTAATGAGTTAATGGAGGATATGCAGTACATTTGCAAATCGTCAAGCATGGACATAAGACGTGTTGTCAAAATTTGCAATTATCCGGAAGAGCATGTAGTATATTTAACACTCGACAAGTTGATGCGCGTTGCAGAACACTCATGTCAAACTCTGTTAATAGACCTTCATTCTCAATGTGATTGATCCTTGGTGAGTTTCTTGTTTTATAGCACACAATTTTCGAGCCACGTTGAATGAGACAGTCATAGAACATACATCAATGAGACAGTCATAAAACATACATCATCCATAATTTGACTCGGGCTGATTAATAAGATATGTAGATCTAACTTGTCTCTTGTGATGTGAATGTTCAAAGTATTTTGAACAAAATATTGACCACAATTAACAATCACAAAGAGAAGGAAGATTTGTTAAGCAAGTTTGATATGAGGGCCTTGCCTAGCCTCACTCATTAGTTTGTTGAGGTTAATTTATCGGTAAATAAACTACTTTATCTTCCATGCCATGAAAATTATACCTAGGCATATAGTTTAATACCCATGTTTTATTATATTTCATTAAATCTGTAGCACCTTCATAGATGGAAGGTTGTTTGCTAGAAGTAGAAAGCTAGATAGCAATTGTTGATTTGTTTTTCCTTATGCATTGCTAAGAATTTATGCTTTATATAGAGACAAAGTTGCTGCAGATAAAGATAAGGTTGTTAAGTTGATACCAGATATGGTGAAAAAAAGGCGTAACGGTAAATCAAACGAATTCTAGGTGAAGAAGCATCATATACCATAATTATTTAATAGAAGTTTTTGTTTCCCACATATAGTCTAATGGAATCAAGCCATGTTCTTCTCATTCTCATTGCAACATCTATCTGATAATATTCTAGAAAATAGTGCGCTTTTGATATCTTGAGAAACTCGTATATGATAATATAATTTTGAGGCAACTGTCATCTAAAACGGCTTAATTTCGTGAGTGAGAATCTAGATAAATGTGACAATATTTTCTATTAACCGATAAATATTTTCTTCTTTTGGAGAAAACTGGTGGTTTGAACGTTATGATCCTTTTCGAGCAACGCCTGTCACAGTATTTTGCCCTGTTTTCTACACCTTATTTGCTGGTACTTGCAGGCGGTGCCTTTGTAATATCATGTGACTAAAAGAGTTGTTCTTCATGCTGCGCAATGCAGTCATGGTTGTACACCAGAATGCCTCATCTCCTGCACTGAGGTGCCGACTATTTTTAGCGTTTTGGTGGCGGGCAAGTGAGTATTTGGTTTGTAGCAAGTAGAGAAAATGCAGGAGTGGATGCATGCGGGATGTGCATTTTTGTGGTCGGTATAATTTGTCAATTGGATACAGGATAATGCGTTAAATTACCCGCCAAACCAACCTGCGCACTGGTTTGTGCCAGGCGAGTTACCTGCCTACCGATGCATTGATTGATGAAACATTGTGTTGTTAAAAAAACGGTGTGTAGTTTTGCCGGAGTATATGAACACGGTTTTTGGTCTATCTTGGGTTAGAGACTTCAACAGGAAAACACATAATAGTTCTTGATTTCTGAATTATCCAATTGAGATTTCGAATAACCCATCTAAATTCTTCAATCGAAAGTGATACTATAATTCAGAAAGATTGTCCAAGACAAATAACCTACAAAAGCATGGGTCCTGGTTAAACGACCAACACCTAGGACTCGGTTACCAAATCAGTCGATGGTTGTTCTGAAAACAAGGCATTGTTGCTAGTCGAAGGACCGTAGATGTATATTAATTAGGCTATTATTCTTATGTATCTATTTAGCATACTTGCATTGTATAGGGCATCAAAATGTATCATATCTTATATATGTAGGGGTTTAGTATGATCAAATTCATGGTTATAACAACTAAAATTATGGATCTAGTTGGGGTAAATCCTTCTAATTATATTATTATTATATATATGAATACAAACTCACCATGAACAGTAATTTAATATTTTTGTTTAATATTGTTTTTTTAATTTTCATTAATTTATTGTTATATTACTTTAATTGGTTTTAATCAATTTATTCTTATATTACTTTTAAGATGTGGTCAAAGTATGTGTTATTAAACAAAATACTATAAAAATGAAGGCATATTGGTACCTATTTTTTTCGGTTCAGTTCGGTACGACAGCGATACAATAGGGTGTCAGTTTATGGAAAGCATTAACAAGAAAATTAAATATTGGTACCGATTGATACATATGTTGTTTAATCGGTTTCAATTCGGTTTGGTACGACAGCGATACAACGTCCGTTTTCAAAAAAAAAAATATTGCAATATTGAAATATAACAAAGAATGCAAACGAGGATAACCAATATCCGGTGAACAAGATCATTACTGGTATTGATATTCGTTTTTATTGTTTTCGACTGATGTTATGTTTACTTTTGGAATGATATTGCCGGTACCGTAACGAACCGAACTAATACCGACTGATTCCCGCTGCGAAGCACGGGGGAATCTCACTAGTTATATTTATAGACAAAACAACATGAGAATTCAATATGGCTGCCTTAAACCACTTTAATCCGATCACCAGGAGTCGCTCTTCGTATTTTTGAACATAATCCTCATGAGTCTCTCTTCGTATTTTTGAACGTTACGTTAAACATGTTACATGTTCAAGTGAACATGTCCAGAAGTTGTTCTCAACTTAATAATTAAGCAATCAATGTTAAAATATAATACAAAACCTACACTTCGTAATAAATGTTTTCTCATTTGAGAGACGATATAGAACAATTGGAGTTTATACCTTATCAAAATAATATATACAAATGACTGTGGTGTTTGTTTCAAAATAATCACTTCAGTTATATATTCATAACACCCACATGTATGTAATATAAACTAAAATTTTATTAAACATCATTTTACAAAGATGAATTATGATTTACAAAGATTTGAATAAACCTTTTGTTTGTGGCCTTGTGGGATCCAACAAGGATGAATGACAACTGACAAGTTTGTAGTTAGGGGTGTTCAAAAGTATCCGTATCCGAAAATCATATCCGATATCCGAATCCGAAATATTCGAAAAATCGGATATCCGAAATTTCGGATATCCGAAATTCGGATATCCGAAATTTCGGATATCCGAAATTCGGATATCTGAATTTTTCGGATTCGGATTCGGATAGTGATTTTCAAAATTTTCGGATATTTCGGATATCCGAAATATCCGAAAATTTAATTTTCATTTTTTTTTGGATATCCGAAGTATCCGAAAATATCCGAAATATCCGAAATATCCGAAAAATATCCGAAAACTTATATTCGGATATCCGAAACTATCCAAAATATCCGTTTCCGAATATGAAAAAAATAATAAAAAAATAAAAATTAAATAAAAAGTTGGATTTTCGGATATCCGATTCACTATCCGAATCCGTATCCAAAATTTCATGTTCTAATTGTATGTGACATTATTAAGAATTAAAAGTAGAGACGGGGTAAAACTACAAATTCTAGATAGAGATGGTAAAGTTATGAATAAAAGATGTAATGTTGTATATACAAATAAATATATAAAGATTTATGAATTATGTGAGTATTTTTTGGATTCAGATTATTTTCGGTAATATGCGAATTACAATTGTAACTTTTTTATTTCTCATTAAATGTAATGTAATACATAAATACAATAATAACTATTATATAATGTATTTATTTTTGTGTTATTTTTAAGGATAGTTTGATTTGTATATAAATGTCTCCGCCTTTAGTTTGTATTACAATAAATATTTATTATTTAATTTAAATTGTTCAATCCGTGTTTACAAGAAATATTTAGTATAGTTTAAATTGTTCAACCCGTGTAACACACGTGGAAGTAATCTATTATATTAATATATTACATAATCTTAAATATTATAATAAGTAATAGAGTTAAATGTCATATTAGTCCTGTGGTTTGAGCCATTTTGCCAGTTTAGTTCAAATGTTTCATTTTTCGCTTGTAACTCCAAAAAGGTTTCACTGTTATCATTTTAGTCCACTGGGTTAACTTCATCCATTTTTTCTGTTAACGATAAGAGCAATTCGGTCATTTTATATGGTAGAATTGTCGTTCTAGTTAATAGAATTACATATAAAATGACCGAATTCCCCTTCTCATTAACAGAAAAAATGAATGAAGTTAACCCAGTGGACTAAAATAGCAACGGTGAAACCATTTTGGACTCACATGCGAAAAATGAAACTTTTAAACTAAACTAACAAAATGACTCAAAACACAGGGACTAAAATGACACTTAACTCTAACAAATATTTTAAAATTGTTAAAAACTGAAATTTTCAAAAATATATAATTATTAGAAGTGTAATTGAATATTTAATATATTCAACTTAATCATTAGGTCATGTGGTATACTTTAACCCTTCTTAACTCTATATAAGCATCACATCGCCCGTTTTTTTCCCTTTTTACTCTACTTCATCTTAAGGAAGTGGTTTAACCTTGTTAACTCTACCTCACTCACCATTTTTTAATTATTTTAATATTAAAATTTTAAATTAAATACAAAATAATAATAATAATAACAATAACAATAACAATAACAATAATAATAACAATAATACAATTTCATTAACTTTTTAGCTAAAATAAACATTGATAATAAATATCATTAATTTCTTATTATTTTTTTTTGGCTAAGTTAACATGTTAGGTGATATTAAGATATGGTTTTAGGTAATAGGAATCGCTGGGATTTTTTACCGCATAACTACTCTATACTTATGAAAAACCCTCAAATCCGAGTACCTATCGGATATCAGCGTATGAATATATATTATTATTTAACATTTACATACAACGACATTACGAATGAAGTTAGATTGGTCACCATATATGGTCAAACTTCATATTTGACAGCTTATGGGAGTCACAGTTAAGCCCATGAGCCACCAAAAGTCTCCCAAACTTTAGCTAAGATCTTGTTCTCTGCAAGCAGCATGGATAATTGGATATACATCACCTCGTCATATTTATCCTCAATTTTTTAATATTTTTATACACACCTTCTTTATTCTACCTTTTTAAAATAGATAATTTCTTTTAAAATATTTAAGCAAATTGGAAATAAATAATCCAAACTCACTGTTATTGGCCAATAATAATCCCAACTCATTTAATCACCAATAATAATCCGAACTATTCACTTTTGTTTGTAAAATACTCCCACGTTAAAAAAACACTAAGTAGGTTAAAATATTACTGATGTGGCTTAACATGTGTGGACTGACATGGCTGGTTAACATCTTACCTGTGTATAAAATGATTATCAGCCTCATTTGCACACACAATCGCACTCTCCTTCAAAACCCTAATTCTACAAATTGGGCAAATTCAGTCGATTGTGTGTGCAAATGAGGCTGATAATCATTTTATACACAGGTAAGATGTTAACCAGCCACGTCAGTCCACACATGTTAAGCCACATCAGCAATATTTTAACCTAGTTAGTGTTTTTTTTTTTAACGTGGGAGTATTTTACAAACAAAAGTGAATAGTTCGGATTATTATTAGTGATTAAATGAGTTGGGATTATTATTGGCCAATAACAATGAGTTGGGATTATTTATTTCCAATTTGCCAAATATTTAAAGTGTATAGCTATCAAAACTTGAAATTATTAAAATTACATAACTTGTAGAAATGTAATTGAACTAGTTGATGCCCCGCCCACGTTGCGGGGCGATGGCCGAATAATTCCCAATCAATCAAAAAGACACTGCTATAATTTTGCTAGGAAAAAAAAAACTAAAACGATATTTTTCGGATCAGGGCAAAACTGTAATTTTTCAGGAATAATGAGCGAGTGTTAGACAGCTCCTTGACACGGAAAAAAATTAAATTGAGTCAACCAGTTAAAAAAATGTTTTCTATTTTTGCTAAAAAAAACCAAAACGATTGGGAAAAAGTAATTTTTAACTGAGGGCGAAATCATAATTTTAATTCCGGGATAAAATCGTAAATCAAATGGACCAATAGGGGAGTGCCAGGAATCTGCCGGTATGACTGTAATTTTACATTGGGGGCAAAATTGTAGTTTCACCAAGAAAACAAACAAAAACGATGGAGAAAATGTAAATATAAGTTGAGGGCAAAATCGTAACTTGACTGTGAGAAAAAAAAAACTAATGACAAAAACTATAAATTTATACGGGGCAAAATCGTAATTTTTAACCGAGGGCAAAATTGAAATTTTTAGTTGGGAGCAAAAGCGTTCATTTATTTTTAAGTGGGGGTAAAAACATAACTTTGAACTCATGGCAAAATCGTAATTATAAGGGAAAAAACTAATGGCAAAACTGTAAATTGAAACGGGGCAAAGTCGTAATTTTTCACCGGGGGCAAAATCGAAATTTTTAGCTGGGAGTAAAAGCGTAAATTTATTTTTAAGTGGGGGCAAAAACATAATTTTGAACTGATGACAAAATCGTAAATTTAAAGGAGGATAAAATCGTAAATTTGTTGGGCCAATAGGGGAGTGTCAGGCAGATGCCTGGCACTATTTCCCCTGCCGCCCATCTAACCCAATTGAAGGCAATCACTATTGCCGCTCATAGTTTTTGTAGATATTGAATACTTTAAGATGAGTTTAATCGGGTTTCGGGTAATAGACATCCCAATAGGTAAAGTTTAACCAAATATATTCATAGATAGTATACATGGTACCCCAAGAGTATACCTGCAAACCCGATAAGTATTGAATAACGAATACTCTACGAATACGAGACGGGCTATAACCTATAAGACAGTTTATAATCAAATATGAGACTGACGGTATAACAATACCAGTCCATAATCAAAATCTAAGAGTGAAAAATGGCACTTCGTAAATTTTTTTCTTTTGATATTTGCACTTTGTTGAGCTTGTTCAATCTATTTATTCCGTTCCTAAATGTGTTTGTAATAATAATAAAATCTGACCATTTTGCCCTTTTAATGAAGGGCAAAATGGTCATTTAACGTTTTATTATAACAAATTTAAAAAAGAGTAAATTACAAGTTTTGTCCTTTATGTTTGTATAAAATTGCAGACAATGTCTTTCGTCTTTAAATTTGATACGTTTTGTACTTTATGTTACAAAATCTTGCACGTTAGATCCTTTAGCCCTAATCTAGTTAAATTTTCCTGTTAACTCAAGTGACATAAAGGTATTTTAGTCTTTTTACTCATTTATTTAAAAAATAATAATAAATAAAACAAAATTAAAGTTTAAAAATTAATAATATATATGTATTACACACACCTCTCTCTCTCTCTCTTTCTTAACCTCTCTCTACACCTATCTCTCTTTCTCATCAACTTAGCCTCCATCGCCACCAACAACCACCCGTCACCCTAAACAACCATCTCCACAACTATACAATCATTAAATCAACACCAATAATCGTTACAAAATAACACCATCAATCATAATTAGCCAAAATCAACACCATCAACCGTAGTTAGCCAAAATCAACACCTTGTCCACCACCACCGCTTGTGACCGTCGTCGACACTTGTGACAAACACCACAACCGCACCGCCGGGATAACTAAAGATATGGGCCGCCATCCCTGTCCTCTTAAACATTCCTAATCACACACCCACTTCCCCATCCACACATACACTGTGACAACCACCACCGCGGGATAACTATAGTTCTGGCCCGCCGTCGCTTGTGACAACCACCGCCGTCGTGATAACCATAAATCCGGGACGCCATCTTCGTCTGAAACATTCTTGTTGTTGATGATAACTATAAATCTGGGCAGTCATCTCCGCCCAGGGGCGTACCCACCCTAAGCCAAGGGTGGGCGGGCGCACCCAATGAAAAAAAAATTTTTTAGTGTTATTTTTCGCCGGAAATCCCGACCGCACCCCTTGGAATTTTTCACCCGCACCTCTTGAAAATTTTCAACCGCCCCACTTCGAAAAAAAAATAATTATTAACCACTTATTCACTTTATATTTAATCCAATCAAAGCCCAATCTGTGATCAATTTTTATTAACACAAGCCCAAACCCAACCTAAAGAAATTTGAACTAAAGAAATTTGAACTAAATAAAATAACACAAACCCATCCACCCATTCCATTTCCAAATCCAGCCCCCAAAAAAACTCTCAGCAACTTGACGCCACTGCTCACGACCTGGTGGTTTTTTTACCGGAAAAAACAAAATTCCGATTGGACCAACCCATATTACGTCAGAATTCCAATATAGAACTAGTATGGTTTATTTATTTATTTAATTATTTTGTTTTATGTGATGATTAGGAGAAAATATAGATGTGCAAGGGTTTAATCTTTTTATATTTTTTTTTAATTTTTTTGTTGTTCTAAACTTGTAGTTAAATGATTTTGTTGTTTTATTTATAGTTTTGTTTGTTTAAATGATTAGTTACAAGTAATCAACACTTAATATTAGGGCTTGAGTGTTTAAAAATATAATTGAAAGTTATGGGCTATGGTTGAACATGATTGTTTATTTTGTTTAAGTGTTTAGTTTTGTTTTATGAACTTATTGAGCAAATTATATGTGTTAGGAACAATGAGTAAGAATCTAATGAACTTATGGCGTGTTTAGTATCTTTATATGATATTTTGGATATATTTCAAAAAAAAAAAAAAACCTGTAGGGCACAATTTTAAATACGTTTGTAATTTGTAATGACGTTTGATGTGTTTTTAATGATTTATAAATTTTAGTTTGATGATCTTTTGTCTTACATATCCGACCCGACCCGCTATGAACCGATATTTTTATATAGCTATAGGCCTAAAATCTTTGAAAATATTCCGCACCCCCAGGAAAAATTACTGGGTCCACCACTGTCTTCGCCGCCTGTGACAATCGGATTTGAGCAACCAGATGTGTACTTAGAGAGAGAGAGAATAATTAAGTTTTTAAGTTTATTGATTTAGTAGTTATTAGTAGTTAATAAAAGGAGTCATCGGAAACCGGGGGGAGATGAAAGAGGTAGTCACCGAAAATTCGAGATAGACTAGAGGAGTACTCATCTGAAAGTCGATGGAGAGAGAGGAGAAGGTCTTCTGATTGAGTGATGCGGCAGCGATGCTTAAATTAGGGCAACACATGTTGAGGAGACGATCTGTTTCCATTTTGTTTTTAGTTTTACAGTCCATTACCAACTTTTTCTTTATTCTCTTGTTACCTATTTGAGAGACTGGGGATTTGGTGTTTTGCACAGTATTTCCTATGAATTTGTGGTGGTGATGTTGGTTGGTGGAAGAAGGTGGTGGAACTGGTGCATAGAGAGAAAAAGAGGGTTTTTTAGAGAGAGACAAAGTTAATATATATATATATATATATGGGTCAAGTTATTCTATAAAAGGTTCTAATTGTAAGAAGTGTAAGAAAGATTTATAAAGTGACAAGTGTCCAATAACCTAATATTAAACCCACTACATCACCACCCAAAACCTAAACACCCACCCCCACCCCACCACCACCCAAAAACCTAACCCCCAACCCCCCCCCCCCCAAAAAAAAAAAAAAAAAAAAAAACTATACCTCACCAAAAAACCTAAACCCCCCACCCCCGAAAAACCTAAAAAAAAAACCTAACCCTTCCCCCCCCCCACCCCACCCCCCAAAAACCTAAAAAAAACCCACCCCCCAAAAAACCTAAAAAAACCTACCCCCACCCCCCAAAAACCTAAAAAAGTCTAAAAAAAACTAAACCCCCACCCCCACCCAAAACCTAAACCCCCACCTCCCACCCCATCGGCAAAAAAAAAAAAAAAACTTTTTTTTGGGTGGGTGATGGGGGAGGGGGGTGGGGGTTTAGGTTTTTGGTGGTGGTGGATGTTTAATTTTTTTTTTTCGTGTAATGGGTTTTTTTTAGGTTATTGGACACTTGTCACTTTATAAATCCTTCTTACACTTCTTACAATTAGGATCCTTTGTATTTGATCCTAATCCATATATATATATAGGGTAAGGTTCATGCGAGAACCACCTTTATTGCGAGAACCAATGTGAACACAACCTAAAATAGCTAAAAATACCTAAAAAAAACCTAAAAAAACCTAACCCCCCCCCCAAAGCTAAATGCTAAAAACTAAACCCCCCAAAAAACCTAACCCCCCCCCCCCCCCACCCCCACCCCAAAAACCTAAACCCCCCTCCCCCACCCCCCAAAAACCTAACCCCCCCCCCCCACCAGCTAAAAGGCTAAAAACTAAACCCCCAAAAAACCTAAAAAAATCTAAAAAAATAATAAATTTTTTTTTTAATTTTTTTTTGATTTTTTTAATATTTTTTATGTTAAAATCGCTACTTTTATAAGTCAAAATTTTTTTTTTTTTGCTACGAAAAGTAGCGATTTTATTATAAAAAATATTAAAAAAAAAAAAATTGGTTTGATTTTTAGCTATTTTTAGGCATTTTTGGTTGCGTTCACATTGGTTCTCGCGGTTCTCGCAATAAGAGGTGGTTCCTAACGGATCTTTGTCCTATATATATATATATATATGGGACCGCTAGAATGAGAACCACATCCAGTTGTAAGAACCGTGAGAACCACTTTCTAGCCCTTAGATCAAGTAGATGGATGGATGAGATTAAAAATATTAAAAAATAATATTAAATATTTTTTGTCTTATTATGTCTTTAATATTTTAATCCAAAAGGGTATTTCAGTAAAATTACACTATTTTGTCTTTTTGTCTTTATTGTTTTTTATTAGTTTTGGTATTATTATATTAGATTTTTATTTTTTAAACTTAGTTTTTTAATTAAACATTTTCAAATTCAGAATTATTTTACAGATTTTTACGTTTTACGCCCCGGGTTTTTACGTTTTACGCCCCGGTTTTTTACGTTAACGTTTTTTTACGTTTTACGCGCCGGTCGTTTACGTTAACGTTATTTTACGTTTTACGCGTTGGTTTTTTACGTTTTATGCCCCGGTTTTTTACGTTTTACGCGTCGATTTTTTACGTTTTACGCGTCGGTTTTTTACGTTAACGTTTTTTTACGTTTTACGCGTCATTTTTACCTTAACGTTATTTACATTTTACGCGCCGGTTTTTTACGTTTTACACGCCGGTTTTTTTACGTTAATGTTTTTTACGTTTATACGTTTTACGCGCCGGTTTTTTACGTTAACGTTTTTTAGGTTAACATTTTTAAATTCAGGTTTTTTACGTTGACGTTTTTTACGTTTTAGTAAAAAAAATTTACGTTTTTACGTTTTACTTAAACTTTTTACGTTTTACGTTAAAAAGTTTACGGTTTACGTCAAAAAGTTTACGGTTTAATTTTTTTTTTACAAAAACTTTTTTACGCAAAAACGAACGCACCCAGAAATGGCAAACTCGGTGAAGCGTCTCGGATATATTGTTATCATCATCGACGCCTAAAAATAAAAATAAAAAAAACCCAACAAACAAAAATCAAAAGAACGAGTGGATTCTAGAAAAAACTAAGTTTTGGGTCAGATTTTCCGATAATCAGAGGCTGCAAAGTAGGGTTGCAGGTTCAAAATTCTACCCTCCGCCATCCTTGCCGCGCCATCGTCAGTTTTTTTTTTCATCATCACAGCCGATTTAAACCCAAATTCAAACCCAGATTCAACAAAATTAAAAACCCAGTTTCAACATTCAAACCCAGATTCAAACATTCATAGCCGATTTAAACCCAGATTCAAACCCAACAAAAACCCAGATTCAAACCCAACAAGATATTCAAACAGATTCAAACCCAACAAAAACACTTACCAAACAACCAATCAAGAAAATCAAAACCACAAGATTCAAACCCAAGATTCAAACTCAGTGACACATCAACCGCCACCACCCCCTTCACCTCATCATTCGCCGCCACCACCGCCGTCGACACACCGCCACCACCGCCGTCGACACATCAGCCGCCGCCACCACCGTCGTCGACTCACCAATCTCAGGGTTAACCGGCGCCGTACGTATGAAGAGGGGAGGTGAGGGGGTGGCTGCTGCTGGTGGTTGTCGACGGAACAGAGAAGAAAGGGGGTGGCTGCTGCTGACCGAAGGGAGGGGGTTTTTGAGGTAGATCAGATTTGTTTGAGGCTGTTGGCAGATTCCCCTTCGAACTCATCATCGAAGATGAAGATGGTAGTTGAAACAAATAAGGAACAAGGTAAATCTTCACCTAAAAGGAAGATGACAGTGATATTTAAATGAAAGAGAGATAGGGTGAGATTTAAAAGGAAGAGAGAAAATGTGAGATTTAAATGAAGAGAGAGATAAGATTTGACATTTGGGGTAAATGACCAAATTACCCTTTTTGTTGGCAAAATATGATTGGTGGAAAGTGGTTCTCGCGATTCTTACAACTGGAGGTGGTTCTCATTTTAGCGGCTCCCTATATATATATATAAAGAGAGAGAGAGATAGAGAGAGAGAGAAAGGTTAACATACTTCACGGCTTATCATACTTCACGTAGGAGACAATGGTAAACGTTGGATCAGGGGTATAATCACGCATGGGACCACATAATCACGCATGGGATCCAAAATCACGCACGTTATTTTGGTCAAAAAAATAATTACGCATGTTATATATTTCGTGAAGTACGTTAATGTACGTTAAGGCGTGAAGTACATTATACTTTCTCTCTCTCTCTCTCTCTATATATATATATATATATATCTTTTGAATAATAGAGTCAAAAGACAATTATACCATCATGTGCCTTACACATGAACTGATTTAACAGAAAAATTCAACTAGGTTAAGGCTAAAGGACGTAACGTGCAAGATTTTGTAACATAAAATACAAATCCATCAATTTTAAAAGTAAATGACACCGCATGCAATTTGATACAAACATATAGGACAAAACTTGTAATTTGCTCTTAAAAAATATGACAATTTTGCCCTTCATTAAAAGGGATGAAAAAGACAAAAACTGGATGTTAACTGAAAAATATGACGAAATTTTTAGATGAAAATGATAATAAAATTGAAACCAGAGAGACCCAGATTCAAAATGTTTGAGTTTTGGACTAAAGTGACAAACTTAACAAAATCTCAGGGACTATTTTCGTAGTTTAGTCTTAATTTTTATGAAGGTGGACGTGGCCACTTAAAATCCATTCGTAATTGTAATGATGTTATTGTTTTAAAAAAAAATAGTCCTTATAGGAAAAAGACATTTAGAGAATTGTGTCTTGACTTTAGTGGACCAAGATAAAAATCAAATAAGCCAGTTTCTTTCTCCCACTGGCCCAATAAGTCAATAACGACTCAAGTCTACGCTTTTTGTTTCTAGTTTTGTTACATAAAACATTTTTAAATCAAGTTAGTTTATATAGCGACTATCTATCAAGTGGAAGCAGGCCTTGATAAGAGAAATACAAGTCTCAAAGTCGATAGTATAAAAGAATAAACTTATTTAAAGATGTTAATATAACTTTTCTCCTTCATTTGTTTACAAAGATTTATTTCACCATAAACCACATCTTATTTGAACACTCTGTCTCCCACACTGTCACACATATACACTTGCATGTAAACTAAGTCACAAATCAAGTATTTTATATCATTTGACGTGATATAGTCGACCAATTTCTATTTTCTCCTTTTTAATTTTATAAAGAATTCACCGTACAAATATTTATCTAATTTATTTTTCTTTCATCTTAAAAAAAGTAATAATAATAATAATTCAATATGCATGGACGACAAACTAACAAAGCAACATCTAAGGTCCCGCTTTCCTAGGGCCTCAAATTCTAAAAAAAAAAATATTATATGTAAGTGATCTTGACGAGATAGTTTACATTAAAGTTTATAATCTATAATTATGCATATACAAAGATGATATACGAATAATAGAATCTAAAGCATTTTTTTCTTTTTACGAAATAGGACCCTAATCTTGTTATCCGTTTTGAGCCTAAAATCCACAATAAATATTATATCCAGTGGTGGAACTAGCCCATTAACTCAGGGGATCCCATTTTTTTTACCATGCAATCATACAATATTAAAAAAAAAGACAATAAATAAATAAAGTAAACAAATACCTAATAGATTTGGCGACTTCCTTTTTTCATAGCTTGAAATCGTTCCATCACATCGTCGTCTTTTACTTTATAAAAAAATCATTTTCAACCGCACAAACATGGCATTGTTCAAAAATTACGGGCCCATTCGATTGCGTAAATCCGTCTTGTTAATCTTCAATTTCGAAAAACATCTTTCAACGGTTGCGGTTGCAACCCGTAAAACCAAAGCTAGCTTCACTACCCGATAAACCAAATGACAAGAACTATGCGTTCTCATCAAAGGACAAGAACTATGCGTTCCCATTTCAACCATAAGACGCACAAGATCACTTATTCTTTTATATGGGCTTTTAGTTATTACAATTTAGGCTTAATTATCATAAAACTAATTATTTGGGCTTTGTTGCTAAACAAGTATTGGGCTTAATGAATAATATTAAGTTTCATAATTTTCTCTTAGGAGGTATCCTCGTATATGTTTTTGGGCATGCTATGTATAAAACCGAAAAAAATTACACTGCGAATACGGATACGGGGTTGAGCCGTAGCCCGTGCTACGGCTCATTCTACATTGGTTCCGCCCCTAATTAGATCCATAATATTCATGTGTGCATATTACAAAATCACATAAACACAAACATGAAAAATAACATTGGCTACATTTATTTCTGGCCCTAGAGAGGCTGTGGACCTACTTAGTCGAGTTCAAAGGGTCATGCTTAGTAATGCTATGACCCCGAGATCTATGGACATAGTTTTTAAAAGACTTAGTTTTGCTATTAAAAAAGGGGTAGCAGCGCAGCTTGTTGCCCGTTTACCAACTATCTCGATGTAAATTCATAACACGAAATATTAGAATAGATTTTACATATCTTTATTGGATTAATGTTTTTTGTGTTTAAGTATTTTATCCTTAACTTAATAACATTGCTCGGCTTGGTTGAACTTTATTCAATTCATGTATCTGTTATTTTATTCTTAGTTTTCGATGTTTAATTATATCAATCTCCTTGGTGTGGCATGGGGGCATCGTTCTAGTCGGGTCCAAGAGTAGAGCCCCTCGTGGGTTGATGGACAAGTGTATAGAAATTGATAGTCAGTAGGAAGTAACTGATAAATCGAGGGTAACTAGTCGTTAGTGGTAATGGTCATTAGCGGTAGTCGTCGTAGTAGTAACCGTGTTCATCAACAAAAAATGGGTATTAGTAGCAACTACAAATAGGAATTAATTGTTGTAAGTATACATCTGGGTGATTAACAGTACTTGAGTTATTACTGTTCTGATGATAATTGACATTGCAATAATCATTGGTAACTAAGTTACTGCTGAAGGAGTTTTTATTAAAAGTCGTGATGGTTCCCAAATTACATGTATAAATAAACAAAAGGTCTTTCGTTATTATTAATAAATTGTTCGCCGCGAAACAACCGTCGGTCAAACCCACGTTCAAGTAGATCCTGACCGTAATAATTCAGGTGGTTACCTTCAAGATTTAATCTCATCCGTTCAAACCCAAAAAAATTGGCAGTTTGTTTTTTCAACGCCAGTTAAGTTTTGCTGTGTTTTCTGCATGTTTCTCGCTACGTGGGGGGGCTCCCTCATCCTTGTCGGTTCATCTTGGATAACTTCTACGTGGTAGTTAGCATACAAGATGTATATATATGTCCGTGTATGCTTTGCATTGCATCGTTTTCAATAAAGGATATCAATGTAAGGTGGTTACATATTTTATGTGTTTATGATGCTTGTTATGTTTCGAAAATAGTTTCTTATTTAGTTTGTTTGTTTTGCTTCAGTTATGATCGATGGATAATACTGTGTATGATGAGGATTCAATTACGGGAAAAAATGTAAGTTGTTAATTTATATGGTATTGTGTTTATTTAACCATGTTTGTTCATTTGAATAATGATGCTTTGTTTTTCAGTTTGCTGGGTTGGACAAAGTTGTGGAAATGAAGCAGCCAGCAGTTATGAAGTCTTCTAATCGTTTTGTTTTGCACTCCCTCTTGAAGTGTCCTTTTTCCCTGCAACGAAAACAAGTGACTTTAGATTTATCAAAACCTAAAGTAGAAATATTAGCTTCACGTAAATCATCTCTTCCTGTGATCTGCTTGAATTTCTCAGCTCGTCTCAAAACACTTGCCAAACACCATTTTATGTCCATCAATTCCATCTCTTCAACATCTATTTGATCGTAATCCTCTTTAGTCAACATAGGATTCCCGATCCGACCTGCAACAAAACTACCATAAGACTCCAAAACAGTTCCTAACAAAGACATGTGACTCTTAGCTACTTCTGCTGAATAATCTTCATCATTCTCCAGATTCAAAACAATGTTGCATTGTAGCTTCTTGCCATTCTTGGTTGTTGAAATGTTCGGATTAAATAATGGATACGATGAAAAACTTGTGTTGCTGTTAGATCCTTTTGAAGAACTTCCTGATGAACTCTTGGCATTGAATGCAGTCTCAATCTTTGGTGACAGGTTAGTGGTTTTATCACTGACACCACCTTTGTAGTAAAGCCCGATATCTTGTTCACCATCGAAATCTTTCATTCTTAAAACCTTTCTCTGTTCCATCTCCTGAGCCTCAATCTTTTCAATAAATTTGCCCAGTGTCAGATTACTAAATCCTTTCTTGTTCCTCAACATCATGAAATATGTACCCCAAGTTTCATATGGCAATGCATTAGCTAGTTTTTCAATTAACTCCTCATTATCTTTCTCGATACTCAACCTCTTCATATTAGCTAGCAAATTGCAGTATCTTTCAATAATTTGCTTTGTGCTTTCATTTTTCAACCCACGAAACAAATCAAATTCTTTCTTCAGAAGTGACTTCTTGTTTTTAACCATCTCTTGGTTTCCATGAAACTTCGATTTTAACGCTTTCCAAATTGAATAAGAAGTTCCATTGTGTTGCAATAAGACCAAGATATCTTCTTTCACAGCTTGTTGTAGAAGACTTAGCATCATTTTCTCATCTTTGTATTTCTTTCTATTATCGGCACTTAAATCTTTAATTGGAACAATCTCTTCGTCATCATTCATTGGTCTAACGTATTTCGTCTCAACACATTCACAAGCATCCAGATAATTTGCTTGCACCTAGTTTTCAAAACGTCCTTCCCAACCCTTATACTCCTTGATATTCAAGAGCTTAGGCGGTTTTTGCATCGTCCCCATTTCATTTTCCAACATCGTGTTTTGTGCCAGAGTAATCGGGGTAATCGAGGTAGCGAATGCGTTGAAAAATTCCTCTTCCATGTTTCGGTTTTTCAAAAGTCACAAAAACAGATTGTTCAAGCGAAATAACAGTTTCGAGCGAAATCACCAGAATTTTTCAAGCGAAATACTGTTCAAGCGGAATCAACACAATTTTTCAAGCGAAATCAGATCCAAAGTGTGATTTCAAGCGAAATCAACAGGTTAGTTCAAGCGGAATACTGCTGATGTCATATTCTCAAGCTGTTTTTCGAGCGGAATTAAAGATTTTACCTGTTTTAGATCGATTTTAGGCCTGAAACTTTCAAGGCTTTGATAAAACAGTATTGCGAGCAAGATGTGTGAAAATCAAGACATTTTGACCGTAAAATCAAGTTCAATTTGAAAAAGAAGATGTAGAAAACAGATTTTTCAGCTGAATTGGTAAGAACTCTTCTTCCTGAGCTCTGATACCACTTGTAGGATCGTTTTAGACCCGAACGAGTCGATTAGAAGAGTTTTACTCAGAACGAAAGGCGGAAACATACATTCTGAGGTCAATTCAGCACAATATACATTCTGAGGTCAATTCAGTACAATATACACTTTAAACTGTCGTGTTATTGATTTGATAATGTTTTACAGCGAGACGACACTTCGGTAGCACTTCGTTGCTCTGATCGGAATAGTTACATCTGATATCGCTTGAACACATATATATAGTGTTAAGATTTCGCTTGAAATTGTTCCAAGCGAAATCATAATTCCAAGCGGAACCTGATTTCGCTCGAAGTTACATGGTGCACTTTCAAGCGAAATCACCATGCTCAAGCGAAATAACATGAAATCTCAAACTACGTGCCCTGATTTAACATCCTGAGTACAAGACTCGATACAAGACGAAGTCGACAGACGCATGCACTAACATTTATTACATAATTCATAAATCAAATTGTTAGAATTGGTACCCGCATTTTATCACTCAAATGGTTGCTAATTTGCTTCTTCAATAATGTATTTTCTTTTAAAAAAATCATCTTTGCACTAACTCTACTCATCGCGTATCCAGTATAACCGTTAGTTTTTTTTCAATCATATAACTTTTCTTTACTATTTCGTATATAAAATTAGATTTATTCAACCGGTGTAATTCACGGGTTTTTAATGATATAATT
Organism: Helianthus tuberosus; assembly: GCA_030545235.1. Taxonomy (NCBI): domain Eukaryota; kingdom Viridiplantae; phylum Streptophyta; class Magnoliopsida; order Asterales; family Asteraceae; genus Helianthus; species Helianthus tuberosus. Next base: position 30,631,932 of record CM060436.1, read on the forward strand.
TTTTTATTATTTACCATACAAAATAACATTTATTCAACCAATACAATACACGAGGTTTTTAAAGATATAACTTTTTTATTATTTAATGTGTAAAATTACATTTATTAAACCCATGTAATGCGCGTGGTTCTTAAAAATATAATTTTTTTATTATTTAATATATAAAATTACACTTATTCGACCCATACAATGCACGAGGTTTTTAAAGATATATATTTTTTTTTATTATGTAGTATATAAAATAACATTTATTCAACCCGTGTAATAAACGTGGTTTTTTAAAGATGTATATTGTTTTATTATTTAATATATAAAATTATATTTATTCAACTCGTGTAATACACGGGGTTCTAACCTAGTATTATTATAAAAATAAAGTTACTATATCCATCGAAATCAATATATATAATATCACTATTTTTGAATCACGTTTCTATCTTTTAAGAAAGTTATGGTATATGTTTATCATGCAAGGTTTTAATCTTTCACACATATATATTATTGACTTATAAATTTTTAGATCATTACAAACTACCATATTTTTTTTTTCCAAATTAAACTTAATCAATGACAATAGCCTTCATGATGACTTCTTTGTGTATCCCTGTAATTTAGTTTATAATTTAGTTAAAATATATGTTTATCTCCAAATTTTGTTTACCTTCTAAAAATTCTATACATATAAAGAAGAGTAAATTTCACTTTTTGTCCTTTATATATTATCTGAATTTTGAAACGTACTCTTCAAAAGTTTTAGTTTCAGTTTATGTCTAAAAAATACATGTTTTATATCACTTTATGTCCTTTACACCAAACTGAGTTAAATTACTCAGTTAGGTTTATTTAAGACAAGAGCAAAAATGGTATTTTATAAATAAATGTCATCAGATCCCCTTGTTCCCTTATCTTCTTCAATTTTTGAGAAACTCGAGCACACAACCCAAATCTCCTGCCTTCTCCCCTTCAAGTCCGACAACCGGACTCGGTTCTCCGGCGATGTCCGACCGGCCACACACTCACCCAACCCCTCATTCCTATCAAACCCTAACCTCTCATCTCCTCTTCTCTAAATCACATACATAGCACGCAGATCTTTAGAGAGAAAGTCACATGAGAGAGAGTGGCAGAGGGAGAAAGTCGCGTGAGAGAGAGAGATGGATGGCCGGCCAGCACCATGAACGACAGAGTCTTGGTGGTTAGCGACGGCGACTTGGTACTATTTTGGCTGTGATGTGACCTCGGTTGTGGCTGGAGTGGTGGCAGCGACATGGAGGCTCAGCCGTTCCCCAACGACAACAGTGATTCGAGCAACGACAATGGCAGATCTGGTGACGGTGAGAGTATGAACGGACTCCGGCGACTAACTTTGGCAACTCACGAACTCCGGTAAGCCTCTATGAAACTCATGTGGTAGATCTAGGTTTGGATACTTCGGTTTCTTAGATTCGTAACGTTTGAGGTGGTTATGGTGGCATTCACAGGTGGCAGTGGTGGTTACCGGTGGCGGAGATGATCTCCAGCCACCGACAGAGTGGGTTATTGATGTTAGTTGTTTTAGGGTAGGAAACTAAGCTTGTAGAGTTAGATAAGTAGTAATATGATTTCCGATGGAGAGTTTATCGTTCTTATTCCGTTTGCGAAAAAGGATAAGCAGAAATCGGTGGATGTTAGAGCGAGTGAAACGAGTTTTCAAAATGTACATCAGTGTTCCACTTCCGGTTCGGACAAGCGGAACGAAGCAGATAGGAGGAATTTTGATATTTTGTTTGAGGAGGTTTTAAACATGTTATGTGATGAATGATGATGATGATGAGCTTGATGATAATTGTGCATTTATTTAGAGAGAGAGAAAGGGGTTCATGACATTTATTTATAAAATACCATTTTTGCCCTTGTCTTAAATAAATCTAACTGAGTAATTTAACTCATTTTGGTGTAAAGGATATAAAGTGATATAAAACATGTGTTTTTTGGACGTAAACTGAAACTAAAACTTTTAAAAGACACGTTTCAAAATTTAAATAATACATAAAGGACAAAAAGTGAAATTTACTCTACAGTAAACAAAGTTTTAATATTTTAAAATTCGCTGTAGCAAATCTAGATGAGTCAGATTAACTTTTACACTTCTGGTAATTAGTAATTACTTCAGGAAAACACAATATCAAATTATTTGGCATATTTTGGAGATGTCACACGTTAGATATTTTCAGTCTTTTTAATTCTAAAAGGGCCATATATTTTAAAATTGTACAGACAGAGAAAGATATATGGGGCCTAATGCCTAAATAGTTTCAAAAGTAGCTTCTCGTGTTATCCAATCAGTAGTTGCCAAGCGGTCCAGAAAAGGCAATTCCGTGAATAAATAATAGATGGGGATTGGGGACCCGTTATTAAAAGTGTCGTGGGTCGTGGGCCAACCCGGTAAACACAAAAACAAAAGACTTGATAACTTTACACAGCTAGTACATTAAAGTTTTATGAGAAAGGTCATCCAACAAAAGTGTCATCTTCAACATTACATGGAGACAAAGTGGAAAAGATATTAATCACCATCCACTTTTAATAATAAATAAACAAATATATAACAAATTTCTGAGTATACATTTATATGGTTTTTAATATTCAAGAGTTTTGAATGGTTAAAAGAAGTAAAGCGGATTGTCTACAGTTATCTTGAGCATCCTATGTGTACATGCTCTAACTAGCTCCAACTAAATAAACGGTTACAAATAGGTTGAGAATCTACAATTGAGCCCCCTAACTTAATTCCCAATAGGCATTAACATTCTTTCGACCATCACTAACATCCATCAATACTAATATATCATAAGTACCAACTGTCTATAAGTAGTAAGTTTTTACTGATTGATCATTATCGACAAGAAAATCGAGATGTTTCCTACGCCAGTTTTCATGGGAAACGCGTAGGAAACAGTGGATTCCGACAAATTTCCCACACAATCCTATGGTAGGAAAAAGGCTCGTGGGAAACATTTTTTTCACTGCATCTAAAGAAAGGAGAGGTTAAACTCAATAAAATTATCCATATGACAACCAATATTCACACACACGCATATGTGGGTGCTATTATGCACACAAACTCGCTGATCACACGCTAACATTTATACAAGGACATTCAATATAGAACCAAGTTTTTAAATAGAGAACTGTGCGAAACATATATACACTTGTACTTATTACTTTTGAACATTTATAGCTTTGTAACCCACATTTTAAGCAACCGTGTATCGAACTAGAAATGTCTATCCGGTTTGTAGAGTGACAACATCAATGGAATAAACTACATTATTCCTCATCTTCATTGTTTTTTTGCTTATACATGACTAGTCATGTATCCGTACATGATCTATGTGGTGTCATTTTTTTCATATACTAAATTGTGTTTAGTCTGACATGTATTATATCATATGTGAATTGAACATAAAGGATAAGAACTCTTAAATGAGAAAGTAAATGGTCATATTTGTAACTTCAACAACTCTCTTTCAGTATTTAGTAGTAACCAAGAATTGAATAAAGGAGTAAGATATAATTACAGGGAAGTGTGTAAGGGTCAAACCACCTAAACACATTAGTTAATACAGTTACATCAAATTGGTCCAAATTTAATTCAATTATGCTAACATAAATCAATAGTGACAATGTTTCTTGAGAACCAAATATTCTTATTAGTCAAGTTAATTAAACACTAAACAAAACCATTATTATTTAAAATTTCTGCATCTTATTTTATAACCAAACATTCCTTAAAATTACTTGGACCCCACAAGAAATCCTTTGAATGGAAAGGCAACCAATAGGGAAACAAGTTCAAGGATGGAGTTCAAAATCTAGCCAATTAAATAAAGATAAGGCCTTCTTGTGGGACCTTCTTGAACCACACCAATGGATCTACCCTAGCTTCTTTATAAACCCTTTTAGTATACTACTGTTCTCTGTAAAAGCGCACACAGTGGGGTCACACCCACCACCCAACCCAACCCAACCCAACCCAACCCAACCCAGTCCAACCCAAACCCTTTAATCCCATCATACATTTCTTCAAAAAAAAAAAAAAAAAAAACTTTCAAAAGTTTTATAAAAAAGTTCCTTCATTTAAGATCCCTACCCAATGGTCTCATCGGAAACAAAATTGGCCAATGTTGTAGGAGGAAAAGTGACACGGGCGTGCGATAATTGTATAAGAAAGCGTGCTCGGTGGTACTGTGCTGCCGATGACGCTTTCTTATGCCAATCATGTGATGGTTTAGTTCATGCAGCGAACCCTTTGGCTCGCCGTCATGAAAGGGTTCGTCTGAAAATAGCTTCTTTAAATCTTTCATCTTTAGACAAGCCTACATCGCCACCGTGGCACCAAGGTTTCACCAAGAAACCTAGGACTCCACGTGGCGGAAACCACCACAAGCATGCATCTCGACAAACTTCAAAGTCAGAAGAAAGTGGTGTGAGTTTCAATCCGCTTCACTTAGTCCCGGAGATCGGAAGTGACGACACGACTACCGTGGCATGCGAAGAGCAGCTTCTATATCAGGTTTATAGAATAATATATCTGCTAATTATGGTAGAGATAATTACGATAAAACCCTAATAAAACCCTAACTAATATCTCTTAACAAGGTTCCGGTGTTTGATCTCTTTGCGACGGAGCTTTGTCTTTCTGGGAACTCAAACGAGGCGGTGACGCCCGTGAAGCAACCGGAGGTGACGCTGTCACCTCCAGTGGACTCCGATCATCATCGGGGGTCGAAATTGACGTTTGATTTGAATAGTTTGAACGGGTTGGTACTTCCATCCGACGTGGAGCTGGCCGAGTTTGCTGCTGACGTGGAAAACTTATTAGGAAAAGGTCTTGATGAGGAGGCGTTTGCTATGGATGGATTAGGGTTGTTGGATTGCAGAGAGAAAGATTGCGGCAAAAGTATGGAGAGAGTGAAGGTTGAAGAAGATCAAATGCAATATGAAATGGTGGAGAGTGAGATGGAGATGATGAGAGAGCCGTTTCAGTTGAGCTTTGATTATGATTCACCGTTATGGGAGGAGAAAGATGAGAAGGTGGCGGTGAACGGTGGTGGTGGTGGTGGTTATATGGGTGTGGTGAAAGAAGATGAAGATGATCATGTTGTTGATGTTAAGAAGAAAAAGATAACATTGAAGCTAGATTTTGAAGGGATTATGGCTGCTTGGGATGAGGACAGATCTCCCTGGACCACCGGTGGCCGGCCGGAGCTGGATCCGGATGATTGTTGGCCGGAATGCATGGTAAGGTCAACTCTACTTATTTTCAGCTCTATATTGTAGGGGTGTTAAACGTGTTGTGTTCATGCGTTGGTGACACAAACCCGAAAATCTATTAGATATGTAAACCCGAACATAACGTTTGTATTAACGGGTTGACACGAGCAAAATCGGTTTATACCAATTTTCTTTTTCTATTATTAATACTTTAATATTCTAAACTTACTACTTTTATTTGTTAAGCAATTATATTTAAAATATGGAAATTTGTTTTTAGTTAAGATTTTAAATTTTGGCATTAAAAATACCAATAATTTAAGTTGTTACATAAACACATTAAAAGAAGAAAATAAATAAACGGGTTGAACGCTTCAACCCGTGAATCCGTCGGGGTTGACACACATGACCAATTTAGCTAAATGTGTTTATAGGTTTGACTTGAAACAAACCCACTCCGTTTGAACTAAGTCAAACTCATAAATTTCATGTTAGATTTATGTAATCTACAAATTTAACACCTTCATGCCTACCCTTTTACTTCACACATATCTATCAGCTATCCAGTTTTACAAACTATTGGTGGAGAAAAACTTGTATTCATTTCATTCCAATAAACTACAACAAATATCTATGAACAATAAATGAAGGTTTCAGTCTGGATTAACGCTATGATTGTTATAATTCATCAGGGTGGATGTGGAATTATGCATCATCATCCTCATCATCCTTATGGAGCTATGGGGATGATGACAGGGAATCCGGCGATGTTAGATGGAGGAAGAGAGGCGAGGGTGTCAAGATATCGAGACAAGAGGCGAACAAGGTTGTTTTCGAAGAAAATAAGGTATGAGGTACGGAAATTGAATGCAGAGAAAAGGCCTAGAATGAAAGGAAGATTTGTAAAGAGGTCATCTTCTTCAGGCTTTCCTTTGCTTAGCAAATAATTAACAAATGACTTATGTTGCTAACACAACATCCATCTTCAAATTTTGTAAGCTAATTAAGCTTTGTGCTTGATTAGGTTTTCCTATTTAAGAATGTTCATACAAATTTGAATAATGAAGAGAAGAAAATAAAAGTATGTGTTTTGCAATTGATCCATGTTGTGTTTTAAGGATGATGAGATGTAAAATATTCTTGATCATTAATCATATATATTGCAATGGTGTCTAGGAGATTAAGCAAATTTAACCTGGCAAATTTGTAGTGTATATAGGAAAGAGATTATTAGAAAACTTAAAAGATACTAGAAAACTTCGAGAAAACTATTTTTAAACAACATTATTTTTTTTATAATTTTTTCATTTTTTTATATGCTACTATTATTTGTTGAAATTAAAAAGAAGATAAAAAAATATATGTAGCTCATGAACTCTATATATATATAGTGTGAAGATCATTTCAGAACCCTAAATTTTTACAGAACTTGTAGAACTAATATTAGCCATTGATCTATATAATTATTATTTTTAAATTTAATTTATAATAAAGGGTAAGATGGTAAATTAGTAAATATTTGATTATAATTCCCGGATTTGTAGCCCCTAATTTTCAGCATGGTTAAATCTTTTTCCGTTGACCTACTTAATTGTTTAACATTTGTATAAATTAAAAATTAGTGTAAACCAACACCCTTTAAATTTGAATAATGCAATTCATTTTAGCAGTAAAGTGAGGTGGAAATGTAAACCAGTTTTCAAAGATTAATTAAAAGGTACTAGATTAACCATATTTATCTTCGTATATTAAAAAGGTACTAGAGTAACCATACTAATCAAATTCTTGAAAACCCGATAGTGATTTTTGAAATCTTTGGTTTTCATAGGAACTTGTTTTCATATTCCTATATAATGGTTTGAACCCACACTTGAAAATTGATGAACAGTAGTAGAGCATATGGTCAAATTTGAGCGACCACTAACCCTTGATGTTAGAAAAGAATCTTGGAGCCATTGCATTGTATAATTTTAGTAGAGTACATATACGTATGATATTTACATATATGTATATATGTTATTTGTATATATGTAATTGACGTATTTAATTATTTACATAATGTAAATATGTAATTTACATATATGCAACTGACAAATTTAATCATTATTTGCGTATGTAATAGTTAATTACCACATAACAAGTGTCTTCAGATACCAAATTAAATTCTTTTAAGAAACATAAATCCAAAATTGTACAAAACCCATTTTTTTACGAAATATAATACCAAAGCAAAATAGGGTTTTCATCACCCTATTTTTTTATGCATGTATATGTTCTTTGCTAATCAAAACTTAGAACACAAAGTTATGTAATACTTTTTAATAACATCCAGTCCATTTCTATATACAACACTTTACACATATGTAAGAAACGTAAAATCTTAGAAATGAAACTGAAAGTCAAAGTCAGCGCATACATGCAATTATGCTTTAAAAACAATTACACTTATGTAATCAACTGAATTGTTACAACTTCTGGTTGTAATAAAAAAATACAAGAAACTATTACATATATGTACAACACTTGCTTCAAAATCAACAAAGAAAATTGAGGAACGGTAACTCCATTCATATATTTAATGGACTCCATCAAATAAATTCCTAATTTGAAAATAAACGTGGATATAGCAAATGTGGAGAAAAAAACGGAATATATTTTGCTTTATTCAAAATTCAAGTAAAGTTTTTTACGATTCTACCCTTAGACCTCCTATAATTGACACCTCAAATTTTCAATTAATTACAAGTTTACCATGATCTATTTTCAACCATTGATTTTTTGATCAACGGATCTAAAGAGTTCTTAAGAGTTCTGCATAAAATGTGAGTCCTGCATTGAACCCAACCCTATATATATATATAGGGTAAGGTTATTGTAAAAAAGACCAAAAGTGTGAGAAATGTAAGAAAGAATCTCAGCCATTAGATCTAAATTAATTGAAAAGGGTAAACAAGTAATTTTATCATTAATTCAATTAATTAAAAACTTCCCATAACCGCCACCTTAATTATAGGAAGTATATAACACCATTCAGCTAATATATAACACCATTCAGCAAATATATAACACCATTCAGCATTCAGCAAGTATATAAAACCATTCAGTAAGTATATAACACCATTTAGCAAGTATATAACACCATTCAGTAAGTATATAACACCATTCAGCAAGTATATAACACCATTCAGCATTCAGCAAGTATATAACACCATTCAGTAAGTATATAACACCATTCAGCAAGTATATAACACCATTCAGTAAGTATATAAACCATTCAGCAAGTATATAACACCATTCAGCAAGTATATAACACCATTCATTGACTAAACATCTGATCGAAACATATTTTTTCTCTATATAAGTATAGCAATATGGTACTCATATTAAAGATAAAAAAACGCTCGTTATTATGGTGTAATTTTTTTTTTAAAAAAAGTTACGTATAAAAAGTTATTGACGTTTAAAAAAGACGGGGGGAAGTTACATGTGCATTACCTAATTTCTAGTGGGTTTAAAAGACTATATTGCCCCTAGATATTTCACATCAGTCCAAATTAATGAAAATATTTTACAATTTGGTCCCTATTGATCTCAACCATTAGATCAAAAGATCTAATGGCTGTGATTCTTTCTTACCCTTCTCACACTTTAGGCATTTTTTACAGGATCCTCTACCTATATATATATATATGATTGAGTTCATTTTAGAACTCTAAATAACTATAGAACTTTCAGAACTCCTAATAAACAATCATTTTATATCTAAGTTTTTGTATTTAGGATCTTTTTATCATCTATTATATGTATTTCTTTAATTACATACATGTTAAAAGTAGTTTACATATGTTTAATTGCCAAAATTATATATATGTGTCATAACTAATTACATATATGTAAAAAACTAGTTTACATATGTGTAATTATAAAATTACATATAAAGAAATGATAAAATTGCTCTTAACTTGTATGTAATTGTAAAAATACACATAATAAATGATAAAATTATCCTAAACATAAAAATATATAAATAAAAAGATTGTTTATTAGGAGTTCTGCGAGTTCTGTAAATATTTATGGTTCTGAAATGATCCTGACCCTATAATATATATATATAGGGAAATGTTAACGTACAAAACTGCTTAACGTACATTACGTACGCGACGAAATTACAACATGCGTGATTAAGTTTACAACGTGCGTGATTATATTTTGAACAATTTTGCCATGCGTGATTATGCACACTTATGCGTGATTATGTACAAAGCGTGATTAGGGTTTTAACTTCATAACTTGCGTGATTTTCAAATGAACTAGCGTAATTTCGTCGCGTACGTTATGTACGTTAAGCCGTTTTGTACATTATACTTTCTCTCTCTCTCTCTCTATATATATATATATATGCCTTATATTCTTGTCCATTAATCATATCTTCATTTTGATAGACATGCAAAGACTAGTTGTCTAGATTAGTGAGTTGTTGAAGATGATCACTTCCCTAATAATGAGAAGATAGTGGTGATTACTTTCACAAAGTACGTAACAAAGAAATAATTATGGTGATCTCTACTCTTATAAAGAGAAAATTAGTACACGATTGTGATCATACCAGCACTAATGCACCGGATCCCATCAGAACCTCGCAGTTAAGCGTGTTTGGGCGAGAGTAGTACTAGGATAGGTGACTCCCTGTAAAGTACTCGTGTTGCAACCCCTTTTTAAAATACCAATGGGTGGTGGTCCATTGACAAAAGCAAAGCCTTTAAACACCTTGAGAGAGGGAGACCTTGGGTTCAAGCTTCATAAACAACATGGAATAAAAAAATTTACCGTTCAAAAAAAGAAAAGAAAATTAGTACATAGTGATCTCTTTAGGCTTAAAGAGACTATAGTAAAGAACATTCTTAATAAATACACACAGTATTAACAAATTTCTGGAACATATTTAATTTACAAATCTTCATTTACAATTATCTATATTAAATTGTTTAAATTTCCTAAGACTGTCATGTGATTTGTCATCATATATTGCTTTTTTTTTTTTGATAAAGGGCGAAGGCTTTCATTAAGAACATAAAAACAAACCTCCAGCAAGATGCTCGAGGTAAAGTACAGACATAAAAAATAAACTTACAACAGAAACATTATAGTGGGAAAGCCTAAAAATTGAAACCTCTCCATTTTTCCCAAGTTATATCTGAAAGTCCAGCTCGGTTCTTGATCCAAACGTACGACGTTGCCTTGATGTCTTCCAGCAGTTTACCGATTGAGGGGGATTTTTGTTTAAAAATCTTATCGTTCCGCATCCTCCATATACACCAACAGGTTGCTGCCACTGCTACCAGAACTGCCCTTTTTAATGCTTTTTGACCTTTGTAAGAGGATACGGCTTCCAGCAGTTGAACGATACTCAAAGTGTAGCGTGGGAGTGGTATTTTCAGCCATTGAAAGATCAAGATCCATGTATTCTGAGCAAACTCACAACTTACGAGTAGATGATTTACCGACTCTATGGCATCGTCACATAAAACACATGTCGTGGAGGGGATATTAATCTGCCGAATCTGAAGAGCTTCCTTCGTTGCGATCCGATCCTGAACGACTCGCCAGAGAAAGCAATTCACCTTCTTTGGTATCCAATGCAGCCAATTTAGAACTCTTGTCTCCCGAATAGTGATGATATGATCTAGCTCCGCCCTTAGATTACGAACGAGGAATTCTTCGTTTGAAGTACCTGTTTTCCATAACCATACGTCTTTATTCAGGTTCAGTTTCATGTTATTTAATAGATTGGTGCATGAGGCCCACTCCGATATATGTTCAGCCTGGGCTAAGTTGTTTTCACTGCCCCATAACCAGATCACACTGTCCTGTACTTGAATGTAGCGTTCAATAACTTTACATCGCTTTTTATTTTCAATCGCATACAAGCTGGGAAACAGTTCCTTTAGCGTGCAATTACCCACCCATTTGTCCAGCCAAAATAATGTTTTGTCTCCTTTCCCCACCTTCGGAACCAGTCTGTCTCGAACATTAATGGATTGACTCTGTGATACTCGACCCATGTTCACTATGGCCTTCCATACACCCCCAATAGAGCTTTTCATGGGATTATAGGCATGATTTCTCACCCCGTCGTGTATCGCCGTTATCGTTCTTGCCCACATCAATTCAGTTTCGTTTTTATATTTGACACACCATTTGACCATTAGAGCTTTATTAGTGGAAGCTAAGCTCGCCACCCCCAAACCACCCTCCTCTTTAGGTGCTACTACCTTGTACCACGGAACCCAACTCACATTGTTCACTTCGATGCATCCACCCCATAGGAATTTACACCTCAACCTTTCTAATTGTTTAATCACTTGTATTGGTGCACAAAAAAACGAGAAGTAATACGTTGGAAGGTGTAACGCCCAAAATTTCCTAATCCGAAAGTAATATTATCATGCTATAATTTAACAAAAATCGGGCATGACCCGTTCGTATTATGAACAATTCCCTGTAAGACTAACTTGTAATAACTTAAAAATACAGCACAGCGGAAAATATGAACCCAAAATTTCGTTCTTTAATAGACATAGTACTTACAGGAAAGTTCGAATACCAAATGTCATACACTCATTAAAAAGGATTTACCACGTTCCATTATATTAATACTTCGGACCTACATTTGTTAAACTATGTGACCGATCCTTCCCGTACAATCCTTTGCCCTTGACTCGATCTTCAATCTTTCTATCCTTCATACTGATGCTAAATCCACGCAACCTGCACTCACCACATACATTCATCACATTAGTACACAAGACATAAACAAGATTCAAATCTCGTACTCCTTCCATTGCGTTATCATTCTAACTTTTGGCATTTCATCCGCATATCCATATTCTGGCGAAGTTCCAATAATGTACCTGCATTACCTTTCATTCTCAAGGCACACTATTAATAACGTATTCCTCGACGTATCTAAATCATGCACATGTACATTCTTACATGTATACATATATATCTACACACTTACATACTTCCTATATCTCTACATACCTGCATATTCTCATACGTACCTTCATATATACCAAATACATATCTACATACGCTCATACATTACTACATCTCTACATACGTTCATATACACATACGTATCTTCGCATACACATAAATACACATCTATGTACATACATCCATTATTATGTCTTCCTGCATTACATTTCATTCTCGAAGCACACTGTTAAAGACGTCAATACTTAAATGCATTAAAACCATGTATACAAATCATATATATATATATATCCACGTGCATACATACATATCTTTACTTGCATACCCACGCATCTACTTACATACATACAAGATTACATCTTCGCATACGTACTTACATACCTACATACATAACTACGTACACACATACCTACTTACATACATACATACATTCATACATACATACATGCACACATTCATAAGTACATACATACCCACCTACTCACATACATACATACATACATACTTGCATCCACATATATATATATACGTTCATACCTACACACGTATGTACCTTCACACTCAAATACATAATGCTCATGTTTATACATAACTACTTGTGTACATACATATACCGATACCTACATATATACATCAATCATCTCCATTCATCCACACACAAGAAAACTTTATATGTATACTAAGAAGTGAATCGAAAGTCACTTACCTCGAGTGTTAGTGTTCATGCTTGTTTCCTCGCCTCCGCTTGACCCGTTAACCTTCCGTTTTCGAGTCCTTGCTAATGTGATTCCTATCCTTACATGTCATCACAATTACATTTTGGTTAGCACACATGCTCATTCATACTACATTCGTTTCTTTCCATTCATACATTACTTGACCTTTTATTAACCAAATACCACATACATAAGGCATATAGACTAAAAGTCACCTTGTTCCTTATTCAAGCAACTCAATTATCATCATACACGACACATAGATCATCTACTACAATACGGCTGACTTCTCTATTATTACAATCATATCCGAAAGGCTAACCATGCTATATATTAACGCCAATTTTACACATAGTAACGCTTTAAACACACCTTAACAACTGTAACATTCACCCAAAGCAATATTTAGTGTTTAGTAAATTGGTGACTAGAAAATCATATGTTCTAAGTTCATAAAACACATTATTTTCATTGCTGCATTTTCCACGCAGCAGCTGTTCGGGGTCACTTTCCCCCTTTTTAATCACATATTCCGACTTCGACTTTCAATTAAGAATTGTAATATGCGAAACAAGCTTTCCAACGATATAAGGCTCGTTGTCTAACTCCTAATAACGAATGAGATACGGCCTTTACAAGATGACTATATAGGGCTGTCAAAGTGACGAATTTACTAACTTTTCATGCTGTTTTGACCCACTAAATCTCATAACCAGCATCTTGTGATCAAATAAGAATTGTAACATGCGAAACAAGCTTTCCAACGATATAAGGCTCGTTGTCTAACTCCTAATAACGAATGAGATACGGCCTTTACAAGATGACTATCTAGGGCTGTCAAAATGACGAATTTACTAACTTTTCATGCTGTTTTGACCCACTAAATCTCATAACCAGCATCTTGTGACCAAATAAGAATTGTAACATGCGAAACAAGCTTTCCAACGATATAAGGCTCGTTGTCTAACTCCTAATAACGAATGAGATACGGCCTTTACAAGATGACTATCTAGGGCTGTCAAAATGACGAATTTACTAACTTTTTAACACAAACTTGAATCAATTCAAGTTTCATGTAGGCATTTTATCAAACACTTTGTGGGCGTACAACAAATAAGGCACAATGTACAAGTATCATTTGCATAACATGACCAATCCATGTCAATATCATCAAGAACATCAATATTCCATAGAATTTCACATAACTTCTCTTCTAATTCAGCCCTAACTAACAATTTATCATTATAAACAATCATCATATATTCCCTCATCCAATTTCATACTTTACTACACATATTCATTCTACTCTAAGTGGGTTTTCACTCCCAACATTGAATTAATCGATTTCAAGCATTCATGATGTTCTAGATGATGATCTTAGTTCAATATCATACTAATTTCATATAAACACATGGAATTTCTTGAAACCCTACATATTCAAAATCACCAAACTATCAATTTCTTCTTACCTTAAGCTTTAATAGGCCTAGATGATCAACAAATCATTGACATGCATGAGATTTAGTCACGATTAGGGCTTCAATTGACTGATTTTGAGTGATTAGAAGGGTTTTCCTTTGCTTCTTGGCTCTGGCGTCGAACACACACACACACACGCCTGATGTGTGTGTGTTTTATTCTTGTTTTTCATTTAATCATTCCAACTTTCTAATATGTCACCATTAGTCCCTTAAGTTCATGACACCATCATATTTGGCTTTAATTTCATTCCTTTACTTAATTTGCTAGACATTTAACTAGGTTTACTAACCCCGTTATTACACCTCATTTTGTTAAACATGATAACAAACTAGCAAATTAAATATTCGGTTTTGGGGTGTTACAGAAGGTTACCTAGAACCGCCTCAATAAGTGTTGCTCTACCACCAAAGGATAGTGTGCGTGCCTTCCATAAGGTTAGTTTTTGCTCAAACCTTTCTCGATCACAGGTTTCCAACTCCTTACTAAACCCATGTTTGCACCAACCGGGAGTCTGAGATAATTAAACGGAAAAGAACCCATTTTGCATCTAAGGATAGAAGCCATGTATGCGATGTCTGCGTTTGGTACACCAACCCCAAATAATTGACTTTTAGTAAAATTGACCTTAAGTCCAGAAGCCAAATGAAAACATCTTAAAAGTCTTGATAGGTTGTGAAAATTCGATTCAGACCACTCACCCACGAACAAGACATCATCCGCATATAATAAGTGAGAGATGGTCGGTCCTCCGTTTGGCGTAGTGAACCCTTTGAAAATACCTTGTGAATTTGCACTCACCGTTGCAATATGGAGTGCTTCCATGGCAAGTATAAATAGGAGAGGGGATAACGGGTCACCTTGTCGAACTCCATGCTCCATGGCAAACTTACAAGTAGGAGACCCATTCACAAGAACGGATGATCTTGTCGATGATAATATCCCCATGACCCACTTTCTCCATAACGCGGGAAACCCCATTTGTGAAAGAATGGAATCTAGGAACTCCCAACTAAGCGAGTCGAAAGCTTTTTCAAAATCAACTTTAAACAATAGCATCTTGCCTTTTGATTTCTTCACCCAATACACAAGCTCGCTAACTATTAAAGGCCCTTCTAGAATGCTCCGACCATCTACGAATGCCGTTTGAGTGTCCGATATTATGTGGCCAATTACCTGTTTCAATCTTTTGGCGAGAATCTTTGATATCAGCTTCGAAATACACCCAATGAGGCTGATGGGCCTGAATTCGCTAATGTGTTGAGGGTTATTGGATTTCGGAGCCAGAGTAATGAAACATGAGTTACATCCTCTATTCAACGAACTGTGGACATAGAAGTGGTCTAGGACAGTGACAAGATCCGGTTCAAGTGTATTCGAGAAGTGTTTAATGAAGCTGAAAGTGAACCCGTCAGGGCCCGGGGCCTTGTCTCCACCACATTCCCAAACGGTCGCTTGATATTTCATTTTCAAGAACTTGGTTGTCTAATTTTTAAAAGTTTAGCATACTATGATCAATGCATTGCTTAGAAAAATGTGCTCATGTTTAAATAATTAATGCATAGTCGATTTGTGACAACAACCGTGATTCTTTTGTTGCAAGTTGTTACCCACAGAGACGGAGCTTAGTGGAAACCCGGGGTGCACCCGCCTCCCGAATGTTTTGGTAAGCAGTGTAAAATTTCCAATTTTTCGTCCGAAAATTTTAAAATTATAAAGGATCGCCCCCCTAATTATTTTGCCTAAATATTTATACGATATATAGCCAATGATCTCCAGATCAAGTGGTTGAAGACTTGCATTTCTCTTGAGAGATGCAAGTTCAACTCTCACTTTGGCCGGTAGATGCATGACTCGACTGTAGATCTTTTTCACCAACTTGCATGAATTTTACACACTAGATTTTCCAATCCACCTCGTATAGACCAATCATGGCTACTAGGTTTGGTTTGTGAAAAAATATTTGTGAATTGATCTATATGATTATCATCAGTTCGAACTCCATGAATCATGATGTCTTCCATAGAAATGATATCTTGAATAAAATGTATAACCTTAGGTATATGTTATGGGGTGATAGTGTGACATGCGTTCTTTTTCTTATATCAATGCACATTCATCATAGTAGAACAAGTCTATGGTTCTACTACGGACCTCTTCATATAAACAACATCCTTAGTAGACTGTGAGGTTGATATACACTTTGCCTATGTAATGGAATTTGTAAGAGTGTTATCTTCATGTTACCCCACCACAATTCATCAAGAAAACATAACTACATTACGATCACAAATCATCTAGGTTGGACATTTACTCTTCATTGTTGGGTAATCTTAATGTTGCGGGTCAGTTCGGGTTCGAATACGGGTTGTTTCGGGTCAGTTTTCGATTCGGTGTTCGGGTTATCGGAACGAGTCAGAAAGTGGATCATGATTTGACCGAATATTGGGCTTCTAGAACGTTGATATGTGGAAGAATTGGTCCAAGAATTGACCGACTTTCTAGCACTAAGAAATGGTGAACGTTGTTGATTAAAACAATCGTGGACTGCATGTGTATGTTTAGTTGATTTTCTCTTATAAATTAGGAGTGTTAGCAGTAGGTTTAAATGTACTCTCAATTTATTTTATAACAAGAAAGTTTGCAAGCAAATTGTTCTTTGATTCATATTTTGTTAGTAGTTTGATCCTTGGCCTAAACCAACATTTGGTATCAGAGCGGAGGTTAAGAAGAAAGCCGTTTTGAGAGTCGGAAGAGAAGAAGTCGAGCAAGGCAGCAGCCTAGGGCTGTGGAACATCGAAAGCGGGTTTCAATTAACCCACGCAAGGGCTGATCAGGAGTCGATCAGCAGAAAGAAGACTGCGAAAGATACGATAGCAGGCTCTATAAGGGACAGAAAGAAAGTCCGGTCGATAATTCGAAGAGCTAGCAGTGTTTTATCTTGGAGGTGATTACGAAAGGTGAGGATGAAGATGCATGAACGTTTTGTTGTGAACATCGATTAAACAAAGAAAATGGTGGGAGTTTTGCCCATTATCGAAAGGTGAAAAGCAAAAGTTCAGAGGCAAGCGTAATATGATTGTTTATGGCATTCAATCATATGGGTTCATGAAAGAAGTAAAAAGCAGTCAAAGTTTTTTTTTTTTAAAAAAGCAAGTATGTGGTGAGTTGTTACGAGAAAAAAAAAAGGAGATTTTTTTCAGATCGCAACAAGAGTAGCAAGAGTTCGAATCACGTGTGGTTCGTGTAGCAAGAGCAAGTCGCAAGAACCGAGTTGTGTAACTCGTAGAAAGTAGCAAGATTGAACCTTTATGGTTCCAAGAGAAAGAAATCAATTTTGGGTTAAGAAAGAAAGAAGAAGAGGCGCCACAAGAAAGAAGAAAGAAAGAGGCCGGCGTCACTTTGTGAGAAAGAAAGATGGCCTCGCAAGAAAGAAAGAAAGAGAAAGATGGTGTTGCAAGAAGTAAGAAAGTAGCAAGCCACAAGAAAGAAAAAAACGGTAGTCGATCAGAAAGATGAAAGAAAATCGACCACCAAAAGAAAGAATGAAAGAAAGAACGGAAACGTTGTTCGTAAAGAAAGAGAAGAACGAACCGTAGGGTTCGAATAGCAAGTTAGAAAGAAAGGTGATTCGAAGAAGCAAGAAAGAGAAACTCGAATCACGCAAGAAAGAATGTTTAGTAAGAAAACCGAGTCTGGTTTTAGAATGGAAAGCAAGAAGAAAGAACCCACATTAAGATTACGGGGGTGAATGTTGGGTAATCTTAATGTTGCGGGTCAGTTCGGGTTCGAATACGGGTTGTTTCGGGTCAGTTTTCGATTCGGTGTTCGGGTTATCGGAACGAGTCAGAAAGTGGATCATGATTTGACCGAATATTGGGCTTCTAGAACGTTGATATGTGGAAGAATTGGTCCAAGAATTGACCGACTTTCTAGCACTAAGAAATGGTGAACGTTGTTGATTAAAACAATCGTGGACTGCATGTGTATGTTTAGTTGATTTTCTCTTATAAATTAGGAGTGTTAGCAGTAGGTTTAAATGTACTCTCAATTTATTTTATAACAAGAAAGTTTGCAAGCAAATTGTTCTTTGATTCATATTTTGTTAGTAGTTTGATCCTTGGCCTAAACCAACATTCATTATCAAAGAATACGGGCCATCTAGCCTAGTATGTAACATGCCATACGCGATAGACCCAACAATCAAAGTATATTGATGTGGATTTGGTTGATTATGTCAACAATGGTAGATTTTATACTTTATTCAATCACAACATACAATAAGTCTCACGAATATACAAAAAACCATCAATGAACTCATCTATAACACTACTCTCGCTAAATCGAATGATAACCGGTTCTGTAACACTTAGAACCAAAATCAATCCTAAACCTAGAACTCAAGAGATACAAAGTGTACGCAAGAACAAAGAAATTGAAACCGTAATAGAATGATCTGGAATTTTTAAATTATATCTGGAAGAAGTCTTCACGAAACAAGATAACAGACGTTCCAAATTAGGGATTCAACCTGAAACCCTAAGATAAAGAATTGCGTATTTTTGTGAAGATAAAACAGCTGGACCACTTTTCTGCGCATCACGCTTTCTCTCCTTTATTGACTGGAAATCCAAGAAGGCCAGGCTTGCATCATTAGCCCATGAACCACAAGTTGAATGGATACAAAGGGCCCATTTTAGTCCATTACTCGTGTAAAGAAAAACACAAACACAAAAAATAAACTAACACTAGTTATAAGCTAAAAATACAAGTTAAATCATTATTTGGAAATTGAATTGAACAAAATGTTAAGTGTTATTTTTCACAGATGAGGATCAATCTATGTCTTAGCTAGGGCATTGAGTCACACTCAAATTTATAACATGAGATGCCATTAAGAGTTCATGCTTGAAGTCTTGCATCCTGAAACCTTGTAAGACCTTAATTTGCAAACTTGAATAAATCAGATGACACACCATGTTCTATCTATATCTTTATACCCATGTACACACCATTCCACTAGTCTTCATGTATCACACAATTCATCTTTGCATTTGACAAAAAGTTCCTCTATTAGAGTTCTCAAATTCGATTTCGCGTCCATTGGTTTTCTACCTTTGACCCCCTTATAGGCCATTTGTCCAACGCTAGTTGTGTTTTAATTACATAATTTCATTGGTTAGTAGAGTATTGTGAGGTCAAGTGAGTTTTATTATAACAAGTTCTCATGGTTACACAAAGAGTTCTTTGAGCTGTAGTTCAAGTATAACTTCATGATTTTTGCTCCGAATCGTCAATTTGGATGTACAAACCTTAGGGCGTGCGATTATGAAACCAACCGTAACATTCATTTGACATATCTCATAGTATAAAACATGCAACTTTGAAAATAAATATGTAACTAACTAAGCATGATCATAGGAGAAAAAGTTTATCATAACCAGTACCATCATTTTAAAGACAAACTTTTGTTATCCGTCGCTGAGGACGCTCTATGGTAGATTCTTGCAGGTTTTGTGAGTGTGAGGAGAGAGAAAAATCATGTTGTCCATAGCCCAATGTCTGGGCAAGTTGAAGTGGACGAGTCCATGACCAGGGGTGGATGTACTATAAGCGGGGTGGGGTCAAGCGATCCCGTTGAATTTAAAATTTATGTGGAGCGTATGAGATTTCAGTTGAACCTATTCTTTTTTTCAAATGATGACCCATTGGTTTTTTGAAGTTAATCATGACCCCAAAACACAAAAGAAATGTATAAACTTTTAGCAGAATAGTTATAAAAAGAGAAAAGTGCCCGGATAGTCCCTGCAGTTTATCCATTTTCACCTTTAGTCCCTAACTTTCTAAAATTACAGCTATAGTCCCCAACTTTTGCAATTTCGTTCCCGGATAGTCCCTGGCACGAATGGGGGTTAGTTTTTGGTGTTAAGTGGATGTGAAATTACTAAAATGCCCTTGTTATTAAAAACCCAAATCCTTTATCTTCTTCTTCTAGATTAGAACCACCATCACCACCACCTCTGTCATAACCACCATCATCAACCTTCCACCTTTGACTACTACCACCACTAGCCGTAACCATAGTCACATAATTCGCTGATTAGGCCACGATTTCCGTTCTGGATCGTCCGTACCAATTCGCGGTACGATCGCGATCCGGGATCGCTCCGGATCGCGTTTCCAAGCAAAAAATTGACGTTCCAAATTATCATTCAATCGTAACAGCGATAAAGAGAAAAGTAATAGGGATGAAGATGAATATGAAGTTCTGCATTAAAAAAGGGAGATGGAGATGAACCTGCGAGATAGAGATGGAGGAAGAAACCTGTATGGAGAAGATGGAGAAGGAGATGTTGGGAAGAAAATAAAGTGACGACAGTTCTTTTTTAGGGTTTACCAATACACATCATATTATTAACTTTATATTTCTTTTTTAACCAAATAACGTTTTAACCTTAATGTTAAAGTTTTGTCCAAATTTGATCCTTAATATTTTCTAATTTGTTAATTTTCTTCTTTTTTTGAGTTTATTTACAGTACATATAGCTTGATTAGTTTTACATTGAGTATATTAAAGAGTTTTTGTGCTTCTTTATGTTGTACATCGTACCACATTGTATGGTACATCGTACCAGAGCGACCCGAAATGAGCCTACCCCCTCTCGTACCGAATTTTACGGACCTAGCGAATTGCGATCCCGTTCTACGTTCCTGTACCGGAGCGTACCGCGAACTACGTGACTATGGGGTGGATGGGTTAGATATTTGTTAATGTTATAAATATTATTTTAATAACAAGGGTATTCTAGTCATTTCACACCTACTTAACATCAAAAACAAACCTCTATCTGCTTCAGGGACTATCCGGGAACAAATATGCCAAAGTTGAGGACTATAGCTGTAATTTTGAAAATGTAGAGACTAAAGGTGAAATCGGTGCAAACCACAGGGACTGTACGGGCACTTTTCTCTTATAAAAATGGTTGGTAACTCATATATTTTGGTAAAAATGGTAATCCCAAAATATATATCATTTATTTAAGTAGGATAAAATTAAGTTAAACTCGTCTTAATAAACCCAAATTTAATTACCTATAGCCCAATTTTACTCATATAAACCCACAGCCCATTAACACAATTTCCCCTAATTGCTAAACCTAATTTGGTAATTTGGGAACCAATTTTTCCATTATCAAAGTTAGGGGTGAGCAGAAAACTAAAATAAGCAACAGAATCGAACCGAAACAAAAACCAACGGTTCAACTTTCAGATTTTTAATAACTGAAAATTTCGGTTAGATTTTCGGATAACCATTTTCAATAACCGAAAAAAAACCGAACTAAAACAAAAAAAAAACATATATTTTTATGTTTAAGTGTTTAACCAATGCTGTTAGAAATTATTAATTTTATTCTTGAATATTAAGTATTTATAACAAAAACATGAACATGTTTATTTATAATTGAGATAATTTATTTATTGCCTACATCAAATAACAAAATTTAATATATAAATTACATAATCTTCAAAGTATTATAAAATAACATGTTAAAAACTTGGAGAAACATAAAAATATATTAGAAGGTTAGGTGTATGTGAACATTATTAATTAAAAAGGTTAAATATAATAACTTAAATGTAAACATATAAGAAATATTCTTAAATTTTAAGTTATACTTTTTATTTTTGAATCTTTCATAACTTTGTTTCAAAAACTGAATTAACCGAAAAACCAAACTGACTTGGTGATAAAACCGAAAAAAACCAAAACCAAACGGTTTTAAAAAACCAAAAACCGACATTTCGATTTCGGTTTTGATTTTGCCAAAAACCGAACCGAACCATGCACACCCTTAATCAAAGTTCAAACTCCTATCTACTAGAAAGAACGAGAAGACGAAAAAAACCATGACTAGTGAGTTTAATGGCTTGGAAGTTATAATTTTAAAAGGAAATTGTTCAAAATATATTGTACATTATTTCCCACCAACTTCAGCTAGTTGGTCTAAACTATCGACTGATCAGATGCAAACTACTGATTAGAACTTCTAGATCTGCAAACCGAGGCAAACTTGCACACGCGCTTGAATTGGCCAGCCTATCCGCGCATCACTACATTACCTTACGCCATGCCGTATGGAGTCTGCACGCTTGCCGACCACCCGCGGCATGCGCTTAAGTAGCCCGCGCCATAAGCGGACCTGCCACGTATCAGACCATGTGCTCATGGTAAAAAATACAAAGGCGGCTCATGGCGTTGCGAGTGTGCGTCATCAAAGCGTCACATGTGCTAGTAAGGGTGGTACGCACCCTTTAGGGTCCTACTAGTGTTTGTCTTTAAAGAAACAATTTACAAGGATTGCACCTCCTGATACTTTAAGTTTTGTCTCTTATGGGGGACAAGTTGACAAAGGTCAATCCATTTTTCTCATCTTTGGTTGTTCTAACCACACAATTGACAACTTCAAGTATTGATATGTCATTAATCTTAGCTTCGTTTTAGACATGGCTTGGTACGTTATGATGCTCTCATAGAACACAAACCTAAAAATCAATATTCATACAATACATATATAAATATATTTATATACTATGTTCAAAATTAGTGAAAACCCCATTTTCACTAACCATTTTTTCCAACAAATATAACGCATATGTTGTGCATAGTATTTTAACTAAAAGTGCAAGTAAAAAGAGAGATTTCAAAACGATAACGGAGGTCAATAAATCAGAAAGTCAAATCCTTCTGCCCATTAACCAAATTTGATTCTCTTGTAAAGTTGTTTATTGTCTTATTTTTTTTTGGAATTCAAGAGAAAGACACATGACTTCACATGGGATTGTTACATTTTAAACATTATTAGTACAATAAAAGACAACTGAATTTATCGTTTTCTCAAACAAAAAACAAGGCATCCATAGTATCTGTCGGAAAAGCATCATGACTTAATTATTGTTTTACAAAATTTACTCGCCATAATTTATACATCACTAAAATTGATACACACGTCATAAAGTATACGATTAAAAGAATAATATATAGCAAAAGTAACTCTTTTTGAGCTTAGGACTAGTAGTTTTCTTCTTGATCATCTTAACGATTCACCATAATTTTATGGCGGTACTAGTGTAATGATACACGCATATGCATGTGTAAAAACTTGACCATTTTACAAAAATGTTGCACAAACAATAATAATAATTGCAAATATGTTAACTGTTAGTCAAAACTATTAAAACCTTTCATAACCAACCATTTCGATCATGGTTTTCGCTAGCAACATGCATACAAACGATGCTTTAGGAAAAACGATTTAAACATCATCATGTTGATCCACCACAAGTTAACATTCCATGATTAAATGAGTCGTTTAGAGGAGTTTGTATGTACCGTAAGCTTTCAAGGACTCGAGCCAAGCAGAAGAAGCAACCAAAACTTTCACACTACACCTACAGGCGGAGCTTGACCAAAAGTTTCTGGGGGCAAAAAGTCATGGGACCCAATTTATATATTATATAAATATTTAGGCAAAATAATTGGGGGACGATCCTTTATAATTTTAAAATTTTTAGACGAAAAATCAGAAATTTTATACTTCTAACCGAAACATTGAAAGGGAGGGGGAGGGGGGGGGGGGGTGCACTCCCAGGTATCAACCAAGCTACGCCCCTTACTACAGCTATGCTTAACATAAATAACCAAATCTTTCACATTACTACACAAATGATCCAGGAGGAAGTAACAAGAACTCCGTCAGTAAAAACTCATTTGTTAGTGTTTTACAATACACTAACAAAAATACGTCACTTTACCAATGGTAGGAGAAAGTCTTGGGTTCAAGTCCTACAGACGAAAGAAATAAAAGAAATTCGCCGTTAAAAAAATAGATAAAAAAACAACCTGAATATTCAACCTTCAAGCAAGCAGAAGTAGATAATAGTTGTAGCATGTAAAATTTAAATTTCAAACAAATCAAATCATATACACATCATGAATCATGATCAGCCATTTTCTTGAACTGTTAACCCTAAAAAAACAAAGACTTCTAGGGTTAGACCAAAATACCTACGGTTTAACCCTAATGTTACCAAATTTGTCAAAAAAACATCAGAAAACAAAGAGGAAAAACGTGGGTATTTTGGACAATTTAGACAATGAAAAGCTGAAACTTTTGTTAATTGTGAAGAGGGTCTGGGCAACTGGGCACAATTCTTTTGTTTTCTTGAAAACTTTTATGAGGAAGTCTTCCTGGGAAGAACTTTCTATGAAGCTCTAATCTTTTAACAGCATCAGAATCTTGCGGTGGTGGTGGTGGCGCTTGTGGTGGCGGCGGTGTTGATGCTCGTATACTGCAATGATCACCGCTCAACACCCAAATTTGTAGCACTGACAACAAGATCAACAATGCCACCAAGTAAACCTTCCGTTTGCAAACGGAATATGACTGCATTGCCGGTGAAAAACACACATAAAGTGGTTGTCTGGTCAGTATGTTGAAGCTAAATTGATATTATCCAGTAAGACTTTTGTTTTTATTAGCTCACTAGCAGCTTGTTGTTCTTCAACTCTTTGGATGGGATGGGTGTATTAATTTTCAAGAAATGCTTTCAGAGAGAGAGAGATACATTGAGCTTTTTCATGCACGAATGGGACCCTATTTGATATAAAAACAAAAATAACGATTAAAAAATCTTTAATACTACTCAAGGATTATGATGGTAAATGTTTTTGTGCAGAAATTATTTTATGATTGAGAAATAAAAAAAGATATAAAAAACTGTTGTCATTATGGTCAGCTTTTTGAACATAAAAATTATTTAAAAGGTAACATTATTACTCTTTTTGGACTATAGGCACGTGTTTATAAACGTTCAACTGATTCATGAATAGCGTAAAGTGAATCAAGTTGTTCGGATTTTGAAGCAAGTTTGTGATCGGTTGATTAAATATATAATGTTTTAATATTTAATCTAGTAGCCATTATAATCATTTACATAATATAGATCAAAATATATAACAACATATTAAATAATTGGCAAAATTGCACTTTTCGTCCTTTATGTTTCAGGGTTTCTGCAGGCGCTGTCCTTTAAGTTTAAAAATTACACTCTATGTCATTTATGTTTGCAACCTGTTACAGGCGGTGTCATTTCTCATCAACCCAGTTAACTTTTGATGTTAAAACCTGAGGGACCTGAAATGAGGAACCTTTTATGTAAAAAAGTGAAACATGAGGGACCTGAAATATACACTCTTCTTCTCTCTTAAAAAACTTTTCACTACACCAGCCTTAACAAAATCAGTTCACTCTTCTTCTCCGTTTCAACAGATCGAAAACCTTCAAAATTACAACATCATCCAATCAAGTAAAGTATAAAACAACCGATCAAAATTACAACATCATCCAACAAACTTTCAAATTTTAATTGATTTTTAACAAACTTTGACTCGGATCTAAACCAATTCGTTGAAGAAAAGTTTACACCTGCAACTATGTTTCAGTGTTTCGACACAAATCAACATGCTCTAGGACAATAAGGAGGATCCGATTCCGATCCAAACACAAATCAAACCTCCACAATGGTGGCGTGTGCCGGGTTTCTCACTCAGCGTTCCCTCCGGCCCCCTGTTCAAATTTGCGGCAAGGTTAGGGCTTACTCCGCCCTCATGTCACCACCCTCTACGGCAGTCGTCTACGACCACCACAGGCCTCCAGATACTGTCACCAAGTCATAACCCACCAAAAAATTCATCAAAATCACTCAAAATTCCAACCAAAATTCACACAATTAAACCAAAAACACTCTTACCTTAACCCGAATCGGCACACACAATAATGTTTTGTGATTCCATACTTTTGATCTGACAAAAAAGGGTGAAGTCTATTACAAACACCTTACACTACGAGAACCATCATCATCACAGCTTTGTCGAACTCCCACCGACGACCACCTACAAACATCATCATCACCATCGTTCAACATCACCTTCACCGTCGGACCTCCATAACCACCACCTGCAACTGCCGTGTTTTCGAGTTCACACCTTCATCACCATGTTATCTACAGTACCTGAACCACCTTCGTCGTCCAACACCTCTTCATCTTCTCCGTCGCCTTCAACCGTCATACTGAATAATAATGAACCCTAAAATTTGGGGGTTTTTGAAATGGAGGTTATAATGTGGAAACATGAGATGGATTGCTTTGTCGTGAAGGGGATAAGGGAGGAAACGTCGATTGGAATGAAGGTATGATTTTAGAGGTTTAATGGAGGTTTAATGGTATGATTTGGGGGTTTTCGTTGTCTGCAGATCTGTGGGAGGAAAGGAAGAAGGGTTTTAAAATAAAAAATTAACACATATGGTCCCTGTTGTTAAGAGTTTTACAAAGAGGGGATTTAACATCAAAAGTTAACTAGGTTGATGAGAAAGGACACCGCCTGTAATAGGTTGCAAACATAAAGGACATAGAGTGTAATTTTTAAACTTAAAGGACAGCGCCTGCAGAAACCCTGAAACATAAAGGACGAAAAGTGCAATTTTGCCTTAAATAATTAGTTGGTAATTGTTGATGGACCATATTACCCTTATTAACTAATTAGGTTTCCTCTTGAGTGCTTATTTAAGGAGACTTATGTAGAGTTTCTAAGGTTAGACACATAACCTAATTATCATAACATCAAAATCGCCTCTCTCTCCATAACAGAACTCCCTATTCGGTTTCATCATCACCATCATCAGTTTGCACCCTAAGAAGGAACCAGATCACCTTGACAAAGATGTCGAACTCTATGGCTTCTTCTCTCACTAGATTCTCCTCTGCACTGTCTGCTGTAACAGGTATGTTTTCATATTTTCCATCATGCTTAAAAACAGAACTGATTCAACATGTGGTATCAGAGCATATATTGATTAATCAGTTCTGTTTTGTATCCATAAATTTGGAATAAAACTAGAAAACAGAATTTGAAAACCCTAATAAATTCGGTTTTTACCATTCGAGATACCATCCCGGATCATCTTGAATCTGAATCGTGCATCTGAGATATATCTCGGATCATATGTTTATTCATAGTTATTGTTTCGAAATCAACATGTGTTTAGAAATCTGTTTAAATGTGTAATAATTTCCAGATTTCGGATGAATATTTGAATGTTTTATTTTAGGGTTCATCACATGTTCATGAGAAAATTCGAAAATTCCCTTAGTTTTGGAATGAATTCGGATTATTGGGTGTTTGTTCCTGTTTTGATCTATTTTATCTACTTAAAAGTTTCGAAAATCTAATTTTTCTATCAATGGATATAATTTTTGAAATAAACAAATAAATATAAGGGAATATGCCACAGAATAGTAATGAAGTTTTAGGAGTGTTCCAATTAGGTCACTAATAAAATTTATTGTTCCAATTAGATCATTCTACTTTATTTTGGTGTTCTAATGCTAGATATTTTACCTGAATAGCAGGTCATAGTTCTATATGGCATTTATTTATGGTTAGTTGTTTATCTTCTTTTATGACTATAATTTAAATGCTTTTGGTGTAGGAGTAATTAGTACATTATTTCATTAAAATTTACTGACATCTAACTATTTTCACGATTTTATAAAAAATTTGATAACCTTTTAGAGATTTTGAAAAAAAAAATCACATTTTTTAATTTTTTTCGCATTTTTTTAACTTTTCTACAATTTTGTAAAATTTTTCTAAATCTATTTCGCATTTTTTTCTAACCCATTTGGCATTTATGTGCCATGTCAACAATTTTTTTAAATAAAAAACCTAAATAAATGCTATGTAGGATGGATGACCTTCTATTTAGGTAAAATATCTAGGATTGAAACATTAAATGAAACTTGAATGACCTAATTGGAACAAAAAAAATTATGAGTGACCTAATTAGAACACTCTTGAAACTTGGTTATTATTGTACAAAGTTAACCCTAAATATAATTAATATTTAAACAGGAAACTTAATCCCATAATCCCTAAAATTTCGGATTTTCAATCATATCAATTATTAACTGCCTAAATTAAGGATTTTGCAGCTTGATGAACACGTCTCAGATGAATCCGAGATCATCAAGAACTGATCATCTCGGATGAACATCTGTTCGTCCATCACAGATCAATAACCGCTTGATCATCTCGGACCATCTCGAACTAAGTGTCTCGGATTATCTCGAACTAAACATCACCATCTCGGATGAATTCATCCGAAATCATGGGAGTTGGACACATCCGAGATCATCCGAGATCATTCGACTTACGCGTCTTAGACACATCCGAGATCATTCGAACTTATCCATCTCGGATAGTCCGAGATGAGTCGAAATCATTCATCTCGGATGAATCCAAGACATAATTCATCCGAAATCATGAGTGTTCATAATATATCAAGACTTATTCGAAATCCCATTACTTTATTAAGCAGTTAATATGAACTAAAATTTTGCGCTAAAAGGTGGTTTGCTATTAGATAATTGGTTTTTGTAAATACTTAGTTAATTAATCAGAATCAGATAGTGTTTTACAAAACCAAAATGGCTTAGCTTGAATGAGCTTCTGATGTATCATTTCTGGCCAAAGCTGATTTAATGCATCTATTTATCATCCAAGTATTACGAAAGCTATGTTAAGTGTGCGTTACAAACGTGAATATCTTAATATCTGGCCAAAGCTGATTTAATTCATTCATGTACAGCATACTCAACAAGTGCATAACTAAAGTGATTGTCTCATTTCTGGCCAAAGCTGATTTGTCACAACCGCTTTGCACACATGCTTAAATGATTACACTTCTGGCCAAAGCTGATTTGTCTTCGTTTAAGTAGAATTTTAACTAAGTCTATTATTTTGATGTTAGTAATAGACAATATCACAGCTTCATAATTAAAATGGTCATTATTTATGCATGCCTTAGTATAACGTGCCATTAGATCAGGTTTGATGAAGTCATGAAGAAACAAGGTTTTATGAAGAATTAAGTGGATCAATGCACCTACCTCAAGATGAGTGGGAGCAACTTTACTATACTTGTCCTTTACATAGATGATATTCTATTGGCAAGTAATAGTTTAGACATGTTGCATGACTCGAAACGGTTACTCTCGCATAACTTCGAAATGAAGGATCTCGGAGATGCTTCTTACGTCATTGGCATCGAAATTCACCGAGATAGACACAAAGGGATCTTAGGATTGTCTCAAAAGGCTTACATAGATCGTGTCCTTACACGTTACAACATGCAACAGTGCAAACCCCCCATCGCTCCAGTAGTTAAGGGAGATGTTTTCGGTTCATTCCAGTGTCCGACAACAGAGGTTGAGAAGGAGAAAATGAGCCAGATACCTTACGCGTCAGTAGTCGGGAGCCTAATGTATGCTCAAGTCTGTACTCGCCCAGATATCGCTTATATTGCTGGAATGCTAGGCCGTTATCAGACTAATCCTGGCCTAGATAACTGGAAAGCAGCTAAGAACGTACTTCGATATCTGCAAGGGACGAAAGACTATAAACTGACTTATAGGAGAAGTGATCATTTAGAAGTGGTAGGCTATTCTGATTCTGACTTTGCCAAATGCAAAGATGATGGTGCATTGGCAACAGGCGCCGCTACTTGGCGGTGTTGAGGTTACAGTAGCCGAGATGGCATTCAATGGCACGGCAGCTGTACTGGCACAGTTCTTGTTGCTGGAGTTGCTGTTCTTTCTTTTGCGGCGTGAGAGCTTCGAAGATTGCGGTGCGGTGGTAGTTTCAGCGGTGGGAGCAGAAGTGACTTGATGAAGACTCTTGGCAACTTTATCGAAATAACCAGCCCTGACTCGCTTATCGTTGATCTCAGTGGCGAGCAGGTAAGTTTCCTTAATAGTTGTCATTTTGGCGGCCTGCACAAAGTCTGCGACACAATCCGGCAGAGCTCGGATGTATTTCTTGATCGTAATCTCGGGGGTAGTAACTTAACCCGGACATATGAGACTCAGCTGCTTGAAGCGAGTAGTTAAACCAACGTTATCTCCACTATCCTGCTTGATATGCCAGAACTCGTCCTCCAACTTTTGGAGCTCGTGGGGAGGGCAGAACTCTCGCATCATGATGTCCTTCAACTCATCCCACGTCAATCCATAAGCTGCATCATTCCCTCTTTTGTTTCTCTCGGCCGTCCACCAGTCTAGAGTGCGGGACTGGAAGACGCCAGTAGCGTTAACAATACGGATATTATCAGGACAGCCACTCTGGCGCATGGTGACTTCGATCGAATCAAACCATTGAAACATGGCCGTAGGTCCATCTTCTGCGGCAAATTCTATCGGGCCGTAGGCTTTGAACTGCTTGAAGCTAAAAGGCGCTTTGGGAGAATGTGTCCTGGATTCTTCAGAAGACTTTCTAGCGTTTTCATTCAGCTCGCTAACAATTTATGGAATGACTTTCGCCATCTGTCTTGCGACGAGAGAAGCGATTCGCTTGTCAGCGTGATTACGTCTAGCAGCTCGGGTGTGGTGTGTACCGAATGACGACATTGTCTGCAACAGACATCGTCACAAGGCTCAACACAATGTTGATTAACCCTAATATAGTCTAGCGATCTCACCAAAAGCTACTTTATAAAGCACAGGAACACATCAAGGCACATAATAACGTAGGCACACAGTTCACAGAATCACATAAGCACAGAAGCACATAAGGCACATAGGGTACAGAATTCACGAGGCCACACTATATATTGCACGTATTCACCTTCCTATGTTGCACATATTCACCTATCTTTCTAAGCAGTGTACGCGATCGAGAGTTGCGAGTTCGATTTGCGAGTTTGCGAGTAACATAGCACGCGATTTGTCCATGGAGCAACAATTTGTTAGCGTGTTGAGATAGATGTGCCGTGCGAGTGGTGTGTGTTTGATCATAGCGAGAGCGAAAAGCGAATAAATTTACCATAAATCGAAACACATAAACAGGTAAAACCATATAAAATGTCACACCCCTTTCTTAGGCGGAAGCACGAGGTGTGATCATGAAAGGTTCCCATTGCATACGAATGGTAAACATACTACATGCCCGTAAAGTAACTTCAAATGCCAAACATTACATATCTGAAAACATGGTTTAAGTGTTTACATCACAAGACAGCATATTGTCTGAAAAGTTTACAACTTTATTCAACAATAAACATAAACAACATCCAAGAGCATGAGTAAGACCGCGCGCACATCCACTTTAGTTACCTGAAATACATGTGAGTTTCTGGAAAATCGTCAACATAATGTTGGTGTGAATTCATGCAATTTCTGTATTGAACGTTTGTATACTTTGTATGAAAACATGGTATGTATCTTGTATAAATCAAGTATTTCTGTATGTATCAAGTTGTTAATGGGTTGCAAGGCCATTAACATGTGACACGACATAGGAAGCATCCAAACCATAGGCATTTTTCTAGTTGTCGATTCACGACGGAGACACAAAAGCACTACTCGGTACTAGTTTTCAAAAAAGAGTGTGGCTGCCCGAAAACCCATTAGATCTAACCTTTTGTTCTGCGGTCTTAGTATGTACACGATTAATGGTGCTTCTGGTACCCTATTCGTGACACAATTTCTAGTATCATTCCTTATTTCTTGTATCCATCATACCATAACTCATGTATTTTCCCCAAGTTTAAAAGTATGTAAAAGTTTAAAAGTGGGGACATAATCTCACTTTTCTGTAAACATTTAGTAACATGTACTTCACCCCCGAAGTTATAAAACTGAAAACAGTTAAAAGAAAAGGGTGAGCATGAACTCACAACTTTGCGTTTCTTGCGCCGTAAACTTCACCGGGTTTGCTTATATAGCGTTGTGACCTATACGTGTTTTATTAACGTTAGTCACTAGACTTGTATCGCACAAGTGCAAGTCACCATCTTTTATGTATGTGTTCTTGTGTTAAAAATAATTTATATTTTTAACTATTTATCTTACTTATATTATTTTCTCAAAAATAAATATAAGTATCTTGTATTTTTCTCACCCAAATTATGTATTTTGTCCAAAACTTCATTTCATGTTCATAACTTGTCCAAGTTATTTAATCTATCAAGTAATATATTTTCATAAATATATTCTCTTGTATTTGTCTAAGCATGTTGTATGTGTATTTTGTATTTTCACTCCTTAGGAGTATTTAGTGTATTTTCAAGTCTTAATACATTATCACATATAATACGTATTATATACACTTAGCACAAAATTTGGTGATCAATAAATATATATATTTTCCTCAAAAATATACATACTTAATATCAAATTTTTATCTTGAAGAAATCATCATTTCTAAACATAAAGTTTACATAAAGATTAGGGAAATCTTGGTAAATATTTTTAGGTGAATTTTTAGGGAAAAAGTTTCACCAAAACTTATATTTTTCCAAGTGTCAAAATTTATAGAAATTTTGACATGGTTTCCCCTAAAAATGGAGGTTTCCCATGTTTTCAAAACATGTGTTTATTTTCTTTTAAATCATCATCAACAATCGTCAACTCATTTAACACTTACCGAGTGTCAAAATCAAGTAAATTACACTACATCATGAACTTGAAGTTTTTGTAAAAACTTGTAGTAACTTACCATATTATTTAGTAGGTTTAGTTACCCTTAAAAACATGGTTATTTGTTTGTAAATTACTTTATTAAAGGATTTGGTCATTTACAACTTGTAAGATGATTTTTCTAAAAATATTTCTTTTGTATTTTTCTTGTTACACTCATGTTCCTAGTATTGTTTAAACACTAAAAATATTATTAGTTTACTTAGAAACCATGACTTTGTAAATCTTGTAAATAAACTGGGTTTCTTGGAAAAATTATTCTTGTAATCATCTATTTACAAGATTTATATTTTGTTTAAATCATCTTTATATATGAAGATCACTTTCATTTTTCAAGTTCATGGAGACATAAAATATGATGATCTTGCTCTTTCACAAGATCACTACTTTAACTTACTAGATCATGTGTTTAATCACAATCTAGTAGGTTTCTCATGATGTCTAACATCACTAACACAAATCATCATTCAACAAGAAGCAAATCAATATATTCAACATGTATTCTTATATTTTTAAGCTTATGTTAAAGTATCATGATCATGTTCTTTTGTGTTCATCAAGTTATCATTGTTCATCATCTTTTATTCATCAAAATATGAAGTAACAAGTTACAAGGAGCTTACTACTAGCACAAGGGCTAGGGAAGAACACTTGAAGATGAAGATGATAAAGATGGTGGGTAAACTAAAATGAAGAAGGTTCTTCAAGATTCACAAGCTCCACACTTCGTTAATCACCTTCTAGCACCTTATGTTAAGCTTGGAATGGATGAATGGAATGGAATGATGTTGGTGGTTGTGGGGTGGCTCACGGCCGTAGGTGGGGGAGAAGGGAGGAGGGAGGTGTGGTGTTGAGTGATGAAATGAAAATGGTGATACTCATAATCTTTCACAAGATCATATCATATTGTTGGTACACATATCTCTATAGATCTCACCATATCTAATTATGAGAAAAACTCTTCTGATCACTCGTTTGGGTCACAAAACGATCCTACACATATCTCTATAGATCTCACCATATCTAATTATATCCTTCCAAATCTAAGCAAGATAATGGAAGATTGGGAAAATCTTGGTGGGGCCACCCCCATGTGACCGTGAACAATATAGGGGGGGGGGGGTAATGTGTAATTTCAAACTTCTAATTTCATAAACAAGTAAGTTTTCAGATGTAAAGTCTAGGGACTTGATGTGTTATTATGTTATAAGGGGTGTTATGGTGTTCGGGGACCATAACTAGTTCAAAAACATTAAAACAATGCTTGTAGTAATATTTTGATGTTCCGGGTAATGTCCGGTTGTTCGGTTAAATACCGGTTCGTTAAAGTGCTAAATTGCACCGTTTAGTGTTCTTTAAGTATCCTTTTGTAACCCTTTTAATTCCCAACACTTAGGAGGGTATTCTGGATAATAAAATATGAATTCTGCATAATATTTATGTTGTTAAAAGCTGATTATAGCTGATTTGTGCAGAATTCTGCAATTAAAATGCGTTTTGGGTGCTTTCTAGTGCAAATTTTAGCTTCCGGGAAGTCTATAAGTTAACCCTTGTATATACTCTTGGGTTTTAATGTATTCTTGACGTTGGACCTACACCTAGGCTCCAATTCTATTGTCTGACTGCTTTCTGCAGAATTGTTGACACAATGTGTCTTACCGGTGAGTTTACTAGTATTTCTGACGCAACGCTATCATTAATGCATAAAACAATTTTTGTAGTATAAAACGTGCATGAATTCACGAGTATAGCATGTAACTTAGATAATGTTGACATTTAAGCACATAATTGCAATCATTAAGTATTAATTAAATTATACGAAAATTACCGGTTTTGTGCCAGTTGTCATAGTCTCCCCCCGTTAAAAGAATTTCGTCCCGAAATTCAGGCTAACCTATCTCTCGCAGGAGTTTTCTTGAATAGGTGGGGGTTCTTTTCTTTAAACTGGTCTTCATGTTCCCACGTATACTCGGGTCCGTGCTTAGAGTCCCAACGTACTTTGACAAGTTTGACACTACTCCTTCTTGTCTTGTTGACTTTCCAGTCTGTAACCTCAACGGGTTTTTCTGTAAATCGGAGGGTGTCGTCAATATGCACTTCATCCGCAGGAATGATCACTGTTTCTTGTGTTGGACTCTTCTTGAGGTTGGATACATGAAACATATCATGTACTCCGTAAAGTTCTTCCGGTAATTCCAACTTGTAAGCCACGGTACCATTTCTTTCCAAAATCTTGAATGGTCCGATGTATCGTGGATTCAGCTTCCCACGTTTTCCGAATCTTACTACGCCCTTCCAAGGTGAGACCTTCAACAAAACTTTGTCTCCCACCTCGAATTCTAAGGGTTTTCGTCTTCGATCAGCATAGCTCTTCTGTCGATCTCGAGTCGCTTTAATGCGCTCTTGGATCTGCATGATTTTGTTGGTTGTCTCTTGCACAAGTTCAGGACCAACCATACATTTGTCTCCAGCGTCTGCCCAACATAAAGGTGAGCGGCACTTGCGGCCATACAGAGCTTCGAACGGTGCGACTTTTATGCTTGTATGATAACTGTTATTGTAGGAAAACTCAACTAAGAGTAGATGAGTATCCCAGCTGCCGCCTAGGTCCATAACACATGCGCGAAGCATATCTTCTAGCGTTTGTATGGTTCGTTCACTCTGACCGTCTGTTTACGGATGGAAGGCCGTGCTTAGATCTAATTGAGATCCAAAGGCTTCCTGAAAGGATTTCCAGATCCTTGAGACAAAACGTCTATCTCTGTCTGAAATGATTGAGATAGGCGCTCCATGACGTGCCACGATTTCTTTCAAGTACAACTCAGCAAGCTTTCCAGTGCTATCCTTCTCTCGGATCGGTAGGAAATGCGCAGACTTCGTCAATCGATCAACTATCACCCATATCATATCGTGCCCTCTCGGGGTCCTGGGTAATTTTGTTATGAAGTCCATCGAGATTTGCTCCCACTTCCACATGGGTATCTCGGGTTGTTGCAGTAGACCGGATGGTTTCTGATATTCAGCCTTAACCTTGGCACATGTTAGGCATTTTCCAACATAGATAGCAACATCGCTTTTAAGTCTCGGCCACCAATAGTAATCCTTCAAGTCTTGATACATTTTGTCCGATCCTGGATGAATCGAGTATCTCGACTTATGAGTTTCATTAAGGATGACTTCTCGAATACCGCCATAGAGCGGAACCCAAATACGCCCCTTAAAATATAAGGTTCCCTCATTGTTTAGCACTAAATTCTTTAGCATACCTCGGAGGTATTCGGCTCTACGATTCTCCCCTTTCAGGGCTTCTTGCTGTGTGTCACGAATGCGTGCAGTGAGGTTCGTTCGAATAGTCATTTCCAATGCTCGAACCCTTAGGGTCTTAACCCTTTCTTTTCGGCTTAACGCGTCTGCTACAACGTTTGCCTTTCCAAGATGGTACTTAATCTCACAGTCGTAATCGTTCAGCAGCTCGACCCATCGTCGCTGTCGCATGTTTAATTCCTTCTGATCAAATATGTGTTGTAGGCTTTTGTGATCTGTGAATATTGTACATCGAGTACCATATAAATAGTGCCGCCAGATCTTCAAGGCGAATACCACCGCGCCTAGCTCCAGGTCGTGCGTGGTATAATTCCTTTCATGCACCTTCAACTGTCTTGAAGCGTAAGCGATGACTTTTTGACGTTGCATGAGCACGCAACCCAAACCTTGACGTGAAGCGTCGTAATATACCACGAAGTCTTCTGTGCCTTCGGGTAAGGATAGTATTGGTGCATCGCATAGCTTATTCTTAAGCAGTTGGAAGGCTTCTTCCTGCTTATCACCCAGTCGTACTTCTTGTCTTTCTGTCTAAGGGTTGTCAGCGGTTGAGCTATCTTGGAGAAATTCTCGATAAATCGTCGGTAATAGCCCGCTAAGCCCAAAAATTGTCGAACTTCAGTCGGGGTTTTGGGGGCTTCCCAATTCTTAATTGCTTCAATCTTGGCTGGGTCTACATGAATGCCCTTCTCATTCACAACGTGACCAAGAAATTGTACTTCGCGAATCCAGAATTCGCACTTTGAAAACTTTGCATAGAGTTTCTCTTTCTTCAGTAGTTCCAAAATGGTTCTGAGATGTTGCTCGTGCTCTTCTCTCGTTTGCGAGTAAATCAGGATATCATCGATAAATACAATCACGAATTTATCGAGATATGGTTTGCATACGCGGTTCATCAGATCCATAAATACCACTGGCACGTTCGTCAGTCCGAATGGCATCACAAGGAACTCGTAATGCCCATAACGCATTCGGAATGCAGTCTTTGGTACGCTTTCCTCTTGAATCCTTAACTGATGGTATCCAGATCGAAGGTCGATCTTAGAATAGTAGCTCGATCCTTGCAACTGATCAAATAAGTCATCAATCCTCGGTAGTGGGTACCGATTCTTGATTGTGAGCTTGTTCACTTCTCTGTAATCGATACACATCCGCAGTGTTCCATCCTTCTTCTTTACGAACAATACTGGAGCTCCCCAAGGTGAGAAGCTTGGCCTTATGAATCCTTTATCCAACAACTCCTGGAGTTGTGTAGATAATTCTTGCATTTCGGATGGTGCAAGTCGATAGGGTGCCTTGGCTACAGGAGCGGCTCCTGGGACCAAGTCTATATGGAATTCAACTTGTCGTTGCGGAGGTAGTCATGGTAGATCTTCGGGAAAAACATCAGGGAATTCCTTCACCACAGGAATATCTTCGAGTTTCGGCTCCTCAGCCTTCTTATCTACAACGTGCGCTAGGAAAGCAACACATCCTTTCCTTAAGCACTTCTGTGCCTTCATACAACTGATGATTCACAGAGGCGTGTCTTGTTTTTCTCCATGTACGATGAGAGTTTCATCATTCGCCAGAGGGATGCGAATGATTTTCTCGTGACAAATAACTTCAGCTTTGTTTTTCGACAACCAGTCCATTCCGACCACTACATCGAAGCTACCCAATTGAATAGGTAAAAGATCGATGCTAAATCTTTGTCCACCAAGTTCTAATGTACAACCTCTAACAACTTCGCTCGATTCAACAAGTTTGCCATTGGCTAGTTCTAAGGAATAAGGAATATCTAATCTACTAGAGTCTATTCCAAGCATACGTTTAAATTCCACAAACATGAAGCTATAATCGGCACCAGTGTCAAATAATATGGATGCAAAGTGATTATTAATGAGAAACGTACCGGTGACCACATTAGGGTCCTCACGTACGTTCCTTGCTCCAATCACAAATGCTCGAGCTTGAGCATTGTTTCCTTTTGGGCAATCTTTTATGAAATGATCCTTGCTTCCACAACTGAAGCATCCTTGGTTCTGCCCAACTCCATTGCCATTCCGGTTACCATTGCCATTTCCATTTCCACCATTGTGCCTATTACCAGCACCGTTGCAGTTTCCGTTCCTGTTCCTTCCTTTTCCCCAATAGTCCTCAGTATGGTGACCCAGTTTTCCACACTTGTCGCATTTTGGAATGCGACAAACTCCTTCATGATGACGCTTGCACTGGTTGCAGATGGGCAGAGTGCCCAGGTACCTTTTGGCAGGAGCGTCATTCATGGTTGCAAGAGTTTTCGCCTCCTGAGGCGGGTCGCGCTTCTTGTTGTTGGAACCCTTGTTGTTGTTGTTGCGGGTTGCTTGGTTCAGATTCGAATGCTTCCTTTTCTTGTCACCAAACGATTCAGCATGCGTCTCGGTCTTCTCAGTAGGGTTTAGCGATAACTTCTTCATTCGGACAGCATCTTCAGTAAGGCTGACTGCCAGAGTTACAGCCTCAGTGATCGTTTGAGGTTTGGCCGAAGTTACCATGCTGCGAAATTCTGAGGCCAATCCCCAAATGTAGCATTCAACGCGCTTAAATTCGGGAGTCACCATGTAGGGGATTACTCTCGACAAATCGTGGAACCTTCGGGTATAACCAGTAATGTTAGCACCTTCCATGGTCAAGTGTCAGAACTCAGTCTCCAACCTTTGGAGTTCAGCACGAGAGCAATACTTCTCTCTCATTCGTTCTTTTAGCGCATCCCACGTCATGCCGTACACAGCATCATCACCCAGAGTCTGGACTTGCAAATTCCATCAAGTCAAAGCTTCATCAACAAACAACCCAGTAGCAAAAGTGACTTGTTGGTCCGTGGTACACTTGCTCATACGGATAGTGGCATCAGTCTTCTCCGTCCAGCGTACAAACGCCACTGCACCTCCAGTGCCATCGTAGTTTAGTGGCTTGCAGTAGAGAAACTTCTTAAAGGTGCAGCATTGAGCTGTGTTTCCTCCAGATGTATCTCCCTGCCCATTATGTTTAGCATTGCTTGGTCCTCCACTTTGTTCGGTGCGGTTCGCCTCGTATTGAGCGATAGCTACGGAGATCCTTTCTTCCAGCAGAGTGTTCAGTTCTTCAGCGGTCCTTGGCAGGAGAGGAGGAGGGGGGTTGGTCAGAATCTTGGTTGTTCACAGCTCTTCTAGGTGCCATGTTCTGAAAGAACACAACACAATAGGGTTAGACATGTGTTTGATATCGTCATACGAGACAGTAGTAGTATATATATACACAGGCATATACCACATAAGTGACATCAAACAAACCACCAAACATATAAATCAATTCATACAGCAACAAGCATGCATAAATAGATAAATACTAGTGTGTCATAAGATATTCACCGATGTCCTTACACATATCAGGGAAACTTGTTACATCATTGTAAGCAAAATGCATAAGGGTTACATCTCCCCAAGGTACAAGTTTAATATATGTAAAGGACAAATATCTTACTCCACATAGGCGGTTCATGTCTTTATACCCTATATTATTACTCCAACAGGGTATTTAATAGGCTGGGGGAGGGTGTTCACATTTGTCCTTCTCTTGTATTTGAAGGAATCTCTTATGATACGTGATAAGACTTGATGTGGTTTCTGTGCACTGAATTTCATAATTATGTATGCATCCATAATTACGTAACTCCTTGCACAGTCTGCACAGTTCGTTTATCCTCGTATCACTTCTTTCAGATAGGCCATTGATTTCAGGTAAAGTCACGAGTACCTGAGATATTCTATTTCTAGTATATGTATATCAATTATCTCACATAATCGCAAGTAATTTCTAGTCAAAGACAAGTGCTACTCCAGTGCACCCTAAGTCTCGTAGTGTCTTCTCTTGACTCTTTGAAAATAGTTTCAGGTAGTGGATGTCGCAGAAAGTTTTATGCAATGAAAACTCTTTGAAAAATTGTTTTCGTGAAAGGATCCTAGAGATTGTAGACTAGACTCGAGAAGGAATCCTGGTTCACTACAATCGCAGCTCTGATACCAATCTGTCACACCCCTTTCTTAGGCGGAAGCACGAGGTGTGATCATGAAAGGTTCTCATTGCATACGAATGGTAAACATACTACATGCTCGTAAAAATAACTTCAAATGCCAAACATTACATAACTGAAAACATGGTTTAAGTGTTTACATCACAAGACAGCATATTGTCTGAAAAGTTTACAACTTTATTCAACGATAAACATAAACAACATCCAAGAGCATGAGTAAGACCGCGCGCACATCCACTTTAGTTACCTGAAATACATGTGAGTTTTTGGAAAATCGTTAACATAATGTTGGTGTGAATTCATGCAATTTCTGTATTGAACGTTTGTATACTTTGTATGAAAACATGGTATGTATCTTGTATAAATCAAGTATTTCTGTATGTATCAAGTTTTTAATGGGTTGCAAGGCCATTAACATGTGACACAACATAGGAAGCATCCAAACCATAGGCATTTTTCTAGTTGTCGATTCACGACGGAGACACAAAAGCACTACTCGGTACTAGTTTTCACCATGAGTGTGGCTGCCCGAAAACCCATTAGATCTAACCTTTTGTTCTGCGGTCTTAGTATGTACACGATTAATGGTGCTTCTGGTACCCTATTCGCGACACAATTTCTAGTATCATTCCTTATTTCTTGTATCCATCATACCATAACTCATGTATTTTCCCCAAGTTTAAAAGTATGTAAAAGTTTAAAAGTGGGGACATAATCTCACTTTTCTGTAAACATTTAGTAACATGTACTTCACCCCCGAAGTTATAAAACTGAAAACAGTTAAAAGAAAAAGAGGAGCATGAACTCACAACTTTGCGTTTCTTGCGCCGTAAACTTCACCGGGTTTGCTTATATAGCGTTGTGACCTATACGTGTTTTATTAACGTTAGTCACTAGACTTGTATCGCACAAGTGCAAGTCACCATCTTTTATGTATGTGTTCTTGTGTTAAAAATAATTTATATTTTTAACTATGTATCTTACTTATATTATTTTCTCAAAAATAAATATAAGTATCTTGTATTTTTCTCACCCAAATTATGTATTTTGTCCAAAACTTCATTTCATGTTCATAACTTGTCCAAGTTATTTAATCTATCAAGTAATATATTTTCATAAATATATTCTCTTGTATTTGTCTAAGCATGTTGTATGTGTATTTTGTATTTTCACTCCTTAGGAGTATTTAGTGTATTTTCAAGTCCTAATACACTATCACATACAATACGTATTATATACACTTAGCACAAAATTTGGTGATCAATAAATATATATATTTTCCTCAAAAATATACATACTTAATATCAAATTTTTATCTTGAAGAAATCATCATTTCTTAACTTAAAGTTTACATAAAGATTAGGGAAACCTTGGTAAATATTTTTAGGTGAATTTTTAGGGAATAACTTTCACCAAAACTTATATTTTTCTAAGTGTCAAAATTTATAGAAATTTTATAAATTTTGACATGGTTTCCCCTAAAAATGAAGGTTTCCCATGTTTTCAAAACATGTGTTTATTTTCTTTTAAATCATCATCAACAATCGTCAACTCATTTAACACTTACCGAGTGTCAAAATCAAGTAAATTACACTACATCATGAACTTGAAGTTTTTTGTAAAAACTTGTAGTAACTTACCTTATTATTTAGTAGGTTTAGTTACCCTTAAAAACATGGTTATTTGTTTGTAAATTACTTTATTAAAGGATTTGGTCATTTACAACTTGTAAGATGATTTTTCTAAAAATATTTCTTTTGTATTTTTCTTGTTACACTCATGTTCCTAGTCTTGTTTAAACACTAAAAATATTATTAGTTTACTTAGAAACCATGACTTTGTAAATCTTGTAAATAAACTTGGTTTCTTGGAAAAATTATTCTTGTAATCATCTATTTACAAGATTTGTATTTTGTTTAAATCATCTTTATATATGAAGTTCACTTTCATTTTTCAAGTTCATGGAGACATAAAATATGATGATCTTGGTCTTTCACAAGATCACTACTTTAACTTACTAGTTCATGTGTTTAATCACAATCTAGTAGGTTTCTCATGATGTCTAACATCACTAACATAAATCATCATTCAACAAGAAGCAAATCAATATATTCAACATGTATTCTTATATTTTTAAGCTTATGTTAAAGTATCATGATCATGTTCTTTTGTGTTCATCAAGTTTATCATTGTTCATCATCTTTTATTCATCAAAATATGAAGTAACAAGTTACAAGGAGCTTACTACTAGCACAAGGGCTAGGGAAGAACACTTGAAGATGAAGATGATAAA
Organism: Helianthus tuberosus; assembly: GCA_030545235.1. Taxonomy (NCBI): domain Eukaryota; kingdom Viridiplantae; phylum Streptophyta; class Magnoliopsida; order Asterales; family Asteraceae; genus Helianthus; species Helianthus tuberosus. Next base: position 30,674,623 of record CM060436.1, read on the forward strand.
GATGGTGGGCAAAATCAAATGAAGAAGGTTCTTTAAGATTCACAAGCTCCACACTTCGTTAATCACCTTCTAGCACCTTATGTTAAGCTTGGAATGGATGAATGGAATGGAATGATGTTGGTGGTTGTGGGGGTGGATCACGGCCGTAGGTGGGGGAGAAGGGAGGAGGGAGGTGTGGTGTTGAGTGATGAAATGAAAATGGTGATACTCATAATCTTTCACAAGATCATATCATATCTCTATAGATCTCACCATATCTAATTATATTCTTCCAAATCTAAGCAAGATAATGGAAGATTGGGAAAAATCTTGGTGGGGTCACCCCCATATGACCGTGAACAATATAAGGGGGGGGGGAGTAATGTGTAATTTCAAACTTCTAATTTCATAAACAAGTAAGTTTTCAGATGTAAAGTCTAGGGACTTGATGTGTTATTATGTTATAAGGGATGTTATGGTGTTCGGGGACCATAACTAGTTCAGAAACATTAAAACAATGCTTCTAGTAATATTTTGATGTTCCGGGTAATGTCCGGTTGTTCGGTTAAATACCGGTTCCCTAAAGTGCTAAATTGCACCGTTTAGTGTCCTTTAAGTATCCTTTTGTAACCCTTTTAATTCCCAACACTTAGGAGGGTGTTCTGGATAATAAAACATGAATTCTGCATAATATTTATGTTGTTAAAAGCTGATTATAGCTGATTTGTGCAGAATTCTGCATTTAAAATGCGTTTCGGGTGCTTTCTAGTGCAAATTTTAGCTTCCGGGAAGTCTATAAGTTAACCCTTGTATATACTCTTGGGTTTTAATGTATTCTTGACCTTGGACCTACACCTAGGCTTCAATTCTATTGTCTGACTGCTTTCTGCAGAATTGTTGACACAATGTGTCTTACCGGTGAGTTTACTAGTATTTCTGACGCAACGCTATCATTAATGCATAAAGCAATTTTTGTAGTATAAAACGTGCATGAATTCACAAGTATAGCATGTAATTTAGATAATGTTGACATTTAAGCACATAATTGCAATCATTAAGTATTAATTAAATTGTACGAAAATTACCGGTTTTGTGCCAGTTGTCACATAAAACACATAAAGTCTCACATAAAATCGATAAATTTCAAAGTTAGCGGCGGCGAAATCCAGAATCGAAACACATAAAACCGAGAAGAGATTGCCTGCGGCTGATAGACGTCGACTATCCAAAGTGGTTCGACTATTCACAAGGACCTTGTGCACACTCTGGCTTTCTGGACTGTGCTCTTGCCTTGATTTGGGCGATCGGCATGCATCCTTCCAGTCACAGCGTGACTTCAAGTCGTTGGAGTCCGTCGAGGCTTTGGTGAGAGTTTCGCAAAACCACAATAAAGAGCGGAATAAGTCATCAAGATTCGGGTTTCACCCCTAACTTAACGACTATGTTTCCTGTGTTGATGAAGTAGAGGGGAAAATTCGCGTTGAAGTATGGATTTCACTCCTGATACTACGCAAATTCTCGTGTTTTATAATGAAAATTCGTGTCGAACAGGGGATTTGATCGAGGGTTTGCGGTTTTCACACCTAGTCCTAACCAGATCGTCCGTTTGTGTGTGTAGCCAGCCTTAGGAAAGGCTGATCTTGCGCGGAACTGTAGTATGCGATGTTCGCGCAAGTGTGTAGTATACAGCAAGTTCGAATCGAGGATAGCAAGTAGGCTCATGCATGGCCCCTACTGGGTTTGCACAAGTCGGTCTGTTGGTACTTAGACTATAGACTAGGTTGTCTCTAAGACATCAACCCGGACTAGGTCGAGTCTTGCCTAATTCCCTATAGTTATGGCTCTGATACCAATCTGTCACACCCCAACCGATGGCGGAAACATCGGGGCGCGGCACTGAGAGAAACAGATTGTCCAGGAGAAATCCATAACAACTAAATTACCAGATATTTAAATATTATGTCCCATACCATAACATACCAAAGTAAATAGTTATTACAGACTAATATCTCAAAGACAAATAACATGTTCCGACAACTCAGATTTTATTAGGTTTGTTTCTAGACCCCATCCTAGCTCGATTCCAGCAAGTAACAAGCAAAGCATCCTAAACACCTGTCACATACGTTAAAATAGAGGTCAATACACATAGTGTAAAGGTGAACATACAAGTTTAATAGTAATAATAGAATTTGTAAGCGTTTACGCATAACCAGCATGTAACATGTATGATGTGAAGCAAGTAGGTTATCGACAATGAAATATGCACAGACGTGACTGCGGGTTGTAGAGAGCGCAACACATATCACCACTGTGACACGTGAAGAAATACCCTTAGCAACCCCCGTCCACGACAGGTGCTGAGTCCAAACTATAGTACTATCGTTGCTAAGGTATCAGGCAACAATCATTGTGTAAACATAACATACAAGCATTCATCGAGTAACACGTATCATGCAATAGAGGTTAGCGTATAAAAGTGTTTGCGTTGTGTGATCATTGTGATTTGATATAAGTAACGTATGTAACACCCAAAAGTGCTTAAAGCAATAAGGGATCGAGTATACTCACAACGATGGTAGTTAATGGATTGAAGGGAGCGCTAGAGTGAGCCTGATTACAGAACGAGTACATAAGCGATGAACGGCGCGTAGAACGATGCAATGTGTCTAAGTGTCGAAGTGCCATTCGAACAGATCGCAATCCGATCGGATGGTCATCCGTTCGGACAGCCATTCGGTCGGTTTGCCACTCGTTTGGGAGCGATGTGTTTGTGTACGATGGCTTTGAAGTTTTCGTTGTAGCATTTTGAAAACAGAGAAGTATTTCTACCTTTCAGGTCGCCCGGTCGAATGGTCGTTCGATCGGATGGCGATCCGTCAGTTAGACATTCTCGGATAACAAGTTTCACAGATGGATTGTCATTCGATTGGATGGTCTTCCGATCGGATGGCAATCCATTAGGAACTAATGATCTTTGAAAATTATAAAAAGTTTAAGTGTGGAAGTCCAAGTGCAATTCGATCGGATTGTCGTTCGATCGGATGGCGATCCGATCGGATGGCGATCCGATCGGACGGTAACCCGTCCCGCAATCTAATTGTTTTAAACTTGAATATTTTGAAAGTTTTGCGGTTTGATCGAGAAAGCATGACAACGTATTGAACAACAGGAACCCTATCGGATCCAGGTTATCTGGTCGAACGGGTATCACCCCAATCCGAATCAATTAACTGTTCACAACGGTTGTTCGTGTTCAACCCGAAGTCGGTTGTCACGTTTATAGGAATCACATCTCAACCCGACACTCCACCAGAGAATGGGTAGAAGGCCCGGACTAGCTCTGACCCTATCGGTTTGAGCGCATTGAGTGTAAAAGAGTTGAAAGAAAGTTAGAAACCGACTTTCAATCCTTCACATCTTGAAAATGTTTAGTTTTATTGCGAAATCATTCTTTAAACATGTTGAAATCCTTTAGATCTGAGTTGTTCTTGGTGGAATGAAGCCAAACCTTGAAGTTCATAAGAACTCCATGATGACATCATCCTAGAACACCTCAAATCTGCTGATTTCACGGTTAAAAGTGAAGATTCAAAGGTGAAAATGATGTAGAAGTGTGTATAGATCATAGAAGTACAAGATTTGAGTTGAAAACTTATAGGAATCGCGAGGAATCGAGAGAAAAGTGAGCTGGAACGCTGGTCGAACGAGAGAGAGCTGTCACATCACTTTGGTGATGTGACAGGGGGTATTTATAGGTTGCCAAAAGAGGAAAGTGGCAGATGGAACTGATCGGACGACACATCGATCGGATGGTCATCCGTTCGGATGACCATTCGATCGAATGGTCATTCGATCGAGTGGTCCGGCAAGTTGGATTTTGGTGTTTCGTTTTGCGTGTTGAGCATTGCGATGTGTTTAGAACGAGCGATGCGACAGTATTACCTATTAGTTACACAAATAACCTAACTACTATATCTAGCATACAATCACTATAAATAACTTACGTTTAGCGTTCGCGATTAGATTGCGTTGCGTTAGTATTGCGGTTTCGATTGCGATTAATCACCTCAACATAAACATAACATGCACAAGTAAACATAATAGCACACACACGTAAAACAATATTCAGAACACATAATTCGAGTTGCGTTGCGATAGCGATAAGTCATTTAGCGAATATACATGCGATTAAACCTTGATTTGCTATAGATACTCCACATAATACAACTAAAGCAAACAAATAATAGAATTTGAATTGAAGTCAAGAAGCACAATTCAATAGTTAAGCAAAGAGTGACAGATCGCAATTAGCAATCTTTTCTTCCTTTGACTTTGACTTGTACTTTGACTTCAAAAAGTCGGGTTGTTACATTTACGTTTTTCCACAGTTCAACATCAACAAGGTATGATTCTATCATCTTCTGTAGTTAGTTTAACGATTTACATGTAGATTAACATAAAAAATTCGGGGAAAATCTAGGGTTCTTGAACTTGAACCGAACTAAACCCTAAATTTTTGCTTACATCTAGTAGTATCCGTACAGTTGCATGTTATAGGAAGTAAATCAACTAAAATTGTTTGTAGATTTGCCCGATTTCAAGCATAAACCTCAAACCCTTGTTTTTTAACCGAAAAAGATGAAGTTGATGGAGTAAACAGTTTGTTTTTGGAAAAAACGGTGCTTGGGGTTTCATTTTTGGGGAAAACCGCTCCTACTCAACCAAAAATTTTCAAGTTTTCAAAACCGGGTCGAAAAATGATAATTTTGGGAAACAGAACCCTGACCACGGGGTCGTGGTCAGCGAGCACGAGGCGTGGCCAGGAGAAACAAGCTGAACACGGGGAGTATCCAGTGGCCACGGGGCCGTGTCTAGCCTCCTATTTTCAGTTTTCTTCGAAAATTTATCGTAACATGCTGAATGTTTTGTGTTTTCTTTTGCAGAGATAGCCAGCAAGTTCACCAAGTTCAAATCAACAGAGTGGGACTACCAAGCCCGCTATGACATTCTTCAAACAAGGCCCGAGGAAACACCAAAACAAGCATGCCCCGATACCTTGGAAGTTGTGGGGCAACTAGACCCTTACAACACACTGGTCACGGGACCACTAAGGGTGGCCCTCGGCACAAGACTCCATGTGGTTCATGAGTATAGCATGGAGTTTTACAGTTCTTTCGCGTTCAAAGCAAAAGCCGAGCCATTCGACGAAGAAGGAGTTCAATTCCGATGTGCGGACACAGTTTGGAGTGAATGTGGGTCTATTCACCGAGGAAGAGTCCGGTGAAGAGGAGAACACGGGAGGTCTCTGTGAACTCCCAAACAACATGCGCCAGACAGCATGGGCTTAGATCGAGGATGATGCATATGATCCAAGTGTCACAAAGAGGCATAAAACTAACCCTTTTTAGTACTAATGTTGGAAAAAGTGTGTTTTTGTCTTCCTTTTGAATTTACAGGACCAAATGAGCTTAAAAAAATAAAAGGAACAAATATACAGCCAAAACCAACAAAAATACAAAGAAAAGGAATAAACGTGACATGCCCGACCCCTCGGTAGCATCCCCAAAAGCAAAAACAAAGAAACAGAAGACTGGCCACGGGGGCGTGGTCAGGAACCTGTAGAAAAGACAAACATGTAGAAGCTTCTACGCCAACCACGGAGGCGTACCCAGCTCAGCACGGGGCGTGGTCAACGCAAAGATACGCAGAATCTTGCAAAATCTTGATAGTACAGATACGATGCTGACCACGGGGCCGTGCCCACTGGACACGGGGCCGTGTGGGACCCTCTGCTGACACTTGAATTTAATGAAGGAAGAGAAAAGGTTGGCCACGGGGGCGTGCCCGCTGGACACGGGGCCCTGGCCAGAGCACTGTGCAGGCTATAAATAGGGGTGCTTGGCTCACTTCAAAGGCATCCCTTGGTAAACCACTACTCTCCCACTTTGCCACCACTCCACCACCACTACAACACCAACACCCATCACCATCATCCATCATCCATCTTTAGAGTGTGTAATAATCTCGGGATCCAAGATTGATTGTAAGGGTTCTTGCCAATCAAAGACCATGTTTTGTTAAGCCACATACATCACTTGGTGAAGACAAGTCTTTTATGTATTACTTTTGATTTTTAATCTTTTGACACTTTTTTTTGGTTTGTATTAATGACTTTAATAACTAGTTTCTTATGTTGAAGGTGAATTCTTCCTATCATTTTTCCGTGGTGTCTTGAATTTACTTTACTATTTATATAAAGTAAAAGATTGCATCATTCATGTTTTTACGGTCTATATAAAAGCATGTTGACTACCTGGTAGGGGGTTAGGGGAATGGTTTGGTAAGGTTCTTGCCTTGTTCAGTGTATAGATCCTGCAAGGACCTGGTTCAAGCTTACTAGGACCTCCTTCAATAACCACTGGTATTGGATGGTGGGGGTACGAATAGCTTGAAACCCTCATATCTAAACTACTATTAATACATTAAACCGACTTCTTGGGATTGTATCCTTGCTGACTCAAACCACTTAGTTGAGGGTAACGTCACCTTCAAAAGAGGGGCCTACCACTTTTCGCGTTAATAACTAACTTATGTAGGACCGGTTTCAACACCGTACGATTGCGTAACGAACGTTCGACGTGCGGAATCCGTGAACGTGCGTGACCGAATACACAAGAACGTACAATTAACGTGATTCTATTGATATGATGTCGTGTACAAAGCCGTGAATCACATAGAGAGACTTTCTCTCTCTAGGATTAGATCTCTAAATCTCCAAATGAGCCAAAAGTCTTAAAGTTTACAACTAAAGCTCCTATTTATAGGCACAAGGTTATAATGAGAAATCTCATTATTTACAAAATTGCCACCTTGCCTTTACTAACTAGTAACATCATCAAGTCTTGCATTCTTCGGTTTCTACTACGATTTTGATTGACGGAGGCGATAGACACTTAATGCACTAACAACTTAATTGTCTTTCAATATTCCGACCATTTTGGGATTGTATCCCTGCTGACTCAAACCAGTGGGTTGAGGGTAACGTCACCTTCAAAAGAGGGGCCTACTACTATAACTAAGATAATCTCTTAAAAAGTCCGAAAGTGCGAAAATCATCAAAGGATACATTAAAGGCGAGTCGGATCCAAGTGATTCTATCTTGTCTATCTGTTTTTATTTTATTTATTTTTGCATTTTTAGTTTTTATTTTCATATTTCAAAACTTTTCTCAAAAAAATTAGATTGATTAAACGTTGAGGATTGTAACGCCCTGCGTTCTGATGTTAACTTATAAATAGCAAGTCTTCCCGTATTTCCTGTCTTGTGATGCTTTTACTCTCGAGACAGATGATCATAATGAAAATGAAACTATCTGATCTAATCATGCTAAACTATGTAAAACTTTTACTCTATGAGATGATTCTTGATGCTTATTACATGTATGAACGATATGGCTAAACAGAATCTTCACTCTTGTGATTCTTGACTCTTTATTATGATTCTTGATTCTATGTTATTATTCTTGACTCTTGACACTTGGTTGAATGAGAAACTTGATACTTATTGAACGAGAAACTTGATACTGGTTGAACGAGAAACTTTGATACTTGGTTGAACACAACTTGAAACACGGAAACTCCTTGTGTATTTATGATATTTGAACATGTGTAATGATTACTCACAATAATATGCAACGCAACACTCAATCTAGCTCGCAAAACGAACCAAAGTCGGAAAACTAGAAAACGGGTATTGGCTGTCCGAATGAACATCCGATTGGATGACCATCCGATCGGATGGCCATTCGACCGGAAAGCCATCCGACCCCTTGCACACTTACACCGCCTTAGCTGTCAACATCACCTATAAATACACCCCTTGACCCTTCATTTCACACTTTTGCCTCTGCCATTCGACCACACGCACTCTCAGGCACTTTAATCGAGATTCAAGGCAAACTCGTAAGTATTCTTCTCCGATTCTTGTACAACTTTCATCATTTATCACATAACACTTCATCATTTTCTCGAAAATCAACTGATTTGGGCCTTTTGAAGGTGGTTTCCACTCAGTTATTGATATAAACTGTTGAGAAGCACCATTTAACCAAGATCAGCCTCAGATCTAAAGGATTTTCACAATTTTAAACAAAATCTAAAGGATTATCACATTTTTATATCAGATCTGACGGAACTTCATAGGATTCTGGCTCGGATCTGATGAATATCACGTTTTACAACTGATTTTCGAACTTTTCTTCAACTTTTATGCAAAACATGGGGGAAATCAGACTCAAACAGACTTTCGACTCATTTCTTAGTCAAAAGCTGGCTTGAAGACTGAATTCCACCGGAAAATGGGCTGATTGACGGGTCCAAACATGAAACATCATCAGAAACAGCTTGACGGTTCGAAAAGGGGTGGTTCCCAGCCGACCGAACAAGCTGGGTTTGTTACGTTTCCGTTGTTTGACATGTCTTTGCGGCATCACCATTAAACCGAAACTTAGAAAATTTCATAAAACTTCACACACTGACCATCTGTCCGAATGGCCATCTAATCGGATGACCATTCATCCAGATGATCTGGTTTTGATGACACTCGTTGTTTGTTTTACAGGACACTATGAACACAACATTGAAAACTTTAACAGTTCACAAACACCCACTATTCGAATGGCCATCCGTTCGAGTGGTCATCCGTCCGGATGACCATCTGATCGGATAGAGCCCATCTGTTCGAATGGTCATCTGTCCGGATGACCATCCGCTCAGGTATTCTGTCAGAAACTTTTACTCGATTTTCGCATGATTCGATACTCTGTTCCCGACCAGGTCAGCTCTTAGAGGACTTATGCTCTGTTCCCGCACGCAAGCTGATCCAGCGCTCCCTTCGATCCAATAACAGTGTTTGGTTTAAGCACCCACTGTGAGTATACTCGATCCCTTTTTGCTTTAAACACTTTTGGGATTCAACATGTATTCTATATCAAGACACATGACACTTGAAACTTGTTTGGAAACATAATCAATCCATTTAAACATGAAACTTGAAACTTGTGATACTGAGACTTTTATGCTATGTGAACGTTTAATCCCTGTGTGTAGTTCCGCCTTAACAATGGTAGCGCTATAGGGGTAATGCACCTCCCCGTTAGTCTTTGAGGTATTGTTAGCATGAGACATCTGATTAATCCCTGTGTGTAGTTCCGCCTTAACAATGTGTATGACGATTTAGACTTATTTATGAAATTCTGATTAATCTATATCGAAACAAATAGTATCATGGATTCTCTTGACCAATCTGAACGCTTAGTGTCGCGCCCCGATGTTTCCGCCATCGGTTGGGGTGTGACAAGGATAAACCGGTACTAAAAGCTCTTGTATCCTTGGACGACCTCGGTATCTTACCAACACTATACTACGCTCATGATGGGTGCACTTGCCCAAGTGTGTGTTTAGTGTTAGTAGAATATCGTGTTTTATAAATTTAAAACTTGACTAATGCGTAAAATGGGCTTAAAATATCAATAAAAACATATCACACCGAACGCACACCATAAATGTACACTTTATCAAGTAATAGGGTAAAGTAAACGGGTATATCATCAAATCCCATACCTGTGAAAAAAATAAAAACTAATCCCAAACCATGTCCCTTACCCAATTATCCGACCCCAAATGTGTTGAGTTTCGGGTTGACCCATCAGGTTCGGGTTCAATTGTCATCCCTATTCCAAACACATCATAACGGTGTGTTTAACTTACGTATATTAGTATATTATTGTCAGAGAGTTGTGTAATTGCACGGACACACCTTTGTACTAAAGCTTAAACGTGTACACGGTCAGAACCAAAATATCCTTTATGTCGACTCTTTAGCCTCAAGAATGTTGGTTTTAAGTTTGAGTGCTTGACCTTCTCCGACCCTTACAGCCATCCTGAGAGCGAACATCCATTGTCTTCCCTTTACTGAATATGGTTCTATGGTCGTTCCATGAAGCATGGATGCCAAAGGCATTATTGGGTTAATCTCGTAGTTCCTACGAATTTTTTACTTCCTTTTGTTGTATTTTTCTCAAATGGTTAAAGGGAAATAGGGCAACAAGTTGTTCGTAAGGCCCAACTTAATCATCTTCCACAGGTATCCCCAATAATGGAACCCTAGGAAAGTTGGCGACTCCAACTAATGTGCATAACTAGACAAACGGGGATGTCAATGCATCCGGGAAAAAATGATTAATCTCCATCACCAACTCCAACTGATTGTAACACTAACCGGAACTAGAACAACAATCTTAACTAACCTCCAGGATATAAAGAAAGGAGGAGGTCAATAAAAAAGAGACGTTAATTAATCAAAACTCCAACTGATTGCCACACATGCGTTGTAAATATGCAGTTACAAATAATCTAGCCAAAGTAATAGAATTTAGACCTAACACGATTCCAATTAGAAAAACTTCAATCATTTCAATTTGTTTGAAAGGAGAAAAAATGTTATATTTATACCTAAATATGAAACCGAATTACCATAAATCTCAATGACTAAGAATTTGTAATGGCACGATAAGTAACTAGAAATGCACAGAAGTTCACGAAAATATGAATTTGGTAGTGTAATTTCGATTTAAAATAAAACTATTTTTGAATCATTATTGAATCTTATAAAAAATTATTCATGTTTTTATCATATCATTTCTTTTTTTATCTAATCAATTTTATATTAATATATTTGTTCTAAAAAGTTATGAAGTATATCAAATTTGTTTGATATTAATAAATTAACAAAATTGGATTTATATAAGTACATTAACAATACATAGGCATCAAGAAGCTAAATAGAATATGTTCTCTTTATACATATGTTTATTAAAAAGCACTTATATGAGTTTTCTTTTTACAAAAAAGGGAGAGAAACAACAATACTAGTTACAATTCTTTTAATTCAGATGTCATTATAGACAACACTAACAAGTTTAATGTCACAACTTTGTAAAAAGAAATTGATTAATCGTCTGTAATATTTACGTATATCTCGTTTGCAATCAGTGAATGCATTCTTGGATAATTTTTCAACTCAAATTATAAACATATATTAAGAATCGGAACCTGTAATTTCGCTTTAGAATGATACTCTTTTCGAATCATTGTGGAATCAAATTAAAAATTATTCCTATTTTTGTCATTTCATTTTTTATCGAATCTATTTTATATTTTAGAGCTTACATTTTTTTCTAGAAAATTATGAGTGTATGAAAGTTGTTTGATATTAGAAAACTAATAAAATTATATTTAAATAAGAAAATTGACAATAACAACCAGTTTTGTTTTTTCCCGTTCAGCTTGCTATGTATCTATGCTAAAATTCATTTTTATTTGATCTGTATAAAGAAAGATTAAGACAGAAAAAGAGATGTTGAAAAAAACATATGAAAATTGAAAATAATAATAAAAATATTTTTCTCTTATCATACGTTCATAATCACTAATGATGTCTGACATGGAGATGCTAGTTTACATAAAAAAACACCCTCGTGGTATATTTTTATTAGGAAAAAAAAGGCTAATTCTAAACATAGCAGCCAAAAAACATAGCATAATTATCAGCCAATTCATGGAATCTACCTTTTTTGACCGTAATATACTTGGTATCCAAAATACAATTTTGTTATTCTTGTTGTTAATTACGTAAACCATCATATTCACAAACAATGAATGAAAATGGAAATGACCATGCAAAAGTGAAGAGGCAAGGAGGGAATTGGATTGGCGTAGGATTAAATACTAAGGGGTGTTTGGTGTTACGTTTTCAAAATAGATTATGCGTTTTCAAAATAGATTTTGCGTTTTTAAAACTACGTTTTGAAAAAGCATGTAGGTACATGCTTCTCCAGTTTTGGAGGTAGATAATCACTTTTTTATCCAAACATTTTTTTAGATTATTTATGTTTTACAAACGCAATAATCAAATAATCACTTCAAAACGTAATCCCAGACACCCTCTTAAGCAAGATCGGAAGAAAAAAATATTTTACATCAAAAGCTCAAAAAGAAGTAGAAAATAATATAGTTCATTATCTTATTTTGCTATCTTAATATTTCTCCATAATAAGTATGACGTGGGTAGATTAAGCTTAATAAACTGGCTAGAGTACAACACAGCTCAAAGGGTTGAGAGCTAAAAGAGTTCGAAAGCAAGTAGCTATCATAAGCAGCAAAAGAAACGAAGCAGTGATCTATCACATCACGCTTTACGTGTGGACTCTATCAAACAACAACATTCGGCGCATGTGAGAGAACACACTCTATTATCCGCAGGTCAAAAATCTTCCATTTACCAAAATGGGCAAGTCCCCCACTACAGTCACGGATCAAGAGTCAAAGGTTTCTTCTTATAGTAGATCCATTCCTCTATAAATCACAGGATACCTTCACTCAGATTTCACACACAAATACATTCTCTTCTCTCCCTCCAGGTTGTGTACTTTGCACAATCTATTCTTCACTTCAAATATCAACTACCAATAACACATAAATATCATAAATATTCTAGGTTGAATATCCTTCAATCCAGAGCTCAAGAACAATAACAATACCTTGATTCAACCCTACGTATTGCATACGTGGGGGGGACCCCACGACCTACGTTAGGCAAACCGAAACCCTTGAACCCTTTTTGCCTAACAAATCTTGTCACTACCCTTGGTCTCATATTTGTTGTAGCAACAAGTTGGCGCCCACCGTGGGGCTACGCCACTAAATTCATCTCGAAGACCAATAGTGTAGCTCCAACTTTCCAAAGTTCTCCATGTCTAATAGTGGATCTCTCGAAGAGGTAAATCAAGTGCCTCACACTTCAACACCAAACATTGGTCAAACATCGCCAGCTGCATCTACACCTTTCTCTACTCACCTGTGGAGTTAGAACATTTCTTTACCGCCTGAAGGAAACTTTTTTTTTAAACATCAGCCGTTGAAACCAAAAATTAACACTCCTAGGAAACCATCACTTGCGCTTGCTCACAGAAAAAGGTTGGATACTTCTCTTGTTACATATTTTACTTCTCATAGTGTTTATAAAAAATAAGGTTGGTGTTCTATGTATTTCGGCCCCTTTAAACATGAGTTTAAAAGATTGAAAGAGCCCTTAAATGGGCAATTAAAAGTTGGACATGTGTAACAACTCTAAAAAAAATAGTCTCGATAACAAACCGTAATCAAAACCAGAACTACACGCAATGAAACTTGTATACTCAATCTGGAAAATTTAGCGGTTAAGGAATCTTGACGTCCGACGAACCAAATCGCATAAAAATAGTCTTATTAGATTCACAATTAAAAACCAAATTAATTGGAATCAAGATCGAGCATACGTGATAAGTATCGGCACCAAAATCGAGGAAAAACGCATGATTGGACTAGAAGGGCGACCAAGGACACGCGTCACGACACTGCGCCACGTGTCATGGCTACATGGGACACGTGGCAGTCGAAGCCAGGTCAACCATCCCCGCGACACGCGCCAGGAACGGCCGAACCTAGCGCGACACGCGGGAGGAAACAAATATTGGCTATAAAGCCAGGGGTTTGGGACTAGTTCAATTTGCTCAGTTCGCTCGTTCAAAACGACGTCCTACTTCTTGTATCTCTGTTTCTTTCAACGAAACCCCGAAACTCTTCTCGTTATCAGGGTAATGACTCTAATCATTGGTACGATACTTTATCCGATCAATTGAAACCGATCCAATGAACGTTTAAGTGATGCCCGTATACGGCTATACTTTGTCATCCATCGTGAGGGTTTTGATTTCGTGATTATCGTTAAAGTTGAATTGGGTTAATACACTAATACGAGTCCCATTGTTTCTAGAATTGGAACTCATACTCAGGAAGTTGTTTAACTAGAATACTTAGCAATTAAGTAAACTTAATAGTTAAGTAAAACTTACCAGTTAAGAAACTTAATAGCTAAGCAAGATTAATTAAGCTAAGTAAGATTAATTAATCAGTTAAGTAAGATTAATTAAGCTAAGTAAGATTAACTAATCAGTTAACTAAGATTAATTAATCAGCTAAGTAAGATTAATTAACTACGTAAATTAAACACCTAAATAGATATATATGAGGTAGATAATATATAAGGAATGTATTATCTGATGAAGGTTTTATTTAGGTAAGGTTCAACTGAGGAAGGTGTATCTGGGTAGATAACACCTAAGGAAGTTCTATATGGGATAAGACTTATCCCTTACCTATAAATAGGAAGCTTAGGATTCATTTTTCTTTTCTCATTTCTTCTATTCTTCTCTCTATATGTTGGTGTTCTAACCAATAATCACCGATACGATATTCTTTCCGATTGATTCGGGAACCAACTAACGAATACCAAAGTGCTGTCTAAATAAGACTATACTTTGTGAATTTCATTAAGGTTCTAATCTCGTGACCATCGTTAGGTTTGATATGGTTTTACACTAACACGTATTCCACTTTGTTAAACTAAATGTTTAACTATCAGAAAACTCCGCTCCATAACATACTATCAAACAAAATGTTTAATCATCAGAAGATTCAGAACTATAAAATAGATGCTTAATTATCAGAAGGCATAGAATCAAGAGACTTGTTAAATCAAGACTGCATGCTTATAAAGTGAGTCATTCTCTTTTTACCAAATTGTTTGCAAAACCCTAAATGTTTTCCAGTTATACTTTGCAGTGATTAAGTCTTTGCTAATCTTTAATTACTGGCAGTAAGTGGGGGTATGTGCACATTACTACTAATGATTTATCACTTTAGGTGGGCGAGCCTAATTAGTGATATGTCCACAGTCATAGATCCGGTCGAGTGACAACTGAACCAGCTAATTATAAGATAGGGGCAAATGTGAAAACTCTTATTGTTGTAAATTATAACAATGTGTCTTTTGTACAAATTGAAGGTACTCACCAGTATTTCCTGTTGACCAAACCTTTTTAAAACGCGTTTCAGGTGATTACAGTAGATTGGAATAAGAGTTGGATACGGCATCAAAAGGCTTACAGAAGTGGCTCATTTTATCAATTAAATTAATATAAGAAAAGCTGTTTTATGTATTCGAGCTTATCCCATATTAAAGCTACCTTTGCAAAACATGGGTTTATCCCATCTGTTTAATAAATAAAATCCGGTGTTTCAAAACTCTGATATTTTTCCTAACTCACGGTCCTGATGAAATTTTCCGCTGCAATACTTTTAAAAATAAACCACCGGTACCACTTGGCTGCTTCACGACTCCCGCTCCCGTCCAGGGTAGGGTCGGGGGTCGTGACAGAAGTGGTATAAGAGCCACTTGTTTAAGCAATTAGGTGTTGTAATAATAATACCTAAGTTTAAACGAAGAGTTAGGAAATTAATGTTATCTGGTAGCACCCAGGATAGTATTTAGACTCGAACTTAAGATAGATGCCTTAATATACGCTTCAAGAGAAGCTAATTACTTGTATAAGTATAATTTGGTAGATATTGGTATGCCAAAAGAATAATGACTAGAACATTGCAAATACGATAAATCAGCAATAATACTTGATCACTGTTATTTCGTGCTTAATGGTACTACTTGATTCCAGAATAAAATTCGTTATGTGAATACAAATTTCTTTGTTTCTTGATACAAGTCCTGATAAAAGATTCATTTTAAAATCATGACTTGAGAAAATCTATTTATGGGAAATACAATGATAATTACCTCTCCGGCGAGAACCGGGTAAGATGGGGTTACCTCTCCGGCGAGAACCGGGTAAGAAGGGGTATAATATGTCAAACCAGTGACAAAATTCCCTAAATAGTACCATGACCTGATGTCTGAACTGTTTTTGGAAATATGAATCTGTTAAATACATTGACCTTATGAATAGTATGTATATTACAGTATGTGAAATATATGATTATATAGATATGTATATCTATAAGGAAATTCAAAAGCCATAACGATTGACAATTTAGAATAAATCACAAGCATGTGTGTCAATGATAATTCTAGATTCCTTTATCTGGAATCTCTTGCATATATCTAATTCCGATATCGAACATTATTTCGTTTGATCATCTGTCTTGTAACTCGTGCGACAATATAAGCGACGGGAACCCTTAAGTTGGACGCCATTATTATGACATCTATTCTATTTTAATTAATCAAGAAGATAATTTACGCAAAACGAAGCACGAACGTGCAAAATTTCATGAAACTTAAGCTATACATCAATGGAGGTTGAAATACGTCACCTACGAATTTCGAGGCAAGATCATTGAGGAGGCACGATGGAGCAATTCAACGACGGTGCTAGTTTTCACTAGCAAGAGAACTATCAATCAGGATGCGACGATTTGTCACGCGATCCTGCAACAACATAAATCACACAAAGGAAAAGACACATGTCTCCGCATTTCCCTCATCTCATTTACGACAAATACGCCATGTTCGACATTTCATGGTAGTGTCATCTAACAATTGACCATCACACGAAATTCCAGGGAAAGTCCTTAAAATTCTTTTATTTAAATTCTGACTTTTGCATCTGGTGAGTAGATTTTCACAGCTTTACTCCTTTTAACGGTCATTGTATCACGATAATCTCTTTCATTATAACAAATCCTCATTTGCTTCATTTCTTGAAAAATTTATATGTTACACATGCATCGTTTGTTATGCATGTGGTTCCACTTTGAATGATTGCTATATCTAAATTATTTCTTCATAATCTGGATAATCCGCTTTCTTGTAAGTATTGACTCCTTGCTATCAAGTCAATGAATTTCTTGAAAAATTCTTTTCTTTTCAAGACACGTACATGGTTTTGTTATCGTAACTATTGCGAAATTTCCTTGTCGATGCATTTATTTAATCAATGTCAGATTGTGTTTAAACCAAGTTCAACTATTTGAACTTGCTCGCAATACGTATTTAATTCCAGGTCCCATATGATGGATTGAGGCCATCATACTCGAAATAATCCCAACAAGCACCTCATTTATTTTGAACCATAACATGCTTGAATCGTTTCTTTGATCACGATCACCTTGTGGTGACGTTTCCACAAATTTGAAGCTTGCGCTAATCTCATTTACAGATTTAATTAATTATTTATTTATTTATATTAAATCCGCTTTGTTTGTTTATCATAAAGTAATCTTAACACAATCATGTGTTAAGATAATGGTACACAAATTCATGTCATATTTCAGTGTATCTCTTAACGGTTCTACAGCGTCGATCGAGCAATTCGTGATCTTTATTGCTTTCGATCGAAAAACATTATTCAATTGTTTCATTTTCAATCGAAAATCCTACTAGATTTTTTAAAACAAACATTCGGATTTACTTCATCGAACTTTCATTTGATTTCAAAACACGATGAACTCGTTCGGTCACCACTACTATTATTTCAATCACTATGACACCTTGTGGCGTCGATATAAACTTGTAGCTTGAGCAAATCTATATATACCTTTCACTTGACTCATCCTTGAAAGTGGTCGTAATCCAACTTTGTGTTAAGTCAATCATACACTAAACTTTGTTGTATTTCGGGGTATCTTTGTAATTCAATAATGTTAAAACACTTATTCTTCCTCATATTATGATTCGATAGTTGACACATCATCTTTGTAATCCTATTCAGTCTAGCTTATTGATTCTAATCTTTCTGACCCATGTAAACTTAGTCATTCTGATGATTGTATCCTTACACTTCGTCCAAATAATACCAATTTATGGAAATTATTCAGTTGAACCATTAGGTTCTATTTGTTGTAAACTGTTCTCGTATTCACAAAATTTGAACATATTTTGATTCAAGTACAGTATCGTTTACCTTAATCCTATTATTTAACGTGTAACCTAATTCGGGAATGATATCGTAACCCAAATCTCAAGGACGAGATTTAAAACAAGGTGGGGAGGATGTAACAACTCTCAAAAAAATAGTCTCGATAACAAACCCTAATCAAAACAAGAACTGCACGCAATGAAACTTGTATACTCAATCTGGAAAACTTAGCGGTTAAGGAATCTTGACCTCCGATGAACCAAATCGCATAAAAATAGTCTTATTAGATTCACAATTAAAAACCAAATTAATTGGAATCAAGATCGAGCATACGTGATAAGTATCGGCACCAAAATCGAGGAAAACGCATGATTGGACTAGAAGGGCGGCCAAGGACACACGTCACGACACTGCGCCACGTGTCAAGGCTACGTGGGGCACGTGGCAGTCGAAGCCAGGTCAACCATCCCCGCGACACGCGCCAGGAACGGCCGAACCTGGCGCGACACGCGGGAGGAAACAAATATTGGCAATAAAGCCAGGGGTTTGGGACTAGTTCAATTTGCTCAGTTCGCTCGTTCAAAACGATGTCCTACTTCTTTCAACGAAACCCCTAAAACCCCGAAACTCTGCTCGTTATCAGGGTAATGACTCTAATCACTGGTACGATACTTTATCCGATCAATTGAAACCGATCCAATGAATGTTTAAGTGCTGCCCGTATACGGCTATACTTTGTCATTCATCGTGAGGGTTTTGATTTCGTGATTATCGTTAAAGTTGAATTGGGTTATTACACTAATACGAGTCCCAATGTTTCTAGAATTAGAACTCATACTCAGGAAGCTGTTTAACTAGAATACTTAGCAATTAAGTAAACTTAATAGTTAAGTAAAACTTAGCAGTTAAGAAACTTAATAGCTAAGCAAGATTAACTAAGCTAAGTAAGATTAATTAATCAGTTAAGTAAGATTAATTAATCAGCTAAGTAAGATTAATTAACTAAGTAAATTAAACTAGTGATATCTCAGTACGCTAACAAATAAACATGAAACACACAAAACACATAAAATCAACGAATCATCAGAGTTAGCAGTTGCAGGCTCAGAATCGAGACACATAAAAATCGAGAAATAGATTGTCTGTGGCTATTAGACATTGACTATCCAAAGTGGTTCGACTATTCACAAGGATCCGTTGTGCACATTTGACCTTCAGGACTATGCTTTTGCCTCGGTTCTTGGGCGTTTGGTACACATCCCGTTAGTCATATTGTGACTTCAGGTCTTTGGAGTCCGTCGAAACTTTGGTGAGAGCTTTGTAAAACAAAGTAATAGTCAGAAAAAGTCGTCAAGGTTAGGGTTTCACCCCTAGCTTAACAATTTCATCCTTGTTTTGATAAAATTGAGGAGTTTATTCATCAAAATATGGATTTCACTCCTGATTTGGCATAATTCTCCTCGTTTGTAGATAAAATACGGGTTGTTTAAGCAACTTTAGTCGAGAGATTGCGGTTTTCACACCTAATCTCGACTTCATCGCCTATTCATAATTGAAAATTTGAGTGCTGTGATAGTGTAGCATAAGCGAGAATAGTGAGAAATGGGCTCGTAGATAATCCCTACTGGATGTACACAACTCGGTCTGTTGGTTCCTAACTATAGACTAGGTCTCTGAGACATCGACCCGGACTAGGTCGTGTCTTGCCTAATTCCCAATAGTTATGGCTCTGATACCAATCTGTCACACCCCAACCGATGGCGGAAACATCGGGGTATGGCACTGAGCGAAACAGATTGTCCAGAAGTTTCCATAACAATTATCATTACCAATTAATTTAAAGTAACATGTCCCATACCATGTCTTAAAAGGCAAACAAATTATTACAGACAAAATCTAGGCAAATAGTTCTGTTCCGACAACTCAGATTTATACATAGATAGTTTATTTTTTGGTTTCTAGGACCTCTTTTCCAAGCTTCGATTTCATCACTGCGCAGAGAGCATCCTAGACCTTTCCTAGCCTCGATTTCACAGCGAGCTAGGCATATAAATAATTTAAGCACCTGTCACATACGTTAAAATAAAAGTCAATACATATAGGGTAAAGGTGAGCATACAAGTTTGATAATAACATATAGAGTTCGAATTCGTTTACGCATAACCAGCACGTATGTGACAACTCGAAATTCCGACATCCTTTATTTGCATTTAATGCACGTTGACTTTGACTTGTTTGACTTGTTTGACTTATAACTGTACACTGATTGTAATTTGAGATGATTGTTGGATATGCTACGTGCTGATATGATAATACTTATTGTGATGGTTGCATGCATATGTGTTTAATGATTTAATGGGAACCTGTTGTAAACACTCAGACTATTAAGCCCTGTATAAACTCGACGAAACACATGTGCCATTCGTCATATACCACCCGACGAAACAGGTGTTTCGCCATCAACATCTCGACGAATCAAATGTGATTCGCCGGCCCGTCAGTTTCGCCAAGCCCAGTAAGGGCCCAAAACACTTAGACGCGTATAAGTTATACGGAACCGCTCAGTTCGTCACTTTAGCAAAACAGAAAAACCCTAGAGCTCCCACTCCTGTGTGACGGCAGATTAGAGTTCTCGAAGCCTCGTTAAGAGATTAAACCTTCGTACTATCGACCTCGGTTAGTCATATGTTTGTTTAATCGATTTCATGACTCTTGATTTCTGAATTCATGCTTAGGTATATGTTTGATTTATAGAATGGTTATGAATATGATGATGTTGTTTCGTTATGCATGCTTAATCGATTTCACAGCTATATCTGAAACGTGGTATTGATTTAGGGTTTCTTATAAACAAGATCAGATTGTTGATATTGATCATCAGAATAGTAGGTTGATAATGTTAAATCCGGGAATGTTGTTGGATGGCCTAGGGTTAATTCATGGCTTTAGTTATGATTGGAAATCACGGATATTGATGTTTTGCTGGATGAATATCGTATGACTTGAGTATGATGATGGTTGTGTGATTCTGTCTGCTAATCGGATTAGGGTTTCTGTGATAATGACGTAACTGACTTACGACGAATCAAACTGTTTTTGACGAAACGCAGGTAACGACGAAACAGGAATCTGTTTCGTCGAGACCTCAACGACGAATCACAAGGTAGACGAAACAGGGTGTTTCGTCGAAGGGATTTATGGCGAAACAGGGGTGTTTCGCCAAGTGGGTAATCAACAACAGTAACCTGTTTATATTCTGTTTAAGTGTTAACCTGGTTAGTTAACTGCAGTTAAGTGTAACCATCTTGTGTATGATCTGAAATACGTGCTACGTGCTACTTGCTTACCAACTGTGTGTCTACACTTGAACACAAACTAATTTCACATACGTGCATACTTTAGGACGTGATTGATTACTTGCGAGCATACACTTAGCATACCGAGCAAACCAAGGTGAGTTCACACTCTTACCAAGGCATGGGATTTCCCAGTTGGGTTGGGAATGGGATTGAATGATTACCTGTACTTACATTAACACTAGACTATTTACCACGGTCCTCGGATTGGGAAGGATGCCTGTGCCAAATTCTACGCAAAGCCTACGTACTGTCCTCGGATTGGGAAGGACACCAGCACTAAACCTACGTAAAACTTACGTACTACCGTCCTCGGATTGGGAAGGACGCCAGTGCTAAACCTACGTACTACCGTCCTCGGATTGGGAAGGACGCCAGTGCTAAACCTACGTACTACCGTCCTCGGATTGGGAAGGACGCCAGCGCTAAACCTACGTACTCGCTACGTACTGTCCTCGGTTGGGAAGGGCACTTACATAAAACCTGCGTAAACCTATACTTACTACTATCCTCGGATTGGGAAGGATACTTATGATTACGAATAGTCTAGGGGATATATACAACATGGGAAGCCCCCACCAATAGAACGTACTATCGGCCCAGTAGAGCCACATGTTACATACGAACTTACTATTACGCATTTACTTTCTGTGAACTCGCTCAACTAGTTGTTGACTCTCTGCTGCATGCCTTGCAGGATCTTAGGTACATTGGAGCTTGCACAGGGAGGAGCAGATCGTTGTGGGCACGGATTGTGGATCTTATATTGAAACATCAAACATTGAACTTGTTACTTACGTTGGGTTTACATTTTAGGCTTCCGCTATACACTTAACATGTTTTGTTGGGACACCTTTCATATCGTTTGGTCTAAATTACATTAAATTCTTATTACGTTTGATATGATTGGTGGCTTGATCCTGGTCAGTCACGCCTCCAAGCGGTGATACTCCGCGTGTGGATTTTGGGGGTGTGACAACGTACACATAGTGAAATGAAGCACGTTAGTTATCGACATAGATCCATCGATACCAATGACTGCGGGTTGACTGCCTGAGGCAGTTCGCAATACATGATTACCACCGTAATCCATGCAAGTAATTGTCCTTAACAACCCCTGCGAACAGGTGCTGAGTCCAAACTATAGTACTAACGTTGCTAAAGCAGGTAGATAGCATTCCATGTGTAAACATAACAAACAAGCATTCATAAGCCACGTATAACATGCATTAACGGTTAGCGTTCAAATAGTATTGAGTAGTGTGTTCGATGTGATTTGAATAGTTGTAACGTATGTAACACCCAAAAGTGCATAAAGCAAAAAGGGATCGAGTATACTCACAGCGGTTGATGGATTGAAGGGAGCGCTTAGCGAGTAAAGTTAGCCTGAATGGATTGATAGCATAACGATAAGTGGCGCGTAAAACGATACAAAGTATGAATGGGTCGGATAGCAGTTCGGTCGGACGGTAATCCGAACGGACGGCTTGTTTGGGCGGATGGCAATTCGTTCGGATGGTCATCCGGTCGGACGGTAGTCCAGTCGGATGACTATTCGAGTGGATTGTTTCTTCCTATGAGAAGGATGTGTTTGTGTATGATGGCCTGTCTTTTGAAGTTTTCGTTGTAGCATTTTGAAAACATTGAAGTATCTCTATCCTTCAAGTCGGTCGATCGGACAGTCAATCGTGCGGACGACAATCCGTGCGGATGGTCATCCGGTCGGACGGTAGTCCGGTCGGATGGCGGCTCTAGTGATGAGGTAACTTAGTGGGAACAAGTTCACAGCAGGAGTGTCACTCGGTCGGATGTCCATCCGATCGGGTGGCAACCCTGTTAATGAATATGTTGAAAATTGTTTAAGTCTTTAAAGTCCTAGTATCTCATGATCCGAAGAGTAATCCGGTCGGATGGTAATCCGATCGGATGGCGATTTATTCAATACTCAAACTTCAGATAGAGTTGATGAAGTGTGGGACCCAAGGTGTGATCCGTTCGGACAGCAATCCGTTTGGGTAGCCTATCCGCTCGGACAGTAGTCCGGTCAGATAGCACTTCGTCCCGGTTACTCCGGTCGTCTTACACTTGGTCGTTTTGTTTGTTCGTAGCTTTATCGAGACGCTTTGACATTGTGTTAACCAACAGAACCCCATCTTGACCCAAGTGACCTGATCGACCAGGAATCACCCTAGTTCGGCCAGTTAACCGATTCAAGACGGTTGTTCTTGGTTAACCCGAAATCGGTGGTCTCGTGAGTAGAATCCAGATCTTGAGCTAGCATAACACTAAGAATGAGAGGAGGACTAGATGAACATACAAGACTTTTATGGACTGTCGTCCTACTACTTTCAGCAACACTGAAGGAGCTGTTGGACTCCTCCATTAGTTCGAGGAACTCGAATCGGTCTACGAATGTGCGAATGACCTGAGGCTCGTAAGGTGAAATATGCCACCGATATTCTCGAAGGCACTGCGCAAACTTGGTGGAACGCGCAAGTTACGATGTTGGAGCTGGCGGCTGCTAATGCCACCCCATGGAATGATTTTAAGGAACCTATCAAACGTGAATACAGTAGTTATGATGCCATCCACAAGTTGGAAGTGGAGTCCTTTAACATGAAGATGACGGGGTCAGAGATAGAAGCGTGCACGGTAACGATCCAACAAACTGGCAATTTTGTGGTCAACTATGGTGGATCCTCCCATAAAGAGTTTTGAGCTGTACCTCAAAGGCTTAGTACCAGGAATTCAAAACCATGTGAAGACGGCTAAACTTGCTGCTATTCAAGATGTTACTCATCTTGCTCATCGTCTCACAGACCAGGCAGTGGGACAGAACAAGCTGCCTCAACGTATCAGCGATACTACTACCACTACTACTTCAACTACTTCTGCTACCCTCAGTGACAACGAATAAAAATGGGATGGAATCTCTAGCAAGGGTCCGACTACGATTCCGTCCCAGGCACAGCAGTGAAAGATCGAGGACAACCAAAGTCCTAATCAGCAACATTTAGTATTCAAGGGCAGGGTGGATACAAGGGAAACCACCCTAAGCGCAAACGATGTAACCTGCACCACAGCGGGCAGGGCAAACGCAATCATTGGCAATAATGCAACAAGCTTGGTCATGGAACCAAAGATGGTAGAAACTCACGTCCTGCCAACCAGATCCAACAACAACAGCCACAAGATCTATAGAATTGGCGACAACAGCATGGTAACAAGGGATGTTATCCGATGGTGCTGAAGGTCACTTCAAAATACACTGCCCACGGTTGAACCAGAACCAGAATTAGAACCACAATCAAAGAAACAGGAACGATAATGGAGGCAACAATGGGGGTAATAACGACGGCAATGGTGCCAGGGGTCGAGTGTTCGTGATTGGTCAGGATGATGCTAGGAAGGCCCCCAACGTTGTGATAGCTTCGACGTCGTCATTGGTATGGATTGGTTATCTCAACAACAAGCGGAGATTTTATGCAAGGAAAAGATCATTCGTATTCCCCGTTCTGGTAAAGAACCTCTCGAAGTTCAAGGTGACAGGAGTGGTGTCGTGAGTGGCATCATTTCTTTCTTGAAGGCTCAGAAGTGTTTGCGCAAGGGGCACACTGCTATATCAGCACCCGTTACAGATACATCGAAGGAAAGAGAAAAAGATTGAAGATATTCCTGTAGTACGTGACTTTCCTCAAGTGTTTCCTGAGGAACTACCTGGGTTGCCACCTCATCGTCAAGTCGAATTCCAGATCGAACTCGCTCCAGGAGCAGCACCTATAGCTCGGGCACCTTATCGTTTAGCTCCAACTGAATTGGAAGAACTGTCAAAGCAACTACAAGAACTCTTGGAAAAGGGTTTTATACGTCCTAGCTCTTCGCCTTGGGGAGCTCCAGTGTTATTCGTAAAGAAGAAAGACGGTACGTTTAGGATGTGTATAGACTACCGTGAACTCAACAAGGTGACGATCAAGAATTGTTATCCTCTTCCGCGCATAGATGATTTATTCAACCAGGTGCAAGGGTCGAGCTACTACTCCAAGATAGACTTAAGGTCAGGATACCATCAGCTGAGAGTCCGGGATGAGGACGTCTCTAAAACAGCATTTAGAACTCGCTACGGCCACTACAAGTTTTTGGTCATGCCATTCGGGCTAACGAACGCGCCTGCAGTTTTTTTTTCATGGATCTTATGAACAGGGTGTGCAACCCCTATCTCGACAAGTTTGTCATTGTTTTCATTGACGACATCCTGATTTATTCGAAGAGTCAGGAGGAACACGAGCAGCACCTACGACTTATACTGGAACTTCTACGAACGGAACAGCTATACGCTAAGTTTTCTAAATGTGACTTCTGGCTTCGTGAAGTCCACTTTTTAGGCCACGTGGTGAACAAGGATGGGATTCATGTAGATCCATCCAAGGTAGATTCGATTAAGAACTGGCCTGCGCCTCGCACACCAACAGAAATACGCCAATTCTTAGGTTTGGCAGGTTACTACAGAAGGTTCATCAAAGACTTTTCAAAGATTGCTCAGCCGCTTACACTACTGACACAGAAGGGTGTTGTTTACCGTTGGGGTAATGCACAGGAAACAGCGTTCCAACACTTAAAGGATAGACTCTGTAGCGCACCTATCCTCTCATTGCCTGAAGGCACGGATGATTTTGTAGTCTACTGCGACGCATCCATCCAAGGTCTTGGATGTGTATTGATGCAAAGGGATAAAGTCATTGCGTATGCTTCGCGCCAACTTAAGATTCACGAACGGAATTACACAACACACGACTTAGAGTTGGGAGCGGTTGTTTTTGCACTTAAGATATGGCGACACTACTTGTACGGCACTAAATGTGCTATCTACACTGATCACAGAAGCCTCGAACATATCTTCAAACAGAAGGAACTGAATATGCGACAACGACGATGGGTCGAACTGCTAAACGACTACGAATGCTCAATCAGGTACCACCCAGGTAAAGCCAATGTTGTGGCTGACGCCCTCAGTCGAAAGGACACCGCGCCTAAGCGCGTGCGAGCTTTACAGCTCACCATACAGTCTAACCTTCCTTCACAGATACGAGATGCTCAGGTAGAAGCATTGAAACCAGACCATGTCAGGGCTGAAGCCCTACGCGGCTCAAGGCAACGCTTAGAACAAAAGGCAGACGGCGCTTATTACGTAACAGGACGCATCTGGGTTCCACTCTATGGTAAACTACGCGAGCTGGTAATGGATGAAGCTCACAAGTCTCGCTACTCGGTACACCCTGGTTCGGATAAAATGTACCACGATATTAAGACTACATACTGGTGGCCTAGCATGAAGGCCCACATAGCCACATACGTTAGCAAATGCTTGACTTGTGCGAGAGTCAAGGCAGAATATCAGAAACCGTCAGGACCACTCCAACAACCTGAGATACCACAATGGAAATGGGAGCAAATTTCCATGGATTTTGTTACTGGCCTACCTAGATCTCAGCGCGGAAATGATACTATTTGGGTGATCGTGGATCGACTCACAAAGTCTGCTCACTTCTTGGCAATCAAAGAAACAGACAAGTTCTCTACCTTAGCAGACATCTACTTAAAAGAAGTGGTCTCGAGGCACGGAGTGCCCACCTCCATCATCTCTGATCGTGACGCACGTTTTACTTCAGAGCTGTGGCAAGCAATGCATAAATCTTTTGGCTCTCGTTCAGACATGAGCACGGCGTATCATCCTCAGACGGAGGGGCAGTCTGAGCGCATCATTCAAACTCTAGAAGACATGCTTCGGGCGTGCGTAATTGACTTTGGCAATGGTTGGGAGAAACATCTGCCACTTGTGGAATTTTCATACAATAACAGCTACCACACCAGCATTAAAGCTGCACCATTCGAGGCATTGTACGGGCGTAAATGCCGGTCACCTCTCTGTTGGGCAGAGGTGGGTAATAGTCAAATCACGGATCCAGAAATGGTAGTCGATACTACAGAAAAGATTGCACAAATACGACAACGCATGGCGGCAGCACGCGACCGTCAGAAAGCATACGCTGATTTAGACAGGAAACCACTCGAGTTCCAAGTTGGGGATCGAGTGCTACTCAAAGTTTCACCCTGGAAGGGTGTGGTTTGTTTGGCAAGCGCGGCAAACTAAATCCACGATATATTGGACCTTTCGAAGTTGTTGAGGAGATAGGCAGGGTAGCCTACCGATTGAACTTACCAGCTGAACTCAGTGCAGTTCACAACGTCTTTCACGTGTCGAATCTGAAGAAGTGTCTGTCAGATGAGACCCACATAGTTCCTTTTAAGGAACTCACTATCGACGAGCGGTTGCAGTTCGTCGAGAAACCAGTTGAGATCACGGACCAGGATGTTAAGGTCCTCAAGAACACGAGAATCCCTCTTGTACGAGTTCGTTGGAACTCCCGTCGCGGCCCAGAGTTCATCTGGGAGCGTGAAGATCAAATGAAACTCAAGTATCCCCAGTTATTCGGAACCAATGCAACTACTACTGAGGCTGAAGCTACCAATACAGAATTTCGGGACGAAATTCCAAATCAACGGGGGGATAATGTGACACCCCAAGAAAACCAGTAATCTTCGCAAACCTGCTCGGGGAGCCGCGATACAATACAGGTAAACAACGTCACACCACTAGCTTCCTCAGTAACCGCATGCTAAATTTCGGGACGAAATTTCTTTCAAGTTGGGGATAATGTGACAACTCGAAATTCCGACATCCTTTATTTGCATTTAATGCACGTTGACTTTGACTTGTTTGACTTGTTTGACTTATAACTGTACACTGATTGTAATTTGAGATGATTGTTGGATATGCTACGTGCTGATATGATAATACTTATTGTGATGGTTGCATGCATATGTGTTTAATGATTTAATGGGAACCTGTTGTAAACACTCAGACTATTAAGCCCTGTATAAACTCGACGAAACACATGTGCCATTCGTCATATACCACCCGACGAAACAGGTGTTTCGCCATCAACATCTCGACGAATCAAATGTGATTCGCCGGCCCGTCAGTTTCGCCAAGCCCAGTAAGGGCCCAAAACACTTAGACGCGTATAAGTTATATGGAACCGCTCAGTTCGTCACTTTAGCAAAACAGAAAAACCCTAGAGCTCCCACTCCTGTGTGACGGCAGATTAGAGTTCTCGAAGCCTCGTTAAGAGATTAAACCTTCGTACTATCGACCTCGGTTAGTCATATGTTTGTTTAATCGATTTCATGACTCTTGATTTCTGAATTCATGTTTAGGTATATGTTTGATTTATAGAATGGTTATGAATATGATGATGTTGTTTCGTTATGCATGCTTAATCGATTTCACAGCTATATCTGAAACGTGGTATTGATTTAGGGTTTCTTATAAACAAGATCAGATTGTTGATATTGATCATCAGAATAGTAGGTTGATAATGTTAAATCCGGGAATGTTGTTGGATGGCCTAGGGTTAATTCATGGCTTTAGTTATGATTGGAAATCACGGATATTGATGTTTTGCTGGATGAATATCGTATGACTTGAGTATGATGATGGTTGTGTGATTCTGTCTGCTAATCGGATTAGGGTTTCTGTGATAATGACGTAACTGACTTACGACGAATCAAACTGTTTTTGACGAAACGCAGGTAACGACGAAACAGGAATCTGTTTCGTCGAGACCTCAACGACGAATCACAAGGTAGACGAAACAGGGTGTTTCGTCGAAGGGATTTATGGCGAAACAGGGGTGTTTCGCCAAGTGGGTAATCAGCAACAGTAACCTGTTTATATTCTGTTTAAGTGTTAACCTGGTTAGTTAACTGCAGTTAAGTGTAACCATCTTGTGTATGATCTGAAATACGTGCTACGTGCTACTTGCTTACCAACTGTGTGTCTACACTTGAACACAAACTGATTTCACATACGTGCATACTTTAGGACGTGATTGATTACTTGCGAGCATACACTTAGCATACCGAGCAAACCAAGGTGAGTTCACACTCTTACCAAGGCATGGGATTCCCCAGTTGGGTTGGGAATGGGATTGAATGATTACCTGTACTTACATTAACACTAGACTATTTACCACGGTCCTCGGATTGGGAAGGATGCCTGTGCCAAATTCTACGCAAAGCCTACGTACTGTCCTCGGATTGGGAAGGACACCAGCACTAAACCTACGTAAAACTTACGTACTACCGTCCTCGGATTGGGAAGGACGCCAGTGCTAAACCTACGTACTACCGTCCTCGGATTGGGAAGGACGCCAGTGCTAAACCTACGTACTACCGTCCTCGGATTGGGAAGGACGCCAGCGCTAAACCTACGTACTCGCTACGTACTGTCCTCGGTTGGGAAGGGCACTTACATAAAACCTGCGTAAACCTATACTTACTACTATCCTCGGATTGGGAAGGATACTTATGATTACGAATAGTCTAGGGGATATATACAACATGGGAAGCCCCCACCAATAGAACGTACTATCGGCCCAGTAGAGCCACATGTTACATACGAACTTACTATTACGCATTTACTTTCTGTGAACTCGCTCAACTAGTTGTTGACTCTCTGCTGCATGCCTTGCAGGATCTTAGGTACATTGGAGCTTGCACAGGGAGGAGCAGATCGTTGTGGGCACGGATTGTGGATCTTATATTGAAACATCAAACATTGAACTTGTTACTTACGTTGGGTTTACATTTTAGGCTTCCGCTATACACTTAACATGTTTTGTTGGGACACCTTTCATATCGTTTGGTCTAAATTACATTAAATTCTTATTACGTTTGATATGATTGGTGGCTTGATCGTGGTCAGTCACGCCTCCAAGCGGTGATACTCCGCGTGTGGATTTTGGGGGTGTGACAACGTACACATAGTGAAATGAAGCACGTTAGTTATCGACATAGATCCATCGATACCAATGACTGCGGGTTGACTGCCTGAGGCAGTTCGCAATACATGATTACCACCGTAATCCATGCAAGTAATTGTCCTTAACAACCCCTGCGAACAGGTGCTGAGTCCAAACTATAGTACTAACGTTGCTAAAGCAGGTAGATAGCATTCCATGTGTAAACATAACAAACAAGCATTCATAAGCCACGTATAACATGCATTAACGGTTAGCGTTCAAATAGTATTGAGTAGTGTGTTCGATGTGATTTGAATAGTTGTAACGTATGTAACACCCAAAAGTGCATAAAGCAAAAAGGGATCGAGTATACTCACAGCGGTTGATGGATTGAAGGGAGCGCTTAGCGAGTAAAGTTAGCCTGAATGGATTGATAGCATAACGATAAGTGGCGCGTAAAACGATACAAAGTATGAATGGGTCGGATAGCAGTTCGGTCGGACGGTAATCCGAACGGACGGCTTGTTTGGGCGGATGGCAATTCGTTCGGATGGTCATCCGGTCGGACGGTAGTCCAGTCGGATGACTATTCGAGTGGATTGTTTCTTCCTATGAGAAGGATGTGTTTGTGTATGATGGCCTGTCTTTTGAAGTTTTCGTTGTAGCATTTTGAAAACATTGAAGTATCTCTATCCTTCAAGTCGGTCGATCGGACAGTCAATCGTGCGGACGACAATCCGTGCGGATGGTCATCCGGTCGGACGGTAGTCCGGTCGGATGGCGGCTCTAGTGATGAGGTAACTTAGTGGGAACAAGTTCACAGCAGGAGTGTCACTCGGTCGGATGTCCATCCGATCGGGTGGCAACCCTGTTAATGAATATGTTGAAAATTGTTTAAGTCTTTAAAGTCCTAGTATCTCATGATCCGAAGAGTAATCCGGTCGGATGGTAATCCGATCGGATGGCGATTTATTCAATACTCAAACTTCAGATAGAGTTGATGAAGTGTGGGACCCAAGGTGTGATCCGTTCGGACAGCAATCCGTTTGGGTAGCCTATCCGCTCGGACAGTAGTCCGGTCAGATAGCACTTCGTCCCGGTTACTCTGGTCGTCTTACACTTGGTCGTTTTGTTTGTTCGTAGCTTTATCGAGACGCTTTGACATTGTGTTAACCAACAGAACCCCATCTTGACCCAAGTGACCTGATCGACCAGGAATCACCCTAGTTCGGCCAGTTAACCGATTCAAGACGGTTGTTCTTGGTTAACCCGAAATCGGTGGTCTCGTGAGTAGAATCCAGATCTTGAGCTAGCACAACACTAAGAATGAGAGGAGGACTAGATCTAGGTCCGGTTCTATCGGTTTCAAGTGCATTGAGTGCAAAAGGGTTAAAAGAAAGTTAGAAACCATCTTTCAATTCTTTTTCACTATGTTTATGTTTAGATCTAGCATAGATCTCTGTTCATTTGTGTGGAAATCGGTTAGATCCGATTTGTTCTTGGTGGATTGAAGCCAAAACATGAAGGTCTTCAAGAACACATGATGACATCATCCTAGAACACCTCAAATCTAGCGATTTCACGATTAAAAGTTAAGATTCAAAAGATAGAAAGGTGTAGGAGTGCGTATAGATCAAGAAAGTACAAGATTTAGGACGAGATCTTACCAAGATTGAGAGAAATCAAAGAAAAGGTGAGCTGAGCGTGCTGGTCGGATAGAGGTTTCCAAAAGTAGAAAGTTTGAGAGTGATAGGGGTATTTATAGGCTTCCAAAAGGGGAAAGTGTGGGTTGGTCGGATGGCATCCCGCCCGAATGACTATCTGGTCGGATGTCATCTCGGTCGGATGGCATCTTGACACCATGGCCAAGTGGCAGCCTGGTCGGATGGCTATCCGGCCGGATGGCACTTGGTTCGTGTTCTCGACGCGACGACTTCTGCTGATTCCGTTTCGATTGCGATTGCGCATCGCTTGCAATAGAGACTCCTATTCAAATTACTTTTAATCCCAACTACTATCATAGTTCGATTTCGATTGAGTTCGATTGCGTTTCGATTGCGATTGATTGCGTTTCGATTGATTCCCACACATACATAAATTAAACATGCACAAGTAACACATAAGGCACACACACACGTATACAATAACTAAAGTGCGTAGTTTGAGTTGCGATTTGATGTCGATTCGATTAGCATAGTTCGATTATCGTTTAGTTAGCTTTATCGCATTGTTACTTCCTATAGTTCACAGTCGTAAGTTGCTTAGATTGCGAATAACATACTTCTATTATTGTAGTTATTGTCAATTACTCCACATAACACAACTAAAATAACATACAAAAGAAGTCTACTACAAGTCAAGTCGCACGAAATCGGTCGTTGACTTTGACCTTGACTTTGACTTCTCGAAAACACGGGGTGTTACAGCCTCCCCTTGTTTAGGGAATTTCGTCCCGAAATTAGGCTGAAGCCGTAACAAACAACTGCGGGTACTTCGCCTTCATGTCGCTTTCGAGTTCCCAAGTGAACTCTGCGCCTCGTTTGCCTTCCCATCGGACTTTCACAATAGGAATGCGTGAGCGTCTGAGTTGCTTGGTTTGGCGATCCATGATCTCAATAGGCTTTTCCACGAAGTGTAATGTTTCGTTCACCTGAAGGTCATCAAGTGGAACATGTAAGTCGTGGTCGGCTAGGCACTTTCGGAGGTTTGACACGTGGAAAGTCGGGTGGACGTTACTAAGTTCCTCCGGTAGTTCGAGTCTGTAGGCGACTTTTTCGATCCTTTCCAGAATCTTAAAAGGTCCAATATATCGAGGAGCGAGCTTTCCTTTCTTACCGAATCGGACCACACCCTTCCAAGGTGATACCTTTAGGAGTACGTAGTCACCAACGTCAAATTCAAGGGGCTTGCGTCGTCTATCGGCATAACTTTTCTGTCGATTCCAAGCTTTTACTAGGTTGTCTCGACTTTGGAAAATATTGTCTGTCGTTTCTTGTAATAGCTCAGGACCGGTTAATTGAGAATGCCCGATCTCGTGCCACACAATAGGCGATCGACATCTTCTTCCGTATAAAGCCTCGAATGGTGCCATTTGAATGCTTGCATGATAGCTGTTGTTATACGAGAATTCGACTAACGGCAGGTATTTATCCCAATTACCACCGAAGTCTATGACACATGAACGTAGCATGTCTTCAAGAGTACGGATCGTTCTTTCAGTCTGACCGTCGGTTTGGGGGTGGAAAGCGGTACCTAGATTTAGCGATGTACCTAGTGCCATTTGAAATGTTTCCCACAGTCGCGAGGTAAACCGAGCATCACGATCAGAGATGATGTCACGATGCGTCCCATGATTACAAATGATCTCGTCGGTGTAGATTCGGGCTAATCGTTCTACCTTGTAGTCTTCCCGTATTGGCAAAAAGTGAGCAGATTTGGTCAAACGGTCAACCACAACCTAGATGTTGTCGTGACCTGATGACGTGTGCGGTAGCTTTGTTACGAAGTCCATAGCTATACTCTCCCACTTCCACATAGGGATCGGTGGTTGTTCGAGTAAGCCAGAGGGTCTTTGATATTCAGCCTTGACTCTTGCACAAGTCAGACATTTTCCAACATAGAGAGCAATATCCCTTTTCATTCCCGGCCACCAGTACTTATAGCGAAGATCCTGGTACATTTTGTCGGCACCGGGATGAATAGAATACCGGGATTTGTGGGCTTCGTCCATCAAAATCTGTCGCAGATCGGTCCGTTTAGGAATCCAAATTCGGTCCAGAAAGTGGAATATCCCATTTGATTTACTCACGAGCTGGGCTCCATCGTGGTAGATTCTTTCCTTCTTCAGAGTGCGTTCATTAAAACACGCATGCTGAGCTTCGCGGATGAGGGTTTCGAGGTCGTATTGGGCTTGAACATTACGAGTGCTAAGCAGATAGCTCCGTCTGCTGAGTGCGACGGCAACAACATTTGTTTTGCATGGGTGATAACGAATCTCACAGTCATAATCGTTGAGAAGTTCTACCCATCTGCGTTGACGCATATTATTCCATCTGATTAAAGATATGCTATAGGCTCCTATGATCGGTGAAGATCGTACACTTGGTACCATACAGGTAGTGTCGCCAAATCTTTAACGCAAAAACAACCGCGCCTAGCTCGAGGTCATGGGTTGTATAGTTCTTCTCGTGGATTTTGAGCTGACGAGATGCGTAAGCTATAACCTTGTCCCGCCGCATAAGGACACAACCGAGACCAAGGTTGGAAGCATCACAGTAGACAATGAAATCGTCGTTTCTGTCGGGCAATGTGAGAACAGGAGCATTGCAAAGCTTGTGCTTGAGGGTTCGAAAGGCGGACTCTTGTTTAGTTCCCCAAACAAAAGGCTTGTCCTTATGCGTGAGAGTGGTAAGCGGCACAGCGATCTTTGAGAATCCCTCGATAAATCGTCGATAATAGCCCGCTAGTCCGAGAAAAGAACGGACTTCAGACAGGTTCTTAGGTGTAATTCAACTCTTAACAGCTTCAATCTTCGCAGGATCGACGTGAATACCTTGATTATTTACGATGTGACCCAGAAACTGAACTTCCTCCAACCAGAATTCACACTTGGAGAACTTGGCATAGAGTTGGTTCCCCTGGAGTAGCTCGAGAACCAAACGTAGATGTTGCGCGTGTTCGGTTTTCGACTTGGAATAGATCAAGACATCGTCGATGAATACGATGACGAAACGGTCGAGATATGGTTTACACACGCGATTCATCAGATCCATGATAACCGCGGGTGCGTTGGTTAAACCAAAGGGCATAACAACGAATTCGTAGTGGTCGTATCGAGTGCGAAACGCGGTTTTGGGTATGTCCTCCTCCTGAATGCGTAGTTGGTGATAGCCTGAGCGTAGATCGATCTTCGAGAGGCACGTAGCACCTTGTAGCTGATCAAATAAATCGTCGATGCGGGGTAGGGGATAGCGGTTCTTGATAGTTAACTTATTCAATTCCCGATAGTCGATACACATCCTGAACGACCCATCCTTCTTTTTGATGAAAAGGACCGGCGCGCCCCAAGGAGAGGTGCTCGGGCGAATGAAGCCTTTCTCAAGTAATTCCTGGAGTTGGTTTGAGAGTTCGCGCATTTCGGATGGTGCGAGTCGGTAAGGAGCTTTGGCAATAGGGTTGGCTCCATGAATGAGGTCAATACGAAAGTCGATATCACGACTTGGTGGTAGACAGGGAAGATCCTCTGGAAAAACGTTAGGAAATTCTCGAACCATAGGAACGTCTTTCACTTCCTTCTTTTCTTTCTTTTCCTTCTCCGCTACTACAATGTTAGCCAAGAAATCTCTGTATTCCTTGCGGAGATACTTGCTAGCTTGGGCACATGACATGAGCTTGAGACCTTTCGAAGCGGTTTCACCGTAGACACACAATAAATCACCATTCGCGAGCGAGAATCAGATCATCTTGTCGAAGCACACAACTTCAGCATGGTTTTCACGAAGAAAGTCCATGCCTACTATGACGTCAAAACTTTCGAGTTGCATCGGAATAAGGTCGATTGGGAAGACGTGATTGTTGAGCTCAAGGGTACAATCACGAAGAACAGAATTAACGGCGACAGTTCTTCCGGTAGCGACTTCGACATCGAACGTCGAGGAGAGTCGGGAGCGTTTACGACTAAGGAGCTTCTCGAATTCGAACGACACAAAGCAATTATCGGCTCCAGTATCAAATAAACAAGAAGCATAAATACCATTCACTAGGAACGTACCATTAACCACATTGTTGTCAGCTTGGGCTTGACGCACGTTGATGTTGAAAGTTCTGGCGCGTGCGGCCTGTTGTTGCTGCTGCTGCTACTGCTGTTGCTGCTGGGGCTCTTGTTTCACAACCCTGTTTGGGCACATGTTGGCGAAATGGTAAGGATCACCACATGCGAAGCAGACTCTGGCGTTGACCGCGGGTGCCGGAGGAGCTTGTTGACCCTGAGGGGCGGTGAGTAGAGCTTGATGAGCAGGAGTTTGTCGAGCACGGTAGTTGGTAGTGAAATGGCCGTACATATTGCAATGAGCACAAAAATGGCAAGCAATGGTAGTCGGGTGGTGGTAGGTACAAGTAGGGCAAAGCGGGTGTGGCCCAGTGTATGCACGCTTAGCAGGTGGTGCATTTGCCACAGGCGCCGCTACTTGACGCTGTTGGGCTGGTACAGCTTGTATCGGTGCAGCAGTGATCGCACAGTTCTTGTTGCTGGAGTTGTTCTTTCTCTTGTTCTTCCTCTTGTTGCTCGATGAGGTGGTGGTTTCAGCAGTTGGTGCGGCGGTGGTAGCTTGATGCAGGTGCTTTGAAGTTCTATCCCAGACACCGGCCTTGACCCGTTTGTCTTTGATTTCAGCGGCCAGTAGGTAAGTCTCTTCGATCGTCTTAGTCTTAGCCGCTTGCACGAAATCTGAGACACAGTCAGGCAGGGCTCGGATATACTTCTTGATTGCCATGTCTGGAGTCTTGACCTGATCGGGACAAATGATACTGAGCTGTTTGAAGCGAGCAGTGAGCGCGGCATTCTCACCATCCTTTTGATGTATGTGCCAAAATTCATCCTCTAGTTTCTCACGTTCATGAGGAGGACATAATTCTTCCAGCATAACTTCCTTGAGCTCGTCCCACGACAGACCGTAGGCTGCATCGTTCCCTCGCTTGTTCCTCTCGGCCGTCCACCAGTCTAGAGCACGGGACTGGAAAACACCGGTAGCGTTCAGAGTACGGAGGTCGTCAGGGCAACCGCTTTGTCGTAGAGTGACCTCAATGGAGTCAAACCATTGGAACAACGCTGCCAGTGAATTCTTTTGGCCCACAAGACTTGAATTGCTTGAAATTGAAGGATTTGGTGGTAGCTCTAGGAGCTTCGGTCCTTGACTCCTCAGACGATTTGCTGACATTCTCGTAAACATCACTCACGGCCTTTGCTACTTGTTTAGCGATGATAGCAGCAGGGCGTCTGTCTCTCTTTTCTTGACGAGAAAGTGAGGAATGACGGGATCCAGATGACATTGTCTGCAACAGACATCATCACAGGACTCAACACATTGTGTTCGAATCTCACCTCACGCGTCTACTACTTTCTAAAGCTCAGGAACACGCATAATCATGTAAACACATAGACACATAACCACGTAAAACACAGAATCACATAACTACATAAGCACGTAGAGCACAGAAACTCATAACCACAGACGCATGTAATCACAGAGACACGTAGGAGCATATAGAGACATGTAGAGCATTCTGACTGCCTCAGAATACAGAAACCTACCATTCAAAGTCTGCGATTTGTTCGAATATAACGGTCTCGTCTAGTATATCGAATAGCGTAGTATAAGCGTACGGAATATCATAAGGTCGTCCATAATTCAGCGATTTGTTAACGATGTGTAGTGTGTTGTGTGAGTAGCGGAAGCAAAAAGGGCATTAGATCGAAACCAGTGATATCTCAGTACGCTAACAAATAAACATGAAACACACAAAACACATAAAATCAACGAATCATCAGAGTTAGCAGTTGCAGGCTCAGAATCGAGACACATAAAAATCAAGAAATAGATTGTCTGCGGCTATTAGACATTGACTATCCAAAGTGGTTCGACTATTCACAAGGATCCGTTGTACACATTTGACCTTCAGGACTATGCTTTTGCCTCGGTTCTTGGGCGTTTAGCACACATCTCGTTAGTCATATTGTGACTTCAGGTCGTTGGAGTCCGTCGAAACTTTGGTGAGAGCTTTGTAAAACAAAGTAATAGTCGGAAAAAGTCGTCAAGGTTAGGGTTTCACCCCTAGCTTAACAATTTCATCCTTGTTTTGATAAAATTGAGGAGTTTATTCATCAAAATATGGATTTCACTCCTGATTTGGCATAATTCTCCTCGTTTGTAGATAAAATGCGGGTTGTTCAAGCAACTTTAGTCGAGAGTTTGCGGTTATTACACCTAATCTCGACTTCATCGCCTATTCATAATTGAAAATTCGAGTGCTGTGATAGTGTAGCATAAGCGAGAATAGTGAGAAATGGGCTCGTACATAATCCCTACTGGATGTACACAACTTGGTCTGTTAGTTCCGAACTATAGACTAGGTCTCTGAGACATCGACCCGGACTAGGTCGTATCTTGCCTAATTCCCTATAGTTATGGCTCTGATACCAATCTGTCACACCCCAACCGATGGCGGAAACATCGGGGTATGGCACTGAGCGAAACAGATTGTCCAAAAGTTTCCATAACAATTATCATTACCAATTAATTTAAAGTAACATGTCCCATACCATGTCTTAAAAGGCAAACAAATTATTACAGACAAAATCTAGGCAAATAGTTCTGTTCTGACAACTCAGATTTATACATAGATAGTTTATTTATTGGTTTCTAGGACCTCTTTTCCTAGCTTCGATTTCATCACTGCGCAGAGAGCATCCTAGACCTTTCCTAGCCTCGATTTCACAGCGAGCTAGGCATATAAACAACTTAAGCACCTGTCACATACGTTAAAATAAAAGTTAATACACATAGTGTAAAGGTGAGCATACAAGTTTGATAATAACATATAGAGTTCGAATTCGTTTACGCATAACCAGCACGTACACATAGTGAAATGAAGCACGTTAGTTATCGACATAGATCCATCGATACCAATGACTGCGGGTTGACTGCCTGAGGCAGTTCGCAATACATGATTACCACCGTAATCCATGCAAGTAATTGTCCTTAACAACCCCTGCGAACAGGTGCTGAGTCCAAACTATAGTACTAACGTTGCTAAAGCAGGTAGACAGCATTCCATGTGTAAACATAACAAACAAGCATTCATAAGCCACGTATAACATGCATTAACGGTTAGCGTTCAAATAGTATTGAGTAGTGTGTTCGATGTGATTTGAATAGTTGTAACGTATGTAACACCCAAAAGTGCATAAAGCAAAAAGGGATCGAGTATACTCACAGCGGTTGATGGATTGAAGGGAGCGCTTAGCGAGTAAAGTTAGCCTGAATGGATTGATAGCATAACGATAAGTGGCGCGTAAAACGATACAAAGTATGAATGGGTCGGATAGCAGTTCGGTCGGACGGTAATCCGAACGGACGGCTTGTTTGGGCGGATGGCAATTCGTTCGGATGGTCATCCGGTCGGACGGTAGTCCAGTCGGATGACTATTCGAGTGGATTGTTTCTTCCTATGAGAAGGATGTGTTTGTGTATGATGGCCTGTCTTTTGAAGTTTTCGTTGTAGCATTTTGAAAACATTGAAGTATCTCTATCCTTCAAGTCGGTCGATCGGACAGTCAATCGTGCGGACGACAATCCGTGCGGATGGTCATCCGGTCGGACGGTAGTCCGGTCGGATGGCGGCTCTAGTGATGAGGTAACTTAATGGGAACAAGTTCACAGCAGGAGTGTCACTCGGTCGGATGTCCATCCGATCGGGTGGCAACCCTGTTAATGAATATGTTGAAAATTGTTTAAGTCTTTAAAGTCCTAGTATCTCATGATCCGAAGAGTAATCCGGTCGGATGGTAATCCGATCGGATGGCGATTTATTCAATACTCAAACTTCAGATAGAGTTGATGAAGTGTGGGACCCAAGGTGTGATCCGTTCGGACAGCAATCCGTTTGGGTAGCCTATCCGCTCGGACAGTAGTCCGGTCAGATAGCACTTCGTCCCGGTTACTCCGGTCGTCTTACACTTGGTCGTTTTGTTTGTTCGTAGCTTTATCGAGACGCTTTGACATTGTGTTAACCAACAGAACCCCATCTTGACCCAAGTGACCTGATCGACCAGGAATCACCCTAGTTCGGCCAGTTAACCGATTCAAGACGGTTGTTCTTGGTTAACCCGAAATCGGTGGTCTCGTGAGTAGAATCCAGATCTTGAGCTAGCACAACACTAAGAATGAGAGGAGGACTAGATCTAGGTCCGGTTCTATCAGTTTCAAGTGCATTGAGTGCAAAAGGGTTAAAAGAAAGTTAGAAACCATCTTTCAATTCTTTTTCACTATGTTTATGTTTAGATCTAGCATAGATCTCTGTTCATTTGTGTGGAAATCGGTTAGATCCGATTTGTTCTTGGTGGATTGAAGCCAAAACATGAAGTTCTTCAAGAACACATGATGACATCATCCTAGAACACCTCAAATCTAGCGATTTCACGGTTAAAAGTTAAGATTCAAAAGATAGAAAGGTGTAGGAGTGCGTGTAGATCAATAAAGTACAAGATTTAGGACGAGATCTTACCGAGATTGAGAGAAATCGAAGAAAAGGTGAGCTGAGCGTGTTGGTCGGACAGAGGTTTCCAAAAGTAGAAAGTTTGAGAGTGACAGGGGTATTTATAGGATTTCAAAAGGGGAAAGTGTGGGTCGGTCGGATGGCATCCCGCCCGAATGACTATCCGGTCGGATGTCATCTTGGTCGGATGGCATCTTGACACCATGGCCAAGTGGCAGCCCGGTCGGATGGCTATCCGGCCGGATGGCACTTGGTTCGTGTTCTCAATGCGACGACTTCTGCTAATTCGGTTTCGATTGCGATTGCGCATATCTCGCAATAGAGTCTCCTATTCAAATTACTTTTAATCCCAACTACTATCATAGTTCGATTTCGATTGAGTTCGATTGCGTTTCGATTGCGATTGATTGCATTTCGATTGATTCCCACACATACATAAATTAAACATGCACAAGTAACACATAAGGCACACACACGTATACAATAACTAAAGTGCGTAGTTTGAGTTGCGATTTGATGTCGATTCGATTAGCATAGTTCGATTATCGTTTAGTTAGCTTTATCGCATTGTTACTTCCTATAGTTCACAGTCGTAAGTTGCTTAGATTGCGAATAACATACTTCTATTATTGTAGTTATTGTCAATTACTCCTCATAATACAACTAAAGTAACATACAAAAGAAATCTACTACAAGTCAGGTCGCACGAAATCGGTCGTTGACTTTGACCTTGACTTTGACTTTGACTTCTCGAAAACACGAGGTGTTACAAGGTTCAACTGAGGAAGGTGTATCTGGGTAGATTACACCTAAGGAAGTTCTATATGGGATAAGACTTATCCCTTACCTATAAATAGGAAGCTTAGGATTCATTTTTCTTTGATCATTTCTTCTATTCTTCTCTCTATACGTTGGTGTTGTAACCAATAATCACCGATACGATATTCTTTCCGATTGATTCGGGAACCAACTAACGAATGCCAAAGTGCTGTCTAAATAAGACTATACTTTGTGAATTTCGTTAAGGTTCTGATCTCGTGACCATCGTTAGGTTTGATATGGTTTTACACTAACACGTATTCTACTCTGTTAAAATAAATGTTTAACTATCATAAAACTCCGCTCCATAACATACTATCAAACAAAATGTTTAATCATCAGAATATTCCGAACTATAAAATAGATGCTTAATTATCAGAAGTCATAGAATCAAGAGACTTGTTAAATCAAGACTGCATGTGTCACACCCTGGCTTTTGCGGAAGTGTGGGTTTATTTGGTGTGACTTCTTAATACCATAGCAACAATTATAACAATGCTATATGAAAGTAAAGCACATGATGTTCATCCATTCATTAAACTTAAAGACACCACAACGTCATTGTCTAAAATATCGACACACAAAACAAGTTACAACCAAGACAAGATTAAAGCGTTTTCACATGACACAACAAAAGACTTAAGTAATACGTGATTTAAAGACATGTAACCGTCCAGGTAAGGGTTACACCTCCTAAACCTGGATGACATCGTTATTCATTACACAGCTTGACACAATAGCATACTTCCCAGATCCATTAATTTCCTGAAATACATGTATTTTGAAAAAAATCAACAAAAGTTGAGCGAGTTCATGTAAAAGTGAGTATGTATAAACCTTCAAAGTATGAATAAACGTCCCTGGTATGTAGCAATAAGGAAAAAGAGATCACCATTGGGCTGCAAAGCCAATGATATGTGTGAAGTGATGCAGGAAGACTCAAACCTAGCAAATTTGTGCGTCGGGCTCAAAGGCACCCCATGGTCCGTACTGTGGACTCAGGAGCTGGGCTCGCTACACCCAAATAGATCTACTGCTCATGACCCTCGGTCCTACAACGAGGATTAATGGCCTTAAGTTCCACCTACCCACTCACATGATCTAAGTAGTAAACCCTCCTTAAGCTAACCATACCATGTATAAAATGTCTGTAATAATTGTAACATGTATTCCACCCCCGAAGTATAAAACTGAAAACTGTTAAGAGAAAAGGGGGACATGAACTCACCGTAGTGCGTCTTGAACCGTATTTCAACTCTGTCAGCTACACGACAACCTACAACGTACTAATGTCTATTAGACGAACGGGCCGTGCCTTGGCTTAGAGTTAAATGTTTTGAGTTACGTTTCTTTTATTATTCGGAGTAATAATTATTTGTCAAAATAATTAATATTTCAACTTAAATCATGTGTCGTGTTGGAATATTTGTTCGTGCGATTTTCTTGTATTAATACTTCTAAAGTATTTTATATATAAGTGTTCCCTTCCCAAGGATGGGACATTTTACCCACGTATTTTCGTATCGAAATTATATTTTTAAGTCCCTTTTTGAGAATATATACTTAACCATTTTTTTAT
Source organism: Helianthus tuberosus (assembly GCA_030545235.1). NCBI lineage: Eukaryota > Viridiplantae > Streptophyta > Magnoliopsida > Asterales > Asteraceae > Helianthus > Helianthus tuberosus. The sequence goes on from CM060436.1 coordinate 30,717,301, forward strand.
GTATAAAACCATCCTCCGATACTTTATACTTTGTTATAAAATTTATGGCGAGGTTTATCTTTGAAAACATAATCTGAAATATACTAGTAAACACTTGTCCAGAAAATATTTACTAAGTGTTAGGATTTTCGGAAAATTTCGCCATAGTCTCCTTCGTAAATGGAGGTGTCCATGCTTAATAGCATATCATTTTCTTTTACATATATCCCGTAGATCGTTCCCACATAGCCAACCCGACAATTAGACATACAATAAACTACTTATGTCATTTCAGCATTATTAATCAAAACTGGACTGTTTTCGAGCATTTTAATAAAATAGTTAACCTTCTCCAAAAATTATCAAATTTTTACAGAATGTCATATACCATCCAAATTTTATTGTGTAAAAATATCGGGGTCCAGTTCATTACCAATATTTTATAGAAATTCATTTACCGGACTGAAATCAGATTCGTCACTTTCTGACTGCAGTTCACGGAAAAATTCATTTAAAATTTATCGTAAGTCCGATTGATGAAATTCCAGTGGGACAATTATTTGGACATCAGTGGTCATCTACAGTACCAATTTCATTGAATCTACACAGAATCCAATTTATGACGGAAACAAGACGTTTATTTTCAGCAGTGAAAATACAGCTTGAGCTGCTGTTACAAAACGGGTCTTTAAAAATAGTAAACGAAGTCCAAAAATTATGATTCCAGTGCCATTAGAACCGTATTTCATAATATCATGTTATAGAATTAAGAAAATCAAATTTTTGTTGAGTTATGACCTGTTTACAGCCAGTTAAAGTCGACTGAAAGTGCAAATCAGCAAACTGTTTGTAGGTTAAATGTTACTAAAACGCATATATATGATCACCGTACTAACTTTTTAACCATGGAACAAGATGAATAAAGGTGTACAAGTAACTTACTATTAGCACAAGGCTAGGTATGATCAAGAGGATTAAAAGAAAACGAGAGCGGTCCTTGAGCTCCCGAGTGCACCAAGCTTACTTGTTCGGTCTCTAACACCCTTGGATATGTAGGAATTGTTTGAAAAGAATTTGAAGGTGGATGTATGATAGAGATAAGATGGCTGCCGAAAATTTAGGGAAGGAGAAGGGTTCTTCTTTGTGGTTTTATTATGAAAATGTGATAGAATGATTGATATAGTGCTTTTCCTTTAATCATGCAAGACCTTTTGCCTTTGTCCTCATGATAGTAAACATGACCTAACTTAATATCATAGAAAATTTAAGTGGGGAGTCCCACATTCTCCATAATAATCGGTTTGGGGTATGATTAGTTTGTAATTATTGAAGATGGTGGTGTTTATTTATAATTCAAGTGCCTTAACAAAAGCACAAACTCAATTATATCAAAATTCCACTAAGACCACTAAATATTGTTGGAGATATTAGAAGATTAGAAAATCTTAATGGGTGGGGTCATGAGGGCCGAAAATTAGGCAAGGGGGGAGGTTAAATGAAAATTAGATGATAAGTAGGTAGTTAGTTAGGGGTTAAGTGGTAAAAGTCTAGTGTTATGTGAAACTTGCATTATGTAATAAGTTTAAGAGTTCGGGAACCAATACTAACTCAGAAAAATAAAAATCATGTCTCTGATAATAATTTAGTGTTCCGGGTAATGTCCGGTTGTCCGGTTAGGTACCGTTCCGTTAAAGTGCTTAATTGTTCCGTAAAGTGTCCTTTATAATGCTTTTTGTGTCACAATTTATTCCCGGCACTTAGGAAAGTATACAGGACCATTATGTCATGTTTTTGAACTTTACTAATCATTTAAAATGCTGAATTCTGCATTTAAGTAGGTTTTTGGCACTTCCCGGCACTATAACTATCTCCTAGTGACGCAGTTTTATGGTCCTCACTCCCCTACACTCCATACTAGTGTAGTACCATATCCCTGGCTCATACTGGCCATAATAACACTGTCCGTCTAAGTGCTGACATTATCAGCATGTTTCTCAATTATCCGCTCAGTGTGCTAACTGTGCTTTGTGCATCAAGTATGTCACTAATGTTTGTGTGTAATGAATGGAGTGACTGTATAAAATATGATGCATGTGTATGTATGATATAAAAATCATAGAGCAGTTTAAATTGTCAATTGAAATCAAGCACAGTCATTAAACACGTAATTAAAATTAATTAATTGTACAGTACCCGAAATTTTGAGGGTTGTCACATTCTCCCCCCGTTAAGAAAATTTCGTCCCGAAATTTATTCGAAAGAGATCATAGAATGAAATTGTAATGATTAACAATATAAGCAAGTCATTGTTTGGTGCTGATAATTTTGAGGAAATTATCATTGTATAGAAATTATTTTCCATGGCACTATGTTATGCTGGATTTGTAATGTAAACATTATGCAAACAATCGTGTGTACAAATGAGCAAATAATGGATAATCACATAACCACATAATGTTTTTATATGCCACCTTACTTAACAAGGCTTACTATGATTCTCATGCATCGAACCCCGTAATTAAGTGTGCACCCAAAATTACGCGTTTCGTTGCATGGTCCACATAGCACTTCTAGTTAGGTGAGGAAAACAAATAAGATTGAGGTATTGTTTAAATCAAACAAGCATCAATATAGCACAACATTAGTTGAATCAAAACGTATTTTAGATTCGTAATGATAGCATCGTTTGTTTTGTATACAAAAATTTAGTCGTAGGTATTTCATTCAAGCAAAATGAAATTTTGTTTCACATAAATCAAACTAATAGTGTGCATTTATAAACTAAGCATGGATTTTCATTAACAATGTAAGTTTACTGTACCAAGAGTACATGTGTTTGTAATTTATGCATTCAGTATCAATATACGAAGCAAACTGTATTTGTTTGAAGATTAAACAAACAAGTATAAACATGTCAAGAATGACACATAATTAATGGGACAATAAAACAATTATTAACAACATAAGGAGGATAAGTAGGTGTCTTTTAATAAGAAGTAAGGGAGTTATTGTACATATGCTTATATTTAACCCAAAACGGAAATTTCACAAACTAGGCACCTAGCTCGGTTGGCTAGGCGCGCGAAAGGGTGTGGCCTAGACCCGGGTTCGATTCCGGGGACGGCCGGTTTCACCATTTTTTTTTATTACCATACAAATTTAAATTTTTTTTTCTTTTTTTTAACACGTTAAACGAAAAAAAAAAATTTATACACTTGAGGTATGTAAGGTATAATTTATATATTGTTTAATATTGATAAATCGTACGGGTACATGTAGAACAAGTATAGCATGTTAAGTGTTAACACATAAGTGACATATACGTTTAAAAGATCGGAAAAGAATAAATAAAAGCAATTAAGGTATCATGTAAGTAGTTTCAAGAAAATCATAAGAATGAGGCTCTAAAACTATAGACTAGATTAAAGCATTCCTACTTCAATCACCTTTTGAGAACTAGGCATAAGGTTGTTCTCGTCTTAGGAGTTCAAAGATAAAGTGGAAATGAATCAAATTCAGACTCAGAACTAAAAAGTGGTGGAAGTGGTAGAGTCAATTCCATCCGAGCAGCTAATTGTCTTAGCATGTCTTCCAACCAGTTATTTCTTTCTGTCAGCCATTGTACTTGTCTTGACAAGTCTTGAACCTGATTGCTTAACCTAGCCATTTCAACTACCACTCGATCTGGAGGTAGATGCATTTGAGGCATCGTACTTGGGCATGCTCTATCAGTTGGTGGTAGTTGTCCTACTTCGTTCATCAGTGACTGGAAGAAATGTGGCGATAACGGTGACTGCAAAAATGATTCCGATCCTAATTGATCTTGGATCATCATGCTTCTATCAAACAATTCATCTTGCGTCATTGGAGCCTCCTCGAAGACTATCGGTGTGAAGTCATGCGAGACGTTTGGTGCTAATGATTGGGGTGGGTCAGTTGGAATATTTTCGTGTATGTATGGCAGCTGTGGTTGTATATCATAACGATAAAAAGACGATGGAAGAAATTGTGACGATGACTGTTGTAAATTTTGTGGGAAGGTATTCTCTAAGATGACTGGAGCTCCCTCCGACTGTGATGGTTGTGATAGTGTACTAATATGAATAGGGGTTAGCCTCATGGTGTAAGGATTTATAACCCCAGGTGCCTTTGGTGGAGATAATCCCTGGATAATCTGATCACTTAGGACACCTAATGATTGTGCTATTTTTGTAATGTAGGATCCTCCCATAGGACTCCTCATAGGGTTTGATTGTTGACTAGAAAAATATTCAGCAAGCTCGTGGGCAATATTACAAGGAACCTGCTCAAAAATACTATACAGATAGAAAAGTTCGATTGTTTTAACCCTTTGTTGATTATGTTTACGCCCCGTGATAGTGTGGACTAAAACACGGTGCATATATTGATAACAAGGGTCTATGAAGTTCGCAGAATTATTATGGTCACACCATTTTTTTAATGAATGGCGTTGCCAATAATCTACCATATCCGCGGAGGAACCAGAGGTTGATGCCTCCGTAAAAATGGGTTGTTTGACTTCTTCATCTGTATATATGCCCAGATGAACTGCGAATTCTGTTAATGACATGGTATGAAGTTGCCCACAAAGTTGAAAACGAATGGATTTATTGGTAAGATTATTATTATATTTGTAATAGAAAGTGGACAAGAACTCATACACCAGTTCATCGTATGATGGTTCTAGGATGTCGAAGAAACGGCGCCAAGGTGTATTGTGTGATAGTAATATTGACAGTGGACCACTGGGGTCAACCATTTCTATTCGATGCCAATCAATACTGCCGATGGTAAAAACTTCAAGGTCCTTGAGTCTCTGATACTTCTCACGAGTGGGTAGCTCAGCAAACCGAAGGAATGGGTGAATTCCTGCTGCGGTTGAGGATTCAGCATGTGCTACTGGGAAATATGCCATTTGAATGTTGGGTTTTGTTGAATAAAGAAAAGTTTGAGTATGGGTTACTTTGGGTATTTCAGACGACGGCGGTGGGTTAGGTCGATACAGAGGAAAGTCCGGAAGTGAAAGAAATGATGATGGTGTGAGAAAATATTATATGAATGACTAGACTTTATAGAGTTCGAGTCTCTTGAATGTTGAGGGTAAACTTGTGATAAATTGCATGCAGGTATGAGCGTAGCATGTTTCCATTACCAAAAAGAAATGCGTGTGTTGGTTTAATCCCTGAAAATTAGGGTGAAAGTTTTGTCGTGTTTTGGCGTCATGACGAAAAGGAAGAAATGAAATGGAATGAAACAAGCAATTGTGTCGGCATGATAATTCAGCGAGAGAGAAAGGAATAGGGATCAAGTGGTGGAATGGTTAGTGTCTTGGTAAGTTAGGTGTAAATCCCGAAAATAATTTGAATTTGAAAAGAGTTTTGGTAAAACAATCTTCTATTATTTATAAAATCTTGTAGACATACGATAAAAGTTGGTTTGGTTTCTGCTTGATAGTGGACATCTTTTAGTAAAATGATGTAGTGTGATCGTGTTTTAATAACTATGTTAAATAGGAATTTTATGGGCAAGAGAGTCATTGGACCAATTAAGTATCTACAAGAAGTAGGGGAAAACATAAGGTCATAGGAATCTGAATGAAATGTTGTTGGTAGAATAGTTTCATAAAATCAATGAGGATCAAAGAAGACACGTAACAAGATGAATATCATTTATTCCACGAATAAATTTGGTGAAGTCATGCTTTAGCCTATAAGTGGATACTCATCCCAAGAATTCCCAGGTAAGCACAACTGGTCTCGCGTCTGATGAGATTTATACGAAGTGCTTGCCTAGACAGAAAACTCAGAATACAGGCATCCACCCTTCCAGATTGCACGAGTTCGTTATTAGAGCCCAAGACTTTGATGAGAATTTAAAAATCAGAAGAGGTTTTGAAAATAATCACCTAAGGATAGGTGATGAGCATTTGTAAAATCTAAAGATAAGATCTGTAGTAACGAGGCATTGGTTACAAAAGATGAGAATAGAGATGAAGACAAGGCAAAGATAACGGAAGAGTTACTAATGGAAAGTGTCCTAGGTAAGTTATAGTCTAGGTCAAGAGTAATTTCTAATAACCTAAATCCCTATAACCATAGCTCTGTTGCTTGACAACCAATCCATCCCTACTACCACATCGAAGCTTGACTGGCAGTAAGTCTAATGTAAGCCCGTTTTCTCCCAGCTTTATCACGCATCCTCTGATGACTTCATTCGTTTCCACTAGCTTCCCATTAGCCAGTTCAATTGAGTACGGAATGTCTAACTTACTAGTAGTTAACCTAAGTATTTTCTTAGATTCTAGCGATATAAAACTATAGTCGGCACCAGTGTCATAGTAAGTATAGTAAGTAAGTAATATGTGTATGTAATAACACAATAACTCATAACATCCCATGTCATAGCATAAAATAATCCAACAATGCATGTAAGTCACAATCAATGTAAGTAAGTAATCATCCTAGTCTTCCCAAGATTATCCCACCCAGTCTCTAAGACTAACTCCCTAGTTTCTCAAACTAGCTCCCTGGCCTCTAAGACCAAACCTCCCAGTCTCTAAGACTAAACATCCCCAATCTCTAAGATTGAATCCCTCAGTCTCTAAGACTGAACCTCCCCAGCCTCTAAGGTTGTACTCCCTCAGTCTCTAAGACTGAAATATAATTTTTTGGAAATGTGTATTTGTGCCTTTTGTTTGTAAAAATGTTTGTGCCCTGGATCTGGACGTTTAGTGTATGCAATTGTAAAAAAATGTTTGAAAACATTTTCGTGAGAGCCCTAGTGATCATAGTCTAGACTCGAGAATGAATCCTAGTTCGCTATGATCGAGGCTCTGATACCAAGCTGTCACACCCTGGCTTTTGCGGAAGCGTGGGTTTATTTGGTGTGACTTCTTAATACCATAGCAACAATCATAACAATGCTATATGAAAGTAAAACACATGATGTTCATCCATTCATTAAACTTAAAGACACCACAACGTCATTGTCTAAAATATCGACACACAAAACAAGTTACAACCAAGACAAGATTAAAGCGTTTTCACATGACACAACAAAAGACTTAAGTAATACGTGATTTAAAGACATGTAACCATCCAGGTAAGGGTTACACCTCCTAAACCTGGATGACATCGTTATTCATTACGCAGCTTGACACAATAGCATACTTCCCAGATCCATTAATTTCCTGAAATACATGTATTTTGAAAAAAATCAACAAAAGTTGAGCGAGTTCATGTAAAAGTGAGTATGTATAAACCTTCAAAGTATGAATAAACGTCCCTGGTATGTAGCAATAAGGAAAAAGAGATCACCATTGGGTTGCAAAGCCAATGATATGTGTGAAGTGATGCAGGAAGACTCAAACCTAGCAAATTTGTGCGTCGGGCTCAAAGTCACCCCATGGTCCGTACTGTGGACTCAGGAGCTGGGCTCGCTACACCCAAATAGATCTACCGCTCATGACCCTCGGTCCTACAACGAGGATTAATGGCCTTAAGTTCCACCTACCCACTCACATGATCTAAGTAGTAAACCCTCCTTAAGCTAACCATACCATGTATAAAATGTCTGTAATAATTGTAACATGTATTCCACCCCCGAAGTATAAAACTGAAAACTGTTAAGAGAAAAGGGGGACATGAACTCACCGTAGTGCGTCTTGAACCGTATTTCAACTCTGTCAGCTACACGACAACCTACAACGTACTAATGTCTATTAGACGAACGGGCCGTGCCTTGGCTTAGAGTTAAATGTTTTGAGTTACGTTTCTTTTATTATTCGGAGTAATAATTATTTGTCTAAATAATTAATATTTCAACTTAAATCATGTGTCGTGTTGGAATATTTGTTCGTGCGATTTTCTTGTATTAATACTTCTAAAGTATTTTATATATAAGTGTTCCCTTCCCAAGGATAGGACATTTTACCCACGTATTTTCGTATCGAAATTATATTTTTAAGTCCCTTTTTGAGAATATATACTTAACCATTTTTTTTATGTATAAAACCATCCTCCGATACTTTATACTTTGTTATAAAATTTATGCCGAGGTTTATCTTTGAAAACATAATCTGAAATATACTAGTAAACACTTGTCCAGAAAATATTTACTAAGTGTTAGGATTTTCGGAAAATTTCGCCATAGTCTCCTTTGTAAATGGAGGTGTCCATGCTTAATAGCATATCATTTTCTTTTACATATATCCCGTAGATCGTTCCCACATAGCCAACCCGACAATTAGACATGCAATAAACTACTTATGTCATTTCAGCATTATTAATCAAAACTGGACTGTTTTCGAGCATTTTAATAAAATAGTTAACCTTCTCCAAAAATTCTCAAATTTTTACAGAATTTCATATACCATCCAAATTTTATTGTGTAAAAATATCGGGGTCCAGTTCATTACCAATATTTTATAGAAATTCATTTACCGGACTGATATCAGATTCGTCACTTTCTGACTGCAGTTCACGGAAAAATTCATTTAAAATTTATCGTAAGTCCGATTGATGAAATTCCAGTGGGACAATTATTTGGACATCAGTGGTCATCTACAGTACCAATTTCATGATCTGAATCTACACAGAATCCAATTTATGACAGAAACAAGACGTTTATTTTCAGCAGTGAAAATACAGCTTGAGCTGCTGTTACAAAACGGGTCTTTAAAAATAGTAAACGAAGTCCAAAAATTATGATTGCAGTGCCATTAGAACCGTATTTCATAATATCATGTTATAGAATTAAGAAAATCAAATTTTGTTGAGTTATGACCTGTTTACAGCCAGTTAAAGTCGACTGAAAGTGCAAATCAGCAAACTGTTTGTAGGTTAAATGTTACTAAAACGCATATATACGATCACCGTACTAACTTTTTAACCATGGAACAAGATGAATAAAGGTGTACAAGTAACTTACTATTAGCACAAGGCTAGGTATGATCAAGAGGATTAAAAGAAAACGAGAGCGGTCCTTGAGCTCCCGAGTGCACCAAGCTTACTTGTTCGGTCTCTAGCACCCTTGGATATGTAGGAATTGTTTGAAAAGAATTTGAAGGTGGATGTATGATAGAGATAAGATGGCTGCCGAAAATTTAGGGAAGGAGAAGGGTTCTTCTTTGTGGTTTTATTATGAAAATGTGATAGAATGATTGATATAGTGCTTTTCCTTTAATCATGCAAGACCATTTGCCTTTGTCCTCATGATAGTTAACATGACCTAACTTAATATCATAGAAAATTTAAGTGGGGAGTCCCACATTCTCCATAATAATCGGTTTGGGGTATGATTAGTTTGTAATTATTGAAGATGGTGGTGTTTATTTATAATTCAAGTGCCTTAACAAAAGCACAAACTCAATTATATCAAAATTCCACTAAGACCACTAAATATTGTTGGAGATATTAGAAGATTAGAAAATCTTAATGGGTGGGGTCATGAGGGCCGAAAATTAGGCAAGGGGGAGGTTAAATGAAAATTAGATGATAAGTAGGTAGTTAGTTAGGGGTTAAGTGGTAAAAGTCTAGTGTTATGTGAAACTTGCATTATGTAATAAGTTTAAGAGTTCGGGAACCAATACTAACTCAGAAAAATAAAAATCATGTCTCTGATAATAATTTAGTGTTCCGGGTAATGTCCGGTTGTCCGGTTAGGTACCGTTCCGTTAAAGTGCTTAATTGTTCCGTAAAGTGTCCTTTATAATGCTTTTTGTGTCACAATTTATTCCCGGCACTTAGGAAAGTATACAGGACCATTCTGTCATGTTTTTGAACTTTACTAATAATTTAAAATGTTGAATTCTGCATTTAAGTAGGGTTTTGGTACTTCCCGGCACTATAACTATCTCCTAGTGACGCAGTTTTATGGTCCTCACTCCCCTACACTCCATACTAGTGTAGTACCATATCCCTGGCTCATACTGGCCATAATAACACTGTCCGTCTAAGTGCTGACATTATCAGCATGTTTCTCAATTATCCGCTCAGTGTGCTAACTGTGCTTTGTGCATCAAGTATGTCACTAATGTTTGTGTGTAATGAATGGAGTGACTGTATAAAATATGATGCATGTGTATGTATGATATAAAAATCATAGAGCAGTTTAAATTGTCAATTGAAATCAAGCACAGTCATTAAACACGTAATTAAAATTAATTAATTGTACAGTACCCGAAATTTTGAGGGTTGTCACAGCATGCTTATAAAGTGAGTTATTCTCTTTTTAACAAATTGTTTGCAAAACCCTAAATGTTTTCCAGTTATACTTTGCAGTGATTAAGTCTTTGCTAATCTTTAATTACTGGCAGTAAGTGGGGGTATGTGCACATTACTACTAATGATTTATCACTTTAGGTGGGCGAGCCTAATTAGTGATATGTCCACAGTCATAGATCCGGTCGAGTGACAACTGAACCAGCTAATTATAAGATAGGGGCAAATGTGAAAACTCTTAATGCTGTAAACTATAACAATGTGTCTTTTGTACAAATTGAATGTACTCACCAGTATTTCCTGCTGACCAAACATTTTTAAAACGCGTTTCAGGTGATTACAGTAGATTGGAATAAGAGTTGGATACAGCACCAAAAGGCTTACAAAAGTGGCTCATTTTATCAATTAAATTAATATAAGAAAAGTTGTTTTATGTATTCGAGCTTATCCCATATTAAAGCTACCTTTGCAAAACATGGGTTTATCCCATCTGTTTAATAAATAAAATCCGGTGTTTCAAAACTCTGATATTTTTCCTAACTCACGGTCCTGATAAATTTTCCGCTGCAATACTTTTAAAAATAAACCACCGGTACCACTTGGCTGCTTCACGGCTCCCGCTCCCGTCCAGGGTGGGGTCGGGGGTCGTGACAACACGTCCTTAAACCAGCGTTTAAAATTGGAACACTCCCTTAAACGGACGTTAAAAAGTTGGATCATGTCCTTAGAAGGGCGTTTAGGAGGTTAGATGAGCTTTTAAAGGTTTGAACGTCCTTAAACGATTGTATAGTAGTAGATCCATCCCCTAAAATAAATACTAGAGCATCTCAGTATTTATTAGCTTTGGCAAAACGTATCCCCTTCCTTCGATTATTCAAAATCAACTTTTTTCTTTTCTTTCATTTTTTTGTCTTGTGATTTTATTATTAGTAATAAACAATGAAACTTGTAGAATGAAATCATTCAATAATTAAAAATGAGATTATTGATAAATATACATTGAATTCTGTTAGATTATATAAGATCTGCTGATGATGAAAACCAAAATCAAAATGATCCATCATCCTCACCTGAATAACTTAAAATACAATTTCCAAGTCCAACAGTTTCTCTCTCCTTGAAAGCTTCACAAAATAGCTGCCTCGACTCCTGTTTCATCAAACTACTGCCTATAAGAATAAAGAGAACAAGTGTTGATCATGAAAGTGTTAGTCAACAAGTCAACCAAAGACAAAGGCTGAAGACTCAAAGACCAATCAACAAGTTAAAAGTAGAAGTTCTGGATTTCCAGAACTGCTGGTAGTTCTGTGAAATCTAACAGTTCACTATATTTCTCTGAAAATCCAGTAGTTCAATGAAACAGTGTAACAATCCAGCAATTTTGTAACTATTGGCAATTACATAATTTAATGAAGTTGTTGAAGGTCGCTTTCTTGATGACGTCACCAGCAGTTTACACCTCCGATATATAGTTTTAAGTATCTTTGTAATTAGTTAACACTAAGAGCCGAATAGCATAAAAACTTAGTGGATAATTTGGATGAAGTTGGTGGGCTGAACCTAAATTGATATGAAAACCAAACTATAGGATTATAAAGTCAAAAAAAAAAAAAAAAACTTTTGCACCGAAATAGATATTTTGAGCAAACCATAAGATCAATTGTAATGGTTAATGCCCTCTAAGGGGCATTTTCCACCACATTAAAATCACAACGCCCTTCAAAAAATGTGTAATGGTTAACATCCTTAATGCCCTTTTAATCATTACTTTCTAATTTTTCTCTCCTTATTTGGCGTTATACTAGAAACGCTTTCCCCTCTTCATGGTCATATAACGCCCATGGAGGCGGTATTGGGGGTGTTATCAAGCTTTTTTACGCCAATATAATGTCTATTACGAATAGCCTAAGGTATAAATAATATTTAACTCTTAAATTTTTCAGAAACTCCATCAAAATAATTAGATGAAACCATAAAAATAAGATTAAGTATAGTGCAATGTTAAATCCCTTGTATTCATGAAGCCCATAAAAACAAGATTAAGTATCGTGGAATGTTAAATCCTTTGTATTCTATCTAAAAGCTCATATGTTCAAGTTTCAGTATACATGTTTTTTGCGTTTTTATAAATTCCAAATAACGTAGATTTTTTTTAATGACAAATTTGGATCACTGACTTTTCTTTCAACAATCAAAAGGAATACTTATCATCAAGGGTATAATAGAAGATTGAGTTATTAGGTGCGCGCTACTAGTTGACGTGCCAAAGAGTGGACCAACTGAAATGCTGTAGACAAACAAATGGAGTTTGAAAAAACTGAGGTGCTTTTTGCATGATATGTTTTATTTTTGGACATACTCTAAATATATATGAAACAAAATGGCCAATGGGTTGGAAAAGCCGATGGGTTGGTTCATAAATAGCTCTTACCTTGGTTTCCTTTATAGAAAGAAATTCATTAATCATCTGGAACATCTATGAATATCGTGTTTATGCATTCTTTGATCATTTTTAACTCTTCTTATAAACGAATAATAAGAATTAGGTTGTGTAATTGTTTTGAAGGAAACTCTTTTCGAATTATTGTGGAATATCGATTAATCATATGGAACATCCATGAATATCGCGTTTATGCATTCTTTGATCATTTTTAACTCAACTTATAAACGAATAATAAGAATTAGGTTGTGTAATTTCATTTTGAATGAAACTCTTTTCGAATTACTGTGGAATCAAATTAGATAAATATTCTTGTTTTTATCATTTCTTTTTTATCGAATCTATTTTACATTTTAGAGTTTATTTATATTTTTTCCTAGAAAACCATAAAGTAAATGAAAGTTGTTTGATATTAGAAAATTAATAAGACTGTATTTAAATTAGACAACAACCAGTTTTGTTTTTTCCCATTCAGCTTGCTATGTTTCTATGCTAAAATTCATTTTTATTTGATCTATATAGAGAAAGCTTAAGACAGAAAAAGAGATGTTGAAAAAAACATAATTTTAAAAAAATATATATAATTTGCTCTTATCATAATCACTCACTAAACTGATGATACAGTCTGACAAACTTGCTATGGAGTTGCTAGTTTACATAAAAAAACTCCTCGTGGCATATATTTATATTTATTAAAAAAACAACACATAAATATCAGTCAATACATGGGAATCTACTTTTCTGACCATAATACACTTGGTATCCAAAACACAATTTTTATTATTATTGTTGTTAATTACGTAAATAAATGGAAAAATAAGTATAAAAGTATAGAGTTCATTATCTTAGGTCCGGCTTTGTTACATTGAGTTTTTAGTCTAAACCATAATTAAACTCACCGGTAGAATTTGAACATTTTTATACCACCCGATGGTAACTTTTCTTAGAAAATTAACCATTGAAACCAAAAATTAACAATCCCAGGAAACCCTCACTTGCGTTGCGCACACACTAAGGTTGGATACTTCTCTAGTTCTCTTGTTACATATTTTACATCTCATAGTGTTTATATAAAATAAGGTTGGTGTTATATGTACTTCCACCTCGTTAAACGTGAGTTTAAAAGATTGAAAGAGCCGAGCCTTAAATGGGTGTTTAAAAGTTGAACATGTCCATGTCCTTGAATGATCATCTACAAATTGGAACCTTCACTAATTCACTTAAGGGCTATTTAAATTCTCGAATTTTATAATGGTTTTTTTCATTTCACAAATCGTATGAGTTTTTATTCCACCCTAACACCTACTTGCTTGGAGGTAGTGGTGCACAAATCGGGTTTTTTTAAAAACCGGGTTTCGGGTAGGATCGGGTTCGGGTAGGATCGGGTTTTAAAAAATCGGGTTTTTTTAAAAACCGGGTCGGGTCCGGGTTTTCTACCAAAAATGTATACCCTATATACCCGGGTTCGGGTAGGGTTCGGGTCGGGTTTTATAAAACCCGGGTATTATAATACCCTATTTCTGGGTTCGGGTCCGGTTCGGGTATTCATCGGGTAGGGTTCGGGTATGCATCGAGTTGGGAAAAAACCCGCACTGGGTATTAAAAACCCCGCATCGGGTAGTGCGGTTGTGGCTGGAGAAGGCTAGACGAGTGATGAAGGTGGCTGGAGAAGGCTAGACGAGTGATGCAGGTGGCTCAAGCAATTGCATGTTGAGCCGAAAAAAATCAAATGAGAACAACCAGGACTAGCCATGCATTGTCACGAGATTTAGTGGGGTTTTGGTTTAGTTCTTTTGGGCTTTGAAAAGAAATATGTGGATTACATAATTTTGTTTATCATAAGAACTAGAAACCTAATACTTAAACAAGATTCATTACATCAAAGTGCATACATAATTTTGTAAAATCATAAGAACTAGAAGTCTTAATGCATACATAATTAAACAAGATTACATCAAAATCGGGTTTTTTTAAACCGGGTTTCGGGTATAAACCGGTTCCGGGTTCGGGTTCGGGTTCGGGTATTTATAAAACCGGGTTTCGGGTATAAACCGGGTATAAAAAAAAACGGTTCCGGGTTCGGGTTTTAGATCAAATATGCATACCCGGTCCCTACCCTACGGGTAGGGTCGGGTTCGGGTATAAAAAACCCGGGTTTTATAATACCCGGTTCCGGGTTTTTTTTTCGGGTCCGGGTTCGGGTTTTTTGTGCACCACTACTTGGAGGTGTACCTCTTTCTCAAAATTAAACAAGTAAAAAGCTTGAAAACCTTACACAATTTTTGCAAATAATTTTATAAAATGTATTTGAAATCTCGGATTTATTAATGATACACTGATGTCTATAAAATCTTTGGGTTTGGAGAATACTAAATTTTGAATTTTATCTAGCTATACCATTTTTTAAATAAATTACTTGAATATATTTCACTATTAAAAAAAAAAAAAAAAAAGCTCTGTATCATACAATCAAGCTTTTTTTCTCTCTTTAATTCTAGCATAGTATTTCTATATTTTAGAACAAATTTCTTTTTTTTTAATCCTAGCATAGTATTTCTATATTTTAGAACAAATTTCTTTTTAAAGCACTTGTAATCAGGCGCATACAATTGTGTCTCTGAATCTCTAAAACATCTCAAAAAATCTTACAGACACAAATATGCTTTCTCCAAAACCGATGTCGTAGACGAAGAAACTAGAGGGTGCATGAAGCATCAACCATGAAAAGTACGCGTAGGTGGTGATAAGGGGTCCTAATGTTTGATGGTCGACGAAGGTGGCGACCACGATGGTAGACGGTGGGCAAAGGAAGCCATCACCACAAATCCAGACAGTAAGTGGTTATAAGGAGACAAAGGCGGTAGGCACGTACAATAATAGAAGACAAGTGGTGACGTTAGATGTGAACAACAATTTTCGTGTTTTAGGTTTTTAATGGCAGTAGACGATATGTGGCGGCGTCGGCTGAAAGTTCGGCAGCAACCAGAAGTTGTGGTTGTGACTTTCGACAGAAAGCAATACTCATGATACCCAAGTTTAAAACCTTGGGCTAAGAATGCCGGCCCTGCACATAATATCATATTATCATGAGAACGATTGTTCTCTCTGCGAAGACGTTGCTTCGGATTGAGGCGATCTCTAGTTAAATCTTTGAGGGGTGCCTGATTGAACATGTGTATCCTTTCAAATTAATTGCTTAACAATAGATGAGACAATGTTAACAACAATTTTGAAGGAACAAAACTATATATATAAAGAATAAATAGGAATATGGCTAACTTTCTAAAGTCTTAGAAGTTCTCTATTGATAAATAGATTAGGCATGAAACAGAAGGTCTACTTATACATGTGTTCGACCTTTCCATAAGATGCACGTACCCACTTAATCCATTTTAATCCATAATGTAGAAGCGAACCTTTTTAAGGATATGATATGATCAGCATTCAAAAACCATGATTTAAATAGCAAAAGTTCAATGTACTCAAAGGTCTATGCATAACCAGTCATACCGACGGTCGAGCTAGAACGGTTGGTTTTGTGAGCAGCTTGAGTTGTAGCCTTGGTAAAGTACATGTAGAAATAAACATTCAGAACCATGGTCGCCACAACAAACACAGCCCCTGCAACGAAAACTCCTTTCCGTAATGTGTTGCATGAAAAGCTTTCTGTCATATTCTTATATGTTGTATGGTACGCGTTCTTCTTTGCCCCGGCTATTAGACAAGCTTCCGCAACTAGAAATGTCAGCCTGCATAATGCAAATAATAAGGTTGAAAAGTCTTTACTTTCATTCTTGATTTTTATAACACGAGTAGTTAGCTTTAAAAAAAAATGCATAACTTTTAGCAAAAAAAAAAATCTACGGTTAAATTAAAAAAAAAAAAACTAACAGTTATGATTGTTCTTTTTTGAATTTCAAGGCGCATCGCATTTGATGTGCTGGGCTGCAACTGAGCGTACGCCTAGGGGATTTTGACAACATAAGACTTACACGTTGTCACGTTAACAGGTTTGACCATTAGACATCAAAAGTCAAAGATATACATGAACTTTGTACAGATTCAGCATAAAAGATTTGGGCATAGTGCCGATTACAGAAGTATGAACATCGGTTTCACAAAGTGAAATTCTTACCATGACGATGTAAAATAGATGATGGTCCACGCTCGATTTCCGCCAGGTGCTAAAGGCCTTCCAAAACACATACATTTGGTCACACCCATAAGCAAGGATTCACCTGAGAGTAGAAACAAAAAGGCCCCAACACCGTATCCAGTTGCAACATCCGAGTCGTATACACAATACGTAGAATTCGTCCTGTCATCTGTATGAATAACTCCCTGTCATCAAAAATGTTATTTTAAGTAAAGCAAAAACACAAGGAAGTCTGTACAATCCACAATTACACGAACCGGGCCAAATCACCCATATAAACAAGGAAAATAACTGCCTTAGCAGTTAAAGGCACTTTTCACCTATGAGAAACTACATACTCAAGGCCTCATTATCACGAATTTTTACTAGGTGAAGATATTACAGAGAACACTGAAGAATTCACATGAATACATACTACTTTCTTTCACTCAGGTAGGATTTAGGTTATAAAAGGTGTATGTGACGCGCTCTGGATCAAAACTGGTCAAAATTAAGGTCATTGGGACTTGGGAGGCTGATATGTAAAAACACAACCAAACAAACGAAAAAATTTACGAAATGTTTATGAAGAAATTCCAAAAAGGTTGATTAGTAAATCAGATTAGAGACGCAACTTTTGGTTGTTATAAATTCTATTTGGTTATACATAAAGCTACGCCTAGCGTGCTATGCAAGGCGTATACCTCGGCTTTTGGGACCAAACACCTCGAGCACCTCACGCTTATTCAAACCAACGAAACAATGATACGAGTAGATCCACTCCATTAAATCAATAAGAACTAAGTGTAAGCTAATAAAAAAACTCGTAAGGTATTGTATATTATTAATCAACTATATACAAAGATACAATAAGGATAGTTATAATAAAAACCTAATCAAACCATATCTCTTAATTATGATGAATATAATAACAATAACACCTCACTAACATATATTCTATCTAATATATAGAAGATAATTTCGATAAATCTTAACTAATATATTATAATTACAAGTTCAAAAACACTCATACAGCATTGCAAATCACGTATAACCTAAAAATTTTCAAATAAAAAAGCTAGATCTTAATAATACACATAACAACATACATCAAGAACAAAATTGCAGCAACTGTTACCGAATACGAAACAAAATCAAGGAGTAAACAACAGATTCAACAACAATAAGCACGTATAACCGTTGCGATCTACAAAACCCTAACTATAAGCTAAATTCAACAAAAAAACAGTAAAATTTAGATATTAGAAAAAGATTGTACAGTGCTACGACGTCGTTCGGCAGCAATGGCGAAACCGAAAGCAACTAAAGATAAGATGATGACGAGAAGATGAACCAGTGATGAGCCTCTTCCTTCCGCCATTGTTACAGTGGTACGACGTCGTCTGCTGCTTGTTGGTGTGTGTTGTGGAGTGTGAAAAAGAGCGGTGAATTTGCTTTTGAGAAATGCGAAAAAGGTGTTGTGGACGACTTTTTGACTTTTTAAATATAAAAGGTAAATTAGTAAATGTTGAAAAAAAATTTAAAATATCAATTTTGATCAAATTTAATTTAGATCAAATTTAATTTGGATCAAATTTGTAAGGAAAATTAATTTTGCTCTTGAGAATTGAGATAAATCATTAAGAAAACGTGTGTATTTTTTTTTTCTTATTTGGTGTTTGATGTTTTCATATAGAAAAAAAGGTTGTAGATCACGTACAATACAATTGATGCGTGCGAAGAATCACGTACAATTGATCTCCCAAGATCAATGATTTAAAACTAGGGCATTTTCTGAATTACTAAGTTCAGACAATTGAAAAAACAAATAGAGAAAGAGTATTTTGGTCTTTTTTTCACTTGAACTCATCTTCTCTTGATTTTCAAACGGTTATAACTTTTTCATACGTTAATATTTTTTTTAAAAATTACTCCGTATTAACGATCATTTCATCTTCTTTAATTCGAGCAGTCTTTTGCTATAATTTTCTTAAAAAAAACTACATCATTTTTAAATACTCATTACGTGATTTCATTATAGTATGTAAAACCCCACTAAGTGATTACGTAATTACATAAAAATAGTTGACTGTGTATTATTACGTGATTTTGAATACTCATTCCGTGATTACGTGATTTCATTATAGTATTTTATGTGATACCACACTAACTGATTATGATTACGTAAAAACAAAAACATGTAATACATAATATTTCATATGGAATACCTAATATTTCATGTTTAATCACGTATTAAGGATAAATTATATCCAAAACATTAGCCAAATCAACCTATAATAAACACATAATGTCCTATATTAGAGATTTAATCACGTAATAAAGTATAAACAATCAAGTTTTTATTATTGAATGTGTAATCACGTAACAGCATAATCGTAATAACATCAGTTATAACAAATCAAATTGACTGTGTAATTACGTAATAGATTTATATTGAATGTGTAATTACGTAATGGTTTATGTTGAATGTGTAATCACGTAATGGGTATTCAAAATCACGTAGTCATGAGATGGGTATTCAAAATTACGTAATCACGTAATGAACTAATGGGTATTCAAAATCCTGTAATTTTTAAGAAAGCTATAGCAATATGCTGCTCGAATTAAAGAGAATGAAATGCTTGTTAATACGGTGTAATTTTTTTTTTAAATATTAACGTATGAAAAAGTTATAGCGTTTGAAAATCAAGCGGGTGAGTTGTTTAAGTGAAAATGACTAAATTACCCTTCAAGCCAAGGACACTTGTCCTCATTTCCCTGTCGCGTAGGCTTCGTATGATTTATTTGTATTTATCCTCTCCCTAGGAAAAAAAGGATAAATTACATCTATCATTCTGGTGTTGTGAGGCTAGAGAGTGTGGTATAAAGCCCCTACGAGCTTTATCATGTCACATAAGCGCCACATCACATAGCGGGCTTTAAAGCCACTCCCTTTAACTTGCATATAATGGTTTAAAGCCCCTATCATCATTACCTAATTATAATTTTTTATTATATTTTCTATTTTTTTAATTTATGGCAATTTTATTTAAAACAAAATTAAAAAGAAAAACATTCATCCAACTCGTCGTTTAGGTTAATAGTAGTACAAGCATCGGACTCGAATGGTTCGCTAGTTGTTGTTGATTTGTTGCCGTTAAAAAACTGTCAAAAAGGTACGGGGACCGCCAAACTAGCCGTTTGGCGCTCGTTAGTGTGTTGTCGGATCATTGATGGTGCGCCCTTGGTGCGCAGGGGATGGATAGGGGGCGCTATATGGCGCTAAAAATGGTGATGTGGCCAGGGGCGGTATACCACACCCTTGGCCTGAGCTATATTTTAAAACTAGGGCAATCTTAGTGAAAAAAAAAATCTTTATCCACTTTGACCACCATTGAAAGAAAAAAAAAAGGATGACTAAATCAATAAAAGAAATATAATGTAATAAAATTTAAGAATGAAATTCAAGATTTGACTTAAACCACATGGATATAATTTACTCTTTCTAGGGTAATGTGCAGTTTTCATCCCTAAAGTTTTACCTCAATTAACAGGTTCAGACCAAGATTGACACCAATTAGGGTTATGTGGTTTGTCCTTGTAACAGAAAATGTACCTGGGATGGACGGCCATCCAATGTATCGTTGGTTCCCCTTCACGTGCTCCTTACGTTAGAGGCATTTTGTCTTTTCACGCCTTTTAACATATGCATCTCTTAGATTAAAACATGCAGTAACATCATTCTTCAATTCAGAACAGAACCCTAGTTCGACCCCCAAATTGAAACCCTATGTCGAATTGAAGCTCTAATCGTCTTCAACCACAAAATTCGGTTTCAAACTAGAATGTTGAGCCTCTAACTTGCTCTTGTGGCTCTACTATCTATCTTCATACTTCATGGACGGATGTGAACCCTGGTCGTCTCTTTCACTGCTATGTAAGAACTTTTAAAACCCTAAAGTTTATAAATTTCTTCTATTTATCACATATTTGTGGGTGTTTGGCATTCCTTCTCAAAATGACTTATTAACTTATATAAGTCATAAGTGAGAAGTCAGAAATCCTGACTTCTCAAAAATGACTTCTCACACACACAAAATCCTCTAAAATAAGCTAACCCAAACACTCTAAAAACAACTTATTACCTTTTATAAGTTAATAAGTCATAAGTTGCTCCAAAATAAGCTAACCCAAACACCCCCTTTGTGAAGGTAATTAACATTTAACAGAGATCAACCTATGATTTCGTGTTATGGTCCGATCCTCCAGTGTGTGTAAGGCCAAGAAAGATAATACCTAGATTGCTAAAATGAATGAACCAACATGAAGAATTATTTACTACAAGAGCATATGAAGCAAGAAGGTTGAAGATTATACGAGGTTTCACTTGGTGTTTGTTTTTATTCTACATAATGTTGACTTGATTTGTTTAGTTGTAAATGTCAATTTTGACCTCAATGTTGACTAATGTAAGGCATTTGTTCTTCTTGTAATATGACTTTAAGTTGATGAATGAAATGCATAAAGTTTGATGGTTTTGTAACTTGATTAATGAAAGTTAAACTTCTCGTTTTATATAAATCTTATTTAGTTGTACATAAAGCTACAGGAAGCATGTACCTCGTGCCTTGCTTTTGGGTACCTAAACACCTCAAGCAACTCCCACTTTATTAAACCAATCAAACAATGATATAATTGGATCATTCACTCCATTAATTAATAAAAAATCAAGTGTGAAATAACGAAAAACTCGTACGGCGTTATGTGAACAATAGTGGTGGACTCAAATTATGTGAACCATTTGGTGGAGATGCAATGGAAAATTGGAAATTAAATAGTAACAAAAACAAAATAAACAGCCTAAATGAGGAAACTATCAACCGTAATTAAATGTGTTTAAATAATTTAAATTAAGCATGGCTATATTTTTTAAGGAACAACAAAAAAGATTTTATTTATACAAACAAAGGGGCAGCCAAATAGCTAACCCCCCCCCCTAACACGAATACATCCCCACTGTACAAAAACAAAAACCATACACCATAAGGAGAAAACCAAACCGCTACAAACTAAAAGGATTCCTATTTCTCCCATGTCAATGCCCACGCTTTTGCACGGTGGCAGATCCATAAAAGCCGAGGACCTTAACTTCTTCCACAATTGTGCTCAACACCACCGATTTCTGGTTGAAAATTAGCTCGTTACGAGCCTTCCAAATGCACAACATCGTAATTAAAGCCAAAGCATGAATAATTTTACCTTGCTGCCTCGAAAAGTTTGTAAACTTGTCCACCTCATGGATGTCTTTAATGTTGAAAGCAAAAAAGGTTGGTATATGACACCATTGGTTGCATCGACGGACCCATAAATTATTTTCTGGTGGTGCGAAAAAGGGTTACAACCAAACTTTCAAGAGGTGCGATCAGGATTTTTGTCTATAAAATTAGCTTGTACGAGCCTTCCAAATGCACCACATCGTAGTTAAAGCCAAAGAATGAAAAAATTAACCTTGCTGCCTCGAAAATTTTATAAACTTGTCCACCTCAAGAATGTCCTTAATGTCGAAAGCAAAGAAGGTTGATATATGACACCATTGCTTGCAGTGATGGACCCAGGAATTATTTTCTGGGGATGCGAACGAGGGTTACAACCAAACATTCAAGGAGTGCGTGTAACGCTTTGCATTTCTGTACTTTCCTTATTTAGAAAGTTGTATTCGTATTTCTATTTTTAAAAACTTGTATTCGTATCTCCTTTCCAATCTTGTAATCCGAGCCTTCGACCATAATGGAAATTCACTTTTACACATATAAATGTTACATGCTTATGTTATACGCAATCAATCATGGAATACGCGTTTATACGCGAAACCGAGACTCGTAATACTTTGAATATCAATCATACATGCATCACGCCCATACCATGCTTAGATACACTTTAAATACCCATAAACATGCTTAATTATGAGTTTATAGCATAAAATAATGGAATTATCAAACTATATGGATCAAAATGCAAATCCTAGAAAGTTTGGTAAATTTTGTAGGTGGTGCACGGCCATGCAGCTGAAGCGCACAACCATGCATACTGCGATCCACATGATCGTGCACCTTATGTGCACCACCTTGCGTTCAGTGATCCGCATGACCGTGCACCTGATCCGCACGGCTGTGTAGAGACTCGTAATACTTTGAAATATCAATCATACATGCATCACACCCATACCATGCTTAGATACACTTTGAATACCCAAAAACATGCTTAATTATGAGTTTCTAGCATAAAATAATGGAATTGTCAAACTATATGTGTAACACCTCGAAAATTCACGTCCTATAATGTATTGACACGTGTCATATGTTTGAACGTGTGAAAGAATGTTCTAGAAGGACTAAAGTTGACAAACATGGAAAGTATGTGAATATACGAGTTCAAAATGTCAACAGTGAGTAAATATACTTTACAATAACCCTACATGATGCTAATACCTTTAAACGAATAAATCATGGATCATACGGAGCTAAAAATGAAAGAAAGTGAGAGATTACAAACTACAGGGGCTAAATGTGCCAACATGTTTAAGTTATACCTCTGAGTGACCTTTTAACAAACCCGAAGCTTTGTAACGGTTAATTATGCTCACTAGAATGCACGATATAAATTTCATAAAGTTTCGTTATCGTATGAGAAAGTTATGATCAAATTCGTATACAAGGGGTTAAAGCGTCAACGTTGAAAGTTATGACTTTTCGGGTAATAACAAAGTGATCAAGGACTAAATAAAGTGGGTTTAAGCCTTGAAGCCCTTGTAAGTAAATGTGAAGGGGTCAAATTGCAAGAAATAAGTTAGTTGACCCTTCGAATGGCCAAGAGACAAGATGCAACAACTTAAAAATGTGAAAACCTGAAAACGGGGCTTAGGCGGGTCGCGTAAGAGTTGTTATGGTCTTACTGTAACACCCGTTCTTATTACATCAAGTTTAACGTATAATTTACGAAAGCAATCATGTAATTAGGATTACATATATAGCGGAAATACGGGTTATTAAAAACTTTTACAAATTTAAAAGTTTTAGAGCATAATGTAATTAAGTTCGTCATTTGAAATTAACAACGAAACGTCGTGCGGAAGCTTGTATCTTGGTCGTGTTCGGTTCTTCAATGAGCTTGATCTTCATCCGGACAATCCCAACAAAAACCTGAAGTCAAAACCACTTTAAATGTTAGTTTTGACATTAATATTTCGTGTATAAACGAGTTCTAGCATTGAAATGTGAGAAATAAAATAAAATTTCAAAACTGATCCTGTCGCGTGTCGCGGCAGGATTCGTTTGCTTTGTCGCGTGGCGCGGAAGCCCCCGCGTGTCGCGCCAGTTTACAGTGTCTCCCCCGCGTGGCGCGGGGGAGTACATTTTTCAGCAAGTCCAGGAGCTGGTCCTGCATATCTGCCCAGCTCCGGAAATTCCCAAAACTCAACTTTGAACGCTCATAACTTTTTGCTCGGTTGTCCGTTTTAGGTGATTCTTTTTCCTACGCGTCCGTAATTTATTTCTCCATCTTATGGAGTTAAAATCCGACATCCGGATTAACATTATTTCAGACTTTTAAGTCTTCGGCTTACTACCCTTTTTACCAAATATTGACCCGTTCATAATTCCATCTAACAAACTTGTTTGTGACCCTTGTTTCTTTTGTAAACATAATATTATGATTATTTTCTATTGATCAAGGTTCAATTCACGAGTTATTACACATTCTTAACCCGTTTCGCTATTACTTCTATTTTGACTCGTTAAGGGTATTTATGCACTAAGGTCTCATATCATCCCTTTTTATACTTATCCTAAGGATTTAGTCTATCAAAACGCTTATTTCCAACAACCTTTAAAGGTCGTTTGCCTGATTTACCCATCAAGGGCATTTTAGTCAACCTTAGCCCCTCATTTACGGCGAAGGGCATTTGCTACTAATTTGACCCAAAAATGTATGTCTAACCACAATCGTATTTATACGTACCTGGCTCGAGTCAACCTAGTGACCCGTTTCGACACTTTGCTTTTATTACCGATATTCTTATGGCGACGCAATTACCCAAACTACTATTCGCCCCTGTAAACACATGACTTGACAACCACATTAGTTGATTTTGTCAAATGGCGTTATTCCCACCATTTGGCCCGTTCGACCTACATAACCCAACATTTTCATATGTAACAAAACATGGGTTTTAATTACCAATCACACATCCGACCCATTTTGGATTTTCTCACTAGATCCCTTTCTTTTCTAAAGTCATTTCTTATATTTTTAACCCATTCGGCTTACGCTATGGGTGTCCTTTGAACCTTAATTTACTTTAGTCGATACTTGACTAAATTTCCATTTTTACCCATTTTCCCATTATTAGTTACGCTATAAGGTACCTTTAAGAAAACTCACTAATTCTTAGCCAATTCGTGACTAATTTACCATCTTGCCTCTTTCACCATTAATCATGGTTTAAAACATTTTTATTGGTTCCGACCCATTTCGTTTCGTGTCGGAACCCATGATTCAAACCTAATCATTTATCGTATTCTTCGCTTATAATTTAAACACATATACTACATGTGGGTGTAAGTTTTACTTACCTCGCATCCGAAGTACGTTTTTCCTTCTTATTTGCTTCGTTTGACTCGCTTCCTTTCCAAGCCTCCACCTAGCTTGTCAAGCGTCAAACTATCATCATAATTCGTAAGACGGTTAGTTTAGTCATTATCACATACGACTATTCCATCTTACGAACTCTATGTCGGAACTACTATTCGACTTCAATGTTGGTTTATTTGACTTTCGATAGTCAACTAACTTCAATAATATTATACACACAATAAGTTCAATCAACATCACGTTTAGAACCCATATTATTCTGTATTACACGTAGTTAGTCGAGTTAGCCAATTACACGTTTCTTTCATAATTTCATTATGTCTACATTCATTCGGGCATTTTAACAAACACCTAATGTGCATAATATTACTTATTTACTAACTAGTTCATAACTAGTTATCTTTACCACGATTTACATCAACACATTCAAACCTCTAAGTCTAGTGTTCATGAACTACATCAAGAACTTATATCATAACCTCAATATTCATCAATCTTACATTCTAATATGAGTGTTCATCATATTAACATAAACCCACTTAGCACATAATAGGGTAATTACCAAATCCCTAGTTTTGACAACAATTCATCAAATTTTCTACTAGGGTTTGTTTCTAAACCAAGATATAATCACAATAACACTCATAGATTCAAGATTCATTCCAGAATTTCGATTATGATTGTTCATCATAATCTCAAAGTATCACTAAATCATAAATTTCAACATACCTTGTGATCCCCACTACTAGGTGATCATTAATACGTGTTCATGCATCCGATTCGGGCTAGATTTGACCTTCAATTTTGTTGATTGTTGAAGTTAGGGCTAAAGCTCCATGGGAGCTTTCTCCTGGCCTTACCCACACACACACACTTGTGTGTGTTGTGTTTTTTTTTAAGTTTATAATTCCAATTTCAATTTACCCGGCTTTGGTCCCTCGTGTTTGGTTAGTTATTAATTAGATCACAACTTAATTATTTTCAATAATATTCCCACTTATTAACTAGGTTTAATATTCCTAGTGAACTTAGCGGGTTCGGGAATATTTATGACTAAGTTTATTTTAGGTCCCGTTAACTCGGGCCTTTTATCCTTTTTATTTCCTTAAAAGCTTTTATTCACCTTTTAGTAAATATTAGGATTATTTATTTAAGTCCTAATATTCACCGGGTTAAATTTTACCACTAACGGTATTTTCCCCGTCTTTAGTATTAACGGGGTTTAATTACCAAACCCGTTTTCGGGGTGTTACACGCGGGCCGCGTCAGACGCCCAGATACAGAAACATCAGACAGCAGCCTGTATATGCGCTATAACCGACTTTAATCAGTTGTTTCACTTCATGGGCGACCCCTAGACCCTTAGGGACATATGTGGATCATCTAGGATCATTGATAGGCTTGTGTGTCAACAATCTATGAGATTTTGAACACTATATAAAGGCCTCTTGTGCAACCATTTTGATCACACCTTCCTTCAGCATTTCTGATCATTTCTGGAGCTCCAAAGCAGACTCAAGTGATCACTAATCGTGCATAGGACTTCAGTAAGTATGCTTAACCTTTCTTAGTTAAGTTTTTGCTTAGTTTTAGCTTAAAAGTCAAATCGTCGTAATTAACGGTTGACTTAGCGATTAATCATTGATGATCCAGTGATTAGTCGAATTGAAAGTAGTTATAAGTTGGTAATTATGTGGGCATTAAACCCTTAAAAGGGCACCCTCTGATTCCCACTCTAACTAGGTCAAATGTCGGGTCAAACTTGTTATTAAAAAGTCAACAGAATGCTTATTTTCCAATTTATACATAATTAGCAATGTAGAACCCATACAACCTGTTTGATCATTGATATAACTTGGTAATTAGTGTAAGAACATGTCTAAACATGTTCAACCCGACAATTTTCAGTAAAGACCCGGTTCGGAACCGAAAGTCGCATAATTTGACTTTTTCTTTGACTTTCTGTTCTGACCCGTTTTGGTATGTTTTAGAAATGCCTTAGAGCTTTAATTGGACTAGGTTACATGCTAGTATAACCCTCTGTGATTATACACCTTGGTTCAATAGTTATCCAATTAATATGCATGATTCCGTTAATTGCTCATATGTTGACCATTATGCCCTTTTCACCATAAAACGTGATTTTTGAAAATGTAAAAGAGTAGAAACTTTAGTTACTGATTTATAAACTTGTAACCAAAATTTGACATCAGTTCGAGGTGTAGATTGAGAGTTATGCTCATTAGCGTAATTAGAAAGCTTTTTAGCGATTTAACGACATAATTAGCATATAGCCTAATTATACCCACTTTTTGATATCAAAATTTTTACCCACTGATGTAATATACTATTTTGGGATTTTTGAAGATTTTTAATTAATTTTAGGCTGAGCATAACTTAGAGTCGTAGACTTGATTCGGTAATTGTCGGTTTTGCCCTTTTGGGCTATAAAATGAGTTTTACATATCTTTCTGACCCCAAACCTTTTGCTACTGATTATATATGATAAATAATTTATTTTAAACCTTCTGGAATAATAAAAATATCAGTTTTCCATATAGAACTCGGAAACGGCTTCTAATCGCCTTATTAAGCGTTTTTAACGCATAGTATGTACTAAAACTATTTTAAACATACAAGGGTTGATACCTGCTGATATTTTAGGTAAATTATAATATTTTAACAGTAAGCAAAAGTTGTTTAACTCAGACTTCAGTTTTGAGCTTTTCGGCTTATGTGAAATTACCAAAATGCCCCTACGGTGCATAGTTTGGTTATAATTGATAAATTTCACATATATGCAATACCCTACTGTTATAACTTAGTAAAATAAGTATTTTTTCTGATTATAACAGACTTGTAACTCAGGTTAATACTTAAACTCATTTATAACCTTTTAAATGACCAAACTACCCCTACGGAGCATAGTGTGTGTTTAAATTCGTTTCGGGCATAATAAAAGATATCCTGCTGATGTCACAACATATTTAAGGCATATTAACTTAGGAAACCTGTATATGGCTCTCATGACTACCCGTTACGCTTATTACGCGTTCGGTTCGGCTTATGTAACTAGTTTACATAAATTAGCCGAAACGGGTCAAACCTTATCGGTTTCATCTCAAAATCCAGAATGTGTTTAGATTACCCATATAAGACAAGTCTTTAAACTTGTCGGGTCTAAATCACATTCTATTCCGGTCTTCGCTTAATCGTGCGTACGAACCGTATCTTTAAAACTAACCGGTCTAAGTTTAGGCTTAATTAAAGACCCGTTAGGATTCTAATAGGTTATTATAAACCTTCGTTCCAGAATAGGAGGACCAGTAAAAGCTACTTGCATTTGCTGTTTGTGAATTATACTTGCAAAGGTAAATACTTTTAACTTATTTTCCCTATACGGGATTGGGGTACGGTATATAAAATACCGCTTGGTCGGGCATTAAATCTTCCATCGTATGGTGGTTAATTGATATTGATCGGCCCGTTTAAATTGTTTTGTTTGCTTAAAGCCTTTGGGAGGTTAATGACCATGTCCCGGATATCTTTGGCATCATTTTACGAAATGGCCACGACCTTAGCACGCGCGTGTAGGCGTACACCCGCTAGTGCATTTATAAACAACAAGGTATAACCGCTGGTAACGGGAACAACCCGCCGCGGGACTATATCATGTGGTGTGTCTATTAAGCTTTAACCCGGCACGAACCGGGCTACTGAACGCATAAGGAACATGTAATTCTTTTACAAGTTTATATATTTAAATAATTATCTCAAGTTATAAAATGTTTATGCCATGTGCATCCAAATAAATTTTTAAACATTTTTAAAATGAGTCGGTTAATTGTATTTACTAGTGTAAACTGACGTATTTTCCCAAAAAGATTAAATGCAGGTACTACTCGTAATAGGCTGGATTTCTCCTTAGCATCAATAAAGAGTCTCGCAAGCTTAAGATGCCTAACGTCTGTTGAACTACTGTTTCCTATTTAAATTTTGATCCTTCTGTGGATAAACTTTCAACTGTTTGTGATACACGATATTACAATATTTTATTCGGTTGAAACATATCTTTCATTTGCTTCCGCTGTGCATTTAAATATTGTGTTGTTTGACTATTATGTTGCCAACCACGTCACGATACTCCCCCACCGGGCCCACCGGTGATATGTGGAAAGTCGGGGTGTGACAATATGGGTCAAATTGCAAATTCTATAAAGTTTGGTGAATTCTGTAGGTGGTGCATGGCCATGGAGCCGAAACGCACGGCCATGCATATTGCGATCCGCATGATCGTGCACCTTATGTGCACCACCTTGCGTTCAGTGATCCACACGACCGTGCGCCTGATCCGCACGGCCGTGCAAGAGCACCAGGTCTTGCAGAATGCTTTCAAACTTGCGAATTTTGACTCTTTTACCCTCCTTTCAACCCCAATCATCTTATTTTACACCCAACCCCTAATCCCAACTATAAATACGACC
The DNA here is from genome assembly GCA_030545235.1 of Helianthus tuberosus. Taxonomy (NCBI): domain Eukaryota; kingdom Viridiplantae; phylum Streptophyta; class Magnoliopsida; order Asterales; family Asteraceae; genus Helianthus; species Helianthus tuberosus. The sequence goes on from CM060436.1 coordinate 30,747,229, forward strand.
CCTTACCACCTCCTAAACACATTCCACACTCCAAATACTATCAAATCTCTACATTTCTCAACTTTGGGCAGATTCATCCAAGTTCAAAACAATGAGTTTTGAGCTTGTTTCTTCACTTTTTCTTCATGTTATTCTTCTCCTCCTTTTTAGAACACCTCTAGGAATGTTACCAAAAGTTTACCATGGTAAACAAAGATGGAACACCATATTTGAGGTCCAAAATATGATATATTTTCTGTTTTTAACAACTTTCAAAACAAGGTTCATACTTACTTGTTTCTTAGATTTCTATGCACCAAACCAAGTTGTCAACAAGTCCATTGTTGGGAGACTTGACTTGAGGTATGAAATCAAAAACTTAAAGGTTCATAACCTCATTTACTTTATGTTCTAAATGTTCCAAAGAACCTACAAGTGTTGAAACCAACCAAGTCCACAACCTTCAATGTTGTGAGACTTGTGTTTTGGTAAGGTATGAACAATGGAGCCTTGGTTTCCAACATAATTCCACCTCCTCACTTAATTAGTTAGCCCAATTCTACATAACGTAAGTCATCAAGTAACTTACTAGTAACAAAGTGTCCAAACTACACCAAGTCGCCAAACATTTGCCATGATTGGAATGCACTAGTTTAGTTTGAGTTTCACTTGATTATTTGATGATTTAGATGATTAGTTAATTGTACATTCTTTATTTTATTCATGACCAACCGAAATCGTCAACTAAGTTGATGATTTTGAGCTTTGGTGAATCCATATAATGAGGTTAAATGGATGGAATTCATCCTACCTCCATACATGACATTATATGACTTGGACTAGATACTTGTAAATACATATATATATATGTGTGTGTGTGTGTGTGTGTGTGTGTGTGTTTGTGTGTAATTATACTATAGAACCGAATCATAACACCAACCAAAATCATGGTTGAATGCTATGTATTAGGATCATTTCCATCTTCGACAAAGTTTCTCAAACAATGGATTCTAATGGGTTAATCGGTACCCATGAAAACACGACCAAAATAGTGTCCATAATGAGTGCTTCTAGACAAGATGTCTTTTCTTGCAATATACATTCTTTCATACTATCTTGAAACCCTAATCTAACTCAATACCGAACTCCATAACTCATACACCTCGTTCATCCTTGTAGGATAACTCGGCGGTCTCCCTAAACACTCAACGCACCAACTCACGTACGCGTGATTTACTACACAAACCGTGAGTGTACTTGACCCTTTTTACGATTTAATGCACTCTTAGGTGTAACATGTATAAACTATCAAAATTCACAATACACACAATCAAACATATTCAATCACTCAATCCACTAAACATGCTATTTGTTATGCTTAGGTTGTTTATGCTAGAATACTTTCATGCACTCTATCTATCATTAACTTAGCTAGCCCACCTTAACAATTATAACGTTATAGGAGTAGCACAATGCCCGTCGGGGTATTGTTAAGTTATCATACTTTATGGTCTTGATCACTTCGGTGTCGAGAGACGCACATTATACGCTACGGTCTCGTTCACTTCGGTAACGAAGGATGCACATTATACTAGTGGACACAAGGGTTTGGCCTATAGTTATGCATGTTAGCTTCAACTTAGTATATAAATTGCCATGTTGGATTTGAGACAATCTTTTATACGTACGGTATGCAATCAAACTTGTATACTCGCCAACTTTGTGTTGATTTTATTATAATACATGTTGCAGGAAACGTATGTTGACGCTTGAAGAAATCTATTTAGGATGGATTTAGAAACGCACATAAATTCTTTGTTTATAATTCTATTGTTGTATTTGTTTAAGTTGCAATTGTGATATTTTTCCATTCCAAGACATTGTAATCCTCTTTTAGTATGAAATGAAACATGATCTATTTAAATATTGTCACATTAGAACGTTATGAAGTCTAAAGCAATCTCGTTTTCGTCTCACTCAGATGTTTCCGCCATCGGTTGGGGTGTGACAGTGCGAATGAGGGTTACAACCAAACTTTCAAGGGGTGCGCTAACATTTTTGCCTATAAAATTAGCTCATTACAAGTCTTCCAAATGCACCACATCATAATTGAAGTCAAAGCTTGAACAAATTTACCTTGTCGCCTCGAAAATTTTATAAACTTGCCCACCTCAAGGATGTCTTTAATGTCAAAAGCAAAGAAGGTTGGTATATGACACCACTGGTTGCAGTGGTTACAACCAAACGTTAAAGTGTGCGATCGAGATTTTTGTCTATAAAATACACAAAAAAAAAATTCTCTAAAGGGGACGCTCGCCCACCCAACCCTTCACTTGGATCTGCCACTAATTGATTGATGAAATGCCAAACTGATTGAGCAAACGGACACGAAACCAATACATGTTCCACTGTCTCGTTAGACACACCACAAACCAGACAACTCATAGACTATAGATTTATCCTTCTCTTAGCAAGCACCTTCAAAGTTGGCAGTCTATCCAGCTCCGCTCTCTAACAGCAAATAGCCACTTTTTTTAGACCCAATTATTCCATCTAAAACCACTACTAGTCATGGCTATTTTGGTTATATAATTCCCAACATACTATTTGGAACTCAAACCAACGAGAAGAAAAAGGAAACGAAGAAAATGAAGAATTAATTATTTTGGGCCTAGAACTCCAACATCAAAATTAAGCATATTAGTTGGGTTGGGCTGTAGTTAAACAGAAATGGGCCAGCTAGGGAATTTAAAAGAGAACGACAGTGTATCCCATAGGGCTTCTGAATGGGAATCAAAGGCCGATCAAGAGGAAAGAAATCAAGTGTTGGACTTGGACACATCTTGTTTGTAATCTTTCAGTTTCGATACAATTATGTAGGGTTGGTCAAATTGCTCGACATTCGAGACTCGTTTGATGCTCGATCGAAAAATGTTTGGAATTTGCTCATTTGATTCTGCTCGATTGAAAAAGTCACTCGGTTCGGTTTGAAACGAACCGAGCATGAGCAAAGGTCCGCTCAGTTTGGTTCGACTCGATTGGCTCGAATTATTTTTTAATATATATATATATATATGTATAGGTAGAGGATCCTGTACATTAATCCAGAAGTGTATTATAACACTATATATAACACTATATAACACCATATAAACACCGTATAACAGTATGTAACACCATATAACACTATATAACAAATATAACACTATATTTTGTCTGATAGCATGTCTATGATAGATGTATAGTGTTATATAGTGTTATATAGTGTTACATAGTGTTATATGGTGTTATATGATATTACATAGTGATATACGGTGTTTATATGTTGTTATATAGTGTTATAATACACTTCTCACACTTCTGAATTAATGTACACTATCCCTACCCTATATGTATATATTAATAAAATAACTGGAGACGCATATTAATAATATTTGGTCCAAGATCCAACTAGAACCTATTAAATTATAGAATTGAAGGTCGATACCAATAGTACATTGTTGAATAATCCAAAGTAGTTGAGTCAAAATGTCAAAATACCAAAATGTGAAGCGTTGATCGACACTCAAGTGTCAACCCGCCATTCAATTTAGAAGTACATAATCCTAATTAAAACCCCGCATCAACCATCATTATTCGAATTCTCCGTCGCCGAGACGCCAACTTCCTAAGGTTTTGCTTCAATTGGTTTATTCGATTTCAAACTTCTCATAGATCAAAAGTCTGCTTCAATTGATCGACGATTCATCTTTCCACTCAGATGATCTCTGTAGAACCGGTTGAGTGTTTTTTCTATTCCTTGTTATTTCGTAAATATATACTTGTGTTCTAATTGGACGAAAACTGTATATTACTCCAAAAACTAACAACCTCATCATCACTTTTCCATTTGTTATGCGACGCTCGATACTCGCTCGACGTTCGTTCGAATAATACTCGGATCGAAAGGTGCTCGTTCGACTTTGGCTCGGTTGAAAAAACGTTCGGTTCGGTTAGGTTCGGTTTGTAAACGAACTGAGCACGAGCAAAGGTCCGATCGGTTCGGTTCGGCTCGTGAACAGCCCTACAATTATGAATGTTTTATGTATTCCTTTGGAGTTTTGAAGAGCATCAAAGTTAGATTATTCTTAATTCAACTTATTGAGTTTTGATTATAAGGCTGGTGGGTATGGTTTAAATCCTCTAGGGGCTTTATAGTGCCACGTAGGCATCACATAAGCGAGGTGCTTTATCATTAACTTGCACGGTGTGGTTTAAAACCCCTTTAGAGCCTCCTATTAAAAAAAATACAAAAAAAATTAAAGAGGAAAAAAATCTGATTAGTTGAAAACATTGGGCCTCACTTGCACATACCATTGGCGCTCGTTACTGGGATGGAGCCCCCTCCATAACGCCCCCCACCCCACCCCTTTGATGCCTAGAAAATGAGAAAGGAGCGCTATGGGCGTCATTGAAGCTGATGTGACGGGGGCGATATACCACACCCACCAGCTTAATATAATTGGTTTGATAATATCCTATCATGTATTATAATTTGGTTGTCAAACCATTAGTTCAACACGGCCCGATTTCGTGTCTGCCATTATCCATAATGAATATTAAAGATTTCATTTTTCAATTATGTATCTTTGATTTGTTTCGTTGTATCTGTTTCTTTTTTGCTTATCATGTGGAATTTTCGTTCCCCAGATGAGAAACAATCATAAGAAAACAAAACATTTGCTTATCAACATAATGGAATAGTAAAACTTGTTATGATTACTTTAGAAAATATCTATATCTGTAATCTGTATTATTATTCCTACTATATAATACATATTAGATGGACAATAAGGTAATTTAATTTCATTTGAGAAGAGCACCATTGTAATTTGTGGTTGTTTGGGTTTCTTTTTTAAAAGTCCTTTTAGAGCTAAAAGGACTTTTGAGAAGGACTTTTTGTAACGCCCTAACACGTTTTAACCTAAGATTCGCAGCGGAAATACATATCTAAAATTTTCTTTCATGATATTCTTTCTTTCACTTAAATACATTAATCCCTTTCTATAATTTTATTTAAAATCTAACATACATATATCAACTTGAGTAACCACATACACACCCACGTACAATCCAAGTCTTGACTCGATCTTCTACCGCTTACACTCCATGGCGAAAAGTCCATAAACCTGTACAACCTGCAGTCACCACATACAAACACATTATTAGCAACCGGTGACCTCATACTTGATTTTAACGCGTACGTAATAAGGCATCCACATCTCTTGATCACGCTTATATAGATCCATTCGCCCATCCTTTCCAACACTCTCGTTAAACTTCAAAACCAATCCTTCATCTTCTATTATGCATAAACCTGCACTTCCATTCCATTCTCAATAGAAAACGATTAGCATCATTAGACCCATTTCATATATGTAGGTCCACCTATACACATAGACAAGTCTCATTCGTTCGTGCATAAAGCTAAATACTAATTCCCTCATACATACCTTTCTATTCGTACACATACTTACAATCAAATCCATAACTATATGAATAATTTCTTATCTTATTTTCATGCATAATAACGTCATGTAAGCTTCCTTCTTATCCGAACTTAATAAGGACTCTATCTTAACCACTTTCGACTCATTTCCCATAAGACCCACCTTCGTAATACCACCAAGTCATATTTTTCTTGCATAATATTCAATAGTTAACATTATGAATAACGTACATTACCAAACTAAAGGGGTAAGTCCGGAATTCACTTACCTTGTGCGTCCGTATTGCGTTCGCTTACTTGAGTCTCCTTAGCCCGTTAGCCTTCCACGCTCTCAACCATCTTGACATGATTCCTATACATTCATGTCATTACATTCACATTCTTATTAGCATATACGCTTATACATATGAACAACCATATCACATTCACATCTCATACATGACCTTCATTAATCCATTCAAACAAGCATAAAGCATACTCAACATCATCCCTACATAATCTTCACATGAACTATATATGTTTACCCATTACTAGCATACAATTTCACTTATTATTGTCTTTTAGACATTTCATCAAACACTTGGTGTGCGTACCACTTTCTAAGCATAATGTACAAGTGCTTTAAGCATGTTCTTCCCTATTTCATCTTATGAACCATCATATTCAAGCAAAATCTCATAATCATAAATTCCACATCAAGTTTATCTACCTAAGTCTATCATATAACACCTTATACATCACAAGATCACACTATAACATCTACAAGTTCATCATGATCATCATCTTCACACTCATGAAATGGGTTTTCATTCTAAATCACCCAATTACTTGAAATTATTCATAACACAAGTTCTATTTGGTGTTTCTAACACCTCTACAAGCTTAATTGCATACATATTCATGTATTGATCATAACCCACTTTCAACAAGATCATCAAATCTAAGTTTTAAGACATACCTTACGATCCCCTTGTGAAGGTGATCGTTAATTCATGTTCGGTTGTGAATTTGGGCTTCGTTTAGCCTTTCAATTTGGAGAATTATGAAGTTTAGGGTTTTGGCTCCATGGGAGCTCTTCTTGAACGATCCAGAACACACACACGAGGTGTGTGTGTGTGTGTATGTTTTCATTTAATAAAACAACTTTCAAGTTGTCCCACTTTGGTCCCTCATGTTTCGTTTTAATTAAATAAGGCCACAACCCTTCGTTTAATACCAACGATACTAATATTCAACTAGGTTAGTCATTCCTAGTTAATATTCATTTACGGGTTCAATTTTACCCCTAATAGTATTTTTACCCGTTCCTTTATATTAACCGGGTTTAAATTACCAAACCCATTTTTGGGGTGTTACACTTTTCCATCTAAACACTATCTAGAAGTTAGGAGAAGGAGAAAAGGAACCACAAACACTATGGAAATAAGTTCTTTCGAAACTTTTTTTGTCTTCAAAAAGGAGAAAACAAGTGTTGGGGAATTTTTAGAAAACGGATGATCAGAGAGGCGTGTAATCACTCTCAGATCAAATTATTTCGGTGGTTCACCCGAATAATTCAATCGGATACAACTCTGATTTCGAGAAATTGAACCTGAGTATGTGTTTTGCGTGAATTGATTGAACCAGAGAAAATTGTGATCAAAACTGTGTTTACGAGTTTGGGGTGTTTGCAGATAACTGCCTCTGGCAGTTATCTTCTAATTTTTTTTAATTAAAATTGCATTAAAACATGCCTTAAATTTTGTCTAAAAAATTAGGACGATTTTTCACAAAATAATTTTTCTAAGGCATTTTCCATAAAGCATTTTCCATATTCGAATAAAATTGCATTAAAACATGCCTTAAATTTCGACCCCAGCCAGGGGCTCTGCCCCTTTGACCCCGCCAGGGGCTGCCGCCCCTTGGACCCTGCTCCCAGGGGCGCTGCCCCCGGACCCCCGCCAAGGGGGCTACGGGCTCCGCCCGTACACTCCGAATAATAATAACTCAAACAAGCGTGCACTCCCGCACCTCCTAACTTGCTTGATGTGTATTATTATTCGCTTTGATCACCAAGTCAATCCCCCGATTACACTAAAATATCTAACATTCCTCCCCCATCTTAGCGTAATCCTTGATTAACTTGAACAAATTCACAACAATCAAACTTATGCATAAATGAAATATCGCGACGATTGAATTTCACATTAGTATATTACACATTCCAAATATTCGAATATAGGGGTGTCGCTAAGGATTGAACCCTTTCTATTCAGTGAATACATGAAGATAATATACACACAAGTTTACATACTCTAATGTTCTTTCTTGACACTATTTTTACTAGCCTGTGTCCCATCCTTCAATGAACATATCAAAGCCAAGTCCTAGCTTCTTGAAGCGGCTAAACTTCATGCTCATATAGGTAGTTCTTTATTCTTGCACCTGCATATGCAATTTTTCAAAGAACTATTAAGAAGTAAACCTTCAACCTCCTTTAACTTGCAGGTCTGAACACATACCTTGGGATGATGCTACTAATGTGTTCCAATTTCTAGATGTTAAGCTTTCCACATTGAATTCAGCACCTAACGTCATATTAGGTGGGAATTGGGTATCTTAACACGAGAAATCTCAGGTGGACTTTAATCCCATCCCTACAGCCGCCTTGTGCACAAGATCTCTACATAACTCTTTGGTTAAGTGGTCGGCTAAATTCTGTTGAGTTCTCACAAACTCCACCGATATCACCCCTTGCGTGATGAGCTCACGAATCATGCTGTGTCTAACACCTAAGTGTCTAGACTTCCCATTATACACTTGGCTATATGCCTTAGCCAAGGTAGCAGCACTATCACATCTAATAGATATAGGTGATATAGGTTTAGGCCACAATGGAATTTCATAAATCAAGTTTCTTAGCCACTCAGCTTCTTTGCCAGCTGCGGCTAATGCTACAAACTCATATTCCATTGTTGAATCAATTATGCAAGTCTGTTTCTTAGATGCCCAAGATATGGCACCTCCTCCGAGCAGAAAAGTCCATCCACTCGTGGAAGAATGATCTTCCTTGTTTTTAATCCAGCTTGCATCCGAATAACCTTCTAAAACCGAAGGAAATCCAGTATAAGTCAAACCATATTTCATGGTTCCTTTCAAGTACCTAAATACTCGATTCATTGCTTGCCAATGACTTGCACCTGGATTGCTAGTATACCTACTAAGCTTTCCAATAGCATAAGCTATATCCGGTCTAGTGCTAATCATGGCGTACATGAGAGATCCAATGGCCCTTGAATATTCAAGTTGGCTTACAGCTACACCTTCATTAGGTGAGAGCTTAAAAGCAGGATCCATTGGAGTGCTAACCGGAGAACTATCATGAAAATTAAACTTTTTCAATATCTTCTCAATATAATGAGATTGAGAGATAGATATGCCATTGTTCTCCCTTTTGATCCTTATACCAAGGATCACTTCCGCCTCCCCCAAGTCTTTCATATCAAAACAAGATGACAAAAATTTCTTTGTTTTATCAACTTGATCCTGGTCAGTACCGAAGATCAACATGTCATCTACATATAGACAAATTATGACTCCTTTCCTAGAATCATCAAATTTGCTATATACACACTTGTCTGCTTGGTTTAATACAAAACCATTAGACAATACCACTTCATCAAACTTTTGATGCCACTGTTTTGGTGCTTGCTTTAAGCCATATAATGACTTAACTAGCTTACACACCTTATGCTCATTGCCAGGCATAACAAAACCCTCTGGTTGTTTCATATATATCTCCTCATCCAAATCACCATTAAGGAAAGCAGTTTTCACATCCATTTGGTGAATTACAAGATTGTGTATTGCAGCCAAGGCAACCAACAATCTAATAGTGGATATTCTTGCTACAGGAGCATATGTATCAAAGTAGTCAATTCCTTCCTTTTGTCTAAAGCCTTGGATAACCAATCGGCCTTTAAACTTTTCAATTGAACCATCTACTTTCATCTTCTTCTTGAAGATCCATTTACAACCAAGTGGTTTACACCCAGGGGGTAGATCAGACAGTTTCCAAGTGTTATTCTGCATAATAGAGTCCATCTCATCATTTATAGCTTCTTTCCAGAAAGCTACATCTCGAGATGCCATGGCTTCACTATAGGTTTTAGGATCTTCCTCAATATTGAAGCAATATTGATATTGAATTTTAATTTCATCTCTAGATCCTTCAACCAAATATAGCTGAAAATCATCACCAAATGATTTAGCTTTTCTTGCTCTACCACTCCTCCTAAATTCCGGAGGAGTATCAATCACTTGATCAGCCACGTGAGAGTTACTAGAGCTTGGAACCATGTCTCTAGGCCTAGGCATTGAAGAGAATCTATTCTCATCATACTCTGCAGTTCTTGCCTCAATAACCGTATGCACTGACACGTAGTCATTTGGTTCTATGACATAGAACCTGTGAGCAAATGAATGCTCCGCATACCCAATGAAAATGCAGTCTATACCTTTTTCCCCTATGTTCCTTATTTTAGGATCAGTGAGCCTCACCACGGCTCTACAACCCCAAACTCTCAGCTTATGCAGCTCAGGTGGTTTTTTATACCAAAGCTCAAAAGGGGTGGTCTTGTTCCTTTTATTTGGAACCCTATTTAGCAAATAGCAGGCTGTCAACATAGCCTCACCCCAAAAGCCCTCACTTAGGCCCGAATAGGACAACATGGTATTAACCATTTCCTTTAAAGTCCTATTTTTCCTTTCCGCCACACCATTTTGTTCCGGTGTGTAAGGAGATGTGGTATGGTGTATTATTCCAGTAGATTGGAAATACACCGGATCAAAATACTCACCACCACTGTCCGTATGTAGGGTTTTGATCAACCCACTCCGATGAAGCTCTACTTCTTGTTTATAAATCTTAAACTTTTCAAGAGCTTCATCCTTAGCATGCAACAAATAAACGTAACAAAACCTAGTAGCATCATCTATAAATGTTACTACATATTTTTTATTACCTAGAGATGGTGTAGCATGAAAATCACATAGATCACTATGTATCAAATCTAACACTTTAGTTTCCCTATGAACATGTTGCATGAAAGGCTTTTTGGTTATCTTATTCAACTTGCAAACATGGCATTTATCATTGTTTATGTTAATAGGCGGAATTAAGCTCATTTTAGACATTTCTTTAACTCTTTTATAATGTACATGTCCTAGTCTAGCATGCCATAACTCCGATTCTGTCAAGTTGTTTCTACTACTAGTTGAAGCTATGCAGTTTGCATTACTAGTTGAAGGTACATCATTAACATTACTAGTTGAAGCAACACAAACAGATTCATTCATAAACGAGACATCAACATTCAACATAAACATACCATTACATAGATAACCAAAACCAACAAAGGTACCATGTCTTGACAAGATATACTTGTCACTTTCCAATACTTGTTTGTACCCACAATTATTCAACACAATGCCACTTAACAGATTCTTTCGAATTCCGGGCACATACAAAACATTGTTCAAAAGTAAACATTTTCCAGAAGTAAAAACAAGATTCACAGTTCCTATTCCCTTGATTGGTTCAGTTGCAACGTTCCCCATCTTGATGATAGATCCGTCTTCGATTGGTTGAAAGTCTTTAAACCAACGAAGATCCTTGCATACATGACTCGTTGCACCCAAATCAACCCACCAAGCAATGTCATCATCCTGCACATAAAATGCCTCAGAAATTAGTGACATATAATTCTGAACCGAATTATTAAGTTGTACTAAATTCTGACCTTGCTTGCCCGGGTCCTTGGACCCGCCAGAACCATCCTCATTCTTGTTCTTTGAACCGGACTTCTTGTTATTCTTCATCATTTTACAGTCCCTCTTAAAGTGACCAACCTTACCACATTTCCAGCAAGGGTAATTCGGCTTTTTGTTTGAACCCGAATTGGTGTTTCCTTGAAACTTTCGTTTCCCTTTGAACTTACTGTTTCCTTTAGATGATTCACCAGTTTCAACCATGTTCACAGAACTTGAACCAGCCCGTTTCTTATCATCATTGACAAACACATTTTCCTGTGCTCTCAAGCCTTCTTCAATTCTGAAGTGGCTTCCAAGTTCAACCAAAGTTAACTCTCCTTTCTGATGTTTCAGATTATGTTTAACATCTCTCCAGGAAGGAGGTAACTTGTCAATGATACTCGAAACAGAGATGGATTCATCCATCTTCATATCATGTTGGGCAAACTGCCCCAGAATTCGTAACAATTCATGATATTGTTCCATCACAGGCCGTTCATCAACCATTCTGTAATTATTGAAATTACTGACAAGAAACTTCTTACTATAAGAATCTTCTGCCATGTATTTGGCTTCCAACGTGTCCCACAGTAACTTTGCAGTTTCAACATTTTGATAAACATCAAATAAGGGATCAGACATACCGTTCAGGATGTGGCCAAGACATATATAATTGCCGTTCTCCCACTTCGACCTCTTCCTGATTTGCTCCAGATTTCCCTCCTCCTGTATCTCTGGGATTGGAGTAGTCAACACGTACACAACCTTCAACGAAGTCAGAAGAAAATGCATCTTCTTCTGCCATCTTCGGAAGTCCACCCCTTCGAACTTCTCCAGTTTGTTCTCCTTGATTGTCATATCCTTCATCGATCCGCTTGCCATCTTCACAGAAAATAATTTGATCTTTGTTGGGGAATTTTTAGAAAACGGATGATCAGAGAGGCGTGTAATCACTCTCAGATCAAATTATTTCGGTGGTTCACCCGAATAATTCAATCGGATACAACTCTGATTTCGAGAAATTGAACGTGAGTATGTGTTTTGCGTGAATTGATTGAACCAGAGAAAATTGTGATCAAAACTGTGTTTACGAGTTTGGGGTGTTTGCAGATAACTGCCTCTGGCAGTTATCTTCTAATTTTTTTTAATTAAAATTGCATTAAAACATGCCTTAAATTTTGTCTAAAAAATTAGGACGATTTTTCACAAAATAATTTTTCTAAGGCATTTTCCATAAAGCATTTTCCATATTCGAATAAAATTGCATTAAAACATGCCTTAAATTTCGACCCCAGCCAGGGGCTCTGCCCCTTGGACCCCGCCAGGGGCTGCCGCCCCTTGGAACCCTTGTAGGGTACGGGCTCCGTCCGTACACTCCGAATAATAATAACTCAAACAAGCGTGCACTCCCGCACCTCCTAACTTGCTTGATGTTTATTATTATTCGCTTTGATCACCAAGTCAATCCCCCGATTACACTAAAATATCTAACAACAAGAAGTCATAATTTGTGACTTTTTGATTTTGAAAAGTCCTTTGAGAAGGAGAAGGAGAAAAGGAACCCCAAACACCCCCTTTATCTCAAAGTTAAAACACATTAATACGTTATTTAATAAACTTCTTATTAATGAACTTAATGAATTTTCTCAACAATAATTATTGCACTCAAATAATACAATAAAAAACTAGAAATATAACTAGATACCATAAGAAAAATACATTATAATGGTTAAAAAAATATGAATAATAATGTTTAACGTGTTAATGTTCACATATATTGGTGAGTTCAAAACCGGTTCAGGTTTTTTTAAAAGAGATTAGAACCGGTTTTGGCTAAATCGGTTTGGGCTAGAAACCAGGTTGGGCCAAAGAAATCGAACATCCTAGAATTGATTGAGGTTTGGGGAAACTAAAACATTTTTTTGTTTTTGTAATATTTTAGTTTTATGCTTTTTTATTAGCGTTATTTTTACTACTTCGTTCACATTTGCATTTTACTGTAATATTTAAATTTCGTTCAAAATCGATGCGTCTCCGCCGAGAAGCGCGGCGACTCACTTCTAGTTAAAATAAATAAGAATTAACTTATTTGAAAGATAAATCATTTAATATCTTACATTTATTTGCTTTTTATAGCAATTAATGATTTTGATTGATTTTTATCGTGAGTTCTCGTTGTTCTCAAAATATTTAGGGTATGTTTGGTATGGGGTATTGGAATGGAAGATGGAATGAAATAAGCGGGGCAAGGGAATGGACAAAGGAATGAAATATAACATTACCATTCTATGGTCTTGTTTGGTTACCATGTGGCAATGGAATGATTCATTGATTTTTGTTGTTTGGTAGGCAGAAAAAGACAAAGGAATTAAATCGATAGTGGGTGGAAGCGGTAGTCGTAGTGGATGGTAGGTGGCGGTAGTGGGTGGAAGCGGTAGTCGTAGTGGTGGTAGGTGGTGTGGTGGGTGTGGCAGCGGTGCATGGGTGGGTGGCGGTGGCACCAGTGTTCGGTGGCGAAGGGTGGCGGTGCTCGGCGGTGGCGAAGGGTGGAGGTTGCGATCAATGGTGGCGGGTGGTGGTGATGAAGGGTGAGAGAGGGAATGGAATGAAAAAAACACGACGGGTGGATGAAATGAATTTAAGGCTTTTAGAGGGAATAGATTACCTCATGTAATGGGCGATTCCATTACCATGAACAACCAAACACAATTTTTTTTCATTCTCTCGTACTAGTCCATTCCATTCTGCCTCTCAATCCTACATACCAAACACTACCTTAGAGTTCTGATCCCTTCCATATATATATGTGTGTATGGGTGTGTGTGTGTGAGAGAGAGAGAGAGATCCGGTATGTACCCATCAGACTAGTCTTTTGGTTTTAGTTCTCTTGTTTGGGCTATAACAGAGAGTCTGGTAGGTGAGAAAGCTTAATTGGTCTATAACAGAGAGTCTGGTAGGTGAGAAAGCTTAATTGTTCCAATACATAACAATCAACCATCCTTAAGGACCAACATTCTCGTTGGTTATGACTCGTTCCATCCAAGCCACAACTTTGTGGGCCACCATTTTGAGTTTGGCTTTAATAATACTAAGCCCAAATAAGAGAACACCCTCTTGATCTTTACTACTAAAAGACTCCTTGGTGTATCTCTCAGTATTATCTCTTCAAAATTCATAAAGTGATTGCTGATGTTTTGCTATGGGTTAGGATCAAATACAAAGGATAAAATAAATAAGAAGTGTAAGAAGGATTCTAGTCCATTGATCTTAGATTTGAAGGGTTGAGATTGGTTGTAGGGAACTATATTTATGGATTTTCTCTCTCCACATGCAAGGCACATACATGTCAATTCCCCCATCGATTTAAAACGTCCATAGCTTTTTCATACGACATTTTTTTTCAAAAAAAAATTCACCATAATAACGAACGTTTTTTTTTATCTTTAATATGAGTACCATATTATCATATAAAAATAAAATAAAAATTTTCATTTTTACTGGGTTTTTTGGCATTGTGTTAAAGGTTCAGGTCATTGTGTCTTTTAACTGGGTTTTGGTCAGTAGAGTTTCTATACATTGTGTTATTATCAAAACCTATAACACAATGTTAATTTGAGTTCTATCCATTGCGTTTTTATAAAAACCTATAACACAATATATGACACAATGAAGATTTTGTTATATCTGGGTTTTCTATAAATTGTGTTATTAGTTCAGGTCATTATGTTTAATATGTTATTCATTGTGTTTTAATATATTGTCCATTGTGTTTTAATAATTTGTTCAATTTTTTTATTATCTTGTTCATTGTGTTTTAGTTTGTTATGTATTGTGTTTTTAGTTTGTTTTTCATTGTGTCTTCATCTGCTCTCCATTGTGTCTTTTATCTGCTGTCATTAATTGTGTCTTTTATCTGTTGTCATCAATTGTGTTTTTATTTAGTCTGATTCTTATTGTGTTATATGTTATCGCCATTGTGTTATACGTTATGGTCATTGTGTTTTATTATGTTGTCCATTGTGTCTTTATCTGTTGTCATTGGTTGTGTTTTTATTCTAATTTACATTGTGTTTTACATCATGTCCATTGTGTAATATGTTATTCATTGTGTTTTAATATGTTGTCCATTGTGGTTTAATAATTTGTTCAATTTTTTTATTATATTGTTCATTGTGTTTTAGTTTGTTATGTATTGTGTTTTTAGTTTGTTTTTCATTGTGTCTTCATCTGCTCTCCATTGTGTCTTTTATTTGCTGTCATTAATTGTGTCTTTTATCTCTTGTCATCAATTGTGTTTTTATTAATCTGATTCTTATTGTGTTATACGTTATGTTCATTGTGTTTTAGTATGTTGTCCATTGTGTCTTTATCTGTTGTCATTGATTGTGTTTTTAATCTAATTTACATTGTGTTTTACATCATGTCCATTGTGTAATATGTTATTCATTGTGTTTTAATATGTTGTCCATTGTGGTTTAATAATTTGTTCAATTTTTTTATTATCTTGTTCATTGTGTTTTAGTTTGTTAAGTATTGTGTTTTTAGTTTGTTTTTCATTGTGTCTTCATCTGCTCTCCATTGTGTCTTTTATTTGCTGTCATTAATTGTGTCTTTTATCTGTTGTCATCAATTGTGTTTTTATTTAGTCTGATTCTTATTGTGTTATATGTTATCGTCATTGTGTTATACGTTATGTTCATTGTGTTTTAGTATGTTGTCCATTGTGTCTTTATCTGTTATCATTGATTGTGCTTTTAATCTAATTTACATTGTGTTTTACATCACGTTCATTGTGTAATATGCAACTGAGTTTTTGAAATTTTTTTGAAAAATATAACAATATGGTACTCATATTAAAGATAAAAAAACGCTCGATTTTATGGTATAATTTTTTTTTAAAAACAAATGATGTATAAAAAAGTTACGGACGTTTAAAAGTTAGGGGGGAAATAGCATGTGACTTGCATGTGCATATTCTATTTCCTCTTGTAGACAAAATTACCCTTTCCATTTAATTACTCATAGGACACTTGTCACTCTCTGGTGCCTTCTTACCCTTCTTATTTTTAAATCTTTTGTATTATAACTCAACCCGTTTTGCTATAATGATTTGTTATGTACTTCTTTAATGTGTTACGTATTATTATACCTAAATTAATGTGTTACGTATTATTATAATATGTTTTGTACAAACAGTAAGGAAATTCAAAATTTTCCAACAATCAAGAATATTATATTTGAAATTGTGTTCATAATCTTCAACCGTTTCATTTATTTTTAGGGATATTGGATTAAATAACCTCAATTTTCACCAATTGTCCAATGGCACTCTCAACTTTCGATTTGTACCACAACACCTGTAACTTTCAACTTATTTTCCTCTAACACTCGCTAACTAATTAAACTCTAACCCAGTTAGCTGATGTCAGCTGCCACGTCATCAAAATGCCATGTCATCTGCCACACCAGCTGACATGTCATCAAAAAATACAACATCAACTGCCAAGTCAGATGCCATGTTAGCAAAAAGAAAAGGCATGTCAGATGCCATGTCACCGAACAAAGTGGCACATCAGCAAAAAAACTAATTGTGTTAGGGTTCAATTAGTTAGAGAGTGCTAGAGGAAAATAAGTTGAAAGTTGAGAGTGTTGTGGTACAAATCGAAAGTTGAGAGTTCTATTGACCAATTGGTGAAACTTTAAGTTATTTAAACCCAATATCCCTTATTTTTATGGTGGGTAACGGCGACTGGTTTTTACGGAGACCTTAACAGAGGAGGTGGTAATGTTGGCATGATTCTAGCTTAGCAAGGATGGAATATAATTGTTATACACAACAAAACTAGAAAGTATAATGATAACAACTTACCGTAACAAGATTCATAAATGGAAGTATAATTGTATAAATAAAAACATGGCATGCAAGTATAGAAATATAACAACACATTAATACAATCACATAGACACATACTGATAGACCCACAATTTTTTTTACCATAGGTTACCTTATTCTGATGAGATTTCTCACAATCAAACGATAGATATTTTAAATCAAGTCAGGCTGGATCGTAGTAAATACAAACAAATCATGATCCATTTGGCTATTTGCATCATAAGCTTTAATGGAAAATGGTGACCGATCAATATAACTAAACGAATGTAAACTCGTAAATAAATACAAATAAATTTAACGGATTTCAAATATGGTATCACGTATCACTTCTAAAATTCAAACTCATAACATAAATGAAAAAACTTAGATGAATCATAATCTAAGTTGTCCTTACAGTAACCGATTAACTTTTATTGATCAACAAAATGGCTTATGCAACGGTACTAGATTACGGATTACCCAAAAAAAAAAAAAAAAAACTTTTATTAAAGATAAATGCTAAAGGAAGATGATCACTAAATAAAAACAAAAATCTTAATTTAATTCAGATTAACTTTTATTGAAGCAACAACAACAACCATACCCAGTAAATCCCGCAAATAGCCAAGCTACTTATAGGGTCTGGAGAGGGTGAGATGTAGACAGACCTTGCCTCTATCCCTAGGGAAAGAGAGGCTGCTTCCAGAGAGACCCTCGACTCCAAAACGAACAGCATACAAAGTCAAAGAATATAGAAAAAAGAAGTTACCTATAAAAAAAAGAACATAGAGCAGCCTCTTAATCAATGTTTATAAATAATTTAAGTAATTCTAACCTCTTAATCAATACTTATAAATAATTCTAGAACAAAACCCTAATCAATACTAAATAATTCTAGAACAACACTAAATATACATGTAATTTGGAAAATATAAATTAATGCTAAAGGATTCGGGAGGCCTTATTTGGATGTGGGATCCGAAAGTAGTGAAGATCGACTCATCTCATAAGAACAGTAATTTTTTGGCTATCAGAGGTTCAGTTATTGGTAGTGGCTCTCCTGTCCGCCAAGAGGAGTCTATGGAATGAGATTTCAAGCTTCATTGATCCGGCAGCCGGAGAGTGGGTTTTAGCGGGTGATTTCAACGCGGTGCGCAACGCGGAGGATAGAAAACAATCTAAGTTCAAACCGGTATGTGCCAACAATTTTAATGAATTTATCTTTAGTAATGGTCTGTTGGAATATCCTATGCAAGGAAGGAGATTTACATGTGTCAGAAACAACGGTAAAAAACTCAGCAAGTTAGACAGATTCTTGGTTTGCCCGGATTTTTTTAATAAGTGGTCGTCAGCGTGCGTTAGAGTTATTCAATGTTACAAATCCGATCACTGTCCGATTCTACTTGAGTTGGTGGACTTGAATTTCGGGCCTCGGCCTTTCAGAATTTTCAATTCTTGGATTGGAAAGGAGGGATTTGAGGAGGCGGTTCGGGCCCCTTTGGAAGGTTTTGTGAATTTTGATCCTCCTGATTCATGTCTTTCTCAGAAATTTGTTGTCATTAGATCGTCTGTTAAAATGTGGAGAGACGAGTTTTTATCTAAGGAAAAGGAAAGCGAAAATGCGGCTCTTTCAGAATTGGAGGCTTTGGAAACGGAATTAGAGAATAGAGACCTTAATGAAGATGAAGAATGGATCATGGTTGAAAATAAGAGAGTTTTAAAAGAAGTGGAGGATAGAAGGACTTTGGACCTATTGCAAAGATCTCGTGTGAATTGGGCTAAGGGGGGCGATGAAAATTCTAAGTTTTTTCATGCCCTTGTCAATAATAGAAAATCGGTGAATGCAATTCATGGTCTTTCTATTAATGGTGAATGGTGTACTAAACCATCCATTATCAAAAAAGAAATTTTCACTTTTTTCCGTGACCGGTTCAAAGGAGGATCTTCTAGTTGGCCCGAGTTGTCGGATATTGGCTTCAACAAAATCTCGGATATGGATAGCAACTTGTTGGTGGAAGAATTTTTGGTCTCAGAGATTAAAGAAGCGGTAGCTCAATGTGGGGACGATCGAGCGCCGGGGCCGGATGGCATGAATTTCAAGTTTATTAAGCACTTTTGGGAATTATTTGAAGATGACTTTATTCGGATTTTTGCAAGGTTGCATGATAGCGGAGAAATTAGTGTGGGGTGTGGTTCGTCTTTTATAGCCCTCATTCCCAAGGTGAAGGACCCGGTGACTCTTGGTAAGTTTAGACCTATCAATTTAGTCGGAGTCATAAGCAAAGTCATTTCGAAAGTTATAGCTAATCGGATGAGAAAAGTGCTTGAAGGTGTGATTTCGGATTCTCAATCGGCATTCCTTTCCGGTAGATACATTCTTGATGGGCCGCTCATCATTAACGAACTTATTTCTTGGTCCAAAAAGGCGAAAAAGAAAGCTTTGTTTTTCAAGATTGACTTTGAAAAAACTTACGATAACGTTAGATGGTCGTTCGTGGTGAATATCCTTCGGCATATGGTGTAACACCCCGTGTTTCTGAAGTCAAAGTCAAAGTCAAGATTGAAGTCAAAGGAAGAAAAGATTGCTAATTGCGATCTGTCTCTCTGTTTTGACTTCTTTGACTTGTAGTTAGCCTACTTTATTTTCGCTTTAGTTGTATTATGTGGAGTATCTATTAATAATCGCATGGTAATCGCTATTTATCACATGTTTAAATCGCTTTATCGCTATCGCAATCGCACTCGCAACTCGAAATACGCATTTTGGTTATTGTTATACGTATGTGTGTGCCTTATTTGTTACTTGTGCATGTTTATTTATGTTATGTGTGGGAATCAATCGAATCGCAATCGAACTCAATCGCAACCGAATCGCAAACGCTAATCGAATACGAAATAAGGATGCTTGTATGTTGATATAGTAGTTGGGATTAAAAGTAATTTGACTAGGAAACTCTATCGCATCGCACCAAACACTCGAACAAGGTGACCGATCGACCAGGCTACCAGCCGATCGATCGGACAGCCGTTCGACCGGGCTGCCTAACCGATCGGCTAGCCCCTTTCCACTTTGGGTAACCCTATAAATACCCCTTGTCACTTTCATACTTTCTACTTTTGGCAACTAACGTCCGACCAGCTCGTTTCCCTCATTTTTCTTCAGATTTCTCACGATTCCGGTAAGATCTTGTCCTAAATCTTGTACTTCCTTAATCTACACGCACTCCTACACCTTTCTATCTTGTGAATCTTAACTTTTAACCGTGAAATCATCAAGATTCAAGGTGTTCTAGGATGACGTCATCATGTGTTCTTGAAGAACTTCATGTCTTGGCTTCAATCCACCAAGAACAACTTAGATCTAACCGATTTCCACATAAACAAACAAAGATCTTTCATAGATCTAAACATATTCACAAGAAAAAGGATTGAAAGATGGTTTTTCAACCTTCTTTCAACTCTTTTACACTCAATGCACTCAAAACCGATAGAATCGAAACTTGTGCCGGCTTACTACTCATTATTGTGGTTGTGTTGGTTCAAGATTCGTATTCTGTACACGAGATTATCGATTCCGGGTTAACTAAGAACAATCGTCCTGAACCGGTGGACTGACCGAACTTGGGTGGTTCCTGTTCAATCGGGTCACTAGAGCTTAGGATGGAGTTTTGTTGGTTAGCACGATATTAACATATCTCGATAAAACGACAAACTATCAAAAACAACCAAGTGTAAGACGAACAGGTCAACCAGGACAGAGTGTCGTCCGAACGGACAGCCAAACCGTACGACTGGCCACCCGTATGACTTGCACCTTGGTCCCACACTTAACCATTTTTGCCAACACTTGAAGTATGAATATTGAACGAATTGTTGTCCGATCAGACTACCATCCAATCGAACTGCCAATCGAATCATGAGACATTTAAACTTCAACACTTAAACAATTTTCAACATATTCAATGCACAAAGGATGCCACCCGATCGAACAACCGTCCGATCGAGTGACACCCTGCTGTGAACTTGTTCTCACTGAAGTGCCCAACCGAACGGGTTGCCGTCCGATCGAACGACCGTCCGACCGACCTGAAAGGTAGAGATACTTCAATGTTCTCAAAATGCTACAACGAAAACTTCAAAAGTCAAGCCATCATACACAAACACATCCTTCTCAAAGGAAGGAACAATCTACTCGAACATTCATCCGATTGGACGACTATCCAAACGGACTACCACTCGCACGACTGGCTATCCGATCGGATTACCATCCCATCGAACTATTGTCCGAACCACCTGTACTTTGCACCGTTTTACACGTCGCTTATCGTTATGCTATCAATCTGTTCAGGCTAACCCTACTCTCTAGCGCTCCCTTCAATCCACCAATCGCTGTGAGTATACTCGATCCCTTTTTGCTTTATGCACTTTTGGGTGTTACATACGTTACTTATACAAAATCACATCGAACACACTACGCAATACTTTCAACGCTAACCGTTATCGGATGTACACGTGACTAAATGAATGCTTGTTTGTTATGTTTACACATGGAATGCTGTCTATCTGCCTTAGCAACGGTAGTACTATTAGTTTGGACTCAGCACCCGTTCACTCGGGGGTTGTTAAGGACAATTACCTACAAGGCTCACAGTGGTGAGAATGTATCGCGAACTGCCTTGGGCAGTCAACCCGCAGTCATTGGTATCGATAGGTTCATGTCGATAACTAACATGCCTCATTTCACTCTGTGTACGTTCTGGTTATGCGTAACGCTTTCGAACTCTATATGTTATTATCAAACTTGTATGCTCACCTTTACACTATGTGTATTGACTTTTACTTTAACGTATGTGACAGGTGCTTAGGATGCTTAATTGCTTTCTGTGGTGTGAAATCGAGGCTAGGAAAGACCTAGGTCAACAATAAACAATTGTCTGTAATAAGAATCTGAGTCTTCGGAACAGAACAATTTGACTAGATCTTTTCTGTAATAATTGTATTATCTTATATGACATGGTATGGGACATGTTGCTTTAAATATTTGGTAAATATAGTTGTTATGGAAACTTCTGGACAATCCGATTCGCTCAGTGCCATGCCCCGATGTTTCCGCCATCGGTTGGGGTGTGACAGATTGGTATCAGAGCCATAACTATAGGGAATTAGGCAAGACTCGACCTAGTCCGGGTCGAAGTCTTAGAGACCTAGTCTATAGTTAGGAACCAACAGACCGACTCGTACATGTCCTGTAGGGATTATGTATGAGCTTACTGCTATTTCTCGCTATTCACGCCTACGCTACACTATCACTGCACTCGAATTTTCAATTATGAATAAGCGATTAAGTTGAGATTAGGTGTGAAAACCGCAAACTCTCGACTGAATTGCTTGATCAACCCACATTTTCATCTATAAACATGAGAACTTGCGTTGAACCAGGAGTGAAATCCATACTTTGACGCATAATTCTCTTTTATCTCATCAAAAACAGGAACGAAGTTGTTAATCCAGGGGTGAAACCCTAACCTTGACGACTTGTTCCGACTTTTACTTGGTTTTACAAAAACTCTCACCAAAGTCTCGATGGACTCCAACGACCTGAAGTCACGGTATGACTAACGGGATGTGTGCCAAACGCCCAAGAATCGAGGCAAAGGCACAGTCCGGAAGGTCAAAACGTGTACAACAAGTCCTTGTGAATAGTCGAATCACTTTGGTCAGTCAATGTCTAACAGCCGCAGACAGTCTATTCCTCGATTTTTATGTGTTTCTATTCTGAGCCCGCAACTGCTGACTCTGATGATTCATTGATTTTATGTGTTTGTATGTGTATATACCTGTTTATGAGTACTTTTCGAGAATTATTCGATTTTTGTTTTCACTTCGACCGACACGCAAGACTCGCACTGCATTTCTATCTCAAAACGCTGACAAATTGCTAAATTGTGGACGACCTTATGCTATGTTGTACGCTTATACTATAAGTTATTCGCGATCGCCATTATCGAACGTGCACGGGCTTTGAATGATAGGTTTCTGTATTCTGACTGCATCTGGTGGTTACATGATTATGTGTTTATGTGAATCTGTGATTATGTGCCTATGTGTTTATGTGATACATGTTTCACTGTGTTCCTGAGCTTTAGTAAGTATTAGACGTGTGGGGTGAGATTCGATTATGACGTGTCTGAGACCTATGATGATGTCTATTGCAGACAATGTCAACTGGACCATCATCTGGATCCCGTCACCCACGACTCTCTCGTCAAGAACAGAGGGACAAACGCCTTGCTGCCATCCTCGCGAAACAAGTGGCCAAGGTTGTGCCCCAGATCGTGAGTGAAATTTACGAGAATGTTAGCAAATCGTCTGAGGAGTCCAGAACTGAAGCTCCTAAAGTTGCTACTAAGACTGCTTTCAGCTTCAAGCAGTTCAAGGCTTGCGGTCCGAAGGAATTCACTGGAGAAGATGGCCCGACGGCTATGTTTCAATGGTTCGATTCCATCGAAGTCACTCTGCGCCAGAGTGGATGTCCGGAAAACCTCCGCACTCTAAACGCTACCGGCGTCTTCCAGTCCCGCGCATTAGACTGGTGGACGGCCAAGAGAAACAAACACGGGAACGATGCAGCTTATGAGCTGACATGGGAAGAGTTGAAGGCCATCATGTTGGATGAGTTATGTCCTCCCCATGAACGCCAAAAGCTAGAGGACGAATTCTGAAAATATTAAGCAGAAAGAAGGAGACAACGCTGCCCTGACTGCTCGCTTTAAGCAGCTCAGCATCATCTGTCCCGACCAAGTGAAGACGCCCGACATGGCGATCAAGAAGTACATCCGAGCTCTATCCGACTTTGTTGCGGATTTTGTGCATGCCGCAAAGACAGCAACGATCGAAGAAACTTACTTGCTTGCCGCAGCAATCAACGACAAGTGAGTAAAAGCTGGTTTTTGGGATAAAGTTTCGAAGAACCTGCATCAAGTCACCGCCGCACCAACGACCGAAACCGCCGCCGCCCAATCGTCAAAGTCCTCACGCCGCAAGAAGAAGAAGAACAACAGCAGCTCCAGCAACAAGAAGTGTGCTGTCACTACCACTGTTGCTCCACTTCAAGCCGTACCGGCCCAGCAGCAGCCCCATCACCGTCCAGCACCAGTTACTTATGCACCACCTGCAAAGCGTGCATACACAGGCCCCCACCCGACTTGCCCAACTTGTTCTTATCATCACCCGGTGGGTCTCGCCTGTCACTTATGCACTCACTGCAACATGTACGGCCACTTCACTGCCAACTGCCGTACTGGTCCCCGCCAAGCACCAGCTCAAGCCACTGCTCATCAAGCTCTGCTCCCAGCCCCACAAGGCCAACAAGCGGCTCAGGCACCCGCGATCAACGTCTGAGTCTGCTTCGCATGTGGTGATCCCAACCACTTTGCGAACATGTGTCCGAACAGGGTTGTGAAACAAGAGCCCCAGCAGCAGCAACAACACCAGCAGCAACAGCCTCAGCAGCAGCAGCAAGCCGCACGCGCCAGAACTTTCAACATCAATGTACGTCAAGCCCAGGCTGACAACAACGTGGTCAATGGTACGTTCCTTGTGAATGGTATTTATGCTTCATGTTTGTTTGATACTGGAGCCGATAATTTCTGTGTGTCGTTTGAATTCGAGAAGTTCCTTAGTCGTAAGCGCTCCCATCTCCCCTCGACGTTCGATGTTGAAGTCGCTATTGGAAGAACTGTCGCCGTTAACTCTGTTCTTCGTGATTGTACTCTCGAGCTCAACAATCACATCTTCCCAATCGACCTAATTCCGATGCAACTCGGAAGTTTTGACGTCATAGTAGGCATGGACTTTCTTCGCGAAAACCATGCTGAAGTTGTGTGTTTCGATAAGATGATTCGATTCTCGCTCGTGAATGGTGATTTATTGTGTGTTTATGGCGAAACTGCTTCGAAGGGTCTCAAGCTCATGTCATGTGTCCAAGCTAGCAAGTATCTCCGCAAGGAATACAGAGCTTTCTTGGCTAACATTGTAGTAGCGGAAAAGGAAAAGAAAGGAAAGACAGAAATGAAAGACGTTCCTGTGGTTCGTGAATGTCCTAATGTGTTCCCTGACGATCTTCCCAGATTACCGCCAAGTCGTGATATCGACTTTCGTATCGACCTCATTCCTGGAGCCAACCCTATTGCCAAAGCTCCTTACCGACTCACACCGTCCGAAATGCGTGAACTCTCGAATCAGCTCCAGGTATTACTTGAGAAAGGCTTCATTCGCCCGAGCACCTCTCCTTGGGGCGCGCCAGTCCTTTTCGTCAAAAAGAAGGATGGGACGTTCAGGATGTGCATCGACTATCGGGAATTGAATAAGTTAACTATCAAGAACCGCTATCCCCTGCCTCACATTGATGATTTGTTTGATCAGCTACAAGGTGCTACATGCTTCTCGAAGATCAATCTACGCTCAGGCTATCACCAACTAGGCATTCAAGAGGAGGATATACCCAAAACCGCTTTCCGCACTCGTTACGGCCACTATGAATTCATTGTTATGCCTTTTGGTTTAACCAACGCACCCGCGGTTTTCATGGATCTGATGAATCGCGTGTGTAAACCATATCTCGACCGTTTCGTCATCGTGTTCATCGACGATGTCTTGATCTATTCCAAGTCGAAAGTCGAACACGCGCAACATCTACATTTGGTTCTCAAGCTACTCCAGGGGAATCAACTCTATGCCAAATTCTCCAAGTGCGAATGTTCAGTTTCTGGGTCACATTGTAAATAGACAGGGTATTCACGTCGATCCCGCGAAAATCGAAGCAGTTAAGAGTTGGATTACACCTAAGAACCCGTCTGAAGTCCGTTCTTTTCTCGGACTAGCGGGCTATTATCGACGATTTATTGAAGGATTCTCAAAGATCGCTGTACCGCTTACCGCTCTCACTCATAAAGACAAGCCTTTTGTTTGGGGAACTGAACAAGAGTCTGCTTTCCAAACCCTCAAGCACATGCTTTGCAATGCTCCTGTTCTCACTCTACCCGACGGAAACGACGATTTCATTGTCTATTGTGATGTTTCCAACCTTGGTCTTGGTTGTGTTCTTATGCAGCGGGACAAGGTTATAGCTTACGCATCTCGTCAGCTCAAAATCCACGAAAATAACTATACAACCCATGATCTCGAGCTAGGCGCGGTTGTTTTTGCGTTAAAGATTTGGCGACACTAACTGTATGGTACCAAGTGTACGATCTTCACCGATCATAGGAGCCTACAACATATCTTTGATCAGAAAGAACTTAATATGCGTCAACGCCGATGGGTAGAACTTCTCAACGATTATGACTGTGAGATTCGTTATCACCCAGGCAAAGCAAATGTCGTTGCCGACGCTCTCAGCAGACGGAGCTATCTGCTCAGCATTCGTGATGTCCAAGCCCAATACGATCTCGAAACCCTCATCTGCGAAGCCCAGCATGCCTGTTTTAATGAACGCACCTTAAAGAAGGAAAGAATCTATCACGATGGAGCTCAACTTGTGAATAAGCCGAATGGGATATTCCATTATCTGGACCGAATTTGGATCCCTAAATGGACCGATTTGTGAAAGATATTAATGGACGAAGCCCACAAATCCCGGTATTCTATTCATCCCGGTGCTGACAAAATGTACCAGGACCTTCGCTACAAGTACTGGTGGCCGGGCATGAAAAGGGATATTGCTCTCTACGTTGGGAAGTGCCTGACTTGTGCAAAGGTCAAGGCTGAACACCAAAGACCCTCTGGCTTACTCGAACAACCTCCAATCCCTATATGGAAGTGGGAAAGTATAGCTATGGATTTCATAACAAAGCTTTCGCACACGTCATCAGGTCACGACAGCATTTGGGTTGTTGTTGACCGTTTGACCAAATATGCTCACTTTTTGCCAATACGGGAAGACTACAAGGTAGAACGATTAGCCCGAATCTACACAAACGAAATCATTTGTCGACATGGGACGCCTCACGATATCATCTCTGACTGTGATGCTCGATTTACCTCGCAACTGTGGGAAACGTTTCAAGCGGCTCTCGGTACTACGCTTAACTTAAGTACTGCATTCCACCCTCAAACCGACGGTCAGACTGAAAGAACAATCCGTACTCTTGAAGACATGCTCCGTTCGTGTGTCATAGATTTCGGTGGTAATTGGGATGCATACCTGCCATTAGTCGAATTCTCGTACAACAACAGTTATCATTCCAGCATTCAAATAGTACCATTCGAGGCTTTATACAGAAGAAGATGTCGATCGCCTATTGTGTGGCACGAGATCGGTCACTCGCAACTAACTGGTCCCGAGCTATTGCAAGAAACGACTGACAAAGTCCTCCAAATTCGAGACAACTTGTTGAAAGCTCGAAGTCGACAGAAAAGTTACGCCGATAGATGACGCAAGCCCCTTGAATTTGATGTTGGCGACTACGTACTCCTAAAGGTATCACCTTGGAAGGGTGTGGTCAGATTCGGCAAGAAAGGGAAACTAGCGCCTCGATATGTTGAACCTTTTAAAATTCTGGAAAGGATCGGAAAAGTCGCCTACAGACTCGAACTACCATAGGAACTTAGTAACGTCCACCCTACTTTCCATGTGTCAAACCTCCGAAAGTGCGTGGCCGAGCATGATTTAATTGTACCTCTCAATGATCTCCAAGTAAACGAAACACTACACTTCGTGGAGAAGCCTGTCGAAATCATGGATCGCAAAACCAAGCAGCTCAAACGCTCGCGCGTTCCTATTGTGAAAGTCCGATGGGAAGGCAAACGAGGCGCAGAGTTCACTTGGGAACTCGAAAGCGACATAAAGGCGAAGTACCCGCAGTTGTTTGTTACGACTTCGGCCTAATTTCGGGACGAAATTCCCTCAACTAGGGGAGGCTGTAACACCCCGTGTTTCTGAAGTCAAAGTCAAAGTATAGATTGAAGTCAAAGGAAGAAAAGATTGCTAATTACGATCCGTCTCTCCTTGCTCAATTCCTGTTTTGACTTATTTGACTCGTAGTTAGCCTACTTTATTTTCGCTTTAGTTGTATTATGTGGAGTATCTATTAATAATCGCATGGTAATCGCTATTTATCGCATGTTTAAATCGCTTTATCGCTATCGCAATCGCATTCGCAACTCGAAATACGCATTTTGGTTATTGTTATACGTATGTGTGTGCCTTATTTGTTACTTGTGCATGTTTATTTATGTTATGTGTGGGAATCAATCGAATCGCAACCGAATCGCAAACGCTAATCAAATACGAAATAAGGATGCTTGTATGTTGATATAGTAGTTGGGATTAAAAGTAATTTGACTAGGAAACTCTATCGCATCGCAACGCTCGCAATCGAAATCGAAACAGAAAAACTTATCGCACCAAACACTCGAACAAGGTGACCGATCGACCAGGCTACCAGCCGATCGATCGGACTGCCGTCTGATCGGACAGCTGTTCGACCGGGCTGCCTAACCGATCGGCTAGCCCCTTTCCACTTTGGGTAACCCTATAAATACCCCTTGTCACTTTCATACTTTATACTTTTGGCAACTGACGTCCGACCAGCTCGTTTCCTTCACTTTTCTTCAGATTTCTCACGATTTCGGTAAGATCTTGTCCTAAATCTTGTACTTCCTTAATCTACACGCACTCCTACACCTTTCTATCTTTTGAATCTTAACTTTTAACCGTGAAATCATCAAGATTCAAGGTGTTCTAGGATGACGTCATCATGTGTTCTTGAAGAACTTCATGTCTTGGCTTCAATCCACCAAGAACAACTTAGATCTAACCGATTTCCACACAAACAAACAAAGATCTTTCATAGATCTAAACATATTCACTAGAAAAAGGATTGAAAGATGGTTTTTCAACCTTCTTTCAACTCTTTTACACTCAATGCAGTCAAAACTGATAGAATCGGAACTTGTGCCGGCTTACTACTCATTATTGTGGTTGTGTTGGTTCAAGATCTGTATTCTGTACACGAGATTATCCATTCCGGGTTAACCAAGAACAATCGTCCTGAACCGGTTGACTGACCGAACTTGGGTGGTTCCTGTACAATCGGGTCACTAGAGCTTAGGATGGAGTTCTGTTGGTTAGCACGATATCAACACGTCTCGATAAAACGACAAACTATCAAAAACAACCAAGTGTAAGACGAATAGGTCAACCAGGACGGAGTACCGTCCGAACGGACAGCCAAACCGTACGACTGGCCACCCGTACGACTTGCACCTTGGTCCCACACTTAACCATTTTTGCTAACACTTGAAGTCTGAATGTTGAACGAATTGTTGTCCGATCGGACTACCATCCGATCGAACTGCCAATCGAATCATGAGACATTTAAACTTCAACACTTAAACAATTTTCAACATGTTCAATGCACAAAGGATGCCACCCGATCGAACAACCGTCCGATCGATTGACACCCTGCTGTGAACTTGTTCTCACTGAAGTGCCCAACCGAACGGGTTGCCGTCCGATCGAACGACCGTCCGACCGACCGACCTGAAAGGTAGAGATACTTCAATGTTCTCAAAATGCTACAACGAAAACTTCAAAAGTCAAGCCATCATACACAAACACATCCTTCTCAAAGGAAGGAACAATCCACTCGAACAGTCATCCGATCAGACGACTGTCCGAACGGACTACCACTCGCATGACTGGCTGTCCGATCGGATTACCATCCGATCGAACTACTGTCCGAAACACATGTACTTTGCACTGTTTTACGCGTCGCTTATCGTTATGCTATCAATCTGTTCAGGCTAACCCTACTCTCTAGTGTTCCCTTCAATCCACCAATCGCTGTGAGTATACTCGATCCCTTTTTGCTTTATGCACTTTTGGGTGTTACATACGTTACTTATACAAAATCACATCGAACACACTACACAATACTTTCAACGCTAACCATTATCGCATGTATACGTGACTAAATGAATGCTTGTTTGTTATGTTTACACATGGAATGCTGTCTACCTGCCTTAGCAATGGTAGTACTATTAGTTTGGACTCAGCACCCGTTCACTCGGGGGTTGTTAAGGACAATTACCTACATGGCTCACAGTGGTGAGAATGTATCGCGAACTGCCTTGGGCAGTCAACCCGCAGTCATTGGTATCGATAGGTTCATGTCGATAACTAACATGCCTCATTTCACTCTGTGTACGTGTTGGTTATGCGTAACGCTTTCGAACTCTATATGCTATTATCAAACTTGTATGCTCACCTTTACACTATGTGTATTGACTTTTACTTTAACGTATGTGACAGGTGCTTAGGATGCTTAATTGCTTTCTGTGGTGTGAAATCGAGGCTAGGAAAGACCTAGGTCAACAATAAACAATTGTCTGTAATAAGAATCTGAGTCGTCGGAACAGAACAATTTGACTAGATCTTTTCTGTAATAATTGTATTATCTTATATGACTTGGTATGGGACATGTTGCTTTAAATATTTGGTAAATATAGTTGTTATGGAAACTTCTGGACAATCTGTTTCGCTCAGTGCCATGCCCCGATGTTTCCGCCATCGGTTGGGGTGTGACATATGGGTTTTCCGAGTATTTGGTGCAAATGGATTATGGGTATTCTTAAGTCGGCTAGATCCTTTATTCTTGTGAACGGGGCCCCGACGTTCCAGTTTCGGTGTGAGAAAGGTATGAGACAAGGAGATCCTTTATCTCCTTTCTTGTTCCTTGTTGTGATGGAAGGTCTTTCTCGTATGATTTCACGGGCTAGGGAGGCAG
This sequence comes from Helianthus tuberosus, assembly GCA_030545235.1. Lineage (NCBI taxonomy): Eukaryota > Viridiplantae > Streptophyta > Magnoliopsida > Asterales > Asteraceae > Helianthus > Helianthus tuberosus. Next base: position 30,778,148 of record CM060436.1, read on the forward strand.
GAGTCATCAACGGTATTCGTACCCCTAATAATGGCCCGGTTTTGTCTCACCTCCTCTATGCGGATGACCCTATTGTGTTGGGGGAGTGGTCTAAATAGGAAATGGGAAATATCATGAGAATTCTTCGTTGTTTCTATCTTTGTTCAGGTTTGAAGATTAACATTAACATTAACATTAACAAATCTAATATTTATGGTGTCGGGGTTAGCATGGAGGATGTTGGAGCTTTGGCCAATGAGGTCGGGTGTATTCCGGACGTTCTTCCCTTTAAATATCTCGGATTGAAAGTCGGAGCTAATATGAACCGGATTTCCAATTGGCAACCGGTTTATGATACGTTTAGGAGCCGCCTTGCAAAGTGGAAGTCTCACCTTTTGTCTATTGGAGGTAGAGTTGTCATTATTAAGTCGGTATTGGAAAGCTTGTCGACGTTCTATTTCTCGTTATATAAAGCCCCCAACAAAGTTGTGTCGGATTTGGAATCTTTGATTAAAAGTTTCCTTTGGGGCGGCTCGGAGGAACAAAGAAAGATGCATTGGGTTAATTGGGATCGGGTGGCCCGACATAAAAAGGAAGGAGGTTTGGGTCTTTGCAAGTTAAAAGAGGTTAACATCTCCCTTTTAACGAAATGGGGATGGCGGTACAAGACGGAAAGTAGCAACTTATGAAAGAAAGTGATCGATTCCATTCACGCTAATAGGGTGGGATGGGAAGTCATCAATTTCAAAAGATCCTTGTCTGGTACGTGGAGCAACATTGCCAAGGTTTTCATTAAATCGACGGTGGGAGGGGTTCCGTTACGGAATTTTCTAAAAGGCGAGGTTAGAAACGGAGAAGACATTTCGTTTTGGCTGGATCCCTGGATCATAAGCGAGCCCCTTAAGGTTAGATTCCCTGAGCTTTTTTCTTTGGAGGTTCATAAAAAATGCAAAGTGACTGAAAAGGTTTCGATGCAAGGAGACGATTTGATTTTTAATTGGGAATGGCGAGCGCTGCAACTCTCGGCGGAGCAACTGGACAACGTTCAGTTGTTGTCTTCGATGATTTCAGGAGTTCGGCTGTCGGATGGCAAGGATTCTTGGTCTTGGCAGGCTGGAAAGGACGGGACCTTTTCTGTCAAAGCGACTAAACGGCTCTTGTTTAGTGACATCGCTGCGGGTTCTTGGTTCGTCATGGATTGGTGTCGGTGGGTTCCGACTAAAGTTAACATTCATAGTTGGAGGATGGAGATGAATAAACTCCCGACGGGTGAAGGCTTGAGAAAAAGGAACATCGCCATTGATGATATCACTTGTCCGCTGTGCAACTCGGAAGAAGAAACGGTGGACCACGTCTTCATAGCGTGTAGGGTGGCTGCCATCATTTGGAACGGGATTTCTTCGTGGTGTAAGATCCCGAATATTTTCGCCTTCTCGACCAAGGACCTGTTGTGTTTACATTCTAACTTAAGAGTATCAGATAGAAAAAAGGCTGAGGTGCAAGGTATCATTATGCTGACTTGTTGGAGTTTGTGGCGAGCAAGAAACAACTTGAAGTTTTCGAATGTTCCTGTCAAAATTGATAGAATTTTGAGTGAAATCAAAGCGTTGGGTCATTTTTGGTTTTCGTATAGATCTAAATTCAAAGGGGTAGAGTGGAAGGATTGGGTCTCTTTTGTAAATATGTAGTTTCTTTATCCGTTTGTTTGGTCGGCCTGTTTTGGGGTCGGCGTTCTCGTTAATGAAGTATACGTTTCAAAAAAAAAAAAAAACTAAATAAAAACAAAAATCTTAATTTAATTTGGAAAATATAAATGTAATTCTAACCTCTTAATCAATACTTATAAATAATTCTAGAACAAAACCCTAATCAATACTAAATAATTCTAGAACAACACAACGTTTTTTACTACATTGGAAGGTTATAACTCTAAAAAGGCATATTGGCGATGTGCATTCGTAAGGAATGGTCATTATTGGTTGTATAAAAAATAACCTTTTGGTTATAGGGTGTTATGAATTACAATATAACTCATAACCAAAAATGAAGCATAAAATTTAATTTTCAGAAAATAGGTTAACTAAGCCATAATGGTTTTTTTTTCGGTTCACTATTGTTGACCAATTTGGTTATGATTTGGTTATTCGGTTTTTCTACCTATCCCTATGACTCTATGAGGAACCAACGGCCATAGTTTATACGTGAACGTTCAAGTATACTATTTAAAGTAATTAGTAACGGGAAGTTTGAATGTCTTTCATGCTTAGATCACACATATATAACATGGAAAGCGAGATGAACATTGTGGATGATTATTCCCAAAATGGTGTTAGGACTGCCAACAACGTCAACGTGATCTTTCATCGTCACCGTGTAATTTGTTTCCCCATTGAGACTTGGAAGAGTTTCAACACTATCAAGCTCTTACGGTTGTATATGTACATGATACTATGATGTCTAGTGTTACGCCATTATATGTAGATTTGCTATAAATATCATTTTCAAACTATTGAGACAAAAGTGTTAAAACTGAAAAACTTAAATGAGAAAAAAGAAGTTTACTCTAGTTTGAAAGATGAAAAAGAGTAGTGATGTGGTACAAAATGATGAAAGGTTAATGCATGTGGCTATCATTTTGTTTTGTTTTGTTTTTTTAATGAAACAAGAAATAGGAAAAAGTAAGAAACTTTTCATATAATTTGTCTCAAGATTCATTTTGCTTGTGTATTAAGATCACTTAATAATAATGATTAGTTTGATTGTGTGCCATTTATAAAACACCATCATTGATATTTTATTACTAAACTGAAAGTTTGGAACTCTAAGAGAACCATCTTGTCGATTTGCATTCGCCGAGGATAGTATACAGGAATAATCAATAGCGGTTGTATAGAAATAATAGTCTTTTTTTTTTGTTTTAGTTATAGGTGTTATGAACTTATGATTTACATATTCGGTGATACATTTACAACATAACTCATAGCTAAAAAGGAAGCATAAAATTTAGTTTTCCGAAAATAGGTTAACTAAGCCATAATGGTTTTTTTCATTTAGTTCACTTTTGTTGATTACTTCGGTTATGATTTTGTTTTTCGGTTTTTCTACCCATCCATAGAAGGAACCACCTACCATAGTTTATACGTGAACGTTCAAGCACACAATTTAAAGTGAATAGTGGCCAAAAGTCTTAATCTTTCATAATTAAATCACACATGTGTAACATGTAAATGAAATGACCATTGCGGATGATTACTCCCAACTTGATGTTGTGATTGCCAACAAGGTCAATATGATCTTTCATTGTCGCTGTATAATTTGGATTCCAATTGAGACTCGGGAGAGTTTCAACACTAACAAAGTCTTACAGTTGTACATGCACATGATAATCTGATGTCTATCGTTACGCCATTATAAAGATTTTCTATAAATATTTGTCGGCAACCGAAAGACATACCATGTCACATCTAGAGATATACATTCAATTCAATGTGTGCTAATCACAGTTTTTTATAAAATGTATTGTATAATACATACATATGCGCATATACATTTGCGTGTTTTAAAACAATATCTATATATGTTTTTATATATTAAAAATTAACCTGTAGGTCCTGGTTACACGTTTCGTCCCAAGTTTCAAACTGGACCCAATTCTTTAACATCAAAACCATATTTAGAACAAAACCACTTGAAACTCAAAGAGTCAGACTTGCTTCGGTTCGAATAATTTGGTCAGTTTCAATACTTAATGTCTATCGCATGACCAAATTCTAAGTTATACCAAACTTTTTAACCATTAGGTTGTAAAAACTGTGAACAAAACTATTTGGATCTCAGTTCGGTCTACTTTGATTTACACGATCCGATCATCATCAGTTTATGTACACCCCTAATCCTTGAACATAGTTTACAAACAACCCTAATTCTTTGGTTCATATTGAGACAAAATCACTTGAATCTCAAAAACATGTGTGTATATTTATACTAAAAAAATAGTTAAGAAAAAAGGGTGAATAGTTGTCTAAATTTATATTAAGAAAATAGTTAAGGTGATGTGGTGCCAATGATCTCTAGATCAAGTGGTGGAGGACTTGCATTTCTTTTGAGAGATACAGGTTCGACTCTCACTTGGCACAGAGTGAGTCACCGGTGGGCAATGATCGGAGACCCAGAAAAACCTGGGTTGGATCCTTGAGCCAAACGGGTTTTACCGGTAATTTCACTGTCGTGCCTACGGGCGGATGGATTACCGGGTTTTCCTCAATTGGTGGACTCGGGTTACTCTCTGAGTACTCCGTTTGTCCTGCGAGTGCCCCAAAACTGTTGGCTGTTAAAAAAAAGTTAAGGTGATGTGGTAGAAATTGTTAAAGAAAAATAAATAAACGATGGTCACAACATGTAATTATTCTATTATTGTTTTGTGTTTTCTTGTTTTACTAAAACAAGAAAACTTAAAAGAAAAAAATATGAAACTTTTCATAACTTTTGTCTCACGATACATTTTGCTTGTCTAATAAAATCACTTGATATTTGATAATGATTACTTTGATTTTGTACCATTTATAAAACACCATCATTATCAAAACACTTAGCATATATAACAATTTCTACATTATTATAATATAAAGTTGTCTAAAATCAAAACCCAACCAAAACCATAGTCAAAAAGACAAGATTGAGATATATATATATATATATATTACTCTTAGAAGATACTCATTTACATATTTATAGACTACAAAAAGAAAAGACCCAACTCAGATTTGCAACCTTACACTTTATACACATTTCTCTTCATAAAGTTGCAACCCACTATCTCACAAAATGACTCAAAAAACATGAAAATCCCCTCTTGATCTTTACATACTAAAGGACTCCTTTTTACACTAGATTTTACCAACTAGATACTGGGTGTATCCCTCTGTATTATCTCTTCAAAATTCATAAACTGATTACTGATGTTACTAGAATGATTTGTTATGTACTTGATGAACAATGTTTGGAACCAAGGGTTTGATTCAAGCCAGGGTAGCGATGCTGCAGTTGCGCCTATTGTCCCTGTCAAGGCAATCAAACCCCTCAATCCTCACAGCCGGTTTGTTGCCAAAACTCGAACGGTTACATCCACCTTTCATTGGAGACGACTGCAAACCGGATGATGCAGGATTGGGAACCATGGAACGCGGTGACAATGGGGATATCTTTTCATCCCCAAAACGAGCGTCTTGTGTTAACGGGTTAGAAACTCTACTCGGCGGTGACCCACTGAAAAACGGGGGCGACGAGGCTACATTTGTACAGATTTGGTCTAATGGACTATAACCACCACCCTGTAACCAACAAACAATACAAATAATGAGCTTAAACTATACGATGACAATATTTTTTACAGAATAAAAAAATAAATAAAAATCATGGTATTCAATTTCAAAACCGAACCAAACAGAGGGTGAGTTTTTTTTTTCCAATAGGGTGATGGTGGAAAAAATATTTACCAAACTAGGTGATTTAGAAAAAATATTTACCAAACTAGGTGATTTAGAAAAAATATTTACCAAAATGATTGGTTGATTAAACTAAAAAAAGAAGATTTATAATATAATTAGTAAAAAAAAGAAAATAAAGAAAAACACCCATTTTACTAAATATTTTTCAAATCATCTATTTTGATAAATATTTTTTTTCACCTTATTTGGGAAAAAAAACTCAACAGAGGGTCAAAGGTTCAGCAAAACCTCTTTTGACTCTTCCCAATGTGAAGAGGCTGGTTAGATGTCAGACCAAGTGGTTGGACCAGATTTCCAGGTTTTTAATATTTTTCTTTAAAAAACATTTTTCAATGCAATAAAAAACATTTTTCAATGCAATTAAGACTCCATAATTAATTTATTTAATTTAAAGTTTGGTATTTTATTAGATTTGTATAATCACAACAAAACGTAAATTATTAGATGAATTGTTTTATATTTAAAAACGTGTATAAAAATTAATTTTTATATTACAAAAAAAATTGCGTCAATCCGGTTTTTAAATCCGATTCAACGAGTGGCTCGACAACAAAAAAATAGTGTCAATCCGGTTTTTAAATCCGATTCGACTAGTGGATCAACAAAAAGACTTGTTCAATGTTCGGTTATGTTCTTAAATCCAGTTCGACCAGTAAACTAAGGGCATGTTTGGGTAAGCTTTTTAAAACAACTTATTGACTTATTGGCTTTTAGGAAAAGTCAGGATTTTGCAACTTATTGACTTATTCCCCTCACATTCACCCTCTTTGCCAAAGATCATTTTAGAGCTTATGACTTTTCAAAAAGCCAATAAGTCAATAAGTTGTTTCAAAAAACTTACCCAAACATGCCCTAAAAGCCTCCAGTTATCAAAAACAATGATCAAAATTGAATAAATTGAGCGGCTACCTTTGCAAAGAAGATGTCCTGAAGCTCCGAGCCAGCTTTCGACTCGTAACCTTCAGACATCTGCCATCTCAGAGACCTCACAGGCTCGTTCATGGTGGCGCTAAAGAGACTGAGTCGCCTCGGTTTCGGACAAACCATCGGCTCAACGTTATCGAGCGATCCAGACACCAAAACAGATCTCCTCATCTCTTCCTGAGATGATCCAAAGGTGTTCTTCTGGTGGACTCCGCAGTGGTTCATTTTCCTGATTTTCTGATTAAATCGGACCTGAAAATAGAACAGATATTGTCAGAATTAAATCAAGTTTATTTAAAATCTCTGACGTTAGATCTGATAAAACTATGTGTTTTGAACAAATTAGAATTGTTCTATTTAAGCTAACCAGATCTGAAACTGAAATCACAAACTAGTCAAATTAAATTTAACTAATCTGAAGAAATTAAACGAAATATGTTGCAAACAACGTAGATCTGGCGTAAAAATCGAATTTGTTTTCTCTCTCATCAATCGCATACAAAAAAATCAACTGATTCTTGCAGATGTTGAAGATATGTAAATCACGTTACAAATTTTGAGCTGTTTAACCTAATCAATTCCTTCACACATCCAGATGCGATGAAGAGTTTTCAGATCAAATCGAATTTGTTTTCTCGCTCATCAATTACACGATTTGTTTTCAAATTGACTTATTTAACCTAATTAACAATTTTCAGATCAAATCTGGCGTTAAAAACAACGGATCTAGATAACTAGTGTAACAATTTCTTCTGAGATCAAAACACATCAGTTTCTAACAATCAAAAAAGAAGAAAAAATTGTGAAATCGTTGAACTTTGTTAACCTAGAGTGAAATTTGAAAGAGAAAAAAAGTTGAATTAGATCGGAATGAAACAGGAAGAAATTGAAGGTAATTACTGACCTGATAGAAGTGAAGTGAAGCAGATCTGGCAGCACAGCCTCCGGCAACCGGAAGACTAGTGAAATTGAAATAGATACAGAAGTGAAAGACGGATGAAGACGATGAGAGAGATTGGGTTAGATGTAGGGTTGATATTTAAAGGTGAAAATGAAACGGCTGAAATTAATATTTAAGTGTTGAATTGGAATTAGGGAAAAGTGTGTGTGTGTGTGAGAGAGAGAGAGAGAGAGAGAGAGGGGCCTGCAAAAGAATGCATTTAAGAATGGTGATCACGTTGGCGGTGCCTGTGGGCCGGAAATCTCATCGGTTTTCTCACCCGCTTTTAAGTAACATACGGAATCTTAGGTGCTGTTTGTTTTTTCAGACAAAAACTGTCTGCAGTCTGATTTCAGCTGATTTTATGTCTGCAACTGAAGATATGGTCTGAAGGTCTGCAAGCTGAAAATATAATACTGTTTGTTTTATAAACTGGATATCATCTGTATAAGCTAAAAATTATTTAACTATCATACTTATCATAGTTGATAAAAGTCATTTAACATTCAAGTTACATAAAAAAACCATAATAGCACCAAGTATCAATAACCTAAAAAATAATAAAATAAACTCAAAGTACATTGTTTTGCATTAATTCTTGTGCTATTTGATCTCGAAGTTGACTCATAAATTCACGATCCGCTGAACTTCCATGTCGTGGTACTTCTTCTTCTTCTCTATTTTCACCACCATCTTGTACATGTTCATCTCCATCTTGGAGGTGTACATTTGGGTGATCATATTCATCAAAAAGGTCATCGCTTAAACCCTCTTTCCGTATAAAATTATGAAGCGCAAAACATGCAACAACGAAAAGGGAGCCATTTTCTTTAATATTGGAAAACGTGCTTTTAATACACCATACGCACGTTCAATAACATTTCTAAGCTTTGCATGTGCGTGGTTGAATTTTTCCTTGTCGTTTAATGCACGATTTCGACGGAAATCTCCAAGCCAATACCTCACATTTCTATATGGTGCCATAAAGCCTCGCGTGTGTGCATAAGCAGCATCACATAGATAATATTTATCTGAAAAAAACAATTCAATCTTCAAACTATATAATATAAAAAATAAAGTTGGAATCATAGATATATACCCGGAGGAGGAAATGGAAATGGTGCATTTGCATTTGTTAAAGATTCGGACAATATTCTAGAATCATGTGCCACTCCTTCCCATCCGGCCACGAGAAACGTAAACATCATGTTGAAGTCACATATGGCCAAAACATTTTGATAGCAATCGCCTTTTCCTCTTCCCCTATATAAATGTTGTTTCTCAACAGGGACAATAGTATGTATCAAAGTCTTTAAGGACTTATGTCTGCCCGCCCGCAGGGACAATCGCCTTTTCCTCTTCCCCTATATAAATGTTGTATGTAATAACTCATTTATGTCAGCTATATATATCAAAGTGAAAAAATCTCCACTGTACTTTCTTTTCTTTTATAATAAATATCATACATACAGAGCTCCCATCCACCAATTTCTACCATATCTAACTAAAAATTAAACACCACATATTAATTTGTTTGTTTGTTGATGTTTGTTTGTCAATTTTCAAAAAAAAAAAAAAACATATTAATTTGTTTAACAATTAAATTCATCTGGTCACACAAATTCAAGTCAAAACAATAATTTCACATTTGTCGGCAACATAATCATGCAACTACAAAATATCTAAAAGGCACAAAAAGTCTTCAGCAATAAATTTAGGGTTATCTCAATTAAAAAGGAAGAAACGAACCGCAAGAATGACGAGAGAATAGATGCCGACGGTAGATGAAAATCGTACCTGTGGAAGTTCGATCGGTGATGGCCGGAGGAGAAGATCTGCGGCGCGACGGGAGGAGAAGATCTGTGGCGGCGTAGGAGAAGCGAGAGTCTGGGGAGCGTGTTATGTTTGAAGATCTGAAGGGTTTGTGAAGAGGTTAGATATGGGCTTCTTTTTTAAGCTAATAAAAGCAATTTTAAGATCTTTTTTTTTTTTAAAACAAACAGTCTTTAAGGACTTATGTCTGCCCGCCCGCAGACATAAGCTCCTTGCAGACGTTTTAAGCAAAAACAAACAGCCCCTTATTGTTATTTTATTTTTAGATATTTTCTAACGGCTAACTCACACACCCTCCCGTTCTGATCCTAAAGTATCGTCTAGTTGAAACTCGAATCGTTAACCTCGTGGGAAGAGGTATTATTTTTAACATTTTGATACCGATACGCTAGGATTGGTAATTCTAGATTAGTGCTCGGTTATAAAGGTGCGTCACATCCACGTGTATTAGACGTATGCATTGATGATTTTACGATCCTTAAACATTCCTTATTGGAATAGGGTTATTCGAAACTCGTTCTTAAATTTACCTAAGAAATGAGAAATATTGCATAATTTCGAGTACACTTCTAAGTTCCAACACTATTATTTTGATAATTTAGGTTTTTTATGGTTTCAATGTATTAACAGCTAACTCACACACCCTCTCGTTTGGATCCTAAAGCAACGTCTACTTTGAAACTTGAATGGTTAACATCGTGGGAAGAGGTATTATTTTAAACATTTTGATACTGATACGCTAGTATTGGTAATTCTAGATTAATGCTCGATTATAAAAGTGCGTCACGTTCACGTGTCTTAGATGTATGCATTGGTAATCTTACGATCCTTAAACATTCCTTATTGGAACAAGGTTATTCGAAACTCGTTCTTAATTTTACCTAAAAAATGAGAAATATTTCATATTCAATTACACTTCCAAGTTCCAGCGCTAATTTTTTATAACTTCGGTTTTTTACGGTTTCAATGTATGAAATGTTATACTTTTTAAGATCATATAACTATTTAATATGTTTAGTTTCATTACATGTAAGTGGACTCGTATTGCCTAATACTATAGTCGTCTTAAACGAATTATTTTTGAAAAATTAATCTCATACCCAGATATTTATCCCAACGCTCGTTCATTTTTTTCATACTTAGTGGTAAGGAAGGCAATAAGAAGGGTTTATGACGGGGTATAAATACGCGATTGTAAAATCATATCCTCTATGTGTGCCCAACACCCCTTGGGTATCAATGAGGTAATTATTTGTTGGCTACCAAGATAGCCGCATGTATCATGTATACCCATTAATTTGTTAATAAGAAACAAGTAGGAATTTCCAACAACATTTTGTTTCTTTTTTTTTTTCATATAACTTTATGTTTTTAACAACTACAAAATTTTATATTATGATAAATCATATACACATCGATGTCACCATAAAATGTGTACCTAAAACACGTAAATCTCTTGTTGATACAAAAAAAAAAAAAACAAAAAAAAACAAAACAAAAAAACAAAAAACAACACTACCCTGTAGATCCATTCAAAAGTTTGTTATTGGCAACGTCAGGTAATGGTGAAATATAGATAAATCTTACATTGATCTATAGAGATAGAGAAACTGCTTTCATATAGACTCTCGGCTTAAGTAGAAACAACATGCTAACAAACCAAACTATACAAATAAAATTTGAAAGCAACCAATGACAAGAGAATTGATAACAAAATTAAGTTCATATTTTGTAACATAAAAAATATTACATATCACAAATGTAACGCTTATTTTTCACATAATTTTTTAAGTTTTAATTTGTATACTTTAAATAATACACGGCTTTAACCTGTTTAGTTTTTATTTAATTGGATTATTCTTTAATAACTTACGTTTGTTAATTTTTTAAATACGTTGAACACAAAGGTGTGTTTAATTTTTGTTTTTCGACATTTCAGTATAATTTAATCCTTATACTTTAAATAACATATGTCTTAAACCCCTTTAGCTTTCATTTAAATTTATTATTTTCTAATAACACTTACGTTCACTAATTTTTTTAGAATGTTGAATATGTAGGTGTGTTTAATTTTGGTTTTTGACATTATGGTACACTTTTTGTTGAAAATGAAGTTATATTCTAAATAATGTATTTTTTTGGTGTCATAAGTTATAACAATTGTTAGTTTCGTGACAAACCACACCGATACTGGCATCGGTACGGTATTATCAATTGGAATCGGTGTTTGTATTCTTTTTTATGGTTTTCAATCGATTCAAATACATGTTAGTATCCTTTTGGGTATATCACAACTTTATTTTTTTCAGTTTTCTCTTTCGGTTGCTATATTAATTACCGATGGCGTATCAATGTCGTAACAAACACCGATACCAACTAAAACCGCAATGTACAAGGGGATTTTTTTAGTTAAACTATTAGAGTAAATCATCCCTGTAATTGAAAATAACTTTTACTCTCTCCATCCCATTAAAAGTGTCCTATTTTGAATTTTCAAAGTCTTTATTTATAAACTTTGACTTTAATTATATATTTTTTGTGTTATATAAAACTTGATGAAAATTAACCCGATAAAAACACTTGTAAAACACACTCAAATCATATAACTTTCATCAAATATTATCTAACACAAACAAAATTATTTAAGGTCAAAGTTTATAAATAAAGACTTTGAAAATTTAAAATATGACACTTTTAATGGGACGGAGGTAGTAATTGTTTTGATATATGGTGTGGTTATATAGTTTGAGTAAACACGTATATGATTTCGGGTAATTTGACCGGTTATCCCCTAATATCATATTTGTATCAAAATCCACAAACCTTTCTATTAGTCTCATATAGGTATGAGCAAACGGAACTATGTATCGAAACCAAACCGGTACCGTACCAAACCATTTTTGTAGCAATTATGTACCTGCATTTTGCGGTTTTCTGGATCGGTACTTTCGTTTTCATACCAGTATTTTGAGTTGATTTACCTTTAAATACCGTACTGTATTAAGTACTTTTGGTACCCACACCACTTTTTTGCGATTTTCAGGGTCTTTATTTTATTATCGATAATTCGATATAGTACCGAGCTCACCCCTAGTCTCAAATCTAGCTTTATATTTGTCCCGTTAGGCTTCAAATATTAAAATAAGAGGCCGATTTTTTTCCATCCCTAGTTGGTGGCTTCAAACTTGTAGATGATTTTGAATGGAGCTTTTACTAAAGTCACATGGTGGGTTGCAACACTCGCATTCGGCACTTGCCACGTGTGTGATAAAAATTAAAAATGAAGGTACTTTAACTTCTTTCATGAGGCCGGCAAGATTTTTTCTCCCATTGATTTTTCAGCCTGTAGCTTATAGTTTTTGGCTTGCCAAATCAATAAACAAGAAAAACAATTAATTTTTTTTCTCAAAACTTATATTTTATTTACAATTACAATCATTAATATTGAAAGGCGAGATATATTTAAGTTTGAAAGTTGAAACAACCATCAACTAGATGAATCTTTCTTGATCGATATTAGGGATCAGCATTGGTATCAAGTATCGATATTGTACTGAGAAATTAAGTATGGTATTCGGTATCTACTTTTTCAAAGATTCAGTATCGGTATTTTTTGGTATCCGTAAAGTACCGATCTCATCCCAAATCTAAATGCTTGATTTTGCGAATGAGGGTTATTGATTATGACATGAATATTTATGGTGTATATAAATACACATGTTCGGATAAAGCCAAACCTAGATTCTTACGCAACTGAAAAAATATTGTGAACAAAAACAATGTTAGAAGTGACGTCAGTGTGTAGTGAAAATGACGTTTCAAAAGCTTCCAAGTCGATTATGTTGCCTTTCACGCCAACAAACATAATCTTTCACTCCCAGACAAACTTGGTAGTAATGACCATTAGACTAAATATATATCTTCAGAAACCATGTTCGATAATCCAATTTACAACGTTTACAACTATTGATCGAAGCATTTATTCCAATGCGCCATATCTTTTATTGTTATTGTTAATTGCGAAAGGATTGTGTTATATTGAATTCACATACATTCAAGCATCAACTTTACTATATAAGAATGAATGTAAGCATTGTTCTACCATCATTAACGAAAACATGGATAAACTACATGATTAAGTTATAGGTATTAGCAAGGTATCAAAGTTTAAATTCCATTGTCGCGTATTTTATTGTACCATATCAGACCAGATACGTCTATTGAAGGGTCAATATATAAATGAGTATGCATATTGGATGCAATTTCTTAATAGGTGAAATCACATGCCAACTAGGTTTTATATGGTATCAAAGTCCATATATATAAACCCTAACCTTACACAAGGCATTGCCGGTCATCATAATATATCATATTAGACGACATTGATAACCAAGTTTGTCCTCTTGTCTAGAATCCAAGATTGTGTATTACGACCTACACTCATGAGTTCTACCACTATTAAAAGTTTGCTTACTTGCATTACGGTTGGCATGGTGTAACTTTTCTTTAGATAAACAAACTTGTTTGATATCATGAATACCCAGTGGCTTTTCCGACCTCACTGATAACTAGGAAAAACCACACATGAGAAGCCCAAATTTTGCAAAATCTGATGACTACTTAATATGTTACTTCTTTCATCTATATCAAAATAAGTGTGTGGCGCGTTTTAGGGAAAATAGGCATCCAATGATTTGAGAACCTACAATATCAATACAAACCAAGATTTTAAGAAAATCAGTTATCATCACTTATATTACCTGATATATAGTTAAAATGCACGATAAAATCTCCCCTAAGTTTATAAACCAAGCTAATACCGAGTTTTGGTACTCAACTGCTTCATATACTTGTAGCTCAATTGTAAAAGGAGAAGCAACATATAACAAAGAAACTGTGTTGTTACAACAAGGACATTTTCCAAATGTTACATGTCTGTTATTAGAATGATGCTAAAATATCGACAATGTATTTATATAATTTTTAATCATAATGAGAAGTTATACATGCAATCAAGTTAAGGGTTAATTAAAACAAGATTTTGGAAATTAGTAAGAGCAACCCCAATAAGGCTGGTTTTTTGTGTTTTTTGAGAAAGAAAGAGTGAGTTGGATGAGAGAGGGTGTGGTTATGGTTTTGGTGAAAAATAACGATGAGTTAATTACGTTTTTCATCTCTATGGTTTGTTGAAAATAACTATTACAGTCCATTAATTTAAAAATTGATAATACAGTCCCTGTACTTTCACTTTTGTAACAATTACAGTCCACCCTCACTAACGCCATCCAGTTATTCTGTTAGTTTATTTGAAAGAGTTAATTACATTTTTCGTTCATGTGGTTTGTTGAAAATAAGCATTACATTAGTTTAAAAATTGCTAAAACAGTCCCTGTACTTTTACTTTTGTAACAATTATAGTCCCCCTTACTAACGCCATCCAATTATTCTGTTAGTTCATTCGAAATGACCATAAAACCCTTGTTAAAACTACAATATAAATCAATAAAGACTTAATTATGCTTTTCGTACATGTGGTTTGTTGAAAATAACTATTACAATTCATTAGTTTAAAAATTGTCAAAACAGTACCAATACTTTTCACAACTTCCACCATCAACTCACCAATAATTGCGGTTAACTTCATTTACTACCATCCTTCACTCTACTCTTCACACTCTCTGTTTCTTCAGATCCAGCCGGAACATCACCTGTTCTAGCTCCACACCCTTTCCACTTCATCGATCTTCAACATCTCCCACCATAAACACACACCCCTAAATGATGACCACCTCCACCACCCATTCTGTCCACCACCGTCATCAAACTACCACCCACCCCTACCCCCACACCCCATGACCATTCTCTTCAAACAAATCATCAGCCAACTCCTTTTCTACCGATGAATACTACCAATTCCGACCACTACACAAGGCACCACCCAAACTTCATCTCCTCCCCTCAAGTTTTTCGTGTTGGCCTCAAGTTTTCCCAACGTCGATTGTGATGGGGGAAAGTTAAGTGGTCAACAATTTTGATTCTGGTGTAACCGGCTGACGGAGACAAATCTGACACCAGTGGAGGTGACAGAGGAGATCTGGTTATCGGTGGTACGACGGAGGGGAGCAGTGGTGAAACTGAGTCGTTGGAACAGGGTTGTGGAGCCGAAGCATGTGATGTTCTGGCAAAATCAGAAGAAATGGGGAAAATGAAAAGTAAAATGAATGATATTGGTACTGTTTTGACAGTTTTTAAACTAATGGACTGTAATAGTTATTTTCAACAGACCACAGGGACGAAAAACGTAACTAACTCTTTATTTATTTTAATTTTAATTTTAATTTTAATAGCAGATGCATTATGATCATTTCAATTCAAATAAACTAACAGAATAACTGGATGACGTTAGTGAGGGTGGATTGTAGTTGTTACAAAAGCGAAAGTACAGGGACTGTTTTAGCAGTTTTTAAACTAACGAATTGTAATGGTTATATTCAACAAACCACATTGACAAAAACATAATTGACTAGGCAATGTGAGAGGAAAGGAATAAAGAGAGACTTAGTTTTAGTGAGTGAGAAAATGGTGTGAGAAGGACATGATAGATGTTGTTTAGGTAGGCAATGTGAGAGGAAAGGAATAAAGAGAGACTTAGTTTTAGTGAGTGAGAAAATGGTGTGAGAAGGACATGATAGATGTTGTTTATGTTTAATATTTAATCTAATAGCCATTATAATCATTTACATAAGGGCACATTTTTACCCTCCTCGGAACCGGTCTTATTAGGGTTGTTCTAAGAGTTATGTTCACTTAAAAACAACTTTTAAAAATCCAAAACAAAAAAAAAACAATAGAAATAATAATAAAAAAATAGAATTAATTAATTCTTAGATTTTATAATATTTGTATAAACTTATCTGGGTTGTTTGTCAAAATGTTTAGAAATCTTCTATATCAAGAGTATTTCCAACATAAATACATGCATGGAATGCAAGCCAAGCAACGTGCTTTTTTGCATCTTACCTAAGACCATGTGTAATGGGCATTATAAGGGCATGAAAAGGTTTGATAATGCCCTCAACACCACCCCCTTGGCATTATAAGGGCATGAAGAGGGTGGGGCATTTCTATAATAATGCCCAAAGAGAAGAAAAATAATGGAAAGTAATAAATGAAATGGGCATTAACCATTACACCTTTTTTAAAAGGGCATTATGATGATGATGTGGTGAAAAATGCCCCTTAGTGGGCATTAACCATTACCTATGGTCTAAGACGGAAATTTACACATCATTCCATATATGTAAAATTTCCCAAATTGTTTGAATTTTGAATCCCAAGTTTCGGTTAGGAATGTTATATAAGCTAGAAAATAAGTGTACCAAAAACTTGCATTAATTCATGGGCAAACCACTAATAATACTTTTTAGAAATACAATCTTGGCACCTTTGCACAACTAAACTAATTTATACACATATTGCTAATTCTTGGTGGTTTGATTCTGGTTCTATGGTTCATGTTACCAATTCAACTCAGGGATTCCTTACAATCCGGAAGCTGGAAAGAAACCAAAGAACGCTTAAGGTTGGGGATGATCAAGAATTAGAAGTGAAGGCCATTGGAACATTACAATTATTTATGAAAACTGGTTTATGTATTAAACTTTATAATACCTTATATGTTCCTGAGGTAACTCGGAACCTTGTATCAGGACCAAAGTTAGACATGGACGATTTTATTGTTTCCCATGGTCATCACAAACTCTCTATCCTCTATGATTCTGTTCTTTATGGTACTGGTATTCTGGATGGTGGTCTCTATAGATTAGAACTAGATGATAATTTTTCCAAATCTTTGTTGTCATATAAGATTAATGAATCACTCACAAAGATGAAAGTGAAACGAGACTTAGAGACTTCATCCATGTTGTGGCATCAACGTTTAGGCCACATATCAAGAGAACGATTAAATCGTCTTGTAAAGAATGAAGTCTTACCTCCTCTCGATTTCTCTGATTTTGGAACATGTGTCAAATGTCTTAAAGGTAAAATGACATTAGCGAATAAGAAAGGTGCCACTAGTAGCTCTAATTTATTAGAACTCATTCACACTGACATTAGTGGTCCCTACCAAATCGCTGGCATAACAGGACATACTTCATTTATCACTTTTATTGATGATTATTCTCGTTACATGTACTTGTATCTTATTAAGGAGAAATCTGAATCTCTAACAACTTTTAAAGATTATAAGGCTGAAGTTGAAAAGCAATTAGATCGTCAGATTAAAGTTGTGAGATCAGATAGAGGCGGTGAATATTATGGAAGACATACTG
This sequence comes from Helianthus tuberosus, assembly GCA_030545235.1. Lineage (NCBI taxonomy): Eukaryota > Viridiplantae > Streptophyta > Magnoliopsida > Asterales > Asteraceae > Helianthus > Helianthus tuberosus. Next base: position 30,795,664 of record CM060436.1, read on the forward strand.
ATGTGGGTCAAGCTCCTGGTCCGTTTTATGAGTTTTGTAAGGGCCAGGGGATTGTGAACCAATACACCATGCCTGGTACACCTCAGCAGAACGGTGTCGCTGAAAGAAGAAACCGTACCCTTATGAACATGGTGCGCAGTATGTTAGCCAATACTAATTTACCATTATTCCTCTGGACTGAAGCGTTAAAAGTAGCTGTTCATATACTCAATAGAGTTCCTTCTAAGTCTGTCTGTAACACCCTTAATATTTGAACGGAATATAATTAACAATTATATTGATTAAAATAAAAATCAGAGTTTACAAAAAAACTTTTTCTTCTATTAAGGACCATACATACCTATTATAATACCAAAACATTGTACGATAGTGCATAACAAGTTAAAAGTTAACCCTTGCTAGTAAACTAACCACTAGTTTAAGGGATTTGAAACATGATTAACAAAAGTATTTACAACATAATTAAGTCTAGACAAGATTAGTGCGGAAGCTTCAAAATGCGTGTTCGGTTCTTGAAAAAGTGCTTGATCACCATCCGGGAGAAACTCATCCATACCTAGGGTCAAACACTAAAAACGTTAGTTTTGACATTAATACATTATGTATAAACGAATTCTAACAAAGCAAAGTAACAAACAAAATATGATTTTTCTGGGTTCCACCGTAACTTACGGTGTCACCATAAGTTACGGTGGACCTGGAATGTCCCTGGTTCTGCCGTAAGACAGGGGCTTCTCACCGTAACATCTTGATCTCCACCGTAAATTACGGTGGAACCGTAATTTACGGTGGACTCTGCATTCATGCCTTTTTAATATGGGTTTATTATTCACATTCTGGATTTTGAGATAAAACCGTTAAGGTTTGACCCGTTTTGGCTAGTTTATGTAAACTTGTTACATAAACCGAACCGTACGCGTAATAAGCGTGACGGGTATTCATGAGAGCTATATACAGGTTTCCTAAGTTAATTATGCCTCAAATATGTTGTGACATCAGTAAGATGTCTTTCATTATGCCCGAAACATGTTTAAACACAAACTAGGCCCCGTAGGGGTAGTTTGGTCATTTAAAAGTTTATAAAAGAGTTTAAGTAACAACCTGAGTTACAGGTCTGATGTAATCAGCAAATATACTCAATTTGCTAAGTTATATCAGTAGGTTAAAGCATATATGTGAAATTTATCATTTTTAACCAAACTATGCCCCGTAGGGGTATTTTGGTACTTTCACATAAGCCGAAAAGCTCAAAACTGCAGTCTGAGTTTATCAACCTTTGCTTACTGTTAAAATATTATAATTTGCCTCATATATCAGTAGGTATCAACCCGGGTATGTCCAATATAATTTTAATACATACTCTGCGTTAAAAACGCTTAATAAGGCGATTGAAGGCCATTTCCGGGTTCGATACTTAAATCTGATATTTTTATATTTCCAGAAGGCTTAAAATAATTTATTTATCATATGTGATCAGTAGCAAAAGGTTTGGAGTCGTTTAGATATGTAAAACTCATTTTATGGCCCGTAAGGGCAAAACCGACAATTACCGGATTAAGCCTACGACTACTAGTTATGCTCAGCCTAAAATTAATTAAAAATCTTCAAAAATCCCAAAATAATATATTACATCAGTGGGTATTAAGTTTGATACTAAAAAGTAGGCTTACCTAGGCTATACGCTAATTACGCCGTTTTATTAACATAAAGCTTTAAATTTGCGATAATGAGCATAACTCTTAATCTACAAGTCAAACTGATGTCAAACTTTGCATACAAGTTTATATATCAGTAATTAAGGTTTCTACACTTTTACATTTTCATAAATCACGTTTTAAGGTGTAAAGGGCATAATGGTCAACATATGAGCAATTAACGGAAACGTGCATATTAATTGGATAACTAATGAACCAAGGTGTATAATCACAGAGGGTTGTACTAACATGTAACCTAGTCCAATTAAAGCTCTGAGGCATTTCTAAAACATGCTTAAACGGGTCAGAACTGAAAGTCAAAGTGAAAGTCAAACTAGGTGACTTTCGGTTCCGAACCGGGTCTAAACAGGAAATTGTCGGGTTGATCATGTTTAGACATGTTCTTACACTTACTACCAAGTTATAATAATGATCCAACAGGTTGTATATGATCTACAATGTTAATTATGCATAAATGGCATTTTAAGCTTCTTGTTGACTTTTTATATATAAGTTTGACCCGACTTTTGACCTAGTTAGAGTGGGAATCAGGGGGAACCCTTTTGAGGGTTTATTACCCACATAATTACCAACTTATAACTACTTTTAATTCGAGATGTGACTGAGCCATTGTTGACTAATCTCGAAGTCAAACTGTAATTACGACGGTTTGACTTTTAGCTAAATAACTAAGCTAAACTCAATTAAAGAAGGATTAGCAGACTTACAATAGTCCTATGCACGAAATGTGATCAGTTGAGGCTGCTTGAGAGCTCCAGAATTGATCAGGTATGCAATTGAAGGTGTGAGGAATGAGTTGAACACTTGTGGCCGTTTATAGTGGATTAAACACCACAATTTGTTGACACTTGGGGTCTACAACTCACCACAATTGTTCTACACATGTCCTTCAGTGCCTAGAACAGTTTAGGGATCGCCCACCATGTTAAAACATCGCTTAAAGATCGATTCTGCGCGTTTCCAGGAGCCTGTCCCCGTTTTCTGCATCTGGCGGCCTGACGGGGCCTGCCTCAAGTTTTGTTAATGTCTACGCGGGCCGCATGGCCCTTCTGATCAGACAAAAATGTTTTCTTGATGTTGCATCACACCCCTTGGCCCTTCCGAAAGGTCAATTGAGCTAAATACTTACAATTTGACCCCTTATTAATTACCCACAATGGCTTTAGGACTTATACCCACTTTGCCAAGTCCCTGAACACTTCCGGTTAACCCGAAAAGTCTTAACTTTCAATGTTTGCACTTTAACCCCTCGCACACGAATTTGATCATAACTTTCTCATACGATAACGAAACTTTATGAAATTTATATCGTGCATTCTAGTGAGCATAATTAACATTTACAAAGCTTCGGGTTTGTCAAAAGGTCACTCAGAGGTATAAATTAAACATGTTGACACATTTAGCCCCTGTAGTTTGTAATCTCTCACTTTTTGCTTCGTATGATCCATGATTTATTCGTTTGATGTTATAAACATCATGTAGGGTTATTATGAAGTATATTTATTCACTGTTGACATTTAGAACCCGTATAATCACATACTTTCCATGTTTGTCAACTTTAGTCCTTTTATAACATTCTTTCACACGTTCAAACTTTATGACACGTGTCAACACATTATAGGACGTGAATTTTCGAGGTGTTACATCCTCACCCCCTTAAAATAAATCTCGACCCGAGATTTACTGAAATAAGTAAGGGTACTTTTCTTTCATCGTGGATTCAACCTCCCACGTGAATTCAGGACCTCTACGGACGTCCCATTTGACCTTAACAATAGGCACATGCTTCCTTCGAAGCTTCTTAACCCGTCGATCCTCAATCGACAAGGGTTTTTCAACAAATCTTAGGCTCTCATCTATACGCACATCTGTATGTGGTATAACCAGTGATTTGTCAGCGAAACACTTTTTCAGATTGCAGATGTGGAACACATTGTGAATTCCACTATGCTCTTCTGGTAAGTTTAACTTATAGGCAACTGACCCGACACGTTCAATAACCTCGAAAGGTCCTATGTATCTCGGGCTTAGCTTGCCTTTCTTACCAAACCGCATCACCCCTTTCCAGGGTGACACTTTAAGTAGGACTTTGTCACCTACTTCGAAGTGAAAATCTTTACGCTTAGGATCAGCGTAACTCTTCTGCCTATCCCGGGCAGTCTTGAGACGGTCTCGAATCTGGACAATCTTGTTCGTTGTTTCGAACACGATCTCTGGTCCTGATAACTGGACATCTCCAACTTCCGCCCAACAGACGGGCGATCTACACTTTCTACCGTATAATGCCTCAAAAGGCGCAGCCTTGATGCTGGTGTGGTAGCTATTGTTGTAGGAGAATTCGATTAACGGTAGGTTCTTATCCCAACTACCACCCAAATCGATTGCACATGCACGTAGCATGTCTTCTAACATTTGAATAGTACGCTCACTCTGACCGTCTGTCTGAGGATGGTAAGCCGTAATAAAGTTCAAACGTGTGCCCAAAGATTGTTGGAAACTCTTCCAAAAATGTGACGTGTATCTAGTATCTCTATCAGAGATAATAGCTACAGGTATGCCATGTAAGGCTACAATCTTATACACGTATAACTGGGCTAACATATCGGAGCTATAAGTCTCCTTGATGGGTAAGAAATGAGCTGACTTAGTCAGTCTGTCAACTATAACCCATATTGTATCATTGCCTTTCCTTGTCTTGGGTAACTTGGTAATAAAATCCACAGTTACCATTTCCCACTTCCACGTAGGAAGTTCAGGCTGTTGTTAGCAAACCTGATGGTTTCTGATGCTCGGCTTTGACTTGCGCACATGTCAAGCATTTAGCTACATAGGTGGCCACAGACTTCTTCAAGCCTATCCACCAGTAGCTTGCCCATAGATCCTGGGTAGTTGATGGCAAATTCTTAATCGTTGCCTAATTAGGGTTGCAGCAATTAATGCGTAAGCAAAATGAACCGTCTTTCTTATTTAACAATATCAAACTCCCGGAATATCGAGTTAGGCTATTTGAACCCTCTATTTAAAAGCTTAGTTAATCAGGGTTTCGATTCTTTCAATGATGGTACTAGCCGCCATGGAGATTTCATAACAATGCAGCCTTAAATGGGATATAAATCTTAATTCTACCTGCCTTCCAGGAGGTAAGCAGGGAAAACTTATGAGAAGATAATCAAGATACAAGGAGGCTACAGAGATTTTCCATATCCTAGGCTCCAGTTCATTCATCATTGCTTGTGTCAAATAAGTGACACATTTATGTTATAAGTCTACGAATTCCTTAATCGGGAATATTTACTTGAGCAATTCCATTATGGATATCTCCTTTGAATACTACTAGTCGTCTTTAGTACAATATGATCATTGGGATATCTTAGGGGTTCCATGTATTAAACCTCCATACTGATCAGGCATGGAAGTAATCTATGGGACACACTAGGATACGCCAATCCTCATATGGCACTTTTATCAAACATAGTTTGGCATTCGCAGGCGATAGAAAAACAATGAGAAAAATAATTAAAATAACATATGTTGTCGTACTCTATGCGAAGAAAGAGTACTCTTAGATTTTTCTGAAGGATTCCTTGCCGATACTAGAAGAATCGGTTACTATGGTTTCCTTGGTAAGTTATACCTTGTGAATAATATAAAAGTTTGCTAAGCTTATGGTTTATGAAGATTTATTATTGCCTGTATTAAATCAGGACACTTAGCAGAAAATTATCATTGGTAAATGATAACGTGAACTGCCTCTTGGCATTCATCAGGTGAGTTCAGGCATTTCTTCCTTTAGCCTTTCCAGGCTTAGCTGTACCTTCTTTGGCAGCTTTAGGGTGTCTAGTTTTGATGCGGCCTTGCTCACCACAGCCGTAATAGACTGCATTCTTTATGTCCCTACATTCATGGGAATGATGACCAGTTTCCTTAGCAGATGCCACACTGCTTTGGTCTTTGTTCTAATCGACACTGTCCCTAGTGTCTTTTATAACAATTTTTACATACAGGCTTTTACTAAACTTTCGTTGCTTTTTATTAAGCCTGTACCTGCTCTCTTTCTTAGATTTCTGGAAGTTATCTTCCTCCTTTGGTTCATCCTTCATATACGAAGGTGAACAAAACTCTTCTCATGAGCAATTGAACATGGTTTTTGAATGAAATTCAGAGCGAGGAGCATTCGGCTCTTTGGATTCTTTCATGATCTTTCTATGGTCCTTCCAACTGCTGCGTCAACCACAGCCTGGAGATTAACTCCATTAATATTGAGGTTTACGTTTGTAGTTTTATTAACTTTCGTCGCATTAATATCATTGCGACTGTCGTCTACCTCATCCGAGTTTTCCATACTCGAAACTTGGTACTAATCACCAAGATTTAACAATTATTAGTCATCATCATGATGACCTGACTTAGATTAGCCACGACATTCATAAACCGTATGGGCTATTCTGTTCTGAACATTCTTAATGAATGCTATTTGAATGTATATCTATTACATTTAGCTTGGGTCACAAAAGGACTATCAATGGCATTTAAGGTTTGGAGCGAGTCCAATACCTGCTTGACAGGGGACCATAATGTCACAACTGTCTTTGTCACATGGATGATTTTAAATAGCTCAAAGGCTAGTCTTACAAGACTTTTATTATATATATACATATATGGCATAGAAGCCTGTCTCGATGGACGTAGAAAGATATGGCATAAATCCCAGTCATGAAGGACATAAATGATTATACGGCACAAAGGCCTTATCGCTAAGGTCATTTAGATATGGCACAAACGGCCTTGTCACCAGGAATGTTAACATTTAATATGTTAGCTTGTCACGAATGACAAATTATAGCACATAGGCTTGTCATGAATGACTTTAAAATATAACTTGATGATCTATCATCAAGGACCTTAATTTATTAGCTGCAATCTTATTAGATTAGGGCTTCAAGGTTTGAACGTGGTTCTTCACCTTTGGACAGGGAGTCATAGACTACAGCTGTCATCGTCTTGAAAGACGATTCATTTGGCAGAAAAGTAAGCCAATCAACATCACTAATGGATGTTTATATTGATAACCATCGTATCTAATGATATTAGTCATGATCGCTTCGATCATATTGACTATTAGGTTTGGGTATAATCACACCATTTTAAACAGGGGATCATAAAGATCGCTACTATCTTTGTCTTACCGACACTAAAATAAGGTATAGCCCGTAGGCATTTCATCACGGGGGATGTTAATATTATGATCATCATACTGATGATACTAGTCAGAATCGCAATGATAGTATAGACTATGGGATTTGAGTATAGCTCACCCCCTTGGGCAAAGAATCACAAAAGATTACAATTGCCATGTCTCAATTGGACAATATAATATAGCCCTTAGGCAAAACATCATTAAGGATGTTAAAATCTTTAATCATCATATTGACGATCTTTGTCATGATTGCATTGATCATATAGACTATTAGGCTTGAGCATAGCTCACTACCTGGGACAGGGAATCGTAAAGATCACAATGTCTTTGTCACACATGGACAATATAATATGGCCCATAGGCGAAACATCACTAATGGATGTTTATAATAGGTTAATCCTATTAGAAGATATAAGTCATGATTGCATTAATCATATTGACTATTTTGGCTTGAGCATAGCTCACCACCTCAGACAAGGAATCATAAAGATAACAATGTCAATGTCTCAAATGGACAATATATTATAGCCCGTAGGCAAAACATCACTAAAGGATGTTAAATAATATTATCATCGTATTAAATGATATTAGTCATGATCGCATTGATCATATAGACTATTATGTTTGGACATAGTCCAATATTTTAGACAGGAGGTCAAAGACCATCACTGTCGTTGTCTTATCGGACAACAAGTTTAGCCCGTAGGCACTTCATCACTAACGGATGTTTATAATATGATCATCTTATAGGATGATATAAGCCATGATTCCTAAATCACTAGGCTAGATAAGGGAATTGGAAGAATCCAATATAAGGATGACTGTTGTGATTTTTCTCGAATCACATTTGTCAAGAGTGCTAACACGTTCTTAGGTGTTAACAAGGATCTGAATCCCTTGAGTAGGTTTCACCATCTTGGCCGCGTAGGCTAGGTTTCACCTTTAAGATTCTTTTTAAAAGGCATACTGACAGGGAAGGAAGGATATTATTTTATTCAGGATTTTTATGATAAATCCTAATTCATAAGTTAATAATAGCACAAATGGCCTAGTCGCGTAGACAAGTTAAATTTATAAGCCATGATTTCAGAGAATCGCGGCATTAAGGTTTGAATCAAAGTTCATTACCTTTTCTTGACAGGGAGTTGTAGGCTACCACCGTCTTTAGTCTCGGAGGACATTAACTATAGCCCGTAGGCACTTCCCTTCTAAGGGATGTTTATTATGGAATTGACCCTTAGGGTAATTCATTAACCATGGTAAACAGAGACCATATTCAGTTAATTTATTGCTAACATTTATTTAGGACTTCTATTATAATTTATCCTAATTATAAAACATTAACAGCTTTATTAGTGGCACTCAAGGCCTGGTCACATGGACATTTTTTTTTATTATAAGCCATGATTTCAGAGAATCAAGGCCTTTAAATAAATTAGCACAACAGGCTTAGTCACAAGGACATTTTTAAATCATAAGCCATGATTTCAGAGAATCAAGGCCTTTAAATATATTAGCACAACGGCTTAGTCACAAGGACATTTTTAAATCATAAGCCATGATTTCAGAGAATCAAGGCCTTTAAATATATTAGCACAACAGGCTTAGTCACAAGGACATATATAAATTTATATGCTATGATTTCAGAGAATCAAAGCATTTGAGGTTTGAACCTAGTTCATTACCTTTTTCTGACAGGGAGTCATAGCTACCACTGTATTTTGGCTCATGTGGAAATGAGCAAGGCCCGTCGGCACTATATTACCATGTATGGTTAAAATATGATCATCTTAATTGATGATGTAAACCCAGGATTCAGGGATCATTAAACTGGGTTAGGAATCTTTTGAAGAATCCTTAATAACGTGTGTGATTTCCAACGAATCACGTCTGTCAGGAGCGTTAACATGTTTTCAGATGTTAACTGGGATACGAATCTTTTAAACAGGTCTTACCATCTTGGCCAGGTCTTTATAATGACACTCAGGCTAGGTTTCACTCTTAAGATTCTTAATTAATAATTTATCGCAGAACAATTTCTAAATTGAAATGTTAATAAGGAACTGAATCTAAATTGAGGAACTGCCATCTCGGCCGGTCTTAATATGACCCGAAGCTAGGTCTTGTCCTTTTTAGATTTTGCCATTTTATTATAATGGTAGATCTTGCAAAAGTAATGTTATTTTCCATTTATTTAATATTCTTGTTTAGAATGAAAGTTTAAACTTAATCATTCCACTATATAAAAATAAAAGTATAAAGTTGCCCTAAGCGGGACTTGAAAGGAATAATGTTGTCCTCGTAGGGACTGAAAGATAATTATGTCCTTATAAGGACTAATAAGGTAACGATCTTCAGTAAAAGGAGTTTCTTCTTCATTTTATTTCTGAATGCTTTCTCCTTGGATGCCCGTTTCATTCTAGCCGCGGTACGAAGCTCAGCATCTCAGGGCTCCGGGTGTGGAGAACTCCTATTACGGCTTCTTCGCTTGGCGACGTATCCAATAAAAATTTGGAAGTAAAAATTTCTTAGATTAGGATTTAGAATATTCCTAAGTTAAGTCTAGACTCAGAAGGTCAAGGAATGTGCTACTGTGTCATTGAGATTAAACACCAAAAAGCTAGTGTTTAATTCACTCAATGTTGGCTCTGATACCAACCTGTCACACCCCGATTTCCACGTGTCACCGGTGGGGGAGTATCGTGACGTGGTTGGCAACATAATAGTCAAACAACACAATAATCAATATGCACAGCGGAAGCAATTTAAAAATATGATACAACCGAATTTAATATTGTAATATCAAATGTCACAATATTCGGAAGTTTATCCACAGAAGGATCGAACAAAAATGGAAACAATAGTTCAACAGACTTCAGGCATCTTAAGCTTGTGAGACTCTTTATTGATGCTAAGGAGACAATCCAGCCAATTACGTTTAGTACCTGCATTTGGTCTTTTTGGGAAAATACGTCAGTTTACACTGGTAAATACAATCAACTGACTCATTTTGGAAAATGATTGAAAATTGGTTTGGATGCACATGGCATAAACATTTTATAACTTGATTAAAATGCACAGAGGCAAGATTAATCTTTTTAACTTGGGAGAATTATTTAATATTATAATCTTGTGAACGAATTACATGTTCCTTGTGCGTTCAGTAGCCCGGATCTTGTCCGGGTTAAAGATCAATAGACACACCACATTTATTCTTTTGTGCGCTGACAGGTGTACGCCTACACCCCGTGCTTAAGTCGTGGCCATTACTTCGAATGATGCCATGGATATCCGGGACATGGTCATTAACCCCCCAAAGGCTTTAAGTAACAAGACTGTTTAAACGAGCCGATCAAATTATTCAACTACCCACTTAACGGTGGAGATTTGATGCCCGATCAAGCGGTATGCTATATACCGTAACCCAAGCCCGTATAGGGAAAGTAAGTTAAAAGTATTTACCTGAGCAAAGTATAATTCACAATTAGCAAAATGCACGTAGCTTTTACTGGTCCTCCTAATCTGGAACGAAGGTTTTATAATAACCTATTAGAATCCTAACGGGTCTTTAATTAAGCTTAAGCTTAGACCGACTAGTTTCAAAGATACGGTTCGTACGCACGAGTAAGCGAAGACCGGATAGAATGTGATTTAGACCCGACAAGTTTGAAGACTTGTTTAATATGGGTTTATTATTCACATTCTGGATTTTGAGATAAAACCGTTAAGGTTTGACCCGTTTTGGCTAGTTTATGTAAACTTGTTACATAAACCGAACCGTACGCGTAATAAGCGTGACGGGTATTCATGAGAGCTATATGCAGGTTTCCTAAGTTAATTATGCCTCAAATATGTTGTGACATCAGTAAGATGTCTTTCATTATGCCCGAAACGTGTTTAAACACAAACTAGGCCCCGTAGGGGTAGTTTGGTCATTTAAAAGTTTATAAAAGAGTTTAAGTAACAACCTGAGTTACATGTCTGATGTAATCAGAAAATATACTCAATTTGCTAAGTTATATCAGTAGGTTAAAGCATATATGTGAAATTTATCATTTTTAACCAAACTATGCCCCGTAGGGGTATTTTGGTACTTTCACATAAGCCGAAAAGCTCAAAACTGCAGTCTGAGTTTATCAACCTTTGCTTACTGTTAAAATATTATAATTTGCCTCATATATCAGTAGGTATCAACCCGGGTATGTCCAATATAATTTTAATACATACTCTGCGTTAAAAACGCTTAATAAGGCGATTAAAGGCCATTTCCGGGTTCGATACTTAAATCTGATATTTTTATATTTCCAGAAGGCTTAAAATAGTTTATTTATCATATGTGATCAGTAGCAAAAGGTTTGGAGTCGTTTAGATATGTAAAACTCATTTTATGGCCCGTAAGGGCAAAACCGACAATTACCGGATTAAGCCTACGACTACTAGTTATGCTCAGCCTAAAATTAATTAAAAATCTTCAAAAATCCCAAAATAATATATTACATCAGTGGGTATTAAGTTTGATACTAAAAAGTAGGCTTAACTAGGCTATACGCTAATTACGCCGTTTTATTAACATAAAGCTTTAAATTTACGATAATGAGCATAACTCTTAATCTACAAGTCAAACTGATGTCAAACTTTGCATACAAGTTTATATATCAGTAATTAAGGATTCTACACTTTTACATTTTCATAAATCACGTTTTAAGGTGTAAAGGGCATAATGGTCAACATATGAGCAATTAACGGAAACGTGCATATTAATTGGATAACTAATGAACCAAGGTGTATAATCACAGAGGGTTGTACTAACATGTAACCTAGTCCAATTAAAGCTCTGAGGCATTTCTAAAACATGCTTAAACGGGTCAGAACTGAAAGTCAAAGTGAAAGTCAAACTAGGTGACTTTCGGTTCCGAACCGGGTCTAAACAGGAAATTGTCGGGTTGATCATGTTTAGACATGTTCTTACACTTACTACCAAGTTATAATAATGATCCAACAGGTTGTATATGATCTACAATGTTAATTATGCATAAATGGCATTTTAAGCTTCTTGTTGACTTTTTATATATAAGTTTGACCCGACTTTTGACCTAGTTAGAGTGGGAATCAGGGGGAACCCTTTTGAGGGTTTATTACCCACATAATTACCAACTTATAACTACTTTTAATTCGAGATGTGACTGAGCCATTGTTGACTAATCTCGAAGTCAAACTGTAATTACGACGGTTTGACTTTTAGCTAAATAACTAAGCTAAACTCAATTAAAGAAGGATTAGCAGACTTACAATAGTCCTATGCACGAAATGTGATCAGTTGAGGCTGCTTGAGAGCTCCAGAATTGATCAGGTATGCAATTGAAGGTGTGAGGAATGATTTGAACACTTTTGGCCTTTTATAGTGGATTAAACACCATAATTTGTTGACACTTGGGGTCTACAACTCACCACAATTGTTCTACACATGTCCTTCAGTGCCTAGAACAGTTTAGGGGTCGCCCACCATGTTAAAACATCGCTTAAAGATCGATTCTGCGCGTTTCCAGGAGCCTGTCCCCGTTTTCTGCATCTGGCGGCCTGACACGGCCCGCCTCAAGTTTTGTTAATGTCTACGCGGGCCGCATGGCCCTTCTGATCAGACAAAAATGTTTTCTTGATGTTGCATCACACCCCTTGGCCCTTCCGAAAGGTCAATTGAGCTAAATACTTACAATTTGACCCCTTATTAATTACCCACAAGGGCTTTAGGACTTATACCCACTTTGCCAAGTCCCTGAACACTTCCGGTTAACCCTAAAAGTCTTAACTTTCAATGTTTGCACTTTAACCCCTCGCACACGAATTTGATCATAACTTTCTCATACGATAACGAAACTTTATGAAATTTATATCGTGCATTCTAGTGAGCATAATTAACATTTACAAAGCTTCGGGTTTGTCAAAAGGTCACTCAGAGGTATAAATTAAACATGTTGACACATTTAGCCCCTGTAGTTTGTAATCTCTCACTTTTTGCTTCGTATGATCCATGATTTATTCGTTTGATGTTATAAACATCATGTAGGGTTATTATGAAGTATATTTATTCACTGTTGACATTTAGAACCCGTATAATCACATACTTTCCATGTTTGTCAACTTTAGTCCTTTTATAACATTCTTTCACACGTTCAAACTTTATGACACGTGTCAACACATTATAGGACGTGAATTTTCGAGGTGTTACACTTTTAACTATTTTCCAACTTTTAAAGATCATAACTTTTTACTCGCTTGTCCGCTTTAGCCGATTCTTTTTCCTACGAGTCCGTAATAAAATTACGGATTCAACCATGTAAATTTCACATCGCGGAAACCGAGATACCGATAATTGGTTCACAATTTCCTTATTTCCCTTATCCAACCCATTAGTGTAAGTGGATAGCACCTCTTTTCCATTCTTAAGACCTTTTTTAGACATAATTACCCAATTACCCGGGCTCACATATTTGGTGTATTCGCGCCAATTCCATGGCTTTGCGATTCCTTTAGGGCTAAAACTTGTTTATTCGGAATTCAAGCATTCCATTTCAAACAGCCCTTTTTCATTTAACATTTATTGTTTAACCCATATTCCGGGTTCTTATACTTAGATTAATATCACCAAATCATTGGTATGGTACAATTCATCATTTAATGATGTATAAGACTTTCAAGTCTCTACTCTCGTGATTCTTTTGAAAACATCATTTTGACCCGTTTGGCTATTTAGTGAAAACCATCACTTCATTGACTAGCCAAACTAAATACCAAGTCTTTACTTTGACCCGTTTGATGGTCGAGTGTACTTCGCCACTTTAACAACGCATCACACGTATCCATTTCACTACAACACCATTCACACAACAAAACTAATTATTTACACATAATTTTAACGGGGCTAAAGCCACGTACCTTTAAAGCACACCTTTTCCGCGGGTATCACTTCCGGCGAGTCCACTTGACGTTCCGGATTCCTTGCCTAAAGAGTTCAATTCATAACAAGATTAGAACTCTTTCATAAGCTTTAACGCATTAATTCATAACATATGCAAATCTACGTTTTTAGCAATCTTTAACATTTTAACCCTCATTTAGGCGTTTTATCAAACACCTTGCGGGTCAGATTTCTACATGATCTAAACCAAGTTCATAACTTGAAATTATCACTCAAATTAACTTCAATTAGACAATATACACATATTTTAACATCAACAATTTCAGAGATTATCTCACAATTTCAGTTTTTCACTAGAACAAGAGTCTTAATCCTAGTGTTTATCAAGTTCTACTAACTTACTAATCACCCACTATAGTGATTTTGATCCTTACAACTAACATGCAAGATTTTGACAAGAAATCATCTAGGGTTTGTCCCTAGACTTCACATTACTTCCAATTTCATGTTTTACAACACATAATCAAGCTCAACCTTCGATTTCAATCACATGCAAGAATTTGAGTTGTATCAAAACAACCTAATTTGACACACCTTATGACCTCCTTGACGAGGAGATCACGATTCTATGTTCAGATTTCGATTACAACATGATTTGAGCCTTCAATTTGAGAGTTTAGTAGAATTTAGGGTTGTGATAGTGTGGGTGTCGCCCCCTGTGTTTCTTGATCGACCAGACCCCCTTCAAATGGGGTGTTTGGTTTATTTTAAATCAAAACTAATAACACTAGTTTCAATTTTAACAATATTGGCCCTTCTACTTTTATTTAACTTATAGTTTGGTTATTCTAACCTTAATTCTAGTTATTCATAGACTCATAGTTAACTAGGTTATAATTTCCTAGTTAGATAAATTCTTGTTTATTTAAACTTTATAATTTTAATATAAAGTTTTGTATTTTCGGGATGTTAAACTGTCCCTAAAACTCCTTATGGACTTTGGACAGGAAGGAAACCAAGTCTTAAATATATGAAAGTATGGGGCTGCATTGCTGAAGCAAAACTTTACAATCCTTTCCTAAGGAAACTTGACCCTAAAACAGTTACCTGTTTCTTTATCGGGTATCCTGAGAACTCAAAGGGTTACCGTTTCTATTGTCCTTCTCATGTCACCTGTATTGTTGAAACCAAGCGTGTTGCGTTCCTGGAGGATTTCAAGGTCAGTGGGAGCAGTACCAACCCTTACGAAGAATTGCAAGAAGTACAAGACGCGGGGGGGGGGGGGGGAGTCGTCGCTTACCATTACTTCGATTACTCCTCTTGTACCCAATACAACTACTGTACCCGAAGCTACTGCACCAACTGCAAATTTACCTCTACAATCAGAACCCATTATACCTCATGACGAAGGCACATCAAACGCTCAAAACCAAGACAACGCTGAACCCGATAATCCACTCAGGAGGTCATCTAGGCAAAGAAGGCCTACTAATTGGGATGATTATGTTACCTACCTGACTGAAATGGATCCCGGAAAGCTAAATGATCCTATCTCTTACAATGAAGACATTAGCAGTGATCAGTCTTCTGAATGGAATAAAGTAATGATTGATGAGCTTGAATCCATGAAGAAAAATGACGTTTGGGATTTGGTAGAATTACCCTACGGAGTCAAACCCGTAGGATGTAAATGGGTGTTCAAAACAAAACTGGATCCGAATGGGAACGTTGAACGCTACAAAGCGAGATTGGTTGCAAAGCGCTACACTCAGAAAGAGGGAATTGATTATCAAGAGACGTTTTCACCTGTCTCTCGTAAAGATTCATTAAGGATCGTCATGGCCCTAGTAGCTCATTTCGATTTAGAGCTGCATCAGATGGACGTTAAAACCGCTTTCCTTAACGGAGACTTAAACGAAGATATTTACATGAAGCAACCTGAAGGCTTTAAACCTGAAGATCAGGAGCATCTAGTCTGTAAGTTGAAGAAATCCATTTACGGGTTAAAACAAGCATCACGTCAATGGTACCTCAAGTTTGATGAAGTCATGAAGAAACAAGGTTTTATGAAGAATCAAGTGGATCAATGCACCTACCTCAAGATGAGTGGGAGCAACTTTACTATACTTATCCTTTACGTAGATGATATTCTATTGGCAAGTAATAGTTTAGACATGTTGCATGAGTCGAAGCGGTTACTCTCGCATAACTTCGACATGAAGGATCTCGGAGATGCTTCTTACGTCATTGGCATCGAAATTCACCGAGATAGACACAAAGGGATCTTAGGATTGTCTCAAAAGGCTTACATAGATCGTGTCCTTACACGTTACAACATGCAACAGTGCAAACCCTCCGTTGCTCCAGTAGTTAAGGGAGATGTTTTCGGTTCATTCCAATGTCCGACAACAGAGGTTGAGAAGGAGCAAATGAGCCAGATACCTTAAGCGTCAGTAGTCGGGATCTTGATGTATGCTCAAGTCTGTACTCGCCCAGATATCGCTTATATTGCTGGAATGCTAGGCCGTTATCAGACTAATCCTGGCCTAGATCACTGGAAAGCAGCTAAGAAGGCACTTCGATATCTGCAAGGGATAAAGACTATAAACTGACTTATAGAAGAAGTGATCATTTAGAAGTGGTGGGTTATTCTGATTCTGACTTTGCCAAATGCAAAGATGACAAGAAATCCACTTCGGGCTATATCTTTATGTTAGCAGGCGGCCCTATCTCATGGAAGAGTCATAAACAACAGTTGACCACAACTTCCACAATGATGGCAGAGTACATTGCTGTTTATAATGCAACCTGTCATGGAATGTTGCTTAGAAATCTGATCACTGGACTCAAAATCGTTAATTCCATTTCTAGACCATTGAAGCTTTATTGTGATAACTCAGCTGCCGTTAGTTTCTCGAACATTAACAGTTCGACTGGAGTTGGTTTATATCTCGATATAAAATATATGTTCATACGTGAACGAGTTGAGGAAAATAATCTTTGTATCGAGTATATTAGTACTAAAGATATGCTTGCGGATCCGATGACTAAAGGTCTCCCTC
Source organism: Helianthus tuberosus (assembly GCA_030545235.1). Taxonomy (NCBI): domain Eukaryota; kingdom Viridiplantae; phylum Streptophyta; class Magnoliopsida; order Asterales; family Asteraceae; genus Helianthus; species Helianthus tuberosus. The sequence goes on from CM060436.1 coordinate 30,812,554, forward strand.
CTAAGGTTTACGAAGAACATGTTCGGAATATGGGATTTAGTAAAGACCTTATTTAAGCATATTGTACTAGCTTACGTTTTATGTTAATGAAATTTCCTCAGTTTGATTTTGTATGTCCCTTAGAATATGTTCAACCGGTATAATGGCATATAGACAAATAAAGTTACAAATCAAACAAAGGGCTTATCCGTATTTTGATCATGACGATTAGGTTTTAAATTAAGGCTATAGTATGACTAATGGGGGTCCTGAGTCGCATAATGATTCAACGGCTGTATTTCTCTGCTATAGTACTTGTTTAAGGCTAAAATGAGTGTTAACTCCTGATCAGGCTTATCTAATGCTCATAGTAAATGATTACTCGGCTAAGTGGGAGAATGTAAGATTAAATATATTATGTTTAATATTTAATCTAGTAGCCATTATAATCATTTACATAATATAGATCAAAATATATAACAACCTATTAAATAATTAGTTGGTAATTGTTGATGGACCATATTACCCTTATTAACTAATTAGGTTTCCTCCTGGGTGCTTATATAAGGAGACTTATGTGGAATTTTTAAAGGGTTACACAGTTACACAATTAGACATACCCTATAATCATAACATCATCATCATCGACCTCCTTTCCTATAACCGATTACCCTTTTCGGTTTAATCATCACCATCATCAGTCAGCACCCTAAGGAGGAACCAGATCACGTTGACAAACATGTCGAACTCCATGTCGTCTTCCCTCACTGGATTCTCCTCTGCACTGTCTACGGTGACAGATATGTTTTTATGTTTTCCATTATGTTTAGAACAGAACTAATCCAACAAGTTTTCGTAATATCCACCTAAGTCATTTTACACATGATATTATCTTTCTTGTCGTACACATTTATTACTTGAAACCTTCATATTTACAGGAGACTAAAATAAAATCAAGTTTAAAATCGAAAATAACCTATTCACTCCTCTTGGTTTCGTACATTCAATATTAGAGTAGTTAACTAAAAAACATATTTTTCGATATCTAGAGTTCAATACATTGTTACACATATTATATCTTTTGGTACCAATTACACCAAGTAACTTATGTAAGGAATCTTAGAGGGTACTTCATATCAAGTGGAGAGCCATTTGTGACCATCAATGAAATACTTGAACTAAAACTCCTTAAATATGGATGAATATTGTAGTTAGTGGGTACTTCATATTAAGTGGAGAGCCATTTGTGACCATCAATGAAAGACTTGAATACTAAAACTCGTTAAATATGGATGAATATTGTAGGAAACCACAAAGTCTATGAGGTTCATGCTCATGGAAAAAGATGTAACCAAGCTCAATAAAAAGAAGGTAAAGTTTATTGCCCTCAAAGCAAAACGCACCAAGAAATCAAGTTATGAATATGAAGACGATGAATCTAAAAAATGAAGACTATGTCATGGTAGTTATCTCAAGAGAACAAGAAGATATGTTTTTTTTTAATAAACCATTTTGGCATTTACACATTCTGACATGTCTTTGGTCTAAAGGAAGTTTTTAGTGAAATTATTGTACTATAAGTATTTATTGGCTTTTAATTTCTGTTAGATATTGGTCAGTTTCGGCTTGGTTTTGATCCCAATTCTATCAAATGAAGAGATTTACTTTTTTATAAAACTAGTGCAATCAAATCAGCGCGTTGCGCCGGAAATCCTCGCGTTGCGTCGTTACAACAACTCATAAAGAAAAAATCTTGATATGACCAAAGAATACCGACACGTGATTTACATGGATCAGAAACAAACACAAGTTATATAAGATATATAAAAAACCAAATAATACATATAAAAAACCACTAAACAACATATATAAAAAAAACTTTTAAAACAAATAATTACTGTTCATTTAGTTTCCTTATTAATAGTATACAAGCTATTAAATCCGCGCGTTGCGCCGGAAATTCTCGCGTTGCGTCGTGGGTGGGTATTAGTTTGTTTAACTTCGGTACTGACACTTGTTATAGCAACCAATAGAGAAAAAACTAAAAAAAAATCATGATATGCCCAAAAATATACCAACACAACAAAAATTTGATCGGTATTGGTTTGTTTTTCTACGCCACCTACACTCGTTACAACAACCCATAAAGAAAAATCTTGATATGACTAAAGAATACCGACACGTGATTTACATGGATAAAAAACAAACGAAAGTTATATAAGATATATAAAAAACCAAATAATACAAATAAAAAACAACTAAACCAAATAATACAAATAATTACTGTTCATTTAGTTTCTTTATACAATAGTATACAATTACTATTCATTTAGTTTCTTTATTAATAGTATAATTACTGTTCATTTAGTTTCTTTATACAATAGTATACAATTACTATTCATTTAGTTTCTTTATTAATAGTATACAATACAATTAGATGGAAATCTTTTTACAAATTTTATTATTATTATTATTATTATTATTATTATTATATTAAAATTGAATAGCCACTAATCGTAAACTAAACTTTATTTATCATTATAATTTTATAGCTTTAACTTTAATAAAATTTAAAGTATATCCTTGCGACGTGTCTATTTTTATCTATGTTTTGATAAAAAAAAATCGAATTTGAGTTGTGAGTGGTGATGTACAAGTAATCGAAGTAAAAAAAGTTCATGTTATTAACTTACATATAGTTTTTTTTATAATCCGATGTCGTTTACCCTTTTCGTTATTCTAATAATATAGTGTAATGTCTTATAAAATTTTGAATATAGTGTTATGACGTGCTTATTATTACTGTTATTATCTATATTTCAATAAAACTTTTGTTCAAAATCAGACGAGTCAAATGTAATTGATTTTTTGGTTCTTATTATGACAAAGCAACATAGATAATATTTTATATATAGTAATTTACAGAGATTATCGGTATTGTACCGGTACCATGACGAACCAAACTGATACCGTTCTAGGAACATCAATACCCTGCTGATTTCGACTGAACAACATCGATACTATTAGGACTATTACCGGTATTTGTTTTTATGGTTTTCGACGGATGCAAAACATGCGTTGATATCATTTTGGTTATATGATGACTTTATTTTTTGGTTATACCGTAATGAATAGAACCGACACCGACCAAATACCTGTCGCAATGCGCAAGAAACTTTACTAGTTATATTAAACTACAACTATAATCATAGTTATTATTATAATATAATATAATATAACGTAACGTAACATATATATTCATATGCAGTAACTAAGATAACGTAACATAAAATAACATGAGATGAGATGACGCAATATAATATAACACGCTTTATAATACTAGAGAGCACTCACGCGATGCAATGGAGTGGTCAATTTCACTACAACAACAAAATTTAACTAAAGGTTCAAATATTAATAAAATAAAGGTGTCGGTTATCAGGAGGCTAAACAACTGCTACATTGAAAGCAAGGAGGTAATCGGTCTTTATGTTAGAATGATGGAGAATTAAATTTCAGACTTCCACTATATGACCAATATATCCTATCGTCTTAATATATATCGCGTCTTAGTATTTAGCGTAATAAATTTTATGCTTTCACTTAATAACCCAATATATCGTATTTTCTTCATATCGCAACTTAATATTGTGTGGCAAATTGGCAATTGCATTTTTATCCCAAATTGGCAATTACATTTTTATCCCAAAGAATTGTATTTTAATATAATATTAATAATAATAATAATAATAATATAGATAATTTATAAAAAAAGTAATAGACAAACTTCATTATAGATAAGTAAGTAATATACAAACTTCATTAAATTTCAATTAAATGTCTTTTAATAAATTTGTTTTATCATGACTATTAATTTACAGTTTTATCCATCTAAAATGCATTATATTATAGTATAGTATTAGATACATATAACATAGTATAATATAGTACATTATGATATATTTGATATAAGGCCACACGGGGCGGTTCCGTTGACTTCTGGCATTTTCAACGAGTGATAAACACAATACTCCCACCCTCACCATGAGTTTATAACGCGTGGTAATGTAACGCGTGTAAAATTCAACGGCGTGATGGCCAGATTTTGTGAGAGGAATTGTTGGTTGGGGGAAATTGTTGGGTGTGGTGGTGAGTGATGACAATTGTCACCAAAAAAAGGTTGTGAGTGATGGAAAAATTGTTGATGACATGACGAAACTTGATTGATGCTTGTGAGTGACAGAATTCTATCACTAGTGACCACCCCCTCCCCCTAATATGGAAGCATGAAAAAATTGGTATTATATATTATTATAATAATATGCTATACTAAAATGATATAATGTACGGCAATTACGTAACTTGGCATAAAGTAGTGTAGAAGGATATCATATAGGCCTGGTCTATTCGCACACGCCATTTGTCTTTTTGCACACCCAAAGCTCCGCGCTTAGGCCAAAGCGGGGCGCTTTGGGATATAGTCAACAGACAAAGATACTTATGCGCTTTTGGAAAAACTTGCTCACACGCGTTAATTAGCGCAAATTCGCTTTGGGATATATGGAACCGACAAAGATACTTATGCGCTTTTGGAAAAACTTGTTCATACGCGTTAATTAGCGCAAATTCCCTGTCTGTTAAAATCACGCGCGGTTCCATACATCCTACCAGCATAGACTTGATCCTCTGCAACACCCATAGGTAGTTCTCTAACTTCTCAGCGGAAATTACCGCACAAGCAGCCGTAAACGATTTGTTTGTCGACGTCATGCCTACGACCTGAACAAATGGCAGGTTGTACATGTTCATTTTGTAGGTGGCGTCAATCATTAGCACATGCGGGAAGGCACACCACATAGTGAATAATTTTTTGTGAACAAAGAAGACATCTTCAACTGTGTTCGATATCTCATTCGTGCGCATGTAATAAGTGTAATCTTTTTCGAGAAGAATGTTTTCAAGTTTTTGCATTGGAGACTTACCGACATTTTTTCCGGCGTTGATCTTCTGAACAGCGTTGTGTATATCTTTCGGAATAAGCTTTCTAGCCGGATTGTTTTTCGTCAGCGTTCGCCAGATACTTTGGTTGGGAATATCTTGCTCTGCCAGCTCCTTAACCAGTTTTGTATCCTCCGAAGAAAGCCTTCTCGCATACGCGTGACCCTCTAAGTTTTCAATAGGAGTGTGGTTATGCTTCGCCTTCGTCACCTCGATCCTCCAAACACTTCCGGTTGATTCCGAAAACCCGATCATCTCGAACGGGCAGCCTATTTTCTTGCTACCCGTTTTCCTCTGTGTAGCTATACTCTTATGCTCCCCACCAAAAGTACATTGAAACCAAATCTTGTAATTCTCTCCTCTTTTATTCGACCTCTTAATCACAATGAGGTAACCATTGTCTTTTGCCGTGTATTGTACCCAACGCACCAACTCTTTACGTGACGAAAAGGTCTGCGTTGTATCAAACGAAAATGTAACCGGGTAACAGCCTTCCTCGTCAACAGACACATTCTCCGGCTCACCATCGTCACCGAGGTCCTAATAGACTTGATGTTCAAAGCTCTGTTGACAACCGTAACTGTGGTTTGGATAACAGTCCTGCTGTACAAAGTTGTGCTCGCCACCGTAACCGAAATTCGAATAACCTTGTTGTGCGTAAGGGTCCTCCACAGGGGTATTCAAATCCAGCGTCACCGTGTTATCACGATAACGAATGCCAGATACAACCCCTGCCTCCTTCAAGTTGAACGAGACCGGTTTCTCATACGAGTCAGAAATAGCGGTCCCCTCGTAAGAATCAGGAACAACTGACTCGTCAGAATATGGACCGAAAAGATAGTTGCTTAACCACGACATCGTTTTTTCAAGACACGTAACTAATACAGCAAAACCGCGCGTTATTTTGAAGAAACACAAGTAATTTGGAAATCGACAAACAACAAAACCCCCGTATGTTTGTAAACAACATATTGAGTGTTTTATGTCTCGAACGCTACTGTCTGAGCAGCTTGCTTTTAAAAGTGAAAATTTGGGGTCGAAGCGACGCGCTATGGCCAAAGCGCGGCGCTTAGGGTTAACGACAAACCTCGTAATCAGCTTTATGTCTCTCAAACAGTAACTCATGTCTCAAACGTCAATCAAGTCACCTTTTGTCGATCTAAGCGCCGCGCTATGGCCAAAGCGCCAAAGCGCGGCGCTTTGAGGTGTGAAAATAATTTTGTCCGTGTGTAATTAGCATGACCGGTGACCCTATCATATAACATAGCATATTAAGCATAACACACAATAATATAACATATCATAACACTGAATATCACTTCTCTTATGTCATACTTCAAAATTCATTTCACATATGATACGCATGATATCATGTCATATTACCGCACATCATCATATCATATTGTATAATATATCAACATATCATGTTGTATCGTATGAGATAATACAAACCCGTATATTTACTATTCTTACCAAAATCGAAGTTTATGTTTTGAGTTATACTAATCTGATTACATGTGGTACATCCTTCCATTATAAATCCTTAATTTAAGTGAGATAAAGAACCCCTTGTAGCCGTTCAAAAATAAAATAAAAAATAAAAAAGAACCCTTGTCTTAAACAGCCAAAGTTGTATATGCAAGTTGTAAACGAGTGGATGACATCCAATTGTGAGAATTTGTACTTTGAGTAGCCGAAAAGGCTAAAATATTGTGTGTACCATATATTTGCTTCAATTCTATCTACTACTTCCATACTTGTATATTTTGCTTCAAAGTTCAATTCTATCTACTACTTCCATACTTATATATTTGCTTCAAAGGTGCATAATATTAAAATTAAAAAAAACTATAATTTAAGCGGTTTTTATTATCTTGCCTAATATTATCTCTTTCTATATAATTTTGTGGGTTTCAAATAAAATTATTGAACACATGGAGATGCTCATTATGTTATATATGTTCTTAATTTGTTAAGATGTTTTATTTTTTCTTAAAATTATAATGATTTGCTTTAATATTATCATAACTAGTGTTTTAGAAATAAAAATTTATTATTTATAAATTCAACTTCTAATAAACAATTCTAAATAATGTCAAGTATAGTATTAAATTATAATATTTTTATTTTAAAACTCGTATAATACACGAGTCTGTAACCTAGTTTATAAATATAAAAATATTAATAGTTGGCAATTAGAAAACGTACTCAATGTTTGCAAACCCTTGCAAGTTATGCCCTTTAGCCCTAACTCATTTAATTTTTTTTTTGTGGTTAAATCTGAACAAATAGACCTAACATGAGGGTATTTTGGTCATTTTATTATCATGTGGGGTCCATTTGGTCATATTTAGCCACAAAAATACCCTCATGTGGGGTTCATTTGTCAGATTTAACCACAAAAATTAACTGAGTTAGGCTAAAGGACATAACTTGCAAGAGTTTGCAAAAATCGAGTAATTTTCTGTAATTATTGAAGACAAATGACACAGTTTGAAATAAGTGACATACATAAAGGACGATTTTTGTAATTTACTCTAGCTAAAAAAAGAAAATTCGAAATCAATATTATTTTATATATAAATAAAAGATAACAACTTGCAAGGGTGGTTGGCATGTTTTGTGCTGTCTCGTGTTTCCCCGTACGGAAAAGTAATAGAGCAACCATGTGGGGGGAGCGATCTACGGGTCTGTCCCTAGATACATGTATATCTTATGAGTGGAGATACATTATTATTAGAGTTAATTACTGTTTTCGTCCCTGAGTTTTGTCAAAAATAACGGTTTCAGTCCATTAGTTTAAAAATTGCGATTTCAGTCCATTAGTTTCATTTTCGTAACCATTTCAGTCCACTTTTCAAACGGGGTTTGTGTTATGCAGTTAATGGAAGCACGTGCTTGTCACGTGATGGGCAATTTGAGGGTCAGGGTTTGGATGAATAAGAGGTAGGTGGTGTTTAATACAACTGGGTTTGTGAGAATTGGAATGGAAATGACCAAATTGCCCATCACGTGACAAGCACGTGCTTCCATTAACTGCATAAAACAAACGCCGTTTGAAAAGTGGACTGACGTGATTGTCGTGGGTCACGCAAATTTAATCCCCAAACAACTGTAGTTAGTGGTAAAAGGGTATCGAACTCAGGGAGTATGTGGAAAATGTGTCGATTGTATAGCTTTGTATTTAAACTAATATTAAACTAAATTGCAGAAAATTAAAATTCAAGATTGTGGATTGTTGTTTTAGAAAACTAAATTAAGAACTAATTCAAATCAAAGTTGGTTGTAAACAATTAGGAGAGAACAATGATCACCCTAGGTTTCAGTTTCTTTAAACAGTTGTGTGCAATTTCACTAGAAAGAGTTATATAGACATAACTCGTGTATATGTGATTGAAGTGATAAAAGGGAACAAAGTACTCGGATTAGATAACGCGAGGTTGTTTCCCGATGACCTATTAACCAATAACCAACCCTAACCCTTCCCGTGATATCTCGGTTGCCAACGGCACCAAGAACGTACGATTAAGACTAGAAATTGCAATATTGATTAACACACTACAAACAATCAAACATACACCATGACATTCAAGCAACGCAAGATATCATTCTAGAAATGCAGAAATTAAACACACAAAAGTTTCAGAAACATTCACCTAGGATGATCACCGAAGAGTTTAGCCGGACATGGCTCGGTGAATCATCATCAACATCAATCTATTGTTTATACGAATCGAAAACACAAACCGAATGATTGAAAAATGTTCACAAAACCAACAAGTTCTCCAAAATCGCCCCCAAGGTGTCCAAGAACCGTCCAATGATGAGATAATGAAAAGACACCCAAAAACTAACTTAAAAGTGGCAGTTACAAGTTTTCCTCGCAGACGGCACCGTAAATTACGGCTCCACCGTAATTTACGGTGGACATAGTTCTTTTACGGCACAAACTTCCTGATTTACGGTGGAGTCTTGGTGGAATGCAGGTCCACCGTAATTTACGGTGAGACCGTAAATTACGGTGTCAACTCCAACAACCCAATTAATTGTCTGCCATGAATGTTTATGATGATGATGATTGTTGAGTTGTTGATTATTGTTCTTCGATGTCTGCCAAGTTCACGTGCCAACTGTTGGCTGCCAAACATGTGCCGCCTCATTATGTGTTGTGTGTATATGTGCCGCCCAAGCCCATGTGAAGTCATAAGATGTGCGGCCCAATGACAAGTCTGCATGTAAAAATGGCGGCCCAATCAACCAAAATCCCAGCCGCCCACATGACCCAATCCTTGATGTTGTTTAGCGGCCCAATCCCAAAAACATCCAACATGTGTTCTCTTAGGCACATGGCAGCCCACATAGAATTAATGCCCATCTCAAGTTAGTGGATGATAAATTAAATATGTTGGCAGCCCATGTGTTTTCATTTAATGTTGATGATGTGATGATATTGTTGCTAATGATGATGTCGTGATGCCCTTGTTCCTATGTTAGCCGCCAAAAACAAGACCCCTTTCACGTGCCCTCCTTTTTCCTTATTAATAATCACATGATAATTATTATTATTATGTTGCTGATGTGATTCGATGACTTTTGTTCACATGGATAATGGCTGCCAAAGTTCCATTTGATGACTGAGCGTTCTAAATGCACCGAATTAAGTGATTTACCTGCAAATCACACAAACACTCGTAGTTACTAAGTTCAAGCAAATAACCAAGTAAAGCATGGAATTTTAATCTTTTTAACCCATTTAAAGGTTGTCCAACGGACCACCCGTCATGGACTGAAATGGTTATGAAAATGAAACTAATGGACTGAAATCGCAATTTTTAAACTAATGGGCTGAAACCGTTATTTTTGACAAACCTCAGGGACGAAAACAGTAATTAACTCTTATTATTATTTTTTATGTAAACTGCCATTTTGGTCCCTGAAGTTTGGCCAGTTTTGCCACTTTAGTTCAAATCTTAAAGTTTTTGTATCTGGGTCCCTGTGGTTTCAGTTTTGTTGCCATTTTGGTCATTTCTGTTTTATAAAAACTTTAAATAAAATAAAACAGAAATGACTAAATTATCCCTGAGGATAAGGACAAAACATCAGCCTTTAATTTGGGGAATCTAGCCTGATTTTACTTTTGGACTAAAATGACAACAAAACTGAAACCACAGAGACCCAGATACAAAAACTTTAGATTTGGACTAAAGTGGCAAAACTGGCCAAACCTCAGGGACCAAAATGGCAGTTTACTCTTATTTTTTTATTATAGATTTTTAGTATAAAATATAATACTTTATAATATATTATCTAATAACAAAAACAAAGTTAACAATAATTTTGTAATCACACACACATACATATTATACACATAATAAATAGTTCGGATCAAATAAAAAAAATTCATGAGCAGCAAAGCGAGTGATTTGAGTCGTGGATCTAACTTTGGTTCAGAGTATGACGCCAGTGAATTTGTAAACAATAGGAAAACTAAAAGCGGTTGAAAAGACAAAAAAAGTCAGAAGTAATGTTGACTGTTTTTCTTAAGCGGATCAAGTTTATCTTACTAAAATCTCAACCTAAGTTAAGTTTAAACGAGCTCGGTATTGAACAATTTTTTTTTGTTGACAAAACAGTGCTTTATTCAGTCACAAGACCCAACAAGTTGACAAAACATAACAGTACTTTATGGGTTACAAAAGTTAGAAACGAAACAAAACAGAACTCAAAACAAACATGCATCCATCCAGCGACTAAGGTAATACCCACCGTCTCCATTCCAATTCTGATATTTTCGATATATTTTTCTGCCACAACAATGCCAAATCCTTTATGTCCCCAAGTAATTTGTAAGCTGGTGAACTTTTTGTAACGTCTCAAAAACGAGTTTGGTAATTTAAACCAAGTTAATTGTGGCTAGCGGGTAAATTACCGTTAGTGGTAAAAGTTAATCATTTAAACATTAGGATTTGATTATATAAACCTAATTTTAAATAAAAATGAATAAATGTTTTATAAGATAAAAGTTTATAAAAGGCCTGGGCTATCAGGACATAATTTAAGTCGAGTGGTGGCATCCCTGAACTTAGTAAATAGAATTATCATGTTCGTTTTATAATTGACATGAGGTACATAACTAGACATATAAACCCAGTTAACGTTGTCGGTTGTGGAGGTGAGTTATAAACAAACCGAATACAACCAAACTACAGGGGCTAAAAGGGGCCATGAACAAAGACACATGTATTTAATTGATGAAAACACAACACACACAAGTTGTGAGTTAGAGGGAGGGAAAAGGGAAGAGCCCTAACAACTTTCAAGCACAAAATCTAGGAATCAAGTGGATTTTGATTGCATGTTTGAAGGTTCTAGCTCTTTAACATCATCTAAACCTACAAATCACAAGGTATGTGATGATTTTGTGTATGATGAGTTTTTATGTTAATCGGGTTTTAATGAAATGATGAAATTGAAGTTGTTGGATGTTTATAATCATCATACTTGCTCGAATATTTGAAATACTTAGACTATTTAGAGGTTAAAGTATATACTCATACATGTCATAAAGTGGGTTTTTTTTTGTGATATGATGAAATTGATGTTGTTTTGATGTTCATGATTATCATATTTGCTTGTATGTCTAAGATACTTGAACCAATTAGAGATTCGAGTAAATGTTCAAATATGTCATGAAATAAGTTTTGATGCCATGATGAAATTGATGTTATGATAGTGATATGATAATCATGTTTACTAGTTATGTGAGAAACTTGAATAGTTTGGATCTTAGGATGAATGTCCAATTGTATGATGAAATGGGTTTTTGCATAAGAGATGCAAACCCAAAATTCTAGTATGATTGTTTGACGAATTAGCATATGCTGATTAGAAACTATGTTAACATGATGTATGATGAAATGGGTTTTTGCATAAGAGATGAAAACCCAAAATTCTAGTATGATTGTTTGATGAATTAGCATATGCTGATTAGAAACTATGTTAACATGATGTTAATAAATCGTATGAACCTTTTGAATTGAAATAAATGAGATGAATTTGGTTGAGGAATTTAGTTAAAATGGTGGTCTATATATGATACCCACCAAATGTTTGATAAAGTGCCTAAATGGGTTTTATTGATCTTGTTAGTGCATATATATGTAAATGGGTAGTTTGACTTTTAAAAAGTCAAACAAACCTATAAGAGAATCAAATGCAAATATGGTATAAAAAGTCCATAAGAGTGATATTCATGGTATTGGTGACTAATCTAACCATTTTGTGGATATTACCACTTTGACCCGTTCTGGTTAAGAATAAGATGATCAAAGAATCAGATAAAATTTCGAAATAAGATGTTCTGACGCGAACCGATGTGGGTCGAACGAATAAAATGGGAAGAAACCATATATTGATGGTAAACAATGAGTTTTGAAAATGATACTTTATGGTGTAAGCCATAACAGGTCAAACAAGTAAAAATAAGTTTTTGGTGAAAAGTGCTTGTTGATGCGAACCAAAACGCGTCAAACAAGCAAAATGTTTTTTTTTTTTTTTTTTTTTTTTTTGTGAAAAACACTTACTGGCACGAACCAAAACGGGTCAAACAAGTAAAAATAAGTTTTTGGTGAAAAGTGTTTGCTGACGCGAACCAAAAGAGGTCAAACAAGTTAAAAATAAGTTTTTGGTAGTAAACACTTGCTGACGCGAAGCAAAACAGGTCAAACAAGTGAAAATAAGTTTTTGGTAGTAAACATTTGCTGACGCAAACCAGAACAGGTCAAAGTAGTAAAAATAAGTTTTTCGTGAAAAGCTCTTGCTGACGCGAACCAAAACAGGTCAAACAGGTAAAAATAAGTTTTTGGTAGTAAACGCTTGTTGGCGCGAACCAAAACGGGTCAAACCAGCAAGAATAAGTTTTTGGTGAAAAACACTTGTTGACGCGAACCAAGACGGATTAAACAAGTAAAAACAAGTTTTTAGTGAAAAACACTTGCCGATGCGAACAAAAACGGGTCAAACAAGTAAAATAAGTTTTTGGTAGTAAAAACTTGCTGACGCGAACCAAAAGGGTCAAACGAGCAAAATGGCGAATAATCATTTATTGGTTATTAAGAGCATGAATTTTTGAAATGGGACCCTATGATGCGAACCACAGTGTGTCAAACGAATAAAATGGTAAGTAAATACCTTCTTGCAATAAACAATGCTTGGTTATACCATTATGCAAAAAGGGTGAGCCAAGAAACGGGTCAAAAGGTGATGTTAACACCATTTGAATATAATATTTAATGCTTTGCTTGTAGAGTTTCATGCTTACAGGAAAGCATAAAATTTGGGCATGCATTGCTATGAATTAGAATGTAATATCGCAAAGGTATTACTAACGAGTCATTGCTTTGACCAACGCCATGTATGTGAATGAGTTAAACTCTTGATGAGGGCTTATGATCTGAATAGAGCCGGTTGAGTCAAGGGTGGACACTAGACCACCTCGAGTGAGGTATGTCTAGTATTTTGGTAAAATGACTATTAGAGTCGAAGACATGTTCATGATGCGAAAATACGACTAAATGAGTTTTAAAATACTAGACTATCAGAAAGTTTTCTATGTTCTTAGGGACATAATAATTCTAGAAGGGTTAAAAGTGCCCGCTAGTGTTAAAATAAGCTTTTAAAAGTCCTCCGGTTGTTAAAGGACTAAAATTGACCAAAACGCTCCCGGATGATAAATCGGGCAACCTTCCCATAAGGGTAGACTAAAAATGAGTACTAGAATTGGGAGACGTAAGCTTTTTGGCTTAATGCCTCCTAATGGGTTGGTTGGGTAATTAAATTCGAGCCGAAAAGTGATTTAAAAGCTAGAGGATCCAGGTTCGGATCAAAGTTTTGAAACCTACAAATGTGGGGCAAGGTTCTAAAAATGATTAACTTGAAGTTGGGTCAAGTTCGCTGCAAAGACGGCGAAATTTTGGCTAGGTCCTGCACAGGGGTAAAAACTGCCAGTTTTGAAAATATACTGGAAACATGTCCTCTTCGCGCCACCCGAAGGGACAATTGTGCTCCGTCGCGTGGTGCGACAAAGCCCTGTTTCCACAAACTTGTTTTTCTTCGTTAAATTAAATCGCCTTGAGTGTTCAACTTAAACACTAATGATTTTTAGTGTTTATGATAGGTTTTCTCTAAGGCGGGAACCGAACAGAAGGACGGCCAAGTACGCGAAAAACCGAACACTCTTAAACCGCCAATTCAGCAGAAGCATTCTTTCGGGAAAGCTTAAGCATAATAACGCGTAACAAAGTTTTATGTATTAAAAACGTTATTGTTTTCGACTGTAGTTTATCGGTGTAATAAATCGTTAACCTATCATGTCAGTTCGTCTGGGTTGTCGGTTAACCTAGACGTGTAAAAAAAATCTGGGACCTAAATAACCCAATGATTAAAATATTAATAAAATGGGTTAGAGTGTTACACTTTTATTATTGAAGGTCTTGTCGTTCCGGTTTAACCACATGCACCACAAGGAGATATAATTGTTCTCACTACCTTTTGTTCTCCCTTTTCTAGTAAACCTAACATTTATGCACTTTAATAGGGAGTCCACACCTTCAAGGCGTCGACTTGGGGCTAGGCCAACCCACTTCTTAATCTTGAACCAAATTACTTTTGCGAATGGGCATAATACTAAAATGTGATATGCACTTTCCAATGAAACTATGACATAAGGAGCAATTTAGGTCGGGTACGGGCATGCCTCTATTTTGCTAATGCATCCTTAGACCATGCGTAGTCGTTGGAGAGAATAATGCCCCACCCTAGGGCGTTTTGCGTCATGTGGCAGCCCAGTCAGCAATGGGGCATTATTTGGCGTTTTTACAAAATGGGTGTAGTGGGGATTGGGGCATTATGTTAAATGGGATGTAAAATAATTAAATAAAACAAAAACCCTCAAAAAATCTTATTGGATAACAAAAAGGGAGATGGAAGGTGATTGGACAAGGAGAAGGGGGCAAGGCGTGTTTCAAAAAACGCCAAGGGGGCTTTTTTCGCGAATAATGCCCAATAACGCCGAGGTGTAATGGTTTGGGGCGTTTTTTGGCGTTATTTTTGAAATTTAAAAAAAAAAAAAACGCCCCCACTACGGGGGTCTTACTAGTTATTATGTCCCCCAGCTCTCCAGATGAAATGGTTTATCTTTGGTGGAGCCGTGTGTAACCATTCAAAGGATAAGTTATCAATCATGATGTTTCCGCCCTGAGTTATGGTTTATCTTTTCCCCATACATCTGACAACCCTTTTTGACCTAGATGACTTTATAAAACCTTGCTGAACCATGTAAGAACAAAAAAAGGGAATATTAGGTCGCCTTATCTAAGGCCTCGTTAAGCTCGAACTCACTTGTGGGGAAGCCGCTCACAAGAACCGACACCTTACAAGAGAAGAGGATACCAAGAATCCAATTTTTCCATACGGGTGGGAATTCCATGCGTGTCATGACCAAGAGAAGGCTTTTCCAATTCAACGAGTCATATGTCTTTTCGAAATCTAGTTGATGTTTCTTTTAATCTTTATTGCCTACCACTTCATTCACAATTAACGGCAGTCCATCAAGGATGTGCCTAGCTACAATAAATGCCAATTGGATCGGAGGCCACACTTTTATGTACTATACACCTACCAAAGATACCGTTAAAAAAAAACTACCAAAGATATTGGCCGATAATCCCCAATAGAGCACGGTCTCAACATTTGGGAATTAGAGGCACAAACGAGGCTCCACAAGCTTTATTTATCACACTATCTCTAATATACATATGTTACGTAATACATATAATTACGATACAAATAAGCAAATAATACGTATTATATTGTAAATTAAATTATTATTGTAAATACTTAAGAGCTATTTATAATGGTATATTTATAAATAAATAAATATTCAATGTATAATAAATGAGTCCGAGCCTGGTATGAGCTGAACTCGACCTTGTAAAATTATTCACGAATTAATCTCAATTTTTTATAATATTACTCACGACGAATAAGAACTTAAGCTTAAAAATAGATCTCAAAATAAGTTAACCTCAACCTCTGGTTTTTTGAGGTAAATTCTTCTTGTTTACACAATTTAGCCTTTATTCACAAATTTGTTGTAAGAAATTATGATTTATTGAAAGAATTGAATTTTAGTTTAAGTAAATTTTTTTTTATATATTTTCCGAAATAAATACCGACGTCTATGGTAAATAATTCCCATGTGATTAGGTGTTTTGAAATGCAAGCAACATTCATAACTGAAATTGATGAGCACAATAAGTGAGGTCCCCTCAAAACTTTTCAATATTTTTAATATCTTTTGAAAATTAAGTTTGAACTGATTATATCACAATGAATATTTCTTTTTGTATTTTTGTTATTTATATATAGTACATGATCATGTAAATACCCCAAGTATCTTTGTTATTTATATATAGTACGCGTACCAGAGGCGATTGGGACGTTTCTGTACCGCGATTCGGTACGAATGATCTGGTACGCGGTTCGCGGGGCTTTTAGCGTTTCGTGTGACTATGGTCCCAAACCGTAAATGCAAAAAATGGGCGAAATACCACACCATGCGTTAACACGGTGCCAAACAACCGAGGCCAAGTAGCACGAGGTGAATAAGTGAACGGTTCTTTCATCATACTTGCCGCATATGCAAGCCACATAGCCAACCTTCATACTTCTTCTACTTAAGGCTGTTAATGTCGGGATACGATCCATCTCTGCTTTCCATACTAAAATACTGTCTTTCTTTAGAACCCCAGTGTTCCATTCCATAACAAACAGGGAAACCAATGTGAGGCGCATGTATGACTGTATGAGCACTTTTTCATAGAGGAAACCGAGAAAATGTCGCTATCATCTTTCGTCCAAATCCACCTGTCCCGTTGGGGAGACAACGTGACCTCCTATAACAGAGTCAAGCAGCCATCCATTTTCAAGTTATATTTTGGCCGTTCCTTGAGTAGCGGTTTGATTAACCCTGTGGGACTTTAACTTACCCGTCCTTTCACAAGGGTGTAGTGGTTTAACTAAAAATAAAAAATAAAAAAAAAGTTCAAAAATATGTGATTGGTTGATTGGGGGTGGACCTCATCTCTTCACACCAGCCATTGCAATGGCGGAAAGCCCCTTGGCGCCGCCCCCAGCTTTGCCCCACAATGGTTTGGCGATGGTGAAGGGTGACGTGGAGATCTTGGCGCCTCAACTATGCATGGTCTAAACGTACGTAATGGTTTAACATAAAAAGTAAATAAAAAAAATCAGTGGTAAGTGTTTGAATGTGATTTGTCAAAAAAAAGACAAAATGGTTTCACCTTTTACCCCGCCCCACTCCTGTTGCTCGCCCCATGCCAGTGCCCTTAACCCCCCTTTCATCCCCGGGTATGGCAGTATTTCACTCCCATTTGATCTGTGGTGGTGTTGGGCGCAAGGCAGTATCCATTGGTCTAAGGTACTAACCATCGGTTAATATCTCTCTTTTCGATAAGCGAGGTGTTAGAAGTCAGTATCTGAGCTGGAAGACTTTTTCATGGCTGGGTGCTGCAGTGCTTCTATGCAATTACGATCAGAAACCTAAGTCAACGATCCAGTCCAGAGCTGCGAGCTCTGGACTTGACGAATAGGGGTTAACCCTTCACCAACGTTGGTCCAGGTACATAACCGATCATCCACCTTGGAGGTCCTTTGTTTCTTCCTTATATTATGAACAACATTAACAAAAATGAATAGATTCCAGACAAACATAATACAACTTAGTGTTGCTTTACATCTATTTTCAAGTTTACAAAACCAATACAGAATTGATTCACTTGTGTGGCTTTCTAAGCAGTAGAAGGTTCGGGTGACTCATTAGCAGCTGCAGCCGCTCGTTTCTTGGCAAAATATTCATCAGCACGGGCCAGATTCTTGGCGACTGATGGTTTGACCCATTTCTTTCGGCCTGGCAACACAGTCAATGAACAACCTGCAGCTTCAAGCTTCTCCTTAGCTTGTGCAGAAAAGGCGCGGGCCTTGAAATTCAACTTTACACTCACTTCACCGTCACCGAGAATCTAAAAAGAAACAAAAAGTTGTCTGAATTTGTTGCATTTTAAACAATGAGATACTATGGATTATATTAATTTTTAATCGTTAACAAATACACACACACACACACACACACGTAATTGCACATACTAAAGATGAAAATGAAGACTAAACACACAATTTCAAGTTCTAAATTATTGGCCGGATCAGTAAACCGCCTAAACCGAACCGTGAACCGAGCCGCATAGATACTAAACAAGCCGACTTGCTTTGGTTTGGGCAGTTCATTGGTTTCAACGGTTTATGAACACCCCTATGTATGGCACTGTACACTTGCCACCGACTTTTTAGATGTCTCTTATTCCCCTCATCTTTTGAACCCCTCATCATTCTCCATTGAGTGTTTTGTAAGAAAATCTAGCTTAGGTATGAATAAGAGACCGGTGTCGGTATACCAAATCAAATCAAAGAAACCGAAATATAAATCGAACGAGATTGAAGTTCTGAACTTGAACTCGCTTTAGAGACCAAACCGATGTTAGTATTCAGTTTTTTAGTATGAATTTTGAATTTGTGATAAATTAGTTTATAGAAAAATCTCAGTTTTTTAAAGAACAATTATTAATGACTAAAAGTAATTATAAAGATACTTGTTTTAGTCAGTTTAGTTCTCAACCCTTTTGGTATCATGAAACTTTCTCTCATTTAAAGCAGAATCACTACATTTTTAGTAACAACTGCTGATAGACAAATATATGCGTATACAAATATAGAAAATGTAGAAATCATGTATGACAGAGAATTAAGGACTATAAATATACAAGATGCATTTTTATTTAAAAAATCAAAGAAAGAAAAAAAAGAAGCATCTTAAATATTCGTTCAAAAATCAAGTATAAATTTATTTTATCAAGAAAAAAAACTAAAAGATAATGGAACCCAAAGCCTCTTTAAATCATTGGTGGCAAATATGGTCTTTTGGCATTGTTTAGTAACCAATGAGGGTTTGTAAAAGATTTGGTGGTCAACTTACTCTTTTAGTATACTTTAGTTAGCAAATTTGTTCTTTCAACCTAAAGTTAGACCACCTAAGCATTTGAGCCTGTATGTGACCGTGTATGCCCATGTAATAAAATTTTAGCCATGCACGTGTAAATACTTGTTATTGCGTTACATGATTTTGTACCTTGAGAGGAAGTCTCCTTTCTCTTCCTGACGGATTGATCAACCCCTTCTCTTTTAGCGACTCGAGTGAAACCTCTTCACCCTCTTGAAATCCAGCAGCTTCTATGTCTTTCAAATTCACCGGAACATATTTCGATAGCCCAGCATGCATACCTTAATTCAGTGGAACACATACTTATGAATAGCCCCAATGGAATAAAAAAACTGGTTCAGGAACCGGACCCGATACTGAAACTGGCTTAACTAGAACCGACTCAAAATGGAACAGATACTTATGATTAAGTGATTAACCTTAATGGAACAAAAAAATGGTTAGGGAACCGCAACCGGTTGAAAGCTCAGGACCGGAACCGATATTGAAACCCGTTTGACTGGAACTGACCCTAACCGCCGTTGTAATCGGGTTGGGAACCTATATTTTAAAACCAGTTTGGAACCAGTCAAACCTGAACTGAGCCGATCCATACCCCCCCCCCCCCCCTTTTTCAAAAACCGGATTTGACTAAGTTGACCCAACCTGAACTGGTTTGAGAAAAAAAAAACCTGGTTTGTGCACCTCTATCCCCAAATTCAACTAAATCCAGACCACAATAACCAACTCCCAAGTCCCACCCAAACATTTCATCAAACACTTAGGTGTGCACAACTCTAACCATCAAAACCTCAAAAATCCATTAAAAGAATCACTTTAAAACACTAAACAACAAGATATTATTAATTACCTCCAGCAATACCCCTCAACTTAGGAAGCCGCCGGTAAAGCGGCATCTGACCACCCTCAAACCCCTTACGAACACCGGGCCCAGACCTCGACTTCTGCCCCCTCATCCCAAACCCACAACTCCCACCTTGACCCGCAGCGTGCCCCCTACCCTTTCTCTTGGCATTTTTTCTGGAGCCCGGTTGAGGGCCCAAATTGTCAAGGCGAAACCGAACAT
Organism: Helianthus tuberosus; assembly: GCA_030545235.1. Taxonomy (NCBI): domain Eukaryota; kingdom Viridiplantae; phylum Streptophyta; class Magnoliopsida; order Asterales; family Asteraceae; genus Helianthus; species Helianthus tuberosus. The sequence goes on from CM060436.1 coordinate 30,832,728, forward strand.
TGGAACTCACTACAGCTGACTGAATCTGTGCAGCAACAACCAACAGTTTCCGTGGTTGAACTCCATTTTTGTTCTTGTAATTCGGGATTGTAGGGAATTGACAAATGCTGGATTTGAGATTTCTCACATTACCCTGGTTGTAACACATGAAAATTGTGTTGGAAATCAAGCTCGAGAATCAATAAACATAAACAGAAGGAAAATGATTTTATGCGAACTCTCGGTTTCAACTCTTTTGTTAGACCGGTGGGTGTGGCTTAACGCCACCACGCCACCTCAGCCACCATAGCGCCCCTGGGGCGCCATCAACCATACCGCCGGAATTAAAGGGGGGCGCCATCATGTCCCCGCCATTGTGTTAACGAGCAGAATTGAGGGGATGAAGGGCCCCCTGTGTGACGTGGTGATGAGGTGGCGCTGAGGTTGAGTGATAAAGCCCCGGTGGGCTTTATACCACACCCTGTAGCCTTTTTGTAAACTCAAAACAGCTGAACAACTAAAAACTGAATACATAACAGACAAAAACTAATCCTAACCCAACTCATATGCAATTTAAATACTTAAATAAATCTAGCCGATAAAGCTAAACATTTAAACTAGTCCAAGTTATGCCCAATTGAAACCAATTTCCGACTCAAGCAAACATTTCAACAAACACTTGGTGTGCATACATACTCTTAACCATCAAAACCTTAAAAACTCACCAAAACAATCATGCTAAACATTTAAACTAAACACATTATGTAAATCTTTACTTTATTACATTCTTTTTTCATCTTTTATCTGTTCAAATAAATTGATCAGAATTATGTCTAACATATTGAAATTTAAGAGTAAAATACAAAGAAGAAGGAGGAAAGCACCTTGAAATTGGAAGAATTTTGGGTGAGAAATGAGGAGGATGAGGGTAGAGAGAGAATGGACGCCATTGGAGAAAGCTCGAGCTCCTGCGAGTGGGTTTTGTGTTGAAGAGATAATGTTAACGAGGATAATGTTCTTTTTGGGCTGCTGGTATTGAGAACAGGTTTGGGCTAAAAAGGTGATTGGGCTAACGGTTTGGCCCATTACTGAGTACATGCTTTGGGCTAAAATAGATTTTCTGACTTAAGAAGTTATTATTGTTATGTAATAACTAGAACCTATTAACAATCAATGTATAGAAAAGAATGGCAGAATGAGAGATAAATTTCTTATTGATGTATCTCATACAAAATACATAACAATCAATGTATAGAAAAGAATGGGAGAATGAGAGATAAATTTCTTATTGATGTATCTCATACAAAATACATGAACCACTATATATAGGCTATAACATTAATACAAACATAAATGTGACATATGAGTTAGAAATATGGATAGTCACTAATAATGGATGCATTCATAACACTCCCCCTTGACTATCCACATGATGATATACCATTCTTTAATACGCTTGGTGATGCTGCCTTGTTAAAAACCTTGCTAGGAAAACCCAGTGGGACAAAACCTCAGCTAAGGGAAAAAGAGTGCAGCGCGTATTGTCTCCCCCCTAATACTTCTGGATCAAGTATGTTGCTTCATTAAAAACCTTACTAAGTAAACCCAATGGGACAAAACTTAGTCAAGGGAAAAAGAGTGCAACTTGAATAAGTCTCCCCCACATTTTAACATGTATCATTTAAGTGACGTGCCTCCATCTTCCTTGAAAGTCGAATATAGCTTTTGTAGCGCATGATTTGTCGCTTGATCCCTTAATATGCAATTCTTTAAGTTGATCAATGTTTTATAATCTTCTAACGAGACTTTAGGTGCCTCATTCCAAAAATTATCATATGTCCACGACTGTGTTTCGTTACATTCCTGCATCTACAAGACTAACCAAACTTGTTTTGATGGGTTAGTAAAATATAATCAAATATCGTTTATACCTGAAATATTTCTTTGAACTCATTCTAATGTCTCTTCGCTTGACAAAGGTTATATCATGACAATAAGCTCAAGTGAAAGATATTATTAACCATACATAGCTAGTAAAACATATTAATGCACTTATGCATTTAACGATGGTAGTTCTAGAATGAGAATCTCTACTTTGGCAGGAGATGATAATAGGCATTTCTTATAACAAATGACTTAACAACCTTTAACATACTTTAAGGTTCAACTATGTCCATACTAAAATATCCAAACATCATCTTCTAGATGTACTTGAGGGATTAGTAAAATATAATTACATATATACTCGAACTGCAGTTCGAGTAATAATTAGACCGTGCCAAGGTCATTCAAAAATTCTTCCTCTAAAAGCTCGACAATTTCTCTCAATGATGCCTAGACATCATTACTATAAATTGCGATTATAGTGAACTTTTAAAAGTAGAATGTTCATAGAACATGGCTAGTTTAATCAAACTTATATCCCTCTTTATGCGAATATCTCGAGTTGTACAACACTCGTTTCGACTATTTAGTCCATACGTATTTTGTCAATTTCATATAATACGTTCTTGAGGTTTTGACCTCATTAATGCTTCTAGCATTATGATGTGTGCAAAATGTAACATATAAATTACATCAAATGAGGCATAAAACTAACCATTTTTTAGTACTAATGTTGGAAAAGTGTGTTTTTGTCACACCCCAACCGATGGCGGAAACATCGAAATGAGACGAAATAGATTGCTCGAGACATCATAACACTAATAATTGTGACAAGTATTTAAATAATAAATTTCATTCCATTTCTAAAGAAACAATTACAAGGATTTGAAGCAAATACAACAACATGAATAATGAAATACACTACAATAGGAGTACAAAGTTTAAAGTGTGTATCTAAGCATCCTACTAGATTCCATGCATCACCAACATCATCGCTAAACCTGCAACATGTTTTAAAAGCATAGTTCAATACAAAGGTATTGGCGAGTACACAAGTTTTAGACTCGTGTTATATGTATAAAAGTATTTTCAATCCAACATAGCAATTTGGTATACAGGGTCAAACTATCATACATAACTAAAAGTCAAATCCAAGTGTCCACAAGAATAATAGCATCCCTCGATATGGAAATATCGAGACCGTAAAGTATGAATAATAGCATCCCTCGATATAACGATATTGAGACCGTAAAGAATATAACTTAACAAAAACCCCGTCGGGTGGTGTGCTACTCATATAGCGCTATAATTGTAAAGGCTGGTTAACAAGTAGTATGAATTCTAGCATGAACTTAAGCATAACAAAACATGTATAAGGATTGACTGAATAAAGCATGTTTGTGAATTGTGCATTTTAACAAGTAAAACATGTTGCATCCAAAGTGTATTCAAAGGAAAATGGGTCAAGTGTACTCACAAAATTGCATATGCTTTCTGATTATCCAATTGTTGACGAGCAATGAGATTAGGAGATCAAAGGTATAGGGGTTAAAGTTCAAGGTTTGTTTAGAGTCGAGATTCGGAATTTAAAACATAAGAATATAACATATGAAAGTAATCATCTTTTAACACATAATACTTGTTTGACACTATGAAACCCCAAGGGTTATAATGTTTTTATGGGTAGAACACCCATTAGAATCATAACAAGTTTTAGGTCTTAGATGATGCAATCTAGTACTTTGACGAATGAACACAAATTCATCATCAAAGGTTCAAATATTTGGATAGTTTATACAAGTATTATATAGGTTATGTATTATATCAATAAGTCCATTAGTTCAAGCATGAGGTAGAAGGATGAATCCTCCATATAGGAACTTCTTTGTGTCATAGAAGTCATGTAGGAGGTAGGAAGAACAAGTTCTTCCATTTAGGCACCTCTAAGTATTCACCACTACACTTGATGTTTTGAACATACAAGGAGGGTCATGAACTACAAGTAATACAAGAATACTAAACACTAATCTATAATAAATCATCAAGTAATGTGTGGATTTTATGTAGGACAACCCAAGTTAATCCTAAATCACACTTACATCAAGTCTTGAACTTGAACATCACTTGTGGGTTAAACCCTTGAACAAAACAGAAAGTTTGTGAGGATTAATCCTCTGATTTTAAATGTTTCAACCTTGTTTTTAAGCCTAACTAACCATAGAAGTGGTTATAAGCATAAGGACATAGGTTTGAGATGAGTTAGACTCAAGTTTGAACAAGTTTAGTAAAGATTTAATCAAAACAGAAACGAACAGTGAACTTTGGAGCCTTTTTGGTGACATTCAAGGGACTTATTTACTGTGAAAAAAACCCATGGAATCGAAGCCAAGGTCAATCCAAGCACATAGGAAAAAGAATGAGGTAAATCGGACAAGAAACGAGTGAGTTATACTCACTTTTGTGAAGTAGGATGAATCTGCTCGAATACTGATTTGCAGCTGCGTTTTGTAGAGTTTTAGAGTGATTTGGATGAGTTTGTAAAGTGTTTTAAGCTTGGATTAGCTTGGTATTTATAAGGGAAGGCTAGGGTAGGTTGTAGTTGGGGTTTAAATGCAAGAAACACAAGTTAAACCACTCAAAACACACCAAACTCGTGACCAATCCAAGGCTGTTTAAGAGCTGGCTCTGATCAGACATCCTCACTGGGAGCGAAGACAGAGGGCTTGGCCCTTCACGGCCGGAGACAAGGGGATGGTTCAAGTTTCAATTAATTACAAATTGGCCCCTGAAGTTTATTAATTTGGGTTTTTAGGTCATTTAGGGGTTGTTTTCGACATTTAAGCAAAGTTTAAGGACAAATTAAGTGTGGGGAACATAAACCAAGTATAATTAAGCATATGAGTGTCACGTTTAAGTATCGTATACGATCAAAACACGTTTTATGCATAAGTTTCACATATTTGCAAGATTAGCACATAGTTTCCAAGAATTACGAATAAGCATTAATTGTTTCGAAAAATTAAATATATGAGCATGTATAAAGTATATATAACGTGAGATTAAAGAAATAAGAGTTTTATTTATGATCCAAGTCGCGGATCTTACAACGGTTTCATAGAAAGAACGATTACAAGAACGAAGAACTTCCAAAAATAGAAATACAAGCAAGACTTGCTATAAATGGAAAGTAAGAAGAAGCAGGGCGTTACAGTTTTTGTCTTCCTTTTGAAATTACAAGACCAAATGAGCTTAAATGAGCAAAAGGAACAAATATACAGCAAAAACCAACATAAATACAAAGAAAATGAATAAACGTGACATGCCCGACCCCTCGGCAGCATCCCCAAAGGCAAAAACAAGAAACAGAAGACTGACCACGGGGTCATACCCACTGGACACGGGGGCGTGGTCAGCTACCTGCATAAAAGACAAAGCTATGGCAGCTTCTACGCCCACCACGGGGGCGTGCCCAGCTCAGCACGGGGCGTGGTCAACGCTAAGATACGCAGAATCTTGCAAAATCTTGGTAGTACAGATACGCTTTTTCACACGGGGTCGTGCCCGCTTGACACGGGCCGTGTTGAGCCCTATGCTTACAAAAACAATTAATGAAGGAAGAGAAAAGGATGGCCATGGGGGCGTGTCCGCTGGACACGGGGCTGTGGCCGGGCTTCTGTTCAGGCTATAAATAGAGGTGCTCGGCTCACTTCAAAGGCATCTCTTGGCAAACCACCACTCTCCCACTTTGCCACCACTCCACCACCACCACTACAACACCCACATCCACCACCATCATCCACCTTAGAGTGTGTGTAGTAGTCTCGAGATCCAAGATTGATAGTAAGAGTTCTTGCCAATCAAAGGCCATGTTTGGCCAAGCCTCTTACATCACTTGGTGAAGACAAGTCTTTAATGTATTACTTTTTATTTTTAATTTTTTTGCACTTTTTATTTGGTTTTGTATTAATGACTTTATTAACTAGTTTCTTATGTTGAAGGTGAAACTTCTTTATCATTTGTCCGTGGTGTCTTGGCATTACTTTACTGTCTATATAAAGTAAAAGATTTACACCATTCATATCTCTACGGTCTATATAGAGATATGTTGGCTACCTGGTCGGGGGTTAAGGGAATGGTTTAGTAAGGTTCTTGCCTTGTTCAGTGTATAGATCCTGCAAGGACCTGGGTCAAGCTTACTAGGACCTCCTTCAACACCCACTGGTGTTGGATGGCGGGGGTGCGAATGGCTTGATCCCCTCATATGTAAACTACTATTAATACATTAAACCGGCTATTTGGGATTGTATCCCTGATGACTCAAACCACTTAGCCGAGGGTAACGTCACATTCAAAAGAGGGGCCTACCACTTTTCGCATTAATAACTTAATTAATTATCTTTCAATATTCCTACCCTTTGGGATTGTATAGCTGACTCAAACAACTGGGTTGAGGGTAACGTCACCTTTAAAAGAGGGGCTTACAACTATAACTAAGATAATCTCTTAAAAAGTGCAAAAGTGCAAAAATCATCAAAGGATACATTAAAGGCGAGTCGGATCCAAGTGATTCATCTTGTTTATCTGTTTATTTCATTTTATTTTCATTTCTGCATTTTTAGTTTTTTTGCTTTAAAAATCTTTTCTCAAAAATTTTAGATTGATTAGACGTTAAGGATAAACCGGTACTAAAAGCTCTTGTGTCCTTGGACGACCTCGATATCTTACCAACGCTATACTACGCTCACGATGGGTGCACTTGCCCATGTGTGTGTTTAGTGTTAGTAGAATATCGTGTTTTATAAATTTAAAACTTGACTAATGTGTAAAAATGGGCTTAAAATATCAATAAAAACATATCACACCCGACACCACCACATTATCAATCCATGAGGGAATTTATTCCGTCTTATCCAAATATGCATGTGCCTTCACTCTTTAAAAGTTTTGCTACATAAATTTTCCCATTTAACACATTGATATCTATATCATATGCAAAAATGCCATGAACACTTGCTTTTATCTCCAAAATCCATATTGTACCATGCGTGTACACTATTTATTAAGATATCTCAATCACCGGGTACAAGTTTTCTATGTATGTTTCTTGGTGCACAAGTATTACATCGTTAAGATGTGTCAAATAACCTTTTAAGCACTTAATTGCTTTAGAAACTCATCAGGAGTTCCAATTATATCCAACATGTAAAATAATCATAACTTATTCAAATCAGAATATGTATAGAATGATCACATTGTTCTCGAGAACTTACTTTACATGACCTACATAATTTAATCCTTCGGAACTTTCATGTAAACTCTCAGTATCAAGTGATACATAACATTCATAAGACGAATATCAATTCTCTCTTTATATTACCAGACTAATAAAATATTGGAAAGTCAATGCATCCACCACTGGAGAATACGTCTCCTCATAATCAATCATAGGTCTTTGCGAAAATTATCGTGCCACCAATTTTTCCTTATATCACTCAATTTTATTTTCACATAATTCGCATAAAAGACCCGTTTATATCCAACATATTTTACAACTTCAGTTGTATGTACTGTTGGTCCAGATACTTTCCATGTCATTAGAGAATTCAGCTTTGCCTTATTTGCGTCTTTCCATTTTGGCCAATCATTTCTTAATATTCATTCATAGGCAGATCTTAAATCTTGATCCTCATCATTTAATCATTTTAAGCGCTATATTATATACAAAAGTATAACGACGGCGATTTTTATTTCGATTCTATACATATCTTAGACATGATATAACTTATCGAGATCTCTTTATTTTCAGGTACCTGAGGTTCTTTTTGAACCATCATGTCTATTGTCTCTTTAGGAGATCTTATTACTATAACCTCGACTTGACCATCTTAATTACTTGCTCTAATTTTCGAGGAATTTATTATTGGAATCAACTAGTCTACCACGCTTTAAGCGTGCAATAGACTCATTACAAAAATATGTAGTTGTCCTCTTGGGACACAAATATAACTGGAGCATAAGCAGTTGATTATGTGACTTACTTAGTCACTCTATTTAGGTCAGTGAACTTGTCTGTTAATTTGTTCTTTAATATTGGTAAATGAATTATACTTTAAACTTCTAGTTCATAGTTTATAGTCTGAGGATCAAGATGACATGATAATTCATTTCACTTTTCACTTTCCAACTGCTTGTTATCTCCCCCTAATGTTGGGAATATTCATTCACTAAAGTGAAAACCAATGAGCCATAAATGAATTTCTCACTAATGGCTTTAAGTATTTAATCATAGACAATTATTTATACCCAACATATTCTCAAAAATTTTTAGAAGTCCCATCTTTGTGCGGTGTGGTGGATGAGTTTCAATATATGTCGCACAACCAAAATCTTTGATGAGACATCTTTGGTTCCTGACCAAAAACCAACTGTATGGGGAGAACTATAACTTATTGGCTTGATGTGAATTGATGGTACTATATATAACATTACATGTACCTAAATGATTTTGCTCCTCTCATGATTATTGGCTTTGTAACCAATAGTAGACGTTTAGTGATCACAATAACACTTATTCCAATGATCGTTCATAACTTGGGAATCAAATTCACTATTATCAAATAAATATACTAATCTGGATTAATATGCTTGCTATCACATTAGCTAAGCCACAATCACACAAGCTTCAGGTTGTGGATTTGATAACCATTTAGACGATGCATCGATTTAGAAAAAAAAACTAAATGGTATCATGTTGGGATATGCATATCCTTTAATCGCTTCAAGAATATTTAGGTATACACACCCTCGTTTATTTTTGCAAATATATAATTTCCCTTGAGAGCAAACATTACATGCTAATTATTATCTTGAAGAATCTTCTAGTTCTTCATTAGGTTTCACATCATCATTGACTTGGTGTGGTCTAACCAGTCATGCCAATTAAGTAAATAATCATGATATATAAACTTCTAGTTTACGATCGTATGTGTAGTAGTTTCATTATGCGAGAGAACAATGTGTTATCATTGCAAACTATTGTGTTATATAACTTTTATCCTTTTTCACATTTTGTTATCGTATAATCACTACCATAATTTGCCACTTATAGCGGTTAATCTCATTATGACCATTATTACAATTCTGAACTTGGCTATCATATCATTCTGATATGGTCAATCTCATTGTCAACTTGGCTATCATAACACTTCTGTTGACCGATCTCATTATTATTATGATCGTCATTACAAATTTCTCAATTATGTCCATGATCAAGATATTTTCAATGATAGTTATATAATCACATTCAGTTCAGGGAATGAAGTAGAACCAGAACAAGTCTTATAGCTTTTCATTCTTCATCGGAGGTTTTATGGATCATACATGTTTTAGTTGCACTCGTGTTTGTTTAATACACGACATAAAATATGAGAAAACCGTATCTTATTATTTCAAACATTCATGTTATACATGTTTCATATATTATATTATCGTATAATCACTTCCTTAGTGAGTCACTTCATGTGGTTGATTTCAATATTAACATGGTTGATCTCACTATCAATATAGGATCATTATAACGATCATTTTATAATCACCACATAATTAACATGGTTGATCTCATTATTCACATGAGCATAATAACAAACTTTCATGGTGGCATCATTTTAATTTCCTTTGGGTCATGATCGTGACCTTTACACTGATCATCATTATATTCACTTTAAGAAATGGGATAGAATCCAAAAACATTCATGGATTCTCATTCTTTGTTAAATCACATGGGTATGAAATCATTTTAAACTCATACTTTGTTAATGGTATCGCTACTTCATGAGCATATCTCAGGTGTGACAAATGAACATCTTTTATCCAGTTTTTCATTAAAGGCAATCTTCTTTTCATATATTATAAATTGAGAAATCGTTACATGACCAAGTCATGTAGTATTATCGGTCTATAAATCTTATGACCTTTTATAAAATAATAATCAGATTCAGAGAGTATGACACTTCTGATGTCACACCCCAACCGATGGCAGAAACATCGGGATGAGACGGAAACTAGATTGCAAGAGACATCATAACACTATGTGACAATATAGTTTAATTTAAATTTCATAAATTGCTAAAATGTCATACAAGAATCAAATACGAACAACATTGTTTCAAACATATAATACAAAATAGATTAATCTGAGTGTGTTTCTAAGTCCACTTAAGTCTTGTTTCTCCACTTAGCATCATCTTGTCTATCGAACCTGCAACATCTATTAAAATAGAGTTCAATGCAAAAGCAAAGACGAGTATACAAGTTTTGATACATAGCGTAAAAATGGTTTTAAAATAGTCTAAGGCTCGTATCCAACATGAATCACAATATGCAAGTTACTAGTATGTCATAACGGTGTCAAGTATATGTTCAAACCCAAGAATCCAATGCGTTAAAATAGCCTATCACAAATAGAATAACGGGAGGTAACATGTTTAACTTAACAATACCCAAAGACTCGTGGGTGGTGCATTACTCCTATAGCGCTATAATTGTTAAGGTAGGCTTGTACGAAGTTAATGAGTATATAGACATAAAAGTTTAACATCACATACGAGATCAACAAGCATCATATAGTTTCATGTTCAAATATGGACAGTGGCGAAGCTTAACCAAAAGTTTCGAGGGGGTGTAAAGTCATGGGATCCATTTTTTTTCATATCCTTATGTTTCGGGTCGGGCCGGCTATTCGATTCGGGTCAGGTCAAATAATAATAGTTCCAAATACAACTATAAAATTTCATTCATTCAGAGGACTCATCTATATATATATATATATATAAATGAGATGGATTTGGGCTATGTGGCATTTGTATTTGGCCATTTTGGCTGATGTGGCAATTTAGTTTAGGAGGGAAATCGAATTTTTGTTCTACAATCACGATTCCAAGAAAAAACAAGCGGGATCCGAATGTAGATGGGTCGGCTTTATGGTTTCCGACGGATCCTTTATATCTCTTTTTTTCTCATTCTTCTCTCGCACTCCACCTATTTTTTCCTCATCTCTTAGACTTTCACTTTACAAACCCTAAAAAACAAAGTTGCAGGTCTCTCTCTTATCGGCCACCACCTAGATCCTCCATCAGTTCCACAAGATCACAAGATGTCGACGTTGATGCTCCTTCTGAAATTCTCAACAATCAAAAACCCTCTCAAATTTTGCACAATTTTCTGCCGATTTTATCTATCCAGCAGATATTTTGGCTTTGCCGTCATTCCGATCTAAGGTAAGATCTTTGTGTTTTATCATCTCTCAGTTTTTGGAATGATTATTGAGACCTAATTCTCTGTATTTCGTATGGATATTAGGGTTGAGGTTCTTACACTTCTTCCATATCCATGTATATATTGATCAAACATTTTTTTTATAGAAACCCTACATTCGATCGTGTTTGTTGTGTGTTCAACATGCATATTGTTTTTTCCATTGATCTTGGTAAGCTTTGTATTTTTCATGATTAGGTTAGCAATCCTTTGATGTTGTTTGAAGACAATCATGATAATCAGGTATTGTTCTTTCATTCTTTCTTAAGGAGGTTGAAACAATTCCCATTTTTTGAATTGATAGGCTTATACGTGAATCCATGGAAATCTCTTATTCATTCCGAATAAAAATGAACCAACAGCTGCAAATCCGGATCTGGGTTCAAAGTATTTTGTTATTAATTTATGGGTTTGGGTTTTTATTTTCAATCTAGATGGAGGTAAATAGAGGAAAATCTAAAATTCTTTGTTTTGTGATATTTTTTGTTCAGATTACGCTTATTTCAAATAGTTCAGATTAGGGTTTTTTTTGTTTAGATTTGTTAGATCGATTTGTTCAGATTAGGGTTTCTTTTTGTTCAAATGTGATCATTGATTTGATTGGATTTTATATTTGCTGTTTGGGTAATTCTCCTCCTTTGTTCTTGGCCACTCTAAATATTTTTGCCTGTATTCAACAATTGTTTTGTGCTATTTGAAGGTTACATTAGTTCTCTTGTAAGTGTGTTGCTAGAGGATGGGCTCTTGTGTGTGCAATGCTTAGCCCGACTCTCCAAGTTCGTGACTATGAGGTCTTTCTCTAATAAACTTTTTTTGCAAAACTACTGGATTATGTCATTTCTTATTTTATTATGCACGTTATGTTGTTAAGGATTTATGTTATGTTTGTTTCCGTATTGTTTGCAGGTTCAGGATTCATTTCCTTACTCAATAGTACTTCCTTCTCCAAACCATGAATTTGTTCTTTTTCCGAAAGGCAGTCCGTTCCCAAAAGAGAAGATGATGTGTTATACTAGAAGCTCTCGATTTTCTTTTAAAGTCACATACAGCAACGAGACAGATTTCCCTGCAGGAATATTACAGAAGTCGGTTATTTCATTGTGAGAATCTCATTTATACATTGAGATAAAATTTAAATATTTTTTTAGATCGGTCGGAACGTTCTGGTGCAGAGAATGTGGAGATTGAATTTGGAGTGTTGCTTAACGAGCATGGAACTATTGAAATAGGTAATGCAAGAGTAAGTATCACATATCACATCAATGTTGAACACATATTAATTATAAGCATTATGATTTGTCCTTAATTGTGTTTGTGGCTTCACATGATGGTCAACAGTTATATGTGGAATCTTCTATTTTCTGACAATTTGTATGTCAGACAACACATGATGAGTTACTTGAAGCGTGAAAGAAAGCAATGATTTTGGCAGAGCAAGATCTAAAGGTGGATCAAAGTAAGCACCCTCGAGTTTTTTGTCTATGATTATATATTGTAATGTTTAATCTATTATATCTTCTTTAGACCTAATCATCTTGATTCACTGATTTGTTATCGTTGGAGACCGAAACAGTGGGTGCTAGGGTTACGCCGTGAACCCTTGATGACGACGGAATTGCATGCTACAGAACAGACAATCGAAGGTAAGATCTGTAACTTGAGTTTTTATTTACGGCTAGACACTTCCTACTCAATCAACTCTATATTTAATGGCGTTAGGATTGTGCTCCAACGAAGTAACCGGCATACGACTGACGACTAGGTTCGTTCGATTTGCTGAGTTTCAAATCCCGTTCGTTCTCTTCTTCGTCATCGCGTTCATTATCATCAAAGATTTGGTTTGTTTTCTGTTTCAATTCTACTTTTTATCCTCAACTTTTGATGTTGAACAGTTTTTAGGTTTTTTTTGTTTGTTGAAGCCGACGCTCTGAAGCATAAATCCATTCTTAATATTGTTGCAATTTGTTTTCACAATATAGACAGAACTGGTAAAAATAGACACAATTTTTCTTATTATTCTTTTGATTGTTTTGTATTATTTATGTAATTTATTGATTCTTTATATAGAGATAACCGGTAAAAATAGACACAATTGTAATTTTACATGTAGTAACCATTCAGTTGATTTGCTTTACATTTTTGCCTTCATTTTTATGGGTGTTAACTTCTTATCAGCATGGTCTTAATCATAAGCCCTTTTATTATATTCTTGAATATGGGGCAATTTTATGGGGTGTTTTGTTTACTAATATTTGATTTTAGTTTATGTGCAGTTTCACCATTGGAGCCTGGACCCACAACAACCTTGCTAGATAGAAAGATGTTGGTGTTCATTCTTGATAGGCTTCAAAAGCGGGTCATTTTTGTTTTTGCTTTTATGAATAGAATACATCTTATTTGTTGTATTTTTTCTTGATTCATATAGCTTTATTTATGGTTATTTAAACTCGTATGTAGGAAGGATACTCATGCCGTTTTATCTGAACCTGTCAATCTGACTGAGGTGCGTTGTTTTGATATTTTACAAGTGTCATTCATTGTTTCTTATTTAGATTTTTACTTATATGAAGAGGTTTATTTGTATGCAGCCCATGTACTGTGTGTTTTATTGCAATTTGTTTTCTGACTGCCTTTCTCTTTTTCAAAAGTCATTGGATTGATTCACAGAGTTGATTGTTCATTATGCAGGGTTCTTCAATTTTTGGTGTTGTTGGAGAAGTTTCTCTTGATTTTTCATGTTATGCTGAAGCTACAAAGCCATATTCGGCTTCTCTGCCTCTTAAAAATGCAAAATCCACAAGTGTATTACATGTTAGTCCCTTTTTCGCTTCCGTTTCTTAAAATTTATGAGTGGGTTCTTTTTGTATAAGTTTGATATGTGTAGATGTTGTTTGTATTAGGTATCAGTTCAAAGGGTGCACGATCAAAGGTAAGAACGGAATTTATGATGTTTTACTTTAATCAAACTTATGAAGTAACGTAAGCTAATGTTTTACTTTAATCAAACTTAATCAAAGGTAAGAACGGAATTTATGAACCATTGTATTTCATAGAGATTGAGGAGTATTTCAACAATCAAGTTTCCATTCTCTCTTAAAACTCTAATTGCTTCCGTCGTGTTTCTCTCTGCAGGAAGAGAGATGCCATCTTCATCATTCTCATGGCTGGAGGACGGCTGCGACCACCGATGGGATCACCATCAATGATGTTACAGATTCGGCGATCTAAAATCGTTGTTTCCATGATTGCGAAGGTATGTTGTTTTGATTTCTTCATCATCTATTTTAGATTTGTTTTGTGATTCGTTCATCTAGGATAATTCGATCTGGTCCCAATTGATTGATCTTCCGGTGTTTCGTGGCAAGTTTATTTCTGGTACAATTGCAACGTTGAGTTCGGCTTTTGAAAAGGATTTGATTTCTAGGGTTTTACAATTAATATATTCGATTCATATGTGTTGTACAATTAATCTGTTCTGTATCCAAACAATGAGATTATTTGAATTTCTGATATTGGAAATGAGGTGTTAATTTATATAAAGTGTATTGATGGATTGAGTGTTTCATTTCATGCCCTAATTTTGCTTCAGTTGATAACTTATAGAAATTCATTTCTGTTTTTGTTTGATTTCATTTTGTTTCACTGAATTTGATGAAACTAGAGGTATGACTTGAGAAGGATTTACATGAATGAGTGAATGTGAATTGGTGATTTTTTTAGTTATTTGGTTTGGTGATAGTGTGATGGAAAAGAATTTGTGTTTTTTCGACTCTGGCACACCTTGTGACCGTGTTTAGCGTAGTCTCTGTAGCTTCTTCGACTGATATTTGGTAAAGCAAAGTACCAAGGTCATGTTGAATGAATATGGTGGCTACCGAGTTTCTCTGATGTGTATGGTTGTAAATCATTCATATCCTTTCTGGTAATTATAATTACAACGATGCTGCTAATGAAATCATACCACTATTAGTTATTACTTAGATTATCTTTTTATGATCTGTGATTTTTTTCCAGTTTTAACCGAGCTCAAGTATTATTTGAATTTATCATTATCATCTTCACTTCATTTTTATGTTGTCATAGTCCAAGAAAAGAGGTTTGTCATTGGAAGAGAACCGGGAGAAGATGCTTCAAATATTTTATGACTCTCAAGATTTCTACCTTGTGAGTATAATATATCATTTACAGTTCATACTTAAGATAAATTATTAGATCATGAGTATTTCCACTGTCTGGTTTATAGTTTATTACAACTATCGGTATCCCTTTAGGCATTACCTGTCGCACCAGGTGTAGTAGTAGAGTTACTTTCACCATCCCATCTCACAAATATCCCAGCACAAGCATTAATTTATGAAAGAAGGTGAATAAGTTTATTATCAAACAACTGGCTAATAAACAGCTACTGCACTCTCAAATGCATTCGTAGTATCTTTAAATTACAAATATTAGTCTTAGCATCAGCGGGAAGCAGAGTTAGTCCTTTTCTATTATATTGCACTGTTCAGTTTGTCTCAATTTAGCGCTATTATGTTTGAAACTTATGTAATGCATACATTTTGTATACAAATGTCAGCTCAAGGAACTTGAAAAGTTGGGCCCCATAAAAGGCGTCATCAGTCAATCTGTCAAAGACGTTGTTCAAAGTCTGGTGGATGATGACCTGGTCTCGAAAGACAAAATTGGAACCTCGGTAACCCCGAATTTCCGTTTTTTCTTCTTAATCTAAATTCTAAAGTAAGAGTTTATAAACCTATATTAATCTGAAAAAACTCCAGGTATACTTTGGAGTCTTTCCCAGTTTGGGCAACTGTTTGTGAAATTTGCAGTGATATAGAAGGTGTGATCTACTTTTTATTATGTCTTCAAGTAAGAAATTAGCATCAGATTGTTGTAGATTTTGAGTTGGGGCAACAATTTTTTAATTTACTAAATATGTTCTTTCTAAGAATTTACTAAATATTTTTGTAGCCAATTGGAAGCAATGCTCCTGCTGGAAACGACTCTGCCCTACGTAAAGCAGAGGACGTTGTAACCAGCATGTTCGCAAAGGGTTTCGTGTAGACGCGGCTAGGTTTCTTCCGATTAGAGCAATGACGTTTAATGAGCTGTCAAGGAGCCGAGTATCAGCTTCGTTAAAGCTCTTCAGGTTTGATTTCAGTTTAGGTTAATTTGATATGTGTTTGCCTGTGGTTATCGCGTGGCTATTTTTATTCAGAACACCCTTTAATTTAAATGATACATGTTGCTGGCTTCTCTATTGTTTCATGATGTGTCAAATTTTTTTTGTGGGAAAGTGGTTTGATTTCATTTCTCTAGGGTTCTTAATTAATATTATTCATGTTTTTACTTTTTTTTATTTAAAGCGGGATGAACGGGCTCGAATTGCTGTTAACAAGATTCCAGGTATATATGTTCGTCATTGCTATTTGCCTGATGGTTCCATTCAGGCAGGACATCTTACATTTCCAGGTGATTGGTAATGTGTCGTTCGGAGGGGATGGGTAATGGGTCAAAATGGATAGAGTTTTGAAAGATGCACATGTTTGGTAATGGGTCAAAGTATATTTGGGTTAAAATAAGTAATATTTTAGCACGCTTACACACTAGGTTGGGTTTGGTTGATCCACATGATCCAAGGAATGAGGGTGATTTAATTTCTATAGTTCATGACTGTAAATCTGAGTTTTTTAATCTATTCTAATTTTGAGGGTGTTAAACTTGCTTATCTTGTGGCTTGAATTATGTATAATGAAAAAAATGATGTTGAAAAATGAGATTTCATTGCTGTAAAATGGTGGTTAAAGTGCTGAAAAGTGTGTGCTATAAACTGATGATGATATTGTTGGTTGATCAAAATAACGTTTTGTGTTTACAAACGAGTGTGTTTGATTAAAGCCTCTAAGTATGATTTATTACTAATGATTTTGGATTTGTACACACTATTAATAGTTATGATTTGACTCATGCGGATTATGTCTCTATGCGGATTTTTTTTTCTTTTTTTAACTAAAGAAACCGAGGTTTGACGGGCTCCAACTTTTTCACTCATTTCTCATATAAATTCCACTTGTCCTTAAAAAAAAGTTTTTTTATGTGATTTGCAGGTAAGATTTGTTTGTTCGAAACCTAGAGTGATGATTAGTTCTATAACTGAATTATAATTGTGAAACTAAAGAGGGAAACGGGAGTAACGAGTCGTTTGCTGAACAAGTTGAGGAATTCGTTGAAGAAAGCAACGATCTTGATGCTTTTAAGGTACTTAAAATTGGTTATTTGAAAATGCTGATGGTTATACAACATTTACACATCTATAAAAGTATTTTTTTTATATAAATAGAGGGTTCCCTTAGTGATAAACAAGGGTGATAAAGAAGAATATGGTTCCCTTAGTGATAAACGGGAGTAACTATTCAAGTATGGACATCTATAAAAGTATTTTTTTATATAAATAGAGAGTTCCCTAAAGTAAATGCTTTTAAGGTACTTAAAACGGGAGTAACGGTATTTATTTTCCATCATTTCTCTTAACTTGGATGTAATAATATAAATAGAGAGTATGGACATTAACAGTATACTTCCCTTGGTGAAATTAAAACCATATTCTTTAACTATTCAAGTATCATAGAAGGAATGTACTTGAGGCAAGTGATGCTATATGATGGCTTCACTTCTGTTCAATATAATTTAAGATATGAAATACCCGTCTCTCATAGTCTTACAAGACTTGCATTGCATCTCTGTTAACGCTCGAAAGGGCCTTTTCCGCATTACTTTCTTGCCAAACACCCACGAAAGCGTTTAGAACTAGGATCAAAACGATCACCACTGGTTCAACGTATGCTTCGAATGCAGATTCGTTGGTTTCTTTTTGTTCAAAGTATGCGAGAACGAATGAAATGAAGGCTGCAACCAGAAGGATTTTGACAAGCATATCATCAAACTGTTCAAAGTATACAAGTCGCCATAACGGTTTGATGACCCAGTTGTTGCTAAAAAAACTATATATTACAATATATTGGTACATGATTACCATTTAATTTATGATAATTGAGGGGCAGGTTGACTAATATCTGTTCATCTTTTTCTTGGATTGTTGGCATTAGCCTTTTGAATGCTATCATTGCATTTTAGTAGTCTTACATTTCAGTCACACATATAGTTACAAAATATTGTAGTGGTGTAGAGCCTTCATTTTAAATCTTCAGCCTAATTTCTCATTTATTAATAGGTTTCAGCCTAATTTCTCATTATTAATAGGTATGAATTTTTGGAGTGAAGATTGTATTCTGATTGTGGTAATTTATTTGGATCTTTCTAATATGTTTATGGTATACATGAGTTTATGACTATCTATTTTAAAAATGGAATATATATATATATATATACAATGTGTTGATGGATGAATCATGAATGGTCGTTGTTTAAGAAATATTGTTTTGGGGGCAACAAAAATTGATTTTTTTCTGGGTTATATACTTACAGGAGCTTGACCCTTTTATATTGTTTTTGCAGATGTTTAAGATTTCAAAGGCAGATGTTTTCAAGTCTCCAGACACAGTATGTAATTATTCAATCAAATAAGATTGACAAATTGATGAAAAAGGAAGTCAATCATTTACGTGTAATCATTAAAGCTCTATGTTAAGCATAAATAGTGTATGATGATATGATTCGAGTTATTAAAGATTGCAGGTTTTTTCATCACCACTTTGGTGGGGTGGTAGAGGTTTTGTGCCTCTTGAGGAGAAATCAGGGTTCAATTCCTGACATGGGGTAAAACTTGGTGTAATTTAGAGGTAGTGTTATGTAACCTTTGCCGTTCAAAAAAAAGGATTGCAGGTTTTATACATTTTATTTGTATTCATTAGAGTTCTATGTAATATTAATGGAAGTATTTCACCTGAAAACACTTCAGTCAAAACAATGGGATTTTATATTTTCATGAGAGTTCTATGTAATATTAATGGTAGTATTTCATTTGAAAACACTTCAGTAAAACTAAAAACTATGGGATTTAAATATGTAATACTTAAACTATGGTGTGCAAATTCCAGTCATGTAACATTAGTAAATATGTATCGTAGTGTGTGACCATACATCCAACTTTATATATCTAATATATGTCAATGAATACCACAAATGAATTTTGTATATATTTTATTATTTTTATATTCATTTTCAAAATCAATTTTTTTTTATATATTTTTTGAAATTATTTTGAAATATTTAATTTAAATAACTTTAATTTCCATCGTTTGACAGTTAGAACTCAAAATCCGTTAGTACAAGTTGGATGATCCGAATCAAAAGGTCCGATCCATATTCATTCGGATCCGTGTCCATCTGAAATTAATTAGGTATTTTGTAGAGAATTAATACTATTGCAATTTCTATTACTTATTGCCATATTGAAGTAAATGCCCTAAGTAATTCAATTGTTTTTTCTTCTTGGTAAGGTTTGCCAAACGACATATTCGTTTTGGGTTCTTTAAAGTATCAAATCATGATTTTTTTTTTGAGATAATCGTGAGTGTTTGTTGCTTGAATTAGTGTGGTCCAGTGGTCCGCACTACTTTCTCTTGATATGGATTAAAGCCTCATGAGTCAAGATGTTTTTTTTTAACTTTTGTCTTTTCAAGTTTTAGCACATAGTATCGGAGACACTGTCGATAATTTTCTTGATATATGTCTATTTCATGAACTTCCTGTATTCGTTTTCATATTAGCATTAAATTGGATCTGAAAATGTTCTTTGTTGACAAATCTTTTTGTTGATTTGAACTGTATGTTGCTTTGTTTGGCCTAGAGGTCATGTTGTGAGGCACGAGAGGACCAAAGAGGTATATTTGTACAGAAAAAAATTTGAATTGAAATGGTTGTTCATTACAGGTACGATTATGTCTTTCTGCATACAAAAAACTCTTATTCCATTATCTTTTCTGCAAATATTGGGAAGGGTGAATGTTTGATGGTTTGCACATTTTATCATCATTAATCATCAATATATTTCGATTCTATTGGAAACCCTAACAACCCTCCCTTTTGTTTGTTATTTTTTAAAGGTTTTTGGGATGTTTAGCTGAATCTATAATGAATCGGGATCCTAACTTGCTAAAGACGTTGGATATTTATGATGTCACCGGCCTTATATATTAAGAAGGTCATTGTGGTGTGTTTTTTTAAAATGAAACTCGCTACCTCATTACCTTTAACTTTTTACCTGTTACTTAAACGTTTAATGTGCCATTTCAGTTAAAGAAACAAGTTGGTTCTGCATCGTTTGAGATCAAAACTCATGAAGATGCCACTACAATACGGCCGTTGTGGTAAGTTTTTTTTAAACCGAACTCGCTTCCTCACTACCTTCTACTTTTTACCTTTGACTCAAACTTTAATGTGCCATTTCAGGTAATACTTGGTTGTGGGACCGTCTTCGAGTTAGTGGCAGGGCTTATGGGGGATTATGCGATTTCGACACACATTCACGTAAAAATCAATTAAAATGCTGTTATGTGGATTCAACGTCTATTATGTGAATTCAACTTCTTTAACCATTTTTTGTAAACAGGATATTTAATAATGAATCGGGATCCTAACTTGCTAAAGACGTTGGATATTTATGATGCCACCAGCCTTATATATTACAAGAAAGTCTTTGTGGTGTGTTTTTTTTTAAATTAAACTCGCTACCTCATTACCTTTGACTTTTTACCCATGACTTAACCGTTTAATGTGCCATTTCAGTTAAAGAAACAAGTTGGTTCTACATCGTTTGAGATCAAAACTCATGAAGATGCCACCAGCCTTATAGATGACAATACGGTCATTGTAGTAAGTTTTTTTGTAAACCGAACTCGCTTCCTCACTACCTTTGACTTTTTACCTGTGACTCAAACGTTTAATGTGCCATTTCAGGTAATACTTGGTTGTGGGACCGTGTCCGAGTTAGTGGCAGGGCTTATGGAGGATTCTACGATTTCGACACACATTCAGGTAAAAATCAAGTAAAATGTTGTTATGTGGATTCAACTTCTATTATGTGGATTCAACTTCTTTAACCATTTTTTTGTAAACAGGATATTTAATAATGAACCGGGATCCTAACTTGCTACAGACGTTGCATATTTATGATGCCACTAGCCTTATATATTACAAGAAGGTCATTGTGGTGTGTTTTTTTTAAATGAAACTCGCTACCTCATTACCTTTGACTTTTTACCCGTGACTTAAACGTTTAATGTGCCATTTCAGTTAAAGAAACAAGTTGGTTCTGCATCGTTTGAGATCAAAACTCATAAAGATGGCACAAGCCTTATAGATGACAATACGGTCGTTGTGGTAAGTTTTTTTTAAACCGAACTCGCTTCCTCACTACCTTCGACTCAAACCTTTAATGTGCCATTTCAGGTAATACTTGGTTGTGGGACCGTGTCCGATTTAGTGGCAGGGCTTACGGATGATTCTGCGATTTCGACACACATTCACGTAAAAATCAAGTAAAATTATGTTATGTGGATTCAACTTCTTTAACCATTTTTTGTAAACATGATATTTAATAATGAATCGGGATCCAAACTTGCTAAAGATGTTGGATATTTATGATGCCACCAGCCTTATATATTACAAGAAGGTCATTATGGTGTGTTTTTTTTAAATGAAACTCGCTACCTCATTACCTTTCACTTTTTACCTTTTACTCCAACGTTTAATGTGCCATTTCAGTTAAAGAAACAAGTTGGTTCTGCGTCGTTTGAGATCAAAACTCATGAAGATGCCATGAAAAAACGGGACGTAAAAAACGCCATAATCGATCGTAAAAAAGCTAACTTGAGACACCATTGTTGCTTTGCTGAAGAAAATGCGTATGCACAGATAGGGTTTAAAGGGAGAACGTTATAGACGAAATAGTTCTGATTGAATAGAATTAAGGAAGCAACAGGAAGAACAACTTTAGTTTCTAGGGTTTGTAGAGAATATTGAAGCGTGATAAAGAAGATGGAGTCGATATAAAGGATTCGAGAGAAGGAAGAATAACAAAAGGGAAAGAGGATACTTTAGAGGTTAAAAATGTTATTTTTATACTTTTATTTGTTGTAAATTAAAATTTTCTACCCGGAAAATTTCTGGGTTATAACCTGGGCACATGATGTATACTGTCTATCATTTCCGTTAATATATCAACATATATATAATTAAAATATTTACGTCAACAATGTTAAAGTAGTTATTTTTGGATGTGGATTAGCACAATGCTAATCTGTTTTTTAATAAAATTTGATTTGTTGGATGTTTAAAAAAAGGAAATATATCTCAATTATCTTCTTTTAATGTGTTTAAAAGTTTTGTTGTGGAAAATTTGATGTGGAAAGTTTTTGTTATATTTTTACTTAGGTCATGTGTGGCTTCATGTACAATTGTGTTAAATACTCGGTTTAGGTAGCATTGGGTCAGGTTTGGTAATCGGGTTTCAGTTAAAAAAGGTAAAAACATAAGTGCCTTTATTTCTTTGGAATTATGGTAAAAAAAAGTGGTTTGGCCCACAACTCATTTCTTCATAAGTGCTTTGGCTTAACCGGTACCGTATTGCATAGCATAGGGGTGCACATGTAAAGAAAAGGAAGGAGGCGCCCCATGGAAAAAAAGTGTTATTTTACGGCAAATAATGTTTGAAAACATGTCTTTTAATCTCAACATGGTATATTTTTATTAATTAATATATATTTATATATATTTATTTTTTAGATATAAAGATTCACAACCCGGGAGTATTCCCGGGTGATAACCTAGTTCTTACATATAATAAACTAAATATTGTTTAACAAACAAAACACCAAATATATATATATAATGGTACGAGATAAATGAAATTTGGACAAAGAACTACAACTCAGTCCGACGACCTTTAAGATTTAAAGTGGTAACAAACTTTACTTTGATTCATATATTGTATAAATATTTTGACAAAATAATTGAAGGGGCAATCGTATATAATTTTAAAATTTTCGGACGAAAAATCGAGAATTATACACTTATAACAGAAACATTGGAGGGGGCGGGTGCACCCCCGGGCACCTCCTAACATTCGCCACTGAATATGGATAGAGAGTGATTAAAATAGTTTCAAAGTTTCGTGAGTTTAATATAGAATACATGTTGCACCCAAAAGTGGTAAAAGTAAAATGGGTTCGAGTATACTCACATTGGTTGCGTTGCAATTCCTTGTAGAGTAACACATGAGTAAAAGATTGGGAAATTCCAAAAGAACGAACAAGATTACCCTAGAGATTTGGAATGGCACAAAACGATCTAGTTAATAACTATACATTAATTAGAGTTCCTAATATCTTATGGTTTACGTATTAGTAATTGGTATATTATATTTTATCTCAACATTAACCTTCATTGTTATAAAAGAAATATATTTGATAACTTGTGTATGTTATTAACTTATGATAACAAAAGAAATTTAAATAACAGTAGATTAATTGTTAAGGTTTTTTTTTTTAGAAAAGAATTTAAATAAAATGATTTAATTAATAACAGATTTAAGGATTATTAACAAAAAGGAAAAATAAATTAAAATCCAAAAGAAATGGCCAAAACTTTGAATGAGTTTGATTTTTTTATTTCTTTTAAATGCCAATAGGAAAGTCACCTTCTTCCTCCAAAAAAAGAAAAAAAAAACCATACGTACTGTTAAAAAATAAAACTCAAAGTTTCCATTGATTCATTTGTGTAAAAAAAAATTAATGTCAGATCCATCATTTTATGTAAGTGTTGTTTTGTTTAGCTTTTAAATAGGATTAGTTGGTTATTATCTTCATAATGATAAACGAAAGATTCGACTGTTATTATTTCTTCTTAATTAAAACATCTACGTGATCTATAAAGTAGGTTCGAAACTTTTTCAATTTATTTGAATGAAAAATTATTGTATCTTAACAGAAAGTTTACGAACAAACAAAAGAATAAGAAATGTATACCGAGCGAGCCGAGTCGGTTCCGACGTAACAACAGTCGAAGTGGTTCCAGACGAGTAGAAGCGACAACAAGTAGCGATGAAGAGATTACGAGTGGTGGTGGCGACTCCGTTTGTTCCGGTGGAAAGTTTGAAGTTCCGGCGAGTTGTCTTCGAGTTTCCCGACGACGACTGGATTCTTCGGTTGGTTCCCAACGACGTGCTTGGTGCTCCGGCAAACTCCGACTCCGGCGAATATACCGAAACGTGTGGCGCGATCTCGTAATGTCTTCCGGTGTCGTATGGTCGTTCCGGCAAGGTGTAGATGTGGTGAGTATGTGTTTATCGAAACAGGAAGGGTGTGTATGTTTATGTTTGTCAATGTATATATTGTTATAAAACCCTTGATTATTATGTGGAAATCTTGCAAGGTTTCCAAAGAAAGTTTATGGTAAGGATTGAAAGGCATAAAGGGGTTTGGCTGAATTTATGTCTAGGTTCTTGAAAAAATCAAGAAACGTGTAAATGATGCCGAGTCCCGAGCAATCCGCATGCGCAAAATAATTGGAAGCCAAGAAGTCATGGCTGTCTTTTGGCGGCAAAATGAAGGAAGAAAAGGACTGGGATTTAACTTGTGTACTGATTATGTTTAAAGTTTCATGGACTTGCACAAACAGTCCCTAAATTTTCATCCTTTCATCACGTAAAAGGAAAGGTACCACTTTAGGTCCCTTAACTATACTAACCTGAATAAGCTGGCTTGGTTAATTGGTTTAGCTTAAACTCTCATTATAACTCATCAAATTAACTAGGTTAATTAACTTGGTTTACTAACTAGGTTAACTTATTTTACTTCAAACTAACTTTGAACTCTAACAAAACTAACTTTATAAGTTAACTTGGTTAGGTTATGCAACCTTAATAACTAACTAGTTTATATATAAGTAAACTTTTTAAATTAGATTAATTAAATAAATAACTATATTGATTTTTAACCAAATAAATATCTGAATAAAAATCTCGCATCAGTTATTTTAAATTTCACGAAAAAAATTTTGAGTTTCAAGGATTAGGATCCAAAATTTCAAAACGGGTCGGATTTTGGGAATCCAATTTGACGGATGTTACATCTGATGTCATATTTATACTTTTTTTTATGATAGCATATAAACCACAAATTTGGTTTTGTTGTTTTATTCAATAATATTTACATGATGCATGATGGCATATAAAATTAAGGTATAATGTAGAGTCAATTTACATAATACACTACGTTATAACATATCGTAGTAGAAAACAAGTTATAGAAAAACTTTATAAAATAAGATATATATCTTTTCATCACTTGCAATAAAATGTATGTAATTTATGCATAAATGTAACATGATATAGCCAATCACAGGTATATTATATATACACATATTTGTCACTATATTTTAAAACATAAACAAATGTCACTATCAACTTTCCCGATCATATAATAACATATGAATCTTTATTACTTGTAAATGAGCTTTCTTATACTAATAAATTTTATTGCTCAAGAAAATATAACATGCATCTTGAGAATTTTAGTGTCATGTTAATTTGCAAATAATATCCTTTACCACACAAATATTTCATAAAATCAAATCACATATTTAAATATATGATAGCAACTAAAAGGCTTATACAATTGCAATAACAATGATATACAACAAAGTTAACTAAGTAGTTGTCATATTATAACATATTATCATATAAATATGTGCATTATTGTAAATTCATTAACAGAATTGCACTAATGATTATCTTCAAATAGAACTATTAGACATCACCTTTTAATACAAATTGTATTTGGTAGTTCGTCATAAACTGTATAAATACTAATAACAAAAACTAATTAATGGACCAATCAAAAATCATAACCATAATAATAGTTACATCCATTCACCAAATCAAAGTTAAATTTATATATTAATATATTGAAAATTTCCCATTAACCTTGCGGATCATTTATCGGCGATTTCACAAAACATCATCCCAAAATCAATAAAATTTTGTAAATTAAACGCAAATAATGATTTAGAATTTGTAATGTCTCTTTGTGTAACACCTGTGTCATTTCAACCATCAAACAAATGCCAAACCAATGAAATATTGTATTTCATACTTTGGACTTGTATAAATATGTGTATCTTTTGCACATATCAACTCTTGTTCGATTTCAAACTCTAAATAGCTTTCTTGAAGGTTATACGCGCACTAATGCGTAAATATAACCAGTTTAATGCAACAAACACTCCGGAATAGTGAAATAGGTTTAACATACCTTAAATAACCTTTACATAACTTAGATATAATTTTTGGAAGGTTTGGTGTGGTGAAATCAAAGTTAAATCGCTTACAGGGACTAAAGTTGACAAACTGCGAAAGTATGCCAATTTGAACTGTAACAGACATTCCGGAACATGACCATAAGTTAAACATACCATAAATATCCTTTACATAGCTTAGAAATAGGCTCTGAGGTGTTCGGTATGCTAAAATAAACTTTTGTGTCATTCAGGGACTAAAAGTGTCAAAAAGTGCACAAGTTTGCATTTTCGCGCATAACTTACGTTCTGAATACATCCGGACATCCAAAAATTTATGTAAGCACTAAAATATTTTATTTTAGTGTTTGGCATAAGAAAAATCCATTCGTCGCGTCATTTGGATCGTTTTTCGCGCTTATGCGCATTCCGTCGTAATTAAGCGAACATCGCGTTCGTACGGCCAAACGAACCATCCTCCGGCATATTTTTGAGCATGTTTTGAGTTCCCTATACTTTAACTTCATTTTAGAGCCTTAAAATGAGGTTAACGGGGTTCAAACGCATCGAAAAAGGCCTTAAACACGTGCAGGGACCAAAACTGTCATTTTTGAAACTTTGCTGAATCTGACACATGGTGGCGTAGCGCGAGCATCCCCTGCCTATGCCGTCGCGCTACGCGAGCGCCTTATCTGGACAGAAATATCAGTTTTGCACTTTCGGGACCAGATTCGATGTATAAACAGCTGTTTAATTCACAACCACACATTCTAACATGCTTAGTCAGCTGATAAGGATGGAATTTAGGCACCATAACTTTCCGACACTTGTACGGATACGATTAAGGCACGATATTCGACAAGCGATCTTAACGGTTCGGGTATTCCTATAAATACCCATCCACCCCCATTGCTAAAATCACTAGAATCTTGATCTTAGGAACTCTAAGTTGAAACCATTGTTTCATACCTGAGATTCTTGGATCGAGATTAGCATTCGGGGACCCTTCGTAAGTATTCTTTCGTTCTTTTCCTTATTTTATTGCTTTTCGAGTCAGAAAGTCAAACTTTGTTTGACTTTCAGCGTTGACCAGTAATGGTCAATGCGAAGTTCGTTTGAACTTCGCAACGTGAGTGTAATCACGTTGGTCATAGTCCCTTGGGACTATGCCCACTGATTACCACGTTGTCTAGGGTCGTAGGGTAGGCGATCTAATAAATCGCCTATACCTTCGAACCCGACCCAGTTTGGTCGATCATTAGGATCCGACCAAATACATTAGGTGACCATAGTAGATAGGGAATAACCTTCCGAGGTTATACCCTATGGTCGCTTCGTTTAAGTAGTTGTATGATAGGTAGTTTATATGCCTTAGGTAAATTACCAGAATACCCTTTTAATGTATAATTGGTAATTAAGCATATGTAACCAAAACCTTTGTCACATAACTGATTATGTAACATGTTTAGGCATATTCTACTTGTCATAGGACTAGTTAGGCGGTCCGAACGCGTTTCACGCGCGCGACGCGTTAAAGTAGCATATGTTACCTTAATGGGTCGCGATGGGTCGAAAGCACTTAGGTTTGGTTTCATTGTAGTATGTAGGCCTTGTTAAACCATATCATATGAGTTCCAACACTCATTTGGTTTACCAAGCCTCATCCTATCCGATCTCCCAATTTAAGTCCGGTTCATTTTTATAGTTTTAGATTGCCGACTGATTCCGTGCTCCCTCTAACTTTGTTTGGTTGTTCTTCAAGACCTCCAAGCATTATCAGGTGAGTACATAGTTCCCCTATTTTACTGTTTTCCAAACTGTTTTGGGGTGAAGCATGTGTACCTATCTGTTACTTTCATGTTTTCCAAAAGTATAATTGATTATACATGTTATTACTTATCATTTGACAACTAAATGACTATCTATAGTTTAAACACTGATTTCTCAAAGAACATAAAATAAAATGTTGAATTGTACTTATTTTATGTTCACCAGACCGATTGTTAGTATGATATAGCGCTATAGGATTTGACACCCCATTCCTGTTGTCATGGAATGTCTGAAACCAATTTGTTGCTCCATCCAAATAGGGATTTCCTTTGTGGTATCCCTATAGTCTCAAAGGTGTATTTTGATGCACTAGGTCTGAATGAATTCTTAAATCACACTATTAAAGTATAGTTGAATATACTCTCATGTGTGGTATTGTACAAAACCAACATATATTTATGAAACCAAAACATAGTTTAATATGTTATTTATCACATCTAAAGCATATTTTGATATGTTATATATGAAACCAAAAACATAGTTTAATATGTTACTTACAAATCCAAAGTATACTTTTAATATGCTACTATAAGGTTATTTGTTTAATCTTACATTTATTTATACAAATCACATTGAATACATATTACATGATTTACATTAGACATGAACATTTTACATCTTGATGGTTTGGTTTGAATAAGTGATTAAGTAACGATGCGTGTGTAATATGATACAAGCATGGTGGATACGCCGCTGGTACTTCCTATATATAAGTGTTTGTATGGTATTACATATATCGCAGCGTTATTTGAATCATTTCAGTTTGATACATATAAACATTTTATACAAATAACATACTTTTCACAAGACATTTATTTACAAACAACATATCTTATACAAACTCATTTTTACATGGTTATTCATTTAATCATGCATTATTCTCTTATTTATACATATCATCTGAACTTATCATTGTTTTTCAAATAATTTACTAAAACAAATGTTTTTGGGTTAAGAGTCATGGCTACGAGGTTTTACAAATTATAACCCGCTTGATTTGAGTTGGTTAATTAAGTTGTAATATTATACTCTTTTCAAAACAAGGTTTTTAAATAAAGTATTGCAACATCTAAACTAGCCATGATTTCGACACTCCCACAAAACCAATGTATTCGCCAGCATTTCTTTGCTGACCTCGTTTTTACACATGTTTCAGGTACTGCTTTTCAATGATTGTTGATACATGCTACGTTTAGGATGGACTCGTGCCTTAGCGACTTAAAACGAGACAATAACTAGTTAACTTATGTTATGTACCCTTTGTTTCTTGTTTAAACAATGTAAACTCTCATAATTGATTAATAAAACGAAACTTTAATTGCCATGGATTTGAAACGATTAATTCTGTTACAACACTCCCCGACATTTCCGCCACGTTTTGTATGTTCTACGTGGTCGGGGTGTGACAGAAAAGATGGTATCAGAGCCAATGGTTATAGGGAATTAGGTCATTAGTAATGCTTTGACCTAGTCTATAACCTTCTTAGGACCCTAACGCGAGTTTACTTGCGTTTAGTCATAAAACAATACCGTCACCTATCCTTAGGCGACGACCACAACAAGAACATAAATTTCAAAACCGCTTTGAAAACTAATCATCTGTTCTAGGATGATTAATTACTAGGTTTTGAACCCTCTATTGTAAGGTTTTGAACCCTCTATTGTAAGGTTTTGAACCCTCTGTTATATGGTTTTGAACCCCTTTGAGTTTTCAAAATCTCATCAAGGTTCTGGGTTTTAAATAATGTGAACACGTGCAAACTGGAAGGGTGAATGCCTATATTCTGGGTTTTCTGTCTAGGCAAGCACTTCGTATACATCTCATCAGACGCGAGACCAGTTGTGCTTACCTGGGAATTCTTGGGATGAGTGTTCACTTATAGGCGAGCATGTCTTCACGATACATTATTTTTGACCTATTTACTTTGATTAGTCATTGTCTCATTTGTTTGCTTTAGGTAACAAACAAATGATCGCGATTTTTATGCATTCTGTGTTCTTTTCCCTTGTTTCCTCCGATGTCTTCCATTTTCTTCATTATGCCTCTTCACCGCAACAAGACTAGAGTGTCCGGACCAGGTGCTACAATTGCCCAACAAATAGGCGTCGTACTCCAGAAGACCGTTGAATTAGCTATCACCATGACTCATCTCAGGGATGAAGCCGTGCAAGGGAACCGCTCCTTGGAGAAGTCAGTGAAACCGTCATCATCCAAATCAAATACCATGTTACAAATGTACCCCCGGTGGACGATGGAGACATTTGGTTAACATGTGTCGCTTTGCTGTTTAAAGCAAGGCAGTTGCAAACCCTGTTGCTGCTTAACCTTCAAGTTCTGCTTCATATGTCGCCCTGGCATATCTAGCGCCTCAACCTCATGAACTTTCTACCTTGTGTATCGACTTAAGCACGCCTAGTGCAAGGTGTCGAAGCACCTCTCGTTACACAAATTCCAAAATCCATGAAGGATCTTTCTATCCTCATAATCAGATCCTTGTGGATGAATATCACTCAAATCGGAGCCCTTAATTGAATTATCCGTATGCCTTAATACGTACATTACGATTCAATAAGGACAAAGCCGAATTCTTATTAAGATCTTCCTATCTTCATAGTTAGATTCTAATGATTAAAGTACCGAATGAAATTCATGGATTGGATTTTTAGTGTGCTTTAATTATCCATCCTCAAAGACAACAAATTAAAGAATCAAGTTAACTAATTTTTATGCTTATGTGTTTTCTTACATGTTTGTGGTTGTATGTGATCCATCCAAATCCTCGTAAAATCTTTCATATCTCATACGAGAGATTCATAATAGGATATCCAAAGTTACTATCTTAAATCCTTAATGGACTTCTACGTTGTAGTCAAGTCCCTTGGATTTTAAAGTACTATTCTATAATTAGATCCCTTAAGTGGTCTATTTAAGGAGATCGTACGACGGTTTAGTTAATAAGATCATATGTTGATATAGTTAAAAAGACCGCTCGTTGATTTAGTTAAAAAGATCCTTTGGTGATCTAGTCAAGTCGCTTCATGTTTATTCAAGTGATTATTTTCCTACGCATTATGAAATGAACTGTGCGGACTGTGCAAGAGATTACGTAATTATGGAGGCCTACATAATTATGGAATTCAGTGCACAGAAACCACAAGAAGTTTTGTTATGTGTTAAGACCTATAGTGACAAGAATAATGATACGGGAGAAGTCTTGGACCTCGACCAATGTCATTTATTTTCGCACTTCCCAATTCTGATCTCAATCATACACCAAGTTTCCTATGATAAGTCTTCATACGAAACGTTCTTCTGTCCGTAGTTCAAAACTCCATGTTTTGTTACTACAAGGACTTCACTTTGAGGGTTGACATCTTTGCTAAGAATCCTAACATGGCCCAGAGTTTTACTTAAGGGCTCAATGGATTTGTCTGAAGGCAAAACCGTCACAGCTGTCTCCACAAGTTTCCTCTAAAACTAAATTTCAGGACGAAATTTCCTAAAGTAGGGGAGACTGTAACACCTGTGTCATTTCAACCATCAAACAAATGCCAAACCAATGAAATATTGTATTTCATACTTTGGACTTGTATAAATATGTGTATCTTTTGCACATATCAACTCTTGTTCGATTTCAAACTCTAAATAGCTTTCTTGAAGGTTATACGCGCACTAATGCGTAAATATAACCAGTTTAATGCAACAAACACTCCGGAATAGTGAAATAGGTTTAACATACCTTAAATAACCTTTACATAACTTAGATATAATTTTTGGAAGGTTTGGTGTGGTGAAATCAAAGTTAAATCGCTTACAGGGACTAAAGTTGACAAACTGCGAAAGTATGCCAATTTGAACTGTAACAGACATTCCGGAACATGACCATAAGTTAAACATACCATAAATATCCTTTACATAGCTTAGAAATAGGCTCTGAGGTGTTCGGTATGCTAAAATAAACTTTTGTGTCATTCAGGGACTAAAAGTGTCAAAAAGTGCACAAGTTTGCATTTTCGCGCATAACTTACGTTCTGAATACATCCGGACATCCAAAAATTTATGTAAGCACTAAAATATTTTATTTTAGTGTTTGGCATAAGAAAAATCCATTCGTCGCGTCATTTGGATCGTTTTTCGCGCTTATGCGCATTCCGTCGTAATTAAGCGAACATCGCGTTCGTACGGCCAAACGAACCAACCTCCGGAATATTTTTGAGCATGTTTTGAGTTCCCTATACTTTAACTTCATTTTAGAGCCTTAAAATGAGGTTAACGGGGTTCAAACGCATCGAAAAAGGCCTTAAACACGTGCAGGGACCAAAACTGTCATTTTTGAAACTTTGCTGAATCTGACACATGGTGGCGTAGCGCGAGCATCCCCTGCCTATGCCGTCGCGCTACGCGAGCGCCTTATCTGGACAGAAATATCAGTTTTTCACTTTCGGGACCAGATTCGATGTATAAACAGCTGTTTAATTCACAACCACACATTCTAACATGCTTAGTCAGCTGATAAGGATGGAATTTACGCACCATAACTTTCCGACACTTGTACGGATACGATTAAGGCACGATATTCGACAAGCGATCTTAACGGTTCGGGTATTCCTATAAATACCCATCCATCCCCATTGCTAAAATCACTAGAATCTTGATCTTAGGAACTCTAAGTTGAAACCATTGTTTCATACCTGAGATTCTTGGATCGAGATTAGCATTCGGGGACCCTTCGTAAGTATTCTTTCGTTCTTTTCCTTATTTTATTGCTTTTCGAGTCAGAAAGTCAAACTTTGTTTGACTTTCAGCGTTGACCAGTAATGGTCAATGCGAAGTTCGTTTGAACTTCGCAACGTGAGTGTAATCACGTTGGTCATAGTCCCTTGGGACTATGCCCACTGATTACCACGTTGTCTAGGGTCGTAGGGTAGGCGATCTAATAAATCGCCTATACCTTCGAACCCGACCCAGTTTGGTCGATCATTAGGATCCGACCAAATACATTAGGTGACCATAGTAGGTAGGGAATAACCTTCCGAGGTTATACCCTATGGTCGCTTCGTTTAAGTAGTTGTATGATAGGTAGTTTATATGCCTTAGGTAAATTACCAGAATACCCTTTTAATGTATAATTGGTAATTAAGCATATGTAACCAAAACCTTTGTCACATAACTGATTATGTAACATGTTTAGGCATATTCTACTTGTCATAGGACTAGTTAGGCGGTCCGAACGCGTTTCACGCGCGCGACGCGTTAAAGTAGCATATGTTACCTTAATGGGTCGCGATGGGTCGAAAGCACTTAGGTTTGGTTTCATTGTAGTATGTAGGCCTTGTTAAACCATATCATATGAGTTCCAACACTCATTTGGTTTACCAAGCCTCATCCTATCCGATCTCCCAATTTAAGTCCGGTTCATTTTTATAGTTTTAGATTGCCGACTGATTCCGTGCTCCCTCTAACTTTGTTTGGTTGTTCTTCAAGACCTCCAAGCATTATCAGGTGAGTACATAGTTCCCCTATTTTACTGTTTTCCAAACTGTTTTGGGGTGAAGCATGTGTACCTATCTGTTACTTTCATGTTTTCCAAAAGTATAATTGATTATACATGTTATTACTTATCATTTGACAACTAAATGACTATCTATAGTTTAAACACTGATTTCTCAAAGAACATAAAATAAAATGTTGAATTGTACTTATTTTATGTTCACCAGACCGATTGTTAGTATGATATAGCGCTATAGGATTTGACACCCCATTCCTGTTGTCATGGAATGTCTGAAACCAATTTGTTGCTCCATCCAAATAGGGATTTCCTTTGTGGTATCCCTATAGTCTCAAAGGTGTATTTTGATGCACTAGGTCTGAATGAATTCTTAAATCACACTATTAAAGTATAGTTGAATATACTCTCATGTGTGGTATTGTACAAAACCAACATATATTTATGAAACCAAAACATAGTTTAATATGTTATTTATCACATCTAAAGCATATTTTGATATGTTATATATGAAACCAAAAACATAGTTTAATATGTTACTTACAAATCCAAAGTATACTTTTAATATGCTACTATAAGGTTATTTGTTTAATCTTACATTTATTTATACAAATCACATTGAATACATATTACATGATTTACATTAGACATGAACATTTTACATCTTGATGGTTTGGTTTGAATAAGTGATTAAGTAACGATGCGTGTGTAATATGATACAAGCATGGTGGATACGCCGCTGGTACTTCCTATATATAAGTGTTTGTATGGTATTACATATATCGCAGCGTTATTTGAATCATTTCAGTTTGATACATATAAACATTTTATACAAATAACATACTTTTCACAAGACATTTATTTACAAACAACATATCTTATACAAACTCATTTTTACATGGTTATTCATTTAATCATGCATTATTCTCTTATTTATACATATCATCTGAACTTATCATTGTTTTTCAAATAATTTACTAAAACAAATGTTTTTGGGTTAAGAGTCATGGCTACGAGGTTTTACAAATTATAACCCGCTTGATTTGAGTTGGTTAATTAAGTTGTAATATTATACTCTTTTCAAAACAAGGTTTTTAAATAAAGTATTGCAACATCTAAACTAGCCATGATTTCGACACTCCCACAAAACCAATGTATTCGCCAGCATTTCTTTGCTGACCTCGTTTTTACACATGTTTCAGGTACTGCTTTTCAATGATTGTTGATACATGCTACGTTTAGGATGGACTCGTGCCTTAGCGACTTAAAACGAGACAATAACTAGTTAACTTATGTTATGTACCCTTTGTTTCTTGTTTAAACAATGTAAACTCTCATAATTGATTAATAAAACGAAACTTTAATTGCCATGGATTTGAAACGATTAATTCTGTTACAACACTCCCCGACATTTCCGCCACGTTTTGTATGTTCTACGTGGTCGGGGTGTGACAGAAAAGATGGTATCAGAGCCAATGGTTATAGGGAATTAGGTCATTAGTAATGCTTTGACCTAGTCTATAACCTTCTTAGGACCCTAACGCGAGTTTACTTGCGTTTAGTCATAAAACAATACCGTCACCTATCCTTAGGCGACGACCACAACAAGAACATAAATTTCAAAACCGCTTTGAAAACTAATCATCTGTTCTAGGATGATTAATTACTAGGTTTTGAACCCTCTATTGTAAGGTTTTGAACCCTCTATTGTAAGGTTTTGAACCCTCTGTTATATGGTTTTGAACCCCTTTGAGTTTTCAAAATCTCATCAAGGTTCTGGGTTTTAAATAATGTGAACACGTGCAAACTGGAAGGGGAATGCCTGTATTCTGGGTTTTCTGTCTAGGCAAGCACTTCGTATACATCTCATCAGACGCGAGACCAGTTGTGCTTACCTGGGAATTCTTGGGATGAGTGTTCACTTATAGGCGAGCATGTCTTCACGATACATTATTTTTGACCTATTTACTTTGATTAGTCATTGTCTCATTTGTTTGCTTTAGGTAACAAACAAATGATCGCGATTTTTATGCATTCTGTGTTCTTTTCCCTTGTTTCCTCCGATGTCTTCCATTTTCTTCATTATGCCTCTTCACCGCAACAAGACTAGAGTGTCCGGACCAGGTGCTACAATTGCCCAACAAATAGGCGTCGTACTCCAGAAGACCGTTGAATTAGCTATCACCATGACTCATCTCAGGGATGAAGCCGTGCAAGGGAACCGCTCCTTGGAGAAGTCAGTGAAACCGTCATCATCCAAATCAAATACCATGTTACAAATGATATATTGGTTGAATCTTTGTATTGATTTTGGATTTTTTTTAATATGAAACCCTAATTTGGGGATTTTCTAAAAAACAAATCTGAAACCCTAATTTAGTATAACCAACAGGTATGGTTCTTCTCGATCTTTGCTGCTATAACCCGAAGATCCTTTGATTATTCAACTTTAATGTTGTTACACCCGCTTTTACTTCTAATAAAATGACGACCAAAGGACAATAGAACATAAACTTTTTAAAAGCGTCCAAACTTTTCTTAATTTATCGTAAAGATATCAATTACATTTGTGCGCTAATCTAACAAAATTTGGGCATGACCCGTCTGTCACGACCCCCGACCCACCCTGGACGGAATCAGGTGCCGTGAACAGTCCAGCGGTACCGGTTTTTAAAAACATTGCAGCGGAAATTTCATCAGGACCGCGAGTTAGGAAAAATATCAGAGTTTAGAAAACACCGGATTTTATTGAAAGAGATGGGATAAACCCATATTTTATAAAGTGAATTTTTTTTACAATATTTCTTAATTTGATTTAAATAAAATAAGCCACTTCTTGAAGCCTTTTCAGTGTCGTATCCAGCTCTTATCCCACTTACCTGAAAAATGTTTTAAAAAGGTTTTGTCAGAGATAACACTGAGTGAATTCATTCCATTTTTATAAATATATTGTTATACCTTACAGTATTAAGGTTTTTATATTTACCCAATTCACTCAGTATTTGTCAAATAGTGACAGTTCCAATGTGACAGTAATCATATCAATTATTGACCTTCACTTTAGTCCGATAGTGAATTCATCAAATAAATGTATTTGACTATTATTCAATTTATCTGTCACTAGGCGATTCCTGTGACTATAATCATATCAATATTGATTATTCTTTCAATTAATGATTCTGGTCATATCACTGTTGATCATTCTTTCAACTAGTGATTTTATAACACTGTTGATCATTCTTTCAACTAGTGCTTTCGGTCATGTCACTGTTGATCATTCTTTCAACTAGTAACTCAGATTATATTACTGTTGATCATTCTTTCAACTAGTAATTTCTATTCATAACACTGTTGATTATTCTCTCAACTCGTGTCTTCAGACATAATGATGTCCCGTGACATTTCTTTATCAAATATATTACTTTTGGCATAAAACCATTTAATCCAGAAAATGACATATATCAATTTATGTCAAATTACTATAACTTATCAAATATGTTAATTAAATAATTGTAATATCATTATTTAATATTTTAACGTGACTAAGACTAAAATATAATCTTAGTAAAATGCATAATTTCCACTGTTATTGTAATTATGATAATATTAACTAACTCTCTGGCAAATGATAATAATGAGAATCAAATAATATATATAATCTTTTATACCAGCAGTTAATATAAAAACTTAATCACTGTAAGTATAACTGGTAACCATTTAGGATTCTGTAAAATCTTTGTAAATATAATTGTTTCACAAAAAGGTGATAAAACTGTGAGAAAATATAATAGACTCACAAACTGTGAGAAAAGAGAAATGAACTCACATTGCAGATTTCTACGGCCAAAGCTTAGTCTACAGATAATCCTTGATATATTGCAGATTTAATTTGAGCAGAGCCTAGCCTATTGATTAGCCTTTTTAACCTAATGCACACGAACTAGGTAAGTAACTTAATATAGCATTTTACGATAACTCACGAGATCATATTCTCACAACGAATGACAAAGTGCAATACTTTATCCATCGAATTAACGATGATCCGTTGAATTAACAACGAACGACAAAGTATAATACTTTACCCATCGAATTAACGATGATCCGTCAAATTAATGACGAACGATAAAGTATAACCCTAATGTGGGCGGCACTTAAACATCCATTGGATATATGGATCGATCGGACAATGAATCGTAATAGCGATTGAGTTAATACCCTGTTCTGCAGCACCCCGCTATACTTAATTGGAGTTTCGTGTGTGTTAATTGAAGTATACAGACAATAACTCGAAGAATTTGACGAATTCTTTCGTCGTTTGAACACCAGAAAGCAAGTGCCAAACGCTGCTATTTATACACGAAATTGGACAAGCTTACGGACCGTAAGGCTGCCAATGTTACGGTCCGTATGATAGCTTACGGTCCG
Source organism: Helianthus tuberosus (assembly GCA_030545235.1). Taxonomy (NCBI): domain Eukaryota; kingdom Viridiplantae; phylum Streptophyta; class Magnoliopsida; order Asterales; family Asteraceae; genus Helianthus; species Helianthus tuberosus. Next base: position 30,870,920 of record CM060436.1, read on the forward strand.
TAAGGTTATCAATGTTACGGTCCGTATGAGACAGCAAATCACTATAGGGTAGCCACGCGTGGGAGTAGGCCTGCTGAGTCGACGATATATTAAAATTCAACTTCCTGAACACGCAATTATAGATAATCATCAAGTAGGGAATGCCCCCCCTGAGTTTTAGGGCCCTAATCCTGATTCTGAAAATTCTGAAAATTCTAGGATTCGCGTAGAATTACTTGGGTGTCTCAATTAGGGTTTCCTATTGGTCAAATTAATTTAATAATTATGACTTTTGATGAGAGTCGTTACATTCTCCCCACCTTAATAAAAATCTCGTCCTCGAGATTTGCTGGAATAAGTAGGAATACTTTTCTTCATCTCAGGTTCCAGCTTCCAAGTGTATTTGGGTTATGATATTTCTTTTAGACTTATGTCATATTCTAGTCAATAAAAACAATATTAAGGTAGATGACACAGAATCGAATTTTGTGAATATGAGTTGTACAATAGGTAGGATTTCAAAGGTTCAACGGAATTAATTCAAGAAATCAATGTCAAACGAATGAGATGAAATGATATAATTTCCAATGTGACTAGGTTCAATCCAAAAGATATATGATCAAATAGATATTTAAAATGAATGTAAAGAATTTTTAGAATCGAATAAAAATTCTTTGTCAAAAGAAAGCTTACTTTGATTGGCAACTGAAGAAGACTCAGAATCAACAAGCTCAAAATGAAATAAAAGCACGAAAATATTTTGTCAACTATCGAATCATAACAAGAGAAAATCAGTGTGTTGACATTATTGAATTTGCAAGGATACACTGGAATACAATAGAGTTTAGTGTATCATTGTCTTAATACATAATTGCATCAAGACTACTTTCAAATGATGAGTCAAACGAAATACATACGTGATTTTGAAAGATTCGTATGCTTATGATTAGCTCAAGCTACAAGTTTATAACGACTCCACAAGGTGTCGTAAGGATTGAAATAATTCAATAATTACGGTGACTGAACAATTTCACCGTATAATCAACTGAAAGCTTTAATGAAGAAATTTTGGATATTCAGTTCGAATAGGATTTTCAAATGATAAGACCAAATGAAATTTTTAGAATTTTCGATAAAAGATGAAAGAAACGTTAAGAGGTACACCGGAATATGATATGAATTTGTGTACACTTATCTTAACACATAATTGTATTAAGACTGTTTAAGATGATGAACCAACCGAAATTAAAATTCGTTCATCAGAAGTGAAAATGAGAATATCTCAAGATTCAAATTAAAGAAAATGCCACCCCAAGGTGTCATAGGAATTGAAAATAATAGTGGTGAATGAAACAAATTTCACCATGCTTTAAATCAAATGAAGTAAATCCGAATGTTTCAAATAAATCGAGTAGGATTGAAATCGAAATACTTGAATAATGTTTTTCGATCAAAGATGATAAAACAATAAGGATTACGAAACGCTCGATTGTTGATATAAAAATCTTTAAGAGATACACTGAAATATGAAATGAAATTGTGTATCATTATCTTAGCACATAATTGTGTTAAGATTGATTTTATAGAATAAACCAGCAAAACGGATTTAATATAAATAAATAATTAAACCCATATATGAGATTAGCACAAGCTTCAAATTTTATGAAAACGTCACCGCAAGGTGATCGTGACCAAATAAATGATTCAGTGAAAGTGAAGACCAAACAATTCTGTTATGGTTTTGAATAGATGAAATTCTTGACAGAATATATTTATTTATAGACTTTTATTTGTACTAGGGTCAAATAATAACTTAACTTAGATACTACATATCAGCGGCTACGTCTGGAATCATTTCTGTTTCTTGCGTAGTAAGTACGAATGCTCACGCGTTCTTCTTAGCTCCGTCTACAGTTCTGGCTTTGTTGTCAGGTGTTTTGGTTAGTTTAGGGCAATATGGTTTGATGTGTCCTGTTTCTCCGCAATTGAAACAAACAGTAGTTTTCCTTCTACACTCTTCCTCTGTATGTCCGGCCATCTTGCAGAGGTTACAGTAGGATGTTTTCCTAAAACGGCATTTTCGTGAGTGCTTTTTGTTACAGATTCTGCAGATAGGTTGCTCCAGTGATGGTTCAGTTCCTGTTTTCTTGTAGAATTCTTGGGAAATTTTCTGGGCTAACTCTTTCTTCTTATTTTCTTCTCTTGTGCGGATTAGTCCATCTGTCAGCATGTTAGCTAGTTCGACTGCTTTTTCAATAGTCTGTGGTCTAGTGGCCTTAACTATGTCTCGGATTTCACTAACTAATCCCCAAATATAACGAGAAATAAGTACAGGTTCTGGCGAAGCCAGAGTTGGTACCATTCTTGCATATTCGAAGAACGTTGTCGTATATTCACGAAAATTCACATCTATCATTTTATGATTTAGGAACTTGTTAGCTATTCGTTCCTTTTCATAAGGAGGACAGAATTTCCTTTCTATCATTTCCTTGAATTTTTCCCAGTTCATGGCATAAGCCATGTCGCTTCCTTTTGCCTGAAGAATTGTATTCCACCATTCTAAGGCTTCTTCCTTAAAAAGATTGGATGCATACATCACCTTATCTTCTTCGGCACATTTGCTGATTGTAAGAACAGCTTCCGTCTTTTCCAACCATCGCAGAGCAGCTGTGGCTCCTTCACTGCCGGCGAACTCAGTTGGTTTACAGGCTAAAAATTCTTTGTAGGTACACCCTAGAGTCATCGCCTTCTTTTTCTTAGGAAATGGGGTTTTGATAATATCATCATTACCTCCATTGACACTATGGCTAAAACCATCGTCACGAGTATGCTTGCTACTCACAACTTTGGTAGGTTCTACGGTATTTTTAACAGCTTTAATTATTGAAGGTAAAGCATTAGCTATTCCTTGGGCTATTAAATTTTCTATAGCATTTTTATCCAAAGGATTTTCATTATTAACATGAACTTCTGGATTATGTGGTACTTCATTCGACATCTGAATTGTAAACATTTTCACATATCACAGAAAACAAACAATACTTCCAGGATATTATCTGTTCATATTAACATATATATATTCATATATAACACATATGTTAATTTGTATCAGTTTCCTAACTTTATTGTTTAAGTTTAGGTATTAAAAAGAACACCTAATTAGCTTAAACAAGTGGCTTTTTGAGTTTGGCTCTGATACCACCTTCTGTCACGACCCCCGACCCACCCTGGACGGAATCAGGTGCCGTGAACAGTCCAGCGGTACCGGTTTTTAAAAACATTGCAGCGGAAATTTCATCAGGACCGTGAGTTAGGAAAAATATCAGAGTTTAGAAAACACCGGATTTTATTGAAAGAGATGGGATAATCCCATATTTTATAAAGTGAATTTTTTTTTACAATATTTCTTAATTTGATTTAAATAAAATAAGCCACTTCTTGAAGCCTTTTCAGTGTCGTATCCAGCTCTTATCCCACTTACCTGAAAAATGTTTTAAAAAGGTTTTGTCAGAGATAACACTGAGTGAATTCATTCCATTTTTATAAATATATTGTTATACCTTACAGTATTAAGGTTTTTATATTTACCCAATTCACTCAGTATTTGTCAAATAATGACAGTTCCAATGTGACAGTAATCATATCAATTATTGACCTTCACTTTAGTCCGATAGTGAATTCATCAAATAAATGTATTTGACTATTATTCAATTTATCTGTCACTAGGCGATTCCTGTGACTATAATCATATCAATATTGATTATTCTTTCAATTAATGATTCTGGTCATATCACTGTTGATCATTCTTTCAACTAGTGATTTTATAACACTGTTGATCATTCTTTCAACTAGTGCTTTCGGTCATGTCACTGTTGATCATTCTTTCAACTAGTAACTCAGATTATATTACTGTTGATCATTCTTTCAACTAGTAATTTCTATTCATAACACTGTTGATTATTCTCTCAACTCGTGTCTTCAGACATAATGATGTCCCGTGACATTTCTTTATCAAATATATTACTTTTGGCATAAAACCATTTAATCCAGAAAATGACATATATCAATTTATGTCAAATTACTATAACTTATCAAATATGTTAATTAAATAATTGTAATATCATTATTTAATATTTTAACGTGACTAAGACTAAAATATAATCTTAGTAAAATGCATAATTTCCACTGTTATTGTAATTATGATAATATTAACTAACTCTCTGGCAAATGATAATAATGAGAATCAAATAATATATATAATCTTTTATACCAGCAGTTAATATAAAAACTTAATCACTGTAAGTATAACTGGTAACCATTTAGGATTCTGTAAAATCTTTGTAAATATAATTGTTTCACTAAAAGGTGATAAAACTGTGAGAAAATATAATAGACTCACAAACTATGAGAAAAGAGAAATGAACTCACATTGCAGATTTCTACGGCCAAAGCTTAGTCTACAGATAATCCTTGATATATTGCAGATTTAATTTGAGCAGAGCCTAGCCTATTGATTAGCCTTTTTAACCTAATGCACACGAACTAGGTAAGTAACTTAATATAGCATTTTACGATAACTCACGAGATCATATTCTCACAACGAATGACAAAGTGCAATACTTTATCCATCGAATTAACGATGATCCGTTGAATTAACAACGAACGACAAAGTATAATACTTTACCCATCGAATTAACGATGATCCGTCAAATTAATGACGAACGATAAAGTATAACCCTAATGTGGGCGGCACTTAAACATCCATTGGATATATGGATCGATCGGACAATGAATCGTAATAGCGATTGAGTTAATACCCTGTTCTGCAGCACCCCGCTATACTTAATTGGAGTTTCGTGTGTGTTAATTGAAGTATACAGACAATAACTCGAAGAATTTGACGAATTCTTTCGTCGTTTGAACACCAGAAAGCAAGTGCCAAACGCTGCTATTTATACACGAAATTGGACAAGCTTACGGACCGTAAGGCTGCCAATGTTACGGTCCGTATGATAGCTTACGGTCCGTAAGGTTATCAATGTTACGGTCCGTATGAGACAGCAAATCACTATAGGGTAGCCACGCGTGGGAGTAGGCCTGCTGAGTCGACGATATATTAAAATTCAACTTCCTGAACACGCAATTATAGATAATCATCAAGTAGGGAATGCCCCCCCCCTGAGTTTTAGGGCCCTAATCCTGATTCTGAAAATTCTGAAAATTCTAGGATTCGCGTAGAATTACTTGGGTGTCTCAATTAGGGTTTCCTATTGGTCAAATTAATTTAATAATTATGACTTTTGATGAGAGTCGTTACACCGTCCGTAAGACGAGTGTATCCCTGTTTCAACCATCATCAAACAAGCAAGTTTACGACCCGTTCGACTAGACGCGACTAAAAACCATACATCAAGTGTTAAAAAGTGTAACTAACAACAATGCTATACAAAAACAAGCATTTGACCCAAAATATTGATACGTAATAGCGGAAGCGCTTGATGATCATAAAGTGTGCATATGCTCGCTCCAAATTGCCAAGTCGCCTAAATTGAGGATTTACCTACATTCGACATAACAAATAAGTTAGTATTTAGACACTAACAATTCTAGGTAGTAAACCCATTCGCTTCTTTATCGGATTAACATCATTCAATTACTTTGCTAACCGTTAAACATATCATTACATGCTTGCTTCAAAGTAGAGGCTAAACATACTTTGCTTAACATACCCGTTAAGAACGGATACTAGCATCATTACATCACCTTCATTCGATTTGTTCATAACGAACAATCATAGTCATTACATTCTTACATCATACTCCGATCCGAGAAGACGGATCGAGTAGACTTTCATCCATTACATACTTAACTTCCCATACCCGGTTCAACTAAAAGAACCGGATATGATGCGTCAACTTTCATATTTTAATCATTCCTCACAATCCGTTTATGACGGATTGTACCTTTACTTTCAACTACCATAGAATTCAATTCTCACAACTTTGACATAACAACACGATACAATTAAAATTATTTTACATATGACAACATCATAAATATAGAAATGTGATGTATACTAACGTACCTCGATCTTGTGAACTTTCCGACTTCCTAGTGTTGGAACCTTCTTCTTTCACGCCTATAACAACACATTCATTCATTTATTTAGTACAACTAAATCTCATTCATTCACCTTCCAAATTATACATATTATTCTTTTGAGCATTTCATCAAACACCTAGTGTGCGTACAACATATGAAGCATTATGTACATGTACCCTATGCTTAATTTCACTAGATATCATCATAATCCATATTATCAACCATTCTTGCACAAATCATTCATCATACACATAATAATCTATCAATGTTCTAGTATTCACACAATTATTCATAGCCTTTGCTCTACTTAATCAAATGACATAAACATCATACTACTGGAACAAGTGGGTTTTCTTTCAAACCTTCAATACAAACGAAATCAAGCATAAAACACCCTCTAATGATGGTTCTAGTTCATACACAAGCATAATTTCATACTAATTCACTGATTGATCGAAACTCATGTTCACTATCTATCATCAAATCACAAAATCCGACTTACCCTATGTAGGAAACTTTTAGATGGTTGGAAATTTCGTCACATGCATTCGAATTTTGACCCAGAATCACATCCAATTTAGATTTTTATGAACTAGGGTTAAAGAGGGGATTTCCCCTCCTGCTCTCTCTTGTGCGCGACCCCCAAAACCCACACACTGGGTTCTTTTTGTTCTTAATTTGTTACTAAAACAATTACAAACTTAGCCCCTCAAGTTACTTATGTTTTTCATTCTTGTACATCACATGTATATATATATATATATATATATATATTTTACTTTCATTATTTATAATAACTTAATTAATCATAAAATCATTTAACCATTCACAATAATTTTTGTCATAAAATTCGGGGTGTTACAAGTCTACCCCCTTAAAGGAGGTTTCATCCCCGAAACCTTTCTCATTCCAACTTGGACCACTTCTACTCTTACTCTTTCATCTATTTATTCACGATGCTTAATACAACATAGATGCATTCGGGATCTTGGAAAGAGTTTCATTCACGCATACACGTATTTGTACGCATCGTCCCTCCGTTCTTAAATCAAGTAAATTACTTTCATAATCACATATATGTCAGAATCTGATCCAGAGCTCTTATTAGTGTCGTTTTATACTTTATAATGCTAGTTCCTAGCATACATCATCACTAGCGGTTCGTTCATTGAAATTTATTCCAAATGTATACTATTGGTCGTACAAGCTTATGCTTACGGCTTGTTTCTATCTTTCTAAATAAGCGTAACACATTCATACATTTACTAATATAAATAAATCGATTTTATTTCATTCCGCACACGAATCATGCACGATATAAATCATTATTGTAATCATGAGCAAACCCCCTTATCCAATTACTAACATTCTTCTAATTACTTTCTTGTTCATATGAGGGCTTAGCATAACATTATATATATACTATAAACATTTAATGACTTAGTGGTAGTAATTCAAAGCTACCCACTTCCTAATTACTTTTTCATACTTAATACGAGTATAAAGCATCATTCTACAGTTACTACCGTCACTTGAACTAATTACAAGTTTGAGTTTAGCCTCAAATTTAATCCTTCGTACACTTTAGTATTAGCTCCTTGCATGAATTACTTATGATAACAACTAGGTATGTTGTGTACAAACACAATACGAGCGTTTAACCAATTCAGCTCAAACTTCCATTTAAGGCCTTTAGATCTCCCTCTTAATGACATTCATACCTTCTCACGCTGACCATTACAGGTCGATCATTGTATACCATACCATAATTATTCTACCCTTCATTTTTTTCACACTTACAAATAAACCTACGGATTCTTAATCATTATTCAAGAATTAAACATTTTGCTAACCTCGCCTTCAATGCATAAGTCAGTTATCCGTGTGCCGGATCGATTCGCTTCTTTATATGTACCTTCCGTACCAGAATTGGTCTCATTCATTTATGAAATATGCTCCCACTCATGAGCATCCTTCCACTAGCTTCATTACTATCATCTCACTAAGAATTCCATCATATTTATCTATAAATAAATAGTTAGCACATAACCCTTCATAATTGCGTCCTACAGGGTGCTTGTTCGCCTATTGTCTCTTTCACAATTTTCTTACGTACATGCTAAAACATATCATACATTCCATTTCTTACAATCTATCCTTTAATTTTATTGGTTATTTCGTCAACTTTCGCAGTTTGACCTTTCAAGGTCAGACTAACACCCGCTTACTTATTGTGGTCGCATTGAGGTACACGTTCGTACCATATACTTGCATAATTGCAAGGACTTCATTTACTTCGTTTGACTTTTCAGAAGTCTAATTGTAAATACATTCTTACATATGGGTATTAGTTATCCTATTCTGACACACCATCCTCTAGTCGAGCCCTAAGCTTCTATTAAAAATATAATCTTTTTATACGTACTTGGCGCGGGTCAATTCCCCTGACTCGTTATTCATACTTTGCGACGGTTAATACTTTCCAAACTGTGACAACGCATGCCCATACATTATGCTCACTTATAAGTAATAAACTTGACAAATCAAACATTAAATACCGGGTTCAAATGGCGATCGCCATTTGACCCATATGACTTATTTGAGTTTGGTACTTAGTTTTTATTCTTACTTGTTTAACCCGTCTTCACCTACGGATTCGAACTTTTAATTTATTACCTTCCATTCTTACTGGTTTGATCCGTGTTTGCTTATAGATCCATCCTTTCATTTCTTACATGGTTGAATCCGTTTCTCAGATTCAAGCGTTTTCCTTCGTACCTTTCTTTCTTCTGCCGTATCATTTACCATGTCATTTCTTATGAAACGTTTTCGTATTAATCTTCTACATTCAACTTCAAGTGTTGGGTCCTAACACTTAATTCCATGTCCTAATTCATGTAGCGCGTCTCTACACGACACTCTACATCCTATTTATAGTGGTGTTCCCACCCTTCTTTCTTGATTTTGTTTTACATTCAATTGTAAGCTTAAAACTTTTCATTCTTATCTTTCTTTCTTATATTGATCCGATCCTTTAAGAATCGTTAGACCCCTTTTTTACTAGCTTGACCGGACCTAAGTGAGATGATTCTCGTGTTCTTCTCGAGCTTCGGTCAGTACATGACCATCCCTTAATATACCATTTCCATTTGTTTGTTCACCGTATTTGGTGTTAATTCACCTACGTTCTCTAACATGTGTCATACTAATGAGTATCCTATATTACACGTATTTCTTACGTAATACTTCCAGCATTTGTAAGTAATTATTATTTACTGACTTCTACAATATAACCTTTTAAGATCAACCACCACCCAGTACTTGAATCAACTGACAAGATTTCCATTCTTACATATTATTACATTAGTAACATCGTTAGCTTATGTGAGCATACATACGACTGTTCACTTTCTTTTTATTCATACGTTAATCGACTTTCGTTATTAGAATTTCGTACATATGAGACATTCATTAATAGTTATCTCATTTCAAATCCATACAACTAAACTATCATCCAGCATGCCATGTAATTCATCTAGTACATAACACATTAACTCTTTACTTTAACAATTTTGTCTAACGGTCATCCCATGATATCCCTATACTGTTGACTTTCAGAAAGTCAACTGTCTCGTTTACACACTTTAAACTTTTGAACATGTAATCATCTAAATATGATAGACCGTAATAGTAATATTCTACGTATTCATACATACAATCTACGTAATCCTCCAAACAATACACATATATACATTCACTTTCATGTACTTTCACACGCTAATGCTTCATGATTCTACAAATAGTAAATTTCATTCAAGCTAACTATATAACATAATTCCAACGTATCCTATTATTAATAAGCTCGTATGATTCGCATTTAACACATATTCGCCTCTTAATCATAACAAGGAAAATCATTAAATACACATAAGCATCACACCATTCCAAACACAGGGACTAGCCTCTAATGCATAATTCTTGATCAAAGCATACATTTATCCGAATTCTCATACGAATTTCCATCTAACTCACATTCTTCAAATTATTTTCACTACTAATCTCCTCATTTTTATTTATTTATTAACAATTCAGGTTCATTCACATATTCAAGTACTTTAGTATACATTTACTTCCTTCATTATTCATTATCATACGTTTCCAACTCCACTTTATACATTCGTCATTCATTTCATGCCATTCCATACGTTACATTCGACTTTTATAAATTTTACTTTATCGCCAACGATCTACATAACTTTACATAACTTGTTATATCTTCTAATAACTTGACAAGAACATAAAACGGGCATTTCTGAGAAGTACGGGAACTTAAATTATAATTCACAAGCTTTCAATATAACACATATTTCATTAGTCCGTATTTACTTCATTCGCATTCTTACATTTTAAACTTTACTCACTTTTTAAACTTTCATCATTCATTCGTGTCTTTTGACACATTACTTTCGACCTTTACAAATTTCTTTTCATCGTAACCACTAATTGTGGTTACTTACATCTTATTAGGCCTTATGTGGACCCTACATAATCATTAGATAGGCTTTCGGACAACTCGGGAACTCGAAACGCGAAAATAATACAAAAATAAAGATTTTCAGCGGATTGAAATTCCGCTAGCCGTCGGCGACGGGTCCTGGAATGTGGCGTCGGCCACTTTTGCCCGTCGGCAGACCAATAGGGCGTCGGGACCAAGGGGGCGTCGGCGACGGCCTCCCGTTTGCTGAAACGCTGCTGAACTTCTTATGACTGTTCCGACCACTTCCCAGGTCCGTTTTCAGCCACACGGGTCCAGGGACTTCTTTATTTTACTCTCCTTATTACTTCTTAGCATACATAACTTAAAAACTTATACCGTGACACACTGTACACAATTATAATAAACAAAAACTTAAATTTTACCTCATTGGCGATCTTGGAGCGAGCACACTTTCGAATGAGCCGTCAGTTTGAGTTCAAGCATTACGTTAAATGCTCGAATCCCTCAAACCTCGGCTCTGATACCAACTTGTTTGTCACACCCCGAATTTCCACGTGTCACCGGTGGGCCCGGTGGGGAGTATCGTGACGTCATGGTTGGCAACATAATAGTCAAACAACACAATATTATTAAGCACAGCGGAAGCAATTGAAAATATAATACAACCGAATTTATTATTGTAATATCAATTGTCACAATATTCGGAAGTTTATCCACAGAAGGATCGAACATAAAATGGAAACAATAGTTCAACAGACTTTTAGGCATCTTAAGCTTGCGAGACTTCTATTGATGCTAAGGAGACATATCCAGCCAATTTCGTATAGTACCTGCATTTAGCCTTTTTGGAAAATACGTCAGTTTACACTGGTAAATACATTCAACTGACTCATTTTATAAAATGATTGAAAATTGGTTTGGATGCACATGGCATAAACATTTTTATTAACTTGGGAGAATTATTTAATATTATAATCTTGTTAACGATTTACATGTTACTTATGCGTTCAGTAGCCCGGACGTATCCGGGTTAAGGAATCAATAGACACACCACAATTCTAGAGTTATACACCGACAGGTGTACGCCTACACCCCGTGCTCAGGTCGTGGCTATCTCGTAAGATAATGCCAAGGATATCCGGGACATGGTCATTAACCCCCCCAAAGGCGGTAAAGTAAACAATACTGTTTAAACGAGCCGTTCAAATTATTCAATTAACCACCTCAGCGATGGAAGATTTGACGCCCGATCAAGCGGTACGCTATGTACCGTAACCCAAGCCCGTATAGGGAAAATAAGTTAAAAGTATTTACCTGAGCTAAATATAAATTCAATCCCAGCCGTATATCAAATCAGCAAGTACAGATAGCTTTTACTGGGCTCCTAATCTGGAACGAAGGTTTTTAATAACCTATTAGAATCCTAACGGGTCTTTAATTAAGCTTAAGCTTAGACCGGCTAGTTTCAAAGATACGGTTCGTACGCACGATTAAGCGAAGACCGGATAGAATGTGATTTAGACCCGACAAGTTTGAAGACTTGTTTAATATGGGTTTATTATTCACATTCTGGATTTTGAGATAAAACCGATAAGGTTTGACCCGTTTCGACTAATTTATGTAAACTTGTTACATAAACCGAACCGAACGCGAAATAAGCGTAACGGGTATCCGTAAGAGCCATATACAGGTTTCCTAAGTTAATATGCTTCAAATAGGTTGTGACATCAGTAGGATGTCTTTCGTTATGCCCGAAATGAATTTAAACACAAACTATGCCCCGTAGGGGTAGTTTGGTCATTTTAAAGTTTGTAAAAGTGTTTATATGTTCAACTGAGTTACAGGTCTGATGTAAACAGCAAACATACTTAAATTGATAATTTATATCAGTAGGCCAAAGCATATATGTGAACTTTATCATTTTTAACCAAACTATGCCCCGTAGGGGTATTTTGGTAATTTCACATAAGCCGAAAAGCTCAAAACTGAGGTCTGAGTTCATCAACCTTTGCTTACTATTAAAACATCATAATTTGCCTCATATATCAGTAGGTATCAACCCGGGTATGTCCAATATGATTTTAAGACATACTATGCGTTAAAAACGCTAATTATGGCGATTAAAGGCCATTTCCGGGTTCTATACTTAAATCTGATATTTTTATATTTCCAGAAGGCTTAAAATAATTTATTTAACATATGTGATCAGTAGCAAAAGGTTTGGAGTCGTTTAGATAAGTAAAACTCATTTTATGGCCCGTAAGGGCAAAACCGACAATTACCGGATTAAGCCTACGACTACTAGTTATGCTCGGCCTAAAATTGATTAAAAATCTTTAAAAATCCCAAAATAATATATTACATCAGTGGGTAAAAGATTTGATATCAAAAAGTATGTTTAACTAGGCTATACGCTAATTACGCCATTTTGTTAACATAAAGCTTTAATTTAGCGACAATGAGCATAACTCTTAATCTACAAGTCAAACTGATGTCAAACTTTGCATACAAGTTTATATATCAGTAACTAAGGTTTCTACACTTTTACATTTTCATAAATCATGATTTAAGGTAATAAGGGCATAACGGTCAACGTATGAGCAATTAACGGAAATATGCATATTAATTGGATAACTAGTGAACCAAGGTGTATGATCACAGAGGGTTGTTCTAACATGTATCCTAATCCAATTAAAGTTCTGAGGCATTTCTAAAATATGCCCAAACGGGTCAGAACTGAAAGTCAACGAGAAAGTCAAACTATGTGACTTTCGGTTCCGAACCGGGTCTAAACAGGAAATAGTCGGGTTGAACGTGTTGGGACATGTTCTTACACTTATTTCTAAGTTATAACAATGTTCAAACAGGTTATATATGTTCTAGATAGCTAATTATGCATAAATGACATTTTAAGCATTATGTTGACCTTTTAAGTAAAGGTTTGACCCGACATTTGACCTGCTTAGGATGGTGATCAGGGGAAACCCTTTCGGGGTTTTATTACCCACATAAATACCATCCTATAACTACTTTCACTTTGACTAATCACTGGACCATTAGTGATTAATCTTAAAGTCAACCGTTAATTACGACGGTTTGACTTTTAAGCTAAAACTAAGCTAAAACTTAATCAAGAAAGGTTTAGCAAACTTACCAAGGTCCTAAGCTTGATTAGGAAGGGCTTGGGTCTGCTTTGAAGCTCCAGAAAGGCTCCTCAATTGCAGATGAAGGTGTGATTGAAATGTTGCAACTTAAAGCCTTTATATAGTGATTTTAATCACCATAAGATGTTGACAACTAGGTCTATTACTTACCACAACTGATCAACATGTGTCCTACATGTTTAGGGAGTGTTTAGGGGCCAAGGGTGATGAGGAAAATCGATTAAAGATCAGTTGCAACCTTTAAAACAGCCAAAAGCCAAACTGCTGCATCTGGGCATGGCTAGCGCACCGCTACGCTTCTGATGTAGCGCACCGCTAGCCCTTCTTAGGGGCAATTCTTCCATTTTTCAGTTTGCATCCCTGGCTCTTGGTGCTCCGAAAGGTCAACCAAGCTTAATTCTTGCATTTTGACCCCTTATTATTTACCCACAAGGGCTTTAGGACTTATACCCACTTTGCCAAGTCCCCGAACACTTCCGGTTAACCCGAAAAGTCTTATCTTTCAACGTTTGCACTTTAACCCCTCGCACACGAATTTGATCATAACTTTCTCATACGATAACGAAACTTTATGAAATTTATATCGCGTATTCTAATGAGCATAATTTACATTTAAAAAGCTTCGGGTTTGTCAAAAGGTCACTCAGAGGTATATCTTTAACATGTTGACACATTTAACCCCTGTAGTTTGTAATCTCTCACTTTTAGCTTCGTATGATCCATGATTTATTCGTTTGATGTTATAAACATCATGTAGGGTTATTATGAAGTATATTTATTCACTGTTGACACTTAGAATCTGTATATCACATACTTTCCATGTTTGTCAACTCTAGTCCTTTTATAACATTCTTTCACACGTTCAAACTTTATGACACGTGTCAACACATTATAGGACGTGAATTTTCGAGGTGTTACATTGTTACACCCGCTTTTACTTCTAATAAAATGACGACCAAAGGACAATAGAACATAAACTTTTTAAAAGTGTCCAAACTTTTCTTAATTTATCGTAAAGATATCAATAACATTTGTGCGCTAATCTAACAAAATTTGGGCATGTCCCGTCCGTAAGACGAGTGTATCCCTGTTTCAACCATCATCAAACAAGCAAGTTTACGACCCGTTCGACTAGACGCGACTAAAAACCATACATCAAGTGTTAAAAAGTATAACTAACAACAATGCTATACAAAAAAAAGCATTTGACCCAAAATATTGATACGTAATAGCGGAAGCGCTTGATGATCATAAAGTGTGCATATGCTCGCTCCAAATTGCCAAGTCGCCTAAATTGAGGATTTACCTACATTCGACATAACAAATAAGTTAGTATTTAGACACTAACAATTCTAGGTAATAAACCCATTCGCTTCTTTATCGGATTAACATCATTCAATTACTTTGCTAACCGTTAAAAATATCATTACATGCTTGATTCAAAGTAGAAGCTAAACATACTTTGCTTAACATACCCGTTAAGAACGGATACTAGCATCATTACATCACCTTCATTCGATTTGTTCATAACGAACAATCATAGTCATTACATTCTTACATCATACTCCGATCCGAGAAGATGGATCGAGTAGACTTTCATCCATTACATACTTAACTTCCCATACCCGGTTCAACTAAAAGAACCGGATATGATGCATCATCTTTCATATTTTAATCATTCCTCACAATCCGTTTATGACGGATTGTACCTTTACTTTCAACTACCATAGAATTAAATTCTCACAACTTTGACATAACAACACGATACAATTAAAATTATTTTACATATGACAACATCATAAATATAGAAATGTGGTGTATACTAACGTACCTCGATCTTGTGAACTTTCCGACTTCCTAGTGTTGGAACCTTCTTCTTTCACGCCTATAACAACACATTCATTCGTTTATTTAGTACAACTAAATCTCATTCATTCACCTTCCAAATTATACATATTATTCTTTTGAGCATTTCATCAAACACCTAGTGTGCGTACAACATATGAAGCATTATGTACATGTACCCTATGCTTAATTTCACTAGATATCATCATAATCCATATTATCAACCATTCTTGCACAAATCATTCATCATACACATAATAATCTATCAATGTTCTAGTATTCACACAATTATTCATAGTCTTTGCTCTACTTAATCAAATGACATAAACATCATACTACTGGAACAAGTGGGTTTTCTTTCAAACCTTCAATACAAACGAAATCAAGCATAAAACACCCTCTAATGATGGTTCTAGTTCATACACAAGCATAATTTCATACTAATTCACTGATTGATCGAAACCCATGTTCACTATCTATCATCAAATCACAAAATCCGACTTACCCTATGTAGGAAACTTTTAGATGGTTGGAAATTTCGTCACATGCATTCGAATTTTGACCCAGAATCACATCCAATTTAGATTTTTATGAACTAGGGTTGAAGAGGGGATTTCCCCTCCTGCTCTCTCTTGTGCGCGACCCCCAAAACCCACACACTGGGTTCTTTTTATTCTTAATTTGTTACTAAAACAATTACAAACTTAGCCCCTTAAGTTACTTATGTTTTTCATTCTTGTACATCACATGTATATATATATATATATATTTTTTACTTTCATTATTTATAATAACTTAATTAATCATAAAATCATTTAACCATTCACAATAATTTTTGTCATAAAATTCGGGCTGTTACAAATGTATGTTTAATTTGTGAATCATTCATATATGCTCATATTTGTGGAATAACCTTTGATTTTGTTGGTCAAATCTTGATTGTTTCTAAACTGTTTCTATAATCTTGATTACTCACACGAAACTAATCGTTTTTAAATTCAAATATTGATTTCTATTTTGTTGAATCGGCTTTGATTTTGTCGGTCATATGTTCATGTTTTAGAGGCTATTTGTTTTGTTTCATCTGAAATCACTTTATCATGCTTGAGCTTTTGTGTGATTTTGATTTATCATTTATACTTTTGTTCGTATTTTAGAGTTTAAAAAAAATCACTTTTAATGTTTTGTTCAAGGACCACGAAATAGCTGATCTGACTTTAGGCGATTGAAGTTTTGGTTTACATAATGTGTACGTGCACTGTTGTTGCCGCTTTGACCCGTTTCCTTGCAATTGTTAAGGTAAGAATTTCACAATTTTGTAACTCAAATCCTCAGAACATATGTGTTTGTAAGTTCTGCTTGAATATGGCTTACGATTCTACCTTATATGTTTCAGTAGTTGAAGTTTATATTAACAACTATTGAATTACAAATTTTAGATTAATCTATGATAACTGAGTATTGGTAATCATATTAATGATTTTGGAATGTGATGTAATTTGGTGGGGCACATCTGACTGGTAAGATTTGGGCTTTATAATTTTATAATATAATCCATCTGTTGTTTCTTCAATAAATATTACATCTGTAGTATAAATAACATGTTTTTGAATGTTGATAGGTTATTTTAAATAGCTGTTATTTTCATCGAGGGACTCGAACATACCCGTTTATTAAAGCTTTTTTGTAGTGTAAAGAAGTTGTAAAATAAAGATTTCAAGAAATTTTATTGCAGGTGCCAGAGCCTGAGGAAACTACATTTAATGCCCCAATAATCAGAAGTTTTCTTTGTAGATCTCATTTACACTACACTCCATTTATGTTTATCACTTTGACAGATTGCTCTCTCTCTCTACTCGAATTGTTCTTCTTCGTTGATTCAATCCAGTCTCCTTCCTTCAAAAAGGTTTGATCTTTTTTTATGTTTATATCAATATTATTGCAATTAGGGTTTCCTCTGCTTCAATCGACTTCTACAGCTATTCGTTCGATGTTTGAATCGACGCTTTTTCAAAATCGGATTGTAAGCTTTCTTAACATGTAAGCTTTCTATCCCTATTTTATTTATCTCGATCCATCACTATATTTCAAAACCCTAAAATTGATTTTGTATAATGTTTGTTTCCACAGCCTTTTCATATATAAACATGGATCTAATCGATTACATCTCTCTCATCAAAGATGTTGCAACCAACGATTTTTATCTGGTCAAACACAGGTATATGCTTCTTATATGTTGTAGGTTTGGTATTCAATTTTGGTATTCTTGATTTTATGATGTTGAAAACATTTGGGATTTGTGATTCTAGATTCAGATTCTTGGATTAGGGTTTTTATTTCATCCCAAATCTCATGTTTTTTTATATTGAAATTGTAATAAAGTTTTGATTTTGGGTTTAATGATTGCTCGCCCGTGGTTGCGGACAGCTCTGTTAAAACCCTAAAAAGGTCTCAGATCTCCATACAGGTATTAAAACAGATCTCTATACAAGGTATTAAAGAGAGTCTTTATGCATACTTGAAACAAATTAGTATCAATGGTGAAGATCCACATTTGATCTCTTATTTAATATTAGCGCTTGGACTTTGGATTAATATACCTGGAAATCATTTTGAGCAACAAAGTCATGGTTTCTGATGTCCTTATGGCTCTTTAAGACACCCTTCACTTATTATTTATACTTTCGATTCATTATTTGTTAAATATATCACTATATTAGTATATATCTTTATGAATATGATATTTTTAATTGCAGGTCACGTTACGCACACCATTCAATTTTGCTCTAGAGATCCCTGTATTCTAGCTAACGGGAGCTTTTTACATGGATAATAAACCTATCCTTGAAGAGTTAAAGTTGATAGAAAAGTGAGTTTTAAGGAACATAATTCAAGATAAAAAAACTAACATTTGTAGATCTTAATTATTTAAAGGTACACATATTTATAGGTTTGCATTTTTATGGAACAATTGCTTTGGTTAACTTTCTTGTAGGATCGATTTGACCGACCGAATGAGTCGATATGAGTCAATACACACTATTTGAGTGGCGGAAACACTCAAACAGATTAGAATCAGAAAGAACGGAGTAGAAAATAGAAGTATATCACTTTACCCACGTCTCTGATTGATATTACACTGATTACATCCAAGAATCAAACCGGCAGCACCTCGGTATGATTTTCTAATCTTCTGCCTGTCCGTTTCAAATGAACAATACAACACACCTATTTATAGTGCCAACCATTTCGTTTGAAACATACATGATAGGTTCAAACGGAACCTTTCAAACGGACAACACATTTCAAACGGACACTCCAAATGACCAATTCAAACGGACATGTTTCTTAATTTGTCTCATGTGCACATAATTTCTTGTATGATGCAATGATGATGTCACTATTGTGATGTCATCATCAAAGATGATGACATAATGCATGATCAGATCCGTAAAGTGACCAAGACTCGATATAAGACGAAGACGACAGATGTATGCACCAACAGACTCCCCCTCAGATGTTGAGGAGTCTTAAGTGTCGAGTCTTCTCAATCTTCAGTCTTTATCAGTCTTTTTTCTTTCTTAGCATATACCAGGATCTTCTCTTTGGCTCTAGCCTCGTCAGACTCCCCCTTTCATCATGATGGGATCGCTATCTGGAATTAGCTATCACCTTGAGATCAATCCCTGGCTTTTATTCTGTTCAATTCATCTCCTGCACAAATTTTCTCACCACTGTAGCACCCTCAAAATTTTACTTGAATTTAATACAAAATTTATATATTTTTAGACAAAAGATATTAAAATTACATAAGTTTCATAAGTCAAGTTCACAAGTAGCATAAACCTTAGTCAACTAATGACTAAGTTGGAAAATTCAAAAGTTGTTTAAGAAATTGTTTACAACCCATGGACAAGGTTTAAGTAAGATTAAAACATTGCGGAAGCTTCAAAAGTCGTGTTCGGTTCTTCGACGTTGCTTGACCGTCATCCGTAAGATCCACCTCATCACCTAGGGTCAAAACCATTAAAACATTAGTTTTGACATTGTTATATAATACATAAACATGAGATCCAACATCAAATTTTAATAAAAAAAATAAAAGTTTTTCTGGTTCTATCGTAACTTACGGTGTCACCGTAAGTTACGGTAAGTCCTGGAAAGCTTTTGGTCCACCGTAAAACAGGGGTGAACCACCGTAAATTCCTGACCTCTACCGTAAGTTACGGTACTACCGTAACTTACGGTAATTCCTGGAAATCCATGTTTTTGTTTGGTTTGTTCATTACACTAAAACCCAACTCTCGTATTTCAGTTTTCTAGGATACCGATACATTAAAATCTCGTATTTCTAATATGTTATATATTATCCAATATCAAAGATCAATCCATCAAAATACGGAGCATTAACCATGCCTTACTTGATTATTCGACCCGTTTGGCTCGTCTAAGGAATCCTCCATTGTGACGACTACCAACGAGTTCCAACCAAATTGATCTATTATTCAATATAGCGACATCACCGCTTTAATTCAAAACAACCCTTATTCTAAAATCCAATTACGCATTTAATAATCATCAAAATCTACTTAATGTAACGGGTCAAGTTACATACCTTAGTGTACGCCCTTCAACCGCAAATCACCACCGGCTTGTCCACTCGACGTTCCGGTATCCTTTCCTATAGAGTTCAATTCAAGACATGTTTAGAACTCTCTTTAAACCTTACATCGCATAATACACCAAAACATCATAATTATGCGTTTAATCTTTAAATTTCTATTTTAAGCCTTCTTTGAGGCATTTTCACAAACACCTTATGGGCAGATTTTTCACATGATTATATGACAAGTTTCTAGCTTATCATTTAGCCCTAATTTCATCTCAATCAACATTTTACATGATTGTTAGCTTCTAGATTTCTGAATTCACTTCCAAATTGTCAATTTACACAAGATTAACACCCAATATCCTAGTGTTCATCAATTTACACTTATCCCATTAATCACCTACAATGGTGTTCATGGATTCACCAAAATTTCTTATGATTTCAACTTCTATTGGTCTAGGGTTTGTCCCTAGACACTATAGTTGTTCCTTAATCATCATAACATACACATGCAACCCTAATTCCAGATTTTTCCCAATTCATGAAAATTTCAAGTTGAGAGTTTTCCTTAAATTTTACATACCTTAAAATCCTCTTGTGATGAGGATCACGATTCTATGCTCGGATTTTCGTTTGGACCAGATTTGCACCTCCAATTTGAGAGTTCAAGTAGAATTTTGAGAGTTTGAAGGTGGGGGTGTCGCCCCTGGTTGTTCTAATCGACCAGACATCCCATTTTGGGGTGTTTGGTTTGTTTTTATTTGTTTTAATTAACTCAAGTTTCATTTCTTACAACTTAAGCCCCTCAACTTTGTTCAACATATTGTTTAGTAGCTTTTAACCCTATCATAAGCTATTTCTAGTCTTTTAACTAACTAGGTTAAAAAAATTTCTAGTTAGTAAATTCTCATTTATTTATACTTTATAATTCTAATATAAAGTTTTATATTTTTCGGGGTGTTACAAGTCCACCCCCCTTAATAGGGTTTCGTCCCCGAAACCGAAGTACGTACCAAATAATGTAGGGTGGAGACGTCGCATCTCCTCTTCGGACTCCCACGTAGTGTCCGAACCTTTCCTATGCTCCCATTTGATTTTGACTTGGTCAATTTGTTTATTTCGTAAATGTTTGACCTTTCGATCTAAAATCTCCACCGGTCTTACCGCATAATTCAGACTATTATCCACTTCGATATCATCGTAATGGATATAGGCCGTTTCGTCTGCTAGGCACTTTCGTAATTGTGACACGTGAAATGTGCCATGAATCCCACTTAATTCCTCCGGTAGCTCAAGGCGGTAAGCTACCTTGCCAACTCTTCCGATAATTTTAAATGGCCCAATAAACCTCGGGCTTAGCTTCCCCCTTTTTCTGAATCTAATAACACCCTTCCATGGGGAAACTTTTAGCATGACCATGTCGCCAACCTGGAATTCGATTGGCCTATTCCTTTTATCAGCATACGCCTTTTGCCTGTCTTGAGCCGCTTTCAAGTGTGCCCGAACTATATCGATCTTTTCATTCGTGGCTCGTACTATATCTTGGTGAGCGAGTTCACGTGGACCCACTTCACCCCAACATACCAGGGTTCGACACTTCCTACCATAAAGCATTTCGTAAGGTGCCATCTTAATGCTAGATTGGTAGCTGTTATTATACGAAAACTCGACTAACGGTAGGTGAACATCCCAACTTCCTCCAAAGTCGATTATACATGCCCGTAGCATATCCCCCAATGTTTGTATCGTTCTTTCACTCTGTCCATCTGTTTGAGTATGGTACGCAGTGCTAATGAACAATTTGGTTCCCATTTGCTCTTGGAAATCTCGCCAGAAATTTGAAGTAAACCGGGTGTCCCTATCAGACACGATGGATACCGGCACCCCATGACGTGCTATTATTTCATTAGTGTAAACTTCTGACATCTTTTCTGACGTATAAGTCTCACGAATCGGAATGAAGTGAGCACTTTTCGTCAATCTATCCACCACTACCCATATGGCATCGAAACCACGATTCGTCTTAGGCAACTTGGTTAATAGGTCCATTGTAATATGTTCCCATTTCCAAACCGGAATTTCTAACGGTTGGAGTTTGCCGTATGGTTTCTGGTGCTCCGCCTTGACTTGTAAACATGTCAAGCATTTTTCCACATACTTCGCCACATCCCTCTTCATTCCGGGCCACCAATAATTTTGTTTCAAATCATTGTACATTTTGGTCGCACCCGGATGAATTGAATAACGGGATTTATGAGCTTCATTAAGTAGAAGCGCCTTCACTCCACAAGTATGTGGGACCCATATCCTTCCGGATCGATTCTTCAACCCGTTATTTCCATCCGACAAATCTTTCAATTGACCGATTATTCTTTCTTTCTTCCAATTCTCTTCTTTCATTGCTTCAAATTGCGCCTCTCGAATACGTTCAAGTATACCTGAGGTCACCACGAGTTGCATCGACCTTACTCGTATTGGGACATAGTCCGCTTTTCTGCTCAGAGCATCCGCCACCACATTAGCCTTTCCGGGGTGATAATGTATTTCACAATCAAAGTCTTTCACCGTTTCTAGCCATCGCCTTTGTCGCATATTTAACTCCTTCTGATCGAAGAAGTATTTCAAGCTCTTGTGATCGGTGAATATAGTGCACTTTACCCCATATAAGTAGTGCCTCCATATCTTTAAGGCAAATACCACCGCAGCCAATTCAAGATCGTGCGTGGGATATTTCTTCTCGTGTATCTTCAATTGTCTCGAGGCATAAGCTATAACTTTGCCCCGTTGCATCAAAACGCATCCAAGCCCCGATAGTGAAGCATCCGAATAAACCACCATATCTTCGACTCCGTCTGGCAATGTCAGTACCGGAGCTTGAGTTAACTTTTCCTTTAGCGTTTGAAACGCTTTTTCTTGATCGACACCCCAAATGAACTTTTCTTTCTTTTGGGTTAGCTTTGTTAGCGGTGACGCAATCTTGGAGAAATCTTGAATGAATCTCCTGTAGTATCCCGCAAGCCCCAAAAAGCTTCTAATTTCCGAAGGGTTCTTCGGGGGATTCCATTTTGACACAGCCTCAATCTTGGACGGATCCACCAATACTCCGTCGGCACTTTCGACGTGGCCGAGAAATTGTACCTCTCGTAACCAAAAGGCACATTTAGAGAATTTTGCATATAACCTCTCTCGCCTAAGTGTCTCCAACACCTCTTGTAAATGGTGTGCATGTTCCGCTTCATTTTTCGAATACACCAAGATGTCATCGATAAACAACCGACTTATCCAACATTGGCTTGCAAACCCGATTCATGAGGTCCATGAAATCCGCGGGTGCGTTTGTTAGCCCAAATGACATCACGAGGAATTCGTAATGTCCGTATCTCGTGCCGAAAGCCGTCTTCGGCACATCTTCTTCTTTGACCTTTAGTTGGTGATACCCAGATCTAAGGTCAATTTTTGAAAACCAGTTCGCACCTTGTAATTGGTCGAATAAATCGTCTATCCTCGGGAGCGGGTATCGGTTCTTTACCGTGAGTTTGTTTAACTCCCGGTAATCGATACACATACGCATGCTCCCGTCTTTCTTTCTCACGAACAATACCGGTGCGCCCCAAGGAGACACACTCGGCCTTATGAATCCCTTGTCAAGCAGGTCTTGAATTTGGGACATCAACTCTTGTAATTCCGACGGTGCGAGCCGGTACGGGGCCTTTGCTACAGGTTTTGCGCCCGGAATCAATTCGATCCCGAACTCTACTTCCCGTTCAGGCGGTATCCCCGGTAAATCCTCCGGAAACACATCTCCATAATCTCATACTACCGGTACATCTTCAATCCTCCGTGACTCTTTCTCGGGCTCATTTGCGTATATCATGAACGCCTTGCATCCTCGCTTCATAAGCTTGTGAGCTTTCAACATTGAACACACTATGGGGTTACCTCCCTTTTTGCCATAAATGGTGACGTGTTTTCCGCTCGGAGATGTTAGTTTTATCTCTTTACGAAAACACACGACTTTTGCATGGTGCTGGGCTAGCCAATCCATCCCAACGACTACTTGAAATTCTCCCATTGACATCGGGATTAGGTCTATCAAGTATTCCTCATCGTCGATGCTTAGTTTGCAGCCTCGACAAACATCACAAACTATAAAACTTTTGTTGTCCCCTATTTCAACTTCTAAGGGCACAGGTAATTTCGTTAATACAAATGAAGGATGTCGAATAAATCCATGCGAAATGAAGGATTTATTCGCACCCGTATCAAACAATACACGTGATGGAATTAAGTTAATTGTGAATATACCTGAAACCACATCGGGTTCTGTCTTCGCTTCAGCCGCGGTAAGTTGGAAGGACCTCGCCTTCGCTTTGGGAGCTTCTGTTGGAGATTCTTTAACATCTCTCTTTCCAACTAAGTCCGGACATTCGGACTTTTTGTGGCCGGGTTGATAACATTTGTAGCAAACAGAGACTTTTCCCGGGCATAGCGAGGCCGTGTGCCCCGTCTTGTTACATATGGGGCATGGTTTGTCTTTGAACCGACATTCCCCTTTGTGTATCTTCCCGCACACCTTACAACTTGGCGACCCACCTTTAGTATCTACCTTCTTCCCCGATTCTCCAGTTCGGGCTTTCTTTGTCGGGCTTGGATTCACATCATGTGCCCTCCGTTCACCTCTTTCGACTTGCTTCTTCAACTCGATTTCCCGTTCCCGAGCAACATTAATGATTTCGGTAAGGGTCTCGTATTTTGAAGGAGTCATAAACTCCCTATATTCAGCGCTCAGCATATTGTAGTAGTAGTATATTTTCTGTTCTTCGTTCGTCACCAACTCACTACTAAACTTCATCTTGTCCATAAACATCGCCGTGATCTTGTCTATGGTTTCACCCTTATGCCTAAGTTGCATGAACTCTTCCTTGATTTTGTTAATGACCGCCTTGGGACTATGATGTTTAAGAAATGGTGTCTTTAACTCTTCCCATGTCATGGTCCTTGCCGCTTCGGCCCCTATTTCATTCTTTTTGTTATCCCACCAATCCTTGGCTTGTCCTCTTAACTGACCCGTTCCGTAAGCAACGAAGTCGCTTTCGTCGCAATGGGTCCTTTCAAACACTCCTTCAATGTCGCCCAACCATCTTTGGCAAATTATCGGGTCGACTTCCCTGTTATAAATTGGCGGTTTACACGTATACTGACAAGTAGTAATAAGGTATGGGCCTTAGAGTACATTATTATTGTCATTGATACTTGTCAAAATCTGATACCGAGTTTACATGGTAGATACAAATATGTACAATGGGCCTTGTGTATGTATAGCAATATTTGTACATAAAGGATATGGGTGCCACAATAATGAATAACGACGACCTACATTACCATGGGACATGAAACGAATAAGGTGTATACATGTTGTCCAAAACCACTGATTTCCATTTCAGAAGTTAGAAGTGGGTTAATTATTGTAGAAAAATGGGGATCTAATACATAACGAAGAAAGTGAATACAATAGAGAGATCTAAATATTAGCATTCGTAAGATCAGAGGATACATGCTATCACATTTACGTAAATATGTAGATTTTGAGTATACGATTATTTAATCTGGTTGACCTCTTGTTTTAGATAAAATGTGTTGAATTAGTTTTTTTCTCATGCTATTTCTAGTATGAAAATAAACGCTCATGATATAATATAGAAACTTGTAGTCTAATTAAAGCGGTAAGGCAAAAGATTAAATAAGCCTGTGATTGGCGCTTGTATTCATACGTCGTAGTAAATGTATGCTTATGCTGGAAATAAAACAACTCGAGTGCATAGTAAATATATGTTTATGCTGGAAATAAAACTCGAGAGCTAGGAAAGCTAAAAGAAAAGTAGTATATATACTTGGTGAGAATTCCTTTCTATGGTAACATTATAATCAACAGAAATCGAGGGATAAGTTGAGATCAATGAATTTCATATAGATGTTGACAGTAATAACCTATAGATAGAAAGGTTTTTCTTTAATTTTAGTATAGACCAAATGAGTTTATGAGTAAGTTAATGTGTAACCTATATATCCTATATGGATTAAGATTGATATGTTTATCATCAAATAATAGTGAATAATGAGATGATTCTAACTTTTTTGTGTATGTTATGCAATCTTCATGAACTTGGAGTTACGATATTTAATTAAGCAAAATCATATAATACATTTAGATGGAATTATTTTCTAAGTGACATTTATAATCCTTGGAAATGTGAAGACATAATATCAAGAGTTGAATAGTGCTTACTATGATAAAAAAGGCATTATTTTACTGTAGTAACTAATTCTAAGCTAAATTTGATCAGCATCTGTCTGAGTTACGGGGCATATAAAAATAGCAAGTGTTATTATGGCCCTAAATTTTAAGTCATGCTACTACTATCGTAGTAGAACTGATGATCTAAGTAGAGTAGCTTGTGGGAGAAATAGATGATACTATCACATTATGATTATTATTGATGTGTGCTGTCAAATAAAGTGGAAAGCTACCATTTATTTTTGAATTGTACCCAATAAGAGTTTGTTCATGCTGATTTTTGATGTCAATTAATCAATAAAAAAAGGGCAACATGTTATGAATTGGATTTGGGCGAACATTAGAGCTGATTGTATTCAAGTAAAATTAAAATATGCAGCAATTGGGTCATTGTTTTGATCTAATGAACTGTTTATTGTCAGTCAGTCCTGATGACAAATGTGTATAGTTTTAATATGATAAACAAAAAGGTATGTGACTTGTTATATGTTGAAATTACAAGTTCTATGTACTCGGATGAATATGTGAGGTTAAACCTTTACATGTATTTGAGAAAGAGTAAAAGGAGAGGTAACAGTAAGTTATTCTATACATATTCTAACCCAAATAATTACATAACAGAGTGCCTTCACATGTGTTCAAGTATGAATTTGATACGTTTGTAGTTTGTACCCACGATATATGTGCATGATTAGGTTTCGAGGACGAAACCTATTTAACGTGGGGAGATTTGTAACATCCCAAAATTTTATTAGATACAGATTCTTTTAAATTTGGGTTTAATGATTATTTATTTTTAATCATTGAATATAAGTAAAATGGGTAATTGGATGTTTATAATATTTTTTTTATACCAAACGAATAACGATTCAAAATAAAATGTGTGAAATTGTGACTTTATCAATTTATGTAAGGAATGGTGTAGTTAAGAGAAAGCCTTTTTTTAACTACTCAATATAATCACTTTTATTGACAACATATGAAGCATCCAGAAGACTAGAACACACACTTGTGTGTGTTTGTTCAACGCACCCTGAGAAAATCAAGAGGGTAGCTTCGATGCAATCAAAGTTAGAAGATTAGGAGTGATTCACGTCCTACAAATCATCTTCTCCACAAAGAACATCATCATTCAATAAAATGTAAGTATCTATTGACCTAATTTTAAGTTCTTGTGGTAACCACGAATGGGTGCATGTGTGGAAATCTATTGTTAGATTGAGTAATAGTTGGTCTACTTATGAATATAAGCAATTCATAACCCTTTGATGAGATGAAAATGCTAATTTGTGAATTGGGGTTATGAGTAGCAAAATGAAATTTCCTTGAATTTCATATAATTATTGATAAAGGTGAAGATTTGTTCTTATAATTCCATTTTTATTTGATTGTTACGTTTATATAGTTAGAGCATGTATCTTAATGTGATTAAACTATTCAGAATAGATTGATTAGTAAGACTATAATGCAAACAATGTAATTTAAAGTTTGAATATGCACAGAAGGTGTTTGATGAAACGCCGTAGTGAAATTGTATCAGGAGACATGTATTTTTTTTGGGTTTGGATTTAAGATTTGAAGAAGATTATGTGTTCTTTGTTGAGAAACTGAGCTAAATGAATGGGTGTGATCATAATGAGGTTAATATAATGGATAAACTCAAATGGATATGTTAGGCATGTCATAGATTTTGTATGTTAACTTCAATTGAAATGACTTTATAAACTGTAGTTAAAAATGCGATGTATGGAAACGCATTCTACATATGTGTGAAGAGTTAGAGATTAGAGGAATGAGGATTTCAACCAACGAGACAAAGATTCTAGTGGCAAAGGTAAGTTACTCTTACACTAAGTTAAACGTATACATATATCTTTTATTGGGTTATTAATGCTTATTATGATGATTTTATCTATGTAAACAATACGTGAGGAAAATTACTAAGTACATGAGGATTTGATTATTCAGATAGAGTGTTCCATAACTTAATAAAAAGAGAGAAGAATAGCTTTGAAATAATTCATGGCATGGTATCTTAGAGGCGAGAACAGTAAAGTGTTGTTTGTATGACTTGAAGTGTGAAACTATATATAAAAATGATATATAAGAGTGCACAATATAGTAACTAGGGAGTATATGTATACATAAATCAAGGCTTGCAAGTAATATGAGTTTAATTGAGATTACTTGATGTATTTTATCTACTAAATGTGATTGTGGCTGTAAAGATAGATGGACTAAATAAATGACCTGATGCCCCAAGAAATAGTACTAACAAAGAAAATCCTTGGTTGATGACACAAGGTGGGAAAGTTTTATATTTGATTTTGGCGAATCAGGTATGTTAAAGATTCTTTAACAAGCTGTCTGTTACTATGTTGTATGAGATAATAATATGTGAACTAATACCATATTAGGTGCTATAGTCACCTGGTTAAAATTTAGAAGTTTGAACTTCATGAGAGTGTTCAGGTATAATCGAATAAATATAAATTTATATGTATACATATACACATGATGAGAATGCCTTTTGTTTATGAAATATAAAATGGATAGTTAAACTTTTGTTATACTTTACAACTGATTTGGTTTTGTCCAGTGACTTGATAGCTAAAGGGGAGATGATGTTAAAATTCATTAACAAGTCATCTTACTTATTAGATCATTGGCTTAATCGTATATATTAAATCAAAAGAAAAAGAATTGGAAGCCAAAATCTGTAGGGGAGCGTGGGCTACGCCCCAATGGCGTAATTTATGCTGGGACGTGCTACATTTACACTTGAGACTACCTGCTCTACGCTAGGCAATATGTTGGATGTTCATATGGAGAGTCGTTAGGCTACGCCGCTAGGCGTAATCTACACTTGGTTAAAAATACTTGGAGCTTTGCTTACTTTTAGTACAAAATCCTTTCTTAGAGTTTTCATGTTCACTTAAATAAACTAACTAGTGTATTCTCATGTAAATACAGGAAGAAATTAAAGTGCTTATGGATTGAAGTTAAGAGTTAAACATGCTTAGAACGTCTCGTAATGAGAAGGATCACTTCATAAAGAATTAAGGAGAGCATGAAGTCGGATACATATATTATGCACACATCTACATATGTGCTAAAAGATGATGATCGACTGCCCAATGGAATTACGACGGTCGCTATAGACACCGTAAGTTACGGTAGAACCAGAAAAACTTTTTTTTTTTATTAAAATTTGATGTTGGATCTCATGTTTATGTATTATATAACAATGTCAAAACTAATTTTTAATGGTTTTGACCCTAGGTGATGGGGTGGATCTTACGGATGACGGTCAAGCAACGTCGAAGAACCGAACACGACTTTTAAAGCTTCCGCAATGTTTTAATCTTACTTAAACCTTGTTCATGGGTTGTAAACAATTTCTTAAACAACTTTTGAATTTTCCAACTTAGTCATTAGTTGACTAAGGTTTATGCTACTTGTGAACTTGACTTATGAAACTTATGTAATTTTAATATCTTTTGTCTAAAAATATATAAAATTTGTATTAAATTCAAGTAAAATTTTGAGGGGAAGCACTCACTCACTCCCAAACCTGTTCATCATGTTCAGCACTTGAAATTTTGAATATCAGCTCTCCAGCATCAGATGTCGAAAATATTTTTGTATTTTTCAAAATTTATGCTAAAACACACTAAAATCTTTTTGGATTTTTGAAATAAAATGATATGCAGTAAAGAAATATTTACAAACACTATATTTTTGTGAGTTCGTGTAAGAGGATCATATCAGATTTTGACCAATCACTAGCATCGTTAAGCTTTAAACATTTTCAGTTCTAAACGATTCACATGGATTGACGATATTGTTGTCCACTTAAACTCAATCTAAAAACTTTCGAAATGCTTACCGATACGTTAAGGTATATTTAGATAGCACTAAATTCTTATGGACCCCACGATCTCAGCATATCCCCTCATCATGTAATACACTGACTCAAGTAATGCCTTTAAACTTTTATCAACTGTGATTTGTGCAAAAACAAAGCAGAATGTTTAAACATTAACAATCAGGTCGATACTTCCGTATACGCAGAGAAAGTCCAATGTTTAAACAAAATAAGAAAATAAAAATAAGTTGAAGTTGTTTAGGCTTTAACCACCAAGTCGATACTTCCGTATACGCAGAGGTGATCCAAAGCTTAAACGAAACACCAAAGAAAATAAAGCAGAATGTTTAGGCAATAACATCCAGGTCGATACTCACGTATACGCAGAGGATGTCCAATGCTTAAACAAAATAAAGAAATAAAACAAGTTTAAATCTTTGCAAAATAAAATGCACAATCACAGCGACTTTTCAGCAAAGTTGTGAAAGTTCACAAACTTAACCAGTTTTATGTCTTTCGACAATCAGCGATTACTGAGTAGGCACACAATCAAGAAGGACAAAACTAAGTACTATGCTTTCAACCATGTTTCCCACTAGAACTAGGCTTTTTCATTTAGGTTTGTATCGTTATCGCAAATCTACTAGTCTAGCTGAGCCTACCGTCACATCTTTAGTGAGACCGTTTATCACATTATATCTTTCCATTTCTTTAGCATGTTGTGACAGTCCAACTGATCTACTATCATTTCCTCTTTTTACAACAAAACTCATTTTTGCATTTTTCAATGTTTTTGACAATTTTCAAATTTTCTAATTTTTTTAAAATTTTTACTCCCCCTAAAATCAAAATATGTCTCAATTTTGATTTTCTGGGAAAATTTGAAAACAAGTTGTACACGAAATGTGACAACATGATGAGAATCACTTCAATTCTCCATTCACTTGGCTTAAACAATCAGAACTCCCCCTGACAACAAACTATTTTCCCATAGTGATTTCAAAACACTTAAGTTTGTTTTAATCAAAATGGTTTTTCCGAAAAATAAGTTTTGTGAGTCAATTCACAAACATAGGGATCATTCATCACCTTGTTTTCTTTAACCACTTGTAAAAACTAACATTTTTAAGATCAATCCACAAACATCACTTGTAGAAAATCAAGTACAACTTAATGTCCCTGATTTACCACTTTTAAATCGAAATCACTTTCGTGAATTTCTCAAGAAATGTGCCGATACCTGCTCCACACTTACCAACCTGGGAGCTCCGGCAAGTCAGATTTTTCTATTTAAACAGACTCACCCAAGCCTGACGGTCCTTGGGTGATTTTGAGTTCTTGTTCAACAATGGTGGAAAATTTGCATCATCCATTGTTAGACCAGAATTCTCAACTTTTACCTCAACACATGGCTCCTCTGGTTTTAACATACCAGAATCATTTCCTGAATGTGGCTTGTCTGACTTTGAAGAGCCAGATTCATCGCCAACATGTGGGTCCTTTGTTTCCACAGAAACATATTCATTGCCAGCAACTTTCTTTTTCATCTTTCTCTCTTTCGTCCTCAGATTTGTATCTGATGAATCCATTTTGCTTGATTTGTCATTCTTTGGAGAGCAAGACGATTTATCAGAACTTTTATCTGTTTTACTAGTTGTATCCGAGGACAAAATCCTTTCGAGATATTCTCTCGTTTTCTTCCTCTTCTTCCTCAGTCTGTCTTTCTGCCCCTGCGAAAGCTTTACTTTCTTTTCTCGAACTTTCTATTCTTGAACTTTAAGTTCTTGAACTTTCTGTTCTTTGGACTTGACATTGACTGGTTTCTTCTTTGCCATTTTCTGAGATTCAGCCCTCGATCTTCCCTTTGATCTCATTGGGCAATCTTTGGCAATGTGACCTCTAATTTGGCAGTTATAGCATCTTCTCGTCTCATAACTCCAACTCTGGCAGTTAACAGCAATGTGTCCTTGATAACCGCATCTGTAACACACTCTGTTATCGTACCATGTACCACCTTCAGTCCAAACATTCAGATCATAGCACTGTTTGGCTTGGTGATAATCATCACTCCTCCTGAAAGCTGGATTTGGCTTTGAAGCACTGTGATCAAACCTGCACCACTTATTACCAACAATTTTTGAGTTTTGTTTTTCAGATTTTTGTGATTTTTTATAATGATTGGATGATTGAACTGATGAGCTTTTATTCTTGTTATAAACATTTTCTGAATTTTTACCTTTTTGTTTCTGTTCCACTTTCTTCTTTAAAGGTTTTTGCGTAGAGCATTCACCCTTTTCAGTCGATTGCAGAACAGTTTCTTGAAAATTTTCTTTTAATTTCAAAAATATTTTCTTTTTCTCATTTTCAGCATCAGATTCTGACTCAGACTCTCCTGCTGAATAAAACTCCTCATTTTCATCATCAGTTTTCTCATCACAATCTTCAACCTTGACTTTGTCAAAGTTTGTGACATTGTCACTTATTGGAACTGAATTAACCGGTTTAGGACAGGGAATAGCTGAAGTATTCACAAAAACCTTCAACTTTTCTTCCCATTCTCTGATTTTACCTTCTAACTCTTTGATTTTCTTTCGAGCACATTCAGCTTCTTTTTCAAGTCGAATAATCGTCTGAAGATGAGAATTTATCATTTTTTGCTTTTCAATGTTATTCTTGCTAAAAACAGATCTCCCATCTTCAAGAATTTTTATTTGACTTTGAAATTCTTTTTCAATTTTTGATTTTTCATTTCCAAAACTTTTAATTTTATCTTCAAAATTTTTTTCATTTTCTTTCAACTTCTTGTTTTCTGATGTCAAACTGTTCAAGTCATTTAACAGTTTAACATTTTCAGATTTTTGCTTCTCACAAATTTCCTGCAAAATAAGAATCTGTTTAACATCAGCTTGCTTCTCATCCTTCTTCATTTTTTGGAACATCCTTTGTTCTTGTCTTGAATGATCCTGCACAAAAAATTTTAACGAAATTAAGAGGATTCGCATTCTCATCAATATAACAACCCCTCTTGTTATCGTATTTCATAACATATTTTGCCCTAACACATTCAACAATCCTTTTGTTCATTTCGTCAATCACATCTAAACTCATATCCACCAAATGTGTTTCCAAGACTTTTATCAATTCTTTCCTTTTCTTTTCACTTTCATAATCATGAGTTTTAAGTTTGCTGATGAATCCTTGTAGATGTAATTTTGAAAAATTTGAATCCTTTTTAAAATTTTTCAAACATTCACTCCATTCAATAGGTAATGCATCTGCAAACTTTGCTATTTTTTCAGCATCTGTCAAGAATATATCATGATCTCTTAGATAACCAAGTAAAACATTATATCGGTTTACTAGATCATCCAAGGTTTCATTTTTCAAACACACAAAATATTTAAACCTTTTGACCCAACCATCCTTTTTCACATCTCTATAACTATCATCTATAAACCCTCGATTCCAATTGTTAAATCTTTCAAAATAATAATTTTCATTCTCATCAAACATCTTGTCCAAAACAATCTGTTCAAACACTCAATTCAACACTTATAGTCACAAGTGGTCGACAAAATTTAAAACAAATCACATGCACACTCAATTCGAAACTTGCTGATAACTATCAAAAACTCACATGCAAACTTGAATTCTATTGGGCCTCAAGCTGAATAATGGGCTGTCAAATTGTATTTAGTCAAAATTCATGACACCTTCAATTATTAACAAATATGAATATTGTGATTGGACCGTAATATTTGCAACAGATTCAAAAGCACATTAATTCTTTTGAGTGTAATGACAAACCAATATCACTTGTAAACCACCTTGAACAAAATAAACATGTGACCGACTGACGCACTCAACCTGATAACAACACATGCAAACCGAAATGATACTGATCACCTGTTCAAACTGACACAAGACACATGATTTCCTTTACCAATTACTGACACCTCGAATTTAATGAAATATCACATGATCTTGTTAAAATGTTTCACACAAATCAATGTACTTTCATGTGAATTACTAAACCACTTTCAAACGGAAATCATGTTTCAAACGGGATAGGCCAGTTTCAAACGACAGCTTCAAACGGAAGGATCAGTTTGAAACGGAAGGGTCAGTTTTCAAACGACAACTTCACGTTTTCAAACGGAAGGGTCAGTTTTCAAACGGAACACCAGGCCTCGTTCAAACGGAACCTGGTTTTCAGTCCATTTTTACCACTTTTACTTCAAGTTTAGATCTGATATTCTCAAGGATTTGTTAAAACTCGGTTTTACACACAATATCAGAAATTCAGTTCATTTTGTCCGTTAAAATGTCCAGAAGTCAAATTTTGTGTAGAAAACCCAACTGATTCAGGTGTATTTACTCATAACTGGCTCTGATACCAATTGTAGGATCGATTTGACCGACCGAATGAGTCGATATGAGTCAATACACACTATTTGAGTGGCGGAAACACTCAAACAGATTAGAATCAGAAAGAACGGAGTAGAAAATAGAAGTATATCACTTTAACCACGTCTCTGATTGATATTACACTGATTACATCCAAGAATCAAACCGGCAGCACCTCGGTATGATTTTCTAATCTTCTGCCTGTCCGTTTCAAATGAACAATACAACACACCTATTTATAGTGCCAACCATTCCGTTTGAAACATACATGATAGGTTCAAACGGAACCTTTCAAACGGACAACACATTTTAAACGGACACTCCAAATGACCAATTCAAACGGACATGTTTCTTAATTTGTCTCATGTGCACATAATTTCTTGTATGATGCAATGATGATGTCACTATTGTGATGTCATCATCAAAGATGATGACATAATGCATGATCAGATCCGCAAAGTGACCAAGACTCGATATAAGACGAAGACGACAGATGTATGCACCAACATTTCTTCATACATGCTTTCTTGATGTAGTTCTCAA
This sequence comes from Helianthus tuberosus, assembly GCA_030545235.1. Lineage (NCBI taxonomy): Eukaryota > Viridiplantae > Streptophyta > Magnoliopsida > Asterales > Asteraceae > Helianthus > Helianthus tuberosus. Next base: position 30,906,230 of record CM060436.1, read on the forward strand.
CTTTAGGCCTTATTGAAACACATGGATTTGTTAGAGACAAAGTATAGACCATAGAACCTGGCCCCTACATTTCTACTTAATGCCAATGCCAACTTATATTGATTTGTTACTTAAACCCTCTGGAGAGGATTTAAAGATTTGGCCCCATAGGTATATCTTATCCAAGTATGCTCAAATTCTTTCTAGAAATGATCTCCAAGTTTTTATTTTTATTTTTTATGTACGCTTGGGATTTAAGGGGAACTCAACTATTTGGCTATTTACTAAAGTATCTATTGGAGCGATCAAGAATTGGATGACTCAAATCTAAGAACCAAGAATCAAGAAGTTTTTTGTACTTAAAATGACAAGAATCTTACTTTCAATAAGCTAACGTCATTTGGCAATGATCTAGATGGCTTAATTAGCCTTAAAATTATGTAAGTTTTGTCTCAATCATATTATGAGGATGGTTGTAAAGCGTTTTGCATTATTTTTATCTTAAGTATCAGTCTCAATACTTTTCCAAATACGGGTAATCTTTCAATGCACAAATACATCCTCATAAAGGTGGAAAAATGAACGGGTCAGTCAAAAAGGATAATTCTAGATGTGGGTCAAAATGATCAGGTTTGAGTTGGGCCAACATACAAAGACTTTGTTAATTTCTTTTCTCTAAAAATTTTGAATATTATTTTTTTATAAAGATTTGAGTGTAATATAGGTTAAAAAAGAGTAATTTTAAATGTGGGTCAAAACTATACTCTTTCAACTTCAAATCTGTAAACTTAATCTCTTATATCGTAAATTTTTTTGAATTGATTTTTTAAGAGTTTTGGCTGAGATAGATCTGATGATTTTGTGAAAAATGTTGAATGTATGCGTACTGACTTTTGCTGAATGTTACCGCAATTCTAATTGATTTGACAATTAGTGAATGGTATGCTATCCGAAGCTCTCTCTTAATGTGAAAACTGAAGTTGCAGAGGTTAGAAAGACAATGGATGAAAAGATACAAGATATTGTGGATCAACAAAATGCTTCTGTTGAGGCTGATATGGTGTGTGATCTTGAAATTTATACGTTTATTGCTTTTTATATTCAAGTTAACTGACATAGATGTGATTGTTACTGGTAATACTCTATGACATAATAACAAGGGAAATTGAAGTTCTTACTTTAGCAGACAAAAGTATATGCTCATTTTGCCAAAAGTGATCAATCCACGTCCTAGAAAAAAGGTGAAGGGAATGTAATTAATTGAAAAACTTGGTGAACTTTGAAACTTCGTAGTGAAGTTTTATTTTTTTAATTATTATTATTTTTCTGAACCATCAAATATAAGAGAATAAGAGATTTATGTAAATGAGTTGGGGTGTTAGTGTTCTGTTTGTTTTGACCCTATGAAGATTTACAAGTAACTAATTTTATGCTGCAATCTCTTTTGCAGGTTTTTTGAAGATGTCTCAAAATTCTTATTGGCTCTTTAAAGATATATAAAGCTAACATGTTGGTATTTTATTATTATCATCGTCTTTTTTTAGGGCGGTGAATTTCTTACACAGCCTGAAAACACGACACGAACACGAATATTTTGGGTTTGGGTTTACCCTAAACGGGTTCTGGTCAGTTTCAGGTCGAATCCGCGGACCCGTTTAGCTTAACAGGTCAGGTTCGGGTCAAACCCGTCAGGTTCGGGTCAAACCCGTCAGGTTCGCGGGTTTACCCGTTTAGTTTATAAATGTAAAAATATGATGGATTATGTGAATGTATATATAATTGAGGGTTTTAGAATAAAATAAATATATCTTTTGTTAAATATGAGCAAATTTCATTGGTATTTTGGGTGGTTAATAATGTGAAATTAATTATGTGATTAGAAGGTTTGTTTAGTTCGAAGCAAGAAATGAAACGTCAAAAGTCTTTGGGCGTCAATTTTATGTTATTTTTAATTTTTTTTCTTGAAATTTCCTTTTTAGGCAACTTATTAATTTATTATCTTTTGGTACTACTTTAAAAAGAATTACTGGAAAATGTGTTTTGTGATAATTTATAATTTTTGATGTTATATTCTACTTTAAGTATGGTTTTGGAACTTTAGAGCAGATTACTTGAAAATAATTAAATGTTTGGGTCAAACGGGTAGGTTTGGGTTAATCCGTAAAAATTCGAGTCGTGTTCGGGTTCGTGTGTCTAAAACATCTTTTGGGTTATGGTTCCTGTAAATTTTTCGGGTTCGGTTCGAGTTCAACCCAACCCGTTTAGCACCCCTATCTTTTTTCGATCATCATTGTTTTTTGGGAAACTTTTTAGATTTTACTTGGAATAGAGTCAGAATAGGTGATAACAAAAGTGAAAGCACTTTAAGATGTAGACGGTTTATGTGTATCCTGTGTAGGCAATCAAGGGTCTTCTGACCCAACCTTTGCTATTAAGGTGTTAAACTACAAATATGATTACTTGACTGCATGAGTGTTTTATTTTTTTTCTCCAGTTTTTCTAATCAACTATAATTTTATCATTTCATAAAAATATTACGGAAGAACCTTATACAACTGTAGAAAATAACCCAAATACATAAGTAAATAGGTAAAATGAAGTGCCGTTGTTGAATGTTTTTACATTTGTGTTATTAGAGAGCTTGCTCTGAGGTATAGGTGGATGATGGTAAGATTGTTACTCATTCTTCTAGGTATGTTTCTTGGATTTTATTGTTTTTGTATGAATTTTCATTTTGTATGAGTATGAATTGTTAATGTGTTTAATATGAGTACGGAAACAACTTAACAAAATAGTACTATCATTCTTTGTATAAAACTACTTTGGGCAACCTGTGACCTATTCAAATATTCTTCTTTGAGCTATTTTGTTTTTGTAATCTTGATATATTTGATTAGTTTGACATAACACTCAATCCAAATCGGGGGTCGAAATTGCCACCTCTATTTGCCTATATGTGCCTTTTAAGATCTGAAAATTATCTTCTCCAAGGACATTTTGACTACATTGTTGCAAAACCTGTTGAATGTATTGCTGATGAAAGTTAAAAGCTTTGGCTTCCTCCAATCAGACAAGATAAATACGAAGGTTGTATGAATAGATAACGAACTTTGAGTGACCTTCAATCATTTATCCTATATGAAGTACAATATCTGCATTGTTGTTTGTCTTTCTATAGTTTATAGTTAGTTGTATTTATTGACTTTGAATTTGAATAGTTTCTTCTATTGTTTTTCAAACCAGAAAAACATATTTCTTACATTTATTTTTTCAATTAGCTTTTGTTACATTTATAGTACGATGCGTCGTTTTATTTTAATCTTTAAATTCAGAATGCCATAATAAGTTCGTACGTACAGTTCTTTTACGATAAGTAACATAAAACTTTTTACCAAAAGTACAAACAATAGAGAATTCGAACAGGACTGCGCATTTTACGGCTTGTGGATAATGTGTTCAGACTTGAATGGAATAGATGGGTGTCGTTAAAGGTTATTTTTTAGTTTTGAGGATGGCAAGGAACTGGGTACCTAGAAAATCAGAATTGGCTAGGCAAAACGTGCAGCTCCAAACACTCAGATGTTGTTTATAAGACGTCGGGGACGAGACAGTGGGCCATCTCTTCGTTTCTTGTCCATTCGCTCAAAAGATTTTGGACATTATGATTTCGTGGTGTAAAGGTACTTCACTTTTTGTATTTTCTGCCAAGGATTTAGTGCAACTTCACTGGTACATTAATGGGTCAAATAAATGGAATAAAGCCATATATTCGATGGTTCAAACGGCTGTTTGGTGCATTTGGAGGTGTGGAAACAAGTTTATATTCCAGCAGGAGCAATTATGGAAGACATTAAAGCCTTTGGCTTCTTGTGGCTCAAAAATTGCTTGAAAGCAAGGGACCTTGACTAGGAGAAGTGGCGCCCCACTTTGTTTTTTTTTTTTTTGCTTGATGTAGTGCTACTATAATTTTCCAAGTTAACAGTTTGGTTAGCTTTGGGTTTGGTTTTATAATATAATGTTTTGCTGGCCATTAATTAAAAAAAATACAAATCATGATGTCCATCATACACACACACCCGTATACCTACAACAAAATTACCATATAATGTATTTTTCCCTTATAAATCGTAATTTCAAATCAATTAATTAATACAATGACATTTTAGAGGTATAAATGAAAACCCAAATATATAACTGATCAATTTCTTTGTATTATTTTATTTATGTATTAATAATTAATCTAAATAACTTTCTTGAGCCCGGGAAGCAATCCCGGGTGATAACAATTCCAAACATGTATAATTCCTAAGTTGTATACATAATCGATATTTGTCTTTTTCTTGATGTTTTTGTACACGGCTTATAAAGAAAACTTTGTTACTATTTTATATAATGTCACTTTATTTGCATTACTTTTATCCATACACTTATGATTAATTTAATTTAAATTTTCCAACCCGGGTTGCCACCCAAGTGATAACCTCATGAATTTTGAATTTCAAACGTCACATCATAATAGATATTGAACAAGCATACTGATTTAAGTCAACCGAAATTTTTAGTTTATGAATGGAAATGAGATTTTATTTTTAAGAATTGATTTGTTATTTAAGGAATTTTCTAACCAACAAAATCGTTATTTTATATTTGAAAATTTTCCGAATTTATGTCTTAAAAAAGTTAATTAAGGCATTTATCTAAACTGATGAATAAAACTAACCTAATAACTAAAACCGAATTATTCATTTGTCAACTATTTCAAATATAGAAATCACATCTTTATATTATTGCTAAGATATACATGGTTCAACATTTTCAAAAATTCCAATATTTGCAATAACTTTGAACAAATATTTCAATGATAATATACCATTAACATTGAATTTTCGAAAAACCTTTATATGACAATTAAATTTTATAATTTTTGAAATTATTCTCAAGTAATCAATTCCATATTTGATATCGTGCTTCTTATATAATACACCATAGACCCTTCTTATAAATCACTCATGCAAATATCATTTCATATAATGGTTGATCTTCCTTTTGAACTGATACTTTTCCAAATTTTAATCAAGATTGATACCAAATCAATACATCGATTCAAGTTGGTATCTAAACAATGGCGTGATGGCCTGTCATCTTCTGAATTTGCTTTCAAACGCGGTTGTTATGTTGAAGACTATCTGATAATATTTTATTGTTTTATACTCTTTACTTGACATTACTATTAGTTTTGTTAACAACTCTTTTTGCTATCAATTTCATATTTCTATAATCTATTTTTTTAGGAAATGCTACAAGAACAAGGTTCCTTTATTACTTCGTCTGTTTTGCTGGAATTGTGGCCGCGTCAACTCATTGAACTCTATACGTTTGATGATCAACAGTTAAGTCAGACAAATGCAAACGTTTCTGAGGAGGTGGCGATAATTGAGAATGGTCAACGTACTGTCTATCAAGTTTACGATGATGACAAGTAACAGTGTCGTTCAAATCAATATTAAAAGTATTGTTTGCGTTGTTTCTCATTTGATATCAATGCTACTTGGTTCTTAGTTATAATCTAAATAATATATATCTATTTTTCTTCTTAGTATTAGTACTTATATGGTAATTGTTACCATTCATAAATCACATTGTTTGTACTGATCTATTATATACGATTAACATTGACTAATATTATATATATCCCCACAAATTTTATAAAACGGACCATTGTAATAAAATTAATAAAATATTAATATCCTTAAAAATAGAGCGACCCGTGGGTACCACGGGTTATAACCTAGTATGTTATTGTAAACGCTGTTACGCTTAGAGTTTTGGTGTCGTTATATTTTACAGAAGGTTTGTTGAAAATATGTTTGTGATTAGTGTATATGCATGTATCATTGTTCATAGTAATGTATCACATTTATGTGTCGCTTTATGTTTCAAGTAACATGCATGAATAATAACACCTCAACACTTCATATAGTTTACTTACATCATGCAAATTACATAAATTTACACTAAATAACACAACATATCAACATAACCACAATTAACAATATGAATAACACAGTGGACGTAAATATAACACAAACAGTATTGTCTCTATCACTTTGTGAAGATTTTTAGATGGATTATATTAAAAGACTTTCTAGCTTTCTACAATATGATCAACGCAAACATTATGATCCTGGTTAAATAAGGATGATGTCAATGTTGATCATCATGATTTTAATCTTAAATCATAACTAATAAAAAAACTAGAAAAACGTAAGTTAATTTTCAAGTTTTATCATATCAACAATCGATGAGAAAAGAGGAAATAAAATTAAAGCAATTAAGGGTTTTCATACCAGATCAACAATTTTGTCTCTTATCTCTTTCGCCAACATTGATACGACATGGAGTCTTGTGTTGATACAATCCAACTTCAAAAGCAATTCGTGCTGATAACGTGTTATGTAATAACCAGAACCTATTAACAATGTATAGAAAAGAATGGGAGAATGAGAGATAGATTTCTTATCGATGTATCTCATACAAAATATATGAACCACTATATATAGGCTGTAACATTAATACAAACATAAATGTGGTATACGAGTTAGAAATATGGATAGTCACTAATAACAGATGCATTCATAACAATTATATATAAATATTGTTGACCAAGGACGATTAATAGTAACTTTATTTTATAATAATATATAGTTTTTTATTTTTTTATTTAATATATTATAATATTTTATTATTATATTTACTTTTAATAACATATTTTTAATTTTTCCCTTTTTTAAACCATATATTTCCTATACCATTTTTTTAATAATTCATTTTTTAGAACATATATTAATTTATCGATTAATTTGATACTTCTTTAATAATTTACGTTTATAACTTTTTTCTAAAAACTTAAGTACGTAGCTGTGCTTGATTCTTCCCTGACATTCTGTTATAAATTTTGTTAAAAACGAAGTTGTACTCTAAATAAAGCATTTATTTGGTATCTGTTGAAGAAGGACGATGAATAGTAACTTTATTTTTATAACAAATATAGTTTTTTGTTTTTCTTTTATTTAATGTATTGTAATAGTTTATTATTATATTAACTTTTAATAACATAATTTAGCGATAAAATTGATAATTCTTTAATAATTTACGTTTATAACTTTTTACTAAAAACTTAAGTACGTAGTTATGTTTGATTTTTTCCCCGACCTTCTGTTATAAGTTTTGTTGAAACTGAAGTTGTACTATAAATAAAGTATTTATTTTGTATCATAAAACGATACGATGATAAACCAAACCGTTATAATGGTTTGGCTTTCTAAACAACATGCTTTATTTTCAAATCACGTTCGTTTTACATTATCATTTGCTCGGTTTCGCCGCAACGCGCGACCTAAAAAAGACTAGTTGAAATTATGGATGAAAAAAACCGGGTACGGCATCTGATATGACATAAATGTCCGAAACCGGATATTAGAAACATTGGATATGGTTTATCCTATGGGTGCACAAAAACCCACGGAAAAAGAAACCCGGACCCGGCTTTTTTTTTGTACCAGGGTATTGTAAACCTGAACCCGAACCTGACCCAGGGTAGGCTAGGGTCCGGGTATGGTATGTGATTTGAGAACCCGAACCCGGGTGTTTTTCTACCCATTTGATACCCGGGTTTTTTTAGTACCTGTACCCGGGTTTTATCATACGTATATCGGGTTTTTATAATATCAGCACCGGGTTTTTGGATACCCGATATTGTTGCACCACAAAGCTGATGTCCAACACCTTTTTTAACGACTATAATGCAGTTATGCAGCAGTTTGACATCGATTTTGTGCAGATTTGTGCCACCCAAGTCTCCTGCAATTGCTATAAATAGTCGATTCATGTTTTAGTTAAGTTGCACCACTTGAAATACACCGAAAAATCACAAAAAACTCTTAAAATGTTTCTGAATCTATGTTTAATGCAAAAAAACTGAAGTTAAAAACCTCACCTATACCCGAAACAAGGTTTTTTTATACCCGCAAATATGGTATTTTAATACTCGGGTATTGAAAACCCGAACCCGGTACACCAGGTATGGTTTTCCTGGGCAATACCCGGAACCAAACCCAACCCGGGTATTGCCAATACCCAGAAAACCAATAACCGGTGATAGTACCCGGGTATTCAAAAAACCCTGGTTATGTGGACCACTAGTGTATCCATTTCTATACGTTACCTACCCCTCGGTTTTCTGTAGGGCATAGTATATTGCCTTTCGAACCCGACCCCGAACTAGTTATAACCGTTGCACCATTTTCATAGCCACTTTACCATTAGACGTGATTGTGTTAACACGTGGAAAGATGCTAATAAAGAATTGATTTTTAGATTTGAAAACTTAGAGACCGATAAAAATTTAACTTGCAATATTTTATCCGCTTAACACGGTTTACCTGAATCATAACTTTGTTTTCACCTATTAGATAAACCCAATATGTAGCAAATGATTAAGTGTAAGATTACATTTGAAATGTTTGGGTATCCCTGTACGAAAAATAATTTATTGTAATTACTGTTTTGGCTCTTGTGGTTTAGCCAGTTAAACTCTTTCAGACCGAAAAGGAATCTTTTTAACATATCAAACCCTAAGGTTGCATTTTATAACGGTTTTGGCCCCTGACACTAACTTTGTTACTTTTTTACAGTTAAGTGTAAAGATAATTAGATAATTATATACCTTAGGGTCTGTTTTTTATAATTACAAAGTTCTTTTAATATTTAAGAGATTATTAATGCAATTACTCAAGTTTTTTTTTATTATTTCGTTATTTTCACGATTATTATTTAACAAAATATGTTTTATATATACAAATAAATTTCATCATGCGTTTGTTTTTTATAAACATCGTTTTTAAAATCATTTGTTTTTTTAACTTTTTTAAACCGTCTATCGTTTTTAAATTTTTTCAATACCGGTTGTATTAAAATCGTTCTTTTTTTTAACCTTTTTTTAAACCGTCTTTTGTTTTTAAAATTATTCATTTTTAAACCGGTTGTTTATTAAAATCGTTCTTTTAAAGTTGTTTGTCTTTTAAAGTTTTTTTAAACGATTTATTTTATACCGTTCTTTTTAAAATCAGTTTTTAACCTTTTAAAACAATTCGTGTCTTAAGTCGTTAACTTTTAAAAGCGTTTCTTTTCAAATCGTTCCTTTTAGAACCATTTTTGAAATCGTTCATTTTTTAAACTTTGTATTTAGTTTACTTATAGCCGTTAGGGAAAGAGAACTTCAGAAAATGAATGATTTCAAAAATCGAAGGAATTTAAAAATGATCGATTTTAAACAAACAAATGGTTTAAAAAACAAAGATTAAAAAAAGGACGTTTATAAAAAAAACAAAATTTAATAAGTTACTAAAAAAAGTTAAAAAAAATAAGTTAACAAGTGTAAGGTACTAAAAACGCACGAATTTAATAAACAAAAGGTTAAAAAATAATAAATTTTGAATAAACAAACGGTTCAATGAAATGGAAGAATTGAAAAAGAAATAAACCAATCTAAAAAAAGTTTGAAAAAATGAATAATCTTTTGCAAACTTTTTATTATAATATGTTTTTTAAATCTTACATTTCTTTTGTTTTTTATACACGTGGTTTTGTAATTTAAAAAAAGAACAACTTAAAAATGTGAGTCTTTTAAAAATATTTAAAAATTAAATGATTTTAAAAAGAATGGTATAAAATGAAGTGTTTATAAAAACTTTAAAATACAAACGACTTTAAAAAAGAACGATTTTAAAAAACAAATGGTTTAAAAAGTAACAATTTTAAAAACGATAGATGGTTTAAGCAAAATGTAAAAAACAAATTATTTTTTAAAACGACTTTTATAAAAACAAACGGTTAATTAAAATACATATTTATTTGTATATTTAAAACGTATTTTGTTAAATAATAATCGTGAAAATAACGAAATAATAAAAAAAACTTGAGTAATTGCATTAATAGTGGAGGGTTCAAATGAGAAGAATTTTTTTTGTAAGAAGAAAAAAGAAGAAGTTTCAACCAATAAGAATGCTTTATTTTACTTACTTTAATATTTGTATTTAATTTTAATATAAGGGTATATTGGTAAACTTACATAAATCATTAATGTGTATTCTTCCCCTTTAATAACAAGCTAAATTAAATTTGTAACTCCTTTTCAAAATATATTCTTTTTCCAAATGAAAAAGAAAACAACTTAATTTAAAGTGTAGAATAAATTACTAGTTGTGTAGGATAAATTACGAGTTGTGTAGGATATATTTCGAGGTGTGTGAGATAAATTTCAACTGTGTAGCATAAAATTCTATAATGTGTAGGGTATATGTAGGAAAATTTTGATATGTGTAGGTTTTGTAGATTATATGTAGGATAATTAATGATTAGTTGACTAATTATTTAAAGAGAGAAAATTAATGATATGAGTTATAAATGAAATATCATTTTACTAATATGCCCTTTCTTCTTTTTCTTCTCACATTAAATTTCTTCTCAAATGAACCTTCCCCTGCATTAATAATCTCTTAAATATTAAAAGATGTTTGTAATCATCAAAACAACCCTAAGGTATAAAATGACCTAATTGCCCTTACACTTAACTGCAAAAAAGTAACAAAGTTAGTGTCAAGGACGAAAACCGTTATGAAATGGAACCTTGGGGTCTGATATGTTAAAAGATTTCTTTTTAGGCTAAAATTGTTAAACTGGGTAAACCACAAGGACCAAAACAATAATTTACTCTTTTAGATATTATATTTAAAACTTTTACATTAAATATGCTTATTTTATTTCACATATCAACCAAGCATAATAATTAAATATTTTATTTAACTATGCATATTTTATTCTAGATAGTTTATTTTATTTTATATATCAACCAAATATAATAATTAAATATAATATAATATAATTTATTTTAATTTTCATTTCAACCAACTCCATTTTTTTAAGTAAGGGTTCATTTTAACCAACTCCATTTTTTTAAGTAAGGGAAAACAGAAGAGTTGCGGTTGAAAGGTACGTCCCACTAGTCGAGCCGTAGTACATATAAAATAAAAGAAAATAAATGCTTGTGTTTTTAAAAAATCTACCTTTCCTAAACAAAACAAATATGGTGGTTTTCAATCATTTTTACTTTATAAAAGAAGACCCACTTATAGAAAAGAAAAAGTAAGTAGACAAATGTATTCAAATTGATTGATATACCTCTTGATTGATCCAGTATAATACAAACAAATTTTGTTATATAAAGGCTTCAAAACGAGGGAAATTGCCTTCGATTAATACTTAAAAATGAAAACATGTGATTCTAAACGAATATAGAACTTAACCTTCAATCGACACGCTAAGTTGCCTTAATTGTGGTGTGGACAATTCCTTGGAACTTTGTAATTACGATATTATACTATTGAACAATCGACCGTTGATAAACCGAGCTTTTGAAACTATTGAAACCTTTGTATACAGTGCCTAACCATGGTGAAAATCAAGAAGTATGAACTAATTGATGCCAAATAAAATAATTACTATACATCCTTTATACTATTTCACATTTTTAAGAGATACATTTCTTTCTTCGTAAGCCTGTCTCCATCACCTTACACTTTAAGGGCGCCTTGCTTGTTTCCACCTCATCCTACCCACACCAATTTTTCTACTCTTCTACTTTCTACGACATCACTCTCTCTCCGACCCTCTCACAAATCCAACCCTTCACCACCCTTTGAGACGTCCATTTACCCTGGAGATGCCACTCCATCACCGCCCTTGGAAGAGCGTTACCACATGGTCTATAGACGGGCTTCCCTCGACCAGGTCGAAGATAGTCTAGGCATACTAAAATTCTAAAAAGTACTAAATTCGTTAATTTAGAAAAAATCTCTTCGGTTTTTATTTAATTACAAACCCTAACACAAATACCCTAATTATAATACAAATTTTATTTAATCATTCCTCATCAACTAAAACTACTCACAATTTCTATTATTCTATAAAAACTCATCACACACATCACTCCACACAGTCAAACACCATCCACTACCACATTCCACCACCGACAACTTCCACCGGCAACAACCTCAAAAGCCTCGTAAAATCCGGATCCTCGTCCACATCAAACACTCACCGGTCAGAAATCAAAGACCCATGTTTTAACAAATCATATGGGGCCCACAACCCATCCAACGGACACGCCCGTTTTGAATCCAATCTCAACCACGGCTTCCCTTTCCCACTCCAATGGAGCAAACTGACCCGACCCGGATGCAAATCTCTACACAACCCTTTTACATTATCCCCACCCAGCCCGTGCTGGTTCCACCGGTGCTCTACGGCCTCTACATCCCCTGCGAACACGAGCAGAAACGGCGGTAGCGAACCGAGCTCGTATATTCGATATATTTTTTGTATCTCCATCCATCGTTCGAGTTTTTCGGTTACCTTTGCAGCTCTCCATTTTACCATATCAATCACCATTACGCCCGTATTGAAGTAGCATGGCTTTGCACGGGCGTGCTTGAACACACGGGCGAAACTCGGGTTTGACCAGAAGTTTTTTGTGAAGTAGGTTGTGAAGTTTGCGTGGCAGTATTCGGGTGCGCCGAGCACGTGCGAGTTGAGTTCGATCTCCCAAAGCTTTACGACGTCGTCCACGATGATTACGTCGGAGTCGAAGTAGATCACGCGGTGGACGGTGGCAGGGAGGAGGTCGGCGAGGTAGATTCGCGCGTAGTTTAGCGGTTGGTCGAGTGCGCGGCGGATGGAGGTGGAGATTTTGTTTTTGACACGGGCCGTATTGAAGTGGTGGAGGTGGAAGTTGAGGTATGGGAAAGTGGTAGTGATTGTGCGTCGGAGGGCGGTCGAGAGACTGTTAGTGGTAAGAAAGTGGAAAACCGTGTTTTCGGGGCATGTGGAGTGTTGGATAATGGAGAATACCCCCGCGATTGATCCGCGGAGGTATGTCGCGTCCAGGGTCATCGCGATGTGGATCAACGTGTCGTTGCATTCGTTTCCGTTGCGAAACGCAGGTGCTTCTTGGAACTCGGGTAGGCGGAGTGCGGTGACGGTGTGGAGGAGGATGAGGAGAGTGGTGGTGGTGGTTAGGAGGTGGAGTTTTGGTGGCATGGTGGTGTGAATTTGGAGGTGTATGGGAGGATAAGAAGGTTGAGGGTATAAATGAAAAGTTAAGGAAAGATGTGGGGTCATATGTGAAATATATGGTAGTGGAATAGAATAAATAAAGAGCCAGACTGGAATTTGGTTTTGGTGTTTTGTGTCCCGTGATTAATGTTGGGTGGTGAAGAGCATGGATCTTGTGTTATTACGTCCATGGAAACTTTTAGTGGGGCTTAGGTAAAGACAAACATCGACGGTGACAATCATCCTAAACTTATTGTGCCACAAACAAACTCGTGTCCACACTCGATGTGAGATTCGTCTAGGGTGCTGTTATATGCTAGTCTGTATCAGGATGCTATAGATGCTCCATCTCCTATTTCGGGTTTTAGACTAGATGAGAACTCATCTTTGAATATTTGGAGCCTATAGTTCGAGGCTAGACCGTATGTATTTGGTCATGCCGGTTCTATGCCAATTCTGGTTAGAACCGGCTAGAATTAAGGAGAACACGCATCACTTAACTAATCTTATAAGAGTATGTACATATATACATTGTTTATGTATACATGAACCATGTGTGTGTATATACACTTATATATATATATTTTCTCATCTCTATATATAATATATTGAAAATAGTAGACATCTTTGTTTGTACATTTAATATGTCTGTCTTTATTTGGTGTGGAGAATAATATTTTATTATGAAAAAGGAATCATGAAATATTTAACAAAATCTCATGGTATTTAAAGCTTTAAACACGAGTGATGTGTATATTTCTACATAGTGTCTTTTATTTTGACATGTTACAAAACAAGATCATAATCCAGCAAACTATATATGCTATACTATCTTTTAATCACTACAATATACATAAACATACAAAAGCTACGCGTTTGCGACTAAAGTTTGCCATGCTTTTAGCACAACACCCGTTCAACGAAACCAAGTCAATTTAAGGCGCCATACCTCATTTTTTTTTATCATATATAGTTCACTACTACAAAAATAATTATCGATGACGTTAAAAGAGTAATCATTCACAATTCGGTCATTAGACCTAGTTTTTCAGTAGTGGTTTCTTGATATAAAAACAAGTTAAAAATTGAATATAGATTTAACAAAACCACTTGTTATGATTTTGTTTGTCATGTTTTACTAGATCATAAGATCATATAAAAGTCCTTATTAACAAATTTTAATAGAGTTTTCCATTTATATTTGACGGCCTAAGTTTGAAAAGGTAAAGTCTTCACTTTAACGGTTGAAAGGGAAGATAGCATTATAGCAAGTTGATTTTTCTTTTTCCAAATTCAAAATTATTTAAGGCAAGTGGTTGGAGAACTTATTCAAAATGTTTGAATCCATAATATTTAAATTCAAATAGTACGAACTATAAATACACATATCTACTTCTAATGTTTGAATCCATAATTTTTAAATTCAAATAGTATGAACTATAAATACACATATCTACTTCTAAATATTATTTATAAAACTATTAAATATTATACCATATATTAATTAGTAAAGTCATGTATTCATTGACATGGGGTACATGCACCAATCAGTCTCTCTGTCCCGATTGTTTGAGTGTTATGTGTCTTAGGTCCAAGACTTGATACAAAACTACAATCGAGCCGGGGGTCTCACTGGAAGCAGCCTCTCTATTCTTATGGGGTAGAGGTAAGGCTGTCTACATCTACCCTCCTCAGACTCTACCTTAACTTTGCTATTGTTAGGATTCACTGAGTATGATAATGATGAATGATGAATGATGATGATGATGTATTCATTGACAAATAGAATGTTATCAAATATTAATGGTTCTCATCTTAATCCATCCATCCACATATATAACTAGGTTTAAGCCTCACAGCATTGTGGCGGGCTTGCAATCATACACGTTAATTTATCGACCCATTAAGCTTACTACAATCAAATACAATTCACATCATAACATTCATTGTTATTAAAAATATTACAAAATTTATAACCAACGTAAAAACTATTAAAACAACTAAACATATTAATTCTTGTTAACATTTTTAGGCATAACACGACGCGCATAAAGCGATTCTCTTTCGAACACACTCGGTTAGTTTGCTTAACTTCTTGGTAATCCTACGTTCAGACTCAATCACATCTTCAAGTAGACGTGTAAGGCGCTCAAGAACGTGTCCATCTCATCAGTGGAGTTCGACATTTTTTTAACCTGTCAATTTAGAAACGAATTAGCTTATAATTTTAATTTTTCTTTTCAGAAGGATTAAAAAGTAAAGTGATTATCTTTTTGTAGTTTAAAGGCTCATGTACATCATTTTAGAGTAAGGGTTTTTTGATGTAAATATGTAATTCGTCATCGTTAATATTACGTTTAACCTGATTATACCCAATAAACAAAAGCAATAAAACAAGTTAAAAAAGAATTAAAGTAATTGTCTATAATGAAAATGCATGTGGCATGTTAAACTATTTATTTAATAGGCTTAGAAAGTTTATCTTAATCTGGTCACAGTTTTATAACATCATACTTCTAACATCATAGCCAATCAACACCTCATGCTACAATCACTAGGTAGTCAGATATATATATATTTATATATTATCAGTGTGCAACAATCAATGCTCGATAACAAAGCACGACTGTAAGAAATATCACCCCGCCAAATGTCTAGCACTATCATAGATATTATAACAATTTAGTATACAAAGTTTCAGATGTCGATAAAGCCACATTCATCGATTATTTAATCTACACTTACAAGAATTCAAAATGATGCTAACAACCAACAAAGCACACAAGCTCAAAGTTGTAGAATGAAGCCAAACCCCAACAAAGCACACTTTTAGATACCCACACATAAAAGCAAAGCCAAAGGTACAAACAAGGTATGTATAAGAAAACAATAAAGCATGAAGTACAAGGCAACATTTGTTGCCTAGCTATGTTGTGTTGAGCAGTTCTGTTTTAAACATGATGGAAAACATGTGATAACATACCTTTGATTGCATCAGCAGAGAATCCATTTCAGAGACGCAGCCACTGAGTTCGACATAGTTGTCAGTGTGATCTGGTTCCTCCTTAGGGTGTAAGGTGATGAAACCGAAATTAGGGTTTGTTTCGGTTGTGGAGAGAGAGGGACGAATTTGATGTTATGTTGTTAGGTTGTGTGTCTAACCCTTTACCTCTCTAATAATCTCCTTATATATACACCCAAGAGGAAACCCAATTAGTTAATAAGGGTAATATGGTCCATCAACAATTACCAACTAATTATTAATAGGTTATTAATATATTTTGATCTATATTATATAAATGATAATGATGGCTACCAGATTAAATATAAATAAATAAATATTTAATCTTACATTCTCCCACTTAGCCGAATAATCATTTATCATGAGTATTAGATAAGTCTGATCAGAAGTTAATACTCATTTTAGCCTTAAACAAGTACTATAGCAGAGAAATACAGCCGTTGAATCATTATGCGACTCAGGACCCCCATTAGTCATACTATAGCCTTAATTTAAAACCTAACAGTTATGATCAAAATAAGTAAGCCCTTTAACGTTTGATTTGTATTTATATTTGTCTATATGTCATTACACCGGTAGAACATATGTAAGAGACATACAAAATCAAACTGATGAGGAAAATTGATTAATAGTTAGTCATTCATAGTACGATATGCAGTTGTACATGGTCATCAATTAAAACCCGTCTCTTTTATGAGCACTCTTAATAAGACTTATGGGTAATAGACCTTTAGTTATAGGATCCTTAAGCATATCACGAATGCATTCGATACAAAGATTTAGATTCCTCAATTCGTTCATAAACGAATAATTAATTGCGTATCGAAATTTAATGCAGCACCTCTCGAACTGTTACTGTTCAAGGAGACATGGTAGCTGTCTTTATCACAACAAGTCTTCAAAATATTAATTATATGGAGTTAATAAAGTCATGAGTCCACTGATAAATTTCCAACAACATTAAGTGACTATATTATGTCGTTATAACTTAGGTTGTTGATATCAGTCCATTATGACTCCTCCATGAGATAGGTTTTGTCTGTTGACATAAAGATATACCCGAAAATACATTTTGTCATCTTTGAATATTACAAAGTTAGAGTAATAATAAACCGGTTTGAGTTCTCACTTCTTCTTTAAATTATAGCCTCTCGTTCCTTTAAAGATATTGTAATACTCTATTAAATGCTTCACATTAATCTAGACATATCTAGTGTGTTGCAATGTGAGTAATATCTAAACGAGTATAGACTTGAACTTACATAAGGCTTCTAATTAATGAAGCATAAGAAATAATCTCATTTATCCTATTATCCTCTAAAGGAGAGCAGTATTGTTTGTTACATATGTAAGGACCAATTTAATGTTAAACTTATGGAACGAAAGTAATGTTCCATTTGGTCTATCTCAAGATGTTATGATATCTGTTATGTAAGAGATATCTCTGAGATCTATTATATCAAAGTTTGTGTTAACAATGCTTTGACTTATGTAACATCTACTTGTCAAAAAAATATCATCTACATAGACAAGTTTATCTTAGTTGCTCCCACTCATCTTGAGGTAGGTATATTATTCCACTTGGTTGTTGATGAAAATAATTGCGTTAAGATTTCATCACATTATGATGTTTGCATTAAACCATACATGGATTTTATTGGCTTATAGACAAACTGTTCTTTAACCTTAAGTTTAGAACTTTCAGGTTGTTTTATGAACATGTAAATATGTCAGCCAGTTGTTAGGGAAAACTGTTTTAATGTTCATCTAATGTAGCTCA
Source organism: Helianthus tuberosus (assembly GCA_030545235.1). Lineage (NCBI taxonomy): Eukaryota > Viridiplantae > Streptophyta > Magnoliopsida > Asterales > Asteraceae > Helianthus > Helianthus tuberosus. The sequence continues at coordinate 30,924,181 of CM060436.1, forward strand.
AAACTATTATAAACTACTAGAACAGTGATGATCCTAAAAGAAATCTTTTGTTAGATATGTAATAAAGATTCTTTAATAATATATCTCTTCCTGAGTATAACCTTTGACAATCAATCATGCTTCTTTGTGTCTTAACGTTTATATCAGGATTTGGTTTAGTTATGAACACTCTTAGGTTATTCAATCAAATCCCAAACGTTATGCGAACACATAAAACAGTTTTACTAGAAAACAGTTTTATTCTATTCAGAAGATTAATTGACACTAATGGCTTAATTAGAAGAGATAGGATCAGTAAACTTTTCCAAAATCCATTTCAACTTCAATTAGGGAGGTTATGTAATCATCAAAGTTAATAGGTTTTTAAACCTAGATGACCTCCTGAGTTGATTATTAGGTTTGTTAGAAGTTTCAGTTTTATGGATTAGCTCTTGATTATGTTGCTATCATTTTCAGGATTCTAAGAGTTGGTGCAGTATGGTGTACAAGAGGTGTAATCGGAGTTAAATTTGGAGTGAAATTTAATGACACTCTCCCCCCCGCCTCTTGTATTCCTTGCAAGTCATTATAAGGACTTTGACTGCTCCCACTAACCTTAGAAAACTTTAGGAACTCAGCATGCTTAGGGTCAATATTTAACGACCAAACAAATTCTAATAGAGAAAACATATAATAGAGAAAACATATTAGTGACATTAGTCATTGTAGTTTCTCTTGTGGAGGATTATGTTGGTTTAGGTAAGAAATCTAAGTGTGCCCACAATTAAGCAACAATGAAACTTTTGTAATAGTAGCATTAGATTTTAAGGAGACAAGTTTTGATGGAACAGTGTCGTGATGGAGCGGTGTCTTGTACAAGAGGTGCAAATTGAGGTAATGTCAAAATTTTCACTCCCCACCTCTTGCAACTATTGCAAGGTATTACTAAGACACTTAATGCTCCCACTGATCTATGATATCTCTATAAATGCTACAAGATAAGTTTCAATTAGGTATGTGACGTGGGAACCTATTATATACATATGTTAGACTTTACTTGATTTCCTTAATGTCCAGATGTCATAAAAACTTAGGGACATATTTAATAGAAATCATGTTAAGCACATATATGAGTAGATTTCTTTAAGACCGTGGGCCATATACGACAAAATTTAGATACAAGTAGATAGTCTTTAAATGATAAATGAATTATGTCTGAATATTCCATTTGGAATAAGTTCCACGAATGTCAATGAATGACTTATGATGGACCCATACTTATTCCTTGAGCCAAGTAATATTTAGGGCTATAACGTCATGATTTAAAATCACTTAGAATGAGATTAGATAAGAAATCATCCTCATTAACCATGTCATGATTTCTCATGAATTTTGGTTATAATGGATGAAATTTGTAAGTCTCATTTTCCTTTTGTCAAATGTTTCATTTGCATGATGACAAAAGTTGTGAAAGTGTAAGGTCTCATCTAGTTTTATATTAATAATGTTTCAATCCAGATATTTAGAACAAATAAAATGAGAGTTTAAGGTAAGTGTGACTTTATGTTGACTATGCAAACCTCACAACCTTCATAACATTGCTTAATTATGATACTATATTCTGATTAATATTCAGAATTTGTAAGGTATCGAATAGCTTTGTTAGAAGACTGCCTATTATAGTTCTTATAGCCTTAACATTTAATTTTGTCACTAACTCTCGTGTTAGTTATTTGTCGAATTCTGGTAAGGAAACGTATGGAACTAGAGTCAACTAATCATGTGTTAATTGGAATATTATAATTAGTAGACTTAAATATCTTTAATAAATGACTATCTAATTAATTCATCCAACTGTTCTTTAGAATAATGGATAGTCTCCTTGCTTATGTCTAGTCGAATGACATAATGATGCATTGAGATTTTCCCTTGAAGAACCTTAGAGGTGGAATTAACAGTTGTAATTTGTCTATGAACCTTAGAACAATCCTCTTTTAAGGTTTTAAGTGGTTGTAAAGTGAGTAACAACTTATTTTTCCAGCTTCAAACATTTATTTCTTTGTACATATGTTGCTTATCAACACACTCATTATACTTTGGTATTTTTGAGTGTTATAGTTGATTTATAAGGCATCAAATTGTACAAGTGAAAATCATAATATGTAATGTACTGGAAAATGTACTTATTTCCATGCGTAAGCCCTTAACTTTATGGGTCATGGTATTGTACATTATTATGTGTTCACATATACCACTTAACTTTATAGTTTAGAATTATAAAAGAAGGCATGCATCTTAGGAATTCTAGTGATTATTCCATATATAAGAGATTAGCCTTAGGAAAAACTTAATCTGAAATAACTTTAGTGATAGCATTATGTTAGAGAGTTGTTGATTATCATAAGAGACATCATGTTCGATTTGTCCTAATCATCATGCTCTAATTTTCTTCTTTATAATCTTTATCAGAATAGAGCAATAGGATTATCGTGTCTTAAGAAATAATCAAGGATTTAGTTTAAGAGCTAATTCTAATAGAAACTTTAAATAAAGCAAACATTTTAGGTTTAGGAATTAGAGTGGATGAGATATATGTAGAAGAAAAATATAGTGAGTAAAATTATGGGTACTAGGACTCTCCATACTACTTGTTTTGTTTTGGTTTGTTGATATATAGAATCACCGGGGTAACCCTTTACCCAAAAAAAATTATGGGTACTAAGAATAAGACAGACGAAATGATCATAAAATTAATTAAGGATCATTAATATAAGGATCATTATGTGAAGAAATTGTGATATGTCTATTACTAACATCAAAATAATAGACTTAGTAAATTCTACTTAAACAAAAACAAATCAGCTTTGGCCAGAAGTGTAATCATTTAAGTATGTGTGCAAAGTAATCGTGAGCTTTGGCCAGAAATGAGACAATCACTTTAGTTATGCACTGGTCAAACATGCTAAACATAAATGAATTAAATCAGCTTTGGCCAGAATTAAGACATTTCACGTTTGTAATGCATACTCAACATAGCTTTTTTTTATAATACTTGAACAATAAATAGATGTATTAAATCAGCTTTGGCCAGAATTAATACATCAGAAGCTCATTCAAGTTAAGTTAGTTTGGTTTTGTAAAACATTATTTGATCCTTATTAATTAATTAAGTATAAACAAAACCAAGTATTTAATAGCAAACCACCTGTTAGCGCGAATCGAACTAAGTTATGGTTTTTTTTTTTTTTTTTTTTTTTTTTTTTTTTTTTAGGTCACATTAAACAGCATAAAAAATAATGAGGTTTCGAGTTGGGTCTCGACTAAGTTATGAGATCTCGAGTCGCAACCTTGGTCTCGAGTCGTAATCATGGTTTTGACTAGTGTGTTTTATGAGATCTCGAGTCCATAATGAGATCTCGAGTCGCAACCATGGTCTCGAGTGCGCGAAGAATGAAGCCTTTAGTCGAAAACGCAGTGATCTCGAGTCGAGACTTTTGTCTCGAGTTGTGAAGTTTTGATCCCTTATGATCTCGAGTCGAGATCTTGTAGTCTCGAGTCGAGACCTAATGGTCTTCGAGTTGTAAGCTTTTGTTCTCGAGTTGTAAAATTTGATGACCTTTATGATTTTGAGTCGAGACCTTGTGGTCTCGAGTCGAGACCTTGTAGTCTCGAGTCGAGATCTGATGGTCTCGAGTCGAGATCTGATGGTCTCGAGTCGAAATCTGATGGTCTCGAATCCTCTGTTAACAGCTGTTTTGTGATAATGACTGAAAATCAAAATTTGAGGGATTTGGGATAGTGTTTCCTATTTTATTTCTGATATAATCTTATCAAAAGATTTCGAAAATAATAACTGTAAATCCTTTAACAGTTTTCGAAAATTTAATAGATAAAATTAAGATCAAAATCATTAAAAAAACACCCACTAATCCAAATTATATTCCAAAATTTATGGAATTTTCGAATTTCCTTAGAACATTGTGATGAACCCTAATAAATTTAAAACATAATCTGGAAACCGAAACCTTAAATTTTATACTTTTATTAACAGATTTCAGAAATTAGGGTTTGTCCATTATGATTTTTGAGTCAAATATTAAACATAGTTTTCCCGAAAACAGGGATTTCGGTACCAAGGCCTTTAACAGCCGAGGTTTTATAAAAGCTTTAAAATTTCTGTTTTCCAGATTATGATCCCAAAATAATGGATACGAAAACAGAACCGATTTATCAACATATGCTCTGATACCACATGTTGAGCAGTTCTGTTTTAAACATGATGGAAAACATGTGATAACATACCTTTGATTGCATCAGCAGAGAATCCATTTCAGAGACGCAGCCACTGAGTTCGACATAGTTGTCAGTGTGATCTGGTTCCTCCTTAGGGTGTAAGGTGATGATGGTGATGAAACCGAAATTAGGGTTTGTTTCGGTTGTGGAGAGAGAGGGACGAATTTGATGTTATGTTGTTAGGTTGTGTGTTTAACCCTTTACCTCTCTAATAATCTCCTTATATATACACCCAAGAGGAAACCCAATTAGTTAATAAGGGTAATATGGTCCATCAACAATTACCAACTAATTATTAATAGGTTATTAATATATTTTGATCTATATTATATAAATGATAATGATGGCTACTAGATTAAATATAAATAAATAAATATTTAATCTTACATGTTGCAAATTGATAATGTATAAATAAATATTGAAACATGAAACTATTCCGAAAATCAAGACTATTCAAAATCGAGGTGGCTAGCACACATGCGCAACAGTTTAAGGCAAACCATTTCCAACGAAGTCATAATATATAAAGGGTTTTTTTACACATATCCCCTTGCTAAGACCCCTTATTACATATTTACCCAATCCACAAAATTAATTACATATTTTCCTTTTTCTTATTAATTTACCTATTTACCCTTCCTTTTTTGTAATCCCTTCATGAAAATCATACGACACGACAATCAGGGGTGGACCCACATGGAGTGGGTCGGGGTCCCCAGACCCTAATGTTTTTAAAAAGTTAGTAGATCTGGTATATTAAATTTTCTAAAGACCTCATAAAAACAACTAGGTGGACACCATAAAAGAAAAAGGAAAGCTGGTGTACTAGCAATACCTCATGTTTACCGACAAAAAGTCACAGGTTCAATTCTTGTACAGCCCGTTTTTTGTGTGTTTTTTTAACACCAAAAAAAAGCAGAAGCAAGCATAGAGAACACAAGCATATGCACACAATCACCAACACAACCCTTGTATGCTATGAATTTACATTATATTTTTATTTTGTGTTTTTAAAGAGTAATGATTACATATTTTTAAAACATGTTCATCGCGCCGACCCGACCCGACCCGAACGACGACCGATCCAAAAATTTTAACGTTTTGTTGTGATAATTTTTGAACGTTGAAAAATGTGGACCCTACTGGAAAAAAATCTTGGGTCCACGACAATGTTTCCCCTTCCCCTTCGCAAATCACACAACCTTTCTTCCCCTTTGACACACTCCACCTGGTACGATGCACTCTAATTCGACGACAACAACCTGGTTCGGCAGCAAAAACCTTGTCCAACGATTCAATGTTTGATTTTTGGTTCTTCTCCAATTCTTGTAGCGATTCAAGGTTCCATTTTGCCGTTATTCTATCTACAATTAGATTTAGGGTTTGATTTTGCAGTTAGATTCTTTTTGTTCGCTTCTTCTATATGTTTATGATTATTGTTGTTCCATCAAAAATCCAACCATTCAAGGTACTTGTCGTTCGTTCATGATTTGGTTGTTCTATTTTATTATTTTATTTTTGTTCTTTTATATGGTATTTATGTCTGAAACTATATGGTATTAGCGCCTATTATGCTAATTTTTACGTGGCTTTGTTTGGTGAGTTCCTCTTTGATCCTTTAAAATGGAGGCAACGTGTGCCATTTTTTGAACAGTTCAGCTACTCATGGCCTTTCAAGAACTTATTGAAGAAGGAAAGTAACTCTTTGTGAGTTTAGATATCTTCAAACCCTAAAATTAACATTTTATGTTTTTTAGGGTTTCAAATTGTGGTTATAAGGGGATACATTCGTGTGACAAATGAAACTTCATATGTAGTTATTGAATTCATTCATGATGTAGAAATTGAATGCGGGTTCAATTAAATAAGTTTTGGAGCATGTGGTTGTCACTAAACATATTTATCACTCACAAAATCTCCATTAGAAGAGTTTGTTCAGTTGGTATCTAATATTAAGAGTGATAGTCGGCTTTATTTAGCATTTTTATTTTTGATTCTATTTGACACAGAGAGCATCAAATTTTAATGTATGAATAGCTTTTTTTCTATGATTCTTAATATGTTAGATTATTGTTTTGGTTGTATTTATCACGTTTTGAACGTTGATTAGGAAATAACACCCATTTGGGAAAAAAACCTCGAAATACTAGAAGAATTGGGGAAATATGTAATGGACGATATTAGAAAGGGAAGATATGTAAATATTCGTTTAACAAGTTCATTAAGAGTAAACTAATAATTCAATAAAAGTATTTTTAGTGAAAAAGGAAATATGTAATATATGTGGTTTAGGAAGGGGAAACATGTAATTGAATTCTATAATTGGGTAAATATGCTATAAGCTCTCTTAGGAAGGGGAAATATTAAAAACCATGAGGTTGTATGCACAAACAGCCATAACCCTAAACAAAACATCAAAACATAGAAGCTCAGAGGCTTAGGATGGCAGCAACATAGAATACCAAGCCAAATCCTAAGCACCATCACAACAATGGCTCTCAGAGGACCAGTAAGTCAGTTTCATCGAGCGAATCGGTCTGCATTTCAGCAATGTCGCGCTACAAACAAAACTGTTTCGAATTAGTTAGGCTAATCAAGTTGTACATCATCCATCGACAACAAATTAAGACCAAAATACAGTATGCAAATAACATTGCATACCCGAACAACCATAACTAACATCAAAACTGAAAGTTATAATCCCTACACATCCTTAAGTTTGAGGGTTGTTCGGTAAATAGTTAATAGATAGTTTATGTTGTAAATAGAATAGTGTAACGAGTGCGGGGACTAAAGATGACAAGTTGGAAAGTTAATAACCTACAACTAGATGGAGCGACACATCCAGGGGACGCATCTCTTCCCAATCGACTCCTACACCACAAGATCATCAGACGCAATGTTTCAAGAGGAGACACGTCCTTTCACTCGCATCTATTCGATTAGTATAAATAGGCTTGTAGTTTTCAATTGTATAACATCCCTGTACACAATCATAATTCATGTATTCGAATTCTCAGTTTTTATATTCAAGTTCGATTCATGTCTAGAGATCAAAGATCCATTGGGGCCAACAATTGGTATCAGAGCGTCAGGCTCTAGGCACAGGAATCGCAGGATCACTCATGATCAGGTTTCATCATTCTAATTTTTCAATTCGCAAGTTTTAGTTTTTTCGGTTCAAGGTTGTCGAACCAGGGTTCTGTTCGAAATCTAGGGTTTTGATTTCGAGGTTATAGTGCGAATTAGATTGCCAGGAATTCAATTAATACGCGTTGTGGTTATTCGCGGGTTAAAGATTTGAGAGTTTCTTGAATTCAAGGGAATTGAATTTACCGGTATAGTGGTTCGTATTGGTGGCCATGAAATTTTAGAAACAAGAAAGCAAGGGTTGTGAGAATTCTAAGTTAGTAATCAGACTAGGGTTCGTGAGTGAATGAAACCGAGTACAGGAGCACAAAACAGGGTTGTTTTCTTGTTTCGTTGGAGTGCTAGGAAGAATCAGAATTTAATCCGGTGGTTATTCAAAGTTTAAAAAACATCGAGCGAGTCGATCCGGAAGAAGAAGCCGGTGAAGAAGGAATTGTTCGAGTAATTCGAAGTGTGTTGTTAAGATCAAGTGATTCAAAGAAAAGCGATGATCGCTATTTAAAAGAAACGTGTGATTCTGTCCGAGATGAACCGAAAGAGCCTAGGGTTCAAATCCAATTCGTTCTTCAACTCGTGATCAATCAGAAACCAAATCGATTCAGAAGAAAATTGATTTAGATAATTCGATTCAGTCAATATCGAATCAGTATTAAAGGAGAAGGAAAATCGATTCGGTATAACATCGATTCAGAACCATAGCCACGAAGAAAGAACGCATCAAAGAATCCCAACAAAAAATGGATTCAGGTTAAATCGATTCAGAGCAAGAAGAAATCAAATCGATTCAATCTCGGTTCAAGATACTCAGAAAAATCGATTCAGAATTAGAAGTCACAAGCCACAAATCGATTTCAGAAACAAAAGTCGAGTGGAGCGATAGAAGGGTTATGAAGAAACAAAGTGCTATGCAAAGAAACACAGTGATGCAACAATTGTAGAAAAGGGAAAAATGATGTAGTGAATACAGGAAACAAGAAGATAATTTGCAGAGAGTGCAGAAAAAAGTGCAGTGAATGTAGAGAAAAATGAAGCAGTGAATGCTGGGAAATACATGCAGTGAATGCAGAATTTGATATAGTAATATGCAATAAAATAATCCAGTGAGTGGATCAAGAAAAAGTGAAGAATTCGTGAGGGAAGCAATCAATGATGAAGAACCCGTTGTATGAAACAACCGTGAAGAGGATATTTAATCTGTGATAGATCAAGAAGAAGACACGCGTATCCTGTGACTGGGACAGAAGAAAGGAATTGTTGTGTGATACAACCGCAAGAGAAGTCTGAGTGAGTCAGTTTATCAAAATCTATGCGAGAAGGATTTAATTCATGTGATATGATGGTGGGCAAGTTATTCAAGACCGGGTGGAGTTCGTGTTGAGACAACTACACAAGAAAAGGTTCGTGTGATGCAAATCAAGTGCGGTCAAGACAAGTGTGAAGCAAGTTCATGTGAAGCGAGTTCAAGTGAAACAAGGTTCGTGAGGACCAAGGTTCATGAATAAGAAGATACATGTGAAGTGTTGGATACCGAGGAGATTCGTGAAGATAAAGCTACTTGGAGTTCAAGATCTGCAACAACTCAAGGATGTTCGTGATTAGGGGGTGAATGAAAGTTATAATCCCTACACATCCTTAAGTTTGAGGGTTGTTCGGTAAATAGTTAATAGATAGTTTATGTTGTAAATAGAATAGTGTAACGAGTGCGGGGACTAAAGATGACAAGTTGGAAAGTTAATAACCTACAACTAGATGGAGCGACACATCTAGGGGACGCATCTCTTCCCAATCGACTCCTACACCACAAGATCATCAGACGCAATGTTTCAAGAGGAGACACGTCCTTTCACTCGCATCTATTCGATTAGTATAAATAGGCTTGTAGTTTTCAATTGTATAACATCCCTGTACACAATCATAATTCATGTATTCGAATTCTCAGTTTTTATATTCAAGTTCGATTCATGTCTAGAGATCAAAGATCCATTGGGGCCAACAAAAACAACCGTAAAACAAAGATTATAAGCTATAACGGCTGCAATCAAAATTACCAAGCCAAGTCCAAAGCAACATCATAGCTATGGTCTACGATGAGCCTTAAGTCATCTTCATCGACCCAATAAACAACCATCACAAAAAACCTGGAAAACCATAGCTATTGAAGGTTTAGATGGTGAAGGGTTTATCGTTGACGGTGGAGGGTTTGCACGGGGATAAGATCCACTACTACAGAAATAGGCATTTGCTATGGCCAAATCCGTAGCAAATACGTAGCAAACACCCTTTTTGCTACGGATTTGCTACGGATTTGGTTCGTAGCTACAAGTCCCGTCGCGAATTTATTTGCTACGAACTTTAGCTACGAAAATTATGTTTGCGACGAATTCAGCTACAAAAAATGGCGTCGGTATTTTAGCCACGAATTTGCTACGAAAAAGGTTGCTATGGAATTTCACTATGAAATTTTTGCTACAGATATTTTTAGCTACGGAAACTTTTAGCTACGAATATTTTTAGCTAGGGATATTTTTAGCTACGAAGTAGTTTTGCTACGAGAATTTGCTACCTTTTGCATATTTTCTGCTACGTTTTTTGCTATCGGTTGCACTACAAAATTAGCTATGAATTCACTACGATTTGGCAACAAAAATTTGCAAGCTTTTGCAACGATTCTTTTACGGAATTTAGCTACGAATTTCGCTTGATTTTGCTACGAATATAGCTATAGATTTTAGAATGTTTTTGCAACAAATTTAGCTACGCATTTTGTTTGGAATATTTCAAATAAATTCCTTTTTTATATTGTTTTATATTATTCCCTTATAAACATTATATTCAAATCTCATAAATATAAAAAACTCAAACTAAAAATACTCAGACCATATAGCATAATAATTCAAACATAATAAATATTAAAAACACATACTAAAAGATCCAAATTATCCAAATATAACCAAATGCAACACGATAAAGATGCAAATAATTCAAACATAAAACATAACCAAACGTAACACGATAAAGATCCAAATTATCCAAAAGCAATACAATAAAATTCAACATATCTTAAGTTGGTGGCGGGTTTTGTGACACAAATTGAATTTTCTCATTCATTTCGCCATACAACCTCACACCTTCTTCAATTTTCTCTATCATAGCATATTTCTCTAACTTATCTTGTTCCAACTCCGCTATTTTTTCCTTCAAGCGTTCCACCTATAACATCAAAAGCAAAAATAATCCGATAACATCCATTATGAACCTAATAAGTTATGACACATCATAACATATTTAAACCAAATATATCATAATAAAAGTTATTACACCCATAGTTATAGAACATTACAAACAAACTAACTCAATATAACCTAATTCATTTAAATTACCCGTTAATAGTCTTTATCACATGAAAATATTAGACTTTTTTCTACTAAAAGAGAGAGAATACAAACCTCATCGTTGTCACTTCTCTCTTGTGCACCCGTCATCACGACACGCGGGTCAGCCAGATCCCATACATTCAATAAAAATTCTTATCATAAAATGCATCTTTTTTTGGTGTTTCAATAAAATTCTTGTCATATATGATGATCTTGTCATGGAATTATGCCTGCAAATACCAACTAAAAAAATATCTTTGTAATTTAAACATACAAAAAGAACTGAATAATGATAATTTAACTAAATTTGTGTAAACGCTTTTTACCCTCTACTAGATTAATGTATTCTGGATCCATTAAAGATCCTAGGGTAGCCATCTCCGTCTTCCTACGCTAACACTGCAAAAAAGATTAAAATGGGGCAACTCAATAAATTTTGATGCCCACAGTAAATATTAAAAATTTATGACCTTGTCATCCTGCCAAACAAAAAAAGAACAAATAAATATGAATTAGCTAATTAAGGAGACCGTCAAACATTATAAAATAGTCTTAATGAAGGAATGAAGTTTCGATATTGGAAAGAACTTTAATAGGTGAAATTTCCTAAGAATCTATTGTTAGATTCAACGGGAAATAAAAACACTAAATTCAACTTGGTGTTTGTATATCACGACTTCAGACAAATATTTGTGACAAAAAAACAAATATAACTAGGATTTAAACCAGGGGCGGACCTACCTCTTTGGTAGGGGTAACCCCCGCTACCCTTTGGTCGGAAAAAAATTGGAAAAATTAGTGTAAGTTTTGGAAAAATTTGACGTTTTTTTTATTTCGTTACGGCTTATTTATAACACGTTACCCCTTGGTCGGAATCCTAGATCCGCCACTGATTTAAACACAACTTTTATCAAAGATCTAAATATGATTCCATGCCATTGAGAAAGTAGGAGAAAGTATCATACAAAAAGTTAAAAGTGAAGGGCAAATGCAATTTTTTTTTTAAAACCGCTGTAGATATCAACTTGAAATCGTACCTGAAAACAAAGTTTTAAATTCAATAAATGGACAAAAAAGAATATACTCGCTAACCATTTAGTTGCAACCTTACAGACTTCTTTAGGGATTCAAAGTACCCACACCTTCAAATACACATTAAACTTGCTTTCATTATACATGATATTATCTTCAAAAGCCCAGAAAAAAACCGCTTGAAACCTTCCTGTATATTGCAGTCCCTCGCCAAACGTAAGATCCATATAAAAGGAGGAACACGAATAGATTTTGGGATGGGGGAGGCTTGGGTTACAACTGAGGGAGGGAAGAGGGAAATCAATTAGCGGGCGATTTAGCTTATGAGCACGGAGATTAAATCCTTTTGGGAGGGAAATTAGATCTTTATTTTTTGAAAAGGGACAGTTAAAAAGGAGGGAAATTGGATTTTTTTGGAGACCCACGTATGAAACACGTAAATTAATTTTTGATGGAATCATGGGTAAGTCAATTAATCTAAATGAAAAATTATATAATTTCCAAATTAAAATATAAATTATAATGAAATAAGTAATAATAATAGTATTAAAGATACACTTGAAATATTTATAACTTAAGTTACTAATATTTCTCGTTCACCATTATTGTCCTTAATTTACTTTTATTTACTATCACTGATCCTCATTAACGGCCAGGCCACTACCCGATTGGAATCGGGTGGGCGGTACTCGAGCGCGTACATCGTTGCCGGTTAAGCTGGTAGTGGTCGGCAAGTAGTGGCCGGCAGGTTTAACTATGGGGTGGCAGAATCCGAAGCGGGATGTGAATAGTGACCCTTATTGAGAGATGATTTTTTTTTGAGATATTATGGATTTCTTTTGGGGTTTTGGTTAGAGAAAAAAATATTATTTTTTTTTTTTTTGTGATATTTGGGTTTGGTAAAGAAGAATTTTTTTTAAATATTTTTTTACGTTTTTTTTGTTGGTGGTTGTATATTATGTTTTTTAGGGGTAATATTTAAAATTCAAATAATTAGTTAAATATTCTTTTTATTTTATTTAGTTATATGTTTTATATTTTTTTAAATAAATGGTTAATTTATTTTTAACCTTTTTAAAGAAGAGGGTAGTTTAAGATACTGATGTCACCAAATTTGATAATTTGGGGTAGTGGATGGAGTGAGAGACGAGACACTACAAAATTGGTGGAGGTTAGAGTAAAAGAGGGTTGTGGCCTGATGAAACAGTGGTTAACTAAGGGAGGTTAATTCACTGGTCTCGTCAAGTAGGGTTAATCCCTTCTTTCCAAGGATCGGTGGCTGGATCGTCCGCTTGATCTGTCTCCTGCACAAGGAAACACACCGTGACTCGTAACAAGGAGGATGGGGTGGGGGTGCTCCTTGTTAGCACTCTCCGGCATGAGAATTAGTAATTTGCTTTAGAAAAAAGTGTGTGATAGTAGTATGAGTGAGAGAGTTTGATAAGCGATACCTCAAACCTGGTCTGGGATGGGTATTTATAGCCGAGGAGTGAAGGAGGGTGATTGAGTGGCTAGACTGACATCGTGCAGCCCTTTGCAGGTGTGTCAGGCTCGTCGGTCACCGCTGTGATGCCACGTTCCACTGCAACTGTCAGTCTGTGTGCCAGCGTTGCTTACATGTAGGCTGACAGACGACTGTCGTTGGTGCCACTTGATGTGTCAGTCCCACTTGCTCTGTGGATAGGATGCAGTGTCGGGCCGCATCGCTATCTGCAGTAACTGCAGTTGTTTCCGCGTCCATCGTTTTGGCAAAGATGTCTATAGGATGCGGCGCCAAGCCGCATCGCCATATGCGGTAACCATTGTTGTTACCTACATCCCTTGTCGTGATTAAAACGAAACTAAAAATCACAACTCAACTGAAACGAAACCGAATAAACCGACCAAACGGAAACAAAAAACCGAAACCGAAACAAAACAAAAAATAACTGAAAATATTGAAACCGATTCAAAATGAAACCGAAAAAACCGACCAAACCGAAACAAAAAACGAAACCTGTCCCGACCCGAAACTCGTCCCGTGCGGAAACTCGTGTCGGCCTAAAACCCGTTGCGATCCAAAACCCGTCCCGTGCGGAAACCCGTGTCGGCCCGAACCCGATCCAAAATCCGCCCCGTGCCAAAACCCGTCTCAGTCCGACACTCAATTCGAGCTGAAACCGTTCTGATCCAAAACCTGTTTCGTGCCGTAACCCGTCTTGTGCGGATACTTAGGCCGGTCCGAAACCCATTCTGATCTGAAACCTGTCCCGTTTCTTTAAGGTGCTAACCCACATCGACTCATTTTTTTAAAGTTATCGACCCGCTTTGACCCGAAAATAATAAGATGAAATTTCAATTGACCCGTTGTGACCCGTTTAGTTAAAATATCTTACCCAAACTAACCCATATAATTTTAAAAGCAACCCAAACTAACCCACTTGAAAGCCTTGGGGTCAAGATTGCCACCTCTAATTAAACATGATTAAGTGTTAATTGCATATAACTAAATAGATATTATATATGTAAATGAACTAGTTTTATGCCCTGCCCATATTGCGGGGCGCTAGACCGAATATTTCTCTAACAATTAAAACAAAACACTATCATAGCTTTGCTAGATAAAAAACTAAAACAATGGCAAGGCTATAACTTTTAGTTGGGGGCAAAACTGAAATTTGTCAAAACAATGAGCGAGTACAAGGCAGCTGCCTGACACGAATATAAATTATATCGAGTCAACCAATTAAAATAAAACGCAACCATAGTTTTGCAAAAAAAAAAAAAAAAAAACCGACGGTAAGACCGTATTTTCGAATTGGGGGTAAAATCATAATTTTTAATTGGGGTAAAATCGTAATTTGTCAAAAGCTAAAAGAGTGACAAGAATGTAAATTAGAATTAGGGGCAAAATCATAATTTTGAAAAGGGGGGAAATCGTAATTTTTTCGGGCCAATGTTGGAGTGACGGGCAGCTGCTTGGCACTGTTCCCCCTCATGGTCTTTGTAGTATACTAGTTTATGCCCCGCCCACATTGCGGGGCACTCGACCAAATATTTCTCTACCAATGAAAACAAAATACTATCAAAGTTTTGCTAGAAAAAAGCGCGAAACAGATGAAAAGACTGTAATTCTGAACTAGGGATAAATCGTAAGTTCAACTGGGGTATAATCCAATATTTTACAAACCGGTTCAAACCGGCCAGTTGTACCGATTGAACCATCCGGTCAAACCGGTTAAACCGCCTGGTACACCCAGTTGAACTGCCCGATACACTCGGTTAAACTGTTTTTGAGCCAAATCTGGTACGGTATAAAAACCGGATTTTAAAACATTGGTATAATCATAATTTGTTAAAAGCTACAACAGTGGCAACATTGTAATTTTGAACTTGGGGTAAAATCGTAATTTGTTGAAATCTTCAACGATGGCAAGACTGGAATTTTGAACTGGTGGGAAAATCGTAATTCTAAGCTGGGGTAAAATCGTAATTTGATCAGGCCAATGGGGAAATGCTAGGCAGCTAGCTGCCTGACTATTCCCCTCCATGGATTTTGTATATTAACTGGGGTCCAAATCGTAATTCTAAGCTGGGGTAAAATCATAATTTGTTCGGGTCAATGGAGAAGTGTCAGGCAGCTGCCTGGCACTATTCCCCTCCATGGATTTTGTATATTTATAAAATGAGTGCAAATAACATGAAAACGTTATAGAAATCAATTACCAGAATGATCCAATATGTTTAACTAGGGATGAGTTCGGCGTCAACTGGTACTGAAAATCCCAAGAATGGGCACCGGTACCGAAAATATTTGGTACGGTACTGGTATTTGAGTGGTAAAACCGATAAATATCGGTACCATACCAAACCGGTACCAAAAACGTCAAAAGTCGGTACCAAATATATTTGGTACCGGTACCCAACACTATTTACTCATCCATATGCTTAATTAGTATGTATTATTTGTATGAGATAGCTATATTAAATGTATATATGTTTACATCAGTCCGTGTAAAATTGAATTTTTTTAACTATTTTTAAGTAATTGATATTTTTGCTTTTGATTTTTCTATTGTATATATTATTAATTATTTTTTAATATTTCTTGTGTTGAATATTTCTTTTGTTAGTTTTGCTATAGATTTTGCTACCACTATTAAATTTAATTTTAATTTTAATTTTTTTTTGTTTTTGCAACGTATTTTGCTATGGATGTTGCGATGGGTATTAGTAAATTATATTTTGAATACTTTCTTTTTCTTATTTTGCAATGAACTTTTCTATAGATTTGCTACAAATTTTGCTACGTTAGTTTTTAAGAATTTTTCTATAGTTTGCTACCATTTTCTCTACGGACTCTATTTACTTAACGATTTTGCTATCATTTTTTAAACCTCAGTCAGTTAGTTTTTAAATATTTATTTTTATGATTTAGCCAAGGACTTTACTACCAATTTTACTAAATTTCTTTTATTATATTTATTTTCACAATTTTGCTATCGATTTTGCTACAAATTTTATTTTACATTTTTTAGTTTATTTCTAAATACTTATTTTCATGGTTTTACTACGGATTTTGCTACCGGTTTTGCTACATTATATGTTTTATATTAGTTTCATCAATTTTGCTACGGATTTGCTATGAGTTTTGCTACGAAATTCATTTGCGACGGAAGTTCGTAGCTAATCCGTAGCTAATTCGTAGCAAAATGTGTTCATAGCTAATTCGTAGCAAAATTTGCCACCATTTTTTTCCGTAGCAAAATTTCATAGCAAATACCTTTTTTTGTAGTAGTGATCGTCAACAGTAGGGACTACGACTACCTGATACTCACTTCAGCTTATGGCCGGTGTTGCTGGTCGAGTAGGGGCTACCTGACACTCACTTCGGCTTATGGCCCACCCCCCTTATTCATAATACATTGCAAGTCACGTTTTCATCGATGTCAAAAGTTACATCCCGACCTCCAAGTTTAGTTTAACATCATTTATACAATTTATCTAACAACGACAAATTAAGAAAACATATTCAAGAAACTTAAAATTCAAACCATATTTATTTAATACTTTATATTTTTACTTATATAAACATTATAAATTTTCATTTCAAACATGGTTTAGAACATTCACAAACAAAGAACCTCGTGCACTTTCCAGTAGAAGTTGGATCCCACTCTTGTTCACACTTTAAATTACACAAGAAGGTAATACAAATAAATCTATATCTTTTGGTGCAAATTGCATTTACTTTGCTTGGTAATTCACTTCCTGGAGGCATGCATGCAACAACCGTTTTAGTTTTTTTTTTTTTTTTTTTTTTTGGAAATAACATATTGTAACATAAATACAATGAAAATAAAGACTTACCATGCGCAGAAGCGATTATGTTTGCGAGTAGAAAGAAAAACAGAATCGAAATGTTCTTCATAGTTTGACTCTTTGAATGCTTTTTCTATCGAAAACAAGAATTGGGATGGATGCATATATGCGGATTATCGAATTTAATACATTTGTAGGGTAAAGATCAAATAGGAAGTTAATTTTCGCTAGGAAGGATAGGAAGCCATAGGATTATGACATGTGGCAAATTTTAAAATAAAGAGAAAGGGTATTTTAGTCAATCCAACTCCTTCTTCTTCCTTTTTCAAAACCCAGTAAATTCAAAAACCCATCATTTTCAAAATCCACCATCTTCAACTATTTCTTCACTTTCTATCTCAATAATCACTACATTATAGTGCGATTTTCATCACAAATCAATGATTCAGAACCTGATCAACGTGTTCTTCAGCTTTTTTTGAAGAAAACCCAGTTTAATTTCATAAAAAAATCTCGTTTTTTCCGGTGATTTTGGAGATAATCACTCGATTCGTTCGCTTCGAGTGTTGATAAGTGTTTCTATCATTCAAATTCCGTCAATTGATGAAGAAATCGGCTTCGATCCATGTAAGAAATTCTTTAATTTCATTTTCATGATCTGGGTTTTTGATTTAGTCATTGCGTTTTACGATCTTTGCGGGGGTCCGGGGGCGGCAGCCCCCGGTAGCGGGGTCCCAGGGGCGGCAGCCCCTGGCTGGGGTTGAGCTCGGAATTTTTTTTTTTCGATTAAATTGCTGTACTAAAAACGCATCAGAAAAATTAAATTTCCATAAATTGGCTCATTTCGAAGACAGTAATTCGTAGACAATTCAGACAGTTCATAGTGACAGATAGTTTTATGTGTCCATTGCGTTTTAGAAATAAGAGAGTTTTATGTGGTTTCTGGCTATTGCGTTTTAGAAAAAACACATTTTTAAGTGTTTTTAGTCATTGTGTTTTAGGTAAAACACATTTTTTAGGTGTTTTCAGTCCATTGCGTTTTAGAATGAGTCATTTTAAGTGTTTTCTGGCCATTGCGTTTTACATATAAGACATTTCTTTGTGTTTTTTGTGCATTGCGTTTTAGGTAAAACACTTTTTTATGTGTTTTCAGTCCATTGCGTTTTAGAAAACAGACATTTTAAGTGTATTCTGTCCATTGCGTTTTACAAATAAGACATTTTTTTGTGTTTTTGGTGCATTGCGTTTTAGGTAAAACACATTTTTATGTGTTTTCTGGCCATTGCGTTTTACAAAAAAGTCATTTCTTTGTGTTTTTGGTGCATTGCGTTTTAGAAAAATGTCATTTTTTGGGGTTTTTTTTTCATTGCGTTTTACGATACTGGGGTTTTTTCTATTGCGTTTTACGCAACTGGGTTTAAATTTTTTTTTTCAAAATATAGCAATAGTATACTCGTTTTAAAGATAAAAAAACGCTCGTTTTTTTGGTGCAATTTTTATAAAAAAATAATGTCGTATGAAAGAGTTATTAACGTTTAAAAAATGGGGGAGAATTGGAGGAGAGAGAAACTATTGGCTTGGATTGACTAGATTGCCCCTGAAATAAGTCACGCGCCTCTTTTTTTACTTTCAATTTCCCTGATTTAATCTTAGCCCTTGATTAAGTAAATGGATGGTCAAGATCACTTCCTAGCCTTCTTAGCCAAATAAACTTCCTATTATATCTCCACCCTACATTTGTAATCAACACGTAAAACACATACTATATGTCTATATCAGATTGCCTACATGCTTAAGTGCTTAACAAACGTACTGAATAAAAAGATATACTTGTTTAGGAAATCTCATTTATGTTTATTAATGTCATGCATCGTATCTTAATGTAAGACACATACATATACACAGACATATATATATTTAACGTATTTATTAAATATACTTACTTAGTTTGAATAGTTTTTTTTGAACGGCAAAGAATCTCACGTGTAAACCCACCCTGCTTGGGGCTATGTCCAAGGTCGACTCCTCAACTACCATGAGACCGTGCCCCCTGATCGCGGGAACCGGATGGAATCCGTCAGCCCTCGTCCCCTGTCAGGTCCGAACCCGGGATTAAAGCCCCGATTTATCCCTTCATCCAAATGTCCCTCGAAAATAGCTCAAACGGGAATCGAACCTGCATCTCCACTAGAGATGGCAAGTCTTTTGACTACTGGTCAACATGACCACTGGTCAACATCTCAGGACTAAATAAACTTGTTACAATAGTTTATGTGAAGATTTTGTATATTAGATATCATCAGCCATTATTGGTCAAACAAAAATAATAAAGATTTAACAAATTATAAATAACAAATAATAAACATGTAAGAATTATAAAACTATATTTTAAAATAAAGGTATCTAAAATTTTATGGTGGAGTAAACTTTAATAAATTATTAACATAAGAAGATTTATTTTATTAGATTATTTAACACAGGGTCGTAGTCATTCGCGCGTTACGCTGAGATGCAGTTGGAATTTAGTACATATCGTGGTACACAATGACAACCGATGAATAAATTAAACAAAATTATATCCAAATGTGTTTTGTTATTTGCATCATAGCTCGACGTTGAACATCAAAATAATAAGAAAAGGTAAAACGATAATTAAGGTAAATGCAAAGAGTAAAAAATGGTAAACGGAAAAGAAAACAATAGGAACTCTGTTGGTCTCGATGCACTCATTATAGCAAACGAAAAAGAAAGTATGTCCAAATAGGGCTGAGCAGTATACAGTTCAGAACCACCAGAACTGGGGAACCGAACCGGAACCGCTAGATCCAAACCGTATTTTTGTATATAGGGTCCGGTTCTGGTTCTTAAATTTGGGTAAAAACGGTTCCCAGTTCGGTTCCGGTTAAAACCACGGTTCCAGTTAAAGAACCGCTAGAACCAATTGGGATTATAAATATTTAAAACCCTATTTTATTAATGAGCTTTTCAACATCATACGACCATTCTAATTCTTCTTCTCTCCTCTTATATTCATTCCACGATCTCATCTTTCATCTTCTAATTCTTCTCCATCTCTCAACCCTAACCCTAATTGCTATCATACAAGTTCATCTCCATCAACACCCTGCAAATACAGGTACGCTATTCTACATGACCTTTTTTTATGATTGCATATATTTTCTTTCTAGATGTTTGCTTTATGATACATATAGTTTTCTGTATGTGAAAATAAAAATTGAACAAAAATAATCAAATCAATGTTGATCAAATTGTAAATGTGTATATAAATAGTGTATCGCTTGGTAAATACAGCAGATGCATTATTCGTTTATTTTTTTAAATTGCAAACACTTGGTTTCATTTAGATGTTTATGAGAAGATTGAGAGGATGAATATCGAATGAAGTTTGAAGATGTTTGTTTTAATTGTTAACACGATGGTTGTAATAGTTTTATTTAGAGTTTGTTTTATGACTTGAAATTTTTTATTGTTGCTTTGCTACTTTTATTTTGGTTGGTTTGAACTTTGAATGTTGCAACTCTTAGTTAATATTTTAAATGGTTTGGTTCGTTTTTATTGAATTGTTAATTTTACGATTTAATTGTCAACCGGTTCCCGCGAGAACCGATTACACGAGAATCGTTTAACCGGTTCGGAACCGAACCGGAACCGTTATAATACGGTTCGGTTCCGGTTCTTAAATTTAGCAATTAACGGTTCTGGTTCGGTTCCAGTTCGGTTCGGTTCGGTCCGGACACACGCGATGCCTATTTGGACATAGGCATCGCGTGTGTTCACTTCATTAAAATTATTTCAAAAGTTGATCAAGCGGTTTTTATTAAAATCTATTATGTTTTATATGGTATGATATAATATAATTTATTATTGGACTTAAATTCCCAAAAATAAATTATCGGGTTTAGCCGCGATCCTTGACATATATGCTTCCATGGAGATCATTTTATTATTCAACATATTTGGTGTTATAAATACATTATTCATACTAGCACTAGCTTTTCTATACAAGATATGATTTATTAAGAACTTATCAAATGTCTAAGGTTTTTAAACCATCATGTCTAGTATCTCCCCATCATTTGACGTTGGTTTTACTTTAAGAGCATCTCCATCACGGATCGTGCCCATGGGCAACGTGAAAGATCCACTTGGCGGATTTGTGTTGGAGGGTTGCGCTCATGAAGAAAGGTGAGGTCAGATGAGTTGTGTCGGAGGGGAGAAGAGTAAGGAGAGGGTTAGGTAGGACGCACACTAGCCACCGTAGAGAGGAGGGACACTGGTAAACCTCGTTAGAGATGGTCTTACTTATTAGTCCTTATTTTTCTATACATGAAATAATTTTTAAGTTCTCATTTTCAGGTGTCTAGGTTTGTTTTAAACCATCATGTCTAGTATTTCTCACGAGACTTGACTGTTAAGTTGTAACTTTTGAGACGGGCCATAAACTCATCATCACCAATGACCGTCTTTTTGGAATGCAATATCAAACAAAAATTTCTAAATAAAGCATTTCTAAACCCCAAATAATTCCAGATTTTAAAACAAAATAACCTCATTTTCTGCTAAAGATACGATGAAACTTCAGACACAAGGCCGGCCTTGAGGGTGGACGGGAAAGACCACCGGCCAGGGTCCGATATTTCGAAGGGTACGCTATTTTAAAAAAAAATCCAATAAATATATGTAAAAGAAATTTTTTAATAGAGTATACCCATACAAACCCCAACATAGGTCCATTTACAAAACTATTCTTATGGTTTAGATTAGTTATTAGCCCATTGACATTAGATTTAGACCTTTAGTGAGCACAATACCCCATTGCGTTAACGCTTAAGGGCACTTTTTTTAGCTCGAACAGGGTACACGAATTTTCAGAACCGGCCCTGTTCAGACACACATATTACTTGTCACCTATGATGCACTGGGACGGGTACGGGAACGTGGTACATGGACGGGTACGGGAACGGGAAACGGCAAAACTAAAAAATTCAAGAAGCGGGGACGGGACGGGTACGGGAATAAAAACATATAAAAAATAAATATATATTAAAGATAATGTAACACAAAACCCCAAAGTAGTTATATATTGATGTAAAGTTCAAAAATCCCATATCTTCCTAATCTAATCAAACGTTAACAAGCAAATCGTTTTCAAGTTCCGGTTCATCTAATGAAAGATCAGCAAACTCCAAAAATCCTACATCTTCCATCGAGTCAAAAGCATCTCCACCCACATCCCACATATTTACAACATCATTAGGGGCCCTAGACAAAAGCCGAAGATTGTTGTGGATGTAAACCAAGTCTTGAGCACGACTTGTAGTCAATCTGTTCCTCCTAAGCGAGTGAATAAATGCATAGGTGCTCAAATTTCGCTCAGCACATGAAGACGAACTAGGTTGTCCAAGTAATTTAAAAGCTAAAGTTTGGAGAAGAGGGGTTTAAGCACCAAAGTTAGCCCACCATGACTTGGGTTCCATAGTATCCATCTTAGTAATACATGTTAAATCTTCAAAAGGACCAACCTCCATTGAAAACAAAGCATACTCATCCAAGACTCTATCATGCTCATCATCATTAGGAAACAATCTCTTAAAACAAGTCTTCCTCTCTTGTGAAATTTCTCCATCCCTATGAGGAGGGAGTCTTTTACTATCCTCAAGTAACCATGTGTCACTATAATATCTACAACATTTAAAAGTAAAAATATAAATACATAATAGAAACCAAGCATGTAATTTTAAATCATATACCTTGGATTTAAAGAGTGTGCTAAACAATGTAGAGGAGTGTTATTCTTCGTCCACCGAGCCACTAAAACTTGATGCACAACATCATAAAAGATACTATGAGCAGATAAGGGAAGTTTTTCTTTCTTGTAGATCTCGGCCTTCACCTTCTCAATCATTGAATCCCACATCTCATACACCAAATGTAGACATGGTTTGTCGGTGTCACAAACTCTAATCATATCATATATCGGTTCAGTAAAACTAAGAATGTATGATACTTTATCCGACCAATAGTCATCCAAAATCTTCTCTTTAACAGAGTTAGCTTTCACCGTGTCATCCTCTCTATAAGAAGCCCATTCATCACTTATGACCATAGCTTGTAGACCCCGTTTGACAAGTTTGAATCTCTTAAGCATCACAACAATTGAAGCAAAACGAGTATTAGCAACCGAAAGCAATCTAAGAGGAGTAAACTTGCTTAAAATGGAGAGTCTCATGTTATGGTTCATGATAAAGTTTTTATTGCAACCGCATCCATGTGAACTTCTGTTATCCATTTGCATTCATCATATGTTGTTTGATTGGTTACCACATTCCTTGGTGAACATATATTCTTCAATGCAAGATTAAGCGTATGTACCACGCATGGTGTCCAGTAGATGCGAGTAAACTCACTCGTGACAATCTCTCCAGCCGCCTTACAAGTTGATGCATTGTCGGTGATGATTTACACAACATTTTCATGACCAATCTCGTTGATAACTTCTTTCATGAGATTAGCAATAAAAACTTATCTTTGAATTCTCCAAAACAATTAACCGCCTTTAGAAATAAAGGACCATTACTTAAGGTAGCCATGAAGTTGATTAAAGGCTTTCTTGTAGGATCTGCCCAACCATCACTGACAATAGACACATCTTTCTCTTTCCATGATAACCTAATCGGTTCCAATAACTTGTGCACATTCTCCTTTTCCTTTTGTAGCATGGTTGTTCTAAGCCTATTATAGTTAGGAGGTACATACCGTTCAATTTTGTTCTCTGCAGCAAACTGAAAAGGCCTATGGTAGTGCGGGTTTCTTGCAAGATTGAAAGATAAACCTCCAGTATAGAGCATCCTTGCTATCTCCTCATCAAGTTGGTCCCTTATTTCCACACAAAAAGCTTTTTGAATAGGATTTGAAGCGGGTTTTCTCCTCTTTAAGGGATTGCCAGCTTCACATGGCAACCCGACTTCTTTCGCTTTTGAATTGTTTTTTCTCTCTTCATATGCATCTTCTAACTTTTTCATTGCAACTTTATCATTCTGTGTTGCTTTCTTGCAGATAGCAATCCCACTACCTTTTAT
This sequence comes from Helianthus tuberosus, assembly GCA_030545235.1. Classification (NCBI taxonomy): domain Eukaryota; kingdom Viridiplantae; phylum Streptophyta; class Magnoliopsida; order Asterales; family Asteraceae; genus Helianthus; species Helianthus tuberosus. The sequence goes on from CM060436.1 coordinate 30,948,410, forward strand.
ACAAATCAACAATATTCAACTAATCAATAATCAATAGATAATCAACAACAAAGTTTGGCCATCATGAAAATTGAAAAGCTGGTGTAAATATGATGGTGTAACAGCTGGATTTCAAAAGGTATAGACATGAGCATGTAGTGTAAACTGTATATGCACAATGCTATCAACTACCATATTCTTAAAAAATAAATCTACATTAAAATCCACATAATTTTTAATATAAATAATCTAGAGGTTAAGGCAGTGATTCAGCTGACCCGTGTTGAGCATCAATCCAAAAAATATGTAAACATGTGCACTAACTGTAAACATGTGCACATTATCAACAACAAAGCCATAAATCACATCAATAAAAGCTTCTCATGATGGCCATAATCAACAACAAAGCCATAATCAACAACAACCAAAAATTGTAAACAACAACTATTAAACAACAACCAAAAATTAATAAAAGCTGGTCCAAAATCATACCTTTTATACCGAGCAAGTGTGCTCTAACTCTTGAATACGATCCTTGTCGATTTTCACCACAAACTTTGCACTTGAATTTCCAAGTTCCTCCCGAACCTTGCTTTTCTATTTTTTCCACATAATCCTACAATGGAGGTTCATCTATAGATGATGACGATCCTTGTGTTTCTTCATTAGTAGCCATAGTTTTGGAGTTTGAAAAAGAAAAGAGAAGAAGAAGAGGATCGGCAGAAGGATTGTAGGCCTGTAGGGTTTTAAAACTTGATCGTCGCTTGGTATGTTTGAATAGGATGGGGGGCTATTTTAAGATAGGATTATATAATCTTTAAAAAAAACAAAAAAATAAAAGGAAACATGCCGGAAACGTTTCCTGCACGTCCCCATAATCCATCCCCTGCTGCATCACGTATCCACGCCGTCCCCAACATGCCGGGGACATTTCCCGGCCGGCCCCGTGCCGTTTCCGTCCCCTAGCAGTCCCCGGGACGGGAGACGGCACCTAATAGGCTTTTCCGTGCTTCCGAGCTTGTCACCTTAATAAGCTGTCACGTCTCATCATTCATCAACACTTTATCCTTCTTCATCTTCTTACCAACAATCAGTGGCATTTTACCAGCTTTAACAAAAGCATTAAAAAGCAAATTATATACCTCTGTACTCACAAAACCAGCACGACAAACCGTCACCAAAACTTCTTCGGCTCCCTCTACGCCATACTCTTCAAGCAACTTATGCACTTCTCAAACAATTTTTAAATCCGAGTCCCACTTCTTCACTGACCCGGTCGTTTTTTAAAACATTCCATAACTTTATCCATTTGTTTTTCATGTATATAATGAAAACGCGAGACGGAAAGACCATCGGGTAAGCCATCCTCCTGGAGGACGGTAAAACCCAAACAAAATTGTTGTGAATGTAACAAAAAAAAATCTACTTCGAAATAAAAAAGATGCAACCCATCAGAACAAATACGACCGGAGTAGACGACGGGAGGAGGCTCAGGCGGTGGTGGTTGGTAGTGTGGTGAATAATCATTCATCACGGACGGTGCCACTATCATATTAGCCACAATGAAGGATCCATGGTCATTCTCTTGAAAAAAGTATTAACTTGCGTATCATAATGCAATAAATATGTATCATGATCCTACAACTTGTAACTTATAGGCATTTAAACCGCCTTTTGCTAAAATCATAATCATAAACATTTTTCACATGATGTTATAGCTTGAAAACACGACATTTCTTGAATTGTTATCACAAAACATTTTGAAACACTTTAACTCTTGTTGATGCAACAAATGCATGACCAATGATAGTGATTAGGCTGGTTAGGCAAAAGGCTTGAAGGGTTCCGGTTTGCCTAAAGCAGGTCGTGGGGTCCCCCCACGTTTGCAAGACGTGGATAGAGGTTCACTAGTTATATTTTGTTGTTTGCTTAAGATTCTTAGCTGAAAGATGTTCAGCTTCGAATACAAGAGCAACTCAATTGCATGTGTTGAATGTGAAGAAGAGAGACTTGTATGGAATAAGTACTCAAGAGATAAGAAGGAAGATCAGAGATCCCTAGAGAATCAGGACTGATCTGGAATGTACCAAATGCACTAAATGAAGTGTCATTTATAGAGGAAGATATCACCCAAAGAGGAAACCTTGGACTAGTGAACCCTGCTTGCAGTGGGAGACTTACCCATTTTGGGGTTGAACGGTTTGGACCTGTGGGTAAAAGGCAGCTTCTTGTGCATGTGCTCTGCTTTTACGGCTGGGAGAGTGGTTCAAGTAATCAGTGAAGTGACTGATTACTGTACACGTGCTGCCTTAGCTCAGTTACCGGGCTTTAAACCTTTGAACCTTTTAACCTTTCAAGCTATCATGTATTTTCAGTCATTTTATTGAGGTTTGAGCTACCCCCGTCATCAGCCCCCCAAGTCAGAGGTTTTTGGGTGTAGGCACAAATACTTCTGACTTTCTGTACATTTGTTTTATTTTGCTTGAAGGCTTCAAGGCTTGAAAGCTTGGAAGGTTGAAAGCGGTTGAGCTTTTTGATTTTTGAGTTTTGACAAGACAGTTGATATGAATTCTGGCAGTTTCTTTTGTGTCAGGCGGCGGTTTTATTAGCCCTATGTGTAATTATAACATTTTTATTTCATTAATTTTCAGTTATCACTTAGAAGAAAACAATCATTCACACATTTCCTCTCAAGTTTCCTTTCCTTTTCTCCTTCCAGGTTAGTTCCGGTTCCATATTTCTGGTTATTTTCTTTTAGCATGGGTGCTCGTAAAGATCTAGCGAAATCATTTTCTCGATTAACTCAAGAGGAAGTAGAAAATTTTTGTATGGAATGGGGGATTGGGATGAGGTTTAAACCGGTTGCACCGGCTTGTGATGTTTCGATCGATAAGTGTCCCCCTGGTTCCGTTGCCCTCAATTGTCGCCATTTTGAATTTTCGAACCTCCGTCACCCTTTCTCGAACTTTATTTTGTATGTCTTAGAGTATTATCGCGTATCATTTGGCCAGATTCATCCTCAGGGTCTGGCTAGGGTTGTTCATTTTGCGGTTTTGTGCCGTGCTTCTGGGAATGACCCAACCCTTTTGTCTTTTTGTCGATTTTTCCGATTGGCCAAGAATGGTGATTGGTTCACGTTCGAGACATCCCAGGTTGAGACTTCTTTAGTTTCGTCCATGGTTTCTAGTCTTGGCGTTTGGAAATATCGATTTTTCTGGGTCTCAGATGAGATTGTTCCTTTTAAACTTGTTTGGAGGCACCCAGATGCTGTTCTTAATGAACCTGAACCTTCTGCTTCTGAAATAAATACTCGTTTTCTTGAAACCCTCAGGGAGTGCCCTTCGAGGGTTCGTCCCTTTCCTGAGCCCTTGCTGGTGTTGTTGGGCCTTAGTAAGTTGTGGGACAAACGTGATCGAGATCCAGTGCTTATGAGAGATGGGCAGGGTATGCATTTGTCATGTTGTGCTATTATGTTCTTATTTTTTGTTTGCTTATATCTGTTGTTTGTTTTTCAGTTATGTCTGCACTTGATTTTATTAAGAGTGATGATACTTCTGATGTTGTGTTTGGGGATGCTGCAGCCACACCTGGTGAAGATGCAATTATTAGGGGATCTGATCATAGGTTCAGAGGCCATTGACGTTAATGATGACATTGAGGTGTCTGCGGAACAAGTTCTTGAGGTTGACGTAGGGAAGGGTAAGGAAAAAGAGTTAGTTGTTTCTGGGAAGAAGAAGAAGCTGGTTAAGAAAGGTGTCACTCCTACCATCCAGGGTTCATCGGGCAAAAGCGTTGAAAGCTTGGAGGGTCCTGAAGCTGAAGAGGTTTATGTTTCCAACTGGGATGTGAAGGTTGGGGATGGCTTCAAGGATACAAATGTTTGTGCTGAGGTGTTAGCCCATTTTGCTCCCCCTGGTGTCCGGAGTGCTATTTCTGAGATGGAAGCTGATAATTTTATTTCAAGGTTGATGTTAAGTTCCTGCAACCTTTCGGCCCTGTTGGCTGAGGGTGTTACCCGCTTTACAAAAGGTATGCAGGAGTATGAGGAAGCTACTAAGAAGAAGGATAAAATGAAAGCTTCTATGGCTGCGATGAAGAAGGAGGTTGAGGGGTTCTCTAAGAAGGAGGAGGCTTGGGTGAAGAAGGTTGGAGAGTTAACAAGGAGACATGAGATTGAGATGAACGGTCTCAAAAAAGGTTTTGAAGCTGATCGGTTGAAGTTGAAGGCTGATAGGGAAGCCTTAGATGTTCAGAAGAAGGCCTTTGACCAAGAGAAGGAAGACTTGAAGGCTTCAGTTGCTCTAGCTACTGGTGATAACTAGTGGCTCATTGAGCAAGGCTTTCACCAAGTTGTTACCTATCTCCTTCATTCCAAGGAATTCAATTCTGCTCTTGGAGAAGTCTATACCAAACTGCTGAACTTGGGGAAACATCAGGGCCTTATTGCTGGTTATAAACTTCACGAATCCGGTCAACCCTTGGAGAAGTCTCCCATGTACCGTCCTGAAGCTTCCGTGGTATTTAAAGAGTCCGTTCAGCAGATGGAGAGGCTGACTTACCCATATGTAAGTCAGGTTGCAACTTGTTTTGGTAAACCTCTTTCTGTCTTGCAGGAGCTGAAGCCGGATGGGCTTAATGAAAAGGTTTGTGCTGAAGTACTTGACTCCCTTTCGAGGAAGCGTTCTCGCTCAGGGGATAGTGAGGAGACCTTTTCGGGAGAACCTGATGCTTCCAAGGTGTAACACCTCGTAAAATCATGACCAATACAGTGGCGACACGTGTCATAAACCCTGATCATGTAAAAAGATTAACTTTAAAGGACTAAAGTTGACAGCAGTGAAAAGTTGTATGTGGAAGGTGTGACAACCGGTAATTTACGCCCTTAATTACGTGATTAACAGGCAATTTACGCGACAATAAATAGTGTTTACAACACAGATTAACATAATTGGGCCCTTGGAGTGCCTAGGAACGTTTATTCGACTGTACAGTGCGCGAAGGGCGACTTAGGAAAAATCTGCTGGATATTACGCGACAACGAACTGAAACCGTACAAAATACTGACGACACCGACAAATATGGATGATACACGAATATTTTGAGCTTATGGAGTTTGAGTCGCGATATCGGGTCTCATAGGAACTACGGGCCACTTACACATGAGATGGGCTTGTGGGCCCTGGGCCAAAGCCCAAAACCCACGAGCCTAAACTTGCACATATTATATTAGATCTATACAAAATCTATGCATAATCTCTATAAAATCTATACATAAGATTTTATCTCCAAGATTTGAAACACAAGATCTATGCAAGATCTCTATAAATCTTATAATATCTTATCAAAATCTTTTGTAAATCTCAACCAAATCTCTACAAGATCTCTAGAGATCTCCATAAAACACTCAACCTTGTTCATCAGTACTCACACCCATGAAAAATTCACCTTTTCAAAAACTCAAGGGTTCTCTCTCTCGGTTATAACTCCAGATCCAAAGAAGTTGTTTTTTTTTTAGCACACTTGAAGAACAAAACCTTCACATTTCTCCCCTGATTACAAAACACAGACAATACACAAATCATCTACACTCTCCCCCTCGATCTACTGTGCACGATGACCGGAGCCAAAACCGGCGTGGATGCCGGTGGTTTTTCAGGCGAGGCACCCCCCTCCGATAACACCCACACACCCCTGAACCCCCCTTTCTCTGTTCGATCTGTCAAATCGGACCACCACCATCGTTGGGTGGTGGTGATGAGCGATGGCTGGTTCAAGAGAGGCCGAGGAGAGAGAGTGAAACGAGATAAAGAGAGAGAGGCCGAGGAGAGAGATGAGGCGGAGATGAACGCCGTAACCGGCGGCGGTGAACGGCTGAAGTCCGGCAGCCCGATTTCTGTTCAGATTGCTCCGGTAAGTGCCATTTAAGTATTTTCCTTTTCTTCTCCGACAACCCGCCAGTGCTGGTGTTTGGCTCAACTGTAGTTCAAATGTTCTAAGTTTTTTTTATTGATTTGATTCGAGTTGCCGTTCAATCGGACTTCAGATTCATCTCGGGTCAGTCACAGACACATGAGGACAAATGCTCAGTTGGTTCGGTTTATGTCAGTTCGATTCGGATTTGAAGAGGGTGGGACAGATTCGAGACGAGTAGCAGATTTTGGTTCCGGGTGTAAGCGGGTCGGTTCAGCAAGTTCGGTTCAGTCACGAAGTGATTCGGGTTATTTCGGTTCGGTCAAACCGTGGTCGTCATCAGTCAGCCTGGTCAACTCGGTCAGACTCGGTCAAACCGGGTCAACTCAGTCGATCATCCCGACGCGAAGATTCGGTAAAGATTTACGGCGCGACTATTTGTGTTATTTCTATAACTTTATTACTTACGTGCTCTCGAACCAAATGATAAAATCGTATTTATAAAGTTTGCGCCTTCATATATTATCTTGATATATAACTTGAGTTTATAAATATATTGCTTGAAAACTTGATTGAATTTCGCAAATATAACGACAACTTGTGTTGTCGGGGCGTCAAAAAATAGATGAAACTCTGCCCGTTTTCCGAGAAAATCCGTAAAAACAAAACATGTTTTTCAATACCGAGCGACTTTTATAAGAACCAGAATGAATATGTATATTACTTCAATGGCACTTTATAACTTACAAGAACAACGATGACGCAAATGATTTTACAAAATAAATATAGTTATTATATTTATTTCGAACATTAAACGACTCGTATCATTTTATAAAATAAATATAGTTTATATATTTATTTCGAACGTCAAACAAAAACGACGATTCTTTTATAAAATAGATATAAGTTATCTATTTATTTCAAACATCGTACAACATGAATTCGTTTTTACAAAATAAATATAGTTTGTATATTTATTTCGAGTGTTAAACAATACGAAGGCTTTTATAAAAATAAATATAGTTTATATTTATTTCAAACTTCAAACAACTCGATGATACTTTCGCAAAATAAATATAACTTTTTATATTTATTACAAACGCCGAAACGGCATAAACGTATACATCGACAAACATCCACAAGACGTGATACATCATGCTAGTTTACAATATATTAATTTCATAAAAATATTCGTTACATACACAAACTACCTCTCGGGCGACAAAGTATAACTTAATCCTTTTTATTAAGTTAACAACTTATCGTCAACGATTCGGTAGAGCTCGGTGACACGTAGATTTGTTACCGCATTAATTAGAAACTTATAAGATATTCCGTGTTAGGAATATTGTAGAATGCACGCTAGCGAGTCTCGTCTTGGAAACAACATCACGAAGTCGTAATTAGCTAGCTTTGCACAGGAATATTCAGGTGAGTTCTTAACCCCACCTTTTACGGTTTTACATTTTTATAAATGTTTTCGGGGTGGAAAGACATGCACTTTTTGCAAAGCATACAAGAATTACATATTTCTAAACCATTTTACTAGCAAGTTTTAACTGACACAAATGGTTTACGAAAAGCTTATGTTTTATACCGGTTTTTCAAACAAGCGTTTACACGCGAATTCTAGTTTTCTAAACTACGAGAAAATACAAATACATGAGTATACAAACACATGAGAATTGATACTTGATATAATGAATACAAGAACTGAAAATTGATACTTGACATGATGAATACATAAACAAGAAGCACCCTTGGTGATAACTAGTACCAAGTAGGATGCGTTTTGAGGAATGATACGAAAAGTCGTGTCACGAATAGGGTACCATAAGCACCATTAATCGTGTACATACTTAGACCGTAGAACAAAAGGTTAGATCTAACGGGTGTCAGGGCAGCCCCACTCTTGGTGACAACTAGTACCGAGTAGTGTTTTTGTGTCTCAGTCGTGAATCGACTACTAGAAAAATGCCTATGGTTTGGTGACTTCCTATGTCGTGTCACATGTTAATGGCCTTGCAACCCATTAACAACATGATACATACAAGAATACTTGAATTATACAAGAAAACATGATACATACAGAAATACTTGATTTAAACAAGATACATACAGAAAGACTTGATTTATACAAGATACATACCATGTTTTCATACAAAGTTTCTGTATAACATGACAAGAAAATGATTTTAAATTCGTTTTCTCAACAATACTTCAAAAACCGGTTATTCAAAAAGATTTATTTCAAATCTTTTACAAACAAACTATGAACTCGCTCAACTTTATGTTGACTTTTTCGCATGTTTCTTTCTCAGGTTGCATTTCAGAAATTCTAAGACAAGGCACGGTTGGAATAGGAGAACCATGAAGATTCGAGTACTTAGTGGGCGTTCGTTTTCTAAAAGACTTAACTTATTTGCTTCCGCTGTGCAATGAAGATACCAGTCCAGTCACGCCAGTGCTCTGATATTTCGGGGTGTGACAGAAGGACCAAAAGTGTCAACATGCCAAACTTGTACCTCTGATTGACCTCACACGATGTTCGTATTCTTTAATGAATAAATTATCGTACACAAGAAGCCGTGTGTGCTTAAAAATCAAAAGTTTATAAAGCACAGGGGTTAAACGCGTCAACATGTTAATTCTCACCTCTGAGTGACCTTTTAACGATCCCGAGGCTTTGTAACATCTTATTATACTCTCATGAATATCGGATAATGATTTCATGAGGTTTCAGTTCAATTAAACGATTTAATTTGCAAATCCCAAGAAAAAGGATTAAAAGCGTCAACGTTAGAAAATAATACCTTTCAGGTGATCCCGTTACTGGACAGCTGCATGTTGCAGCTCTTACACCGCCATTGCATGGCTTCTGAGCGATACCAGGAGCTTGTAAACGGTTTTTACTGCCACATTAACACTTGGGATCATCTGGTAACTCCTAATAACAGCTGGAATGATCCTAGGAGCTCTCAAATTTCTATATAAAGGAGCTTGTTTTATTCATTTGAAATTGCATTCTCAAACTTTCACTCTCAACTCTTTCTCTAGAGCATCCTGGACCTAAGGGAAGCTCTCTCAAGTTAAATTTTCGTGCTAAGGACCGTTGTAAGTGTTCTTAGCTTCTGTAGTTAAGTTTTTATTAGTTTAAGGACCGAAAGTCAAAGATATCGTAATTATGCTTTGACTTATTGATTAATCATTAACGGTCCAGCCATTTTTCGAATTGAAAGTGGTTATGTGTTGGTAATTATGTAGGTGATAATCCCTCAAAAGGGCACCTCCTAATTATCACGTTTACTTAGTTAATTGTCGGGTCAAAGTAATTAAAATAAAAGTCAAACGGGTCAGTTTTTAAATAAAATTCATAACTGATAATGTAGAAGCTATAAAATCAGTTTTATCACTTTAATAACTTGGTTAATATTATAAGAACATGTTTAGACATGTTCAACCCGACAATTCTGAGTTTAGGCTCGGTTCGCAACCGAAAGTAGCAAAAGTTGACTTTTGCTTTGACTTTCAGTTCTAACCCGATTTAGCTTAGTTTCCTTGTGCCTTAGGGTTCCTTTGTGACCATATTATATGTTAGTACAACCATCTGAGGTTATACTTCATGGTCCGTTAGTAATTTGAGTTCTTTTGCATGTTTCCGTTATTTGCTTAAAATTGACTATTATGCCCTTATGTTGTAAAAACGAGATTTTGGATATATGAGAATACAAATAGCTTTATTACTGATATATAAGCATGTCAAACAAATTTGACATCATTTTCTGGTCTCAAACTAAAGTTATGCAAGATATCGTAAAATGAAACTTTTATTAATTAAACTACGCTTTTTAGCATAAATCAAGTTTAAACCCAAATTTTGGCACCAAACTCATTACCTACTGATTTAATAATATTTTTAGGGATTTTTGGAATATTAGGGCAGATTATAAGCTGACCATATCATTGAGTTCTCGTATAATTCGATAAATGATGATAATACCCTTTATGTTAATAAAATGAGATTAACACATGATTAACACGCCAAACCTTTTCCTACTGATATTATATGTTAAATAAAATATTTTAAACATTAAAGGCTGATCAAAATCTCTGGATTTCATAAAAATCTCAAATATTGTCAATTACCGACTTTTACGATAATTAGGTGCATAGTATGGTTTAAAACCATATTTAACACTTAAGACTTGTTACCTATTGATTTTATATATAAATTTTAATACTTTAACAGTAAGTATAAGTCTTGAACTCAGACTTCCAATTTTGTCCTTAAAAACATATGTGAAATGACCAAAATGCCCCTACGGTGCATAGTTTGGCCATAAATGGTAAACCTCACATATATATGATATCTTACTGATGTAACATGATAAAATAAATATTTTTACTGAATGTTTTAGACCAGAATCTCAGTTTATGTTTAAACCCCTTTTATGAATTTTAAAATGACCAAAATACCCTTACGGGACTTAATTAAGTTTTAAAATCTTTTTGGGCATAGTTGTTGATATCCTATTGATATCATATCATATTTAAAGCATAATAACTTATGAAACTTATACATGACTCATCCGGTTACCCGTTATGCATATACACGTTCGGTACGGTTTATGTAACTAATTTGCATAAATTAACCGAAACGGGTCAAACCTTATCATTTTTATTTCAAAATCCAAAATGTATTTAGTTTACCCATTTTATACAAGTCTCCATACTTGTTGGGTCTAAATCACATTCCAATCTGGTCATTGCTTAATCTAGCGTTTCGTGCCGTAAACCTTTCTTTAAAACTAACCGGTCTAAGTTACAACTTAAATAAGACCCGTTAGGAATCTAATAGGTTATTTAAACATTCGTTCCAGATTAGGAGCCCGGTAAAAGCTACCTACACTTGTTTGAGTAGAATACACGGCTGAGTATACAAAAATTTACATTTTAAGCTCAGGTAAAAACTTTTAACTTATTTTCCCTTATACGTGCTTGGGATACGGTAAATTATTACCGCTTGGTCGGGTATAGAATATTTAATCGATTAGTGGTTAAGTCATTGACATAACCCGTTTTAATCTATTTTGTTTGATATATAAACATTTGGGGGTTAATATGACCGTGTCCTGGATATCCTCGGCTCATTTCATTTGAAAATGGCCACGACTTAAGCACGGGGTGTAGGCATACACTTGACAGTTGCATATGTAAAATGATATACCCACTCGTGAGGATAACTTCTTGTGGGTTTATATTAGTGGTGTGTCTATTAATCTTGTCTCGGCTTCTATCCCGGGCCCTGAACGTACGATAAACATGTAAATCTGTATAGAAGATTATTTTATATAATTATCCCAAGTTATAAAAGAACATTTGTGCCTTGTGCATCTAAATCATTTTTATAAATGTTTTCAAAAGAGTCGGTTAATTGTATTTACCAGTGTAAACTAACGTATTTTTCAAAAAGACTAAGTGGCAGGTACTACGCGGAATTGGCTGGAAGCTTCTGAGCATTAGTTAAAGAATCTTGCAAGTTCTTAATGCTTAAAGTCTGTTGAACAATATTTTTCATTATGTTTTAGATCCGCCTGTGGATCCTTTTACGACTGTATGTATAATATTTTACTTATACTTTACATTTCGGTTTGTAACAATATTTTCCCCCAAGACTTCCGCTGTGCTATAAACTGTGTATGTTTGACTATGATGATATCAACTACGTCAGGATACTCCCCACCTGCCCACCGGTAATATGTGGAAATATCGGGGTGTGACATAAGGATGCAAGCCTTGAAGGTTCAACAGTTGGTGATGATAGAGGTTCGAAACCCAAGAAGTCGAAGAAGGCCAAGAAGGCTAAAAGTAATGGTTCTGGGCTTCTAAGCCTCCTTCTGATGTTTGAAAAATATTCGTAGCTTTCTTAGCACCCTGAAACAATTTAATAGTTTGTATGTTTCCTTGAACAATTTAGGTTTTGCAGAAACCCTTAAGGTTTCTGTTGATGGTTGTTAGCCTTGGTGGCTTATTTGGACAATTGCTATGTTTACAAACCGTTAAGGTTTGTTTTGACTTCTTTGAACATTTGGAAGCCTTTAAGGCTTGTTATCTTATGTTATTAACTTTCTACTACTTGCCTTGTGTTGTGATTTTTTATATGTAGTTGTATATTTTGTAAAGCAGCTTTGTGGGATACTTGTAGCTTGAAGCCTTCGAGGCTTCCGACTGTTACCTTGTTTTTATGACTTGATGCCTTGGTTTGTATTTCTGATTTTGGGTTGTATGCAACCTTTGTTGTGTTGTTGTGTTGTCCCTTCAATTATTTTTATGTTTGTGGCCTTGTCTTTGTTGGGTTTGTGTTGTCTTTATGTTTTTTATACCTTAAAGGGTTCAGTGCTGCAGTCACTTAGCCTTGGTATTTTTAACAAGAAGACATAGCACCTATCCTATCTATTACTTTTCTTGGTTTGATTTTGGTTCGTAAGCCTGTTAATAACGGTTTGTTTTCTAGAAGTTTTACGAGGATTTAGGAACATTTGGTGTAGGCTGCTCAGACCCGTCTATGACACAACTTTGTTTTTTTGATAATAAGTCTCATGGAGTTGTATTGATTTAGGAACTCACCCCTTATATAGGTTCATTCAACCCTTGAACCTATTAAGCGATATGGCTTGGGAGCTCATCCCCTTACATGACCCTTGCCATGGAGTTTTTTGCTAGGTTCTCAACCTGATTTTAGGATAGAAAGACAAATTTTGATAAAACATCATCATTCATTCAAGAGATATTGTTTTACAAAAAGTCAGTATGAGACAACTCTTGAAATACAAACTAAACTTTCTTGATCAGACATGGAACCTTTTAAGGGTCTTGCCATTCCAATGTCTGGGAAGCTTTTTACCTTCCGCGTCAGCCAGTTTATAGGATCCACCCTTATGTGCTTCAAGGATTGTATATGACCCTTCCCACTTTGGGCCAAGTTTTCCTTGGTTCTCTTTTTTACTAGCCTTGTTGTTTCTAAGTACAAGGTCTCCTGGCTTGAAGCGTTCATGCTTGACTCTTGTGTTGTAATAGGCTTCCATCTTTTGTTTGTACTTGGCTTCTCGGATGGCAGCCTGATCGCGTGTTTCCTCGAGGAGTTGCAAGTTCAAAATGGTCTCTTTGTCGTTTGCTTCGGGATCCATGTTGAGTGTTCTTTGAGTTACAAGTCGGGATCCATGGAATCACGGCTTCTGATCCGAACACCAAGCTGTAGGGTGTTCTTTTGTGGCTTGTTTTTTCCGTTGTTCGTATAGCCCATAGAACATTTGGCAACTCTTCGAGCCAATTGCTTTCATGCCTTCCCAATCTCATCTTGATACCTTCAACAATGCTCCGATTCGTTCTTTCAACTTGGCCGTTTGATTGTGGGTACGCAACTGAGCTGTAACAACCCTCAGTAAAACCAACACCCTCATAATATTTCTGATACCCTAGTATATTTTAAAATGTCCCAATATGTCTTTAAATACACCTCGTATGTGAAAACCGAGCCCGAAATACGTTATAGTAATTAAAATAATTAAAAATCTAAAAATATTAAGTTGAGGCGGGCCGCGTAGACCCACCCCAGGCCTTTACGCGGGCGGTATCAAGGTTAGAACCTGATATCGTTGATTTCTTAAGTTAAGGCGGGCCGCGTAAGCTTACCTTAGCACTTACGCGGGCCGCGAGAGATCAAGAAACATGGCACAGCCCGGTGATGACACGTGTCATCATCGTGTCAAGCCTAGTGGTGATCCGGACGAGCTACGCGTTGACTGGAGTTTGACGCGGGCCGCATAGACTTCTGTCTACCCTTACGCGGGCCGTGTGGAGACCAGAATTCAGCACTATATAAAGGAGGCCTCAGATCTCAGTCGAACTCGCTCAAATTTCATTTCTCAATCTCACTTTCTGAATAGTAGAGATAATACGCGGGTATTATATCCCCCTAATTAGAGAGGTTCTGCTCCGTTGTAAGTATTATAACCCTAGTTTCGTAATAGATACGCTTCCCGATTGATTTAGGGTTCCGTAATAACTGTCGTGGTTCTGCCCGACGTAGTTGTTGGAATGTCATCTCGAGGAGGGTATCATTAATATTTTTCAAAGGGTTATGATACTAACCAATGTATATTTGTATAAATTATAGATTATATCCAGGAAACCCTTACGCGAAGTCTAAGATAGCAATGTGAGTTTATCCTCTTTTTGTTAACCTTTTTAGAATATTTTACAAAACCTTAATTATTTTACAATGTGATTAAGCGGTGATTGAGTCTTTGTAGTTCTTCAATTACTGCCGGTATGTTGGGGTTTTGTATACAAAATTTACTACATTGTGAGTAGTAAGTCGGGGATGACAGTACGTTACCATTGGACAACGAGTTAGCCAATGTGTAATATGACCCACAAGTCAGGATTGACAGTACTGAATGAGTAATTGTGTAGAAATAAACAATCTGATCGCTCTCAATACTGTTTTAATTGATAAAATGTTTCTTGATTAAACTGGGATTCACTCACCAGTATTTCCCACTGACAAATGTTTTTAAAACGCGTTTCAGGTAACACAATGTGATAGCCAATTAGTAAAAAGCCAGCTAGAGAGCACTGAAGGCTTGGGAAAAATGTGGCTATAAAAGTTACCTAAAATACGATGTTTTAAATTCAATAAAATAGGGTTTATCCCTATAAACATATTGTAATAAGAAACTTGGGTTTTGCCCATGTGATTATTAATATTGAATATGGTGGTTTTACTCTGATAAACATTTCCTAACTACGGTCCTGATGTAATTTCCGCTGCCAAATTAACAAACTGATACCACCGAATTCTGAGTTCGCGTCCGCCCGTTCCCGGGGATCAGGGATCGGGGGTTGCGACAGGAGGTGGTATCAGAGCCTAGCCACTGGTCTAAGCCAAAGAAGTGTTCTGCTGACACTTAAAATTTAAATTTTGTGTTAGGAAATAAATTACGGAAATACGTGCATAACTGTATTTATTTGTTATGTGTTATTTGACTATTTGTTAGTTTACAGTATGAGTGATCAAGGACCCTCATACATGTGTCGTCAGTTGTCTGATTCACATAGGAGTGAATGTATCTCATCACAACCTGCCCTTTCTGGGTATTCTGCTGATCAGGAAGAAGGAATGTTTGCTTTTAAAGCTCAGTCAGAAGAGCCATTCCCTCATAAGAAACGAGGATGGTCCAGTAAGGAAGCCTTTGCATGTAGGAAAATAATGCGAAAGTTGCAACAGCAAAGAGTCGTAGCAGCTATTAAGCGAGAGACAGATGCCCATACACAGGATATGCTTAATAGAAGCCTAGCCAATTTCCATATCCTAGCCACAACTGCTGCTGACCCTAATCTGGAGCAAACAATAGCACCCCAACCACAACCACTAATCCCAGACCAACCCATGGATCTAGAAAACCCTGAAAACCAAGTGGAGATGCATGACTTCAACCCAGAGGAAATCCCTAGGGTACCTGCACCAAACCCTCTAGACCCAAATTACGACCCCTGGTGGGACGATAATAGGGACTTTGTGCAACGTTACCCGATATATGAAGACACACCCATACAGAACATAGGAGCCTATCCAGGTATGGACCCTTTAGATCCCTATTACCACGATGAATATATTAGGAAAATCTTAGAAGATCCTTACCGATTTCAGGCACTTTCACCCCCATATCAGGAACCCGCACCCCAGATTTCGAACCCAGTCCTAGAACCTGCACCCCCAATGAGTGCAGAAAACGTGCAAGAACTTAGGACTTTTGGGGAGGAAATTTTAGAAAGCAGTGAGAGAATGAGACAGGTGGGAGAGCGTCTCGTATGGAAATACGATGAGCGCAATATGGATTTTTGGATAAATCGATATCTGTGATGTGATAGAGGAAATGGTAATAGTAATAATAATATAATAAAAATAAAATAAAATATGTGTGTACGGATGCATATTACTATTAGTGTGATTCTATTTCTGTTGGTATTGTAATTTTTATTTCAGTACTAGAATGTAATAGATGCATAATAGTATATGGAAATAGAGTAAAAGTCGCAATGATCGACATTTTTGGCTAGATTGCGTATCATGTGATTAACTATATTAAATATTATCTTGTGATATTAATATGGGATAAATGTTTAAAATTCAGATGGCCGACGAAGGAAATCAAGGAAATCTGAATAACGATAACCAGAGTAACATTAACGTGGTTAATGAGAATCCAAGCATCAATAACAATGGAAACCAAATGGATAATAGTGCTGTTCAACATATAGTGGCACAAGGAATCATAGATGCAATGCCATTTATTATTCAAACTATTCAAGAAGCGAATAATAAAAGTAAGCATAGCAGTAAGCGACCCATCGAACCCGAAAACAGTGTAAACAATGGACCTTTACTTCAATTTCCTATTCCCAAAAGGAGAAGAACCGTGTCTTACGGTTGTTCTTATAAAGAATTCTGGTCTTGTAAACCAATGGAATTCTCGGGCAATGAAGGGGCCATTGCAACCCTACGCTGGATAGTGAAGACTGAGGCAGTCTTAAGAATAAGCAAGTGTGCTGAAGAAGATAAGATATTGTTTGCTTCTAATCTGTTTAAGAATTCAGCATTAGAATGGTGGAACACTATCCTCCAATCAAGAGGAAGTGATAGAACCTACAATATGGAATGGGAAGAATTTAAGAACAAAGTAGAAAGGAAATTCTGCCCACCCAATGAAAAGGAACAGATAGCAAACAAATTCTTAAACCTTAGGATGACTGGTGTGGATAGTAAGGGATACACTAAAATATTCTTCGAATATGCTAGAATAGTGCCAACTCTTGCTTCACCTGAACCAGTGTTAATCTCCCGTTATATCTGGGGATTAATTGGAGAAATAAGACATGTAGTCAAGGCAGCTAGACCTCAAACCATAGAAGAAGCTGTAGAACTAGCAAATACCTTGACAGATGAATTAGTTCGTACCCGAGAGGAGGATCAAAGGAGGAACCTAACCCATAAACTCACACAAGAATTTCGTTCTAACCGTGGGAGAAATATAGGTTCTACCTCTGCACCTTACTGTAAGAATTGCAAAAGAAAGCATTCAGGAAGATGCTCCATATACTGTAACTTTTGCAAAATATCGGGACACAAGGAAGAAAACTGCAGGAAGAAACCTAATAACAAGATATGTTACAACTGTGGAGAACAAGGTCATATCAAGCTTAATTGTCCAAAATTAGCTCCAGCTACAAACAACAAGAATACTCAAAATGCTAGAGCATTTGTTCTGAGTGCAGATGAAGCCAAGATAATTCCAGATGTCATAGCTGGTACGTTTTTAGTTAATGATATTTTTTCTAAAGTATTATTTGACTCTGGTGCAAACCAAAGTTTTATTAATATATCATTTTGCAAATTTCTAAATCAGTCATTAACTAAACTACCACAAGAATGTTTAGTAGAGACAGCTAATGGAGAAACCGTTAGGATTTTTGAAATCTTGCAGGGAGCAAGAATAGAAATTTTAAATCAGAAATTTATTGCAAATCTTTATCCCATGAATCTGGCAGGATTCGATGTTGTTTTAGGAATGGATTGGTTAATAGCCAATAAAGCCAGTATTTTATATGATCAAAAGTCAATTCAAGTAAATTCACCAACAGGTAAAATGATTACAATTTAAGGAGATAAACCATCTAGATCCACAAAATTTATCTCTGTGATGAAAACTGCAAGCTATATAAGAAAAGGTTCTATAGTGTATTTGATTTCTATAATCACTAACACTAAAGGAAAGGATTTAAAGAATATTCCAGTAGTATCTCAGTTTTCAGATGTATTTCCAGAAGAATTGCCAGGGCAACCTCCAGATAGAGAAATTGAATTCAGGATCCATTTGATACCAGGAACGGCACCGATTGCCAAAGCACCTTACCGCTTGGCACCCGTAGAAATGCAGGAATTAAAGAAACAATTTGATGAATTATTGGAAAAAGGATTTGTACAGCCAAGTTCTTCACCATGGGGAGCGCCGATTTTATTTGTTAAAAATAAGGACGGATCAATGCGTATGTGCATTGACTACCGTGAATTAAACAAGGTTACAATTAAGAACCGGTACCTATTACCAAGAATCGATGATCTGTTTGATCAACTGCAAGGAGCTTGATTTTTCTCTAAAATCGATTTAAGGTCAGGATATCATCAATTAAAGGTACAGGAAGAAGACATTCCTAAAACCGCATTCAGAACAAGGTATGGACATTATGAATTTACTGTCATGCCATTTGGTTTAACCAATGCCCCAGCTGCATTTATGGATATGATGAACCGAATATGTAAGCCATATTTGGATAAATTCATAATCGTCTTTATAGATGATATTCTCATTTACTCTAAGAATAAAGAGGATCATGCAAATCATTTGCACGCACTTTTAAGTTTATTAAGAAAGGAAAAGCTTTATGCTAAATTTTCTAAGTGCGAATTTTGGTTAGAACAGGTACAATTTCTTGGACATTTAGTTAATCATGAAGGAATTCATGTAGATCCGACAAAGATCGAGGCAATTACCAAATGGAAACCCCCTGAGTCGCCAACTGAGATTAGAAGTTTCTTAGGATTGGCTGGTTATTATAGAAGATTTATTCAAGATTTTTCTAGAATAGCCATTCCCTTAACTAAGCTAACCTGTAAATCTGTTAAGTTTGAATGGGGATTAAAACAAGAAGAAACTTTTAGAATTCTTAAGCAAAGATTAACCCATACACCATATTAGCGTTACCAGAAGGAGCTAAAGACTTTGTAGTATATTGTGACACTTCTAAATTAGGTTATGAATGTGTGTTGATGCAACGGCAAAAGGTTATAGCCTACGCATCTAGACAACTTAAGAATCATGAAGAAAATTATTCAACCCATGATTTAGAACTAGGAGCTATAATTTTTGCTCTTAAGATTTGGAGACATTACCTTTATGGTAGTAAGTTTACTATATTCACTGATCATAAGAGTTTAAGGTATATTTTCAAGCAAAAGGAGTTGAATATGAGACAAAGACGTTGGATGGAAATGCTTAGTGATTATGAATGTGATATCCAGTATCATGAAGGAAAAGCAAATGTAGTAGCAGATGCTTTAAGTCGAAAGTATCATGAAAAGCCAAAAAGGGTACGTTCTCTTAAATTAAATCTACAAGTAGATTTAAATGATCAAATAAGAGAAGCACAAGAATTAGTAATCAAGGATGATACTGAAAAATTAAAAGGTATGCTAAAAGTGTTAGAACAAGGAACAGATGGAATTTGGAGATTACATGAAAAGAGAATGTGGATACCTAAATTAGGAAATCTACGTTATCGTATTTTAGAAGAAGCCCATAAATCTAAATATACGATGCATCCAGGTAGTGATAAAATGTACCAGGATTTAAGAAAAAATTTCTGGTGGATAGGAATGAAGAAGGACATAGCAGCCTATGTTTCTAAATGTTTAACTTGTTCTCAAGTCAAAGCTGAACACCAGAAACCCTCAGGATTGCAACAACAATTAGAAATGCCAATGTGGAAATGGGAATTGATAACAATGGATTTTGTTACTAAATTACCCAAAACAAAGAAAGGAAATGATACAATCTGGGTGATTATAGATAGACTAACCAAGTCAGCTCATTTTCTATCAATGAAGGAAACTTTCAGTATGGAACAGTTAGCTAAATTATATGTAAATGAACTTGTTTCTTTACATGGAATTCCTTTATCAATTGTTTCTGATAGAGATAGTCGATTTACCTCTCATTTTTGGTCAAGTTTCCAAAAGGCAATGGGAACCAAGTTAAAACTAAGCACAACCTATCATCCTCAAACGGACGGACAAAGTGAAAGGACGATTCAGACAATGGAGGATATGCTTAGAGCTTGTGTAATTGATTTCGGAGGTAATTGGGACAATCACTTACCTTTAATAAAATTTTCTTATAACAATAGTTATCACACAAGTATCAATGCTGCACCATTCGAAGCACTTTATGGACGAAAATGCCGAACTCCAGTCTGTTGGGCAGAAATTGGGGAAAAGCAACTATCCGGACATGAGATAGTGCAAGAAACAACTGACAAGATTATTCAAGTCAAAGAACGACTGAAAGCAGCACGTGACCGACATAAGAGTTATACTGATAACCGACGCAAACCATTGGAATTTCAAGTGGGAGATAAAGTATTGTTAAAAGTCTCTCCTTGGAAAGGAGTAGTAAGATTCATCAAACGGGGAAAACTAAGTCCTAGGTATGTTGGACCTTTTGAAATTATTAGAAGAATAGGACCTGTAGCTTATCAGCTACAACTGCCAGAGGAAATGGCAGGAATACATGATGTATTTCATGTATCTAATCTCAAAAAGTGTTTAGCCGATGAATCACTGATAGTAGCTCTTAAGGATATAGAGGTAAATGAACAACTCAAGTTTGTAGAAAGACCTCTACAAATTGAAGACAGGAAAGTCAAGAATCTCAAGCACAAGAGACTAGTTCTGGTCAAAGTGAAGTGGGACTCCAAAAGAGGACCTGAGTACACATGGGAACTTGAATCAGAAATGCAAAAGAAATATTAGTACTTATTCCAGTAGATCTCGAGGACGAGCTCTAAAACAAGGTGGGGAGAATGTAACAACCCTCAGTAAAACCAACACCCTCATAATATTTCTGATACCCTAGTATATTTTAAAATGTCCCAATATGTCTTTAAATACACCTCGTATGTGAAAACCGAGCCTGAAATACGTTATAGTAATTAAAATAATTAAAAATCTAAAAATATTAAGTTGAGGCGGGCCGCGTAGACCCACCCAAGCCTTTACGCGGGCGGTATCAAGGTTAGAACCTGATATCGTTGATTTCTTAAGTTAAGGCGGGCCGCGTAAGCTTACCTTAGCACTTACGCGGGCCGCGAGAGATCCAGAAACATGGCACAGCCCGGTGATGACACGTTCATTTCTCAATCTCACTTTCTGAATAGTAGAGATAATACGCGGGTATTATATCCCCCTAATTAGCGAGGTTCTACTCCGTTGTAAGTATTATTACCCCAATTTCGTAATAGATACGCTGCTCGATTGATTTAGGGTTCCGTAATAACTGTCGTGGTTCTGCCCGACGTAGTTGTTGGAATGCCGTCTCGGGGAGGGTATCATTAATATTTTTCAAAGGGTTATGATACTAACCAATGTATATTTGTATAAATTATGGATTATATCCAGGAAACCCTTACGCGAAGTCTAAGATAGCAATGTGAGTTTATCGTCTTTTTGTTAACCTTTTTAGAATATTTTACAAAACCTTAATTATTTTACAATGTGATTAAGCGGTGATTGAGTCTTTGTAGTTCTTCAATTACTGCCGGTATGTTGGGGTTTTGTATACAAAATTTACTACATTGTGAGTAGTAAGTCGGGGATGACAGTACGTTACCATTGGACAACGAGTTAGCCAATGTGTAATATGACCCACAAGTCAGGATTGATAGTACTGAATGAGTAATTGTGTAGAAATAAACAATGTGATCGCTCTCAATACTGTTTTAATTGATAAAATGTTTCTTGATTAAACTGGGATTCACTCACCAGTATTTCCCACTGACAAATGTTTTTAAAACGCGTTTCAGGTAACACAATGTGATAGCCAATTAGTAAAAAGCCAGCTGGAGAGCACTGAAGGCTTGGGAAAAATGTGGCTATAAAAGTTACCTAAAATACGATGTTTTAAATTCAATAAAATAGGGTTTATCCCTATAAACATATTGTAATAAGAAACTTGGGTTTTGCCCATGTGATTATTAATATTGAATATGGTGGTTTTACTCTGATAAACATTTCCTAACTACGGTCCTGATGTAATTTCCGCTGCCAAATTAACAAACTGATACCACCGAATTCTGAGTTCGCGTCCGCCCGTTCCCGGGGATCAGGGATCGCGGGTTGCGACATGAGCTGAATGCCTGAGTTATTCTGAATTCTTTGCACCAAGTGCTAAAAGGCTTCTCAGCGAATTGTTTCCCATTATCTATGACCAACACTCCCAGCAACCCATAACGACAAATGTTGTTTTCCCAAACGAAGTCAATGGCTTGTTTGCCCGTGATTTTTGCAAGTGGTTTGACTTCAGGCCACTTGGTAAAGTAATCTATGGCCACCAATAAAATTTTTGACTCCACCATTGGCTGGTGGGAATGGACCAACAATATCCATTCCCCATTTGTGGAATGGCCAAGCTGAAGATATCGGGACAAGATCGTGTTTGGGGCTCTTGTGCCCCGGTGCATGTATTTGGCAAGCTTCACATTTTCTTAATTGTTCGGTGGTGTATCGGTTCATTGAAGGCCAAAAATACCCGAGATTCATTAGTTTAGCAACCACCGTTCTTGCTCCAAAATGAGCTCCACATATCCCCTCATGAACCTCTTTGCCCAGGTACTGGCTTTGTTCCGGGCCAACACATCTCAGTAAAGGTGCAAGGTAGCCCTTTTTGTAGAGGATCTCATCTTGTAACACATATTGCCTGGATTTGATTTTAACTCTTTGAGCCTCTATTTGGTCACCGGGTAACTCACCATTTTTGAGGAATTTCTTAATAGGAGTCATCCAATTGGGACCTTCTTCGGTGATTACATCTTGAACCTCCAATTCTTGAATTGAGGGAGCTTTCAATACCTCCACCAATACTTTTTTTGTAAGATGGGCAAAGGTGAGGGAGGCAAGCTTGCTCAAGGCATCTGCTCTCTTGTTTTGAGATCTCGGGACTTGTTTGATGGTACATGTCTGGAACGTGTTCATTAATTCCTTGGCTTTTTCTTTGTATTTCTTCATGTTGGGCTCTTTTGCAACGTAACTGTCATTGACTTGGCTTGACACAAGCAACGAGTCTGTGAAGACTTGAAGCTTTTGAACCTTCATCTCCTTGGCTATCTTCAACCCAGCTATCAATGCTTCGTATTCAGCTTCATTGTTTGTGGTCTGGAATTCAAGTCGAAGAGCGTATGTGAATTCTAAGCCTTCAGGGTTGATTAAAATGAGCCCGACTCTTGACCCTTCAACGCTTGAAGCTCCATCGGTGAAGAGCTTCCAGGCTTCAGGGTCAGAAGGTTAAGTGGTAGTTGTATTAACTTCCGTGACGGCTTGCTTTGGGACTTCCACAATGAATTCGGCCAAGACTTGGGCTTTAATGGCCTTTCTTGGAACATAGGTGATTTTGTGCTCACCCAAATCCACAACCCATTTGGCCAGCCGTCCTGAATTTTCTGGCTTTTCAAGCACACTCTTGATGGGTTGGTCGGTGACCACTTGTATAGGGTGTGCTTGGAAATATCTTCGAAGCCTTCTAGCCGTTTGGACTAGGGCTAAGGCAAGCTTCTCCAGAGGAGGATACTTGATTTCTGTCAATTTTAAAGTTTTGCTGAAAAAATAGACGGGTACCTGAACTTTGTCTCGTTCAATGGTTAGGACCGTGCTTATTGCTTCTTCAGCAACCGAGAGGTAGACAGAGATCAGCTCCCCCGTTTTCGGGGCTGCAATATCAGGAAGTGAAGCCAGGTGTAGCTTCATCTGGTTGAAAGCTTGTTCTGCTTCTTCAGTCCATTTGAAATCTTTTTTGTCAGAACACCCTTTAAGCGTTATAAAGAAAGGTAAAGATTTATCGGCCAGCTTTGAGGTAAAACGCTTCAGGTCTGCAAGCTTTCCATTCAGACTTTCTACTTCCTTTTTGCTTCGTGGGGGCCTGGTTGCAAGAACGGCTTTGACTTTGTTTGGGTTGGCCTTTATACTTTGTTTTCCCACAATATGCCCCAGAAATTTACCTTCTTCAAACCCAAATGAACATTTTTCAGGTTGAGTTTCATGTTGACCTTCCTTAGGTTCTTGAAAGTCTCCTGTATGTCGTCAAGCATTTGGTATTCTGTTTTGCTTTTGATTACCAAATCGTCGATATATGTTTCCATGTTTCTACCAATTTGACTAGCAAAAGCTTTGTTAACTAGGCGTTGGTAGGTTGCACCCGCATTTTTAAGGCCAAAAGGCATCTTTTGATAGCAAAAGATACCCTTATCCGTGTGAAAAGCGGTCTTTTCTTCATCCTCTTCTTTCATAAGGATTTGATGGTAACCCTTGTAGGCATCTAAAAAAACACTTGAAAGGGTAACCGGTAAGGGAATCAACCTTGAGGTCGATTTCCGGCAGCGGGTAACAATCTTTGGGATAAGCTTTGTTCAAGTCCTTGAAGTCGATGCACATTCTCCAAGAATTGTCAGGCTTTCGAACCATGACTGGGTTTGCAACCCAGGATTGATACTTGACTTCCCGGAGAATTCCAGCTGAGACAAGCTTTTATACTTCTTAGCATGCTGCCAAGCTTCTTTCGGGTGCTAGACTTCATTTCTTTTGGACAACAGGCTTGACATCGGGTGGTATCTTCAGCCCATGTTCAGCAATGCTTCGAGGGATACCCGTCATGTCTTCCGGGCACCAGGAAAAGACATCGCTATAATGTATTAATAACTTTTCAAGGTATGAGAGGGTTTCTTGAGAAAGGCTTAGATTAACCCTTATCCTTTGTTCAGGATATTTTGGGTTTATGATCAGCCCTTGCTTGTTGTCTTCATTTTTTGAACTTTCTCCTTCAACCATGTAAGCTTCTTGAGTGGGTTGAAGGGTTGCAATCCCCTTCTCGGTAGGGAACTTTACTGTGCCATGACCGACCGAAACAGCTATATAGAATGCACACTGCCCTGGCCTTCCTATGATGACCTCATAGTTGGAAGGTATATTGATAACAACAAAAGTGAGAGGTTGAACTCTTTCCATCTTGCCTTCACTGAAACGGACATCAAGGGTTAGTTGCCCTAAAGGCTTGAGGGGTATGTCAGCAATACCTTTTATAGAGGTTCCGAACGGTTGAAGCTTTGAACATTCCTCATTGCTTAAACGATTGAAGAACTTTTCGAACATAATTTCAGTAGCTGCACCAGTGTCTATGTAAGCTCTGCTTGTCTTTAGGGTACCCATAGTTGCTTCAACCACAAGAGGGTTTGAGAGTGGGCCATTTTCTGTTGGTGGGAAGCAGACACACTAAAGCTCCCAAGCTTCCAACCGTTGCCGTTTGTGGGGAACCTTTCCATCAAAATCCACCATGTTAACAACGTAAGGATAAGTATGATATAAAAGACTATAGAAATGTAGAATGATGTTAGCTACGGAGTTAAGCACGTAGGTATGACGATGACATAGTAGATTTGTTGTGATAACAAGACAAGGATTAAATGTTATACAATGTGTCTATAGAATGGAATCATAAAGGATGAGATGAAAGTACTAAATCCGTTATAAACGGATCATATGAGTGTAAGCATTATTATAAGTTTGAATAAGTATGTATATTAACCTATTATTAACGGGTCAAAGGAAATGAGAATGTTATATGAAAGTATGCCATGGAAAGTATAGACTTGTTAAGAAGAGGAAGCCAATTGATTGAATAATTATGAAATGAGATAGGATGATTACTTATGATTATGATGTGACTATGAAGTCAAACATAGATGTGTGTGTGTAAGATAAATGAGAAAGGTTTCGGGGACGAAACCTCATTTAAGGGGGGTAGACTTGTAACACCCCAAAAACGGGTTTGGTAAATTAGAACCCGGTTAATATAAAGAAGTGAGTTTTAGTCTCTTATATAATAAAAATGAAACTTGAGGGACCAAAACCGTTAAGTGGGGAAACATGATTTTTATAAAATAAACTTAAAACACCACACACACACACATAGTGTGTGTGTGTGTGTGTCGACATCCAGGAAGAAGAAACAAGGTTCAAACCCTAGTTTCACAAAAATCCTCAAATTGGAAGGGTAAATGAAGTCTAAATCCATAACCGAGTACGGATTAACGATCACCTTCTCAATGGGATCCTAAGGTATGTTTTAAAAGTTAGATTGGTGATCTTTCACGAAGTGGGTTATGATGTAAATTGCGAAATTGTATGAAATTGATAATGGGTATGTGTTAGAATCATCATATATAACATGGAATATGCATGGTTTAGGTTAATTTGATGTTTAATGGTGAAACCCATTTCTAGTAGTAATGTTATGAAGATGATGATGTTGCATGTGTTAAATCAAGTATGGTTTTGATGTATATGAAGTTGAATATTGTGGATTATTGTTAATGACCTTGATTTAGGATGAAGGTTATGTGAGGTTAGTGGGAATTTGATGATCTTGATATGAATTAGTAAGAAGATGCAAAGAATGCTTGTACTTTATGCTTAGGAAGTAGTATGCACACCAAGTGTATGATAAAATGTCTAAGTGAAGTTAAGATGTGAGATTTTAGGAAGTGGCTTGACATATATGAATGATGTATGATAATGATGTAATTAGTGGTATACTAACTTAAAGAGTGTGCTTTAGATGGAACTAGTACAAGAATTCGGGTTGAATGTATGTGTTGTCAAGATTATGCATTAGAGGCTTGTACATTATGCTTGAATGGGCGATGCTCGCCATGTGTTTCTATTAATCACTTAATTGCGATTAAGAAGTGAATGTATATTAAATGTATAACATATGACCATACTAGTAAAGGGTGATGTTATGAATTACGTTAAGTTGTCTAACTTAGCTATGTGATTGTCAAATGTAGAATCATGAAAGCATAAGTATGTGTATATTGTGTATGTGAATAGGCGATCATGTAGTTGTTTGTGTCATACAACATTATGTATGAAATGAATACCATGTCATTAATATGGTCCACTATATCAACATGAATGCGTGTTCATAAGTTGGGAGTTATATGCAAAAAGGTTGACTTTCTGAAAGTCAACCGAGAATTTATAACATGGTTAGGTATTTTGACACAAATATAAGAATCGAGAGATCATGGAATACGTGTTGGACCAATTATGTGTTACGTGTGATAACGAATTTGGATTTCGAAGATATTGAACTATGTGATTGACGAGTCATGTCATATGCGTGTTAGTGAAAGTCAAATAGATAAAAGTTGGAAAATATATGTTAATATGAATAAGCATGAATACTAACATAATCATGGCATGACGGCATGAAAGAATAGGAACCACACTAGCACGGACCAAGCATGGAAGGCTAACGGGTCAAGATGAGGCAAGGAAGATGTTACGAACGCGGATGCACAAGGTAAGTGATTCCGTAATCACTTCTTAGTTGTTTATGTAAAGATATATGCAACTTAATTAAATATGATAATTGAGGTAAATTAGGAATGAATTGTATGATGTCGATGAGTATTAAACGGATCTTAGCTTTTATCCGAGTAATGTATGTGTGATTAAGAATTTTAGCTAAGTAGAAGGATTCGTTACTTATGTAAAGAATTCCTTTGTTGTTAAGGATAGAGCGAAATTGACAAAAACGCCCTTGATAGGTATATCGGGCAAACGACCTTGAATGTCTATTGGAAACAAGTGAACCGATTAGAGTAATGTGTTGGACATGTGTAAAAGCGAAGAGTATGGTTTTGTTATGTCATAGACCATTTAATGCACAAATACCCATAACGGGTCAAATATGAGCTTTTAAGCGAAAATGGGTTAAGAGGATGCTAGGCATCCGAGAATTTAATCTTTTCTGATAGGCGTCAATGAAATTATTAAGTTCATATGAGTTTGAGGTCAAATAAACAGATTATGTTGATAAATGCACGTACGGGTCAAATAACTAGAATATGGTAATAAGCCGAATGCATGTAAGTTAAGAATTTCCTTGATCCGAAGGTGGGATTATAAGTTTATATGATAGAATGTGAATTTACAAGCATGTAGGAAGAAACGGGAGGTTAAACGGGTAAACGGTTCGAAAGTTATGCGCGTTTTAGTGCGTACGGACGACGAAACGGATCTGCAGGAAAATGTGTTTTAGGGAGGGCGTCGCCGACGGGTATACCCCCCGTCGCCGACGGGCACTGGTTTGGTCGTTTTCTTCCGACGGGTTAACACACTGGTTACGGGTTACATGGCCCGACGGGCATATTTACAACCCGTCGCCGACGGCTTGGAGCCCGTCGGCGACGGGCTCTTGTTTGTAAGCTTTTATTTTTCGCGTCTGGTGTTTCCGGTCGACCCGTAACGTGTCCTGGTGCTCCGGTTTTCGACCCGGTGGCATGTAAAGCTCCCGAAAAGCTCCTTAACTTTGTCAAACCTGCATAAACGCTATTCTAATTAAAAGTAGGTCATTCAAGATCTAAGACTCATATAAAAACATAAAGTTATATGATTACGAGCACCGGTTTTTAACCACGCATCAATCCTTAGACATTTATGGGCTATAAATCAAAGTTTAAGTCCCATGTAAATATCGTATGAGTATGTGAGAGGTATGCAAGATGTGTTACGTGTATGTAGATGCGTATTTATGTATATATGAAAATACGTATGATGGCATGTATGTATGTAAAGATGTAGGAAAGGTATGCACCTATGCAAATGTGTATGTATGTACGTATGTATGTAAGTATGTATGCAGGATTGTATAAAGCATGTATGAGTGTATGCACGCATGTAAGATGTAGGAAAGATATGTACGTATGTAGAGGTGTATGTATGTATGTATGTAAGTATGTATGCATGATTTAGACATGTCGAGGGTTAACGTTATTAATGGTGTACCTTGAGAATGAAAAGTAATGCAGGTACGTTATTGAAGCCTCACCAGGAAATGGATACGCAGATGAGATGCTTAAAGTTTCTTAAAGATCTAAATGTGAAGTGTACGCGAATGATCTTGGTTATATAAGGTGTGCTAATGTTTTGAATGTATGTGGTGAGTGTAGGTTGTACGGATCACGGGCGATTATCACAAGGAATAGAGGTCGAAGATCGAGTCACTAGAGAGATTGTGCGGGGACGTTGAATGTAAAATGTAGAAAACATAAGCTATGTTTTAATTAGTAAATAAGAGGATGAGGGATTTATGAATAAGAGTTATGATAAAGTTAAAGTTTAAATAAGTTGAGTTATTTATAAAGAAAGAAATTTTATGGCACGAATTTCCGCTGCGACTTTTGTCATGTACAAATTAGGATCTAACAACTTCAGCTTAGATTCACTCAGACCATCCGTACCTGACGTGAATGAGGATGTGGGAGGGTGCCACATGAGCCCTTTGGGCGTGGCACGCCACCCCCAAGAGCGTGGTGGAGCAAGGTGTGGCATTACCACGTGGGCTAAAAACTTGAATTTTTTAAGTTCTAATCTATTTATGGTGATCTAGACTAAAAGTTAGGTATTTGGTGGGTGTCATGACTTATTACAAATGTTGACTAGTTAATGGTGATAGACATCTAGTAGTTAATGTTATAGGTTTTCTTTTCCTAGAAATCATAGAAATTACTCAATATTAATAGAGTTTTGAGTTTGTATAGGAAAAGAAAAAATGTGTAGGGAATAATGGTGCATAAATGTTACTCACTTCAGTATCAAGTATCAACAATATCTAACACATAAATCTAAGTACTTATTGAGCAAGGCCCATGTAACTCAATAACTCATCAATGAAGTGTCCAACAGGACCAGTTTAACACATCATACCACATTTTACCGTCTCTAAGGAGAACCCTTTTATGTACTCCTCCCCTTCTCCCGGGAGCCCTTCTTGAGGATATCGAGTCCATATTTCAAATCGAATTGGTTTGGGCAAAAACCGTTATTGACTTTTTTTGACTGAAACCGAACTGGTTTGGGCCTAAAAACCAGTTTTGTGCACCATTATCTTGAACCTTTATTGCAATGACTATATGCAACACGTCTCATTCATTGTCACTTCAAAGCGACAAGTTTCCTAGCATTAGGGGAGATAAGGAAACAACAGAAAAGATGTATAGTGGTGCGAACCATCATTGTTGTAACAATGATAAGCATAAGTTCAAAAGAGTGAAAGACTGCAAACTAATTAGCGAACACATTTATTGGTACAAAGAGGGACTAAACTATATATACACAACTTGTTAACGCTCCAACTCGGATTGGAATTTTCTTATGAAGTTTTGATGATAAAGGTCACTCCAGAGGCTTAAGCACACAATGAAGCATGTCACAAATTAGTTCCAAGGATAAAAATAACATGGGAAAAAGAAAATGTTTTGGAAATGCTATGTTTAATAAACTGACACAATTAACATCATAAAATAAAGTTGCCAATAATCACACAATACATATTTAATTATAAAATTATATAAAACTTTAAAATACATAGTTTTATATAACATGTCATAAATGTGTTGTTTCAACCTACTATAACTGATTTAACACAATCAGTTAAACATGTTATGTGTGTCATAAACGATATATAAAAGTTAATTTGGACAAGTTTTTTATCGTGTCATTAATGTGTTGATCTGTTTATGAACCGAACACTAAATTGTTTAACTTTGCGTTGAGCCATGTCGTGTTAATGAGTTGTGCCATAAACTATCGAGCTATACAATTATTTATAAGGGTGTTCCTGAACAAATATGAAATAAACATATTAAAAGCCCCTCAGAAGAGTAGGTGAATAATATTAATAAAAAGATTGCAATCAGCAAGAATTTTGGAACCGGAAAGAACCAGAAAATAGTGATGAGTTATTTTCATATGCTGTTGCATGTGACATTAAAAGTGAATATGACGTTGAGCTAAAACCTGTCATAAATTGTCAAAATAGAAATGTACCATAAATGGAAATATGTTATGCAGGCCAAAAAACATAATAATTAAGCTTTTGTATATCTCCATGCATTATAGTCTAGGACCATTAGGTACCGTGTTCGATTCCTACAAGAAGGGTTTTTTTTCCAGATTTATTGGGTTTCCTCCTGAATTGGTGTATAGGCATTAGTGTAGATGGATATGATCGGGTGATTCTGTTGTTGGCACGATGATACCACAATAGTCCGTCAGTGATCTAAATTTTCCGTTCAATAATAATAATAATAATAATAATAATAATAATAATAATAATAATAATAAAAGGAATAGATTAGCTTGCTATTAAAAAAATAAAAAAGTTAACTCATGAAAACAAAATATTATTGGAGTCCAGACTTGCTCTTTGGAAGTCTTCTTTGCTGTCTTTCGGAGGGAGGGTAACTCTCATTCGTTCTGTCCTCGAGAGTGTCCCTTCGTATTATTTCTCGCTTTATAAGGCTCCGGTGAAGGTGATTTCGGACCAGGAAAGGCTAATTAAAAATTTTTTGTGGGGTGGATCGAGTGAAGTTAACAAAACACACTGGGTGGCGTGGGATAGAGTTGCTTCCTTGAAGGAGGCCGGAGGGTTAGGGATTAGCAAACTGAAGAATATTAACGTCGCCCTTTTATGTAAGTGGGGTTGGAGGTACAAATGTGAAAAGAATAATATGTGGGTTAAAGTGGTGGATGCTATCCATTCGAGCGGGTCGGATTGGTCTTTTCTCCCGGTGAAGAAATCGTGTAGTGGCGTGTGTCATAGTATTGTTTCAGTTTTCAATAAGCCTGGCGTTGGTAACTCCATTCTACGGAATTTCTTTAGACGTATAGTGGGTAGAGGTGATCGGATCTTGTTTTGGCTTGACCCTTGGCTGAAGGAGAAGCCACTTAAAGAGTTATTCCCGAACTTGTTCTCGCTGGAGATGGTTAAGTCTTGCTCCGTTCGGGATCGGGTGCTTGGTGAATGGCTGTGGAAACATGATCCCGAGTTAGATGTAGAGTTGAGAGAGCTGAGTTCCTTGCTGTCAGACCTGTCTTCGGTCTCCTTGGGCCGCAGAGAAGACGCGTGGAGGTGGTTGGGCGATCCGTCGGGAGCATTCTCAGTCAACTCGGTGAAGAAAGTGTTGGCGGAAGCGACTGTAAATAACGTTAGTTATGTTCTCGACTAGAACAAATGGGTGCCGAGTAAGTGTAATTTATTTGTTTGGAAAGAGAAAATGAACAGAATTCCTACTTCGGATGCGTTGTGTAGGAGGGGGATAGTGGTCGGTGACGGGTTATGCCCCTTCTGCAAATCGGAAAATGAGTCAGTGGAACACCTCTTTACTTCGTGCATTACTGCGGTTATTTTGTGGCAGAAGGTTAGTCGGTGGTGCCGCATCCCTCCAATTTTTGCGTTCTCGTTCAAAGACCTTTTGGAAGTTCATAAATCGGGACATATCAAAGCTGTTGAGAGGCCGATTGTTCAATGTATTATGCATACTTCTGTTTAGTGCTTGTGGATGGCTCGGAACAAGGCCATATTCTCGAATGTAGAAGTCAAGGTGGATAATATTTTTAGTGAAATCAAGTCCTTAGGTTTCTTATGGTTTAAGTATAGATCGAGGGGAAATCACATCTCGTGGTTGGATTGGTGTAACTTTGTTATTATGTAGAGTGTGTTTTGTTTGTTTGTTTGGTCCTGGCTCGGTTTTCGAGTTCGAGTGTGCTTTAATGAAGTTCTTGTTTAAAAAAAAATTGGACGTGTGCGGAACACCCACAACATGAAGGAGAATCAAGTATATACCTCTATAAGCTACACTTTACAATCTTTAGGGGAGTGGGGGTGGTCACTAGTGATAGAATTCCATCACTCACAAGCATCCAATCAACTCCTGTCATGCCATCAGCCACTATTCTATCACTCACAAGCATTTTGTAGTGGCGGTGGTCACTAGTGATAGAATTCCATCACTCACAATTTTTTTTTTAATTTTTATTTTAAAATTAGAAATTAACAATAAAACACTAAAATTATAAATTTCATTAAAATTAAAACATACTAGTTCAATTTAACATACTAGAAATATTTTAGGCTACAATTTAAAAAAAAATACTAAAAAAACTCTACTCCTCGTCCGACTCATGAAACTCCAAACCTAATGAACCTACTAGTTCGATTAAATCGTATCTCAACCGAAAGTGAGCTTCTTCATCACCCAATTCTTGTTGGATATTTTGTGGAACTTGAACTTGTGTAGGAGGATCCGGCACCCAATCCGGAGATATTGCACGTCCGTCTTCTTTGATTATCATACTGTGCAATATGATACATGCATATACTATGCTATATATTGTTTTCTTGTTCATCGCACGAACCGGTCGGTGTAGTATACCCCATCTACCCTTTAAAACACCAAAAGCCCTCTCAACATCTTTTCTTGCCGATTCTTGCAATTTTTTGAACACGATTTCTTTAGCCACAATAGGAAATGAGGGAGCTTTCACAAAAACAGACCATGATGGGTAGATATCAACCACAAGAAAAAAGCCTTGTCTGTAATATCGTCCGTTAACATAGAAAGGAGAGGAAGGTGCGGTACCATCCGTTACGGTTTGAAACAACGGCGACTTGTGCAACACATTGATGTCGTTGTTTGAACCTGGAACACCGAAATATGAATGCCAAATCCATAAATCATTCGACGCCATCGCTTCTAGTATGATGGTTGGTCTTTTGATGTCACCCCTAACATACGCCCCTCGCAACTCTCTTGGACAATTTTTCCACTCGATATGTGTACAATCGATGCTACCGAATATCCCTGGAAAATGCCATCTAGCCTCATGTGCGGCGTAAATACGTGAGATGTCGTGGCTCGTCGGTTTACGTAAAAACTCTTTACCATACAACTTAATGACCGCGTTGCAAAAAAATTGCAGACATTCACGGGAAGTTCTGGACGCCATAGCTAGGTATTCATCATATTGATCGGGAGGGTTACCTGTCGCTAGTTGGCGAATGACGGACGTGCATTTTTGTATCGCCGTGAAACTTGGTTTGCCCCTCGCATCGTAACCTTCTTGAAACCATTCCTCGCTTGCTTCGAAGTCTCCAACAATCTTTAAAAATAATTCTTTTGGTAAACGAAACCGATCTCTAAACGTTTCGGCATTGTAGAGCGGATTCTCCACAAAATAATCGTTTATAAACACTTCGTTGGCACGTATACGATCACGATCTACCATCTTCTTCTTTGGGCGGGACGAACTAGTATCAAGTTCGTTATACACCGACACAAAATATTTTAGCGTCTCATTGTCGGAAGACGACTCGGTATCGCTATCGCTAGACATTGGAAACGTCGAATCCGTAGGGAACTCCATTTGAGAAAGATGTAGATTGTGTGAAATGTGTTTATGTTTTGGTGTGTGTGAAATGGTTAAAAATGGAGATATATATAGATAAAAGGTTTAAAGAATTTTTTTTAATATAGTTACCGTTGAATAACGGTCAAAAAAGCATCAAACAACGTTCAAATTTTCCAAAGTTCAACGCTTTATTCCTTCAACGCGTTAATATTATCACGCTTTATATAGGTGGCGGCGGCGGTGTGCTATTGATGTTTCACGCGTGATGGGGTGGCCGTCACGGACCACCCTCACTCCCCTTAAGACCATGTGTAGTGGTTAAGCCAAATAATGCCCCCACCATGGGGCATTATTCGACACGTGGCAGTCCAGTCAGCATGGGGCATTATTGCAAAAGTGGCGTAGTGGGAATAATGCCCAATAACGCCCATGCAATCATTTCACAATTTTTTTTAATTTAAAACATAAAATCTTCATTAATTAAAAATAAAAAGTACACTACTTGAAATAAAAAAAACCGAAAAAACATAAAATTAAAAACCCGAAAAAAAAAAACAGAAAATAAAAAAAAAGATGATCTAGAGTCTATATTTTTCTCGAATTTTTTGGCGATGCATTTGCGCAAGGATCAACGCGTCGCCTTGGAGGTGTTCGATCGGTTTGGACAAAAACTCAATGTCCTTTTCCATTTGCCTCGCCTCTTGCATCTCGTTAAACTTTTTTGTTTCGGCCACTCGTTGTTTCATAATCTCATAACGTTGGTGGCCGAGGTCGCGAATGTCTTGGAGACGACGGTTCATCTCCTCGAAGTCTTCCTTCAACTCGAGATCGGAAGACGACTCCACCATTTTTTTCCCGCTTCGCTTATCCTTTCTTCTACCTGGCGGTCGGGTCAACTCTTCTTCAAATTCCTCGTCAACGTCCACCACCTCATTTAGATCGACATTGCGGGCATCCGATGTCGGTGTTTCAGGGTCAACGGAGGATGATGTTTTTGACCGTTTAGCTCGACGTCTACTACTAGACGTCATGGTACCTACTAGCGCCCACTTTGGACTTTTTCGTAGTAGATCCCAACACTTATAGTACGGGAAAGGGCATTTCGTTTTCTCGAACTCGTCCAAAGTCTTCGTTAAAACCCCGACGTCACCTTCACCGCTCGGGCGATTATCGTAGTTACGTTGGTACACTTCTTGGAAGGCATGACACTTGTTGTTGATGTCGGTCCATTTGCTAGAAATGGAATCTTTGTCCCGATGTTCGCCTTGACCCCACGTGCTATAAAAGAGTGCACGAACCCTATCCCAAAAAACGGAGCCCTTTTGAAAGTTTGCTACAAATTGAAAAAATAAAAGTAAAAATATAAGTTGAGTGTTAAAAATATAAGTAAAAAATAAAATATAAAAGTTACCAGTTTCGTGGTCCTCCGAAACGTCGAGCCACGCCCGAGTCAACGTGAATTCCTCCTCCTTCGTCCATTTAATGGTAGTTTAAGTACGTCGAGGTTTGTCCTTTTCCTTCTTCTTATGCGACCTTCTGCCGCGTTTCGATTTCTCTGGCACCGGTTCGGGTTGCGTCTCCGCCACGACATCGACATCGGGTTCGGCTTGTTGTTGTGAAGGTTGCGACCCGCCGGCTTGACCATAGCCGAAGGTGGGAGGCATGAACGGAGTGGCGCCACTCAAGTAAGCCGCGTACGTTAAAACGCTCGGGTCCAAGTCTTGAAGATTATACGGGTGTTGCGGTTGGGTTGTGTTCGGGTTCATGGGTCTTGCGGGGACACCAAAGGGGGGTCGGAATGGATGCATATTTGTATAAAATATAGAAGAAGTAGGAGAGAAAGTGTGATTATGTTTATAAAAAATAGGAAGAAGTGGGTATTATTTATATAGTGGGTAAATTTTGAAATTAAAAAAAAAATAAAAATGTTAAACAATTGACCGTTGTCAACGGTCATCTCTTGGCCCTATGCAATTTTGAGCGTTTTATTTAAAACGCCAACTTAATTATTTTTCAAAAAAAAGCGCCTAATAACGCCTAGTGTAATGGGGGGGGGGGGCGTTTTGCGGCGTTATTTTTGATTTTTTTTTTAAAATACCGCCCCACTACGGATGGTCTAACAACATAATATTTTAAAGCTAGACTCGCATTTAATATGCATCATCAAAGATTGAATGTGAGTGTTTAGTGTTATAATAAATATTGTTCCACTTGATTAATGAACAATTTTCATGGTCAACTTGTTGTTATCTTTTATTATGCTAATAATAAAGCATGAGGAATGAACCAATGAATAGAAAACGTTAGACTATAAATGCACTTTCATAAGTGATATTTTCTTTCTCCATCTTGTTCTTTGCTTTTTTATAAAGTTCTTAGTCTATATTGGTAAGGCTAGAGGGTATGGTGATGGTCCTCCAAGGGAGGATAATCCGCCATGTAGGCGTCACAAGGATGGTCCTAGATGATCATACCCCATCACTTTTATATTTTTTTATTTTTAATCTTCTACTTTTTAATTAACTAAATATTTTTATTAATATTAAAAACACATTACATAAACTTAAAAAATAAAACATAAACTTAAAAAATAAAAAAGATAGACTTAAAAAAACATAAACTTAATAAAAAAAACATAAACTTAATAAAAAAAACATAGACATAAATAATTTGATGCTTTTTCATGATGTCGGATTGTAGTTTTTTCTACATCGAACGTTTCGGCTCGGGATACTCATCGACATCCATCGTTATTATTTCCCATTCCTTGAGCCAATTCTTTTCATCGGAAATTCGGATTTTCTCATTGGACAATCGGACCTTTTCGCGTAACTTTTCTTCTGCCACACGAGTCTTTTCTTCGATGGTCCGCTCCTTCGCCTTCGCCTTTTGGGCCGACACGTCCGTGTACGTTTTAAAGTGTTCCATAAAGTCGTCCATCTTCGGGTCCACCTTTTCCTTTTCTTTCCCCTTCGCCCGCTCCTTCTTTGATTTGTCCCGACCCGGTGGACGCTCCGCTTCATGTACGGCGTATTCCTCTCCGTCAAACTCGGCGTCAACGTTTAAGTTTATGTGACACCTCGCGTCCGATCCACCGGCGCTAAAACTACCCGATTCCGATGTCCTTTGCCGCTTCGCCATCTCCACCTCGTTGGGAATCGGCGCCCATTTTGGGTGCACTCGCAAAACTTCCCACGCTCGAACGTGTGCGAACGAGGTATTACCATTGTTCTCCTTGTATTTCTCCAACGCCTTTTTAAACACATCCTCGTCGCTCATGCCGCTACGACGTCCACTTGAAAATATTTTATTATATTCTTCGCAAAACTTATTGACGAACCCGTTTATTTTTCGCCACTTTGATTACACCGAGTCGATATCTCGATACGGGCCTTGGTCCATTAGCTCAAGGAACTTCGCCAAAACCTTGGTCCAAAACCCGTCACCCGTTTGATTATTACCTATAAAATATGTTAAAAAATATGTTACAAAAAATTATGTTACAAAAAATCATGTCACAAAAAATTATGTTACAAAAAATAAAAAACTAATTAAAAAAAAATATAAACTTTAAAAAAAAGTTAGTTTTACGAACCTTTTGCCGGGTGTGCAGACGTTGATGTGTGCAAAATGCAATATATAAATTACATCAAATGTGGCATAAAACTAACCATTTTTTAGTACTAATGTTGGAAAAAGTGTGTTTTTGTCTTCCTTTTGTATTTTCAGGATTAAATGAGCTCAAATGAACAAAAGAAGCAAAAAGGCAGCTAAATCTAACATAAATACAAGAAAAGGAACAAACGTGACATGCCCGACCCCCCGACAGCATCTTCCCAAGCAAAAACAAGAGAACAGAAGGCTGAACACGCCCCGTGCTCAGTGAGCACGGGGGCGTGCCCAAGTGTCAGCAGAAAAGACAAAGCTGTAGAAGCTTCTATCACCCACCACGGGGGCGTGCCCAACGGACACGGGGCCGTGGTCAACTCTAAGATTCGCAAAATCTGGGGAAATCTTGATAGTACAGATACGCTTCTGCACACGGGGGCGTGCCCAGCGGACATGGGGGCGTGGTCAACTAATGCAGACAAACTGCAATTAATGAAGAAAGAGAAGGAAGGTGGACACGGGGCCGTGCCCAATGGACACGGGGCCGTGCCCGAGTCTCTGTTCAGCTTATAAATAGGGGTGCTTGGCTCATTTGCAAACCATCCCTTGGCACACCACCTCTCTCACACTTCACCCACCACCCACCACCATCACAACACCATCATCCACCACCATCATCCATCATCCATCATAGAGTGTGTGAGTCGTCTGGGGATCCAAGATTGATCGTAAGAGTTCTTGACAATCAAAGGCCATGTTTGCCTAAGTCTCTTACATCACTTGGTGAAGACAAGTGTCTAGTGTAATACTTTTTATTTTTAATCTTTTCGCACTTTTTATTTGGTTATGTATTAATGACTTTAATAACTAGTTTCTTATGTTGAAGATGATTCTTCCTTATCGTTTGTCCGTGGTGTCTTGGCATTATTTTACTGTCTATATAAAATAAAAGATTTTCACCATTCATATCTCCACGGTCTATATGGAGATATGTTGGTTACCTGGTCGGGGGTTAAGGGAACGGTTTGGTAAGAGTCTTGCCATTGTTCAGTGTATAGATCCTGCAAAGGACCTGGGTCAAATTTAGTAGGACCTCCTTCAATACCCACCGGTATTGGATGGCGGGGGTCCAAACTCTTTGATCCCCTCATAAGTAAGCTACTATTAAAACTTTAACCCGGCTATTTAGGACTGTATCCCTGCTGACTCAGACTACTTAGCCGAGGGTAACGTCACCTTCAAAAGAGGGGCCTACCACATTATGCATTAATAACTTAATTAATTATCTTTCAATAATCTGACTCTTTAGGATTGTATCCTTGCTGACTCAAACTACTAGGTTGAGGGTAACGTCACCTTCAAAAGAGGGGCCTACTACAATAACTAAGATAATCTCTTAAAAAGTGCAAAAGTGCGAAAATAATCAAAGGTTACACTAAACACGAGTCGGAGCCAAGTGACTCATCTTGTCTATCTGTTTTTATTTTTATTTTATTTTTCATCATTTTAGTTAGTTTTTATTTTTCTAGCTTAAAAACATTTTTCTAACTTTTTGATTTGATTAGACGTTGAGGATAAACCGGTATTAAAAGCTCTTGTGTCCTTGGACGACCTCGGTTTCTTGCCAACACTATATTACGCTCACGATGGGTGCACTTGCCCATATGTGTGTTTGGTGTTAGTAAAATATCGTGTTTTATAAATTTAAAACTTGACTAACGTGTAAAAAGGGCTTAAAATATACATTAAAAACATACGACACACAACACGGATCAAGTTTTTGGCGCCGTTGCCGGAGACACAAGGATTTTAAGAAAGTTAGGAATCAACGACCTAATTGTTTTTTCTTATTTTTCTGTTTTTTAGGATTTTCTTAATTTTTCAGTTTCTGCAGAGCTCAGCACGGGCCGTGCCAGGTCGGACACGGGCCGTGCCCAGCATTGTTACTGGCAGTTTTTATTTTCCGAGTTATAGAGCGTTGAGCACGGGGCCGTGTCGAACTCCCTAGTAACAGGGATCCGGAAAACAATCACTGTATCTCCGACCACGGGCCGTGTTCATCTGAGCACGGGGCCGTGGTGAACCTTCTGACCAACGTTCTTTTCTGTTTTTATTGCAGGACTTGGAACCCAGACGCCACATCTGAACTTTCTACGTAGTGTATGAGCTCCAGTTCTAGTAGAGACATAAAAGAACCTCTAGAAGAACCCGAACGCTTTCTCAGAAAAAGACTTAAAGCTAAAAACAAGAGAAAGTTTCGGGGGACCCACCTCCAATGGCGGACCAACGTACTCTCATGGATTACTTACGCCCTATCGTAGGTAATCTCGGCGCCGCTATCAATGCACCAAATGTCGAAGCCAACAACTTCGAACTTCGGCCACATTTGATACAAATGCTTCAAAACTCCGCAACCTTCCATGGGCTTGCGGATGAGGATCCTCATTTACATATTACTAATTTCTTAGAAATATGTGATACCTTTCGGATCAATGGAGCATCAAACGACGCCATCCACCTTCGAATGTTTCCATTTTCACAAAAAGACCGAGCTAAGGCTTGGCTTAATGCCCTCCCAGTTGGTTCGGTAAACACCTGGGATGAACTAGCCCAAAAGTTTCTATATAAGTATTTCCCTCCTGCTAAAACAACTAAATTAATGACTGAAATTAATACATATTCACAAGAGGATGGGGAGTCTTTATATGAAACTTGGGAAAGGTTCAAGGAGCTACTAAGAAAGTGTCCTCATCACGGTCTTGCGGTGTGGCAACAAGTATCCACTTTCTACAATGGGTTGTTGCCACACACAAGACAAACACTTGATTCTAGCTCTGGGGGACTTTTAGGTAATTGTCGCTCAAATGAAATATATAATCAAATTGAGGAAATTGCTCAAACCAATTTTCAGTGGCACACTCCCCGAGGTAATAAATCTATTGCCCCGGGCGCCCATAAGGTTGATGAAAGCACTTCTTTACAAGCCCAAATCGAGGCCCTTTCTTCGAAAATCAAAAGCTAGAAATGACAAAAACGGCCTCAGTCATGGCTTGTGAAGGTTGTGGTGGGCCACATGAAAATTGGAGTTGTATGAAAGAAATAGATGATCAAACAGAGTCGGTAAACTACATTGATAATAGACCTAGGCCGTCGGGTCTTCCAACGGGTACCTACAACCAAGGATGGTGTAACCACCCTAACCTTGGTTGCAGGGAACCCGACAATGGTAGTAACCAACAAAATCTAAACCAACGAACAAACTTTCAACAACCACTGAGAGCTCGACAATGGCAGGACCTTCGAATGTGCGAGCTCCTTCGACCACTGAGAGTGACGATCCCCGACAAAACCGGAGGAACCTCTTCGAGCCGGCTAGACGGTCAGTCTCACACAGTTCAACACCTCCTGTTAATAACTCATATGGGCCACATTCTGAAAATGAGCCCAACAACCCTCAACCCTCCTACATACCTCTACAGCGATCCTTGTCGCACAATTCTTTTGGTGACCCTACACCTGTTTTTAGGGGCCGGTTTAACCTGGCAAATTTTATACAAGAACCAGTGGGTTTCAACCCATTGGGACCGGAGGACCTTTTCTCTGGCGATCACGCGGAAGATATGGACGAGGACACGGATCCCGTCGAACCTGCCAGTGGTACACCGAACCATCCCATAGAGATTTCGGATGGCTCTTCTTTCCACGGATCACCCTACGGTGGTCCAGACAGCTTTCAAGCTATGTTTACCCGGCACGAATGGTACTATACACCTCCTCGCCATTCACCGCCTCAGCAGCAGCAGCAGGATCCCTCTGTGGATTCAAGATTTGTAGCAGTCACGCCACCACCTCCACCGCCACCAGTTCAACCGGCACCTCCGCAACCGCCAAGGCGTAGGAGAACCGGAACACGTATGTCTGCGCGAGCGGGAGACTTTCATTTTAGTTCTCCATGCCAATCAAGTGGCAGCCATTACCCGCCACTTCAGGAGGACCCACAAATGGGTGGACCCTCACACCCGATTGCACCGCAACCACCGCCTATGGGTTTTGAACAGCCAGTGCACACCAACTACAACTACGCAGAAGCCGACCCGTACTTGGTAGCGGCTAACTATAACCCCCAAGGACCATATGGAGACCCATGGGGAGTAGGGTACCCAACTCATGGGTACCAGATACCTGCCAGGCCAATAATACGGACGCAATCGCAGCCGCCACGGTTTTCTCCCCCAGAACGGGAGGAAATTCTTCAGAGACTGGATCAGGTTGAGCGAGACTTTCACCGCGACCGCAGGGAGAGACAAAGCTTCTTCCAAGGATTGACAAGTTTGATCAAAGGGAAGAGCAAGAAGGACCACTGAATCCTTCCAATTGTTGTTGAGCCCCTGCGTGGGCCAGTCTTGCTGTATAAACCCCTGCGTGGGTATGCTTGTTTGTTTTTTGACCCCTGCGTGGGTCTATCTTTCTGTGAATCCCAGCGAGGGTATGTTATTGTTTAAGTCCCTGCGTGGACTATTATGTTATTAGTGAAAGTCCCTGCGTGGACTGTTATGATATTTGTTGTTAAGCCCCTGCGTGGGTAAATCCTTGTTTAAACCCCTGCGCGGGTAAGTTTGTTTATTTAAAAAAGTCCCGTTTAGGGCGACGTGTAACCTTTTAATAAATTAATGGAATGTTAAGTTTATAAATTTCATTTTTGCCATTATATGCATAAATATATTATATGAAATAAATAAATCAAAATCATTCCTTTTTAATAAATATCTGCCTATTTAAATATTGAATAAGAATCTTAAAGAGTGAAACCTAGCCTTTGGGTCATTATAAGACCGGGCCAAGATGGTAAGACCTGTTAAAAAGATTCAAATCCCAGTTAACATCTGAAAACATGTTAACACTCCTGGCAGACGTGATTCGTTAAAATCACACACGTCATTTTTATATAAGGATCTTTCCACAGATTCCTAACCCAACTTAATGATCTCTGAATCATGGGTTTAGATCATCAATTAAGATGATCATATTTTTACCCTACGTGGTAATATAGTGCCTACGGGCCCTGCTCATTCCCACATGAGCCAAAAGACAGTGGTAGCGATGACTCCCTGTCAGGAAAAGGTAATGAACTAGGTTCAAACCTTCATGCTTTGATTCTCTGAAATCATAGCTTATAATTTAATGTCCATGTGACTAGGCCTTTTGTGCCACAAATAAAACTGTTATTGTTTTATAATTAGGATAATTATTATAGAAATCCTAAATAAATATGATTAATAAATTAACCAAATATGGTCTCTGTTTACCATGGTTAATGAATTTCCCTAAGGGGCAATTCTATAATAAACTCCCAAATAAACTATTGTCCTTGTTTTCTGTAACAGTTCAATTAAAATGGCTAACTCAGACG
This sequence comes from Helianthus tuberosus, assembly GCA_030545235.1. NCBI lineage: Eukaryota > Viridiplantae > Streptophyta > Magnoliopsida > Asterales > Asteraceae > Helianthus > Helianthus tuberosus. The sequence goes on from CM060436.1 coordinate 30,991,459, forward strand.
AAATTAATAGCCATCCAGTGGAGAATATTGATAACACCCGAGTTACTTTAACGGGTGCTGAATTGAAAGCGTTGGTAGACGACGCAGTTACTAAGGCATTGGAACGGCAGTACGAAGAGTATAGTGGGACTCGAAGTAGGACCCTATCTACGCCGCATTCGAAGCCACCTTCCAAGAAGGATGAACCCAAGAAAGATGATGATAGACTCTCCTCAAACCACCACAGTGCTCCATCTCAACAGGTTGTATTAAATCAAGAACCCCGTACTAAGGGTTACTCCTATAAATACTTTGTCTCGTGCAAGCCTAGAGATTTTACTGGGGAAAAGGGAGCCATTGACTGCATGACGTGGTTAGACGAGATGGACACGGTTGTGGATATCAGCGGATGCGCTGAGAGGGATATAGTCAAGTTTGTGTCGCAATCTTTTAAGGGTGAAGCTTTAGCATGGTGGAGATCACTGATTCAAGCCACCGGGAAAATCCCATTGTACAATATGTCTTGGGAACAATTCGTTGCCCTCATCAGGGAGAATTACTGTCCCCAGCATGAGGTGGAGAAGATAGAGTCTGATTTTCTATCATTGGTGATGACAAACCTTGACTGCCAAGCTTACCTCACGAGCTTTAACACGATGTCCCGGTTGGTTCCGTATCTGGTAACCCCGGAGCCAAAAAGAATAGCTCGTTTTATCGGTGGTTTAGCCCCAGAAATTAAGGCAAGCGTGAAGGCCTCCCGGCCAGCTACTTTCAGGTCTGTAGCTGACATATCTTTGTCCCTCACTCTGGATGCGGTCAGGCAAAGATCGCTGAGGAACAAAGATGCTGAGAAGAGAAAACATGAAGATGATAATTCACGGAGGTCTAGCAAGAAGCACTGTGGAAACGGTGACAACAAGAGGGGGTCTGAGTCAAGGAAAGATGGACACCAGTCTGGTGAGAAGCCCAAATGCAAGATTTGCAAGAAACAGCACTTTGGAAAGTGCAGACTCGAGTCGAACTCGCAGACTCAGTCAAAAACCTATGCTTGTGGTATATGCAAGTCCAAGGACCACAAGACCTTGGATTGCAAAAAGCTGAAAGATGCAACTTGCTACAGTTGCAATGAAAAGGGGCACATTAAAACCAACTGCCCTAAATACGCCAAGAAGCCTGAAAAGGCCAAGAAGACCAATGCTAGGGTCTTCAGAATGGACGCAAAGGAAGCGGTTCTAGACGACAACGTTATTACAGGTACTTTCCTTGTAAATGATGTCTATGCAAGAGTACTTTTTGATTCTGGCGCTGATAAGTCTTTCGTTGATAATAAGTTTTGTGAATTACTGAAATTACCTGTCAAAACCTTAAATGTGAATTATGAGGTGGAGTTAGCAGATGGCACCCTAGAAACCGTCTCTACTGTGTTAGATGGATGTGTTATATCCATTAAGAACCACTCTTTTCCTCTGTCTCTACTTCCATTTAAGTTAGCCGGTTTCGACATAGTTTTGGGTATGGACTGGTTATCTCATAACCAGGCCCAAATTGTCTGCAACAAGAAACAAGTGGTGATAAAGACTCCGTCTGGTGAATCACTTACCATTCGGGGAGATACCCAGTATGGGCTGCCTGAGCAAGTGACTATGCTCAAAGCTTCAAAATGTTTAAAAAAGGGTTGTGTCATTTACATGGCACAAGTGATTATTGATGAGCCTAAACCGAAGATAGAAGACATCCCCGTCATTTCTGAATACCCCGAGGTATTTCCTGAAGATCTACCTGGCTTACCACCAGATAGGCAAGTGGAATTCAGAATTGATATCATTCCTGGAGCAGCTCCAGTTGCTAGAGCACCTTACAGGTTAGCACCAACCGAAATGAAGGAATTGAGAACACAACTGGATGAATTGCTAGCTAAAGGTTTCATTAAACCTAGTTCGTCTCCTTGGGGAGCGCCAGTCCTATTTGTCAAAAAGAAGGATGGATCGATGCGTCTGTGCATCGACTATCGTGAACTTAATAAGGTCACGATAAAGAATAGGTATCCTTTACCCAGGATCGACGATTTGTTCGATCAATTGCAAGGAGCAAGTTATTTCTCGAAGATTGACTTGAGGTCAGGTTACCATCAATTGAAGGTTAGAGATGAAGACGTGCACAAAACTGCATTTAGGACTCGTTATGGTCATTACGAGTTCCTAGTGATGCCTTTTGGGCTCACAAATGCACCAGCCGCGTTCATGGATCTCATGAATCGCGTTTGCAAGCCATACTTAGATAAATTCGTCATCGTTTTCATTGACGACATTCTTATCTATTCGAAGAACCAAGCTGACCATGAGAAACACCTTCGCTGTATTCTCAAACTTCTACATCAGGAGAAGCTCTATGCCAAATTCTCTAAATGTGAATTCTGGCTTCGTGAAGTCCAATTTCTTGGACATGTGGTTAGCGAGCGTGGTATCCAAGTGGATCCCGCTAAGGTTGAAGCAGTAATGAACTGGCAAGAGCCAAAGATGCCTACAGAGATTCGTAGCTTCCTGGGATTGGCAGGATATTACAGGCGTTTCATTGAAAAATTTTCAAGGATTGCTGCACCCCTAACTTCCTTGACTAAGAAGAAAGTAAAGTTCGTTTAGGGCCCTAAGCAGCAAGAGTCCTTTGATATCCTAAAGCAGAAGTTGAGCAACGCTCCTGTTCTGACATTGCCAGAAGGAATAGAAGATTTTGTGGTTTACTGCGATGCATCGCACACTGGCATGGGGTGTGTGCTTATGCAGAAAGGCAAAGTTATTACCTATGCATCACGACAGTTAAAGGTGCATGAAAAGAATTACACCACCCACGACTTGGAGTTGGGTGCCGTTGTATTCGCACTAAAACTGTGGAGGCATTATCTCTACGGAATAAAGTGTGTGATCTATTCTGATCACAAGAGCCTCCAGCATCTGTTTAATCAGAAGGATTTAAACATGAGGCAACGCCGTTGGATGGAAACTTTAAATGATTATGATTGTGAAATCAGATACCATCCTGGCAAGGCGAATGTAGTCGCCGATGCCTTGAGTCGAAAGGAGAGGGTGAAACCCATCCGAATCAATGCCAAGCGCATGGAGATAAAGAACAGTTTGACTGAAAGGTTGTTAGCTGCACAGAAGGAAGTTGTGTTGGAAGCTAACTATCCTAACGAAAAGCTAGGGGTAACTGAGGAGCAGTTAACTCTTAGCAAGGACGGAATTCTAAGATTAAATGGACGAATATGGGTTCCAATTTATGGAGGACTTCGAGATGTCATCCTCCAGGAAGCCCATAGTTCCAAATACTCCGTTCATCCTGGAGCTGATAAGATGTACCAGGATCTAAGGGCAAATTATTGGTGGATAGGCTTGAAAAAGTCTGTAGCTGCCTATGTAGCTAAGTGCTTGACTTGTGCGCTAGTCAAAGCAGAACATCAAAAGCCGTCAGGCTTGCTACAACAGCTTGAACTTCCTACGTGGAAGTGGGAAATGGTAAATATGGATTTTATCACCAAGTTACATAAGACAAGGAAAGGGAATGATACAATATGGGTTATAGTTGATAGACTGACTAAGTCAGCCCATTTCTTACCCATCAAGGAGACTTATAGCTCCGACATGTTAGCCCAGTTGTACGTTGATAAGATTGTAGCCTTACATGGCATACCGGTGTCTATTATCTCTGACAGAGATACTAGATACACGTCACATTTTTGGAAAAGCTTCCAACAATCTTTGGGCACGCGTTTGAATTTTAGTACGGCTTACCATCCTCAGACAGACGGTCAGAGTGAGCGTACTATTCAAACTTTGGAAGACATGCTACGTGCATGTGTGATCGATTTGGGTGGTAGTTGGGATAACCACCTACCACTAATTGAGTTCTCCTACAACAATAGCTACCACACCAGCATCAAGGCTGCGCCTTTCGAGGCTTTATACGGTAGAAAGTGTAGAACGCCCGTTTGTTGGGCGGAAGTTGGAGTTATCCAATTATCAGGACTAGAGATAGTCTTTGAAACGACGGACAAGATTTTCCAGATTCGTGACCGTCTCAAAGCTGCCCGAGATAGGCAGAAGAGTTACGTAGATCCAAAGCGTAAAGCTTTTCACTTCGAAGTAGGTGACAAAGTGTTGCTTAAAGTATCACCCTGGAAGGGAGTGATGCGATTTGGTAAGAAAGGCAAGCTAAGCCCGAGATACATAGGACCTTTCGAGGTTATCGAATGTGTCGGGTCAGTTGCCTATAAGCTAAACTTACCTGAAGAGCTCAGTGGTATTCATAATGTATTCCACATCTGTAATCTGAAGAAGTGTTTCGCTGACGAATCACTGGTTATACCACACACAGATGTGCATATAGATGAGAGCTTGAAATTTGTGGAAAAACCATTGTCGATTGAAGATCGACAGGTTAAGAAGCTTCGAAGGAAGCATGTACCTATTGTAAAGGTCAAATGGGATGCCTGTAGAGGTCCCGAATATACGTGGGAGGTTGAATCCACTATGAAAGAAAAGTACCCTTATTTATTTCAGTAAATCTCGGGTCGAGATTTATTTTAAGGGGGTGAGGATGTAACACCTCGAAAATTCACGTCCTATAAAGTGTTGACACGTGTCATATGTTTGAACGTGTGAAAGAATGTTCTGAAAGGACTAAAGTTGACAATCATGGAAAGTATGTGAATATACGTATTCTAAATGTCAACAGTGAATAAATATAATATATATTAACCCTAAATGAGGCTCATACCTTCAAACGAATAAATCATGGATCATACGAAGCTAAATATGAAAGAAAGTGGGAGATTACAAACTACAGGGGTTAAATGTGTCAACATGTTTAAATTATACCTCTGAGTGACCTTTTGACAAACCCGAAGCTTTGTAACGGTTAATTATGCTCACTAGAATGCACGATATAAATTTCGAAAAGTTTCGTTATCGTATGAGAAAGTTATGATCAAATTCGTGTGCGAAGGGTTAAAGCGTTAACGTTGAAAGTTAGGACTTTTCGGGTAACAATAAAGTTAACCGGGGACTTAACAAAGTGGGTATATGTTTTAAGGCCCCTAAACATCAATTTGGAGGGCTCAAAGTGAAAGAAAATGATGTCTAAACAAAGTTTGAAGAGCCAAGGACCATTGCATAAAAAAATCAAAAATTGAAGATCTGATCAGAAGGGCCTCGCGCCACGCGAAGCCCTAGGGGGGGTCCTTCGCGTCACGCGAGGGACTACTGTCACACCCCCAAAATCCACATGCGGAGTACTACCGCTTGGAGGCGTGACTGACCAGGATCCAGCCACCAATTATACTGAGCATTGATTATTGGTAAAAGTATTCACCAACCACAGTAGTTAGTAAACACCATATTTTTAGAATTCTAAAAGTTTAAGTTCAAATGGCAGTTTAAACAAACAGTGGAAGCATAAGCCAAACAGTTTCAAAACAAAGTTCATTGTTCAAGATTATTTAAAACCCAACACACGGGTTAAGACGACCACTACATATCCCCAAGCTGCAAGCTCCTGATTCACTGGTTACCTGCAAAGCATGCAGTAGGGTGTCAACAAAAATGTTGGCGAGTTCACGAGGTGTCCAGTTTTAGCTTTTCAAAAGAAAACGTAGGTTGTTTATGTAAAGCATCTATAATCACGTCATGGGGAGCTACCCCATATGAAAGCTACTAAACTTGAATTACCGAAACTGTTGACGAGAAGATTTGGTGCCCCAGGTCAATGTCTATCGTCATTGACCGAGATGCAAGGTCTACTAGTTCACGCCCGATCTCCCCCGGTCACGGTGTGAGGTTGTCAAACCTAATAGCGCTATCAACTAATAACCCGTTCGCCCCCGGCGATTAATCGGTACTATAAGCAGGGACTTTACATGATAGAGATTTGTTTAGTGTTGCTAGCTGTGATTTATAAATATTACCCAAACGTATTTCCCCCGGATATAGTAGTACAAGAGTACCATTTGCATATTCCCCTGGAAATCATCAGTTTGAAAACATTCTTTAGTTTGTTCATGTCCCTCTCTGGGACGCATGCTTTTAGTGTGTGAACTCACCTTGGGTTGCTCGGCAGTTTAGTTTGCTTGGTTAAGCGTGCAGGTCACCACGTCCTAACATGGTTACCAGTATAGGTCAGGTTTGGATACAAGTAATCACGTATAGGGTATACGTATTTAACACATAGCATACAAAACATACTAGGGTATTGGGCCTGCTCTAATAATTGCACAGTCAACAGTAGCAGTTAACACATAGTACACTTTAACAGTAACAAGCATGAACAGTTCGCACATTTTGGCCCAATAACGAAAACAGGCAGCCCAGTCGAGACCATGTGGTCTCGACTCGAGAGTGCAAGGTCTCGAGTCGCAACCGGAAGATCTCGAGTGGTGCATGCATGAGTCGCAACCTCGAAGGTTCCGAGTTCAGTCTTGACTCGAGATCAGAAGATCTCGAGCAGCAACAATGTTGGTCTCGACTCATGAGGTGCATGTCCTGATCTCGAGTTGTCCACTTGGCGGTCTCGAGTAGCAATCTCTGTAGTCTCGAGTTCAATTGCTTCGGTCTCGAGTCGAGACTGAATGTCTCGACTTGCAACATGATTGTTTCTAGAATGTTTGTACAGATTGTACTAGCCAATAAAAATTCATGTTCATGATCCTATGTACTCATCCAATGAAAATGCATAAACATGTCCCCTTGTCTAAAGCCTAATCAAAACGGATCAAACACTAGTTATTTCAAATATTTTCAATGATCTTCATATAGTTCATCAAGCACATTCCTCACATATCCAACACATATTCAAGTAGTTCATCCTTTGCTTGCATATTCATAATCCTAAGTCGAAACACAATTTAGACATCATCTTCGGCCCAAATTCTAGCACATAATCATTATCAACATACACTCGATATTTGTGATTTTGTATACCATCATTCAAGTCAATACATAGCTAGTATTCATGCTTGTTCACGTATTCCAACACTAGAGTTTTTATCATTCATCCTAATCTTCAAAGCATGCACATATATCCTTAGTTCTACACATATAACACGAGATTTGATAACAAGAATTATGTGACATATTTTCTAAATATCGAGACAATCATTAAACACAATATTCATCATGAATCGGATGGTGATAAGCCTCATCAATCATTCAAGACACAATGGTTCACAACTCATTCATCATTTAATCAACCAAGCAAGTAAAACAAATCTATTATCTAATAAGCCATATACTCATTCAAATATCCAGCTATCAAATGTATTCATAAATCATCATTTTTGACCAAACAACTACAAGGAAACTAACCGGCTAGATGAAAGGGTATGAGGGATTGATGGACTAAGTTCCGAGTGATGATCTCAAGCTAATCTGAGATGATCCGAGAGCCCCTTTGGTTGTTGCCGGTTTGATCCGAGAGAGAAGGAGAGGAGAGGTTGATGCTTGATTTGTTAGGGTTTAGGGTTTTCTAGAGAGAGGGGGAGTGTGTGTGGAAATGGTGCAAATGGTGAAAAGTGGCAAGGTTGGCCACTCTTATGGGTTTTATACTCGGACCGAGTTGGTGCACCATAAGGGTTTCCGAGTGGGCTCAAGTGCACACGGCCCAACTGATTGGCTCACTCGAGACCGGATGGTCTCGAGTCGGGTCCATGGTGGTCTCGGCCCACTACATACTTATATATTATAATATATTACACATACACACTTACATAAAACAAGAAGATAACATAACTTTCATTTAGTAACATATATATACACCTAATGTAATTACAAGATATTTGCTCGGGAAAACCTAGAGTGTCACATTATCCCCAAGTTTTAAGAACTTTCGTCCCGAAAGTTAAGGCAGCCACTGACAGCTAGCGTAAGTGAGAACGTTTCAACGGGGTGTCACATCATCCCCCCGTTAGTTTGGAATTTCGTCCCGAAATTCGGTTGTAGCTTCAGCGCTGGGAGTTTCATCTGGGAACAACTGGGGATACTTGCGCTTCATCTGGTCTTCCCGCTCCCAGGTAAACTCTGGGCCACGACGTGAGTTCCAACGAACTCGCACGAGAGGTATCTGGCTACGTTTGAGGGTTTTGATCTCACGATCCGTGATCTCAATTGGTTCCTCAGTAAAGTGTAGCCGTTCGTCAATGGTAAGTTCCTTGAAAGGAATGATGAGTGTTTCGTCTGACAGACACTTCTTCAGATAAGACACGTGGAAGACGTTGTGCACAACACTCAGTTCTTCAGGCAAATTCAATCTGTAAGCGACCTTACCGATCTTTTCGGTAATTTCAAAGGGTCCGACATATCGCGGATTAAGCTTGCCCCGTTTTCCAAAACGAACCACACCCTTCCAGGGTGAGACTTTGAGTAGGGCCCGGTCACCAACCTGGAACTCTAGCGGTTTTCCTATCCTTATCCGCGTATCTCTTCTGACGGTCACGAGCTGCCGCCATGCGTTGCCTAATCTGGGCAATCTTTTCTGTAGTGTCTACTACATGCTCCGGGCCTGTGATCTGGCTGTCACCAACCTCCGCCCAGCAGAGAGGCGATCGGCATTTACGACCGTACAATGCCTCAAAGGGTGCCGCCTGAATGCTGGTGTGGTAGCTGTTGTTGTAGGATAATTCTACTAACGGTAGGTGCTTCTCCCAATTCTTGCCAAAATCGATCACACATGCGCTAAGCATGTCTTCGAGGGTTTGGATGGTGCGTTCCGATTGCCCATCCGTTTGCGGATGATAAGCGGTGCTCATGTCTAAACGCGAGCCAAAAGATTTGTGCATAGCTTGCCACAACTCAGAAGTAAAACGTGCGTCTCGATCGGAAATAATAGAGGTTGGCACTCCGTGCTTCGAAACCACTTCCTTTAAGTATACCTCTGCTAAGGTGGAGAACTTGTCCGTCTCTTTAATAGCCAAGAAGTGGGCAGATTTAGTTAATCGATCTACTATCACCCAAATGGTGTCATTTCCGCGTTGAGACCTAGGCAAGCCGGTAACGAAGTCCATGGAAATTTGCTCCCATTTCCACTGTGGGATCTCTGGTTGTTGGAGTAGGCCTGATGGTTTCTGATACTCCGCCTTGACTCTTGCACAAGTTAAACATTTTCTGACATAGGCTGCTATGTGGGCTTTCATGCCAGGCCACCAATAGGTAGTCCTTAAATCGTGGTACATCTTATCTGAACCCGGATGCACTGAGTAACGGGACTTATGGGCTTCGTCCATCACAAGCTCACGCAAATTCCCATAAAGTGGGACCCATATACGCCCGTTTACATAGTAAGCATCACCTTCTTTTTGTTCCAAACGTTGTCTCGATCCTCGTAAGGACTCAGCCCTGATGTTCTCGGCTTTCAATGCTTCAACCTGAGCATTTCGAATCTGATTAGGGAGGTTCGAGTGAATAGTGAGCTGTAAGGCACGAACACGCTTGGGTTTGGTCTCCTTTCTGCTGAGGGCATCGGCTACCACATTAGCCTTGCCTGGATGATATTTGATTGCACACTCGTAGTCATTTAGGAGTTCGACCCATCGGCGTTGCCGCATATTCAACTCCTTTTGTTCCATTATGTGCTGGAGACTCTTGTGATCAGTGTAAATCGTGCACTTGGTGCCGTACAAGTAGTGTCTCCAAAGCTTGAGCGCGAAGACCACAACTCCAAATTCTAAGTCATGCGTCGTGTAGTTCCGTTCGTGGATCTTGAGTTGTCGCGAAGCGTAAGCAATAACCTTCTCGCGTTGCATCAACACGCAACCAAGCCCTTGAATAGAAGCATCGCAGTAAACAACAAAGTCGTCGGTACCTTCAGGTAAGGAAAGAATAGGAGCACTACAAAGATTTTTCTTTAGTTCCTGGAAGGCAGATTCCTGAGCATCACTCCATTTGTAAGCAACACCCTTCTGAGTGAGGGTCGTAAGTGGTTGAGCGATCTTAGAAAATCCCTTGATGAATCTTCGATAGTATCCTACCAATCCCAAGAATTGGCGGACTTCGGTCGGAGTCTTAGGTACAGGCCAATTCTTAATGGATTCGACCTTAGCGGGGTCGACATGAATCCCTTCCTGATTGACGATGCGCCCAAGGAAATGGACTTCTCTATGCCAGAAATCACATTTCGAGAATTTGGCGTACAGTTGCTCATTGCGAAGGAGTTCGAGAATAAGACGCAGGTGTTGTTCATGCTCTTCTTGGCTCTTCGAGTAGATTAAGATGTCGTCAATAAACACAATTACGAACTTGTCGAGGTAGGGTTTGCATACTCGGTTCATGAGATCCATGAAGATCGCAGGTGCGTTGGTCATTCCGAAAGGCATAACAAGGAATTCGTAGTGACCATAGCGGGTTATGAAAGCAGTCTTAGAGATGTCCTCATCGCGGACTCTCAGCTGGTGATAACCCAATCGCAGATCGATCTTGGAATAATAGCTCGACCCTTGCAGCTGGTCGAACAGGTCGTCGATACGGGGAAGTGGATAACGATTCTTGATGGTAACCTTGTTCAGTTCGCGGTAATCAATGCACATTCGGAATGTGCCATCTTTCTTTTTGACGAAGAGCACTGGGGCTCCCCAGGGTGATGAGCTAGGACGGATAAAACCTTTTTCCAAGAGCTCTTGTAGTTGAGTAGAAAGTTCCATGAGTTCCGCGGGGGCTAGTCGATAAGGTGCGCGAGCTATAGGTGCTGCTCCGGGAGCTAGTTCGATTTGAAATTCGACCTGACGGTGAGGAGGGAGTCCAGGTAGTTCTTCCGGGAATACCTCAGGATAGTCGCGTACGACTGGAAAGTCTTCAATCCTGTTTTCCATTTTCTGTGTGTCGGCAACGGGTGCTAAGATAGCGGTGTGCCCCTTTCGTAGACACTTCTGGGCCTTTAAGAATGAAATGATGCCTGTGACTTCTCCGCTCTTGTCGCCTTGAACTATAAGAGGTTTGCCAGGGGGACGGGGAATACGAATAGCTTTCTCTTGGCAGAGGATTTCAGCTCGATGTTTGGATAACCAATCCATACCAACAATGACGTCGAAGCTTCCAAGAATGATGGGGAAGAGATCGATACGGAATGTCTGACCAGACAACTCTAATTTGCAGTTACGAATTACGTGTGAGGCCTCGAGGTTTCTACCATTAGCTATCTCGACGATGTGCTTAGAGCTTAACGGCGTAAGGGTGGACTTAAGTTTCTTACTAATACGTAGGGATACATAACTAGCATCTGCTCCAGAATCAAACAATACGGAAACATAACGATCATTAAGTAGGAACTTACCCGCTACAACGTTGGGGTCATTCCTCGCTTCTCCAGCTCCAATCACAAAAGCCCTTCCTCTTGCACCATTCCCAGCATTGTTGGCGTTGTTGTTGTTATTTCCCGCACCCTGATTGGGGTTGTTCTGGTTTAACTGGGGACAATTCTTCTTAATGTGCCCCTCAGCTCCGCACTGGAAACAACCCTTGATGTTCCCATGATGCTGCTGCTGCTGTGGTTGATTTTGCCTTGCGGGATGAGGGCTCCTACAATCCTTGGCCTCATGTCCCATCTTGTTGCACCGCTGGCACTTGTTCTTCGCACAGGGCCCATTGTGATGTCGATTGCACTTGTTACATTTGGGGAGATGGCCCTGATAGCCACCCTGCTGCTGAGGGCCCTTGTTATTTTCAGTTTTCCTTTGCTGAGCCGGGGCCTGAGTAGAGTTAGCATCCTTACCCTGGTTTCCATCCCACTTTCGTTTGTTGTCATTAGAAGTTCCAGTAGTAGCACTGATCCTCTGGGGCAACTTGCCCTCTTCCACAGCCTGAGTGGTGAGTTTGTGAGCAAGACGAACCACGGGCTGTATGGTGTTGAGGTTGGCTGAGGTCACATGGCTCCGAATTTCTGGGACCAAGCCTTTGATGTACAATTCGATCCTTCGATACATAGGTCGGGACATGTTTGGGCAAAGTGCAGCATAGTCGTTGGACTGCTTGGTGTAGGTCTCAATCTCTGACGCAACCATCTTGAGCGCATAGTACTCGTTCTCGAGTTTGTGGATGTCATCCCTGTAACAGTACTCCTCTTTGATCATGTCTTTGAAATCTTCCCATGCAGTAGCATTAGCAGTCTCCAGACCAAGCATCTGAATCTGCGCTTTCCACCATGAAAGCGCGTTTCCTTCAAGCGTACCAGTCGCGAACTTAACCCAGTTAGCAGGGGGACACTCACAGACAGCAAAGACAGCTTCGGCCTTTTCAATCCAGTGTAGAAGGCCTATGGCACCCTCAGTGCCGTTGAAAGGGAGAGGTTTGCCATCCATGAAAGTTTTGAAAGTACAGACACGTGGCTGTGCAGGCGCAGGCTGACCTGTTGTGAGAAATGGAGCGAATAGGTTTAGAGGTGAAAAGACGATGTGGGGGTAGGATCTAAACATCCTAAAGTAACGAGTTTACCTCCAGGGTGAGCTGCGAAAGCTGCGCCACCGTGTTGAGCAAGTTAGTGAATTGAGCCTGAGTCATGTTAACGCTTCCTCTTCCGCGTCCACTCATTGTCTTCATAACCAGAAAACACAGTATGAGTGTGATGTCGCAACGTAGCGAGAATGAGATAGAAGGGAAATGTGTGTCTATCTAATCAGGCACACTAGTATATATAGTAGGGCAGTTAACCTAAGATAAACAAGCAAGTAAACACAAGTCCGAGCTATGAGGTCTATTATGCCGAGTCTTGCCCTTGGAGTGTAGTGTCGTCACGAGTCACGGGTTATAGTCTGGTTTTTCTCAAAAAGACTCTTCTTCTTAAAACCAAGTTCACTATAACCAATGGCTCTGATACCAATCTGTCACACCCCCAAAATCCACATGCGGAGTACTACCGCTTGGAGGCGTGACTGACCAGGATCCAGCCACCAATTATACTGAGCATTGATTATTGGTAAAAGTATTCACCAACCACAGTAGTTAGTAAACACCATATTTTTAGAATTCTAAAAGTTTAAGTTCAAATGGCAGTTTAAACAAACAGCGGAAGCATAAGCCATACAGTTTCAAAACAAAGTTCATTGTTCAAGATTATTTAAAACCCAACACACGGGTTAAGACGACCACTACATATCCCCAAGCTGCAAGCTCCTGATTCACTGGTTACCTGCAAAGCATGCAGTAGGGTGTCAACAAAAATGTTGGCGAGTTCACGAGGTGTCCAGTTTTAGCTTTTCAAAAGAAAACGTAGGTTGTTTAGGTAAAGCATCTATAATCACGTCATGGGGAGCTACCCCATATGAAAGCTACTAAACTTGAATTACCGAAATTGTTGACGAGAAGATTTGGTGCCCCAGGTCAATGTCTATCATCATTGACCGAGATGCAAGGTCTACTAGTTCACGCCCGATCTCCCCCGGTCACGGTGTGAGGTTGTCAAACCTAATAGCGCTATCAACTAATAACCCGTTCGCCCTCGGCGATTAATCGGTACTATAAGCAGGGACTTTACATGATAGAGATTTGTTTAGTGTTGCTAGCTGTGATTTATAAATATTACCCAAACGTATTTCCCCCGGATATAGTAGTACAAGAGTACCATTTGCATATTCCCCCGGAAATCATCAGTTTGAAAACATTCTTTAGTTTGTTCATGTCCCTCTCTGGGATGCATGCTTTTAGTGTGTGAACTCACCTTGGGTTGCTCGGCAGTTTAGTTTGCTTGGTTAAGCGTGCAGGTCACCACGTCCTAACATGGTTACCAGTATAGGTCAGGTTTGGGTACAAGTAATCACGTATAGGGTACACGTATTTAACACATAGCATACAAAACATACTAGGGTATTGGGCCTGCTCTAATAATTGCACAGTCAACAGTAGCAGTTAACACATAGTACACTTTAACAGTAACAAGCATGAACAGTTCGCACATTTTGGCCCAATAACGAAAACAGGCAGCCCAGTCGAGACCATGTGGTCTCGACTCGAGAGTGCAAGGTCTCGAGTCGCAACCGGAAGATCTCGAGTGGTGCATGCATGAGTCGCAACCTCGAAGGTTTCGAGTTCAGTCTTGACTCGAGATCAGAAGATCTCGAGCCGCAACAATGTTGGTCTCGACTCATGAGGTGCATGTCCTGATCTCGAGTTGTCCACTTGACGGTCTCGAGTAGCAATCTCCGTAGTCTCGAGTTCAATTGCTTTGGTCTCGAGTCGAGACTGAATGTCTCGACTTGCAACATGATTGTTTCTAGAATGTTTGTACAGATTGTACTAGCCAATAAAAATTCATGTTCATGATCCTATGTACTCATCCAATGAAAATGCATAAACATGTCCCCTTGTCTAAAGCCTAATCAAAACGGATCAAACACTAGTTATTTCAAATATTTTCAATGATCTTCATATAGTTCATCAAGCACATTCCTCACATATCCAACACATATTCAAGTAGTTCATCCTTTGCTTGCATATTCATAATCCTAAGTCGAAACACAATTTAGACATCATCTTCGGCCCAAATTCTAGCACATAATCATTATCAACATACACTCGATATTTGTGATTTTGTATACCATCATTCAAGTCAATACATAGCTAGTATTCATGCTTGTTCACGTATTCCAACACTAGAGTTTTTATCATTCATCCTAATCTTCAAAGCATGCACATATATCCTTAGTTCTACACATATAACACGAGATTTGATAACAAGAATTATGTGACATATTTTCTAAATATCGAGACAATCATTAAACACAATATTCATCATGAATCGGATGGTGATAAGCCTCATCAATCATTCAAGACACAATGGTTCACAACTCATTCATCATTTAATCAACCAAGCAAGTAAAACAAATCTATTATCTAATAAGCCACATACTCATTCAAATATCCAGCTATCAAATGTATTCATAAATCATCATTTTTGACCAAACAACTACAAGGAAACTAACCGGCTAGATGAAAGGGTATGAGGGATTGATGGACTAAGTTCCGAGTGATGATCTCAAGCTAATCTGAGATGATCCGAGAGCCCCTTTGGTTGTCGCCGGTTTGATCCGAGAGAGAAGGAGAGGAGAGGTTGATGCTTGATTTGTTAGGGTTTAGGGTTTTCTAGAGAGAGAGGGAGTGTGTGTGGAAATGGTGCAAATGGTGAAAAGTGGCAAGGTTGGCCACTCTTGTGGGTTTTATACCCGGACCGAGTTGGTGCACCATAAGGGTTTCCGAGTGGGCTCAAGTGCACACGGCCCAACTGATTGGCTCACTCGAGACCGGATGGTCTCGAGTCGGGTCCATGGTGGTCTCGGCCCACTACATACTTATATATTATAATATATTACACATACACACTTACATAAAACAAGAAGATAACATAACTTTCATTTAGTAACATATATATACACCTAATGTAATTACAAGATATTTGCTCGGGAAAACCTAGAGTGTCACATTATCCCCAAGTTTTAAGAACTTTCGTCCCGAAAGTTAAGGCAGCCACTGACAGCTAGCGTAAGTGAGAACGTTTCAACGGGGTGTCACAACTACCAGCTCTGAATTTCTTGGTTTCTTGTCTGCCTTTGCATTCTGCTCGACTTTAACCGAGTTTCCACATTTCTCTTGACCCCTAAACAACCCCTAAACATCTAGGGACACTTGTGGATCAGTTGTGGTAAGTTATAGACCTATGTGTCAACATTTTATGGTGTTCTTGATCACTATATAAAGGCTTCATGTGCAACCATTGTGATCACACCTTCTCTTGCACTTCTGATCATTCTTGGAGCTCCAAAGCAGACTCAAGTGGTCATAATTCGTGCATAGGACTCTTGTAAGTTTACTTGACGTTTCTTAATTAAGTTTTAGCTTAGTTTTAGCTTAAAAGTCAAACCGTCGTAATTAACGGTTGACTTAACGATAAATCATTTTTAGTCCAGTGATTAGTCGAAGTGAAAGTAGTTATAAGTTGGTAATTATGTGGGTAATAAACCCTCAAAAGGGTTCCCCCTAATTCCCACTCTAACTAGGTCAAATGTCGGATCAAACTTGTTAAGAAAAAGTCAACAGGATACTTAAATTCTAATTTATATATAATTAGCAATGTAGAACACATACAACCTTTTTGATCATTTATATAACTTGGAAATTAGTGTAAGAACATGTCTAAACATGTTCAACCCGACAATTTACTGTTTAGACCCGGTTCGGAACCGAAAGTCGCAAAGCTTTGACTTTTGCTTTGACTTCAGTTCTGACCCGTTTTGGTATGTTTTAAAAATACCTTAGAGCTTCATTTGGACCAGGTTACATGCTAGTATAACCCTCTGTGATTATACACCATGGTTCATTAGTTAACCGATTAATATGCATGATTCCGTTAGTTGCTCATATGTTGACCATTATGCCCTTTTCACCTTAAAACGTGATTTTTGAAAATGTAAAAGAGTAGAAACCTTTGTTACTGATATATATACTAGTACCCAAAATTTGAGATCAATTGGTGATGTAGATTGAGAGTTATGCTCATTAGCGCAAAATGAAAGCTTTATGTTAATTAAATGGCGTAATTAGCATATAGTCTAGTTAAGCCTACTTTTTGATATCAAACTTATTACCCACTGATGTAATATGTTATTTTGGGATTTTTGAAGATTTTTAATTAATTTTAGGCTGGGCATAACTCATAGTCGTAGGCTTAATCCGGTAATTGTCGGTTTTGCCCTTTCGGGCCATAAAATGAGTTTTACATATCTAAACGACTCCAAACCTTTTGCTACTGATTCTAAATGATAAATAAATTATTTTAAACCCTCTGGAATAATAAAAATATCAGATTTCTATATAGAACCCGGAAACGGCTTCTAATCGCCTTTTTAAGCGTTTTTAGCGCATAGTATATACTTAGACTATTTTTAAACATACAAGGGTGATACCTACTGATATTTGAGGCAAATTATAACATTTTAACAGTAAGCAAAAGTTGTTAAACTCAGACTTTAGTTTTGAGCTTTTCGGCTTATGCGAAATTACCAAAATGCCCCTACGGTGCATAGTTTGGTTATATTCGATAAATTTCACATATCTACTTTACCCTACTGTTATAACTTAGTAAAATAAGTATTTTTGCTGATTATATCAGACCTGTAACTCAGGTAAATACTTAAACTCTTTTATAACCTTTTAAATGACCAAACTACCCCTATGGGGCATAGTTTGTGTTTAAATTCGTTTCGGGCATAATAAAAGACATCTTACTGATGTCACAACATATATGAAGCATATTAACTTAGGAAACCTGTAAATGGCTCATATGTATACCCGTTACGCTTATTACGCGTTCGGTTCTCATTTTAGAAAATGATTGAAAATTGGTTTGGATGCACGTGGCATAAACATTTTATTTAACTTGGGAGAATTATTTAAATATATAATCTTGTGAACGAATTACATGTTCCTTGTGCGTTCAGTAGCCCGGACGTACCGGGTTAAAGATCAATAGACACACCACATTATTCTTTTGTGCACTGACGGGTGTACGCCTACACCCCGCGCTTAAGTCGTGGCCATTTCGTAAAATGATGCCAAGGATATCCGGGACATGGTCATTAACCCTCCAAAGGCTTTAAGTAAACAAGACTGTTTAAACGAGCCGATCAAATTATTCAATTAACCACCCAACGATGGAAGATTTGATGCCCGATCAAGCGGTATTCTATATACCGTAACCCAAGCCCGTATAGGGAAAATAAGTTAAAAGTATTTACCAGTGTAAACTGACGTATTTTCCCAAAAAGATTAAATGCAGGTACTAAGCGTAATTGGCTGGGATTTCTCCTTAGCATCAATAGAAGTCTCGCAAGCTTAAGATGCCTAAAGTCTGATGAACTATTGTTTCCATTTTATTTTCGATCCGTCTGTGGATAAACAATCGACAGTTGTGATATTTGATATTACAATATTATAATCGGTTGAATTATATTTCTCATTTGCTTCCGCTGTGCATATTTATATATTGTGTTGTTTGACTATTATGTTGCCAACCACGTCACGATACTCCCCCACCGGGCCCACCGGACACGTGGAAATCGGGGTGTGACAAGAATGTGTTTAGTTTACCCATATTATACAAGTCTTCAAACTTGTCGGGTCTAAATCACATTCTATTCCGGTCTTCGCTTTATCTTGCGTTTTGAACCGTATACCTTTCTTTAAAACTAACCAGTCTAATTTTAAACTTAAGTAAGACCCGTTAGGAATCTAATAGGTTATTAAAACCTTCGTTCCAGGTTTAGGAGCCCAGTAAAAGATAACTGCATTTGCTGATTTGTACGTCTGAGATAAATTTGTATAATTTGCTCAGGTAAATACTTTTAAATTATTTTCCCTTATACGGGCTTGGGGTACAGTATATAAAATACCGCTTGGTCGGGCATTGAATTTTTAATCATATGAAGGTTAATTTATTGAGATGACCCGTTTAATCTGTTTTGTTTGTTTTAAGCCTTTGGGGGGGTTAATGACAATGTCCTGGATATCCTCGGCTCATTCATTGAAATGGCCACGACTTAAGCACGGGGTGCAGGCATACACCTGCCGGTGCGTATGTAACAATAATATAACCGTCTGTTCGAGAATAACTCGCCGCGGATATATTATGTGGTGTGTCTATTAATCTTTAACCCGGTTTTCAACTCGGGCTACTGAACGTATAATAAACATGTAATTCTTTAACAATTTTATTTTTAAATAATTATGCCAAGTTATAAAAATATTTTGTGCCTTGTGCATTCAAATCAATTTTCTTAAACATTTTCAAAATTAGTCGGTTAATTGTATTTACCAGTGTAAACTGACGTATTTTCCAAAAAGGCTAAGTGCAGGTACTAAACGGAATAGGCTGACTACTCCTAGCATCAATAAAGAGTCTTGCAAGCTTAGATGTTTATAAATCTGTTGAACAATGATCCTTTTAACTTTGATCCGCCTGTGGATCCTTTACAACCGTTTTTGTAATAAATGATATTACTTTCATTCGGTTTGTAATGTTTTTATCTTTCGACTTCCGCTGTGTATTAAACTGTGATAAATTGTCTATGATGATATCAACTACGTCACGAGACTCCCCACCGGTAATACGTGGAAATATCGGGGTGTGACAACTTACTTCCCTTTTCTTCGTTTGCCTTTTTCTTTTTGCGGTTGGGTTTCGGGAACAACTTCCACATCGTCGTCGGGTTCGGATTGGGGTTGAACGGGTGGCGTCGGGATCGGTTGGGGTTGAACGGGTGGCGTCGGGTTCGGTTGGAGATTAAAAGCACCCCGCATCATCATTTGTTGAAGGGCTTGATTTTGAGAGAATTGAGAGAATTGGTTCGGTGAGTGTTGGAACGCGGCAAAGGCGTTTGACGAATATTGAGAGAATAGGTTCGGTTCGAGCGTCGGATAATATCCCGGAACCGAGAAAACATTCGGTTGGGTCGGGTTGTTGGGATTGTTCGGGTTGTTGGGGACGTTCGGGTTGTTGAAGGGATCCATGGTAGAGTAAAAGTTTATAAAAGTGGAAGATGATTTATAAAAAATAAAATGAAAGAGATGAGAAAATGGGGTTAAAATGATGAATGGAGGTGAAAATGGATTTGAAATTTATAAATGTGGGGGAAATAACCGTTGGTTTTTTTTGAAAAAAGGGTAAATTAATTTTTTTATTAACGGTCGAAATCACATGTGGCCCACCATTTTTGGAACGTCGCCAACGTCTTGAGCATGACGGAGGGGACGGGGACGGGGGTGGGGACGAACCCCCGTCCACCCCCCCCCCCCGTCCTCTCCGTCATGCTTCCTCGACGGAGGTGGGGACGAACCCCATACCCTATAGCCTAATTAAGCCACTAATTATATTCAACTTATTACGATATCTTATTGGTTTTGACTTTTAATCCACTATCACAGATGCTCGAGTACGCAACCCCCAACTTGTATTTATCATCTTAACACACCTTCGTTAATCTTAATCTTCTTGTTAGCCTAACATAAAAATGTCAAAAATATAAGACGAAACAAATTTGTGAGCATGGAAAAGAAAACTTGGAAGTATTTGCACACGGTTTTCTTGAACAAATTCCCCACTCGTACGTGCTAGACTCATGGACGCTCATGAGTATTAAATAATCGCGCAACACAAGTGGATTATCTAGCTAACCTCAGTGAAGAGTCTATTACGAAGACTTTAAACTAGAGTTGTTGATTGAACAAAGATATGAAGAAAACATGTTTTAAAGGAAATCAAAGATAGCTCTCATGAGAGTTGAAATCATAAGTTAACTTGCTCCTTAACGCTCAAAAACTTTTGTAAGTTAAAGAAACATCGTTAACTTACTTGAACATAATAATTTTTCTTACTAGACTGGCCATTAATACCATCTTTATTGCTTAATGTCTCTTAAGGGGCATTTCCGTCACATCAACATTATAACGACCATGCAAATAATGTGTAATGGTTAACGTTCCTTAATGCCATTTTAAGAATTACTTTCCAATTTTTTTTTTCTCATTTTACGTTATACTAGAAACGCATCTCACTCTTCATGCCCCTATAACGCTCAAGGGGTTGGTGTTAGGGACGTTATCAAGCTCCTTCATACCCCTATAATGCCTATTATGCATGGCGTAATTGTCATTCACCCCTTAAAAGAAATACCATTTCTTCCAACAAATTTCTATAGTATATTAACTAGATATAATCATATTGATATATGTAATAAATATAGTATGAACATAGTCCACAAATTAAATTGGTTACATAGATGAAAGAAACAAGAAACAAATGATAACCTCATGATGAAGAAGAAGATGAAAAGTTGATGAGTTTTAAATTCATTGCCTCAATGAGGTGATGCTAGACCCACTATGTTTGTGGGTGATGTCTACACCCATCCCCATATGAAGATGACTTGTATATTAGTATAGCTACAATCATACATTCTTTATCTTATTTATATACATAATTGTATACTTAAAAGGATATTGTGATAAAATCAAAGGTAAATTCTAGAAATAAAAGAAAATGTTTAATGTGTCAAACATAACAATAGTATCCGACACATGAATTGATTCCGAGTTTAAACGATATATATATGCGAATAAGCGGATTATGTTATAAATCATCACATGTGCATCATCGAACATATACGAATAATAATTTGACCCTTTGATCATTTGTGGCAACGAAAAGATAGTGAGATATTGGTCTTATAACTTGTTTAGTAATGATGTTTCATTACTAATACTCCATTGATATTTGGAGTTGGAAAGGAATCTCAAGTGGGAAGTGAAGCCTACAAAGTGCTTTAGTGACCCAAAAAGCACCACCACTCCCTTTCAAACCTAACCACCACCCCTTCTACCCCAAAAAATAACACGAGATCACCTTCTATATAAGGAAACTACATATCCCACAACTTTCTTCAACACAAACAAATCTTCTTTACAAATCAAATCTAACCCACCTCAAGAAATCTTGAGTAATCCTCCCTCCTACCATAGAATCATCATTCTTTCTCAAAATATCATCTTGCATATTGAAAGTTCATCTTTCAAGTCATTTGATTGAAGCAAATACAAAGAAAGAGATGAAGATGATAGGGAACAATAGCATGGGAAGTTCAACAAGAAGGATTTCAAACAAAGGATTTGTAGGAATGCTTAAAGAGCAAAAAGCAAGACTTTATATCATCAGGAGATGTGTAGTCATGCTTCTATGTTATCATGATTGATTCATTCATTCATCAAGGGTGGAAGAGGAACAAACAAGGGCAAGGTGGGTGGTCTATTGACCCTCTATCTTTGTTGAATTTCTTGTATGAAGTCTAAGCTTTATTTAAGAAAAACAAGAGTTGGATTCGCTGGTTGTAGTCGGTAGAGGAGATAACTTTATAACGGCTCACCAACAAAAGAATTCGTGTTTTGCATTCATTCATTCATTACTTTCTTTGAATTTTATCTTTGTATGATGTAAATAGAATAAATGAACATGGCACATGGGATTGGACAACTTGTGTAAACTGTAACCAAGTTACCAAATATCTGGGCTTTGATGCTTCTGATCTTTTTACAAAGACATATATAGTTTATTATAGTTTATTACTTTGTTGTTAGTCAAAGGTGTTACGAGGGCCCACATGAGAGACGACATTCAATGATGTTAATTCAGATCATCATCATACTTCGTAAATCCCATCAATAACAAAGCTAAGATAGGGTCTAAGGAGGGTAAGATGTAGTCAGCCTTACCTCTACCCCGTAGGAATAGAAAGACTGCTTCCAGTGAGATCCCCGGCTTGATAGTAGTTTTGCATCAAGCCTTGGACATAAGGCACATAACACTCAACAATCAAGACAAATGTCGATTAGTGCATGTACCATTTTGTCTTTCGGCTATCAACGCTACCACATGATGCATGATTAACCGTCCGCCGCTTTTAACGTTATTTTCACAATATTAGTAAAATAACGTTAAAATTAGTGCAATTTCACTTTTGCCACCCTGAGGGCCCACAAATATATACATTATATGTGCACACCGGAGTTGGGCGTGAAGAAAGATTAAGAAGTCTTAAATAATTGAAATCAAGATACTCTAACATTTAATTAGTATAATTTTTGTAAGGTCGTAGACATGCATGTGGATGCGGGCCTATCAATCATGAAGGTGGTCTAGTTTCTTTGGAACTCTAGGCACCGTTTTGTTGCGACCAAAAGTGTGAGCTTACATATTCTTTCGCACGGTTTATTTTTCTAATCTTTTGAGAAATGGATAAAAGAAGGGGTTAAGGGTGGTTAAATGTTGTGACGAATGGTGTAAAATATCACCATGTTCTTAGATATTAGTGTTCTATGTGGTTAATTTTCAATAAGTTTTGTTAGTTCGGTTAAAGTACTTTTATGGATAAACCCATATAATGAACTATGAAGGTTATTTACCTCCATGAATTGTGTGAAAGGTTACCTTATTATGGCCGTATTTTTCTAAATCAAGATTCATCTAGAATATATATTAATCAAACAAAGTATGTTGATAGTTTTGTGAATCGTGTGAATCACTCTCAGATTAAAGTATAACGTGTATTAATAATATCAATAATGAATAAGATAGAGACGTTTTCTACAACAACGAGATGTTCTTCTCTGCGAAAAACGAATGGTTAATTGTTGGTCAAACATACCAAATGATATCCTTTATATAGGAGTTTAACTATCGTAACATTTCAGTTGTTGGTTAACAGTTGGCGGTTATAACCGCTTGCCATTTATTAGTTATATAAGTAGGAACCTCCGTTGCTGCGGCTAATTAAGCTACCACTAATACGCGGTTGGCATCTAATCTAATAACCATTTGCCACTAATGACCAGTTTACTATTAATGATTGGTTTCAACTAATCTCAGTTACCACTAATGGTGATTGGTTTCAACTAATCTCAGTTACCACTTGTGTGATCTAGAACTCTGCGTTTGGTTTTCATCTGTTCAAACCACGGTGATTGTTGCAGGAATAAAAAATTGACGAGTGGATGGGAGAACGGAAATTGGTTGGGCGAATTAGGGTTAGGTCTGGTAGGAGCGGCGTGAAGCCCGCTTTGATACCATGAAGAAATTGGTAGGGATTTGTGTGCTTATTATTTTCTTTTCTGAATACAGAACAAAAGGGGTTACATGTTTAAACTGAATGATAATAAATATAGACTATAGAATACAATCGTTATAAGCAAAGAATTATAATTAATTAAAATAAATCTTCTCCTTTAGGGTTTGTCAAATGGTAAACCGTCAAGTCCTATAACTGGCGGATCTTGCCCGTTGAACGTCCCAGGGCCGAAAGACACGAGCACTAAAAAAATGTCCGGGCCGAACATAGTATATATAAAAAATTTCGATCGAAATGCGGAAAATTAGCATTACGGCCGAAAAACTTGCCAGTGCAGTGGCCCTGGCACAGGCCTTCTAAGAACCGCCCATGCCTATAAGTCCAATATGATGTAACATTGCTTGATTGTGCAATGATCTTCATTAGTGTTTGGTATCCAGATGGTAATACTTTGAATTGTATTTGTCAACGATCATAAGGAAATAAAAAATTGATTCCAAGCATTCACTTTTTTTCAAAAAAAAAAAAAAAAAAAAAAAAAAAACAATAATGTAAGATTTTGTTTGAGAAATATCGTTAGCCTTAACTTTCGAAATATTTTTTCCTAATTTCTTGTTTTGGTTATTTAATGCTATCGTGAAACTTGACCTGTTCTATCCCCTATACAAAAGAGGTCTGTTATGGATCGAAACCATTATAAGGTATGAGACTTGTCCCACATCGGTTGTATGGGCAATTAATGTGGGGTTTATATACCAAATGAGCTCTCTCACCCACCAGACTAGTCTTTTGGGTTGTGTTATCCTGTTTGGTATGTAACAGTGGTATCAGAGCCAAACTCGGAGTGGTGGCCCACGAAGTGGTAGCCTGGAGAGAGCCGGTCGTGACCAACGAGGACGTTGGCCCTTAAGGAGGGTCGATTGTTATGGATCGAAACCATTGCAAGGTATGGGATTTGTCCCACATCAGTTGTATGGGCAATCAATGTGGGGTTTATATACCAAATGAGCTCTCTCACCCACCAGACTAGTCTTTTGGGTTGAGTTCTCTCGTTTGGTATGTAACAAGGTCATACCCACCCAAGAATCGACTTCTCTTCGGCTCCGACATCTATCTCTTTGCACCACTTCATCTCTTAGATTGGACCTCTCATGGTTAGACGTGTGTGTGTATATATATATATATAGGGTTATGATATAATAGGAAGTTTATTTGGCTAAGAAGGCTAGGAAGTAATCTTGATCATCCATTTAGTTAATCAAGTGCTAAGATTAAATGAGGAAAATTGAAGGTAAGAAAAGAGGCGCGTGGGTTTGTTTAGGGGCATTCTAGTCAATCCAATGCAATAGTTTCTCTCTCCTCCAATCCCCCCCCCCCATTTTTTAAACGTTAATAACTCTTTCATACGACATTATTTTTTTATAAAAATTGCACAAAAAACGAGTGTTTTTTTATCTTTAAAACGAGTATACTATTGCTATATTTTCGAAAAAAAAATTAAAACCCAGTTGCGTAAAACGCAATGGAAAAAAACCCAGTTGCGTAAAACGCAATGAAAAAAAAACCTAAAAAATAACATTTTTCTAAAACGCAATGCACAAAAAACACAAAGAAATTTCTTATTTCTAAAACGCAATAGCCTAAAAACACAAAAGAAAGTGTACTTTCTAAAACGCAATGGACTGAAAACACATAAAAATGTGTTTTACCTAAAACACAATGTACCAAAAACACAAAGAAATGTCTTATTTCTAAAACGCAATGGCCAGAAAACACTTAAAAAGTCTGTTTTCTAAAACGCAATGGACTGAAAACACATAAAAATGTGTTTTACCTAAAACGCAATGCACAAAAAACACAAAGAAATGTCTTATTTCTAAAACGCAATGGCCAGAAAACACTGAAAATGTCTGTTTTCTAAAACGCAATTGTTTTGGTCAAAAATCAGACAAGGACAATGCAACCAAATCTTATTTTGTGAGGTGTGATGCTTGAATGAGTGAACAAATGTATGAACAACTTGTAAATGAAATGAACAAGAGACACAAGGATTTATACGAGGAAAAAACCCTTGATCAATATATGATCTCCGGCATAAAAAACATCGGGTGATGGAAACTACCGATCACCAACTATATTAAACAAGTAAAGGTTACAAATCGGGATGATAACAAGCTTGTTACAAGGATCACTAGTGTGCAAAATATATGAAATCGCCAATAAGTTGCAGAGAGTTCTCGAGAGTGTGTGTAGCTAACTTGTTCTAACTATTCAAGCTTGTTATCCCCTTATAAAAATGGAAATAATCTAACTAACTAACAATCCGCAAATTGTGCTAGCTTTCCACGACTTCCATAACGGTCATACAAGCCATACACGTGCAGAATAATGGAGCATATTCTCCTCCAATCTCGGCAAGACTAAGTCCCATGCGAATACCCCTGTAAAACAAGTTCAAATATAGTGGAAACAACCGTCAGTGTAAGGATAATAATGAGGATCCTGGATCCTTAAACCTGCAACGTCTTTTGAGGATCCTTAATTCAAACAGAACTGAGGATCCGTGATCCTGGCTGCACTTGAGGATCCGTGATCCATACATTGGAAAATCCATCCCTAACAATTGCCCCCAAAATATGAGGAATTAATTGTAACTAGATGAGTCATATTTTCTATTCAATCCTGAACAACTTGGTTGGCGAGAAACTAGCCGTTGTGATCGGACTAGCCGTTACAAATATTACGTCAGCGATAAGACTACCTGCAGAATCATCATTATATATAGGTTAGAGATAAGGATCAAATTGCATTTAAATTCGAGCGTTACTCTCCTTTAAATCGCCATCCGGAGATTGAACATGTATCTCTCTTCTTCCTACTCTCTACATTTTCTTATTCTGATTTTCTGTTTCTTCAAAATCTCGAAACCAAAATGAAGCTACGATCCTCTTCTGGAAAGGATCCTAAGAAGGATAGCCCTTTAAAAAGCCAGGGAGTTATCAAAAATCCTTCGTCGGAACTCTGCTGCTTCACTGATCCAGAGATTGACCGGATTCGCCATTGTTTTCCGGCGGAGACTGTTTTCCGATCCTTTGATTCTTCGATGAAGAGTGATTGTATTTATGACACTTGGGTTGCTTTTCCGGCCACTCCTTTTCTGATAGGGTTCTCATATCCTTTTCCTGCCTTCACACAGTCCTTTTTCTCACTCACGGGCATGTGCTATATACAGGCCATGCCCATGATGTGGAGAGTTTTATACACCATTGAGAACATCATTGAGCAAGAAGGTATGGTCATAGGGATGTCCGAGTTAAGTCAGCTTTACAACCTTGTCAGCCATGGTTCACACCGCTTCTTGTTTAAACACAAACCTGGTCAGCCTCACCCAATCCTCAAGACCACCAAAAAACGATACTCAATGGAAGAGCCGGTTTTTCTTTGTCAGGAGAGATTCAATCCCAGACGGGAATGATCTCCCTAAAAAGTGGATCACCCAGGGTAGGATATGGGGTCCTTAGACAAGGATCATAGTAGGACTCTGCTTCTGTTTTGGATAACTGATCCTTATTTCTGTTTTTGCAGCAATCTCACTCTCTCACATCCAAGAGACACCTGCAACGAAAGAAAGGGTTGCTGCTTTCTGGAGCCTTGATCCTGCTACGAGGACATTTCAAGTTAAAGAAAAGGATTCACAGGAAGTATCCTCTGGTTCCTTCACCATGTCAAGTAAGTATTCAAGTTTGTGTATGATTAAATGTTTAAATGAAAATAAAACAAGAACACTTATCTGTATTTTGCATTTGTAGGCGCTGAGAAATCCTCGAAATCAGCCTCCAGGTTCAGCGTCAGTGATCTCGACGCGTTTGCTTCTTCCAAGTCTATTAAGAAACAGCTTGCTACTAGTCCCAGTGTCCCAAACCCTAAAAGCGTGAGCACACGGGGCAAAGGGGCCAAGAAAAGAAAAGTTGCTGAAGCCCTTGAAGGCCTGCCTCTCATCCAACATCAATTCGAGGAGTACGTCCCTGAGGTAAGGATCCCGGATCCTTAAGTCTTATCTTCACATACTGAGGACAACGGATCCTGACATATGCTTCTTTCTTGAAGAAATTTGCTGAAATCCAGATGCTCCTGGATTTATATGCTGAAGAGGCTGAGCAAAAGAGCTTGGATTTCAAGAAGATCTTCTTGGCTAAGGACAAGACCATCTCCTCCCTCGAGAAGGACCTCACTTTGGCGAAGAAAGAGCTGGTTATGACCCAAATCACGGCTCAACAGGAGAAGGAGGAGGTGATGGAAGGAGCCAAACTCTCTGCCACAATAGTCATGCTCAAGATCAAACTTCAAATGGCAAAGGAGGCTGAGGATCCTTCTTTCGACAGGTCTGCTTGGGATCAAGAAGGCTGGAAGATCAAGCTGGCGGAGCTGGATGATGAAGAGGAGGCTGAGGAGGTTCTGGCAATTGAAGCTGGCAGCAGCGGGTTGAAGGATCTGGTTGAGGAGGCAGCGGCTGGTGGTGATGCAGCGAAGGTGTAGGCTGCAACAATGGGCGGTGATGGATATTTCTAGACGTGGCTGGAGCCCATTTTTTATGGTTGGGGTAAGATCAAATAAAAAGTTTATTTTGCCTAAGTAGGATGAGAAGGAATCTTAACCATTCATTTTTCAAATCAATGGTTAAGATGAAAGTGTAGGAGAAAGGAGGAGTGCAAGGGTATCTTGGGAAAATCCTATTTATGTACTTTCTCTCTCCACATGCAAGGCACATGCATATTTCACCCCCATTTTTTAAACGTTCATAACTTTTTTATACGACATTATTTTTTCATAAAAATTTCACCATAAAATCGAGAGTCTTTTTATCTTTAATTTGAGTACCATATTGCTATATAAAATACGAAGACTAAAAAATCCCACTAAAATGTGTTGTATTTCTATGTTGTATAACATTTTTTGTGCTGGATTTTTGTACTATATTTTTGTACTAAAATTTTTGTGCTGATTTTTTTGTCTTAAAGTTTTTTTTCTCAATTTTTTGTGCTGGATTTTTTTGTACTACATTTTTTTGCTAAATTTTTTGTGCTATATTTTTTGTACTAGATTTTTTTGTGCTATATTTTTTTGTACTACATTTTTTGTGCGATATTTTTTGTACTAGATTTTTTGTGCTATATTTTTTTGTACTAGAATTTTTTTTGTATTTTTAAAAAACAAAAGGGGTGCCACATGTCATTTTCACTCCTATTTATAAGGACCAAAATGCCCTTGATTCCTAATTATTAGGAGTGCCACATGTCATCTTCACAATCCTTCTTAGGCTACTTAGGCAAAATCCACTTTTTAGTGGATCCTTCCCCTTTTATGGTTTGGTAGTTTTTTTTTGTTTGTTGATGTTTTGATGGTGAACAATGCTGGTCTGTACTTAAACAGTAGTATTTAGGTTTAAGGATCATGGATCCTTCAGACAATAGGTAGGATAATAGATGGTGGATGGATCCTCTGTTTGGGGGATGAAACCACTGTTATCCTGTCGCCCTTTTATTCCTGCACTTTAAGAACCGTTAACTATGGACGCCCTTTGCCTACCCCAACGGACGGGCCACGTTTTGCTGGTAGATGCTTGGGGTAGGTAATTTTGACAACCTTTGAAGGGTTTAACTTATGATAAATAAATAAAACCTTAATCTTTTGGCTATTCTGTGTTGTTAATTGTTTTGGTAAAAAATCAAGCTAAGATAATGCAACCACACTTTCTGTTGTGAGGTGTGATGCTTGAATTAATGAACAATGCTAAGGATCACTAAAAAATGTAATGAACATGTGACACAAAGATTTATACGAGGAAAAAGCCCTTGATCAAGAGTTGATCTCCGGCATAAAAAACCTCGGGTGATGGAAACTACCGATCACCAACTCAGATTAAACAAACAAGTTATTACAACTTTGGATGATAGCGAGCTAGTTACAAGGATCACTAGAGTGTAATGTGTAAAAAAGTGTGTAATCGCCAAGTGAAATGTCGAGAGCTGGTGATAGCAGTTGCGAGTGTGTGTGTTAAGATAAAATTAGCCAAGTGTTCTAATTTAGCTCACTATCCCCTTTTAAAAATGGAAAATATCTAAGTTAACTAACTATCCGCATTTCATGCAAGTCTCCCACGAACTCCATAACGTCCATATTGGTCAAGCACGTGCGGAATAAAAAGGGAATATGCTCCAGGAATATCGCCAAGACCAAGTCCAAGCTCGTACTCCTGCAAAACAACATCATATTCAAAGCAGACAATCGTTAGCATAAGGATCCTTATGAGGATCCTGGATCCTGATCCTACAATACTTTCTGAGGATCACTAATTCAGACAGAATTGAGGATCCCTAAGCCCAACAGTAATTGAGGATCACTGATCATTGAAAAATCCTCCCCTAACAATTGCCCCCAAAATATAAGGAGTAAAGTGTAAATAAACGAGTTATATTTTCTCGTTCTTATCCGTAACAAATCAACGGATATATAGCCGTTAAATTCTGACTAGCCGTTGCCATCCTGACGTCACTGAAGTGACTATCCTGGAAGATCATCATTATAAATTGAAGTTAGAGATAAGGGTTAGAGAGCATTTAAATTCGTGCGTTTCCTCCTTTAAATCCTCATTCGAAGACTTGATCAGGTATTTCTCTTTCCTTTCTCTCTTCATCTTCTCAATTCTGTTTCTTGTTTTTCACCATCTTCATGACCAAGATGATGCTGAGGTCTTCACCGGTTAAGGATCATAAAAAGGACAGTCCTTTGAAGACCCAAGGGATCATCAAAGACTCTGCGAAAGAAAGATGTTGCTTTACCGATCCACAGATAGACATAATCCGCCATTGTTTCCCGGCGAACACCGTTTTCAAAACTTTTGATCCCACCGTCCTGAGTGACTTTGCTTCTGAAACTTGGGTAGCTTTTCCGGTCACCCCATTTACGATAGGATACTCGTATCCTTTCCCTGATTTCACCCAATCCTTCTTCTCTCTCACCGACATCTCCTACATCCAAGCGATGCCAATGATATGGAGGGTTTTGTATACCCTTGAAAGGATCATTGTGCATGAAGGTATTGATCTGGGAATGTCGGAGTTAGCAGAGATGTATGACCTTGTGAGCCATGGATCTCACCGATATCTACTCAAACATAAACCTGGCGAAAAACACCCCATCTTCAAAGCCACTAAGAATGACACCAACTGGAAACGATGATTCCTCTTTGTCAGAAGGGATTCTATCCCTGATGGAAAGGATCTGCCTAGAAAATGGACTACCCATGGTAGGATAGAGGATCCTGAGAAGGATCACAGGATAACCTTATTTTTGTTGAGGATCACTAACATCCTTTTGTTTCCATTTTGCAGCTATCACTGTTTCACACCTTATTACAACACCTACAACGGAGGAAAGGCTTGCTGCTTTCCGGAGGCTTGATCCTGCGATAAGATCATTCCAAGCAAATACCCAGGATTCTCAAGAGGTATCCTCAGGTTCTGTCACAATGTCAAGTAAGTATCCCATTTTGTGCATAATTAAATGTTTAAATAAAAATGAAATAAGGATACTTATATGTTTTGGATGTGTAGGTGTCGGGAAATCATCAAAGTCTGCTACCCGTTTCAGTGTCACCGATCTCACCACTGTTGGTCCCAGGTCTGGAAGGAAGAAGGCTGTTGTTAGTCCAAGTACTGCCATCCCCAAGGCTACTGCTTCCAAGGGAAAGATGAGGAAAGCCTCAGAGGCTGATAATCTAGAAGGCCTGCCTTTAATCCGCCACCAGTTCCTTGAGTACTTTGCTGATGTAAGGATCACTGACGTAGCTTAGTTATCCTGCCCATTTGAGGATCATGTGATCCTAAACTTTACATTGTCTTTTTTGTAGAAATTTGCTGAAATCGAGGACTACGTAGGCAGTGTTGAAGAGGTTGAGCAAAAGTGTTTGGACCTCCAAAAGATCATGCTGGCCAAGGATCAGAAGATTGCCTCTCTTGAAAACGACGTCAATCTGGTGAAGAGGGAACTTGTCCTGGCTCACATCACTGCTGATCAGGAGAAGAATGAAATCACCAATGATGCTAAAGTCTCCGCTGCCATTACTATGTACAAAACCTAGTTACAGATGGCCCAAGAAACTCTGGATCCTGGTTTTGACAAGAGCAACTGGGACATAGAGGGCTGGAAGGCTAGATTGGCTGAGCTGGATGACGAAGAAGAGGCTGGTGAGGTCTTAGCAATTGAGGCGAGTGGAAGTGGAAAGGATCATACTGATGCTGATGATGCTGGTGGTGATGCAGCCAAGGTTTGAGCTGCTGAAATGGGCGATGATGGACATTTCTAGACGCGGCCGGAGCCCATTTTTTAGGACTTGGTAGTTTTATTTTGGTTATGGTGTTTTGAAACAATCTTGGGTTGTATTCGAACAATAGTTTCTAGGGTTATGGATCATGGATCCTAAGACAATAGGTAGGATAATGGGTGGTGGATGGATCCTCTGTTTGGGGGATGAAGCCACTCATTATCCTTCCGCCTTCATTTCCTGCACTATCAAGACCCGTAAACAATGGACACCCTTTGCCAACCCATGTGGACGGGCCACATTTTGCTGGTAGAAACGTGGGTTGGCAATTTTGACAACCTTGAAGGGTTTAATGTTTTGTGAATAAAATAACTTTAACTTTTCGGCTATTTCTCGTGTTGTTATCCTTGTGAATACTTTACTTTTCAATTGCTGTGATATACATTTTGTCTGAATTTATTAAGTAAAGAAGAAAAATTTAATAAATAATCTCAAAAAGTTTAGGATATGATCAAGGATCACATATCCTATAGTCGACAGGTTCTGAAAAGTAGTGTAGTTTGAGGATCATAAGTTCAGTTGTCAAAGGATAAGGGTCACTTAGATAAGTAATGAATGAAACCAAAATGATCAAGGATCATACCTGAGAATCCAAGTTAGGATTCTAACCTTTAATACTTATAATTAGGATAACCAAAAGACAAACCTTAATAGAAGGTAAGGATTAAGGATCCTTAGTCGTTTAGCTTGGAAAACCTGAAATAGGATACAACTTGGGACTAAGCCAATATAAGATAAAAGTTAGTAACTGGGGACAAGCCCAACAATTCTGGGGACAAGCCCAATATACTGGGGACAAGCCCAAAGGATAACTGGGGACAAGCCCAAAGGATCGTGTGTAAACTGGAGTATGGCCCTCACTGGCGACTATCCAAACTTAGTGACATTAAAATGCCAAAACCTTAGCTAACGTGAAAACGTTAGAAACCTTAGGAACGGATGTATGGTACGTCTACCATTATACGTAGGATCCTGAATATAGCCAGTACAATGAAATTGTCAGCCCCAAAAGCGAGTACTGGTCCCATTGCCATGAACTATACCAGGATCATCGTGCGCTACTGGCGAAACCGGGGACAGGCCCAAACTGGGGTCAAGCCCAAATAACTGGATACTTCTGTGGATACTCAACCCTTTGTTAAGGATACCTGAACCTTCAAAACTCAGAATCAAGTGAAAGGATGATAAAGGATGCAGGATCCTTATCCTTATATAAGATAACTAAAGAATGAAATAGTTTGAGATTAGAATATTACCACAATGAGGATCATCTGTCCTGTAAGGATCCTTCAAGGATACTTGTCAGGTAAGAATCATGGTTCCTTGTTACATAAAGTATTTCTTTAAGTGGACAGCATTCCAAGCTCTTGGTAGCAAATCACCTTCCATTGTTAGCAATCGATATGCCCCCTTTCCTGCCTCAGCTTCAATCAAGTAAGGGCCTTCCCACTTTGGTGCCAACTTTCCATCAGCAGGATTGGTGGTATTCTGAAATGCTTTCCTTAACACCATATCTCCAACTTGCAATTTCCTGATCCTGACATTTTTTGTTGTAGGCTCTAGCCATCCTTTGTTGATAACTAGCCATCCTTATCCTTGCCAAATCCCTGAGTTCTTCTATAGTGTCCAAGTCTTGAACCAAGTTTTCAGCATTTTCTTCAGGATCACGAATGCTTGTTCTTGCAGTAGGAACCACCATCTCTATAGGGATCACTGATTCTGCTCCAAATACCAAAGAGAATGGAGTTTGGCTAGTAGCATTCTTGGTAGTTGTCCTATCAGCCCAAAGTACATAAGGTAGTTCTTCTGCCCATTTTCCTTTCTTGGATCCAAGCTTCTTCTTCAAATTGTTGATGATGATCTTGTTGGATGATTCTGCCTGACCATTAGCTTGTGGGTGGACTTGTGTTGATGTTATCATCTTAATCCCCCACCTGTCACAAAAGTTAGTAGTTCTACTCCCAATAAATTGGGATCCATTATCACAAACAATTTCAGAAGGGATACCAAATCTAGTAATAATGTTTCTTTTAATAAAGGATATCACTTCCTTTTCTCTGACTTGAGCAAAGGCTTCAGCCTCTATCCACTTGGAGAAGTAATCAGTCATGGCAAGCATGAATACTTTTCCACCAGGTGCCTTAGGACGCTTACCAACTATATCCATTCCCCATCTCATAAATGGCCAAGAAGAGGATATAGGATGCAAAAGTTCTGCTGGTTGGTGAAGGATATTACTGTGTCTCTGACAAGGATCACATTTCTTGGCATATTCCACAACATCCTTCTTCATAGTAGGCCAATAGTATCCTGTCCTCAGGATCCTTGAGAATAATGCTCTGCCCCCAGTGTGGTTTCCGCAATCTCCTTCATGGAAATCCTTTAGGACTTCTTGGATTTCAGGATCCTCAATGCATCTTAGATATGGACCTGCAAGAGATCGTTTATACAACATGTTATTCAATATTGTAAATTGAGATACCTTGATTTTGAAAGCACTGGGGTTTTCTCCTGTAGGAATCTCTCCATGTTGTATGTATCTCATGATTGGAAGGATCCATGATCCTGAATGAGATTGAGTATCATCACTAGGGATGATCGCAAAATCCTCTCCTATCTCCATAGCTACATGATCCTCGATAGCAGCGGTCAGGATATGGATAATAGGGATCTTGATATCCTCCGGGATCTTCAAGGATGATCCTAGATTGGTTAATGCATCAGCCTCTGCATTCTCTTCCCTTGGTACCTGTGTCAAACTAAAGGAAACAAAAGAGAGTGCCAATTCTTTGACAATCTCTAAATATTTGATTAGCTTTTCACCTTTAACAGCATAGGATCCATTAAAGTGATTAGTGATCAATAAAGAATCTACATGTACCTCAAGATACCTGATCCTCATATGCTTGGCAATTTGCAAACCAGCTATCAAGGCTTCATATTCAGCCTCATTGTTGGTAGTTTGAAATTCACAAGCTATGGAGTGGGGTATTATGTCCCCCTGTGGTGATTTTAGTAGTATTCCAAGCCCTGTTCCTTTAACATTAGAAGCACCATCAGTGAAGAGTATCCAAGGATCCTTAGTTTCTTCTAGCTGTTGGACCTCTAACTCAGCTTCCTTTTGCAAGTCACTACTAAAATCTGCCACAAAGTCAGCTAAGGCCTGGGATTTAATGGCAGTTCTAGGCTCATATCTTATATCATATGCACTAAGCTTCATTGCCCACTTAGCCATCCTTCCTGACATTTCAGGTTTCCTGAGAACATTCTTAGTTGGAAAATTAGTCTTAACAACAATGGCATGAGTCTCAAAATAATGTCTTAATTTAGTAGATGCCATAATTAATGCAAGGATAAGTTTCTCTAAGTGTGAATACCTGGATTCAGCATCAAGTAAACTCTTACTTACATAATAAACAGGATGTTGTGTACCTTGGTGATCCTTAACAAGGACCGCACTTACTGCTTTTGAGGATACCGCTAAGTATAAGGATAATATATCCCCCTTTTCTGGTTTCATCAAGGCGGGGGCTGAGGATAGGTAATCCTTAAGAGCTTTGAGGGCACTTTCATGCTTCTCAGTCCATTCAAATTTCTTGTTCTTCCTCAGAATGTCATAGAATTCCTTGCACTTTTCAGAGGATTTAGATATGAACCTGTTCAAGGCTGTGATCCTGCCTGCCAATCTTTGCACATCCTTGGCATTGGCAGGAGATTTGATATTCACAATAGCCTTAATCTGCTCTGGACTTGCTTCAATGCCCCTTTTTGTCACCATATAGCCTAAGAATTTACCTGCTTTAACACCAAAATGACACTTGGAAGGATTTAGTTTCATATTAAATTTATCAAGGATATTGAATGCTTCCTCCAAGTCTTTAAGGTGATCCTCAGCTTTCTTGTACTTAACCACCATGTCATCTATATAGACTTCCATAGTGTGTCCAATTTGTTCCTTGAACATCATATTGACTAGCCTTCGATAAGTAGCACCTGCATTCCTTAGTCCAAATGGCATAGCAATATAGCAATATATACCAGTTGGGGTCATAAAGGCTGTATCCTCTTGATTAGATGGTTCCATCTGAATTTGTTGAAATCCAGATGAAGCATCCATAAAAGTCAACAACTCATGACCCGCGGTAGCATCCACCATGGAGTCAATGTGGGGTAATGGGAAAGGATCCTTGGGACATGCCTTGTTTAAGTCAGTAAAATCGACACATACCCTCCACTTTCCATTTTTCTTTTGAACAACAACCACATTGGCTAACCATCTTGGATACTTAACCTCTCTTATCATACCTGCCCGAAGTAGCTTATCTACCTCCTCCTGGATAATAGCATTCCTTTCAGGTGCAAACTTTCTTCTTTTTTGATGAATTGGCTTGAATGACCTGTCAATGCCGAGTTTATGAGTAATTATATCTTTAGATATACCTGTCATATCCTCATGCTTCCAGGCAAAGGTAGTTTTCCTTCTTTTAAGGAAGGATACTAGATCCTGTTCAATTTCGCTAAGGATCCCTGATCCTATGAAGATCCTAGATTAAGGATCATCAGGATCCATGAGGATTTCTTTTACATCCTGCTCTCTTGCCTCCAAGACATCTCTTGAAGGATACTTTAATTGCTATTGCTCCCTTGGTCTTGAGGCTGGCTTCATTGATGAGGTATAGCAATTCTTAGCTTCTTGTTGATCACTCTCAATTTTCACCACTCCCCATGGACTAGGAAGCTTCACGTACTGATGATATGTGGATGGGACTGCCTTCATGTCATGTATCCAAGGCCTGCCAAGGATAACATTACAACATGATAAGCAATCTATAACACAAAATTTCTGATAAGAATAGAGTCCTTCAATATAGATAGGGAGTTTGATGTCCCCCAATGTGTTCTTGGTTTCCCCACTGAATCCCAAAAGGACTGAGGATCTTGGGACAATATCAGACTCCGGAATATTCATCTTCTTGAGGACATCAAACTGAATGATGTTCACAGAGCTTCATCCATCTATAAGGATCCTGCGAACAAAATGATTAGAAATAAACAGAGTAATAACAAGACCATCATGATGAGGATCCTGAACATCAAGACGATCATCCTCATCAAAAGTTATGATCTTATCCTCGGTGACAGTGGACGTCCGGATGGGTCTGTCTCCATTATCCATCTTGGTTTCCTTGGCATGTCTTTTGGCTGCTGAAAAGGAAGTACCACAAATGTCTGATCCACCGGATATAAAGTTTATAACTTGTGCATCTGCTGGAGGAGCAGGAGCCTTTTCGGGGATCCTTTCAGGATCCTGGATCCTTGACTTCTTTCGTCCCAAAAGCTCTTTCAAATGCCCCTTGCTTAACAAGTAACCAATTTCCTTTCTAAGTGCAATACACTCTTGAGTGAGATGCCCGAAATCCTCATGATATGCACACCACTTGGACTTATCCTTTGTAGCAGCTGGTTTATCACTTTTTCTCGGCCACCTAGCTTTCTCACCTAAATTCTGCATTGCAAGAATTAGTTCATTGTTATCAACAGAGAAACAGTATTCAGAAATGGGAGGATAATCCTCATCATCTTCTTCCTGTTCCACTGCATGCACATTCTGGTTATCAGATTTGTTGTAGGATTTTGATTTGTTGTTCCTGAAGTAGGATCCTTGCTTTTCCTGTTTTGAGGATCCTGTCAGTCTTTCCTGGATCCTTTTATCATCCTCTAATCGGATGAACCTAAGGGCCCTGGTTCTTACTTCATCAAGATTCCTGCAAGGGGTCATGACATGATCATCATAGAACAATGAATCCCTAAGCAAACCCATTTTAAAGGCTTCTATAGCCGTAGCTATATCCAGGTTAGGAATGTCTAAGGATTCTTTACTAAACTTAGTGATGTAATCTCTAAGTGATTCATTTTGACCTTGTGTTACCCTATATAGATCGCTAGTTAATCGTTCAAACTTTCTACTACAAGAGAATTGACTATTAAACAAATTAACTAGATTAGCAAATGAAGTAATAGAGTAAGGGGGAAGACTTAGCAGCCATTTAAGAACAGATCCTGTAAGTGTGGATCCAAATCCCTTGCATAGACATGCTTCTTTTAACCTCTCCGGAATTGGATTGATCTCCATCCTCTCCCTGTATTGAGCTACATGCTCCTCTGGATCCGTCGAACCATCATATAGCTTCATGGATGGTATCTGGAATCTTTTGGGTATCTCAGCATCACATAAGGGTGGTGCAAAGCGAGATATCCTATGGCTACCATCTGCGATCTCTGGAATGGGCTTGACCACTCCTGGAACACTGGATATCATGTCCTTAAGCTTCTGTAACTCCCTGGCCATAGCCTGATTGATACCTGTATCCTGCATAGAGCCATGGTTAGTGTTATATGAATTATTAAAAGTGTTACCTCCCAAAGGATTCGTGTTTGGAATTCCAAATGTGAATCCATATTGACGGGACTCTGCT
Organism: Helianthus tuberosus; assembly: GCA_030545235.1. Classification (NCBI taxonomy): domain Eukaryota; kingdom Viridiplantae; phylum Streptophyta; class Magnoliopsida; order Asterales; family Asteraceae; genus Helianthus; species Helianthus tuberosus. The sequence continues at coordinate 31,029,929 of CM060436.1, forward strand.
ATGATTGAAGGACCAGAGGAAGCAATGGTCTGCATTGGTATGAAGTCTCCTTGATGAACATCCGAGCTTGGAGGCTGCATACTTCTTAAGAATCCTTTATCCTGAAAGATGTTGGATCCTTGAGGCTGAGAGGATCCTTGAACCTGAAAGGATCCTGGAATCATAAAGGATCCTTGGACCTGGGAGGATCCTTGGACCTGGGAGGATCCTTGGACCTGGGAGGATCCTTGGACTTGGGAGGATCCTTGGATCGGGAAGGATCCTTGGACCTGGGAGGATCCTTGGACCTGGGAGGATCCTTGGACTGTGTGCATTCCCAAATATCCTCCTGAGCTGACGAAGGATCCCTGATGCTGAAAAGAGGATCCCGATGGCTGAAAATAGGATCCCTGAGGCTGGGAGTTGTTAGGGGTGGATTTCTAAATGACCCGTTGTTATGGGTCATTTTCTGAATATACATATCCTGACTAATATCCCGCTTTTAATTGTTTGTTTGTGACCAGGATGCTGGACGGGGATATTGCTAACATCTTGGGCGATATCCTGAGTTTGGGTGAATTAAACACGTGCAGGTTAATGGCTGTAAGTTACTAACGATCATCAGGACTTCTTCTCCTCAAGACTCGGGCGTATTTGTTATGAGGAAGCCGTTGAACCCGAAAGACTTGGTCCTCAACGTTCAAGTGGGAATATTCGCTGGATCCCGGAAGTTTAGGATAGTTTGTTACATTATCTTTACTATAAATAGATGGGGGCGGATCAGTTTAAGGCACACAATTGACACTAACACTCTCGATCACTTTCACTCTCTAGCTCATTGCAAACATCACACTTGTATTCAAATTTCATTGTAACACATAGTCGATCCGCACCACATCCTGCACTGTATCCTGACGTTTGAAGTAATAAGAAGAACAAGGCAGCTGCGATTGTCAGCTCCCGAGGTTTTATGCCGACGATCTAGATTGATCAAGGGCTTTCCTCGTACATCTCGTGTCGTTTACTTTACTTTTGCTCATAGTTTGATCATAGATACAGCTCAATATCCTGAGCCGTATCCTGAATACTGATTTTCTAAATAACTTAACAAGCATATTTTTCACACATACTTCTAGCACACTACCTCACTTAACTAATTTGATCACTAAATTGCTTAGGTAATTTTTGACCAAAACAATTTGGCGCCCACCGTGGGGCAAGTGGTGCTATTTTTAATCAATACTTTGTTAAAATCATTACTCGGTTTTCTGTTTTCGAAATTCTTTTCAAAACTATTTCTAATGGCTTCTCAATCGAATTTGAACTCTTCTTCCATGTCTGTTTCAACCTCTGCTGCTGCTGGTTCATTACCTCCTCCACCTTCACGAGTTCAAACTTTTCAGAGGAGAAATGAAAGCAACACACCGAGAGAAATTCCTGCTGCTCAGAATGTTTCTAGATCCGGAAATTCAGGGAGAACCCATATCCTTGCTTCTATTGATGAAATTCTGTCTTTGTTTGGTAGTATACAGGAACAAATGAGGCAGCAACAGGAAACAAACCAAATGCTTTTAAGGGAAATACAACTCCTGAAGTCTGGCTCGAGCAGATCTGCTGAGGATATTGTCACTCCATTACATCCCAGAACTTTTGAACTTCAGTTCAGCTGTGTATACTGAGGATAATAGGGGGAATATTGTGCCCAGCCTTCCTCAGAATCATACTCCTGAAATACCCTCCTCGGTCAGGATGTCAACCATGAGGAGCTCAGGATATGCTTCAGGATATGGGCAAAATCCTCCAACGGGTAACGTGTCAAATAATAATAATACTCATGCTACTAACAATAGTGGATCTTTGCAGGATACAGGTGTAACATCAGCACTTACTAGGGAACTTCAGAAGTTGAAGGACATGATATCTAGTGTACCTGGGGTGGTCCAGCCGATCCCGGAAGTGTCCCAAGACAGCCACAAGATATCTCGTTTTGCATATCCTATCTGTGATGCTAAGATCCCAAAGAGATTTCAAACCCCCAACATGAAGCTTTACGACGGAACTACGGATCCTGAGGAGCATATTGCTCAGTATAGGGAAAGAATGGAGATTAACCCTATTCCTCCGGAGCTCAAGGAAGCATGTTTGTGCAAGGGATTTGGTTCTACTCTAACAGGATCAGCCTTAAAATGGCTGTTAAACGTTCCTCCTCACTCAATTACTTCGTTTGCTCATTTGGTTAATTTATTTAACAGTCAATTTTCTTGTAGTCGGAGTTTTGAGAAACTAACCAGTGATCTTTACAGGATAACCCAAGGGCCTCAGGAATCCTTGAGGGATTATGTGAACAAATTTAGTCAAGAATCCTTGGATATCCCACATCTTGATGTTGCAACAGTTGTGCAAGCTTTTAAGATGGGATTACAAAAGGATTCTCAGTTTTATCAGGATCTTGTAATGAATCCCTGCAGGAATCTCGACGAAGCTCGTAACAGGGCTTTGAGATATATCCGTCTGGAAGATGACAGGAAGATGCAAGAGAGAATGAACTCATCCAACACCTATGAGTCGACCAACAGGAAGTCTGAATCCTCATTCAAGCCATATCGACCTAAGCCATATGGTAGAAATGAAAATAAAAGAGTGAATGCTGTCGAAGATGAGGATCCTGAAGAATATCCTGAGTTTTCTGAATATTGCTTTTCTGTTAACATTCCTGAATTGATGTATGCCATGCAGGGTCTAGGAGACAAGGCTAGGTGGCCTCGAAAGAGTCAACAGAAAGCTGATTGGAAAGATAAGTCAAAATGGTGTGCTTTCCACGAAGATTTCGGACATATGACTGAGGATTGCATTGCTCTAAGGAAAGAAATAAGCTATCTTCTAAGCAAGGGATATCTGAAAGATCTCTTAGGAAGAAAGAAGAATAAGGGTCAGGATAATGAGAAGGATCCTGAGCGAGCAGCATCACCTCCCGCGGATGCCAAGATAATCAACTTCATTTCAGGAGGATCCGACATTTGTGGGACTTCGTATTCGGCGGCAAAGAGACATGCAAAGGAAGCTAAGGCCGAAAGGGGAGACAGACCTGTCAGGATGACTACCCTCACAACTGACAAAGTGATCACTTTTGATGCTGATGACAGGGATACTGTCCAGGATCCTCACCATGATGCTCTGGTAATAATGTTATATGTGGCTAACCATTTTGTACGCAGGATATTGGTTGATAACGGCAGCTCCGTTAACATAATCCAACTAGAGACTCTAAAGAGAATGAATGTATCTCCAATGGATATCACTTCAAAGGCTACCGTGCTTGTTGGATTCAGTGGAGAGGCTAGAAACACAGTGGGAGAGATAAAGTTACCAGTATACGTTGAAGGAGTCAACTCGATACAACGTTTCTGTGTGATGGATTCTCTATCCTGCTATAACATCATACTGGGAAGACCGTGGATTCACGATATGAAGGCTGTGCCATCAACATATCACCAATGCATCAAGATCCCTACCCCTTGGGGAGTTGTCAAAGTTGATAGTGATCAGAAGGAGGCGAAAGAATGCTACTCATCCTCGATGAAATCCTCAACCAAACCTAGTGCAGCATAGCAATTAAAGACGCGGGCCCAGGATATCGTGGAGGATCCGGAGCAGGATGTGAAGAAAATTATCCTGGACCAGGATAATCCCGATATTTCGGTGCTCGTAGGAACCAATATCCCTCAGGATATTGAAGAACAATCAATTAACTTTTTGAAATGCAGGATGTCGACATTTGCATGGAAGCATGAGGATATGACAGGCATATCCAAAGACATTATCACTCACAAGCTTGGAATTGATAAATCATTCAAGCCTGTTCAGCAAAAAAAAAGGAAGTTTGCTCCTGAGTGGAATACGATTATCCAAGAGGAAGTTGAGAGATTATTGAAGTCCAGGATGATCAGAGAGGTTAGGTTCCCAAGGTGGCTAGCAAACGTGGTTGTGGTACAGAAGAAAAATGGGAAATGGAGAGTTTGTGTAGACTACACAGACTTGAACAAAGCTTGTCCTAAAGACCCATTTCCTCTTCCCCACATTGATGCAATGGTAGATGCCACTGCTGGGCATGAAATGCTGACCTTCATGGACGCATCCTCAGGATTTCAACAGATCCAAATGGAGCCTTCTGACCAGGAGGATACTGCCTTCATGACACCAACAGGTATTTATTGTTATACAGCTATGCCTTTTGGTTTGAAAAATGCAGGTGCAACATACCAAAGATTGGTAAACATGATGTTCAAAGACAAACTGGGGGACACCATGGAGGTGTACATCGACGACATGGTGGTAAAATCAAAGAAAGCTCAGGATCACCTCCAGGATATTAAAGGAGCGTTTGACATCCTGGATCAGTATAACATGAAGCTGAATCCTGCTAAGTGCCATTTTGGAGTGGGGGCAGGAAAATTTCTAGGATATATGGTGACCAAAAGAGGAATAGAAGCGAGCCCGGAGCAGATTAAAGCCATCTTGGATATTAAATCGCCCTCAAATATGAAGGATGTTCAACGATTAACAGGGCGAGTGGCAGCATTAAACAGGTTTATCTCGAGATCCTCAGAGAAATGCAAAGATTTTTATGATATCCTGAAGAAGAACAAAAAATTCGAATGGGGTGAGAAACATGAAGCGGCCCTACAGGATTTGAAGCGATATCTCTCAACCGCACCTCTATTGATGAAGCCTGAAAATGGTGAACCACTATCCCTATACCTTGCTGTATCAGGGAATGCTGTAAGTGCCGTTCTTATAAAAGACCATGAAGGTCAGCAATATCCTGTTTATTATGTTAGTAAAAGTTTGTTAGATGCTGAAACTAGGTATTCTCATTTAGAAAAATTAATATTAGCTCTAGTTATGGCGTCGACAAAGCTTAGACATTACTTTGAGACACATAGGATTCATGTTAAAACAAATTATCCTGTTAAAAATGTACTTAGGAAGCCAGAAATGTCAGGCAGAATGGCTAAGTGGTCGGTAAAGCTCAGTGCTTATGATTTAGTATATGAACCTAGAAATGCCATAAAGTCTCAGGCTTTAGCTGACTTTGTGGCTGATTTTAGTAGTGACATTCAGGACGAGGTAGACCTAGAAGTTCAACAGTTAGGAGAATCCTCAGGATCCTGGACATTATATACTGATGGTGCATCTAATGTAAGAGGAGTAGGATTAGGAATACTACTAAAATCGCCACAGGGGGACATATTACCCCAGGCTATTACGTGTGAATTTCCTGCTACTAATAATGAAGCAGAGTATGAGGCTTTAATTGCAGGATTAGAGTTGGCTAAGAGCATGAGTATCAAAAATTTGCAAGTATATGTTGACTCTTTGTTAATTACTAACCATTTTAATGGATCCTATGCAGTTAAGGGTGAGAAATTAATCGAATATCTCGATATTCTCAAGAAATTAGCAGGATATTTCGATGTTTTTATACTTGAACAGGTACCAAGGGAGGATAATGCTGAAGCGGATGCCTTAGCAAATTTGGGATCATCGATCAGGATACCTGAAGGGACCCAAATACCAATATTACATGTCTTATATCCTGCAACGAATCCTCAGGATAAAGAAGTAGCGGGTATTCAGGATCCTGGAGCAGAGCATCCTGAAGAGGATCCTAAATCCTGGACGGCTCCAATCATGAGATATCTCAAAGAAGGACACATCCCTAGAAATGAAAATCCTAAGGCATTTAGGATGAAGGTATCACGATTCACTATTATAAATAATATTTTATACAAGAAATCTCTTGCAGGACCGTACTTGAGGTGCTTGGAGGATCCTGAAGCCAAAGAAGTACTTCAGGATATACATGAAGGGGATTGTGGTAACCATACTGGGGGCAGGTCGTTATTCTCGAAAGTATTAAGGACAGAATATTATTGGCCAACAATGAGAAAAGATGCCGCAGAATATGCTCGAAGATGTGACGCATGTCAAAGACATAGTAACATACTGCATCAACCTGCTGAACCATTATATCCTATTGTTTCCCCTTGGCCATTTATGAAGTGGGGTATGGATATAGTGGGAAAGCTACCAAAAGCTCCGGGAGGAAAAGTCTTTATGCTAGCAATGACGGATTATTTCTCTAAGTGGGTTGAAGCTGAAGCATTTGTTCAAGTTAGAGACCAAGAAGTAGTATCCTTCATAAAAAGGAATATCCTGACCAGATTCGGAATACCAGCTGAGATAATCTGTGACAATGGTTCTCAGTTTATAAGCAAGAGGATTACTGACTTTTGCAAGAGTTGGGGAATCAAAATAATAACATCTACTCCAGTACATCCTCAAGCGAATGGACAAGCAGAATCCTCAAACAAGATAATTGTCAATAACTTAAAGAAAAAGCTTGGAGCCAAAAAAGGAAGATGGGCAGAAGAATTACCCTTTGTTTTGTGGGCTGATAGGACTACGGTAAAGAATGCAACAGGCCAAACCCCATTTGCCTTGGTATTTGGAGCAGAAGCAATGATTCCAACGGAAATGACAATACCTACTGCAAGATCTACCCTAAGTGATCCTGAGAAGAATCCTGGAGCCTTGAGTCAGGATTTAGACACTATAGATGAGAAGAGAGATGCGGCAAGGCTAAGGATGGCAGCATATCAACAGAGAATATCCAGGGCATATAACAAGAATATTAGGACCAGAAGATTTAAGATTGGAGATTGGGTGTTAAGAAAGGCTTTTCAGAATACTACTAATCCTGCCGATGGCAAGTTAGCTCCAAAATGGGAAGGACCATACGAAGTTGAATAAGAAGCAGGGAAAGGAGCATACAGACTCAAGAATATGGAGGGGGATATGCTACCGAGATCTTGGAATGCTATACACCTTAAGCTCTATTTCAAGTGAGTTTAGAATTTAATTTCTAACTCAGGATGGTATGAATTCTACCTTTTTTAAATATGTTTGGTTTAATTTGTTCTTTGTAACCCAATACTGACTTAAGCATCGGAGGGGTGTTATCCAAGCTAACACCCACCTTAGTGTAAGGATGTTTTGCAGTATATGCTTCGGGATATAGCTCCGGGATGCTCACTCAGGATATTTCGGAAGATTAGAGGATTGGCCCCCTCTCTCACGTACAAGGGATCCTGATCCCTTCACAGGTTTAAAGGTATTCACCTTTCTTCCGAATTGGGTTTAAACACCCCGCCTGGAGCGCAAGTTATTCAGGGATAGTTCAAGGTGGCGGGACCAGTCCATGTAAAACTGGCTGACAATTTCGTTACTGTTGGCTATATCCTGAATCCTAAAGGTATATGAGGATTGATCACCCTCTCTCACGAAAGGGTATTTTCATACTCTATAAGGTTTAAAGGTTTTCACCTTTCTAAGTCTTGGAGTTTATACACTCCCGCCTGTAGCGCATGAAAATTTGGGATTCTCCCCAGGATACAAGGGATTTATCTCCAGTACATCCTTGGGTTTTACCCTTGGGACGTAAAAAATTGCCTATACAATGGAAACTGACATTCAGTAGATTTCTAAAGTATTTGAAGACATTATACACAGGGGACATCCCTACCAAGGTGATGATGTGAAGTTAAAAGGATAAGGCTCGGAACTAATGCATTAAGTACCTCGCACAGGGGACATCCTCATTGAAGAAGTTGCAAAAAGATTGAGGCTTGGTAATAGGGTTATATACTACTCTGGGTATGATCTTTCCTTTGTAAACATCGTCTAAGTTTTTAGTAACACTATGTTTTATAAAAAGTTAAGTATCCTGATATATTCTCAAAGTCCTTTTCAGGATATTTGATTAAGGTGTTTGAAACTAGTATTAGTTTGGGACTTTGATCATTTAAGTATTATCGAAAACTGGTTTTGGAAAAATAGATTGTTTTTCAAGAACTATCTACAAAGTTAAACGAATGTTTGGAGGTCCTATCCAATAAAAAGTTTTTGTAATATATTGCTGAGCATACTAATCAGGATATTTTCATAGGATAACAATAAAATTTTTTTACAAAGCTAAGAGTTACATTAAGTAATGCAAGGCAATAACAAGTAAGTCAAAAGATAGTTATATTATTAACAAGTCAAAAGTTGTGCTTTTGGTTTCACCTTAAACCAAGGCCCATCCGCCAAAAGCACAATTAGTTTTTACCATACTTGTGTAACGGTTGCAGGATCTATCTCAAAACAGGACCTGTCCACCTACAACCGTTACCACGTTCAAAACAAGTTATACTAATCGATGACCAAGGGCTTCATCCTAAAACCTAGGACCCATCCACCTTTGGTCATCACATTGTTCTAATGCAGGAAATATAAATTGTTCGAAGACAGGAAAAGTAAATTGTTTACATAACCACAACCACGAAATTTAAAAGTGGGCTCCGGCCTTGGCACGTATATCCATCATCGCCCACTTCACCGCTTAAGAAGCGGTACCTTCTTGATCAACAGCTTCCTTCCCAGCATCCGCACCAGCATCGGCCTCAGGATTCTTCTCGGCATCACCATCGTCAGCATTGGCCACTTCCTCTGTCGCCTTAGAAGGCTCCTCACCAGCATGCTTTGCAGGATGAGCAACGGGATGACCTCCAAGATCCTTTAGTTTTGCTTCCCAAGTCTTTATGTTCCAGGAGGGGCATTCGAAGCCCAAATCCCTGGCTTCATAAGCCATCTTTATCCTGGCTTGGAGAAGAGAGACGACCACGGATGCTTTGAGGCTGTCCCGATAGGAACTCATATTCTGCTGGTACTGGAGAAGGGCAGCATCTAGTTTGGCTTGGGCATCCTCATTGGCTTTGTGGAGGGTAGCTTGGTGTTCCTGGATCATGGCCTTATATTTGTCTTCATAATGCTGGGATTTGGCAGCTGGAATGGTTCCTTGGTCGGCTATGGTGGCTTCAGCTTTCTCCAGCTTGATCTCCAACATCTTGTTAAGCCCGCAGGCATCTTCATACAAGTGCATAAGGCGATCCAAACCCTATCGATAAAGACACAGGTATCGATGTAAAAATGAGCAGGATAAGGACTAACATACTTGTGCAGGTTGTTGAGAGGAAAATTTTACCTGTTTGAGGAATGAGGTGGCTTCGTTAAACCCATGGTTCTCGAGAGAGAATGTTTCAGAAACAGTTGGAGAATCTGACTCCTTTCTCTTCCGAGAAGTGGATGCTCGGGTCCTAGATGCCGGAGGGGCTTTAGGAGCAGAAATGGTCCTTGAAGAGGTAGGTTTTGGTGTAGCAGACGACTTTGGCTTGGATTCCTGTTTGATGGGTGCGAGGCTGGAGTAGCAATCCAACTCGTCAAGTTCGAAACCTTCAAGGTTGACGACTGGTACTGCGCAAGGGAAGATATTCTTAAACTCATCATACTTTTGAAAAGTAATTAATTTAAAATATATGCTGAGAATGTGCTTACCAGACATTTCTGAGCTTGATTTCTGGCTTGAATCTGTAAGAGACAGGGAGAAAGTTCTTTCACTGGCAGGAAGACGGTAGATTTCCTTGATCTTGGATTCGGATTCTGCACTGGGAGGCACTAGATCTCTGAAATTCGCTGCATAAAAACATCAGGATATAAGTCCGGAATACAGTTTGAAGATATAATTGGGGATATTCCTAAAACCCTAAATCCTACCCTTGGTTAACCATTTAACCGGTAGATCGAAACCCTTATCAATAGAGTCTCTTTTTACGAAAAAGAATTTTCATCGCCATCGATCCTCGTTCTTGGTAGCTTTAAGAACCAGAGGGTTCTTGGAGGTAGAAAACAGGAGAAAACGGTGATTGCCGTGGGATCTCAACCGGTATGCTATAGGGAGGTCCTCAACAAGTAGGTCAGGAAAATGACGAGATTTGATTTGATCCAGCACTATTAAAACTCGCCAAACCATTGGCATAATCTGGGCATAGCTAAGGCCGGTGAGTTCGAAAAAGCGAGAGATAAAGGGTGGAAATGGATACCGGAGTCCAAGAGAGAAGGGGTAGGCGAAGAAACAAACCCACTCATCAGATAACGCATCTGATCGGGCTTCCCGATCAAAAGGGCGAAAGACTGTTCCGGTGGGGAAGGCGCCGGAATTTTTAAGAGCAGCGATGTCAGCGTTGTTGAAGCAGCAGATCTCCTTTGCTGGATCAACAATGAAATTTTGACTTACGAGGCTTGAGGCCGGTCTGTCCGATTGGGATCTTGTTCGTGATGCCATGAAAGGTGTTGAGCAAACTGAAAGAAATTCAAGAAAGAAGGATAGAGGATAGAGAGAAAAGTGATTACCTGAAAATCGCTTGAAGAAAGATAAGAAGAAGCAGAAATGATTTGGCTAAATATAGGCTGAATATAGGGGGTAAAGAGTAAATGTTGCATTGAAAATGGCATACTGTCATTTCAACCATCGTTTCATTTTAATAGCCTCGATCGACGAGAAAAGGTTTTGAAATATATCCGTTGGATTGGTATACCAACCGATATATTTGGGGACAATTGTTATGGGTCATTTTCTGAATATACATATCCTGACTAATATCCCGCTTTTAATTGTTTGTTTGTGACCAGGATGCTGGACGGGGATATTGCTAACATCTTGGGCGATATCCTGAGTTTGGGTGAATTAAACACGTGCAGGTTAATGGCTGTAAGTTACTAACGATCATCAGGACTTCTTCTCCTCAAGACTCGGGCGTATTTGTTATGAGGAAGCCGTTGAACCCGAAAGACTTGGTCCTCAACGTTCAAGTGGGAATATTCGCTGGATCCCGGAAGTTTAGGATAGTTTGTTACATTATCTTTACTATAAATAGATGGGGGCGGATCAGTTTAAGGCACACAATTGACACTAACACTCTCGATCACTTTCACTCTCTAGCTCATTGCAAACATCACACTTGTATTCAAATTTCATTGTAACACATAGTCGATCCGCACCACATCCTGCACTGTATCATGACGTTTGAAGTAATAAGAAGAACAAGGCAGCTGCGATTGTCAGCTCCCGAGGTTTTATGCCGACGATCTAGATTGATCAAGGGCTTTCCTCGTACATCTCGTGTCATTTACTTTACTTTTGCTCATAGTTTGATCATAGATACAGCTCAATATCCTGAGCCGTATCCTGAATACTGATTTTCTAAATAACTTAACAAGCATATTTTTCACACATACTTCTAGCACACTACCTCACTTAACTAATTTGATCACTAAATTGCTTAGGTAATTTTTGACCAAAACACCCGTGATCCTCAAATATTATCCTGTTTGGTGATCCTTACTTCTGTGTCAGTTAGTGATCCTCAGAAGTGCTTCAGGATCAGGATCATGGATCATCCTAAGGATCCTTATACTAATGATTGTTCATTTTTAATTCGTAACTGTTTTGCAGGAATATCAATTGGGACTTGGTCTTGGCGATATTTCTGGAGAATATACTAAGTCTATTCCGCACGTGCTTGGTCAGAAATGGACGTTGTGGAGTCGTGGAGGACTTGCACCATTTGCGGATAGTTTGTTACTTAGATTTTTATTAGATTTAAATGGGGTAGCGAGCTAATTAGACACAACTTTTTGCTATTTTTGGCTACACACACTCTTGCAACCGCTCACAACAGCTCTCGTTCATTCACTTAGCAATTTCATACACTTTTTACACATTACACTATAGTGATCCTTGTACTTAGCTCGCTATCATCCGAAGTTGTAACACATTATTTGTTTAATTTGAGTTGGTGATCGGTAGTTTCCATCACCCGGGGTTTTTTGTGCCGGAGATCAACTCTTGATCAAGGGCTTTTTCCCCGTATAAACCTTGTGTCACTTGTCATTTATTTTTCATAGTGATCCTTATTACTATAAACCAATTCAAGCATCATACCCCTAACAGAGAGTTTGGTTACATTATCCTCGTCTGATTTTTTGACCAAAACAGTTTGGCGCCCACCATGGGGCAATTGGTGCTTCATTTCTAAGAAATTCTCATCTTTGTGGTCATTCCGGTTCATTGCATACGAGCAGATGGCTTCATCATCAAAGAATACCTCCAGTGCGATGTCTGCATTCAATTCATCCCAGGGCATTCCACCTTTGCCTCCACCACCTTCTGGACCTCAGAAAAATGCCGAGAAGAAATCAACTCCCATTTTCTCAAAACCTCCAACTTCTTCTGCTTCTTATACTCCTACTACTAGTGACTTCTTTACTCTGATTTTGAAGATGAAGGAGCATATCCAGCAGCAGGACAAGACCAATGAAAGGATCCTTAGAGAAATTGGAGACATCAAGAAACAAAAGAGATCGGCAGAGGATCATTCCCCACTAATGCCCAGATCTTTGAATTTTGATACTCTGGTTATAACTTCTCAGCCTTCAGTGGTTCCAGACGTTGAATATGTTGGAGGACCAAAAGGAGTGCATTACGGGTCATCAACAATTGTTAGGGGTGGATTTCTAAGTGACCCGTGATCCTCAAATATTATCCTGTTTGGTGATCCTTACTTCTGTGTCAGTTAGTGATCCTCAGAAGTGCTTCAGGATCAGGATCATGGATCATCCTAAGGATCCTTATACTAATGATTGTCTGTTTTGAATTCGTAACTGTTTTGCAGGAATATCAATTGGGACTTGGTCTTGGCGATATTTCTGGAGAATATTCTAACTCTATTCCGCACGTGCTTGGTCAGAAATGGACGTTGTGGAGTCGTGGAGGACTTGCACCATTTGCGGATAGTTTGTTACTTAGATTTTTACTAGATTTAAATGGGGTAGCGGGCTAATTAGACAACACTTATGCTATTTTTGGCTACACACACTCTGAAAACCGCTCACACCAGCTCTCGTTCATTCACTTAGCGATTTCATACATTTTTTACACAATACACTATAGTGATCCTTGTAGTTAGCTCGCTATCATCCGAAGTTGTAACACATTATTTGTTTAATTTGAGTTGGTGATCGGTAGTTTCCATCACCCGGGGTTTTTTGTGCCGGAGATCAACTCTTGATCAAGGGCTTTTTCCCCGTATAAACCTTGTGTCGCTTGTTATTTATTTTTCATAGTGATCCTTATTGCTATAAACCAATTCAAGCATCATACCCCTTAACAGAGAGTTTGGTTGCATTATCCTCATCAGATTTTTTGACCAAAACAGTTTGGCGCCCACCATGGGGCAATTGGTGCTTCATTTCTAAGAAATTCTCATCTTTGTGATCATTCCGGTTCATTGCATACGAGCAGATGGCTTCATCATCAAAGAATACCTCCAGTGCGATGTCTGCAGTCAATTCATCCCAGGGCATTCCACCTTTGCCTCCACCATCTTCTGGACCTCAGAAAAATGCCGAGAAGAAACCAACTCCCATTTTCTCAAAACCTCCAACTTCTTCTGCTTCTTATACTCCTACTACTAGTGACTTGTTTACTCTGATTTTGCAGATGAAGGAGCATATCCAGCAGCAGGACAAGACCAATGAAAGAATCCTTAGAGAAATTGGAGACATCTAGAAACAAAAGAGATCGGTAGAGGATCATTCCCCACTAATGCCCAGATCTTTGAATTTTGACACTCCGGTTATAACTTCTCAGCCTTCACTGGTTCCAGACGTTCAATATGTTGGAGGACCAAAAGGAGTGCATTACGGGTCATCAGCAATGACTCAGGCTTCAGGGTTACACTTTCAACCATCAGGATCCCATCCTCAGCATATAGGATCCTTTGCAAGCTCAGGAGGATACTCGGGAGCGCAGCAGATTCAAGGGTACTGGACATTTCAAGGATCCTCCCAGGTTCAAGCATCGTCCCAGGTTCAAGGATCCTCCCAGGTTCAAGCATCCTCCCAGGTTCAAGGATCCTCCCAGGTTCAAGGATCCTCCTATGTTCAAGGATCCTCCCAGGTTCAAGGATCCTCCTATGTTCAAGGATCCTCCCAAGTTCAAGGATCCTCCTATGTTCCAGGATCCTCCCAGGTCCAAGGATACTCACAGTTTCAAGGATCCTTCCAGATTCCAGGATCCTTAAGGAGTTTGCAATCAGGAAGTTCCGACATCCATCAGGGAGATTTCATTCCAATGCAAACGATTGCTTCTACTGGTCCATCGGTCATTCCAGAGCCCCAACAATATGGATTAACATCCACTCTTCCTAATTTGAATCCAATGGGAGGTAACAGTTTTAATAATTCTTATACTACTAACCATGGCCTTATGCAGGATCCAGGTATCAATCATGCCATGGCCAGAGAATTACAAAAGTTAAAGGATATGATATCAAGTGTCCCAGGAGTGGTCAAGCCTATCCCAGAGATTGCGGATGGGAGCCACAAGATATCTCGTTTTGCACCACCAATCTGTGATGCTGAGATACCCAAGAGGTTCCATGTACCTACCATGAAGTTATAAGATGGTTCAACGGATCCTGAGGAACACATAGCTCAATACAGGGAAAGGATGGAGATCAATCCCATCCCAGAAAGGTTAAAGGAAGCATGTCTATGCAAGGGATTTGGATCCACTCTTACTGGATCGGCTCTTAAATGGCTGCTAAGTCTTCCCCCCTACTCTATTACCTCATTTTCTAATCTAGTTAATCTATTTAATAATCAGTTTTCTTGTAGTAGAAAATTTGAGCGTTTAACTAGTGATCTGTATAGGATAACCCAGGGTCATAATGAATCATTAAGGGATTATATCACTAAATTTAGTAAAGAATCCTTGGATATTCCTAACTTGGATATAGCTACGGCTGTTGAAGCCTTTAAAATGGGATTGCTTAGGGATTCGTTATTCTATGATGATCTTGTTATGACACCATGCAGGAACCTAGATGAGGTAAGGACCCGGGCCCTTAGGTTCATCCGGTTAGAGGATGACAAAAGGATCCAGGAGAGGTTAGCAGGATCCTCAAAGCAAGAAAAGCAAGGATCCTCATTCAAGAACAAGTTCAGATCCTATAATAGATCTGATAACCAGAATGTGCATGCTGTTGAACAAGAAGAGGATGATGAGGATTATCCTCCAATCTCTAAATATTGTTTTTCTGTTGATAACAATGAACTAATCCTTGCGATGCAGAATTTAGGTGATAAAGCTAGATGGCCCAGAAAAAATGATAGACCAGCTGCAACTAAAGATAAATCAAAGTGGTGTGCATACCATGAAGATTTTGGGCATCTCACAGAAGAATGCATCGCATTAAGAAAAGAAATTGGATACTTGTTGAGCAAGGGGCACTTGAAAGAATTATTGGGGAGAAAGAAGTCAAGGACTCAGGATCCTGAAAGGATCCCAGAGAAAGCTCCGGCCCCTCCAGCAGATGCACAAATTATAAACTTTATATCTGGAGGATCAGACATTTGTGGAACATCCTTCTCCGCAGCCAAAAGACATGCGATGGAAACCAAGATGGATAATGGAGATAGACCCATTCGAACATCCAGTGTCTCCGAAGGAAAAGTTATAACTTTTGACGAGGATGATCGTGTTGACATCCAGGATCCTTATCATGATGGTTTGGTTATCACTCTTTTTATTTCTAACCATTTTGTTCGCATGATCCTTATAGATGGAGGGAGCTCTATGAACATTATCCAGCTTGATGTTCTCAAGAAGATGAACATCCCTGAATCCGACATCATACCAAGATCCTCCGTGCTCGTGGGATTCAGTGGCGAGACTAAGAATACTCTGGGGGACATTAAACTCCCGATCTATATCGAAGGCCTACATTCTTACCAAAAGTTTTGTGTTATTGACTGTTTATCTTGTTGTAATGTGATCCTTGGCAGGCCTTGGATACACGATATGAAGGCAGTCCCATCCACTTATCATCAATGTGTGAAGCTTCCTAGCCCTTGGGGAATAGTGAAGATTGATAGTGATCAGCAAGAGGCTAAGAACTGCTACACCTCATCAATGAAACCAGCATCAAAGTCTAGGGAGCAATAGCAATCAAAGTATCCTCCAAGGGATGTCTTGGAGGCAAGAGAACAGGATATAATAGAAATCCTTATGGATCCGGATGATCCTGAATCTATAGTTTATATAGGATCAGGGATCCTTGGCGAAATGAAGGAAGACCTCATATCCTTCCTCAAGAGGAGAAAGACTACCTTTGCATGGAAACACGAAGACATGACAGGCATATCTAAAGATGTAATCACTCACAAACTTGGCATTGATAGGTCCTTCAAACCAATCCATCAAAGGAGAAGGAAATTTGCACCAGAAAGAAATGGCATTATCCAGGAGGAGGTAGAGAAATTACTCCGAGCAGGTATGATTAGAGAGGTCAAGTATCCAAGATGGTTGGCCAATGTGGTTGTTGTTCAAAAGAAAAACGGAAAGTGGAGGGTATGTGTCGATTTTACCGATTTAAATAAGGCATGTCCCAAGGATCCTTTCCCATTACCCCACATTGACTCCATGGTGGATGCAACTGCGGGTCATGAACTTTTAACTTTTATGGATGCTTCATCTGGATTTCAACAAATTCAAATGGAACCATCTGATCAAGAGGATACAGCCTTCATGACTCCAACTGGTATATACTGCTAAATTGCTATGCCGTTCGGACTAAGAAATGCAGGTGCAACTTATCAAAGGCCAGTGAATATGATGTTCAAGGATCAGATTGGACAAACTATGGAAGTTTACATATACGATATGGTGGTAAAATCAATAAAGGCTGAGGATCACCTAAGAGACTTAGAGGAAGCATTCAATATCCTTGATAAATATAATATGAAGCTTAATCCTTCAAAATGTCACTTTGGTGTTAAAGCAGGTAAATTCTTAGGATATATGGTGACAAAGAGAGGCATTGAAGCCAGCCCAGAACAAATCAAAGCAATAGTGAACATCAAGTCCCCTACCAATGCTAAGGATGTTCAGAGATTAACAGGCAGGATTGCAGCTTTAAACAGATTCATATCCAAATCTTCAGAAAAGTGCAAGGAATTCTATGATATCCTAAGGAAGAACAAGAAATTCGAGTGGACTGAGAAGCATGAAAGTGCCTTAAAAGCTCTTAAGGATTACCTATCCTCGGCCCCGGCTTTGATGAAACCAGAAAAAGGAGATGTGTTATCCTTATTGTTAGGGGAGGATTTTCTAACAATTAGTGATCCTTATTCGTTATCCTAATTAGTGATCCTTACTTCTGTGACAGGTGGTGATCCTCAGAAGAGCTTCAGGATCAGGATCATGGATCACTTTAAGGATCCTCGTACTGACGATTGTTTACTTATGTTTTGTAGCATCTCGCAGGTATATTAAGCTTGACCAAGTCTAGGCGACATTCCTGGAGAATATTCCTAAACTATGCTGCACGTGCTTGACCAAAAATAGACGTTATGGAGAACGTGGAGGCTTGGCACGAAAATCGGATAGTTAGTTTAGGTGGTTATTTCTATTTTAAAAAGGGAGTAACGAGCTAGTAGAAAACACTTAGTCATTTCTCAGTTACACACACTCGTAAAAACGCTCATACAAGCTCTCATTCAAACACTTAGCAATTACTTACACTTTTTACACATTTCACCGTAATGATCCTTGTACCTAGCTCGTTACTATCCGAAGTTGTAAACATTTATTCATTTATTTGAGCTTGGTGATCGGTAGTTTCCATCACCCGGGGTTTTTTGTGCCGGAGATCAACTCTTGATCAAGGGCTTTTTCCCCGTATAAATCCTTGTGTTGTTTGTGCACTTTACATTGAAGTGATCCTCATCGCTGTTATATATTTTAAGCATCATTCCCCTAAACAAAGAGTTTGGTTGCAATATCCTCATCAGATTTTTTTTGACCAAAACAGTTTGGCGCCCACCGTGGGGCAATTGGTGCTTCGTCCTTAAGAAAATACGCATTTCTGTGCTTAATTCGGATCACTACAACCAAGCAGATGGCTTCCTCATCGAAGAATGCTTCAAACTTGATGCCCTCATTCACTTCCTCACAAGGCGTTCCTCCTTTGCCTCCACCACCTTCTGGATCCCAGAAGAATACAGAGAATGCTGCGAAGAAACCGACTCCCATTTTCTCAAAACCACCTACTTCTTCTGTTTCAACTAATCCTACTACTAATGATCTCTATGCCTTGATTTTGCAGATGAGGAATCATGCACAAGAGCAGGATAAGACCAACGAAAGGATCCTCCGGGAGATTGACGAAATTAAGAAACAGAAGAAAACGGCAGAGGATCATTCCCCACTGATGCCCAGATCTTTGAATTTTGATACTCCGGTGATTACTTCTCAGCCGTCAGTGGTTCCAGACATTCAATATGCGGGTGGACCAAAAGGAGTGCACTACGGAACAACAGCTATGACCCAGGCACTAGGTTCATATTTCCAGCCAGCGGGATCCTATCCCCAGCATATGGGATCCCTCACGAGTACAGGAGGATATTCAGGAATGCAGCAGTTTCAAGGATCCTCCTTCGTCCCAGGATCATCCCAGGTTCAAGGATCCTCCTTCGTTCTAGGATCATCCCAGGTTCAAGGATCCTCCTTCGTCCCAGGATCATCCCAGGTTCAAGGATCCTCCTTTGTTCCAGGATCATCCCAGGTTCAAGGATCCTCCTTCGTCCCAGGATCATCCCAGGTTCAAGGATCCTCCTTCGTTCCAGGATCATCCCAGGTTCAAGGATCCTCCTTCGTTCCAGGATCATCCCAGGTTCAAGGATCCTCCTTCGTTCCAGGATCATCCCAGGTTCAAGGATCCTCCTTCGTTCTAGGATCATCCCAGGTTCAAGGATCCTCCTTTGTTCCAGGATCATCCCAGTTTCAGGGATCCTTCCAGATGCCAGGATCCTTGAGGAGTTTGCAAACAGGAAGTTCAGATGTCCATCAAGGAGATTTTATTCCAATGCAGACCAATGCCTCTACCGGTCCCTCGATCATTCCAGAGTCTCAACAATATGGATTAACCTCCATTCTTCCTAACTTGAATCCAATGGGAGGTAACACTTTCAATAATTCTCATACTACTAACCATGGTCTTATGCAGAATCCAGGTATCAATCATGCCATGGCCAGAGAATTGCAAAAGCTAAAGGATATGATCTCGAGTGTTCCGGGAGTAGTCAAACCTATTCCAGAGATTGCAGACGGGAGCCACAAGATATCTCGTTTTGCACCACCGATCTGTGATGCTGAGATACCCAAGAGGTTCCATGTGCCTACAATGAAACTGTGTGATGGTTCGACGGATCCTGAAGAACACATAGCACAATACAGGGAGAGGATGGAGATCAATCCAATCCCAGAAAAGTTAAAGGAAGCATGCCTGTGCAAAGGATTCGGATCCACTCTTACTGGATCAGCTCTCAAATGGCTGCTAAGTCTTCCTCCCTATTCTACCTCATTTGCTAACCTAGTTAACTTGTTTAATAATTAGTTTTCTTGTAGTAGAAAATTTGAACGATTAACTAGTGATTTATATAGGATAACCCAGGGTCATAATGAATCATTAAGGGATTACATTACCAAATTCAGTAAAGAATCCTTAGACATTCCCAACTTAGATATAGCCACGGCTGTTGAGGCCTTCAAAATGGGACTGCTTAGGGATTCGTTATTTTATGATGATCTTGTTATGACACCATGCAGGAACCTAGATGAGGTAAGAACCTGGGCCCTCAGGTTCATTCGGCTAGAGGATGACAAGAGGATTCAGGAGAGGATAACAGGATCCTCAAAGCAGGATAAGCAAGGATCCTCATTCAGGAACAACAAGTTCAGATCCTACAACAAATCTGATAATCAGAACGTGCATTCTATTGATCAAGAAGAGGATGATGAGGATTATCCTCCAATTTCTGAATATTGCTTTAGTGTTGATAACAATGAACTAATCCTTGCCATGCAGAACTTAGGTGATAAAGCTAGATGGCCAAGAAAGAATGATAGGCCGGCTGCAACTAAGGATAAATCAAAGTGGTGTGCATATCATGAAGATTTTGGGCACCTCACAGAAGAATGCATTGCATTAAGAAAGGAAATTGGATACTTGTTGAGCAAAGGGCATCTAAAAGAGTTATTGGGAAGGAAAAAGTCAAGGACTCAGGATCCTGAAAGGATCCCTGAGAAGGCTCCAGCCCCTCCAGCAGATGCACAAGTGATAAACTTTATTTCTGGAGGATCCGACATTTGTGGCACATCCTTCTCAGCAGCTAAGAGGCATGCAAAGGAAACTAAAATGGATAATGGAGAAAGACCAGTTCGAACATCAAGTGTCTCCGAAGGAAAAGTCATAACCTTTGATGAAGAGGATCGTGTTGATATCCAGGATCCTCATCACGATGGTTTAGTTATTACTCTTTTCATTTCTAACCATTTTGTCCGCAGGATCCTTATAGACGGAGGAAGTTCAGTGAACATTATCCAGCTTGATATTCTAAAGAGGATGGGTATCCCTGAATCAGAGATCATACCAAGATCCTCCGTGCTCGTGGGATTCAGTGGCGAAACTAAGAACACCCTGGGGGACATTAAACTCCCAATATATATTGAAGGCTTACACTCTTATCAAAAATTTTGTGTTATTGACTGTTTATCTTGTTGTAATGTTATCCTTGGCAGGCCCTGGATACACGATATGAAAGCAGTCCCGTCTACTTACCATCAATGTGTGAAGCTCCCTAGTCCTTGGGGAATAGTAAAGATTGATAGTGATCAGCAGGAGGCTAAGAATTGCTATACTTCATCGATGAAGCCAGCCTCGAAGTCAAGGGAGCAATAGCAATCAAGGTATCCTCCGAGGAATGTCTTGGAGGCCAGAGAACAGGATGTGGTAGAAATCCTCATGGATCCCGATGATCCTGAATCCAAAATCTATATCGGATCAGGGATCCTTGGCGAAATGAAAGAAGACCTCATATCCTTCCTCAAAAGGAGAAAGACTACCTTTGCATGGAAACACGAAGATATGACTGGTATATCCAAAGATGTTATCACTCACAAGCTCGGCATCGACAGATCCTTCAAACCAATCCATCAAAGGAGAAGGAAGTTTGCACCAGAAAGGAATGCTATTATCCAGGAAGAGGTAGAGAAATTGCTCCGGGCAGGTATGATTAGAGAGGTCAAGTATCCAAGATGGTTGGCCAATGTGGTTGTTGTTCAAAAGAAAAACGGAAAGTGGAGGGTATGTGTCGATTTTACCGATTTAAATAAGGCATGTCCCAAGGATCCTTTCCCTTTACCCCACATTGACTCCATGGTGGATGCAACTGCGGGTCATGAACTGTTAACTTTTATGGATGCTTCATCTGGATTTCAACAAATCCAAATGGAACCATCCGACCAAGAGGATACAGCCTTCATGACTCCAACTGGTATATATTGCTATATTGCTATGCCGTTCGGATTGAGAAATGCAGGTGCAACGTACCAAAGGCTGGTGAATATGATGTTCAAGGATCAGATTGGACAAACTATGGAGGTTTACATAGATGATATGGTGGTAAAATCCTTAAAAGCTGAGGATCACCTAAGAGACTTGGAGGAAGCATTCGATATCCTTGACAAATATAACATGAAACTTAATCCTTCAAAATGTCACTTTGGTGTTAAAGCAGGTAAATTCTTAGGATATATGGTGACAAAGAGAGGCATCGAAGCTAGCCCGGAACAAATCAAAGCAATAGTGAACATCAAATCTCCGGCCAATGCTAAGGATGTTCAAAGGCTAACAGGAAGGATAGCAGCCTTGAACAGATTCATATCCAAGTCCTCCGAGAAGTGTAAAGAATTCTATGATATCCTAAGGAAGAACAAGAAATTTGAGTGGACGGAGAAGCATGAAAATGCTTTAAAAGCCCTCAAAGATTACCTATCCTCGGCCCCGGCTTTGATGAAACCAGAAAAAGGTGATGTGTTATCCTTGTATCTTGCTGTATCCTCAAAAGCGGTAAGTGCGGTCCTTGTTAAGGATCATCAAGGTACACAACATCCTGTCTATTATGTAAGTAAAAGTTTACTTGATGCCGAATCCAGGTATTCACACCTTGAAAAACTTATTCTCGCATTAATAATGGCATCTACCAAGTTAAGACATTATTTTGAAACTCATGTTATCATTGTTAAAACTAATTTTCCAATTAAGAATGTCCTCAGGAAACCAGAGATGTCAGGAAGGATGGCTAAGTGGGCAGTAAAGCTGAGTGCATATGATATAAGATATGAGCCTAGGACAGCCATCAAATCCCAAGCATTAGCTGACTTTGTGGCTGATTTCAGTAGTGATTTACAAGAAGAAGCTGAGCTAGAAGTCCAGCAGCTAGAAGAGACCAAGGATCCTTGGATACTCTATACTGATGGATCCTCAAACGTCAAAGGCACAGGGCTTGGAATACTACTAAAATCGCCACAGGGGGACATAATACCCCATTCTATAGCTTGTGAGTTCCAAACCACTAATAATGAGGCTGAATATGAAGCCTTAATTGCTGGTTTGCAAATTGCAAAATATATGGGGATCAGGTATCTTGAGGTACACGTAGATTCTTTGTTGATTACAAACCACTTTAATGGATCATATGCTGTTAAAGGTGAAAAGCTAACCAAATATTTGGAGATAGTCAAAAGTTTGGCACTCTCTTTTGTTTCCTTTAGTTTGTCACAGGTACCAAGGGAAGAAAATACAGAAGCTGATGCATTGGCTAACTTAGGATCATCTTTGAAAATCCCAGAGGATATCAGGATTCCCATTATCCATATCCTGACCCCGGCTATCGAGGATCACCAGACTATGGAGATAGGAGATGATTCTGCAGTTATCCCTAGTGAGGATACTCAATCCTATTCAGGATCCGGATCATGGATCTCACCAATTATGAGATACTTACAACATGGAGAGATTCCTACAGGAGAAAACCCTAGGGCTTTCAAATCTAAGGTATCTCAATTCACAATTATGAATAATATGTTGTATAGGCGATCTCTTGCAGGACCATACTTGAGATGCATTGAGGATCCTGAAGTTCAAGAAGTTTTAAAAGACTTCCATGAAGGAGATTGTGGAAACCACACTGGGGGCATGGCGTTATTCTCAAGGATCCTGAGGACAGGATATTACTGGCCAACCATGAAGAAAGATGCTGTGGAGTATGCCAGAAGATGCGATCCTTGCCAGAGACACAGCAATATCCTTCATCAACCAGCTGAATTATTGCATCCTATATCCTCCTCTTGGCCATTTATGAGATGGGGTATGGATATAGTTGGCAAGCTCCCTAAGGCACCTGGTGGAAAAGTATTCATGCTAGCTATGACTGATTACTTCTCCAAATGGATAGAGGCTGAAGCTTTTGCCCAAGTTAGAGAAAAGGAAGTTATATCCATCATTAAAAGAAATATTATAACTAGATTTGGAATTCCTTCTGAGATTATATGTGATAATGGTTCCCAATTTATTGGGGGCAGAACCACTAACTTTTGTGACAGCTGGGGGATTAAGATGATAACATCAACACCAGTCCACCCACAAGCTAATGGTCAAGCAGAATCATCTAACAAGATCATCTTCAACAACTTGAAGAAGAAGCTTGGATCCAAGAAAGGGAAATGGGCAGAAGAACTACCCTATGTGCTCTGGGCTGACAGGACAACCCCTAAGAATGCTACTGGTCAAACACCATTCTCTTTGGTGTTTGGGGCATAATCAGTGATCCCAACAGAAATGGTGGTTCCTACTGCTAGAACAAGTACTCGTGATCCTGAGGAAAATAATAAAAACTTGGCTCAAGACCTGGATACTATCGAAGAAATCAGGGATATGGCTAGGATAAGGATGGCCAGTTATCAGCAAAGAATGGCTGGTGCTTACAAAAAAAATGTCATGATCAGGAGGTTTCAAGTTGGAGATATGGTATTAAGGAAAGCATTCCAAAATACTACCAATCCTGCTGATGGGAAGTTGGCTCCAAAATAGGAAGGCCCTTATTTGATTGAAGCTGAAGCAGGAAAGGGGGCATATAGATTGCTAACCATGGAAGGTGATTTGCTACCAAGAGCTTGGAATGCTGTCCACTTGAAGAAATATTTCATGTGACAAGGATCCTCATGGCAGAGGTGATCCTAGCGAAAGGGATATCCTTAAAGGATCCTCAAAGTATCGATGATCCTTACTTAGGTAATATCCTAAACTTAAGCTATTTCATTTTATTATTTTCTCTTATAAGGATAAGGATCATGTATCCTTTATCCATCTCTCACGTGAGTTTAAGTTTTGAAAGTTCAGGTATCCTTAGCATAACGTTGGTTATCCACAGAAGCAATCCGTCTTTTGGGTTTAACCCCAGTTATTCGGGCTTGTCCCCAGATTCCGCCTGTAGCGCACGATGATCCTGGTATAGTTCAAGGCTTTGGGACCAGTACTCGTTCTAGGGGCTGATAATTCCATTGTTCTGGCTATGCTTAGGATCCTACGTATAATGGTAGACGTACCATACATCCGTCCATAAGGTTTCTAACGTTTTCACGTTAGCTAAGGTTTTGGCATTTTCATGTCACTAAGTTTGGATAGTCGCCAGTTAGGGCCATACTCCAGTTTACACACGATCCATGGGCTTGTCCCCAGTTATCCTTGGGCTTGTCCCCAGTTATCCATGGGCTTGTCCCCAGTTATCCTTGGGCTTGTCCCCAGTTGCTAACTCTTCTCTTATATTGGCTTAGTC
The DNA here is from genome assembly GCA_030545235.1 of Helianthus tuberosus. Taxonomy (NCBI): domain Eukaryota; kingdom Viridiplantae; phylum Streptophyta; class Magnoliopsida; order Asterales; family Asteraceae; genus Helianthus; species Helianthus tuberosus. The sequence goes on from CM060436.1 coordinate 31,054,586, forward strand.
CCAAGTTATGCTCTATTTCAGGTCCTTGAAGATAGGCAGCTAGGGATCCTTGTTCCTTATTTCACTCTAAGGTTTATCTTATAGTTATCCTTATTATGGTTAGGATTCTAACTTGGATCCTCATGTATGATCCTTAACTCTTTTGATTTTATTCATTATTCTTTTAAATAACCCTCATACTTGACAACTGAACTTGTATTTCTTAAATCATATCACTTTTTAAACCTATCGGTTATGGGATATGTGATCCTTGTTCATATCCTAAACTTTTTGGATATCTTTTCTAATTTTTCAAGGCTTGATAAGTATAAGCAGAATGAACATTACAACAGTTGGAAAGTAACATATTAAAAAAGGATAACAACACATGATAAGCGACAAAAGGTTAAGTTTTTATTTATTAACATAAGGCTAACCCTTTAAAAGTTGTCAAAATTACCTACCCAAGCATCTACCAGCAAAACGTGGCCCGTCCGCTGGGATAGGTAAAGGGTGTCCATGATAATGAGTTCAAAGGTAGTGCAGGAATATAAAGGCGGCAGGATCACAATGGCTTCATCCCCCAAACAGAGGATCCCTCCACCAAATGCAATCCTGCCTATTGTCCAAAGGATCATACATGATCCTTAAACCTAAGAACTATTGTTTAGAGTTATTATAGACCCACCATTGTTCAAAAACATCAACAATCCAAAAAACTACCAAACCATAAAAAATGGGCTCCGGCCACGTCTAGAAATTTCCATCATCGCCCATTTTTGCAGCTCACACCTTCGCTGCATTACCATCACCACCCGCCGCTGCATCCTCAGCTTTATCCTTCAACCCACTGCCACTAGCCTCAATTGTCAGAATCTCCTCAGCCTCCTCTTCATCACCCAGTTCAGCCAGCCTCGCCTTCCATTCTTCAATTTCCCAGCTACTTTTGTCAAAGGCAGGATCCTGAGCTTCCAAGGCCATTTGAAGCTTGGTTTTGTACATTGCTATGGCGGCAGAAACTTTAGCATCATCTGTGATCTCTTGCCTTTCATAGTCAAAGTTAACCAGCACCTTAGCCATCTTCTGCTTAGTATCCTGGAGTTCCTTCTGAAGATCAGCAAGTGCAAGATCCTTGAGCATAGCAACCTGCTGGAGATCGGCAATCTTCTTATCTTGATCCTCAACATGGCCGACGTAATCCTCGATCTCAGCAAATTTCTGCAAAGGAAAAGGATAAAACAGTTCAAGAGCAAGTGATCCTTAGATCAGCAGGATATACAAACAGAGATAGTGATCCTTACATCATTGAAGTACTCGAGGAACTGGTGGCGAATTAAGGGCAGACCCTGCAAATCCTCAGCCTCGGAAGTCTTTCTTTTCTTGATTCCCTTCCCCTTGAGGGGTGCCTTGGGGATTGAGGCTGTCGGGCTAGTAGGGACCTTTCTTTTGGAGGATTTGACAGTGGTGAGATCGGTGACACTGAACCTTGAAGCAGCTTTGGCAGATTTTCCAGCACCTACACAACCAAAACGAGATAAGTATCTTTTCTTAATATACATTTAACTATTTATTAAAATTTTAAACAAGGATACTTACTCGACATTGTGACAGAGCCTGAGGATACCTCCTATGAGTCTTGGGTTATTGTCTTAAAAGTTCTAATTTCAGGTTCAAGTCCCCAGAAAGTAGCAAGTCTTTCCCTGGTTGCGGGTGTCGTGATGAGATGTGAAAAGGAGATGGCTGCATGACACAAGACAAAGAAGGGGTTAGTGATCCTATTACAAAAACATGACGATCTGGTGATCCTTCCCAGGATCCTCCAGCCTACCATGGGTGGACCATGTTCTCGGTAAATGCTCTCCATCTGGAATGGTATCCCTTCTTACAAAGAAGAAGCGACGCTTCCAATCTTTGTCGTTTTTGGTGACTTTGAGAAGAGGATGATCTGCACTGGGTTTTCGTTTGAATAAATAACGATGGGAACCGAAGGTAGTAAGATCATACAACTCCGCCAGTTCTGACATTCCTAAATCAAGACTCTCCTGCTCAATGATCCTCTCTAGGGTGTATAAAACCCTCCAAATCATCGGCATGGCTTGAATGTAAGATATGCCGGTAAGGGAAAAGAAGGATTGTGTGAACTCCGGGAAAGGATAGGTGTACCCTATAGCAAATGGAGTGACTGGAAAGGCAACCCATGTATCAGAAACATAGTCGCTTAGAACAGTTGGATCGAAGGGTTTGAAAAAGACATTCGCTGGGAAACGGTGACGGATGTTATCTACTTGTGCGTCGTTAAAGCAACACCTCTCGTTCACTGAGTCTTTGATGATCTTTTGACTCTTCAAAGGGCTATCCTTTTTGTGATCCTTGGCCGGTGAACTTCGGAGCAACATTTTCGGAATGACGAAGATAAAGATAGAGAAACAGAGTAAGAGGGAAGGAAGAGGAGAAAGAATTACCTGGTTGTTCGTCGACTGAGAATTTAAAGGGAGTCTCTTTCGAATTTGAATGCATAATGATCCTATCTATATCTCTATTTATAATTATGATTCTGCAGGATTGTCACTTCCGTGACATCATCATCGCAACGGCTAGTTCTATTTTAACGGCTATATATCCGTTAGTTAGTTACGGATAAGATCAAGAAAACATAACTCGCCAAATTTTACAAATTACTCCTTATATTTTGGGGGCAATTGTTAGGGGAGGATTTTCTAACAATTAGTGATCCTTATTCGTTATCCTAATTAGTGATCCTTACTTCTGTGACAGGTGGTGATCCTCAGAAGAGCTTCAGGATCAGGATCATGGATCACTTTAAGGATCCTCGTACTGACGATTGTTTACTTATGTTTTGTAGCATCTCGCAGGTATATTAAGCTTGACCAAGTCTAGGCGACATTCCTGGAGAATATTCCTAAACTATGCTGCACGTGCTTGACCAAAAATAGACGTTATGGAGAACGTGGAGGCTTGGCACGAAAATCAGATAGTTAGTTTAGGTGGTTATTTCTATTTTAAAAAGGGAGTAACGAGCTAGTAGAAAACACTTAGTCATTTCTCAGTTACACACACTCGTAAAAACGCTCATACAAGCTCTCATTCAAACACTTAGCAATTACTTACACTTTTTACACATTTCACCGTAATGATCCTTGTACCTAGCTCGTTACTATCCGAAGTTGTAAACATTTATTCATTTATTTGAGCTTGGTGATCGGTAGTTTCCATCACCCGGGGTTTTTTGTGCCGGAGATCAACTCTTGATCAAGGGCTTTTTCCCCGTATAAATCCTTGTGTTGTTTGTGCACTTTACATTGAAGTGATCCTCATCGCTGTTATATATTTTAAGCATCATTCCCCTAAACAAAGAGTTTGGTTGCAATATCCTCATCAGATTTTTTTTGACCAAAACACTTATATCTTGCGGTATCCTCAAAAGCAGTAAGTGTCGTCCTTGTTAAGGATCACGAAGGTACACAACATCCTGTCTATTATGTAAGTAAGAGTTAACTTGATGCTGAATCCAGGTATTCACACTTAGAAAAACTTATCCTTGCGTTAATTATGGCATCTACCAAATTAAGACATTATTTTGAAACTCATGTTATTATCGTTAAAACTAATTTTCCAATCAAGAACGTCCTCAGGAAACCTGAAATGTCAGGAAGGATGGCTAAGTGGGCAGTGAAGCTAAGTGCATATGATATAAGATACGAGCCCAGGACAGCCATTAAATCCCAAGCATTAGCTGACTTTGTGGCAGATTTCAATAGTGATTTACAAAAGGAAGCTGAATTAGAAGTCCAGCAGCTAGAAGAGACCAAGGATCCTTGGATACTCCACACTGATGGATCCTCAAACATCAAGGGAACAGGGCTTGGAATACTACTAAAACTGCCACAGGGGGACATAATACCCCACTCTATAGCTTGTGAGTTCCAAACCACTAACAATGAGGCTGAATACGAAGCCTTGATAGCTGGATTACAAATCGCTAAGCATATGAGGATCAGGTATCTTGAGGTACATGTAGATTCTTTGTTAATCACTAATCAATTTAATGGATCCTATGCTATTAAAGGTGAAAAGCTAATCAAATATCTGGAGTTAGTCAAAGAATTGGCACTCACTTTTGTATCCTTTAGTTTGACACAGGTACCATGGGAAGAGAATGCAGAGGCAGATGCACTAGACAATTTAGGATCATCCTTGAAGATCCCGGAGGATATCAAGATCCCTATTATCCATATCCTGACCCCGGCTATCGAGGATCATGTGGCTATGGAGATAGGAGAGAATTCTGCAATTATCCCTAGTGAGGATACTCAAACTCATTCAGGATCATGGATCCTCCCAATCACGAGATACTTACAACATGGAGAGATTCCTACAGGAGAAAACCCTAGGGCTTTCAAAATTAAGGTATCTCAATTCACAATTTTAAATAATATGTTGTATAGACGATCTCTTGCAGGACCATACTTAAGATGCATTGAGGATCCTGAAATCCAAGAAGTTTTAAAAGGCTTCCATGAAGGAGATTGTGGAAACCACACTGGGGGCAGGGCGTTATTCTCAAGGATCCTGAGGACAGGATACTACTGGACAACCATGAAGAGAGATGCCGTGGAGTATGCTAAGAGATGTGATCCTTGTCAGAGACACAGCAATATCCTTCATCAACCAGCTGAATTTTTGCATCCTATATCCTCCTCTTGGCCATTTATGAGATGGGGTATGGATATAGTTGGTAAGCTCCCTAAGGCACCTGGTGGAAAAGTATTAATGCTCGCTATGACTGATTACTTCTCCAAGTGGATAGTGGCTGAAGCTGTTGCCCAAGTCAGAGAAAAGGAAGTTATATCCTTCATTAAAAGAAATATTATAACTAGATTCGGTATTCCTTCTGAAATTATATGTGATAATGGTTCCCAATTCATTGGGGGCAAAACCACTAACTTTTGTGACAGCTGGGGGATTAAGATGATAACATCAACACCAGTCCACCCACAAGCTAATGGACAGGCAGAATCCTCCAATAAGATCATCATCAACAATTTGAAGAAGAAGCTTGGATCCAAGAAAGGGAAATGGGCAGAAGAATTACCTTATGTGCTTTGGGCTGATAGGACGACTCCTAAGAATGCTACAGGCCAAACTCCATTCTCTTTGGTATTTGGGGCAGAATCAGTGATCCCTATAGAAATGGTGGTTCCAACTGCTAGAACCAGTATTCGTGACCCTGAGGAAAATGATGAGAACTTGGTTCAAGACCTGGATACTATAGAAGAAATCAGAGATTTGGCAAGGATAAGGATGGCCAGTTATCAGCAAAGAATGACCGGTGCATACAACAAAAATGTGAGGATCTGGAAATTCCAAATTGGTGATATGGTACTAAGGAAAGCATTTCAGAATACCACCAATCCTACTGATGGAAAGTTGGCACCAAAATGGGAAGGCCCCTACTTGATTGAAGCTGAGGCAGGAAAGGGGGCATATCGATTGCTAACAATGGAAGGTGACTTACTACCAAGAGCTTGGAATGCTATCCATTTGAAGAGATATTTCATGTGATAAGGATCCATGATCCTCACATGATAAATATCCTTAAAGGATCCTTAAAGCACAGATGATCCTCATTTTTGGTAACATTCTAATCTTAAACTATTTCGTTTCCTTACTTTTTCACATAAGGATAAGGATCTTGCATCCTTTATCCCCATTTCACGAGATTTTGAGTTTTGAAGGTTCAGGTACTCTTAGCAAAAGCATGATTATCCACACAAGCAACCAGTTACTTGGGTTTGACCCCAGTTATCCTTGGGTTTGACCCCAGTTCCGCCAGTAGCGCACGATGATCCTGGTATAGTTCATGGCAGTGGGACCAGTACTCGTTTTAGGGGCTGATAATTCCATTGTACTGGCTATACCTAGGATCCTACGTATAATGGTAGACGTACCATACATCCGTTCTTAAGGTTTCTAGCGTTTTCACGCTAGCTAAGGTTTTGGCATTTTCATGCCACTAAGTTTGGATAGTCGCCAGTTAGGGCCATACTCCAGTTAACATACGATCCTTGGGCTTGTCCCCAGTTATCCTTTGGGCTTGTCCCCGGTTATCCTTTGGGCTTGTCCCCAGTTGCTAACCTTTATCTTATAAGGTTTGTTGTGTGATTATCCTGGTTATAATAATATTAAGAGTTAGGATCCTAACTTGGATCCTCAGGTATGATCCTTAACTATTTTGATTTTATTATTTGAATAACCCTAATACTTTGACAACTGAACTCATGATCCTTAAAATATACCACTTTTTGGAATTTTTCAACTATAGGATATTTGATCCTGCATTATATCCTAAATTTTTTATCTAAGTTGTTCAACTTTTCTTACTCAGGCAAGTGTAAATCAAAACAATTGAAAAATAAAACAACAACAAGGATATCAACACAAGATAAGCCAAAAAAGATTAAGGTTATTTTATTAACAAAAGTTTAACCATCAAAGGTTGTCAAAATTACCTACCCCGAGCATCTACCAGCAATACGTGGCCCGTCCGCTGGGGTAGGTAAAGGGTGTCCATTGTCTAAAGGTCTTAGTATTGCAGGAATTAAAAAGATGGCAGGATCACAATGGCTTCATCCCCCAAACAGAGGATCCCTCCACCAATTGTAATCCTACCTATTGTCCAAAGGATCATTCATGATCCTTAACCCTAATAGCTATTGTTTAGTTATTACAGACCATCATTGTTTTAAAAACATCACAACCACAAAAAACTACCACCAAATTTAAAAATTGGGCTCCGGCTGCGTCTAAGAATGTCCATTATCGCCCAATTGTGCAGCCTACACCTTCGCTGCATCCTCATCCCCTCCAGCTTCGGTATCCTTAACCTGATCCTTCCCACTGCCTCCAGCTTCGATCGTCAAAACCTCCTCAGCCTCTTCATCATCTTCAAGATCAGCCAACCTTGCTTTCCAGCCCTCAACGTCCCAGCTGCTTCTGTCGAAGTTAGGATCTTGAGCTTCCTGGGCCATCTTTAGTTTTTTCTGATACATTGTGATGGCAGCAGAGACCTTTGCACCTTCTATGAGATCATGTTTCTCATAGTCAACGTCGATCTGGATTTTAGCCGTCTTAGTCTTGGCATCTTGAAGGGCCTTTTCAAGATCAGCAATCTTGAGATCCTTAAGTACTGCAACTTGTTGAAGGTCAGCAATCTTCTTATCCTGCTCCTCGACGCTTCCCACATAATCTTCAATCTCAGCAAATTTCTGCAAAGAAAAAAGACAAAGCAGTTCGAGATCAGATGATCCTCAAATGAGTAGGATACCTAGGCAGAATAGATGATCCTCACGTCATTGAAGTATTCAAGGAACTGGTGGCGGATCAATGGTAGGCCTTGTAGGTCCTCCGTGTCAGAAGTTTTCCTCTTCTTGCCACCCCTTCCTTTAGTGGGTGCCTTGGGAATGGAGATGCTAGGACTGGTAGTGGCCCTCTTCTTCCTGGATCAAACAACATCAAGGTCGGCTGTGTTGAATTGGGAGGCAGGCTTGGAAGATTTTCCGGCACCTACAAATTTAAAGCAAGATAAGTATCCTTATCCTATTTCAATATAACTATTTATTCTAATATTCAACTATGCAAAAAGCAGGATACTTACTTGACATGGTGATGGAACCTGAGGATACTTCTTGTGAGTCTTGGGTGTCTATCTTGAATGACCTTATTTCAGGATCAAGCTTCCAAAAAGCAGCAAGCCTATCCTTGGTTGTGGGTGTTGTGAGGAGGTGCGAGACAGAAATAGCTGCATAACACAAAACAAAAAGGGGTTAGTGATTCTTTCACAAGAGCCAGATTACCTGATGATCCTTCTCAGGATCCTCTGTCCTACCATTGGTGGACCACTTCCTGGGTAAATGCTTTCCGTTTGGGATGGTATCCCTCCTGACAAAGAAGAAGCGTCGTTTCCAATTTGGGTCATTCTTGGTGGCCTTAAAAATGGGGTGTTCTTCGCCGGGTTTTCGCTTAAACAGATATCGATGTAATCCAAACGTCATGAGATCATACATCTGTGTCAGCTCTGACATTCCTAAATCAATCCCTTCCTGCTCTATGATCCTCTCCAAGGTATACAAGACCCTCCAAATCATCGGCATAGCTTGGATGTAAGAGATGCCGGTAAGAGAAAAGAAGGATTCTGTAAAGTCTGGAAAAGGATAGGTGTATCCTATGGTGAATGGAGTAACTGGAAAGGCAACCCATGTTTCAGAAACATATTCGCTCAGAATAGTTGGATCGAAGGGTTTGAAAAAGGTGTTCGCCGGAAAGCAGAGACGGATCTTATCTATTTGAGCATCGTTAAAGCAACACCTCTCATGTATTGAGTCTTTGATAATCCCTTGACTCTTCAAGGGGCTATCCTTCTGGTGATCCTTGGTGGGGGAAGACCGGAGCATCATTGATGTTGGTTAAGAAAGAAAAACAGAGTAAGAGAAGGAGAGATAAGAGAAGAGATACCTGATTGATCTTCGACCGAGAATTTAAAGGGAGTTTCTTCGAATTTAAATGCATATTGATCCTATCTCTAACTCCTATTTATAATGATGATTTGCAGGATTGTCACTTCAGTGACGTCAGCTTTGCAACGGCTAGTCCGTCTCCAACGGCTAGTTATCCGTTAGTTTGTTGGGGATAAGATCGAAAAAATATAATTCGTTTATTTACGATATAACTCCTTATATTTTGGGGGCAATTGTTAGGGGTGGATTTCTAAGTGACCCGTGATCCTCAAATATTATCCTGTTTGGTGATCCTTACTTCTGTGTCAGTTAGTGATCCTCAGAAGTGCTTCAGGATCAGGATCATAGATCATCCTAAGGATCCTTATACTAATGATTGTCTGTTTTGAATTCGTAACTGTTTTGCAGGAATATCAATTGGGACTTGGTCTTGGCGATATTTCTGGAGAATATTCTAACTCTATTCCGCACGTGCTTGGTCAGAAATGGACGTTGTGGAGTCGTGGAGGACTTGCACCATTTGCGGATAGTTTGTTACTTAGATTGTTACTAGATTTAAATGGGGTAGCGAGCTAATTAGACAACACTTATGCTATTTTTGGCTACACACACTCTGAAAACCGCTCACACCAGCTCTCGTTCATTCACTTAGCGATTTCATACATTTTTTACACAATACACTATAGTGATCCTTGTACTTAGCTCGCTATCATCCGAAGTTGTAGCACATTATTTGTTTAATTTGAGTTGGTGATCGGTAGTTTCCATCACCCGGGGTTTTTTGTGCCGGAGATCAACTCTTGATCAAGGGCTTTTTCCCTGTATAAACCTTGTGTCGCTTGTTATTTATTTTTCATAGTGATCCTTATTGCTATAAACCAATTCAAGCATCATACCCCTTAACAGAGAGTTTGGTTGTATTATCCTCATCAGATTTTTTGACCAAAACAGCAATGACTCAGGCTTCAGGGTTACACTTTCAACCATCAGGATCCCATCCTCAGCATATAGGATCCTTTGCAAGCTCAGGAGGATACTTGGGAGCGCAGCAGATTCAAGGGTGCTGGCCATTTCAAGGATCCTCCCATGTTCCAGGATCCTTCCAAGTTCAAGGATCCTCCTATGTTCAAGGATCCTCCCAGGTTCAAGGATCCTCCTATGGTCAAGGATCCTCCCAGGTTCAAGGATCCTCCTATGTTCAAGGATCCTCCCAGGTTCAAGGATCCTCTTATATTCCAGGATCCTCCCAGGTCCAAGGATACTCACAGTTTCAAGGATCCTTCCAGATTCCGGGATCCTTAAGGAGTTTGCAATCAGGAAGTTCCGACATCCATCAGGGAGATTTCATTCCAATGCAAACCATTGCTTCTACTGGTCCATCGGTCGTTCCAGAGCCCCAACAATATGGATTAACATCCACTCTTCCTAATTTGAATCCAATGGGAGGTAACACTTTTAATAATTCTTATACTACTAACCATGGCCTTATGCAGGATACAAGTATCAATCATGCCATGGCCAGAGAATTGCAAAAGTTAAAGGACATGATATCAAGTGTCCCAGGAGTGGTCAAGCCTATCCCAGAGATTGCAGATGGGAGCCACAAGATATCTCATTTTGCACCACCAATCTGTGATGCTGAGATACCCAAGAGGTTCCATGTGCCTACCATGAAGTTGTATGATGGTTCAACGGATCCTGAGGAACACATAGCTCAGTACAGGGAAAGGATGGAGATCAATCCCATCCCAGAAAGGTTAAAGGAAGCGTGTCTGTGCAAGGGATTTGGATCCACTCTTACTGGATCGGCTCTTAAATGGCTGCTAAGTCTTCCTCCTTACTCTATTACCTCATTTGCTAATCTAGTTAACCTATTTAATAACCAATTTTCTTGTAGTAGGAAATTTGAGCGTTTGACTAGTGATCTGTATAGGATAACCCAAGGTCATAATGAATCATTAAGGGATTATATCACTAAATTAAGACATTATTTTGAAACTCATGTTATTATCGTTAAAACTAATTTTCCAATCAAGAATGTCCTCAGGAAACCTGAAATGTCAGGAAGGATGGCTAAGTGGGCAGTGAAGCTTAGTGCATATGATATAAGATTTGAGCCTAGGACAGCCATTAAATCCCAAGCATTAGCTGACTTTGTGGCAGATTTCAGTAGTGATTTACAAAAGGAAGCTGAGTTAGAAGTCCAGCAGCTAGAGGAGACCAAGGATCCTTGGATACTCTACACTGATGGATCCTCAAACATCAAGGGAACAGGGCTTGGAATACTACTAAAATCGCCACAAGGGGGGCATAATACCCCACTCTATAGCTTGTGAGTTCCAAACCACTAACAATGAGGCTGAATACGAAGCCTTGATAGCTGGCTTGCAAATTGCTAAGCATATGAGGATCAGGTATCTTGAGGTACATGTAGATTCTTTGTTAATCACTTTAATGGATCCTATGCTGTTAAAGGGGAAAAGCTAATCAAATATCTGGAGTTAGTCAAAGAATTGGCACTCTCTTTTGTATCCTTTAGTTTGACACAGGTACCAAGGGAAGAGAATGCAGAGGCAGATGCACTAGCCAATTTAGGATCATCCTTGAAGATCCCGGAGGATATCAATATCCCTATTATCCATATCCTGACCCCGGCTATCGAGGATCATGTGACTATGGAGATAGGAGAGGATTCTGCAATCACCCCTAGCGATGATAATCAATCCCATTCAGGATCATGGATCCTCCCAATCATGAGATACTTACAACATGGAGAGATTCGTACAGGAGAAAACCCTAGGGCTTTTAAAATTAAGGTATCTCAATTCACAATTTTAAATAATATGTTGTATAGACGATCTCTTGCAGGACCATACTTAAGATGCATTGAGGATCCTGAAATCCAAGAAGTTTTAAAAGACTTCCATGAAGGAGATTGTGGAAACCACACTGGGGGCAGGGCATTATTCTCAAGGATACTGGCCAACCATGAAGAGAGATGCTGTGGAATATGCTAAGAGATGTGATCCTTGTCAGAGACACAGCAATATCCTTCATCAACCAGCTGAACTTTTGCATCCTATATCCTCCTCTTGGCCATTTATGAGATGGGGTATGGATATAGTTGGTAAGCTCCCTAAGGCACCTGGTGGAAAAGTATTCATGCTTGCTATGACTGATTACTTCTCCAAGTGGATAGAGGCTGAAGCCTTTGCCCAACTCAGAGAAAAAGAAGTTATATCCTTTATTAAAAGAAATATTATAACTAGATTTGGTATTCCTTCTGAAATTATATGTGATAATGGTTCCCAATTCATTGGGGGCAGAACCACTAACTTTTGTGACAGCTGGGGGATTAAGATGATAACATCAACACCAGTCCACCCACAAGCTAATGGTCAGGCAGAATCCTCCAATAAGATCATCATCAACAATTTGAAGAAGAAGCTTGGATCCAAGAAAGGGAAATGGGCAGAAGAATTACCTTATGTGCTTTGGGATGATAGGACAACTCCTAAGAAGGCTACAGGCCAAACTCCATTCTCTTTGGTATTTGGGGCAGAGTCAGTGATCCCTACAGAAATGGTGGTTCCAACTGCTAGAACCAGTATTCGTGATCCTGAGGAAAATGATGAGAACTTGGTTCAAGACCTGGATACTATAGAAGAAATCAGAGATTTGGCAAGGATAAGGATGGCCAGTTATCAGCAAAGAATGGCCGGTGCCTACAACAAAAATGTTAGGATCAGGAAATTCCAAGTTGGTGATATGGTACTAAGGAAAGCATTTCAGAATACCACTAATCCTGCTGATGGAAAGTTGGCACCAAAATGGGAAGGCCCTTATTTGATTGAAGCTGAGGCAGGAAAGGGGGCATATCGATTGCTAACAATGGAAGGTGACTTACTACCAAGAGCTTGGAATGCTGTCCATTTGAAGAGATATTTCATGTGATAAGGATCCATGATCCTCACATGATGAACATCCTTAAAGGATCCTTACAGCACAGATGATCCTCATTTTTGGTAACATTCTAATCTTAAACTATTTCGTTTCCTTACTTTTTCACATAAGGATAAGGATCTTGCATCCTTTATCCCCATTTCACGAGATTTTGAGTTTGGAAGGTTCAGGTACTCTTAGCAAAAGCATGATTATCCACACAAGCAACCAGTTACTTGGGTTTGACCCCAGTTATCCTTGCGTTTGACTCCAGTTCCGCCAGTAGCGCACGATGATCCTGGTATAGTTCATGGCAGTGGGACCAGTACTCGTTTTAGGGGCTGATAATTTTATTGTACTGGCTATACCTAGGATCCTACGTATAATGGTAGACGTACCATACATCCGTTCTTAAGGTTTCTAGCGTTTTCACGTTAGCTAAGGTTTTGGCATTTTCATGCCACTAAGTTTGGATAGTCGCCAGTTAGGGCCATACTCCAGTTAACATACGATCCTTGGGCTTGTCCCCAGTTATCCTTTGGGCTTGTCCCCAGTTATCCTTTGGGCTTGTCCCCAGTTGCTAACCTTTATCTTATAATGGCTTAGTCCCAAGTTATGCTTTATTTCAGGTTTTCGAAGTTAAACAACCAAGGATCCTTGATCCTTACGTTTTACTAAGGTTTGTTCTGTGATTATCCTATAATAATATTAAAAGTCAGGATCCTAACTTGGATCCTCAGGTATGATCCTTAACTATTTTGATTTTATTCATTGATTATTTGAATAACCCTAATACTTTGACAACAGAACTCATGATCCTTAAAATATACCACTTTTTGGAATTTTTCAACTATAGGATATTTGATCCTGCATTATATCCTAAGTTTTTTATCTAAGTTGTTCAACTTTTCTTACTCAGACAAGTGTAAATCAAAACACTTGAAAAATAAAACAACAACAAGGATATCAACACAAGATAAGCCAAAAAAGATTAAGGTTATTTTATTAACAAAAGTTTAACCATCAAAGGTTGTCAAAATTACCTACCCCGAGCATCTACCAGCAATACGTGGCCCGTCCGCTGGGGTAGGTAAAGGGTGTCCATTGTCTAAAGGTCTTGGTAGTGCAGGAATTAAAATGATGGCAGGATCACAATGGCTTCATCCCCCAAACAGAGGATCCCTCCACCAGTTGTAATCCTACCTATTGTCCAAAGGATCATTCATGATCCTTAACCCTAATAGCTATTGTTTAGTTATTACAGACCATCATTGTTTTAAAAACATCACAACCACAAAAAACTACTACCAAATTTAAAAATTGGGCTCCGGCTACGTCTAGGAATGTCCATCATCGCCCAATTGTGCAGCCTACACCTTCGCTGCATCCTCGTCCCCTCCAGCTTCGGTATCCTTAACCTGATCCTTCCCACTGCCTCCAGCTTCGATCGCCAAAACCTCCTCAGCCTCTTCATCATCTTCAAGATCAGCCAACCTTGCTTTCCAGCCCTCAACATCCCAGCTGCTTCTGTCGAAGTTAGGATCTTGAGCTTCCTAGGCCATCTTTAGTTTTGTCTGATACATTGTGATGGCAGCAGAGACCTTTGCACCTTCTATGAGATCATGCTTCTCATAGTCGATGTCGATCAGGATTTTAGCTGTCTTAGTCTTGGCATCTTGGAGGGCTTTTTCAAGATCAGCAATCTTAAGATCCTTAAGCACTGCAACTTGTTGGAGGTCAGCAATCTTCTTGTCCAGCTCCTCGACGCTTCCCACATAATCTTCAATCTCAGCAAATTTCTGCAAAGAAAAAGACAAAGCAGTTCAAGATCAGGTGATCCTCAAATGAATAGGATACCTAGGCAGAATTGGTGATCCTCACGTCATTGAAGTATTCAAGGAACTGGTGGCGGATCAGCGGTAGGCCTTGTAGGTCCTCTGTGTCAGAAGTTTTCCTCTTCTTGCCACTCCTTCCTTTAGTGGGTGCCTTGGGAATGGAGATGCTAGGACTGGTAGTGGCCCTCTTCTTCCTGGATCGAACAACATCAAGGTCGGCCGTGTTGAATTGGGAGGCAGGCTTGGAAGATTTTCCGGCACCTACACATTTAAAGCAAGATAAGTATCCTTATCCTATTTCAATATAACTATTTATTTTAATATTCAACTATACAAAAAGCAGGATACTTACTTGACATGGTGATGGAACCTGAGGATACTTCCTGTGAGTCTTGGGTGTCTATCTTGAATGACCTTATTTCAGGATCAAGCTTCCAAAAAGCAGCAAGCCTATCCTTGGTTGCGGGTGTTGTGATGAGGTGCGAAACAGAAATAGCTGCATAACACAAGACAAAAAGGGGTTAGTGATCCTTTCACAAGAGCCAGATTACCTGATGATCCTTCTCAGGATCCTCTGTCCTACCATTGGTGGACCACTTCCTGGGTAAATGCTTTCCGTTTGGAATGGTATCCCTCCTGACAAAGAAGAAGCGTCGTTTCCAATTCGTGTCATTCTTGGTGGCTTTAAAAACGGGGTGTTCTTCACCGGGTTTTCGCTTAAACAGATATCGATGTGATCCAAACGTCGTGAGATCATACATCTGTGTCAGCTCTGACATTCCTAAATCAATCCCTTCCTGCTCTATGATCCTCTCCAGGGTATACAAAACCCTCCAAATCATCGGCATAGCTTGGATGTAAGAGATGCCGGTAAGGGAAAAGAAGGATTGTGTAAAGTCTGGAAAAGGATAGGTGTATCCTATGGTGAATGGAGTAACTGGAAAGGCAACCCATGTTTCAGAAACATAGTCGCTCAGAATAGTGGGATCGAAGGGTTTGAAAAAGGCGTTCGCCGGAAAGCAGTGACGGATCTTATCTATTTGAGCATCGTTAAAGCAACACCTCTCATGTATTGAGTCTTTGATCATCCCTTGACTCTTTAAGGGGCTATCCTTCTGGTGATCCTTGGCGGGGGAGGACCAGAGCATCATTGATGTTGGTAAAAAAGAAAAACAGAGTAAGAGAAGGAGAAATAAGAGAAGAGATACCTGATTGATCTTCGACTGAGAATTTAAAGGGAGTTTCTTCGGATTTAAATGCATATTGATCCTATCTCTAACTCCTATTTATAATGATGATTTGAAGGATTGTCACTTCAGTGACGTCAGGTTTGCAACGGCTAGTCCGTCTCCAACGGCTAGTTATCCGTTAGTTTGTTGCGGATAAGATCGAAAAAATATAACTCATTTATTTACGATATAACTCCTTATATTTTGGGGGCAATTGTTAGGGGTGGATTTCTAAATGACCCGTGATCCTCAAATATTATCCTGTTTGGTGATCCTTACTTCTGTGTCAGTTAGTGATCCTCAGAAGTGCTTCAGGATCAGGATCATGGATCATCCTAAGGATCCTTATACTAATGATTGTTCATTTTTAATTCGTAACTGTTTTGCAGGAATATCAATTGGGACTTGGTCTTGGCGATATTTCTAGAGAATATACTAAGTCTATTCCGCACGTGCTTGGTCAGAAATGGACGTTGTGGAGTCGTGGAGGACTTGCACCATTTGCGGATAGTTTGTTACTTAGATTTTTATTAGATTTAAATGGGGTAGCGAGCTAAGTAGACACAACTTTTTGCTATTTTTGGCTACACACACTCTTGCAACCGCTCACAACAGCTCTCGTTCATTCACTTAGCAATTTCATACACTTTTTACACATTACACTATAGTGATCCTTGTACTTAGCTCGCTATCATCCGAAGTTGTAACACATTATTTGTTTAATTTGAGTTGGTGATCGGTAGTTTCCATCACCCGGGGTTTTTTGTGCCGGAGATCAACTCTTGATCAAGGGCTTTTTCCCCGTATAAACCTTGTGTCACTTGTCATTTATTTTTCATAGTGATCCTTATTGCTATAAACCAATTCAAGCATCATACCCCTAACAGAGAGTTTGGTTACATTATCCTCGTCTGATTTTTTTACCAAAACAGGAGTGAGAGCTAAATGCCTGACTCATAGTCGCCGTTCCATAACGCCTTTCTGATGGACCACTTTGATACTGGATGCCCGGAACTGCCGATTGTAGGGTAGTTACAACTGGAGTGTCAAAATTCAAAGACCTTGGCATCAGAGGAGAGTGATCCTCCACTGATTTCTTCTATTTCTTGATATCACCAATCTCTTGGAGGATCCGTTCATTGGTTTTGTCCTGCTCTTGCATGCGATCCTTCATCTGCAAAATCAGATTAAAAAGATCATTAGTAGTAGGATTAGTGGAAACAGAAGAAGTTGGTGGTTTTTGGAAAATGGGGGTTTGTCTCTTCGCAGCATTTTCAGCATTCTTCTGGGATCCAGAAGGTGGTAGAGGCAAAGGAGGAACACCCTGTGAAGAACTCATCGCCGGCATAGAGCTTGATGTGTTCTTTGCTGAGGAAGCCATTTGCTTGATTGTAATGAACCGAAATGATCACCAAACTTTTGGTCAAAAATCAAGCTAAGATAATGCAACCAAACTTTCTGTTGTGAGGTGTGATGCTTGAATTAATGAACAATGCTAAGGATCACTAAAAAATGTAATGAACATGTGACACAAAGATTTATACGAGGAAAAAGCCCTTGATCAAGAGTTGATCTCCGGCATAAAAAACCTCTGGTGATGGAAACTGTTAGGGGAGGATTTTCTAACAATTACTGATCCTTACTTGTTATCCTAATTAATGATCCTTACTTCTGTGATAGATAGTGATCCTCAGAAGAGCTTTAGGATCAGGATCATGGATCACCTTAAGGATCCTCATACTAACGATTGTTTGTTTGTGTTTCGTATTATTTTGCAGGAGAAACAAGCTTGACTTGGTCTTGGCAACGTTACTATGGAATATTCCACGGGTATTTCGCACACGTTTGACTGGAAATGGACGTTGTGGAGAACGTGGGAGCTTGGCACAAAAGTCGGATAGTTTGTTAGCGTAGTTAACTTCTATTTTTAAAGGGGTGACGAGCTAGTAATTAGAACACTTAGCCATTTTCAGCTACACACACTCTCGTACAATTGCACTCTTGAAGCTTCCGGCAAACACTTAACAGTTTTCGCTCACTTTTACACATATCACCATAGTGATCCTTGTACCTAGCTCGTTACTATCCGAAGTTGTAAACATTTATTGATTTATTTGAGCTTGGTGATCGGTAGTTTCCATCACCCGGGGTTTTTTGTGCCGGAGATCAACTCTTGATCAAGGGCTTTTTCCCCGTATAAACCTTGTGTCACTTGTTATTTATTTTTCATAGTGATCCTTATTGCTACAAAGTAATTCAAGCATCATACCCCGTAACTAAGAGTTTGGTTGCATTATCATAATCAGATTTTTGACCAAAACAGTTTGGCGCCCACCGTGGGGCAATTGGTGCTTCATTCCTAAGAAGTTTTTCTGTTGGTGATCATTCCGGTTCATTGCATATAAATACATGGCTTCATCATTGAAGAATACCTCTACTGCAATGTCTGCAGTCAATTCATCTCAGGGCATTCCACCTTTGCCTCCACCACCTGCTGGATCTCAGAAAAATGCTGAGAAGAAACCAACTCCCATTTTCTCCAAACCTCCAACTTCTTCTGCTTCTTACACTCCTACTACTAGTGACATGTTTACTTTGATTTTGCAGATGAAGGATCATATACAGCAACAAGATAAGACCAATGAAAGGATTCTCAAAGAAATCGGAGATCTCAAGAAACAAAAGAAAACGGCAGAGGATCATTCCCCACTGGTGCCCAGATCTTTGAATTTTGATACTCCGGTGATTACTTCTCAGCCACCAGTGGTTCCAGATGTTCAATATGTGGGTGGACCAAAAGGAGTGCACTACGGAGCAACAACAGTGACCCAGGCATCAGGTTCATATTTCCAGCCAGCATGATCCTATCCTCAGCATATGGGATCCTTCATGAATTCAGGAGGATACTCAGGAGCGCAGCAGATTCAAGGATCTTCCTTTGTTCCAGGATCATTCCAGGTTCAAGGATCTTCCTTTGTTCCAGGATCATTCCAGGTTCAAGGATCCTCCTTTGTTCCAGGATCATCCCAGGTTCAAGGATCCTCCATTGTTCTAGGATCATCCCAGGTTCAAGGATCCTCCTTTGTTCCAGGATCATCCCAGGTTCAAGGATCCTCCTTTGTTCCAGGATCGTCCCAGTTTCAGGGATCCTTCCAGATGCCAGGATCCTTGAGGAGTTTGCAAACAGGAAGTTCAGATGTCCATCAGGGGGATTTTATTCCGATGCAGACCATTGCTTCTACTGGTCCTTCGATCATTCCAGAGCCCCAACAATATGGATTAACATCCATTCTTCCTAATTTGAATCCAATGGGAGGTAACACTTTTAATAATTCTTATAATACTAACCATGGCCTTATGCAGGATCCAGGTATCAACCACGCCATGGCCAGAGAGTTGCAAAAGTTGAAGGATATGATATCAAGTGTTCCAGGAGTGGTCAAACCTATCCTAGAGATTGCAGATGGGAGCAACAAGATATCTCGTTTTGCACCACCAATCTGTGATGCTGAGATACCCAAGAGGTTCCATGTGCCAACCATGAAGCTGTATGATGGTTCGACAGATCCTGAAGAACACATAGCACAATACAGGGAGAGGATGGAGATCAATCGAATCCCAGAAAGGTTAAAGGAAGCATGCCTGTGCAAGGGATTCGGATCCACTCTTACTGGATCAGCTCTCAAATGGCTGCTAAGTCTTCCCCCCTACTCTATTACCTCATTTGCTAATCTAGTTAACCTATTTAATAATCAGTTTTCTTGTAGTAGAAAATTTGAACGATTAACTAGTGATCTATATAGGATAACCCAGGGTCATAATGAGTCATTAAGGGATTACATTACCAAATTCAGTAAAGAATCCTTAGACATTCCCAACTTGGATATAGCCACGGCTGTTGAGGCCTTCAAAATGGGATTGCTTAGGGATTCATTGTTCTATGATGATCTTGTTATGACACCATGCAGGGACCTAGATGAGGTAAGAACCCGGGCACTCAGGTTCATCCGGCTAGAGGACGATAAGAGGATCCAGGAAAGATTAGCAGGATCCTCAAAACAAGAGAAGCAAGGATCCTCGTTCGAGAACAACAAGTTCAGATCCTATAACAGATCTGATAACCAGAACGTGCATGCTGTTGATCAGGAAGAGGATGATGAAGATTATCCTCCAATCTCTGAATATTGTTTTTCTGTTGATAACAATGAACTGATCCTTGCGATGCAGAATCTAGGCGATAAAGCCAGATGGCCCAGAAAAAATGACAGACCAGCTGCAACCAAAGATAAATCAAAGTGGTGTGCATACCATGAAGATTTTGGGCATCTCACAGAAGAATGCATTGCACTAAGAAAGGAAATTGGATACTTGTTGAGCAAGGGGCATCTAAAAGAATTGTTGGGTAGAAAAAAGTCAAGGACTCAGGATCCTGAAAGGATCCCTGAGAAAGCTCCGGCCCCTCCAGCAGATGCACAAGTAATAAACTTTATTTCTGGAGGATCAGACATTTGTGGCACATCCTTCTCAGCAGCTAAAAGGCATGCAAAGGAAACTAAAATGGATAATGGAGAAAGACCCGTTCGAACATCAAGTGTCTCCGAAGGAAAAGTCATAACCTTTGATGAGGATGATCGTGTTGATATCCAGGATCCTCATCACGATGGCTTAGTTATTACTCTTTTCATTTCTAACCATTTTGTCCGCAGGATCCTTATAGACGGAGGAAGCTCAGTAAATATTATCCAGCTTGATGTTCTAAAGAAGATGGGTATCCCTGAATCAGATATCATACCAAGATCCTCCGTGCTCGTGGGATTTAGTGGCGAAACTAAGAATACCCTGGGGGACATTAAGCTCCCAATATACATCTAAGGCCTACACTCTTATAAAAAATTTTGTGTTATTGACTGTTTATCTTGTTGTAATGTTATCCTTGGCAGGCCCTGGATACACGATATGAAGGCAGTCCCATCTACTTACCATCAATGTGTGAAGCTCCCTAGTCCTTGGGGAATAGTTAAGATTGATAGTGATCAGCAGGAGGCTAAGAATTGCTATACTTCATCGATGAAACCAGCCTCGAAGTCAAGGGAGCAATAGCAATCAAAGTATCCTCCAAGGGATGTCTTGGAGGCAAGATAGCAGGATGTGGTAGAAATCCTCATGGATCCTCATGATCCTGAATCCAAAATCTATATCGGATCAGGGATCCTTGGCAAAATGAAAGAAGACCTCGTATCCTTCCTCAAAAGGAGAAAGACTACCTTTGCATGGAAACACGAAGACATGACAGGTATATCTAAAGATGTAATCACTCACAAACTTGGCATTGATAGGTCCTTCAAACCAATCCATCAAAGGAGAAGAAAGTTTGCACCGGAAAGAAATGCCATTATCCAGGAAGAGGTAGAGAAATTGCTCCGGGCAGGTATGATTAGAGAGGTCAAGTATCCAAGATGGTTGGCCAATGTGGTTGTTGTTCAAAAGAAAAATGGAAAGTGGAGGGTATGTGTCGATTTCACAGATTTAAATAAGGCATGTCCCAAGGATCCTTTCCCATTACCCCACATTGACTCCATGGTGGATGTAACTGCGGGTGATGAACTGTTAACTTTTATGGATGCTTCATCTGGATTTTAACAAATCCAAATGGAACCGTCCGATCAAGAGGATATAGCCTTCATGACTCCAGCTGGTATATACTGCTATATTGCTATGCCGTTCGGACTAAGAAATGCAGGTGCAACTTATCAAAGGCTAGTGAATATGATGTTCAAGGATCAGATTGGACAAACTATGGAGGTTTACATAGACGATATGGTGGTAAAATCAATAAAGGCTGAGGATCACCTAAGTGACTTGGAGGAAGCATTCAATATCCTTGATAAATATAATATGAAACTTAATCCTTCAAAATGTCACTTTGGTGTTAAAGCAGGAAAATTCTTAGGATACATGGTGACTGTTTTGGTCAAAAAATCTGTTGAGAATATTGCAACCAAACTCTAGATTACGGGGTATGATGCTCCAAAAAGTGTAACAACAATGAGGATCACTTCAATGTGGAATGCACAAACAACACAAGGGTTTATACGGGGAAAAAGCCCTTGATCAAGGATTGATCTCCGGCACAAAAAACCCCGGGTGATGGAAACTACCGATCACCAAGCTCAAATAAATGAATAAACGTTTACAACTTCGGATAGTAACGAGCTAGGTACAAGGATCACTACGGTGAAATGTGTAAAAAGTGTAAGTAATTGCTAAGTGTTTGAACGAGAGCTTGTATGAGCGTGTTTGCGAGTGTGTGTAACTGCCAAAAATGACTAAGTGTCACTAACTAGCTCGTTACCCCTTTAAAATAAGAAAAATATCTAGTTAACAAACTCTCCGACTTTCGGGCCAAGCCTCCACGTTCTCCATAACATCTAGTTTTGATCTAGCACGTGCAGAATACTTCGGGAATATTCTCCAAGAATGCCGCTAAGACTTGGTCAAGCTTGTTATACCTGCGAGATGTTATAAAACATATGTAAACAATCGTCAGTATGAGGATCCTTGAAGTGATCCATGATCCTGATCCTAAAGCCCTTCTGAGAATCACCACCTGTCACAGAAGTAAGGATCACCAGTTAGGATAACGAATAAGGATCACTAATTGTTAGAAAATCCTCCCCTAACAATTGCCCCCAAAATATAAGGAGTGAAATTGTAAAATTAGCGAGTTATGTTTTCTTGATCTTATCCGTAACAAACTAACGGATATATAGCCGTTAATTTTGAACTAGCCGTTGCGATGATGATGTCACGGAAGTGACAACCTGCAAGATCATGATTATAAATAGAGATATAGATAGGATCAAATGCATTTAAATTTTCAGAGAAACTCCCTTTATAATCCACATTCCGAAGACGTTCAGGTATTCTCTTTCTCTATCCTTTTCCCTCTCTTGCTCTGTTTTTATCTTTCCATCAAAGATGTTGCTCCGAAGTTCTCCGGGCAAAGATCACAAGAAGGATAGCCCTTTGGAAAGTCAGAAAATCATCAAGGACTCATCGAATGAAAAGTGTTGTTTTAACGACGCACAGATAGACAGAATCCGTTGCTGTTTTCCGGCGAATGCCTTTATCAGACCCTTTGATCCTACTACCCTTAGCGACCATGTTTCAGAAACATGGGTTGCATTTCCAGCCACTCCATTCACTATAGGATACACCTATCCTTTCCCAGAGTTTACACAATCCTTCTTTTCCCTTACCGGCATCTCTTATATCCAAGCCATGCCGATGATTTGGAGGGTCTTGTATACCCTGGAGAGGATTATCGAACAAGAAGGCATCGCTTTGGGCATGTCAGAATTGGCGGAGCTGTATGATCTCACTACTTTTGGTTCCCATCGTTATTTGTTCAAGCGAAAACCCGGTGCAGATCATCCTCTTCTGAAAGTCACCAAGAATGACAAAGACTGGAAACGTCGTTTTTTCTTTGTCAAGAGAGATTCTATCCAGGGTGGAAAGGATCTTCCTAAAAATTGGGCTACCCATGGTAGGATGGAGGATCCTGATAAGGATCACCAGGAACTTTCTTTGATTGCAAGGATAACTTATATTTTTGCTTTCTTGTTTTGCAGCTATCACCGTTTCACGTATCCGCACATCACCTGAAACTAAGGATAGGCTCGCTGCTTTTTGGAAGCTTGATCCTGAAACAAGGACATTCAAGATAGACACCCAAGACTCACAAGAAGTATCCTCAGGTTCCATTACCATGTCGAGTAAGTATCCTGTCTTTTGCATAGTTTAAATATTAAAATAAATAGATAAATTGAAATAGGATAAGGATACTCATCTTGCTTTGAATGTGTAGGCGCTGGAAAACCTGTCAAGCCTGTTTCCCAATTCAACGCAGCTGATCTTGATCTCGTATGACCCAGGAAGAAGAGGTCCACTACCAGTCCTAGCATCTCCATTCCAAGGGCACCCACTAAAGGAAAGGCTGTCAAGAAAAGGAAAACTTCTGATGCTGAAGATCTTCAAGGGCTGCCACTGATCCGCCACCAATTCCTTGAATACTTCAATGATGTAAGGATCCTTAACTCTGCCTAGGTATCCTACTCTTATGAGGATCACTTGACCTTGAACTGCCTTATCTTCTTTCTGCAGAAATTTGCTGAGATAGAGGATTACGTGGGCAATGTTGAGGAGCTGGACAAGAAAATAGCTGATCTCCAACAAGTTGCCGTGCTCAAAGATCTTGCACTTGCTGATGCTCGGAAGGAACTCAAGGATACCAAGCAGGAATTGGCCAAGGTGCTGGTCAACTTTGATTATGAAAAGCATGACTTCATCGAAAATACCAAGCTCTCTGCTGCCATCACAATGTATCAGACTAAGTTGAAGATGGCCCAGGAAGCTCAAGATCCTAGTTTCGACAAAAGCAGCTGGGATGTTGAAGGCTGGAAGGCAAGGTTGGCAGATCTTGAGGATGATGAGGAGGAGGCAGCTGATGTCCTGGCAATTGAGGCAAGTGGTAGTGGGAAGGATCAGGCTGGTGGTGATGATGCTGGTGGTGATGCAGCCAAGGTGTGAGCTGCACAATTGGGCGATGATGGATATATGTGCCAAGGCCGGAGCCCAATTTTTTAGTTTGATGGTCGTTTTTTGTGGTTATGATGTTTAAGACAATTTCATGGGTTGTACTTTGAACAATAGGTTTTAGGATTAAGGATCATGTATGATCCTCTGGACAATAGGCAGGATTGCAATTGGTGGAGGGATCCTCTGTTTGGGGGATGAAGCCATTGTGATCCTGCTGCCTTTATATTCCTGCACTACTTTTGAACTCATTATCATGGACACCCTTTACCTACCCCAGCGGACGGGCCACGTTTTGCTGGTAGAAGCTCGGGTAGGTAATTTTGACAACCTTTAAAGGGTTAGTCTTATGTTAATAAATAAAAACTTAATCTTTTGTCGCTTATCTTGTGTTGTTATCCTTTTTAGTATGTTTTTTTCCAATTGTTATAATGTTCAATTTGTTTATACTTATCAAGCCTTGAAAAATTAGAAAAGATATCCAAAAAGTTTAAGATATGAACAAGGATCACATATCTCATAACCGATAAGTCTTAAAAATGGTATAGTTTAAGAAACACAAGTTCAGTTGTCAAGTATAGGGGTTATTCAAATGAATAATGAATAAAACCAAAAAAGTTAAGGATCATACCTGAGGATCCAAGTTAGAATCCTAACCATAATAAGGATAACTATAAGATAAACCTTAGAATGAAATAAGGATCAAGGATCCCTAGCTGCCTATCTTCGAGGACCTGAAATAGAGCATAACTTGGGACTAAGCCGATATAAGAAAAGAGTTAGCAACTGGGGACAAGCCCAAGGATAACTGGGGACAAGCCCAAGGATAACTGGGGACAAGCCCAAGGATAACTGGGGACAAGCCCAAGGATCGTATGTAAACTGGAGTATGGCCCTAACTGGCGACTATCCAAACTTAGTGACATGAAGATGCCAAAACCTTAGCTAACGTGAAAACGTTAGAAACCTTAGCTAACGTGAAAACGTTAGAAACCTTATGAACGGATGTATGGTACGTCTACCATTATACGTAGGATCCTAAGCATAGCCAGAACAGTGGAATTATCAGCCCCTATAATGAGTACTGGTCCCAAAGCCTTGAACTATACCAGGATCATCGTGCGCTGCAGGCGGAATCTGGGGACAAGCCCAAATAACTGGGGTTAAACCCAAAGGCCGGATTGCTTCTGTGGATAACCAATGTTGTGTTGAAGATACCTGAGCTTTCAAAACTTGAACTCACGTGAGAGATGGATAAAGGATACATGATCCTTATCCTTAGATGAGAAAATTAAGAAATGAAATAGTTCAAGATTAGGATATTACCTGAGTAAGGACCACCGATACTTTGAGGATCCTTTAAGGATATCCCTTCCATGAGGATCCTTTAAGGATATCCCTTCCATGAGGATCACCTATACCATAAGGATCCTGCTTACATGAAATATTTCTTCAAGTGGACGGCATTCCAAGCTCTTGGTAGCAATTCACCTTCCATGGTTAGCAATCTATATGCCCCCTTTCCTGCTTCAGCTTCAATCAAATAAGGGCCTTCCCATTTTGGAGCCAATTTTCCATCAGCAGGATTGGTGGTATTCTGAAATGCTTTCCTTAACACCATATCTCCAACTTGAAACCTCCTGATCCTGACATTTTTATTGTAAGCACCAGCCATTCTTTGTTGATAACTGGCCATCCTGATCCTAGCCATATCCCTGATTTCTTCAATAGTATCCAGGTCTTGAGCCAAGTTTTCATCATTTTCCTCAGGATCACGGGTACTTGTTCTAGCAGTAGGAACCACCATTTCTGTTGGGATCACTGATTCTGCCCCAAACACCAAAGAGAATGGTGTTTGACCAGTAGCATTCTTAGGGGTTGTCCTGTCAGCCCAGAGCACATAGGGTAGTTCTTCTGCCCACTTCCCTTTCTTGGATCCAAGCTTTTTCTTCAAATTGTTGATGATGATCTTGTTGGATGATTCTGCTTGGCCATTAGCTTGTGGGTGGACTGGTGTTGATGTTATCATCCTAATCCCCCAGCTGTCACAAAAGTTAGTGGTTCTGCCCCCAATAAATTGGGAACCATTATCACATATAATCTCAGAGGGAATTCCAAATCTAGTTATAATATTTCTTTTAATGAAGGATATAACTTCCTTTTCTCTAACTTGGGCAAAAGCTTCAGCCTCTATCCACTTGGAGAAGTAATCAGTCATAGCTAGCATGAATACTTTTCCACCAGGTGCCTTAGGGAGCTTGCCAACTATGTCCATACCCCATCTCATAAATGGCCAAGAGGAGGATATAGGATGCAATAATTCGGCTGGTTGATGAAGGATATTGCTGTGTCTCTGGCAAGGATCACATCTTCTGGCATATTCCACAGCATCTTTCTTCATGGTTGGCCAGTAGTATCCTGTCCTCAGGATTCTTGAAAATAACGCCCTGCCCCCAGTGTGGTTTCCACAATCTCCTTCATGGAAGTCTTTTAAAACTTCCTGAACTTCAGGATCCTCAATGCATCTCAAGTATGGTCCTGCAAGAGATCGTCTATACAACATATTATTCATAATTGTGAATTGAGATACCTTAGATTTGAAAGCCCTAGGGTTTTCTCCTGTAGGAATCTCTCCATGTTGTAAGTATCTCATAATTGGTGAGATCCATGATCCGGATCCTGAATAGGATTGAATATCCTCACTAGGGATAACTGCAGAATCATCTCCTATCTCCATAGTCTGGTGATCCTCGATAGCCGGGGTCAGGATATGGATAATAGGAATCTTGATATCCTCTGGGATCTTCAAAGATGATCCTAAGTTAGCCAATGCATCAGCTTCTGTATTTTCTTCCCTTGGTACCTGTGACAAACTAAAGGAAACAAAAGAGAGTGCCAAACTTTTGACTATCTCCAAATATTTGGTTAGTTTTTCACCTTTAACAGCATATGATCCATTAAAGTGATTTGTAATTAACAAAGAATCTACGTGTACCTCAAGATACCTGATCCCCATATGCTTTGCAATTTGCAAACCAGCAATTAAGGCTTCATATTCAGCCTCATTATTAGTGGTTTGGAACTCACAAGCTATAGAATGGGGTATTATGTCCCCCTGTGGCGATTTTAGTAGTATTCCAAGCCCTGTGCCTTTGACATTTGAGGATCCATCAGTGTGGAGTACCCAAAGATCCTTGGTCTCTTCTAGCTGCTGGACTTCTAGCTCAGCTCCTTCTTGTAGATCACTACTGAAATCAGCCACAAAGTCAGCTAATGCTTGGGATTTGATAGCTGTCCTGGGCTCATATCTTATATCATAGGCACTCAACTTTACTGCCCACTTAGCCATCCTTCCGGACATCTCTGGTTTCCTGAAGACATTCTTAATTGGAAAATTAGTTTTAACAATGATAACATGAGTTTCAAAATAATGTCTTAACTTGGTAGATGCCATTATTAATGCAAGGATAAGTTTTTCAAGGTGTGAGTACCTGGATTCGGCATCAAGTAAACTTTTACTTACATAATAAACGGGATGTTGTGTACCTTGATGATCCTTAACAAGGACCGCACTTACTGCTTTTGAGGATACTGCGAGATACAAGGATAACACTTCACCTTTTTCTGGTTTCATTAAAGCCGGGGCCGAGGATAGGTAATCTTTGAGGGCTTTTAAAGCATTTTCATGCTTCTCCGTCCACTCAAATTTCTTGTTCTTCCTTAGGATATCATAGAATTCTTTACATTTCTCGGAGGACTTGGATATGAATCTATTCAAGGCTGCTATCCTTCCTGTTAACCTTTGAACATCCTTAGCATTGGCCGGAGATTTGATGTTCACTATTGCTTTGATTTGTTCCGGGCTAGCTTCGATGCCTCTCTTAGTCACCATGTATCCTAAGAATTTACCTGCTTTAACACCAAAATGACATTTTGAAGGATTAAGCTTCATATTATATTTGTCAAGGATATCAAATGCTTCCTCCAAGTCTCGTAGGTGATCCTCAGCTTTTAAGGATTTCACCACCATATCATCTATGTAAACCTCCATAGTTTGTCCAATCTGATCATATTCACCAGCCTTTGATAGGTTGCACCTGCATTTCTCAATCCAAACGGCATAGCAATATAGCAATATATACCAGTTGGAGTCATGAAGGCTGTATCCTCTTGGTCGGATGGTTCCATTTGGATTTGTTGAAATCCAGATGAAGCATCCATAAAAGTTAATAGTTCATGACCCGCAGTTGCATCCACCATGGAGTCAATGTGGGGTAAAGGGAAAGGATCCTTGGGACATGCCTTATTTAAATCGGTAAAATCGACACATACCCTCCACTTTCCGTTTTTCTTTTGAACAACAACCACATTGGCCAGCCATCTTGGATACTTGACCTCTCTAATCATACCTGCCCGGAGCAATTTTTCTACCTCTTCCTGGATAATGGTATTCCTTTCTGGTGCAAACTTCCTCCTTCTTTGATGTATTGGTTTGAAGGATCTGTCGATGCCGAGTTTATGGGTGATAACATCTTTGGATATCCCAGTCATGTCTTCATGTTTCCATGCAAAGGTAGTCTTTCTCCTTTTGAGGAAGGATATGAGGTCTTCTTTCATTTCGCCAAGGATCCCTGATCCGATATAGATTTTGGATTCAGGATCCATGAGGATTTCTACCACATCCTGCTCTCTGGCCTCCAAGACATTCCTTGGAGGATACCTTGATTGCTATTGCTCCCTTGACTTCGAAGCTGGTTTCATCGATGAAGTGTAGCAATTCTTAGCTTCCTGCTGATCGCTATCAATCTTTACTATTCCCCAAGGACTAGGGAGCTTCACACATTGATGGTAAGTAGATGGGACTGCTTTCATATCGTGTATCCAGGGCCTGCCAAGGATAACATTACAACAAGATAAACAGTCAATAACACAAAATTTTTGATAAGAGTGTAAGCCTTCGATATATATTGGGAGTTTAATGTCCCCCAGGGTGTTCTTAGTTTCGCCACTAAATCCCACGAGCACGGAGGATCTTGGTATGATCTCTGATTCAGGGATACCCATCTTCTTTAAAACGTCAAGCTGGATAATGTTCACTGAACTTCCTCCGTCTATTAGGATCCTGCGGACAAAACAGTTAGATATAAAAAGAGTAATAACTAAACCATCGTGATGAGGATCCTGGATATCAGTACGATCCTCTTCATCAAAGGTTATGACTTTTCCTTCGGAGACACTCGATGTTCGAACTGGTCTTTCTCCATTATCCATTTTAGTTTCCTTTGCATGCCTCTTAGCTGCTGAGAAGGATGTGCCACAAATGTCGGATCCCCCAGAAATAAAGTTTATCACTTGTGCATCTGCTGGAGGGGCTGGAGCCTTCTCAGGGATCCTTTCAGGATCCTGAGTCCTTGACTTTTTCCTACCCAACAACTCTTTTAGATGCCCTTTGCTTAACAAGTATCCAATCTCCTTTCTTAATGCAATGCATTCTTCTGTGAGGTGCCCAAAATCTTCATGATATGCACACCACTTTGATTTATCCTTAGTTGCAGCTGGCCTGTCATTCTTCCTTGGCCATCTAGCTTTATCACCTAGGTTCTGCATGGCAAGGATTAGTTCATTGTTATCAACACTAAAGCAATATTCAGAAATTGGAGGATAATCCTCATCATCCTCTTCTTGATCAATAGAATGCACGTTCTGATTATCAGATTTGTTGTAGGATCTGAACTTGTTGTTTCTGAATGAGGATCCTTGCTTATCCTGCTTTGAGGATCCTGTTATCCTCTCCTGAATCCTCTTGTCATCCTCTAGCCGAATGAACCTGAGGGCCCGGGTTCTTACCTCATCTAGGTTCCTGCATGGTGTCATAACAAGATCGTCATAAAATAACGAATCCCTAAGCAGTCCCATCTTGAAGGCTTCAACAGCCGTGGCTATATCTAAGTTGGGAATGTCTAAGGATTCTTTACTAAATTTGGTAATGTAATCTCTTAATGATTCATTATGACCCTGGGTTATCCTATATAAATCACTAGTTAATCGTTCAAATTTTCTACTACAAGAAAACTGAGTATTAAACAAGTTAACTAGGTTTGCAAATGAGGTAATAGAATAGGGAGGAAGACTTAGCAGCCATTTGAGAGCTGATCCAGTAAGAGTGGATCCGAATCCTTTGCATAAGCATGCTTCCTTTAACTTTTCTGGGATTGGATTGATCTCCATCCTCTCCCTGTATTGTGCTATGTGTTCTTCAGGATCCGTCGAACCATCGTACAATTTCATTGTAGGCACATGGAACCTCTTGGGTATCTCAGCATCACAGATTTGTGGTGCAAAGCGAGATATCTTGTGGCTCCCATCTGCAATCTCTGGAATAGGTTTGACTACTCCCGGAACACTCGAGATCATATCCTTTATCTTTTGTAATTCTCTGGCCATGGCATGATTGATACCTGGATCCTGCATAAGACCATGGTTAGTAGTATGAGAATTATTAAAAGTGTTACCTCCCATTGGATTCAAGTTAGGAAGAATAGAGGTCAATCCATATTGCTGAGACTCTGGAATGATCGAGGGACCGGTAGAGGCATTGGTCTGCATTGGAATAAAATCTCCTTGATGGACATCTGAACTTCCTGTTTGTAAACTCCTCAAGGATCCTGGCATCTGGAAGGATCCTTGAAACTGAGACGATCCTGGAATGAAGGAGGATCCTTGAACCTGGGATGATCCTGGAACGAAGGAGGATCCTCGAACCTGGGATGATCCTGGAACGAAGGAGGATCCTTGAACCTGGAATGATCCTGTAACGAAGGAGGATCCTTGAACCTAGGATGATCCTGGAACGAAGGAGGATCCTTGAACCTGGGATGATCCTGGAACGAAGGAGGATCCTTGAACCTGGGATGATCCTGGAACGAAGGAGGATCCTTGAACCTGGGATGATCCTGGAACGAAGGAGGATCCTTGAACCTGGGATGATCCTGGAACGAAGAAGGATCCTTGATGCTGCTGCATTCCTGAATATCCTCCTGTACTCGTGAGGGATCCCATATGCTGGGGATAGGATCCTGCTGGCTGGAAATATGAACCTAGTGCCTGGGTCATAGCTGTTGTTCCATAGTGCACTCCTTTTGGTCCACCCGCATATTGAATGTCTGGAACCACTGATGGCTGAGAAGTAATCACCGGAGTGTCAAAATTCAAAGATCTGGGCATCAGTGGGGAATGATCCTCTGCCGTTTTCTTCTGTTTCTTAATTTCATCAATCTCCCGGAGGATCCTTTCGTTGGTTTTATCCTGCTCCTGTGCATGATTCCTCATCTGCAAAATCAAGGCATAGAGATCATTAGTGGTAGGGTTAGTTGAAACAGAAGAAGTAGGTTGTTTTGAGAAAATGGGAGTCGGTTTCTTCGCAGCATTCTCTGTATTCTTCTGGGATCCAGAAGGTGGTGGAGGCAAAGGAGGAACGCCTTGTGAAGAAGTGAACGAAGGCATCAAGTTTGAAGCATTCTTCGCTGAGGAAGCCATTTGCTTGGCAGTAATGAACCGGAATGAGCACAGAAATGCGAATTCTTCTAAGGACAAAGCACCAATTACCCCACGGTGGGCGCCAAACTGTTTTGGTCAAAAAATCTGTTGAGAATATTGCAACCAAACTCTAGATTACGGGGTATGATGCTCCAAAAAGTGTAACAACAATGAGGATCACTTCAATGTGGAATGCACAAACAACACAAGGGTTTATACGGGGAAAAAGCCCTTGATCAAGGATTGATCTCCGGCACAAAAAACCCCGGGTGATGGAAACTACCGATCACCAAGCTCAAATAAATGAATAAACGTTTACAACTTCGGATAGTAACGAGCTAGGTACAAGGATCACTACGGTGAAATGTGTAAAAAGTGTAAGTAATTGCTAAGTGTTTGAACGAGAGCTTGTATGAGCGTGTTTGCGAGTGTGTGTAACTGCCAAAAATGACTAAGTGTCACTAACTAGCTCGTTACCCCTTTAAAATAAGAAAAATATCTAGTTAACAAACTCTCCGACTTTCGGGCCAAGCCTCCACGTTCTCCATAACGTCTAGTTTTGATCTAGCACGTGCAGAATACTTCGGGAATATTCTCCAAGAATGCCGCTAAGACTTGGTCAAGCTTGTTATACCTGCGAGATGTTATAAAACATATGTAAACAATCGTCAGTATGAGGATCCTTGAAGTGATCCATGATCCTGATCCTAAAGCCCTTCTGAGGATCACCACCTGTCACAGAAGTAAGGATCACCAGTTAGGATAACGAATAAGGATCACTAATTGTTAGAAAATCCTCCCCTAACAGTGACCAAGAGAGGCATTGAAGCTAGCCCGGAACAAATCAAAGCCTTAGTGAATATCAAATCTCCGGCCAATGCTAAGGATGTCCAAAGGCTAACAGGCAGGATAGCAGCTTTGAACAGATTTATATCCAAATCCTCAGAGAAGTGCAAAGAATTCTATGATATCCTAAGGAAGAACAAGAAATTTGAGTGGACTGAGAAGCATGAAAATGCCTTAAGAGCTCTCAAAGATTACCTATCCTCAGCCCCGGCCTTGATGAAATCAGAAAAAGGCGATGTGCTATCCTTGTATCTTGCAGTATCCTCCAAAGCAGTAAGTGCGGTCCTTGTTAAGGATCATGAAGGTACACAACATCCTGTCTATTATGTAAGTAAAAGTTTACTTGATGCCGAATCCAGGTATTCACACCTTGAAAAGCTTATTCTTGCATTAATTATGGCATCTACTAAGTTGAGACATTATTTTGAAACTCATGTTATTGTTGTTAAAACTAATTTTCCAATTAAGAATGTCCTCAGGAAACCAGAGATGTCAGGAAGGATGGCTAAGTGGGCAGTGAAGCTTAGTGCCTATGATATAAGATATGAGCCTAGGACAGCCATCAAATCCCAAGCATTAGCTGACTTTGTGGCTGATTTCAGTAGTGATTTACAAAAAGAAGCTGAGTTAGAAGTCCAGCAGCTAGAGGAGACCAAGGATCCTTGGATACTCTATACTGACGGATCCTCAAATGTCAAAGGCACAGGGCTTGGAATACTACTAAAATCGCCACAGGGGGACATAATACCCCACTCTATAGCTTGTGAGTTCCAAACCACTAACAATGAGGCTGAATATGAAGCCTTAATTGCTGGTTTGCAAATTGCTAAGCATATGGGGATCAGGTATCTTGAGGTACATGTAGATTCATTGTTAATTACAAACCACTTTAATGGATCCTATGCTGTTAAAGGTGAAAAGCTAACCAAATATTTAGAGATAGTCAAAGAATTGGCACTCTCCTTTGTTTCCTTTAGTTTGACACAGGTACCAAGGGAAGAAAATACAGAAGCTGATGCATTGGCTAACTTAGGATCATCTCTGAAGATCCCGGAGGATATCAAGATCCCTATTATCCATATCCTGACCCCGGCTATCGAGGATCATGTGGCTATGGAGATAGGAAAGAATTCTGCAATTATCCCTAGTGAGGATACTCAATTCCATTCAGGATCAGGATCATGGATCTCACCAATCATGAGATACTTACAACATGGAGAGATTCCTACAGAAGAAAACCCTAGGGCTTTCAAAATTAAGGTATCTCAATTCACAATTTTAAATAATATGTTGTATAGACGATCTCTTGCAGGACCATACTTAAGATGCATTGAGGATCCTGAAATCCAAGAAGTTTTAAAAGACTTCCATAAAGGAGATTGTGGAAACCACACTGGGGGCAGGGCATTATTCTCAATGATCCTGAGGACAGGATACTACAGGCCAACCATGAAGAGAGATGCTGTAGAGTATGCTAAGAGATGTGATCCTTGTCAGAGACACAGCAATATCCTTCATCAACCAGCTGAATTTTTGCATCCTATATCCTCCTCTTGGCCATTTATGAGATGGGGTATGGATATAGTTGGTAAGCTCCCTAAGGCACCTGGTGGAAAAGTGTTCATGCTAGCTATGACTGATTACTTCTCCAAGTGGATAGAGGCTGAAGCTTTTGCCCAAGTCAGAGAAAATGAAGTTATATCCTTCATTAAAAGAAATATTATAACTAGATTTGGTATTCCTTCTGAAATTATATGTGATAATGGTTCCCAATTCATTGGGGGCAGAACCACTAACTTTTGTGACAGCTGGGGGATTAAGATGATAACATCAACACCAGTTCACTCACAAGCTAATGGTCAAGCAGAATCATCCAACAAGATCATCATCAACAATTTGAAGAAGAAGCTTGGATCCAAGAAAGGGAAATTGGCAGAAGAACTACCTTATGTGCTTTGGGCTGATAGGACAACCCCTAAGAATGCTACTGGTCAAACGCCATTCTCTTTGGTATTTGGGGCAGAATCAGTGATCCCAACAGAAATGGTGGTTCCAACTGCTAGAACAAGTACCCGTGATCCTGAGGAAAATGATGAGAACTTGGCTCAAGACCTGGATACTATTGAAGAAATCAGGGATCTGGCTAGGATAAGGATGGCCAGTTATCAACAAAGAATGGCTGGTGCTTACAACAAAAATGTCAGGATCAGGAAGTTTCAAGTTGGAGATATGGTATTAAGGAAAGCATTTCATAATACCACCAATCCTGCTGATGGAAAATTGGCTCCAAAATGGGAAGGCCCTTATTTGATTGAAGCTGAAGCAGGAAAGGGGGCATATAGATTGCTAACCATGGAAGGTGATTTGCTACCAAGATCTTGGAATGCTGTCCACTTGAAGAAATATTTCATGTGAGCAGGATCCTCATGGCACAGATGATCCTTACGTAAGGGGTATCCTTGAAGGATCCTTAAAGTATCGGTGATCCTTACTTTGGTAATATCCTAATCTTGAACTATTTCATTTCTTTATTTTCTCATATAAGGATAAGGATCATGTGTCCTTTATCCATCTCTCACGTGATTTGAAGTTTTGAAAGTTCAGGTATCCTTAGCAAAATATTGGTTATCTGCAGAAGCAATCCATTCCTTGGGTTTAACCCCAGTTATTTGGGCTTGACCCCAGTTTCGCCTATAGCGCATGATGATCCTGGTATAGTTCAAGGCAGTGGGACCAGTACTCGCTTTAGGGGCTGATAATTCCATTGTACTGGTTATACCTAGGATCCTACGTATAATGGTAGACGTACCATACATCCGTTCCTAAGGTTTCTAACGTTTTCACGTTAGCTAAGGTTTTGGCATTTTATGTCACTAAGTTTGGATAGTCGCCTGTTAGGGCCATACTCCAGTTTACATACGATCCTTGGGCTTGTCCCCAGTTATCCTTGGGCTTGTCCCCAGTTGCTAACTCTTATCTTATATTGGCTTAGTCCCAAGTTATGCTCTATTTCAGGTCCTTAAAGATAAGCAACTAGGGATCCTTGATCCTTACTTCTCTCTAAGGTTTATCTTATAGTTATCCTGATTATGGTTAGGATCCTAACTTGGATCCTCAGGTATGATCCTTAACTATTTTTAATTCTATTCATTGTTTATTTGAATAGCCTTAAAATTTGACAACAAAACTTGTGATCCTTAAAATATATTACTTTTTGGGATTCTTTAACTATAGGATATTTGATCATGGATCATGTCCTAAATATTTTCAATCTGACTTATTCAAGATTGCTTATTCAATAAGTGTACATCAAAACAATTGAGAATTAAAGAGACAAAAAGGATAACAATATAAGATAAGCGACAAAAGATTAAGGTTTTATTTATTAACAAAAGATTAACCCTTAAAAGGTTGTCAAAATTACCTACCCCGAGCATCTACCAGCAATACGTGGCCCGTCCGCTGGGGTAGGTAAAGGGTGTCCATGATAATAGGTTCAAAGTAGTGCAGGAATATAAAGGCGGCAGGATCACAATGGCTTCATCCCCCAAACAGAGGATCCCTCCACCATTTGCAATCCTACCTATTGTCCAAAGGATCATACATGATCCTTAATCCTAAAAACTACTGTTCAGTACAAACCATCAAATTGTTCAACAAAACAACCATCAAACTAAAAAATTGGGCTCCGGCTATGTCTAGAAATTTCCATCATCGCCCAATCATGCAGCCTAAGCCTTCGCTGCATCACCACCTCCGGCTCCACTTGCTTCACCACCTTCACCCTTGCCTCCAGCCTCGATCGCCAAAACCTCCTCAGCCTCTTCATCATCTTCAAGATCAGCCAACCTTGCTTTCCAGTCCTCAACATCCCAGCTGCTTCTATCGAAGTTAGGATCTTGAGCTTCCTGGGCCATCTTTAGTTTTGTCTGATACATTGTGATGGCAGCAGAGACCTTTGCACCTTCTATGAGATCATGCTTCTCATAGTCAATGTCGATCAGAATTTTAGCCGTCTTAGTCTTGGCATCTTGGAGTTCCTTCTGAAGATCAGCAATTTTGAGGTCCTTTAGCAATGCAACCTGCTGGAGGTCGGCAATCTTCCTATCCTGATCCTCAACGTGGCCAACATAGTCCTCAATCTCAGCGAATTTCTGCAAAGGGGATAAAAGATAAGGTCAGGACCAAGTGATCCTCAAATCAGCAGGATATGTCAGCAGGATATACGAGCATGGACAGTGATCCTTACATCATTGAAGTACTCGAGGAATTGGTGGCGGATCAGAGGCAGACCCTGCAGATCCTCAGCCTCGGAGGCCTTTCTCTTCTTGATTCCCTTTCCTTTGAGGGGTGCCTTGGGGACTGAAGCTGTCGGGCTGGTAGGAGCCTTTCTTTTGGAGGATCTGACGGTGGTGAGATCAGTGACATTGAACTTTGAAGCAGACTTGGTGGATTTTCCAGCACCTACACAACCAAAACAAGATAAGTACCTTTACTTCACTTATATTTCACTATTTATTTAAATTTTTAAACAAAGATACTTACTTGACATCGTGACAGAGCCTGAGGATACCTCCTGAGAATCCTGGGTGGTAGTCTTGAAAGTTCTTGTTTCAGGATCAAGTCTCTTGAAAGTGTCGAGTCTCTCTTTGGCAGCAGGAGACAGTCTGAGGTGTGAAACGGTGATAGCTGCATAACAAGAAAGCAAAAGTATATAAGTGATCCTTATATAAAAAGAAAGTTCTTTGGTGATCCTTCTCAGGATCCTCCATCCTACCGTGGGTAGCCCATTTCCTGGGTAGATCCTTCCCGTCAGAGATAGAATCTCTCTTGACGAAAAAGAAACGCCGCTTCCAGTTAGCATCATTCTTGGTAGCTTTGAAGATCGGGTGTTCCTCACCAGGTTTACGTTTGAACAAATAACGATGAGAACCAAAGGTAGTAAGATCATACAGCTCTCCCAGCTCTGACATTCCTAGGTCTATCCCTTCCTGCTCGATGATCCTTTCAAGGGTATACAAAACCCTCCATATCATCGGCATGGCTTGGATATAAGAAATGCCGGTTAGGGAAAAGAAAGATTGGGTGAAGGCTGGAAAAGGATATGTATAGCCTATGGTGAACGGAGTGACAGGAAAAGCAACCCAGTTGTCGGAAATATGATCACTCAGGGCATTGGGATCAAAAGATTTAATCACGGTGTTCGCCGGGAAACAGTGGAGGATCCTATCAATCTGCGGATCGGTGAAACAGCAGCGTTCTTTTATGGAATCTTCGATGATCCCCTGGCTCTTCAGTGGGCTGTTTTTCGGGTGATCCTTAGCTGGAGAGTTCCGGAGCAACATCTTTGACAGAATGAGGGAAAGAGACGGAAAACAGAGCAAAAGAAGGAAGAAGATGAAGAGAGAATACCTGTTTATCTTCGGATGCAGTTATAAAGGGAGTATCTCTGAAATTTAAATGCAAACGATCCTATCTATATCTCCTATTTATAATCATGATTGTGCAGGGTTGTCACTTCTGTGACGTCATGTATGCAACGGATAGTTCTACATCAATGGCTATATTTACGATAGTTAGTTGCGGATAAGATCAAGAAAATATAATTCGTTCATTTTACAAATCACTCCTTATATTTTGGGGGCAATTGTTAGGGGAGGATTTTCTAACAATTAGTGATCCTTACTTGTTATCCTAATTAATGATCCTTACTTCTGTGACAGATAGTGATCCTCAGAAGAGCTTCAGGATCAGGATCATGGATCACCTTAAGGATCCTCATACTAACGATTGTTTGTTTGTGTTTCGTATTATTTTGCAGGAGTAACAAGCTTGACTTGGTCTTGGCAACGTTACTATGGAATATTCCACGGGTATTTCGCACACGTTTGACTGGAAATGGACGTTGTGGAGAACGTGGGAGCTTGGCACAAAAGTCAGATAGTTTGTTAGCGTAGTTAACTTCTATTTTTAAAGGGGTGACGAGCTAGTAATTAGAACACTTAGCCATTTTCAGCTACACACACTCTCGTACAATTGCACTCTTGAAGCTTCTGGCAAACACTTAACAGTTTTCGCTCACTTTTACACATATCACCATAGTGATCCTTGTACCTAGCTCGTTACTATCCGAAGTTGTAAACATTTATTGATTTATTTGAGCTTGGTGATCGGTAGTTTCCATCACCCGGGGTTTTTTGTGCCGGAGATCAACTCTTGATCAAGGGCTTTTCCCCGTATAAACCTTGTGTCACTTGTTATTTATTTTTCATAGTGATCCTTATTGCTACAAAGTAATTCAAGCATCATACCCCGTAACTAAGAGTTTGGTTGCATTATCATAATCAGATTTTTGACCAAAACAGAAACTACCGATCACCAACTCAGATTAAACAAACAAGTTATTACAACTTTGGATGATAGCGAGCTAGTTACAAGGATCACTAGAGTGTAATGTGCAAAAAAGTGTGTAATCGCCAAGTGAATTGTCGAGAGCTGGTGAGAGCAGTTGCGAGTGTGTGTGTTAAGCTAAAATTAGCCAAGTGTTCTAATTTAGCTCGCTATCCCCTTTTAAAAATGGAAAATATCTAAGCTAACTAACTATCCGCATTTCATGCAAGTCTCCCACGAACTCCATAACGTCCATATTGGTCAAGCACGTGCGGAATAAAAAGGGAATATGCTCCAGGAATATCGCCAAGACCAAGTCCAAGCTCGTACTCCTGCAAAACAACATCATATTCAAAGCAGACAATCGTTAGTATAAGGATCCTTATGATGATCCTGGATCCTGATCCTTCAATACTTTCTGAGGATCACTAATTCAGACAGAATTGAGGATCCCTAAGCCCAACAGTAATTGAGGATCACTGATCATTGAAAAATCCTCCCCTAACATTAATTTTGTGTATCTTTACCTTTCAACTGTTATGATACAATTTCTTTGAATTCACAAGTTAAGAATGAATATATATATATATATTAGATTATGTCAAATAGTTTAGGATATGATCTAGGATCAAATATCCTATAATCGAAAAGTTCAAAAAAGTGGTATAATTTTAGGATCATGTATCCTGTTGTCAAAGAATAAGGGTAACTTAAATAAATCAAAAATAACATGAAGGTAAATAAGGATCATACCTGAGAATCCAAGTTAGGATCCTAAATCTTTGATACTTACAATCGAGATAACCAAAAGACGAACCCTAGATAACAGGTTAGGATCAAGGATCCTTAACTGTTTGGCTTTGGAAACCTGAAATGAAACATAACTTGGGACTAAGCCAATATAAGAGAAGAGTTAGTAACTGTGGAAAAGCCCAACAATCTGGGGACAAGCCCAAAAAACTGGGGACAAGCCCAAAGGATCTTGTGTAAACTGGAGTACGACCCTCACTGGCGACTATCCAAACTTAGTGACATGAGAATGCCAAAACCTTAGCTAACATGAGAACGTTAGAAACCTTAGGAACAGATGTATGGTACGTCTACCATTATACGTAGGATCCTGAATACAGCCAGTACAACGAAATTGTCAGCCCCTAAAGCGGGTACTGGTCCCATTGCCTTGAACTGCACCAGGATCATTGTGCGCTACTGGCGAAGGTAGTGGATACCTTAAAATGGGAACAAGCCCAAAACTGGGGATAAACCCAAAAACTGGGGACAAGCCCAAAAAACTTAGGAGACTTCTGTGGATACTTGATTCTTTGTCAAGGATACATCAATCCTCTGCAAAACTCAGAATTTTGTGATAAAAGGATAAAGGATCCAGGATCCTTCTCCTTATAATAAAATAAGTCAAAGAACTGGAGAAATTAGAATCAGATCATTACCAGAATGAGGATCATCTATCCTCTAAGGATCCTTTATGGATATATGACATGGAAACGACCAAGGATCCGTGATCCTTCTTACATGAAGTATCTCTTTAAATGGACATCATTCCAGGCCCTTGGTAGCAAATCACCTTCCATTGTCAATAAACAATATGCCCCCTTTCCTGCCTCGGCTTCAATAAGATAGGGCCTTTCCACTTTCGTGCTAACTTTCCACCAGCAGGATTGGTGGTATTTTGGAATACTTTCCTCAATACCATATCGCCAACTTGAAACTTTCTGGTCCTTACATTCTTGTTGTAGGCTCCGGCCATCCTTTGCTGATAGCTAGCCAATCTTATCCTTGCCAAATCCCTTAGTTCTTCTATGGTATCCAAGTCTTGAACCAAGTTTTCAGCATTTCCTTCAGGATCACGGATGCTTGTTCTAGCAGTAGGAACCACCATCTCTGTAGGGATCACTGATTCAGCTCCAAACACTAACGAAAATGGAGTCTGGCCAGTAGCATTCTTGGGATTTGTCCTATCAGCCCATAACACATAAGGTAGCTCTTCTGCCCACTTTCCTTTCTTGGATCCGAGCTTCTTCTTTAAGTTGTTGATGATGATCTTGTTGGATGATTCTGCTTGACCATTAGCTTGTGGGTGGACTGGTGTTGATGTTATCTTCTTAATCCCCCAGCTGTCACAAAAGTTAATAGTTCTACTCCCAATAAATTGGGATCCATTATCACAAACAATTTCAGAAGGAATACCAAATCTGGTAATAATATTTCTTTTAATAAAGGATATCACTTCTTTTTCTCTGACTTGAGCAAAAGCTTCAGCTTCTATCCACTTGGAGAAGTAGTCAGTCATAGCAAGCATGAACACTTTTCCTCCTGGTGCCTTGGGAAGTTTACCAACTATATCCATTCCCCATCTCATGAATGGCCAAGAAGAGGATATAGGATGCAGGAGCTCTGCTGGTTGATGAAGGATATTACTATGCCTCTGGCAAGCATCACACTTCTTGGCATAATCCACAACATCCTTCTTCATAGTAGGCCAATAATATCCTGTCCTAAGGATCCTTGAAAACAGTGCTCTGCCCCCAGTGTGGTTTCCACAATCTCCCTCATGAAAATCCTTCAGGACTTCTTGAATTTCAGGATCCTCGATGCACCTTAGATATGGGCCTGCAAGAGATCGTTTATACAACATGTTATTTAATATTGTAAACTGAGATACCTTGACTTTGAAAGCTCTGGGGTTTTCTCCTGTAGGAATCTCTCCATGTTGTATATATCTCATGATTGGAAGGATCCTGGATGTGATTGTGCATCATCACTAGGTATGATTGCATCCTCCTCCTCTATTTCCATAGTTGTGTGACCCTCAATAGCAGGAGCCAAAATGTGGATGATGGGGATTTTAATATCTTCTGGAATCTTCAATGATGATCCAAGATTGGCCAATGCATCATCTTCTGCATTTTCTTCTCTGGGTACCTGTGTCAAACTAAAAGAAGCAAAAGAGTCTGCCAATTTCTTGACTATCTCTAAATATTTGATTAGTCTTTCACCTTTAACAGCATAGGATCCATTAAAGTGATTAGTAAT
The DNA here is from genome assembly GCA_030545235.1 of Helianthus tuberosus. Classification (NCBI taxonomy): domain Eukaryota; kingdom Viridiplantae; phylum Streptophyta; class Magnoliopsida; order Asterales; family Asteraceae; genus Helianthus; species Helianthus tuberosus. The sequence continues at coordinate 31,096,523 of CM060436.1, forward strand.
TAACAATGAGTCTACATGTACCTCAAGATACCTGATCCTCACGTGCTTGGCAATTTGCAAACCAGCTATCAAGGCCTCATATTCAGCCTCATTATTAGTAGTTTGAAACTCACAAGCTATTGAGTGGGGTATTATGTCCCCCTGTGGCGATTTTAGTAGTATTCCTAGTCCAGTTCCCTTGATGTTTGAAGCCCCATCTATGAAGAGTATCCAAGGATCCTTAGTCTCTTCAAGCTGTTGAACTTCTAATTCAGCTTCCCTTTGTAGATCACTACTAAAATCAGCCACAAAGTCAGCTAAGGCCTAGGATTTAATGGCAGTTCTTGGCTCATATCTTATATCATAAGCACTAAGCTTCACTGCCCATTTAGCCTTCCTTCCTGACATCTCAGGTTTCCTGAGAACATTCTTAATTTGAAAATTAGTTTTAACAATAATAGCATGTGTTTCAAAATAATGACGCAATTTAGTTGATGCCATAATCAAAGCAAGGATAAGTTTTTCTAGATGTGAGTACCTGGATTCAGCATCAAGCAAACTTTTACTTACATAATATACAGGATGTTGTGTACCTTGGTGATCCTTAGCAAGGACTGCACTGACTGCCTTGGAAGAGACTGCCAAATATAAGTGTTAGGGGAGGATTTTCCAATGATCAGTGATCCTCAATTATTGTTGGGCTTAGGGATCCTCAATTCTGTCTGAATTAGTGATCCTCAGAGAGTATTGTGGGATCAGGATCCAGGATCACCATAAGGATCCTTATACTAACGATTGTCTGCTTTGAATATGATGTTGTTTTGCAGGAGTACGAGCTTGGACTTGGTCTTGGCGATATTCCTGGAGCATATTCCCTATTTATTCCGCACGTGCTTGACTAATATGGACGTTATGGAGTTCGTGGGAGACTTGCATGAAATGCGGATAGTTAGTTACTTTAGATATTTTCTAAATTTAAAAGGGGATAGCGAGCTAAATTAGAACACTTGGCTATTTTTAGCTGAACACACACACTCGTAACTGCTCTCATCAGCTCTCGACAGTTTACTTGGCGATTACACACTTTTTTGCACATTACACTTGTTAGGGGAGGATTTTCTAACAATTAGTGATCCTTACTTGTTATCCTACTTAATGATCTTTACTTCTGTGACAGATAGTGATCCTCAGAAGAGCTTCAGGATCAGGATCATGGATCACCTTAAGGATCCTCATACTAACGATTGTTTGTTTGTGTTTCGTATTATTTTGCAGGAGTAACAAGCTTGACTTGGTCTTGGCAACGTTACTATGGAATATTCCACGGGTATTTCGCACACGTTTGACTGGAAATGGACGTTGTGGAGAACGTGGGAGCTTGGCACAAAAGTTGGATAGTTTGTTAGCGGGGTAGTTAACTTCTATTTTTAAAGGGGTGACGAGCAAGTAATTAGAACACTTAGCCATTTTCAGCTACACACACTCTCGTACAATTGCACTCTTGAAGCTTCCGGCAAACACTTAACAGTTTTCGCTCACTTTTACACATATCACCATAGTGATCCTTGTACCTAGCTCGTTACTATCCGAAGTTGTAAACATTTATTGATTTATTTGAGCTTGGTGATCGGTAGTTTCCATCACCCGGGGTTTTTTGTGCCGGAGATCAACTCTTGATCAAGGGCCTTTTCCCCGTATAAACCTTGTGTCACTTGTTATTTATTTTTCATAGTGATCCTTATTGCTACAAAGTAATTCAAGCATCATACCCCGTAACTAAGAGTTTGGTTGCATTATCATAATCAGATTTTTGACCAAAACAGTTTGGCGCCCACCGTGGGGCCATTGGTGCTTCATTCCTAAGAAGTTTTTCTGTTGGTGATCATTCTGGTTCATTGCATACAAATACATGGCTTCATCATTGAAGAATACCTCTACTGCAATGTCTTCGGTCAATTCATCTCAGGGCATTCCACCTTTGCCTCCACCACCTGCTGGATCTCAGAAAAATGCTGAGAAGAAACCAACTCCCATTTTCTCCAAACCTCCAACTTCTTCTGCTTCTTACACTCCCACTACTAGTGACATGTTTACTTTGATTTTGCAGATGAAGGATCATATACAGCAACAGGATAAGACCAATGAAAGGATTCTCAAAGAAATCGGAGATCTCAAGAAACAAAAGAAAACGGCAGAGGATCATTCCCCACTGGTGCCCAGATCTTTGAATTTTGATACTCCGGTGATTACTTCTCAGCCACCAGTGGTTCCAGATGTTCAATATGTGGGTGGACCAAAAGGAGTGCACTACGGAGCAACAACAGTGACCCAGGCATCAGGTTCATATTTCCAGCCAGCAGGATCCTATCCTCAGCATATGGGATCCTTCATGAATTCAGGAGGATACTCAGGAGCGCAGCAGATTCAAGGATCCTCCTTTGTTCCAGGATCATCCCAGTTTCAAGGATCCTCCATTGTCCCAGGATCATCCCAGGTTCAAGGATCCTCCTTTGTTCCAGGATCATCCCAGGTTCAAGGACCTTCCTTTGTTCCAGGATCATTCCAGGTTCAAGGATCCTCCTTTGTTCCAGGATCATCCCAGGTTCAAGGATCCTCCATTGTTCCAGGATCATCCTAGGTTCAAGGATCCTCCTTTGTTCCAGGATCATCCCAGGTTCAAGGATCCTCCATTGTTCCAGGATCATCCCAGGTTCAAGGATCCTCCTTTATTCCAGGATCATCCCAGGTTCAAGGATCCTCCTTTGTTCCAGGATCGTCCCAGTTTCAGGGATCCTTCCAGATGCCAGGATCCTTGAGGAGTTTGCAAACAGGAAGTTCAGATGTCCATGAGGGGGATTTTATTCCGATGCAGACCATTGCTTCTACTGGTCCTTCGATCATTCCAGAGCCCCAACAATATGGATTAACATCCATTCTTCCTAATTTGAATCCAATGGGAGGTAACACTTTTAATAATTCTTATAATACTAACCATGGCCTTATGCAGGATCCAGGTATCAAAACACACCATGGCCAGAGAGTTGCAAAAGTTGAAGGATATGATATCAAGTGTTCCAGGAGTGGTCAAACCTATCCCAGAGATTGCAGATGGGAGCCACAAGATATCTCGTTTTGCACCACCAATCTGTGATGCTGAGATACCCAAGAGGATCCATGTGCCAACCATGAAGCTGTATGATGGTTTGACGGATCCTGAAGAACACGTAGCACAATACAGGGAGAGGATGGAGATCAATCCAATCCCAGAAAGGTTAAAGGAAGCATGCATGTGCAAGGGATTCGGATCCACTCTTACTGGATCAGCTCTCAAATGGCTGCTAAGTCTTCCCCCCTACTCTATTACCTCATTTGCTAATCTAGTTAACCTATTTAATAATCACTTTTCTTGTAGTAGAAAATTTGAACGATTAACTAGTGATCTATATAGGATAACCCAGGGTCATAATGAGTCATTAAGGGATTACATTACCAAATTCAGTAAAGAATCCTTAGATATTCCCAACTTGGATATAGCCACGGCTGTTGAGGCCTTCAAAATGGGATTGCTTAGGGATTCATTATTCTATGATGATCTTGTTATGACACCATGCAGGAACCTAGATGAGGTAAGAACCCGGGCACTCAGGTTCATCCGGCTAGAGGACGATAAGAGGATCCAGGAAAGATTAGCAGGATCCTCAAAACAAGAAAAGCAAGGATCCTCGTTCAAGAACAACAAGTTCAGATCCTATAACAGATCTGATAACCAGAACGTGCATGTTGTTGATCAGGAAGAGGATGATGAAGATTATCCTCCAATCTCTGAATATTGTTTTTCTGTTGATAACAATGAGCTGATCCTTGCGATGCAGAATCTAGGCGATAAAGCCAGATGGCCCAGAAAAAATGACAGACCAGCTGCAACCAAAGATAAATCAAAGTGGTGTGCATACCATGAAGATTTTGGGCATCTCACAGAAGAATGCATTGCACTAAGAAAGGAAATTGGATACACGGTGACCAAGAGAGGCATTGAAGCTAGCCCGGAACAAATCAAAGCCTTAGTGAATATCAAATCTCCGGCCAATGCTAAGGATGTCCAAAGGCTAACAGGCAGGATAGCAGCTTTGAACAGATTTATATCCAAATCCTCAGAGAAGTGCAAAGAATTCTATGATATCCTAAGGAAGAACAAGAAATTTGAGTGGACTGAGAAGCATGAAAATGCCTTAAGAGCTCTCAAAGATCACCTATCCTCAGCCCCGGCCTTGATGAAACCAGAAAAAGGCGATGTGCTATCCTTGTATCTTGCCGTATCCTCAAAAGCAGTAAGTGCGGTCCTTGTTAAGGATCACGAAGGTACACAACATCCTGTCTATTATGTAAGTAAAAGTTTACTTGATGCCGAATCCAGGTATTCACACCTTGAAAAGCTTATTCTTGCATTAATTATGGCATCTACTAAGTTGAGACATTATTTTGAAACTCATGTTATTGTTGTTAAAACTAATTTTCCAATTAAGAATGTCATCAGGAAACCAGAGATGTCAGGAAGGATGGCTAAGTGGGCAGTGAAGCTTAGTGCCTATGATATAAGATATGAGCCTAGGACAGCCATCAAATCCCAAGCATTAGCTGACTTTGTGGCTGATTTCAGTAGTGATTTACAAAAAGAAGCTGAGTTAGAAGTCCAGCAACTAGAGGAGACCAAGGATCCTTGGATACTCTATACTGACGGATCCTCAAATGTCAAAGGCACAGGGCTTGGAATACTACTAAAATCGCCACAGGGGGGCATAATACCCCACTCTATAGCTTGTGAGTTCCAAAACACTAACAATGAGGCTGAATATGAAGCCTTAATTGCTGGTTTGCAAATTGCTAAGCATATGGGGATCAGGTATCTTGAGGTACATGTAGATTCATTGTTAATTACAAACCACTTTAATGGATCCTATGCTGTTAAAGGTGAAAAGCTAACCAAATATTTAGAGATAGTCAAAGAATTGGCACTCTCCTTTGTTTCCTTTAGTTTGACACAGGTACCAAGGGAAGAAAATACAGAAGCTGATGCATTGGCTAAGTTAGGATCATCTCTGAAGATCCCGTAGGATATCAAGATCCCTATTATCCATATCCTGACCCCGGCTATCGAGGATCATGTGGCTATGGAGATAGGAAAGAATTCTGCAATTATCCCTAGTGAGGATACTCAATCCCATTCAGGATCAGGATCATGGATCTCACCAATCATGAGATACTTACAACATGGAGAGATTCCTACAGCAGAAAACCCTAGGGCTTTCAAAATTAAGGTATCTCAATTCACAATTTTAAATAATATGTTGTATAGACGATCTCTTGCAGGACCATACTTAAGATGCATTGAGGACCCTGAAATCCAAGAAGTTTTAAAAGACTTCCATGAAGGAGATTGTGGAAACGACACTGGGGGCAGGGCATTATTCTCAAGGATCCTGAGGACAGGATACTACGGGCCAACCATGAAGAGAGATGTTGTGGAGTATGCTAAGAGATGTGATCCTTGTCAGAGACACGGTAATATCCTTCATCAACCAGCTGAATTTTTGCATCCTATATCCTCCTCTTGGCCATTTATGAGATGGGGTGTGGATATAGTTGGTAAGCTCCCTAAGGCACCTGGTGGAAAAGTGTTCATGCTAGCTATAACTGATTACTTCTCCAAGTGGATAGAGGCTGAAGCTTTTGCCCAAGTCAGAGAAAAGGAAGTTCACTAACTTTTGTGACAGCTGGGGGATTAAGATGATAACATCAACACCAGTTCACCCACAAGCTAATGGTCAAGCAGAATCATCCAACAAGATCATCATCAACAATTTGAAGAAGAAGCTTGGATCCAAGAAAGGGAAATGGGCAGAAGAACTACCTTATGTGCTTTGGGCTGATAGGACAACCCCTAAGAATGCTACTGGTCAAACGCCATTCTCTTTGGTATTTGGGGCAGAATCAGTGATCCCAACAGAAATGGTGGTTCCAACTGCTAGAACAAGTACCCGTGATCCTGAGGAAAATGATGAGAACTTGGCTCAAGACCTGGATACTATTGAAGAAATCAGGGATCTGGCTAGGATAAGGATGGCCAGTTATCAACAAAGAATGGCTGGTGCTTACAACAAAAATGTCAGGATCAGGAAGTTTCAAGTTGGAGATATGGTATTAAGGAAAGCATTTCATAATACCACCAATCCTGCTGATGGAAAATTGGCTCCAAAATGGGAAGGCCCTTATTTGATTGAAGCTGAAGCAGGAAAGGGGGCATATAGATTGCTAACCATGGAAGGTGATTTGCTACCAAGATCTTGGAATGCTGTCCACTTGAAGAAATATTTCATGTGAGCAGGATCCTCATGGCACAGATGATCCTTACGTAAGGGGTGTTAGGGGAGGATTTTCTAACAATTAGTGATCCTTATTTGTTATCCTAACTGGTGATCCTTACTTCTGTGACAGGTGGTGATCCTCATAAGAGCTTCAGGATCAGGATCATGGATCACTTTAAGGATCCTCGTACTGACGATTGTTTACTTATGTTTTGTAATATCTCGCAGGTATATTAAGCTTGACCAAGTCTTGGCGACATTCCTGGAGAATATTCCTAAACTATTATGCACGTGCTTAGCTAAAAATGGACGTTGTGGAGAACGTGGAAGCTTGGCACGAAAGTCGGATAGTTAGTTTAGGTGGTTATTTCTATTTTAAAAAGGGAGTAACGAGCTAGTAGAAAACACTTAGTCATTTCTCAGTTACACACACTCGTACAAACGCTCATACAAGCTCTCGTTCAAACACTTAGCAATCTCATACACTTTTTACACATTTCACCATAGTGATCCTTGTACCCAGCTCGTTACTATCCGAAGTTGTAAACATTTAACCATTTATTTTAGCTTGGTGATCGGTAGTTTCCATCACCCGGGGTTTTTTGTGCCGGAGATCAACTCTTGATCAAGGGCTTTTTCCCCGTATAAATCTTTGTGTTGTTTGTGCACTTTACATTGAAGTGATCCTCATCGCTGTTATACATTTTAAGCATCATTCCCCTAAACAAAGAGTTTGTTTGCAATATCCTCATCAGATTTTTTGACCAAAACAGTTTGGCGCCCACCGTGGGGCAATTGGTGCTTCGTCCTTAAGAAAATACGCATTTCTGTGCTTAATTCGGCTCACTACAACCAAGCAGATGGCTTCCTCATCGAAGAATGCTTCAAACTTGATGCCCTCATTCACTTCCTCACAAGGCGTTCCTCCTTTGCCTCCACCACCTTCTGGATCCCAGAAGAATACAGAGAATGCTGCGAAGAAACCGACTCCCATTTTCTCAAAACCACCTACTTCTTCTGTTTCAACTAATCCTACTACTAATGATCTCTATGCCTTGATTTTGCAGATGAGGAATCATACACAAGAGCAGGATAAGACTAACGAAAGGATCCTCCGGGAGATTGACGAAATTAAGAAACAGAAGAAAACGGCAGAGGATCATTCCCCACTGATGCCCAGATCTTTGAATTTTGATACTCCGGTGGTTACTTCTCAGCCCTCAGTGGTTCCAGACATTCAATATGCGGGTGGACCAAAAGGAGTGCACTACGGAACAACAGCTATGACCCAGGCACTAGGTTCATATTTCCAGCCAGCGGGATCCTATCCTCAGCATATGGGATCCCTCACGAGTACAGGAGGATATTCAGGAATGCAGCAGTTTCAAGGATCCTCCTTCGTTCTAGGATCATCCCAGGTTCAAGGATCCTCCTTCGTTCCAGGATCATCCCAGGTTCAAGGATCCTCCTTCGTTCCAGGATCGTCCCAGGTTCAAGGATCCTCCTTCGTTCCAGGATCGTCCCAGGTTCAAGGATCCTCCTTCGTTCCAGGATCATCCCAGGTTCAAGGATCCTCCTTCGTTCCAGGATCATCCCAGGTTCAAGGATCCTCCTTCTTTCCAGGATCATCCCAGGTTCAAGGATCCTCCTTTGTTCCAGGATCATCCCAATTTCAGGGATCCTTCCAGATGCCGGGATCCTTGAGGAGTTTGCAAACAGGAAGTTCAGATGTCCATCAAGGAGATTTTATTCCAATGCAGACCAATGCCTCTACTGGTCCCTCGATCATTCCAGAGTCTCAACAATATGGATTAACCTCCATTCTTCCTAACTTGAATCCAATGGGAGGTAACACTTTTAATAACTCTCATACTACTAACCATGGTCTTATGCAGGATCCAGGTATCAATCATGCCATGGCCAGAGAATTGCAAAAACTAAAGGATATGATCTCGAGTGTTCCGGGAGTAGTCAAACCTATTCCAGAGATTGCAGACGGGAGCCACAAGATATCTCATTTTGCACCACCGATCTGTGATGCTGAGATACCCAAGAGGTTCCATGTGCCTACAATGAAACTGTATGATGGTTCGACGGATCCTGAAGAACATATAGCACAATACAGGGAGAGGATGGAGATCAATCCAATCCCAGAAAAATTAAAGGAAGCATGCCTGTGCAAAGGATTCGGATCCACTCTTACTGGATCAGCTCTCAAATGGCTGCTAAGTCTTCCTCCCTATTCTATTACCTCATTTGCTAACCTAGTTAACTTGTTTAATACTCAGTTTTCTTGTAGTAGAAAATTTGAACGATTAACTAGTGATTTATATAGGATAACCCAGGGTCATAATGAATCATTAAGGGATTACATTACCAAATTCAGTAAAGAATCCTTAGACATTCCCAACTTAGATATAGCCACGGCTGTTGAGGCCTTCAAAATGGGACTGCTTAGGGATTCGTTATTCTATGATGATCTTGTTATGACACCATGCAGGAACCTAGATGAGGTAAGAACCCGGGCCCTCAGGTTCATTCGGCTAGAGGATGACAAGAGGATTCAGGAGAGGATAACAGGATCCTCAAAGCAGGATAAGCAAGGATCCTCATTCAGGAACAACAAGTTCAGATCCTACAACAAATCTGATAATCAGAACGTGCATTCTATTGACCAAGAAGAGGATGATGAGGATTATCCTCCAATTTATATCCAAGTCCTCCGAGAAGTGTAAAGAATTCTATGATATCCTAAGGAAGAACATGAAACTTGGAGGAAGCATTCGATATCCTTGACAAATATAACATGAAACTTAATCCTTCAAAATGTCACTTTGGTGTTAAAGCAGGTAAATTCTTAGGATATATGGTGACAAAGAGAGGCATCGAAGCTAGCCCGGAACAAATCAAAGCAATAGTGAATATCAAATCTCCGGTCAATGCTAAGGATGTTCAAAGGCTAACAGGAAGGATAGCAGCCTTGAACAGATTTATATCCAAGTCCTCCGAGAAGTGTAAAGAATTCTATGATATCCTAAGGAAGAACAAGAAATTTGAGTGGACGGAGAAGCATGAAAATGCTTTAAAAGCCCTCAAAGATTACCTATCCTCGGCCCCGGCTTTGATGAAACCAGAAAAAGGTGATGTGTTATCCTTGTATCTTGCAGTATCCTCAAAAGCAGTAAGTGCGGTCCTTGTTAAGGATCATCAAGGTACACAACATCCTGTCTATTATGTAAGTAAAAGTTTACTTGATGCCGAATCCAGGTATTCACACCTTGAAAAGCTTATTCTTGCATTAATAATGGCATCTACCAAGTTAAGACATTATTTTGAAACTCATGTTATCATTGTTAAAACTAATTTTCCAATTAAGAATGTCCTCAGGAAACCAGAGATGTCGGGAAGGATGGCTAAGTGGGCAGTGAAATTGAGTGCATATGATATAAGATATGAGCCTAGGACAGCCATCAAATCCCAAGCATTAGTTGACTTTGTGGCTGATTTCAGTAGTGATTTACAAGAAGAAGCTGAGCTAGAAGTCCAGCAGCTAGAAGAGACCAAGGATCCTTGGATACTTTATACTGATGGATCCTCAAATGTCAAAGGCACAGGGCTCGGAATACTACTAAAATCGCCACAGGGGGACATAATACCCCATTCTATAGCTTGTGAGTTCCAAACCACTAATAATGAGGCTGAATATGAAGCCTTAATTGCTGGTTTGCAAATTGCAAAACATATGGGGATCAGGTATCTTGAGGTATACATAGACTCTTTGTTGATTACAAACCACTTTAATGGATCATATGCTGTTAAAGGTGAAAAGCTAACCAAATATTTGGAGATAGTCAAAAGTTTGGCACTCTCTTTTGTTTCCTTTAGTTTGTCACAGGTACCAAGGGAAGAAAATACGGAAGCTGATGCATTGGCTAACTTAGGATCATCTTTGAAGATCCCAGAGGATATCAGGATTCCCATTATCCATATCCTGACCCCGGCTATCGAGGATCACCAGACTATGGAGATAGGAGATGATTCTGCAGTTATCCCTAGTGAGGATACTCAATCCTATTCAGGATCCGGATCATGGATCTCACCAATTATGAGATACTTACAACATGGAGAGATTCCTACAGGAGAAAACCCTAGGGCTTTCAAATCTAAGGTATCTCAATTCACAATTATGAATAATATGTTGTATAGGCGATCTCTTGCAGGACCATACTTGAGATGCATTGAGGATCCTGAAGTTCAAGAAGTTTTAAAAGACTTCCATGAAGGAGATTGTGGAAACCACACTGGGGGCATGGCGTTATTCTCAAGGATCCTGAGGACAGGATACTACTGGCCAACCATGAAGAAAGATGATGTGGAGTACGCCAGAAGATGTGATCCTTGCCAGAGACACAGCAATATCCTTCATCAACCAGCTGAATTATTGCATCCTATATCCTCCTCTTGGCCATTTATGAGATGGGGTATGGATATAGTTGGAAAGCTCCCTAAGGCACCTGGTGGGAAAGTATTCATGCTAGCTATGACTGATTACTTCTCCAAGTGGATAGAGGCTGAAGCTTTTGCTCAAGTTAGAGAAAAGGAAGTTATATCCTTCATTAAAAGAAATATTATAACTAGATTTGGAATTCCTTCTGAGATTATATGTGATAATGGTTCCCAATTTATTGGGGGCAGAACCACTAAATTTTGTGACAGCTGGGGGATTAAGATGATAACATCAACACCAGTCCACCCACAAGCTAATGGTCAAGCAGAATCATCTAACAAGATGATCATCAATAACTTGAAGAAGAAGCTTGGATCCAAGAAAGGGAAATGGGCAGAAGAACTACCCTATGTGCTCTGGGCTGACAGGACAACCCCTAAGAATGCTACTGGTCAAACACCATTCTCTTTGGTGTTTGGGGCAGAATCAGTGATCCCAACAGAAATGGTGGTTCCTACTGCTAGAACAAGTACTCGTGATCCTGAGGAAAATAATGAAAACTTGGCTCAAGACCTGGATACTATTGAAGAAATCAGGGATATGGCTAGAATAAGGATGGCCAGTTATCAGCAAAGAATGGCTGGTGCTTACAACAAAAATGTCAGGATCAGGAGGTTTCAAGTTGGAGATATGGTATTAAGGAAAACATTCCAAAATACTACCAATCCTGCTGATGGGAAATTGGCTCCAAAATGGGAAGGCCCTTATTTGATTGAAGCTGAAGCAGGAAAGGGGGCATATAGATTGCTAACCATGGAAGGTGATTTGCTACCAAGAGCCTGGAATGCTGTCCACTTGAAGAAATATTTCATGTGACAAGGATCCTCATGGCAGAGGTGATCCTAGTGAAAGGGATATCCTTAAAGGATCCTCAAAGTATCGATGATCCTTACTTAGGTATCCTTAGCATAACGTTGGTTATCCACAGAATCAATCCGTCCTTTGGGTTTAACCCCAGTTACTTGGGCTTGTCCCCAGATTCCGCCTGTAGCGCACGATGATCCTGGTGTAGTTCAAGGCTTTGGGACCAGTACTCATTTTTGGGGCTGATAATTCCATTGTTCTGGCTATGCTTAGGATCCTACGTATAATGGTAGACGTACCATACATCCGTTCATAAGGTTTCTAACGTTTTCACGTTAGCTAAGGTTTCTAACGTTTTCACGTTAGCTAAGGTTTTGGCATCTTCATGTCACTAAGTTTGGATAGTCGCCAGTTAGGGCCATACTCCAGATTACACACGATCCTTGGGCTTGTCCCCAGTTATCCTTGGGCTTGTCCCCAGTTATCCTTGGGCTTGTCCCCAGTTATCCTTGGGCTTGTCCCCAGTTATCCTTGGGCTTGTCCCCAGTTGCTAACTCTTGTCTTATATTGGCTTAGTCCCAAGTTATGCTCTATTTCAGGTCCTTGAAGATAGGCAGCTAGGGATCCTTGATCCTTATTTCACTCTAAGGTTTATCTTATAGTTATCCTTATTATGGTTAGGATTCTAACTTGGATCCTCAGGTATGATCCTTAACTCTTTTGATTCTATTCATTATTCTAAATAACCCTTATACTTGACAACTGAATCGGTATTTCTTAAATCATATCACTTTTTAATATCTATCGGTTATGGGATATGTGATCCTTGTTCATATCCTAAACTTTTTAGATATCTTTTCTAATTTTTCAAGGCTTGATAAGTATAAACGGAATGAATATTACAACAGTTGGAAAATAACATGCTAAAAAGGATAACAACACAAGATAAGCGACAAAAGGTTAAGTTTTTATTTATTAACATAAGGCTAACCCCTTAAAGGTTGTCAAAATTACCTACCCGAGCTTCTACCAGCAAAACGTGGCCCGTCCGCTGGGGTAGGTAAAGGGTGTCCATGATAATGAGTTCAAAAGTAGTGCAGGAATATAAAGGCAGCAGGATCACAATGGCTTCATCCCCCAAACAGAGGATCCCTCCACCAATTGCAATCCTGCCTATTGTCCCAAGGATCATACATGATCCTTAAACCTAAGAACTATTGTTTAGAGTTATTACAAACCATAAATTGTTTTAAACATCACAACCATCAAACTAAAAAAATTGGGCTCCGGCCTTAGCACATATATCCATCATCGCCCAATTGTGCAGCCTACACCTTTGCTGCATCATCACCACCAGCCGTTGCATCCTCAGCTTTATCCTTCAACCCGCTGCCACTAGCCTCAATTGCCAGAATCTCCTCAGCCTCTTCTTCATCACCCAATTCAGCCAGCCTTGCCTTCCATTCTTCAATTTCCCAGCTACTTTTGTCAAAGGCAGGATCCTGAGCTTCCAAGGCCATTTGAAGCTTGGTTTTATACATTGCTATGGCGGCAGAAACTTTAGCATCATCTGTGATCTCTTGCCTTTCATAGTCAAAGTTAACCAGCACCTTAGCCATCTTCTGCTTAGTATCCTGGAGTTCCTTCTGAAGATCAGCAAGTGCAAGATCCTTGAGCACAGCAACCTGCTGGAGATCGGCAATCTTCTTATCTTGATCCTCAACATGGCCGACGTAATCCTCGATCTCAGCAAATTTCTGCAAAGGAAAAGGATAAAACAGTTCAAGAGCAAGTGATCCTTAGATCAGCAGGATATACAAGCAGAGATAGTGATCCTTACATCATTGAAGTACTCGAGGAACTGGTGGCGAATTAAGGGCAGACCCTGCAAATCCTCAGCCTCGGAGGTCTTTCTCTTTTTGATTCCCTTCCCCTTGAGGGGTGCCTTGGGGATTGAGGCTGTCGGGCTAGTAGGGACCTTTCTTTTGGAGGATTTGACAATGGTGAGGTCGGTGACACTGAACCTTGAAGCAGCTTTGGCAGATTTTCCAGCACCTACACAACCAAAAAGAGATAAGTATCTTTTCTTAATATACATTTAACTATTTATTAAAATTTTAAACAAGGATACTTACTCGACATTGTGACAGAGCCTGAGGATACCTCCTGTGAGTCTTGGGTTATTGTCTTAAAAGTTCTAATTTCAGGGTCAAGTCCCCAGAAAGTAGCAAGTCTTTCCCTGGTTGCGGGTGTCGTGATGAGATGTGAAAAGGAGATGGCTGCATGACATAAGACAAAGAAGGGGTTAGTGATCCTATTACAAAAATATGACGATCTGGTGATCCTTCCCAGGATCCTCCAGCCTACCATGGGTGGACCATGTTCTCGGTAAATGCTCTCCATCTGGAACGGTATCCCTTCTTACAAAGAAGAAGCGACGCTTCCAATCTTTGTCGTTTTTGGTGACTTTGAGAAGAGGATGATCTGCACTGGGTTTTCGTTTGAATAAATAACGATGGGAACCGAAGGTAGTAAGATCATACAACTCCGCCAGTTCTGACATTCCTAAATCAAGACTCTCCTGCTCAATGATCCTCTCTAGGGTGTATAAAACCCTCCAAATCATCGGCATGGCTTGAATGTAAGATATGCCGGTAAGGGAAAAGAAGGATTGTGTGAACTCCGGGAAAGGATAGGTGTAACCTATAGCAAATGGAGTGACTGGAAAGGCAACCCATGTATCAGAAACATAGTCGCTTAGAACAGTTGGATCGAAGGGTTTGAAAAAGACATTCGCTGGAAAACGGTGACGGATGTTATCTACTTGTGCGTCGTTAAAGCAACACCTCTTGTTCACCGAGTCCTTGATGATCTTCTGACTCGTTAAAGGGCTATCCTTTTTGTGATCCTTGGCCGGGGAACTTCGGAGCAACATTTTCGAAGTGGCGGAGATAAAGAAAGAAAGATAGAGTAAGAGAAAATGAAAGAGGAGAAAGAAATACCTGATCGATCGTCGACTGAGATTATAAGGGGAGTTTCTTTCGGATTTGAATGCATATCGATCCTATCTCTATCTCTATTTATAATTATGATTCTGCAGGATTGTCACTTCCGTGACATCATCATCGCAACGGCTAGTTCTATTCTAACGGCTACATATCCGTTAGTTTGTTGCGGATAAGATCAGAAAATATAACTCACACATTTACAATTTTACTCCTTATATTTTGGGGGCAATTGTTAGGGGAGGATTTTCTAACAATTAGTGATCCTTATTTGTTATCCTAACTGGTGATCCTTACTTCTGTGACAGGTGGTGATCCTCAGAAGAGCTTCAGGATCAGGATCATGGATCACTTTAAGGATCCTCGTACTGACGATTGTTTACTTATGTTTTGTAATATCTCGCAGGTATATTAAGCTTGACCAAGTCTTGGCGACATTCCTGGAGAATATTCCTAAACTATTATGCACGTGCTTAGCTAAAAATGGACGTTGTGGAGAACGTGGAAGCTTGGCACGAAAGTCGGATAGTTAGTTTAGGTGGTTATTTCTATTTTAAAAAGGGAGTAACGAGCTAGTAGAAAACACTTAGTCATTTCTCAGTTACACACACTCGTACAAACGCTCATACAAGCTCTCGTTCAAACACTTAGCAATCTCATACACTTTTTACACATTTCACCATAGTGATCCTTGTACCCAGCTCGTTACTATCCGAAGTTGTAAACATTTAACCATTTATTTTAGCTTGGTGATCGGTAGTTTCCATCACCCGGGGTTTTTTGTGCCGGAGATCAACTCTTGATCAAGGGCTTTTTCCCCGTATAAATCTTTGTGTTGTTTGTGCACTTTACATTGAAGTGATCCTCATCGCTGTTATACATTTTAAGCATCATTCCCCTAAACAAAGAGTTTGGTTGCAATATCCTCATCAGATTTTTTGACCAAAACAAGGGGTATCCTTGAAGGATCCTTAAAGTATCGGTGATCCTTACTTTGTTCAGGTATCCTTAGCAAAATATTGGTTATCTGCAGAAGCAATCCGTTCCTTGGGTTTAACCCCAGTTATTTGGGCTTGACCCCAGTTTCGCCTGTAGCGCATGATGATCCTGGTATAGTTCAAGGCAGTGGGACCAGTACTCGCTTTAGGGGCTGATAATTCCATTGTACTGGCTGATAATTCCTGTACTCGCTTTAGGGGCTGATAATTCCATCCGTTCCTAAGGTTTCTAACGTTTTCACGTTAGCTAAGGTTTTGGCATTTTCATGTCACTAAGTTTGGATAGTCGCCAGTTAGGGCCATACTCCAGTTTACATACGATCCTTGGGCTTGTTCCCAGTTATCCTTGGGCTTGTCCCCAGTTGCTAACTCTTATCTTATATTGGCTTAGTCCCAAGTTATGCTCTATTTCAGGTCCTTAAAGATAAGCAACTAGGGATCCTTGATCCTTACTTCTCTTTAAGGTTTATCTTATAGTTATCCTGATTATGGTTAGGATCCTAACTTGGATCCTCAGGTATGATCCTTAACTATTTTAAATTCTATTCATTGTTTATTTGAATAGCCCTTAAAATTTGACAACTAAACTTGTGATCCTTAAAATATATTACTTTTTGGGATTCTTTAACTATAGGATATTTGATCATGGATCATGTCCTAAATATTTTCAATCTGACTTATTCAAGATTGCTTATTCAATAAGTGTACATCAAAACAATTGAGAATTAAAGAGACAAAAAGGATAACAATATAAGATAAGCGACAAAAGATTAAGGTTTTATTTATTAACAAAAGATTAACCCTTAAAAGGTTGTCAAAATTACCTACCCCGAGCATCTACCAGCAATACGTGGCCCGTCCGCTGGGGTAGGTAAAGGGTGTCCATGATAATAGGTTCAAAGTAGTGCAGGAATATAAAGGCGGCAGGATCACAATGGCTTCATCCCCCAAACAGAGGATCCCTCCACCATTTGCAATCCTACCTATTGTCCAAAGGATCATACATGATCCTTAATCCTAAAAACTACTGTTCAGTACAAACCATCAAATTGTTCAACAAAACAACCATCAAACTAAAAAATTGGGCTCCGGCTATGTCTAGAAATTTCCATCATCGCCCAATCATGCAGCCTAAGCCTTCGCTGTATCACCACCTCCGGCTCCACTTGCTTCACCACCTTCACCCTTGCCTCCAGCCTCAATCGCCAAAACCTCCTCAGCCTCTTCATCATCTTCAAGATCAGCCAACCTTGCTTTCCAGTCCTCAACATCCCAGCTGCTTCTGTCGAAGTTAGGATCTTGAGCTTCCTGGGCCATCTTTAGTTTTGTCTGATACATTGTGATGGCAGCAGAGACCTTTGCACCTTCTATGAGATCATGCTTCTCATAGTCAATGTCGATCAGAATTTTAACCGTCTTAGTCTTGGCATCTTGGAGTTCCTTCTGAAGATCAGCAATTTTGAGGTCCTTTAGCAATGCAACCTGCTGGAGGTCGGCAATCTTCCTATCCTGATCCTCAACGTGGCCAACATAGTCCTCAATCTCAGCGAATTTCTGCAAAGGGGATAAAAGATAAGGTCAGGACCAAGTGATCCTTAAATCAGCAGGATATGTCAGCAGGATATACGAGCAGGGACAGTGATCCTTACATCATTGAAGTACTCGAGGAATTGGTGGCGGATCAGAGGCAGACCCTGCAGATCCTCAGCCTCGGAGGCCTTTCTCTTCTTGATTCCCTTTCCTTTGAGGGGTGCCTTGGGGACTGAAGCTGTCGGGCTGGTAGGAGCCTTTCTTTTGGAGGATCTGACGGTGGTGAGATCGGTGACATTGAACTTTGAAGCAGACTTGGTGGATTTTCCAGCACCTACACAACCAAAACAAGATAAGTACCTTTACTTCACTTATATTTCACTATTTATTTAAATTTTTAAACAAATATACTTACTTGACATCGTGACAGAGCCTGAGGATACCTCCTGAGAATCCTGGGTGGTAGTCTTGAAAGTTCTTGTTTCAGGATCAAGTCTCTTGAAAGTGTCGAGTCTCTCTTTGGCCGCAGGAGACAGTCTGAGGTGTGAAACGGTGATAGCTGCATAACAAGAAAGCAAAAGTATATAAGTGATCCTTATATAAAAAGAAAGTTCTTTGGTGATCCTTCTCAGGATCCTCCATCCTACCGTGGGTAGCCCATTTCCTGGGTAGATCCTTCCCGTCAGAGATAGAATCTCTCTTGACGAAAAAGAAACGCCGCTTCCAGTTAGCATCATTCTTGGTAGCTTTGAAGATCGGGTGTTCCTCACAAGGTTTACATTTGAACAAATAACGATGAGAACCAAAGGTAGTAAGATCATACAGCTCTCCCAGCTCTGACATTCCTAGGTTTATCCCTTCCTGCTCGATGATCCTTTCAAGGGTATACAAAACCCTCCATATCATCGGCATGGCTTGGATATAAGAAATGCCGGTTAGGGAAAAGAAAGATTGGGTGAAGGCTGGAAAAGGATATGTATAGCCTATGGTGAACGGAGTGACAGGAAAAGCAACCCAGTTGTCGGAAATATGATCACTCAGGGCATTAGGATCAAAAGATTTAATCACGGTGTTCGCCGGGAAACAGTGGCGGATCCTATCAATCTGCGGATCGGTGAAACAGCAGCGTTCTTTTATGGAATCTTCGATGATCCCCTGGCTCTTCAGTGGGCTGTTTTTCGGGTGATCCTTAGCTGGAGAGTTCCGGAGCAACATCTTTGACATAATGAGGGAAAGAGACGGAAAACAGAGCAAAAGAAGGAAGAAGATGAAGAGAGAATACCTGTTTATCTTCGGATGCAGTTATAAAGGGAGTATCTCTGAAATTTAAATGCAAACGATCCTATCTATATCTCCTATTTATAATCATGATTGTGCAGGGTTGTCACTTCTGTGACGTCATGTATGCAACGGATAGTTCTACATCAACGGCTATATTTATGATAGTTAGTTGCGGATAAGATCAAGAAAATATAATTCGTTCATTTTACATATCACTCCTTATATTTTGGGGGCAATTGTTAGGGGAGGATTTTCTAACAATTAGTGATCCTTACTTGTTATCCTAATTAATGATCCTTACTTCTGTGACAGATAGTGATCCTCAGAAGAGCTTCAGGATCAGGATCATGGATCAGGATCATGGATCACCTTAAGGATCCTCATACTAACGATTGTTTGTTTGTGTTTCGTATTATTTTGCAGGAGTAACAAGCTTGACTTGGTCTTGGCAACGTTACTATGGAATATTCCACGGGTATTTCGCACACGTTTGACTGGAAATGGACGTTGTGGAGAACGTGGGAGCTTGGCACAAAAGTCGGATAGTTTGTTAGCGTAGTTAACTTCTATTTTTAAAGGGGTGATGAGCTAGTAATTAGAACACTTAGCCATTTTCAGCTACACACACTCTCGTACAATTGCACTCTTGAAGCTTCCGGCAAACATTTAACAGTTTTCGCTCACTTTTACACATATCACCATAGTGATCCTTGTACCTAGCTCGTTACTATCCGAAGTTGTAAACATTTATTGATTTATTTGAGCTTGGTGATCGGTAGTTTCCATCACCCGGGTTTTTTGTGCCGGAGATCAACTCTTGATCAAGGGCTTTTTCCCCGTATAAACCTTGTGTCACTTGTTATTTATTTTTCATAGTGATCCTTATTGCTACAAAGTAATTCAAGCATCATACCCCGTAACTAAGAGTTTGGTTGCATTATCATAATCAGATTTTTGACCAAAACAACACTCTAGTGATCCTTGTAACTAGCTCGCTATCATCCAAAGTTGTAACACATTTTCTGTTTAATCTGAGTTGGTGATCGGTAGTTTCCATCACCCGAGGTTTTTTATGCCAGAGATCAACTCTTGATCAAGGGCTTTTTCCTAGTATAAATCATTGTGTCACTTGTTCATTACATTTCTGAGTGATCCTTAATATTGTTCAATGATTCAAGCATCACACCTCACAACAGAAAGTTTGGTTGCATTATCTTAGCTTGATTTTTGACCAAAACAGTTTGGCGCCCACCGTGGGGCAATTGGTGCTTCATTCCTAAGAAGATTCATATTTTTGTGGTCATTTCGGTTCGTTACAACCAAGCATATGGCTTCCTCAACAAAGAACACATCAAGCTCTATGCCGGCAATGAGTTCTTCACAGGGCGTTCCTCCTTTGCCTCCACCACCTTCTGGATCCCAGAAGAATGCTGAAAATGCTGCGAAGAGACAAACCCCCATTTTCTCAAAACCACCAACTTCTTCTGTTTCTTCTAATCCTACTACTAATGATCTTTACACTCTGATTTTGCAGATGAGGAATCACGCACAAGAGCAGGACAAAACCAACGAAAGGATCCTCCGGGAGATCGCTGAGATCAAGAAACAGAAGAAATCAGTGGAGGATCACTCTCCTCTGATGCCAAGGTCATTGAATTTTGACACTCCAATTGTAACTACCCTACAATCGGCAGTTCCGAGCATCCAGTATCAAAGTGGTCCATCAGAAAGGCGTTATGGAACAGCAACTATGACTCAAGCATTTGGCTCTCACTCCCAGCCTCAGGGATCCTATTTTCAGCCATCGGGATCCTCTTTTCAGCATCAGGGATCCTTTGTCAGCTCAGGAGGATATTTGGGAATGCACATAGTCCAAGGATCCTCCCAGGTCCAAGGATCCTCCCAGGTCCAAGGATCCTCCCAGGTCCAAGGATCCTCCCAGGTCCAAGGATCCTTTATGGTTCCAGGATCCTTTCGGGTTCAAGGATCCTCTCAGCCTCAAGAATTTAACATCTTTCAGGATCAAGGATTCTTAAGAACTATGCAGCCTCCGAGCTCGGATGTTCATCAGGGAGATTTCATACCAATGCAGACTATCGCTTCCTCTGGTCCTTCAATCATACCAAAGTCCCGTCAATATGGATTCACATCTGGAATTCCAAACATGAATCCTCTGGGAGGTAACACTTTTAATAATTCATATAACACTAACCTTGGCTCTATGAAGGATACATGTATCAATCAGGCTATGGCCAGGGAGTTACAGAAGCTCAAGGATATGATATCTAGCGTACCAGGAGTGGTTAAACCCATTCCAGAAATTGCAGATGGTAGCCATAGGATATCTCGCTTTGCACCACCTATTTGTGATGCTGAGATACCCAAGAGGTTCCAAATACCAACTATGAAGCTATATGATGGTTCAACGGATCCAGAGGAACATATAGCTCAATACAGGGAGAGGATGGAGATCAATCCAATTCCTGAGAGGTTAAAAGAAGCATGTCTATGCAAGGGTTTTAGATCCACACTTACAGGATCTGCTCTTAAATGGCTGCTAAGTCTTCCCCCTTACTCTATTACTTCATTTGCTAATCTAGTTAATCTGTTTAATAGTCAATTCTCTTGTAGTAGAAAATTTGAACGATTAACTAGTGATTTATATAGGGTAACACAAGGTCAAAATGAATTACTTAGAGATTACATCACTAAATTTTGTAAAGAATCCTTAGATATCCCTAACCTGGATATAGCTACGGCTGTAGAAGCCTTTAAAATGGGTTTGCTTAGGGATTCACTGTTCTATGATGATCTTGTTATGACCCTATGCAGGAATCTTGATGAAGTAAGAACCAGGGCCCTTAGATTCATCCGATTAGAGGATGATCAAAGGATCCAGGAAAGACTGACAGGATCCTCCAAACAGGAAAAGCAAGGATCCTACTTCAGGAACAACAAGTCAAAATCCTACAACAAATCTGATAACCAGAATGTGCATGCAGTGGAACAGGAAGAGGATGATGAGGATTATCCTCCCATTTCTGAATACTGTTTTTCTGTTGATAACAATGAACTAATTCTTGCAATGCAGAATCTGGGTGAAAGGCTAGGTGGCCGAGAAAAAGTGATAAACCAGCTGCTACAAAGGATAAGTCCAAGTGGTGTGCATACCATGAGGATTTCGGGCATCTCACTAAAGAGTGTATTGCACTTAGAAAAGAAATTGGTTACTTGTTAAGCAAGGGGCATTTGAAGGAGCTTTTGGGACGAAAGAAGTCAAGGATCCAGGATCCTGAAAGGATCCCGGAAAGGGCCCCTGCACCTCCAGCAGATGCACAAGTTATAAACTTCATATCTGGTGGATCAGACATTTGTGGTACTTCCTTTTCAGCAGCCAAAAGACATGCCAAGGAAACCAAGATGGATAATGGAGACAGACCCATCCAGACGTCCATTGTTACCCAGGATAAAGTCATAACCTTTAATGAGGATGATCGTGTTGATGTCCAGGATCCTCATCATGACGGTCTTGTTATTACCTTATTTATATCTAACCACTTTGTTCGCAGGATCCTAATCGATGGAGGAAGCTCTGTGAACATCATTCAGCTTGATGTCCTCAAGAAAATGAATATTCGGGAGTCTGATATTGTCCCAAGATCCTCAGTCCTTGTGGGATTCAGTGGGGAAACCAAGAACACATTGGGGGATATCAAACTCCCTATCTATATTGAAGGACTCTATTCTTATCAGAAATTTTGTGTTATAGATTGCTTATCATGTTGTAATGTTATCCTTGGCAGACCATGGATACATGACATGAAGGCAGTCCCATCCACATATCATCAGTGCATGAAGCTTCCTAGTCCATGGGGAGTGGTGAAAATTGAGAGTGATCAACAAGAAGCTAAGAATTGCTATACCTCATCAATGAAGCCAGCCTCAAGACCAAGGGAGCAATAGCAATTAAAGTATCCTTCAAGAGATGTCTTGGAGGCAAGAGAGCAGGATGTAAAAGAAATCCTCATGGATTCTCATGATCCTGAATCCAAGATCTTCATAGGGTCAGGGATCCTTAGTGACATTGAACAGGATCTAGTATCCTTCCTTAAAAGAAGGAAAACTACCTTTGCCTGGAAGCATGAGGATATGACAGGTATATCTAAAGATATAATTACTTATAAACTCGGCATTGACAGGTCATTCAAGCCAATTCGTCAAAAAAGAAGGAAGTTTGCACCTGAAATGAATGTTATTATCCAGGAAGAGGTAGATAAACTACTTCGGGCAGGTATGATAAGAGAGGTGAAGTATCCAAGGTGGTTAGCCAATGTGGTTGTTGTTCAAAAGAAAAATGGAAAGTGGAGGGTATGTGTCGATTTTACCGATTTAAACAAGGCATGTCCCAAGGATCCTTTCCCATTACCCCACATTGACTCCATGGTGGATGCTACCGCGGGTCATGAGTTGTTGACTTTTATGGACGCTTCATCTGGATTTCAGCAAATTCAGATGGAACCATCTGATCAAGAGGATACAGCCTTTATGACCCCAACTGGTATATATTGTTATATTGCTATGCCATTTGGACTAAGGAATGCAGGTGCTACTTATCGAAGGCTAGTCAATATGATGTTCAAGGAACAAATTGAACACACTATGGAAGTCTATATAGATGACATGGTGGTTAAGTCCAAGAAAGCTGAGGATCACCTTAGAGACTTGGAGGAAGCCTTCGATATCCTTGATAAATTTAATATGAAGCTAAATCCTTCCAAGTGCCATGTTGGTGTTAAAGCAAGTAAATTCTTAGGCTATATGGTGACAAAAAGGGGTATTGAAGCAAGTCCAGAGCACATTAAGGCTATTGTGAATATCAAATCTCCTGCCAATGCCAAGGATGTGCAAAGATTGATAGGCAGGATCGCAGCCTTGAACAGGTTCATATCCAAATCCTCAGAAAAATGCAAGGAGTTCTATGACATCCTGAGGAAGAACAAGAAATTTGAATGGACTGAGAAGCATGAAAGTGCCCTCAAAGCTTTTAAGGATTACCTATCCTCGGCCCCCGCCTTGATGAAACCAGAAAAGGGGGATATATTATCCTTATACCTAGCAGTATCCTCAAAAGCAGTAAGTGCGGTCCTTGTTAAGGATCACCAAGGTACACAACATCCTGTTTATTATGTAAGTAAGAGTTTACTTGATTCTGAATCCAGGTATTCACACTTAGAGAAACTTATCCTTGCATTAATTATGGCATCTACTAAATTAAGACATTATTTTGAGACTCATGCCATTATTGTTAAGACTAATTTCCCAATTAAGAATGTTCTCAGGAAACCTGAAATGTCAGGAAGGATGGCTAAGTGGGCAGTGAAGCTTAGTGCATATGATATAAGATATGAACCAAGGACAGCCATCAAATCCCAAGCCTTAGCTGACTTTGTGGCAGATTTTAGTAGTGACTTGCAAAAGGATGCTGAGTTAGAAGTCCAACAGCTGGAAGAAACTAAGGATCCTTGGATACTCTTCACTGATGGAGCCTCTAATGTAAAAGGAACGGGACTTGGAATACTACTAAAATCGCCACAAGGGGACATAATACCCCACTCCATAGCTTGTGAATTTCAAACTACCAACAATGAGGCTGAGTATGAAGCCTTGATAGCTGGTTTGCAAATTGCCAAGCATATGAGGATCAGGTATCTTGAGGTACATGTAGATTCATTATTAATCACCAATCACTTTAATGGATCCTATGTTGTTAAAGGTGAAAAGCTAATCAGATATTTAGAGATAGTCAAAGAATTGGCACTCTCTTTTGTTTCCTTTAGTTTGACACAGGTACCAAGGGAAGAGAATGCCGAGGCTGATGCATTAGCCAATCTAGGATCATCCTTGAAGATCCCGGAGGATATCAGGATCCCTATTATCCACATCCTGACCCCCGCTATCGAGGATCATGTAGCCATGGAGATAGGAGAGAATTCTGCAATCATCCCTACTGATGATACTCAATCTCATTTAGGATCATGGATCCTTCCAATCATGAGATACATACAACATGGAGAGATTCCTACAGGAGAAAACCCCAGGGCTTTCAAAATTAAGGTATCTCAATTTACAATATTGAATAACATGTTATATAAACGATCTCTTGCAGGACCATATCTAAGATGCATTGAGGATCCTGAAATTCAAGAAGTCCTGAAGGATTTTCATGAAGGAGATTGTGGAAACCACACTGGGGACAGAGCATTATTCTCAAGGATCCTGAGGACAGGATACTATTGGCCTACTATGAAGAAGGATGACGTGGAATATGCCAAGAAATGTGATCCTTGTCAGAGACACAGTAATATCCTTTACCAACCAGCAGAACTTTTGCATCCTATATCCTCTTCTTGGCCATTTATGAGATGGGGAATGGATATAGTTGGTAAGCTTCCAAAAGCACCTGGTGGAAAAGTATTCATGCTTGCTATGACTGATTACTTCTCCAAGTGGATAGAGGCTGAAGCCTTTGCTCAAGTCAGAGAAAAGGAAGTGATATCCTTTATTAAGAGAAACATTATTACTAGATTTGGTATCCCTTCTGAAATTGTTTATGATAATGGATCCCAATTTATTGGGAGTAGAACTACTAACTTTTGTGACAGCTGGGGGATTAAGATGATAACATCAACACCAGTCCACCCACAAGCTAATGGTCAGGCAGAATCATCCAACAAGATCATCATCAACAATTTGAAGAAAAAGCTTGGATCCAAGAAAGGAAAGTGGGCAGAAGAACTACCTTATGTACTATGGGCTGATAGGACAACTCCCAAGAATGCCACGAGCCAAACTCCATTTTCTTTGGTATTTGGGGCAGAATCAGTGATCCCTACAGAGATGGTGGTTCCTACTGCAAGAACAAGCATTCGTGATCCTCAAGAAAATGTTGAAAACTTGGTTCAAGATTTGGATACTATAGAAGAACTCAGGGATTTGGCAAGGATAAGGATGGCCAGTTATCAACAAAGGATGGCTGGAGCCTACAACAAAAATGTTAGGATCAGGAAATTCCAAGTTGGTGATATGGTGTTAAGGAAAGCATTTCATAATACCACCAATCCTGCTGATGGAAAGTTGGCACCAAAGTGGGAAGGCCCTTATTTGATCGAAGCTAAGGCAGGAAAGGGGGCATATAGATTGCTAACAATGGAAGGTGATTTGCTACCAAGAGCTTGGAATGCTGTCCATTTGAAGAGATAATTCATGTAATAAGGATCCATGATCCTTACCTGACAAGTATCCTTGAAGGATCCTTACAGGACAGATGATCCTCATTGTGGTAATATTCTAATCTCAAACTATTTCATTCTTTAGTTATCTTATATAAGGATAAGGATCCTGCATCCTTTATCCTCCTTTCACTTGATTCTGAGTTTTGAAGGTTTAGGTATCCTTAACAAAGGATTGAGTATCCACAGAAGTATCCAGTTATTTGGGCTTGACCCCAGTATGGGCCCGTCCCCAGTTTCGCCAGTAGCGCACGATGATCCTGGTACAGTTCATGGCAATGGGACCAGTACTCGCTTTAGGGGATGACAATTTCATTGTACTGGCTGTATTCAGGATCCTACGTATAATGGTAGACGTACCATACATCCGTTCCTAAGGTTTCTAACGTTTTCACGTTAGCTAAGGTTTTGGCATTTTCATGTCACTAAGTTTGGATAGTCGCCAGTGAGGGCCATACTCCAGTTTACACACGATCCTTTGGGCTTGTCCCCAGTTATCCTTTGGGCTTGTCCCCAGTATATTGGGCTTGTCCCCAGAATTGTTGGGCTTGTCCCCAGTTACTAACTTTTATCTTATATTGGCTTAGTCCCAAGTTGTATCCTATTTCAGGTTTTTGAAGCTAAATGACCAAGGATCCTTGATCCTTACCTTTTACTAAGGTTTGTCTTTTGGTTATCCTGATTATAAGTGTTAAAGGTTAGGATCCTAACTTGGATTCTCAGGTATGATCCTTAATTACTTTGATTTTATTTATTATTTACATAAGTGACCTTTATCCTTTGACAACTGAACTTATGATCCTTAAACTACACTACTTTTCAGAACTTGTCGACTATAGGATATGTGATCCTTGATCATATCCTAAACTTTTTGAGGATATTTATTAAATTTTCTCCTCTTTACTTAATAAATTCAGACAAAATATATATCACAACAATTGAAAGGTAAAGTATTCACAAGGATAACAACACGGAAGATAGCCAAAAAGTTAAGATTTTATTTATTCAGAAAACGTTAAACCCTTCAAGGTTGTCAAAATTGCCAACCCACGTTTCTACCAGCAAAACGTGGCCCGTCCACATGGGTTGGCAAAGGGTGTCCATTGTTCATAGGTCTTTGTAGTGCAGGAAATAAAAGACGGAAGGATAACGAGTGGCTTCATCCCCCAAACAGAGGATCCATCCACCACCCATTATCCTGTCTATTATCCAAGGATCCATGATCCTTCACCCTAGAAACTATTGTCTAAAGTTATTACAGACCAGCATTGTTCAGAAAAACATCATCAAAACAAAAACCACTACCAATTTTTTTAAAAAATGGGCTCCGGCCACGTCTAGAAATATACATCATCGCCCATTCCTGCAGCCTACGCCTTTGATGCATCACCATCACCTTCACCAGCTCCTACAGCTTCGGCATCACCCGTATGATCCTTAACCCCACTGCTGCCAGCCTCGATTGCCAGGATATCACCAGCCTCTTCTTCGTCGTCCAGCTCAGCTAACCTTGCCTTCCAGCCCTCTATGTCCCAGTTGCTCTTGTCAAAGTCAGGATCCTAAGCTTCTTGGGCCATTTGCAACTTGGTTCTGTACATAGCAATGGCAGCGGAGATTTTGGCATCATTTGTGATTTCAGCCTTCTCTTGGTCAGCAGTGATATGAGCCAGGACAAGTTCCCTCTTCACCAGATTGACATCGTTTTCGAGGGAGGCAATCTTCTTATCCTTGGCCAACATGATCTTTTGGAGGTCCACACACTTTTGCTCAACCTCTTCAATACTGCCTACATAGTCCTCGATTTCAGCAAATTTCTGCAAAAAGACAATGTAAAGTTTAGGATCACATGATCCTCAAGTGGGCAGGATAATTAAGCTAAGTCAATGATCCTTACATCAGCAAAGTACTCAAGGAACTGGTGGCGGATTAGAGGCAAGCCTTCTAGATTGTCAGTCTCAGAGGCCTTCCTCTTCTTTCCCTTGGAGGTGATAGGCTTGGGGATGGCAGTACTTGGGCTAGCAGCAGCCTTTGTGTTCCCAGACCTGGGACCAACAGCGGTGAGATCGGTGACACTGAAACGGGTAGCAGACTTCGATGATTTTCCAGCACCTACATACCCAAAGCAGATAAGTATCCTTATTTCATTTTAATTTAAACATTTAGTTATGCATAAAATGGGATACTTACTTGACATCGTAACAGAACCTGAGGATACCTCTTGAGAATCCTGGGTATTTGCTTGAAATGATCTTATTGCAGGATCAAGCCTCCGGAAAGCAGCAAGCCTTTCCTTTGTTGCAGGTGTTGTAATAAGGTGTGAAACAGTAATAGCTGCAAAATGGAAACAAAAGGATGTTAGTGATCCTCAACAAAAATAAGGTTATCCTGTGATCCTTCTCAGGATCCTCTATCCTACCATGAGTGGTCCATTTTCTAGGCAGATCCTTTCCATCAGGGATAGAATCCCTTCTGACAAAGAAGAATCGCCGTTTCCAGTTTGTGTCGTTCTTAGTGGCTTTGAAGATGGGATGTTCTTCACCAGGTTTATGTTTGAATAGATATCGATGAGATCCATGGCTAACAAGGTCGTACATCTCTGCTAATTCCGACATTCCCAGATCAATACCTGCATGCACAATGATCCTTTCAAGGGTATACAAGACCCTCCATATCATTGGCATCGCTTGAATGTAGGAGATGCCGGTGAGAGAGAAGAAAGATTGGGTGAAATCAGGAAAAGGATACGAGTATCCTATTGTGAATGGGGTGACCGGAAAAGCCACCCAGGTTTCAGAAACATAGTCGCTTAGGACGGTGGGGTCAAAAGTTTTAAAAACGGTGTTCACCGGGAAACAATGGCGGATTCTGTCTATATGTGGATCAGCGAAGCAGCATCTTTCTTTCGCAGAGTCTTCAATGATCCCTTGGGTCTTTAAGGGACTGTCCTTTTTATGATCCTTGGCCGGTGAGGATCTCAGCATCATCTTGGTCATAACGATGGTGAAGAAGAAGAAACAGAATGAGAAGATGAAGAGAGAAAGGGAAGAGAAGTACCTGATCAAGTCTTCTAATGAGGATTTAAAGGATGAAACGCACGAATTTAAATGCTTCATAACCCTTATCTCTAACTTCAATTTATAATCATGAATTTGCAGGATAGTCACTTCAGTGACGTCAGGATGCAACGGCTAGTCAGGGTTTAACGGCTATATATCCGTTGGTTTGTTACGGATAAGAACGAGAAAATATAACTCGTTTATTTACAAATTACTCCTTATATTTTGGGGGCAATTTTTAGGGGAAGATTTTCCAATGATCAGTGATCCTCAATTATTGTTGGGCTTAGGGATCCTCAATTCTGTCTGAATTAGTGATCCTCAGAGAGTATTGTGGGATCAGGATCCAGGATCACCATAAGGATCCTTATACTAACGATTGTCTGCTTTGAATATGATGTTGTTTTGCATGAGTACGAGCTTGGACTTGGTCTTGGCGATATTCCTGGAGCATATTCCCTATTTATTCCGCACGTGCTTGACTAATATGGACGTTATGGAGTTCGTGGGAGACTTGCATGAAATGTGGATAGTTCGTTACTTTAGATATTTTCTAAATTTAAAAGGGGATAGCGAGCTAAATTAGAACACTTGGCTATTTTTAGCTTAACACACACACTCGTAACTGCTCTCATCAGCTCTCGACAGTTTACTTGGCGATTACACACTTTTTTGCACATTACACTCTAGTTATCCTTGTAACTAGCTCGCTATCATCCAAAGTTGTAACACATTTTCTGTTTAATCTGAGTTGGTGATCGGTAGTTTCCATCACCCGAGGTTTTTTATGCCGGAGATCAACTCTTGATCAAGGGCTTTTTCCTCGTATAAATCATTGTGTCACTTGTTCATTACATTTCTGAGTGATCCTTAATATTGTTCATTGATTCAAGCATCACACCTCACAACAGAAAGTTTGGTTGCATTATCTTAGCTTGATTTTTTACCAAAACAATAAGGATCATATATCCCCTTTTTCTGGTTTCATCAAGGCTGGAGCTGAGTATAGGTAATCCTTAAGGGCTTTGAGAGCATTCTCATGCTTTTCAGTCCATTCAAATTTCTTGTTCTTTCTCAGGATGTCATTAAATTCCTTGCATTTCTCTGATGACTTTGAGATGAACATGTTCAAGGCCGCGATCCTTCATGTCAACCTTTGCACATCCTTGGCATTGGCAAGAGATTTAATATTCACGATTGCCTTGATTTGCTCTGGACTTGCCTCTATGCCTCTCTTAGTCACCATGTAACCTAGAAACTTGCCTGCTTTGACACCAAAATGACACTTGGAAGGATTCAATTTCATATTGAATTTATCAAGGATATCAAATGCTTCTTCCAAATCTCTTAGGTGATCCTCAGCTCTCTTGGACTTAACCACCATGTCATCTATATAGACTTCCATTGTGTGTCCAATTTGCTCTTTAAACATCATATTGACTAGCCTTTGGTATGTAGCACCTGCATTTCTTTGTCCAAATGGCATAGCAATATAACAATAGATACCTGTTGGGGTCATAAAGGCTGTATCCTCCTGATCAGATGGTTCCATCTGAATTTGTTGAAATCCAGATGAAACATCCATGAAAGTCAACAACTCATGACTCGCGGTTGCATCCACCATGGAGTCAATGTGGGGTAATGGGAAAGGATCCTTGGGAAATGCCTTGTTTAAATCAGTGAAATCGACACATACCCTCCACTTTCCGTTTTTCTTTTGAACAACAACCACATTGGCTAACCACCTTGGATACTTAACCTCTCTAATCATACCTGCTCTGAGCAGCTTGTCTACCTCCTCCTGGATAATGGCATTCCTCTTAGGTGCAAACTTTCTCCTCTTTTGATGTATGGGTTTGAATGACCTGTCAATACCAAGCTTGTGAGTAATAATATCCTTAGAGATACCTGTCATATCTTCGTGCTTCCAGGCAAAGGTAGTTTTTCTCCTTTTGAGGAAGGATACTAGATCCTCTTCAATATTGTTGAGGATCCCGGATCCTATAAAAACTTCGGATTCAGGATCCTGAGGATCCATCAGGATATCCTTAACATCTTGTTCTCTTGCATCCAGGACGTCTCTTGGAGGAAGCTTTAATTGCTATTGTTCCCTGGATCTTGAGGAGGACTTCATTGAAGATGTGTAGCAATTCTTGGCTTCTTGTTGGTCACTCTCGATCTTCACTACACCCCATGGACTAGGAAGCTTGACACATTGGTGATATGTGGATGGAACTAACAAATAGTCAAATAACACATAACAATAAAATACAGATATTCACGTATTTTCAAAATTTATTTCCTAACAAATTAAATAATATATTGATGTCAGCAGAACACTCATGTGGCTAAATCAGTGGCTAAGCTCTGATACCACCTTCTGTCGCAACCCCCGCCCCCTGATCTGTCCCGGGAACGGACGTCCGCGAACATTCAATTGTGGTGGTATCAGTTTGTTAATTATTAATTTGGCAGCGGAAATTACATCAGGATCGTAGTTAGGAAATTGTTTATCAGAGTAAACCCACCATATTTTATATTAATAACCACATGGGTAAACCCAAGTTTCTTTATTACAATACGTTTATAGGGATAAACAATATTTTA
Organism: Helianthus tuberosus; assembly: GCA_030545235.1. Lineage (NCBI taxonomy): Eukaryota > Viridiplantae > Streptophyta > Magnoliopsida > Asterales > Asteraceae > Helianthus > Helianthus tuberosus. The sequence goes on from CM060436.1 coordinate 31,127,941, forward strand.
TTGAATTTAAAACATCGTCTTTTTGGTAACTTTTATAGCCACATTTTTCCAAGCCGTCAGTACTCTCCAGCTGGCTTTTTACTAATTGGCTGTCACATTGTGTTACCTGAAACGCGTTTTAAAAACATTTGTCAGTGGGAAATACTGGAGAGTGAATCCCAGTTTAATCAAGAAACATTTTATAAATTAACACAGTATTGAGAGTGATCACAATGTTTATTTCTACACAATTACTCATTCAGTACTGTCAATCCTGACTGGTGGGTCATATTACACATTGGGTAACTCGTCGTCCAATGGTAACGTGTTCCACATTTTGTATACAAAACCCCAACATACCGGCAGTAATTGAAGAACTACAAAGACTCAATCACTGCTTAATCATATTGTAAAGCATTTAAGGTTTTGTAAAACAGTTCACAAAAAGGTTTACAAAAAGCTGATAAACTCACATTGCTATCTTAGACTTCGTGTAAGGGTTTCCTGGGATTAATCTATAATTTACACAAATGTACATATGTTAGTATAATAACCCTTTAATTATATTAACGATGCCCTCCCCGAGACGGTATTCCAACAACTACGTCGGGCAGAACCACGACAGTTGTTACGGAACCCTAAATCAATCGGGCAGCGTATCTAATACGAAACTGGGGTTATGATACTTACAACGGAGCAGAACCTCGCTAATTATGGGGTATTATACTTGAATATTATGCCTACTGTGAGAGATTTTTGTGATTGAGAAAAGAAATAAACGATTTTTGATGAAACCCGATGCCTGCTATTTATAGGGTCACACTTCGACTTTCTCGCGGACCGCGTAAAGTTTAGCAAGGGTTTACGCGGCCCGCGTGGCGTAGGGATCTAGGCGTAGGTGATACGGGTCACAACATAGGTTCAACACGTTCCATGACACGTGTCAACCCCGGGGTTACCTGGACTTTTAAGTTGTCGCGGCCCGCATAAGATTTAAGGGATGGGTTACGCGGCCCGCCAAAAATCCATTTTCTTTGTTTTTTATTTATTTTTAATGATATAATGTATTTTGGGCTCGGTTTTCACATACGGGGTGTATTTTAAGACATATAGGGGTATTTAACATATATTAGGGTGTTAGAAAAATATTCGGGATGGTTGTTATATCCTCCCCACCTTGTTTTAGAGCTCGTCCTCGAGGTCTACTGGAACAGGTGTGGGTATTTCATTTGCATTTCTGATTCAAGCTCCCATGTGTATTCTGGTCCTCTTTTGGAGTCCCACTTTACTTTGACTAGAACTAGTCTTTTGTGCTTGAGGTTCTTGACTTTCCTGTCTTCAATCTGTAGAGGCCTTTCTACAAACTTTAATTGATCATTTACCTCTATATCCTTAAGAGGTACTATTAGTGACTCATCAGCTAAGCATTTCTTGAGATTAGATACATGAAATACATCATGTATTCCTGCCATTTCTTCTGGCAGTTGCAATTGATAGGCTACAGGTCCTATTCTTTTAATAATCTTGAAAGGTCCAACATACCTGGGACTTAGCTTTCCTCTTTTTATGAATCTTACCACTCCTTTCCAAGGAGAGACTTTTAACAATACTTGGTCCCCTACTTGAAATTCCAACGGTTTTCGTCTGTTGTCAGCATAGCTTTTCTATCGATTACGTGCTGCTTTCAGTCATTCCTTGACTTGAATGATTTTGTTTATTGTTTCTTGTACTATCTCAGGTCCAGATAGTTGTTTTTCCCCAATTTCTGCCCAACAGACTGGGGTTCGGCACTTTTGTCCATAAAGTGCTTCGAATGGTGCAGCATTTATACTTGTGTGATAACTATTATTATAAGAAAATTCTATCAATGGTAAGTGATCGTCTCAATTACCTCCGAAATAAATTATACAAGCTGTAAGCATGTCCTCCATTGTCTGAATTGTCCTTTCACTTTGTCCATCCGTTTGAGGATGATAAGCTGTGCTTAGATTCAACTTGGTTCCCATTTCTTTTTGGAAACTTGTCCAAAAATGAGAGGTAAAATGACTATCTCTGTCAGAAACAATTGATAGAGGAATTCCATGTAAAGAAACTACTTCATTTACATACAATTTAGCTAATTGTTCCATACTAAAAGTTTCTTTCATTGATAGGAAATGAGCTGACTTGGTTAATCTATCTTCAATCACCTAGATTGTATCATTACCTTTCTTTGTTTTGGGTAATTTAGTAATAAAATCCATTGTTATCAATTCCCATTTCCAAACAGGCATTTCTAACTGTTGCAATAAACCTAAAGTTTTCTGATGTTCAGCTTTGACTTGTGAACATGTTAAACACTTAGAAACATAGGCAGCTATGTCCATTTTCATTCATATCCACCAGAAATTCTTTCTTAAATCCTGGTACATTTTATCACTTCCTGGATGCATCGTATATTTAGACTTATGGGCTTCTTCTAATATGCGATGACGTAGGTTTCCTAATTTAGGTATCCACATTCTTTTCTTATGGAATCTCCAAATCCCATCTGTTCCTTGTTCTAATTCCTTGATCATTCCTTTTAGTTTTTCAGTATCATCCTTGATTGCTGATTCTTGTGCTTTTCTAATCTGCTCATTTAAATCTACTTGTAGATTTAATTTAAGAGAACGTACCGTTTTTTGGCTGTTCGTGATATTTTCGACTTAAAGCATCAGCAACTACATTTGCTTTTCCTGCATGATACTGAATATCACAATCATAATCACTAAGAAATTCCATCCAACGTCTTTGTCTCATATTCAATTCCTTTTGCCCGAAGACAAACTTTAAACTCTTATGATCGGTGAACACAGTAAACTTACTACCGTACAGGTAATGTCTCCAAATCTTAAGAGCAAAAATTATAGCTCCAAATTCTAAATCATGAGTGGAATAATTTTCTTCATGATTCTTAAGTTGTCGGGATGCATAGGCTATAACCTTTTGACGTTGCATTAACACACATCCATAACCTAATTTAGAAGCGTCACAATAGATTACAAAATCTTTAGTTCCTTCTGATAACGCTAGTATGGGTGCATGAGTTAATCTTTGCTTAAGGATTCTAAAGGCTTCTTCTTGTTTTGGTTCCCATTTAAACTTAACAGATTTACAGGTTAGCTTAGTTAAGGGAATGGCTATTCTGGAAAAATCTTGAATAAATCTTCTATAATAACCAGCTAGTCCTAAGAAACTTCTAACCTCGGTTGGTGACTCGTGGGTTTTCCACTTGGTTATTGCCTCGATTTTTGTGGGATCCACATGAATTCCTTCATGGTCAACTAGGTGTCCGAGAAATTGTACTTGTTCTAACCAAAATTCGCACTTTGAAAACTTAGCATAAAGCTTTTCTTTTCGTAATAAACTTAAAAGTGCGTGCAATGCTTTGCATGTTCCTCTTTACTCTTAGAGTAAATGAGAATATCATCTATAAAGACAATTATGAATTTATCCAAATACGGCTTACATATTCGGTTCATCATATCCATGAATGCAGCTGGGGCATTGGTTAAACCAAATGGCATGATAGTAAATTCATAATGGCCATACCTTATTCTGAAAGCGGTCTTAGGAATGTCCTCTTCCTGTACCTTTAATTGATGATATCCTGACCTTAAATCGATTTTAGAGAAAAATCGTGCTCCTTGCAATTGATCAAACAGGTCATCTATTCTTGGTAATGGATACCGATTCTTAATTGTGACTTTGTTTAATTCACGGTAGTCAATGCACATTCGCATTGATCCGTCCTTCTTTTTAACAAATAAAATCGGCGCTCCCCAGGGTGATGAACTGGGCTGTATGAATCCTTTCTCTAGCAATTCGTCTAATTGCTTCTTTAGTTCTTGCATTTCTGCAGGTGCCAAACGGTAAGGTGCTTTGGCAATCGGTGCTGTCCCTGGTATTAAATGGATTCTGAATTCAACTTCTCGATCTGGAGGTTGCCCCGGTAATTCTTCTGGAAATACATCTGAAAACTGAGATACTACTGGAATATCCCTTAATTCTTTTCCTTTAGTGTTAGTGATTATAGAAATCAAATATACTAATGATCCTTTTCTTATGTAACTTGTTGTTTTCATCACAGAGATGAATTTAGTGGATTTAGAAGTTTTATATCCTTTAATTGTGATCTTTTCACCCTTTGGTGAATTTACTTGTATCGACTTTTGATCACACAAAATACTGGCTTTATTGGCTATTAACCAATCCATTCCTAATACTACATCAAATCCTGCCAGATTCATGGGGTAAAGGTTTGCAATAAATTTCTGATTTAGAATTTCTATTCTTGCTCCCTGCAAGATTTCAGAAATTCTAATGGTTTCACCATTTGCTGTCTCTACTAGACATTCTTGTGAAAGTTTAGTTAATGATTGGTTGAGCAGTTTGCAAAATGAAGTATTAATAAAACTTTGGTTTACACCAGAGTCAAATAATACCTTAGCAAAAATATCATTAACTAAAAACGTACCAGTGATCATATCCGGGATTATCTTTGCTTCTTCTGCAGTCAGAACAAATGCTCTAGCATTTTTGGTATTCTTGTTGTTCGTAGTTGGAGCTAATTTTGGGCAGTTAGGCTTGATATGACCTTGTTCTCCACAATTGTAACATATCCTGTTATTAGCTTTCTTCCTGCAGTCTTCTTCTTTGTGTCCCGATATTTTGCAAAAGTTACAGTATATGGAACATCTTCCTGAATGTTTTCTTTTGCAATTCTTACAGTAGGGTGTAGAGGTAGAGCCTATATTTTTCCCACGGTTAGAATTTCCAGAACGAAATTTTTGTGTGAGCTTCTTGGTTAGGTTCCTCCTTTGATCCTCTTCTCGTGTACGGATTAATTCATCTGTCAAGGTATTGGCTAGTTCTACAGCTTCTTCTATGGTTTGAGGTCTAGCTGCCTTGACTACGTGTCTTATTTCCCCGATTAATCCCCAGATATAACGGGAGATTAATACTGGTTCAGGTGAAGCAAGGGTTGGCACTATTCTAGCATATTCAAAGAATAACTTAGTGTACCCTTTACTATCTACACTAATCATTCTAAGGTTTAAGAACTTGTTCGCTATCTGTTCCTTTCCATTGGGAGGGCAGAATTTTCTTTCTACCATATTTTTAAATTCCTCCCATTCCATGTTGTAAGTTCTATTACTTCCTTTAGTCTGGAGAATAGTATTCCACCATTCTAGTGCTGAATTCTTAAATAAATTGGAAGCAAACATTATCTTATCTTCTTCTGCGCATTTGCTTATTCTTAAGACTGCCTCAGTCTTTTCTATCCAGCGTAGGGTTGCAATGGCCCCTTCGTTGCCCGAGAATTCCATTGGTTTACAAGACCAGAATTCCTTATAAGAACAACCGTAAGACACGGTTCTTCTTCTTTTGGGAATGGGTATTTGAAGTACGGGTCCATTGTTTATGCTATTTTCGGGTTCGGAAGGTCGCTTGCTATCATGTTTACTTTTATTTTCTGCTTCTCTAACTGTTTGAAGAATATATGGCATCGCATCTATTATTCCTTGTGCCACTATGTGTTGGATGGTACTGTTATCCACTTGGTTTCCATTGTTGTTTGGAATTTTGTTACCCGAGTTATTGTTACTCTGGTTATCATTATTCAGATTTCCCTGGTTCACTTCGTCGTTCATCTGAATTTTAAACATTTATCACATATTAATATCACAAGATAATTAATAGTTTAGGTAACAACCACATAGCACACATATTGGTCAAAAGCGTCGAGCATTGTGACTTTACTCTTTTCATATAGTATGCGTCAAATACACACTAAAACAGGAAATTAAAAATTACAATATTATGCATCACTAACCACGAAATGGTCTATACTATAATATATTATTATTATATATATATATATTATATTTTTTTTCATACAAACATATTACATATTATTATATTATTATTATTACCAACTCCACTTATCATCTTCATGGATATGAATTTCCCCCGAAATCCATCTGACGCTCGTCGTATTTCCAGACGAGTTGTTCTCCTACATACCTCATCCTCTCACTACTTTCTAAGATTTCTTCTCCGAAAATTCGGAGTTCTTGCAAGTTCTCTGCACTCATTGGGGGTGCAGGTGCTGGTACTGGATCTGAATACTGTGGCCTGGGATTCTCCTGATGGTACGGATTTTCTAAAATCTCCCTGATGTATTCGTCATTGTCATAATAGGGATCTAGAGGGTCCAGACCTGGATACGCTGCTATGTTCGGCAAGGTTTCGTCATTTAGATGGTAGCGTGGCACATAATCCCTACGATCATCGAACCATGGATCATAAATTGGGTCTAATGGATTAGGGGCTGGTATCCTAGGTATTTCCTCAGGGTTGAAATCATGCATTTCTACCTCCATCGGCTGAGTGGGAATTAAAGGTAAAGGTTGTGGGGCTACTAGTTGTTCCAGACTTGGGTCGGCAACAGTCGTTGCTAGGATATGAAAATTGGCTAGGCTTCTATTAAGCATATTCTGTGTATGGGCGTCTGACTCTCGCTTAGCGGCTGCTAGGACTCTTTGCTGTTGCAACTTTCGCATTCTTTTTCTACGTTCAAAGGCTCCCTTACTGAACCATCCTCTCTTTTTCTGAGGGAATGGCTCTTCCGACTGAGCTTTAAAGGCAAATATCCCTTCTTCCTGATCAGCGGAATACCCAGAGAGGGTAGGCTGGGAAGAGGTACCTTCACTCCTAGGTGAATCGGACAACTGACGATACACGTCTAAGGGTCCTTGATCACTCATACTGAAAACTAACAAATAGTCAAATAACACATAACAATAAAATACAGATATTCACGTATTTTCAAAATTTATTTCCAAACAAATTAAATAATATATTGATGTCAGCAGAACACTCATGTGGCTGAATCAGTGGCTAAGCTCTGATACCACCTTCTGTCGCAACCCCCGCCCCCTGATCTGTCCCGGGAACGGACGTCCGCGAACATTCGTTTGTGGTGGTATCAGTTTGTTAATTATTAATTTGGCAGCAGAAATTACATCAGGATCGTAGTTAGGAAATTGTTTATCAGAGTAAAACCACCATATTTTATATTAATAACCACATGGGTAAACCCAAGTTTCTTTATTACAATACGTTTATAGGGATAAACCCTATTTTATTGAATTTAAAACATCGTCTTTTTGGTAACTTTTATAGCCACATTTTTCCAAGCCGTCAGTACTCTCCAGCTGGCTTTTTACTAATTGGCTGTCACATTGTGTTACCTGAAATGCGTTTTAAAAACATTTGTCAGTGGGAAATACTGGAGAGTGAATCCCAGTTTAATCAAGAAATATTTTATCAATTAACACAGTATTGAGAGTGATCACAATGTTTATTTCTACACAATTACTCATTCAGTACTGTTAATCCTGACTGGTGGGTCATATTACACATTGGGTAACTCGTCGTCTAATGGTAACGTGTTCCACATTTTGTATACAAAACCCCAACATACCGGCAGTAATTGAAGAACTACAAAGACTCAATCACTGCTTAATCATATTGTAAAGCATTTAAGGTTTTGTAAAACAGTTCACAAAAAGGTTTACAAAAAGCTGATAAACTCACATTGCTATCTTAGACTTCGTGTAAGGGTTTCCTGGGATTAATCTATAATTTACACAAATGTACATATGTTAGTATAATAACCCTTTAATTATATTAACGATGCCCTCCCCGAGACGGTATTCCAACAACTAGGTCGGGCAGAACCACGACAGTTGTTACGGAACCCTAAATCAATCGGGCAGCGTATCTAATGTGAAACTGGGGTTATGATACTTACAATGAAGTAGAACCTCACTAATTAGGGGGTATTATACTTGAATATTATGCCTACTGTGAGAGATTTTCGTGATTGAGAAAAGAAATGAACGAGTTTTGATGAAACTCGATGCCTGCTATTTATAGGGTCACACTTCGACTTTCTCGCGGCCCGCGTAAAGTTTAGCAATGGGTTACGTGGCCCGCGTGCCGTAGGGGTTTAGGCATAGGTGATATGGGTCACAACATAGGTTCAACACGTTCCGTGACACGTGTCAACACTGGGGTTCGCTGGACTTTTAAGTTGTCGCGGCCCGCGTAAGAGTTAAGGGATGGGTTACGCGGCCTGCCTAACAAAGTTAAGAGTGCATGCAGGTGCTCACAATGCTCTTCCTGGTTTTTGGAATAAATAAGTATATCGTCGATGAAGACAATTACAAATTTATCCAAGTACGGTTTACAGATCCTATTCATCATGTCCATAAATGCTGCCGGAGCATTTGTTAATCCAAAGGGCATGACTGTAAACTCGTAGTGACCATACCTAGTTCTGAAAGCAGTTTTAGGTATGTCTTCTTCTTATACCATCAACTGATGATATCTGGAGCGTAAATCTATCTTAGAAAAATATCTAGCCCCCTGAAGTTGATCAAAAAGATCATCAATCCTAGGCAAAGGGTATCGATTCTTGATTGTAACCTTATTCATTTCCCTATAATCGATACACATTCACATAGAACCATCTTTCTTCTTTACGAACAACACTGGTGCTCCCCAAGGGGATGAACTAGATTTTATAAATCATTTGCTTAATAATTCATCTAACTGCTTTTTCAATTCTAACATTTTAGTGGGTGCTAATCGGTAGGGTGCTTTAGCTACATGTGTAGTTCCAGGAATCAAATGAATTCTAAATTCTACCTCCCTATCTGGTGGTAATCCCGGTAGTTCTTCTGGGAATACATCCGAGTATTCTGATACTACAGGAATTTCCTTAAGTTCCTTACCCTTAGTGCTAATGATTACTGAAATCATATACACTATTCTTTGCTTTCGTTCATAACTAGCAATTTTCATTACTGAAATGAACTTCATGGGTTTACGCGGCTTATCCCCTGTAATCATGATTACTTCTCCTATGGGTGCACGGATTTCTATAGAGTTCTTATCACAAAGGATTCGAGCATGGTTGGCTACTAACCAATCCATTCCTAACACGACATCGAATCCAGCTAAATTCATGGGTAATAGGTTTGCAGAAAATTTATGACCTGAAAGTTCTATAGTTTCTTTTTGCAAAACCGTATCTATGTTAACAGAGTTCCCGTCTGTCGTTTCTTTTGTAAAAACTTGCCTAAGTTTCATTAAAGGTTGCTTAAGAGCTTGGCAGAATGAAGTATTTATAAAACTTTGGTTTGCACCAGAGTCGAATAATACTTTCCATAAATATTGTGAACTAAGAACGTACCAGCTATTACGTCAGGAATCAGTTCGGCTTCCTGCGTGGTCAGTTGGAAGGCTCTTGCGTTCTTCTTGTTAGTCCCTTCAGCAGATTTGGCCTTGTTATCTGCTGGTTTAACCAATTTAGGGCATTCTGGTCTGAAATGGCCAGCTTCGCCGCAGTTGTAGCTGATCTTTGTTTTCTTTCTGCAATCTTCTTCACGATGTCCTATAGCTTTGCAGAAGTTGCAGGTTTCATTGCATTTTCCAAAATGTTTCTTCTTACAGTTTCTGCAGAACGGCGGAGTGGAAGATGATCCAGTTCCCTTTCTCTTGAAATTGCTATTATTACCCACACGAAGTACTTGGGTAATCTTTGGGGCCACTTCCTTCTTTCTGTTTTCTTCTCGCGTACGCACCAGTCCGTCAGTCAAAGTGTTAGCTAATTCCACCGCATCATTGATTATGCGGGGCCTCGCAGCTTTGACAATATCACGGATCTCGCTAATTAAACCCCAAATATAGTGGGAAATAAGTACCGGTTCTAGCGAAGCCAGAGTAGGCACAATTCGAGCATATTCGAAGAACTTCGAAGTATACCCTCGACAATCAACATCCACCATCCGGTGGCTCAGGAATTTGTTCGCCATTTGTTCTTTTTCATATTCTGGGCAGAATTTCCTTTCCACCAGACGTTTAAATTCTTCCCAACTCATGGCATAGGCCATATCACTTCCCTTAGCCTGTAATACCGTATTCCACCATTCTAATGCTTCTTCCTTGAAAAGGTGAGAAGCATACATAACTCTATCTTCCTCGGCACATTTACTTATTCTAATTACAGCCTCGGTTTTCTCCAACCAACGCAGTGCAGCAGTTGCCCCTTCATTGCCTGCGAACTCGACAGGTTTACAAGCAAGAAATTCCTTGTAAGTGCAACCAGGCGTTGCAGCTTTCATTCTCTTAAGTATCGGGGCTTGATTCAAGTTGTCGTTATCGCCACCTCCGTTAACACTATTACTGAATTCATCGTCGCGCGTGCGTTTACTAGGGTGAGCTTGTGAAGGCTCAACAGGACTTTTAACCGCAGCGACGATTGCCGGAATAGCATTGGCTATTCCTTGAGCGACGATGTTTTCTATGTCTTGCCTATTAAGAAAATGATCTTCATTGTTTTGCTCAGATTGATTAATCTCGTTAACTGGGTCATTATCAGCGTGTTCCATCTGGTAATTAATATATATAAGTTATTAACATAAAATAAATAATGACTAAACGCAAAACAATCGCACAAAAATCACGTCACACGTATAGCCAAAATTGTCTATTTTTCGACTTCCATATTTTATATATTACTATGCGTCCGTACACACCAGTTATCTTACAAGAGTTTTATTTTAAGTTATTTTACAGGATTATATTTTTATTACTACTATTATTATTATTATTATTTTATTATTATATTATTATTAAACACACATCCGCATAACTACATAAGATCTTGTCAGCTGGCACTTCAGAAACGACGTTCCGTCTCGTCGTATTTCCATGAGATCATCTCACCCACATCTCGGATTCTATTTCCTGCGTCCACCAACTCCTCGCCAAAGTGGCGAAGTTCAGCCAAGTTCTCAGTGCTCATTGGTGGGTGTGGTGGAGGCTCAGGGTCAAATTGGGGGGAAAAGGTATCAGGGTTATTCAAAAGGTTCTGAAATTGCCAGTTAGTTGTCCACCATTCTTCTAGCTCTTCTGGTAGAGGTCGGGGGTGGATAATAGGATCTGGGATAGCAGGTTCCAGATTAACTGGAAGTTGTGCTTCCGCTGGGTAATTGAAGAGGTTTTCATCGGCAGGTCCGATGAGGTCACTAAGTGCCAGTTTATGATCCAACTCCTCACATGATGGCATTTCCTGGGCTTGCCTGGAACTTTCTCCGATCTCTATTCCTTTGCCTTTATCCTTCGGATCCTCAGTCTTTATCACTTTCTGTACCGCTGGTTTCTTCCTACGCACACTCCTCCAGCCTACGAGTCTTCTTCTCTTTTTCGGTTTTGGTTTCTCCTGAGGTTGGGCTTGGAATACCATTGGTTCCTCAGTGTCGGCCCAATAACCTGAAAAACCCTTGGAAACTTCCATATCAGCAGAATGGATAGTGATATTCTGAAGAGCTTCAGATAACTCATTAATGCTGTTAGCATATATGAAGAAACATACAAAATTCTAAGTTAAAATTTTGTAATTTGAATTTTCACATAATCACAGAATAGCAATCAGAAAAATTAGGTATTTCTAAATACTTAATTGGCTTAAATCAGTGGCTCTGATACCACCATTTTCTGTCACGGCCCCCGGCCCAGTTTTTACCCGTTCCAGGAGCCGCGGGACAGAAACCTGTGGTAATTATTATTTTGGCAGCGGAATTTTAACAGGATCTTTTAAAACTTGAAATACCCAGTTTATTTTATTTCACAAATTGGGGATAACACCCATAATTTACAGTAAAGGTGATTTCATTGGGAAATCCCTGTTTTTACAAAAACATGTTTCTTTATTTTATTGAGCCACTTCTTCAAGCTTGTAGTGCTACACGGCACTTTTTCCTGGATCACTGCAGATCACCTGAAACATGTTTTAAAAATGTTTTATCAGCAGGGAAATACTGGCGAGTCACTCAAGTTGCACAAAACGACACATTGTTATAATATACAGTATTAAGGGTGATTACATTGTTTCTATCAACCAATTACCCCAAATCGGTATTTGTCACTCGACAGTATCTGTGACTATGGTCAGATCACCCATTGGCTAACCCGTTGTCCAATGGTGACGGGTATCAAGTAATGTATAAAAAACCCCACATACCGGCAGTAATTGAAGATTACTAAGACTTAATCCCTGTAATTATAACTTTGAAAACAAGTAGAGTTTTAAGAAAACAATTTGATAAAAGAGAATTAGTCACATTGAAGATTTAGACGGGCAGCGTTTAGCCTACTGATTTTAGCCTGGTTAACCTAAATCAAATAATAACGCACACGAAAACTAGGTCAGTAACTTAATACAACTTTTACGACAACTCACGAGATCCAAAACCTTCACGACGAATGACAAAGTATAGCCCAAATACGGGCAGCACTTAAACATCCATCGGATTGGTTTTTATCAATCGGACATTAAATCATAGCAGTGATCGAGTTATTACCCTGTTATCGCGGCAGAATTTCGTGATTGTGTGTGTTTTTGAAGTAAACACACGATATCTCAGTGTAGGAATTGAATTTTAACGTCGAACCAACGCCAAAATGCAAGTGCCAAAGCCCTACATTTATACTGAAAAATTGGCTCCCTCGCGTGGTGCGAGGGCACCCCCTCTAGCATAGGGTAGCCACGTCTGTTTGTAGCCTGGGTGAGTCGACGGTTTAACGAATTTCAACTTTTACAACAAACTGTGATGATAATCATCAATGGGGGAATACCCCCCTGAGTTTTAGGGGCCCTGATCCTGATTTCGATTATTCTGAAAATTTTAGGGGCCATGCAATATTACTTGGGGGTCTCAATTAGGGTTTCCTATTGGACAAAATAAAATAAGAAATAATAAATTTTGATGAGAGTTGTTACACAGGAATATCAATGACGCATGGAATCTAGTAGGATTGCCTAGAAACGCATTTAAACGTTAAATACTTGTTGTATTGTATTTTATTTCATACATGTTGTAATTAATTCCAAAACCATTGTATTAAACTGTTATGAAATGAAATGAAATTATATTTCTTTTATACGTGTTGTGATTCGAAATTTGTATTATCTGATTTAAGCAACGAAAAGGGTAATTATTAAATACTTGTCACAAATAGCGTTATGAAGCCTCTTGCAATCTCGTCTTTTCGTCTCATCCCGATGTTTCCGCCATCGGTTGGGGTGTAACAAAAAGCCCCTGATCAATATATGATCTCCGGCATAAAAAACCTCGGGTGATGGAAACTACCGATCACCAACTATATTAAACAAGTAAAGGTTACAAATCGGGATGATAACAAGCTTGTTACAAGGATCACTAGTGTGCAAAATATATGAAATCGTTAATAAGTTGCAGAGAGTTCTCGAGAGTGTGTGTAGCTAACTTGTTCTAACTATTCAAGCTTGTTATCCCCTTATAAAAATGGAAATAATCTAACTAACTAACAATCCGCAAATTGTACTAGCTTCCCACGACTTCCATAACGGTCATAAAAGCCATACACGTGCAGAATAATGGAGCATATTCTCCTGGAATCTCGGCAAGACTAAGTCCCATGCGAATACCCCTGTAAAACAAGTTCAAATATAGTGGAAACAACCGTTAGTGTAAGGATAATAATGAGGATCCTGGATCCTTAAACCTGCAACGTCTTCTGAGGATCCTTAATTCAAACAGAACTGAGGATCCGTGATCCTGGCTGCACTTGAGGATCCGTGATCCATACCTTGGAAAATCCATCCCTGACAGCAATGGACTAAAAACACATAAAAATGTGTTTTACTAAAACGCAATGCACAAAAAACACAAAGAAATGTCTTATTTATAAAACGCAATAGCTAGAAAACACTTAAAAATGTCTCCTTTTTAAAACTCAATGGCCTAAAAAACAAAAGAACGTGTTCTCTCTAAAACGCAATGGACTGAAAACACCAAAAATGTGTTTTACCTAAAACGCAATGACTAAAAACACTTCAAAAATGTGTTTTTCTAAAACGCAATGGGCAGAAAACACATAAAAATGTCTTAGTTCTAAAACGCAATGGCCTAAAAACACCAAAGAAATTGTTTTCTCTCTAAATCGCATTGAACCAGGACAATAGTTTTGTGTGTGAATTGTCTGAACCAGGAAGTAGGATATGAAAAGACTGTATACGAATGCAGTTTTCCAGAGACAATTTACAGAAAATTAAATTTTCTGATGCATTTTTATTAAAGCCAGGGGTTGCCGCCCCTGGGACCCTGCTACCAGGGCGCTGCCCCCGGACCCCCGCCAAGATCGTAAAACGCAATGACTAAATCAAAAACCCAGATAATAAAAATGAAATTAAAGAATTTCTTACATGGATCGAAGTCGGTTTCTTCAACGATTGACGAAATTTGAATGATTGAAACACTTATCAGAGATCGAATCGAATGGATCGAGTGATTATCTTCAAAATCACCGAAAAAACGAGATTTTGTATGAAATTAAACTAGGTTTTCTTCAAAAAAAAAACTGAAGAACACGTTGATCGGGTGTTTGAATCATTGATTGGTGATGAAAATCGCACTATAATGTAGTGATTATTGAGATAGAAAGTGAAGAAATGGTTGAAGATGGTTGGTTTTGAAAATGGTGGGTTTTGATGTTACTGGGAAGAAGAAGGAAGAAGAAAAGGATAAGATTGACTAAAATACCCTTACTCTTTATTTTAAATTTTGGCACATATCCTAATCCTATTGCTTCCTATACTTCCTAGCAAAAAATAAACTTTCTATTTGATCATCACCCTATATATATATATATATATACATGAATCATAATTATAAATGTATAATTTCATATAATTATAAATGTATAACTTCATTTGATAATAGAAAATAAGAACATATGATGGAAATGAAAGTTACGGATCGTTTTATGTTCACAATCTATCCTCATAATATCGTAAACATAAAGCCATACAAAAAGAATAATAAGATTGATAAATCCACACACAGAAGCAGTGTTGTAAAAATCGCGAAAAGATGGCGATTAGTCGGCGACTAATCGTTAGTCGGCCAGTGACTGAGTAATTTTTTGTTAATCAGGCCATTAATCGCTAGCCGGTCCTAGTCGGGCCTAGTCGGACCCAGTCCGCCAGCCAAAAATCGGCGATTCCGACCAGATTCCGGCAAAAGCCTGTATATTCCGGTCAAAACCTCTAAATTATAGCCAATTTCCAACCAAACCATGTGAATTCCAACAATTAATCTTGTATACTTAAAAAAATGAGTTGAGTAAGAGTTAAAACCTAGCTACTTAAAATATATACCTATAAAAATGTGGGGGTTGGTTAACGTACAATATTCCTCAACGTACGATGTGTACGAGATGAAATTACACACATTATAAAACTCAAAAACCCTAATCACGCATGTTGAAGCCCATAATCACGCATCTTGAAGCCCATAATCACGCATGGACATAATCATGCATGTACAAAATCAGAAATCACGCATGGGGTAAAAAACTTAATCACGCATGTTATATTTTCACAGCGTACGTAGCGTACGTTAAGCAAAATTGTACAATACACTTTCACTAAAAATGTGTGTATGTATACATAATACTGAAAATTACATATAAAAAACCCGTTCCGATTAATCTCGAGTAATCCCGAGTAGTCGCTAGTCCCCACCTCACCGGCCGACTAGCGACTAACGAGTTCTCCAACCTTGCACAGAAGGACTAGGGTCGATAAGATGGATTGACTACAAGTGCAACTCAGAAACTCTTTGGTAACAAGTCACACGGTTGATACTACAATTGGTAAGGAAGGCACATGGACAATACTACACTTAGATCGTTTATCAACCATCCAAAGAGCAAATTCAAGAATGAGATAACAAACAATAATACAATAATCCATGTTATGAAATGACTATGTGTATCAACTGTCCATCTACCAGATGATATAGAATGTCAATAGTGGCGGATTTAAGAACTTTTTTTACTGGGTTCCTTTTAGTAGATTCTCACTAATTCTCACTATTTTTTTTCAAATCATACAAGGTTCTCCCTAATTTTTTTCCATTTTTTTCAAACCGAATGGGTTCCTGGGAACCCGCAAAAATGGTCTAGATCCGCCCCTGAATGTCATACTTTAATCCTTTAAGCTATTTGGAAAAGCTGAGTTAGAAAGCCTTATAAATTTTAAGCAAAGGTTAATAAAAACAATTTATCTCTATTTTTTTTTTTTTTTTGAATGGTTAACGTTGCACACTATGGGGATTGAACCCTTGACCTCTCCTATCTTAAGCTCTATCTAAACTAACCAACACCACTGGGTATCTCTAATACATCGGCTTATGTAAATCTAAAATGTTTCACAAATACAATGCCATTTGTATAAACTAAAGTAATTATAAATTTAGTGAAGACTTTATACATTTTCATGAAAAAAATCAATTCTATACATAGTTTGTTAAAACTTGTGTAAAAATGCAAGTGAGTTCAAATTTATTGAAAGAATCTTTCCAAAGAAATAGTCTTCTAACATCTTTGAGGGTCTTGAATATATACACCACATGTTTTATAAGTCTTTTTAACTTTTGGGATAATAACATATATTCTTGTTTGTCCAACTTGTTTAATATGCTTGCATCTTTTTTCCCGCCAAAGATGGTAAAGCCCATGGTTGGAGAATTCGCTAGTCGCTAGTCAGCCGGTGAGGTGGGGACTAGCGACTACTCGGGATTAATTGGATCGGGAATGTAATTTTCAGTTTTATGTATATATATATATACATATTTATATAGGTAAATATTTTAAGTAATTAGGTTTTAACTCTTTCTCAACTCATTTTTTTAAGTATACAAGATTAATTGTTGAAATTCACATGATTTGGTTGGAAACAAACCAGAATTTAGAGGTTTTGGCTGGAATTTATGGGTTTTTTTTTTTGCCGGAATCGCCGATTTTGGCTGGCCGACTAGGTCCGACTAGGCCCGACTAGCGATTAATGGACTGATTAACAAAAATTACTCAGTTACTGGCCGACTAGCGATTAATCATCGGCGAGCCGCCACCTAGTCGCGATTTTTACAACACTAAGAAAACCTTATAAATTTTAAGAAAGGTTAATAAAAACAATTTATCTATAATACAACGGCTTATAAATCTAAAATGTTTCACAAATACAACGCCATATGTATAAACTAAAGTAATTATAAATTTAGTGAAGACTTTATACATTTTTATGAAAAAAAAAATCAATTCCATTTAAGACTTGTATAAAAATGCAAGTGAGTTCAAATTTATTGAAAGAATCTTTCCAAAGAAGTAGTCTTCTAAGGCTAGTCGGTATGGGGTTCGACCCCGGGTCGTCCTGGGTCGGCGACGGTCCGAACACCGTGCCCGCCCCCCCCCCTCACCCCGTCCCGTCTTCCGCGTCGGATTCCTGCCGTTTGCGACGAAGCAAAAGTGGTGGGCCCTTCAAAAATTGTGACCGTTGAAAATAAAAAAGAAAAATAAATTTCTAATTAATATTAAATATTCAAACGGTAATAATTCAAAATATACCCCAATTTACTTCCATTTTTATAAATACTCACATCTTTAACCATTTTTTTCACAACTTTTCACCCACTACCACCCCATCTCTCTCACATTTTATAAACCACTCTTCCCTTTTTATAAAAACTCATCATATTTTATACCGTTTTTTACACACTACCACCCCATTTCTCGCTCAAAAATTATCATGGCTTCACCCATGTCTTCCATTTCTTCAATTTCTTCTATGTCTTCATCGGCTTCGTCTGCGTGGTATTCATCATCTTCGGAAGAGGATGATATTATGCACAATATGATTATGAACGCGGCTCAAGTCTTCATAGCGGCTGATCAAGGGTCGTCCCAACGGCTAACTAGACGAGCAAAATATAACCGAGACCAAGAAGGTATTTTACTTTTTTTTTCCTTATGTTTTATATAGATTTGAAAATGTATTTTATAATTAATTTCATTTATATTTCGTTTTAAATTTATAGCCGGCCACGCTAAACTACTAGCCGATTATTTTGCCGACGAACCCGTGTACCCAGCCGGGATTTTCCGACGTCGGTTCCGCATGAGTCGTCCACTGTTTTTATGTATTGCAGGAGACATGGCCCAGTCTGATCCGTTTTTTACATTGTGGAACGACGCTAGGGGGCTAAGGGGTTTCAGTAATTTACAAAAATGCACGTCGGCCATTCGCCAACTTGCGTACGGTTACGCACCCGATGCATTAGACGAGTATATTAGGATGTCTGAAAGAACCGCACGTCGATGTTTGCACAAGTTTTGCGAATGGGTTGTCAAATTGTATAGCAAGCGATACCTGCGGAAACCGAACGCAAACGACGTTCAAAAATTATATCAAGCACACGAACAGAGACATGGTTTCCCAGGAATGCTCGGGAGCATTGATTGCATGCACTGGCCGTGGCAGAACTGCCCAGTCCAATGGCAAGGTCAGTATACTAGGGGAGATCATGGACATCCGACTATTATTCTAGAGGCGGTTGCGTCACAGGATCTCTGGATCTGGCATGCTTTTTTTGGTCTGCCCGGTTCGCTCAATGACCTTAACATCATATACCAGTCACCGATATTTGAGGATGTAGTGGCGGGTACAGGTCCAGACACAAGCTTTACAGTTTCGAGGGTGGAATACAGGCGAGGTTACTACCTAGGCGATGGGATATACCCAAAGTACTCGACAATCGTTAAAACTATTCCGCACCCGACAGACGACAAAAGAAAAAAGTTTGCGAAGTTTCAAGATGGTGCGAGAAAAGATATTGAACGGGCTTTTGGTGTTCTACAAAAAAAATGGCACATCATTGAACATCCAGCACGTTCGCAAACACCAAAGAGGTTACGACACATTATGTACGCTTGTATCATCCTTCATAACATGGTCATTGAAGACGAAGGTAGAGCGATATGCGAGTACGACGAAGACGCGTCAACTGGAAATTCTGTTCTAGTTAGTGCGGAACAACAAGATTTGAACATGTTCGCTCTACGTAACGAGTACACACATCATAACCTACAAGCGGACTTGGTGGAGTACATTTGGAACAACGCTCAAAACGAACCCGGCCACGACATGGAAGACGAAGACTAGTTGCTTCTTTTAATATATTAGGATATTTTTAAGTTTATTTTTTTAAGTTTATTTTTTTTAAGTTTATGTTTTTTTTAAGTTTATGTTTTTTTTAATTTTTTTTTTTTAAGTTTATGTAATGTTTTTTAATATTAATGAAAATATTTTGTTACTTTATTTGTTAAATGTTAAAAAAAAGTTGAAGATTAAAAAAAATAAAAAAAAAACATAAAAGTGGTGGAGGATGATGAGTAGGACCAACTTACCATGCCCTCTAGTTTTGGAGGATGGACCATCCTTGGGAGGATGATGACGTGGCGCCTACGTGGCGCCTACGTGGCGGATCATCCTCCAAGGATGGTCCATCACCATACCGAGTAGCCTAACATCTTTTAGGGTCTTAAATTACACCACATGTTTTATAACTCTTTTTAACTTTTGGGATGATAACAACTTGTTTGTCCAACTTGTTTAATATGCTTGCATCTTTTTTCCCGCCAAAGATGGTAAAGCCTTTAGGTTCCAAAATGCCTTGAAAGTTAAAACTAGCTAGGATGAGCATTTGGTATAGAATCGGTATCGTACCGGTATCGAACCGTATCGGGTATATTCGATACCGGTACCGTTATCCACTTTCTCTATTTTTCAGTACCGGTATCAGTATTTACAGATAAAACACTGATAAATACCGGTATCATGCCGGTAACGATACCGAACCAGTGTCTTTTGGTACCAAACGGGTACCGTGCTCATCCCTAAAACTAACTATATTACGGGGAATAGTCGTGTCTGAAAATGCTAGGCTCAAACTTTGGTTAGGATCCATTGTTAGTGTCGTGTCTGAAAATGCTAGGTATTTTTGTACCCCAAAACAAGGGAGAATGATTTCTTATTTTTGGTCCCCAAAGTATGTTACGGGGAATAGTCGGGGTATGCCCCTTTGATGTTGTAATTTTCTTTTTCATTGTTTTTATGATATGTTTGTCGGGCTATCCCTTTATCCAAAAAAAAAACTATATTGCCAAGAAAATACCCATGTGTTTAAATAAAATGTAAAAAGACAAAAACTTGCAAAATGTGCAGTCAGGGCTTTGACTACATGTCATTGACACAGACCATGGACCATATGTTACTTTTTATACTGTGGGGTATGGGGCTTGGGTTGGGGCGTGGGTTGGTTGAAAACACCCAAGTCATCATCCTGGGTGGGCTTGGATTGGGGCATGGCCCAAGGGGCGGGAGTTTGAAGCCGGACGTGAGGCGGGCTAGCGATCCTATGTGGCGGGCTCCTATTCGCTTTGTTGGCCATGTCATAGCGGAGTGTTTGAATTTTAAATTTTAAATTGTAACCGTTTGGCCAAGCCAAGCGGTCACCCCCAACCCCCAACAGTCAACATCCCCTATAAATAACCCCAACCCCACCGGCTACCCCATCCCAAACCATCGCTGTCCACCGCTACCCCAACCAAAACCCACTTGATCGAACCCGCTACCCCAACCCACTTGATCAATGGTCTCTTGGACCCACGAAGAAGAGCTAGCTCTCGTCACAAGCGTCGTTGACGCAATGAAGGGGCGACAATCCGGTCAAACACGATATTGGCCGGAAGCCTTTGCAAGCTACCGACATAACATCGGGCATGACCGGCACAACTTAAACGAGTGCCAACATAAATGGCGCGAGCTACGGCCGAAGCTTGATCGTTTCAAGGCCTACTACGAAGCCGTTCCGAGCGGTGAGTTAAGCCACGAGGACCGGGTGGCGGTGGCAAACATTGAGTTTCAGGGCAATGAGCGAAGGCCGTTCTACAAGCTCGCGCTTTTTGAAATTTACCTAACGCTCTAGGTTTTTTTATTTTGTAATCGTTTTTAGGTTTTTTTTGTAATTTTTAGGAATTATGTAATTTTTAAGAATGTAATAAAATTTTAGGTTTTTTTTTAATGTTGTGTGTATTTTTTTAATTTTTTGTAATTTTTTTTTAATACTGCCAAGCCACGCCCTAACCCAAGCCCCGCCATACCACACGGACACGTCACTCACCGGTGGGGGGGCTCGAACTCAACGTGTCAACTCATGCCCCCAACCCAAGCCTCACCATACCCCACGGTCTTACATCTGAAAATACATCTTTATATACATAAGTCGGAATAGTGTCAAGCAGCTTGACAACCCCACATTTATCGTGGTTTTTTGTATTTTACTTTCGAACCTTCAATTTCACTAAACTACGTGTTTAGCCAAAAAAAATTATTTTTATTAGTTAACTTTCTTTATATGCGTGTTTAGTCTCTATGCTATAATTTAAGTAGTGTACATGTTTAATCATTGTACTTTTATTCCTTTTAGTGATTAACGTTGTTTTTTGTATCTTGCTTTTAAATCTTCAACTTTGCTAATATACGTGTTTAGCCCCTTTATTTAAAAAAAATCATTTTTACTGATTAGCTTTGTTCATATGCGTGTTTAGTGTCTATGCTTTAACTTTTGATGTGTACATGTTTAGTTCCTCTACTTTTATTTCTTTTAGTATTTCACCTTTTAGCCTTTTCCCCTTGCTACTGTGACGAACCAACCCGACGAAATAGTGATCGTTTGCTATTGGTAGACAAACGGTATTACTCCTGGACTTTAATAAAGTTACTCTATGACGAGCGTATTTTTACCTATGTCTCGTTGTAATTTTATTGAGATTGTGGTATGAGTAGTATGTTCAAGTAACTGAAACACAGACATATTTTATCAAATTGGGATATATTCTGCTTACCGCCTCGAAAAAGGACGGGGGATGACACTGGTTTCACATAAGACTTCATTTGCATCTAAAATCAAAAGTGAACATATTAATATCTTTTATAACTTGTTTAATTTTAAGATGAGTTTAAACTAAGTTTTAGATAATAAGAATCGTATTAGAAAAATTAACCATCTAAACGAATTCTTTATACTAAGGAGCTATCATTTAAAAGAAAGAAAAAACACAATTAAAAAATAATAATATCAAATAAGCTACTGTCGAATCCCCAAATCCCTGGTTGATGCGGGTCGGCGTTACTAACCTCAGATTCGGTAAGATTCAGTTCAGGTTCGTCATCTTGTCGTCATGGTGACAGTTCCTCTTGCGGGGCATCGGGTCTTGGGCTGCAGCCACAGGTAGATCTAGTTAGAGGGCCCGAGGGGGTTCACCCCGTGGGCACTCCGACGCTCAAGTCAGTATCATGTATGGCAATGATAATTATAAGTGCAAGTAAAATGTATAATCTAGGAAGAGGGAGCAGATATTGTATATGAGAAGGAGGAGGAAGAAATAACCTTTTTGTGGGGAAAAATGTAGTCTGCCCTCTTAGGAGATGGAACTCTCCCTTTTATAACAAAACATTTGGGCCATAACCCTAATGGGCTGGCCCAAGAATGGGCTTATCAAGACATGGCCCACTCGAATCAATCTAAACATACCGAGAAAGACCCAAGTGGGCTCGAGCCCAGTCATCAATCTAGGGCGATGAGCCCAGATGAGGAGCCCAAGCGGGGATCCTTGTCGTCAAGTCATCCCTATTCCAAGTCTATTCACTCATGAATGGGCGCAGGACTTATTCCAGTCCCTGAAAATCTAGGTGGGTCGCTATCCGCCCTTCAACCGTTCCCCCTATCCGTCTGGCACATGTAGTCTAAGGCACGTTATGCCAAAGTTATCTGTTTAGTTGTCCTTGGGACAACCTTGCATTTAGTACTTAAAATAGCCAGGTGACCCCTCAGGTAGGGTAGCACAATACCTTACTTCAGTCTATGCCTCCTTGAAGGCATTTTTTTCCAATGCACTTGTTCGATAGTGCTTTTTCATAGCGTTTATGCTATTTAGACCATCTTTGCATGTACTTCTTAAATGCATTTCAATCAAAGTACTCGTTCAAGAGTAATTTCTCTAAGGGCATCGACCGGGATGCCTTAGTTACCAAGTCATATTCTTTGTATGGTGTTCCTCTAATGAGGGTTTTGTCTTGCTCGAACTGTTAAAACTTTCTCATGAATTTTCTTTGTACCCGGTTTAAGCCGTTAAGGCTTTCTATTGGTCGCTTTGTAACTTTTTAGGTTGTTAAAGCTTTGTATAGACCTGTTTTGTGACTCGTTTGAGTTGTTAAAACTTTGTATAAGTTTGCTTCGTAACTTGTTTGAGTTGTTAAAACTTTCCTATAAGTTTGCCTCGTAAGGTGTTTGGGTTGTCAAAGCTTTCTATAGTTTGCCTCGTAACGCGTTTGGGTTGTTAAAGCTTTCTATAGTTTGCCTCGTAACGTGTTTGGGTTGTTAAAGCTTTCTATAGTTTGCCTCGTAACGTGTTTGGGTTGTTAAAGCTTTCTATAGTTTGCTTTGTAACGTGTTTGGGTTGTTAAAACTTTCTATAGTTTGCTTTGTAACGTGTTTGTGTTGTTAAAGCTTTGTATAGGCCCGCTCCGTAACTCGTCTAAGTTGTTAAAGCTTTGGTTGGGCCTGTTGTCCAATGGTGCTTGGGCCACTTGGATTTACATATGCCTGCTTCGGCGTTTTTTGGACGTAGTCGACTTAGTCCTAGCCCCACGGCCGGGCTTTGCCTTGTTTTGACTAAGGCGGTATGTATGTATGCCTATGTACATGCTCATTTTATTGTAAGATCGTTCGGCACGTCTGCCTAGATGATCCTGTTTAACCCGTTAGCAAGGTCCTCAAACCATTCAGGTTTTTGTTCTTCGAGAAGGGATGGCGTCTTCTCCTTTTGGAGAGGTTTTATGAGCCCTTTAAAAACACTTGTTATGTAGAAGGAGCCTTCCAATGTGAGTCCTTGTTAAGGGCTCTTTCCTCCCCTGGAGAGATGTTGTAATTCTCTAAAAATGGGTGCCCATAGAATGTGCAACCCTCTCCTCTTGGAGAGACTTCTTCAAACGTATGCGACCCCGAGATGGGGCTCCTCTTCTTTGGAGAGATATTTTCTGAAACACAGACCTGTGGAGGAGATCTTTTCTTTTCAAGGAAATGATTCTTCAAATTCGAAGTCCCTTGTCAAGGGGGCTCTCCCCCCCCCCCCTCATTTTTTTTAAATAAGTTGTTCGGGTGCGAAATCCCAAGGAAGAGTTTTCTCAGATATCAAATCACAGGGACGGGGGTATTTTCCCGTCCTTAGAAGGAACTTCACCAATACTTGATCCTGCAGCAGGGTGCACTTCTGTTCGCTGAAGAGACTTATGAAATACTTAATCCCACGGGAGGGGATACCCTCCTTTTCTTGGGAGAACCTTGTTCCTGTTCGTGGAAGGAAATTTTTGTAATACTTAGTCTCATAGAAAGAGCTATCTCCTTATTCCTGGAAGGAAGTTTTTTCGAGTCTTAATTCAATGGCGGGGACACGTTCATGTTTGTTGAAGAAACTTCTGAGACACCTAATCGCATAGGATGGGATACCCTCATTTTTTTTCTCTTATTTGGAAGTGACTCCTCCAAGACTTAATCCCTAGGGATATTAATCCCCATCGTGAAACTCCCACTTTAGGCACCTCCCACATTTAAATTTTAAATAATGCCACATTGGACCCCCAACTTATTTACTTCACGTTCCTCTTGTATTTTCATTCAACTTTTGATTAACGATCGAACGGCCCTTGTACTTCATCGTTTCATATTACTTGCATATTCAAATCAACTTGACCCGAAACGCATCCAAACAGCTTTGTTTACCTCGTTTATCATCTTCGTTTGTTCCACTTTATCTCTAAACTCCTTAACTTCACTGAGTTAAGCAATTAAACCTTCCTATTCATGGAAGGAGTTTCTTCAAGGCTGAATCCCGAGGGAGGGATGTGTTCCTTCCTATTCTTGGAAGGAGTTTCTTCAAGACTTAGTCCCGAGGAAGGGGTATGTTCCTGTTTATGAAAGGGATTTCTAAAATACTTGATCCCAAAGAATGGGATATTCTTCATATTCTTGGAAGGAACTTTTCCTGGATTTAATTCCATGGGAAATATACGTTCCTGTTCTTGGAAGCGACTGCTGAGGTACCTTATCCACAAGAGAAGGGATTTTTCTGTTGACGGAACTAACTATCGAAACGCTTTAGCCTTTAGGAGGATTTCACTTTCCCCTTAAAGCGCAGATGCACCTATTAAGGTTTCCCTCTCTTTCTTTTTCTCTGTAGAATCTTTGGGGATGGGAGCTGATGGAAGGAGCTCATTTCCCTCTAAAGTACAGAATATAAGTGTTGGGAACTTATCTCGCGTATTGTCCTGCTCAGGTTCTTTCCTTCTTCAAGAGAGGAACTAATAATGCAGCTCAAGGATTCTTCCTCTTTAAAGGAAGGACCGTCCAGGGTTTCCTTAAGGACTAACAGCGTAGTCCAAGGAGTCTCCTGTCTTCAAGGAGAGAGCGTCTGGATTTTCTGTAAGGGCTGATAACGTAGTCCGGTGATTCTTTCGTCTTCAGGAGGGGAGCCAACTACGTAGCCCAGACTCCTCATTTCTTTAAGTGAAGGATTGATAACGTAGTCCTCTGATTCTTTTTTCTTTAGGAAAGGAGCCAAATACACAGCCTAGGTTTTTCCTTTCTTCAAGGGAGGAATTAGTAAGGCAGTCCATGCTCATTCCCCCTCCTTCCTCCCTTTTTTTTGTAGTGATCTTCGAACATGAGAACTTATGGAGGAGGCTTAGTCCTTTCCGGAGGAGGCAATACAAAAATAAAGATCATTCCTGGAAGTCTTCAATGTAGAAACCAATGGTGTTATACCATGCTAGCTTCCCAGTTCAGTATTGTCAAACGTAGTTGGTAATACTTAACTTATAAAATAAATTGTGGGAACTTCCTTATTCATTCCTTGATCATCAAAATGTCCTTTAGCCCGACCGTCTAGACCGAGGTTAGCGAAAACTCTGTCCCACAATATCCCCCTAGACATATTAGTCCCTCAGTTCAATGTTGCACAAAGGTATTTCTTGCTTTCACTAATGTTGTGTCGCTTTCCTCCTAGCCGAAGCCATATCCTTGTTTAAGGATGTTTAAGGTGATCAC
The DNA here is from genome assembly GCA_030545235.1 of Helianthus tuberosus. Taxonomy (NCBI): domain Eukaryota; kingdom Viridiplantae; phylum Streptophyta; class Magnoliopsida; order Asterales; family Asteraceae; genus Helianthus; species Helianthus tuberosus. The sequence goes on from CM060436.1 coordinate 31,154,061, forward strand.
TATTCTTCAGTGCCTTTTCAAAGATCATGCCTTGTTTCTCGGGTGCACACCATCCGGTCCAATATTAGCCTTTGTCGACCTATCCGTAGGTCATGACTAATAGCTTCTTGTGTTGTTCATGTTCATGATTCGATACTTGCCATGAAAACACTTTCAAAGAGGTAAGTTATACCAAAGATCAATTTCTTTATGTGTTAAACATGTTGCGTTGTGTGCACAAGTACTTGTGTCTCGTATTTTATTTTGTGAAGATGTGTGACCATCACATCGTTAATGGGGGTAGCCTACGTACTCTAACGACGTTGTGATGGGAAGAATAAATTTGTATCTACAAGTGGTGCACGACGCAAGACTTTGAAGGGAGGGCCTTGCATAAGGGTTTTCTGTTAGGACCAGGTAGAAGGATCTGTAAAAATTCTCTTGATAAAAAATCTGGTAAAGAATTATTTTCTCATTTTATGAATTCTATTTGAAAATCGAAATTGCTTAGTAAAGCTTGCCATCTTGCAAAAACTTGTTTTGAAATCAAATTTTTAATATTTTTTTCAAAAATATATTTTGCAGATAAACAATCGATTCTTAATAAAAATGGTTTCATATATAAATCATCTTCAAACTTTTTTATACATAAAACTATACTTAAAATTTCCTTTTTAATTGTTGAATAATTCTTCTGAGTATCATTCCATGCACCTGAATAATATCTGACTAAACTTTCCTTATTATTTAATTCTTGTTTTAGTATTCCTCCAAATCTTGAGTCACTTGCATCAGTTTCTACAATTAATTTTGCATTAGAATGGGGAATATGTAAACAAGGTAAATATTTTATTTTATCTTTGATATATTTTACTATATTCGTGTGTTCTTGAGTCCATGGTTTTGGATTATTTTTTAATCTGTCATATAAAGGTTTGCATATGATTCCTAAATCTTTGAAAAAGTCATGAATATAATTTAAACATCCTAAAAATCTTTGCAATTGCTTTTTATCTTTAATTTCATTTGGAAATTTATTTGGAAACTCTAAACTTCTGTTAATAGGTTTTGTTGTTCCTTGAATAATATTATGTTCTAAAAATCTTATTTCCGTTTGAAATAGACTCATTTTAGAGGGTGACACTACCAATCCATTTTTATGAATAATATTGTAGAAAACATTTAAATGTATATAATGTTGATCTAAAGAATTTGAAAATATCAATACGTCGTCAATGTAAACGATTGCATAATTTCCTAATGGTAAAATGATGTCGTTCATTATATTTTGAAATTCTGAAGGAGCATTTTTCAATCCAAAAGGCATTACATTCCATTCGTAATGTCCAAATGGTATATTGAATCCAGTTTTATATTTGTCTTCTTTAGCAATTTAAACTTGCCAAAATCCAGATTTCATATCAAATTTAGAAAATATTTTTGAATCATAAATCTTTTTTAATAAATCTCTTTTATTAGGTATGGGATATCTAATCCATTCTAAAACTTTATTTAATGGTTTATAATTTATAACTAACCTATGAGCTCCTCTTTCTATTTCTACATTATTTTGAACATAGAAGGCAGAGCAAGACCAAGGGGAATTAGATGGTCTAATTAATTTTTTATCTAATAATTCTTGTATTTCTTTTTTTACAATAGCCTTCTAACTCTTGGGACATATGTATAGCTTTTGACTTTGTTGGAATATTTTTCTCATTAAAATCTTTAATATAAGGTAATCTTACTATGTGTTGTTTTTTTTCCCAAAAAGCATTTGGAATATTTGCACAAACATTATTTTTAAATTTATTATCAGTTTCTTGCATTCTTTTTATAATCATTTAATCTTGCAATTGATTCTTTATTCTAGCATGATCAATTTCTTCAATTAAAAACTCTTTTTTTTTCTTTTAAGCTTAAAATATTTATTTGTTTTGAAGTAATCGGATGAGCAAATTCAAAACAAATCTTTTTATTTAAGACCTTAATACTTATTCCTTTTTCTTCAACTGTGAAAGGATATAACTGAGTTATGAATGGGAGTCCTAATATAATTTGAGATGTTAAATCCTTTACTAGAACTAATTAAGTTCTATAACAATAGTTTTCTTTGCAAATATGAACATTTGATAATTTATATTTAATATTTAATGGTTTTCCATTAGCTCCAGATAATCTATATGTAGTCGTTTCATAATATTTTGTGGGTATTAAACCTTCTTGAATACAGTTCATATCAGCACCACTATCAATCATAGCTACTAATGTTAATCGAAATTCGTTATTGATTATGATATTTAATTTAGTATACCATTTTTGAGAAGTTAATCCTTTTAAATTATTTATTTTTCCTAAATTTTCAGTATCGTTATCGTTTTCTTCATCTTCTTTATTTTTTCCCTTTTCTAATTCTTTAATTTGTGATTTTATTTCTCGAATTTCTTCTTTAATATTTTTTAATTCTATTTGTAATTCAGTTATTGTAACATGATTTTCTTTTATTTGACCTGTTTGAAACCTTTGGCATATTTCATTGAAATTATATACCTTTTTTCATTGAAATATGCCAAAGGTTTCAAACAGGTCAAATAAAAGAAAATCCTGTTACAATAACTGAATTACAAATAGAATCAAAAAATATTAAAGAAGAAATTCGAGAAATAAAATCACAAATTAAAGAATTAGAAAAGGGAAAAAATAAAGAAGATGAAGAAAACGATAACGATATTGAAAATTTAGGAAAAATAAATAATTTAAAAGGATTAACTTCTCAAAAATGGTATACTAAATTAAATATCATAATCAATAATGAATTTCGATTAACATTAGTAGCTATGATTAATAGTGGTGCTGATATGAACTGTATTCAAGAAGGTTTAATACCCACAAAATATTATGAAAAGACTACATATAGATTATCTGGAGCTAATGGAAAACCATTAAATATTAAATATAAATTATCAAATATTCATATATGCAAAGAAAACTATTGTTATAGAACTCAATTAGTTCTAGTAAAGGATTTAACATCTCAAATTATATTAGGACTCCCATTCATAACTCAGTTATATCCTTTCACAGTTGAAGAAAAAGGAATAAGTATTAAGGTCTTAAATAAAAAGATTTGCTTTGAATTTGCTCATCCGATTACTTCAAAACAAATAAATATTTTAAGCTTAAAAGAAAAACAAAAAGGGGTTTTAATTGAAGAAATTGATCATGCTATAATAAAGAATCAATTGCAAGATAAAATGATTATAAAAAGAATGCAAGAAACTGATAATAAATTTAAAAATAATGTTTGTGCAAATATTTCAAATGCTTTTTGGGAAAGAAAACAACACATAGTAAGATTACTTTATATTAAAGATTTTAATGAGAAAAATATTCCAACAAAGTCAAAAGCTATACATATGTCTCAAGAGTTAGAAGGCTATTGTAAAAAAGAAATACAAGAATTATTAGATAAAAAATTAATTAGACCATCTAAATCCCCTTGGTCTTGCTCTGCCTTCTATGTTCAAAATAATACAGAAATAGAAAGATGAGCTCCTAGGTTAGTTATAAATTATAAACCATTAAATAAAGTTTTAGAATGAATTAGATATCCCATACCTAATAAAAGAGATTTATTAAAAAAGATTTATGATTCAAAAATATTTTCTAAATATGATATGAAATCTGGATTTTGGCAAGTTTAAATTGCTGAAGAAGACAAATATAAAACTGGATTCAATGTACCATTTGAACATTACGAATGAAATGTAATGCCTTTTGGATTGAAAAATGCTCCTTCAGAATTTCAAAATATAATGAACGACATCACTTTACCATTAGAAAGATATGCAATCGTTTACATTGGCGACGTATTGATATTTTCAAATTCTTTAGATCAACATTTTTAACATTTAAATGCTTTCTACAATATTATTCATAAAAATGGATTGGTAGTGTCACCCTCTAAAATGAGTCTATTTCAAACAGAAATAAGATTTTTAGAACATAATATTATTCAAGGAACAATAAAACCTATTAACAGAAGTTTAGAGTTTTCAAATAAATTTCCAAATGAAATTAAAGATAAAAAGCAATTGCAAATATTTTTAGGATGTTTAAATTATATTCATGACTTTTTCAAAGATTTAGGAATCATATGCAAACCTTTATATGACAGATTAAAAAATAATCCAAAACCATGGACTCAAGAACACACGAATATATTAAAATATATCAAAGATAAAATAAAATATTTACCTTGTTTACATATTCCCCATCCTAATGCAAAATTAATTGTAGAAACTGATGCAAGTGACTCAGGATTTGGAGGAATACTAAAACAAGAATTAAATAATAAGGAAAGTTTAGTCATATATTATTCAGATGCATGGAATGATACTCAGAAGAATTATTCAACAATTAAAAAGGAAATTTTAAGTATAGTTTTATGTATAAAAAAGTTTGAAGATGATTTATTTATGAAACCATTTTTATTAAGAATCGATTGTTTATCTGCAAAATATATTTTAGAAAAAGATATTAAAAATTTGATTTCAAAACAAGTTTTTGCAAGATGGCAAGCTTTACTATGCAATTTCGATTTTCAAATAGAATTCATAAAAGGAGAAAATAATTCTTTACCAGATTTTTTATCAAGAGAATTTTTACAGGGAACATGAGCATCTCCGATTCTACAAAAAAGATCGTATTCTCAAAACAATAATTTTCAAAATCTCAATTATCAAGTTCTCCATCAAGACCAACCCATTCACAACAATTTCCTTTACTACCTAATATTCAAAATAGATTTGCCCCTTTAACCCCAGGACCTAGACCTCCTTTTTCATCCATTATTCAAAGTCAAGAATCAAAACCCATTATCTAACCTTCTTTCACAAAACTCTCTAAACAAGCATCTTCTTCAACCTCTTTACTAGCTACTATTCCTTATATTATCAACCCAAATAAAAAAAAATTATCAAGATTCTAGAGTCTCTGGAAGTCGAAAAGGTTAGTAAATTTTTTTTTATCCCTAATCGACTTCATTTATCCACGAGGATGCCATTTTTCAAAGAAGAATACAAGACCAGAGATTATTATCAAGCAATTTTAGTAGATTCAGAATCAGTAATTATTCGACACAATTCTAATAGTGGAGATCCTGCCAAGATCGCTTATAGTCAAGTAAAAATTTTGAAGGTTCTATCTTTAGAAGACTGGAATTCTAGGCCCTATAATACAAAAACCCTTTCAAATTTCAGCGCTTATCCTCAATACAACTATTATGATTATCAAGACGCATGGGAAAATGCATTCTTATTAAGAAACTTTGACCATTCTTGGTTTTTCCAATTTGATGAAGATTTTCCAAATATTTATCCAAGGTAGTTCGTTAAATGGTTTAAATATATGGGAATCATTCCAGAAGCCTTTCCCAAAGAAATTTCAGAAGCATTTTCAAGATTCACCGAGTATTTTCAACATGATTGAACACTAATTTTTTAATATACTTTACAATTTATGAGTGTATTTAGAATTCCATGGATCTGTTTATGGACTTATAATTTTCAAGAAGAAAGCCCTACAGAACTTTCTCCTCCATTGCTTTTCAGGCAATATAGGTGCAAATGGTGGAATAAGTTTATTATCACAAAGGCAAATTCTCAAGCAGTAGACAAGTATTATAAGGAATTAACTATTCAATATGAAAAAAGTTTAAAGTCTCCAGTTCAAGATATCAAAGCCAACAATGAAGATCAAGAGTTTATTCAAAGACTTCAAGATTGCAATTCTCCAGAAGAGATGTTAAAGATAGTCAATCAAATTCGACAGTCTCCATCCGCTTCAAAACACTCATCTCCGGGGACTGAAGTCTTTCGTGATTCTCAAGACCCATTTGATAACATGTAATATATATAATGTAATATATATATATATATATTCATATATAATAATAATAATAATAATAATAATAATAATCTATCAAAGCTTTTGGCCGACAATAGATGGTGGAAGATTATCATTCAACTTTAACTTGTGCAAATAATTCAAAAAAGGGACAATCAACTTTTCAATTTTTCAAAGATGGTGCAAATAATTCTATAAGTGGACAAACAACTTTAAGAGTATTTTTCAAGAAAAACAATCTCATACGGAAGCTCTTTTGAAGAATCAATAATGAAGACCCTTTTACTCCATCTATAAAAGGGAAGAAGATCAAAGAAGGAGGACACACTTTTTTACACACATCAAAACATTTTCTTATGTATGAAAAAATCTTCAAACCCAAAACTTGTATTATCAACCTCTCTATGTTCAAAATCTTTAGATTTTCAAATTATAGTTGCTCCTCTCAATTGTAAAGAAATCAATTGTAATCAAGTTTCTCAATCAATAAATTCATCCTATATATATATATATATATAGTGGAGAGTTCAAATTAGAAGAAATTTTTTGTAAGAATAAAAAAGAAGAAATTTCAACCAATAAGAATGCTTTATTTTACTTCATTTAATATAAGTATTTAATGTTACTAAAATGGTACATTGGTAAATCTACATAGGACATTAATTTGTAGTCTTCCTTTTTAATAGCTAACTAAATTAAATTTTTTGTAACTTATCTTCAAAATATATTTTTTTTCAAAAGAATAAAATAAAATAATTTAAAGTGTAGGATAAATTACCAGTTGTGTAGGATAAATTACGAGTTGTGTAGGATAAATTTCAACATGTAGGATGAATTTCGAAATATGTAAGATAACTTTTGATGTGTGTAGGCAAAAAAAGTTAGTGTGGAGGATACTAGTCTTTATGACTAGTTAATTAGTTAAAAATGATAATAAATGAAATAAATGAACAAACTATTTAATGTTTTACAATATTACCCTTTGTTCTTTTTCTTCTCAATTAAATTTTCTTCTCAAATGAACCTTCCCCTATATATATATATATATATATATATATAGAAACGAGATCAGGAGAAAACGCACAAAAGTGTGAGAACGGTGAGAACGCATCCTGGCCCAACACGTGCCCCGCGGCATAGTGAAGGGCGGAGGGGCTTTTTTGTCTTTTCATTCTTCTTTTATTTTCCCAACGCGGTATTATATTTTATGGCGTCTAAGGTTTTTTTTGGTGTTAATTGTATTTATTAAACTTTTTGGCGTTTAATTAATTGTTTTTGTGTCCCATATATAATTTTTTGGCGTTATAGCGTTTTCTGGTTAATTTTTTGACGTTTTGTATTATAATTCACTACGAGTCATTAAAATTTGCATCAGATTACAATAAGACCAATATTTTTTTGGCGTTTAGTGAATTTTTTGGCGTTTAATACCCTTTTTACAAGGTGCTTTGCCAGCAACTGTTCTCCCAGTTTTCATACTTCTAGCGTTTTGGTGTTTGTAGTTTTTGGCGTTTTATATAATAATGTATTTTATTTATAGAGAATTGGATAACAAAACAACATATAACTTGATATCAAAACAATATAAAAGGAAAACAAAAATAATACAAAATGGTAATCTAATTTTTCTTCCGAATCTTCAATGTCATCAGGCTCTTCCTTCTTGAATTTGTTTTTGGCGTTTTGAACCTTTTTTTTAATACTTTAGCTAGATGCCAACTTTCCTTCATAAACTCCGTTTTTTTGGAAGAAGCTGCTTAGTGGCAACCTGTTTTTTGGTGTGATATTCTTGTTTGGTGGCATGTCATTAAAGATCAACTCTTGCTTGATGCTATTTGTAATAATGGAGTCCAAAATAGCATTTTACACTTGTGTTGATCCCTTTATTCCATTCAAATAATCATCAAGAACAAAGCTCACCTAATGGCATATCACTGTCATCAGTCTCTTTTTCTTGAATATTTGTCCATCTCATTTAGCAAAATATTATTGAGTTAACCCCCTCAGAAAAAGGTTCCATTTCAGTGAAAGCTTTGACATCTGTGGCGTTTTAAAGGGATTGGTTTCTAGAGGATATGGCGTTTTTGTGTTTTTCTGGGTGTGATTAATTTCATTGTATATAGACCCTTCTCTTATAGGAGTTTTTTGGCGCGTAATTTATGCGAGACTTTTCATTGTAATAAATGATAATAATAATAAAGTAACTGTCTTTTCAGTTACTGTTTTTTGTATTTACTGTGTTGATCAGCTTTTATCAGTTTTATAGGTTATAGACGTCTCATATTCTAAGTTTGGTGTTTTTCTTTAAATGGCCTTATGCAGACCAACATGTCAAAATACAATAACGGAGTAAATAAAATATTAAGCAGGAATAATATTTTTTGTTATTTTTGGCGTTTTGTTAAGGTTAACCATTTTTTAGTATTATTTTGACGTTTTGCTAATAAAGATATAAATATATCATTTAATTATTATCTTAAAAAAAGATTACAAAGAAGAAAAAAAAATTTTAAATCCTTCGTCAGAAGGTACTTTATCTGAATAGTATCCATCACTTATGTCATCTTCTTCCTCCTCGGAGTCTTCTTCTTGATCTTCATCCATGTAATCCCATTCACCTTCATCACCTTCTTGTTCCTGAAGATTCTGAAGCCTCCACCTGAACATGTCTTGCATTAACTCCAATTTTGAGTCTATTTCTGTGTTGGTACAAGTGGCGCTATGCAATTCTTCCATGAAACCCAGTCGCTGCTTTGTCATGATGTTCTCTAGCCAGTAGACTTCCTCCTCTCCGCTGTCGTATGTAACTGTCACCATGTCTGTTTCATCATCAAAACGCCATGATGTTATGACAGGGTCTGGCTTCACATTTCCTTTGATTGGTCCAAATTTGCTGGTTAATGCTTTCATAAGCATATGCGTTTCATGGCATTCGTTGTCTAGAGCGATGCCAATGGATAAGATTTGCCTCTGTATCTCTTCTTCCATTTTCAGAATTGCCTTGATCGTCTTAACATACACTCTCCTTCTGTTGTCAAAATGGAGGACGTATCGCCTGATTCCCAGAGTGTATATCCACGAAACGATTGTTGCCAATTTTGGCGTTTTGTTTAACTTGGCGTTTTTGGTTAAAGATTTTTTTTTTTTGAAGAAAATGAATAGATTGAAGTGATTATGGAAGCTATGTTTTTACGTTTGTTTATATAATGATGTTTTTGGCGCGTAATTTAGGAGGGAATTTCTTCTAATAAATGTTATTAACTGAAATTCAGTTATTTGTGTTGTTTCATCTTCCTGTAATATTCAACGCGTTTTATTTTTAATTTTTGGCATTTTATTTTTAATGGCGTTTTATTTTTTGTATGGCGTTTTATCATTTGATGGCGTTTTAAATATGAGCGGTAAAAGACCCTTTTACCCTTAATGAAGTGCGTCCCACATAATAATATTGATGTTATTTACGAAAACGCCACCACGCAATCTAGTCCATGGATTGTTTTGATCGGACGATCCATAAGCGTTCTCACCGTTCTCACACTTTTCACCGTTTTCTCTAAATCCTGACCCTATATATATATAGTGAAGAGTTTAAATGAGAAGAAATTTTTTGTAAGAAGAAAAAAAGAAGAAGTTTCAACCAATAAGAATGCTTCATTTTACTTCATTTAATATTTGCATTTACTTTTAATATAAGGGTATATTTGTAAACTTATATAGATAATTAATTTCTAGTCTTCCTCTTCAATAGCTAACTACATTAAATTTGTAACTTATTTCCAAAATATATATTTTTTCAAAAAATAAAAAAATAATAATTTAGAGTGTAGGACAAATTACTAGGTGTGCAGGATAAATTACGAGTTGTGTAGGATAAATTTAAATATGTGTAGGAAAAATATCGAAATATGTAAGATAACTTTTTATGTGTGTAGGCAAAAAAAATTAGTGTAGAGAATGATAGTCTTTATTAGTAATTAATTACTTAAAGATAGTAATAAATGAGGTGAAAGAAAACTACTTAATATTTTACAATTGTACTCTTTGTTCTTTTTCTTCTCAATTAAATTCTCTTCTCAAATGAACCTCCCCCTATATATATATATATATATATATATATAGAGAGAGAGAGAGAGAGAGAGAGAGAGAGAGGGAGAGAGTGAGGAAGTGTAGAATACAAATCCCCTAATCATACATTACGTACGCGACGATAATAGCCCTACACGTGTCCCTGATTCATTCTTCCTATGCGTACGTGATTAGTGTCCGAGTTTCTGAGTCCGGGTTTGTGAAGCCATTAGATTTTGGACATAACATGCGAACAACCATTTTTGTGAGTCAGAGTTTGTGAGTCCATGTGATTTTTGAAAATGTCAGGGTTTCTGAGTCAGAGTTTCTGAGTCAGAGTTTGTGAGTCAGAGTTTGGACATAACATGCGAACAACCTTTTTTGTGAGTCAGAGTTTGTGAGTCCATGCGATTTATGAAAATGTCAGGGTTTGTGAAGCCATGCGATTTTGGACATAACATGCGAACAACCTTTTTTGTGAGTTAGAGTTTGTGAGTCCATGCGATTTATGAAAATGTCAGGGTTTGTGAAGCCATGCGATTTTGGACATAACATGCGAACAACCTTTTTTGCGAGTCAGAGTTTGTGTGTCCATGCGATTTATGAAAATGTCAGGGTTTGTGAAGCCATGCGATTTTGGACATAACATGCGAACAACCATTTTTGTGAGTAAGAGTTTTGAGTCCTATGCGACTTTATGAACATGTCTAGGTTTGTGAAGGTCGGGTTTGATAGACAGAAGATCTAACGGCTAGGGTCATCGCGTACAATTTGTAGGATAAAGGGTATTGTACAATAACCGACCTATATATATATATATTGTAAGACCCTTACTATTATTTTACGATTTTCGTATAGTTTAAGACCATAATCATGTAATTACGGTTACAATTACAATGAAAAATACGGGTTTATTAAAAACTTTTACAATTTAAAGTAATACAACATAATGTGATTTAATTCATCATTTAAGAATAACGACGAAACAACTTGCGGAAGCTTCATTTTCGTGTGTTCGGTCCTTTGTCATCGCTTGATCTCCATCCGGCTACACTTGATATCACCTATGATCAAAACCAACATAAAAGTTAGTTTTGATAACTTAAATATAAGTTTAAACAAGTTCTACGCATCAAATAATCAACAAAATAATTATTTCCAACTTTGATATCTCTCGCGTGTCGCGTGAGACTCATCTCAACGTGTCACGTGTCGTGCCCGAAACAACGTTACCCGTCGCGTGGCGTGGGAGAGACCCTTTTCCAGCGATTCCAGGTCTGGGAGCTGCATATCTGCCCAGCTATGGTTTTAGACGAAAAACGAACTTTAAAAGGGCATAACTTTCATTCTACTTGCCCGTTTTGCGTGATTTTTTTTCCTACGCGTCCGTAATTTAATTACAGACCCGTTTATATTCCTGTTCACATCAAATTCAGATTTATAAGCTTAAGGCTTATAAATCCCTTTTTATGATTATTCGACCCGTTTAGAGAATTTGAATTTTTAAGTTTAAATTTCACTCATTCTTTTCACCCATCCTTTTCCCACATTTGTATTATCTACTTACATTCCACCACAACTATTCTTGTGGTGGATTTAGTATATTTGAACAATTTTTCGGATTCTACACTTCGGTTGGTTGTTTTACGGAAAAGACTCGTTTCTAGGCATTTAACCCAAACATTGCACTTTTAACTATAAGTCTATATATGCGTACCTGGCCCGGTCAACAAATAGACCCGATTTATACCTCGCTTTAATTATCACACATTCTATGGCGACGCAATTATCCAATTTGCTAATCGCTCCTGTCAATATAAGACTTGACAACCACATTAGTCGCTATTGTCAAATGGCGTTGTCACCACCATTCGACCCGTTTGGCCTATATGCCCAATATTACCCATTTAATCAAAAACATGGTTTTTGATTTCCAATTCATACATCCATCCCGTCCCGGATTTTATTACCAAATCCTTTTCCCTTAAATTCTTTTCTTACGATCTCAACCCATTCGGCTTACGCCATGGGTATCCTTTTAACTTCGATTTACACTAGTCGACATTTGACCAATTCCCATTTTTATCCCTTTTTTTCTCATTACAAGTTACCCCATGAGGTAACATTTCAAAAAAAAAACTTGTTGTTTGTTCGTCATCTTTTGACTTAAATTACCGTTTAACCCCTTTTTACCATTCATTATGGTTTTCATCACTTTCGCTTATTCCGACCCGTTTCAATCTACGTCAGAACATCACATTTCAAATATTAGCTTATCATTTTCATAACCTTTATAATCATTACGCATTCTAAAATAAAAGGGTGTAAGAATTACTTACCTTGCATCCATGCCACGCTTTTTTTTCCAAAATCGCTCCGTTTGACCCGCTTCATCCACAAGCTTCCACCTAGCTTATTAAGCGCCAAACTATTATCCAATGTTCACAAGGTGGTTAGATTAACCATAATTTGATACGATTTTTCACCTTACACATTTCTTATAATTAGCATTCATCTGAACACCTAATATAATCACGTTTTACACACAACCAAGTAGACCGCAATTTCATTTAGGCATTTCATATCACTGAAAATGGGCTGTTTTTGGTGACTTGTTTAACCTGTTTACAAGTCTTCAAAAATTATGATTTTTTTTATGTGACGTACCTCTCGGAGGGTTAGGCCTTGTGTTAAAATTTCAAGATCAAACTCTTTACCAAAAATTCGTCAAAATTCATTTACTAAGCTGCAATCAGATTCGTCACTTCTGACTGCAGCTTACGAAAAATTCATTTAAAATTCCTCGTTTATCCGATTGACGAAATTCCAATTGGAGATTTTTGGAATTACCTGAAGCTTCCTACAGTAAAAATTTGAGATCATAATTCAATTCTTAAATTGAGTTATGACATTCGTAATGGGCTGCAAATTCTGCCAGAAAACGCAGCCTGAACCTTCGATACCGAAAAATTCATAAAACATTCAATTTTCGTCGAAAAAATGCCATTCCAGTGGGGTTTTAAAGATATTTCCTGGAATTACATTTTAGACTCAAGAAACACATGTTTTTGTCACGTTTTATCCACGTTACAGCCAATACAAGTCGCTGTAAATTCTGATCAGAAGCTGTTTGAATTCAGCTTTCAATTAAAACATGTTTATGACATTATAACACTATTTTTAGCAATCAAAAACCCTAACAACAATCACCTTCAATGGTGTTCATGGATTTTACTAGAATTAGGCATGATTTCAACATATACTTGTCTAGGGTTTACTCCTAGACACTACAATGTTCCTATTTCATCCATATAACAATCATGCATCAACAATTTCTGAATTCTCTAAGTTCATCAGAATTTCAAGTAGAGATTTTCTATCAAGTTTCACATACCTTATGACCCCCTTGCAATGGAGATCACCAATCTAGGCTCGGATTTCGTTTTGGAATTGATATTGACCTTCAATTTTAGAGATTTGTGAGAGTTTAGGGTTTTGAAGATGAGCTTAGGTCGCCCCCTGTGTTTTCCTGCGACCAGACACACACCAAGTGTGTGTGTTTGGTTTTTAATTGTTTTATTTAATAAAACTATTTTTCCATCTTTTCACTTTTGGCCTCTATACCTTACCCTTGTTGCATATAACATGTTTTGACCAAAGTTTCACATAACTACAAAACTTGTAACTAACTAGGTTATTTATTTCCTAGTTATTTTATCTTGTTCACAACCCGTTTTATTTTAAGTCTCGTTAACTCGGGCTCCTTATGAACTTTTGTCTTCTCAAGTCGTCTGCTCTATTTTATTTATTATTAGGCTTATTTATTTGAATCCTAGTAAATTTCCAGGTTAATCTTTTTTTTTTTTTTGCTAACGGTATTCTACCCGCTCTTTAGTATTAACGGGGTTTAATTACCAAACCCGTTTTTGGGGTGCTACACATATATATACATATATATATATATATATATATATAGAGAGAGAGAGAGAGAGGCCGGTTAACGTACAATAGCTCTTGTCCTACATTATGTACGCGATTCCCACAATCGTACGATCTTCAATCCATCAAATGCGGGCGAAACTAATTTATATCATTAAATTAATCATATTAATATATTCAAATCTTACTGAAAAGGTTAAAATCGTCATTGCGAGATCCTAATCTCTGTAACTGATCGAAGATAGTTCAAAATCAAACCCTAAATCAAATTCAACAACGTGAGATTCTTATTCCCAACCTCCCTTCGTTCTTCTTGGTGCGATTTCATCATACGATAATAAGAACTGCTGATTTGGGAGTTCTAACGGAACAACACTAACATCGATCGACCAGCACTCGAAGAAGATGATCCAGGTTGATTACCAGAAAGATAATATATTTTATTTCTTTTAATCTTAATGACACAACTACTGCGTATTTTAATTCAAAATTTGTGATAAGAAAATGATTAATTACGGAATTTGAATTTGAATTTGAATTATTAGAGTTGAAACCATTTATTATTTCAAAAAATTTAAATTTTAATCTAATTGATAATTAAGGAAAGTGTTAGTTAATATATTTTTTTAATGTTAATGAGACTAATACATTTTTAACATCAAATTTAGTTCACAATTAAGGAAAGATTTAAATATATATTCAAGATTTAATGAACAAACTTTAAACCATCTGTTGTGATCCAACCTTTGTGTTTTCCCTCCTAAACACAATAACATAAGATTAAGAGATTGCCATGTGACAATAAGTGGTGTAAGAGATTGCCAAATGGCTATAGATTGTTTTGCTTCATTAAAATGTATAGATATAGATTCTTTTCTATTCTTACACAAATTTTCTTCATTTAAACTCTCCTCTATAGGGATATACCGTCATCTTTATACGTATATGCAAGGGTGGATTTTGTTAAATGGAAAGGTGTCATATGACACCGGTATTTGATAGTCGAGTGACACCATACATAATGATTTGACAATAAACAATCATGACACTGAAATTTAATAATGAGAAAAATAAACTTGTGTAAGAGCTTCGTAACTAAGGGAACATGAACTTTTCACCACCGAGTCCGTTTTTTGGTACACATATTCTATCGACTTGATGTTAGAATTTTCTGTACATGCCAAATAATTCTATACCTAACAAATACAAAGAGGATGTACAGTAACTATTGTTTATGGCTCCAATATTTTTTTCATCATTTAATTTACGATGTATTAAAAATGATAATTAGATTTTTTTTCAACAAACAAGGTGGAGTGTTCCAATGAAAACTGCAAGGACTATAATCCATCTCACCTAAGTTCGGATGTTTCTTTTTTTTTCTTTACCTTATTTTTTCTTCCTGCTTATTTTTAAACTAGAATTGTATTTCAAATAAAACATTTTTATTAAAAACAAAACAAAGTGTGTAGCTTTTTTGTTTATTAAAATGTCTTATATGTGATAGTTTGATATAAAAATGTGCTTGCCATTTTTCTTCCCAAACACCCCGCCGCGTATCGCGAGTGTGTCACCTAGTATCCTCTTTTTATTGGTTAGTGAGGAGTGGAGCCAAATGGTGGATGCATACGGCATCCACTAAGTATCCTTTATTTATTTATTTTTAATTGCGGGCTATTTTGCTATATTAGATTAATAATGTGAGAAAACTAACAAGCAAGCCGTTACTCTGGTGAAAAGTTAATATGAAAGCCAACGTGTAGCCATGAGTTTGATTCCCTTTGGACTCTTTCCGTGTTCCATTTATTTTGTATTTTCCTTAATTGAACGTCTGAACATGACTTGGACTTTTTCTTTCTATTTAATCGAAAACGAAAATTAAAATATTTATTTATTACAAAACCAAAATTATAGTAGCACTCCAACACAACATATGGATTTAGTATTATTTTAACCAAATATTTATTTAAAAAATCCATATTACAAAAATAAGTATATTATAGGAACTTTGAAATTAATAAATAGTTATAAATGGAATGTAAGGATAAATAACTCACTCCTTACATCACAAAGAATACATGTCTAAATACATGTCCATAACTCATTTAAGTTTACTAATTTTAATTTAATTTTAATTTTATTTAATAACTTACCTGAACTTAAAAAACATAAATATGTGTTTGTAATCAATTTGTTTTTCTCAACGTTTCGATGCAAGTATTTTGAAAAAAAAATAGTCATATTCAAAATAAAAAAAAATCTACTATCGAGTTATTGGGTGAGATATTCGTTTTTATGAATTTCGACCCTTATACTACAAACTATATACATATTTAACCCATTTATTTTTTTAGTAATTTTATTTTTCTCTAACAACTTGCTTTCGTTGTCTTTTTAGATAAAGATTAATAAATACACGGTTAGTTTTTTTCTTATTGTTCACATATAAATTTTTAATAAAAACCAAATTTTAATTGAAATAAGTCATCTTTTTATTAGGAAAAAAACAAAATATGTAGTTTCTTTGTTTATTGTAATATCGCATATGTGACAGTTTGGTAAAAAAATATGTTTACCACCTTTTTTACCAGACACCCCGCCGCTTAGCGCGGGTGTCTCTCCTAGTTATATACAATGTTAATAAAAAGTAATATGACACAAGATGTCACACCTCGATATTTACGGCTCAGCCCGGTGGGCCTGATGGGGAGTATCGTGACGTAAGATTGATATCGTTATAGTCAAACATACACAGAATAGCACAACGGAAATCTTTGGAATACAAAATATTATTACAAACTCAATTATCTGAAAATACCAAAGTAATAGGTGTAGACGAGTTTGTAACAATAATCCACAGGCGGATCATTATATACAAAAGAAGTTTATCAGACTAATGGCTTATGCGAAGGAGTTGCAAATTCCTCGTCTAACAAATCCGAGCAGCTTCCAGCCTATTTACGTATTTGTACCTGTCACTTGGTATTTTGAATATACGTAAGTTTTCACTAGTAAATACAATCAACCGACACATTTGAAAATATTTTCAAAAATTGATTTAGGTGCACAAGGCACGATAGATCTTTTATACTTGGGACAAACTATATCTCATGTTATCAGTTTTACATAACTTGACATACATACAGGGCCCAGAAACTATGTCGGTTCATGATTAACCGACACACCACTTGTTCCCTTATTGGGAAACCCATATTGGGTATAAAATTATTTAATAAACCATATCGCATCTGTCAGGTGTATGCCTACACCCCGTGCTTAGGTTGTGGCCACTTACAATTAAATGAGTCAAGGATATCCAGGACACGGTCGCATTAACCCCCAATGTTTCAGTCAAGCAATACGAATTAAAACGGGTTATTTGAAGTTCCTGACACATTGGTCTTCGAATACCATACCCGACCATGCGGTAAATATTTTACCGTATCCCAAGCCCGTATAAAGGAAAATAGGTTAAGAATATTTACCTGAGCTAGCTCCTGTCTTAAATTGCAAAATTTATAATAACTCGGCCGTATTCAATTAAGTAAGCGTATGTACAACTTACCGGAAGGCTCTAGTCTGGGATGATGGTATAAATAACCAATTAGAATGCTAACGGGTCTTATTTAAGTCATAGACTTAGACCGGCTAGCTTAAAGTATAAATAACTGTACGATACGCTAGATTAAGCGATGACCGGAATAGAATGAAATTTAGACCCAACAAGTATGAAGACTTGTATAATATGGGTAAACTAAATACATTCTGGATTTTGAGATAGAAATGATAAGGTTAAACCCGTTTATGTAAACTTACGTAAACTAGTTACGTAAGTCTAACCGTACGCGTATAAACGATAACGAGTAACCGGATGAGTCATGTACAAGTTCCATATGCCAATATACTTTAAGCAATTTATAATATCAGTAGGATATCAACTTGTATGACCGTTAAGGTTTTAAAATTAAACTATGTCTCATAAGGGCGTTTTGGTCATTTTACAACGTATAAAAGAAATCCGCGTACAATCTAATGTTACGATCATAAAAATTCTGTGAAAACACTTTATTTATGATATAATATCAGTAAGATATCAAACATATATGCGTTTTATAATTTAAGACCAAACTATGCTTCGAAGGGGCATTTTGGTAATTTCGCACATAGTTTTGAAGGCTAATTTGGGAATCTGAGTTTATATCATATAACTTCTATAAAAATATTTTAAATTATTTATAAAATCAGTAGGTAACAATTCTTGGTTGGTAGTTATGGTTTAAAACCATACTACGCGTCGAAACGACGTTAAAATCGTTAAACGACGATATGTGCGATGTTTAAAGAAAACTGATGTTATGACAAGGTTTATATGATCAAAATATGTTAATTAATATAACATATCAGTGGTCAAAAGGTTTTGTATGAAAATTATGCTTTAAAACTTTTTTAGGTGCAAAAAGAGCATTATTGTCATTTAAGGACATAATTCAAGAACGTATGCATAAACTCAGTTTGTGAACCGAATAGATATCCCAAAATATCCTAATTATGATATTACATCAGTAGGCAATGATATTGGTGTGAAAAATTATGCTTAAAACCGATCTATGCGCCTAAAGGGCATTTTGGTCAATTTAAAGCATAAATTACGACATTACATGCAAACTCAGTTTATGATCAGATTCGTTCATCAAAATATGTTAAACATGTTAACATATCGGTACCTAAGTTGTTTGCAAGTTTATTGGTGTCTAAAACCTTATTTTCGCTAAAAAGAGCATAATAGTCAAAGTACAACATATTAACGGAACATGCGCAAAAACTCAGATTTCTAGTATGATCGTGTAATATAACCTTATGGGGTTATGCTACATTATATTATGATCATAACAGAACCTAAAATCAGTAGCAAACTTGTAACACCCCGTGTTTCGAAAGTCAAAGTCAAAGTCAAGATTGAAGTCAAAGGAAGAAAAGATTGCTAATTGCGATCTGTCACTCCTTGCTCAACTACTGTTTGACTTCTTTGACTTGTAATCGAATCTATTTATTTATTTTCTTTAGTTGTATTATGTGGAGTATCTATTAATAATCGAGGTTTAATCGCTATTTAATCACATGTTTAATCGATTTATCGCTATCGGATTCGCAACTCGAATTATGTGCTCAGGATATTGTTTTACGTGTATGTGCTAATTATGTGTTACTTGTGCATGTTATGTTTATGTAGAGGTATTAATCGCAATCGCAGTCTATCGCAATGCAATCAAATCACAAACGCTAAACGCAAGTTAGTTATAGTGATTGTATGTTAGATATAGTAGTTATATTATTTGTGTAACTAATGGGTAACACTATCGCATCGCTCCCCCGAATCGCATCGCAATGCTCAACACGCGAATTGAAATGACAAAACTCATCACGCCGGACTCATGGATCGAGTGGCCAACCGATCGAGTGGCCATCCGATCGGATTGCCATCCGATCGGGTTGTCACCCGATCGGGTTGCCACCCGATCGACCAACCACTTTCCCCACTTTCCTTTTTGGGAAACCCTATAAATACCCACCTGTCACATCATTTGTGATGTGACAGCTCCCTTGTTCGACCAGCCGACCTCAAGCCCTCTTTCTTCTCGATTTCTCCCGATTCTTGTAAGTTTTCAACCTAAATCTTGTACTTCTATGATCTACACACACTTCTACACCATTTTCACCTTTGAATCTCAACTTTTAACCGTGAAATCACCGGATTTGAGGTGTTCTAGGGTGATGTCATCATGGAGTTCTTATGAACTTCAATGTTTGGCTTCATTCCACCAAGAACAACTTAGATCCGAAGGATTTCCACATGAATAATCAATGTTTTTGCATTGATCTACACAAATTCAAGGTTAAAAGGATTGAGAGAAGGTTTTCCAACTTTCTTTCAACTCTTTTACACTCAATGCACTCAAACCCGATAGAATCAGAGCTCGTTCTGATCTTCTACTCTTTCTTAGTGATGGGTTAGTTCAAGATCTGAATTCTATCTGAGAGATAATTGATTTCGGGTTTGAACATGAACAACCGACTCGAACCGTGAACCGGTCGGACTAGGGTGGTTCCTGTTCGATCGGATTACTTGGGACGAGATGGGGTTCCTGTTGTTTAAGCCAGTTATCATCACGTCTTGTTTAAAACTACAAAACTTCAAACGAAATCAAGTGTCAAGACGATCTGACCATTGGGACGGATTGCCATCTGATCAGATTGCCATCCGATCGACCGGCCATCCGATCGGGTTGCACTTGGATTACACACTTAAACTTTTTATTCAAACTTTCCAAGGTTCTAACGTCGAACAGATTGCCGTCTGATGTGCTAAAAGTACTTTAATAAAAACAACTAAAATTAACCTAAATCTAGACTCAAAGTAACACTCTAGACTCTCTAAACTCGACTAAACTACTAACCGGCAAGCGAACCGATCGACTCTAGTAAAGCTAAGTAAGTCCGGATATCGAACCCACGAGACTCAATTAAATTATGCTAAGACTTTATCTAGACTAAGACTGACACGACTTACTAACTGTTTATTTGATTGGGGGGGGGGTGGGGTTTTCACTAAAAATCCTAAAAATGCAAATAAAGACTAAACAAAATTAATTAAATTAACTAAACACGAACTTGGATGAAGACTTGAACCAGTGGCGATGAAGACTACCTAGGCTAGACGCAGGTTTAACTTGGAGTGGATTTCTATTCGAAAGGAATGTGGTATGGAACCAGGATCTTTTAATGCTAAACCTATTAAGACACCAACTAAGCCCCTCAACCCTTCTCGAGGTGAAACTTATGGCACTACCTAGGCTGTTACGACTACTGGTTGTTAGATTTCCTTACAGTCCTCTAACTTCTTGAAAAGTGCCTTAATATGACAATCTACCTTACAACACGAAAGTCTAAGGCAACTATGGATTCTAACTTGGTTTAATAGACATGAGATTGATTAGGGAACTAAGACCGATTTCTTACAAAACCTAATCCTAGCTGTATACCAAACCGAGACTTATTAACAACCTCGAGCCTTACAACGACAAGATTGGTAGAAGACTTGATTTTATAAGATTACCGAATATTACTTCTAAGGTTTGATGGCCACTTAACCCTAAAGGATTAAAGATTTATTACGCGATATAGACACTCACCAAAATCTAAAACCCTAGCACGATTCTATTATGTGATAAAGACCGTCACCAAGACTCGTACGAAGCAATAATCAGTATTCAAACAATATCAAGCACGCATATACACCAAATCAAAATTCCATAATCGTTTACTTTTGAAGAAAACCCAAGAACCACATTAAAACCGAATAAAAATCCAAACTTTATTAAACCATTGTCGTAAGCCTAGGTAGTAACGAAAGATTTAGCCGCTAAACATGATCAGTAACATAATAACAATCTCAAATAGATCTGAATTCATCTTATAACAACTAAAAACGAACGAAAACAAAGAAACAGGAAGATTAAACCCGTAAACTTCACTCCCGAGCGCTCCAAAGTGTTACCCGATGATTCCCTTACAACCGAAAGCTTCCGAACACTTCAAACAGTCTCTAATGGTCGTCCAAGAAGTCTCAAATTCGCTGATAATCGGCTGTTCACGAATGTGTTGAATATATAACTTCAAAAACCCTACTAGCCGTTTGAAACCAAAGTCGGTGCAGAAAAATCACGTTCACGCGGCCCGCGTAATATATGGAGTAAGTTTACGCGGCCGGTATGGCTGCTACCTTCAAAAATCAATTCTTTTAAGTCTTGGCGGGGCGCGTAAGCTTGTGATGATGTCTACGCGGCCCGTGTAAAAGCTCCAGAATGAGTTTTTAGCCTCGTTTCAGCTCCCGAGCTCCTGTTTTCCGATCCGACACTTCGCTTTGTCATATTTTACTCGTTTCTGCACATTTTGACTGTAAAGACCTGGAAAACACAACTGAATCAACAGTATGTACATTCTATGCTAAAACGGAACTAAAACGAATAATAAACGACTAAAACGGACGTGAATAAAGATGTATTTTACAATACATCAAATATCCACACACTTATCATTTTTTCGTCCTCGAAAAAGAATTATGCATAACGGAATCATAGTCGGAATAATCATTCGGGACAAAAGCTTAATTTATTTATTAAAACGGAAACTTGTGTTAGCCGCGATTGCAAGTATTTTGATCCTCTTAAACCCAAACCAGGTTTCAAGCCCTTATCATGCAATTTAGTTCAATTATGGTCAATCTACCTAGGGCCTCACACTAAGAATCGCAAGTCCACCTACTCCCCCCTCAAGCTTATAGGACAAAAGGAACAACCACTGGTGTAACAACTCTCATCAAAAGTCATAATTATTAAATTAATTTTACCAATAGGAAACCCTAATTGAGACACTCAAGTGATTCTGAACAAACCCTAAAATTTTCAGAACAATCAGAATCAGGATCAGGGCCCCTAAAACTCAGGGGGGGTATTTCCTAGTTAACGATTATCCACATAAACAGCTGTCCAATTCGAAATTTCAGAAAGTGTCGACTCAGCTGAGCTAGTCCCACACGTGTCCACCCTATGCTGATTTCTAGACCCTTACGGACCGTAAGGATTATTTGTTACGGTCCGTAAGCTAAGCCAAATTTGTGTATAAATAGCAGAGGTTGGCACTTGAAATTCTGCGTATGTTCGACGAAGAAATTCGTTCTATGCTCCGAGATAATTTCTGTATACTCCAATTAACACACACAGGCACTAAATCAACGCCGCAACCAGGGTATTAGCACAATCGCTGCTACGATTCATTTTCCGACGATCAATATATCCAATGGATGTTTAAGTGCCGCCCACATTAGGGCTATACTTTGTCGTTCGTCGTTAAATCGATGGATGTTTAAGTATTGCACTTTGTCGTTCGTTGTGAGAATTTGATCTCGTGAGTTATCGTAAATGCTGGATTGATTACTAACCCCGAATTGTGTGCCTGTTATTAAATTTAGGTTGAAAAGGCTAAATCAGTAGGCTAAACTCTGCCCGTATAAATCTGCAATGTGAGTCATTCTCTTTTTATCAACTATTTTACAATACCTCAAATTATTTTCAAGGTTATAATTACAGGGACTAAGTCGTGGATATCTTGAATTACTGGTTAGTGGGGTATTGTGCACATTACTAATTTTCTCCTAGTTAGGTTCATTGACCTACTCGGGATAATCACTGTTGGGTTCATTGACCTACATGGATAATCGTCACCATTTAGGTTCATTGATCTAAATAGTGGTATGACCATCGTCACCATTGTGACATGTCACCATTGTGACAGAATGCCAGATAAAAATAAGATGGAAGCCATTGTAATCGCTCTTATGCTGTAATTAATAACTAGGCATCATTATGCAAAATAGAATGATTCACTCAGTATTTCCCGCTGACAAAACCTTTTTCAAACATGTTTCAGGTGACCTGTTATGAATCAGGAAAAGTGCCATATAGCACTACAAGCTCAAGGAAGTGGCTCAGTATAAAATAAAGAAACATGTTTTGTAAAATAAAATATTTCTTTGTGAAATCAAATGATTGTAAATTACCGGGTTATATCCCGCGTTGTGAAATAAAATAAACGGGAAATATTTACATTTTAAAAGATCCTGATGAAAACTTCCGCTGTCAAACTCAATTAATTAAATACCGCAGGATTTCTGTCCCGCGGCTCCTGAAACGGGTCAAACCGGGTCAGGGGCCGTGACAGAAAAAGGTGGTATCAGAGCCACTTATCGAGCCACTGATTTAAGCCAATTAAGTATTTAGAAAATACTAAATTTTTATTAATTGCTATTTTGTGATTATATGTTTTAATTATTTGACTAATTTTGAATAGTATGGGCAGATTTTTATATGTTAGCTACTGTAATAGTAAATATAAATCTTTAAATATTATGATTCAAAGTTTAGCACTTTTATTATCTACAGTCTAGAAATCTTATAAATAAATTTACAAATAAAACCTAGTATGTTTTAATTTTCAGTTGTTTTGGTAGTATGAAATACTATTTAAAAAGTTGTTCTATAAATTTTTTTTTATGACTTAGTAATTGTGTGTATTTTGCTAAACAACATGAGTGATCTGTCTGACGCCCTTCAGAATTTAAATCTCTATCCGGTAAGAATAGAGGTTTCCAGAGATTTCAATAGGTATATTCCAGACATAGAAGAACCTATAGAATTCAACGCTTTACCTCTTGAGAAACCTAAGCTTAAGAAAATGGAAATTGGGGAAAGCTCTAGGCAAATTGAGGGGTTACCATCTCAAGAAGAACTAGATTTTATAATGGCAACCGATGATACTATTGAGCCTATTAATGCAAATGATTTTATTCATTCTCTTGAAACACAACTACCAATAAAAGTAGAACCAGCTATTCCAAACCCTTCAATCCACTGGCAAATAGACGAATGGTTGAATAATGAAATACTGTTACAAAACCATCCCTATAAGCTTTTTCCTAAGATCAATCCAGAATCTTTATGAAATCCACCAATAAGTAACGAGAATATGGCTAAACTCCATCATTTTGACAAAATGGATGCTGGGAATAAGATCCAAGAGATTTTGGGACAGATCTCCTGGAAATACGATGAGAAGGAACGCCGTTACTAGAATATCATCTGACAAAGGATAGGAGATTATGAAACTGTGGTTGTGTAATAGTAATAGTAAAATCAGTATGTGTAAAATAAATAATAAAACGGGTGTATATAGAAGCATGATATAAGGAAATTTTAGAAAGTTACAAATTTTGTTTGTATATTCGTTTACGTGATTATATGCAATTAAATTGTGACATTAGATTATTTCCTTTATACTAATTATGTATCTATAAATTAGATATCAGATGGAAAACGCTAATAATGAACCAGTTAATGAGATTAATCAATCTGAGCAACAACCGGGGGATTAATATGTGACTAGGCAAGATATAGAAAATATCGTTGCTCAAGGGATAGCCAACGCTATTCCAAGAATAGTTGCTCAAGGGATAGCCAATGCTATTCCATCAATCGTTGCTGCTATTAAAAATCCAATTGAACCGCAACAAATTGTTCCTAGTAAACGTATTTCTGAAGATAACTTCAGTAATAGCGTAAACGGAGGCAATAATCATGTTAATCATGAGAATGAACCACTGCAAGTTCCTCCTCCTAAGAAAATGAAAGCTGCAACGCCTGGTTGCACTTACAAAGAATTTCTTGCTTGTAAACCCATAGAGTTTGCAGGCAATGAAGGAGCGACTGCAGCACTGCGTTGGTTAGAGAAAACCGAGGCAGTAATTGCCATAAGTAAATGTGCTCAGGATGATCAGGTCATGTATGCGTCAAATCTTTTCAAAGAAGTGGCGCTAGAATGGTGGAATACGGTGTTACAAGCAAAAGGAAGAAGGATAGCATATGCTATGAATTGGGAAGAATTTAAGAGCTTTGTAGAAAGAAAATTCTGTCCTGAGTATGAAAAGGAACAAATGACAAATAAGTTTCTAACCCATCGGATGGTGGATGTAGATTGTCGAGGATATACTTCGACATTCTTCGAATATGCTCGAGTGGTACCAACCCTGGCTTCGCCAGAGTCGGTACTTATTTCTCGTTATATTTGGGGATTGATTTCCGAAATCCGTAATATCGTCAAGGCTGCGAAACCTCGCATGATTGATGATGCGGTGGATTTAGCCAATACTCTGACTGACGAACTAGTACGGACAAGAGAAGAAAATAGAAGGAAGGAAGTAGCCCAAAAGATTACCCAAGAATTCCATCCGGGTAATCATAACAATTTCAAGAAAGGAGGGAATGGGCAATCTTCTACTAGTCCATTTTGCAATTCTTGCAAAAGGAAGCATTTTGGAAGATGCAATGGATATTGCAATTTTTGCAAAATTCCAGGGCATCAAGAAGAAGACCGCAGGAGGAAGAAATCTTCAGTCTGCTACAATTGTGGAGAAGCTGGACATCTTAGGCCAGATTGTCCAAAACTGAATAAACCATTTGACAATAAAGCCAAACCTGCAGAAGGAGCAAAAAGGAATGTAAGAGCCTTCCAACTGACTGCTAAGGAAGCAGAACTCATTCCAGATACGATAGCCGGTACATTCTTAGTTCACAACGTGTACACAAAAGTATTATTTGACTCTGGTATAAACCAAAGTTTTATAAATACTTTATTCTTCCAAACTTTTAACTTACCTTTAACCAGCAGTAAGCAAATTTTTACAATAGAAACGGCAGATGGGAATTCAGTTAAAATAAATAAGGTTCTGCAACACGTAGAAATAGAACTTTTAAGTCATAAATTTTCTGCAACCCTATTATCTATGAAATTAGTTGAAATCAAGGTTGTGCTAAGAATGGATTGATTAGTAAAACAATTATGTTCGAATTATCTGTGATAAGAATTCTATAGAAGTTTGAGCAATCACTGGATAAGTAATAATGATTACAGGAGATAAGCTATGTAGACCCATAAAGTTCATATCAGTAAAGAAAGTTCCTAATTATGAATGAAAACAAGGAATAGTATATATGATTTCAGTAATCATTGATACTAAAGATAAAGAATTTAAGGAAATTTTTGTAGTTTCAGAATACCCAGATGTATTTCCAGAAGACTTACCTGGATTACCACCAAATAGGGAGATAGAATTTAGGATTCATCCAAATTCCAGGAATTTTACCGATAAGCCAAGGAACCTTATCGGTTAGCACAATATTGGTTGTTAAGAAAAAGTATGGTTCGATGAGAAAGTGTATTGATTATAAGGAATTGAATAAGGTTACAATTAAGAATCAATACCTAGAATTTATGATCTATTCAATCAAATTCCAGGGAAATAGATATTTTCCTAAGATCGACTTATGTTCCAGATATCATCAATTGAAAGTACAAGAGGAAGACATACCTAAAACTGCTTACAGAACTAGGTATGGTCATTACGAAATTACAGTCATGCCCTTTGGGTTAACAAATGCACCTGCAGTATTCATGGACATGATAAATAGGATCTGTACACCATATTTGGATAAATTGGTAATAATCTTCATCGACGATATACTTATGTATTCCAAAAGTTAGGAAGAACATTATCAGCACTTGCATGTACTCTTAACTTTGTTAAGAAAAGAAAAGCTTTACGCCAAATTTTCGAAGAATGAATTTTGGCTGCTAGAAGTGCAATTTTTGGTCATATGGTGAATCCCGAAGGTATTCACGTAAATCCTGATAAGATATTACCAAATGGAAGATTCCGCAATCAGCAATGGAAATTAGGAGTTTTGTAAGTTTAGTCAGATACTATACACGGTTTATTAAGGATTTTTTTAGCTATACCATTAACTAAGTTAACATGTAAAGCATTTAAGTTTGATTAAGGACCTAAACAAGAAGAAACCTTTAGTATCTTGAAACAGAAGTTAACCAATACTATAATCCTAGCCTTACCAGAAGGAACTGAAGATTTTGAAGTATACGGTAATGCTTCAAAAAGCTAGGATTTGGATATGTGTTAGTACAACGCAAAAAGGTCATTGCGTATGCATCAAGATAATTGAAAAAAGTATGAAGAAAATTTTATCACTCATAATTTAGAATTTGGAGCCATAATTTTTGCCTTAAGATTTGGAGACATTATCTGTATGGAAGTAAGTTTACTGTCTATACGGATCATAAGAATTTAAGATATATAGTTGGGCAAAAAGAATTAAACATGAGGCAAAGGAGATGTATGAAAATCTTAAGTGACTACGACTGTGATATTTAGTATCACGAAGAAAAGGCTGAAGACGACTAAAGATTGTCAGAAGAATTATACAGATAATAGATGAAAACCGTTGGAGTTCGAGTTGGAGACAAAATGTAATTGGAAGTATCTCCTTGAAAAGGAGTTATTAGATTCGGTAAGAAAGGAAAAGTTAAGTCCAAGTTACGTAGGACCATTTCCAGTGATCCAACGTATAGGAACAGTTACTTATCGTTTACAACTACCAGGAAGAGTTAGCTGGAGTACATGATATATTTCATATATCCAATCTCAAGAGATGCCTATTAAACGAATCTTTGGTAGTACCTTTTCAAGATATAGAGGTAAACAAATAGTGTTAGTTTAAGTAAAGTGGGATTTAAAGATAGGACCCTAATATACTTGGGAACTGGAATCCAAAATGAAGAGAAAATATCCTCAATTATTCCAGTAAATCTCGAGGACGAGATTTTTATTAAGGTGGGGAGAATGTAACAACTCTCATCAAAAGTCATAATTATTAAATTAATTTGACCAATAGGAAACCCTAATTGAGACACTCAAGTGATTCTGAACAAACCCTAAAATTTTCAGAACAATCATAATCAGGATCAGGGCCCCTAAAACTCAGGGGGGGGGGGTATTTCCTAGTTAACGATTATCCACATAAACAGCTGTCCAATTCGAAATTTCAGAAAGTGTCGACTCAGCTGAGCTAGTCCCACACGTGTCCACCCTATGCTGATTTCTAGACCCTTACGGACCGTAAGGATTATTTGTTACGGTCCGTAAGCTAAGCCAAATTTGTGTATAAATAGCAGAGGTTGGCACTTGAAATTCTGCGTATGTTCGACGAAGAAATTTGTTCTATGCTCCGAGATAATTTCTGTATACTCCAATTAACACACACAGGCACTAAATCAACGCCGCAACCAGGGTATTAGCACAATCGCTGCTACGATTCATTTTCCGACGATCAATATATCCAATGGATGTTTAAGTGCCGCCCACATTAGGGCTATACTTTTTCGTTCGTCGTTAAATCGATGGATGTTTAAGTATTGCACTTTGTCGTTCGTTGTGAGAATTTGATCTCGTGAGTTATCGTAAATGCTGGATTGATTACTAACCCCGAATTGTGTGCCTGTTATTAAATTTAGGTTGAAAAGGCTAAATCAGTAGGCTAAACTCTGCCCGTATAAATCTGCAATGTGAGTCATTCTCTTTTTATCAACTATTTTACAATACCTCAAATTATTTTCAAGGTTATAATTACAGGGACTAAGTCGTGGATATCTTGAATTACTGGTTAGTGGGGTATTGTGCACATTACTAATTTTCTCCTAGTTAGGTTCATTGACCTACTCGGGATAATCACTGTTGGGTTCATTGACCTACAGGGATAATCGTCACTATTTAGGTTCATTGATCTAAATAGTGGTATGACCATCGTCACCATTGTGACATGTCACCATTGTGACAGAATGCCAGATAAAAATAAGATGGAAGCCATTGTAATCGCTCTTATGCTGTAATTAATAACTAGGCATCATTATGCAAAATAGAATGATTCACTCAGTATTTCCCGCTGACAAAACCTTTTTCAAACATGTTTCAGGTGACCTGTTATGAATCAGGAAAAGTGCCATATAGCACTACAAGCTCAAGGAAGTGGCTCAGTATAAAATAAAGAAACATGTTTTGTAAAATAAAAGATTTCTTTGTGAAATCAAATGATTGTAAATTACCGGGTTATATCCCGCGTTGTGAAATAAAATAAACGGGAAATATTTACATTTTAAAAGATCCTGATGAAAACTTCCGCTGTCAAACTCAATTAATTAAATACCGCAGGATTTCTGTCCCGCGGCTCCTGAAACGGGTCAAACCGGGTCAGGGGCCGTGACAACTGGGTTATTTCCTAACCGCCTTATACCAAGATCAAGAGAGTTTAGAATCAAATATATTCTTATTTTTTTCCTTTTCATCACTTTTTCATTTTTTTCTTTTTTCGAGCGTAGACGTTGCTTTCCCTAACCCAGAGGCATTCCGCTTGTAGAGTCGCTATCCCCAACTCGGATTACTTAGGCTTCGGTACTTTTTATTTTCTTTGCAAGGTCGATTTCACGCATCCTAGCGGTAATCCGGTTGTAAAGTCACTATCCCTAACCCAGACTACATAGAAATGCGCTACTTTCATTTAGTTTCTAGCTCTTTTTTTTTCAACGAGATATGACAAAAAACTCTAACGATCTTAGCTTATAACGGCATCCCTTATACTATTATCGGCGGTTTCAATTTCCCCACTTTCCCTAGATGAGAACCCACTAGTAGACCGACAATTAGGTAATTTTAAGATCAAAGGAACCTAGAACCGAATCGAGCCTACCCGCATATCCCAAACTAGACACAAGCTCAATTATTTTATCTCATATTATTATTATTTGACCCCGAACAAAAATCCGACTTTTCTATCATTTTCCGTTTTTTATTGTGCAAACTTCTTATTTCAAAAGACATTTTCTAATTTTTTAATTTTTTTGGATTTTTTAAATTTTTTCATTTTTTTTATTTTTCGACTTTTTATGACTCAAATAAACAAACTAACAACTAAGACCCAAGTGTCCCATCCCCACACTTAAATGTTGCATTGTCCCTAATGCAAGGATGAAAACACGACTCCTAAAACCTAAAAACAAAAAGAAATACTAAAATAAATATACAAAGTATACAAGTGGAACGACTTAGCTGAATAAATATGTGAGACTGTCAGTATGCCAGTCGATACCACATATGCCCTCCAATCCAGACGCGCTCAGCAAACTGTTCTAACTCGGACACGCGAACGGAAGCGGCAACGCACAACGACCTAACAAGCAAATATAACATACCAAGCAAACTATAATATATACTATCAGAATATAAGTACCATTAAACATCCAACAATGTATCAACCAACCCACAACCCAGCCAACCTGTTTAAGTATAATACAGACCAAAACGCAAGGATTAAAACAACATAAAAGAAAAATAAACAAAAGATATAAGTGCCAATGCTGCATATCCTCGAACCACACGATCTACTCCTCATCCGAACCCTGCTCCACATCAGCAGGCTCCTCCTGCTGTGGCTGCCAAGATGGCGGCGGCTGCACCTGTAGACGATCCATAATAACTCTCATGCCGTCTCGCATCTCTTGCCTCACCTGCTCAACAAACTCAAACAAACTATCCACCCAGTCGTAAACGACTTCCAAAATCAACGGATCTGGCCGCGGCTCCCTGATAGGATACTCGCGTGCAGGTAACTCATGCCTAACACGTGGCACCTGATAACGTCGAGGAATCGCGACCTGCATAAAAATATCAGCATCAGACCCTGGTGGAGGTGGCACCTGAGGAGCCTGTAATACCGCTGACCATGCCGGTGGGTCATCATACGTAATAATCCCCGCCTGCTGAAAACTATTCAGCTCCATCAGTGAAGGAGCTGGACCCGTATGCATCCTATCAGCAGGGTACTCAACAAACACTTATAACCTCTCCGCCAACCTCGTAATGTACGGCCCACCAAACAACCTAGAATTGCTCCCACCTTTCTTCGGCCTCGTCATCGACTACGCCAAAATACTCGCTAAGTTGGCTGGTCGCCCCTTCAACCATACACATCAAGCAAAAGAGACTGTGGTGGTTTACTTTATTATCACCCTCGTGTCGACCAATCAGTGTAGCCGCTAGAATCTTGTGCACAAACCTATAAAGAGGCTCTTTGATATCTGACGCAACCATACTGTTCGAAAATGGCGAGATCGCAATAGTAGCCCAAAACACTAGCCAAATCCTCCTTTAGCACACACTGCTCCTGCCGTTTCTTCACTACCCCTCTCAGCAGACTAACAAACCCAGCATCCTGCACCTCCTGCTGAGTATAAAAACCCGTCGCTTCAACAAACTGCGGCAGAGTCATGTTGAATATTTTCTTCCCTAACACAAACGACACTACATCTGGCTCAGCGAACCCCCGTGATGCCTATACTGAAAAGTGGAATGGAACTCCAGAGCAAGTTCATAATACTGAGTCGCATCACAATCTAACGCCAGCCTAAACTTCTCCCCTAACAATTGCTGAAGCCTCTCAACATGTCCTAAACGCCCCAATAGCTCCCAGTCGATCCTACGAAACTCTAGCAACTTCACTGTCTTAATAACCTGATATTTTGAATACTCCGCTGTCAGATAATCGAACTGTAGCAATGGGCTATCCTCTAAGACTGTACTCTGACCATGAGGCACCCCAAGTCCATGATAAGTAATCTTTCGAAGTGGTAAATCAGCCGGCTGCTCCTCAGCAGCTCCTTGAGACCTCGTAGAAGCACCTCGCTTGCGTTTGGTGCCCGAAGACGACCCCTCACCTGTCATCCTGTTAAATAATTCAATAACGCGCAAAAACAGGTGAAAAGGTAGTAACACAAACTATTTTTGTTATTTTGGGCTTTTTGATTTTTTTGGATTTTTTAAGAATTTTTATGATTTTTTTATGATTTTTATGAATTTTTAAAAATTTTATGATTTTTTTTTAATTTTTTTTATTTTAAAATATAGTATACATTCAAACGACGGCCTTATAGCATTTCGTTCGCGGCCGTTGTTAGAAAACAAGTGACTTTAGCGACGTTTTTGCAAAGCAATGTAAGCATGAACCAAACCTCGTCCGAATGGAGATTGAGTACGGGCGAGGGGTTTTAATAGTCAAGTAAGCAAACACGAAACAATAAGACACTTAACTAGACTCTAAAACGACACACAGGACACTAAAGGACGCTAACTAGACACCGACTAGACTCGACCTTTTTAGACGTAAAATACAAGTGACTCACACTCTTACCTCCTCCCGGCACTTTACTTGCCCTCAAGTAAACCCAAGTGCCGAAACATAACCAAGTACAAAGCACAAGTGTGGAAGCAACGGAAACGGGTCGAAAAAATTTAGTGAAAAATCGTATTTTTATAGAAAAAACGGCCCGTATCCCCACACTTATCTTAAACTATGGCCAAACCGAACAATCCGCAATAATCAAAGCAAACCAACCCTTCACAGCCCCTCTACAACCTATGTAATCAATATTTTAGACGTAAGCCACCCGATTCCCACACTAAACTTCTGTCCGAAACAACATATGACAATCAAACCATTCGCAAAGATTTGGACTGTTAACATCAACCCAGCCCGAAAACAACCTGGACACATCTCCCTGCATTTTTCTTTTGAATCAGCTACTGACCAAACATCTTAAACGAGACCCTATATCATTTCAAAACCCAATCCAGCCACCCGCAACCTCTGAGTAAACTAAAAACTAAACTAAAATGCAAACACAAAGAACCCGACGCATGGACCTGACTGGACTCGACAACACTGGCCAAGACATTACTCATTATAACCCAACTACTGACCCGACAATCGGACCAAACACAGACCTGAACGGACACGACTGCAGACATAGACCTAACTAACTCGACTCATTAAACAAACCAAACAGGAAACTTGACTACTAAACTGAAATACAAGAAAAGTTTTGCAGGGAACATACCTTTATATCGATGATAATCAAGAAAAACAATGAAGAGGACGGTGATATACTTGAAACCCACTTCAAAACTTGAATTTTATGTAAACAGAGGGTGAAACAGTGATGGAAAGTGGTAGATTTGAGGGTTATCGTGAAAGAAGGGTGGTAATCGGTGGTAGAGGTGATGGAATAGTGGTAAAAGTGGTGGTGATAATGGAAATTGGTGGTCGGAGATGGGGAATCGGTGATCGGAGGTGACAATGGAGGTTGTAAAGGTGGCAATTTAAGGTGATGGAGATGATCAGTGGTGGTGTTAATGGGAAATTGGTGATAAGTGGTGGTTGTGGGGTTTATCAGTCGCCGGAAGTGGAGGAAAAAGGCAATTAGGGTTTCAAATGAGTCGATTTGGGGGTTTTTCAAACTGGTGCCGACTTAACATTCTTACGCGGCCCGCGTACACATAGGCTTTAGTGTAGGCGGGCCGTGTAGCGCTTAGATTTAAAAAAAAATCTTTTGGGTTCCAGGCGGGCTGTGTAGGATTTATAATAGGGCTACGAGCCCCGTGTAGACAGCAAACAGCAGCAACAAATTTGACAGCAACAGCAGTTTAGCTCAAAAATTCATTTTAATTATTCCCAAATTACCCCCCAGGCCTCATTTTGCCGTTTTTAACTTATAACATACCTGGAATACCACTGCGCCTTCTATTTCACCTACGTAAAGGTGATGCCTACCTGCAAAAACTCACGACGCAACCACGGACGCGAAATACGGAAAATACACAAATACGACGCAAATTATGAAATAAGAACAAAAACGCTACGCTAAAGACACGACAATGGAACAACTCAATGTACAAACTCTACATTTAAGTTTTCACTCAAGAAATCATGCGGCGGTGCTAGGCGGGTCCGCAAGAGGAACATCTTCCTCTTCGGCGGTGTCGATGGGACCCCCTAAGTAGTGTTTCAAACGATGTCCATTTACTTTCCACGAATCCTTCGTATCCTCGTTAAAAAACTTCACGGCACCGTACGGGAAAACCTCCTTCACAACATACGGTCCGGACCATCTCGACTTCAATTTTCCGGCAATTAATTTCAACCTCGAATTAAACAAAAGCACTTTATCACCCGCTCGAAATTCCTTCAACTTCCGCAACTTCCTATCATTTAAAGCCTTTGACTTTTCCTTTATACTCCAAGATCGGTCATATGCGGCATCACGAAGAGCTTCCAATTCATGAATTTGAAAAAATCTTTTCCTAGCGGCCTCAGTTAAATCTAAATTCACCGTTTTGAGCGCCCAAAGAGCCTGATGCTCTAATTCTACCGGCAAATGGCACGATTTCCCATACACTATCATAAACGGCGTAGTACCTAACGGTGTTTTGTAGGCGTTACGAAACGCCCACAATGCATCATCTAATTTTTCCGACCAATCCTATCGGCTCTTTCCCACCGTTTTTTTCCAAAATCCTCTTAACTCCTCTATTCGCGTTTTCGACTTGACCGCTTGTTTGCGGATGATACGCGGTAGACAAGCGGTGCGTAACTCCATATCTCTCCAACGCCTTTTCCATTACGGAATTGCAAAAATGCGTCCCGCGATCACTAATAATCGCCTTAGGAGTACCGAAACGTGTAAACAACTTCTTTAAAAATCTCATCACCAATCGTGCGTCGTTTGTAGGCAAAGCTTGAGCTTCCACCCACTTTGAAACGTAGTCGATAGCAACGAGGATGTATCGATTCCCACTCGAAGAGGGGAATGGTCCCATGAAATCAATGCCCCAAACGTCGAAAACTTCCAACACTTGAATAGGATTCTGGGGCATCTCATACTTGGATGAGATGTTGCCGGTACGTTGGAAACGATAACATTTTCTCACAAACTCAACCGCATCTTTCACTACAGTCGGCCAATAAAATGCACAATCGAAAACCTTCTGTGCGGTCACATGCGGACCATGATGTCCTCCTGTCAAACCCTCATGAACATGCCGAATAATGTCTAAACCATCCTCTCTACTCACACATCTCCTCAAAATCCTTTCACCTCCTATCTTGAAGAGGTAGGGCTCATCCCATATGTATCTCCGTGCATCATTTACGAGCTTCTTCTTTTCTGGCGATTCATACCATCCATCACATACCCTTCGGCGAGGTAGTTAGCTAAATCACTGAACCACGGTAAACCCTCAGTCTCTGCCTCAACATACTCAATGGACTCGTGAGGGAATTTGTCTCCTATCTCCTCCTCACGAATCTCTTCCCTGCTAGGATCCTCCAATCGCGAGAGATGGTCAGCTGCAATGTTCTCTGCTCCCTTTTTATCCTTAATTTCTATATCAAACTCAGAAAGAAGTAAAGATCTATCGAATCAGACGTGGCTTAGCGTCTTTCTTCTGAAAAAGGTAACGCAAGGCTGAGTGGTCGGTAAACACAACAGTTTTCTAAAGAACAAGGTAAGATCGGAACTTGTCAAATACAAACACGACTGCTAACAGTTCCTTCTCAGTAGTGGTGTAATTTTCTTGGGCGTCATTCAATGTTTTACTCGCGTAGTAAATCGGGTGAAAGTGATTCTCCCGTCTCTGCCCTAACACCGCACCGACTGCATAATCACTAGTGTCGCACATGAGCTCGAATGGTAAACTCCAGTCAGGTGATACAAGAATCGGTGCACTAACCAGTTTCTCCTTCAGAAACTCAAACGCTTTAAGGCATTCCTTGTCAAAGACAAAAGGAACATCCTTCTCCAACAGTCGAGTCATGGGGCGAGTGATTTTAGAAAAGTCTTTAATAAAGCGCCTATAAAATCCCGCATGACCGAGAAAACTACAAACCGACTTAACACTAGTCGGCGGAGGAAGCCGACTGATCGTATCTATCTTCGCTCTATCAACTTCAATACCAGCTCTCAAAATCTTGTGTCCTAAGACAATCCCCTCAGTCACCATGAAGTGACATTTTTCCCAGTTCAACATCAGCTTCGTTTCAACACATCTCTTCAACATCTTCTCAAGATTAACTAAGCAATGATCGAAAGAATTACCGTATACTGAAAAATCATCAATAAACACCTCCATCGAATTCTCTACCATATCCTGAAAGATCGCTATCATACATCGCTGGAATGTAGCTGGAGCGTTACATAGACCAAACGGCATGCGTCGGTACGCGTACGTGCCGTATGGACATGTAAAAGTGGTATTTTCCTGATCCTCCGGTGTGATGGGGATCTGAAAATAACCCGAAAACCCGTCGAGAAAGCAATAGAACTGCTGACCCGTGAGCCGCTCAAGCATCTGATCAATAAATGGGAGCGGAAAATGATCCTTACGAGTGGCGTCATCCAACTTTCGATAGTTAATGCACACACGCCAATCCGTGACTGTACGTGAAGGTATAAGCTCATTTTTCTCATTAAGAACAATCGCCATCCCCCCTTTCTTCGGGACGACCTGCGTAGGGCTCACCCAAGCTGAATCAGAAATAGGATATATCAAACCAGACTCCAACAACTTCATAACTTCCTTCTTGACTACCTCCTGCATATTCGGGTTGAGACGTCGCTGTGGCTGCACCACCGGCTTGTAAACCTCTTCTATGAGGATACGATGCGTGCAAAAAGTAGGGCTAATACCCTTGATATCAGATAGCCTCCATGAAATCGCCTCCTGGTGTTTCCTCAACACCTCAATCAACTTCACTTTCTCCTCCTCTGTCAACATCGAAGATATGATGACAGGCATGTTCGGCTTCTCTCCTAGAAATGCGTACTCAAGATGCGATGGAAGAACCTTAAGTTCTAAGGGCGGTGGAATGTCTACAGGAGTACTCTCATCGCTAATCTCATTAAGTTCCAACTTCTCTAGAACCCACAACTCATCGCTCTCATCAAACTGCTCCTCCTCAACCTCTTCTACATCAAGCTCGTCAACAACTCCCTCGCCTACTAAATCGGCCCCACTGATGTACTCGAGACATGTGTCGACACAAGATATGAAAGAATTTAAAAAGTAAATGGAATAACACGGCCCGCTATCTTCATCTCCACCTCCAGGATGCTGCATCGCTCTATCGATCTCGAATGTGACAATCTCGTCACCCGCACGAAGAGAAATCTTACCGTCAAAGACGTCGATGATAGCCTTTGCGGTTCTAAGGAATGGACGGCCCAGAATAATAGGAACTCTCTCATCGGCCTCCATATCAAGAATGACGAAATCCATAGGAAACACGAATTTATCCACTTTCACCAACAAATTCTCGACTATCCCACGAGGATACTTGACTGAACGATCAGCCAAGGACAACGACATACGCGTGGGTGTAAGCTCTCCTAACCCGAGCTTCTCATACAACGAAAATGGCATCAGATTGATGCTGGCTCCTAAATCAGCTAGAGCATGAGCAGGGGTAACGGCTCCCCCAAAAAGGCATGGAATAGTGAATGTACCAGGATCGGTTAACTTCTCTGGCAGCTTATTCAAGACTACCGCGGAACAACCGCCCGTCAAAGGAATATTCGAAAGCTCACCAATTCTTTCCTTACGCTTCAAAAGATCTTTAAGAAATTTAGCACACTTAGGCATAGACTGCAAAGCCTCGATGAACGGAAGATTGATCTTCAACTGCTTGAACATTTCAAGAAACTGCCCGTACTCCTTAGCAAATCTTTGCGAATGGTTTGATTGTCATATGTTGTTTCGGACAGAAGTTTAGTGTGGGAATCGGGTGGCTTACGTCTAAAATATTGATTACATAGGTTGTAGAGGGGCTGTGAAGGGTTGGTTTGCTTTGATTATTGCGGATTGTTCGGTTTAGCCATAGTTTAAGATAAGTGTGGGGATACGGGCCGTTTTTTCTATAAAAATACGATTTTTCACTAAATTTTTTCGACCCGTTTCCGTTGCTTCCACACTTGTGCTTTGTACTTGGTTATGTTTCGGCACTTGGGTTTACTTGAGGGCAAGTAAAGTGCCAGGAGGAGGTAAGAGTGTGAGTCACTTGTATTTTACGTCTAAAAAGGTCGAGTCTAGTCGGTGTCTAGTTAGCGTCCTTTAGTGTCCTGTGTGTTGTTTTAGAGTCTAGTTAAGTGTCTTATTGCTTCGTGTTTGCTTACTTGACTATTAAAACCCCTCGCCCGTACTCAATCTCCATTCGGGCGAGGTTTGGTTCATGCTTACATTGCTTTGCAAAAACGTCGCTAAAGTCACTTGTTTTCTAACAACGGCCGCGAACGAAATGCTATAAGGCCGTCGTTTGAATGTATACTATATTTTAAAATAAAAAAAATAAAAAAAATCATAAAATTTTTAAAAATTCATAAAAATCATAAAAAATCAGAAAAATTCTTAAAAATTAAAAACAAATAAAAAAAGCCTAAAATAACAAAAATAGTTTGTGTTACTAACTTTTCACCTGTTTTTGCGCGTTATTGAATTATTTAACAGGATGACAGGTGAGGGGTCGTCTTCGGGCACCAAACGCAAGCGAGGTGCTTCTACGAGGTCTCAAGGAGCTGCTGAGGAGCAGCCGGCTGATTTACCACTTCGAAAGATTACTTATCATGGACTTGGGGTGCCTCATGGTCAGAGTACAGTCTTAGAGGATAGCTCGTTGCTACAGTTCGATTATCTGACAGCGGAGTATTCGAAATATCCGGTTATTAAGACAGTGAAGTTGCTAGAGTTTCGTAGGATCGACTGGGAGCTATTGGGGCGTTTAGGACATGTTGAGAGGCTTCAGCAATTGTTAGGGGAGAAGTTACTTCCATACAGATAATGTCTCCAAATTTTAAGGGCAAAAATTATGGCTCCTAATTCTAAGTCACGAGTCGTATAGTTTTCTTCGTGCTTTTTCAATTGCCTTGATGCATACGCAATTACCTTCTTGCGTTGCATTAGCACACATCCTAATCCTAGCTTTGAAGCATCACAATATACTTCAAAATCTTCTGTTCCTTCGGGTAAAGCTAGAATTGGAGCATTAGTTAACTTTTGCTTTAAAATCTTAAAAGCCTCTTCTTGCCTAGTTCCCCATTCAAACTTAACCGCTTTACAGGTTAGCTTAGTTAATGGCACTGCTATCTTGGAAAAATCCTTAATAAACCGTCTATAGTAACCAGCTAATCCTAAAAAGCTTCTAATTTCCATTGCTGTTTGTGGAACCTTCCATTTGGTGATTGCTTCTATCTTAGCAGGATCTACGTGAATGCCTTCGTGATTCACCATCTGTCCTAAGAATTTCACTTCTTGTAGCCAAAATTCACACTTTGATAATTTGGCGTACAACTTCTCCTTTCTTAACAAAGTTAAGAGTACATGCAGGTGCTCACAATGTTCCTCCTGACTTTTGGAATAAATAAGTATATCGTCGATGAAGACAATTACAAACTTATCCAAATATGGTTTACAGATCCTATTCATCATGTCCATAAATGCTGCAGGTGCATTCGTTAATCCGAAGGGCATGACTGTAAATTCGTAATGACCATACCTAGTTCTGAAAGCAGTTTTAGGTATGTCTTCTTCTTGTACCTTCTATTGATGATATCCGGAGCGTAAGTCAATCTTAGAAAAATATCTAGCTCCCTGAAGTTGATCAAAAAGATCATCAATTCTAGGTAATGGGTATCGATTCTTAATTGTAACCTTATTCAATTCTCTATAATCGATACACATTCGCATCGAATCATCCTTCTTTTTCACAAACAACACTGGTGCTCCCTAAGGGGATGAACTAGGTTGTATGAATCCTTTACTTAACAATTCATCTAGTTGCTTCTTTAGTTCTAGTATTTCTGTGGGTGCTAACCGATAAGGTGCCTTGGCTATCGGTGTAGTTCCCGGAATTAGATGAATTCTAAATTCTACCTCCCTATCAGGTGGTAATCCAGGTAGTTCTTCTGGGAATACTTCCGAGTATTCTGATACTACTGGAATGTCCTTAAGTTCCTTTCCCTTAGTGCTAATGATTACTGAAATCATATACACTACTCCTTGCTTTCGTTCATAACTAGCAATTTTCATTACTAAAATGAACTTTAGTGGCTTTCGTGGCTTATCTCCTGTAATTATTACTAATTCTCCTGTAGGTGCATGAATTTCTATAGAGTTCTTATCACAAAGGATTCGAGCATGGTTGGCTACTAACCAATCCATTCCTAACACAACATCGAATCCAGCTAAATTTATTGGTAATAGGTTTGCATGAAATTTATGACCTGAAATTTCTATATTTTCTTTTTGCAAAACCTTATCTATGTTAACAGAATTCCCATCAGCCGTTTCAACTGTAAAAATCTGCCTAAGGTTGGTTAAGGGTAAATTAAGAGCTTGGCAGAATGAAGTATTTATAAAACTTTGGTTTGCACCAGAGTCAAATAATACTTTTGCATAGACGTTGTGAACTAGAAACGTACCAGCTATCACATCTGGAATGAGTTCTGCCTCCTGAGTAGTTAACTGGAAGGCTCGAACATTCTTCTTGGTAGCTCCGTCGACTGGTTTGGCTTTATTGTCTGCTGGTTTGACCAATTTAGGGCATTCTGTTTTGAAATGTCCCACTTCTCCACAGTTATAGCAGATCCTTGTTTTCTTTCTGCAGTCCTCTTCACGATGTCCTACAACTTTTCAAAAGTTGCAGGTTATATTGCATTTTCCAAAATGCTTCTTTCTGCAATTTCTGCAGAATGGCAGAGTTGAAGATTGCCCTGTTCCTCTCTTCTTGAAGTTGCTATTATTACCCACATGAAATCCTTGGGTAATTTTATGAGCCAGTTCCTTCTTCCTATTTTCATCTCTTGTGCGTACTAGCTCATCAGTTAGGGTGTTAGCTAATTCTACCGCATCGTCAATAGTGCGCGGTCTCGCAGCTTTAACGATATTACGGATTTCTCTAATTAATCCCCAAATATAGCGAGAAATAAGTACCGGTTCTGGCGAAGCCAGTGTTGGTACCACTCTAGCATATTCGAAGAATGTCGAAGTATACCCTCGACAGTCTACTTCCACCATTCGATGGGTCAGGAACTTATTTGTCATTTGTTCCTTTTCGTATTCGGGACAGAGTTTTCTTTCTACAAGATTTTTAAATTCTTCCCAGTGCATGGCATACGCCACAGTTCTTCTTTTAGCTTGTAGAACTGTATTCCACCATTCTAACGCCCCTTCTTTAAAAAGATTTGACGCATACATGACTTGGTCTTCTTTAGCACATTTACTTATGGTAATTACTACTTCGGTTTTCTCTAACCAACGTAGTGCCGCAGTCGCCCCTTCATTGCCTGCAAATTCAGCTGGTTTACAAGCAAGGAATTCTTTGTAAGTGCAACCAGGCGTTGCAACTTTCATTTTCTTAGGGAGTGGGGCCTGTCGTGGATCATTATCGTGATTAGTATGGTTGCCGCCTCCGTTTACACTATTACTGAAGTTATCTTCTTGAGTATGTTTACTAGGAATGATGTGTTGAGGTTCAACAGGTTTCTGGGCAGCAACAAGAATTGTTGGAATAGCATTGGCTATTCCCTGAGCAACGATATTCTCGATATCTTGCCTATTCAGAAATTGATCTTGTTGCTCAGATTGATTAACTTCCTTAACTGGTTCATTATTAGCGTTTTCCATCTGATAATTAATATATATAATTTATTAGTATAGAATAAATAACAATTATACAAAACAATCATGCAAATTTCACAACACACATATAGTCAAAATTATCGATTTCTGGATTCCCATTTTATATTATTATGCGTCATTACACACCGTTATCTTACAAAGGCTTTATTTGTAAGTTATTTTACAGATTTTATTTTATTTTTATTATTATTATTATTATTATTATTATACAATCACAACTTTACCACCATCCTATCCCTGAGTACTTTAGTAGCGACGTTCCCTCTCGTCGTATTTCCAAGAGATTTGCTCTCCTACCTCCCGAATCCTATTCCCTGCACCTATCAGCTCCTCGCCAAAATGGCGGAGTTCAGCTAAATTTTCATTGCTCATTGGTGGGTTTGGTATAGGTTCTGGGTCGAACTGAGGGAAAAAGGTATAAGGGTTATTAAGGAGGTTTTGAAACTGCCAGTCATTAGTCCACCACTCGTCCATTCCTAAAGGTTGGGTATGGATTAAAGGTTCTGGAATGGCTGGTTCCAAATTTATTGGAAGTTGAGTTTCAGTAGGATAAGGGTAAAGGTTGGTATTGATATGGCTAATGATATCACAGCCTGCCAGTATGCGATCCAATTCTTCCTGTAGTGGTAATTCCTCAGCTTGCCTTGAACTTTCCCCAATTTCCATTTCTGTTTGCCTAACACCTTCCCCCATCTCAATCCCTTTTCCTTTATCTATGGGATTCTCTATTTTG
This sequence comes from Helianthus tuberosus, assembly GCA_030545235.1. Classification (NCBI taxonomy): domain Eukaryota; kingdom Viridiplantae; phylum Streptophyta; class Magnoliopsida; order Asterales; family Asteraceae; genus Helianthus; species Helianthus tuberosus. The sequence goes on from CM060436.1 coordinate 31,196,720, forward strand.
GGAATCTTTCTAGTTACTGGTTTTCTTCTGCGTACACGCCTCCAGCCTACGAATCTTCTCCTTTTCTTAGGCTTTGGTTTCACCAGAGGTGGAGCATTGAATTCCATAGGTTCTTCCACATCGGGTATGTAACCAGTAAAGTCTTTAGAAACTTCTATTTTCACCGGATAAAGATTGAGATTCTGAAGGGCTTCAGATAACTCATTCATGCTGTTTAGCATATATGCAAAATACTAAGTTAAAATGTTATAACAAAATTTCACAGATAACCTTCAAGTATTATTGCATACCATGTGTTTATTTTAATTACAAAGGATTAACTGAAAATTAAAACATATTAGGGTTTATTGTAACTTATTTATTTACTGGGTAAAGTTTCTGGCTTGTAGGTGATAAAGGTGCTAAAACTGAGTCAGGGTATTTAAAGATTTGTATTTACTGCTATAGTGGCTAGCATATAGAGATCTGCCCATTTTTCATCTAACTTGTCTTCCCATGGTGGGTTACTGCCTAGATTCTGGGTTTCTTGATTAACTCTCCTTTCTTTTGGTTGTAATTTCTTTATTTTCTCCTGACTTTTCCTAATAATCAAACTTCTTTTATTAGGAGAAAGTGGCTCCTCATATTGTGCCTTTTTAACAAATATTCCTTCCTCAGTATCTACTGAGTATCTTGAAGAATTTGATTGGGATGAACTTCCCTTTTCTTTTGGTGAAGTATCTAATTTATGGTAGATATCCGAAAGTCTTTGCTTACCCATACTGTAAACAAATATTCAAATAATAAAACACATAATCCCAAAAATGGCAATCAGTAAAATTAAGTATTTTCTAAATACTTAATTGACTTAAATCAGTGGCTCTGATACCACCTTTTCCTGTTACGGCCCCAGCCCCGGTTTGACCCGGTCAGGAGCCGCGGGACAGGAACCCGTGGTATTTAATTTATGCGACAGCGGAAGATTTTATCAGGATCTTTTTAAAGCTAAAAATGCCCGATTATTTTATTTCATAATTCGGAATAAAGCCCTGGTTGTTTACAATAAGGTGATTTCACTGAGAAATCTTTTATTTTACAAAACATGTTTCTTTATTTATATTGAGCCACTTCCTTAAGCTTGTAGTGATTCACGGCACTTTTCCTGGATCACAACAGATCACCTGAAACATGTTTGAAAAATATCTTGTCAGCGGGGAAATACTGGTGAATCATTCTTTTTACTAAAATGACGTGTTGTTATAATTTACAGTATTAAGAGCGATTACAATGTTTCTATATCAACCATCTACCCACGGTATTTATCACTCGACCACCTATTGGCTGTCCAATGGTGTCTGTGATTATGGTCATATCACCCCTTGGCTAACCCGTTGTCCAATGGTGACGGTTATCAAGTAATGTATACAAAACCCCACATACCGGCTGTAATATGGAGATTACAAAGACTTAATCCCTGTAATTATAACTTTGAAAATAACATGATTTTGAAATTAAAGTTTGATAAAAAGAGAATGACTCACATTGCAGATTTAAGTGGACAGAGCTTAGCCTACTGATTAGCCTTTTAACCTAAATTTAACCAACATGCACACGAACTAGGTTAGTAACTAATACAGCATTTACGATAACTCACGAGATTAAACCTTCACAACGAATGACAAAGTGCGATACTTAAACATCCATCGAATTCACGACGAATGACAAAGCATAACCCTAATCTGGGCAGCACTTAAACATCCATTGGATAGTTTCAATCGATCGGACATTGAATCGTAGCAGCGATTGAGTTAATACCCGGTATCGGAGCAGCACCTCACTAAAATTGAAAGTAAATTCGACTTCAGAGCAGTAGCAATTCGTTTTTGTGTTTGGATTTCGACACCAGTGGACTGTGCATGCAACAAGCTATTTATAGGTGAAAATTGACCCTGTAGCGGCCCGCGTAAACCATCCATCATACCTTACGCGGCCCGCGTGGCCGCCTAGTCTACGAGTAGGTTTGATTGGTCATGAGTAGGGTCGACAGATGGCTGATACGTGGCTCGGGAACACTTATCCAGTCAAACCACATCTTGACGCGGCCCGCGTAAGGTAGGCTTAACCTTTACGCGGCCCGCCTGGGAACCAGATTTCTGATTTTCTTGATTTTTTATATGGTTTAGGGTTTCGGGGTCCGGATTTGCACTTACGGGTCAAATTGGTACATTTTTGAAGGTCCTTACACCCGTTAACTCGGGCCTCTTCACATACTTTGTTTTCTCAAAAGCTTTCGTTCAGCTTTTATTTAATATTAAGCTTATTTATTTAAAAATCCTAATATTCACCGGGTTACTTTTACCCCTAACGGTAATTTACCCGTCTTTTAGTACTAATGTAGTTTAATTACCAAATCTGTTTTCGGGGTGTTACAAGTCTACCCCCCCCCCCCCCCCCTTAAAGAGGTTTCGTTATCGAAACCTTTTCTTACATAATTTATCGAGTTTAACTTATGCATTTGCTCTTGATAATCAATTGAGCATTGCTCATGTTTTAACCAATTGTTAGTGTTACCAGAAAAGTGTGGTAATATCTTTTTGGTTATAAATCATCTACGTATCTCATACGACATAATACAACTTGAAATAACGTAATCTCGTTATTTCCACTAGTTTAATTAACTTAGCAATATTTATCGCTCGGCTCTAATGTGATTATACTTCACATTACACTTCTTGACCGTGATCATGCCACGCCATGCCAAATTTTATATCAACTTTTATTTTCAAAAATATCACTTTTCGAATATATCGTCTTGCACCTGTCAGTGTCAAGACTTATATCTTTCATGTTAATCATTTTCCGAATTCGTTTCATAATATTCGTGTTTGTTAAAGCGTTGTTTCTCACTAATACTGAATTTTAGTTTAACGCTTTTCTCTTGAGCTCATGTCAATTCCAAGGAATTTACGTCCAAGGATTTATTCCCTTCCGTTGTCATTTCGGTAATGACTTCATCCACTTTGGTGACGTAACACAATTTAAATAATTGTGAATTCTTGTCATTTTTGCCCGTTTAAATGTTTTAGTGAAGATTCTTCACTTTTGTCAACCAGACCTTTCACAATCTCTTCGCTTTTAACACATTTAATTAACTTAGTGAAACCCATCGCTTTTATACGAACTTTATCTCCCGTTATTATTTTACGCGGGAAGTTACAACCAGTTTCCTTCTTTTATACTATTGACCCGTAGGTTCTTTCGCTTAGCCTCGTAAGCTATTTCTTTGTATTTTCACATTTTTACCTTATTAAGGTGAGACCCCAACAATTTGTTTCTTTCCATTTGCGACCCGAAGGTCTTCTTGGTCCCGTAGACCTTAGCCTCATTTATAATCTCGTAGGTTATGATAATCCCGTAGATCATCTTTTATTCAAGTCTTTATTCAAAGGTATATACATTTATATATGTATATGGCGTTAAGGCACCCCTTTTTTTATGTTCAAAATCATTTATTTTCGCCTTGGCATTTCCTTTGACCTTAACCGTAGTCTAAGGCTACATTTGTTTTCTTTCGGACAAATTTTCCGACTTTATGACTTCTCACGTCATTTATGCGTCGGTTCATCTTATGCTCACCATTATCCAGTTTACATATATCCGCATTTGATTATGTCCCATTACCGGGCTCATTATTCTTTTGCTTTTAACGCTACCGTTATCCCGCTTGCGCTTACTCATGCCATCCGGCATTATATTATATTCGACCTGTTTGACTCATTCATGGGAAATTTTATCATTTACGGATGTCAACTTCATTCTTTGTTCGACCCATTCAGCTTTAAAATAGTTGAACATAATTTATCAAAATTTCTATTTACATTATCTTGTCGTCTTTTAGTCATGACTCAAAACCCGAGTCTTTTAACTTTCCATCCGAGTTCCCGTTTCTCGGTCTACGCATGTGTTTAATCCTTACTCATCAACCGGGTATTTTACCGAAGTCGTTATTATTGCAACCCTCCCGGTATGCATTAAGACTTCGCTTCACTTTTATATTCCGACTTTGTCCTCAAGTTTGACGTTTTACAAAAACAGCCCGTTAAGAGACACATTTGCATTCTCTGGGTTCGAGTGTAAGTACACCCCTCCCAATGCATATCTTAATCATTTTACATGTTTGCATTCTCCGGGTTCGAGTGTAAGTACACCCCCTCCCAATGCATATCCTAATCATTTTACATTAATCTTTGTCCCTTCACTCGGGCTCATTATCCTAATGTAATACGCTTCCGTCACCCGGTTGTGCGTTTACATTATTATCTAATATTTTGCTCATTTGATTCATTTGGGTACTTTTTAATTTGTCTCACTCACCCCGTCCTTACTACATCGGATGTAAGCATGTCCATCATAAAAAGTTCATGGTACCACGTGCTCACCATTTACTTGGCCAGAGTAAGCGATCAGTACCTGGTATACATGACCTTTTTTATAATTTTCACATTACACCCCATGTAAGTAATGCCTCTATTTGTTTCTCTTGGAAACAATATCCCCAATAGATTTTCTATTCGGGGTTTTCCAAGTTTTTAATCTACATATGCAACTTTCAATTTCTACATATTTGTTGCATATTACTATTTGTGCAATTAAATTTAAAATGTGCACCTGGTAATGCTTGCCCTAATGGGCTTCTCTTGCCATTAGCCTTGTTCGCAACCGCCACGCGATTTAGGTCCTTGATGAGCATACTCTTTGGACTGTTCCTCTATCAAATCCGCTATTTGTTAAACTCTCGCTATCTTCATATGCGAATGTCCTTCAACTAAAACATTTACAACAGTTAGTAATTTTGACATTAATGGATGCCCGTATTATAATACAAGGCTTTTCTACTATGCGCATCAACGCGTGTAATTTCGTTGACTATATCTACTCCATATCGTTTTTATTGGTATAACGTGTATTACACGATAACCATATGTGTTCTTCTCAACACTTTAATCATACTAAACCATTGATATACATGTACTTACCGAATTTGCGATCAAGCCTCGAACCGAACACACTTTATTCTTTAACCATGAGCTCTGATTACCAACTTGTAACACTCATCTTGTAAATCTGATATTTTAAAGGTTTTCGTATATAAAACGAAAATTTAACATGTAATTACGATTAAGGATTCTTAGAAATTCGAGTAATTTAAAACTTTTACAAATTAAAAGTTTACAACAAAATTTATATATATAAGTTCGTCATTTACAACGACATCAAAACGCTGTGCGGAAGCTTCATTCTGATGTGTTCGGTTCTTGTAAATCGCTTGATCTTCATCCGGACATTTTGGGAGCATTCACCTATTGCCAAAACCACACAAACTGTTAGTTTTGACATGTATAATCACGTATAATCAAACAAACTTGTTAATTACCTTCAAAATGTCATGCAAATCACATTATATCAGTTTACTAATATTCAAGGTTCAAATGACGGGTTCTTATGCAAATCTTAACCCGTTTTGCATATCTACTCATTTTGACCCGTTACGGGGTATTTAACACTTTTAAGCTTAAATCACGCTTCTTTTAGCTTACACCCTATCTCCATTTTAGACATATCCCAAGGACTCAATTAAACAAAACGCTTATTTCTAAACAACTCTTAAAGGTTGTTTTTCCCTATTTACCCCTCAATGACTTTTTGGTCAATTTTAATCCTTCATTTTGTGACGAAGGGCTTTCGCCAATAATTGACCGTGATATCGCTTCTAACTACAATACAAAATATGCGTACCTGGCTCGGATCAACATATTGACCCGTTTAATACCTTGCGTCCATAATATGCTAATTCATAGCACCGCTAAATCATAACCATTTTATCCTGTGCGCATAAGACTCGACAAGCACTTATTAGTCATTAATTGTCAAATGGTATCTACATTACCATTTGACCCATTTGGTCTAAACGATTTAAACACTTTGCGCTTATATTAGAATGGTATCTATTTACCATTTCATTAAATAACTAAATTCAGATTTCTCACCTCTTTAGCTATGTCTCTTAAACCCTTTTTCCTTACGCATTTAGCCCGACATGACTTATGTCGCTTAGTGTAGTTCTATATTTCAACTTTTACCTATTTGTTCGTGACGAAATCGCCGTTTCCCCTTTTTACTCGTTTAGGCTTACTTATAAAGTAGCCGTTCGAAAACCCATTTTTATTCATGTCACTTCATGACCATTTTACCTCTTTATCATAAAACATAGCTTTTCATCATTAGATATGCTCCGACCCGTATCGTTTCGTGTCGGAGCCATATCTTGAATATCATCTTAATCGTATAAGAAACTTTTAGAACAAACACATATTCTACAAAAAGTGTAAGTTTCACTTACCTTGCATCCGGTTATGCTCTTTTTCCGCGTACTCGATCCGTTTGACCCGCTTCTTTCCCAAGTCTTCATCTAGCTTGTCTAGAGTCAAACTATCATCATCACAATTCGTAAGACGGTTAGATTAGTCATAATCATTTACGACTATTCCATCCTACGGGTTTTATGTCGAATTTATCATTCGCCCATATCAAAATTATTATTCGATCTAATCATTGGTCGGTTTGACTTTTTAAAAGTCAATTGACTTATCAACATATTCAAATGCACATTTGGTTCAATGAACTCACTTAGGCATATTTCATCCGAACTCTTAACGAAATCAAATTTTACATACTAACTAGTAGGCCGCGAATTCATTTAGGCATTTCATATCACTGAAAATGGGCTGTTTTTTGTGACTTGTTTAACCTGTTTACAAGTCTTCAAAAATTATGATTTTTTATGTGACGTACCTCTCAGAGGGTTAGGCCTTGTGTTAAAATTTCAAGATCTAACTCTTTACCAATAATTCGTAAAAATTCATTTACTAAGCTGCAATTAGATTCATCACTTCTGACTACAGCTTACGGAAAAATTCATTAAAAATTCATCGTTTATCCGATTGACGAAATTCCAATTGACAATTATTTTAATCGCCTAAAACTATCTACAGTAAAAATTTGAGATCATAACTAAATCCCTAAATTGAGTTATGATATTCATAATGGGCTGCAAATTCTGCCAGAAAACGCAGCTTGAACCTTTGATACGGAAAAATTCATAAAACGCTCAATTTTCGTCGAAAAAATACGATTCTAGTGGGGTTTTAAAGATATTTCCTGGAATTACAATTTAGAATCAAGAAACACATGTTTTTGTCACGTTTTGTTCAGGTTACAGCCAATACAAGTCGGCTGTAAATTCTGATAAGGAGCTGTTTGAATTCAGCTTTCAATTTAAGCATGTTCTTGACATCATAACACTAATTTTTAGCAATCAAAACCCTAAAAACAACTCATACATGAATTTAGCATCAACAAAATCTGAATTTACTTAAGCTAGGCATGATTTCAATATATTCTTGTCTAGGGTTTACACCTAAACACTATTTCACTTCAATATCATCCATACCACAATCATGCAACATCAATTTCGAATTTCTTATGTACATCAAGAATTCTCAACTTTATAAATATAAAAAATTAGACATACCTTACGATCCTCACGACTAGGTGATCGTTTCTATGTATTCATACATCGATTTGGGGCTTGAATCAAGCTTCAATTTGTTGATTTTGCTGAAGTTAGGGTTTGAGCCCCTTTTTTGTTCTCCTGGTCGATCTCCATCACGCACACAGACTGTGTGTTGTGTTTTTATTTTTGATTTTTAATAACTCAAGTTTCTCACTTAACATTATTAGCCCCTCATGTTTCGTTAATTAGTAAGTAGGCTACAACCTACTTGTCTTCAACAATATTTTGTTTTATTAACTAGATTAAACTTTCCTAGCTAGCTTAGTGAGTTCGAGATAGTCATAACCCGTTTTATTTTAAGTCCCGTTAACTCGGGCCTCTTCACATACTTTGTTTTCTCAAAAGCTTTCGTTCAGCTTTTATTTAATATTAGGCTTATTTATTTAAAAATCCTAATATTCACCGGGTTACTTTTACCCCTAACGGTAATTTACCCATCTTTTAGTACTAATGTAGTTTAATTACCAAATCTGTTTTCGGGGTGTTACACATTTTGACTGTAAAGACCTGGAAAACACAAATGAATCAACAGTATGTACATTCTATGCTAAAACGGAACTAAAACGAATAATAAACGACTAAAAAGGACGCGAATAAAGATGTATTTTACAATACATCACCGTCCGATCGGATTGCCATCCGATCGAACGACCACCCGATCGTGTGACGTTTGGGACTTTGGTACTAAACCAACTTTCCACATGTTCAATGCAAACAGATTGCCACCCGATCGGATAGTCATCCGATCGAGTGACCGTCCTGCTGTGAACTTGTTCTCAACTAAGAAGACTCGCCATTCGGATTGCCATCCTATCGAACGACCGTTCGATCGACCGACCTGAAGGGTAGAGATACTTCTCTATTTTTAAAATGCTACAACGAAAACTTCAAAGTACAAACCATCATACACAAACACATCCTCACCAAGCGAGGTGTCAATCCAATCGAATGGCCATCCGATCAGATGACCATCCGAACGGATTGCCACCCGATCGACTGGCCATCCGATCGGATTACCATCCGATCCTTGGTACACTTGCATCGTTTTACACGCCGCTCATCGTTTTGCTATCGTTAACTGTTCAGGCTAATTTCTCTCAACGCTCCCTTCAATCCAAGGCAGTGTTTATTAAGTTAAACACTATCTGTGAGTATACTTTATCCCTTTTTGCTTTATGCACTTTTGGGTGTTACATTCGTTACTTATTCTAAATCACATCGAACACACAACTCAACACTATTTATATGCTAACCTCTAATGCATGTTATACGTGACTCGGTGAATGCATGTTTGTTATGTTAACACATTGGTTGTTGTCTACCTGACTTAGCAACGATAGTACTATAGTTTGGACTCAGCACATGTTCATTCAGGGGTTGTTAAGGATAATTACTTCACATGTTCGCAGTGGAGAACATGTGTTGCGCACTCGCTATTCGCAGTCAACTCGCAGTCATTGGTATTGATAGGATCTTTGTCGATAACTTACATGCTTCACATTATACGTTATACATGTTGGTTATGCGTAAACGATTTTGAACCTACTATGCTATTATCAAACTTGTATGCTCACCTTTACACTATGTGTATTGACCTCTATTTTAACGTATGTGACAGGTGCTTAGGATGTATGCTTGCTGTTTGATGAATCGAGCTAGGATTGAGTCTAGAAACAAACTAAATAAAATCTGAGTTGTCGGAATGGATATTTGTCTTTGAGAATAATGTCTGTAATAACTGTTTTTATTTTATATGTTTGTGGTATGGGACATGAACCTTAATATATTATAACGAATAGTTGTTATGGATTCTCCTGGACAATCTGTTTCGCTCAGTGCCATGCCCCGATGTTTCCGTCATCGGTTGGGGTGTGACAAAACTAATTCTAATTCGGTTCATAATCAAAAGTCAAAGCATAAGTCAAACTTCGCGACTTTCGGTTGCGAACCGACCCTAAAACTGGAATTGACGAGCCGAACATGTTTACACATGTTCTAATAATTATTACCGAGTTATTGAAGTGGTAAAACATATTTTAGAACACTTCTAAACTCAGATCGTAATTAATTCGAAAACTGTCCCGTTAACTACGTGATTCTTAGGAGGTGCCCTTTTGAGGGAGTAACACCTACCTAATTACAATCACGTAGCCATGTTCGTTGCGAACAATGGCTTGACCGTTAAAGGTCTAAATCGAAAGTCAAAGCGTTTATCGAAAACGCTTGACTTGTCGGCTTTAAAAGCCTAAAAACTGAATAAGCCACGAAAGGAAAACTTACAAGTGGTCGTAGGGGCTGAATAAAACTTAGAGGATGCTCCCAATTGCTCAGGAACTTCCAGAGAAGAGTTATAGGAAGAAATGAAGATTTGGTGCAAGTTGTTCAAATTAATTCAAGGCCTATTTATAGTATTTGGGAAGTGCTAGGATGATTACAAGTGTTATGGAACTTCTTAGGATGATAACAAGTGTCATAACAGCTGTCTAAAATCAGTGTACAACCCATAGAATTGAAATAAACCAGTTAAATCTGTTTGAGTGGCAGCAAGTCAGATTTTGAAGTTTGGCAGTTTTAGTCCCTGCACATGTTTTGTCGCGTTTTGGCACTTCTAACACCCGTTAACCCCATTTTTAAGCTCCATAGGGAAGTTAAAGTATATTTAACTTGAATTATGCCTAAAAATGTCATGGATGTCGGTTCGTTCGGTTGTTCGATTGCGTTTTTCGCTTAATTACGACGAACGCTTTAACGAACACGAAAACGATCCAAATTTCGCAACGAATAATATTTTTGGATTCATATCACTAAAATATAATATTTTAATGATTACAAAAGTTTTTGGATGTGCGTATATGGTCTGAATGCTGAACATACGCGAATTGGCATACTTTCGCAGTTTTGACGCTTTTAGTCCTTTAACTCGCAAACTTGCATATTTTATCATTTTATGGCACAAAACCCTAATTGGCTAACATTAGGCATTCCCGAGAGTATGATCAAACATCATGAAGCTCTCGGTTCGTTAAAAGGTTATTCAGAGGTAAGAATTAACATGTTGATGCTTTTAACCCCTTTAATTCGCAAACTTGCGCGTTTTATTGTTTAACGGCATCAAAGCCCTATATAACCAATATTAGGAATTCCTGAGAGTATGATTGAACATCATAAAGCTCCGAGTTTGTTAAAAGGTCACTCAGAGGTAAAAATTAACATGTTGACTCTTTTAACCCTTCGTCGCGCAAACTTTCAAACAATTACGCAAACGGCTCCTCTCGTCCAACAAGTGGCTCATTTGTGAATACGGACGCTGTGTAAGGTCACTCAGAGGCTTAGTTTTAGCATGTTGACACTTTTAGTCCCTCCACATGCACAGTTTTCTATTTTGGCGAAAATAATCCCTCCTAGCCAACTTTAGGCATCATTAGGATTAGGGACACGTGTCAATACATTATTGGACACGATTTTACGAGGTGTTACACAAGAGTACTAAATTTTTTAAAATTATTTAAGAACCAAATTTAAACCTAAGTATCTAACATGGGAAATAGAATAAACTAGCAGAACTACCCGCGCTTCGCAGCGGACTTTCGGTTTGTGTTAGTTTCCTTTCGTTTGGTATAGTACGATATTGACACTCGATATAGCAAACGAAAAAATTATGCAAGAGAGGATATAAACATGTGTTTTATAAATCGATCGAAAACCATGAAACGAATACCGATGCCGATGTTGTTCGGCTGGTATCGGTTTGGTTCGTCACAGTACTGTTACCGTACAGGCACTCGCTATAGCTTACGGCATCAAGAAATACTTTATTGTGAATATCATACTACCACATCAAGAAAACCATGAAAGCAAATACATTATTTAGATGGTAGTTGTGTTGGTTCCTAGTGGTAAAAATAATCACCTATATTTGAACTTTTCGAATAAAACTTTTATTGAATCGTAGATAAAATAACACGTCCTAACGGCATATTGGAAAAAAGGTAAATGATATCACTTTACAAAAATAAATAAATAAAAACTAACGCGCAATTCACAACACGTTTCAAGTAAAATTTATATCTGAATGTGGATAAAAATAAATACGTCATAACGGATACCTCATAATTTTATCATATTTTTGAAAAGTTATAAGTGAAAAACAATATAAACTTCAACAGCTGTATGGAAACTTTATTAAAGTTCATGGGTAGAAACATATATTGGCTAGAAAAAAAGAATTATAAAACTTGATAACTTTATAAAGTTCAGGGTAGAAACATAAAGGTACATGAGGTGCAAGCGTAATGAAGTCATTGGAAGCAAAAAAAAAACACTATTCATCCCTTACTAAAATGTATATAAAAAACACTATTCGTCCATTACTAAAATGTATATAGGTATGCTAAAATGTATATAAAAAACACTATTCGTCCCTTACTAAAATGTATATAGGTATAATAATGGTAGGGTTACGAACTGAGTTGGTGTAGTAATATTTGCAATGATTTTATCAGACAAAGGGTGTATAATGTATAACCAAAAAAAATAAAAGTCATGTTTTCATCGATCGAAATTATAAAAATAAATATCGATACGGGTTCCGAAAACACTAATAGCGCCATCGGTGTTGTTTGTCGTACCGACTTAGTTCGTCAAAGTCCCATTCTTTCGAATACAACACTATTTTAAATAAAGTTTATATCAGAATGTCGAGGAAAAATTAAATGAAGTCACGTGTTTATTTTTCATATAAAAGACCATCGAACGTTAGTTATAAGGAAAAAATAAAACTATTAGGTTAAAAGTGTATATTATTTATAGTATAAGGTATGTTTTTGAAATATAAAATTAAAGAAAAAAGTAAAAGAAATTCAACACAACTATTAGTTGAACCTAAAAATAAATAAATAAAATCAAAAAGAGAGTTACTACTAATCCAACTTGCAATTGTAATAGAAAAGATATATAATGAACCATTCTCAATACGGAGGCATATGTCTAATTATGTGTTTGAAAAACAGGGTTAAGATATAATAAGAAGTTTTTTTGGTTAGAAAGGCTAGGAAGTAATCTTGATCATCAATTGATTTAATCAAGTGCCAAGATTAAATGAGTGAAATTGAAGAAAAGAAAAGAGGCGCGCGGGTTTGTGTAAGGGCATTCTAGTCAATACAGGACAATAGTTTATCTCTCCTCCAATTCCCCCCCCCCCCAATTTTTTAAACGTTAATAACTTTTTCATACGACATTATTTTTTTTTATGAAAATTGCACCAAAAAACGAGCGTTTTTTTATCTTTAAAACGAGTATACTATTGCCATGTTTTCGAAAAAAATTTCGACAACCTAGTTGCGTAAAACGCAATGGAAAAAAATGTAAAAAAATGACTTTTTTCTAAAACGCAATGCACAAAAAACACAAAGAAATGTCTTATTTGTAAAACGCAGTGGACAGAAAACACATAGAAATGTCTTATTTCTAAAACGCAATAGCCTAAAAACACAAAAGAAATTTTACTTTCTAAAACGCAATGGACTGAAAACACATAAAAATTTATTTTACCTAAAACGCAATTCACCAAAAATACAAATAAATGTCTTATTTCCAAAACGCAATGGGCAGAAAACACTTAAAAATGTTTTTTTTCTAAAATGCAATGGACTGAAAACACATAAAAATGTGTTTTACCTAAAACGCAATAGACTAAAAACACTTCAAAAATGTGTTCTTCTAAAACGCAATAGCCAGAAAACACATAAAATATCTTATTTCTAAAACGCAATGATCTAATAACACAAAAGAAAGTGTTATTTCTAAAACGCAATGGACTGAAAACACATAAAAATGTGTTTTACCTAAAACGCAATGGACTAAAAACACTTCAAAATATGTTTTTCTAAAACGCAATGGACCAAAAAACACATAAAAATGTTTTTTTTTTCTAAAACGCAATGGTCTAAAAACAAAAGTGTTTTTTTAATAAAACACAATGGACTAAAAATACAAAAAATGTGTTTTGTTTTAAAACGCAATGGAATAAAAAATATTAAAAAAAGTGTTTTTCTAAATGTGTTATAAAACACCATTTAAAAAGGTGATGATATTTCACCATTGCATGTTACAAAACATAAGCATTATGCAATCAAAATAAAAATTGAAAGAGTTACTTATTAACACACTATATATTACAGAATGTAAAGAATGAATTTGCGTGCTGCTAAGGTAAAACGCAATATCACGTTTTATGAGAAACGCAATTTACTTCTCAAAAGACAAAACGCAATTTACTACAAATTATCAGTTTCAGCTCATTTGTAATCTTTAATTCTGATTTTCCTCTATTTACAACTTGTATCCCTATATCCCATATGTCATAGGTTCGTATGCTTTTGCTACCAAATCTTGACCCATGTATCTACAATATATAAAGGGTGCTACTTTCTACACCCCCCTATTTACTTTTTTCACCCCCTCCTCTCACATACTTACAGGTGGGGCCTGCGTGGGACCGACAGTTTTCCTCTCACAAGGGGGGTATAATCAGGAAGAGGGGGGGTGCGTATAGAATGAGCCTATATAAAACCAGAAATAAAACTAGACAAGCAAAAGAATGAGAAGACACGAGGCATAGCTAGCCCCAAAAAGTCATAACATTTGAAGATAAAACACAATTTACTTCTAAAAAAAGGTAAAACGCAATATTTTCGTTCTCACCTAAAATTCCGGCATTGGCTCCGACGGTGGCAGAGGCAGCTTTGACGACGACTTCATTTTTCTTAGACCGAAACTCAATTGTTCCAGACTTCCAGCTGAGTTACGCCGGTTATCGGAGATCGAAACCCAGCTTATTTTCGAATTTGTATCAAATTAGTAACAATTATTGCATAAAGGAGAAGATTGATTGGATGCTGGTGGTGGTGGTGGTACAGAGGTACGACGGCAAGTGGTGGTTGTGTCGCGACGGTGGCGGAGGGGTGGGTGGTGGAGTGGTTGTGGTGGTGTGGAGGTGGGATAAACTGATGTGGGTCTTTTTAGATCTAGGGTTATATGATTAATTTGTGTTTGACTAAAATGCCCTCCCTATGTTTTTTACTTTTGCCATGTGTCACTTTATTATTGCTTTCTATCATTTCTAACCAAAATAAACTTTATATTTGATCATCTCCCTTGAAAAACGTCTTGTTTTTATGAAATACACATCAGTCGATACGTATACTTGTATAGTTCACTCATGTTTAGATAGAATTTTTGTAAAATCCAAGATTTAAAATAATAAAATTATATGAAATATGGGAGTGGATTTCTTGTCTCATTTACCCCTTGTCCTCGACGTAAGCAATTACCCCCCTCTTTAAATAACGACCCAAATACTAGATGTCCCACACATCACCTTCGCTATCTAAAACTCTCCATGCAGGGTGTGAATGTGATTTTTCGACGAACCAAGTGAACTCAAATCACATCACCCTTATCGCTTCTAGGGGCGGATGTAGCTTGATAATAGGGGTAGCCCCCACTACCCTTAACGCTCCAGCGTTAGTGTAAATTTTGGAAAAATTTGACTTTTTTTTTTCGATTTTGCTGCCCCTATATAAAAGAAAATTTTAAAATATTGCCCCTTGACGTTTTCTCTAGATCCACCACTGATCGCATACCCCCTATATACATTATATGCGCATACCGCATGCGTGGCGTTTTATCATTTGATAAGTTGAATGGTATATTCGATCTTGTAAGACTCACGGTGAAAACAAATAATATGTTTCATGTCAGTTAGTTAAATTTTCGATTATTGAAGCTATGATTGGTTTTGTTGAGTGTAACAACTATTTGGTGATATTTTTCTTCGGGGCTGTTCCAAATATTTTGGTGGCCCAAGACGAAATGAAATTTTTAGGCCTTTTCTTTTCTTTGGTTTGGTTTGGTTATTATAAACGATACTCCTTTATCCGTGTTTGGAACCAAACAAAAATCTAACACAATTATAACATATAACACAGAGTAGTTTGCTTGTATAAGGAATCAAACGAATCTTAAACAATAAGTTTGCACTAATATTAATAGTTTGCATATTAAGTGGAGACCCTAGGCCCAAGTCTAGGTTAATTATACTACAGGTCCGGCCCTGTTTTTGTTCTATGAAGCTTATGAAGATCAAATTAGTTATGAATTTAGACACGATTGTTGCATTTGTTTGGTATAATCATATACATCCATGTCGATCGTGTTACTGTCTCATGGCGGTCACCACCTCCATCTCCCAAATCACATTCATTCATTTATTATAACTCTTATCTTCAAACCTTCCATATGTTCTTCGTATGTCCAGTCATAATCAAATTTGGGAACATTTACATAAATCACCCCAAACTTTAGTTTAATTACAAATCATCCTATAGAAGACAAAATGATTTATAGTTGTAATTATTTTTTTTATTGAAGAGGACTCTGATTAAAACTAGTTTTATAATTTATCCATTTGATTGATATATGAGTTTTTATATAACATATAATTTAGTTTTTATTATAATTATAGATATAGTTATTACAATTATCAACTAGGGGAAGGTTTATTGGGGAACACTAAAAAAGTGGAGAACAGCGGGAAACCGACTCAAACGAACTCCGATTGGACTCATTCCAGCAGCGTTGGAACCGGCTCATCGAACCCTAACTATGATCTCTTAACCCTAAACCCTAAATCCTAACTGCTAAACTCTAAACCCTAAAGCTAAAAAATAAGGCTAAAACCTAAGCTAAACCGTAAAATCGAAACTATAAACCCTAAAAGCTAAACCCTAAAGTCTAAACCCAAAAGCTAAACCCTAAAGTTAAACCCTAAACCCTAAAGCTAAACCCTAAACCCTAAAGCTAAACACTAAGGCTAAACCCTAAGGCTAAACCCTAAGGCTAAACCCTAAAAGTCAAACCCTAATATATTTAGGGTTTAGGGGTTATGATTTATGGTTTAGGGTTAAGAGATCCTAGTTAGGGTTCGACGATACGGTTCCAACGCCGCTGGAATGAGTCCAATCGGAGTTCGTTTGAGTCGGTTCCCCACTGTTCCCCACTTTTTTAGTGTTCCACAATGAACCTCACACTTATCAACTATTGTATTTGTGTGTAGATATATAGGGTATGGTTCATTTGAGAACCACTGTCACACCCCGATATTTCCACGTATTACCGGTGGGCCCGGTGGGGAGTATCGTGACGTAGTTGATATCATCATACTCAAATAATCATAGTTTAATGCACAGCGGAAGTCTAAAGTAAAATATATTACAAACCGAGTGAAAGTAACATAAGTATTACGAACGGAATGTAAAAGGATCCACAGACGGATCTTAAAACAGAAATATAAACACTGTTCAACGGACTTTAGACGTTTAGAACTTTCAAGATTCCCTATTAACGACCTGAGCTCCCAGCCAATTTACATACAGTACCTGTCACTTAACCTTTTTGGAAAATACGTCAGTTTACACTGGTAAATACAATTAACTGACTCTTTTGAAAATCTTTATGAAAATTGATTTAAATGCACAAGACACAAATATTCTTTTATAACTTGGGACAATTATATTAATAACAATCTTGTATTAGATTTACATGTTTGTCCAACATTTAGGGCCGGTGATTATACAAACCGATCAAGATTAATCGACACACCACAAATATAACTCACAAGAAGTTACCTCACGAGTGAGTATATCTTTTACATACGCAACAGGAGGTGTTATGCCTACACATTGTGCTTAAGTTGTGGCCATTTTCACTTTTTAAATGAGCCAAGGATATCCAGGACACGGTCATTAACCCCCAATGTTAATTGTTATCAAGCAATACTGATTAAAACGGGATTATACAATTTAATCATCTCCGATTAAAAGATTTCTACACCCGACCAAGCGGTATTTTTATAATACCGTATCCCAAGCCCGTATAACGGAAAATAAGTTAAAAGTATTTACCTGAGCTAAAATGTAATATTATTCTCAGCCGTATATTCAAATCAGCAAGCACAAGTACCTTTACTGGGGCTCTCAATCTGGAACGAAGGTTTTATTAACCTATTAGATTCCTAATGGGTCTTATTTAAGTTGTAACTTAAAACCGGTTAGTTTTAGGGAAAGGTTTACGTTCAAAACGCAAGATTAAGCGAAGACCGGATTAGAATGTGATTTAGACCCAACAAGTATGGAGACTTGTATAATATGGGTAAACTAAACACTTTCCGAATTTTGAAGTGAAAATGATAAGGTTTGACCCGTTTCAGTTAATTCATGTAAACTAGTTACATAAACCGTACCGAACGCGTAAAATACATAACGGGTAACCAAAAGAGTCATATACAGGTTTCACAAGTTAATATGCTTAAAACATGTTATGATATCAGTAGGATATCTTTCATTATGCCCAAAATGGATTTAAAACCAATTTAAGCCCCGAAAGGGTAATTTGGTCATTTTAAAGCTTATAAAAGAGGTTAAGTAGTAATCTGAGGTTCTGGTCTAAAATAATCAGTAAAAATATTTATTTTAATAAGTTATATCAGTAAGATATCATATATATGTGAAATTTATCTTCTATGACCAGACTATGCACCGAAGGGGTATTTTGGTCATTTTACACATGCTTAAAGGGTCAAATTTGGAAATCTGAGTTTAAAACTTTTACTTACTGTTAAAGTATAAAAGTTTATTCATAACATCACTAGGTATCAAGTCTTAGGTGCTAAATATGGTTTTAAACCATACTATGCGCCTAAATCGCATAAGAGTCGGTATTTAACGAGATTCGGGTTAATTAAGGAAATCTGAGATTTTGATCAGCCTTTGCTGTTTAAAATAATTTATTTGATGTATAAAATCAGTAGAAAAAGGTTTGATATGTAAAGGATGTGTAAAACTCATTTTATTAGCAAAAAAGGCATAACCGTCAATTACCGAGTCAATACGAGAACCCTATGTTATGATCAGTTAAAAATTTAAAAAAAAATTCCAAAAATCCCTAAATATTATATAATAACAGTGGGTAGAAAGTTTGGTGTCAAAATTTGGGTTTAAATAGGTTTTATGCCAAAAATGCCGTTTAATTAATAAAGAGCTTTCATTTTACGCTATCGCGCATAACTCCTATTTTAGAACACGAACTGATGTCAAATTTTAAGGACATGATTATAAATCAGTAATAAAGGTTTTTGACCTCTCACATTTTTAAAAATCTCGTTTTAATATCCAAAGGGCATAATGGTCAATTTTAAGCATTTAACGGAAACATGCAATGAACTAGGATTTCTATGGAACCAAGTTGTATAACCTCAGAGGGTTATACTAACCTATAGCATGGTCCTAAAGGAACCCTAAGGCATATCTAAACTAAGCTAAATCGGGTCAGAACTGAAAGTCAAAGCAAAAGTCTACTTTTGCGACTTTCGGTTTCGAACCGAGCCTAAACTCAGAATTGTCGGGTTGAACATGCCTAGACATGTTCAATTAATATTTACCAAGTTATTAAAGTGACAAAACTGATTTTATTGCCTTTACATCATTATTTATGAATTTTATTTAAAAACCGACTCGTTTGACTTTTATTTTAATTACTTCGACCCGATAATTAACTAAGCAAACTTGGTAATTAGGAGGTGCCCTTTTGAGGGTTTAACACCTACCTAATTACGATCACGTAGCCATGTTCATTGCGAACCATGGCTTGACCATACAAGGTCTAACTAAAAGTCAAAGCGTTTATAAAAAACGATTGACTTTTCAGCTTTAAGAGCCAAACAAAATAACCAAGCAAGAAAGGAACACTTACAAGTGGTCCTTAGGACTGAAGATAACTCAAAAGGAGGTTCCAAATGATCAGGACCCTCAGATTTGAGTAGGAGAGCAAGAACTCAAGAAAATGGTGTGAAATGAAATGAAGTTCAAGGCCCTTTATATAGGTTTTTGGATTGCATAGAATCATTACAAGTGTTAGAGAGGTTTAACCAGATCATAACAGGTGTAATACTATTTTTCTAAACCATCAAAGGCCCCTAGAATCAAATGTGTGAGGCAAGGAGGCAAACCAAAGCTGGTTTTTAGTTTTCTGTTACTGGGCATCCTTTACGGACCACAAGGGTCTGGGTATACGGTCCGTAAGGACCAGACCAGCTCACCAAAACTTTCTTCTGTTGACAAGTTTGGCCCCTGCACTTCCGAACTCTTCCGAAACGATGTTTTTAGCACACGAGGCCTCATATTTCCAATATTAGGCACATCCAAGAGTATAACCAAGCATCATAAGCTTCGTGATATGTTAAGAGGGTCAGTCAGAGGCCTAGTTTAGCATATTGACGCTTTTAACCCCTTTAATGTGCGAACTTGCGCGTAATAACGCGAAATGGCGTAAAAGCCTTACAAAGTTAATAACAATCATTCCCAAGGGTATAATGGAGTATAATGGAGTATTACGACACTCCAGTTCAAACCAGTTCGCTTAAATGTTTGCTCAAAGGTGCAGTTTTAAATATTGACGCTTTTGGTCCTTTTAACGCGCAAACTTGCGCGTATTATCGCTTTATTGCGTCAAAGCCCTATGTTATCCATATTGGGCATTCCCGAGAGTATTATCAAACATTATGATGCTTCGGGTTTGTCAAAAGGTCACTCAGAGGTAAGATTTAACATGTTGACACTTTTAACCCTTTATAACGCACAAGTTGTGCGTATTGCTGTTTACCGACATTAAAGCCCTAAATGGCCAATGATTTATATTCCCAAGAATATGATCAGATATAATAATGTTTCGGGTTCGCTAAAAGGTCATTCAGAGGTATTATTAAACATGTTGACGCTTCTAACCCTTTTACGGTGCAAGCGTTCAATTTATGCAAACGGTTTCGATTATCCAACAAGTGGCTTAACATGAGAATACGAATATCGTGAGAGGTTACTCAGAGACTTATTTTAAGCATGTTAACACTTCCAGTCCTTCCATAATCAAAGTTTTTGATCTTTCGCAAAATTAGTCCCTCACAGTCAACGTTGACTTTATTAGGGTTTATTACACGTGTCAATACATCATTGGACGTGATTTTTACGA
Source organism: Helianthus tuberosus (assembly GCA_030545235.1). NCBI lineage: Eukaryota > Viridiplantae > Streptophyta > Magnoliopsida > Asterales > Asteraceae > Helianthus > Helianthus tuberosus. The sequence goes on from CM060436.1 coordinate 31,217,412, forward strand.
GGTGTTACAACCACTCTTATTGCGAGAACCATGAGAACCAATGGCCAGGATTTGTTCACTCAGTTCGTAAATCATTGGCAAGGATTTGTTCACTCAGTTTGTAAATCAATGGCCAGGATTTGTTCACTCAGTTCGTAAATACAATGGTGTTCACTCTAGAACCTCACCGTATATAAAACTTTCAAAGGTTTACAGTTTGGCTTACGATTTAGAGCTTGAAACCACGTAATCAGAACCCTTTGTTTAACATTTATCATTTACTTTTTTTTTTTCATTTTAGTGATGTAAACCATGTGTATATATTCTTTTAATAAATAATAATACCTATTATTTTTGAAGTCTCTAATACAAAAATATGCTTTTGAAAGAAAAAAAAATTATTGTTTAGAATTGCTAGCCCATCAAAACTGAACCTTAAGGCCGTGAAAAATTGGTTTGTTTTTTCCAAAATATAGTTTGCAGTTCGACCCAAGATTTTCATCAAGATAGGCCAAAACAGATGTGAACATTCATGTTCGTCTTTTTAACTTCAGAAAAAGAAAAAAAAAACTATCATTAATTAATTCTAATCCAACGTACCACAAAATTGCACCTAAATTTCATGACACATGAAACACAACGTTGGCGTCATTGTGGCGTTCTATAGGTAAAACTGCCTTTTGATCTCTAACAAAATCAATCCAATTAGTAATAGTACACGTACCTAGTTCAGTTATCTCTATATCGACATTGCCACTATAAAAGTCCTAGTATCCTTCACATATTGGGTTCTCATGCTAATCTGCATCGAATATTTGGCAATGTTTTGACCAACCAAGTGTTGTTCAATTACCCATAACAAGCCAACAATGCTTGCCTCGTGTCTAACCTACGAACAATGATGGTTTAGAGACCTCAACCCTTGGAGGAGCAATGATGGCTAATTTCGCCACCTCCAACCATAATCCGTTTACACATGCCCAAGTCAACTTCCAAATCTTAAAACTCGTTTGGACGTTTTCATTTTCCACTTCACCACATAATTTGCGCTCTAACCCATGAGCATAGCTCTTAAGTCATGAATCTCACGTCACACACCACTTAGCACATCAAGGGCCATCTTGAAGTTACCCATCAGATCCACAACCATATGCCCTACACATCTAGTTGATGGTGTGAATACTTTACCCTATTTTCCAAGCTTGTCACCATGTCCTTTGGACACGCCTCAAGTCTTTCCTAGTTTCTTGGGGATAGTTATCTCGACGACGGTTCTAATCACCACCAACACTACTTGTTGCCACAGTCTTGTCAATCTCATTTGACATTCCCTTGAACTGACTCGACCTTGATACCATGTGTCACTAACTTATCTCGATAAGTTAAGTGTGCAACATTTGGTATCTATTTATATGTGTTTCTAGGACCTTTCTAAGGAATCTAAGAATGAGGAAGAGATTATAGCCCTCAATCAAGTCTAGAGTTATGAATAATGTAGAAGCTTTTTCACCTTTAAGCATAACAATTAAAATTTAAAATAATAACGTTAAAAGAAATACATATGTGACTGGCCACGCTTGATTTTTGCACCCACATTGGAACCTCAAAATTTAAAGGTCCCATATGCTTCATCATTTGATATTTTGTCATGTCTTTGCTGGATATTCCCAATAACACTTGGCTTTGAGTTTGTCACCTTTTGCATTAAGGGCTCTACTATTTCTTCAACAAAACATAACACTTGGCATTGAGTTTGCCACCTTCTGCACTAAGGGCTCTACTATTTCATCTACAAAACACACCCCATGAGGACATAAATGGCTAATCTAAGCATGTAACATGTTTATCCCACATCACTAGCCACATGTTTATAACCCAACTTAAGTATTTAACAAACCAACTAAAATTGTCAAAAACAATTAAAATATCTTTTATTTGTGTTTACAACCTTTTTGAAAGACAAAGTCCAGAATTAAGATTAACCTGTGAAGGTCATATGCGCGACACAAGTTGCATTTTAGCTCGTCTCAATAATTAGCAGGGTATTGACGGTGAGTTTACCGTTAACAGATTACAATGGTAAAAAAAAAAAAAAATTAAGATCAAATGAAAAACAAAATTTATATACAAAAATAATGGCAGAACATACCTTATAAACAATTACTTCAAAAGGATAGGGTGCCATCTCAAATAATCCAAATTTAGTTTCAAGAACATGACATACAATAGTTTCACAAATAAGATGCAACATACCAAGCATGCATCTTGAATGAAAATGAAGATGTTAAAATAGAAAAAAAAAGAAAAAACAACCCATCATTTACCGCCTCCCCATGCAAGAAAACTTTCTTGTGATTCAAATTCCTGCGAAAACATCATCAACTAGTTCTACACCCGTCCGATGAACGGGCATATATAATGACATACATATTTTCTTGTTTGTATTCTAAATAAAAGGCCAATTGGATTTTAACACCATTAACTTTGAAGAATTGGCCGATAACACCCGAAACTAACACTTTGATCTGTGACACCCGAAACTTTTAATTTCGTGTGTCATTTCACCACTCAGTTAAAAACTCAGTAACTGAGTTAGTGTTCAATCCTAGGTGGCATCCTTAATCCTACGTGGACTATATGACGTGGACTATAATTGCAGATGTGGCACATTCATGGTATAAAAGCCATCTTCTTCTTCGATTTAAACCCTGCACAAACAAGGGAAACCCTCAATTAAGGCCATACGCATGAATCGACCCAAATCCAAACCCTAATTTGCTCATCACGATATCAGAGCAAACCTTCAACTTATTGGCTGATCGACATGTCTACTTCTTCCAACTCTTCATGTAATACCAACCGAATCCCTAAAATATTCAAGGTGGACATGGATGGGAAGTTGTATTGTCATCACGATATCAGAGCTGTTATTCGCGTAGCAGGAAGGAGAAGTGTTCGATGTGGTGCTGAATTTTACGGTTGCTCACAATGGCCGGTAAGTCTTGTGTATCCATGTATTGAATTTAACTTGTTTTTGAACTGACGACATGATGTTGGTTTGTAGCGAGACGACTGCAAGTTCTTTATGTGGAAAAAAGATTTCGACAAATTATTCGAAGTTCATTCAACTTGCAGCTCAAGTGCAGTTACAAGAAGTGATGCTGTGACCGGGAATGAATATAATTTGCAATTGCGGAACAACTTGCTATCTCAAGAGAACAATATGTTGAAACGACAAATTTGTGCGAAAGAATTCATGTTGAAGCAGCAGTTTGTGTTTAGTTTGTTTGTTATCATTGCCATGTTGTTTTACATAGTGTATCGAATGTAACTTGTTTTTTATTGTAAGTTCTTTGACATGAATGAATTTAGTGAAGTTGGGCTTTGATGTCTTTATTTGTACCATATGTGCAGACCATTAGACCATTTGCAGACCAAAAGAGACTTTGACTTTGTAACAAGTAAACAACTACCAAAACAAGTGTGCAGACCATCAAACCATTTGAAACCACATGTGCAGACCAAAACAATAAGTGTGCAGACCATTTGACCATTTGAAACCACATGTGCAGACCAAAACAATACAGCACATGCAGACCATTTGACCATATACCCCTGTGACCATATATATGCAGAATGACCATATACCCCTGTGACCATATATATGCAGAATGACCATATACCCCTGTGACCATATATATGCAGACTAAAACAAGTGTTCAGACCATGCAGACCATTTGAAACCACATGTGCAAACCAAAACAAGTGTGCATAGTATGCAGAATGACCATTATACCCCTGTTACCATATATGCAGACCAAAACAAGTATACCCCTGTTACCATATATGCAGACCAAAACAAGTGTGCAGACATAAGTTAACTGCAGAATGACTTTAAGTTAACTGCAGTATGAGTTTAAGTTAACTGCAGACATAAGTTAACTGCAGAATGACCATTATACCCCTGTGACCATACATGTGCAGACATAAGTTAACTGCAAAATGAGTTTAACCAGTTTAACCATTCAAAACAAAAGATTAACCATTACACATTCAGCACAGCAGTCATAAGTTTAACCATCCAAAACATTCAACACAGCAGTCATAAGTTTACATAGTCATTACACAACCAACAAAAGATTAACCATTAACCATTCATAACATATTAACTAACTGCAGCCTTCTCCGTTGCTCTTCCCCTTTTACTTGGCCTTCCTCTTTTAGTTGGCCTTCCCCTTTTCCTTCCGATTGCTGCCGCATTTTGAGAATCTGTTAACATTAAACAAATTTAGGAAACAATCATATAATCAATAAACCAACTGAATCTATTGAGTTCACCTTTAACTGTGCATCTTCTCTTGTTGTGACCCCTTTCTCCACAAATCCCACATGTCATTAGCACCCCATGCTTAGTTAGTTTGCCTGGTTTCTTGGGATCCTCATGAGGCTCCCTCTTTCTGTTTTTCTTAGGCCTACCAGGTGCCTTTTTGATTGGAGGTGGATCCAATGGATAATCAACCTTGGGCCAAAACTTTTCACTAGGCAATGGTGGGATTGAGTTTTCATAAGTTCTCATGTATGTTTCTTTGTGGTAACATGGGTCAACATAATCCTCAGCATTCTTATGCAAAAATCCAGCCACATCACACACATGCTTACAAGGATACCCCCTTAATTGCCACTTTCTACATGTGCAGGTCTTATTTACCAAGTCAACTGTAACATCATCAACATCTCTAACTTGAAAAACCTGATAAGATGAGGGGTATACCTCACACCTAAAGGCTGCATCTTTTGAGAAATCAAGTTTCTCCTGGATATTGGGGCAAATGAGCACATCTTTGGCTTCCATTTCAGTTCTTTTGATGACTAACCTACTCATGATTTGAACCCTAATGTCCTCTAGCATGTATATAATATGCTTTGACCTTGCAGTTATGATATAACCATTAAATGTTTCTGCCATGTTGTTTACTATGACATCACATTTAGTGTGAGTTTTCAAGTAGCACCTGTTAAAACTCTTGGCATCCTGCTTTAAGATTCCCTCTACTGCATCAGGGTTTATGGCCCTCATTTCATCAATGGCTTGGAGGTAATCAGGTTCACAGTATGCTCTTACACCCAAACACTTCCTGAGCTCTTCCATAAACCATTCCCAGCTATCGTTATTTTCACCATCTACAACTGCCCATGCCAATGGATACATCTGATCATTAGCATCTCTGCCAACTGCAGTTAACAACATCCCTCCTAGGAAGGTCTTTAGAAAACAACCATCTAGACACAAGACCTTCCTACATCCAGCTAGAAATCCTCTTTTCACACCATCAAAACACACAAAGAGTCTGAAAAAAGTTTCACATGTGGCTGTGGGATCTAAGTTAATGAAACCTGGTGGTGCAGTAACAAGCACAAAAGTTGATGTTGGGTTTACTTTTTGCAAGATATCCATGTATGCACCAATTTTGCTATAATGATCCCTCATTGATCCATGAAGTTTCTTGTGGGCACATGATTTAGCCTTGTAGGCCAGCCACTTGCTGATTATGAGTTTATACTTTTGTTTCACAGCCAATATGATTTCCTTAGCCGACCAGTTGGGCTTGGATTTAAACACTTGCAGGAACTCATTAGCTATGAACATTGCAGTTAGCTGTCTATTCTTTACCATGTTTCTTTGGCAGTTATGTATATTCTTCACTCTTTTTACCAAGTAACACTCTTTCCCTTTATGAAGTGAACAATGTATAAAGAATGAACAACCTTTAACACAATTGACAACAATACGGCCACAGTTAGCTGTCTTTTCACTCTTTGCAAGGTACAAGTTCCTACCATTAGCTACTGAGTACTGCCTCACTGCCTCTTTAAAGGCCTCCCTTGATGCAAACCTTATTCCCACCTTCCAACTAAATTTCTTCCAATTTGTATGTTCACCTACAGATGGGGCTGCTTCCTTGTACTTCTTGCCCCTGATATCATCATCCTCACTATCACCAGGTGTTAAAATGTCCCCGTCAGATTCCTCATAACTACTGTTTCCATCTACCCTTGGATGTTCAGTTTCATGCAAATCACCCTCTGTTTCATGCAAATTACCCTCTGTTTGTCTTTCATGTACTACCTCATCAAGCACTTTTTTTTTGGCTTCCAAATCTATCTTGGTTGCCTCTCTAACTGCATGTTGTGACTGTATCCACTCAACATCCTCTCTGTCTGACTCTAATCCTAGTACATCATCCGCAGCTTCCTCAACTAGTTCATCATAATCTTCATCATCAGAATTTGAGTCTTCATCTTCCACACTGAACTCACTATCTTCACTGTCCTCGTCTGCTTGCTTAGCTATTGAGTTAGAGCTGCATCCAGGGGAAACCCTAGAAGATTGGGCTTTTAGTTTACTGGATTGGGCTTCAGGTTTACTGGGCTGGGTAACAGGGTTACTGGGCCTAGAACTGGAGTGGGCTTCATTGGCACCCAATTGACGATCTTGAACAAATACTTCCATATATGTTTCACTCCAACTAAAAACCTTCCTAACCAACTCCAACACATCTCTATCATCACGAAAATGCCTAATCCCACCATCATCCGCATCCAACCCATACATATGAAAGTTCCTTGATTTATAGCATTTCGTTTCCAGTGCATAATCTGCTAGCTCAAAGTATGAAATGTGATCTATATCAACTTTAATTAACCTATGTGCACCCCCAACATACTGTGGAAGACCAAAACCTAACTCAATGTAACCACCATACCAAAGCATGACATCAATCGTTTCAACCATTGCATAATCATGTGAAATTGTACCTTGATCGGAGTTTAAACTTGATAGATTGAGAAGCTAGGTCACGTCGTCTGTAGTCGCCCTTGATCTTTCCCTCCAAAACGAACAGAACAATGCAATGAAGTTCAGTGTTTTGCTTCTTATAACATGTGTTAGCCACGTAGGTCACCATGTAGGATTAATGAAGCCATGTAGGATAAGAAACTAACTCAGTTACTGAGTTTTTAACTGAGTGGTGAAATGACAAACGAAAGTAAAAGTTTTGGGTGTCACAGATCAAAGTGTTAGTTGCGGGTGTTATCGGCCAACTCTTCAAAGTTAAAGGTGTTAAAATCCAATTGGCCTAAATAAAACATTATCTATTTACAAACAAAAATAAATGTGTGAGATTTTTAACCAAAAGTGTTCATATGTAGATTGTTATGCCTAAAAACATAGCAAAGCGAGGGTGTAAGCAATTCCAGTGAATCAAATTGCATCAGCTTTTTTTTTTTTTTTTGAACGGCCAACAACACATATGTTTATATTAATATCATGCTAACAAATGATTAGCCCAAAGTTACATCCACCAACATACAGAAACATATTATACTCTGATACAAAGTAAATCAAACTCTCGCCATTTATCCCATGTAAGCCCGAATTGTTTAGCCCTGATCCAAATCCACAGAAACACCATTGCCTTTATTTCATTCACCACTTTTCCCACGCTCTGTCTCTTATTGTCAAAAATTAGCTTGTTTCGCTCCCTCCAAATGCACCAAACTGCAGCTTGGATTACCAAATAAACTACTTTTTTCCACTTGTTCGACCCCCTACTTTTTTTCCACTTGTTCGCAATGTCATCCAGCAATGAGTCACTAAAGTATGAAAAACAAATATACAACCCAATATAAAAAAACTCACATAAAGTTTGTTATATTTCCCTACGAAATCTGTTGAACTATGATCTATGTAATTGAAGCTAGAGCTGGCTGCAGTCCTAGAACCCATCTAGCATCACCATAACAGTTGCAAACCATGCGTTGAATTTTTTTACGAATAAATATGAGTCACCTTCAAAAGCTAGTGGCATGATCATAATTTACAAGACGTTCTAATTGATATAGTATATGGCAGTCTTCTAGTTTTGACCCATTTACTTATGGATGTGTAGATTCAAGCTATGTTTTATCTCAACCGGGTCAAACACGTAAAAAATATAGCCTAAAAAGAAATGCGCCACACAATTATTATTTGCAAAGAAAATTTAATAGCTTTACAAATAAAAAGTTTGGTCCAACCCGACCTATAACAAAAAAGTATTACATTTCGGCCTTGTCAGTCCTGCCCATTTTACTACCTCCAATATATCGTGAAAAGGACAGCATAGAAACTTACCTGACGGTAACGTACAACGTGTTGGTGCTGCAATCGGGAAAGGTTATACAACCCATTTAATCCACACAAAAAAACATGTTTCGACCCTTCAAGACAAAAAACGTCTTAAATTATTTTATTATAAAAACTAAAAATTTTACACTAATAATATCATAGGCCAACTCATCGCCATCCAACATGCTTCGACCCACCCAAAAAATACGACCCGTTTTGACAGGTTAGACGACCCAATCAACCCACCATGATGCCACCTTAGACCTTGTATTATATAAAAAAAATCATATGCCATCATATTACATTGGTACTATAATACTATCAGACTTTTTCTAGAATCCATACGTTAATAAATATTTGATTTTAAATAGTCAGGATCTTGTTTTGTTTCAAAATGATCTGATGGCTGAGATTAGTTCAGAATCAGTTTTGTTTTAACGAGAACATAAGAATATATAATTCCACCAATTTAGCAATATGTAACATGAATAGGAGTGACATAAAACATATAATCATGCATGCAACTGAAACTTACAAGCTGACTCAACCGGAAATTCCAAATTTGACGGATCAAGAACCAAATATTGACATGCCTCCATATCCTTTTTAAAATTTTCTGCTCCTAATTGAGCATAGTCTGCAAGACGCGGTTTTCCATTTGATTCTTGGGATCAACATCTCTTTGAGAAGTTTGACTCCGAAGAAACTCGTCAAACAAAGATAGTCCTTCCACAAGTTGCTGTGAATGTAGTAGGAGATATTGTGACTCATTGTCCCACCATTTTGCTGCTTCTTCTCTACCTTATTAGCCCCCAATTTCTCAGAAACCTGATTTGTTCGGTCACGTGATCATCAAGCACCCCATAAAAGGGCTCCATCTCATCCTTTTGTACACAAAATATTAAAAAAATTGTCAAGAATCAGGTTGTAAAGTAATAAACTTTATACCATTTTGAAATGTACAAGGACCCAAACCAAATTGATATTCTTTAAAATGGCCAGTTTTGACCCGAACCCAATTTGAGCCATTGCAAGACCTGACCCACCGCTTTTGACCGGAACCCAGTTTGCCATTGCATGACCTGACCCGTCCATTTTGACCCAAACCCAATTTGACCTATAGCAGGACCTGACTTGCCCGTTTTGGCATATCTAATAACCAGACCTACATGTTTTGTCGGGCAACCATTTTCTTTTATTTTTCTATTTGTATGCTCCATCTAAAATTCTTTGCTGGACCGTAAGATCTAATTAACAGAACCTCAAGCGTTTTAGGTCTTTTGATGTCGCAACCCCCGATCCCTGATCCCCGGGAACGGGCGGACGCGAACTCAGAATTTCGGTGGTATCAGTTTGTTAATTTGGCAGCGGAAATTACATTAGGACCGTAGTAGGAAATGTTTATCAGAGTAAAACCACATTATTTAATATTAATAATCACATGGGCAAAACCCAAGTTTCTTATTACAATACATTTATAGGGCTAAACCCTATTTTATTGAATTTAAAACATCGTTTATTAGGTAACTTTTATAGCCACATTTTTCCCAAGCCTTCAGTGCTCTCCAGCTGGCTTTTTACTAATTGGCTGTCACATTGTGTTACCTGAAACGCGTTTTAAAAACATTTGTCAGTGGGAAATACTGGTGAGTGAATCCCAGTTTAATCAAGAAACATTTTATCAATTAAAACAGTATTGAGAGCGATCACATTGTTTATTTCTAAACAATTACTCATTCAGTACTGTCAATCCTGACTTGTGGGTCATATTACTCATTGGCTAACTCGTTGGCCAATGGTAACGTACTGTCATCCCCGACTTACTACTCACAGTGTAGTAAATCTTGTATACAAAACCCCAACATACCGGCAGTAATTGAAGAACTACAAAGACTCAATCACTGCTTAATCATATTGTAAAGCATTTAAGGTTTTGTAAAATATTACAAAAGGTTTAACAAAAATAGGATAAACTCACATTGCTATCTTAGACTTCGCGTAAGGGTTTCCTGGATATAATCTATAATTTATACAAATGTACATTGGTTAGTATCATAACCCTTTGAAAATATTAATGATACCTTCCCTGAGACGGCATTCCAACAACTACGTCGGGTAGAACCACGACAGTTATTACGGAACCCTAAATCAATCGGGCAGCGTATCTATTACAAAACCGGGGTTATAATATTTACAACGGAGCAGAACCTTGCTAATTAGGGGTATAATACCAGCTTTATAATGCCTATATTCAGAATTTCGAGATTGAGACACAGAAATGAGCGAGTTGAAATGAAATCCCGAGGCCTTCTTATATAGGGCTGAAATCTGGTCCTCTCGCGGCCTGCGTAGATGTACACAAGGGCTTACGCGGCCCGCGTACTAGCCCGGGTAGGGTTTAGGTGATCCGGGTCATCGCCTAGACTCTTCACGATGTCGACACGTGTCGGACTCTGGTGTCTCTGCGTTTGTTGATCTGTCGCGGCCCGCGTTAGCTTAATGGGGGTCTTACATGGCCCGCCTGAACTAAAGAAACCAACGAAGTCAGTTTCCAACCTTGATACCGCCCGCGTAAGGTTGGGGTGGGTCCTACGCGGCCCGCCTCAATTTAACATTTTCAGATTTTTAATTATTTTAATTACTATAACATATTTTGGGCTCGGTTTTCACATACGGGGTGTATTTAAAGACATATTAGAACAATTTAAAATATAATAGAGTGTCGGAAATATTTGAGAGTGTCGATTTTTACTGATGGTTGTTACATTCTCCCCACCTTGTTTTAGAACTCGTCCTCGAGATCTACTGGAATAAGTGCGGATATTTCCTTTGCATTTCCGATTCAAGCTCCCATGTGTACTCAGGTCCTCTTTTGGAGTCCCAATTTACTTTGACCAGAACTAGTCTCTTATGCTTGAGGTTCTTGACTTTTCTGTCTTCAATTTATAGAGGTCTTTCTACAAACTTGAGTTGTTTATTTACCTCTATATCCTTAAGAGGTACTATCAGTGATTCATCAGCTAAACACTTTTTGAGATTAGATACATGAAATACATCATGTATTCCTGCCATTTCCTCTGGCAGTTGTAGCTGATAGGCTACAGGTCCTATTCTTCTAATAATCTCAAAAGGTCCAATATACCTGGGATTTAGCTTTCCCCTTTTTATGAATCTTACTACTCCTTTCCAAGGAGAGACTTTCAACAATTCCTTATCTCCTACTTGAAATTCTAATGGTTTGCGTCGGTTATCAGCATAACTCTTTTGTCGATCACGTGCTGCTTTCAGTCGTTCCTTGACTTGAATAATCTTGTCAGTTGTTTCTTGCACTATCTCAGGTCCAGATAGTTGCTTTTCCCCAATTTCTGCCCAACAGACTGGGGTTCGGCACTTTCGTCCATAAAGTGCTTCGAATAGTGCAGCATTGATACTTGTGTGATAACTATTGTTATAAGAAAATTCTATTAATGGTAAGTGATCGTCCCAATTACCTCCGAAATCAATTACACAAGCTCTAAGCATGTCCTCCATTGTCTGAATCGTCCCTTTCACTTTGTCCGTCCGTTTGAGGATGATAAGCTGTGCTCAATTTTAACTTAGTTCCCATTGCCTTTTGGAAACTTGACAAAAAATGAGAGGTAAATCGGCTATCTCTATCAGAAACAATTGATAAAGGAATGCCATGTTAAGAAACAATTTCATTTACATACGATTTAGCTAACTGTTCCATACTGAAAGTTTCTTTCATAGTTAAGAAATGAGCTGACTTGGTTAGCCTATCTACAATCACCCAGATTGTATCATTTCCTTTCTTTGTTTTGGGTAATTTAGTAACAAAATCCATTGTTATTAATTCCCATTTCCACACTGGCTTTTCTAACAGTTGTAGAAATCCTGAGGCTTTCTGGTGTTCAGCTTTGACTTGAGAACAAGTTAAACATTTAGAAACATAGGCTGCTATGTCTTTCTTCATTCCTATCCACCAGAAATTTTTCCTTAAATCCTGGTACATTTTATCACTATCTGGATGTATCGTATACTTAGATTTATGGGCTTCTTCTAAAATACGATAACGTAGATTTCCTAATTTAGGTATCCACATTCTCTTTTCATGGAATCTTCAAATTCCATCTGTTCCTTGTTCTAACTCTTTTAACATACCTTTTAATTTTTCAGCATCATCCTTGATTACTAATTCTTGTGCTTCTCTTATTTGATCATTTAAATCTACTTGTAGATTTAATTTAAGAGAACGTACCATTTTTGGCTTTTCATGATACTTTCGACTTAAAGCATCTGCTACTACATTTGCTTTTCCTTCATGATACTGGATATCACAATCATAATCACTAAGCATTTCCATCCAGCGTCGTTGTCTCATATTCAACTCCTTTTGCTTGAAAATATACCTTAAACTCTTATGATCAGTGAATATGGTAAACTTACTACCATAAAGGTAATGTCTCCAAATCTTAAAAGCAAAAATTATAGCTCCTAGTTCTAGATCATGGGTTAAATAATTCTCTTCATGATTCTTAAGTTGTCTAGATGCGTAAGTTATAACCTTTTGTCGTTGCATCAACACACATCCATAACCTAATTTAGAAGCGTCACAATAGACTACAAAGTCTTCAGTTCCTTCTGGTAACGCTAGTATGGGTGTATGGGTTAATCTATGCTTAAGAATTCTGAATGCTTCTTTTTGTTTTAATCCCCATTCAAACTTAACAGATTTACAGGTTAGCTTAGTTAAGGGAATGGCTATTCTAGAAAAATCTTGAATAAATCTTCTATAATAACCGGCCAATCCTAAGAAACTTCTAACCTTAGTTGGCGACTCAGGGGTTTTCCATTTGGTAATTGCCTTGATCTTTGTTGGATCTACATGAATTCCTTCATGATTGACTAGGTGTCCAAGAAATTGTACATGTTCTAACCAAAATTCGCACTTAGAAAATTTAGCATAAAGTTTTTCCTTTCTTAATAAACTTGAAAGTGCGTGCAAATGTTTTGCATGATCCTCTTTATTCTTAGTGTAAATGAGAATATCATCTATAAAGACGATTATGAATTTATCCAAATATGGCTTACATATTTCTGTTCATCATGTCTATAAATGCAGCTGGGGCATTGGTTAAACCAAATGGCATGACAGTAAATTCATAATGGCCATACCTTGTTCTGAATGCGGTCTTAGGAATGTCCTCTTCCTGTACCTTTAATTGATGATATCCTGACCTTAAATCGATTTTTGAGAAAAATCGAGCTCCTTGCAGTTGATTGAACAGATCATCGATTCTCGGTAATGGGTACCGGTTCTTAATCGTAACCTTGTTTAATTCACGGTAGTCAATGCACATACGCATTGATCCGTCCTTCTTTTTAACCCCCGATCCCTGATCCCCGGGAACGGGCGGACGCGAACTCAGAATTTCGGTGGTATCAGTTTGTTAATTTGGCAGCGGAAATTACATCAGGACCGTAATTAGGAAATGTTTATCAGAGTAAAACCACCTTATTTAATATTAATAATCACATGGGCAAAACCCAAGTTTCTTATTACAATACATTTATAGGGCTAAACCCTATTTTATTGAATTTAAAACATCGTTTATTAGGTAACTTTTATAGCCACATTTTTCCCAAGCCTTCAGTGCTCTCCAGCTAGCTTTTTACTAATTGGCTGTCACATTGTGTTACCTGAAACGCGTTTTAAAAACATTTGTCAGTGGGAAATACTGGTGAGTGAATCCCAGTTTAATCAAGAAACATTTTATCAATTAAAACAGTATTGAGAGCGATCACATTGTTTATTTCTACATAATTACTCATTCAGTACTGTCAATTCTGACTTGTGGGTCATATTACTCATTGGCTAACTCGTTGTCCAATGGTAACGTACTGTCATCCCCGACTTACTACTCACAGTGTAGTAAATCTTGTATACAAAACCCCAACATACCGACAGTAATTGAAGAACTACAAAGACTCAATCACCGTTTAATCATATTGTAAAGCATTTAAGGTTTTGTAAAATATTACAAAAGGTTTAACAAAAATAGGATAAACTCACATTGCTATCTTAGACTTCGCGTAAGGGTTTCCTGGATATAATCTATAATTTATACAAATGTACATTGGTTAGTATCATAACCCTTTGAAAATATTAATGATACCTTCCCCGAGACGGCATTCCAACAACTACGTCGGGCAGAACCACGACAGTTATTACGGAACCCTAAATCAATCGGGCAGCGCATCTATTACAAAACCGGGGTTATAATACTTACAACGGAGGAGAACCTTGCTAATTAGGGGTATAATACCAGCTTTATAATGCCTATATTCAGAATTTCGAGATTGAGAAACAGAAATGAGCGAGTTGAAATGAAATCCCGAGGCCTTCTTATATAGGGCTGAAATCTGGTCCTCTCGCGGCCCGCGTAGATGTACACAAGGGCTTACGCGGCCCGCGTACTAGCCCGGGTAGGGTTTAGGTGATCCGGGTCATCGCCTAGACTCGCCACGATGTCGACACGTGTCGGACTCTGGTGTCTCTGCGTTTGTTGATCTGTCGCGGCCCGCGTTAGCTTAATGGGGGTCTTACGCGGCCCGCCTGAACTAAAGAAACCAACGAAGTCAGTTTCCAACCTTGATACCGCCCGCGTAAGGTTGGGGTGGGTCCTACGCGGCCCGCCTCAACTTAACATTTTCAGATTTTTTATTATTTTAATTACTATAACATATTTCGGGCTCGGTTTTCACATACGGGATGTATTTAAAGACATATTAGAACAATTTAAAATATAATAGAGTGTAGGAAATATTTGAAAGTGTCGGTTTTTACTGAGGGTTGTTACATTTGATAACCGCAATTTAGTCAACTCACTACTGTTATTGACCGAAATACAGAAGCAGTAGGTAAATCCTGACTAAAATCGAGCTTAACTCGTCTAGCAGTTAAACTTTATAGTACATCAACCAAATCTACATTCATTACAAAAAAAAAAAAAAAAAAAAAAAAAAAAAAAAAAGGAAGCTTACCTGACCAGGATCTGCAATAATTTCAGCAGGATTTTGATCAAAATCCGTATCCGGGACCCGCCTTTCATTGATCCAAGTTTATCTAAATATCAACAAAATGGTGGCAATTTAGGCATGCTTTTGTGGGATTGCTTTTCCATTTGATGTTTTCAGGATCACATGGACTTTTAATCTTTGTTGCTATCAATCAATCAGCAAAAATGATTACCAAAATGAGAAACTGTTGTCTAGAACTCAAAACAAATGTTTATCTTGAACGACATTCCAATAAATTACAATCAAATTAAAGAATTCAATCATGTATTTATCTATCTTGAATTTTTTTTTTTTTTTTTAATTAAGTAATTTTTTTTTTTATTAATATTGTTATATATATTGTTAGAGCAAATTACAAATCATGGGTTGGCAGACGGGCAACAAGCTGCGCCGCCACCCCCTTTTGAATTGCAAATCCTACTCGGCTAAACACATAACTATGGCCTACAGACACTGTCGCATGCGCAAGTGCTGCCTTTTGAACCCGCTTCAAGAAACCGGTCGCCACAGGGGCCAGACAACCAAAGGTATCGAACGCGAAAGGAAGGAAGGCATGTTGATTATCTATGCAGGCCTGCTCGTGCTTGGATATTTTCCCCGCCTCCGCCTTCCGAGTCGCTTGCCCTGAAACAAAACCACTGCCCCTGAAACCGGCAAGAGGCGACACCCCCGTGAGATCAATGCAAGCATGCTTACCCCCGGACCATCCAAAAACCAGCACATCGGCTGGTCGAAGGGAAGACCTCCCCTCCTTCGGGTCCGTTAGGAAATTAACCGGAGCCTCTTTTTTAGCAGCGATACCAGCTCGCTTGAGAACGTCAAACAACACATCTCTAACCAGATCGTGTCTGTACTTGAAGCCAGGAAGCTCTTTGCAGTGAAGGGCATGTTCCCCGAAGCTATCAAGACACACCTTCCGACAAACAGGGCACGGTTCATCCTCAGGGTACAACGGTATCATCAAACGATATTTGAGGACAGACCGATATTCTACTGCCGACATACATTGCCCCAAGCCCTCGATCGGGATAACAGTAAGGAAATCTTGAGCGTGGGGGGCTCGTAAACAATCAAAAACAGCTTTTTGCCGAAGGGATAACCCGAAAACACCATTGATTTCCCTCACGGTTTTACCATAAAAAGCACTCGCCAAAATAGTTTGAGGTTCACGGGGGGCGGTGTCTTTATTAGCAAAACCGCCAAGGTCAACATCAGGAAGAATTCAATCAAGTGTGTATCTTGAATGGTATTTAGATAAACTTGGATCAATGAAACGAATTCAATCAAGTGTGTATCTTGAATTGTCCGCACGGAATTGTTTTTGGTTGCCTTAGTGGAGACTTCCAAAGCGCGTTAACGGTGATATTTGAGGCGGGGCATTCCTTATGTCTTGGCATCTCTCATGTGGACCAAAGATGTGGGATTTGCCTAAGGTGTTATAAATTAAGATTAACGAAACAAATTAAATCAAGTGTTTATCTTGAATGATATTAAGCACATCCCTAGCTAAACAAACATTAATGAACCTTTTTACATATTACAAAGAAACCCCAGCCACGGAGATGAGTGATGCCAAATGTTTTTTCTTGGGTTGACTAAAGTTAGACAAATGGAATAATAAAATTTCTTCATCATCTGCTTTGATTATTTGAACTCGCTTACGCTACTAGGTGAGATGGTGAAGGTGGAGGGCACTTGTGTTTTTTCTTTTTCTTTTTTTTTTCTTTTTGTCCTTTTATGTATTTTTTTTTTTTTTGGAAAAACAACTCAATTAAATAAAAAAGAATGTTAATTAAATCAATAAAGACAATAAAAATTCTATTGAAAAAAAAATAGAGTTACATATTTTAATTATCATCATCGTCATCGTCGTCGTATCGTGAAAGATTCCAAATATGCTCAACCAAATTCGCTCGAAGGTTGTGATACGTCTCTTTGTTAAAAATTTCACGTTGGTTTAATTGTCTTGCTTCATCACCGGTGTCTTCATTATTTCGTTGCGTATCACCCTCGTAGTATTTGCAATCGTTGTCATTCATCCTTCAGAATCATGTTGTGTAAAATAATGCACGCATACATCACATTTCTAACTCTATTTTTTTCCATATGCTCAAAACGCGCCATATTTTCTACAAAATACCAAAAGCTCGTTTGACGTCTTTTCTTGCTGTCATTTGAGTTACGTTAAACTTTGTTCTCTTTTCATCTAAAGTTGTATCCTGTGTAAACACTTTTATAACACAACATAGAGTAAATTGCCATTTTAGTCCCTGAGTTTTGTCCAAATTTGCCAGTTTAGTCCAAATAGTTTTTTTTCGCCTGTGGGTCCCTGACTTTTCCATTTTGTTGTCATTTTGATCATTTTGTCTAACTCCATCCAAAAACCCAGTTT
This sequence comes from Helianthus tuberosus, assembly GCA_030545235.1. Classification (NCBI taxonomy): domain Eukaryota; kingdom Viridiplantae; phylum Streptophyta; class Magnoliopsida; order Asterales; family Asteraceae; genus Helianthus; species Helianthus tuberosus. Next base: position 31,235,030 of record CM060436.1, read on the forward strand.
GTAACAGGGGTACTTTGGGGATTTCCTTAAAAAATGTTTTCAGTTGCCATTTTAATCCAATTCCAAAAAATCAAAAAAATTCCAAAAAAATCTAAAAATAAAAAAAAATTCTAAAAAATCATAAAAATTCAAAAAAATCTAAAAATAAAAAAAAAATCTAAAAAATCATAAAAATTCTAAAAAATCCAAAAATCATTAAATGTTTCGGCACGAACCGTTTCGACCCGTACCGTTTCGAACCGTACCGTTTTGAACCGAACCGTTTTGACGCGTACCGTTTCGAACCGAACCGTTTTGACGCGAACCGTTTCGACGGGAACCGTTTCGAGCCCCTACCGTATCGAACCCGAACCGTTTCGACGCGAACCGTTTCGAGCCGAACCGTTTCGACGCGAACCGTTTCGACCCGTACCGTTTCGAACCCGAACCGTTTCGAGCCGAACCGTTTCGACGTGAAGCGTTTCGACCCATACCGTTTCGACCCGTACCGTTTCGACCCGTACCGTTTCGAAGCGAACCGTTTCGACGCGAAGCGTTTCGATCCGTATCGTTTCGACGCGAACCGTTTCGAACCGAACCGTTTCGACCCGTACCGTATCGAACGACGCGAACCGTTTCGAACCCGTACCGTACCGTTTCGACCCGTACCGTATCGAACCGAACCGTTTCGACCCGTACCGTATCGAACCGAACTGTTTCGACGCGAACCATTTCGAACCGAACCGTTTCGACCCGTACCGTTTCGACGCGAACCGTTTCGAACCGAACCGTTTCGAACGCGAACCGTTTCGAACCGTACTGTATCGAAACGGTTCGGCTCGAAACGGTTCGGGTTCGAAACGGTACGGGTCAAAACGGTACGGTTCGATACGGTACGGGTTTGAAACGGTTCGCGTCGAAACGGTTCGGTTCGATACGATACGGGTTGAAACGGTTCGGTTCGAAACGGTACGGGTCGAAACGGTTCGTGCCGAAACATTTAATGATTTTTGGATTTTTTAGAATTTTTATGATTTTTTAGAATTTTTTTGATTTTTAGATTTTTTTGAATTTTTTAGAATTTTTATGATTTTTTAGAATTTTTTTATTTTTAGATTTTTTGGAATTTTTTTGATTTTTTGGAATTGGATCGAAATGGCAACTGAAAACATTAGTGATTATGTACAAACTGGGTTTTTGGATGGAGTTAGACAAAATGATCAAAATGGCAACAAAATGGAAAAGTCAGGGACTCACAGGCGAAAAAAAAACTATTTGAACTAAAATGACAAATTTGGACAAAACTCAGGGACTAAAATGGCAATTTACTCCACAACATATTTAGGGTAAATTCCATCCGCTAGATAATATACATATTTGTAATCCACCTCGTTTACAAAAAAAAGGTCTTCGGTCCAACATCGTTTATATAGTCGTTGAAAATGGGTGATTGATTAACAATATTTATATCGTTATTCGAAGCGGTCACAACAAAGAATGCATGCCAAAACTAAAGATCTTGTGATGCAATCGCTTTAAGTATTATAGCCGTTTTTTTTTTGTGATGCCCACTCATGTGTTGGTCGTGCCACGCAGTTGGACAAACTTCCCACTCCTATTTCATACAATGTATACTACCGATCATCCCGGAAAAACCATGTCTATCTTCATGAAACTCCAAAATTTGTTGTATGTCACTAAACATAGGTTTTCTAAAATATTTTATTATGCGTAGTTCAATAACATACTCACACAAATATTGAAAACTTTCCCTCGCTACTCATTTCTACATTTTTAAATAGTCATCCATTATGTCGGAACTAGTGCCATAAGCCAATTGTCTAATCTCAGCCGTGACTTTTTGCAACATGCTAAATCCCATACTACCACGTGCATCGGGTTTTTTTTTTTGTTGGAAAAACTCATATTTACTTTTTAAATCTTTGGTTATTCTTAGAAATAAACCTTGGCTCATACAAAAAGGTCACCTAAAACTCCTATCATCATATGTTGGGTTGCGTGAAAAATAATCACTAACCAATAATTCATGTGTGGCGAGCCGATCCCATATTATATATTTCCTCCTTTTGGGCTGTGAACTCCCGACATCTTCAATGATACACTGAACGACTTTCTGAAACGTTCAGATATTATTAGCTTCGCTCCCTTGTCAGATGAAGATGATAAAACAAATTTGTCAAGCGAAGATGATGACGACGAACTTGATAGTAATGAGGAATTTGAGAGTGAAAGAAGGTGTTTGTGTGGAGATATAAGTTGATTAGGTTGTGGTTTAATGGGTATATATCGCGTGCGCCTGGTAAGATCTCCAAGCCCCCCATGCCACGAAACACCATTGATGGGGCAGTGTAGGGGGCGTGGAGGGCCTTCACCTCCCCTTGCCACGCTTCACACTAGGTAGGCTTAGACTACTCACATTCACCACCCTACCAAACCCGACCTTAATAAAAAAAATTATTTCTCTCATTCACTTACACATCTGTGTATTTAGTAAAAAAAAAATAGAAACATCTGCATATAACCAGTGTTAGGACCCTCGCGTTGCAGAGGGGGGCACAAATTCGTGATTTCAAACATATTGGTTCGGTTTGCCACAATAAAGAATAAAAAAATCAACTATATTGTTAAACCGTTCAACTAAAAGTTTTATCAAATTGTAGATAAAAATAAGTATGTTGCTATATTCCAATTTCAAATTATATTACTCAAATTAAAAAGGGTAAACGACGTAACTTTTATATAAAAAAGAACTCGATGAATTTTGTATCACCAAGTTGAGAAAACCATAAAACCGCATACAACTCTGTATCAATGTTCATTCGAATAATTATTTTAATCATAGATAAAAAAACACGTCACTAAACATCGTATTATATTAGTCAAATATTAAAAATTCTAAACGACATCACATTAATGCGGTGACATTTTTGTAAATACAAGGACCCTTTAGACTACCAAGAAGGATAAAATGGGAAGATCCTAACAGGGTGTATATGCTAATAACATTCTATTTCCCCATAATATTTAAATGCACATAAATTTTTAGACGTAATTTTTTTTTAAATTACACCATAAAATTTAGCGTTTTTACCTTTCGAACGAGTATACTATTGATATACTTTTCGAAAAAAATGAAGTGAGTTTTTTATGACGTTTTCACCTTTGTTGATTTATGGCGTTTTCAACTTTGTTAATTTATCGCGTTTTCAACTTAGTTTTCATTGGTGTTTTTCTGAATTGGGTGTTTTATGGCATTTTCAATTAAGATTTTTATGGCTTTTTTCAACTTGGTGTTATGGCGTTTTCAGGTATTTCATGGCATTTTTCTGAACTGAGTATTTTTTGGCGTTTTTATTTGGACATTTTCTATGGCGTTTTTCGAAAAGTCCATAAAAACACCCACTTCATGCCATTTTTTTTTAATTTCAAAAGTATAGCAATAGTATACTCGTTGGAAAAATAATAAAACACTCGATTTTATGGTGTAGTTTAAAAAAACACGTATAAAAAAGTTACGGGAGTTTAAAAAAGACGGGGGAATATGCATGTGACATGCATGTGCAAGGTCTTTGGCATGTGAGTGGCATGTGCATGGCGTCTTTGACAATATTACCTTTATGCTGGTGGGTGTGGTATAAAGCCCACAGGGCCTTTATCACGCCAAATCAGCACCATGTCACATAGGGGGCTTTAAAGCCCCTCCCTATAACTTGCATGGAATGGTATAAACCCTCTTTAAAGCCCCATATTAAACAAAATACAAAAAAATAAAGCACAAAAGATTTGATTGGTTGAAAAGAATGGGCCTCACTTGCACGTGTCATTAGCGCTCGTTACTGTGCTGGCGAAGACACTATGCCCCCCTGGCGCCCAGGGGGTGCCTATGGGGCGCTAAAGGGCGCTAAAATTGTTGATTTGGCCAAGGGCGCTATACCACACCCTCTGGTCTTAGTGTATGTTAGCACCAGCGCCACATGTCAACACCAAAATCGTTTTCTCACCGTTTTCATAATTTTAGGCGTCTCCCCATATCATGCCCCTATATATATATAAACCGCAAAACAGCTTTGATTACAAGTACGTTTGTGCATAAAGTCCTTGTATATTACTATGTACAACTCGATTTTTAGTAAAATTTATATTTAAATGTGGATGAAAATACGCACATTGTAATGGCATACTCGAAATTTTATAAAACATTGCATATTACAAGTTATAAACAAAAAACAAAATCTTATAACGATAAAATATTATAACAATTATATTAAAAGTTAACTATACAAATAAAATAAAAAAAATTTGTTTGACTGGAGTCAGTTATAACAGTTTAAGTTAATAATAATATGTGTATACTAATAATAATCTGATATGATACAATTTGTATAACTCAAATTAATAAATATGATATTATACAATTGCTTATTTATGTATATACTAATAATATGATAGGGTAGAATTATAGCGTGAACACTAGTGTATTTGTGAATTGAGTGAATAAATCCTGGCTATTGATTTACATCATCAAATCGTAACATCATCAAATCCTAGTCATTGATTTACACTTGTGTATTCATAATCAAGGGCTAGGATTAGTTCACTAGTGTTCAGAATCAATAGAGTTGTTCACAAATGAACCTAATTCTAAATATGATATGATACAGTTTTTATATACTAATAGTATGATATGATTTGTTTAGTTTAGTTAAAATTAATCTTTCTTTAACATCAAGATGTAAACTGCAATATAAATTTACGAGGTGTTATGGTATGTAAATTAAAATAAGAGTTTTACTATGTTTCTGGATAACAACTTTCTAATTAGCAAGTTGCAACTAGTATTATATATATTTAACAACTAAGTAATAACTGAAATCTTGTGGGTGAGATAAGGCTTACGGACTAAAAGATTTTGGGTTCAACTTCCAAAGAGGGGTTTCCCAGATTTATTGGGTTTATTTCTGAATTGGTGTATATGCATTATAACCTAATGGAGATGGATTTGCTCGTGTAATTCCGCTGATAGCACAATGATACTCCAGTGACCCGTCAATAATCCAAATTTACCGTTAAAAAAAAGGTAATAACCGAAATCAACTCTTATTGAATTTAATAATCATTATAGCTGAGTGACTGATACTATTACATTGAAAAACATGAAATAAAAGCTAAACTATTAAATTTTGTTCCATCCATACATCATCCGCCATTCGCTACTAGGAAAACTAGCATTATTTTTGGAAAAGTAAAAACCATTTTGAGTGACATACCAATAACATCTGGTCGTCATGAAGAATATATCCTTGCCACACAAGTCCTTCTGCGTGAAGTCTTGATCAAAAACAGTAAATGTGTTGTAGTTTTGAATTTCATGAGTTTTATCGTCAAGCCAATAGAATCGACAATTATACTGATTTGTACTAAAAAAATTCATACGGAATCTCCAAGAAAAAGAGTTCCCAGGGCTAAGTGTGTCACCTCCAAGATCATCACATCCAACTACAACCTCTGGAATATCTCTATTAGTGATAGTAATTCTGTATGGACTAATGACTTTGTTCGAAGGTGTAGTGTTGGCTTTCAGAATAATACTGATATTGAACAAAAGAAAAATAAAGAAAAAAGGTTTTACTAAGAAACCCATGATTCAAAGTTATTTTTCGTGCCTCAACTTGTTATGTGCGCATATATATAGAGAGACATCCATACATATAAACATACACATATCTATGTATGTGGTGCATGAACACACAAAACAAATTTGAAACCAGGGGCGGGAGGGGGCGAAGAACCCCCCCCCCCCCCCCAACTTTTCGCTAGCATTCACATCCATGCCATCAAATTATCTGTGTAGAATTTTTATAATATAAAAAGTATAAAAAGTGGTTGTGAGTAGAGGAGAGAGAAAATGTTACCGTTAATCTGTATATTTGGAGGGACACTGTTCACCCATATTATTTTTTAATATATATTTGAAAGTGGTTATGAGCGGAGGAGAGAGAAAAGTTAATGATAAAGGTATAAAAAATATTATTTAATTGAAAATGAGAGAAAAAATGTAGTGTAATTTAGGGTGAAAATATGATGGAATTGATGTGAATGCTCTTATATATATAGTTTTCTTATAGAAAATTTTGGCTATATACGTTTTCGATCCCCGGGTTCTATAGAAATTTTTAGGTGTATACGTTTTCGACCCCCCTGTCATTCGGGTCAAGCTGGTTCTCCACCATCTGAAACATTTATTTTTCTAACAATGAATACTAAAAAATGGTTTCTCACTTCTGAAACGTTTATTTTTCGTCAACCTAATTAATGTTAATTAAATGCTATAGAGTATGATGTAAATGGAAACTAGTTTGATGTAGGGCTGTAAACGAACCGAACGTTTAGCGAACAGTTCGTGAACCGTTCGGCGGGAAGTTCGTTTATGTTCGTTCGATTAGCTTAACGAACGAACACGAACAAAAAATTTCGTTCGGTTAGCTTAGCGAACGAACACAAACATAGGTCTCGTTCGTTCGACTGCATTCGTGAACGTTCGGTAATATATTCTGTTACGTTCGTCCATGTTCGTTTGATTATGTTAAAAAATAATAAATAATAAACATTTTATCTAAACATATTGAAACACGCCCCGCTTGCGGCATGCGCATATAATGTATATATGTGTGGGCGCTCGGGGGGCAAAAGTGAAAGTGCACTAATTTTTATGTTATTTTACTAATTTCGTGAAAATAATGTTAAAAGAGGGGGATGGTTAATCATGCATCATGTGGTGACGTTGATAGCCGAAAGACAAGGGAGTACATGCATTAATTGGCCTTCGTTTTAATTGCTGAGTGTTATGTGCCTTATGTCCAAGGTTTGATGCAAAACTACCATCGAACCGGGAGTCTCACTGGAAGCAATCTCTCTATTTCTATGGGATAGAGGTAAGGTTTTATACATCTTACCCTCCTCAGACCCTACCTTAGCTTTGCTGTTGGTGGGATTTACTGAGTCTGATGATGATGATCTAAACGTATTGAAAACTTGAAACCCTATTTTTTTTCAAAGTTAGCTAAAATTTGGACATGCTAAAAATTTTTTGGGGATAATTATGTCTAAGTTAGTTAAATTTGATTCATCGTTTGGTGGTGTGTTAGACTTCTTGTGCTTTGATTTATCATTTGATGGTTGTATTTAACTAGTTATATCCAATGTTTGATAACAAAATCTTATAACGAAGAAATATTATAACAATTATATTAAAAGTTAACTATACAAATAAAAAAAAAATGTTTGACTGGAGTCAGTCATAATAGTTTAAGTTAATAATAATATGTATATACTAATAATAATATGATATGATACAATTTGTATAACTAAAATTAATAAATATGATATGATACAATTGCTTATTTATGTATATACTAATAATATGATAGGGTGAGGTTGTGGGGTGAACACTAGTGTATTTGTGAATTGAGTGAATAAATCTTGACCATTAATTTACATCATTAAATCGTAAAATACAATAGTGTATTTTCATCATCAAATCCAAGTCATTGATTTACATTTATATATGAGTAAACTGCCATTTTGGTCCCTGTGGTTTGTGCACTTTTGTCATTTTAGTCCAGATCTCAAACTTTTTAAATCTGGGTCCCTGTGGTTTCACTTTTATTGCCATTTTAGTCCAAAATTAATAGTAAACTGCCATTTTGGTCATTGTGGCTTCACTTTTATTGCCATTTTAGTCCAAATCTCAAACTTTTTGGAACAGTAAAAAAAAGGGGGATTTTGAATTTTGGACTAAAATGGCAATAAAGATGAAACCACAGGGACCCAGATTTAAAAAGTTTGAGATTTGGACTAAAATGGCAAAAATACCCAAACCACAAGGACCAAAATGGCAGTTTACTCTTTATATATTGATTGTCAAGGGTTAGGATTAGTTCACTAGTGTTTACAACAATAGAGTTATTCACAAATGAACCTAATCCTAATATGATATGATACAGTTTTTTTATACTAATAGTATGATATGATACAATTTGTTTAATTAAAATGGCTGGAGATATTTGGACACCCATCGCGCCTATTTTCACACCTTTTGTGCCCTAGACGCCTCGTATAGGTCTATACGAGGCGTCTAAGCACTGAATTCAATGGGGTCTGAGAGAGTGTCAGGCACAAAGTTTAAGGATTCTAGACGCCTCGTACAGAGCTATACGAGGCGTCTAGACTTGGGAATTTTTTTTGGCTGAAATGAGGGGTGTTTTGGTGGGTTTTGGTATGGTTTTTTGGATAGTTTTTGAAGATGTGTTTTTTGGTTGAAATTTTTTTTGTTTTTAAAAAAAGTTATGTTTTTTTTTACACTATAAAAAAGTTTTTGATTTTTAAAAATGAACTATTTTAAAAATCGGCTCTTTAAATATATTATATCGATTAAATATTATAATGTTTTTTACATTTTACTTTTTTAAATATTATTCTTCCGATTAAAATTTTATCTCGTTCAAATATTGTTTCCGTATTATATTCAGGGGATATATTGTTTCCGTATTATATTCAAAACATATTTTGTTTCCGTATTATCTCAATTTAAGACAACAATCATTAAGTAACCGAATAATTGAAAACAAACATAAATATGACATAGATAAGATAACTTTGTACATCCATAACAAAAATATATAAGATAAGTTTGTACATCCATAATAAAAATAAAAACAACAACAGGTCTATGCATCCGAATCCGAATCCGAATCTGGCTGCTGCGGCTGCTGCTGCTGATGTGGTGCTCGAGGTGGTGGGAGCGGTATCGCGGGTAACCCCTCTCTCTCGCGTCTATCCTGCAGCTCCCGAACCACCCAACCTATCAAATCGCTGAGCCTGTCAAGCTCTGCTCGTACCTCCGGATGTAGCGGCGCAGGTCCTGGGGCATGACCTGGAATAGCGTGACGTGGAAACTGAGGCGCCCCGGCAGGTGGCGGTGGCTGTGGCATCGCTGCACCGTCTACATCTTGCGGAGGCTCCTCCACGGGCACTACATCAGCAGGAGGATGAACGGGCTCGAAATGCTCTGGTAGGGCCTCCTCTGTCCATATGCCCCCGTCGCGGTTTTTAAACCGCGGGCCAACTGGGAACCTCCTGATTACCCTCATCCCCCACAGCGACTGCATGCCCATCCGCGTCGGCATGACTGGCGGCGTCCGTAGATGTGGGTCCTCGTGCAGTACGAGGCCAAATGAACGGGCAATGACGGTCACGTACGCCCCGCCATACAAAAATCCGCGCTCCTGTCGGTGATGGGCGGAGGCGTAGTACTGGGCTAGACCGTGTGCTAGCGCGCACGGCCTCCTATACAACAAACAATAAAGGAAAAAAAGATCTGTGGTCGTACACCACTCACGGCTGTAGCCGCGCGCTGAAATCGAAGTAGCGAGCAAATGGTGTAGATACCTGCAGATAGTGTTAGCGAAATACAGAAACAAAGATTAATAAACAATGCACATAATCACAATAATTGTCGTAATAAACGTACGTACCTGTACAGTGGGTCCCTAACAAACGACACCCTCCCCTTCGACTTGTCGTGCTCCCAAGTATTTGGCCCCGCAATCACCTGCCAAAACCCTAGAAGAATGGGTTTGTCAACCACCACTTGCCCCGCTGTGTAAATCTCAGTCTCGATCTCCCCCTGCATGTATAAACCAGAACGCACCGCAAAGTCTGCTAGCGTCATCGTACGCAAAACGCCAGCGAGCCTGAAAGAAATCTCAGGCGGAGGGGGAGCATCTTGGTACGGAAGCGCCACTGGGACCCCAGGAGGGTGAAATGTGAATGACGAAAGGAACTCGACCAGCAGCTCCCTGTAGGTCGGCGTGTGCGCCAAATCAAAAAGACGATGCCACGGCGAATCGAGAGGTATAAACCGACGCACTCTATCCGTCTCAGCAAGCTGGTCCATCGCATCCCAGTCGATCGATGCATGCGATCCAATGTACATCCTCCTGAGCTTCTGGCAATGGCGGGCGGCATCGGTGCCGTCGGGAAACTCTAGGTACGGACAACCCTGAAGCGTATCCAGAGCCGGCCGCCGCCTCCGTCGTGGACCCTCCTGAACCGGCTGAATCGGCAGTGGCTCACCAAGATCTATCTGAATGTCGTCGCCCTCCATAATCAATCTGCAGGTAAATAACGTATACGTATAAAAACAATAATAAATAAATCAGAATAATAATAATAATTAATAAATAATAATAATTAATAAATAATAATAATAATAATACTTAATAAATAATAATAATTAATAAATAATAATAATAAATAAATCAGAATAATAATAATAATTAATAAATAATAATAATAATAATTACCTCAAGAAGAACTGAACATACCTAGAAAAGTCTAATTAATTAAGTTAAAATGTACGTTTGTGAATGCTAAATCATAACACGGGTCTCAATTTATGAAAAAACAGCCAATGTAATATTTATCAAAATCCAATCATAGTCACAACAAACAAACACCATAGTGTAACCACTTACCGACAGGCAACATAGAGACAAGCACCTGCAACTTGTGTCGTTCTACGTCCTCTTGTGAACCCACGATCAACAGCTATCTACAATTACGAACGAATCAATATGCCGATATCTAAAAAACTAATATATATGAAAAGCACGAACACAAACCTCGTAATACTTAGTAGCATAATTAACATCGTTGATCCCATATTTATCTATGAGCCAAAATATTACATCATTCCCTACAGCATAAGAAAATATCATTGCAATCGAGTATGCAATGTAACAATATACGATCAAGCAAAAACACAAAATGTAGTACCTTTGTTCAATGTCCTTCTATGTGAGTCCGCAAACGAAGTTGTAGCCGATCTAACAATATTGCCATCCATACGGGCCTGCGATTATATACAAGTAGACATGCAGAACACTAGAAAAAAATTAGGTATCTTTAACAAATTGGGTAAATAAAAGTAGTAACAAGATAAGTTAAGCATAAATAAAATAAAAATGTTTAACAAATTGGGTATCTTCTATTTAACAAGATTATTTAAAAGTGTTTGTAAATAAAAGTAAAACAAACACACCCCTCCTGCTCCATCTTTAACAAATTGGGTATCTTCTGTGTATACTTCCTGAGATACTTCTTTTCCACAATCAACACAGCATTTGAAAGTAAAGTAGTAACAAGAAGATTAGTTAACAAAGTTGGACTAACCAACAATTAAACCTATATACAGGATCCAAAAAAATCAGATTTCAGACTTCATGGTGACAATCTTCCATGGAAATGGGTTATGGAATATTTTCAAAACAAAACTCAATTAGTCACCGAGCTACTGGATTTATGGGATTTAGATTTGAAGTTTGTGTTCTTGTCCTTTAATAGATATTGTCTTAGCTTTGCAGTGAACAAATCTTAACAATGTTTACATGTTTTTTTTGGATTATAGAAATTGATGATGTTGCGATAGTTTCATTTGATGCTTATAACTGTATTTGATTTCAGGATGAAGTTAATTATGTCTAGTGGGATCCAAATGGCTTACTATTGGCTTCATGTTGTAATGATACGACTGCAAAGGTTATAATATTTACTTATTTTCATAAAAACTGCAACTTATATGTGTTGAATTGTGATTTGATTTGGAACTATAAATTATTCAGATCCAAAGCAGGACGTGTTGTACAATGTTGGGTTTAAACACGTGCGCACACACAAACTACAGAAAATAAAGTAAACGCGAACAAAAGGGATTTATGTGGTTTGGTCTTTACCGACATACGTCCACGAATGTCAACTAGAATATTTTTATTTAGGTGTTAAACACTACAAGTACAAGAGATTATTTTATAGACTACACAATTAGGGTTATAATCCATAATTAAAGAATAAGCCCGTGGGCCGCGACTCGGGTCGACTGCCCTTGCTTTCGCACCACATCAACTGGTGTCAAGAAGTCTACAACCTAACAATCTCCCACTTGGAGGCTTCAAAGACACGATCAACTACGCTCCACTATACTTTTATAATTTGTCAACGGACACTCTAAGTTTCACCTCTAGTTGCCACCAGCTTTCTTATCAATTAATCTGAAGGCTCGTTGAAGCTCCCACTGAGTTTCAACTCATTAGTCACTACCCGTGACAGGTTCTCTGTCCCTTCCAGTTCCCACTTAAACGAACTGTCGGACCCTGAGAACTAACACCTCCATCATAAGCAGGTAATTCACCGGAGAGACTTTAACCGCTGGAATTCGAGTTCTCTTAACCCACTGTCGTCTTGGAGTTCTGACTGAATCACAACCCGTACTCCCACAGCCTCGAAAACCCCTGATTGGTTTCTCGGAACCTTTCCTAGCACGTTTAACCTGAATCTGACTTGTGACTCTTGATTTATCTCCTACAAAGTAAAACTTCTTCTGCCCACTAGATTATGTGAATTGGAATTTGGTCTTCTTCTAAACTGGGATAACCTCTTCCTTAGACGCTAAACTGACCATGTAAAGTAAACCTCGTTTTCTTCCTCGAGCTATGACAAGATTTCCCTTAACAACTTTCGATTGCCCGTTCTTGAATTTAACCTCATATCCCTGTGCATCCAACTGCCCAACATAAATTAACTGAGTTTTTAAGCTTGGAATCACCCTGACAGCCTTCAAAGTCCATGAACCGTCTGAAGTAACTAAATCCATATCATCCATGCCCGTAACATCAAGAACATCATTGTTGGCAAGTCTTACCTTACCAAAATCATCTTCCTTCAAATTTTGCATTGCTTCACCACTGTGGGTACTGGGTAGCGTGAAACGAAGCACCAGAATCCATGACCTAGGAGTCCACACTACAAATCAAATATTCATCATCTGAGTGGTCTAGTGCAGCGTTAATTCTTTCCTGTCGTTTGGACATTGATCCCTGAAATGTCCAACCTCTTTACATTTCCAATAGGTTACATCATTGCAAGCCCTAGACTGACTCCTCTTTCTGTTCTTACTGCCACTACTTCTGTTATTCTTCCTTCCTCTTCCAACATGCATTAATTCACCCAATGATCCACCTGAATTTCTTTGTTTGACGTCTTCGCCCAGAATAAGATCTCGTATCTTCACAAACGTGAACTTGCTCATTTCTGAAGAACTCGTAACAACAGTTACGGTTTCGAACCAACTATAGGGTAATGAGGATAATAACAATAGGGCTTAGACCTCATCATCAAACTTGATATTCACATACACTAAACGAGATAAGATCGAGTTTAGGTTATTAATGTATGTTGTTACTGAAGCACCTTCCCTCATCCTAGTATTCATAAGCTCTCGAATAAGATAAACCTTGTTCGCTGTAAAATGCTTCTCATACATGCTTGATAATGTTGTCATCATTTCTCTAGCTGATGTTTCATTCTGGACAATAAATGCAACATTCTTCGATAAAGAAAGCGTTATCACTGCTCTGGATTCCTTATCAATCTTATCCCAAACTGTTTGTGGCGTTTTTTCTGGCTTTTCATCCTCGAGCAATGCATCTAAGTCTTTCTGACAAAGTAGTGCTTCAACTTGCATTTTCCACCAACCAAACTTCCTCCCATCAAGCTTTTCGATCTGCACCTTCCCGTCTTCTGCCATGATAAAACAAACACGACTAAACGAAACCGACATCGAAAAAATAAATAAACTAGAATTCAACACTGAAACAAACAGAAGCATAATACACCTGATTCATGTTTCTTTAATCTTCAAAACGAAATGGTATGTAAGGCCATAAAATTGAGTAGGTTTACGCTTATCTTTATCAAACACATTTATATTAGGTTTTGGGCCTTTAAAAGGTGATTGAGCCTTGTCTAAGGCCATGGCCAGGTAGGCCCAAGGGGAGCCCATGTGGGGTTTAGGCTTTCCCAGGTATATAAACTAGTTTGTTTCACAAACTAGGGTTTGAGCCTCCAAGTTACACAATTTCTATTCAGAGAAAGGGAGAGACGATTTGGTGTTTTTGTCAACTTGTACCAGATGGTTTTGCTAGTCAATAGTAATAGAATCGTGTGCAAGTTTGAAAGTGATTTCTTGTGTTTTGTGTTTTCGTGTTTTTCTTGAATCACACCAAGTTTGGATTCCGCCCATCCTTGGTGTTTGTTTGATATCATTGTTAGATCCATTTTTGGGACTTACAATTGGTATCAGAGCCATTAGAACCTATTTCTAGGCTCGTTTTGATATCAAATATTCAAGATTTTCGTCATCTTTGGGTTGGTGTTCGTCGCGTTCTTCGTGTTCTTCGCAGTGTTCATAAGGTTTCTATTGAAAAATAGTTATATTTTGGTATTGTTGTTCTTTTGAAAAGGTGTTAAAATTAAATTAATTTTTTAAAACTTTAAAGATTTGTTTATATCCTTTAAGTTTATAAAAAGATTTGGTTGTTTTTGAATATTTAGAAAATCTGAACATATCTTTGAATGAGAAAAACCAAAAAGAAATAGAGATAAACTGAATTATTTTCCTCATTCTATTCAACGTTACAATATATATATAAACATAACTATAAACCCTAAAGCCCATAAGTAATGGGTTGGGCCTAAAATGTCTGGTTTATAACACTCCCCTCAGACATTTAGAATTATACACAGTTTAATAACGTACTTCAGGATGATGTTAAATAGCTACTTCAGGACCTGAATAAATAAACTGATACTACTGGATCAGTTGTACTGCCTCATTAAAAACCTTACTAAGAAAACCCATTGGGACAAAACTTAGTTAAGGGAAAAAGAGTACAGTGTGTATAATTCTCCCCCTGAATTCAACAAACATCTTTCAATCTGCGGAGACCGATCTTGTGTGATAGTTACTCGAAACTGCTTCTTGGTAAAGATTTTGTGAACAGGTCAGCTAAATTTTCACTTGACTTGATCTGCCGAATATCAATTTCCCCTTCTTTCTACAAGTCATATGTTGAGAGAACTTTGGTGAGATGTGCTTTGTTCGATCACCTTTGATGTAACCTTCTCTGATCTGAGCTATGCAAGCAGCATTGTCTTCATAAATAATCATCGGCTCCTTCTTGATCTGTTCTAATCCGCATGCTTCTTGTATGTGATTAATCATTGATCTCAACCACACACATTCTCGACCAGCATCATATAGTGCTATTAATTCGGCATGATTCGATGATGTTGCTGTAAGTGTTTGCTTAGTTGACTTCTAAGAAATTGGTGTGCCACAATATGTGAATACATAACCTGTCTGAGATTTTGCTTTGTGAGGATCTGATAGATATCCGACATCAGCATACCCAACAATGTGGGACTTTTGATCTTTCTGATAGAAAAGACCTAAGTCTTGTGTCCCGCAAATATACCGGAATATATGTTTTACGCCATTCTAGTGTCTACGTGTTGGATTCGAACTGTATTTCCCTAGTACATGTACTACAAATGCAATGTCAGGTCTTGTGTTATGTGCGAGATACATAAGGGCACCGATCGCGCTTAAGTACGGTACTTCTGGACTAAGTACTTCTTCGCCTTCTTCTTGAGGGCGATAAGGATCCTTGTGTGGATCTAGCGTTCGGACAACCATAGGTACGCTAAACGGATGTGCTTTATCCATATTGAAACGTACTAACATCTTCTGGATGTAGTTTGATTGATGGACAAATGTGCCATTGCACAGATACTCAAATTGTAGTCCGTTACATACTTGTGTCATACCAAGATCTTTCATCTCAAATTCCTTCTTTAACAACTGAGAAGCTTTCTCTATCTCTTCAGGAGATCCGATGATGTTGATATCGTCAACATAGACTGCTATTATAGTGAAATTTAAGAGTGATCGTTTTATAAAGGCACATGGACTGATTACATAAGACTTGTATCCTTCCTTTTCGAGATATTCACTAAGTCGATTGTACCACATACGACCAGATTGTTTGAGACCATATAAAGATCTCTGGAGCTTTATAGAACATATATCTCGAGGTGTTGATTTTAAGGCTTCAGGCAATTTTAATCCTTTAGGGATTTTCATGTAGATGTCATTTTCAAGTGTCCCGTATAAGTATGCGGTGACGATATCCATTAGTCTCATATGAAGTCCTTCAGAGATTGTGAGGCCGATTAGGAACCTAAGGGTTATCACATCCACTACAGGGGAATACGTTTTCTCATAATCAACTCTTGGGATTTGGGAAAACCCTTGTGCTACAAGTCGAGCCTTATATCGTACAATCTCATTCTTTTCATTTCTCTTTTTTGCAAACACCCATTTATAACCTACTAGTTTGACGTCTATGGGCGTTCGGACTACAGGTCCAAACACATGTCGTTTTTCGAGCGAATTCAATTCAGCGTTTATGGCTTCTTGCCATCTTGGCCAATCATTTCTGTGAATGCACTCTTCTAAAGTTTTAGGTACGTAATCAATTTTATTGATTACATCCGTTGCTATAGCATATGCGAATATATCATCAACACGTGTTTTATTCCGGTTCCACATTGTACTATCGTGTACATAATTAATAGAGATCTCATTTTCGTTCGGTACCGGTGTTTCTTCTAAAACTTCAATTTCCTCTGGATTCATAGTTGTCTCTTCTGGGACATTTACCTCTACTGGGGTTTCACTTATAATCTTTTGTGAGTTTTCACCAACTGTGTTACTTTTCTCTTTTCGTTTCCATGGTTTTTGTCTTTGGAACCGATTTGTCTCCCACGCTTTCGTTGTATAGTAATCGCTTCTGGGATTACTTCAATTCGAGCAGGTGCATTTGATGTTGGTACATGTGACTTTGTCACTCTATTCATGTATGTGAATGCATCTAGTAATTCATTCGCTATTCTTTGCAAATGTATAATCTTTTGGACTTCATATTTGCATTGACCACTTCGGGGGTCGAGATTTGATAGCGATGATGCATTCCACGTTATTTCTTGTGTTACCAGTCTTTCTTTGTCCTTGTCTCCCCCTAAGACTGGGAACATCGTTTCATTAAAATGACAGTCAGCATACCGTGCTGTAAACATGTCTCCCGTCATTCGTTCTAAGTATCTAATAATGGACGGGGAGTTAAAACCAATATAGATACCCAGTCTTCTTTGGGGTTCCTTTGTAGTACGTTGTGGTGGAGGTATTGGTACGTATACCGCACAACCAAAAATTCTAAGGTGGGACAAACTTGGTTCTCGTCCGGAGACCAGTTGCAATGGGGAGTATTCATGATCAGCAGTTGGTCTCAATCTAATCAGTTCAGCGGCATGCAAAATAGCATGACCCCATGCAGAAGATGGTAATTTACATCTCATTAAGAGTGGTCTAACGATTATTTGTAATCTTTTAATTAGAGATTATGCTAAACCGTTTTATGTGTGAACATGAGGTACTGAATGTTCAACATTGATCCCAGTTGACATACAATAGTCATTTAAAAGCTTGAGATGTGAACTCTCCTGCATTATCCATCCAGATGTTTTTAATTTGATTATCCGGGAAATTTGCTCTCAATTGTATGTTTTGAGCTAAAAGTCGAGAAAATGCTACATTTTGAGTAGCTAAAAGGCTCACGTGTGACCACCTTGAGGATGCATCAATTAAGACCAAGAAATAGCGGAATGGTCCACACGGAGGATGAATGGGCCCACAAATATCCCCTTGGATTCTTTCTAAAAATGATGGGGTTTCACAAATATCCCCAGAGAGCATGCTGCACATGATAAGTCTTGATTATTTGTCTCATCATTATGCTACCAGGGTGACCTAGATGGTGACGCCATATATTGAATGTGTCTTTATCTAACATCTTTTGGTTACTCACCATGTATGATTCGATAGGATTGATATTAGTACAATATAATCCAGAGGATAAGGCTTCTAATTGTTCAACAATTTTTCTTTGCCATTTTTTTGGAAGTAATTTGAGGATATTCAATATTATTTTCAGATATTGTTTTTAGGTGGTAACTGTTTTTTCGAATATCTTTAAAGCTAAGTAAATTTCTTCTGGATTTACTAGAATATAATGCATTATCAATAGTTAATTTGGTACCCGAAGATAATGTTATGTGTGCTCTGCCGGAGCCTTCGATAAGGTTACTGACACCAGATATAGTACCAATCGGTGTCTCTGCTGGAGACAGCTCAGAGAAAAATTTCATATCTTTGAGAATAGTGTTAGTACTACCGCTATCTACCAGACATTCATCACCAATAATAGCTCTACTGGAGCTAGCATACATATTTCTTCAGAAAATAAATAAAATAAATAAAAGTTAATGCAAAGAAGTAAAATGAAACATTGCAAGAGTTTCAAACCAAACCAAATACCATGGTCACAGTGTGAAAAGTAAAACATAAAAGGTACATTAAATATGTATAAACATCACGAACATTTTCAATGAAATCACATGCATCCAAATGAACGTCTGATATCGTGGCTGCAGGTGCATCCACAATCAGATTAGTTTCAGTATTCTTTCATCATGCGTTGATATGCCTCAACGAGGTGTTTAAGGGTGCGACATGTGCGGGACCAATGATTTGACATCCCACATTTATAACAAATGCTGCTTTGGTTCCCGCTACTTTTCCCTTTCGAAGGTCGCTCCGTATTGTGTCGACTCGATTCACCACCGCTATTTTTAGTGTTCTGGGACTCTCGATGCCATGTATATCCCCGTCCTCGACCATGACCACGACCTCTGCTGGGGCCGCGGCCTCTACCTCTACCTCGTCCGCTTTGATAATTGGCCACATTCGCTTCAGGGAATGGGCTTGCACCGGCGGGTCGCGATTGATGGTTTTGCAGTAGGAGCTTGTTGTTTTGCTCCGCGGCCAAAAGACATGATATCAATTCAGAATACTTAGTAAATTGGCGTTCCCTGTATTGCTGCGACTGGAGCATATTTGAGGCATGGAACGTTGAGAAAGTTTTTTCAAGCATGTCTTCATCGGTAATTTTCTCACCACATAATTTAAGTTAAGAGGTAATGCGAAACAAGGCAGAGTTATACTCACTAACAGTTTTAAAATCTGTAGTCGTAAATGAAGCCATTCATAGCGGGCTTTGGGGAGTAAGACCAACTTCTGGTGGTCAAAACGTTCTTTGATATTTGTCCATAATTTAGGAGGGTCCTCAATAGTTAGATATTCCCACTTTAGATCTTTGTGAAGATGATGGCGGAGGAATATCATAGCTTTCGCTTTATCTTGAGGTGAGGTTTGATTATCAACATTAATTGTCTCCCCCAAATTATTTGCCGTCAAATGGATTTTGGCATCAAGAGTCCACGGGAGGTAGTTGTTACCCGAGATGTCAAGTGCGGTGAATTCAAGCTTTGATAAGTTCGACATATTATCTATAAAGGAAAGAATCATGGATTTAAAATCGAGCCACAATATAAAATATATATTATAGGAGAACTTCAGGTTCTCTATAGGTGGAACTGCAGGTTCGATACTTTATACTGTTTTAATAATAGAGTAGGAATTTAGAAACTCTTGTATGATTTCGTATTGTAAATAGAAATTGTGTTTTGATGATTTAATTAAATATTTGAATATAATAAAATATATTAAACTTTGAATGTTTTTTTTTGAAGGGTGACTTTCTATGTACGTGACTCAGTGTCACCGGGTTCTTGTCAAAGACGACCGTCAGCTCCGCCCTCCGGACGCGATGTTCGATTGGGCCCCGGCCGTCTCGTAAGCTGACCTTCGCCTGGAAACCATACTGCCCCCACACGGGTAAAACCACTGGGGTAACAGCTGGGTGAAAACCGGGTTGCCCTCCGGATCGAACCATGCCTCGGTAGGAACGATCCATCATTGGGACCACTCCCCCCCCCCCCCAATATGCCGCAGCCGGGAGGCGAACCGGCGACCTCACAAGGAGGAAGCCGGCCCAACCACCACATGGGGAACCAACTGGGCTGGAAGGGGGTATAATGTTAAACTCTAATGTATATTAAACAAGTCTCCAATGAAATTCGAAATTTATTTCCCATAGTTCTCAAAAGATCAGTTACCAAAAAAAATCAATTTTGGGTTTCCTATTTTTTTTTCTTTCGATGGAAGACAACAGTTAATTGGAAATTGTCAATATTGATGAAAATTGTCAATATTATGTCAATATAATTTCTATTTAATATTATAAAATGGAAGACAGCTGTTAAGCACAACAACCTTCCATAGTCATCAATTTTCAATTTATAGCTTTAGTCGTTCAATTTATAGCTAAAGAAAGCGTGAAATTAGCTATAGAAGATATCTTTCCAGAATTATTAGTTACTTCAATGATACTACAGGTTTTGACCGTTGCTTCCGTACTCCGTCGTTAGAGGCGGTTACAGACGATTGACGACTACGCCACCACGATGGCAACGGCAACACCGACGATGGCCTACCGCCACCACCCCTCGGTCTCAAAATGGCATCTCCGTTACGGTTTCCGTTAAAATTCGGTTTCTTCGAGTTTGATGAACTACTACCAATACAATCGCCGGTAGTAACCGCTACCTGCATGGGCCACCAGGGATCAAGAGACGGTTGAACCGTTTGCCGTCTGCTTTCATTGGAGATATGGCTACTGCTCGAGAGTTATATTCATAGGGATGAATTTGTCGACGGGATCCATCAATAACATCGGTGGTGCGCAACGTCGTTTAACCGGCGAATGAGGGTTTTCGGGTAAGATTGACATGTGTGACGGTAGGAACCGTCATGTGTTTGACAAAAAAAATCTAATTTAAATGTATTCGATTCCGTGATTATTGATTTCTTTTCTGGATTGCCGGAGATTTTAATAACTGTTTTTTGTTTCGGTCCAAATACACAAAAACAAGGCAGTCCTAGTTTGTTCTAAAGTTCAAAAGAAAATTGCAGAAAAATTGATAGTGTACTCGGATTTGATGAACGGCAATTATCTGAATCCAAGCTGGTAAATTCCCTGATGAATAGAGCGATCGTGCTGATAACGTGAGAAAAACCAAAAAGAAATAGAGATAAACTGAATTATTTTCTTCATTCTATTCAACATTACAATATATAGATAAACATAACTATAAACCCTAAAGCACATAAGTAATGGGTTGGGCCTAAAATGTCTGGTTTATAACATTGAATTCTTTTTGGAAATTTTTAAAAAACTCAAAATCCCATAATCTCGGAGACATTGGTGTAAAACGTTTTCAAGTTGATTGATTTTGAGTTGCGGGTTCTCGAGTTGCATAACAATTGAGATTTCGAGTTATAAATTCGTTTAGAGTTCATCACCATCAACCATCGGAGCACCTCCTACATCAACCCCACTTCTGCGGCAATCACCGTTCACCAACGAACCAACGCCAACTCCAATAACTCCGCCGCAACACAATAGCGTCGACCATTCCGATCATCTTCACCAGCAATCATCATCCCTACCATTAACCACCATCCATCATCTCCGTCGACCATCACGCCACTACCTCTCCGCCGCATTCTTCTCCGATCAAGAGATCAGGGACTTGAAACTGTAGATCACCTTATCCGGTCATCACTACAACCTACATCACCCACAGGTCGTCGTCATCTTCATCACCAATCAACCTTCTGCGTTCATCAACATCACCACTCATCACTTCCAACGACGTACACTCACATCAACTACCTTCGATCCACCACCTTCATAACCTCTCCAACCGACAACAACTTCCGGACCCGCACACCACCCCGCACACCATCCCGCACACCACCCCGCGCACCACCCCGCACACCACCCCGCACACAACCCCGCACACCAAACATCGCACATCTTCATCTTCACTAAACATCACACATCTTCATAATCACCATATCTATAACATCATTGTTCATCAGCATCATCGTTCATCACCATACATTACAACCATCTTCAACGTGCACCAACTCCGACCACCTCACATCCCTTCAACCTCCTGCTTAACCGCTGTCAAACGACCGACTCCCACTACGTATAAAATCAACCACCTTCATACCCCCATCTCGTTCAATATCTTCGTCGTTAACCGACGACGACCACCGCAACTCCATTTACCGTTCATCGTCTCCGTCCACCCACACCACCGTGCACCATCGTCAACCTCCACCTCCCTTCCTGTACCTCTTCAATCTCTGGTCATCTTCTGCGTCATCTTCTCCGACGACCTCCTTCGAATACCTCCGTCTTCAACCTCCACCTTCATTATCATCTCCTGGAATCGCACCGTTCATCGATCATCATCATCGTCGCCTAACCGACCACTGTTGTGGCTGAATTCTTTGTTTATTTTTTATTTTTATTTTTTAATAATCAAATTTTCATTCAATCAACAGGGCAAGTTACACAAGAATAGCAGGTAGACGGGCAACAAACTGCGCCGCCATCCCCTTCTGAATAGAAAACCCTAATCTACTAAAAAAAAGCATCGCCCCGAGGGGTCGAAAAGTTGCTGTGGACCACACGCTTTACTCTAGTCAAGAATCAAACCGCCTCCGGCGCCAAGGAGCCAAACGTGTCAAACGCCAAGGGGATAAAGGCATGTTGATTATCCTCACAAGCTTTCGCGTGCTTTTCCACCTTTTTGACTCTGTTTTCAGTACCGCTTGCCCCGCCACAAACCCATTTTCCCAAAACCCGACTAGGGGGGATACAGCTGTGAGATCGACACAAGCATGTTTCCCGCCCTCCCAACCAAAAACTAGCACGTCAGCTGGGCGTAGGGTGGACCTCCCTTCTGCCGGGTCTGTAAGAAAATTAACCGGTGCCTCTTTCTTTTCCGAGATCCCTGCTCGCCTGAGAATATCCATTAACGCGTCTCGAACAAAGTCATGGCGATATTTAAACCCCAGCAACTCTCTACAGTGTAACGCATGCTCCCCGTATTTATCCAGGTATGCTTTATGGCAGACTGGGCAAGTTTCATCATTCGGGAACATGGGGATCATCAGACGGTACTTAAGGATTGACCAGTACTCCACCGCTGACATACGTTGACCCAGACCTTCAATAGGAATAACAGTTAAGAAATCCTTGGCGTGAGGCCTCTGTAGGCATTCAATGACGGCTTTCTGGCGGTGGGTAAATGGAAATCTTCTCCCAAACTTAGTGCGATTCGACAACATAGGGCATTCGCCAAAGTTTTCTGTGGCTTTTTGGGGGCGGTGTCCTTGTTAGAGAAACCGCCGAGATCAGAGACAGGGAGAGATTCATGCAAGCGTTCCAAGGCGCTGGCATAATCCGAGTCAGTGTTAGCAACCCCACTGTTACGTAAGATGTGGTCCTGCAACTCCTTAGATTGAGACCTGGAAGCCACAAAAGCATAGGCAGCCACATCCCGGGCCGAGAGAAGGCCCAACCCACCAAGCCGCATCGGCATGGTCGCGATCCGCCACTTGGGAGTTGCAGGACCAAGTTAGGGTTTTTTAATCGAACGAAGAAGACGAGTGACAACTTCTGAACATAATTTAGGTTTATTTTTAGAGTAAAGTCCTTTTTGAGTCCCTGTGGTTTGTGCATTTTAACTATTTGAATCCAAAAACTAAACATGTCTTGATTTGAGTCCCTGTGGTTTGTATTTTTAACCATTTGAATCAAAAACACAAACCTCATCCAAATCATGGACTAAAAGGATTGGATTCAAAGGGTTAAAAAAATACAAACCACAGGGACTCAAAGGGGTGGATGAGGTTTCATTTTGGATTCAAAGGGTTAAAAATACAAACCACAGGGACTCAAAGGGGTGGATGAGGTTTCATTTTGGATTCAAAGGGTTAAAAATACAAACCACAGGGACTCAAATCAAGACATGTTTGGTTTTTGGATTAAAATAGTTAAAATGCACAAATTACAGGGACTCAAAAAGGACTTTACTCTTATTTTTAATTATAATAATAATAATCATTATATAATTATTAGTTAATTAATACATAATCATTAATAATAAATATAATATAATAGTTTCTTTTAATAATATTATTCCATATTTTAAAAAGTTATATATATATATATATATATATAGTGTGAAGTTCATTGGGGAACACACAAAAAGTGGGGAACAGTGGGGAACCAACTCAAATGAACTCCGATTGGACTCATTCTAGCGGCGTTGGAACCGGCTCATCAAACCCTAATTAGGATCTCTTAAACCTAAACCCTAAATCATAACCCCTAAACCCTAAATATATTAGGGTTTGGCTTTTAGGTTTAGCCTTTAGGGTTTAGCTTTTAGGGTTTATAGTTTAGATTTTACGGTTTAGCTTAGGTTTTAGCCTTATTTTTTAGCTTTAGGGTTTAGAGTTTAGGAGTTAGGATTTAGGGTTTAGGGTTAAGAGATCCTAGTTAGGGTTCGACGAGCCAGTTCCAACGCCGCTGAATTGAGTCCAATCGGAGTTCGTTTGAGTTGGTTCTGTAACAACTCTCATCAAAATTACTATTTCTTATCTTATTATGTCCAATAGGAAACCCTAATTGAGACCCCCAAGTAATCCTGCATAACCCCTAAAATTTTCAGAACAATCAGAATCAGGATCAGGGCCCCTAAAACTCAGGGGGGGTATTCCCCATTGACGATTATCATCACAGTTTACAATAGAAATCGAATTTTAAGAAACCGTCGACTCAGCTAAGCTACTGAGACACGAGGCTACCCTATGCTAAAACCGACTCCGTCGCGCCACGCGACAGGCCCTCGCGCCACGCGGGCGCGCCGTTTTTCAGATATAAATAGGGGAGTTTGGCACTTGATTTCTGGCGTTGGTTCGACGTAAAAACTCAATTCGTACACTGAGATATCATCTAATTACTCCAAAAACACACACGATCACGGAATTCTGCCGCGATAACAGGGTAATAACTCGATCACTGCTACGATTTAATGTCCGATCGATAAAAACCAATTCGATGGATGTTTAAGTGCTGCTCAAATTCTGCCGCGATAACAGGGTAATAACTCGATCATTGCTACGATTTGATGTTTAAGTATCGCACTTTGTCATTCATTGTGAAGGTTTTGATCTCTTGAGTTGTCGTAAAAGTTGGATTAAAGTTACTAACCTAGTTTTCGTGTGCATTGTTATTTGAATTAGGTTAACAGGCTTATCAGTAGGCTAAACTCTGCCCGGTTAAACTTGCAATATGAGTCATTCTCTTTTTATCAAATTGTTTTCTTAAAACTCTACTTGTTTCAAGAGTTATAATTACAGGGATTAAGTCTTTGTAATCTTCAATTACTGCCGGTATGTGGGGTTTTGTACACATCACTTGTTTCCCGTCACCATTGGACAACGAGTTAGCCAATGGGTGATCTGACCATAGTCACAGATATAGTCGAGTGACAAATACCGATTTGGGGTAATTGGTTGATATAAACAATGTAATCACCCTTAATACTGTATATTATAACAATGTGTCGTTTTGTGCAACTTGAATGACTCGCCAGTATTTCCCGCTGATAAAACCTTTTTAAAACATGTTTCAGGTGATCTGCTGTGATCAAGGAAAAAGTGCCGCGTAGCACTACAAGCTTGAAGAAGTGGCTTAATAAAAATAAAGAAACATGTTTTTATAAAATAGGGATTTCCCAGTAAAATTCCCTTATTGTAAATTACGGGGCTTGTCCCACATTATGAAATAAAATAATCGGGCATTTTCAAGTTTAAACGATCATGTTAATAATTCCGCTGCCAAATTAAATAAATACCACGGGGTTTCTGTCCCGCGGCTCCTGGACCGGGTCAAACCGGGCCGAGGGCCGTGACAGAAAAAGGTGGTATCAGAGCCACTGATTTAAGCCAATTAAGTATTTAGAAATACTTAATTTTTCTGATTGCCATTCTGTGATTATATGAAAGTTCAAGTTACAAAATTTTAACTTTGAATTTTGTGTGTTTCTTCATATCTGCTAAACAGCATGAATGAGTTGTCTGAAGCTCATCAGAATCTCAATCTCTATTCTGTTAATGTGGAAGTGTCCAGAGACTTCACCGGTTATTGTGCCGATATTGATGAACCTATGGAATTTCAATCCCAACCTACGGAGAAACCCAAGCCAAAGAAGAGGAGAAGATTCGTGGGCTGGAGGCGTGTGCGCAGGAAGAAACCAGCGACACGGAAAGTTATAAAGATGGAAGATCCCAAAGATAAAGGCAAAGGAATAGAGATTGGGGAAAGTTCCAGGCAAGACCAGGGAATGCTATCCTGGGTGGAGCTGGATCATAAACTGGCACTTAGTGACCTCATCGGACCTGCCGGTGAAAACCTCTTTTATTACCCAGCGGAAGCACAACATCCAGTTGATCTAGAGCCTGATATCCCAGATCCTATTATCCACTCCCAACCTTTACCAGCAGAGCTAGAAGATTGGTGGACCACCGACTGGCAATTTCAGAATCTCCTAAATAACCCTAATACCTTTTTCCCCCAGTTTGACCCGGAGCCTCCACTACACCCACCTATGAGCTCCGAAAACTTGGCAGAACTCCGCCATTATGGCGAGGAGCTGGTGGACGCAGGAAACAGAATCCGAGAAGTAGGGGAGAGGATATCCTGGAAGCACGACGAGAGGGAACGTCGTTTCTAAAATGCCAGTTGACGGGATCGTATGTGGTTGTGGGAATGCGTGTGTTTAATAATAAAAAAATATAATTATGTGAAATAACTAAAAATAAAACTTTTGTTAGATAACGGGTGTGTACGGAAGCATACTATAATATATATAAAAACGGAAGTCGAAAAATCGACAATTTTGGCTATACGTGTTGACATGGTTATGTGTGATTATTTTAGTGTGTTTAGTTGTTATTTAAAAATTTATGCTAATCACTTATATATATTAATTACCAGATGGAACACGCTGGTAATGAACCAGTTAACGAAGTTAACCAATCTGAGCAAAACCATGAAGATCAATTTCTGAATAGGCAAGATATCGAGAACATCGTTGCTCAAGGTATAGCCAATGCTATTCCAGCAATCCTTGTTGCTGCCCGAAATCCAGTTGAACCTCAACAAATTATTCCTAGCAAACGTACTCATGAAGACAACTTCAGTAATAGCGTAAATGGAGGCGGTAACATTAATAATAACGATAATGATGTACTGCAAGCCCCAATTCTCAAAAGAATGAAAGCTGCAACGCCTGGTTGCACTTACAAGGAATTCCTTGCCTGTAAACCGGCTGAATTTGCAGGCAATGAAGGGGCGACTGCGGCGCTGCGATGGTTGGCGAAAACCGAGGCAGTAATCAAAATAAGTAAATGTGCCGAGGAAGATAAAGTCATGTATGCTTCTCATCTTTTCAAGGAAGAAGCATTAGAATGGTGGAATACGGTGTTGCAAGCCAAGGGAAGTGACATGGCCTATGCCATGAGTTGGGAGGAGTTTAAACGTCTGGTGGAAAGAAAATTCTGCCCAGAATATGAAAAAGAACAA
Organism: Helianthus tuberosus; assembly: GCA_030545235.1. Lineage (NCBI taxonomy): Eukaryota > Viridiplantae > Streptophyta > Magnoliopsida > Asterales > Asteraceae > Helianthus > Helianthus tuberosus. The sequence goes on from CM060436.1 coordinate 31,262,458, forward strand.
ATGGCGAACAAATTTCTGAGCCACCGGATGGTGGATGTTGATTGTCGAGGGTATACTTCGAAGTTTTTCGAATATGCTCGAATTGTGCCTATCTTGGCTTCGCCAGAGCCGGTACTTATTTCTCGCTACATCTGGAGTTTAATTAGCGAGATCCGTGATATTGTCAAAGCTGCGAGACCCCGCACGATCGATGATGCGGTGGAATTAGCCAACACTTTGACAGACGGACTGGTGCATACGCGAGAAGAAACTAGGAAGAAGGAATTAGCTCAGAAAATTACCGAAGGATTTCGTGTGTGTAATAATAGCAATTTCAAGAAAAGAGGAACTAGGCAATCTTCCACTCCGCCGTTCTGCAGAAACTGCAAAAAGAAACATTTTGGAAAATGTAATGAACCCTGCAACTTCTGCAAAGCTATAGGACATCGTGAAGAAGATTGCAAAAAGAAAACAAGGGTCTGCTATAACTGTGGAGAAGCTGGGCATTTCAAACCAGAATGCCCTAAGTTGGTCAAACCAGCGGATAACAAGGCTAAACCTGCAGAAGGAACTACCAAGAAAAATGTAAGAGCCTTCCAATTGACTACGCAAGAAGCTGAATTGATTCCTGACGTAATAGCCGGTACGTTCCTAGTTCACAACGTTTATGCGAGAGTATTATTTGACTCTGGTGTAAACCAAAGTTTTATCAATACTTCATTCTGCCAAGCTCTTAAGCTACCTTTAACAAAACTTAGACAAGTTTTTATAGTAGAAACGGCAGACGGGAACTCTGTTAATATAGACACGATTTTGCAAAAAGAAAATATAGAACTTTCAGGTCATAAATTTTCTGCAAACCTATTACCCATGAAATTAGCTGGATTCGATGTCGTGTTAGGAATGGATTGGTTAGTAGCCAACCATGCTCGAATCCTCTGTGATAAAAACTCCATAGAAATTCATGCACCCACAGGAGAAGTAATTAGGGTTACCGGAGATAAGCCGCGAAAACCCATGAAGTTCATTTCAGTAATGAAAGTTGCTAGTTATGAACGAAAGCAGGGAATAGTGTATATGATTTCGGTAATCATTAGCACTAAGGGTAAGGAACTTAAGGAAATTCCTGTAGTATCAGAATACTCGGATGTATTCCCAGAAGAACTACCAGGATTACCACCAGATAGGGAGGTAGAATTTAGAATTCATTTGATTCCTGGAACTACACCTGTAGCAAAAGCACCCTATCGTTTAGCACCCACCGAAATGTTAGAACTGAAAAAGAAATTAGATGAATTTCTTAGCAAAGGATTCATACAACCTAGTTCATCCCCTTGGGGAGCACCAGTGTTGTTCGTAAAGAAAAAGGATTGTTCGATGCGAATGTGTATCGATTATAGGGAACTGAATAAGGTTACAATTAAGAATCGATACCCATTACCGAGGATTGATGATCTCTTTGATCAGCTTCAAGGAGCTAGATATTTTTCTAAGATCGACTTGCGCTCCAGATATCATCAATTGAAAGTACAAGAAGAGGACATACCTAAAACTGCTTTCAGAACTAGGTATGGTCATTACGAGTTTACAGTCATGCCCTTTGGACTAACAAATGCTCCTGCAACATTTATGGACATGATGAATATGATCTGTAAACCGTACTTGGATAAATTTGTAATTGTCTTCATCGACGATATACTTATTTATTCCAAAAGTCAAGATGAGCATTGTGAGCACCTGCATACACTCTTAACTTTGTTAAGAAAGGAGAAGCTTTACGCCAAATTCTCGAAGTGTGAATTTTGGCTACAGGAGGTGCAATTTTTAGGACACATGGTGAATCATGAAGGTATTCACGTAGATCCCTCCAAGATAGAAGCGATCACCAAATGGAAGGTCCCGCAATCAGCTACAGAAGTTAGAAGTTTTCTAGGCTTAGCTGGATACTATAGGCGCTTTATTAAGGATTTCTCTAAGATTGCTGTGCCATTAACTAAGCTAACCTGTAAAACAGTTAAGTTTGAATGGGGACCTAAGCAAGAAGAGGCTTTTAGGATTTTAAAGCAAAGGTTAACAAACGCCCCAATTCTTGCCTTACCAGAAGGGACAAAAATTTTTGAAGTATATTGTGATGCTTCTAAGCTAGGATTAGGATGTGTGCTAATGCAACCCAAAAAGGTAATTGCGTATGCATCAAGGCAATTGAAAAAGCACGAGGAAAATTATACGACACATGACTTAGAATTAGGGTCGATAATTTTTGCCCTTAAGATTTGGAGACACTATTTGTATGGAAGTAAGTTTACTGTCTATACAGATCATAAGAGTTTAAGATACATATTTGGGCAAAAAGAATTGAATATGAGGCAAAGAAGATGGATGGAAATTCTAAGTGACTACGACTGTGATATTCAATATCACGAAGGAAAGGCAAATGTAGTTGCAGATGCCTTAAGTCGTAAGTATCATGAAAAGCAAAAGCGAGTTCGTGCTCTTAGAATAAGTTTACAATTAGATTTAATAGAAAAATTGAAAAATGTTCAAGCCACAGCAATCAAGGATGATGCTGAAGGAATGAAAGGAAGAATAAAGGAATTAGAGCAAGGAGCTGATGGAATTTGGAAATTCCACAACAGAAGGATTTGGGTACCTAAGCAAGGAGAATTAAGAAATAAGATTTTAGAGGAAGCCCATAAAACTAGGTATACCATGCACCCTGGAAATAATAAAATGTACCAAGATTTAAGGAATAATTTCTGGTGGATAGGAATGAAAAAGGACATAGCTAGATATGTATCTAAGTGTTAACTTGTTCACAAGTTAAGGCTGAACACCAGAAACCTTCAGGATTACTCCAACAATTAGAAATGCCTGTTTGAAAGTGGGAACTAATAACCATGGATTTTGTTACTAAGTTACCCAAAACTAGAAAAGGTAACGACGCGATTTGGGTAATTGTGGATCGATTAAGCAAATCAGCTCATTTTCTACCCATGAAGGAAACCTTTAGCATGGAAAGGTTAGCCAAATTATACGTAGACGAAGTAGTATCCTTACATGGAGTTCCACTCTCCATTATATCGGATAGAGATAGTTGTTTCACTTCGCATTTTTGGACAAGTTTCCAAGAAGCCATGGGGACTAAATTGAACTTGAGCACTGCATATCATCCCCAAACAGACGGACAAAGTGAAAGGACGATCCAAACCCTGGAAGACATGCTCAGGGCATGTGTAATAGATTTTGGTGGAAACTGGGATGACCACCTACCCTTAATTGAATTCTCCTATAACAATAGTTACCATGCAAGCATTGAAGCTGCCCCATTCAAAGCACTGTATGGGCGAAAGTGCAGAACTCCAGTTTGTTGGGCAGAAATAGGAGAAAGCCAATTATCAGGTCCTGAAATAGCACAAGAAACTACCGACAAGATCACTCAAATCAAGGAGAGATTAAAGACGGCTCGAGATCACCAGAAGAGTTACGCAGACAATCGAAGCAAGCCACTGGAATTTCAAGTCGGAGATAAGGTACTCTTGAAAGTTTCTCCTTGGAAAGGAGTAGTTCGATTCGGGAAGAAGGGAAAGCTGAGTCCAAGGTACGTAGGACCATTCCCAGTAATCCAGTGAATATGACCAGTTGCCTATCGTTTACAACTACCAGAAGAGTTAGCCGGGGTACATGACGTATTCCATGTATCCAACCTTAAGAAATGTCTATCCAACGAATCCCTGGTAGTACCTCTTCAAGATGTAGAGGAAAATGAAAAGTTAAAATTTGTTGAGAAGCCACTGCAAATAGAAGACAGAAAGGTCAAGTTTCTCAAGCACAAGCGACTAGTGCTGGTTAAAGTCAAGTGGGATTCAAAGAGAGGACCTGAGTACACTTGGGAGCTGGAATCAGAGATGAAGCGAAAATATCCCTACTTGTTCCAGTAAATCTCGAGGACGAGATTTTTTATAAGGTGGGGAGGATGTAACAACTCTCATCAAAATTACTATTTTTTATCTTATTATGTCCAATAGGAAACCCTAATTGAGACCCCCAAGTAATCCTGCATAACCCCTAAAATTTTCAGAACAATCAGAATCAGGATCAGGGCCCCTAACACTCAGGGGGGGTATTCCCCATTGACGATTATCATCACAGTTTACAATATAAATCGAATTTTATGAAACCGTCGACTCAGCTAAGCTACTGAGACACGAGGCTACCCTATGCTAAAACCGACTCCGTCGTGCCACGCGACAGGCCCTCGCGCCACGCGGGCGCGCCGTTTTTCAGATATAAATAGGGGAGTTTGGCACTTGATTTCTGGCGTTGGTTTAACGTAAAAACTCAATTCGTACACTGAGATATCATCTAATTACTCCAAAAACACACACGATCACGAAATTCTGCCGCGATAACAGGGTAATAACTCGATCACTCCTACGATTTAATATCCGGTCGATAAAAACCAATCCGATGGATGTTTAAGTGCTGCTCAAACTCGGGTTATACTTTGTCGTTCGTCGTGAATTTGATGGATGTTTAAGTATCGCACTTTGTTATTCATTGTGAAGGTTTTGATCTCGTGAGTTGTCGTAAAAGTTGGATTAAAGTTGCTAACCTAGTTTTCGTGTGCATTGTTATTTGAATTAGGTTAAAAGGCTTATCAGTAGGCTAAACTCTGCCCGATTAAACTTGCAATGTGAGTCATTCTCTTTTTATCAAAATGTTTTCTTAAAACTCTACTTGTTTCAAGAGTTATAATTACAGGGATTAAGTCTTTGTAATCTTCAATTACTGCCGGTCTGTGGGTTTTTGTATACATCACTTGTTTCCCGTCACCATTGGACAATGAGTTAGCCAATGGGTGATCTGACTATAGTCACAGATATAGTCGAGTGACAAATACCGATTTGGGGTAACTGGTTGATATAAACAATGTAATCACCCTTAATATTGTATATTATAACAATGTGTCGTTTTGTGCAACTTGAATGACTCGCCAGTATTTCCCGCTGATAAAACCTTTTTAAAACATGTTTCAGGTGATCTGCTGTGATCAAGGAAAAAGTGCCGCGTAGCACTACAAGCTTGAAGAAGTGGCTTAATAAAAATAAAGAAACATGTTTTTATAAAATAGGGATTTCCCAGTAAAATTCCCTTATTGTAAATTACGGGGCTTGTCCCACATTATGAAATAAAATAATCGGGCATTTTCAAGTTTAAACGATCATGTTAATAATTCTGCTGCCAAATTAAATAAATACCACGGGGTTTCTGTCCCGCGGCTCCTGGACCGGGTCAAACCGGGCCGAGGGCCGTGACAGGTTCCCCGTTGTTCCTCAATAAACCTTCCCCTATATATATATAGGGTGGGGTTCTAGAGTGAACACTATTGTATTTGCGAACTGAGTGAACAAATCCTGGCCATTGATCTACACACGTGTATGGCCAGGATCTCATCATCAAATCGTAAAATACACTAGTGTATTTCAACAACAAATCATGGCCATTGATCTATACATATGTATGGCCAGACTTAGTTCACTCAGTTCGCAAGCTACACTAGTGTTCACTCTTGAACCTAATCATATATATATATATATATATATATATAAAGGTTTATTAAAATTTAAAAAAAATGGGGTTTGTTATTGTTTGGTAAAAAGATTTTTGACAGGTTTCGAGTGTGCGACTTGTGCTATGCGATTTGAGCAAGTGTGCGGACTAGTGTACGGTTTGATTGGGCAGTGTGCGGTCTGTTACTTGGATTGTGGACTGATAAAGTGTGCTGCCGAACTGAGAAGTGTATGACTTCAGTGTATGCGGCCCAAATATAGTGTGCGAGTGTGGGCAAATAAATTATCGAGGGATCACATTTCTGGGGGATCACATCTTAGAAATGTCTTCTTAGAAAGAAGTGTTTAAGCAGAAACTAGCCAGTTTCAGATACTTTCCTGGTGAATCTATAGAAGCGTTGATTGGCCGGTTTACTGAACTGCTCTTAGAAACGAAGATGGCAGAAATTGTGGTGTCTACATACTGGAGCAACAAGAAGCTTCTGGATGCTATACAAAGGATTCCAGATCAGGCAAATGGTAGTTGGTTTAGCAATGTTAATCAGATAGTGTTGACAACCAACTGTTGCTGTTACAGAATAAAGCCGAATGAGCTGATCTCACTCATCAAATCATATGATACGGCTTGCAAGCAGAAAGCTCAATACACACGTCTACTGCGCCTTGCTTCTCCACTCCTGTTGTTCCTACTGCTCCACTACCTACTGTGGTTTGCTCACCCACTTCTGCTGATTCATCACTGAATTTAGAATCAGGTCGTGGTGCAGGTTTTCAGATTCATGAATTCACTCCTACTCCTACTGAGGTATGTGTAGATAATATCTGCTGTACTAGCGCATGTAGAGAAAAACTTAGTGATTTCAAAGAGCAGGCTGACTCACTCGTTATGCAACTTCAAATATCCAAATCTGATGAATATCAGATTAAATTTCAGGCGTTTTGTCCTTTATGTTTGTCTTAAATTTCAAATTCAAATTCAGGCGCTGTCCTTTATGTTTGTCTTAAATTTCAAATGAGGTGGTTAAGCAAAGCGACAGCGGCGGCAGCCGCAGATTCTCCGGCGGGGGGGTGATTTTTCAGAGATGATATGATGATGGTAGGTGGATGATGATGAAATGGGGGTATTATCAGGGTTTTAAGAGGGGAAGCACAAGTGGGGAGGGGAAATGACTGTTTACCCTCATGTGCAATGCATGTGACATAATTTAACAAAAAAATCTTACTGGGTTTGGCTTAAAGTACATAACTTGCAAGATTTTAGAACATTAAGGACAGAACCCGTCAATTTTAAAGGTAAAGGATAGCGCCTGAAATTTGAGACAAACATAAAGGACAAAACTTGTAATTTACTCAAAAGAAAATTAACGGATATAAGGTGTCACACCCCGATATTTCCACGTTTGACCGGTGGGCCCGGTGGGGGAGTATCGTGACGTAGTTGGTAACATTATAGTCAAACAACACAATATTTAAATGCACAGCGGAAGCAAAAGATAGATATATTTCAACCGAATATAATTGTAATATCAAGTATCACAACAGTTGAAAATAATCCACAGGTGGATCAAAAATAAATAGGAAACATTGTTCAGCAGTTTTGACATCCAAGCTTGCGAGACTTATTGTGGACGCTAGGAGAAAGCCAGCCTAGTTCGCGTAGTACCTGCACTTAACCTTTTTGGGAAAATACGTAAGTTTACACTGGTAAATACAATCAACCGACTCATTTTGAAAAGTTTAATAAAATTGATTTGAATGCATGTGGCACAAACTTTTTATAACTTGGGATAATTATTTGAATATAATACTTGTAAAAGAATTACATGTTCCTTATGCGTTCAGTAGCCCGATCCGTAGACTGGGTTAAAGATCAATAGACACACCACATTATTTATTTATGCACTGACGGGTGTACGCCTACACCCCGTGCTCAGGTCGTGGCCATCTCGTAAGATGATGCCAAGGATATCCGGGACATGGTCATTAACCCCCCAAAGGCTTTTAGCAAACAAAACATTTCAAAACGGAGCATATCAATGATTTAACCTCTATTCGATTAAAGATTCAATGCCAGACCAAGCGGTATTTTACATACCGTACCCCAAGCCCGTATAAGGGAAAATAAGTTCAAAGTATTTACCTTTGCAAGTATCAATCACAAATAGCAAGTGCGTGTAGCTTTTACCGGGTCTCCTATTTTGGAACGAAGGTTTATAATAACCTATTAGAATCCTAACGGGTCTTTAATTAAGCCTAAACTTAGACCGGTTAGTTTTACGGAAAGATACGGTTCAAACGCATGATTAAGCGAAGACCGGAATAGAATGTGATTTAGACCCGACAAGTTTGAAGACTTGTATAATATGGGTAATCTAAACACATTCTGGATTTTGAGATAAAAACGATAAGGTTTGACCCGTTTCCGCTAGTTTATGCAAACTAGTTACATAAACCGAACCGAATGCGCATGAGGCGTAACGGGTAATCATGAGAGTCATTTACAGGTTTCCTAAGTTAATATGCCTTAAATAGGTTGTGATATCAGTAGGATACCTTCCATTATGCCCAAAATGAGTTTAATCTCAATTTAAGTCCCGTAGGGGTATTTTGGTCATTTTAAAGATTATAAAAGAGATTAAATGAAATTCTGAGATTCAGGTCCGAATACATTAGTAAAATAACTTAATTTATCAGGTTATATCAGTTGGTGATAAGTCTTATATGACAAAATGGTTTTAAACCCATACTAGGTGTTTAATACGCGTAAAAAGCCGTTTTAAGCGTTTTCCGGGTTATACAGGAAATCTGAGTTTTCTGATCAGGTTATAAAGTTCAAAATACTACATTTATTATATAAAATCAGTAGCAATTGGATTGGTGTCAAAATATTATGTAAAACTCATTTTATGAACAAAAAAGGTATAATCGGTATTTCCCGAATCAACGCCATAACCTTAGGTTATGGGCAGGTTAAAAATAATTTAAAAAATCTTTAAAAATCCCAAAATATTATCTTACATCAGTGGGTAAAAGGTTTGGTGTCAAAAATTGGGTTTAGATAGGCTTTATGCTAATTGCGCCGTTTAATTAACAAAAAGCTTTTTAAATGCGCTATTTAGCATAACTCCTATTCTGGACCTCGAACTGATGTGAAACTTTAGGGACATGTTTATAAATCAGTAACAAAGATTTTTGTTCTCTCACATTTCCAAAATTCTCGTTTTATGGTCAAAAGGGCATTATGGTCAACATTAAGCAATTAACGGAAACGTGTAAATGAATCGGACAATCAACGAGCCAACCACAGAGGTTTATACCAACATGTAGCCTGGTCCTAAGGAAGCTCTAAGGCATGTCCAAATCATACTAAATTGGGTCAGAACTGAAGTCAAAGCAAAAGTCAAAGTTTTGCGACTTTCGGTTCCGAACCGGGTCTAAACAGAAAATTGTCGGGTCGAACATGCTTAGACATGTTCTTACATTTATTACTAAGTTATATGAGTGGTAAAATAGGTTTCATGCCTTCTACATTGCTAATTACATGTTAATTCGCAAATTAAGTTTCTGTTGACTTTTTATAAACAACTTTGACCCGACATTTGATCTAGTTAGAGCGGGAATCAGAGGGTGCCCTTTTAAGGGTTTATTGCCCACATAATTACCAACTTATAACTACCTTCAATTCGACTAATCACTGGACCATTAATTATTAATCGCTAAGTCAAACGTTAATTACGACGGTTTGACTTTTAAGCTAATAACTAAGCAAAACTCAACTAAGGCAGATCAAGGTTACTTACCAAGGTCTAATGCACGATTAGAGATGCTTGGGGACTGATCTCATTCTCCAGGAAGCTCCACAAATGCAGATGGAAGGTGTGATCAAAATGTTGCAACATGAGGGCCTTTTTATAGTGATTTTGATCTCATTAGATCATGACAACCAATGCTACAACTGATCATGGATCATCCACAAGTGTCCCTAGTGCCTAGGAACTGTTAGGGGTCGCCCATGGAAGTGAAAATATCTTTTTAAGTCGGTTACATGCTTATAACAGGAAACTGTCATGATTCTGTTCGCTGTGCATGCCTTACGAACCGTAAGGCTTGACCTTTACGGTCCGTAAGCTTGTTCCAGAAGGCATAAATTTGTTGGCCATTCAAGCTCCGAACAGGCAACCATGCAATACGAAATTGGGCCACTATTTTCAGTAGGGGGCCTCTTGAACAGGTCCTAAACAGTTAAGACCACTATGAAATGTTCTAAAGTTGCCTTGGACTTTAACGAAAGCCATAAACGAAGGTTTGTCGTGCATTTCTTTGTAGGATTCCACTCTTGCAATTACGAATCAATCATTGTTAGTATTTACCGGATTTGAGTATATCAGATGTTTATAATATACATTAGGGTCTTGGGATTTATAATGAGGTCGTTCAGAGGTATAAATTAACATGACGACACTTTTAAATCCTGCCATACATCTTTAACTAGATCCGGGTTTATAACACTTTTTGTCTTACATGACACGTGTCGTTATTTTATTGAATACAAATTTTCGAGGTGTTACATCCTCACCCCCTTAAAAGAAATCTCGACCTCGAGATTTACTGAAATAAATGAGGGTACTTTTATTTCATTGTGGACTCAACCTCCCATGTGTATTCGGGACCTCTACGGGCATCCCATTTAACCTTTATGATCGGTACATGCTTCCTTCGAAGCTTCTTAACCTGTCGATCCTCGATCGACACAGGTTTTTCAACAAACTTCAAGCTCTCTTCTATGTGCACATCTGTATGTGGTATGACTAGTGATTCATCAGCGAAACACTTCTTCAGATTGCAGATGTGGAATACATTGTGAATACCACTGAGCTCTTCAGGTAATTTTAACTTATAAGCAACTGATCCGACACATTCGATGACCTCGAATGGTCCTATGTATCTCGGGCTTAACTTACCTTTCTTACCAAATCGCATTACTCCCTTCCAGGGTGATACTTTAAGCAACACTTTATCACTTACCTCGAATTTCAGAGGTTTACGCTTTAGATCTGCGTAGCTTTTCTGCCTATCCCTGGCAGCTTTCAGGCGGTCACGAATCTGGACAATCTTGTCCGTCGTTTCAAAGACTATTTCCGGTCCTGTCAGTTGGACATCTCCAACTTCCGCCCAACAAACGGGCGTTCTGCACTTTCTACCGTACAAGGCCTCGAAAGGCGCAACCTTGATGCTGGTATGGTAGGTATTGTTATATGAGAACTCGATTAATGGCAGGTGGTTATCCCAACTACCACCTAAGTCAATCACACATGCACGAAGCATGTCTTCCAAAGTTTGGATAGTACGCTCACTCTGGCCGTCCGTCTGAGGATGGTAAGCCGTACTAAAATTTAAGCGCGTGCCCAAAGATTGTTGGAAACTTTTCCAAAAATGAGATGTGTATCTAGTATCCCTGTCGGAGATAATAGACACTGGTACGCCATGTAGAGATACACTCTTATCTACGTACAATTGGGCTAACATGTCGGAGCTATAGGTCTCCTTAATGGGTAGGAAATGTGCTGACTTAGTCAGTCTATCTACTATCACCCATATCGTATCATTTCCTTTCCTTGTCTTTGGCAACTTGGTGATGAAATCCATCGTCACCATTTCCCACTTCCACGTGGGAAGTTCAGGCTGTTGTAGCAAACCTGACGGCTTTTGATGTTCTACTTTGACTTGCGCACACGTCAAGCATTTAGCTACATAGGAAGCTACAGACTTCTTCAAGCCTATCCACCAATACTTTGCCTTTAGATCCTGGTACATCTTGTCAGCTCCAGGATGAACGGAGTATTTAGAACTGTGGGCTTCCTGGAGGATAACATCTCGAAGTCCTCCATAAATTGGAACCCATATTCGTCCATTTAACCTCAAAATTCCGTCCTTGCCATAGGATAACTGTTCTTCAGTTACTCCTAGCTTTTCATTAGGATAGTTAGCTTCCAACACAGCTTCCTTCTGTGCAGCTAACAACCTTTCGTTCAAACCATTCTTTATCTCAATGCTCTTGGCATTGATTCGGATGGGTTTCACCCTTTCCTTTCAACTCAAGGCATCGGCGACTACATTCGCCTTGCCAGGATGGTATCTTATCTCACAATCATAATCATTCAAGGTTTCCATCCAACGTCGTTGCCTCATGTTCAAATCCTTTTGGTTAAACAGGTGCTGGAGGCTCTTGTGATCAGAATAGATCACACACTTAATGCCATATAAATAGTGCCTCCATAGCTTTAGTGCAAATACAACGGCACCCAACTCCAAGTCATGGGTGGTGTAATTCTTTTCATGCACCTTTAACTGACGTGAAGCATAAGCAATAACTTTGCCTTTCTGCATAAGCACACATCCCATCCCGGTGTGTGATGCATCACAATATACCACAAACTCTTCTATTCCATCAGGCAATGTCAACACTGGTGCATTGCTTAGCTTCTGCTTAAGGATATCAAAGGATTCTTGCTGCTTAGGGCCCCAATCGAACTTTATTTTCTTCCTAGTCAAAGAAGTTAGGGGTGCAGCAATCCTTGAAAAATTTTCAATGAAACGCCTATAATATCCTGCCAATCCCAAGAAACTGTGAATTTTTGTGGGCGTCTTCGGTTCTTGCCAATTCATGACAGCTTCAACCTTAGCGGGATCCACTTGGATACCATGCTCACTAACCACATGTCCAAGGAATTGGACTTCTCGAAGCCAGAATTCACACTTCGAAAATTTGGCGTAAAGCTTCTCCTGTTGAAGTAGTGAAAGAATACATCGAAGATGCTTCTCATGATCAGCTTGGTTCTTCGAGTAGATGAGGATGTCGTCAATGAAGACGATGAAAAATTTGTCCAAGTAGGGCTTGCAGACGCGATTCATGAGATCCATGAATGCGGCAGGTGCATTAGTGAGTCCAAAAGGCATCACTAGGAACTCGTAATGGCCATAACGAGTCCTAAATGCAGTCTTGTGTACATCTTCATCTTTAACCTTCAATTGATGATAGCCTGACCTCAGATCGATCTTAGAGAAGTAACTTGCCCCTAGAAGTTGATCGAACAGATCGTCGATCCTGGGCAACGGGTAGCTATTCTTGATAGTGACCTTATTAAGCTCACGGTAATCGATGCACAGATGCATCGATCCATCCTTCTTCTTGACAAATAAGATTGGTGCTCCCCAAGGAGACGAACTAGTTCTAATGAAACCCTTGGCTAGCAATTCATCTAGTTGCGTTCTCAATTCCTTCATCTCTGTTGGTGCCAACCTATAAGGCGCCCTTGCTACTGGTGCTGCTCCAGGGATGATGTCAATTCTGAATTCCACTTGCCTATCTGGTGGTAAACCAGGTAGTTCTTCACGAAAAACTTCAGGGTATTCAGAAATAACAGGGATATCTTCAATCTTAGGCTTCGGCTCATCCATAGTCACTTGTGCCACGTAGATGACACAACCCTTCTTTAAACACGTAGAGGCCTTGAGCATAGTCACTTGCTCAGGCAGTCCATACTGGGTATCTCCCTGAATGGTAAGTGATTCACCAGATGGAGTCTTGATCACCACTTGCTTCTTATTGCAGACAATCTGGGCCTGGTTATGAGATAACCAGTCCATTCCCAAAACTATGTCGAAACCGGCTAACTTCAAAGGAAGTTGGGACAAAGGAAAAGAGTGGTTCCTAATGGATATAACACATCCATCTAACACAGTTGAGACGGTTTCTATGGTTCCATCAGCTAATTCCACCTCATACTTCACACTTAAGGTTTTTACTGGTAATTTCAACAACTCATAAAACTTATTATCCACAAATGATTTATCAGCTCCTGAATCAAATAACACTCTCGCATAAACATCATTTATAAGGAAGGTACCTGTGATCACATTGTCGTCCTGCACAGCTTCCTTTGCATCCATCCTGAAGACCCTAGCATTGGTCTTCTTTCCTTCATCAGCTTTCTTTGCATATTTTGGGCAATTTGTCTTGATGTGCCCTTTTTCGTTGCAACTGTAGCATGTTGCGTCCTTCAGTTTCTTGCACTCTAGGGTCTTATGTTCTGAAGATTTGCAAATCCCACATGGCCTCGGCTGAGACTGGGATTTCGACTCAAGTCTGCACCTCCCAAAGTGGTGCTTCTGACAAGTCTTACACTTGGGCTTATCTCCAGATTGATGCCCATCCTTCTTAGAACCAGACCCCTTCTTGTGGTCATTGTTTCCCCGGTGCTTCTTATCTGACCGTCGTGAATTGTCATCTTTACGCTTCCTTTTCTCGGCATCCGTGTTCCTCAGCGATCTCTGTCTGACCGCGTCCAGTGTGAGGGACAAAGATATATCAGCTACCGATCTGAAAGTAGCTGGTCGAGAGGCTTTTACACTTGCCTTTATCTCTGGGGCTAAACCCCCAATGAAATGAGCTATTATTTTTGGTTCCGGGGTCACCAGATAAGGAACCAACCTTGACATTGTATTAAAGCTCGTAAGGTAAGCTTGGAAATCCATATTTTTCATTACCAATGACAGAAAATCCGACTCAATCTTTTCAACCTCATGCTGAGGACAGTAGTTTTCCCTGATCAGGGTAACAAATTGTTCCCACGTCATATTGTACAGTGGAATCTTCCCAGTAGCTTGAATCAACGATCTCCACCAGGCTAAGGCCTCACCTTTGAACGATTGGGATACAAATTTTACCACATCCCTATCAGCGCACCCGCTGATATTAACTACAGTGTCCATCTCATCCAGCCATGTCATGCAGTCTATAGCCACTTTTCCCTAGTGAAATCCCTGGGTTTGCATGAAACAAAGTATTTGTAGGAGCAACCCTTATCACGGGGTCCTTGATTTCAGTATTACCCTTTGAGACGGGACACTTTGCTGATTTGAAGAGTGACGATCGTCATCACCTTTCTTTGGTTCTTCCTTCTTGGAGGCTGGCTTGCTGTGAGCCTCAGAATGAGTCTTAGACTTGGAATGGGGTACTGATTGGGCTCTGCTTCGAGTACTGCTTGACTCACTATACTGCCTATCCAAGGCTTTTGTAACAGCATTGTCAATTAATGTTTGGAGCTCAGCACCAGTCACATTGAACCTGGTGGCGTCATTATTCTCCCTTGGCCGACTGTTGATTTCATCCGAGTCCGCCATGTACCTTGAACTGTTACATAAGATATTGACAATAATTTATTTGGGAGTTTATTATGGAATTGCCTTTTAGGGCAATTCATTAACCATGGTAAACATAGACCATATTTGGTTAATTTGTTACTCACATCTATTTAGGATTTTATTATAACCTATCCTAATTATAAAACAATAACAGTATTATTAGCACAAAAGGCCTAGTCACAGGGACATTTTTAAATCGTAAGCCATGATTTCGGAGAATCAAGGTATTAAGGTTTGAATATAGTGCATTACCTTTCTTTGACAAGGAGTCGTAGACTACTACTGTCTTTTGTCTTATATGACAATGAGTATAGCCCGTAGGCACTATATTACCAATGTATGGTCAAAATATGTTCATCTTAATTGATGATTTAAACTCATGATTTATAGATCATTAAGTTAGGTTAGGAATCTTTTGAAGAATCCTTATATAAGAATGACGTGTGTGATTTTAACGAATCACGTCTGCCAGGAGCGTTAACATGTTTTCAGATGTTAACAGGGATCCGAATCTTTTAAACAGGTCTTACCATCTTGGCCAAGTCTTATAATGACATGTAAGCTAGGTTATACCTTTGAGATTCTTATTTAATATATAATAGGCAGATTATTTTTAAAAGGAACGATTTTGATTTATTTATTTCATATACTTATGCATAAAATGATAAAAATGAAATTTATAAACTTAACATTCCATTAATCATTAAGGAGTACACTTTGCCCTAAACGGGAGTTTTAACAGAAAAACTTACCCACGCAGGGGCTAAACTGAATACAAGTCCACGCAGGGACCAATTACTAAAATATATGTCCACGCAGGGACTAAAAGACAAGTCCACGCAGGGACTAAATGCAAATATAAATGTCCACGCAGGGACTTGATTGAAATAGGAAATACAACAATACATATAGGGATTTAATGATCCCTCTTCTTCTTCCCCTTTAACAAGCTCGCTAGGCCCTTGAGGAATCCCCTGTTGTTCCTGCGTTCATCTTGGAATTCATGTTCCACCCGACTTAGTCTTTGGAGGATTTCCTCCTGTTCCGGTGGGGAAATCGTGGTGGCTGCGACTGCTGTCGAATCAGAGGTCGAGCAGGTACTTGATACCCATGAGCTGGATATCCCACTCCCCAAGGAGCTCCATACGGTCCTTCCAGATGAAGGGCGTTGTAGTTTGCCGCTACAAGGTACGGGTCGGCCTCAGCATAGTTATAGTGAGTATGAGCCGGCTGCTCAAACGGATTGTATGCCGTTGAACCAGCGTATGCAGGAATCGGGTTATCAAAACCCAATGGTGGCGGCTGTGGTGCAACTGGTGCAGAATTTACCTCATGAATTGGGTTTGAGGGCCCACCCATATGTGGGTCTTCATGTAGTGGTGGGTAGTAACTGCCACTGGAGTGTCGAGGGGTGCTAAAGTGGAAATCCCCTCCTCGCGCAGATATTCTGGCGCCTGTTCTCCTACACCTTGGTGGTTCTGGAGGTACTTGATGAACTGGCGGTGGTGGAGGCGGTGGCGTGACTGCCACGAAATGCGAGTCCCTAGAGGGATCCTGCTGCTGCTGCTGTTGGTGAGGTGATGAATGGTGAGAAGGTGTGAAGTACCATTCATGTTGGTTAAACCTCGCTTGGTAACTGTCTGGACCACCGTAGGGTGATCCGTGGAAGGAAGATCCATCAGAGATCTCGATGGGATGGTTGGGGGTACCGCTTGCAGGTTCGACGGGATCCGTGTCCTCGTCCATGTCCATTGTATTGTCTTCTGAGAAGTGGTCCTTTGGTCCCAATGGGTTAAAACCCACTAGTTCTTGAATATAATTCGCCGGGTTGAACCGGCCCTGAAAGACAGGAGTAGGGTCGCCGAAGGAATGGTGCGAAAGGGATCGCTGGAGAGGTATATATGAAGGTTGTGGGTTATCGGGCTCGTTTTCCTAGTGCGGCCCAAAAGAGTGACGGTAAGGAGGTGTTGAATTGTGCGAGACAGACCGTCTAGCGGGCTCAAAAAGGTTCCTCATGTTTCCCTGAGGATCGGCACTCATAGTGGTAGAAGGAGTTTGCCGGTGTGAAGGCCCGGCTTCGTGATCATTGGGGGCGGTGATTGGCCCCTTACCTCGTCCTCCTCTTCTAAATCTTGGTGGCATAATTCCTGTAAAAAATAAAAGATACAACAAAGAAATATATAAAGGTCAAAGTAAAAATTTAAAACAATTTGGATTATTCCTATGTTCTTTGTCTAGACTCGAAGATTTAGGAATGTGCAATTGTGTCATTGAGATTAAACACAAAAGGCTAGTGTTTAATTCACTCAATGTTGGCTCTGATACCAACCTGTCACACCCCGATATTTCCATGTTTGACCGGTGGGCCCAGTGGGGGAGTATCGTGACGTAGTTGGTAACATTACAGTCAAACAACACAATATTTAAATGCACAGCGGAAGCAAAAGATAGATATATTTCAACCGAATATAATTGTAATATCAAGTATCACAACAGTTGAAAATAATCCACAGGTGGATCAAAAATAAATAGGAAACATTGTTCAACAGTTTTGACATCCAAGCTTGCGAGACTTATTGTGGACGCTAGGAGAAAGCCAGCCTAGTTCGCGTAGTACCTGCACTTAACCTTTTTGGGAAAATACGTCAGTTTACACTGGTAAATACAATCAACCGACTCATTTTGAAAAGTTTAATAAAATTGATTTGAATGCACGTGGCACAAACTTTTTATAACTTGGGATAATTATTTGAATATAATACTTGTAAAAGAATTACATGTTCCTTATGCGTTCAGTGGCCCGATCCGTAGACCGGGTTAAAGATCAATAGACACACCACATTATTTATTTATGCACTGACGGGTGTACGCCTACACCCCGTGCTCAGGTCGTGGCCATCTCGTAAGATGATGCCAAGGATATCCGGGAAATGGTCATTAACCCCCCAAAGGCTTTAAGCAAACAAAACATTTCAAAACGGAGCATATCAATGATTTAACCTCTATTCGATTAAAGATTCAATGCCGGACCAAGCGGTATTTTACATACCGTACCCCAAGCCGTATAAGGGAAAATAAGTTAAAAGTATTTACCTTTGCAAGTATCAATCACAAATAGCAAGTGCGTGTAGCTTTTACCGGGTCTCCTATTCTGGAACGAAGGTTTATAATAACCTATTAGAATCCTAACGGGTCTTTAATTAAGCCTAAACTTAGACCGGTTAGTTTTACGGAAAGATACGGTTCAAACGCATGATTAAGTGAAGACCGGAATAGAATGTGATTTAGACCCGACAAGTTTGAAGACTTGTATAATATGGGTAATCTAAACACATTCTGGATTTTGAGATAAAAACGATAAGGTTTGACCCGTTTCGGCTAGTTTATGCAAACTAGTTACATAAACCAAACCGAATGCGCAAGAGGCGTAACGGGTAATCATGAGAGTCATTTACAGGTTTCCTAAGTTAATATGCCTTAAATAGGTTGTGATATCAGTAGGATACCTTCCATTATGCCCAAAATGAGTTTAATCTCAATTTAAGTCCCGTAGGGGTATTTTGGTCATTTTAAAGATTATAAAAGAGATTAAATGAAATTCTGAGATTCGGGTCCGAATACATCAGTAAAATAACTTAATTTATCAGGTTATATCAGTTGGTGATAAGTCTTATATGACAAAATGGTTTTAAACCCATACTAGGTGTTTAATACGCGTAAAAAGCCGTTTTAAGCGATTTCCGGGTTATACAGGAAATCTGAGTTTTCTGATCAGGTTATAAAGTTCAAAATACTACATTTATTATATAAAATCAGTAGCAATTGGATTGGTGTCAAAATATTATGTAAAACTCATTTTATGAACAAAAAAGGTATAATCGGTATTTCCCGAATCAACGCCATGACCTTAGGTTATAGGCAGGTTAAAAATAATTTAAAAAATCTTTAAAAATCCCAAAATATTATCTTACATCAGTGGGTAAAAGGTTTGGTGTCAAAAATTGGGTTTAGATAGGCTTTATGCTAATTGCGCCGTTTAATTAACAAAAAGCTTTTTAAATGCGCTATTTAGCATAACTCCTATTATGGACCTCGAACTGATGTGAAACTTTAGGGACATGTTTATAAATCAGTAACAAAGATTTTTGTTCTCTCACATTTCCAAAATTCTCGTTTTATGGTCAAAAGGGCATTATGGTCAACATTAAGCAATTAACGGAAACGTGTAAATGAATCGGACAATCAACGAGCCAACCACAGAGGTTTATACCAACATGTAGCCTGGTCCTAAGGAAGCTCTAAGGAATATCCAAATCATACTAAATTGGGTCAGAACTGAAGTCAAAGCAAAAGTCAAAGTTTTGCGACTTTCGGTTCCGAACCGGGTCTAAACAGAAAATTGTCGGGTCGAACATGCTTAGACATGTTCTTACATTTATTACTAAGTTATATGAGTGGTAAAATAGGTTACATGCCTTCTACATTGCTAATTACATGTTAATTCGCAAATTAAGTTTCTGTTGACTTTTTATAAACAACTTTGACCCGACATTTGATCTAGTTAGAGCGGGAATCAGAGGGTGCCCTTTTAAGGGTTTATTGCCCACATAATTACCAACTTATAACTACCTTCAATTCGACTAATCACTGGACCATTAATGATTAATCGCTAAGTCAAACGTTAATTACGACGGTTTGACTTTTAAGCTAATAACTAAGCAAAACTCAACTAAGGAAGATCAAGGTTACTTACCAAGGTCTAATGCACGATTAGAGATGCTTGGGGACTGATCTTATGCTCCAGGAAGCTCCACAAATGCAGATGGAAGGTGTGATCAAAATGTTGCAACATGAAGGCCTTTTTATAGTGCTTTTGATCTCATTAGATCATGACAACCAATGCTACAACTGATCATGGATCATCCACAAGTGTCCCTAGTGCCTAGTAACTGTTAGGGGTCGCCCATGGAAGTGAAAATATCTTTTTAAGTCGGTTACATGCTTATAACAAGAAACTGTCATGATTCTGTTCGCTGTGCATGCCTTACGGACCGTAAGGCTTGACCTTTACGGTCCGTAAGCTTGTTCCAGAAGGCATAAATTTGTTGGCCATTCAAGCTCCGAACAGGAAACCATGTAATACGAAATTGGGCCACTATTTTCAGTAGGGGGCCTCTTGAACAGGTCCTAAACAGTTAAGACCACTATGAAATGTTCTAAAGTTGCCTTGGACTTTAACGAAAGCCATAAACGAAGGTTTGTCGTGCATTTCTTTGTAGGATTCCACTCTTGCAATTACGAATCAATCATTGTTAGTATTTACCGGATTTGAGTATATCAGATGTTTATAATATACATTAGGGTCTTGGGATTTATAATGAGGTCGTTCAGAGGTATAAATTAACATGACGACACTTTTAAATCCTGCCATACATCTTTAACTAGATCCGGGTTTATAACACTTTTTATCTTACATGACACGTGTCGTTATTTTATTAAACACAAATTTTCGAGGTGTTACATAAGGATATGGTGGAGACGCAAAAGTGTGATATCCGAAAGTTGCAAAATGATCTGAGTCAGGAGCGATGTAGGCATCTCCACTTTAAGGAACTATCTGAAAAATTAATTGTTGAACTTGATAACCAAAAATCAACCTTTGAAAACACAGAGTTTAACTTTAAAAAGTTTGATGTGTCAAGTGAGAAAGTTGAAAAAATGATTAACCAACAGTTAAAATACAGTAAAAAGGAAGTGAGGAATAAGGGATTGGGATTCGTATGCATACCTCCACCATACAATCACAATTACACCTCTATTCCTAAAACTGATGAGGAGATAGCCAATTTTCCTGACATGGAGTATGGAAAACCCAGTGATGTCAAGGTTGAGCCGGTAAAACCCACAAAAGCTAAAATCTCAAAACCCAAAAAGAAAGGAAAAAAGACAAACGAACCAGCGTCTGCACCTATCTTTGTTAAATCAGATGATGTCTCTAAGCAAACAGAGACATTGAGTTTTGAGAAAAATGAAGACTTGGCGAATGAACCAACTGAGCTAGCTGCACCATCTAACTCCAAGTATGAATCACCTGAAGGCAGCTGATTCTGAAGCTGACTCTAGTGAATCCAGTTATGAGTCTTCTGAAGCAGCTAACTCAGCAGCAGAGGATTCAGCAGAGCTACTACAAAACGAATGTAACTCAAGTGGTTCAGCTGAATCAAGCGGTGAAACAGTGACTGAGCCCACAACATCTGAAATTGAAACAACAAGGCCAGTCCCTGAGCTTAATTATGTGAATGTTACTGATGCTTCAACTTCATGTACATATGAGTTAAAAGCAGAGGATTGGGTTGAGGGGGATGATATTGTTTTCCAAAAAACTGACGATGTTTGTTCAAAAACATAAAATTTGTCTGTTGATGCTCCGCCATATGTGAGAAAGGTTGTTTCTGAGCCAGATTTGAGAGGCCCTACAAATAAATATGTGCCTCTAAAGCCAATAGTTAAAAATGAAAATGCTAAATCTAGTGAATGTACTAACTATTGTAAACAGGGACATATGAAGAAGGACAGAAAGGTTGAAAAGTCTGCAAACAAATCATCCAACAAATCTTATAACTCAAACTCATCATCAGTTGGATCGAATGGATCGGGATATGCTCCTTACGTAAAGAAGCAAACATGCTACAACTGCGGCATACCCGGTCACATTGCAAGGAATTCCACACATCGCCCATATGTGCTGTATTATATACAACATTAGAGGGTTACATCAAGGTATAGATCTTATTCTAAGCCAACGAAGGTTGAAAATCCTAAGGCAATGATGAATAAGCATCCCAAGGTCCATCTGATGGGGATTGGAATGCTGCAAAAGCAAAAAGAAAACAAGCTTTGAAAAATAAAAGGGTTAAAAAGCAAACTCTTTTGCCCAAGGCACCTAATAAATTAGAAAAGCCTAAACAAGTTTGGAAGGCAAAACATAATGCAGCGACATCACCAATCCTCGAAACAAAAGGGGACATGTGCTTGCGAGAAGTGTCTTATGTTGATGCTTCAGGACAACCCAGGACCACGATGGCCTGGGTACCAATGTCTTACTAATCTCCTTACTTTTCAGAGACAACCAAGGAGGAGTTGTTGACTATCTTTGGATATTGATAGCGGTTGTTCCAGAGACATAAAGGGTAACATTTCACTGTTGCAAAATTTATATTTCTTTACAGTTGATATGTTTCATTTGAAGGAGATAAGAGAGGTGAGACAAGATCAGCAAAAAGGTACAAATTTGAATTTCATATTCTAATTTCGATATTGATTAGTCTTAAATCTTATGATTGAACGGTTAGGCAAAAACAACAAAAAAAATTTTATTTTTTTTTGTGTTTCACTTTTAACATACGTTTTTGTTATTAGGTTAATTTGCGCATAAAATTTATGCACAAATTTAGGGGGGATATCCAGAGATATATGTAAATAGAGAAAATGAGAAAATACAAAAACATTCGAAAAGCAGAAAATTCAAAAAGATTTTACTGCATATATGGGAAATGAAATAAATTTTCACTATGTGGATTAAGGTTGGCTAATGTATTACATGGTACTTTGAAAAAACACGTTGGTCAATCGGTCATAGAAAACTAATCTCAATAAAACTACTTTTCTTAGCTACACTACCTAATAAAATCTTGGGCCCACTCAATTTATACAAAAGGATCTAAATTAAAAGAAAAACAAACTTCAAAGCTTTATTTTTTACAAACTAGGCAACGGTGTACTGCCCTAATTGTTGGCCCAAGAAAAGACCAAAAAAAACAAAAAAACAAAAATTCAGTCAAAGCTTTTGTCAACCTACATCCCTTAGGTATGTTTGGTATGGAGCTTTTAGGAGCTTCTAGTTTTAAGCTTTTAAGAAAAAGCTCCTACTCAATAAAAAGCATTGTTTGGTTGAAGGAGCTTGAAGCTTTTGGTTGAACACTCCTAATATGTTAATGTCGTTCCTCTTTCTTAGCCACGAAGAAAAAACAATATCACCCTAAACTCTGTTGCCGGCGTATCAAACCCGCAAACGCGGATAATTCGGCGAACCTTCTCAGATCAATGAGATCCGGCGGAATAGTCACGTTGGTTGTTTCTTCTTTCCACACCTCGGCTTTGCTTCCCGACGGTAACTTGAACGGCGATCTAAATGAATACTCTTCCTTCTGGTCTGCTGTTAACACGATTTGACTCTTGTTCTTGCAACTGATCTCGGCTACGCTGCTCGGTAACCAACTGATCAAACTTTGCAAACTGAACCCTAAGTCGAGGGTAAACTGACTTTCTTCTTTCTGTGATTGTCACGATCGATGAGTGGGCTAACAATAATCCTTCGACCTCGATGAACAATAATGATGGTAGCTGCCGATCAAAACCCTAAAATGTACGTAATCTTGTGTGCACCGAGCCGTGGCTCTGATATCACTGGTTTAAACATGTGTGCGCACACACACAAACTGCAGGAAAAAAAAGTAATCGCGAACACGAGGGATTTACGTGGTTCGGCGTAAACTGACCTACGTCCACGGGTGGCAATTAAGATATTTTTATTTAGGTGTTAAAAATTACAAGTGTAAGAGATTATTTTATAGACTACACAATTAGGGTTAAAATCCATAACTAAAGAATAAGCCTGTGGGCCGTGACTCGGGTTGACTGCCCTTGCTGTCACACCACATCTACTGGTACCAAGAAGTCTACAACCCAACATACAACTCATAAAACACGTCTATTGAAACCATTTTTGAAGGGGGGATTGAGGGAGAGGACCGGGAACCTGGAATTTTCGAATTTAAATATCACTACAAATAAGAGAGTGGTAAAGATTCATTTTCTCTTTCAGGATACAACTGCAAAATCTCAGAAGAGAGCAATGCCTCTGACGTGTGCGTGTATATACATGTTTTTACAATGAATTTTACACACGATTCGGTTTTAAATTTTTAGAAATGATTTATACTTCAACATTAAAACACACACTAAAAGGCAAGTGTACCCCGTCATGTATGTAGTAAAGTATCGGTAAGAACCAAGTGTCGATCCAAGAATGTAGGCGGATGCAATAATACTAAACCCTTGTCATTAAATTACCAATAAAAAGAAAAGTGGATGATTTGTAAAACTAAAATATGACTAAACATATATTTTTATAACTTAATAGAATCCAAATATAAAAATAGATAAATAGCCATGCTTTATGAACAACCAAACCATGTGAACTAAGTCAATTTTGCCACTTAAAACACTTGATCAATTTTCCATTTTTCAAAGACAATTAGTATCCCTTTCGGGAATCCTAACATGACAACTCTTTGGAAAGTTAAAACGATAAACACACTTTAACCACCTAAAATTGTTCTTTAACGCCCAATTGACATATGTCTATGAAAATCCCCTAAAGAAAAGTTAGTCATCCGTTAGGAGTTTTCTAACTTCACTTAATCAAGGAAATTGATACCGATAAACACAATGTAACCACCGAGACAAGCATAAACTAGATTAAATCACAACCGAGTTCATTTTACAAATCTTGAACATAAATTCACCAAGAAAGCAATTTTGGCCTAAACTACTAACAAGGTTAACAAGTTATGTCGAGAATTTATAACAACACCATCTAACCCGTTAAGGTCCTTCCGTGAGGGAAAGGCTTCTTGATTAACATTAATTACCCCTTATTAAACCACTAACCATTTCTAGTCTCATGGTCTAAACATTTTAAACAAGTTAAAAGTTTACTAATACATGATTAATTAAGCTTCTTTTTACAAATATCTCAAGTAACCACATACTAATCATCCAATATAATTAACTATAATCAAGAATTCAACATCAATAAACAAGGTTGCAAACTAATCATCAAGGATTAACATAGAAAATGCTTCAAGTGTCATTACAAACATAATTAACATACTAATGGTTATTTGTTAAGCAAGGATTACTAGTGTTTTTGCCCGTAGGCTACAATAATACATAAATCATCAATAAAAATGCTTGAATTACAACAAAACAATGGAAAGATTCAAGAATCAAACCATAAACAAGCACAAGATTGAAGGTCCGAATGATAACGGAGCTTCTAGGCACAATGGTGGCTTGATTCCGGGCGAAAGTATACCCTCCGAAGCCTGATAAGTTGCCTGAAAAGCTCCCAAAAGTCCAGAGTTCTTTGGGACTTGGAGAACTAGGGTTAGGCCCCCCAAAATTAGACAAATGAAATGGGAGCTAAACATTAGGTTATATCAGATCTGGCGCCGCACACAGCTGTCTCGTTAAGTGACACAGCTGTGTGGACCATTGCTGCTTGTTGCTGAGATCAGGGTGTGTGGCCAAGGCTGACATAGCTGTGTGACATCGTACTCAGATAACCAACACAACTGTGTCTGGGCAAAATTTCCACAAACTTCATTATTTCTTGAGTTTTCTGCAATGAATCACCAACAAGCTTTCTAAAACTACAATATTCAAATAAAACACAATTAAGTGTCAATTCAATCGAATTTGTAACCAGAAATATATAAAATGGGGGATAATATGTATTAATAATATGTATATTTATTAACATATCAGCCTCCAAACACAGTGAGGAATTCAGTCGGGGCACAGAAAAGGGGCATAAGAACCATAGTAGTGCCAAAGGATATGGCGCAGCCTGGTCCGTTAATTGATTGGATTGTGCAAATTGAACTGCGAATGTGGATGTTTGACTAAGATTTGAGATTTTGTGATTTTCATATAAGGCCTTAATCTTTTTAGTAACATGAATACACTACATTAATTGAACATGTTTGGGTGCAAACTAATTGGGCTCACACACATTTCTGACAAAAACTACGACGAATAATTATTTATGATAACAGTAACTCAATTTGCAGAGTGAGCCGTCAAATCTTTTCTCCAACCGCAGCTAAAATACAGTTTGTTTAAGGTGTTCAAAGGAAGCTGGAAGAGGAGAACACCTAGAGTTGTGCTTTTAGGCGTAGAAGAGTAGGACGATTTTAGGTACACTTTTGTTTATATTAATTATAACAAAAATGCATTGATATTATTATAAAAGATACTACTTTTGTCGATGTAGGCTTTAAGAAAAATCATCCTAAACGAGTTATTAATACAAGAAGTAAATGAAATTGAGTTTGAATAAATTGTTTATTAATGTGTGTTGAAAGAATAAAAAGAAAGTGTTGTAGGTAATATTAGAAAAAATCATAAATGGTTTCCCGAGGAACGCCGTTAACCAAACTCTGACGTCGGTATAGGCCCGGTTAAGACAACATAGTCTAGCCAGAGTGGGGTTAGGGCCCTCTGTTTGGGAGGGTGTGAGATCTCTCTCTCAACTGTTAAAGATTCTCACCGTTAAAAAAAACATAAATGCAATTAAATTGGTTTTGAAAACTAGGTGGCTTGTTAATTGAGATGCAAGTAGAAAACGACAATGTCAAATAGAGTTAAATTGGTTTTGAAAACTAAGTGGCGTGTTAATTGAGATGCAGGTAGGAAACGACAAAGTCAAAATGAAAGAGTATTTATGGACTTGAGTCATCACAATTAATGAAATTAAAAGACCAATTGGGTTGTTCTACTGATTTTTATTGGTCTGAAATTAGAAGCAAAAGGGAAGTCACGTCGAGGTAACGGTTTGTAGGGTTTAACATTTATTCCAGTTTTGTTCATGTTTAGATATGTTTTTTAAATTAACAATGTTGTTTAAACAATTTGATGTGTTGATTTTTTTTAACTATTTGCATGTGTTAGTAAGGCATTGCTTTACAACTTGTTCGGTTGATAACAAAACCTTGTATCTTGTTGGGTGACATAGAGTAGGTTGACTCACACTAGTAAATAGGGTAACTGATCTGTAAAAGATAGGATGACAAAGACCTATTTTTATTACCACTTAAGTTAATCGAATTTTCAGCACCATGGCTATGTGGTATCCAATTAATTGATGAAATTTAGTTTTGTGTAAACCTAAAATCTGAACTTGGAGGAGGTTACCTTTTTTTCCAAACCTCTTGTGGCTTTCCCTGGGTTAACGAGTTGTTTAGCTTTTACACATAAGATTAAACATAAAATTAAATTGTATTTTTAGTGCGAAAATAGAAATATTAATGATTTGACGTAAAGAGGGAACCGAATGGGTCACCACACTTCTTCGGTGGTTGGAAGAAATAGAAAGCACCTTCCTGAATTGTGACTGCCCTGACGACTGTAAGGTTCGTTATGCTACTGGCCGACTCATTAGGGTAGCTTTAACCTGGTGGAACGAAAGAGCTGAAGAGGTGCTGAAGCTACTGTGGCCATAACTTGGGAACAGCTCAAGGAACTTATGACTAAACGATTCTGCCCAAAGGAGTGAGATCAAAAAGTTAGAAGATGAATTTTATTTCTTAAAACAGAATGATGGAGATCATATGACTTATAACAAGCAGTTTCTCGAGCTGAATCAGATGGTCCCGTATTTGTTCACTCCTCTTTATCCTCTCATTGAACATTACACCAGGGGTCTTCCGTCTGGTATCCAGGATGCTGTGATTAGCACTGTACCCGCAACATTGGAGGCCACAATGGAATTGGCCACCGAACTCACGGAAAACCATATCCGAAACGGAGACTTTGACAACGAGAAAAAGAAAGGGCTCACCTGACAAGGCCTCAGTAGAAGAGCCAAAGACAACCAGGGCTGAAACATCCTCCCGTATCGATACCAAACGAAAGCGTGATGGAAAAACTACGTCGTTGCCTCGACAAACCCTACTCCACAAGCCGTACTTCTCCAAGCCATCCCAATCACCGAATTGGTACCCAACCCAGCTCACCCAAACAAGAAACCCTACACTGGTCCTCACCCTCAATGCAACACCTGCCACTATCACCATCAACCCATCGTACCTTGTCGTTTGTGTGCAAATTGTGGGCGTTCTTGTCATTTGAGTAACACTTGTCGTACCCTTCAAAACCAAGCTTCACCTCCTGCCCAAAACATAACCCAACCCTGCCAGCAGCCGAACTACCCCATGGTACCCTATATTAGAGCCTGCTTTAATTGTGGAGACCCTACACATTTCAGAAACATGTGTCCTAGGCTGGTTAACATCATCAACGCTTAAGCCCTAGCAAACCCAGTTAATCAAGCAAACATGCAAACTCAGTACCCCCTCCAGCACTAGGTAGAACCTACAACATCAACGCAAACCCAACCAAGGTCAACGACAACGGTGCGAACGAGCAACCTAACTAGTTTTTCCACCATGAAGACTCAAGACTCCGCTCCGGTTATTTATTTTATTTCAAGCTTTTATCAATTCCATTTCTTGTTTTGACTATTCAAGCAACCATCGTTTTCAATTTAGGTTTTAACGTTTCAAGTTAACATTATTTCATATTATTTCTATCGTTGCAATTAATATTATGCTACGCCGATTGTTTTTTTTTTTCATTACATTTCATATCATGTCATTTTACATCGATTAAGTTTCATATCATGTCTTTTCATGTCATCATACATCTCGGTGGACCTCGTCTCATAACTTAGGGAAAGTGGGTCATGTCACACTTTTTCATAGGCTGGCCACTTCCTTATAACACAAGATAGAGGTACGGCCATCATTTAGTCTCCTTTCTTCGGATTAAAGGCTCAAGCATTGGTTGTTGTGTTTATGTTTTGTAGATTTTAGGACCAGTCACATAGAACTAATAATGACATGATAACAAAGCCAATGAAAATTTGCCAAGGACATGGTGGATACGCTGCAGGTAGTTCCTATACATAAGTGTTGTTGTCAAATGATCAAAAACGTTGTTAAACTGTCATGAGAAGTTCTATTTAAGTAGTGTTAATCTCAATTTGGATAACGTTGTGTTTGATTTCTTTTTGTGATTTCATATGTAACTTTATCATTATAATGTTACGATTGTCTCAAAATCCCTTGTCATGATTCAAATTCCAATTAGACATCATGATTACAACTCAGTAGTAAATCCTTGTCATGTTACTAGCCATCTCGGTGTTACGACGCTTTTCACTTCTACATCTCTAGCAACAAAGAGCGATTCCTCTACCAGGAACGTTACCGCCACAATCGAACCTAAACCCTACTTTGTTTCTATCTTAATGTAAACTCCTAGGGTATATGCTAAAGCAGTTACGATTACGGTTTCTTCTTAATTTCGGGACGAAATTCCTAAAATTAGGGGATACTGTAACATCCATCAAAATGGGCTCGCAACGTTTTGAAATCTGGATCCTAACCTTTGAAACCTCGGAAATCTTCGCGAAATAAATAGCCGTCAAAGGAATTATTCTTTAACTTAATCCATTTATCGATTTAGCTATTTATTTATTTAATTGTTTAATTAATTTGATTGATATGTCAATTAAAATTATCTATGTCATAATATAATCAAGTTAGTTTGTTAGGTTTTTTTAATGGTAATTTAAGTTGATAACTAAGTTAGTCCAGTTAATATAATTAAGGGGGTTAATTTGTAACATTTAAAAACTTTAAAATTAAGAAGAAGAATAAAACGGTGGAACAGGGATTCGAACCCGGGTCTCACTAATAGACAAACAAACACTTAAGCACTCCACTACCAGCCTTCAATATGAAATTAGCCAACACCTTAAGGTTTTTATAACTTGACTGTTGTTTTAAAAGAAACAAGTTGCCGCCCAAAACTTCCAACCATGGAATATGGCAACACGCTGAATTATCGAGATAGAATCCCATTACGTGTTTCCTTCTTTATCATATTGAACCTGGACGCCTTTTACAAACCAAACACCGAACAATTTATATCTTTTAAATTGGAAACTTTAAGGTACCAAAAACAGAAATCAAGTCACGTTTTAGATAATCACCACCCCAGTTAGACACAAAAAAACTCGACACAGTCACACCCCACATTAATTGATTGGATTGTGCAAATTGAACCGCGAATGTAGATGTTTGACTAAGATTTGAGGTTTAGTGATTTTCATATAAGGCCTCAATCTTTTCACTAACTTGAATACACTACATTAATTGAACATGTTTGGGTGCAAACTAATTGGGCTCACACACATTATGATAAAAACTGCGACGAATAATTGTTTATGATAACAGTAACTCAATTTGCAGAGTGAGCCGTCAAATCTTTTCTCCAACCGCAGCTAAAATACAGGTTGTTTAAGGTGTTCAAAGGAAGCTTGTAGAGGAGAACTCCCAGAGTTATGCTTTTAGGCGCAGAAGAGTAGGACAATTTTAGGTACACTTTTGTTTATATTAATTATAATAAAAATGCATTGATATTATTATAAAAGATACTACTTTGGTCGATGTAGGCTTTAAGAAAAATCATACTAAACGAGTTATTAATATAAGAAGTAAATGAAATTGAGTTTGAATAAATTGTTTATTAATGTGTGTTGAAAGAATAAAAAGAAAGTGTCGTAGGTAATATTAGAAAAAATCATAAATGGTTTCCCGATGAACGCCGTTAGCCAAACTCTGACATCAGCATAGGCCCGGTTAAGACAACATAGTCTGACCAGAGTGGGGTTAGGGTCCTCTGTTTGAGAGGGTGTGATATATCTCTCTCAATTGTAAAGATTCTTACCGTTAAAAAAAAAGAAAAAAAAAACATAAATGCAATTAAATTGGTTTTGAAAACTAAGTGGCTTGTTAATTGAGATGCGGGTAGGAAATGACAATGTCAAAAAGAGTTAAATTGGTTTTGAAAACTAAGTGGCTTGTTAATTGAGATACAGGTAGGAAACGATAAAGTCAAAAAGAAAGAGTATTTATGGACTTGAGTCATCACAATTAATGGAATTAAAAGACCAATTGGGTTGTTCTATTGATTTTTATTAGGCTGAAATTAGAAGCAAAGGGGAAGTCGTGGTAACGGTTCGTAGGGCTTAACATTTATCCTAGTTTTGTTCATGTTTAGATTTGTTTCTGACATTAACAATGTTGTTTAAACAATTTGATGTGTTGGTTTTTTTAACTATTTGCATGTGTTAGTAATCCTTTCTTTACAACTTGTTCGGTTGATGACAAAACCTTGTAACTTGTTGGGTTACAGAGAGTAGGTTGACTCAAACTAGTAAATAGGGTAACTGAACTCTAAAAGATAGGATGACAAAGACCTGTTTTTTATTACCACTTAAACTAACGGAATTTTCAGCACCATGGCTATGTGGTATCCAATTAATTAATGAAATGGAGCGACTCCAAAGACCTATCAAGATATGATAGTCATAAAAGCATACAAGTATAACAACTCTCCCAAAACCCTTAAAACACTCCTATACGTCCTAAAATACACCCCCGTATACGAAAAACGGGCCCGAAATACCTTTATATTAATAAAGATCAAATAAAAACAAAATTTTATGTTGTTCGCGGGACGCGACAGCATTCCTTGAGCTCGTCGCGGGCCGCGACAAGGTGGCACTAGGCCGCACCCGGTGCTGCCACGTGTCCCCCTCCGTGTCGAGACTACATGCTGATTCGCCAAGCCTAGGCCCTAGCCTAGGGTCCTCGCGGCCCGCGAGGGACTAAGCCCAAGGGCGTCACGGGGCGCGACAAAGCCCTGATCAGCCCTATAAATTGAGAACGAGAGCTCAGTTCACAAATCGTTCAAATCTAAAATTTCTCTCTCAATTTCTTATAAGTAGAAGTAATACCCGGGCATAATACCCACTAAAAAGCGAAGCTCTGCCTCGTCGTAAGTATTATAACCCCCGGTTACTAATTACTCTGCCCGATTGATCTAGAGCTCTGTAACGCATGTCAAGGCCCTGCCTGACTCAGTCGTTGGAGTTCTGTCTCGGGGGTATAGCTAATGTAAATTGGGTTATCTTGCTAACATGTGTGCATTGTTTAATTTAATAGATTATAACCAGGAAGTTACAAAAAAGCAGTAAGGTTATCTAAAATAGCAATGTGAGTCATTCTCTTTTTATAACAAACTGTTTTAACAAAACCTCAATTGTTTTAATTATAATAGCAGTGATTGAGTCTATGTATTCTACAATTACTGTCGGTATCTTAGGGTTTTGTATACATTACTTGTTACTAATACTGTGAATAGTAACATGACCACAAGTCAGGACTGACAGTACCGTGGGTGGTAATTTGGTAGATAGAAACATAGTAATCGCTCTCAATACTGTAAAGATATAAAAAATGTTTTGATTAAATTGGGATGCACTCGCCTTCTAATAATACTTTTTAAAACGCGTTTCAGGTAACAAAATGTTAAAGCCAAATAGAAGCCAGCTGAAAAGCACTGAAGGCTTGGAAAAGTGGCTATAAAAGTTACCTAAACAAGAAACAGGTTTTATTTCAATAAATTAGCGTTTACCCTATAAACATATTATAAATAGAAACTTGGGTTTTCCCATGTATTTATTATTAATAAAATGTGGTGTTTTACTCTGATAAACTATTTCCTAACTATGGTCGTGATGTAAATTTCCGCTGCCAAATTAATAAACACCGATACCACTAATCTGGATCTCGTGACACCTCTCCCGGGACAAGGGGTCGGGGGTTGTGACAGAGAGTGGTATCAGAGCTACAGCCACTGATTCTAGTTCGGACTATTATCGGCCAAAAGTGGACCAGTTCGGATTATTATCGGCCAATAACTGAGTTGGGATTATTATCGGCCAAATTGAGCAAGTTGGGATTATTTAAATCCAATTTGCCAAAAAAAAAATAGTTTCTCACTTCTCTCTGCAAAAACTAAAAAGAATAAACATTAACAATTAATGATTCTAGTTCGTCTTGCTCATGTATGTAATCTACGGGTACATGGCCTATCGTTGACTTTATACATCTTAGTTGTAACTTATTTATTTATTATTACTAACTAACTAGGGGTCTTCGTTGTCGCGCTGCACCTTGATTATTGTGTTTAGTGTACAATTTCATTCCGTTGTACTACCAGTTCTTCGCAATAATTGTTTGCCAGTGCGGTCGAAAATGACTGCAGCCATGCTTCCAGTGTTGTCTGAAATTGTTGTTATCACTCGATACCTGCATTTAAGGTAAGACATACTGTTACGGTTGTTATACATTGGGGGGATTGTGTCGTTAGTGGTACGTGTGCGTTGTGGTGTATTACATACATAGTGTTTGCTTTTTCTTGTTGGCCATCATGAGTGCAAAACCACTATGTGTCGACTTCCAATATAGATTGGCCATATTTGGGGCATGCTGTGTAAGACCAGCCTTTGGTTGCCTCAATTTTAGTTATTTCTGCCTTGATATTGAAGTTCTTGCCCTGTGATTAGAGAGAAATCATGATTTTGGCCAGTGAGTTATTGTTTTAAAATGTGGTACTTACTGTTATTTCATTCTCTTGAAGTTGTAAAAGGACTGAGATAGGAACATGGTTGTCAATGGAATCGTGTACTGCCGTGTGGTGTGCATCTTGTCTATTCCACCTGTGTGCAATCAAGTTCTTATAATGTATACTTTGAAGTTTGTTAAAAAGTTACAGTTGGTGACTGTAATACATGTCTTTGAGAAGTTCAGTTTTCACATGGTGCAGATTCAAGTAGACGAATGTTGCATATGTAGACTGCACTTGAAGGCATGTTTCTGCGTAAGAAGTTGTTGTGACATGATATTTCAAAGGTATAACAAAGCAGATCGCATACGTAAAAGGCATAACATAACTGAGTTTTTCAATGAAACGGGTCAACATTTTACACAAGTGTATACAGTTGATTGTTTTAGATTCTGTAAGGCAGTCCGCGAAGCTTATTTGTTGTTTACTTTTAAATGTAGATTTGAGATATTACTATTAAAAATCTACATCAACAAATGGGTAACTTAATCTAGTAATTGCAATTTTATTTTTTTCCTAGCAAGACATGGTAATTTACCTGCTCATTATTGTTACAAAAGAGCGAAAAATGTAGATACGCATGCCTGTGATAAGCGGTGTAGATACGCATACATGTTGTTAACATTTAGAGGTCAGTTAGACACATAAGAAAGCTGACTTTTGCAGCAAAAAGCTGCAAATTAGTTAACAAAGCTGGACTAACTATTCAGGTATGCCTAATTAATTTCACACCAACCAACGATTTCAAACCAACCTAC
The DNA here is from genome assembly GCA_030545235.1 of Helianthus tuberosus. Taxonomy (NCBI): domain Eukaryota; kingdom Viridiplantae; phylum Streptophyta; class Magnoliopsida; order Asterales; family Asteraceae; genus Helianthus; species Helianthus tuberosus. Next base: position 31,296,353 of record CM060436.1, read on the forward strand.
GATTAAACCTATATACAGGATCCAAAAAATCGGATTTCACGCTTCATGGTGACAATCTTCCATGGAAATGGGTTAAGGAATATTTGCAAAACAAAACTCAATTAGTCACCGGAGCTACTGGATAGTAAGTGATGTTGCTAATTGTAATTATAGGTCATCAAAAAGGATCTATATTGGGTCACAAAAGAGAAACAGGTAACGCTTGTAGCTGGCAATTTGTGCTTGAAAAAATTAGGAGTGACAAAATGAGTTGCAAAGACATATGAAGGTAAACCCGAATTATTTAATGTTCATGTTTAGATTTGAAGTTTGTGTTCTTGTCCTTTAATAAATATTGTTTTAGATCGTCATAAAAAACAATATGTTGTAATGACGTATGTAGTGAACAAAGATTAACAATGTTTACATGGTTTTTTTTTTGGATTATAGAAATTGATGATGTTGTGATTGATAGTCATTTGATGTTTATAACTGTATTTGATTTCAGGATGAAGTTAATTGTGTCCAGTGGGATCCAAGTGGCTTACTATTGGCTTCATGTTGTAATTATACGACTATAAAGGTTATAATATTTACTTATTTTCATAAAAACTGCAACTTATATGTGTTGAATTGTGATTTGATTTGGAACTATAAATTATTCAGATCCAGAGTAGGACGTGTTGTACAATGTTGGGTTTAAACACGTGCGCACACACAAACTGCAGAAAATAAAGTAAAAGCGAACAAAAGGGATTTATGTGGTTTGGTCTAAACCGTTATACGTCCACGGATGGCAACTAGAATATTTTAATTTACGAAGTTTTATGCGTGGCAAGGTAGGTAACGGACATGATATTCTGTTTTGGTTGGATCCGTGGTTAACCTCCAAGCCTTTAAAGGAGGAGTTTCATAATTTGTTTAGGCTGGAATTACATAAGTCGTGTTTTGTTAAGGATCGAATAGTGAGGCCGTTGTCTAATCCATGCGGTAGATGGGGTTGGAGGTCGGTTCTGGATTCGAATGTGGAGTTAGCGGAATGGAGCCGCCTGTGTTTTTTGCTCCGTTCTTTCTCCCTCTCGGCCAGCAAAGACGAATGGATTTGGGAGGGTGCGGGTTTGAATGGGTTCTTGGTTGGAGCAGTCAAGAAGACTTTCGAGCTTAGCAAGGATTTTAGCGCCCGATTTGTGTGGAATTGGAGTAGATGGCTTCCTAAGAAGTGCAACCTCTTTGCTTGGAGAGCTGAACAGGATCGTATTCCAACTAGAGAGGCGCTTACTAGGAGGAACATCTCGGTGGAAGATAGTAGTTGTCCGTTGTGTCATATGGGGGTTGAATCAGTGGATCATCTTTTTTACTTCAGGTGGAGTTTCGTCGGTCATTTGGCAGAAGATTCAAGCTTGGTGTAACATTCCTATGTTTGTCTTGTTCTCGTTCCACGATATCTTAGAAGTGCATAATTGGGTTGGTTTGGAAGGTAATAAAAAGGAAGTGTTTCACGACATCGTTATTCTCTCTTGTTGGAGTATATGGAAGGCTAGGAATAATCTGATTTTTTCCGGTAAGCTTTTTAACATCAATGAGGTTTATAACGATATTAGATCTTTGGGCTTTGTTTGGTATAAAAATAGGTCGAAGAATAGTAGTATATCTTGGGTTGATTGGTGTAAATTTGTAAATATGTAACTGGGGTTTGCCGCTCGGTTTCGAGCGGTTTGTTTGTTTGAATGAAGGTTTCCTTTAAAAAAAAGAATATTTTTATTTAGGTGTTAAATATTACAAATACAAGAGATTATTTTATAGACTACACAATTAGGGTTATAATCCATAATTAAAGAATAAGCCCGTGGGCCGCGAATCGGGTCGACTGCCCTTGCTTTCGCACCACATCTACTGGTGTCAAGAAGTCTACAACCTAACAATCTCCCACTTGGAGGCTTCAAAGACACGATCAACTACGCTCCACTATACTTTTATAATCTGTCAACGGACACTCTAAGCTTCACCTCTAGTTGCCACCAGCTTTCTCATCAATTAATCTAAAGGCTCGTTGAAGCTCCCACTGAGTTTCAACTCATTAGTCACTACCCGTGACAGGTTCTCTGTCCCTTCCAGTTCCCTCTTAAACGAACTATCGGACCTTGAGAAAACCTAAGAACTAACACCTCCGTCATAAGCAGGTAATTCACTGGAGAGACTTTAACCGCTGGAATTCGAGTTCTCTTAACCCACTGTCGTCTGGGAGTTCTGACTGAATCACAACCCGTACTCCCACTGCCTCGAAAACCCCTGACTGGTTTCTCTGAACCTTTCCTAGCACGTTTAACCTGAATCTGACCTGTGACTCTTGATTTATCTCCTACAAAATAAAACTTCTTCTGCCCACTAGATTCTGTGAACTGGAATTTGGTCTTCTTCTAAACTGGGATAATCTCTTCCTTGGACGCTAAACTGGCCGTATAAAGCAAACCTCTTTTTCTTCCTCGAGCTATGACAAGATTTCCCTTAACAACTTTCGACTGCCTGTTCCTGAATTTAACCTCATATCCCTGTCCATCCAACTGTCCAACATAAATTAACTGAGTATTTAAGCTTGGAATCACCTTGACAGCCTTCAAAGTCCATGAACCGTCTGAAGTAAATAAATCCATATCATCCATGCCCGTAACATCAAGAACATCATTGCTGGCAAGTCTTACCTTACCAAAATCATCTTCCTTCAAATTTTGCATTGCTTCACCACTGTGGGTACTGGGTAGCGTGAAACGAAGCACCAGAATCCATGACCTAGGAGTCCACACTACAAATCAAAGATTCACCATCTGAGTGGTCTAGTGCAGCGTTAATTCTTTCCTGTTGTTTGGACATTGATCCCTGAAATTTCCAACCTCTTTACAGTTCCAATAGGTTACATCATTGCAAGCCCTAGACTAACTCCTCTTTCTGTTCTTACTGGCACTACTTCTGTTATTCTTCCTTCCTCTTCCAACATGCATTAATTCACCCAATGATCCACCTGAATTTCTTCGTTTGACGTCTTCGCCCAGAATAAGATCTCGTATCTTCGTAAACATTAACTTGCTCGTTTCTGAAGAACTCGTAACAACAGTTACGGTTCCGAACCAACTATAGGGTAGTGAGGATAATAACAATAGGGCTTAGACCTCATCATCAAACTTGATATTCACATACACCAAACGAGACAAGATCGAGTTTAGGTTATTGATGTATGTTGTTACTGAATCACCTTCCCTCATCCTAGTATTCACAAGCTCTCAAATAAGATAAACCTTGTTCGCTGTAAAATGCTTCTCATACATGCTCGATAATGTTGTCATCATTTCTCTAGCTGAGGTTTCATTCTGGACAATAAATGCAACATTATTCAATAAAGAAAGCGTTATCACTGCTCTGGATTCCTTATCAATCTTATCCCAATCTGTTTGTGGCGTTTTTTCTGGCTTTTCATCCTCAAGCAATGCATCTAAGTCTTTCTGACAAAGTAGTGCTTCAACTTGCATTTTCCACCAACCAAACTTCCTGCCATCAAGCTTTTCGATCTGCACCTTCCCGTCTTCTGCCATGATAAAACAAACACGACTAAACGAAACTGGCATCGGAAAAATAAATAAACTAGAATTCAACACTGAAACAAACAGAAGCAGAATACACCTGATTCACGTTTCTTTAATCTTCAAAACGAAATGGTATGTAAGGCCATAAAATTGAGTAGGTTTACGCTTATCTTTATCAAACACATTTATATTAGGTTTTGGGCCTTTAATAGGTGATTGAGCCTTGTCTAAGGTCATGGCCAGGTAGGTCCAAGGGGAGCCCATGTGGGGTTTAGGCTTTCCCAGGTATATAAACTAGTTTGTTTCACAAACTAGGGTTTGAGCCTCCAAGTTACACAATTTCTATTCAGAGAAAAGGAGAGGTGATTTGGTGTTTTTGTCAACTTGTACCAGATGGTTTTGCTAGTCAATAGTAATATAATCGTGTGCAAGTTTGAAAGTGATTTCTTGTGTTTTGTGTTTTCGTGTTTTTCTTGAATCACACCAAGTTTGGATTCCGCCCATCCTTGGTGTTTGTTTGATATCATTGTAAGATCCATTTTTGGGACTTACAATTGGTATCAGAGCCATTAGAACCTGTTCTAGGCTCGTTTTGATATCAAATATTCAAGATTTTCGTCATCTTTGGGTTGGTGTTCGTCGCGTTCTACATGTTCTTCGTCATCTTTGGGTTGGTGTTCGTCGCGTTCTACGTGTTCTTCGCAGTGTTCATAAGGTTTCTATTTTGGTATTGTTGTTCTTTTGAAAAGGTGTTAAAATTAAATTAATTTTTTTAAACTTTAAAGATTTGTTTATATCCTTTAAGTTTTTAAAAAGATTTGGTTGTTTTTGAATATTTAGAAAATCTGAAAATATCTTTGAATGAGAAAAACCAAAAAGAAATAGAGATAAACTGAATTATTTTCTTCATTCTATTCAACATTACAATATATAGATAAACATAACTATAAACCCTAAAGCCCATAATTAATGAGTTGGGCCTAAAATGTCTGGTTTATAACACTCCCCCTCAGACATTTAGAATTATACACAGTTTAATAACATACTTCAGGATGATGTTAAATAGCTACTTCAGTACCTGAATAAATAAACTGATACTACTGGATCAGTTGTACCGCCTCATTAAAAACCTTACTAAGAAAACCCATTGGGACAAAACTTAGTTAAGGGAAAAAGAGTACAGTGTGTATAATTCTCCCCCTGAATTCAACAAACATCTTTCAATCTGCGGAGACCGATCTTGTGTGATAGTTACTTGAAACTGCTTCTTGGTAAAGATTTTGTGAACAGGTCAGCTAAATTTTCACTTGACTTGATCTGGCGAACATCAATTTCCCCTTCTTTCTGCAAGTCATATGATGAGAAGAACTTTGGTGAGATGTGCTTTGTTCGATCACCTTTGATGTAACCTTCTCTGATCTGAGCTATGCAAGCAGCATTGTCTTCATAAATAATCATCGGCTCCTTCTTGATCTGTTCTAATCCGCATGCTTCTTGTATGTGATTAATCATTGATCTCAACCACACACATTCTCGACCAGCATCATAGAGTGTTATTAATTCGGCATGATTTGATGATGTTGCCGTAAGTGTTTGCTTAGTTGACTTCTAAGAAATTGCTGTGCCACAATATGTGAATACATAACCTGTCTGAGATTTTGCTTTGTGAGGATCTGATAGATATCCGACATCAGCATACCTAACAAGGTGGGACTTTTGATCTTTCTGATAGAAAATACCTAAGTCTTGTGTCCCGCAAATATACCGGAATATATGTTTTATGCCATTCCAGTGTCTACGTGTTGGATTCGAACTGTATTTCGCTAGTACATGTACTACAAATGCAATGTCAGGTCTTGTGTTATTTACGAGATACATAAGGGCACTGATCGTGCTTAAGTACGGTACTTCTGGACCAAGTACTTCTTCGCCTTCTTCTTGAGGGCGATAAGGATCCTTGTGTGGATCTAGCGATCGGACAACCATAGGTACGCTAAACGGATGTGCTTTATCCATATTGAAACGTACTAACATCTTCTGGATGTAGTTTGATTGATGGACAAATGTGCCATTGCACAGATACTCAAATTGTAGTTCGATACATACTTTTGTCATACCAAGATCTTTCATCTCAAATTCCTTCTTTAACAACTGAGAAGCTTTCTCTGTCTCTTCAGGAGATCCGATGATGTTGATATCGTCAGACTGCTATTATAGTGAAATTTGAGAGTGATAGTTTTATAAAGGCACATGGACTGATTACATCAGACTTGTATCCTTCCTTTTCGAGATATTCACTAAGTCGATTGTACCACATACGACCAGATTATTTGAGACCATATAAAGATCTCTGGAGCTTTATAGAACACATATCTCGAGGTGTTGATTTTAATGCTTCAGGCAATTTTAATCCTTTAGGGATTTTCATGTAGATGTCATTTTCAAGTGTCCCGTATAAGTATGCGGTGACGACATCCATTAGTCTCATATGAAGTCCTTCAGAGATTGTGAGGCCGATTAGGAACCTAAGGGTTATCGCATCCACTACAGGGGAATAAGTTTTCTCATAATCAACTCCTGGGATTTGGGAAAACCCTTGTGCTACAAGTCGAGCCTTATATCGTACAATCTCATTCTTTTCGTTTCTCTTTTTTTGCAAACACCCATTTATAACCTACTAGTTTGACGTCTATGGGTGTTCGGACTACAGGTCCAAAAACATGTCGCTTTTCGAGCGAATTCAATTCGGCGTTTATGGCTTCTTGCCATCTTGGCCAATCATTTCTGTGCATGCACTCTTCTAAATTTTTAGGTACGTAATCATTTTCATTGATTACATCCGTAGCTATAGCATATGCGAATATATCATCAACACGTGTTTTATTCTGGTTCCACATTGTACTATCGTGTACATAATTAATAGAGATCTCATTTTCGTTCGGTGCCGGTGTTTCTTCTGAAACTTCATTTTCCTCTGGATTCATAGTTGTCTCTTCTGGGACATTTACCTCTACCGGGGTTTCACTTATAATCTTTTGTGAGTTTTCACCAACTGTGTTACTTCGCTCTTTTCGTTTTCGTGGGTTTTGTCTTTGGAACCGATTTGTCTCCCACACTTTCGTTGTATAGTAATCGCTTCTGGGATTACTTCAATTCGAGCAGGTGCATTTGATGTTGGTACATGTGACTTTGTCACTCTATTCGTGTCTGTGAATGCATCTGGTAATTCATTCGTTATTCTTTGCAAATGTATAATCTTTTGGACTTCATATTCACATTGACCACTTCGGGGGTCGAGATTTGATAGCGATGATGCATTCCACGTTATTTCTTGTATTACCAGTCTTTCTTTGTCCTTGTCTCCCCCTAAGACTGAGAACATCGTTTCATCAAAATGACAGTCAGCATACCGTGCTCTAAACATGTCTCCCGTCATTGGTTCTAAGTATCTAATAATGGACGGGGAGTTAAAACCAATATAGATACCCAGTCTTCTTTGGGGTCCCATTGTAGTACGTTGTGGTGGCGGTATTGGTACGTATACCGCGCAACCAAAAATTCTAAGGTGGGACAAACTTGGTTCTCATCCGGAGACCAGTTGCAATGGGGAGTATTCATGATCAGCAGTTGGTCTCAATCTAATCAGTGCAGCGGCATGCAAAATAGCATGACCCCATGCAGAAGATGGTAATTTACATCTCATTAAGAGTGGTCTAGCGATTATTTGTAATCGTTTAATCAGAGATTCAACTAAACCGTTTTGTGTGTGAACATGAGGTACTGAATGTTCAACATTGATCCCAATTGACATACAATAGTCATTAAAAGCTTGAGATGTGAACTCTCCTGCATTATCCATCCGGATGTTTTTAATTTGATTATCCGGGAAATTTGCTCTCAATTGTATGTTTTGAGCTAAAAGTCGGGAAAATGCTACATTTCGAGTAGCTAAAAGGCTCACGTGTGACCACCTTGAGGATGCGTCAATTAAGACCAAGAAATAGCGGAATGGTCCACACGTAGGATGAATGGGCCCACAAATATCCCCTTGGATTCTTTCTAAAAATGATGGGGTTTCATGTATCAATTTAGTTTGTGAGGTCCAAGTTATAAGTTTACCCAGAGAGCATGCTGCACATGATAAGTCTCGTGGTAGCAAAACTTTTAAGTTTTTCAGAGGGTGCCCGGTTGCACTTTTGATTATTCGTCTCATCATTATGCTACCAGGGTGACCTAGATGGTCACGCCATATATTGAATGTGTCTTTATCTAACAGCTTTTGGTTACTCACCATGTATGATTCGATAGGATTGATATTAGTACAATATAATCCAGAGGATAAGGTTTCTAATTGTTCAACAATTGTTTCTTTGCCATTTTTTTTGGAAGTAATTTGAAGATATTCAATATTATTTTCAGATATTGTTTTTAGGTGGTAACTATTTTTTCGAATATCTTTAAAGCTAAGTAAATTTCTTCTGGATTTACTAGAATATAATGCATTATCAATAGTTAATTTGGTACCTGAAGATAATGTTATGTGTGCTCTGCCGGAGCCTTCAATAAGGTTACTGACACCAGATATAGTACCAATCGGTGTCTCTGTCGGAGACAACTCAGAGAAAAATTTCATATCTTTGATAATAGTGTTAGTACTACCGCTATCTACCAGACATTCATCACCGATAATAGCTCTACTGGAGCTAGCATGCATATTTCTTCAGGAAATAAAATAAATAAATAAATAAATAAAAGTTAATGCAAAGAAGTAAAATGAAACATTGCAAGAGTTTCAAACTAAACCAAATACCAAGGTCACAGTGTGAAAAGTAAAACATAAAAGGTACATTAAATATGTTTAAACATCATGAACATTTTCAATGAAATCACATGCATCCAAATGAACGTCTGATATCGTGGCTGCAGGTGCATCCTCAATCAGATTAGTTTCAGTATTCTTTCATCATGCGTTGATATGCCTCAACGAGGCGTTTAGGGGTGCGACATGTGCGGGACCAATGATTTGACATCCCACATTTATAACAAAAGCTGCTTTGGTTCCCGCTACTTTTCCCTTTCGAAGGTCGCCCCGTATTGTGTCGACTCGATTCACCACCGCTATTTTTAGTGTTCTGGGACTCTCGATGCCATGTATATCCCCGTCCTCGACCATGACCACGACCTCTGCTGGGGCCGCGGCCTCTACCTCTACCTCGTCCGCTTTGATAATTGGCCACATTCGCTTCAGGGAATGGGCTTGCACCGGCGGGTCGCGATTGATGGTTTTACAGTAGGAGCTTGTTGTTTTGCTCCGCGACCAGAAGACATGATATCAATTCAGAATACTTAGTAAATTGACGTTCCCTGTATTGCTGCGACAGGAGCATATTTGAGGCATGGAACGTTGAGAAAGTTTTTTCAAGCATGTCTTCATCGGTTATTTTCTCACCACATAATTTAAGTTCAAAGGTAATGCAGAACAAGGCAGAGTTATACTCACTAACAGTTTTAAAATATGTAGTCGTAAATGAAGCCATTCATAGCGAGCTTTGGGGAGTAAGACCAACTTCTGGTGGTTAAAACGTTCTTTGATATTTATCCATAATTCAAGAGGGTCCTCAATAGTTAGATATTCCCGCTTTAGATCTTTGTGAAGGTGAGGTTTGATTATCAACATTAATTGTCTCCCCCAAATTATTTGCCTTCAAATGGATTTTGGCATCAAGAGTCCACGGGAGGTAGTTGTTACCCGAGATGTCAAGTGCGGTGAATTCAAGCTTTGATAAGTTCGACATATTATCTACAAAGGAAAGAATCATGGATTTAAAATCGAGCCGCAATATAAAATATATATTATAGGAGAACTTCAGGTTCTCTATAGGTGGAACTGCAGGTTCGATACTTTACACCGTTTTAATAATAGAGTAGGAATTTAGAAACTCTTGTATGATTTCGTATTGTAAATAGAAATTGTGTTTTGATGATTTAATTAAATATTTGAATATAATAAAATATATTAAACTTTGAATGTTGATATATTAAACTCTAATATAATCTAATACTAATAAAATACTCCATTTAATGCCACATGGCATTCTTTTATAATGGTTTCACTAAAATGTCATGTGTCAATTTATCAATTTACCTCAATCATAATAAATAATATGTAAATTAATATAAAGACTATTTAATAATTGAATTATATATATATATATATATATATATACATTAAAATAATTTTATATTCATGATTATATCTCCTCAATATTATTAATTTTTAATAATTAATATTAGCTATCTACTTACCTATACTTTAATAAATAAAAATATACTTATCAAAAGAAGATATTCATCACTATTTGACGTAACTAAAACTTTAAAACCTTATCATGTTTATAATTTATTATTATTGTTTTCACAAATGCTAAACATATATATAAATAGTATATATATATATATATATAGATATATAATCTTATAATATGAACTGATTCCATTTCATCTTCTACTTTGATAACACTTTCTAAAATAAGAAAATATTTATTGGAAATAAGATATACTAATTTGTATTCAAAAACAAAATTCTTACTTCATAAACGCATCATTTAAAATGAGTAATTTTATATTTTTTCTTTAATTTTGTATGTATAGTTCATATTAGGTTTATATGTATTCATATCAAAATTTATACTTATTATGTGTGATGCAAGAAGTAGTATAAATATAAAAAATAATTCAAAATTTATAATCGTTATGTCCTTGAAACACAATCAACAATAACATATTTACTTTAAAAAACTCATTCAAGTTTCTATACTTGAATAAATAAAAATATACTTATCAAAAGAAGATATTCATCACTATTTGACGTAACTAAAAATTTAAAACCTCGTCATGTTTATAATTTATTATTATTGTTTTCACAAATGCTAAACATATATATAAATAGTATATATATATATATATACATAATCTTATAATATGAACTGATTCCATTTCATCTTCTACTTTGATAACACTTTCTAAAATAAGAAAATATTTATTGGAAATAAAATATACTAATTTGTATTCAAAAACAAAATTCTTACTTCGTAAACGCATCATTTAAAATGAGTAATTTTATATTTTTTCTTTAATTTTGCATGTATAGTTCATATTAGGTTTATATGTATTCATATCAAAATTTATACTTATTATGTGTGATGCAAGACGTAGTATAAATATAAAAAATAATTCAAAATTTATAATCGTTATGTCCTTGAAACACAATCAACAATAACATATTTACTTTAAAAAACTCATTCAAGTTTCTATAAATTGAAAACACATTTTTTTTTCTAAAGAACTCGATCAACACCATGATTATTCCTTTAATTTTCTATCCTCAAACCCATGTAACACATGGGTCTATAACCTAGTGTATATTAAACAAGACTCCAATGAAATTCGAAATTTATTTTCCATAGTTCTCAAAAGATCAGTTACCAAAAAAAATCAATTTTGGGTTTCCTATTTTTTTTTTCTTTCCATGGAAGACAACAGTTAATTGGAAATTGTCAATATTGATGAAAATTGTCAATATTATATCAATATAATTTCTATTTAATATTATAAAGTGGAAGATAGCTGTTAAGCACAACAACTTTCCATAGTCATCAATTTTCAATTTTATAGCTTTAGTCGTTCAATTTATAGCTAAAGAAAGCGTGAAATTAGCTTTAGTCATTCAATTTATGGCTACGTGATCGTAATTAGGTAGGTGATAAACTCTCAAAAGGGCACCTCCTAATTATCACGTTTACTTAGTTAATTGTCGGGTCAAAGTAATTAAAATAAAAGTCAAACGGGTCAGTTTTTAAATAAAATTCATAACTGATAATGTAGAAGCTATAAAATCAGTTTTATCACTTTAATAACTTGGTAAATATTAATTGAACATGTCTAAGCATGTTCAACCCGACAATTCTAAGTATAGGCTCGGTTCGCAACCGAAAGTCGCAAAAGTTGACTTTTTCTTTGACTTTCAGATCTGACCCGAATTAGCTTAGTTTTATTATGCATTAGGGTTCCTTCGTGACCATATTATATATTAGTATAACCCAATAAGGTTATACTACATGGTCCTTTAGAATTAGAGTTCATATGCATGTTTCCGTTATTTGCTTAAAAGTTGACTATTATGCCCTTTTGATATTAAAACGAGATTTTTGAAAATGTGAGAGGACAAAAAGTTTTATTACTGATATATAAGTGTGTCCTAAAAATTTGACATCAGTTTATGGTCTAAAATAAAAGATATGCAAGATATCGTAAAACAAAAGCTTTTTGTTAATTAAATTTCATTTTTCGCATAAATCACATTTAAACCCAATTTTTGGCACCAAACTTTCTATCCACTGTTATAATATAATATTTTGGGATTTTTGGAAATTTTTGATAAATTTTAAATTGATCATAGCATAGAGTTCTAGCATAAATTCGGTATATGACGATAATGTCCTTTTTGTTAATAAAATGAGTTTTACATATCATTTTGATACCAAACCTTTTTCTACTGATTTTATACATTAAATAAGATATTTTAAACTGTTGAGACTGATCAAAATCTCAGATTTCCTTAAACAACCCGAATATCGTCAAATACTGACTTTTATGCGATTTAGGCGCATAGTATGGGTTTAAACCATATTTAGCACCTAAGACTTATTACCTACTGATTTTAAAAATAAATTTTTATACTTTAACAGTAAGTATAAGTCTTGAACTCAGATTTCCAAATTTGACCCTTAAAGCATATGTGAAATGACTAAAATGCCCCTACGGTGCATAGTTTGGCCATAAATGATTAAACACACATATGTATGATATCTTGCTGATGTAACTTGATAAAATAAATATTTTTACTGGGTATTTTAGACCAGAAGCTCAGTTTTCTATTAAACCTCTTTTATAAGCTTTAAAATGACCAAAATACCCTTTCGGGGCTTAAATTGGTTTTAAATTCGTTTTGGGCATAATAGAAGATATCCTACTGATATCATAACATATTTTAAGCATATTAAGTTGTGGAACCTGTACATGACTCTTTTGATTACCCGTTATGCATATTCACGTTCGGTACGATTTATGTAACTAGTTTGCATAAATTAACCGAAACGGGTCAAACCTTATCATTTTTACTTCAAAATCCAGAATGTGTTTAGTTTACCCATTTTATACAAGTCTTCATACTTTTCGGGTCTAAATCACATTCTAATCCGGTCTTCGCTTAATCGTGTGTTTTGAACCGTAAAGCTTTCATTTAAAACTAACAGGTCTAAGTTTTAACTTAAGTAAGACCCGTTAGGAATCTAATAGGTTATTAAAACCTTCGTTCCAGATTTAGGAGCCCAGTAAAAGCTATTTGCACTTGCTGATTGTTATACGGCTGAGACTAAATTTATATTTTGCGCAGGTAAATACTTTTAACTTATTTTTCCGTTATACGGGCTTGGGATACTGTATTATAATAATACCGCTTGGTCGGGTATGTAGTTATTTAAATCGGATTGTGATTAATACATTTACATAACCCGTTTTAATCTGTTTTGTTTGATACAATGCCTTTGGGGGGTTAATGACCATGTCCTGGATATATCCTTGGCATCATTTATTAAGAAATGTCCATAATTTAAGCACGGGGTGTAGGCATACACCTGACAGTTGCATATGTATAAGGTATAACAACACGTGAGGGTAACTCCCTGTGGGACTATATTAGGTGGTGTGTCAATTAATCTTATCCGGCTCTTCTAACCGGGTCCTTAATGGACGATAAACATATAAATTTGTATACAAGATTATTTTTAAAATAATTGTCCCAAGTTATAAAAGATTTTATGCCTTGTGCATCCAAATCAATTTTCTTAAAACATTTTCAAAAGAGTCAGTAAATTGTATTTACCAGTGTAAACTGATGTATTTTCAAAAAGATTAAGTGCAGGTACTACGCGTAATGGGCTGGCTACTCCTAGTATCAAATAAAGAGTCTTGCAAGCTTGTGATACTTAAAATCTGTTGAACAAAATTTCATTCTGTTTTAGATCCGCATGTGGATCCATATACAAATGTTTGTATAATATTAAATTATACTTTGCGTTTCGGTTTGTATTAATATTTTACTTTCAAGTCTTCCGCTGTGCATTAAACTGTGATTACTTGACTATAATGATATCAACTACGTCACGATACTCCCCACCGGTAATACGTGGAAATATCGGGGTGTGACACCCATAATCTCGGAGACATTGGTGTAAAACGTTTTCAAGTTGCTTGATTTCGAGTTGCGGGTTCTCGAGTTGCATAACAATTGAGATTTCGAGTTATAGATTCCTTTCGAGTTCATCACCATCAACCATCAGAGCACCTCCTACATCAACCCCACTTCTGCGGCAATCACCGTTCACCAACGAACCAACACTAACTCCGATAGCTCCGCCGCAACACCATAGCGTTGACCATTCCGATCATCTTCACCAGCAATCATCATCCCTGCCATTAACCACCATCCATCATCTCCGTCGACCATCAAGCCACTACCTCTCCGCCACATTCTTCTCCGATCAAGAGATCAGGGACTTGAAACTGTAGATCACCTTCTCCGGTCATCACTACAACCTACATCACCCACAGGTCGTCGTCATCTTCATCACCAATCAACCTTCTGCGTTCATCAGCATCACCACTCATCACTTCCAACGACGTACACTCACATCAACTACCTTCGATCCACCACCTTCATAACCTATCCGACCGACAACAACTTCTGAACCCGCACACCACCCCGCACACCATCCCGCACACCACCCCGCACACCAAACATCGCACATCTTCATCTTCACTAAACATCGCACATCTTCATCATCACCATATTTATAACATCATTGTTCATCAGCATCATCGTTCATCACCATACATTACAACCATCTTCAACGTGCACCAACTCCGGCCACCGCACATCCCTTCAACCTCCTGCTTAACCACTGTCAAACGACCGACTCCCACTACGTATAAAATCAACCACCTTCATACCCCCATCTCGTTCAACATCTTCGTCGTCAACCGCTGACGATCACCACAACTCCATTTACCATTCATCGTCTCCGTCCACCCACACCACTGTGCACCATCGTCAACCTCCACCTCCCTTCCTGTACCTCTTCAATCTCTGCTCATCTTCTGCATTATCTTCTCTGACGACCTCCTTCGAATACCTCCATCTTTAACCTCCACCTTCATTATCATCTCCGGCAATCCCACCGTTCATCGATCATCATCATCGTCGCCTAACCGACCACTGTTGTGGCTGAATTCTTTGTTTATTTTTTATTTTTATTTTTTAATAACCAAATTTTCATTCAATCAACAGGGGAAGTTACACAAGAATAGTAGGTAGAGGGGCAACAAACTGCGCCGCCATCCCCTTCTGAATAGAAAACCCTAATCTACTAAAAACAAAGCCTCGCTCCTGAGGGGTCGAAAAGTTGTTGTGGACCACACGCTGAACTCTAGTCAAGAATCGAACCGTCTCCGGCGCCAAGGAGCCGAACGTGTCAAACACTAAGGGGATAAAGGCAAGTTGATTATCCTCACAAGCTTTCGCGTGCTTTTCCACCTTTTTTTACTCTGTTTTCAGTACCGCTTGCCCCGCCACAAACCCATTATCCCAAAACCCGACTAGGGGGATACACCTGTGAGATCGACATAAGCATGTTTCCCGCCCTCCCAACAAAAAACTAGCACGTCAGCTGGGTGTAGGGTGGACCTCCCTTCTGCCGGGTCTGTAAGAAAATTAACCGGCGCCTCTTTCTTTGCCGAGATCCCTGCTCGTCTGAGAATATCCATTAACGCGTCTCGAACAAAGTTATGGCGATATTTAAACCCCGGCAACTCTCTACACTGTAACACATGCTCCCCGTATTTATCCAGGCATGCTATACGGCAGACTGGGCAAGTTTCATCATTCGGGAACATGGGGATCATCAGACGGTACTTAAGGATTGAAGAAACACTGGATAAATGACCGGAATCAAATAATCCAGGGGGTTAGGTTCTGCATAAAAAGGGTTTGTTCTCTCTCATTTGGTTCAAAGGATCGGATCTCTTCTTCTTCACGATAACTGCAAAACAGAACACCGTCAGCCTCGTCACTGGGAGAATGAGGGTTCTCTCCGTGACCACCCACCGGCGTGAGAATAAGTATCGGTATATGAAGAAGAAAGAGTATAAGTGAAGTGAATGTAACTTGAAGTTTGTACCTGAATTACTCTTCTATTTATAGCCAGGAGTTTGGGCGGGAAAACCCGTTATTGAAATGTTGACGGAATGTGCTAACTCCGTAAGCGGTTATTTCTTCCTCCGTTAATCTTCTTAATCTGACGTGAGAGCACACGGATCGCTATTCAGATCAACGGCTGGGGTATTGCCATGTGGAAAGTAGGCAAGTGGAGATTTCTCTCCATTTCCATGCCATCATTGTGACTTCAAGGGAGAACGGGATGATGACACGTGGCCCAGACGGTTATAACCGTCTGGGTGGTGCACGATTGGATCTTCCAGAAGATTATTGCCATAATCCAGTGTGACTCCTTATCGTGTGGTATCAGTAAAATAATATCCAAGCCTGGATATTTATTTAAGCAGGAGTGTTTGTTGGGATTTTTATCCTTTGTTTGTTATGGGGACAAGAGCAAGGATTTATTAATTTTCTTTGGGCGCGCAAGTGTTTACTTACTATTCTTCTTAATTTCCTTTTGTAAAACCAGTGCGTTGTCGAGCAAGGTCTTAAGGATGGTTAGAAGATGAGGTTGTGGTATGGTCCTAAGTACTCAAAGCGAGGTTTTTGGGACCTTACCCCTTCAAGTCCCCCCAGTCTAGTGTTGCTCTTATGCAAAATAAGTGGAGCAATGGACTATGAGGGAGAGGTGTTTTTTGCTTTTGGAGGTTTTTTTAGCGCGAAAAGATGGGGAATCTTCTAGGAGAAGATGTTTGTGTCCATTATTTTGATTTTTGAAAATATTTGACTCTGGGTATATGGAAAGGTATGGTAACGACTATTGACGTGTGACAGGCTGTCATTGTCAGTTTGTACGTGTCTGACCATGTTTCCCACGCGCGCGTGAACTCGCGTTTATACTATTCCCCACTTGCCACTGACGCTTGGATAATTGTGCCATCCCGGAAAAAGGTGATATTGCAGTTACCTAGGCTTTTTATGGCGGTGGGTATATAAAGGTTTTGAGTTTCCGATTTTCAGTAATCATTTCTTCGTTGAAAAAAACCCTTTTTTTCTTTATCTTCTTTACCCACTATTTGGAAAGGATTTGTAATTTCTTTCTCTTATGTCAACCGGAGATCTCCACGAAGATTCTTCTGAAGAGATGGCTGCCGAACTTCCCCCGTTGAAATGGTCTAGGGCAACTTTTGACGGTTTGATTCGGAATCTCAGGTTCCCGGAAAACTGGGGTGCCCGGTATCCTGATGAGGGTCAAACGGCGGCGGATGCCCCGGCCGGTTATGTGACCCTATTTTGGGATTTCTTTTCTGCAGGCAACTTCCGTTTGCCTGTGACAAAATTTTTCCTTGAAATTCTTGAGCATTACAAGTTTCACATCTCCCAGATGCACCCTATTGGTATGGTTAGGGTTCGTCATTTTGAATTTGTGTGCCGTACGATGCATATTGAACCGACGGTTCCTAGATTTCGAGTTTTTCATCAAATGCACTGTTCTCAAGGGTTCTATTCTTTCGTACAAAGAACATCGGCGAAGAAGATTCTGCTTCATCCCCCAAAATCATTCCATGACTGGAAGCAAAAATTCTTTTTTATCAAGCCAGGAGTTATTCCGATGAAGTTGATTTTTAGAGGAAAGGAAGATGTTCCTACTGAGACCATTCAAACCCCTATTGACGAAAATTGGTACCAGGACTTAAAAGATGTTTCGTCTATTGCTTTACCAGAGAAAGCCCTTGTTGGTGCCGGTATGAGTCTGAACTGGAGGATGAATCGAGAAGAGAAGCCGGTGTACATGGAAGATGGCAAAAGTAAGATTTTTGCCCTGTTTCTACACTTTTCTCTTTTTTTTTTTTTGAATTTGTCTTCGCTTTCCTATTGCGCAATTGTTTCGTTGTATGTTGTTGCTTTCAAGAGGGAAGGTGGGAAAATGACTACCCTTCCAAAGAAACCTGATGAAGACTTGTGGTATCACCGCATTGTGAAGAACTTTGCTCTTCCGCGGGATAATGATCTTTCTGCGCAACCTGCTGCTATTGCTGGTAAGCTTTTATAGAAGTGTTTTTGTCTGCTGTTTTTGCATACTTTGAAGGAGTTAACTCTGTGTTTTGTTGTAGGTGAACTGTCTAATTTGGGCATAGGCCCTAAAAAGAAAAGGCGTGCGCCAACCACTACTGCTGCGCCAAAGAAGAATGATGCTGAAAAATCTCAATCTTCTAAGGCCAAAAATGTTAGGGGAGAGAAGAAAGGTATGCGCCGTTCGTCTGACTCCTGGTGTGATTATGTGGTGGTTTCTGATTCTTTGGAGGGTCTTGCGCCTGCAGTTATAGGAAGACCGAAACCGGAGCCGAAAGATACTGCTGATATCCCTTCATCAAATCCTGATGATCCCATTGATTTGGAATCAAGCCCTGAGCGCTTAGCGAGGAATAAAGCAGGGAAAAGAAAACAGTCTGACGCTGAAGCTGAAGGTCAGCCTGCAAAGAAGATTCAGAGGAAGAAGATTACCAGGAGACGCAATCTGGATGCCTTTATTTCAGAATTTGTTCCTGCTAGGTGTCATCTTTTGCTCTCTTCTTCTTATTTCCTTGAATAATTGTGATTTACGTGTTTGTTTTTCAAAAAACCTAATTTCTCCTGTTCCCATAGAACCGTTACCTGTGGTTAATGAAGAACTCCCATCTTCCCCTCTGCGCGCCTCGGTTGCTGATCAATTAAAGAACACTGAGGTTCCTGAGAGCGAGGCGGAGAAGGTTGTTGGGGGTGAGAATCTTGAGGCTGATAATCCTGTTGATGTTGCTGTGGATGCAGAAAAAATTACTAGCCCAAAGGTTGTGGATGGCGCAGGTAACCCACAAACTCCTGATCTTGCTGCTCATGATTTAGAGAAAGGGAAGGCTGCTGAAGAGATCCTTGTCATAAGTTCTCCTTCTAAGGCTTCTGGTTTTATGCCTGAGAATATCATTAAAGACCAAGGCTCGTTCTCTGATACAGAAAAGAACTCTCCAATCCGCCCAGATGAAACTCCGGGGGACCATTATTACAGAACTTATTCGGAAAAGAATGCTTCTGAAATTCATGTTCCTGTTTGGAATCTGAAGAAGGGTGACACCTTCTCAGATTGGCGTATATGCCGGGACTGGCTATAGGGGATTTTTCCGCCTGGAGAAATTAAGTTTCAAGAGGGACGTCTTCATGATCAAACTTACCATGCCTACCTTGAGGAGGTTGCTTCTTATACATCCACTAAGCACCGCATAGTGCGCGAGTGGCACAGTATGCATAAGGAGTGGGTTGCCTTCAAGGTATCCAAGAAGAAAGTTGCTGATGATGAGAACCGTGTTGCTCAGTTGCTGGCTAAACTGGAAGCTGATCAGGCCAAGTTTGAGTCTGATCAGAAAACTGAAGAGTGGTCCGTTGCGGGCTGGAAGAGAAAAGTGGAAGCCGAAGCTGCTCTTCTTTCCGAGGAGCGCAAGAACTGGAAGAAGATTTGTGAGAAGGATAATGCCGAAAAGATGGGTCTCAGCAATGTTATCAATAATCTCAAGGCTGAGGTTGAGAAATTGAAGAAACAAGATGCGGAGATCGAAAAGTTGAAGAAGGAAAAAGCTGGCGCTGAAGCCGCGCAGGATGAGGCGCGTTCCCACAGGGAAAGAAGCGAACAACGAGAGGTACATGCCTGTGCCACTCTTGCTCTTAGAGATAAAGAGATAGAAGAACTTACCGCTTTACTTTCTAACCAGGAACAACTCAAGAAAGATTTGGAGCTTGCGCATTCTGAGAAAACTGAAGCCTCCCGCCGCCTAGCTGAAACTGAAGAAAAACTAGAAAATTCCGAAACGGCGCGGGTAACAGCAGAGAGCGAGCTTGAACCTTTGAAAAGCGATATGTTATGGTTGAAAGAGCGTGGGATTGCATGTGTAAGTTGTCTTTTGCTTGTTTTACTTGCGGAAATGTTTTGCGCCTTTCCCTTATTTTGCCTTTCTTGTTCTTGTAGGTTGCTGAATCAGTGTTGAATTCTGAAGAATTAGATAAAACGGTTGTGCGTTTGGTGGTTGCTGCGCGAAATGATGGATACGCTCAAGGGTATGCGGAATGTTCGCACCATGTGAATAATGCTTTGAAGGTTGATTGGGATACTAATAGATCCGCTACTCATGGTGTTAATACTGGTGCTGCCCTTGTAGCTATGAAAACGGAATTCAATAACTTGTAGCTTCCTGTCATGGATCCTATAAACGTTGCATTGCAGGCCGAGAATGTAACAACTCTCATCAAAAGTACTATTTAATGAATTAATTAGTCTAAAAGGAAACCCTAATTGAGAGACCCAAGTGATTCTGAACAAACCCTGAAATTTTCATAATTTTCAGAATCAGGATTAGGGCCCCTAAAACTCAAGGGGGGTAAACCCTAGTTGATAATTATCTTCAAAATTCGTTGTCAAGTTACTGAATTTCGAAAATTTCAACTCAGCAAAGCTAGTTTCAGTCGTGGCTACTCTATAGCCTATTTTGATTCCATACGGACCGCAACAGTCTCAACCTTACGGTCCGTAAGCAGTCATACGGACCGCAACATTGACAAGCTTACGGTCCGTAAGCTAGAAAAAAATCACCTATAAATAGCAGACATTGGCATTCGTTTTCTGAACATTTTACGTCGACCGAATTCTCACAAATACACTAAGTTCGATCTGTTATTCCATAATTCAACCCCCGGGTATCGAAATTCTGCTACAAAACAGGGTATTAGCACAATCGCTGCTACGATTCAATTATTCGAAGATCAAGATATTCAATGCATGTTTAAATGCCGCCCACATTAGGGTTATACTTTATCGTTCGTCATTAATTTGACGGATTGTCGTTAATTCGATAGGTAAAGTATTATACTTTATCGTTCGTTGTTAATTCAACGGATCATCGTTAATTCGATGGGTAAAGTATTATACATTGTCATTCATTGTTAATTCAATGGATCATCGTTAATTCGATGGACAAAGTATTGCATTTTGACATTCATTGTGATAATTTGATTTCGTAAATTATCGTAATTGCTAGATTGATTACTAACCCAGTTTTGTGTGCATTGTATTTATATTAGGTTAACAAGGCTAAATCATAGATTAGACTCTGACCATATTAAATCAGCAATGTGAGTCATTCTCTTTTTATCAAATTACTTTACAAAACTCTATTTGTTTTCAATGTTATAATTACGGGGATTAAGTCTTTGTAATCACCAAGTTACAACCGGTATGTGGGGTTTTGTATACACTACTTGATAATCGTCACCATTGGGGCAGCCAGTGGGGGATATGACCATAGTCACAGACACCATTGGACGAATGGGCCAATGGGTCGAGTGGCAAGTACCGTGGGTAGTTGGCTTGATATCAGAAACATTGTAATCGCTCTTAATACTGTAAATTATAACAAATGTGTCATTTTAGTAAATAGAATGATTCACTCAGTATTTCCCGCTGACAAAACCTTTTTCAAACATGTTTCAGGTGACCTGTTGTAATTCAGGAAAAGTGCTGGGGAGCATTTCAAGCTTAAGATAGTGGCTCAATATAAAATAAATAAATGCTTTTGTAATATCACGTTTTTATAGTAAAAACATAATATTGTAAATTATCAGGGTTTTATCCCGAATTGTGAAATAAAATAATCGGGGAAAAATTTTAGCTTTAAGCGATCCTGTTTCCGCTGTTAAACTCAATTAAATCAATACCGCAGTATTTCTGTCACACGGCTCTTGAAACGGGTCAAACCGGGTCGGGGGCCGTGACAGAAAAAGGTGGTATCAGAGCCACTGGGTTAAGCTAATACTCAATTTTTCCTGATTACAGCCACTGGGTTAAGTTGATTAAGTATTTAGAAATACTTAATTTTTCCTGATTACTATTATGTGATTATTTGTATTATTAACTGATTATTTGATTATTTGTTAATTACAGTATGAGTAAGAAAAAGCTGTCAAGCATTTATCTTAAATTAGAGAAATCATCTAATGAAAAAGGAAGTTCATCCCGAACCAAATCCTCGAGTCAGTCGGAAATTCCTGAAGAAGGAATATTCGTGCGAAAGGCACAATACGAGGAATCACTTTCTCCTCAAAGGAGGGAAATGATTATTAAGAAAAGTAAAGAGAAAATCCGAGAAAAGA
The DNA here is from genome assembly GCA_030545235.1 of Helianthus tuberosus. Taxonomy (NCBI): domain Eukaryota; kingdom Viridiplantae; phylum Streptophyta; class Magnoliopsida; order Asterales; family Asteraceae; genus Helianthus; species Helianthus tuberosus. Next base: position 31,318,352 of record CM060436.1, read on the forward strand.
GGATTAAACGGGAAACTCAGGAATTAATTGATAAATCACCTTGGGAAGATAAACTAGATGAGAAATAGGCTAATTTATATATGCTAGCCACCGTAGCAGAAAATATAAATCTTTAAAGTTTAGCACCCTACTCTCATAAATCTAGAAACATTGTGTGATAAATAAAACTTGAAACCTGAGTGTGTTTGTCAGTTATCTTTGTAAATCAACTAGTACACAGTATGAAATAAATTACAAAAGTTTATTTGTAAATTTTAACTTAGTATTTTATGCATTTTGCATATATGCTACATCAGCATGAGTGAGATAACCGAAGATTTCCAGAATCTTAATCTTTATCCCGTAACTGTCGAAGCTTCCAAAGAATATATTAGCTACTATCCCGATATTGAACAACCAGTAGAATTCAAGGTTCCACCCCTGAGCAAGCCAAAACAGAAGAAAAGAACTTTTCAAGATGAGTTAGATTTTCTGTTGGAAAACTGTGAGACGATTCAGCCTGTCCAAACAAATCTTTTTACCTATCCTATTGAAAACCAATTCCCTATGAATTGGGAACCAGCAGCAATTCCAGATCCAATAGTCCACTCCCAACCCATAGGAATGGACGAATGGTGGACGAACGATTGGCAATTTCAAAATATTGTCAACGATCCATACTCTTTTCTTCCACAATTCGATCCAGAACCATTACCTAATCCACCCATGAGCAATGAAAACATGGCTGAACTTCGCCACTTTGGCGAAGAGTTATTTGATATGGGGAATAGAATGAGGGAGATAGGTGGACAGATTGCTTGGAAATACGACGAGAGGGAAATGCGTTTTTAACAACAAGTGACGAGAGATAAAATGGTAGTTGTATAATAGTACTAATAAAGTTAGTCTGTAAATAATCAATAAAACTCTGTATGATATCTGTGAGTAATGATGCATATTATAATAGATATATAAATGAAATCGAGAAATCGATTGTTTTGATTATATCTGTATTATAAAATTTTCTGATTATTTGTATATAATTATTATTTGTCAGTTACTAATAAAATTTATATATATACATTATCAGATGGCAAACAGTGGTAATGAACCTATTAATGAAGTTAATCATTCTGAACAACATTCAAGAGATCAATATATGACTCGGCAAGATATCGAAAACATTGTTGCTCAAGGGATAGCCAATGCTATTCCAGCATTCGTCGCTGCTATCAAGAATCCACCCGAACCACAACAAATTGTTCCTAGTAAACAGATTACTAAAGATAATTTCAGTAATAGTGTAAATGGAGGCAATAATCATGTTAATCAGAATAAGGAACCACATCAAGCTCCATTAACCAAGAAAATGAAAACTGCAACGCCTGGTTGCACTTTCAAAGAATTCCTTGCTTGTAAACCCACTGAATTTGCAGGCAATGAAGGAGCAACTGCATCACTGCGTTGGTTAGAGAAAACCGAAGCAGTTATTGCAATAAGTAAATGTGGTAAAGATGATCAGGTTATGTATTCATCTAATCTATTCAAAGAAGGAGCACTAGAGTGGTGGAATACTGTGTTACAATCAAAAGGAAGAGCAATAGCTTATGCTATGACTTGGGAAGAATTTAAAGGTTTGGTGGAAAGAAAATTCTGTCCTGAGTATGAGAAGGAACAGATGGCGAATAAGTTTCTAAATCATCGGATGATGAGTGTGGATTGTCGTGGTTATACCTCGACATTCTTCGAATATGCAAGAGTGGTACCAACATTGGCTTCGCCAGAACCGGTACTTATTTCTCGCTATATTTGGGGGCTAATTAGCGAAATCCGCAATATTGTTAAAGCTGCGAGACCTCGCACTATTGATGATGCGGTAGAATTAGCCAACACTCTGACCGATGAATTGGTGCGCACAAGAGATGAAGATAGGAAGAAGGCACTAGCTCAGAAAATTACCCAAGGATTTCGTGTGGGTAATAATAACAGCTTCAAGAGAAAAGGAACAGGGCAATCTCCAGGTCCGTCATTTTGCAGGAAATGCAAAAAGAAGCATTTTGGAAGGTGCGATATTACTTGCAATTTTTGCAAAGCTGTAGGACATCGTGAAGAGAACTGTAAAAAGAAAACAGTAATCTGTTTTAACTGTGGAGAAGCGGGGCATTATAAAACAGAATGTCCTAAATTGGTCAAACCAGTAGACAACAAACCAAAGACGACAGAAGGAACTACTAAGAAGAATGTTAGGGCATTTCAGCTGACCACCCAAGAAGCAGAACTCATTCCGGATGTGATAGCGGGTACGTTCTTAGTTCACAACGTCTATGCAAAAGTATTATTTGACTCTGGTGCAAACCAAAGTTTTATAAATACTTCATTCTGTCAAGCTCTTAGTTTACCTTTAACCAATACTAGGCAGATTTTTACTGTTGAAACCGCAGACGGAAATTCAGTTAAAGTAAATAAAGTGTTGCAAGAAGGAAACATAGAACTTTTAGGACATAAATTCTCTGCAAGACTATTGCCGATGAATTTAGCTGAATTTGATGTTGTATTAGGAATGGATTGGTTAGTAGCCAACCATGCTAGAATCCTTTGTGATCAGAATTCCATAGAAATTCAATCACCTACCGGAGAAGTGATTAGGATTACAGGAGATAAACCACGGAAACCCATGAAGTTCATATCAGTAATGAAAGTTGCTAATTATGAACGAAAACAAGGAATAGTGTATATGATTTCAGTAATCATTAGCACTAAGGGAAAAGATCTAAAGGAAATACCAGTAGTATCGGAATACTCTGATATATTTCCAGAAGATTTACCAGGATTACCTCCAGATAGGGAAGTAGAATTTAGGATTCATTTAATTCCAGGAACTACGCCGATAGCCAAATCACCTTATCGGTTAGCACCCACAGAAATGTTAGAATTGAAAAAGCAATTAGATGAATTACTAAGTAAAGGATTCATACAACCTAGCTCATCCCCTTGGGGAGCGCCAGTGTTGTTCGTGAAGAAAAAGGATGGTTCAATAAGAATGTGTATCGATTATAGGGAATTGAATAAGGTTACAATTAAGAATCGATATCCATTACCTAGGATTGATGATCTTTTTGATCAACTTCAGGGGGCTAGATATTTTTCTAAGATTGATTTACGCTCTGGATATCATCAATTGAAGGTACAAGAAGAAGACATACCTAAGACTGCTTTCAGAACTAGGTATGGTCATTACGAGTTTACAGTCATGCCCTTCGGGTTAACGAATGCACCTGCAGCATTCATGGATATGATGAATAGGATCTGTAAACCGTATTTGGATAAATTTGTAATTGTTTTCATAGACGATATACTTATTTATTCCAAAAGTCAGACAGAGCATTGTGAACATCTTCATGCACTCTTAACTTTGTTAAGAAAAGAAAAGTTGTACGCCAAATTCTCGAAGTGCGAATTTTGGCTAAAGGAAGTGCAATTTTTAGGACACATGGTGAATCATGAAGGTATTCATGTAGATCCTGCTAAGATAGAGGCAATTACCAAGTGGAAGGTTCCACAAACAGCAATGGAAATTAGAAGTTTTATAGGTTTAGCTGGGTATTATAGACGGTTTATTAAGGATTTTTCCAAGATAGCCGTACCATTAACTAAGTTAACCTGTAAAGCCACTAAGTTTGAATGGGGACCTAAACAGGAAGAAGCCTTTAGGATTTTGAAACAGAAACTAACCCATGCACCAATCTTAGCCTTACCAGAAGGAACTGAAGATTTTGAAGTATATTGTGATGCTTCAAAATTAGGATATGGATGTGTGCTTATGCAACGTAAGAAGGTAATTGCGTACGCATCAAGGCAGTTGAAAAAGCACGAAGAAAATTATACGACTCATGATTTAGAGTTAGGAGCCGTAATTTTTGCCCTTAAGATTTGGAGACATTATCTTTACGGAAGTAAATTTACTGTCTACACTGACCACAAAAGTTTAAAATACATATTTGGGCAAAAAGAGTTAAACATGAGGCAAAGGAGATGGATGGAAATCTTAAGTGATTACGACTGTGATATCCAGTATCACGAAGGAAAGGCGAATGTAGTTGCAGATGCCTTAAGTCGTAAGTATTATGAGAAACAACGAAGGGTTCGTGCTCTCAGATTAAATCTACAAATAGATTTAATGGAACAATTGAAGAATGTTCAAACTACAGCAATCAAGGATGATGCTGAAGGGATGAAAGGACGAATCAAGGAATTAGAGCAAGGAGCAGATGGAATTTGGAGATTCCACAAAAGTAGAATCTGGGTACCTAAGCAGGGAGACTTAAGACCTAAGATTTTAGAAGAAGCTCATAAATCTAGGTACACTATGCATCCAGGAAACAATAAGATGTACCAAGATTTAAGGAAGAATTTCTGGTGGATAGGAATGAAAAGGGACATAGCCAGTTATGTTTCTAAATGTCTTACTTGTTCACAAGTTAAGGCAGAACATCAGAAACCTTCGGGGTTACTACAACAATTAGAGATGCCAGTGTGGAAATGGGAACTTATAACAATGGATTTTGTTACTAAGTTACCCAAAACCAGAAAAGGTAATGATGCGATTTGGGTAATTGTGGATCGATTAACCAAATCAGCTCACTTTCTACCTATGAAAGAAACCTTTAGCATGGAAAGACTGGCTAAATTATATGTAGATGAAGTTGTATCATTACATGGAGTTCCACTCTCCATTGTTTCGGATAGAGATAGTCGTTTTACTTCCCATTTCTGGAAAAGTTTCCAGCAAGCTATGGGAACTCGACTAAACCTAAGCACTGCATATCATCCACAAACAGACGAACAAAGTGAAAGGACGATCCAAACTCTAGAAGACATGCTCCGAGCATGTGTAATAGACTTTGGTGGAAGTTGGGATGATCACTTACCATTAATTGAATTCTCCTACAACAATAGTTATCATTCAAGCATTGAAACCGCTCCATTCGAGGCACTGTATGGAAGAAAGTGCAGAACCCCAGTTTGTTGGGCAGAAATAGGAGAAAGTCAGTTATCAGGACCTGAAATAGTGCAAGAAACAACTGATAAGATTACTCAAATCAAGGAAAGGTTGAAAACTGCTCGAGATCGCCAGAAGAGTTATGCAGACAATAGATGCAAGCCGTTAGAATTCAAAGTTGGAGACCGAGTACTATTGAAAGTTTCTCCTTGGAAAGGAGTAGTCAGATTTGGAAAGAAAGGAAAGCTAAGTCCAAGGTATGTAGGACCATTTTCAGTGATCCAACGTATAGGACCAGTAGCTTATCGTTTACAATTACCAGAAGAATTATCTGGAGTACATAATGTATTTCATGTATCCAATCTCAAGAAATGCTTATCAGATGAATCTCTGGTAGTACCTCTTCGAGATATAGAGGTAAACGAAAAGTTGAAATTTGTTGAGAAACCTCTTCAAATTGAGGATCGAAAGATCAAGTTTCTCAAACACAAACGACTAGTTTTAGTCAAAGTAAAGTGGGATTTAAAGAGGGGAGCTGAATACACTTGGGAACTGGAGTCAGAAATGAAGAAAAAGTATCCACACTTATTCCAGTAAATCTCGAGGACGAGATTTTTCTTAAGGTGGGTAGAATGTAACAACTCTCATCAAAAGTACTATTTAATGAATTAATTAGTCTAAAAGGAAACCCTAATTGAGAGACCCAAGTGATTCTGAACAAACCCTGAAATTTTCATAATTTTCAGAATCAGGATTAGGGCCCCTAAAACTCAAGGGGGGTAAACCCTAGTTGATAATTATCTTCAAAATTCGTTGTCAAGTTACTGAATTTCGAAAATTTCAACTCAGCAAAGCTAGTTTCAGTCGTGGCTACTCTATAGCCTATTTTGATTCCATACGGACCGCAACAGTCTCAACCTTACGGTCCGTAAGCAGTCATACGGACCGCAACATTGACAAGCTTACGGTCCGTAAGCTAGAAAAAATTCACCTATAAATAGCAGACATTGGCATTCGTTTTCTGAACATTTTACGTCGACCGAATTCTCACAAATACACTAAGTTCGATCTGTTATTCCATAATTCAACCCCCGGGTATCGAAATTCTGCTACAAAACAGGGTATTAGCACAATCGCTGCTACGATTCAATTATTCGAAGATCAAGATATTCAATGCATGTTTAAATGCCGCCCACATTAGGGTTATACTTTATCGTTCGTCATTAATTTGACGGATTGTCGTTAATTCGATAGGTAAAGTATTATACTTTATCGTTCGTTGTTAATTCAACGGATCATCGTTAATTCGATGGGTAAAGTATTATACATTGTCATTCATTGTTAATTCAATGGATCATCGTTAATTCGATGGACAAAGTATTGCATTTTGACATTCATTGTGATAATTTGATTTCGTAAATTATCGTAATTGCTAGATTGATTACTAACCCAGTTTTGTGTGCATTGTATTTATATTAGGTTAACAAGGCTAAATCATAGATTAGACTCTGACCATATTAAATCAGCAATGTGAGTCATTCTCTTTTTATCAAATTACTTTACAAAACTCTATTTGTTTTCAATGTTATAATTACGGGGATTAAGTCTTTGTAATCACTAAGTTACAGCCGGTATGTGGGGTTTTGTATACACTACTTGATAATCGTCACCATTGGGGCAGCCAGTGGGGGATATGACCATAGTCACAGACACCATTGGACGAATGGGCCAATGGGTCGAGTGGCAAGTACCGTGGGTAGTTGGCTTGATATCAGAAACATTGTAATCGCTCTTAATACTGTAAATTATAACAAATGTGTCATTTTAGTAAATAGAATGATTCACTCAGTATTTCCCGCTGACAAAACCTTTTTCAAACATGTTTCAGGTGACCTGTTGTAATTCAGGAAAAGTGCTGGGGAGCATTTCAAGCTTAAGATAGTGGCTCAATATAAAATAAATAAATGCTTTTGTAATATCACGTTTTTATAGTAAAAACATAATATTGTAAATTATCAGGGTTTTATCCCGAATTGTGAAATAAAATAATCGGGGAAAAATTTTAGCTTTAAGCGATCCTGTTTCCGCTGTTAAACTCAATTAAATCAATACCGCAGTATTTCTGTCACACGGCTCTTGAAACGGGTCAAACCGGGTCGGGGGCCGTGACAGAAAAAGGTGGTATCAGAGCCACTGGGTTAAGCTAATACTCAAAGCGCAGCAGAAAGAAATCTTTCCGGATGGAAATGAAGACGAAGGTTTAGCGTAGGTTTCCTTTTGTGGTTGTATTGAACAATGTTTTGTAGTTTTTTGGGATGTGTATCCCCTTTTTGTTAATGCGCTTCCGCGCAAGTAACATGTATTGAAACACTGTCGTGTTTGATAGTTTTTTAAGGCGCATTGGTGCGCCAGGAATAGTATGATGTGTGTTTTTTAGTTTACAATATCTTGCATGGGTACAATTACTTTGAGCAGGTAAGGCGAATAAAGGTGGTATAAAGCTCATGTGTGAACGTATGGTCTTGTGTGATGTAATCACTGACCGTTCATGAGGCTTGTATTATATTTACCATAATGTTTTTGCGCTTACCAAAAGAAATTGCATGCACTTTGTAAGAAAAAACACAAGAATAATATAAACAGTGTTGTTTATTCCAGGATAAGGCACATAGGCCGTTACAAAGTCTATTAAAATAATTACACGGAACTTAACTTACACTCTATTTCCTGCTTAGACTTAATAAACTGCAGAGTCTGTTCCATTCTGCGAGGAGATCATAGAGTTGCTGCTTAATTTTTCGCTTTTTTACTCGGGCCTTCTTCGCCTCGAGTGTTTTGTTTTATGTCCTTGCGCACGTTCTGTAATAGGTGAGTGAGCTCACCACTTTTAAGCGCCTTCTCTATCTCGGTGTGCAAGGAGATGCAGTTATTGGTGGTATAACCATTGTCCTTGTGATAATCACAATACTGACTCGGGTCCTGTCCGCGTTTGTTCTTCATGGGTGGTGGAGGCTTAAACTGGTAATCCTCCGTACTTAGAACTTCCGCGGGAGTTTTGGTTAGGGGAGTTCATTGTCTTTCCCTGTTCTCTTATTTAGCTTCTCTCTGTGTAGCGAGCTTATTGATTGTGGCTAGTGCATCTTCTGATGAATAGTTCCCTGAGCTTGAATCGCGCCAGCCTTTCTTAAATTTCTTCTCGCTGCTTGGGCCTAAATCTGAGGGATGGCTGTGCGGAGGTGGTGGCCTGTTGGTACTAAGATTCTTCTCCGTTTGGGCATAGACCTTAGCCGCCGCCATTAATTTTTCCCAGCTTTTCGGGAGTCCTTCCGTTCCAGACAGGACTTTTATCATATCGTCGCACCTGACTGCATATTTAAATTGGGCGCGGATCAGATGCTCGTGAACGTCCCCGATTTCGAGTACTTCCTTGTTATAACGAGTAATGAAGTCTTCTAGACTTTCATCATCGTGGCGCCAGATATTCATTACGTCCACCGTGTCGCGGATGGATCGCCTTTGCTGGCTGAAATGAACCAGAAACTTCTCGCGCAAGTCTATCCATGACGTGATTTTTCCCACAGGCAAGTTGTCAAACCAGAGCCTTGCGGCGCCTGTAAGGGTTTGAACGAAGAGGTGGCACCACATCGATAGGGTCCAGCCTCCCACCAGTCCTGCGCTTGTGAAGACTCGCAAATGATCGTTAGGGTCTGTCATTCCGTTGAACTTTCCTATGTTAGACGGGAGCTTCGCTTTCTCTAGTGGAGCCAGAGCAATATCGCTTATAAATTTTGAATTCTCCGCTGCTTCAGCAGGGCGATGGATCAGATCATAATTGTGCTCAGCCTCAGGATTGTAAACCGCGCGGGGTCTACACTTGTTGTAATTCGGTTGTAACCGACTAAATACACTGGCACTTTCTCCTTCACGGTAGGTTCGATCATATTCACTGGTGTGGGTGTTCCGCTGAGAACCCAACCTGGTGTGAACTGATGGTCTTCTATGAGAGTGTGACTCATCTCGACACTCTCTTCGATGATTTTCTGATTGAGTATACTCGTATCTCGATGGAGATCTAGAGTAAACCTCTGTGTCTTCGATCTGGACTCGGGATGGCCCATCATGTTGAGCAACATGAGGTACCGATGGTGCCCTAGCACGGGATACAGGCCTTCGTAATTGGGTTTAGGGAACATTTTGTGCACAAAGTTGTGCATACACAGCATTTAATGCTCCCTGAGATCTGACATACCAGGAGATTGGGGTCTCTCCTGGGGGTAGTATTGAGCTTACATGTATCTCAGGCTGTACCCCTGGGGTGACAGGTTCGTATGGATGATTGAACTGCACTTCATTGTCATCCGAGGCTTCTTCTACAATACCTTCAACCTGGGTATTGTTAACGAAATTTGGCCTAGGGCCATTTTGCCGATGAGTTGAGGTTTCTTCCATTTACAAATGGAATCAACAGAGTGAATCGAAAAACGAGAAGAAATGGATGAAACAGAGAAATCGGTGGGCGCCAATAAAGAAACACTGGATAAATGACCGGAATCAAATAATCCAGGGGGTTAGGTTCTGCGTAAAAAGGGTTTGTTCTCTCTCGTTTGGTTCAAAGGATCGGATCTCTTCTTCTTCACGATAACTACAAAACAGAACACCGTCAGCCTTGTCACGGGGAGAATGGGGGTTCTCTCCGTGACCACCCTCCGGCGTGAGAATAAGTATCAGTATATGAAGAAGAAAGAGTATAAGTGAAGTGAATGTAACTTGAAGTGTGTACCTGAATTACTCTTCTATTTATAGCCGGGAGTTTGGGCGGGAAAACCCGTTATTGAAATGTTGACGGAATGTGCTAACTCCGTAAGCAGTTATTTCTTCCTCCGTTAATCTTCTTAATCTGACGTGAGAGCACACGGATCGCTATTCAGATCAACGGCTGGGGTATTGCCATGTGGAAAGTAGGCAAGTGGAGATTTCTCTCCATTTCCATGCCATCATTATGACTTCAAGGGAGAACGGGATGATGACACGTGGCCCAGACGGTTATAACCGTCTGGGTGGTGCACGATTGGATCTTCCAGAAGATTATTGCCATAATCCAGTGTGACTCCTTATCGTGTGGTATCAGTAAAATAATATCCAAGCCTGGATATTTATTTAAGCAGGAGTGTTTGCTGGGATTTTTATCCTTTGTTTGTTATGGGGACAAGCGCAAGGATTTATTAATTTCCTTTGGGTGCGCAAGTGTTTACTTACTATTCTTCTTAATTTCCTTTTGTAAAACAAGTGCGCTGTCGTGCAATGTCTTAAGGATGGTTAGAAGATGAGGTTGTGGTATGGTCCTAAGTACTCAAAGCGAGGTTTTTGGGACCTTACCCCTTCAAGGATTGACCGGTACTCCACCGCTAGCATACGTTAACCCAGACCTTCAATAGGAATAACAGTTAATAAATCCTGGGCGTGAGGCCTCTGTAGGCATTCAATGACAGCGTTCTGGCGGGGGGATAAATGGAAATCTTCTCCTAAACTTTGTGCGATTCGACAACATAGGGCATTCACCAAAGTTTTCTGTGGCTTTTTGGGGGCGGTGTCCTTGTTAGAGAAACCGCCGAGATCAGAGTCAGGGAGAGATTCATGCAAGCGTTCCAAGGCGCTGGCATAATCCGAGTCAGTGTTAGCAACCCCACTGTTACGTAAGATGTGGTCCTGCAACTCCCAAGATTGAGACTTGGAAACCACAAAAGCATAGGCATCCACATCCCGGGCCGAGAGAAGCCCTAACCCACTAAGCCGCATCGGCAAGGTCGCGATCCGCCACTTGGGAGTTACAGGACCATAGGGTTTTTTAATCGAATGAAGAAGACGAGTGACGGCTACTGAACATAATTTAGGTTTATTTTTATTTTAATTATAATAATAATCATTATATAATTATTAGTTAATTATTACCTAATCATTAATAATAAATATAATATAATAGTTTCTTTTAATAATATTATTCCATATTTTTAAAAGTTATATATATATATATATATATATATATATATATATATATATATATATATATAGTGTGAGGTTCATTGGGGAACACTAAAAAAGTGGGGAACAGTGGGGAACCGACTCAAAGGAACTCCGATTGAACTCATTCCAGCGGCGTTGGAACCGGCTCGTCGAACCCTAACTAGGATCTCTTAACCCTAAACCCTAAATCATAACCCCTAAACCCTAAATATATTAGGGTTTAGGTTTAGGGTTTAGGTTTAGGGTTTAGCTTTAGGGTTTAGGGTTTAGCTTTAGTCTTTAGCTTCAGGGTTTAGCTTTAGGTTTAGCTTTAGATTTAGCCTTTAGGATTTAGCTTTTAGGGTTTATAGTTTAGATTTTACGGTTTAACATAGGTTTTAGCCTTATTTTTTAGCTTTAGGGTTTAGAGTTTAGGAGTTAAGATTTAGGGTTTAGGGTTAAGAGATCTTAGTTAGGATTCGACGAGCCGGTTCCAACGCCGCTGGAATGAGTCCAATCGGAGTTCGTTTGAGTCGGTTCCCCGCTGTTCCCCACTTTTTTAGTGTTCCCCAATGAACCTTCCCCTATATATATATATATATATATAGGACAAAGATCCGTAAGGAACCACCCTTTATTGCGAGAACTGCGAGAACCAGTGTGAACACAAACAGTAATTCCTAAAAAAAATCTAAAAAACACCCAAAAAAAAATTTTTTTTTACTATTTTTTTTGGAAAAATCGTTATATATTGTTAATAAAAAAAATTTAAAAAATAAATTCGAGTAACAGTTATCCATGCACATGTGCATATGTATCATTTCTTTGTCAAATTCCATAATTCATTACAAATATTAGTTAATTGCACTTTCATTTACACTACCACGTGTAATACACTACTTTTTACGTTAACAATATAAGAAATGCACATGTGCATCTATATGTATCAACATGATATAAGGTGTTTTAGTACACTACTTTGAATACACTTTCTCTTTCATCTATCATTCCATCCATAACACACAAACATGCACATGTGCATATGTATCATTTCTTTGACAAATTTCATAACTCATTACAAATATTAGACAATTGCACTTTCATTTACACTACCATATGTAATACACTACTTTCTACCTTACCAATATTAGAAATGCACATATGCATCTATATGTATCAACATGAAATAAGGTGTTTTGGTACACTACTTTGAATACACTTTCCCTTTCATATATCATACCATCCATAATACACTACCATTACCTCCTACCATCCATAATACAATATCATTACCTCCTACCAACCATAATACAATACCATTACCAATATTTTGTCTTTATTACATGTATATCAACACCATTTATACCATCCAATCATCATATTACATCATAAAGTAACAACTATAGCCAAATCATCAACCACTAGATATAACTAACCAAAAATATGTATATGGGCCTACTTCTCCATTCAAAATCACAAACTTTTTGTACCAAAACATGTTATATCATGGTTATACCTAATGATGCACATGTGCATTTTGAATATTGGTAATGTAAAAAGTAGTGTATTACAGATGGTATTGTAAATTAAAGTGCAATTGTCTATTACTGATAACGTATTACGGAATTTATTGAAGTAATGATACATATGCACATGTGCATGGAAACTGTTACTCGGAAAAAAAAAAGTTTTTTTTTTGGGTAACTAAATATAGCGATTTTTGTTAAAAAAAAATATTTTAAAAAAATTTTTTGAATGCTTTTTTGATTTTTTTAGATTTTATTTTGTGTTCACATTGGTTCTTGCGGTTCTCGCAATAAGGGTGGTTCTCGCATGAACCTTACCCTATATATATATATATATATATATATATATATAGTGTAAGTATCTATGGAAAACCCATTTAATCTAGAAAACTTGGGAAACTTGTTATGTGTGGTCAAGATTAATCCACCTCACTTTCTATATTCAAATGTCTAAAGGGCAATTTCGTCATTTGATAAACCTATCCATATCAAATCATTTTTTTTGTACTTTACCTACCTTTTCCACTCCCCATGTCATCTTGATTCCCACCTTACCAACTTCACCTTTCTCTCTCGATTCCCACCCCACCTTACTTTCTATAGTTCAAGAGATCTTCATCTTCCCTCCATTGATCATTCTCATCTCTTTCTCTCTCACACACAAACTCAAACTCAAACACAGTTCTAGTTTTTTATCGGTGTTTCATGGGTGACCCACATGACTTTGTGGATGATCTTAGTGCGTACTCTCCTAGACGTGTATTCCGTGACAACTTCATCGATGATCGAAGCCACCAAATCTGAAGATCGAAGCCACCATTGAAGATCGAAGCCCCCATCAAAGCTCTCAAAGAAAAGGAAGCTCGGTTTCATTTTAATCACATCTTTGTTTCTGTTTTTTAGAGAGAGAAAGCTAATGTTTTGGAAGGAGAAACAACATTTTTCATCTTGTTCACCTAGACACCAAGAACACACACCCAAGTGTGTGGGAGAGAAACAGGTTTAATGATCTTACTTTTGTTATTTATGTAATTTGTTTAGATGTATACTTTGTATAACGTTTGGTAGATTTAAAATCAGAGCTAGTTTGTTTATTTTATTTTTTAAATCAAGATCTAGAAGAAATTTTTGTATGTTGTATTTCTCTCTTCAAAGTGTATTGATATTTTTTATGAAGATTAATGTTAAATTTCTAAATTGTTTGTCCAGCGATTTTGAGTTAATGATTGCTTTTAGTTGGATTTTTTTTGTGTGTGTGGCGGGGGGGTGTGGGTGAGCTGGGTTTTTTTAGGGTTTATAAATTGAATTTGGTTTAATTTGTTTTCTGGTTTTGTTTAAATTCAGCATCACCATTGATGGTAGATAATTAGTTTGAAAATCCATAATTTTTACGATGTATGTTTCAAATTTCTTTGTTGTTTAGTTGTTTTTTGAATAAATTCACTCCGATATTACATTTTCATTACCTTTAGAAAGTCCATAATTTAATCGGATATCGGGTTTGTTTTACAAATAGAAATTCGTGTTTTTTACGGGCATAATTTGCTACATATGTTACATTTCTATCAGCTACATTTATGTGAAGAGTATATTGATATTTTTTACGAAGATTAATGTTGACTTTCTAAATTGTTTGTACAGAGTATATTGATATTTTTACGAAGATTAATGCTAAAATTTCTAAACTGTTTGTCATATATGTTGTAACACGTGTTACACTGAGGGTTACATATGTTGCATACAGGGTGTTACATGTGTTACACCCAGTGGGCTAGACATGTATACACATATTACATGTTGATGTTACCTGCGTCTAACACAGGGTGTTACATGTGTTACATATGTTGAATACAGGGTGTTACATGTGTTACATATATAGCCTCTTGTCTAACACATGAGTATACACTTGTTAATGTAATTAGGTTCTGTGGTTTTTTATTTACCAATTCAATATCTAACATATACAAGAAACATGTTTGTTAGCACATATGTTCTTTTTATTAAGTTTCATGAGAATGACAAGTGTTTATATGCAAATATAATATAACATGATGTAATATGACGTGTACCTATTTATCCCTTTAATTTGTTACACTAGTCTCATATACTGCTAGTTACATATATTACTTATTTATCAATTGATGTGACGTTTTGGATGATGTAATGTTGTTACATATGTAATTTTACTAAGTTTAAACTAACACTAACGGAGCTGCACATATGTAACATATGTTTGTAACATATGTTACGCTAGAGGATAACACATGTATAGCCACATTACGCATGTTACATATGGTTTTTACATGTGTTACACAAGCGGTTTTGACATGGTTTTTACACGTGTTTTTACATGTTTTTGTTAGTTTGGTTGCTTGTTTGGGGCTTTTGATCTGAATACTAACTGTTTTTTTGTGTTATACGAGGCGGTAATACATGTATAGGCATGTTACATGTGTTACAACAAAAAGTTTACACATGTGTAACATGTAACAGTAAAGATATCTTTTTTCATTGTTACTTGAAAAGATATCTTTTTTCATTGTTACTTGAAAAGATATCTTGTTTTGAAGTAACAGTAAAGATATCTTTTTTCATTGTTACTTGAAAAGAATAGGTCGTTGTAACATGTGTTACACATTTTAAAATTGTCTATCTTTTTCAAATAACAACAGGCATAGTGACATGTATCTGGATAATGTAAAGGGTTCGAATAAGACTATGCATTTTATTTGGAGTTCTGACACTTGTTACATGTGTTACCCCCAACATGTAACATGATTTTGTGCTAACCGCCTACCCTCTTTTTTCCCAGGTACAACATGATTGGTGAAGCTCAGTATGTTCTTCATTACTTAGTTTAACGTATGTACGTTTCATGTGAAGCATAAACAATATCCCGCTCGTGTTTCAACATGTATTTTGGTTGTAATTTGACAATGGCATGGTTGCCCTTAACTTGTTTTACTAGATGTGTATATTCTTGTGTATGGTACCACTTTTATATGTTACCTTTACCACTTTTTATGTTTAACGACCTATTTTTGTTTTTTAAAAGGGTGCACCTCTGTAACCAATTCGGTAACCAATCAAACCATCATGTGATTACTTTTATGTGATTACTTCGATTATATTAGATGAAAATGATTCCCATGTGTTGCATTTACTTTTGTAACGTGTGTTACAAATCACATGTACTAGCATGTTTGGATGTATACATGTTACATATACTAAGTGTTTTATAGGGGAAGGGTGTATAGAAAACCCACTTTAATTTAGAAAACCCGGGAAACTCAAAGCTCCCGATGTTTTTTTTTTTTTTTGAAAAAAATTATACATGTTATATACATGTTTTTAAGGGTTTTGGGCAAAAAAAATCAAAAAAGCGCCGAGTAGATATTTAAAAAAAAAATAAACAAGTTTTGGTGTAACACGTGTTACATTCATCTGACATATTTGTAACACGTGTTACACCAAAACTTGTTTATTTTTTTTAAAAATATCTACTCGGCGCTTTTTTGATTTTTTTTTGCTCAAAACCCTTAAAACATGTATATAACATGTGTATATATATATTTTTTTTAAATTCGGGAGGTTAGAGTTTCCCAAGTTTTCTAAATAAAAGTGGGTTTTCTATAGATACTTACATGTGTTTTATATATACCAAGTGTGTTTCATACACACATGTAACATGCGTATGCCTTTGTGGTGCATATACTCATGTTACATGTATACGTATGTTATTCACTACATCGTATGTAACACATGTTACTCATGTTACATGTATGTGTATGTTATTCACTATATATGTGCCTTGTTTTTATTCACTACATCGTATGTAACACATGTTACTTAGATGTTCCACCATGTACTGCATTTACTTACGTAAGATGTGTAACACATGTTACAATTGCTTATTGTTTCCAAGTAACATTAAAGGTATGTACCTTGTTTTCTACTTCATCTTGTGTAACACATGTTACACTTGTTAATTAGTATCAAAGGTTACAATTGAAACAATATGTTGACCACCCAATGCTCGTCTACTACTTTTCTTACAATTGGTAATGAATAAAACATGTTAACTAATAACACATGTAACTGATAACTGGTAACCAAATACATTTCCCACCATAACTATTTAACATCCAGACACCAACATATTACAGAGAAGACCAGAATGGTCATATTGTATTTTGGGTTATGGCCATAATTTAAAATAAACAAAATTTGTGGTGACTACGATAGTTACAAAAACCACCACGCATATATCACTAGCCAGTTGACTTGTTATAAACAAAAGTTGTGGTACCCAAGATAACTACAAAAACCACCATAGATGTTCCCACAAAAACTGTAGAAAAGACAACACTACCACACTCAGCGCCCTCCCATAAACGAGGCAGCTTCTATCTTGCCTTTCAAAGTGTTAGAGGGCGACAACAGAATATTATGAGTCGCATACTTCGTCCGCAACTTTCTCACCTCCTTCATTTTCCTGCTCCCATTTGTTAAAGGGCGACAACAGGATATGAGTGCCGTTAAAAGTGTTAGAGGGCGACAACAGAATATGAGTGGCATACTTCGTCCGCAACTTTCCTACGCACGACCTCCCCTTCAGCTTCTTCTCTTTCTTCATCCCATTCATCGTCCATTTCTTCGTCTACTTTCTTTCGCTTTTTCGGTATCTTACCAGTTTGCGATCTTGTTACTCTCTTTGTTGCTGCAAATAAAACAGGTTTAACACATGTTACTTAATTTCATTAAAATAAAACAGGTTACCTAATATGTTTTTGATAAAATAAAGTCAGGTTTAACATATGTTACCTATTTTTATAAAAATAAGACAAGTTTAACACTTGTTACATAACTTGGAAAAAATATGAGAGCTTAACACATGTTAACTAATCTCATAAAAATAATACAGGTTTAACACATCTTACATAATTTTATAAAAATAAGACAGGTGTAACACATGTTACACTAACATGTTTACCTAATAGGAGAGGTTTAACACATGGTAATAAGACAGGTTTAACACACGTTTACATCATTTGATAAAAATGAGACAGGTTTAACACATGTTACACTAATATGTTTACCTAATCAGGGAGGTTTAACACATGGTACGCTAATAAGAACGTTTAACATATGTTACGCTAATATGTTTATATGCTTTTTAGTTCGTTGACTTGTACCCTAATATCAGACAGGTTTAACACATGTTACGCTAATATATTTATATGCTTTTGAGCCCTTAGACTTGTACCCTAATATCAGAGGTTTACCTAATTTGTTTTTGACAGAAAACAAGGCAGGTCTAACACAAGTTACCTAATATGTTTTTGATAAAACATATAAGACATGTTTAACACAAGTTTTTGACAGTAAACAAGACGGGTTTAACACATGTTACAAATCAATAGTTTTAACGTGCAGTTGGCAAGTTGGCAATCCAAAAAAAATAATAATAAATAACCCGAGACTCTTTCTACTCAAAATAACTAACACTTCCTAGTCGCATTCAAAACAAAAATCACCATCGATCGGACCAAAAAACACCTACCGATTGGAAAAAAAACATAAAAACCAACATTAACACTTTCTAGTCTCATTCAAAACAAAAATCACCACCGATCGGACCAAAACACCTACCGATCGGAAAAAACAGAAAACCCAACATTTATCCGATCAAAACACCTACCGATCGGAGAAAAGAAAAAATCATCACCGATCAAAACACCTACTGATAAAAAATCGAACCAAACTTACTTGCTTCTGCACTTAGTTCTTGCTTTCTTCCATTTCCGGCAACTTTTACCGGTCAGATCATCTTCTCCGGTGCCCCTTTTCTTCTCCGGTCAGATCATCTTCTCCGGTCAAAACACCTTTTTCCGGTGCCCCTTATCTTCTCCGGTCAGATCATCTTCTCCGGTGCCCCTTTTCTTCTCCGGTGGGTTTTGGGAAGATCAATTGTTTGAGAGAGAAAGAGATGAATTTGGGTTGAGTATTTTGAAATCTTTGAAATGAGGTTGGGGTATTTGATTAGTTCTTATAGATATTCGTGCACCTCCTTTAATGAATGTCAAATCACATAATATTATAATATATATAATGTACTACAATTATGGTTGATTTTACCCATATGCCCTTGAAGTACCTTTATTGACTTTATCACTCTATTTAATTTAATTCAAAAAGGCTTCAAATTTTATGAGCCATTGGATGATCTTGATCAATGGTCATAGATTGGGTTTCCTAGGTTTTCTTAGTACAAATAAGTTTTCTATACATCCATGCCCTATATATATATATATATATATATATATAGTGAAGTTTATTGGGGAACACAAAAAAATGGGGAACAGTGGGGATCCGACTCAAACGAACTCCGATTGAACTCATTCCAGCGGCGTTGGAACCGGCTCGTCGAACCCTAACTAGGATCTCTTAACCCTAAACCCTAAATCATAACCCCTAAATCCTAAATATATTAGGGTTTGGCTTTTAGGGATTAGCTTTGTGGTTTAGCTTTAGGGTTTAGGGTTTAGCTTTAGGGTTAAGCTTTAGGGTTTAGGGTTTAGCTTTAGGTTTAGCCTTTAGGGTTTATAGTTTAGATTTTACAGTTTAGCTTAGGTTTTAACCTTATTTTTTAGCTTTAGGGTTTAAAGTTTAGGAGTTAGGATTTAGGGTTTAGGGTTAAGAGATCCTAGTTAGGGTTCGACGAGCCGGTTCCAACGCCGCTGAATTGAGTCCAATCGGAGTTCGTTTGAGTTGGTTCCCCGCTGTTCCCCAATGAACCTTCCCCTATATATATATATATATATATATATATATATATATATATATATTAGAAAAAGGTTTATTAAAATTTAAAAAAAGGGGGGTTTGTTATTGTTTGTTAAAAAGATTTTTGACAGGTTTCGAGTGTGCGACTTGTGCTATGCGATTTGATCAAGTGTGCGGACTAGTGTACGGTTTGATTGGGCAGTGTACGGTTTGTTACTTGGATTGTGGACTGATAAAGTGTGCGGCCTAACTGAGAAGTGTATGACTTCAGTGTATGCGGCCCAAATATAGTGTGCGAGTGTGGGCAAAGAAATTTTCGAGGGGTCACATTTCTGGGGGATCACATCTTAGAAATGTCTTCTCAGAAAGAAGTGTTTAAGAAGAAACTAGCCAGTTTCAGATACTTTCCTAGTGAATCTGTAGAAGCGTTGATTGGCCGGTTTACTGAACTGCTCTCAGAAACGAAGATGGCAGAAATTGTGGTGTCTACGTATTGGAGCAACAAGAAGCTTCTGGATGCTATACAAAGGATTCCAGATCAGGCAAACGGTAGTTGGTTTAGCAATGTTAATCAGATAGTGTTGACAACCAACTGTTGCTATTACAGAATGAAGCCGAATGAGCTGATCTCACTCATCAAATCATATGATACGGCTTGCAAGCAGAAAGCTCAATACAACACGTCTACCGCACCTTGCTTCTCCACTCCTGTTGTTCCTGCTGCTCCACTACCTACTGTGGTTTGCTCACCCATTTCTGCTGATTCATCGCCGAATTTAGAATCAGGTTGTGGTGCAGGTTTTCAGATTCATGAATTCACTCCTACTCCTACTGAGGTATGTGTAGATGATATCTACTGTACTAGCGCATGTAGAGAAAAACTTAGTGATTACAAAGAGCAGGCTGACTCGCTCGTTATGCAACTTCAAATATCCAAATCTGATGAATATCAGATTAAAAAGAATAGAGTAAATTACAAGTTTTATCCTTTATGTTTGTCTCAAATTTCAGGCGCTATCCTTTACCTATAAAATTGACGGGTTCTGTCCTTAATGTATGAAAATGTTGCACGTTATGTCCTTTAGGACAAACCCAGTTAGAATTTTCTGTTAAATTATGTCACATGCATTGCACACGAGGGTAAAACAGTCATTTCCCCTCCCCACTTGTGCTTCCCCTCTTAAAACCCTGATAAACCCCCATTTCAACATCATCCTCCTACCCTCATCATCATGTCATCTCTGAAAAATCACAACCCCGCCAGAGAATCTGCGGCTGCCGCCGCTGTCGCCTTGCTTAACCACCTGTAGGATCGTTTGCACGACCAAAACAAGTCGTTCAGAAGAGTTCTAATCAATACGAGAGGCGGAAACAAACGTATCGACTTTGAATCAGCTTGATATACACTCTAATTGTCTTGTTTATTGATATAACAACGTTTTACAGCCTGGAGACACTTCGGCAGCACCTCAGTACCGGAATCACAAAGTTACAAATGAATTGAACAAGGCACCTATTTATAGGCAAGCCCATTTCGCACGAGATGGCTCACACGAAATGGACATCTCCATTTCGTACGAAATGGACATCTCCATTTCGTGCGAAATGGCTTTTCCATTTCGTGCGAAATGGTCACACTCACATATTTCTCGTATTTCATGCCCTGATCTATCTAATCAAATACAAGACTCGATACAAGATGAAGTCGACAGACATATGCACCAACAGACTCCCCCTTGGATGTTGACGAAGTCTTCAGTGTCGAGTCTTCGGTATGTCACATCTTCAGTCTTGATCAGTCTTCGTGCTCTTCCAAAATGTCTGACAGTGTAAGCATCCTTCAATCTTTTTCTCTTCTCCAGGATCTCAACCTGGCTTTTTACCATTCAAACTCCCCCTTGAATGTTGATCTAATCTTCAATCTCCTCTTTCTCTCACTCATCAGCATTAGCAGTTGGCATGATCATCAGGATTCGAATCTGGCTCTTGCATCTTCAAATTCCCCTTTGCTAGCATACTCCCCCTTAAGTTGTTCCAGGATCGCAATCTGACATAGCTTTTCGTTCAAAGATCGTGTCCTGGCTCAAATTCTGCTCAGGTTTTATGCAGAAAGTATTCAGAAGTCGAAACCTGGCTAACCTGCACAGTCTCTACCTCAAAATAAATTTCACAATTTTAACAATTTGACAAATTTATAAACCTCTTGCATATATTGTTCAAAATGATTTAACATTTATAATTTCTGATGACCACATGTAAGAATAACATTCAGATTTGACATTTTCATTTCAAAATATTTTCTCATTTCAAACAGACTCTCCCAACCCTGTTGTTCATCATGTTTAGCACTCAGAATTTTGAAAATCAGCTCTCCAACATCAGTTGTCGAAAATCTTTTTGTATTTTCAAAATTTTATGCTAAAACACTCCAAAAATATTTTTGAATTTTGTTTTTAGTGAAAAGCAGTAAACAAATATTTACAGACAATATTTTTGTGAGTTTGAGTAAGAGGATCATATCAGTTTTTGAGACAAATCATTAACACCGTTAAGCTTTAAACATTTTAAGTTCTAAACGATTCACTTAGATTGTCAGTATACTGATCCACTTAAATTTTCACACAAAGTTCAATTGTATCGAGATACGAGATTAATGTTTTATGGACTTAAACTTATTCGCTTGTCCCACCTCAGAATATACTCCCGTATCCAGACTCCTATATTCAGTCTTACAGGTGAATGTACACTAATGATATCTGTAAGGGGTAAATGCGAGACCATGAGAGCTTAGGCTATTGCTTCCGCAAAATCAGAGAGATGATGGTTCGACTTTCGGTGTGTTCCCTTTAGAGAATCTTTTCTTCAACAGCACATGATTAGCATTTTTCAATGTTTCATCATTTTTTATGCTGAGGGTGGGCTTTATGATTAAAGCTGTGTAAAGTATTATACGAGGACTAGGCTATTGCTCCCGCAAAATCAGAAGTCCAGGTATAATACCCCAGATATCACCACGCACAAAGACCTAGTATGTCAGAAATAGAAAGCCTTTCAAACAAGATTTCAGGGGTTACCTATATATCCGAGAGATGTTCCCCACGAAATAAGTAAGTATGATATTTAGGTTTATATCTCGACAACAATCTACTAAGCGTGCAAAAACCTACTGGCACATCATCAGTGAGACCGTTTATCACATTTGACTTTCCAAATCTTTAGCGTGCCGTGAATGTCCACTGATGTACTATCATTTCCTCTTTTTTACAACAAAACTCATGTTCATTTTATCATGTTTTTGGATTTTTCAAATTTTCGAAATTTACGAAATTTCTAAATTTTCTTACTCCCCCTAAAATCAAAATATGTTTCAATTTTGATTTTCTGGGAAAATTTGAAAACAAACTATACAAATAAACTGACAACTGTTGTGAATTGCTTCAAATCTCCATTCACTTGGCATAAACAATCAGAACTCCCCCTGACAACAAACTATTTTCCCATTAAGATTTCAAAACACTTAAGTTTGTTTTAATCAAAATGTTTTTTTCCGGAAAATAAGTTTTGTTGATTACCATTGTAAAATCGGGGATAAACTCATCACTTTGTTCTCTCAACCATTTATATGAAAGTTAAATCAAGTTCAACTTAATGACCTTGATTAACCACTTGTAGGTGAAACCCCCTTTTTCAACCACTTGAGGGTTCACTTATCAACCATACCATTTGTAAATCGAAATATGACAATTTTGAGTTTTACCACATGTAGGTTTCTCAAACAAAAACATTTCAAGAAAGATGCCGATTCATGCTCCACGATTACCAACTTGGAAGCTCCGGCAAGTCAGGATTTTTACATATGAAATACAGATACCCAAGCCTGACCAGCTTTGAGTGTGAAATTCTCAGTTTCACTCGGGGTTTGAACATTCCTTTTTTCTTCATAAAAATCTTTTACCCCTTTGGCCATTCCATCTACCATTTTTCCAAAAATATTTTCACTTTGTTGTTAAAAGCCTTTTCGACATCAAATTCTTTCTTTTCAGAATAGAATTGATTCGAGATTTCCACTTTACTAATTTTTTATTTTAAATTTTCAGCCCGCAATGGTGGAAAGTTGACATCATCCATTGGCGGTACTGAATTTTCTCCTTTTGATTCAACTGGTGGCTCCTCTGACTTTGACGAGTCAGATTCATCGCCAGATTTCACATCTGATTTCTTAACAACCCACGTTTGGTTGTCAAGATTCACCCTTCTTTTGTAAAACCTTTTCGAACATTCACCAACTTCATATATTGAGTTTTTAAACACTTTGAATTTTTCAGTTAGTGGTTCATTTTTATCAACAACTTTTTCTTTGAGTTTAGAAACAACTTCCTGTTTTGTGTTGCTTGCCTTAGGACAGTTCCAGGCGATGTGACCAACTTCTTGACATCGGTAACAGGTTCTTGTCTCCTTTCTCTGATGAACTCCATTCTTCTCATGTTTCAGTTTTTCTGCAAAGAACGCTTTGTTCGATTGCTTCCAGAATGAGCTCTTTTCTTCTTCCTCAGAACTTGACCCTGAAACAAATATTGTTTTTGTTTTAGAAATTTTCTGATTTTTATGATTTACGGGTGAGGTAAAACCTAATCCCTTCCTTTTGTAATTACTGTTATGGTTAGGTTTCTTTTGATAACCTGAACCAGAACTGTAACCCTTTTTCTTGTTTAACCTTTGTTGAACTCTTGAGATGTACTTTTTAGATTTCTCAGAAAGATTTACATCTTTTATTTCAGAAATATTAATTTCTGTTAGTTTGAAAACCTTTTTAATCATTTCAGTTTTAACACCTCTTATTGGAAATTCCTCATCAGAAAATAATTTGTCTGAATCATTCAAAGTATATGCTACTTTGAATGTTTCGTCATTCAAATTAGATTTTGATAACAGAAATTCTTTATTGTAAACCCTTTTGACCGATGATTTTGGACTGTCAACTGATGATGAACTCGAACTCTCGGATTCGGATTTTGACTTTGACTCCTCATCTTTATTCAACACTTGATCGACCACTTTCTTTATTAACTCAGACTCATGATCAGTGTCAGACGATGTGAATATGACGTCAATGTTGTCTGGTAAAACATCAGTTGTTTCGGACTTTAACTTTATATTGACTGCATTTTTGACTTGTTCCTCATTTGGTTTTCTGGGAGAATAACCTTCCCAGATCGGAGGCGGACACTTGTTATAATTTGCACTTTGTTTCTTACCAGTATCCTTCTCTTCCGACTTCTTGTCCTGAAAGGCTTCAAAACCTGCAACAGTTGGATAAATTCTATCAATCAAATAATCAGAACTTGAATAACTTTGCAACAATCGTCTGATTCTTTCATTTTCTATCTTTTCTGTCTCCAACTCCTGCTTCAACTTTGCACATTCTTCAATATAGTGGTTGATAGCCTTCTGCTTCGACATCATCACTGCATTCATCATGGTTAAAGCATCTTCTCTTTCTGAGTATGTTTTTTGTAAACTATTCACCGTTCTGTTCAGCACATCATACGATTCTTTCACATACATAACATCGAACAATAACTTTTCTTTCATTTTGTCAAGCTCACTATACTTCTCATCTTTTTCTTCACAATGTTTGCATGGTTCCAAACATTTTAGACAAGGTTTTGTGATCTCAACAATTTTTTCAACTTCGACTATCTTTTCAACTTCGACTATCTTTTCAACTTCAACCACCTTCTCAGCAACTTTAACTTCTTCACTCTTTTTAGACTTCTCTTTCTGAGCAACATTCTTGCATTTTTTTTTCTGATCTTTTGCTGCTCGCTTCTCCTTTAGTTTCTCCAATCTATCTGCAAAATAAAATTTAAAACTTTCAGGAGATAATTGAGTTTTTCCAATGTTTATTTGTATTTCTTCTTCATCATCACTGCTATCAGTTGATGATTGATCAAAGACTGTTGTCTTTTCTGAGCTTTCTTCTGAAGAGACAAACTCTTCATCTTGACTTTTCTCATTATTGGCAAACACATCCATCCATTCCTTCATCAAATCTGGCTCTTGAATGATTTGTGCAATGAATGCTCTAAACTTGGAATCATCCGGAATGTATTTGTCCCAGCTAAAACCTTCTGCCATTCTTTCATCATCTTGATTAACGAGATAAGCTTTCTTCTTTCCATCTTCAATTGCATGGGATGATGACGGTTGTTGAGCAACTTGTTGATATATAGCTTTCCGATAATAATCATTATTCCCGAATGGATTCTGAGCTCCTCCTGCTTCTCGATTGGTACATTCCCTCTTGAAATGTCATTTTTCCCTGCATAGAAAACAAGTAACTTTAGATTTATCAAAACCTAAAGTAGAAACATTAGCATCACGGAAGTCATCTCTTCCTGTAATCTGCTTAAATTTCTCAGCTCTCCTCAACACACTTGCTAAGCACCACTTAATATCCATAAGCTCCATTTCCTCAGCATCGATCTGATCGTAATCCTCTTTTGTCAACATAGGATTTCCGATCCTTCCTGCAACCAAACCCTCATATGATTCTAACACTGTAGCTAGTAATGCCATATGACCTTTAGCAACTTCTTCAGAGAAATTTTGACCATTCTGAAGATTCAACGTGATGTTACAATGTATCACATGACCATTACTATTGTTTGAGCTTTGAACACTTGGATTAACACTCGAGTATGAAGAAAATCCACTGTTGCTGATTGGACTTTGATTAACTGATCCAGATGAGTTTTCTGCGCTGAAAGCGGTTTGGACCTTCGGACTTGCTTCAACATTCTGAACATTCCCTTTGTAATACATCTTGATGTCTTGTTGACCACTTGGATTGTTCATTCTAGCAATCTTTTGTTGTTCAAGATCTTGTCCTTCAAGTTTTTCAATGAACTGAGAGATTGTCAATTTATCATATTCTCCAGTGTTCTTTAAGATCATCAGATATGTACCCCATTCTTTCTGAGGTAAAGCATCAGCTAATTTGTCAACCCATTCTTCTCGATCTTTGTTTATATCTAACAGTGACATTGAATGCACTAAATGACAATATATCTCAATCAGCTTCTTTGTAGATTCACCATGCAAGCTAGTAAACAGATCAAATTCTTTCTTTAATAATGATTTCTTACTCCTGATCATATCTGTACTTCCTTCAAACTTAATTCGAAGTGCTTCCCAAATCTAACGTGAAGTACCATCGTGTTGAAGTAATATGAAGATGTCTTCTTTCACAGCTTGCTGAAGTAGACTAATCATCATTTTTTCTGCTTTGTACATGTCTCTTTCTTTGTCTGACAATTCAGAAATAGTTTTGATAACTCCCACATCTGTACGATGTTTAACATACTTTTTATCAATACACTCCCAAGACCTCAAATGATTTGCTTGAACCCAATTTTCGAATCGGTCTTTCCAACAATAGTTTTCTTCAATGCCCATCAACTTTGGAGGTTTCTGTAACGTTCCTGTTTCATTTTCCATGTTCACGCTCTGAGCAATGGTAACAAGAGTACCCGGGGCAGTAGCAAACGCATTGTAAAACTCTTCTTCCATGTTTCGGTAAAATGTTTCACAAACTCAGTTTTCAAACGAAATGGCACTATTCACACGAATTGGATTTGGTGCGGAATGGACCTCTTCAAACGAAATGGACCTATTCAAACGAAATGGACCTCTTGATACGAAATGGTTCACTTTCAAACGAAATGGGATCACTTGATGCGAAATGGATGATTTCGTACGAAATGGCTAACTTTCAAACGAAATGGAAAACTTGATACGAAATGGGTGATTTCGTGCGAAATGAACGACTTCAAGCGAAATGGTTCTCTAACACTCCATTTCGTGCGAAATGAAAGTTCCTTTCAAACGAAATGGGTAATCTGGGTGCAATTCGTGCGAAATGAAAGATTCAATCCGTGCGAAATGGTGCTGATGTCATACTATTGGTCTGTTTTTGTCAAAATTGATCAAGTTTTAAGCTGACTTAAGGTCTAATTCTTTCAAGGATTTGTTAAAACAGTATTATGCGTGTTATGATTGAAAATTAGCCCATTTTAACCATGAAATCTTGTTTAATTTTGAAAAATGTGAAAAAGAAGGTGTAGAAGTGAGATTTTCGGATGAAATCAAGCTGAATCGGTAAGAACTCTTCCTCCTGAGCTCTGATACCACATGTAGGATCGTTTGCACGACCAAAACGAGTCATTCAGAAGAGTTCTAATCAATACGAGAGGCGGAAACAAACGTATCGACTTTGAATCAGCTTGATATACACTCTAATTGTCTTGTTTATTGATATAACAACGTTCTACAGCCTGGAGACACTTCGGCAGCACCTCGGTACCGGAATCACAAAGTTACAAATGAATTGAACAAGGCACCTATTTATAGGCAAGCCCATTTCGCACGAGATGGCTCAGACGAAATGGCCATCTCCATTTCGTACGAAATGGACATCTCCATTTCGTGCGAAATGGCTTTTCCATTTCGTGCGAAATGGTCACACTCACATATTTCTCGTATTTCGTGCCCTGGTCTATCTAATCAAATACAAGACTCGATACAAGACGGAGTCGACAGACATATGCACCAACACCACCTCCGCCGCCGTAAATGGTGGCACTGTCGCCGGCAACGTCCTCCACCACTGGTCAGCAGCGAAGCTCCCCACACCCCAGCCATCGTCGACTGGCCTATACCGCCGCCGCTCTCTCTCTCTCTCTCTATCTCTGTTCTCTCTCCACAGCTTCTCTAATCAGGGATTTGTATGTGTAATTCAGGGTACAAGATAGGGTTATATGAAAAAGGGGGTGTCTCACCGTTCGTCAGATCTAAGGAGTTACACCATCAAGCATCCTCCATTGCAGATCCGATGGTGCTTGGAACAAGAGAGATTGAAAAGAGGTTTCGGGTTTAAAGATGTTGGTGGTCCTCGGAACAAGGCCACCGTACAACTACCTCCGCTGCAACAAAACCGACTCCAAACACCATCACCGCACCACCGGTTACCGCTCATACTCACTGTCCCACCACCACCATCTTCCAGATCTGTTTCTGAACTTAATATAATAAAATAGGGTGCATCAAACTTAGTCATTTTCTGGGTTACCTTTCTAGAGTGTGTGGCATATTTCTTGAGGCAAGTGGCTAAATGCATCAAATTGGGATTATTAATCTAGAAATTGGGTGTTGAAAATTTGGAGAATTGTTGAATAATAGGGATGAAATTTGGTTTGGGAAACAGATAATTGGGTTGGGTAACATGCTTTGATTGGTTTTAGGTAGGGGAGTTGATTTGGAGATGATGGTGGTGATGGTGGTTGTAGATGATGGAGGGTGGTGGCGGTGGTGACTGACAGTGGTTGTTGATTGATGGTGGTGGTGGTGGTGGTGGTGGATTGGTGGTGGTGGAGGGTGGTTGAATGGTGGTTACTGATTTCTATATATATATATATATATATATATATATATATATATATATATATATATATATATATATATATATATATAGGGGAAGGTTTAAATGAGAACGCTAAATATTGTGAGAACGTGAGAACAAATGAAAAAACCGCGAGAATTTGGTAAAAAACAATTCAAATTCAAATTTTTTTTCTACACTTATCATTATTATTCGAATACAATGTTAGAAATTTAATTTACACGTTTAACTCTACATTAGTTCGTAAATAAAGAAAATTTACACATGTGTAAGTTTGCCATTTACACATGTGTAAATCTGTTATGTTTACACATGTGTAAAAAATCTTAAACGAGTGATTTTGAAAGAAGAAATGAATTATTTGATGTTGTAAATTCTTTTTTTGATGTTGTATCTTAATTACAATGAGATTTGTATTAAAAAAATCGGTTTTGATTGTTTTTTTCATTCGTTCTCACGGTTCTCGCAATATTTAGCGTTCTCAAGATAACCATCCCCTATATATATATATATATATATATATATATATATATAGGGTTGAGTTCATTTCAGAACTCTAAATAACTACAGAACTTTCAGAACTCCTAATAAACAATCATTCTATATATAAGTTTTTGTATTTAGGATCTTTTTATCATCTATTATATGTATTTCTTTGATTACATACATGTTAAAAGTAGTTTACACATGTTTAATTGCCAAAATTATATATATGTGTCATAACTAATTACATATATGTAAAAATACTAGTTTACATATGTGTAATTATAAAATTACATATAAAAAATGATAAAATTACTCTTAACATGTATGTAATCGTAAAAATACACATAATAAATGGTAAAATTATCCTAAACATAAAAATATATAAATAAAAAGATTGTTTATTAGGAGTTCTGCGAGTTCTGTAAATATTTATGGTTCTGAAATGATCTTGGCCCTATATATATATATATATAGTTAAAAATAATAAAAACTTTTAAAATTATTTTGTTTTATTTTTTTAATAATACTAAATAAACAGGGTAAAAAGACTAAAATACCCTTGGGGTGACAAGATTTAACAAAAAAATCTAACTGGGTTTGGCCTAAAGGACATAACTTGCAAGATTTTGGAACATTAAGGACAGAACCCGTCAATTTTAAAGGTAAAGGACAGCGCCTGAAATTTGAGACAAACATAAAGGACAAAACTTGTAATTTACTCAAAAGAAAATTAACGGATATAAGGATATGGTGGAGACGCAAAAGTGTGATATTCGAAAGTTGCAAAATGATCTGAGTCAGGAGCGATGTAGGCATCTCCACTTTAAGGAACTATCTGAAAAATTAATTGTTGAACTTGATAACCTAAAATCAACCTTTGAAAACACCGAGTTTAACTTTAAAAAGTTTGATGTGTCAAGTGAGAAAGTTGAAAAAATGATTAACCAACAGTTAAAATACAGTAAAAAGGAGGTGAGGAATAAGGTATTGGGATTCGTATCCATACCTCCACCATACAATCACAATTACACCTCTATTCCTATGACTGATGAGGAGATAGCCAATTTTCCTGACATGGAGTATGGAAAACCTAGTGATGTCAAGGTTGAGCCGGTAAAACCCACAAAAGCTAAAATCTCAAAACCCAAAAAGAAAGGAACAAAGACAAACGAACCAGCGTCTGCACCTATCTTTGTTAAATCAGATGATGTCTCTAAGCAAACAGAGACATTGAGTTTTGAGAAAAATGAAGACTTGGTGAATGAACCAACTGAGCTAGCTGCACCATCTAACTCCAAGTATGAATCACCTGAAGGCAACTGATTCTGAGAAATTGGAATCAGTTGACTCTAGTGAATCCAGTTATGAGTCTTCTGAAGCAGCTAACTCAGCAGCATAGGATTCAGCAGAGCTACTACAAAAAGAATGTATCTCAAGTGGTTCAGCTGAATCAAGCAGTGAAACAGTGACTGAGCCACAACATCTGAAATTGAAACAACAAGGCCAGTCCCTGAGCTTAATTGTGTGAATGTTACTGATGCTTCTACTTCATGTGCAGATGAGGTAATAGTAGAGGATTGGGTTGAGGGGGATGATATTGTTTTCCAAAAAACTGATGATGTTTGTTCAAAAACATAAAATTTTTCTGTTGATGCTCCTCCATATGTGAAAAAGGTTGTTTCTGAGCCAGATTTGAGAGGCCCTACAAATAAATATGTGCCTCTAAAGCCAACAGTTAAAAATGAAAATGCTAAATCTAGTGAATGTACTAACTATTGTAAACAGAGACATATGAAGAAGGACAGAAAGGTTGAAAAGTCTGCAAAAAAATCATCCAACAAATCTTATAACTCAAACTCATCATCAGTTGGATCGAATGGATCGGGATATGCTCCTTATGTAAAGAAGAAAACATGCTACAACTGCGGCATACCCGGTCACATTGCAAGGAATTGCACACATCGCCCATATGTGTCGTATTATACACAACATTAGAGGGTTACATCAAGGTATAGATCTTATTCTAAGCCAACGAAGGTTGAAAAGCCTAAGGCAATGATGAATAAGCATCCCAAGGTTAAACCATCTGATGGGGATTGGAATGCCGCAAAAGCAAAAAGAAAACGAGCTTTGAAACCTAAACAACTTTTGAAAAATAAAAGGGTTGAAAAGCAAACTATTTTGCCCAAGGCACCTAATAAATTAGAAAAGCATAAACAAGTTTGGAAGGCAAAACATAATGCAGCGACATCACCAATCCTCAAAACAAAAGGGGACATGTGCTTGCGAGAAGTGTCTTATGTTGATGCTTCAGGACAACCCAGGACCACGATGGCCTGGGTACTAATGTCTTACTAATCTCCTTACTTTTCAGAGACATAAAGGGTAACATTTCACTGTTGCAAAAATTATATTTCTTTACAGTTGATATGTTTCATTTGAAGGAGATAAGAGAGGTGAGACAAGATCAGCAAAAAGGTACAAATTTGAATTTCATATTCTAATTTTGATATTGATTAGTCTTAAATCTTATGATGGAACGGTTAGGCAAAAACAACAAAAATATTTTTATTTTCTTTTGTGTTTCTCTTTTTACATACGTTTTTGTTATTAGGTAAATTTGCGCATAAAATTTATGCACAAATTTAGGGGGATATCCAGAGATATCTGTAAATAGAGAAAATACAAAAACAATCGAAAAGCAAAAAATTCAAAAAGATTTTACTGCATATATGGGAAATGAAATAAGTTTTCACTATGTGGATTAAGGCTGGCTAATGTAAGACCAATATTGAAATGGTCTGACTCTAGAGCGATATGTTGGTAGGCTTTATCCTGATGGTTGGATGCTTTGACTGGTTCTGTGCAGAACACTAAATTATTCTATGACCTCAGGAAAGAACGTCACTTGGAATTAGGATATGGCCATTTGAATACGTGTGTGACGTCCCGATACACACAATTTTGTTCTAGTTCTGAAATCTTTTCTGACCAACTCGTGTATCTCCTTTGTTTTACATGTGCAAAGACCTGGAGGTGCTAGGCAATGCCAGCTTCTATTTTGCGTGAGCAAAGACCTAGCTGTACGTTGTTGCGCTATAGATCTATTACACCCGAAAGAGGCCCTCTAGCTCCCAAAAGAAACCCGAAAAACTTATGTCAAACTGATAAAACTCATTTGATATGTATATTATATCCATCTCTACAAATGATCTATTCTGTTCTTTTCTCAACCTAGTCCCAGTCAAGGTTTCAGAATCCTAGAACAGGCTTGTGAAATATGTGGTAGGGAAACTGCATGTATGATAGTGTGTTCTGATTAAAATTCCAGGATTTGATTGTGATTTAATTGAGTGTTCATATTAATTAAATTGAAAAACATGATAAATCAGTTGCAGGCCGCTATATGAAAAAGGCCTAAGGAGATAAGTTTAAGTGGACAAACATACTAGCAATCGTTCGGATCAGCCAAAGTAAATTAGTGTTGATAAGTGTAGTCTGGCCTGAAACACTGTGATTTGATCCAATTGAAATTGTAATTGTATATTAGTTTCTTTGTTTATTTGTGTTTCAGTTTATATTGTTAGATTTAAAAGTAAAATAAAAATTCAAAAATAGTGTTTTATTTATAAAATCAAAAATCTAAAAATAGAGTGCTTATTTGTTTTATTGAAAAATTTTAACCATTTTTTAAGATTTGATTGATCATCATAAGTTGAATGAAATTTGAATTGTGAAATCCAGGAAGTACAAATACTTGGATGTACCAAGTGTTCATTTGGTATTTCCCTCTGTTATTTAGAAATGTTACTTATGAATTTCTGAGCATGTGCAGAATTTGATTTAAATCAAGAAACAGATGTTGTTGAAGATTGAGATGCTATTGGCTACTGACAAAGCATGAAGCATCACAACAACAAGATGTGCCTGAGTCAGAAGAACCATATATGAGTCATCATCTGACAGTGATAGTACATTTAAATAAATACTTGTGAACCTGCTTGAAAGAGAAGACTTTGACAAAGAAAAGAGTTGATGAGAATCCTCCTCTTGCATTGTTTTCAACAAGATTTTCAAGCAAAGCTGATCGTGATTAAGAAGAAAGAGCCCAAGTTTGAAGATGAAAAGATGAAGTATCTTCCCACAGAGACATCAAGTTTTTCGATCTGTACCTTCCCGTCTTCTGCCATGATAACACAAACATGACTAAACGAAACTGACATCGAAAAAATAAGTAAACTACAAATCAACATTGAAACAAACAGAAGCAGAATACACCTGATTCACGTTTCTTTAATCTTCAAACGAAATGGTATGTAAGGCCATAAAATTGAGTAGGTTTACTGATGTGTGTGAAGCGTTATATAATTTTATGTATATTTAAGCACTTTTTAACACTTTAGTCAAGTTTTAAATTTATAAAACACGATATTTTACTAACACTAAACACACATATGGGCAAGTGCACCCATCGTGAGCGTAGTATAGCGTTGGTAAGATACCGAGGTCGTCCAAGGACACAAGAGCTTTTAATACCGGTTTATCCTCAACGTCTAATCAAATCAAAAGTTTAGAAAAAGATTTAAACATGAAAATAAAAACTAAAAATGCTGAAAATAAAAATAAAAGAAAAACAGATAGACAAGATGAATCACTTGGATCCGACTCGCCTTTAGTGTAACCTTTGATGATTTCCGCACTTTTGCACTTTTTAAGAAATTATCTTAGTTATAGTATTAGGCCCCTCTTTTAAAGGTGACGTTACCCTCAACCCAGTAGTTTGAGTCAGCAAGGATACAATCCTAAATGGTCGGAATATTGAAAGATAATTAATTAAGTTATTAATGTATAATGTGGTATGCCCCTCTTTTGAAGGTGACGTTACCCTCGGCTAAGTGGTTTGATTCAGCAGGGATACAATCCCAAGTAGCCGGGTTAATGTATTAATAGTAGTTTACATATGAGGGGATCAAGCCATTCGCACCCCCGCCATCCAATACCACTGGGTATTGAAGGAGGTCCTAGCAAGCTTGACCCAGGTCCTTGCAGGATCTATACACTGAACAAGGCAAGAACCTTACCAAACCATTCCCTTAACCATCGACCAGGTAGCCAACATATCTCTATATAGACCGTAGAGATATGAATGGTGTAAATCTTTTATTTTATATAGACAGTAAAATAATGCCAAGACACCACGAACAAATGATAAGGAAGCTTCACCTTCAACATAAGAAACTAGTTATTAAAGTCATTAATACAAAACCAAATAAAAAGTGCGAGAAGATTAAAAATTAAAAGTATTACACTAAATGCTTGTCTTCACCAAGTGATGTAAGAGACTTAGGCAAACATGGCCTTTGATTGTCAAAAACTCTTACTATCAATCTTGGATCTCGAGACTACTGCACACACTCTATGATGGATGATGGTGGTGGATGTGGGTTGTAGTGGTGGTGGAGTGTGGGTGAAGTGGGAGAGAGGTGGTTTGCCAAGGGATGCCTTTGAAGTGAACCAAGCACCTCTATTTATAGCCTGCACAGAAGCCCGAACACGGCCCCGTGTCCATCCTTATTCTCTTTATTCATTAAATGCAATTTGTCTGTACTATCAAGATTTTCTTGGATTCTGCGAATCTTAGCGTTGACCATGGCCCGTGTTGAGCTGGGCACGCCCCCGTGTCGGGAATAGAAGCTTCTATAGCTTTGTCCTTTCTGCAGACATCTGGCCACGCCCCCGTGTCCGCTGGGCACGGGGCCGTGGTCAGCCTTCCGTTTTCTTGTTTTTGCTTGGGAATATGCTGTCGAGGGGTCGGGCATGCCACGTTTGTTCCTTTTCTTGTATTTATGTTAGATTTTGCTGCATATTTGTTCCTTTTGTTCATTTACGCTCATTTAATCCTGAAAATACAAAAGGAAGACAAAAGCACACTTTTGCCAACATTAGTACTAAAAAGGGTTAGTTTTATGTCTTATTTAATGTAATTTATATGTTGCATTTTACACACACCATTTACGCTTGTCTTTATCAAACACATTTATATTAGGTTTTGGGCCTTTAATAGGTGATTGGGCCTTGTCAAAGGCCATGTGGGCCAGGCAGTCCCAAGGGGAGCCAAGTGGGGTTTGGGCTTTCCCAGTGTAACACCCCAAAAGTATAAAACTTTATATTATAATTAAAAAGTATTAAATAAACGAGAATAAACTAACTAGGAATCAATAACCTAGTTAGCTACGGGTTTTGTGGTATCATATAATAGGATTAAAACACCAAAAATATAAGTTAAATAAAATTGAGGGACCTAAGTTGCTGAATTAGAAAATTGAATGATTAAAATCAAAATAACCCACACCAAACACACACTTAGGTGTGTCTGGTCGAACAAGAACACAGGGGCGACACAAGGCTCCCCACCAAACCCTAGTTCTTGTCAAAATTGATCAAATTGAGAGTTCAAATCAGTTCCAATTTGATTTTCAAGCACGAATTAGGGATCTCCACTGAAAAAGGAGTCATAAGGTATGTGAATTTTATGAGAAATCTCTAGTTGAATTTCTGAGTGAACTAAGAGAATTCGAAATTTTTGGTTGCATGTTTGTTTTATTGATGGAATAGGAACAATATAGTGTCTAGGAGTAAACCCTAGACAATTATATGATGGAATCATGCCTAATTGTAGTAAATTCCATAAACACCATTGAAGGTGATTAGTGGGTTTTTGTGGACTTGATAAACACTAGGATTTCGATTGTTGTTCTAGTGTAATCTGATATTTATGAAATGATTTCTGATTCATTGATTTTAACCTTTATATAAAATAGCCCGATTGATGTTAATTTTGGTTATATAACAAGTTATGAACTTGATAATGAATCACGTAAATTTCTGCCCTTAAAGTGTTTGTAGAAATGCCTAAGTGAAGGCTAAATGTTGAAAATTGAACAAAAGCGCATACTTGCACTAATTGGTAAATTATGCGTATTATGTGAATCAAAGAGTTCTAAATGGGATGTGAATGAACTCTATAGGAAATGAAGCCGGAACGTCGAGCGGACAAGCCGGTGTTGACGCACGTTTGAAGGGTGTGCATTGAAGGTATGTAACTCGATTCATTACATTAAGTAAATTTGTTATTAGAACATGTATAGTTGTCTTTTAGAATAAAAGTTGTGTTGATTGAGGTGAAGATGTTCACTACTTGAATTAATAGGTTAACAATCGACTAGGAAGTGTTTGGTAGTCATTATAATGGAGGATTCCATAAGTGAGCCAAACGGGTCGAATACTTATCTAATAAGTAGTGTTAGTGTTTGATAGTTAGCATTTGGCGTTGCCAATCACAAGAGCATGAAGCCATAAGATTGGTAATGAAATGCCGGTGATATTAAGCCCCGGATGTTGGGTAAAAGTGTAACACCTCGTAAAATCATACCCAATAAAATAAAGACACGTGTCATATATGCAAACGTGTTATAAACCCGGATCAAATCGAAAGATGTATGGTAGGTTTAAAAATGTCGACATGTTAATTGATACCTCTGAACGACTTAATTATAAATCCCAAACCATGATGTATTTTGTGAACATCTGATTTAAATTTCAAGTCCGGTTGTCCTTAATATTAATTAACTAAAACCTCAAAAGGAATATTATGAGAGTCTACGACAAATCTTGCATTCATGACCTTCCCACAAGAGTCCAAGATGGAACTAATGCATGGCAACACATGCAGAGACATGCAAAGCCTGACTTCATGGTCCCTACACTTAAAAGAAAGCATGAGTTTCGGATTTACAAAGTTGCATGGTCAAGACCTCAAAGCTCACAAGATTTTGTCTTCCGGTCAACGTTTACGGACCGCAAGGGGTCCCCCATACGGTCCGTAAGGTGGCAAGGTTGGACGGAGATAATAAATAAAAAGCGGATACGGACCGCAAAGCCAAAGGCTTACGGTCCGTAAGATTGTAACTGGGCATTTTGATCAAGGTCGGTTACGGACCGCAAAGCCAAGAGCTTACGGTCCGTAAGGGGTGCTTACGGACCGCAAGGCTTCTTGCTTACGGTCCGTAAGACCGTCGCTGGCAGCAGATTTTGGACAGCTGCCTGTTCAGCCTATTACACTGCCTCATTAGCATGGCCAAGAGATTTGCATGCATAGGGACACATGGGGATCATCAGGGAACACTTGTAGACTATTGTGGCAAGATCTTATGACTTATTTTTGAGTATATAAGGAGTTGAGTTGCAACCATTTTGCTTGCTCATTCAAACTCACTTCAAGGACTTCTCTGGAGCTCCTCTGATCAGCACCAAGTTTCCTTAGGCTTCCTAATCGTGCTTAGGACATTTGTAAGTGTCCTTAACTTCTTAAATTCAGTTTTAATTAGCTTAATGACTATAAGTCAAACCTATCATAATTAAGGTTTGACTTCGAGATTAAACAATAATTTTCCAGTCAAATCTCGAATTAAAAGTACCTATAAGTAGGTAATTAAGTGGGTAATAAACCCTTAAAAGGGTACTCTCTGATTCCCACTCTAACTAGGTCAATTGTCGGGTCAAACTTGATATTAAAAAGTCAACAGAAAGCTTAATTTCAAACTAATGCATAATTGGCAATGTAGAAGCTATGCAATCTTTTTTATCATTAATATAACTTGGTAATTAATGTAAGAACATGTCTAAACATGTTCAACCTGACAATATTCAGTTTAGGCCCGGTTCGGAACCGAAAGTCGCATAATTTGACTTTTGCTTTGACTTTTAGTTCTGACCCGTTTAAGCATGTTTTAGAAATGCCTTAGAGCCATATTAGGACCAGGTTTCATGTTAGTATAACCCTCTGTGATTATACAACTTGGTTCAATAGTTATACGATACATATGCATGTTTCCGTTAATTGCTTATATGTTGACTATTATGCCCATATGACCTTAGAACATGAATCTTGAAAGTATAAAAGAGTAGAAACCATAGTTACTGATTTATAAACTCGTACCTAAAATTTGACATCAGTTTTAGGTCTAGATTAAGAGTTATTGTAACACCCCGAAAATTTACGTCCTATAATGTCTTGACACGTGTCATAACCTTTCAACGTGAGAAAGAATGTTCTTGAAGGACTAAAGTTGACAAACAATGAAACTATGTAAATACAAGGGTTCAAAGTGTCAACAATGAATAAATATACTTTACAATAACCCTACATGATGGTTATAACCTTAAACGAATGGATCATGGATCATACGAAAAGAATCGTGAAAGAAAGTGAGAGATTACAAACTACAGGGGTTAAATGTGTCAATATGTTAAGTTATACCTCTGAGTGACCTTTTAGCAAACCCGAAGCCTTGTAACGATTAATTATGCTCACTAGAATGCACCATAAAAATTTCACCAAGTTTCGTTGCCGTATGAGAAAGTTGTGATAAAATTCGTGTGTGAGGGCTAAAATCGTCAACAGTGAAAATTAGGGCTTTTCGGGTGATCACAAAGTTACCCGAGGACTTCACAAAGATGGTATAAGTCTTGAAGCCCTTATAAATCAAGTTAGAGGGCTTCTAATGCAAGAAACAAGGTGAAAGCGACGTTTAGGAGGATCGGGGACTGAAAATGCAATAATTGAAAAGTTTATAACCTGAAGCCAGGCTCCAGGCGGCCCGCGTGAGAATTGTTAAAGGCTGAAGCGGGCCGCGTCCCATCTGCAGATGCAGAAAACACAGGCAGCTGCCTGTACAGCCGGTTTAACCGACTTAAAACATGGTATTTCGATTCTATGGGCTGCCTAAAGTGGTTTATAGCTTATATTGGGCACATGTACTGATCTTGGATCATTGCTAAACTCATTTGGCATCAATTTGAAAGATCAAAAGTTCTTATAAAGATTCTCATGTTGCAACATACAACCTCATTTCAACTTCTGGACATTTAGAGGAGATCAAGACCTGATACAAGCCTTCCAAATCATCTATTAGACTTATGTAAGTATCCTAGACCCTTCTAAATTAAGTCTTGGTTAGTTTATAGCCTAGAAATCAAACCGTCGTAACTACGGTTTGACTTAGCGATAAAACACAAACGGTCCAGAGTTTTGTCGAAGCGAAAGTTGTTATAAGTTGGTATTTATATGGGTAATAAACCCCTAAAAGGGCACTCACTGATTCCCGATCTAACCATGTCTTTTGTCGAGTCAAACTTCTTCCGAAAAAGTCAACATAACCATTAAACATGTAATTAGCGTTACAGGGGGCGTGTAATCTGTTTTAACATTCATATAACCTGAAAATAAGTATAATAACATGTCTAAACTTGTTTGGTTCGACAACTTTCTGTTTTGAACCGATTCGGAGCCGAAAGTCGCGTAGTTGACTTTCTGCTTTGACTTCGATTCTGACCCGGTTTAGGTAGGTTTAGACATGCCTTAAAGTTCCATTAGGACCTAGTTACATGTTGGTATAACCCTCTGCGTTTATACCACTTGAAACCTCGATTGTCTGACGGTTCCGTTAATTGCCTAAATAATGACCATAATACCCTTATAGCCATAAAACGAGATTTTTAGAAATATGAAAGTACAATAATCTTAGTTACTGATTATTGAACATGTCTGCAAAATTTCACGTCAATCGGAAGTCTAGATTAGGAGTTATGCTTAATGACGTAATTATAACGTTTATTAGTAATTAAACGGCGTCATTAGCGTAAAACCTATCTAAACCCAATTTTTAACACCAAACCTTTTAGCCACTGATGTTAAATAATATTTTGGGATTTTTGAAGATTTTTAATTATTTTTAAACTGATCATAAGCTAGGATTATCGCCTTTATTCGGTAAATACCGAATATGCCCTTTTCGGCCATAAAATGAGTTTTACAAATCCTTTCGATGCAAATCCAATTGCTACTGATTTTAAATAATAAATGAAGTGTTTTGAGCCTGTTTAAATGATCAGAAAACTTAGAATCCTATTTTAAACCGTACGTCGCTTAAAACGGCTTTATACGCGTATTATACGCGTAGTTTGAGTTTAAAACCATTTTGTTTCATAAGACTTAACATCAAATGTTATAACCTGTTAAAATAAATTATTTTCCTGATTTATTCAGACCCGAATCACAGGAGTGGAATTAATCCCTTTTTATAATCTTTAAAATGACCAAAATACCCCTACGGGGCTTAATAAGCGATTAAACTCGTTTTGGGCATAACGGAAGGTATCCTACTGATATCACAACATATTTAAGGCATGTTAACTTAGGAAACCTGTTTAGGACTCTTATGGTTACCCGTTACGCTTCATACGCGTTCGGTTCGGTTTATGTAACTAGTTTACATAAATTAGCCGAAACGGGTCAAACCTTATCGGTTTTATCTCAAAATCCATAATGTGTATGAAATACCCATATTATACAAGTCCCTGAACTTGTCAGGTCTAAATCACATTCTATTCCGGTCTTCGCCTTATCATGCGTTTGAACCGTATCTTCCTTTTGAAAACTAATCGGTCTAAGTCAAGGCTTAATTCAAAGACCCGTTAGGATTCTAATAGGTTATTAAAAACCTTCGTTCCAGATTTAGGAGCCCAGTAAAAGCTATCTGTACTTGCTGATTTGATACGGCTGGGATTGAATTTATATTTAGCTCAGGTAAATACTTTTAACTTATTTTCCCTATACGGGCTTGGGGTACGGTATATAAAATACCGCTTGGTCCGGCATTGAATCTTTAATCGAATAGAGGTTAAATCATTGATATGCTATGTTTTGAAATGTTTTGTTTGCTTAAAGCCTTTGGGGGGTTAATGACCGTTGTCCCGGATATCCCTGGCATCATTTTACGAAATGGCCACGACCTTAGCACTCAGGTGTAGGCGTACACCTGTCAGTGTCTCATTAAATAAAGTGGTGTGTCAATTGATCTTTAACCCGGTCTACGGATCGGGCAACTGAACGTATAAGAAACATGTAATTCGTTTACAAGTTTATATATTAGATAAGTATCCCAAGTTATAAAATATTATTTGTGCCATGTGCATTCAAATCAATCATTTTCTTAAACCCTTTTCAAAATGAGTCGGTTGATTGTATTTACCAGTGTAAACTGACGTATTTTCCCAAAAAGGCTAAGTGCAGGTACTAATTGGAATTGGCTGGCTACTCCTAGCATCAATAAAGAGTCTCGCAAGCTTAGATGCCTAAAGTCTGTTGAACCATGTTATTTTATTTGCGATCCATCTGTGGATCCTTTACTTCCGTTGTAATACTTTGATGTTACACTATTACGGATTGTAATATATTTATCTTTTTGCTTCCGCTGTGCATTTATATATTGTGTTGTTTGACTATGATGTTGCCAACCACGTCATGTTACTCCCCTACCGGGCCCAACTGTTGCATGTGGGATATATCCCTGGCATCATTTTACGAAATGGCCACGACCTTAGCACTCAGGTGTAGGCGTACACCTGTCTGTGTCTCATTAAATAAAGTGGTGTGTCAATTGATCTTTAACCCGGTCTACGGATCGGGCAACTGAACGTATAAGAAACATGTAATTCGTTTACAAGTTTATATATTAGATAAGTATCCCAAGTTATAAAATATTATTTGTGCCATGTGCATTCAAATCAATCATTTTCTTAAACCCTTTTCAAAATGAGTCGGTTGATTGTATTTACCAATGTAAACTGACGTATTTTCCCAAAAAGGCTAAGTGCAGGTACTAATTGGAATTGGCTGGCTACTCCTAGCATCAATAAAGAGTCTCGCAAGCTTAGATGCCTAAAGTCTGTTGAACCATGTTATTTTATTTGCGATCCGTCTGTGGATCCTTTACTTCCGTTGTAATACTTTGATGTTACACTATTACGGATTGTAATATATTTATCTTTTTGCTTCCACTGTGCATTTATATATTGTGTTGTTTGACTATGATGTTGCCAACCACGTCACGTTACTCCCCTACCGGGCCCACCGGTAACACGTGGAAATTTGGGGTGTGACAGGTTGGTATCAGAGCCAACATTGAGTGAATTAAACACTATCTTTTTGTGTTTAATCTCAATGACACATTAGCACATACCTTGACCTTCTGAGTCTAGACTTAACATAGGAATATTCTCAATCCTTATCTGGAAATTCTGCTTCCAAATTTTTATATATATTGGATACGTCGCCAAGCGAAGAAGCCGTAATAATAATTCTCCACACCAGGAGCCTTGATTTGATGACCTTCATACAGCGGCTAGGATGAAACATGCAACCAAGGAGAAGACATTCAGAAATAAAATGAAGAAGAAACTCCTTTTGCTAAAAATCGTTTCTTTAATAGTCCTTATAAGGACATAATTACCTTTAAATTCCTTAGAGGACAACGCTATTCCTTTCAAGTCCCGTCTAGGGCACATCTGTTTTTTTAATTTTATAGTGGAATAATTAACTTTAAATTTTCATTCAGACATTCCTTTTATAAGATCTACCTTTATATAAAATGGCAAAATCTAAAAAGGACGAGACCTAGCCACGCAATATTTTGAGGCAGAGCAAAGATGGTAGTTCCATAATTAGATTCAGATCCATATTTAACACCTCAATTTAGGATTGTTCTGCGTTAAATATTAATAAGAATCTTAAGAGTGAAACCTAGCCTTCGGGTCATTTTAAGGCCGGGCCATGATGGTAAGACCTGTTTAAAAGATTCGAATCCCTGTTAACATCTGTAAATATGTTAACACTCCTGACAGACGTGATTCATTAAAATCACACACGTCATTCTTATTAATGGATTCTTCAAAATATTCCTAACCCAATGTAATGATCTCTGAATCATGGGTTTAGATCATCACTTGAGATGATCACATTTTGACCATACGTGGTAATATAGCGCCTACAGGCCCTGTTCATTTCCATATGAACCAAAAAGACAGTGGTAGTGATGACTCCCTGTCAGATAAAGGTAATGAACTAGGTTCATACCTTCATGCTTTGATTCTCTGAAATCATAGCTTATAATTTATAAATGTCCTTGTGACTAGGCCTGTTGTGCCAGCAATACCTTCATGCTTTGATTCTCCGAAATCATGGTTTATAAATTAAACTTGTCTACGCGACTAGGCCATTTGTGCTATTACTAACTTATAAATTAGGATTCATGATAAAAATCCTGAATAAAATAAATATCATTCCTTTCCTGACA
Organism: Helianthus tuberosus; assembly: GCA_030545235.1. Taxonomy (NCBI): domain Eukaryota; kingdom Viridiplantae; phylum Streptophyta; class Magnoliopsida; order Asterales; family Asteraceae; genus Helianthus; species Helianthus tuberosus. The sequence continues at coordinate 31,361,783 of CM060436.1, forward strand.
ATATAGATAGTAAAAGAGAATCTTAAAAGGTTTGACCTAGCTTAAATGTCATTGAAGACCTAGCTAAGATGGTAAAACCTGTTTAAAAAGAGATTCAGATCCTTGTTAACATCTGAAAATGTGTTAACACTCCCGACAACCGTGATGCTATAAAAATCACACTTGTCACCCTTATATTAGGAATTTTTCAAATCCCTTATTTAGCGTAAATGATTAATAGAAAGCATGGCTGGTAAATGTCGAGCATGATGTACGCATCAAAACATCCAATTGGGATGTGTACCTACGGGAAAAGGTGTATACATGAAAAGATAGTTTTTATTTCATAAATTCTTGTCAGGACAATGAACTATGAAATTATTCCGATCCAAAGGAATCATCGATTATGTTTTAAATTTTCCCTAATGACAAGGCCCCTGTGCCATCAAGAGTCATTGGGAATAAGCTCTTGTGCTATATAAAATGTCAGTACGACATTGACAGTCATGATTTATGTCCCCTGTCTAATAAGTACGAAGGATTTTATCCTGTTAAACGCCAAAGATGGTCTATTTAAAAACCTAGGCAAAACATAATCAAATAAATCAAATACTATCTATTGGCCAATATGGTTTATTTACACCATGGCTAATTAGTCATCAAATTCGACAATTCACCATATAATTAAACCAATTATTACTACTTGGTTTGTAGCCTTCAAAGCTTCACCATGGCTGATTCCTCTGAAGCTCACAAACGTCCAGTTGATCAGAATGATGATGTAAGACTAAACTTAACCAGCACCGAGCTACAGGCTATGTTAAATAGAGCCATAAATAACGTTATGGATCGCGTACTGAAGGATCACAAACGAAAGGGCAATAATATCCCAATTCAAGGTTGTAAAAAGGGTAAGACCGGTTCAAACTATAACCAATCCAAGCCAAAGGAGGCTAAACCCGAATGTAAGAATTGCGGGAAGATGAGGCACTTCAGTAAATGCATATATGAACAGATCAGGGAATGTGGTATCTGTAAAGAGATGGATCACAAGACCCATGAATGCAAGGAATTGAAAAACAACCAACAGTCGGGTGAAAAACCCAGATGCAAAATTTGCAAGAAACAGCACTTCGGGAAGTGCAAGTATGAATCGAACTTGCATACACAGTCGAGAACTGTTGCATGTGGGATATGCAAGTCCAAGGGGCATAAGACCTTGGACTGCAAGAAGATGGAGGACGCAACCTGTAACGGTTGCAATGAAATAGGGCACATCAAAACTAATTGCCCTAATAAAACCAAGAAGTCTGGGAAAGATTCGAAGGACAAACCACGGACTGGTAAAAAGCCCAAATGCAAAACCTGTAGGAAATATCACCTCGGGAAATGCAGATATGAAGTTCCGACGCTACCCTGTGGAATCTGCAAGTCCAGGGAGCATAAGACCTTGGATTGCAAGGGATTGGGAGACGCAACCTGCTATGGTTGCAATGGAAAAGGGCACATTAAGACCAACTGCCCTAAATACGCTAAAAAGCTTGAGGAAGATAAGAAGACCAAAGCTGGAAGCTCTCAAATGGATGCTCAGGAGATTGTTCAGGATAACAATGTCACCACAGGTACTTTCTTTACCAGTAACGCTCATGCTAGAGTATTAATTGATTCATGTTCAGATAAGTCTCTCATAGACAATAGATATTGTAAATCATTAAATCTGCATGATAAAACTCTAAGCGTTAAGTATGAAGTAAAATTGGCCGATAGTACCTCAGAGACTAATTCAGCAATATTAGATGGATGTTTTATATCCATTAAGAATTACCCTTCTCCGTTGTCCTTGTTCCGTTAATAAGAGGACTCTATATAGTAATAGGTAAGGATTTGTCGTCTTGTGACCAAGCCCATATTGTGGGGATAAGAAGCGGTTAATTATCAAGACTGTCATTTTGAAGGTTTGCTTCGGATCAGAAGATCCATGCGGCCCGCGTAAGCCATGGGTGATACCTTACGCGGCCCGCGTCAAAAAATTGGTGGAACCGGCCGTCCCCGGAATCGAACCTGGGTCTAGGCCGCACCCTTTCGCGCGCCTAGCCAACCGAGCTAGGTGCCTAGTTTGTGAAAATTTCCAATCCGATTAAATATAAGCACATGTACAAAAACTTCCTTACTTCTTATTATAAGTCACCTACTTATCCTTCTTCTGTTAACTAAGTATTAGAATCCAAGATTTTATCTCTATGTTTTAATTACTCTTGGCTTGCTTATGTGGACTAAACACTAGAAAGGATGAAGTAGAAACCATTAGGTATATCAGCGTTTATGCTGGAAAGGACCTGGTAGAGCATACATCACAGCCATACAATAACAATACAATTAATTAGTAAGAACCTTAATGAAATCCTCAAGAAGGATCCTCTTATAAATGGTGGAATGGTCCAAGTTTTAAGGACCTTATTAGAAAAACCTAGTATTCGTTTCGCGAAAAGGGAAAAGACGGAATAAGAATTCCTGACTCTCACCATAAAAGTTATAGACTGTCGACAGTATGTCGCAAAAGTTTAATACATTGGCTGAGATAGTACCCTATTAAAGCACATAATTATTAGTGGTTAGCATTGGCAATAAGAGGGCACGCTAAGATTTCAAAACCTACTCATTTAAAAATCCATTATAAATCTACCTCAGCTACCCACGTTATAATGATTAAGAAGTAATCAGTCAAAGCTAAGACTGCCCTAGAGTTGTTTAAGATTTTACAGCTAAGTTTAAAAAAGGGTTAAGATTGGAGGCGTTTAACCCTCCTGATGAATAATTAGGGGTAGCTCACAGTAATAATGACAACAGATAAATCCCTTATTGTGACATGATTGCTAGAAGATACGTTTAGGATTCAGGTGCTGCTAAGTCTCTTATAAGACCATAAGTTTGACAAACTTTTGATTTCACAAGAACTTCGGATATTAAAGATAAGATATGATTTACCAATGGAATCTTTAATAACCCCCTCTCCCATCCTCGGAGATAATCCTTTCATAAGAATCTGGAGTACTCTTCCTCGAAAAGAGTACGACAATGTATATTATTTTATTTTATTATTTTCTCATTGTTTTCTATCGCCTGCGAATGCCAAACTATGTTTGATAAAAGTGCCATATGAGGAGTGGCGTATCCTAGTGTGTCCCATAGATTGCTTTCATGCCTGATCAGTATGGAGGTTTAATGCATGGAACCTCTGAGATTTCCCAATAGTCATATCGTACTAAAGTCGACTAGTAGTATTCAAAGGAGATATCCAGAATGGAATTGTCCAAGTAAATGTTCCCGATTAAGGAGTTATTGGACTCATAACATAAATGTGTCACTTAATTGACACAAGAAATGGTGGATGAATTGGATCCTGAGATTTTGTAAAAATCTCTGTAACCTCCTTGTACCTTGATTATCTTCTCCTACTATTACCCTGTTTACTCCGGTAAGGCAGGTAGAGTTAAAGTTTATATCCCATTTAAAGCTGTATTATTGTGAAATCTCCAAGACGGTTAGTACCACCATTGGAGGAATCGAAACCCTGATTAACTAAGTTTTAAGAGAGGGCTCATATAGCCTAACACAATATCCTGGGAATTCGGTATAGTTAAGTATGAAAGACGGTTCATTTTGCTTATGCATTGTCACCGCAACCCTAATTAGGCAACGATTAAGAATTTGCCATCAGCTGCCCAGGATAGTCGAATTGTTCGACTAGCGGCAAGGATTAGATATTCCTTAATTTTAGTTTTGAGCAGTGGTTGGAATAACCATCTCACCTTAAAATAAGCTTTTCTATAATAATGGATATGTAAGTATTAAGGCTACTCCTTTGGAGACCTTGTATAGATGGAATGTTAAATGTCTAGTGTTAGATAGAGAATTGGTAAGTCCAATTATCAAGATCTGAAAGTTGCCTGGGGGACAACAAATAAGATTATACAAATCCATAATCGATTGTAGGTTGCCAGTATACGGCAAGAAATCAAGGAGTTAAGAAAATAGCAAACTTCCTAAATTCTTGTTAAGGAATATGGTTTAACAAAAGATATCACCCAGGAAGGGTGTACCAAATTTGTGAAATTATCAGGCTAGTTAAGCTCTGAATATATGGAAATCATTCGAAGGAAATCGAATGTATCAAGATCAAGTAGCTTGTAAGCTAAAACCTACTTAAGGAGTTTGACGGAGCTCGCAATACATTGCACACTAGTGACTGGAGGAGGTGTTCCGCCAATAAGTCAAGAAGCACTACCACATAATGATATGCAGAAATATAATATGATAAGCATCCTGTATCGATTGAGGATCGACAGGTCAAGAAGCTCCAAAAAAGGATACATACGCCTAAAATAAGAGTCACTTTGGGAGCTTGGAAAGACTCCAGATATGCTATAAAAGTTAAGTCCCTTATGCGACAAAGAGTACTTCCAGCATTTTAACAAATCTCGAGGTCGAGATTTCTTTTAAGGGGGTGAGGATGTAACACCCCGAAAATTTACGTCCTATAATGTCTTGACACGTGTCATAACCTTTCAACGTGAGAAAGAATGTTCTTGAAGGACTAAAGTTGACAAACAATGAAACTATGTAAATACAAGGGTTCAAAGTGTCAACAATGAATAAATATACTTTACAATAACCCTACATGATGGTTATAACCTTAAACGAATGGATCATGGATCATACGAAAAGAATCGTGAAAGAAAGTGAGAGATTACAAACTACAGGGGTTAAATGTGTCAATATGTTAAGTTATACCTCTGAGTGACCTTTTAGCAAACCCGAAGCCTTGTAACGATTAATTATGCTCACTAGAATGCACCATAAAAATTTCACCAAGTTTCGTTGCCGTATGAGAAAGTTGTGATAAAATTCGTGTGTGAGGGCTAAAATCGTCAACAGTGAAAATTAGGGCTTTTCGGGTGATCACAAAGTTACCCGAGGACTTCACAAAGATGGTATAAGTCTTGAAGCCCTTATAAATCAAGTTAGAGGGCTTCTAATGCAAGAAACAAGGTGAAAGCGACGTTTAGGAGGACCGGGGACTGAAAATGCAATAATTGAAAAGTTTATAACCTGAAGCCAGGCTCCAGGCGGCCCGCGTGAGAATTGTTAAAGGCTGAAGCGGGCCGCGTCCCACCTGCAGATGCAGAAAACACAGGCAGCTGCCTGTACAGCCGGTTTAACCGACTTAAAACATGGTATTTCGATTCTATGGGCTGCCTAAAGTGGTTTATAGCTTATATTGGGCACATGTACTGATCTTGGATCATTGCTAAACTCATTTGGCATCAATTTGAAAGATCAAAAGTTCTTATAAAAATTCTCATGTTGCAACATACAACCTCATTTCAACTTCTGGACATTTAGAGGAGATCAAGACCTGATACAAGCCTTCCAAATCATCTATTAGACTTATGTAAGTATCCTAGACCCTTCTAAATTAAGTCTTGGTTAGTTTATAGCCTAGAAATCAAACCGTCGTAACTACGGTTTGACTTAGCGATAAAACACAAACGGTCCAGAGTTTTGTCGAAGCGAAAGTTGTTATAAGTTGGTATTTATATGGGTAATAAACCCCTAAAAGGGCACTCACTGATTCCCGATCTAACCATGTCTTTTGTCGAGTCAAACTTCTTCCGAAAAAGTCAACATAACCATTAAACATGTAATTAGCGTTACAGGGGGCGTGTAATCTGTTTTAACATTCATATAACCTGAAAATAAGTATAATAACATGTCTAAACTTGTTTGGTTCGACAACTTTCTGTTTTGAACCGATTCGGAGCCGAAAGTCGCGTAGTTGACTTTCTGCTTTGACTTCGATTCTGACCCGGTTTAGGTAGGTTTAGACATGCCTTAAAGTTCCATTAGGACCTAGTTACATGTTGGTATAACCCTCTGCGTTTATACCACTTGAAACCTCGATTGTCTGACGGTTCCGTTAATTGCCTAAATAATGACCATAATACCCTTATAGCCATAAAACGAGATTTTTAGAAATATGAAAGTACAATAATCTTAGTTACTGATTATTGAACATGTCTGCAAAATTTCACGTCAATCGGAAGTCTAGATTAGGAGTTATGCTTAATGACGTAATTATAACGTTTATTAGTAATTAAACGGCGTCATTAGCGTAAAACCTATCTAAACCCAATTTTTAACACCAAACCTTTTAGCCACTGATGTTAAATAATATTTTGGGATTTTTGAAGATTTTTAATTATTTTTAAACTGATCATAAGCTAGGATTATCGCCTTTATTCGGTAAATACCGAATATGCCCTTTTCGGCCATAAAATGAGTTTTACAAATCCTTTCGATGCAAATCCAATTGCTACTGATTTTAAATAATAAATGAAGTGTTTTGAGCCTGTTTAAATGATCAGAAAACTTAGAATCCTATTTTAAACCGTACGTCGCTTAAAACGGCTTTATACGCGTATTATACGCGTAGTTTGAGTTTAAAACCATTTTGTTTCATAAGACTTAACATCAAATGTTATAACCTGTTAAAATAAATTATTTTCCTGATTTATTCAGACCCGAATCACAGGAGTGGAATTAATCCCTTTTTATAATCTTTAAAATGACCAAAATACCCCTACGGGGCTTAATAAGCGATTAAACTCGTTTTGGGCATAACGGAAGGTATCCTACTGATATCACAACATATTTAAGGCATGTTAACTTAGGAAACCTGTTTAGGACTCTTATGGTTACCCGTTACGCTTCATACGCGTTCGGTTCGGTTTATGTAACTAGTTTACATAAATTAGCCGAAACGGGTCAAACCTTATCGGTTTTATCTCAAAATCCATAATGTGTATGAAATACCCATATTATACAAGTCCCTGAACTTGTCAGGTCTAAATCACATTCTATTCCGGTCTTCGCCTTATCATGCGTTTGAACCGTATCTTCCTTTTGAAAACTAATCGGTCTAAGTCAAGGCTTAATTCAAAGACCCGTTAGGATTCTAATAGGTTATTAAAAACCTTCGTTCCAGATTTAGGATCCCAGTAAAAGCTATCTGTACTTGCTGATTTGATACGGCTGGGATTGAATTTATATTTAGCTCAGGTAAATACTTTTAACTTATTTTCCCTATACGGGCTTGGGGTACGGTATATAAAATACCGCTTGGTCCGGCATTGAATCTTTAATCGAATAGAGGTTAAATCATTGATATGCTACGTTTTGAAATGTTTTGTTTGCTTAAAGCCTTTGGGGGGTTAATGACCGTTGTCCCGGATATCCCTGGCATCATTTTACGAAATGGCCACGACCTTAGCACTCAGGTGTAGGCGTACACCTGTCAGTGTCTCATTAAATAAAGTGGTGTGTCAATTGATCTTTAACCCGGTCTACGGATCGGGCAACTGAACGTATAAGAAACATGTAATTCGTTTACAAGTTTATATATTAGATAAGTATCCCAAGTTATAAAATATTATTTGTGCCATGTGCATTCAAATCAATCATTTTCTTAAACCCTTTTCAAAATGAGTCGGTTGATTGTATTTACCAGTGTAAACTGACGTATTTTCCCAAAAAGGCTAAGTGCAGGTACTAATTGGAATTGGCTGGCTACTCCTAGCATCAATAAAGAGTCTCGCAAGCTTAGATGCCTAAAGTCTGTTGAACCATGTTATTTTATTTGCGATCCGTCTATGGATCCTTTACTTTCGTTGTAATACTTTGATGTTACACTATTACGGATTGTAATATATTTATCTTTTTGCTTCCGCTGTGCATTTATATATTGTGTTGTTTGACTATGATGTTGCCAACCACGTCACGTTACTCCCCTACCGGGCCCACCGGTAACACGTGGAAATTTGGGGTGTGACAGTTATGCTCATTAGCGTAATTAGAAAGCTTTTTATCAATTAAACGGCGTAATTAGCGTATAGCCTATCTAAACCCAATTTTTGATATCAAACTTTTTACCCACTGATATAAAATAATATTTTGGGATTTTTGAAGATTTTTATTTATTTTTAGGCTGAGCATAACTTAGAGTTCTAAGCTTAATTCGGTTATTGCCGGTTTTGCCCTTTTGAGCTATAAAATAAGTTTTACAAATCTTTTTGACCCCAACCCTTTTGCTACTGATTCTATATGATAAATAAATTATTTAAACCTTCTGGAATAATCAAAATATCAGCTTTCCTTTGAAAACCCGGAAATTGCTCTAAATCGCCCTTTTAAGCGTTTTTAACGCATAGTATGTACTAAAACTATTTTAAACATATAAGGTTTGATACCTACTGATATTTTAAGTATATTTTTATAATTTATCAGTAAGCTAAAGTTTTAAACTCAGGTTTCCAGTTTTGACCTTTTAAGCCTATGTGAAATTACCAAAATACCCCTAAGGTGCATAGTTTGATTATAAATTATAAATTTCACATATAGGTTTTACCCTACTGATATCACTTAGTAAATTATGTATTTTAACTGATTACATCAGACCCGAAACTCAGAATTATATTTAAACTCTTTTATAACCTTTTAAATGACCAAAATGCCCTTACGGGGCATAATTTGAGTTTAAATTCATATGGGGCATAATAGAAGATATCTTACTGATTTCATAACATATTTAAGGCATATTAACTTAGGAAACTTGTATATGACTCATATGGTTACCCGTTAGGCACTTTTCGCGTTCGGATCGGCTTATGTAACTAGTTTGCATAATTTAGCCGAAACGGGTCAAACCATATCGTTTTCATCTCAAAATCCAGAATGTGTTTAAGTTACCCATATTAAACAAGCATACAAGCTTGTCGGGTCGAAACCACATTCTAAACTGGTCTTCGCCTTACCATGCGTTTGAACCGTGTCTTCCTTTTGAAAACTAACCGGTCTAAGTCTAAGCTTAATTAAGGATCCGTTAGGATTCTAATAGGTTATTATAAAACCTTCGTTCCAGATTAGGAGCCCAGTAAAAGCTACGTGCACTCGCTGTATTTGATTTATACTTTGCTCAGGTAAATACTCTTAACTTATTTTCCCTATACGGGCTTGGGATACGGTATTATAATAATACCGCTTGGTCGGGTATGTAGTCATTTAAATCGGATTGTGATTAATGTATTTACATAACTCGTTTTATTCTGTATTATTTGGTGTATGGCCTTTGGGGGTTAAATGACCATGTCCCGGATATCCTTGGCATCATTCAAAGAAATGGCCACGACCTAAGCACGGGGTGTAGGCGTACACCTGACAGATGCATTATGTAAAAACTGGTAATCCACTTAAAGGAAATAATCCTTGTGGGCATTATACCTGTGGCGTGTCAGTTAATCTAGACCGGCCCTACAAACCGGCCCTAATGGACGACAAATAAGTAAAACTGTATACAAGATTATTTTAAATAATTGTCCCAAGTTATAAAGATATTTTTGCCGAAGTGCATTCAAATCAATTTTCAAACTCTTTTCAAAATGAGTCAGTTAAGTTGTATTTACCAGTGTAAACTGACGTATTTTCAAAAAGGCTAAGTGCAGGTACTATACGTAATAGGCATCAATAATCAAGTCTCACAAGCTCTAGATGTCAAAGTCTGCTGAACAGTTTTCCTTTTTATTTGATCCGCCTGTGGATCTGTTTCAACTGTTTTGTGATACTTAATATTACATTTTTATTCGGTTGAAATAAATCTATCTTTTGCTTCCGCTGTGCATTTAAATTTGTGTTGTTTGACTATGATGATATCAACTACGTCACGATACTCCCCACCGGGCCCACCGGTAATACGTGAAAATATCGGGGTGTGACAAAAAGCGCCTTATGGTTACTATTGCAATGGTAACAAAAGTGTAAATATAATTGGTCGAACAATTGTATAGTGATTTTAGTCGTTCGGTCCGTAAACCAAATTTTTGGTATAATAATTTCAATAGACACATCGGTAATTAAATTACAGACGTATAGGAAAAAGAATCACCTAAAACGGACCATCAGATCAAAAGTTATGACCATTTGAAGTTAAAATTTGTGAATTTCAGAGCTGACAGGAAATGCAGGTCAAAACTGCTGGAAAACCAAGTCCCCGCGCCACGCGACAGGATCCTTTGGATCTGGCGCGACACGTGGGAGTCTTCACGACACGCGACAAGACGAGGGGGTTCTGGCGCGACACACGACAGGCCCAAAACTGAATTTTTATTTTATTTTTGATGATTTGATACTAGAACTCGTTTATATGCATTATATCAATGTCAAAACTAACTTTTTAGGTGGTTTTGACTCTAGGTGATGATGGTGTCATTCCGGATGGCGATCAAGCATGTTTTGAAGAACCGAACACAAACTTTTGAAGATTCCGCGTTAATTTAACTTTGTTTAGACAATGTTTATGATGTAAACAATTTACTAATCATGTTTTGAATGTTTAAACTAGTTGGTAGTTAACTAGTATGTGATCACTTTAAAAACTTCGATTTTGTACTTGTGTTGAAGTAAAGTACTTTTTATATAAAATCATGCACATTTTTATTAAATTCGAATAGAAATTAGACGGCTGTTACAACTTGGTAATCAGAGCTCAAGGTTGTCAACAAACTGTTCGGTTCAAGCTTGATCGATCATCCGGTAAGAATTAATTAATTATTTAGTAGATCTTATCTTATGTGAGAGAAAGAGATGTGAATTAATGTGCACGGGAAGAGTGTGTTAACACACTCAAACCCGAAAAGTGCACTAAATGAGAATGGTCAAAGCAAGTTATGAACTTGGCTAAACTGAAGCAAATAAAGCTATGTTATAAATGAAATGTTTAATAATTGATGTAAACATTTCAGTTTCAAGATGACGGAAAGGAATGACAACGATCCGGTGCCGACAAGCACCGAACAAATGAAAGAGATAATTGCCGAAGAAGTGGGGAAGGCAATTGAGGGTAGTCTATCCAGTTTCATAGACAAATTCAAAACACAGTGTTATCGTTAGTTGAAGAACGAGTTAAAAGGTTGGAAGACAATGTCAACCTTATGAGAGAAAAATCCGGAGAACGTAAGGGATGCTCGTATAAGGAGTTTATGGCGTGCAAACCGCCAATTTACAACGGGGAGGTTGACCCGATAATATGCCAAAGATGGCTAAGTGATGTTGAAGGGGTGTTTGAAAGGACCCACTGTGACGTGAGCGACTTTGTGGCTTACGGAACGGGTCTGTTGAGGGGTCAAGCCAAGGAATGGTGGGACAATAAAAAGAAAGAGATAGGAGCCGAAGCGGCAAGGGTCATGACATGGGACGAGTTTAAGGTACCATTCCTTAAACATCATAGTCCCAAGGCAGTCATCAACAGGATCAAGGAGGAGTTCATCCAGTTAAGACAAAGGGGTGAAACAATTGTTAAAATCACGGGCATATTCATGGATAAGCTGAGATTCTGTGATGAGTTAGTGACTACGGAGGAGCAGAAAATATATTATTATTATTATAATATGTGAAGTGCTGAGTGCCGAGAGTTCATGACCCATTCCAAGTATGAGACGCTTACCGAGATCATAAATACGGCTCGGGAGAGAGAAATCGAACTTAAAAAGCAAATAGAACGAGGTGAATGAAGGGTAGTGGAAGTTAACCCTAGCCCTACAAAGAAGGCTCGAACGGCTGAGTCGGTGAAGAAAACAGATGCGAAGGGTGGATCTCCGAGTTGCAAGGTGTGTGGAAAAGGGCACAAGGGTGAGTGCCGCTTCAAAGACAAACCGTGTCCCATATGTGGGAAGACGGGGCACACTGCATCGTTATGTTCAGGAAAGGTCCCTGTATGCTATAAGTGTTACCAACCGGGCCATAAAAAGTCCGAATGCCCGGACTTGGTTGGAAAGAAAGACACCAAAGAATCTCCAACAGAAGCTTCAAAGGCGAAGGCCAGGTCCTCCCAACTAACGGCGGCTGAAGCGAAAACAGAACCCGATGTGGTCTCAGGCATATTTGCAATAAACTTGATTCCTGCACGTGTATTATTTGATACGGGTGCGAATAAATCTTTTGTTTCACATGGATTTATTCGACATCCTTCATTTGTATTGACAAAATTGTCTGTGCCCTTAGAAGTTGAAATAGGGGAGAATTTCAAGTGGTTGTTGGGATGGATTGGTTATCCCGACACCACGCGAAAGTCGTGTGTTTCCGTAAAGAGATAAAACTAACATCTCCGAGCGGAAAACACGTTACAATTTATGGCGAGAAAGGAGGCAATCCTATAATAGGTTCGATGTTGAAAGCTCACAAGCTCATGAAGCATGGATGTAGAGCATTTATGATATACGCGAATGAACCCGAGAAAGAATCACCGAAGATTGGAGACGTTCCGGTAGTACGTGACTTCGAAGATGTGTTTCCGAAAGATTTACCGGGAATACCGCCTGAACGGGAGGTAGAGTTCGGAATCGAATTGGTTCCGGGTGCGAAACCCGTAGCTAAAGTGCCGTACCGACTCGCGCCATCAGAATTACAAGAACTAATGTCGCAGATTCAAGACTTGTTCGATAAAGGATTTATAAGGCCAAGTGTGTCTCCTTGGGGCGCACCGGTACTATTCGTGAAAAAGAAAGACGGGAGCATGCGAATGTGTATCGGTTACCGGGAGTTAAACAAACTCATGGTAAAGAATCGATACCGCTTCTGAGAATAGACGATTTATTCGACCAATTACAAGGTGCGAATTGGTTTTCAAAAATCGACCTTAGATCGGGGTATCACCAATTAAAGGTCAAGGAAGAGGATGTACCGAAGACAGCTTTCCGCATGCGATACGGACATTACAAGTTCCTCGTGATGTCATTCGGGCTGACGAATGCACCCGCGGCTTTCATGGACCTCATGAACCGGGTTTGCAAACCAATGTTGGACCAGTCGGTAATCGTGTTTATCGACGACATTCTAGTGTATTCGAAAAGTGAGGCGGATCATGCGCATCATTTACACGAGGTGTTAGAGACACTCAGGCGAGAAAGGTTGTATGCGAAATTTTCAAAGTGCACCTTTTGGTTACGAGAGGTGCAATTCCTCGGCCACATCATAAGTGCCGACTGAATATTGGTAGATCCATCAAAGATAGAGGCTGTGTCGAAATGGAGCCCTCCGAAGAATCCTTCGGAAATAAGAAGTTTCTTAGGGCTTGCGGGATATTACAGGAGATTCATTCAAGATTTCTCCAAGATTGCTTCGCCGTTAACTAAATTAACTCGGAAAGAGGGGAGGTTCATTTGGGGTGTTGAACAAGAAAGAGCGTTCCAAACGCTAAAAGAAAAGTTAACACAAGCTCCGGTATTAACGTTGCCGGACGGAGTCGAAGACTTGGTAGTCTATTCGGATGCGTCACTTTCGGGGCTCGGATGTGTTTTAATGCAACGAGGCAATGTGATAGCTTATGCCTCGAGGCAATTAAAGGTGCATGAAAAGAAATATCCCACGCACGATCTCGAACTGGCAACGGTGGTGTTTGCGTTAAAAATATGGAGGCACTATTTATACGGGGTAAAGTGCACCATATTTACTAACCACAAGAGTTTAAAATACTTTTCGACCAGAAGGAGTTAAATATGCGACAAAGGCGATGGTTAGAAACGGTAAAAGACTATGACTGCGAATTACATTACCACCCCGGAAGGGCTAATGTTGTGGTGGATGCCTTGAGCAGGAAAACGGACTATGTCCCAATACGAGTGCGGTCGATGCAACTTGTTGTAACCTCGGGTTTACTTGAACGTATCCGAGAAGCACAAGCCGAGGCGGTAAAAGAGGAAAACTTGAAAAAGGAAAGGATAGTTGGTCAGTTGAAGGACTTGGCGGATGATAGCAACAGATTAAAGACTCGATTCGGAAGAATATGGGTCCCAAATTCGTGTGGGGTCAAGGCGCTCCTACTTGACGAAGCTCATAAATCCCGTTATTCAATTCATCCAGGGGCAACCAAGATGTATAACGATTTAAAGCAAAACTATTGGTGGCCCGGAATGAAAAGAGATGTTGTAAAATATGTGAAAAAGTGCATGACATGTTTTCAAGTCAAAGCAGAACACCAAAAGCCGTATGGTAAACTGCAACCGTTGGATATCCCAGTTTGGAAATGGGAATAAATCACAATGGACTTGTTGACCAAACTGCCCAAAACCAGCCGCGGTTTCGATGCTATATGGGTAGTCATGGATAGATTGACGAAAAGTGCTCACTTCATTCCGATTCGTGAGACTTATACATCCGAAAAGATGTCAGAGGTATATACCAATGAAATAGTGGCACGCCACGGGGTACCGATATCTATTGTGTCCGACAGAGATACTCGGTTTACTTCGAACTTTTGGCGTGAATTCTAAGAACAAATGGGAACTAAATTGTTCATTAGCACCGCGTACCATCCACAAACGGATGGACAAAGTGAAAGAACAATACAGACGTTGGAGGATATGTTACGGGCATGCATTATCGACTTCGGGGGTAGTTGGGATGTCTATCTACCATTTGTCGAATTTTCATATAATAACAGTTACCACGCAAGCGTCGGTATGGCTCCGTACGAGATGCTTTACGGTAGAAAATGCCGAACCCGGTGTGTTGGGGCGAGGTTGGTCCACGCGAGCTTGCACATAAGGATGTAGTCCAGATCACAAATGAGAAGATTGATTTGGTCCGAGCCCATTTGAAAATGGCTTAGGATTGACAAAAATCATATGCAGACAAAAGAAGAAGACCAATCGAATTTCAAGTCGGTGACAAGGTTATGTTAGAGGTATCTCCATGGAAGGGGATTATTCAGTTTAGAAAAAAAGGAAAGTTAAGCCCAAGGTTTGTTGGGCCATTTAAAATCATCGAACGAGTTGGTAAGGTAGCGTACCGTCTCGAACTGCCTGAGGAGTTGAGTGGAATTCATAGCACATTCCACGTATCACACCTCCGTAAATGTCTAGCCGACGAAACAGCTTACATCCACTACGATGACATCGAAGTGGCTAATAGTCTTAACTACGCGGTGAAGCCGATTGCGATCCTAGATCGTAAAGTGAAAAGCTTGAGGAACAAAGAAATAAATCAAGTAAAGGTCAAATGGGAACACAGAGAGGGTTCGGATACCACCTGGGAGTCCGAATAGGAAATGCAACGGCTCTACCCTACACTATTTGGTACGTACTTTGGTTTCGGGGACGAAACCCTTTTTTAGGGGGGTGGACTTGTAACACCCCAAAAATATAAAACTTTATATTAGAATTATAAAATAGTAAATAAACTAGAATAAACTAACTTGGAATCAATAACCCAGTTAGCTACGGGTTTTGTGGTATCATATAATAGGATTAAAACACCAAAAATATAAGTTAAATAAAATTGAGGGACCTAAGTTGCTGAATTAGAAACTTGAATGATTAAAATCAAAATAACCCACACCAAACACACACTTAGGTGTGTCTGTCGAATAAGAACACAGGGGGACACAAGGCTCCCCACCAAACCCTAGTTCTTGTCAAAATTGATCAAATTGAGAGTTCAAATCAGTTCCAAATCGATTTTCAAGCACGAATTAGTGATCTCCACTGAAAAAGGAGTCATAAGGTATGTGAATTTTATTAGAAATCTCTAGTTGAATTTCTGAGTGAACTAAGAGAATTCAAAATTTATGGTTGCATATTTGTTATATCGATGGAATTGGAACAATATAGTGTCTAGGAGTAAACCCTAGACAAGTATATGATGAAATCATGCCTAATTGTAGTAAATTCCATGAACACCATTGAAGGTGATTAGTGGGTTTTTGTGAACTTGATAAACACTAGGATTTCGATTGTTGTTCTAGTGTAATCTGATATTTATGAAATGATTTCTGATTCATTGATGTTAACCTTTATATAAAATAGCCCGATTGATGTTAATTTTGGTTGTATAACAAGTTATGAACTTGATAATGAATCATGTAAATTTCTGCCCTTAAAGTGTTTGTAGAAATGCCTAAGTGAAGGCTAAATGTTGAAAATTGAACAAAAACGGATACTTGCACTAATTGGTAAATTATGCGTATTATGTGAATCAAAGAGTTCTAAATGGGATGTGAATGAACTATATAGGAAAGGAAGCCGGAGCGTCGAGCGGACAAGCCGGTGTTGACGCACGTTTGAAGGGTGTGCATTGAAGGTATGTAACTCGATGCGTTACATTAAGTAAATTTGTTATTAGAACATGTATAGTTGTGTTTTAGAATAAAAGTTGTGTTGATTGAGGTGACGATGTTCACTACTTGAATTAATAGGTTAACAATCGACTAGGAAGTGTTTGGTAGTCATTATAATGGAGGATTCCATAAGTGAGCCAAACGGGTCGAATAATTGTGTAATAAGTAGTGTTAGTGTTTGATAGTTAGCATTTGGCATTGACAATCACAAGAGCATGAAGCCATAAGATTGGTAATGAAATGTCGGTGATATTAAGCCCCGGATGTTGGGTAAAAGCGCCTTATGCTTACTATTGCAATGGTAACAAAATGAGTGTAAATATAATGGGTCAAACAATTGTATAGTGATTTTATTCGTTCGGTTCGTAAACCAAATTTTCGGTATAATAATTTTAATAGACACTTCGGTAATTAAATCTTTTCTCCAACCGCAACTAAAATACAGGTTGTTTAAGGTGTTCAAAGGAAGCTGGAAGAGGAGAACACCCAGAGTTGTGCTTTTAGGCGTAGAAGAGTAGGACAATTTTAGGTACACTTTTGTTTATATTAATTATAATAAAAATGCATTGATATTATTATAAAAGATACTACTTTTGTCAATGTAGGCTTTAAGAAAAATCATACTAAACAAGTTATTAATACAAGAAGTAAATGAAATTGAGTTTGAATAAATGGTTTATTAATGTGTGTTGAAAGAATAAAAAGAAAGAAAGTGTCGTAGGTAATATTAGAAAAAAATCATAAATGGTTTCCCGGGGAACGTCATTAGCCAAACTCTGATGTCAGCATAGGCCCGGTTAAGACAACATTATCCGGCCAGAGTGGGGTTAGGGCCCTCTGTTTGGGAGAGTGTGAGATCTCTCTCTCTCAACTGTTAAAGATTCTCACCGTTAAAAAAAGAAAAAAAAAACTCAAATGCAATTAAACTGGTTTTGAAAACTAGGTGGCTTGTTAATTGAGATGCAGGTAGGAAACGACAATGTCAAATAGAAATAAATTGGTTTTGAAAACTAAGTGGCTTGTTAATTGAGATGCATGTAGGAAATGACAAAGTCAAAAAGAAAGAGTATTTATGGACTTGAGTCATCACAATTAATTTTTTTGAACGTCCAACATAAGAGTCGCCGGGTACTCCGTACGCGGCACCCATTGGCCGAAAGGTAGCCCGCGGCAGCCCAACCTGCACGCACGGAGCCCCTAGCCCACCATGCCACCAGTTCCGGGGAAAACCCGACCCTGCACCCGCCCGAGGGTACGACAATGCAAAGCCGGTAAAACCCGGGTGGATCACGAATCGAACTCAAGACCTTTCGGTCAGGAGTCTTCCCTCATTTCCATAACCACTGAGCTATAAGCCTAGGGTTATCACAATTAATTAAATTAAAAGACCAATTGGGTTGTTCTACTGATTTTTATTGGGCTGAAATTAGAAGCAAAAGGGAAGTCACGTTCGAGGTAATGGTTCGTAGGGTTTAACATTTATCCTAGTTTTGTTCATGTTTAGATTTGTTTTTGACATTAACAGTGTTATTTAAACAATTTGATATGTTGGTTTTTCTTTTAACTATTTGCATGTGTTAGTAAAGCATTACTTTACAACTTGTTCGGTTGATGACAAAACCTTGTATCTTGTTGGGTGATATAGAGTAGGTTGACTCACACTAGTAAATAGGGTAACTGAACTATAAAAGATAGGATGACAAAGACCTGGTTTTTTATTACCACTTAAATTAACCGAATTTTCAGCACCATGGCTATGTGTTATCCAATTAATTGATGAAATTGAGTTTTGTTTAAACCTAAAATATGAAACTTGGAGGAAGTTACCTTTTTTCTAAACCTCTTGTGGCTTTCCCCGGGTGAACGAGTTGTTTAGCTTTTATACATACGATTAAACATAAAATTAAATTGTTTTTTACTGCGAAAATAGAAATATTAATGATTTGACGTAAAGAGGGAACCGAAGGGGTCACCGTACTTCTTCGATGGTTCGAAGATATAGAAAGCACCTTCCTGAATTGTGACTACCCTGACAACCGTAAGGTTTGTTATGCTACTGGCCGACTCATTATGGTAGCGTTAACCTGGTGGAACGCTAAAAAGAGTCGAAGAGGTGCTGAAGCTACTATGGCCCTAAATTGGGAACAACTCAAGGAACTTATGACTAAACGATTCTGCCAAGGAGTGAGATCAAGAAGTTAGAAGATGAATTTTATTTCTTAAAACAGAATGATGGAGATCATATGACTTATAACAAGCGGTTTCTCGAGATGAATCAGATGGTCCCGTATTTGTTCACTCCTCTTTATCGTCTCATTGAACATTACACCAGGGGTCTTCCGTCTGGTATCCAGGATTATGTGATTAGCACTATACCCGCAACATTGGAGGCCACAATGGAATTGGCCACCGAACTCACGGAACACCATATCCGAAACGAAGACTTTGACAACAAGAAAAAGAAGGGCTCACCTGACAAGGCCTCTGTAGAAGAGCCAAAGACAACCAGGGCTGAAACATCCTCCCGTGTCGATACTAAACGAAAGCGTGATGGTAAAAACTACGTCGTTTCCTCGAAAAACTGATGTGTGCAAAATACAACATATAAATTACATCAAATGAGGCATAAAACTAACCCTTTTTAATACTAATGTTGGAAAAAGCGTGTTTCTTTCTTCCTTTTGAATTTACAGGACCAAACGAGCTTAAAAGAACAAAAGAAGCAAATAAGCAGCCAAAACCAACATAAATACAAAAAGAAGGAATAAACGTGACGTGCCCGACCCCTCGGCAACTTCTCCCAAAGCAAAAATAAGGAAACAGACTCTGACCACGGGGCCGTGCCCAGCTGGGCATAGGGCGTGGTCAAGATCCTACACAAAAAGACAAAGCTGTAGAAGCTTCTACGCCCACCACGGGGCCGTGCCCAGCTCTACATGGGGCGTGGTCAACTCTAAGATACGCAGAATCTTGATAGAAAAACAAAGAGTTGACCACGGGGCCGTGCCCAGGAGACACAGGGTCGTGTGGGAGCGTGGGGCCCTCTGCTGACAATTGCAATTAATGAATGAAGAGAAGATGATGGCCACGGGGCGTGTCTACAGGAGACGGGGCCGTGGCCAGGGCTCTGTTCTGGCTATAAATAGGGGTGCTTGGTTCACTTGAAAGGCATCCCTTGATAAACCACTACTCTCCCACTTTGCCACCACTCCACCACCACTACAACACCAACACCCACCACCATCATCCATCATCCATCTTTAGAGTGTGTAGTAGTCTCGGGATCCAAGATTGATTGTAAGAGTTCTTGCCAATCAAAGGCCATGTTTGGCTAAGCCTCTTTCATCACCTGGTGAAGAGAAGTTTTTAATGTATTACTTTTGATTTTTAATCTTTCGGCACTTTTTATTTGGGTTTGTATTAATGACTTTAATAACTAGTTTCTTATGTTGAAGGTGAATTTTCCTTATCATTTCTTCATGGTGTCTTGAGGTTACTTTACTGTCTATATAAAGTAAAAGATATCATCATTCGTGTCTTTACGGTCTATATAAAGCGTGTTAACTACCTGGAAGGGGGTTAGGGGTATGGTTTGGTAAAGTTCTTGTCTCGTTCAGTGTATAGATGCTGCGAGGACCTGGCTCAAGCTTACTAGGACCTCCTTCAATGCCCAACGGTATTGGATGGCGGGGGGGGGGGAATAGCTTGAGCCCCTCATATGTAAACTACTATTAATAATTTAAACTGGCTTCTTGGGATTGTATCATTGCTGACTCAAACAACTTAGCCGAGGGTAACGTCACCTTCAAAAGAGGGGCCTACCGTTTTTCGCATTAATAACTTACTTAATTGTCTTTCAATATTCCGACCCTTTGGGATTGTATCCCTGTTGACTCAAACCACTGGGTTAAGGGTAACGTCGCCTTCAAAAGAGGGGCCTACTACTATAACTAAGAGGATCTCTTAAAAAGTTCGAAAGTGAGAAAATCATCAAAGGATACATTAAAGACGAGTTGGATCCAAATGATTCTATCTTGTCTATCTGTTTTTATTTTATATATCTTTTTATTTTTAGTTTTATTTTCATGTTTCAAAACTTTTCTCAAAGATTTAGATTGATTAGACGTTGAGGATAAACCGGTATTAAAAGCTCTTGTGTCCTTAGACGACCTCGGTATCTTACCAACACTATACTACATTCACGATGGGTGCACTTTCCCAAGTGTGTGTTTAGTGTTAGTATAATATCGTGTTTTATAAATTTATAACTTGACTAATGCTTAAAATGGGCTCAAAATATTAATAAAATCATATCACACCAAACGCACACCAACAACCCTACTCCACAAGCCGTACCTCTCCAAGCCATCCCAATCACCCAATTGGCACCCTCAATGCAACACCTGCCACTATCACCATCAACCCATCGTACCTTGTCGTCTGTGTGAAAATTGTGGGCGTTCTTGTCATTTGAGTAACACTTGTCGTACCCTTCAAAACCAAGCTCCACCTCCTACCCAAAACATAACCCAACCCTGCCAGTAGCCGAACTACCCCATGGTACCCTATATTAGAGCCTACTTTAATTGTGGAGACCCTACACATTTCAGAAACATGTGTCCTAGGCTGGTTAACATCATCAACGCTCAAGCCCTAGCAAACCCAGTTAATCAAGCAAACAGGCAAACTCAGTACCCCCTCCAGCACGAGGTAGAACCTACAACATCAATGCAAACCCAGCCGAGGTCAACGACAACGGTGCAAACTAGCAACCTAACTAGTTTTTCCACCATGAAGACTCAAGACTCCGCTCCAGTTATTTATTTTATTTCAAGCTTTTATCAATTCCATTTCTTGTTTTGACTATTCAAGCTACCATCGTTTTCGATTTAGGTCTTAACGTTTCAAGTTAACATTATTTCATATTATTTCTATCGTTGCAATTAATATTATGCTAAGCCAATTATTTTTTTTCATTACATTTCATATCATGTCATTGTACATCGATTAAGTTGCATATCATGTCTTTTCATGTCATCATACATCACAGTGGACCTCGTCTCATAACTTAGGGAAAGTGGGTCACGTCACACTTTTTCATAGGCTGGCCATTTTCTTATAACACAAGATAGAGGTACCGCCATCATTTAGTCTCGTTTCTTCAGATTAGAGGCTCAAGCATTGGTTGTTGTGTTTATGTTTTTGTAGATTTAAGGACCAGTCACATAGAACTAATCATGACATGATAACAAAGCCAATGAAAATTTGCCAAGGACATGGTGGATACGCCGCTGGTACTTCCTATACATAAGTGTTGTTATCAAATGATCAAAGGCGTTGTTAGACTGTAATGAGAAGTTCTGTGTAAGTAGTGTCAATCTCAATTTGGATAACGATGTGTTTGATTTCGTTTTGTGATTTCATATGTAACTTTATCATTATGATGTTACGATTGTCTCAAAATCTCTTGTCATGATTCAAATTCCAATTAGACATCATGATTACAACTCAGTATTAAATCCCTGTCATGTTACCAGCCATCTCCGTGTTACGACGCTTTTCACTTTTACATCTCTGGCAACAAAGAGCGATTCCTCTACCAGGAACGCTACCGCCACAATCGAACCTAAACCCTAGTTTATTTCTATCTTAATGTAAACTCCTAGGGTATATGCTAAAGCAGTTACCGATTACGGTTTCTTCTTAATTTCAGAACGAAGTTCCTAAAATTAGGGGAGACTGTAACATCCGTCAAAATGGGCTCGCAAAATCCGACCTGTTTTGAAATCTGGATCCTAACCTATGAAACCTCGAAAATCTTCGCGAAATAAATAACCGTCAAAGGAATTATTCTTTAACTTAATCCATTTATCGATTTAGCTATTTATTTATTTAATTGTTTAATTAATTTGATTGATATGTCAATTAAAATTATTTATGTCATAATATAATCAAGTTAGTTTGTTAGGTTTTTTTAATGGTAATTTAAGTTGATAACTAAGTTAGTCCAGTTAATATAATTAAGGGGGTTAATTTGTAACATTTAAAAACTTTAAATTTAAAAAGAAGAATAAAACGGTGGACCAGGGATTTGAACCCAGGTCTAACTGATAGACAAACAGACACTTAACCACTCGACTACCAGCCTTCAATTTGAAATTAGCCCAAACCTGAAGATTTTTATAACTTGACTGTGGTTTTAAAAAAGACAAGTTGCCGCCCAAAACTTCCAGCAATGGAATATGGCAACACGCTGAATTATCGGGATTGAATCCCATTACTCGTTTCCTTCTTTATCATATTGAACTTGGACGCCTTTTACAAATCAAACACCGAACAATTTATATCTTTTAAATCGGAAACTTTAAGGTACCAAAAACATAAATTAAGTCACGTTTTAGATAATCACCACCCCCGTTAGACACAAAAAAACTCGACACAGTCACACCCCACATTAATTGATTGGATTGTGCAAATTGAACCGCGAATGTAGATGTTTGACTAAGATTTGAGGTTTAGTGATTTTCATATAAGGCCTCAATCTTTTCACTAACTTGAATACACTACATTAATTGAACATGTTTGGGTGCAAACTAATTGGGCTCACACACATTTATGATAAAAACTGCGACGAAAAATTGTTTATGATAACAGTAACTCAATTTGCAGAGTGAGCCGTCAAATCTTTTCTCCAACCGCAGCTAAAATACAGGTTGTTTAAGGTGTTCAAAGGAAGCTTGTAGAGGAGAACTCCCAGAGTTATGCTTTTAGGCGCAGAAGAGTAGGACAATTTTAGGTACACTTTTGTTTATATTAATTATAATAAAAATGCATTGATATTATTATAAAAGATACTACTTTGGTCGATGTAGGCTTTAAGAAAAATCATACTAAACGAGTTATTAATACAAAAAGTAAATGAAATTGAGTTTGAATAAATTGTTTATTAATGTGTGTTGAAAGAATAAAAAGAAAGTGTCGTAGGTAATATTAGAAAAAATCATAAATGGTTTCCCGATGAACGCCGTTAGCCAAACTCTAACGTCAGCATAGGCCCGGTTAAGACAACATAGTCTGGTCAGAGTAGGGTTAGGGCCCTCTGTTTGGGAGGGTGTGATATCTCTCTCTCAACTGTAAAGATTCTCACCGTTAAAAAAAAAACATAAATGCAATTAAATTGGTTTTGAAAACTAAGTGGCTTGTTAATTGAGATGCAGGTAGAAAATGACAATGTCAAAAAGAATTAAATTGGTTTTGAAAACTAAGTGGCTTGTTAATTGAGATACAGGTAGGAAATGATAAAGTCAAAAAGGAGTATTTATGGACTTGAGTCATCACAATTAATGGAATTAAAAGACCAATTGGGTTGTTCTATTGATTTTTATTGGGCTGAAATTAGAAGCGAATGGGAAGTTGTGGTAACGGTTCGTAGGGTTTAACATTTATCCCAGTTTTGTTTATGTTTAGATTTGTTTTTGACATTAACAATGTTGTTTAAACAATTTGATGTGTTGGTTTTTTTAACTATTTGCATGTGTTAGTAATCCTTGCTTTACAACTTGTTCGGTTGATAACAAAACCTTGTATCTTGTTGGGTGACAAAGAGTAAGTTGACTCAAACTAGTAAATAGGGTAACTGAACTGTAAAAGATAGGATGACAAAGACTTGTTTTTTTATTACCACTTAAACTAACGGAATTTTCAGCACCATGGCTATGTGGTATCCAATTAATTAATGAAATTGAGTTTTGTATAAACCTAGAATCTGAAACTTGGAGGAGATTACCTTTTTTTCTAAACCTCTTGTGGCTTCCCCGGGTGAACGAGTTGTTTAGCTTTTACACATGAGATTAAACATAAAATTAAAATGTTTTTTTAGTATGAAAATAGAAATATTAATGATTTGACGTAAAGAGGGTACAAGTGGTAAAAATGAACAAGTATGTTTGCCTATGAACCAAGCATGCCTAGGCACATGATATTAGAAGGTTGGGTCGCTCTATTAGTGTGTGTTCATGTTAACGTCTTTATAAAGAATTCTTTAAAATTAACATTCATTCGTTAGACGTCTATTTTTATGTCGCAACCCCCGCCCCCTTTCTGTCCCGGGAACGGGCGGTCGCGAACTCAGTTTCGGTGGTATCGGTGTTTATTAATTTAGCAGCGGAAATTACATCAGGACCGTAGTTAGGAAATATTTTATCAGAGTAAAACACCATATTTTATAGAAATACACACATTGGGATAAAACCCAAGTTTTCATTACAAACTGATTTATAGGGATAAATCCCATTTTATTGAATTAAAACGCCTTCTTTATTTAGGTAACTTTTATAGCCACTTTTCCAAGCCTTCAGTGCTGTCCAGCTGGCTTCTAATTGGCTTTCACATTGTGTTACCTGAAACGCGTTTTAAAAACATTTGTCAGTGGGAAATACTGGTGAGTGAATCCCAGTTTAATCAAGAAGACATTAATTTAATTTAAACTTAACCGTATTGAGGGCGATTACAATGTTTATATCTACCCAATTACTCATTCAGTACTGTCAATCCTGACTGGTGGGTCATATTACACATTGGCTAACTCTTAGTCCAATGGTAACGTTACTCACATTTTGTATACAAAACCCCAACATACCGGCAGTAATCGTAGAATTACAAAGACTCAATCACTGCTAAATTGCATTGTAAAATAGTTAAGGTTTTGTAAAAACTGTTAACAAAAAGGAGATTACTCACATTGTTGTCTTAGAATTTTCGTAAGGGTTTCCTGGTGATAATCTATAATTTACACAAATGCACACGCGTTAGTATAATAATCCATTTTAACATTAGCAATACCCTCCCTGAGACGGCATTCCAATGACTACATCGGGCAGAACCACGACAGCCATTACGGAACCCTAGATCAATCGGGCAGCGTATCTAATACGTATCCAGGGGTTATGATACTTACAACGGAGCAGAACTTCGCTATTTAGGGGGTATTGGACCCGAGTATATTGCCTATTATGTGAGAATTTCGAGATACAGAAAGATTTTGAACGATTTCTGAATGAAACCCGATGGCCTTCTTATATAGTTGCTGAGTCTGGTCCTCTCGCGGCCCGCGTAACACAAGCACAGGGCCTACGCGGCCCGCGTTGACTCCAGGTCAACGTGTAGCTTGTCCGGATCATCAGGTAGGCTTGCCGTGTGTTGGGTCACGTGGACGCACCGGGCTGTGCCACCATTTGAGCCTCTCGCGGCCCGCGTAAGGGTTATTGGGTACCTTACGCGGCCCGCCTTAACTTAAAATTTCAGTTTTTTAATTATTTTTAATGCTATATTGTATTTTGGGCTCGGTTTTCACATACGAGGTATAATTAAAGACATATAGGGATATTTTAAAATATATTAGGGTGTCGGAAAATATTCGAGGGTGTCGGTTTGTTGAGGATTGTTACATCCTCCCCACCTTGTTTTAGAGCTCGTCCTCGAGATCTACTGGAATAAGTGTGGATATTTCCTTTGCATTTCAGATTCAAGCTCCCATGTATACTCAGGTCCTCTTTTGGAGTCCCACTTCACTTTGACCAGAACTAATCTCTTATGTTTGAGGTTCTTGACCTTCCTGTCTTCAATTTGTAGAGGCCTTTCTACAAATTTAAGTTGTTCATTTACCTCTATATCCTTAAGAGGTACTATCAGTGATTCATCAGCTAAACACTTCTTGAGATTAGATACATGAAATACATCATGTATTCCTGCCATTTCCTCTGGCAGTTGTAGCTGATAGGCTACAGGTCCTATTCTTCTAATAATCTCAAAAGGTCCAACATACCTGGGACTTAGCTTTCCTCTTTTGATGAATCTTACCACTCCTTTCCAAGGAGAGACCTTCAACAATACTTTATCTCCTACTTGAAATTTCAATGGTTTGCGTCGGTTATCAGCATAACATTTCTGTCGATCACGTGCTGCTTTCAGTCGTTCTTTGACTTGAATGATCTTGTCGGTTGTTTCTTGCACTATCTCAGGTCCATATAGTCGCTTTTCCCCAATTTCTGCCCAACAGGCTAGGGTTCGACACTTTCGTCCATAAAGTGCTTCGAAGGGTGCAGCGTTGATACTTGTGTGATAACTATTATTATAAGAAAATTCTATTAAAGGTAAGTGATCGTCCCAATTACCTCCAAAATCAATTACACAAGCTCTAAGCATGTCCTCCATCGTCTGAATTGTCCTTTCGCTTTGTCCGTCCGTTTGAGGATGATAAGTTGTGCTCAGATTCAACTTGGTTCCCATTGCCTTTTGGAAACTTGACCAAAAATGAGAGGTAAAGCGGCTATCTCTATCAGAACCAATTGATAATGGAATTCCATGTAAAGAAACTATTTCATTTACATATAATTTAGCTAGTTGTTCCATACTGAAAGTTTCTTTCATTGGTAAGAAATGAACTGATTTGGTTAGCCTATCTACAATCACCCAGATTGTATTATTATCTTTCCTTG
Organism: Helianthus tuberosus; assembly: GCA_030545235.1. Classification (NCBI taxonomy): domain Eukaryota; kingdom Viridiplantae; phylum Streptophyta; class Magnoliopsida; order Asterales; family Asteraceae; genus Helianthus; species Helianthus tuberosus. Next base: position 31,388,480 of record CM060436.1, read on the forward strand.
TTTTGGGTAATTTAGTAACAAAATCCATTGTTATTAATTCCCATTTCCACACTGGCATTTCTAATTGCTGCAACAGACCTGAGGGTTTCTGGTGTTCAGCTTTAACTTGTGAACAAGTTAAACATTTAGAAACATAGGTTGCTATGTCCTTTTTCATTCCTATCCACCAGAATTTTTTCCTTAAATCCTGGTACATTTTATCACTTCCAGGATGTATCGTATACTTAGACTTATGGGCTTCTTCTAATATACGATGACGTAGGTTTCCTATTTTAGGTATCCACATTCTCTTTTTATGGAATCTCCAAATTCCATCTGTTCATTGTTCTAATTCCTTAATCATACCTTTTAGTTTTTCAGTATCGTCCTTGATTACTGATTCTTGTGCTTTTCTAATTTGATCATTTAAATCTTCTTGTAGATTTAATTTAAGAGAACGTACCCTTTTTGGCTTATCATGATACTTTCGGCTTAAAGCATCTGCCACTACATTTGCCTTTCCTTCATGATACTGGATATCACAATCATAATCACTAAGCATCTCCATCCAGCGTCTTTGTCTCATATTCAACTCCTTTTGCCCGAAAACTTACCTTAAACTCTTATGATCAGTGAATATGGTAAACTTACTACCATAAAGGTAATGTCTCCAAATCTTAAGGGCAAAAATTATAGCTCCTAACTCTAGATCATGGGTTGAATAATTCTCTTCATGATTCTTAAGTTGTCTAGATGCATAAGCTATAATCTTTTGACGTTGCATCAATACACATCCATAACCTAATTTAGAGGCGTCACAATAGACTACAAAGTCTTCAATTCTTTCTGGTAACGCTAATATGGGTCTATGGGTTAATCTTTACTTAAGAATTCTAAAAGCTTCTTCTTGTTTTGGTCCCCATTCAAATTTAATGGATTTACAGGTTAACTTAGTTAAGGGAATGGCTATTCTAGAGAAATTTCGAATAAATCTTCTATAATAACCGGCCAATCCTAAGAAACTTCTAACCTCGGTTGGTGACTCAGGGGTTTTCCATTTAGTAATTGCTTCGATCTTTGTTGGATCTACATGAATTCCTTCATGATTAACTAAGTGTCCAAGAAACTGTACCTGCTCTAACCAAAACTCGCACTTTGAAAATTTAGCATAAAGCTTTTCCTTTCTTAATAGACTTAAAAGTGCGTGCAAATGCTTTGCATGATCCTCTTTATTCTTAGAATAAATTAGAATATCATCTATAAAAACAATTATGAATTTATCCAAATATGGCTTACATATTCGGTTCATCATGTCCATAAATGCGGCTGGGACATTGGTTAAACCAAATGGCATGACAGTAAATTCATAATGACCGTACCTTGTTCTAAAGGCGGTTTTAGGAATATCCTCTTCCTGTACTTTTAATTGATGATATCCTGACCTTAAATCGATTTTAGAGAAAAATCGAGCTCCTTGCAGTTGGTCGAACAAATCATCGATACTCGGTAATGGGTACCGATTCTTAATTGTGACCTTGTTCAATTCACGGTAGTCAATGCACATACGCATCGATCCGTCCTTCTTTTTAACGAATAATATTGGTGCTCCCCATGGCGATGAGCTTGGCTGTATGAATCCTTTTTCTAGCAATTCATCTAATTGATTCTTCAGTTCTTGCATTTCGGCTGGTGCCAAACGGTAAGGTGCTTTGGCAATTGGTGCTGTTCCTGGTAGCAGGTGAATTCTGAATTCAACTTCTCTATCTGGAGGTAGTCCTGGTAATTCTTCTGGAAATACATCTGAAAACTGAGATACTACTGGAATATCTTTTAGTTCTTTTCCTTTAGTGTTAGTGATTATGGAAATCAAATACACTATAGATCCTTTTCTTATATAGCTTGCAGTTTTCATTACAGAGATGAATTTCATGGATTTAGATGGCTTATCTCCTTTAATTGTGATCTTTTCACCCTTTGGTGAATTTACTTGAATTGACTTTTGATCACATAAAATACTGGCTTTATTGGCTATTAACCAATCCATTCCTAATACAATATCAAATCCTACCAGATTCATATGATAAAGGTTTGCCATAAACTTTTGATTTAAAAACTCTATTCTTGCTCCCTGCAAGATTTCAGAAATCCTAACAGTTTCTCCATTAGCTGTCTCTACTAGACATTCTTGTGGTAGTTTAGTTAATGATTGATTTAGAAGTTTGCAAAACGAAGTATTAATAAAACTTTGGTTTGCACCAGAGTTAAACATTACCTTAGCAAAAACATCATTAACTAAGAACGTACCAGCTATGACGTCTGGAATCATCTTGGGTTCATCTGCAGTTAGAACAAATGCTCTAGCATTTTTAGCGTTCTTGTTTTTTGTAGCTGGAGCTAAAGTGGTTTATAGGCTATAGATGGCACTTGTAAGCATCCTTGATCAATTATAGAGTTGCATGTCATCAATCTAAGTGAGTTTGACTCACTATATAAGTCACACAAAGTTGCAACTTATGATCATTCCTTTCAACATCAACTTCTGAGCATTTGAGGAGCACAAGAGCAGAACCAAGACCTTACTAAGCATCCATTAGACACGTGTAAGTATGTTTAACCTTCTCTAATTAAGTTATGCTTAGTATTTAGCTTAAAAGTCAAACCGTCGTAATTACGGTTTGACTTAACGATAAAACACAAACGGTCCAGTGTTTTGTCGAAATGAAAGTTGTTATAAGTTGGTAATTATGTGGGCAATTAACCCTTAAAAGGGTACTCACTGATTCCCATCCTAGCTAGGTCGTTTGTCGAGTCAAACGTTGTCCGAAAAAGTCAACAGAATCATTAAACGTCTAATTAGCGATATAGAATGCGTGTAACCTGTTTTATCATTCATATAACTTGATAATAAGTATAATAACTTGTTTAAGCTTGTATGATTCGACAACTTTCTATTTTGAACCGATTCGGAGCCGAAAGGCGCATAGTTTGACTTTCTGCTTTGACTTCGGTTCTGACCCGGTTTTGATAGGTTTAGACATGCCTTAAAGTTCCATTAGGATCTAGTTACATGTTTGTATAACCCTCTGCGTTTATACCACTTAAATCCTTAATTGTCCGACGTTTCGTTAATCGCTTAAATATTGACCGTAATGCCCTTATGACCATACAACGAGAATTTTGGAAATGTGAAAGTACAATAATCTTAGTTACTGATTATTAAACATGTCTGTAAATTTTTACATCAGTTGGACATATAGATTAGGAGTTATGCTCAATGACGTAATTAGAACGCTTCTTAGTGATTAAACGGCGTCATTAGCGTAAAGCCTATCTAAACCCCATTTTTGACACCAAAACTTTTACCCACTGATGTAATATAATATTTTGGGATTTTTGAAGATTTTTAATTATTTTTAAACTGATCATGAGCTAGGATTAGTGCCTTGATTCGGTAAATACCGAATATGCCCTTTTCGGCCATAAAATGAGTTTTACAAATCCTTTTGATACCAATCCAATTGCTAATGATTTCAAATAATAAATGGAGTGTTTTGAACCTGTTGAACTGATCAGAAAACTCAGAATCCTATATTAACCCGTAAATCGCTTAAAACGACATTATACGCGTATTAAACGCATAGTTTGGGTTTAAAACTATTTTGACATATAAGACTTATAACCAAATGTTATAACCTGTTAAAATAAGTTGTTTTACTGATAAAATCAGACCCGGATCACAGAAGCTTAATTAATCCCTTTTATAATCTTTAAAATGACCAAAATACCCCTACGGGGCTTAATATGAGATTAAACTCGTTTTGGGCATAATGGAAGGTATCATACTGATATCACAACATATTTAAGGCATGTTAACTTAGGAAACCTGTTTAGGACTCTTATGGTTATCCGTTACGCTTCATGCGCGTTCGGTTCGGTTTATGTAACTAGTTTACATAAATTAGCCGAAACGGGTCAAACCTTATCGGTTTTATCTCAAATCCAGAATGTATATAATATACCCATATTAAGCAAGTCTTCAAACTTGTCGGGTCTAAATCACATTCTATCCGGTCTTCGCTTAATCGTGCGTACGAACCGTATCTTTAAAACTAACCGGTCTAAGCATAAGCTTAACTAAAGGCCCGTTAGGATTCTAATAGGTTATTATAAACCTTCGTTCCAGATTAGGAGAACCAGTAAAAGATACTTGCACTCGCTGATTTTGATTTATACTTGCTCAGGTAAATACTTTTAACTTATTTTCCCAATACGGGCTTGGGGTACGGTATATAAAATGCCGCTTGGTCGGATATTGAATCTTTAATTGTATAATGGTTAAAGTATTGAGATGTCTCGTTTAAATTGTTTTGTTTGCTTAAAGCCTTTGGGGGGTTAATGACCATGTCCCGGATATCCCTGGCATCATTTTACGAAATGGCCACGACCTAAGCACGGGGCGTAGGCGTACGCCCGTCGGTGTCTCATATACATAATGTGGTGTGTCTATTGATCTTTAACCCGGCTCGACCCGGGCTACTGAACGCATAAGAAACATGTAAATCCTTTACAAGTATTATATTCTAATAATTATCCCAAGTTATAAAATATTATTTGTGCCTTGTGCCTTAAATGCATTTTCTTAAACTCTTTTCAAAATGAGTCGGTTGATTGTATTTACCAGTGTAAACTGACGTATTTTCTCAAAAAGGTTAAGTGCAGGTACTACGCGTAATAGGCTGGCTTTTCTCCTAGCATCCACAATAAGTCTCGCAAGCTTGGATGTCATAGACTATTGAACATTGTTTCCTTTTATTTTGATCTACCTGTGGATTTATATTCGACTACTTGTGATACTTAATATTACAATATTGTCTGGTTGAAATGAATCTATACTTTGCTTCCGCTGTGCATTTAAATATTGTGTTGTTTGACTATTATGTTACCAACCACGTCACGATACTCCCCTACCGGGCCCACCGGTAATACGTGAAAATCCGGGGTGTGACAGGTTGGTATCAGAGCCAACACTGAGTGAATTAAACACTAGCCTTCTGTGTTTAATCTCAGTTACACAATTGCACATTCCTAAATCTTCGAGTCTAGACAAAGAACTTAGGAATAATCCAAAAGATTTTTATTTTATTTTATTTTAACTTTGTCCTTTATTTTCTTGTTGTTACCTTTGTTTATATTGACAGGTTTAACAATGCCACCAAGATTCAGGCGAGGAGGACGAGGAAAGGAGCCGATCAGCGCCCCTAACGACCACGAGGCCGGGCCTTCGCACCGGCGAACTCCTTCTTCTACAAGGAGTGCAGATCCGCAAGAACCTTGGAGGATTTATGAGGAGCCTTCCAGACGATCTACGTCGTATAGCTCAACGCCTCCATATCATCACTCCTATGGGCCTCAGTCCGAGAATGAGCCCAACAACCCGCAACCTTCATACATACCCCTACAGCGATCCTTATCGCACCGTTCCTTCGACGACCCTACTCCTGTCTTTCGGGGCCAGTTTAACCCAGCGGACTACCTACCAGAACAAGGGGGCTTTAACCCACTAGGACCGGAGGATCATTTTTCAGGTGATCAAGCGATGGACATGGACGAGGACACAGATCCCGTCGAGCCTGCAACCGGAACCCCGAACCATCCTGTTGAGATCTCTGATGGTTCGTCTTTTCACGGAACACCATACCAAGGTCCGGATAGTCATCAGGCACGATTCGACCGGTGTGAGTGGTACTTTACACCATCTTACCATTCATCGCCTCACCAGCAGCCGCAACAGCAGCAGCAAGATCCCTCTGGGGATCCACGTTTCGTGGCAGTCACGCCACCGCCTCCACCGCCGCCAGTTAATCTAGCGCCTCCAGCACCACCAAGACGTAGGAGGACTGGCGCACGGATGTCAGCACGAGCAGGGGATTTTCATTTCAGCACCCCTCAACACTCTAGTGGCAGCCACTACCCGCCACTATATGAAGACCCAGAGATGGGTGGACCTTCAGTTCCAGTGTCGGAGGTGAATTCGGCACCTATTGCACCGCCATCACCGGGTTTGGGCAACCCTATCCCTGCTTATACTGCTCCAGCAGCTTACAACCCATACGGACCGTCAGCATACACTAACTATAACTATGCTGAGGATCCTTACCATGTGGCATCAAACTACTTCAGCATCAGCCACCACGGTTTTCCCCACCAGAGCAGGAGGATCTCCGTCATAGGCTGGACAGGGTTGAGCGAGACCTCCAGAGAGAGCGTAGGAAGAATCAGGGATTTATGAGTGGCTTAGCAAGTTTGCTGAAAGGAAAGAAGAAACGGGATCGTTAAATCCCAATATGTATTATTGTATTTCCTTGTTTAAATTAAGTCCCTGCGTGGACATTTACTTATTTATGTGTGTATCAAGTCCCTGTGTGGACATTTCTTTAAAGTATGTATGTAGTCCCTGCGTGGACATCTATCTTTGTACTTAGTCCCTACGAGGACTTGTCTTTATTAGTCACTGTGAGGACATTTATTTTTGCAAACAGTCCCTGCGAGGACTTGTATTGCCAGTATAGCTCATGCGAGGGCAAGTGTTTCAGTGAAAAGTCCCGTTTAGGGCAAAGTGTACTACTTTTAAATTTTAATGGAATGTAAGTTTATAAATTTCATCTTTGCTATGTTATGCATAATTAAATTATATATGAAATAAATAAATCAGAATCATTCCTTTTTAAAAATCTATCTGCCTAATTTAAATTTTTAATTAAGGATCTTAAAGGTATAACCTAGCCTGCATGTCATTTTAAGACCTGGCCAAGATGGTAAAACCCGTTAAAAAGATTCAAATCCAAGTTAACATCTGAAAACATGTTAACACTCATGGCAGACATGATTCGTTAAAATCACACGTGTTATTATTATATAAGGATCTTTTCAAAGATTCCTAACCCAACTAAATGATCTCTGAATCATGGGTTAAATCATCAATAAATATGATCAGTTCTTTTTACCATCCATTGGTAATAGAATGCCTACGGGCCCTTCTCATTTTCATATGAGACAAAAGACAGTAATAGTCTGTGACCCTGTCTGATAAAGGTAATGAACTATGTTCAAACTTTAAAAGCCTTGATTCTCTGAAATCATAGCTTATGATTTAATTTGTCCCTGTGACTAGGCCTTATGTGCTAATAAAACTGTTATTGTTTTATAATTAGGATAAATTATATTAGAAATCCTAAATAAATGTGAGTAATAAATTAACCATATATGGTCTATGATTACCACGGTTAATAAAATTGCCATAAAAGACAATTCTATAATAAACTCACCAATAAATTATTGTCAATATGTAACAGTTCAAGCAACATGGCCGACTCAAACGAGATTAATAGTCACCCTCGGGGAGAGCTTGATAATGCCCGAGTAAATGTAGCGGGTGCAGAATTACAGGCAATGATAGATAATGCCGTTAATCGAGCTATGGATAGACAGCTCCATGAATCAAGTGGTACCCATGCAAGGACCCAATCTGCACCACACTCTAGAACACCCTCCAGGACCCACACTGCCCACAACAGTAATTCTCACCACTCATCAAACCAGAGGAGTGCTCCATCCCAAAGAGTCGTACAGAATCAAGAACCCCGTAATAAGGGTTGCTCCTATAAGTACTTCGTTTCGTGCAAACCCAGGGATTTCACTGGGGAAAAAGGAGCAGTAGATTGCATGACTTGGTTGGACGAGATGGATACGGTTGTGGATATCAGTGGTTGCAATAATAGGGATATTGTGAAATTCGTGTCACAGTCTTTTAAGGGAGAAGCATTAGCTTGGTGGAGATCTTTGATCCAAGCTACGGGGAAAATCCCGTTGTACAATATGACCTGGGAACAGTTCATGGCACTGATCAAGGAAAACTACTGCCCTCAGCATGAGGTTGAGAAGATTGAAGCTGACTTCTTGTCGCTGGTCATGAGAAACTTAGACTGTCAGGCCTACCTTACTAGTTTCAACACCTTGTCAAGGTTGGTTCCATATTTAGTAACTCCGGAACCCAAACGTATAGCCCGATTCATTAGGGGTTTGGCCCCGGAGATCAAGGCAAGTGTGAAGGCCTCCAGACCAGCTACTTTTCGGTCTGCAGCAGACATATCATTGTCTCTTACCTTGGATGCGGTCAGGCAGAAATCGCAGAGGAACGCTGATACCGAAAAGAGGAAGCGTGAGGATGACAACTCACGACGTTCAGACAAGAAGCATAAGGGAAACAATGACCACAAGAAGGGGTCAGGATTTAGGAAGGATGGTCAGCAGACGGGTGAAAAACCCAGATGTAAAGTCTGCAAGAGACAGCACTTTGGGAAGTGCAGGTATGAATCAAATTCGCATTCACAATCAAAAACTTTTGCATGTGGGTTGTGCAAGTCCAAGGAACACAAGACCTTGGATTGCAAAAAGATGAAGGATGCGACCTGCTACGGTTGCAATGAAAAGGGGCACATCAAGACCAATTGCCCAAAATACGCCAAGAAACCTGAAGAGGCTAAGAAGACCAATGCTAGGGTCTTCAGGATGGATGCTAAGGAAGCCGTCAAGGACGACAATGTGATAACAGGTACCTTTCTCGTAAATGATGTTTATGCGAGAGTGTTATTTGATTCAGGCGCTGATAAGTCATTCGTAGATAATAAGTTTTGTGAATTGTTGAAATTACCTGTTAAGACCTTAAGTGTGAAGTATGAGGTGGAACTAGCAGATGGCACTTTAGAAACCGCCTCAACCTTATTAGATGGATGTTTCATATCCATTAAGAACCACTCTTTTCCTTTGTCCCTACTTCCTTTGAAACTAGCCGGTTTCGACATAGTTTTAGGCATGGACTGGTTATCTCATAACCAGGCCCAGATTGTCTGCAATGAGAAGCAAGTGGTGATCAAGACTCAGTCTGGTGAATCACTTACTATCCAGGGAGATACCCAGTATGGGCTGCCTGAGAAAATGTCAATGCTCAAGGACTCTAAGTGTTTAAAGAAGGGTTGTGTCATCTACATGGCACAAGTGATTATTGATGAGCCAAAGCCCAAGATTGGGGATATCCCCGTCATTTCTGAATACCCCGAAGTTTTTCCTGAAGAACTACCTGGTTTGCCACCAGATAGGCAAGTAGAATTCAGAATTGACATTATTCCTAGATCAGCACCAGTAGCAAGGGCGCCTTATAGGTTGGCACCAACAGAGATGAAGGAATTGAGAACGCAGTTAGATGATTTGATAGCCAAAGGTTTCATCAAACCTAGTTCGTCTCCTTGGGGAGCACCAGTTTTATTTGTCAAGAAGAAGGATGGATCGATGTGTCTGTGCATCGACTACCGTGAACTTAATAAGGTCACTATCAAGAATAGGTATCCTTTGCCCAGAATCGACGATCTGTTCGATCAACTGCAAGGGGCAAGTTTCTTCTCTAAGATTGACTTAAGGTCAGGCTATCACCAACTGAAGGTTAGGGATGAAGACGTACACAAGACTGCATTTAGGACTCGTTATGGTCATTACGAGTTCCTAGTGATGCCTTTTGGGCTCACTAACGCACCGGCCGCGTTCATGGATCTCATGAATCGCGTTTGCAAGCCGCACTTAGATAAATTCGTCATCGTTTTCATCGATGATATCCTCATCTACTCAAAGAACCAAGCTGACCATGAGAAGCATCTTCATTGCATTCTGGAACTACTTCATAAAGAAAAGCTATATGCCAAGTTCTCGAAGTGTGAATTCTGGCTTCGAGAAGTCAAATTTCTTGGACATGTTGTTAGTGAGCGTGGTATCCAAGTAGATCCCGCTAAAGTTGAAGCTGTCATGAATTGGCATGAGCCAAAGACGCCTACAGAAATACGTAGCTTCCTAGGTTTAGCAGGATACTATAGGCGATTCATTGAAAACTTCTCCAGGATTGCTGCATCCCTGACTTCGCTGACGCGTAAGAAGATTAAGTTTGACTGGGGTCCTAAGCAGCAGGAATCCTTCGATATTCTGAAACAAAATTTGAGCAATGCTCCAGTACTGACATTGCCTGATGGAATTGAGGAGTTTGTAGTTTATTGCGATGCATCACACACCGGGATGGGATGTGTGCTTATGCAGAAAGGCAAAGTAATTGCCTATGCTTCACGCCAGCTAAAGGTGCACGAAAAGAATTACACCACCCATGACTTGGAGTTGGGTGCCGTTGTATTCGCACTAAAACTTTGGAGGCACTACTTATATGGAATAAAATATGTGATCTATTCTGATCACAAGAGCCTTCAACATCTATTCAATCAGAAGGACTTGAACATGAGGCAACGCCGTTGGATGGAAACTCTGAATGATTACGATTGTGAAATAAGATACCATCCCGGCAAAGCGAATGTAGTCGCCGATGCCTTGAGTCGAAAGGAGAAGGTGAAACCCATCCGAATCAATGCCAAGCGCATGGAAATAAAGAACAATTTGATTGAAAGGTTGTTAGCTGCATAGAAGGAAGCTGTGTTGGAAGCTAACTATCCTAATGAAAAGCTAGGGGTAACTGAGGAGCAGTTAACACTTAGCAAGGACAGAATACTAAGATTGAATGGACGAATATGGGTTCCGATTTATGGAGGACTTCGCGATGTTATCCTCCAGGAAGCCCATAGCTCTAAATATTCCGTTCATCCTGGAGCTGATAAGATGTACCAGGATCTAAGGGCAAATTATTGGTGGATAGGCTTGAAGAAGTCTGTAGCTACCTATGTAGCTAAATGCTTGACGTGTGCGCAAGTCAAAGCAGAACATCAAAAGCCGTCAGGTTTGCTACAACAGCCTGAACTTCCCACATGGAAGTGGGAGATGGTGACGATGGATTTCATCACCAAGCTGCCAAAGACAAGGAAAGGCAATGATACTATATGGGTGATCGTTGATAGACTGACTAAGTCAGCTCATTTCTTACCCATCAAGGAGACTTATAGCTCCGACATGTTAGCCCAGTTATACGTTGATAAGATTGTAGCCTTACATGGCATACCTGTGTCTATTATCTCTGACCGAGATACTAGATACACGTCACATTTTTGGAAAAGCTTCCAACAATCTTTGGGCACGCGTTTGAATTTTAGTACGGCTTACCATCCTCAGACAGACGGTCAGAGTGAGCGTACTATTCAAACGTTGGAAGACATGCTTCGTGCATGTGTGATTGATTTGGGTGGTAGTTGGGATAACCACCTACCACTAATTGAGTTCTCCTACAACAATAGCTACCACACCAGCATTAAGGCTGCGCCTTTCGAGGCCTTATACGGTAGAAAGTGTAGAACGCCCGTTTGTTGGGCGGAAGTTGGAGATGTCCAGTTATCAGGACCGGAGATAGTCTTTGAAACGACGGACAAGATTGTCCAGATTCGTGACCGTCTCAAAGCTGCCCGAGATAGGCAAAAGAGCTACGCTGATCCTAAGCGTAAATCTTTTCACTTTGAAGTAGGTGATAAAGTCTTACTTAAAGTATCACCCTGGAAGGGAGTGATGCGATTTGGTAAGAAAGGCAAGTTAAGCCCGAGATACATAGGACCTTTCGAGGTTATCGAACGTGTCGGGTCAGTTGCCTATAATCTAAACTTACCAGAAGAGCTCAGTGGAATTCACAATGTATTTCACATCTGCAATCTGAAAAAGTGTTTCGCTGATGAATCACTGGTTATACCACATTCGGATGTGCATATAGATGAGAGCTTGAAATTTGTGGAAAAACCATTGTCGATCGAGGATCGACAGGTTAAGAAGCTTCGAAGGAAGCATGTACCGATAGTAAAGGTCAAATGGGATGCCCGTAGAGGTCCCGAGTATACGTGGGAGGTTGAGTCCACGATGAAAGAAAAGTACCCTTATCTGTTTCAGTAAATCTCGAGGTCGAGATTTCTTTTAAGGGGGTGAGGATGTAACACCTCGAAAATTTACGTCCTTTAATGTGTTGACACGTGTCATAACCTTTGAACGTGTGAAAGAATACTTTCAAGGGACTGAAGCTGACAAACAATGAGTCTATGTAAATATAAGGGTTCAAAATGTCAACAACGAATAAATATACTTTACAATAACCCTACATGATGTTTATAACCTTAAACGAATGGATCATGGAACATACGAAGCGAATTGTGAAAGAAAGCGAGAGATTACATACTACAGGGGTTAAATGTGTCAACATGTTAAGATATACCTCTGAGTGACCTTTTAGCAAACCCGAAGCCTTGTAACAATTAATTATGCTCACTAGAATGCACCATAAAAATTTCACCAAGTTTCGTTATCGTATGAGAAAGTTATGATAAAATTCGTGTGTGAGGGTTAGAATCGTCAACATTGAAAATTAGGGCTTTTCGGGTGATCACAAAGTTACCCGAGGACTTGACAAAGATGGTATAAGTCTTAAAGCCCCTAAATGTCAATTTTAAAGGTTTAAAATGCAAGAATGGAAGTGAAAGCGACATTTAGAAGGACCGGGGACTGAAAGTGCAATAAACAAAAACTTCAAAACCTGAGCCCAGGTCTAAAGCGGGCCGCGAAAGATCATGAAGACCTTTACGCGGGCCGCGTGACAGGTACAGCGACAGAAACTTGACAGATGCCTGTTTCAGCCTTGTAACCGACTTATATGTGTTGTTTTGCATACCTTGGGCGTCCTAAAGTGGTTTATAGGCTATAAATGGCACTTGTAAGCATCCTTGATCAATTATAGAGTTGCATGTCATCAATCTAAGTGAGTTTGACTCACTATATAAGTCACACAAAGTTGCAACGTATGATCATTCCTTTCAACATCAACTTCTGAGCATTTGAGGAGCACAAGAGCAGAACCAAGACCTTCCTAAGCATCCATTAGACACGTGTAAGTATGTTTAACCTTCTCTAATTAAGTTATGCTTAGTATTTAGCTTAAAAGTCAAACCGTCGTAATTACGGTTTGACTTAACGATAAAACACAAACGGTCCAGTGTTTTGTCGAAATGAAAGTTGTTATAAGTTGGTAATTATGTGGGCAATTAACCCTTAAAAGGGTACTCACTGATTCCCATCCTAGCTAGGTCGTTTGTCGAGTCAAACGTTGTCCGAAAAAGTCAACAGAATCATTAAACGCGTAATTAGCGATATAGAATGCGTGTAACCTGTTTTATCGTTCATATAACTTGATAATAAGTATAATAACTTGTTTAAGCTTGTATGATTCGACAACTTTCTATTTTGAACCGATTCGGAGCCGAAAGGCGCATAGTTTGACTTTCTGCTTTGACTTCGGTTCTGACCCGGTTCTGATAGGTTTAGACATGCCTTAAAGTTCCATTAGGACCTAGTTACATGTTTGTATAACCCTCTGCGTTTATACCACTTAAATCCTTAATTGTCCGACGTTTCCGTTAATCGCTTAAATATTGACCGTAATGCCCTTATGACCATACAACGAGAATTTTGGAAATGTGAAAGTACAATAATCTTAGTTACTGATTATTAAACATGTCTGTAAATTTTTACATCAGTTGGACATATAGATTAGGAGTTATGCTCAATGACGTAATTAGAACGCTTCTTAGTGATTAAACGGCGTCATTAGCGTAAAGCCTATCTAAACCCAATTTTTGACACCAAACCTTTTACCCACTGATGTAATATAATATTTTGGGATTTTTGAAGATTTTTAATTATTTTTAAACTGATCATAAGCTAGGATTAGTGCCTTGATTCGGTAAATACCGAATATGCCCTTTTCGGCCATAAAATGAGTTTTACAAATCCTTTTGACACCAATCCAATTGCTACTGATTTCAAATAATAAATGGAGTGTTTTGAACCTATTGAACTGATCAGAAAACTCAGAATCCTATATTAACCCGTAAATCGCTTAAAACGACATTATACGCGTATTAAACGCATAGTTTGGGTTTAAAACTATTTTGACATATAAGACTTATAACCAAATGTTATAACCTGTTAAAATAATTTTGTTTTACTGATAAAATCAGACCCGGATCACAGAAGCTTAATTAATCCCTTTTATAATCTTTAAAATGACCAAAATACCCCTACGGGGCTTAATATGAGATTAAACTCGTTTTGGGCATAATGGAAGGTATCATACTGATATCACAACATATTTAAGGCATGTTAACTTAGGAAACCTGTTTAGGACTCTTATGGTTATCCGTTACGCTTCATGCGCGTTCGGTTCGGTTTATGTAACTAGTTTACATAAATTAGCCGAAACGGGTCAAACCTTATCGGTTTTATCTCAAATCCAGAATGTGTATAATATACCCATATTAAGCAAGTCTTCAAACTTGTCGGGTCTAAATCACATTCTATCCGGTCTTCGCTTAATCGTGCGTACGAACCGTATCTTTAAAACTAACCTGTCTAAGCTTAAGCTTAACTAAAGACCCGTTAGGATTCTAATAGGTTATTATAAACCTTCATTCCAGATTAGGAGAACCAGTAAAAGATACTTGCACTCGCTGATTTTGATTTATACTTGCTCAGGTAAATACTTTTAACTTATTTTCCCTATACGGGCTTGGGGTACGGTATATAAAATACCGCTTGGTCGGGCATTGAATCTTTAATTGTATAATGGTTAAAGTATTGAGATGTCTCGTTTAAATTGTTTTGTTTGCTTAAAGCCTTTGGGGGGTTAATGACCATGTCCCGGATATCCCTGGCATCATTTTACGAAATGCCCACGACCTAAGCACGGGGCGTAGGTGTACGCCCGTCGGTGTCTCATATACATAATGTGGTGTGTCTATTGATCTTTAACCTGGCTCGACCCGGGCTACTGAACGCATAAGAAACATGTAAATCCTTTACAAGTATTATATTCTAATAATTATCCCAAGTTATAAAATATTATTTGTGCCTTGTGCCTTAAATGCATTTTCTTAAACTCTTTTCAAAATGAGTCGGTTGATTGTATTTACCAGTGTAAACTGATGTATTTTCTCAAAAAGGTTAAGTGCAGGTACTACGCGTAATAGGCTGGCTTTTCTCCTAGCATCCACAATAAGTCTCGCAAGCTTGGATGTCATAGACTGTTGAACATTGTTTCCTTTTATTTTGATCTACCTGTGGATTTATATTCGACTACTTGTGATACTTAATATTACAATATTGTCTGGTTGAAATGAATCTATACTTTGCTTCCGCTGTGCATTTAAATATTGTGTTGTTTGACTATTATGTTACCAACCACGTCACAATACTCCCCTACCGGGCCCACCGGTAATACGTGGAAATCCGGGGTGTGACAGCATGTCTTCGTGTATCGGATAACGTTGCACATAGTCCCTATTGTCGTCCCACCAGGGGTCGTAATTTGGGTCTAGGGGGTTTGGTGCTGGTATCCTAGGTATTTTTTCCGGATTGAAGTCATGCATTTCTACTTGGTTTTCAGGGTTTTCTATCTCCATGGGTTCGTCAGGGATTGGTGGCTGTGGTTGGGGTGCTATTATTTGCTCCAAATTAGGGTTAGCTGCAGTGGTTGCTAAGATATGGATATTGGCTATACCCCTATTTATCATATCCTGGGCAAAGGCATCTGTCTCTCTTTTGGCTGCTGCTAGTGCCCTTTGGTCTTGTAACTTTTTCATACGTTTTCTACGCTCGTGTGCCCCTCGACTGAACCATCCCCTATTTTTCTGAGGAAACGGCTTCTCGGACTGAGCCTTAAATACAAAGATTCCATCTTTCGTATTAGCAGAGTACCCTGAAAGGGCAGGCTGAGAAGAGGAGGTGCCTTCGCTTCTAGGCGAACCAGACAATTGACGATACGCGTCAGATGGTCCTTGGTCGCTCATACTGTAAACTAACAAATAGTCAAATAACATATAATAATAAATACAGTTATGCACGTATTTTCGTAATTTATTTCCTAACATATTGAATTTTGACAAAGTCTGGTCAGAGTGGGGTTAGGGCCCTCTGTTTGAGAGGGTGTGATATCTCTCTCTCAACTGTAAAGATTCCCACCGTTAAAAAAAAACATAAATGCATTTAAATTGGTTTTGAAAACTAAGTGGCTTGTTAATTGAGATGCAGGTAGAAAACGACAATGTCAAAAAGAATTAAATTGGTTTTGAAAACTAAGTGGCTTGTTAATTGAGATACATGTAGGAAATGATAAAGTCAAAAAGGAGTATTTATGGACTTGAGTCATCACAATTAATTATATTATACTACATATTAATTTTTGAACGCTTTGAACAGTGTACACGGGGTATCTTCGTAATTTCATTTGCCTACAAAGATGAGAACGTGGTCATAAGGTTAGACAGAGAGAGCGACAGAAGGGGGAGAGACGGTGGTTCCAGGCGTGACAGAAGGGGGTGGAGACGGTGGTTCCATTGTGTATGCTTCGCCACTACACCGACGTGTAAACCAGCTGTCTCGCGAGGAACTCTCCGGTGATGCCGGTAACTGTCCGGCGAACCTAGGGTTCCGCCATGACCTCATATGGCGGCGGCGTTGATGGTGTTCTAATTAACGAGCACCGATGGTTAACAGATTCAACGGAGATGAAGACCACTGCCATACGAGTTAGTTCCGACATATTTTCCGGTGAGTCTTCGGTAAGCCTCTTTTCTTTTGCATGTCGTTTTTTAACCAAGATCGGTGTTTTTGAAGGCGTTTAAGCGGCGGAGAGAAGATGCTAGGGTTCCGGTGAAGGTTCGGCAAAGTTCCGGTACCCTGATTCAGATGTGTGTCTTCTAACTACAATTAGGTCGGGGTAACATGGCTCTTAAACTGATGATATGTGTTGATTCAGTAACCGTAGGTGCTCCGCTCACCGATTTAGAGTCTCTGGCGAGTTCCACACCAGTGTAGATCGATAACCACAAAGGTTAGTTTTTTTGGGCTCTTTACTCATTTTCGTTGTTTCAAGTTACTGATGATGATTCCGACAATTATTCGAGTATAGTTGTCAAATTTGTTGGATTGCGGATTTGGAATGATGAATTTTGGGATTAAAGAGGGATAGATATGATGCATGCCTTTTTCAATATTGTTATTGAAACTGAAATTGTAGGCGTCCATTCATAGAATCCTTTAAACATGATTCATCCATTATGTTACCTTTTTAAAAGAATCAATAAATAAGTTATTGACAATGCAAACATCAAGTGAGAAAGTTGGATTGTTGATATCAATAGTCCAAAGGAATTATTTAAATTAGATGGGTCAAACGGGTCGAAAGCATCAGAAAATTATAAGATGTCAGTTATAAAGCTGGTTTTGTTGCAAATTAGTTGTGATTTATGAAAATATATTTTGCCCAATATTAGGCTGAATTCTTATTGCTTAATTGCTTATATCAATCAAATAATGTGGACAATTTTAAAGCTTATGACCCGGATATGTGTTTGACTGTTTTTAACCCTGTTTGAAACAAAAATACCTGCGGATTTTTTATGTATTTTCACTGCTATTCAATCTAAGTCATGAACTCATTTTTCTAGGTATATATATGAAATCAACATGATTTTTTTTACAACGAAACAGTACGATGAATATTGCGAATATAAGGGAATATTCAAACTATATAGATAAACACTATTTAGTATATAAAGGTACTGAATCTATATAGTATAGTTTAAGTTGGTGAAAAACACTAATATTCTGTATAGATAAAGATGGTATTTCAACCATGGTAATAAATATTCTTATTTGCCCTCAATTCGTAGTTTAAAGATCCTTAAAGTAATGAAATTAATACAAAAGAACCAAATGAACAAGAAGTTTAGTTAGGAAGTTGTTTCAATTGTTCAAAAGCTAATGTATGGGATATGAGCCTCCATTAAACCACATATGTAAATAAATTGGCATTCTAAATTGAAGCCACAAAACGACTTTGTAAAGAGCTTTAAATTTGCAATAATTCTCTTCTCTAATGCTACTGCCAGTGGATTATATATTATTAGGTGAAACGTTATTGCTGTTGTTACTTCTAACAGTTATTAATCAGAGTTTTTTTTTCCAGCTAACATTGTTTCTTCTATTAACAGGTGCTGAAAGAATCCCTACGTTGAGCGAAACGGTTTTAAAATGCAATATATATAGCTTTAATTTTGCATACACTCGTCTCTTTTAACAAGCGATGATGGTGTCCTACCTACCATGGCAACTTCGGTTGCAGCCATGGCGGTAATAGTCGTGCTTTGAATGAGGAATTGTGCATCTGAATATGTTTGTTTTGCAATTAGTCTCATAATTTAATCAAAGTTGTGAGCAAAAAGATTTGGTCTTAGATATTTCTCTTTTGTCATATGGCTCTCATGCCCATCTAGACAACGTTACTATAGCAATGTTTGAACCACGACAATTAAACACCTCTTCTTCATAAAATACGTAGAATCCCCGTCATGCGCGCAACGCGCGCAGGGAATATAACTAGTGGAATTAAAAGACCAATTGGGTTGTTCTATTGATTTTTATTGGGCTGAAATTAGAAGCAAAGGGGAAGTCGTGGTAACGGTTCGTAGGGTTTAACATTTATCCCAGTTTTGTTTATGTTTAGATTTGTTTTTGACATTAACAATGTTGTTTAAACAATTTGATGTGTTGGTTTTTTTTAACTATTTGCATGTGTTAGTAATCCTTGCTTTACAACTTGTTCGGTTGATAACAAAAACCTTGTATCTTGTTGGGTGACAAAGAGTAAGTTGACTCAAACTAGTAAATAGGGTAACTGAACTGTAAAAGATAGGATGACAAAGACTTGTTTTTTATTACCACTTAAACTAACGGAATTTTCAGCACCATGGCTATGTGGTATCCAATTAATTAATGAAATTGAGTTTTGTATAAACCTAGAATCTGAAACTTGGAGGAGATTACCTTTTTTTTCTAAACCTCTTGTGGCTTCCCCGGGTGAACGAGTTGTTTAGCTTTTACACATAAGATTAAACATAAAATTAAAATGTTTTTTTAGTGTGAAAATAGAAATATTAATGATTTGACGTAA
Organism: Helianthus tuberosus; assembly: GCA_030545235.1. Classification (NCBI taxonomy): domain Eukaryota; kingdom Viridiplantae; phylum Streptophyta; class Magnoliopsida; order Asterales; family Asteraceae; genus Helianthus; species Helianthus tuberosus. The sequence continues at coordinate 31,407,477 of CM060436.1, forward strand.
AGAGGGTACAAGTGGTAAAAATGAACAAGTATGTTTGCCTATGAACCAAGCATGCCTAGGCACATGATATTAGAAGGTTGGGTCGCTCTATTGGTGTGTGTTCATGTTAACGTCTTTATAAAGAATTCTTTAAAATTAACCTTCATTCGTTAGACGTCTATTTTTACGTTTAGGTTTTTTTACATTTCTAATTTTATTTAACAAAGTTAGGGTGGAGGGTATAGGAAGCGGGGACTTGAGCGGGGAGGTGTAGTCACCGATCGGTGTCTATACCTTGTTGATGAAGATGATCGGTGACTTGGAGAGAGGGTGTGAAAATCGGTGATAGTTCACCGAAGTGATTGAGAAAATGGTGGGTCCCAACCCCTATTAACCAATCACAATTTTTTTATTTTTTAACCTACTCAAACACCCTAGAGTGATTAACCATACCCCTTGATTGAGTGCAAAATGGGGAGTGGAATGGGGAGTTGACATGACATAATATTATTGGGTAGAATTTCACTCAAACACCCTAGGGTGATTGACCATACCCTCCACCCTTACAATGATTTGTGTTTCTATTTCTTACATTACTATTTAAGTTAGATGTGTAGAGCTTGTGACACATATAGAACACGCTCATGCAACTAACTAGAAAACTAAAAAAAACAATAGAACCAGTGGCGGATCCAGGAATTTTTTCATAGGGGTGCAGAACATTTTTAAAAATTTTAGGCCCATAGATATATAAGTAAAAAAATCGGTTCGTATCGGGTCGGTTCGGGTCGTGTCTGGTCGGGTCATGTAAAACAAAAGAAATCGCGCCATAACGTCCCTACTCATGGTTCCTATCATAAACAAATTGATCCATAAGTTCATCGCTCCATAACATAATGTTTCAATTTTAATTTTCAACCCTAGAAATCGTGTGTAATCACCCTAAAAATCATCTAAACAACATAATCACCCTAAAAATCATCTAAACAACCATAAACAACGTCAAAACACATGAAATTTCAAACCTATTTAAGAATTTTGTTACCCTTTGGTGTCGGACGGCGGTGGTTTGCGGCTGCTGATGACGTGCTGTTGTGGTTGCTGTTGTGTTCGATGATCGCTGGCAGGAGACGACCCAAGAGAGGGAGGGCGGGAGGAATTCTAAGGGACTATTGGGCTTATTTTAATTATTATAGTTTGAACTTAGGTTGAGTTTGGTTAATGGGCTAGTAATTAGTGGGCCAATTATCTTTAATGAAATAGTGGGTTAAGGTGTTGGGTATTTGGGTTAAGTTGGGTAGTATAAGTTTATATAATTTAGGTCGTTTTTTTTTAATTAGAGTTTACTAAAAAAATTTAAAATATAAATCCATAACTTTTTTTACCTAAGGTGTGTGGACGAAAAATTCCAAGGGGTGTGGATGAAAAAATCCAAGGGGTGCGGACGAAAAAATCCAAGGGGTGCGAACGGGATTTTCAACGGAAAATAGCATTAATTTTTTTTTCTCGGGGGTGCGCCCGCCCACCTTGGGCTAGGGGTAAGTCCGCCCCTGAATAGAACACCAACAACTTTACCCAATTTATCCCACCTATAGCTAAGAAGTTATTGGTAGGGTTTGGAAAAACGTGAAATGTAGGCACATCTTACCTCTATCCTAGGGGATAGAGAGGTTGCTTCATGCGATACCCACGACTTCAAAGACCTATCAAAATATGATAGTCATAAAACCATACGTTTGAACGCATCTACACAAATCCAAAGACCTATCAAGATATGATAGTCATAAAAGCATACATTTGCGTATCTACGCAAAAAAATGAAAAAAAAAGGAGAAAAGAATATTTGGTTTAAAAACTCATCCGGAAAAGAACTACAAAAGCTAAAGCTTCTAAGATAAGAGAACACCCCCCCCCCCCCCCTCCCCCAAGTCCTTATACATTTTCACAAACTCCTATCCAACTAGTAAAACAAAATTTTGTTTTGTTTGAATTATAGGAGAGACGAATAAACATCGCATTTGTATTGTTTTCTTTTTTCATAAATATCTTTAAGACTGAGATAACTAATGTTTCATTTTGTTCCACGTCTTCCAACAATATTTAGTGTTTTGTGTAGAACCATCTCATATGTGTGTATTAAACTGGTTGACTTATTCATTTGTGGTCAAACATACTTAATTATGTATACAACTGGTGTTACCAAGGTGTAGGGCTGGCATAACGGGTTAACCCGGTCTGTTAAGACACGAACACGATAAGACATGAACGTGAAACACGTAAACACGAACACAACACGAAATCTTATCGTGTCAGATTTTTGAAACACGAACACGAACCTGTTAATAAACAAAACAGGTTACACGAAAATGACCTGTTAAGACACGAAAAAAATACCAACGTATCATACGACCTGTACAAGACACAAACACGACCTGTTTAAGACGCGAACACGACCCGTTTAAGACACGAACACGGCCGAATTGGGAAAGCTGAGAACCGGATAGGGAATGGTGGTGTTTGTGAGAGAGATTTAAAAAATAGGGATTGGATTGTGGAAAAAGAAGCGCATGTGTTTGTGTATAATTCATCTTAGGTACCACAATTGATGACCCCATGTCCACACCCACATATAATATTTTTTTAATTTTTAATTATTAACATGTACTTAACGGGTCTTAACATGTTAACGGGTTTTAATCTGTTTAGACACGAAACCTATTAAGGTCTTAACGTGTCGACCTGTTTTAGATACGAAACCTGTTAAAGTCAGACACGAAATATGATAACTTCGTGTGGTGTTATCGTGTTCGTGTGAGAATTGTTAGCCCTACCAAGATGTATAAACTATAAAGTAATGTCACTTCTTATGAGTGAGGATTTGAGTCTCATAGTGCAATTGGTACATCTATACTATCTATAATAAGAGAAGATTGGCTGATGTAAATCTGCCTACATGTCAATTCATAAGATATGCCACATGTAAATGCTAATGTCATAAATCCGTTTTCAATATTTATATAATCTGATTTTAAAATCTTTTAAAATACAATTATTACAACACAAAGTTGAGAGGGAAATTCAAATTCAAAATTCAATCCCCTCAAATTATAGTTCTGACTTCATTTTCAAAATTCAAATTATAACTTCAATCCCCCCACTCTCTCTCACTATCCATTTCTCTCTCAACTCTCTCTCTCTAAACCACCGGACTCCGCCGCTACTTCGCCGTCAACCCTAAAATAAGAGACCAACACCGCCGCGAACTGTGTTAGATTTGGTATACCAATTAATGTCAATATTTGTTCTCTGTTTTGGTACAATGAAAATTCTAATAACTTCACTTTTCTCCTCCATCTAGGGTTTCTGCGTTCTCTATCTGCTCACACACAATCTCGATTCTTGCGACCGTGGTAAGGATTTCATCTCTATATCTCTAAAAATGTTGGATTTCATTTATTAAACCCTAATCTCTTATCTTCTCTAATCAGCTACACCATCCCAATCTTCTAGCAGGTATGCTTTCATCTCTATATCTCTAAACAAATAATTAATCTGATAACAAGTACAATTCTTTGTTTAAAGGAAGTATCATTCCTAATTTTATTTTTTTAAATCGATTCCTTCCTAATCATCCGTGGCCTGCATGGGTGACTTTTGTTGACCGTATGAAGTCCAAAGGGGACATTCGTCAAGATGCTGGAACTGGAACTGATGTTTTTGTGTATGAAGATATGAGGTGTTATTAAGGAAGGTTGCCTCTGTTTTGGCCGTCAAGGGTTTGATTTGTTCAAGTAAGATACTGTTTGTGTCTTGGTTTAATTGTTTGTTTGATGATGAAGCGATGATAGCGAATGCTATTTTAATGAGCATGATAGAAGTTACAAATTAATGAACTTTGAATGATGGTATGTTTATTATCAATCACTTAATTTTGTTCAATTCCCGTTGATTAAAGTACATCATATATATGCTAGATTTGTTTTCATTTGGATGAGTATAATGTCAGGTGTAAATTATTCATTTTTGTTTTTTGTTAAGCCACGAGTCGATCTTTTTGCCAAGAGACGGTCAAACAAGGTATATCATGTATCATATATATGTCAAAAAAATACATAGGTTACATACAAAATATAACAGCATCATACATATTTGTTATTGCATTGGTATTGGTTTTTAATCAATTTTGTTCCCCCTTTTTGGATCATGCTTGGACAGAATTATCGATTTAGAAAAAACTCTTACAGTGTGCTTGACAGTTCAATCCATTTGACCCATTCCCATTTTACCTATTTTGTTTCAGTTTTACCCGTTAAAGATCAAACATGATCCAAATAGTTGAAACCACTGTTGTGTGAAGAAAAAAGGGTTTACGAATCAAATGCATAACTACTTTATGGTTTCAGTGCATAAGGTGCATATTAAAAAGTGTTTTGTGGAGAAAACAGTGGTTGAAACCACTGTTGTGTTTAAACGGTGGCTTGAAACTACTGTTTGGTTAAAACAGTGGTTTGTGGAGAAAACAGATGTTTGAAACCACTGTTTGGTTAAAACGGTGGTTTCTCAAATCATTTCACATTCATTTCGATCTCTTTGCAGGCGGATAGGTGGCTATCGGAGGTATGAAAAACAGAATTGATAAATTTAGGGAAAATGTGATTGAAAGATGATAACGCAATAGTGGAGGATCTAATTCTACAGCTTCGGTAAATTCAGGTGTGTTTTCAAATAATGCTTCCTAGATGTTTGAAGACCGACAAATGTCCAACGAAGCAGCACTGGACATTTGTCGTTCTTTGTTGGTTTTCAAACATCTATGAACCATTATTTGAGAACACCCTTGCATTTATCGGAGTTGTAGAAATAGATCTTTTACTGTTGGGTTATCATCTTTCAAAATCATTTTCCTTAAATTTATCGATTTTGTTTTTCATGTAGGGATATAATCTGCTTTTTAGTATTTGATTTGGCCGATGACCCACGTTCAAGGATGATTTATGTCTCAGACTATACGAAGATTTCCTCTTGGTTATCATAAGGTTAAATTTTAAATTAATATGGTCTCATTTGTTAATAAGCTTATAATACTAACACATGCTTTTTTTAACATTGTTTTATAGGTGTGTTATTGTTCATGTTCAAGATAACCTCTTTCGTGTTCATGTGAGCAAGAAGAGAGGAAGAAACAAAGGATTGGTCAAAACGGTTCAGATGATACAGGTTCACGTAATAAGAAGAAACTCTCTGTTGCGGAAGTGGTTATCTTGAACATGAGTAATAACACACCTGTCTTCTACCTCCATTGCAAGTAAGGTTCTTTGAATTATTTTGCCTCTTTTCTTAAGTCTTTGAGGGAGTTTACACCCTTTCATTATGTAAGGCAATTCAGTATGTATGTATTTGACACATGAAACGTTGATTGCAGGCATTGCGTTTTTTACAACAAATTGCGATAACAAATCTGAGGCGTTTGGTATATTGTGTTTTGATCAAGTGAATGAGACTCTGTTGAGAGTGTGAGGGTTTCTTATAATGACCTCCCTTTTACCCTTTGATCTTCTTATCATTTATGAGTTGATCATTTTCTTATATTGTGTTTTGATCAAGTAAATGAGGTTCTGTTTGCTTTACTTTTTTTAGATGATGAGAAGAAGGGGAAGACGTGGTTCAGAAGACCTTGTGAAAGCAAGATCAATGCATAGTCATTTTTTATAATGAATTTTCAACTAATGAAGAAGTGTTTATTGCTAGCGGAATTTTGTAAAAGTTGGATTTTGTATAGGCTTCTGTGTAGTTTGTTTGTTTTTTTTTTTTTTTTTTTGTTCTATTTGGGGTGTATTTGCTCTTATGTTATGGCTAATTTAGCAGTTTTACATTAATTATGCAAAAGAACAATTGCATCAGCATTTCAATATTCATGTTTTCAAATTAGAAGAAGAGGTACCACCATCTTATTTTTCAATATCATAATATTATTATTAACCATTGAAATAGACTTTCCCCTTGAAAGTCGTTATTTGTTTGGGCCAAATAAGACTGGTTCACATCAGTGGATTCATCATAAGCAGCTGTTTGCATTACACCTTCCCCTTTGAAAGTGGTTATAACATCTGATGGCCCTCATCCACTGTTTGTATACTACAACTGCTGTCCATTAAGTACTGCTTGTGTACAACAACTGCACCAGACCAAGTGCTGCTATTTAATCTACTGCCCTAAGATAAGTGCTTCTAAATACCAAAGCCCTGCTTGGAATGAAGCAGTGGAATGTAAAAAATGCTGACATATAAAGATTGACAATTTGTGTCTAAAATGTATTTTGTTAAGGATGGCATTCTTGCAGATATTTCATAAATCACCATCAACATCTGTTTTCTAAATACTGTCCACTGCTATTCATCATAAGCAGCTGTTTGCATTAGACTTTCCCCTTGAAAGTGGTTATAACTTCTGATGGCCCTCATCCACTGTTTGTATACTCCAACTGCTGTCCATTAAGTACTGCTTGTGCACAACAACTGCTGAAGACAAAGTGCTGCTATTTAATCTACTTCCCTCAGTCAAATGCTGCTAAAGACCAAAGCCCTGCTTGGAATGAAGCAGTGGAATGTAAAAATACTGACATATTAAACTTGACAATTTGCCTCTAAAATGTATATTGTTAAGGATGGCATTCTTGCAGATGTTTCATAAATCACCATCAACAGGTATTGTAATTTACATTTTCATTAATTATTTCCGGTGAGATTTTTATTATATTAATGACTTATAGTTATTCTTTTCGAATAAAACGGTCTTATGGCACTTTATGATACACTGTTTAGCTAGGTAAAATCCATACTACATGATTATACTTACAGAGTTTGATTCTTGAATTTGGTTTGTTTTGTTTTGTTTTGTTTTGTTTTGTATCATTATACTCTTATACAATTACCAACTTAGGGTACGTCTTATTTGTTTAAAAGTCACAACTTTTAGTTTATTTTAATCACACCCTTTCATTTTATTATTATATTATATATATACTTAATCAAAAACCAACTTAATTGACGTAATGTTTACCGTCGTGACGTTACAACCCAACTTCCAATCTTTACTTTACCATCGTTATGCATTTCACTCCATGCCATTACCCACATGGTACCCTTTTAATTTACCCTTTACGGTTTTACCCCATTTATGTTGTTACTTGAATTAATTATATTAAGGTTTCCTTCGTTCCAAATTTTTTTGTTAGGGTTTTCAAATTAGTTACAGACAAATTAGTTATAAATTGTGGGGAAAATGATTTTCATAAAGGAATATCACATAAATCTGAGTCTTAGAAAGTTGAAGAAGATTTTGTAAATATTTTGTTCCATAGATTCCATGGTTCGTATGGATCATTTCAAACAGAGTGATCATAAGGGATGCGATGGTTCAGTATGCGGTTGAATCGCTACCAAACCCGTTGATTCAAGACACAGACGCACCGACCAGAGGGTTTGATGGATCACGAATGGATTCACCGGTTTGGTAGTATCGTCATATCAATCCCTAAAATTGATGTGTTAGTTTGTTGCTTGATAAACAGACCTGATGGTTTGATCAAACGACCAACAATCATGTATAATGATCTTCAAATGGATGCTATGGTTTGCTAAATCACATACATATTCGGTCACGATGATGCAGTAGATGTGACTATTCAAAAGGTTGCCACACCATGGACACACCTCTTCGAAAGGGTCCTTCTATCACGATGGTACACACCGTTCCCCATCGTCCATAATCTTCACCACGACGTTCCGGGTAGACCTTCAAACGATGCAGCGGCGGTTTGCTTAAAGATCTACTCGAACTTCAAACAATGTTCTACTCAATCTTGGCGATCTAGAAGAGAAACGTTTGAATGCACTATAGATAATAAAGTTTTAACATTGAAATTTAACCATGGTGAAACATGTGCAGAATTGCCTATATTACGGTTAATTCCTTTTTGTGACATCTCTGTGTATGCATCAGAATTCACAAAGTAGAATCAATCCTCAATTAGATAAATTTGACTATCAAATATGATTTTGTTGTTGGTTTAAATGAAAGTAAATGATTTTGTCTTTTGCTTATGCATGCTAATTTCTTTATTGCATTTGCATATGGATTTGTTGTGAGACCTCGGTACACATTCAAGGAATATGATAACACTATGGGGTATGGTGGGGCAGGGGTTGACACGTGGAGTTTGAGCCCCCCGCTGGTGAGTGACGTGCCCGTGGGGTATGGCGGGGCGTGGCTAGCCCGGCGTGGCTTGGCCAGGTGTATTAAAATTAAAAAAAATCTAAAATTTAAACATGACCTGCTATGCCCTAGCCAACAAGCCAATAAGAGCCGGCCACATAGGATCGCTAGCATGCCCCACGCCCGGCCTTAAACTCCCGCCCAAGGGGCCACGCCCAAACCCAAGCCCACCCGGGGTGATGACTTGGGCGTTTCCCTCCAAACCACGCCCCATACCCCATAGTCTAATATATGGGCAAATATTGTTTTTTGGTTTACTGCTTTGGTTAAAAAAGCCTTTTGCTATGGGTAATGTTTAATTCTGTAAAGAAGGGGTCTGCCAAAGAGATCATCGACGTGTAAATTTATATTTCTTTTAATTAGAAAAACTCAATTAAATGAAGTATAATTTTCGATTAACTAATTCTATTGTTTAGTTGTGAAAATGAAACTTATGTATATAATATATTGATCTGCGCACTCGAAATGGTGTTTGGTGTTGATTTGAAGTTTGATAGGTTTTCTTTTTCTGTAATTTAGATTGCATTTTTCTATGTTGTAGGTGGATATTAATCAATCAAGTGCTGCGTAGGCCTGAGCAGTTGTTCTTAACGGAGCACCAACATGTACGAGTAGAGGTGGCATTCGTGTCAGGTTGAATTGGTGAAGCAGGACATTACCCATATTTTTATCGGTATTGTAAACCAACCCTAACCTAAGCACATTTATATTTGTTTAACCCGAATATGATTTTTATAACCCGTTTATCTAACCGTGTCAAACGAGTTGACAAGTTGTAAATTGGTTGACAGATTTTAATGGGTTAATTGGTTAAACTGGCTGCCATATCATAACCTATATCAATTAAAGTCTATTTGACTTTCTTAACCATATATTACATTATAACTCCAGTAAAGGGTGATATTGGGTTTAAGAGATTAGATGTACAAAGGGACAAAAGGTGATATTATGATCAAAGGGGGTGATCATCCATAGAGTCGGAAAGCTAGGTGGAATGGAAAAGTCTACAACTCGGACGTTGTGAGTCAGCCTTCCACATGCCACGCACCCCATGTCCCTTTTAGCAACACGTGTTTTTAAACCTTTCTTCATCTGTTTGTTTTGTATAACAGCATACGCTAGAGAGAGAGACAGAGGAGGTGGCGGATACAAGGCGGCATCGTTTAGGGTTCCATCAAACATTGAAAATTAGTTTACCTTTAACAAACAGTACAAGTCCCTAAAAGCATGTGTATAACCTCTTAAGCAACCAATAATCCTACATATTATTTATCTCTACATCTCATCTGCTATTCTATCTTTTAATATTAGCCATGTCGTTCACTTCCTGTCCACTTTTCATCGTCAATTTTGTGCATATATAAATGAGATATGAACGCCATAAGTTGCTCTTTACAGCTTGAATAACTACTTAGAAGACAAATTTACTATGCTATTTTAGTTTGTATTGATCTTGATCTTCAAACACCATTTGTGGATTTAGGTTTTTCGTTGTGTTTTGAAACTGTGAGTATCAAAAGCCTTGCGAATGTGTAGTTAGAGTTGGGAATTAAAAATCACCTGTATTAAAAACATTCATAAATCATAATCAAAATCCCGCTGCAACGCGCGGGTTGACGTCAACTTGTTTAAAACAAAACCCAAAAAAAAATTGCTTCCGAGTGAAGAACCTATAACACATCAAAAATTCAACATTTAAAACAAAACCCAAAAAATTGGTCAGCCCAAAACCATACCTAAAATTATAATGAAACAGAAGCAAAAATAAAGTGTCATAAAAAAATTAAATCGTTTATAGTATAAATATTAAAAAAGTTACAATTACATAAAAAAAAAAGTAATCAGACACTTAAAGTCTAATAGCAAGAATGAAGAAACTTTAACTTCAACTCCATGGAGCACTGCACTTCTCGATGTATGTCGTTAATCTTTCTCATGAAGTCCAGGTCTCTGTCTCCACACTCTATATTATTCGCAACACACAGGTCACGAACGGAAGTAGTCGACATCGCCCTCAGGTCTCTTGAAACTTGGTCTCTTGTCAGTAGACCAAGTTGCAGTCCGTTAAAACATCTCTTCAACTCTTGAAGAGTACTCCTATCAGCAAAAACTTGCTCTTCGATTTCTTTAATAAAGCGTTGCTTGAAATCCTCAGATTGTGCAGAAGTATGTGACTCCATTTTAATGTATTTATAACAACTAAGGCAAAACAATAAGAGTTGCTCTTGTATTTCACTGAATGAATCTGGTTATGATGAAACAATATTTGAATTTGCAATGATATTATATAGGATATGTATCAGCCCAAAGGTCAGGTTTAAATGCAACCACTAAATAAAAATTTATATTTAAAAACCTGATACATGTAATGATTTAATAATGAAAAACGTATATATGGCCAACATGTCTCTTCATTTACCTTATCAAACATTTTAATGTAAAAACTTTGAAAAATGATCTTTATTAGCAGACGTCTCTTCGTTTACCCTATCAAATATTTCAAACACTATAAAGGATCATGATTGCTCTACTTGAAAACATCAAGACTTCATTTTTAAAAAACCCTTCATACTAAAACAAAACGTCCAAAACCACTCACAGTCTTTCTAAATGGCAAGCAAAACTGTAACACCCCGAAAACGGGTTTGGTAATTAACCCATGTTAATACTAAAAGACGGGTAAAGTGCCGCTAGTAGTAAAAATAACCCGGTAAATATTCGGGATTTAATAAGAAATCCTAATATTAAATACAAGCGAAACAAAGTTTTAATGAATTTAGTTTATAAGAGCCCGAATTAACGGGACTTAAAATACTACGGATTATAACTCCCGGAACCCACCAAGTAACTAGGAGTATTAACCTAGTTAGTTAATGTCTTGACAGAATAGAACTAATGTGGCTAAGATACCCTTTAAATAACTTGTGTAAAGTGAAGGGACTAAACATGGACAATTGAATTAAAGTTTCAATTAAATAAAGTAGTAAACACAAAACACACACATACGTGGTGTGTGTTCTGCGATTTCAACCAGACAAGGAGGAGGTCCCAAGCTTTAACCCTAAAACACAGAAAATCAACAAATTGAAGCTCAAATCAAAACCCAAATCGATGCATGAACGCATATAAATGATCACCTAGTCGTGGGGATCACAAGGTATGTCGAATTTTCAGATTTGGTGATACTTTGAGATTATGATGAACAATCATAATCGAAATTCTGGAATGAATGTTAAATCTATGAGTGTTATTTTGATTATATCTTGGTTTAGAAGCAAACCCTAGTAGAAATCTTGATGAATTGTTGTCAAACAAGGGATTTGATAATTACCCTATTATGAGCTAAGTGGGGTTTTGGTTGAATTGATGAAATTGATGTTCTAATGGTGTTTATAAACATCATACTAACTCATAAGAATGAACTACTTGAGCAAATTAGAGAGTTTGTTAAGAGTTCATAAGTAACTAGAAGTGGGTCTAGACATAAGAGTTAAACCATGATTTTGATGATCAAAGTGGGTATATGCTTATATTGACTGAAATTTACATGTTGATTTATCATTACTTGAGGTAGGAATTTGATGACATGTTAGTTAATTTGTCACCTCAAAAGATGATGTTCACTAAGTGGTGATTTTGATGTTAATCTTGGTAAAAATAACTAGTTAGGAACTAGTTAGTACATATGTAAAATTATGCACATTAGGTGTTTGTTAAAATGCCTAAATGAGAACTAAGTGTTGATAATGTGCCTAATTGAGTCTTGTGAACTTGATAGTGCAATCATATGTGTTAATTGGTGATTTGACTTTTAAATAGTCAAACCGACCATTAATAAGATCGAATGGTAATTGTGATAGAAAATATGTAAGATGGAATAGTCATAATTAATGATGACTAATATAACCGTCTTACGAATTATGATGATAGTTTGACGCTTGACAAGCTAGGTGGAGGCTTGGAAAGGAAACGGGTCAAACGAAGCAAGTATGAAGGAAAAACGTAATTCGGATGCAAGGTAAGTATAGCTTACACTAGTCTTAAATTGTGGAATGTTTTCTTATCATATAAATTATGAATGAGATATCTAAACAATTGAAATATGATGTTCCGTCGTGTAGTCGAACGGAACAAGAAAATCAAAGATGATAGAAACCATAATAATGGTTAAAAAGAAGTAAATCGATAATTTGGTCATATTATGTCGAAAGCAATACACGGTTTATAATTAAAATGACCGTACGGTGTTAAACGGGAAGAGTCATGTAGAGGAGATGATAATAAATATCATCTCGCAAAGATAAATGGTCAATTCGGCCAAACGGGTCAAAAGGTGTAGACAACACCTTTTGACTATATAGACTAATGATTCTTTTGTCGAGTCATATGCTTACAGGAATAGATATCCAATGGATATTCGCATCATTCTTAATTAGCGAATATAAAGCAAGGTATTAAAATTGGGTCTAATTGTTGATCCGAGCCAGGTACGCATATTTATGATGTATGTAAAAGTGCTAATTTGGTCGAATAATTGGTGATAGCCCTTCATTGTAAAAGAAGGACCAAAATCGACCAAAACGCCCTTGTAGGCTAAATTGAACAAACAACCCTTAGAGGTTGTTTGGAAAGGAGTCTTATGATTAAACAAAAGTTTAGAACGAGTATGGGTAGTGAAAGATGTAATTCTTGGGCTAAAAGACTCCATATGAGTCTTTGCCGTAAAATGATATTTCAAGGGAAATAAATCCGGAACACATAGATATCTACTTTAAATCCAACACACATTTAGTAGTGATGGAAGAGTACTAGATAAGAAATATAGGTTACAACGCTAGATTAGAATGAAAGCGGAATTGAGCTTAAAAGTGCTTAAAATATCCTTAACGGGTCAAAATAAGCATACTAGTGAAAACGGGTTTAATTTGTGTAATAAACCTATGATTAGAACCTAATATGGTATATCAAAATTATTTGATGAAGTGTATCAAATATAGGAATCAAATAAATACGTTTGTTTGATAAAATGCATAACCGGGACAAAATTTGGTATAAAGGGTAATAAGCCGAAGACTTAGAAGTCTTAAATTTTGTTAAGCCGAATGTCGGATTTTTAACTCCAAATGATGGAGAATCAAATTACAAACACGTAGGAAGAAACGGTAGGTCAAACGGATAAGCGGTTTGAAAGTTACGAAAGATTTCGTGTCAAGTTACGGCAAAAATGAAAAGCTGGAATGCAGGGTCCACCGTAAATTACGGTGCCACCGTAATTTACGGTGGAGCTAATATATTTACGGTAGGTTTCTACTGTTTTACGGTGGAAACTTAAATAACCAGAGGCCACCGTAAATTACGGTTCCACCGTAATTTACGGTGGTGGCCAGATTGAAAACTTTGTTTTTGTTATAAATTGTTTCTCGGACTCGTTTAAATACGTTTTAAGCCCTGTATGACTAAAGCATTTCATGTTTATGAAATGTAGGTACACCTTGGATGCCGGAAGACGATCAAGCTCAACGAAGAACCGAACACGATAAAGACACACGCTTCCGCACTTTGCTACGTTGTAATTTTTTAACAACGAATTCAACCACGTGATGTAGAATAACTCATGATTTGTAAAAGTTTCAACAAACCCGTATTTTTATAGCATGTGTAGTCTTAACTACACATCTAATCGTTGGTAATTACATACAAAATCGTTAATTAGTAACTAGGGTGTTACAAGTTGGTATCAGAGCCTTGGTTTAAGAGATCCGAGTATGGTGGGGAGGAACCATGCTTGGACTTAAACCTTATGCTCTTGACAAAGAATAGTGTTCGGTTCGAGGCTTGATCGCAAATCCGGTAAGTACAAGTACGTTAATAGTTAGTATGCTAAAGTGTTGTAAACAACACATAGAGCTATCGTGTGGTATATGTTACCCCAATTTAAATGATTGATATGATTGACGAAAATACGCGCGTTGACGCGTATAGTAGAAAAAGCCTTGTATTATAATGCGGGCGATTATTGAAGTTGACATTACTAACTCTTGTGAATATTTTAATTGAAGGACACTTGCATTTAAAGATGACAAGAGTTGAACAAATTAAGGATATGATAGAGGAACGGTCCGAAGTATGACGATAGGAGCATGCTCACTATGGACTAAATCGCGTAACGACCGCGAACAAGGTTAATGGCAAGGAACGCCCGTAGGGGCAAACATTACCAGGTGCACATTTTAAACAATCGCACAATTAGCAATATGTAACAAACACGTAGAGAATGATTGTTGCATGGGTAAATTAGAAACTTGGAAAGCCTGAACAGAAATACATATCCAGGATATAATTTCCAAGAAAACTGAACAGAGGCGTTACTTGCATAGGGAGTGATGTGAAAACTATAAAAAGGTCGTGTACGTCATGTGTTAACTCGCTTACTCTGGCCAAGTAAGTAGTGGCATATGATACCACGAGTTTCTTATAGTGGACACATTTACATCCGATGTAGTAAGGGCGGAGTAAATGGGACTAATTAAAAAGTACCCAAATAAATCAGATAAGCAAAATATTTGATAATAATATAAACGCACAACCGAGTGACTGAAGCGTATTACATCAGGATAATGAGCCCGAGCGAAGGGACAAAGAAGCATGTAAAATGATTTAGACAAGTATTGGGAGGGAGTGTACTTACACTCGAACCCATAAAACGCAAGCATGTAAAATGATTTAGACAAGTATTGGGAGGGAGTGTACTTACACTCGAACCTAGAAAACGCAAGCATGTAAAATGATTTAGACAAGTATTGGGAGGGAGTGTACTTACACTCGAACCCATAAAACGCAAGCATGTAAAATGATTTAGACAAGTATTGGGAGGGAGTGTACTTACACTCGAACCCATAAAACGCAAGCATGTAAAATGATTTAGACAAGTATTGGGAGGGAGTGTACTTACACTCGAACCCAGAAAACGCAAACATGAAAAATGATTTAGACAAGCAATGGGAGGGAGTGTACTTACACTCGAACCCGGAAATTGCAAATATGTCCCTTAACGGGTCATTTTTGTAAAGCGTCGAACTTAAAGACAAAGTCAGAATATAAATATGAAGCGAGGTCTTAATTCATACCGGGAGGTTTGCAATAATAACGATTACAGTAAAACACCCGGTTGATGGGTAAGAATTAAACACATGTGTAAACCGAGAAACGAGAACACGAATTTAAAGTCAAAAGACTCGGATTATGAGTTATGACTAAAAGACCATAAAATTTCGTAAACAGAAATTCTGATAATTATATTCAACTATTTTGAGATTGAACAGGTTGAATAAAGTATAATACTTGAAGGCGTAAGTAAGCGCAAGCCGGATAACGGTAAGCTTGAGACAAATGAATTTCAAACGTAAAAAGAGTGCTTTGACACCAAATATATATTTTAATAAGACACGAGTAAAAAGAGTGATCTACGGGATCAACATAACCTTTAGGTTGTAAACAAATGAGAGATCTACGGACTAAAACGACCCACGGGTCATGATTAGAAAGAAGTTATAAGGACTTCGCCCTAAAGAGGTGAATGTCTAATCAAAAATAGCCCATAAGGCTAAGTGATAAAACCTACGGGTTAAATGGAATAAAGCGAGGAAATCAGTTAAGAATCCCCGCATAAAAATTAGGACTGTAAAGGATTAAATTACGGACTGTCAATATCCCGGTATGGATGATTGACACAAGTTAAAGAAAAGATCCTAAAACTAAAACTTCGGTTTTAGTAAGAAATAATGTTTTTTTTTACAAACATAAATTCTGATAGGAATTTAAATAGTAAGCATGAAAGATACAAGTCTTGACACTGATAGGCGTAAGATGATATATTCGAAAAGTGATATTCTCAAAAATGAAAGGTTGATACAAATTAAACATGATGTGACACGATCACGGTTAGTAAATGTAATGTGAAGTAAAATCACATTATAACCAAGCAAGTGATAAAAGTAACTGAACTAATAAGACTAGTTAATGAGACCGGTTAAGGTCACCAATTCAAATCAAGAAATTTGGTTTGTTTGTAAGCGGTAGATTCGGTATAGCTGAACCGAATAGATAAATTTGAAAACAAAAGAATTTGTTGCTAAAAGTGAAAGATTTCACTAAAGATCCTTAAACGGGTCAAAGTAACGGATTCATAAGGAATTTGATGGTATATGAAAGCGATGGATATCGCTAAGTTAACTAAACTAGTGGAAATAACGAGACTACGTTATTTCGAAGTTACATTATGTCATATGAGATACGTAGAGGTTCTGTAACCAAAAAGACATTACCATAATTTTCTGGTAATGCTAACAATTGGTTAAAGTAGGAGTAATGCTTAAGAGATTATTCAAGTCAAACGCATTGGGTTTAGAAACTCAATGAACTAGATAAGCAAGGTTTCGAGGACGAAACCTCTTTAAGGGGGGTAGACTTGTAACACCCCGAAAACGGGTTTGGTAATTAACCCATGTTAATACTAAAAGACGGGTAAAGTGCCGCTAGTAGTAAAAATAACCCGGTAAATATTCGGGATTTAATAAGAAATCCTAATATTAAATACAAGCGAAACAAAGTTTTAATGAATTTAGTTTATAAGAGCCCGAATTAACGGGACTTAAAATACTACGGATTATAACTCCCGGAACCCACCAAGTAACTAGGAGTATTAACCTAGTTAGTTAATGTCTTGACAGAATAGAACTAATGTGGCTAAGATACCCTTTAAATAACTTGTGTAAAGTGAAGGGACTAAACATGGACAATTGAATTAAAGTTTCAATTAAATAAAGTAGTAAACACAAAACACACACATACGTGGTGTGTGTTCTGCGATTTCAACCAGACAAGGAGGAGGTCCCAAGCTTTAACCCTAAAACACAGAAAATCAACAAATTGAAGCTCAAATCAAAACCCAAATCGATGCATGAACGCATATAAATGATCACCTAGTCGTGGGGATCACAAGGTATGTCGAATTTTCAGATTTGGTGATACTTTGAGATTATGATGAACAATCATAATCGAAATTCTGGAATGAATGTTAAATCTATGAGTGTTATTTTGATTATATCTTGGTTTAGAAGCAAACCCTAGTAGAAATCTTGATGAATTGTTGTCAAACAAGGGATTTGATAATTACCCTATTATGAGCTAAGTGGGGTTTTGGTTGAATTGATGAAATTGATGTTCTAATGGTGTTTATAAACATCATACTAACTCATAAGAATGAACTACTTGAGCAAATTAGAGAGTTTGTTAAGAGTTCATAAGTAACTAGAAGTGGGTCTAGACATAAGAGTTAAACCATGATTTTGATGATCAAAGTGGGTATATGCTTATATTGACTGAAATTTACATGTTGATTTATCATTACTTGAGGTAGGAATTTGATGACATGTTAGTTAATTTGTCACCTCAAAAGATGATGTTCACTAAGTGGTGATTTTGATGTTAATCTTGGTAAAAATAACTAGTTAGGAACTAGTTAGTACATATGTAAAATTATGCACATTAGGTGTTTGTTAAAATGCCTAAATGAGAACTAAGTGTTGATAATGTGCCTAATTGAGTCTTGTGAACTTGATAGTGCAATCATATGTGTTAATTGGTGATTTGACTTTTAAATAGTCAAACCGACCATTAATAAGATCGAATGGTAATTGTGATAGAAAATATGTAAGATGGAATAGTCATAATTAATGATGACTAATATAACCGTCTTACGAATTATGATGATAGTTTGACGCTTGACAAGCTAGGTGGAGGCTTGGAAAGGAAACGGGTCAAACGAAGCAAGTATGAAGGAAAAACGTAATTCGGATGCAAGGTAAGTATAGCTTACACTAGTCTTAAATTGTGGAATGTTTTCTTATCATATAAATTATGAATGAGATATCTAAACAATTGAAATATGATGTTCCGTCGTGTAGTCGAACGGAACAAGAAAATCAAAGATGATAGAAACCATAATAATGGTTAAAAAGAAGTAAATCGATAATTTGGTCATATTATGTCGAAAGCAATACACGGTTTATAATTAAAATGACCGTACGGTGTTAAACGGGAAGAGTCATGTAGAGGAGATGATAATAAATATCATCTCGCAAAGATAAATGGTCAATTCGGCCAAACGGGTCAAAAGGTGTAGACAACACCTTTTGACTATATAGACTAATGATTCTTTTGTCGAGTCATATGCTTACAGGAATAGATATCCAATGGATATTCGCATCGTTCTTAATTAGCGAATATAAAGCAAGGTATTAAAATTGGGTCTAATTGTTGATCCGAGCCAGGTACGCATATTTATGATGTATGTAAAAGTGCTAATTTGGTCGAATAATTGGTGATAGCCCTTCATTGTAAAAGAAGGACCAAAATCGACCAAAACGCCCTTGTAGGCTAAATTGAACAAACAACCCTTAGAGGTTGTTTGGAAAGGAGTCTTATGATTAAACAAAAGTTTAGAACGAGTATGGGTAGTGAAAGATGTAATTCTTGGGCTAAAAGACTCCATATGAGTCTTTGCCGTAAAATGATATTTCAAGGGAAATAAATCCGGAACACATAGATATCTACTTTAAATCCAACACACATTTAGTAGTGATGGAAGAGTACTAGATAAGAAATATAGGTTACAACGCTAGATTAGAATGAAAGCGGAATTGAGCTTAAAAGTGCTTAAAATATCCTTAACGGGTCAAAATAAGCATACTAGTGAAAACGGGTTTAATTTGTGTAATAAACCTATGATTAGAACCTAATATGGTATATCAAAATTATTTGATGAAGTGTATCAAATATAGGAATCAAATAAATACGTTTGTTTGATAAAATGCATAACCGGGACAAAATTTGGTATAAAGGGTAATAAGCCGAAGACTTAGAAGTCTTAAATTTTGTTAAGCCGAATGTCGGATTTTTAACTCCAAATGATGGAGAATCAAATTACAAACACGTAGGAAGAAACGGTAGGTCAAACGGATAAGCGGTTTGAAAGTTACGAAAGATTTCGTGTCAAGTTACGGCAAAAATGAAAAGCTGGAATGCAGGGTCCACCGTAAATTACGGTGCCACCGTAATTTACGGTGGAGCTAATATATTTACGGTAGGTTTCTACTGTTTTACGGTGGAAACTTAAATAACCAGAGGCCACCGTAAATTACGGTTCCACCGTAATTTACGGTGGTGGCCAGATTGAAAACTTTGTTTTTGTTATAAATTGTTTCTCGGACTCGTTTAAATACGTTTTAAGCCCTGTATGACTAAAGCATTTCATGTTTATGAAATGTAGGTACACCTTGGATGCCGGAAGACGATCAAGCTCAACGAAGAACCGAACACGATAAAGACACACGCTTCCGCACTTTGCTACGTTGTAATTTTTAAACAACGAATTCAACCACGTGATGTAGAATAACTCATGATTTGTAAAAGTTTCAACAAACCCGTATTTTTATAGCATGTGTAGTCTTAACTACACATCTAATCGTTGGTAATTACATACAAAATCGTTAATTAGTAACTAGGGTGTTACAAAAACCTTCTACCACTGGTCGGATAATACCGATCTTAAAATTGAATATTCAAGATGGTCACTCCATGAACAGAGAAAAGCTGAAGAAGTCAACAAAAAAGTTGCGTTGGTAAGTGATAAATATTATAAGCAGACGTGGAGTAGCATTGCACTGCTGGATGAAGTTGTCTCTTCTCCTCCATCAGAGTTTAAAGAAAAAGCAGAAGAGTTTATGACACATCTGCTGAAACAGGATCAGAAGACCTGTGATATGCTAGCAGATCTGCAAATTAAAACCAAAAATGAAATTGCATGGAAGAAGGACAGAGAAATAGATATCCTAGGAAGTGTTAATTGTAATGTTTAGTTTTTAATATTTTTCAAACTCAGAATTTTGTAATACTATTTAATATCGAATGAAGAAGTGTTTATTGCTAGCAGAATTTTGTAAAAGTTGGATTTTGTAATACTACAACTGCTGTCCATTAAGTACTGCTTGTGTACAACAACTGAACCAGACAAAGTGCTGCTATTTAATCTACTGTCCTAAG
This sequence comes from Helianthus tuberosus, assembly GCA_030545235.1. NCBI lineage: Eukaryota > Viridiplantae > Streptophyta > Magnoliopsida > Asterales > Asteraceae > Helianthus > Helianthus tuberosus. Next base: position 31,427,832 of record CM060436.1, read on the forward strand.
ATAAGTGCTGCTAAAGACCAAAGCCCTGCTTGGAATGAAGCAGTGGAATGTAAAAACTGCTGACATATAAAGATTGACAATTTGTGTCTAAAATGTATTTTGTTAAGGATGGCATTCTTGCAGGTATTTCATAAATCACCATCAAAAGATGTTGGAAATGATATTGTGTTTACGCAAGACAAAAATTATTCAACAAAATCATTCAACATAATCTCATTAAACAGTTGCTGATTTAATAGTCTTTCAAATCATTATCATTTCCTTAACCCTAACTACTGTTGTGCTCAAACATCTGTTTTCTAAATACTGTCCACTGCTATTCATCATAAGCAGCTGTTTGCATTAGACTTTCCCCTTGAAAGTGGTTATAACATCTGATGGCCCTCATCCACTGTTTGTATACTACAACTGTTGTCCATTAAGTGCTGCTTGTGTACAACAATTGCTGAAGACAAAGTGCTGCTATTTAATCTACTGCCCTCAGTCAAGTGCTGCTAAAGACCATTTCCTTACCCCTAACTACTGTTGTGATCAAACGTCTGTTTTCTAAATATTGTCCACTGCTTCATCAGTGGTTCCGTAAAACAACTGTCCTCCATTATTCATCTTTTAATCAGACGTTGGCACGTGGCCAATTCTTAGCCATCAGATCTTTGTAACCGCTGCCCCCATCAACATTCACCTTTTTACTCTATAAAACCTTGATCAAAAACCGCAAACAGGGTTTTACACTGTAAGTCCCAAAACAACACAATCGGATATCAAACACTAATCAAAGTGCGGAATACTGAGAAAAGTGTAGAAGAACAAGAACGAAATCGATTGAATAAACCAAAGTGCACACGGTTTCTAGGAACCGTCTGGTACACCCACCAAGAAATCGAAAATTATGAAGAACCTCACAAAAATGTCTAACCTAATAATGAACTAGGTTCACCCTATTTATAGTTACATAGGGTGACCTAGTTACAGACTGGGCTAGGCCCACATGCACAATATTACTAACTAAACAAGCCCAAATCACTAATTAGCCCACATGGCTTATTTCATTACTATCTAACCCACTACAAGGCTAAGCCCAATAGCCTATATTTGTGTTTGATAAAGATAGGCGTAAACCTACACCATTATATGGCCTTACAATATCCCCCTAGGTTTATGCTGTCTTTATCAAACTGCAGTCTTCATCATGTGGGAAGATGCTTCATGTCTTCATTCTAAAAATTGGGCTCTTTGTTCTTCTAAATCACGATTAGATTTGCTTGAAAAATCTTGTTGAAAAGAATGCAAGAGGAGGATTCTTATCAACTCTTTTCTTTGTCAGTGTCTTCTCTTTCAAGCAGGTTCACAGGTACCTCTTCAAATGTACTATCACTGTCAGATGACTTGTATCTGGTGCTTCTGACTCAGGAACATCTTGTTGTTGTGATGCTTCATGCTTTATCAGCAGCCAACAACATCTCAATCTTCAACAACCCCTGTTTCTTGACTTGAATTTTAAATTCTGCACATACTCAGAAATTCATAAGCAAACATTTATGTGCAACAGAGGGAAATACCACATGAACACTTGGTACATCCAAGTATTTGTACTCGGATTTTACAATTCAAATTTCTTTCAAATTATGATGATCAATCAAATCTTCAAGAACGGTTAATATTTTTAATAAAACAAATAAGCACTCTATTTTTTGGATTTTTGATTTTATAAAAACTAACAATATAAACTAAAACACCAATAAACAAAGAAACTAATATACAATTACAATTTGCAATGGGATCAAATCACCGTGTTTCAGGCCAGACTACACTTATCAACACTAATTTACTTTGGGTGATCCGAGCGATTGCCAGTATATTTGTCCACTTAAACTTATCTCCCTAGGCCTTTTTCAAGTGACGGTCTGCAACTGATTTATCATGTTTTATTTTATATTATATGAACACTCAAATCAATCACGATCAATTCCTGGAATTTTAGATTTGAACAGACTATCATACGAGTAGTTTCCCTACCACATGTTTCACAAGCCCGTTCTAGGATTCTGAAATCTTGACTGGGACTGGATTGAGAAGAGAAAAGAATAGATCAGCAGCAGAGATGGATATAATATACAGATCAAATGAGATTTTCTCAGTTTGATATAGGTTTTTTTTTTCGGGTTTCTTTTGGGCACTAGAGGGCCTCTTTCGGGTGTATTTGATCTATAGCGCGAAAACGTACAGCTAGGTCAGCATGTATCTGGATGCAGCAGAAGCTGACGTTGCCTAGCACCTCCAGGTCTTTGCTCACGCAAAACAGAGGAGATACACGAGTTGGACAGAAAAGATTTCAAAACTAGAACGGAATTGTGTGTATCGGGACGTCACACACGCATTCAAATAGACATGTCCTAATTCCAAGTGACCGATCTTTCCTGAGGTCATAGAATAAATTTAGTGTTCTAAGCAGTACCAGTCAAAGAGTCCATCCATCAGGATAAAGCCTACCAGCACATCACTCTGGAGTCAGACCATTTCAATATTGCTCTTACATGAGTCAGCCTTAATCCACATAGTGAAGTTATTTCATTTCCCATTTATGCAACAAAATATTTTTGATTTTTTTGTTTTTTTCAAATGTTTTTGTATTTTTGATTTTTTTTATTTACAGATAACCTAAGATATCCCCCTAAATTTGTGCATAAATCTTATGCGCAAATTTACTTGACAACGAAAACGTATCTAAAACGAGAAACACAAAAGAAAATGAAAATATTTTTGTTGTTTTTGTTTAACCGTTCCATCATTAGACTAATCAATATCAAAATTCGAACATGAAATTTAGATTTTGTACCTTTTTCCTGATCCTGTCTTACTTACTTCTCTTATCTCCTCAAACGAAACATATCAACTGTAAACAAATGTACCTTTTGAAACAGTGAAATGTTACCCGTTATGTCTCTGGAACAACCGCTATCAACATTCAAGGATTGTCAACAGCTCCTCCTTGGTTGTCCCTGAAAAGTAAGGAGATTAGTAAGACATTGGTACCCAGGCCATCGTGGTCCTGGGTATTCCTGAAGCATCAATGTACGACACTTCTCGAAAACACATGCCCCCTTTTGATTCAAGGACTGGTGATGTTGCTGCTTTATGTTTTGCCTTCCAAACTTGTTTAGGCTTCTCTAATTTCTTAGGTGCCTTGGGCAAAACAGTCTGCTTTTCAACCTTTTTGTTTTTCAAAATTTGATTTGGTTTCAAAGCTTGTTTTCGTTTAGCTTTGGCAGCATTCCAGTCCCCATCAGATGGTTTAACCTGGGGACGCTTATTCATCATTGCCTTAGGTTTTTCAACCTTCATCGGCTTTGAATAAGATCTGTCCCTTGGTGTAACCCTCTGATGTTGTGTATAGTGTGGCACATAGGGACAATGAGTGCAGTTCCTTGCAATGTGACCGGGTATGCCGCAGTTGTAGCAGGTTTGCTTCTTTACATAAGGAGCGTATCCCGATCCATTAGATCCAACTGATGCTGAGTATGAGTTATAAAGCTTGTTGGATGATTTGTTTGCAGCCTTCTCAGCCTTTTTGCCCTGCTTTATCTGTCTCTGTTTACAACAGTTAGCACATTCACTAGATTTAGAATTTTCATTTTTAACTGTTGGCTTTGGAGGCACATATTTATTTGAAGGGCCTCTCAAAGCTGGCTCAGAAACAGCCTTTCTCACATAAGGAGGAGCATCAGCAGACAAATTTGATGTTTTTGGACAAACATCGTCAGCTTTTTGACAAACAACGTCATCCTCCTCAACCCAATCCTCTATTATTACTTGGTCTGCATTTGAAGCAACAGGGTTAGTATCATTAATTTTCTCACAAACAGTGTCACTTGATGCTGCAGAATTGCTCTCAGCTTCTTGTGACACAATTGGTTCAGAAGAATCAGAATTATTTTCCTTTGAACAGTCAGCAGGGGCTCCTGTGGTTTTATTACCATCTAACTCAACAGAAACTCCTGATGTTGTTTCTGATTCTTCTTTAAGCGAATCTGAATCAACTGTTTCAGATGATTCATTTGTTGACTTCACTGAATCAACTGACTCTGAGTTGTCACAGTCAGTCTTTTCATAGGAGTCACATGTTGAATCATATGAAGTTGATGATTCAGCTTGAGATGCCTCTGCTTCCTCAGGTGATACACTGTGGACACTAGGTGATTCGCCCATTTCTGTTTTCTCAGAAGTGGATGTCTCAAAAGTGTCGCAAGATGTGTCACATAACGAAGCAGATTCACCTTGTTTGCTCTTATTAAACTCTTTCACAAACTCAGTCAAACCTCTTAACATAGCAAACTCGATGTTATCTACGTTAACGCTAGGTTCTTTTGCTTCAGGCTCTTTTGTGACAGGTTTATTTTCACAAGATTGTTTTGACTCTTTCTCTTGTTGTTTTATTTCAGGTGAATTTTGAGAAAATGTTGATTCAGTATTATCTAACACTTGAAAATGCTTATCAACATCAGCATTTTTCTCAAAATTTAGAGTCTCAGTGTGGTTTGAAACTTCAGCAGGTTTCACGAAAGTTTTATCAAACGCCTGTTTTTCTAGAATAATTTCAGTTTTATCTGGCCTTGTGATTTTAACTTTCTTTGGCTTAACAGGCTCAACCTTCCTATCCCCGGGCTTCCCATATTCCATTTCAGGCAAGTCGGCTATCTCCTCCTCAGTCATAGGAATAGAGGTGTAATTGTGATTGTATGGTGGAGGTATGCATACAAATCCCAACCCTTTATTCCTCACTTCCTTCTTACTGTATTTTAACTGTTGATTAATCATCTTTTCGACCTTTTCACTAGAAACATCAAATTTTTTGAAATTAAATTCCGTATTTTCGAAAGTCGATTTTAAGTCGTTTAGTTCAACAGTTAATTTTTCAGATAGCTCCTTGAAGTGGAGATATCGACATTTTGCTTCGCTTAGATCACTATGCAACTGTCGAATGTCACGTTTTTGAGCCTCTACTACTTCCTTATACCCATCCAGTTTCTTTTTAACTTCGTAGCTACTGGATTTGGTACATTGAAGTTGCATAGTAAGCGATTGAGCCTGTTCTTTAAAACCTTTTACTTTCTTTCTACATTTTTCAGTACAAAAAACATCATCTACACATACCTCAGCCTCAGAAGGAGTGTAGTCATTCATTTGAATATCTTGAGTAGACTGCTTGTCAGCATTGTTATATGACTTGATGAGTGAGATCAGCTCATCCGGCTTCATTTTGTAACAGTAGCAGTCGGTTGTCACAATTATCTCATTAACATTTCTAAACCAACTACAGTTTGCCTGATCTGGAATCCTTTTTATAGCATCCAGAAGCTTTGTGTTGCTAGTGCGATTAGAGACCTCAATCTCAGCCTTCTCCATTTCAGAGAGCAGTTCAGCAAACCGGCATGTAAGTGCTTCTATAGATTCACCATACGAGTATCTGAATCCTTGAAATTCCTGCTCAAGCACTTCTCTCTTAGAAGACATTTTTAAGATTTGATCCCCCGAAAATGTGATCCCCCGGAAATGCGATCCCCCCTATTTCCTCAACACAAGCCCAAAGCAAGAACCCGTGTACTCGCTAACTCAAACCCTTTGCCACACGCACGAACCAGCTTCCTGTACCGCACCTCCAATCCTGTCAAAACTTATCGCCAAATCAATAACGAAACCCCCCCTTTTTTTTTAATTTAATAAACCTTTTTTTTAAATATAATATATAAAGTAATAAATGATATTATTATTATTTATTATATTATTACTAATGATTAGGTAATTGTTACCAAATGATTATTATTATTATTATACTATTATAATAAAATAACCTAAAATCAAAACAAAAACGTGACGATCTGCGTTTCTTCTTCGTTAGACAACAGAGACCAAAACCCTAAATATGAAACTCAGCCGCAAAACACTTTGTCTTTCCTCCCTTTTTCCGACTGCAAGTAGGTGACGGATCGTGTCGGATATGATGACGGAGTAGGTTGAAGGTGACCGGAGAGTTGGACGGAGATGAAGATGATATGGAGCCGATGGTGTGGGAAGTGACCGGATAACTGTGGTCGTCGGTGATAAGGAGGGTGTCGGAGGGTGACGAAAACTGTTGTCAAGGTTGTCGGAGATGGTGAATGGGTGCGAGTTTACGAAGGTGGTAGACGACGATGATGATTGATGATAATGATGTACGATGTCGAAAAGAACTCGAACTCGATATCGAAACGGAGAAGGTGATTGTTTATAACGATTGACGATATATGTGGCGGAGGTACTCGGAGATCGTTATGGAGGTAACACAGTGGTGAATGAAGATTTCGGTGATGACGGTTGGTAGTAGGAGTTTGAACGGAGGTTGATGCAGTGTTGCAGGTGATGTGATGAATGATGGTTTGATGTGGTGGTGAACAGTTGGTCGACGTTTATGTTGCAGGTTAATGGTTGAATGACGGTGTGAAGTGAAGATGACGACGGTTGCAGGTGTAACTTCAAGTGTGGATGATGATGAACAGGGATGATTACGATCGCACAAGATCTGTTGGATCGCACAAGATCTGTTGGATCGCACAAGAAGGTTGATCGTACAAGAAAGTTCAGTCGCACAAGAATTTGATGATCACACAAGTCAACTTCTAGAAGCAATGATGATCTCACAATTTTAATGTAATCGCACAGTAAGAAAATGAGATGCTGTTGACTTTGTAATCGCACAATAGCCTCGTTTTTTTTTTAATGGAAACAATAAACAACTTAATTCCGAAAATTAAGTGATTGCTTTTGAAATTCAAATTTTGAGAGATTATTTCCAACAATAGTCTCCAAAAATTGAGCAAACAGAAACTTCAACCACCAAAACAGATCAAATCGCCAATTTTCAACTGTTCTTCGTATCTTCAAATGTGTTCTTCGTGTTCTTCGAATCTTCAAAAAAAAATCTTGTTCTTCGAATGATATCCAACACAACCGAGCCTTCGTGAGACTACTTAGGCTCTGATACCAATTGTAAGTCCCAAAACAACACAATCGGATATCAAACACTAATCAAAGTGCGGAATACTGAGAAAAGTGTAGAAGAACAAGAACGAAATCGATTGAATAAACCAAAGTGCACACGGTTTCTAGGAACCGTCTGGTACACCCACCAAGAAATCGAAAATTATGAAGAACCTCACAAAAATGTCTAACCTAATAATGAACTAGGTTTACCCTATTTATAGTTACATAGGGTGACCTAGTTACAGACTGGGCCAGGCCCACATGCACAATATTACTAACTAAACAAGCCCAAATCACTAATTAGCCCACATGGCTTATTTCATTACTATCTAACCCACTACAAGGCTAAGCTCAATAGCCTATATTTGTGTTTGATAAAGATAGGCGTAAACCTACACCATTATATGGCCTTACATACACTGTCGATTTGAATCCCAAAAATCCTTTTTCAAAGTAGTTTCCATCCTTCAGTCTCAAGTCGTTGTTCGTTCTTCTTCATCAAAATGACAATATCAAATCCAAAATCAAAAGCATCCTCATCTTCATCTTCCAAAAAGGTCACTCAAAAGGCTACTGAACCCATTGAAATCCCATACAAATCCCCTCACAATTACTTGGGTTTACTCACAAAATCCCCCACCACCAGAACATTCGATTCTATCATTGACATTCTTTCAGCTTCAAAGTACAAAACTTTGTTAACTGCTGATGCACCAATTTACCAAGAAACCCAGACAGAGTTCTGGAAAAATGCCACACTTGAATTGCAAGGTGACACTGTTATAGCCATTAACTCCTCCATACAGGGTAAAAAGGTTTAAATTACTCCACAATCCATATCATAAGTCTTTAATCTCGATGATCAGCAAGGTAAAACCTTTTTTTCCCAAAAACGAGATAAAAACATATTTCCTTGAAAGGGGGTATGCGGAACAAACAAAAAGGGATACCTTACAAAAAAGGCTTTTTCCCTTCTGCACCTAGGTTTTTATTCCATACTCCTTTGATGTGTGTTTCAAATAAAACAACTGCTTGGAACGAAATACCATTAAAGATCCAATATCTGGGTTTTGCTATTTTACATAATGAAAATTTTAACTATTCACAGGAGATCTTTGATGACTTGGTAAAAAATGTTGATACCAAATCATTTTTATTTTTTCCAAGGTTTCTAAGCTACTATTTTAAACAAAAATTCGGAAAGGAAAATGAAAATTTGCTCAAACAAGGTGTTTCTTTTCAAATAAAGGGTTTAACACCTGAAACATTCACTAGAATGTTAACACCTACAAAAACAAAAGCAGATGTGCCTGAGCAGACTTTAGCAGATAACATTGCTCCTCAGGCATCTGCTGTTGAGCCCACTGCTCCAGGTGATCATAGTAGCACAACCACTGCTATGAAACCCACACCTGCCATTACCAAAAAGACCAAAAAGAAATCATCCAAAAAGCCCCCCCAACACAAATCAAAGGCAACTCTGGAAGATGAGATCCCAGAGCCACTGCTAGTGACAATACAAATGTCACCACCAACCACTGCTGCTACTTTCTCACAGCAGATGGAAGAAAGATCTCCACCCTTGCCTCAAACTCCTCCTGCATCCTCACAAAAGGATAAGGTTGTAAGCACAGGGACCCCACATTATGAAGCTCTGGATGCAATTGGATCCATCTTCCTCAGTCCTGATCCCAAGGACATGTCTCTTTCAACAGCCATATCTTCACCCCTCTCATTACCAGAATCCATAATACCATTGTTGCATGTAGTTGCTATAGCTCAGACACAAACCAGTTCCTCTCAATCACCTGTCACTGAGACTACACTCCCACAAGTGACTGAGTCTGGTGCTTATACCTCTGCTATCCCAGCAACAATTGAGGAGGTTACACTGCAGGAGTTACAAGTAATCCCTGTCAGTAGTTCAAGTGGAGCAGCAACTACAAGTGTTGGATCAACAGATCTACATTTGGCCAGTTGTTTCATCAATCAGACTCCCTTGAAGGCAATTCCTTCTATAGCACCTCTAATAACCACCAGTGAGTTTGTTCTGACCACTGGTACCATCAAAAGCCTATCAAGTGTTGAAGGAAGAAGACCCCAGTACCAAGAACAAGGGGCATCAATGGATGATTTTTGGAATTCATTCCCTAAATCACACATTGATACAACCACTGCCGGTGGGGAATCAGATGATCCCATTAAATTGGGTGATGATTTAAAATATCAAGAATTGACGAGTAGAATTGACAATCTTGAGACATCTGTTGCTGAAATAAAAGATATGATACAGCAGTTGTTGAATGCTCAAAAGGTCTCAGCCACTGCTGTTCCAGCTCAAGCACCTGCACAACCTGCACCTGTTGCAAATGAGTTATGGAATTTATTTCAACCCCTGCTCCAACAACAAAGACAAATGGCTGATCAGCAACATGCAATACATGTACAAGAGCTGAGAAACATGATGGAGTCAAGGTTTAGAAACACCCAAGCAGACATCAAGGCTATAAAGGCCCAAATCTTGAACACCACTGGCACTGCTCCTCCCACTGTTCTCTTCATTGATAAACTTCCTCCAGATAATGCCAAAAAGGGGGATAGAATCAACCAGTGGAAGAAGAAGGGAATAGATGATGGTCTCTATCTTGAACCAGAAAAGGAAAATATGACAAAACATATTCCTTTGCCAGATGGAAGTAAAAAGGTTGATACTACAACAAATGCACTTGCTGAGGCAAAAGCAAGTGTAAAAAAGGATAGAAAGTCTAAGGATAAAGCAAGGTGGGAACAGGAGAAAAGAGCTTATATGGAGTTGAATGCACAGGGTACTTCTGGGGAAAAGGATGATGAAAATCATAAGGATGAAAAGAAGAAGCCCACTAAGCATGTCTCCAAACCACCTTCCAAAGGCTCCAAGCATCAAACCTCTACCCAAACAGCTGTTATAACTCCTGTTGTATCAACAATTGTTGGTACATCAGTGCTATCAGCAGCTGTTAAAACTAAAACCACCACTTCAACACACACCTCTTCAACACACACCACAACCACTGCCTCACCATCCCCACCACAAATCACCTCACCATCAAAAACAACTTCATCACCATCATCACCTCCTGCTAAGAAGCAGAAGACATCAGATGTTACAACATCTGTTGTAATGGCCACAGTGGTTGAAACACCAGTTGTTGCAACTACTGTTAGTCAATCACTTATCACATCAGAGGCTTCTTCAGAAGCCATGGTTCCTCTTGTTCCAAAGTCCGCTTCAAAAACACCTTCTCCTAAAAAGGTGTATTCTAGAAATAGGAAACCTCAAAAACATGATGCTGACATACCAGCACCTGATCCTATTTCATCTATTCCTTATAATGTCATTAAGCCACAACCTTTCATACCACCAATTCTAGCCAGCCCAATAAAAGATCCAAAAATTCTTGAAGGCTTTAATTCTGCTGATATTACACCAATAGCTGCAAATTATCCACTAGAACCGGAAGCTGTAAAGAATGAAATGAGACAATTTTATACAGAAGATGATCCTTCAAAAAGAAGATTTCCTTCTCTCATGGGCTTCAGACCTCCAGCAAATATGGATGAGTATCTAAAAGTCAAAGCCAGGCAAGCTGATTTAAGAGCTAAACTTGAATATAAATATGAAGGTGACAAAACTATTTCTGAAAGAATGCAATTCTACAATTCTAAAGTGAGACAAATGGAAGATTATGCAAGAGACCTGAGCAAAGAAATGTCTAATCTACCACCTGGAGCTGACCTACAAAAGGAAATGAGAAAGGATTATCTTGCATTCATCATGAAAGAAAAATTCTATCCAGCCAAAGAAGAACAATTCAGTGAATGGCCACTCATTGCCTTAAAGCATGAGGTGAATAGAATTGAGAGGATAAAGAATGATCCAGGTATGAAAAGGTCAGCACCAAACTGGAGTAAATATAAAAAGGCCATTGATGAGCTTACATTGGATTATAAACAAAAGAAGCAAGAATTGGTTGATGCAAAGGTAGGAACTGCCAAAGGCATAGCAAAATGGACAAAGCAGTATATAGATGAGGCTTATGAAAGGTTAAAAAGAAGGAGAATGACAGATCCTAACTTACCAAAGAAGCCTGAAAACAAAAAAGCAGGCTCATACTTCTGAACCACTGTTCACCTCAGCAGATACCTATGTCATTGTGTTAAACCAAAAGAAGAGGAAACAGCTGACTGATGCAGAAGAAAAAGAACAAGAAGCTGTGATCTTTAAAGAAGCCATCAAGAATATGGCATTAAATGAAGATAACATCTGATGGCCCCATCCACTGTTTGTATACTACAACTGCTGTCCATTAAAGACTGCTTGTGTACAACAACTGCTGAAGACAAAATGCTGCTATTTAATCTACTGCCCTAAGTCAAGTGCTGCTAAAGACCCAAGCCCTGTTTGGAATGAAGTAGTGGAATGAAGAAACAGTTGTTTACTTTGTCTATTGTAATAGTATCAGTTGTTTGCATTTGCGCTGCATTTAATATCAATTTATATCTATTGATTTGCTCAATTTATACAAACAAAGACAATCATGAGGGCCTCCGATTCTAACATCTTTACCTGTGTGTTTGTTATGCTTCTCTTGTATTGAACTGGTATATTGGCAACAAATAATGTTTCTTGCGTTAGTTATGCTTTTCTTATTTTTATAGTTAATCAGTCGACAAATTTAATGTATACTTAACTAAAAAGGCAATTTGCGTCCCTGTGGTTTGTTTGAAACATCAACCTGAGCACCTAAATTCATTTTTTCACTTTTGGAGCCCCTGACCTTATTAATTCATAACAATTTGAGTCCCTCCATCAATGTGCCGTCTGTTTGACCGTTTGAACCGGTGGTATGAGTGAAATATCAACCTGAGCCCCTAAATTCTTTTCTTGCTTTTTTGTTAAGAAATCATTGATTTAATAATTTAAATTAATTCTTTTTAAATAAATCCAATCTAATAATTAACTCTTTTTAAATAAATGCAATCTAATAATTAAAGGTATACTATATATAACAAATTATTAAACCTTAAATTGTATATTAAATGTAAACTTTTAATACATACAATACAGAGACAAAACGTCATACCAACTTCGTAGACTTGACGGAACTTACAGACTCGATAACAAAAGACCATAACATACAATACAGAGACAAAACGTCATACTACCACAACCAATTGTGGATCTTTACTGACGGGTGCACTTCGGAATGTAGCAGATATGAATGAATATAGCCCCAGTGTAGCTAATATCATATCTGCCACTGGGGTTATATTCATTCATATGAATGAATATAACCCCAGTGTAGCTCTTCGATTTTCCTTGAAATTCTAGAGCTCGCTAATTACATATCTGCCACTGGGGTTGTATTCATTCATATGCAATTGATCGTTTTGATCAATCAGTTCCTTATGTGCACCGCACCATCTTCTAGGAGGTTGTCAAGTCTTCTCGCCTTCATAGTTGGTGTTTTGCATATCTTTACATCCGCAGCCATTCTGTACAATATTTTCACAAAAGACATCACAAACAAATCTGAACAAAGCTAAACAAATCAACCCTCTGTTTTTTTCAAACCAAAACAAACAAAACAAAGAAACATAACAAAGCAGAACAAAAACAAAAACAAAACAAACAAACAGAACAAAAACATCACAAACAAATCTCAAAAACTGAAACCAAAATACTCCAAATCAACACATTCACAAAAAAACTGATTATCATCATCATCATTATGCGGCATACAGGTTATCATTATCAAAAACTGAAACCAAAATACCCAAATCAACCCTCTGTTTTCTCACAAATAAGTGATTATCAACATCATCATGCGGCATTCAGATATCATTATGAAAAACTGAAACCAAAGTACCCAAATCCACCTTCTGTTTTTTCACAAAAAAACTGATTATCATCATCATCAACTATTTTTTTTTTCACAAAAACATTTACAAAAAACTGATTATCATCATCATCGCCGTCATGTGACATTCAGATTATCATTATCAAAAACTGTAACGAAAATACCCAAATCAACCGTCTGTTTTTTCACAAAAACATTCACAAGAAACTGATTATCATCATCATCATCATGCGGCATTCAGATTATCTTTATCAAAAACTGAATCCAAAATACCCAAATCAATCCTCTCTTTTTTCACAAAAAACATTCACAAATAACTGATTATCATCGTCATCATCAACCGGCATTCAGATAATCATTATCAAAAACTTAAACCAAAATATCAAAATCAACCCTCTGTTTTTTCACAAAAACATCACAAATATCAAAAACATATATAGATAAGATGATGATACAAACCTCTGTTTTGAATATGAAGATGTATGAAGATGACGAAGACGGATGAAGATGATGAAGATGATGATGATCGGTGTTGAGAGTTGAGAGAGAGATTTGGATATTTTTTGAGAAGTGTGATGATGATGATGATGATGATCGGTTCATTTAATATATATTTGAGATTATGTGGATATTAAGGGATAAGGGTATTAAGGACATTTCATACATGTCTTTAACAAATCTAATCCATATTTGATAGAAGGGTTTTAACGGGCCTACAATATAAAATTAAGTCATGCTTTCATTTTAGACAAGAAATTTTGAGTTAGTTAACTAATTTCTATATCAAAGATGAACTAAATACAAACAATTTAAATGATGTATTATAATCTATTTCGATGGTTATTAAAACTACCTGTGTGCTCACACATACTGTCTTGAACATTACTTTATAAAGATATAGAATTAAAGACCAAAATTTATATGATATATTATAATCTGTTTTTTAGTATTTGATTTCGATCATTACTAAACCTACCCGTGTGGTTACACGGGTCCTACACCTAGTAATTAGTTATAAGATTAAAGGACGTGTGTTAGCGGTTCCAAACATTGGTTCTATTTCTATTTGAGGAATTTCAAATTGCCTTGGCAAATCTCACTGGAGCGTCTAAAGATCATATCAATTTAGAATTAATCTCAACAAAGTATATCATGTTGATCGTTTTGTTTTTTTCTTTTCTTTAAAAAGGTATGTTGGCTGGTGGTGCTTCCAAAAAAGACTATATCTTAACATCTAGTCATTTGACAAACAATCTTCTACACCATCATTAAAGGACCCATAACTATCTTTAAGGTGCTGTTTGTTTTTTCTGCAAGAAAAGATCTGCAGTCTGCGGACCACATCTGCAGGCATCTGCAGGAGAAAAGGTGGACCAAAGGTCTGCAGTCTGCAAGGAGAAGAGTGTTTGTTTTACATATAACCCTTCTCTTCTCTTCTCTTCTCTTCTCTTCTCTTCTCACACACAAACACACACAGAAACACACACAACACCTCATCTCTCTCTCTCTGCCTTTCATCTATCACCACCACCACAACTACCGCCACCACCTCATCTACCACCACCACCACAACCGTCGCAACCACCACCACCACAACCACCCACCCCTGTCGCAACCACCACCACCACCGAACACCCACTGCCACCACCGTCACCGGAAGGATCGAGGGAGAGAGATCGAGGGAGGAGAGAGAGATCAAGGGAGGAGATGAACGGGAAGGAGGATTTCGATTTGGGGGTTTTATTTGCCTTCATCTACCACCGCCGCCACCACCGTCACCACAACCACCACCGTCACCTTCTCACGGTTTGTTCTCCGGTGACTCTTATTCCGGTCCTGAGTTTCAGAATCGACGGTTTTCGAAATCAAATCTTCAGGTTAGGGTTTATGTGTTTATTATGTATAATGATTTGGGGATTTTTCGTTTGTTAAGAGATTTGGGGATTTTTTTTTTTTTGGTTCAGATGAGGGTGTGGTGTCGGAGTGGAGGTGGTGGCAGAGTGGAGGTGGCGGCAGGTGAGGGTGGGAGGTGGTGGCGGAGTGGAGGTGGTGGCATAGGATGTGGTGGTGTCTGCTGGAGTGGAGGGAGAACAGGGAGAAGAGGTTGTGCAGACCTTAGAAGACATGGGTTCATGTCTGTTTGAAGCAGAGGTCTCGCAGACCTTTTTGAATGAAAGGTCTGCGAGAAAACAAACAAGCTGCAGACCCTTATGTCTGCGCGTGGTCTGCGCGGCGCAGACATAAGAGGTTCTGAAGTGCTTCTAGCAAAAAACAAACACCACCTAAGTTTCCTAGAACAAAGTGTTGAACTAAAATTAAACCGAACAAAAAACCATGACAACAAAGTAGAGATGGGCAAATCGGTTTTTTTATACCCGGAACCGGTTCCTAACCGTACCCGGTTCTTGACTAAGTTTGAATGGAACCGATTCTTCTAGGACCCGGTTCCGGTTAGTACCCGGTTTCAAACCAAAATTACCGGAATTGTTCCTAACCGGTTCGGGTATGTTGTAACCGGTTCCCCGGAGGAACCGGGTATCTTGCAGAAAAAGCTGCAATAAAGCTGCCGGAATCGATTCCTAACGGCTTTATATCCGTTGGAATCGATTAATTGCCATTAAAAAGTTAAAATCGGTTTCTAGTATTTATAATCATCTCTACCTTCAACCAAAACTTACTCCCACTCAAATCGGTTTCATCCTTCAAGTTCAAACTCAACCCTTATCTGATAGCCATGAAATGGCACGTTGCAAGGGTTGTGGGAAGTTCATGAAGGCTACGGCGAACTCGACCCTTAAAAAACACACCGACCGTCATTGCCCGGTGACAAAGGCTGCAGCGAAGAAAGGTGAAAGTGGTGAATCATCCGGAACCGGTTCTTCGAAGGTTTAGTGCGTTTATGTGATGTTGGTTTGACTGTGTTTTATGTTAATCTTATTTTTAGTTATGATGTTTGGTTTTAAAGTTTGGTTTTATGGTAGGTTGGTAATGTTTGGTT
The DNA here is from genome assembly GCA_030545235.1 of Helianthus tuberosus. NCBI lineage: Eukaryota > Viridiplantae > Streptophyta > Magnoliopsida > Asterales > Asteraceae > Helianthus > Helianthus tuberosus. The sequence goes on from CM060436.1 coordinate 31,443,747, forward strand.
TTAACTTTTAATGTATTTGGTTTTATTGTATTTCTGCGGGTTCTTTTGTGTTTACGGAAGAACCGGTTCAGGGTAGGAGGTCATGTTTTTGCGCATCTGGGAGAGCCAAGGGGTTGGCGGGGTCGAGTGGTCGACCTTGGCCACAGCATCCGATGTCACGATGATTGTTACGTCATTCCTTGCCGTTAAAAAAATCAAATTTATCTCTTGTTTTTGGTAATGAAAAAAAAAAGTCAAATTTATCTCTCGTTTCTTGGTAATGATAATTTTAGTAAACTTCAACTTGTTGAAGGTTAACATTTAAAAGATATGAATATCATTACTTAAAAAAGTCAAGGTTAACATTTAAAAGATATGAGACTATGAGGTATGGGCGGGGGTTTGGGCGTGGGTTGGAGATAAACGCCCAAGTCACCATCCCGGGTGGGTTTGGGTTTGGGCGTGGCCCCTTGGGCGGGAGTTTAAGGCCGGACGTGAGGCATGCTAGCGATCCTATGTGGCCGGCTCTTATTGGCTTGTTGGCTAGGGCATAGCAGCCCATTTTAAATTTAAAAAAAATGATGTGGCTTGGCCACGCCAGCCCAGCCACGCCCACCATACCCTATGAAACTTGGGTTTATGTATTGAGTGTCTCATATCCACATGTCAACCCATGTCTCAAACCCCCCGCCCCACCATACCTCACGGTATGAATACCATTACTTAAAAAAGTCAAATTTCTCTCTCTTTTTTAGTAAACATCAACTTGTTGAAGGTTACTTGAAATTTGGAAATATAAATAAGTTCATCCTGCCATCAACCCGACCCACATCAATCGTTAGCTAGCCAGCTTCAGTTTTTAACAATGGCTGCCACTCCTTCTACAGAAAGGACTAGCCGTGTTCTCATAATAGGTGCAAGTGGGTTCATAGGACATTTCATTGCTCAAGCCAGCCTAGATTCAGGTCAAACCACTTATGTTCTAACCAGATCATCATCATCAGCACTTTGGTCTTCTAAGATTAAAGCTCTCCACGATAATGGTGCCGTCATCCTACATGTACGTATAATATTCGTATCTTTCTTCTAGAGATGAGAGCATTTGGTATCAAATACCGATCACGTCCCGATCCCGAAAATACCGTACCGAATTTTTTCAGTACCAGAAACGGTATCCACTTTTTGGCATTTTCGGTATCGGTATTTTCGTGATCGGTACCGGTTCGGTACGGTACCAGTAAAATACCGAATTTTACCTTCAAATACCGCTACCGTACCGATACCGTACCGACATATTTTTGTATCGATACCCAGTTTTGGCGAAATTCGGAATCGGGATTTTCAAGATCGGGATGGAATCGGGATTTGCTCATCCCTACTTTCTTCTATCTAGGGAGATTCTGAGGCTCTCTGCGAACATAAAATTATCTATATATACTAATTCATAATATTAGGAGGAATAATGACATTTTGTCTTTATTATTATTATTATTATTATTATTATTATTATTATTATTTTGCATATAGTAAACTTTTTGGTTTTTTATTTTTGTAATAAAGCTTTGTTTTTTTTATAACTTTGCCACTAAAGTAAATAAGTTTACTTTTTTATTAGTTTTTCTTTTATGCATTTTCACGGATTAGGTCGTTGTTCGGTTACTACTTAGCACGGTGTTTGGTAGTCACATTTGGTCCCTCAGGTTTTTCTACCCCCTCGACTTTCTAATATGTGTCGGTATAAATTCGACTCCGTCTACGTTTTACGTCATGTGAGTCGCTTGGTGTTAGAAATACGTGTTTTTATTTTACGTTTTTTCCCGAGTTTAGTTGTCGTTTGGTTGCTACTTTACTTAGCATAGTTTTACGTCCCATCCCCACTCGCAACGCTGGTAGCACAGTCGTACGTCCCCTCACCGCAACGCGGGGAGCTTAAAACTAGTTACTACTATTTTATATATTTTTTTATATTTGTTAATTAATTTTAAGTACCTAAATAAAAATAACTATGTGCCTCCTTTAGAACATGGGCCCTGTGTTGTCGCACACCCTGAACACCGTCTAAAACGCGTATCAAATCAAATCACAATACATTATTCATACACAGTTTTCAGTGACTCGTTATCTTCACCTTTTGGTAAAAATTTACAGGGTGACATTGAAAAGCATGAAGTGATGGTGAAGATCATGAAGGAGCATGAAATAGATATTGTTATATCAGCTGTTGGTGCTGAAGCCTTATTGCACCAATTAAGCCTTGTCCATGCTATTAAATCCGTTGGAACCATTAAGGTAAATTAATGACATAAATAAATGAATAATTTAGACTAAAAAAGAAATAAATGAAAATAGATAAAATTTAGGCAAAGTATTGAATGATGAAAGCGAAGCCTAATTGATGGAACTCGGGTCCGACAGCTAGGCCAAACCGCCTATGGTGTTTCTCACGCGACCCGATGTTTTCTTCTGTCTAGCTGGTATAAATAGAAGTCAGCTGACTCTTGGATTAGCTCCTTATCAAGTTGTAACGTTTGACATAATACTAAAATGAAAAACGCACACGATGAATACACATAAATAAACACGTGCATATATATAACGTGATGCCCGATTCATATCTATATGATTTTGTTCGACAGAGGTTTTTGCCATCGGAATTTGGTCATGATGTCGACAGGGCAGATCCTGTGGAGCCAGGACTGAGCATGTACAAGGAGAAGCGGAGAGTGAGGCGGCTCGTTGAAGAGTCCGGTATACCGTACACTTATATATGTTGTAACTCCATAGCTTCATGGCCATATCCTGATGATATTCACCCTTCGGAGGCCCTTCCTCCTTTGGATCACTTTGATATTTATGGAGATGGCTCCATTAAAGGTAAATCATTCTACAAAAATGTGTATTTTGGCATCGCACCTGTAGAAATTTCGCCATCAAACCCGTAGTATCCTTTAAGTTAATTCTTGTATGCCTTAGGATACCCATATTGCATTATGGTTCATTGGATTTCGTTGCTAAACCTATATATCGTGGCAGCTTATTTCGTCGCAGGCAGCGATATAGGAAAGTTCACCATGAAAACGATCAATGATACCCGAACTGTTAACAAGGTTGTACATTTTCGACCACTGGTAAACCATCTTAACATCAACGAGCTTGCTTGCTTATGGGAGAAGAAGATTCAAAGAACTCTCCCAAGAAGAATTGTATCCGAAAGTGACCTCTTGAAAGCAGCATCAGGTTAGAATATGTTTATAGTCATTTAGTTTGATTTTAACAAAGAGATTTTATGTTTAACTGTTGTTATATTTTCTAACATGTACAGAGAATATAATCCCACAAAGTATTGTGGCAGCATTCACTCATGACATATTCTTTAGAGGTTGTCAAACATTCTTCTCACTGAGTGGCACTAAAGATGTAGAGATAGGCGACCTCTACCCCGATGAATGTTTTCGAACGATGGATGAGTGTTTTGAAGAGTTTCTAATGAAGTTGAAGGAGAAGCCTGTTCGTTGAACGTAGTTAAGTCACTAGCTTGGCTCGACTTTAACGACCATCTGCAGTGTTTTATTTCTTATGGATTTATATAGCATGTCATGTCGGTTTTTAAATATTACTTGCTATAAATAAATGTTTGTAACAGGGATGAGATTTTTTACCGAAATACCGGTACCGTACTGATGCCCCTTAAATCTATGGCTAGAATTCGCATTGTTTTAACACTAAAAGGGTAAAACGGACTTTCTATCTTGCTACCACTCATCTCTTCTGCGAACAGTAATTCCTTCGACCACAACTTTTAATCTTACATATGACTTGTAACAACTTTCAAAAGTATACAAAAGAACATCATCTTACGAAATATACACAGGCAGAAATACCATGCATCTAGATTATATCAAGCAAAAGAAATACATAAACCAAACACACGCGCCTATTTTGAATCATGTGATCTTAAGACCTCTTCTTACGAGCTGAAGATCCAGAAACATTTGACCACGATGACGGTTTAAAACCACCAGTCAGCAACTTAGATGCCGATGATGCATTTATTTTTCGTCTTTTTGCCTCAAGCTCCAACCTTCTTGAACTTGATGAAGCAGATGAGTCTGAGAAGATTGATGCAGATTTGATCAACGCACGCTTCTCGTCTCTGTTTTTGTTGAAGTTTGAAGAGAACTTGACCCGTTTAGCAGCCGCCACATCTTCTTTTGTCTCTGGGAGTAGTCTTATCCCGAGCCCCATCTTCCTTGCAGCCACCTCTTCCTCAGCAACTCTTTTCTTTTGAGACTGTCATTTAAAAGAAGCAAAAGTATTAAAAACGCCAAAAATTATTTAGATTAAAGTACACTGATGGTCCTTGTGGTTAATCAAAATTTTGGATTTAGTCCCTAGTTTTTTAAAATTACACAGATGGTCGCTATGGTTTGCATTTTGTAACCTAATTAGTCCCTAACTTTTGCCAAAAGTACACGGATGGTCTCTGTGATTTGCACTTTGTAACGCATTTAGTCCCCAATGTCTAGTGTATGTGTTACAAAGTGCATACCACAGGGACCATCCATGTACTTTTGGCAAAATTTAGGGACTAAATGCGTTACAAAGTGCAAACTACAGGGACCACCCATGCTTTAAAAAAGCTAGGGACTAAATCCAAAATTTTGGTTAACCACAGGGACCACCCATGTACTTTAAAAAAGCAAGGGACTAAATCCAAAATTGTGGTTAACCACAGGGACCATCCATGTACTTTACTTAATAATTTAAAACCAAGTTAAAATGTTTGATTAGAAAAAAGTATGTACTCTAAGTTTGGCACGCAGCGACTTGTTAATAGCGTAATCATCCAAATGTCTAGCGTCAGATACTCGTTGAAGTCGCACTAGCAACGGCTCTGCTTCTTTTTTCTTTTTTAAATCCTCTTCTTGGTGTTCAAGACGATAGAAAGGATCTGCTAGCTTGCTTCTCTCTGCAAAACATACATTTCATCAACATTTGGACTTTTAACAAACGAATCAATGTTTCGAACAAAATGGTCAACTATAAATCATACCGACCTTCATCAACAGGGAGTGCCATAGTTTCTGCATCTTCGGTATCAAAATCTTCAACCTTCTTTTGCGCTCCACTAATGACAAGATACTCGGTGTTCTTTGGATCGGTTTGAATTACGATTTCATGCTGGCAGCATGCGGATTTCATGGTGAAGTTCCATATCTGAGTAAGAAGGGCAAGAATCAGCATGAAGAACTCAAGACAAAATGGTGAACGACTGAACGGATGATATTGTTCATTAGTTTTTGGAAATGAAGTTTACCTTTGTAGAATAATAATTCCCGACTTGCTTCTTCTCAGCGTTAAACCGTACCCCCTTTGCGATCATGGAATTGCAACCACCACACCAGATATTGTACGGCATCTCGAACCTTATGATTAAGATGCCCTGATCTATTTTTCTTGCTCGCTCCCTTAAGGCATGTTGCCCGTGGAACTTGTTCAGGCCACCCTGTAAAAGAAAATAGATGTGATACACCGATACAGCATAACGGTAAGCAATACTTGTATGTCTTGATGAATGTGTAAATAAGTAGTCGAACAGCATACCTTCTTGGGATCCCATTCTGGGGGGTAGTAGAAATTGTCTGCCCTAGCAGCTGCAAGTGATGACTGCAGAAAAAAATAGTTGTTATTCCACTCTCACATTTGAATACCATAAACTTAAAGATAGTGATGCAGGCAGACTCCCACATGATGAGTCTGGTGACGATTGAAGTTTGAGAATAGTTATGCTTTCAAAGAGAATACAACAACCAGTATCAAATTAATGAACAAACTTATAACCAAAATGGGGGAAAATATGTAACACACAGAAGAATGCAACTATAACCTTATGAAAAATCATGACAGTATCCAAATAATATACAAACATTTATTCATCTCAGAATCATATAGAGAACCGCGAGAACCGCATATTGCACTTGTACCCATTGCTTTGAATGCACTATCAACAAGTGCATTGCGGTTCACAACTTATTACTGGTTGGTTCTGAAATGATTGTGCGCGTGTGTGTATGAACAACCCTCAAAGATAACTAGGAGAGTTTCAAAATTGGTTTGCTAGAGAAACTAATCTCAAAGTGTCCTAATCGTACTATTTGTGATTCAGACTCATGAAGCAAACAATGCAAGACCCTATAGCAAATCAAAATCATTAACAGTCACCAGTACATCAACTAACCAACTCAAAGTCTCAAATAGCATAACAGGTTTAAAAAAGTCGTTCTTATCATTCTGTGGATACATGTGTAGGTTTCATATACCAAATACCTATTAGTAGCAACCAGGGGAGACAATTAGACAAACTCCAGATGATTATGTATATATTGGTACAAAAAAAGAACTTTTAGTAAATCCACATTTGTATTACACCAAATTCAACATTCATGAATTTAATACAGTTACTCTCAATTCCACTAACAAAATGGTAGGCTATATTAAGTAAAATACTAATCCAAAATCTGGATTCTATAGTGCTGAATCTTGATGTTCTAGAAAAAAATCTTCGGTTCAAACGGCACGGGTGTAACCGTGTGAGCTTGGTTTTAAAAAGCCTGAGGCACTCCAAGTCGTTTAGGCCTCAAAATCCAAGGCACGAGGCGTTGCTCTATGTACAACCAAATAGGCCTTTTTTATCACGTAAAACATTTATTGTCTCTTCGTCCCTTTGGTTGTTTCTATGTATTACCCTTCTACGAACCCCAATTTTGACCTAGATGTCATGAAGCGCTGACACAAGGCCGTAAGTCGTTTTCCTGATCACCTCCAGTGCCTCACACTGGCGCTATTTTTTAAACCAAGGGTGTGAGTTACATACTTACATTCACATATCCTATTACTCTATACAAGTATAAATCATTCCTACTAGATCACTGCTGTCAAAACCGATATACAGATATATTCTTCAGCATTAAAAGCGAAAACAGCACAACATCCGAACCAAAGATGACAAAACCAAAGAGCATAACCTATACAAACAGAAAAGAAACATTGTTCTGCATATTTATACAACACATCAATCAATTTGTAGCACCTAGCACCAACAGTTGCTTCTAAAACACCATAAAATTCACACAATTTACCCTAAAATTCCCAAATTGTTGTTATCTATCATCACTTTATAAAATTAAACAGAAAATATATCCAAAATCATCTAATTAACCTAACAAGCCGTAGCTCTCGTTTCACAAATCAGAAATACAAATTGCAAAACCCTAATTGACTAAAAAGATGCGATCTAGAAGATGAATTAGAACACAATAAAGAACAAACGTATATAAAAATACATGATCTTCATGTACGTACCATATTCGATTCTGGTTATTAATCTTTGATCGGTGGATCGTTGTGTATATTGTGACGAAAAGGTTACCCTGCCTCTGGTTTATGTTGAATGCGGAAGTGTTTTAGCGACAAATTGTAAACTACTCCGTACGTGAATCCGAGTATCCGACCCGAAAAACCAAAAAACAAATCAAATTTAGGATTTGGTTTGGTTTTCGGTTTTTCGGGTGGGATTAAAGACTAACCTACCGGTAATAAATTTGTGATTTTTTAATCAAAATGGCCTGAATATTCAAATCAAAGTGTTATATAATAGGTTGTAGTCACGTGTATTAAAGTAGTTGAATAATGAAAACTGTTTGTTTACGGAGCACGATAAGATAAGTAGGTGTACTACTTGATTGCATGGAAAAATGTTATTGCTAGTTTGGAGAAATTAAGAAGGTCCTTCTTTTGTGGCGGGTCGGAGGAAAAGTCAAAATAGATTGGATTGATGGGAATTGTTATTGCACCGGTAAGATACGGGGGTTGGGCTTTAGTTCTCTTAAAAATGCCAATCTAACTATACTCGCAAAGTGGTGGTGAGGTTTTAAAGTCGAAGACAAAGGTTTATGGTGGAAGGTTGTTTGGGCAATACATCACAATGCAAGATCTTGCGATTACATCAGAAAAAATATTTATCCCGGGGCCTTGGAAACTAGTTAATAATATTTTTGGAGAGCTAGTTCAAAAGGGGAGTGACATGTCAAAAACTATTAAAGGAGTGGTGGGGTGCGGTAATAGTACTCTATTTTGGATTAGCGTGTGGCACGAGTCGGAAACATTGGCTGCAAAATATCCTTTATTGTTTGGACTGGAATTGAATAAATGGGTCATGGTGACAGAAAGGATAGGGCCTTCTGTTTTGGGCCAGTGAGGGAATTGGGACCGGAAAAGGCAATTTGTGGGCCAGCTGGAACTAGACCAGCTCTGGTCATCACTCGCACATGTTGTTGTGTCTTCGAGTTCGGATAAGTGGGATTAGGATATGGATGGTCCATGTTTGCTCACTGTTAAAAGCCTTAAAAACCATCTCGTCTCACATGCTTACTCGCCTCCGGATTACAACTTTGAGTGGAACAATTTGGTTCTTAGGAAAGTTTCCATTCTTGCATGGAGGGCATCGAGAAACAGGCTTCCAACAGAGGACTTGCTAATCCGAAGAAACATTCTGATTAACTCTTGTTTGTGTTTCTTTTGTGGTGATTGCTTTGAAACAAGTGAACACCTACTCGTCTTGTGTGGTTTCTTACAAACAATGTGGCAATTTCTAGTGATGTGGTATAAAGTACCACCAATCTTTGCATTTAGCCTCAAAGACATGCTGATATACTAATCTAATCAATAATAAATCAAGTCATGAAGATCTAATTCTCCCAAAGATAGTGAATCTTGAACACTAACAGAAGATCTGCTTGGGTCTTGAAAGCTCTGTTGAGAAATTAGAGGCTCTGTTGATAAAGTCTGTTAAAGGTCAAAGCTCTGCTAAAGATTAAAGCACTGATGAGAAGACCAAACATCTGTTTGACCTAAACAGATGCTTCATGATCACAATCAGAGGTTTCCCAAAACAGATGTTAGTATTGCAAAAGTGGTTGTAAACAGTTCTTATGAGTCTTAGAACAGATGTTAAAAATGATCAGATGTTTGTAACATCTGAGAATCTTTTCTGTTTGGAATGTTAGATTTCACTATCAGAGTGATGTCAACCGTGGTTTTCGAACATATGTTTGTATTTACTATAAATAGATCTTCTCTGTTAAGATTTATTTATCACTTTTACAACACTCCTTTTGTACGAACAGATAGATAGTGATTAGACTGAGGGGGACTGATAGTCATACTTGTAATTCTAATCTTTTGATTATATTTGAAATATAGTAAGACAACTTTCCATATTTGTGTTTGTGTTTAATTTTTGTTGCATTCATTTAACTTCTTTCATCAATAAATATGATCAACTATACTATATTGTTTCACTGATAACACACACAACTACACACTCAGATTCCAACAATCAGCATAACCATATTCAAAAAACTAAAGGAAGAAAGAAGACATTTCATGGGTCGTTCTCTTGGCTTTATCGTGCACTTGGAAATTAAGAAATGATGTAGTTTTTAACGGCAAGGCACCTAATATGCAAAAAATCGTAGAGGAGATAAAAACGTTGGGATTCCTTTGGGTAAAATACCACTCAAAAGAATTTTCGATGACATGGGAACAATGGAATGTGTTTAATGTTTATTCTTAAGTCGGTCGGTGATGCATTTATACTTGTAGTTTTTGTTTTATGCAACTCTTAGTGGTTGTATCAGGTTTGTCTTGCGCCTTGCTAGGTAGCTTTTGATCATTAGTAAAAAAATTTGGTCGTTAAAAAAAGGTGTGTATGATCATCATCCCATAAGTTTGCAATCTTTTATTCATAAGTGTTTAATTGTCAATTTTTTTAAAGCTTTTTTTATACGTTTTATATTGTGTAATTAAACATTGAAAAAATATTCAGATAACTCATAAATCTATTTGCCCTTATTTTATTAACAATTAATTCATCTTTCCTCACGTACAATTCCAAATTTGGGCCATGTTAATAAATTGTTGGCCTATATTGATAAATATATAAGTTTTCAAATAAAAAGATTAAATTGTTGATCACGTAATATGATTTAAATATAAAAAGATATTTAAATTCATACTTGGGTTTACATTTGATTATTCTCAGTAATAACTCAAATTTTGTTACAAACACATCATGTTGTTTATCATAATGCTTAGAAATTCATAGATTCTTCAATTTTTTTGGTAATTTTATTTAAAAATATCATTATCATTATAAATAAAATATAAAATATAAAATATAAAAAATAATAAAAATATGGTTTTTGGTGAGGTTGATTTAAATATATAATTATCATTATAAATTATAAATATATTTGAACTAGGAGTTTATTTTATGGGAAGGTTTGATCTAATCTAACAAAAATTATTAGTCAATTTAAACATATAATTGAAGTAAGGGTGGATATTAAGAAAAGGATTTTAAAACAAGCAATGTTGTCATTCTATGATAGTAACTCGGTTTTAAAAAATAATAAAATTTAGTTTTTTTTTCTTAAAGTTGGTTTTTTAGAGATTATATGGTGTTAATAGGTAGCGTTATTTGGAATTGTTTATTAAAAGTAAGATAAGATCTATTTTTCTATTTTTTGGTAAAAGTATAAACTTGTAGTCAAATCAAGCCGGACTAATTTACTCTTCTAAGTTGTTATGTTTGAATCAACTTGATTTGTATATTTTTTTTTCAAATTTGAATTCGATTTCAAAAATTCTCTACATGTGTTTTGTCTACAAAGTCTAAGAAGCGTTGTGGACCATTGGATGAGTTTTATTAATGGTTGAGTATAACGGGTGGCATTATTGTGGTATGTGTGTTATAATTATTGATTAGTTTATTGAATAATGGGTACAAAGGTCAATTCAGCGTATCTTAAATTCAAAAACCCACATGTAAGTTTTCCCTGTCTTTTCTAAACGTCAATAACTTTTTATACGTATTTTTTTTAAAGTTGCACCATAATAACAAGCATTTTTTTAATCTTGAACATTAATACCGTATTGTTACATACTTACATACACACACATGTGTGTGTATATATATATATATATATATATATATATAGGGGATGGATAATGAAAAAACTACTTTAAATGAGAAAACCAAAAAAACTAACTAAAAAAGCCTAAAAAATACAATTTTTTTATTAAATTTCGCTACATTTTATGTATATTTTTTTTTCAAAAAAAAGTACTTCAGACGTGTAATAATACGAAAAAATCTAAACCACCTAACTCACCCCCCACCGACACTCCCCAAAAACCTAAACCCCCCACCCCCAAAAACCTAAATTCACCCTTTCACCAAAAGCCTAAACCCCCAAACCCCCCATAAGTACACATATAATGCACATGTGCAATACAAGTTTTTTTTTGTTTTTTATACATTAAAATTAGCGAAATTTTATAAAAAAAAAATGTAAAAAATTGGCATGTTTTTAGGCTTTTTTAGTTTTTTCATTTATATGTAGTTTTCTCATGATCCTCTTCGTGTATATATATATATATATATATATTACATTTCAACTAATTGATTTGTTTTACTAGTAATTGTGTGTTTTATATGGTGGCGTGTTTTGTAGTTTGGATTGTATGTCTTTTAAAGTTTAGATAATCTGTTTTAGGGAATTGTGTGTTTTATAGAGAGGAATTGTGTGTTTTAATAGGGCGTCTAGGTGAGCGTATATCATTTAAAGTTTGGATAATTTGTATTAAGGAACGATGTGCTTTACCAAATCATATAAAACACAATTTGATTGTTGCAAACTACATACAACACAATATTTACCAAATTTGAAATGATAAAACACTATGCGAGGAAATAAACACTTGTACATGCAGTTAAAATACTATGCGAGAAATAAACACTTGTACTGCATGTAAACAAACACAAACATCTAAAGTTAAAGAAATAATTCTAGGAAATTTTTAATTTTCGGGATCGTATATGAGGTCATATGCGATGAAGATGACAAAACGAATGGAAGATTGTCATGGGTTTTGAAGATCATATTATCAGTAGGGTTTCATAAAAAATCTCACATAAGTAAAATTGAATTACTGATATCATGAGTAACCTTCTTTTATAGTTAGTATTCTACCCTTTTTTGCAAAATAATAAAATTGTCACATGTCATCCATCTATGGCTTCTTACACTTTGTAGAAAAAATACATTTGTAGTCAACTCTCACCATATATATATATAGAGAGTTAGGTTCATTTGGGAACAACCCCCTTGATTTTGAACACTAGTGAACTATACATAGCCCTTGATTATCAATACATAAGTGTAAAATCAATGGTCAGGATTTGATGATGTAAATCAATGGCCAGGATTTGTTCACTCGGTTCACAAATACACTAATGTTCAATCTAGAACCCCGCCCTATGTATATATATATATATATATATATATATATATATATGGTTAGAATCATGTGTGAAGCTCCAGGGTAATTCAGAACATTGAGACTAATTCTGGACCACACATTTTTCCTAAGCAAAAATAATGTAAAAAAAATATTTATTTGGCTAAATTGCACATTTTTCTATTAAGTTTTTTTTTCTGAATTATACATATGTGTATATTGTTAATCTTTAATTATACATATGTGTATATATATATATATATATGTGTGTGTGTTTAAAATTGAAAAATAAGTATTGTGCATCTATATTTGATAATACACATATATGCAATGTTGTAGAAGGCGCTAGGCGATAGTCGGACGGTGAGGTACCCCCTAGGGATTAATCGGGATTAATCAGAATGGACTTTTTATGTATATTTTTACAAAATTATATAAATATATAGTTAACTTTATACTTTTTATATACAATTTTACAAGTTTGGGAACCCTATGTAAAGTTGTGAAAGATAGAGGGGGTTAAATGTTAAAATACCCAAACTTAATTAAACCCAACCCACCATCTCTTTCATTATACGCCGCTCTTCCCCTCTCATTAGACATGGCACACAAGAAAGAAGTCGTTGTAGCCCCAATTTTGGCTCCAAACGAGGTAAGAACTCATTCCATTAGATCGATTTGGTCCAATTTTGACCGATTAGGTCTGATTTTTGACTGATTTTCCCTGATTTTGACCGATTTGACCACTACCGCCTAGTTTGACCGATTTGCCAAAATCCAGGCGGCAGACCTCCATTGAGCATATAATCACCGCCCAGGGATCGCCTAGGCGCGATTTCTGCAACATTGCATATATGTACAAAATGTGTATAAACGATTCTACATTCATGTATATAATGAAACATTATTGTTCTGAACATGTTTTTTTCTAGGGTACATATGAGTAAATACGTGTTTAAAATTAAAAAAAAAATAAACAAGTATCTGTAAATGCACTGATTGATGATAGGTGTTGGATCTACCAACTTGAAGATGTCAAAGGGTCTTAAATTTAAACTTGTAATTTGTTTAAGTCTTTTATGATTCCGAGTTTGTAAACAACGCTTATGTAATTCTGAGTTTAAGTCCTAAACTCGGAAGGTCCTTTTGTGTTTTGTATACGTTCTAAATTTGTTAGATAAAATCGGATAGGGTTTATGTTGTTAGGTGGTCCGGGTTTGTTAAGTATAAACTCGGACAATGTTTGGACATGTGTTAGTTCGTATTTGTAATTGTGTAATCCGGAACTCATGTGTTCCGGATTTGGTCATTGTATAAATAGTTGAAATGAATGTAATGACGTGAGACTTTTTGGGAAACATTCTTGTGTAAGCAAACTTTCTAGAGAGAGAGAGAGAGAAACCCTACAAACTATGTATGTTCACCGTGTGTGTACGACGACTAACCAATCTGAGAATACTAAGTGTATTCTCAGATCGTGTTCATCTCTGTTCTTCTACTCCTTTTGTCTCGTGACCTATGCAGCGGTATGTTTCGCGTGGTGGATTCCGCGCATCACGTGTGTCGAGCAAAAGATCCGTATTCGATAGAGAGAGGTACGTATGCAACCTTACTGTCACACCCCGATATTTCCACGTATTACCGGTGGGGAGTATCGTGACGTAGTTGATATCATCATAGTCAAACAACACAATTTTAAATGCACAACGGAAGCAAAAGATAGATTTATTTCAACTGAATAAAATTATAATATTAAGTATCACAACGTAGTTGAAACAGATCCACAGGCGGATCAAATAAACAGAAAACGTAGTTCAACAGACTCAAAATGCATCCAAAGCTTGCGAGACTCTTAATGATGCTAAGGAGAGGCCAGCCTATTACGCGTAGTACCTGCACTTAACCTTTTTGGGAAAATACGTCAGTTTACACTGGTAAATACAATTAACTGACTCATTTTGAAAAGGTTTAGAAAAATTGATTTGAATGCACAAGGCACAAAACATTTTATAACTTGGGATAATTATTTATATATAAACTTGTAAAAGAATTACATGTTCGTTATACGTTCAGTAGCCCGGATTGACACCGGGTTAAAGATTAATAGACACACCACATGGTATAGTCCCGCGGCGGGTTATTCCCGAAACCGGCGGTTATACCTTATTATTTATTTATGCACTGTCGAGTGTACGCCTACACCCCGTGCTTAGGTTGTGGCCATTTCGTAAAATGATGCCAAGGATATCCGGGACATGGTCATTAACCCCCCAAAGGCTTTAAGCAAACAAAACAATTTAAACGGGATATTTCAATAATTTAACCTTCATACGATTAAAGATTCAATACCCGACCAAGCGGTATTTTATATACCGTACCCCAAGCCCGTATAGGGAAAATAAGTTAAAAGTATTTACCTTTGCAAGTATTAATCACAAATAGCAAGTGCGTGTAGCTTTTACCGGGTCTCCTATTCTGGAACAAAGGTTTTTAATAACCTATTAGATTCCTAACGGGTCTTAAATTAAGCCTAAACTTAGACCGGTTAGTTTTAAAGGAAGATACGGTTCAAACGCACGATTAAGCGAAGACCGGAATAGAATGTGATTTAGACCCGACAAGTTTGAAAACTTGTATAATATGGGTAAACTAAACACATTCTGGATTTTGAGACAAAAATGATAAGGTTTGACCCGTTTCGGTCAATTTATGCAAACTAGTTACATAAACCGAACCGAACGCGCAAGATGCGTAACGGGTAACCATATGAGTCATATACAGGTTTCCTAAGTTAATATGCCTTAAATATGTTGTGACATCAGTAAGATATCTTCTATTATGCCCGAAATGGATTTAAATTCAAACTATGCTCCGTAGGGGCATTTTGGTCATTTTAAAGGATATAAAAGAGTTTAAATAATAATCTGAGTTACAGGTCTGATATAATCAGTAAAAATATTTAATTTAATAAGTTATAACAGTAGGGTATTACATATATGTAAAATTTATCATTTAAAACCAAACTATGCACCTTAGGGGCATTTTGGTAATTTCACATAGGCTTAAAAGGTCAAAACTGGAAATCTGAGTTTAAAACTTTTGCTTACTGTTAATACATAAAAATTTACTGAAAGTATCAGTAGGCATCAAACCTTATATGTTTAAAATAGTTTTAATACATACTTTGCGTTAAAAACGCTTAAAAAGGCGGTTTTAAGCGATTTCTGGGTTTTATAAAGAGAGCTGATATTTTTATTATTCCAGAAAGCTAAAAATAATTTATTTATCATATTAGATCAGTAGAAAAAGGTTTGGGGTCCAAAATATTTGTAAAACTCATTTTATAGTTCAAAACGGCAAAACCGGCAATTACCGAGTCAAGCTTAGAACTCTATGTTATGCTCAGCCTAAAATTAAATAAAAATCTTCAAAAATCCCAAAATATTATATTACATCAGTGGGTAAAAATTTTGGTATCAAAAATCGGGTTTAGATAGGCTATATGCTAATTACGCCGTTTATTTAATAATGAGCATAACTCCTAATCTAGACCTCAAACTGATATCAAATTTTAGGGATAAGTCTATAAATTAGTAATGAAGGATTCTACTCTTTTACATTTTCAAAAATCACGTTTTAAAGTCAAAAGGGCATAATAGTCAACATTTAAGCATTTAACGGAAACATGCATATGAATCGGATAACTAATGAACCAAGTTGTACAACCTCAGAGGGTTACACTAACATGAAACCTGGTCCAAATAAAGCTCTAAGGCATTTCTAAACTATGCTCAAACGGGTCAGAACTGAAAGTCAAAGCAGAAGTCAAAATATGCGACTTTCGGTCCCGAACCGAGCCTAAACTGAAAATTGTCGGGTTGAACATGTTTAGACATGTTCTTACATTAATTACCAAGTTATATTAGTGATAAAACAGGTTGCATGGGTTCTACATTGCTAATTATGCATTAATTTGAAAATAAGCTTTCTGTTGACTTTTTAAGATAAACTTTGACCCGACAATTGACCTACTTAGAGTGGGAATCAGAGAGTACCCTTTTAAGGGTTTATTACCCACATAATTACCAACTCATAGGTATTTTTAATTCGAGATTTGACTGGACAATTATAGATTAATCTCGAAGTCAAACTCTAATTACGACGGTTTGACTTTAGGCTAATTAACTAGGCAAAACTGAATTAAAAAGGATTAAGGACACTTACAAGGGTCCTATGCACGATTAGGAAGCCTAAGGAATCTTGGTTACTGACCAGAGAGCTCCAGAAAGAAGTTTGTGAAGGCTTGCAAATGAATGGCACAAGAGTTGCAACATTGTTCTTCTTATATAGTGAATTCAATTGCTTAGGATGATGCCAAGCAAGTCTATGGTTGCAACCAGATGTTTACAGGTGCCCCTACTGCATGTAAATCCGTTTGTGCAGCCCCTAGTATCAGTTTACAGGTCCTAAAGGCGGTTACAGACCTGAACTGGCAGCTGCCAGGTGAATTCTGTCGCTGGCACTCTCACGCGGGCCGCGTAGCCCCATAGGACCATCTTACGCGGGCCGCCTGGCCTCCCAGAACAAGCCAAACAAGTTTCACTTAATTACATTTCAGCCCCTGGTCCTTTCTAACGTGGTTTTAAGTCTTGTTCTTGCATTTTTGGCCCTCTAACCTTACTTTTAAGGGCTCCAAGACATATACAAACATCGTTAAGTCCTCGGTTAACTTTATGATCACCCGTAAGGCCCTAGAATTCAACGTTGACGCCTTTAACCATTCGTATACGAATTTTATCATAACTTTCTCATACGATAACGAAACTTGGTGAAATTTTTACCACATATCCTAGTGAGTATAATTTATCGTTTCGAAGCTTCAGGTTCGCTAAAAGGTCACTCAGAGGTATACTTTAAACATGTTGACACTTTTAACCCCTGTAGTTTGTAATCTCTCACTTTCTTCCACAATTAGCTTCGTATGATCCATGATTCATTCGTTTAAGGGTATAAACATCGTATAGGGTTACAGTAAAGTATATTTATCCATTGTTGACACTTTGAACCCTTATATTCACATACTTTCTTTGTTTGTTTGTCAACTTTAGTCCCTCTAAAGTAATCTTTTACACGTTTAAAGCTTATGAAACGTGTCGATACATTATTGGACATAAATTTTCGAGGTGTTACATCCTCACCCCCTTAAAAGAAATCTCGACCTCGAGATTTACTGAAACAAATGAGGGTATTTTTCTTTCATTGTGGACTCTACCTCCCACGTATACTCGGGACCTCTACGAGCATCCCATTTAACCTTTACAATCGGCACTTGCTTCCTTCGAAGCTTCTTAACCTGTCGATCCTCGATTGACAAGGGTTTTTCAACAAACTTTAAGCTCTCATCTATGTGCACATCCTTATGTGACATGACTAGTGACTCATCAACTAGGCATTTCTTCAGATTGCAGATGTGAAATACATTGTGAATACCACTGAGCTCTTCAGGTAAGTTTAACTTATAAGCCACTGTTCCTACACATTCGATGATCTCGAATGGTCCTATATACCTTGGGCTTAACTCACCTTTCTTACCATATCACATCACTCCTTTCCAAGGTGATACTTTGAGCAAAACTTTATCACCAACCTCAAACTTTAGATGTTTTCGCCTTTTATCAGCATAACTTTTCTGCCTATCCCTGGTAGCTTTCAGGCGATCACGGATCTGGACAATCTTGTCCGTCGTTTCAAGGACTATATCAGGTCCTGATAACTGAGCTTCTCCTACTTCTGCCCAACAGATAGGCGTTCTGCATTTCCTACCATATAATGCCTCAAAAGGTGCTGCCTTAATGCTTGTATGGTAGCTATTGTTATAGGAGAATTCGATCAATGACAGGTGTTTATCCCAACTACCACCTAAGTCAATCAAACATGCTCGAAGCATGTCTTCCAAAGTTTGGATGGTACGCTCACTCTGTCCGTCCGTCCGTCTGAGGATGGTAAGCCGTACTAAAATTTAAGCGCGTGCCCAAAGACTGTTGGAAACTTTTCCAAAAATGTGATGTGTATCTAGTATCTCTGTCAGAGATAATAGACACTGGTACGCCATGAAGAGATAAAATCTTATCCACGTACAATTGGGCTAATATGTCGGAGCTATGAGTCTCCTTGATGGGTAGAAAATGTGCTGACTTAGTCAGTCTATCTACTATGACCCATATAGTATCATTTCATTTCTTTGTCTTTGGCAATTTGGTGATAAAATCCATTGTCACCATTTCCCACTTCCAGGTGGGGAGTTCAGGCTGTTGTAGCAAACCTGAAGGCTTTTGATGTTCAGCTTTGACTTGAGCGCACGTCAAACATTTAGCTACATAGGTAGCTATAGACTTCTTCAAGCCTATCCACCAATAATTTGCTCTCAGATCTTGGTACATCTTATCAGCTCCAGGATGAACGGAGTATTTAGAACTATGGGCTTCCTGGAGGATGACATCCCGAAGTCCTCCATACACTGGAACCCATATTCGTCCATTTAACCTTAGGATTCCGTCTTTGCCATAGGATAACTGCTCTTCAGTTACTCCTAGCGTTTCATCAGGATAGTTTGCTTCTAATACAGCTTCTTTCTGCGCAGCTAAAAACCTTTCATTCAAACTATTCTTTATCTCAATGCTCTTGGCATTGATTCTTATAGGCTTTACTCGTTCTTTTCTACTTAAGGCATCGGCAACCACATTTGCCTTGCCTGGATGGTATCGTATTTCACAGTCATAATCGTTCAAAGTTTCCATCCATCGTCGCTGCCTCATGTTCAAATCCTTCTGATTGAACAGATGTTGAAGGCTTTTGTGATCAGAATAGATCACACACTTAGTTCCATACAAGTAGTGCCTCCATAGTTTTAGTGCAAATACAACGGCACCCAACTCCAAGTCGTGGGTGGTGTAGTTCTTCTCGTGCACCTTTAATTGCCGAGAAGCATAGGCAATAACTTTGCCCTTTTGCATAAGCACACATCCCATACCTGTGTGCGATGCATCACAATATACTACAAATTCCTCTATTCCATCAGGAAATGTTAACACAGGTGCATTGCACAAATTTTGCTTGAGGATGTCAAAGGATTCCTGCTGCTTAGGGCCCCAGTCAAACTTAATATTCTTACGCGTCAACGAAGTTAGGGGCGCAACAATCCTTGAGAAGTTTTCAATAAATCGCCTATAGTATCCTGCCAAACCTAGAAAACTACGAATCTCTGTAGGCGTCTTTGGCTCCTGCCAATTCATAACAGCTTCAACCTTAGCGGGATCTACTTGGATACCACGCTCACTAACCACATGTCCAAGGAATTGGACTTCGCGAAGCCAGAATTCACACTTCGAAAATTTGGCATAGAGCTTTTCTTGATGAAGCAGTTTCAGGATGCATTGAATATGTTTCTCATGGTCAGCTTGACTCTTCGAGTAAATGAGAATTTCATCGATGACGAACTTATCTAGGCAGGGCTTGCAAACGCGATTCATGAGATCCATGAACGCCGCTGGTGCATTAGTGAGCCCAAAAGGCATCACTAGGAACTCGTAGTGACCATAACGAGTCCTAAATGCAGTCTTGTGTACATCTTCCTCTTTAACCTTCAGCTGATGATAGCCTGACTCAAGTCGATCTTAGAGAAGTAAGTTGCCCCTTGCAGTTGATTAAACAGATCGTCGATCCTGGGCAATGGATATCTATTCTTGATAGTGACCTTGTTAAGTTCGCGATAGTCGATGCATAGACGCATCGACCCATCCTTCTTCTTCACAAATAGGATTGGTGCTCCCCATGGAGACGAGCTAGGTCTAATGAAACCTTTTGCCAACAATTCATCTAACTGAGTCCTTAACTCTTTCATCTCTGTTGGTGCTAACCTGTAAGGTGCCCTTGCAACAGGTGCTGCTCCTGGAATAATGTCAATTCTGAATTCTACTTGACTATCTGGTGGCAAACCAGGTAGTTCTTCAGGAAATACTTCGGTGTATTCAGAAATGACGGGGATGTCTTCAATCTTAGGCTTCGGCTCATCAATAGTTACTTGTGCTATGTAAATGACACAACCCTTTTTCATACACCTTGAAGCCTTAAGCATAGACACTTGCTTAGGCAATCCATACTGAGTATCTCCCTGTATGGTGAGTGGCTCACCATACGGAGTTTTGATCACCACTTGCTTTTTGTCACACACAATCTGAGCTTGGTTATGGGATAACCAATCCATGCCTATTACTATGTCGAAACCGGCTAACTTCAAAGGAAGTAAGGACAAAGGAAAAGAGTGGTTCCTAATGGATATGAAACATCCATCTAACACAGTTGATGCGGTTTCTATGGTGCCATCGGCTAATTCAACCTCATATTTTATGCTTAGGGTTCTAACAGGTAGGTTTAACAACTTACAAAACTTATTATCAACAAATGACTTATCTGCTCCCGAATCAAATAACACCCTTGCATAAACGTCATTAATAAGGAAGGTACCTGTTATGACATTATCATTCTGGACCGCCTCCTTTGCGTTCATCTGTAAGACCCTAGCATTGGTATTTTTCCCTTCCTCAGCTTTCTTAGCAAACTTTGGGCAGTTGGACTTGATATGCCCTTTTTCATTGCAGTTATAACAAGTAGCATCCTTGATTTTCTTACAGTCTAAGGTCTTGTGCTCAGAGGATTTACAAATCCCACAAACTCTTGGCTGTGACTGGGATTTCGATTCATATTTGCACCACCCGAAGTGGTGCTTCTTACAGACCTTACACTTGGGCTTATCACCCGACTGGTGACCATCCTTCTTAGTTCCAGAACTCTTCTTGTGATCATTGTTTTCTTTACGCTTCTTGTCTGAACGTCGTGAGTTGTCATCCTCACGCTTTCTCTTCTCAGCGTTTGTGTTTCTAAGCGATCTCTGCCTGACCGCGTCCAAAGTAAGGGACAATGATATATCAGCTGCAGACCAAAAAGTAGCTGGTCTGGAGGCCTTCACACTCGCTTTGATCTCTGGGGCTAAACCCCCAATGAAACGAGCTATCCTTTTGGGTTCCGGTGTCACAAGATAAGGAACCAACCTTGACATTGTATTGAAGCTCGTAAGGTAGGCTTGACAATCTAGATTCTTCATATCTAAAGACAAGAAATCAGACTCAATCTTTTCAACCTAATGCTGAGGGCAGTAGTTCTCCTTGATGAGAGCAACAAATTGATCCCATGTTAAATTGTACAGTGGGATTTTTCCGGTGGCCTGGATCAAAGATCTCCACCATGCTAATGCCTCGCCTTTGAATGACTGAGATACAAACTTTACCACATCCTTATTAGCACAACCACTGATATCTACTATTGTGTCCATCTCATCTAACCATGACATGCAGTCGACTGCTCCTTTCTCCCCAGTAAAATCCCTGGGTTTGCAGGAAACAAAGTACTTATAGGTGCAACCTTTAGCACGTGGTTCTTGGTTTAGCACAACTTTCTTAGATGGAACACTCCTCTGGTTCGTTGAGTGATGGGAATCACTCTTGTGAGCAGTATGAGTCTTTGAGGGTGGTTTAGAGTGTGGTACGGATTGGGTCCTTACATGGGTACCACTGGATTCATTGAACTGTCTCTCCAAAGCTCGTGTGACAGCATTATCTATTAATGCTTGTAACTCTGCTCCTGCTACGTTGACTCTGGAGGTGTCATGATTATCTCTGGGGTGGCTGTTGGCTTCGTCTGACCCGGCCATGTAGCTTGATTGCTACATAAAATAATGATTTTAATTCATTCAGAGGTCTATAACAGTTTTATCATTCCAGATGATTTATTAATCATGGTATTTAAGGACCATTATTGATTAATTTGCTAAGCATATATATATTCAGGATATTATAATAATCCTTAGTTAAAATTAAAAATCTATTAATGGCAAAAAGGCCTAGTCACGTGGACGGTTTCAAATCTTTAATCATGATCTTATAAGGTCATGGTATTGAGCTTTTAATTATAATTCATTACCTCTTCTTAACAGGGGTCGAAGACCACGACTGTCTTTTGTCTTATATGACAATGAGTATAGCCCGTAGGCGTTATATCCCCAATGGATGTTTTAATTAATAAAAAAAAGTTGGAAGAATCCAATATAAGGATGACTCATGCGATTTTATCGAATCACATTTTGTTAAGAGTGTTAACATGTTTTCAGATGTTAACAAGGATTTGAACCTTTCGAATAGGTTTTACCATCTTGGCCATGTCTGCAACGACATATAGACTAGGTTTTACCTTTAAGATTCTTTTTAATATTTAACGCAGAACAATCCTAAATTGAGGTGTTAATAAGGAACTGAATCTAATTTGAGGAATTACCATCTTGGCCCTGTCTTATAATGACACATGGCTAGGTTTTGTCCCTTTTTAGATTTTTTTTATCATTTTATTATAATGATAGGTTTTAGAAAGGAACGTTATATTTTCATTTACTTTACATATTATATTTATGTATATAATTTAATAAAAATGAAAATTTAAATTAAATCATCCCACTACAAAAATTAACCAAGTACATATTTGCCCTAAACGAGACTTCTACAAGAATAACATGCCCGCGCAGGGGCTTAAACAGAAATAACATACCCGCGCAGGGGTTAAACAGAAAAACATGCCCACGCAGGGGCGGAATACAGAAAGACATGCCCACGCAGGGGCTGAATACAGAAACAAAAGTCCACGCAGGGACTTGACCACAACACTAAAATAAACAAACAAATAAAGGATTTAATGGTCCTTTTTGCTTTTCCCTTTAATTAAGTTTTCCAGACTCTTGAACATCCCTCGGTTTTTCCTGCGGTCTTCCCGCACTTCCTGCCGCACCTCCTTAATCCTTTGAAGGATCTCCTGATGCTGTGGTGGCGACATTGCTGGCGGCTGCGGGGGTTGCTGATATAGCGGAGGTTGAGGAGGTGGCGGTTGATGATACCCATATGGTGGGTACCCATAGTGTGAGTATCCGGTTTAATATGGGATCCCAAAGGATCCTTCCTGATGATGGGCGTTGTAGTTTGCTGCTGCTACTAGGTAAGGGTCGGCCTCTACATAGTTGTAGTTCGTGTGGACTGGCTGTTCAAATGGATTATATGCTGCCGCACCGGTGTATGTAGGAATTGGGTCTCCAAAGCCCAAAGGCGGTGGCGCGACAGGAGCAGAGTTTACTTCCGAGACGGGGTTTGAAGGTCCACCCATCTGCGGGTCTTCATGGAGTGGTGGGTAGTGGCTGCCACTTGAGGGTTGAGGGGTGCTGATTCGCACACCTACTCGCACGAACATCCGTGCGTTCGATCTTCTTCGCCTCGGTGGCTCCGGAGGCTGCTGCGGGGCTGGTTGTGGTGGCGGAGTGACCGCTACAAAACGGGAATCCTCGGAGGGATCCTACTGTGGCTGTGGTGAGCTGTGGTAACTGGGAGTAAACACCCAGTCGATCTGTCGGAACCTTTCTCCATAGCTGTCGGGACCATTATAAGGTGATCCCACGAAAGGTGACCCATCCGAAATTTCGATGGGATGGTTAGGGGTTCCGGACGGTGGCACTGCGGGATCGGTGTCCTCATCCATGTCCATTGCATGGTCGCCTGAGAAGTGGTCTTCAGGTCCAAGTGGGTTAAAACCCACTGGTTCTCCAAGGTAGTTTGCCGGGTTGAACCGGCTCTGAAAAAAAGGCATTGGGTCATCAAAAGGTGAGTTGTGACCCTGGAGAGGAATGTAAGATTGGTGGGAATTATGGGGCTCGTTTTCAGAATGAGGCCCAAAGGAGCTTTGAAACAAAGGGGGGAGCTCAACGAAACTGAGCGCCTTGCTGGTTCAGTATAGGTCCTCCAGTTATCTTGAGGACTCCGGCTATGGGAATCTGACGGTGTTCACCGGTGCGAAGGCCCGGCCTCATGATCATTCGGGGCGACGAGTAGCCCCTTGCCTCTTCCTCTCCCTCTTACTCTTGGTGGCATCTTTTAACCTGTCAACATAAACAAAGATAACAACAAGGGATATATATAAAAGACAAAAATAAAAATAAATCGGGATTTGTCCAAAGTTCTTTGTCTAGACTCGAAAATTTAGGAATGTGTAACTGTGTAACTGAAATTAAACACAAAAGGCTAGTGTTTAATTCACTCAGGGTTGGCTCTGATACCAACCTGTCACACCCCGATATTTCCACGTATTACCGGTGGGCCCGGTGGGGAGTATCGTGACGTAGTTGATATCATCATAGTCAAACAACACAATTTTAAATGCACAGCGGAAGCAAAAGATAGATTTATTTCAACTGAATAAAATTGTAATATTAAGTATCACAACGTAGTTGAAACAGATCCACATGCGGATCAAATAAACAGAAAACGTAGTTCAACAGACTCAAAATGCATCCAAGCTTGCGAGACTCTTAATGATGCTAAGGAGAGGCCAGCCTATTACGCGTAGTACCTGCACTTAACCTTTTTGGGAAAATACGTCAGTTTACACTGGTAAATACAATTAACTGACTCATTTTGAAAAGGTTTAGAAAAATTGATTTGAATGCACAAGGCACAAAACATTTTATAACTTGGAATAATTATTTATATATAAACTTGTAAAAGAATTACATGTTCGTTATACGTTCAGTAGCCCGGATTGACACCGGGTTAAAGATTAATAGACACACCACATGGTATAGTCCCGCGGCGGGTTTTTCCCGAAACCGGCGGTTATACCTTATTATTTATTTATGCACTGTCGGGTGTACGCCTACACCCCGTGCTTAGGTCGTGGCCATTTCGTAAAATGATGCCAAGGATATCCGGGACATCGTCATTAACCCCCCCCCCCCAAAGGCTTTAAGCAAACAAAACAATTTAAACGGGATATTTCAATAATTTAACCTTCATACGATTAAAGATTCAATACCCGACCAAGCGGTATTTTATATACCGTACCCCAAGCCCGTATAGGGAAAATAAGTTAAAAGTATTTACCTTTGCAAGTATTAATCACAAATAGCAAGTGCGTGTTGCTTTTTCCGGGTCTCCTATTCTGGAACAAAGGTTTTTAATAACCTATTAGATTCCTAACGGGTCTTAAATTAAGCCTAAACTTAGACCGGTTAGTTTTAAAGGAAGATACGGTTCAAACGCACGATTAAGAGAAGACCGGAATAGAATGTGATTTAGACCCGAAAAGTTTGAAGACTTGTATAATATGGGTAAACTAAACACATTCAGGATTTTGAGACAAAAATGATAAGGTTTGACCCGTTTCGGTCAATTTATGCAAACTAGTTACATAAACCGAACCGAACGCGCAAGATGCGTAACGGGTAACCATATGAGTCATATACAGGTTTCCTAAGTTAATATGCCTTAAATATGTTGTGACATCAGTAAGATATCTTCTATTATGCCCGAAATGGATTTAAATTCAAACTATGCCCCGTAGGGGCATTTTGGTCATTTTAAAGGTTATAAAAGAGTTTAAATAATAATCTGAGTTACAGGTCTGATATAATAAGTAAAAATATTTAATTTAATAAGTTATAACAGTTGGGTATTACATATATGTAAAATTTATCATTTAAAACCAAACTATGCACCTTAGGGGCATTTTGGTAATTTCACATAGGCTTAAAAGGTCAAAACTGGAAATCTGAGTTTAAAACTTTTGCTTACTGTTAATACATAAAAATTTACTGAAAGTATCAGTAGGCATCAAACCTTATATGTTTAAAATAGTTTTAATACATACTTTGCGTTAAAAACGCTTAAAAAGTCGGTTTTAAGCGATTTCCGGGTTTTATAAAGAGAGCTGATATTTTTATTATTCTAGAAAGCTAAAAATAATTTATTTATCATATTAGATCAGTAGAAAAAGGTTTGTGGTCAAAAAGATTTGTAAAACTCATTTTATAGTTCAAAAGGGCAAAACCGGCAATTACCGAATCAAGCTTAGAACTCTATGTTATGCTCAGCCTAAAATTAAATAAAAATCTTCAAAAATCTCAAAATATTATATTACATCAGTGGGTAAAAATTTTGGTATCAAAAATCAGGTTTAGATAGGCTATATGCTAATTACGCCGTTTATTTAATAAAAAACTTTCTAATTACGCTAATTAGCATAACTCCTAATCTAGACCTCAAACTGGTATCAAATTTTAGGGATAATTCTATAAATCAGTAATGAAGGTTTCTACTCTTTTACATTTTCAAAAATCACGTTTTAAAGTCAAAAGGGAATAATAGTCAACATTTAAGCATTTAACGGAAACATGCATATGAATCGGATAACTAATGAACCAAGTTGTACAACCTCAGAGGGTTACACTAACATGAAACCTGGTCCAAATAAAGCTCTAAGTCATTTCTAAACTATGCTCAAACGGGTCAGAACTGAAAGTCAAAGCAGAAGTCAAAATATGCGACTTTTGGTCCCGAACCGAGCCTAAACTGAAAATTGTCGGGTTGAACATGTTCTTACATTAATTACCAAGTTATATTAGTGATAAAACAGGTTGCATGGGTTCTACATTGCTAATTATGCATTAATTTGAAAATAAGCTTTCTGTTGACTTTTTAAGATAAACTTTGACCCGACAATTGACCTACTTAGAGTGGGAATCAGAGAGTACCCTTTTAAGGGTTTATTACCCACATAATTACCAACTCATAGGTATTTTTAATTCGATATTTGACTGGACAATTATTGATTAATCTCGAAGTCAAACTCTAATTACGACGGTTTGACTTTAGGCTAATTAACTAGGCAAAACTGAATTAAAAAGGATTAAGAACACTTACAAGGGTCCTATGCACGATTAGGAAGCCTAAGGAATCTTGGTTACTGACCAGAGAGCTCCAGAAAGAAGTTTGTGAAGGTTTGCAAATGAATGGCACAAGAGTTGCAACATTGTTCTTCTTATATAGTGAATTCAATTGCTTAGGATGATGCCAAGCAAGTCTATGGTTGCAACCAGATGTTTACAGGTGCCCCTACTGCATGTAAATCCGTTTGTGCAGCCCCTGGTATTAGTTTACAGGTCCTAAAGGCGGTTACAGACCTGAAATGGCAGCTGCCAGGTGAATTCTGTCGCTGGCACTCTCACGCGGGCCGCGTAGCCCCATAGAACCATCTTACGCGGGCCGCCTGGCCTCCCAGAACCAGCCAAACAAGTTTCACTTAATTACATTTCAGCCCCTGGTCCTTTCTAACGTGGTTTTAAGTCTTGTTCTTGCATTTTTGGCCCTCTAACCTTACTTTTAAGGGCTCCAAGACATATACAAACATCGTTAAGTCCTCGGTTAACTTTGTGATCACCCGTAAGGCCCTAGAATTCAACGTTGTATACGAATTTTATCATAACTTTCTCATACGATAACGAAACTTGGTGAAATTTTTACCACATATCCTAGTGAGTATAATTTATCGTTACGAAGCTTCAGGTTCGCTAAAAGGTCACTCAGAGGTATACTTAAAACATGTTGACACTTTTAACCCCTGTAGTTTGTAATCTCTCACTTTCTTCCACAATTAGCTTCGTATGATCCATGATTCATTCGTTTAAGGGTATAAACATCGTGTAGGGTTACAGTAATGTATATTTATCCATTGTTGACACTTTGAACCCTTATATTCACATACTTACTTTGTTTGTTAACTTTAGTCCATCTAAAGTAATCTTTTACACGTTTAAAGCTTATGACACGTGTCGATACATTATTGGACATAAATTTTCGAGGTGTTACACTTATAGTATCATACATATATATTTGATAATATACGTATATGTGTAAATTAAAAATTGACAATATACACATGTGTAATTCTAAATAGAAAAAACCCTCTTAATTACCATGTGTTTATCTTAGGATTCCAACCTATATGTGTGTGTGTGTGTGTGTGTAAAACAAAAAGGAAATTATAAATATTGTAAGAATTGCAAGAACTCGTGTAAAAACTAATCAAAATATATACTTTTTTGTTTTATTAACTTTATTATAATTATAATACAACTTAAATTTTTTATCTCCTACCCGACCTAAAACCCATAGGATAATTATCCGTCGGATGTCAGGCATACCCACAGATTTTGGATTTAGCCGTTAGTTTCATAAAAAAAAATATACGTTATGTATACACGACACAAACCATGTCAAGTATCTATAAAAGTTAGTACTAAAAGCATTGGCGGATCTAGACAATCATTATAGGGACAACGTTTCAAAAAAAAATTCTAAAGGGGTAACGAAATCGAAAATACGTGGAGCAACGGGGGTTAGCCTTTGTTACACTCTATATCCGCCACTAACTAAAAGGATGAGATTATAGCATTGAAAACAAAAGAGAAACTGGTTGCATAACAATGAAATTCACAAGATGCTTATAGGTTTACGAGTGGATAGCAAGGAAGATAGAGGCATTGTTTTCTTAGGAGATCGTAAGAATTATGTATATAATCGGGTAAACGAGTATATGTTATCAGCTAATCAGGTATACGACCAAATCTCAGACCCGCAAATAAAATAAAAAATAATCTCATATCTTAATACTCGACGATACCCGTCACAGATGTTTCTGGTTTCAAGTATCCCTATTGGGTTGGGGATTTATTGCCATCCCTAGGGGTGAGATCACATAAAAATGAGAATTAACCTACCAAACGTACGAAATGAGTAATTAAGAGAAAAATCCACGCAGTGACAATATTTTAAATATATTAAATCTAGTTACAAATGGCGTAAATTTAAATATCATTGTAATTCTACTTATGCAAACAATTGTGCTACTTATAACCCTAAAACACTTTACAAAACGATGATGTGTTATTTACAATTTTGACACCGTATCCTTTTTCTCCTTTGATTTTCACGCTTCGCAAGTTAATTCTATGTTTATTTGATCCAAACACTATATATTACATAAACATTACATAATAATAGACTTTTCTAGGCTCACGAGATGGCTCAAGTTCAAATAGTGAAGCTGGGGATCAAGATCGGGCACACTTGTTAACCAAACTTATTTTCAGGCTCGAGCTCGTCTAAATTCAACTAAACTTAAGATTTTATCGAGTTGATCTTTTGTGGCACATAAACAGTTTGGCTTGTTAAGACTCCTAAAAATGTCTCTACTCTTTCTTTCGCTAATTATTACTAACTAGCGTTTATCCCCCCGCGTTGCAGGGCATGAGTCGTAAAACCGTGCAAGGTTGCAAGCAAACGGTGACTAAAATCGACAAAAAAAATGTAAAGCAACAATGTTAATTTATGTTGTTACGTGACGTAAAACGCAGGTAAAGACAAACGCAAACTTATACCACGACCCGTCGTAAAATGTAAACAAACTAAATGTATACCAACGTTGTCGCAACCCCGACCCCTGCCCCGAGAGGCGGGCGGCCGCGAGCTACTCAGAGCTGGTGGTATCGGTGTTTATTAATTTGGCAACGGAATTTACATCAGGACCGTAGTTAGGAAATAGTTTATCAGAGTAAAACACCACATTTTTATAATAATAAATACATGGGAAAACCCAAGTTTCCATTACAACATGTTTATAGGGATAAACCCTAATTTATTAAAACAAAACTTCTTCTTTATTTAGGTAACTTTTATAGCCACTTTTTCAAGCCTTCAGTGCTCTCCAGCTGGCTTCTAATTGGCTTTCACATTTTGCTACCTAAAACGCGTTTAAAAACATTTTATCAGCAAGAAATACTGGCGAGTGAATCCCAGTTTAATCAAAAAAAGTTTTATCATTTTACACATTTGAGGTTTTGTAAAATAAGTTTACAAAAAGAGGAATTACTCACATTGCTATTTTAGGTATTTCCTGTTAACTTCCTGGTTATAATCTATTAAATTAAACAATGCACACGGGTTAGTATAATAACCCAATTTACATTAGCTATACCCTCCCCCGAGACAGAACTCCAACGACTGAGTCAGGCAGAGCCTTGACATGCGTTACGGAGCTCTAGATCAATCAGGCAGAGTAACTAATACGTAACCGTGGGTTATAATACTTACAACGAGTCAGAGCTTCACGAATTAGGGGTGTATTACTCGAAAGAAACGAAGATATAGAGAGACATAAATTTCGATCGAAATGGTACAGAAATTCAAGTCCCAGGCCAGGCTATTTATACCCAAAATTGGACTCTCCCGCGTGTCGCGACAGGATCTAAGGATCCTTCCGTGTGTCGCCTGAGAGACCTATTTCGCCTAGACCTGCCTTGTTGTGTTTCTAGCCTTGTGGTGTCGACGACTTCGGGTTTTGACACGTATAGGTACCCTTCGCGTGTCGCAGAAGGTTTAGGGGTACCCCCCATGACCCCCCCCCCCCAAACCCTAATCCTGATTTTTCGTTTTGGTTTGTGTCGTACATGTTTTGGGTCTCAACTAGGGTTTCTTATAATGTGTTTTTGAGTGTTGTTACATCTTCCCCACCTTATTTTAAATCTCGTCCTCGAGATTCACTGGAATAGGTATGGATACTTCTTTTGCATTTCTGACTCGAGCTCCCAAGTGTACTCTGGTCCTCTCTTGGAATCCCATTTTACTTTGACTAGAACTAATCTCTTGTGTTTGAGATTCTTGATCTTTCTGTCTTCAATCTGTAGTGCTTTCTCCACAAACTTAAGTTTCTCATTTACCTCTATGTCCTTAAGAGGTACCACTAATGATTCATCTGCTAAGCACTTCTTGAGATTACATATATGAAATACATCATGTATTCCTGCCATTTCTTCTGGCAGTTGTAGTTGATAAGCGACTGGTCCTATTCTTCTAATAATCTCAAAAGGTCCAACATACATGGGACTTAGCTTTCCCCTTTTGATGAATCTAACTTTTCCTTTCCATGGCGAAACTTTTAATAATAATTTATCTCCTACTTGAAATTCCAACGGTTTTCGCCTGTTATCAGCATAACTCTTTTAACAATCGCGTGCTGCTTTTAGTCTTTCCTTGACTTGAATAATCTTGTCCGTTGTTTCTTGTACTATATCTGGTCCGGCACTTTCGTCCATAAAGTGCTTCGAATGGTGCAGCATTGATACTGGTATGATAGCTGTTGTTATAGGAAAATTCTATTAATGGTAGGTGATCGTCCTAATTTCCTTCGAAATCAATTACACAAGCTCTAAGCATATCTTCCATTGTCTGAATTATTCTTTCGCTTTGTCCATCAGTTTGAGGATGATAAGCAGTGCTTAGATTTAACTTGGTTCCCATTGCTTTTTGGAAACTAGTCCAAAAATGAGAAGTAAAACGGCTATCTCTATCAGACACAATAGATAAAGGAATTCCATGTAGTGAAACTATTTCATTCACATATAACTTGGCTAATTATTCCATACTGAAAGTTTCCTTCATCGGTAAGAAATGAGCTGACTTGGTTAATCGGTCTACAATCACCCAGATTGTATCATTTCCCTTTCTTGTCTTAGGTAATTTGGTAACAAAGTCCATTGTTATCAATTCCCATTTCCATATTGGCATTTCTAGTTGCTGCAATAAACCTGAGGGTTTCTAATGTTCAGCTTTAACTTGTGAACATGTTAGACACTTGGCAACATAAGCTGCTACATCCTTTTTCATTCCTATCCACCAGAAATTCTTTCTTCAGTCTTGATACATCTTATCACTTCCAGGATGTATCGTATACTTAGACTTATGGGCTTCTTCTAAAATTCGGTGGCGTAGGTGTCCTCGTTTGGGTATCCAAATTTTTTTCTTATGGAATCTCCAAATTCCATCTGTTCCTTATTCTAATTCCTTAAGCATTCCTTTTAATTTTTCAGTATCATCCTTGATTACTGATTCTTGTACTTCTCTAATCTTTTCATTTAAATCTATCTCCAGATTTAATTTAACAGAACGTACTTTTTTTTGGCTTTTCATGATATTTCCGACTTAAAGCATCAGCTACTACATTAGCCTTTCCTGCATGATACTGGATATTATAATCACAATCACTAAGAATTTCCATCCAGCGTCTCTGTCTCATATTTAATTCCTTTTGCCCAAAAACATATCTTAAACTCTTATGATCGGTGAAAATGGTAAACTTACTACCGTAAAGATAATGTCTCCAAATCTTAAGGGCAAAGATTATGGCTCCTAACTCTAGATCATGCGTTGTATAATTCTCTTCATGATTCTTAAGTTGTCTAGAAGCATAGGCTATAACCTTTTGACGTTGTATTAACACACATCCATAACCTAACTTAGAAGCGTCACAATAGACTACAAAGTCTTCAGTTCCTTCTGGTAACGCTAGTATGGGTGCGTTAGTTAATCTTTGCTTAAGAATTCTAAAGGCTTCTTCCTGTTTTGGTCCCCGTTCAAACTTAACAGATTTACAGGTTAGTTTTGTTAAGGGAATGGCTATTCTAGAAAAATCTCGGATAAATAGTCTATAATAACCTGCCAGTCCTAGAAAACTTCTTACTTCTGTTGGCGACTCAGGGACTTTCCATTTAGTAATCGCCTTGATCTTTGTGGGATCTACATGAATTCCTTCATGATTAACTAAATGTCCAAGGAATTGCACTTTTTCTAACCAAAATTCACATTTCGAAAATTTAGCGTAATACTTTTCCTTTCTCAATAATGTAAGGAGTGCATGCAGATGCGCTGCATGTTCCTCTTTACTCTTAGAGTAAATGAGAATATCATATATAAAGACAATTATGAATTTATCCAGATATGGTTTACATATTTTGTTCATCATGTCCATAAATGCGGCTGGGGCATTGGTTAAACCAAATGGCATGACGGTAAATTTATAATGGCCATACCTTATTCTAAAGGCAATTTTAGGAATATCCTCTTCCTGTGCCTTCAATTGATGATATACTGAGCGTAATTCGATCTTAGAAAAGAATCGAGCTCCTTGAAATTGATCAAACAAATCATCGATTCTCGGTAAGGGGTACCGATTTTTAATCATGACTTTGTTTAGTTCTCGGTAATCAATGCACATACGCATTGATCCACCTTCTTTTTGACAAACAAAATTGGTGCTCCCCATGGTGATGAACTAGGCTGTATGAATCCTTTTTCCAAAAGTTCATCTAACTATTTCTTCAGTTCTTGCATCTCTGTTGGTGCCAAACGGTAAGGTACCTTGGCAATTGGTGTTGTCCCTAGTAGTAGGTGGATTCTAAATTCGACTTCCATGTCCGGCGGTAGTCCAGGTAACACTTCTGGAAACACATCGGAGAATTGAGATACTACGGGAATATCTTTCAATTCTCGGCCTTTAGTGTTAATGATTATGGAAATCATATACACTAGTGACCTTTTTCTTGCACAACTTGTTGTTTTCAACACAGAGATGAATTTCGTGGATCGAGATGGCTTATCTCCTTTAATTGTGATATTCTCACCTTTTGATGAGTTTACTTGGATTGACTTTTGATCACATAGAATACTAGCTTTATTGGCTACTAACCAATCCATTCCTAATACGATATCAAATCCAGCAAGATTTATTGGATAAAGATTAGCAATAAAATTATGGTTTAAAATTTCTATTCTTGCTCCCTGCAAGATTTCTGTAATCTTGACGGATTCTCCATTTGCCGTTTCTACTAGGCATTCTTGTTGAAGTTTAGTTAATGGTTGATTGAGAAGTTTGCAAAATGAAGTATTAATAAAACTTTGGTTTGCACCAGAGTCAAATAATACTTTAGCAAAAACATCATTAACTAAAAACGTACCGGCAATCATGTTCGGAATCATCTTGGTTTCTTCTGCAGTTAGAACAAATGCTCTAGCATTCTTGGTAGTCTTGTTGTTCATGGCTGGTGCTAGTTTCGGATAGTTCGGCTTGATATGCCCCTTTTCTCCACAGTTGAAGCATACTCCATTACTGGGTTTCTTCCTTCAGTCTTCTTCCTTGTGTCCCGGTATTTTGCAGAAGTTGCAGTACGTAGCACATCTCCCTGAATGCTTTTTCTTGCAGGACTTACAGTAAGGTGTAGAAGTAGAACCTATGTTTTTCCCACGGTTGGAATTACCGTAGCGAAATTCTTGGGTAAGCTTGTGAGCTAGATTCTTCCTCTGGTTTTCTTCTTGTATACGTACTAGTTCATCAGTCAAGGTATTTGCCAGTTCTACAGCTTCTTCAATGGTTTGTGGTCTAGCTACCTTGACTACATGTCTAATCTCACTAATTAATCCAAAGATGTAACGGGAGATTAATACTGGTTCTGGTGAGGCTAGGGTTGGCACTATTCTAGAATATTCGAAAAATACGGTAGTGTAACCCTTACTGTCTACTCCAGTCATTCTAAGGTTTAAGAACTTATTAGCAATTTGTTCTTTTTCATTGGGAGGACAAAATTTTCTTTCAACCATATTCTTAAATTCAGTCCATTCCATATTACAGACTCTGTCACTCCCCCTAGACTGGAGAATAGTGTTCCACCATTCTAGAGCTGCATTCTTAAAAAGATTGGAGGCAAACATGATTTTATCTTCCTCTGCACATTTGCTTGTTTTTAAGACTGCCTCAGTCTTTTCTATCCAACGTAGAGCTGCAATGGCTCCTTCATTGCCCGAGAATTCCATTGGTTTACAAGACCAGTATTCTTTGTAAGAACAACCACAAGACATGGTTCTTCTTCTTTTTGGAATAGGCAATTGAAGTAATGGTCCATTGTTTACGCTGTAACTGGGCTCAGTAGGTGGCAGTTTACTTCCACTGTTAGTTTTATTATTTTTTGCTTCCATAACCGTTTTGATAATATATGGCATAACGTCTATAATCCCTTGTGCCACCATTTGTTGGATGGAACTGTTATCTAATTGGTTCCCGTTATTATCGTTATTCGGGTTTTCCTGATTCACTTCGTTGTCCATCTAGATTATAAACATTTACCAAGTATTAATATCACAGAACAAGATTTAATGCGAACAATCACACAAACAAACATGTTGATCAAAATCGTCGTGCATTGCGACATTTACTCTATTTCATATATATATTACATGCTACAACTGGAATTTAGAATACAATACTAGTTATGCATCAGTAAGTATTATTATTACTTTTATTACTAAGGGTTCATCCGGTACTGCATGTTTCGCTCGTCATACTTCCAAACGAGCCTTTCCCCTATTTGTATGATTCTTTCTCCCTCATCTAATAACTCCTCACCAAAAGTGCGGAGTTCCTGCACGTTTT
The DNA here is from genome assembly GCA_030545235.1 of Helianthus tuberosus. Classification (NCBI taxonomy): domain Eukaryota; kingdom Viridiplantae; phylum Streptophyta; class Magnoliopsida; order Asterales; family Asteraceae; genus Helianthus; species Helianthus tuberosus. The sequence goes on from CM060436.1 coordinate 31,479,327, forward strand.
CGGTACTCATAGGTGGTGGTGGTGCGGGTATTGGGTCAGGGTACGGTGGTACGGGTTCTCCATATGGGTATGGGTTTTCTAGTATTTCCCGAACATACTGATCGGCATCCCAAAATGGATCTAGAGGGTCAAGGTTGGGGTATGGTGCTAATGAGTTTGGTATGGGTTCCTCCTGCGGGTAGAGTTCTCGATAATCCCTATGCTCATCATTCCAGGGGTCATAAGCTAAAGGATTTGGTGCTGGGATTCTAGGGATTTCGTTTGGGTCGAAGGCGGGTATGGGAAGCTGGTCTCCTGGGTTAGGTTCTATTTCCATGGGTTGGGTTGGGAACAGTGGTAGTGGCTGTGGTGCAATGATTTGTTCTAAGTTTGGGTCTGAGGCTGTGGTAGCTAATATGTGAAAGTTGGCTAATCGTCTATTGAGTATGTCTTGAGTCTGGGCATTCATTTCCCTATTTGCTGCTGCTAGAGCCCGATGCTGCTGCAACTTCCTCATTATCTTCCTACGCTCGTGTGCTTCCCGACTGAACCATCCTCTCTTTTTGGTAGGGAATGGTTCTTCGGATTGCGCCTTAAATATGAAAATCCCCTCTTCTGTATCAGCTGAGTACCCCGAAGGAGTAGGCTGGGAGGAAGTTCCTTCATCTCTAGGAGAACTAGACAATTGACGATAGGCGTCCGAGGGACCACTACGTCAAAAGTAGGCTACGGCCACACTTTTGGCAAAACCGCCCAGTCACACATTTGAAAAATTGTGTGGCTAAAGGTCATTCATAACATTTTAAAATACTTTTAGCCACACATTATATTATTAGTGTGACAATTGTATACCAGTTCAGAACATATAGCCACACTTTTAGAAAATTATGTGACATGTATTAGCCATAACTCGAAATGTGTGGGCAAAGGTGATCTATAGCCACATATTTTTGTTTCATGTGACCAAAAGTACATGTATTTGACACTTTTAGTCACACTTTAAGAAAAAAAATGTGACAATTATTAGCTACGCTAGCAAAGTGTGGCCAAATGTGATCTATGACCACAATATTTGTTTTCATGTGACCAATAACACATGTATTCAAAACATTTAGCCACATTTTAAGAAAGAAACAATGACTTTTATTAGCCACACTAGCAACGTGTGGCCAAATATGATCTACAGCCACAATATTTGTTTCATGTGACTAAAAACAGATATATTCGAGACCTTTAGCCATACGTTAAGAAAAAACAATCACACTAGAAAAGTGTGGCCAAATATGATCTACGGCCACATTACATGTTTGAAAACATTGTTAAAAGCTAATACAAATAACCACATATATTATTTTGTATGACCAAAGATAGACAATAGCCACACTTAAATTTACAAAATTTCATGTGGCTTTACATAGATATTCGTCACACCTTAATCACTTTGTTTATTATGTGTGACGAAAAGGTATCAAATGTCACGGAAAAAAGTGTGACCAAATGTTAATCTTACTACATCTTTAAAAATTCCCCCAAAATATTTAATCCTAAAATTTAAACTTCCCCCTAAAATATTTCATCCTAAAAGTTCCCCAAAATATTTCATACTAAAATTTCCCCCCAAAATATCTCATACTAAAACTTCCATCTCAAATAATATTCTCATTTAAAAAATTAAATTATTTAGTATTAAAAAACAAAAAAAAAATCTTACTACGTACTTCAAAATTCAAACTATTATTAAATATTATATATTTTAAACCAACGATTTTATTACTCATTTTCTTCTAAATAATACGTTAATATGCATATTAGTACCCGTACCGAATTTCCCCTACAAAATTGTTTTCGGTACCGATTCAGTACCCACTTTTTGGTATTTTCAGTACGAGTAGTTTTAGTTCGATACAATATCGGTATTTTACGGAATTTTACTTTCAAATACTCGTACCATCTCGGTACCTGTACCATATCGAACATTTTCGGTACAGGTACCGAGCGTATCCCTAATCATATATGTGTTGATGTACCATATTAGGCCTTAATGGATATGGACAATAGTGAATCATATATTTCTAATGAACTAGATTGTGCCTTAATGGATCATAGTGGACAATATTAGATCATACATGTCTTAATGGATATGGATGAATTATAGTAGATCATACATGTGTTAATGGACCATATTGGGCCTTAATGGATCACGATGAACAATAGTAGATCGTATATGTGTTAATGGGCCATATTGGGCCAAAATGGATCACAATGGCCAAATGTGGATCATACATGTCTTAATGGACTATATTGGGACTAAATGAATCACGATGAACAATAGTAGATCATACATGTTTTAATGGACCATATTGGACCTTAATGGATCACAATGGACTATAATAGATCATACACGTGTAAATGGACCATATTGGGCCTTAGTGGATCACAATGAATAATTGTAGATCAAAATATTTTAATGGACCATATTGGGCCTTAATGGATCACAATGGACAATGTTAGATCATACATATCTTAATGGACCATAATGAACAATAATAGATCATACATGTCTTAATGGAGAAAATTGGGCCTTAATGGATAACGATGAACAATACTAGATCATATATGTGTTTATGGACCATATTGGGCCTTAATGGATCACAATGAACAATAGTAGATCAAAATATATCAATAGACCATATTGGGTCTTAATGGATCACAATGGACAATGGTTCAGACTTCTTACTAGTTCAACACTTAATGATTCAGACATTTGCCTCTAAACGATTAAGCGTTATAATAAATTCATTTATAATTTTTAAGTTATGTATCTCCTACGTATCCAAGGTACCGCAATGAATTAATAGCTTAATATACTTTAGAGATCTGATCACCTATCGATAATCTTATATTAAATCACTGTCTCAGTGATTTGGTCTTTTCTCCAAGTCAGCGTTAAATGTTGATCAAGTCATTTTAATAAAGTTTTTTTTTATTTTTTTTAAACGGCAAGTTTTTTTAATGTAAATAGTAATCAATGTTTAATTAATATAAATAATTATTTAGTTGACTCTAGGGGTGCAAACGAGCCGAGCCGAGCCCGAGCTCGATTAACTTATGAGAGCTCGGGCTCGAGCTCGTTTATATTTCCTCAAGCTCAAGCTCGACTCGGGCTCGGCTCGTTTATAATCTATTAATTAATATCTGGATAACACAGTACTGGTAAAACTGTTGTCTTTTGCTACTATCATAATTGGTATAAAGTTAGTCCAAAATTAAGTTGTATCCGCACATGATTCGTTTTTATCTATTTCGGCTGTTATACTAAATGCTCGTATGTTATCAGCACCATAATCAACCGAACCAATGTCGGCGAAAAACGTCGCGAAGCATGAAAAACCTAGTAGTTTGTTAAAATTTTAGAATTAGAAAATGGTTTCCCTCCTAACATTTTCACACCTAAAAAACTCCCTCCAACCCAATTTCGCTTCCAAATTTCAAACTTCCCCCAAAATTTTTAGTATTCCTCTCCATCTATTTTCTTCCTTAAATTTGTTTAGTTTTCACTTTTTATGTTAGGGGGCCTTCTTATAATTTATTGAGTTCTACATTTGGCAAACCCCAAATAACTTTTTAAAGTGACTTTTTTTTTGTAAAAAAAGCTAATAAGGAGAAACTTCTTTTCTTCTTCCAAACAAACTATCGTGGAACAACCAGAGCTTTCGCTTTCGTCAATGGCGAAGATGCCTTCAGCTTCCACTACTGCCACAACAGCTCACAGGTATCTTCAATTTCATAATCTCTGTTTCAATTTCAGTTTTTATAACTCTCGAATTTTGAAATCAAAACCTAGTGATTTCAAACGCTAATTTCACATGAATGTGTTTGGTTTTGATATGATTAATACAGCAATTACACGTATGATAGTTGAAACCAGAGTTTGATGGATGAATATCTAACTTTGAATTTGTTATTACTCTCGCTTTCAAAATCTAATGTAGTGATTATATAACGCTAAATTTACATGAATGTTTTAGGTTTTGATATGATTTATACAGCGATTATAACTGATAGCGAGGTTGAAGTTAGTCAGAAACTAGTTTGACAGTTGAGAATCTGTTCTTCAATTGTAGTTATCACTTTTCGCCTTTCGAAATCGAACCTAGTGATTATCAAACGCTAAACTCACATACATGTGTTAGTTCTTTTATCTGATTCAAACAACGCTACTTCAATTGCAGTTATCACTCTTGATTCACGAAATCAAACCTGGTGATTTTCAAATGTTAAAGTCACGTGAAGTGTTAGTTTTCAATCTGATTCCTACTACGATTACAGCTAATATCAAGGTTGAAGTTAGTATAAACTCGCATGACAGTTGATAATCTTTTCTGAAATTGCAGTTATCGTTCTCGCCTTTCGAAATTAAACCTAGTGATTTTTTTTTCTGATTCATACGTTAGGTCTTTTCGTAGCGTTTTTCATGACCTGAAGTTAGGATGTTGACTTTTTTTTTTTTGTATATTTCAGTTGGAACAAATGTGGGAGATGTCGGATTATGGGAAGTAGGCTTACGCGAAAAGCTGGTTCTAAAAAATTTCAAAGTTTGGAATCTTAGTGCATGTTCAATGCCTTTTCAAGTATGTAACAAAATATTCGACTTGAATTTCATAATCACTTATGAAAGTAATTAATCTTTTTACATGAATGCAGGCTGCTCTAGTAAAAGATCCAGCTATCTCGGTGAACCGTGTAATCTCTAGTCCGGATGGTTCACTGTTCGGTAAGTCCAAATAACGTAATATTTGATAAATAATCAAGTATACTAATTTATTATTATACGTACAGGAGTTGCATATTCAAGGCACATTGTACAAATATATTCATATCATGGATGTGATGACGTGAGACAAAACGTAGAGGTACACTTAGTTTCTTTCTGAAACATGTATAAATTATTAAAATGTTAAAATGACACATGTTTAATTTGTTTCGTTTGTTTGAAGATTGATGCTCATGTGGGTGGAGCAAACGATCTTGCATTCTCTAATCCAAACAAGCAACTTTGTGTGATAACTTGTGGGGATGACAAAACAATCAAGGTTTGTTTTGTATAACGTCTCATCAATTTATAACCAATAATGTTTTTATTATGATAATAAACATTTCTTGATTCTACTAATAGGTTTGGGATGCAACAACTGGTGTAAAAAAGTACACTTTTGAAGGCCATGAAGCTCCGGTTTACTCTGTATGCCCTCACTATAAAGAGAATATTCAGTTTATATTTTCAACGGCTCTTGATGGAAAGATAAAAGCATGGTTATACTATAACATGGGATCGCGTGTCGATTATGAAGCACCCAGTCGTTGGTGCACTACGATGGCATACAGTGCTGACGAAACAAGGTTCATCAACACGTTCTCGCTGTTCTTAAAGTTTTTTTTAACGACTTTTCGAGTTTTAACGTTTTGGGATCATTTCAGGCTTTTCTCATGTGGGACAAGCAAAGACGGGGAATCACACATTGTCGAATGGAACGAGAGTGAAGGGGCGGTTAAACGAACGTATCTTGGTTTCCGTAAACGATCTTTAGGTGTCGTACAGTTTGATACAACAAATAACAGTTTTTTAGCAACTGATGATGAGTTTTAATTAAATATTGGGATATGGATAACGTTCAGCTTTTGACAAGTGTTGATGCTGATGTAGGTCTTCCGTTAATACCTTCATTTCATAACAAAAAACAGAATCAAAACTGTTTAACTTGCTTACAACCAATCATTGTTCTTAATTAGGCAAGCCCACGAATCCGTTTCAACAAAGACGGTGCTCTTTTGGCTGTTTCTGCCCAAGATATCGGTATAAAAAATTTAGCAAATTCTGATGGACTTCGGTTACTTCGAACGTTTGAAAATCTTTGGTTTGATGGTTCTACCTCAAGAACTCCTGAAGCTGCAAAGGTAGCGGTTATATTTTTCTAGATGATTGTTATGTTTATTATATAACTATATATTCTCTAATTATGTTATTTTAAATTGCAGCCTACAATAAACGCGTTATCTGCTGCGGCTCCTAGTAGTGCGGCATTAGCAGAACGGGTTGCATCCGTTGGATCCATCTCTGCAGTGGTTGGTGCTCGTGTTTGACTTTGACTAGATATTCGTACTTCATAGTCTGAGTGTCAGTTTAGTAATTAAAGTACGGTGGATGTAGAACGGGGATGCGAGAAGCTTGCCGGATGTGAAACCTAGGATTGTGGAAGAATCTAACGACAAATCAAAGATTTGGAAACTATCGGAGATTAACGAAGCTTCGCAATGTCGATCACTGAAGCTCCCCGAGAACATGAGAGTAACGAAGGTATAATTATATTATTATATAATGATACAGCTCTTTTGTTTCTTTATAGTGTCGGAACTAATGGTGGGGTTTGTTTGTTGAATCTACAGATATCAAGATTGATATATAGAAATTCGGGAAATGCTCTTTTAGCGTTAGCATCAAACGCTATTCATTTGCTATGGAAATGGCAGCGTAACGAGCATAATTCAAGTGGCAAGGTTAATAGTGATTAAAATATTTTTAAACCAAAAGTTTGTTGCGCGATAGATTTTATATGTGGGTTTTTTACTGCAGGCGACAGCTGGCGTTTCACCGCAATTATGGCAACCTTCAAGTGGGATTTTGATAACGAATGATGTAGCGGAGACTAACCCTGAAGCATCCATGCTTTGCTTTGTCTAAAAACGATTCGTATGTTATGTCTGCATCTGGAGGAAAGATATCCTTGTTCAATATGATGACATTCAAGGTGACGCTTTCTTATTGTAGACATTTGAGGTCAAACAGACCAATAGTCCTCTTAGATTTTGACTTTTGTGTTGAATTTTTGCCTCAACAATTCGATTTATATTACGAATACCATTTTTGTTGTGAAGGTTAAAAGCAAGCTTAAAGGACAAACGTATAACTGGTCTAGCCTTTTCTCATGTGCTAAATGTGCTTGTCTCATCTGGCGCTGATGCTCAGGTTAGTAAAGTTCATGAAAAATTCGTTTCCATTTTCGATTGTTTAAACTCATGTACATTTATGATATTTTTGTTTATCAACTAGATTTGCGTATGGAGTTCGGATGGATGGGAAAAACAAAAGACACGATACGTTCAACTCCCACCAGGGAGAACACCGTCACCACAATCCGACACGCGTGTGCAGTTTCATCATGATCAGACCCATTTTCTTCTTGTTCACGAGACTCAACTCGCCATCTATGAAACGACAAAACTAGAATGCGTAAAACATGTAATATTTTTATTCATTTTCTTTATAATATATGATAAATGTAACAGTGTGGTAAGATACTAAATTGATCTTTTGTTTTTCAGTGGATTCAACGTGAAAATTCAGCCCCGATATGGCATGCGACCTTTTCATGCGATAGCCAACTGATATACACAAGTTTCTTCGATGCAACCGTTTGTGTGTTCACCGCTTCTCACCTTCGCCTTCGATGCAAGATTAACCCCTCTGCGTATCTTACAAGGTATAATAAGTTATAAGTTAATAATCGAAACATATATGTCAGTTTGGTTCTTTTGAGAAAGAAATCTTGATTTTCGATGTTTGACAAAAACTCATGTCTTGTCAGTAACCTTAACGTGCAACCCATTGTGATTGCTGCTCATCCACAAGAACCAAATCAATTTCCATTAGGGCTTTCTGATGGAACCGTTCATGTTTTGGAGCCGCTTGAATCTGATGGCAGATGGGGCGTGCCACCACCGGCTGACAACAAGTCCACAAGCACAGTACCAGCTACACCACCAGCGGCTGGTTCAGGGTCGGAACAACCGGCATAGAGGTGACCCCATTGTTTCCGGTTGACTAAACACTTGTTTACGGTGCAGTTCCAGCTTAGTAGTTATGTTCCTGCTTCTAGTGCTACTGTTATTATTGTGGATTATTTTGTTAAAATGTATTTTAGTTGGTGAATTGACTTGATTTAACTTGTTATGTAAGATGATGTGAAGGGTAAACGCTAATTGTCTGATTTTAGTTTTCAATCTTTTAAAACGAAACCAAAAACTGGCTTTTATGATAGAAACAACCACACTTACAGTAAATTCGTGTGGCCACTAATACCATTTAGTCACACTTAATGGACCATTTGGTTGATTACAACAAGCTTTTTGCCACAGTTTGTTTTAATTGATGTGTCTAATACAAAGTTTATAGTGACTGTATAATTGGAATGGTCACACTTACAACAAGTTCATGTGACCAAAAGTTAGACAATTACCACATTTAAAATTAAAAAAAGTGTTTTGTGTGACTAGTAAAAGTTTTTAGCCACCCGTACAATAAACTCATGTGACTAAATAATAGAATCGGCTACACTTACAAGAAATTCATGTGACCATTACTACCTTTTAGCCATACTTAATAGACAAAATGTTTGATTACAAAACCCTTTTGCCACACTTTTGTTTAATTGATGTGGCTAAAATATATTTTTTAGTAAATACATGTAACTATACAATAGAAACAGTCACACTTAAAATAAATTCATGTGACTGTTGCAACCCTTTAGCCACACTTAATGGATGAAATACTAGATTTTGACAAAAAAAATGTTGGTACCCTTTAGCCACACTTTTGAGTTCTACGGCCACTAAAAAGTGTGTGTGGCCGTATGATACCTACGATGACTCGAGCTTTGGTCACACTTGACATAAAAAAAAAATACGTGTGGCAAAAGACATATAGTCACACTTTTTTTGTGTGGCTGTATCCCTATTTTGGCGTAGTGGACCTTGATCACTCATACTGTAAACTAACAAATTGCAAATAACATAAAAAAAATAATATACAGATATGCACGTAATCCCATAGATTATTTCCTAACATAATGGATAAAATTTTAGTGTCAGCAGAACACTTCTGTGACTGAAATCAGTGACTGTAGCTCTGATAACATCTTCTGTCGCAACCCCCGACCACTGCCCCGGGAGGCGGGTGTCACACCCCGATATTTCCACGTATTACCGGTGGGGAGTATCGTGACGTAGTTGATATCATCATAGTAAATTAATCACAGTTCAATGCACAGCGAAATTCTAAAAAGTAATTATACAAACCGAATTGAAAGTATAATAAAATATTACACAACGGTTGTAAGGGGGATCCACAGGCGGATCTAAAACAGAAAGAAAATATTGTTCAACAAACTTTAAGTATTAAAAGCTTGCAAGACTCTTTATTTAATACTCAGGAGTTTTCAGCCCATTACGCGTAGTACCTGCACTTAGTCTTTTTGAAAAATACGTCAGTTTACACTGGTAAATACAATTAACTGACTCTTTTGAAAAGCATTTAGAAAATTTGTTTGGATGCACAAGGCATAAAATCTTTTATAACTTGGGACAATTATTTAAAAATAATCTTGTATACAGATTTATATGTTTGTCGTCCGTTCAGGACCGGAATAGAAGAGCCGGTACAAGATTAATAGACACACCACAAGTATAGGCCCACAAGGAGTTTCCTCATGAGTGAGATATTGTTTATACATACGCAACTGTCAGGTGTATGCCTACACCCCGTGCTTAAGCCGTGGCTATTTCAAATGAATGAGCCGAGGATATCCAGGACACGGTCATTAACCCCCCAAAGGCATTGTATCAAAGAAAACAGATTAAAACGGGTTATGTAAATTTATTAATCACAGTCCAGTTAAATGATTTCATACCCGACCAAGCGGTATTATTATAATACCGTATCCCAAGCCCGTATAACGGAAAATAAGTTAAAAGTATTTACCTGGGCTAAAAGTAATTTTTATTCTCAGCCGTATATCAAATCAGCAAGTACAAGTAGCTTTTACTGGACTCCTAATCTGGAACGAAGGTTTTAATAACTTATTAGATTCCTAACGGGTCTTATTTAAGTTTTAACTTAGACCGGTTAGTTTTAATGAAAGGTTTACGGTTCAAAACGCAAGATTAAGCGAAGACCGTATTAGAATGTGATTTAGACCTAACAAGTATGAAGACTTGTACATAATGGGTAAACTAAATACATTCTGGATTTTGAAGTAAAAATGATAAGGTTTGACCCGTTTCGGTTAATTTATGCAAACTAGTTACATAAACCGTACCAAACGCGTATATGCATAACGGGTAACCAATGAGTTATGTACACATTCCATAAGTTATTATGCTTAAATTATGTTGTGATATCAGTAAGATATCTTCCATTATGCCCAAAACGAATTTAAAACCATTTAAGCCCCGTAAGGGTATTTTGGTCATTTTAAAGTTTATAAAAGAGGTTAAATAGCAATCTGAGGTTCTGGTCTAAAACAATCAGTAAAAATATTTATTTTAACAAGTTATATCAGTAAGATATCATACATATGTTAAATTTATCATTTATGGCCAAACTATGCACCGTAGGGGCATTTTGGTCATTTCACATATGCTTTAATGGTCAAATTTGGAAATCTGATTTCAAGACTTTTATTTACTTTTAAAGTATAAAAATTTGCTTATAACATCAGTAGGTAATAAGTCTTAGGCGTTAAATATGGTTTTAAACCATACTATGCGCTTAATAAGCGTAAAAGTCGGTATTTGACGATATTTGAAATGTTTATAAAATTTTGAAGTTTTGGTCAGTATCTAAAGCTTAAAATATTTTATTTAACATATGAAATCAGTAGGAAAATGTTTGGTATCAAAGTGATATGCAAAACTCATTTTATCAATGAAAAGGGTAATTTCGTAAATACCGAATTTACACTAGGACTCTATGTTATGGTTAGTATAGAATTTGGCAAAAATTTCCAAAAATCTCTAAATATTATATCTTAACAGTGGGTAGAAAGTTTGGTGTCAAAAATTTGGGTTTAAATATGATTTATACTGAAAATGCCATTTAATTAACGAAAAGCTTTCATTTTACGATATCTTGCATAACTTCTATTTTAGACCATAAACTGATGTCAAAATTTTAGGGCATGCTTATAAATCAGTAATAAAGATTTTTGTCCTCTCACATTTTCAAAAATCTCGTTTTTATATCAAAAGGGCATAACGGTCAACTTTTAAGCATTTAACAGAAACATGCAATGAACTAGGATTTCTATGGAACCATGTTGTATAACCTCAGAGGGTTATACTTATACTAACATATTATATGGTCCTAGAGGAACCCTAAGGCATATCTAAACTAAGCTAAATCGGGTCAGAACTGAAAGTTAAAGCAAAAGTCTACTTTTGCGACTTTCGGTTGCGAACCGAGCCTAAACTCAGAATTGCCGGGTTAAACATGCCTAAACATGTTCTTATATTATTTACCAAGTTATTTAAGTGTTAAAACATGTTCCAAAACTTCAACATTATCAGTTATGAATTATTTTACAAAAACTGACTCGTTTGACTTTTTATTAAGAAGTTTGACCCGACAATTGACTGAGATAAAGTGATAATTTAAAGGTGCCCTTTTAAGGGTTTGACACCTACATAATTACCAACACATAGCCACTTTTAATTCGAATAATGGCTGGACCGTTAGTGATTAATCACCAAGTCAAAGCTTAATTACGATATCTTTGACTTTCGGTCATTAAGCTAATAAAACTTTAACTATAGAAGCTAAGAACACTTACTAGAGTCCTTAGCACGAATATTGAACTAGAGAAAGCTTCCTTGATCAGCAGGAGGCTTCAGAGAAGTGTTTGAGTGAAAATTTTGAAAGTGTGCAAATGAAGAACACAAGACAAGGCCCTTATATAGGAAAATGGAAGCTCTTAGATCATTGCAACTGTCCCTATGATGTTACCAGATGTTCACAAGTGTCCCTAGGGCAGTAAAAACCAGTGGCACAGTCCCTGGTATAAAAAACAAGCATGCAATGGCGGTGGAACAGGCTGCAACATGTAGCTGTGCATTTTCTGTCGCTGGTGACTCTCTCGCGGCCCGCGTAGACCTTAGAGGGAGTCTACGCGGCCCGCGTAAACCTGTAAATCCGGTAAAAACTTTGCAAGTTTTGCATTTTCAGTCCTTGGTCCATTTTAAGTTTAAATAACTTTCTTTTATTGCACTATTGACCTCCATAGTTAACTTTTAAGAGTCTTGGGTCACAAATTAACTCCGTTAAGCTCCCGGTTAGTTGTGAGATCACCCGAAAAGTCTTGTTTTCATCGAAACTTCATGAAATTGATATCTGATATTCGTGAGAGCATAAATAAAATATTACAAATGCTTTTGGGATCGTTAAAAGGTCACTCAGAGGTAATATTTAACATGTTGACACGTTTAACCCCTATGCCTTGTAAATTGTATATTTTAAGCACAAACGGCTTCTTATGTCCAACAATTTATTCATTAGGGAATACGAACATCGCGTAAGGTCAATCAGAGGCACAAATAAGGCATGTTGACACTTTTGATCCTTCCACACACATACTTTCTTTGTTTGTCAATTTTAGTCCTTCGAAAATAATTCATTATACAATTAAAGTTCATGACACGTGTCTTCAATATATTGGACATGATTTTGCGAGGTGTTACAGCGGGCGGCCGCGAGCTACTCAGAGCTGGTGGTATCAGTGTTTATTAATTTGGCTGCGGAATTTACATCAGGACCGTAGTTAGGAAATAGTTTATCAGAGTAAAACACCATATTTTTATAATAATAAATACATGGGGAAAACCCAAGTTTCCATTACAACATGTTTATAGGGATAAACCCTAATTTATTAAAACAAAACTTCTTCTTTATTTAGGTAACTTTTATAGCCACTTTTCTAAGCCTTCAGTGCTCTCCAGCTGGCTTCTAATTGGCTTTCACATTTTGTTACCTGAAACGCGTTTAAAAACATTTTATCTGCAAGAAATACTGGCGAGTGAATCTCAATTTAATCAAAACAAGTTTTATCATTTTACAGCATTGAGGGCAAGCCGCAATTACATTTGTTTACATCTACTTTAATTACCACCCACGGTACTGTCAATCCTGACTTGTGGTCATGTTACTATTCACAGTGTAGTAACAAGTTATGTATACAAAACCCCAACATACCGACGATAATTGTAGATTTATAAATACTCAATCACTGTGAATTCCAATTTAAAACATTTGAGGTTTTGTAACTTCCTGGTTATAATCTATTAAATTAAACATTGCACACGCGTTAGTATAATAACCCAATTTACATTAGCTATACCCTCCCCCGAGACAGAACTCCAACGACTGTGTCAGGCAGAGCCTTGACATGCGTTACGGAGCTCTAGATCAATCGGGCAGAGTAACTAATACGTTACCGGGGGTTATAATACTTACAACGAAGCAGAGCTTCGCGAATTAGGGGTGTATTACTCAAAAGAAACGGAGATATAGAGAACAGAAATTTCGATTTTCGATCGAAATGGTACAGAAATTCAAGTCCCAGGCCAAGCTATTTATACCCAAAATTGGACTCTCCCGCGTGTCGCGACAGGATCCAAGGATCCTCCCGCGTGTCGCCTGAGAGACCTATTTCGTCTAGACTTGCCTTGTTATGTTTCTTGCCCTGTGGTGTCGACGACTTCGGGTTTTGACACGTATAGGTACCCTTCGCGTGTCGCGGAAGGTTTAGGGGTACCCCCCCCCCCCAAACCCTAATCCTGATTTTTCGTTTTGCTTTGCGTCGTACATGTTTTGGGTCTCAACTAGGGTTTCTTATAATGTGTTTTTTAGTGTTGTTACAAACACGATTGATTATACTATTGGATCAAAGATATAGTTTTAAAAGAGACAAATACCAATTATTTAACTAACTAATATTACTTTTTATAAACATAAAAAATTATTTAATATTTAAAAGTGTTCACTACCCTTCTGTGTAAAAGTAAAGAAAGAAGTAGCATATTCAATTCAATTCAATTAAGTTTCAAATCAAATAAATAAAGAATTGGCAGTTTTGTAGTTAAGTAACAAATGAAGGGTAAACTAATTTTTTTTTGAACGGTAAATTTGGATCACTGACGGACCACTGGAGTATCATTGTGTCACCAGCGGAATCACCCGATCATATTCATCTCCACTAGGCATAATGCCCATACACCAATTCAGGAGGAAACCCAATAAATATAGGAAAACCCCCTTGTGAGAATCGAACTCAGGACCTATTGGTCCAAAGTCTTATCTCAACCCCAAGATACCACTAGGCTATGAAGGGTAAACTAATTACTTTAGCTAAGATGCTACTTGAATTGTTATATAAAATAACTAGGTTAGAACCCCGTGTATTACACGGGTTGAATAAATATACTTTTATATACTAAGTAATAAAATAGTTACATCTTTTAAAAACTCGTGTATTGCACGATTTGAATAAACACATGTTTTACACGAATAATGTAATTCGTTAAAACATTTAGTTATCAAGAAGTGTTTTCTAACAAAAGCAACTTTGAGGTACTATTTACTTATTGTAACATCTCACTTTATTTTTTATTAGGTTATAGAGTTGTGTATTACATGGTTTATAACATTTTACTTTGTTTTTTTATTTATTATTAGGTTAGAAACTTACGTATTACCTGATGTTGGATCAGCAGAAAAAAAAGAAAAGAAATATTTTAGTAAAAAATATTAAATATACAAGAGGTAAGATAGATATTATGATTTAATATTATTATTTCATTGAAGTGTAAAACGGGATAATGGAATCCTTTATTAGATATATGATTCTAAATATACCATGTATAAAAAATATATATGTTCTACATGTATTGAATAAATCCTTTTAACGAAACAGTTGATTAAAATAAATATTTTTATTTTAATATGTGATTATCAGTTATCCTTGTTATTATTATAAAAATATAAAAACAATTAAAACTACCAATTAAATAAAATCTTTATCTTTATAAATATTTAAAACGCTAATATATTTTTTAGATTTTAATAATTAATATATGATTATAATAATTAATATATTATTATTATCAGTTATCTTTATCTTTATCATTAAAATCTCTTCTACAAATTTTAAATTTAATATTATCAATAAATGACTTTTCATAATAAATATTTAAAAAAATAATTAAGACTGCCTCATAGAACGCCATGTGTCCCTAACATGGTTTCTTTTATTATATGTATAGAATAGATACTGATGTAGAGGATTTCAATAAGAATAAGATCGTATCAAACTTAAATTAGTAAATAAAAGCACAATCTAAAAAAAACCCTAACTCATAAACCTAATTCGGTTTTTAATTCTTGTTAGCTGTATTGCATTATATTTATTCTTGACCCTTTTTATTAATCATTTGTAAGTAAATGTCTTAACTTGTTTAATCATCAACGGGGTAGTGGTCTATTGGTATGACAAAACCTTTAAACTAGGATGTTTAGTGATATCTTATGCTATTAATTCTACAAAGTGATTCTAATTTTGAAGAGACACATTTAGGTGCTATTTGTTTTTTAAGAGGTAAAAGGTTTGCAGTCTGTGGACCACATCTGCAAATATCTGTAGAAGAAGAGATTGACCAAACCTCTGAAGTCTGCAAGAAGAAAGCTGTTTGTTTTTTAACGTATGCAGTCTTCTAAAATAAACTATTGGTTGCGTACGGGCGGTAGTGGTGGGTGGTGGTGGTGCTGGACGGTGATGGTGGTAGACGGTGGTGGTGGGTGGTGGGTGGTGGGTGGTGGGTGGTGGATGGTGGTGGTGGTGATGGACGATAGTGGGTGGTGGATGGTGGTGGTGGTGGTGTTGGACGGTAGTGGGTGGTGGACGATGGTGGTGATGGGCGGTGGTGGTGAGTGGTGGTGACCTTAGAAGATCTTAGAAGTGGCTGGGCCAAGTCTGCACCAAGAAGAGCTTGCGTAGACGTTTTTTTTAATGAAACGTCTTCGGAAAAACAAACAATTTGTGTGTGGTCTACGCGGCACAGACAGAAGAACTTGCGCAGAGCTTTTCAGAAAAAAACAAACAGCACCTTAGAGTAACTCTTTGAACCTTTATTACAACTATAGGTTATTAATGTTATTTATTGTTAATAAAACCATTGCTAACCAAAGTTAATAATAAGAATAACAATAACGATTTATGGATTTAGATGGAACGTCCATGTCATATTCATTAACTTTTTGCCTTTTAGAAAGAAATCAACGTCAATGATCCTTTCTTTTTGTGATTTTAAACTTCCTTCTCTTTTTCTGTATAGTAAAATATAGTATGTCATGTATTTATTTTTGTATTAGTATAATAAATACAACTCCTGTTAGTTCTTATGTATAAACACTTAAATAAAGATTAGACTATGTGTTATGAAAGGTGAAAGAGGCGTGAAAGAGTGCCACTAGGGATGTTCTTTTGGTTTTTTAATCAGAGTTTAGGTTATCTGGGTTGGGTTATTTGAGTTTTTGTTATAGGAATCCTATTCGTAACCTAACCCAAATAAAATTCGTGTTAATCGGTTTTGGTTTATTCGAGTCGGGTTAATGGGTATACGGATTTTTAAATACAAGTTGCAATGCATACTTTACAATTAATTTAACATGACTATTACTAAGTAAAAAACACAAAATTTAGCATGATTATCATTACGTAAAAAACACAAAATGGCAAATAAAAATACTCCCAATATGATATTTCGTTCAAACCCGTGCATTAAACATATATATTACCAAAAAACATCAAATACAATAAGCACAAAACCAAACCGTATCAACCAATGGTATAAACTAAAAAGAAAACCTCAAGTCATATCAACCGAACCGAATCTTTTTAGTTGCCCAAACATCCAGCGAAACACCAAAACAAAACATCATGTTCACAATAAAAAACAAAACGTATGGGATGAACTTTAGACTTTTATGTTATTATGTATGTATAAATATAATTGACATTTTTATGTAATTTGGGTTAATCGGGTCAACCCGATTAACATTTATTATCCCAGTTACTGACCCAAATACTATTTTCGGGTTTCTGGTTCCATCTTGATCGGGTTCGAGTTAATCGGGTAACACCATGGTCGGGTTCGGGTTAATTTTATGTAGGTCGGTTTTTGGATTTCGGTTAAAAAATCGCCACGAAGTGCCACTTAGGACCCACGGGCACAAAACACCTACCCTCCGGTTGTGAAAGGGGCTTTATCCAACTGGTTGTAAGTTCCTACACAGGCGTTGCCCTCGTCTGAAGCATCCACCTCATCCTTTTAGCTAGCCAATGAGAAACTTCCACTCACCATTTTATTTTAATTCGACTATTTAATTTAAGTTCACTCATTCCATCACATTTCACATTGCTATAACAAATTTGTAGAGGCTAGAGAGTATGAATGTAAAAATACCTACCTACATAGCACATTTTTTTTTCACATTTCTCATTTACAATTACAGTCACAAACACACTCTAAAACACAGTTAAAAATTTATAATTTAGTTTTTATTTTTCTAGCTTTTAATTAGTTTATCCATTTCTTCAAAATAATCCATTTTTCAAAAGATTGTGTTGATTTGGAAAAAGAAATAAAGAATTGTGTACGAGTTCATTTGTATCAATTCAAATCAGACAACGGGTTACTTTTGTTCTATTCAAATTAAATAACGGGTCAAAACGGAAAGCGATCCACTATGGATTAACACCATCCATTGCCATTGTTTGTCTTCACCGCCTACCCATTCTCTCCGGCACCACCGACATCACCATGAATCCACCAACGCTAATGCCACCTCCGTTGTCGCTACCAGCCGACATAAAAAATATAGCGAGTGTGCCTATTTCTAAAACTACTTATTTCAACCCGAACCAAATTGACACCTTTTTTAAAACAACCGCACTTGTTTTGCTTATAAAGTCTATTGACACACAGCCAGAATGCACAGCTTGGATCATAGTTGCCTTTCTTTTTCTTTTATATTGATTATAGATGGAGACAGAGAGATTGCTTGATTCAAACAGAATGCGGATTTCCATATTCTTCCGGGTTTAATGCAACTTATTCAAACCAATAGGCCACAATAGAAATAAATATTATCAAATACAGAATCGCTATTAGTGTCTTCAAGATCTTGTAATGATTAGGTGGTTCAGAAAAATAAATTAATTAAAAATGTTTTATATATATTATTATACAACGTAAACAATGTTGTTTCACAAATTTATTGAATATAAATATACACAAAAAAGTGTAAGAAAACAAATCCACCATTGATAAAGTAAAATGAATGACTAAGGGTGAGCTGGGGCGGTACACTTCAGTATCGCGGTTTACCGATCGGTAACACCGTCGCCGTCCGTGTTACTGTTTACCGATCGGTAATGAAGTGGGGCGGTGAACCTTCACCAATTAGGTGAGAGGGAGGGAAGGGGGGAGAGATGGGTGTGTGGTGAGGTCCAATCCTTCTCAACCAATCACACATTTTTTCATGTTTTTTTTAAATAGTTTACCTAAACCCCATTAGGTAAACTGTTTTGGTCAAAAATTACCGAAGTAATTAAGTGATCAAATTAGTTAAGTGAGGTAGTGTGCTAGAAATGAGTGTCGAGAATATGTTAAACAGATTAATTGCAAAAACAGTTTCAGGATACGGCTCAGGATATTGAGCTGTATCTATGATCAAACAATGAGCAAAAAATGTAAAGGGTGACACGAGATGTACGAGGAATGCCCTTGATCAATTTAGATCACCGGCACAAAACCTCGGGAGCTGACAATCGCAGCTGCCTTGTTCTTCTATTACTTCAAATATCATGATACAGTGCAGGATGTGATGCGGATCAACTAGGTGTTACAATGTAATTTGAGTACAAGTGTTTGTGTGTAGTGGTTGCCAATAGCTAGAGAGTAAAGTGTGTGAATGGAAAGTGAGTGCCTTAACTGATCCGATCCATCTATTTATAGTAAAAGAAATGTAACAAACTACCCTATTAAACCGGGATCCGGCGGATATTCCCTATGTGAACGTTGTAGACCTGGTCCTTCGGGTTCAACGTCTCTCGTGCAACTACTTTGCCCGAGTCTTAAGGAGAAGAAGTCCATCTGACCGTTAGTGACCCACAACTTTCAACCTGCACGTGGTCAATTTAGTTAACACCAGGATATGGCCCAGGATGTTACAAATATCCTGATCCGGTATCCTGATCACAAGTAAACAATCAAAAGCAGGATATTAGTCAGGATATATACGCTCAGAAAATGGCCCATAACAATTGTCCCCAAATATATCTGTTGGTATACCAATCCAATGGATATATTTTAAAAATTCTATCTCGTAAATCAAGGCAATTAAATCGAGACGACGGTCAAGATTACACCATAACTTCCAACGCGCTTTTAACTCGATGGAGATCCACAACGCTCCTATATCTTCTCTCTTCTTGTTTGAAAAGCAGATATCTCCAACGGGGTCTCCAGGTAATTCTTTACTTCTTATTCATTTCCTGTCAATCTATTTTCCTTTACTTGCAATGGCTGCCAGAACTTATTCTCAAAACGGCGAATAATCCGAGACCTTCATTCAGCAGAATCTTCTTAAAAATCCCGAGAAGGAAGTCTGTGCTTTTGATAACGCAGACATTGCGGCTTTGAGAGCTTCCGGTGCTTTCCCCGATGGCACAGTCTTTAGACCATTTGATCGGTCAATTTGATCGGACGTTTCTTCTGCTGACTGGGTCTGCTTCCCGGCATACCCTTTCTCGCTAGGTCTTCGATACCCTTTCCCCGAATTTATGAAGCAATTCTTCCGGACTACCGGTATTTCCTTTGCCCAAACCATGCCCATGGTCTGGAGGGTATTAATCGTGCTCAACCAAATTAAAAACCTTCACTGTCCCGACCTTTGTATCGAAGATATACCAATCGCTTACCGCCTCCGATCCCACGGTTCTAGCCGGTTTTTGCTTTTTTCAACTTCTAACAAACCCCTTATTCTTAAAGCCACCAAAAACGAAGACGGATGGCAACGCAAGTTCTTCTTCGTCAAACGAGACTCCATTGATGAGGGTGTTAGCCTTCCGGTGGAGTGGTTAACCACCGGTAGGATCATGAATGTCCCCAGGTACCTATAGACTTTTATCTTTTGCTAATATCCTCTTATTTGATCATTTTGCAGTGAATTTTAAGGAAGTAGCTCTCCCTACTGCGGAATCAGAAAAAAGAATCAAAGCAGTTTACCAATTACCTGCAAGTGACAGGAGTTTTACCACACATATCCCGAGTTCCAGTCAATACTCATCATCCGAAATGTCTGGTAAGGATTACTTCTGAAATAATTAATTAGCGCAATATAATGAAGGGTAATAAAGATGTAAGACTTTTCCCTTTACGCAACACCAGCCAATATCCCTGAAGTCTTTGACCTCGACGAGCTGGACAGTTATTCCGATCAGGTCCAGATCAAGAAGGAACCTAGTCCCAAGGCTACGGCCTCATCCAAGCCCAGCAGCTCCAAGGCCATCGTCATCCCCAAGCCTTCGCCAGCAACCAAGCCCTGGAGTTCAAGTTCTCGTAAAAGGAAAGAGCCTGATTCTCCTGTTATTTCTGATACATTCCCTTATGAGAATCACGGGTTCATTGAAGCAAGCGGATTTATGACTTCTTTTCTCAACCAGGTTAGTATCCTTGAGCCATATCCTGCACCTTACACCACTTATAAATATTTATTAAAACCAATACCTGTCCTCTTATTTTGCAGGGTCTTGAACGTCTGGTTCATCTATACCAAGAATCCTGTGGGCTCAACAAGACACTTGAATCCAAGTTGAAGAAAGCCGAGGTTACCATTTCTGATCAGGGTATGATTGCAGCCGCCAAATCTCGGCACTATGAGGAGAAGTTCAAGGTTATAACCCAAGAACACCAGGCCGCCCTCAACAAAACAGCTCTCCAGGCCCAAGCCGATCTTGACGCCGCCCACGCTCAACATGAACGGGATATGGTCAGCTACCGGGAAAGCCTTAAGAGTTCTGTCGTCACTTCCCTTCTCCAGGCCAGGCTAAAGATGGCCCATGAAGCCAAAGCATTGGGCTTCGAATGCCCTTCTTAGGACACCAATGCCTGGGAAACAAAGCTAAGGAGTCTCGGCGGCACTCCTGCTAAAGCTGCAGCTGAAGGATCTTCAAAGGCAGTCGAAAAACCAACTGATGCTGAGAAGGATGCTGAGGTTGATCCCGAGACGGATGCTGCCGAAAATATCATGAACGAAGAAGGCACTGCATCCTAAAACTCTTTTCCCTTAAATTTGAGAGTTATGCCTATGTTTGAACAATTTTACTTCTTGTCTTATGAACAGTTTCCATTCCTGTATTAAAACAACTTGATAGCCGAAGGTGGATGGGTCCTAGGTTTTAGGATGAAGCCCTCGGTTATCAACTAGTATTGTTTATTTCAAACAATTTCATCTTTCAATTGGCTTGCTATTTCTTAGTGTAGATTTTAGCTTTGCAAAATATCCTGATCAATATACTCAGTGATATATTACGAAAACTTTTATCAAAAAGAATTTCTAAAAATTTAATCAATTTTAGACAAAATTTCTAAAGAATAAAAGATAGTCCCTTTTCTAAAACCTGTTTTGATAATATTTGTTTGATCAAAGTTTTATTTTCAACCAAGTATTACTTCCCCAATATTTCAATCAGATATCCCGAAACATATCCAAAAACGCATTCTGAAGGCATATCCTAAAGATATGTCATTAATCAGAGTTAAATAATTCATGCAAGATTCACAAAGGAAAGATCATACCAGGAATTGAGTGTAACCCTAGCATCAAACTGCAACCCCTTTTGCAACTTCTCCCACTAAGATGTCCCCAGTCCGAGACACTTAGCCCAATTTTGATCTTTTGAGCTTCACACAATTACTTTAGAAGGAATGTCCCCTGTGCATGAAGTCTTTAAACACTTAGAAAATTTTTGAACATTAGTTCCAACTGTTCAGACAATTCTTGTGTTATAGGGGTAAAACCCAAAATATACTGGAGATAAATCCTTAGTATCCTGGGGAAAATCCCAAATTTTCATGCGCTACAGGCGGGAGTGTATAAACTCCAAGACTTAGAAATGTGAAAACCTTTAAACCTTTAGAGAGTATGACAATACCCTTTCGTGAGAGAGGGTGATCAATCCTCATATACCTTTAGGATTCAGGATATAGCCAATAGTAACGAAATTGTCAGCCACTTTTACATGAACTGGTCCCGCCACCTTGAACTATTCCCGAATAACTTGCGCTCCAGGCGGGGTGTTTAAACCCAATTTGGAAGAAAGGTGAATACCTTTAAACATGTGAAGGGATCAGGATCCCTTAGATGTGAGAGAGGGGGCCAATCCTCTAATCTTCCGAAGTATCCTGAATGTGTATCCTGGTGCTACATCCCGAAGCATATACTGCAAAACAATCGTAAGCTAAGGTGGGTGTTAGCCTGGCTAACACCCCTCCGATGCTTAAGTCAGTAATGGGTTCAAAATAGTAAATAATATCAAAATTTAATAAAAGAGACAGAATCCATACCGTCCTGAGTTAGAATTTAAATTCCACACTCACTTGAAATAGAGTTTTAGATGTATAGCATTCCAGGATCTCGGTAGCATATCCCCCTCCATATTCTTGAGTCGTTATGCTCCTTTTCCTGATTCTGATTCAACTTCATAGGGTCCTTCCCATTTTGGAGCTAACTTTCCATCAGCAGGATTTGTAGTATTCTGAAAAGCCTTTCTCAATACCCAATCTCCAACTTGAAATCTTCTAGTCCTTATATTCTTGTTATATGCTTTAGATATCCTCTGTTGATATGCTGCCATCCTTAGCCTTGCAGCGTCTCTTGTCTCATCTACAGTGTCCAAATCTTGGCACAAAGCTTCAGGATTCTGCTCGGGATCCCGGAGGATAGATCTTGCCGTAGGTATCACCATTTCTGTTGGGATCACCGCTTCTGCTCCAAACACCAAGGAAAACGGGGTTTGGCCAGTTGCACTCTTCACCGTCGTCCTATCAGCCCACAAAACAAAGGGTAATTCTTCTGCCCATCTCCCTTTCTTAGCCCCTAGTCTCTTTTTCAAATTGTTGACAATTATCTTGTTCGAGGATTCTGCTTGTCCATTTGCTTGAGGGTGTACCGGAGTAGACGTGATCATTTTGATTCCCCAACTGTTGCAAAAGTCAGTAGTCCTTTTACTTATAAATTGAGATCCATTGTCACAAATTATCTTCGCTGGTACTCCAAACCTAGTCAGGATATTCCTTTTTATGAAGGATACCACTTCTTGATCTCTAATCTGAATGAATGCTTCTGCTTCAACCCACTTGGAGAAATAATCCGTCATGGCCAACATGAAAACCTTTCCTCCTAGAGCTTTTGGAAGCTTTCCCACTATATCCATACCCCATTTCATAAACGGCCAAGGGGAAACGATAGGATACAGCGGTTCAGCAGGCTGATGTAATATGTTACTATGTCTTTGACATGCGTCACATCTTCGAGCATATTCTGTGGCATCTTTTCTCATCGTCGGCCAATAATATCCTGTCCTTAATACTTTTGAGAATAACGACCTGCCCCCAGTATGGTTACCACAATCCCCTTCGTGTATATCCTGAAGCACTTCTTTGGTTTCGGGATCCTCCAAGCACCTCAGATATCGTCCTGCAAGAGATTTCTTATACAAAACGTCATTTATAATAGTGAATCGCGATACCTTCATTCTAAAGGCCTTAGGATTCTCATTCTTTGGGATGTGTCCTTCCTTGAGATATCTCATGATTGGAGCCGTCCAGGACTTAGGATCCTCCTCCAGATACTCATCATCAGGATCCTGAATACTTATTACTTCCTTATCCTGAGGATTCGTCACAGGATATAAGATATGTAATATTGGTATTTGGGTTCCTTCCGGTATCCTGACCGATGATCCCAGATTTGCCAGAGCATCAGCTTCAACATTTTCCTCTCTCAGTACCTGTTCAAGTGTAAAAACATCGAAATATCCTGCTAATTTTTTGAGAATATCGAGATACTCGATTAACTTCTCACCTTTAACTGCATAGGATCCATTAAAATGATTAGTAATTAACAAGGAATCAACATATACTTGCAAATTCTTGATACTCATATTTTTAGCCAACTCTAATCCTGCAATCAAAGCTTCATATTCTGCCTCATTATTAGTAGCAGGAAATTCACACCTAATATCCTGGGGTAATATGTCCCCCTGTGGCGATTTTAGTAGTATACCTAGACCGACACCTCTTATATTAGATGCACCATCAGTATACAATGTCCAGCATTCTAAGTTTTCTTCTAGCTGCTGTACTTCTAGGTCTACTTCATTTTGAATGTCACTACTGAAATCAGCCACAAAGTCAGCTAAAGCCTGAGACTTTATGGCATTTCTAGGTTCATACACTAAGTCATAAGCACTTAATTTCACTGACCACTTAGCCATTCTACCCGACAACTCGGGTTTCCTAAGCACATTCTTAACAGGATAATTAGTTCTAACATGAATCCTATGCGTCTCAAAATAATGCCTAAGTTTCGTTGATGCCATAGCTAGGGCTAATATCAATTTTTCTAGATGAGAATATCTAGTTTCAGCATCTAATAAACTTTTACTAACATAATAGACAGGATACTGCTGACCTTCGTGATCCTTGACCAAAACAGCACTTACTGCATTCCCTGATACTGCAAGATACAGGGATAACGGTTCGCCATCTTCAGGCTTCATCAATAAAGGTGCGGTTGAAAGATACTGCTTCAAATCCTGCAAGGCTGCTTCATGTTTCGCTCCCCATTCCAATTTCTTATTCTTCTTGAGGATATCGTAAAATTCCTTGCACTTCTCCGAGGATCTTGAAATAAATATGTTCAACGCTGCTACTCGGCCTGTTAATCGTTGAACATCCTTCATATTTGAAGGTGATTTTATATCCAGGATAGCTTTAATCTGCTCCGGGCTTGCCTCTATCCCTCTTTTGGTCACCATATATCCTAGAAACTTTCCTTGCCCCACTCCGAAATGGCACTTAGCAGGATTTAGTTTCATGTTGTACTGATCCAGGATATCAAATGCTCCCTTAATATCCTGGAGGTGATCCTCAGCCTTTTTAGATTTTACCACCATATCGTCAATATATACCTCCATGGTGTCCCCCATCTTGTCTTTAAACATCATGTTTACCAACCTCTGGTATGTTGCACCTGCATTTTTAAAACCAAAGGGCATAGCAGTATAACAATAAATACCTGTGGGTGTCATGAAAGCAGTATCCTCCTGATCGGAGGGTTCCATTTGGATTTGCTGAAATCCTGAAGAGGCATCCATGAAGGTTAACATTTCTGGCCGGCGGTAGCATCTACCATTGAATCAATATGGGGCAGAGGAAACGGGTCTTTTGGACAGGCTTTGTTTAAGTCTGTGTAGTCTACACAAACTCTCCATTTCCCATTTTTCTTTTGTACCACGACTACATTCGCAAGCCATCTAGGAAACCTCACTTCTCTAATCATCTTGCTTCTTAGTAGTCTTTCAACTTCCTCTTGGATGATCACATTTCGCTCCGGAGCAAATTTCCTTCTCTTTTGTTGGACCGGCTTGAATGACCTGTCAATACCAAGCTTATGTGTTATAATATCCTTGGAAATACCTGTCATATCCTCGTGCTTCCATGCGAATGTTGACATCCTGCATTTCAAAAAAATAGTCAATTGGTTTTCAATATCTTGAGGGATATTGGTTCCTACGAGCACCGAGATATCCGGATTATCCTAATCCAGGATAACTTTCTTTACATCTTGCTCCGAAGCCTCCACGATATCCTGGGCCCGCATCTTTAATTGCTATGCTGCATTAGGCTTGGTTGAGGATTTCATTGAGGATGAGTAACATTCCTTCACCTCCTGCTGATCACTATCAACCTTGACAACCCCCAAGGGGTAGGGATCTTGATGCACTGATGATAAGTTGATGGCACGGCCTTCATGTCATGGATCCATGGTCTGCCTAGTATGATGTTATAGCAGGATAGGGAGTCCATCACACAGAAACGTTGTATCGAGTTGACCCCTTCAACATATACTGGTAACTTTATCTCCCCTACGGTATTCCTAGTTTCTCCACTGAAACCAACGAGCACGGTGGACTTTGAAGTAATGTCCATCGGAGATACGTTCATCCTCTTCAATGTTTCCAGCTGAATTATGTTGACAGAGCTGCCATTATCCACTAATATCATGCGTACAAAATGGTTAGCAATATATAATGTTATTACGAGGGCATCGTGGTGAGGATCCTGGACAGTATCCCTGTCATCACTGTCAAATGTGATCACTTTATCGGTTGTGAGGGTAGTCATCCTGGCTGGTTTATCTCCCCTTTCAGTCTTAGCCTCCTTTGCATGTCTCTTGGCCGCAGAATACGAAGTCCCACAGATGTCAGATCCTCCTAAAATAAAGTTAATTATTTTGGCATCTGCTGGGGGTGATGCTGCTCGTTCAGGATCCTTCTCAAGATCCCGCCCTTTATTTTTCTTTCTTCCCAGCAAATCCTTCAGATATCCCTTGCTCAATAGGTAGCTTATTTCTTTCCTTAGAGCAATGCAATCCTCAGTCATATGTCCGAAATCTTCATGGAAGGCACACCATTTGGATTTATCCTTCCAATCAGCTTTTTGTTGATTCTTTCGAGGCCACCTAGCTTTGTCTCCTAAACCCTGCATAGCATACATTAACTCAGGTATATTAACTGAAAAGCAATATTCAGATAATTCAGGATATTCTTCAGGATCCTCGTCTTCAACAGCATTCACTTTCTTGTTGTCATTTCTGCCATATGGCTTAGAGCGATATGGTTTATACGAGGACTCTGATTTCCTGTTTGTTGATTCATAGGTCGAGGTAGAATTCATCCTCTCTTGCATCTTTTTGTCATCTTCCAAGCGAATATATCTCAAGGCCTTGTTACAAGCTTCGTCGAGATTCCTGCAGGGATTCATTACAAGATCCTGATAAAACTGAGAATCTTTTTGTAATCCCATCTTAAAAGCCTGCACAGCTGTAGCAACATCAAGATGTGGGATATCCAAGGATTCCTGACTAAATTTGTTCACGTAATCCCTCAAGGATTCCTGAGGTCCTTGAGTTATCCTGTAAAGATCATTGGTTAGTTTCTCAAAACTCCGGCTGCAAGAAAACTGACTATTAAATAAATTAACCAAATGAGCAAACGAAGTAATTGAGTGAGGAGGAACATTTAACAGCCATTTTAAGGCTGATCCTGTCAAGGTGGAACCGAAACCCTTGCATAAGCATGCTTCCTTGAGCTCCGGAGGGATAGGGTTAATCTCCCTTCTTTCTCTATACTGGGCAATATGCTCTTCAGGATCCGTAGTCCCATCATACAGTTTCATGTTGGGGGTTTGAAATCTTTTTGGGATTTCAGCATCACAGATAGGATATGCAAAGCGGGATATCCTGTGGCTGTCTTGGGACACTTCCGGAATCGGCTGGACCACTCCAGGTACACTGGATATCATGTCCTTCAATTTCTGAAGCTCCCTAGTAAATGTTGACGTCATACCTGCATCCTGCAAAGACCCATTATTGTTAGTAGTAAGAGTATTATTATTTGACATGTTACCGGTCTGAGGATTCTGTCCATATCCTGAAGCATATCCTGAGCTTCTCATAGTTGACATCCTGACCGAGGAGGGTATCTCAGGAGTATGATTCTGAGAATGGCTTGGCACGATGTTCCCCCGGTTATCCTCAGTGTAAACTGCAGAACTGAAGTTCAAAGCCCTAGGCTGTAAAGGAGTGACAATTTCTTCAGCAGGTCTACTTGGGCCGGATTTCAAGAGTTGTATCTCTCTCATCAGCATCCGATTAGTTTCCTGCTGCTGCCTCATCTGTTCCTGTACACTACCAAACAAATTCAGAATTTCATCATTAGACGCCAAAACAGGACCAAACAAATTCAGAATTTCCTGCTGCTGCCTCATCTGTTCCTGTACACTGCAGGATGTGATGCGGATCAACTATGTGTTACAATGTAATTTGAGTACAAGTGTTTGTGTGTAGTGGTTGCCAATAGCTAGAGAGTAAAGTGTGCGAATGGAAAGTGAGTGCCTTAACTGATCCGATCTATCTATTTATAGTAAAAGAAATGTAACAAACTACCCTATTAAACCGGGATCCGGCGGATATTCCCTATGTGAACGTTGTAGACCTGGTCCTTTGGGTTCAACGTCTCTCGTGCAACTACTTTGCCCGAGTCTTAAGGAGAAGAGGTCCATCTGACCGTTAGTGACCCACAACTTTCAACCTGCACGTGGTCAATTTAGTTAACACCAGGATATGGCCCAGGATGTTACCAATATCCTGATCCGGTATCCTGATCACAAGTAAACAATCAAAAGCAGGATATTAGTCAGGATATATACGCTCAGAAAATGGCCCATAACATAAACCACCGCCAACGTTTTTAAGCATTAGATAACTTATTTAGGTGAATTGACATAGCAATGTGTGATTGGGTGAATTAGGAGTTTACCTATTTAGAATAGGTAACCACTCACTTCACCCTAAGATGACACTGTAACATTTAGGTTGAATCCAATAAGAGCTTTATTTTGTAAAAAAGCATATGAAGTTATATATTATTTATTGCATCAAGTAAATAGTAATAGTCTATATTACGGTTTTTTATAATTAATAAGAGGCAAATTGGATTTTAATAATTGACTAGCGGTAAGACCCGTGTGCAAACACTGGTCGTTTCTTAGAAAACTATGCATAACACATATTGACAGAACATATAGATATGTGCATAGATATTGTACCAAAACGTGTTATTTATTATAGCTAAAAGACAGCTATAAGTAAATATAAAAGATATTTAACAAAGTTTATAAAAGATGTCTAAAAGATGTCTAACAAACTTAAAGTTTAGATTGTGCAAACACGTGTCGTTTCTTAGAAAACCATGCATAACAAATATAAACGATGATTATAGTTATATTTATATAGACTTATAAATAAAATAAATAAATAAGTCAGTCAGTAAATACTTAAAGTTTAGAGTATAAAAACTTAAAGTTTAGATTGTGCTGAGTCTTGTTTTTCTTCCGTAAATGTCTGAAAAACCATTTTGATGATGTAATCTTCTTGTGCCTTGTCTTCTTTTGTTAATTCATCCATCTGCTTTTCTTTCCTTCTTTGATAAAGGATGCTAGCATGTGGAGCAGTGGGTCTCCTGATTGGCAATTTTTGTTGTTTGACTGGAACCACTGCTTCCGGATAATCAGCCTTTTTAGGAGCAGTGGGATCTCTCTTCCTTAACTCTTCTAACTTTTTGTAGGTAGCAAACACCTTTTCTTCTCTCCACCTTGTAACCTGGTTCCTTGACCCATAATCAGCAGTTATCAGCTTTTCTTTCATTCTTTTCAGTTTCAAGGTCCTTTCTATTACATTTTTCTTGTAATTGGCCCAAACCGGAGGAGTTTGCTTTACCTTGTCTTGAATCATCTTTTGAATTCTGGTTGTCTCCTCTTGCAGTTCACTGATGGTCCATTCTTTGTATTGATACTTTTCTGCCCTGTACTTCTTGTATGCTATTATGTATTCAAGATAGTCATTTCTCATGCTTTCATCATCTTTTTCTGATAATTTCTGACAAAAGACTTTTGAGAACTGCTCTAAAGTTCTAACTTTGGTGAGCAGGTATTGATAATTTCTTTGAATCTTTTTGTCAGACTTTCCCTCTGTATCTCTTTTAGATATATCCTCTGCTTGTTGGTCCTTTATTTTGAGATATTCTTCTATATTTCTTAGCAAAGGATAACCTTGAACAGATGGGAGTTTCCTCTTTTCAGGATCATCTTCATAATAGAAGGATTTGATTTCCTCCCTGACTGCTGGAAGATCTAGAGGATATTGTACTCCTGCAGGGTCAATGGCAGTGTTTTGATTGAAGAGTTGAACTGAAGATAATGGAACAGGGTTTGGAATGGTGACAAGGGACAGTGGTTGTGTAGATGTTAGAGTTGGGGAAGTGTCATCTTCCAGTACAATGTTTGTTATCTTTTTCCTTTTGTGCTTTGGAGAAGTTGGTGGTGTATTTGTGGGTTCAGTGGCAGTGATTGAAGTAGTTGGTATCTGACTAACAGCTGTTGAAACAACTGGTTTTTCAACCAATGTGGTCACTACAACAGTTGATGTGTCAACTGTTGTTTTCTGCTTTTTGGCAGCTGGTTTTTGTGGTGGTGATATTGTTTTTGGTATGGCAGTGGATTGAGTGTGGGTTGATGTAGTAGTGATGGCAGTTGTTGAGATAACATCTGTTGAAACAACTGAAGTACCAACAACTGTTGATACAACATGAGTTTTAACATCTGTTGGTTTGGAGGTTTGATGAGAGGAACTTTTGGGAATTTGAGGAGTTTGTTTAGTGGTTTTGGAAGGTGTGGTTTTGCGTTGGCTTACATTTCTGGTAGGCTGTCTTCTTTTAGGTTTAGAAGTACCCTGCTCTTCTTTTTCCATCAAAACTTTCTTCTCCTCCTCAAACCTTTTAGACCCTTTCATGTTTGCCTTTAATGCAGCAAATGCATTTTGAGTCTCATCAACCTTTTTGGAACCATCTGGCCTTGGGATTTCTACCACAATTTTGGACATTCGATCTGGTGGCATGTATAAACCATCTTCTTTTCCCTACTTCCCTTTAGTTTCCTCCCCCTTTTTGACATCATCAGGATTTTCAACATAGATGATTGAAGGAGGAGCAGTGCCAGTAGTTTGAAGCAGATGAGCTTTAATGGCTTTGATATCTGCTTGAGTATCTTTGTACCTAGCTTCCATGACATTTCTGACCATTTGAAGTTGAACTTCATGCTGTTGATCTGCATAATGTCTTTGTTTGTGAAACAGAGGTTGAAACAGATTCCATAGCTCAGCAGCGGATGGATCAGATGTTGCGGATGGTGCAGCAGTGGGTGTAGCCTTTTGAGCTTGTAACAACTTTTGCAGCATAGTTTTGATTTCTGCAACAGATGTGTCAAGTTTATCAACCCTCTCCGTCAATTCTTTGTACTTTAAACCATCACCCAAGTTAATGGGATCATCTGATTTCCCACCAGTGGTGGTTGTATCAGTGGTTGACTTAGGAAAAGTTTCCCAAAAATCATCCACTGATGCCCATTGTTCTCGGTACTGGGGACTTCTTTCTTCAGCAGAGCTTACCATTTTAAGGTCACCAGCGTATAATGGAAACACACCAGTGGACACTATGGTTCCCAAAGAAGAAATTGCCTTCAAGGGAGTCTCACTAATGAAACTACTGTCCAGGTGTAAACCAGTGGGTTCAACACCTGTAGTAGCTGCTCCACTTGAACTACTAATAGGAATTACTTGTAATTCCTGCAGTGTAGCCTCCTCAACTGTTGGTGGGTTAACAGAGATAGAGACACCAGACTCAGTCACTTGTTGTGTTATATTCTCATTGACAGATGATTGAGAAGAACTGATTTTTATCTGAGCTATATCAAGTGCATCCAACAGAGGTATCATTGATTGTGGTGTCCCTGTTGATACAACCTGATCCTTTTGAGAGGATGCAGGAGTAGTTTTAGGCTCAGGTTGAGATCTTTCTTTCATCTGCTGTGAAGAAGTAGCAGCAATGGTTTCAGGTGACTTTTGTGTTGTCACGGGTGTTACCTTTGGGATCTCGTCTTCCAGAGTCACCTTTTTGGTGGGTTTGGGGGGCTTTTGGATAGTTTTCTTTTTGGTCTTTTTGGTGATTTTTAGTGTGGGTTTCACAGATGGGGTTGTGCTTCTGTGATCACCAGGAGCAGTGGGCTCAACAACAGGGACCTGAGGAGCAATTGTTGCTGCTAAATCCTGCTCAGGTACCTCTGTTTGGGTTTTTGAAGGTTTTGACATCCTTGTGAATGTTTCAGAAGTTAGACTGTTTATTTGAATAGGATTTCCTTGGATAAGCACATGTGCATTATCCTTTGAAAATTTCTTTTGAAGATAAAAACTTAAAAACCTTGGAAACAATAAAAATGATTTTTTATTAACATTCTTAACCATATCATTGAAAATTTACTGAGAGTAGTTAAAATTTTGTTCAACCATGATAGCATAGCCCAGGTATTGAATTTTCAATGGTATTTCATTAAAAGCTGTTGTTTTATTTGACACACACATCAGGAGGGTATGGAATAAAAACCTCGGAGCAAGAGGAAAACTGCCCTTTTCTAAAGTATCCTTTTTCATTTCTTCTTCATACCCTCTCTCAATGAAATCAGTTTGGTACTCTGTTTTTGGGAAAGAGCTTTTACCTGTAAGATCATTGATTTCAAAAACCTCTGAAATGGTTTGAGGTGTGATGACCACTGGAATTCCCCTTTATTGATGAAGTAATAGCTAAGGTCTTTTTGTCCTTAGTTTCAAGCTTTGCATTTTTCCAGAACTCTCGTTGGGTATCCACGTAGATGGTTTCATTGCAGGTCAACAAAGTTTTGTACCTTGAAGATGAAAGTGCATCAATCACGGAATGAAAACCTGTGTTTTTACTTGTTTTTGCAAGTGTACACACGAAGTTATGACGGATTTTGAGTGGAAGATCCATGATAAATCAAAGGTAGTTAAGAACGAAGGAAGAAGATTAGTGATTTGAGAGAATTTGATGAAAGCTGCTTTTGAAAGGAATTTTGAATTCGACTCGACAGTCAAAACCATGTTTAGGGTTTTGATCAGGGTTTTATAGGTGGAAAAAGTGAATGCTGACGTGGCAGTGGTTACAAAAGATCTGACGGCTAAGTACTGTCCACGTGAGAACCTCTGATGAATAATGGATGACAGTTGTTAGGAAACCACTGATGAATCAATATCAGTAGTTTACAGTGCTGAAAATGAAAACAGTAACTGACTATAACTATCAGTGGATAACCTATCAGTGAATTAAAACACTGACCTTTAACAACAGTCATTATATAAACAGTGGTTCAATCATGTTCCTTCTCCAAAAAAACAATATTTTAACCCATCAGTCATTTCAATCCCCTTCAACCTTCACAAAACACTATTTTAACCCAACATTGGTTTTAAACCACCATTTTAATCAAACAGCGGTTTCAACCACAGTTTTCTCAACAGTAGTTCCAAACATCTATTTTCATCCATCTGTTAACCAAAGTCAACAGATGTACCAACCACTGTTTAATTTTCAAACATTTGTTCCCAATAACAGAGCTTTGATCATTTAAACATACATTTGCCAATATTACAGTGCTGAAAATGAAAACAGTAGCTGACTATAACTATCAGTGGATAGCCTATCAGTGGATTAAAACACTGAGCTTTAACAACAGTCATTATATAAACAATGATTCAAGAATATTCCTTCTCCAAAAAAACAACATTTTAACCCATCAGTCATTTCAATCCCCTTCAACCTCCACAAAACACTATTTTAACCCAACAGTGGTTTTAAACCACCATTTTAACCAAACAACGGTTTCAACCACAGTTTTCTCAACAGTAGTTCCAAACATCTGTTTTCATCCATCTGTTGACCAAAGTCAATGGATGTATCAACCACTGTTTTATTTTCAAACATCTGTTCCCAATAACAGAGCTTTGATCATTTAAACATACATTTGCCAATATTACAAGCATTTACACTCTCAAACCTAAATATTTATTTACTTAATTTAAATAACAAACATGGTTAATAATTTTAACACAACTAATTATATAAAAACTACAAGTGTCAAACAGCATACACAGTTCATCCATCTGTTGACCCAAGTCAACAGATGTATCAACCACTGTTTTATTTTGAAACATCTGTTCGTAATAACAGAGCTTTGATCATTTAAACAGACCTTTGCCAATATTACAAGCTTTTACACTCTCAAACATCAATATTCATTTACTTAATTTAAATAACAAACATGATTAATAATTTTAACACAACTAATTATATAAAAAATACAATTGTCAAAACAGCAAATAGCATTCAATAAAATACAGGATCCTAATTCCTAATCAATTGGTGAAACAGTAGTCTCGATAAGTAAAGCTCATTTCGGACCATTGTAGTTGTTAACATGTTGGAGGTATTTCAGAAGTTCGTTGCTCAGATCAACTTCAATCATATCCCCCCAGATGCTTGTTATCAGCCACTTTTTGTCTTCAATTATATTAGTCCTTTGGCGCCTATCTACATAATCAACTACACGAGGATTATTGAAAACAAACACCTTCATCCAGCCTTCTTCTTCATATCTGAGCAAATCAGCAGTTAGCTCAGCAGACTTTCCAATAACAATCAAATGCAGCCTCTTTGCGATGGTCAAAAAATGCCCTTGGCAAGGATTGACTACAATACTCTCGGGAAAATGAAGCATTCTGAAAGTCTCACTCAGAACATCAAAAGAAACGATGTTCCTCTCACCTAGTGGATACCAATAATTTGAAACCATAAAATATATGGTTTTATAAGCATAAACTCCTGTAGACCATGAATAACCACTTGAACCATAATTGTTTACGCTACCGAAATTTATTGTTCTCCATGACTCACGACGTCGTGAGTAAACACGAGCAGCATTTACATTACGGTAACATCTGATGTTCAACACTTTCAGATCATTGAACTGATCAAAATAAATTCCACCAGTATCAGAGTTTCGATGATGATTGTAATTGAAGTAGTCATCACACAAAACCTTATAGCGCATGGTAGTTGGATTCCAAAGAATCAAGTGACAGCAAATCCCTTCATTGCAAACTAACAACAAACCATTAAATGAAGATAGAATACGTAAGAAGCTAGGGTGGACATTGGTAGGAAAACTTAAGGTTTTGCTTCTAACAACATCCAAATTACCAGCAACTACGTCGTCAATGACAATTGACGTGTCTTTAAAGGATAGTAGTTTCTTTTGTACTGAATCTCCACTTCGGAGAGCATGCATCATCTTAAATGCATGACTTTACAATTCCCTATAAAAATTCTTGGAAAGACATTTGAAACGGCCAATATCTTCTGCAGAGAGCCTTGTGAAAATCTCGTCAACAATCACTTGAAACCCAAATTTTTCCATTCTGCTGAGAGCCTTGTGAAAATCTCGTCAACAAACTTTTGAAGATGATTGAGTAGATGGATGAAAACGATAATGATCAAAACCACTGCCCAATGTATTTTATATACCCAATGAAGGCGGTTATGACTAAAGAATATGATGCGACACTCGTTAGGCATTTAATGCATTTACATGGGAAAAATATAAAATTAAACACGTTATTATAATTACAATTAACCTATTCATTTACCTATAAGACGACTTTACCATAAGATAGAAGTGATTGAGTGACGTGCATTAATTGCAAAGTACATATCCCAAGGCATTTTGAATTTGAAATTACCGTCAATTTCTAAACCACTGCTATGGTATATGTTTGCCAAAGGAAACATCTGCTAAGTTATACTTTCTTGGCTATGGGCAGTAGTTTGCACTCTTGAATGTGGGCCAGACCTTTGACATTTAAATATAGAGCAACAGTTTGAAATTAAATGTATTTTAACTCAGATAAAAAATCTCAGATAAAAAATTGACAAACAGCGATCATCATATAGTCATAACTCAGATAAAAAATCTATTCATTTGGAATACAAAGATATTGCGAACATCTGTTAAAGCCTCTCCTGTTTCCAACAGTAGCAAGTCAAACAGATGTTGGCAACAACAGATGTTGGCAACAAAAGATGTTGGCAATTGACAACAGTAGCAAGTCAAACAGCCGTTAGATCAGCAGATGATGATTTAGAGCAGATGTTCTCTATACACTAACAGAAATTGATACAATATCACCATAATCTAATTAAACTCAGAAACAATTTCACTTCTACATCAAAAGTACCAATCTGCAATAATCAGATGATATTAAAAATTACATAATAATACTTATTCAGCTTAAAATTACAACGAAACTTTAAAATCTAACAACACCACCATGAAATTTACGAACCTAACAGCAAAAATTTAGTGCTTTTAGCTTAAAATTTAGTGCTTTTAGCTTTAAACTCCATCAATGTATATCTTCGACAATCGCCATGAACTCCACGGAAGTACTCAATGCATCAACATCAGGTTTCTGGAAAACTGATCTCTCGTGAACAGATCAAGATGCAGTACATGAAAACACTTCTTCAGCTGTTGAAGAGTAGCCCTGTCCTCATATACGTAATCCTTAACTTTGTTCATAAAGAGCTGCTTTAAACCAAACTTTATGCTTCTTTTAATACAAAAAAAGACAGGAAAGACCATTACTCTAGTAAGATAAAATCTTATCTTACAGCAGTAGCAGATCCTTTCTTGCGTTTAGTAGGAACTACTGCGGGTTCTACATCATCATCATCTGCCCAAAATCATATATATAATCATCATTTAGTCATAAGCAAAATTTATTTTAAATGTACATTATTAATAATCTTTCTTTGTGTTTAATTTAACTTTATGCTTCTTTTAATACAAAC
The DNA here is from genome assembly GCA_030545235.1 of Helianthus tuberosus. NCBI lineage: Eukaryota > Viridiplantae > Streptophyta > Magnoliopsida > Asterales > Asteraceae > Helianthus > Helianthus tuberosus. The sequence goes on from CM060436.1 coordinate 31,515,848, forward strand.
CTATAATAACCCGCAGCAGATTGTATGAATTTCAAACAACTGTGATTAGACTGAAATATAAAGCGAGAATTAGAGTATATCACTTCAAAATTAAGAATTCAAAATTTCAAAACTGAAGTAGCAAAAAACACATACTTTAAACGATGTTGAAACAATGACACTGGAAACAACCGTAGAACAATCATCATCATCATCATCTGCAGCAGATCATTCACAATCATCATTTAGTCATAACTCAGATAACAAAACTTTAGTAAAAATAAAAAACAAAAACAAACATAATCATATATATCACATTACCATGATCAAGGCAAACCACATATCCCCAAAAAAATTTCTGAAAAGGGACAGAGAGAGCTTCAGTTTTCTGTTATCCTTTATGAACAAATGTCGAGTATTGAGAAGAAGGGATTTGAGGGAGAGATACATTAGAAATGTGGTTTGAAAATACAAAAGTAGAGAACACGTTTATATAAGAAGATAATTGACAGAAGTGACTGAGTGACATGCATTAATTGAAAATTACATATCCCCATGCATTTTGAATTTCAAATTACCCGCAATTTCAAAACATCTGCTGCTAGGTATACGTTTGCCAAAGGAAGCATCTGCTACTTTCTTATAGAAGGGCAGTGGTTTGCCCTTTGGAATGTGGGCCAGACCATTTGAATACACAAGACAGTGGTTTGAAATCAAATTAAAGTGATTTATATATTAGACTATATGATGTAATAATGACATAGGAAAAACCTTGTTGGACATGCTCTCTAGCTGACACATCAGTTTTTCTTATGTCACTGGGATTTCTCCTTTTATAGAAAGTATAGATGGTATCATACATTGGACGATAATGATCACTACTAACGATGTGACCAATGACAGTCATGACTTTCATTTTTACTGTCAAATTCAATCTATTGTATACCCCTATATCCTAATGGAGTTAAATACGTGTGGAAGACTAACAGAGTAAAAACCAAACATTATTTTGATCTTTTCATCTGAATCTAGTTTAATAAAATAAAATACAAATCTAAAGTAACTTTTGTATACTATCTTTAAAATTTTCTACTACAAAATTCAGAATTTTATTCCCCTTTAGATTGATATGGTCTTGCTATATTTAATAAAAAAAAAACGTCTTCAAAAGGTGGAGGGCTCTAGTGATTATAACAAGGCGGCTAAACACATAACGGTCAACTATCTCGTTATAATGGTACATCTGATGTCCATGTTATGCCCTTTTTGGTAATGAGTTTTGATGTACTATTGATTGACATGATTCGCCAAACTTATCACAATGATATGTTAAGCTCATTGCAACTCTGCGTCAAACCCATTAAAGTGGATCCGTTAACTTTACAAGTATGATTCACTCTTAGACCACCCGTAGTGGGGGGTTTTTGGCGGTTTTTCCCTAAAAAAACGTCCAAACACGCCCATTGACCGCCCCGGGGGCGTTTTTCTTCAAAACTTGGGTTGGGGCGTGCCAAATTAAACGCCGGATTGAGATTTTGTTGGCCAATCATGCCACTACACCCATTTCTTCATTAGTTTTAATTAAAAAAACAAATAAATAATAATTGGGTAATCATTGGATGATGCATTATACCACTACACCCATTTTAGAAAAAAACGTTCCATAATGTCTCATTGCTGACTGGACCGCCACATGACGCAAAACGCCCAAGGGTGGGGGCATTATTTGGGTCTTCCACTACACATGGTGTTATAATGTTTTGATTATCTAAGCATTTTTCCACGTTACTAACGGTTACACATTATAGTGATATGTCCAATTTCATGTATTTGTTATCAAAACTTCATACTCTTGGACAACTCTCTTAAATATTTATACATGTACTCATGTGGTATCTCACGTTGCTTTTAGATTTGTTTACAATAACAGATTTCATGTGTGTGTGTATGACTGAGTAAAGGTGATTATCAATATCATAATCATCGTATTAACAATCATCACATAAAAGAAAGAACATATATACACATAAATTCTATGATAAATCCATATAAAAGTGTGTACATTTCTTGTATTTTAAGGCACTTTATGGGAGGAGGGGTCCTATACCAAATTACCAATACCACACACACTAAAAAGTTTTTTTTTTTTTTTGGGTAAAGACACACACTAAAAAGTTAAAATCACATAAATTCATTAACCCTCAATTTTAGAGTTCTTATATATGTCACCTCTCATTTTCAATATATCAACCTTCAAAACCATGTTTCCACTTCACCTCTACCATGCCCTTCAAAATCTTTCACCTCCTCTCCTTCTTTCTTTGCCTATATCTCTTGTTTAGCTACCTTGAATTCTCTACCACCACCGTCACTGTCTTCGTTCACCACCGCTTTTCCACCAACCGGAAGATGTTAGCATCCGAATTCAACTTCGCCCCATATCTCAAACACCAACACCACCACCACCATCGCGGGAATACATTGAAAAATGATGTTATTGATCCACACTATGGTGTAGAGAAGAGACTTGTACCATCGGGGCCAAACCCGTTGCATCACTAGAAGATTTGGTGACTCTCTATGTATACTCACGTTTTTGAACCTCTACTTCAATTCTTGTATGGTCTACTAGTGTGTTTAAGTATGTATAAACAGGTTAATGAGAGCTTATTATTATTATTATTATTATTATTATTATTATTATTATTATTATTAAATTTTTAGTATATTATACTATATGGGTGTTTAAGAAAATATAATATTATTTATGTGAATGATTATTAATCATTATTAATTAAAATAAATTTGAGTAACTACCAAGGCATGGCACAATCATGGATTTTGCTAACTTGCTTTTGAAGCCACAATGATGGTAAATTACGACTAATAAACTCACTACTAATCATCTTTTGAAAATTTAAGTGGGTGATGTAATATTATATTCCTTTCGTAATCATATTCTCTCCCTCTCTCCACCTTCTAACCCTACAAACCACTTCAACTCGTTGAAAGGTTCGATTATCTTAATTGGTAACGAAAATCACATTCATTAAATGAAATGGTATTACTTTTTTTAGCGTCCAACAAAGCCTGGTCACCCGGGTACACTTATAGGCAAAAGGTCACACACACCGGCGATTGTAGACATCGCTAGTGACCCAACTTATCACCAATTTAAGAGGAAACTCACCACCCGAAGGCCTGCTGTAATAAAATTTTTGTTTCACACATGACACTTTTGTCATGAACGAGACTCTAACTAGTGACCTTCCGTAAAGAAGGTCATATGGATACCCATTTTCCAAATGTTGATGATGTTTAGTCAGATTTCATTAATGGTGGGTCCTCATAATATAAAATTTGATAAAGGTATGATACATATATAAAAGATAATGTGTTAAATGGTTACATAGTTGTAGGGATGTAAACGAGGCAAGCTACATGTATATATATAAAAGCTCAAATCGACGTAGCTTAAACGAGCTTGAACACAAATAAGTTTGTTTAATTGAAAAGCTAGAGCCTTAGTTTCACTTATTGAGCTTAAACTGGCTAACGTACCTAATATATATAAAATTCTGATATAAATACGTAAACGATATATCATGTTCTAATTATTTTTATTTATAATTATATACAAAAGATAATTACAAATATATATAAGTTGATAATTAAATAATATATGAGCCAAACTCGAGCTTGAAAAAACTACTCACAAACTCGAATTCTCGTACGTCAAACAAACCGATCTCAAACTTAGAGCATACACGATATTACAATATTTCAGACTTCCACACAGATCCATACATGGGTTTTGGAGCACAATGGGTGCTCTTAAGGTGAACTCTGATTCGGCTCAACTCATATACATACTACGTAACATATAATTGTCTTAATTATCACATTTCCATAATATAAATTTGCAACACATTGTTGCATTATGTTGTTGTACCCCAAGCATGGGGGGTTTTCCAAAAAAAAAAATTGTAATTTTTCACTTTTAGCCCAAAAGTTTTCATTATTTGTATTTTAACACTTTTAATTTGTTTACTTTTAACCCAAAACTTTTCATCTTTTGTAATTTAACCCAAAACTTTTTTATTTACAACTTTGGTCACCCATACTTTTTATCTTTCGCAAGTTTTTCGTTTTACGTTTCGTTCTAAATTTTGCGAGTTAATACGTCGCAACATCCGTGTGTGGTTCAACGTTTTTCGTCTATTTTTTCACATTTGACAGGTATGTCGCAACGTGTTTATTTTTCCCCTTTGGCAAGTTCGCCGCAACGGGTGGATCCTACATTGACTCAGTTATTCTTTTTTACGTTATTTTGCGAGTTAACAGTTGCGTGCGTGTGTGGTTCAACGTTTTTACGTCTATTTTTTCCATTTAACAAGTTCGTCGCAATGTGTGTGTCCTAAATCGACATAGTTATTTTTTTCATGTTATATGTTTCGATCTTATTTCTTCGCATTAAAACGCCGCAACTTCAGTGTCGATGGTCGCTACCAGCGGTGTAGCATTGATGTTATTTGGCATAGTTTTAGGCCCCCGCCGCAACGTGGGGGTTCTTAATCCTAGTTCAAAACAAAAGTTGCAAATTATCATACAATCCTCTATTTAAAAACTAATTTTGTACAGATTTTGTGTATAAAATTACAACCAGAGGTGTTCACGGTCCACTTCAACCATGCTTTTATGAAAATGATGGACCGAACACCTAACTAGGTTTTATAATATGACAAACCAAATCGACGTAGGCCTGCCGTACTTTGTTACAGACTTACAGCCCAAAAGACTAGTCTGGTGAATCTCATATCTATTGCTCATACAACTTAGATGTGACAATTGCAATGGTTTTTGGTAGGGTCGTTCAAACCGCTCGTCGCTCATTCAGAAAATGCTCGTTCGATTATAAAATTAGCCGATCTGCTCGGTTCAGTTTGTAAACGAGCCAAGCACGAGGTCCGGTCCGCTCCGTTCAGCTCGGCTCAAGGACATCCCTGGTTATTGGTAAATAAAGTTAGATCGGATATCCAATGTTCCGGTTTGGATGAACATCTTACCAGTTCATCAAATCCTCCAAATGGCTTTCTGCAACCCTCCAACCCTCTTACCTTCATCATCATCTTTCCCTCTGCAATTCCAGTTTAACTTCAATCGTAACCTCATCCGACCAAGATTTCCGACCATAACAATGGCCACAAAAACCGATGTTAATGACAACCCCACAAAATTCGTCACGTTTTTGGGGAAAGGTGGGTCTGGTAAAACCTTCTCCGCCGTTTTTGCAGCTCAGGTTCGGTTTCTTGCTTCATGATATCTGTCATTGTTATACAAATTTATTCATCTTAACTGGGATTTAGTTATAAAATTTAATCCAAATGTACTAGTTCTTGCATTTTAGTGAGTTGGGGGGAGATTGTTTATACTTTTATATTTCAAGTTTATAACTTTTTGATGTGTTGGTAGCAAGAATAATGAATCGAGAATGATGATCTTGAAGAAATTGATACAAAACTGAATGCCTTAAATATTAGGATTTCCCAAGTTAGAAATTATTAAAATCAAGACTATAAATAGACGCTTATATTATGTCAAATCAATAATTTACGCGTTTTAAGCTAAAAAAGAATGGAGTGAAGATTGCTTAATGACGAAATTGGAACACTAATTGATGAAATGCGAGTCCGAAAATTGGACATGGGGGTTCGTCAAATGATTCGGCTTGTCGAGACCTTTCTGTCTGTTGGTTAGTCAGACCATGCGTAATGAGCATTATATGGGTGTGAAGGGGCTTGGTAACGCCCCCAGGGCATTATAGGAGCACGAAGAGGGAGGGTCGTTTCTAGTAAGTATAACGCCAAATGAGGAGAGACAAAATTGGAAAATAAAGATTGAAAGGGCATTAAGGGGAGTTAACCATTACACATTTTTTAAGGGGCGTTATGATGCTGATGTGGCGGAAAATGCCCCTTACGGGGCATTAACCATTACGGATGGTCTTATGGGCCATGTAACTCCACTCCTAGCCTAAGTTATGCTTGTTTGAAGTTTGAGCCCTTCTCGCCCCATTTCCTTCTGTCAAACTGGTCCAAGTAAGAAGAGTCTGCGAACTCTTGGATTAGCTCCTTATCACATTTGACTTCATATATGATATAAACTATATATTTTCGAGAAAGGTCTTAAAGTGTATGACAAATTCTTTGAAGAAGAGTGTTTATGGTTGAGATCAAACGTAATTAATTCGAAGTCGAGTTGCATCTTTACTGTCGACTGTTGTTAGTATTAGTTAGCTATACGTTTGAATAGTATGTAGTTAGTTATGGGCAGTGTGTAAGTTTCATCAAGATTTTGAAAAGTTGAAAACTTGCAGCATTACGCAAGTGCTGGGCTCAAAACGTGTTTGGTCATACATTCGCAAGATCCCACCGCGGATTATATACTTAATAGTAAGATCGGAACAACTCCCGTTACTTGCAATGACAATCTCTCGGCCGTTAGATTGGAAACTACAAAAGTAAGTTCCGATTGTTGTTTTTCGGTTCAGCATCTTTTGATCATTGTCCATTGGTTAAGTATGTTTTACGATGTTAGATGATTCTCGAGCCGCTTAGTAAAATGAAACAAGCCGATGCACGTCTCAATCTGACACAAGGAGTCCTTGAAGGGGTGGGTATGTGACCTATATTAATGTCTTCATAGTTTGTAAAAAGCTTTGTTTTTTATACCTTTTTAAACTATAAACTGACTGTAATTTGCAATAATGAAATGATTTTTTGGTCATTTTCTGAAATTTAAATGCAAAAAAGAAGAATTGAACATCATGGTTGGCATCTTTTGGTCGACAGATGCTCGGCCTCGTTCTTGGTTTGTTTGTTACAAAAAGTGAAATATGATGTTTTGAAAAGTCAATTACCCTTTTTATATAGTTTTAAGATTAAGAGTAAAATGCCATTTTCGTCCCTGAGGTTGGCCAGTTTTGTGACTTTCGTCCAAAGGTTTGTTTTTCCACATATGGATCCAAAAGGTTTGAAATTTTTCCTTTTTCATCCGGCTTGTTACCTCCATCCATTTTCTCCGTTAAGTCAAGGGTATTTTTGTCTTTTTTTTTAACTTAATGGGCAATTCAGTATTTTTCAGGGGTATTCGATCTTTTTACATAAAGTGAATGAGACCGAATTGCCCTTTAAGTTAACAAAAAGACGGAAATACCTCTGACTTAACGGAGAAAAATGGATGGAGTTAACGAGCCGGATGAAAATGGAAAGATTACAAACCTTTTGGATCCAGATGCAAAAAGACAAACCTTTGGAAGAAAGTCGCAAAACTGGCCAAACCTTAAGGACGAAAATGGCATTTTACTATTAAGATTAACATAAATGACAGTCCATGCACTATTTTTGAGTAGGTGGTGGGAGAAGAGCTTGGTGTGCTTCCTGGAATGGATACGATATTTTCGGCTCTGGAACTTGAAAAACTTGTTGGGTTTTTAAGGAAAAAAACTACAAAGAGTAACCCAAAATACAACTTTGATGTAATTGTTTATGATGGTTTAAGTACCGAAGAAACAATAAGGTTGATAGGTGCAACCGGGAAATCAAGGTTTCAAATCTCTATTTTTTTTCTAAGAGTAAATTACGTTTTTGGCCCCTGTGGTTATATCACTTTTACTATATTAGCCCAAAATAAGAATTTTTAACATATCTGCCCCCATGGTCTCTATAACTAACCATTTTGGCCCCTAAGTCTAACCATTTTAGCCCCCATGGTCTTTATAACTAACCATTTTGACCCCCATGATCTCAAGACTTAGGGGCCAAAATGGTTAGTTATAGAGACCATGGGGGCAGATATGTTAAAAATTCTTATTTTGGGCTAATATAGTAAAAGTGATATAACCACAGGGGCCAAAAACGTAATTTACTCTTTTTCTAATATGTATATATACATACACATGTGCGTGCACAAGCGTATATACATATGATGATGATATATGATTATATTTCTGTATCAGATTGTATTTGAAATACTTGCGGTTGTTGGCTGAAAAGACCGATTTCGGACGGTTGGCGGGCCCATCACTATTGAGACTTGCAGACGAGTCCTTAAATGCGGGAACTATTAGTTCTGGTTATAATGGGCAACTTAGTGGAGAAATATGGGACAAGTTAGAGCAAACATTAGAGGTATCACATTCTCATCTTTTGATTGGCATTTCCTAAATAAATATCACCTTTTTACTTAATACAGAAATACAAAATGACATTGACTAACGACCGAATTACCCAAAATAGCCCTGTTGGGTGTAAACGAACTGAACGTTCAACGAATTGTTCGTGAACTGTTCAGCGGGTTCAGCGGGACATTTATTCGTTCAATAAAAGAACGAATATGAACAAGGAATTTTGTCCGAGTATTTACATGAACGAACACGAACAAAAGCCACGTTCGTTCAATTACGTTCGTGAATGTTCTGTAATATGTTCATGTTCGGTAATATGTTCGTTTACGTCCGTTCATGATTGTTTTTTTTGTTTAGTTATTGTTCGGTCATTAGAAACGTAGATCTTTGAAACATTGTTTTGGAATAATTATGTTTAAGCTTATTATATACAACTTGTGCCTTTGTTTTGGGATAATTACTTTTATAATTATTATATCAATTGCTTCACACGGTGATTATGTCTAACGTCTGGGATTAGGAATGTTATTTTTTTATTTTCTAAATTGGTATGTGTTCGTATTTGTTTGTGAACCGTCCGTGAACAAGTTCAATTTCTTAATGAACGAACACGAACAAGAATTTCCGTTCGATATGTGTTCGTGAACATGAACACGAGTACACGACTCCGTTCAATTCAATTCGGTTCGTTTACAGCCCTAGTGGGGTCAGATAACGGTCTCTAAATTGTTCAGAAAAGTAAACTTTGTTAATTTGTGATGCAGAACGGGTCATCTTTCGTTACAAATCCAGAGCTATTCAGGTGCTACCTCGTGATGAATTTAAACAATCCATTATCCTTAAACTCAGCATTACGTTACTGGGGTTGCGCTGTACAAGCCGGTGCACTCGTTTCTGGTGCATTCGGCATAGCACATTCAAGTTATGACCAAAAACATCTAGAAACCGCCAAAATTACGTTTTCACCCTTGCCTTTTGCACCTTTTACTCCTATTTCATTTAGCTCCCCTTTGAACTGGGAAGATATAATACACAATGGTCATTTTAAGGATGCACAAGATCTTCTTACTGCATCAAAAAGCGGTTCAAGCGAGCATATGCAGTCTGTGATGTTTGATCCCGTTAACAAATCCGTAACCCTTCTCATGCCCGGTTTCGACAAGACCGAAATCAAGTTATATCAAGTAAGTCAACATAAAGCTTGCATGATTTTTCATGTCAGATTGTTGTGTTGACCTTGAAAGTCAAACTTTGTTTGTTTGACTCTTTGACTATTATCGAATCTTGCAGTATAGGGGAGGATCGGAGTTATTGATTGAAGCTGGGGATCAACGACGGGTTGTTTTTTTACCGTCTCAGATTCAAGGGAAGGTTGGGGGTGCCAAATTTGTAGACAGAAAGCTTATAATCACAATGCGTAGCTAACCGCTGTTCTTGCATGTGAGTCTTTGATAAAAACTTTGAATTTATGTTACTTCTATACATCTGATAGAGTTTCTTGGAAATTATGAACAAACACGATACAAAGAGGCATATATTTATAAACAACATAAGATTTGTGGTTAAATGGTTATATTATCAACAAAAAAACATTTATAAAGTGTTTGTTCTGTTTCATTTGGTTTGGTTGGGTTTTAGGGATATATCCTTTGGTTGAAAGATTTGATGGTAATTGCTAGATTTTGGTGCCTCTTAAAGGATTCGGTCTTATGTTTGAATCACTACTAGATGTAGAGGTGGTAATTCTGACCCGTTCATGTTTTAATCACTAGACGTAGAGATAGAGATTGTAATTTTAACCTGTTTTTGTTGGAGTATGAGTTGGTAGTTTTGACCCACTTATGTTTGAATCACCGGACGTAGAGGTGGTAATTTTGACCAGTTTATGTCTGAATCACTAGTCGTAGAGATGTTTTTTTTTATGTTTTAATAACTAGACGTAAAGATGGTAATTTTGACTCATTTATGTTTGATCACTAGACGTAGAGATGGTAATTTTGACCCATTTATGTTTGAATCACTAGACGTAAAGATGATAATTTTGACCCATTTATTGGAACATATAGTATTATAGTATTTAGGGTTTATTAGTATCAGGCCCACGGACGTTTATTTCTATATGTTGTAATCGCTATTGAATGAAACGAATGAAGTCAATACTTCACCATCTTATGATTCTGACCCATTATGTTGGATTCACTAGACATAGATTTAGGTCGTTTTTGAGTCCATGTGATTTCCTTGTTCGTTTTTAGGGTGTTTTTCCACGTCGTCAACATATTTTACATTTATTTTGAATAATCAGTTTATTTATTGTAATAAAACACTAAGTTATTAATATGGAGTAACTATCTTTAACAAAGTTTATTATAATAAACTGTTTATTTATTTGAATTTTAATAAGTTTAAAAATATATAAGTATTTATATACTATTAATAGTTTATTCTGTAAATAAGTTTATAAAATTAAACTAAAAAATTAAAGAAAAGGCTTTATTGGTTGAAGTTACATAGCCATCTTAGAGCATCTACCGTAGACCACAGACCTCCACCTCAGCTAATTCCACCAAAATTTTTGGCGAACCCAAAAACCTCCCACGGTACGAATCCCCCCCCCCCCCCCCCCCCGGCGGTCTCATCTCTCCTCATAGTTCTCAACAGACTGTTTGTAAAGGAATTTCCCTTTAGGAACATGCAACGTTTTTGAAGCTTCGATGCCAGGTAACAGACATGTCCGAGACGATGCGCTGCTGGTGCTCTCATTGGTTGAAAACATTTAACATGCTCACTTTGTCTTCTTCCTCCCTGTTACAAATAAACTCAACCCTCTGGCGTGAGAATAAGTATCGTTTAAGAAGAATAAATGGGCGTGTGTTAAGACTTAAGAGTTAGAGAATGAGAGAGTAGATGATTTGAAGCTTTTAGAGGAGTGGTATATATAGCCATGGGCGTAGCTTGGAAGGGGCCGGGAGGGGCGCCCGACCCCCCGAACTTTTTGCTCAGTGGTGTTATGTATGTACGTTTCGTATAGAATTTTTTAGATAATATACGTTTTCGACCCCCCGGTTTTATAATTTTTAAGGTATAATTTTAGGTCCGGTGACTTCCGACCCCCCGGTCGGAAATCTCAAGCTTCGCCACTATATATAGCCGAAGGTTGGAGAGAAGGATTGTGGGCTGATGGGCCTTGGTACAGTACTTGTACATGTAAGAGAATATCCACATGGTCCCCTCCAGCAAGACAGGTAGCGTCTGTAGAGGTGGGGCGACGTGGCGCAGTGTGACTGGTCATCCGTCACTGTCCAGGTGTACCTTCTGTCGGGCCTGCTATCACTCGTTAGTGGAGAGCAACGAGTGATTGGTGTCACGTGTTCGTCCTTTCGTACTTGTTGTCACTTATGAGATTCCTCCGTCATGGGAGGTGTAATTGCCAGGCTTGTTACAAGCTGCCTGCCTGCCTGCCTGGTCTTGCCACGTGTATTCCTTGTCCTTTCTGAGAGCCGCTGTTACACACACGCGGACATTCCCATGCAGGAAAGTCTAAAATTAGTCAAGTGTTTAGGGGATAGCCGTTGGTATGATCGTGCGCGCATATGGCTATGTGCCATTCCGGATCATACCCCTGCAGAAACCAAGCCTCTGTCGATCTCTACTAGCAGTCAACTAAACATTATAGTGATAAAATGTATAATTGTTTTTACCGTGTCACAATGTTTATGTCAATTAAATTTCCGTGTGTTACAACAGTATTGACTCATGAATTACAACATATTACAACCAAAACAGGGAATTAAACCACGAATAATGAGTATGTTTTAACACAAGATAAACTTAATAATACATATATAGCATAATTGATTATTGGATGAGACATGCACCACACTTCTTTATTTGCATCCATTATTGTCACATTCAGCTTGCAAATCAAACCCATCTATTTGCAAGTAGCAACCAAGACTCTTCGCGGAGGTAACGATGGCCTTCTTCCATGGAGTGTAGCGTAATTATCGAGGAACAACACGTCCCCTTTCTCCCACTTAAACTGGATGCTTTCTTCCTCGATGATTTCCTCACATCGCTTCACGATATCCTTCGGTATCTCCGTCCCATCAGCCATCATCGCGGAGCTAAGTTCCTTTCCATACATCCCGACCAACGTGTTGAACCACATTCGTCTCCCTTTCCTTCCCTCGAACACCTTTGTTAGTGGCCTCGGACCCAAAATCGTCTTTATACTACCGTTTTCTAGCCATTCCACATCCATCCCTAGTGCCCTTGCCCTGTTAGGTTCGCGTCTAAATTAGTAACAACGCGTTGCGTTGATATAATCATGAAACCATAACTATATAACAAATGATTATCATTAATTAGATTCACTACTGTTAATCTCTCTATAAAAAGACCCGATTTTCAGTTATTCAGTACACAAAATATTGCTCATCTATACAGTTTTTCAGTTCTTTTGAATTCTTTTAATGTAATTGATGATATACCTTTTCTCAGCTTCTTGTTGGTCATTTGTTGCAAAAGCATCTTGCCAGCCACGACCTCTCATGGAGCCCGTGTTATCGTTGTTGAGAGCGATGAACGTGTATTTCAGCCCCTTCGCCTCCACTTCCTCCACGAATTCCGGGAACTCCTCCATCATTCGTTCGGTGACCTTAAAGCTCGGTACAAATGGCGTTTCTCCCCCCTCGGGGGGCGGAACTTCACAAAACAGTATTACCTTCTTCGGAAACTCGTTAATCTGTTCATATAATTTTATCAACAACACATACATAAACCTCACTTTGGAAACTTAATATATACCAATATATTGAACTTAAGAAGAGATCCATAAACATTGCATATTAAAATATATGTGTATATGTTTTATAAATACTTTTTAGATCAAAAATTAATAAAAAATAATAATTTTGAGTTCTGCATGTTCTCGCAATATACATATATGGGTTTGACATACCAGAACCATCTCATGATGATAATAAATGAACTCCGAAAGAGGTCCTTCATTCGCGGTCCAAATCCTCTTGTGGATATGCGTTCGAGGGGCGGGACCAACATACCGGATATCCTCCCAACCAAACGTCTCAACGATGTCATTGAACTCGACCGCATTCTTGACATCAAACCCTCGAAGCAAAACCGCACTGTTCTTTGTCACCATATCATCAAACCACTCTTTGTTGTTCCCAAGAGCCTCAAGTAATGACTCGATCCCGTTCTTGCTTACCTCTGGCGGCGTGAGCACCAACGGCAAGGTCTCACCGTCGACCAACTTCTCGCCTTCGCATTTCCCGACCTTAAATTCCTTGCAGTTGTACTCCATTTTGGTCACTTTCTTGATGGTTAATTATGGGAATGAATGACTAGGGGATTTAAGGAGTATATATAGCCACAATCATATATTAGTGGTTCCAAAAATTGGTTTGGTTTTAGCCCACCCAATCATAATGATGATCATATCAAAGATACATTCTTGTCTCAAGTATAAAGACAATTAAGGTTTAATTTCTACTATTTGTTTCTTTGTTCATAAAGGCCGAAAGATTCGGTTCTTTGTTAGAGGAAAATACTACAAAGGAAAAGTACAAAGATATATATTTTCAAAGTTTAAGATCTAACATTTGTCACAAAGATATATATTTTCGAAGTTTAAGATCTAACATTTATCTAGTTATATTGTATTTAGAGGGTTTATATGTACATGTATAGAGGGCCTTATGTTAAGACATTTGTAGATAATATAAGAATTTTTGACAAAAAAAAAAAAGTAAAGGGTTTAGGGCTTGATCGTGTTTGATTTGGAACTATATAGAGTTATGTTTTTACAATTTTTTATTAAAAAAGTATCAAAATTGCCTTGTTTCAATTGTTATATCCGTTTGAGATCTTTGTAATTCTATAATTAAGCATTGTTTGTTTATAAACCGACAGTTTGAAATATATACAAGCTGTTTTTAGCGGTTTGATTGTTTATGATTTAGAACTTGAAATTGGTCGTTTAACATTTTATTATTACTTTATTAGTGTTATTGTTATTATTATAAGAAATATAAAGTTACGTATATATAATCTATATATCTTTATCATTGTTTGTTTAAAACTCTAGCACAAGACATGCTTTTAAACAACCCACACACATAAATCTAAAACCAAGCTATTGAACCGTGAAAACCTACCGGTTTGGCTGAGCCAATCAGCTCGGTCGGTTCGGTTTGTCTTTTTTTTTAACCATAGTTAGCGATACGACCCAAATTTTTGTCAAAGCCGGTTGACCCGAAACGTGAACATCCATGGTATGCAATACATGAGAATCAATTTCAGGTAGAGAATTTTGAGAACCACGTGATATGTGAAAAAGAGAGTGATGTGTGTGGTTCATGAAACCAACTTGTGTATTACATTTAAAGCAAAAGATACAAGTGTTTATACGCTTTACACAATTTTGTAATTAAAACCGGTATTGTATTAAATGTCTTGTCTAGATGGTTAATAGCACATTAGTAGTTCACAAACATATATATTGAGAGTCGTTAAATGTAAAACTAACTTTTAGTATAGAATTATGAGAAATGTATATTACACTTGTATATTAGGCTACACGGTATAGTGATGGTTCTCTCTTGGAGGATGGTCCGCCACATAAGTGTCACGTAGGATGAACATGAGGATGGGGCAAAGAGGATGGAGGTAAGGAAATGGGGGGATGATCCTAACATGCATATATATATATATATAAATTGTATGTATAGATGTGTGTGAGAGGAGGAGGATCGGCTTGGGCGTCCCATTCCTGACGATCACGACGCCAGCTGGGGGTGGGGGGGGGGGATGGGGGGACGGCGGCGCCGGACCAAAGACGTGAGGGGACGAACCCCCCTACCTCCTGGTCTTATACTTTGTAGATGTAATGAGAGTTAGAAATGAACGAGTTAAACTATTACAAAACTACATTATGGTTTAGCAAAAGTTACAAAACTAAATTATCTTTTGAAGTTAAAGCAAAAGTTCTAATTGTTTATGCGATTGTTGAGTCTATACTTGAAATTAATTGTATTAAATTATCCAATCGTAATGCTAAAGGATATACTTACCGAACCCACATGCAAAATGGCGATTACAAGATTATTCGTCTATTATTTCACTTTTAGTGTGGGACGGCCAAAACAACCCCATATATTGAACTAGATTATAACCCCGTGTATTACACGGGTTGAATAAATAAATTTTATATATACTAAATAATAAAAAAAATATATCTTTAAAAACCTCATTATTTATTGCACGTGTTGAATAAATGTAATTTTATTTATTAAATAATAAAAAGTTATATCTATAAAAACAATATTGTACGGGTTGAATAAATGTAATTGTATATACCAAATAAAAAAGTTATATCTTTAAAACCACGTGTATTACACGGGTTAAATAAATAAATTTTATATAGTAAATAATAAAACAATATATCTTTAAAAACCTTATTTATTGCACGGGTTGAATAAATGTAATTTTATATACCAAATAATAAAAATATTACATCTTTAAAAATATGTGTATTACACGATTTTAATAAATGTAATTTTCTGTACTAAATAATAAAATATATATATATATATATATAGAGAAAGTATAATGTACAAAACTGCTTATCATACATTATCGTACGAGACAGACTATATAACGTGCGTTATTATTTTTATTTTGCCAGTATAACGTGCGTTATTTGTATCCCATGCGTGATTATAGGCTCCCATGCGTGATTTTGTACCTCCATGCGTGATTATCACAAAAACTAGGGTTCCATGCGTGATTTTTCCCTGATCCGACGGTTGGCGCTGTCGCGTACATGATGTAAGCGGTGGATTCGGTATAAATGAACCGAATAAATAAAATTGAAAATAAAAGAAATCGTTGCGAAAAGTGAGAGATTTCACTAAAGACCTTTAAACGGGTCAAAGTCACGGATTCATAAAGAATTCGATAGTATATGAAAGCGAGGAATATCGCTAAGTTAATTAAACTAGTGGAAATAACGAGATTACGTTATTTCCAGGCGCATTATGTCATGTAAGATACGTAGATGATTAATAACCAAAAGAATATTACCATACTTTTCTGGTAATACTAACAATCGGTTAAGATATGAGAAATGCTTAATTGATTATCGAGAGCAGATACATGGAGTTGAACTCGATAAATTAAGTAAGAAAAGGTTTCGAGGACGAAACCTCTTTAAGGGGGGTAGACTTGTAACACCCCGAAAACGGCTTTGGTAATCAAACCACGTTAATAGTAAAGACGGGTAAAATACCTTTAGTGGTAAAAATTTACCCGGTAAATATTAGGATTTAAATAATTAATCCTAATAATAAATAAAAAGTGAATAAAAGCTTTTAAGAAATAAAAGCTTAGAAGGCCCGAGTTAACGGGACCTAAAATAAACTTAGTCATAAATATTCCCGAACCCGCTAAGTTAACTAGAAATGTAAAACCTAGTTAATAAGTGGGAATATTATTGAAAGTAATTTAGGTTGTAACCTAATTAATAACTAACCAAACACGAGGGACCAAAGCCGGGTAACTTGAAAATGAATTATAAACTTAAAAATAAAACACAAACACACACACAAGAGTGTGTGTGCGTGTGTGAGGATCGACCAGGAAGAGCTTTAGGGAGCTCAAACCCTAACTTCAACAAATCCATCAAATTGAAGGTCAAATCTGGCCCAAATCGGATGCATGAACACATATTAATGATCACCAAGTTGTGGGGATCACAAGGTATGTTGAATCTTATGATTTAGTGATACTTTGAAATTATGATGAACAATCATAATCAAAATTCTGGAATGAATGTTGAATCTATGAGTGTTATTGTGATGAAATCCATGTTTAGGAACAACCCTAGTTAATAATTTGATAAACTAGTGTTGAAAAATAGAAATTTGATGATTACCCATATGTGTGCTAAGTGGGTTTTATGACAAGGAGATGAACACTTGAATTAGAGTGTTAAATTGATGAATATTGATGTTATGATACTAGTACTAAGTGTAGTTCATGAACACTAGACATGAAAGTTTGAATCTTGATGTTAATCTTGGTAAAAAGGACTAATTATGAACTAGTTAGCAAATGTGTAGAATCATGCCCATTAGGTGTTTGTTAAAATGCCTAAATGAGAACTAAGTGTTGATAATGTGCCTAATTGAGTCTTGTGAACTTGATAGTGCAATCATATGTGTTAATTGGTGATTTGACTTTTAATGGTCAAACCGACCATTAATAAGATCGAATGGTATTTGTGATAGAAAATATGTAAGATGGAATAGTCATAATTAATGATGACTAATATAACCGTCTTACGAATTATGATGATAGTTTGACGCTTGACAAGCTAGGTGGAGGCTTGGAAAGGAAGCGGGTCAAACAAAGCAAGTATGAAGGAAAAGCGTAATTCGGATGCAAGGTAAGTATAGCTTACACTAGTCTTAAATTGTGGAATGTTTTCTTATCATATAAATTATGAATGAGATAGCTAAACAATTGAAATATGATGTTCCGTCGTGTAGTCGAACGGAACAAGAAAATCAAAGATGATAGAAACCATAATAATGGTTAAAAAGAAGTAAATCGATAAATTTATCACATTATGTCGAAAGAAATACACGGTTTATATTTAAAATTTCCGTACGGCGTTAAACGGGAAGAGTCATGTAGAGGAGATGATAATAAATATCATTTCGCAAAGATAAATTGTCAATTCGGCCAAACGGATCAAAAGGTGTAGATAACACCTTTTGACTATATAGACTAATGATTCTTTTGTCGAGTCATATGCTTACAGGAATAGATATCCAATGGATATTCGCATCGTTCTTAATTAGCAAATATAAAGCAAGGTATTAAAATCGGGTCTATTTGTTGATCCGAGCCAGGTACGCTTATTTATGATGTATGTAAAAGTGCTAATTTGGTCGAATAATTGGTGATAGTCCTTCATTGTAAAAGAAGGACCAAAATCGACCAAAACGCCCTTGTAGGCTAAATTGAACAAACAACTCTTAGAGGTTGTTTGGAAAGGAGTCTTATGATTAAACAAAAGTTTAGAACGAGTACGGGTAGTGAAAGATGTAATTCTTGGGCCAAAAGACTCCATATGAGTCTTTGCCGTAAAATGATATTTCAAGAGGTATAAATTCGGAACACATAGATATCTACTTTAAATCCAACACACATTTAGGTTGTGATGGAAGAGTACTAGATAAGAGATATAGGTTACAACACTAGATTAGAATGAAAGCGAAATTTAGCTTAAAAGTGCTTAAAATATCCTTAACGGGTCAAAATAAGCATACTAGTGGAAACGGGTTTAATTTGTGTAATAAACCTATGATTAGAACCTAATATGGTATATCACAATTATTTGATGAAATGTATGAAATATAGGAATCAAATAAATACGTTTGTTTGATAAAATGCATAACCGGGTCAAAGTTTGGTATAAAGGGTAATAAGCCGAAGACTTAGAAGTCTTGAATTTTATCAAGCCGGATGTCGGGTTTTAACTCCATATGATGGAGAATCAAATTACAAACATGTAGGAAGAAACGGTAGGTCAAACGGATAAGCGGTTTGAAAGATACGAAAGATTTCGTGTCAAATTACGGCAAAATGGAAAGGCTGAACCCAGGGTCCACCGTAAATTACGGTCCCACCGTAATTTACGGTGGAGATGATTTGTTTACGGTGAAGGTCTACTGTTTTACGGTAGAAAAGCTTGAATCCAGGTGCCACCGTAAATTACGGTCCCACCGTAATTTATGGTGGAGATATTTTTTATATATTTTGTTTTTCAATTGAAAAATCAATTGTTTTCCCGGACATCATTCGGACAGGATTTAAACCCCGTATGACTAAATCATTTCATGTTATTGAAATGTAGGTACTTTAGGACGCCGGAAGACGATCAAGCTCAGTGAAGAACCGAACACGATAAAGACACACGCTTCCGCACTTTGACACATTGTAAATTTTAAACAACGAATTCAACCACGTTATGTGGAATAACTTATGATTTGCAAAAGTTTTAATAAACCCGTATTCCCGATGTATATGATAGTGATTAATTACATGATTATCTTTCAAAATATACGTTAAACCTTGGTTTACAAGAACGGGTGTTACACATGTGTATAAAAAACAAACAGTCACTTAACAACAACTATACACATGTGTATAAAAACAAATACTCACCAAACAACTACTAAATGTATACATAAAGAATTAAAATTTGTTTACAATTAAAAAAATAAAAAAACACATGTAAATAGGAAACGGTTTTTTTTAACGTAAATAGGAAACGGTTAGGTAAATAATATTGATTAATCAATATTAAAATTTGTTTACAATTAGAAAAATTAATTTAAATGAAAATAGGAAACGGTTATGTTAACTACTTTTAATTAATGAATTTCAAAATTTGTTTATAATTAAAGAAATTAAGTTAAATGACAATCCTACCCTTATATTTAGTGAAGAAGATCTATGGCCAGGATTTGTTCGTTTTGTTCACAAATAGGAAGTGTTCACAAATGAACCTAACCCTATATATATCCTTAAAAAAACTCCGTGTATTGTACGAATTGAATAAATCTCATTTTATACATCAAATAATAAAAAGTTATATCTTAGAAAACCTCATGTATTACATGGGTCGAGTAAATGTAATTTTCTATAGTGAAAATAAAAATATTTAATATATTAACACAAAGTTTGGTTTTCGTGATAAAAATAGATTATTCTGTTGTTGCAAAATTTATATATATATATATATAGGGGATCGCTAGAATGAGAACCACCACGAGTTATGAGAACCACGACAACCGCGCCCCGCGGGTGGCCGTCGGCGACGAAATTTTTTTTACACCTAAATCCGTATATTTTAGTGGGGGGTTTAAATTTTCGGTTCAAACGGCGCGCCCGAGGGGGTAGTTTTTTACGCCCAAAGTTTGGGTTTTTTTAATTTTTTTAATTTTTCTTTTTTTTTTACCAAACTTTGGGCGTAAAAAACTACCCCCTCGGGCGCGCCGTTTGAACCGAAAATTTAAACCCCCCACTAAAATATACGGATCTAGGTGTAAAAAAAATTTCGTCGCCGACGGCCACCCGCGGGGCGCGGTTCTCGTGGTTCTCATAACTCGTGGTGGTTCTCATTCTAGCGGCTCCCTATATATATATATATATATCCTTAAAAAACTCCGTGTATTGTACGAATTGAATAAATATAATTTTATACATCAAATAATAAAAAGTTATATCTTAAAAAACCTCATGTATTACATGGGTCGAGTAAATGTAATTTTCTATAGTAAAAATAAAAATATTTAATATATTAACACAAAGTTTGGTTTTCGTGATAAAAATAGATTATTCTGTTGTTGCAAAATTTGTTAACGAAGTCTCAATAAATTTAACTCTTTATTTAAATTAGTTAATTTTATTTTAAGTTTCGTAAAATCTATTTGATACCAAACTAAACAAAATGTTCAAATTTAAGATCAAATTAGATAATTAAGTTTGAATTTAAAGTAAATAAATAAATATAAAAGTAATAATTAATTCAAATAAATAATATATAAAAGCAATAATTAATTCAAATAAATAATATTATAAATGAGAAGAAGATTAAACTAAATAATAATTATCCATAAGATATTAAACTAAATAATATTTAGTAGGAGGGTTATCTATAATTGATTAGAAAAGATTAAACTCAAATAATAATTATCTATAAGAGATGCCCTAATATGATAACAAGTTTCCTCAAAGTGGTTTCTTTTATTATATAGTAAAGATTAGACATTTAGAAATTGGATATCGTGGTTAACTATAAATATTTAGCTTTTGTTAGTAGATATACATAAAAGATTTAGGTTTGAAACGCCCAACTTAATTATGTTTAAATTTCACTTTGTTTTTAAATCACGAGTTCATAAGTAATGGACAAAAACATTTCAATATGGAGAATCATTTAACAAACTAGCTGCGATTTTCCCAACTATTGAACCCGAATTCTATCATCCCTATTCCCGAATTCAAATTTCAAAAATTTCCCCAGTTTTAGCAACCTTTTTAATTCAAATTTAATTGTATAACCGGGTAAATTTTTTACTATCTATACTATATTATAATGCATGAGAGATGGGTATTTTAAGATACCCAAATAATAAGAACTTCACCCCCCCCCCTTATTTATAGAAAGAGCCCTAAAATGAGGGTAGTTTGGTCTTTTAAACGCTATTTATTTTTGTAACACCTGTGTCATTTCAACCATCAAACAAATGCCAAACCAATGAAATAATGTATTTCATACTTTGGACTTGTATAAATATGTGTATCTTTTGCACATATCAACTCATGTTCGATTTCAAGCTCTAAATCGCTTTCTGGAAGGTTATACACGCACTGATGCGTAAATATAACCAGTTTAATGCAACGAACACTCCGGAATAGTGAAATTGGCTTAACATACCTTAAATAACCTTTACATAACTTAGATATAAGTTTGGAAGGTTTGGTGTGGTGAAATCAAAGTTTAATCGCTTACAGGG
This sequence comes from Helianthus tuberosus, assembly GCA_030545235.1. Lineage (NCBI taxonomy): Eukaryota > Viridiplantae > Streptophyta > Magnoliopsida > Asterales > Asteraceae > Helianthus > Helianthus tuberosus. Next base: position 31,537,628 of record CM060436.1, read on the forward strand.
ACTAAAGTTGACAAACTGCGAAAGTATGCCAATTTGAACTGTAACAGACATTCCGGAACATGACCATAAGTTAAACACACCATAAATATCCTTTACATAGCTTAGAAATAGGCTTTAATGGGTTCGGTGTGCTAAAATAAACTTTTGGGTCATTCAGGGACTAAAAGTGTCAAAAAGTGCACAAGTTTGCATTTTCGCGCATAACTTACGTTCTGAATACATCCGGACATCCAAAAATTTATGTAAGCACTAAAATATTTTATTTTAGTGTTCGCCATAAGAAAAATCCATTCGTCGCGTCATTTGGTTCGTTTTTCGCATTCGGGACCAGATTCGATGTATTAGCCGTTGTTTAATTCACAACCACACATTCTAAACTTGCTTAGTCAGCGGATAAGGATGGAATTTAAACACCTAAACACCATAACTTTGCAACACATGTATGGATGGAATTTAAACACCTAAACACCATAACTTTGCAACACATGTACGGATGGGATTAAGGCACGTTTTCCATGAAACGATCTTAACGGTTCGGGTATTCCTATAAATACCCCATACCCCCCATTGCTAAAATCACTAGAAACTTGATTTGAGAAACTCTAAGTTGAAACATTTGTTTCATACCTGAGATTTTTGAATCGAGTTTAGCATTCGGGGACCCTTCGTAAGTATTCTTTCGTTCTTTTCCTTATTTTATTGCTTTTCGAGTCCGAAAGTCAAACTTTGTTTGACTTTCAGCGTTGACCAGTAATGGTCAATGCGAAGTTCGTTTGAACTTCGCAACGTGAGTGTAATCACGTTGGTCATAGTCCCTTGGGACTATGCCCACTGATTACCACGTTGTCTAGGGTCGTAGGGTAGGCGATCTAATAAATCGCCTATACCTTCGAACCCGACCCAGTTTGGTCGATCATTAGGATCCGACCAAACACATTAGGTGACCATAGTAGGTAGGGAATAACCTTCCAAGGTTATACCCTATGGTCACATCGTTTAAGTAGTTGTATGATAGGTAGTTTATATGCCTTAGGTAAATTACCAGAATACCCTTTTCATGTATAATTGGTAATTAAGCATATGTAACCTAAACTTTTGTCACATAACTGATTATGTAACATGTTTAGGCATATAACACTTGTCATAGGCACTGTTGTAGAAATCGGCCTAGGCGGCCGATTAATCGCCGCCTAGGCGCTAGGCGCTAGTCTACTGATTAATTATAGCCTAGTCGGTCCATTAATCGGTAATCGGTCCTAGGCGGCCCTAGTCGGTCAAAGTCGGTCCTAGTCGGTCAAAGTCGGTCCTAGTCGGTCAAAAATCGGTCCTAGGCGGTCTACATTAATCGGACAAAATCGGAAAAAATCGGTCCTAGTCGGTCCTAGGCGGTCCTAGGCGGTCCTAGGCGGTCCTAGTCGGTCAGAATTGGTCAAAATCGGTCAAAATCGAACCATACTATCTGAAACTTGAAGTATTTATGTGAATTTTGAAGTATTATTTTTATATTATTGGGTATATATATATAATTTTGAAAAAATACATATAAAAATCCCATTCCGATTAATCCCGATTAATCCCGGTTAATCCCGATTAATCCCTAGGCTGTACCTCACCGCCCGACTAGTGCCTAGCGCCTTCTACAACATTGGTCATAGGGCTAGTTAGGCGGTCCAAACGCGTTTCACGCGCACGACACGTTAAAGTAGCATAAGCTTCCTAAACGGGTCGTAATGGGTCGTAGACACTTAGGTTAAGTTTCATTAGTATGTAGGCTTTGTTAAACCAAATGACACGAGTCTCTACACTCGTTTGGTTTACAAACCCTAATGCTACCCGATCTTCCGATTTAGGTCCGGTTTATTAATGTAGTTACCTATAGTAGGTGCCGTTTGATATCCGCGATCTCTAGCATTGTTTAGTTGTCACTCCAGAACTACTGAGCAATCTCAGGTGAGTACATAGACCCCTCTTTTACTGTTTTCCAAACTGTTTTGGGGTGAAACACATGTGCCTACTTGTTACTTTCATGCTTTCCTGTTTTCACATCATATACCTGCTATGTTCGTTAGTACATTATAGTACATGATTTCATTACATTTTATGCTATGTATGTCCACTGTGTGCATACTTAGTACATTGTTTTACATTACATTTTGTTCCATATGCTCATCCAGTATATGAACACATTATATTACATTTTGAACCGTTTATAACTATTTGACTATGTGAACCGTTGTAATCATTTGTATCTGTGAACCGTTTGTATCTGTGAACCGTTTGTATCTGAGAACCGTTTGTATCTGTGAACCGTTTATATCTGTGAACCGTTTATATCTGTGAACCGTTTGTATCTGTGAACCGTTTGTATCTGTGAACCGTTTGTATCTGTGAACCGTATTTGACCATACATAAACATTTCTACTATTGTTAAACATTACTTTGGTGGTTTGGGTTGATTAAATGATTAAGTAACGATGCGTGTGTAATATGATACAAGCATGGTGGATACGCCGCTGGTACTTCCTATATATAAGTGTTTGTATGGTATTACATATTGTAGCGTTATTTGAATCATTTCAGTTTGAGACATAGAACATTTTATACAAATAACATACTTTTAACAAGACATTGTTTTACAAACAACTTATCTTATACAAACTCATCTTACATGGTTATTTATTTAACCATACATTATTTACTTATTTATACATATCATCTGAACTCATTGTTTTTCAAATGATTTACAAAACAAAGCAAATTACAAGGTTTATGACTAAACATTTTCTCAAACATAAGTCATGAAACCTATTTTCACAAAACCTATGTATCTCACAGGCATTTTTATGCTGACGTACCTATTTTCACATGTGTTTTTCAGGAGCTGTTGCATAAGATGATCAAGATACACATAGGCAGACTTGGGCTTTAGTGACAATAAAAGATGCAAGACTAGTTAATTATGTTGTATTTCTTTGTTTGTTAAGACATTGTAACACCTTTAATCAATAAAACGAAACTTCAATTGCCATGGATTTGAAACAATTAATTCTGTTACAACACTCCCCGACATTTCCGCCACGTTTTGTATGTTCTACGTGGTCGGGGTGTGACAGAAAAGATGGTATCAGAGCTAATGGTTATAGGGAATTAGGTTATTAGTAATGCTTTGACCTAGTCTGTAACCTTTCTAGGACCCTAACGCGAGTTTACTTGGGTTTAGTCATAAAACAATACTGTCACCTATCCTTAGGCGACGACCACAACAAGAACATAAATTTCAAAACCGCTTTGAAAACAAATCATCTGTTCTAGGATGATTGATTACTAGGTTTTGAACCCGTTATTGTAAGGTTTTGAACTCTCTATTATATGGTTTTGAACCCCTTTGAGTTTTCAAAATCTCGTCAAGATTTTGGGTTTTTAATAATGTGAACACGTGCAAACTGGAAGGGTGAATGCCTGTATTCTGGGTTTTCTGTCTAGGCAAGCACTTCGTATACATCTCAACCAGACGCGAGACCAGTTGTGCTTACCTGGGAATTCTTGGGATGAGTGTTCACTTATAGGCGAGCATGTCTTCGCGATACATTATTTTTGACCTATTTACTTTGATTAGTCACCGTCTCATTTGTTTGCCTTAAGTAACAAACAAATGATCGCAATTTTATGCATTGTTATTCTGTTTTCATTTCCCTTGTTCCCTCCCATATCTCCTATGTTCTTCATGGTGTCTCTTCATCGCAACAAGACTCGAGTGTCTGGACCAGGTGCTACAACTGCCCAACAAATAGGCGTAGTACTCCAGAAGACCGTTGATTTAGCTATCACCATGACTCGTCTCAGGGATGAAGCCGTATAAGGGAACTGCTCCTTGGAGAAATCAATGCAACCTTCATCATCCAAATCAAATACCATGTTACAAATGTACCCACGGTGGACGATGGAGATATTTGGTTAACATGTGCCGCTTTGCAATCCAAAGCAAAGCTGTTACAAATCCTGCTGCTGCTCAACCTTCAAACTCTGCTTCATATGTCGCTTGACATATCTGGCACCTCAACCTCATGAACTTTCTACCTTGTGTATCGACGAAAGCACGCCTAGTGCAAGGTGTCGGAACACTCTCGTTACACAAACTCCAAAATCCATGTAGGATCTTTCTATCCTCATAATTAGATCCTTGTGGATGGATATCATTCATCGGAGTCCTTAATTGAATTCTTTGTATGATTCAATACGTACATCACAATTCAATAAGGACAAAGCCGAATTCCTTTTAAGATTATCCTATCTTCATAGATAGATTCTTGAAATGATTAAAGTGCCAAATGAAATCCACGAATTGGATTCCTGGTGTGCTTTAAGTATCCGCGTCCAAAGACAACAACTTAAAGGTTAAATTAGACAACTATGTGATTATGTGCTTATGTGTTTCCTTTTATGTTTTTGAGTAATCCAAGTTTTTGTAATCCAAATCCTCGTAGAATCTTCCATATCTTCGTATAAGGGATTCATGGTAGGATATCCAAAGGTACTATATTAAATCCTCAATGGACTTGTACGTAATAGTAAAGACCCTTGGATTATATAGTACTATTCCATAATTAGACCCCTGAGGGGTCTAGGTAAACAGATTGATCCAAAAATCTGGTTAGGAATATCATGTGATGATATAGCTGAAAGGACTCCTTGGTGGACTAATTAAAAGGATCATTTGTCGATCTAATTAAAAGGACCCTATGGTAGTCTAGTCACACTCATCACAGGTTTGATTTTCCTCCCCTTCACATTACAAACAAATTGTGCGGACTATGCAAGGAATTGCGTAATTATGGATGCATACATAATTATGAAATTCAGTGCACAGAAATCACAGCAAGTTCTATCATGTATCTAGAGTTAACCCTATTCATTTCCAATTCTGATGAAGCATCCGTTGAGGAAAAATGAACTAGCTATTCATTTTTCACTTCTGAAGAATATCCGTTGAGGGAATGAATATCCGTTTATCCTTCATTTCCAATTCTGAAGAACACCCGTTGAGGAAAATGACTCCGTTTGTTCATTTTCGTTCTGAAGAGTATCAGTTAAGGGAAATGAATATCCGTTTGTTAATCCTTCATTTCCAAATCTGAGGAAGCAACCGTTGAAAATGACTCCGTTAGTTCATTTTCGTTTCTGAAGATTTATCCGTTGAGGAAATGAATATCCGTTGTGTAATCCTTCATTTCCAACTCTGAGGAAGCAACCGTTGAAAATGACTCCGTTAGTTCATTTTCGTTTCTGAAGATTTATCCGTTGAGGAAATGAATATCCGTTGTGTAGTCCTTCATTTCCAGCTCTGAGGAAGCAACCGTTGAAAATGACTCCGTTAGTTCATTTTCGTTTCTGAAGATTTATCCGTTGAGGAAATGAATATCCGTTGTGTAATCTTTTATTTCCAACTCTGAGGAAGCAACCGTTGAAAATGACTCCGTTAGTTCATTTTCGTTTCTGAAGATTATCCGTTGAGGAAATGAATATCCGTTTGTCTATCATTTTCATTTCCGTTTCTGAGGAAGCAACCGTTGAAAATGACTCTGTTTGTTCATTTTCGTTTCTGAAGATTTGTCCGTTGAGGAAATGAATATCCGTTTGTCTATCATTTTCATTTCCGTTTCTGAGGAAGCAACCGTTGAAAATGACTCTATTTGTTCATTTTCGTTTCTGAAGATTTGTCCGTTGAGGAAATGAATATCCGTTTGTCTATCATTTTCATTTCCGTTTCTGAGGAAACAACCGTTGAAAATGACTCTGTTTGTTCATTTTCGTTTCTGAAGATTTGTCCGTTGAGGAAATGAATATCCGTTTGTCTATCATTTTCATTTCCGTTTCTGAGGAAGCAACTGTTGAAAATGACTCCGTTTGTTCATTTTCGTTTCTCAGAATTGTCCGTTAAGGAAATGAATCCCCGTTTGATTATTCCTTCATTTCCGCCTCTGAAGAATACTCGTTGAGGAAAATGACTCCGTTTGTTCATTTTCATTCTGAAGAATGTCCGTTAAGGAAATGACAGGATTATGCTTCACATATCTCTGGTGGTTATCTGACACAAAGTCACAAATAGACTCCTACGAATTAATTTCGGGACGAAATTTCCTAAAGTAGGGGAGACTGTAACACCTGTGTCATTTCAACCATCAAACAAATGCCAAACCAATGAAATAATGTATTTCATACTTTGGACTTGTATAAATATGTGTATCTTTTGCACATATCAACTCATGTTCGATTTCAAGCTCTAAATCGCTTTCTGGAAGGTTATACACGCACTGATGCGTAAATATAACCAGTTTAATGCAACGAACACTCCGGAATAGTGAAATTGGCTTAACATACCTTAAATAACCTTTACATAACTTAGATATAAGTTTGGAAGGTTTGGTGTGGTGAAATCAAAGTTTAATCGCTTACAGGGACTAAAGTTGACAAACTGCGAAAGTATGCCAATTTGAACTGTAACAGACATTCCGGAACATGACCATAAGTTAAACACACCATAAATATCCTTTACATAGCTTAGAAATAGGCTTTAATGGGTTCGGTGTGCTAAAATAAACTTTTGGGTCATTCAGGGACTAAAAGTGTCAAAAAGTGCACAAGTTTGCATTTTCGCGCATAACTTACGTTCTGAATACATCCGGACATCCAAAAATTTATGTAAGCACTAAAATATTTTATTTTAGTGTTCGCCATAAGAAAAATCCATTCGTCGCGTCATTTGGTTCGTTTTTCGCATTCGGGACCAGATTCGATGTATTAGCCGTTGTTTAATTCACAACCACACATTCTAAACTTGCTTAGTCAGCGGATAAGGATGGAATTTAAACACCTAAACACCATAACTTTGCAACACATGTATGGATGGAATTTAAACACCTAAACACCATAACTTTGCAACACATGTACGGATGGGATTAAGGCACGTTTTCCATGAAACGATCTTAACGGTTCGGGTATTCCTATAAATACCCCATACCCCCCATTGCTAAAATCACTAGAAACTTGATTTGAGAAACTCTAAGTTGAAACATTTGTTTCATACCTGAGATTTTTGAATCGAGTTTAGCATTCGGGGACCCTTCGTAAGTATTCTTTCGTTCTTTTCCTTATTTTATTGCTTTTCGAGTCCGAAAGTCAAACTTTGTTTGACTTTCAGCGTTGACCAGTAATGGTCAATGCGAAGTTCGTTTGAACTTCGCAACGTGAGTGTAATCACGTTGGTCATAGTCCCTTGGGACTATGCCCACTGATTACCACGTTGTCTAGGGTCGTAGGGTAGGCGATCTAATAAATCGCCTATACCTTCGAACCCGACCCAGTTTGGTCGATCATTAGGATCCGACCAAACACATTAGGTGACCATAGTAGGTAGGGAATAACCTTCCAAGGTTATACCCTATGGTCACATCGTTTAAGTAGTTGTATGATAGGTAGTTTATATGCCTTAGGTAAATTACCAGAATACCCTTTTCATGTATAATTGGTAATTAAGCATATGTAACCTAAACTTTTGTCACATAACTGATTATGTAACATGTTTAGGCATATAACACTTGTCATAGGGCTAGTTAGGCGGTCCAAACGCGTTTCACGCGCACGACACGTTAAAGTAGCATAAGCTTCCTAAACGGGTCGTAATGGGTCGTAGACACTTAGGTTAAGTTTCATTAGTATGTAGGCTTTGTTAAACCAAATGACACGAGTCTCTACACTCGTTTGGTTTACAAACCCTAATGCTACCCGATCTTCCGATTTAGGTCTGGTTTATTAATGTAGTTACCTATAGTAGGTGTCGTTTGATATCCGCGATCTCTAGCATTGTTTAGTTGTCACTCCAGAACTACTGAGCAATCTCAGGTGAGTACATAGACCCCTCTTTTACTGTTTTCCAAACTGTTTTGGGGTGAAACACATGTGCCTACTTGTTACTTTCATGCTTTCCTGTTTTCACATCATATACCTGCTATGTTCGTTAGTACATTATAGTACATGATTTCATTACATTTTATGCTATGTATGTCCACTGTGTGCATACTTAGTACATTGTTTTACATTACATTTTGTTCCATATGCTCATCCAGTATATGAACACATTATATTACATTTTGAACCGTTTATAACTATTTGACTATGTGAACCGTTGTAATCATTTGTATCTGTGAACCGTTTGTATCTGTGAACCGTTTGTATCTGAGAACCGTTTGTATCTGTGAACCGTTTATATCTGTGAACCGTTTATATCTGTGAACCGTTTGTATCTGTGAACCGTTTGTATCTGTGAACCGTTTGTATCTGTGAACCGTATTTGACCATACATAAACATTTCTACTATTGTTAAACATTACTTTGGTGGTTTGGGTTGATTAAATGATTAAGTAACGATGCGTGTGTAATATGATACAAGCATGGTGGATACGCCGCTGGTACTTCCTATATATAAGTGTTTGTATGGTATTACATATTGTAGCGTTATTTGAATCATTTCAGTTTGAGACATAGAACATTTTATACAAATAACATACTTTTAACAAGACATTGTTTTACAAACAACTTATCTTATACAAACTCATCTTACATGGTTATTTATTTAACCATACATTATTTACTTATTTATACATATCATCTGAACTCATTGTTTTTCAAATGATTTACAAAACAAAGCAAATTACAAGGTTTATGACTAAACATTTTCTCAAACATAAGTCATGAAACCTATTTTCACAAAACCTATGTATCTCACAGGCATTTTTATGCTGACGTACCTATTTTCACATGTGTTTTTCAGGAGCTGTTGCATAAGATGATCAAGATACACATAGGCAGACTTGGGCTTTAGTGACAATAAAAGATGCAAGACTAGTTAATTATGTTGTATTTCTTTGTTTGTTAAGACATTGTAACACCTTTAATCAATAAAACGAAACTTCAATTGCCATGGATTTGAAACAATTAATTCTGTTACAACACTCCCCGACATTTCCGCCACGTTTTGTATGTTCTACGTGGTCGGGGTGTGACAATTTTTTAGCCACTAAACTTATTACACTTACATCCCTGAGGTTTTAACAAAATTATAGATAATTAGTTATAATTCACCAATCTACAACAAACTTATAATTGTTTTTACGTATTCTTGACATATCTTATAAACTATATTGTTTAAAAAAAATCGAAAGATAGCATGACGACCTACACATTTTTGTCGACGTTTCGGTAGTTGTCTTGTTCAATATCGACGCACGGATTAAAAAGTACAGGTTGATAATGCTTTAATGTACAAGTACTTAATACTTGTGATCTAATGCGCCTAATCTACAAAGATGGGCTCCATCTATGCAAACAAAAACAAAAAGAATTAAAAGTACCGTAACATAAAATGAAGATCTTATGTGTCACATTTTATTTTACTTAGATATATCTTATAAAAACTTAAAACTAACCACAACAAGCTTCATATCTTATAAAAACTTAAAACTAACCACAACAAACTTCCTAAATAAAGATGTGGCAAATCTAAAATTAAACCCTAATGCACTTCTGTAGTTACTACTATAAATACATAGTAGGATACCCCTATATCTATTGCTAAAAAAAGTTAAAAATGGATCCAGTTCTGAATTCAATTGTTGCGAAAAACCAAGCATGCGATATTGAAAATTCTAAGGTCAGTTCTGTTATATCGCAACAGTGAATAATTGTGTTCTTTTATTTACTTTTATGTGAATGTTAACTTACAATGAATAATTGTGTTCTTTTATTTACTTTTATGTGAATGTTAACTTATTTGATTTTTCAGATTCAGTTGCATGATGAACATGCCAATTTAAACAACCCAGTTGTCGAACAAGCTTCTAAGATATTGATTTTGCTGGTTTTTAAGTATTATTTTTGCGTATATCTTTCATATTAACATGTTCATTATGTTATTATATGTGTGTTTTATTGCAGGATGATGGTAATAAAAGGTGTTGATATTATTTCTCATGGTGCAATGTTTAGTCCATACAAGTCTAAATTTCAACGTGAATTTAGTGAATATGTAATTTTAAGGTTTATTTAATCTTTTTTTAACTTTTGTATTCAATTTTTGTCCTTTTAAGGATCAGAAGTTTGAGACTCAAAGGAAGAGATCCAAGATACTCTCTGAATGGAAATAGAGTGAGGTTATTAATTTAGACGATTCTGATGACAATGACAAAGAAGAGGAATTAGAAGATACTGCCGATTCAAGCACAAACCAGAAAACCCGATTAAAAATACGTCGAGTGTCAATTCAGAAGCGGAACAGATTTCATGCAATCTAATATGAAATCTATCAAATATTTTTATGTTTGTTTTTTTTTCATTTTCAGTTGTTATGTTTGATCTAGACGTACGAATAAAGTTTATTTTATATTTGAACTTTATTTTTGGTGTTAATGTAATGCAGTTATTGACCATACTAATAAAGTTCAAAATAAAGTTAGTATCCTAAATTTACAAGTCAACTGCACTTATATAAGTTAATATCCTAAAGTTGCAACAAATTAGATATAATCAATTTAAAATTATAAATATTGTAGTTATTCTTGGATATTAATCTAATAATTTGTATTTCTTAATTAAAAATAATAAAGTAATAAACTTTAAAGCTAAAGTTAAAAACTGAACTTGCTATGATATAAAGTTAATAAAGATATAAACTCTTAACATCCTATTTTTTTATAAAAACTATTTTTAAAATTTTATAAAAATATATTTTTTATATATATATAAAAACGAAATTTAACAATTAAAGTTAAAGATGTAAAACGTACTTACGAGTCAACTACCGTTTGTATTTTTTATTTTTATAAAAATAAAAATTTTAAACTTAAAGTTTATTGGATGAGTACCATGTGGATATTTAAAAAAGTTATAAACTTTAAAGAATAAAATTATAAACTTTATCATTTAACCAACAAAATAAACTTACTCTACAACTATAACAAATTATCTTTTATTTTATGTCATTTGGTTATTATTTTTTTTGTTAAAAACGAAACTTTACATGTGTAAAATAGTTTTTTTTTACTTTATTTATAAACAAATCATTTTGTTTTTATAAAAAAAATAATTATTTTTAAACATTTTTTGTAACAAGTAATATAAGTAAAATACTCCTAAAATTTACAATCTTTACTAGATAAATACTAAATTGTGTTGCAAATTTTTAGGAATTATGAGTTTAACTATATTGTTATAGATAATATTAGCCAGTTTCAAAAAAATTCTTTACAAACTTGACTAGGTATATAGTGAATTATGTTGCATATTTTTAGGGATTATAAGTTAAAAGCAGACTTATATAGATAAGATTAGTTAGGAACTAAAAATCTAACCTTAGCATGATATAAAGTTAATAAAGATATAAACTCTTAACATCCTATTTTTTTATAAAAACAATTCTTGAAATTTTAAAAAAATATGAATTTTTTATATCTGTAAAAAAACGAAATTTAACAATTTAAGTTAAAGGTCTAAAACGTACTTACGAGTCAAATACTATTTTTTATTTTTATAAAAACAAAAAATTTAAACTTAAAGTTTATTAGATAAGTACTATGTGGATATTTAAAAAAAGTTATGAACTTTAAACAATAAAATTATACTTTATAATTTAACCAATAAAATAAACAAACTTTACAATTATAACAACTTATCTTTTATTTTTTGTATTTTGATTATTTTTTTTTATAAAAAAAACAATATTTTTTGTCTTTTGATTATTAATTTTTATAAAAAAACAAAACTTTACATATGTGTAACACTTATGACATATATCCACCACAATAATGTTATCATAAATATTATACGAATAAGAAAACTACTGGAAACAAGTGTCGCAAAGCAAAGTGTCACCCCCGTCGCATCACGCATGCATCATACTAGTGTTAAATTATGTGTTTTATGTATTTTATCGTATTTAGTAGTCCGCTGTCAATTTTTGAATTTCAACATCTATGTATGTTAAATTTAGAATTTTCCTATATAATAGAGCTTGAGATACTAGTTTATGTATTCAACAATATATTAATTTTCTAAGAGAGTATTCTCTCTATTTATTATTTGGCTTTGCGTCATTAGTTGTGAATTTGACTTAACGAATATCATACTTAGTTGCGATAGTGTAATCAATGAGTCGGGCATAGATACATATATTTCCATGTACAAGTCGAGTTGCTAATGATATCATCTAACACAAATAGATCGTTACCTTTGTCAAGACTTAAGACTCAAGCGTGTTTTCTTTCATCTCGATACCTTTGTACATGCCTTTTCTCTCTCAAAATTGCATATTTATTCTTTTTTATTGTATATGTAACAAAATTAATTAAATAAAAGAAATTTAAAAGAGTTTGAGTAAATTGTCAAAATCGTCCCTGTGGTTTTATATTTGCCAGTTTCATCCAAATATCCTCAACTTAACAGAAAAAATAAACTAAGTTTGTGGTTTGGATGAAAATGACAAAAAGTTACAAACGTTAGGGGCAATTTGATACAAAAGTGTCATTTTGGACGAAAATGGCAAACCTGCCCAAACCTTAGAGACGATTTTGACAATTAACTCATAATAAAATTAGGGAAACTTTCAAAAGGAAAGGACAATACCAATTACCAAACGACGGTTTATGGAATAAATCTTGGTCTTTCCCTCTAGAGATTATGATCAAATATAAAGGCTCCTAATTGTAAGAAGGGTACAAAAGCTTCTAAAAAAATATTCTGGATATTACAATAACTTTATTTTAAAAGAATTTGTATTTTGTTTATACTTTATATAAAAAGTAATTTATCTTGTCATTATTATTTACTTTATAAAAATATTAAAACCAGAATTTTTATAAAATAAAATTAAAAGTAGTTAATATTATATATGTTTATATATATATATATATATATATATAATTATTAACAAATAATAATGTTTTTCAAAAAAAATATTCTACTATATATATAATAATATTTTTGTACAAATCAACCTCTATGTTATAAAATACCATAGTACCCTCACATGAAAAGCATGTGAGGTAACTTAACTGAGTTTGTGGAAGACGTTAGTTATAAAGGTTATAACAAAACAAGAACATAAAGGTTGGGTGTAGCTGATTTTATAGTGAAATGTATAAAGTGCAGTTTAGATATAACATAAAGGTTGATTTATGCAATTTTATCTAAAAAAAAAATACTCCTTCACCACCTAAAAGGCTCTCAACTCACTTTCAACTCTTACACATCTATTCATTTCTTTAAAGAACTCAAATATTACTGTGTAGGAATGTATATCTTAAAATACCATGACGTTTTTTAGAACATTTATTTAGAATCCATTATTAATAATTAAAAAATAGAGTAAAGTACAGTATCAGTCTCTAAGGTTTACATCCGCTCACAGGTTCAGTCCCTATTTTGAAAAAAATCAACACTCCAGTCCCTGACGTATTCAATTACTCACAATTAAAACCTTTGATCGTACTGCCGTTAGTTGACTGTTAAGTCTTTTAACTCCAGGGAGGGTGTAATAGTAAATTCACTAAAGTTGGAAACTTATACTACTAATACACCTCCCAAACTTCTTTTGTAAGCTACAATACACTCCCTCATCTCCCCCAAACACTCCGGCGACTCCACAGCTCCTCCGAACTTCCTCTAATCGTCTTTAAAATGAGGCAATGCGCGGTCATTTTGTTCACATTGCACGTCGTGGATAAGATTGGAATGAAATTTGCGTTTTTCAAGTCTATATATGTTTGATTCGGTCGTTCCAGTTGTATGAAACCTGAAATTTGGGTTGTTTATGTTTGATTCCAGTTGGGTTAAGGGTGCAGGTGACTAGGACGTATGTCAGGATCCATTATCGGGTCCTAATGAGGAATGGCAGGAGGTTCCGGGTGGAACTCTGTTTCCAACGTCGGGGGTAGATGTGTTGCTGCACCTCTGTAAATAGATGATGCATATATAATATATTAACTTTTGTGGATGATTTGGGTTGGGTTGATCAAATTTTGGGATTGAATGATGATCACCTAACTAACAGGTTATGTAGAACGGTTTAAAAATGTTATTTTGTTTGGATAACTGATCGTTTTTTTTTTGTTATGGAACTCTGTTAATGGTCACTAAATGGTGAAATATAATGCTTATTTAAATTGTATCAGTTTGAGATCACTGGATATTAGTTTGAGATGTATCAGTTGAAGTTTGCAGCATATAAGTTGATATTAGGATCAAAGGATATTAGTTGAAATCAGTTGATGTTTGTTTATGTTTTATGTGCTTAGGATCAGATGATATTATGTGTTTAAGATCAAATGATGTTAGTTGAAGTTTGCACATAAGTAGATGATTCGAAGGGTGTTTAGGATAAATGACATTGTTGGACATAAGTAGATGGATCAGTTGCTACACATAAGAATTGTTGGTTTGCTGCACATTAAGTTTTGAACTGCACATAAGGCTTTAAACAAGAAATGCACATGTGGACTTAATTATAAGTTAAACACCTGCTGTACATTAAGTTTTCTAATTGTATGTACAATTGAACTTGGTTATAAGTTGAACATGCATGATAGACTATGTTTTGCACTATTAAGTAGGATTTGTCAATCACTTGAACAGGGAGCATACATCTTGGCTCGGATAACATGAACTGTTTGACCAGATAAAGTCAAACCTAGTTCACCTTGATTACACGCATTCCAATTCTGGTTAAATTTGTTGATCTCTTCTTGTTGTTGTGTTAGTACCTTGATCTTGTTGTTTAATTTTCTGGTTAAATGTGGTTTGTTACTAGATTAGGAAAAACATTTGAAAATGAAGGGAAATTAAGAAATCAACCTACAGGGACTGAATTTGTAAGTAAAGTTTTGGGGGTTTTAGTCTTTTCACAGAAATATAAAAGGTCAGTTAGTGCCAGGCCCTTAATTGTGAGCAATTGAATACGTCAGGGACTAGAGTGTTGATTTTTTCAAAATAGGGACTGAAATCTGCGAGCGGGTGTAAACCCCAGGAACAAAAATTGTACTTTACTCTAAATAATATTATTTACCATACAAATAGTCTCTGAATTTATAAGAATGTAAAAATTATGATTTTCTCATGTTAAACCAAATATTTAAGGTCATGTTTTCTAAGAAAAAGTTATACATAGAGTAAATGAATACAAAAAAACCGGTTATGTAATCAATGTTCAAGAGTAACAATTCTAACAATGGTATTTTTGGATTATACTACATTGCTACTCTCAAAGACTCGAACAATGACTTACCCATATCGATACAAACGATATTGTTATCTCCACACCGTTGGGTAGTAAGTATTTTAATAGTATTATATCTTGATAGGCAGCATATGAGGAAGTCGTTAAGATGATACTCAGGGCCGGCCCTGGGGTGGGCGAGGAGGACCACCGGCCAGGGCCCGATATTCCGGAGGGCACACTATTTTTAGAAAAAAACCTGATATGTATACGTAAAAATTTCTTTTTTATAGGGTATACCTATACAAACACTAACATAGGTCCACTTACAAAATTATTCTTATGCTTTAGATTAGTTATTAGTCCATTAGCATTAGGTTTAGACCTTTATTGAGCCCAATACCCAATTTCGTTAAGGCCTAAGGGCACTTTTTTTGAAGCTCGGACAGGGTACACGAATTCTCAGGGCCGGCCCTGATGATACTAATCCAATACACTTTATAGTCCAAGGTCTCAAATGATCGTCTGTTTTTTTGCAGTGTTGTAGTAATCGCTAGTCGCTAGTCGGGCGGTGGGGTATGAACTAGTGATTAACCGGGATTTATTGGGGATTAATCGGAACTAACAGAAATTAATCGGGATTAATTGTGATTAATCGAGGATTAATTGGCGTCTAGTCAGGATTATTATAACCATGGTTTTTTCTACCAAATGCGGTTAGTGATTCATATTTCATGTGACGCTTGTTTAGGTTCTTTTCTTTCCTTATTTTTTTGGTTTAAATGATTTGTACCCCAATGGGATATGAAGGTTGGGAAGGATGACAATGGAAAGAATTTGAGACGGTATTGCCATATTGGTAATCCCAATCTCGTACTTGATTGTAAAACATGTCTCATATTTGACATGATACTTATAAGGTATACTAGTTTATTTGTTATGACATTACCGAGCACATATCTTTTTCTATTTTCAACTGCAACAAATTAGAATAGGATAAATTACATATATACAAAATAACCATAAAAGTTTCATGATTATACAAACCCATACAAATAAGCTTACAATTTATAACTTACAATGTTATATAATTAAAATTAAACTTAAAAGTTTACATGTAAATGGAACATAACGTATATCACCTATTCATACATGTGTCCAAACCTGCAACTTTTTTTTATCAATCACGTTTAGTTGTTTTGCGAGCCGGTAAAGTTGTTTACATCTTACCCTCCTCAGACCATATGACAATAATGACATCTAGTTGTTTCGGTATTCCCTTCTGGATACGATTATACCTTTGTAATCTCTTTTCTAATAGTTTTTGGTTATCTACAAAATATTTTTTGATATTTTCCCAAGTATAAGAAAGACTATAGAGTTGTAAAGACAAAAGAACAGACATACACATTAATGGTCTTGAAAAGATGAAATCATAAACTTTTTTGTGACCTCTAGTCTACAAATACTCGGAGTAATACAACCATACCATGAGGAAGCTGGGAACAAACATTCACCTAATTTTATTTTACTTCAAAAGGAAACCGAAAAGGGAAAAAAACCCAACATAGCCTTCACATTCGCGGTATGTACCTAATAATTTGTTAAAAACACCAACAAAGCTCTAGTAGTCATTGCCTGCATTTTGGTTTCTCACACCACGGCCCCTCCCGCCATACCCGTATCCTCCTCGTCCATAATAACCGCCACCTCGTGACCGTCCTCCACGATAGGGACCACGCCCACCCCTACCACCCCCTCTGTACCTAGAAAATTCTCCAAATGTCTGCAGCAGATCACCATAACACGTTAGCATAGTGATGTCCAATGTGGCAGGTAAAATCGTTCAACCAAAACACGACCCATATATTTGTGTCAGGCATTAGTCCTAATGCAGACACTAAAAATCATGTAACCTGAAAATGGCCCGTTTACCCCATTTCTCTTATATGAGTCAAACAAGTCGGCCAGTTGTAAATGTGTTAAACATGTCATAAACGGGTTGGTAGATTGCAATAAATGAGTTAAACACGTCGTAAACGTGCTGACGGGTCAACCTGATTGATTAAAACTGGTATATGGGTCAGCCTGTTTGGTTACACTGGTTAAAACAGGTCAACCAAACACGGCCTGTTCATTAACCAAATTACATATGACAACCCAATAATTGATTATTTTTGTATCTTGTCAGGATTTGCCTCCCCTGAAAAAAACCCTACCGCCAAAGAAAATTGATTATCTTAGTATATCTTACCTCGGTATCTAGTTTCATTTGTTCAGAGAATCTCGTCCGTCCATAATTTGATTGACGATCAGATGTGTTGCTTGATAAAGTATCAAAAAAGTCGTCTTTACTGTAAACAGGCTGTAGACCATCGTGGGGTATATTATTAATTACCAAGATTTGATAGAATTAATTAATTTAAAATAACAATAACGGTCAACAGGTCACCTTAACATCAACTTTGGGTAAGTTGGGATCCATTTCCTCTTCTGATTCTTCCTCATCCGTAGCATTTTCATCTTTTTCCTTTGACCCAGACCTGTTCTTTCCCAAAGTACCCCAGACTTCATCCTTGTTGAATTTCTCATTCATTGCATCAAAATCAAACTCCTCGGTAAACTTCATCACGTGTCTTGATCCCTGTATAATTTAGCAAAATAGAGTATTTAGTTGACTTAACGTCAAGCTGGTCAAATAAATCTTGTGCATAAACATCAGGCAGCTTACCCCAGATCCTCTGCCTCTCTCACGCCCTCTGTAACCGTAATTTTGGCGGTTCTGGTAAGTGCCTCCATTGGGCTAAAAAAGACAATAAAGATAACAGATAAAATAACACATTTGAGAAAATTCAATTCATTAAGCATGTACCCAATGTATCTATTATTCCATCTATGCAAAGCAAAGTTTTTACAGATACAAAAATATATATATATAGAGTAAAATGCCATTTTCGTCCCTGAGGTTTGGCCAGTTTTTTGACTATCATCCAAAGGTTTGTTTTTTCGCATCTGGATCCAAAAGGTTTGAAATCTTGTCATTTTCATCTTGCTCGTTAACTCCATCCATCTTTTTTGTTGACTTAAAGGGCAATTCGGTCTTTTTTGCTTCATGTAAAAAGACGATACCCTTGAAAAAGACCGAATTGCCCTTTAAGTCAACAAAAAAAACGGAAATACCCTTGACTTAACGGAGAAAAATGGATGGACTTAACGGAAATACCCTTTTGGATCCAGATCCAGATGCGGAAAAACAAACCTTGGGACGAAAGTCGCAAAACTGGCCAAACCCCAGGGATGAAAATAGCATTTTACTAAAAAAAATTAACTTAAAAGTTGTTTATTACATTATGAGTGCAAAGTTGAAGAGAGATGCAGACCTGCTGAGCAATTTGTTTTTGAGATGGTAGTGGCAATATCGGAGGCTGAGCTTCTGTTGACACAGGAGCAGGCGCATCTGTCGGTGCGGAAACGGGCGCTTCTGTCAGTGCTGGGGATGCGCGCGACACTTGAACCACGTCCACGTCATTCTGAACAGCCGGTGGAGATTGTGCAGAAACAATGCCACCTGGTGCAGACTGCAGCAGTTGCCCTGGAGTTAACAGTGACGGTGCGGATGATCCAGTCGGGACCAACGGTGCACTGCCGATAGACGATGTTGACTGAGACGCGTAAGGAAATCTCGCACCAGAAAGCGCGTTAGGCATAATGGGAGGTACAGTTACATTCATATCAGTTGTAGTGACAGCAGTAGACTGCGGTTGCGGTTGCAAGCTACCGCTTGGTGGTATAGTCGGCAAAGAAGACAGTGTGGGTCCCAGTAGAGAGTTAGATGTTAAACTAGCTGAGCTGGCAGACGTATTGAAACTAGGGTACTGCTGCATAGGTTGCTGTAATGACGGTGGCATTCCTAACCCTTGTGGCGGTGGTGGTAACGATTGCTGAAGTGCGTTTGGTGGGGCATAGTATCCCGGCCAATACATGGGCATTGCAAGCCCGCTACTGTTTGCGTTTGGAGGAAGTGGTGACGGGCCCCACGGTCCTGCATTTCCGCCAGGTTGATATAAAGGTGGACCACCTTGAAAAGTTGACCCGGGTTGACCCAGATGCGGGTTATAGGTACTGGGAGTGGATGAAGAGTCACTAGCTACAGCGGGTAAGGTTGACGATGGTGCAGGTGGCCGAGGATAATGAGACTGCATTGGAATCGAACGTTCTGCTATGAGACGATCAAAGTTGTTGTCAAATATAATAATGATTCTGGAATTACCTGAATTATGGCAGGATCACTGTTAATGGGCTGCACGGGTTGAACAGGCTGAGATGATTTCACCTGAAGATCCTGCAATATATAAAGAAGTAATTTTAACACCTTTGTTGTCCAGAAGTCAAAATATACAGCAAAGAAATATCAACTTAGCATTAATAAGTTATTAAATAGTAATCATCATCAACTTAATATTATTTATAGACAATTACAACTCTGACTTTAGGCCTCTGGCATAGTGGCATGACATCATTTTTAGCAATTAGTTTAAATAAAACAAGCGAGCTCTCTTTAGTCTGGTCTTAAAATTAGTTTATTAGTTAACTTGTATAATAATTATATACGATTTTATTACTAATTGTAAGAATAAAATTACAAGTCAAACTTTGTGCCATTTTATACATAAAAAGTAAACATCGAAATCTATCACTTAATCTTAAATGCCTTTGTTCAGGTTTCACAATACCATAAAAAAAATAGCTATCTTTCTTGCTTATTTTCGCTACACAAAGGTAAAAATAGTATTCACAACAAAGGGAAACTAACTGCCAAAAGATACAATCAAAGTTCAATGAATATCTAACTAATTCTTTTAAAAAAATAGAGAGCTTTAAAAAAACAACAATCATGATATATGCCCTCCTAAATACAAACAAGCAAGTAGAGAAAAGAGAGTCAAATATCTTCCAAATTAGATACCTTGATATCACTTCCGCGAAATAATATGTACTCATAAACCTTGTCACTAGGCATGACTTGTGGACCATCTTTTTTTCGCCCTTCTGTTCCAAACGATCTTACTGCAGATTTTTAGCAATAAGTTAATATTCAAAATTTAGCAAGTTTGGAAAGAATGACTACTACCAAACACATAACGCAGACAAGCGTAAGCTCACTACAGTATGTTTGGTTTCACTACTTATATACATTTACTGTTAATCTTGATAGTATCTTGTCCTCTTGTGGCCAAACATTCAGTCCATAAGCAGAACCATAAGTGGTTCATTTCAATTTAAAATATTTAAAGATAGTAAAAACATACAAGACTATAAATTTTTAACAGTATAGCATTATCATACAATTACTATCCTTGTCAAAAGTTTGAAAGTTATGTTCAATTTGAGATAAGTTAACTTGTCTAAGTAAAGTTTGATGATAACTCAAATACAATTAACTATTTGAAATGGTTAACTTAAGAAACAAGACTAGTTCATTAGAAATGGTTTGAGGATTCTTAACTCCTAGGTGCTAATTAAGGAGCCTTAACTAAAGAAACTGGTAAAGGATTCTTAAAATCCTAGGCGATAACAGTTCAATTACACATTCCATGCTTATGCTAAGCGTAAGCCTATAATCCACATCAATCACCCAGTATTAATGAAGTGGGTTTACACAAAAAAGAACCATATTCTTAAGTACTTGTCCATATAAACAATGCTTATACTCTGCCGTCTAAATCATAACAGTTGCACATGATATTCTCTGTTTTACCAGGGCATGATCTAACAGATTCCCAATAAATCTCAATCCTCAACCTACAGCTTCGCACAAACGGATTTCCTGATATCTAGTTATCAATCAAAACAATATCCAAGATACAAAACGTGCCCCATGGTATATCCACACAATTCGACTACCAAAAACTCATTAACCAAAAAGATCAGAACTCAAGACAATGAGTTTATGTACTCCTTGGCAACACAAGAAACACATTATCACAACATTACATATTTTAGCCTCACTCATATTTATCTTTAATCAAACTCGTAAAGAATTGCAAACAATTCCATTCGCACACATATACTTCCCTTAGAGATGGTCAGAGAACGAGCCCACGGCTATCATATAAACAAAAATTCTACACAGTCAATGTTGTAAAAATCGGATTTAATCGGCGATTAATCGGTAGTTTACTGATAAAATTTCACCAAGTCGAACCTAAAATCGGTAATTGGTCAAAGGCAGTCAAAATCTTTGGAAGTAATTGAAAAACTATACTTATTAATCCAATCTGATTAATAAGTCAAAAAAATTATATACAAGTATAAACATTTGAAAAACTTTGTGTGTGTGTGTGTGTGTATACAAGTTTGAAAAATTACAAATAAAATTCCTATCCTATCTGATTAATCCCGATTGATTAATCGCCAATCGGTACCCCACCGCCTGACTAGCGCCTAGCGATTTTTACAATCATGGTTACAGTCTTCCAGAAAACACATCTCAATAGACAAATGTGAACTTTATCACTTAAAGTGGACAAATTCAAATAAACATCCACATAGACAGAGTTAACTGACATCTTACAAAATTCACTTAAACATGATAACAAACAGCAGTATTACTGTTTCAATACTTCAAAAGGAACCAATAACAACACTAGCTGTCACACCATCCAATAACTTACCCAATCTTGATAAAAATATGTGTCTAAAATCTTACTAATTGTGGAAACATTAAAAAAAAAACAGAAGATACAACCCTCACTGGCATCCAATTGCTAATTCAGTATTATTATTATATTACAGTACATACAAAAACTATACAATGAATCAAATCCAGTTAAATCGACGAACTTATCGTTACAAAACCCTAGCAAACAGAAAAGAATACGAATTAGAACAAGAAAGTGGATAAAATTGAATACCGTTAGTCAAACCAATGGATGATTCTTCGGTGTTGATGTTATACAAAACGCCTTCGTATCGGATTTCACTCTTGGAAGTCAAGCTAATTAAGCTTCCAATATACGAATCGACCGATGAACTTGAAGATCTAGAACCTTCAGTCGCCATATTGTGAAATTTTGCAGAATTGATTGTGGTTTTTGATGATTAGGGTTTGTAAATTGGGGATCTTTTGTGTGTTGTTGTTCTAGCGGTTTTGAAACACTATTTTTGAATTAGTTTTATGTTATGTTTGTTTGTATGTATGTATATTACTTATAAGAAAATAAATATATCTCACTCATTAGGGTCTATTTGGTATGGTCTATTTGGTATGGGGACTGGGGTAATGGAATAGACGAGAGAATTGAATGGACGATGTAATGGACAAAGTAATGAAATGGACCATTTCATTCAATTGTCTTGTTTGGTTACCATGTGGGAACGGAATGAATCATTACCTTGTAGTGTTTGGTGGGCATGAAAAGAATAAGAAATAAAATCGGCAATGAGTGGTGGTTGTGAGTGGTGGAGGTGGGTTGTGGTGGCGGTGACGCTGGTGTTCGGTGGCCAAGGGTGGTGATGGTCGGCAGTGGTGCCGGTGTTGTGGCGAAGGGTGGTGGCAGCGGGTGGCGGAGGTTGTCGGTGGTAGTGGCCAGTGGTGGCGGCGGTGTTTGGTGGCGGAGGGTGTCTACGATGGCGGGTTGTGTTGACGGTGGACAGTGGTGTTCGGTGGTTGGTGTTGGCGATGGCTCCGGTGTTCGGTGGTGGAGGGGGTGGTTGCGACGGAGGGTGGTGGCGGAGGGTGTCGATGATGGCGGGTTGTGTTGACAGTGGACAGTGGTGTTCGGTGGTTGGTGTTGGCGATGGCTCCGGTGTTCGGTGGTGGAGGGGGGTGGTTGCGACGGAGGGTGGTGGCGGTGGCACTGGTGTTCGGTGGCGGTGGTCGGCGATGGCGACAGCGGGTCGTGTCGATGGTCGACGATGTAAGGTGGTGGCGGTGGGTGGCTAGTGGTGGAGGTGGTGGGACTGGGGAGTGTTGGTAATGAATGTGAGAGAGTGAATGGAATGGAAAAAAAACAAGGGGTGTGGATGGAATGAATTTGAAGGAATGGAATGGAATGGCCTATGTAATGGGTGATTCCATTACCTTGACCAACCAAACACATTTTTTTTCATTCACTCGTAATAGTGCATTCCATTCCGTCTCTCATTCCTATATACCAAACACTACCTTATATTTTGAGTGAGAAAACTTGTGACAAAGAAAGTTTGTTGTAAAATAAGGGTTTATTTATATTTTTATGAAGAATTGGGTGGTGATGGTAGTATGTTCAATCTAAATTAAAAGGTTAGAGAGATATTGTTTTGGATTTGTCTACCAAATATATCTTTGTAATCAATAGTTTATTTAGGAAATATTCTTTCTTGGGACACGTTTGTTTTGATGATTGCTTAAAACCAGAGCGGTTTATGGTTCATGATTTGGTTAATTCGAGTTTTAAAGAAAATAGTTTGGTTCATTCATTGAACTGATGGTTTTAGACATGGAATCAAGATAATTTTCGTTAATAAATCTTGTTATATCTTAGATGAAATAATATATTAACAGCTCGTTAAATTTATAAAGAGTAAAAGGCACAGATAGTCCTTGTGGTTTTGTAAAGTTTCACTTATAGTCCTCAACTTTTGGAAATTACACTCATAGTCCCGGTGGTTTATGAATTTGTTACTCTGACAGTCCCTGGGTGAAACAGATGTTAACTCCTAACGTTAAGTGTCGTCATGTGCTGGACATGTGAGGGTAATTTCGTCCATTAATCTATAAAACCCTCCTTCCACCTCATTAAAACCATTGCCAGTTGTATTCCCTCCCATTTCTCTCCCAACACATCATTCTCTCTCTATCAGGGGCGATCATCTTCATCAGTCCCAAAGTTAAAACCGGTCAAACCCTAATACTAACCAGCAATGGAAGACGATGATCCTCAAAATCCATATAGACACAACACTTGGAGAATAAGGAGTCTAACTGAGGCGTTTGTAGCAGAAAATGTCTATGGCAAGTATCAAAAACCCTAACTTGATTCTATTAAAAACCAAAATTGATGTTCTTTTCATTGATTTTTCAAATGAACAGGAGGTTATGACAACTTGTTCACTTTAAAAGTGTATTATGGTGGTATTTTCACAAAGGTTCCAAGGAGAAGATACGTTGACGGAAATGTTAGCTATGTTGACTACTGCAACATAGATGAGTTTTCTGTGTATGAGATAGATTTTATGGTCAGGGACCTCAAGATTTATATCCCAGATGTTGAAATTTACTACCATTTTCAAATACCTAGGCAAGATTTAGACACTGGTTTGACACCTTTAGGAAATGATGGGGATGTTTTGTGTTTAGGCAAATATGTTGCAGCAAACAAGGTTATAAAAATGTTTATAGAACATGGTTTTACTCGGATTCCAGATTACCTTAGCCCTCCAAGATCAAGTTATGTGGTTATTGAAGAACTAGAAGATGCAGGGCCCAATGTTAATATACCTAGAAAGAGGTTGAAGGTAGCAAAAAAATTAAGGCTTGGTGAGGGTTCTAGTGAACCAAATAACAGAGTGGAAGTTAGTAACCAGAATGGGATTGAAGATATTGACAACAGAATGCAAGTTCAGGGTAATGTGGGTAGTTTAGAGGGTAATGTGGGTGCTGATGATGGTGCAGGTGGCAATGAGGGTGGTGCACAAGGCAATATGGTTAGTTTACAAGATAATGTGGGTACTTTAGAGGGTAATGTGGTTGCTGATGGTGGGGCTGGTGCAAATGAGGTCAATGTGGGTAGTGCAAAGGGCAATATGGTTAGTGAACAGGGTAATGTGTGTAAAGTAAAGGGAAATGTGGCTGCTGATGATGGTAAAGGTATCAATGAGGGTAATTTCAATGGTAATGGGGGTATTGTCAATGGAGGTAACATTTATGAAGCATCATTCAATGGAGGGTTTTCATATGACATTGAAAATGCAGACTTCTCTACGGATTTTTTTGTTGACAATATAGATAATCAGCATGGTCATGAACCTAACAATGAGGGTGAGGCTGAATGTGAGCGTGAGAGATCATGTGACGGTGAGTCTGAATGTGAGCATGAGGGATCATGTGACGGTGAGTCTGAATGTGAGGAAGATGGGGACGATGACTCAGATGATAGTGACTAGGGGCGGCAATTCCTGACACGACCCGAAACCCGACCCGAACCCGACCTGAAAAAAAAAACAGGTTTTGGGTTAGCTGACACGGCCCGTTTAAAAAACGGTTCGGGTTCTGGTTGACCTGTTTATTAAACGTGTCGGGTTCGAGTTGACTCGTAATAAAAATAGGTTTACCCGTTACTGTCACGGCCCCCGGCCCGGTTTTACCCGTTTCGGGAGCCGTGGGACAGAAATCTCGTGGTATTTATTTAATTTGGCAGCGGAATTATTAACAGGATCGTTAAAAACTTGAAAATTTCCCGATTATTTTATTTCATAATTAGGGACAAACCCCGTAATTTACAATAAGGGAATTTCACTGGGAAACCCCTATTTTACAAAAACATGTTTCTTTATTTTTATTGAGCCACTTCTTCAAGCTTGCAGTGCTATGTGGCACTTTTCCTTGATCACAGCAGATCACCTGAAACATGTTTTAAAAAGGTTTTATCAGCAGGGAAATACTGGCGAGTCATTCAAGTTGCACAAAACGACAAATTGTTATAATATACAGTATTAAGGGTGATTACATTGTTTATATCAACCAATTACCCCAAATCGGTATTTGTCACTCGACTGTATCTATGACTATGGTCAGATCACCCATTGGCTAACTTGTTGTCAAATGGTGACGGGAAACAAGTAATGTATACAAAACCCCACAAACCGGCAGTAATTGAAGATTACAAAGACTTAATCCCTGTAATTATAACCTTGAAAACATTTAGGGTTTTGTAAAGCAATTTGATAAAAAGAGAATGACTCACATTGCAGATTTAAACGGGCAGAGTTTAGCCTAATGATTAGCCTTGTAACCTAATTAAATAACAATGCACAAGAAAACTAGGTTAGTAACTTAATTCAACATTTACGATAACTCACGAGATTAAAACCCTCACGATGAATGACAAAGTGCAATACTTAAACATCGATCGAATTTACGACGAATGACAAAGTATAGCCCTAATGTGGGTAGCACTTAAACATCCATCGGATAGTTTTCATCGGTCGGACATTAAATCGTAGCAGTGATCGAGTTATTACCCTGTTTTCGCGACAGCGTTTCGTGATTGTGTGTGTTTTTGGACTGTTTAGACGATATCTCAGTGTACGAATCGAATTTTAACGTCGAACCAACGCCAAATTTCAAGTGCCACAGCCTGGGATTTATACTGGAAAAACGGCGCGCCCGCGTGTCACGAGAGGCTCTCGCGTGGCGCGACGGGTCACCTCTAGCATAGGGTAGCCTCGTGTCTCGGTAGCTTGGGTGTGTCGACGGTTCGTAAAAATTCAATTTCTATCAAAAACTGTTTAGATAATATCAACTAGGAAATACCCCCCCTGAGTTTTAGGGGCCCTGATCCTGATTCCAACTGTTCTGAAAAATTTAGGGGTCATGCAGGATTACTTGGGGGTCTCAATTAGGGTTTCCTATTGGGCAATATAAAATAATAAATAGTAATTTTGATGAGAGTTATTACATCCTCCCCATCTTAATTAAAATCTCGTCCTCGAGATTTACTGGAATAAGTGAGGATATTTCCGCTTCATTTCCGATTCTAGCTCCCAAGTGTATCCTGGTCCTCTCTTTGAATCCCACTTGACTTTGACCAGCACTAGTCGTTTGTGCTTGAGAAACTTGACCTTTCTGTCTTCTATCTACAATGGCTTCTCAACAAATTTTAACTTTTCATTTACCTCTACATCTTGAAGAGGCACTACCAGGGATTCGTCAGATAGACATTTCTTGAGGTTGGATACATGAAACACGTCATGTACTCCAGCTAGTTCTTCTGGTAGTTGTAAACGATAGGCAACTGGTCCTATTCGCTGGATTATTGGGAATGGTCCTACATACCTTGGACTTAGCTTTCCCTTCTTTCCGAACCGAACTACTCCTTTCCAAGGAGAAACTTTCAAGAGTACCTTATCTCCGACTTGAAATTCCAGTGGCTTGCGTCGATTATCGGCATAACTCTTCTGGCGATCTCGAGCCGTCTTTAGTCTTTCCTTGATTTGAGTGATCTTGTCGGTAGTTTCTTGTAAAATTTCGGGTCCTGATAATTTACTTTCTCCTATTTCTGCCCAGCAGACTGGAGTTCTGCATTTTCGTCCATACAGTGCTTCGAATGGGGCAACTTTAATGCTTGAATGATAACTATTATTATAGGAGAATTCAATCAAGGGTAGGTGGTCATCCCAGTTTCCACCAAAATCTATTACACATGCCCTAAGCATGTCTTCCAGGGTTTGAATCGTCCTTTCACTTTGTTCGTCTGTTTGAGGGTGGTATGCAGTACTTAAATTTAGTCGGGTTCCCATTGCTTCTTGGAAACTTGTCTAGAAATGGGAAGTGAAACGACTATCCCTATCCGATACAATGGAGAGTGGGACTCCATGTAAGGATACTATCTCGTCTACATACAACTTTGCCAACATTTCCATGCTAAAGGTTTCTTTCATGGGTAGAAAATGAGCTGATTTAGTTAATCGATCCACAATTACCCAAATCGTATCATTACCTTTTATGGTTTTGGGCAACTTAGTAACAAAATCCATTGTTATGAGCTCCCATTTCCATACAGGCAGTTCTAATTGTTGAAGTAACCCTGAAGGTTTCTGGTGTTCTGCCTTAACTTGTGAACAAGTTAGACACTTAGATACATATCTAGCTATATCCTTTTGCATTCCTATCCACCAAAAATTATTTCTTAAATCTTGGTACATCTTATTATTTCCAGGATGCATAGTATACCTAGATTTATGGGCTTCCTCTAGAATCTTATTTCTTAAATCTCCTTGTTTAGGTACCCAAATCCTCTTCTTGTGGAATCTCCAAATTCCATCAGCTCCTTGCTCTAATTCCTTTATTCTTCCTTTCATTCCTTCAGCATCGTCCTTGATTGTTGTTTCTTGAATGTTTTTCAGTTGTTCCATTAAGTCTAATTGTAAACTTAATCTTAGAGCACGAACTCATCGTTGTTTCTCATGATACTTACGACTTAGGGCATCTGCAACTACATTTGCCTTTCCTTCGTGATATTGAATATCACAGTCGTTGTCACTTAGAATTTCCATCCATCTTCTTTGCCTCATATTCAATTCTTTCTGCCCAAATATGTATTTTAAACTCTTATGATCTGTATAGACAGTAAACTTACTTCCATACAGATAGTGTCTCCAAATCTTAAGGGCAAAAATTATCGATCCTAATTCTAAGTCATGCGTTGTATAGTTTTCTTCGTGCTTCTTCAATTGCCTTGAGGCATACGCAATTACCTTTTTGCGTTGCATTAACACACATCCTAATCCTAGTTAGAAGCATCACAATAAACTTCAAAATCTTCTGTTCCTTCTGGTAAGGCTAGAATTGGGGTGTTTGTTAATCTTTGTTTCAAAATCCTAAAGGCCTCTTCTTGCCTAGGTCCCCATTCAAACTTAACTGTTTTACAGGTTAGCTTAGTTAATGGCACAGCTATCTTAGAGAAATCCTTAATAAAGCGCCTATAGTATCCAGCTAACCCTATAAAACTTCTAACTTCCATAGCTGACTGCGGGACTTTCCATTTGGTGATCGCTTCTATTTTAGAGGGATCTACGTGAATACCTTCGTGATTCACCATGTTACCTAAAAATTGTACCTCCTGTAGCCAAAATTCACACTTCGAGAATTTGGCGTAAAGCTTCTTCTTTCTTAACAAAGTTAAGAGTGCATGTAAATGCTTACAATGCTCGTCCTGACTTTTGGAATAAATGAGTATATCGTCGATGAAGACAATTACAAATTTATCCAAGTACGGTTTACAAATCCTATTCATCGTGTCCATAAATGCTGCGGGAGCATTTGTTAATCCAAAGGGCATGACTGTAAACTCGTAATGACCATACCTAGTTCTAAAAGCAGTTTTAGGTATGTCTTCTTCTTGTACCTTCAATTGATGATATCCGGAGCGCAAGTCGATCTTAGAAAAATATCTAGCTCCTTGGAGTTGATCAAAGAGATCATCGATCCTAGGTAAAGGGTATCGATTCTTAATTGTAACCTTATTCAGTTCCCTATAATCGATACACATTCGCATGGAACTAGGTTGTATGAATCCTTTACTGAGTAATTCATCTAATTGCTTTTTCAATTCTAGCATTTCGGTGGGTGCTAATCGATAGGGTGTCTTTGCTACGGGTGTAGTTCCAGGAATCAAATGAATTCTAAATTCTACCTCCCTATCTGGTGGTAATCCTGGTAACTCTTCTGGGAATACATCCGAGTATTCTGAGACTACAGGAATTTCCTTAAGTTCCTTACCCTTAGTGCTAATGATTACCGAAATCATATACACTATTCCTTGCTTTCGTTCATAACTAGCAACTTTCATTACTGAAATGAACTTCATGGGTTTTCGCGGCTTATCTCCTGTAACCATAATTACTTCTCCTGTGGGTGCACGAATTTCTATGGAGTTTTTATTACAAAAGATTCGAGCATGGTTGGCTACTAACCAATCCATTCCTAATACGACATCGAATCCAGCTAAATTCATGGGTAATAGGTTTGCAGAAAATTTATGACCTGAAAGTTCTATATTTTCTTTTTGCAAAACTGTATCTATGTTAACAGAGTTCCCGTTTGCCGTTTCTACTGTAAAAACTTGCCTAAGTTTTGTTAGAGGTAGCTTAAGAGCTTGGCAGAATGAAGTATTTATAGAACTTTGGTTTGCACCAGAGTCAAATAATACTTTCGCATAAACGTTGTGAACTAAGAACGTACCGGCTATCACGTCAGGAATCAGTTCAGCTTCCTGCGTAGTCAATTGGAAGGCTCTTACGTTTTTCTTGGTAGTTCCTTCTGCAGGTTTAGCCTTGTTATCCGCTGGTTTGACCAACTTAGGGCATTCTGGTTTGAAATGCCCAGCTTCTCCACAGTTATAAGTTATAACAGACCCTTGTTTTCTTTCTGCAATCTTCTTCACGATGTCCTATAGCTTTGCAGAAGTTGCAGGGTTCAATACATTTTCCAAAATGTTTCTTTTTACAGTTCCTGCAGAACGGCGGAGTGGAAGATTGCCCGGTTCCTCTTTTCTTGAAATTGCTATTATTACCTGTTAGGGGTCATTTTCTTAACGCATATATCCTGACCAATATCCTGCCTATGTTTGTTCATTTGTGACCAGGATGCTGGAAGATGATATTGCTAACATCTTGGGCGATATCCTGAGGCTTATTGAATTAACCACGTGCAGGTTAAGGGCTGAGACTTGCTAACGGTCAAGAGGACTTCTTCTCCTCAAGAATCGGACGAATTTGTTGAGGAAGAGACGTTGAGCCCGAAAGACCAGGTCTACAACGTTCGAAGAAGGAATATTCGGTGGATCCCGCAAGTTTAGGGTACTTTGTTATTTTATCTTTACTATAAATAGATGGGGGCGGATCAGCTTAGAACACACAATTTTTCACTAACACTCTCATACACTTACACTCTCTAGCTCATCGCAAACACCACACTTGTATTCAAGTTTCGTTGTAACACTTAGTCGATCCGTACCACATCCTGCACTGTATCCTGATTTTTGAAGCAATAGAAGAACTAGGCAGCTGCGATTGTCAGCTCCCGAGGTTTTATGCCGGCGATCTAGA
Organism: Helianthus tuberosus; assembly: GCA_030545235.1. Classification (NCBI taxonomy): domain Eukaryota; kingdom Viridiplantae; phylum Streptophyta; class Magnoliopsida; order Asterales; family Asteraceae; genus Helianthus; species Helianthus tuberosus. The sequence continues at coordinate 31,568,697 of CM060436.1, forward strand.
TTGATCAAGGGCTTTCCTCGTACATCTCGTGTTGTTTACTTTACTTTTGCTCATTGTTTGATCATAGATACAGCTCTATATCCTGAGCCGTATCCTGAAACTGTTTTTACAAATTAACTTGATTAACATATTTTCGACACTCATTTCTAGCACACTACCTCACTTAACTAATTTGATCACTTAATTACTTCGGTAATTTTTAACCAAAACAATTTGGCGCCCACCGTGGGGCGAGTGGTGCTCTCTTTACTAAAAATTTTTGTCAAATCGCTAATCGGTTTTCTATCTTCAAAACTTTTTGCCACATTGTCCATAATGGCCTCAAGATCTAACATGAGTTCCTCTACTGTGTCTGCTATGACTTCTGCTACTACCGGTTCGGTGCTTCCACCACCTCCTCCAAGGATGCCAGCCTCTACACAATCTCAAGATGTTATCCCAACTCGGAGTGTCCAGGGATCTGCTCCCGTTTTAGCTTCTAATGATGAAATTTTAACCTTATTTGGAAGTGTGCAGGAACAAATGAGGCAGCAACAGGAAACAAACCAAATGCTTTTGAGGGAAATACAACTCCTGAAGTCTGGCTCGAGCAGATCTGCTGAGGACAATGTCACTCCATTACACCCCAGAGCGTTGAACTTTAGTTCAGCTGTATATACCGAGGATAACAGGGGGAACATCGTGCCTAGTCTTCCTCAGAATCATACTCCTGAAATACCCTCATCGATCAGGACGTCAACCATGAGGAGCTCAAGATATGCTTCAGGATATGGGCAGAATCCTCCAATGGGTAACGTGTCGAATAATAATAATACTCATGCTACTAACAGTGGTGGATCTTTGCAGGATACAGGTGTAACATCAGCACTTACCAGGGAACTTCAGAAGTTGAAGGACATGATATCTAGTGTACCTGGGGTGGTCCAGCCAATCCCGGAAGTGTCTCAAGACAGCCACAAGATATCTCGTTTTGCATATCCTATCTGTGATGCTGAGATCCCTAAGAGATTCCAAACTCCCAACATGAAGCTTTATGATGGGAGTACGGATCTTGAGGAGCATATTGCTCAGTATAGGGAAAGAATGGAGATTAACCCTATCCCTCCGGAGCTCAAGGAAGCGTGCTTGTGCAAGGGATTTGGTTCTACTCTAACAGGATCGGCCTTAAAATGGCTATTAACGTTCATCCTCACTCAATTACTTCATTTGCTCATTTGGTTAATTTATTTAACATTCAGTTTTCTTGTAGTCGGAGTTTTGAGAAACTAACCAGTGATCTTTACAGGATAACTCAAGGGCCTCAGGAATCCTTGAGGGATTATGTGAACAAATTCAGTCGAGAATCCTTAGATATTCCACATCTTGATGTTGCAACAGCTGTGCAAGCTTTCAAGATGGGGTTACAAAAGGATTCTCAGTTTTATCAGGATCTTGTAATGAATCCCTGCAGGAATCTTGACGAAGCTCGTAACAGGGCTTTGAGATATATCCGTCTGGAAGATGACAGGAAGATGCAAGAAAGAATGAACTCATCCAACACTTATGAGTCAACTAATAGGAAGTCAGAATCCTCGTTCAAGTCATATCGGCCTAAGCCGTATAGTAGAAATGAAAACAAAAGAGTGAACGCTGTCGAAGATGAGGATCCTGAAGAGTATCCTGAGTTGTCTGAATATTGCTTTTCTGTTAATATTTCTGAATTGATGTATGCTATGCAGGGTCTAGGAGACAAGGCTAGGTGGCCTCGAAAGAATCAACAAAAGGCTGACTGGAAAGATAAGTCAAAATGGTGTGCTTTCCACGAAGATTTCGGACATGTGACTGAGGATTGCATTGCTCTAAGGAAAGAAATAAGCTATCTTCTAAGCAAGAGATATCTAAAAGATCTCTTAGGAAGAAAGAAGAATAAGGGTCAGGATACTGAGAAGGATCCTGAACGAGCAGCATCACCTCCCGCGGATGCCAAGATAATCAACTTCATTTCGGGAGGATCCGACATTTGTGGAACTTCGTATTCGGCAGCAAAGAGACATGCAAAGGAAGCCAAGGCCGAAAGGGGAGACAAACCTGTCAGGATGACTACCCTCACAACTGACAAAGTGATCACTTTTGATGCTGATGACAGGGATACTGTCCAAGATCCTCACCATGATGCTCTGGTAATAACGTTATATGTGGCTAACCATTTTGTACGCAGGATACTGGTTGATAATGGCAGCTCCGTCAACATAATCCAACTAGAAACTCTGAAGAGAATGAATGTATCTCCAATGGATATCACTTCAAAGTCTACCGTGCTTGTTGGATTCAGTGGAGAGGCTAGAAACACAGTGGGAGAGATAAAGTTGCCAGTATACGTTGAAGGAGTCAACTCGATACAACGTTTCTGTGTGATGGATTCACTATCCTGCTATAACATCATACTGGGAAGACCGTGGATTCACGATATGAAGGCCGTGCCATCAACATATCACCAATGCATCAAGATACCTACCCCTTGGGGAGTGGTCAAAGTTGATAGTGATCAGCAGGAGGCGAAAGAATGCTACTCATCCTCGATGAAATCCTCAACCAAACCTAGTGCAGCATAGCAATTAAAGACACGGGCCCAGGATATCGTGGAGGATCCGGAGCAGGATATGAAGAAAATTATCCTGGACCAGGATAATCCCGATATTTCGGTGCTCGTAGGGACCAATATCCCTCAAGATATTGAAGAACAACTAATTAACTTTTTGAAATGCAGGATGTCTACGTTTGCATGGAAGCATGAGGATATGACAGGCATATCCAAAGATATTATCACTCACAAGCTTGGAATTGATAAATCATTCAAGCCTGTGCAACAAAAAAGAAGGAAATTTGCTCCTGAGCGGAACACAATTATCCAGGAGGAAGTTGAGAGATTATTAAAATCCAGAATGATCAGGGAGGTTAAGTTCCCAAGGTGGCTAGCAAACGTGGTTGTAGTACAGAAGAAAAATGGGAAATGGAGAGTTTGTGTGGACTACACAGACTTGAACAAAGCTTGTCCTAAAGACCCATTTCCTCTTCCACACATTGATGCAATGGTAGATGCCACTGCCGGGCATGAAATGCTGACCTTCATGGACGCATCTTCAGGATTTCAACAGATCCAAATGGAACCTTCTGACCAGGAGGATACTGCCTTCATGACACCAACAGGTATTTATTGTTATACAGCTATGCCTTTTGGCTTGAAAAATGCAGGTGCAACGTACCAACGATTGGTAAACATGATGTTCAAAGACAAACTGGGGGACACCATGGAGGTATATATCGATGATATGGTGGTGAAATCTAAAAAGGCTGAGGATTGTTGATGCATTTTTAGTGTCTGTAACTAGTCTTGTACTTAATGATGTATTTTGTACGGTCTTTAATGTTTATCAAGTATGTATTTGATGTCGACCAAGTCGGATATCCTCCTATTCACTTGTGTCTGACTTGTTTGTCTCCGTTTAATATGTAATGCTATTCGAACAATGCATGTTGCATACAAAGGGTAGAATGGTCATTATAAGTTGTTTATATGTTGCTGTTGTTGCTGTCTGTTTCAAGAAACAACCACAACAGTTGCAGACCTCGACGAAACAGGTCTGTTTCGTCGGAACACATCATGACGAAACAGACCAATGTCCTTTACTTCTGTTTCGCCGACATTCATGACGAATCATATTTGATTCGTCGTGTATTGGGCTGCTTCAAGCCCAAAATGTTTGGCCCATGTTCAGTTTCGCCGATACACCTTGTGTTTCGTCGACAGTTGGGCCCAGAGTCTATATAAACACATCTGCTTTCACAGTTGAAAGGAGATGAGAGCTTACACATAAAGAAACTCTGTCAAAATTCTGTAAAACTATGTTTGTATCAGTTTGTAATCGGTTCTCATCCCGTTTAATCAATCGAGTGTGTATCATTGATTATTACCGTGTCGTTATCATTTTACGTGTTTGATTTGGCATAGTTACGTGGATTCCGCACGCGTAACCGTGTTTGCTATAAACAAGTGATTTAGGTTTTCCTAATTGATCCTCGGATTTTGGGACCTACAATTGGTATCAGAGCGTTTGGCTCTAATCCTTGTTTAAAATCAAACATTGTTCGGTTTTTATCAAGTTTTTGTGTGTGTTTTTCTGAAAATTTTATTCGTGAAAAATCATTTTTCTGAAAAATATTCATAAAATCTGTTTGTTTGTTGTTATTTGCTAAGAGTTTTATCAAAAACCTTGTTAGATTTATTGCTTATACTTTGAACCGGGTTTTTAGTGAAAGTCTTGTGCATTATCGTGTTTTCGGAAATTTGTCCGGTCACCGGAAAACTCATAAGTTTACCGGGAAACTCTTTGTTCTTGTGTGTGTTCTTCATATCTTCATAGAGTTCATTATAAAATTGTTCATTTGATCTTGTTGTGTTTAAATCAAAGTGTTACTCATTAAAATACATTAAGTGGACTTTTGTGTTTGTAACATTGAAACTCTAACTCAGAAAAACATACCTTGTGTCAGTTTAGATATTTTAAATATCTTAAACAGCTGTAAATATCTTAAACAGTTGTCTGAGACTCAGCATCGACGAAACAAACAGTCGACGAATCACTTGTTTTTCGTCAATAATATCTTCGACGAAACAAAGTCTGTTTCGTCATAATATCTTCGACGAAACAAGTCTGTTTCGTCATTATTCATTTCGACGAAACAAACCTGTTTCGTGGAAAGTGTTTCGTCGAGAACACTTCTGTTTTACACAGAGGACTTGCAAATCTGTCATAACATTGTGTTTTCAAGTGTGTGTGCAGGTACTAACATACATACACAAATCATGGGTAGCAAAGGTCTGTGGGATTGGAGTTCGGAAGCAAGACCAAGTGAAAATCAGCCTTCACTTGCCGATTTGATGAACCAATTGCCTCAAAAACAACAAGTAGCAAATGCAAGTCAATGGGCAATGGTCTCTAATCAAAATCAAAACATACAGAATCTATTGCTCAGTGAAAGTGAGACGGGAAGCAACAATCGCCCGCCAAAGCTAAATCATATGAACGACTATCCAACTTGGAAGGGTCGTTTTCATACATACATTCAAGGGCAAAACGTTGAACTTTGGACATGTTTCACTACTGAATGTAGTCCGGAACTGGAAGCAGCAGCATCAACTGCCGCTGGCATTTCTCATATGATTGAAGAAGATAAGAAAGCCTATGAATTAGAGAAGAAGGCGTTTGCTTATCTAACACAAGCTCTTCATAAAGACATCTATCATCAATTTTCTTATAGTAAGAGCACAAAAGCTTTATGGGATGCATTGGAAACAAGAGGAGAAGGAAATGAAGCTTCTAGAAAAATTCGCCATGATCTTTTAAAGAAAGAATTTGAGTCATTTCAATCTTTGGAAAATGAAAATCTAAATGATTTGACTTCTCGTTTCTATCATTTGATAAGTGAAATGAGTTCTTATAAGGTTGTTGTGAGTCATGTGGAAATGATTGCACGTTTAGCTGATGCTCTACCTCCTATATGGAGTCCATTCATTGAACTTCTAAAGCATACTGGTGCTCTAGATGGGGAAACTGTCACTATCTATGGATTTGTTCAGAAGTTGGAGCACAAGTACGAAGAAGAAAATCGGAAAGCTAAACGGATTGGAGCTCCTCAAAACACAGAAATTTATTTGCCTGGTTTTGCTCCTTCTGCAAGTTCTAATTCTGTTCAGCAGCCTAAGCTTCAAACGGCGTTTGTTTCCAACACAAACTCATCTCCGTTTCCATTCAAACCACCACCACAACCAGAGTTTGATCTAGGAGCTTATCTTTCACAATCAATATCAAAATTCAAATCTCAAGATCAATCTCCACCGCAAGTTACTACTACTCAACCAGAGTTTGATTTAGGCGCTTATCTTTCGAAATCCTTATCAAAAGCACAACCACCACCACAACAAGTACATTATTCCAGCAATCCTCCATCCCAAGACACGAATACTATCAAAGTTGATACCTCGAACCTATCAAAAGTTAGCATTGAGGTTGCAAAGGAGCATTCGGAACTCATTAATACGATGGTCAGTGCTTACTGCGGTTTGGTTGCAGGTCAAATTGGGAACATCAGTATGACCAACGAAGATTATCAACAAATCGACCGTGATGAAATGGAGTTGATGCATATAAAGTGGGCGTTTGCGAGTGCAGTTAGAAGGGCAAAGGACTTCATGGCTCGAACGGGAAGAAGTTCCTTGGAAAGTAAGCAGGATACGAAGTACGGGTTTGATAAAGAAACCGTTACATGCTTCAATTGTGGCGAGAAGGGTCACTTTAAACGTGAATGCACTCGACCACCCAAGCAAGGCAATCAGAACCCTTTCAGAAATCAGACAGGTTCTTCAAATGCCAATCAAGGCAATCAAGACAATCGTGGAAGAGGGATAGTAGCTGTGAACAACACCACCAACCAGAACCAGTCTGGGCCATCAAACAACACTCGTGCATTGGTTGTTCAAACAGATGAAGGGTGTAATTGGTCTTTACAATTGGGGGAAGGTGATAATGAAGGAGGAGGAACCGCGTGCTACGCAAAGATCATCAATCACATCAAGCACGTTCGTAGGGAAGAATTTTCTGAAAGTGACGACAGTTCGGGTTATACCGGGAGTTCTGATGAAGAAAGTTCTATTTCGGGTGATGTGAAAGAAGAAGCGAGTTCTATTGATGATTTGTTGAGTGAAGCAGAGGAGTTGAAGTCTCAGAAATCTGTTCTTATTAAGAAGGCTGGGATAGCATCTGAAGAAATGGAGAAGTTCTTCTCGGAAGACGGATCTTTTTCTTTTCAAACTGCCTTTATGGCAAATGTTTCAGCCTCGTCGAGTCAGGTAACATCTGAAACTCCTAGAATTTGTAATGACTGTGCTTATATGAAACAGGAATGTAAAAGAGTGAAACGTGAATGCGACACAGTTCATAGTCACAATCAACATTTGGTTGTTGATATGTCAAAGTGCAAAGAAGCAAATATGGCTTTAACAAGAAACGAAAAGGACTTTAAATCTTTAATTGAAAATTTAAAGAAAAGTGTTTCCGAAACTACTAAAGTTGTTTATCACAAACAAGTTAGTATTAACAAGTACATAAATCTCGTTGAGGAAACCAGAACGGAATTAGCCATTGCAAAATTGGCGCACGATGCGATCAAGCAAAAATTGGAGAGTTATTCTAACTCCCGATTTGTGCTCGATCACATAATTGACGTTCAACAACTGAAGAAAAACAAGAGTGGTGTTGGGTATAAGAAATGTCCGCCCCCTTTGAGACACAATTATGCAGCACCACCTGATGAAGAGGATATGCCTCGTTTTGAACGCAGTGTGCCTCTTAATTATGAGGAATTTACTACTGGATTAGGGTTCAAACCAGACAGCTCCTCGGGAACTTTATCTGATGAAACAGGAACTTCAACATCAGTGAGCCAAAGTCCTCCAATTGTTGAGGATTATGATTCATCTGATGATGAAACAGATGCAAATGACCAGGATGAATCACTTGATAAGAAAAAGGGAATAGAAATTCCAATTGAGAATCATATTCTTTGTGATCCTCCTATTCCTTTTGTGCAACAGGTTGCCAAAAATGTGATTAACCCTGTCATAAATGACAAGAAACCTGTGTCTACCGTTAAGAGTAACAATGTGTTGTATACTTTGGTTGGTGATTCTAAAATCTATTCAGATAATGATTTTCCAATTAAAAATGTCAATCCATCATCGATTGATAACGTTTTTGAAAATAATACAAGTAAGTTTTTGGGAAGATCGATTCCGGGAGTTACTGTAACTCAATGTGATCAAATTCCTAAAGCTGAAATCAAAAAGAAATTTGGAAATCAAAACTTCCCAACAAAGCAACAACCTTTTGCTTCTAAGAGTAAACAACCATTTCAGCGAGCTCAAAGACCAAATGTTTCTAAATCAAAGTTTGAAACAAATGGAGCTCGTAATCAAAAGAAAAATAATGATGTCAGATTTGTGGCATCTGAGGGTACTGATAAAATTGAGATTTTTGCTAACAAATCAAACACTGATTTTGTACAAAAAGTCAAGATTTTAAAGCGTAACAGTCAAAATAATTACACTCAACATTCAAACGGGTGTGATGAAAAGGCAAGTACCTCAGGTCCTACAGGTTTGACATATGAGCGTCGATCTAGTTCTCCTAAGTTTGTTGAGAGGAGAACGTGTTTTAAATGTGGAGAGTTTGGGCACATCATCAAAGATTGTTTAAACACTCCAAGAGATAAATTTGTTGAGAAAGCACCACCTGAAATGATTCACCCTCAATGTAATTCCGTTTCGCTAAAACATGATAAAAGAACTGTTAAAGAACAGGAAACGAAACAACGACATCAAAATGTGAAGAAAATAGAAAAGGCTTTAAAATCTGAGGTCAAATCTGTTCCAAAGGAACCAAGTTCACCTTTAAAACCAGAAGTTTCAAAATCTGTTTTCAAAACTCAATCTGGTAAACAAAAACAAACTTGGAAACCTAGGAAGGGTGAAGGTTCAGGGGGATTTGTTAGTTTGGAAAATCATCACCAGATCGAGATCACTATTCGTGATTCTCAGGGACGACCCAAGACCACTGTGGCTTGGGTCCCCATCCTTAACTAATCATTGGATGATTCGTGCAGGATGTTCCAGGAGGAACTATCAGTAGTCATTGGATTGTTGATAGTGGGGCATCCAGGCACATGACGGGCGACTTACGGCTTCTGTACGATGTGAGAAATATTAGAGGAGGCTATGTCGCGTTCGCAGGAGACAAAGGCGGATATATCACCGGAGAAGGAATGATCTCCAATGGTGTGGTATGCTTCGAAAAGATTAATTATGTTCGTCAACTTGATCATAATCTTCTCAGTGTGTCGCAAATCTGCGATAAAAAGTTCACCGTGCATTTTGATGATGCCGGTTGTTATGTGCTTAAACCTGGATTCAAGATTCCTGATGAATGGATTCTCTTATCGGCTCCAAGAATTAATGATCTTTGTATTCTTGACATGAGCCAAGCCATTACGACATCTGCGCAGGTACAATGTTTTGTCTCAAAAGCCACAGAGAAGGAGTCTATTTCTTGGCACAGAAGAATGGGGCACATTCACTTGAGGAAAATGAACCATTTGGTGAAAAACAATCTTGTGAATGGTGTGCCTGTGAGAAGTTTTCATCTACAAGATATCTGTGTTTCGTGCCAGAAAGGGAAACAAACAAAGAAATCTCACCCTCTGAAGAAAATCAATTCTGTTAGCATGCCTCTCGAACGTCTTCATATGGACCTTTTTGGACCTATGAAGCACAAGACAACTTTCGAAGATGCTTACTGTCTTGTTGTTACTGATGATTATTCTAGATTTTCTTGGGTAGCTTTCATGGCACACAAGAGTGATACTCCTGGAATTCTCAAGGATCTTCTCACAATGTTGGAGAATTTATACACTTTGAAAGTGAAGAGGATCCGAAGCGACAATGGAACTGAATTCAAGAACCGTGTGATGGATGAGTTCTGTACTTCTAAAGGCATTCTTCATGAATACAGTTCTCGCTATACTCCACAACAAAACGGTGTCGCTGAGAGGAAGAATCGCACGATTATTGAGACTGCAAGAACTATGTTAGTAGAGTCGGAGCTTCCTGTTCAATTCTGGGCAGAAGCTGTGTCGACTGCATGCTACACTTTGAACAGAGTTCTTACAGTTAAGAGGCATGGCAAAACTTGTTTCGAACTTCTACAGAAAAGGAAACCGGATCTTTCTTTCCTTGAACCCTTTGGCGGTCCATGTACCATGATTGACCCAGATGGTAAGTTTGGCGCAAAAGCTATCGAAGGTTTCTTCCTTGGATATGCAACTCCAAATTGTCGTGTATGGAATCTGACCACCAAAAAGATTGAGCTTTGGAATGAAGTAAGGGTTCAAAGGTATACAAGTCCTGTTAGAGCTCCGGGTGATCCTTGGATGTTCGATTACGATGGGATATTCGACTCCTTTAATCTGCCTACCTTTGATGAAGAATCTGCAGCTGTTCAAATGTTATTTGATAGTGACAACGCTGCTGGCTCGCCATTGGTAAGACCTGTTATTGTTAGCCCTGAAGGTTCTAATTCAGTTAACAATACTGTTCAAAATGAGGTATTTGAAGATGCTACTGAGTCATCGGAAGATGATGAACATCTTGATGTGACTGAAGGCATTTCTGCCCCGGTTATTCCTGTTCATGGCACTTCTTTAGAAACACCTCAAGTGCAGAATGATGATACTGCTGAAGGGAATGCCTCCACCTCCACGCATATACCCGGTGCGGAGTTGGTTGCTGATCTTAATCTTAACAATTTGGGTATTGATACAAGTGTTCCTGAACATCCTGAATTGAGGATTCACAATACCCATCCACAGCAGAACATTATAGGAGATGTCCAAAGCGGTGTGCAGACGCGTAATCAGCTTAGAAATAACCCGAATGCTGGTTTATATTCAGCCATTAGAGAATCTGGTCTTCAAAACGATTGGTCCTTTGCTTGTTACGTTTCACAAGAAGAACCAAAGTCTTGGAAGGATGCTTTAAAAGATAATTCTTGGGTTGAAGCCATGCAGGACGAACTGCAACAATTTCAAAAGCTTGGTGTTTGGAAGCTTGTTGAAAAGCCGGATAATTACAAGAAAATTGGCACACGATGGGTTTACAAATGCAAGAAGGACGACCGTGGAATTGTTATTCGCAACAAGGCGAGACTGGTTGTTCAGGGTTTTCGCCAGATAGAAGGCATTGACTACAATGAAGTTTATGCACCTTTTGCACGTCTGGAAGCTATTAGGATCTTCTTAGCTTATGCTTCTTTCAAAGGATTCAAAGTTTACCAGATGGATGTCAAAAGTGCTTTTCTTCATGGTATAGTTCAAGAAGAGGTGCACGTCGAACAGCCTCCAGGTTTTGAAGATCCTATTCACCCCGATCGGGTTTGGTTGCTAAACAAAGCTCTTTATGGTTTACATCAAGCACCTAGGGCTTGGTACGCAACCTTATCCAACTATCTTCTGGAGAATGGATTTCGACGAGGTCTTATTGATTGCACACTCTTTATCAAGGAACAAAATGGAGATCTTCTGCTGGTGCAGGTATATGTTGATGATATAATATTTGGTTCCACTAATGATTCGTTGTGCAGGCAATTCGAACGAGTTATGCAAGAAAAATTCGAAATGAGCGCAATGGGGGAGATGACTTTCTTCTTGGGCCTACAAGTTCAACAAACAGAGTCTAGGATATTCATCCATCAGACTAAATATGTTGGTGACATTTTGAACCGATTCCAAATGTCAGATGCAACGCTCATTGGTACCCCTCTTCCGCAGAATCACGGGATTACTCCGGATTTGAAGGGTGAAAGCATCAACTCCTCATACTATCGCGCCATGATCGGTTCTCTCATGTATCTCACCGCTTCGAGGCCTGATATAATGTATCCAACATGCCTGCTTGCAAGATATCAAGCAAACCCGAAGGCCTCTCATCAGTCAGCTATCAAAAGGATTTTTCGCTATTTGAAGGGATGCCCGGACCTTGGTCTTTGGTACCCTAGGGATGATAGCTTTGAATTAATTGCATACAGTGATTCTGATTTTGGTGGATGCAAAATCGATGGCAAATCGACAACAGCAGGATGTCAGTTCTTAGGAAATCGCCTGGTCACGTGGCAGTGCAAGAAGCAAACGTGTGTTGCTACATCAACATGTGAAGCAGAATACATTGCTGCCTCGATTTGTTGCTCCCAAGTTCTTTGGATACAACAACAAATGCGCGACTACGGTTTAGAATTCCTATCTACTAATATTTTTGTTGATAATAATGCTGCCTTACAGATCACTAGAAATCCTGTGCAGCATTCCAAGACTAAACACATCGACATTAAATATCACTTCATACGTGATTGTTTTGACAAGAAATTAATCGATGTCGTTCATGTCCCCACTGATCACCAACGTGCCGACCTGTTTACAAAAGCTTTTGATAAATCACGTTTTGATTATCTACTTTTGGTCAATGGCATTAAGGTGATACCCGAGTAAACTTCTTTGGCTGATCGTTTTTGTAAATATTTTCTTTATAAACTTTGAAAATTCAAAAAGATTTTAGTTTTCGTAAACTTTGCAAATTTTAGGGGGAGAAATTTCATGAAAATACAAAAACATTGCAAAAATTCAAAATCCAAAAAGATGTCTTTACTTTCTGTCGTTTCGTTTGAAAAATTCAAAAATTCAAAAACAATAGAAAATCCAAAATTGAGTTTCTTGGATAAAGGAAAATGATGAAGTTCACTGGTGTGGTCGGTCAATGTGCTCAAAATGAAAAACAAAAAGAAAAAATGATAAGTATCTCTTCTAACGATGTATCGGTAGGCTCTCAATCAGACTAAAATGTGCAGGATGATACAAACCTAACAGACTTCAAGTCAGGTGGGAACCATTCATTGGCATATGGTCTTAGTACCGAAATCTCGTTTGAGAGATTGCCGAGATCTGAAATATTCGGTCTTTATGCTGCTTATCATCTGGGTATCATGGTTGTATCAAACCGTAAAAATAACGGAGACGAAGTCTAAGATCTTCCATGATACTATACATACGTGTACATACTGCATTCGACCTCAATAAGTGATCAACAATCACATGTCCAAACAAAATAAGTGATAAATTATCACAGATTCTTTGCGGGAGTCAAGTTCGTCTCTCTGCTGTACGGAAGTACTGACCTGTTCACGGACTTGCTCCTGTGCCCTCATGCATCTGAAAATCAAGTTCCTCATCAATAAGTGATTTTATCACATAGGACTTGTTTTCAATCAAAATAAGTGAGTTTCTCACATTTTTATACGGTCAAACAGATGATAATCGGTATACTCACCGGTAAGATGAATTCTCGTGCATACCTTGATACGGGAATGTGTCGTGAGTGGATTTACATCGACTTGTAAGTATAATCCTTACCGTTAATCGTATCTCTTAAATTATGATTAAATCTGATTAGTTTGAGCTTATGTGGACCACAATACCGATAATCGAGGTAGTATACTTATCCAGAGCTTTAAACAGAAATCAAAATCATGTTGACTAAGACCGTAAGCTGGTATGATTCCTTGTACTTGAGATTCGCAAAAAGATTGCACTTGTACAGTTTGTTTAGTGTTTTTAACAGTTTTCCGCATTTTCATTTAGTTTACCGTGCTTTAAATTTGTTTTTAGTATATTTGTGTAAAGTTCGTTTTTGATTAAGCCGGAGTTGTTGCTTGGTGTTGTCTACCGGAAGCCTAAAACCTTCTTCATAAAAACGTTCTTGCTTTTGAAAATTCAAACAGAATGGAAATGTGTTCATAATCTGTTTTGACTGCAAAATCTTACCAGCCTCTGTGTTTGTTTTGAAAAACCTATTGGTGAAACAGAATGGTCGACGAATCAGAAGAGTCGACGAATCAGACCATTGTCGGCGAATCAAATCTGTTTCGTCAAAACATATGACGAATCACATAAGCCCAAATCTGTTTCGTCATGGGCTAAAATTCAGGCCCAAGTCCAAGTCCAAGTTTCTGTTTCGCCGGGCCCAATCCAGTTTCGTCGAGATCTCAGATTCGTCGGAACAAGGCGGTGTATATAAGGGTCCCAGTTGTTCACTTTTTCAAAACATCAACTTTTCATCTTCTTCAAACACTCAAAACCCATACCTACGGTTACCCTCTCAAAACACTCAAATCATTCGATTTTTATCAAAATCTTACAAACTTCAAAGGTAGTAAAACGTTCTGATTCACATTCCGAACATTTTGAACCGTCGGTTGTTCATCCGAAATCCTCAGAGACCCCTTTGAGACCTTGTTTTCTTTGATAATATATGTGTTGATGTTGCATGTTTTGTGTTTTCCTTCTGTATCTGATAGATTTAGGTTTATGATGTTTGATTTGCTTTGATTTAGATATGGGTTTATATATCAAAAACAGGGGTTTGTATTTGATAAAGTTATTAACTGTTTTTAAAAGGGTTTTTGTTCGGAAATCATTTATGGGTTTTTATAAATTGTTTGGGTATAAATAATGATGATTGAATGTGTTTGTGTTTAAATCTGATCTTTGTTTAAACCCAAAACGGCGAAACTGCAAAACCCCCAAAATCGACGAATCACATTAACCCTAATTCCGGCGAATCAAACATACGACGAATCAGACGACGAATCTGAAACGACGAATCAGAAAAGGAATGAAATAGACTCGACGAATCAAAAAGTCGACGAATCTAACTGGTCAAAGGGTCAACCCTTTGTTTCGTCGCACAACTTTCAGTTTCGTCGTTGATCTTCTGTTTCGTCGTAAATGCCTTAGCAGTTTTCTGTTGTTGCTGTTTGTTCACAGTAGACATGTTTGATAGGTTATCTGTTATGTGGATACATGAAATTGTATCCATACATGTCAAAATGCAATGTTATATCAAATGTGACTTATTCTGGACATTTTCATGTACAGATGGCTCCGAAAGCACCCCAAGAAAAAGGAAAACGCAAGAAGGCGATAAAGAAAGAAAACAAAACTGAAGAGGAGATTATGTCAGAGAAGCGTCATAATCAAGTTGCATATCTGGATCCTGAAGACAAGCTCACGGAATTTAAAGATATCACGAAGTGGATCAGGGAGTCACGTATCAATCATGCTGCTACATACTCGACACCCGTCTACAAATCTCTAATTAAAGCTTTCTGGGATTCTGCAAGCGTCGTCCAAATCGATGGAAAGGATATTATAAGAGGTCGTGTGAATGATCTGTATGTCGTTGTTACTCCGGAGATATTGAATGAAGTTCTTCAATTACAAGATCAACCGAATGCTCCATATTCAATACCAATCATGTGTTCACGAGGCTGTTTGCTAAGGATGAAGTGTAAAGGAGACCTTTTCGTCAAACAAATCAACAAAGGTGATCTTCCATTACGCTACAAGTTTTTATTGCATGTTCTTATTCAGTGTCTCAGCAATAGACGGTCTGGATATGATATGGCTGGAGATGATCTCGTTGGTTTCATGGTTGCTTTGGTGTTAAACAAACCGTTTAGCATCTCAAAGTATATTTTCAGCAACATGAAAGAGAATATGACAAGGACTGGTAGTAGAACAACCGGGAACAAGTTTTGGATGTATCCGCGGTTTCTGCAAATGATTATGAATGTTCAACATCCAGACCTTCCTAAAGCTGAAAATGATCTTCTGAAGATAGAAGCGATGAATTTCAATTCGTTAAGGCTAATCAAGACTCTTGCTGCTAAAAGATACAAAGAAAGTGTTCCTCCAAGGAAGCTTTTTGGCGCACTAGTGAATCCTGATTATGTTGCTCCAGCAAATGACAAATGGCGTCATGATGATAGCCAATCTGACAATGAAGAACCTGAGTTGGAAAGGTTAAGGATAGAGAAATTTGGTCCTGACCCAGTTGATTCAGATGATTCTGGTAGTGATGGTGATGACAGTAGTGGTGAAAGTGATGATGGTGGTGATACTGGTGCTGTTGGTACATCGAGCAAGGGTGCAGCTGGTGGTACATCAGCTAGTAGTTCTTCAGCAAGTGGAGATGATGGATCTGATTCTAGTTCTAGTGATCATATAGTCGAGCCTGGATATGAAATGTATATCGATATACGTGGAGTGAGAAGGTATAGAAAGATTAGAACTGAGGATGATCCAGAATATGTTCCAGAGGATCCTGAAGGTGAAAGAAGAACAAAAAGAAGAGCTGAGAAAGCTGTTGAAGTTCAAAAGAAGAAATCTAGGAGATATTTGAGTACTTATACTCGGAAATCTGTGCCTCAAGAGTCTTCATCTATACCTCAGGAGCCTGTACAAGAAGCTCCTGTAGTTACTTCAGCTACAGAAACTCCAGTTGTTACATCAGCTGCTGCTACTCCATCTGTTATTCCTCAGGCAGTTCCTGAAAGATCTATGGCTTCTGCAATCAGAGCAACCACTTCAGGGATCAGTGCTGAACGTCATAGGACATTTTCCAGATTTTCTCAAGACGAAAAGATCACATACCTATTCTCTACACTTGAAGCAGCTGCTGATCGTCTTCAGAGACAATCTCATTTCGGTAATCTCACGAAGCATGATCAACTTAAACAATCGGTGGAAATTAACAAATTGAAGTCAACCGTTGGTCAACAGCAAACAGTAATAGAGCGACAACAAGCTGAAATTGATTTGCTTAAAGCTGAAAATGCTCGCTTGAAGGCTGTTGATGAAGAGAAAGAGAGAAGGCTTGCTGTTCTGTGGGACTATCATTGTAAACAACAAGAGGTACTGAAGAAAAAGGATGATGATACGGAAGACCAAGGGAATCCTGACACTTCAGGTACATCACAGAAGCAGCCAATCGCACTTTCTTCTGAAGTTGTTACAGTTCAACCTACAGTTGTCGAATCATCTCAGGGAACTTCTACTGGAAAAGTTCAACAGATAGAAGGTACTTCTTCTATAGTAAGCAGTGCTGATATTGCTCTACAGGCTATTCATCCATTTACGGGAGAGTTGCTTGAAGAAGGGGAGTTAATAGAAGATCTTTCTCAGGAGCAATTGAGTATTCTACATTCTATGAGAGAAATCGATGATGCTGAGATAGATAAAATGTCGACTGAGACTGATACAACTAATGTGGAAGATATTGATGAGATTGTGTTTGAAGGGGAAGAAACAAAATCAACGTATGTTCGAACAGATGGTACTGAATTCGCTTCGTTTGATGAAGATTGGATGAAGGAGAATATTGATGACATAGACGAGCACTTAAAGAATCGTAATTCGTCTGAAAAGGACACAGATGCATTTTCTGAATGGAGAAAACAGTTTCTATCTAAAGTCTCCAAGCCTGTGCCTGAAAAAGCTCAAGTAGACTACTTGCAATTTGAAAAGGCAAAGCCAAGTGGAAGGATTCTATGCTGGATGTTTGTTCAAGATATACACTGCATTGCTATCAAACGTGAATACGGAATCTTGTATTTCAATTCACTGCTGAGCATTCTTTCCTTGCCATTTTATGATGTTGCTGCGTTGACAAGGCTTGAGCTTATCAATCGGCCAAAATTCGATGGCGCTACTTTATTTGAGCGACTGGTTAAAGTAAACAAGAAGACGGGCTGGAAGGATGAATCATACAAGCCACAATTTCCTGTCTATCAACCGATCAAGTTTACTCTTGATCCGGACACCAACACTTGCAGATACAAGCTTGTGTACCAGCCTCCGAGGGTCGTAGATAAAATCCCATTGATGCCTATGCAGCAGGATTTTCTTGAAGATATGGCATTGTGGTGCTACGACTCGGACACGCATGAAGCCGTGATTGTGTTTAGAGATGGTCGTGCAAATTACCGGATGTTGGATCCAATGTGGATTGTCAACATGTCCGAGGCTGATGTTAACCGACTATATCGTCACAATATCTTTTATGAAGATCAGGATGCTCGTCAAGCTATGAAGTTTCAGCGAGTAGCGTGTTTTTGCTACTATAGGGGAATACATTCGGGCAGTTCGTGGTCCGAACAACACTGAGATGGAAGATTAGAAGACCGAAGACGAGTAACAGACAAGGGGGAGTTTGTTGATGCATTTTTAGTGTCTGTAACTAGTCTTGTACTTAATGATGTATTTTGTACGGTCTTTAATGTTTATCAAGTATGTATTTGATGTCGACCAAGTCGGATATCCTCCTATTCACTTGTGTCTGACTTGTTTGTCTCCGTTTAATATGTAATGCTATTCGAACAATGCATGTTGCATACAAAGGGTAGAATGGTCATTATAAGTTGTTTATATGTTGCTGTAGTTGCTGTCTGTTTCAAGAAACAACCACAACAGTTGCAGACCTCGACGAAACAGGTCTGTTTCGTCGGAACACATCATGACGAAACAGACCAATGTCCTTTACTTCTGTTTCGCCGACATTCATGACGAATCACATTTGATTCGTCGTGTATTGGGCTGCTTCAAGCCCAAAATGTTTGGCCCATGTTCAGTTTCGCCGATACACCTTGTGTTTCGTCGACAGTTGGGCCCAGAGTCTATATAAACACATCTGCTTTCACAGTTGAAAGGAGATGAGAGCTTACACATAAAGAAACTCTGTCAAAATTCTGTAAAACTGTGTTTGTATCAGTTTGTAATCGGTTCTCATCCCGTTTAATCAATCGAGTGTGTATCATTGATTATTACCGTGTCGTTATCATTTTACGTGTTTGATTTGGCATAGTTACGTGGATTCCGCACGCGTAACCGTGTTTGCTATAAACAAGTGATTTAGGTTTTCCTAATTGATCCTCGGATTTTGGGACCTACAAGGATCACCTCCAGGATATCAAGGGAGCATTTGATATCCTGGATCAATACAACATGAAGCTGAATCCTGCTAAATGCCATTTCGGAGTGGGGGCAGGAAAGTTTCTTGGATATATGGTGACAAAGAGGGGGATAGAAGCAAGCCCAGAGCAGATTAAAGCTATCCTGGATATAAAATCACCCTCAAACATGAAGGACGTACAAAGGTTAACAGGCCGAGTAGCAGCTCTAAACAGATTTATCTCAAGATCCTCAGAGAAATGCAAAGACTTCTATGATATCCTAAAGAAGAACAAAAGATTCGAATGGGGGGAAAAGCATGAAGCAGCCCTGCAGGATTTGAAACGGTATCTCTCAACCGCACCTCTATTGATGAAGCCGGAAAATGGTGAACCACTATCCCTGTACCTTGCTGTATCAGGGAATGCTGTAAGTGCCGTTCTTATAAAAGACCATGAAGGTCAGCAGTATCCTGTTTATTATGTTAGTAAAAGTTTGTTAGATGCTGAAACTAGGTATTCTCATTTAGAAAAATTGATACTAGCATTAATTATGGCATCAACGAAACTTAGGCATTATTTCGAGACACATAGGATACATGTTAAAACAAATTATCCTATCAAAAATGTGCTTAGGAAACCAGAGATGTCAGGCAGGATGGCCAAGTGGTTAGTAAAGTTGAGTGCTTATGATTTAGTATATGAACCTAGGAATGCCATAAAGTCTCAGGCTTTAGCTGACTTTGTGGCTGATTTTAGTAGTGACATTCAGGACGAGGTAGACCTAGAAGTTCAACAGCTAGGAGAATCCTCAGGATCCTGGACATTATATACTGATGGTGCATCTAATGTAAGAGGAGTAGGATTAGGAATACTACTAAAATCGCCACAGGGGGACATATTACCCCAGGCTATTAGGTGTGAATTTCCTGCTACTAATAATGAAGCAGAGTATGAGGCTTTAATTGCAGGATTAGAGTTGGCTAAGAGCATGAGTATCAAAAATTTGCAAGTATATGTTGACTCTTTGTTAATTACTAACCATTTTAATGGATCCTATGCAGTTAAGGGTGAGAAATTAATCGAATATCTCGATATTCTCAAAAAATTAGCAGGATATTTCGATGTTTTTATACTTGAACAGGTACCAAGGGAGGATAATGCTGAAGCGGATGCCTTAGCAAATTTGGGATCATCGATCAAGATACCTGAAGGGACGCAAATACCAATATTACATGTCCTATATCCTGCAACGAATCCTCAGGATAAAGAAGTAGCTGGTATTCAGGATCCTGGAGTAGAACATCCTGAAGAGGATCCTAAATCCTGGACGGCTCCAATAATAAAATATCTCAAAGAAGGACACATCCCTGGAAATGAAAATCCTAAGGCATTTAGGATGAAGGTATCACGATTCACTATTATAGATAATATTTTATACAAGAAATCTCTTGCAGGACCGTATTTGAGGTGCTTGGAGGATCCTGAAGCCAAGGAAGTACTTCAGGATATACATGAAGGGGATTGTGGTAACCATGCTGGGGGCAGGTCGTTATTCTCAAAAGTATTAAGGACAGGGTATTATTGGCCAACAATGAGAAAAGATGCCGCAGAATATGCTCGAAGATGTGACGCATGTCAAAGACATAGTAACATACTGCATCAACCTGCTGAACCATTGTATCCTATTATTTCCCCTTGGCCATTTATGAAGTGGGGTATGGATATAGTGGGAAAGCTACCGAAAGCTCCGGGAGGAAAAGTCTTCATGCTAGCAATGACGGATTATTTCTCTAAGTGGGTTGAAGCTGAAGCATTTGTTCAAGTTAGAGACCAAGAAGTAGTATCCTTCATAAAGAGGAATATCCTGACCAGATTCGGAGTACCAGCTGAGATAATCTGTGACAATGGTTCTCAGTTCATAAGCAAGAGGACTACTGACTTTTGCAAGAGTTGGGGAATCAAAATGATCACGTCTACTCCGGTACATCCTCAAGCAAATGGACAAGCAGCATCCTCAAACAAGATAATTGTCAATAACTTAAAGAAGAGGCTTGGAGCCAAAAAAGGAAGATGGGCAGAAGAATTACCCTTTGGGCTGATAGGACAACGGTAAAAAATGCAACAGGCCAAACCCCATTTTCCTTGGTGTTTGGAGCAGAAGCAATGATTCCAACGGAAATGACGATACCTACTGCAAGATCTGTCTTAAGTGATCCTGAGAAGAATCCTGAAGCCTTGAGTCAGGATTTAGACACTATAGATGAAAAGAGAGATGCGGCAAGGCTAAGGATGGCAGCATATCAACAGAGAATATCCAGGGCGTATAACAAGAATATTAGAACCAGAAGATTTAAGGTTGGAGATTGGGTGTTAAGAAAGGCTTTTCAAAATACTACTAATCCTGCCGATGGCAAGTTAGCTCCAAAATGGGAAGGACCATATGAGGTTGAATCAGAAGCAGGGAAAGGAGCATACAGACTCAAGAATATGGAGGGGGATATGCTACCGAGATCTTGGAATGCTATACACCTTAAGCTCTATTTCAAGTGAGTTTAGAATTCAATTTCTAACTCGGAGTGGTATGAATTCTATCTTTTTTATATATGTTTTGGTTTAATTTGTTCTTTGAAACTCAATACTGACTTAAGCATCGGAGGGGTGTTAGCCAAGCTAACACCCACCTTAGTTTACAATTGTTTTGCAAGATATGTTTCAGGATATAGCTCCAGGATATGCACTCAGGATAACTCAGAAGATTAGAGGATTGGCCCCCTCTCTTACGTTTAAGGGATACTGATCCCTTCACAGGTTTAAAGGTATTCACCTTTCTTCGGAATTGGATTTAAACACCCCGCCTGGAGCGCAAGTTATTCAGGGATAATTCAAGGTGGCGGGACCAGTCCATGTAAAAGTGGCTGACAATTTCGTTACTGTTGGCTATATCCTGAATCCTAAAGGTATATGAGGATTGATCACCCTCTCTCACGAAAGGGTATTTTCATACTCTCTAAGGTTTAAAGGTTTTCACCTTTCTAAGTCTTGGAGTTTATACACTCCCGCCTGTAGCGCACGAAAAGTTGGGATTTTCCCCAGGATACAAGGGATTTATCTCTAGTACATCCTTGGGTTTTACCCTTGGGACGTAAAAAATCTCTTATGCAATGGAAACTGACATTAAGTAGATTTCTAAGATACTTGAAGGCATTGTATACAGGGGACATTCCCACCAAGGTGATGGTGTAAAGCTAAAAGGATGAAGTTTGCAACTAATGCACTAAGTACCTTGCACATGGGACATCTTCATTGGAAGAGTTGCAAAGGGATTGAAGTTTGGTAATAGGTTTATATCCTACTTCTGGTATGATCTTTCCTTTGTAAGCCTCATTTAAGTTTTTAGTGACATTATGTTGAGTATCCTGATATGTATCCTCAAAGTCCTTTTAAGGATATGTGATTAGGGTGTTTAAAACCAGTATTAGTTTGGAACTCTGATCATTTAAATATCAAAACTTGGTTTTGAAAAGATAAACTAATTTTTACTTTCTAAAGAAATTTTTACAAAGTTGAAGGAACATTTGGAAGATCTATCTAATAAAAGGCTTTTGCAGTATGTTGCTGAGCATACTGATCAGAATATTTTATAAGATACCAATACAAAATCTTTACAAAGATAAGACTCACACTAAGTAACGCAAAGTAATGCAAGGTAACAGAAAATAAGTCAAAAGATAGTTATATTATTAACAAGTCAAAAGTTGTGCTTTTGGTTTCACCTAAAACCAAGGCCCATCCGCCAAAAGCACAGTTAGTTTTTACCATACTTGTGTAACGGTTGCAGGATCTATCTCAAAACAGGACCCGTCCACCTACAACCGTTACTACGTTCAAAACAAGTTATACTAATCGATGACCAAGGGCTTCATCCTAAAACCTAGGACCCATCCACCTTTGGTCATCGTATTGTTCAAATGCAGGAAATATAAAATTGTTCGAAGACAGGAAAAGTAAATTGTTTGAACAACCACAACCACGAAATTTAAAAAAATGGGCTCCGGCCTTGGCACATATATCCATCATCGCCCATTTCGCCGCCTAAGACGCGGCACCTTCTTGATCAGCAACCTCCTTGCCAGCATTCGCCCCAGCATCAGACTCAGGATTCTTCTCGGTATCACCATCAGCATTGGCCACCTCCTCTGCCGCCTTCGAAGGCTCTTCACCAGCATGTTTTGCAGAATGAGCAACGGGATGACCTCCAAGATCCTTTAGTTTCGCCTCCTAAGTCTTTACGTTCCAGGAGGGGCATTCAAAACCCAAATCCATGGCCTCATAAGCAATCTTTATCCTGGCTTGGAGAAGGGAGACGACCACGGATGCTTTAAGGCTATCCCGGTATGAGCTCATATTCTGCTGATATTGAAGAAGAGCGGCATCTAGCTTGGCTTGAGCGTCCTCGTTAGCTTTGTGGAGGGCAGCTTGATGTTCCTGGGTCATGGCCTTGTATTTGTCTTCATAGTGCTGGGATTTAGCAGCTGCAATGGTTCCTTGGTCAGCTATGGTGGCTTGAGCTTTCTCCAGCTGAATCTGCAACATCTTGTTAAGCCCGCAAGCGTCTTCGTATAAGTGCATAAGACGATCCAGACCCTATCGATAAAGACACAGGTATTAATGTAAAAAAATAATAAGCAGGATAAAGACTAACATACTTGTACAGGATATCGAAAAGAAAATTCTACCTGTTTGAGGAATGAGGTGGCTTCATTGAACCCATGATTCTCAAGAGAGAACGTTTCAGAAACAGCTGGGGAGTCAGTCTCCTTTCTCTTCCGAGAGCTGGATGCCCGGGTCCTGGATGCCGGAGGACCTTTGGGAGCAGAAACAGTTTTCGAGGAGGTAGGCTTTGGTGTAGCAGACGACTTTGGTTTGGATTCTTGTTTGGCGGGTTCAAGGCTGGAATAGCAATCCAATTCGTCAAGTTCGAAACCTTCAAGGTTGACGACTGGTACTACATAAGGGAAGATATTCTTAAAACTCATCATATTTTTGAACAATAATTAATATATGAGAATGTGCTTACCAGACATTTCTGAGCTTGATTTTTGATGAGAATCTGTAAGAAACAGGGAAAAAGTTCTTTCACTGGCAGGAAGACGGTAGATTTCCTTGATCTTGGATTCGGATTCTGCACTGGGAGGCACTAAGTCTCTAAAATTCGCTGCATAAAAACATCAGAATATGAGTCCGGGATACAGTTTGAAGATATAATTGGGGATATTCCTAAAACCCTAAATCCTACCCTTGGTTAACCATTTAACCGGTAGATCGAAACCCTTATCAATAGAGTCTCTTTTTACGAAAAAGAATTTTCGTCGCCATCGATCCTCATTCTTGGTGGCTTTAAGGACCAAAGGGTTCTTGATGGAAAACAGAAGATAACGGTGATTGCCATGGGATCTCAACCGGTATGCTACGGGAAGGTCCTCAACGAGTAGGTTAGGAAAATGACGAGATTTGATTTGATCCAACACTATCAAGACTCGCCAGACCATTGGCATAACTTGGGCATAGCTAAGGCCGGTGAGGTCGAAAAAGCTAGAGATAAAGGGTGGAAATGGGTACCGGAGTCCAAGAGAGAAAGGATAAGCGAAAAAACAAACCCACTCGTCGGATGATGCGTCCGATCGGGCTTCCTGGTCGAAGGGGCGAAAGACCGTTCCGGTGGGAAAGGCACCGGAGTCTTTGAGAGCAGCAATGTCAGCATTATTGAAGCAGCAAATCTCCTTTGCTGGATCGGTGATGAAGTTTTGACTTATGAGGGTTGAGGCTGGTCGGTCTGATCGGGATTTCGTTCGTGGTGCCATGAAGAGTATTGAGCAAATTAAGAGAAATTCAAGAAAGGAGATTAGAAAAGAAGATACCTGATGTTTGCTTGCAGATAAGGATAACTGAGACAAAGAGCCCCTCGGTTAATATAGGATGAATATAGGGGGGTAAAGAGTAAATAATGCCTTGGAAGTTGCACCGCTGTCATTTCAAGGGTCTAGTCGTATTAATTACCTTAAGTCATGAGGTGAAACTTTTGAAATATATCCGTTGGATTGGTATCCCAACCGATATATTTGGGGACAATTGTTAGGGGTCATTTTCTTAACGTATATATCCTGACCAATATCCTGCCTATGTTTGTTCATTTGTGACCAGGATGCTGGAAGAGGATATTGCTAACATCTTGGGCGATATCCTGAGGCTTATTGAATTAACCACGTGCAGGTTAAGGGCTGAGACTTGCTAACGGTCAAGAGGACTTCTTCTCCTCAAGACTCGGACGAATTTGTTGAGGAAGAGACGTTGAGCCCGAAAGACCAGGTCTACAACGTTCGAAGAAGGAATATTCGGTGGATCCCGCAAGTTTAGGGTACTTTGTTATTTTATCTTTACTATAAATAGATGGGGGCGGATCAGCTTAGAACACACAATTTTTCACTAACACTCTCATACACTTACACTCTCTAGCTCATCGCAAACACCACACTTGTATTCAAGTTTCGTTGTAACACTTAGTCGATCCGTACCACATCCTGCACTGTATCCTGATTTTTGAAGCAATAGAAGAACTAGGAAGCTGCGATTGTCAGCTCCCGAGGTTTTATGCCGGCGATCTAGATTGATCAAGGGCTTTCCTCGTACATCTCGTGTCGTTTACTTTACTTTTGCTCATTGTTTGATCATAGATACAGCTCTATATCCTGAGCCGTATCCTGAAACTGTTTTTACAAATTAACTTGATTAACATATTTTCGACACTCATTTCTAGTACACTACCTCACTTAACTAATTTGATCACTTAATTACTTCGGTAATTTTTGACCAAAACATTACCCACACGAAATCCTTGGGAAATTTTCTGAGCCAAATCCTTCTTCCTGTTTTCTTCTCGAGTACGCACCAGTCCGTCAGTCAAAGTGTTGGCCAATTCCACCGCATCATCGATCGTGCGGGGTCTCGCAGCTTTGACAATATCACGGATCTCGCTAATTAAACCCCAAATGTAGCGAGAAATAAGTACCGGCTCTGGCGAAGCCAAAGTAGGCACAATTCGAGCATATTCGAAAAACTTCGAAGTATACCCTCGGCAATCAACATTCACCATTCGATGGCTCGGGAATTTGTTCGCCATCTGCTCTTTTTCATATTCCGGGAGAATTTTCTTTCCACCAGACGCTTAAAATCCTCCCAACTCATGGCATATGCCATGTCACTTCCCTTAGCTTGTAATACCGTGTTCCACCACTCTAATGTTTCTTCCTTGAAAAGGTGAGAAGCATACATGACCTTATCTTCCGCGGCACATTTACTTATTTTAATTACTGCCTCGGTTTTCTCCAACCAACGCAGTGCAGTAGTCGCCCCTTCATTGCCTGCAAATTCAACGGGTTTACAGGCAAGAAATTCCTTGTAAGTGCAACCAGGCGTTGCAGCTTTCATTCTTTTGAGAATTGGGGCTTGCAGTACATCATTATCATTATTATTAATGTTACCGCCTCCGTTTACACTATTACTGAAGTTATCTTCATAAGTACGTTTGCTAGGAATAATTTGTTGAGGTTCAACTGGATTTCGGGCAGCAGCAAGGATTGCTGGAATAACATTAGCTATTCCCTGAGCAACGATATTCTCGATATCTTGCCTATTCAGAAATTGATCTTCATGGTTTTGTTTAGATTGGTTAACTTCGTTAACGGGTTCATTACCAGCATGTTCCATCTGGTAATTAATATATATAAGTGATTAGCACAATTTAAATAACAACAAAACACACTAAAACAATCACACATAACCATGTCAACACATATAGCCAAAATTGTCGATTTTCGACTTCCATTTTTATATATTATAGTATGCTTCCGTACACACCGGTTATGTTACACAAGTTTTATTTATTTTTTTAGTTATTTTACACGATTATATTTTTATATTATTATTATTAAACACGCATTCCCACAACCACATATGATCCCGTCAGCTGGCACTTTAGAAACGACGTTCTCTCTCGTCGTATTTCCAGGATATCCTCTCCCCTACTTCCCGGATTCTATTTCCGGCGTCCATCAATTCCTTGCCATAGTGGCGGAGTTCAGCCAAGTTCTCGGAGCTCATAGGTGGGTGTAGTGGAGGCTCCGGGTCAAACTGGGGGAAAAGGTATTAGGGTTATTGAGGAGATTCTGAAACTGCCAGTCGGTGGTCCACCACTCTTCTAGCTCTGCTGGTAGAGGTTGGGAGTGGATAATAGAATCTGGGATATCAGGCTCTAAATCAACTGGAAGTTGTGCTTCCGCTGGGTAATTAAAGAGATTTGCATCGGCAGGTCCTATGAGGTCACTAAGTGCCAGTTTATGATGCAGCTCTTCCCAAGATGGCATTTCCTGGTCTTGTCTGGAACTTTCTCCGATCTCTATTCCCTTGCCTTTATCTTTGGGATCCACAGTCTTTATAACTTTCCGTGTCGCTGGTTTCTTCCTGCGCACACGCCTCCAGCCCACGAATCTTCTTCTCTTCTTTGGCTTGGGTTTCTCCGGAGGTTGGGCTTGAAATTCTATAGGTTCATCCACGTCGGTCAAATAACCGGTAAAGTCTCTGGAAACTTCCACATTCACAGAATAGAGATTGAGATTCTGAAGAGCTTCAGACAACTCATTCATGCTGTTTAGCATATATGAAGAAAACACACAAAATTCTAGGTTAAAATTTTGTAAGTTAAATTTTCACAGGCTAATATTTAGTACAACCATTCAAGTATCATTGTTCAAATAGAAAAATGGCAAACACTGCGACTTTTATATATATATATATATATATATATATATGTTTATTACAAATTACAACTGAAATTCACTATATACTAGGGGTGGTGCATTCATAATTTATTATGTTCAACATGGCTTTATATAAGATTTATTCTATCTTCTCTTACTAAGTTGTTTATCTAATGGGCAAAGTTTCTTTAAAGTTTCTGGCTTATAGATGATATGGGTGCTAGTACTGGGTCAGGGTGTTGGTAGTTTAACTTAATTAAAAGTTAACATTTACTGCTGTAGTGGCTAACATATAGAGATTTGCCCATTGTTCATCTAATTCATTTTCCCATGGTGGGTTATTGCCTATTTCCTGAGTTTCCTCATTAACCATCACTCCTTTTGGTTGTGACTTCTTTATTTTCTCTTGACTTTTTTTAATAATCCAACTTCTTTTCTTAATGGTAAGTGGTTTCTCAAACTGTGCCTTACGAACAAATATTCCTTCCTTAGTATCTGATGAGTATCTTAAGGAATTTGATTGAAATGAAATTTCCTTATCTTTTGATGAACTATCTAATTGACGATAGATGTCCGAAATTCTTTGCTTACCCATACTGTAAATTAACAAATAGTCAAATAACACAAAAAACACATAATCACAGGATGGCAATCAGAAAAATTAAGTATTTCTAAATACTTAATTGGCTTAAATCAGTGGCTCTGATACCACCTTTTTCTGTCACGGCCCCCGGCCCGGTTTTACCCGTTTCGGGAGCCTCGGGACAGAAATCCCGTGGTATTTATTTAATTTGGCAGCGGAATTATTAACAGGATCGTTAAAAACTTGAAAATTTCCCAATTATTTTATTTCATAATTAGGGACAAACCCCGTAATTTACAGGGAAACCCCTATTTTACAAAAACATGTTTCTTTATTTTTATTGAGCCACTTCTTCAAGCTTGCAGTGCTATGTGGCACTTTTCCTTGATCACAGCAGATCACCTGAAACATGTTTTAAAAAGGTTTTATCAGCAGGGAAATACTGGCGAGTCATTCAAGTTGCACAAAACGACAAATTGTTATAATATACAATATTACGGGTGATTACATTGTTTATATCAACCAATTACCCCAAATCGGTATTTGTCACTCGACTGTATCTGTGACTATGGTCATATCAGCCATTGGCTAACTCGTTGTCCAATGGTGACGGGAAACAAGTAATGTATACAAAACCCCTCATACCGGCAGTAATTGAAGATTACAAAGACTTAATCCCTGTAATTATAACCTTGAAAACATTTAGGGTTTTGTAAAGCAATTTGATAAAAAGATAATGACTCACATTGCAGATTTACACGGGCAGAGTTTAGCCTACTGATTAGCCTTGAAACCTAATTAAATAACAATGCACAAGAAAACTAGGTTAGTAACTTAATTCAACATTTACGATAACTCACGAGATTAAAACCCTCACGACGAATGACAAAGTGCAATACTTAAACATCCATCGAATTTACGACGAATGACAAAGTATAGCCCTAATGTGGGTAGCACTTAAACATCCATTGGATAGTTTTCATCGATCGGACATTAAATCGTAGCAGTGATCGAGTTATTACCCTGTTATCGCGGCAACGTTTCGTGATTGTGTGTGTTTTTGGACTGTTTAGACGATATCTCAGTGTACGAATCGAATTTTAAGGTCGAACCAACGCCAAATTTCAAGTGCCACAGCCTGGGATTTATACTGGAAAAACGGCGCGCCCGCGTGTCACGAGAGGCTCTCGCGTGGCTCGACGGGTCACTTCTAGCATAGGGTAGCCTCGTGTCTCAGTAGCTTGGGTGAGTTGATGGTTCGTAAAAATTCAATTTCTATCAAAAACTGTTTAGATAATATCAACTAGGAAATACCCCCCTGAGTTTTAGGGGCCCTGATCCTGATTCCAACTGTTCTGAAAATTTTAGGGGTCATGCAGGATTACTTGGGGGTCTCAATTAGGGTTTCCTATTGGGCAATATAAAATAAGAAATAGTAATTTTGATGAGAGTTATTACAGTTACCCCATTGAAGTTAATATTATTGGAAAAGTATTTTCTGAAATTGTATATTTATTTTTAGTTACGTTTCCCTCCTAAAGTGTACAGTAGAACTTAATTATTCTTTCGTTTTCCAACATACCTTTTCAGAAAGCCCCTTAGTATTCCACTAGAATTCTAAACGTTAATCCTTTGCAGCCACCAAAATTAACTTATAAATTCTAAAGCCCTAATTCTGAATCCCCCACCATGTATTGCTATTCTTAGTCTCTCACATAAATCGATTCTTCTACTGGGTCCTCTCAAAGTCATTATCATTTTCTTTGCTGGTAAGTTTCTCTTCTTATTCATTTCCTTTGCTGCGATTTTGTTTCTAAAATTACTAGAACGGCATAATGTCTTTTAAGTTATATGAATATTGATTATTTGCGATTTTGTTTCTGAAATTACTACAACTGTACAACATGATGTCTTGTAAGCTATATTTTTGTTTTGAGGTCTGACCTTTTAAAGTTTGGATGCTGCTTGCTGGATTTTAAAGAGCATATATTGTTCATATAGTCGTTGGATGTTGTATGCTGGTTTATCTTTTTTTTTTTTAATTTCATAGTATGCTTAGTCAAAATAAAGCTAGTTTATTAACACACTGTGTTTATTTGTTTTTAGGTTGATGTTTTTATATAGGTTTAACAAAATTAATTAACCATGATTCTAGCAACACTATCTATTTTTTTATATTTTAATGTAAAAGTATAAGGGAAAACCTCGCACAATAGTAACCAAGTTTATCCTCTGTTCCACTAAAGTCACTCATTCTTTTTTTGTCTATCTAAAATCACCCAAGTTTGATTTACCGTTTCAATCTTACGTAATTATCAGGTTACCAGGTTACTTTGATGATGTGTCAGGTAACACTCTTTTTTTTTAATTAATTTCTAATGCTTATGTGATAATTATGACAATTCTTAAGTTAAAAAATGATAAAATAATATTGAATATGTATTCTCATAAATCATAATCACGTCAACCTATAAAAGATCAGAACTCTATACATGATTCAATATCTATGATTATGAGAATCATGTTTGTCTTACACAAACCAATTTTTGCAAGCTCAATTGTTCCAGAATCAATCTAATCTATCATCAGAATCATGTTCCTCATAAACATTCCAGTTTGCTGACTTCGACTTAATCAATCGTGAAACAATCCAATCCATTTCAAGAACCATGTTCATCATAGACAATACAATTTCGGCGACTTCGACTCGATCGTGTGCTATGAAACAATCCAATCTACTTCGACTCAATCAGTCCTAGCGACTTCGATATTAGGAGAACTGATGTTGGCGACATCTATTTTAATAGAACTAGTTGATTGCTTTCAGAAACAATCCAACCCACTTGATTGTTTGCTGTTCCACAAATAATTTGGGCATAACCATCAATTCAACTTAATCAAACTATTTTGGCAAGAACGTATGTTTCAATCTTTCTTGGCAGTTTGATTTTGGCAAACATGTATGTTTCAATTTGGGAATTAGAAAAAATTGTGACCTAATCTGTAATCAAGTAACCTGATGACCTGGTAATTATCCAAGATTGAAACGGTAAATAAAACTTGAGTGACTTTAGAGAGACAAAAAAAGATTGAGTGACTTTAGTGAAACAAATATTAAACTTGGTTACTATTTTATAAAGTTACCCCAAAGTATAATAACAATCTAATGGGGATCACCGAACACATTCTGTTTGTTTAAATCTGTTATGCTTGTATAGTTCATCATATCAACACTTTTATTTTATGCATTATTGGATAGTTTGTTTTATTTATATATAGATAGCAATTTTGTTTTTTTATTTATACAGTTTATACGAGAGTCCACTAAACACCAAACCGTGAAATCAAACTGGAATCAAACCGTTAGTGATGGTTCGACTTTCAATTCTAATGGTTTGGCTCACGGTTCGACCTTAAAATCGTCAAAACCGGACTGTAAACACCATTTTATTGCTGAAATTACCAGAACAATTGATGTCTTCTACGCAATATATGTGCCTTTTAGTTGGTAACTTTCATATCTATTATATATGTGCCTTATAGTTGAAATTACTAGAACAGTTAGTAACTTTAAGTTAGTTTTAACTTTGACTGCCATTTTTTTAACGTATAGTGTTGCTGTTATATCTTCTAACTAGAATACTTTTCTTATAGTTATATTATGGACATTGATGATAATAGTCGCATGCATACTGATGATGGTAAAGAAGATGACCTGTCAATGGAAGATAACAACCCACAAATTGGATCTCAAAATGTTGAAAGTTCATCACAAAATCCAAAAAAGAAAAGAAAAAAAAGAAGCTAACTTCTAAAGTTTGGCAAAGTTTCACCATTCTTGAACAAGAACCAAACCAGCCTCTATATTGTAAGTGCAATAAATGTGGTAAGAAATATCTAGCTGATAGGACCAATGGAATTGGTAATTTAAGTCGTCATCTACTTAAATGTGCTAAGTATACAACAAAAGAAATCGGTCCCACATGGTTGCTGTTGATGACGGTGTGTTAGACATGAGAACTTCAAAATTCAATCAAGAACGATTTAGGGAGTTATTAATACATGCACTTGCTAGACATGATCTACCATTTTCATTTGTAGAATATGAAGGAATCAGGAACATTTTTAAATACTTGGAACCAAGTGTTTCTTTTATTTCTAGGAATACTGCAAAATCTGATATAAGAAAGTTGTATCAGCGTGAAAAAAGTAGACTTCGTGGTGAACTGATTAAGTGTCCTGGTAGACTATGTTTAACTTCTGATTGTTGGACGTCAATTGTTACCAATGGTTATTTGAGTTTGACTGCCCACTATATTGATAGCAATTGGGTCTTACAAAAGAGAATTTTGAACTTTTCATACATGCCTCCTCCAGTTCTCCACACACCGTTATTGCTCTAGCTGAAAAAAAAATAGTGGTTTGGTAGAAAGTTGGAGAATTGAAAAGAATTTATTTTCTATTACCTTAGACAATGCTTCTTCAAATGATGTTTGTGTCAATGTGCTAAGAAACCAGTTTCCTTTGATGAATTCTTAGGTATTGGATGGTAAACTATGTCGTCTTAGATGTTGTTGTCATGTTCTTAACTTGATTGTCAAAGATGGGTTGAAACAAATTGATGACGCTGTGGATAAAGTTAGAGAATGTGTGAAATATGTCAAGGGTTCTGAAGCTAGAAAGGATAAGTTTAGTGAGTGTTGTTCACAAACTAATCTAGATTGTAAAAAGGCTTTGACGCAAGATGTTCCTACAAGGTGGAACTTTACTTATAAAATGCTTTCTTGTGCACTTTATTATCGTCTTGCCTTTTGTCATCTTAGTTTTAGTGATTCTAATTTTATAAGTTGTCCATCTATCGAAGAATAGGAAAGGGTTGAGAAGATTTGTGACTTTTTAAAGGTCTTTTACGAAGCTACTCTAGATTTTTCGGGATCTCTTTATCGTACTTCAAATTTGTTTTTTCCTAACATACTTGATATCCACTTGAAGTTGGTTAAAGAGTTGAAGAGTGAAGATGATTATATCAAGATGATAGCTGAAAAAATGTGGGCAAAGTTTAACAAGTATTGGGCTGAGTTTAATCTTTTATTAGCCATAGCCGTAGTGTTTGATTCTCGGTACAAGCTTTCATTTGTTGACTTTAGCTATGAAAAGCTTTATGGTAGTTATTCGCTACAATTTCAAACGGTTAAGACTACACTTTACGCCCTCTTCAATGAATATATACAATCTTTAAAAGACTCCACTTCATGCGGTGCTAGTGAAGAAATGGATTCTCGAGAAGTTATCAATGGAGAAGAAAACAGTAGCAAGAGTTTTCTCAAGGTACAATATTCAAAGCTTTAGTCAACTTTTCAAATCAGTCATTCCCAGCTTATAAATTATAGAACCTTCTAATTTTTCAATTTTTTTGTATAACAGGAGTTCGATTTATATGATAGGGCTTCATCTTCTAATGCCAAGCAAAAATGTCAACCCAAGTACCTTGATGAGCCAAGGACCAAAATAACTTCTCCTATTCGTATTCTCGAATACTGGAAGGCTCAACAATATAGGTATCCCGATGTTGCTAGGTTAGCCATGGATATTCTTTGTGTTCCGGTTTCGACTGTTGCATCTGAAGCTGCTTTTAGTCTTGATGGAAGAATTATAGATCAATATCGAATTTCAACGTTGCCTTCCACTGTTGAAGCTTTGATATGTACTAGAGATTGGCTGTTTTATGGAAAAGGTAGTTTTTATAATCTTTGTGTACTTAATATCATGATTTAAGTTCATACTAATCATTTTTTTCTGTGTAGCAATTTCACATGATGATTCTGAAGTAACTCCAAACATTATGGCAATAAACATTGATGAAGATGATATTGAGGATGACAATTTGAATCAACTTTAGCTTGTGGAATAAATGAATGCATGGAGAAGAAAGAAGAAACGAAGACTTTAGTTAATTTTTCATTGATTTAGCATTCACGCTTTTGATTAGTAATCTGTAGCTTTTTATTATGGTTTTGGGAACATTGACTTGAATTTGGTTATTGAATTTCACTTGAAGTTTTTGAACGTTATGACTTTGATTTTTTAGCTATATTGTTGATTTTATAAACTATATATTTTTTAAGCCGTCAACCCGTCCATAACCCGCCAACCTGTTTGACCTGTTTAAAATACGGGTTAAACGGGTCGTGTTCGTGTTATTCAATTTTATACGTGTCCGGGTTAGGGTTGATAATTCTGACATGAATAATAATATGGATCGGGTTTGGGTTCGAGGATTCAACCTGCCAACCCGTAACCCACCAACCTGCCAACCCGACACGATTGACACCCCTAATAGTGACTTTAGAGCAGACTTGGACACTATGATGCAAGATGCTACTATTGACATGAGAGAGTACCATGAAAATGTTGACCATGGTGAGGAGTTTATTGGGTCTGTGAATTAATTTGTTGGCAACAATGATGGGAATGATAACGATGACCCTCTTGCTGGTGAAAATTTAACTTACGATTCTTATTGTACATTCATGACCATCCTTGTTGTCTTATGACAACTTGTGCATTGGTGAATACGAAAGAGGTCTTAAAATGAAAGATTTATCTTCCTACCTCTATGCATGACTTCTATGATAATCTTGTTATACTTGATGGACTAAAACTTATGATATATACTATATAGAATATAGAATATATAATACCTATAGTAACCGAACCTTTGATGATAATCTATTGATTATTTGTCAAATTACTAAGTTACATCATCTAAGAACCTAGTACTCGTTACGATTCTAATGAGTACATTAACCCATGAAAACATTCAAACCCCTATGGGTTTCACAGTGTCAAAAACGAGTATTATGTGCTAGATGGTTATTTTCTCATATGTTTACTTTCCATATACTTTAAATTCCGAATTCCCAATCCTCTGTTATCATCCAATACTCATACACCTATGTTTCCTCGTGTAGAAGGACTTGGTGTTTCACCCTCCAACAATCAACAAAGTCCTCGCGGATTAACAAGTGGAAGCTCGGGAGCATTGATTGCAAGCACTGGCCGTGGCAGAACTGCCCTACTGCTTGGCAAGGTCAATAGACTCGGGGAGATCATGGTCATCCCTATAATTCTAGAGGCTGTTACGTCACAGGATCTCTGGATCTAGCATGCTTTTTTTGGTCTACCTGGTTCACTTAATGACCTTAACATCATCTACCAGTCACAGATATTTGACGATGTAGTGGCGGGAACAGGTCCAGACACCAGTTTTACGGTTTCGGGGGCGGAATACAGGTGGGGTTACTACCTTGCGGATGGAATATACCCAACGTACTCTATAATCGTTAAAACTATTCCGCACCCGACAGATGATAAAAGAAAAAAATTTGCAAAGTTTCAAGAGGATGCGAGAAAAGATATTGAACGGTGTTTTGGGGTTCTACAAAAAATGACATATCATTGAACATCTAGCACGTTCTGCTACACCAAAGAGGTTAGGACACATTATGTACGCTTGTATCTTGCTTTATAACATGATCATTGAAGACAAAGGTAGAGCGATATGTGAGTACGACGAAAACGTGTCTAACGGGAATTCTGTTCCAGTTAGTTTGGAACAACAAGATTTAAACGGATTCTCTCTACGTAACGAGTACACACATCAAAACCTACAAGTAGACTTGGTGGAGTACATTTGGAATAATGCACAAAACGAACCTAATGACCACATGCCGGATGAAGACTAGTAGTTTTTAATAATTTTTTTAGAATATGTTAGTTTTTTTAATATTTTTTAAGTTTTTATGATTTTTATTTTTTAAGTTTATCTTTTTTTTAAGTTATGTAATGTTTAGTTTTTTGAAAAAGTAGATAAATTAAAAAAAAAAAGTTAATATGGTGGGGTAGGACCATCCTCCATTTCCATTGATCTACCTTGGAGGAGCATCCTCCAAGGGACTATGATGTGACGCCTACGTAACGGATCATCCTTCAAGGGAGGATGGTCACCATACCGCATAGCCTCATAGGTTTCGGTTTTCATCAAATAATGGCCATTAAAGTAGCTCTATTACACAATGGTTCATTCTCACGCATGTTAGACTACTCGGTGTGGAGGAGGGTAGTACTCAAAAGATGCTCCGCGCACGTAGGATGGGTGCTGGACTTCAATCCCTTAGCTAGGCCCAAGTCGTAAAAGAAACAATACCAACCTCATTCTCCATGACTAGAAAAGCCGATAGTAAGAAGATAGTAAGAAAATGCCCAAATCATTAGTTGATCCAAAACAATAGATATAAATTGTTTGTTAGACCTTTAAACATCAAACCCGAATAAACCAAACTATTAACCCGAAACCCGATTACCTATAGTACAACGGTTCAACTTTTGGCATGTTAGCAAGTATTCATGAATACACATTAACTTTCCAAATAATACGAGGGTTATGTTATTATTGCATTATAATTATAATAATATTAATTTTCCAAACAACATGAGGGTTGAAATCTTTCAGACCAAAAAAAAAAGTATGTAAACCAAAAAAGTTAAAAGTTAACAAAAATGTCCAAACCCAAACCCAAACCCGAACTACCCAACCCAACAAACCCGATGAACCCGGTTGTGATACAAATCGGTTATTGGATATAATATCGTACACAAAAACTTAAATAAACCGACCTGGACTACCCGAATCCTATATAATAAACCCTATCCGCCCGCTTGCGGTATGCGCATAAAATGTATATATGTGTGGGCGATTGGGGTGCAAAAGTGAAAGTGCACTAATGTTAACGTTATTTTACCAATTTCGTAAAATAACATTAAAAGAGGGGGATGGTTAATCATGCATCGTGTGGTGGCGTTGATAGCCGAAAGACAAGGGGGTACATGCACTAATCGACATTTGTCTCAATTGCTAAGTCTTATGTGCCTTATGTCCAAGGCTTGATGCAAAACTATAGGGTAGAGGTAAATAAACCGACCTGGAGGGGTAAGATAGAAAATTTTTAGTTCTTTTTCATTGAACAACTGGTTCATAAATTTTCTTCAATTTAAATAATTTTTATATAGTTATACCTTTTTTAATAAAATTTATACAAAATTTAATTCTCCCAAGTATGACTATAATAATGCTATATGTATTTTTTTAAATGACCTCTTTTTCTATAAAACTTAAATATAGTATGCAAAAACTATATTGATTATTATTATAAATGTGAGTTTTACCATTTATATTGGTTTACCATTATAATATTGTTGTATCATAACAAATTTGCAATTTCATTGTATAACATCACAATTATAAATAGTAAATCAATATTTTTTGCTTGAATAAATGGACGTAAATATCTAGATATACCAACGTACATATGAAGCATTCTCATTGCCTCCTACAATTTTTAGGCAAACCCACTTTATAGTGGAACCGCCCTTTGTATATGTGTATACACATATGCATATGCATATGTATACGGTATATGTATATGTATGCCTAAGAAAAGGATAATGTATGTCCTCTCAAGGAAGTGACACATTAGTTGACAATGATAGGAACTCATATTCACTAGCGTGTCACTCACTTCTCTCCCTCTTTTTTCTTTGCTTCCGAGTCCTTTCACACACACATATTACATATAAATACATAAATTATAAATATATGCGAGGGATTATGTGTTTACGACAATAAAATGCTTTTGTAGTTCAAAACCAATATACCCTAAAAAATATTTTCATATCATTCTAATGGCTTTTTCTTTCACAAAAACTCCATGGAAGAAGCTCTTCTTCTTTATCTTACTATTAACCTTTGTTGCCAGCAGCCCGAGCTTTTCAATCAGCCGTGGTGCCATGACAACAATGTCACCGGAGCAAAACCAAAACCGAAGAAAATCTGATGCCACCGGCTCAATGGATCGGCTTGGATTATTGTTGAGTATGCTTCCTAGAGGAAACCCTGTGCCTCCTTCTGCTCCTTCAAAGAGACACAACTCAGTGACCCGTTCTACACCTCACAGTTGAATAATATACAGGGCCGTCCCAGTCTTTTTGGAGGTCGGCAAAATGAAATGTTGGGGCCCTTTAATATTGTTCTATTTCATAATTTAATATTGTTCTATTTCATGTATGTTTTTGGTTTGTAATTTTGTTGTGATAAAAAAAGGGTTAAATCTTTTTCCTTTTTCCTTTTTTTGGGTTTTTTTCTATAAATTTATAGATTTTTACAACTAAACTGAGATTAGGGTTTAGTTTCATGATCATTAAAACAACACATTTTTTATTTTTAAATTTATGTAAAACTTTATAGGTAAAAGATTTCCTTTGGTCAATACAGAAAGGGATCAATATATCTTGTATACTTTATTCGCATGTTAGCTTGATAAATAACAATATAAGACTATCTTCAGTCCTACTGCATGATGTGGAACTAGTTCAAAAAGATCCTGGCTCGCTTGAAGTTCACGAAAAATATTCGGCTTGTAAAAAAGCTCGTTTAGAAATGAGTCGAGTCAAGCCCGAGCAAGGTTTGACTCGCTCATTGGCCAGCTCGATTAGCTCTTTTAAGTTAAAGATATAAAACATATAAATATTGAGAGAAAAACAAAAAAATAATGCATACAATATAATATTTTGAATTCCGTTCTTTATTTTTTTTAAATATCACATATGTGTCACGAGCTGAGCCGAGCCTGAATTCGACTTTTCAGCTAGATAAAATAATCGAGCCAAGCAGATCATGCACAACCTAGCTCGACTCATTTATAGCCCTAGTGGCAACATATGTGGAGGAGAAAAGGAGATGTTGCGCCCGTGAGGAAGGGTGCCATCTGTGAAGGCATGTGAGGGGGGAGGAAGAGAGAAATGAGAGAAAGAGGAGATAGAAGAGGGCGTCTGTTGGTGTTTTCTCGGGTAGGACGTTAGCATGGAAGCACCCGTGAGACTATACGGCACATTGCGTTGGTGATGGTCTAAATGAATATCTTTTATAATTGTCGCTATATTTATAAATAATTAATTGTTTATTAGAAGACGGCAACCTTTTTTGGTGAAAAAGGGTGTAACCAACTAAACATTCCCCTTGACCAAGGTAACTTCGGTTGATGGAAGGTCTATGTCATTCCGGTCAGCTGTTAATATGTCACCTCGCCGGCGGCAGCCATAGTTTACCATTAATATTAATTGTTAGTTAATTAATTAATTATTAAACCCCAATTATATATTTCAGAGTGTTGTTTATATTTATTTGGCATTTACTGTTTTACCGTAAGTCATGTTATGTTTAATTAGCTAGTAAGTATATATTAAACAATCATATATTTCACATGGGAGCAAGAAACGAAATTTGTTGCTTAAAACATGTAAGATTTACTTTGGTTTTCTAGTTTTTGTAAGACATTCTCACATGGGGATTTGTTAACATGTCCTTTTCGTTTTTTTTTTGACCAAACAACTTGTAATAAATATAAAATTATTTCTATGACAATAAACTTTGGATATAGTATGATTGTCATTTTATTTAAAGTTAGAAAAAAAATCATCATTTTGATTACTACTAATTACACCATTCTACATACTAAAGTCAGCTCAGAGTTGTTTAATATTTTACTTACATACATATTAAACCGAAAACCAAATCAAAATAACATAAAACTAAACTAAATTACATATTCGATTTTTGGTTATGTTGAAACAATATATTCAGTCTTGTTTTCATTTTTATGAATTCAATTCGTTATCGAATTCATATGTATTGGACTATGGATATTCTTCTTTGTAAACCCTATTAAACATTAGCCCATTACAATGTCATATCTTCAATTATTTGAGCCTTATATGAGGAACTCATTGTAATATTACATCTTGTGTGCAAAAATGGTCTCTGAGTTTTGATTACTTTACCCACTTCATTCCAAAATTAAAACTTTTTGAATCTGGTTTCCTGTGGTTTCAATTTTGTTGTCATTTTCATCAAAAAGCAAATTCTGATCAAATTTTTCAGTTAACATCTGTTTTTTTCCCTCCCTTTTAATGAAGGGCAAAATGATCAGATGTTAACTGAAAAATCTGACTAGATTTTAATTTTGGATGAAAATGGCAACAAAACTGAAACCACAGGAACCCAAATTCAAAAGGTTTGAGTTTTAGACTAAAATGACAAAAGTGAACAAACCTCAACCTCAGGGACTATTTTAACAGTTTACTGTTACATCTTTAATCAATTTGGACTATGAGTTTCTCTATTTGACCTTGAGCCATTACCCATTATGGCGTTGAGATTAGTTTGTGATATCGTAAATGATTAATGTTGTTCAAATTCGGGTTTCATGTCAGTTTTTACCTTTTCAATTTTAGTTCGTTTCGGTTTTAACGTTTTCCTTTCTAAGCTTAAGATTTTTCTTAAATTTTAATGTCATATGTAGTATATCTACGATGCATCTATCATCATTCACTCAGTGATGTGTTATGTCACCTGGCAATTTTTTTAATATTTTTTAAAGTTAAACTTCATTCATAACGAAGACACCCAAAACCGGCATCCAAAAAAACACTACAAACAACACCATATACTTACAATAAGGATGATTAACACCAAATATCCCAACTAACTATTCTATATTTGGCTCTATTTTTTTAAACAAGCGATAACTTAGATTAATAAGGAAAATTTACACCAATTGTTGCAAATGACAAATCAATCTTTCATCCAAATAGTTTTACAAGATTTAAAAGTTTTCTTTATATTAAAAGAAACCAATTGTTTTATTTGTTAGCAAAACTGAAAGAAGTAATATAAAAAAAACTAGTAAAAAAGGCAGTGGTGCAGCTTAAGAGGGGGGGGGGGGGTTACCCTCCTGTACTTTTCGCTCAATAGTGTTATATATGTAGCTTTCGTATAAAATTTTTTGGGTTTATACGTTTTCGACCGCTGGTTCTATAGAAAGTTTTGGGTATATACGTTTATGACCCCCCGTCTTCATTGTCAAGCTTCGCCACTGAAAAGAGGCCATTTCATACCATCCAAACAATTTTACAACAAAAATATCCATCAAACCTTTTACTTTTTCTAATCCTTCTAATAGCATTCTAATAAACATCTTCTTCCTTTCTCGAGAATGTTTTCACTTAGGGACGACCCAAGGCTATAACATATAAGCTAGAGCTTTAGAACCCAACAGAAACTAGAGCCC
Source organism: Helianthus tuberosus (assembly GCA_030545235.1). Taxonomy (NCBI): domain Eukaryota; kingdom Viridiplantae; phylum Streptophyta; class Magnoliopsida; order Asterales; family Asteraceae; genus Helianthus; species Helianthus tuberosus. The sequence goes on from CM060436.1 coordinate 31,609,702, forward strand.
CATTCTTAGACCGAGCGTTGCGTATTAACGAAGATCCCGTTGGTTGCGGAGAATGGAAATGAATGTGGACGTTGGAGGTGGGCCATGCTGGGTTTTCTTGATGAAGTTTGGTGTTTGAATTTAGTTGCAGGTTTTCAAAAGGAAGAAGATGAATTTTGTAGTTTAGGCCGTCCGGAGTGGAGTCGGCAAAGGGCTGTGGCACCGATCGGTGACCAATGGCCACATATTTACAAAAATAGTTTTACCGATTTGGGGGAGAAATCGGTGAGGGATTACCGAATCGGGGTGAGGGAGGAGAGGGGAGAGAGTGGGGTGGGGGGGGGGGTTGTGTTTAATAGTTCACTAGGTGTAGTACCCATGTAACCACACGGGTAGGTTTAGTAATGATCGAAATCAAATACTAAAAAACAGATTATAATATATCATTTAAATTTTGGTCTTTATTTCTATATCTTTATAAAGTAATGTTGAAGACAGTATGTGTGACCACACGGGTAGTTTTAATAACCATCGAAATAGATTATAATACATCATTTAAATTGTTTCTATTTAGTTCATGTTTGATATAGAAATTAGCTAACTAACTCAAAATTTCTTGTCTAAACTGAAAGCATGACCTAATTTTATATTGTCTAATAATTAAAGCCTGACCTAATTCAAATAACCAAATGTTATTAAACAGTTCAATAAAACCCCTTATATTTGATCCAATTAAGCTTACTAATGGATTAGATTTTGTAGGCCCGTTAAAACCCTTCTATCAAATATGGATTAGATTTGTTAAAGACATGTATGAAATGTCCTTAATACCCTTATCCCTTAATATTCCATAATACCCTTATCCCTTAATACCCGTAACATAGGCAGATTTACATCAGATTATAATATATCATTTAAATTTTGGTCTTTAGTTCTATTTATACTATATTAGACCATGTTTTATAGATAAGTATTATTTTAGTTTAATCTTTTCTAATTAATTTATATATAATCCTCCTACTAAATATTATTTAGTTTAATTTCTTATGGATAATTATTTTTTAGTTTAATCTCCTTGTCATCATCACACTTCTCCAAAAATGCAACTTGACTGTTATAAGTTGTATGAAATGACTAACATCATCACCGATCATTATCATCATCACACTTCTCCAAAAATCTCCAAATATCTCTCTCAACTCTCAACAGTCAACACAGATATTCATCATCTTCATCCAGCTTCATCATCTTCATCCATCTTCATCTTGAAAACAGAGGTTTGAATCATCATCTTATCTATATATATTTTTGATATTTGTGATGTTTTTGTAAAAAACAGAGGGTTGATTTGGGTATTTTGTTTCAGTTTTTGATAATGATAATCTGAATGCCGCATGATGATGATGATAATCAGTTTTTTGTGAATGTTTTTTTTTGAAAAAACAGAGGGTTGATTTGGGTATTTAGGTTTCAGTTTTTGATAATGATAATCTGAATGCCGCATGATGATGATGATGATAATCAATTATTTGTGAATCAGTTTTTGATAATCAGTTTTTGATAATCAGTTCTTTGATAATCAGTTTTTGATAATCAGTTCTTTGATAATCTGAATGACGTATGATGATGATAATCACTTATTTGTGAATGGGTTGATTTGGGTATTTTGCTTTCAGTTTTTCAGGTTTGGTTGTTCTGTTTTGGTTCTGTTTTGTTCTGTTTTGTTATGTTTGTTTGTTTTGTTTTTGCTCTGCTTTGTTATGTTTGTTTGTTTTGCTTTGAAAAAACAGAGGGTTGATTTGTTTTGCTTTGTTCAGGTTTGTTTGTGATGTTTTTTGTGAAAATTTTGTACAGAATGGCTGTGGATGTAAAGATACGCAAAACACCAACTAAGAAGGCGAGAACACTTGACAACCTCCTAGAAGATAATACGGTGCACATAAGGAAGTGATTGATCAAAACGATCAATTGCATATGAATGAATACAACCCCAGTGGTAGATATGTAATTAGCGAGCTCTGGAATTTCAAGGAAAATCTAAGAGCTACACTGGCGTTATATTCATTCATATGAATGAATATAACCCAAGTGGCAGATATGTAATTAGCTACACTGGGATTATATTCATTCATATCTGCTACATTCCGAAGTGCACCGTCAGTAAAGATCCACAATTGCTTGTGGTGGTATGACGTTTTGTCTCTGTATTGTATGTTACAGTCTTTTGTTATCTAGTCTGTAAGTTCCGTCAAGTCTACGAAGTTGGTATGACGTTTTGTCTCTGTATTGTATGTATTAAAACTTTACATTTAATATACAATTTAGGCTTTAATAATTTGTTATAAAAAATATTAACAATGCCAATACAACTTTCATCAACAACTCTCCTTAAATATCAGGTTATGTGAATGATATGAGAGAACCAACTGGATCAACTTTTTCTGTAATAAGCAACTCTTCTGGAAGATGTCCTCCTTTCATCAGTTACAATAGATAAATCAACATTCAATGAATGATTAATAGTTATAAGAAAACTCTATAGAAAATACAGTTTGTAATATTTGTTAATGGGCTGCTCTCAATGTTATGATTTGACGATTCAAGTTGTGTGACCATTGAAGATACAAACAATGATAGATTGGTGAATTATACGTAGTGTTGTTAAAAACTGTTTTGAAAACACTTTTGGCTTAAAACATTGGTTTCAAACACTGTCCTTAAATCAACAGTAGTTTCAAACAGTGTTAACCCAAAAATGGTTTCAAAACATATCATTAACAACACTATTTTAACCGAACAGTGACAAACTAAACTACTGCTTCTTCCTTCCATTGTTGCATGTCAAGCACTGATGTTTGACATTCAGTGGTTTCCTCAAAGTTGATCAGTCCTTGAGTGGGCACTACTTTAATCAACAGCAGTACTTATATAGCATCAGTAGATTGAACCAGCAGTGTTTAATCCTTAACAGTCTTCAGGGCTTCATCAGCAGTTTGAAGGACAGCAACTGTTGTATAGAGACAGTGGATAGAGGACATCAGATGTTATAAACACTTTCAAGGGGAAAGCCTGGTGTAAACTACTGCTTATGATGAATGATTAATAGTAATAAGAAAACTCTATACACCATACAGTTACCGAATTTAGGCACAAGTTATCAAATCCACCTGAGAAGGTTTCCACGACAGCGCCAAAAAATATCATTAACAACACTATTTTAGCCGAACAGTGGTTTCAAACACTGCTAACCTTAACCACTGATTCTATACAATATAAGTGACAAACTAAACTACTGCTTCTTCTTTCCATTGTTGCATGTCAAGCACTGATGTTTGACATTCAGTGGTTTCCTCAAAGTTGATCAGTCCTTGAGTGGGCACTACTTTAATCAACAGCAGTACTTAGATAGTATCAGTAGATTGAACCAGTAGTGTTTAATCCTTAACAGTCTTCAGGGCTTCATCAGCAGTTTGAAGGACAACAACTGTTGTATAGAGACAGTGGATAGAGGACATCAGATGTTATAAACACTTTCAAGGGGAAAGCCTGGTGTAAACTACTGCTTATAATGAATGATTAATAATAATAAGAAAACTCTATACACCATACAGTTACTGAATTTAGGCACAAGTTATCAAATCCACCTGAGAAGGTTTCCACGACAGCGCCAAAAAATATCATTAACAACACTATTTTAACCGAACAGTGGTTTCAAACACCGCTAACCTTAACCACTGATTCTATACAATATAAGTGACAAACTAAACTACTGCTTCTTCCTTCCATTGTTGCATGTCAAGCACTGATCTTTGACACCCAGTGGTTTCTTCAAAGTTGATCAGTCCTTAAGTGGGCAGTACTTTAATCAACAGCAGTACTTAGATAGCATCAGTAGATTGAACCACCAGTGTTTAATCCTTAACAGTCTTCAAGACTTCATCAGCAGTTTGAAGGACAACAACTGTTGTATAGAGACAGTGGATAGAGGACATCAGATGTTATAAACACTTTCAAGGGGAAAGCCTGGTGTAAACTACTGCTTATGATAAATCCACTGTTGTGAACCAGTTTTGGCTTTAATTATCTGTTCCTCTGATAGGGTTCAATCCCAATACTCTTTAGATTATTTTTCAGTACTGTAAAACTTATCAAAGTTTGAATTTTCTTCATTCATTCAATAATAAACCATAGTATTACAAAATTATGATTTTGAAAAATAATAAAAATTAAAAATTAAACATTACAATTAACACTTCCTAGAATATCTCGTTCTCTCGCCTTCTTCCATCCAATTTCATTTTTTGTTTTAATTTGCAGATCAGCTAGCATATCACAGGTCTTCTGATCCTGTTTCAGCAAATTTGTGATAAGCTCTTCCGCTTTTTCTTTAAATTCTGTTGGAGTAGAAGAGGCAACTTCATCCAACAGTGCAATGCTACTCCAGGTTTGCTTATAATATTTATCACTAACCATACCAACTTTTTTGTTGAGTTCTTCAGCGTTTCTCTGTTCTTGGAGTGACCATGTTGAAAATTCGATTTTAAGATCAGTAGTATCCGACCAGTGGTAGAAGGTTTTCCTTGCCATTTAGGAAGAATGTGAGTGTTTTTGGACGGTTTGCTTTAGGATGAACGTTTTTTTTTTAAATTGAAGTGTTGATGTTTTCAAGTAAACTAATAATGATCCTTTATAGTGTTTAAAATGTTTGATAGGATAACTGAAGAGACGTCTCCTAATTATGATAACCTTTTTTTGAAGGTTTCAATTTTGTTCTTTGGTTTTCTAGATATTTAATTTTACTTGTTTTCCCATGAAAACTCATTTTTCAAAGGTTTTGCATTAAAATGTTTGATAGGGTGACTGAACAGGCATCTCCCATATACACGTTTTTTACTGTTAAATCATTAAATGTACATGGTTTTTAAGTATAAATGTTTATTTAATGATTGCATTTAAATCTGACATTTGGACTGTTTACATATATTCTATATAATAGCATTGCTAATAAAAAGTTTTTTCATCAAAACAGATTCATTCAGTGAAACAGAAGAGCAACTATTATTATTTTGCCTTAATTCTTATAAATATACTAAAATGGAGTCATATACTTCTGCAAAATCTGACGATTTCAAGCAACGTTTTATTAAACAAATCGAAGACCAAGTTTTGGCTGATAGGTATACTCTTCAAGAGTTGAAGAGGTGTTTTAACGGTCTGGAAGTTGGTCTGCTGACAAGAGACCAGGTTTCGAGGGACTTGAGGGCGATGCCGACTACTTCCGTTCGTGACCTGTGTGTTGCGAGTAATATAGAATGTGGAGAAAGAGACCTGGAGTTCATGAGAAATATCAATGAGATACATCGAGAGGTTCAGCGCTCCATGGAGTTGAAGTTAAAGTTTCTTGATTCTTGTTATTAGAGTTAGACGTGTCTTATTAGTTTTCTTTTTTGTATGTAATTGCTACTTTCTTAATACTTCATATTTTAATCGTATTAATTTGTCAGCAGTTTTTACATTCCACTGCTTCATTCCAAGCAGGGCTTTGCTCTTTAGCAGCACTTGAGTTAGGACAGTAGATTAAGTAGCAGCACCTTGTCTTCAGCAGTTGTTGTACACAAGCAGTACTTAATGGACAGTAGTTGTAGTATACAAACAATGGATGAGGGCCATCAGATGTTATAACCACTTTCAAGGGGATAGTCTAATGCAAACAGCTGCTTATGATGAATCCACTGATGTGAACCAGTTTTGGCTCTTATTATCTGTTCCTCTGATAGGGTTCAATCCCAACAAAAGAGGCGTGTACAAAAGAGGCGCATCAAATTCAGATTATAATATATCATTTAAATTGTGGTCTTTAGTTCTATATCTTTATAAAATAATGTTAAATACAGTATGTATTAGTATTATAATAACCATAATGATAAAAGTTTTTGTCTATGTAAACTATCATGTGAACAAATATTTGATGAATTGACATTCGCACAAACTTTCATTAAAAGCAGTCTTATTTTGGCCCAAACAAAACTTGTTCTTAGTTAAGTGTAACAAACGGATTTTCTTTAGTGGATAAGATCAAAATACATCTAACATTCTATAAAAAAATATCATTAACAACACTATCTCGATGGTTAATAAAAATATTATGATATTGAAAAATAAGATGGTGGTACCTCTTCTTCTAATTTGAAAACTTTAATATTGAAATGCTGATGAAATTGTTCTTTTGCATAATTAATATAAAACTGCTATATTAGCCATAACATAAGAGCAAATACACCCCAAATAGAACAAAAGCAACAAACAAACTACACAGAAGCCTATACAAAATCCAAGTTTTACAAAATTGTTCCAGCTATCTAAGGTGAGATCCGCAATTTTTCTCCTTTTAACCATCCACCGGTATGATTTCATTCTGCCTTTATACTTTCCAGGAGATGTGATGATGTATCCATATACTTTAGTTCAAAAACCCTCTCGTCTCGGTTCTTCCAATAAAGCTCTAAAAACATTTCATAAATTCAGCCAATTTCGCTACATACAAATAGAAAAAAACGTAAATGGAAAGAACTACATTGATATGAAACCACCAAATCACATAACCACTTTATTACCCTTCGCTTCCACACTTTCAACACATCCAAACACTTTCAACACACATCCAAACAGTGGTTTCAACCACTGTTTTAACCGAACGGTAGTTTCAAGCAGTGGTTTGAACAAATATTATTTCAATTTTTAAACTCAACTAAAACAAATTAATAACGTTAAAAATTATGATCATTAATATACCTTCATGATGATAGCATACGCATGATTTTTCTTTGCGTTGTGGCATTCATCAAATATTAACACCTTGATAATATCCAACGTTAAGAATCTATGCCTCAATGCATTCCTTAAAATGTCAGGGGTCATGACCAATAGCTGTAAGAATGATGTATAACATATACGTGTGTTCAGTTTAAATTGAAAAATAAAAACTACATGATACAACAAAGGTAAAGAGTAACACAATAAAAGTTTATTACTCAAGACTGCATTTGTCTGCCTCAGGGGTACTTTACGTATTTGATCATTAGTCAAAATTCTGATGAGATTGTATGCGGTCAACAAAAAAGTCAAATGTTGACTTGTCATACCTGATTCTGATATCGTTGTTTCTTCCAATCAGCAACATTCCAAAAATCAACACCTTTTTCACCCCAATACTCCTCCACTTTCAAATCAAGGTGCTTTCTCACATACTCCGCTTGCTAATAAGACAGACAAAGCTTCCATTAGTATGCTTTAACCACATGTTGAAAACATGTTCAAGAAACAACTAAGTCAACCGACATACCTGTTTGACCAATACAGCAGTGGGTACCAACTACCAAGAACACAGCAATACACGGGGAGGGTTTTTTCAGCAGATAAGCGTAGTGACATAAAAGCATAATCGCGGTCAACGTCTTGCCTGATCCCGTCTCCAAGAACACTATAGTGTTATCCTTAATTGCCTGAGCTAATGCTTCTATCTGATAACTGCTATATTAGCCATAACATAAGAACAAATACACCCCAAATAGAACAAAAACAACAAAAAAACTACAGAGAAGCCTATACAAAATCCAAGTTTTACAAAATTGTTCCAGCTATCTAAGGTGAGATCCGCAATTTTTCTCCTTTTAACCATCCACCGGTATGATTTCATTCTGCCTTTATACTTTCCAGGAGATGTGTTGATGTATCCATATACTTTAGTTCAAAAACCCTCTCGTCTCGGTTCTTCCAATAAAGCTCTAAAAACATTTCATAAATTCAGCCAATTTCACTACATACAAATAGAAAAAAAACGTAAATGGAAAGAACTACATTGATATGAAACCACCAAATCACAAAACCACTTTATTACCCTTCGCTTCCACACTTTCAACACATCCAAACACTTTCAACACACATCCAAACAGTGGTTCCAACCACTGTTTTAACCCAACAATGGTTTCAAACCTCCGTTTTAACCGAACAGTAGTTTCAAGCAGTGGTTTGAACAAAACAGTGGTTTGAACCACCGTTTTAACCCCAACAGTGGTTTCAACCACCGTTTTAACCCAACACTGGTTTCAACCACCGTTTTAACCCAACAGTGGTTTCAACCACTATTTTCTACACAAAACACTGTTTAACCCAACAGTCGTTTGAAACATCTGTTTTATATTCTAACATCTGTTCACAACAAAAAGAGGTTTCAAACATAAAACAGACCTTTCCAAATACATGTTTCACAACAAACTTAATTTATACTATCTATTACCTAAACCGCTTTTCTGAACCACAAGTGATGATTGCATAAGGATCCAACATTCCATTCAGATTAGCACCAATAAGATTCTTCGCTGCTAACAGTTCCATTGAGATTAGCATAAGGATCCAACATTCCATTCGATTCGATTAAACCAAAACTCGTCCGATGAAACAGGTGGCTACTTCATCCATCCATCTCTACACAAAATTCAATCCCTAAACTAAATAATAAAAATGAAGATGTTATCATCCCATGAAATTAATTTGAACCAAGAATATGTGAGAGCACATACCTTGGTTTACCAAAACTTTTGGTTCACATTAATAAACTTAATTAAAAATCAAAATCCATTCAATCAGTCGATTATTAGGCACAAATTATCACAAGTTCAAATCATAAACATAAAGCACAATCGGTTTAACAATTGTGAATACAATAAATAATTTTATTTCAACCCGCAAACCTTTGCAAAACTCACCTACATCAACAACTACTGCTACTGCTGCTGAATCAACAACTGCTGCTGCTGAACCTCACAAATTCAATCTTCATATTCCTGAACCTCACAAATTCAATCATTTTGGTTTAACAATGGTGAATACAATAAATAATATAATTTCAATCAGTCGATTATTAACTGAACCTCACAAATTCAATCTTCATATTCATGCATCAACAACTACTGCTGCTGAATTTGCCGTTGATTCAGCTGCAACACAACTGGAGCTAGAAACCCAACTGTCTCTTTCTTCTCTATTCATGGTGAAGTTGCAAAACATTTATATTTTCAGAGGGTCACGCTCAGATTAGGAGGTCGGTGACATTGTCGAGGGTTGTCAGGAAATGCTATCACTTTGCATTTCCTGACAACCTCGACAACGTCACCGACTCCTCCAAGTTTTCCACCAAAACACTCTCACTGGTTGCTTCTTCAACAAAGTTACATACAGCCTCAAAAACTTGGATTTCTTACAGTTACATCGCTTGCAAGCCTCCACCTCTCCAGCAGTTTCCGCTCTACGCCTATAAAATTCAACCAAAACGTTAATAACCATTACGCTTAGCATATTGAAACGTTATACACCGACACTATAATGATCTATATATCTATATATAAAACTGAAACTCATACCTGAAAGTCTTTCTTCTTGCCACCAGACCTTTCTCCGATAACGTTGTCATCAATTCTAACTTCACCTTTATAAGCAAGAACATATCTTCCTTTATAATAACTAATAACTCTTAAGTTGGTTCTCATACCTGAAACTCTTTCTTCTTCTACCACAGATACATACTGATGACACGGAAATCCCCATTACCTAAATTAACAATCAACTTGTTACTCACAACCATAGTAATTAGTAATTTCAATAAAAAACTCGTTCATCACCATTTGTAAGATCGGGGTATTCATATTTTTTTAACTCTGTATAAGATTATACTGCACAAATATCAGCTCATAAAACTCTGCCAAACATAAATGCTTTTTAACCTAGTGGAATTAGCTCATAATACTGTGCCAAACATAAATGCTTTTTATCCCCCAGGTTATTAATGATATATGTTTGTTTATGGGCTCATAATCTACACATCGAGGGTCAGGTAACGATTAACAACAGGTCATACAAATACAATAATATTCAAATCGATGGTAAAGATGATGAATAAACAGTACATGAGGGTCAAGATTCGGTGTAATATTCAACTACCTGTGCCCTGATGACTCTAAAAACCCTAATATGGCTCCAGTAAATAAAAAGTAAGAAATCGAAAGAAAAGGCAAGAAAACCAAGATTGAATGTTACCAAAGAGATGGAATTGTACCTTTGTGATGAAGATTTCGTAAGGCTGAAGGACGGCAGACAGAATTAGGGCAGAAGATTTCGATATGAAGAAGAAATTGAAATAATTCCAGATTCTTGCCAAAGAAGAAAGATTTATCTTTCAAAAGAGGGGCCTGCTACTGTGAACCGAATGATTTATCTTTCAAAAGACTGTGAATTTTAGAGAGAGAGGGAGTTGAGAGAGAAATTGATTAGAGAGGGTAATTGATTGAAGAAGATGATAGGTTATATATCTGGAGCCATAATTTTGAATTTGGAGCCATAATTTTGATTTTGAATCATCAGTGGTTGATTTTGAATCATCAGTTCGTGACTTTTGGAGTTGGCCAGTGGTTTGGATGATCATCAGTGTTTGCCCTTTTGCCCATTTAGATACTGATTATATATTTTAGATAGATTATTAATTAATAGATATGATTACTTCTTACAGTGCATTAATTGCTGATTTCTTCTCCCCATGCAATTTCAAACTTCCCTCCTAAAGAAATCTCTTATTTACTAATAATAAAATCTGATTATATATTTTAGAAAGATTTATACATATCTAAATATTGAAAAAGGAATTATGACATCACTGATTACATGTGGCATACCTTAGAAATTGGCACATAGGCAGTTTTACATCAGCTCATAATCTCTTATTATAGATAGTATAGATTAGAGTTTTTTGTTTTTATATTTTATTTATATACTTCAAAATTTCTGACAAATAACATTTAATAAGTGTTAATGTATTATATATTCTGTTCATGAACGGTTGTTTGTGTTCTTTTGTTTCCATTTGTGTCTATAAACATTAGCATGTGTTCATTTGTGTTCATTAATGTTCGTTTTCGTTCATTGCCTAAAATTAACAAACAAACACAAACGAACACGAACAAGTTCATTTCCTTAACAAACGAACACAAACATAAAATCTCGTTCGACAAGTGTTCATGAACACAAAAATTTCTTAACAAACGAACACGAACAAAGTCTTGTTCGTGTTCGTTCGGTTCGTTTGCAGCCCTACTCAAGTGTCTAACCACTCCCTACATCCTCAAAAAAAAGCTATTGAGTTAAACGTCATATTAGTCCCTGTGGTTTAGGTCATGTTGCCAGTTTATCTCGAGGTTTCATTTTTCGTCTGTGGGTCCATAAAGGTTTCACCGTTACCATTTTAGTCCACTGGGTTAACTTCATCTATTTTTTCTGTTAACGAGAAAGACAATTCGATCATTTATATGTAATTCTGTGAACTAGAAGGACAATTCGGACATATAAAATAACCGAATTGCCCTTCTCGTTAAAAGAAAAAAAAATAGATGAAGTTAACTCAATGGATTAAAATGGCAACGGTGAAACCTTTTTGGACCACAGACGAAAAATAAAACCTTTGGGCTAATTAGGCAAAATGACTTAAACCACAAACACTAAAATGACATTTAACTCAAAGCTATTTCAGCCTCTGCACTTCAATTATTTAAAAAAGGTTTTAAACTTAAAAAGCTTTCATATATCAAATTAAAAAAAAAGAAGCTATTTCAGTCCCTGAAGTTTGTTTGTTAAACATCTAATTTGAACCTTTTATAAAACCTATATTTTGTAATATTGTAGACTTTATGCTTTTAAATGTATTTTATTATTAATCTTTAATTAAATAAAAAATGTTGAATAATGATTGTTAAATTATTGCGACTTAGTTAACTCATAATGCCTAGTTAACGAGAAATTTAGCTGATGGTACTGTGCTAAGTTGGCGCTGACGTGGCTGCACTAATTTAGTTAACCGACAACATATAGTCTTAGTCTTAATAGAAAGCTAGCGCTTTAAAAGGTCCTTTAGTTCAACAGTTCCAACGAATTAGTTACATGACTCCTTTTAATCATCTTTAATTTCCAATCACATGATTCCTTTCCAATGGGTAGATCGAATTAGTTTTTTAGTTAGAACACACGATTACCGATTCTTCATATCAACGGTTTGATTTTTAACTAGTACCTTTTGAATGATTGGTGAGATTTTTCATATATGCTATAAACACATGAACTTGCCCAAAATGCAACTAATCAACCGCACTATTTCATATAATCTATGAAAATTTACTAAAAAATATATAAAACTAGAAAAAACAAACTTAATCTAAAAATATGTATATAAGCACACAAGCACATAAAATTATAATATTTTTATGAAAGTTATCTTGACTCTGTCAGCGATAAACCCTTTAGTTTATTATTGTCTGTTTTAAGCCTGTATAAAGAATGACAGTTGATAACAATGAGTACGCAAAATATTCCAATTTTATATTCGTATAAGACATCTAGAACAATTTAGCCGCCCCATACCCCATATGATCATCTTATCTTCTTCTTCCCATTTTTTCATGTCTTCATTCTATGCATGTGATTCAATCGATTCATACTAAACCTTTCATATATGAAACCTATCATTATATCTTGTATGATCATCCTAGAAATTCTAATAGGAATGTGAGACAATGTCATTGCCCATCGCCTATATTAATATCGATTGGCAAATGCTATTGAAGTAACACATTGTATATAACCTTAAAATGGGTGGTCGGTGGTTTTGACCATGCATTTTTTATTCAGCCCTAACTTTAAAGATTTTCCAATGCACCCCAAACTTTATAGATTTTCTAATTCATCCCCAACTTTAAAGATTTTCCAATTCACCACAAACTTTAGAGATTTTCTATTTGTCCCTTAACTTTATAGATTTTCTAATTCACCCCTCATTTTTTGGTAAGTGACACCTTAACTCCTAACTTTTGATAATTGACAACTTTAATTCGTCCTTTTTTTTTCTACTTGATAACTTTACACCTCATCTTCTCCAACATTTCAATTATTTTGTTTAAATTACTTTTACGACTTGACACCACAACGTACGAGACCACCGACCATGCATTTTTCTTATTCAGCCCTAACTTTAAAGATTTTCCAATGCACCCCAGACTTTATAGATTTTCTAATTCGCCCCTAACTTTAAAGATTTTCAAATTCATCACAAACTTTAGAGATGTTCTATTTGTCCCTTAACTTTATAGATTTTCTAATTCACCCCTATTTTTTGGTAAGTGACACCTTAACTCCAACTTTTGATAATTGACAACTTTGATTCGTCCTATTTTTTTTTTCTATTTAATAACTTCACACCTCATCTTCTCCAACATTTCAATTATTTTGTTTAAATTACTTTCACGACTTGACACCACAATGTGCGAGATGTTATACTTTTCTTCATTTATTCCTAACCACATAAATGTCACGTCACACTTGAGCATCACACGTTAATTTCTACTTAATAACTTCACACCTCATCTTCTCCAACATTTCAAATTCTTTTGTTTAAACTTCACACCACAACGTGCGAGACATTATACTCTTCTTTATCTATGCCTAACCACGTTAATGTGACAAACGTAACGTGTGACAAAGTAAAAAAAACAAGTCACGTCACGGGCGAACATCACACGTTTAAGTCATCATCGTAACGCGTGTAACGACGTGCCAAACACAACGATGCCGCTGCAACGCGCGACACGGTTCAAAAATCTAGTTTTTATAATATTAAAACATTGGAGTCTGGAGATATCAATTAGTCTCTTTTGGCTCGAGTATCAATAGGTGTTTATTATTTTATTTAAATGTAAATGTAACCACGAGTTCCGAACCCAAGTATTGCCCACTCAGGCCTGTTTCTTTTTTTTCCCCTTTACTTGGGCTTCTAATATACAAGTTACAAGCCACCCCTTGTTTCCCCTATAAAGTTTTATAAAGTTCTGTTGAAGTGTGAGAGGATTGTAAAATCTTAAATAATAGAGTTACGGATAGTTTAAAAGATTAAAAAAAGCAAACCTTGAGTTTTTGGTTTAAATCTAGTCACCTTATCAAGAATTTTAGTAGGTCTAAATCGAGCTTAATTTGTTATATTGATTTTGTAAAAGACATTTTTCTATAGACGATGTGTTATGTGTAATTACATATATAATTGTGTTATATTTTGTACATAAAGGTATCTAAGTAACACATAATTGTGCGCTATTTTATATACACATGTAATGCAATTATACACATACGTTTCATAATTCTACATACATGTGCGTAATTAAATGGGTATACTCAATAATACTCTTACTAAATAAAATACATGTACCATCATGGTACCCAATGGCGGAGCTAGCCCAAAAATTCAGAAGTATCCCCAATTTTTTTTTTGGATTAAGGGTATCCTTTGTATGAAAAGATAAAAGTTGTACACTATGTAGACGAAGTTGAAGAGTATTTTTACACTACAAAGATAGAGTTGAGGGGTAGCCCGGGCTACCCTCCATCTACATTGCGTCCGCCCCAAGTGGTACCTTCCTACATTTAACACCTTAAAAAACACTTTATAAATTAATCTAACTCTATTTTTTTAGACTTAATGGTATGGAGAGCCCCATCCCCATGAGGATGGGCCTCCTTGCATTTTAAGGGGGGTGGAGGATGGGACTACCCCACCTAATTATTTTATAATGTTCTAACTTTTTTTTGTTAACTTAATAAAAACTTCATAAAAATTAAATAAAATTAAAACATAAAACAACATAATTAAATTCATTTCATAACATAAAAAAAAATTACATTTCCTAAAAATTAAAATTACTAATCATAGAAACGGAAAACATAAAAGCGAAAAAAAATAACGATACGATTAAAAAAGTAAACAACCTACGACGTCCATTTTTTCTTAACCCCCTCTTTCATCCTCCGGTAAACCTCGCGTTCATCCTCCGGAACCGAGTCGAGATCCAACCTCATAATCCTAAAATCCTCCGCTCGAACATAGTCGGCCGACAAGGTTTTCTTGTAACTATATTTTTCGGCCGCGGGCTCTTTGAACGAACGGAATTCGGATATCAACTCGTCCATTTTCGAACCCGCCCCGGAAGATGTTTGGCTCGAGCCGCCCCCTTTTCGCTTTCCGGCCGCCTCTTTTTTTGATTTGTCCCTTCCGGGGGGACGTTCCGACTCGTGAATGGGCAACACATCCTCGTCATATTCCGGGTCGTCGTTTATGTCGATTTGACAACGAGCGGTGGAGCCTCCCGCACTATAACTTCCGGACTCGGAAGTTTTACTCCGTTTGGCGGTTGCGACCTCATTTGGAACCGACTTCCATTTGTTTTCTTTCTTTAAAATGTTCCATGCTCGGAGGTGCGGGAAAGACGTTGAATTTTTAGAGTCCCATTTAGCCAAAGCAAGGTTAAGAATGTCCTCGTCGTTACTCCCACTAGGAGGATTAGTGTAAATTTGGTTATAATACCCGCTAAAGGTGTTGATGGCCTTGCTCATTTTACGTCACTTGCCCGAGACGGAATCGAGATCACGCATCGGGCCTTGCTCCATAATCCCGTTAAATCTTTCCGTTATCGCCTTCCAAAAACTACTACCCATTTGGTTGTTCCCTAAATTTAAAAAAAAATGCATTAGTAAAAATAAAAAATAAATCTTTTTAAATTTAAATTAAAAAAATAAACTTTGGTTCATACCGACAATCGGGCAAGTTGAGGACTTAACAAACGCCATTGCTAGCGCCTCCTCCTCTATTTTTGTCCAAGGTCTCGGCTTTGCTTTCGAACCGCCTTTGGTTTCGGTTACGGTTTCAACAGCCTTCCCCTTGTTTTTTTTTTTGCGCTTGAGCTCTTGAGGTGGCGATTCGGGGACGACTTCTTCGTCATCGTCAAGTGGAACCGGGGGTTGCACTTGGGATGTTGGCGGTTGCGATTGGAATTGCGCTAGAGATTCAAACGAGTTGTGTTGCATGATTTGTTGGAGTGCTTGGTAATGTTGCATTTGTTGAACTTGAGACATTTGTTTGAAGGCGCTGGGTGATTGTTGGAAACCCGAAAATGTAAATTGCGGAGACACCCATGAAGGATCGATAGTCGGAGTGTAAGCGGGAGTCGAAAAAAAGTTTGGTTGGTTCGGGTTGGGATTGTTCGGGTTGGGGTTGTTTGGGTTGAACGGATTCATGATTCTATAAAAAAGATGAAGTGTTTTTTTATAAAATTGGATGAGAATGACAGAAGTATTGAGAATTTGATATAAAAAAGGATGAGAGAAGGGGTATTTATTTAAAGTGGAAAAGTTTTTTTTTTTAATTAATAGAGCCGTTAAAAACGGCTATAATTTTGAATTTTGGCCCGTCGTATGCGTCGTGTGGGAGCCGGTTTAGACGAGCCGGGCATGAGGGGGGCGGTGTGGGGGACCGGCGCTGGGCCAGGCCGTCCCCTATACCCTTTAGTCTTATAAATATTTTGTATATTAAGTATGAGTTAGGTTGTCTATAACTTACCTTAGCTTCTTTGTGCTTAGGTTGTTGTGTTGTAGCCAATGGGATGTGCACGGTATGCATGGTTGTACACTGTGTTTGACATTGGGTACTCAGATTCGGTATACTTTAAGACAAGTTGTTGACTTGCTGGTCATATTTTTCATAGATTTGTTGATCTAGAAATATGAATATGCCACCCTTTTTTATCAGTCTGTTAGGCTGGTTGATTTATTTAAATTGAAGGTGGCTTCATTTCAAGCTTTGACTTTGATTTTCTTTTTTTCTTCTAAAGTTGGGATGGATATCTTTTCTTCATGCATTTACACACTTACACTTGTTTGTTAGCATCAAGTGTTTTAAATTAAACGCCTAAAATACATATAATTATATTATAAATTTTTATGTTTGATATTTTTCTATGTTATACAATATCTAAAATTTAAAAACACTATTTGTATGTTTGGCATTGAGCTTCTAAGAGCTTTTAGTAGCTTCTAGCTTTAATCTTTTAATAAAAAACTCCTACTCAATAAAAATCCTTGTTTGGTTGAAGAAGCTTGAAGCTTTTAGGTTAGAAGCTTGAAGCTTTTGGTTGAACGTTACTACTAGTAGCGTTTAGAAGGAGCTACAAGCTTTTAGGGAAAAAAATGACTATTTTAACCTCTAAAAATAATGAACTTTTTAATGCACAAATTTTTTTAATTTTAGTTATGTCTATTTTGGTCATTTTATACATTTTATTAAAAGCTCCAGCTACTCTGCCAAACACCAAATATATCTAAAAATCTATAGCTACTAGCTACCAGCTACAGCTACCAGCTTCCAGCCACCAGCTACCAGCTTACAGCCACCAACCACCAGTTACTTTTGCCAAACATACCCTATGTCTACATAGACTTCTTACACTTTGTAGGAAAAATGTCGTTTTTACAGTAACCTTTAACCTAAGTAGGTAAACAAACACAACAGATAGAAATTTAAAAGAGAGGAACATATAAATAGAGGTAATATCATGCAGATTATTAAAAACCTTCGAAATCTCAAAAATATCTATCCAAAAGTTATTATTTTAATCACGTTCACTGTTCAGTAACACATCAAGGAAGATAATTCAAATTGAAGTATAAAATAAGATCTGGCGTGTGGGTGTGGTATAAATCCCCTAGTGTTTTATTACGCCAATTAGTGTCATGCACGGAGGGGGCTTTAAAGTCCCTTTCTTTAACATGCATGCAATGGTTTAAAACCCCTTTAAAGCCCTCTTTTAAAACAAATACAAAAAAAAAAAAAAAAAAAAAAAAAAAATAATAATAATAATAATAATAATAATAATAATAATAATAATAAAGAGTAAAACATTTGATTGGTTGAAAAGAATGGCCCCCCACCTGCACCCCCTTTAGCGCTTGTTACTGCAATGGAGCCCTCTCCATGGCGCCCCCCTTTGGCTCCCAAGAGGTGACTATGGGGCGTTAAAGGGTGCTAAAAATGATGATTTGGCTAGGGGCGCTATACCACACCCAGTGCGTGATGGAGACGCTCTAGATGTATAAAATAATTATATTCACATTTGTAAATGGGTAAAAATAAAATCAACAAAAAAAATTATGAAATTCGTTCATATATTGGATGTAAAACGTATCTTTTGATATTGTTGAAATTTATTAAAAATATTTATGAGCATTTACTAGATTTTTAAACCACATAAATTATATCTTGTGATATACTCGATTTGGTATTTTTTTTTAGAATGACAACTCACACACTCATTTAATCTGTTTCTAATTCAACTTCGTAGTCGAGAGTGAAACTCAAACCCTTGATCTTTAGGGAAAAGGACACCATTTAACACACCAATATAGCATTAAACATTGTGATAAGTATCATTTGACATAGCACTTACTAAGATAGAAAGGCATTAACAAAGTGTAAATGTGATTAGCTTTTTGTTTGTAAATTTCAACTATGGGAGACAGAACCCAGAGTGGCCAAAATTTGTTGGCTCTATGCAAAGGCATGATTAAACACAAACTTTTTGACATTTTGGTTTCTCCACTTCAACATTCTTGTTATCCTTTGCGTTCTTATATGTTTAATTATTATACAAGCAAGATGAGATGTTCCCACTTGCACACAAATACACACTTCTATATGCATATCATTGTCGGCTCAACTTTTTTCAAGGTCTGAATCAAGTCTTAAAATTTTAGTATTTTCGTAACATTAATAGTTATTATACTTATAGTTATAATAATAACTTATCATTACACTGGATTTAAAATCAATTAATAGAACAACTAACTTCATTGTGTAACACATGAATAGAAATAAGAGTTAATTACATAGTTAGTCCCTGTGGTTTACACAAAATAACAATTTAAGGTACTAATAGTTTAAAATCACATTTCAGGGTATTAACTTTTGATTTTTTAACAATCTAAGATATTAACGTTAATGGTCTGTTAAAAACTAACTATGACACCCTCATGTGCAAAAAATGTGAGGGTATTTTCGTCATTACAATCCATTTGTTTAAATAATAATACATTGGATCAGACTCCATTTGACATCCCTTTGAGTACCCATAAAACATCAGACAAAATGTGCCGGAACACAAACCTTCATAAATTTCAATATAGTTTAAGTACCAATAACATTATTTCCATAAGACATCAAGGGCTTCTTCACACTTTCACCAACTTCCTTCAATCAGGACATACGAATTCATGAAGTTCTATGAATCAAGCCAATGTTCCATTCAGAACCTACATGAAAAAAAAAACATGAAAGTTAACCAGATAATACCAGTCTTCAATATCAAACTGAAAAAACATAAAAGTTAATAGAAAAATGATTACTCTTCCTTAAAGAAACATAATTAATAAAATCCTATACTTACTTTACGAGGTTGTGATTCATGCCTATTCCAGAAAACATTACTCTGAATCACATCCAGACCTCCTTCTTTAGCCTTCTGAATGGATCGATAAATAAGAATCCTTTTTTTGACATCAATGGAGATTTCCCTATTATCATAAGCATCAGCCCTTGAGAGAAGTTTCAACAATCTCTTGAGAAAAATCACATCGCCGTTGAGTTTTAGAGAGAGAGAGGAGAGTGATCGTTTCACCATGGTGACTTAAGATCTGAACCGAACCAAGCCATCATTGCACCACTACTATGATCTGAACAAGATCAAAACCAGATTTGAACTAAACCAAACCACTGCTGCACCACCACTACGACCAGACCCCAATCTGAACTGAACCAAACAAAGCCCCTTGTGGTGATCGATGTCAGAATCGTTGATGGTGGGTGGGCACCTCACCGTCCTACACCTTCTTGTGATCGATGTCAGACCAAACCATCGTTGCACCCACTTAAGTCTTGGTTAGGGTTTGAATTGGGGATCTTGAAAAGGTTTGAAAGATGATGAAGAGGAGAATGGAGTCTGAGATCCAGTGTATTAATATTTAAACAAATGGATTGTAATGACGAAAATACCCTCACATTTTTTACACATGAGGGTGTCAGAGTTAGTTTTTAACAGACCATTAACGTTAGTACCTTACATTGTTAAAAAATTAAAAGTTAATACCCTGAAAGGTGATTTTAAACTATTAGTACCTTAGATTGTTACTTTGTGTAAACCACAGGGACTAACTATGTAATTAACTCTAGAAATAATGGTTGTAAATTTTGAGGGTGGCACTCTTAGGCCATATGTAGTCATAAAGGCTTTTATGGGACGTTATGCGACAAGTGGTGAAAAGTGTAAGAGAGGGGATTTATGGGACTTTAGGTTATGCGGTATGGTACTGGTGTTGGTGCATATTCGGTGACAACAGCTTAATAGTTTGATTATTTAGTCTTTGGATATTTTGTATTGGGCTTAGCTTATTGGTTAGGGAGTTTATTTATTGTAATGGGCTTGGAAAATGGCCTAGCCCAGTAGGAAGCCCAGTTCACAAACATGTGGTATATAAACATGTTTTGTGATTAGGGTTTTAAGAGTTAGAGAATTTTAGAGAGAGAAAGTCTAGAGAGAGAAGAGAAAAACGAAATTAGAGTTTAGAACAAGATCACAGATAGTGACTGTGAGGTTGTGAAGGTCTTGAATTGATTGTAAAACTGTTTGTTTGGATAATCAATAGAAGACCGTTTGATTGTGAAATTCTGTTTCTACTCGTTTCTGTAATAAATCTGATCTAGAGGATTCCGCACTCTAGGTTAGATAAACAATTCTGTGAAAGATCCATACATCAAGGGGACCTACAATTGGTATAAGAGCTTTAGGCTCTTGAAGAAGCTCGGTTCAGAATTGCAGACTGCAGATTCGGGTGGAAGATTGGAAGAATTTTCGAAATTTTAAAACCTGAATTAGGGTTTCCAATTTTTTTTTTCTGGGTTTGATATAATTTTCGAAAATTTGAGGGTTGTTTGATCTGTTTCCGTATTTAATTTTGCTGTTTAAAGTGTTTTTGGTTGCAGGTTTGGTTGATTTTTGAAGAATTTTGGCAAGAAAGTCTTGAAGATTCGAAGATTGTTCTTCGTGTTCTTCATAAATTACGAAAATTTGTGACTGATTTGGTTGTTTAATCTTGCAGGTTTCTGTTAGAAAAGATCTGGAAATCTTCAGAAAATTCGAAATTATTGAGTTTCCATAATTTGCTGGCATAATTAACAATTCCGATGACAAATTAGAGGAATTATCTGATCCAGCGAATTTAACTTCGGTGACCGGCGAAATTAAATCCAAAGGCGACTTTGGTAACCGTATAATTGTCCTCGGTGACATTATTACGGTGATCGGCGAAATTAACGTCGTCGTAATAGTGAACTGATCAGCTAGCATAATTAACCGGCGAAATTAACTAGAGTATTTGACTAGGCAGCATAATTACCCAGCGAATTTAAGTGATCAGAGGACTTACCCAGCGAATTTAAGTGATCAGCTAGCATATTTATTCCAGCGAATTTAAAAACCAGCATAATTATAATTCCTCTACCAGCATAATTATAACTACTCCATCAGCATATTTAACTTGGTTTGCTAGCATAATTAGCGTTATCCAGCGAAATTAACTTGGTTTGCCAGCAAAATTAAAAGGTGGAGTATTTATTTAGATACGTATAGAGGATTTAACGTTTTTGAAAATAGAAATTGATCGGTAGCTCATCTCGACAAACCGTTTGCACGGTTGGACTCGGTTGATTTTTAAGAAAAAAAAACTCTGGAAAATCCCGAATTTGGTTTTCGACATTATATATCATTGGATTCATTTTTTCGAGGCGATTCTAACGGTATAATTTGGTAAAAACAGTTTTCGGAACAATATTGTACGGTTTTATCAGTACGGTTACGATAAAAACGTGTTTAAAGATGGTTAAAATGGACAATGTTAGTGAGACTGTTAAACATTGGCCAAAGCTGAGAAACGTCAAAGAATATTCTGTTTAGAAAGAGGAATTTGAGGGATGTGTGAAAAGTGAAGATATCAGAATGTGGTATTGTATGATTGATGGATACATTGCTCCTACACGTCGTGTTGAAGGAAGAGTTAAAGTGATTTCTTATGAGATGATGGATGAATCTGAGAAACTTATGGTAGATGCTGAGAAGAAAGTTTTAGCAGTGATCAAAAAGTCCTTGCCTGAGGGAATAAAACATACCATCAAGAACTATGGGACTTCTTATGAGCTGTGGGAAGCTTTAGAAAAACGTTATCAGAGTTCATCAGGACGGAGTGTAGGAGATCTTGCTTTAGATAAGGTAGCAGATGCTGTGAAAGAAGAGAAGAAAAAAACTGATGAGGAGAATGTTGAGAAGAAGGCTGCAGAAGTTTCAAAGTGCATGAATGATGTGAATGAACTTACAACAGAGGTGAAGGTAACATCAGAACCTGTAAGTCATACGTGTCGTAATTGCACTGAACTACAGGGTAAAGTTGACAGACTATCAGAGCAAAACAAAATTCAGTTAGCTGAATTGCAAAAATTAAAAGAGTCAAATGTTCTTTTGATTAAACGAGAGTCAAATTGTTTAGATAAACTCAAATCAAATGAACAAAAAATCAGTAGTTTAACAAGCAAAGTCAATGAACTGTTACAGATCATTGATTTGGCTCGTGAAACTGTGAATGACAAAACTAATGAATTTTCTGATAAGTGCAGGGAATTGGCCGTTGCACAAGACCAAATTCTTGAACTTAAAGGAAAGTTAGACAAGTTTGGAAAATCTTCATTAGTTAGGACTCAAATTCAAGCAAGTTTGAAACAGAGTAATGATAAAAAGGGTTTGGGGTTTAGTAAAGCCTCATCTTCTAAAAATCAAGACTACTCTTTTTTACCTGATGAAATTGAGTTAATTGATTTTGTGCCTACTACACCAGCTGTAGTGGATCCGATAGCTGTGGACTTGCCAAATAGTCCAGTTACTTTGAAAGAATCTGCTGAGTCTAGCAGTACACCTCATAAATCGGATGAGGATACTGAAGACGAACATAAGAAAACATTTAAAAAGAGATTTAAGAAAAAGAGAAATTATAAGACAAAATCTTGTTTTAGATGTCACAACAAAGGGCACGTGGCAAGTTGTTGTCCTTTGAAGAAAAATAAGCAACAAGTTGATGAAGTTAAGAATGGGAATAGGGTTGGTTTAAATAATAATGTGCAACCACATTGTCAACGTAATCAACCAAGTTTTCAATCAAAAACTTCAACATCAAGACGATTTGATAGACCAAGAAGCAATTCTACACATTTTAGTCATTTTAATGGTAAATCAAATCAGTTTCAAAGTCAAAATAGAAATTTTGGATATCAAAATCGACACCATACTTTTGGTAATCGAAATTTTCAAAGAAGAAATGAATATAGGGGTTTTAATAACTCAAATGTTCAACAACATCCAAAATTTTTTCAAAATTCATGGTATAATAATGGGAGAAAAAGGTATCAAGATAATTATTTTCAAAGGTCGGAAAATCCGAGATTTTATTGGAACTCTCGCGATCAAAGACCTAGTGGAAGTTATAAATCTTGTTCAACAACGAGTACAACATCCAAGACACCAGTAAGGTGTGATGGATATTTGTTAGAAGCATCATATACGGATTTACATGGTCGACCCAAAACCGGTCAGGTTTGGGTTGTTAAGTCTAACTAAGTTGTTGAGTGTGTGCAGGATGATCAAGAAGGACTGTTGATGTGTTCAACAGTGGTTGTTCCTGTAAAGCATCTGAGGTGAATAGTAGGTTAACATGGGTAACGAACTATTTACTTTTGTGATTGTTATGATTATTCTAAACTTTAAACGTGAAAAACTTTTGTCAGATTTAAAGTGGGAGTCTGTTTGTGTTTAAATTTCTGTTTTTGAAACTTACTCTATAAAAACAAAAATTTAGGGGGAGAAATTTCCCTAAGCCAAAAAGAGTTTAGTTAGTGCGTGTGTTTAGGGGGAGTAAGTTATAAATTAAAAATCAAAAATACAAAAACATTGAAAAATCAAAAACATAAAAAAAATAAATAGAAAATAAAAAATGAATTATCACTGTGTGAAAAAGAAGAAATGATAGTACATCGGCAAGTTAGACTGTCACACTGAAAATGAATTAAAATGCTTAAGTGTGATAGCAGCTTCATCATATGATGTACCAGTAGGCAAAAAGCATGAAATAATCAACTTACTAATGTGATATAAACCTAAAAGCACTGAGTATGAGTGGGGAACACATTAGTGGTGTATGGTTTAATGACCTTAAATCTTGCGTTGATAGATTGCCAAAATCTGAAGTTTTGGGTCTTTATACTGTTATTTCATCTGGGGATATCAGGGGTGTCCTTCTGCTGCATCCAGATATATGCTGACCTAGACACACCCAGGATATCTTAAAAGAGCTAAAAATGCCAAAACCCAAAAATGAAGAAGCTCTCAAAGAGAGTCATTCAAAAAGTGCAAAAAGCACAAATCGTATCAAAAAAATGGTATTTGTCTTAGCCCTCGATAAGATATTTTGGTCTCTCTGCTGTACGGAAGTACTGACCTGTTCACCAATTATCTATCGTTGAAAAATAAAACGGATGAATTCAGTATACTCACCTACTACGATGAATCTTTGTGCATACCTTGATCGCGGGGGTATATCCTGAGGTGGGACACGCTAATATTTCAGTAAATAAAATTACCTTAACGTATCATACGGTAATGGTACTTGAAATGTTCATGCATTTTGTTTAAGTGGACAAACATACTGGTAATCGTCTTGCACTGCTTTTCATGAAAAATTAAATAAAGAATTATCTAATTGTGTGAAACAGTTTGATTGTGCTGATATGATCTTCTTACTGGTGATTCTCACAAAAATAGAGTGTTTATTGCTTTTGTAAATAGTTTACTGCTTTCTTAAAATATCAAAAATACCAAAAATATTTCTTTTTAAAAGGACTTCCATTTTGAACTGACAGGTAGTTGTTTTTGCAAATTAAGATAAAATATTGGTTTATCTTTAAATGTGAAAAAGACTAATGGTTTTTCGAGATACTTGCTTGTGTTGCTAAACAGATTGATGCAGTTATCAAAATGAAGTGCAGAATACAAGTAAAGTGCAGATTGAGAGTGAAGTGAAGAACGTGTGAAGATGCATGGTAGGATCCTTCTACTACATTGCAGTGAGAGATATATGGAAGAGTTGGAGCTTACTTACTTAACCATGGATTGCTAGCTAATTGATCTACAATGAATGAAAGTTTTGGAGATTGGAAGCATCAGCTAAGGGGGAGTATGTTGATGTCAGAAACTGTGTAGCTGACGCTATCCAAAGACCAAAAGAACACAAGATGTTTGAAGACAAAGTTACACTATGAAGCTATTGTCAAGGGGGAGTCTGTTGGTGCATATTCGGTGACAACAGCTTAATAGTTTGATTATTTAGTCTTTGGATATTTTGTATTGGGCTTAGCTTATTGGTTAGGGAGTTTATTTATTGTAATGGGCTTGGAAAATGGCCTAGCCCAGTAGGAAGCCCAGTTCACAAACATGTGGTATATAAACATGTTTTGTGATTAGGGTTTTAAGAGTTAGAGAATTTTAGAGAGAGAAAGTCTAGAGAGAGAAGAGAAAAACGAAATTAGAGTTTAGAACAAGATCACAGATAGTGGCTGTGAGGTTGTGAAGGTCTTGAATTGATTGTAAAACTGTTTGTTTGGATAATCAATAGAAGACCGTTTGATTGTGAAATTCTGTTTCTACTCGTTTATGTAATAAATCTGATCTAGAGGATTCCGCACTCTAGGTTAGATAAACAATTCTGTGAAAGATCCATACATCAAGGGGACCTACAACTGGCCCATCCTTGGAGGATGATCCGCGACGTAAGTGCCATGTAGATCGGGCGTGAAGATGAAGCAAAGAGGATGGAGGTAAGGAAATGGGGGATGAGCCTAAAATATATGTGTATATATTGTATGTATAGGTGTGTGTGAGTATGGTTTGTCTTCTAGTGGGGCGTCTTCAACGTCCGGGTGTAGCCGTTTGGGACGACGCCGGTATGGAGGGAAATGGGGGCGGGGCGGCGACGAAGCTGGACGGGTTGAGGACGACCCCCACACCCTCCAGCCTTATATCACAAGAGAGTGTAGTGGTAAGGAGGTTATATAACCCGTTCAATTATACATACATATGTATGTATATATATGTGTGTGAGTGGGGGAGTAACATTGTGCAGCGTTATGTATTTCGAGCGAAGACAACAAAACCAACAATAGCGCCAGCTGTAACGGTGTGGCCGGGCGCTATAGGGTGCGATCAAGCATTCCGACGGTATATACCGCCCCATTACGAACAGTATTATAATGCATAAAAAAAGTAAAGGCAAATCTCATTACCATTCACAACTACAACCCTAATCCTTAAATTGTTCTTTTGGCCTTTAATATTTACTTATTTAGAGACTAAAACTAAGTCTATTATTATAAACAGTAGAAGCACCCTGAACCATATATACACTTACATATTGTTAGAATGGTATATTATCACATATTCTCTTTTCTTTTACAAATGATCACATTTACATACATAAGTGGTTTGAATAGAAGTTATCAAATATATACAAATCATGAGAACCACTTGTTGGCCTTTGATCATTGAGACAACATGAATGAGGGATGATCTCAACTAATGAAAGGAAGGAGATACAATTGTTTAGATCTCACTATAAATATTAAAGTAAGGTATGAATTCAATCTCATAGAATAGAATAGTTCAAAGATACACACTATGACACTATACATACAACCATCTGACTACCACGTGCTAAACAACTAACAATGACAACTATCAACAGCTAACTCAACATACTAACTAACAAACTGAAAACAATTCTACACTCTAATCATACATATACACACTCTATATGCCCCCTCAAGCTGAACGAGGAGCATCCACGGGAAGCTTGGACTGCAGACTGTCAAAACAAACACCATACAATCCTTTGGTCAAAAGATTTACAATCTGAAGTGTAGCGGAAACACACCGAACATATAAAATACCCGCCAAAACCATGTCATGAATAAAATGTAAGTTAATCTCCAAGTGTTTAGTGCGCTGATGAAACACCAAGTTGATTGCAAGATATGTAGCTCCAATATTGTCACACCAAAGAGATGGTGGACAAGTCATCGTAATATGTAACTCAAGCAATATAGATGCAATCCATCATAACTCAGCAGCTGTATTAGCAAGAGCAGGGTACTCAGCCTCAGTACTCGACCTAGCAACCGTATGCTGTTTCTTGGAACTCCAACTGATGAGGTTAGGCTTAAGAAAAACACAATAACCTGTGGTGGAACGTTGATCATTTGGACACCCAACCTAGTCAGCGTCACTATAAGCATGTAATCAACACAAGTAGACCGACGTATACATAACCCATGAGAGACGATACCCTTCATATATCTCAAAATCCGCTTGACAACGACCCCAGTGGCGATCAATAGGTGTTTGAAGAAAGTGTGACACCTTACTAACCGCAAAAGCAATCTCTGTTCGTGTCAACACAAGAAACTGTAATGCATCAACAGTGCTCCGATACATAGTAGGATCGGATAAAGGATCACCGGTATGACGAGAAAGCTGTCTTCAAGAAGAGATATGAGTAGATAACGGATGACAACCAGCAAGACCAGTGCGCTATAACAAATCAAATAAGTAGCGCTACTGAGATAAGTGTAAGACATTTAGACATCCTCTGAGAATGTAGTCTCAATACCCAAAAAAATATGACAATTGTCGCAAATCTTTGAGTGCAAACTGGGAGTGTAAGCGCTGAATCAATCCAATAACAAAATCGGAAGAGCTCCTAGTGATAATGATGTCATCAACATAAACCAAGACATAACAGAGTATCAAATCGTGTTTGTAAACAAAGAGAGATACATCTGAAAGACACTAGGAAAAACCACCAGCAAGCAGAGCGGTGGATAGCTTGGAAAACCAAGCTTTGGGAGTCTGCTTCAGGCCATAAAGAGCCTTCTGCAGACTACAAACATAATGTGGTGGTCTAGATGAGTCAACAAAGTTTGGGGGCTGTGTCATATACACAGTCTCAGAAAGATCCGCATGTAAGAATGCATTGTTGACATTAACCTGACTAATAAACAATCATCGAGAGAAAGCTATTGAAAGAACTAGGCGAATAGTAGTAGGTTGAAACAACTCTAATATACATATACATATACACTCTAACCATGATCCTATTACCAAAATGTT
This sequence comes from Helianthus tuberosus, assembly GCA_030545235.1. Lineage (NCBI taxonomy): Eukaryota > Viridiplantae > Streptophyta > Magnoliopsida > Asterales > Asteraceae > Helianthus > Helianthus tuberosus. The sequence continues at coordinate 31,637,904 of CM060436.1, forward strand.
GGTAATTTAATTGTTTCCTTACTTTTTAATTATTCTGATTAGAATATACATGTTACAAGATAAATTGCTGTAAAGGTACAAATATAAATCCAAAAACCAGAACATTCTTTTAAGGAAAGAACTCTAAATGGAGAAAATACGTAAATACTCTATGTATATGTTGTAATTTTCGGCCCTTTGCCCGTTTAGGTCGGGGGTGTTGTTTGGTTGTGTTAAAAAGGAAAGGATTGTGAAGGCATTATTCTAGAATTAGATCAATCATCATCTCCCTATCTTAGCCTTGACAATTATCGACAGCCTGTTTTCCAGCTCCAACCATTTAATGTGTTTACTTGTTTGGGTCATTGTATATGCATATAAATAGTCTTTTTTGCTTCTTTGTAAAACACCCAATAATCAATAAAATATTTCTCCAATAAAGACAAGATGGTATCAGAGCATGGTTTCTAACCTGCTTATCATCTACCCGCCTCACAACCAGCCAAACGCAAATCCGAATCAGCATGCCTGGACACGATAACTCGGGATCAGATTTATCCATCCAACTTGCAAATATGTTAAAAACTTCCCAGCCACAAAACCCCAAACTATCCAACAATTTGCAAATCAACCTCAACTCAATAGCCAAAACTACGCACTATGGACCCGAATGATTCGAGTTTCTATAGGCGGAAAGTTGAAGGCTTTGTTAAAACACTTAACCACAGATCCTCCAGATACTAATGATGAAAGTTTTGAGCAATGGGAACAAGATGACTTAATCGTGTTCTCATGGCTAATTCAGAATATAGAACCAGAAATCGCCGGTAACCTAACCGAGTTTCCCACGACAAAGTCGTTACGGGATGCCTTGGTGGTTACTTACAGCAGCGAAAGAGATAAGTTGCAGGCTTTTAACATTCATGTTAAAGCTAATGAAATTAAGCAGAATAGTGCATCTCTAGAAGCGTTGTGGATATCCTTATAAGGGATATGGGGAGAGATCGAAAGAATTGATCCCAACCCTATGACATGCCCGGAAGATATCAAAACATACACAAAGATAAGGTCAGAATATAAACTCTTTCAATTCCTAAACGCTCTAGATCGAAAACACGATCCCATAAAATGGGAAATGCTTCGGTTGGAACCCTTACTATCTATAGAAGCAGCTTATGCATTTGTTCGGAAAGAAGCTGCTCATCAGACCATTCTGGGAGCCACTTCGAACGAGACACAAGGTATTGCAACTGGATTAATAGCCTCAGAATCAGATGGATTAGGGCTTGTAACCAAAGGGTATCATCGATCAGAGAAGAAAAGACCACCAATCAAAGAATACAAGTCCCACCTTAAATGCTCCCACTGTGGTATGACAAAACATACTAAGGAGCAGTGTTTTAGGATTGTGGGTTTTCCATATTGGTGGAATGATGGCCACAGGAAACGGACCAAATCAGCTGAGAAAGGGAAAGTTGTCGCCACTGCCAGCACTATGGTAGTAACAACGGAAAAATGGTGGCTTCAGTGGCTTCGATGGTGTGGTTGCTGGGGAAGAAGATAAGGAACCCTCAAACTTCAATGATAAAAAGACTGATGGAGGTAAAGGGTCTTAGAAATTACATCCAGACCCTTCTATTTATAACCCTCATTTTTTCTCACATGAATACTTGCCCTTGTTAAATTCCTATACTAATGAGATTGCAAAAGCAAATACAACACATAGTTGTAGGGAAAAACACGAATCTTGGATGACAGCGGTGCTACCGACACCACGACCTTTGATCCTTCTGATATTGTGTCTCATTCTAAACCAAAAAGAACACATATACAGAATGCCAATGGGAAGATACGTGGTGTAAAAGGGGGAGGAACAATTGAAATCTCACCTACGTTAAAACTATAAAATTGCCTTTATGTGCCCTCATTGTCACACAAATTAATACCAATCAATCATGTGACCAAAGAATTAAATTGCACCGTGCTAATGCATCCCACTTTTTGCATCTTACAGGATATCAGGACGGGGATGATTATTGGACGTGGCACTAAGCGTCAAGGGTTATATTATGTGGATGAGGTGACCCAATAAGGTACTGTGTTGCTTGCTCACGGGACCCTGAACCGGGAAGCATGGTTATGGCATAGGCGACTTGGACATCCATCCGTTGGTTATATACATCTTTTGTTTCCTAAACTTTTTCCCTCTAATAGTAAAATAGGTTGTGAGACTTGTGTGCTTGCTAAAAGCCATCGACAAACTTTTAAACCAAATAATACAAGGGTTGACGTTCCTTTCTCATTAATTCATTCTGATGTATGGGATCCGGCTCCCATTACTGGGGGACAGGGTTTTCGTTTTTTCTTACTTTTTGTCGATGATTGTACTCGGATGACTTGAGTTTATTTTTTAAAACAAAAGTCTGAAGTATTTGAAAAATTTACAACATTCCACGCTATGAGCCACACTCAATTTCAAAAAGCAATTCAAATACTTCGATCTGACAATGGGGGGAATTCATTAATACATCCATGAAGCAATTTTGCCAAACCAAAGGAATAATTCACCAAAATACTTGTCCGCATACCCCTGAACAAAATGGGGTTGTCGAACGGAAAAACCGTATAATTCTTGAGTTGACCCGAGCCTTCTTAATTGAATCCAAAGTCCCTAAATCTTTTTGTCCTGAAGCAGTTGATTTTTTCTGTATACCTCATAAATCAACTCCCTACTAAAATCCTTGAATTAAAAACCCCCCTTGAAGCTCTAAAAAGATTTACCAAATTCCCTCCACCCCTTACTCTTGAACCACGAATCTTTGGTTGCTCGGTCTTTGTCCACGTACCCAAAGGTAATCGAACCAAACTTGACCCATGTGTTGAAAAATGTGTGCTTATCGGCTATGTTGTTAATCAGAAAGGTTATCGATGCTATAACCCAAAAACATGTCAAATGTACACTACCATGAATCTTGACTTTCTTGAAACAGAGTACTTTTATCACACCCAACCTAGTGGTCACGGGGGGGGGGGGGGGGGGGCAATTGACATACTAAGTTAGCTAACTCTCTTCCCATCCTCTGAGGAAGTCATAACCAATGAAGATCACAGTACCGAAGGGGAGTCACCACCCAACACACAACCCACATCGCATGGTGTCACTGAAGAGAATCTCCCCAACCTGATGCCCGAGGTAAGCAACGATGAAATTCCTGAAAATTCTTCTGTTTCCCTTAATCACTATAAATATGAGCACACTAACAGGAACACACTGGGCCAAATGAGCATGAGCACATAGAACCAATGACAGCCGCAGAACAAGAACACAATGAACCAAAGGAAGCACCAGAACGATATGTGTTACCACCAAGAGCAAATAGAGGAATTCTTCCTAGACGATACTCTCTCGAAAGAAAATTTCAAAACTCAACCTACCCGTAGCCAACGTAGCTAGGGGGAGCCTGTCTCACGAGGCTAAGGCCTTTGTTTCCTCAATATATTCTGAACATACCCCAACCAATGTTGAACAAGCCTTAAAATCCAAGAACTGGAGAGGAGCAATGGAAACAGAGATGGAAGCTCTGATATAAAATGACACATGGGAAAAGAGTACCCTTCCACCAAGAAAGAAACCCGTCGGATGTCGTCGGGTCTTCACAGTAAAGCATAAGTCTGACGGAACCATTGAAAGGTATAAGGCCCGACTGGTAGTGTCACACCCCAACCGATGACGGAAACATCGGGGCATGGCACTGAGCGAAACAGATTGTCCAGGAGAATCCATAACAACTATTCGTTATAATATATTAAGGTTCATGTCCCATACCACAAACATATAAAATAAAAACAGTTATTACAGACATTGTTCTCAAAGACAAATATTGATACACTCTAATTTACACATATTTTAGTCCCCCGTTTTACCCCTATTTTATGCGTTTTTGGCCGTAAAACCGTCGTTCGGATACTTATTTATCTACATTTGTGTTTACAGGCCTAAAACTGCATTTCAGACAAGATGATAGCAAAAACGAAGACTTTCCGGACAAAACGACAAATCTGCGGACATTCTGTTAAGGATTCAGAACTGGGCCTGTGGAACGGTCGTTCCACCTGATGCACGACCGTGCATCTCCGACATCGAAGATCATCTCGGAACTGAACGGTCGGTGCGACCTGACGTGCAACATGTATAGCTCGGAGTTGAACGGTCGTTCCGTCCCGAAGAACGACCGTGCAACTTCAGATCTGGTCAACGATCCGGTGACGTATGCAGTATGGCGACCCATCTTCAATAATTCAATAAAGTGAACGGTCGTTCCATATGGGGAACGACCGTGCAACAGAAAAAAAGTATAAAAACTCAGCAGAAACTTTCTGCTCGATATTCTGGAATTTTGGAGAGCTTTCAGGCGATTTTCAGGCTCCGGAGGCATTAGCTTTCACCCGGATTCAAGCCACATTATCCCGATTAGCTCAATTACTACCTGGATCCTTAGTCTAGTACTTGTTTATGGTTGGATTTTCTAATCTTTCCAAGTTTTTGTTAATCTTTCAAGTACTTAGATTATGATTTATGTATTATTGTAGCCTTTGGGCAAAAACACAACAATCCCTTGCTAGATTATAACCATTAGTTTGTTAAACTTTGTTTGTAATGACATTTGAAGTATTTTCTATGTTAATCTTTGATGATTAGTTTGCAACCTTGTTATTGATATTGATTTCTTGATTATAAGTAATTATGTTGGATGATTGATGCTTGGTTAGTTAAGATAGTTGAAAAATGAAGCTTAATTAATCTTGTATTAGTAAACTTTGAACTTGGTTAACTAGTTTAGCTTGGTTTAAATGTATGCATCATGATACTAGAAATGGTTAGTGATTTAATAAAATGTAATTATTGTTAATCAAGAGAGCTTGCCGTCACGGAAGGACCTAAACGGGTTAGATGGTGTCGTTATGAATTCTTGCCATGATTTGTTAGCTTAGTTAGTAGTTTAGGCCAAAATTGCTATCTTAGTGAATTATTGTGCAAGATTTGTAAAATGAACTCGGTTGTGATTTAATCTAGTTTATGCTTATCTCGGTGGTTGCATTGTGTTTATCGGTGTCGCTTTCCTTGTTTAAGTGAAGTTAGAATAATCCTAACGGCTGCCTAACTTATTTTTAAGAGATTTTCATAGACATTTATCAATTGCACGTTAAAGAACAATTTTAGGTGGTTAAAGTGTGTCTATCGTTTTAACTTTCCGAATGATTGTCATGTTAGGATTCCCGAAAGGGATACTAATTGTTTTAAATTGGAAAATTGACCGAATGCTTCTAGTGCCAAAACTGACTTAGTTGACATGCTGTGGTTGTATATTTAGCAAGGCTTTTTATCTACTATCTATTATGTTTTTATTATGTATTTGGTTATGTTTACTTTAGTTTAGTTTAAATCAACCAAACCTATGTTTTTACCGGTAGTTTAGGGACAAAGGTCTAGTATTATTTCTCCGCCCATTTCCTTGGATCGATACTTGGTTCTTACCGATACTTTATTACATATATGACGGGGTACACTTGCCTCTTTCGTGTGTGTTTTGATGTAAAAGTAATAATCACTTTTATAAATTTAAAACCCAATCGTGTGTAATTCATTGCAAAATATTATGTATATATACGCACACGTCAAGTTTTTGGCGCCGTTGCCGGGCACATGGCGAGTTTTAGGAACGACCCGAGTCATTATGTTATCGGTGTATATACTTGTTAATATTTGTGTATAATTTCTTGATTATTTATTTGTTTATTTATTTGTTTATTTATTTGTTAATATTTCTTGTTTTATTCGATTTATTCATTTTTGCGGTATTTTTGTTTCATTTGTTTATTTGATCCGGGTTCATTTATTCGCTTATTTTTTTTGGGTTTTCGGCACCCTAAAGCCATTTTTGTATTAGTCGATTCATTTATTTATTTTGTTGAATTTTTATAGAATTTCGGGCTATTTTTCGGATTTTTATAAAATTTTCAGCCCTTTTATAATAATTTTCTGCTTCTACTCAGCTGAAAAAAAAAAAAAAAAACAGCATTATTTAATTAATAAAATATTCACCGTGTCGAATTTTCGTTTGCAGGTTGATGTTCTCGACCCCCGCCCCAGAACTTGTTGAACCGTCTGACGAACCCGAACGTGATCTTCGGAGGCGTCTTCGCGCGAAAGGGCGTGCGGTTGGGCTACTGCTCGCATCTGGTGGGCCGGATTCGGTGGTACCTACTGAAGCCGAGGGCTCAGGAGGAAACATAACTATGGCAGACGATAATCAACCGTTGAATGAGTCTAATCAGCCTGGAGCGACAGGCCTGGAGCCGAGTATCCTTAGACCTACTATTGATGCACCTAATTTTGAAATAAAATCTAGTATAATTAATATGGTGCAGAATTCGGTGCAGTTCGACGGGCGTGAGCACGAGGATCCCGGGAGACACATTGCGGCTTTCCTCCATGTTTGCTCCACATTCAAGATTAGGGATGTTTCGGAGGATGCGATTCGGTTGAGGTTGTTTCCGTTTTCATTACGTGATAAAGCCAGAGCTTGGCTTATGTCACTTCCTGCCGGGTCCATCAGGACCTGGAATCAGTTGGCGGAGCAGTTTATGCATAAATACTTTCCACCTGAGAAAACGACCAAGCTAAGGAACCGAGTGGTAACCTTTCGTCAGGATGAGGGAGAGTCGTTGCATGCAGCATGGGAGAGATTCAAGGATCTATTACTTGATGTTCCACATCATGGGTTCACCAGGAGACAGTTAGTCTTGACATTCTATCAGGGGCTGAGCTACAATACGCAGGAGCGATTAGATATGAATGCAGGAGGCGATCTGGGGACAAAGACGCCCAATGAGGCTTACGATATCATTGAAAAGGCTGCGTTGAAATCTAGCTCTCGCCGCGAAGGAGATAGGGGTCGGGCTACATCATCATCATCAGGATCCCGCGCAGGAGTGCATGCTGTTGACGACTATACGGCTATTACCGCTCAGATCTCGGCTCTCGCATCGAGATTCGACAGGTCCCAGATGATTGCGCATGCGGGCTCGGGTTGTGACCAATGTGGTGTGTCACACGAGCCTGGGGCATGTTTTCAGGGAGTCGGATACGAGAGCCACGAAGAGGTAGATTTCGTGGGTAATCAAGTTAGGCCGCAAAACAACCCTTACAGTAACACCTATAATCCAGGTTGGAGAAATCACCCAAATTTTGGGTGGCGTGCGAACACAGGCAATCAAAATCCTTTGGGATTCACTCCGCGCGCTCCAGCGCAACAGCATCAGGGTCAGGGTCAGCATTATCAGCAGTACAACCAATCCTACCAACAGCATTCATACCCGCATCAGAATCAAGGCTCTGGGAGTAATTCCCAGCAGCAGGCCCCTCAGTCTAGTTCTAAGCTGGAGGAGATGATGTCCCAGCTTCTTACTAGCTCCTCGAGCGCGAATCAGCTAGCTGAAAAACGCTATCAGCAGAGCGAGGATCGGTTTCTCTCTCATGAGGGAGAAATGAGGAGCCACAAGGCCTCGATTCAGAACATAGAGAATCAGGTTGGTCAGCTGGCACAGATGATGTCAAAGAGACCCCAGGGTGGTCTCCCGGGCAATACTGAGAAAAACCCGGGCCCGCATAGAGATGTGAATGCGGTAATGACCAGGAGTGGAAAACCTACCGGACCCGTCATATCGGACTCACCACCGATCACTGAAGCGGTCCCGACCGACACACCGGATGAGGTGCATGCCAGGCTCCGCCCAGCAAGTACAGCACAAGTCCAGGAGCCGGTCACAGGTTACAAGCCTCCAGTACCCTATCCAGGAAGGTTGAAGAAGCAGAAGATGGATGAACAAAACGGTAAGTTTCTTGAGATGTTTAAGCAATTGCATATAAACATACCGTTTGTTGAGGCTTTGGCACAGATGCCAAAGTATGCGAAGTTTCTGAAAGACATCCTCTCAAACAAGCAAAAACTCGAGGACATGTCTTGTGTGGTTATGAATGAAAGCTGCTCTGCTATTCTCCAGAATCGCCTGCCTACAAAAATGGGCGATCCAGGCAGTTTCACGCTTCCTTGCCTCATTGGCAATCTGTCAGTCAGTAATGCGTTAGCAGATCTAGGAGCGAGTATAAACCTTATGCCCTATAAGGTTTTTACAAAGTTGGATCTAGGTGAGCCGTCACCTACGAGGATGAGTATTCGACTTGCGGATCGTTCTGTCAAGTATCCACGCGGGTTTGTAGAGAATATGCTTGTTAAGATTGACAAGTTTGTATTTCCCGTGGATTTTGTTATCCTGGATATGGATGAGGACTCGAGAGTGCCTCTGATACTCGGACGCCCGTTTTTGAATACCGCCCGGACGATTGTGGACGTGGCGGCGGGCGAGATCACACTCCGAGTAGATGATGAGCATGTGACGTTTGACATTAAACGTTCTATGCAGCACCCTCTGAGTCAGGACGACGCGCTCTATTATGTTGACATTGTCGACACTTATGTGAGCACGCATTTCCAGGGTACGATCGAGGAAATAGATTCGGACACACATCTTTTGTGTGGGGACTTAGATGGCATTACGCAGGAGGGCCACTACTTAGAGCAGCCAGTCTATCAGATTGGTGATGATAGTCCCCAGAGTCCGGATCGTTTCACAGAAATTGATCGCGAGAGTGAAGTGAAGTCGAAGCCTTCAGTGGAAGATCCTCCTACCTTGGAGCTTAAAGAGCTCCCACCGCACCTAGAGTACGCATTTCTTGATGAGGAGCGTCATTTGCCTGTCATTATTTCATCTGGTTTGGCAGGAGAGGAGAAGAGCAGGCTACTTAATGTGTTGAAACTTCATAAGAAAGCAATCGCTTGGAAAATCATGGACATCAAAGGTATAAATCCCTCCTTCTGTACACATAAAATTCTTATGGAGGACCAGTTCAAGCCGTGTGCGCAGCACCAGAGGCGGCTGAACCCGAACATGCAGGAGGTCGTTAAAAAGGAAGTGATTAAGTTGTTAGATGCTGGTATGATCTATCCCATTTCCGACTCTGTTTGGGTCAGCCCTGTGCAGGTAGTGCCCAAAAAGGGGGGCATGACTGTGGTCACGAACGATAGGAATGAGCTCATTCCAACCAGGACGGTCACTGGATGGCGGGTTTGCATCGATTATCGCAAACTCAACGACGCCACCCGCAAGGACCACTTCCCGCTTCCATTCATTGATCAGATGTTGGAGCGTCTGTCAGGGAAGTTATATTATTGTTTTCTGGATGGGTTCTCGGGTTACTTTCAAATTCCTATCGCTCATGAGGATCAGGAGAAGACCACATTTACCTGTCCTTTCGGTACATTCGCCTACCGGCGTATGCCGTTTGGGCTGTGTAATGCGCCGGCTACTTTCCAGCGATGTATGGTCGCAATTTTCCACGACATGATTGAGGATTCCATGGAGGTGTTCATGGACGATTTTTCGGTATTTGGGGATTCCTTTGATCAGTGTCTGGAAAATTTGAAAAGAATGTTGAAGAGGTGTGAGGAGACCAATCTGGTCCTGAACTGGGAGAAATGCCACTTCATGGTGAAGGAAGGCATAGTTCTAGGACACAAAATCTCTCACGCGGGCATGGAAGTCGATCCAGCTAAGGTCGACGTTATATCACGACTTCCGCCCCCCACCTCTGTTCGTGCTATACGGAGCTTTCTCGGTCATGCTGGGTTCTATCGGCGATTCATCAAAGATTTTTCCAAAATCGCCAGACCCATGACTCGTTTGTTAGAGAAAGATGCTCCGTTCGTGTTTGGAGATGATTGCTTGAGGGTTTTTGACCTCCTCAAGCAAAAGTTGGTAGAGGCCCCTATTTTAGTCGCACCGGACTGGAGTTTGCCCTTTGAAATCATGTGCGACACGAGGGATTACGCTATAGGGGCCGTTCTGGGTCAAAAGAAGGAAAAGCACTTCCATCCGATCTACTATGCGAGTAAAACTCTCCACGACGCTCAAGAGCATTACACCACGACTGAAAAAGAGCTCTTGGCGGTCGTTTTCGCATTCGATAAATTTAGATCGTATCTGGTGCTTTCGAAAACCGTTGTATACACTGATCATGCAGCCATTAGATACCTCTTCAGCAAACAGGACGCAAAACCGCGTCTAATCAGATGGATCCTGTTGCTGCAAGAGTTTGATATTGAGATACAAGATAAAATGGGTGCCTTGAATGTAGCGGCCGATCATCTGTCTCGGTTAGAGCACGGAGACATCGAGGATTCGCGTTGGGATTCAATAAATGACAAGTTCCCACACGAGTCTTTGATGGGTGTAGAGATTTGTGATGAGTCGCCATGGTTCGCCGACCTTGCGAACTATCTTGCTTGCGGGATTCTGATAAAAGGGTTGACTCACCAGCAAAAGAGAAAATTCTTTTCGGATCTCAAGCACTACATATGGGACGACCCTTTCTTGTTCAAGGTGGGTGCTGATCAGGTGATTAGGAGATGTGTATCTGGGTCTGAGGCGACCGACATTCTGCGCCAGTGTCATGAGGGACCTACCGGAGGCCACCACGGAGCCAACTTCACCGCGAAGAAGGTGTTAGATTCCGGGTTTTACTGGCCGACCATTTTCCGTGACGCGCAGAGTTGGGTGAAAGCGTGCGATGCTTGTCAGAGGGCGACGAACATATCGGCACGCGACGAAATGCCCCAGAACTGGATACAGGTTTGTGAAGTCTTTGATGTCTGGGGGATAGACTTCATGGGACCATTCCCCCCTTCACGTGGAAACAAATACATACTCGTGGCTGTTGATTATGTATCAAAGTGGGCGGAGGCGCAAGCCTTACCCACTAATGACGCCAGAGTAGTTGTAAGGTTTCTTAAGAGTTTGTTCGCCCGATTTGGCGCTCCGAAAGCGCTCATTAGTGACCGAGGGACTCATTTTTGCAATACACAGCTTGAAAAGGCTTTGTCCCGATACGGTGTGCATCACCGTTTATCCACACCATATCATCCGCAGACGAGCGGGCAGGTGGAGGTCACGAACCGTGGGCTTAAGCGCATCCTTGAGCGGTCGGTTGGAGCGAACCACAAGGAGTGGTCGGACAAGCTTGATGAGGCATTATGGGCATTCCGTACAGCTTATAAGACCCCTATAGGGACCACCCCCTTTAGGTTGGTATATGGAAAGGCATGCCATTTACCGGTGGAGTTGGAGCACAAGGCTATGTGGGCTTTGAAAACCGCGAATTTGGACCTTAAAACCGGAGGTGAAGCCCGGTTTCTCCAAATTCATGAATTGGAAGAATTGCGGCACCAAGCCTATGAAAGCTCCGTACTCTACAACCTACCCGTAGCCAACGTAGCTAGGGGGAGCCTGTCTCACGAGGCTAAGGCCTTTGTTTCCTCAATATATTCTGAACATACCCCAACCAATGTTGAACAAGCCTTAAAATCCAAGAACTGGAGAGGAGCAATGGAAACAGAGATGGAAGCTCTGATATAAAATGACACATGGGAAAAGAGTACCCTTCCACCAAGAAAGAAACCCGTCGGATGTCGTCGGGTCTTCACAGTAAAGCATAAGTCTGACGGAACCATTGAAAGGTATAAGGCCCGACTGGTAGTGTCACACCCCAACCGATGACGGAAACATCGGGGCATGGCACTGAGCGAAACAGATTGTCCAGGAGAATCCATAACAACTATTCGTTATAATATATTAAGGTTCATGTCCCATACCACAAACATATAAAATAAAAACAGTTATTACAGACATTGTTCTCAAAGACAAATATTGATACACTCTAATTTACACATATTTTAGTCCCCCGTTTTACCCCTATTTTATGCGTTTTTGGCCGTAAAACCGTCGTTCGGATACTTATTTATCTACATTTGTGTTTACAGGCCTAAAACTGCATTTCAGACAAGATGATAGCAAAAACGAAGACTTTCCGGACAAAACGACAAATCTGCGGACATTCTGTTAAGGATTCAGAACTGGGCCTGTGGAACGGTCGTTCCACCTGATGCACGACCGTGCATCTCCGACATCGAAGATCATCTCGGAACTGAACGGTCGGTGCGACCTGACGTGCAACATGTATAGCTCGGAGTTGAACGGTCGTTCCGTCCCGAAGAACGACCGTGCAACTTCAGATCTGGTCAACGATCCGGTGACGTATGCAGTATGGCGACCCATCTTCAATAATTCAATAAAGTGAACGGTCGTTCCATATGGGGAACGACCGTGCAACAGCAAAAAAGTATAAAAACTCAGCAGAAACTTTCTGCTCGATATTCTGGAATTTTGGAGAGCTTTCAGGCGATTTTCAGGCTCCGGAGGCATTAGCTTTCACCCGGATTCAAGCCACATTATCCCGATTAGCTCAATTACTACCCGGATCCTTAGTCTAGTACTTGTTTATGGTTGGATTTTCTAATCTTTCCAAGTTTTTGTTAATCTTTCAAGTACTTAGATTATGATTTATGTATTATTGTAGCCTTTGGGCAAAAACACAACAATCCCTTGCTAGATTATAACCATTAGTTTGTTAAACTTTGTTTGTAATGACATTTGAAGTATTTTCTATGTTAATCTTTGATGATTAGTTTGCAACCTTGTTATTGATATTGATTTCTTGATTATAAGTAATTATGTTGGATGATTGATGCTTGGTTAGTTAAGATAGTTGAAAAATGAAGCTTAATTAATCTTGTATTAGTAAACTTTGAACTTGGTTAACTAGTTTAGCTTGGTTTAAATGTATGCATCATGATACTAGAAATGGTTAGTGATTTAATAAAATGTAATTATTGTTAATCAAGAGAGCTTGCCGTCACGGAAGGACCTAAACGGGTTAGATGGTGTCGTTATGAATTCTTGCCATGATTTGTTAGCTTAGTTAGTAGTTTAGGCCAAAATTGCTATCTTAGTGAATTATTGTGCAAGATTTGTAAAATGAACTCGGTTGTGATTTAATCTAGTTTATGCTTATCTCGGTGGTTGCATTGTGTTTATCGGTGTCGCTTTCCTTGTTTAAGTGAAGTTAGAATAATCCTAACGGCTGCCTAACTTATTTTTAAGAGATTTTCATAGACATTTATCAATTGCACGTTAAAGAACAATTTTAGGTGGTTAAAGTGTGTCTATCATTTTAACTTTCCGAATGATTGTCATGTTAGGATTCCCGAAAGGGATACTAATTGTTTTAAATTGGAAAATTGACCGAATGCTTCTAGTGCCAAAACTGACTTAGTTGACATGCTGTGGTTGTATATTTAGCAAGGCTTTTTATATACTATCTATTATGTTTTTATTATGTATTTGGTTATGTTTACTTTAGTTTAGTTTAAATCAACCAAACCTATGTTTTTACCGGTAGTTTAGTGACAAAGGTCTAGTATTATTTCTCCGCCCATTTCCTTGGATCGATACTTGGTTCTTACCGATACTTTATTACATATATGACGGGGTACACTTGCCTCTTTCGTGTGTGTTTTGATGTAAAAGTAATAATCACTTTTATAAATTTAAAACCCAATCGTGTGTAATTCATTGCAAAATATTATGTATATATACGCACACGTCAAATATCCATTCCGACAACTCAGATTTTATTTAGTTTGTTTCTAGACCCCATCCTAGCTTAGTTCATCAAATAGCAGACAAACATCCTAAGCACCTGCCACATACACATCCTAAGCACCTGCCACATACGTTAAAATAGAGGTCAATACACATAGTGTAAAGGTGAGCATACAAGTTTGATAGTATAATAGAGTTTGAAATCATTTACGCATAACCAGCATGTACAACGTATAATGTGAAGCATGCAAGTTATCGACAAAGATCCTATCAATACCAATGACTGCGATTTGACTGCGAGTAGCGAGTGCCCATCACATGTTCACCACTGCGAACATGTGAAGTATTGTCCTTAACAACCCCTGAGTGAACATGTGTTGAGTCCAAACTATAGTACTATCTTTGCTAAGGCAGGTAGACAATAATCAATGTGTAAACAAGACAAACATGCCTTCATCGAGTCACGTATAACATGCAATATTGGTTAGTGTTTAAATAGTGTTTGCGTTGTGTGTTCGATGTGATTTTGAATAACTAACGTATGTAACACCCAAAAGTGCGTAAAGCAAAAAGGGATCGAGTATACTCACAGATTGTGTTTAACAAGTAAACACTCTCTTGGATTGAAGGGAGCCCTGAGAGAGATTAGCCTGAACAGTTAACGATAGCATAAGCGAAGAGCAGTGCGTAAAACGGTGAAAAGTACCAAGTGTCAGACGGTAATCCGTTCGGATGGCCACTCGACCGGATGTTAATCCGTTTGGATGGTCATCTGATCGGATGGCCATTCGACTGGATTGACACTCGTTTGGTAAGGATGTGTTTGTGTATGATGGCTTTGAAGTTTTTGTTGTAGCATTTTGAAAATAGGGAAGTATCTCTACCCTTCAGGTCGATCGATCAGACGGCAGTCTGGTCGGATAGCGATCCGATTGGCAGGACACTTAGTGAGAACAAGTTCACAACAGGATTGTCACTCGATCGGTTGGCAATCGATCGGTTGGTAATCCGTTAGTTACTGATGATCCTTGAAATTAAAAAAATGATTAACTGTCGAAGTTCCAAATGTCACACGGTCGGATGGTCGTTCAATCGGATGGCTATCCGATCGGACAGTAATCCGTTCGACGTTTAGAACCTTGAAAGTTTGAATGAAAAGTTTAAGTGTGGAACCAAGCGCAAGCCGATCGGATGGCTGTCCGATCGGATGGCATTCCGATCGGGCGGCAATCCGTCCCAATGACCTGATCATCTTGGCAATTGATTATTTTGAATGGTTTTGCAGTTTTGATCGAGACCGTGTGATAACGCGCTAAACAATAGAAACCCCATCTTGACCCAAGTGATCCGATCGAACAGGAACCACCCTAGCCTGATCAGCTCACTGTTCGAGATGTTTGTTCATGTTTAACCCGGAATCAGTTGTCTCTTGGATAGAATTCAGATCTTGAACTAACACATCACTAAGAAACAGTAGAAGATCATAACGAGCTCCGATTCTATCGGTTTTGAGTGCATTGAGTGTAAAAGAGTTGAAAGAAAGTTGGAAAACCTTCTTTCAATCCGTTCAACCATGAATATGTGTAGATCTATGCGAAAATATTGATTATTCATGTGGAAATCCTTCAGATCTAAGTTGTTCTTGGTGGAATGAAGCCAAACCTTGAAGTTCATAAGAACTCCATGATGACATCACCCTAGAACACCTCAAATCCGGTGATTTCACTGTTAAAATTTAATATTCAAAGATGAAAATGATGAAGAAGTGTGTGTAGATCATAGAAGTACACGATTTAGGTTGGAAACTTACAAGAATAGTGAGAAATCGAGAGAAAAAAGAGCTTGAGTGCGGCTGGTTCGAGTGAGGAGCTGTCACATCACAAATGATGTGAAATGAGGGTATTTATAGGATTTCCCAAAATGGAAAGTGATGAAGTGTCGGATTGGTCACCGATCTGATGGCAGTCCGATTGGATGGCAGTCCGATCGGATGGCAACTCGATCGGATGACAATCCGATCAGATGGCAATCCGATCGATTGGCCACTCGATCCAGGTGTCCGACGCATTGAGTTTTGTCGTTTCGATTCGCGTGTTGAGCGTTGCGATGCGATTCGAGTGAGAGATGTGATAATATTACCCATTAGTTTCACAAATAACCTAACTACTATATCTAACATACAATCACTACAAATAACTTGCGTTTAGCGTTTGTGATTCGATTGCGATGCGATAGAATTGTGATTGCGATTGCGATTAACACCTCAACATAAACATAACATGCACAAGTAACACATAAGTAGCACACACACGTAAAACAATATCCAGAACACATAATTCGAGTTGCGATGCGATCGCGATTAGCGATTAATATGCGATTAAACCTCGATTATTAATAGATACTCCACATAATAAAACTAAAACAAATAACTAATAGATTGGATTACAAGTCAAAGAAGTCAAGACAGTAGTTGAGCAGAGAGTGACAGATCAAAATTAGCAATCTTTTCTTCCTTTGACTTCAATCTTGACTTTGACTTTCGAAACACGGGGTGTTACAACCTCCCCTACTTAAGAGAATTTCGTCCCGAAATTAGGCTTTAGCCATAACAAACAGCTGCGGGTACTTCCCAGCGAACCTTCACAATGGGAATGCGTGAGCGTCTGAGCACCTTTGTTTCTCGTCCCACGATCTCGATGTAACACCTCAAAAATTCACGACCAATTAAATAAAGACACGTGTCACGTAAGGTAAACGCGTCATAAACTCGGATCAAGTTAAAGATGTGTGGTAGGATTTAAAAAGTGTCGACATGCTAATTATCACCTCTTAGCGACCTATTTATAAATCCCAAGACCCTAATCTGTTTTGTAGACATCTGATATGCTCAAATCCGGTCAATTTTGATAATATATAGTTCAAGTATGCAAAAGATGGGATTCTGTGTGCAATTGCGACAAAAATTCATATTAAAAGCATTCTTAGATATGTCCAAGGATGTGTAAGTGCATGGCAAGGCTCTTATAACCTTTCAGAACTGATCAAGTGGTCCCATTCTGTTGCTAAAGGCCCAAGATTCGAATTATGAAAGATTGCATGGTCAAAGCTTGAAGATTTACAAGTTTTTTTCGTCTTCTGGTCATCGAATACGGACCGTATGGCCTTAGGCTTACGGTCCGCAAGCACTACAACTAGGCGATACAATTCATGGTCGGTTACGGACCGCATTCGTCTAAACTTACGGTTCATAATAAGTGGATACGGACCGCTAGGCTTCTTGCTTACGGTCCGTAAGGATGTCGCTGGCAGCAAAAAATGGACAGTTGCCTGTTCAGCCTGTTGCACCGCCTTAGGAGAGTGGTTTTCGAATTCAGGGGCTTTGCAACTGGTTTTTGGCATTATAGGGACACATGGATACATCTGGGATCAGTCCTAGATTTTTGTGGCAAGATCTTGTAACTTCTTCTTGGCTATATAAGGACTTCAATGTTGCAACATTTCCTTGCTCATTTCAATTGCACTTCAAGCATTACTCTGGAACTCTTGGGACTTCTAGCAGACTTCCATCAACTTTATTTAGTGCTTAGTACCTTTGTAAGTGTCCTTAACCCCTCTTAATTCAGTTTTAATTAGCTTAATGACCATAAGTCAAACTTATCGTAATTAAGGTTTGACTTCGTGAGTAATCACTAATGGTCCAGTCATTAGTTAAATTAAAAGTAGTTTTGAGTTGGTAATTATGTGGGTAATAAACCCTTTAAAGGGCACCCTCTGATTCCCACTCTAACTAGGTCTATTGTCGGGTCAAACTTGATTATAAAAAGTCAACAGGAAGCTAATTTTCGCATAAACACATAATTAACAATGTAGAAGCTATGCAACCTGTTTTATCATTAATATAACTTGGTAATTAATGTAAGAACATGTCTAAACATGTTCAACCCGACAATTTTCAGTTTAGGCTCGGTTCGGAACCAATGTAGCATGTTTTAGAAATGCCTTAGAGCTTTATTTGGACCAGGTTACATGTTAGTATAACCCTCTGTGATTATACAACTTGGTTCATTAGCTATCCGATTCATATGCATGTTTCCGTTAATTGCCTATATGTTTACTATTATGCCCATATAACCTTAAAATGTGATCTTTGAAAATGTAAAAGAATAGAAACCTTAGTTACTGAATTACAAATTTGTCCCTAAAATTTGACATCAGTTTGAGGTCCAGATTAGGAGTTATGCTCATTAGCGTAAATGAAAAGCTTTTATTAATTAAACGGCGTAATTAGCATAAAGCTTATCTAAACCCAATTTTTGATATCAAACTTTTTACCTACTGATATAAAATAAATTTTTAGGATTTTTGAAGATTTTTATTTATTTTTAGGCTGAGCATAACCTAGGGTTCTAGCTTTAATTCGATAATTGTTGGTTTTGCCCTTTTGGCCTATAAAATGAGTTTTACAAATCTTTTTGATACCAAACCTTTTTCTACTGATCTAATATGATAAATAAAATATTTTTATCCTTCTGGAATAATAAAAATATCATCTTTTTATATAAAACCCGGAAATCGCTTAAAACCGTCTTTTTACGCGTTTTAAGCGCATAGTATGTATTAAAACTATTTTAAATATATAAGACTTGATACCTACGGATATTTTAAGTAAATTATTATACTTTAGCAGTAAGCAAAAGTTTTAAACTCAGAGTTCCAGATTTGACCTTTAAACCTTAGGTAAAATTACCAAAATGCCCCTTCGGTGCATAGTTTGGTTATAAATGGTAAATTTCACATATATGTAATACCCTACTGATATAACCTATTTAATTAAGTATATTTGCTGATTATATCAGACCTGAAACTCAGATTTATATTAAACCTCTTTTATAACCTTTTAAATGACCAAAATACCCCTACGGGGCATAATTTGAGTTTAAATTCGTTTTGGGCATAATAGAAGATATCTTACTGATGTCACAACATATTTAAGGCATATTAACTTAGGAAACCTGTTCATGAATCATTTGGTTACCCGTTACGCATTATTCGCGTTCGGTGCGGTTTATGTAACTAGTTTGCATAAATTAGCCGAAACGGGTCAAACCTTATCATTTTGTCTCAAAATCCAGAATGTGTTTAGTTTACCCATATTACACAAGTATCCAAACTTTTCGGGTCTAAATCACATTCTATTCCGGTCTTCGCTTAATCGTGCGTTGGAACCGTATCTTCCTTTAAAACTAACCGGTCTAAGTTTAGGCTTAATTAAAGACCCGTTAGGAATCTAATAGGTTATTAAAAACCTTTGTTCCAGATTAGGAGACCCGGTAAAAGCTACTTGCACTTGCTATTTGTGAATTATACTTGCTCAGGTAAATACTTTTAACTTATTTTCCCTATACGGGCTTGGGGTACGGTATATAAAATACCGCTTGGTCGGGCATTGAATTTTTGATCGTATGAAGGTTAATTTATTGATATGACCCGTTTAAATTGTTTTGTTTGCTTAAAGCCTTTGGGGGGTTAATGACCATGTCCCGGATATCCTTGGCATCATTTTAAGAAATGGCCGCGACCTAAGCACGAGGTGTAGGCGTACACCCGACAGTGCATATATAAATAATAAGGTATAACCGCCGGTTTCGGGAATAACTCGCCGCGGGACTATATCATGTGGTGTGTCTATTAATCTTTAACCCGATGTCAATCCGGGCTACTAAACGTATAACGAACATGTAATTCTTTTACAAGTTTATATATAAATAATTATCCCAATTATAAAATGTTTTGTGCCTTGTGCATTCAAATCAATTTTTCTAAACCTTTTCAAAATGAGTCAGTTAATTGTATTTACCAGTGTAAACTGACGTATTTTCCCAAAAAGGCTAAGTATGGGTACTACTCGAAATAGGCTGGCCTCTCCTTAGCATCAATAAGAGTCTCGCAAGCTTGGATGCATTTTAAATCTGATGAACTATGTTTCCTTTTTATTTAATCTGCCTGTGGATCTTTTTCAACTATTTTGTGATACTTGATATTACAATTTATTCGGTTGAAATAAATCTATGTTTTGCTTCCGCTGTGCATTTAAAATTGTGTTGTTTGACTATGATGATATCAACTATGTCACGATACTCCCCACCGGGCCCACCAGTAATACGTGGAAATATCGGGGTGTGACAGGTTGGTATCAGAGCCAACATTGAGTGAATTAAACACTAGCCTTTTTTGTTTAATCTCAATGACACAGTTTGCACATTCCTCGACTTCCGAGTCTAGACAAAGAACTTAGGATTAATCCAAATTTGTTTTATTTCTAACCTTGTCTTTTATATTTTCTTTGTTATACTCTTATTTTGTTTTTACAGGTTCAAAAGATGCCACCAAGAATATGAGGGAGAGGAAGAGGCAAGGGGCCACTCGTCGCCCCGAATGACCATGAGGTCGGGCCTTCGCACCGGCGAACACCATCTGATTCTCTAAACCGGAGGACCTATATTGAACCCGCAAGGCGCTCAGTTTCGTTGAGCTCCTCCCATTCTTTCCAAAACTCCTTTGGGCCTCAGTCTGAAAACGAGCCCCATAATTCCCACCATTCTTATATACCTCTCCACGGCCACAACTCACATTTCGATGACCCAACGCCCTATTTCCAGAGCCGGTTCAACCCGGCAAACTACATTGAAGAACCAGTGGGATTTAACCCATTAGGACCTGAAGACCACTTCTCGGGCGACCATGCGATGGACATGGACGAGGACACCAATCCCGCAGAGCCACCGTCCGGAACCCCTACGCACCCCATCGAAATTTCGGATGGGTCACCTTTTCTGGGATCACCTTATAGTGGTCCCGATAGCTACGAGGCAAGGTTCAACCAGATCGACTGGGTCACTCCACCGCCACCACCAGTGCAGCAACAGCCTCCGGAGCCACCGAGGCGTAGGAGAACAACCGCACGGGTGTCCGTGCGAGGAGGAGTCCGAATCAGCACTCCTCAACCATCTAGTGGCAGTCATTATCCGCCACTATACGAAGACCCACAGATGGGTGGGCCTTCGAACCCTGATTCTGAGGTGCAGTCTGCACCAGTCGCACCGCCACCCGTGGGTTTTAACAACCTAATTCCTACATACGCCGGTTCAGCAACGTACAACCCTTTTGAGCAGCCGGCCCACACCAACTACAACTACGCCGAGGCTGACCCATACCTGGTAGCGGCAGCAAACTACCATGCTCTTCATCCCGAGGGAACCTTTGGAGTCCCGTATCAAGCAGGATATCCACACTATGGGTACCCACCTTATGGGTATCAACAACCGCCACCTCCTCAACCTCCGCTGTTTCAGCAGCCCTCGCAGCCGCCAGTGATATCACCACCGCAGCATCAGGAGATTCTTCAAAGGTTAAATCTGGTGCAGCAGGAGGTTCGAGAAGGGCGTAGGCAAAACCGGGGAATTTTCAAGGGTCTGGCGAGCTTAATTAAAGGGAAGAGCTAAAAGGATCATTAAATCCTTTTATTTGTTTGTTTGTTTTTAATGTTGTAATCATGTCCCTGCGTGGACATTTGTTTCTATATCCTGCCCCTGCGTGGGCATGTTTTTCTGTTAACCCCTGCGTGGGTATGTTATTTCTGTTTAAGCCCCTGCGCGGGCATGTTATTTCTTGTAGATGTCCCGTTTAGGGAAAACCTGTACTTGTTTAATTTTTGTAGTGGAATGGTTTAATTTAAATTTTCATTTTTGCTAAATTATATGCATAAACATAAAATATGTGAAATAAATGAAAGATAACATTCCTTTTATAAGACCTACCATTATAATAAAATAATAAGAATCTTAAAAGTAAAACCTAGCCACATGTTGTTCTAGATATGGCCAAGATGGTAAAACCTATTTAAAAGATTCAAATCCTTGTTAACGTCTTTAAACATGTTAACATTCCTGGCAAAATGTGATTCGATAAAATCGCATAAGTCATCCTTACATTGGATTCTTCCAATTTCTTTTATTATATTAAACATCCAGTAGGGATGTAATGCCTACGGGCTATATCCATTGTCACATAAGACAAAAGACAGTCGTGGTCTTCGACCCCCTGTTAAGAAGAGGTAATAAATTATAATTAAAACCTCAATACCTTGATCCTATAAGATCATGATTACAAATTTAAAACTGTCCATGTGATTCGGCCTTTTATGCCATTAATATATTTTAATTATAACTAAGGATTAATATAATGAAAAATCCTGAATATATATATGCCTAGCAAATTAATCGAAATGGTTTCTTAAATACCATGATTAATAAATCATCTAGAATGATAAAACTGTTATAGACCTCTGAGTAAATTAAAATTATTTATCTTATGTAGCAATCAAGCTACATGGCTGGGTCTGATGAAGTCAACAGCCACCCCAGAGATAATCATGACACTTCCAGAGTCAATATAGCAGGAGCAGAATTACAGGCATTGATAGATAATGCTATTACGCGAGCTCTGGATAGACAGTTCAAAGAATTCAGTGGTACCCAGGTCAGGACTCAGTCAGTACCACACTCTAAACCACCCTCTAGAACTCATACCACTCACAAAAGTGATTCTCATCACTCATCAACCCAAAGGAGTGTTCCATCTAAGAGAGTTGTGTTAAATCAAGAACCACGTGCTAAAGGTTGCACTTATAAATACTTTATCTCCTGCAAACCCAGGGATTTCACTGGGGAGAAGGGAGCAATTGATTGCATGTCATGGTTAGACGAGATGGACACAGTGGTAGATATCAGTGTTTGCGCTGATAAGGATGTGGTAAAGTTTGTATCTCAGTCATTCAAAGGCGAGGCACTAGCATGGTGGAGGTCTTTGATTCAAGCCACAGGGAAGATCCCATTGTACAATCTGTCTTGGAATCAGTTTGTGACGTTGATTAAGGAAAACTACTGCCCTCAGCATGAGGTTGAAAAGATTGAATCTGATTTCTTATCGTTGGTTATGAAAAACCTAGATTGCCAAGCCTACCTTACAAGCTTCAACACAATGTCAAGGTTGGTTCCATACCTTGTGACGCCAGAACCCAAGCGGATAGCTCGGTTCATTGGGGGTTTAGCCCCAGAGATCAAGGCGAGTGTGAAGGCCTTCAGACCAGCTACTTTTAGGTCTGCAGCTGATATATCATTGTCTCTTACTTTGGACGCGGTCAGGCAAAGGTCACTCAGAAACACCGAGGCTGAGAAGAGAAAGCGTGAGGATGACAACTCACGACGTTCAGACAAGAAGCGTAAGGGAAACAATGACCACAAGAAGAGTTCTGGAACGAAAAAGGATGGTCAACAGTCGGGTGATAAACCCAAGTGTAAAGTCTGTAAGAAGCACCATTTCGGGAGGTGCAGATATGAATCAAAATCCCAGTCACAACCGAGAGCTTGTGGGAATTGTAAATCTTCTGAGCACAAGACATTAGACTGTAAGAAAATCAAGGATGCGACGTGCTATAACTGCAATGAGAAAGGGCACATTAAGTCCAACTGCCCAAAGTTTGCAAAGAAGGCTGAAGACGGGAGAAAGACCAATGCTAGGGTCTTCCAGATGAACGCGCAAGAGGCGATCCAGAATGATAATGTCATAACAGGTACCTTCCTTATTAATGATGTTTATGCAAGGGTGTTATTTGATTCTGGAGCAGATAAGTCTTTTGTTGATGATAAGTTTTGTAAGTTGTTAAACCTACCTGTTAGAACCCTAAGCATAAAATATGAGGTTGAATTAGCCGATGGCACCATAGAAACCGCATCAACCGTGTTAGATGGATATTTCATATCCATTGGGAACCACTCTTTTCCATTGTCTCTACTTCCTTTGAAATTAGCTGGATTTGACAT
The DNA here is from genome assembly GCA_030545235.1 of Helianthus tuberosus. Taxonomy (NCBI): domain Eukaryota; kingdom Viridiplantae; phylum Streptophyta; class Magnoliopsida; order Asterales; family Asteraceae; genus Helianthus; species Helianthus tuberosus. The sequence continues at coordinate 31,661,381 of CM060436.1, forward strand.
GGTAATAGGCATGGATTGGTTATCTCATAACCAAGCGCAGATTATGTGTGACAAGAAGCAAGTAGTGATCAAGACTCCGTATGGTGAGCCACTTACCATACAGGGAGATACTCAGTATGGATTGCCTAAGCAAGTGTCTATGCTTAAGGCATCAAGGTGTATGAAGAAGGGTTGTGTCATCTATATGGAACAAGTGACTATTGATGAGCCGAAGCCTAAGATTGAAGATATCCCCTTCATTTCTGAATATCCCGAAGTATTCCCTGAAGAACTACCTGGTTTGCCACCAGATAGGCAAGTAGAATTCAGAATTGACATTATTCCAGGAGCAGCACCTGTTGCAAGGGCACTTTACAGGTTGGCACCAACTGAGATGAAAGAGTTAAGGACTCAGTTAGATGATTTGTTGGCAAAAGGTTTCATTCGTCCTAGTTCATCTCCTTGGGGAGCACCAATCCTGTTTGTGAAGAAGAAGGATGGATCGATGCGACTATGCATCGATTATCGCGAGCTTAACAAAGTCACTATCAAGAATAGATATCCATTGCCCAGGATCGACGATTTGTTCGATCAACTTTAAGGGGCGAGTTATTTCTCCAAGATCGATTTAAGATCAGGCTATCATCAACTGAAGGTTAAAGATGAAGATGTACACAAGACTGCATTTAGAACTCGTTATGGTCAGTACGAGTTCTTAGTGATGCCTTTTGGGCTCACTAATGCACCAGCAGCGTTCATGGATCTCATGAACCGTGTCTGCAAGCCATACTTGGACAAATTTGTTATCGTCTTCATTGATGACATTCTTATTTATTCGAAAAATCAGACCGATCATGAGAAGCATCTTCGTTGTATCCTGTCACTGCTTCAACAAGAGGAACTTTATGCCAAGTTTTCCAAGTGTGAATTTTGGCTTCGTGAAGTCCAGTTTCTTGGACACGTAGTTAGTGAGCGTAGTATCCAGGTGGATCCCGCTAAAGTTGAAGCTGTCATGAATTGGCAAGAGGCAAAGACGCCTACAGAAATTCGTAGCTTTTTGGGTTTGGCAGGATACTATAGGCGATTTATTGAAAACTTCTCAAGGATTGCTGCACCCCTAACTTCATTAACCCGCAAGAATGTCAAGTTTGACTGGGGACCCAAGCTGCAAGAATCCTTCGACATTCTCAAGCAGAAGTTGAGCAATGCACCTGTGTTGACATTGCCTGAAGGAATCGAAGAGTTTGTGGTTTATTGTGATGCATTGCACACAGGTATGGGGTGTGTGCTTATTTCGAAAGGCAAGGTTATTGCCTATGCTTCTCGACAGTTGAAGGTGCACGAGAAGAATTACACCACCCACGACTTGGAGTTGGGTGTCGTTGTATTTGCACTAAAACTGTGGAGGCATTACTTGTATGGTACCAAGTGCGTGATCTATTCTGATCACAAAAGCCTTCAACATCTGTTTAATCAGAAGGAATTGAACATGAGGCAGTGGCGATGGATGGAAACCTTGAATGATTATGACTGTGAGATAAGATACCATCCTGGCAAGGCGAATGTAGTCGCCGATGCCTTAAGTAGAAAGGAAAGAGTGAAGCTTATAAGAATCAATGCCAAGAGCATTGAATTAAAGAATAGTTTGAATGAAAGGTTGTTAGCTGCATAGAAGGAAGCTGTATTAGAAGCTAACTATCCTGATGAAAAGCTAGGAGTAACTGAAGAGCAGTTATCCTATGGCAAGGACGGAATCCTGAGATTAAATGGACGAATATGGGTTCCAGTGTATGGAGCACTTCGGGATGTCATCCTCCAGGAAGCCCACAGTTCTAAGTACTCCGTTCATCCTGGAGCTGATAAGATGTACCAGGATCTGAAGGCAAATTTTTGGTGGATAGGCTTAAAGAAGTCTATAGCTACCTATGTAGCTAAATGTTTGACGTGCGCGCAAGTTAAAGCTGAACACCAAAAGCCGTCAGGATTACTACAACAGCCTGAACTTCCCACCTGGAAGTGGGAAATGGTGACTATGGATTTTATCACCAAGTTGCCAAATACGAAGAAAGGGAATGATACTATTTGGGTAATAGTGGATAGACTTACTAAGTCAACTCACTTCCTACCTATTAAGGAAACACATAGCTCAGATAAGTTAGCTCAGCTATACGTGGATGAGAATGTATCTCTCCAAAGAGTGCCAGTGTCTATCATTTCTGATAGGGATACAAGGTATACATCGCACTTTTGGAAAAGTTTTCAACAATCACTAGGCACTCGATTGAACTTCAGCACAGCATATCATCCTCAGACGGATGGCCAAAGTGAGCGAACGATTCAAACACTGGAAGATATGTTAAGGGCTTGTGTTATTGACCTAGGTGGAAGTTGGGATGAACATCTTCCATTAATCGAATTTTCATACAACAATAGTTATCATTCCAGTATACAAGCTGCCCCTTTTGAAGCTTTATATGGAAGAAAGTGCAGAATGCCCGTTTGTTGGGCAGAAGTTGGAGATGTCCAACTAACAGGACCTGATATAGTCCTGGAGAAGACAGACAAGATTGTGCAGATAAGAGACCGTCTCAAAGCTTTATATGAAAGACATAGGAAGAAACAAGTGAAAGGTTATCGGATAAACAAAACAGAATGGCAATGCATAAGAATTGGCGATCATTTGTTTGTTACCTAAGGCAAACAAATGAGATGGTGACAAATCAAAGTAAGCAGATCATATTAATGTATCACTGAAGACATGCTCGCCTATAAGTGAACACTCACCCCAAGAGTTCCCAGGTAAGAGTGACTGGTCCGATACTGCGGATTTGTACGAACACTCTAGCTTTAGACAGAAAACTCAGGATACAGGCATTCACTCTTCCAGTTTGCACGTGTTCACATTATACGACCCAAACTTTGACGAGATTTGAAAACTTAGAGGGTTCAAAACCTTATAACAGAGGGTTCAAAACCTTACAATAGAGGGTTCAAAATCTAGTAATCAATCATCCTAGAACAGATGATTAGTTTTCAAAGCGGTTTTGAAATTTGTGTTCTTGTTGTGGTCGTCGCCTAAGGATAGGTGACGGTATTGTTTTATGACTAAACGCAAGTAAACTCGCGTTAGGGTCCTAGGAAGGTTATAGAATAGGTCAAAGTATTACTAATAACCTAATTCCCTATAACCATGGGCTCTGATACCAACTTTTCTGTCACACCCCGACCACGTAAAACAACAAAACGTGGCGGAAACGTCGGGGAGTGTTGTAACAGAATCATTGTTTCATAACACATGGAAATTTAAATATTGTTTTATTGATTAAAAGAGTTACAATGTCTTGACAATCAAAGAAACATAACATAAATAACTAGTCTTGCATCTTTTATTGTCACTAAGGCCCAAGTCCGCCTATGTGTATTTTGATAAGTCCTATGCATCATCTCCTGAAAACACATGTGAAAATAGGTACGTCAGCATAAAAATGCCTGTGAGATACATAGGTTTTGTGAAAACAGAATTCATGACTTATGTTTGAGAAAAAGTTTAGTCATGAACCTTGTAATTTGCTTTGCCTTGTAAATCATTTGAAAAACGATAAGATCAGATGATATGTATAAATAAGAGAATAATGTATGGTTAAATGAATAACCAAGTAAAATGAGTTTGTATAAGATAAGTTGTTTGTAAATTAATGTCTTGTGAAAAGTATGTTATTTGTATAAAATGTTATATGTCTCAAATTGAAATGATTCAAATAACGCTACAATATGTGATACCATACAAACACTTATATATAGGAAGTACCAGTGGCGTATCCACCATGCTTGTATCATATCACACACGCCTCGTTACTTAAATCACTTACTCAAACCAAACCAACAATGTAAGATGTCTATGTTTAAACCAATTGCTAAACGTATTGAATAATATGTCAAAATGTTTATGTTAAGATGTAAGTCATGTAATGTATAACCAATGTCAATAATGTTTATGTGTCAAATGTAAATCATGTAATGTGTAACCAAAATGATATGTATGGCTAGTGAAATATATCAACTAAACCATATGCACAAAAACAAAGTATTGAAGTAAAACATGGTTTAAATCAAAGCTATGTTTTGTGGAACAAATGCATGCTATACTGATATAAATATCTATGCGGTATTGTGAGAATGCATACATCCAAGCCTTGAGACTGTGGCGATAAACCCTTAAACAAATTAAAGGTTTATCTAAGTTATGTATATCGAATTCGGTCATTCCTTCCAATCCAAACAAACCCAGGATTTCAGGAACGGGAGTTGTCAATTCCTATGGTACCACTACCTACTAACGAACGGCGTGATCGATGTTAATGAATGTATATTGATCCATCAAAACAAACCAAATGTCATAACAAAATGTAAGCATGTGATGAAAACAACTGTACTAAGTATGCAACAAATGGACATACATAGCATGTGAACTGTACTAAGTATGCAACAATAGACATACATAGCATGTGACGTGAAACAACTGTACTAAGTATGCAACAATAGACATACATAGCATGTGACGTGAAACAACTGTACTAAATATGCAACAATAGGCATACATAGCATGTGACGTGAAACAACTGTACTAAATATGCACACAATGGGCATACATAGCATGAAATGTAATGTAAAACAATGTACTAAGTATGCATACAATGGGCACACATAGCATAAAATGTAATGTAAAACAATGTACTAAGTATGCACACAATGGGCACACATAGCATAAAATGTAATGTAAAACAATGTACTATAAGTGTACTATTGAACATAGCATGTATATGATGTGAAAACAGGAAAGCATGAAAGTAACAAGTAGGCACATGTGATTCCACCCCAAAATGTTTGGAAAACAGTAAAAGAGGGGTCTATGTACTCACTTGAGATTGCTTAGTATTCCTTGAGTAACAACCAAACAATGCTAGAGATCACGGATATCAAACGGCACCTAAATATAGGTAACTATGTTAATAAACCGGACCTATATCGGAGGATTTAGATAGAATGAGGGTTCGTAAACCAAACGAGTATAGAGACTCGTGTCATATGGTTTAACAAAGCCTACATACTAAATGGAACCTAACCTAAGTGCTTACGACCCATCGCGACCCATTAAGGTAGCTTATGTTACTTTAACGCGTCGTTCGCGTGAAACGAGTTCGGACCGCCTAACTAGTCCTATGACAAGTAGAATATGCCTTAACATGCCTAATATTGTCGCCAAATCAGTTTAGATGTCAAAAGTTATGTCACATATGTTAATAATGAATTTTGGCATCAAAGGGGTATTTTGGTAATTTACCTAAGGCATATAAACTACCTATCATACAACTACTTAAACGTCGTGACCATAAGGTATAACCTCGGAAGGTTATTTCCTACCTACTATGGTCACCTAATGTATTTGGTCGGATCCTAATGATCGACCAAATGGGTCGGGTTCGAAGGTATAAGCGATTTATTAGATCGCTTACCCTTACGACCCTAGACAACGTGGTAATCAGTAGGCATAGTCACAAGGGACTATAACCATCGTGATTACAATCACGTTGAGAAGTTCAAACGAACTTCGCATTGACCATAAACTGGTCAACGCAGAAAGTCAAACAAAGTTTGACTTTCGGACTCGAAAAGCAATAAAAGAATGAAGGAATACTTACAAAGGGTCCCCGAATGCTAATCTCGATCCAAGTAGCTCAGGTATGAAACAAAGGTTTCAACTTAGAGCTTCTCAAATCAGGATTCTTGTGGGTTTTACAAGTGATGGGGGTGGGTATTTAGAGGAATACTAGCACCGTTAGGATCGTTTATCAGGAAACGTGCTTTGATCTTGGCCATACACTTGCACACATGGTATTGTAATACCATGTGCACATCCAAAACCAGCCCCTAGTATCAGAATTACCATGTGCAAGTGGGTTTTGTGGGTAATGCAGCTGTTAACAGCCTGTTTAAACATCGAATCTGGTCTGAGAGGCTGACGCGGGCCGCGTAAAGGATAGCCCTGGTTTTACGCGGGCCGCCTGGGTCCTCTGATTAGGAGAAAGTTTGCTGAAATGACCGTTTCAGTCCCTGTTATGTGTTTAAGCCATTTTCGACATGTTTAAGGCCCGTTAAGCCAACTTTAAGGCCCTAACATGATGTCTAAACATTGTGGACATGAAACATGCTCAAAAATATGTCGAACGTTGGTTCGTTTGGTCGTACGAACGCGATGTTCGCTTAATTACGACGGAATGCGCATAAGCGCGAAAAACGATCCAAATGACGCGACGAATGGATTTTTCTTATGCCAAACACTAAAATAAAATATTTTAGTGCTTACATAAATTTTTGGATGTCCGGATGTATTCAGAACGTAAGTTATGCGCGAAAATGCAAACTTGTGCACTTTTTGACGCTTTTAGTCCCTGAATGACCCAAAAGTTTATTTTAGCACACCGAACCCCTCAAAGCCTATTTCTAAGCTATATAAAGGATATCTAAGGTGTGTTTAAATTATGGTCATGTTCCGGAATGTTCGTTACAGTTCAAATTGGCATACTTTCGCAGTTTGTCAAGTTTAGTCCCTATAAGCGAATTAACTTGTTTTTGCCATACCAAAGCCTTTAAAACTTATTTCTAAGTTATGTAAAGGTTATTTAGGGTATGTTAAGTATATGTTGATATTTTGGAGTATTTTTCGCATTAAACTGATTACGTTTACGCACCAGTTTGCGTATAACTCTCTAGAAAGCGATATAGAGTTTGAAATTGAACAAGAATTGATATGTGCAAATGATACACATATTTGTACAAATCCCAAGTATGAAATACAATATTTCATTGGTTTGGTATTTGTTTGATGGTCGCAGTGACCCAGGTGTCACAGTAAACATCTGATATGCTCAAATCCGGTCAATTTTGTTAATATATAGTTCAAGTATGCAAAAGATGGGATTCTATGTGCAATTGCGACAAAAATTCATATTAAAAGCATTCTTAGATATGTCCAAGGATGTGTAAGTGCATGGAAAGGCTCTTATAACCTTTCAGAACTGATCAAGTGGTCCCATTCTGTTGCTAAAGGCCCAAGATTCGAATTATGAAAGATTGCATGGTCAAAGCTTGAAGGTTTACAAGTTTTTTTTGTCTTCTGGTCATTGAATACGGACCGTATGGCCTTAGGCTTACGGTCCGCAAGCACTGCAACTGCGCGATACAATTCAAGGTCGGTTACGGACCTCATTCGTCTAGACTTACGGTCCGTAATAAGTGGATAGGGACCGCAAGGCTTCTTGCTTACGGTCCATAAGGATGTCGCTGGCAGCAGAAAATGGACAGCTGCCTGTTCAGCCTGTTGCACCGCCTTAGGAGAGTGGTTTTCGAATTCAGGGGCTTTGGAACTGGTTTTTGGCATTATAGGGACACATGGATACATCTGGGATCAGTCCTAGACTTTTGTGGCAAGATCTTGTAACTTGTTCTTGGCTATATAAGGACTTCAATGTTGCAACATTTCCTTGCTCATTTCAATTGCACTTCAAGCATTAGTCTGGAACTCTTGGGACTTCTAGCAGACTTCCATCAACTTTATTTAGTGCTTACGACCTTTGTAAGTGTCCTTAACCCCTCTTAATTTAGTTTTAATTAGCTTAATGACCATAAGTCAAACTTATCGTAATTAAGGTTTGACTTCTTGATTAATCACTAATGGTCCAGTCATTAGTTAAATTAAAATTAGTTTTGAGTTGCTGATTATGTGGGTAATAAACCCTTAAAAGGGCACCCTCTGATTCCCACTCTAACTAGGTCTATTGTCTAGTCAAACTTGATTATAAAAAGTCAACAGGAAGCTAATTTTCGCATAAACACATAATTAACAATGTAGAAGCTATGCAACCTGTTTTATCATTAATATAACTTGGTAATTAATGTAAGAACATGTCTAAACATGTTCAACCCGACAATTTTCAGTTTAGGCTCGGTTCGGAACCGGAAGTCGCATAATTTGACTTTTGCTTTGACTTTCAGTTCTGACCCAATGTAGCATGTTTTAGAAATGCCTTAGAGCTTTATTTGGACCAGGTTACATGTTAGTATAACCCTCTGTGATTATACAACTTGGTTCATTAGTTATCCGATTCATATGCATGTTTCCGTTAATTGCCTATATGTTGACTATTATGCCCATATAACCTTAAAATGTGATCTTTGAAAATGTAAAAGAATAGAAACATTAGTTACTGAATTACAAATTTGTCCCTAAAATTTGACATCAGTTTGAGGTCCAGATTAGGAGTTATGCTCATTAGCGTAAATGAAAAGCTTTTATTAATTAAATGGCGTAATTAGCATAAAGTCTATCTAAACCCAATTTTTGATATCAAACTTTTTACCTATTGATATAAAATAAATTTTTAGGATTTTTATTTATTTTTAGGATGAGCATAACCTAGGGTTCTAGCTTTAATTCGGTAATTGTCGGTTTTGCCCTTTTGGTCTATAAAATGAGTTTTACAAATCTTTTTGATACCAAACCTTTTTCTACTGATCTAATATGATAAATAAAATATTTTTAGCCTTCTGGAATAATAAAAATATCAGCTTTTCATATAAAACCCGGAAATCGCTTAAAACCGTCTTTTTACGCGTTTTAAGCGCATAGTATGTATTAAAACTATTTTAAATATATAAGACTTGATAGCTACTGATATTTTAAGTAAATTATTATACTTTAGCAGTAAGCAAAAGTTTTAAACTCAGATTTCCAGATTTGACCTTTAAACCTTAGGTAAAATTACCAAAATGCCCCTTAGGTGCATAGTTTGGTTATAAATGGTAAATTTCACATATATGTAATACCCTACTGATATAACCTATTAAATTAAGTATATTTTCTGATTATATCAGACCTGAAATTCAGATTTATATTAAACCTCTTTTATAACCTTTTAAATGACCAAAATACCCCTACGGGGCATAATTTGAGTTTAAATTCGTTTTGGGCATAATAGAAGATATCTTACTGATGTCACAACATATTTAAGGCATATTAACTTAGGAAACCTGTTCATGAATCATTTGGTTACCCGTTACGCATTATTCGCGTTCGGTGCGGTTTATGTAACTAGTTTGCATAAATTAGCCGAAACGTGTCAAACCTTATCATTTTGTCTCAAAATCCAGAATGTGTTTAGTTTACCCATATTTCACAAGTCTCCAAAATTGTCGGGTCTAAATCACATTCTATTCCGGTTTTCGCTTAATCGTGCGTTGGAACCGTATCTTCCTTTAAAACTAACCGGTCTAAGTTTAGGCTTAATTAAAGACCCGTTAGGTATCTAATAGGTTATTAAAAACCTTTGTTCCAGATTAGGAGACCTGGTAAAAGCTACTTGCACTTGTTGTTTGTGAATTATACTTGCTCAGGTAAATACTTTTAACTTATTTTCCCTATACGGGGGGCTTGGGGTACGTTATATAAAATACCGATTGGTCGGGCATTAAATTTTTGATCGTATGAAGGTTAATTTATTGATATGACTTGTTTAAATTGTCTTGTTTGCTTAAAGCCTTTGGGGGGTTAATGACCATGTCCCGGATATCCTTGGCATCATTTTAAGAAATGGCCACGTCCTAAGCACGGGGTGTAGGCGTACACCCGACAGTGCATATATAAATAATAAGGTATAACCACCGGTTTCGGGAATAAGTCGCCGCGGGACTATATCATGTGGTGTGTTTATTAATCTTTAACCCGGTGTCAATTCGGGCTACTGAACGTATAACGAACATGTAATTCTTTTATAAGTTTATATATAAATAATTATCCCAAGTTATAAAATGTTTTGTGCCTTGTGCATTCAAATCAATTTTTCTAAACTTTTTCAAAATGAGTCAGTTAATTGTATTTACCAATGTAAACTGACGTATTTTCCCAAAAAGGCTAAGTGCAGGTACTACTCGAAATAGGTTGGCCTCTCCTTAGCATCAATAAGAGTCTCGCAAGCTTGGATGCATTTTAAATCTGATGAACTATGTTTCCTTTTTATTTAATCCGCCTGTGGATCTTTTTCAACTATTTTGTGATACTTGATATTACAATTTATTCGGTTGAAATAAATCTATCTTTTGCTTCCGTTGTGCATTTAAGATTGTGTTGTTTGACTATGATGATATCAACTACGTCACGATACTCCCCACCGGGCCCACCGGTAATACGTGGAAATATCGGGGTGTGACACTCGACAGGCTTTTCCACGAAGTGTAATGTTTCGTCCACTTGTAAGTCCTCAAGAGGGATATGTAATTCCTGGTCGGCAAAGCACTTTCTGAGGTTCGAAACGTGGAAAGTCAGGTGGACGTTACTCAGTTCCTCTGGTAGTTCGAGTCTGTAGGCCACTTTTCCAATCCTTTCCAGAATTTTAAAGGGTCCAACATATCGAGGCGCGGGCTTTCCTTTCTTGCCGAATCTGATCACCCCCTTCCAAGGTGCAACCTTTAGGAGTACGTGATCGCCAACGTCAAATTCAAGGGGCTTGCGGCGTCTATCAGCGTAACTTTTCTGTCGGCTCCAAGCTTTCAATAGATTGTCTCGAATTTGGAGGATTTTCTCTGTCGTTTCTTGCAACAGCTCGGGATCGGTAATTTGCGCGTCTCCGATCTCGTGCCATACAATAGGCGATCAACATTTTCTTCTATATAAAGCCTCAAAGGGTGTCATTTGTATGCTAGAATGATAACTGCTATTGTACGAGAATTCGACCAAAGGTAAGTGCGCGTCCCAATTACCACCGAAATCTATGACACACGAGCGAAGCATATGTTCAAGGGTGCGAATCATTCTTTCAGTCTGACCATTGGTTTGGGGATGGAAAGCGGTACTTAGATTAAGAGTAGTACTGAGAGCAGATTGAAATGTTTCCCAAAGACACGAGGTAAACCGACAATCGCGGTCAGAGATGATTTCACGAGGCGTCCCGTGTCGACAAATGATCTCGTCGGTGTAGATTCGGGCTAATTTTTCTATCTTCAAGTCTTTTCGTATTGGCAGGAAGTGAGCTGACTTGGTCAAACAGTCAACTACAACCTATATGCTATCATGACCTGATTGAGTACACGTAAGTTTCGTTATGAAGTCCGTAGCTATACTCTCTCATTTCCACATCGGGATCTTGGGCTGAATGAGTAAGCCAGAGGGTCTTTGATGCTCAGCCTTGACCTTGGAACAGGTCAGGCACTTCGAAACATAGATAGCGATATCCTTCTTCATGCCTGGCCACCAGTACTTGTAGCGCATGTCCTGGTACATCTTGTCAGCATCGGGATGAATAGAATATCGGGATTTGTGGGCTTCGTCCATCAGAAGTTGTCGTAAGTTGGTACGCTTGGGAATCCAAATTCGATCCAAATAATGAAAAATACCATTTGATTTATTCTCGAGTTGGGCGCCATCGTTTAGAATCCTTTCCTTCTTCAAAGTTCGTTCGGTAAAGCAAGCATGCTGCGCGTCACGGATAAGAGTCTCGAGATGATACTGGGTTTGAACATTATGAATGCTATGCAGATAGCTTCGTCGGCTGAGAGCGTCGGCAACGACATTTACTTTTCCTGGATGGTAACGAATCTCACAGTCATAATCGTTGAGCAGTTCTACCCACCGGCTTTGACGCATATTCAGTTCCTTCTGGTCCTAGATATGTTGTAGGATTCTATGATCGGTGAAGATCATACACTTGGTACCGTAAAGGTAGTGTCACCAAATTTTTAACGCAAAAATAACTGCACCAAGCTCGAGGTCGTGTGTGGTGTAGTTCTTCTCGTGGATCTTGAGCTGTCGAGAAGCGTACGCGATAACCTTATCTCATTGTATGAGAAAACAACCAAGACCAAGGTTCGAGGCATCGCAGTAACCTATGAAGTTGTCGTCTCCGTCTGGCAGTGAGAGCACAGGAGCATTGCAAAGCATAGCTTTGAGAGTTTGGAAGGCTTCCTCTTGTTTAGTTCCCCAAACAAATGGTTTATCCTTATGTGTAAGAGAGGTAAGAGGCACAATGATCTTAGAAAAAACCTTCGATAAATCGGCAATAATAGCCTGCCAGTCCGAGAAAAGAACGAACTTCAGACGGATTCTTGGGTGTAACCTAACTCTTAACAGCTTTGATCTTCGTAGGATCAACGTGGATACCTTGACTATTGACAATGTGACCCAAGAATTGGACCTCGTCCAGCCAGAATTCGCACTTGGAGAATTTGGCGTAGAGACGGTTTCCCTGGAGTAACTCAAGAACCAAACGTAGATGCTGCGAGTGTTCGGCTTTTGATTTGGAATAGATCAGGATATCGTCGATGAATACGATCACGAAACGGTCAAGGAAGGGTTTGCAAACTCGATTCATTAGATCAATGAAAATGGCGGGAGCGTTGGTCAAACCAAAAGGCATGACCAAAAACTCGTAATGACCATAGCGGGTTCGAAAAGCGGTTTTGGGTATATCCTCCTCTTGAATGTGTAATTGGTGATAGCCTGAGCGTAGATCGATCTTAGAAAAACATGTAGCACCTTGTAGCTGGTCAAATAATCATCGATTCGAGGCAAGTGGTAGCGATTCTTGATTGTCAACTTATTCAACTCCCTATAGTCGATGCACATCCGGAACGAACCATCCTTCTTTTTGACGAAAAGGACAGGCGCGCCCCATGGAGAGGTGCTAGGGTGAATAAATCCTTTAACAAGAAGTTCCTGGAGCTGACTCGAGAGTTCGCGCATTTCAGAAGGAGCGAGACGGTAAGGCGCTTTAGCAATAGGATTTGCTCCAGGAATGAGGTCGATTCGAAAATCGATATCACGAGCGGGTGGCAATCCGGGTAAATCGTCGGGAAAACGTTAGGGAATTCACAAACAACGGGAACGTCTTTCACTTCTGGGTTTCCTTTCTTTTCCTTCTCCGCTACTACGATGTTAGCCAAGAAAGCTCTGTATTCCTTGCGGAGATACTTGCTAGCTTGGATACACGACATGAGTTTAAGACCTTTCGAAGGAGTTTCGCCATACACACAAAGTTGATCACCATTAGCGAGCGAGAAACGAATCATCTTATCGAAGCAAACAACTTCAGCACGATTTTCGCGAAGAAAATCCATGCCTACTATGATATCAAAACTACCGAGCTGCATCGGAATAAGATCGATAGGGAAGACGTGATTGTTGAGTTCAAGCATACAATCACGTAGTACAGAGTTTACATCGATGGTTCTTCCGCTGGCAACTTCAACATCGAACGTCGAGGGGAGATGAGCGCGCTTATGATTGAGGAGCTTTTCGAATTCAAACGATACAAAACAGTTATCTGCTCCAGTATCAAACATACACGAAGCATATATACCATTCACAAGGAACATACCATTGACCACATTGTTGTCTGCTTGAGCCTGGCAGGTGTTAATGTTAAATGCACGTCCGCGGGCTGCTGGTTGTTGTTGCTGAGGTTGCTGCTGTTGTGGCTCTTGCTTGACCACTCTGTTCGGGCACATATTCGCGAAGTGGTTGGGATCACCGCACGCATAGCAAGCTTTAGCATTGATCGCGGGTGCAGGAGCCGCTTGATGGCCTTGAGGAGCAGCATGTAGAGCTTGTTGAGCAGGAGCTTGACCTTGTGTTGGAGCGGGGTTTTGACATGGACCTGTACGGCAGTTGGCGGTGAAGTGGTCGTACATGTTGCAATGCACACAGTATCTGCAAGCGATTCCCACAGGGTGGTGATAGGTACAAGTAGGGCAAGCCGGGTGAGTACCAGTATACGCATGCTTTGCCGGCGCCGTGTTGGTGGCCGGTGCCGCTACTTGGCGGTGTTGAGGTTGCTGTGGTGCTGGTACTGTTTGGAGCTGTAGTGATCGCACAATTCTTGTTGCTGGAACTGCTGTTGTTCTTCCTCCTTTTGCGGCGTTAGAGCTTGGATGACTGAGGAGCGGTGGCGGTTTCAACGGTTGAAGCAGTGGTAGCTTGATGCAGATTCTTGGGAACTTTATCCCAGTAACTAGACTTGACTCGCTTGTCATTGATCTCAGCAGCGAGTAGAAAAGTTTCCTCAATTTTCTTCGTCTTTGCAACTTGAACGAAATCGGCCATGCAATCCGGAAGAGCACAGATATACTTTTTGATGGTGATTTTAGGCGTGGTAACTTGGCTAGGACAGATTATGCTTAGCTGCTTGAAGCGAGCAGTTAAACCAGCGTTTTCACCATATTTCTGCTTAATGTGCCAGAACTCGTCCTCCAGCTTTTGGCGCTCATGGGGAGGGCACGGTCATTTTGTATGTAATTCTGTTAACTAGAAAGCCAATTCGGCAATATAAAATGACCGAATCGCCCTTCTTGTTAACAGAAATAATGGATGTAGTTAACGCAATGGAATAAAATGGCAACAGTGAAACCTTTTTGGACCCACAGGTGAAAAATGAAACATTTGGACTAAACTTGCAAACTGACCCAAACCACAAGGACTAAAATGACATTTAACTCTATAAATTATTTGAATTTACACAGTTTTTATATAAATATTAGGCATGTTTACACATATAAATTATTTGAATTTACACATATAAGTTTATATAATTATTATGCTTATTTTTAAGTACACACCTTGTAAATTATTTTTAGATATTATTTCTTACTAATACATATGAAAAAGTAAGCTTGTAAAATAAGATTGTGGAATGATATGATGTTATTTTTCAAAGAAAAACAAGATGACCGATTACGCCCTTCAACTCATCCCATGTTTGCCCGTAAGCTGCATCATTTCCGCGCTTGTTTCTCTCGGTCGTCCACCAATCTAGAGCTCGGGATTGGAAGACGCCAGTTGCGTTAAGAGTACGGAGATTATCAGGACAGCCACTCTGGCGCAGGGTGACTTTGATAGAATCAAACCATTGGAACATGGCCGTAGGCCCATCTTCGCCGGTAAACTCTTTCAGGCCACAGGCTTTGAACTGCTTGAAGCTGAAAGCAGCTTTAGGAGCATCAGTCCTGGATTCTTCAGAAGATTTGCTAGCGTTTTCATTCAGCTCACTAACAATCTGGGGAATAACTTTTGCCATTTGCTTAGCAACGAGGGCGGCAATGCGTTTGTCATCATGATTGCGGCGAGCGGAACGGGAATGGAATGATCAGAATGACGACATTGTCTGCAACAGACAGCGCCATAGGATTCAAAACGCTATTCGATTATTCCTAGTATAGTTTAGCGATTCACCATAAAGCTCAGGAACACGTAGCCACATAAACACAGAATCACATAAGCACATAAACACATAAGCATAGAAGCTCACACAGGCTAACCTAATTACATATGTTACACGTATTCACCTATCCTTCATAGTAGCGTATAACGATTGAGTACAGCGATTGCGAGTACACAACGAGTAGGATAGCATAAGCGAGTAACATAGCATGCGATCATCCACGAGTAGCAACGATTCGTTAATGTTTTAAGATAAATGTGCAGTGCGGGTTGTGTGTGTCGATATAAGCGAGGAGCGAAAAGCGTATAAACCACCAAAAATCGAAACACATGAATAGGTAAAACCACATAAAACACATAAAATCAACATCAAAGTGACAAATCTCGGGGTCAGCAATTGCGGCTCAGAATCGAAACATATAAAAATCGAAAATAGATTGTCTGCGGCTGAAAGACGTCGACTACCCAAAGTGATTCGACTATTCACAAGGACTTTTGGTGCACACTTTTGGCTTTCAAGACTGTGCTCTCGCCTCGATTTGTGCGATCGGCACGCATCCTTCTAGCTATGGTGTGTCCTTAAGTCGTTGGAGTCCGTCGAGACTTTGGTGAGAGTTTTGTAAAAACCACATTAGAGAATAGAACGAGTTATCAAGGTTCGGGTTTCACTCCTAGCTTAGCGACTACATTCTTGTTTTGAGGAAATAGAGGAGAAAATCCGCGTTAAAGTACGGATTTCACTCCTGATTCAACGTAAATTCTCCTATTATAGCAAAAGTAGCAATTCAAACGAGTAATTTGGTTGAGAGTTTGCGTTTTTCACGCCTAATCTTAACCAGATCATCCGTTTGTGTGTGTAATCAGCCTTAGGAAAGGCTGATCTTGCGCAGAACTGTAGTATGCGATGTTTGCGCAAGTGCGTAGTGTACAACGAGTTCGAGCGAGAAATAGCTAGTAAGCTCGTACAAAACCCCTACTGGGCATGCACAAGTCGGTTTGTTGGTTCTTAGACTATAGACTAGGTCGTTTTTAAGACATCGACCCGGACTAGGTCCAGTCTTGCCTAATTCCCTATAGTTATGGCTCTGATACCAATCTGTCAGACCCCAACCGATGACAGAAACATCGGGGCATGGCACTGAGCGAAACAGATTGTCCAAGAGAATCCATAACAACTATTCGTTATAATATATTAAGGTTCATGTCCCATACCACAAACATATAAAATAAAAATAGTTATTACAGACATTGTTCTCAAAGACAAATATCCATTCCGAGAACTCAAATTTTATTTAGTTTGTTTCTAGACCCCATCCAAGCTTGGTTCATCAAACAGCAGACAAACATCCTAAGCACCTGCCACATACGTTAAAATAGAGGTCATTACACATAGTGTAAAGGTGAGCATACAAGTTTGATAGTATAATAGAGTTCGAAATCGTTTACGTATAACCAGCATGTACAACGTATAATGTGAAGCATGTAAGTTATCGACAAAGATCCTATCAATACCAATGACTGCGATTTGACTGCGAGTAGCGAGTGCACATCACATGTTCACCATTGAGAACACGTGAAGTATTGTCCTTAACAACCCATGAGTGAACATGTGCTGAGTCCAAACTATAGTCAATCGTTGCTAAGGCAGGTTGACAGCAATCAATGTGTAAACATGACAAACATGCATTCACCGAGTCACGTATAACATGCAATATTGGTTAGCGTTTAAATAGTGTTTACGTTATGTGTTCGATGTGATTTAGAATAAGTAACGTATGTAACACCCAAAAGTGCATAAAGCAAAAAGGGATCGAGTATACTCACAGATTGTGTTTAACAGGTAAACACTCTCTTGGATTGAAGGGAGCGCTGAGAGAGATTAGCCTGAATAGTTAACGATAGCATAAGCGAAGAGCGGTGCGTAAAACGGTGAAAAGTACCAAGTGTCGGATGGTAATCCGTTCAGATGGCAATCCGATCGGATGGCCAGTCGACTGGATGTCAATCCGTTCGGATGGTCATCCGATAGGATGGCCATTCGATTGGATTGAAACTCGTTTGGTAAGGATGTGTTTGTGTATGATGGCTTTGAAGTTTTCGTTGTAGCATTTTGAAAATAGAGAAGTATCCCTACCCTTCAGGTCGATCGATCGGACCGCAGTCCGGTCGGATAGCGATCCGATTGGCAGGACACTTAGTGAGAACAAGTTCACAGCAGGATTGTCACTCGATCGGATGGCAATCCGATCGGTTGGTAATCCGTTAGTTACTGATGATCCTTGAAAATTATAAAATGATTAAGTGTCGAAGTTCCAAATGTCACACGGTTGGATGGTCGTTCGATCGGATGGCTATCCGATCGGATAGTAATCCGTTCGACATTTAGAACCTTGAAAGTTTGAATGAAAAGTTTAAGTGTGGAACCAAGCGCAAGCCGATCGGATGGCTGTCCGATCGAATGGCATTCCGATCGCGATCGGACGGCAATCCGTCCCAACGACCTGATCGTCTTGGCACTTGATTATTTTGAAAGGTTTTGCAGTTTTGATCGAGACCGTGTGATAACGCGCTAAACAATAGAAACCCCATCTTGACCCAAGTGATCCGATCGAACAGGAACCACCCTAGCCCGATCAGCTCACTGTTCGAGACGGTTGTTCATGTTTAACCTGGAATCAGTTGTCTCTTGGATAGAATTCAGATCTTGAACTAACACATCACTAAGAAAGAGTAGATGATCAGAACGAGCTCCGATTCTATCGGTTTTGAGTGCATTGAGTGTAAAAGAGTTGAAAGAAAGTTGGAAAACCTTCTTTTAATCCGTTCAACCATGAATATGTGTAGATCTATGCGAAAATATTGATTATTCATGTGGAAATCCTTCAGATCTAAGTTGTTCTTGGTGGAATGAAGCCAAACCTTGAAGTTCATAAGAACTCCATGATGACATCACCCTAGAACACCTCAAATCCGGTGATTTCACGGTTAAAAGTTAAGATTCAAAGATGAAAATGATGAAGAAGTGTGTGTAGATCATAGAAGTACAAGATTTAGGTTGGAAACTTACAAGAATCGCGAGAAATCGAGAGAAAAGAGAGCTTGAGTGCGGCTGGTTCGAGTGAGGAGTTGTCACATCACAAATGATGTGACAGGAGGGTATTTATAGGGTTTCCTAAAATGGAAAGTGATGAAGTGTCGGATTGGTCACCGATCGGATGGCAGTCCGATGGCAATCCGATCGGATGGCAATCCGATCGGATGGCCACTCGATCGGTTGGCCACTCGATCCAGGTGTCCGCGTGCGTTGAGTTTTGTCGTTTCGATTCGCGTGTTGAGCGTTGTGATGCGATTCGAGTGAGCGATGCGATAATATTACCCATTAGTTACACAAATAACCTAACTACTATATCTAACATACAATCACTATAAATAACTTGCATTTAGCGTTTGCGATTCTATTGCGATGTGATAGAACTGTGATTGCGATTAACACCTCAATATAAACATAACATACACAAGTAACACATAAATAGCACACACACGTAAAACAATATCCAGAACACATAATTCGATTTGCGATGCGATAACGATTAGCGATAAGTCGATTAGCGATTAATATGCGATTAAACCTCGATTATTAATAGATACTCCACATAATACAACTAAAATAAATAACTAATAGATTCGATTACAAGTCAAAGAAGTCAAAACAGTAGTTGAGCAAGGAGTGACAGATCGCAATTAGCAATCTTTTCTTCCTTTGACTTTAATCTTGACTTTGACTTTCGAAACACGGGGTGTTACATGTAGCTAAAGGGTACACTCAAACATATGGAATTGACTACTCAGAAACCTTCTCACCAGTAGCCAAGATTAACACCATAAGAGTTCTCTTCTCAATAGCTGCATATGAAAATTGGCCACTTCATCAATTTGACGTAAAGAACGACTTTTTGCATGGGGAGTTGAATGAAGAAATATATGTGGAAGCTCCTCCCGGTTTTGCGATAGGTTTCAAGGAAGGAGAAGTATGTCGGTTACAAAATCTCTCAACGGTCTAAAGCAATCTCCTCGAGCTTGGTTTGGCAGGTTTACGCTTGTAATGAAGGGATACAGATTCGGACAGAGCAACTCGGACCATACCCTGTTCCTTAAAAAAGAGGAAAACTTGTAACGTGTCTAATTATTTATGTTGATGACATGATCATTACAGGTAACGATAAGGAATACATGACAAGATTAAAAGAGAACCTGTTCCAAGAATTCAAAATGAAAGACTTGGGAAGACTGGAGTTCTTCCTTGGCATTGAAGTACATAGGTCCAAACAAAGAATCTTTATTTGTCAGAAAAAATACATCCTGGACTTGCTAGCTGAGACAGGGATGATCGATTGTAAACCTGCGGACACACCAATGGTGGTGAATCATAAACTTCAGATGGAGGAAGGAGCAAAACTAGCTAACAAAGAGAGGTATCAACGGCTAGTAGGGAAGTTGATATATCTTTCACACACAAGACCAGACATAGCATATGCAGTGCGTGTTGTTAGTCAGTTCGTGCATCAGCCTCAAGTATGACCCATGGAAGCAATATGGAGAGTCATAAAATATCTCAAAGGAACAATTAGTCATGGAGTCATCTTTAAAGCAAACGAACATCTAGAGATTCAAGGGTACACTGAAAAAGATTGGGCAGGAGATAAAGGGGACCGAAGATCAACATCAGGATATTTTAGGGGTGAGCAAAAGGAAAAACCCGACCCTACCCGACCATTACCCGACCCGACCCGAGAACCGATCAAACATAAAATACAGAACCGATTCACTACCCTAAATATAAGGTCGGTTCAGGTCTATAGGTCCAAGTCAGGTTTCACCATGTAAAGAACCGAGAACCGACCCGACCCGACCTTATTTTATATGAAAAATTGAAACCAATCTAAATACCTAGGTACTTGGGTTCGGGTCAAGTTGGGTATATTTTCGGTTAGGTTCTCGATTATTTTCGGTCCGGACCTAAACTTGCTCACCCCTAGGATATTTCACCTTAGTAGGAGGAAATTTAGTTACCTGGAGGAGTAAGAAGCAAAAAGGTTGTTGCTTTATCTAGTGCAGAAGCTGAGTTTCGAGGGATAGCACGAGGCTTGACAGAAATACTATGGATACGGAAGCTCCTTACTGAAGTCGGTTTTCCTCCAGCAGAACCAAGCAAAATCATGTGTGATAATAAAACAACTATTCAGATCTTAGAAATCCAGTTCAACGCAATCGTACGAAGCATATAGAAGTAGATTGACACTTCATTAAAGAGAAACTTGAAACTGGAATTCTTGAATTACAATTTGTGCAATCTGAAGATCAACTAGCAGATATCCTAACGAAGGCAGTAAATGAAAGAATATTCAGCACATGTCTAAGCAAGTTGAGCATTGGTGATCTCACTACTCAACTTGAGGGGGAGTGTTAAAAAGGAAAGGATTGTGAATGCATTATTTTAGGATCAGATCAATTATCATCTCCCAATCTTAGCCTTGACAATCATCGACAACCTGTTTTCCAGCTCCAACCATTTAATGTGTTTCCTTGTTTGGATCATTGTATATGCATATAAATAAGCTTTTTTGCTTCTTTGTAAAACACACAACAACCAATACAATATTTCTCCAATAAAGACTAGAGGTTGTTGACCTTTTGCTCGTTTAGGTCGGAGGTGTGTTTTAATGAAGTTTTCTAAGAAAAAAAAAACTCTAAATGGTGAAACATACTTTGGTAATTAGCATAGCATGAGTTTCGAAAAACAAAACAGAACTGAGAAATGGTCTTGGTTGGTATTGTTGAGTGTTGGCTTTTACTATCTTGTAAATTATTTTTCCAATGCGAGTCAGTCAACCATTCCTTTCATCTCTCTCTCTATTCCAACAGAAAAGATGTATCATAAAACTGTTGTCTCCCTAACAGTGTGTATATTATTTGAATACAGCCCCGCTTGCGGTCTGCTCATATAATGTAATATATGTGTGGGCGCTCGGGGGGGCAAAAGCAAAAGTGCACTAATTTTTAACGTTATTTTACTAATTTCGTGAAAATAACGTTAAAAAGAGGGGATCGTTAATCAGGCATCATGTGGTGGCGTTGATAGCCGAAAGACAAGGGGGTACATGCACCAATTGGCGTTTGTCTCAATTGCTGAGTGTTATGTGCCTTATGTCCAAGGCTTGATGCAAAACCACAATCGAGCCGGGGGTCTCATTGGAAGCAGCCTCTCTATTCCTACGGGGTAGAGGTAAGGCTGTCTACATCCCACCCTCCTCAGACCCTACCTTAGCCTTTGCTATTGGTGGGATATACTGAGTACGATGATGATGATGATGATGTTCAACTACAATAAATCTAAGTTTGTTTAACTAATCATTTTGACTTTAAATAAACAGTTTTAGACGTGCCTCTAACAAACAATCTTGATTTACGTAATTGTTGCTACACCGATCCATCCGATTGGAGATCAGGATTGCAGCTGAGTAGATGAATCACCACACTTCGCTTCTACGTCTAGTACTAAGTATGTAAAACCATGATCAACTCGTTAGAAGGTGTCCAATGTCAAAACCTCGGGACCATCCTCTGACATTCAAGTTAGTATTGATTCATGTATTAGGCAGGGAGATAAATGGGCTAGGATGTTGATGGACCTTCATGTATTAGGCCTCTACCTCTTGGACCGGGTCTAGTGTTAGTTAGAACTTAGAATTATACTCTACATTAATCTTAAAAAGTCAAGATTTTCACACACTTTATTATCTTATTATTAAAATCTTATACTAACATCATCTCTTATAATTGTATTGCAACTAATTATAAAAAAAAAATTAATTATTTAAGTTTAATCTATTTTCAAACAACCCTATGGTACAACGAAAGTCTTTGCCATAGTTAGGTGGGACTGCTCACCATCTTTTGTCAGTACTTTCAACCTTTTGAGTCTGTCAGAGCCACAAACAAACCCTTAAAGAAGCAGAAAAAAACCACAATCTTTTCACAAGCTTTCTATCTTTATCATTTTCTTTGATTCACTCTTTGTTGTTTCTTAAGATGAGGTCAATCATGGCTGCTAAAACCCCTCAAGACACTTCCTTTTCATTCTCAAGAAGATACTTCCACTGGAAAAAGAAAGATGAAGGAGAAGATGATGAAGATGAAACCCTCCATTTTCGGTCATCATCACTCGCCTGCGTTGTAACCGCAGACGACATGAATCTGGATGACCACCACCTTAACGTACAGGCGCCCCAGATACTACCTGGGGCACCTCGGAGAAAGAAACATGCAATCATGCCGGTTTCTTTTCTCCGGTCGGCTCTTACTTTTGGTAAAAGTAACAAAACTAAAAGCCGACATAAAACTAAACCTAGTTTAGGTAAAACAACCAAAATAGTCGGTACCCTTTTCGGGTATCGCAGTGGTCATGTCCATATTGCATTCCAAGAAGATCCGAAGCTGGGGCCGGCCTTTCTGGTCGAGCTAGCCACCCCAACCAGCTTCTTGATCCGAGAAATGGCATCCGGGTTGGTTCGGATAGCGTTGGAATGCGATAAAAAGACCGCAAACAAGAAGGGGTTTAAGCTGCTGGATGAGCCACTTTGGAGAACATATTGCAATGGCAAGAAATGTGGTTATGCAATGAGGCGTGATTGTGGGCCGGATGAATGGAAAGTGTTCAATTCTGTTGGGCCGATTACTATGGGCGCCGGAGTGTTGCCGGAGGGCGGCGGAGATGGTGGTGGTGAAGGAGAGTTGATGTATATGAGAGCAAGTTTTGAGAGGATTATGGGGTCAAAAGATAGTGAAGCATATTACATGATGAATCCAGAAAACAATGGAGGACCAGAACTTAGTATTTATCTTATTAGAGTTTGATATTTGAGTCTTTAAACTGTTAATGTAAGCCTTGGGCTTTCCTATGTATCATGAAGATTTGGTTGTTCATGTGTTTCCCATATAAGTTATAATACTAAGATAAGTTAATTATGGTTTTTGTGTATCTGTTTTGGTCAAATTCTAAATTTTAGTTTTTCTTGAACTGTAAATTTGGATCACTGACCGAGGGATCACTGAAGTATCATTCGTGTTTTTTTTTTTTTTCGCTAAGTTGGTTTGTTGTTTTCATTTCTTGACATGTGAATCCATGAGGGTAACTGTGTTTGTTTGACAGCCGAAACAAACCAAGTTAACAAATAGAGGTAGTTTAAGCGACAGAAATGACAAGAAATAGAAACCATAGTCACGGACACTCGTAGGTAAAAAAGAACAAAAAATTTGGTCAAACAACAAGGTCGAAAACTGTAATGAACTCTACTAGGATTCTTTAACTTAAAATCTTCTAATTTTGTGATAAAATATAAATAAGATTGTTTTATTGATTGTAATCATTTACGTGTTTAATCACGTCGTGATTTATAAGGTATGCATGATGGGTGTTTATGACTTTATGTGATGTAAAATTGGACAATCAATGACTACTTTAGCGGTTCATCATGAATTTTTTTTAACGGCAATGATAATTATATTATAATTATATATTTTAACATATAAAGAATAAATCGTTCATCATGTATTCACATGTCTCATTTCATGCATTTGGGAACGCACGCTTGCCCAAAAAGCGGTCTTTGTGGACACATAATCAAGGTTAGGGATTTTGATTATATCTACTTTTTATATTTATATGTGGATATGTGAGGTTGGCATTAGAGACATGAAACGATTGAAAATTGCAAGAGGGAAATATTTAAAACTTATTCTAAAAAAAATCATTTGTTTACAACGTACGTGATATTAGGTGACACATCCTTGATTACCGAACTCGTTTTCATGCATCAAAATAAAATATTTTAATATATCATAAAACTTCGAAATATTTCATTTTAAAAAATATAATAAATATTATATTGAAATTGTTAGAAACTTGTAATTACCTATATATTAAAATTACAATTGAATGAATAGTAATAACACTAAGAGATGAGCAAATGTTATTGGGTTCCGCCGTACCGGTACCGATATCGATATCAAATTTACTAAATTGGGTGTATTTTCGGTACCGGTTCGACACCGGTATTCACTGGTTTTTACCCTCAAATACCGGTTCCGTACCAATACCGTACCGTACCAGGTATATTCGGTACCGGTACCCATTTTTGAGAGATTTCGGTAATGGTATTTTCGGTACCGGTTAGTACCGAGCTTATCAAATCCTGTACCAACGTAGAAATGCAGGTAATTGCACCGTTTAGATTACTTTTCATACACACATTAAGTAAACTGTATTTCGTTTGAATGAGGTTTTTTATACACAACAACTTATTTTGCTTTAAAATTAACTTGGATATTTATATTATTGATGAGCAAATCGTATCAAATCCTTTAATCAAACCGGTATCGTATCGGTACCAAATTTACTATACCAAATCATTTTCGGTACCAATTTGGTACCCACCTTTTGGCGTTCTCAGAATTGTTACTTTCGGTTCGACACCGGTCTAGCACCATACCTATATTTATTAATTTTTACTTTCAAATACCATACTGTATTGTATCGAGCATTTTTTATGCCGGTACTTAATTTCGATGATTTTCTGGATCGGTACTTTCAGTGCCGTTACTGGTACCGAGCTCATCCATATTTTAACGTGTTAGCACCGTAATAACTGAACTGAAAACAACCGAATTTACAACGTGTAGGACGTGTGTCGCAACCTCCGATCCCTTATTTGTCCCGGGAACGGGCGGACGCGAACTCAGTAGTGGTGGTATCAGACTTGTTAATTTGGCAGCGGAAATTACATCAGGACCGTAGTTAGAAAATGTTTATCAGAGTAAAACCATCATATTTAATATTAATAATTACATGGGCAAAACCCAAGTTTCTTATTACAATACATTTATAGGGATAAACCCTATTTTATTGAATTTAAAACATCGTTTATTAGGTAACTTTTATAGCCACATTTTTCCCAAGCCTTCAGTGCTCTCCAGCTGGCTTTTTACTAATTGGCTCTCACATTGTGTTACCTGAAATGTGTTTTAAAAACATTTGTAAGTGGGAAATACTGGTGAGTGAATCTCAGTTTAATCAAGAAACATTTTATCAATTAAAACAGTATTGAGAGCGATCACATTGTTTATATCTACACAATTACTCATTCAGTACTGTCAATCCTGACTTGTGGGTCATATTACACATTGGCTAACTCGTTGTCCAATGGTAACGTACTGTCATCCCCGACTTACTACTCACAAGATAGTAAATTTTGTATACAAAACCCCAACATACCGGCAGTAATTGAAGAACTACAAAGACTCAATCACCGCTTAATCACATTGTTAAATATTTAAGGTTTTGTAAAACATTACAAAAAGATTAACAAAAAGAGGATAAACTCACATTGCTATCTTAGACTTCGCGTAAGGGTTTCCTGGATATAATCTATAATTTATACAAATGTACCTAGGTTAGTATCATAACCCTTTGAAATTATTAATGATACCCTCCCCGAGACGACATTCCAACAACTACGTCGGGCAGAACCACGACAGTTGTTACGGAACCCTAAATCAATCGGGCATCGTATCTACTACGAAACTGGGTTTATAATACTTACAACGGAGCAGAACCTCGCTAATTAGGGGTATAATACCCGCGTATTATAAGCCTACTACAGAAATTGTGATTGAGAATGAAAGGAATGAGCGACGGAAAACGAAAACCCGTTGCCTGCTTATATAGGTGCTGATATTAGACTCCCACACGCCCCGCGTAAAACACAGGCAAGGCTTACGCGGCCCGCGTCAAAGCTGGGTCAACGCGTAGCTTGTCCCGGTCATGATCTAGACCCGCCACGATGTCGACACGTGTCGGCTCAGGGTGTTGTCGTGTTATTCATCTCTCGCGGCCCGCGTTAACTAAACGGGAACTCTTACCCGGCCCGCTTGAACTAAAGAAATCAACGATATCAGGTTTCAACCCTGATACCGCCCGCGTAAAAGCTTGGGGTGGGTCTACGCGGCCCGCCTTAACCTAATAATCAGATTTTAAATTTTATTTTTAAAGCTATATCGTATTTCGGGCTCGGTTTTCACATACGGGTGTATTTAAAGACATATAAGGGTATTTTAAAATATACTAGGGTGTCGGTTTTACCGTGGGTTGTTACATTCTCCCCACCTTGTTTTAGAGCTCGTCCTCGAGATCTACTGGAATAAATGTGGATATTTCTTTTGCATTTCAGATTCAAGCTCCCATGTGTATTCAGGTCCTCTTTTGGAGTCCCACTTCACTTTGACCAGAACTAATCTCTTATGCTTGAGATTCTTGACTTTCCTGTCTTCAATTTGTAGAGGCCTTTCTACAAATTTGAGTTGTTCATTTATCTCTATATCCTTAAGAGGTACTATTAGTGATTCATTAGCTAAACACTTTTTGAGATTTGATACATGAAATACATCATGTATTCCCGCCATTTCCTCGGGCAGATGTAGCTGATAGGCTACAGGTCCTATTCTCCTAATAATCTCAAAAGGTCCAATATACCTGGGACTTAGCTTTCCCCTTTTGATGAATCTTACCACTCCTTTCCAAGGAGAGACTTTCAACAATACTTTATCTCCTACTTGAAACTCCAATGGCTTGCGTCGGTTATCGGCATAGCTCTTTTGTCGATCACGTGCTGCTTTCAGTCGTTCCTTGACTTGAATAATCTTGTCGGTTGTTTCATGCACTATCTCAGGTCCAGATAGTTGCTTCTCCCCAATTTCTGCCCAACAGACTGGGGTTCGGCACTTTCGTCCATAAAGTGCTTCGAATGGTGCAACATTGATACTTGTGTGATAACTATTATTATAAGAAAATTCTATTAAAGGTAAGTGATCATCCCAATTACCTCCGAAATCAATTACACAAGCTCTAAGCATATCTTCCATTGTATGAATTGTCATTTCGCTTTGTCCATCCGTTTGAGGATGATAAGTTGTGCTCAATTTTAACTTGGTTCCCATTGCTTTTTGGAAACTTGACAAAAAATGAGAGGTAAATCGGCTATCTCTATCAGAAACAATTGATAAAGGAATGCCATGTAAAGAAACAATTTCATTTACATATAATTTAGCTAATTGTTCCATACTGAAAGTTTCTTTCTGTCACACCCCGATATTTTCACGTATTACAGGTGGGCCCGGTGGGGAGTATCATGACGTAGTTGATATCATCATAGTCAAACAACACAATTTAAATGCACAGCGGAAGCAAAAGATAATTATATTACAACCGAATGAGAATATCAAAGTATTACAACCGGTATATAAAGGATCCATAGGCGGATCAAATAAAAGAAAACTGTTCAACAGACTTTAGGCATCTAGAACTTGCAAGATTCCCTATTGACGCCCTGAGCTCCCAACCAATTACGTACAGTACCTGTCACTTAACCTTTTTGGAAAATACGTCAGTTTACACTGGTAAATACAATTAACTGACTCATTTTGAAAATGTTTAAGAAAATTGATTTGAATGCACAAGGCACAAAAATTCTTTTATAACCTGGGACAATTTTATTAATAAAAATCTTGTATCCGATTTACATGGTTGTCCAACATTTAGGGCCGGTGATTTTACAAGCCGGTCAAGATTAATAGACACACCACAAATATAATCTCACAAGAAGACACCCTTACGAGTGAGTATATCTTTTACATACACAACAGGAGGTGTTATGCCTATACCTTGTGCTTAAGTTGTGGCCATTCACTTTTTAAATGAGCCAAGGATATCCAGGACACGGTCATTAACCCCTAATGTTATTTGTTATCAATCAATACAGATTAAAATGGGATTATGCAATTTAATCATCCCCGATTAAAAGGTTTCTACACCCGACCAAGCGGTATTTTTATAATACCGTATCCCAAGTCCGTATAGGGAAAATAAGTTAAAAGTATCCACCTGAGCTAGCAATGCAATTTATACTCAGCCGTATATTCTAATCAGCAAGCACGAGTACTTCTACTGGGGCTCTTAATCTGGAACGAAGGTTTTATTAACCTATTAGATTCCTAACGGGTCTTATTTAAGTCGTAACTTAGACCGGTTAGTTTTAAGGAAAGGTTTACGGTTCAAAACGCATGATTAAGCGAAGACCGGAATAGAATGTGATTTAGACCTGAAAAGTTTGGAGACTTGTATAATATGGGTAAACTAAACACATTCTGGATTTTGAGGCAAAAATGATAAGGTTTGACCCGTTTTGGTCAATTTATGCAAACTAGTTACATAAACCGATCCGAACGCGAAATATGCGTAACGGGTAACCATAAGATTCATATACATGTTTCCTAAGTTAATATTCCTTAAAAATGTTGTGATATCAGTAAGATACCTTCCGTTATGCCCAAAACGAATTTAAAACCAATTTATGCCCCGTAGGGGTATTTTGGTCATTTTAAAGGTTATAAGAGAGGTTAAATGATAATCTGATGTTCTGGTCTAAAATGATCAGTAAATATATTTATTTTAATAAGTTATATCAGTAGGCTATCTCACATATGTGAAATTTATCATTTATGGCCAAACTATGCACCGTAGGGGCATTTTGGTCATTTCACATATGCTTTAAAGGTCAATTTTGCAAATCTGAGTTCCGGGTTTGATGTAATCAGTAAAATACTTAATTTAATAAGTTATAACAGTAAGGTATCAAGTTTCATATTTATAAAATGGTCTTGATACATACTATGCGTTAAAAACGCTAAAAAAGGCGATTTGGAGCCATTTCCGGGTTTTCAAAGGAAGGCTGATATTTTTATTATTCCGGAAGGCTCAAAATATTTTATTTATTATATTAGATCAGTAGAAAAATGTTTGGGGTCAAAAGGATTTGCAAAACTCATTTTATAGCCCGAAAGGGTAAAACCGGCAATACCGAAATAAGCTTAGAACTCTATGTTATGCTCAGCCTTAAAATAAATAAAAATCTTCAAAAATCCCAAAATATTATATTATATCAGTGGGTAAAAATTTTGGTATCAAATATTGGGTTTAGATAGGCTATACGCTAATTACGCCGTTTAATTAATAAAAAGCGTTCTAATTACGCTATTGAGCATAACTCTTAATCTAGACCTCAAACTGACGTGAGATTTTAGGGACATGTTTATAATTCAGTAACAAAGATTATTGTCCTCTCACATTTCCAAAATTCTCGTTTTAAGGTCAAATGGGCATAATAGTCAACATTAGGCATTTAACGGAAACGTGCATATGAATCGGACAATCAACGAGCCAAGAAGTATAATCACAGAGGGTTATACTTATATGAAACTTGGTCCTAATAAGGCTCTAAGGCATTTCTAAACCATGCTCAAGCGGGTCAGAACTGAAAGTCAAAGCAGGAGTCAAACTATGCGACTTTCGATCCCGAACCGAGCCTAAACTGAAAATTGTCGAGTTGAACATGTTTAGACATGTTCTTACATTAATTACCAAGTTATATCAATGACAAAACAGGTTGCATGGCTTCTACATTGCTAATTATGTGTTTATTTGCAAAATTGCTTCCTGTTGACTTTTTAAGATCAAGTTTGACCCGACAATTGACCTACTTAGAGTGAGAATCAGAGGGTGCCCCTTTAAGGGTTTATTGCCCACATAATTACCAACTCATAGGTACTTTCAATTTGTAATTTGACTGGACAAATTAAGATTAATGACGAAGTCAAACCTTAATTATGACGGTTTGACTTTAGGCTAATAAACTAATCAAAACTGAATTAAGGAAGGTTAATGATACGTACAAGGGTCCTAAGCACGACTAGAGATCACTAGGAAGGGGTCTTGAGCTCCAGGAACCTCCAGGAAGTGAGTTGTGAAGTTTTCAAGTGGGTGATCAACATGGTGCAACATGAGGGTTCTTATATAGGAGCTTAAATGCCATAAGATCACGCCAAACAAATCTATGGGATGATTCTTGATCATCCCAAGTGTCCCTAGGCCCCTAAAAACTATCAAACAAGCCCCTTGAATCGAAAAATGGTGAATTGAGGCAGTGTGACCGGCTGGAACAGGCAGGTGTGAAGTTTCTGATGCTGGGCATGGCTTACGGACCGTAAGGGTCCCAGCCATACGGTCCGTAAGGACCAGGCCAGCTCACTAGAACTTTTAAAAGTTGACATATTTGGCCCCTGGTCCTCCCAAACTTGATTTTAACATGGTTTCTTGCACTTGTAACCCCCAAACTTGACTTTTAAGGACTCCAAGTCATAAACCAACTTTGTTAAGTCCCCGGTTATTCATACGATCACCGAAAAGTCTTAAATTTCAACGTTGACGCTTTTAACCCCTTGTATACGAATTTTGTCATAACTTTCTCGTACTTTATCGGAACCTTGTGAAATTTTAATCACTTATTCTAGTGAGCATAATTAATCACTACAAAGCTTTGGGTTTGCAAAAAGGTCACTCAGAGGTATACTTTAAACATGTTGACACTTTTAGCCCCTTATAATTGCAAAGTTGCGCGTAACGTCACTTAGAGGCACAAAAGCCTTGGACGGCCAACGATTGGCATTCCCGAGAGTATAATCAAATATCATGAAGCTCTCGGATTGTTAAAAGGTCACTCAGAGGTAAGAATTAACATGTTGACACTTTTAACCCTTTATTGCGCACCCTTTCAATTATTTACACAAATGGCTATACTTGATCAACAGGTGGCCCATTTGTGAATATAAAACCATAAAAGGTTATTTAGAAGCTTATTTTAGGTATGTTAATACTTCCAGTTCTTTCTTAATCAATGTTTTCGATTTTTCGAAAAATTAGTCCCTTAATTTCAAGGTTTGACTTTATTAGGGTTTATTACACGTGTCAATACATCATTGGACGTGATTTTTACGAGGTGTTACACTTTCATTGGTAGGAAATGAGCTGACTTGGTTAGCCTATCTACAATCACCCAGATTGTATCATTTCCTTTCTTTGTTTTGGGTAATTTAGTAACAAAATCCATTGTTATTAATTCCCATTTCCACACTGGCATTTCTAACTGTTGTAGCAATCCTGAGGGTTTCTGGTGTTCAGCTTTGACTTGTGAACAAGTTAAACATTTAGAAACATAGGCTGCTATGTCCTTTTTCATTCCTATCCACCAGAAATTTTTCCTTAAATCCTGGTACATTTTATCATTTCCTGGATGCATCGTATATTTAGACTTATTGGCTTCTTCTAATATACGATTACGCATGTTTCCTAATTTAGGTATCCATATTCTCTTTTTATGGAACCTCCAAATTCCATCAGTTCCTTGTTCTAATTCTTTTAGCATACCTTTTATTTTTTCAGAATCATCCTTGATTACTGATTCTTGTGTTTCTCTTATCTGATCATTTAAATCTACTTGTAGATTTAATTTGAGAGAACGTACCCTTTTTGGCTTTTCATGGTACTTTCAGCTTAAAGCATCTGCCACTACATTTGCTTTTCCTTCATGATACTGGATATTACAATCCTAATCACTAAGCATTTCCATCCAGCGTCTTTGTCTCATATTCAACTCCTTTTGCTTAAAAATATACCTTAAACTCTTATGATCAGTGAACACGGTAAACTTACTACCATAAAGGTAATGTCTCCAAATCTTAAGAGCAAAAATTATAGCTCCTAACTCTAATCATGGGTTGAATAATTCTCTTCATGATTTTTAAGTTGTCTAGATGCGTAAGCTATAACCTTTTGTCATTGCATCAATACACATCCATAACCTAATTTGGAAGCGTCACAATAGACTACAAAATCTTCAGTTCCTTCTGGTAATGCTAATATGGGTGTATTTGTTAATCTTTGCTTAAGAATTCTAAATGCTTCTTCTTGTTTTAATCCCCATTCAAACTTAACAGATTTACAGGTTAGCTTAGTTAAAGGAATGGCTATTCTAGAGAAATCTTGAATAAATCTTCTATAATAACCGGCTAATCCTAAGAAACTTCTAACCTCGGTTGGTGACTCAGGGGTTTTCCATTTAGTAATCGCCTCGATTTTTGTGGGATCCACATGAATTCCTTCATGATTGACTAGGTGTCCAAGAAACAGTACCTGTTCTAACCAAAATTCGCACTTAGAAAATTTAGCATAAAGCTTTTCCTTTCTTAATAAACTTAAAAGTGCGTGCAAATGCTTTGCATGATCTTCTTTATTCTTAGAGTAAATGAGAATATCATCTATGAAAAAAAATTATGAATTTATCCAAATATGGCTTACATATTCGGTTCATCATGTCCATAAATG
This sequence comes from Helianthus tuberosus, assembly GCA_030545235.1. NCBI lineage: Eukaryota > Viridiplantae > Streptophyta > Magnoliopsida > Asterales > Asteraceae > Helianthus > Helianthus tuberosus. The sequence continues at coordinate 31,693,951 of CM060436.1, forward strand.
CAGCTGGGGCATTGGTTAAACCAAATGGCATGACAGTAAATTCATAATGTCCATACCTTGTTCTGAATGCGGTTTTAGGAATATCCTCTTCCTGTACCTTTAATTGATGATATCCTGGCCTTAAATCGATTTTGGAGAAAAATCGAGCTCCTTGTAGTTGGTCAAACAGATCATCGATTCTCGGTAATGGGTACTGAAGAAACACTGACCTTGACGGTAGTATCCAATGAGGACTTCAACTATCAGTGATCCGAACGACTAACTGCAAAACAGAAACACCGTTAGGACTCGTTACAGGAATGGGGTTATTCCTGTAACCACCCTCCGGCGTGAGAATAAGTCTCGGTTTTGGGAGTATAAAAGTAGAGGAAGAGGAGAAAGTTATATGAGAATAAGATGATCTGTACCTTATACGTTTACCTCTATTTATAGTTTATCATTAGGGTTTTTCTTAACTTAGGATGGGCTCCTATAAGTTAGGGATTTGAATGATCTTCCCGAAAAGTTGGAGATTTGGTTGCGTGGCCTATCCATGTAGGATGGAATGTTCTAGAACAAATATTTATAATTATCTATTTATAATAAAATAATAGGTAATGACCGGGTTGGATTATCCGATTTGGGTCATACCTCGTCATGTCCCCCCAGTCCGAAGTTATGAAATAGAATTCATGAGATCGGACTAGAGAGAAAAAAGAAAGTATATCCTATTTAAGGAAAATATTATAGGCTAAAGTGCCATAATGTGTTATGAGAAAATGGCGGCGATGTGATAGGACGTGACAGTTAAGCCATCATTGGGATGACAATTTTGTTTACCCTGCTCTGACGCGTATGTCTGTCTGTTCACCTTTTCGAATTTGAAAAGTTACCGTATAAATATTACCCCTATGCCCGAGGGTTGAGTTCCATTTTCTCAGAACACCTTCTTTCACTCCCCCTTTTACAAACAAAATGGCCTCTAAAACTGTTGAATCCTCTTCCTCTGTCTCCGCTAGTTCCGAAACCCTGTTCTGCAAATGGGGAGTTGTGTCTTACAACAACCTTGTGCAAGATTACGGGATTAGGGCTGAGTGGAATCCCTTGTTACCATAAAAAACGGACACAGCATATCCATTGAAAGAGGGTAAAATCACGTTATTTAGTGATTTCTTCAAATTCTGCAATTTCCGGTTGCCCATCACCAAATTTTGCAAATCAGTGCTTGACTATTACCGCATTCACATTTCCCAACTGCATTTGCTAGGACTAGTGAAGCTTCGTCAGTTCGAATTTGCTTGTGTGGCTTTAGGGCATGTACCGGAACTCATTGTTTTTAGGGCTTTCTTTGTGCTTGTGTGGAAATCCCCCTTTTTCACATTTGATCGAAGAGACACTGAGGCTTCTTGTCTGAGGGAAATTCCTACCAGTTCCAGGGACAAGGATTGGAAAAAGAAATTTTTCTACATTGACAACTCTGTAATTCCCGGCGAGATGCATTGGAGAAACATGGGGCCGAAGGACAAAGTTAAGGACGACAGTCCTTCTGAAGATGCTTATTTTTCAAATGCCCTATATACAAGATTGTGTGGTCGCCCCTTCGAATGTATAGTAATCCCGGAAGGGGCCCTAGTAATGGCGGGGATGAGTCTGCTGTGGCGTGATATCAAAGAGTATCCCTCATTTCGAAGGGATGATGAAGGTATTCATATGCTTTGCTAATCTCGTATTCTGCCATTTTTGAAAATAACACATATGCACTTTTCAGGGGAATGGAGCTTATTTGACTTTGTTGACCCTCCGCGGCATCTGGTGTTGAGGGCCGCAGACCGCGTGCTTGGTGAACAGGAGCCTGATGTGTTAAAAATTCACCTCGATCAGTTTTTGCTACCCGTCCTGCCTGCGGATCCTATCGCCTACATTGCCCCCTTTAGCCTCAGCGGGGGTACTGACATTGTTCATCCAGAGAAGAAACCAACCCGGATAAAGATTACCGGGAGGAAATATATGGCGGCTGGGACGACCACATCGTCCGCTAGCGGTGCGGCGATTATCAAAGGTGATATTGTTACTACAACCGAAATCACAAGCCCCACCCATGTGTTGAAGAAATGAAAGACGTTTATTGCCCCTAAGCTAACTGAGTTTGAAGCCGTGCAAGCCGCCTGTGCCATACCAATTGGTATGCCTTGTACATCTTCAGTTTTTGTTATGAATTAGATGCTTTGTGTGACTAAAGTGTGTTTTTAATACAGGGACTACTGGCGCAGTTCAAACTTCACATGTGGCAGCCATGCCCTTGTCATCTGTGGGAGCGGTGCTTCCCATTGCAAGCAGCCAACCAGAGCCTATACCATCGGTGAGTCCGTCTACCACTGTTAGCTGCGCCATGCCGCCACCCGCACTCACCGCTGCTGTGACTGCAACAGCTAGTTCTATTTCCACGCCGCTGACTTCCAGTGTCATACCTTCCCCTTTGCTTGATTCTCCTTTGATTATTTTTTCCACTGTTGGGAAAGAGATTCCTGCCACATCCTCTACTCATGAGGCGACTAGTGCTGGGGACCGTGCCGCTAGCGATACTGGTGGGTCAAGCAGTGGCATTGCTGACGATGGGGCCCGCTTGGGGGATGATCTTTACTTGCCTACCATCAACTGGGATCCCAACAATCGGGATAAGCGCTACCAACCCCAGTGGAAAATTGCAGAGTCTTCTAGGTTGATCTTCCCTCCAGTGGTTCAACACTGGGTCGAGCGGGCTTATCCTCTAGCGGAGGTGGCATATGTTGAGGGGCTGAATAATGAGAACTTGATGAATTCTGCTATTATTGATTCTGTTAGTCAACCCTGGAGGCTTACAGAGATCCGACGTCGATGGATGCATGACAATAATGAGCTCCACCGGGCCCGGGCCGCTATTGAAGAACTTTCAGATGAGAAGTACCGCCTGGAGAGTCAACTTCAAGCCGCTGGATTGAGGGAGAGTTGGTTTGTATCGGAGAAAAACAAGGCCGAGGATGATTTGAAGAGGGTTACTGCTCACCTTGCCGAAGAGCGGCTTATGTGGGCTCGGGACCTAGCGGAAAATGACCGGGTTATCGCTCATGCTAAAAGCGTGCAGGAGGAGCTAGAGCGTAAAGCTGTTAGTGAGGCTCAGAAGGTAAGATCCGAAATGACTGCCCTTGTGGAAAAATTCCGAATTGACACTGATTTTGTGTCGCAGGTTCAGGAACGCTATCAAGCGTTGACCGTTGAGGTAGAAGCTTCGAATGCCAAGGCTCGGTCAAAACAGGCGGAGTTGGAGGAGTGGGAGGGGCAACTTAGAGAACTCCAACAGCGTTGTGATTCCCTTCTCCTGGAACGGAATACTCTTACCCAATCTTCCGCTACACGCCTAAAGGAGGTGGAGAGTGCCCTGGAGCAAGCAAATGTTGAAGTGGAGGGTCTAACCAATCAGCTGGCCGCTATGCGGGGCGACAGGAATTGGCTGATAACCAACGGGCTAGTAGGGGCGTTTGAATACCTTCGCCAATCAGCGCCCTTTACCTCTCTGATAGACCGTCTTTCTGCTGCTGCCTACCAATCCGGTCACCATAATGGCGTTTACCAAGGATACTTCGACTGTAAACAATCAGAAAACATTCCTTCTGATTTTCATGTGACTGGGGAAAATTTGAGGGTGAAATGGCTGATGCATTGGAGGCGGCATACAACGAGCCACTGCCTGGATATGCTGATTTAATGGACAAGGTGAATGAAGAGGGCATCGAATCTCTCCGTATGATGCTGGACCCTGCGGAAGAGTCTGAGGAAGCATAAGTAGTTTTGTTTTGTTCATGTGTCTTAAACATTTGTGTCGTTTGTAATAACACTGTTTAACCTTGGCTTTTGTGAAAATATCTACGTAGCTTGTCAGACATTTAATGCTAATCTCATGATGTATGCAGCCGCCCTTCTTCTGAAGTGTGGCGACTTGACCCGTAATGATTATTTACCATTAATGTTGCTGTTGTCATCTCTGTCAAAACTGTTTGCCCCTCTATAAATTGTGTTTCTTTTTTCCGAATTTGGTAACTAAAAAATATGAGTCGGAGAAGTTATAAGCAAAGACTTTCCGATATTTTCCGACGTTTGGATGCCGCCGATGGTCTGGTTCAACTACAAACTCTGGTGACAAAGTCGATGATTCGGAGGAGAAGAGGACCTAATGCTATTCCTTCCCGGGCGAATCGTGCATGCCAGAGTATTGTTTATGAGGATACTTTACCAGCTAACACTGGCATGGCACCACTATCAGCCGACAATCTGATGCAAATCGTTCCGGCCGATCATGTTCAACGTTGTCGTTTAGTGTACGAACGTCGTCATGGTGGTTATGCTGGAAAAGATTATGTCGATAACCCGGGGGTGGTAACTCCACTGGTGATTGGAGGATTGACTGATGACTTGACCATTGATCCCCGTGTGCTGGATTATGGTAAGGTGCAGCATACCCCTGCAGAGGTGATGGCGACCTGTTCCCACAAGTAGGTGTTAGAACATGTTCCTTTTTTGGTTCCCATGCGTTGGTTTTTTAACAATAGTGTAAGTCCCGTATAACCGGATCTTTCAATGATATCAAACAACACCACGTTTGTGCGGAATCCAAACTTGATGTGATTCAAGAATAAACACGAAAAATACGAAATATGAAGAACACAACGAATCACCTTTAAACACTTGCACACGATTCTATTACTATCAACTAGCAAAACCGTCTAGTACAAGTGCTCACAAACAATCGCCTTCCTCTAGCTCTCTCTAGAAATTCTTTAACAATGAGGTTCCAAAGGTTCAAACCTAAAAACAAGTTGAAAACTTGTTTATATACATGGACAAGCCCACTTCCCTACATGGGCTTCCCTTGGGCCTGCTTGGCCCACATGGCCTAAAGCTTGGCCCAAGTGACCTATAAAGGTCCACAACCTAATATAAACTAACCCGGTAAGACCCAGTTCATAACCATAGCTCGTTGTATTAATTTGATGCGTCAGTCTCACACTTTAGGGCCTAACAATCTCCCCCTAGACTGATGCCATCAAATTGTCTTCATACCATGAATTCAGCAACGTCTTCAACGAAGTCTATGGTTGTCTCTATGCTGCAGATGTTGTGGAAGTTCTTGACTTCTGAACTCTCAGCACTGGGTCTCTTTTCTTCAGCTCTTGTGGTTAGCTTCATATCAGGATCTCGGTCAGCTTTGCTTGAAAATCTTGTTAAAAAGAATGTGAGAGGAGGATTCTCAGCAGCTCTTTTCTTCTTTAATCTTTTTCTTTCAAGCAGATTCATGGTACTTCTTCAAATGTACTTTCACTGTCAGACGGCGTTTCGTATCCGGTTCTTCTGACTCAGGTACATCTTGTTATTGTGCCGCTTCAGGCTTCTTCAGCAACTAACAGCATCTCAGTCTTCATCAACCTCTGTTCTTGATTGAAATCAAGTTCTGCACATGCTCACAAACTCATAAGCAAACATTTCTTATGCAACAGAGGAACGTACCACATGAACACTAGGTACATCCAAGTATTTGTACTCAGATTTCACAATTTAAATTCTTTCAACTTTTGATGATCAGTCAAATCTTAAAGAACGGTTACATTTTTAATATTAAGAAAAACAAATAAGCACTCTATTTTTTGGATTTTTGAATTTTTCAAATTTTTTATTTTTAATTTAAGAACTAAAAACAAATAAAAACTCAAAATATAAACAAATAGGGACAAGTACTTGGTTTTGTGTAAGATAGTTTGTATGTATGTTTTGTTAAAATACCTATCTTTTGGTAGCGGTTGTTGTATCTATCACCAAGATACCCGCTTTCAGCGCTTTATATTTTGACCCTATTACTTATGTGTATGAAAATATTTTCGTGTTTAAGGGCACTGTTGTTTACCGCTTTGTGCAATTTGTTTGCGATGGTAAATTTATTGTATTTTTACGTAATGAGATAAAACAAAAGGAAATAACTTTTATTAAACTCGAAACTTAAATGAAAAGAAGCGACATCGCTGTGGATGGATTACACTCGTTTACTGAAAAAAAAAAAAAAGGAAAGTTTGATCTTGCTGTTAGGAGCAAGGCGTTACAGGTAACATTTTTTCAAGTGAGCAATGTTCCAGCTACGCGGTATGGCGGTTCCATCTAGCCTGGACAAACGGTAGGCCCCTTTGCCTAGATCTTCTTGAATAACAAAGGGGCCCTCCCAGTTGGGTCCCAGTTTTCCCGTGGGCTCCGCCCTACTGGATTCATTGTCTCGCATGACATAATCGCCTTCTTTAAAAGTATGCTGTGCCACGCGTTTGTTGTAGTACTTTTCCAATGTCTTTTTGTACTTTGCTTCATTAATGGCGGCGGCTTCACGCCTTTGCTCAAGCACGTCTAGACCCTCCCTTAGCAGCCTATCATTATTATTACCCGTGGTAAGGCGGCGTAGTGATGGCAACCCCACCTCGGCGGGTATCATTGCTTCCATACCATAGGTTAGGCTGAAAGGGGTTTCATTATTACTTGTCATGGGCATTGTTCGGTGCGCCCATAGGACATTTGGCAGTTCTTCAACCCAGGAGCTCGCTTCAGAGTCCAATCTTCTCTTTATGCCATCTAGCAAACTTCTATTCGCCCGCTCTACCTGGCCGTTCCCTTGGGGATGCGCTACAGATGTGAAAATTTGCTGTATCTGGAGTTCGGCGCACCACTCTTGTAGAACTTTGTCGGTGAACTGTGTTTGGTTGTCGCTCACCAAGTATAGTGGCAATCCGAACCGGCATACTATGTGCTCCCAAAGGAACTTTTTGGCATTTTACGCCGTGATCTTAGCCAAAGGTTTGGCCTCCACCCACTTAGTAAAGTAGTCGATTGCCACAATTAAGTATTTTAACCTTCCGGGTGCCAGCGGGAATGGTCCAACGATATCCACCGCCCATTTTTGAAAAGGCTAGGCCGCGGTGACTGGGATTAGGTTGTTCTTGGGCCTAAGTGTTTGAGGGGCGAATTTCTGACAGCTACGACATTTTCTGAGTTCCTGTACCGCGTCTTCGTGCATCCCGGGCCAATAATACCCGGCGTTGTGGATTTTAGCTACAACTGCCCGGGGTCCGGCGTGGATACCGCATATGCCTGCATGAATTTCTTGAATCAAGTACTTAGCTTCTCTCAGAGAAACGCACCGCAGAAGTGGACCCAAGTATGACTTTCGATATAAAACGCCACCATTTACTTCATATTGCAGCGCCTTTGTTTGTATTTTCTGAGCATCGCCTCTACCGGGGGGCAACTCCCCCTTAGTAAGGAATTTTAACATCGGGGTATACCAGCAAGGTTCTTCCGCGGTTACTGCGGAGACGCTCCGGGGCTCAATTGAAGGCGTTTGTAACGTCTCCACTTTGACTTCTTTTTCCATGCCCGAAGTGGCGAGCTTGCTTAAAGCATCTGCTATCTGGTTTTTTCCCCTATGAACGTGGTTGAGCGTGACATTCTCGAAAGAAGCCATGAGCTCCTTTGTTTTTGCTAGGTATCTTGCCATCGATTCATCCTTAGCTTCATACGTCTCATTAACCTGGTTATTAACCAACAAGGAGTCGACATACGCCTCGACCCGTGTAGCTCCCATAGACTGGGCCATTCTTAAACCAGCAAGTAGCGCTTCATATTCTGCCTCGTTGTTGGAGCATTCAAAATCAAAGCGTAGGGCGTACATTAGTCTGATCTCGTCGGTGCTTATCAGCATTAAGCCCGCCCCAGATCCTTTCTCACTCGATGACCCATCAGTGTAAAGTTTCCAGGTCTGTCGGGCAGTGCTAGATTCCGGGGTATCCCGGATGGCGGGATCCAGTATGGTTTCTCCTTCCGGGATTTCCGCTAAGAAATCGGCAATGACCTGCCCTTTGACTGCTGTTCGTTTTCGGTATTCAATATCTAGAGCGCCTATCTCAATCGCCCATTTGGCCAATCTTCCAGAGATTTCCGGCTTGTGCAAAATTTGTTGTAGCGGGTAATTTGTCAAGACTTGTACGCGGTGTGCTTGAAAATATCTTCTCAGTCGCCTAGTAGCGTGTACTAGAGCCAGGACCAATTTTTCTAGGGTTGGATACCTCGTTTCTGGTCCCGCCAGTACTCGGCTGATGTAATATATGGGAGTTTGCTTCCCATCTCTTTCCACCATGAGTACCGCGCTTACTGCATTATGGGCCGCTGCCAAATACATTTTTAGTACTTCATTGGGGGATGTCGCTGTAAGCATGGGTAATTTTTCGATAAAATGCTTCATGTCTTGCAGGGCCTCTTCAGCTTCGCCGGTCCATTTGAAATTCTTTTTGTTGAGGCAGTCTTTTAACGTCTTAATGAATGGTAAAGATCTCTCGGCGTGCCTCGCTAAGAATCGGTTGATCGCCACTAAACGCCCATTTAACGCTTGCGCTTCTTTCAATGTTCTTGGAGAGGGCATTCGCCTTATAGCGGCTACCTTTTCCGGGTTAGCTTTGAAGCCGTCCCGGGTGACTACCACGCCTAAGAACTTTCCTTCTTCTACCCCAAAAGAACATTTCTTGGGGTTGAGTTTTATGTTGTATTCTCTAAGCTTTTGGAAGGTTTCTTCGATGTCTTCTAACATTTGCTTCTCCTCCCTGCTTTTGATCACAAGATCGTCGACGTACACTTCCAGATTTCTGCCAATCTTGGTTTTGAAAGCTTTGTCCATGAGTCGCTGATAAGTTGCCCCGGCGTTTCGCAGACCGAAAGGCATCTTTGTGTAACAAAAAATGCCTACGTCGGTGTGAAACGCTGTCTTTTCTTCGTCTTCCTTGGACATTTTGATTTGGTGGTACCCTTTATAGGCGTCCAGAAAGCACTTGTACCTGTAGGGGACCAGAGAATCAACCTTGAAGTCCATCTCTGGTAATGGGTACGCGTCCTTGGGACATGCTTTATTCAGGTCTTTGAAATCAATGCACATTCGCCATGTGCCGTCTGGCTATTTTACCATCACCGGGTTTGATACCCATGTGTGGTACTGTGTTTCTCTGAGGATTCCAACTTCCACCAACTTTCGTACCTCTTTGACGACTGCTGCTTTTCGATCCGGGGCCATACTGCGTTTACCTTGTGCGACCGGCTTAATGCCTGGGAGTGTTGCTAGCTTGTGTTCCGCCTTATCGCGGGGAATTCCTGACATGTCGGAATGTTCGAAGGCAAAAACATCGACATTCCTTTTCAGCAGTACATTCAAGTCGTTTTTAACCTCTGGAGAGAGGCTGTCTCCGATGGTAACCGTCTGATCTGGATGACGTGTGCTCAATACCCATCTTTCTGGACCAATAGCTCCGGTGGGGCCTTGGCGATATTTCTTGGTATTTAATATCTCCCCTATTTTGTTGCGATACACTGTTGCAATGCCCCGTGGAGTAGGGAACTTCATGAAACCTCACGCCGTTGAGACTATAGCGTCTAATTTACCCAGAGTGAACCTTCCGATGATCACATTGTGGTATGACTCAGCACGTACCACAAGAAATGTCAGGAGTATGGTTCTTTCCCGGGGCTCTTGTCCGAATGTGACCGGGAAGGTAATTTGACCAATAGGGTCAACTTTTTCCCCTGTGAAACCTTTAATGGGGGCGTGTACTGACTCTAGCAACCTTTTGTCTTCCGATTGCATTCTGTTGAAACAGTGTTCATAGATGATGTCTTCTGAACTCCCGGTATCGACTGGGATTCGTCTCATGCGGTAATCTCCTACTGCAGCGGATATGATTAGGGCGTCTGTAGTGAGGTGCAAATCTTCTATGCGAGGTTCAACGGTCATGGTTGCTAACAACCAGGGTTCGAGCGTGGAGAAACTCCGCTTTGCCCCTTTTCCCTTGTCAGCGTGCACCATGTTCAATTCTCGCGGTCTTTTACCCGCCGCTTTGTCGTTTTCTTCCTTGACGACGGGTGGACCTTGCTTGATATCCCTTACTAAGTGTGCCAACTTACCTGCTTTCACAAAATATTCAATCTGCTTTTTCAGCTGAAAACAGTCGTTTGTGTCATGGCCATTCCTTTTGTGGTATTCACAGTATTTACTTGTGTCTTTGTTTGGGTTATCTTTTAGCGGCTTTGGAGGATTAAACTTGAGATTCTCTGAGGCTAGGATCTCCGCCGGTGTCTTGCTTAGGTTAGGGTAGTCGGATCGAGGTTTTGAGGACTCATTCCTTGAGTAGGCATTTCTTGGCCGGTCATACCGCGAGTCCGTCTTGTCGTTCCTCTGGTATCGATCTCCTCTACCCCTACCTTTAGAACTCCGCTGTTCTCTATCTTCTTGATTTTTGAGAGCCTCTTTCTTCCTATTGGCCGCGTGACTGGCGGCCACTGCCTTTTCTTGTATAACATAAACTTTAGCTATCCGTAGTATTTCATCAATGGTAGGTGGCACGCCATATCTCCCATGGAGGGTCCTTAGCAACTCGTCATCGTTTACTCCTTGTAGGAAAGCTCCGCAGGCTAGATCGTTTGTCACGCCTGGGATTGCCAAGCTTTCCATGTTGAATCTAACAATAAAATTTTCCACCGTTTCATTGTCTCGCCGACGGATATGGAGAAGTTCATTTCTATCCTTAGTGTGCCTGCGCTGCTGGCTGAACTGTAAGATAAATTTAGATTCCAGGTCTTCGAAACTGTCGATCTCCCCTGTGGGTAGACTATCCCACCAGACCCTAGCTGCGCCCATCAGTGTCTGCACAAACATTTTGCACCATAGGGGCATAGGCCAACAAGCTACATCCCCTGCGCTTTTGAATAGGTTAAGATGGTCATCGGGGTCCCCTAGACCATCATATTTGCCTACTGTTTGAGGCATCTTGGGTTTCTCCTTGATAGGAGCTTCTGCTATTCTTCTAGTGAACTTGGATTTGAAAGTTGCATCCACTGGCTTATAAGGTCTAGTGAGTTCATCTTCTTCTACATTGATAGGTTGTACTGAAGGGATGATCCCGCCCTGGCCTATACCCTGGGTAGAAGTGGGTAGCGCCGAAGTGATGTTTAACATGGAGCTGGGGCCTCTGCCCGGGGAAAATCTAGGTCTGGATGTATTCCCTCTGTCATAGACGGGTTCCGCTGTTGACGGGGTTTGGGTGTAAACCGGTTGCGAGGTTGGAAAAGTCCACCATGGCGGCATATAAGCCGCGTATGGCAATTGTTGAACATGACTCTGTGTAGTTCCCTGGGGTGTGTATGATGAGTTACCGTATGGAGGTAAATACCCATATGGGGGTGCGTAATAGTACCCAGGGAAATAAGCTTGATTTCCCGGCGTGACCGGCGTTCATGATTCCTGCCGGCATGACCACTGGCTAGTGAGGCGGCGTAGACAGTGCAGCTGTAAGCGCTGCTGAATACAAGGGTGGCATGGCGTAAGTAACTGATGGTTGATAATACTGGGGCATGTTTGCCTGGGGCATGATAGTGCTCGGGCTTGTCGATGTAATAACTGGCATAGAGTTAAGACGCGAGGTCTGTGCACCAGTGGTTTCCACTAGGGTGAACATGCTGACACCCGTTACACTTGGTCCTACTGACAGCAACCGCAGGGAAGTGTAAGGGAATAAATCCGCTGCAGTTGCTCCAGAAGAGGTGGCTATATTGCCCGCAAAACCTGGTGGTGGTCCTTCCGCCTCGAATTCTAGATCAAGCGACCTGGTGACGACCTGGTGACGGCCGGTGAAACCGGCGTAGTGGTGATAGGGCCTGTTCCTACCACCAAATTATTGTTTGTCACTGCTTGGCTTGGGGTAACTGCTGCGTTCTGATCACTGGCCATGGGGTTCAAACTAATTGTTACCGAAAACGTCCCATGGATGGCGCCAATGAAGAAACACTGACCTTGACGGTAGTATCCAATGAGGACTTCAACTATCAGTGATCCGAACGACTAACTGCAAAACAGAAACACCGTTAGGACTCGTTACAGGAATGGGGTTATTCCTGTAACCACCCTCCGGCGTGAGAATAAGTCTCGGTTTTGGGAGTATAAAAGTAGAGGAAGAGGAGAAAGTTGTATGAGAATAAGATGATCTGTACCTTATACGTTTACCTCTATTTATAGTTTATCATTAGGGTTTTTCTTAACTTAGGATGGGCTCCTATAAGTTAGGGATTTGCATGATATTCCCGAAAAGTTGGAGATTTGGTTGTGTGGCCTATCCATGCAGGATGGAATGTTCTAGAACAAATATTTATAATTATCTATTTATAATAAAATAATAGGTAATGACCGGGTTGGATTATCCGATTTGGGTCATACCTCGTCAGGTACCGATTCTTAATCGTAACCTTGTTTAATTCACGGTAGTCAATGCACATACGCATTGATCCGTCCTTCTTTTTAACAAACAGTATCGGCGCTCCCCATGGCGACGAACTTGGCTGTATAAATCCTTTTTCCAACAATTCATCTAATTGTTTCTTTAATTCCTGCATTTCTGCAGGTGCCAAACGGTAAGGTGGTTTGACAATCGGTGCCGTTCCTGGTATCAAATGGATCCTGAATTCAACTTCTCTATCTGGTGGCAGTCTGGGTAATTCTTCTGGAAATACATCTGAAAACTGAGATACTACTGGAATATCTTTTAAATCCTTTCCTTTAGTGTTAGTGATTATAGAAATCAAATACACTAATGATCCTTTTCTTATATAACTTGCAGTTTTCATCACAGAGATGAATTTTGTGGATCTATTTGGTTTATCTCCTTTAATTGTGATTGTTTTACCTATTGGTGCATTTATTTGAATTGACTTTTGATCACATAAAATATTGGCTCTATTGGCTATTAACCAATCCATTCCTAAAACAACATCGAATCCTGCCAGATTCATGGGATAAAGATTTGCAATAAATTTCTGATTTAAAATTTCTATTCTTGCTCCCTGCAAGATTTCAGAAATCCTAATGGTTTCTCCATTAGCTGTCTCTAATACACATTCTTATGGTAGTTTAGTTAATGACTGATTTAGAAATTTGCAAAATGATGTATTAATAAAACTTTAGTTTGCACCAGAGTCAAATAATACTTTAGCAAAAATATCATTAACTAAAAATGTACCAGCTATGACATCTGGAATCATCTTGGCTTCATCTGCAGTCAGAACAAATGCTCTAGCATTTTGAGTATTCTTGTTGTTTGTAGCTGGAGCTAATTTTGGGCAATTAAGCTTAATATGGCCTTGTTCTCCGCAGTTGTAACATATCTTGTTATTAGCTTTCTTTCTGCATTTCTCTTCCTTATGTCCTGATATTTTGCAAAAGTTACAGTATATGGAGCATCTTCCTGAATGCTTTCTTTTGCAATTCTTACAGTAAGGAGCAGAAGTAGAACCTATATTTTTCCCACGGTTAAAATTTCCAGAACGGAATTCTTGTGTAAGCTTCTGGGTTAGGCTCCTCCTTTGATCTTCTTCTCGGGTACGCACTAACTCATCTGTCAAGGTATTGGCTAGTTCTACAGCTTCTTCTATGGTTTGAGGTCTAGCTGCCTTGACTACGTGTCTTATTTCCCCAATTAATCCCCAAATATAACGGGAGATTAACACTGGTTCTGGTGAAGCAAGAGTTGGTACTATTCTAGCATATTCGAAGAATATCTTAGTGTATCCCTTACTATCCACACCAGTCATTCTAAGATTTAAGAATTTGTTTGCTATTTGTTCCTTTTCATTGGGTGGGCAGAATTTCCTTTCTACCTTGTTCTTAAATTCTTCCCATTCCATATTGTAGGTTCTATCACTTCCCCTTGATTGGAGGATAGTATTCCACCATTCTAGTGCTGAATTCTTAAACAGATTAGAAGCAAATAATATCTTATCTTCTTCAGCACATTTGCTTATTCTTAAGACTGCCTCAGTCTTTTCTATCCAGTGCAGAGTTGCAATGGCCCCTTCGTTGCCCGAGAATTCCATTGGTTTACAAGACCAGAATTCTTTATAAGAACAACCGTAAGACACGGTTCTTCTTCTTTTAGGAATGGGCATTTGAAGTACAGGTCCATTGTTTACGCTGTTTTCGGGTTCGATGGGTCGCTTACTGCTATGCTTACTTTTTTTATTCGCTTCTTGAATAGTTTGAATAATAAATGGCATGGCATCTATGATTCCTTGTGCCACTATGTGTTGAACAACACTATTATCCATTTGATTTCCATTGTTATTGATGCTTGGATTCTCATTAACCACGTTAATATTACTCTGGTTATCATTATTCAGATTTCCTTGATTTCCTTCATCGGCCATCTGAATTTTAAACATTTATCCCATATTAATATTACAAGATAATATTTAATATAGTTAATCACAAGTCACGCAATCTAGCCAAAAGCGTCGATCATTGCGACTTTTACTCTATTTCCATATACTATTATGCATCCATTACATACTAGTACTGAATTAAAAATTACAATACCAACAGAAATAGAATTACACTAATAGTAATATGCATCCGTACACACATATTTGATTTTATTACTTTTATTTTATTATATTATTACCATCTCCCCTATCACCTCACGGATATGGATTTATCCAAAAATCCATATTGCGTTCATCGTATTTCCATACGAGACGTTCTCCCACCTGTCTCATTCTTTCATTGCTCTCTAAAATTTCCTCACCGAAGGTCCTAAGTTCTTGCACGTTTTCTGCACTCATTGGGGGTGCAGGTTCTAGGACTGGGTTCGGAATCTGGGGTGCGGGTTCCTGATATGGGGGTGAAAGTGCCTGGAATTGGTAAGGATCTTCTAAGATCTCCCTACTATAGTTATCATGGTAATAGGGATCTAAAGGGTCCATACCTGGTAGGCTCCTATGTTCTGTATAGGTGTGTCTTCATGTATTGGGTAACGTTGCACATAGTCCCTAACGTCATCCCACCAGGGATCATAATTTGGATCTAGGGGAATTGGTGCAGGTACCCTAGGGATTTCTTCTGGGTTGAAGTCATGCATCTCCACCTGGTTTTCAGGGTTTTCTATCTCCATGGGTTGTTCTGGGATTTGTGGTTGTGGGGCTGCTAATTGTTCCAGACTGGGGTCAGCAGCAGTTGTAGCTAAGATATGGAAATTGGCTAGGCCTCTATTAAGCATATCCTGTGTATGGGCATCAGTCTTTCGCTTAGCAGCTGCTAAAACTCTTTGCTGTTGCAACTTTCGTATTCTTTTCCTACGAGCAAAGGCTTCTTTACTGAACCATCCTCGTTTCTTATGAGGAAATGGCTCTTCTGACTGAGCTTTAAAAGCAAACATTCCTTCTTCCTGATTAGCAGAATACCCAGAAAGGGCAGGCTGTGAAGAGGTACCTTCGCTCCTAGGTGAATCAGACAACTGACGACTCATGTCTGAGGGTCCTTGATCACTCATACTGTAAACTAACAAATAGTCAAATAACACATAACAACTAAATACAGTTATGCACGTATTTCCGTAATTTATTTCCGAACACAAACTTTAGAATTTAAGTGTCAGCAGAACACTTCTTTGGCTTTAGACCAGTGGCTAGGCTCTGATACCAACTCCTGTCGCAACCCCCGATCCCTTATCTGTCCCGGGAACGGGCGGACGCGAACTCAGTAGTGGTGGTATCAGACTTGTTAATTTGGCAGCGGAAATTACATCAGGACCGTAGTTAGGAAATGTTTGTCAGAGTAAAACCACCATATTTAATATTAATAATTACATGGGCAAAACCCAAGTTTCTTATTACAATACATTTATAGGGATAAACCTTATTTTATTGAATTTAAAACATCGTTTATTAGGTAACTTTTATAGCCACATTTTTCCCAAGCCTTCAGTGCTCTCCAGCTGGTTTTTTACTAATTGGCTCTCACATTGTGTTACCTGAAACGCGTTTTAAAAACATTTATCAGTGGGAAATACTGGAGAGTGAATCCCAGTTTAATCAAGAAACATTTTATCAATTAAAACAGTATTGAGAGCGATCACATTGTTTATTTCTACACAATTACTCATTCAGTACTGTCAATCCTGACTTGTGGGTCATATTACACATTGGCTAACTCGTTGTCCAATGGTAACGTACTGTCATCCCTGACTTACTACTCACAAGGTAGTAAATTTTGTATACAAAACCCCAACATACCGGCAGTAATTGAAGAACTACAAAGACTCAATCACCGCTTAATCACATTGTTAAATATTTAAGGTTTTGTAAAACATTACAAAAAGATTAACAAAAAGAGGATAAACTCACATTGCTATCTTAGACTTCGCGTAAGGGTTTCCTGGATATAATCTATAATTTATACAAATGTACCTAGGTTAGTATCATAACCCTTTGAAATTATTAATGATACCCTCCCCGAGACGGCATTCCGACAACTACGTCGGACAGAACCACGACGGTTGTTACGGAACCCTAAATCAATCGGGCATCGTATCTACTACAAAACTGGGTTTATAATACTTACAACGGAGCAGAACCTCGCTAATTAGGGGGTATAATACCCGCGTATTATAAGCCTACTACAGAAATTGTGATTGAGAATGAAAGGAATGAGCGACAGAAAACGAAAACCCGTTGCCTGCTCATATAGGTGCTGATATTGGACTCTCACGCGCCCCGCGTAAAACACAGGCAAGGCTTACGCGGCCCGCGTCAAAGCTGGGTCAACGCGTAGCTTGTCCCGGTCATGATCTAGACCCGCCAAGATGTCGACACGTGTCGGCTCAGGGTGTTACCTTGTTGTTCATCTCTCGCGGCCCGCGTTAACTAAACGGGAACTCTTACGCGACCCGCTTGAACTAAATAAATCAACGATATCAGGTTTCAACCCTGATACCCTCCGCGTAAAAGCTTGGGGTGGGTCTACGCAGCCCACCTTAACCTAATAATCAGATTTTAAATTTTATTTTTAAAGCTATATCGTATTTCGGGCTCGGTTTTCACATACGGGGTATATTTAAAGACATATAAGGGTATTTTAAAATATACTAGGGTGTCGGTTTTACCGAGGGTTGTTACAACGTGTGGGTCCTATTATTATATATTAGGTTATTTAAAATCGTTTGTTAGGACGGAGTGACTATCCTTACCACGTCATTTTTATTTTTGTTTTGATATTCGTTATCTGCTTACCGTTGCTGACACGCGTTTTACAGTCAATGAGTCCCCACAGCAAAAAATCAACTAGTTAATATATATAACATTTGAAGGAATCTTGGTAACACTAACTAATACACATTTTTATTCTTTAACTATTATTTTTTGCAATATTTACAAGAGTGTCATCCAAGTTTTTTTTCGTATATAGTTTACATTTACACCTCCTAATATTTAATAAACTTATCATATAGTCTATCAACTTTGGTAATGACATATTTATCACCTCAACTTAAATAAGGTTTTCTTTTTGTCGTTTTTTTAGTTTTATCTCAAGGTAATATTTTTCTAAATTCCATATGTACCGTCATAAGTAGGTTAGTGTTGATGCTGTAACTAACTAAACCAATAATTTTTTCTGTAACTTTCGAATATACCGCCATGACAAGGTATTTTAACGACGGGTAAAATGTTCTCTAGCGATTCACTTATTTTTATCTATAGTGTTTTTTTTTATGTACCTCCACTTTCAGCACTAACACTTACACTTCATCGACATTATAAAAACTTTTAAAATTTATTTTGACCATCTCGAGTTTTATGCGCTTATTTTTATGCATGTGAATCAAATATAATATATTTAATTTTTTTATGTTTGTTTTCGGTTGATTACATTTTGACATGAATTTTGTTCGAAAACGAGTCGGGTCAAATATAATACGCTTTCACTAGACAATATAAATTCGAGTTACTTTATGTTTTGACATAAATTCGGTTGGTTTAAGTTTTGACATAAATTTTGTAAGTGTGTCCCTTCACCCTTACCAACAATTGACCACCGGGTCACCATCCCCATCACCAATTCACCCTAGTAACAGATCTCTGGGTAGCGACAATATGACATATATACTAACAACCACCTGATTGGGCCAAATCCTTTGAGATGAGATTGCTACTCTGCCAACACATGAAGAAGAACAATATTCTAGAAGCAAGCCGTTTCCATCCTAGATCACCCACCTACGATTCAGACATACTTCTTACACCTTTTTTAATACGAACAGAACACTTTTGGGTTGTTCTTGGAAATTCCTTTGAATCATGGAACCAGAAAGAATAGGTGGGTTGAACATCTTCAAGTTGAATTTACTGATTCCAAATTCAGTATCTTAGGGGGTGTTTGGTTCAAGGAATGTTTTGGAATTGGAATTTGAAGAAACTGGATTTGGAATTTAAACATTCCCATTGGAATAGGAAATTGTTGGAATTGGAATCTCAATTCCATTTTTGATGTGTTTGGTTGTTAAATGAATTGAAATCCATCAACCTGACACCCACAACTGTCACACCCCAACCGATGTCGAAAACATCGAAGTGAGATGAAAACATGATTGCTCGAGACATCATAACTTGCTAATTCTGATAATAGTTAAATAATTCAAATTTCATTCATGCTAAAATGGAAAGTACGACATATTGCAAATAAATGTAACAACATGAAACGGAACATAAATAAAAGTTTATGTGTGTTTCTAGTCCACCGTAAGTAACATTCTTCAATCGTCATCTACTAGTTTCCTGCAACATATATTAAAATAAAATCAAAAAAAGTTGGTGAGTATACAAGTTTGAACACATAGCATAATTGTGTCTAAAAGTTGTCCCATATCCAACATGGTAATTTTCATACTTTGTTTATTAACATAATAGCATGTGTTAACTATAAGTCAAACCAAAGTATATCGCAATCGTAGACAAGGCCGTAAAATCGTTCACTTAACAATACCACAAGAATACGGGCGGTGCATTAATCCTATAACACTATAATTGTTAAGTTAGCCTTACAAAGTTAATGAGCATATAGAACACAAGAATAAACATAGCATGTAACAACAAGAATGTAACAAGTATTATATTTTTAACGGATAGAGTGTGTATATAAACAAGTTTAATCGTGAGTGTGTAGTTATGATATTGTATACATGTTGCACCTAGAGTGCGTAAAATGGTAAATGGGATCGAGTATATTCATGGTTTGCGTAGAAAGTCCACGAACGTGAGTTTGACACATCTTGAGTTTAGAACACCGAAGTTACCCTAAGATGGGAAACGAAGGTATGTGAGTTGCGGATTCGATTGTTGGATTGGATTTAGATTCTAGGGAACAATTTGTAAGTTATAGTAACATGTAAAGAAAAAAATACCATGAGAATGGTCATGCAAGGAGGTAGGATGATTAGCATGTTAAAAAAATATAAACTGATATCAGTTTAACTACAATTTTTTATTTACAATTATCATCTATTTTCGTAGGAAAGAGAAAGACCCACCCTCCACTCTACTTCATAAAAACAATCAAAATCACCCGAGATCAAGCTTCTTTTTAGATTTTGCATAAAACAAATACACACACACACACACACATATATATATATATATATAAACCAAAACAATCTATTACATAATCATTTGTCAAGTATACTACAAATATTTTAACGTTAACAAAAAAAAAAGAATTGTTTGTCAATACATCGTCAACACCTAAAATACGATTTGTCACTTAAAAATAGAGGTAACTGCATAAGTCGACCAATCTTCGCGAATGCCATCTATATCCGCAGCCGAGTATTCTTCTACTTCTTTCCCAACCTAGACAACAATTAAATAAAATAAATCGTAAAAATCAGAATTTAATCCTAATATATGAATTTAAGCATTTGTTTGGATATATAACAACATGCATAATTTCATGTCCCTAAACTGTTTCGTACTCAATAAGCATATCATGTCACATAAGTCCATATATCAAGTTTTGTGACTCTAAAACTATTTAGAACTCAATAAGTATACCATGTCCCTTGGGTCCCAAAACTTGACGTATAACAAGAGTTAGCAAAATAGAAAATAGAAAATAGAAACACATACCTCAATACATAAGAATTGTTTGTTCTTTCTTCAAAAAAAAACATCTTCAGTTAGAAGTTTACTTGACCCGCTAAGGATCTCCTTCTCATATTTTGTCCAGTATCAAAGTTATGACCCGTATTTTAAGCACATAAACGAACCGCTCAATTGCATATGAATCCGCACTAAAAGCTACCTATTTGGGCAAGGACCCATTTTGACCTGTAACCGAACCGGACTGACATCGTCATATTTCCGCTTCTACTAATGTATATGTATGACATAAAAAAAACAGACAAGTAGAAACTATAGTAAGCATACCATTAGAATGGTTATAAATCATTTAACCATGGTGCAACCAACTTTCGGCTTATGTCCTTTAAAACTCCAAACCTAAAACAAAACAAAACATAATTAGATATGCAAAAAATTGTAGACAAATCTTGTACTCAAATATATGATTACAACTTACAACAAATAAATTAAATCATGAAATTCAATACATATACAATTATGTGCATCCTTTTCTTATCTCATTATATTCACCTCTGTAACTAAAAATAACCTAAGAGGTATAGGCACACAAAATCTTGACTAAGTTAAATGAAAATAAAATGTAAAAGCATCTCAAGTTTATTATTCAATGTATTAACCAGATTGAATTTTTTGGGGCCGTTTGTCTATTAATCAGATGCATGAAATAGACATAACCATGGATGTAAACGAGCCTATCTACTCAAGATCGACTAAAAAAAGCTCCAAACTAGCAAACCTTACACGAACTCCAGCCCGAGCCCGAGCCATGTCCTAAAAATAAGCTTGTTTAGTAAACAAGCCAAAGCTTCACTTATAGAGCTCGAGCCAGCTCGTGAACCTAAACAAGACCGTCATTTATATAGATTTTAATTAATATATCAAGCATATATTAAAAGAATTATTATTATTATTTTATAAAATTATAAATATATATATATATTTATAATGTTATATATTAATTTAAATAAAAATAATTTATATAATATATATAAATTAATTAATAAGTAATAAACGACCCGAGCTCAAACTTTAGAAATAAGCAAGGCCGGCCCTGAACATGTGCAGGGTGGGCGCCGGCTCAGGGCCCAAAACGTAAGAGGGCACGTAAGTTTTTTTTAATTATATATATAACAAATTTGGAGTGAACACATAAATACAATAAGAGGTGTGAGCATACATAAGAAATAGTCATAGTTCAGTGGAAACCTCTCTAGTTTACTCCTGCAGGTACTCGGTTCGAGTCTGTTCCATGTCATGCTTTTATAGGCCCTTCGCAAATTTTTGTCCAGTTTGTTCATGGAAGTATAATGTACTCTCTGTTTGTATTTAATGGAATTTTATAGGCCCCTTCGCAAATTTTTGTCCAGTTTGTTTATGGAAGTACATTGAACTTCCTGTATATATTTAATGAAATTGTGAAGTGCAGGTTTAATGGAATTTTATAGCCCCTTCGCAAATTTCTGTCCAGTTTGTTTATGGAAGTTCATTGAACTTCCTATATATATTTACTAGGTTATATACCTGTGAGATTCACGGGTTATGGGTTGTGTTAAAAAGATATATATCTATAAAAGTATTTTTTTTTGTATGATTTAACCTGATAACTCTTCAGCACAATAAAAGTGTTAACTACATGAATAGTTAGAATCAGCACAGTTCTTTCAACTGGCTATTACCTACATAATAAGGACATGTTCTTTAATATTTTGGACGAACAATCAATAGTAGAACAATAGAAATAACAGTATATAAACAGCGACAACTTTAAACATGTGTGAATGAGAAATATGGTTGGCTTTTATAATTTATAAATTGCATTACCGTTTTTACCCAGTGACCCATTTGCCAACCTACGTGACCCGCTATCCAAAAGAGTAGTCAAAAGTTCTTCAACATATTTTTGCTCACATAAAATTACTAATACACTAATTTTATCTTAAAAACTCAAAACAGGGACATGAAACTGTTATTGTAACATGTATAAATATATCTAACTAATCCTAGGACAAAGTAGTAGTACAAACATGATTTGAACCTGCAACATTCAATATACTTGCTTGTATGCAGCAAAAGGGGCGGGGTCAAATGAGTTCGGGTCATAACATGTAGTTTCAACAGGTTGGGTTACCCATTTCACCCACTTGTCCTGTCAGCCTTTCCGCTAATATGTGGTGTGAAAGGTTATGGTCTCAACCAATAAACTATTTATCCGTGCATATTTTTTATTAATATTCAAGTAAGAACGATTTAATCGTCTGAACGCAAAATAGTATATTAATATCACACTTTTTAGCAATATAAACAGTAAACAAATATGTTTGAGCCATACATGTTCTTGACAAAGGACCAGCAAGTCAAAACTGGTGTAGGTCATGTAAATATGGTTGGGCTTAACCCATCAACCCTTTTTGTTCATCCAAAAGAGTAGTCAAAAGTTCTTCAACATATTTTTGCTCACATAAAATTACTAATACACTAATTTTATCTTAAAAACTCAAAACAGGGACATGAAACTGTTATTGTAACATGTATAAATATATCTAACTAATCCTAGGACAAAGTAGTAGTACAAACATGATTTGAACCTGCAACATTCAATATACTTGCTTGTATACAGCAAAAGGGGCGGGGTCAAATGAGTTCGGGTCATAACATGTAGTTTCAACAGGTTGGGTTACCCATTTCACCCACTTGTCCTGTCAGCCTTTCCGCTAATATGTGGTGTGAAAGGTTATGGTCTCAACCAATAAACTATTTATCTGTGCATATTTTTTATTAATATTCAAGTAAGAACGATTTAATCTTCTGAACGCAAAATAGTATATTAATATCACACTTTTTAGCAATATAAACAGTAAACAAATATGTTTGAGCCATACATGTTCTTGACAAAGGACCAGCAAGTCAAAACTGGTGTAGGTCATGTAAATATGGTTGGGCTTAACCCATCAACCCTTTTTGTTCATTTATTTACTTTCATAAATTATTGATACGATAAATATGAATACAAAACTACATATAATAATCCATATAAAAAAATTAATAGTCGGTCGTCTTGTTACACCCTTAAAAAGAATAAAAAAGACACTGTTAATATAAAAAGGCACCTTGAGTAACATATCTGGATCACCGCGAGGTAGAATAGGCATAGATGATCCTAGATTTGGAACATCACCCACTGAATTAGGAAGGCCATATTTACCCATGCTTATGCTTCAATTATTAAGAAGCATTCTCAGCATTCTGCTTTCATCGTTAGAGGGTGCATATACATATTCGTTAGAGGGTGCATATACATATTCATGCAGCAATAACTAACTCCAATTCATATAAACTGACGGTACAGATACAAATTCAAGGTAGTTGACACTAAGCCTTTGAACTAAGTAAACTGACAAAACGGATACAAATAAATAGATTATAGAGCTAATATGAGGATCAAAATTTAAGTTATAAATAATCTGAAAACAGCTGCAAAATGAACACGCTAACCTTAAACCCAAATAACCGCCGGAGTCATGACTACCATCACCAAACTCTGATGTCCGCCACCAAATCGCCATTAACCGTTTCGGTTATTGATGCGGATAGAGGTCATCATCCAAACCACATGTCCCTAATGGGGTGTAGTCAAATGGGTCAAAAGGTTTAAAGTCAGCCAAAGTATATTTTTAATTAATAAAACCACATTAATCATTCTATATAATCATATAGATTATTCCAAGGATACAGGTTTGTTAATCCCAATGGCCATCAAATAAAAAAGCTAATCGAAGAATAAAATGTTTTCTAAAGATAGCTATAATAAGACGAACGAAAGCGAGAATGTACCTGATTGAGGCACTTCACATGCCACTCATTGTGTTTCAAAACTACAATCTGATGGTCATAGAGGTGCAAACTATGAAGTTCTTCTCTAACAGACTCTATGTATGCACTATGTTTAGTCAAAAATTGGATTGCAATAACCTCCCCAGTAGCCTTAACGGCTAGCCCCAAAACAACACGTGAATCACCAGCATTTGCAATGTAAAGTCTTCCGTTAGAAATCACACCAAACAGACATCAATATTCCATAGCAGCTACCTGCGATTTCACCACCACGTTAAGTCCAGTGAAGTGTAATTGTAACCACACCAAGAAAAAAAATTCAAAAGCATCAAACTTTTTATTTTACACATATCAAAACCGAGTTTCCCCCCACCCCACACCAACATTGACAGACAATGTCACATTGACACAAAAGAAAACATACAAATTCTTAACTATGATCATTTTTAATAGAAGTGATGTATTGGATCTTATCTCATGACTTTTCTCTAAAACTGAAGCAATAGGAGGTAGCAAAAGACCCTCTGAATCAGGTCAGGTAATGATTCAAACTGAATCCATGGGTTGAAAGATTCAACACACATTCTAAGTCGACCATCTCTAAGAACAACGATTATATGATAATGCCCATACAACAGTCAATAATAAACGCCTCAACATTTACACTCTCTCTCTCACACACACACACACACACACACACATACACACAGTAAGTAACCAAATACACGAATAAACCCTAAATCATCACCTGGGGAACAAAGTACTGAACAACTAAACATTCAGTCATTGACCATAATTGAAAAAAAAAATAGTTTCAAGTACTGAACTGTGACAACCCGAGTTTTCAAGGTCTATTTGATTTAATAACTGTTCACTAAGTGTTGTTTGCATATTCGTATTTGGTGTGCATCATAGTGTTTATATATTTATAGATTGTAAATAACATGCCTTGTATTAAGTATGTGTTGATGTAAATTAAGAATAATAAAATGGACACCTCAAAAGAAATTAAGTGTTTTCGTCCATTTGAGGCCAGCAAAAAGCATATGGGCTTCGGCCCAGTAGTAATGAGTTTTAATGGGTTTTGATACATTTTGTTCCCCACTTTACTAAAAAGATTAATCACAAAAACCGAAACCCTAGAGCCCTACTGTGCGACGGCAGCCACAACCCTTCAAGCTTTTCCCTTTCGACCAGACCTAGTGACACTCCATCTCGGTTAGTTGCACTGTTGTTGGTTTGATGCATGATTTCATATCTGTATGTGTATGCGACTTATTAGATGCTAATGTTATGTGATTATGTTATACCTTTCCACGAATGATATGGTAATTGCATTATGATCTGGCTGATTCAGTAACTCATATGATACCACAAATGGTTTTGATTGAATGGATTTGCATATTAGGGATCTGTACATTCTGATACAAGATCGGTTGCGGTATGCATATAATTGATTGATTATTAGTCGAATGGATGATACATGTTTTCAAGTTAGTTGTTAAATTGAATACTGATTCTGTATGATAGAACAATGATCCACGAATTTATATCAGGAAATTAATTTATGTAAGTGTTGAGAAGATGATGTACAGCCAACGAAATCACAGCAATGGACGAAAACACTCATGTGTTTTCGTCAAGCCCAAGCTTATGTTCAGTAAAAGCCCAAGGGTGTTTTCGGCCCAAGTTGGATTTCGGCCCATAGGGTGATTTCGGCTCACATAGGATTTCGGCACTAGTGTTTTCATCCACTAAGGGATTTCGGCTATAGTTTTATTAGTGAAGGGATTTCGTGACTTTGTAACATTGTTCAAAACTTTAAACAGCAACTTGGTTATGTGATGTCTGTTAACCCTGTTAAGTTGTTAATTTAATTATGTTAACAGTGTTAAGGGTTAACCATGTTAGGTGTGTTAAATCCTGCTATGCATGTTACAAATATAAACCCAGTTAAGATTATTAACTCTGGTTAGCGTATAAACCTGTTAAACTCATTGACTATGTTAAGCCATTAACTCAGTTAGTTTATTATTTCTATTAAGCGGGTAAACTCTGTTTAGTTTACTAACTTGTTATATATACTAACCCTGTTAAACCAGTTAACCCTGTCAAGCATGCTAATGAGTATCAATGTTAGAATTAACTGTAAAAAAAAAATAAGTATGTAAAGCATGAATGTTATGGATGACTACCTGTTTATGTGGTGATGAGAATAACTGCCAAACACACTCTGTGATATTACTGTGACTTAGATTGCATGCGAAACCTTACAAACATTTACTGACTGAACATACATGCACTTTAGGACTTGACTGATTTTCTTGTGAGCACATAGCTTAGCATACCGAGCAAACAAGGTGAGTTCACACTTCTACTAAGGCATGGGATTCCCGGGGTTGGGAATGGGTTGATTGATTATTTATGCTTAAGAGTTATCGAAATTACATACCATAGGCCTCGGGAGAGGAAGGTCAATGGTAGATATACTAGAACAATCTTCGCAAACATGCCTGGAATGGCCGCGAACTATACTAGAACAATCTTCGCAAACATGCCTGGAATGGCCGTGAACTATACTTTAATCTTCGCAAACATGCCTGGAATGGCCGCGAACTATACTTTAACCTTCGCAAACATGCCTGGAGGGCCGCGATACAAATTTACCTAATCTAGAAAACATGGGAAACCCCCACTAAACTTCGCAAACATGCCTAGAGGGCCGCGATGCTATTACATACGATACATGATTACTAAACGAACATACGATTTACGATACGAACATTATAACTAAATAACCAACTGTGAACTCGCTCAACTAGTTGTTGACTCTCTGTTACATGTCTTGCAGGACCTTAGGTACTTTTGGAGCTTGCACGGGAGGCACGGTCGTTGTGGACATGGATCGTGAATGTGTTGTTAAACATTATGACATTTTGTACTTAAACTTATGTTGGGTCTTACATTATTGCTTCCGCTACACACTTGTTTATGTTTGGTTTTGAAAGCTCCTATCGTATCGATGAATGACTTTTACTATTTACTTATATGTTCAATATGATTGGTGGCTTGATCCTGGTCATGTCACTCCTCTAAGCGGTGGTACTCCGCGTGTGGATTTTGGGGGTGTGACACAACTAAACATCCACTTATATTGTAAAAAAAACATGGGTAATAAAAGTCAGTTTTATTAAAGCATTTCATCAAACACTTGGCATGCGTCTTCAAACCATTCAATTTTAAACAAAGTAAAGAATATGAAACCCAATAAATGTACATACAACCAACGTATAGATATAAAACATAGGAACTCAGAACGTCTACTAACCTTGATTGCGGATCAGAGAAAAAGCAAATAAAATACGAATCAACAAAATCGAGTATACATGCCCAAATCTGAAATATGAATCGCATTTCAGTCAAGATAGTCAGAAGATTATTCACAGGCTGGGAGTAATCTAGTGGTAAAGTCAGTTTCATGGATATTCCATTGCTCTATTCGAAACATCCTCGTCGATTACCCCACATACGAACCCTATAAATTCAATTTTGTGTTAATAAACAACATGACAAAAGAAGAACACATATGAAAGTAGGATTCCTAACATGGTGAATCTCTTCATTTCGAACAGCGACGATGAGATCTCTAGGGTTTGCTGAGTCTCATCATTTAGTTCACCAACAGGGAGAAAGCTTACCTAAACTTCAAGATCCAAACAAAAAATCATTGAATGATGGAATAGATTTATGTATGGGTGTGGGAGAACTGCATAGTAGGATTAGGGCTTCGTGAAAAAGAAGATGAAGTGTTTATATGGTTCCGTATTAACTTTTTGGAGCAGGTTATGAAACGGGGCTGTGGAGCGGGAATTCAAATTTGAATCTAATATCTTGCTGCCCAAACACGTGATATGGAGATTTGACTTTAGGATTTATAAAAATAAAAGAAAATTCTCACAAAATGACACATCAGATGAAAGGAAAGGGGGGCTTGTGGAGGTGACACGTGGCAATGATAAGTTTTGCTTTATTATAGTAGAGATTGAACTTGTGAAGTGCAGGTTAGTGTGGGAAGTCTCAAAACATTATATGTCAGTTTTAATTCTAACCACTTAAGTTAACATAAGCTTACAAATTAAACCTTTAAGATTAGTTGGAGTTTTAAACAACCCTACACTTTTGCATATCATGTTACGAATTAATTGTTACTAATGAAATTAATTAAATAAATAGTATGTTATGTTGTTGGATTAGTCGATTGATTTATCAATCCGTCACTGTATCTAACTAAAAAAAAGGCTATGTCGGCACCAACCATAGCTCCGCCGGTTGTCGACTCGCCTTCTAAAGTTCAGGTGTTGGGTTCGAGTGTACATGCTTGGTGTTTTTTGTTTAGCCGGCTTACTCTGTTTCTCGCTATGTCCTTATTTACTGCAAAAAGTTAGGTGGCCTAATTTTTTTTTTTAACATTTTCGGAGACGGCCCTAGAAATAAAGCCCGATCCGAGCCAAGTTCAAGCTCAAGCCTAGTCAAGTTCGGGCCCGACTCGGCTCATCTGCACCACTAGACACAAGCCAATATATTTTGCTAAACAAATTCATTTGTTTAAAACCTCTATCCCAATCCCAACAATGCTCTTTATAATTAATTTATGTGTTCAACACAATGAACACTATCATTACTTAAAAAGAAATCATAAAGCCCTAAACAAATCATCAAACAGTTCATGTGCAAAACTTTATATAACTTCAACAAGATATTTACACTAGGAATCAACATGAACAATTAGATGATATACTAACAAAGACCCTAATTTAGACCATACGTATTTTCAGGTTCATAAGCCCAATCGATAGAAAAAGATAGAAATTCAGACCTGAAGGTCCGAGCTATCTGATAATAGCAATTGGGGTCACAAATAGCAGTTACCTTTTACCATAGATAGAAAACAAAAATCACAAACTCAAACTCATCATATCAAAACAATTACTGACATGAAATGGAATCATTAGCCAGAAACGAAAATCACAACACAAATGGAATCTATAAATTTAAGAATTTGTTTGGATATTTAATTTCAAGACTAACCTGAGGGGCATTGAAGTAAACCAAGATCCCAAACATAGAAATTCTCTAATGCTGCACTAGAACAGTATTGGTGTTGCAACGCTCGAAATTGTGTGTCTTAGATATCCTTCATTAACACTGCACTGGAATTAGTTATATAAAATCTGACACAAAAAATGACAGATTAATGTGGTTGAAAACCATATATAATTATGTTTTATGAACTCACCTGTATAGAAAAGCAATGTTTTATGAACTCCCCTGTATGGAAAAGCAGAAAGGACAAAGTATTAACAAAAGACTCAGAAATATTATGGTCTGATAATAGGTCTTGAATCATTTAGCACCTTCACCTTAAAAAAAAATAAATAAAATAAACAATAAAAAACACCCAACTAATTCAGTTATAGCAAATCAAGAACAACCATTAAAACTGTATGTGATTTCTTATCATATAAACAATTTTGTCATTTAATTTATGAACTCGGAGTATTTCGAAACTGAAAAAATAAAAACCCTAATTTTTTAAAAAGTTTCTAATTGGCATTTCGTCGAACAGTTAAAAGACGGAAAGAACACTGACAAAAGGATGGCCGTCTGGTTGAAACTGAGGGCATGTTTGGCTAAGCTTATTATAGTTAAAAAGGACTTTTGGAAAAGGTCTTTTGGGAAAAGGACTTTTTGAAAATGAGTTTTTAAAAATAGTGTTTGGATTAGCTTATTGATGTAAAATGACTAAAATGGGCATTCTTTTAGATATAAGAGGGCAAAGAAGAGGTATATTGGTAATTTGTAGTTTGAAAAGTTAAAAGCTGGCCAAGAAGTCACAATATTGTGACTTCTTGAAACCTCATTTTTTTTCTTTGCAAAAAGCCATTTCTAAAAGGACTTTTGGCTTAGCCAAACACAAAAACAAATTATTCGCTTTTTGATAAGTCAATAAGCCAATAAGTTGTTTTGAAAAGCTTAGCCAAACATGCCCTGAAAGTAGCAAGAGACGTCGGAGGTCTCCGTTCATGAGACAACCGTGGGGATTAATTCCAACGAAGTATTTCGAGCATCTTTCTTCAGCAAGCTTATATCTTCAAGCAATAAAAACTTTAATAAACACCAACATTTAGAAAACGAATACAAAATTTGATGAAATAGCGGATGAACCAGTAGATTGGTATGAGTTTACATTGAAATAGCGGGTGTGAAGTCTTGATTCTTGAAGAAACTTGAATTAATTTGTGCGTATAGGAGGGAACTATAAAATTTTTGGATTAATTAGTGCGCATAGGAGGGAAATTAGAAAATGGAAATCAAAATTTCTAATAATTTTAGCATTGTATATTGTTTATTGTTTATATTTAAAAAACCAACCTAATAAATATTACTTTTATTATTATAATAATATATAGTTTTTTTAACACTTTTATTATTTTAATATTATAATAACTATTATTTTCTTTATTATTTTTCTCAACATTAATTATTTTTTTAATCACGAGTTGGGATAAATGTTGTTCGGTATCATTTGCTCATTCCTATTTTTCTCACGGATGATTTTGGCAAAGGAGTAAAACGTTTGGAAGAAAATGACAAAAAAACCAAAAAATGAAGGACTATATGATACAACAAGGTTGTTTTTTATGAAAATGACAAAATGCCCAAACCTCAAGGATGATTTTAGCAATTTACTCTAAATAAATATATTATAGGTTTTTAAAAAAAGATAGTTCAGTCATAAATAAATATATAAAATTATAAGAATTATCTAAAGTAATATTATTTATACTTATTGAAAACATTATTATTTATTTTCTCCCTATACTTTATTGTGAAAATGGTGTCATACGTATAAATCCAATAATGTATTAAGATTATTTTTTTACAACAAAAACATATATATATATATATATATATATATATATATATATATATATATATAGGGAGCCGCTAGAATGAGAACCACCACGAGTTATGAGAACCGCGAGAACCACACCCCACGGGGGGGCGTTGACCACGATTTTTTTTACAACTAGATGTGTATATTTTAAACACATTCGTAAAAAAAAATTTTAACGGCGCGGCCGAGGGGGTAGTTTTTTACACCACAAGTTTGGTGTTTTTTTTTTTTTTTTTACACCAAACTTGTGGTGTAAAAAACTACCCCCTCGGCCGCGCCGTTTAATTTTTTTTTTTACGAATGTGTTTAAAATATACACATCTAGGTGTAAAAAAAAATCGTGGTCAACGCCCCCCCGTGGGGTGTGGTTCTCGCGGTTCTCATAACTCGTGGTGGTTCTCATTCTAGCGGTCCCATATATATATATATATATAATACAATTACTTCTACTTATTAAATCTTATGTCACCTTTTTAAGTTATAATTATACAACAAAATACCCACCCAATTTAATTTATGACACAAAAAATATCTTAAAAAAATAATATAAATGAGTTAAAGGGGTCAATCCGCCAACCCGACTTGTTTAGCTAAAGGGTTCAACCAAAAACTGGCCTGAACATGTTTAGACTGAACACAAACCCTTGAAATTTCGTGTTAGAGTCGTGTTGTTTTTCCGGATCATGTAAAAAATTCACACCCCTGTGTATAATAGTTTCACATGAAAATTTAGACCTTCTTGACGGCCATGCAACTCCCCCCTCCCCACACACACACCCCTTTCACTCTCATGGTGGGCCAGTGTGTCATGCCCCATCACTCCGGAAAATGTGCCATGTCGTCGGGACGTTAGGCAATTACAAACAACCTAGTGAATCGTACCATAACACCTCCTAATGCACCATGATTGACTTCGTATTGGATCTAAAGGGTTATAAGAGGATGTAGCAAGTCATAGTAGATCATAATGTGCAATTAATAGATCATATATGTTTTAGTGGGTCTTAGTTGTATGTGGTGAATCATAGTAGATCATAATATGCTAAATAGATCATACATGTCTTAAAGAATCATATTTATCATTTACCAATTTACGTGCCGAGTTACTTTAATGAGGTGTCAAGTCATAATATTTTTTAATATATTATAGTTATGGTAACTAAATGCCTTTTCCAATAAGAAGACTAATTAATAAATTCTCTTTGATGTAATTTTGATTCTCAAAATCACAACCTCCATTAACTAAATTATTGTCACATCACTGCTAGATCACTACCACATAAGAATTTAAACAATAACTAAACACTTAATAACTAGATACAATGGAATAACTAAAAAAATTAAAGAAACCATGTGATTGGTTGGAGAACACTTCGCCCACATGCAAGACCCCCTTCCCCTGTTAATGGAATGGTGATGGCAATAGATAAAGGATGAATGACATCCCATTAACAAGGTGTTGTGGAATAACAATGAAAACGGTGAGGTGGCAATGATGATGTGGAATTAGCACCATTCCACAACACTTTGTCTAACAAAAAATAAACCCTATTTAATATTTGAATGGAATGGACAAGATAGGAAACACGATATGAAGTCGGGATCAGTGGCGGATCTAGAAACGAAACTAAGCCGTAACGTTTTATAAATAAGCCGTAACGAAATCGAAAAAACGTCAAATTTTTCCAAAATTTACACTAATTTTTCCGCACCAACCCGTAGCGGAGGTTGCCCCCCGGTAAGCCTTATGTCCGCCACTGGTCGGGATTGATGACGTGTCTGTTAAACTTATTTATTCTAAAGTTTTTTTTAAATGAATATATGTAAATAAGATATTTTTTTTATTAAAAGTAATCTTTTACTCCTTTTATTGACACATTATTCAAGTTACCTATTATTTTAGTAGTTATATGTTTGTGATTAACGAATCGACTTTAACATCGGTTTTGGTTTTTGTATTATCGATATGGTTTTTGCTCGATGTAAAATATGCGTCGATATCGTTTTGGTCATATATCTTGTGGTCGCTATACCGAATGTCAGTATCAAACGAGTATTGTAACGAACTGAATCAATGCGGATCGAATGTTTGCCGCAACGCGCGAGGGATTTCACATGTACTTTTAGTTTAGAAAATATAATTTTTTTATGACGCTAAAATGATGACACAAAAAAAAAGTGTAGTAATTTGTTGAATTTTGTGAACCATGTCATTTTTTCTTGACACACGCTTTAGAATGTCATAAAATGGTCTTGTTTCTTTTTTATGACGCTAAAACGATGACACACAAAAAAAGTGTCATAAATTTATTGAATTTTGTAAACCATGACATTATTTTCTTGACACATTCTTTGGAATGTCATAAAATAGTCTTGTTTTTTTTATTAATGACGCTAAAAAGATGACACACAAAAAAGTGTGTCATAAATTTATTGAATTTTGTAAAGCATGACATTTTTTTTGACACACGCTTCTGAATATCATGAAATGAGCGTGTGTCATGGTTCGCGTGTCAAGATAGGTTTATTTTCTAGTAGTGCGGGTCACCATCCCCATCACCAATTCACCCTAGTAACAGATCTCTGAGTAGCGACAATATGACATCCATACTAACAACCACCTGATTGGGCCAAATCCTTTGAGATGAGATTGCTACTCTGCCAACACATGAAGAAGAACAATATTCTAGAAGCAAGCCGTTTCCATCCTAGATCACCCACCTACGATTCAGACATACTTCTTACACCTTTTTTAATACGAACATAACACTTTTGGGTTGTTCTTGGAAATTCCTTTGAATCATGGAACCAGAAAGAATAGGTAGGTTGAACATCTTCAAGTTGAATTTACTGATTCCAAATTTAGTATCTTAGGGGGTGTTTGGTTCAAGGAATGTTTTGGAATTGGAATTTGAAGAAACTGGATTTGGAATTTAAACATTCCCATTGGAATAGGAAATTGTTGGAATTGGAATCTTAATTCCATTTTTGATGTGTTTGGTTGTTAAATGAATTGAAATCCATCAACCTGACACCCACAACTGTCACACCCCAACCGATGTCGAAAACATCAAAGTGAGATGAAAACATGATTGCTCGAGACATCATAACTTGCTAATTCTGATAATAGTTAAATAATTCAAATTTCATTCATGCTAAAATGGAAAGTACATTGTTTTGGAAAGGAAAGTACGACATATTGCAAATAAATGTAACAACATGAAACGGAACATAAATAAAAGTTTATGTGTGTTTCTAGTCCACCGTAAGTATCATTCTTCAATCGTCATCTACTAGTTTCCTGCAACATATATTAAAATAAAATAAAAAAAAGTTGGCGAGTATATAAGTTTGAATACATAGCATAATTGTGTCTAAAAGTTGTCCCATATCCAACATGGTAATTTTCATACTTTGTTTATTAACATACTAGCATGTGTTAACTATAAGTCAAACCAAAGTATATCGTAATCGTGCATATCCTTGTCGCCGAAACGACAAGGCCGTAAAATCGTTCACTTAACAATACCACAAGAATACGGGCGGTGCATTAATCCTATAACACTATAATTGTTAAGTTAGCCTTACAAAGTTAATGAGCATATAGAACACAAGAATAAACATAGCATGTAACAACAAGAATGTAACAAGTATCATATTTTTAACGGATAGAGTGTGTATATAAACAAGTTTAATCATGAGTGTGTAGTTATGATATTGTATACATGTTGCACCTAGAGTGCGTAAAATGGTAAATGGGATCGAGTATACTCATGGTTTGCGTAGAAAGTCCACGAACATGAGTTTGACACGTCTTGAGTTTAGAACACCGAAGTTACCCTAGGATGGGAAGCGAAGGTGTGTGAGTTGCAGATTCGATTGTTGGATTGGATTTAGATTCTAGGGAACAATTTGTAAGTTATAGTAACATGTAAAGAAAAAGGTACCATGAGAATGGTCATGCAAGGAGGTAGGATGATTAGCATGTTAAAAAAATAAAAACTGATATCAGTTTAACTACAATTTTTTTATTTACAATTATCATCTATTTTCGTAGGAAAGAGAAAGACCCACCCTCCACTCTACTTCATAAAAACAATCAAAATCACCCGAGATCAAGCTTCTTTTTAGATTTTGCAACGTGACTTGATATAGGAAAATTGGACGGGTTGCTCACGTTAATTAAGGATGATTCGAAAGGGGTGAGTATATGTTAGTTCAGTTTAATTTTAGGTTAAACCCAACACTATAGCCGATTTTTTGCCTTTTATGTTTTTTAAGCAATGGCTAGTGACGGGTTTGGTTAATTCAGTTTATATAAAACCATGGCTTGGCTAATTTGGTTATCTATCAGTTAAACGCCGGTTTTAGATGTGTGTCAATTCATGCTCATTTCAACTAGTAAGTATATATATGTTTTGTGTTAAATAAAATTAAACAGACATGTTAATTTGTGAAGAGAACGAGGGTACGCTTATCAGTGGTTCGAATATGTTTATTAATCTAATCTATCTCTTATATTAAAGCAAAATAATGTTGACTTATTGACCATGATGTGGCATAGCTATTTAGGCAGATAATTAGATTTTGAGCGGCAATCTTCCTTTCTCTCAATTCTCCTTCAATTTCATATAAGCGGCAAAAGGTTTTCTCAATTCTCCTTCAATCAATTTTGTAACGTTCTTCAATATGGAAACCTAATCTCTTCTCAATCAATTCCAATCATATCCAAAATAATGAATTCGTTCCCATTATCAATTGTAAACCCTAGATTGATAACCAGATTCTTCACATGGCTTCTCAAAACCATTATTTTGATTCCACGCCGTTGTGCTCTCCAACAATCCCTTCAATAGCGGCTACACGAGAGGATCCCTGATTCCAGTCAAATCAAGTAATGATGTTCAACGAGCCGCGAATGGAGCCGAGTATCAGCTTTGTTAAAGCTCTCAGGTTTGATTTCAATTTTAGGTTAATTTGATTTCTCATTTGTGTTTTATTTTAGATCAGGTTGTTCATTCAATTTTGCATTTCTTTTTCACCATCTAAACGAAGCAGAATAACTCTAAAATTATAATGGGATAATCGATTTTTGATTCTGAGATGAAGCGCATATAATTTCAAGGGAAACCCTAACATCAAATTACAACATTATTGATGAGATTTTATTGATTCATTTGGTGAATGAAAAAGATGTAGGCAAATGCTGGATTGGTGGTTGGATAGCATAAGAGGGATGAGTTGATCTACGGAATGATTCCGATGTAGCGGTATGTGTTTTTATATCTTCTTCGATACCTTTTGTGTAGATATAACAACTGAAACACCAATGTGATAGAAAAATTACATTACGGACTTTATTTCGATTTGAGCTAATTGTATTAGTGAAACACCAGTATGGTTCTGTTTTACGTTTTATGTGAACGATTGGTTAATTAAGGGTATGTATGGTATATGTGATTTATTAACATAAACAATCATTGTTTACAGATTTGTGTATGGTGCTGGCATCACATTATGGATATGGCTGAGAAAGATGATACAGTAGGGAGGTATCCAGCGTGTCGTACGCCTTATAACAAGGAAAAGATAGCGGGGACTGCATCAAAATGTGAAAGGTTTGGTCTCACACATTTGTTACATCGTAAACTTTGACTTATATTTGTTCTAGTGGTTGACGTTTGACTTCTCTACTGTGCTATCAGACTGGTGGCTGAAATGAGTGTGGAGAAGAAACAAAAGTCTCAAAAGGGGAAAACAAAAGCTTCTGAAGGTAGAAAGCATTGTGGGACTGCCTCTTAATTTAGCAGATGAAGAGGTAATCTCTTTTTTCATCCTTACAAATTTACATTTGTGTGTGTGTTTTTTTTCTAAAATTTTTGTAGTTTCTATATCTCGGACAGCAGCTGGCGCCATACATCATTTTGCAAACAATACTTATAGCGTGTAAGTCCAATGTTCTTGAGTGATCATATATTTGGCATTGTTAGTTTATTTGGTATGAGCGATATTTATCTTTGTAATATTTACACTATACAAATATATTACTTACTCAAAGGAGGATGAAGCGGTTCGAAGTATACAGTTAGTACATGGGTTTGTTTCGGAGGGTAGACCATTGAAGTTAGTATCTAATATCACAAACCGAGAGTTTCTTTTTTATATTTTAGGTTAACATATTGGAGTTTTATTGCAGAGCCTGTTTTGGGACTACAAAGTACTGTCATGCTCTCAGGTTTGATTTCAATTTTAGGTTAATTTGATTTCTCATTTGTGTTTTATTTTAGATATGGTTGTTCTTTCGATTTTGCATTTCTTTTTCACCATCTAAATGAAGCAAAATAACTCTAAAATTATAATGGGATAATTGATTGTTGATTCTGAGATGATGCGCACATGATTTCGAGGGAAACCCCAACATCAAATTACAACATTATTGATGAGATTTTATTGATTCGTTTGCTGAATGAAAAAGATTTAGGCAAATGCTGGATTGGTGGTTGGATAGCATAAGAGGGATGAGTTGATCTACGGAATGATTCCGATGTAGCGGTTTATGTTTTTTATATCTTCTTCGATACCTTTTGTGTAGATGTAACAAATGAAACACCAATATGATAGAAAAATTACATTAAGGACTTTATTTCGATTTGAGCTAATTGTAATAGTGAAACACCAGTATGATTCTGTTTTACGTTTTATGTGAACGATTGGTTAATTAAGGGTATCTATGGTATATGTGACTTATTAACATAAACAATCATTGTTTACAGATTTGTGTATGGTGCTGGCATCACATTATGGATATGGCTGAGAAAGATGATACAGAAGGGAGGTGTCCAGCGTGTCATACACCTTATAACAAGGAAAAGATAGTGGGGGCTGCATCAAAATGTGAAAGGTTTGGTTGCACACAATTGTTACATCGTAAACTTTGACTTATATTTGTTCCAGTGGTTGACGTTTGACTTCTCTACTGTGCTATCAGACTGGTGGCTGAACTGAGTGTGGAGAAGAAACAAAAGTCTCAAAAGGGGAAAACAAAAGCTTCTGAAGGTAGAAAGCATTTTGGGACTGCATCTTAATTTAGCAGATGAAGAGGTAATCTCTTTTCTCATCCTTACAATTTACATTTGTGTGTTTGTTTTTCTAAAATTTTTTTAGTTTCTATATCTTGGACAGCAGCTGGCGCCATACAGCATTTTACAAACAATACTTGTAGCGTGTAAGTTCAATGTTCTTGAGTGATCATATATTTGGCATTTTTAGTTTATTTGGTATGAGCGATATTTATCTTTGTAATATTTACACTGTGATATGTTTAGGCTCTTTTGCAGGTTGAAATCAGTCTATTGAAACATACATGGAGGCAACAGCACCTGTTGTTGACTGTGAGTATTTGAAGGAGATAGAAAGGACTCGTCGTGATCTTCGTGCTCTCATCTCCAACAAAAATGTGCTCCTATCATGCTTTGCTTAGCGTACGTGCTTCATATCATTTTGTAAATCAAACGATTTCATTATTAAACAATATAGCTAAAACAAGACTGTTTTGATATGTAACTGATCCTTAATGTATTGATTGAATTGAGAAATACAACGCATAGCTCTCCACTATATATAGGAGACTAGAATTAAACAATAACAGAATGTACAAGCTAATACTGCATGGATAACAGAAAAGTACAAGCTGGAACAACTAGGAGCTAACTAAATAACTGGACATGTGACTCGAATAATAACTGTCTGATTTTTATAGGGAGTATAGGGGGATCTGTAATATGGTTATGCATTATATGGTTCTTATTCACCTGCTGGTTCCCTTTGGTTGTTTAAGAATTTGGAGAGGTAAATAACTTAGCGATTCACAGGTTCATTGGTTATTTAAGAACTTATTATGTTAGTAGGTTATTAGTTTATTTGCTTAGTGACAGGATTCTTTTACTTCAGCACATTGGGGATTCAACTGATCTTGAGATAGAGGTTATCTTTTACAACTACGTTGTGAAGCGCCAAATCATCAACTAACGGTATCCGATATCCAAATAGACAAGTAGTTTAAAACTGAAACCGAACACTCTTTTGGAGTATTCTTGAACTTTGAATTAATTTTGTGGTATCTTTTTGCAGCCTGATAATTGCATCACAGCTGTTGCTTGTGGATGAAGTGATTTGTGCAGGTCAGATATCTTAATCTTGTAAGTCTATTTTGACTTAAATCAAACGAGTCAAGTTAAAAAATTAGTTAAAAATAGAATGACTTAAATTGGCCGAACAAATCAAATAGGTTGAAAATACTCCCATATATGGTTTAAAAGGCTCAAATTGTATGTTTAAAAGTACAATAAGTATCATAAATAATGGATACAAAAGACTTGATTTTAAGGTTGTAAATGAATAAATAATATTTATAAGTTTGTTACATATAAGTTTGATTTTTTAAGTCAAACTTATAGAGCTAAAGTGAACAACATGTCCATCTATATTTCTTCTCATGGACCTGTGTATACATCTTTTGTTTCTTTTAATTTTAATACTGTATAAATGAGACCTGCAAAATGAAAGTGTAGTTTAAAGCAACAGGCGGTGTTAATTTTTGAAACATTACTCATTTATTTATTCATAGATTTTGCATTAACACATTATATAAAGAGAATCATCAACCACAATAACCAACTTCTTATTTTTCCTCATGATCACCGTCTTTGGTCATCAGTCACCATCTCATAAGATGTGTGTGTATTCAACTGAAATAGTTCGTTATTTTATCTCTTTATGAAACGTCTTGAAATACGGATTTATCATGCTTTCATTTACTTTGTCAAATTATCTTAAGACCACCCGTAGTGGGGGGGTTTTGGGGCGTTTTTTCCCTAAAAAAAACGCCCCACAACGCCCAAGGACAGCCCTCTGGGGGCATTTTTTCAAAAAAATCCTCCTAGGCGTGCTTTTATCAACGCCTCTCTTTAAATTGTTTGGCCAATGAGATCATTCCAAATCAAATATCATTAGTTTTAAATTAAAAAAAAACAAGAAAATAATAATTGGGTAATCATTGATGGGGTAATATTGGGCATTATCCCACTATGTCCATTTGTGAAAAACGCCACATAATGCCCCTTTGCTGACTAGGATAACACGTGTCACACAATGCCCATGGATGGGAGCATTATTCATGTGTACCACTACGCATGGTGTAAGGCTTGGTTATTTCAAACCAATTTTACACTTATTATTTGTATTCAAATTCTTTCTCAATTTCATGGTGATACTCTACACTTTGTTCTCGCCCAAATCTTAAAAATATACCCACTTTCATTTTTTTATAACTAAAAACTTTTTATAAGTGAAAACTATGTAAAGTATTCTTTTTATTTTGTTGCAGGTGTTTTGTTTAAGGAACAGCCGGAGGTGGTGGAGGGAGGATGGGATGAAGGAGACAGAGAAGTTGGCGAGAGACTGGAATAACAAAATTGGTCAAAGGGTTGTGTATCAACTAAAATCAGACATGAAACCGTAAAACAATTGTATAATTGTTTACATGTGTGATTTGGTGTATATGTGTTTGTTTGTAGTAATTCTATTCAGTTTTGGACATGAAATTATGTCGTGTTTGATAAAGCTGATTCTATCAATATAACTCCGTTTACTCGAGTCATGAACCGGTCGTGCTCATGCGGTTAGTATTAGATAATTAGTTGAATGTGCTAAGTCCTTTTAAAGTAAATAATGATCACTTTATTTTAATGAGTTTGAATTTGTATATTAAAGTAGTTATTTTTCTTATTAGCCACCCGTGTATCACACGGAAACTTAGACTAGTTATACATATATATTCATAACTAAATCATAAAAATCAGTTATAAAAATAGTAAAACCACCCATCGATTTATCAATATTCGGATATTTCCTCAGCTTTTCTTTTATATTGATTTTGGTTATCGTTAGTCTATTTGATTTTTCTTTTCATCCTGGGATTAGATATGGACCAAACACACGTGAGCCAACACCCTAGACCTAGATGGCCCAGACCTGTGTGTGAAATTTAGGCAAAGACCTTGGGACTTGGGCCCTTTTTAAAGTTATTTCTATGGCTAATTGCTAAAGGCTAAAGCCGTGGTTAGACTAAGGGGTATGGTGAGGCCCATCCCACGAGGATGGGCCGCCACGTAGGCGCCACATCACCGGCTCGTGGGGATGGGCCTCCTTCATAATTGAGGGGGATGGAGGATGGGGCTACCCCACCTCATTATTTTATAATTTTCTAAGTTTTACTTTATTAACTTAATAAAAACTTTATAAAAATTAACAAATACAACATAAAACAACATAAAGTGTGAATAAACGGCGACTCATTCGGAACCTTCGTTTGAAAGTGTCGGCGTTGTAAAGGGGTGCATCCGAAAAATAATCGTTAACCAATTTCTCGTGCTCTCCTTCGCGGTCTCTGTTAACCTGTATTCGTCTGATAATAACGTTTTCAGACGAGTCCTCTTCCTCTTCCTCTTCCAAAAGAATCTGCGCCGCCTTTACCACAGCGTTTGCGAAAAACATCTCCTCTTCGTCCGAAGAAGAGCCGGACCACCAAGGATTAGATGCCATTGTGGATGAAGAGATTTTTTTTTATAAAAGATTGGTATAAAAATGGGAGTTTTTTTTATAAAAATGGATGAGAATGGGAGAAGAATGGGTGAAATATTGAGGAAATGGTATAAAGAATGGGTATATATTTAAATTGAAAAAGATTTTTTTTTTATTTTTTTTTATTAATCTAGCCGTTAGTAGCGGCTATATTTTCAAAAGGGGGCACGGCAAGACCGGCTTTGGGCCGCTGGGGATGACGGGTGGGATGGAGGGGGGGCGGTGTGGGGGACCGGCGCCGGTCCTAGCCGGGCCTCAGCCGGTCCCCATACCTTCTAGTCTTATACGTGGTGGTGCACAAATCGGTTAATTCAATAACCGGTTTGCTTAACTAGTTATAATAGTTAATTTAAAATTTTGATTTTACTCAGTTATTTTTTTTAACTGGCCCGGTTAATTACTTTAACTGGTTTGGTTATTTAACTGGTTATTTTCAGTTAATAA
Source organism: Helianthus tuberosus (assembly GCA_030545235.1). Lineage (NCBI taxonomy): Eukaryota > Viridiplantae > Streptophyta > Magnoliopsida > Asterales > Asteraceae > Helianthus > Helianthus tuberosus. The sequence goes on from CM060436.1 coordinate 31,735,862, forward strand.
CCGACTTTTAGCCTTTTTTTAATTTTCAGGTTTTTTTGGTTATCCGGTTAAAAAAACCGGTTAATAACAAGTTCCTATACTAAATATTTATAACCGGTTATTAACTAGCGGTTAAGATTAACCACTAACTTGTTAATGACCGATTCCAGTTAATAACCTGTTTCGGTTAATTAACCGGTTTTTTTTGCCCACCTCTAGCTTGTATGCTTCAATATTTGTATACTGTGTTAAGTCTGAAAAAGTTAAATAAATTATTACATCATCAATACTTTAACATTTTCAATTTTTTTAAACACGGACACAAATATCCTAAAATCTACTATTAAAATCAGCGTGTTTCTCATTAATGAATTTTGAACTTGTACTACTTTGATAGCTCCTAAAATCATCGTGTTTCTCATTAATGAATTCTGAACCTGTACTACTTTGATAGAGACAAAACACCTATTACGATGAGGCCAAGAGACCACATGCTTACATTTTTGAATATTTTTCTGAATTAATTAAGTACAATATTGAGCTAACATTTTCAGGAAATACCAATTACACTTGCAATGTATTACTTTTAAATTCTAGTGCGGTATTGATGAAAAGCATACAATTTAATTGGGTTTATATGCAGTGGCGAAGCTTGGATTTTTCGGGCGGGGGGGGTGAAAACATATATACCCAAAAATTTCTATAGAATACCCAAAAATTTCTATAGAACCGGGGGGGTGAAAACGTATATACCCATAAATTTCTATACGAAAACTACATATATAACACTACTGAGCGAAAAATCCCGGGGGGCGGACGTCCCCCCCCCCCCCGCCCCTTACATGCTGCGCCACTGTTTATATGCAATGATAATATACAAATTTGTAAGCCTAGGTATTTAGTTTAATGTTGGTGCATATGTTTGTTGCCTACGTCTTGATGTAATAGCGCTAAATATGTAAAATATGAGTTTATGTTGTAAAACTGGCTCATCCGTACGGATGTAGTACATCCGCAGTACATCCGCACGGATGAGCAGGTTCGCACATATGAGAGTTTAGTCCGTACGAACGTAATATCTAGTCTGCATGAAGATAAATGTATATAAATAGTTGTGCGGACCAAGTGTTAGATAGCGGTTGTAGTGGACTGTGAGGTGAAGCGCTGTCAAAATTGTACTAGAACTGTGAATTACATAGAAAACATAGAAAATTGGGAAATCTTGTGTTTCTACCTATTTCTGATGGATTCTGCACATCTGACTTATGATTAGATGTAACAACCCTCGATAAAACCAACACTCTCATAAATATTTTCGACACCCCATTATATTATAAAATGTCCCCATATGTCTTATCTTACACCTCGTATGTGAAAAACCGTGCCCGAAATAGATTATAACATATAAAATAGAATAAAAATAAGAAAAATGGAGTTGAGACGGGCCGCGTAGACCCACCCCAACATCTCACGCGGGCGGTATTAAGACTGGAGTTGACTCCGCTGATTTCTTTAGTTAAAGCGGGCCGCGTGAGAGTTTTAGACAGTTGACGCTGGCCGCGATAGGTCATGAAACACGGAGACATCCCAGGTCGACACGTGTCGACATCGTGGCGAGTCTAGTAGCTGACCCAGCTAAGCTATGGTGTTGACCAAGGTTGACGCGGGCCGCGTAACCCTGGCCTGTGTTTTACGCGGGCCGCGTAAGAGTCGTATATCAGAACTATAAATAGATGGCATCGGGTTTCAATTCAGTTCGTTCACAATTTCAATCTCGAATCATAATTTCTGTAGGAAAGTTATAATACACGGGTATTATACCCCTAATTAGCAAGGTTCTGCTCCGTTGTAAGTATTATAACCCTAGTTTCGTAATAGATACGCTGCCCGATTGATTTAGGGTTCCGTAACAACTGTCGTGGTTCTGCCCGACGTAGTTGTTGGAATGCCGTCTCGGGGAGGGTATCATTAATAATTTCAAAGGGTTATGATACTAACCAATGTACATTTGTATAAATTATAGATTATATCCAGGAAACCCTTACAAGAAGCCTAAGATAGCAAAGTGAGTTTATCCTCTTTTTGTTAAACTTTTTGGTAATGTTTTACCAAACCTTAAATGTTTTACTATGAAATTTAGCAGTGATTGAGTCTTTGTAGTTCTTCAATTACTGCCGGTATGTTGGGGTTTTGTATACAAAATGTACTACACTGTGAGTAGTAAGTCGGGATGACAATACGTTACAATTGGACAATGAGTTAGCCAATGGGTAATATGACCCACAAGTCAGTGAATTAACAGTACTAATGGAGTAATTGTGTAGACATAAACAATGTGATCGCTCTCAATACTGTTCACTGTGACTTTTTATTTAAATTTGATTAAACTGGGATTCACTCACCAGTATTTCCGACTGACAAATGTTTTTAAAACACGTTTCAGGTAACCCAATGTGACAGCTAATTAATAAAAAGCCAGCTGGAGAGCACTGAAGGCTTGGGGATAATGTGGCTATAAAAGTTACCAAATAAACGGTGTTTTAAATTTAAATAAAATAGGGTTCATCCCTATGAATGTATTGTATTAAGAAACTTGGGTTTTACCCATGTGATTATTAATATTAAATGAGGTGGTTTTACTCTGATAAACATTTCCTAACTACGGTCCTGATGTAATTCCGCTGCAAGATTAAATAAACCTGATACCACCAAAACTCTGTGATCGCGTCCGCCCGTTCCCGGGGATCAGGGATCGGGGGTTGCGACAGAAGGTGGTATCAGAGCCTAGCCACTGGTCTGAGCCAAAGAAGTGTTCTGCTGACACTTAAATTTTATATTTTGTGTTAGGAAATAATTTACGGAAATACGTGTATAACTGTAATTATGTGTTATGTGTTATTTGACTATTTGTTAGTTTTCAGTATGAGTGATCAAGGACCATCAGACGTGAATCGTCAGTTATCTGATTCACCTAGGAGTGAGGGTACATCATCACAGCCTGCCCTTTCAGGGTATTCTGCTGATCAGGAGGAAGGAATATTTGCCTTTAGAGCTCAATCTGAAGAACCATTTCCTAATAAGAAACGAGGATGGTTCAGTAGCTGACCCAGCTAAGCTATGGTGTTGACCAAGGTTGACGCGGGCCGCGTAACCCTGGCCTGTGTTTTACGCGGGCCGCGTAAGAGTCGTATATCAGAACTATAAATAGATGGCATCGGGTTTCAATTCAGTTCGTTCACAATTTCAATCTCGAATCATAATTTCTGTAGGAAAGTTATAATACACGGGTATTATACCCCTAATTAGCAAGGTTCTGCTCCGTTGTAAGTATTATAACCCTAGTTTCGTAATAGATACGCTGCCCGATTGATTTAGGGTTCCGTAACAACTGTCGTGGTTCTGCCCGACGTAGTTGTTGGAATGCCGTCTCGGGGAGGGTATCATTAATAATTTCAAAGGGTTATGATACTAACCAATGTACATTTGTATAAATTATAGATTATATCCAGGAAACCCTTACAAGAAGCCTAAGATAGCAAAGTGAGTTTATCCTCTTTTTGTTAAACTTTTTGGTAATGTTTTACCAAACCTTAAATGTTTTACTATGAAATTTAGCAGTGATTGAGTCTTTGTAGTTCTTCAATTACTGCCGGTATGTTGGGGTTTTGTATACAAAATGTACTACACTGTGAGTAGTAAGTCGGGATGACAATACGTTACAATTGGACAATGAGTTAGCCAGTGGGTAATATGACCCACAAGTCAGTGAATTAACAGTACTAATGGAGTAATTGTGTAGACATAAACAATGTGATCGCTCTCAATACTGTTCACTGTGACTTTTTATTTAAATTTGATTAAACTGGGATTCACTCACCAGTATTTCCGACTGACAAATGTTTTTAAAACACGTTTCAGGTAACCCAATGTGACAGCCAATTAATAAAAAGCCAGCTGGAGAGCACTGAAGGCTTGGGGATAATGTGGCTATAAAAGTTACCAAATAAACGGTGTTTTAAATTTAAATAAAATAGGGTTCATCCCTATGAATGTATTGTATTAAGAAACTTGGGTTTTACCCATGTGATTATTAATATTAAATGAGGTGGTTTTACTCTGATAAACATTTCCTAACTACGGTCCTGATGTAATTCCGCTGCAAGATTAAATAAACCTGATACCACCAAAACTCTGTGATCGCGTCCGCCCGTTCCCGGGGATCAGGGATCGGGGGTTGCGACAGAAGGTGGTATCAGAGCCTAGCCACTGGTCTGAGCCAAAGAAGTGTTCTGCTGACACTTAAATTTTATATTTTGTGTTAGGAAATAATTTACGGAAATACGTGTATAACTGTAATTATGTGTTATGTGTTATTTGACTATTTGTTAGTTTTCAGTATGAGTGATCAAGGACCATCAGACGTGAATCGTCAGTTATCTGATTCACCTAGGAGTGAGGGTACATCATCACAGCCTGCCCTTTCAGGGTATTCTGCTGATCAGGAGGAAGGAATATTTGCCTTTAGAGCTCAATCTGAAGAACCATTTCCTAATAAGAAACGAGGATGGTTCAGTAAAGAAGCTTTTGCTCGTAGGAAGAGAATGCGAAAATTGCAACAGCAAAGGGCTTTAGCAGCTATTAAACGAGAGACAGATGCCCATACTCAAGATATGTTAAATAGAAGCCTAGCTAATTTCCATATCCTAGCTACAACTGCTGCTAACCCAAGTCTGGAACAACTAGTAGCCCCACAACCACAAAACCCAGAACAACCCATGGAGATAGAAAATCAGGAAAACCAAGTGGAGATGCACGACTTTAACCCAGAAGAAATCCCTAGGGTACCTGCACCAAACCCACTAGACCCGAATTATGACCCCTGGTGGGACGATAATAGGGACTTTGTGCAACGTTACCCTATCCAGGATTATCCACCCATACAGAACATATAAGTCTACCCAGGTATGGATCCTTTAGATCCCTATTACCAAGATGATTATATTAGGGAGATATTAGAGGATCCTTATCAATTTCATGAACTGTCACCCCCATATCAGGAAAACGCACCCCAGATTCCAAACCCAGTCCGAGAACCTGCACCCCCAATGAGTGCAGAAAACGTTCAAGAACTTAGGACTTTTGGGGAGGAAATTTTGGAGAGCAGTGAGAGAATGCGTCAGGTAGGAGAGCGTCTCGTATGAAAATACGATGAACGCAATATGGATTTTTGGATAAATCCATATCCGTGAATGTGTGAATGGAGGAAATGGTAGTAGTAATAATAATAATAATAATAAAAATAAAATATATGTGTGTACGCAGGCATATTAGTATGATTCTATTTCTGTTGGTATTGTAATTTCATTTCAGTACTAGTATGTAATAGACGCATAAGTATATGAAAAGAGTATAGTAGCAATGATCTACGTTTTTGGCTAGATTGTGTGTCATGTGATTAACTATATTAGATATAAATTGTGATATTAATATGGAATAAATGTTTAAAATTCAGATGACCGACGAAGGAAATCAAGAAAATCTGAATAACGATAACCAGAGTAACATTAACGTGGTTAATGATAATCCGAGCATCAATAACAATGGAAACCAAGTGGATAATAGTGCTATCCAACACATAGTGGCACAGGGAATTATAGATGCAATGCCATTTATTCTTCAAACTGTTAAGGATGCTGATAATAAAAGTAAGCATAGCAGTAAGCGACCCGTTGAACCAGAAAACAGTGTGAACAATGGACCTATACTTCAATTGCCTATTCCCAAAAGAAGAAGAACCATGCCTTATGGTTGTTCTTATAAAGAATTTTGGTCTTGTAAACCAATGGAATTCTCGGGCAATGAAGGGGCCATTGCTACCTTACGCTGGATAGAAAAGACTGAGGCAGTCTTAAGGATAATCAAGTGTGCTGAGGAAGATAAAATATTGTTTGCTTCTAATCTGTTTAAGAATGCAACATTAGAATGGTGGAACACTATCCTCCAGACAAGAGGAAGTGATCAAACTTACAATATGGAATGGGAAGAATTTAAAAACAAAGTAGAAAGGAAATTCTGCCCACCCAATGAAAAAGAGCAGATAGCAAATAAATTCCTAAATCTTAGGATGACTGGTGTGGATAGTAAGGGATACACTAAAATATTCTTTGAATATGCTAGAATAGTGCCAACTCTTGCTTCACCAGAACCAGTGTTAATCTCTCGTTATATTTGGGGATTAATTGGGGAGATTAGACACATAGTCAAGGCAGCTAGACCTCAAACCATAGAAGAAGCTGTAGAATTAACAAATACCTTGACTGATGAATTAGTTCGTACTAGAGAAGAGGATCAGAGGAGGAACTTAACCCAAAGGCTTACTCAAGAATTCCGTTCTGGAAATTTCAATCGTAGGAATATAGGTTCTAACTCTGCACCATACTTCAAGGTCTGCAAGAAAAAGCATTCGGGAAAATGCTCCACTCTCTGCAATTATTGCAAGATGTTAGGACACAAGGAAGAAAATTGTAGGAAGAAAATCAGTAATGGATTATGCTATAACTGTGGAGGAAAATGTCATATTAGGCCAAACTGCCCAAAATTAGCCCCAGCCACAGACAACAAAAATACTAAAAATGCTAGAGCATTTGTTCTGACTACAGAAGAAGCCCAGATGATCCTAGACGTTATAGCTGGTACGTTTTTAGTTAATGATATATTTGCTAAAGTATTATTTGACTCTGGTGCGAACCAAAGTTTTATTAATACTTCGTTTTCCAAAATTCTAAATCAGTCATTAACTAAACTACCACAAGAATGTCTAGTAGAAACAACTAATGGAAAAACTGTTAGGATTGCTGAAATCTTGCAGGGAGCAAGCGTAGAAATTTTAAATCAGAAATTTATAGCAAATCTATATCCCATGAATCTGGCAGGATTCGATGTTGTTTTAGGAATGGATTGGTTAATAGCCAATAAAGCCAATATTGTATGTGATCAAAAGTCAATTCAAGTAAATTCACAAAAAGGTAAAACGATCACAATTAAAGGAGAAAAGCCTTCTAGGTCCACTAAGCTCATCTCTGTGATGAAAACTGCAAGTTGTATAAGAAAATGTTCTATAGTGTATTTGATTTCTATAATTACTAACACTAAAGGAAAAGAACTAAAAGATATTCCAGTAGTGTCACAGTTTTCAGATATCTTTCCAGAAGAATTACAAGGACTACCTCCAAACAGAGAAGTTGAATTCAGAATTCACCTGCTACCAGGAACATCACCAATTGCCAAAGCACCTTACCATTTGGCACCTGCAGAAATGCAAGAATTGAAGAAACAATTAGATGAATTGTTAGAAAAAGGATTTATTCAGCCAAGTTCGTCGCCATGGGGAGCGCCAATACTGTTTGTTAAAAAGAAGGACAGATCAATGCGTATGTGCATTGATTACCGTGAATTAAACAAGGTTACGATTAAGAATCGGTACCCATTACCGAGAATCGATGATCGGTTTGATCAACTGCAAGGAGTTCGATTTTTTCTCTAAAATCGATTTAAGGTCAGGATATCATCAATTAAAGGTACAGGAAGAGGACATTCCTAAAACCGCATTCAGAACGAGGTATGGCCATTATGAATTTACTGTCATGCCATTTGGTTTAACCAATGCCCAGCTGCATTTATGGACATGATGAACCGAATATGTAAACCATATTTGGATAAATTCATAATTGTTTTCATAGATGATATTCTAATTTACTTCTAAGAGTAAAGAGGATCATGCAAAACATTTGCACACACTTTTAAGTTTATTAAGAAAGGAAAAGCTTTATGCTAAATTTTCTAAGTGCGAATTTTGGTTAGAACAGGTACAATTCCTTGGACACCTAGTCAATCATGAAGGAATTCATGTAGATCCAACAAAGATTGAAGCAACTACTAAATGGAAAACCCCTGAATCACCAACCGAGGTTAGAAGTTTCTTAGGATTGGCCGGTTATTATAGAAGATTTATTCAAGATTTTTCTAGAATAGCCATTCCCTTAACTAAGTTAACCTGTAAATATGTTAAGTTTGAATGGGGATTAAAACAAGAAGAAGCCTTTAGAATTCTTAAGCAAAGATTGACCCATACTAGCATTACCAGAAGGAGCTGAAGACTTTGTAGTCTATTGTGATGCTTCTAGATTATGTTATGGATATGTATTAATGCAACGCCAAAAGGTTATAGCTTATGCATCTAGACAACTTAAAAATCATGAAGAGAATTACTCAACCCATGATTTAGAGTTAGGAGCTATAAATTTTGCTCTTATGATTTGGAGACATTACCTTTATGGTAGTAAGTTTACCATATTCACTGATCATAAAAGTTTAAGGTATATCTTCAAGGAAAAGGAGTTGAATATGAGACAAAGACGCTGGATGGAGATTCTCAGTGATTATGATTGTGATATCCAGTATCATGAAGGAAAAGCAAATGTAGTAGCAGATGCTTTAAGTCGAAAATATCATGAAAAGCCAAGAAGGGTACGTTCTCTTAAATTAAATCTACAAGTAGATTTAAATGAGCAAATAAGAGAAGCACAAGAATCAGTAATCAAGGAAGATTCTGAAAAATTAAAAGGTATGTTAAAGGAATTAAAACAAGGAACAGATGGAATTTGGAGATTCCATGAAAAGAGAATATGGATACCTAAATTAGGAAACCTACGTCATCGTATATTAGAAGAAGCCCATAAATCTAAGTATACAATGCATCCAGGAAGTGATAAAATGTACCAGGATTTAAGGAAAAATTTCTGGTGGATAGGAATGAAGAAAGACATAGCAGTCTATTTTTCTAAATGTTTAACTTGTTCACAAGTTAAAGCTGAACACCAGAAACCCTCAGGTTTGTTACAACAATTAGAAATGCCAATGTGGAAATGGGAATTGATAACAATGGATTTTGTTACTAAATTACCCAAAACTAGGAAAGGAAATGATACAATCTGGGTGATTGTAGATAGACTAACTAAGTCAGCTCATTTCTTACCAATGAAGGAAACAATTAGTATGGAACAATTATCTAAATTGTATGTAAATGAAATTATTTCTTTACATGGTATTCCTTTATCAATTGTTTCTGATAGGGATAGTCGATTTACTTCTCATTTTTGGTCAAGTTTCCAAAAGGCAATGGGAACCAAGTTAAAATTGAGCACAACTTATCATCCTCAAATGGATGGACAAAGCGAAAGGACAATCCAGACAATGGAAGACATGCTTAGAGCTTGTGTAATTGATTTCGGAGGTAATTGGGACGATCACTTACCTTTAATAGAATTTTCTTATAATAATAGTTACCACACAAGTATAAATGCTGCACCATTCGAAGCACTTTATGGACGAAAGTGTCGAACCCCAGTATGTTGGGCAGAAATTGGGGAAAAGCAACTATCTGGACCTGAAATAGTGCAAGAGACAACCGATAAGATTATTCAAGTCAAGGAACGACTGAAAGCAGCACGTGATCGACAAAAGAGTTATGCTAATAACCGACGCAAGCCATTGGAATTTCAAATAGGAGATAAAGTATTGTTGAAAGTCTCTCCTTGGAAAGGAATAGTAAGATTCATTAAACGAGGGAAGTTAAGTCCCAGGTATGTTGGACCTTTTAAGGTTATTAGAAGAATATGACCTGTTGCCTATCAACTACAACTGCCAGAGGAAATGGCAGGTATACATGATGTATTTCATGTATCAAATCTTAAAAAGTGTTTAGCTGATGAATCACTGATAGTACCTCTTAAGGATATAGAGGTAAATGAACAACTTAAGTTTGTAGAAAAACCTCTACAGATTGAAGATAGGAAAGTCAAGAATCTCAAACACAAGAGACGAGTTCTAGTCAAAGTGAAGTGGGACTCCAAAAGAGGACCTGAGTACACATGGGAGCTCGAGTCAGAAATGCAAAGGAAATATCCGCAATTGTTCTAGTAGATCTCGAGGACGAGCTCTAAATAAGGTGGGGAGAATGTAACAACCCTCGATAAAACCAACACTCTCATAAATATTTTTGACACCCCATTATATTATAAAATGTCCCCATATGTCTTATATTACACCCCGTATGTGAAAAACCGAGCCCGGAATAGATTATAACATATAAAATAGAATAAAAATAAGAAAAATGGAGTTGAGGCGGGCCGCGTAGACCCACCCCAACATCTCACGCGGGCGGTATTAAGACTGGAGTTGACTCCGCTAATTTCTTTAGTTAAAGCGGGCCGCGTGAGAGTTTTAGACAGTTGACGCGGGCCGCGATAGATCATGAAACGCGGAGACATCCCAGGCCGACACGTGTCGACATCGTGGCGAGTCTAGTAGCTGACCCAGCTAAGCTATGGTGTTGACCAAGGTTGACGCGGGCCGCGTAACCCTGGCCTGTGTTTTACGCGGGCCGCATAAGAGTCGTATATCAGAACTATAAATAGATGGCATCGGGTTTCAATTCAGTTCGTTCACAATTTCAATATCGAATCATAATTTCTGTAGGAAAGTTATAATACACGGGTATTATACCCCTAATTAGCAAGGTTCTGCTCCGTTGTAAGTATTATAACCCTAGTTTCGTAATAGATACGCTGCCCGATTGATTTAGGGTTACGTAACAACTGTCGTGGTTCTGCCCGACGTAGTTGTTGGAATGCCGTCTCTGGGAGGGTATCATTAATAATTTCAAAGGGTTATGATACTAACCAATGTACATTTGTATAAATTATAGATTATATCCAGGAAACCCTTACAAGAAGCCTAAGATAGCAAAGTGAGTTTATCCTCTTTTTGTTAAACTTTTTGGTAATGTTTTACCAAACCTTAAATGTTTTACTATGAAATTTAGCAGTGATTGAGTCTTTGTAGTTCTTCAATTGCTGCCGGTATGTTGGGGTTTTGTATACAAAATGTACTACACTGTGAGTAGTAAGTCGAGATGACAATACGTTACCAATGGACAATGAGTTAGCCAATGGGTAATATGACCCACAAGTCAGTGAATTGACAGTACTAATGGAGTAATTGTGTAGACATAAACAATGTGATCGCTCTCAATACTGTTCACTGTGACTTTTTATTTAAACTTGATTAAACTGGGATTCACTCACCAGTATTTCCGACTGACAAATGTTTTTAAAACACGTTTCAGGTAACCCAATGTGATAGCCAATTAATAAAAAGCCAGCTGGAGAGCACTGAAGGCTTGGGGATAATGTGGCTATAAAAGTTACCAAATAAACGGTGTTTTAAATTTAAATAAAATAGGGTTCATCCCTATGAATGTATTGTATTAAGAAACTTGGGTTTTACCCATGTGATTATTAATATTAAATGAGGTGGTTTTACTCTGATAAACATTTCCTAACTACGGTCCTGATGTAAATTCCGCTGCAAGATTAAATAAACCTGATACCACCAAAACTCTGTGATCGCGTCCGCCCATTCCCGGGGATCAGGGATCGGGGGTTGCGACATTAGATATCTCCGTAAACGTTAACGACGATCCGCCAAACCGGACTCACAAGTGGTATCAGAGTAGGTGGCCGATATCTACAGAAACTACAAGACTTGGAAACTTGAAACATTATTTTTACACATTTTCTTTGTTTTCATAGTTTTTACAGTTAAACTGGACTGATTTTTCAAGGATTGTGAAAAACTCAGTTTTAAACAGCATATTGAAAAATCAGCTTAAAATTCAAACGTTTTCATGTCGAATTTTTCAAAAAACGAGAAAAACCAGATTTTTGGTTCTTCGTACGGAAGTACTCGTTCACACAGACTAAAGTTCATCCGCACGAAACAAGTACCTTCGCATGGAAGTAACTTTTGTTTTGTTTTTGAAAATCATCATTCGCACAAAAGTGTGTTCATTCGTTTGAATTGCTTCGTCCGCACGAAAGTGTTTGATTCACATGAAAGAGAGTACGTTCGCACGAATCAATTTCATTTGCACGAACGGGGTTGATTCGCACGAAAGTAGCTTTGTCGCAACCCCCAGCCCCGTGCCCTGGGGGCGGGCGACCGCGAGTACACAGAGCCGGTGGTATCGGTGTTTATTAATTTGGCAGAAGAATTTAAACATCAGGACTGTAGATAGGAAATATTTTATCAAAGTGTAAACACCAAACTTTTATAAATAATAAATAAATGGGATAAAAACCAAGTTTCCATTACAATACATTTATAGGGATAAACCCTAGTTTATTTGAAAACATAAACTCCTTTTTATTTAGGTAACTTTTATAGTCATTTTTCCAAGCCTTCGGTACTCTACAGCTGGCTACTATTAACTTCACATTAAGTTACCTGAAACGCGTTTCAAAAAGGTTTTATCAACAAGAAATACTGGCGAGTGCATCCCAGTTTAATCAAAACAAGCTTTTATAACTTTACAGTATTGATAGCGATTACAATGTTTATATCTACCCAATTACCCCTACGGTATTGCCAATCCTGACTTGTGGTCATGCTACCATTCGCAACAGTAAAAAGTTTCAACTAATGTATACAAAACCCCAACATACTGATAGTAATTGTAGAATACATAGACTCAATCACTGTTAATTATAATTTAAAACATTTAAGGTTTTCACAAAAAGGGTTTACAAAAAGAGAATGGACTCACATTGTTGACTTAGGTGTTTCTACGGCTTCCTGGTAATGTTCCTGATTATAACCTATTAAGAATATTAAACAATGCACATGTGTTAGTAAGATAACCCAATTTACATTAGTCATACTACCGAGACAGAACTCCAACGAACTGAGTCAGGCAGAGCCTTGACATGCGTTACGGAACCCTAGATCAATCGGGTAGAGTAACCAATACGTAACAGGGGTTATAATACTTACAACGAGGAAAAGATTCGCTTTTTACGGGTATTAAAACGGGCATCGCTTAGTTATTATAGGGACAGAGAGAAAAGAAAAGAATTGAACGACTGAAATAAGGTTGGAGGCCTCCTTTTATAGGCTGGTCGAGGGGAGGCTCGCGCCCCGCAACTCCCTGATCTAACTGTCTCACGGCCCGCTAGAGTGTAGGGTAGGATCTAGCTATGGTGAATCAACGGTATAGATCTCGCACGTATATGGACACGTCGCAACCTATGAGCTCGCCTAGTGTCTCCTTGTCGCGACCCGCGACTCGCACTCCCAAGAGGGTCGCGCCCCGCGAGAGAACTATATTTTTGTTTTTATTTGATTTATCTATACTACTTTAATAAGCATATAGGAAGGGAAAGAATGGTCATTTGCCATTGTACAAGCATTTCAAGCCCATTCTACAACCATTTAAGCATAAATGTGTTGAAAATTTCCTTAACACGCGGTGCAGCTCTTATGGATCCTAACCGGATCTCTTTGACCCGTTTTACTCATATGGGTCCAATATAAACTTTCTTTCACTCCTTTCTAAACCCTAAACTCATTTCATCCACAGCCGCTCCTCCTTCTTTCTCTCTCTGCATATGTCGTCTCATTCACATCCGCCCCCATTCTTCTTCTCTCTCTCTCTCACCAGACGGCGGTGTCTGCATACGTCTCATGGCGACGGATTTCACCGGCGATTTCATTAGATCGACGGATTTCACCGACGATTTCACTTCTCAGGTACCGTCTTTTTAACCTTATCGGCATTTTTTTGCTTGTTATTTGACTTAGATCTGTGAATTTCACTAGATCGACGGATTTCACCGACGATTTCACTAGATCGACGGATTTCACCAATGATTTCACTTCTCAGGTACCGTCTTTTTAACCTTATCGGCAGTTTTTGTGTGTTATTTGACTTAGATCTGTGAAATTTTAGGGTTTCTTTCTCCGATGATTCCGACATCAGATCTACTGGGTTCAACTTCTCGGTATGTTGTTTCTACTGGATCTGTGAAATAGATTCAGATCTGTTACTTTTTTCTAGCAGATCTGTTATAATACTTGGTTTTGTTTGCAGGAACATTGCTTACTGCAAGTGCACATGTCATGGCTGTGGTGATAGGGTCCGGAGTGTTGTCCTTAGCTTGGTGTTTGGCTCAGTTAGGTTGGATCCTTGGAGTTCTTTTACTTGCAGCCGTTGCTGTCATCACTTGGTTCTGTATTTCTGATTTTTCCATATGTGTAGTGCTTTTGGTGTTGTTTGTTTTTCAATAAGTTGGGTTTGTGTTATTTTTTCGGTGTCTTGTTTGGGTTATTGAAAATTTGACTCGATCCACATCTAGCATTTGCCAAGCGGGGAAGAATCCTTGTTTTGTTACATTTATTTTATCTTTTTTTCTTATTATATGATGATTGTAGCTCCTTTTGCTAATTTTGTTACTTTGAGTTTTCATTACCTTTAACGTTTTGGTTTGTATAGTTTTGTTTGTTTTTCATAACTTCAAGAATACTTGAGTCCCTTTTGTTTATTTGAGATCATCTTTCTACTATCCTTTTCATTAATTTTGTTTATTTGTGTTATGGTTCTATAGTTTTTGGATGTTTTACAATAGTGACTTTTTTTAACATGCATTTGGATTTGAGATCATCTTTCACGGGTTATGAAAATTTGGCTCACTTTTTTTAACATGTATTTGGATTTGAGATCCTCTGATTATGCCATGTGAATAAATTAACTTGGTTTTGTTGAACAGATTGCTATGATGGTAGTGACGAGTATGATGGCAAAACCAGGTGCAACAACACCTGTTGGGAGGCTGGAAAAGCGACAAGAGATAAGTTAATGGAAAAAATTGCATTATATCGGTATGGCTTTGCCATAAGAAAGCATGAAGTTCAACAAGCAAAAGTCTCAGCAGGAAAAGATGAGGCTGAGCTGTCAAATCTGAAGAATGAGGAGAAAATTTTCAAGGGGATTGTTCAACAACTTAAGGGTATTTATTTTTTAATATATTTTTACCGTTGGAGGTATAACATAGCCCGAATCCACACAGCCATTATTAAATGATTAGGCATTGTTGGTTATGTTATTCGCATATTTTATTAGGTTATATTAATTATGATATGTCTTTTGTGTCACGACATTTCTGCAGAGCACAAGGAACGAATAGAGGAGGTAGTGGAGAAAGAGCGCATCCAGAAAGAAAAGGAGGAAAAGCAGAAAAAGGAAGCCGAAGAATCTGAATCGAAGGAACACAAAGATGAAGAGAAAAATGATGCTGAAGAACAAGAGCATGTGAAAAATCACAATGTTGAAGAACAAGAGCCTGTGGAAAATAATGACAATGAAGCTTATAACCTAGGTTTAATCTTTTACATCAAACTGAACTGGTTACTAAACTGGTTCATTAGTCTATGATTTCTCTTCGTTAGAAAATGAATTTTCGGCTTATTAGTTATTCATTATTATTATCTTGTTGAATTTTAATCTCAAAAGATTTTCAAGTATTGATTATTTTATCGGGTTTTGTAGGCGAGGGCCTGGCACGATAGCAGAGGCGTTGATCAGAGGACTTCCATTGGTATGGGATTGTCGGTTAATTCGGTTGTCCTTATTATAAAAAATTAAGAATTTTTAGTCAATTTGACTTTTGTACAAAAGTTCAAAATATTTGCTTTGACTTCCATGCTACTTAAAAGGAAAGTTATAGTTTCATTAAATTGGACGAGTGTAATCCTGTTTTATTTTTTCAGAATGGTATCTTGGTTTCACCATGCTATATGATCCAGCGATTTGACATCAACGAGTATATTCATTGAGGTAAATTTTTGGTCAATTAAATTCTAAAATTTTAAATTTCATTGTTTAAATTTGATTTTCATTCAGAATATCCATCAAACGGCGCGGCGAGCACGCCTGCAAAACGAAGAGATGCTGCTGCCAATTTGATACAGAAGTATATTCGTGGATGGCTGTTGAGGAGTGCTTATACACAGAAATACGTGTCGGCTTTACTCTTTCAAGCAAGCATCCGTGGTTTTACTACGATTTCTACATATACGGGAACATAGGGCTGCCACTGTAATTCAGGTACAGTTTTCACGTCTACACTTTGGCAGATAATGATTTAAACGGCTGTAAACGCAACAGCAATCGGGTGTAAAGCCGTTTAATGGCGCGTTTACGGCTGCAACTTGTGATGTATTTTTTTGTTGTACAGCAACTTCTGATTGGATCTGGTGGCTGATGGGTCGTGGAGCGAAACCCTAACAACGTCGACGAGCTGAACGGTATATGAAGTCTAAATCTGTATTTTCATACGTTTTTGTTTGCTATTTGAGTCTGATCTGTTTAATACTTCTACAGTGTTTGGATAGGGTTTCAATGACACCGAATCGATGATTTTCTCTCTATTCGACACAAGATCCACTGGGGTTGACCTCTAGGTATCGTTATAAACCACATCTAATGTTTTTTGTTTGTTATTTGAGTCTGATCTGTTTAATACTTCTACATATGTGTTTGGATCTGGTTAAAATTCTGTTTGCGACAAGAGTTATGTTTATTGCCTTGAGCAATCATATTAATGGTTTTTTTAATAGAAAATAAATATTATTAGTTCATTACCAACTAAAAAGATTCAGTTGTTGATTTAAAGAAATTACGGGTACACGTCGAATAGACTGAACAAGTTAAACACGTCGAATGCGCTAACAAACACTGGTTAATGTACAAACTTAGGTTTATACAATTTTTAGAAATTACTATGTTTAAAATGTCTGGTAGGTGAAGAACTCGAGGGTCAAAACAGTTGTGCTTAAATCGATGCTGAGAGTCAATCCATGGTGGCCAGAGAACTCGCCCGGGTTCATGGTGGAGGGGTAGGTCAGTCGGTAGCCAAAAATTTATATTCAAATGCTACGACAATCCTAATACCGTTTCACTATATGGACGGGTCGGGTGGGTTAGGTAACATGTCAGGCGGTTTAGTCCATCAACGCTATGTGCAGGTTAGCACTTCTTCATGTATTGTATGTTGTCGTCTTTAGATGTTTATATAGTGTTTCGGGTCCATATTGAGTGCAATAGGCATCCATGGTATATGTCAAAGCTGAAAGAAAGCAATATTTAATGACCCGACCATATTCTTTAGTATTCAAATAAATGCTGATGAAAATTAATTCGAGTTCTCATTTGAACAATCATCTCTAGCGCACTGCGCATGTGGCAATTTTGAATCGTTTACTTATGAATGGGTGGATTGAGGTTTATTTAATCAATAATGGTCAAATGGTTAAAACAAAAGAAGTTGGTGAAAAGCCAGCTAGAGTTTTTTTTGGTGCATCTGATCTAAATCATTATTCAATAAAATATTTTATTGAGATTTTGTAATCATATATTGACCAATGTGTAAATATAAGACATTCAAGATTTACCTTATCCGAGCAGGTGAGCAGGAGTTGCAGCAGAAGCAAGAGCCATCGTAGAAGTCGAAGCCGTAGCAGAAGCCTACAAACGCAGCAGAAGGTATGAACTGTGAAATTCAGTTTTTATATTAGATTCATAAAAGACATTCTTAGATTCAATTTTTGTTCTTGAATTCAATTCTTGTTCTTAAACCCAATTTTTGTACTTGAATTCATAAAGTTTAGATTGTTATGGCATTAAAAAATCAATATTTGTTGTTCATAGATTCCTAGAAGTCGTTATTATTTTGTTGCAGTTCGGTGATTTTGACAGGAATTTTATATGTTTTCTTAACTTCTTTTTGCTTTAAAGCAATAATTTTATCTTGATACATGTTTGGTTTCTTTTTTTATCCATGAACACTATAAAAAGTGTTGATTTCAGCCCATTCTTTTAGGAACGGGTTGATCTGGGTTGTTTTTTCAATCAAAGTAGCCAAATCAAACAGGTAGGTTTAGATAATAATACACTCTTGGAAGAGAGGTTTAGATTCATATATACAAGAAGTTCAATAAATATATTTTGATAATGATGTATGAACTAAGTTATATCATACACCTTTCAAATTCTTTTAGTATGTTCCTCTTCACTGATCCTAACTTTCACATTGTAGAATGACAGGGCCAGTAGCATTGTGACGATTGTGGCATCTGCAGGTTAGTGAGCTATGGGGGGGGGGGATATGGAGTGAACAAATTTAGGTTTCTGTCAAAAGAAGCTTAAACTCGGGAGAGTGGAATCTAAACAACAAGCTTATGGTGAAGTTGGATATACAAGCACATAACCAAAAGATTAAGAGAGCTTTGGGATATTTGATGTAATAATAATAGTCTAATGAAAGATTTTCCCCTCCTCTAACTTCTAAGCATACAATCCCTTTCGAAGACCCGTTTGCAAGAGGGCTGAACAGAAAGAGCAATACTTGTGGGATAATCCATTACACAAACTAAATGGAGAGTCTCAATAGTGTTCCCCTAGGTCTTCAATTTTCAGTTTTTTTGATGCTTTTGTGTGTTGTAATGGTTGTTCTCTAGCATAATTTGGCCAGGACAAATGGGCGTGTTGTTTTCTGCTTGTTATTCTTCCCCTCTTAGCAACTTGCTAAGCCCTAAGAGTGGGATGTTTATGGTTGAATAAAGTAGTTTTGTTTTTCTTTCAAAATATATATATTAAAAGATTAGCCGGAATTATTTTATTAAATTAGTGACAAATGAAAATTTAAAATCATATTTTGTTAAAGTGTAACGTGTTCTTAGATTATACCAATTTAAAAGTAATATATACTGTAATATGTGAAAAGGAAAAGAAGTAATGGTAAGGGTTGAGTTATTTTACCAATTTAACATTGATACAAAGTTTAACCCAAAAACTTGATAAAACAAACATATGAAGATTAATTAAAAAATGGAACTGTATTTGTCCCTGGTCCCACATCGATTCTCAAGTAGGGTGAATGAGGATGAATGAGAGTTATAAAAGGAAAAGAAAATATCCCTAACGTATAGTTTTATTGCCTATATGGTCATTTTTTTTGTTGGGCTTTAGCCTGATGGTTATTTTTTTGATTTTTAGTTAAATATATATATATTTTTTTTAACAGCAAAATATATTCAATATTCAACATTATGTGTACAATAGAAGATATTGATATGAGCTGGCTTGGATTGGTTTGATTAGTTTTGAGCTTATTGTTGTGCTTTGGTTTGCTTGGTGTAGTTCGGTTTGTTTACAGTTTACACCCTTTTAAAACCCTTTAAATCCCCTGATCAGTTTTGAAGTATCTAAACTGAAAATTTTGATTTTAGTTATGACCCAACCGAACTAAACTTTGCCATGCACACTCTTAAATTGCCATCAAGTCTTGTATTCTACGTCGCATCACAAACTCACTTTTGGTTTTGGTTACGACTTAAAATTGAACCACCCCGTACACAATCCTAAAATCACCAATCTTAGTGTTATATTTGCCGCCGCATCGCGCGGGTAGATGGCTAGTATAAATATAAATGTTATTTAGGGCCTTTACTTGTATATTCAGGATATTATAGGGTTATGTTAAGGATTTTAGGAGGGTTGTTATAAGCTTGTCCGCTTGAAAGCTTACATCCACACGAAAGGATTTTAATCTACAAAATTTCGAGTTTTGACTAGTCAGATTTAAAAGAATACAAATATTTTTACTGATAGAAAAACAATGTCGATGATAAAGAAGAGAAATTTATTAAAGCAAGAATTCAATATGTTTTCCATGATCAAAGGTGAGACTATACTACAATCTGTTAAGAGATTCTGCATTCTTGTAGCTGAGATGAAGAGATCAAATATTGATTATGAAGAAGATTGGTATACGGAAAAATTGTTGGATGTATTACCGAGTGCTGAATGGGAAACATTCGTGTTGAATCTTAAATCTAATCGAGCAGAATAATCAAGATTGACTTTGGAGAAGTTGATAAAAAAATTGGAAGCACATGAACTAGAAATTGAAAATGTGAAGAATGAAGTCAAGGAATCTACCACAAAGGCGTCATGTTTTGAACCAATGTGTTCAAAATGTGATAAATCTAGATCAGACAATGCCAAACTCTTGAATGATTTAAAGAGTTTAACATTAGAAAACAAAAAATTAAAAAAAATGAAAAATATTTTAAAAATCAAATAAAAGTTTTAGAAAATGAAAAAATGATTTAAAAAAATGTTTTTGAAAATCAAATTACAATAAATTCTCATCTTGAGAAAATAGATCAACTTGAAAAAGATGTTGAAATAGCTAATAATGAAGATGATATTTTGAATAATAAATTGAAATGTTTTGTTGCCTTGTCCTTAATGCTAGATCATATGGGTCCAAAACCAGTCAAGAAAAATGAAGAAACTGGGGAGGATGAATATGAATTTTGTAATCGTGGTATTGGGTATAAACCGTCAGAAAAAAGTAATCATTTTAAATTAAAAACGGTTATACCTGATATGTCACACCCCAATATTTACAGCTTAGCCCGGTGGGGAGTAACGTGACGTAAGATTGATATTGTCATAGTCATAGTCAAACATACACAGAATAGCATAGCGGAAGTCTTGGAATATAAAATATTATTATAAATTCAAATGTCAGAAAATACTGAAATGGTAAATACATACGAGATTGTAATATTAAATCCACAGGCGGATCTAGATCAAATATACAAAATGTTCAACAGACATAAGGCATTACGGACTTGCAAGATCCTCTATTTAACGCCCAGAAGCTTCCAGCCAATTTATGTATAGTACCTGCCACTTAGTCTTTTGAAAATACGTCAGTTTACACTGGTAAATACAATTAACCGACACATTTGAAAATGTTTATGAAAATTGGTTTAGGTGCACAAGGCACGAAAGTATTTTATGAAAATTTATTTAAATGCACAAGGCACAAATATTCTTTTATAACTTGGGATAATTATATTAATAACAATCTTGTATCAGATTTACATGTTTGTCCAACATTTAGGGCCGGTATTAAATAAACCGAACAAGATTTAACAACACACCACAAATATAAACTCACGGCGGGTTACCCTAGCAAATGAGTATAACTTTTACATACGCAACTGACAGGTGTATGCCTACAACCCGTGCTTAAGTCGTGGCCATTTACGCTTTTTAAATGAGCCAAGGATATCCAGGACACGGTTGTTAACCCCCAATGTTATTTGTTATCAAGCAACACTGATTAATACGGGATTATGAAATTTAACCATTTTCGATTAAAAGGTTTCTACACCCGACTAAGCGGTAATAATTTACAGTATCCCAAGCCCGTATAAGGGAAAAAAAGTTAAAAGTATTTACCTGAGCTTAAAATGTAACAACTGTGCTTGTAATCATCGTGAACAGTTCTATTATCAATAAAACAATGTTATTTGATCCCAATGTTTGTTTGGTTGTGTTTTACATTTTTCATGTTTTGACTTTTATGTAATTTCAAACTCTATATCGCTTTCTGGAGAGTTATACGCAAACTGGTGCGTAAACGTAATTAGTTTAACGCGACAAATACTCCGGAACATCAACATATACTTAACATACCTTAAATAACCTCTACATAACTTAGAAATAAGTTTTGAAGGCTTTGGTATGGCAAAAACAAGTTAATTCTCTTACAGGGACTAAACTTGACAAACTACGAAAGTATGTCAATTTGAACTGTAACGAACATTCCGGAACATGACCATAAGTTAAACACACCTTAAATATCCTTTACATAGCTTAGAAATAGGCTTTAAGGGGTTCGGTCCGCTAAAATAAACTTTTGGGTCAACCAGAAAGAACTCAACATGAGGCAACGACGTTGGGTTGAGCTTTTAAACGACTATGACTGCGAAATTCGCTACCATCCTGGTAAGGCGAATGTCGTAGCTGATGCATTGAGTCGTAAGGAACGTACTAAGCTTCATTGTGTACGTGTTCAATCTGTTATTCAAGCTCGATCCGATATCCAAGCACGCTTTCTCAGGCTCAACAATCTTGTGTTTCACAAGGTTTAATGGATAAGGAATTTCCCTATCACATAACGCCTGCTTTGGAACTGAAGGACAATGGATCGTATTACTTCATGGACCGTTTGTGGGTCCCAAGCCAGGATGATCTTCGTACCTTGCTTATGGATGAAGCCCATAAGTCGCGTTATTCTATTCATCCGGGCTCAGATAAGATGTATAAGGATCTTCGTATTCACTATTGGTGGCCTGGTATGAAGAAAGACATTGCCTTATACGTATCAAAATGCCTTACTTGTCTTAAGGTTAAGGCTGAACATCAGCGTCCTTCTGGTTTATTGGAGCAACCAGAGATCCTAGTTTGGAAATGGGAAAACATTACTATGGATCTCATCACCAAACTTCCACGCACAAAGAAAGGTCATGATGCCATCTGGGTAGTTGTTGATCGTCTTACTAAGTCAGCGCATTTCTTGCCAATCCGTGAGGATTTTCCTGCTGACAGACTTGCTCAAATCTATGTGGATTAAATTGTAGCTCGACATGGTGTTCCTTTGAACATCATTTCTGACAGAGATGCTCGTTTCACTTCTCATTTTTGGAGAACCATGCAATCTGCTATGGGGACCCAACTTAATCTGAGCACAGCTTATCATCCGCAAACGGATGGTCAATCTGAGAGAACAATCCAGACTCTGGAGGATATGCTTAGAGCTTGTGTGATCGATTTTGGTGGTAGTTGGGATTCACATCTTAAGTTGATTGAATTCTCCTACAACAACAGTTATCACACCAGCATCAAAATGGCTCCTTTCGAGGCTCTCTATGGTCGAAAATGTCGTTCACCAGTCTGCTGGAATGAGATTGGCGAGGCTCAACTTACTGGACCTGCCCTCATTTTAGAAACTACTAACAAGATCAAGAAAGTTCGTGATAACCTTCAGGCAGCTAGAAGCCGTCAGAAGAGTTACGCGGACCCAAAACGCAAGGCCTTGGAATTTCAAGTCGGTGATCGAGTATTACTTAAGGTCTCACCTTGGAAAGGTGTGATCAGATTTGGAAAGAAAGGAAAACTTGCACCTAGATACGTTGGACCATTCAAGATCGTCGAAAGAATCGGAAAGGTAGCCTACAGACTTGAGTTACCTCCTAAACTGGGAAATGTTCATCCAACTTTCCACGTGTCCAATCTCAAGAGGTGTTTAGCTGATGAGAACCTCCACATACCGCTTGACGAAATTCGTGTTGGCAAAACACTGAAATTTGTTGAGAAGCCAGTGGAAATCATGGAACGTGAAGTCAAGTGGCTCAAACGCAAGCGCATTCCTTTGGTCAAAGTTCGCTCGGAAGCTAAACGTGGACCTGAGTTTACTTGGGAACGCGAGGATCAAATGAAGGCGAAATATCCGCATCTTTTCCCACGAGTTTCCTCTAAATAAATTTCGGGACGAAATTTCCACAAGTAGGGGAGACTGTAACAACTGTGCTTGTAATCATCGTGAACAGTTCTATTATCAATAAAACAATGTTATTTGATCCCAATGTTTGTTTGGTTGTGTTTTACATTTTTCATGTTTTGACTTTTATGTAATTTCAAACTCTATATCGCTTTCTGGAGAGTTATACGCAAACTGGTGCGTAAACGTAATTAGTTTAACGCGACAAATACTCCGGAACATCAACATATACTTAACATACCTTAAATAACCTCCACATAACTTAGAAATAAGTTTTGAAGGCTTTGGTATGGCAAAAACAAGTTAATTCTCTTACAGGGACTAAACTTGACAAACTACGAAAGTATGTCAATTTGAACTGTAACGAACATTCCGGAACATGACCATAAGTTAAACACACCTTAAATATCCTTTACATAGCTTAGAAATAGGCTTTAAGGGGTTCGGTGCGCTAAAATAAACTTTTGGGTCATTCAGGGACTAAAAGTGTCAAAAAGTGCACAAGTTTGCACTTTTGCGCATAACTCACGTTCTGAATACATCCGGACATCCAAAAATTTATGTAAGCACTATAACGTTTTATTTTAGTGTTTGGCATGAGAAAAATCCGTTCGTTGCGTCATTTAGATCGTTTTTCGCGCTTATACGCATTCCGTCGTAATTAACCGAACATCGTGTTCGTACGACCAAACGAACTGACATCCGGCATATTTTTGAACATGTTTCATGCCCACAATGTTTAGGCATCCTTTTGGAGCCTTGAAAATTATTTAACGAGCCTTAAACATGTCGGAAATGGCCTTAATACGCAACGGGGACTGAAAGGTGGACATTTGAAATTGTTTGCTGATCAGGGGACCCCTAGCGCGACGCCTAGCCCCCCTAGCGTCACGCTAGGCCCCTTCTGATCAGGAAAGGTCATTTAAACACAATATTAACATCCCCTAGCATCCCCCAAAGGTCAAGTGCCACATGTTAAACTCTTATGGTGTCCAAAATCAGTAACCACAACATTACAACAAGTGTAGGGATGTGATCATTCCCTCTTCTCTAAGGAACGATCCTAACGGTGGACCGAAATCTATAAATACCCATCACATTTCACTTCATTTCTCACAAGAATCTGATCATTTGTGCTCTAAGTTGAAACCTTTGTTTCATACCTGAGCTATTTTGATCAAGATTAGCATTCGGGGACCCTTCGTAAGTGTTCCTTCGTTCTTTTATTGCTTTTCGAGTCCGAAAGTCAAACTTTGTTTGACTTTCTGCATTGACCAGTTTATGGTCGATGCGAAGTTCGTTTGAACTTCATAACGTGAGCGTGATCACGATGGTTATAGTCCCTAGTGACTATACCTACTGATTACCACGTTATCTAGGCTCAGTGACGAGCCGTAGTTTCGGTCAGAATACGTATTCTTGCGTATTTTGTAACCAAACTACTTAAGGGTATCAAAACCGTTTGTTTTGATACCAAACCTGTTTTCTAAACTTAGTTAAGCATGTTTTAGCATGCTTAGCTCGTCACTTTTAGTTTAGTGCTTATATAGGGTCGTAAGGTAAACGATCTAAACAATCGCTTATACTTTCGAACTCGACCCGTTTGGTCGATCATTAGGATCCGACCAAGCACATTAGGTGACCATAGTATATAGGGAATAACCTTATGAGGTTATACCTTATGGTCGCTTCGTTTAAGTAGTTGTATGATAGGTAGTTTATATGCCTTAGGTAAATTACCAAAATACCCCTTTGATGCCAAAATTCATTTTTAACATATGTAACATAACTTTTGACATCTAAACTGATTTGACAACCATATTAGACATGTTAAGGCATATATTACTTGTCATAGGACTAGTTAGGCGGTCCGAACGCGTTTCACGCGAACGACGCGTTAAAGTAGCATAAGCTACCTAAACGAGTCGTAATGGGTCACAAGCACTTAGGTTAAGTTTCATTTAGTACGTAGGCTTTGTTAAACCATACTACATGAGTTCCCATACTCATTTGGTTTACGAACCCTCATTCTATCCGATCTTCCGATTTAGGTGCCGTTTGATTCCGTGATCTCTATCATTGTTTGGTTGTCACTCCAGGACTACTGAGTAATCTCAAGTGAGTACATAGAACCCCATCTTTTAAATGTTTTCAAGGTGTTTATGTGAGTACATAGACCCCTCTTTTACTGTTTTCCAAACATTTTGGGGTGAAACACATGTGCCTACTTGTTACTTTCATGCTTTCCTGTTTTCACATCATATACCTGCTATGTTTGTTAGTACATTATAGTACATGATTTCATTACGTTTCATGCTATGTATGTCCATTGTGTGCATATTTAGTACATTGTTTTACATTACATTTCTGCTATGTATGTTAACTGATAGCATGCTAGCACATTGATTTACATGACTTTTCTGCTTTGTATGTTAACTTAGCATACTTAGTACATTGTTTTTATATAACATGTTCACTTTTGTTATGACATTTGGTTTGCACAAACGAGACTATTATACGTTCATTAACATTAGCTACGCCGCTCGGTAGTAAGTACTGGTACCATAGGACTTGACAAATCCCATTCCTGACATCCCGGGTTTGTTTGGATGTAAGGAATGACTGAATCCGAAAACATTTCTTTTGATAACCTTGACTGAAAGGGTTATCCGACTGTCTCAAGGCTTGAATGTATGCGTTAACTTACCACATAAATGTTTGTATCAATGTAACATGCATTACTTTGCAAAACATAACTTTTTGATATATTCAAAATACTTTGTTTTGTACATTTCTACATTTGGATTATGTGACAATACTTTACTTACAATACATAACATTTGATTCACATTACTTGACTACTTTTGGACTATCAACATTTGACATGGTTTATACAAGGACTTTTGACAATTGGTTTAAACTTAGACATTATACATTGTTGGTTGGTTAAGTGACTTAAGTAACGAAATGTGAGTATATGATACAAGCATGGTGGATACGCCGCTGGTACTTCCTATATATAAGTGTTTGTATTATATTACATATCATAGCGTTATTTAAATCATTCATTTTGGACTTATACATTTTACACAAGTAACATGTTTTCACAATACTTTGTTTTACAATACGGTTTATTTTATACAACTCATTTTACATGGTTATTCATTTAACCATACATTATTCTTTTACTTATACATATCATCTGAACTTATTGTTTTTCAAGCGATTTACAAAACAAATCAAACTACAAGGTTCATGACTAAACATTTTCTTAAACTTAAGTCATGAATCTTATTTTCACAAACCTATGTATCTCACAGGCATTTTTATGCTGACGTACCTATTTTCACATGTGTTTTCAGGAGCTTTTCCGTAGGATGAAGATCGTGACACTAGGGCGGACCTGTTCCTTAGAGACTTAAAATGATGAAAGACTTAGTTTAATTATGTTATAAACTCTTTAATTTCTGTTTAAGACAATGTAACTCTTATGTTTATCAATAAAATACAACTTTGAATGCCATGGTTATGAAACAATTAATTCTGTTACAACACTCCCCGACGTTTTCCGCCACGTTTTGTATGTTACACGTGGTCGGGGTGTGACAGAAGAGTTGGTATCAGAGCCAATGGTTATAGGGAATTAGGTTATTAGTAATGCTTTGACCTAGACTATAACCTTTCTAGGACCCTAACACAAGTTATCTTGTGTTTAGATTTTAAAACATGCACTTCACCTATCCTTAGGTGATTATCAAAACAAGGAACCAAATTTTTTTTCGAAATGATTTTTGAAAAAAAAAACAATCTTCTGTTTTTGAATGATTTATTACAAGGTTTTGAACCCTCTTTTGTAAGGTTTTGAACCCTTCCAGTTTGACTAAATTTTTGGCCTTGTGCCTTCAAATTTTCAAAATCTCGTCAACGTTTTGGGTTTTAAATAATGTGAACACGTGCAAACTGGAAGAGTGAATGCCTGTATTCTGGGTTTTCTGTCTAGGCAAGCACTTCGTATACATCTCATCAGACGCGAGACCAGTTGTGCTTACCTGGGAATTCTTGGGATGAGTGTTCACTTATAGGCGAGCATGTCTTCACGATACATTATTTTAACCCATCTACTTTGATTAGTCACTGTGTGTCGTTTGTTTGCTTGGTAATGCGGACAAATGACCACCATCTTTGCTTTTGTTAATTTTGTTTCACCTCATTCTTTTCACCCAATCATCTCACTCGTTTCCTTTCATGTTTCCTCTTTTAGAATGCCTCCTCGACGCGACAATCTGATAGCGACTGCCGAACTGGCAGAAATTATTGCGCAGCAAATGGCTGCTCAATTTCCAAATCTCTTTGCTCAATGGCACCAAGCCAACAACAACAACAATGCTCCATACAAATACAAGGATTTTAACTCGGCTAAACCACTCAAGTTTAGTGGTTCTGAGGGAGCGACTGGGCTTCTTCAATGGTTCGAGAGCATTGAGAATACTTTCCGCCACGTGCAGTGTCCGGATAATCGCAAGGTCGAGTTTTCTTCGAGCGTGTTTCAGAAAAGGGCTCTCACATGGTGGAATGGGGTTATGAGAGACCGAGGTGCAGAAGTTGCTCTAGCACAAACATGGGCTGAACTCAGGGCCCTTATGATGAGGGAATTCTGTCCTCGTCATGAACAGCGAGCGTTGGAGAAAGAGTTTGAGGACTTGAAACAAGACAGTGGCGAGCACAGGGCTTATACTGATAGGTTTGAAGAGTTGAGTCTGCTTTGCCCAACTATGGTTACCCCACTCGACAAGGCTATCGAAAGATACATCGACGGCCTACCTGACTCAGTACAAGACATCATTACTGGTAGCAACCCTACCACACTCCGTCAGGCGATCGAGTTATCAGCGACATTGACTGAGTCGCAGATTCGAAAGGGGAAGCTGCACAAAAAGGGTGACAAGGGTAAGAAGCAGGTGTCTGATAAGGAAGATAGCAAGAAAGGTCAAAACAAGAAGGGAAAGAATTCTGGAGGGTCTAGGAAGTGGGAGGCTTCCCAAAACTATGCTGTTACTGCACAGGCTCAGGCTGCACCAAATCAGCCTGCGCAACCACTAGTCAAGAAGCCTTATCTTGGCAATGCACCTTTGTGCAACAGGTGTAACGGCCATCATCAACCACACCTCCAGTGTCGTCAGTGCACCAACTGCGGAAGGCCTGGTCACCTTGCTGCCACCTGCCGCATTCCTATTAACCAGAACCAGGCAGTTCAGAACCAAGCCCAACAAGTTGCTCAGCCTCTTGCTCAGCAACAAGGTCAAGCTGCACGACCTCATTTTCCTCCTGGTTCGTGCTACAATTGTGGGGATCTGAACCACTACAGGAACCGGTGCCCAAGGCTAGTCAACCAAAATCAGAATCAGAACCAAATTCAGGCTCAGGCTCGAGGGCGAGCTTTTAACTTGAATGCCCAAGAGGCACAGGCGGACGATAATGTGGTGAACGGTACGTTCTTTATTAATAATCAGCCTGCATCTGTTCTTTTTGATTCGGGTGCCGACAAGAGTTTTGTGTCATTGTCTTTTGAGCCATTACTTCGCGTGTCTAGAACAAAACTAGGTAAACCTTTGACAGTAGAAGTTGCTAGTGGTGAACCCATTGTTCTTGACTCTGTTCTTCACAACTGCCAGTTGAACCTTAACGATCATCTTTTTCCTATTAACCTCACGCCTATGCAACTTGGAAGCTTCGACGTCATTGTGGGTATGGATTAGTTATCCAAGCATCACGCTGAGATAGTTTGTTCTGAGAAGATTGTTCGTGTGCCGCTTTCGACAGGCGATATCCTACAGGTTCAAGGTGAGAAACCTGCCGGTGGTCTCAAAATCATGTCTTGTTTTAAAGCTCGGAAGTATCTACGGAAGAACTATGTGGCTTTCTTAGCACATGTTACAGCAGATAAAGGCAAGGGTAAGTCTATTTCAGATATTCCTGTCGTTCGGGATTATTCTGAAGTCTTCCCTGAAGAGTTACCTGGTTTACCCCCAGCACGCCAAGTCGAGTTCCGCATTGATCTCGTACCTGGTGCAAATCCCATTGCCAGAGCTCCATATCGTCTTGCACCATCTGAGATGCAAGAGTTGTCTAAGCAGCTTCAGGAGCTCTCTGACAAAGGTTTTATCCATCCTAGCTTTTCACCCTGGGGTGCTCCCGTTCTTTTTGTCAAGAAGAATGATCGATCTTTTAGGATGTGTATCGATTATCGTGAGCTTAACAAGCTTACCATCAAGAATCGATATCCCCTACCGCGCATAGATGATCTCTTTGATCAGTTACAGGGCGCTTCTTATTTTTCGAAGATTGATCTTCGTTCGGGGTATCATCAACTTCGGGTGCATGAAGAAGACATTCCCAAGACAGCGTTCCGCACTCGATATGGACATTATGAATTCACAGTCATGCCATTCGGTTTGACTAATGCTCCTGCGGTTTTCATGGACTTAATGAATAGGGTCTGCAAGCCTTATTTGGATCATTTCGTCATTGTTTTTATTGACGACATCTTGATTTACTCTAAGACGCGAGCTGATCACGAGCAACATCTTCGTCTTACTCTGGAACTCCTGAAGAAAGAGCAACTTTTCGCCAAATTCTCCAAGTGTGAATTCTGGCTTAAAGAAGTTCAATTCTTAGGACATATTATCGACGAACAAGGTATTCATGTAGATCCCTCCAAGATCAGTGCGTTAAGGATTGGGATACGCCTACTACTCCTACTGAAGTTCGTTCTTTTCTTGGTCTAGCGGGTTATTACCGCCGCTTCATTGAGAACTTCTCAAAGATTGCAGTTCCTCTAACTGCTTTAACTCAGAAGAACAAACCCTTTGATTGGGGATTCAAGCAAGAGGAAGCTTTTCAACACTTGAAGCAGAAACTTTGTGACACGCCTGTTCTAACTTTGCCTGAGGGCAATGATGATTTCGTCGTTTATTGCGATGCATCTAAATTGGGTCTTGGCTGTGTCCTGATGCAAAGGAACAAAGTCATAGCATATGCATCAAGACAGTTGAAGATACATGAGAAAAACTACACCACTCATGATCTTGAGTTGGGCGCAGTTGTCTTTGCTCTTAAGATCTGGAGACACTATTTGTACGGTACAAAATGTGTGGTTTTCACGAACCACAAAAGTCTTCAGCATATCTTCAACCAGAAAGAACTCAACATGAGGCAACGACGTTGGGTTGAGCTTTTAAACGACTATGACTGCGAAATTCGCTACCATCCTGGTAAGGCGAATGTCGTAGCTGATGCATTGAGTCGTAAGGAACGTACTAAGCTTCATTGTGTACGTGTTCAATCTGTTATTCAAGCTCGATCCGATATCCAAGCACGCATTTCTCAGGCTCAACAATCTTGTGTTTCACAAGGTTTAATGGATAAGGAATTTCCCTATCACATAACGCCTGCTTTGGAACTGAAGGACAATGGATCGTATTACTTCATGGACCGTTTGTGGGTCCCAAGCCAGGATGATCTTCGTACCTTGCTTATGGATGAAGCCCATAAGTCACGTTATTCTATTCATCCGGGCTCAGATAAGATGTATAAGGATCTTCGTATTCACTATTGGTGGCCTGGTATGAAGAAAGACATTGCCTTATACGTATCAAAATTCCTTACTTGTCTTAAGGTTAAGGCTGAACATCAGCGTCCTTCTGGTTTATTGGAGCAACCAGAGATCCCAGTTTGGAAATGGGAAAACATTACTATGGATCTCATCACCAAACTTCCACGCACAAAGAAAGGTCATGATGCCATCTGGGTAGTTGTTGATCGTCTTACTAAGTCAGCGCATTTCTTGCCAATCCGTGAGGATTTTCCTGCTGACAGACTTGCTCAAATCTATGTGGATGAAATTGTAGCTCGACATGGTGTTCCTTTGAACATCATTTCTGACAGAGATGCTCGTTTCACTTCTCATTTTTGGAGAACCATGCAATCTGCTATGGGGACCCAACTTAATCTGAGCACAGCTTATCATCCGCAAACGGATGGTCAATCTGAGAGAACAATCCAGACTCTGGAGGATATGCTTAGAGCTTGTGTGATCGATTTTGGTGGTAGTTGGGATTCACATCTTAAGTTGATTGAATTCTCCTACAACAATAGTTATCACACCAGCATCAAAATGGCTCCTTTCGAGGCTCTCTATGGTCGAAAATGTCGTTCACCAGTCTGCTGGAATGAGATTGGCGAGGCTCAACTTACTGGACCTGCCCTCATTTTAGAAACTACTGACAAGATCAAGAAAGTTCGTGATAACCTTCAGGCAGCTAGAAGCCGTCAGAAGAGTTACGCGGACCCAAAACGCAAGGCCTTGGAATTTCAAGTCGGTGATCGAGTATTACTTAAGGTCTCACCTTGGAAAGGTGTGATCAGATTTGGAAAGAAAGGAAAACTTGCACCTAGATACGTTGGACCATTCAAGATCGTCGAAAGAATCGGAAAGGTAGCCTACAGACTTGAGTTACCTCCTGAACTGGGAAATGTTCATCCAACTTTCCACATTTCCAATCTCAAGAGGTGTTTAGCTGATGAGAACCTCCACATACCGCTTGACGAAATTCGTGTTGGCAAAACACTGAAATTTGTTGAGAAGCCAGTGGAAATCATGGAACGTGAAGTCAAGTGGCTCAAACGAAAGCGCATTCCTTTGGTCAAAGTTCGCTGGGAAGCTAAACGTGGACCTGAGTTTACTTGGGAACGCGAGGATCAAATGAAGGCGAAATATCCGCATCTTTTCCCACGAGTTTCCTCTAAATAAATTTCGGGACGAAATTTCCACAAGTAGGGGAGACTGTAACAACTGTGCTTGTAATCATCGTGAACAGTTCTATTATCAATAAAACAATGTTAGTTGATCCCAATGTTTGTTTGGTTGTGTTTTACATTTTTCATGTTTTGACTTTTATGTAATTTCAAACTCTATATCGCTTTCTGGAGAGTTATACGCAAACTGGTGCGTAAACGTAATTAGTTTAACGCGAAAAATACTCCAGAACATCAACATATACTTAACATACCTTAAATAACCTCTACATAACTTAGAAATAAGTTTTGAAGGCTTTGGTATGGCAAAAACAAGTTAATTCTCTTACAGGGACTAAACTTGACAAACTACGAAAGTATGTCAATTTGAACTGTAACGAACATTCCGGAACATGACCATAAGTTAAAAGCACCTTAAATATCCTTTACATAGCTTATAAATAGGCTTTAAGGGGTTCGGTGCGCTAAAATAAACTTTTGGGTCATTCAGGGACTAAAAGTGTCAAAAAGTGCACAAGTTTGCACTTTTGCGCATAACTCACGTTCTGAATACATCCGGACATCCAAAAATTTATGTAAGCACTATAATATTTTATTTTAGTGTTTGGCATGAGAAAAATCCGTTCGTTGCGTCATTTAGATCGTTTTTCGCGCTTATGCGCATTCCGTCGTAATTAACCGAACATCGTGTTCGTACGACCAAACGAACTGACATCCGGCATATTTTTGAACATGTTTCATGCCCACAATGTTTAGGCATCCTTTTGGAGCCTTGAAAATGATTTAACGAGCCTTAAACATGTCGGAAATAGCCTTAATACGCAACGGGGACTGAAAGGTGGACATTTGAAATTGTTTGCTGATCAGGGGACCCCTAGCGCGACGCCTAGCCCCCCTAGCGTCACGCTAGGCCCCTTCTGATCAGGAAAGGTCATTTAAACACAAGATTAACATCCCCTAGCATCCCCCAAAGGTCAAGTGCCACATGTTAAACTCTTATGGTGTCCAAAATCAGTAACCACAACATTACAACAAGTGTAGGGATGTGATCATTCCCTCTTCTCCAAGGAACGATCCTAACGGTGGACCGAAATCTATAAGTACCCATCACATTTCACTTCATTTCTCACAAGAATCTGATCATTTGTGCTCTAAGTTGAAACCTTTGTTTCATACCTGAGCTATTTTGATCAAGATTAGCATTCGGGGACCCTTCGTAAGTGTTCCTTCGTTCTTTTATTGCTTTTCGAGTCCGAAAGTCAAACTTTGTTTGACTTTCTGCATTGACCAGTTTATGGTCGATGCGAAGTTCGTTTGAACTTCATAACGTGAGCGTGATCACGATGGTTATAGTCCCTAGTGACTATACCTACTGATTACCACGTTATCTAGGCTCAGTGACGAGCCGTAGTTTCGGTCAGAATACGTATTCTTGCGTATTTTGTAACCAAACTACTTAAGGGTATCAAAACCGTTTGTTTTGATACCAAACCTGTTTTCTAAACTTAGTTAAGCATGTTTTAGCATGCTTAGCTCGTCACTTTTAGTTTAGTGCTTATATAGGGTCGTAAGGTAAGCGATCTAAACAATCGCTTATACTTTCGAACTCGACCCGTTTGGTAGATCATGAGGATCCGACCAAGCCCATTAGGTGACCATAGTATATAGGGAATAACCTTATGAGGTTATACCTTATGGTCGCTTCGTTTAAGTAGTTGTATGATAGGTAGTTTATATGCCTTAGGTAAATTACCAAAATACCCCTTTGATGCCAAAATTCATTTTTAACATATGTAACATAACTTTTGACATCTAAACTGATTTGACAACCATATTAGACATGTTAAGGCATATATTACTTGTCATAGGTCTAGTTAGGCGGTCCGAACGCGTTTCACGCGAACGACGCGTTAAAGTAGCATAAGCTACCTAAACGGGTCGTAATGGGTCACAAGCACTTAGGTTAGGTTTCATTTAGTACGTAGGCTTTGTTAAACCATACTACATGAGTTCCCATACTCATTTGGTTTACGAACCCTCATTCTATCCGATCTTCCGATTTAGGTGCCGTTTGATTCCGTGATCTCTATCATTGTTTGGTTGTCACTCCAGGACTACTGAGTAATCTCAAGTGAGTACATAGAACCCCATCTTTTAAATGTTTTCAAGGTGTTTATGTGAGTACATAGACCCCTCTTTTACTGTTTTCCAAACATTTTGGGGTGAAACACATGTGCCTACTTGTTACTTTCATGCTTTCCTGTTTTCACATCATATACCTGCTATGTTTGTTAGTACATTATAGTACATGATTTCATTACGTTTCATGCTATGTATGTCCATTGTGTGCATATTTAGTACATTGTTTTACATTACATTTCTGCTATGTATGTTAACTGATAGCATGCTAGCACATTGATTTACATGACTTTTCTGCTTTGTATGTTAACTTAGCATACTTAGTACATTGTTTTTATATAACATGTTCACTTTTGCTATGACATTTGGTTTGCACAAACGAGACTATTATACGTTCATTAACATTAGCTACGTCGCTCGGTAGTAAGTACTGGTACCATAGGACTTGACAAATCCCATTCCTGACATCCCGGGTTTGTTTGGATGTAAGGAATGACTGAATCCGAAAACATTTCTTTTGATAACCTTGACTGAAAGGGTTATCCGACTGTCTCAAGGCTTGAATGTATGCGTTAACTTACCACATAAATGTTTGTATCAATGTAACATGCATTACTTTGCAAAACATAACTTTTTGATATATTCAAAATACTTTGTTTTGTACATTTCTACATTTGGATTATGTGACAATACTTTACTTACAATACATAACATTTGATTCACATTACTTGACTACTTTTGGACTATCAACATTTGACATGGTTTATACAAGGACTTTTGACAATTGGTTTAAACATAGACATTATACATTGTTGGTTGGTTAAGTGACTTAAGTAACGAAATGTGAGTAATATGATACAAGCATGGTGGATACGCCGCTGGTACTTCCTATATATAAGTGTTTGTATTATATTACATATCATAGCGTTATTTAAATCATTCATTTTGGACTTATACATTTTACACAAGTAACATGTTTTCACAATACTTTGTTTTACAATACGGTTTATTTTATACAACTCATTTTACATGGTTATTCATTTAACCATACATTATTCTTTTACTTATACATATCATCTGAACTTATTGTTTTTCAAGCGATTTACAAAACAAATCAAACTACAAGGTTCATGACTAAACATTTTCTTAAACTTAAGTCATGAATCTTATTTTCACAAACCTATGTATCTCACAGGCATTTTTATGCTGACGTACCTATTTTCACATGTGTTTTCAGGAGCTTTTCCGTAGGATGAAGATCGTGACACTAGGGCGGACCTGTGCCTTAGAGACTTAAAATGATGAAAGACTTAGTTTAATTATGTTATAAACTCTTTAATTTCTGTTTAAGACAATGTAACTCTTATGTTTATAAATAAAATACAACTTTGAATGCCATGGTTATGAAACAATTAATTCTGTTACAACACTCCCCGACGTTTTCCGCCACGTTTTGTATGTTACACGTGGTCGGGGTGTGACATAAAATGTAAAATTTGTAATCTCAGCCGTATATCCTACTCAAACAAGTGTAGGTAGCTTTTACTGGGCTCCTAATCTGGAACGAAGGTTTTAATAACCTATTAGATTACTAACAGGTCTTATTTAAGTTATAAACTTAGACCGGTTAGTTTAAAGAAAGGTTCACGGTACGAACGCAAGATTAAGCGGTGACCGGATTGGAATGTAATTTAGACACGACAAGTATGGAGACTTGTATAAAATGGGTAAACTAAATACATTCTGGATTCTGAAGTAAAAAAATGATAAGGTTTGACCCGTTTCGGTTAATTTATGCAAACTAGTTACATAAACCGTACCAAACGCGTAATGCATAACGGGTAACCGGATGAGTCATGTACAAGTTCCGTAAGTTATTATGCTTAAAATATGTTGTGATATCAGTAGGATATCAACAATTATGCCCCAAATGAATTTAAACCCAATTTAAGTCCCGTAAGGGTATTTTGGTCATTTTAAAGTTTATAAAAGAGGTTTAATAGTAAACTGAGATTGTGGTCTAAAACAATCAGTAAAAATATTTATTTTATCATGTTACATCAGTAAGATATCATACATATGTGAGGTTTACCATTTAGGGCCAAACTATGCACCGTAGGGGCATTTTGGTCATTTCACATATGTTTTAAGAACATAATTGGAAATCTGTGTTCAAGACTTATACTTACTATTAAATTATTAAAATTTATTTATAAAATCAGTAGGTAACAAGTCTTAGGTGTTAAATATGGTTTTAAACCTAAGATGTTAATCTAAGATATTTGAGATGTTTATGAAAATCTAAGATTTTGATCAGTCTTTAATGTTTAAAATATTTAATTTAACATATAACATCAGTAGGAAAAAGTTTGGCATGATATTCATATGTTAATCTTATTTTATTAACAAAAAGGGTATTATCGTCATTTATCGAATTATACGAGAACTCAATGATATGTTCAGTTTATAATCTGACCAAAAATTCCAAAAATCCCTAAAAATAATATCAAAACAGTAGGTAATGAGTTTGGTGCTAAAATTTGGGTTTAAACATGATTTATGCTAAAAACGTAATTTAATTAACAACAAGTTTCATTTTACGATATCTTGCATAACTTTAGTTTGAGACCAGAAATTGATATCAAATTTAGTTGACATACTTATATATCAGTAATAAAGCTTTTTGTCCTCTCACATTTTCAAAAATCTCATTTTTATATTATAAGGGCATAATAGTCAAAGTTAAGCATAATAATGGAACATGTGCAAAAACTCAGATTTCTAACACGATCGTGCTACATTAAATTACGATCATAACAGAACCTAAAATCAGTAGCAAACTAATTTAATTCGGTTCCTAATCGAAAGTCTACGCAGAAGTCAAACTTCGCGACTTTCGGTTGCGAACCGACCCTAGAACTGGAATTGACGAGCCGAACATGTTTACACATGTTCTAATAATTATTACCAAGTTGTTTAAGTGATAAAACGTATTTTAGAACATTTCTAAACTTATATCGCAATTATTTTGAAAACCGACCCGTTGACTTTTTAAACAATGTTACGTTGACTCGTCAATTGACCAAGCAAACGTGATTCTTAGGAGGTGCCCTTTTGAGGGTTTAACACCTACTTAATTACGATCATGTAGCCATGTTCGTTGCGAACAATGGCTTAACCGTTTACGGTCTAACTAAAAGTCAAAGCGTTTTATCGTAAACGCTTGACTTTTCGGCTTTAAGTGCCAAATAAAAATAACTAGCCACGAAAGGACACTTACAAGGGTCCAAGGGACTGAAATAAACTCAGAGGATGCTCCTAGATAGATCAGGAACTTCCAAAAATTGAAAGATAGGAAGATTGAATGGAATGGTTCAAATGAGTTATGAAACCCAACATCTATTTATAGTGTTTGTGATTAGATTAGATGATTGCCATGTGTATTAGGAAGTTCTAGGATGATAACATGTGTAAAACCACCTTCTAAAATCTGTTAACTCCCATAAAATGTGCAATTGGTTTGTATAAACTTGTGGGCTTCAAGAAATAACAAAACAACAACAAAAAAACTAGCTGCTGATGTTATTATCTTAGCGGCCCGCGAAGGGGCAGGCCCATTGGACTCGCGGCCCGCGAGGCTAGCCTGATCCAGAAATAGTTTCATCAGTTTGGCAGGATTGGTCCCTGTTATCTTTTATTCATTATTTAGCTTTTATAATGACATATATTGCCCATATCTTTCTAGTTTCGCAAATATAATGTTGCTGTTGCATGTTCACAGCCCGAGAAAAAGGAGTCAGGCCTGGTTCGCAGCCCGTGACTTAGTCCAGCCTAGCCTAAAATTTTGGCAGTTGACAGTTATGGTTCTTGTATTTTTTAAGGACCAAACACACTATCACACTTGACGATTTTGGCACACACTTTACATATTCATGTGTAATATTAGTATAACATACAAAAACCTTTAACGGCAAATATTAGGCATACTTAGGGGTTCAGTCGAGCGTTGCGGAGTTCCAGGTCTGATTTAAAGGCCTCTCAGAGGCGTAGTTTCGCTTGTCGTCGCTTTTAGTCCCTTAATTGCGAATTTGCGCGTATTATTGAGAAATGGCATAAAAACCTTATATGGTCAGTATTAAATACTCCTGAGGGTATGAACAAACATCCCAGAGTTTCTAGTTTGCTTAAATGGTCATTCAAAGGTGTAGTTTTAGAAGTTGATGCTTTTGGTCTCTCTAACGCGCAAACTTGCGCGTATTATTGTTTAATAGCATCAAAGCCCTAGATAGCCCATATTAGGCATTCTTGAGAGTATTATCAAACATTGTAATGCTTCGGGTTCGTTAAAAGGTCACTCGAAGGTATAATTAAACACATTGACGCTTTTAACCCCTTTGACTTGCAAAGTTGCGCGTAACGTCACTTATAGGCATAAAAGCCTTAGACGGCCAATATTGGGTATTCACGAGAGTATAATCACACATCATGAAGCTCTCGGTTTGTTAAATGGTCATTCAGAGATAAGAATTAACATGTTGATGCTTTTGACCCTTCGACACGCAAACTTTCAAATAATTATGCAAACGGCTCCTCTCGACCAACGAGTGGCTTAATTCTAATTATGAATACCTTGTATTGTTATTCAGAGGCTTAGATTAAGCATGTTAACACTTTTAGCCGTTCTACATTCAAAGATTTTGATTCTTCTCAAAATTTGTTCTTTAAAGTCAACGTTTGACTTTATTAGGGTTTAGTACACGTGTCAACACATCATTGGACCTCGAGATTTTCTCAAAAGATGGAAGTACTTTCTGTCGTATAATGTACTTAACCTCCACAACATAATTGGGGCCTCTACGGGCACCCCCGTTGACCTTTATAATAGGTACATGTTTTCTTTCGGAGCTTCTTAACCTGGCGATCCTTATTTGATACTGGTTTCTCATCAAACCATGAGTTTTTATTAATTTGCACATCAATATGTGATAATTCTATTGACTTAATCGTCTAGACATATCCTTAAATCACAGGTGTGGAACATATCGTGAGTTTCACCAAGCTCCTTAGGTAAGTTTTAGCTTATAAGCTACTGATCTTGATGTATTTGATTTTCTCGAATGGTCCAATATATTTTAGAGTTTAACTCGGCCGGTATATCATAATGCAGCACACCTTTCTAGGGCGGTACTTTCTGTTGAATCTTGTTCCTTATGGAGAACTCAAGAGGTTTGCGACTCTCATCAACATTGATTTTTCTGCAGATTACTGGCAGCTTTCAATTGATCACAGATTTGTATAATCTTGTCTATGGTCTCCAGGGTAACTTCAGATCCTGGTAATTGGACTTACCAAATTTCTGTCCATCAAACAGACGTTTGACATTCCATCTATACAAGGTCTCCAAAGGAGCATCCTTGATGCTTATATACTAACTATTAGTTAAAGGAGAGCTTATTTAAGGTGAGATAGTCATTCCAACTACTGCTTAAACCAATCTTAAAGAATAGCTAACCTTATGGTTACTCGAACAAGTCGACGATCCTGGGTAGCTGATAGCAATTCTTAATTGTTACCTAAGTAGGGTTGCGGTAATCAATGCATAAGCATAATTGTAGGATCGTTTTTATCGACCAAACGAGTCGATCAGAAGAGTTTTTGCTCAATACGAAAGGCAGAAACAGACGTATCAAGTTCAATTCAGCTAGATATACACTTTAAACTGTCTTTAGATTGATTTGACAAAGATTTACAGCGAGTAGACACTTCGGCAGCACTTCGGCTCTCCAACCGGAATCTAATTTCGTTCCAAATGACACAACACTATCTAGTATTTATAGGCATGGTAATTTCGCTTGAACCAGCTCAAGCGAAATCACTTTCAAGCGAAATCAGTGATTTCGTTTGAACTGACTTGAAGATTTCGTGCGGAATTACAATTTGTAATTTCGTGTGAAATTACCTCCCGACCTATTTTTGACATATTTCTCGTATTACGTGCCCTGATCTATCTATATATATACAAGACTCGATACATGACGAAGTCGACAGACGGATGCACCAACAGACTCCCCCTCGGATGTTGACGAAGTCTTCGGTGTCGAGTATTCAATCTTCAGTCTTTATCAGTCTTCTCGACTTCTCCCAAAATATCTAACAATGTAAAGTATCCTCAATCTTCCATCTCTTCTCTTCTCTTCTAGAATCTTGACCTGGTTCTATGCTCTTCTCTAATTCTCTTAATTCCTTAAGTTCATTAGCATCATCACCTTGCATGAACATCAGATCCAGAATTAGAACTTGGCTCTTTACAACCTTCAGATTCTTCTTTGCTAGCAGACTCCCCCTTACGTTGTGCTTGGGATCGTAGTCTGGCTTTCACAGTTTCAAGATCATGATCTGGTTCACATCCTGCTCAAGTATCGAAACCTGGCTAACCTGCACATTCTTAACCCAGAAATAAATTTCTCAAATTTAAAATTTTGACAAATTTATTCTCTGCTTACCACTTGTATACACAAACACACAACAAATAATTTTACAATGTTAATCTCTGATGAACCACTTGTATGAATGGAATGATTTAACATTTTAAAAACTTCTGATGACCACTTGTAAGCAAACATTCAAAACATTTTTCATTTTAAACCAACTCTCCCAAACCTGTTCATCATGTTTAGCACTTGGAATTTTGAAAATCAGCTCCTCAACATCAGTTGTCAAAAATCTATTTGTATTTTCAAAATTTATGCTAAAACACACTTAAAATCTTTTTGAATCTTTGAATAAAATGAACATACAGTAAAGAAATATATACAGACAATATTTTTGTGAGTTTGTGTAAGAGGATCATATCAGTTTTTGAGACAAATCACCAACACCATTAAGCTTTAAACATTTTAAGTTCTAAACGATTCACATAGATTGTCAGTATACTGATCCACTTAAATTTTCACACAAATTTCAACTGCTTCGAGATACGAGATTAATGTTTTAAGCACTTAAACTTATTCGCGTGTCCCACCTCCGAATATACTCCCGTATCCAGATCCCAATATGCAGTGTTACAGGTGAGTATACCTAGATGATATCTGTAAAGGGTTAAATGCGAGGGCCGTGAGAGCTCAGGTTATTGCTTCCGCAAAATCAGAGAGATGACGACTTCGACTTTTGGTGGGTTCCCTTTAGAGAATCTTTTCTTCAACAACACTTTATTAGCATTTTGCAATGTTTCATCATTTTTTATGCTAAGGGTGGGCTATATTTCAAGCAAGCGTAAAGTATTCTCCGGGGACTAGGCCATTACTTCCGCAAAATCAGAAGTCCCGGGATAATACCCCAGATATCACTAAGCATAAAGACCTAGTATCTCAGAAAGAGGGACCTTTCAAACAAGATTTCGGGGGTTACCCATATATCCGAGAGATGTTCCCCACGATATAAGCAAGTTTGAAATTTAGGTTTATATCTCGACACAATCTACTAAATGTGCAAAAACCTACTGGCATATCATCTGTGAGACCGTTTATCACATATTGACTTACCAATTCTTTAGCATGCTGTGACCGTCCACTGATGTACTATCATTTCCTCTTTTTCACAACAAAACTCATTTTTGATTTTATCATGTTTTTGACTTTTTCAAATTTTCTATTGTTTTTGGATTTTCTGAAAATTCTTACTCTCCCTAAAATTCAAAATCATTTAAAGAAACTTTGAAAACAAACTATACAAGTAAAATGACAACTGATATCGAATCACTTCAAATCGCCATCCACTTGGCATAAACAATCAGAACTCCCCCTGACAACAAACTATTTTCCCATTATGATTTCAAAACACTTAAGTTTGTTTTAATCAAAAATGGTTTTCAGGAAAATTAGTTTTGTTGATTTTACAAAGCCTCTTGTATGTTAGGGGATCAACTCATCACTTTGTTTTTCTATAACTACTTGAAAAATTTAACATTTTCCGATTTAAACATCAAATATCACTTGTAGAAAATCAAGTACAACTTAATGTCCCTGATTTACCACTTGTAAATTGAAATATCACAAACGTGAATTTCTCAAGAGATATGCCGATTCCTGCTCCACGATTACCAACTTGGGAGCTCCGGCAAGTCCTGATTTTTCACTCATCATAATAGGTTCCATCCCAGTCACAAACCTGGGATGACTCACCCTTACCTGGTTTCTTCATTTTTTTCTCATAAAACTCCTTCACCCCTTTAACCTTCCCATTAACCATTTTATCAAAAATATGTTGCACTTTGGGGTTAAAAGCTTTTTCAATATCAAATTCTTTCTTTTCTGAGAAAAATTGATTTGAAATCTCAATTTTACCATCTTTTTGTTTAAAATTTTCAGCTCGCAATGGTGGAAAATTGACATCATCCATTGGCGGTACTGACGTTTCCAATTTTAACTCAACACATGGCTCCTCTGACTTTGTGGAATCAGATTCATCGCCTGAAAATAGCTCCTCTGATTTTGACGAATCAGAATCATTGCTAGAACTATCATCAGATTTCTTAACAACCCACTTGTGATTGTCAAGATTTGCTTTCCTCTTGTAAAACCTTTTTGAACATTCACCAACCTCAAACTTCAAATTTTTGAAAACTTTAAATTGTTTGGTTGGTGGTTCATTCTCAACAATCCCTCCTTTCAGTTTTTCAGAGACTCCCTGTTTTGTTTGGATTGCATTTAGACAATTCCTAGCAATATGGCCAACTGTTTTGCATTGAAAACAGGTTTTTGTCTCATTCTTTTGTTGAGCAACTTCCTTCTTCATCTTTTCTTGCTTCTTAGCAAGGATTCTTTATTTGATTGATTCCTGAACAACTTCTCCTTTTCTTCTTCAGTTGACATTCCTGAAACAAACACAGTTTTTGGTTTATAAGTTTTCTCATTTTTATGGTTTTTTGATGGAATAAATCCAAGACCTTTTCTTTTGAAATTACCATTATGGTTTGGTTTCTTTTGAAAACCAGAACCAGAATTGTAACCCTTTTTCTTGTTTTCTCTTTGTTGAACTCTTGTGGTGTACTTTTTAGGTTTTTCAGAAAGATTTACATCTTTTATTTCAGAAATATTAATTTCTATTAGTTTGAAAACCTTTTTGATCATTTCAATTTTAACACCTATTATTGGAAATTCTTCATCAGAATATAATTTGTCCGAATCACTCAAAGTATATGCTACTTTGAATGTTTCATCATTCAAATTAGACTTTGATAACATAAATTCTTTATTGTAAACCCTTTTGTCCTTTTTGACTGTTGACTTTGACTGGTCAGACTTTAACTCTGAGTTTAACTCCGACTTTGACTCCTCGGTTTCATCGTTATCCAACACCTGATCGACCACTTTCTTTATTAATTCGGACTCATGATCAGTGTCAGACGATGTGAAAGTAACATCAATGTTCTCTGGCAAGTTTTCTGTAGACTCAGACTCCCACTGTAAATTGGTTGCCTTTTTGACTCTTTCTGAATTTGGATTTCTAGGAGAATATCCATTTTCAAGCGGGGGTGGACACTTGTTGTAATTGGCACTTTGTTTCTTACCAGATGTCTTCACTTCAGTGTCCTTCTTTTCAGAACTCTTTTCTTCAGATACTTCATCTTCATCAAATGCCTTCATGCCTTCAACTGTTGGATAAATCCTGTCATTGACATAAGAAGTACATGAGTAACTTTTTAACAAACGGTTTACTCTTTCTGTTTCTGTTTCAATTCGCTGAGTTTCCAGTTTTTGTTCCAGAACGACACACTTCTCAATGTAATTGTTAACGACTTTCTGCTTTGTCATGAAAGCTCCTTGAAGTGTCTTCATAGCCGTTGCTTGTTCACTGCTAGATTGATTGTATTGATTCATTGCTTTGTTCAGAACATCATAAGATTCCTTCAATCTGTTCATGTTATGAATTAATGTATTGTTCTGCTTTTTCACTGCTTCACAATTTTCACATTTCACAGGAACTTTTTGTGCATTAACTTCTTCATCAACTTTGAAAGCTGGAATGTCTTTTATTTTCTTCCTTATCATAGGAACTTCTTCATCATCACTGCTGACAGGTTTCTTAATCTTTTTCTCTTTCTTTTTCTCTTTCTTTTTCTCTTTCTTTTGAGTCTTTCCATCATCACTGTCACTCTCTTCCATCATTTTTAAGTGCTTTTCCATTCTTCTTGCATAATAATAATCATCATTATCACTATCTTCAGCAACTCGAGCAACAAATGCTTTATGATTTGACTTGTTGTTAGGATCATAATTATCCCAACTGAAATTTTCCCAAGTAAAACCTTTTGGAAGTCTTTCATCATCTTGATTTATCAGACATGCTTTACTATTGGCTGAAACATATTTATCCCAACTGAAATCTTTTGTTGACTTTTTATCATCTTGATTCACCATACAAGCTCTCTTTGATGATTCTTCAATTTCCTTCCTGGCATGAGTAG
Organism: Helianthus tuberosus; assembly: GCA_030545235.1. Classification (NCBI taxonomy): domain Eukaryota; kingdom Viridiplantae; phylum Streptophyta; class Magnoliopsida; order Asterales; family Asteraceae; genus Helianthus; species Helianthus tuberosus. The sequence goes on from CM060436.1 coordinate 31,780,574, forward strand.
TTTGTGGTTGTTGTTGATGTGGTTGTTGAGCAACTTGATGATAAATTGCTTTCCGATAATAATCATTATTGTTAAACGGATTTTGAGCTCCACTTGCTTCGCGGTTTTTGCACTCCCTCTTGAAATGTCCTTTTTCCCTGCAATGAAAACAAGTAACTTTAGATTTATCAAATCCTAAAGTAGAAACATTTGCACACGGAAATCATCTCTTTCCGTAATTTGTTTAAACTTCTCAGCTCTCCTCAACACACTCGCCAAACACCATTGTATATCCATCAATTCCAGCTCTTCAGCATCAATCTGATCGTAATCCTCTTTTGTCAACATTGGATTCCCGATCCGACCTGCAACTAAACTCTCATATGATTCCAAAACGGTTCCCAACAACGACATGTGACCTTTAGTAACCTCTTCCGAGAAATTTTCACCATTCTCAAGATTTAAAACAATGTTGCATTATTCTTTGTTGCAGAAAAGTTTGGATCAAATGATGGATATGGAGAAAATCCTGTTTTGATGTTTGATCCTTGAGATGATCCACCAGATGAAATTTTTAGCATTGAATGCAGTTTCGATCTTTGGTGACATATTGGTTTTATCACTTCTTCCTCCTTTGTAAAACAACCCAATATCTTGTTCACCATCAAAATCTTTCATTCTTGAGATCTTTCTTTGTTCCATCTCCTGAGCTTCAATCTTTTCAATAAACTTGCTGAGTGTTAAACTTCCAAACCCTTTCTTATTCCTTAACATCATAAGATATGTGCCCCAAGTTTCATGTGGCAATGCATCAGCCAGCTTTTCAATCAATTCTTCATTATCTTTTGTGATGCTCAACCTCTTCATATTTGCTAATAGATTGCAATATCTTTCTATGATCTGCTATGTGTTTTCATTTTTTAAACCCCAAAATAAATCAAATTCCTTTTTTAAAAGCGATTTTTTGTTCTTGACCATCTCTTGGCTTCCAATAAACTTCGATCTTAATGCTTTCCATATTGAATATGCACTTCCATTGTGTTGCAGTAAAATCAAGATATCTTCTTTAACTGCTTGATGCAATAGACTAATCATCATTTTTTTCATTTTTGTATTTCTTTCTATCATCAATACTTAGATCTTTAATAGCAATCTCCTCTTCCTCATCATTCGTCGGTCTAATATACTTTGTTTCAACACACTCCCAAGCATCCAAATAATTTGCTTGCACCCAATTTTCGAATCGTTCCTCCCATCCTTTATACTCTTCAATGTTCATAAGCTTTGGCGGTTTTTGCATAGTGCCCGTTTCATTTTCCATGGTCAAGTTCTGAGTAACACTAGCCAGAGTAGTCGGGGTAGTAGCAAATGCGTTATAAAATTCCTCTTCCATGTTTCGGTAACAAGTTTTACAAAACTCTGACACTCTCAAGCGAAATCAAATCTTTCACACGAAATAACACTCTCAAACGAAATACCTCTTCACACGGAATTACCTGTTCAAATGAAATACCAATTTGAAGCGAAATAACTAATCTCGTGTGAAACTTTCAAACAGAATTACAATCTGGTGCGAAATTAGTGATTTCACGCGAAATCACTCAAGCGAAATAACAATTTGGAGCGGAATAGTGATTTCGAACGGAATCACTCAAGCGAAATACTGGTTTCGAGCGAAATTAAGGTCTTATTCCGGGCGAAATACCGCTGACGTCATTATTTCGAGCTGTTTTTGCCAAAATTGATTAGGATTTAAGTCGATTTTAGATCTGAAACTTTCAAGGGTTTGTTAAAACACTATTGCGCGTATAATGTGAGAAAATTAGCCGATTTTAACTGTGAAAAGTTGTTAATTTTGAAAAAGAAGGTGTAGAAATCGGAAATTGCAGCTGAATTGGTAGAACTCCTCCTCCTGAGCTCTGATACCACTTGTAGGATCGTTTTTACCGACCAAACGAGTCGATCAGAAGAGTTTTTGCTCAATACGAAAGGTAGAAACAGACGTATCAAGTTTAATTCAGCTAGATATACACTTTAATCTGTCTTTAGATTGATTTGACAAAGATTTACAGCGAGTAGACACTTCGGCAGCACTTCGGCTCTCCAACCGGAATCTAATTTCGTTCCAAATGACACAACACTATCTAGTATTTACAGGCATGGTAATTTCGTTTGAACCAGCTCAAGCGAAATCACTTTCAAGCGAAATCAGTGATTTCGTTTGAACTGACTTGAAGATTTCGTGCGGAATTACAATTTGTAATTTCGTGTGAAATTACCTCCCGACCTATTTTTGACATATTTCTCGTATTACGTGCCCTGGTCTATCTATATATATACAAGACTCGATACAAGACAAAGTCGACAGACGGATGCACCAACAATAATGAACCGTCTTTCTTAATTAATAATATCGGAGTTCTCATAATTATGAATTTGGCTCTATGAAACTTTCTCTAAAAGCTTATCTAATTGGCTTTTAGTTCTTCCATTTCCGTCGGTACTAACTGATATGGAGATTTTTCAATAGATGCAGCCCTAAGTGGGATATTAATCTTAACTCTACCTGCCTTTCAAGAGGTAAACAGGGTAGCTCTATGAAGAGGACAATCGAGATTCACAGAGATGACAGAGATATTTTGAATCTCAGGATTTAGTTCATCTATCGTTATCCGTGCCATATAAATGACACATTTTCTTTATGAATGCAAGAATGCCTTGAGTAAAGACACTTACTCAGACATTTCTATACTGGATATCTTCTTTGAATACCATTAGCTGACTTTAGTACAATATGACCATTGGGATATCTCAGCGGTTCCATGCATTAAACCTCCATACTGATCAGACATGGAAGCAATCTATGGAGCACACTAGGATACACCAATCCTCATATGGCGCTTTTTTCATACAGCCTGGCATTCGTAGTTGATAGAAATCAATGAGAAAATGAAATAAAATAACATATATTGTCGTACTCCATCCGAAGAAAGAGTACTCTAGATTTTGAACAAAGATTTTCTGACAAGAATAGAAGAAATGGTTCCTATGATTTTCGTCGGTAAGTTTTACCTTATACTTAATATCTGGAGTTCTTGTGGTAAAATTTCTAAAAGTTTGCTAAGCTTATGATATATGAAAGACTTAGTAATATATGAATCAAACAGAATTCCTAACAACAATACCATTGATTCACGATAAGGGATGTACTTGGTGTCATTATTGATATGAACTGCCTTTGTCATTTATCCGGAGAGTTTAGGCACTTCCATTCTTAGATTTTTTTTTTATATTTAGCTATACCTCCCTTGACAAATTTTAGGGCCGTTAGTTTTGATGTGGTCTTTAACGCCATAGCCGAAATAGGCTGCATTCTTTATGTTTCTACTTTCAGGGGACTACAGATGCCACACTGCTTTGACCTTTGGTCTGTTAGACACTGTCCCTGTGCCTTTTGTTGCAGGTCTGGCATACATGCTTCTTAGATTTCTGGGAGTTATCCTTCTCCCTTTTCTTTTTCCGGCAGTCTCAGCTTTGACCGATTTACTTCTTGACCCATCTAATGTGAGTGGCTGAGATGGATCCATAGTGGATTTATAAGAAGCAGGCTTTGAAGCTTTAATATGCCCTCTAATTTCCGATGCTAAACCACCAATATATAGTGCATTATGCTTAGATTCTAGGTTAACCGAATAGGGCACTATCCCAGACAATAAATTAAAATTTGTAACATACTGTCGATAGTCTAGAGCTTTTATGGTGAGAGTCAAAAAATTCTGATTCCACCTTTTCCATTTCGTGTCGCGGACAATAGTTTTTTTTTCCTGATAAGGTCCTTAAACTTGGACTATCCCATATCGTATAAAAGTATCTTTCCTGTGACTTTATTAATTTCTTCCACCAACTAAGGGCATCGCCCTTGAATGACTGTGATACTTACCTCACAATGTCTTTCTCAGCACAACGCTGATATACACAATGGTTTCCATTCCATTTATCTAATTCATGCAATCAATGGCCCCTTTTTCGCCATTGAAGTCTTTTGACTTGCAAGAGACAAGGTACTTTTAAGTACTTCCTTTAGAGGAACGGGGCTCCTCACTATATATCATCTTATTTGGTTTATTCTTCATATTCGAAGTATGAACAAAGCTCTTCTCATGAGCAGAGGAATGTGATTTAAAGCAAGTAGCATTCGGCTCTTTGGACTTTTTCATGACCTTTCTTATAGCCTTCCTAACAGCTGCGTCAATCACAGCTTGGAGATTAACTCCATTTAACATTGAGGTTCCCATTTGTTGCATCATTAGCATTTGTCGCATCATTAGTATCGCGACTGTCGTTTGTATGATCCGAGTTTGCCATACTCGCAGCTTGGTACTAAACATCAAATTAACCAATTGCTTAGTTGCATAACAATAGCTAGTCATCATCTTGACAACCTATCATACATTAGCCATGGTATCATTAAACCATATAGGCTAATAGGGTATGAACATTCTTAATGAATGTTATTTGAATGTATATCGATTGCATTTAGCCTAGGTCATAAAAGGACCATCAATGGCATTTAAGGTTTGGACCGAGTCCATTACCTTTTTGACAGGGGATCAAATGTCACAACTGTCTTTGTCACATTGACGATTTTGGATAGCTCGAAATCTCGCCGCAAGGACTTTTAAAATATGGAACATAAGTCAGTTATGAAGGACATATAAATGTAGTACATAGGCTTGTCACCAAGGACATTAATAGTCGTATGGAACGAAGACCTTGTCACAAAGGACATTAGTTTATAAACTGCAATCTTCTTAGATCAGGGGCTTTAGGGCTTGAACATAGTTTCTCACCTTTGGACAGGGAGTCATAGACTACAACTGTCATCGTTTTGAAAGACGATTTATTTTGCCACATAGGCAATTCAATGGACATCACTAATGGATGTTTATATGTATATATATAATTATCGTAAATTTTGGATATTAGTCATGACCTTATCGATCTCATAGACCATAAGGCTTGGGCATTGCCCATCACCTTGGATGGTAAACCATAACGGTCACATTTGTTAATGTCACTAATAGACAATATAGTATATAGCCCGTAGGCGAAACATCACTAAAGGATGTTAAATAACATGATCATCGTATTGGATGATATTAGTCACGATTACATTGATCGTATAAACTATTATGCTCGGACATAGTCCGATATCTTTAGACAGGGGTCATAGACCACAACTGTCATTGTCTTATTGGACAACAAGTGTAGCCCGTAGGTACTTCATCACTAATGGATGTTTATGGTATGATCATCACATTGATGATACTCGCCATGATCTAATTTGATCATATAGGTTTTAAGGCTTGGACATAGTCCAAATATCTTGACGGCTGGTGTGGTTTCTCATGCCACACTGCCAGGAGTGTTAACATGTTCTTAGAGGTTAACAAGGATTAATTTGTCTTAATGGTTACACAATATTACCATGATCGCATTGATCATTTAGGTTTGGAGGCTTGAACATAGTTCACTACCTCTGGACAGAAGGGGTATCTCCCTTAACTATATCATAGTAGAAGGAATAATTATCCTTAACTACCAAAAGTTTTGGCCAATTAATGTGGACTTGCCACTTGACAGGGGTAGACCATTAAGAAGAGCTTTTGAAATTATTTAGCAGATCGATAAAGTTCGAATAAAGTTGATACTATTGTTTGATAAAGGACGAAATGAATACCTGTATAAAATTTTCAAAACTTTCCATAAATCATTAAGAAATCTACAATAGTGCCTTTATCAGGACTTTTAGTATCCTATTTGTTCACAGAGGACTAAAAGGAAAATATAAGTCCGTATAAGGACTATAAAATATTATAAGTCCAGATAGGGACTATATTGAAACAGTTTGCCAATGAAAGGTCTATAATGAAATGTCATGTTTACAAAGGGGTTAAAATGAAATATCATGTCCACTAAGGGACTATAATGAAATCTCGTGTCCATGGAAGGACTATTTCGAAATAGCATATCCCCAAACGGATTTTAATGAAATAACGTGTCCATAAAAGGACTATATTGGTACAGCATGCGCACAAAAGGGGCTTTGCTGAACAGATGTCCTCACAGGGACTCAAATCGAAAGATATGTTCAATAGGAAATTATAAGTAAACAAACGTCCATACAGGGACTATATAGAGGAGATGGGTCCTTGTAGGGACTTTAAAGTAATACTAGTCTACGCGGGAAGGAAGGAGAAATATAAGTCTATATAAGGACTATAAGGTATGTCAACCTTGGGACTATAGTGAAACGACATGTCCTCGAAAGGACCGTGATGAATTATTATATTTTCCAAGGAACTTTAATAAAATAATATGTCTACAAAAGATTTTAAGGAAATAATATGCCCATGAAAGGACTATTTTGAAGTATGATGTCCACGGAAGGACTATTTGGAAATATAACGTCCACGAAGGGACTATATTGTAATATAATGCCCACGAATGGACTATTTTGAAATATAATGTCCTCGAAGGGACTATACTGAAATATAATGTCCTTAAAAGGACTATGATAATCAAATGTATATACAAAGTCTCATTAGAAGAGGTGAGTCTACAAGGTCTATGATGAAATAATATGTCCACAAAGGACCACAATAATTAAATGCCCATACATGGACTTAAAGGAAAATGAAATATAATAGAAGAATGGTTTTCTAATGTCTTCCTTGCTTTATCCCAATTGTTTTTCTTCTTTATTTATCGTACGCGGTAGCGACACTAAAGATCTTTAGTGAATAAAGTAAACATTTAAAATCAGGATCCGTTGCAGAAGTAGAATCCAAAGACTCAATAGTTAAAGAAATGACATGGATCACGGATTGAGTTTTGACTGGTATAGTCCAAGTCTGAAATTTCAAAACTTGGAAATAGAAAACAGGGATAATAGCATCCACATGTATTATCTTCAATATGGGAGCCTCAGGGATCTCCTTGCATGGACTTCACTGGTACAGACTTCAAGATTTGAGCCTCAGGGACCTCCGGTATGGATTCCGAAGTCTAGTTAAGAGTTTAAATAGGTTTGGTTTTGAGAATTGGTCCATAAAGGTCTTTCCTTCAGCCGGTCGCACGCTTATCCTAGCCGTGGTATGAAGCTTCGCATTTCTTGGCTTCAGACGGGAAGAATCTCCATCAACGGCTTCTTTGCTTGGCGACATATTTAAAACACATAAAATCGAAAACAGTGTTTACTTAATAGGGATGAGAGCATTCCTATGTTAAGTCTAGACTCAGAAGGTCTAAGGAATATGCTATTGTGTCATTTGAGATTAAACACTAAAGGCAAGTGTTTAATTCACTAAAACGTTGGCTCTGATACCAACTTGTCACACCCCGATATTTACAGCTCAGTCCGGTGGGCCCGGTGGGGAGTAACGTGACGTAAGATTGATATCGTCATAGTCAAACATACACAGAATATCACAGCGGAAGTCTTGGAATATAAAATATTATTATAAATTCAAATGTCGGAAAATACATACGAGATTGTAATATTAAATCCACAGGCGGATCTAGATCAAATATACAAAATGTTCAACAGACATAAGGCATTACGGACTTGCAAGATCCTCTATTTAACGCCCAGAAGCTTCCAGCCAATTTACGTACAGTACCTGTCACTTAGTCTTTTGAAAATACGTCAGTTTACATTGGTAAATACAATTAACCGACACATTTGAAAATGTTTATGAAAATTGGTTTAGGTGCACAAGGCACAAAAATATTTTATGAAAATTTATTTAAATGCACAAGGCACAAATATTCTTTTATAACTTGGGATAATTATATTAATAACAATCTTGTATCAGATTTACATGTTTGTCCAACATTTAGGGCCGATATTAAATAAACCGAACAAGATTTAACAACACACCACATATATAAACTCACGTCGGGTCACCCCAGCAAATGAGTATATCTTTTACATACGCAACTGACAGGTGTATGCCTACACCCCGTGCTTAAGTCGTGGCCATTTACGCTTTTTAAATGAGCCAAGGATATCCAGGACACGGTTGTTAACCCCCAATGTTATTTGTTATCAAGCAACACTGATTAAAATGGGATTATGCAATTTAACCAGTTCCGATTAAAAGGTTTCTAAACTGGACCAAGCAGTAATAATTTACCGTATCCCAAGCCCGTATAAGGGAAAATAAGTTAAAAGTATTTACCTGAGCTTAAAATGTAAAATTTGTAATCTCAGCCGTATATCCTACTCAAACAAGTGTAGGTAGCTTTTACTGGGCTCCTAATCTAGAACAAAGGTTTCAATAACCTATTAGATACTAACGGGTCTTATTTAAGTTATAAACTTAGACCGGTTAGTTTAAAGAAAGGTTCACGGTACGAAACGCAAGATTAAGCGGTGACCGGATTGGAATGTAATTTAGACCCGACAAGTATGGAGACTTGCATAAAATGGGTAAACTAAATACATTCTGGATTTTGAAGTAAAAAAATGATAAGGTTTGACCCGTTTCGGTTAATTTATGCAAACTAGTTACATAAACCGTACCGAACACGTAATGCATAACGGGTAACCGGATGAGTCATGTACATAAACCGTACCGAACACGTAATGCATAACGGGTAACCGAACACGTAATGCATAACTGAGGTTCTGGTCTAAAACATTCAGTAAAAATATTTATTTTATCATGTTACATCAGTAAGATATCATACATATGTGAGGTTTACCATTTAGGGCCAAACTATGCACCGTAGGGGCATTTTGGTCATTTCACATATGTTTTAAGAACAAAATTGGAAATCTGAGTTCAAGACTTATACTTACTATTAAAGTATTAAAATTTATTTATAAAATCAGTAGGTAACAAGTCTTAGGTGTTAAATATGGTTTTAAACCATACTATGCGCCTAATTTGCGTAAAAGTCGATAATTGACGATATTTGAGATGTTTATGAAAATCTGAGATTTTGATCAGCCTTTAATGTTTAAAATATTTTATTTAACATATAACATCAGTAGGAAAAAGTTTGGCATGATATTCATATGCTAATCTTATTTTATTAACAAAAAGGGTATTATCGTCATTTATCGAATTATACGAGATCTCAATGATATGGTCAGTTTATAATCTGACCAAAAATTTCAAAAATCCCTAAAAATAATATCAAAACAGTAGGTAATGAGTTTGGTGCCAAAATTTGGGTTTAAAAATGATTTATGCTAAAAATGTAATTTAATTAACAGGTTTCATTTTACGATATCTTGCATAACTTTAGTTTGAGACCAGAAATTGATGTCAAATTTAGTTGACATACTTATATATCAGTAATAAAGCTTTTTGTCCTCCCACATTTTCAAAAATCTCGTTTTTATATTATAAGGGCATAATAGTCAAAGTTAAGCATAATAACGGAACATGTGCAAAAACTCAGATTTCTAATATGATCGTGTAATATAACCTTATTGGGTTATGCTACATTAAATTACGATCATAACGGAACCTAAAATCAGTAGCAAACTAATTTAATTCGGTTCCTAATCGAAAGTCAACGCAGAAGTCAAATTTCGCGACTTTCGGTTGCGAACCGACCCTAGAACTGGAATTGACGAGCCGAACATGTTTACACATGTTCTAATAATTATTACCAAGTTGTTTAAGTGATAAAACGTATTTTAGAACATTTCTAAACTTATATCGCAATTATTTCGAAAACTGACCCATTGACTTTTAAAACAATGTTACGTTGACTCGTCAATTTGCCAAGCAAACGTGATTCTTAGGAGGGGCCCTTCTGAGGGTTTAAAGCCTACCTAATTATGATCACGTAGCCATGTTCGTTGCAAACAATGGCTTAACCGTTTATGGTCTAGCTAAAAGTCAAAGCGTTTTATCGTAAACGCTTGACTTTTCGGCTTTAAGAGCCAAATAAAAATAACTAGCCACGAAAGGACACTTACAAGGGTCCAAGGGACTGAAATAAACTCAGAGGATGCTCCTAGATAGATCAGGAACTTCCAAGAATTGAAAGATTGCAAGACTGAATGGAATGGTGCAAATCAGTTATGAAACCCAACATCTATTTATAGTGTTTGTGATTAGATTAGATGATTGCCATGTGTATTAGGAAGTTCTAGGATGATAACATGTGTAAAACCAGCTTCTAAAATCTGTTAACTCCCATAGAATGTGCAAATGGTTTGTATAAACTTGTGGGCTTCAAGAAATAACAAAACAACAACAACAACAAATCTAGTTGCTGCTGTTATTATCTTGGCGGCCCGCGAAGGGGCAGGCCCATTGGGCTCGCACCCCGCGAGGCTAGCCTGATCCAGAAATAGTTTCAGCAGTTTGGCAGGATTGGTCCCTGTTATCTTTTGTTTATTATTTAGCTTTTATAATGACATATATTGCCCATAGCTTTCTAGTTTCGCAAATATAATGTTGCTGTTGCTGCTGCATGTTCACAGCCCGAGAAAAAGGAGTCAGGCTTGGTTCGCAGCCCATGACTTAGTCCAGCCTAGCCTAAAATTTTGGCAGTTGACAGTTATGGTCCTTGTAATTTTTAAGGACCAAACACACTATCACACTTGACGATTTTGGCCACCACTTTTCATATTCATGAGTAATATTAGTATAACATACAAAAACCTTTAACGGCAAATATTAGGCATACTTAGGGGTTCAGTCGAGCGTTGCGGAGTTCCAGGTCTGATTAAAAGGCCTCTCAGAGGCGTAGTTTCGCTTGTTGTCGCTTTTAGTCCCTTAATTGCTGTTGGGATTGAACCCTATCAAAGGAACAGTTGATAAAGCCAAAACTGGATCAGATTAGTGGATCCAGAATAAGCAGATGTTTGTATTCAATCTTTCCCCTTGGATGTGGCCCTAACAACTGATGACCTCCATCCACTGTCCGTTTACAACAACTGCTGACCTTCAACATCTGATGAAGACCTAAAGACTATTGAAGGCTAAACACTGATGCTCAATCTACTGATATGGGTCAAGCACTGCTGAAGATATAAAGTACTGCTGGAGTCACAACAGTGGAAGGAGAAGCAGTAGTTTAGTTTATTTCCCTGTATTGTATTGTAATCAGTTGTTAGATAACAGTGCTTGTATAGATCAGTGGTTGTAGGTTATTAGGAGGTTAGATGTCACTTTCATGGTGACGTCAGCAAAGATGCCACAGTGGTTTGCTCGTGTCTATAAATAGAATAGTACATTGTACTGTTCTATTAGCTCTTTCATCACTTGTCATTCTGTACGAACAAACTAGTGTGAGCTCAGGCTGAGGGGGAGATTGTAATACATGCATGCATTATAATTGAAGTTTGTAATAAATACAATCATTCAATTTTATGTTAAACATGTTTGTTGAAAGCATTTCTTCCATTTGATTGTGTTGAAAGTTTATTCCATTTTATTCCGCTGCAAATTGTTTATCATTCATCTTCACTTTAGTTAAACAAACACAATCATAAGAAACTCAGATCCTAACAATTGGTAACATAGCACGGACAGTCAAATTTGATCTAACAATCATTTTGACGTAAAAGTTCAGCTCATAATCATTGATACTTATAATTGTTCGTTTTGTTGAAAAACAGAATAAGGTTTAATCACGAGCAAAGTTGATTAATCAGTACCTGTAAAACAACCAGGATGACGTCACAATCACAAGATGTTAACAATAGCATCGGTTCACTCTTCAAACCACCCATGTTGAAACGAAACGAATACAACATCTGGCAGAGAAGGATGGGTCACATCCTTGCTCAACAGAATACTGGATGTTGGAAGTCGGTTATCTTTGGACCACATGTTCCAATGGTGTCGAGTGCTGAGGATCTAAAGGTTTTTGTTCCTAAGAAAATTGAGAACTATACGGAACAGGATTTTCAGAAAATTGAACTAGATGCCAAAGCATTTAGCATCGTTGCATCCGTACTACCAAATGAAATTTATGCTGGACTGTTACACTGTAACAGTGCCAAGGAATTGTGGGATGCATTGAAGGAACAGTTTGGGGGAACTGAAGAAGTAATTGAAAATAATAGGGAAATTCTGAATCAACAGTATGAAACCTTTTGTCACATTAAGGGTGAAACATTAACACAACAATTTGAGCGATTCATTTGTCTCATTAGTGAACTAAGACTTGTTAATGTTGAGTTTGCTAATTCAACACAAAATAGCAGGTTTCTTAGACCACTACCTGAAAAATGGGATACAATTGCCTTTGTGACCAGAAATTCTGTTGGATTCAAAGATCTGACCCTGACCCAACTTCATGGTAGACTCCTGACCTATGAAAGGGAGTTAAACCAGAAAAAGAAGTTACAAGAGTCTGGAAAAGTTGCTGATGACTACTCATATGGCAACACAGCTCTTTTGGGTCAGGAAGAGTCTGGCAGTAGTAAGGATCAGAGTTATGATCACTTTATTGACCTAACTGCTGGTGCAAACTTCAACTCTGATCCTCACTCATCCAGTTATGCCTTCACAGCAAATGGAGAAAGCCAGAACTCTGACAATCTATGCTTTGAACTCAATGACCTTCAGCATTTTGATCCAACTGACTTAGAGGAAATGGACATTTTGCACCAACTTGCACTGCTGAGTGTTAGAACCAGCAAGTTTTAAAAAAGGACATGGAGAAAATTTCCAGGGTTACATGGGAACCTAAAAGTGGAGCTGGATAAATCAAACATTAAATGCTATAAGTGTAATAGGTTAGGTCATTTTGCTAAGGAATGCAGGAGTCAAACCACTAGTCCAATTATCACACATCCTAGCTCAAACCCTAGACCACAAAATAACCAAAACACTGTGCACTATGCCCAATATGCCCCTGCTGCTCATGTAAACACTGCTCATTATGCACACCCTACAACCCCTGTTCATGTGCATTATGTTCAAACCACTGTCCCTTAGATACAGTATGTCCAAGCCCCTGCTCCTAAGGTTCAGGTGCAACAAGTTGCACCTCAACAAGCTGCACCAGCAGTGGTTCAACCAGAACAACAAAGTTTCTTTACCCAAGGACTGGTTGACTGGAGCAGCTTACTTGAAGAGTTAGGAGATGAAAATTTTGCACTCTATGCTCAAAATAATGTTTCTGGTAATGATATCTGTTTTGTAGCATTGGAGACAATACCAGAGGGGCTGGAAGCTAAAGAAGAACAATCAAGTGATGAAACAGTGGATAAAATTGCTGAAGCAGTGGTTACAACTGTTGCTGGTGAAATACTGTTGGGAGAAAATTCAGAACCCCTGTTGGAACCACTGTCTGACCCCTGGTCTGAAGAAGAAGAGAAGAAACATGGTGAGAAGGAAGAGAAGGTGGCTGATGAGAAAGAGCATGTTTGTGATTGTGCCATGATGGCTGCAACCAAGGTATCACCTCAGGTTCTTAAAAATCTGTGTTCAGACAAATGCATCATAGCATTTGCTAACATTAAAGAGGTGAATGAAAACCTTAGGAATAGAGTGTTAAATGATGGGATTCAATTTGAAAAGTCTTTAAAAGAACTGAAAATCAAATTGGCTGAAAAAGATAATGAAATCTGCAGTCTCAAACAAGAGCATAGCATAACCAAGGACCAACTCCAGACTATGATAGAAAAATATTAAGCCTGCAAAAAGGAGTTGGAATCCACCCAAATCACTTGTGAAAACTGGGTGGAATCCTGCAAAGGTTATGAAGTTATGCTTGAAAAACAGATCAAAAGCAATGTGAAATTTGGTGTTGGTTTTAGAAAACATGATGAAATTGAAAACACTTCTGTAAATGAATATGTTCAAACAGCTGTTGAAATCATACCCACAAACAAGGATGGCCAAGAGGTTAAAATAACTGATAAACTTGGTAACAAGATCACTTTGGAAAGATCTGTGGGGTCCTCAACTTTTGAGGAGATTGAGAAATACCAATTTAAACCCACATGGTCTGATGAGTGTGACATCCTTGAAAACTTCAAACCCATGGACTTCACAACCATAGATGGTGTCAAAGCTCCTAAGGCAAAGGTCATTCCTCTTAAGGACATCCCAACAGTAGTTCAAAACTCTGTTGCAAAGGAGTCTGAAAAGAGGAAGAAAAGAGAAAAGATTAAAAACTTGTTTTGTGACTTTTGTGAAAAGAAAAATCACTTTACCAAAGATTGTTTTCACTTAAAAGCTTATGATCTTAACAAAACAAGTACCATTATGCCTTCACAGAGCTGCACCATCTGTGGTAAAACTAACCATTCTACTCAACAGTGTGTGTACCTGAAATCCTTTGAGGTCAAAAAGGAAGAGTACATGTCAAAAACACCAATGAGTTCATCAAAACCACAAGTCAAACAACAAACACTGTTTGTGCCAGTTCAAACAGCTGTTACAAAACAGCTGACCCAAACCTCTGTTAAAAGAGATGTTCGGTTAACTGATGCACCCCCTGCTAACCAATACCGAAGAGGTAAAGGTCAACCACCATATCCTAGGGTCCCACATGTCTATGAAGCCTACAAAAGGCCCTCTAAACCAAGAGTGAATAGGCATCCCTATGGATATCAAGAAGTGATTGGAAATGGTCCCGAACAGTGGTTAGAGAAACAAGTTGCAAAAGTTAATCAAATCCTTGATCTAACCACTGTCCATCTTCCAGACCTTAACATAGACACTGTTGAGACCCCATCCAAAGCCTTATTGGCTTTGGAGACCCTCATGAACTAACCTTTTACTTGATGTGCAGGGAGCTTCTACATGCTTAGATAGTCTTTGGTATGTAGATAGTGGAGGCACCAGGCACATGACAGGATGTAGAGCCCTACTCAAAGAATTCAAAACTCATGGAGGGGGTGATATATCTTTTGGTAATAATAGTAAAGGGAAGGTGATGGTGTCTGGTACAGTTCAGTCTGGTAATGTTAAGTTTGAAAATGTCAATCTAATAGACAATCTAAAATTCAACCTCCTTAGTGTCTCACAAATGAGTGATAAGGGCTATGGCTCATTCTTTACTAAGGATTTTTGTAGGATTGTTGGACCAGAAATGGTTAAAAAGATTGAAGAAATAATACAAAATGGAAAAACCCAACTTGTTGCTCAAAGAAGTGGCAATGTTTATGTAGTTGATTTGTCAAAAGAGAACCCAAGAACTGATGCATGTCTGTTCTCAGCTGCCTCTAACAAAGTGACAGAACTATGGCACAGAAGATTGAGACACACAAATCTCAAGACAATCACTGCTTTGTCGAAACAGGGGTTAGTAAGAGGTCTTCCTCAAAAACTGTTCACCTGTCTTGAGCATTGTGTTTCCTGCTTAAAAGGAAAACAACATAAAAGCTCATTTAAGACCATTGAAGAGTCCAAAACAACCAAGTGCCTGCAAATGTTGCACATGGATCTGTTGGCCCAGTTAAAGTCATGAGTCTTAGAAAGAAAAGATATTGTTTGGTGATTGTAGATGACTTTTCTAGGTTTACATGGACTTATTTCTTACATTCCAAAGATGAGACTGCAAGAATTTTGCAAGACTTTGTTACACAGGTTGAAAAGCAATTTGACTTGCCAGTAAAAGTCTCCAGGAGTGACAATGGCACAGAGTTCAGAAATAAGGAGTTGGATGAGTTTTGTGTGTCAAAAGGAATTGTAAGGCAGTACAGCATTCCAAGGACACCAGAGCAAAATGGGGTTGTTGAAAGAAAGAACAGGACATTAATTGAGGCTGCCAGAACCATGCTTGCTGATTCAGGTTTGCCATTAACTTTCTGGGCAGAGGCAGTAAACACTGCTTGCTATGTCCAGAACAGAGTTTTAATCAACCCCAGACATCAAAAGACTGCATATGAACTTCTGTATAAAATAAAACCACTAATCTCTTATTTCAAAGTTTTTGGCTGCCCATGTTTCATTTTAAACTTAAAAGATTCTATTTCAAAGTTTGCAGCCAAAATTGATTGTGGTTATCATTTGGGATACTCAACCACTGCTAAGGCCTACAAAGTGTTCAACACAAGGACTAAGACAGTGGAAGAGACTTTGAATGTAAAGTTCAATGAACTTTCTTCAATGAAAATCCCTGCAAATCCTGCTGAATTGTTTGATCTTGATAAATTTAGCTTTGAAAATGTTTCTGTCAAGACTAACAGTGCAGGTCCATCTCAAAGTTCATCATCAGACTATGGATATGAAGTCATCATTCCACAACAAAAGTCTGCATCAATGGGTAGAGCAGCAGATGTTCAAAACAGCTGTCAAAGCTCAACCACTGCTACCTCAACAGTTGTTGACCAAAGTAGCCCATTAACCCCTGCTTCCACATCCTCAAGCACTATTGATAAAAATCCCCAAACAGTGGATAAAAATCAACCTGCTTTCACACCACTTCCTCCTATTCTATCACATCCATTTCAAGCCACTGATGGATCATCAAAGTCACCATCAGTGGTTAGCTCAGATGATTCACATCTGCAGCCCTCACCATTAAATGCCATTGTTCCATACAAAGGAGAGTTAATCTTCTTGAAGTCTCATCCACCTGAGCAAATCATTGGCAACATCAGTGAAGGGGTGCTCACAAGAAGCCAATCCCAAAACATCTGTCTTTTTGCTGGTTTCCTATCTCTCCATCAGCCAGTCAAGTACCAAGAGGCACTAAAAGACAACATCTGGGTAGAAGCCATGCAAGAGGAGCTCCAACAGTTTAAGAGACAACAAGTATGGGAGCTTGTACCACTGCCAGAGGGTGTGAGTCCTATTGGCACAAAGTGGATCTTTAAAAATAAAACTGATGAAAGGGGTATTGTTGTCAAGAATAAAGCAAGGCTAGTGGTTCAAGGTTTCAGATAGGAAGAGGGCATTGACTATGATGAAACTTTTTCCCCTGTAGCAAGATTGGAAGCTATCAGACTGTTATTGGCCTTTGCTGTCAACCACAACATAAAGGTGTATCAAATGGATATCAAATGTGCATTCCTCTATGGCAAAATTCAAGAAGAGGTATATGTTTGTCAACCTCCAGGCTTTGAGGATCCGTTTTATCCAAATCATGTCTACAAGCTAAATAAAGCTTTGCATGGCTTGAAACAAGCACATAGAGCCTGGTATGAAACTCTTTCCACCTTTCTTCTTTCCATTGGGTTCACAAGAGGTAAAATTGACAAAACACTGTTTTTAAAATGTAGAGGGAAAGACTTGATGATTGTCCAGATTTATGTGGATGACATCATTTTTGGAAGCACATGTTCTAAAATGTGTCAAGAGTTCAGACAACTCATGACAGCTGAGTTTGAGATGAGTGCAATGGGAGAACTCCAGTGCTTTCTTTGTCTCCAAGTAAGGCAACTACAAAATGGAACTTTCATCCATCAAGGCAAATATGCCAAAGAACTTTTAAAGAAATTTGAGACGTATGATTGCAAGCCATGTAGTACACCCATTGCTACCACAAAAATAGTCATGTCTGGTGAAAAGGATGATTTAGTTGATCAAACTCTTTATAGAAGCATGATTGGGTCTTTATTGTACCTAACTGCATCTAGGCCAGACATTATGTTTGCAACATGTGTTTGTGCAAGATCCCAATCAGCTCCTAGAAAGTCAAACCATATTGCTGTAAAAAGGATATTCAGATACTTAAAAGGTGCTCCCACACTTGGGATCTGGTATCCAGCTGATGGAAATATCAAGCTTTCAGGTTTCTCACATAGTGACTTTGCTGGATGCAACACAACAAGGAAGTCCACTTCAGGAGGGTGCCAATTCCTAGGCAATTGCTTAGTGTCTTGGCAAAGCAAAAAACAAGTAGCTGTTTCAACATCCACTGCTAAGGCAGAGTATATAGCTGCTGCAAGCTGTACAGCCCAACTATTATGGCTTCAAAATCAATTGCTGGATTTTGGTATCACTGCCTTAAAGACACCTCTCATGTTGGACAGTCAGGCGGTAGAAAATATCATCAAAAATCCAGTCTCCCATTCAACCACCAAGCACATTTATATCAGACATCACTTTGTGAGGGATTGCTATGAAAAAGGTTTGATTTCTCTGCATCATGTTCCAACTAAGGATCAGCTGGCATATGTGTTAACAAAAGCATTAGACACATCTACCTTTGAAAACTTGATCTCTAGGATTGGCATGCTGAACATGGAATAACAAGCAAAATCTTGTTTTTCTATGAATAAAAGCATTAAAATGTTTTCAGAAAATCAAAAATCCATCCTTAAAAATAGCTAAAAATGAAAATTTTCATTAAATCCTTAAAAGTCTGCCATAACCACTGTTTTTGGTTCAAACATCTGTTCTGCTAAAAGTTGTCCACTGCTGAAAGTCAACCTCTGTTCTCTCATTTCTTTGTTAATCACTGTTGTTCAAAATCAGTGTTTTAATCCACTGATAGGCTATCCACTGATAGTTAAAATCAACCACTGTTTTCATTGTTACCGTTGCAAACCACTGATATTGGTTCATCAGTGGTTTCCTAACAACTGTCATCCATTATTTCATCAGAGGTTGTCACGTGGGCAGTACTTGGCCGTCAGATCTTTTGTAACCGCTGCCACGTCAGCATTCACTTTTTCCTTTATAAAACCCTGATCAAAACCCCAAACAGGGTTTTTCACCGTCGAATCGAATTCAAAATTCCTTTCTCAAAACCGTTATCATCCATTTCTCTCCAATCAATCACCTTCTTCTTCCTCTCGCAATCACACTAAAACCGCCATGGCTCTTCCATACAAAACTTCTCATAATTACTTGGGTCTTCTTCAAAAACTAAGTCATACCACAACCTTCGATTCCGTCATTGACGCTCTTTCGTCTTCAAAGTACAAAACTTTGTTGACCTTCGATGCTACAATTTACCAGGAAACCCAACTAGAATTTTGGAAAAATGCTAAACTTGAATCTAAGGATAAAAAGCCCTTAGCCATTAATTCTTCAATAAAGGGTGTTCTAGTTACAATAACACCACAAACCATCTCGGAAGTCTTTGAACTAGATAATCTTCAAGGTAAAACATCTTTTCCCAAAATAGAGTATCAAACTAATTTTCTCGAGAGAGGGTATGAAGAGGAAATGAAAAAAGATACTTTACAAAAGGGCAGTTTTCCTCCCGCCACAAGGTTTTTATTTCATACCCTCCTTATGTTTGTGTCTAACAAAACCACTGCTTTCAATGAAATACCATTGAAGATCCAATACTGGGTTATGCTATATTGAATGAGAAAAATTTTAACTACTCCCAGGAGATCTTCAATGATCTGGTAAAAAATGTTAATAAAAAATCATTTTTACTATTTCCAAGGTTTTTGAGCTACTATTTTCAAAAGAAATTTTCAAAGGATAATGCTCATGTGCTTATCCAAGGAGAACCTTGTCAAATAAACAGCCTAACTCCTGAAACATTCACAAGGCTGTCAAAAAATTCCAAAACACAAGCAGAGGTTCCTGAGCAGACTTTACCAGCAACCAGTGCTCCTCAGGCACCTGCTGTTGAGCCCACTGCTCAAGGTGATCACGGCAGCACAACCACTGCTGTGAAACCCACACCTAAATCCACCAAAAAGCCCAAACAGAAAAAATCCAAAAAGCCCCCTAAACCTACAAAAAAGGCAACTCTGGAAGATGAGATCCCAGAGTAACTGCCAGTGATAACACAAAAGTCATCAGAAACCACTGCTGCTACTTCCTCACAGCAGTTGGAAGAAAGATATCAACCCGAGCCTAAAACTCCTCCTACATTTTCTCAAAAAGATCAGGTTGTAAGCACAGGGACACCACGTTATGATGCTCTGGAATCACTTAATTCCATCATCCACATCCCACCTCCCGGGGCAAATTCTCTTTCCACCCCTAACCTCACAGCACAAATTCCCCCACAAATATTACCTTTGTTGGATGCACTTGATATAGCCCAGGCACAAATCAGTTCATCTCAATCACCTATCAATGAGATTATGCCACAACAAGTGACTGAGCCTGAGCTTCCTATCATTGGTAACCCACCAACAACTGAGGAGGTTACACTGCAGGAAGTGCAAGTACTTCCTGTCAGTAGTTCAAGTGGAGCAGCTACTACAAGTGTTGAACCCACTGGTTTACACTTGGACAGTAGTTTCATAAATGTGACTCCCTTGAAGGCAATTTCTTCTTGGGGAACCAGTGTGTTTCCAGCATTTACTGGTACACTTAAAATGGTTACCCCTACTGAAGGAAGAAGTCCCCAGTACCAAGAAAAAGGGGCATCAGGGGATGACTTTTGGGAAACTTTCCCTAAGTCAACCACTGATACAACCACCACTGGTGGGAAATCAGATGATCTCATTAACTTGGGTGATGGTTTAATGTATAGAGAATTGACGGAGAGGGTTGACAAGATTGACACAACCGTTGTAGAAATCAAAACAATGTTGCAACAGTTGTTACAAGCACAAAAGGCACCACCCACTGCTGCAACATCTGCTCCATCATCTGCTCCTACTCCCACTGAGCTTTGGGAATTATTTCAACCTCTGCTTCATAAACAAAGAGAATATGCTGATCAGCAACATGAAATTCAAATTCAAAAGATCAGAAATTTGATGGAAGCTAGGTTCATGGATACACAAGCAGACATCAAGGCAATCAAGGCCCACTTGCTGAAAACCACTGGTTCTGCTCCTCCTCCAATCATTTTTGTGGACAACCCACCTCCTAATGATGCCAAAAATGGGGAGAAAATGAAGCAGTTAAAGAAAAAGGGATATGAAGATGGTCTGTACATTGCAACAGATAAATCTAGTATGCTTGCAGACATCCCTAAACCAGATGGTTCTAAAAAGGTTGATGTAACCTTAAATGCTTTGGCTGATGAAAAAGCAAGGCTGAAAAAGGATATGGAGGCAAAGAGTAAATCAAGGTTTGAGCAGGAGAAGAAAGTTTTTATGGAGATGGAAGTGTAGGGTATTTCTGAGCCAAAGGATGAAAAAAGTCCTAATCCTAAAAGAAAACAACCCACTAGAAAGGTGAGGCAACCCAAATCCATACCTTCCAGACCCACAAAACACACTCCCCAAACTCCTAAAAGCTCCTCACATCAAACTTCCAAACCAACAGATGTTAAAACACCTGTTGTATCAACAGCTGTTGGTACTTCAGTGGTTTCAACATATGTTAACCCAACAACTGCCACCACTACCACTTCAACACACACTCAATCCACTTCCCTACCAAAAATCACATCACCACCAAAAACAACTTCATTACCATCAACACCACCTGCCAAAAAGCGAAAGACTTCAGGTGACATATCATCTATTGTAATGGCAACAGTGGTTGAGACACCAGTTGTTTCAACAACTGTTAGTCAGCCACCTACCACTCAAATCACAACTACTCAACCCACCAAAACACCACCAACCTCTCCTAAACCCAAAAGGAGAAGGATAATACTGGAAGATGACCCTTCCCTAACTCAAACATCCACACAACCACTGTCCCTTGTCCCTATTCCAAACCCTGTTCCATTATCATCAGCACAAGTTCAAAAACCAATCACTGCTATTGTTCCTGTGGGATTCCAATTCCCATTGGATCTTCCAGCAGTTAAAGAGGAGATAAAGTCCTTTTACTCTGAAGATGGCCCTGCAAAAAGGAAACTTCCTTCCATTCAAGGTTATCCTTTCCCTAAAAACATAGAAGAGTATCTCAAAATAAAAGCTCAACAAGTAGAAGATATATCCAAAAGAGATACTGAGGGAATGTCTGACAAAGAGATTCAGAGAAGGATGCAATACTTGCACACCAAGGTCAGAACTTTGGAACAGTTCTCAAAAGACCTGTGTCAAAAGTTGTCTGATAAAGATGATGAAAGCTTAAGGAAATATTATCTTGATTATATCATTGCCTACAAAAAGTACAAGGCAGAAAGGTACCAGTACAAAGAATGGACCATCAGTGAGCTAGAAAATGAAACAGCCAGAATTCAAGATATGATAAAAAATAAGGTGAAGCAGACTCCTCCAATCTGGGCAAAATATAAGAAAAATGTTCCAGAAAGAACTTTGCAGCTGAAGAGAATGAAAGAAGAGCTAATAACAGCTGATTTTGGGTCAAGGAACCAAGTGACAAGGTGGTCAGAGGATAAAGTGTTGGCCTCTTACAAAAAGCTGGAAGAATTGAGAAAGAAAAATCCTAATATTTCTCAAAAGCCTGTTTACCCTAAAGCAGTGGTTCCAGCTAAACCACAAAAGCTACAAATCAGGAGATCCACTACTCCACCTGCTGCCATCCTTTATCAAAGAAGGAAACAAAAGCAGATGGATGCAGAAACAACAGAAGATGTAGTAGCAGGGGATTACATTATAAAAATGGTCCTTAAGCAGATGATAGCAGAAAATCATGAATTGGCAACAACTACAAACACTGCTCAACCAGTCATTACCAGGCCACCATCTCCAAACTCATCATTAATAAAAACTCTCCCAAGAAACCCACTGGATTCAAAAATACTAAAGTGGAAATCTGACAAACAGACCCACGTATTGACTCTGCTCAAATCCAGTGGTGAAGTGAAGAACATAACAAGGGAACAAGCATTGGGCCAGGGTGTTGAAGATCTGCAAGATCTCTTTGATCTTACACTGTGCAGGGATGAGGATAACACAGATTCCTTGGACTTTGAATTACAATTCAAAGGTCAAGTCAGGGAATTGTTGATGAGGCAATAAAGATCCAAGAATAATGAAGGGTTTTGGCATCATCTGTTCCAGGGGAGATTGTTGGGATTGAACCCTATCAAAGGAACAGTTGATAAAGCCAAAACTGGATCAGATCAGTGGATCCAGAATAAGCAGATGTTTGTATTCAATCTTTCCCCTTGGAAGTGGCCCTAACAACTGATGACCTCCATCCACTGTCCGTTTACAACAACCGCTGACCTTCAACATCTGATGAAGACCTAAAGACTATTGAAGGCTAAACACTGATGCTCAATCTACTGATATGGGTCAAGCACTGCTGAAGATATAAAGTCCTGCTGGAGTCACAATAGTGGAAGGTGAAGCAGCAGTTTAGTTTATTTCCTTGTATTGTATTATAATCAGTTGTTAGATAACAGTGCTTGTATAGATCAGTGGTTGTAGGTTGTTAGGAGGTTAGATGTCACTTTCATGGTGACGTCAGCAAAGATGCCACAGTGGTTTGCTCGTGTCTATAAATAGAACAGTACCCTGTACTGTTCTATTAGCTCTTTCATCACTTGTCATTCTGTACGAACAAACTAGTGTGAGCTCAGGCTCAGGGGGAGATTGTAATACATGTATGCATTGTAATTGAAGTTTGTAATAAATACAATCATTCGATTTCATGTTAAACATGTTTGTTGAAAGCATTTCTTCCATTTGATTGTGTTGAAAGTTTATTCCATTTTATTCCGCTGCAAATTGTTTATCATTCATCTTCACTTTAGTTAAACAAACACAATCATAAGAAACTCAGATCCTAACAATTGCGAACTTGCGCGTATTATTGCGAAATGACATAAAAACCTTATATGGTCAGTATTAAATACTCCCGAGGGTATGAACTGTTGGATCTGAGTTTGTTTTTGATTGTATTTTCGTTTGAAATTAAGATGAAATGAAAGAGTTGTGCAGCGGAATTATAATGAAAACAAACTTTGCATACAATCAAACGAGAGTAATACTTTTATCAAACATCTTTACACAATGAATCGAAAGATTGAATTTGTTTCAACACCGATTACAATGATTGATGAATGAATGCAAACTCCCCCTCAGCCAGAGCTCAGTAGTTTGTTCGTGCAAAGAAGACGATGTGGTGAAAGAGCTAATAGAACAGTACAAAGTACTGAACTATTTATAGGCACTTGCAAACCACTGAGCATCTTAGCTGACGTCACCATGAAAGTGACATCTAACCTCCTAACAAACTCTAACCTCTGATCTATAAACACTGATGTACTAAACTACTGCTATTACATTACATTACATTACATATAAGACACTTAAACAGCTGCTGCATCCTTCCACTGCTGTGAACCCAGCAGTGCTTGTCCGGATCAGCAGTACTTGACTCAAGGCAGTAGATTGAGTCAGCAGAGCTTTGGTCTTCCATCAGTTTTTAACATTTGGCAGAAGATGCTAAGCAGCAGTTGCAGGTCAGCACTTAGTAAGATCAGCAGATAGGAGGTCAGTAGATATGAAACCACTTTCAAGGGGAGAGATTTTCATGAACCAACTGTAAACGTCTGCTTATTCTGGATCCACTGCTCTGATCCAGTTTTGGCTTTAATTATCTGTTCCTCTGATAGGGTTCAATCCCAACAATCTCCCCCTGGAACAGATAATGCCAAAACTCTTCATTATTTGTGGAATTCTTTATTGCCTCATCAACAGCTCCCTTATCTGACCTTTAAATTGTAATTCAAAGTCTAGGGCATCTATATCTTCATCATCCCTGCTAAGTGGAAGATCAAGGAGATCCTGCAAATCTTCAAGACTCAGGCCAAGAGCTTGTTCCCTTGATATTTTCTCCACTACTCCACCAGTCCTGAGCAAAGTCAATACGCAGGTCTGTTTGTCAGTTTCCCACTTTTGTATTTTTGAGCCTGGTGGGTTTCTTGGGAGATGTTTATTTGCAGAAGTATTTGGAGAGGCTGGCCTGTTCATAGCTGGCTGAGCAGCACTTGCAGATTGTTCTAATTCAAGATCTTCTTTTATCATTACTTCCGTGCCTGCTTTTACAATGGCATCTCCAGCTAATAGATCTTGAATTGTTTCCATGCTAAACTGGTTTTTGCTCCTTCTTTTGTAGATGGCAGCACCAGCTGGAGCAGTGGTTCTTTTGATTTGCAGCTTTGGTGGTCTTTTTGAGACCTCTGCTTTGGAATAGTCAGGCTTTTGTGGAACTCTTGGATCTTTCTTTCTAAGTTCCTCTAAGCGTTTATAGGTTGCTCTGACTCTATCTTCTCCCCATTTTGTCACAGAGTTCTTTGACCCATAATCAGCTGCAATCAGCTCCTCTTTCATTCTTCTTAGCTCTATCATCTTCTCAGCTTCAAATTGTTTAAACTTCTCAGGAGGAGTCTGCTTGACCTTATTTTTGATCATATCTTGAATCCTGGCTGCTTCTTTTTCAAGCTCAGGAATGGTCCAGCTCTTGTACATATGTTTCTCCCCCTTGTATTTCTTGTAGGTCATGATGTTTTCAATGTAGTCTTTCCTTAAGGACTCATCTGCCCTTTCTGAAATTTTCTGACATACATTTTTAGCAAAACGCTCCATAGCATTGACCTGTGAGAGTAAAAACTGATAGTTTTGTTGAAATTCTCTATCAGATTTCCCTTTTCTATTTTTGATTGCAATATCATCTGCTTGTTTGGCCTTAAGTTTCAAGTATTCTTCAATATTTTTAGGCCTGGGATAATTTGCAATTGATGGTAAACTCCTTTTGGCTGGGTCATCTTCATAATAAAAGGATTTGATTTCTTCTCTGACTGCAATGAGTTCCAGAGGAAATGAGACACCAGCAGGAGGTAGTGATTTTACAATTTGAGCTGAAGAGAGAGGTATGGGTTTTGGAATAGTGACAAGTGATAGGGATTTTGAAGATATTGGTGATGGAGATGTGTCATCATCTTTTAAAATTAGCCTTCTCCTTTTTGGTTTAGGAGAGACTGATGATGTTTTGAATGGAACAGTGGTGGTAGATGTAGTGGCAGTGGATTGTGATTGACTAACAGCTGTTGAAACAACTGGTGTTTCAACCACTGTTGTCATTACAACAGATGTTATAACATCTGCTGTCTTCTGCTGTATGTCAGCAGGTGTTGTTTTTGGTGGTGATGATGGTAAAGCAGTGGATGTTGTGTGTGTTGAAGTGGTGTGTGTTGATGGAACAGCTGTTTGGCAAGCAGTAGTTTTTGTAACTACTGTTGCATCAGCTGTTTTGTATGGTGGTTTTTGAGCAGACTTTGAACGTCTGGTTGGAATGGATTTGGGTTGCCTCACTTTTCTAGTAGGCTTCTTCTTTTCCTCAACAGGATTTTCATGATCCTTTGACCCAGAAGTACCCTGATCTGGATGATCCATTCTGTCCACCCTGGCTTTCTTTTTGGCCTCTCTATCCCTTTTTACACTTGCAACTGCTTCTGCTAGTGCATTTGTTGTCAAATCAATTTTCTTGCTGCCATCTGGCAAAGGGATCTTTTTGGTCATGTTTAAATTTTCTGGTTCAAGATAGAGACCATCCTCTATACCCTTCCTTTTCCACTCCTTAATTTTCTCCCCCTTTTTGGCATTATCTTCTGGGAGTTGATAAATGAAGCGGACTTTTGGAGGAGTAGTGCCAGTGGTTTGCAAGATCTGAGTTTTGAGAGCCTTTAAATCAGTCTGAGTGTTCTTGAACCTTGACTCCATTACATTTCTCAGCTGTTGTACATGTTTTTCATGTTGCTGATCTGCTAATTGTGCTTGTTGTTGGAGAAAAGATTGAAATAGATTCCAGAGCTCATTTGTAGCAGGTGCCCTTTGTGGAGCAAGTGCTTGAGGTGGAACAGCAGTTGATTGTACCTTCTGAACTTGTAACACCTGTTGTAGCATATCTTTGAGTTCTGCAACAGAGTTATCAAGCTTTGCAATACGATCCGTCAATTTCTGGTACTTTAAACCATCACCCAAGTTAATGGGATCATCTGATTTCCCACTAGCAGTGGTTTTATCAGTGGTAGATGTAGGGAATATACTCCAAACATTAACCACTGATGCCCCTTTTTCTTGGTACTGGGGTCTTCTTCCTTCAACACTTGACAACCTTTTGATGTTGCCAGTAGGATAAATAAATCCACTGGTGGTTGGCAGAGGTGCTATAAAAGGAATTGCCTCCAAGGAAGTCTTATGAATGTAACCACTGTCCAAATGTAACCCAGTGGGTGTAACAGTTGTAGTGGCTGCTTCACTTGGATTACCACCAAGAGTTACTTGTAACTCAAGGGGTGGAACCTCCTCAGGTTGTGTTGGTGGGTTAGCAAAGATTGATACATCAGACCCAGTCAGTTGTTGAGGTATGTTCTCATTAATAGGTGATTGAGAAGGACTGGATAATGCCTGGTTCAAATCAATTGCATCCAACAGTGGTTTTATTGGTGAAGGAATTTTGGATGTGATGAGTGGTGTAGAAATAGGATGTGTCCCGGGCATTGGATTGTGGATGATAGAAACGAGTGTTTCCAGAGCATCATGATGTGGAGGCCCTATTTGTACAACCTGTTCTTTTTGTGAAGAAACAGGAGAAGTTTCAGCTATGGGTTGAGATATTTGTACCAACTGCTGTGAGGAAGTAGCAGCAGTGGTTTCTTGTGACTTTTGTGTTGTCACTGGCAGGAGCTCTGGTATCTCATCCTCCAGAGATGCCTTTTTGATGGTTTTGGGGGGGTTTTTGTGTTTGTCTTTTTGTTGGCTTTTTGGTGATTTTAGGTGTGGGTTTCAAAGCAGTTGTGCTGCTGCTCTGATCACCTTGAGCAGTGGGCTCAGCAGCAGATACCTGAGGAGCAGTTGTAACTGCTAAAATCTGCTCAGGCACCTCTGCTTGTGTTTTACAAGGTGCTAACATTCTTGAAAAGGTTTCAGTTGTTAAACTGTTTATTTGAGTAGAATCACCTTGGTTTATTACAGCTAAATCATCCTTACTGAATTTCTTTGAAAAATAGTAACTTAAAAACCTTGGAAACAGTAAGAATGATTTTGTTTCAACATTGTTAACCAAATCTTTAAAAATTTCCCGAGAATAATTAAAATTTTCTCCTTGAAGAATTGCATATCCCAGATTTTGAATCTTTAAAGGGATTTCATTGAAAGAAGTGGTTTTGTTTGAAACACATAGTAGGAGGGTATGAAATAAAAATCTGGTTGCAGAAGGAAAATAACCTTTTTCTAAGGTAATTTTCTTCATCATTGTGGCTTCATACCCTCTCTCAATGAAGTCAGTTTGTAACTCGGTTTTAGTGAAAGAAATTTTACCTTCCTGATCACCGAGTTGAAAGACCTCTGAAATGGATTGTGGCGTGATTTGGACAGCTTTACCCTTTATAGAAGAGTTTATGGTGGTTGTAGTGTCGCCTTGTTTTTCAAGGGTTGCATTTTTCCAGAACTCCCTTTGGGTCGCCAAATAGATTGGTGCATCGGCAGTGATCAAAGTTTTGTACGTTGATTTTGCCATGAGATCAATGATGGAATCGAAAACTTTGGTGGTTCCTGGTTTTGTGAGAAGACCCAGGAGATTGTGAGATGGTTTATGTGGAATTTCAGTGGAGATTGCCTTTTGAGAGGCTGTTTTCGATGATGATTTGGATGAGGGTTTTGAAGATTTCTTTGATTTTTTCATTTTGAGGATGATTGATCGAAGAAATTTGTGAAGAAATGAGATGAAAAACTGCTTTGAGAAGAGAATTTTTAAGAATTCAATTCGACAGTAAAACCCTGTTTTGGTGGTGAGTGGGGGATTTTATAGGGAAGAAAGTGAATGCTGAGGTGGCAGCCGTTACAAAAGGTCTGACCAATATGTACTGTCCACGTGACAACCCCTGTTGAAAGTGAAGGACAGTACTTGTGTGATAGGGACAGATGAAGGCAGTGGTATGAAAGCAGTGGATGTTTTCACTATCAGTGGATAGCATATCAGTGGATAAGACACTGCTTTTGAACAACAGAGTTTATCAAATGAGAGAGCAGGGGTTGACTTTCAGCAGTGGACAGACTTTTGAAGTAGAGCAGACTTTTGAACCATCAGTGGTTAATGGCAGACTTTTAAGGACTTAATGAAAATTTTCATTTTTAAGTATTTTTAAGGATGGAGTTTTGATTTTCTGAAAACATTTTGTTGCTTTTATTCATAGAAAAACAAGATGTTGCTTGTTATTCCATGTTCAGCATCCCAATCCTAGAGACCAAGCTTTCAAAAGTGGCTGTATCAAGTGCTTTTGTGAGCACATCTGCCAGCTGGTCTTTAGTTGGGACATGATGCAGAGAAATCAAACCTTTTTCATAGCAATCCCTCACAAAGTGATGTCTGATGTCGATGTGTTTGGTGGTTGAATGGGAAACTGGATTTTTGATGATATTTTCTGCTGCCTGACTATCCAACATGAGTGGTGTCTTTAAGGCAGTGATACCAAAATCCAGCAACTTATTTTGAAGCCACAGGAGTTGGGCTGTACAGCTTGCAGCAGCAATGTATTCAGCTTCAGCAGTGGATGTTGAAACAGCTGCTTGCTTTTTGCTTTGCCATGAAACTAAGCAATCACCTAGAAACTGGCACCCTCCTGATGTGGACTTCCTTGTGGTGTGACATCCAGCAAAGTCACTGTCTGAGAAACCTGAAAGCTTGATGTTCCCATTAGCTGGATACCAGATACCAAGTGTGGGAGCACCTTTTATGTATCTGAAGATCCTTTTTATAGCAATGAGATTTGATTTTCTGGGAGCTGATTGACTTATTGCACAGAAACATGTTGCAAACATGATGTCTGGTCTAGATGCAGTTAGGTACAATAAAGACCCAATCATGCTTCTATAAAGTGTTTGGTCAATCAGCTCATCCTTTTCATCAGACATGACCAGCTTATTTGTTGCCATAGGTGTGATGCATGGTTTACAATCATTCATATCAAATTTGGTTAAAAGTTCTTTAGCATATTTGCTTTGATGAATGAAAGTTCCATTTTGCATTTGCTGTACTTGGAGACCAAGAAAGCATTGTAGCTCACCCATTGCACTCATTTCAAACTCAGCTGTCATGAGTTCTCTAAACTCTTCACACATTGAGTTACATGTGCTTCCAAAAATAATGTCATCCACATAAATCTGTACAATCATTAAGTCCTTCCCTCACCATTTTAAAAACAGTGTTTTATCAATGGTACCTCTTTTGAAACCATTTGAGAGTAGGAAGTTGGAAAGAGTTTCATACCAGGCCCTTGGTGCTTGTTTCAAGCCATACAAGGCTTTGTTTAGCCTGTAGACATGATCTGGATAAAATGGATCCTCAAAACCTGGAGGTTGACAAACATACACCTCTTCTTGAATTGTACCATAGAGGAAAGAACTTTTGATATCCATTTGAAACACCTTCATATTGTGGTTGACAGCAAAGGCCAGGAACAGTCTAATTGCTTCTAATCTTGCAACAGGGGCAAATGTTTCATCATAATCAATCCCCTCTTCCTGTCTGTAACCTTGAACCACAAGCCTGGCTTTATTCTTGACAACAATACC
Source organism: Helianthus tuberosus (assembly GCA_030545235.1). NCBI lineage: Eukaryota > Viridiplantae > Streptophyta > Magnoliopsida > Asterales > Asteraceae > Helianthus > Helianthus tuberosus. Next base: position 31,810,857 of record CM060436.1, read on the forward strand.
CCTTTCATCAGTTTTGTTCTTGAAGACCCACTTTGTGCCAATGGGGCTAACCTCTTCTGGCAGTGGTACAAGCTCCCATACTTGTTGTCTTTTAAACTGTTGGAGCTCCTCTTGCATGGCTTCTACCCAGCTGTTGTCTTTCAGTGCCTCTTGGTACTTGACTGGCTGATGGAGTGATAGAAAACCAGCAAAAAGACAAATGTTTTGGGTTTGGCTTCTTGTGAGCACCCCTTCATTTATGTTGCCAATGATTTGATCAGGTGGATGAGATCTCAAGAAGATTAAATCTCCTTGGTATGGTATGATGGCATTTGTTGGTGAAGGCTGCAAATGTGTATCATCTGAGCTAACCACTGCTGGGGACTTTGATGATCCAGCAGTGGTTTCAAAAGGTGGTGGTATAGGAGGTAATGAGGTGGACAACTGCTGACTTTTATCCACTGTTTGAGGACTTTTGTCAGCAGTGTTTGAGGATGTGGAAGCAGTGGTTGATGGGCTACTTTGGTCAACAACTGTTGAGGTAGCAGTGGTTGAGCTTTGACAACTGTTTTGAACAGCTGGTGCTTTTCCCTTTGTGGCAGACCTTTGAGGGATGATGATTTCATACCCATAGTCTGGTGTTGTATCCTCTGATGGACCTGCACTGTTAGTCTTGACAGCAGTATTTTCAAAAGTGAATTTTTCAAGATCAAACAGATCTGCAGGGTTTGCTGGGATTTTCATTGATGAAAGCTCATTGAACTTTACATTCAAAGTCTCCTCCACTGCCTTGGTCCGTGTATTGAACACTTTGTAGGCCTTGGCAGTGGTTGAGTATCCCAAATGGTAACCACAATCAATTTTGGCTGCAAAATTTGAAATGGAATTTTTAAGTTCAAAATAAAGCATGGGCAGCCAAACACTTTGAAATATGAGATCAGTGGTTTAATTTTATACAGAATTTCATAGGCAGTCTTTTTGTGCCTGGGGTTTATTAAAACTCTGTTCTGAACATAGCAAGCAGTGTTCACTGCCTCTGCCCAGAAGGTTAATGGCAAACCTGAATCTGCAAGCATGGTTCTGGCAGCCTCAATCAGAGTTATGTTCTTCCTTTCCACTACCCCATTCTGCTCTGGTGTTCTTGGGATGCTGTACTGCCTTACAATCCCTTTCTTCACACAGAAGGCATCCAACTCCCTATTTTTGAATTCTGTGCCATTGTCACTCCTGAAGCTTTTCACTGGAAGGTCAAATTGCTTTTCAACCTGTATTACAAAGTCTTGCAAAATGCCTGCAGTTTCATCTTTTGAGTGCAAAAAGAAAGTCCATGTGAACCTAGAAAAGTCATCAACAATAACCAAACAATATCTTTTCTTTTTGAGGCTCATGACTTGAACTGGGCCAAACAAATCCATGTGTAGCATTTGCAAACACTGGGTTGTTTTGGACTCTTCAATGGACTTGTAAGAACTTTTATGCTGTTTTCCTTTTAAACAGGAAATGCAATGTTCAGGACATGAAAACAATTTTTGTGGTAGGCCTCTTACCAAACCATTTTTTGAAATTTCTGTAATTGTCTTAAGATTTGTGTGTCCCAACCTTCTGTGCCAAAGTTCTGTCTCTTTGTTAGAGGCAGCTGAGAACAGACAGGCATCAGCTCTGGGACACTCTTTTGACATGTCAACAACATAAACATTGCCACTTCTTTGAGCAACAAGTTTAGTTTGACCAGTTCTGATTATTGCTTCAATCTTTTTGACCATTTCTGGTCCAACAATCCTACAACAATCTTTTGTGAAGAATGACCCAAAACCCTTGTCACTCATTTGGGACACACTCAGAAGGTTGAATTTTAGATTGTCTATTAGATTGACATTCTCAAATTTTACTTTTCCAGACTCCACTGTACCCGACCCCAGAACTTTTCCTTTACTATTATTCCCAAAGGATATATCACCCCCTCCATGGATTTTAAAGTCTTTGAGGAGGGCTTTACATCCTGTCATGTGCCTGGAGCCTCCACTATCTACATACCAAAGACTATCAAAGCATGCAGAAGCTCCCTGCACATGAAGTAAAAGGATTAGTTCATTAAGGTCTCCAAAGCCAACAAGGCTTTGGATGGGGTCTCAACAGTGTCTGGGATGGATGCAAGATGATGGACAGTGGTTAGATCAGGGGTTTGAACTGTTTTAGGACAGTGTTTCTCTAACCACTGTTGTGGGTCCTGACCAATCATCTGCTGGTAACCAAAAGGATGCTTGTTCACTTTGGGTTTAGAAGGCCTTTTGTAGGCCTCATAAACGTGAGGAATCCTTTGGTAAGACTGTTTTTCTCTGCCTTTTCTGAACTGATTGGCAGGGGGTGCATCAGTAACCTGAACATCCCTTTTGACAGATGTTTGGTTCAGCTGTTTTGTAACAACTGTTTGAACTGGCACAAACAGTGGTTGTTTCTTGGTAAATTTGACAGATGTTGATGATGATGGTGGACTCAAGGATGTTTTAGCCATGTACTCATTCTTTTTCACATCAAAGTTGTTGAGGTACACACATGCTTGAGTTTTGTGGTTTGTCTTACCACAAACAATGCAGCTTTCTGCTGAAACAATGACACTTGTTTTGTTTAAATCATAAGCTTTCAAGTGGAAACAATCTTTTGTTAGATGATTCCTTTTTTCACAGAATTCACAAAACAAGTTATCAATTTTTTCTTTCTTCTTTCTTTTTTTAGACTCCTTTGCAGCAGAGGTTTTAACCACTGCTGGGATGTCCTTGAGAGGTATGACTTTAGCTTTTGGAGCTTTAACACCATCAGTTGATGTAAAGTCCATTGGCTTGAAATTTTCAAGAATATCACACTCGTCAGACCAGGTAGGTTTAAACTGATATTTTTCAAGTTCTTCAAAAGTTGAGGAACTGCTTGTTCTGCCAAGTGTGATTTTGTTACCAAGTTTGTCAGTGATTTTCACTTCTTGGCCATTCTTGTTTGTGGGGATGAACTCAGTGGTTACATCAGTGTTTTGACCAGATTTTTCACAAGCAATGTGTTCATCATCATATTTTCTGTACCCAACCCCAAATTTCACATTACTTTCAATCTGTTTAGCAAGCATCACCTCATATCCTCTGCAGGATTCCACCCATCTTTCACAAGTAATCTGGGTTGTCACACCCCGACCACGTAGAACATACAAAACGTGGCGGAAACATCGGGGAGTGTTGTAACAGAATTAATTGTTTCAAATCCATGGCAATTGAAGTTTCGTTTTATTGATTAAAAGTGTTACAATGTCTTAACAAACAAGGAAATACAACATAATTAACTAGTCTTGCATCTTTTATTGTCACTAAAGCCCAAGTCTGCCTATGTGAATCTTGATCATCTTATGCAACAGTTCCTGAAAAACACATGTGAAAATAGGTACGTCAGCATAAAAATGCCTGTGAGATACATAGGTTTTGTGAAAATAAGATTCATGATTTATGTTTGAGAAAATGTTTAGTCATGAACCTTGTTATTTGCTTTGTCTTTTAAATCATTTGAAAAACGATAAGATCAGATGATGAGTATAAATAAATGTAAGGTTAAATGAATAACCAAGTAAAATATGTTTGCATAAGATAAGTTGTTTATAAATCAATGTCTTGTGAAAAGTATGTTATTTGTATGAAATGTTCTATGTCTCAAACTGAAATGATTCAAATAACGTTACGCCATGTAATACCATACAAACACTTATATATAGGAAGTACCAGCGGCGTATCCACCATGCTTGTATCATATTACACACGCATCGTTACTTAATCACTTACTCAAACCACCAATGTAATAAGTCTATGTTTAAACCAATAGTCAAAAGTCCTTGTATAAACCATGTCAAATGTTTATAGTCCAAAAGTAGTCAAGTAATGTATAACCAAAATGATATGTATGGTAAGTAAAATTTAGACTACTTAAACCATAAGTAAAAATGTACAAAACAAAGTATTGAAGTAAAACTTGGTTTAAATCAAAGTTATGTTTTGTAAGATATATGCATGCTATACTGAATATGAACATTTATGCGGTATTGTGAAAATTCATACATCCAAGCCTTGAGACAGACGGATAACTATGTAAAAGTGAGTTATCAAGAGAATATGTATTCGGATTCGGTCATTCCTTTCATCCCCTTTCCCTGGGATGTCCGGAACGGGATTTGTCAAGTCCTATGGTACCACTACCTACTACCGAGCGGCATGATCGGTGTTAATGAATGTATAGTATAGTTTAAACAAACCAAATGTCATACCAAAATGTAAGCATGTTTTATGAAGATAATGTACCTAGTATGCTAGAGTAAACATACAGGGTAGAGCTGTAAAACAATGTGTCCATATGTTACTGGAACATATGCAACAGAGATGCAGTATAAAACAATGTACTAAGTATGCAAAGTCATCATACAAAGTAGGAAAGTCATGTAAAACAATGTACTAAGTATGCAAAGTCATCATACAAAGCATAGAACACCATGAAATCATGTACTATAAATGTACTAATGAACATAGCAAGTATATGATGTGAAAACAGGAAAGCAGGAAAGTAACAAGTAGGCACATGTGTTTCACCCCAAAACAGTTTGGAAAACAGTAAAAGAGGGGTCTATGTACTCACCTGAGATTGCTCAGTAGTCCTTGAGTAACAACCAAACAATGCTAGAGATCGCGGATATCAAACGGCACCTAATATAGATAACTACTTTAATTAACCGGACCTAGATCGGAAGATCGGGTAGCATTAGGGTTTGTAAACCAAACGAGTGTAGAGACTCGTGTCATTTGGTTTAACAAAGCCTACATACTAAATGAAACTTAACCTAAGTGTTTACGACCCATTACGACCCGTTTAGGTAGCTTATGCTACTTTAACGCGTCGTTCGCGTGAAACGCGTTCGGACCGCCTAACTAGTCCTATGACAAGTGTTATATGCCTAAACATGTTACATAATCAGTTATGTGACAAAAGTTTAGGTTACATATGCTTAATTACCAATTATACATGAAAAGGGTATTCTGGTAATTTACCTAAGGCATATAAACTACCTATCATACAACTACTTAAACGATGTGACCATAGGGTATAACCTCGGAAGGTTATGCCCTATACTAGGGTCACCTAATGTGTTTGGTCGGATCCTAATGATCGACCAAACTGGGTCGGGTTCGAAGGTATAGGCGATTTATTAGATCGCCTACCCTACGACCCTAGACAACGTGGTAATCAGTGGGCATAGTCCCAAGGGACTATGACCAACGTGATTACACTCACGTTGCGAAGTTCAAACGAACTTCGCATCGACCATAACTGGTCAATGTAGAAAGTCAAACAAAGTTTGACTTTCAGACTCGAAAGACTCGAAAAGCAATAAAATAAGGAAAAGAACGAAAGAATACTTACGAAGGGTCCCCGAATGCTAATCCCGATCCAAGAACTCAGGTATGAAACAATGGTTTCAACTTAGAGCTCTCAAATCAGAATTCTTGTAAGAAATGAGGTTGGGGTGGATGGGTATTTATAGTATTCGGTCCACCGTTAAGATCGTTTCTTGGAAAAGGGGAAACGATCAAGGCCGTACACTTGTCGGGATGTTATGGTGACTAAAATGGCCACTCACCATAGGGTATCAACATGTGGCAAGGTTTTTAGGAGTGGATAACAGCTGTAAACAGCTGTCGATACATCGAATCTGGTCCCGAAAATGCGAAAAATGAGTTTTCTGCATGTTTCTGCCCAGAATAGGCAGTCGCGTAGCGCGACGGTAAAGCCTATAGGGCTCGCGCTACGCTAGCACTCCCCCTGATCAGAAAAGTTTCAAAAATGACAGGTTTAGTCCCTGCAGCCCGTTTAAGCGATTTTCGATGCGTTTGAACCCCGTTAACCTCATTTCAAGGCTCTAAAATGAAGTTAAAGTATAGGGAACTCAAAACATGCTCAAAAATATCTCAGATGTCGGTTCGTTTGGCCGTACGAACGCGATGTTCGCTTAATTACGACGGAATGCGCATAAGCGCGAAAAACGATCCAAATGACGCGACGAATGGATTTTTCTTAAGGCGAACACTAAAATATAATGTAGTCATGCTTACATAAATTTTTGGATGTCCGGATGTATTCAGAACGTAAGTTATGCGCGAAAATGCAAACTTGTGCACTTTTTGACACTTTTAGTCCCTGAATGACACAAAAGTTTATTTTAGCATACCGAACACCTCAAAGCCTATTTCTAAGCTATGTGAAGGATATTTATGGTATGTTTAACTTACGATCATGCTCCGGAATGTCTGTTACAGTTCAAATTGGCATACTTTCGCAGTTTGTCAAGTTTAGTCCCTGTAAGCGAATTAGCTTGTTTTTGGCATACCAAACCTTCCAAATCTTATTTCTAAGTTATGTAAAGGTTATTTAAGGTATGTTAAGCCTATGTCACTATTCCGGAGGGTTTGTTGCATTAAACTGGTTATATTTACGCATCGGTGCGCGTATAACCTTCCAGAAAGCGATTTAGAGTTTGAAATCGAACAAGAGTTGATATGTGTAAACGATACACATATTTTTACAAATCCCAAGTATGAAATACAATATTTCATTGGTTTGACATTTGTTTGAGGGCCGTGGAGGCACAGGTGTTACAGTCTCCCCTACTTTAGGAAATTTCGTCCCGAAATTTATGTAGAGGAAACTTGTGAGAGTTTAAAACATGAAGTTGAAAAGATCGAACAACATTGGTTAGGGTTCTTGAACTTCTAGTAACCTTAATAACATTATGTTTGCAATGTAAGAGGGACACTTATATACAAGTATATAAAGCGTCATTGGTGCGTCCACCGTACCTCCATTACATCGTTCTCATTTCGTTATTGTTGTCACTATCGGTTCTTACACATAATAAATCTTACTGTGTTTCTGTGCACTAAATTTCATAATTATGTACGCGTCCATAATCAGAAAATTCCTTGCACCGTTCACACAGTCTATTTTATAATGTATAGGGGAAAACCAAATGAACAATCCTGTGATGAGTGTGACTAGACCGCCATAGAGTCCTTTTAATTAAATCAATAAATGATCTAAATAGACTATCAAGGAGTCTGTCCAGCTACATCACTAGATGTCGTTCTTTAACCAAATTGTGAATCAATCTTTTTGATTAGACCACTAAAGGGTCTCTTATGAATCATGGAGCAGTACTATATAATCCAAGGGTCTTAACTATTACATAGAAGCCCATTAAGGATTGAAGATAGTACCTTTTGAATATCCTGCTACGAATCCCTCATATAAAGATATGAAAGATCCTGCGAGGATTTGGATAACGGATATCCAGAGTATTAAAAACACAAAAAATGTATAAAAGAAAACATAAGATGAATAAACACATAGTCACATAACCACAAAATTGTTCGTTAATTTGTCTTGTAAATTGCGTACCTGCATTTAAAGCACACTAGGAATCCATTCCGTGGATTTCATTTGGTACTTTAAACGTTATCAAGAATCCAACTATAAAGATAGAAAGATTCAAAAAGAAAATTCGATTTCGATTATTAGGAACCGAAGTGTTCGAATTAAGGTACATAAGGAATCCAATTAAGGACTCTGATTTGAATGATAATCATCCACAAGGATCTAATTGTGAAGATAAAAAGATCCCATATGAATTTTTGAAGTTGAAGATGTTTTTAAAACCTTGCACTGGATGTGCTTAGGTCAAAACATGATGTAAAATGCTTATGAAGTTGAGATGCTTGATATGTCAAGGCGACATATGAAGCAGAATTTTGAAGGTTAAGTCAATGTATGAGAAAAATATTTTTGAAAACTATGCATGGGGTTCTTTTAAGAAAAATGTGTTTAACGTTTTTGAAACCTTATATATAATACTTTTTGAAATCATAAAGTAGGTGTACTAGGTAAGTATATTTATAAAAATGTTTTAAAATTATGCGAGATGAATTTTGAAATTATGTATAAGGTTTTTGAAAGACATGAATGATGCTTTTCGAAATCATGCACTTGATCAGAAAATGTATTGTGTTAATATTGTCTTCAGACTATATGAAATATTTTGAAATTAGAAAGGTTGGTTTTGATAACATGGCCAATGTTTTTGAAATAACATAGACAATGCATCTAGAAAAATTGTTTTCAAACTATATGAAATGTTTTGAGATCATGAAGATTGTTTTGAAATACTGGTACTGTGTATGTTGAAAAATCAACACGTAATGGGTATGAGATTTGAAAATACCCTTAGTTATCTAACCAAGGATTTAAAGGCACAGATGTGCGAAAAGCACGATTACTCATAATGTCACTTAATTTTCTGTACTTTATTTCTTAGAGTGAAACGAGTACTTAAAATTTTCGAGGGAATCATGAGCAATCATTTGAAAGAGAGAAATCACAAGAGTAGTTTGTAAGGTACATAGTTCCTTGATGTAGGTATCATAGGAAAAGCCATACACACCTAGCAGGGGGTTGAGCTGGTTGGTTGGGGACTGCTTTACCATTGTGAGCGACCATGGCGAAGTTCTGAGAAGTCTTTCGCTTCTTTGACTTCTTAGGGAATCGTTCATCCATGGTCTTTGATTCCTCGATTGGTTTATTGGCTGATGGTGTTGTCGCCTGACTAGGTCCTGCCTGTCTTGGTGACTCTTGAGTGGCTTCATCCTTGAGATGATACATGGCAGTAGCTAATTCAACAGTCTTCAGGACTACTTCGCCTATTCGCTGAGCGAATTTGGCTGCTTGCTCAGATATCTGAGCGTCATCGTGATGAAGAAACATTCTTGAAGAAAAAGAAAGGCATAGGGAGAAACAGGTGAAAGATTATTGGACAATCAAAACAGAATGATAACGCATGAAAATTGCGATCATTTCTTTGTTACCTAAGGCAAACAAATGAGACGGTGACTAATCAAAGTAAATGGGTCAAAAATAATGTATCGCGAAGACATGCTCGCCTATAAGTGAACACTCATCCCAAGAATTCCCAGGTAAGCACAACTGGTCTCGCGTCTGGTGAGATGTATACGAAGTGCTTGCCTAGACAGAAAACCCAGAATACAGGCATTCACCCTTCCAGTTTGCACGTGTTCACATTATTTAAAACCCAAAATCTTGACGAAGTTTTGAAAACTCAAAGGGGTTCAAAACCATATAATAGAGAGTTCAAAACCTTACAATAGAGGGTTCAAAACCTAGTAATCAATCATCCTAGAACAGATGATTAGTTTTCAAAGCGGTTTTGAAATTTATGTTCTTGTTGTGGTCGTCGCCTAAGGATAGGTGACGGTATTGTTTTATGACTAAACGCAAGTAAACTCGCGTTAGGGTCCTAAGAAGGTTATAGACTAGGTCAAAGCATTACTAATAACCTAATTCCCTATAACCATTGGCTCTGATACCATCTTTCTGTCACACCCCGACCACGTAGAACATACAAAACGTGGCGGAAACATCGGGGAGTGTTGTAACAGAATTAATTGTTTCAAATCCATGGCAATTGAAGTTTCGTTTTATTGATTAAAAGTGTTACAATGTCTTAACAAACAAGGAAATACAACATAATTAACTAGTCTTGCATCTTTTATTGTCACTAAAGCCCAAGTCTGCCTATGTGTATCTTGATCATCTTATGCAACAGTTCCTGAAAAACACATGTGAAAATAGGTACGTCAGCATAAAAATGCCTGTGAGATACATAGGTTTTGTGAAAATAAGATTCATGATTTATGTTTGAGAAAATGTTTAGTCATGAACCTTGTTATTTGCTTTGTCTTTTAAATCATTTGAAAAACGATAAGATCAGATGATGAGTATAAATAAATGTAAGGTTAAATGAATAACCAAGTAAAATATGTTTGCATAAGATAAGTTGTTTATAAATCAATGTCTTGTGAAAAGTATGTTATTTGTATGAAATGTTCTATGTCTCAAACTGAAATGATTCAAATAACGTTACGCCATGTAATACCATACAAACACTTATATATAGGAAGTACCAGCGGCGTATCCACCATGCTTGTATCATATTACACACGCATCGTTACTTAATCACTTACTCAAACCACCAATGTAATAAGTCTATGTTTAAACCAATAGTCAAAAGTCCTTGTATAAACCATGTCAAATGTTTATAGTCCAAAAGTAGTCAAGTAATGTATAACCAAAATGATATGTATGGTAAGTAAAATTTAGACTACTTAAACCATAAGTAAAAATGTACAAAACAAAGTATTGAAGTAAAACTTGGTTTAAATCAAAGTTATGTTTTGTAAGATATATGCATGCTATACTGAATATGAACATTTATGCGGTATTGTGAAAATTCATACATCCAAGCCTTGAGACAGACGGATAACTATGTAAAAGTGAGTTATCAAGAGAATATGTATTCGGATTCGGTCATTCCTTTCATCCCCTTTCCCTGGGATGTCCGGAACGGGATTTGTCAAGTCCTATGGTACCACTACCTACTACCGAGCGGCATGATCGGTGTTAATGAATGTATAGTATAGTTTAAACAAACCAAATGTCATACCAAAATGTAAGCATGTTTTATGAAGATAATGTACCTAGTATGCTAGAGTAAACATACAGGGTAGAGCTGTAAAACAATGTGTCCATATGTTACTGGAACATATGCAACAGAGATGCAGTATAAAACAATGTACTAAGTATGCAAAGTCATCATACAAAGTAGGAAAGTCATGTAAAACAATGTACTAAGTATGCAAAGTCATCATACAAAGCATAGAACACCATGAAATCATGTACTATAAATGTACTAATGAACATAGCAAGTATATGATGTGAAAACAGGAAAGCAGGAAAGTAACAAGTAGGCACATGTGTTTCACCCCAAAACAGTTTGGAAAACAGTAAAAGAGGGGTCTATGTACTCACCTGAGATTGCTCAGTAGTCCTTGAGTAACAACCAAACAATGCTAGAGATCGCGGATATCAAACGGCACCTAATATAGATAACTACTTTAATTAACCGGACCTAGATCGGAAGATCGGGTAGCATTAGGGTTTGTAAACCAAACGAGTGTAGAGACTCGTGTCATTTGGTTTAACAAAGCCTACATACTAAATGAAACTTAACCTAAGTGTTTACGACCCATTACGACCCGTTTAGGTAGCTTATGCTACTTTAACGCGTCGTTCGCGTGAAACGCGTTCGGACCGCCTAACTAGTCCTATGACAAGTGTTATATGCCTAAACATGTTACATAATCAGTTATGTGACAAAAGTTTAGGTTACATATGCTTAATTACCAATTATACATGAAAAGGGTATTCTGGTAATTTACCTAAGGCATATAAACTACCTATCATACAACTACTTAAACGATGTGACCATAGGGTATAACCTCGGAAGGTTATGCCCTATACTAGGGTCACCTAATGTGTTTGGTCGGATCCTAATGATCGACCAAACTGGGTCGGGTTCGAAGGTATAGGCGATTTATTAGATCGCCTACCCTACGACCCTAGACAACGTGGTAATCAGTGGGCATAGTCCCAAGGGACTATGACCAACGTGATTACACTCACGTTGCGAAGTTCAAACGAACTTCGCATCGACCATAACTGGTCAATGTAGAAAGTCAAACAAAGTTTGACTTTCAGACTCGAAAGACTCGAAAAGCAATAAAATAAGGAAAAGAACGAAAGAATACTTACGAAGGGTCCCCGAATGCTAATCCCGATCCAAGAACTCAGGTATGAAACAATGGTTTCAACTTAGAGCTCTCAAATCAGAATTCTTGTAAGAAATGAGGTTGGGGTGGATGGGTATTTATAGTATTCGGTCCACCGTTAAGATCGTTTCTTGGAAAAGGGGAAACGATCAAGGCCGTACACTTGTCGGGATGTTATGGTGACTAAAATGGCTACTCACCATAGGGTATCAACATGTGGCAAGGTTTTTAGGAGTGGATAACAGCTGTAAACAGCTGTCGATACATCGAATCTGGTCCCGAAAATGCGAAAAATGAGTTTTCTGCATGTTTCTGCCCAGAATAGGCAGTCGCGTAGTGCGACGGTAAAGCCTATAGGGCTCGCGCTACGCTAGCACTCCCCCTGATCAGAAAAGTTTCAAAAATGACAGGTTTAGTCCCTGCAGCCCGTTTAAGCGATTTTCGATGCGTTTGAACCCCGTTAACCTCATTTCAAGGCTCTAAAATGAAGTTAAAGTATAGGGAACTCAAAACATGCTCAAAAATATCTCAGATGTCGGTTCGTTTGGCCGTACGAACGCGATGTTCGCTTAATTACGACGGAATGCGCATAAGCGCGAAAAACGATCCAAATGACGCGACGAATGGATTTTTCTTAAGGCGAACACTAAAATATAATGTAGTCATGCTTACATAAATTTTTGGATGTCCGGATGTATTCAGAACGTAAGTTATGCGCGAAAATGCAAACTTGTGCACTTTTTGACACTTTTAGTCCCTGAATGACACAAAAGTTTATTTTAGCATACCGAACACCTCAAAGCCTATTTCTAAGCTATGTGAAGGATATTTATGGTATGTTTAACTTACGGTCATGCTCCGGAATGTCTGTTACAGTTCAAATTGGCATACTTTCGCAGTTTGTCAAGTTTAGTCCCTGTAAGCGAATTAGCTTGTTTTTGGCATACCAAACCTTCCAAATCTTATTTCTAAGTTATGTAAAGGTTATTTAAGGTATGTTAAGCCTATGTCACTATTCCGGAGGGTTTGTTGCATTAAACTGGTTATATTTACGCATCGGTGCGCGTATAACCTTCCAGAAAGCGATTTAGAGTTTGAAATCGAACAAGAGTTGATATGTGTAAACGATACACATATTTTTACAAATCCCAAGTATGAAATACAATATTTCATTGGTTTGACATTTGTTTGATGGCCGTGGAGGCACAGGTGTTACATGGGTGGATTCCAACTCCTTTTTGCAGCTTTGGTATTTTTCTACCATAGTTTGAAGTTGGGTTTTGGTGATGCTTTGCTCTTCTTTTAGACAGCTGATTTCCTTTTCTTTTTCAGTCAATTTGTTTTTAAGTTCTTTTAAAGAGCTTTCAAATTTGACCTCATCAGACAAGATTTTATCCCGAAGGTTTTCATTCACCTCTTTAATGTTTGCAAAAGCAATTATGCAATTGTCAGAACACAGTTTTTCAAGAACTTGAGGAGATACCTTGGCAGCTGCCATCATTGCACAATCACATTGATGATCTTCATCATCATCAGCTTTTACCTTCTTTTCACCAGCCTTTTCTTCTTTCTCTTCTTCTTTGTCCTCTATGGACCATGGATCTGTCATTGGTTCAATCAGGGTACCTGAACTTTCTCCCAACAGTATTTCACCAGCCACAGCAGTAACCACTGCTTCAGTCACCACTTCCACTGTTTCTAAGCTCTGCTGTTCCTCCTCAGTGTCAACCCCCTCCTGTATTGACTCTAATGCCATCAAACAAAACTCATCATAAGAAGAATCATTAGAAGCATAGAGTGCAAAATTTTCATCATTAAGGTCTTCAGGCATACTGCTCCAGTCAACAAACCCTTGAGTGAAAAAACTTTGTTGATCTGGTTGTGCTGCTGCTGGAGCAGTGGTTTGAGGTGCAACAGGTTGTACTTGTACCTGTGGAGCAGGGGTTTGAACATATTGGATTTGTGGAACAGTAGTTTGGACATAATGTACTGGCACAGGGGCAGCAGCATAGTGAGCAGTGTTCACTTGAGCTGCTGGGGCATATTGGGCATAGTGCACAGTGTTTTGGTTTTGAGGTCTAGAATTTGAGCTAGGATGAGTAATTATGGGACCAGTAGTTTGACTCCTACATTCCCTAGCGAAATGTCCCAACCTATTACACTTATAGCACTTGATTTTTGATTTATCCAACCCAACCCTTAGATTCCCATGCAAACCTGGGAATTTTCGCCCTGTTCTTTTGTAGAACTTGCTAGTTCTGACACTTAGCAAAGCCAGTTGGTGCAGGATGTCCATTTCCTCTAAATCAGTGGGATCAAAATGTTGCAAATCATTTAGTTCAAAACTTAAATTTTCTGACATCTGGTTTTCATTTGCAGTGAATGCATAACTAGCAGAGTGAGGATCAGGGTTGTTAAAATTTGCACCAGCAGTTATGTCAATGAAGTGATCAAAACCCTGATCCTTACCACTGCTCCCAGATTCTTCTTGACCCAGAAGAGCAGTATTACCGAAAGTGTAATCATCGGTAACTTTTCCTGACTCTTGTAACCTCCTTTTCTGGTTTAACTCCCTTTCATAGGTCAGGAGTCGACCGTGGAGTTGGGTCAAGGTCAGATCCTTGAATTCAGGTGAGTTTCGGGTGACAAAAGCTATGGTGTCCCATTTTTCTGGCAGTGACCTGAGGAACCTGCTATTTTGAGTTGAGTTTGTAAAAGTAGTGTTAACAAGCCTCAGTTCACTGATGAGACAACTGAAACGCTCAAATTGTTGCGTTAGTGATTCACCTTTAACGTAGCAAAATGTTTCATACTGTTGGTTCAGGATTTCCCTGTTGTTTTCTATGACTTCTTCAGTTCCCCCAAACTGTTCCTTAAGTGCGTCCCATAACTCTTTGGCACTGTTACAGTGTAACAGTCCAGCATATATCTCATTGGGCAGCGCTGATGCTATGATGCTAAAAGCTTTAGCATCTAGTTCGATCTTTTGAAAGTCGGTTTCGGTATAATTTTCAACTGGTTTTGGAACGAACTTTTTAGCATCTTCAGCGCTTGGCACTGAAGGAGCATGGGGACCATAAATGACAGACCTCCAACAACCTGTGCTTTGTTGAGCAAGGATGTGACCCATCCTTCTCTGCCAGATGTTGTACTCATTTCTTTTTAGCATAGGTGGTTTAAAAAGTGAGCCGATGTTGTTTTTATCATCCTGAGATTGTGACGTCATTCTTGTTGTTTTACAGACACTGAGAAATCAACTTTAATGGTGATTAATCCTTGCTCTGTTTTTCAACGGACGAACAAACGATCAGTATCAACTGTTGTGAGCTGAACTATTTATGTCAAAATGATTGTTAAATCAAATTTGACTGTCCAAGCTCTGATACCAATTGTTGGATCTGAGTTTGTTTTTGATTGTATTTTCGTTTGAAATTAAGATGAAATGAAAGAGTTGTGCAGCGGAATTATAATGAAAACAAACTTTGCATACAATCAAACGAGAGTAATACTTTTATCAAACATCTTTACACAATGAATCGAAAGATTGAATTTGTTTCAACACCGATTACAATGATTGATGAATGAATGCAAACTCCCCCTCAGCCAGAGCTCAGTAGTTTGTTCGTGCAAAGAAGACGATGTGGTGAAAGAGCTATTAGAACAGTACAAAGTACTGAACTATTTATAGGCACTTGCAAACCACTGAGCATCTTAGCTGACGTCACCATGAAAGTGACATCTAACCTCCTAACAAACTCTAACCTCTGATCTATAAACACTGATGTACTAAACTACTGCTATTACATTACATTACATATAAGACACTTAAACAGGTGCTGCATCCTTCCACTGCTGTGAACCCAGCAGTGCTTGTCCGGATCAGCAGTACTTGACTCAAGGCAGTAGATTGAGTCAGCAGAGCTTTGGTCTTCCATCAGTTTTTAACATTTGGCAGAAGATGCTAAGCAGCAGTTGCAGGTCAGCACTTAGTAAGATCAGCAGATAGGAGGTCAGTAGATATGAAACCACTTTCAAGGGGAGAGATTTGCATGAACCAACTGTAAACGTCTGCTTATTCTGGATCCACTGCTCTGATCCAGTTTTGGCTTTAATTATCTGTTCCTCTGATAGGGTTCAATCCCAACATGAACAAACATCACGGAGTTTCTAGTTTGCTTAAATGGTCATTCAAAGGTGTAGTTTTAGAAGTTGACGCTTTTGGTTCCTATAACGCGCAAACTTGCGCGTATTATCGTTTAATAGCATCAAAGCCCAAGATAGCCCATATTAGGCATTCACGAGAGTATTATCAAACATTGTAATGCTTCTGGTTCGTTAAAAGGTCAATCAAAGGTATAATTAAACATATTGACGCTTTTAACCCCTTTAACTTGCAAAGTTGCGCGTAACGTTACTTATAGGCATAAAAGCCTTAGACGGCCAATATTGGGTATTCACGAGAGTATAATCACACATCATGAAGCTCTCAGTTTGTTAAATGGTCATTCAACGATAAGAATTAACATGTTGACGCTTTTGACCCTTCGACGTGCTAACTTTCAAATAATTATGCAAACGGCTCCTCTCGACCAACAAGTGGCTTAATTCTAATTATGAATACCGTGTGTTGTTATTCAGAGGCTTAGATTATGCATGTTAACACTTTTAGTCCTTCTACATTCAAATATTTTGATTCTTCTCAAAATTTGTTCTCTAAAGTCAACGTTTGACTTTATTAGGGTTTAGAACACGTGTCAACACATCATTGGACGTGATTTTACGAGGTATTACATGATAATACTAAGAATAAAACTCGCTCAATTGAAAATCCAATACGTGATAATGTCACAAATTA
The DNA here is from genome assembly GCA_030545235.1 of Helianthus tuberosus. Classification (NCBI taxonomy): domain Eukaryota; kingdom Viridiplantae; phylum Streptophyta; class Magnoliopsida; order Asterales; family Asteraceae; genus Helianthus; species Helianthus tuberosus. The sequence goes on from CM060436.1 coordinate 31,827,444, forward strand.
TGACGAAGTCATAATTGAAGATTGTGATGATGATACTGATGATAATAAAAATGATAAAAAAAATATTTTTAAAACTAAAAGAAAAATTTAAAGAAACTGTTTCACCATTTGCTGAAAAAGGAGAATGTTCGACACAAAACCTTCTAAGAAAAATGGGGAACAAAAACAAAATTCTAAGAATTTTCAAAGTAACAATAAAAGATCATCAGTTCAATCATTCAATCATTATAAAAATTCACAAAAACTTAAAAAACAAAACTTACAAAAATTTGATAATAAGTGGTGTAGGTTTGACCACAATGCTTCAAAGTCAAATCAATATTAAAGAAGAAGATGGGATGATGACTATTACACATTAAATCAGTGTTATGATTTGAGTGTTTGGTCTGAAAGAGAAGAATGGTGCGATAACATGGTGTGTTACAACTGTGAAAAAAGTGGACACATTGCTTTTAGTTGCCAGAGAAAGATATTTGATACAAGAAGATATTATAACTGTCAGATGAAAGATCATGTTGCAAAAGATTGTCCAATAAGATCAAAGAGAGAATCATTGGATAAATCTCACAAGAAGGATAAGTAGAGGAAAGAAGAAAAGAAAACTGAGAAAGCAGGAGAAAAGCCCAAAGAATGGAAAATAAAAATTTCACAAGGGTAGGGAGATAAATGAGAAAGAAGAGAAAGAAAGTTAAAGAGTATTTAGAGAAAATTTTGTCCTCTGATACAGTAGTGGATTCAGATAAAAGTTCTGAAGAATCGTTTTGCTCTCCAAAGAGTGATCAGTCAAGTAAATAGAATTTATCAGATACAAATCGGAGGACAGAAGAGAGAACAGTGGAGAAGAAAATGGTTTATCAAACAGTTGAAAAACCAAAGAAAGTTAGATTTTCAGATGAAATATCTATCAAACTCTTTGATGACAAACGAGATTGTGAATGGACTGTTGTTAATATTACTGATGAATTTGGTAAACTTAAATCTAGTATGAACTGGGTTCCAATTCAAAACTGATTAAAATTCATTTGCATGTGCAGGTTAACCAGGCTTCAAACAAACGCCTTTATTTTTAAGAAGCAGTGGTTGTTCGTGCAGAGTTTGAGAAAACATAGTATTCCACACAAACAAAATGGTAGTCTTGTGTTAACATTTGTAAAAATTTGTTGTGCGGTTAAAATGGAAAGATTTTTATTTTGGATTTTGAAAAGCTGGTTTCAATTTTAGGGGGAGAAAAAATTTTAAAATTCTCAAAATTTATGTAAAATTGAAAAACATCATTTCAAAATCATTTCAGATAGATAATTTTTTATTTCAACAAGTCATAAACAATAGTAAATCTCATAATGTAAAAATACATTGGAAAATGAGATTACTTGTGCAAAAAGAAGAAATGATAGTACATCAGTGGACTATCAGTGCACGATAAAGATATGTAATGTTTAAAATGGTTAAATAATCTCACTAAAGATGTGTCAGTAGGCTCATCTAGACTAGTTGTCACACCCCGATATTTCCACGTTTCACCGGTGAGCCCGGTAGGAGAGTATCGTGACGTAGTTGATATCATCATAGTTAGACAACACAATATATAAATGCACAACGAAAGCAAAAGATAAATATATTACAATCCGAATATAAAGTAATATCAAGTATTACAAACGGAATGTAAAGGATCCACAGGCGGATCTAAAATAGAAGGATAACACTGTTCAACAGACTTTAACATCTAAAGCTTGCGAGACTTGATTATTGATGCCTGGAGTAGCCAGCCTATTTCGTATAGTACCTGCATTTAGCCTTTTTGGAAAATACGTCAGTCTACACTGGTAAATACATTCAACTGACTCATTTTGAAAAGTTTTATAAAAATTGATTTGAATGCACGTGGCACAAACTTTTTATAACTTGGGATAATTATTTAAATGTATAATATCGTAAAAGAATTACATGTTTCTTATGCGTTTAGTAGCCCGGATCGTGCCGGGTTAAAGCTTAATAGACACACCACATGATATAGTCCCGCGGCGGGTTGTTCCCGATACCAGCGGTTATACCTTGTTATTCATAAGTGCACTAGCGGGTGTACGCCTACACGCGCGTGCTAAGGCCGTGGCCATTTCGTAAAATGATGCCAAGGATATCCGGGACATGGTCATTAACCTCCCAAAGGCTTTAAGCAAACAAAACAATTTAAACGGGCCGATCAAATATCAATTAACCACCATACGATGGAAGATTTAATGCCCGACCAAGCGGTATTTTATATACCGTACCCCAAGCCCGTATAGGGAAAATAAGTTAAAAGTATTTACCTGAGCTAAATATAAATTCAATCCCAGCCGTATCAAATCGGCAAGTACAGATAGCTTTTACTAGGCTCCTAAATCTGGAACGAAGGTTTTTAATAACCTATTAGAATCCTAACGGGTCTTCAATTAAGTCTTGACTTAGACCGGTTAGTTTTCAAAAGGAAGATACGGTCAGACGCATGATAAAGCGAAGACCGTTTTAGAATGTGGTTTTGACCCGACAAGCTTGCATGCTTGTTTAATATGGGTAACTTAAACACATTCTGGATTTTGAGATAAAAATGATATGGTTTGACCCATTTCGGCTAATATATGCAAACTAGTTACATAAGCCGATCCGAACGCGAAAAGTGCGTAACGAGTAACCAACTATGCGTTTAATGTGACAAAAAGGTTTTAAACCCAAACTATGCGTTTAATACGAGTAAAAAGCTATTTTAAGCGATTTCCGGGTTATACAGGAAATCTGAGTTTTCTGATCAGGTTATAAAGTTCAAAATACTTTATTTATTATATAAAATCAGTAGCAATTGGATTGGTATCAAAATACTATGTAGAACTCATTTTATAAACAAAAAGGGTATAATCGGTATTTACCAAATCAACGCCATAACCTTAGGTTATGAGCAGGTTAAAAATAATTAAAATCTTTAAAAATCCCAAAATATTATATTACATCAGTGGGTAAAAGGTTTGGTGACAAAAATTGGGTTTAGATAGGCTTTATGCTAATTGCGCCATTTAATTACTAACATGCGTCATAATTACGCTAATGAGCATAACTCCTAATCTAGACCTCCAACTGATGTGAAATTTTAGGGACATGTTTATAAATCAGTAGCAAAGAATATTGTCCTTTCACATTTCTAAAATTCTTGTTTTATGGTCAAAAGGGCATTATGGTCAACTTTAAGCATTTAACGGAAACGTGCATATGAATCGGACAATCAACGAACCAACTACAGAGGGTTATACTAACATGTAGCCTGGTCCCAAAGAAGCTCTAAAGCATTTCCAAACTTATCTAAATCGGGTCAGAACTGAAGTCAAAGCAAAAGTCAAAGTTTTGCGACTTTCGGTTCCGAACCGGGTCTAAACAGAAGAATTGTCGGGTCGAACATGCTTAGACATGTTCTTACATTATTTACTAAGTTATAAGAGTAATAAAACAGGTTGCAAAGCTTCTACATTGTTAATTACATGTTAATTTGCAATTTAGGCTTCTGTTGACTTTTTCTAGACAACTTTGACCCGACAAATGTCCTAGTTAGGATGGGAATCAGTGGGTGCCCTTTTAAGGGTTTAATGCCCACATAATTACCAACTTATAACTACCTTTAATTCGACTAATCACTGGACCATTAATGATTAATCGCTAATTCAACCGTTAATTATGACGGTTTGACTTTTAAGCTAAAACTAAGTAAAAACTCAACTAAGAAAGGTTAAGCATACTTACTGAAGTCCTATGCACGATTAGGAAGGCTTAGGCTCTGCTCTTAAGCTCCAGGAAGCTCCAGAATTGCAGAAGGAAAGGTGTGATCAATGGTTGCAACATTGTGGCCTTTTATAGTGTTTACAATCTCATAGATTGTTGACAACTAAGTCTAAGGGATGTTCCAGATCATTAACAAGTGCCCCTAAGTGCCTAGGAATGTTTAGGGGTCGCCCATGGATGAGAAAATATCTTCTTAAGTCGGTTCCAAGGCTGAACAGCCACTTTTCACAATTTTCTGCATCTGGGGGCCTGACGCGGCCCGCGTAAAGTTTTGTTAATCTTTACGCGGCCCGCCTAAGGTCTGTTTTCATGTTTAAAGCTTTTTAGCTTTTGCAACTTGTCCCTTGGCTCTTCGAAAGGTCATTTAACTTTGTAATTTGCATTATGAGCCCTCCATTTTAACTTATAAGGGTTTCAAGACTTATACCTTCTTTTTTAAGTCCTTGGCCACTTTGTTAATACCCGAAAAGTCATAATTTTCAACGTTGGCGCTTTAACCCCTCGCATACGAATTTGATCATAACTTTCTCATACGATAACGAAACTTGATGAAATTTTTATCATGTATTCTAGTGAGCATATTTAATCGTTACAAAGCTTTGGGTTTGCTAAAAGGTCACTCAGAGGTATACTTTAAACATGTTGACACATTTAACCCCTGTAGTTTGTAATCTCTCACTTTCTTTCATATTTATCTTCGTATGATCCATGATTTATTCGTTTGAAGGTATGAGCATTATGTAGGGTTACTGTAAAGTATATTTATCCATTGTTTGACATTTTGAACCCTTATATTCACATACTTTCCATGTTTGTCAACTTTAGTCCCTCTAGAGTATTCTTTCACACGTTCAAGCTTATGACACGTGTCAATACATTATAGGACGTGAATTTTCGAGGTGTTACATCCTCACCCCCTTAAAAGAAATCACGACCTCGAGATTTTTTAAAGGAAAGGAAGTAATTTCTGCCTTATATTAGGCTTAATCTTCCCCAGTACCTTTGAGCCTCTAAGGCATTCCAATTGACCTTTATAATAGGTACATGTATCTTTTTGGAGCTTCTAATCCTGTCGATCCTTAATCGACACAGGTTGCTCATCATATCATAAATCTGTATGTCATTATGTGATAGTGCTTCTTGACTTATTGGCAAAACACGTCCTTAAATCATTAGTGTGTGGTACATTGCGCATTCCATCAAGCTCCTTAATTAGGTCTTAGCTCGTAAGCTATTTAATCTTGATACATTCGAATCCTTCGAATGATTCTATATACTCAGAGCCTGACTAGCCTGATAATTTAACAAATTTGGCACACCCTTCCTGGGTGATATCTATTGTTGAACCTTATTCCTTAACAAGAATTTAGGAGGTTTGCTATTTTCATTAATCCTTGATTTTCTGCCGAATAATGGCAACTTACAGATAATTAGGGATTTGTATGATCTTATTTGTTGTTTCCAATGCAACTTTCAGATTCTGATAAGTGGACTTACCAATCTATTGTCCCAACAATAGATGTTTAACATTCCATCTATACAAGGTCTCCAAAGGTGCAGCCTTGGCGCTTATATACCAACTATTATAGAAAAGCTTATCTTAAGGTGAGATGGTTATTCTAACCACTGCTTAAATAATTTTAAGGAATAACTAATCCTTGTCGTTAGTCGAACAATTCGACGATCCTGGGCAACTGATGGCGATTCTTAATAGTTGCTTAATTAGGGTTGCGGTAAACAATGCATAATCAAAATGAACCGTCTTTCATAATTTACTATGCCGAATTCTCAGGATATTGAGTTAGGCTTTATGAATCTATATCTTAAAACTTACTTAACCAGGGTTTTCGATTCTTCCAATAATGGTACTAGCTGTCTTGGAGATTTCATAATAATACAGCCTTAAATGGGATATAAACCTTAACTCTACCTGCCTCTCAGGGGTAAACAGGGTAAACTTAGGAGAAGGTAATCATGATACCAGGAGGTTACAGAGATTTTCCATATCTCAGGTTCTAGTTCATCCATCCTCGCTTGTGCCAAAGGAGTGACACATTTACGCTATGAGTCCACAGATTCCTTTACCAGAAAACATTTATTTGGAAAAATTCTCTTTTCTAGATATCTTCTTCGAATGCCATTAGCTGACTTTAGTACCATATGATCATTGGGATATCTTTGTGGTTCCATGCATTAAACCTCCATACTGATCAGGCATGGAAGCAATCTATGGAACACATTAAGATACACCAATCCTCATATGGCGCTTTTTTCATACCATTTGGTATTCGTAATCAATAGGGATCAAAGAGATATCAATTACATATGATGATGCACTTCATCTGGAGAAAGGGTATGCTAGAATTTTATGACTGAAGATTTTTGACAGAAACAGAAGAAATGGTTCCTATGATTTTGTCGGTAAGTTTTACCTTACACTTAATATCTAGGGTTCTCATGATAGATTTTTAAAAGTCTAATATACTTACAATTTATGAAGGATTTATTGGTATCCGAATTAAAACAGAATTCTTAGCATTTATTCTTAAAGAACGTACTCAACGTTATTATTGATATAGACTACTCCTGACACTCTTTAGGAGAGTTTAAGTGCTATCAATCTTAGGCTTCCTATCCTTAGCCGTATTTCCTTTGACAGATTTGGGGCACGTAGCATTTGGCTCCTTGAACTTTTTCACGGTCTTCTTCACAGCTTTTCCAACAGCTGCTTCTATCATAGTTTGAAGAACATTTTTGGAAATTCTAAGGTTTACAATTGTAGCATCATTAGCATGCGTCGCATCATCAGTGGCACGATTGACTATTGTCTTATCCGAGTTTGTCATACTCAATATTTGGTTCCTATTACCAAATGAATCATTTACTTAGTTGTAATTCAACAATTGTTATTCATCACCCTGATGGCCTTAACATGTACTAACCATGGTTTCATTAAACTATCCAGGCCAATATGGCACTAACATTCTTAGTGAACGTTATTTTTAAAATATATCAATATCACTTAGCCTAGGTCACAAAAGACCATCAATGGCATTTAAGGGTTGGACCTAGTCCATCACCTTTCAGACAGGGGATCAAAACGTCACATCTGTCTTTATTATATTGATGAATTTGGATAGCTTGAAAGCTTGCCATAAGGATATCAGAAAAGAGTGATTCCTAATAGATATAAAATATCAATCTAAGATTTGTTGGAGCATTTTCTAAAGTATCATCGGTCAATTGCTATCTCGCATTAAATGACCGGAGTCCAAATCAGGCGGAGACAACAGTTCTCAGCATTTATCGCTTATTATAGAATCATATGTGCCAGTATTAAATAAATTTCTGCATAAACTGCTTGACAAGGAAAGGTACCTGCTTTATAGTTATCATTCTGCAGCATCTCCTGGGCGTTCGTCTGGAAGACTCGTGTGTTTGTTTTCTTGGCCTCTTCGGGCTTCTTTTGATTCCTAGGGCAGTTGGTCCTGATATGCCCCTTCTCGTTGCAACCATAACAGGTTGCGTCTTTCAACTTCTTGCAATCCAAGTTTTTATGTTCCTTAGACTTGCAAATCCCACAAGGTAGAGGCTGGGATTCAAATCTGCATTTCCCGAGGTGGTATTTCCTACAGGTTTTGCATCTGGTCTTTTCACCGGTCTGCTGTTTGTCCTTCAAATCCTTCCCGGACTTAGTTGCTCCTTCCTTGGCAGCCTTAGGGCAATTAGTACTGATGTGCCCTATTTCATTGCAACCATAACAGGTTGCGTCCTTTATGTCTTCGCACTCCAAAGTCTTGTGCCCTTCCTTATTACAAATTCCACAAGGCTTAGCTTGTGCTTTTAAAGTGCCTTTTCCTTTAGTCGCCTTCTTTGGGCAGCTAGTCTTTATGTGCCCTTTTTCGCCACAACCATGACAGGTCGCATCTTCCAATTTCTTGCAATCCAGGGTCTTGTGACCATTGGTTTTGCAAATTCCACATAATTTAGCACGTGGGTCGATTGTGCATTTTCCAGAATGTTGCTTCCTGCAGTTATTGCATTTGGGTTTTGCCTCCTTTGGCTTGGACGGGTTATGGTTTGAACCGGTCTTACCCTTTTTACGACCTTTACTTGGGGTATTATCACACTTTCGCTTATGATCCTTCAACACCCGGTCCACAGCGTTGTTTACGGCTGTATTTATCATGGCCTGTAACTCGGTGCTTGTTAGGTTCAGCCTTGCATCATCATTTTGATTAACTGGATGATTGTGAGCTTCAGAGGAGTAAGCCATGGTGAAGCTTTGAAGACTACAAACCAAGTAGTAATAATTTGTTTAATCATATAGCGAATTGTCGAATTTGATGAATAAATAGCCATGGTGCAATTAAACCATATAGGCCAATAGATAGTATTTAATTTATTTGATTATGTTTTGCCTAAGTTTTTAAATAAACCATCTCTGGCGTTTAAACGGGATGTAATCCTTCATATTTATTAGACAGGGGACATAAGTCACGACTGCCAATGTCATACTGAAATCTTTTATAAATAGCACAAGGGCTTGTTCCAAAGGACTTTTGATGGCTGAGAGGCCTTGTCACTAGGGAAATTTTAAAACATAATCAATGATTCCTTTGGATCGGAAAATTTCATAGTTCATTGTCTTGACAAGAAGTTATGAAATAAAACTATCTTTTTCATGTATTCATCTTTGCCCGTAGGTATACATCTCGAATGGATGTTTTGATGCGTACATCATGTTCGACGTTTATTAGCCATGATTCCTATTGATCGCTTATGCTAAAAAGGGTTTGGAAGTTCCTAATATAAAGATGACAAGCGTGATTTTATTGCATCACCTTTGTCATGAGTGTTAACATGTTTGCAGATGTTAACAAGGATCTGAATCTCTTTTTAAACAGGTTTTACCATCGTAGCTAGGTCTTTAAAGACATTCAAGTTAGGTTATACCTTTTAAGATTCTCTTTTAATATTTATACTGGAAGGAAAGGAATGATATTTATTTTATTCAGGATTTTCACTATTAATCCCACATTATAAGTTAGTAATAGCACAAAAGGCTTAGTCGCGTGGACAAGTTTAATTTATAAGTCATGATTCTCGTAGAATCAAGGTATTTAGGCTCGAACGTTGTTCACTGCCTTTTCTTGACAGGGAGTTGTAGGCTACCACTGTTTTTAGTCTCAAAGGACGTTAATTATAGCCCGTGGGCACTTCACCCTTAAGGGATGATTATTTCAAATAAGGGAATTTAGATTAACCTTTTTTTTTTTAAAAGATGGCCTGTGTGACTTTGACTTTAACGATTCACAGTTTGCCAAAAATGTTAATATACTTACAGATGTTAACAGGGATTGGAATCTTTTGGATAGGTTTTACCGTCTTGGCCATGTCTGCAATGACATTTAGGATAGGTTTTACCATCTTGGCCATGTCTACATTGACATTTAGGCTAGGTTTTACCTTTAAGATTCTTTTAATATTTAACGCAGAACAATCCTAAATTGAGGTGTTAACAAGGATCTGAATCTAATTGAGGAACTACCATCTTGGCCTTGTCTCAAAATAACACGTGGCTAGGTCTTGTCCTTTTTGGATTTTGCCATTTTATTGTAATGGTAGATCTTATAATATAGGAATGATATTTTAATTATAATCGTTCTATTAAAATTTAAACAAGTATATGGTTGCCCTAAACGGGACTTCTAACAGAAAAATGACTTGCCCGTGCAAGGGCTAATCAGAAAAATAACAAAAGAACCAAATAAGGACAAAATAAAACGAATTAGAATTTGTCCTATGTTCTTGTCTAGACTCAAGAATGTGCAACTGTGTAACTGAGATTAAACACAAAAGGCTAGTGTTTAATTCACTCAGTGTTGGCTCTGATACCAACCTGTCACACCCCGATATTTCCACGTTTCACCGGTGAGCCCGGTAGGGGAGTATCGTGACGTAGTTGATATCATCATAGTCAAACAACACAATATATAAATGCACAGCGGAAGCAAAAGATAAATATATTACAATCCGAATATAAAGTAATATCAAGTATTACAAACGGAATGTAAAGGATCCACAGGCGGATCTAAAATAGAAGGATAACACTGTTCAACAAACTTTAACATCTAAAGCTTGCGAGACTTGATTATTGATGCCTGGAGTAGCCAGCCTATTTCGTATAGTACCTGCATTTAGCCTTTTTGGAAAATACGTCAGTCTACACTGGTAAATACATTCAACTGACTCATTTTGAAAAGTTTTATAAAAATTGATTTGAATGCACGTGGCACAAACTTTTTATAACTTGGGATAATTATTTAAATGTATAATCTCGTAAAAGAATTACATGTTTCTTATGCGTTCAGTAGCCCGGATCGTGCCGGGTTAAAGCTTAATAGTCACACCACATGATATAGTCCCGCGGCGGATTGTTCCCGATACCAGCGGTTATACCTTGTTATTCATAAGTGCACTAGCGGGTGTATGCCTACACGCGTGTGCTAAGGTCGTGGCCTAACGGGTCTTCAATTAAGTCTTGACTTAGACCGGTTAGTTTTCAAAAGGAAGATACGGTCAGACGCATGATAAAGCGAAGACCGGTTTAGAATGTGGTTTTGACCCGACAAGCTTGCATGCTTGTTTAATATGGGTAACTTAAACACATTCTGGATTTTGAGACAAAAAGGATATGGTTTGACCCGTTTCGGCTAATATATGCAAACTAGTTACATAAGCCGATCCGAACGCGAAAAGTGCGTAACGAGTAACCAACTGAATCATATACAGGTTTCCTAACTTAATATGCTTTAATTATGTTGTGATATCAGTAGGATACCTTCCATTATGCCCAAAACGAGTTTAATCTCAATTTAAGCCCCGTAGGGGTATTTTGGTCATTTTAAAGATTATAAAATAGATTTAATGAACTTCTGAGGTTCGGGTCTGAATACATCAGTAAAATGACTTAATTTAACAGGGTATATCAATTGGTAATAAGTCTTATGTGACAAAAAGGTTTTAAACCCAAACTATGCGTTTAATACGAGTAAAAAGCTATTTTAAGCGATTTCCGGGTTATACAGGAAATCTGAGTTTTCTGATCAGGTTATAAAGTTCAAAATACTTTATTTATTATATAAAATCAGTAGCAATTGGATTGGTATCAAAATACTATGTAGAACTCATTTTATAAACAAAAAGGGTATAATCGGTATTTACCAAATCAACGCCATAACCTTAGGTTATGAGCAGGTTAAAAATAATTAAAATCTTTAAAAATCCCAAAATATTATATTACATCAGTGGGTAAAAGGTTTGGTGACAAAAATTGGGTTTAGATAGGCTTTATGCTAATTGCGCCATTTAATTACTAACATGCGTCATAATTACGCTAATGAGCATAACTCCTAATCTAGACCTCCAACTGATGTGAAATTTTAGGGACATGTTTATAAATCAGTAGCAAAGAATATTGTCCTTTCACATTTCTAAAATTCTTGTTTTATGGTCAAAAGGGCATTATGGTCAACTTTAAGCATTTAACGGAAACGTGCATATGAATCGGACAATCAACGAACCAACTACAGAGGGTTATACTAACATGTAGCCTGGTCCCAAAGAAGCTCTAAAGCATTTCCAAACTTATCTAAATCGGGTCAGAACTGAAGTCAAAGCAAAAGTCAAAGTTTTGCGACTTTCGGTTCCGAACCGGGTCTAAACAGAAGAATTGTCGGGTCGAACATGCTTAGACATGTTCTTACATTAATTACTAAGTTATAAGAGTAATAAAACAGGTTGCAAAGCTTCTACATTGTTAATTACATGTTAATTTGCAATTTAGGCTTCTGTTGACTTTTTCTAGACAACTTTGACCCGACAAATGTCCTAGTTAGGATGGGAATCAGTGGGTGCCCTTTTAAGGGTTTAATGCCCACATAATTACCAACTTATAACTACCTTTAATTCGACTAATCACTGGACCATTAATGATTAATCGCTAATTCAACCGTTAATTATGACGGTTTGACTTTTAAGCTAAAACTAAGTAAAAACTCAACTAAGAAAGGTTAAGCATACTTACTGAAGTCCTATGCACGATTAGGAAGGCTTAGGCTCTGCTCTTAAGCTCCAGGAAGCTCCAGAATTGCAGAAGGAAAGGTGTGATCAATGGTTGCAACATTGTGGCCTTTTATAGTGTTTACAATCTCATAGATTGTTGACAACTAAGTCTAAGGGATGTTCCAGATCATTAACAAGTGCCCCTAAGTGCCTAGGAATGTTTAGGGGTCGCCCATGGATGAGAAAATATCTTCTTAAGTCGGTTCCAAGGCTGAACAGCCACTTTTCACAATTTTCTGCATCTGGGGGCCTGACGCGGCCCGCGTAAAGTTTTGTTAATCTTTACGCGGCCCGCCTAAGGTCTGTTTTCATGTTTAAAGCTTTTTAGCTTTTGCAACTTGTCCCTTGGCTCTTCGAAAGGTCATTTAACTTTGTAATTTGCATTATGAGCCCTCCATTTTAACTTATAAGGGTTTCAAGACTTATACCTTCTTTTTTAAGTCCTTGGCCACTTTGTTAATACCCGAAAAGTCATAATTTTCAACGTTGGCGCTTTAACCCCTCGCATACGAATTTGATCATAACTTTCTCATACGATAACGAAACTTGATGAAATTTTTATCATGTATTCTAGTGAGCATATTTAATCGTTACAAAGCTTTGGGTTTGCTAAAAGGTCACTCAGAGGTATACTTTAAACATGTTGACACATTTAACCCCTGTAGTTTGTAATCTCTCACTTTCTTTCATATTTATCTTCGTATGATCCATGATTTATTCGTTTGAAGGTATGAGCATCATGTAGGGTTACTGTAAAGTATATTTATCCATTGTTTGACATTTTGAATGTCACACCCTGGCTTTGCGGAAGCGTGGTTATTTTGGTGTGACTTCTTAATACCATAGCTTAACCATAACAAGCTATATGAAATAAAAACCATGCAAGATCATCCATTAAAATAAGTTTTAAAAGCCAAATACAATAACATTGTCTTAACGGAAACACATCCTAACGACATAAACATTGTTCAACAAACACAACATAACATAAGCATAGTTTGAGGACTGTGACTTGTCCAGGAAAGAGTCACATTCCCTAAACCCGGATGACCTCGTAACTAGTGCAGCGGGAAAACGTGTCATACCGCGCCAGATCCTTTAATTCCCTGAAATACATGTAAGTTGAAAAATCAACAATAATGTTGAGCGAGTTCATGTGTAAGTGAGTAAATAAACCTTTGTAAGTATAAAAATCCTGGTATGTAGCACATAAGGGAATTGAGATCACCAATGGTTTGCAAGGCCACTGATATGTGTGAAGTGCAAGTAGGGAGACTCAAACCTAGCAGATTTATGTGTCGGGCACAAAGTCACCCCGAGGTCCGTTTCTAGTTTGGCCTGGGGCTGGGCTCGCTACACCCAGATAGATCTACCGCTCCTGTCCCTCGGTCCTACCATGAGGACTAATGGCCTCATGTTGCTCCTACCCACTCACATGATCTAAGTAGTAAACCTCCTTACGCTAACCATACCATGTATAAAGTACTTATAATCAAAGTAACATGTATTTCACCCCCGTAGTTTAGAAAACTGAAAACAGTTAAGAGAAAAGGGGGACATGAACTCACAGTGGTGCGTCTCTACCAAGTATACCTCCAAATCAAGCAGCTGTGTGACGACCTACACGTACTAACTCTATTAGACGGACGGCCGTGCCTTAGCTTTAAGGTTTAAGTTTTCGGGAAATAGTTAGACAACTATTTCGTGTTGACATTCTGTATACTTGGTAATCATTTTCCTTCCCAAGGATGGGGGATTTAATACATGTGTGTTCGTATAATTTCGAAATATATTATTAAGTCTCACTTAAAATATATTTTATTTCTAATCCCAAATATAAATATTCTTCTCAAAAATATTATATTTTCTATTACACATAATTTTCCCCAAAATAATACTTTAACAAAAATACGCGTTTATGAATATTTCCTTAAAATGTGTAAGTTACGTTTTAACGATCGAGTGGTAATAATAATTACCGGTGTAACTTATATATTTATCGTGAAAGCGCTCGTATTATTTTGGATTCGTTAACATTCGATAATATTATTTTTACCCTAAAAATAATATTTATGTATCTTTGCAAATAATGACAAGTAATGTTGTGAAAAAAATATATATATATATTTACTAAATATATTTATCACGTTTAATTTTTGTGAAAATCCCACCTCCGATATTTTGTAAATAAAGTCGTGGCGAAACTTATATTTTGAAAACATGTCGAGAAGTATTTCTAACACTTATAGTGAAAATAATTCTAAGTGTTAGGTTTTTTAGAAAAATTTCGCCAGAGTTTCCTCTGTAACTGGAGGTGGCCACGCTCTCAAGCGTATCATTTTCTTTTATAAATCAAGCCAACAATTTCCTTATTTAACCAAAACAATGTTCAAGACAACAAACTAGTCAACAAATATATATAAGTCGCAAAAATCACATGAACTTCTGGTTTTCTAATATTATGAAGTAAATCCCATTACTTTTAGCGGATCTCTATATAAATCCATCCGATTTTGTAAAAACCTCGTTTTTAGAGAAATTCCGTTTTTACAACTTCTCGTCATCTTTTACAAAAATAGTTATTTTGTCGAAACTTTGTGCTACACAAGTGTTTACACACTTGTGTGTTCTAGAAATCATTTTTTGTTAGTGTAAGATCCATCTTTAGAAAACATAATTTCTTTGATACTTGGTTCTTTGAAAATACCGCTTGTAGATCCGTAGATCTACTAGTTTTAAACACTATTTCACAAGCTAAATCGCTTTTACACAAGTTCATGATTCGTGTGTGGTAGAGTTTCATCCTTTGACCCTTGTTACTTCCAAAACAACCTTATGTCATGATCCAAGATCATGAACAATCCGGGTTAAACGATGATCCGAGCTACGACAACATAGATCGGGTCCAAATAACTACACAAATCAAATACTACAAGTTTTACACAACAAACAAGCTTTTAATCATCACTTTTAGTGTTTTTAGTAGACTTTCATGTTTCAACTTGCATGTTTACGAGTTTTAACCATTACAAATCATTTTAACCACTTCAAAATAGTTCGAGAGGGTGATTATAGCAACTTACTACTAGCTCGAGGCTAGGGGAGAATCTAGACGCAAAATGAGAGGATAAAAGCAATAGAGTGAGGTCCTTCGCCTTCCGAATGCACCAAGCCTTCTTATCCGCGATCCTTAACGCTTGTATGGACTTGGAATGTGAAGATCAAAATCGAAATGTGGAGGAATGATATAGGGGGTGTTCGGCCGAAGCCTTTGAGAGAGAGAGAGGAAGTGTTTGGTGAATGCTAAGTGGTGAATGATCAAGTGTGTAATCTCTAGCTCTTATAGACAAACTTAAGTTCTTTAACCATTGGATTTCATGTCACTTTGATATTAAACAAATGTAATTAAATAATCAAGAAGGACAAAAGGATGTCCCCCCTCTTGGGGACGGTTTGTAAAGGGGGGGGGGGTAGTTTGGTTCAAATCCAACTAAACATTAGTCAATAGTTAGGTTAATCTAGTTAAGTTTAGGGATTAACCCGGTTAGTAGTGTGTTGTGCTTTATTGCGGGTGTTAGGGTATTCAGGGACCCTAACTGGCTCAGAAAAAGATAAGTAATGTTATTAACAATATTTTCATGTTCCGGGTATAGTCCGGTTGTTCGGTTGGATAGTAATCCGTTAAAGCGTTAAACAAGCTTTAAAGTGTCGTTAATACCCTTTTTAGTGACACAACTAATTCCTCCAAAGTGTCGGGAATATTTTCCTCATGTTTTGGCACTTTATTAGTTAGCTAAAAGTTGGATTGTTTATTAAAGTGCTGAGTTTTTGTGCTTAGAGCACGTTTTAGGCACATCCAGTCATTGTAACTTATTCCTAGAGACGCAGTTCTACAACCCTTGTATCCCTACACTCACCACTAGTGTAGTAAAATATTTCTGGCTCATACAGGCCTTAGAGGCAGTGTCTGCCTGATGCTGGCTTTATCAGCATGTTCAATAGGTTATCCGTTTATAGTGCTACTGTGCTTTTTGTGCATCATGTTTGTCACTAAGGTTCAGCATGTAAATAATGTAGTGACGGTAAGTAAAGTATGATGCAGGTATATGCATGTATCAAAAATCAAGTAGCAGTTCATCAGTAATTTCAAACAAGCACAGTAATTAAGCAGTAATTAATTATTAATTAAGTCGTACGGATACCTGGTTTAGTGAGGGTTGTCACATTCTCCCCCCGTTAGAAAAATTTCGTCCCGAAATTTTAAGTTCTGCTTGTAGATGCAGGGTTCTTAGGAAATAGGTGGGGGTATTTCTCTTTCATCCGGTCCTCACGCTCCCAGGTGTATTCAGGACCATGTCTGGCATTCCAACGAACCTTGACGAGCTTGACACTGCTCCGGCAGGTCTTGTTTACTTTCCAATCCGTAACCTCAACCGGTTCTTCAACGAAATGGAGCGTGTCGTCAACATGAATCTCGTCGATGGGAATGGCAATGGTATCTTGAGTTGGACTTTTCTTCAGGTTGGATACATGAAATGTATCGTGAACTCCATTCAGCTCGGCAGGTAAGTCCAGCTTGTATGCTACTAGTCCTATTCTTTCCAAAACTCTGAAAGGACCAATGTAGCGCGGATTTAACTTTCCACGCTTTCCGAAGCGTGCCACACCCTTCCAGGGTGAAACTTTCAATAAAACCATATCTCCAACTTGGAATTCCAAATGTTTCCGGTTTGGATCTGCATAGGCTTTCTGTCTTTCGCGAGCCGCTTCGATGCGTTTTCGAATTTGCGCAATCTTGTCCGTTGTTTCTTGGACTAATTCGGGACCAACAAGTTGCCTGATGTGTGTAAAATGCAACATATAAATTACATCAAATGAGGCATAAAACTAACCCTTTTTTAGTGCTAATATTGGAAAAAGAGTGTTTTTGTCTTCCTTTTGTATTTTCTGGATTAAATGAGCTGAAAAACGCAAAAGAAGCAAAAAGACAGCTAAATCCAACATAAATACAAGAAAAGGAACATTAGTGGACTGCCCGAACCCTCAACGGTACCTTCCAAAGCAAAATAGAGAAAACAGAAGACTAAACACGCCCCGTGCTCAGCCAGCACGGGGCCGTGCCCAAGAAGCAGCAGAAAAGACAAACCTATAGAAGCTTCTATTGCCCATCACGGGGCCGTGCTCAGCGGACACGGGGGCGTGTCGAAAGTACAGCAGGCGCATTTATTGTAATTGCGAATTACAATTAATGAGGAGAGAGAGTGTCAGACGGACACGGGGCCGTGCCCAGCGGACACGGGTCCGTGTCCAGCTCTCTGTTCAGCCTATAAATAGGAGTGCTTGGATTCATTTCATCTCATCCCTTGGCACACCACCTCTCTCACACTTCATCCACCACCCACCACCATCACAACACCATCATCCACCACCATCATCCATTGTCCATCGTAGAGTGTGTGAGTCGTCTCGGGATCCAAGATTGATCGTAAGAGTTCTTGACAATCAAGGCCATGTTTGCCTAAGTCTCTTACATCACTTGGTGAAGACAAAGTGTCTAGTATAATACTTTTTATTTCTAATCTTTTGCACTTTTTATTTGGTTTTGTATTAATGACTTTAATAACTAGTTACTTATGTTGAAGGTGATCTTTCCTTATCGTTTGTCCGTGGTGTCTTGGCATTATTTTACTGTCTATATGAAATAAAGGATTTTCACCATTCATATCTCCACGGTCTATATGGAGATATGTTGGCTACCTGGTAGGGGGTTAAGGGAACGGTTTGGTAAAGGTCTTGCCATTGTTCAGCGTTTAGAGGTCCTGCAATGGACCTGGGTCAAATTTAGTAGGACCTCCTTCAATACTTCACGGTATTGGATGGCGGGGGTCCAAACTCTTTGATCCCCTCATAAGTTAACTACTATTAATACTATAACCCGGCTATTTAGGACTGTATCCCTGCTGACTCAGACTACTTAGCCGAGGGTAATGTCACCGCCAAAAGCGGGGCCTACCACAATACTGTATTAATAACTTAATTCATTATCTTCCAATAATCCACCCTTTTAGGATTGTATCCCTGCTGACTCAAACTACTGGGGTGAGGGTAACGTCGCCTTCAAAAGAGGGGCCTACTACAATAACTAAGATAATCTCTTAATTATGTGCAAAAGTGCGGAAATAATCAAAGGTTATACTAGATACGAGTCGGAACCAAGTGATTCATCTTGTCTATCTGTTTTTATTTTTATTTTTTTTTCAGCATTTTAGTTAGTTTTATTTTTCTTAGTTTAAAACATTTTTTCTAAACTTTTATTTTGGTTAGACGTTGAGGATAAACCGGTACTAAAAGCTCTTGTGTCCTTGGACGACCTCGGTATCTTACCAACGCTATACTACACTCAACGATGGGTGCACTTGCCCATATGTGTGTTTAGTGTTAGTGAAATATCGTGTTTTATAAATTTAAAACTTGGCTAAAATAAGTGTTAAAAAGGGCTTAAAATATACACCTAATATATACGACACTTCGCACGCATCAAGTTTTTGGCGCCGTTGCCGGGGACACAAGGATTTTAAGAAAGTTAGGAATCAACGACCTAATCATCTTTTATTTTTCTTTTTATTTTTTTTTAGGATTTTCTTAGTTTTTCAGCTTCTGCAGAGCTCAGCACGGGCCGTGCCCGCTGAACACGCCCCCGTGCTCAATCATTGGAACTGGCAATCCTGTTTTACATTAGACAGTAAGCTGAACACGGGGCTGTGCCCACTCAACACGCCCCCGTGCCCAAGTTTCAGTTACTGAAAACAGAACCGTTAGATCCCGACGGTTGGTAATTTCTGACATAAACATGAGTGATAGTAATTATTTTTACTTTCGGCACTCTTATGGTACGTGGTGTCAATTATGTGGTGGCGAACATGAAGAAGTAAAATGCTACTTCCTAAATTATAGGCCCCACTACATGGACCCACCATCTTCTCACAACCTTAAGAGGGGCGAAAGTAAAAATAAGCACTATTTCTCCCTCGAATGCGCCCAGCCAGATATTCTAGGGGAAATGCTCCTTAGCGAGTTATTTCAACTAGAAGAGCTAATTCTGAAATGGATAGAAGAGCTTGGGAAGGATTTTATTGATCCACCCCAAGACGATACCCATGAAGAAATGTTGGAACCGCATTCCGACAACCTCGTTGCTCCCAAAAATACCTTCGTACCTAGCAAAGACTTGGACGATAGTCGTCCCTGTGTCGATTGTGCCGTGAAGGACTCTCCATCGACTTCGTTCGGTGCATACATAGACATGAGCGATTCGGCATATACCTTCTTTAACAAGAGCCCGGGAAAGGGTTGGACTTGTCCACCTAGAATGAAAATAGGAATTACCCTCACCGACAACCTCTTGCGTTCTCGCCTTAGTCTAGGACAATTAAGGTATATTAGGCACTTTGGGGTTGTTCCAACCAGTCAGGAGCCACCCGATACTAACAAGTTCCTTAAAAAAAAACTACACAACTTCATAAAACAGTCCCTAGACACGGGGCCGTGTCCAACCAACACGTCCCCGTGTCCATCAAAAGATTCTCTGCTGATTTGGTCAGAATACGGACAAAATGTGTCAGGATTTCCTCTGAACACGGGGCCGTGTCCAGTCAACACGGGGCCGTGCCCAGGGCGCTGTCGTTTTCTTTAAATGCAGCCTGATTCCTGCTCATTTTGACCACTTCAATTGATAGAGATCCCTGGGATTTTCACTCATACCATCCTAGGTAAGTGTTAAAAGAAGGTTCCAAGGGACCCTCTTGTCCCTTCCACTTTTATTCATTTCCTCCTCTTTCAAATTTTTTTTTTTCAAAAGTTCCTCCATGGAAGCTTGGAAATCCATTGATCCCAACCCTCTATGTGAAGTTTGTAAGATTATTTGCTAAAGATTCTGGCTTAAAGTTAGTTGTATAACTTTGTTTTAAATTATCTGAGCTTAGAACCCAGATAGAAATCATAAAAATAATTTAAAACTCCAAAATTCTTTAGCCAAAAATCCTGCAGAAAAATGAACACGGGGCCGTGCTCAACAAGCACGGGGCCGTGTCCAGGGGCTCTGTTTTGTAAAAATTTAGCTTTCTTCGGTTTTCTTCGCAGAAAATGGCAAGCAGAACAAGCGGATCATCTTCAAGGAATAACCGACAAGGGAGGAGATCTTCAACAGCAGAAGACTCTCTTGTAAACTATGTTTACGCTCTAAGGGAGGCTATTGATGAAATGACGGGAGTGGAAGAAGCACTGATCGACCGTATCAACCATCTTACTTGTTGGTGCAGTTGTCTGTCGACTTCATCTTAGTTCGAGTCTTAAATTAGAACTGATTGATTAGGGCTTGTAATGTTAGAAAATATCATGTTTTAGTATGTTTAGATGATGGTTTCGCTTCAAGGGTTATTAATAGAAGATTTCGCTTCAAGCAGGTTCAAGCGAAATCCACATGATATGATTTCGCTTGAACAGTGCTCAAGCGAAACCTTAAGGTCTATAAATACCCTGAAGCGTAATCAGTTCATTAAGTGCAGTTCAGTTGTTGTTTTCCGACGCAGAGGTGCTGTTGAGGTGTCTCCAAGTCTGTAATCTTTCAGAGATCAATACAAGAGTCAGTAAATAGTATTTCTGGTGTGTTACAAGCTAAACAAAGACAAAATCAATAAATTCCGCCTCTGATTTTGTCTGAGCACTCTTCTGATCGACTCGTTAGGTCGTTTCTCGATCCTACATGTGGTATCAGAGCTCAGGAGGAAGAGTTCTTACTGTTTAGCTCGTTTTCACTGGAAATTTCTGACTTCTACACCTTCTTTTCAAAATTAATCAAATTTTTATGGTTAAAATGGACTGATTTTCGTATATAGTGTGCGAAACATTGAATTAACAAATCCTTGAAAGTTCCAGACTAAAATTCGACCTAGAACTTGATCAATTTTTCAAAATTCAGATCGACGTGATGATGTCAGCCTGATTCAAGCGAAATTGAGAGGTTGATTTCGCTTGAAATATAGGTCTCGCTTGAAGATTGATCAGATTTCGCTTCAGGGTTTTGCTTTAAATGTTTTGAAGCGAAATCAAGATTGATCAGATTTCGCTTCAGGAGTTTCAGGTTGAGGTTCGCTTGAAGTGTTTTGAAGCGAAATCAAGGATTTCGCTTGAAAGTCTGATTTAGCTTGAAAGGTTATTGAGTGGTTGAAGCGAAATAGTAATTTCGTTTGAGTTGATTAGACATTTGATTTCGCTTGAAATCAAATAACTGATTTCGCTTCAGGTGAAGTATTTCACTTGAACTAATATTGTTGTTACTTTTGATTTCGTTTGAAGATTTGTTGGCAGGTATTTCGCTTGAAGGTTGTTTGAGTGCATATTGTTTTAGAAAAATGACAATGGTATTTGATGAAAAAGAAAATGAGTATTTTGAAAATTTAAATCATTGGTATATGAGAACTGTGGACAGTAGTTACAGGAATGTAGATGTGGATGTTTGGGTAAAAAGTTATGAATATTTCATGTGCCAAAAGAATGAAACTTTGGATGAGATGGAAACACGATTTAAAGTTCTAACGGACAATTTGTGGAGAAAGGGTATTAGAATGACAACTGATGAACATATATTGAAATTAACAACTGCATTACCTGCTAAATGGGATGAATTCATGGTTGAGCTAAAAAGAAAAGATTTTTTCCAAGAACTTAATCTACATCAGTTCTTTAATGAGATTCATGCAGAGTGTCGTAAGGAAGAAAAGAAAAAAAGGGAATTTTTGAATGAGATGGAAAAGAATTTACTAAAATTGGAATTGGATGTAATTGCTGAAATAGATAGAAGAATTCGTGTGTGTCTTGCAACAAAGAATATTTTGAAATATGATATTAAAAGGAAATATTATATTGATGAAAATATGAATCCTTTTGATTTTGTTAAACTCTTTTGTGCAGGCACATACAAGATGGAGACAGAACAAGTTCAAAAGAATGAAGAATCTGTGAAGCTTGGATCTTCAAGTTCAGAATCAGTGTGCTCCAAATGTGACAATTTTAAAATTGACAATGACAAACTCTTGAAGAATGCGGAAAGTTTGACATTGGAAGTCAAGAAGTTGAGAAATGAGAAGCAAACTGATGATAAGCAAATTCTTATTCTAAAAGAAAATTGTGAGAAGCTGAAAACTGAAAATGACAAACTGTTGGGTAATTTGAACAGTTTGACATCAGAAAACAAAGTTTTGAAAGAAAAAGAAAAAGAGTTTGAAAGTAAACAGAAATTTTCAGAAGATGAAGATTTCTGGATCAAGCTTGAGAACAAAAATCTGAAAGCAAATGAAACAAAACTTCAAGAACAGATAAAAGTTTTGGAAAATGAAAAGTCTGTTCTTGAAAACATGAAAAATGAGAATGAGAATTCAATCAAGTCTCATCTTGATAGAATCTCTCAGCTTGAAAACGAAGCTGAGGATTCAAGGTACAAGATTGATGAACTTGAAAGGAAATTGAAAGGTTTTGTGACTTCATCTGATTTCCCCTGTCCAAAACCTATCAATTCCGTTCCAATAAGTGACAATGTCACAAAATTTGACAATGTCAAAGTTGAAGATTGCGATGAAAAATATGATGATGAAAAAGAAAAAATTGACAAAAAGAATTTATTTTTGAAGTTAAAAGAAAAATTTCAAGAAACTGTTCCACAATCAACTGAAAAGGGAGAATGCTCTAAGCAAAAACCTTTAAAGAAGAAAGTGGAACAGAAACAAAAAATTAAAAATGTGAAAAATGTTAAAAAAGAGAATAAAAGTTCATCAGATCAATCATCCAATCACAATCAAAAACCACAAAAAGTAAAAAATGAAAATTCAAAAATAGTTGGTGAAAAGTGGTGCAGGTCGGACCACAGTGCTTCAAAGCAAAATCCAGCTTACAAGAGGAGAGAGGATTACCACAAAGCCAAACAGTGCTATGACTTAAATGTTTGGACTGAAGGTGGTACATGGTATGATAACAGAATGTGTTACAGATGCAGTAATCTAGGACACATTGCTGTTAACTGCCAGAGTTGGAGTTATGAGATGAGAAGGTGCTATAACTGCCAAATCAGAGGACATATTGTCAGAGATTGCCCAATGAGATCAAAGGGAAGATCGAGGGTTGAATCTCAGAAGCAGGTAAAGATCCCAGTCTCTGTCAAGCCCAAAGAACAGAAAGTTCAAGAACGTAAAGTTCAAGAACCGAAAGTTCAAGAACCGAAAGTAAAGCTTTCTCAGGGGCAAAAAGACAGACTGAGGAAGAAGAGGAAGAAGGCCAGAGAGTATCTGGAGAGGATTTTGTCCTCGGATACAACTGGTAAAACAGATAAAAGTTCTGATAAATCGTCTTGCTCACCAAAGAATGACAAATCAAGCAAAACGAATTCATCAGATACAAATCTGAGGACAGAAAAGAGAGTAAAGAAAGAGAAAGTTGGTGGCAATGAATCTGTTTCTGTTGAAACAAAGGAGCCACATGTCGGTGATGAATCTGGCTCATCAAAGTCAGACAAGCCACATTCAGGCAATGAATCTGGTGTGGTAAAGCCAGAAGAGCCATGTGTTGAGGTAAAGACTGAGAATTCTAGTTTAACAATGGATGATGAAAATTTTCCATCGTTGTTGAACAAGAATTCAAAAACACCCAAGAACAGTCAGGCTTGGGTAGATCTTTTCAAATGAAAAACCTGACTTGCCGGAGTTCCCAGGTTTGTAAGAGTGGAGCATGAATCGGCACATTTCTTGAGAAATTCACGAAAGTGATATTTCGACTTACAAGTGGTAAATCAGGGACATTAAGTTGTACTTGATTTTCTACAAGTGATTGTATTGAAAAGTTGGTAAATGTTAAATTTTTACAAGTGGTTGAAAGAAACAAGATGATGTGATAACCCCGTACCTACAAGTGGTTGGTAAACAAACTAATTTTTCCGGAAAAACCATTTTGATTAAAACAAACTTAAGTGTTTTGAAATCACTATGGGAAAATAGTTTGTTGTGAGGGGGAGTTCTGATTGTTTATGCCAAGTGGATGGCGAATTGAGGCAATTCGATATCAGTTGTCATGTTCTTGTACAGTTTGTTTTCAAATTTCCTAAAATGTGTTTGCATTTTAGGGGGAGTAAGAAATTTTAGAAAATCCAAAAACATTTGAAAAAGTCAAAAACATGATAAAATGAAAAATGAGTTTTTGTTGCATAAAAGAGGAAATGATAGTACATCAGTGGATGATCACAGCATGCTAAAGAATTGGTAAGATAAAAAGTGATAAACGGTCTCACTGATGATGTGCCAGTAGGTTTTTGCACATCTAGTAGATTGTGACGAGATATAAACCTAAATTTCAAACTTGCTTGTTCTGTGGGTTAACACAAACTTGGATATATAGGTAACCCCTGAAATCTTGTTTAAAAGGTCCCTTATTCTGAGATACTAGGTCTTTATGCTCAGTGATATCTGGGGTATTATCCCGGGACTTCTGCTGAAAGAAATTTCTGACCTAGTCCCCGGATAATGCTTTCTGCAAATGCTTGAAACATAGCATCGCCCTCAGCAAGCTGATGAAACAATAAAATTGATAGTCGCTGCTGTTGTAATGCAAAAGATCTTCTAAAGGGGACACACCAAAAGTCGAAGCCGTCATCTCTCTGTGTATCGAAAGATCGACCTGAGCTCTCACGGCCCTCGTAATATAATTTATTCCCCTGACAGATATCATCTGTGGTATACTCACCTGTAAGACTGAATATTGGGATCTGGATACGGGAGTATATTCAAGTAGTGGGACACACGGATAAGTTCAAGTGCTTAAAACATTAATATCGTATCTCGGATCAATTGAACTTTGTGTGAAAATTTAAGTGGACCAGTATACTGACAATCTAAGTGAATCGTTTAGAGCTTAAAATGTAATGAAGCTTAACGGTGTTGGTGATTTGTCTCAGAAACTGATATGATCCTCTTGCACAAACTCACAAAAATATTGTCTGTAAATATTTCTTTACTGCATTTCATTCTATTAAAAAAAAAACCAAAAAGATTTTTAGTGTGTTTTAGCATAAAATTTTGAAAAATACAAAAAGATTTTCGGAGTGTTTTAGCATAAATTTTGAAAAATCCAAAAAGATTTTCGACAACTGATGTTGATAAGCTGATTTTCAAAATTTCAAGTGCTAAACAAGATGAACTGGTTTGGGAGAGTGTGTGTTAAAATTGAAAATTTGTTTTAAGAAAGAAATTGAGACTAGTTAATCAGGGTCATTAATTTGAACTTGATGTAACTATTGCTAGTAAGTTTTTCTTATTGGTTTAAGTGAAAACTTATGTTTTGGTAGAGAGATGTATGTAGGTGAAAGGAAGGTTTCTGAACCTGTTGCTACAAGAAGCCAGGAGATGCATCAGAACCTGTGAAGAGCTTAATTTGAGAAAAATCCAGGATTTAATTTCAAAGGCGATAGCTAATTCCAGACTGAAAATCCCAGCTTGATGAAAGGGGGAGTCTGATGAAGTTAGAGCTAGAGAAAAGATCCGGGTACTTGATTCCAGGAGAAATTCCTGAAGAAGATCGATCAAGATTGAAGAGTCATTATGATGAAGACTCTCACTGAAGATTCCGTCAACATTCAAGGGGGAGTCTGTTGGTGCAGTTGTCTGTCGACTTCATCTTAGTTCGAGTATTAAATTAGAACTGATTGATTAGGGCTTGTAATGTTAGAAAATATCATGTTTTAGTATGTTTAGATGATGGTTTCGCTTCAAGGGTTATTAATAGAAGATTTCGCTTCAAGCAGGTTCAAGCGAAATCCACATGATATGATTTCGCTTGAACAGTGCTCAAGCGAAACCTTAAGGTCTATAAATACCCTGAAGCGTAATCAGTTCATTAAGTGCAGTTCAGTTGTTGTTTTCCGACGCAGAGGTGCTGTCGAGGTGTCTCCAAGTCTGTAATCTTTCAGAGATCAATACAAGAGACAGTAAATAGTATTTCTGGTGTGTTACAAGCTAAACAAAGACAAAATCAATGAATTCCGCCTCTGATTTTGTCTGAGCACTCTTCTGATCGACTCGTTAGGTCGTTTCTCGATCCTACATTACTGTGGGGCTGGAAGGCTGTCTCCATGAAGTAAACCTCTTGCACCAGAGGTTGAACCTTCTCACCTCCCCGCCTTTGGTACCCATAATAACCCAAAGGGCGTGGAACATGGTGCCCGAAGTTGTCATTCCAGCCGAATGGTACGCCATGCACCAAGAGCTTCCGCGAAGAGTGGTGCAAGGAGTCCCGGTGAATGTTCCCCCTCAACCTCCAGCAGCAGAGGAAAACGAAGCCGCATTCTTCCTCCCTAGGGAGATCGAAGAATGGCTTTAAACAACGTTTAGGGAAGAATTCGTTCGGCTAAAAGTCCTACTATATCGGGAAATCGTTCTCGAAATTTTCTTAAAATAGTAGAACTCCTTATGATAACCTCGTGTACCTGCTGACCTATCTAGATAAGTTTTAGTTTTATTTTAATTTAGGGTTATGTAAGTTCTCTCTATGGTGAAATGAAATGATGGTTTTAAGGTTTGGATGGTTTGTAATGAGTAAAACACACTCATGCTGGTAAAGGATAAAAAGGGGAACGAGAAAAATGATCCCATGCACAAGAACGAGGCAACCCGACAATTTTCTCCATTTCAGAAGGTTCAACACGGGCCGTGCCTAACCAACACGGCCCCGTGCCGAACCACCTGCAGAAAAACGCCCAGTACAGGTACCTGGACACGGGCCGTGTTCACCCAACACGCCCCCATGTCCAGCCTTCTGTTTGATTTATTTCAATTTTGTTACTGGCACTTGAACACGGGGCCGTGCCCGGATAACACGGGGCCGTGTTCAGCGCCCAGTAACACAATTTTTTTTGCTTTTTAAACACTATTTTACACATCTAATCAAACTAAAAATTTATTTTTGGGACACATTGAGGACAATGTGTAATTTAAGTGTGGGGGGGGATGCTAAAACCTTGAATTTCGCAAGTCCTAAATACAAGCCTTACACAAAACTCTATTGGAACCGCTAATCACCCCAAATTTTTTTCAAAAATTTCATTTTTTTTTTTACTTGTCTAGGTTTAACTCGGGAAATTCAAGTTCTCAAAAAGGTTATATTTTTACAAATTTACAACCGATAGCGTAGTGATAAAAAGAACCAACATAAGAAAATTATGAAAAGGCATAGCAAACTTATTTAAAATTTGATTATATACTTGATCACATAAAAACCCATTCCCACAAAAGTGAGTTTTGAGCCTTTATTGAGCATACAATTACATATCATTTGACTAAATGCTCATTTTTCGTTTCTTGTGTGAATAGCTGCTTGGTTCTTACAACTCTAGAACTTGCCATGACAATACATTCCCGGTCCTTATCAACTTAAACCCGAGTAAGTAAATGATGGAGGCATTAGGACTAACCCTTTTCATTTCTACACCATTATTTTTCTTTTTCCTTTACCACCTACCCAAAAATCCCCCTAGTTAGCCCCTTTGAGCCTAAACCTTTTCGTTTCATCACCCAAAACAAAAACCCTTTCATCCACCAAAACCTTTTTTTTTTTTAACCCTTTATTTTAGTAACAAGTTCGGTTCTTCGTAAAAAAAAATATATATATATTTGTGATAATGATGAAGCAAAAAGAAAATAAACAAACAAGTTAATCAAAAATAACTTAGTTTGAATAAAAGCTTCATCAAAATAAAAAGTGGCAAAAATACGAAAACCGACACTTGTTACGCTTTTAGCCCTTTTTCTACTAACCACTAACCCAACCACCTACCTTTAACCCTAGCCAACCCTTAACCCACAAAGTCCTCTTGATATCTACAAAGGTATAAAAGTTAAAAAGGAGGAGGATTGATTTCTTGGCAAGCCTATGGTAGGAATAAGTTCCGTGCCGCTCTCGAGTGATTCACTAAAAATACACCTTCGGCCGAGTGTGAGTGATTTCCCCGCGAGGTATGTGAACTTGTATATAAATAGAATTTTAAAAAGGCATGTTATGCCCAAATAAGTAATTTATTTTATGAACAGTTCTAAATAAATCATTACGAATAGGAGTGTAAATAAATAAAAATAAAACCCAAAAAGATCTTGGAAATCCCGACACTCTACGACAAGCCCAAAACCTTCTCTTCTACCTATTCCATTTGGGAGTGTAAGCCACATGTTAAAGAGTTTTGCTTGAGGACAAGCAAAAGTTCAAGTGTGGGGGTATTTGATGTGTGTAAAATGCAACATATAAATTACATCAAATGAGGCATAAAACTAACCCTTTTTTAGTGCTAATATTGGAAAAATAGTGTTTTTGTCTTCCTTTTGTATTTTCAGGATTAAATGAGCTCAAAACGCAAAAGAAGCAAAAAGACAGCTAAATCCAACATAAATACAAGAAAAGGAACATTAGTGGACTGCCCGAACCCTCAACGGTACCTTCCAAAGCAAAATAGAGAAAACAGAAGACTGAACACGCCCCGTGCTCAGCCAGCACGGGGCCGTGCCCAAGAAGCAGCAGAAAAGACAAACCTATAGAAGCTTCTATTGCCCATCACGGGGCCGTGCTCAGCGGACACGGGGGCGTGTCGAAAGTACAGCAGGCGCATTTATTGTAATTGTGAATTACAATTAATGAGGAGAGAGAGTGTCAGACGGACACGGGGCCGTGCCCAGCGGACACGGGGCCGTGTCCAGCTCTCTGTTCAGCCTATAAATAGGAGTGCTTGGATTCATTTCATCTCATCCCTTGGCACACCACCTCTCTCACACTTCATCCACCACCCACCACCATCACAACACCATCATCCACCACCATCATCCATTGTCCATCGTAGAGTGTGTGAGTCGTCTCGGGATCCAAGATTGATCGTAAGAGTTCTTGACAATCAAGGCCATGTTTGCCTAAGTCTCTTACATCACTTGGTGAAGACAAAGTGTCTAGTATAATACTTTTTATTTCTAATCTTTTGCACTTTTTATTTGGTTTTGTATTAATGACTTTAATAACTAGTTACTTATGTTGAAGGTGATCTTTCCTTATCGTTTGTCCGCGGTGTCTTGGCATTATTTTACTGTCTATATAAAATAAAGGATTTTCACCATTCATATCTCCACGGTCTATATGGAGATATGTTGGCTACCTGGTAGGGGGTTAAGGGAACGGTTTGGTAAAGGTCTTGCCATTGTTCAGCGTTTAGAGGTCCTGCAATGGACCTGGGTCAAATTTAGTAGGACCTCCTTCAATACTTCACGGTATTGGATGGCGGGGGTCCAAACTCTTTGATCCCCTCATAAGTTAACTACTATTAATACTATAACCCGGCTATTTAGGACTGTATCCTTGCTGACTCAGACTACTTAGCCGAGGGTAACGTCACCGCCAAAAGCGGGGCCTACCACAATACTGCATTAATAACTTAATTCATTATCTTCCAATAATCCACCCTTTTAGGATTGTATCCCTGCTGACTCAAACTACTGGGGTGAGGGTAACGTCGCCTTCAAAAGAGGGGCCTACTACAATAACTAAGATAATCTCTTAATTATGTGCAAAAGTGCGGAAATAATCAAAGGTTATACTAGATACGAGTCGGTACCAAGTGATTCATCTTGTCTATCTGTTTTTATTTTTATTTTTTTTCAGCATTTTAGTTAGTTTTATTTTTCTTAGTTTAAAACATTTTTTCTAAACTTTTATTTTGGTTAGACGTTGAGGATAAACCGGTACTAAAAGCTCTTGTGTCCTTGGACGACCTCGGTATCTTACCAACGCTATACTACACTCAACGATGGGTGCACTTGCCCATATGTGTGTTTAGTGTTAGTGAAATATCGTGTTTTATAAATTTAAAACTTGGCTAAAATAAGTGTTAAAAAGGGCTTAAAATATACACCTAATATATACGACACTTCGCACGCATCATTGCCTATCACCTGCATCAGCCCAGCATAGTGGTGATCGGCATTTGCGTCCGTAAAGAGCTTCAAATGGCGCGGCTCTAATACTGGTGTGGTAGCTGTTGTTGTATGAAAATTCGACCAAAGGCAAATGCTTATCCTAGCTACCGCCCAAATCCATAACACACGCTCTCAGCATGTCTTCCAAAGTCTGTATCGTCCGCTCGCTTTGCCCGTCGGTCTGCGGGTGAAATGCGGTGCTCATATTCAATTGCGAGCCAAAAGCTTCTTGGAAGGATTGCCAAATCCTTGATATGAACCTTCCGTCTCTATCGGAAATGATTGAGAGAGGTACTCCATGGCGCGTAACGATCTCTCTCATGTAAATTTCGGCCAACTTGCTCGTATTATCCTTCTCTCTGATAGGTAAGAAGTGTGCTGACTTCGTTAATCGATCCACTATTACCCAAATAGTGTCATGGCCTCTTGGCGTTCTTGGCAACTTTGTAATAAAATCCATGGAGATTTGTTCCCATTTCCACTTGGGAATCTCGGGTTGTTGCAGAAGTCCTGAAGGCTTCTGATATTCGGCTTTAACCTTAGCGCATGTTAAACATTTGCTCACATAAACAACAACATCACCTTTCATCCTAGGCCACCAATAATAATCTTTGAGATCCTGGTACATCTTATCCGCTCCAGGGTGGATAGAGTACCGCGACTTGTGAGCTTCATCGAAAATAACCTTCCTTAAACCTCCAAACAAAGGAACCCAAATCCTTTTCTCAAAACATAACGTTCCTTCCTCGTTTGGTACCAGTAGCTTCTCCATCCCACGGAGATGTTCTTCTTCAAGGTTTCCTTCCTTGAGAGCTTCTTTCTGCGCGGCACGAATGCGCAAGGAAAGATCGGTTCGGATAATCATTTCTAAAGCCCTAACCCTTATGGGCTTGATCCTCTCCTTTCGACTTAGGGCATCGGCGACCACATTCGCCTTCCCTGGATGATACTTTATCTCGCAGTCGTAATCGTTCAGCAACTCAACCCAACGTCTTTGCCTCATATTCAGCTCCTTCTGGTTGAATATGTGTTGTAGGCTCTTGTGATCTGTAAAAATTGTACACTTTGTACCATAAAGGTAGTGTCTCCAGATCTTTAATGCAAATACCACTGCGCCAAGTTCCAAATCATGTGTGGTATAGTTCTTTTCGTGCACTTTCAATTGACGTGATGCGTAAGCAATAACCTTTTGGCATTGCATCAACACGCAACCCAATCCTTGACGCGAAGCGTCGCAGTATACCACAAAATCATCTGTACCTTCTGATAGTGCTAAGATTGGCGCATTGCAGAGCTTATCCTTCAATATCTGGAACGCTTCTTCCTGTTTGATTCCCCAATCAAACTTCTTATCTTTCTGCGTGAGGAGCGTCAATGGTTGAGCGATTTTTGAAAAATCCTCAATGAATCTTCGATAATAGCCAGCCAAACCCAAGAATTGTCGAATCTCGGTTGGCGTCTTTGGCGTTTCCCAATTCTTAATCGCTTCGATCTTGGTGGGATCCACGTGGATTCCATCTCCATTTACCACGTGCCCAAGGAATTGTACTTCTCGTAGCCAAAACTCGCACTTAGAGAACTTAGCATACAACTGTTCTTTCTTCAGCAGCTCCAAAATAGCTCTTAGGTGTTGCTCATGCTCAGCCTTCATCTTTGAATAAATCAAGATATCATCGATGAACACTATCACGAACTTATCCAAGCACGGCTTGCAAACTCTATTCATCAAATCCATGAACACTGCAGGTGCGTTTGTTAACCCAAACGGCATAAGTAGGAACTCGTAGTGCCCATAACGAGTTCTGAAGGCTGTCTTTGGGATACTCTCCTCTTGTATCCTTAACTGATGGTATCCAGATCGAAGATCGATCTTTGAATAAAAGCTTGAGCCTTGCAGTTGGTCAAACAGATCATCAATCCTTGGCAGAGGGTATCTATTCTTGATCGTCAGCTTGTTCAACTCCCGGTAGTCAATACACATACGAAAACTACCGTCCTTCTTCTTGACAAACAAAACTGGAGCTCCCCAAGGCGAGAAGCTTGGTCGGATAAATCCCTTGTCTAACAACTCTTGAAGTTGTGTCGACAGTTCCTGCATCTCAGACGGAGCAAGTCTATAAGGTGCCTTAGCCACAGGCGCGGCGCCTGGAACTAAGTCAATGCGGAACTCTACTTGTCTCGGAGGTGGCAGTCCAGGTAAGTCCTCTGGGAAGACTTCTGGATATTCCCTCACGACAGGGATGTCTTCTATTCTCGGCTCAGCAGCCTTCTTATCCACAATGTGTGCCAGGAAGGCAACACATCCCTTCTGCAAACACTTTCGCGCTTTCAGGCAGCTGATAATTCTTAACGGCGTATCACGCTTCTCCCCGTGAACCACAATTGTTTCGCCATCTTCGGTTGGGATACGGACGACCTTTTCGTGACAAACTATGTCAGCCTTGTTGCCTGATAACCAATCCATTCCTACCACCACGTCGAAGCTTCCCAACTGGACTGGTAGTAGATCCAAAGCAAAGTCACGCTCTCCCAATTCGATCACACAACCTCTGATAACTTCATTGGCTTCTACTATCTTTCCATTAGCCAATTCGATTGAGTACGGAGTATCTAATTTACTAGCGGCTAAACCAAGCATATTCTTAAACTCTAACGACACGAAGCTATAATCGGCGCCAGTATCAAATAAAACGGATGCATAGCGTTGGTTTACAGGGAACGTACCAGTGACAACATTGGGATCCTGGCGCGCCTCCCTCGCTTCAATATTAAACACTCTTCCACGGGCTTGGTTTAACTCTGGGCAGTTCCTCTTGTAATGCCCAAGATCACCACAGTTGAAGCATCCGGGTCTCTGCCCGTTTCCACCAGCTTGATTATTCCTCTGGTTACGATTC
This sequence comes from Helianthus tuberosus, assembly GCA_030545235.1. Lineage (NCBI taxonomy): Eukaryota > Viridiplantae > Streptophyta > Magnoliopsida > Asterales > Asteraceae > Helianthus > Helianthus tuberosus. The sequence continues at coordinate 31,860,313 of CM060436.1, forward strand.
ACGGCGCCCGCTTGATTAGCATTGTTGCCTCGATTCCCATTACCTCCATTGTTTCCTTGTGGGCGATTTCCATTCCCACCCCGGTTGTTATTTTTGTTTCCGAATCCTCCCTGGCCTCCCTGGCCAGCAGTGGCCCAACAAGTGTCCCTCAAGTGGCCCGGCTTTCCACATGTTTCGCATACTTTCACACTACAATGGCCAGAATGGTGGCATTGGCAGGTATTACACTTGGGCTGGGTGCCCATATATCCTTTTCCTTTCTTTCCACTACCAGTTGTAACCTGAGCTGGCGTGCCTGATCCTCCTTTCTTAACCACCACACTGGCGCCCTGCTTGAAGTTCGAGAACTTCCGTTTGTTACCTCCTGATGGCTCGACGTGAGTCTCTTTCTTCTTAGGCTCAGCATCATCGAACTTGTTCAGGCGAATAGCCTCCTCTGTGAGAGCCACGCTCAGATCAATTGCCTCAGTAATTGTCGCAGGCTTGGATGAGGTCACCATGCTTATGATTTGAGGAGCTAATCCCCAAATGAAACGTTTAACCCGCTTGAACTCCGGAGTGACCATGTAGGGTACCACATGCGATAAGTCATGGAACGTCTGAACGTATTCTGCGATCTTTGGACCTTCCATCTTCAAATGCCAGAACTCAGTTTCCAATCTTTTGATTTCCGCGCGAGAGCAGTACTTTTTGCGCATAAGTTCCTTCAGTTCGGTCCAGGTTAGCGCGTAGGCAGCAGCTTCACCAAGTGTCTGTACTTGCAAATTCCACCAAGAGAGGGCTCCATCCAAGAATAGCCCCGAGATATAGGTGACTTGCTGATCTAGTGCGCATTTGCTCATGCGAAGAACAAATTCAGTTTTCTCAGCCCAACGAACAAAGGCGACAGCACCTCCTGTGCCATCAAAGTTGACTGGTTTGCAGTCTAGAAACTGCTTGTAGGTGCACCCTGCACACACATTGTAACATGTGAACGGCATTAGCATCTTTTCTATAGATATCCAATTAGGTCATGGTATGTCTAAATGACTTAGTATTACCATGAGGTGGATTGTTGTTGCCATTGTTGTTTGAGCTGCTTCCGCTGGGTCCTCCTTGCGAGGCGGCGTATTGCGCGATGGCAGCAGCGATGACTTGTTGGAGTTCTGCCTCATTGGTAGGCATCGGCGTTTGACATCTCGGCGGCATCTTCTAAAAGATGGGTTTACGTCGGTCAGGCCATAATAAAGATCCCATGTTATAATACGTACGCTTTATTATGATAGTAATAGTACATAACATCTCATGTTATAATCATATCAATCACACAACATCCCATGTTATAAAACATAAATAATCAATCAAAACATCACATATGATGAGAATACTGCGATTGCCATATATCGAGACCACATAGTAAGTGTACAGGTACATAATAGTGTCATACATCATCATCGACTAAGGGCTACATCACCCTAGTCCAAAAACTATATCAAATCAGTGTCAGTACATCAAATACATGTCAACAAAAGTCAGAATCATAATGTAGTCTCCAAAAATGCTGTGCAGTCAAAAGCAATCGCCGTCTTCTCACCAGCGTCTACCCATACGGTACTGAAGAGCTCTACACGGATGGCGGTGGAGGAGGGGGAAAGTGAGTGTAAAACAAGCGACGCAAATAGAGCCAGTCCTCCTCCATGGCTCTCTGGGTACGCAAGAAAGAAGCAACCTGCTGCTCTAGGGCAAAAAGGCGTGCAGCATAGTCTGGTGGTAAAGGTCGAGAGAGCTGCAAAGGAGAGTGGGTCTGAACCTGGCACTGACACGGCGGCGGCTGGGCTCTCTCAAGCTCCTGAATGCGCTGCGTGTGTGCCTCGTGCTGGGCGACAAAAGACATCAAGACATCCTCAATGGAATATCCCATATGGAAAGGATGGTAAGGGTCGGTTGGTGTCATGGAAGGTGGTGATGACCAGAGAAACGGCTCACTGGTGGGATCAAAAGGTGCCACATGAAGTGGAGAAACAGGGGGAAAAGTAGCAGACGGTGGTGTAGCAGGGATAGATACCGGTACATGTCCAAAAGGGTGAGCCGAAGAACCCTCTCCAGGTCGCGCTGGAGGTGTAAACCAAGGAAATGAAAAGGAGGTATCAATGTGACGGGTATCAGTGATCTGAGGGGGAATAGGTGGGACCTCGTCATCAGTAGGAATCCACCCATGCTGGGCGTGCTCATCTCGTGGGTCCATCTGTGCCTCAAAAAGTGCACGATCAAACTGAACTGGCATAGGATCATGGTGAGGTGCAACAAGAGGGTCAACTGGTGCATCAGCAATAAGTGGGGGATCAACATGATCAGCAGCAATGACATGATCGCCCTCCAACAACGGAGCATCCACTGGGTGATCATCAATAGGTGGGTCAGCAATGACAGGCTCAATAATAGGTGCGTCAGCATGAACTGGGTCGTGCTCAAACGCAGGGTCTAGAGCGGCTACCTGCTCAGGGGCCATGGCAGGCTCGGGGTCATCAAAGGCCATCCCAAAATCAAACTCGGGATCGATGGGATCAACTGGGTCTACTGGGTCGACTGGATCCTCCATAGGCTGATCCATGGGTATAAACTCTATATCCTGATCTGGGTCGAATCCTGGGGGAAAGACAGGATCGGAATCCTCCACATCATCGTGGTCAAAAGCAAAACTAGGAATAGGGGCAACAGAGGATGCCTGGTCGGGATCTGATCCATGTGAGAAGTGCTGCGCGCTCTGGGTGTGTGAAGGTGCGGAGGCCACAGACTCGGACGAGTCTGGGACCGGAGAGTGAGCGGGTGACTCCTCGGCGGGAGCATCTGCGATCATCAAGAGATCACCAGCAGCAAGAAGGGCCTCGCCCTAAACATCCTCCTCTAAGGGCTCATCATCATACAGATCGACGTCGCCATCATCGTCGGCGTCGAGAAGCAAATCGTAAGCAGGATAAACAGCTAAGGGTATGGGAGCAGGGATCTCCATTAACGGTAGGTCCCCGGCCAAAGGGCCATCAGCGAGCTCATCAGCACCATCAGGTAAAGCAAAGGGCTGAAAGTCGTCCTCGTCCGTGCTAGTAACGTCGGATGTGTGGACCTCGTGCTCTGAAGACTCTAGGTCATCTGATACTATAGGTCTAGGTCCTGTGGTGTCTGAGTCACCTGTGCCAGAGGTGTCCATGGTGTCTGTAACATAAACACAAACATGCACAAACAGTCAATCATACAATCAAGTAATCACATAAGTCACCAAGTAAGCATTCAAATAATTCTCCTAGTCCCACTAGCCTCCTAGTCTCCTAGACTGATACTCCTAGTCTCACTAGCCAAATTCTCCCAGCCTCTTAGACTGCTCTTCCTAGTCTCACTAGCCATCTTCCTCGATCCCTTAGATCGAGCCTCGGCCTCCAAGACCGAGCCTCAGCCTCCAAGACTGAGCCTATAAATAATAAATAAAATGTGCTCAACATTTGTTTGTAAAAACGTTTTGGATCTGGACTTAAGTGGTATGCAGTAAAAATGTTTTCGTGAGAGCCCTAGTGATCATAGTCTAGACTCAAGAAAGAATCCTAGTTCGCTATGATCAGAGCTCTGATACCAAGCTGTCACACCCTGGCTTTGCGGAAGCGTGGTTATTTTGGTGTGACTTCTTAATACCATAGCTTAACCATAACAAGCTATATGAAATAAAAACCATGCAAGATCATCCATTAAAATAAGTTTTAAAAGCCAAATACAATAACATTGTCTTAACGGAAACACATCCTAACGACATAAACATTGTTCAACAAACACAACATAACATAAGCATAGTTTAAGGACTATGACTTGTCCAGGAAAGAGTCACATTCCCTAAACCCGGATGACCTCGTAACTAGTGCAGCGGGAAAACGTGTCATACCGCGCCAGATCCTTTAATTCCCTGAAATACATGTAAGTTGAAAAATCAACAATAATGTTGAGCGAGTTCATGTGTAAGTGAGTAAATAAACCTTTGTAAGTATAAAAATCCTGGTATGTAGCACATAAGGGAATTGAGATCACCAATGGTTTGCAAGGCCACTGATATGTGTGAAGTGCAAGTAGGGAGACTCAAACCTAGCAGATTTATGCGTCGGGCACAAAGTCACCCCGAGGTCCATTTCTAGTTTGGCCTGGGGCTGGGCTCGCTACACCCAGATAGATCTACCGCTCCTGTCCCTCGGTCCTACCATGAGGACTAATGGCCTCATGTTGCTCCTACCCACTCACATGATCTAAGTAGTAAACCTCCTTACGCTAACCATACCATGTACAAAGTACTTATAATCAAAGTAACATGTATTTCACCCCCGTAGTTTAGAAAACTGAAAACAGTTAAGAGAAAAGGGGGACATGAACTCACAGTGGTGCGTCTCTACCAAGTATACCTCCAAATCAAGCAGCTGTGTGACGACCTACACGTACTAACTCTATTAGACGGACGGCCGTGCCTTAGCTTTAAGGTTTAAGTTTCCGGGAAATAGTTAGACAACTATTTCGTGTTTACATTCTGTATACTTGGTAATCATTTTCCTTCCCAAGGATGGGGGATTTAATACATGTGTGTTCGTATAATTTCGAAATATATTATTAAGTCTCACTTAAAATATATTTTATTTCTAATCCCAAATATAAATATTCTTCTCAAAAATATTATATTTTCTATTACACATAATTTTCCCCAAAATAATACTTTAACAAAAATACGCGTTTATGAATATTTCCTTAAAATGTGTAAGTTACGTTTTAACGATCGAGTGGTAATAATAATTACCGGTGTAACTTATATATTTATCGTGAAAGCGCTCGTATTATTTTGGATTCGTTAACATTCGATAATATTATTTTTACCCTAAAAATAATATTTATGTATCTTCGCAAATAATGACAAGTAACGTTGTGAAAAAATATATATATATATATTTACTAAATATATTTATCACGTTTAATTTTTGTGAAAATCCCACCTCCGATATTTTGTAAATAAAGTCGTGGCGAAACTTATATTTTGAAAACATGTCGAGAAGTATTTCTAACACTTATAGTGAAAATAATTCTAAGTGTTAGGTTTTTTAGAAAAATTTCGCCAGAGTTTCCTCTGTAACTGGAGGTGGCCACGCTCTCAAGCGTATCATTTTCTTTTATAAATCAACCCAACAATTTCCTTATTTAACCAAAACAATGTTCAAGACAACAAACTAGTCAACAAATATATATAAGTCGCAAAAATCACATGAACTTGTGGTTTTCTAATATTATGAAGTAAATCCCATTACTTTTAGCGGATCTCTATATAAATCCATCCGATTTTGTAAAAACCTCGTTTTTAGAGAAATTCCGTTTTTACAACTTCTCGTCATCTTTTACAAAAATAGTTATTTTGTCGAAACTTTGTGCTACACAAGTGTTTACACACTTGTTTACACACTTGTGTGTTCTAGAAATCATTTTTTGTTAGTGTAAGATCCGTCTTTAGAAAACATAATTTCTTTGATACTTGGTTCTTTGAAAATACCGCTTGTAGATCCGTAGATCTACTAGTTTTAAACACTATTTCACAAGCTAAATCGCTTTTACACAAGTTCATGATTCGTGTGTGGTAGAGTTTCATCCTTTGACCCTTGTTACTTCCAAAACAACCTTATGTCATGATCCAAGATCATGACCAATCCGGGTTAAACGATGATCCGAGCTACCACAACATAGATCAGGTCCAAATAACTACACAAATCAAATACTACAAGTTTTACACAACAAACAAGCTTTTAACCATCACTTTTAGTGTTTTTAGTAGACTTTCATGTTTCAACTTGCATGTTTACGAGTTTTAACCGTTACAAATCATTTTAACCACTTCAAAATAGTTCGAGAGGGTGATTATAACAACTTACTACTAGCTCGAGGCTAGGGGAGAATCTAGACGCAAAATGAGAGGATAAAAGCAATAGAGTGAGGTCCTTCGCCTTCCGAATGCACCAAGACTTCTTATCCGCGATCCTTAACGCTTGTATGGACTTGGAATGTGAAGATCAAAATCGAAATGTGGAGGAATGATATAGGGGGTGTTCGGCCGAAGCCTTTGAGAGAGAGAGAGAGAGGACGTGTTTGGTGAATGCTAAGTGGTGAATGATCAAGTGTGTAATCTCTAGCTCTTATAGACAAACTTAAGTTCTTTAACCATTGGATTTCATGTCACTTTGATATTAAACAAATGTAACTAAATAATCAAGAAGGACAAAAGGATGTCCCCCCTCTTGGGGACGGTTTGTAAAGGGGGGGGGGGTAGTTTGGTTCAAATCCAACTAAACATTAGTCAATAGTTAGGTTAATCTAGTTAAGTTTAGGGATTAACCCGGTTAGTAGTGTGTTGTGCTTTATTGCGGGTGTTAGGGTATTCAGGGACCCTAACTGGCTCAGAAAAAGATAAGTAATGTTATTAACAATATTTTCATGTTCCGGGTATAGTCCGGTTGTTCGGTTGGATAGTAATCCGTTAAAGCGTTAAACAAGCTTTAGAGTGTCGTTAATACCCTTTTTAGTGACACAACTAATTCCTCCAAAGTGTCGGGAATATTTTCCTCATGTTTTCGCACTTTATTAGTTAGCTAAAAGCTGGATTGTTTATTAAAGTGCTGAGTTTTTGTGCTTAGAGCACGTTTTAGGCACATCCAGTCATTGTAATTTATTCCTAGAGACGCAGTTCTACAACCCTTGTATCCCTACACTCACCACTAGTGTAGTAAAATATTTCTGGCTCATACAGGCCTTAGAGGCAGTGTCTGCCTGATGCTGGCTTTATCAGCATGTTCAATAGGTTATCCGTTTATAGTGCTACTGTGCTTTTTGTGCATCATGTTTGTCACTAAGGTTCAGCATGTATATAATGTAGTGACGGTAAGTAAAGTATGATGCAGGTATATGCATGTATCAGAAATCAAGTAGCAGTTCATCAGTAATTTCAAACAAGCACAGTAATTAAGCAGTAATTAATTATTAATTAAGTCGTACGGATACCTGGTTTAGTGAGGGTTGTCACATTGAACCCTTATATTCACATACTTTCCATGTTTGTCAACTTTAGTCCCTCTAGAGTATTCTTTCACACGTTCAAGCTTATGACACGTGTCAATACATTATAGGACGTGAATTTTCGAGGTGTTACACTAGTAGTTTTGCCAAAACGATACAAACTAAATAGAGAAGCCTAGTTCTAGTGGGAAACGTGATTGAAAGCATAGTACTTAGTTTTGTCCTTCGTGATTGTGTACTTACTCGGTAATCGCTGAATGCTAAAAAAAAGCAAAAAAACCGGCCAGTTTGTGAACTTTCACAACTTACTGAAAAAAATCATTGTGATTGTGTATTTCATTTTGCAAAGATTTAAACTTGTTTTATTTCTTTATTTTGTTTAAGCATTGGACACGAAAGTATCGAACTGGATGTTAGTGGCTAAACGTTTCTACTTTATTTTAATTGGTGTTTCATTTAAATCTTGGATCACCTCTCCGTATATGAGAATATCGAACTAGTGGTTAAGATCTAAACAATTTCAACTTGTTTTTATTTCCTGTTTTGTTTAAACATTGGATTTTCTCTACGTATCGAAAGATCGACCTGATTGTTAATGTTTAAACATTCTGTTTTATTTTCACACAAATCACAGTTGATGAAAATTTTAAGGCGTTATATGAGTCAGTGTATTACATGATGAGGGAATATGCTGAGATCGTGGGGTTCATAAGAACTTAGTGCAAATTAATGTACCTTAACGTATCGGTAAGCATTACGAAAGTTTTTAGACTAAGTTTAAATGGAAAATAATACTGATGATCCATGTAGACTGTTTAAACTGAATGTTTCATAAAGATCAATAGTGCATGTGATATGTCTTATTAAAACTGATATAATCCTCTAGCACGTTTTCTCACAAAAACATTAACTGTAAATATTACATTTTAGTATGTTTACAATTTTGCATTCGATGTTAAAAATCCAAAATGATTTTATTTTGAAATCTTCCATTGAAACCAAATAATGTTGTGAGACCCAGACAAACGAGACCATTGAGAAATTATTTGTGTGTGGATAAAAATTCAGAGTATCATTCAGGGGGGAAACTGCGGTTTTCACTTGAAGATTGTTCAAGAGTGAAGATCAAGACTACGCCAACATCCAAGGGGGATAATGTCGGTGCATATGTCTGTTGCCTACGTCTTGATGTAATAGCGCTAAATATGTAAAATATGAGTTTATGTTGTAAAACTGGCTCATCCGTACGGATGAGCAGGTTCACACATGTGAGAGTTTATTCCGTACGAACGTAATATCTAGTCCGCACGAAGGTAAATGTATATAAATAGTTGTGCGGACTGAGTGTTAGATAGCGGTTGTGGTGGACTGTGAGGCGAAGCGCTGTGAAAATTGTACCAGAACTATGAATTATATAGAAAACATAGAAAATTAGGAAATCTTGTGTTTCTACCTATTTCTGATGGATTCCGCACATCTAACTTAGGATTAGATATCTCTATAAACATTAATGACGATCCGCCAAACCAGACTCACATTTAAGAAAAAATTACATCGTTAATCCTTGTGGTTTTTGCCAAATTTTAGTGTCGGGTACTAATAGTTTTTTTTGTTGCAAAATTGTGTGTTAACGCTTTAATTTGTCACAATGTTGAGTACTAAGACCAACCATTGTTAAATCTTTTGTTAAGTCTTATCAAAATGACTAAAATACCTTTTAATAACTAGAGGGCCTATACCAAAATTACTAAAATGCCCTTTAATAACTTGAGGGCCTATTTTTGTAATTAATTATATTTGATCAGAGGGGCATTATTGTAACTTATAGAATTAAGAACATATAAACCCGAACTCCTACATCCTTAAATCAGGCACGATGTGATACTAATACGTACTAGATTAGGGCTTTCGCTCCAGGAAACGAGACAAGCAAAATGCATTAATCAATTCTTACCTTTATCGAGTAATGGACCGACATCTAGTGTTGGTTGGAGTTCTTGCTTTCTGACGGAGTTGTAGGGGAATCGCCGTGTTTGATTTGAGTGAAATGTGAAGTGGTGTAACCGAAAAAATGAATGAGAGGTCTAAACCCTTAGTTATATGAAGTTACAGTTTTTCTCAAAATTGATTTGATGAAATAAGTTGTTTGCTCAGTTTATATATTTATATGGCAATCACTAAATTGATTAAAACGCCTCTGTAATAAGGAAAATATAAACATAAATAGATGATTTGTGAATTAAACGTGATTCCGAAAATTTGGGTTTGAAGTTGATTGATTAAAGTTGTGTTGGAAATTTTAGTGAAAATGAGGTTTTCACTAAATATTTTGGACATTAATAATATTTATATATGTGTTGTACAAATAATTATTTATGGGTTTGTGTTCAAACTATGTCCAAATAGAGCTGAGATGAATGAGATATCGAAGCTTGAAGTTGTATGTTTGGAAAAACAAAGATGGGAAAAATGGATTGAGATTTGTCATCTTGTCCCACGTAGGTGGAATGACAAAACTTAAAGTGGTATATAAGGAGGAGCACTCCTTGAAGACAAACACCAGTGGGGACCCTAAAGGGTGCGGAGCACTCTTACTCGTGCACAAATGCGTGCGTGCCGTGGGCTATAGGCACTATGTAGTGCGCTTTGAACTTCACACACCGCCTTTGTATTTTTGTCCATGAGCGCATGGTCAGATACATGGCGGGTCCGCTTATGGCGCACCCTTGGGTGGCGTAGGCGGATGCCATGACGAAGACTGCAAATGGCACATGAGTTTGGATAGCACATGACCAAGTGGCGTCCTGGTATGCGCAATGGCATATGTGTGGCACGCGGGTCCATATGGCGTGGCCTAAGGTCCATGTAGAGTGTTGCATGTATTTGAGGATCAGTTATGGCGCGCGCGCAGGTTACAGTAGTAACTAGGAGCACTGGTCTGCACACCATGCGCATGCGCGGGTTCCATACAATGTGGCGCACGGACTGAAGAGCCACTTCAGGCGCGCGTACATGTCTGCAACGGTAACAGAGCAATTGGCAGGACCTGGTCAAGCTAGCTGTTACAACCCGTTAATTGCGTGTCATGATGAATATGCCTGTTTTTGTCTAACCACTTAAGTCCATTAAAGTCATATTCATTATCTTGTTTATTACAAGATTAATGTTATAATTATGACAAGATTAATGTCTATTTTATTACTAGTTTTAATGAGTTTAAAACTATAAGTGTATATATATGAACTCGGTGGTTCATATTAGAGAGACTAACAAAATTAGACATTCTCTGGACTCTCATTTTCCTTTGAGAGGAGTACTCTCATATTTACATACTTCATCTTTTTCCTAAATTTATAAACACCAATATATACCCGGTGTAATCTCGGGCGTGAGTGCCATCTCCGGCAGTACACATACTGTTCCGGTTGTTGTACCCTGGGAGACAGACCGTCTGAGAGGAGTCGCGGAATCTGTTTTAAGGGAAGCGTGTTGAACACGTGCCTCAACCAAAAACCGTAAACAATTTTGCTTGTCTTGCAGCGGAGTTTCGATCTCGTAGATGCGGTTGAAGTTTTCAAAGACATTGGCTTTGAATCAAGATTGGTACAATTTAGTTGTATTTTATATTCGTTTATTTAGTTTTTGTAACCGGTATTGTACTAGTTGAATTTCCCACAAATAACGAAAGTCTCGTTATTATTTATTATATATTTTGTAATATATTTTTATTAAAAAGTGAACCTAGTTCCTACAATCTTAAATCTCTTCTCTACGAGGATTTAGGTTCACGAAAGTTAAAATATTTAATGGGTTTTTTGTTAAAATCTTGAAAATATATTTTGGGAAATATTTATTTAGTACAATGTGTCGGATTAATTTTATGATTGGAGTACAATCTTTAATCCGAATACCGGGTTGCAAAACGACTGTTTTGATTCAAGTTTTACAGTTCATGGGTTTTTTGTTCGTGTTTAGATAAAACCGAACATATACAAAATAATATGTATTTCAATAGGTTTTTGAAATACTAAATTTTTTAATGAGCGTATTAGAAAATTTTATTTTGTAACCCCTTACAAATTAAATGTTTGTAACGTTTAATTTATTTTTTAATAAGCTTTTAGTAACCATAATTGTGAGATTAATGTTGGTTTTAAAAGTCTTAAATTTTTATATTTTCTAATTACCATTTTAGAAAGTAATTATTTTATAAAATAACTAGTTTTAATATTTTCTAACGAGCGTGTTAGAAACGTTGTTGAAAGAATAACAAGATTAAAACTTTTAATATCTCTAACTAGCGTGTTAGAATTTTATAGAATAATAAGTTTTAATATCATCCTTTATATCTAATGAGCGTGTTAGATACGATGATTGTATAAATCTAACTTGTTAAAAGACGATTAGATTTTCTAACGAGCGTGCTAGAAAATATACGTTTAGATTTTCTAACGAGCGTGTTAGAAAATATTATTATTTCAAATAATTACCGACGATCGTGTTGGAGATAATTATTTTGGATAATAAACCTTGTAACGGTTTCGTCTAAACTATTAAATTTCTAACGAGCGAGTTAGAAACCGATTTTTCCACATACGTTTAAACGATTTTTATTTGTTTATTTCTAATGAGCGTATTAGAAATAGTTTATATTTTTTTATAAACTTCGAAACAAATTTTGTAATCGATTATTTCTAACGAGGGTGTTAGAAACGATTTAAAGAGTTTGATAGTTGTTTATTTTCTAACGAGCGTGTTGGAAATGATTTAACGACTTTGTCAATTAGTTATTTATAACGAGCGTGTTAGAAAATGATCATTTAAATAAACCAAAAGTGGCTTATGAGAATAAATGTATTCGTTTTATTTCTAACGAGCGTGTTAGAAGCGGTTTACTTTACAAAACCGAATATTTTGAATGTTTGTTAAACATTTAAATTCTAATTAGCATATTAGAACTGGTTATCATACAAACCACTCATTTTTAACGATTGGTAATCGTTATTATCTAACAGCGGTTAGAAATGGTTTGAATATGATAAACCATTTATTAAAACGATGTGTATTCGTTTTATTTTCAAACGAGCGAGTTTGAAATTGTTTTATTTATTAAACTATTATAAGGTTTATTGTCTTGATTTGTAATCAAAACATAAATATATAGTTTAATATTAAAACACTTGCAAAAACGATAAATGTTTTGAACGAATAAAACATGTCTTTGCAAAGTATAACGTCTTGAACCATATAATAGTCTTGGAGAGACTATTTGGTGAAAAACAACTCGATGTTGTTATAAATATAATAAGTTGCTCAACTACTTGTGAGTAGTTAATTGTAAACAACTTTATATTTTTGGACAACTGACGAAACAAGTTATACGTGTTCCATTGAGGGAGTACCTCAAAACATGACAGAACGATGTAATTGCGTTTATTTCGTTCTAAAGTGTTGAAAATAATAACACTTAGGGATTTGATGTTTAGATATCATTTGTGTATCTGTTATTTTGGACTACTAATAAGTTGTCAAAAGGATACACATTTTGATACAAAGTGTAAAAACTAATTTACACGGACACAACGAGCGGGTTGTGATCATGACTTATGTAATAACTCACAAATCAAACATCAAGCGTATAACGAGTTCGTGACAAACATGGTGCATGGTTTGGGATGAAATGCACGAAAACGAGATATGTCATCTAATGTTGAGAGCATCAACATGGAAATGCACATGTAAGTTTTCAAAGAATATAACATATGAAACAAATATATGTTATTATTGTAAATGATTTTAATAAATTTAGAAAATTTATTAATGGAAATTTACAATGGTGATGGACTTGTAGATGCTTCTACCACCATCAATGTTGTTTAAACTATGTGGAGGCTTGGTCCTCAATTTGGGAGAGTATCCCCATACATGGTATTAATGAAACAACAATGTAAATGTATATATCACTATAAGCATATGTGAATGCTTTGTTGTTGAGAGTCAATCTAATTGACTATATCTCAAGACTCGAATGATTTTATACAAAGAACTTTCATCAAAGAGACTTGGATTAAGACTTATGTTTAAATCCTTAGTAAGTCAATGGTGAAGCCTTAGAGATAAAAGGCAAACGAGTTATGATCCTAATGGATGAAGTTAACTATGGTTTTGAGGTCTTCCTAAAACCGATGGTTTTGGAACGGTGAAATAAAATTTCATTATTGTGTCTAAACTAAGAAACGAATGTTCGGAAGAGATAGTGCGTTATCTCTTAAGGCTGTGAAGAATCAGAATGATGCATCTTCTGTTCACATGCTAGAGTATTGTGGTCTAAAGCATGCTAGACTAATACTTGTTAATTTATATGCTCGACGGAGATTAAAATAACTTTAAACATTCAAAATATGTGATGACACAAGAACGATTCTTGTGCTAAACAAAACTATAAATATAACTTCATTAAAATGCAAGCAATGTGGGGGGAGGAGCCATTTAAGAAACAAACCCTTTAGGGTATGTTGAAATGGTATTTGAGAAGTTTTCTCAAAATGAAAGGGAGAACCTTTCATCACCCCATTTGGATGCTATCCAATTACACTTAAATGTGGGGGTGACTTGCATTTGAATGTGGAAATGGTAGTTGAGAAGTTTTCTCAAACTCGAAATGAAAGGGAGAACCTTTCATCACCCCATTTGGATGCTATCCAATTACACTTAAATGTGAGGGTGACTTGCAAAACGCATGACCAAGTGGAGTACACAATGGTTATATGGAGTCAATCGAGTAGATTGGATTCGAATGCTAATTGGTTAGATTCAAAATCTAGTAAGAGGTCAGTCATGACACACCAAAGGCATGGTGAAAACGTGTCTAGCCATGAATTGAGTTTCATGTCATTCTAAAGACAAGGTCATAACTGGATCCAGGTTGAGATCACAAGTTATAAGTCTTATGAATCGACTAAAAGGAAAAAGTGACTAGCAAGTCAAGAACACGTTAGAACAACTGATCTAAATTTAAATTGTCGTTGGTGACTTAGCGAAGTCAAAGATAATTTTGGATCCAACAACCAGTGGGTTGATAACAGATCAGGTTGTGGAATAGGACTATAGCCATGGAAAAAGGGACATGAGGAAAACCTAACCTGGTTGACTGGAGATCCCAAGATGTAGGTTCAATAGGCCAACTTAATCATGAACCGAAGGGTAGTCACTGTGGGGGCGTAGCTAATATATATGTTTATATATAAGCTAGTTTATATGTTTCATATATCCCCCTAAAACTATAAAAGGGTGTTTAAATACATCCTAGTCCATTCCTATAATATTCAGTGACATTGTTGTGAGGTTAAGCATAATATGTGGTTTTATGATTTGTGTAAATCATAGTAAACCATAATGCTTTTAATGATTTAAAGGGAAATCACCTATGTTGGAGAGAAGTGTGGTCGCTTCGAATGGAATTAGGGCATAATTCCTAGAGCTCCCGCAGAACCAGGAAAGTGCTCCATGACCATTATATGACACGATAGTGAGGGGATGGCCCGGCTAGGGAAAGTATTGTGTGAATGTATATTGTCGTTTACACAAATGGGGGGTTGTTCAAGGACATCACGTCTACAAAACCCTAGTAGGCTAAGTATGCATCACAAAGGAAGGTTCAAAGGCTACACCTACCTATCCCGCAATACTCGACTGTCGAGTTTTCATCGGGGAATTTTGTGTGTTTTAATCGATCTCCATTCATGTAGGGGATTTTTGGAAATTTTAGTGAAAATGAGTTTTTCACTAAATATTTTGGACATTAATAATATTTATATATGTGTTGTATAAATAATTATTTATGGGTTTGTGTTCAAACTATGTCCAAATAGAGCTGAGATGAATGAGATATCGAAGCTTGAAGTTGTATGTTTGGAAAAACAAAGATGGGAAAAATGGATTGAGATTTGTCATCTTGTCCCACATAGGTGGAATGACAAAACTTAAAATGGTATATAAGGAGGAGCACTCCTTGAAGACAAACACCAGTGGGGACCCTAAAGGGTGCGGAGCACTCTTACTCGTGCACATATGCGCGCGTGCCGTGGGCTATAGGCACTATGTAGTGCGCTTTGAACTTCGCACACCGCCTTTGTATTTTTGTCCATGAGCGCGTGGTCAGATACATGGCGGGTCCGCTTATGGCGCACCCTTGGGTGGCGTAGGTGGATGCCATGGCGAAGACTGTAAATGGCACATGAGTTTGGATGGCACATGACCAGGTGGCGTCCTGGTATGCGCAATGGCATATGTGTGGCACGCGGGTCAATATGGCGTGGCGTAAGGTCCATGTAGAGTGTTGCATGGATTTGAGGATCAGTTATGGCGCGCGCGCAGGTTACAGTAGTAACTAGGAGCATTGGTCTGCACACCATGCGCATGCGCGGGTTCCATACAATGTGGCGCACGGACTGAAGAGCCACTTCAGGCGCGCGTACATGTCTGCAACGGTAACAGAGCAATTGGCAGGACCTGGTCAAGCTAGCTGTTACAACCCGTTAATTGCGTGTCATGATGAATATGACCGTTTTTGTCTAACCACTTAAGTCCATTAAAGTCATATTCATTATCTTGTTTATTACAAGATTAATGTTATAATTATGACAAGATTAATGTCTATTTTATTACTAGTTTTAATGAGTTTAAAACTATAAGTGTATATATATGAACTCGGTGGTTCATATTAGAGAGACTAACAAAATTAGACATTCTCTGGACTCTCATTTTCCTTTGAGAGGAGTACTCTCATATTTACATACTTCATCTTTTTCCTAAATTTATAAACACCAATATATACCCGGTGTAATCTCGGGCGTGAGTGCCATCTCCGGCAGTACACATACTGTTCCGGTTGTTGTACCCTGGGAGACAGACCGTCTGAGAGAAGGCGCGGAATCTGTTTTAAGGGAAGCGTGTTGAACACGTGCCTCAACCAAAAACCGTCAACAATTTTGCTTGTCTTGCAGCGGAGTTTCGATCTCGTAGATGCGGTTGAAGTTTTCAAAGACATTGGCTTTGAATCAAGATTGGTACAATTTAGTTGTATTTTATATTCGTTTATTTAGTTTTTGTAACCGATATTGTACTAGTTGAATTTCCCACAAATAACGAGAGTCTCGTTATTATATATTTTGTAATATATTTTTATTAAAAAGTGAACCTAGTTCCTACAAGCTGGACTGTTATAAGGAAACAACGCCTTGATCATGTTAAGGCAAGTCTGACCCGAGTTGATTTGATCAGTTTGACGATTTGGGAAACAGGAACGCCATTTCCGGAATTACCGGCAATGTTTGGTTGTCGTTAGAATTTTAGAATAGTTAATCAGAGTGGGGGATCTTTTTGGGCCACTTAATGTTTTAAAGAGTTTGGGGTATTTGGAAATGGTCTAATGCGAGATTATAATAGTTGAACGGAATTGCTAAAACCCATATTTCTTCCCTGGAAAGTTGGAAATCTGAATACGAAGAGGGGCTGGAAATTTTTGTGATTTCATTTAAACAACTTTTGAAATAGGGAAAATTTGGTCCCTAGACTTATAAAATGTTTGAAAACTTATATAAAGGGCATTTTAGTCATTTTGGTAAGATTTAACAAAATTTAACAAGGGTTGGCCTTAGTATTCAACATTGTGTCAAATTAAAACGTTAATACCTGATGTTGCAACAAAAAACTATTGAGTAGATTGATATGAGTTTGGAACTGCATAGTACTGTATGCTTACAAGACTATTTTGATTTCTGACACGAACAAACCCGGGGTTTAAGGGGTGGAAGCCCTACATAAAGGAGTTCCAAGTGCGCGTTGACTGCTTGGCGGGGCCTAGGTGGGTGGTCTTGCTTCTTTCAATGGCAAATGTAATTCGTTTTTCATAGTTGAAAGTGTCCGAGACTTGCGTCAGATGTACATGATTGATAGAAAGTTGTATTGCTGAAATTGATTGTCAGTTACTAGTAGCATCTGATCATTATTGTTATTACTAATTATTGTTAGTAATGTCATTGGTTATAATTTTGATCAATAACAACCTTGGCTTTTAGGAAACTATGGGAGGTCAACACTAATTGGGTGATTCAATTATTTCTCACATACACCAATCATTAGCACCAACTAAAGTAAATATCTGATAACCCCATATTAACTTCAACTCACATACGGTTTCGCGAATTGCAGGGTCGTTTAAACTAAACGTTATGATGGTTCCCCAACTATAACACAAATGTCTTTGGTCTACTTCTTTTACATATTTTTTCAAGAAAAGAAGAACATACTCGTTATGTTTTATCTTTGAATGATACAATTAAAGATTTTTATAGTAACATCAAAAGCCTGAAAGTGATTATACACGATTTCACTACTAGAAAACTGCTATTATTCCTACCAAAATTTCCTACGCATTTCCTACGAACGAAAATGTCGACACATTTCCTACGAAATTCCGATGTACTAGAAAGGGTCTTAGTTTTGTGACCAAAAAAGCGACAAAAAATGACAAATTGGTTTGCGTAGGAGAAGTGTCGGAAAATTCCAACAGATCTCCAACGAAATCTGTGACAAAAAACGACAAATGAACTTACTACACTTAACTATTTTATATTTTTTTTTTAACGTTTATGTGTGTATTTATATGTGTATATGTATATATATATACATGTCCAATATTGTATATTTTTTTACAAATAGTCGCATGTGGAATTTCAGTCATATTTGGAATATTGGATTGTAATAATCCCAACTATTCGTCGTTGGCCGCCAACAGTCCCAACTTCAAAAATAACCACTGGCAGTCCCAACTATTGACATATTGGACACCAATGGACCCTTGTCACACCCCAACCGATGGCGTAAACATTTGGGCGCGGCACTAAGCGAAACATATTGTCAAGGAGAAATCCATAACAACAAATATTACCAAATATTTAACGTTACGTCACATACCATAACATATTAAGTAAAGAAGTTATTACAGACATAGTATCTCAAAGACAAATAAAAACTGTTCTGACAACTCATAAATTATTTAGCTTGTTTCTAGACTCCCCTAGCTTGATTCCACAAAAGCTAGCATAGCACAGTATCCTAAACATCTGTCACATACATTAAAATTAAAGTCAATACACAGAGTGTAAAGGTGAGCATACAAGTTTAATAGTATAATAGTAGCGAAAGCGATTTACGCATAACTAGCATGTAACATGTATAATGTGAAGCAGGTAGGTTATCGACAATGAAATATGCACAGACGTGACTGCGAGTTGTAGAATGCGCAACACATATCACCACTGTGACATGTGAAGAAAATCCCTTAACAACCCCTGTCCACGACAGGTGCTGAGTCCAAACTATAGTACTATCGTTGCTAAGGTGTCAGGAAATAATCACTGTGTAAACATAACATACTAGCATTCATCGAATAACACGTATAACATGCAGAGCGGTCAGCGTATAAAAGTGTTTGCGTTGTGTGTCGATTGTGATTTTGATATAAGTAACGTATGTAACACCCAAAAGTTCTTAAAGAAAAAAGGGATCGAGTATACTCACAGATCGTGTTTAACAAGTAAACACAGTCTTGGATTGAAGGGAGCGCTGAGAGATTAGCATGAACACGGTACGACAGTATGAGCGTTGAACGGTGCGTAAAACGGTGTGTTGGAGTGATATGGGACGGATGGTGATCCGATCAGATGACCTTCCGGACGGATGGCCATTCGCTGGGAGGGTTGTCCGTTTAGGATGTATGTGTTTGTGTATGATGGAACTTTGAAGTTTTCGTTGTAGCACTTTAAAAATCAAGAAGTGTTCCTACAATTCAGGTCATCCGGTCGGATGGCCCTTCGTTGGAAGCTGAACATTCTTGAAATTTTATGAAAGTGTTTAAGTGTTGAAAAGAACTCAAAAGTCATCCGTTCGGATTGTCGTTCGATCGGATAGCGATCCGATCGGAAGGCAATCCGCTTGGCAACCTGTTCGTTTGTAAAACTTGTAAAATCTTGCTAAGTCTAGGAAGTTTTACGATTAAACTGAGAGGGGATGACAACGTGTCAAACAACGGAAACCCCATCATGCCCAAGTCATCTGATCGGATGGGAATCACCCTGTCCGATCAGTAACGGTTCTTGACGGAACTTCATGTTCAACCCGTTAAGTCGGTCATCTCATTGATAGAAATCTGTTCTTAGAGCGGCACTTCACTTAGGGAATGAGCAGAAGGCCTGAACATGTTCGGATCCTATCGGTTTTATGTGAAAAGTTGAGAATGTTTGAAGAAATGTGGAAATCAGTTGGAAAATGTTTAGATTGTGTCGAAATCAGTGTTTAAACATAATAGAAATCCTTTGGATCGGAGTTGTTCTTGGTGGAATGAGGTCACACTTTGGTGTTCTTGAGAACCCACGATGACATCATCCTAAAACAGCCCAAATCCACCGATTTCATGGTAAAAAGTTAAGATTTGATGGTGAAAATGATGAGAAAGTGTGTGTAGATGATAGAAGTACAAGATTTGAGGTAGAAACTTACAAGAATCACGAGGAATCGAGAGAAAATAGGCCGAGAGTGTGCTATTTATAGGCAAGAAAGGAGAAAAGGCGGTGCAGAGATAGGGTCAGAGGGCCTTCCGATCGGATGGCCACCCGATCGGATGGTCATCTGGAAGGATGACCATTCGATCGAATGGTCCTTCGATCGGATGGCTTTTGGCAGTTGGTTCCCGACTTTTTGTTTCGTGCATTGATCGTTGCGATGCGTTGCGTTGCGTTGTGAGTAAGCGATGCGATAGTATTACACACTAGTTACACAAATAATATAACTACTATTAATCCACAAAAGTAAACCTTAGATTTCGAGTTCGAGATGAGATTGCGTTGTGATAGAGTTGCGATTGCGTTTTCGAAAAATAACCTCAAACAAATATAACATGCACAAGTAACACATAATAGCACACACACGTAAAACAATATCCATAACCTGTAATTCGAGTTGCAATGTGATAGCATTTAGTAGATTTGCGTTTAGTTATCTTTATCGCATTGTTACTTCCACATAATACAACTAACAAGTGTAAATTAAAGTATCGATTATCTAGATTTGAAAGTACAAGCAATAATTAAGTCAAGAATGACAGATCCAATTAGCAATCTTTTCTTCCTTTGACTTGACTTTGACTTTGTTGGATCGTTGTGCGACCTAAACGAGTCGTTCAGAAGAGTTTTAATCCATATCAAAGGCGGAATCAATGATATAGACTTGATTACAGCTTGATTCTTCCTAATTATCTTCTTTTTATTGAATTCAAAGCTTTACAGATCAATTGACAAATTGGCAGCACCTCGGCTCTGAAATCCGAATCGTTACAAATGATGAACCAGGCTCAGGTATTTATAGACCAGTCATTCCGCACGAAACAGTTTAATACGAAATGGTCATTTCGTACAAAATGGCAAAACCATTTCGTGCGAAATGGAAACACCTCATTTCGTACGAAATAGACACATCTCCTATTTCGTGCGAAATGCCCACTAAACATATAAAACCTAATTTCCAACCTACTGAGCACTGGTTTATCCTATCTAGACACAAGACTCGATAAAGACGAAGTTAACAGACATTTATGCACCAACAGACTCCCCCTTGGATGTTGACGAAGTCTTTGGCATCGAGTCTTCAGTCTTTTCTTTCTTTCTGCTCTTTCCAAATTGTTTGACACTGTAAGCATCCTTCAATCTCTATCAGCATCAGCAGCTAGCACTCGAACTTGACTTTGACAAACTACAAACTCCCCCTTGAATGTTGATCTAGAATCTGTTAGACTCTCCCTCTCAATAAGCTGGGATAGAAATCTGGTTCAAGCTTTGTTCAGAGTTAGCCACGGGGATCTCGCTTTGCTGCTTTCATAGGATCAAACCTGTTCCCTGCTTCTCAGAAATTTGACATTACAATCTATTCTCCTTTTTGACTTTATTAGTATTTATCAGTTTTAATAATCCCCTTAAGTATCTAGGTCCAAGTTAATGACTCTACGCACTTAATTTTTCTACCAAGTCCAACTTAATGACCTTGGTAGATCTGAAACGAAACAAAACTGACTTTTATTCAACATAGTTCAAAAACATTTTTCTTGAAAATCACAAGTATCAACTTAATGAACTTGTTTTGACTTTCCATTTTTCACAAGTTTAACATATTAAGCTCCCAACTCTTCTGTCCAGCTCAGAAACTTCCTGCATCTTCTTCAAACTATGAGTCTGAAGATCAGCTTTCCACTTTGGTTTGTCGAAAAATAAAGCAGAAATGTAAAATCTTTTTGGATTTTGAATAAAGTTTCTATACTAGAATGCTAAACAGAAATGAAATGCAGTAAATGTAAACTATTTACAAACATATTTTGGTGAGCGTGTTAGGAAATCATATCAGCTGTCGACAAGTCACAAGTACCGTTAAGCTTTGATTTCATATTCAGAATTAAACAATTCGCTTAGATTGTCGATATACTGATTCACTTAAGTTCTCACACAAATTTCAATTTGTCCAGGATACGAATTAGGTGTATTAAGAACTTAAACTCATTCATGTGTCCCACCTCTTGAATATACTCCCGTATCCAGATCCCAATATTTAGTCTTACAGGTGAGTATACCACAGATGATATATGTAAAGGGTTAAATGCGAGGGCCATGAGAGCTCAGGCTATTGCTTCCGCAAAATCAGAGAGATGATGGCTTCGACTTTAGGTGTGTTCCCTTTAGAGAATCTTTTTTACAACAACATATGATTAGCATTTTTCAATGTTTCATCATTTTTTATGCTGAGGGGGGTGCTATTTTTCAAGCAAGCGAAAAGTATTATACGGGGACTAGGCCATTGCTTCCGCAAAATCAGAAGTCCCGGGATAATACCCCATATATCACTGAGCATAAAGACCTAGTATTTCAGAAAGAGGGGTCCTTCAAACAAGATTTCAGGGGTTACCTATATATCCAAGTAGTGTTCCCCACGAAAAAGCAAGTAATGATTTAGGTTTATATCCCGAACAAACCTACTAAATGTGTAAAAATCTGCCTGCATGTCATCAGCGAGACTGTTTAACACTTTTAAACTTTCCATTTCTTTAGCATACTGCAACTGTCAAGCTGATGTACTATCATTTTCCCTTTTTACACAAGCTCTTTTTCGGTTTTCTATTGTTCTTGTATTTTGAAAATATCTCATGTTTTTGGAATTTAGAATTTTTTTACTGTTTTTGTATTTTCTGAAAATATTAACCTACCTCCCCCTAAATACCAAAACAAGTAAAAAATTGACAAACCATTGCAGATTGCTTCTCAACATCATCTACAGTGGTACCTTCATCTATGCCAACAATCTCCTCCAACACCGATAAAAGCTTCATACCGTTCAGTTTTAAAAGATATTAAAAATGGATTTTATCAAACGCTTTGGTATGTAAATCAGCTTTTTGTTCGTCAGTGTGGATTTTCTCAATTCGTATCAACTTCTTCTCGAAACAATCTCAGATGAAGTGATGACGAATTTCAATGCGTTTCGTTTTAGCGTGATGAACAGGATTTTTTGTAATATTTATTGCTGCCTCATTATCAACAAAGATAGGGGTGTTAAGAAATTGCAAACCGTAGTCTCTCATCTGTTGCTGGATCCACAAGATCTGAGAGCAGCAGCTGCTAGCAGATACATATTCGGCTTCACATGTGGATAAAGCGACAGAGGTCTGCATTTTGCATTGCCAGGTGACCAATCGTGGTCCGAAAAACTGGCACCCCGCTGTTGTTGACTTAGCGTTAACTTTGCAGCATCCGAAATCAGAATCAGAATACCCTTCGAGCGTGAAATTGCCTTCTCTTGGATACCACAACCCCAGTGATGGAGTTCCTTTCGATAGCGTAATATCCGTTTCACAATCACCATATGCGAAGCTCTGGGGCTTGACTGAAACCGCACTGTGAGGCAGGTTGGATACATGATATCGGGTCTTGAAGCTGTCAAGTACATCAGCGATCCGATCATGGAATGATACATCGTTTCATCTACCTTCTCTCCGGTGAGATCAGGGTTTATCCCATGATTCGTCGCTAATGGGGTGGAAGCTGGAGTAGTCCCGGACATCCCAAATTTCCCTAAGATATCATGAACATACTTCGTCTGATGTATGAATATTCCCTCGGGTAGTTGATCAACCTGAAGTCCCAAGAAGAATTTGATCTCACCCATCGATGACATTTCAAATTTTTGCTTCATAACTCTTTCAAAATCTTTGCACAGATTTTCATTTGTTGACCCAAATATGATGTCGTCCACGTATATCTGAACTATCAGAAGATGTCCGTCGACTTCTTTGGTGAAGAGAGTGGCATCCAATTTTCCACGGATGAAGCTGTTGGCAAGCAGATGTTGAGACAATGTCTCGTACCAGGCCCTCGGTGCTTGGTGTAAACCATACAACGCTTTATCCAGTAAATTGACCGGTGGCTGTCCGACATATACCTCCTCTTTTACCTTCCCGTAGAGAAAAGCCGATTTAACATCTAACTGATAAACTTTAAATCCTTTCCAAGATGCAAATGCTAGGAAGATTCTGATCGCCTCAAGTCTAGCAACCGGAGCATACACTTCAGTGAAATCTATACCCTCCTGCTGACTAAAGCCCTGGACTACGAGTCGAGCTTTGTTGCGAATAATAATCCCTCGATCATCCCTCTTGCACTTGAACACCCACTTGGTGTTTATCTTCCTGTGATCATCAGGCAAGTCTACCAATTTCCACACTCCTAATTTCTCAAACTGACTCAGCTCCTCTTGCATCGCGTTGACCCAATAATCTTCAGTTAGTGCTTCCTTATATGTTCTCGGCTCAATCTGCGAAATAAAAAAACTAAGTGAAAACCCTGTTTGTAACGGAGCAACTGTAGAATAAAAACAAGTAAGGCCTTGGTCAATTTGTCGTCTTGTCCGGACGCCTGATTGCAATTCTCCAATAATCAGCTCTTCTGGATGGTACGAAAGAGTTCTCGGCATCACCTCGCCTGGAACATCTACCTCGCCTTCCAAATTTGTGACATTCTGATTTGCACCTTGTTCACTGACTGAAATTGTTTGACTTGAAATCTGGATCTGCTCCCCCTCAGAATCTGAATCACCACGATCGAATATAGGCCTGTCATCAAATTCTAGAATATCGTTGACTGCCGTCTGATTGTCAGGAGATTGCTGAATATCATCATGTTCTCCAGCATTACTAGGACCAGCTTCATCGTCATTGGAGGCTCGATAATGACGTCTAGATGACTCAGCTGGGAATCTTTCTTGTGATGCTTCATATTCTCTCAGAATATCCAACTCGTCAAAGAAATCTGGTTCTTCTTCTATGTCGAATGAATCCCACAGAGTATCATAATTAAAATGCCATGAGTCGCCGGGATTCTGAGGTGGCATAGTATAACTTTGACACTCAACATTATGTGCTTCGATGATCCGCTCCAAGCTTGGAACAAAGACTCATTTCAATGGACTTGCATAACCCACGAAAATTCCTTCAATGCTCTTTGCACCAAATTTACCATAAGGTTCTAGAACTGTACAGGGATACCCAAACGGTTCCAGATACTTCAGGTTAGGTTTGCGATTGTTGATCAGCTCGAAACATGTCTTGTTGAATTTCTTCACTGTAAGAACCCGGTTGAGTGTATAGCAAGCGGCTGACACTGCTTCTGCCCAAAAGTTAACAGGTAATTTCGAATCAGCAAGCATCATCCTGGCCGTTTCAATTAGTGTCCTGTTCTTTCTTTCAGCTACTCCATTTTGTTGCGGAGTATAAGGAGCACTAAATTCTTGCAATATACCTCTCTCATCACAATATTCTTCCATCTTGTTGTTTTTAAACTCAGTACCGTTGTCACTCCTGATTCTTCTGATTCGAGTTTGGTACAAGTTTTCAATTTTTTTGAACAACGTTCATCAAACTTTCAAATGTCTCATCCTTTGTCTTCAGAAATGATACCCACGAAAATCTCGAGTAATCATCTGTTACTACTAGACAATAGAGATCACCAGTTATGCTTTTGACATTCACTGGACCAAAAAGATCCATATGAAGTCTCTCTAACGGTCTCGAGACTGAGTTTTCCTTCTTCCCAGGGTGAGATTTCTTTCTCTGTTTGCCTTTGACACAACTAATACACTCCCCCTCAATATGAAAACCTTTCACATGAACACCAGTTATTAAGTCGTTATGCACAAGGTGATTCATTTTTCGTAAGTGAATATGGCCCATCTTTCGATGTCACAATTTCGATTCTTTTTCCGTTGCTCTTGACATAAAACAGTGAGCATGACCCATGGTAGTAGTTGCTACACTCATATCCAACACGTACAGATCATTGACTCTAGGTGCTCTCATGATAACCCACTCTTCGGGAACAACAAATCCTGGTTTCAATATCAAACATCCCTTATCCGTAAAGTGCGTTGTATACATACGATCACATATCTGAGAAATGCTCAGAAGATTGTTTTCAAGCTCGGTGATGTAGTTTACTCTTTCAAACGTGACAATACCATTCGATAAAGTTCCTTCACCAACTATTTGACCACCTTGATTGCCTGCAAATCCCACATATCCTCCATTAAACCCTCGAACATCGTACAGTAAGGTCTTCTTCCCCGTCATGTGCCGAGAAGCTCCACTATCCATAATCCAACGTGAAACGGATCTTGGAAGCTCCTGCACATATTACAAACACTTAGTTAGATTTTGATGCCACCCAAGCCTCTTTTGACTCAGGTAGCTTGACTTTTAGGTGAGTTTTTGCAGTGTATAGTGGCGGAAAATTCTTGTCATTCATCGTTAAGCTCTCTTCAGACCCAATCTCAACCTCTTTGTATAGAAAGAAATCATTTTTAGGAGGTTGACCAGATGATTGGTCTTTCTTTGGTACATACTTCTTCTCAGAAGTAGTAGACTTTTGTTCCTCAAGTTTCTTATAGCAATCCAAAGGAACATTCATCTTTACCGGAGTGGTAGAGGATGATTGTTTTTTCATCTCAGAAACCTTTGGTTTTGGAGAACTTGATTTCTTTTCAACTGATTTTGGCTTCCATGCTTGTTGAGGCGAAGCAACCCGTTTGTAAAATTTATCAGTGTTAGTTACCACATTCTTTACAGGTTTAGTTTTGAATTTGGTGTTTTTATTTTTCAAAACTTTCTTCTCAACAATCATTGGAGCTTTGCCTTTTGTATCAGCTTTCCTTTTCTGACTCTCAACAACTTCAGACTTAGGCTTTAAGTTGGTGCACTTTCATGCAATATGTCCAACTTTGTTGCACTTGAAGCATGTACGAGTATCAGCTACCCGACTTTTGCCTTCGGTCTGAGGCTGTGAGGCCTTTTCTTCAAAAAACTCTTCATTTGATTTTGAAAAAATCTCAGATTCTTGCACGGAATGAGAACTCGAGCTTTTTACAAACACCTTTTTCTTAACAAACTTCTTGTTTTGAAAGTTCCTTTTTTTTATAATTTTTACCACCCTTATAACCACCCGACCATTTGTTTTGAATGTTGTTAGAAAAACGCGGCAGTACAACAGGTTTTTTGTAGTAAGTTTTATCCTTTTCAAAATTTAATTGCCTTTTGGAATGTTTCAAACCTTCGATCTCAGACACATCAATCTCAACCAGCTTAAAAACATTTTTCAATTTGTCAACATTCACATTTTCCAAAGGAAATTCAAGATCCGAATACAACTTATCCGATCCTGACATCTTGTACATCACAAGATTAGGTTCTTCACTTAAGTTGTTTTTGGATGTTGATTTCCGAATATATTTGTCCAAGAAACATTCTTCATCCTCAGTTGAGTCACTTTCAGATTTCAAAACACTTTCAACCATGCTTTTAACAACTTCGGACTGAACACTGTCTTCATCGGATGATGAAGTGAATGTGACGTCGATTGATTCTGGAAGTTTAACCTCATTTGTTTCATTATCATTAACCAACCCGGACTTTTTCTTTGAGAAATTATTTAATACTGGCGGTGGAACCTGATGATATCCAACCCCAGTTCTGTCCGAATAAACATCTTCGTCAGCTTTGTTCTTCCCGATTGGTTTAGGAACAATATATTTAAGAACAAAACTTGCGGAGTTGTAACTGTTGAGTTTCAGATTGATGCGTTCATTTTCAATCTTAGCTTCTTGAACCTGAAGCTTTAGATTAGCAATTTCATCCAACTGTTGGTTGATTTGCCTCTCTTTCGACTGAAGTACTCCTTTCAGTTGAAGGTTTTCTTTAAATGTTTTATCATTTCTTTCATCAGAATCTTTTACCGTTCTTTTTAACTTCTCGTAATTTTCAGAAAGTTGACGGTTTTCAAGAATTAACTTTTCGTTTTCTTTCCTGATTTGTTCTACGTCAATTTTATCTTTTTCAAGTTTATCAGTTAATTCTTTTAATCTGTCATTTGAAGCCTTTACCAACTTATCATGATTTAAAATCTGATTTTCAACTTCTCTGACTCTTTCTGTCAGCTCTTCACTCTTTTTACCATTGAGGTAAGCAAGTGTACTACAAACCTTGCAGTCTTTCATGCAATTTTTGCAGTCGCTTTCAATTTTGGCTTTCTTACCTGACTCGTTGGTTGAATCATTAGAACTGACCTTGCTTTTAGACTCAGTTCCAGACTCAGAAACTACCTCTAACTCTTTCGCTGCAAGCACTTTGTCAGCCATTTTCTTCAGGTTATCTGTAGTGAACTCTTTGGTCGTGTCTATAATCCCATCATCGACCTTCTTTGACTGTAGCTCCTTTTCTTTCTCTTCATCACTTCCCCACCACAATCTTTGATTTGCTTCTTCCTCTTCTGTAATTTGCTCAATCAGAGTCTCGACAAGAAGTGTTGATGGTTCCACAAGTATATTTCCCTTTGGATCCAAATAGCATTCTCTGTCAGCGTCCCATCTCTTCGCACTTTTTGCCTCTTTCCATGCACGAAAATGTCTGTCATTCATTGTTAAGGCTAACATTTTTCTGTTGACATATTTTACTTCTTCCGATCGGGTATCTTTCTAAGGAAAAATTTTTGCCGTGAAGGCATATCCCACTGCGTCTTCTTCTGGTAACACGTCACTCCAATCATATCCCTCATCATCATGGATAACAGCTAATGCTCTTGACTTTTCTTTGGGAGCATCTTCTATCTGCTTCATTCTTGGAGATTCTGCTTTGTTTTGATGATAGATGGCTCTTTTGTAATAATCTTCACGGAAAGGGTTGGTTGTTTCATCAGCGGCTGCATTTAGACATTCTCGTTTAAAATGCCCCTTTTGCTTGCATTTAAAGCATGTACCCTTCGATTTATCAAAACCTAGCTTCGTTGAAGGTCCACCAATGGAATGTCTGCCTGTTCTCTCCATGAATCTTTGAGCCCTTCTGACTGCACTCGCCATACACCATCTTATATCAATTAACTCCATCTCCTCAGGGTCTATTTGATCATAATCTTCCTTGGTGAGATTGGTGTTTCCGATCTTTCCTGCAACAAGGCTTTCATAAGATTCCAAGACAGATGCCAAAAACACCATTTGTTGCTTGGCGGATTCTTCACTGAAGTTTTGTGCATTTTTTAGATCAACAGCAATATTGCACTGGAACAAATATTTCGGAACTGATTGACTTGAAGATTTTGAAGATGATCCTCCATGATAACCACTGCTTGGACTTTCTTGATTTGACATATTTGAATTTTCTGCTGAGAAGGCAGTCTTCGGGGACACAGTTTTAGGAATCATACTTCCTCGATAATATAAGTCAACATTTTGCTGATACGAGGAATTGTTGACTTTGTTCGTTTTCCTGATCTCCAATTCATGACTTTCCAACCTTTCGATTAGTAAATCAACTGTCAGATCAGTCGACTTCACTATGTTCTTTATCATTAAAGCAAAGTATTGCCAGTCTTTCTCATCAGGCAGTGAGTCAAACAGCTTATCAACCAATTCTTCCTTAGAATACACAATATCATATCTTGCAAGTTCCAGCTTTAAGTAACCAAATCTTTCTATCATCTTTGACACACTCTCATTTTTCAAACACCCAAACAGATCGAATTCTTTTCTCAATAGCTTTTTCTTCTTTTTAACAATTTCAGCACCACCTACACACTTTATCTTTAATTTCTCCCATAGATCTCTGGAATCTTTGTATTCAATCAATGATATAATATCATCTCTCACTGATTGATGAAGTAAAGCGATGCATTTCTGTTCCGCAATGAAATTCTCTTGTGGAGTATCCGTTAAGTTCTCGTAGTCAGTTCTTCCGATGTTAAAACCACTTTTCATGCTCTTCCAACTTAGGTATGCAAATGCCTGTAGCCATTCCTCAAATCTGCTAGCCCATCGGTTGTAGTCCTCTATGGCCATTAGCTTGGGCGGTTTGTTGTAGGTGCCGTAGGCATTATCAACACTCAAAGAATCAGCAATGGTTTTCTTCGGAGTCGGATTTGGTGCATTTTCATTTGTGTTGATTGTTGTATCATCTCCTGTGCTTCCAGTGTAAGCAAAAGCGTCACTGAACGGATTCAGAAAATCATCCATTTTCAAGTACCTGAAACAATCAACAAACACTTAGAAAAAAATTTTGTGCTTTGAGAAACAATTTCAAACGAAATGGATTCAAGCGAAATGAATCAATCTTCAAATGAAATGAGTCTCAATCGAAATGATCTTCACGTGAAATGACTTTCAAACGAAATGCCAACTTGGTGCGAAATGGTAATCTTTCAAGCGAAATGACTATTTCGTGCGGAATAGTCAAACAAAATCACACTCTTCAAGCGAAATAGTCCTCTGGTACGAAATGGAAGTCTATTTCGTACGAAATGAAATTCAAAAGGTTGATTCCGTGAGAAATAAGGTTCATAAAATTGATTCCGTGCGAAATGAAGATCCTGATGTTGATTTCGTGCGAAATGAAGTTCCAGATGTTGATTTCGTGCGAAATCAAATGTTGATTTCGTGCGGAATGATGATGACGTCACACTGTCGGCCAAGATTTTGTCAAATTGATCCTGTTTTACATCGAATTTAGGTCCAATTCTTTCAAGGATTCGTTAAAACTGTATTTCGCGTGTAATGTGTGAAAATTAGTCCATTTTAACCATAAAAACTCCGTTAATTTTGAAAAATATGAGTAGAAGTGAAAAATTTCGGTGAAAACAAGCTGAATCGGTATGAACTCTTCCTCTTGAGCTCTGATACCACATGTTGGATCGTTGTGCGACCTAAACGAGTCGTTCAGAAGAGTTTTAATCCATATCAAAGGCGGAATCAATGATATAGACTTGATTACAGCTTGATTCTTCCTAATTATCTTCTTTTTATTGAATTCAAAGCTTTACAGATCAATTGACGAATTGGCAGCACCTCGGCTCTGAAATCCGAATCGTTACAAATGATGAACCAGGCTCAGGTATTTATAGACCAGTCATTCCGCATGAAACAGTTTCATACGGAATGGTCATTTCGTACGAAATGGCAAAACCATTTCGTGCGAAATGGCAAAAGCATTTCGTGCGAAATGGAAACACCTCATTTCGTACGAAATAGACACATCTCCTATTTTGTGCGAAATGCCCACTAAACATATAAAACCTAATTTCCAACCTACTGAGCACTGGTTTATCTTATCTAGACACAAGACTCGATAAAGACGAAGTTAACAGACATTTATGCACCAACAGACTTGTACTTTGACTTTAACTTCGAAAGTCGGGTTGTTACAACCTCCCCTACTTTAGGAAATTTCGCCCTGAAATTTAAGGCGCATGCGTAACAAACAGTTATGGATACTTAGCCTTCATATCACTCTCGAGTTCCCAGGTGAACTCGGCGCCGCGTTTGCCTTCCCAGCGGACCTTCACAATGGGAATGTGTGAGCGTTGGAGTTTCTTGGTCTCTCGGTCCATGATCTCGACTGGTTTATCCACGAAGTGTAATATTTCGTCCACTTGTAGATCCTCAAGAGGGACATGTAAATCATGGTCGGCTAGACACTTTTTGAGGTTCAAAACATGGAAAGTCGGATGTACATTGCTAAGTTCCTCCGGTAGTTCGAGTCTATAGGCCACTTTGCCAATTCTTTCCAGAATTTTAAAGGGTCCAACATATCGAGGCGCGAGCTTTCCTTTCTTGCAGAATCTAATCACCCCCTTCCAAGGTGCAACCTTTAGGAGCACGTGATCGCCAATGTCAAATTCAAGGGGCTTGCGGCACTATCGGCGTAACTCTTTTGACGACTCCGAGCTTTCAGGAGATTGTCTCGAATTTGGAGGATCTTGTCAGTCATTTCTTGCAATAACTCATGACAGGTAATTTGTGCATCCTCGTTCTCGTGCCATACATTAGGCGATCGACATTTTCTTCCGTATAATGCCTCAAATGGTGCCATTTGAATGCTAGAGTGATAACTGTTATTGTACGAGAATTCGACTAAAGGTAAATGCGAATCCCAATTACCACCGAAATCTATAACACACGAGCGAAGCATGTCTTCAAGGGTACGAATCGTGCGTTCAGTCTGACCGTCGGTCTGGGATGGAAAGCAGTACTAAGATTGAGAGTAGTACCAAGGGCAGATTGAAAGGTTTCCCATAGGCGCGAAGTGAATCGACCATCGTGGTTAGAAATGATGTCACGAGGTGTCCCGTGTCAACAAATGACTTCGTCGGTGTAGATCCGTGCTAATCGTTCTACCTTGTAGTCTTCCCATATCGGTAGAAAGTGGGCGGATTTGGTGAGACGATCAATGATAACCCAGATGCTATCGTGACCTGATGGCGTGCGCGGAAGTTTCGTGATGAAGTCCATAGCTATACTCTCCCATTTCCACATAGGGATATCGGGTTGCACGAGTAAGCCAGATGGGCGTTGATAGAATAAACCAGTACAATCTATCTATCTTCCTTTTGTAGAGACAAGGCCGGCCCTGAGAATTTATGTATCCTGTTCGAGCTCGAAAAAACGTGCCCTTTGACCTTAACGAAATTGGGTATTGGATTCATTAAAGGTTTAAACCTAATGCAAATCTGCTAATAACTAATCTAAATCACAAGAATAGTTTTGTAAGTGGACCTATTTTGGTGTTTGTATGGATATATCATATTAATTTTTTTATATATATACATATCGGATTTTTTTTAAATAATGGGCCCTGGCCAGTGGTCCTCCCGCCCACCCCAGGGCCGCCCATGTGGAGAGAAATGGTAAGATGCCATTTCTTCTTTCAAATAAAATGTACCATTCTTGCAAATATGAGAGTGTTGTTCCATCAATGTGCCTAATTCCACAGTGCTTATCATCATGTTTTTAGTGTTGTCTAGCATTGAATTAAAAGAAATATAATTAATGCATCAATATCAATTATGTGTCCTCTACAGGGATCCACATAATTGAATCATGAATCATGTTATAAGTAAGCATGTGACTTGACTTTATTCGCTCATAATCAACTTCTCATGATCAAGAAAGTTTGTATATTCCTATCTAGTGACGCATATCAGAAGCACAAAAGATAAACATTGATAGATTCTCAAGAAGTTTGATATAAAGCTCAATGCTCAAAACCATTGCATGAGGTAAATTATGTTATAAATTTGGAAGGTATTTCCATATTTTCGAAATTACAAAATACGAACTAAATAAAAAATAAAACCCAATTTAACGCATAAATTATGTTAATCAGGAAATTATGCATTTAGACTAAAAAAGGAAAGAATATGATTGAATATTGCCGAAATTGGGGAAAAATCTTGAGTATGAAATTTCGGTCTAAGGCATTGCCACAATATCCAGCTCATCCTACTTTTGGCCTCGTAATTCCGTTTGTAGCCTAAGCATTTCTCTTACCTAGTCAGTCGAGGTAAGAGTTTGCTAACTCTTTGACAAACTCCACATCATTTTGCCTTTTGGAACCCTTATATGGGGGTATACTTGTTAATGGACTTGTCATGTGACAATGAGAGAAATGTTAATTATGTGTGATCTTTGCCACATCTATTCATAGCCAACTTGTTTTGGATCTAAGGTCATGAAATTTAAACCACTTAGTCATGACTAGTTTCAATCTCATTCAGAACATTCATGGTGTACATTAAGTGGCAAGTCATTTCACCCCTTTAATTTCCTGCGAATTCATAGACAATTGAAACATGAGCTATTGATAAAGTTAATCCTGTCACTTTATGATAATGTCGATCTATAAATAGCCCTAAACCACAAAACCAACAATATTTGTTTAGCAACTTATTTATCTACTAATATTCATAACAATAATAATAACAACAAACAATATTAGCGAAAATTATTCATATGACAACATAATACGAAAATTGAGCATTCGTTGTAGATGTTCTATGTATTTTGTATAATTTTGTATATTTTAGGTGTCATTTTTAGTAGTTTTTAACTTGTATTTATTGGTTTATGATCTTGGAGGGGCGTAAAAGGAGCAAAAAAAGGAAAAACCACGAAGAAACGAGCATCTAGGAGAAAACAATGAAGAAAGGGATTAAAAAAATGAAAAATCCTGGTTTGTACATGTAACACCCCGACCGCGTAAAACAACAAACCGCGGCGGAAACGTTAGGGAGTCACGTCACAGGATAAATTGTTTCATAACATATGGCAATTGAAGTTTCGTTTTATTGATTAAGTATGTTACATTGTCTTGGAAATAGAAACAAATAAACAGTACAATTGTCTTTCATATTTTATAATCACTAAGGCTCGCGTCCCATCCTATGTGAAACATGATCATAACATCAAACAACAGCTCCTGAAACATATGTGAAAAGAAAATCAGTATAAAAAGTTGGCGAGTACATAGGTTTTGTGAGTATGTCAAATTCATGGCTTTAATACATATTGCAATACCTCGTCCGACTACGAGAGTCGATAAGTTAAAACTTTGTATCAAAAGTGTTTGATATTGCAATATAATTAACCAACTAAAACATGTTAGTTAAAGTTTATGAAAACCTTGTTGCCATGAATCTTGACGAAAACAATTCTTTTGCAAAACAAGTAGTAAATCGATTTAAAAGAAACCTTCGTATGGTTTATATCTTTAAGTAAACATCGTTGCGTGACATGTTTTGAAAACATTTGTCCAAGTGATCTAGATAACGCTACAACGTGCAATATGATAAAATCACTTATATATAGGAAGTACCAGCGGCGTATCCACCATGCTTTTATCACATTACACCCGTCTTGTTATCTAATCACATACCATAAACCAATCGTCCAAATCATTCGTGTTATCAATCGTCCGTGTTATAAAACCAATCGTCAATCGTCCGTGTTATAAAACCAATCGTCCATCGT
This sequence comes from Helianthus tuberosus, assembly GCA_030545235.1. Taxonomy (NCBI): domain Eukaryota; kingdom Viridiplantae; phylum Streptophyta; class Magnoliopsida; order Asterales; family Asteraceae; genus Helianthus; species Helianthus tuberosus. Next base: position 31,894,801 of record CM060436.1, read on the forward strand.
CCGTGTTGTAAACCAAGCGTCAATCATCCGTGTTTTAATTGTGAAAACTTTTGGTCGTTCTTATTGAATACATTCAAACCTGTGTGACTCGACTATACCACCTAAGGGGTATCTTTATATCGACTAACAAACCACCAAAGGGTTTGTTAAAATAACAGCAACTGTCGTTCCCCAAACTACCCACCAAATCCAGTGAATAGTCTAGTAACGGGATTGTCAGTCCTATGGTACCAAAACATACTACAGGTCAGCTCGGCTAAAGCTAATGAATGTCATTCGTGTTATGGATAACGCACCAACAAGTTCGTTCACATTATTGAAATCGTCGTGTTTTATATAAACCATAGTCTTTGATTTTGAAAACTTGAAAAGTAGTTTGGCACATACGAGTCACCCCAAAACAATTGAAAGCATAAAATAGGGGAACTATGTACTCACTTGGGATTGCAAAGAGTCCTTGATCAATAGAAGAAACAAAGTTCAAGTGCGTCCTAGTGTGTTGGATACTATGTTAGTGTAACGGGATATAAATCGGCGAATCGGGTAGAATGAGGTCTTATAAACCAAATGAGTATTGGAACTCATGTGATATGGTTTAACAAATTCAACATTCTGATTTGGAAGTGATCCTAAGTGCTTTTGACCCGTTATGACTCGTTAAAGTAGTTTACGCTGCTTTAACTTGTCATTTGCGTAAACGCGTGTTTGGATGGTTAAACATGTCCTATGATAAGTCTTAAATGCCCAAACATGTTTGAAAATGTTATAACATCAGTTTATATGTCAAAAAGTTGGTTACATATGCCTAGAATTGATTTATGCGCAAAAAGGGGCATTTTGGTCATTTTTAGGCATATTACAATCGACTTATCATACCACTAACCAAACGACGTGACCATAAGGTATAACCTCAGGAAGTTATTCTCTATACAACTATGGTCACAAATATGTGTTTGGTCGGATCCTAAGATCGACCAAACGGGTCGGATTCGAAAGTCAAAGCGGTGGTCAAACCGCTCGACTTACGACCCTAAATAAGCACTAAACTAGAAGTTACGAGTTAGACATGTCGAAACATGTCTAACTAAGTTGCAAAACCGATTTGTTATCAAAACTTAGTGTTTTGATACCCGAAAATAGTTCCGTCGTAAAATGCACTTAATGTGCATTTTTGACCGAAATTTTGACTCATCACTTCGACTAGTAAACGTGGTAATCATAAGGTGCAATCGCTAGGGATTATAACCTTCGTGATTACGATCATGTTGCAAAGTTCAATTGAACTTTGACTTGACCAATTTTGGTTAGAACCGAAAGTCAAACAGAAAGTCAACTGTTTGACTTTTAGCTCAAAATAGCTAAAATAAACTAACAAGACTAGGATAGAATACTTACTTGTGTTCTAGGATGTCAAAAAACTCAGTAGGAGTCCTCCAATGGGAAGCAGACTCTAATTAGAGCAGATAGAGATGAAGAAATGAAATGAGCAAGGAATTTGGCTTGAAAAGCTTGCTATTTATAGCAATTGGAAGGAGTTTAGATCATGCCAAGTGTCCTAATAGGTGGCAAGGATCTAAGGAGATGATCACAAGTGTTGAAATCTGCTTAAAATGCTTGATCATCACACATCTTCAGTGGCGGATCCAGGATATTTTTTCAATGGGTTCACTTTTTCAGGTGCTCGAATTTCGGTCAATTCGACGTCAGTTTTTTCGGGTCGGGTCGGGCTTTAAAACTAAACTCACCTTTTTTTTTCTTATGATGCTTCAAAGCATTCCTATCCCATTATCTATCATCTTCATCTCTAAAAGACACGTTTCTCTAAATTGATTTGTAATAAACTTTTCCCGAACGAATTCGAATCATCGAAAAATGGTCATTTTAGTTCGAGTTACGCAAAATCTATACATGATAAGGAAGCATAAAAGGGTGAACTAATAAGCATTTATTTGAGCCGATTCCAACTACAACATCATCAAGAAAACTAAAATGATTTTTCAAGTACTCAACAAAAAAAACTCAGCCAAATTCAACTAACAAAGTATAAACTAAAAACCAAATTCAAGTTTCAACAAATTTAACATTAATAATCATTGAAAGTCTACAAAGATTAGCCGGTTGTCATTGTCATGAACAATTTCTCAATAGATGATTGAAACTACAAACATTAGTAATTAAACTACCAAATTCAAGTTTAAAACCCAATTTCAAAACCTGTTAATCACTGATGTAATCAAAATTAACTACCAAATTCAAGTTTAAAAACCCAAATTCAAGTTTAACTACCAAAGTTAACTACCAAATTGACAAATTCAGATGTATAACAAACTGAAACTTTCAGCAATAAGCACCAATATTAACTTAAAACAAACAGATGTAGAACTTATAAGTGTATAACAAACTGAAACTTTCAGCAATCAGCACCAAAATTCTAACCTTAATCGGAGGCGGAGGCTGAGGCGGAGCAGCCGGAGGGCGGAGGCGGACTGGCGGAGTTGCTGCCTGCTGATGTTGTTTGAACTCTGTGTCTGTTCGCTGCTTGTTTGTGTTTGTGTGCGGCGCTGATATAACCCTAAATGGGTTTTAATGTTTTATTACTTTAAAGAAAAAAAATTAAAAGAGAAATTAAAAAAAAAACGGACAAAAAAAATGCAGTGACGAGATTCGAACCCGGGTGGGTTAGGAAGAATAGCGCGATTATAACCGGTGGAACCAAAGCCTTTTATGTTTATGGGTTCCTTTTATAATATACTTATGGGTTCCTTTTCAGCTTCTTATATATATTTACACTAAAAATTAAAAAAAGACTGGGTTCCCGGGAACCCGTACTTTGTATGTTAAGTCCGCCCCTGCACATCTTGGTTCCCAAGTTATGAAAACCATGTCTGTCAAAACTTCAGGTATTGCTGAAACAATTTTCTATCCGGACTAGGGGGTCGCGCCTTGCGACCAAGAAGGGCCTCACCCGTCGCGCCCCACCACCCTTTACAACATAGTTTCAAAGTTTGGCAGCTTTAGTCCCTGCACCTTATTTGATGAGTTTTGACACTTTCAACCCCTAATAACCTACTTTTTAGGTTACATAACAGCGTTAAGGCATAAGTAACTTGGTTTATGCCCAAAAATTTCATGGATGTCGGTTTGTTCGGTTGTAAGGTCGTGTTTTTCGCTTAATTACGATGAACGCTTTAACGAACATGAAAACGATCGAAATTTCGCAACGAATGATATTTTTGCATTCCTATAAATAAAATACAATATTCTAATGATTACAAAAATTTTTGGGTGTGCGTACGTTTTTCGTATTAAAAAATACGAGAATCGGCAGACTTTCGCAGTTTGTCGCAAATAGTCCCTAAGATCGAATAAGCATGTTTTTGCCATACCGAACCCCTCAAAACTTATTTCTAAGTTATGTAAAGGGTATTTAGGGTATGTTTAGCTTATGTCATTGTTTCGGAGTGTATGTCACGTTAAACTGATTACGTTTTACGTAACAGTTTATGATTTCACTTCCAGAAAAGGTTTAAGTGAATGAAATTGTACAAGGACTAAAACGTGCAAATGTCACATGTAATTATACAATCCCGGAAATAAAACAAAATGTTTCATTAATTATTGAATTGTTCGGAGTTGTACAACGATTGAAAGACACAAATATCACAGTAAATATTGGCTCGTCGCGAGCCAATTAGGCATACTCTATCGCTATGCGTGAAGATCAGAAAACTCAACAAAATGTCCAAATTACCCGTGAAGTTGAATGAATGCCACCGCAACTATTTTGTCGCTTGGTGCCATGTTAGCGACACGCGAGGAGTTAGGCTTGTTCTCTTGTGATGCGCCAACATCCGTTATGAGGGCACAACTTGTTTTTCACCTATTTAAGCTTATTTTTCGGCCCAAGTTCCCACATTTCCACTTCCAAATGACTCTAGGACAAACTTAGGGTAATTTGCAGCTAAAGAAGGTGATTGGATCGAAGATGGAGCATAAAGTTTGAAACTTTAAAGAGTTTGCAACCCGTTAGATATTATCTTTGATTCTAGTTTAATATATGATGAACATGGTATTTTATACTTTAAACTATTGTTTTGCTAGTGTGAACATGGTTAAAGGCTAAACTTATAAAGCAACCTACATTTTAGTGAATTTTTGATATTGCTTTGACGTTTTAGTTTATTTTTTTTTTCAATTTTGTGTTTTGAAGTAAAATAGATCTTGTTCGTTACTGATTATGATCATGTGTACTGTTGGCTTTGATTATTGATTAATTGTTGATTTTTATGTGTTTGGGAAGAAGAGTTTCACCCTAGATACATTAAATTCGTTTTTAGGTCATTAATCGGTAGGATTTCGGTCTAGAACTTATCATTATAAATAATATAAGTTAATTAATAAACTAAAATCGGCCTAAACTATATTGTGCATCTAGTCTTTAATGATTTGAAAGATGATTTGGGATTCCTAGGTTATTATCTTTTCGTTGATTGACAGTTTGGGTGACCGATATCTAAGATTCTTCTGTTTATACGTGTCTAGTGATTCCTAGGTTTTAAGTGTATCATCTTAGAACTAACTTCACGATTAGAATTTTGTTTAAGTGGTACTTTTACAGGTCTGTAGTATCCAGGATCTTTAACTAGAACTGTTTCCATCTAGCACTTCATACACATTTTGGTTGTTCTTAATAGATTGGTTTTTAGGCTCTCGAGAGTGTGTGTAACTTACTAGTTGTTTAATTTCTATAGGATTTAACTATCTTTAACGAGAGGTTAATCAAATAAAAAATCGGAACTTGGTAATTGTCATATTAGAGGTCATTGCATATCGTTTTGGATTCATGACCTGGGTGGTTGTTCATTCTTATTGGCTAAACCTTCACTTGCTAGTCATATGAGTCTGTCTTAGTTTCGTTAGTTCTCATTAGTTTTCATTAGATTAAATAATTATTCAAAACCTAAAAAAACAAATAAACCAGTTAAGTATTTAGTTGTGTTAGGGTCAAGTTAAGTGTCGGTAGTGTCTCGTGGGTTCGATATCCAAACTTCATTAGGCTTTACTACTTTCATTGGATACACTAGCTTGTCTTGTGGTCTAGCATTAGGAGAGTCTAGGTTTAACTAAAAGTCTAGCTTAATAGACCATATTTAGCACACAAGTTTTTGTTGATGTGCTGCAAAACACATCATGAATGGTCCCAACACGTACTAACTAGTTTTATATTATCTAAAGCGATGTGAAACAAGCAGACAAACAAAAATTGTGACATCTTTACTCTCTTCTTGGTCTTGAAATTACAACACTAGGACAATAAATCTTGACATCATCTATAAAGAATCTTATCTCTTTTAGGATACTTTGAACTACACGTAACTTCACTTCGATATCACCTATGAATTAGGATCAAAATAGCAGCTTGAACTACAATGTCAATGCCATTATGGTGATATTCCGAAAAGAATTGATAGATAGATTCTGCAAGGTTGATGATGTCTTTGATGTTGTTGAAGTTAAAATAGCCTCATTCCTGCCAATTTGAGTCGTGTTTCCACAATAACAATAGCAATTCAACATTTTCCATAAAGATGGAACTAGTAATTTATTCAAATTTATCTGACATCATATAGAGTTTAGACAAATACTACTTTTATATAGGTTAATCCTAGCAAATTATTCCACTTTCACTAATGTTGAACGTTTTAAACAAAAATCTACAAGGGCTAATCATAACATCTAGTCAATTCTATTTTCTTTCTTATGATATAATATTTCTTATGAAGAGAAATCAGTAAATCATATTTGATTCATTAGAACTTTGTTTTTTAAGTGCTTTATAGTTGTAGCTGCTAAGATCACCAACATGCATATTAAATCTTTATTTAATTTCGACTATTAAACCTTGTTTTCATATATGTATCATACCACTTTCGTTTTCAATCTCCAAGCCTCAACATAATTTCTACATAAGCGACAACGTAAACAAAAGGCTTTGTCCACAACTATGACCTAAGTGCATTGGTTGTCTGATGGTGACACCGTGGTGATTTTAGTCAGCAGAGACTGTCTGGTTCACATGTCTAGTGTTTGTGTATCGAGTGGAAGCACTGAATTCTGGAAGATCGAACTATGTAATGTTTTTATGATATTGATTGGATGACCCACTGGCTTCATACTTAAAGATGAAATGAGAATACAAACAAAAGAACAATGATTGTTTTCATCGGTGAAAGTTTGATCAAATTGATATGTGTAGATTGATATGTCTTCACTGGATAACATACATATACATATACATATACATATATATTCCTCTGAAATGACGTGATGGTTGGAAGCAACCGTTCCAAAAACGATGCAATTGTTCCGGTCTAAAAGATTAGATGATTACAAGTCTTAGTTGGTCTTGTTATTACAATTTAGCACATAATAATAACAAGCCTAAAGTCTGACCCATAACATAACATAATAAATATGAATAAGTTCATAAAAACATGCAACCCATTGAACAAACTAACGATCATGGGATTAAATCTAATACACCCCCTTAATCACTTGATCATAAATTGCACTCCATTCTTCTTGATTCTTCAGAAAACAACTTCAAATGAGCTTGACCTGGTTGAGTCTTTGACGCTTGCAACTTCAACCGGTTCATCTTCATCATCACTCGTGATGATCCAGCCACAATGCTTCTTATTTCCGCTTGGTCCGACTTCAATCGGATCACCTACTTTGTCGTTGTGGAGTAGAGTTAAATTGGATTGATACTTGATAGTTGTGAGTGGTTAATATATTAATTCTTGTATGGTATAGGCTTGATTTCTTCCTTGTCCTCACTTGTTTCACATAGGTTGTTAACGAGTTCTTCAGGATCATTGTCTTCAAAATATCCCCACTTAGTGATAGTTTGGTAATACTACTCTATAGTCCTTAAGTGTCTATAAAACCCCATTTGAACATCTCTTCCTTTATCAATGTTATAACCCAATGTGATAGCCAAACCGGTTCATTTCCATTAAACCTCCAAAGCTTTGAACTCCAATATACAAATCTAACAAATTAACCTCTTCACCACTTTCTAAGATAGGTGGAAATGTTTAACTTTTAGAATTTTGGAAATCTTCTACAAACCATTTAACGACACTAAGAAATTCAGATTTGAGAATGCCTTTGTGTTTGGTGAACACTACAAGAACGGGCTACTTTTAGCGGCGACAGTCGTCGCCGGTATTGCCCCATTTTGTCGCCGGTATTGACCTTTACCGGCGACACGTGGTCGCTAATATGTGGCCGGTATTGATGGGCCGGTATTGGCCACCTGTCGTCGCTAAAAGTGGTCGTCGTCGGTTACGTTGTCGCCGCTAATACCCTAAATGTGTCGCCGCTATTAGCTATTAAGTCCCCAACCGTTGGATCATTGTAAGGATCAACGGCTGGGGATTGATGTTAGGTGGTGGCACGCGGATCGACCAATACCGGCGACACTGAGCCCGTCGCCGGTATTGCCGTCGCCGCTAAAAGTACTACTTTCTTGTAGTGGAACATGTTGTAGATTTGTATCATGTTTAGAAACATAACACACATGTCCCAATCATTCTTAACTTGGTTTCCCTCCTTAACTTCACCAATATGATCAAATATCAACTCGACCTCATGTTGGTGAAAGCTTAGTGAACTTAGAGTATACAGATCAGCAAATTCATGCCTATTTTCGACATTCTTGTTCTCTAAATCCCCAACATCTTTGACATTAGTGTTATCCTTGAACGTTTTTGTTATAACACAAGTATGGCCTTCAATTTTCACATTGAATCCTTGCATGATTAGTTGTTCCATGCTTAAAACATTCTTAGTTTTTATGAACGAATTGAATATGTAGGATCTTCCTGAACTTCCCATCTACAAGAATCCTTGTTAACCCCAACCCATAAACAAACACTAAATCATTGTGATTGTCACTATCGACTTTGTAATACTTTTAAAATCACAAAATAGGGATCTATTGTTTTGTTTAGCACAAGGATTAACATACCAAACCGAGCCCCAATCACCATGTCTGGTTCCCCTTGCAACTAGATCAACATCTTGTGCATCGGATCCAACAAGGAAATAAATAGGTGACTTACTTGGACACGTCTATGCATAATGACCATAAAGATTGTAGCAATAACAACAGATATATGAAAGATTACCATGAGTCCCTCGTTCCATATCAGCGCCTAAAGTGTAGCGTGTGTTTCGACCAACATCTTCATCATAGAACACGTTTCTCGGTCGATGATTATGAAACTTACCCTTTCTGTAATCTTTTTCGATGCCCTACGTTTCCAGTATCTTCTTACTAAAGCCCTGGATGTATCCTCCTTCAACAAAAGACGAGCAATGCAGAAGAGAGTCTCCTAACCGTTGAGGTCTTTCCCATGTTGTCAACACCCCAAGAACCGCGATTTGAAGAGAGCCCCTTGGCTCTGATACTACTATTGATTGGACGACCCACTGGCTTCGTACTTGAAGATGAAACATCTCGAACAAAGATTAATAAAACAGTAAAATGCAAATGGAAGTAACGAGAACAATGATTGTTTTGATTGGTGAAAGTTTGATTAGATTGATCTTTGTTCACCGGATGACATACATACGTATATATATTCTTCTGAAATGACGCAACTGTTCCGACCTAAAAGACCCGATGATTACAAGTCTAACATGGGCTTGTTAATACAGTTTAGCCTATAATAATAAGATTTCTAAAGTCTGACCCATAACATAACATAATAAATATAAATAAGTTCACAAAATGTGCAGGCCATTAAACGAACTAATGATCATGGGATTAAATCCTACATATGCCAACCAAAAGTTGTCTTAGAAAAACACTCAAACTTGACATATGATAATTAACATATTTGGAGCTTTCACAAGCTAATATTTCACTATGCATCTTTACTTAGTGAAATGCCTTATGCTTATTGACACAAATGAAACTGTCTTATGCTCACCGATTCCGACGAGGTCAACTCTGACCAAAGCTTACTTACTATAAAGATCGAATTGAAGTATATACGATAATATACGCACTCTTTGCGTAATCGTACCATACCACTTGGTCGGACCAAGAACCACATAACATTCCCGGGTATGGCTGAATCCATTTGAATCATCATTATTTGAATGGGTTGGATCAGTTGAACTCACAGACCACTGAACAAGACTAAGTGATTGGACTGGATATTAAAATAATATTTTTGTATTTTTCTTTTAAGATCTCATTTGCTGATTTGGTACTTTAATTAGATTCCATGTTAATTCTGTTATTCCAAGTTTATATTTTGTTAACATTGCAAATTTAGACCAAAGATAAAGTAGTTATAAATACACCCATTTAGTACATTAGTCGGTTTTTAAAACTAGTGGACCAGTAAGCTGGTTGGTTATGAAAACATTTTGAAAATCAATAAACTGAGAATTTCTTGCTAACACTTGTATTTACTAGCTAGGAATAGCCGTATAGATAAAAAAATCATCTTATCCCTGTTATTTTTTGTTCATTCGTTAGATCTCGTATATGATTAGAGTTTCATGAGTGTCAACTTCGCATCTACTGTGCCTAACAAAAGTACACAGCCGACACTTGTCTCATTGTAATTGATCATGATACTAGTCGTTAAATGCAATAAATTAGGGTATGCTAAATAGTCAATATCACATTCAACACCTTTTGCCCTACGCTTCCTTTGTCTTTAAAACTTCTCTCTCTCATTTTTCTACATGTGAACCTAGCTTTACTTTCTTTATAGTATTGATCACACTTATCCTTCTTTGTAAACAAATGGGTTCTTGAATTTAAACCCCATATCATATATATATAATTGCCACTATATATTACAAACAATCCAACAACACTTGGATCATGGCTACCACAAGTATGGAGGACACCACAATTCATGCTAAATCACCTGGTTCAGCTTTGAACAACACTAGCCGCTATGCTGAAACACGATCTCCAAATCAAGACCCATCGCTGCCATCGCGATTATCTTTTGTTCATGATCAATCTTCACGTCCAATAACACTCAGGGTATAACTCACTCACCTGCATAGACCCCATGCATAAACCACAACTACTTTCCCCTTTTAATGGAATTAGCTATATGTCTAGGAGGTTTTTGAACTTGTTTTGGTTTCTAGGAAGTCATCTAGTCAAATGAGCGGTATCATTTTTTTTTTTGGTTTTGCAATGTAATGTTTTCGAGGATTCCAAACTCCTTGAAAACCATAACGCTTTCAAAAACCTCTTAGAAACACTTATTATTTTGACATGTACTTTATTGCAGTTTGAAGATTTGGCTTATGCTATCAAGTCACAATCTGGAGAAGACCACAATCATAGTTCGCAAAATTCAAATTCAAATTCAACTCGAACTCTTCTTAATGGAGTCAGTGGAGTAGTCCGGCCCGGAGAGATGCTGGCCATGCTTGGCCCATCAGGCAGCGGAAAAACCACCTTAATAACCGCCCTGGCGGGTAGACTACCCGGAAAGATTTTGGGCAGCATAACCTACAGCGGGCAGCCGTTTACTAACTCAATAAAAAGGAAAACTGGTTTTGTAGCCCAAGACGATGTGTTATATCCACACCTAACTGTTATCGAAACCTTATCCTACGCGGCCCTTTTGAGGCTGCCAAAAAATCTAACCCGAGAAGAGAAAATACAACAAGCAGAAATCATCATAACCGAACTTGGATTAACTACGTGTCGTGATAGCATAGTAGGTGGGCCACTTATTCGGGGTGTTTCAGGTGGAGAGCGAAAAAGGGTTAGTATTGGGCAAGAAATGCTAGTTAACCCGAGTTTGTTGCTTTTGGATGAGCCTACATCGGGGTTGGACTCGACCACAGCTCTACGAATTATCGCAACATTGAAAGGGCTGGCTCGAGGGGGGAGGAGTGTGGTCACCACAATCCATCAGCCATCCAGTAGGTTATACTGGATGTTTGATAAGGTGGTGGTGTTATCGGATGGGTGCCCGATTTACAGTGGGCAAACGGGTCAGGTGATGGAGTATTTCAGTTCTATTGGGCATGTACCCGGGTTTAACTTTGTAAATCCTGCTGATTTTCTTCTTGATCTTGCAAATGGTAAGTTTGGTTTCTTTTTCCAGAAGCATATATTTATATTTTATATGAATTAATATTAATACTATACTATATAAACATATATATCAGGCTTCCATAATGTACTGAAATTAGAGTATCCCATTTCCCATAAATAATGCCAATCAGCTTTAGACTGTAAGCAATAATAATAAGAAAGGTTTCATTTATAACAACTGAAAGTCTGAAACATACAAAATATAAATGAATTAATATATAACTATCTTTGGACTTTTAAAATACAGATGTGTCTCCTACTAGAAACCAAGATGAACAACCACAAGATAATCAAGGAAGATTGGACAACATCGAAGATCGCAACTCAATCAAACAATTTCTAATATCATCTTACAGGACGAACCTTCAACAACTCGTTAAAGACGATATTCATCAACATGTCTACGATACGAATCCAATGATTCAAGAGACATCACACTCGAGAAGTAAGATTAAGAGAATATTATTCATATGTTGGTTACTTTATTCACTTAGTTCACCTTAGATCTCTTACAAGATTTAAGATGAGGGATTGATTCCTAGCAATGGTGCCCAAAGAAAATGAAAAAAAAAAAGTGAAAAACTGATAAAAATAACCATCATAAATCTCTTCTAAATATTTTGTTTATTTAAGCCTAGATTGTTGACAGAAATTTATAAATTCTGTTACAATCTTTTATTTTATTTAAGTCTCTGGTTAATATGTAGTGTACTTTGACCGAACTTTAAGATTTCGTTTATGTCATTCACGTACAAAGTGCCTTATCGTACAAAATGTACGAAAGACATGAAAAAGGCAAAAAAACGCGGTGACATTTTCGTAATTATTTGATCATATGGTAATTATCAAAATTACTTTAAAAATGATCTTCTAGAGTAATTTTGATCTTGTAGGGCGGGTAATTATCAAAATTACTCTACAAGTGTATCAAAATTACTCTGCAAGTTTATCAAGTAACATACAATTCAAAATTACTCTACAAAATCATTTGTAGAGTAATTATGATACTCTACAAAATTACCTTACAAGTTCAAAATTACCATACAAAATCATTTGTAAAGTAATTATGAACCTCGATCTACAAGATCAAAATTACCCTACAAGAACATTTTACAAAATTACTCTACAAGATCAAAATTAACCTATGAGATCATTTGTAGAGTAATTTTGATAATTACTCTACGAGTAAATAATTATGAAAATGTCACCGCCTTTTTTTTTATATTTTCACCCTATTCGTACGTTTTGTATGATAAAGGGTATTTGTATTTGATATTTTTTTCATTTTATATAAATAGATACTCGCATGTAATTCTTAGAAAGATATATATAATTTTTTTTTTCTATTTGAGTTTTATACGAAAGTTTGCTAGGACGTTCCAGCATTTTTTTTCACTTACATCATGGACTAGGTGGTATCAGAACTTGTTAGATCCTGATGGCATGCTGTGTTGGAGCATATCAACCTACTCCTTCTTATGCCGTGATCGTATGTGGCAGAAATGCCCCAAAAAAATACGAGTGTGGTTAGTATGGCTCTATTCAACATCTCAAAGTGAGCAAAGGAGGTGTTCGTAACGCTAGTCATAGCTATAAACATCTTGTCAACATGAACATGTCCATCCTATATTCCGACTTCTTACGTAAAAAGAGGTATGTCCATTTTGATGATAATTCCAATGTTGAATTGATGAAACTCACAACTATGATGATGGAAGCTCTTAGTATGTTGATAGTCACAAGGTAAAGGTAGAGATTCATGAAGACTGGCTAGGCAACAAATGATGTAGAGAAAGATGACAAAGAAGTTAGTGTCCTCAATCATGTGCTCGTAATAGAGGGTATCATTTGTTCAAAAAAACTATAATGGATACAAAAAAGAAACAAGGAACAATGGCGAATGAGGTTTATGAAGGTGATATAACTAAACGACGCATCAACTAGAACTCTACTCTAAGAATTCGATGATGAGTTATTTCCACGTTAGGGAGAATTATGAGCGAGCGTAAATGGACTAGTGAGAATGTGAAAAAAAAGCAAAGAAACGAGTTGATAAATTTAAAGACACATAATAAAATCTCGTTTCAAGTATACATCTTTTATTATTGATTTTAACTAAGAATGGAATGTTGGTCATCTGGATCGAGATTAATAAATTTGGTTACGGTCTTTTATTTTATACAATAATCTAGTTAATATATATGTAGATTGCTTTAAAAGAAAGATTTCTAGTTGTGTTCCATCCTGAAGGTAAAACAAAATCGTACGTACCCAGAAGAATTAATTCAACGTGGTCCGTCATTGCAGGTTGTGACAAGCAATGGACCACATCTTGGTGGATGCAATTTAAAGTATTGCTAAAGAGGGGCCTTAGAGAGAGGATACACGAATCGTACTCGAGATTAAGGATCTTCCAGGTGATGTCTGTTTCAATCCTATCGGGCCTTCTGTGGTGGCATTCAGATTTGTCACAATTGCAAGATCAGGTACGTACCACGATTAATAATGTCTTGATCCATTGTTCTCACGTATCCACATCTCCTTAAAAAACATGGGTCACTATATGTTTATCTTATCTATGTATAATTAATCAATAGACTAGGCTATTACTAATAAACATTTAGACTATTATAACTAGACAAGTCTTAAACCTATAATGTTTGGATTATGGTTATCAATTTTCTATATTTGTAGCACCTAAACATAAGATTTTTTTATATTCGTTTCGATCAGGTGGGGCTTCTGTTCTTCTTTTCAATATTTTGGGGCTTTTACCCTCTATCCAATGCCGTTTTCACCTTCCCTCAAGAACGACCGATGCTGACAAGAGAACAGTCATCAGGAATGTATCGACTCTCCTCATATTACTTCGCTCGAATGGCTGGAGATTTACCAATGGAACTAGTCCTTCCAACCATATTTGTGACCGTTACGTATTGGATGGGTGGCCTCAAACATTCATTTGTCACATACATTCTAACCACTGTAATCATCCTTTTCAATGTACTCGTTTCACAAGGACTTGGACTAGCCCTAGGTACCATACTAGATCTCAAACAAGCAACCACCTTATCGTCGGTGATAATGCTAGTTTTCTTGCTCGCGGGTGGCTACTATGTTAGACAGATTCCACCATTCATCTCATGGTTGAAGTACATCTCGTTTAGTCATTATTGTTACAAGCTTTTAGTGGAAGTGCAGTACACAGAACATGAAGTTTATGAGTGTGGGGTCGGTGTTCATTGTAGGGTTTTTGATTATCCTGGAATCAAGCACTTAGGCATGGGTAATTTGTGGTGGGATGTGGCTGCTTTGGGTGTCATGTTAACTGGGTACAGGATTATTGCTTATGTAGCACTGAGGATGATAAAACTTCATTAGTTTCCTATAGTGTTGAAATAGAGTAAATTGCTAAAATCGTCCATGAGGTTTGAGTGTGTTTGTCAGTTTCATTCAAAACAATTTTTTTTATACCATATTGTCCTACACTTTTGTGATATGTTGTCATTTTCACCCAAACGTCTAACTTTTTTGCCAAAATTGTCCCTAAGATTTAGGATTTTTTGCCATTTTCATCCAAGTATTTGACAGAAAATATAAATCAAATTAGACATTATTTGGATGAAAATGCCAAAAAAATCTCAAAAGTGAAGAACAATATTGTACAAAGAAAAGTTATTTTGAAAAAAAACTGACAAACACGTCCAAACCTCAGAGACGATTTTGGCAATTTACTCGTTGAATATATTTACTTGGATTTTGATGCATAGTTACAATATGTCATCTCTAATTGTATTTGAACGTTTTCTATGTTTAGTGGCCTATATATTCTCATTTAAGTAATGTTGTATTTGTATTTCTGAAGCAAAAAAAAGAATAATATTGTTTACTTTTTCATAGAAAGAATATTATGGTTTGATGGTATACAAAATAAGCTTTAATTAAAGATGTTGTATTTGTATTTCTGAAGACAACACAATTTACTACTATTATCTTTATAAAAACCTAATATGTGATTCTCTGAACATTAATCTAAGGGAGAGTGAGAAAGATTTTCTTATGTATATAAATTACATTACAATTTATAAAGGAAAATGAACATGTATTTTAACTAATGTTCTGCTAACCCACTAACAAACTCAACCAACACAAGAATCTATACTATTAAAATTTTAATGCCCCTCAATTTAGATTTTCCAAAATTAAAGTCCCTCAGCTTGTTCGACGTTGGCAGTAAAGGGCTTGTAGTCTAAAGGTACCAAGGTGTTTTAGAAAGGTGTTATTTCCTAAATGGTTGTTAAGGGTTCTGGTTTCATGAAAAACATTGGTGTAGATTCAGAAGTAGGTTTAGACGACCGTATAAGTTGGCCGTTAAAAAAAATAAATAAGTAAAAATGTTGGAAGCCACGTTTAGCTTAAAACATATAGCAAAAAAATATTTCACTAGTAGGTTGGCTAATGAGGTGAAGCCTGGTTTTGCAAAGTAATAATCTCCAAATACAATTATCATTTCGTTGGAGCTGATGGAAACAAAGTGATTAAATGGAATTCAGGTTTGAATAAGGATACGAGTAGTCGGTTTCCTGTTTCTCAGCATCCTCAGGCAATGTCTTTTGGGCCTAAATTCCAGAACGGTAAGTCTGGTTACCCTCGGCGGGGAATGCTATAGTGATGTTCTATCCAATGCTAAACCCCGAGAATCCGATAAAACCATTCTTTTGGACCCGACAAATGCTTATGCGAAGGATTTTTTGGACAAACCGGCAGTGGTGGGGGAAGTTAGATCCCTAAGCTTTCTCAATAACTTACACAAGCACCTTTCGGATGTTGGTTTGTTGGGGAAAGATTCCGTTATCTACGGGGGCTAAATGTTCTCATCAGTTTCGCGAATGTGGAAGCTGCCATAGAGGTTTTGTAAAACAAACAGGAGCACTGGAAGAAGTTGTTCAGGTCTTTAGAGCATTGGGGTGAAGACTTTGTGCAAGACGAAAGGATCGCTTGGGTTCAGATCTCGATTTACCTGTGGAGTAGCGAGACATTTGATTTGGTCGGTAATAGTTTTGGTAGGGTTGTTCACAGCACTATCGTTTCAGTTAAAGATTGTGACTTTACCTCAGCCAACTTGGGTTTGCTTACAAAGGAGAAGGGGAGAATTAATGGGCAGGTGGTTTTGAGATGGAAGAGTAAATCTTTCCATGTGTTTGTGGAAGAAGATCGGGTTTGGTGGAGCCCCAATCTCCATGGCTCTCCTTACTTGAATGCCTCAAGGTCGCCGGATGGAACGTCAGTCATTCGGAGATGGAGGCTGGAGGAAGGGGAACAGGCGGGGAGATTGAAGAGTTGGAACCCTCGGCTTTGCATGCCTCGGATGTTGTGCAACCGACTATTGTGGGACCCAACACTTCTTGTCCCTTTTCCTCTATGAAGGGGCAGGCTTCCTCATGTGGGCTTAATTCAAGAAAAAGGCCCAGACGTTTTCTCCTTGGCCTGTTGTGGAGTTTGGGTCTGATCAGGATTTAATGGAGGAAGATGGGCTAGATTCTTTGCTTTTGAGGAGGAAGCCCAATGGAGGTAGTAAAGGGAGTAAGGCATGGAACCCTAGTAGGGGTCATTTTGTGTTTGGCAATCCAGGCGATTCAGGCAGCTGGGCGTCACATTTTCCTTTATCCGGTCGGGCTGTCGATCCCATTGATGGCGTGCCACAGGAGGTGGCCTCTCAAGACGTTGAAGCTCCTCAGGTAGGGGCGAATATTAATTTGCAGAAGGAGACAACTGCGCCTGGGAAAGTGGAGAGGAACAATGTGGAAGTTGAAACAACAGGAACTATCAAAGTGGCCACCAAAGTTGGGGTAGAAGTTTCTTCTTTTAGCGAACAAGTTCGGTCACTGGTTCAAAGCGAGGTGTCATGCAAAATTCCCCAATGAATTTTCTAAGTGTCAACATCTGAGGAATGGGCGATATGGATAAAGTGACGGGTGGATTCGTTATTTGAAACAGTTGACCAAAATTTCCATCCTTGGTTTCCAGGAATCGCAATTTGAAAACACGAAGGACATTGAGCTTCAGGCTTTTTGGGGAAACCCAAACTTTTGTTATGAATCGGTTGATGTTGTTGGCCGTTCGGGTGGTATTATCGCTCTTTGGGATCCAGGTTTGCTTTCTTTGAAGCAGGTTATGAAGAGTAGACATTATTTGTTGGTGGTAGGCAGGGTCATAGCGTTTGACTGGGATTGTAACATTCTTAATATATACGCCCCTCAAACAGGAGGGCGAAAAAATGCTTATGGGTGAAATCCGAAGTCTTATATATGTCCTCTCTCTCGGGGGTGTGGATCGTTTTCAGCGATTTTAATGCAGTTCGAACTCCGGAGGAGTGCAAAAATCCACGTTTTAATCCCACAAGTGTTGCTGATTTTAATGACTTTATAATTCAATCAGGCCTTACCGATTTCTCTATGAAAGGTAAGAATTTCATCTTCTGCAAAGGAAAAGGTACCAACGCCAAATTGAGTAAGATCGGTTGTTTTTTGGTATGTCAAAAGTTTATTGATCTTTGGTCGGATGCTTGTTGTACGGCCTTACCGTGGTTCCTTTCGGATCACTCTCCGATCATGCTTACTACTAACCCAATGGATTTTGGTCCATTGCCCTTTCGGTTTTTTAATTCTTGGTTGGACAGGGCCGGGTTAGAGGATATTATTGTTCAAGCGAATGAAGCCTTCTTTTTTCATGGGCCAGCTGACTTGTTTCTCGCAAAAAAAAGCTGATCCATCTCAAAAGTTGTTTAAAAAGATGGATTAAGGATGTCAAGGCTCGAGAAGGGGGAGAGAAAAGATATGTTAGAAGTTGAATTATTCCAGTTAGATGAAACCATGGAAGATAGATTTTTTCCGCTGAAGAGGTGTGGGTGTACGGGGAATGTAGGGATGAAATTTTGGAAATTGAAGCGGCTAATTTCAAGGATGAAAAACAAAATCAAGGGTGAATTGGGCTTCGTTTGGAGATGAATATTCGGCATATTTTAACGGCCTCATCAAAAAAAAGAAATCAAGAATAAGTTACATGGCATGGAGTTTAATGGTGATTGGTGCTCCAACCCGAGGATTAGTAAAAGGGAGGCGTTGAAGTATTTCTCTTGCAGGTTTAAGGAAACCATGGGTAACCGTCCATGTGACATATGTGCTTGTAATCATTGTATAAAATCTAAACAGTTAAATTATCAATAAAACAATGTGATTTGACCCCAATGTTTGTTTACTTATGTTTGACATTTTGCACGTTTTAATTTTGTTCAATTTCAAACTCTCTATCGCTTTCTGGAAAGTTATACGCAAACTGATGCGTAAATGTAATCAGTTTAACGCGACAAACACTCCAGAACATCAACATATGCTTAACATACCTTAAATAACCTTTACATAACTTAGAAATAAGTTTTAAAGGGTTTGGTATGGCAAAATCAAATTTATTCGATCGCAGGGACTATTTGTGACAAACTGCGAAAGTCTGCCGATTCGTATTGTAACGAACATTCCGGAACATGATCATAAGTTAAACATACCATAAATATCCTTTACATGTCTTAGAAATAGACTTTGAGGGGTTCGGTATGCAAAAATAAACTTATTGGTCAATCAGGGACTAAAAGCGTCAAAAAGTGCATAAGTTTGCATTTACGCGCATATCTTACGTTCTGAACATATCCGGACATCCAAAAATTTTTGTAATCATTAAAATATTTTATTTTAGTGTTTGGAATGTTAAAATTCCATTCGTCACGCAATTTGGATCGTTTTTCGCGTTCGTTCATGTTTCGTCGTAATTAACCGAATAATGTGACCGTACGACCAAACGAACCGACATCCGAGATGTTTTCAAGCATATTTCATATCCCCTATACTTAAACTTCATTATTGAGCCTTGAAAATGGGTTAACGGAACTTAAACGTGTCAAAAACTAGCTTTATTGCATGCAGGGACCAATTCTGTAATTATTGA
The DNA here is from genome assembly GCA_030545235.1 of Helianthus tuberosus. Taxonomy (NCBI): domain Eukaryota; kingdom Viridiplantae; phylum Streptophyta; class Magnoliopsida; order Asterales; family Asteraceae; genus Helianthus; species Helianthus tuberosus. Next base: position 31,913,954 of record CM060436.1, read on the forward strand.
AACTGTTTCTGTCAAGTTGGTTGCTCGCGAGGCACGTAAGATTACCCTGATTCTAACGTGGGGCGCGACAGACCCCATATCTGCAGAAAATGGTTTTTTTAGCAAACAGCTGCTGATTCATGGGTTTTGGACATGGTTTTCTCACACTATGGGCTGGTTTTTAAGGTCCCATGGTATTATAATCAGTGGGTAACACATGGATGGCCAAGATCAAGTCTTAGAACATGTGGAACGATCTTAATGGTTCATGAAATTCTATATAAACCCACCAAAAATCTCATTTTCACTTGCTCACTTCTGATTTTCCTTCTTCATCTGCTTATTGGAGCTATCCCTTCTGGTTGAAGGCTCCATTCTTCAAGTTTTCTTGTTCTATCTTCAAGCATTGGACCTTTTGTAAGCTTCTTTCATGCTTTTTGTGCATTTCAAGCATGAAAGTCAAATAGTGTTTGACTTTCTACTCTGACCAGTTTATGGTCAACACAAAGTTCTCGTTCGAACTTTGCAACGTGAGCGTAATCACGATGGCTATAGTCCTTTGTGACTATACCTACTGATTACCACGTTGATTAGGCGTAGTGACGAGTCAAAGTTTCGGTCAAAATACGTATTTATGCGTATTTTGCAACGAAGCTATTATCTGGTATCAAAACACTTTGTTTTGATATCAAACTTGTTTTCTAACTTAGTTAAACATGTTTTAACATGTTTAACTCGTCACTTTTAGTTTAGTGCTTATTTAGGGTCGTAAGATAAGCGGTCTAAACCACCGCTTAGACTTTCGAACCCGACCCATTTGGTCGATCATTAGGATTCGACCAAACATATTTTGTGACCATAGTTGTATAGGGAATAACCTTCCGAGGTTATACCTTATGGTCACCACGTTTACTTAGTTGTATGATAAGTAGTTTATATACCTTAAGAAAATGACCAAAATACCCTTTTTGCGCATAATTCCATTTTAAGCATATGTAACCTAAATTTTGACATCTAAACTGATTATGCTATGTTTTTAGACATGTTAAGTCATATAATACTTGTCATAGGATTAGTTAGGCGGTCCGAACGCGCTTTTGCGCGAACGACCCATTAAAGTAGCGTAGACTACCTTAACGAGTCGTAACGGGTCGTAAGCACTTAGGTTAGGTTTCATTTTAGAATTAAGACTTTGTTAAACCATATCATATGAGTTCCAATACTCATTTGGTTTACGAAACCTCATTTTATCCGATCTTCCGATTTAGGTCCGGTTTATTAACGTAGTTACCTATATTAGGTGCCGATTGATTCCGTGATCCTTCTAGCGTTATTTGATTGTTATCTCAAGACTACTAAGCAATATCAAGTGAGTACATAGTCCCCTCTTTTACTGTTTTCAAATATTTTGGGGTGAAACACATGTGCCTACTTGTTACTTTCGTGCTTTCCGTGCTTTCGTGACATATACTTGCTATGTTCATTAGTACACATATAGTACATGATTTCCATTATGCTTTGCTATGTATGTTTACTTAGCATGCTAGCACATTGATTTCATAAACACTTTTGTTGCATATGTTTACTCAGCATATGGACACATTGATTTACATTACATTTCTGCTTTGTATGTTTACTGAGCATGCTAACACATTGATTTACATAACATTTCTGCTTCGTATGTTTACTTAGCATACTTAGTACATTGTTTTCACATAACATGCTTACATTTGGTATGACATTTGGTTTGTATAACGAAACTAAAATACGTTCATTAACACTGATCATGCCGCTCGGTAGTATGTAGTGGTACCATAGGAATTGACAACTCCCATATCCTGGAATCCTAGGTTTGTTTGGACGTAAGGAATGACAGAATCCGAAAAAAAAATTAATAAACCTTTAATTTGTTTGAAGGTTTATCCTACAGTCTCAAGGCTTAAATGTATGCGTTTAACATTACCACATAAATGTTTGTATCAGTAAAGCATGGATTTTGCAAAACATAACTTTTGACTTAAACTATGATTTATATCAAATACATCGTTTTGTACATTTTACCTATGGGGTTGAGTAATACTTTTATTCACCATACATCACATTTGATTACACATTATTATTATACATATGGTTTGAGTAGATACTTTTTACTTGCCATACATAACATTTGATTATACAAGACATGATTTACATTTGACATTAGACTCTGTTTACACATAAACATTGTGTCACACCCCAACCAATGGCGGAATCATCGGAGTGGGACTTGTTCAAGATTGTAAGAGACTTCATAACATTATGGTGACAATATTTAATTCAACCAATTTCATTTCATAATTAAATTGTCAAAACATTACAAGAAATTCAAATAACAACATTGTTCAACATAACATAACAAAATTGATACAACACTTTAAACCTAAACGTCTAAGTGAGTATCTAGGCATCGTTGCTAATCCATTTCTTAGCATCATCAATCATCAACCTGTAACATGTTTAAAATACAATTCAATGCAAAAGCAAAGGCGAGTATACAAGTTTAAGAATAAGTATAAGTATAAAAGTTTAAAAACGAATCCACATGGCAACTTAGTTTATACAAGATCAACCTAACATGGCATGCAATATTTCTAGCCAATCCTCTGTTTACGCAACAATGATATAATTCAACATGACCACTAGTCTACGGGCAGTGCGTTAGTCCTATAGCGCTATACATTTCAAATGGAGGCTCGTGAAAGCTAATGACTAAAACATATCACATAAGTATGGTCCACGTAAGCATCAAGTATCATAACATAGTATTCATGTATAAGGATTGTTTCGTGCATTGCATAAAAAATAAGTTTAAGTGTAGTTTAATAGTTAAACATGTTACACCCCAAAAAGTGGTAAACATAAAAAGGGGGTTGCGAGTATACTCACCAAATTGCTAAGTCTTCCGATTATCCAAGTGTCGGTGAGTATGAGGTTAGGATGATGGAACACCGATGTCACCCTATACGGGCAAGCGATGGTGCATGAGTAAACGGAATTACGTCGAAAGATTGAATTGTAAATTAGAGCATAATTAGTTAATATAAATGTATATATATATACATATATATTTATATAGTTTAAGTAAAAAAATTCTAAATTAAGTCTATCGATAGCATTATAGAAGTGTTGTCAAAATAAATATACGTTTATATTTATTGTTATAAAAATCCTTTGAACTTCGATACGTTTTCATTAGCGGTTCGCCTAAAAAGTGCATATATATTTTAACGAAAATCGGGCAGAGTTTCCTCTGTTTTTGGACGATCCCGACAACTAACGTGTCAATATATTTCCAAAAATCCAATCAACAATAAACAAAACAATATATTTATACGAGTTATCTAACGAAAACGTATACATTTATACAAGTTACAAGACACGCTTAACGTACAAGTCAAGTAGCTAATGTTTCATGATTAAAACCGTAACTACGTGTTGGGATTGAACCCTGCCAGAGGAACAGATAATGAAAGCCAAAACCAGATCATGACAGTGGTTTCACAATAAGCAGCAGTTTATACTTAGTCTTCTCCCTTGAAAGAGATTATAACATCTGATGGTCTTGCCTCCACTGCCCGGATACAACTGCTGTTGTTTTTCCAACTACTGATGAAGCCAAAAGACTGCTGAGAACTAAGCACTGCTGATGACAAAGCACTGCCCAATCAAGGACTGATCAACCTTGAGGAAAGCACTGACCTAAAGAGAGAGCAGTAGTTTAGTATATCATCTGTTTTATGTATAGTCAGTGTTTAGGTTTAGCAGTGTTTGTATAAGGACAGTAGATACAGGTTGTTAGGCTGTTAGACGTCGCTTTCTTGGTGACGTCAGCTGAGATGCCTCAGCGGTTTGGATTGTCTATAAATGGAACAATACTCTGTACTGTTACATTTTATTCGTTTTGAGTGAGCTATTCTCCTCAATTCAATCCTTTCATCTTGTGCAACCAACCACTGAAGTATCAGGCTGAGGGGGAGCTTAGTTTGTAAGCATGCTTGCAATCTTTTGAATTGCTTTGTAACCTTTTGACTGATGAAAAGCATTTGTTTATCTAAACTATTTTCTTCCTTGATTGTGTTTACAAAGTTTGTTATTCATTTCCGCTACACTTTACATTGTTTCATATTCATTCGTTGTTCAAATCATACAAACAAACACAATTATGAGAGCCTCTGATCCCAACAATTGGTATCAGAGCCTGGACAGTCAAATTCGATCTAACAATCAATTTGACATAACAGTTCGGCTCAAAATTCATTGATACTAAGGTTGGTTGTATTCAGTTGAAAAACAGAGTAACGAGTAAACCATGATCAAAATGGTTATTCAAAAACTCTGTAAATCAACCAAGATGTCATATGACACACAAATCTCACACAACAAGTGATATCATGCACAAGTCACTCATAATTTTCAGATCTGAAAACATATCTGTTAAACTATGGGATTATTTCTTATTTTCAAAATTGATTTCAACTGTTGTTATGAAAATTGTGATGTCACTTTATTAAATGCTAGAGTATGAACCTCAGATTAACAAAAGCCTATGTTCATAAAAACATTAGTGTTTTTGCTAACGGAGAAAGAGGGAAATTAAAACTTTAGTCATAAGATCTGGTGTGTTGAAAAATAGGTTGAAGATCCTCAAATGGACAAAATCAACTATGTTAAAATACATTCAGAAAATCAGGAATCAACATAGTCCATATCATATGTAGTGTGAGATTGGTTGAAAAACTTGTGTAAACATGACCAATTCTCTCAAAACATTACAACAAAATGATATTGGATTAAGGTTTTTCTCAACAAAGATCTCCCAGTAAGTAATTCATTATTTATAAATGGGAAGGGTAAAAAGGGAAGAAGAAAATTCACAAAAACTCAGAAGTGTGTTTATCTCAAAACTTTTGAAGTCAGAAGAAAAGAGTATAAACATAAAACACTTCAGAGCCAAAAGTTGGGGTAAAAATGGTCATCAAAGCAACTGTGTGCAATCACTGTGAACATGTGTCCTCATTTCTGTTCGTCAATCAATCAACTAGAGAATGGTACCAAACAGTGGACAAAATGCAGTTAAACTTCATACCACTGTTTTTTAACCACTGACCATTCTCATAAACTTGAGCATGAGATGATTATGTGCTTTATTATTGTTTTATCAGACTCTTTTGGTGCAATTTTTTTTGAAAATCCTTTAAATTTTTTCTAAAAAGGATTTTCTCGAATAAAGCAGGATATATTATTCTCTATTTTTTTGAAATAATATATTTTGAACTTTTACTGGTTTTTGATAGTAAAAGTTTCAATCTCCTGTCAGGATAGATAACCTTTATTTTTGTTGGTTAATTTATCCTCAAGCAGATCAAAAGAAAATGGTATTGTTGTCAGGTCATGACAAACTCAAGTTTGTTCTTACTTTATGAAAAAGATTGATTGTCAACAGATCTTAAAATACTAGGGCACTCATGTTTTAATTCGAATATTTTAGCAAGGATGAGTTGCCTTAGTAAAAAGTCCACATTATCTGGGGTATTAAACCACTGTCAGAAATTTGAAAAGGCTTCAAAATGTGCAAATGACTTGTGGTAAAACCTTGAATGAAAATTCTTGTAAAAGTTGCTGATATAATGTGTTTTCAAATCATCATAACCATTATTTTACTCCTAACCACTGGTTTGTTCAAACATCTTTTTCCTAATTACTATCCACTGCTGAATGTCAACCACTGACTCTTTATTATGCTTGGCAAGGACTGATGCTCAAAATCAGTGTCTTATCCACTGATATGCTATCCACTGATAGTAAAAATCTTCCACTATTATCACATTATTACCGTTGTAACTACTGATGCTTGATACATCAGTGGTTCTCAAAACAACTGCTCTTCATTCTTCATCCATATCATCAGAGGTTGACGCGTGGTCAGTTTTTAGCCTTCAGATCATAATAACCGCTGCCACATCAACGATCACTTTTTCCCTAAATAAAACCCCGATCAAAACCCCCAAACAGGGTTTTTACATTGTCGAATTGAATTCTAAAATTCTCTTCTCAAAGCAGTTTCCAAACCTCTCTTCTCAAAGCATTCTTCGATCTTCCTCATCAAAAATGACGAAATCAAAATCGAAGTCAAAATCAAAATCTCCATCATCTTCAAAAGATGTTGCTCAAACAGGCGCTGAATCCATTGAGTTACCATACAAATCCCCTCACAACTATTTGGGTCTACTTACAAAAGCCTCAAACAACCGCACCTTCGATTCCGTCATCGACACACTATCTGAATCAAAGTACAAAACTTTGTTGACAGCAGACGCTCCCATTTACCTGCAAACCCAGAGAGAGTTCTGGAAAAATGCTACTCTTGAGAAACAAGACGATAAAGTAGTAGCCATCAACTCCTCGATACAGGGTAAAGCGATCCAAATCACTCCACAAACAATCTCAGAAGTCTTTAAACTCGATGATCAGAAAGGTAAAACTTCCTTTGACAAAACCGAGTTGAAAACTGACTTTTTGAAAAGAGGGTATGCGGAACAATCAAAGGTAGATACCTTACAAAAAGGTTATTTTCCGTCTGCACCCAGATTCTTATTTCACACACTTTTGTCGTGTGTTTCAAATAAAACAACAGCGTTTAACGAAATACCATTGAAGATTCAATGCCTGGGCTATGCTATTTTAAATAATAAAGATTACAATTATTCCCAGGAAATCTTCAATGACTTGGTCAAAAACGTTGATAGCAAAGCATTTTTACTTTTTCCAAGATTTTTAAGCTACTATTTTAAACAAAAATTTGAAAAAGAAAATGAAAATGTGCCAAAACAAGGTGTTTATTTTCAAATAAAAAGTTTAACACCTGAAACATTCACTAGAATGTTGGAACCAATAAAAACAAAAGCAGAGGTGTCCGAGCAGAATTTAGCAGTTACCACTGCTCCTCAGACATCTGCTGCTGAGCCCACTGCTCCAAGTGATCATAGCAGCACTACCACTGCTTTGAAACCCACACCTGCCACCACCAAAAAGACCAAAAGAAAATCTTATAAAAAGCCCACCAAACCCAAGAAAAAGGCAACTCTGGAAGATGAGATCCCAGAGCAACTGCCTGTGACAACACAAATGTCACTAGAGACCACTGCTGCTACTTCCTCACAGCAGTTGGTACAAAGATCTCCAACCTTACCTCAAACTCCTCCTGCATCCTCACAAAAGGATCAGGTTGTAATCACAGGGACCCCACAATATGAAGCTCTGGACCCAATCGGATCCATCTTCCTCAGTCCTGATCCCAAGGACATGTCTCTTTCAACTCCCATACCCTCACCAATAATATTACCACAATCCATGCTACCTTTGTTGCATGCAGTTGATATAGCTCAGACAAAAACCAGTTCCTCTCAATCACCCATCAAAGAGAGTACACTCCAACAAGTGACTGGGTGTGATGCTTATACCTCTGCTATCCAAGCAACAACTGAGGAGGTTACACCCCCTGAGTTACAAGTAACTCTCGGTGGTAGTTCAAGTGGAGCAGCAACTACAACTGATGGATCAACAGATCTTCAGTTGGACAGTTGTTTCATCAGTAAGACTCCCTTGAAGGCAATTTCTTCCATAGCACCATCGGTAACCACCAGTGAGTTGGTTCTAACCACTGGTACCATCAAAGGTTTATCAAGTGCTGAAGAAAGAAGTCCCCAGTACCAAGAACAAGGAGCATCAATGGGTGATTTTTGGGATTCAGTTCCTAAGTCACACATTGATACAACCACTGCTGGTGGGGATTCAGATGATCCCATTAAAGTGGGTGATGATTCAAAATATCAGGAATTGACGGGCAGAGTTGAAAAACTTGAAACCTCAGTTGCTGAAATAAAGGATATGGTGCAAGAGATTCTGAAAGCTCAAAAAGCACAATCCACTGCTGTTCCACCTCAAGCACCTGCTCCACCACAAGCATTTGCTGCAAATGAGCTCTGGAATATTTTCCAGCCCTTACTTGAACAACAAAAGCAGATGGCTGATCAGCAGCATGTAAAAATGCTGACAAACATGGTGGAGTCGAGATTTAAAGATACCCAAGCAGATATTAAAGCTATCAAGGCTCACATACATTGCACGACTCATGGTGGAAAAGTTCCTTCTACTATTCTTTTCATGGATAACCCCCTTACAGATAATGCCAAAAAGGGGGAGAATATCAAAAAGATGAAGAAAAAGGGAATTGAATATGGTCTATATGTTGAACCAGAACAAGGAAAACAGCCATCTAAAATTTCAAAAGATTCAAAATCTGAAACTTCCATCCAAGCAGCTGATACAGCAGTAGTTACAAAAACTGCTGTCAGTAGCCAAACAGCTGCCATCTCATCAACACACACAACTTCAACACACACTACCACAACAACTACTCTACCACCATCATCATCTACAATCATATCACCACCGTTGCCTCCTGCCATAAAGCAGAAGACAGCAGATGTTACAACATCTGCTGTAATGATAACAGTGGTTGAAACACCAGTTGTTTCAACAACTGTTTGTCAGACACTTTCCATCATTCAAACCACTGATCCACCAAAGACATCATCAGCCTCTCCTACAATAAAAAGGAGAAGGGTTTTCATTCCTGATGAGGAGTCACCACCACCATCACCACCATCAAAAACCACTTCAACCCCTGCTCAAAAGCAGAAGACATCTACTGACACATCAGTAGTTGTAATGACAACAGAGGTTGAACCACCAGTTGTTTCAACAGCTGTTAGTCAAACATCCACCACTGCTCTCATCATTCCTACATCACAACCTCCAACGCTTCACAAAAGAAAAAGAGATACAACTCAGGTTACTGATGAAAAGTATGATCCTGTTGCTGCTAAATATCCACTGGAATTAGAAGCTGTGAAAAATGAGATGAAACAATTTTACACCGAGGATGATCCTTCAAAAAGGAAATTTCCTTCTCTCATAGGATTCATAATTCCAGAAAACATGGATGAATATCTCGAAATGAAAACAAGACAAGCAAGGATGAGAGCCAAAGTTGAATGCAAGGATCAAGGTGATGAAGTCATTTTGGAAAGAAGGGAATTCCTGCTCAACAAAGTCAAGCAAATGGAAGAATATGCAAGTGATCTGAACAAAGAAATGTCAAGCCTATCTCCTGAAGCAGATCAACGAAATGAATTGAGAAAATAATATCTTGCATACATAATGAAAGAAAAGTTCTATCTTGCTGAAGAAACACAATTCAAAGAGTGGCCAATAGTTGCATTAAAGCAAGAGGCTAACAGAATTGAAAAGATTAAAAATGATCCAAGAAAGAAGAAGACAGCTCCAAATTGGAACAAATACAAGAAGCTCATAGCTGATCTTACTTCTGAATATAAAAGAAAGAAGCAGGAGCTGGTGGATGCAAGGGTGGATACTGCAAATGCCATAGCAAAATGGACTAAGCAGCAAACAGATGAAGCTTATGAAAGGCTTAAGAAAAGGAGGATGACAGTCTCTGACACTCCTAAAAAGTCTAACTACAAAAAGCTAAAAGAGCAGATCAAGACTCTTGAAACACAGATCAATGCAGCAGAAACCTCTGTCACAATGTTGAGAAAAGAAAAGAGGGAACAACTGACTGTTGGAGAAGAAAAAGAAAAAGAAACTGATCACTTTGAAGAAGCCATCAAGAAAATGGCTTTAGATAAAGAAAAGTTAGCAAATCTACAAGATCTTGCCAAGAAGGTTTTGAGCCAATCATCATCAGCAGATATCACAGACAGTGAGCTTGATCAACACCAGAGACAAGAGCTGATTGACAAAGAAGTTTCAGAAGATATAACCGCAGCAAATGAAGTTATAGAAAAAGCTTTTAAAAGAATGTCTGAAGTTCAAGATACTGCTTTACAGTTTTTCTCAAGGCCAAAAACCTCAAGCTCGTCAGCAAATAAATCTCTCCCTAGAAACCCATTTAGTTTAAAAATACTAAAGTGGCTCCCTGATCAAAAGACCCATGTATTGACTCTGGTCAGAATCAATGGAGAAGTGAAGCATATATCAAGAAATCAAGCACTAGGCCTGGGTGTTGAAGATCTACAAGATCTCCTTGAGCTTACACTGTGTCGGGATGAAGATGATACAAGTTCTCAGGATTTTGAGCTGCAATTTAAAGAACAAGTCAAAGAACTTCTGATGAGGAATAAAGATCCAGAATAATGAAGGGTTTTGTCATTATCTGTTCCAGGGGGAGATTGTTGGGATTGAATCCTGCCAGAGTAACAGATAATGAAAGCCAAAACCGGATCATGACAGTGGATTCACAATAAGCAGCAGTTTACACTTAGTCTTCTCCCTTGAAAGAGATTATAACATCTGATGGTCTTGCATCCACTGCCCGGATACAACTGCTGTTGTTTTTCCAACTACTGATGAAGCCAAAAGACTGCTGAGAACTAAGCACTGCTGATGACAAAGCACTGCCCAATCAAGGACTGATCAACCTTGAGGAAAGCACTGACCTAAAGAGAGAGCAGTAGTTTAGTATATCATCTGTTTTATGTATAGTCAGTGTTTAGGTTTAGCAGTGTTTGTATAAGGAGAGTAGATACAGGTTGTTAGGCTGTTAGACGTCGCTTTCTTGGTGACGTCAGCTGAGATGCCTCAGCGGTTTGGATTGTCTATAAATGGAACAGTACTCTGTACTGTTACATTTTATTCGTTTTGAGTGAGCTATTCTCCTCAATTCAATCCTTTCATCTTGTGCAACCAACCACTGAAGTATCAGGCTGAGGGGGAGCTTAGTTTGTAAGCATGCTTGCAATCTTTTGAATTGCTTTGTAACCTTTTGACTGATGAAAAGCATTTGTTTATCTAAACTATTTTCTTCCTTGATTGTGTTTACAAAGTTTGTTATTCATTTCCGCTGCACTTTACATTGTTTCATATTCATTCGTTGTTCAAATCATACAAACAAACACAATTATGAGAGCCTCTGATCCCAACACTACGTATATAAAATTAATAATAATAATAAAAATGCGTTTGTTAAGATTTTTACCAAGTCCTGGTTCGACGGTTGACCAGCAGTTGACCGTTTGACTTTCGTTGACCGAGTTGACTGCTGTTGACTTGTGTTGACTGAACCCGAAACGGAGCCTGACCCGAGCCGTCGGCTGTTGGACCTGAACCGAGCCCGAACAATACTCCCGATCGAAATACATCCAAATAAAAGTGAATTGAACTAGGTTTGAACTGCAAATTAACTGAGTAATTATAACCTGTACCTGAATCGGAACATCCGGAGCCAAGGCCTGAACCAAACCGATGTCGAAACACGAACCAGACTTGACCCGAGTGAACGGAAACCCGGAACCACATACCGGAATCCACGTCTGAGCTGAGAAGAGAGCCGAAACAACCAAAAACAAGCTCCGAAACAGAAGAAGTTGAGCGTGATTACCAATTCGGCACCGCCGCCGCCACCATTGATGGCGATTCTGGCCGCCGGTCCGACAGTCGTCGCTGACTGCCTTTGTCGCCCTTTCTCCATCTCTGTTCTCTCTCTCGCTTGAATATGTCAGGGGTGTGCGTGGGTGGTTGCTGGTTTACCGGCGCCAGAAGATCCGTCAGGGCTCGCCGGAATCCGGCTCTCGTCTTCTGACCACGAACGAGAGGGTGGGGAAAGGGGGATGAAGGTGAGTACAGTGGTTTGTGTTGTGGGTAAGAGGAAGAGAGGAGGTGCCGGCATGTGTAGCCAGTCGTCGGAGGCATTGCTCCGGTCGCCGGAGTTGGTGAGGGAGAGAGAGATCATTAGTGTGTTGGTATTGTGCGGCTGAACAATGAAGGGGCTAGGGTTTGTAATCTTATAAAAGGGGATTTAGGTTTTAATTGAGTTTGACTTGAACGAGGGTTTAAATGATTTAGAAATCGAGTTATGTCTGATGTGAAGGCCACAACCCAATGGTTATGCGTGTGTGCGGTGGAGCTGCTGACCCGGGTTCGATGTCACACCCCTTTCTAAGGCGGAAGCACGAGGTGTGATCATGAAAGGTTCTCATTGCATACGAATGGTAAACATACTACATGCTCGTAAAAATAACTTCAAATGCCAATAACATTACGTAACTGAAAACATAGGTTAAGTTTGGAGTTTACATCACATCATAAAACGTTGTCTGAAAAGTTTACAACATTATTCAAAGATAAACATAAACAACATCCAGGAGCAAGAGTATGACCGCGCGCACATCCACTTTAGTTACCTGAAGCACATGTGAGTTTTTGGAAAATCGTCAACATAATGTTGGTGTGAATTCATGCAGTTTTGGTATTGAACGTTTGTATACTTTGTATGAAAACATGGTATGTAATTTGTATAAATCATGTATTTCTGTAAGTATCGAGATTGTTAATGGGTTGCAAGGCCATTAACATGTGACACGACATAGGAAGCATCCAAACCATAGGCATTTTTCTAGTTGTCGATTCACGACTGAGACACAAAAGCACTACTTGGTACTAGTTATCACCAAGACTGTGGCTGCCGAAAACCCATTAGATCTAACCTTTTGTTCTGCGGTCTTAGTATGTACACGATTAATGGTGCTTCTGGTACCCTATTCGTGACACGATTTAAAGTATCATTCCTTAGTTTTTGTATCCAGCATACCATAACAAATGTATTTTCCCCAAGTTTAAAAAGTATGTAAAAGATTAAAAGTGGGGACATGAACTCACTTTTCTGTAAACATTTAGTAACATGTACTTCACCCCCAAAGTTATAAAACTGAAAACAGTTAAAAGAAAAGGGGGAGCATGAACTCACAACTTTGCGTTTCTTGGGCCGTAAACTTCACCGGGTTTTCTTATATAGCGTCGTGGCCTATACGTGTTTTATTAACGTTAGTCACTAGACTTGTATCGCACAAGTACAAGTCACCATCTTTTATGTATATGTTCTTTGTGTGTTAAAAATAATTTATATTTTTAACTATGCATCTTACTTATATTATTTTCTCAAAAATAAATATAAGTATCTTGTATTTTTCACCCGAGTTATGTATTTTTGTCCAAAACTTCATTTTAAGTCCGTAACTCGTTCAAGTTACATAATCTATTAAATATATATTTTCATAAATATATTCTCTTGTATTTGTCTACACATGTTGTATGTGTATTTTGTATTTTTACTCCTTAGGAGTATTTAGTGTATTTTCAAGTCCTAATACACTATTACATATAATACATACTACATACACTTAGCACAAAATTTGGTGATCAATAACTATATATATTTTCCTAAAAAATATACATACTTAATATCAATTTTTATCTTGAAGAAATCATCATTTCTTAACTTGAAGTTTTCATAAAAATTAGGGAAACCTTGGTAAATATTTTAGGTGAATTTTTAGGGAATAAGTTTCACCAAAACTTATATTTTTCGAAGTGTCAAAATTTTATAGAAATTTTGACATAGTTTCCCCTAAAAATGGAGGTTTCCTATGTTTTCAAAACATGTGTTTATTTTCTTTTAAAATCATCACAAACAATCATCAACTCATTCAACACTTACCGAGTGTCAAAATCAAGTAAATTACACTACATTATGAACTTGAAGTTTTTGTAAAAACTTGTAGTAACTTACCATGTTATTTAGTAGGTTTAGTTACCCTTAAAAACATGGTTATTTGTTTGTAAATCACTTTATTAAAAGATTTAGTCATTTACAACTTGTAAGATGATTTTTCTAAAAATATTTCTTTTGTATTTTTCTTGTTACAATCATGTTCCTAGTCTTGTTTAAACACTAAAAATTATGATTAGTTTTCTTAGAAACCATGACTTGTAAATCTTATAAATAAACTTGGTTTCTTGAGAAAATTATTTTTGTAATCATCTATTTACAAGATTTGCATTTTGTTTAAATCATCTTTACATGTGAAAATCAATTTCATCATTCAAGTTCATGAAGACATAAAGCATGATGATCTTGGTCTTTCACAAGATCACCACCTTAACTTACTAGATCATGTGTTTAATCACAATCTAGTAGGTTTCTTATGATGTCTAACATCACTAACACAAATCATCAAGAAGCAAATCATCATCATCTACATGTATTCTTATGTATTTAAGCTTATGTTAAAGTATCATGATCATGTTCTTTTGTGTTCTTCAAGTTTAACAATGTATATCATCTTTTAACCGTCAAAATATGAAGTAACAACAAGTGATAAGAAGCTTACAACTAGCACAAGGGCTAGGGAAGAACACAAGAAGTTGAGGATGACAAAAGTGTTGGATAAAAGCAAATGAAGGAGGTCCTTCAAGATCCACAAGCTCTAAACTTCGTTAGACACCTTCTTGCACCTCTAAATGAACTTGGAATGGATGAAGAAGGTTTGAAGGTGTCACACCCCTATTTTCCACGTGTCACCGGTGGGCCCGGTGGGGAGTATAGTGACGTAGTTGATATCATCATAGTCAAACAACACAATATTTAAATGCACAGCGGAAGCAAAAGATAAATATATTACAAACCGATATAAAGTAATATCAAGTATTACAAACGGAATGTAAAGGATCCACAGGCGGATAAAAAAAATAAAATGAATCATTTGTTCAACAGACTTTAAGGCATCCAAGCTTGCGAGACTTATTGTGGACGCTAGAAGACAGCCAGCCTATTACGTGTAGTACCTGCACTTAACCTTTTGGAAAATACGTCAGTTTACACTGGTAAATACAATTTAACTGACTCATTTTGAAAAGGGTTGAAAATTGATTTGAATGCACGTGGCACAAAACATTTTTTTATAACTTGGGATAATTATTTAATATTATAATCTTGTGAACGAATTACATGTTACTTGTGCGTTCAGTAGCCCGGATCTTGTCCGGGTTAAAGATCAATAGACCCACCACAATATAGAGTTATACACTGACAGGTGTACGCCTACACCCCGTGCTCAGGTCGTGGCCATCTTGTAAGATGATGCCGAGGATATCCGGGACATGGTCATTAACCCCCCAAAGGCTTTAAGTGAACAAGACTGTTTAAACGAGCCAATCAAATTATTCAATTAACCACCCAAAGATGTAAGATTTGATGCTCGATCAAGCGGTATTTTATATACCGTAACCCAAGCCCGTATAGGGAAAATAAGTTAAAAGTATTTACCTGAGCTAAATATAAATTCAATCTCAGCCGTATACCACCAAGCAAGTACAGATAGCTTTTACTGGGCTCCTAAATCTGGAACGAAGGTTTTTAATAACCTATTAGATTCCTAACGGTCCTTAATTAAGCCTAAGCTTAGACCGGTTAGTTTTCAAAATGAAGACACGGTTCAAACGCATGATAAAGCGAAGACCGGTTTAGAATATGGTTTTGACCCGACGAGCTTGTATGCTTGTTTAATATGGGTAACTTAAACACATTCTGGATTTTGAGACAAAAATGATATGGTTTGACCCGTTTCGGCTAATTTATGTAAACTAGTTACATAAGCCGATCCGAACGCGAAAAGTGCGTAACGGGCAACCACATGAGTCATGAACAGGTCTCCTAAGTTAATATTCCTTAAATATGTTGTGATATCAGTAGGATACCTTCCATTATGCCCAAAACGAGTTTAAGACCAATTTATGCCTCGTAGGGGTATTTTGGTCATTTTAAAGATTATAAGAGAGTTTAAATATCATTCTGAGTTACGGTCTGATTAAATCAGTAATTATAGTTAATTTAATAAGTCATATCAGTAGGGTATCATATATATGTGAAATTTATTAATTATAACCATACTATGCACCGTAGGGGCATTTTGGTAATTCCACATAGGCTTAAAAAGGCAAAACAGAGAATCTGAGTTTAAAACCTTTGCTTACTGTTAAAATATATAAATTTACTGAAAATATCAGTAGGCATCAACCCTTATATATTTAAACTAGTTTCGATACATACTATGCGTTAAAAACGCTTAAAAAGGCGATTTGGAGCCATTTCCGGGTTTTCAAAAGAAAGTTGATATTTTTATAATTCCAGAAGGCTCAAAATACTCTATTTATTATATTAAATCAGTAGAAAAAGGTTTGGGGTCAAAAGGATTTGTAAAACTCATTTTATAGCCCAAAAGGGCAAAACCGGCAATTACCGAATCAAGCCTAGAACCCTATGTTATGCTCAGCCTAAAAATAAATAAAAATCTTTAAAAATCCCAAAATATTATTTTATATCAGTAGGTAAAAAGTTTGGTATCAAAAATTGGGTTTAGATAGGATATACGCTAATTACGCCGTTTAATTAATAAAAGGCTTTCTAATTACGCTATTGAGCATAACTCCTAATCTAGACCTCAAACTGATGTCAAATTTTAGTGACAAGTTTATAAATCAGTAATAAAGATTATTGTCCTCTCACATTTTCAAAATTCTCGTTTTAGGGTCAAAATGGCATAACGGTCAACATTTAGGCATATAACGGAAACACGCATGAACTAGGATTTCTATGGAACCAAGTTGTATAACCTTAGAGGGTTATACTAACTTATAATATGGTCCTAATGGAATCCTAAGGCATATCAAAACTAAGCTAAATCGGGTCAGAACTGAAAGTCAAAGCAAAAGTCAACTTTTGCGACTTTCGGTTCCGAACCGAGCCTATACCTAGAATTGTCGGGTTGAACATGCTTAGACATGTTCCACTAATATTTACCAAGTTATTAATGTGGCAAAACTGATTTTATGACTTTTAATTTATTAGTTATGCATTTTATTTAAAACTAACCCGTTTGACTTTCATTTGACCCGACAATTTAACTAAGTAATCGTGGTAATTAGGAGGTGCCCTTTTGAGGGTTAATTACCTACCTAATTACGGTCACGTAGCCATGTTCGTTACGAACCATGGCTTAGCCGTTTAAAAGTCAAAGCGTTTATCGAAACGCTTGACTTTTCGGCTTTAACCGCTAAATAATTAAACTAAACACGACAGGGGACTTACAAAGGGTCCAAAGGACTGAGGGAGGTTCTCAAAAGAGTTCAAGATCCTCACAATTCAGAGATTTTATCAGATTGAAGGAGAGGTGCAAATGAGAGCCAAACATTCAATGGGTATTTATAGGATTTAGAGGACCGTTAGGATCGTTCCTCGATAAATGTGATCAAATCTGGACCGTACACCTTTACCCCTTGTTTTAGCAATCTATGGGCTGCCCAAGGACTGAAGAAAACCATTTGCAACTGAATAAAACAGCTGTAACAGCTGGTAACAGCTGGAAATCAAGTTTCTGAAATGGCAGTTTTGGTCCCTGCATGCTTCTAGCCCCTTTCTGATGCGTTTGAGGCCCGTTAAACCATTTTTAAGCCTCTAAAATGATTCCTAAACATGAGGGACATGTAACATGCTCAAAAATATGTCGGATGTCGGTCCGTTTGGCCGTACGGTCACGTTGTTCGTCTAATTACGACGAAACACGAACGGACGCGAAAAACGGTACAAATTACGCGACGAATGAAATTTTATCAAGGCGATCACTAAAATAAAATATTTTAGTGCTTACATAAATTTTTGGGTGTCCGGAGATATTCAGATTGTGAGATATGCGCGAAAATGCAAACTTGTGCACTTTTTGACACTTTTAGTCCCTGGTGGACTTGAAAGTTTATTTTTGCGCACCAAACACCTCTAAGCCTATATATAAGCTATAGAAATTATAATTAGGGCATGTTTAACTCATGCAAAATTTCCGGAAGGTCCGTTACCATACGAATCGACCTACTTTTGCAGTTTGACGCAAATAGTCCTTAAATTGCGCAAAGTAGCGCGAAATGCCGTTTAATGTTATACAAGCCTTCCATGGCCCATATTTATCCTTCCCAAGCATATACTTAAATATTAATATGCTCTCGTTCACCTAGATGGTCAGCGAAAGGCGTAGATTCAAAAGTTGACGCTTTAGGTCCCTCTATTGCGCAAACTTGCGCATTTCATCATTTAATAGCATTGAAGCCTCATCTAATCCATATTAGGCATTCTTGAAAGTATTATTAAACATCACGATACTTCGGGTTCGCTAAAAGGTCATTTAGATGTATAATTAAACATATTGACACTTTTAGCCCCTCTAACTTGCATAGTTGCGCGTAATTTTACTTATAGGCATAAAAACTTTAGTCGGACAATATTTGGCATTCCCAAGAGTATAATTAAATATTATGAAGCTCCCGGTTTGTTAAAAGGTCACTCAGAGGTAAGAATTAACATGTTGACGCTTTTAACCCTTTATTGCGTAAACTTTCAATTAATTATGCAAACGGCTTCTCTTAATCATCAAGTGGCACATTTGTGAATATAAACATCATAAGAAACTTATTTTTAGGTATGTTATCACTTCCAGTCCTTTTATAATCAAAGTTTTCGATTTTTCGAAAAATTAGTCCCTAAATTTCAGTGTTTGACTTCATTAGGGTCTATTACACGTGTCAATACATCATTGGACGTGATTTTACGAGGTGTTACATCCTCACCCCCTTAAAAGAAATCTCGACCTCGAGATTTGCTAAAATACTGGAAGTACTTTTTGTCACATAACGGACTTAACTTCTATAACATATCTGGAGTCTCTCCAAGCTCCCTAAGTGACCTTTATATTTGGTACATGTATCCTTTTGGAGCTTCTTAACCTGTCGATCCTCGATCGATATGGGTTGCTCATCATATCATCAATCTGCATATTATTATGTGATAATGCTTCTTGACTTATTTGTGAAACACATCCTCAAATCATTAGTGTATAATGCATTGTATGCTCCGCCAAGCTCCTTAAATAGGTTTTAGCTTATAAGCTATTTGATCTTGTTACATTCGATTCCTTCGAATGATTCTATATATTCAGAGCTCAACTAGCCTAATAATTAACAAATTGGCACACCCTTCCAGGGTGATATCTTTGTTAAACCTTATTCATTAACAAGAACTTAGGAGGTTTGCTATTTTCATTAATCCATGATTTTCTGCCGAATACTGGCAACTTACAGATGGTTATGGGTTTGTTTGATCTTATTCGTTGTTTCCAAGGAAATTTTCAGATCTTGATAATTGGATTTACCAATCTTTGTCCAACAATAAATGTTTAACATTTCATCTATACAAGGTTTCCAAAGGAGCAGCCTTGATACTTATATATCAACTATTATAGAAAAGCTTAATTTAAGGTGAGATGGTTATTCCAACCATTGCTTAAAGCTAATCTTAAGGAATAGCTAATCCTTGCTGTTAGTCGAACAAATCGACGATCCTGGGCAGCTGATGGCAATTCTTAATTGTTGCCTAATTAGGGTTGCGGTAATCAATGCATAAGCAAAAATGAACCGTCTTTCTTAATTAACAATACCGAATTCTTAGAACATTGAGTTAGGCTATACGAACCCTTTATTTAAAACTTACCTAATCAGGGTTTCGATTCTTCCAATGATGGTACTAGCCGTCTTGGAGATTTCACAATATTACAACCCTAAATGGGATATAAATCTTAACTCTACTTGCCTCACAGGAGGTAAACAGGGTAATCTTAGGAGAAGATAATCAAAATACAAGGAGGTTACAGATATTTTTCCAAATCTTTGGCTCCAATTTATCCATCATTGCTCGTGTCAAATAAGTGACACATTTATGTTATAAGTCCACGAATTCCTTAATCGGGAACATTTACTTAGAAACTTCCATTCTGGATATCTTCTTTGAATACCATTAGCTGACTTTAGTACCATATGACCATCGTAATATCTTTGTGGTCCCATGCATTAAACCTCCATACTGATCAGGCATGGAAGCAATCTATGGAACTTATTAAGATACATCAATCCTCATATGGCGCTTTTATCATACTGTCTGGTTTTCGCAATCGATAGAGATTGAAGAGATATCAACTATATATATATGCTGACGCACTTCCTCTAAAGAGGGGATACTTCTAGAATTCTATGATTGGAAGTTTCTGACAGGAACAGAAGGAATGGTTCTTATGATTTCGCCTGTAAGTCTTACCTTACACTTAACATCTGGGGTTCTTACGGAAAGTTTCTAAAAGTTTGCTAAGCTTATGGTCTTATGAGAGACTTAGCGGTATCTGAATCCAAACATAACTCTTAGCCATAAAATCACCATAATGGATTTATATGGTGTCATTATTAATGTGAGCTGCCTCTAATCATACATCAGGAGGGCTAAACGCCTCCATTCTTAAACCTTTTAAACTTAGCTATAAAACCTTTGACAAATTGTAGGGCAATCTCGGCCTCGACTGGTTATTTCTTAATCTATAAAACGTGAGTAGTTGAGGTGGATCCATAATGGATTCATAATAAGCAGGCTTTGAAATCTTAATGTGCCCTCTTATTGCCGATGCTAAATCATAATATATATATATATATATATATATATATATATATATATATATATATATATATATATAGTGCATTATGCTTAAATTCTAGGTTAACCGAATAAGGGCACTATTTCCATCAATAAACCAAGGTTTGCAGCACACTGCCGATAGTTTATAAATCTTATGGGGAAGTCGGAAAATTATTACTCAATCTTTTCCTATTTCGTGACGCGTATAATAGGTTTTCTAATAAGGTCCTTAAAACTTGGACCATTCCATAATGTATAAGAGGATCTTTCTTGTGGACTTCACTAATGTCCTTACTAATCAAGGATATTGCTATTGAATGACTGAGATGTATACCTCATCATGTCCTTTCCAGCATAACCGCTGATACATCTAATGGCTTCTACTTCATCCTTTCTGGTGTTTAGTCAACATAAGCAAGCCAAGAGTAACTAAAACATAGAGGTAAAATCTTGGATTCTAATACTTAGTCAACATAAGGAGGATAAGTAGGTGACTTATAGTAAGAAGTAAGGAAGTTATTGTACATGTGCTTATATTTAATCAAAATGGAAATTTCACAAACTAGGCACCTAGCTCGGTTGGCTAGGCGCGCGAAAGGGTGTGGCCTAGACCCAGGTTCGATTCCGGGGACGGCCGGTTCCACCATTTTTTTATATTGTTTAATAGTAATTAAACGTACGGATACATGTAATTATGAGGGTCGTCTCATAAGGAGTCTTGATAACTACTTGTTTCTTATTATACACAATATGGGCTTGATTTTCAAGACAACCAATCGATTTTTATCACTATATTGAGTCCTTATACTTTAACGGAAACTAGGACATCGGACGAATGATTTCTAATGGATATAAAACATCCATCTAATATTGCTGAAGTAGTCTCTGAGGTACTATCTACCAATTTTACTTTATACTTAACGCTTAGAGTTTTTAACAGGCAGATTTAATGATTTACAACATCTATTGTCTACGAAAGACTTATCTGAACCTGAATCAAATAATACTCTAGCATGAGCGTTATTGATAAAGAAAGTACATGTTGTGACATTGTCATCCTGAATAGCCTCTTGAGCGTCCATTTGAGAGCTCCCAGCTTTGGTCTTCTTAGCCTCCCCAGGCTTCTTGGTTTTATTTGGGCAATTTGTCTTGATGTGCCCTATTTCATTGCAACCATAGCAGGTTGCGTCCTTTATGTCTTGGCACTCCAAGGTCTTGTGCCCTTTCTTGTTACAAATCCCACAAGGCCTAGCTTGTGACTCCAGAGTGCATTTCCCTTTAGTTGCCTTCTTTGGGCAACGGGTATTTATGTGCCCCTTCTCGCCACAATCATAGCATGTGGCGTCCTTCAAGTCCTTGCACTCATGGGTCTTGTGATCCATCTCCTTGCAGATGACACATCCCCGGTCTGCTCATAGAAACATTTTCCGAAGTGCTTCTTCTTGCAGGTTTTACATTTGGGTTTTGCCTCCTTTGGCTTGGACTGGTTATAGTTTGAACCGGTCTTACCCTTTTTACAACATTTATTTGGGGTATCATCGCACTTTCGCTTATGATCCTTCAACACACGGTCCACAGCGTTGTTTACGGCTGTATCTATCATAGCATGTAACTCGGTGCTCGTTAAGTTCAGTCTTGCATCATCATTCTGATCAGCTAGACGATTGTAAGCTTCAGAGGAGTCAGCCATGGTGAAGCTTTGAAGGTTACAAACCAAGTAGTAATAAATTGGTTTAGTTATATAGCGAATTGTCGAACTTGATAATTAAGTAGCCATGGTGCGAATAAACCATATGGGCCAACAGATAGTATTTAATTTATTTGATCATGTTTTGCCTAAGTTTTTTTTAAATAAACCATCTTTGGCGTTTAAACGGAATATAATCCTTCATATTTACTAGACAGGGGACATAAGTCACGACTGTCAATGTCATACTGACATCTTATATAGCACAACGGCTTGTTCCAAAGGACTTTTTGATAGCACATATGCCTTGTCACTAGGGAAATTTTAAAACATAATCAATGATTCCTTTGGATCGGAAAATTTCATAATTCATTGTTTTGACAAGAAGTTATGAAATAAAACTATCTTTTTCATGTATGCATCTTTGCCCGTAGGTATACATCCCAGGTGGATGTTTAGATGTGTACATCATGTTCGACGTTTATTAGCCATGATTCCTATTGATTATATAGGCTAAATAAGGGGTTTGGAAGTTCCTAATATAGAGATGAAAAGCGTGATTTTATCGCATCACTGTTGTCGGGAGTGTTAGCACGTTTTCAAGTGTTAATCAGGATCTGAATCTCTTCTAAACAGGTTTTACCATCTTAGCTAGGTCAAACCTCTTAAGATTCTCTTTTAATATTTATACTGGCAGGAAAGGAATGATATTATTTTCATTCAGGATTTTTATTATAATTATCCTGAATTTAATTAAAATATAACTATAGCACGAAAAGTCAAGTCACAAGGACAACTTTAAATTATAAACCATGATTTTGTAGAATCAAGGTATTTAGGCTTGAACGTGTCCACGCCTTTTCTTGACAGGGAGTTGTAGGCTACGACTGTCTTTAGTCTCAGAGGACGTTAATTATAGCCCGTAGGAATTATATCCCTAAAGGACGTTTAAATCACAAAATAAGAAGGGATTTCGGGAGAATCCAGTATAAGGATGATTTGTGTGACTTTATCGAACCACGTCTGCCAGAAAAGTTAAAATGTTACAGATGTTAACAAGGATGTGAATCTCTTGAATAGGTCCTACCATCTTGGCCTCGTCATACAGGCTAGGCTTACCTTTAAGATTCCTTTTTAATAATTAACGCAGAACAATCCTAACTCGGGATGTTAATAAGGATCTGAACCTAAATTGAGGAACTGCCATCTTGGCCGGGTCTTAATAATGACACGAGGCTAGGTCTAGTCGTTTTTAGATTTTTCCATTTTATTATAGTGGTAGATCTTATAAAAGGAATGTTATTTTAATTTATTTCATATATTATGTTCATATATAATGATATAAATGAAATTTAGATAAAACATCCTAATGGTTTTAAAAGAGGTATAGAATTGCCCTAAGCGGGACTTGAATGAAATGATGTTGTCCATGAAGGGACTGAAGGATAAGTATGCCCTTATAAGGACTTACTAAGGAAACGAACTTCAGTAAAAGGAGTTTCTTCTTCATTTTAGTTCTGAATGTCTTCTCCTTGGTTGTACGTTAATCCTAGTCGCAACACGAAGCTCAGCCTTTCCTAGGCTTCAACTGGGGAGAATTTCCATTACAGCTTCTTGCTTGGCGACATATTAAAATATAATTGAAGGTAATAATCTTCCGTATAAGGACGAGAGTATTCCTATGTTAAGTCTAGACTCAGAAGGTCAAAGAATGTGCTATCGTGTCATTGAGATTAAACACAAAAAGCTAGTGTTTAATTCACTCAATGTTGGCTCTGATACCAACCTGTCACACCCCTATTTTCCACGTGTCACCGGTGGGCCCGGTGGGGAGTATAGTGACGTAGTTGATATCATCATAGTCAAACAACACAATATTTAAATGCACAACGGAAGCAAAAGATAAATATATTACAAACCGATATAAAGTATTATCAAGTATTACAAACGGAATGTAAAGGATCCACAGGCGGATAAAAAAAATAAAATGAATCATTTGTTCAACAGACTTTAAGGCATCCAAGCTTGCGAGACTTATTGTGGACGCTAGAAGACAGCCAGCCTATTACGTGTAGTACCTGCACTTAACCTTTTGGAAAATACGTCAGTTTACACTGGTAAATACAATTTAACTGACTCATTTTGAAAAGGGTTGAAAATTGATTTGAATGCAC
Organism: Helianthus tuberosus; assembly: GCA_030545235.1. Taxonomy (NCBI): domain Eukaryota; kingdom Viridiplantae; phylum Streptophyta; class Magnoliopsida; order Asterales; family Asteraceae; genus Helianthus; species Helianthus tuberosus. The sequence continues at coordinate 31,938,252 of CM060436.1, forward strand.
GTGGCACAAAACATTTTTTTATAACTTGGGATAATTATTTAATATTATAATCTTGTGAACGAATTACATGTTACTTGTGCGTTCAGTAGCCCGGATCTTGTCCGGGTTAAAGATCAATAGACCCACCACAATATAGAGTTATACACTGACATGTGTACGCCTACACCCCGTGCTCAGGTCGTGGCCATCTCGTAAGATGATGCCGAGGATATCCGGGACATGGTCATTAACCCCCCAAAGGCTTTAAGTGAACAAGACTGTTTAAACGAGCCGATCAAATTATTCAATTAACCACCCAAAGATGTAAGATTTGATGCTCGATCAAGCGGTATTTTATATACCGTAACCCAAGCCCGTATAGGGAAAATAAGTTAAAAGTATTTACCTGAGCTAAATATAAATTCAATCTCAGCCGTATACCACCAAGCAAGTACAGATAGCTTTTACTGGGCTCCTAAATCTGGAACGAAGGTTTTTAATAACCTATTAGATTCCTAACGGTCCTTAATTAAGCCTAAGCTTAGACCGGTTAGTTTTCAAAATGAAGACACGGTTCAAACGCATGATAAAGCGAAGACCGGTTTAGAATATGGTTTTGACCCGACGAGCTTGTATGCTTGTTTAATATGGGTAACTTAAACACATTCTGGATTTTGAGACAAAAATGATATGGTTTGACCCGTTTCGGCTAATTTATGTAAACTAGTTACATAAGCCGATCCGAACGCGAAAAGTGCGTAACGGGCAACCACATGAGTCATGAACAGGTCTCCTAAGTTAATATTCCTTAAATATGTTGTGATATCAGTAGGATACCTTCCATTATGCCCAAAACGAGTTTAAGACCAATTTATGCCTCGTAGGGGTATTTTGGTCATTTTAAAGATTATAAGAGAGTTTAAATATCATTCTGAGTTACGGTCTGATTAAATCAGTAATTATAGTTAATTTAATAAGTCATATCAGTAGGGTATCATATATATGTGAAATTTATTAATTATAACCATACTATGCACCGTAGGGGCATTTTGGTAATTCCACATAGGCTTAAAAAGGCAAAACAGAGAATCTGAGTTTAAAACCTTTGCTTACTGTTAAAATATATAAATTTACTGAAAATATCAGTAGGCATCAACCCTTATATATTTAAACTAGTTTCGATACATACTATGCGTTAAAAACGCTTAAAAAGGCGATTTGAAGCCATTTCCGGGTTTTCAAAAGAAAGATGATATTTTTTATAATTCCAGAAGGCTCAAAATACTCTATTTATTATATTAAATCAGTAGAAAAAGGTTTGGGGTCAAAAGGATTTGTAAAACTCATTTTATAGCCCAAAAGGGCAAAACCGGCAATTACCGAATCAAGCCTAGAACCCTATGTTATGCTCAGCCTAAAAATAAATAAAAATCTTTAAAAATCCCAAAATATTATTTTATATTAGTTGGTAAAAAGTTTGGTATCAAAAATTGGGTTTAGATAGGATATACGCTAATTACGCCGTTTAATTAATAAAAGGCTTTCTAATTACGCTATTGAGCATAACTCCTAATCTAGACCTCAAACTGATGTCAAATTTTAGGGACAAGTTTATAAATCAGTAATAAAGATTATTGTCCTCTCACATTTTCAAAATTCTCTTTTTAGGGTCAAAATGGCATAACGGTCAACATTTAGGCATATAACGGAAACACGCATGAACTAGGATTTCTATGGAACCAAGTTGTATAACCTTAGAGGGTTATACTAACTTATAATATGGTCCTAATGGAATCCTAAGGCATATCAAAACTAAGCTAAATCGGGTCAGAACTGAAAGTCAAAGCAAAAGTCAACTTTTGCGACTTTCGGTTCCGAACCGAGCCTATACCTAGAATTGTCGGGTTGAACATGCTTAGACATGTTCAACTAATATTTACCAAGTTATTAATGTGGCAAAACTGATTTTATGACTTTTAATTTATTAGTTATGCATTTTATTTAAAACTAACCCGTTTGACTTTCATTTGACCCGACAATTTAACTAAGTAATCGTGGTAATTAGGAGGCGCCCTTTTGAGGGTTAATTACCTACCTAATTACGGTCACGTAGCCATGTTCGTTACGAACCATGGCTTAGCCGTTTAAAGTCAAAGCGTTTATCGAAACGCTTGACTTTTCGGCTTTAACCGCTAAATAATTAAACTAAACACGAAAGGGGACTTACAAAGGGTCCAAAGGACTGAGGGAGGTTCTCAAAAGAGTTCAAGATCCTCACAATTCATAGATTTTATCAGATTGAAGGAGAGGTGCAAATGAGAGCCAAACATTCAATGGGTATTTATAGGATTTAGAGGACCGTTAGGATCGTTCCTCGATAAATGTGATCAAATCTGGACCGTACACCTTTACCCCTTGTTTTAGCAATCTATGGGCTGCCCAAGGACTGAAGAAAACCATTTGCAACTGAATAAAACAGCTGTAACAGCTGGTAACAGCTGGAAATCAAGTTTCTGAAATGGCAGTTTTGGTCCCTGCATGCTTCTAGCCCCTTTCTGATGCGTTTGAGGCCCGTTAAACCATTTTTAAGCCTCTAAAATGATTCCTAAACATGAGGGACATGTAACATGCTCAAAAATATGTCGGATGTCGGTCCGTTTGGCCGTACGGTCACGTTGTTCGTCTAATTACGACGAAACACGAACGGACGCGAAAAACGGTACAAATTACGCGACGAATGAAATTTTATCAAGGCGATCACTAAAATAAAATATTTTAGTGCTTACATAAATTTTTGGGTGTCCGGAGATATTCAGATTGTGAGATATGCGCGAAAATGCAAACTTGTGCACTTTTTGACACTTTTAGTCCCTGGTGGACTTGAAAGTTTATTTTTGCGCACCAAACACCTCTAAGCCTATATCTAAGCTATAGAAATGATAATTAGGGCATGTTTAACTCATGGAAAATTTCCGGAAGGTCCTTTACCATACGAATCGACCTACTTTTGCAGTTTGACGCAAATAGTCCTTAAATTGCGCAAAGTAGCGCGAAATGCCGTTTAATGTTATACAAGCCTCCCATGGCCCATATTTATCTTTACCAAGCATATACTTAAATATTAATATGCTCTCGTTCGCCTAGATGGTCACCGAAAGGCGTAGATTCAAAAGTTGACGCTTTAGGTCCCTCTATTGCGCAAACTTGCGCATTTCATCATTTAATAGCATTGAAGCCTCATCTAATCCATATTAGGCATTCTTGAAAGTATTATTAAACATCACGATACTTCGGGTTCGCTAAAAGGTCATTTAGATGTATAATTAAACATATTGACACTTTTAGCCCCTCTAACTTGCATAGTTGCGCGTAATTTTACTTATAGGCATAAAAACTTTAGTCGGAAAATATTTGGCATTCCCGAGAGTATAATTAAATATTATGAAGCTCCCGGTTTGTTAAAAGGTCACTCAGAGGTAAGAATTATCATGTTGACGCTTTTAACCCTTTATTGCGTAAACTTTCAATTAATTATGCAAACGGCTTCACTTAATCATTAAGTGGCACATTTGTGAATATAAACATCATAAGAAACTTATTTTTAGGTATGTTATCACTTCCAGTCCTTTCATAATCAAAGTTTTCGATTTTTCGAAAAATTAGTCCCTAAATTTCAGTGTTTGACTTCATTAGGGTCTATTACACGTGTCAATACATCATTGGACGTGATTTTACGAGGTGTTACAGAAGGTGGTGGTGGTGTGTGTGGGTGGCTACGGCCGTGAGGAAGAGAGGGAGACGAGAAGGTGAATGTGTTTTTTTTTTTTTTGTGTGGGTGAAGATATGAAGTCTTGATCCTCCATCACTTACTTATAACCAATCTTAACACATTAACCAATGATTATTATGTCTACATAGTACAATACAAATCTCTAACAAATCAAAGGGAAATCAAGAAGGATCTTGGTGAATCAAGGGAAGATTGCACAAGATCATGAAGGATATTAGTGGGGGCCACTCCCATGACCATCCACTTTTAAAGGGGGGGGGGGGGGTAAAGTGTAACTTTCCATGGCAAGTTAGATAGTTTAGTTGGAAATTAAGTGTAAAGTTTAGTGTTTAAGTGTATGATGCATTATATAGTGTGTTATGGTGTTCGGGATTCATGACTAGCTTAGAAACATTACAACAATGCTTCTAGTATAGTTTTAGTGTTTCGGGTGATGTCCGGTTATTCGGTTAGATACCGGTTCGTTAAAGGGTCAAACTATTCCGTTTAGTGATCTTTAAGTATCCTTTTGTGACCCTTTCAATTCCCGACACTTAGGAGGGTATTCTGGATAATAACACATGTATTATGCATGATATTTATGTGTTAAAAAGCTTAGTATAGCTGATTTGTGCAGAATTCTGCATTTAAAGTGCGTTTCGGGTGCTTTTTAGTGCATATTCTAGCTTCCGGAAAGTCTATATGTTAACCCTTGTATACATTCTTGGGTTTTAATGTATTTTTTACGTTGGACCTACTCTTAGGCCCTAATTCTATTGTCTGACTGCTTTCTGCTTTCTGCAGAATTGTTGACACAATGTGTCTTACCGGTGAGTTTACTAGTATTTCTGACACAACGCTATCATTAATGCATACAGCAATATTTGTAGTATAAAACGTGCATGAATTCACATGTATAGCATGTAATCAGACAATGTTGACATTTAAGCACATAATTGCAGTTATTAAGTATTAATTAAATTGTACGGAAATTACCGGTTGTGTGTCAGTTGTCACATTCGAGTCCCGTGGTCGGCCGTTTTTTGTGATTTAAATCTTTTTTTTTGTTTTAAAACATTGAACTTCCATGAAATTACAAAACAGTCCCTGTAGTTATTAAATAACTAAGTTATGTTATGTTATAAAAAAAGAACTAATTTTATAATTTAACTAACTAAGTTAGTTGCATTTATTAACTTTAAAAATTTACGAGACTAACTAGTTTATAATAAAATTTAACTTTTAAAATGTAAAATTAATTAATTTAATCAGTTAAATAATGAATAAATAACTAAAATTATTACGAAATAGATTAAAGATAAGGATTTTTCGACGATTATGACGAAACGACGAATACAAGGATACCAAGCTTCCAAAAATAGGAATATGAACAATGGCTTCTAAGTATGGAAAGTTATGAAAACGCGGAGCGTTACAGTCTCCCCTCCTTTAGGAAATTTCGTCCCGAAATTTATTTAAGAGGAAGTCCTTGGAGATAAAGCATTCTGGCTAAAAGAATCGAGATATTTAGCATAAGTAAAAGCGTGCACGTGTGTGAGTTTACACAGTTTTGAATCAACTTGGAGAGGTATATATATAAAATGTGTCATGTTAGGAAGGTCATCTTTGTACATAACGGTTTGTATTTTGATAAAAATGAGCTAGTTTGATCTAATAGACGATTACGAGTGTAAGGATGGCTTAAGTATTGGATAAGTGGAAATGATGAGTTAAGAATGAAGTCTCGTCATGAATAATCGGATATCACACGCTTAGCAATGCGTTTGTGAGTTGTTAAAGTTTACTTATTAGGTCTAAGTAGGTCCGCAAAACACCGAATTTCTCACGGCACGTTTTACGAAAGTTTGGTAGCATGATGAAAACACTTATGTATAGGAAGTACCAGTGGCGTATCCACCATGTTTTGACCATGTTACGTCCGTTTCATTATTCGTGTCCTGTTACGTTCCGTGACTTACCATACACAATAGTACACTCTATGATTCTCATGCGCCTATCACTATAATCCAGTGTGCACCCGCGATTATATTGAATGTCGCATGATCCGCATAGCTTGTACTAGTTGTGTACGAATCATTGTATACATAAATTTGAAAAAAATAGGAATGTGTACGTATATGAGTGTAGTATGCAAGCAAGTCCATGCTTAAGTATTTATGGGACCCACATAAGCAAATCCCTCGGATTCCGCTCGCGTATGGGTACGAATGTATGAATCACGAGTATGAATGAATGTATGAAAATAAGTATAAGTGCAAGTGTAAATACGCATGTGGGTGTAAGTATAAATATAAAACATATGAGTATGAGTGTAGGTACGAATAATGAAAATTGTGTATATAGTATATGTTGAAGCATCGCGAATTTAGACATATAAAGCGTTTGAGAAATTTGAGTACATAAACGGATGAATGTGAGTATAAATTATAAATCGTATAGATGTGAGTATAAATATGAGTACGAATATAACATAAATCGTATAAATGAATATAAGTGAAGTCATAACATGTATGAGTATAAATGCAAGGAATAATGATTTTGTTGATAGTATAAATCGAAATACACTAGTTCAAACACGAAAAGATTAAGAAGTTTTGAGTATGAATGGAAAAGAAAACAGATGACACATGCGAGATTGTTGTGAGATATCAATTAAAACGTGTAAATTGATATGCATATATAGTTGTTTGCGTAAAACGTGAAGTTAAAATGGATTGGATTGTCATGAAATATAGAATCTAGTTTGTGAATGTAAAGGGAGTATAAAACGTCTATTGGTTATGTGGAAAGTACTTTGTAAAGGAATGGAAATGCTACTGCGGTTTTAAAAGAGTTTACGTAAGTTGAAAATTTGTCGGTTCTTATGAAGTTTCCTTGCCCACGTGTTTTGAATTTAATTGACGTATCGAGTGAGGTTTTGAAAAAGTTCTAGAGATTAATAAGTTTGCATCGTTTTAAGTAACTTTGTGTTAGAAAATTTTGAAACTTACAGCTTCTTGTGAAAAGTTGATCCTTAGAAAAAGGAATTTGGTACACGAACTTAGTGATTGTTGAAAAATGTTTCATTAGTTTTGAAAAGGAATTTTAGTAAATGATTGAATAATATTGGTAATATTTTATAGGTGTGTGCGAAAAAGTTGATTTGATTCTCAATTGAGAATAAAAATCTCTAGTTTAATGGTGTGAGAGGAGCATGTTTCAATATTTACGTTGATTGGTGAATTTGTGGGCAACGGATTTATTAGATCGACTAGGGTGACAAGTAGTATTTCATGAAATTTTGAAAATCGAGGAACAAGCGTTTATGGTAACATTAAAAAAATTTGTATGCGGGTGATGTGAAAATAGATTATAGAATAAGAGGTACGTTTAAATAAATGAAGCATTTTGAAATACATGATAAATGATTTAGGTATAAACATGATCATGTTTACATAACATGGTCTATTAAAAGAAAGTATTGGTAACAATCACCTAGGTAAAGGAATCACCCCTAACCCGTTGGTGAGGTCGTTGTAAGGTGAGAAATAAAACGGAGTTACTCGTCAAGGTAAGGGAATCACTCCTATCTTGATGACATGTCTCCATTTGTTGTTGCAAGAAGTGTAAATAAAATTACATAAAATTATGTATGCTAATAATGTATGATCGTATGAAAAGTAATAGTATGATGTATGCGCAAAAGTGAAATCTCGAAAATGGTTCAAACTTGACAAAAGAGAGTTTAATTATGAAAGATCGGAATAATAAAGCGTAAGTTTGATAAAAAGAAACTTGGATGGTTCCAAAACGGAACGTTGACTAACCAAAGTGGTCGAAGAGTCTTTTGAATTTGAGAGCATGCTTTGGCCTAATAGGTGAAATACTCTCGCCGACACATCGGTTAACGGTATTTACCCTTCCGGTTACTACATGTTCCAATTCAATCGAAAATTCGAGACTTGGCGAGATTTTTTTTTTTGAAAATTAAGGATCGGGACTAGTCGACAAGGTGCGGGTTTCACCCCTAACTTGACGACTTCGTACCCTAAGTGTAGTTGGCACTCATCGGGTCAAATTAAATTTCGACACATTGACGAGCGTCCACTAGAATTTAAATTTGAAATTTCCGTTAAGATGTTGATTTCACTCCTAACTTAATGGTGAATTTCGTGCGAAAGATAGAATCAAGCAGGATGAGAGTCGTTTACCAAATTGTGGGTTTCACGCCTATTTTGGTAAACTCATCTCGTTTGTATAATATGAGTGTTTTCGAGTTTAAGAAAAATCAAGTAAAATGCCTTGGAAAAAGGCGTATGTTAAAGGAAATAACGAACAAGTATAAGCACATAAAAGGCATGTCGAGAATAACACACAAAGAATAGATCAATAAATCAAGTATCGACACATAGTAAGACAAGTATTGACACATAAGAATAGCAATTCAAGTATTAACACACAAGCGACTTATATGTTTAAAAGTCAAAGCGAATAAATGAGAAGCGAGTAAAGTAGCGTGCAAGTAGTTTCAAGCAATACACAAGAATAAAGCTCTAAAACTATAGACTAGGTTAAAGCATTCCTACTTTTCCTAATTCCCTATAGTTATGGCTCTGATACCAATCTGTCACACCCCAACCAATGGCGGAATCATCGGAGTGGGACTTGTTCAAGATTGTAAGAGACTTCATAACACTATGGTGACAATATTTAATTCAACCGATTTCATTTCATAATTAAATTGTCAAAACATTACAAGAAATTCAAATAACAACATTGTTCAACATAACATAACAAAATTGATACAACACTTTAAACCTAAACGTCTAAGTGAGTATCTAGGCATCGTTGCTAATCCATTTCTTAGCATCATCAATCATCAACTTGTAACATGTTTAAAATACAATTCAATGCAAAAGCAAAGGCGAGTATACAAGTTTAAGAATAAGTATAAGTATAAAAGTTTAAAAACGAATCCACATAGCAACTTAGTTTATACAAGATCAACCTAACATGGCATGCAATATTTCTAGCCAATTCTCTGTTTACGCAACAATGATATAATTCTACATGACCACTATTCTACGGGCGGTGCGTTACTCCTATAGCGCTATACATGTCAAATGGAGACTCGTGAAAGCTAATGACTAAAACATATCCCATAAGTATGGTCCACGTAAGCATCAAGTATCATAACATAGTATTCATGTATAAGGATTGTTTTCGTGCATTGCATAAAAAAATAAGTTTAAGTGTAGTTTAATAGTTAAACATGTTACACCTCAAAAAGTGGTAAACATAAAAAGGGGGTTGCGAGTATACTCACGAAATTGCTAAGTCTTCCGATTATCCAAGTGTCGATGAGTATGAGGTTAGGATGATGGAACACCGATGTCACCCTATACGGGCAAGCGATGGTGCATGAGTAAACGGAATTACGTCGAAAGATTGAATTGGAAATTAGAGCATAATTAGTTAATATAAATGTATATATATATATACATATATATTTATATAGTTTAAGTAAAAAAATTTCTAAATTAAGTCTATCGATAGCATTATAGAAGTGTTGTCAAAATAAATATACGTTTATATTTATTGTTATAAAAATCCTTTGAACTTCGATACGTTTTCATTAGCGGTTCGCCTAAAAAGTGCATATATATTTTAACGAAAATCAGGCAGAGTTTCCTCTGTTTTTGGACGATCCCGACAACTAACGTGTCGATATATTTCCAAAAATCCAATCAACAATAAACAAAACAATATATTTGTGACAACTGGCCCAAACCGGTAATTTTCGTACACATTAATTATTATTTAATGACTGCAGTTATGTGCTTAATTGTCAGCCATGTCTGATTTCCTACTAAACAAGTGAATTCATGCACGTTGTATACTACAAAATATTGCTTTATGCATAAACGAGAGCGTTGCGTCAAAAATACTAGTAAACTCACCGGTAAGACACACTGTGTCAACAGAACTGCAGAAAGCAGTCAGACAATAAAATTGGAGCCTAGGTGTAGGTCCGACAACAAGAATGCATTAAAACCCAAGAGTACATACAAGGGTTTAATACATGTGCAATGCGAAAGCGAAATTAAGCACTAAAAAGCACCTGAAACGCACTTTAAGTGCATAATTTACATAATTCAGCAATAATTCAGCATTTAGACACATGAATATTTTGCAGAAATGTCGTATTATTATCCAGAATATTTCCCTAAGTGTTGGGAATCGATAGTATTATAAAAAGGTACCTATTAAACACTAAAGGGTGCAATTAAGCACTTTAACGGATTACTATCCAACCGAACAACCGAACTATACCCGAAACATGAAAATATTGTTATTTTCATTATTTATCTTTTTCTGAGCCAGTTAGGGTCCCTGAATACCCTAACACCCGTCATAAAGCACAACACACTAGTAACCGGGTTAATCACTTAACTAACCTAGATTAACCTAACTAATGTCTAAGTATTTAGTTGGATTTGAACCAAGACCCCCCCCCCCCATAACCAACCGTCCCCAAAAGGGGGACATACTTTGTCCTTCAATTGATTATTTAATTACTTGTGTTTAGTATCTAGCTAGCACATAAACCTTTGGATAATATTCATGTGAATTATCTATAAAATCAACACTTAACCCACCATTCACTTAACACCTCAAAAACTCACAACTTAACTCTCTCTCTCTCCCTCTAAGAGCTACGGCCGAACACCCCTTGAGCATACATCCATTTTCGAGTTTTGCTCATTTCATTCCAAGATCATTCTAGTATCAAGGATCGCATATAAGGAACCTTGGAGCAAACGGAAGGCGAAGGACCTCTCTACTTTGCTTTTATCCACCCTATTTGCGCTTAGATTCTTCCCTAGCCTCGAGCTAGTGGTATGTTGCTTGAATCACCTTCTCGAACTATTTTGAAGTGGTTAAAATGATTTGTAACGGTTAAAACTCGTAAACATACGAGTTGAAGCTTAAAAGTCTACTAAAAACACTAAAAATGTTGGTTAAAAGCTCATATGTTGTGTAAATCATGTAGTAATTGATTTGTGTGATTATTTGGACCCGATCTATGTTGTGGTAGCTCGGATCGTCATTTAACCCGAGTTGGCCATGATCATGGATCATGACATAAGGTTGTTTTGGAAGTAACAAGGGTTAAAGGATGAAACTCTACCACACACGAATCATGAACTTGTGTAAAAGCGATTTTGTTTGTGAAATAGTGTTCAAAACTAGTAGATCTACGGATCTACAAGCGGTACTTTCAAAGGACCAAGTGTCCAAGAAATCATATTTTCTAAAGCCGAGTCTTACATGAAAAAGAATGATTTTAGCAAACACACGAGTATGTAAACACTTGTGTAACACAAAGTTTCGACAAAATAACTATTTTTGTAAATGTTGACCGGAAGTTGTAAAGATGTAACTTCTTTAAAAGCGAGACTTTCAAGAAACAAAGTTGATCTATACAAAGATCCACTAAAAATAATGGAAGGATACTACCTATTTTGGAAAAACCACAAGTTCATGTATTTCTGCGATTATATCTATTTTAACTAGTTGCATATTGTTTATTGTTGAATGAGGAGATTGTTGACGATTTAAAAGAAAATAAACACATGTTTTGAAAACATGGGAAACCTCCATTTTTAGGGGAAACTCTGTCAAAATTTTTATAAATTTTGACACTTAGAAAAATATAAGTTTTTGAGAAACTTATTCCCTAAAAATGTGTTTAAAAGTATTACCAAGGTTTCCCTAATTTTTGGTGATAAGAAATGAGGATTTCTTCAAGACTAAAAATGGATATTAAGTATGTATATATTTTTGAGAAAAATATATATATTATTTTATCACCAACTTTTGTGCTAAGTGTATATAGTATGTGTTATACGTGCTAGCGTATTAAGACGTAAAAATACACTAAATACTCGCGAGGAGTATAAACATAAAAATACACATACAAAATACAAAATACATAATTCGGGTGCGAAGTGCAAAACACAAAAGACTTATATTTATTTTAGAGGAAATAATATAAGTAAGATACGTTGTTAAAAACATGAAATATTTTTAACACAACAATACAAATACAAAAGAGAGTGACTGTACTTGTGCGATACAAGTCTAGTGACTAACATTAAGAAAACGCGTATAGGTTACGGCGTTAATTAAGCAAATCCGGTGAAGTTTACGACGCAAGGAACGCAAAGTTGTGAGTTCATGCTCCCCCTTTTCTCTTAAATGTTTTCAGTTTTATAACTTCGGGGGTGAAATACATGTTACAAATATTACAATGTTTACAAATGGTATGATGGATACAAGAATGATACGAGAAATCGTGTCACGAATAGGGTACCATAAGCACCATTAATCGTGTACATACTTAGACCGCATAACAAAAGGTTAGATCTAATGGGTTCCGGGCAGCCCCACTCTTGGCCACTCTTTTACCAAGCAGTGTTTTTGTGTCTCAGTCGTAAATCGACTACAGAAAAATGCCTATGGTTTGGTGACTTCCTATGTCGTGTCACATGTTAATGGCTTTGCAACCCATTAACACTTGATACATACAGAAATATTTGATTTATACATGAGTACGTGGTGTACACAAAAGACTTGATTTATACAAAATACAAATTATGTTTTCATACAAAGTATACAAACGTGAAATACAAAAATTGCATGAATTCACACCAACTTTATGTTGACGTTTTTCCAAAACTCACATGTATTTCAGGTAACTAGGATGGATGTGCGCGTGGTCTTACTCATGCTCGTGGATGTCGCTTTGTCTATCTTTAAATAAAGTTGTGACTTTAAGACAACATGTTAACTCGTGTTGTAAACACTTAACATATGTTTTCAGTAATGTAATATTTGAAGATATTTTTGAGCATGTAGTATGTTTACTCTTCGTATGCAATGAGAACCTTTCATGATCACACCTCGTGCTTCCGCCGCAGAAAGGGGTGTGACAGATTGGTATCAGAGCTGCGATTGTAGTGAACCAGGATTCCTTCTCGAGTCTAGTCTACAATCTCTAGGATCCATTCACGAAAACAATTTTTCAAAGAGTTTTCATTGCATAAAACGTCCCGCGACATCCACTACCTGAAACTGACTACATGAGTCTAGAAAAGACACTACGAGACTTAGAGTGCACTTGAGTAGCACTTGTCGTTGACTAGAAATTACTTGCAATTATGTGTGATAATTAGCATGTACTAGAAGTAGAATGTCACAAGTATATGTGACTTTACCTGAAAGCAATGGCCTACCTGAAGGAAGAAATACGAGGATGAAACGAACTGTGCGAACTGTGCAAGGAGTTACGTAATTATGGATGCATACATAATTATGGAATTCAGTGCACAGAAATCACAGCAAGCCTAGTCACGTATAGATTCCCTCAGTGCAAGCCTACTAAGTACTCTGCTAGAGTAATAATTGTTTGATGTCACTTATGTGGTATATATACCTGTGAATATATGATACTACTGTCTAGTGTGACGATATCAAACAAATGCCTAACCCTGTTGTGTTATGTTCTGTCAGAACATGGCACCCAGGAAAGCTGTGAATGCTCGCAATGACGATCAACCTCCTCCTCCCCCACTGCCAAGAACTGCTGATGAGCTGAACGCTCTACTGGAGGAAAGGATCTCCGCTGCTATCGCCCAATACGAGGCGAACCGTACTCAAGACAGTGGAGGACCAAGCAACGCTAGGCGTAATGGGAATGGAGATTCGTCTGGAGGAAACGCAGCTCAAGGCTGCACTTTCAAGCAGTTCCTCGACTGCAAGCCGATGAACTATGATGGCACAGGAGGTGCAGTCGCATTTGTGCGCTGGACGGAGAAGACTGAAGCTACCTTCCGCATGAGCAAGTGTACCGCGGATCAACAAGTCACCTTTGCTACTGGGTTATTTGTCGATGAAGCTCTGACTTGGTGGAACCTGCAAGTCCAAACCTTGGGCGATGATGTCGCATATGGCCTAACTTGGGATGAACTGAAGGAAAGAATGAGAGAGAAGTACTGCTCTCGTGCTGAACTCCAAAGGCTGGAGACGGAGTTCTGGCACTTGACCATGGAAGGTGCTGACATTAATGGTTATACTCGAAGGTTCCACGATCTGTCCAGAGTGCTTCCCTACATGGTAACTCCCGAATTCAAGCGTGTTGAACGCTACATTTGGGGACTGGCCTCAGAGTTTCGTGGCATGGTGACATCGGCCAAACCACAAACAATCACCGAGGCTGTAACTCTGGCTGTCAGCCTTACTGAAGATTGTGTTCGAATGAAGAAGCTATCACTGAACCCAACAGAAAATGCCGAGACGCATGCTGAGTCGTCTGGCGACAAGAAAAGGAAATATGCAAACTTGAATCAAGCAACTCATAACAACAAAGGTTCCAACATGAAGCGTGACCCTAACCCGCCTCAAGGGACGAAATCTCTTGCAGCTATGAACGACGCTCCAGCAAGGGGATACCGGGGCACCTTGCCCAAATGCCATCGGTGTAAACACCATCACGAGGGAGCTTGTCGCATCCCAAAGTGTGACAAGTGTGGAAAGTTGGGTCACCGCACTGAAGACTGCTGGAGTAAGAGGAACGGGAATGGAAATCGTAATGGGGCTGATGATAGGAACAATGGTGGAAATGGAAACGGTGCTGGCAACGAGAATGGGCGAAACCAAGGATGCTTCAGATGTGGAAGCAAAGATCATTTCATGAAGGACTGCCCAGAGAGAAACAATGCTCAGGCCCGAGCATTTGTGATTGGAGCAAGGGATGCACGCGAGGACCCTAATGTGGTCAACGGTACGTTCCTCGTTAACAACCACTTTGCATCCATATTATTCGACACTGGCGCCGATTATAGCTTCATGTCTGTGGAATTTAAACGCATACTCGGAATAGAATCTAGTAGATTAGAAATTCCTTATTCCATAGAACTAGCCAATGGTAAACTTGTTGAGTCGAGCGAAATTGTTAGAGGCTGCACGCTAGAACTTGGTGAACGAAGATTTAGCATCGACCTCCTACCTATTCAATTGGGTAGCTTCGATGTAGTAGTCGGGATGGACTGGTTGTCCGAGAACAAAGCTGAAGTTATTTGTCATGAGAAAATCATTCGCATCCCCCTAGCGAATGATGAAACTCTCATCGTGCATGGAGAAAGACGAAACGCGCCTCTACGAATCATCAGTTGTATGAAGGCACAGAAGTGCTTAAGGAAAGGATGCGTTGCCTTCCTAGCACACGTTGTAGATAAGAAAGCTGTGGAGCCAAAACTCGAAGACATTCCTGTGGTGAAGGAATTTCCTGATGTATTCCCTGAAGATCTGCCAGGACTACCTCCGCAACGACAAGTCGAATTCCATATAGACTTGGTTCCAGGAGCCGCCCCTGTAGCCAAGGCTCCATATCGACTTGCACCATCCGAAATGCAAGAATTATCTACACAGCTTCAGGAGTTGTTGGATAAAGGATTCATAAGGCCAAGCTTCTCGCCCTGGGGAGCTCCAGTATTATTCGTGAAGAAGAAGGATGGATCACTGCGGATGTGTATCGATTACAGGGAACTGAACAAGCTCACGATCAAGAATCGGTATCCGCTACCGAGGATTGATGACTTGTTTGATCAACTGCAAGGATCAAGCTACTATTCCAAGATTGACCTTCGATCTGGATACCATCAGCTGAGAATCCAAGATGAAAGTGTGCCAAAGACTGCATTCAGAACGCGCTATGGGCACTACGAATTTTTTGTGATGCCATTTGGATTGACGAATGCGCCAGCGGTCTTTATGGACCTGATGAACCGCGTATGCAAACCATATCTCGATAAATTCGTGATTGTATTTATCGATGATATCCTGATTTACTCGCGAACGAAAGAAGAGCACGAGCAACATCTCAGAACCATCTTGGAACTACTGAAGAAAGAGAAACTTTATGCAAAGTTCTCGAAATGCGAATTCTGGATTCGCGAAGTACAATTTCTTGGTCACGTGGTGAATGAGAAGGGCATTCATGTAGACCCATCCAAGATTGAAGCAATAAAGAATTGGGAAGCTCCCAAGACCCCAACTGAAGTTCGCCAATTTTTGGGCTTAACGGGCTATTACCGACGATTCATCGAGAATTTCTCAAAAATAGCTCAACCGCTAACGACCCTTACGCAGAAGGACAGGAAATACGACTGGGGTCACAAACAAGAAGAAGCCTTTCAGCTACTTAAGAACAAGCTCTGCGATGCACCGATACTATCGTTACCCGAAGGCACTGAAGACTTCGTGGTATACTGCGACGCCTCACGACAAGGCTTGGGTTGCGTGCTCATGCAACGCCAAAAAGTCATCGCTTATGCTTCAAGACAACTGAAGGTTCACGAGAGAAATTATACCACTCACGACCTGGAGCTGGGCGCAGTGGTATTCGCCTTAAAGATTTGGCGACATTATTTATATGGTACTCGATGTACAATCTTCACAGATCACAAAAGCTTACAACACATATTTGATCAGAAGGAATTGAATATGCGCCAGCGACGTTGGGTCGAGCTGCTGAACGATTATGACTGTGAGATTAAGTACCATCCTGGAAAGGCAAACGTTGTAGCAGACGCGTTGAGCCGAAAAGAAAGGGTTAAGACCCTAAGGGTTCGAGCACTGGAAATGACGATCCGAACGAACCTCACTGCACGCATTCGAGATGCACAACAAGAAGCTCTTAAAGGAGAGAACCGTAAAGCTGAATACCTACGGGGTATGCTTAAATACATGGCGCCAAATGAAGAGGGAGCCTTATACTTTAAAAAGCGCATTTGGGTTCCGCTCTATGGTGGCCTACGAGAAGTCATCCTTGATGAAGCGCACAAGTCAAGATACTCGATCTACCCAGGGTCGGACAAGATGTATCAAGACTTGAAGGAATATTATTGGTGGCCGAGACTCAAAAGCGACGTTGCTGTCTATGTTGGAAAATGCCTAACCTGTGCTAAGGTTAAGGCAGAATATCAGAAACCGTCCGGCCTACTACAACAACCAGAGATTCCCGTGTGGAAGTGGGAACAAATCTCGATGGACTTCATAATGAAATTACCCAGGACCCCGAGAGGGCACGATATGATATGGGTAATAGTTGATCGATTGACGAAGTCCGCGCATTTCCTACCAATCCGAGAGAAGGATAGCACTGGAAAGCTTGCAGAGATATACTTAAGAGAAATTGTGGCACGTCATGGAGTGCCAATCTCAATCATTTCAGACAGAGATGGGCGCTTTGTCTCAAGAATCTGGCAATCATTTCAGGAAGCCTTCGGATCTCAGTTAGATCTGAGCACAGCATTCCATCCGCAAACAGACGGCCAGAGCGAACGGACTATACAAACGTTAGAAGATATGCTTCGCGCATGCGTCATGGACCTAGGCGGCAGCTGGGATACTCATCTACCTTTAGTTGAGTTTTCCTACAATAACAGTTATCATACGAGCATAAAAGCCGCGCCGTTCGAAGCTCTGTATGGCCGCAAATGCCGATCGCCCTTATGTTGGGCAGATGCCGGAGATAAACGTATGGTTGGTCCTGAACTTGTACAAGAGACAACCGACAAGATTGCGCAGATCCGAGAGCGCATTAAGGCGGCTCGAGAGCGACAAAAGAGCTACGCTAATCCGAATAGAAAATCGGTAGAATTCAAGGTGGGAGACAAAGTGTTGTTAAAAGTCTCACCTTGGAAGGGCGTAGTCAGATTTGGAAAGCGTGGAAAGCTGAATCCACGATATATCGGACCATTCAGAATATTGAAGAGAATTGGTACCGTGGCATACAAGTTGGAGTTACCGGAAGAACTTAATGGAGTACATGATACGTTTCATGTATCCAACCTGAAGAAGAGTCCAACACAAGAAAACGTGATCATCCCGATGGATGAAGTGCATATTGATGAAGCCCTCCGATTTACAGAGCAACCCGTTGTGGTTACCGACTGGAAAGTCAACAAGACTAGGAGGAGCAGTGTGAAGCTTGTCAAAGTACGTTGGAGCTCTAAGCACGGACCCGAGTACACATAGGAACGTGAAGACCAGTTCAAGAAAAAGTATCCCCACCTATTCAAGAAGACTCCTGCGAGAGTAAGTTCAGCCTGAATTTCGGGACGAAATTCTTTTAATGGGGGGAGACTGTGACAACTGGCCCAAACCGGTAATTTCCGTACACATTAATTATTATTTAATGACTGCAATTATGTGCTTAGTTGTTAGCCATGTCTGATTTCCTACTAAACAAGTGAATTCATGCACGTTGTATACTACAAAATATTGCTTTATGCATAAACGAGAGCGTTGCGTCAAAAATACTAGTAAACTCACCGGTAAGACACACTGTGTCAACAGAACTGCAGAAAGCAGTCAGACAATAAAATTGGAGCCTAGGTGTAGGTCCGACAACAAGAATGCATTAAAACCCAAGAGTACATACAAGGGTTTAATACATGTGCAATGCGAAAGCGAAATTAAGCACTAAAAAGCACCCGAAACGCACTTTAAGTGCAGAATTTACATAATTCAGCATTTAGACACATGAATATTTTGCAGAAATGTCGTATTATTATCCAGAATATTTCCCTAAGTGTTGGGAATCGATAGTATTATAAAAAGGTACTTATTAAACACTAAAGGGTGCAATTAAGCACTTTAACGGATTACTATCCAACCGAACAACCGAACTATACCCGAAACATGAAAATATTGTTATTTTCATTATTTATCTTTTTCTGAGCCAGTTAGGGTCCCTGAATACCCTAACACCCGTCATAAAGCACAACACACTAGTAACCGGGTTAATCACTTAACTAACCTAGATTAACCTAACTAATGTCTAACTATTTAGTTGGATTTGAACCAAGACCCCCCCCCCCCCCTTAACCAACCGTCCCCAAAAGGGGGACATACTTTGTCCTTCAATTGATTATTTAATTACTTGTGTTTAGTATCTAGCTAGCACATAAACCTTTGGATAATATTCATGTGAATTATCTATAAAATCAACACTTAACCCACCATTCACTTAACACCTCAAAAACTCACAACTTAACTCTCTCTCTCTCCCTCTAAGAGCTACGGCCGAACACCCCTTGAGCATACATCCATTTTCGAGTTTTGCTCATTTCATTCCAAGATCATTCTAGTATCAAGGATCGCATATAAGGAACCTTGGAGCAAACGGAAGGCGAAGGACCTCTCTACTTTGCTTTTATCCACCCTATTTGCGCTTAGATTCTTCCCTAGCCTCGAGCTAGTGGTATGTTGCTTGAATCACCTTCTCGAACTATTTTGAAGTGGTTAAAATGATTTGTAACGGTTAAAACTCGTAAACATACGAGTTGAAGCTTAAAAGTCTACTAAAAACACTAAAAATGTTGGTTAAAAGCTCATATGTTGTGTAAATCATGTAGTAATTGATTTGTGTGATTATTTGGACCTGATCTATGTTGTGGTAGCTCGGATCGTCATTTAACCCGAGTTGGCCATGATCATGGATCATGACATAAGGTTGTTTTGGAAGTAACAAGGGTTAAAGGATGAAACTCTACCACACACGAATCATGAACTTGTGTAAAAGCGATTTTGTTTGTGAAATAGTGTTCAAAACTAGTAGATCTACGGATCTACAAGCGGTACTTTCAAAGGACCAAGTGTCCAAGAAATCATATTTTCTAAAGCCGAGTCTTACATGAAAAAGAATGATTTTAGCAAACACACGAGTATGTAAACACTTGTGTAACACAAAGTTTCGACAAAATAACTATTTTTGTAAATGTTGACCGGAAGTTGTAAAGATGTAACTTCTTTAAAAGCGAGACTTTCAAGAAACAAAGTTGATCTATACAAAGATCCACTAAAAATAATGGAAGGATACTACCTATTTTGGAAAAACCACAAGTTCATGTATTTCTGCGATTATATCTATTTTAACTAGTTGCATATTGTTTATTGTTGAATGAGGAGATTGTTGACGATTTAAAAGAAAATAAACACATGTTTTGAAAACATGGGAAACCTCCATTTTTAGGGGAAACTCTGTCAAAATTTTTATAAATTTTGACACTTAGAAAAATATAAGTTTTTGAGAAACTTATTCCCTAAAAATGTGTTTAAAAGTATTACCAAGGTTTCCCTAATTTTTGGTGATAAGAAATGAGGATTTCTTCAAGACTAAAAATGGATATTAAGTATGTATATATTTTTGAGAAAAATATATATATTATTTTATCACCAACTTTTGTGCTAAGTGTATATAGTATGTGTTATACGTGCTAGCGTATTAAGACGTAAAAATACACTAAATACTCGCGAGGAGTATAAACATAAAAATACACATACAAAATACAAAATACATAATTCGGGTGCGAAGTGCAAAACACAAAAGACTTATATTTATTTTAGAGGAAATAATATAAGTAAGATACGTAGTTAAAAATATGAAATATTTTTAACACAACAATACAAATACAAAAGAGAGTGATTGTACTTGTGCGATACAAGTCTAGTGACTAACATTAAGAAAACGCGTATAGGTTACGACGTTAATTAAGCAAATCCGGTGAAGTTTACGACGCAAGGAACGCAAAGTTGTGAGTTCATGCTCCCCCTTTTCTCTTAACTGTTTTCAGTTTTATAACTTCGGGGGTGAAATACATGTTACAAATATTACAATGTTTACAAATGGTATGATGGATACAAGAATGATACGAGAAATCGTGTCACGAATAGGGTACCATAAGCACCATTAATCGTGTACATACTTAGACCGCATAACAAAAGGTTAGATCTAATGGGTTCCGGGCAGCCCCACTCTTGGCCACTCTTTTACCAAGCAGTGTTTTTGTGTCTCAGTCGTAAATCGACTACAGAAAAATGCCTATGGTTTGGTGACTTCCTATGTCGTGTCACATGTTAATGGCTTTGCAACCCATTAACACTTGATACATACAGAAATATTTGATTTATACATGAGTACGTGGTGTACACAAAAGACTTGATTTATACAAAATACAAATTATGTTTTCATACAAAGTATACAAACGTGAAATACAAAAATTGCATGAATTCACACCAACTTTATGTTGACGTTTTTTCCAAAACTCACATGTATTTCAGGTAACTAGGATGGATGTGCGCGTGGTCTTACTCATGCTCGTGGATGTCGCTTTGTCTATCTTTAAATAAAGTTGTGACTTTAAGACAACATGTTAACTCGTGTTGTAAACACTTGACATATGTTTTCAGTAATGTAATATTTGAAGATATTTTTGAGCATGTAGTATGTTTACTCTTCGTATGCAATGAGAACCTTTCATGATCACACCTCGTGCTTCCGCCGCAGAAAGGGGTGTGACAATATTTATACGAGTTATATAACGAAAACGTATACATTTATACAAGTTATAAGACACGCTTAACGTACAAGTCAAGTAGCTGATGTTTCATGATTAAAACCGTAGCTACATATATAAAATTAATAATAATAATAAAAATGCGTTTGTTAAGATTTTTACCAAGTCCTGGTTCGACGGTTGACCAGCAGTTGACCGTTTGACTTTCGTTGACCGAGTTGACTGCTGTTGACTTGTGTTGACTGAACCCGAAACGGAGCCTGACCCGAGCCGTCGGCTGTTGGACCTGAACCGAGCCCGAACAATACTCCAGATCGAAATACATCCAAACAAAAGTGAATTGAACTAGGTTTGAACTTCGAATTAACTGAGTAATTATAACCTGTACCTGAATCGGAACATCCGGAGCCAAGACCTGAACCAAACCGATGTCGAAACACGAACCAGACTCGACCCGAGTGAATGGAAACCCGGAACCACGTACCGGAATCCACGTCTGAGCTGAGACGAGAGCCGAAACAACCAAAAACAAGCTCCGAAACAGAAGAAGTTGAGCGTGACTACCAATTCGGCGCCGCAGCCGCCGCCATTGACGGCGATTCTGGCCACCGGTCCGACAGCCATCGCTGACTGCCGTTGTTGCCCTTTCTCCATCTCTGTTCTCTCTCTCGCTTGAATATGTCAGGGGTATGCGTCGGTGGTTGCTGGTTTACTGGCGCCAGAGGATCCGTCAGGGCTCGCAGGAATCTGGCTCCTGTCTTCTAACCACGAACGAGAGGGTGGGGAAAGGGGGAAGAAGGTGAGTACAGTGGTTTGTGTTGTGGGTAAGAGGAAGAGAGGAGGTGCCGGCATGTGTAGCCAGTCGCCGGAGGCATAGCTCCGGTCGTCGGAGTTGGTGAGGGAGAGAGAGATCATCAGTGTATTGGTAATGTGCGGCTGAACAATGAGGGGGCTAGGGTTTGTAATCTTATAAAAGGGCATTTAGGTTTTAATTGAGTTTGACTTGAACGAGGGTTTAAATAATTTAGAAATCGAGTTATGTCTGATGTGAAGGCCACAGCCTAGTGGTTATGCGTGTGTGCGGTGGAGCTGCTGACCCGGGTTCGAGTCCCGTGGTCTGCCGTTTTTTTGTGATTTAAATCTTTTTTTTTTTTGTTTTAAAACATTGAACTTCCATGAAATTACACAACAGTCCCTGTAGTTTAAAGTTTAGTAAATGTACATAAACAACCCCTTGTTATTAAATAACTAAGTTATGTTATGTTATAAAAAAAAGAACTAATTTTATAATTTAACTAACTAAGTTAGTTGCATTTATTAACTTTAAAAATTTACGAGACTAACTAGTTTATAATAAAATTTAACTTTTAAAATGTATAATTAATTAATTTAATCAGTTAAATAATGAATAAATAACTAAAATTATAACGAAATAGATTAAAGATAAGGATTTTTCGACGATTATAACGAAACGATGAATACAAGGATGCCAAGCTTCCAAAAATAGGAATATGAACAACGGCTTCGAAGTATGGAAAGTTATGAAAACGCGGAGCCTTACTCGTTGTGACATTGGTTTAAACATGACGTTTTGGTGGTTAATGGGTAAGTGATTTAAATAACGAGGCGTGTGTAATATGATAAAAGTATGGTGGATACGCCGCTGGTACTTCCTATATATAAGTGCTTTTATGATATTACATATCGTAGCGTTATCTAAATCATTTCAAAGGCATGATACATTTTACACAAACGACAAGACTTTCACAAAATATTGGTTTACAAATAACATATCGTATACAAACTCATTTTACTTGGTTATTCAGTTAACCATACACTTTTCTTAAATATCATTTAAATTTCATATCGATTTTCGTATGATTTATAAACGAAAACTTTTTACAAGATTCATAACTAACTTTTTGTTAAACATTTCTTTTAACTTACAAGTCATGAATCCTGCTCAACAAAACCTATGTATCTCACAGGCATTTTTATGCTGACGTACCTATTTTCACATGTGTTTTCAGGAGTTGATGCATAGGGTTGATCGTGATTCACTTAGGCGGACTCGGGCCTTAGTGACAATAAAAGATGCAAGACTAGTTTAATCTATGTTATGTTTCCTTGTTTTTAAGACAATGTAATCTTTTTAATTCAAATAAAATGAAACTTTAAATACCTTGGCTGTGAAACAATAATTCTGTTGCTCCACTCCCCGACGTTTCCGCCGCGGTTTGTTGTTTTACGCGGTCGGGGTGTGACAGAAGAGTTGGTATCAGAGCCAATGGTTATAGGGAATTAGGTTATTAGTAATGCTTTGACCTAGACTATAACTTTTCTAGGACTCCAACACAAGTTATCTTGTGTTTAGATCTTAAAACATTACCGTCGCTTATCTTTAGGTGACAACCACAACAAGAACACAATTTTCCAAATTCGATTTTTGAAAATCAATCATCTATTCTTAGATGATTTATTATAAGGTTTTGAACCCTCCAAAATTCCAAAACGATTTTGAAAATAATCACCCACCCTTTGTACGATTCACTTTTGGCTTAATGCCTTCCAAATTTTCAAATTCTCATCACAGTTTCGGTCTAAATAATGTGAACACGTGCAATCTGGAAGGGTGGATGCCTATACGTCGATTTTTATGTCTAGGCTAGAGTGTTCGTACAAATCCACATAATCGGACCAGTCACTCTTACCTGGGAACTCTTGGGGTGAGTGTCCACTTATAGGCTAAAGCATGTCTTCGCGATACATTATTGTGGCCCATTTACTTTGATTAGTCACCGTGTGTCATTTGTTTGCTTTGTGGTAACGAACGAATGACCACCATCCTTGCTTTTTTTCGATATTTGTAACATTCTATTCTTATCCAATGCCATCTCACTCGTTTTCTCTCATGTTTTCCTCTTTTAGAATGCCTCCTCGACGCAACGCACAACCACCTAATGTCGAACTGGAGACCATCATTGCGCAGCAAATGGCTGATGCACTCCCAAATCTCATCGCTCAAATTAACCAAGCCAACAATAACAATAATGCACCTGCTCCGTGAAACTAAAATACGTTCATTAACACTGATCATCCCGCTCGGTGGTATGTAGTGGTACCATAGGAATTGACAACTCCCATTCCTGGAATCCTAGGTTTGTTTGGATGTAAGGAATGACAGAATCCAAAAACATTTTTAATAAACCTTCAATTTGTTTGAAGGTTTATCCTACAGTTTCAAGGCTTGAATGTATGCATTTAACATTACCACATAAATGTTTGTATCAGTAAAGCATGGATTTTGCAAAACATAACTTTTGACTTAAACTATGATTTATATCAAATGCATCGTTTTGTACATTTTACCTATGGGGTTGAGTAATACTTTTATTCACCATACATCACATTTGATTACACATTATCATTATACATATGGTTTGAGTAGATACTTTTTACTTGCCATACATAACATTAGATTATACAAGACATGATTTACATTTGACATTAGACTCTGTTTACACATAAACATTGTGACATTGGTTTAAACATGACATTTTGGTGGTTAATGGGTAAGTGATTTAAATAACGAGGCGTGTGTAATATGATAAAAGCATGGTGGATACGCCGCTAGTACTTCCTACATATAAGTGCTTTTATGATATTACATATCGTAGCGTTATCTAAATCATTTCAAAGACAGGATACATTTTACACAAACGACCAAACCTTCACAAAATATTGGTTTACAAATAACATATCGTATACAAACTCATTTTACTTGGTTATTCAGTTAACCATACACTTTTCTTAAATATCATTTAAATTTCATATCGATTTTCGTATGATTTATAAACGAAAACTTTTTACAAGATTCATGACTAACTTTTTGTTAAACATTTCTTTTAACCTTGTAACACCTCGTAATTTCATGTCCAATAATGTATTGACACGTGTCATAAGCTTTGAACGTGTGAAAGAATACTTTAGAGGGACTAAAGTTGACAAACAAGGAAACTATGTGAATATAAGGGTCCAAAGTGTCAACAATGGATAAATATACTCTACAATAGCCCTACATGATGTTTATACCCTTAAACGAATAAATCATGGATCATACGAAGCAAATCGTGAAAGAAAGTGAGGAATTACAAACTACAGGGGTTAAATGTGTCAACATGTTTAAAGTATACCTCTGAGTGACCTTTTAGCAAACCCGAAGCTTTGTAATGATAAATTATACTCACTAGAATATGTGGTAAAAATTTCACCAAGTTTCGTAATCGTATGAGAAAGTTATGATCAAATTCGTATACGAGGGGTTAATAGCGTCAACGTTGAAATTTGTGACTTTTCGGGTAAGCACAAAGTTAACCAAGGACTTAACCAAGTTTGTAAAAGTCTTAAGGCCCTTAAAAATCAAGTTAGAGGGCCAAAAGTGCAAGAAAAATAGTTAAAACCACGTATAGAAGGACCAGGGACTGAAATGTAATTAATCAAACTTACTTGGCCTGTTGCGCCACTTTTAGGCGGCCCGCGAGAGGCCTTACGCGGCCCGCGAACAAGTTCCAACGACAGAATTCATGCACAGCTGCCACTCAGACCTGTTAACCGACTTAGAACTCTTGTTTTACATACCAGGGGCTGCCCCAATGGTATTTCATGCATAGGGGGCACTTGTCTTGATCTGGAAACCCTCATAGACCTCTTTGGCATCATCTTAAGAGATCAAAATTGCTATATAAAGAGCTTCCAAGTTGCAACATTTGGGCACTTGTATTTGCAACATTCACAAGTGTATTTCTGGAGCTTCTCTGGACAGCAACCAAGTTCCTTAGGCTTCCTAATCGTGCATAGGACCTTTGTAAGTGTCCTTAACCCTTCCCAATTCAATTTAGCTTAGTTAATTAGCTAAAAGTCAAACCTTCATAATTAAGGTTTGACTTCGAGATTAATTAAAATGTGTTCAGTCAAATCTCGAATTAAAAGTACCTATAAGTAGGTAATTATGTGGGTAATAAACCCTTAAAAGGGTACTCTCTGATTCCCACTCTAACTAGGTCAATTGTCGGGTCAAACTTGTTATTAAAAAGTCAACAGAATGCTTATTTTCAAATTAATGCATAATTAGCAATGTAGGAGACATGCAACCTGTTTGATCACTAATATAACTTGGTAATTAATGTAAGAACATGTCTAAACATGTTCAACCCGACAATTCTCAGTTTAGACTCGGATCGGAACCGAAAGTCGCATAATTTGACTTTCGCTTTGACTTTCAGTTCTGACCCGTATAAGCATGTTTTAGAATTGCCTTAGAGCTTTATTTAGACCAGGTTTCATATAAGTATAACTCTCTGAGATTATACAACTTGGTTCATTTGTTATCCGATCCACATGCATGTTTCCTTTAAGTGCTTAAATGTTGACTATTATGCCCTTTTGACCTTAAAACATGATTTTTGAAAATGTGAAAGAGTAGAAACCTTAGTTACTAATTTATAAACTTGTTCCCAAAATTTGACATCAGTTTGAGGTCTAGATTAAGAGTTATGCTCAATAGCGTAATTAGAAAGCTTTATGATAATTAAACGGCGTAATTAGCATATAGCCTATTTAAACCCACTTTTTGATATCAAACTTTTTACCCACTGATGTAATATAATATTTTGGGATTTTTGAAGATTTTTAACAAATTTTAGGCTGAGCATAACATAGGGTTGTAGTTCTAAATCGGTTATTGTCGGTTTTACCCTTTTGGGCCATAAAATGAGTTTTACATATCTTTTTGACCCCAAACCTTTTGCTACTGATTTTATATGATAAATAAATTATTTTAAACCTTCTGGAAATATAAAAAATATCAGCTTTCTATATAAAACCCAGAAATGGCTCCTAATCGCCTTTTTAAGCGTTTTTAACGCATAGTATGTACTAAAACTATTTTAAACATATAAGGTTTGATACCTACTGATATTTTAGGTAAGTTACAATATTTTAACAGTAAGCAAAAGTTGTTTAACTCAGATTCCCATTTTGATTTTTTTAGCCTATGTGAAATTACCAAAATACCCCTAGGATGCATAGTTTGGTTTTAAATGATAAATTTCACATATATCCAGTACCCTACTGTTATAACTTATTAAATTAAGTATATTTATTAAATAAATCAGACCTGTAACTCAGATTTCTAATTAAACTCTTTTATAACCTTTTAAATGATCAAAATGCCCTTACAAGGCATAGTTTGAGTTTAAATCCATTTCGGGAATAATAGAAGATATCTTACTGATGTCACAACATATTTAAGGCATATTAACTTAGGAAACATGAATAGGACTCTTTTGGTTACTCGTTACGCACTTTTCGCGTTCGAATCGGCTTATGTAACTAGTTTACATATATTAGCCGAAACGGGTCAAACCTTATCATTTTTGTCTCAAAATCCAGAATGTGTTTAGTTTACCCATATTATACAAGTCCTCAAACTTGTCGGGTCTAAATCACATTCCATTCCGGTCTTCGCT
Source organism: Helianthus tuberosus (assembly GCA_030545235.1). Lineage (NCBI taxonomy): Eukaryota > Viridiplantae > Streptophyta > Magnoliopsida > Asterales > Asteraceae > Helianthus > Helianthus tuberosus. Next base: position 31,965,953 of record CM060436.1, read on the forward strand.
TATTTATGCGTTCGAACCGTATCTTCCTTTAAAACTAACCGGTCTAAGCTTAAGCTTAATTAAAGACCCATTAGAAATGTAATAGGTTATTATAAACCTTTGTTCCAGAATAGGAGACCCAATAAAAGCTACACGCACTTGCTAATTGTGAATTATACTTGCAAAGGTAAATACTTTTAACTTATTTTCCCTTATACGGGCTTGGGATACGGAATATAAAATACCGCTTGGTCGGGCATTTGACCTTAATCGTGGGTGGTTAAGTATTATCAAGATGACCCGTTTAAAAATCTGTTTTGTTTGTTTTACGCCTTTGGGAGTTTAATGACCATGTCCCAGATATCCTTGGCATCATTCAAAGAATGGCCACGACCTTAGCACACGGGTGTAGGTGTACACCCGTCAGTGCATTTACAATTATTAAAGTATAACCGTTAGTTTCCCGCCGCGGGACTATACTATGTGGTGTGTCTATTAATCTTTAACCCGGCACGAACTGGGCTACTGAACGCATGACAGACTTGTAATCCTTTTACAATATTATATTTAAGTAATTATCCCAAGTTATAAAAGATATTTTGTGCCACGTGCATTCAAACCAATTTTTAAACCTTTTCAAAATGAGTCAGTTAAATTGTATTTACCAGTGTAAACTGACGTATTTTCCCAAAAAGGTTAAGTGCATGTACTACTCGAACTAGGCTGGCTTTCTCCTAGCGTCCACAATAAGTCTCGCAAGCTTGGATGTCATAAGCTGTTGAACAATGTTTCCTTTTTATTTTGATCCACCTGTGGATCTGTTTCGACTATTTGTGATACTCGATATTACAATTTATTAAAGTTGAAATGAATCTATCTTTTGCTTCCGCTGTGCATTTATATATGGTGTTGTTTGACTATGATAATATCAACTACGTCACGATACTCCCCACCGGGCCCACCGGTAATACGTGGAAATATCGGGGTGTGACAGGTTGGTATCAGAGCCAACACTGAGTGAATTAAACACTAGCCTTTTGTGTTTAATCTCAGTTACACAATTGCACATTCCTCAAATTTTCGAGTCTAGACAAAGAACATAGGTCAATTCCTGATTTTTGTGTTACCTTGTTTATATATTTTTCTTTCTTTGTTGTTATATTGTTTTGTTCACAGGTCTAAAATATGCCGCCAAGATTTTTTAGAGGAAGAGGAAAAGGAAAGGCACTTGTAGGAACCCACGACAATGAGGCAGGGCCTTCTCAAAGGCGAACTTCACCCGTTCCTGTTAGTACCAGTCCTCAGGGAGACTGGAGATCCCACCTGCAGCCAACGAGGCGATCTGTCTCGTTAGCTTCGTCACCTTCTTACCTACATTCCTTTGGACCCCACTACGAGAACGAACCTGAAAACCCACAACCATCGTTTATTCCTCTTCAACGGTCCAACTCACGCCATTCCTTTGACAACCCGTCTCATCTCTTTCGAAACCGGTTCAACCCATTGGGGCCTGAAGATCATTTTTCAGGAGATCACGCTATGGACATGGATGAGGATACTGACCCAACCGAACCACCGTCTGGTACCCCCACTCATCCTATTCAGATCTCCGATGGATCATCTTTTCACGGATCACCTTACCGTGGTCTAGACAGCTTTCAAGCGAGGATGAACCAGTATGAGTGGTATTTCACACCCTCATACCATTCATCACCTTATCAGCAGCAACAGCAACAGCAGCAGCAATCGGATCCTTCCAGGGATTCTCGCTTTGTGGCAGTTACCCCGCCACTACCACCGCCTCAGCAGCAACCTCCTGAGCCGCCGAGGCGAAGGAGAACAAACGCACGAATGTCTGTGCAAGGTAGAGGGGTACATATCAGCACTCCCCAACCATCGAGTAGCAGCCACTATCCACCGCTTCGAGAAGATCAGCAGTTTGGGGGACCTTCAAACCCCAACCCGGAAGTGAACTCTATGCATGCCATGCCACCACCATTGGGCTTTGACAACCCAATTCCCGCGTACACTAGCCCGGCAACATATAACCCCTTTGAGCAGCTTGCTCACTCCATCTTTAACTATGCTGAGATCGATCCCTACCTGGCGGCGTGGAACTACAATACTGCTAACCCCGATGGGCTGTACGGAGCTCCTTGGGGAGTCGGATACCCAGCTTATGGGTACCAACAGCAGCCGTCTTTTCCACCTACATATCAGTCGCAGCCGCAGGTGCAAGTACCACAATTTTCCCCGCCAGAAAGAGAGGAAATTCTCCAAAGACTGGACCAGGTTGAACATCAAGTTCACAGGGATCGAAGGGAACGACATGGTTTCCTCAAGGGATTAGCAAGTTTGATAAAAGGGAAGAGCAAGAAGGGCCGTTGAATCCTTCAATTTTTTGTTGTAATTCTTTTCCGTTGAGCCCCTGCGTGGGCTTGTCTTTCTGTTTTTACCCCTGCGTGGGTATGTTTTGTTAGTTAAGCCCCTGCGTGGGCAAGTCTTTTATTTTGACCCCTGCGTGGGTATATTTGTTTGGTTAAGCCCCTGCGAGGGCATATTATTGCATTTGAAAGTCCCGTTTAGGGCAGACTCGTACTTTTATTAATGTGGTGAAATGGTTAGATTTAAATTTTATTTTTCAGTTATATGCATGAACAAAAATATAAAATAAATAATAACCATATTTATACAAAATCTATCATTATATTAAAATGATAAAATCTAAAGGGACAAGATCTAACCTTATGTCATTTTAAAGACAGGGTTAAGATGATAATTCCCCAATTCGATTCAGATCCATATTAACCATTTCAATATAGGATTGTTCTGCGTTGAATATTAATAAGAATCTTAAAAAGGTAAAACCTAGCTTATAGGTCATTATAAAGACTTAGCCAATATGGTAAAACCTGTTTAAAAAGATTCAAATCTCTGTTAACATCTGCAAACATGTTAACATTCTTGGCTAATGTGATCCGCAAAATCACACATGTCACCCTTGTGTTAATTATCCCAACTCCTTATTATTTAAACATCCGATTGTGATGTAATGCCTACGGGCTATAACTAATGTCATATAAGACAAAAAGACAGCCGTAGCTTATAGACTCCCTGTCATGAAAGATAGTGAATTTTAATTCAAACTTTAATAATTAGATCCTATGAGATCTAAATCTATAATTTAGAATTGTCCACGTGACTAGGCCTGTTGTGCCAATATTATATTTCATTCTAGAACTAAGGGCTACTAATAAAAGTCCCGAATGAAATTACTTAATAAATTAAATAGTATGGCTCTTTAATTACCATGGTTAATAAATTATCAAGATGACAGACTTATTATAATTCCTCAAATGAATCATTGTCATCGTCTTATGTAGCAGTTCAACTACATGGCCGAGTCTAACGAGGTCAACAGTCGGCCAAAGGAGAACCATGACACCACTAGGATCAATATAACTGGTGCAGAACTCCAAACATTGATCGACAACGCTGTCACTAAAGCCATAGAGATGCAATATCGTGAATCGAGTAGTACTCGAAGCAGGACCCAATCAGCACCTCATTCTAAGCCAAAAACACATTCTGAGGCTCATAGTAAGCCACCCTCTAAGCTAGATAAGCCAAAGAAGGATGATGACGAGCATCACTCCTCGAACCAACAAAGCGTTCCGTCAAAGAAGATCGAGCTTAAGCAGGAACCGCGTGGTAAGTCCTGTACGTATAAATACTTCGTCTCATGTAAACCCAGAGACTTTACTGGGGAGAAAGGAGCGGTTAACTGCATGACATGGCTGGACGAAATGGATACCGTGGTTGATATCAGCGGGTGCGCTGATAAGGATGTAGTAAAATTTGTGTCTCAATCGTTCAAAGGTGAGGCCTTAGCCTGGTGGAGATCGTTGATACAAGCCACTGGGAAAATTCCACTGTATAATATGTCATGGGAACAATTTGTTACCCTCATCAAAGAGAACTACTGTCCTCAGCATGAGGTCGAAAAGATTGAGTCGGATTTTCTGTCATTGGTAATGAAAAATCTGGATTGCCAAGCTTACCTTACGAGCTTTAATACACTGTCAAGGTTGGTTCCTTATCTGGTGACCCCTGAACCCAAAAGAATAGCTCGTTTCATTGGGGGTTTAGCCCCAGAAATTAAGGCAAGTGTAAAAGCCTCTCGGCCAACTACGTTCAGGTTCGTAGCTGATATATCCCTGTCCCTCACACTGGACGCAGTCAGACAGAGATCGCTGAGGAACACGGATGCCGAGAAAAGGAAGCGTGAAGATGACAATTCACGATGTTCAGAGAAGAGACATAAAGGGAACAATGACCACAAGAAGGGGTCTGGATCTAAGAAGGTTGGGCATCAATCTAGATATAAGCCCAAGTGTAAGGTTTGTAAGAAGCACCATTTTGGGAGGTGCAGATTCGAGTCGAAATCCCAGTCGCAGTCAAAAGTTTGTGGGATTTGCAAGTCTTCTGAGCACAAGACTTTAGACTGTAAGAAAATCAAAGATGCTACGTGCTATAGTTGCAACGAAAAAGGGCATATCAAGACCAACTGCCCAAAACTCGCAAAGAAGACTGAGGATGGGAAAAAGACCAATGCTAGGGTCTTCATGATGGATGCAAAGGAAGCTGTCCAAGACGACAATGTGATCACAGGTACCTTCCTCATAAATGATGTTTATGCGAGAGTGCTTTTTGATTCAGGAGCCGATAAAACATTTGTAGATAATAAGTTTTGTAAGTTACTAAATTTACCTGTTAAAGCTTTAAGTGTGAAGTACGAGGTGGAATTAGCTGATGGAACCATAGAAACCGCCTCAACTGTGTTAGATGGATGTGTTATATCCATTAGGAACCATTCTTTTCCTTTGTCCTTACTTCCCTTTAAGCTAGCCGGTTTTGATATAGTGCTAGGTATGGATTGGTTATCGCATAACCAAGCCCAGATTGTGTGTAACAAGAAGCAAGTAGTGGTCAAGGCCCCGTCTGGTGAGCCACTTACCATTCAGGGGGATACCCAGTATGGATTACCTGAGCAAGTGTCTATGCTCAAGGCCTCTAGGTGTTTGAAGAAGGGTTGTGTTATCTACATGGCACAAGTAACTATCGATGAGCTGAAGCCTAAGATTGAAGATATTCCCGTCATTTCTGAATATCCTGAAGTTTTCCCCGAAGAACTACCTGGTTTACCACCAGATAGGCAAGTAGAATTCAGAATTGACATCATCCCTGGTGCAGCACCAGTAGCAAGAGCGCCTTATAGGTTGGCACCAACAGAGATGAAGGAATTGAGAACGCAGTTAGATGATCTACTAGCCAAAGGTTTCATTAGACCTAGTTCGTCTCCTTGGGGAGCGCCGATCTTGTTTGTCAAGAAAAAGGATGGATCAATGCGTCTGTGCATCGATTACCGTGAACTTAATAAGGTCACTATCAAGAATAGGTATCCTTTGCCCAGGATCGACGATTTGTTCGATCAACTTCAAGGGGCAAGTTACTTTTCTAAGATCGATTTGAGGTCAGGCTATCATCAGTTGAAGGTTAAAGATGAAGATGTACACAAGACTGCATTTAGGACTCGTTATGGACATTACGAGTTCCTAGTGATGCCTTTTGGGCTCACTAATGCTCCTGCCGCATTCATGGATCTCATGAATCGCGTCTGCAAGCCCTACTTGGACAAATTTGTCATCGTCTTCATTGACGACATCCTTATCTACTCGAAGAACCAAGCTGACCACGAGAAACACCTTCGTTGTATTCTTAAACTTCTACATCATGAGAAACTCTACGCCAAATTCTCGAAGTGTGAATTTTGGCTTCGAGAAGTCCAATTCCTTGGACATGTGGTTAGTGAGCGTGGTATCCAAGTGGATCCCGCTAAGGTAGAAGCAGTTATGAACTGGCAAGAGCCAAAGACGCCTACTGAGATTTGCAGCTTTCTAGGACTAGCAGGATACTATAGGCGATTTATTGAAAACTTCTCAAGGATTGTTGCGCCCCTAACTTCGTTGACACGGAAGAAGGTTAACTTTGATTGGGGCCCTAAGCAGCAGGAATCATTTGACATTCTTAATAAAAAGTTGAGCAATGCACCAGTGTTAACATTGCCTGATGGAATAGAAGAATTCGTGGTGTATTGTGATGCATCACACACCGGTATGGGCTGTGTACTTATGCAGAAAGGCAAGGTTATTGCCTATACTTCACGACAGTTAAAGGTGCACGAGAAGAACTACACCACCCATGACTTGGAGCTGGGTGCCGTTGTATTTGCACTAAAACTGTGGAGACACTACTTGTATGGAACCAAGTGTGTGATCTATTCAGATCACAAGAGCCTTCAACACTTGTTTAATCAGAAGGACTTAAACATGAGGCAAAGATGATGGATGGAAACTTTGAATGACTATGACTGTGAGATAAGATACCATCCAGGCAAAGCAAATGTGGTTGCTGATGCCTTAAGCAGAAAGGAAAGAGTGAAGCCGATAAGAATCAATGCCAAGAGCATTGAGATAAAGAATATTTGAACGAAAGGTTGTTAGCTGCACAGAAGGAAGCTATGTTGGAAGCTAACTATCCTGAAGAAAAGCTAGGAGTAACTGAGGAGCAGTTATCCTATGACAAGGACGGAGTGCTGAGATTGAATGGACGAATATGGGTTCCAGTTTTTGGAGGACTTCGAGATGTTATCCTCCAGGAAGCCCACAGTTCTAAATATTCCGTTCATCCTGGAGCTGATAAAATGTACCAGGATCTAAAGGCAAACTATTGGTGGATAGGCTTGAAAAAGTTTGTAGCCGCCTATGTAGCTAAATGCTTGACGTGCGCGCAAGTCAAAGCTGAGCATCAGAAGCCGTCAGGTTTGCTACAACAGCCTGAACTTCCCACATGGAAGTGGGAGATGGTGACAATGGATTTCATCACCAAGTTGCCAAAGACAAGGAAGGGAAATGATACTATATGGGTGATAGTAGATAGACTGACTAAGTCAGCACATTTCCTACCCATTAAGGAGACTTTTAGCTCCGACATGTTAGCCCAATTGTACGTAGATAAGATTGTGTCTCTACATGGTGTGCCAGTATCAATTATCTCTGACAGAGATACGAGATACACATCACATTTTTGGAAAAGTTTCCAACAGTCTTTGGGCACGCGCTTAAACTTTAGTACGGCTTACCATCCACAGACAGATGGGCAAAGTGAGCGTACAATCCAAACCTTGGAAGACATGCTTCGTGCATGTGTAATTGATTTAGGTGGTAGTTGGGATAACCACCTGCCATTGATTGAATTCTCTTATAACAATAGCTATCATACCAGCATTAAGGCTGCGCCTTTTGAAGCATTATATGGTAGGAAATGCAGAACACCTATTTGTTGGGCGGAAGTAGGAGAAGTTCAATTATCAGGACCTGATTTAGTCTTTGAAACGACGGACAAGATTTTCCAGATTCGTGACCGCCTGAAACCTGCCAGAGATAGGCAAAAAAGTTACGCAGATTTAAAGCGTAAACCTCTGAAATATGAGGTTGGTGATAAGGTTTTGCTTAAGGTATCACCCTGGAAGGGGGTGATGCGATTTGGTAAGAAAGGTAAGTTAAGCCCAAGGTATATAGGACCATTCGAGATCATCGAATGTGTCGGGTCAGTGGCTTACAAGTTAAACTTACCTGAAGAGCTCAGTGGTATTCACAACGTATTCCACGTCTGCAATCTGAAGAAATGCCTAGCTGACGAATCGCTAGTCATACCACATACGGATGTGCATATAGATGAGAGCTTGAAATTTGTAGAAAAACCATTGTCGATTGAGGATCGACAGGTAAAGAAGCTTCGAAGGAAGCATGTGCCTATTGTAAAGGTCAAATGGGATGCCCGCAGAGGTCCCGAGTATACATGGGAGGTAGAGTCCACAATGAAAGAAAAGTACCCTCATTTGTTTCAGTAAATCTCGTGGTCGAGATTTCTTTTAAGGGGGTGAGGATGTAACACCTCGTAATTTCATGTCCAATAATGTATTGACACGTGTCATAAGCTTTGAACGTGTGAAAGAATACTTTAGAGGGACTAAAGTTGACAAACACGGAAACTACGTGAATATAAGGGTCCAAAGTGTCAACAATGGATAAATATACTCTACAATAGCTCTACATGATGTTTATACCCTTAAACGAATAAATCATGGATCATACGAAGCAAATCGTGAAAGAAAGTGAGGAATTACAAACTACAGGGGTTAAATGTGTTAACATGTTTAAAGTATACCTCTGAGTGACCTTTTAGCAAACCCGAAGCTTTGTAATGATAAATTATACTCACTAGAATATGTGGTAAAAATTTCACCAAGTTTCGTAATCGTATGAGAAAGTTATGATCAAATTCGTATACGAGGGGTTAATAGCGTCAACGTTGAAATTTGTGACTTTTCGGGTAAGCACAAAGTTAACCAAGGACTTAACCAAGTTTGTAAAAGTCTTAAGGCCCTTAAAATCAAGTTAGAGGGCCAAAAGTGCAAGAAAAATAGTTAAAACCACATATAGAAGGACCAGGGACTGAAATGTAATTAATCAAACTTACTTGGCCAGTTGCGCCACTTTTAGGCGGCCCGCGAGAGGCCTTACGCGGCCCGCGAACAAGTGCCAGCAATAGAATTCGCGAACAGCTGCCACTCAGACCTGTTAACCGACTTAGAACTCTTGTTTTACATACCAGGGGCTGCCCCAATGGTATTTCATGCATAGGGGGCACTTGTCTTGATCTGGAAACCCTCATAGACCTCTTTGGCATCATCTTAAGAGATCAAAATTGCTATATAAAGAGCTTCCAAGTTGCAACATTTGGGCACTTGCATTTTCAACATTCACAAGTGTATTTCTGGTGCTTCTCTGGACAGCAACCAAGTTCCTTAGGCTTCCTAATCGTGCATAGGACCTTTGTAAGTGTCCTTAACCCTTCCTAATTCAGTTTAGCTTAGTTAATTAGCTAAAAGTCAAACCGTCGTAATTAAGGTTTGACTTCGAGTTTAATTAAAATGTGTTCAGTCAAATCTCGAATTAAAAGTACCTATAAGTAGGTAATTATGTGGGTAATAAACCCTTAAAAGGGTACTCTCTGATTCCCACTCTAACTAGGTCAATTGTCGGGTCAAACTTGTTATTAAAAAGTCAACAGAATGTTTATTTTCAAATTAATGCATAATTAGCAATGTAGGAGACATGCAACCTGTTTGATCACTAATATAACTTGGTAATTAATGTAAGAACATGTCTAAACATGTTCAACCCGACAATTCTCAGTTTAGACTCGGATCGGAACCGAAAGTCGCATAATTTGACTTTCGCTTTGACTTTCAGTTCTGACCCGTATAAGCATGTTTTAGAATTGCCTTAGAGCTTTATTTGGACCAGGTTTCATATAAGTATTACTCTCTGAGATTATACAACTTGGTTCATTTGTTATCCGAATCCACATGCATGTTTCCTTTAAGTGCTTAAATGTTGACTATTATGCCCTTTTGACCTTAAAACGTGATTTTTGAAAATGTGAAAGAGTAGAAACCTTAGTTACTGATTTATAAACTTGTACCCAAAATTTGACATCAGTTTGAGGTCTAGATTAAGAGTTATGCTCAATAGCGTAATTAGAAAGCTTTATGTTAATTAAACGGCGTAATTAGCATATAGCCTATTTAAACCCACTTTTTGATATCAAAATTTTTACCCACTGATGTAATATAATATTTTGGGATTTTTGAAGATTTTTAATAAATTTTAGGCTGAGCATAACATAGGGTTGTAGTTCTAAATCGGTTATTGTCGGTTTTGCCCTTTTGGGCCATAAAATGAGTTTTACATATCTTTTTTACCCCAAACCTTTTGCTACTGATTTTATATGATAAATAAATTATTTTAAACCTTCTGGAAATATAAAAAATATCAGCTTTCTATATAAAACCCAGAAATGGCTCCTAATCGCCTTTTTAAGCGTTTTTAACGCATAGTATGTACTAAAACTATTTTAAACATATAAGGTTTGATACCTACTGATATTTTAGGTAAATTACAATATTTTAACAGTAAGCAAAAGTTGTTTAACTGACTATTTTAAACATATAAGGTTTGATACATACTGATATTTTAGGTAAATTACAATATTTTAACAGTAAGCAAAAGTTGTTTAACTGAGATTCCCGTTTTGATTTTTTTTAGCCTATGTGAAATTACCAAAATACCCCTAGGATGCATAGTTTGGTTTTAAATGATAAATTTCACATATATCTAGTACCCTACTGTTATAACTTATAAATTAAGTATATTTATTAAATAAATCAGACCTGTAACTCAGATTTCTAATTAAACTCTTTTATAACCTTTTAAATGACCAAAATGCCCTTACAAGGCATAGTTTGAGTTAAAATCCATTTCGGGCATAATAGAAGTTATCTTACTAATGTCACAACATATTTAAGGCATATTAACTTAGGAAACATGCATAGGACTCTTTTGGTGTGACAACCCGCACTAAACCAGGTATCCGTACAACTTAATTACTGATTAATTACTGCTTGATTACTGTGCAACATTGAACTAGCTGATGAATTGCTACTATTATACTGATACATGAACATAACTGCATCATACTTTACTTGCTGTCACACTATATTTTGCTTATTGCACCTTCGTGACAAACTTGATGCACTAAACGCACAGTAGCACAATACACGGATACACAGTGGACATGCTGATATAACCAGCATCAGGCAGATACTGCCTCAAGGCCTGTTAAGAGCCTCATATATTTTAACTACACCGGTAGTGAGTGTAGGATATAAGGGTTGTGTTACCGCGTCTCTAGGGATAAGATACACTGATTCGGATGTGCCTAAAACGTACTTTAAGTACCAAACACAGCACTTTAAATAATTTAACCAGCTTCTAGCTGACTAGTAAAGTGCCAAAAATGAGAAAATATTACTAGACACTTTCTAAAGTGTCGGGGAAAACAAAATGTGTCACTAAAGATGCAATAACGACACTTTAAAGTCTTTTGTAACACTTAAACGGATTACTATCCAACCAGACACCCGGACTTTTCCCGGAACACGAAAATATTTATATTTTCACTATTATTAATTTTCTGAGCTAGTTAGGGTCTCTGATTACCCTAACACCCGCTACAACACACTAAATATAACAAACCAAGTTTAGTGCCTAACTTAACCAAGTTAAACATAACTAAGCCCTTAACCCCCTAATTAAAATCGAACCATGGGCACCCACCCCCCAACCGAACGGTTACATAGGGAGCCTCACATTGTACTTGGTAATCTTGCAAGATCTTGTCATGCTTAGTATCTACACTACATAAAAACCTTTGGACAATAGCACTATAATCTTCTATTTAAACCCCCACTTAAACATTAGAGAGTTATCATTAAACAAATCACCACCACTTTTCTCTCTTGCCCACCCCCCACTCTCGGCCGAACTATATCCCACCCACCATCATACTTTTGAATTTTGATCTTGCATTTCCAAGATCATACGCACCCCAAGGTTCGCGTTTAAGGAGCTTTGGTGCAAGCGGAGTACGAAGGACCTCTCCCGTTCGCTTTTATCCACCCATTCTCCATCAAAGATCTTCCCTAGCCTTGAGCTAGAGGTATAACCTTTAAAACTCGTTTTTATACTTATCTAAAGTGGTTAAAAGAAGTTTCGTTGGATAAATATCGTTAACACGCGTTTTGAATCTTTAAAGTCTAGTAAATTCACAATAATGGTGGTTAATAGCATATGTCTTGTGTAAAAGTCGTAGGACTTGAAATTTGTGCTTATTGTGACCCGATCTATAATGTGGTAGCTCAAAACTTCGTTTAACCCGACTTTGTAAAATCACGTATCTTCACATAAGCTTGTTTTTAGAAGATACAAGGGTTAAAGGTGAACACTACCACATTTTAGAGACATGAACTTGTAAAGAATTATTTTACTTGTGTAAAAGTATTTTAACCGGTAAAATGGTATTTAAAACTAGCGGATCTACGTATCCGCAAGTGGTATTTTTGAAAGACCACACTTTAAAGAAATCATGTTATTCTAAAAGATGGATTTACACTAATAAATATGATTTTATAAACCACAAGTGTGTAGACACTTGTGAAATGGAAAGATCCGACAAATAACTATTTTTGAGAAAAATAACTAGAAGTTGTAAAGTCGGACTTCTCTAAAAACGAGGTTTTTACAAGATTGAAAGTACTTTATATAAAGATCTACGTATATAAATGGGATTTATAATATAGATGCGGAAAACTACAAGTTCATGCGCTTATGCAAATATACATACTTGTTGACTAGTTTGATGTGTCGGAAATTGTTTGATTGAATAAAGAAGTTGATTGAGTTGATTTGTTAAAAGAAAATGATACGCTTGAAAGCGTGGCCACCTCCAGTTACAGAGGAAACTCTGGCGAAATTTTCTGAAAACCTAACACTTAGACTTTTTACACAACAAGTGTTAGAACTATCTTTGGGCATACTTTCAAAACATAAATTTCGCCAGCACTATATTTTACTAAATATTCGGAGGTGGGATTTTCACAAAGATTAACGTGATAAGTACATTTGTCACAACACTGTTTATGATTATTTTGTGAAAACACATACATATTATTTTAGGGTAAAAATAATATTTACAAACGTTAACGATTCCAAAACTTTGCGAACGCTTTCACAAACACATAAGTTACACCGGTAATTACATTACCACAAGATTGATAAAACGTAACTTACGCACATGTATTGTATCCCCCATCCTTGGGAAGGAAAAATAACTATCAAGCATATACAAAATGTAACACGAAATAGTTGTCTAACTATTTCCCGCAAACATAAACTGTAAAGCTAAAGCACGGCCGTCCGTCTAATAGAATTAGCACTTGTAGGTCGTTGCACAGATTACTACTTCAGAGACGCTTGATAGAGTTACGCATCCACTGTGAGTTCATGTCCCCCTTTTCTCTAACTGTTTTCAGTTTACTTAACTGCGGGGGTGAAATACATGTTACTTTGTTTACAAGTACTATTATACACGGTATGATTTACGTAAGGAGGTTTAGATCATGTGAATGGATAGTTAGAACCCCGAGGGACTCGAGCGGTAGATCTATTTGGGTGTAGCGAGCCCAGCTCTAGGCCAAACGGACCTCTCTGAGGCTAACCACAACGGACCTGGAGTGACTTGGTCGCCAACGCAAAAATCGGCTAGGGTTGTGTCTTACTATTTGCATTTCACGACATGCTAATGGCCTTGCAAACCATTGGTGATCACAAGTCCTCTTACACTGCTACATACCAGGAAACTTTTATACTTACAAGTGTTTTACTTACTCACTTGCACATGAACTCGCTCAACATTATTGTTGATTTTTCAACTCACATGTATTTCAGGAAATTAAACGGATTCTGGCACGGTATGAACGTTTTCCGCTGCAAATCTTCATGAAGTCATCAAGGATTAGGGGTTGTGTTCTCTTACCTGGACAAGACACAATCCTTAACCCTCGTTTATGTTTGTTATAAGTTGTAATGTTTACTAAACATGGATATGGTCTTATGTTTAAAACAATGGTATTGTATGTCGATTTCTAAACTTAATGATGACTTGCATGGTTTTTAAATTCATATAGCTTTGTTATGATTACGCTATGGTATTAAGAAGTCACACCAAAATTAACCACGCTTCCGCAAAGCCAGGGTGTGACAGCTTGGTATCAGAGCTCTGATCATAGCGAACTAGGATTCTGTCTCGAGTCTAGACTATGATCACTAGGGCTCTCACGAAAACATTTTTCTGCATACCACTTAAGTCCAGATCCAAAACTTTTTACAAACAAATGTTGAGCACATTTTATTCATTATTGTAGGCCCAGTCGGGAGGCTGAGGCTTGGTCTAGTGGGACTAGGAGTGTTGGTCTAGTGGGACTAGGAGTGTTGACTAGTGGGACTAGGAGTGTTGGTCTAGTGGGACTAGAAGTGTTGACTAGTGGGACTAGGAGTGTTGATCTAGTGGGACTAGAAGTGTTGACTAGTGGGACTAGGAGTGTTGATCTAGTGGGACTAGAAGTGTTAACTAGTGGGACTAGGAGTGTTGATCTAGTGGGACTAGAAGTATTGACTAGTGGGACTAGAAGTGTTGACTAGTGGGACTAGAAGTGTTGACTAGTGGGACTAGGAGAGTTGGCTAGTGGGACTAGAAGTGTTGACTAGTGGGACTAGGAATGTTGGCTAGTGGGACTAGGAGGATAACTTGAATGCTTACTTGGTGATTTATGTGATTATCTGATTATGTGATTGACTGTTTGTGCATACTTATGTTTGTGTTACAGGTACATGGACTCGTCAGATTCAGGTGGTTCAGGCACCACCGGACCCAGACCCATAGTGTCGGATGATTTAGAGTCCTCGGAGCACGAGGTGTACACGTCAGATTTTACCAGTACCGACGATGACGACTTCCAGCCATTCGCCCTACCTGATGGCGACGATGAGCTCCCTGTTGATATTCCGGCCGGGGATTTGCCACTAGCGGTGATCCCTGCTCCCATACCCCTCGCTTCTTACCCTGTTCAGGAGGTACCATTCGACGACGACGAGGACGACGTCGACTTGTTTGAGGTGGAGCCTATGGAGGACGTTCAGGGCGAGGCCCTACCTGCTGTTGCCCCTCTACTGATTGCAGATGCTCCGGCTGCGGAGGCACCTGCACATTCCCCAGCCCAGGACTCCTCTGAGTCTGTGGCTTCTGCACCCACACATACTCTTAGTGTGCAGCACTATTCCCATGAGTCTGATTCTGACCAGGCTCTTTCTGTTGCTCCCATCCCTGGACTTGTTTATGATACTGACGACGAGGGGGATTCAGACCCTATGTTTCCCCCAGACTATGAGCCTGACCGTGATTTGGAGTTTGTCCCTATGGACGAGATGATGGAGGATCCTGCTGATCCTATTGATCCTTTTGACCCGATCGATCCTGACTTTGGCTTTGATATGGCATTTGATGACTTTGAGCCTGCCCTTGCCCCTGAGCAGGCAGCTGCTCTTGATGTGTTACCGGAGCATGACCTTATGCATGCTGATATACCCCTTGAGCCCATTGCTGTTGATCCCCACCTAGACGTTCCCTTGATTGCAGACGATCATGCCCCTGTTGATCCCATTGATCCTCTACCCATAGTTGCTGTACCTGTTGACCCACCATTTGAGCACTTGGCACCTGATCACCCTGTTGTAGCCCCTTTACTTGATCCCGTTCCCATAGAGCCCGGACATGCACCGTTCGCGGCACATATGGACCCACCGGATGAGCCGGCACAGCACGGGTGGATCCCGGCTGATGAGGACGTCCCGCCACTACCCCCACAGATTCCAGACGCTAGACACACTGACTTTTCGTTTCAGATTCCCACATACATACCTCCAGCGGGGTCTGGAGAGGGCTCTTCAGCCCACCCATCAGGGCATGTACCGATGCCCACACCTTTCTTGCCACAGATGCCTTTTGTTTCACCTACTACTGCTCCTTTTGGTGTAGCACCATTCGATCCCACACGAGATCCACTGCTTTGGTCTCCGTTTTCCCCTATGCCACCCACTGATCCATACCACAGGTTCCATGTGGGCCACACCATTGAGGATGTACTGATGTCATTTGTTTACCAGCATGAGTCGCACGAGCAGCGACTACAGGAGCTCGAGAGAGCTCGGCCATGTCAGTGCCATGGTCCGGCACCCTCTCCGTTGCAGCCGTTTCGATCATTACCCCCTGACTATGCTGCTCGTCTTACTACTTTGGAGCAGCAGATTGCTTCCATTATTCGCACACAGCAGGCGATGGAGGCAGATTGGCTAGAGTTGCGCCGTTTGTTTTATACCCGTTTTCCTCCTCCTCCACCACCATCTGCTTGAGCTCATCGGTGCCACTAGGGTAGGCGAGGTGAGAAGTCGGCGATTGCTTTTACTTGCACAGCATTTTGGGGAGACTACATTATGATTTGACTTTTGTTATGTACTTGATGTTGTATTGATACTGATGTAGCTTTTGACAGGGGTGATGTAGCCCCAGTGATTGATGATTGTATGTATACACTTACGACGTGGTCTCATTCATGTGGCAATCGCAGTTTTCTCACCATATTTTGATTCACTTGATTACTTGTTTATATTTTATGACATGGGATGTTGTGTGATTGATATTTGTGATGTGTGATAACATGAGATGTTATGTGATTATACTATTACTACCGTTATATACGTACACTATATTACGAACTGATTTACGTAGTATAACATCAGAGCCTTCTATGGCCTAACCAACTTAAACCATCTTTTAGAAAGATGCCGCCAAAACGTCACCAGCAGCCTATGCCTACCACTCAGGAAGAGCTACAACAAGTCATTGCTGCTGCCATAGCGCAGTACGCAGCTTCTCAGCCAGGAGGGAGCGGAAGTGTTAACCAAGGCAATAACAATCCACCTCACGGTAATACCACGCCATTCGAACCTACCATGTCCTAGCTGGACATCTTTAGCAATGATGCTAATGCCAATCACATGTTTTAACATACGTGCAGGGTGCACCTACAAGCAGTTCTTAGACTGCAAACCAGTTAACTTCAATGGCACAGGAGGTGCAGTTGCCTTCACCCGCTGGGCTGAGAAAACCGATTCCGTCTTACGCATGAGCAAGTGTGCAGAGAATCAGCAAGTCACATACATTTCAGGGCTGTTTCTAGATGGAGCCCTGTCCTGGTGGAACCTACAAGTACAAACTCTAGGCGAAGCTGCCGCCTACGCCCTGACTTGGGCCGAATTGAAAGAACTGATGCGCAAGAAGTACTGTTCTCGCGCGGAAATTCAAAGGTTGGAGACTGAATTTTGGCACTTAAAGATGGATGGACCAAAGATTGCGGAATACGTCCAGAGGTTTCACGACTTATCTCAAGTGGTTCCTTACATGGTCACGCCTGAATACAAGCGAATCGAGCGCTTCATTTGGGGTTTGGCTCCCCAAATCATTAGCATGGTAACCTCCTCCAAACCAGCGACTATCACTGAAGCCATCGATTTAAGCGTGGCTCTCACCGAGGAGGCGATTCGTCTAAACAAGTTTGGTGATGTTAAGGCAAAGGAGAAAGAGACTCAGGTTGAGTCGTCCGGAAGTAACAAAAGAAAGTTTTCGAACTTCAAACTAAGTGTTAGCGGTGATGGTAAGAGAGGAGCACCAAACACGCCAGCTCAGGGTACGACTGGCAGTGGAAGGAGAGGAAGAGGATATATGGGCACCCAGCCCAAGTGTAATGCCTGCCAGCGTCACCATTCTGGTTATTGTGTGCTAAAAACATGTGAAGCATGTGGGAAACGTGGTCACTCTAAGGATACCTGTTGGGTTGGTACTGGCCGGGGAGGCCAGGGAGGATATGGTAATAGGAATAACAACCGGGGAGGTTTTGGAGGTCGCCAGCAGGGAAATAATCGAAACAACAATGCCAACCAAGCTGGAAATGCTAACCAGAACAACCCGCCAGTTATGGATGGTGCGGGAAGTGGTAAAAGACTTGGATGCTTCAATTGCGGTGATGTTGGGCATTTTAAGAAAGATTGCCCAGAACTGAATCAAGCCCGTGGAAGGGTGTTCCAGATCGGTGCACGGGAAGCACGCCAGGATCCCAACGTTGTCACTGGTACGTTCCCTGTAAATCAACGCTATGCATCTGTTTTATTTGATACTGGTGCCGACTATAGCTTCGTATCACTAGAATTTAAGGATATGCTTGGTTTAGCCACAAATAAGTTAGATATTCCGTATTCGATTGAATTGGCCAATGGGAAGTTGGTAGAAGCAAATGAAGTTATCAGAGGTTGCGTGATTGAGTTAGGAGAACATGAGTTTTCTTTGGATCTACTACCAGTCCAATTGGGAAGTTTCGACGTGGTAGTAGGAATGGATTGGTTATCGGGCAACAAAGCCGAGATAGTTTGCCACGAAAAGGTGATTCGTATTCCAATCGATGATGGTGAGACCATTGTGGTACATGGAGAGAAGCGTGAGACGCCATTAAGGATGATCAGCTGTTTGAAAGCAAGAAAGTGTTTGCAAAAGGGATGTGTTGCCTTCCTGGCGCACATTGTGGATAAGAAGGCTGCTGAGCCAAGAATCGAAGACATCCCTGTCGTAAGGGAGTATCCAGAAGTCTTTCCAGAAGACTTACCCGGACTGCCACCTCAGAGACAAGTCGAGTTTCACATCGACTTAGTTCCAGGCGCCGCGCCTGTAGCTAAGGCACCTTACAGACTTGCTCCATCTGAGATGCAGGAACTGTCAACACAACTTCAAGAGTTGTTAGACAAGGGTTTTATCCGACCAAGCTTCTCACCTTGGGGAGCTCCAGTCCTGTTTGTTAAGAAGAAGGACGGTAGTTTTCGGATGTGTATTGACTACAGAGAACTGAACAAGCTGACGATCAAGAACAGGTATCCTCTGCCAAGGATTGACGATCTGTTCGACCAACTTCAAGGCTCAAGTTGTTACTCTAAGATCGATCTTCGATCTGGATACCATCAACTAAGGATACAGGAAGAAAGTATCCCAAAGACGGCTTTCAGAACTCGCTATGGGCATTATGAGTTCCTGGTTATGCCGTTTGGTTTGACAAACGCACCTGCAGTTTTCATGGATTTGATGAATAGAGTTTGCAAACCATACCTCGACAAGTTCGTGATTGTATTCATCGACGACATCCTGATTTACTCAAAGACGAAGGCTGAACACGAACAACATCTTAGAGCTATATTGGAGCTGCTAAAGAAGGAACAGCTGTACGCCAAATTCTCTAAGTGCGAGTTTTGGCTACGCGAAGTCCAGTTTCTTGGACATGTGGTTAATGGGGAAGGAATTCATGTTGATCCCACAAAGATCGAGGCTATCAAGAATTGGGAAACGCCTACAACGCCAACCGAGATTCGACAATTCTTGGGTTTGGCTGGCTACTATCGGAGGTTCATCGAGGATTTTTCAAAGATCGCTCAACCGTTGACGCTCCTGACCCAGAAGGATAAGACGTTTGATTGGGGAATCAAACAGGATGAAGCATTCCAGATATTGAAAGATAAGCTCTGCAACGCGCCAATCTTAGCTCTACCGGAAGGTACTGATGATTTTGTGGTATACTGCGACGCATCGCGTCAGGGATTGGGATGCGTGTTGATGCAACGCCAAAAAGTTATTGCTTACGCATCTCGCCAATTGAAAGTGCACGAAAAGAACTATACCACGCACGATTTAGAACTTGGCGCCGTGGTATTTGCCTTAAAGATCTGGAGACACTACCTGTACGGTACGAAATGCACAATCTTCACAGATCACAAGAGCTTGCAACATATATTCAACCAGAAAGAACTAAATATGAGGCAAAGACGATGGGTTGAATTGCTAAACGATTACGACTGCGAGATCAAGTATCATCCAGGGAAGGCGAATGTAGTCGCCGATGCCCTAAGTCGTAAAGAAAGGATCAAGCCCATAAGGGTTAGGGCTTTGGAAATGATTGTACGAACCGACCTTCCCTCGCGCATTCGCGCTGCACAAAAAGAAGCTCTCAAGGAGGGAAATCTTGAGGATGAATGTCTCCGTGGGATGGAGAAGTTGTTGACACCAAACAAAGAAGGAACACTATGTTTTGAGAAAAGGATTTGGGTTCCTTTGTTTGGAGATTTAAGGAATGTTATTTTCGACGAAGCGCACAAGTCACGGTACTCTATTCATCCGGGGACGGATAAGATGTACCACGATCTTAAAGACTATTATTGGTGGCCTAGAATGAAAGGCGACGTTGCTGTCTACGTGAGCAAATGTTTAACGTGCGCTAAAGTTAAAGCTGAATACCAGAAGCCTTCGGGACTTCTGCAACAACCGGAGATTCCCAAATGGAAGTGGGAACAAATCTCCATGGATTTTGTTACAAAACTGCCAAGAACGCCAAGAGGCCATGACACTATCTGGGTGATAGTGGATCGATTAACAAAAACAGCACACTTCTTACCTATCAGAGAAAAGGATAACACGAGCAAATTAGCTGAAATATACATGAGAGAAATCGTAGCACGTCATGGAGTGCCCCTCTCAATCATCTCTGATAGAGACGGAAGGTTTGTGTCAAGAATATGGCAATCCTTCCAGGAAGCTTTTGGCTCCCAACTGAACCTGAGCACTGCATTTCATCCGCAAACTGATGGCCAGAGCGAGCGAACGATACAAACCTTGGAAGACATGCTGAGAGCATGCGTTATGGATTTGGGCGGTAGCTGGGATAAACACTTACCTTTGGTCGAATTTTCTTACAACAACAGCTACCACACCAGTATTGGTGTCGCGCCTTTTGAAGCCCTGTACGGACGCAAGTGCCGATCACCACTATGTTGGGCTGACGCAGGAGATAGGCAGCTTGCCGGTCCCGAAATCGTCCAAGAGACGACGGATAAGATTGCGCAGATTCTTAAAAACATCGAAGCCGCTCGCCACAGACAAAAGGCCTACGCGGATCCAAACAGAAAACATGTGGATTTTCAAGTTGGGGAAATGGTGTTATTGAAGGTATCACCCTGGAAAGGGGTAGCACGCTTTGGGAAGCGTGGGAAGCTAAATCCGCGCTACATTGGTCCTTTCAGAATTCTAGAGAGAATCGGGACAGTAGCATACAAGTTGGATCTACCTGCTGAACTAAATGGTGTTCACGATACATTTCATGTATCCAATCTAAAGAAAAGTCCAACTCAAGTTGACGTTGCCATTCCTATTGACGAAATTCATGTTGACGACACGCTCCACTTCGTAGAAGAACCCGTCGAGGTCACAGATTGGAAAGTTAACAGGACCCGCCGGAGCAGTGTCAAACTCGTCAAGGTTCGCTGGAATGCCAGACATGGTCCTGAATACACCTGGGAGCGTGAGGACCGAATGAAAGAAAAGTACCCCCACTTATTTCCCAAGAACCCTGCATCTACAAGCAGAACTTAAAATTTCGGGACGAAATTTATTTAACGGGGGGAGTATGTGACAACCCGCACTAAACCAGGTATCCGTACAACTTAATTACTGATTAATTACTGCTTGATTACTGTGCAACATTGAACTAGCTGATGAATTGCTACTATTATACTGATACATGAACATAACTGCATCATACTTTACTTGCTGTCACACTATATTTTGCTTATTGCACCTTCGTGACAAACTTGATGCACTAAACGCACAGTAGCACAA
The DNA here is from genome assembly GCA_030545235.1 of Helianthus tuberosus. NCBI lineage: Eukaryota > Viridiplantae > Streptophyta > Magnoliopsida > Asterales > Asteraceae > Helianthus > Helianthus tuberosus. The sequence goes on from CM060436.1 coordinate 31,987,277, forward strand.
TACACGGATACACAGTGGACATGCTGATATAACCAGCATCAGGCAGATACTGCCTCAAGGCCTGTTAAGAGCCTCATATATTTTAACTACACCGGTAGTGAGTGTAGGATATAAGGGTTGTGTTACCGCGTCTCTAGGGATAAGATACACTGATTCGGATGTGCCTAAAACGTACTTTAAGTACCAAACACAGCACTTTAAATAATTTAACCAGCTTCTAGCTGACTAGTAAAGTGCCAAAAATGAGAAAATATTACTAGACACTTTCTAAAGTGTCGGGGAAAACAAAATGTGTCACTAAAGATGCAATAACGACACTTTAAAGTCTTTTGTAACACTTAAACGGATTACTATCCAACCAGACACCCGGACTTTTCCCGGAACACGAAAATATTTATATTTTCACTATTATTAATTTTCTGAGCTAGTTAGGGTCTCTGATTACCCTAACACCCGCTACAACACACTAAATATAACAAACCAAGTTTAGTGCCTAACTTAACCAAGTTAAACATAACTAAGCCCTTAACCCCCTAATTAAAATCGAACCATGGGCACCCACCCCCCAACCGAACGGTTACATAGGGAGCCTCACATTGTACTTGGTAATCTTGCAAGATCTTGTCATGCTTAGTATCTACACTACATAAAAACCTTTGGACAATAGCACTATAATCTTCTATTTAAACCCCCACTTAAACATTAGAGAGTTATCATTAAACAAATCACCACCACTTTTCTCTCTTGCCCACCCCCCACTCTCGGCCGAACTATATCCCACCCACCATCATACTTTTGAATTTTGATCTTGCATTTCCAAGATCATACGCACCCCAAGGTTCGCGTTTAAGGAGCTTTGGTGCAAGCGGAGTACGAAGGACCTCTCCCGTTCGCTTTTATCCACCCATTCTCCATCAAAGATCTTCCCTAGCCTTGAGCTAGAGGTATAACCTTTAAAACTCGTTTTTATACTTATCTAAAGTGGTTAAAAGAAGTTTCGTTGGATAAATATCGTTAACACGCGTTTTGAATCTTTAAAGTCTAGTAAATTCACAATAATGGTGGTTAATAGCATATGTCTTGTGTAAAAGTCGTAGGACTTGAAATTTGTGCTTATTGTGACCCGATCTATAATGTGGTAGCTCAAAACTTCGTTTAACCCGACTTTGTAAAATCACGTATCTTCACATAAGCTTGTTTTTAGAAGATACAAGGGTTAAAGGTGAACACTACCACATTTTAGAGACATGAACTTGTAAAGAATTATTTTACTTGTGTAAAAGTATTTTAACCGGTAAAATGGTATTTAAAACTAGCGGATCTACGTATCCGCAAGTGGTATTTTTGAAAGACCACACTTTAAAGAAATCATGTTATTCTAAAAGATGGATTTACACTAATAAATATGATTTTATAAACCACAAGTGTGTAGACACTTGTGAAATGGAAAGATCCGACAAATAACTATTTTTGAGAAAAATAACTAGAAGTTGTAAAGTCGGACTTCTCTAAAAACGAGGTTTTTACAAGATTGAAAGTACTTTATATAAAGATCTACGTATATAAATGGGATTTATAATATAGATGCGGAAAACTACAAGTTCATGCGCTTATGCAAATATACATACTTGTTGACTAGTTTGATGTGTCGGAAATTGTTTGATTGAATAAAGAAGTTGATTGAGTTGATTTGTTAAAAGAAAATGATACGCTTGAAAGCGTGGCCACCTCCAGTTACAGAGGAAACTCTGGCGAAATTTTCTGAAAACCTAACACTTAGACTTTTTACACAACAAGTGTTAGAACTATCTTTGGGCATACTTTCAAAACATAAATTTCGCCAGCACTATATTTTACTAAATATTCGGAGGTGGGATTTTCACAAAGATTAACGTGATAAGTACATTTGTCACAACACTGTTTATGATTATTTTGTGAAAACACATACATATTATTTTAGGGTAAAAATAATATTTACAAACGTTAACGATTCCAAAACTTTGCGAACGCTTTCACAAACACATAAGTTACACCGGTAATTACATTACCACAAGATTGATAAAACGTAACTTACGCACATGTATTGTATCCCCCATCCTTGGGAAGGAAAAATAACTATCAAGCATATACAAAATGTAACACGAAATAGTTGTCTAACTATTTCCCGCAAACATAAACTGTAAAGCTAAAGCACGGCCGTCCGTCTAATAGAATTAGCACTTGTAGGTCGTTGCACAGATTACTGCTTCAGAGACGCTTGATAGAGTTACGCATCCACTGTGAGTTCATGTCCCCCTTTTCTCTAACTGTTTTCAGTTTACTTAACTGCGGGGGTGAAATACATGTTACTTTGTTTACAAGTACTATTATACACGGTATGATTTACGTAAGGAGGTTTAGATCATGTGAATGGATAGTTAGAACCCCGAGGGACTCGAGCGGTAGATCTATTTGGGTGTAGCGAGCCCAGCTCTAGGCCAAACGGACCTCTCTGAGGCTAACCACAACGGACCTGGAGTGACTTGGTCGCCAACGCAAAAATCGGCTAGGGTTGTGTCTTACTATTTGCATTTCACGACATGCTAATGGCCTTGCAAACCATTGGTGATCACAAGTCCTCTTACACTGCTACATACCAGGAAACTTTTATACTTACAAGTGTTTTACTTACTCACTTGCACATGAACTCGCTCAACATTATTGTTGATTTTTCAACTCACATGTATTTCAGGAAATTAAACGGATTCTGGCACGGTATGAACGTTTTCCGCTGCAAATCTTCATGAAGTCATCAAGGATTAGGGGTTGTGTTCTCTTACCTGGACAAGACACAATCCTTAACCCTCGTTTATGTTTGTTATAAGTTGTAATGTTTACTAAACATGGATATGGTCTTATGTTTAAAACAATGGTATTGTATGTCGATTTCTAAACTTAATGATGACTTGCATGGTTTTTAAATTCATATAGCTTTGTTATGATTACGCTATGGTATTAAGAAGTCACACCAAAATTAACCACGCTTCCGCAAAGCCAGGGTGTGACATTTGGTTACTCGTTACGCACTTTTCGCGTTCGAATCGGCTTATGTAACTAGTTTACATATATTAGCCGAAACGGGTCAAACCTTATTATTTTTGTCTCAAAATCCAGAATGTGTTTAGTTTACCCATATTATACAAGTCCTCAAACTTGTCGGGTCTAAATCACATTCCATTCCGGTCTTCGCTTATTTATGCGTTCGAACCGTATCTTCCTTTAAAACTAACCGGTCTAAGCTTAAGCTTAATTAAAGACCCGTTAGAAATCTAATAGGTTATTATAAACCTTTGTTCCAGAATAGGAGACCCAGTAAAAGCTACACGCACTTGCTAATTGTGAATTATACTTGCAAAGGTAAATACTTTTAACTTATTTTCCCTTATACGGGCTTGGGATACGGTATATAAAATACCGCTTGGTCGGGCATTTGACCTTAATCGTGGGTGGTTAAGTATTATCAAGATGACCCGTTTAAAAATCTGTTTTGTTTGTTTTACGCCTTTGGGAGTTTAATGACCATGTCCCGGATATCCTTGGCATCATTCAAAGAATGGCCATGACCTTAGCACACGGGTGTAGGCGTACACCCGTCAGTGCATTTTCAATTATTAAAGTATAACCGTTGGTTTCCCGCCGCGGGACTATACTATGTGGTGTGTCTATTAATCTTTAACCGGGCACGAACCGGGCTACTGAACGCATGACAGACATGTAATCCTTTTACAAGATTGTATTTAAGTAATTATCCCAAGTTATAAAAGATATTTTGTGCCACGTGCATTCAAACAAATTTTTAAACCTTTTCAAAATGAGTCAGTTAAATTGTATTTACCAGTGTAAACTGACGTATTTTCCCAAAAAGATTAAGTGCAGGTACTACTCGAACTAGGCTGGCTTTCTCCTAGCATCCACAATAAGTGTCGCAAGCTTGGATGTCATAAGCTGTTGAACAATGTTTCCTTTTTATTTTGATCCGCCTGTGGATCTGTTTCGACTATTTGTGATACTCGATATTACAATTTATTAAAGTTGAAATGAATCTATCTTTTGCTTCCGCTGTGCATTTATATATGGTGTTGTTTGACTATGATGATATCAACTACGTCACGATACTCCCCACCGGCCCCACCGGTAATACGTGGAAATATCGGGGTGTGACAAACTTACAAGTCATGAATCCTGCTCAATAAAACCTATGTATCTCACAGGCATTTTTATGCTGACGTACCTATTTTCACATGTGTTTTCAGGAGCTGATGCTTAGGGTTGATCGTGATTCACTTAGGCGGACTCGGGCCTTAGTGACAATAAAAGATGCAAGACTAGTTTAATCTATGTTATGTTTCCTTGTTTTTAAGACAATGTAAACTTTTTAATTCAAATAAAATGAAACTTTAAATACCTTGGTTGTGAAACAATAATTCTGTTGCTCCACTCCCCGACGTTTCCGCCGCGGTTTGTTGTTTTACGCGGTCGGGGTGTGACAGAAGAGTTGGTATCAGAGCCAATGGTTATAGGGAATTAGCTTATTAGTAATGCTTTGACCTAGACGATAAATTATCTAGGATCCCAACACAAGTTATCTTGTGTTTAGATCTTAAAACATTACCGTCGCCTATCTTTAGGTGACAACCACAACAAGAACACAATTTTCCAAATTCGATTTTTGAAAATCAATCATATATTCTTAGATGATTTATTATAAGGTTTTGAACCCTCCAAAATTCTAAAACGATTTTGAAAATAATCACCCACCCTTTGTACGATTCACTTTTGGCTTAATGCCTTCCAAATTTTCAAAATCTCGTCACATTTTGGGTCTAAATAATGTGAACACGTGCAATCTGGAAGGGTGGATGCCTATACCTCGAGTTTTCTGTCTAGGCTAGAGTGTTCGTACAAATCCACATAATCGGACCAGTCACTCTTACCTGGGAACTCTTGGGGTGAGTGTCCACTTATAGGCTAAAGTATGTCTTCGCGATACATTATTGTGGCCCATTTACTTTGATTAGTCACCGTGTGTCATTTGTTTGCTTTGTGGTAACGAACGAATGACCACCATCCTTTCTTTTTGTCGATATTTGTAACATTCTATTCTTATCCAATGCCATCTCACTCGTTTTCTCTCATGTTTTCCTCTTTTAGAATGCCACCTCGACGCAACGCACAACCACTTAATGCCGAACTGGCGACATCATTGCGCAGCAAATGGCTGCTGCACTCCCAAATCTCATCGCTCAAATTAACCAAGCCAACAATAATAATAATAATAATGCACCTGCTCCGTGCAACTTCAAACAGTTTAATTCGGCTAAACCGCTCAAGTTTAGTGGTTCTGAAGGAGTAACTGGGCTCCTGCAGTGTTCGAGAGCATTGAGAGTACTTTTCATCATGTTCAGTGTCCTGATAATCGTAAAGTCGAGTTTGCTTCCAGCGTGTTTCAAAAGAGGGCTCTTACTTGGTGGAATGGGTTAATGAGAGATCATGGTGCTGAGATTGCTTTGGGTCAAACCTGGGAAGAGCTTAGGGCTCTTATGATGAGGGAATTTTGTCCTCTTCATGAACAAAGGGCGTTAGAAAGAGAGTTTGATGACCTGAAATAAGACAGTGGTGAGCACCGTGCTTATACCGACAGATATGAGGAACTGAGTTTACTTTGTCCCACAATGGTTACCCCACTGGATAAAGCTATCGAGAGGTATGTCGATGGTTTACCTGACCCAATGCAAGATATCGTTACTGGTAGCAGCCCTACCATACTTCGTCAGGCCATCGAGTTAGCTGCAACCTTGACTGAGTCACAAATCAGGAAAGGTAAAATCTATAGGAAGGGTGACAAGAATCAAAAACAGTCGTCTGACAAGAGTGAGAGTAAGAAGGGTAAGAAATCTGAATCTTCAAGGAGGTCTAGGAAGCACAAGGCTTCCAAGAATTTTGCTGTTACAGCGCAGGCAAACCAAGCTGCTCCAAATCAGTCCGCGCAACCACCAGCCAAGAAACAGTACATTGGCAATGCACCCTTGTGCAACAGGTGTATCAGCCATCATCAACCGCATGTTCAGTGTCGTTATTGTACCAACTGTGGGAGATCTGGTCATCTTGCCAACACTTGTCGGCTTCCTCCTAACCAGAACCAAGCAGCTCAGAACCCTGCTCAACCGCATGCTCAACAATCAGCGCAAGCTGCATGACCTCACTATCCACCTGGGTCATGCTACAATTGTGGGGATCTGACCCACTATCAAAATCAGTATCCAAGATTGGTTAATGCGAATCAGGCGCAGGCTCGTGGTCGAGTATTTAATATGAATGCTAATGAAGCACGCGCGGATAATGAGGTGGTCAATGGTACATTCTTTGTTAACAATCAGCCTGCATCTGTTCTTTTTTATTCGGGTGCCGATAAGAGTTTTGTATCATTGTCTTTTGAACCATTGCTTTGCATGACTCGAACAAAAATAGGAAAGCCCTTGACGGTAGAGGTAGCTAGTGGTGAACCCGTTGTTCTTGATTCTGTTCTTCGAAATTGTCAGTTGAACCTTAATAACCATCTTTTTCCTATCGACCTCACGCCGATGCGACTTGGAAGTTTCGACATTATAGTGGGAATGGATTGGTTAGCCAAATACCACGCTGAGGTAGTTTGTTTTGAGAATATTGTCTGTATACCGCTTTCGACTGGTGAGATCTTAGAAGTTCATGGTGAGAAACCTGCTAGCAGTCTCAAAGTCATGTCATGTACCCAAGCTCAAAAATATTTGCGAAAGAACTATGTGGCCTTTTTGGCACATGTCGTAGAGGAGAAAGGCAAAGGTAAGTCTATTCAAGATATCCCTGTTGTTCGGGATTATCCTGAAGTGTTTTCTGAAGAATTGCCTGGTTTACCCCCAGCTCGCCAAGTTGAGTTTCGTATTGATCTTGTACCTGGTGCTAATCCTATTGCTAAATCCCCTTATCGTCTTGCACCATCAGAGATGCAAGAATTATCTAAACAGCTTCAGGAACTTTCTGACAAAGGTTTTATTCGTCCTAGCTTTTCACCATGGGGTGCTCCCGTTCTTTTTGTTAAGAAGAAAGATGGATCTCTCAGGATGTCCATCGATTATCGTGAGCTTAACAAACTCACCATCAAGAATCGATATCCTCTACCTCACATTGATGATCTCTTTGATCAGTTACAGGGTGCTACTTGTTTTTCAAAGATTGATCTACGTTCTGGGTATCATCAGCTATGAGTACTCGAAGAAGATATTCCCAAGACAGCTTTTCGCACAAGATATGGTCATTATGAGTTTACTGTTATGCCCTTTGGTTTGACAAATGCTCCTGCTGTTTTCATGGACTTGATGAATAGGGTTTGTAAGCCTTATTTGGACAAGTTCATCATTGTTTTCATCGACGACATTTTGATTTATTCAAGGACACGAGATGATCATGAACAACATCTCCGTCTTACTATGGAACTCCTGAAGAAAGAACAACTTTTTGCCAAATTCTCCAAGTGCGAATTTTGGCTAAAGGAAGTTCATTTTTTGGGACACATCGTCAACGAACAAGGTATTCATGTAGATCCCGCCAAAATCAGTGCGATTAAGGATTGGGATATGCCTACTACTCCTACTGAGGTTCGTTCATTTCTTGGTCTCGCGGGTTGTTGGGTCAAAATGGAGAATGATGTTATCAATTACGCCAACGTTATTTAGTGTCTTTATTGTTTTGTAAATGTGGGCGTTTTTATTTTGTAATAATCAGATATTTTAGTGACTTTAGTAGGTTCTCCAAGCAAGGGGCGGCTTGCTTGGAGGATAAGGCTCAAGGGGCTATAAATAGAGTATTAGACCTCATTTGTGAGGTGTGCATTTGTGAGCCGCCACCCCGAGGGAGCTCACCCGGGGTGGTTGATTATCTTTTGTATTTTGTTCATCACTTTCAATGAAATCATCCTTTTTACAATCATTAAAGTTTCTATCTTTCTTGTCTATTATCGTTTGTTCTTGGCTCGAATCACCCGTCTCCATATTTTATACCAAATCGAGACTGAAACTGAATCGTTACGGACCTATCATTTAGTATCAGAGCCTCGGTGGCTCGTTTCAGTTTTGGTTTGGTCGGTTCTTCATCCGAGAACCCGCCGGAGACGTAAAAATAATTCAGATCTGATGTGATGATGTGTTTCCAGATCTAGCGACTTTAAATAGTCATTCAACAATTTTTTTTAAAAAAAAAAACATCGTTCTTGTTCATATCTTCGTTTTATTCATGGGTTATGCCTGATGTTTAATTCAGATCCCATGTTCGTTGCTTCTGTAACAATGGATCGATGGTTTGTGTGTGGTTTCATTAAAAAAGGAAATGAGAGAAACAGAAGGTAGAAAATGAAGTGGCGGCTAGTGTTTTTAATTCTTGGTGACATCAATGAGGTGTCCGGTTCCTCATTTACATTTTGAAGAATCACACTTGTCTGGCTCAGGCTCTCGGATTGTTTTTTTTTTTTTTTTAACGGCAAATCACTTTATATATATATATCTAAAGAGCCAGCAAAAATCTGGGAGAATCCAAAACAAACAAAACAACAAAACAGAAACTGAACAATCACATCAAATCAACTACATCGAACACCACCCAATTCTCCCACTTAGGCTTCTTCAACTTAGAACGGTTACAGATCCAAAGATAGGAGTCCTCTTTGATAAGGTCCACCGTCTTCATAATAGGGATAAAACAGTCATAAAAAACCTTCGCGTTTCTCGCACTCCAAATTCTCCAAACCGTAGCAATACAAATCGTATTTACTATTCGTTTCCACACTCTACTACCCGGACTCTCTTTAACATACTTAAGAAGATCCGCAAACGAAGAGCATTCCACCGGGAACCTGATGCGAACCCAAGCCAACACATTCCACCAAATACTTCTAAGCCCAAAGACAAGATAGGAAAATGTGGTCTGAGCTTTCCACATGAAGTCCGCACCGTGGACAATCGACATCGATCAACGTCACTCCCCTGTGAACCAGCCCCTCCCTCGACGCTATCTGACCGATAAACGCTCTCCATAAAAGGATGTTTCCTTTAGGTGGAGCCCAGCTATTCCATTCGAGCTCCGGCTCGATGTCCGAAATATTAAGTCTAGCCTTTTCAAGATCTACTCGAACTTGTTTGACCGAAAATAAATTATCCGAAGAATTCCGCCACTTACATACGCCATTCTCCACGATTAAATTCTGGTTCAAGACTATATTTTCTTTCTCGAAGATCTTATCCATCTTTCCGATATCGTTCCACACTCCTGGAATCGACTTCTTTAAGGGAATGAAGAGATTTGAAGAATTGGTTTTATGAACCGAAGAGATCACCTTAGCCCAAAGTTGGTTCGGGTTCGACTTGAACCTCCACCACCATTTTACTAACATGGCATAATTAAAATCCTTTATGCTTCCAACCCCTATCCCGCCTATCTTTTTAGATTTTTGAAACCTTTCCCAACGCACCCACCTGAGTTCTTTGTTAGAATCGGAAATCCCCCAAACAAAATCCCTGCGAATCTTCTCTCGGATTGTAATAGTGAGGTTGTCGGTTCCACTGACACCAAAATAGACGCTGCCATTCGGACCAACAAGAACGCTAGACAGGTCCTCCTCAAAATCAGAATCAACATCATCTCCTTCGCTCTCTAATAATTTTTCTTGAGCTTCACGACGAATGAATTTTTCGAGGCTTTCAATCAGTAGCTACTCGAATATTTGTTGGTTCTCTTTACGAACGTCTTTGTATCCATACCTGGCGATGCAACGGAATATGTGGTTGGTGATGGTGTAATGAATCTAACGGTGAGTACAACATCGTTTTCCGGCGAAACGAAACAGAGGGATTGAGGTTATCTAGGTCACTGGCGAAACGAAGCAGGTGTGTTTTTACGGTGCAAATGGTTGATTGATTCTCTTGGTTCGTTTGAACTTTATGTCCGTGGTCGAAGTAGTATAACAGTGGCGGCGGAGACACTCTCCGGCGCTGGTTAGTGTTCGGTGTTCGGTGTTCCGATGGGGCATTAATGGTGGTGTCGGCTGGTATACATGGTAGTTTAGGGTTATATAAACGGCAAGGTGGCTAGGAATGTAAAGTAGTTGGTGATGGTGAACACGTTGTCGCTGTTGATGGGTGATTCCGGTGGAATACAAGGTGGCGGCAGAAGGTGGGGTGATAGCTGGACGTTCTCCGGCGATGGTGAACAGACTACCACCGCCGGTGAGGGTGATGGTTGTTTCATTCAAAGTGTAAATGGGAATGATGTTGATGGTTTTTGAGTATTTGATCTGTAGTTACCGGTGTTTACGGTGGTTCTGGGTGGTTTCTGATGATAAACACAAGGTGGAATTGTTGTTGTGTGATGACGGCTGCAGAGGATAGGATGTCACATCATGGAATTCAAAAAAGGGAAAATTACCAAACTAGCCGCTTGACCAACCGCCAATGAACTCTAGATCAAGTGGTGGAGGGATTGCATTTCTCTTGAGAGATGCAGGTTCGACTCCCACTTGGTGCAGAGTGAGGCAATGGTGGGCAATGATAGGAGACCCAGGGAAACCTGGGTTGGATCCTTGAGCCAAACGGGTTTTACCGGTAATTTCACCGTCGTGCCTACGGGCGGGTGGATTATCGGGTTTTCCCCGGAATTGGTGGTGGACTCGGGTTACTCTCGGAGTACTCCGTTTGTCCAGTGGGTGCCCCGAGAGTGCTCGGGATTGAATTTGTTGGCCGTTCAAAAAAAGCCGCTTGACCAACCTTTTTACGAAAATAGCCATTTGACCGGGCTTAATGGACCTTCCCATCCAAGTGAACCCCCATTTTTATGCACCTTCAATCCAGCCACAACCAAGCGGACACGTGTCCCTTTGGCCTGAACCGGCTTTATGCCGCCACGCCTGTCAGTCGAGCCGCTTCATCCCCAAGCCAAGCCAAGCCGCTTCGCCCCCTGCCCACAAGTACAAGCCATGCCGCTACAAGTACAAGCCGAGCCGCTTAAAGTACAAGCCGAGCCGCTTCAGTAGTATTTTTTTTAAAAATATCAAAATACATAAAAAAAATCAAAAAACATCAAAAAAATATCAAAAAACATCAAAAAATATCAAAAAACATCAAAAAAAATATGAAAATACTCTTTTCTCCATACATTTTTATGAAGGCCGTCTATAAATGAAAGGTTAGATTAAACTAACCTAGTTAGTTAAATCATATATGGAATAAATAATAACTAAGTTAGATACTTAACTAGGTTATTATGTAATAAAGGAATCAATCAACTGAGTTAAAGAACTCCGTTAGTCCAGTTAGTCAAGTGCCATAGGTAAAAATTATGATTTGACCGGTTTAAAAAGGGGGGATCTCTTGTATGATCCGCCCCTTACACGAATCGAACCCGCGACCTCCGTCTCACAAACACACACACTAACCAGATGGGCTACCATCATCGCTGGTTTTATTTGGAAACTTTTATTTTTATTAATTTGCAGGTATCATTATTAGCTTAAAAATCCGGAGCTCACTTTAATTTAATGTTGCCGTAATTTGTAAAATTAAATTGTAATTTTCCCGTTAATATATGATAAATTTTATATTTTATGTACATTGCAATAGACATTAAATAAGACAAAGACTTTATTTATTAAGATACAATAGGAAACAAACGGACAAGCATTTATATTAGACATTTTTTCCAACACATATATGAGAGAAAGTAGTTTTTTCGTGTGTTGTATTTATACTCCAAGTCATAGAATTAATTATTTATAAGTATAAATATAAATTATTTTGTTTATTAATTTACTATGTTAGTAAAATAAAAGAAAAAATACAAAAATAAATATGCCGCTACACATTTCCGCTATGTCGTCCCACATGTCAGCTATGCCGCTTCCCGACCCGGTTTGACCTTTCACTGGCCGCTTTCCCTTTCCGAGGCGAGGTTGACATGACCTTTCACTACCCAAGCCGCTACCGCTGCCATTAAGCCGCTACACCTATGGCCAAGCCGGTACACGGCTGCCATTATGCCGGTTCACCTGTGGCCAAGCCGCTACCGCTGCCATTAAGCCGGTACACCTATGGCCAAGCCGGTACACCGCTGCCCTTATGCCGGTACACCTATGGCTCGGCTTGGCCATGAAGCGGCTCGGCTTGGCAGTACCACAAAGCGGCATAAATCAGGCAGGGGGCGAAGCGGCTTGGCTTGGGGATGAAGCGGCTCGGCTGACAGGCGTGGCGGCATAAAGCCGGTTCAGGTTAAAGGGACACGTGTCCGCTTGGTTGTGGCTGGATTGAAGGTACATAAAAATGGGGGTTCACTTGGATGGGAAGGTCCATTAAGCCCGGTCAAATGGCTATTTTCGTAAAAAGGTTGGTCAAGCGGCTAGTTTGGTAATTTTCCCTTCAAAAAAAAACCTTAATAAGTGTGAATCGTAGGATGTAATGAATGATCAACGGTCAGAGATTAAAAAGAATTCAGTGCAACAGTGTTTGGGACATGATGTGGAGCAGTGTGTGCGAATGTGGAGCTGGAAGCTTCTAAGGCTAATGGTTTTAGTCTGAGCCCAATAGAGAGGAGCCCAGGTCAGGTTTTTAAAACGTTTTTAGTTGGGACCACAAATGGTTTGCACTAATTGTTTTTTTGGACCACGCATAATTTGGAATTCCAATTCATATGGAATTTGGGCCTACCTGATGTACCAAGATGGTTAATTATGGATTGTTTTTCTTGAAGGAAAGTTGGGGTTTGATTTAAGTTTTTTTTTGGGCATGTGCACATCATCAGTGTGTTAGAAATTGAAAGTTAATGGGCTATTTTCTATTTGCAATGGGTTCAATAATGGGTTGTATATGAAGTTAAAATGTTTGGAAGCTTTATTCTTGGAACCCACCTATTTATCACATGATGATTTCTATAATCCGATTTTATATGGGCTGGGAGTACAAGATTTATTATATTTTTTGGGCCGCGAACAAGACTGGGCCAGGGATTTTATGATATATTTTGGGCCGTTGATTTTTATGGTATTGGGTGACTTTTGCGATGGATCAGGAGCTAAATGCAATCTGACAGAATTGAAGATCCTCATGATGAGGCTAATTATTTAATTTTTATCATTGAAGTTCGAACCCTATCACATGCCTATTACAATTGTATCTTCAAAAGTAAGATAAGGAGCTTTGATCGACAAAATATATGAGGGTCTACATTTGCGGGGGAAAATGACAATGAAGATTTTGGGTATTTAGCCGATTTGTGAAGATTCGAAGACGACGTCAGATTTATTTTTGAAGATCATTTGAAGAATTGATAGCATCATTCTCAGGGGAATATTGTTGGGTCAAAATGGAGAATGATGTTATCAATTACGCCAACGTTATTTAGTGTCTTTATTGTTTTGTAAATGTAGGCGTTTTTATTTGTAATAATCGGATATTTTAGTGACTTTAGTAGGTTCTCCAAGCAAGGGGCGGCTTGCTTGGAGGATAAGGCTCAAGGGGCTATAAATAGAGTATTAGACCTCATTTGTGAGGTGTGCATTTGTGAGCCGCCACCCCGGGGGAGCTCACCTGGGGTGGATGATTATCTTTTGTATTTTGTTCATCACTTTCAATGAAATCATCCTTTTTACAATCATTAAAGTTTCTATCTTTCTTGTCTATTATCGTTTGTTCTTGGCTCGAATCACCCGTCTCCATATTTTATACCAAACCGAGACTGAAATCGGATCGTTACGGACCTATCACGGGTTATTACCGCCGCTTTATCAAAAACTTCTCCAAGATTGCAGTTCCTCTCACTGCTCTAACTCAGAAGAATAAACCCTTTGAATGGGGATCCAAACAGGATGAAGCATTTCAGACCTTGAAACAGAAACTCTGCAATGCACCTATTCTATCTTTACCTGAGGGCAACGATGATTTTGTCGTGTATTGTGATACATCCAATTTGGGTCTTGGCTGTGTTCTCATGAAAAGGAACAAAGTCGTAGCTTATGCATCAAGACAGTTGAAGGTGCACGAGAAGAACTACACGACTCATGATCTTGAGTTGGGTGCCATAGTTTTTGCTCTCAAAATCTGGAGACACTATCTGTGTGGTACAAAAGGTGTGGTTTTCACTGACCACAAAAGTCTTCAGCATATTTTCAATCAGAAAGAACTTAACATGAGGCAACGACGTTGGGTTGAACTTCTAAACGATTACGACTGCGAAATTCGCTACCATCCTGGTAAGGCAAATGTCGTGGCTGACGCATTGAGTCGTAAAGAACGAGTCAAGCTTCACTGTGTTCAAGTTTGATCTGATATTCAAACCCGCATTTCTCAGGCTCAACATACTTGTGTTACACAAGACTTGATGGGTAAGGAACTACCATTTCATATTAAGCCTGATCTTGAACTGAAAGACAATGGATTGTATTATTTCATGGACCGTTTATAGGTCCCAAGTCAAGACAATCTTCGCACTTTGCTAATGGATGAAGCTCATAAGTATCATTATTCTATTCATCCTAGTGCAGATAAAATGTATAAGGATCTTCGAACCAAGTACTGGTGGTCGGGTATGAAGAAAGACATTGCCTTGTACGTATCCAAATACCTTACTTGTCTTAAGTTTAAGGCTGAACATCAACATCCCTCTGGATTATTGGAGCAACCAAAGATTCCAATTTGGAAATGGGAACACATTGTTATGGATCTCATTACCAAATTGCCACGCACTAAGAAAGGTCATGATGCCATTTGGGTAGTTGTTGATCGTCTTACAAAGTCAGCACATTTCTTGTCGATCCGTGAGGATTTATCTGCCGATAAACTTGCCAAAATCTATGTGGATGAGATTGTATCCCGACATGGTGTTCCTTTGAACATTATTTCTGACAGGGATGCTCGATTTTCGTCTCACTTTTGGAGAACCATGCAATCTGCTATGGGAACCCAACTTAATTTGAGCACAGCTTATCATCCTCAAACGGATAGTCAATCTGAAAGAACAATCCAGACACTAGAGGATATGCTTAGAGCTTGTGTGATCGATTTTGGTGGTAGTTGGGATTCGTATCTTCCGTTAATTGAATTCTCCTACAACAATAGTTATCACTCCAGCATCAACATGGCTCCTTTCAAGGCTTTATACGGTCAAAAATGTCGTTCACCAGTCTGCTGGAATGAGATTGGTGAAGCTCAGCTTACTGGACCTGAGCTCATTCTAGAGACTACAGAAAAAGTTAAGAAAATTCGCGACAACCTTTAGGCAGCTAGAAGCCGTCAAAAGAGTTACGTGCATAGACGACGCAAGCCTTTGGAATTTCAAGTCGGTGATCGCGTCTTACTTAAGGTTTCACCTTGGAAAGGTGTGATCAGATTTGGAAAGACAGGAAAACTTGCACCTAGATATGTTGGACCATTCAAGATCGTTGAAAGAATCAGAAAAGTGGCCTACAGACTTGAGTTACCTCCTGAACTTGGAAATGTTCATCCAACCTTCCACGTGTCCAATCTTAAAAAGTGTTTAGCTGATGAAAACCTCCACATACCACTTGATGAAATTCGTGTTGATGACACGATGCACTTTGTTGAGAAGCCTGTGGAAATAATGGACCATGAAGTCAAGAAACTCAAACGCAAGCGCATACCTATCGTCAAAGTTCGTTGGGAATCTAAACGTGGACCAGAATTTACTTGGGAACGTGAAGATCAAATGAAGGCGAAATATTCACATCTATTCTCACAAGTTTCCTCTAAATAAATTTCAGGACGAAATTTCCTATAGTAGGGGAGACTGTGACATCTGTGCTTGTAATCATTGTATAAACTCTAAACAGTTCAATTATCAATAAAAAAATGTGATTTGACCCCAATGTTTGTTTACTTATGTTTGACATTTTGCACGTTTTAATTTTGTTCAATTTCAAACTCTATATCGCTTCCTGGAAAGTTATACGCAAACTGATGCGTAAACGTAATCAATTTAACGCGAAAAACACTCTGGAACATCAACATAAGCTTAACATACCTTAAATAACCTTTACATAACTTAGAAATAAGTTTTAAAGGGTTTGGTATGGCAAAATCAAATTTATTCGATCGTAGGGACTATTTGCGACAAACTGCGAAAGTCTGCCGATTCGTATAGTAACGAACATTTCGAAACATGATCATAAGTTATACATACCATAAATATCCTTTACATATCTTAGAAATAGGCTTTGAGGGGTTCGGTATGCGAAAATAAACTTATTGGTCAATCAGGGACTAAAAGCGTCAAAAAGTACATAAGTTTGCATTTACGCGCATATCTTATGTTCTGAACATATCCGAACATCCAAAAAAAAATTTAATCATTAAAATATTTTATTTTAGTGTTTGGAATGTTAAAATTCCATTCGTCGCGTAATTTGGATCGTTTTTTGCGTTGGTTCATGTTTCGTCGTAATTAACTGAATAACGTGACCGTATGACCAAACGAACCGACATCCGAGATTTTTTTCAAGCATATTTCATGTCCCCTATACTTAAAATTCATTATTGAGCCTTGAAAATGGGTTAACGGGACTTAAACGTGTCAAAAACTAACTTTATTGCATGCAGGGACCAATTCTGTAATTATTGAAACTGTTTCTGTCAAGTTGGTCACTCGCGGGGCGCGTAAGATTACCCTGAATCTTACGCAGGGTGCGACAGACCCCATATCTACAGAAAATGGTTTTTTTAGCAAACAGCTGCTGATTCATGGGTTTTGGATGGCCAAGATCAAGTCTTAAAACATGTGGAACGATCTTAACGGTTCATGAAATTCTATATAAACCCACCAAAAATCTCATTTTCACTTGCTCACTTCTGATTTTCCTTCTTCATCTGATTATTGGAGCTGTCCCTTCTGGTTGAAGGCTCCGTTCTTCAAGTTTTCTTGTTCTATCTTCAAGCATTGGACCTTTTGTAAGCTTCTTTCATGCTTTTTATGCATTTCAAGCATGAAAGTCAAACAGTGTTTGACTTTCTGCTTTGACCAGTTTATGGTCAACACAAAGTTCGTTCGAACTTTGCAACATGAGCTTAATCACGATGGATATAGTCCCTTGTGACTATATCTACTGATTACAACGTTGATTAGGCGTAGTGACGAGTCAAAGTTTCGGTCAAAATACGTATTTATGTGTATTTTGCAACGAAGCTATTTTTGGGTATCAAAACACTTTGTTTTGATATCAAACTTGTTTTCTAACTTAGTTAAACATGTTTTAACATGTTTAACTCGTCACTTTTAGTTTAGTGTTTGTTTAGGGTCGTAAGATAAGCGGTCTAAACCACCGCTTAGACTTTCGAACCCGACCCGTTTGGTCGATCATTAGGATTCGACCAAACATATTTTTTTGTGTCCATAGTTGTATAGGAAATAACCTTCCGAGGTTATACATGATGGTCACCACGTTTACTTAGTTGTATGATAAGTAGTTTATATACCTTAGGAAAATGACCAAAATACCCTTTTTGTGCATAATTCCATTTTAAGCATATGTAACCTAAATTTTGACATCTAAACTGATTATGCAATGTTTTTAGACATGTTAAGGCATATAACACTTGTCATAGGACTAGTTAGGCGGTCCGAACGCGCTTTTGAGCGAACGACCCGTTAAAGTAGCGTAGACTACCTTAACGAGTCGTAACGGGTCGTAAGCACTTAGGTTAGGTTCCGTTGTAGAATGTAGGCTTTGTTAAACCATATCATATGAGTTCCAATACTCATTTAGTTTACGAAACCTCATTTTATCCGATCTTCCGATTTAGGTCCGGTTTATTAACGTAGTTACCTATATTAGGTGCCGATTGATTCCGTGATCCTTCTAGCGTTATTTGATTGTTATCTCAAGACTACTAAGCAATATCAAGTGAGTACATAGTCCCCTCTTTTACTGTTTTCAAATATTTTGGGGTGAAACACATGTGCCTACTTGTTACTTTCGTGCTTTTCGTGCTTTCGTGACATATACTTGCTATGTTCATTAGTACGCATATAGTACATGATTTCCATTATGCTTTGCTATGTATGTTTACTTAGCATGCTAGCACATTGATTTCATAAACACTTTTGTTTCATATGTTTACTCAGCATATGGACACATTGATTTACATTACATTTCTGCTATGTATGTTTACTGAGCATGCTAGCACATTGATTTACATGACATTTCTGCTTCGTATGTTTACTTAGCATACTTAGTACATTTTTTTCACATAACATGCTTACATTTGGTATGACATTTGGTTTGTATAACAAAACTAAAATACGTTCATTAATACTGATCATGCCGCTCGGTAGTATGTAGTGGTACCATAGGAATTGACAACTCCCATTCCTAGGTTTGTTTGGACGTAAGGAATGACAGAATCCGAAAACATTTTTAATAAACCTTTAATTTGTTTGAAGGTTTATCCTACAGTCTCAAGGATTGAATGTATGCGTTTAACATTACCACATAAATGTTTGTATCAGTAAAGCATGGATTTTGCAAAACATAACTTTTGACTTAAACTATGATTTATATCAAATACATCGTTTTGTACATTTTACCTATGGGGTTGAGTAATACTTTTATTCTCCATACATCACATTTGATTACACATTATCATTATACATATGGTTTGAGTAGATACTTTTTACTTGCCATACATAACATTTGATTATACAAGACATGATTTACATTTGACATTAGACTCTGTTTACACATAAACATTGTGACATTGGTTTAAACATGACATTTTGGTGGTTAATGGGTAAGTGATTTAAATAACGAGGCGTGTGTAATATGATAAAAGCATGGTGGATACGCCGCTGGTACTTCCTATATATAAGTGCTTTTATGATATTACATATCGTAGCGTTATCTAAATGATTTCAAAGACATGATACATTTTACACAAACGACAGACTTTCACAAAATATTGGTTTACAAATAACATATCGTATACAAACTCATTTTACTTGGTTATTCAGTTAACCATACACTTTTCTTAAATATCATTTAAATTTCATATCGATTTTCGTATGATTTATAAACGAAAACTTTTTACAAGATTCATGACTAACATTTTGTTAAACATTTCTTTTAACTTACAAGTCATGAATCCTGCTCAACAAAACCTATGTATCTCACAGGCATTTTTATGCTGACGTACCTATTTTCACATGTGTTTTCAGGAGCTGATGCATAGGGTTGATCGTGATTCACTTAAGCGGACTCGGCCTTAGTGACAATAAAAGATGCAAGACTAGTTTAATCTATGTTATGTTTCCTTGTTTTTAAGACAATGTAATCTTTTTAATTCAAAATAAAATGAAACTTTAAATACCTTGGTTGTGAAACAATAATTCTGTTGCTCCACTCCCCGACGTTTCCGCCGCGGTTTGTTGTTTTACGCGATCGGGGTGTGACAGTCCAAGTATAGTGTGTCATGGTTTAAGGCGCCTTTCAGATGAGGAAGTGACCAACTTAATTACCCCTTTTTTTCGGATGTGGAAGTTAAAGATGCGGTCTGGGCGTGCGGTGATGACAAGGCTCCCAGGCCCGATGGATTTAATTTCCGTTTCATTAAGCGGTTTTGGCATCTACTAGGGCCGGACTTTGTTAATATGTTATACCATTTTTTCGAGACTGATGTAATTTCTCAAAGATGTTCATCTTCTTTTATCTCCCTAATCATGAAAAAAAACCGCTTGCTTTCAGTGACTTTAGACCCATAAATTTGCTTGGATGTATCCGTAAAGTGATTTCTAAAGTATTGGCCGGAGGACTTAAGAAAGTGTTGGATTCTATTATTTCGGAGAACCAATCCGCCTTTTTGAGGAACCACAACATCATCGATGACCCCCTTATTATTAACGAGTTTATTGCTTGGTCTAAGATGAAAAAATCGTCTATGTTGCTTTTCAAAATAGACTTCGAGAAAGCCTACGATCACATCAATTATTCATTTTTTGGAGTCTATTTAGGAGCAAATGAACTTCCTAGTTAAGTGGTGCAAATGGATATGGGCCATTCTAGCTTCGGCAAGATCATCCGTTTTGATTAACGATTCTCCAACCTTTGAATTTCAATTCGGACGTGGTATTCGTCAAGGCGACCCCATAGCTCCCTTTCTTTTCCTCATCGGCATGGAAGCGTTCTCTTGTATGATTAATAAGGCTTCATGCGAAGGTATTTTTAAAGGCATCCAACTTCCGCATAACAGCCATCTTGTCTCTCACCTTTTATTTGTCGATGATGCCTTGCTTATGGGCGAATGGAATAAGGAAAACATTGATGGCATGGCGCGTCTCTTTAGAATTTTTCACCTTGATTCTGGCCTCCAAATCAACTACCACAAAACAAAACTTTTGGAGTGGGTGCGCTTCAAGATCAAGTGGCGGAGTGGGCTGGGTCCATAGGTTGTCACATAGGAGTGCTGCTGTGTTCGTACTTGGGCCTTACTATTGGCGAAAACATGAACCGGGCTGCCCTTTGGAGTCCTGTAATTGATAAGTTTGATGCTCGGCTTAGCAAATGGAAATCTCAGGTTCTCTCAGAAGGCAGTAGGCTGATCCTTCTCAAGGCGGTCATGGAAACCATCCCTACTTACTTCTTTACTTTGTATAAGGCTCTGTTAAAGATTATTGACAAGTTGGAAGCGAAATGTAGGAAGTTCTTTTGTTGTGAAACAGAAGATAGAAACAAGATTAATTGGATCAATTGTGATAATGTCGCACGGCCTAAAGATATGGGTGGTCTCGGCCTCACCCCTCTCCGCGATGCTAACATCGCTTTGCTTACGAAATGGTGGTGGTGATACAAAACCGAGCCAGAAGCCTTATGGAGGAAGATTATTAAGGTGTTGAATTGTTCTAAGAGATCGTGCACTGACCTATCGATGTCGAGCAACATGTCGGGTACTAGGAAAGGTATCCCAAACTTTCAAAATCAAGTGGAGAATCTAAATATCAACTTGGGTAGTTTGTTTAAAGGAAAGGTGGGCAAAGGAAATATAATAAGGATGTGGCTTGACCCATGGCTTGGTCGTGAACCTCTCAGAGAAAAATACCCCAACTTAGTCCTTTTGGAAAAAGAAAAAGCTAGAGTCATTGAAGATTGTTACTGTCACACCCCAACCGATGGCGGAAACAACGGAGTTAGACGAAATAGATTGCTCGAGACTTCATAACACTAATATTTGTGACCAATATTTAAATAATGAATTTATTTCATTTCTAAAGAGTCAATTACATAGATTGAAATCAAATACAACAACTTGAAACAAAAGAATTACATTACAATGAAAATACAAATTTAAAATGTGTTTCTAGGCATCCTACAAAGTTCCATGCATCATCAACATCATCAATAACCTGCAACATGTTTTAAAAGCATAGTTCAATACAACATATTGGCGAGTACACTAGTTTTAGACACATGGAAGAAGTATAAAAAGTATTTCTCAATCCAACATGGCAATTTGGTATACAAGGTTGAACTAGCATGCATAACTAAAAGTCAAACCCAAGTGTCCACAAGAATTATAAGTATCCCTCGCCACAAAAGTGACGAGATTGTTTATGAATAATAAGAAAGTTGACACAACAATACCCCGACGGGCGGCGTGCTATTCCTATAGCGCTATAATTGTTAAGGTGGGCTAGCTAAGTTAATGACAAATAGCATGTATGAATCTAGCATGAACCTAAGCATAACAAAAGCATGTATAAAGGATTGAGTGATTAAAGTATGTTTGTGTGAATTGTGTATTTAACAAGTTAAACATGTTACAACCCAAAGTGTGTAAAAAGAAAATGGGTCAAGTGTACTCACAAAACTGCTAAGTCTTCCGATTATCCGTGTATTGACAAGTTAATGAAAATGGGAGAATGAATGTGTTCGGTGTTGGAGTTTATGGGGTATTTAGATTCGAAATTAGGACACCATATCAAGTGATTTCATGGGTCCCAAATTGCCCATTGGAATCATAACATGTAACGCCCCAGAATTTAATTATATGCGTTTATATATATATTGCTATAGTATGTTATAAGAAATAACTAGGAGGTGAACCTAGCTAGAATGTGAATTAGAATTTTAACTAAAAGAAATAAGTTTTGGCCATTTAAAAATAAGTGTGCATATATGAGGGGTTGAATGTGTAAATAATGAAAGTTAAATTATTAAAAAACACTAAAAACACACAACACACACACATACATGCGTGTTTGGGTCGCCAGGAGCAAGAAGGAGAAAGAACTCCCCTCATCTTCACAAAATTGAGCAAATTCAAGCCCTAATCACGGCCATAACTCTTGCATGTTAATGAATTCTTGATCATCTAGGCTACTAAAGCATAAGGTAACAAGAATTTTATGTTTTGATGATCTTGGATATATGGGGTTTCAAGAAATCCTTGAGTTTATATGAAATTAGTATGATAATGAACTAGGATCACCATTTAGAACATGATGAATGCTTGAAATGTATTAAATTGATGTTGGAAGTGAAAAACCCACTTAGAGTAGAATGGTAGTGATATGTAACATGAAATTTTGGTGTAAATTAGCATAATGATGTTGTATGATGATGTTCTTAATAAGATGTTGCTATGTGGAATCGAATTAGGATGAAGGTTGTATGAGTTTTTTATTGAAATTGATGTTCTTGTTGTTATTGTTATGAACTAGCCATGTTATGCATATAATACTTGTACACTATGCTTAATTAGTAGTACGCACGCCAAGTGTTTGTTAAAAGGCTTGAATGAGGAGATCAAATGATTTTACAAAGTTAAATGGTTAGAATTGGGAGTTTGTTGATTGTTAATAACGGAATGAAAAGAACGACATGAGTTTAAAGTATGTGATTGTGGATTGCAGGAATTAAGGAAGAAAGCTCACGCCAATCCGGGTCACAAACGAAGAACGATAAAGGTAAGTTCTTACGCTTACGAATTTTAGTAGTATGTAATGTTTATGATATGTTATTATCCTAGTTTCGTAATTTGCACATATCAATGAGCTTATGCAAAGGTTGTATCTTGACTATGGGTCGAATGAGTAGAATTGGGTCGTATGTCGAGTTCGGAAAGTTTATGCTTAATTTAGTATGAAACAACGTAGAGGAATGATGTTGAATTTCCGTTAATGAGAGTTTTGAACGAATACTTGAATTGATTCTATCAAGTCCGAATTGAGGTTCGAACTATAAGATTGTTGAGTTTAAATGACTAATCGTTTGTATTGAATGTAGGTAAATCGTCTTGATATTTGGCGCTACATTGGAACAGACTCACCGATTTGCATGCTTCCGCAATGATGCTAGTTAATGGGTCTAAACTTTTGTTAGAAAGTTTTCATTATGTTGGGTGTTTTGTTAAATAACTTAACTTGGAAGGTTGTCGATGTTAAAACTTTTGTTGTTTAAGGACTATGTTAGTTGTTTAAGAATCTTTGGAATGTAAACTCTTTTTTGTAAATTATCTTAAGTAGTTTAAGATGAAGCTAATGCAAATATTACAAGTTAATTATTTGACCCGTTTGGTTTTTTTGTCATTGAATCATTATGTTCAAAATACAAGAATTTCTAGACATTACAAGTTGGTATCAGAGCCCAGGTTTAAGGGATTCAAGTATTGGAGTTAAAATACTTGAACTCAAACCGAAAGCTGGTATAAAGGTGGGTTCGTTCCGAAGCGCTATGCAAGTAAGTAAATTAAGAATTTCGAATTGTGCTTTTAGCTGAAAACGGGAAGGGATTATGGTTAATTCCCTAGAATAACCTGGGTTGGAACATTACGGAATGTTACGGGAAGTTTCAGGACATCACGGAACCATTTTGGGTTGAAAACGGGGCTCGGGAATGAAGTTTTGGGTTAAAATAAGTTAAACAGCGTCTGCAGGCCAGAAGGGGAGTCGGCGACGGCCCCCTATGGCGTAGGCAACGCCACCCATGTGTTCCGATGCACTAATCAACTGTCTACGGCCAAAATTCAGCGACGCAACTTTACAGAAGGAGTCGGCGACGCAACTATGTGTCGTTGGCGACGACACTTCCTTGTCTGCGTTTCTGGTTCGTTTTGTTTGTTACACTAAGGCCCCCAGTTCGGTTCCAAACCTTCGTTAAACTTTAGGAATACCTCAAATTGTCAATGAAACTATGAATACAAGATAGCCAACATGATTATCAATAGTGAATGCGTAAAAGGAAAGGAAGTTATGTATATGAATGAATGAATGTATGAAGTAATTAACGCGTCTAGAATGTTCGTAATGAAGAATTGAATGGGTTTATGACTTACGAGAATGAACTATTAAGGACAATTAATGCATAGAATGATAAAGAGAATGAATGGAATGATGTCTAACATGAGTATGTAATTGTAGATGGCAAGTGAAGGAAACCCGGATACCACGGAATGGATAACTCGAAACGAACTAAACAAGATAGTTTCGGATGAAATGGTAAAGACATTCGATCCAAACGTCCCAAGAATAGCGCAAGAAGTGGAAAGTCAAGTGTTAAGCATGGTGGAAACCATGATGACGAGTAAGATAGATGAGTTGAAGGAAATGATAACAGGAATCCAAAGTAAGAAGGAAGCACGCCGGTGCATATACAAGGATTTTATGGCGTGTAAGCCCGCAACTTATAACGGAGAAATTGATCCCATTGAATGTCAAAGATGGATCGCCAATATTGAAGGAGTGTTCATTCGAAGTCACTGTGATAAAGAGGATCAAGTCATGTTTGCCACGGGGCAACTGTTACGACAAGCTAAAGATTCGTGGGATGCGTATAGTAAAGAAACTGGCAAAGATAAACTCCAAACTTTAACTTGGCAAGAATTCAAGCAACCTTTTATCAAGTACCATTGTCCACAATCGGTCGTGGATCAGTTTCAAGAAGATTTCCTTCGACTTTGACAAAAGGATGAATCAATCGATGAGATCACAAATACTTTCCTTGATAAGTTGAAGTTTTGCGGAGAAATAGTGGGAACGGAGAGGATGAAGATTATCCGTTATCATGATATGCAGAAGGCCGAGTATCGAGAGTTCATAACTCCTTCCAAATGCGAAACTTTGAATGAGCTTATTAATTGGGCAAGGGATAGGGAGATCGAGTTGAAGAGACAAGTAGAACGTGGGGAGAAAAGACAAATCGAAAAGGGATCAACACAAGGCACTCCCAAGAAGCCTAAGACACATGATCAAGGAAAGAAAGAAGCTTCTAAAGGAGGGTTTCCATGGTGTAAAACGTGTGGAAAACTCCATTCGGGAGAATGTTTAATGGGGAAGAAGGGATGCTACAATTGCGGGCAAGAAGGGCATCCGTATTATAATTGCCCAAATCCCAAAAGAGTATGCTACAACTATAATGAATCGGGTCATGTGAAGGCTGATTGCCCAAAGCTCAAACAAGGGACAAAGAAAGAAGGAAAGAAGGAGGAGCCCTCTAAAGCTAAAGGAAGAATGTTCCAAATCTCAGCGGAAGAAGCAAGGGCTCACCCGAACGTTGTGTCTGGTATATTCATGATAAACTCTATACCTACATACGTGTTGTTTGATACCAGAGCTAGTAGATCATTTATTTCAAGCGAGTTTATACATTCCCCTTTATTCATGATAGAAAGAATGCCTACACCGTTAGAAGTAGAAATAGCCGATTGTAAGAGTTACCTTTTACATGAGATATGTAGAAATTGTAAGATTACTATTGAGGATGAGGATCTTGATATTGATCTGATTCCCATGGTTTTGGGAGAGGTCAAAGTAGCAGTGGGTATGGATTGGCTATCCCGATATCAAGCGGAAATTTTATGTGAAAGCAAAACTATTCATGTGGTGTCTCCTAAGGGGAAGCGGGTAAGTATTCATGGGGAAAGGGAGGTAGAGGCAAAATTTTGTACTATTATAGAAGCGGTTAAGTATGTGAGAAATGGAAGTAAAGCATTTAGCCTATCTAGTCGATACGAAACAAGATACTTTAAGGATTAAAGACACAAGAATTGTGAATGAATATCCGGATGTGTTTCCAGATGATTTGCCGGGACTCCCGCCCGAGCGAGAAGTTGAATTCCGAATTGAGTTGGAACCAAATGTCAAACCGATAGCCAAAGCTCCTTACTGGTTGGCACCCGCGGAGGTACAGGAATTATGGTCCAACTACAAGAACTTCTCGAAAAGGGCTTCATACCCCCTAGCGTGTCTCCGTGGGGAGCGCCTGTTTTGTTCGTTAAAAAGAAGGATGGGTCGATGCGAATGTGCATCGACTGCCGTGAGCTCAACAAACTCACGGTAAATAACCGATATCCCCTACCAAGAATAGATGATCTTTTTGATCAATTACAAGGGGCAAGTTGGTTTTCGAAAATCGACTTGCGATCGGGTTACCATCAAGTACGAGTAAGAGAAGAAGATGTAGCTAAGACTGCGTTCAGAACCCGTTACGGACATTATGAATTTTTAGTAATGTCTTTCGGGTTAACTAACGCTCCAGCTGCTTTCATGGATTTAATGAATAGGGTATGCCGAAACATGCTAGACAAATTTGTCATAGTATTCATCGATGACATTTTGGTATACTCTCGTAGCGAGTCTGAACATGCGAGTCACCTACGTGAGGTACTCGAGATGCTTCGAAAAGAAAGATTATATGCTAAGTTTTCTAAATGTGCATTTTGGCTCAGGGAAGTGCAATTCTTGGGTCATGTTATTAATGAGAATGGGATTTTGGTGGATCCATCTAAAGTTGAGGTCGTAGTTAAGTGGGTACCACCAAAGAACGTTAATGAGGTGAGAAGTTTCCTTGGCCTAGCCGGCTATTATCGAAGATTCATCCAGGATTTCTCCAAAATAGCCCTACCTCTAACTAAGTTGACAAAGAAGGAAGAAAAGTTTGCATGGGGTGTCGATCAAGAAAAAGCTTTTCAAATGTTAAAGGAAAAGTTGTCGAGTTCTCCGATATTGACTTTACCGGAAGGAACGGAAGACCTAGTGGCTTATGCAGATGCATCGCATCAGGGGTTGGGATGTGTATTGATGCAACGAGGCAAGGTCATTGCTTATGCTTCGAGGAAGCTTAAGCATCACGAAAATAACTACCTGACTCATGATCTAGAGTTGGCGGTGGTAGTTTTTGCCTTAAAGATATGGAGGCACAATTTGTATGGAACGAAATGCACGATATTCTCAGACCACAAAAGTCTCAAATATTTCTTCGAGCAGGAAGACCTTAATATGAGACAACGGAGGTGGTTGGAATTGATTAAAGACTATGATTGCGACATTCTTTACCATCCGGGTAAGGCCAATGTCGTGGCGGGGCGGATGCATTAAGCCGAAACGAATACCCACCACCTATTCGAGTGAAGTCGATGAGAATGATAGTCACGCCGAACCTCTTTAAAACAATACGCAAGGCTCAAGACGAGTCATTGAATGCATATGACCCAAAGGGCGAAAGAACGTAAGGGTTTGTCGATAAACTGGAAGTAAACGCAAGCGGGTTAAGGACGAGATATGGGCGGATATGGATACCACGTTTCTGCAATGCAAATGAGTTATTATTGGAAGAGGCACATAAGTCTCGTTACTTGGTTCATCCGGGAGCCACTAAAATGTATCGGGATTTGAAAGAGAATTATTAGTGGCCGGGAATGAAACGCGACATTGTTAAGTATGTAACCAAATGCTTGACATGTTCCCAAGTAAAGACGGAATATCAAAAACTATACGGGAAATTGCAATCTTTGGAAATCCCGGTATGGAAATGGGAAAATGTGACCATGGATCTCGTAACCAAACTTCCTAGAACGAGAAAGGGGCATGATGCAATATGGGTCGTTGTTGACCGCCTTACCAAAAGTGCCCATTTTCTACCTATTCGGGAGACTTATTCCTCGGAAAGGTTAGTAGAAATTTATGTGAATGAAATCATTTCCCGCCATGGTGTGCCTGTGTCCATTGTGTCGGATCGGAACATGCGATTAACCTCCCGTTACTGGCAGAAGTTTCATGATGGAATGGGTACTCAATTGCACATAAGAACCGCATATCACCCGCAGACGGATGGTCAATCCGAAAGGACCATTCAAACTCTTGTGGATATGTTAAGAGCATGCATCATGGATTTTGGGGGAAATTGGGATGAACATTTGCCATTAGTGGAGTTCTCGTACAACAACAGCTACCAAAGTAGCATACAAATGGCGTCGTATGAATTGTTATGTGGAAGAAAGTGTATAACCCCTGTTTGTTGGGGAGAAGTTGGACAAAGAGAACTCGCACCCAAGGATGTAGTAGTGATAACTAATGAGAAGATCGACCTGGTACGGGCTCGATTAAAAGCAGTGCAAGATCGACAAAAGTCCTATGCGGACAAAAGAAGGCGCCCTATTGAATCCCAAGTGGGTGACCGAGTATTGTTGAAGGTGTCCCCGTGGAAAGGCATAATCCGATTCCGTAAGCGAGGAAAGTTGGTTCCCCGATATATCGGACCGTTCAAGATTTTGGCTCGTGTTGGGAAGGTAGCTTACCGGTTAGAATTACCTTCAACGTTAGAAGGAATTCACAACACCTTTCATGTGTCACAACTACGGAAGTGCCTTGTGGATGAAACGGCTCATGTACCTGGAATGAGAAGGTTCTACCCGTCTTTGTTCGGTAGGTTTCGGGGGCGAAACATTTCTTAAGGGGGGGTGGACTTGTAACACCCTAGAATTTAATTATATACGTTTATATATATATTGCTATAGTATGTTATAAGAAATAACTAGGATGTGAACCTAGCTAGAATGTGAATTAGAATTTTAACTAAAAGAAATAAGTTTTGGCCATTTAAAAATAAGTGTGCATATATGAGGGGTGGAATGTGTAAATAATGAAAGTTAAATTATTAAAAAAACACTAAAAACACACAACACGCACACATACGTGCGTGTTTGGGTCGCCAGGAGCAAGAAGGAGAAAGAACTCCCCTCATCTTCATAAGATTGAGCAAATTGAAGCCCTAATCATGGCCATAACTCTTGCATGTTAATGAATTCTTGATCATCTAGGCCTACTAAAGCATAAGGTAACAGGAATTTTATGTTTTGATGATCTTGGATATATGGGGTTTCAAGAAATCCTTGAGTTTATATGAAATTAGTATGATAATGAACTAGGATTACCATTTAGAACATGATGGATGCTTGAAATGTAACATCCCGTGTTTCGAAAGTCAAAGTCAAAGTCAAGACATGTGCGGGAGGTGCCACCACATAGGGCCCAAAGTCTTGGACGGCCTAAAATTATTTAAAAATATATAGATATTGTATATAAATTTGTTTAAGAAAATAATAAAATAGAATGAATGTAGCTTGTTGGATGCGGCAACTCCTTACAGAACTAAGGTTTCCGGGTTCGATTCCTAATTGTTGCATTCAATTTTTCTTTTTTGAGTTTATTCATGTTTTGTTTGGGTTAAAGGGGTATTCGGTATTCAACTTTTTAATAGGGTAATAGGGAAATGGGGGAAGGGCCCCATAGACCCACATGAATTTGCAAGCTTTACATGTATGAACTTTGTCTACATGAATTTGTAATATTTTATTTCTCATTTAAACGGTTACATAAAAATAAACTTTACATGTTCTCTAATTTAAATTTTTAAGTTTCAAAAATTTGTAGCTTTATTTATTTTATTAAGGTTCGTGTTGCAAAACTAATTTGGATATGTTTACACAATTCATTTTGTTGAAAGGATTAAAGTGTTAGTTCTTTTTGCTTGTCTCGATTGTGCGAAACTAATGTTAGGTGTATTAATTTATTTGTGACATAAAGCTTGGATTTATTAACGATCCTATAACTAATTGTGCTAATTGTCATATCGATTTTTAGATGATACTTGAACCCTATTTTTATTGAAACAAGTGATGTGCATATTAAAATTTTGTTTGCTGATCGTCAGTGGCGGACCCAGGAATTTTTTTCAAGGGGTGCGAATTTTTCTTAAGAATTTTAGGCCCTATCTATATAATATTTTTTTTTTTTTGGTTCGTAGCAGGTCGGGTTATGTTACAAAAAGATAATCAAACCAGTTGCCGATCCAAAAAGTTTTTAATGGGGTTCGAAAAATATTAGGGGTTGGTAATCTATCGCTA
The DNA here is from genome assembly GCA_030545235.1 of Helianthus tuberosus. Classification (NCBI taxonomy): domain Eukaryota; kingdom Viridiplantae; phylum Streptophyta; class Magnoliopsida; order Asterales; family Asteraceae; genus Helianthus; species Helianthus tuberosus. The sequence goes on from CM060436.1 coordinate 32,017,507, forward strand.
AATATGAAGGTTTTTTTGGTCCACTTCAGATCGGGCCACATAATAAACAAGATAAATCAAATTAAATTTCAAATACATAATAAAAGCATATTAATCATTGTTCAAATGCATAATAGAAAATACAATATTCTTACCAATTTATAATTTTCGAAATGTAGCCTTTATAATATCTCTATTTAAATATTGTTACAAAAATCGTTAGTTTTCATGCATGGTAAAACTATGTATATTTAATTATAATGAAGATATGAATAATAGTGTAAATTTATAAATTATAAACAACTTAGTAAAAAAGGTAAAATACAAGATCAAAAATATTATTCAAGTAAAAGTTAATGATAAATTAATATAAAAAGTAAATTAATAATAGTGATTTTCTCATTTTAGATTATTTGAATTGAATATAATTCATTTTTCAATGCACTGCCATTCTACTTTTTGATGTGAATTGAATACAACAGTTATCAACCTTTTTTCCTCACTTTAAATTCTTTTTCTTCTTCATTTTTTCGAGCTCTCTGCAACTTTTCCGTTCACCGGAATTTTTTTCCTTCGTTCTGTTCTGTTCTTTCTTCTTTGCTCATGGGGTGCGGTATTAATATTTCATGGGGTGCGATTTCAAAATTTCATAAGGGACACATATTGCGTATATACTAACCGAAAAAAAATCCATGGGGTGCGCCCGCCCACCCAGGGGATAACTTAGGTCCGCCCCTGCTGATCGTGGACTTTGAGATATAAAAAATGCAGTCCAACCCTGCAACGTGTTCATTAGTCGAATACAAGTTGAGAGCCTCATGATCCGTTTAACTACTTAACACATATCATTTTGCTACAATTGTTTTGTTTTATTTATTATTATTACAACTGCAAAGACAACTCTAGCTCACCCCCCCCCCCCCCCCCTCAAACAAGTTGAGTCCACACAAACTTCTCTACTAGGGAAATAAGAGTTGCCACTCTAAAAACAGTCTAAAAATTGAAATCAAAGAATTAACCACCAAGTGTTTGATTTGCTGACCTGTTTGAGCGCTCAATTAATAATTTTGTACCATGAAGAGTTCAAACTTTAGAAATTAAAAAGATATGTAAGTAAATCATATAAAATGAAAAATCTATATGTATAAAGTAATAAAACAAAATGTGCCATTAAAAAAGTGTGGCTTTTTTTAAGTTTAAATGGTGCAATGAATAAAAACAAAATAGTTTAATAATTAAAATTTAAAAGGCGTTTAAAAAGAATCTAAACTACTTTTGTAGCAACAGCTAGCTCAAGTGCAAATATAGAAATTGGCCCATCCTTATGAACCAAAAACGTTTTACGGCGTTTTCAAAATTTTGGATTTGTAATTTTGTGGCCCGATTTGCGAATGTTTAGAAATTAATGTTTAGACTTTGATTATTTGAACGTACGGGGATTTGCGAACAATGCCCTTTTTATCTCGCACATGGCCAAAAAAAATTTTGAATTTCCGGAGACGGCCCTGGCTCGTGACTCGAAGCTCGCTCGGATTTAACTCGGAAAAAGCTTGCTTAATATGGCTAGTTAAAAAGTGAGGCCTAGCTCGGCTCGGCTCGGCTCGTAACGAGCCGGATTGACTCGGTTTGGCTCACTTGATAGCTCGGCTCGGCTTAACTCGGATTTTTTTACTTGTAATATATTTTATCATTATATACAATATAATATATTACAAAAATTGATTATCATTTACATGTATTTATGGTTGTAATTTGATACCTGTGGCATATTTGAAGGTTTATTACCATGCTAATAAACTAATATTGTATTTTATTGAAATTTAAAACTTATTTTGTGTTGTTTTAAACTTGATTTTGTCTTGTAATGTATTAGGTCGAACGTATTTTGGATATGTTTTTTTTTACAATTGAATAATATTTTAATATACTAAATCTTAAGAGCCATGATAATACAAAATATGCTGATAGGCCAAGACAAAGATTATACTATTATCCTAGACCTACTCCTCATGATGTTCTTCATGAAGAACAAGAATATGAGATCAATAATTCTTATAATGGAAAAGCCATCTATGAAGGGAATTTAGATGGTTATATTGATAGACAGGTTTATATGATGACACATTGTATGATGAAGTATGCCACCATAGCTAAAAATAATAATAATATTGACCAAACAGTTTGTAAGATGATAGCTGCAGGATTTACGGGTCAGTTAAAAGGTTGGTAGGATAATTATATAGGTGATAAACAAAGTCATATTTATGAACACATAAAACAAGAAGGAGATATACAGGTTTCTGATGCTGTTTACACTCTAATCTTAACTATTATAGAACAATTTACAGGAAGATGGTCAGACAATTCTGAAACTATAAGAACCCTATTAAAATGGACTTAGATGTCCAACTTTGACCTCTTTTAGATGGTACAAAGATGTTTTTTTAAGCAGAGAGTTTATGAACTTCCAGAGAATAATAGTTCTCACTGGAAATCTAAATTCATTGATGGTCTTCCATCTTTGTTTGCTGAAAGGGTAAGAAAAGTCTTTAGAGGAACCAATATTCAAATTCCTTATGATAAGTAAACTTATGGCAGATTAATAGGGGTCTGTGTTCAAGAAGGTCTTGCCTTATGTAATGAGCTAAAATTAAATCAACAAATTAAAAAACAAAACCTAACAGAGAAAAGACAGTTAGGACAATTTTGTAAGCAATTCGGTATGGATTGCACTAGGGGAAAAGATAATGAAAAATTTTATAAAAATCATAAAAAAGCTTCCAGGGAAAAATATTTCCAAAAGAGAAGGGAAAGAAGAAAAACCAAAAGGAAAGAAAAATGGGTTCCCACTTGTTACATATGTAAAAAGAAAGGCCATAAAGCCAATGAATGTTACCAAAGAAAAACGGTGAAGAACAAAATTAATAGGCTAGACATAGAAGAAGATGTCAAAAATGAATTATATAAAATCTTTGATTCAGAAGAGTCCTCAAATCATAGCACAGACAATAGCTCTGACTCAGAAAGTTGTGAGGAAGATTGCTGTAATAAAACATAATCAAATAATGAGATGATATATAAAGTAATATCCCAATTTCAGGATTTAAATGATAATAAAATTAATGTCATTGACAGTAATATCCTAGAAAATATTCTTAATAAAGTTAAGAGCCCAGAAGAAAAATTAAAGGTTCTTAGTATGATACACCAAAATGAAGAAAATCAAAAAGAAACTAAGATAGAAGTACCAGAAGGCTCTTATTCTATGAAATATATTCATAACATACTGAGTAAATTGTCATTTTAGTTCCTAAAGTTTGGTCCAAATTGTCATTTTAGTCCAAATAGTTTTTTTCTCCTCTGGGTCCCTGACTTTTCTATTTTCTTGCCATTTCGATCACATTGCCTAACTCAGTCTAAAAATATGGTTATAACCAGGGGTATTTTTGGCATAACTGTTGTGTAGTGATAACCAGGGGTAGTTTACAACATAATTTATAAACCTCATAATAATTTAATGCCAAAAATACCCCTGATTATAACTTGGATTTTAGACTAAGTTAGGCAATGTGATCAAAATGGCAAGAAAAAGGAAAAGTCAGGGACCCAGGAGAGAAAAAAAAAAAACTATTTGGACTAAAATGATAATTTAGACAAAAAAGTTAGGGACTAAAATGGCAATTTACTCTAACATATTAAATCAAAGAAAAAAGGCAAATTGGAAATAAATAATCCCACCTAACTCAATTTGGCCGATAATAATCTTAAGTTAGTTATTGGCCGATAATAATTCGAACTGTTCAATTTTTTTTTTTTTTTTTTTTTTGTAAAATAGTCCGCCGTTAAAATAGCTTAACGGAGTTAAGTTTTTTTCCGAATTACAAACCGATGTTTTAGGGCTTTTCATCAAAATGAGGATACGAGTCGATTGATGTAAAACTTACCTCGAAATACTGCCCCAACCCACGAAAACGGTGCTTCAATTCGGGTGTTTAAACTTCCAATTAACAAAAATCAAGCCACTTCGAGCATAATTTCGAGGTAAGTTTTACATCAATCGACTCGTATCCTCGTTCTGATCAAAAGCCCTAAAACATCGGTTTGTAATTCGGAAAAAAAACTTAACTCCGTTAAGCTATTTTAACGGCGGACTATTTTACAAAAAAAATTGACCAGTTCGGATTATTATCGGCCAATAACTGACTTGGGATTATTATCGGCCAAATTAAGTTAGGTGGGATTATTTATTTCCAAATTGCCAAGAAAAAATAATCCTTCAACCCCAGAAGATTTAAAAATGGAAATTACTAATTTAAAAGAAGAAATAATAAGACTAAAAAAGCAAATATTTTACAAAAGGTTTTATTATTGCCTAGTTTTCTCAAAGTGCCATATGATGGCAATTGCTTGTTCAACGATGCCCATTATGATAGAAATTGCTTGTTTAAGGATTGTTCCGGCTGTTACTCTAGCGAGGCAACTCGTGTAGAGGCAGTACGGTTTCCGGAGGAGCGCTAGCCCACGCCCGGACAACACCAGCGTGGACCCGGTTCAGACAACATAGTCTGGTGCGGGCCTGGTGGGCTAGGCTTGCCTTAATTGGCAGGTGTGACTAAGGGTCACTCTTAAAGAAAGTTACCGTTCAAAAAAAAAAAAGGATTGCCCATTATGATGGCAATTTCTTGTTCAAAGATGCCCATTATGATAGCAATTTCTTATTATCAACGATTCCCATTATGAACAGGAGCTCTTGTCGGGACAACTGTCAGTCTTTTTATATTTCTTCATATTTTTTCATATATATAAAAAATTAAAACATTGTTCCCCTTTACAAATTAGTAGACTTGCTGCCTAGTTTATTAACTAAAATACGCTTGAATCAACTCACGCTCAAATTATGCGGTTAACCGGAGTACGAAAATGCCAATAACCGAATTAGCTCATAACCAAAGCTGATCAGTTATGGAAATCTAAACCAAAACATTGACCCATAACCAAATGGACTGATGCATGTGCACCCATGCTTTTAACAATTGCATATTATTATCATATCATTTATCTAAATTTTATAACAAAATAATCTGATTGATGCATGCACCCATGATTTCTTATCTTGCCATACATAATATGTAATTCAACCCAAAAAAAAAATACATGTTTTTCATCAACAAATTAGATTCTTTTATTGTAGAATGAGTCAAGTTTCATGTTCCACGATACAGTCAAAAAGACATCATGAGCACTACACTTGTAAAATACTTTTGTATAAAAAATGGGGTTGGGTAAAGAAACCCTACAAATGTTAAAGAAAATATGCATACCATACACCATCTTCGAACTTCAGCAGCTCGGGTCATGGGTCAAACCCAGGGCGGTGAAAAGAATACGGATCTTGATATCTACCAGTCGGTACTATTAGTGGCCCAGCTACCTTGAGTAAAATAATCTGTGCTGTAATTATGACTACCAAATGCCATCCTTTGAAACAGTTTAATCTCTGCAGATTGTTGGGCAGAGTTGTATATTTCACTTTCGCCAACTCTCATCCCATTGTTTAGATCTTCGGTCTCCAGATTCTCAAAAGCTCTAACAATCTGAGAATAAATCATAAGTGAATATGTTTAATGGTCTCGACACAAAGGTCAGCTTTGACTTAAACTTTGAAGATGCGGAAGTACCTGTCCCATGCGGGGTCTTTTTGTAGCTGAGTGTCGGATGCAGGCAGCTGCAGCTTCAATCATGCGAAATATCTCGTTTGGTACAAAGTTTATGCCGAGCCTTGGGTCAACCAATAGTTTAAAGTCCTCGGTTTCAAGTGCATGACTAAGCAGTGGCCGAGCCTGAAAATTCAAATTTCAAATCTTGAGCCTTTTTCTTCGAAACCAAAAGCTGGCATTAAATTAATATCTTGGCCCGATAAAAGATCAAGTTGAAGCACTATAACCAATTATGAGTTGTAAGCATTTATATACACACTGGGTCACCTTTGACCTGTTCAAATCATTGACCAGTTTGAGTTTATGGAATTTACCTGTTTAACTGGTTAGATATAAAATATAAACTAAGGGAGTCGTGTATTTGCGCATACGCAATCACACGTTGTTAAGGGAGGAGGGGCACTCAAGGGTATGAACCCTAGCCCCGACCAACCAACACCCGCCATGTCAAATTTGGCTCGAAGTACCCATTAGCTATTAAACACTGACGACACCTACCCATGCCATAAACTTTTTTTTTTAGAGTAAATTTCAAATTTCGTCCTTTATGTATGTCTAAAATATCAAAGTATGTCCTTTGTCTTTAATATCTTCAAGAAACATACTTAATGTTTGCAAATCCAATCAGGTTATGTCCTTTAGTCATAACCTAGTTTGTTTTCCCAGTTAATTCAGGTCATGTGAGAAGCACATGAGGGTATATTGGTCATTTTACCCTAAATACTAAAAAAATTATAAAAAATTCAGATATCTCTCTCTCTCTGAACGCAGATATCTCTCTCTCTCTCTCTCTCTCTCTCTCTCTCTCTGAACACTCAGCCAATTCATCATCATCATCTTGAAACATAAATCATCCACACTACTGCACAACAGATCTTTATTTCATCATCATCTGCACACTCAGCCAATTCATATCTAAACAAAACAACACACAAAATCAAAAACCCAAATCAAGATAAGTCTTGCATCTCTGAACACAAAATCAAAAACCCAAAAACCCAAGAAAAGTAACAGATCCCCGATCTGCAGTCGAGATGAAGGACCATGAGACAAACTTACCGGAGCTGTAATTGTTGTCGGGATCTCTCTCTCTCTCTCTTTCTTTCACCGATTTTCTCTCTTTTCCCCTTCCTTTCTCCGTCTCCCTCTGATCTCGTCGCTGTCGTTCGCCATACGCCACCACTAAACGGTGGTGGTTGACCGTTTAATTCTGTAACAGGGAGGGGTATGGGGTGTCACCGGAGTGAAGATCTCCGGTTGCCGGATCGTTCAGAGAGAGGGATGAGGGGTGGTACGATGGTGTTCAAGGAGAAGTAGGGGTGTGGTGGGGTGGTTGATGTCGTTGGACCGGGTATACCGGCACCGGATTGGAGAGAGGTGAAGGGCGGTGCGGCTGAGGAGGATCTGATTCTCCAGTTTCTAGAGCCCCGAAATCAAGATACCCCGAAATCTGATTCTCCACTTCAACCCCTTTACCAAAAAAACCATCTTTTAACAAATACAAATTCCCCAAATCAAAGGAGGTGAAAGGCGGTGCGGCCGGCGGAGAGGTGAAGGGCGGTGCGGCCGGAGAGGAGGCGGCGGCGTACGGCGGAGAGGCAATGTGTTTTTTGGGTGTTTTGAAGTGGGTTTTTTAGAGAGAGAAAGTGTAGAGAGAGGAGAGAGAGAGTAAGGCGGTGGTGGCGGTGTTGGGTAGGTGGCGGTGGCAGTGGCGGAAGGTGTGTGGTAGTGGTAGGGTGGGTGGTGGTGGTGAGAAGAACTAGAGAGAGAGAGAGCTAAGGGAGAGAGAGAGAAAGAGAGTACTGAGATAGATTTTAATATCATTAAATAGATGGTAAAATGTCCAAAATACCCTTATGTAGGATACACTTTGTCTGATTTAACCATGAAAAGTAACTGGATTAGGACTAAAGGACGTAACATGTAAGGATTTGCAAACATTAAGTATGTTTCTTGAAGATATTAAAGACAAAGGACATACTTTGATATTTTAGACATACATAAAGGACGAAATTTGAAATTTACTCTTTTTTTTAATTTAAAAAAAGTTAAATGCCCCAACCAATCAAAACCCACCCACCAATCACAAGGTCAACAACCTCCTCAAACAAACTCAACCCTTGCACTAGTAAAGCTACTAGCTTAACCAACCCGCCTTGCTTACCCTAGGGGGTGGTGGCGGTGTTATGACACAAGTTTGAACCCTTGATCCCCTACCCGTGGAGTGCCCCTTCCCCCCTAACAAACATGTATACGTGGATGGAATCACTATATAATATTCTCTGTTTAATAAATTGAAACAATCTATAAGATGTAATATTATATATATATAGGATTAAATTCAAATGAGAACTACTACTTCCCATGTGAGTTTTTCAACCAAATTTTGCACAAAGGTAGATTAACATCTAACTAAGACATCTGTAAAAAATAAAAAAAAGTTGACGAGCCGACATTTATTCGACATGCAAGTTTGATTTACATTGTTGTAAATGGTTGTTGATGTCATCAGCTCCAGAACGTCACGGCGTTGTAAATTTGGGTTACACCAACGTTAGAAGTCGTATACGATTTTTTTTTATTCAAAAAACCTTTAGATCAAGAAGTTCTCACAACTCAAGCTAGTTCTTATTTTAACCATTCCCTATACACACACACAGAAGCGTTCATTTTAGAACCGGTAATAAGTTGAGAACCGCAAAACTGCATAATGCGTTTGTACATATTCCTTTGAATGTGATACATATTGATTTTGAAACGAGTGTCCCTATATATATGTATATTTTAGGATCTAAACCGATTTGACAAATTCCTCAAACAGATTTAATTCAAAAGCGTTCTCAATAAATAATTCAGAGTGAGTAACAAAGATTAAGATCGGCCAAAACTACTTGGAAAAGCATTATTAGGAAAAAAATATTCAGTATTACGGTAACTTACCCATTCAACAAGCCCCTCATCCCCCGACCGTTGAGATGCATCCACAGGTTTACGTCCCGTGATCAGTTCCAAAAGAACCACTCCAAAGGAAAAGACATCAGATTTCTCAGACAAATTGCCACTTCTAGCATACTCAGGTGCCATGTATCTGAAACGGAACCAGCAAGAAGTTAAATTAAAAACAATTAAATATATCTTGTGGGGTACTTTAGATATTTGACATATGGTTAAACCGTACACGTACCCAAAAGTTCCCATAACGCGTGTTGTCACATGAGTGACATCAGCAGCTAACTTAGCAAGCCCAAAATCAGAAACCTGTGACGTAAAGAATCAAACAAATATTCAACCTCGAAAATGAATTCTTAAAAACAAAAGTACGTAAAAACTCAATCTTAGATAAAAGGGCATACCCGAGCTTCAAAGTTCTTATCTAATAGGATATTTGATGATTTGATATCTCGATGAATAACACGTGGATTGCCTGTATAACCGTAAAAAGTGAAGTTACAAAAAAATATGTAGTTTTAAGATATGTACTAGATTTTCTGAGTACTTACAATCTTCATGGAGATACGCAATACCGCGTGCGGCACCAGAAGCAACCCTCATGCGAGTTGGCCAATCTAAAACCAGCTCCGACACTACAAAAGGTAAACACAGCATAATAAAGAAACCAAGGAAGCACTCAAAGGTAAAAATATGCGGTTATTTACCATGAAGGTGGTAGTAAAGTGTGTTGTTAGGAACATATTCATAAACAAGCAGCCTCTTGTGATCCGAGACGCAGTAACCTACAAGCGAAACCAAATAACGATGGTGTATTCGACTAATGATTTCCACCTCAGCGGTGAACTCGCGTTCCCCTTGTCCACCTCCGATCTTTAACTCCTTTACTGCGACTTCCATCCCGTCGGCTAACATTCCCTTGTAAACGTAACCAAATCCACCCGAACCTAAAAGATTACGTGGTGAAAACCCGTTTGTCGCCTCAAAAAGATCTTCATATGTAAACTTTGATGTCGATTCATGTGGACTGTACACGAAGCCATTTGCAGACAGGTTTCCGATCTCAACTGCTGATTTTTGTATCTTTAGTAGAGCTGAAAATGTCACAAATCATAAACATTCTCAAACTCAAGCAAATGTCACAATTACAAAGTGTAACTCTAAATTGTATAATAATTCGTATAACGTACTTGACTGAGATAAATTGCCCATCGAGGTTGACAAACCATAGAGCCCATTGTGTAAAGCAATCTTTTTCTTTCGTTTGAATAGACACCATGAAACTGTTATGATAATGGTAAGGATTATAATGCCTAGTACGGCCGTGATTCCTACGATACCTCCAGTACCAATGCCTCCATTGCTGGATGGTGTTATTGAGACTTCTGAAGGTGACGGAGCCGGTTGTCTAAAGGGAGGAGGGGAAGCTATTGTTACTGGTGGCAATGATGGATTTGTGGAGAGGGGTGGAGGAGGGGCCTTTGTGATTACTGGCGGTGATGATGAATTCGTAGGAGGTCTCTGAGATGGTGTATGTGGTGGAGGGCTTAAGATTGGTCGAGGTGGAGGCGGAACTGATGATGGTGGAGGTTGGATTGGTGGTGGACTAAAAGATGGTGATGGAGGTGAACCCGGCTGTGGATTAAATGGTGGTGTGTGTGGGAATTTAGGGGGAGATGTAGGTGGTGATGGTGGTGGTGGTGGTGTATGTGTAGGTGGTGGTGGTGATGGAGGTGAACCCGGCTGTGGATTAAATGGTGGTGTGTGTGGGAATTTAGGGGGAGATGTAGGTGGTGGTGGTGGTGGTGATGGTGGGGAACTAGCTGCAGGGCTAGGTGATGATGGAGGCGATGGCGGCACTGGAGAATTGGTTGGTCGTTTTGGTGATGATGGTGGTGGAGCATTGGCTGGCGGGATTGGTGATGGTGGTGGTGGTGGTGGAGAATCGGCTTGTGGGATTGGTGATGGTGGTGGTGGAGAATCGGCTGGTGTGATTGGTAATGGTGGTGGTGGAGTAGTGGCTGGTGGGATTGGAGATGGTGGTGGTGGAGAATCAGCTGGTGTGATTGGACCAATTGGTGATGGTGGTGGTGGAGAATTGGCTTGTGCGATAGGTGACGATGGTGGTGGAGAATCGGCTGGTTGGGTTGGTGATGGAGGTGGTGGAGAACCAACTGATGGAGTTGGGGAATCGGTTGGTGGAGGTGCAGCAGATATGGGCGGTCTTGAAGGAGCTACGACAGTAGCTGGTGGAGGATCAACAAGAGGAGGTGGTGGTAAGTCTTGTGGGAATGTTGAAGGCGGTAACTGAGACGGTGCTGGTGGTGAAGAAAACAACCCCCCGGGGGACAATGCAGGATCACTAACAGGTGGAGCATTAGACGACGGTGAAAAGCTTGCCATGCACAACACAAAAATCTAAACTTTATCAACAAATTTCTCAAACAACAACTTGTCTTGCATAACACAATCTCAGAGACAAATCATCAAACACCTTCCGTGCAAAGCTTGAATGCAAAACAAACACTTGTCTTGCATAACAAACTCTCAGAGACAATTCATCAAACACCTTCAGTGCAAAACTACAGGACAACCAAATCACAAAAAAAAACAGTTAAACCCAGAATCAATCTACATTCAAGAACATTTATTTAACATTATAGATCACAAATCAAGAAAGTATACCTTGCTTGTTTTTTACAACATGAAGAGTTGCCTGGAATGATCAACTTCAGAAACGTGGTTTCATTAAATCGAAGTGCAAGTGGTTCATTTTGTGTTTGAAAGTAGTGAAAATACGCCATGAAGACGAGGAAATGAAGGTGTTTGCTTGAGTTAAACTTCAAATGCATTGTGGGCAAAATGTCAGCGTTGAATGGTTAAACCAAACCATTTTTTGAATCGGTCTTTTAAGACCCCATTGACTTCTTATGACTTAAATAATGTCCAACTTTTAATACATGTTATATCGGTCTAAAACCACAAAAATGAATATTGATACTGGTCCGATAATAGTACTGATACCGGTATCGAACATGTCCGGTTGGTAACGGTCGGTTCGGATCGTTTTGTTACCTGTTCGGCAACGACAATCGCTAAAGTATATCTTACTTTGAACGCAACTCCATTCAAGACGATACAGGTATTCGATATTGTTTACGATACATAAGAAAATATTACAACGGTTTTATTACACAAAAGTTGTCTCGGGTAACCCGGAATATGTTGATCAGTTCTGTTTAAACTTAATGGAAAACATGAATAACATACCTGTTATAGCATTCAAAGCAGTTGAGAATCCAGTCAGAGATCCAGCCATTGAGTTCGACATACTTGTCAGGATGATCCGGTTCCTCCTTAGGGTGTAAAGTGATGATGGTGATGAAACCGAAAGTAGGGTTGATTTCGGTTATGGGGAGAGATACGAATTTGATGTTATGAGGGTTTGTAATTGTGTAATTTGTCTAACCCTTAAACTCTCTAATAATCTCCTTACTTATACACCCAAGAGGAAACCTAATTAGTTAATAAGGGTAATATGGTTCATCAACAATTACCAACTAATTATTAATAGGTTATTAATATATTTTGATCTAATATAATATAAATGATTATAAAGGCTACAAGATTAAATATTACATTAATAATATATTTAATCTCACATTCTCCCACTTAGCCGAGTAATCATCTATCATGAGTATTAGGTAAGCCTGGCCAGGAGTTAACACTCATTTTAGCCTTAAACCAAGAACTATAGCAGAGAAATACAGCCGTTGAATCATCATTCGACTCAGGACCCCCATTAGTCATACTATAGCCTCAATTTAAAACCTAACAGTTACGATCAAAATATGTATAAGCCCTTTAGCGTCTGATTTGTATTTATATTTGTCTATATGTCATTACACCGGCAGAACATATGTTAGAGACATACAAAATCAAACTGAGGAAATTTTATTAATTAAAACATAAGCTAGTACAATATGCCATTAAATAAGGTCTTTAGTAAGTCCCATATTCGATACATGTTCTTCGAAAACTTTAGGTGGGAGACCTTTAGTCATCGGATCCGCAAGCATATCTTTAGTACTAATATACTCAATACAAAGATTATTTTCATCAACTCGTTCACGTACGAACAAATATTTTGTATCGAGATATAAACCAGCTCCAGTCGAACTGTTACTGTTCGAGAAACTAACGGCAGCTGAGTTATCACAGTAAAGCTTCAATGGTCTAGAAATGGAATTAACGATTTTGAGTCCAGTGATCAGATTTCTAAGCAACATTCCATGACAGATTGCGTTGTAAACAACAATGTACTCTGCCATCATTGTGGAAGTTGTAGTTAACTGTTGTTTATGACTCTTCCATGAGATAGGTCCGCCTGCTAACATAAAGATGTAGCCCGAAGTGGATTTCTTGTCATCTTTGCATTTTGCAAAGTCAGAATCAGAATTGCCTACCACTTCTAAATGATCACTTCTTCTATAAGTCAGTTTATAGTCTTTCGTCCCTTGCAGATATCTAAGGACCTTCTTAGCTGCTTTCCAGTGATCTAGGCCAGGATTAGTCTGATAACGACCTAGCATTCCAGCAATATAAGCGATATCTGGGCGAGTACAGACTTGAGCATACATCAGGCTCCCGACTACTGACGCGTAAGGTATCTGGCTCATTTGCTCCTTTTCAACCTCTGTTGTCGGACACTGGAATGAACCGAAAACATCTCCCTTAACTACTGGAGCGACTGAGGGTTTGCACTGTTGCATGTCGTAATGTGTAAGGACACGATCTATGTAAGTCTTTTGAGACAATCCTAAGATCCCTTTGTGTCTATCTCGGTGAATTTCGATGCCAATGACGTAAGAAGCATCTCCGAGATCCTTCATGTCGAAGTTATGCGAGAGTAACCGCTTCGACTCATGCAACATGTCTAAACTATTACTTGCCAATAGAATATCGTCAACATAAAGGACAAGTATAGTAAAGTTACTCCCACTCATCTTGAGGTAGGTGCATTGATCCACTTGATTCTTCATAAAACCTTGCCTCTTCATGACTTCATCAAACTTGAGGTACCATTGACGTGATGCTTGTTTTAACCCATAAATGGATTTCTTCAACTTACAAGACTAGATGCTCCTGACCTTCAGGTTTAAAGCCTTCAGGTTGTTTCATGTAAACATCTTCCTCTAAGTCTCCGTTAAGGAAAGCAATTTTGACGTCCATCTGATGCAGCTCTAAATCAAAATGAGCTACTAGGGCCATAACGATCCTTAATGAATCTTTACGAGAGACAGGTGAAAACGTCTCTTGATAATCAATTCCCCCTTTCTGAGTGTAGCCCTTTGCAACCAATCTCGCTTTGTAGCGTTCAACGTTCCCATTCGGATCCAGTTTTGTTTTGAACACCCATTTACAACCTACAGGTTTGGCACTATTGGGTAATTCGACTAAATCCCAAACGTCATTTTTCTTCATGGATTCAAGCTCATCAATCATTGCTTTGTTCCATTCAGAAGACTGATCACTGCTAATGGCTTCATTATAAGAGATAGGATCATTGAGCTTTCCAGCATCCATTTCAGTCAGGTAGGTAACATAATCATCCCAATTAGTAGGCCTTCTTTGCCTAGATGACCTCCTGAGTTGATTATCGGGTTCAGCGTTGTCTTGGTTTTGAGCGTTTGATGTGCCTTCGTTATGAGGTATAATGGGTTCTGGTTGTGGAGATGGAGTTTGTGCAGTGGCTTCAGGTACAGTTGTTGCATGGGGTACAAGAGGAGTAAACGGAGTAATGGTAAGCGACGAGTCTCCCCCCCCCCCCCCGCGTCTTGTACTTCTTGCAATTCTTCGTAAGGGTTGGTACTGCTCCCACTGGCCTTGAAATCCTCCAAGAACGCAGCACGCTTGGTTTCAACAATACAGGTGACATGGGAAGGACAATAGAAACGATAACCCTTTGAATGATCAGGATACCCGATAAAGAAGCAGGTAACTGTTTTAGGGTCAAGTTTCCTTAGGAAAGGATTGTAAAGTTTTGCTTTAGCAATGCAGCCCCATACTTTCATATATTTAAGACTCGGTTTCCTTCCTGTCCAAAGTTCATAAGGAGTTTTAGGGACAGACTTAGAAGGAACTCTATTGAGTATATAAACAGCTGCTTTTAACGCTTCAGTCCAGAGGAATAATGGTAAATTAGTGTTGGCTAACATACTGCGCACCATGTTCATAAGGGTACGATTTCTTCGTTCAGCGACACCATTCTGCTGAGGTGTACCAGGCATGGTGTATTGGTTCACAATCCCCTGGCCCTTACAAAACTCATAAAATGGACCAGGAGCTTAACCCACATCAGTATGTCTTCCATAATATTCACCGCCTCTATCTGATCTCACAACTTTAATCTGACGATCTAATTGCTTTTCAACTTCAGCTTTATAATCTTTAAAAGTTGTAAGAGATTCAGACATATAAGATACAAGTACATGTAACGAGAATAATCATCAATGAAAGTGATAAATGAAGTATGTCCTGTTATACCAGCAATTTGGTAAGGACCACTAATGTCAGTATGAATGAGTTCTAATAAATTAGAGCTCCTAGTGGCACCTTTCTTATTTGCTAATGTCATTTTGCCTTTAAGACATTTGACACATGTTCCAAAATCAGTAAAATCGAGAGGAGGTAAGACTTCATCCTTTACGAGACGATTTAATCGTTCTCTTGAGATGTGGCCTAAACGTTGATGCCACAACATAGATGAAGTCTCTAAGTCTCGAACCTGTTTCATCTTTGTGAGTGATTCATTAATATTATATGACAACAAAGATTTGGAAAAATTATCATCTAGTTCTAATCTATAGAGACCACCATCCAGAATGCCAGTACCATAAACAACGGAATCATAGAGAATAGAGAGTTTGCGATGACCATGAGAAACGACAAAACCGTCCATGTCTAACTTTGGTCCTGATACAAGGCTCCGAGTTACCTCAGGAACATATAAGGTATCATAAAGTTTAATACATAAACCAGTTTTCAAAAATAATTGTAATGTTCCTATGGCCTTCACTTCTAATTCCCGATCATCTCCAACTTTAAGTGTTCTTTGGTTTCTTCCCAGCTTCCGGATTGTAAGGAATCCCTGAAGTGAATTGGTAACATGAACCATAGAACCAGAATCAAACCACCAAGAATTAGCAGGAACATTTAAATTAAAGGACTCAAGTATCATGAAAAAATCGTTACCTTTCTTAGCCAGCCACTCCTTGAAGTCAGGGCATTCATTTTGCTTATGTCCTGTCTTCTTACAGAACTTGCAATAGGGTTTGCCTAAGGAGTTCTTAGAGCTGGAAGGTGCACTTGTATTAGGATTTGGATTTGGCTTTTGGACCTTAGAAGCATCCTTTCTTTGATAAGTGTTCTTCCTCTTCTTAGAGCTGGAGGTTGTGAAGTTAGCAACATCAGTTGTGCGATCCATCTTCATACGCTCTTCCTCCTGCACGCACATAGCAATCAGCTCACTCATCGTCCATTTGTCCTTCTGAGTGTTGTAATTGATCTTGAATGCTTCATAGGACGAAGGAAGCGAAGTGATGATGAAGTGAACAAGAAAACCATCACTGATCTCCATCTCTAGGCCCTTCAGCTTATTGGCCATGTCATGCATCATCATGATGTGTTTGCGAATGCCGCTCCTCCCATCATACTTAGTCGTCACCAACTTGAGGATAAGAGTGCTAGCGTGTGCTTTTGAT
This sequence comes from Helianthus tuberosus, assembly GCA_030545235.1. Classification (NCBI taxonomy): domain Eukaryota; kingdom Viridiplantae; phylum Streptophyta; class Magnoliopsida; order Asterales; family Asteraceae; genus Helianthus; species Helianthus tuberosus. The sequence goes on from CM060436.1 coordinate 32,033,915, forward strand.
GTTCCCTTGAATTGATCCTCCACAGAAGCCAAGTAGGTTTTAGCATCTTCAGAATCAGGAATAGCTCCTCTGATTGAGTTATGAATGGACTGCTTCATGAACATGAGAGACATGCGGTTACACCTAGTCCACTTATCATGAAGTAACTGCTCAGCAGCAGTACTTGTAGCAGTAAGGTCTGCTGGCTTATTCTCTCTTAGAGCATAATCAAAGTCCAGCAGCCCAAGCGTAAGCATGAGAGCATCCTTCCATGCAGCAAAGTTATCACCAGTCAAAGGTGGAATCCCCTGATTGGGTGCTGATAGTGGAAATAAGATGAGCGAATTATGATACTAAGAAAAAAGTCTTAATGTGATCTAAGGGCATGTTATACTAAGGCAGGCATAAGTAATGACCATTTTAATTATGAAGCTGTGATAATGTCTATTACTAACATCAAAATAATAGACTTAGTAAAATTCTATTTAAACGAAGACAAATCAGCTTTGGCCAGAAGTGTAATCATTTAAATATGTGTGCAAAGTAATCGTGACAAATCAGCTTTGGCCAGAATTGAAACAATCACTTTAGTTATGCACTTGTCAAGCATGCTAAACATAAATGAATTAAATCAGCTTTGGCCAGAATTAAAACATTTCACGTTTGTAATGCATACTCAACATAGCTTTTGTAATACTTGAACAATAAATAGATGTATTAAATCAGCTTTGGCCAGAAATGATACATCAGAAGCTCATTCAAGTTAAGCTATTTTGGTTTTGTAAAAATTATCTGATTCTGATGAGTTAATTAAGTGTTAACAAAACCAAGTATTTAATAGCAAACCTCCTGTTAGCGCGGATCGAACTAATGAGGTTTCGAGTCTTGTGCGATCAGTAATGCCCAAGTCTTGTGCGATCAATAAGGCCCAAGTCTTGAGCGATCAATAAGGCCCAAAACAAATTTGTGCGATCAGTAAGGACTTGTGCGATCAGTAATGACTTGTGCGATCAGTGAGGCCCAAATCTTGTGCAATTAGTCAGGCCCAAGTTTTGTGCGATCAGCACTGTCTTGTGCGATCCACAAGTCTTGTGCGATTTCCCTTGTGCGATCAGATCACATCTCATGTGATCTGATCTTGTGCGACTATCTTGTGCGATCAGATCATATCTGATCTGATCTTGTGCGACTGTTAAGGGACTTGTGCGATTGGTACATTTATGATTTCGAAACCCACTGTTAATAGCTGTTTCTTGTGATAATAACTAAAACTCAAAATTTAAGGGATTTTGGGATAGTATTTCCTATTTTATTTCTGATCTAAACTTATCAAAAGATTTCGAAAATAATAACTAAAAATCTATTAACAGTTTTCGAAATTTTAATAGATAAAATTAAGATCAAAATCATGAAAACACCCACTAATCCAAATTATATTCCAAAATATAGGGAATTTTCGAGTTTTCTTAGAACAGTATGATGAACCCTAAAAAAATTAAAACATAATCTGGGATCCGAAACCTTATATTTTATACTTTAGTTAACAGATTTCGGAAATTAGGTTTGTCCATTATGATTTTGAGTCAAATATTAAACATAGTTTTCCGAAAAACAGTGATTTCGGTGCCATTTGACTCGAAAACAGCCGAGACCTTTTAAGGCTTTAAAATTTTCGTTTTCCAGATTTTTGATCCCAGAATAATGGATACAAAACCAGAACTGATTTATCAACATATGCTCTGATACCACATGTTGATCAGTTCTGTTTAAACTTAATGGAAAACATGAATAACATACCTGTTATAGCATTCAAAGCAGTGGAGAATCCAGTCAGAGATCCAGCCATTGAGTTCGACATACTTGTCAGGATGATCCGGTTCCTCCTTAGGGTGTAAAGTGATGATGGTGTTGAAACCGAAAGTAGGGTTGATTTCGGTTATGGGGAGAGATACGAATTTGATGTTATGAGGGTTTGTAATTGTGTAATTTGTCTAACCCTTAAACTCTCTAATAATCCCCTTATTTATACACCCAAGAGGAAACCTAATTAGTTAATAAGGGTAATATGGTCCATCAACAATTACCAACTAATTATTAATAGGTTATTAATATATTTTGATCTAATATAATATAAATGATTATAAAGGCTACAAGATTAAATATTACATTAATAATATATTTAATCTCACAGAATAAACTCGTATATTACATCGATTGAAAGCCATAAAAACGAATTGTGGTATCGATTCCGATAATAACAATGACGGTATCGTATGATATTCCGTCTGTATTGTGTCTAAAGTTGTTTATTTTTATAAAAATTATAGAAGGTGTATGTGTGATAACATAAACTAACTGTGTATATAATGTGACCCGTTATTAGGGTTTTTTTAATCACTGAAACCAAAAGAAACTACTAACATTGTGTTCCCGAGTTAACGTAAGGAGAGAAAACTAAAAAGTAAAGATTTATTCTCTTTCTTTTCTCTTCGTTTTCATTCAAATTGGAAGGATGAATTTTAGTCAAAAACTTCTACTTTTCTTTTTTTTTTCCTCTCATTTAATGAAACTCTGAAACATAATTAAAAAATATTTCCTTATAAATCCTTTATTTTCTCTCTTTTAGTGAAACTCCGAAACACAACATAAAAGTCAAGACATAATCAAACAAAATTCTTATCAAGGACTTTATGGTTTGGGTTTATTAACAACACTTAAAACTTAGAAGAAATACTTCATTTGTTATGTTGTTAAGCAAATTCCAACATGTATAGTCCAACCTAAAATAGATAGTCAAGTTAGATTTTATTAATATAGACTGTGACTTATTACTGCAAATGTGAGCAATGCCAGTTTCAACTTTCACTAGCGTTGTCAATGCAATGTCATTTTAACGAAAAAGTAACTATGTGTGCTCCTAATGAATAATTGACCGAGTTTTATCCTAATTTGAGTATTGTAATTGTTTTAAAAGGACATAAATGAAAGTCAACAACATAAAGAGTTACTTCTTCATCAAGGTAAGATACCATTGACAAAGAAAGTGAAAGTTAAGAGTGTCATTTGTCACATTATTAACATATGTTATTATTCGCCATAATTTGCCATGTAAGACTATGTGTTGTGTGAGTTGTGAAATGTGAAGAAAAAAAATAAAAGTGCACTAGGTAAGCACTAGGGGGGAGGGGGTTTCACATTTCACGCCCAATATGGTAAGTTGTGATGTGAAATGTGAACCAACTCAATATTGTAAAATCTAGAACTTTTGAGGTATTTCTACACACGCAGCCGTTGTTACCAGGGGCGGAGACAGCATAGAACCAGCCGTAGCACGGGCTACGGCTCAAAGTCGTGTTCGCAGTGTTTCGCAGTGTTAATTTTTTGTTTTTTTTTTTTCGATTTTATATAAAGGATACCCCTAAAAAAATACGAGGATACCCCTATAAAGGATTTTATATGAATACACCGTAAATTTTTTTTTTTTTTGGATACCCCTGGTGTTAAAGTCTAGCTCCGCCACTGGTTGTTACCTCCTCCAAGCATCACATTGTTCACCTCTCCCCTAGCGCCTATAGAGACCCCCCCCCCCCCCCCCCCCCCTCCTTGTGGTGGTGTTCCTCCTCCGTGCCCCACATCACCCATATAATAAAGAGTCATGTAAATACAAATATAAGAAGTCAAGGCCCAAAGTCCTACGATCCAATTCAAAAAAAAATCAACAATTTTTTGTATAATCCGTAAACCAATCTATTGGGTGCGGTTTAAAATTCTTTGACCAACTGAATAATTTAAAAAACCGAACCATAGACAACCCTATATTCCAGTTGGACAAAAGTAGGGGTACTCGGCTTTAATATAGTCTGTTGGGTTTTAACTTTAAGTTAAAATTAAAATTAAAACTAAACTTAAAAATAGATTTTAGAATATTGGAGTGAACCAACGAGCAACCTTACCTTGGCAACCCTATAGGCATGTTTAAATGGTTCTTGACTTTTTTATTTTCCAATAGGCGGACAAGAACAATACTTGAGTTCTGGGCTTCATTTGCCGGAAACAGCCCAAAGTAATGGCCCAACAAGTTCTGGGTAGTTTTAGGCTTTTAGCAATTCCATAGTTAACTTTAGGAATGGCAATGGGCCGGGTTTGGGCCGGGTATTAGTAATCCCAAGCCCGTACCCGGTTGTAATTCTTTGGCCCGTACCCGGCCCGTTACCCGTCGGGTATTTGTCGGGTAATTACCCGTCGGGTATCGGGCATACCCGCGGGTATCGGGTTTACCCGTTAATTTCTTAAAAATACCCGTTGGGACAAATCCGCAATTTTTACTTTGATTTTTATATAGTTTACCATTTTAATAACTATAACAAATGAAAATATGATTAAATACTTCCATATCATATTCATACCACATATACCAAACTAAATCAAAACAATTAAATACTTCCATTTCGAACATACATGCTCAAAAATAAGTTATTTGTTCACTAAGCAGTTGCCAAATACATATCCACATATGAAATACTAGTTTTCTTCATATCCAAATATGTATTCAAAAATATAAGTTCACTTGTGATAGCCATATGTAGTCAAAAAGGTAAGTTCACTTGTGATAGCTATTGAAATACTGGCATATGCTTGCTTTCCAAAAGTGAAGCACTGAAGCTAAAGTAGCATTTCATCACTCATCCCTTGCAACCTCTTTCCTACAGTTAATGAGAATAAGAGAAAAATACAATATTAAATAACTCATCACTAAGGAAGCATAAATGTAATAAAATCTTAAACTTGGAAGATGTATTTACCTCGTCACCATCATCATAGTCATATTCAATTGTTTGACAATATGCTTCGTCGATTTCTTTTGTGAAATGCTCCCATGCAGGTGAAGATGATTTCCTTTTTTTGTTAACTGGACCGTTGTCGTCATCAGCAGTTTCTCTAGAATCTTCATGAGTTCGCTTCCCTTGCTCTTGAGATTGATTTGTGGTTTTTTGTGGATCTTCTTGATTATGTTGATTACTATCAACATGTGTTTGTGTATTGGAACCATCACAATCCATAATCCCTTCTCCTTCCTCATCCATATTACCTAAAAAAGAGTATGCAGTGCCAACAAAAACTAAAGTTTAGCCTATTTCATTGCTGAACAAAAAATTACAAAAAAGTATATGGATTGTGCTCAAACCATTAGACATGAAAAGCTAACACATTTAATTTGTATAAGTTGTTTTGAATGTTAATGATTTATTTAGTGATCTACTTGCAAAAAAATAGATTCAAAAATAAAATTTTCAATTAAAATTTGGAACCGTAAAATAGACAAATTATGACAGTTAATAATTAAATACATATTCCAAACAAGAACTGATAAGAGAAAAACTATATCCAACATTTGGTCAAGCAATTACTTTTTTGGTTTTAATAAAAATTCAATTCTTATTTCACAAACATATACAACACATAAAGTCAGTTTATTTGTTTAGCATTTATTCTAGCACCTGGTAGACATGAAAAAAATTACCTTCACTACAAGAACAAGATCTCGATCTCGATCTGATAATGGTGTTGTTGCTACTTGACTTTTTGTGTTTTTGATTTATGAGTAGAATAAGGCAAGATGTTTCTTTCAATGAAGTGGATGATGCATTTGGAAATTAGGTGGGAAAATCTGATCATCTCTATCTTTTTTGTTCTTGGAAATATAATTTTGAAGATATGACAAGACTAGACCCCTAGTCCTAATGTCCTATAAGAAATAAGTGCATGTATGGAAATTTAATATATGAAAAGAAAAAATATAATTTTCTGGATACTAATAATATAGTTATATTTATGGAAATTTATAATATGATTATTTCGGGTATTATTCGGGTAAATGGGCCGGGTATCGGGCGGGTATCACTAAATCCCATACCCGTACCCGTACCCGATTTTTTTCCATTTTTAAGCCCATACCCGGCCCATACCCATCGGGCTTCGGGTATACCCGGCCCATATGTTTCGGGTTTCGGGTATACCCGTCGGGCTTGGGCTTTTTTGCCATCCCTAGTTAACTTCATATGCTTGTGAGTAACCCGAAATCAATGGCTTTATTTGTAACAAAGTTATCAAATGCGTTGACTGTTAGGGATAAAGTTACCATTACGTTAACTTGTTAACTTATACGGGAGCAACACCTTAACTCCAATAGCTTTACCAATTGAACCCAACCCCCTGATTTACTTGGTATTAAGCTTGACTTTAGTATTCGTTTTTTTTTTCCTTCAATAGTTTATGTTCTGTGAGGATATTACAATTTTAAAGAAGTTTTTCTTAGGTGGTGAGGTTGTGGATCATTTCTAGCGTCCTTACGTCGGTGACTCTACTTAGAAGGAGTTGGATTTAGATGTTCAATTATCGATTATTTAACGTTGCTATTAATATACGATCTAAAGAGTTACACTTTGAACGATAAACAAAAAATAATATTTCATTTTCAAATAGTGAAAATCACAAAAACGGATATTAATTGTGGAAATGAGTATTTGATGAAATACTTAAGATATCAATTATTTGTGAAACACATAATTTAGTGTAAATAATTGACATCGTTTAAAGAGTTAAACGAGTAATAATTTATTATTTAGATGATATACTAAAAGGTTATTTTATTGAATAATAAAATAAAGTCAAAAAGTGTATTGACTAGTGGTTTAATTTAGTGGAGAATAATCGTTATTCGATGGAAACGAGAAATGGTTATTATTAGATAATAATTAAAGAGTTTCGTTTTGTTATCAGATAATAAAACAAAGGTCAATAGCTTGACCGGTAATTAGTAGTTAATCTTGGATTAACTACTTGAAGAGGAAGCTAAGAATTAATGGGCCTAAGTGTAAATAATGGATCTATAAATAGATCCTTATTCACAAACGTTAATAAAAAGGTACAAGAGATTAGGCCTAAACCCTAGTTACCAAAAAATCCTTTCTCTCTTTCTCTGACCCTCGCTGGCCACCCTCGTCGCACAACGCCGTCCCTGCCACCTCGTTTTGGTGATTCAGATCGGATTTGTCTCGCGTGTGGATTCGCATGATGATCTTGGAGATTTTGTGATTCGGCTTACTAGTGGAGCCATTTGTAACGCCTCGTTTTTTGTAACTTTCCTTATTTAGCAAGTTTATTGTACTTTCCATTTATGGAACTTGTATCCCTTTGTATTCGTATTTCATTCCAAACGTTGTAACCCTATACTTGAATCATAATGAAAATTCCATCTTTTATATACTTGTGTTATTCATTATTCATAAATACTTGTCGATCATTCGTGTTACATATATACTTGATACCATTTACATGCAAATTCATGTGTATTTGTAACACCCTTGCTATTATTTTAGGGTTTTCATATTATTTACGTAAGTAAACATGTAATTATAATTACATATACATTGAAAAATACGGTTAAATTAAAACATTTTCAGATTTGAAACAATACAATACAATATGTACAAAATCGTCGTTTTTAAATGACGACGAAACCATGTGCGGAAGCTTGTATCTTGATCGTGTTCGGTTCTTCAATGAGCTTGATCTTCATCCGGGGCATCTTGGCATTCACCTATGATCAAAACCAACATAAAAGTTAGTTTTGATAACTTAAATATAAGTCTAAACAAGTTCTAAGCAACGAATAATCAAACAAAATAATTATTTCCAACTTTGATGTCTCCCGCGTGTCGCGGGAGACCCATCTCAATGTGTCGCGTGTCGCGGCGATCGTCGCGTGTCGCGCCCCAAGCTGAGTCCTTCGTCGCGTGTCGCGGGGGAACCCAGTTTCTAGCGGGTTCATTACTGAAACCTGCATTTTCTGCCCAGCTATAATTTTCAACAAAAATCAAACTTGAGATTGTCTTAACTTTTTATCTACAAGTCCGTTTTACGCGATTCCTTTTCCTACGCGTTCGTAATTTAATTCTCCATCATATGGAGTTAAAATTCAACATACAAACTAATAAAATTCCAAATTTTTAAGCAATCGGCTTATTATTCAAAATCAACATTTTGACCCGTTGTATTTAAAACCACCAACTTGATTCTTAAATAACCAAAATACATACGCTAGTGTATTTTAACCCAAAATCTTTAGCTCGGGTTCGTAATAATAATAATTTTTTTATATAAATTGTGCGACTAGTTCGTAGGCTATGTGCATAAACTGTTTTTCACCCGTTTATGGAATTTAAGCAATTTCGTCTAAAACTTGCCCTTTTAACTATAAATCTATATATACGCGTACCTGGCTCGAGTCAATACATAGACCCGTTTTATACCTTGCTTTAACTAACTGATATTCTATGGCGTCGCAATCTACCAAATTGCTAATTGCTCCTGTTAACATATGACTTGACAACAATCATTAGCCTATATTGTCAAATGGTGTTTTCACCACCATTTGACCCGTTTGGACTGTATGACCAACATTTGCATAGGTTAATAAAACATGGTTTTCAATTTCTCACTTTCACATCCGACCCATTTCGGATTTTAACTCAAGATCCATTTTTTACCCTCTTTCTCATAAACCATGGTTTCTATCATTTATATTTGTTCCGAGTCGTATCATTACGCGTCGGAACCCGTATTTCGAATATTAATCTTCTCGTATTCATAACTTATAGAATTTATACGTATTCTACCAAGAAGTGTAAGTTTCACTTACCTTGCATCCGGTTATGTCCTTTTTCCGCGTACTTGATCCGTTTGACCCGCTTCTTTTCCCAAGTCTTCATCTAGCTTGTCTAGAGTCAAACTATCATCATCACAATTCGTAAGACGGTTAGATTAGTCATAATCGTTTACGACTATTCCATCCTACGGGTTTTATGCGAATTTATCGTTCGACCATATCAAAATTATCATTCAATCTAATCATTGGTCGGTTTGACTTTTTAAAAGTCAATTGACTTATCAACATATTCAAATGCACATTTGGTTCATTGAACTCACTTAGGCATCATCCGAACTCTTAATGAAATCAAATTTTACACACAACCAAGTAGACCGCGATTTCGTTTAGGCATTTCATATCACTGAAAATGGGTTGTTTTTTGTGACTTGTTTAACATGTTTACTGTAACACCCTTGTTATTATTTTAAAGATTTTCATATAAATAACGAAAAAAAACATGTAATTACGATTAAGTATCCTTAGAAAATACGAGTAATCTAAAACTTTTACAATTTAAAAGTTTTCAATATAATATAAATAAGTTCGTCGTTTAAAAGTGATGACGAAACGCCGTGCGGAAGCTTTTAACTTTATCGTGTTCGGTTCCTCATCGAGCTTGATCTTCATCCGGGCACTCTTGGCATTCACCTATGATCAAAACCAACTTAAAAGTTAGTTTTGATAGTTTAACCATAAGTTTAAACAAGTTCCATGGGTCAAACAAACAAAAAAAACATTTTTCCTGAGTTAGGGGGCGTCGCGTGACGCCTAGCCCCCTTTTCAGCAGAATGCTGCTTTAACAGTTGCTGTACATTCCCAGCTTAACCCGATTTCACGGAAACGAGCATAACTCTCTCGTTTTTAATCCGTTTTACCCGATTCTTTTTCCCACGCGTCCGTAATTTAATTCTCCATCATATGGAGTTAAAATTCAACATCCAACATAATTAATTTTGAGACTTCTAAGCCTTCGACTCGTTACCTTTTTATCAAATTTTAACCCGTTTATGCTTTTTATCAAACAAACATATTTGTTTGATTCCAAATTCTCATAATCTTCTTATTTTCGATATATCCTATCATATTAGGTTCTAGTTGCGGGTTTCTTACGAAATCTTAACCCATTTTGCATATATACTTGTTTTGACCCGTTAAGGGTGTTTAACATTTGCAAGCTTTAAATCACGCTTCTATTAGTTTACATCCTATCCCCATTTTTATACGTATCCCAAGGACTCCATTTAACAAAACGCTTAACTTTAAACAACTCTTAAAGGTTGTTTGCCCAATTTACCCCTCAAGGGCCTTTTGGTCAATTTTAGTCCTTCTTTTTGTAACGAAGGACTTTCACTAATAGTTGACCAAAATATCACTTCTAACTACATCCTTATATTTGCGTACCTGGCTCGGGTCAACAAATAGACCCGATTTATACCTCGCTTTTATTATCACATATTCTATGGCGACGCAATTGTCCGAATCGCTAATCGCTCCTGTTAACACAAGACTTGACAACCACATTAGTCGATATGGTCAAATGGTGTTATCACACCATTTGACCCGTTTGGCCTATATGACCAAGCATTTTCATAAGTAGCAAAACATGGTTATTAATTACCAATTTGCTCATCCGACCCATTTCGGATTTTTTGCCCCTAGACCCCTTTTTCTCTTAAACTCTTTTCTTATATTTTTACCCATTCGGCTTACGCTATGGGTGCCCCTTTTTAACTACAATTTACTTTATTCGATTGTAACACCTCGAAAATTCACGTCCTATAATGTGTTGACACGTGTCATAATGTTTGAACGTGTGAAAGAATGTTATAAAAGGACTAAAGTTGACAATCATGGAAAGTATGTGTAAATACGGGTTCTAAATGTCAACAGTGAATAAATATATTGTACATTAACCCTACATGATATTTATAACGTCAAACGAATAAATCATGGATCATGCGAAGCTAAAAGTGAGAGATTTCAAACTACAGGGGTTAAATGTGTCAACATGTTTAAATTATACCTCTGAGTGACCTTTTGACAAACCCGAAGTTTTGTAACTGTTGGTTATGCTCACTAGAATGCACGATATAAATTTCGTGAAGTTTCGTTATCGTATGAGAAAGTTATGATCAAATTCATGTGCGAGGGGTTAAAGCGTTAACATTGAAAGTTATGACTTTTCGGGTTAACCGGAAGTGTCCAGGGACTTGGCAAAGTGGGTATATGTCTAGAGGCCCTTATGTGTCAGTATAGAGGGTTCAAAGTGCAAATAAAAGCTTAAATGACCTTTCGGAAGGGCCAAGAGGTGTGATGCAACAACATAAAAACGTTTTTATCTGATCAGAGGGTCCAGGCGGGCCGCGTAAGATGTTGATGTATCTTACGCGAGCCGCGTTAACCGCCCAGATACAGAATCAGCGAACAGCCTCCTGTTTATGCGCAGAATCGACCAAAAACCGAAATTTTAACATGGTGGGCGACCCCTAAACAGTCCTACACACTTAGGGTCACATGTTGATGATTTGTGGTCAGTGTTAGACCTTGGTGTCAACAATTTGTGGTAAGAATTTCACTATAAAAGGGACTTGAGTTGCAACCTATTGATCACACCTTCATCTGCACATTTGGAGCATTTCTGGAGCTAAGGATCTTTCTCTAAGCTTTCCATTTTGTGCATAGGACTTCAGTAAGTGTGCTAATCCTTTCTTAATTAAGTTTTAGGTTAAAAGTCAAACCGTCGTAATTAACGGTTGACTTTAAGATTAATCACTAATGGTCCAGTGATTAGTCGAATCAAAAGTAGTTATAAGTTGGTAATAATATGGGTAATAAACCCTCAAAAGGGTTCCCCCTGATTCCCACTCTAACCAGGTCAAAAGTCGGGTCAAACTTGCTAAGAAAAAGTCAACAGAAGGTTTAAATTACAATTTATGCATAATTAGCAATGTAGATCATATACAACCTGTTTGATCATTGTTATAACTTGGTAATAAGTGTAAGAACATGTCTAAACATGTTCAACCCGACAATTTCCTGTAAATACCCGGTTCGGAACCGAAAGTCACATAGTTTGACTTTCACTTTGACTTTCAGTTCTGACCCGTTTAGGCATGTTTTAGAAATGCCTTAGAGCTTTATTTGGACCAGGTTACATGCTAGTATAACCCTCTGTGATTATACACCTCGGATCATTAGTTATCCAATTAATACGCATGATTCCGTTAATTGCCCATATGTCGACCATTATGCTCTTATTACCTTAAAACGTAATTTTTGGAAATGTAAAAGAGTAGAAACTTTAATTACTTATATTTAAACTTGCATACAAAATTTGACATCAGTTTGAGGTGTAGGTTAAGAGTTATGCTCGTTAGCGTAAAATTAAAGCTTTATGTTAATAAAACGGCGTAATTAGCGTATAGCCTAGTTAAGCCTACTTTTTGATATCAAATCTTTTACCCACTGATGTAATATATTATTTTGGGATTTTTAAATATTTTTAATAAATTTTAGGCTGAGCATAACTAGTAGCCGTAGGCTTAATCCGGTAATTGTCGGTTTTGCCCTTACGGGCCATAAAATGAGTTTTACATATCTAAACGACTCCAAACCTTTTGCTACTGATCCCATATGATAAATATATTATTTTAAGCCTCCTGGAAATATAAAAAATATCAGATTTATGTATCAAACCCGGAAATGGCCTTTAATCGCCTTTTAAGCGTTTTTAACGCATAGTATGTGCTATAACTATTTTAAACATACCAAGGGTGATACCTACTGATATATGAGGCAAATTATAATATTTTAACAGTAAGCAAAGGTTGATAAACTCAGACTTCAGTTTTGAGCTTTTCGGCTTATGTGAAATTACCAAAATGCCCCTACGGTGCATAGTTGGTTATAAATAATAGATTTCACACATATACTTTAGCCTACTGATATAACTTAGCAAATTGAGTATATTTGCTGATTACATCAGGCCTGTAGCTCAGATTAACATTTAAACTCTTTTACAACCTTTAAAATGACCAAACTACCCCTACGGGGCATAGTTTGTGTTTAAATTCATTTCGGGCATAATAAATGATATCTTACTGATGTCACAACATATTTGGAGCATATTAACTTAGGAAACCTGTAAATGGCTCTCATTATTACCCGTTACGCTTATTACGCGTTCGGTTCGGTTTATGTAACAAGTTTACATAAATTAGCCGAAACGGGTCAAACCTTATCGGTTTTATCTCAAGATCCAGAATGTGCATGAAGGACCCATATTAAACAAGTCTCTGAACTTGTCGGGTCTAAATCACATTCTATCCGGTCTTCGCTTAATCGTGCGTACGAACCGTATCTTTGAAACTAACCGGTCTAAGCTTAAGCTTAACTAAAGACCCGTTAGAATTCTAATAGGTTATTATAAAACCTTCGTTCCAGATTAGGAGTACCAGTAAAAGCTACGTGCATTTTGCTTATTGTGATTTATACATTGCTCAGGTAAATACTTTTAACTGATTTTCCCTATACGGGCTTGGGTTACGGTATATAGCATACCGCTTGATCGAGCATCAAATCCTCCACCGTTGAGTGGGTAATTGACTAATTTGATCGGCTCGTTTAAACAGTCTTGTTACTTAAAGCCTTTGGGGGGTTAATGACCATGTCCCGGATATCCTTGGCATCATTTTACGAAATGGCCACGACTTAAGTGCGGGGTGTAGGCGTACACCCGTCAGTGCACAAAAGAATATTGTGGTGTGTCTATTGATCTTTAACCCGGACAAGATCCGGGCTACTGAACGCACAAGGAACATGTAATTCGTTCACAAGATTATATATTTAAATAATTCTCCCAAGTTAAATAAAATGTTTATGCCACGTGCATCCAAACAAATTTTCAATCATTTTCCAAAATGAGTCAGTTGATTGTATTTACCAGTGTAAACTGACGTATTTTCCCAAAAAGATTAAATGCAGGTACTATGCGTAATTGGCTGGGATTTCTCCTTAGCATCATTAGAAGTCTCGCAAGCTTAAGATGCCTGAAGTCTGTTGAACTATTTGTTTCATATTTTATTTTCGATCCTTCTGTGGATAAACTTCCGAATATTGTGACACTTGAAATTACAATATTAAATTCGGTTGTATTATATCTTTTAAATTGCTTCCGCTTTGCATATTAAATATTGTGTTGTTTGACTATTATGTTGCCAACCACGTCACGATACTCCCCCACCGGGCCCACCGGTGACACGTGGAAATCGGGGTGTGACATCGATACTTGACTAAATTTCTATTTTTACTCATTTTCTCGTTATTAGTTGCATTTTAAAGTGATCTTAACGAAAACTCATTAATTATTAGTCATTACATGACTCAATTACCGTTTCGCCTCTTTTCACCATGACCCATGGTTTTTATCATTTATGTTTGTTCCGACTCGTGTTAATAGCGTCGGAACCCTTATTTCGGATATTACACTAATCGCATTTGTAGTTTACAAAATAATGCATATTCTACAAAAAGGATGTAAGCGTCGCTTACCTTGCATCCGGTTATGCTCTTTTTCGCGTACACGATCCGTTTGACCCGCTCCTTGCCCAAGCCTCCATCTAGCTTGTCAATAGTCAAACTATCACCATGATTCGTAAGACGGTTAGATTAGTTATCATTATTATGACTATTTCATCTTACGGATTCTATGCCGAAACTACTATTCGACTTCATCATTAGTTAACTTAACTTATCAAAGTTAACTACTTTCAATCACATGGTTTACACAATTAAGTCTAAATCATCATGATATTTAGAACTCTTATCGTTTTATATTTCGCATAGTTTGCCATATTATTCGAATGTGCGTTTCACTCGAAATTTCAATATTTTAGCGTTCATTTAGGCATTTTATCAAACACCTAATGGGCATACTTTTACACATTTACAAACTAGTTCATAACTAGTTATTTTTACCAAGGTTAACATCAAAATTCAAACCTCCATGTCTAGTGCTCATGAACTACACCTAGTTCTAGTATCATAACATCAATATTCATCAATTTAACACCCTAATTCAAGTGTTCATCTTCTTGTCATAAAACCCACTTAGCACACATATGGGTAATCATCAAATCCCTAGTTTTCAATACTAATTCATCAAGTTTTCAACTAGGGTTTGTTTCTAAACATGAATTTCATCACAACCATGTTCATAGATTCATCATTCATTCCAGAATTTCGATTATGATTGTTCATCATAATTTTAAAACATCACCAAATTGCAAAATTCGACATACCTTACGATCTCCTTGACTTGGTGATCGTTTCTACGCGTTCATGCATCGATTTGGGTCTTGGATTGACCTTTAATTTGGTGATTTTATGCTTGCTAGGGTTTGAGATAGAGAGCCCTTCTTGGCTCCTGTGTTTTGTGCGACCAGAACACACACAAAGGTGTGTGTTTTGGTGTTTTTAGTTTTAATTAATAAAAACCCATTTTCTCATTTTAACCATTTTAGTCCCTCAACTTTACCCAGGTTTATAAAGGTCACTACATCAAGTTCCCTCATTATTTTTACAACACTAGACTAACTAGGTTGATATTCCTAGTTATTTAGTGGGTTCCGGGAGTTATAACCCGTTTTATTTTAAGTCCCGTTAACTCAGGCTCTTATAAACTTAATTCCTTAAAACTTTGATTCGTTTGTATTTCATATTAGGATTTCTTATTTAAATCTAAATATTTACCGGGTTATTTTTACTACTAACGGTACTTTACCCGTCTTTTAGTATTAACGGAGTTTCATTACCAAACCCGTTTTCGGGGTGTTACATTTACAAGCCATCAAAAATTATGATTTTTTTGTGTGGCGTACCTCTCGAAGGGTTAGACCTTGTGTTAAAATTTTAAGATCTAACTCTTTACCAAAAATTCGTAAAAAAATTCATTTACTAAGCTACAATCAGATTCGTCACTTCTGACTGCAGCTTACGGAAAAATTCATTTAAAATTCCTCGTTTATCCGATCGACGAAATTCCAATTGGCGATTCTTTTAATCACTTAAAACTATCTACAGTAAGAATTTGAGATCATAACTCAATTCCTAAATTGAGTTATAACATTCGTAATGGGCTGCAAATTCTGCCAGAAAACGCAGCTTGAACCTTTGATACGGAAAAATTCATAAAACGCTCAATTTTTGTCGAAAAAATGCGATTCCAGTGGGGTTTTAAAGATATTTCATGGAATTACGTTTTAGACTCAAGAAACACATGTTTTTGTCACGTTTTGTTCAGGTTACAACCAATACAAGTCGGCTGTAAATTCTGATCAAGAGTTGTTTGAATTCAGCTTTCAATTTAAGCATCTTCTTGACATCATAACACTATTTTTTTTGCAATCAAAACCCTAAAAACATCTAATACACGAATTTAGTCAAAACCCACTTATCACCTTCAATGGTGATCATGAAATTCTCAAGTATTGAGCACAATTTCAATAATCTAATAACTAGGGTTTGTTCCTATACATTATTTCACTCTAATTTCATCCAAACAACAATCATTCAAGCTTAAATTTCGAACTTCATAAATTCATCAAGAATCCCAACTTCATGAATATCAAAAATTTGACATACCTTACGATCCTTGCAACCAGGTGATCGTTTCTATGTATTCATGCATCGGTTTTGGCCTTGAATCAAGCTTCAATTTGATGATTTTGTAGAGTTTAGGGTTTGAGCCCTTTTCTCCTGCTCTGGTCGATCGACCCACACAAACACCAAGTGTGTGTTTTTTTTTCTTTTTTTTTTAATAAAACTAGTTTGCCCTCTTGGCAATAATGGTCCCTTATGTTTTATTTTGATCAATTTAAGCTATAATTCACTATTTATAACTTAATCACATATTACTAACTAGGTTAATTATTCCTAGTTAATTTAATGGGTTCGGGAAGTCAGAACCCGTTTTATTTTAAGTCCCGTTAACTCGGGCCTTCTATATACTTTGTTTTCTCAAAGTATTTATCATTCTTTTATTTATTATTAAGCTTATTTATTTAAATCTAATAATTTCCGGTTTAATCTTTTCTGCTAACGGTATTATACCCGCTGTTTAGTATTAACGGGGTCTAATTACTGAACCCGTTTTCGGGGTGTTACAGTATTCATACTTATTATACATACCAAATACATTTATACATTCCTTTAATTATGCACAACACTTATACATTACACTTATACGCTTAAAACCGTCAAAATCAAGCAAATTTGGAAATTGGGGTTTTGAGCCTGACACTCTCTGCGAATGGGTCTAGCCCATTCGTCCGAGTGCGCATCCCTCCCAAACTGCCATCGCCGCCTATAAATACAAGTCAATTTCCCTCATTCCAAACCTTCAACTTCCGAATTCTCTCTCAAACCAACTTCGAGCAATTTACTTGGAGCTCATCTCAGTCACTTCTAAGTGAGTATTTAGCTCATAAACGACTGATTTCATCTTTATTCTTCTATTTTTCTTTTGTTTTATCAAACTTTTTACAAGATTCTTCACGAATCTTCACTTGGTTTTCTAGATCTGCTATGACAACTGGTATGAACTCTCAAAATCAGTTGAGGACTAAGTTGAAGGTGAAGTAAATCTTATAAAACTATTTTAAACAAACTTTCTGACTTCGAACTCAGCTGGATCTGAGGTTCTATGAGCTCACAAGCTAAGTCAATAGTTGTCGATTCAAGTTGAGCCAATTCCAGTTGAGTAGGTAATCAGTTCAAACAAAACCGAACTGATTTTACCTAGAAACAGTCCAGATCGTACGAAAGGGAACCCCTAGTTTGTCCGAATGCAACTGTTTCTCCAAGTTCCGACGATTCTAAGTGTTGAATGATTGTCCAGATCTATATTTTCAATATAGTTGAATCTGGAACATCAGTGTGTGTTCTATGAGAACTCTGGTTTCCAATCTAGATCCACCACCTCACTTAACTCATGTAACGAACACCCAAACAATCTCCTAGACCTAGAATAAGTTATTCTGCTTTCCGCATTCCTTGTCGCTGATTCTGTCGGGAAAACTAGGACCCGTAAAACCACAGGAATTCAGTGTCGGGACAAGTGCACGGACATAATATAATTTCTGTTTTATTATACTTTCGTATTATACTAAGTATTTTAAATTCTGTAACTTAATCGTTCAACTCCAACTCACGCCTTCGTTTGCCATGTAGGGTAACCTTGGAGTTTCTGTACTATTACCACCATCCATTTGCTCGCCAGGTAGAATAACCTTGGCGTTCCTATACTACGCCTACCAAAACTACGCTCGCGGGATTTCTAGCGAAGAATTAGCAAAACCGTGAGTATACTCGAACACCCTTTTTTCCATTTTACACTTTGGGTGCAATATATTTATTATTAAAACCTACACAATTACAGTTAGACTTTCTCAAAAATGCACAAACAATCCAATACATGCATGCATATGTTATACTTGATACTTTAATCTGGGTTTGTTCATTTTGCGTTGAACTTGTCATTAACTTCCTACGAGCCTACCCTTAACATGTATAACGCTATAGGAGTAACGCACCGCCCGTGAACGTGAGGTCATGTTAAGTCTTTTACTTGCGTTAAACCTTGGGTTGACTTGTTTGTTCACATGCCAGTTTAATGTTAATCTTGAATGGCTAGTTTGTCATGTGGATTCGTTTAAACTTTTATTACTATACTATGTATCAAAACTTGTATACTCGCCAATACGCTTGAATTGAACCATGTATTTTTAATATATTGCAGGATGATGATGATATTAAATTTGGGCGTAGCGACGATGCTTTAGATACACACCTAGAAATCTTATATTACGTTGTTGTATCAAGTTTTGTACTATGTTATGTTGTAGTTTGCTTTGTTGTATTTCCTACATCTACATTTACCATGGCAGGGAATAGTGTTTCCCTGCCATTGGTCAAAATGGGCGGCCAACAATACATCATTGGACCAACAAGTTTATTATTTTTTATCCGCTTTAAATTTACGTTTTTTCCCCAAGTTTAAAATTACGTTCTCGTCCCAACTTCAAAAATTAATTACCCTGTTGCCCCCAGCTAAAAATTACGAATTTGCCCTCGGTTCAAATATTACGCTTTTACCCTCCGCCAAAATTACGTTTTCGCCCCCAGCTCAAAATAAAAATATGTTTTCCCCATATCTCAAAATTACGCTTTTACACCAGTTTATTATTTTACATCCACTTTAAAATTACGTTTTTGCCCCCAATTCAAACTAAAATTATGCTTCTGCCCCCAGCTAAAAATTACGATTTTCCCCTCGATTCAAAATTACGCTTTCAACCTCAGTTCAAAATTACGTTTTCTCCCACAGTTCAAAATAAAAATATGGTTTTCCCCTAGCTAAAATTTACGATTTTACCCCCGCTAAAAATTACGATCTTCTCATCATTTTAGTTTTCCTTTCTAACAAAACTAAAGTACTGTTTTTTTAATTGGTTGAGAATTATTCGGCCATCGCCCCGCAACGCGGGCGGGGCACCAACTAGTTTGAAACATATTGTATTTGAATTTCCTTGTATTGTAATTTGAAAAATGTTATGCAATGAAATGAAATCAGTTTATTAAAATACTATTGTCACTTTTAGCTTTATGTGTAATGCGCAATCTCGTTCGTCTCACTCCGATGTTTCCACCATCGGTTGGGGTGTAACAGATTGGTATCATAACCATAACTATATGGAATTAGGTAGAATTTCCATGATTCGACCTAGTCTATAGTAGGTACCATACTTGACCATTCTTACTTCATGATTCGGCTTTATATGGGGATACCGAGAGGGATATTTTGGTTGATAATTCCCATCATTGTTAATCTAATCAGGGGCGGACCTATAGCTTATTAAGGGGTGGCGTCCGCTACCCCTTGGTCGGAAAAAAATTGGAAAAATTAGTCTAAATTTTGGAAAAATTTGACCTTTTTTCGATTTCGTTACGGCTTATTTATAAAACGTTACCCCTTGGTCGGAATCCTAGATCCGCCACTGAATCTAATCCCTTTTTCTCAAAATAACAAATCATTGATTTGTTCTTCGATTCTCAATTTATTTAGTGTTGATTAATTCGTTATTTTGGTTAATTCGAACAAGTATTACTTACAAGAGTATACGGTTTGGCTCGATTCAAAAAGGTGACCATACACAACTAATCAGATTGGAATATGTCTTCCGCAAAGTTTGATTTGGAGAAAGGCAAGAATGATTTCATATATGGAGGTTGAAGATGCGGGTACTATTGGTTCAAGGGGTAGCGGGGGCTACCTCTATTAACAAGCTAGGTCTGCCCCTGACACCACAACCACAATCTTTTGGTCTCCGTCAACACTATTGCTACAACCTCCACCACAACCGTTGTCACTACCTCTGCCGCCTACCATTGTCACCAGCCACCATAAACACAAATATAGCACGTCTATGTATCAACCAAAACTCTTTATTTGTTTTTTAAGCGGCTATTTTTACCCAATCCCAATTTAACTAGAACCCATTTCAACCTTTAGACACTTTGTCCCGCCCCCACACATTACCACTCATATCCGTAATTTTGTATAACTAAAAGGGTACAACGAATTTTTTTGACCGAGTATATATAATGTTACGCTTAATGGAAATAGCATTAAGCACTTATCAAATTTCATATGAGCAAACAAAATTTAAACCTAAATACATTGCAACTAGGTGACCATATCCTTTTCGAACTTTATTTTCCACTAGAACCGGTTCACACATATTGTAATAATATCCTGTGACAGATATAGGGTTTTGTTGATGATGGGAAATAAAATTAGTGACAGCTTATTATTTTATTAGGAAATAATATTATAATAAGATTATAGAACGTGGTTAACGATATGATCTTTTCTTTAAATCTTGCAAGATCGTATGATGTTCACACCGACTGTACTTTTCTAGGTTACACTTGTACTTCTTAATATATTAACTAGGATTAACACCCCCTCCCTCACCCCCACCCACTATGTACGCGCGTTGTGGTGGGTTGTAAAGCCATGATAAATAGCACCAATACGACCACCAAGTCACCAACACTGCTGTTACGGTGTGGTAATGCGGAGAAATGAGACCGAGAAGTAAAACATGGAAAATAATAACTAAGGTGGTGTTTGTTTTTTCAGATGCAAAAGGTCCGCAGTCTGCGGACCACATCTGCAGAAGAAGAGGTAGACCAAAGGTCTGCAGTCTGCAAGGAGAAGAGGGTTTGTTTTTTTTACTTCTACAAAAACCACTTTTACTCTCCTCAAATCAAAATCAGACCTCACAACACAACCAAACATCACTTTTACTCTCCTCTCCCCCTCGATATGACTCCAAACACACACACACCATCCCCTACCTCTGATCGATGACTGACCGGCGAGCACAAGACCGTCGACTGGCTGCCAGCGCCCTTATTCTCCGACGACCGGTGGAGCCGGTTTCTTTTCCGGCAAGATACCCCCCTCGATTCAAGAATCCGGCGACGGCAGTGGTGGTATACGGTGGCTGAAGCACAGATCGAGAGAGAGAGAGACTTACTGGAGCGAGAGAGAGAAACGGCAGGGGTGCCGTTTTCCGGCGACGAATCCGCCGTCGGCGGTGGTGCTTGGGCTTGGGCAGGTCTGTGGGCCTCCCCCTCTCTCTCTCTCCTGCCGCTACCTCTCTCTCTAGGGTCTCTCTCTTCTTTCCCTCTTATGAAGGTTTGTGGAGATGTGGTGGTAGAGGTAGTGGCGGAGATGTGGTGGTGGAGGTGGTGGTGGTGGCGGGGATGCAGAGAATGGCGGTGGAGAGTGTTGTGTTTTAAAAGAGAGAAGAGGTGAGAAGAGGTGGGCTTATGTCTGCGTGGGGAAAAGGTAAAAGGTGAGAAGTGCTTCTGGAAAACAAACAAGCTGCAGGACCCAAAGGTCTGCGCGACGCAGACATAAGTGGCCAGAAGTGCTTCTGGCCAAAAAACAAACAGCACTTAAGTCGATTAAAGACCCGCACGTTGCGACGGACCTGTCAAACGGGAAAAAATAGATGACAAAAACGTTGAACCACACACGCATATTACACCATGTTAAGTTGCAAAATATAGAACAAAGCGTAAAACAAAACGTAAAAAACATTGAACCACACACGAACGTTGCGTCATATTAAATCGCAAAATTTAGAACAAAAGGTAAAACGAAAATTTTGCGAAATATGAAAAGTTAGGGGTCCAAAGTTGAAAGTAAAAGAAAATTATAAGATTAAATTGGAAAAGATGAAAATTTTTAGACTAAAAGTAAAATATCAATTAACTTTAGGACTAAAGTATAACATTATATATATTTTTTTTTAAACCACCCTATGCATAAAATACAACACCTCTATGCATTAAAATGTTGCTTATTTATAGTAGATAAATATGTAATATTACTAATTACTAATAAGATTAATATCTAATTTTCTTTTGAATTTGATGTGTCTTTGTATCTGATTTATTATTGTTACATGTGTGATGTGCATATAGATGTACTAGCTTAAGACCCCGTGTGTTACACGGGTGGCCTCAAAAAAATATATTATTTAATGGTGTTTTCATAAATCTTTTATTGAAAGATTTGTTTCGGTATATATTCATTTTGGTATCACCGCGAACTCATCAAGACACGCAACATAATTACTGAAACACAATAGTTTGATATATTCAAAGGCTCATACATTAAACAATTTACAACAATGCCAACTAATCCACCTTGTTTTTGTTGCCCTTAAATTTATTTAGTCAAAGAATAATCTTGATATAGCTTGATAAGTCAACTTCTAGGTGGATTGATTGCCTAATAATCTCTTCTGTATATCTTATTACCCTATGCATGTGCTCATAACATGTTATGCATAACAATTCAGACATGTATGTATTTATATGCATGTATGCATGTAGTGCAAATAAAAACCTTCTGGCAACTTTGGTATGTTCAACCCAATTGACCCATTACCTTTCGAGTAACTATTTTATTTGACCCATCAAAGATAATGTATAGCCCAGAATCCACATCAACTTGTTTCAAGTACATACATGAAAATCAAATAGACCTATCAACCAATTCAGATAGAAGTTTCACAAATGAGCAAACTGGAACTTACAATACATTCGGTTCAATATAAAAATCCTTATTGAAATCTTCAATATAAAAACCATTCTAAAATAATTCAACATTATATAATACTATCCACCTTTGCAAACATGGAGGTTACATTAAAGCACACATAGCAGTAGTAGGGGATCCAGGATTTTCATCATTGGGAGACAAATATGAGTCACGTTGTAACAGGTCAGGCGTTCATAACTGGTCAGGTACAAAATTTAATTGAATCATAATAAAATCTAGACTAAACTGTCTATCCATTTAATACTTATAACCACATATGTTTATCTTCAAACCATAAAGTTAAAAGCACGATTATGAACCTATCCATGTTATGAGCCCTTTTGCTTCAACATTTGAGATCTTGCTATAAACAAAACTGTCTTTAACACTGGAGCAGAGTTCCAGTTTGGCTGCAACACGCCCAACACAACTGAGATCAGCTCCAGAAGCAAACAAACTTGCACATTAAATATTTACTTATGTTTTCTTAGTTAAATTAATCTATATTCATTCAAATACTTAGCCTACATTTTTAAGAATTGAGCATAAGAAAAAAAACAATAAACTTACAAAGATCAATCTTAGTAGTCCATGCTTCAACAAAGATCTATCTTCACCGACTGAGCAAGTGTTAAGGTCTGGTGCATTCATAAAGAAAGGCATCATTAAGAAAAGCACGAACTAAAGATCTAACATTACAATATCAAGTTCGGGAAATATTTAAAAAGAGTTAAAGAGTTGACTAAGTCAACAAAATCAAACAAAAATAGACTTACCTGCAGCTATAAAATTAACCGTCTCCGGCTAACATGATGCTCACAGAAGCGCCCAATTAACGATCTCTTCCTAAAAATCTAAATTAGATATTTCTTAAGCGTTTCCAACCCGACCCATATTTAATATGACAAATATGATCTATTTACCTATATATGAATCGAATAGGGCTATGTTTATCAAAAACAACTGAAATTCACCCAAGGTGTAATCATACCTTCAAAACCGTTTTGTAATTCGAAATATATGGAACTATTAGTGTAACCTACGCCATGCCTACATTAGGAACCGGTTAAAACTCCACGTGAGCTTATATAACTTAAGTGATACATTAAAAGCTTTAACTGATATTATTCTTCTAATAACTGAGCTAAACACATAAACATTACTGACTCACAAAACTCTTTACTTTATTTCTTTCCTTTTCCCATTGTTTATAAAACACTCACCCTTATTACATGTAGTCAACATGATCTATTCAAGTGCAGGTACCTGATAGTCTTCATGCTTCCCAAAGAACATTTTCCACATAAATGAGGAGAATCGAGCAATCCGAGTTCCTATTGCAAGCTGCAATGAAACAACATTTTAGGATCAAAAATTATTCTTCTTTTGCTCCATGTCAACCACAAAATAAAAGGTAAAATATTAAGTATGAACTATTATCAAAATTGTTACTTACCATTATAATGGTAGCATTAGGATCCTTTGGCATCAGCAAATTACACCAAACATCTTAATGAAACAAAAAAGCAAGCAAAAGTTTACACTCAAACTTAACGATTGTAACCTCTGCCATGCCTGCATTAACTTTAACAAAGATATAATGAATAAAGATTAAAAAAACGGTCATTTAACTTGGGGTTGGTGTAAACAACAAAATTATAAAAATAAAAAGTGTTTATAGTGAGGAATGCCACCTGTCTTCGCATTTACATAATAAAGTTTTAAAATAAAACATGAATACCAAATGTTTGTTACGCCGGTTAATGGATCAAAACCCATTTAGACTAAATTGGTAGGCAACTGAAGCATCCTCTCAAATTCAAATTAAGCACTTAACCATTGTTAATTTAAAATTTGTGTCCAAAATCAACAAATTATTCAAATAATAACATGAAATTGTGAAATCTAAAAAAAAATACAGCCAAAAGGTTTCTAAAGAAGTAAAGATCTTAAGTATCACTTAAAAGCATAACAATTCCTCTCAGACGTATCAAAACCGATCACCAGTACCTTATCCGCCATTGAAGAGGCGGCGGCTAGGTCTTCCAGACATCACCAACGCCGCAAAAAAAAGAAACTGAAAACACTGATACATACCTTATACTTCATCATGGAATCTTTGTTATTGAATCCTAACTTCCACCGTATGACGTGTGCGTTCCCAATTCGGGGGATACTGGGAACCATATGGCTGACATCATCAAATCCACTAACAACAAAAATTCAAGTGGCTTCGTATTGTCATTTACGTTCCATTAGAACCGTGAAAATTAGAAAGTTAATGTTAAAAAGTTTAATACCTATATCAATTTAAGTTGAATATCAATATTGAATTAAACCTAAGGCAACAATGGAAAAAAAAAACAATTCTAAGAAACAAAACCACAACTCGCCTGCTACACGAACACATAGTTATGTAGAACGCGCGAACCGAAGATGAATCAAAGTTTTCGATATGAATAGCATAGCATTCGAACACTAAATCACGCATCAATTCATTGATTTGGTAAAAAACATGAGAGAGCGAACCTGATACTTTATTCCAAGCTGATACGTGAAACGGACAATTGAGATTGAAAGATTATGTGTGGTTTAGTACTTGAGTTAATGAAGAAGATGATGGAACTTTTGGTTGTATGAGGCGTCATGCCTTCTCTCCAGACCTAAACAACTCTAGCAAAAGAGGCCAAACATTCAAATTATGCCTTTATTTTTTTATTTTAAATGAACTGAATCTTTGTAATTCTTGTGGTTATCTAGTCTAAAACATATAACAATCAATCTAAATTTGTTTTACAACAAATGCATCATATACTAATCAATATTCATTCAAATCCTTGTTAAACTCTACCATATAATCTATATTCAATCCAATACTCAACCTACATTTTTAAGAATTAAGCATAAGAAAAAAAAAACAATAAACTTACAAAGATCAATCTTAGTAGTCCATGCTTCTACAAAGATCTATCTTCACCGACTGAGCAAGTGTTAAGGTCTGGTGCAAACATTAATAAAGAAAAGCATCATTAAGAAAAACACGATCTAAAGATCTAACATTACAATATCAAGTTCAGGAAATATTTAAAAAGAGTTAAAAAGTTGACTAAGTCAACAAAATCAAACAAAAATAGACTTACCTGCAACTATAAAATTAACTGTCTCCGGCTAACATGATGCTCACAGAAGCGCCCAATTAACTATCTCTTCCTAAACATCTAAATCAGATATTTCTTAAGCGTTTCCAACCCGACCCATATTTAATATGACAAATTTGATCTATTTACCTATATATGAATCGAATAGGGCTATGTTTATAAAAAAACAACTGAAATTCATCCAAGATGTAATCATATCTTCAAAACCGTTTTGTAATTCGAAATATATGGAACTATTAGTGTAACCTCTGCCATGCCTGCATTAACTTTAACAAAGATATAATGAAGAAAGATTAAAAAACTGTCATTTGACGTGGGGTTGGTGTAAACAACAAAATTATAAAAATAAAAAATAAAAAGTGTTTATAGTGAGCAATGCCAACTTTCTTCGCATTTACATAATAAGGTTTTAAAATGAAACATGAATACCAAATGTTTGTTAAGCCGGTTGTTTAAGAAGACAAAACGAATGGTCTAGCTAGTTCTGTAATGGATCAAAACCCATTTAGACTAAATTTGTAGGCAACTGAAGCATCCTCTCAAATTCAAATTAAACACTTAACCATTGTTAACTTAAAATTTGTGTCCAAAATCAACAAATTATTACCAGAAAAAGTGCATTAATGCGGTGATACCAAACGCTCTCTCTCGGATGGTTTGCCAGCAAAACAACTGCCTTTAATTCTTTTGATCGCGACATCTGAACCCTTCAATTTCCTGTGATAAAAAGCTCCATATGTACCAGATCCTAACTCCCGTACTTACTCAAGATCGCCATTTCTAATAATTTGGTGAAGAATCTAAATCAAACTACTTATAGATTATATTAGTTTTGCATATAAGTTAATATAGATAAGGGTTAGAAGTACCGGTAAACCCCTAGCAAAAGCTTTCTCCACGACCTTTATCAATTCAATCTTTGTTTTGACTTGGGTGTCATTGTCAAAATCAAACTCTAAATCTGCAGGTGCATCCTATAAAACAAATAAAATATTAAACAAACATTGTTTTATAATCTAAAAATCAACTTTATGCGTTTTAGGCTGCTAACTATAACTTGTATGTTTAGTCAAGTTGCGATCGAGTAATAGTTTGGTATGTTCAGTCAAACTTGTATATTCCAACATAATCCCCCTCAATTACAATAAACAAAAGAGAAAAGTGTTGGCAAGCCGTGTTTATAATTATCCCATCTGACCTGCTACCCAAATTGCATGACCAACCCAGTTTCCCCAGTACCTTCAAAAAGATTAATACATTCCTTTATTACTTAACCCACTTTGCATGCGGCCCTAAGTACACACCTTAAACTTTCAAGATATGCAAATTGCTAAAATTAGTTCAGAAATTAGCATCACTACTGAAAACTATCTCACCTCCATATGCTCTTTGTGGTTATGTTGCTTATTTTAAAAAAATACACAAAAACATTAGCAACCAAACTACAAACAAAAAAAAAAAAAGCTTCATCCCACATGTTAAAATTTGAAAATCAGATTAGTGTGTTAAGTACGAATAGCCGTAATAAACCACCTTAGAATTCAAACTCAACGGTGATAAGACAATCGCTTTCTCTAGTTCTTTCAAGGCCTGAATGATTCAGATGCAATGTCAGAACATAACACAATAGAACAGATGCAATCTGGATAACAGTCATAATATGATAAACCTGTATGAGCCTTAAGAAACTCACATTACATTGGTTGGTTACAAACAGCAAAGAACCATTTTAAGCTCCATCATTCTAAATTTGGTATAAAAGTTGTGTACTTACAAATGGTATCTTAGAAGCTTTATCATTCAGAGTAGCCATCAATCCAAAGATTGCAAAAATCCCAATCTACCACATAACCAACCAAGTGCTTCATACTGAAATCAAACATAACTTCAATGAGGTCAACACAAAGGGATAACTAAAATATATTGAAAAGCACGCATAAAATATTACCTTTCCAACAGTTTCGGCTCTACAATTAATACACGGTTAAGAAAACGGAGTTCCATTGTACCAAACCAGCTCATAGCATATAAACAAATAGTTGGTGGGTGTGTTTAACCAGATTGCTTAGAACTTGTTTTAAGTACGTACATGAAAATCAAATAGATCTATCAACCAATTCAGATAGAAGTTTCACAAATGAGCAAACTGGAACTTACATTACATTTGGTTCAATATAAAAATCCTTAGTGAAATCTTCAATATAAAAACCATTCTAAAATAATTCAACATTATATAATACTATCCACCTTTGCAAACATGGAGGTTAGATTAAAGCACACATAGCAGTAGTAGGGGATCCAGGATTTTCATCATTGGGAGACAAATATGAGTCACGTTGTAACAGGTCAGGCGTTTATAACTGGTCAGGTACAAAATTTAATTGAATCATAATAAAATCTAGACAAAACTGTCTATCCATTTAATACTTATAACCACATATGTTTATCTTCAAACCATAAAGTTAAAAGCACGATTATGAACCTATCCATGTTATGAGCCCTTTTGCTTCAACATTTGAGATCTTGCTATAAACAAAACTATCTTTAACACTGGAGCAGAGTTCCAGTTTGGCTGCAACACGCCCAACACAACTGAGATCAGCTCCAGAAGCAAACAAACTTGCACATTAAATATTTACTTATGTTTTCTTAGTTAAATTAATCTATATTCATTCAAATACTCAGCCTACATTTTTAAGAATTGAGCATAAGAAAAAAAAAACAATAAACTTACAAAGATCAATGTTAGTAGTCCATGCTTCTACAAAGATCTATCTTCACCGACTGAGCAAGTGTTAAGTTCTGGTACATTCATAAAGAAAGGCATCATTAAGAAAAGCACGAACTAAAGATCTAACATTACAATATCAAGTTCGGGAAATATTTAAAAAGAGTTAAAGAGTTGACTAAGTCAACAAAATCAAACAAAAATAGACTTACCTGCAGCTATAAAATTAACCGTCCCCGGCTAACATGATGCTCACAGAAGCGCCCAATTAACGATCTCTTCCTAAAAATCTAAATTAGATATTTCTTAAGCGTTTCCAACCCGACCCATATTTAATATGACAAATATGATCTATTTACCTATATATGAATCGAATAGGTCTATGTTTATCAAAAACAACTGAAATTCACCCAAGGTGTAATCATACCTTCAAAACCATTTTGTAATTCGAAATATATGGAACTATTAGTGTAACCTCCGCCTTGCCTGCATTAGGAACCAGTTAAAACTCCACGTGAGCTTATATAACTTAAGTGATACATTAAAAGCTTTAACTGATATTATTCTTCTAATAACTGAACTAGACACATAAACATTACTGACTCACAAAACTCTTTACTTTATTTCTTTCCTTTTCCCATTGTTTATAAAACACTCACCCTTATTACATGTAGTCAACATGATCTATTCAAGTGCAGGTACCTGATAGTCTTCATGCTTCCCAAAGAACATTTTCCACATAAATGAGGAGAATCGAGCAATCCGAGTTCCTGTTGCAAGCTGCAATGAAACAACATTTTAGGATCACAAATTATTCTTCTTTTGCTCCATGTCAACCACAAAATAAAAGGTAAAATATTAAGTATGAACTATTATCAAAATTGTTACTTACCATTATAATGGTAGCATTAGGATCCTTTGGCATCAGCAAATTACACCAAACATCTTAATGAAACAAAAAAGCAAGCAAAAGTTTACATTCAAACTTAACGATTGTAACCTCTGCCATGCCTGCATTAACTTTAACAAAGATATAATGAATAAAGATTAAAAAACGGTCATTTAACTTGGGGTTGGTGTAAACAACAAAATTATAAAAATAAAAAGTGTTTATAGTGAGGAATGCCAGCTGTCTTCGCATTTACATAATAAGGTTTTAAAATAAAACATGAATACCAAATGTTTGTTAAGCCGGTTAATGGATCAAAACCTATTTAGACTAAATTTGTTGGCAACTGAAGCATCCTCTCAAATTCAAATTAAGCACTTAACCATTGTTAATTTAAAATTTGTGTCCAAAATCAACAAATTATTCAAATAATAACATGAAATTGTGAAATCTAAAAAAAATACAGCCAAAAGGTTTCTAAAGTAGCAAAGATCTTAAGTATCACTTAAAAGAATAACTATATAATAATTATTTTCCTCTAAGACGTATCAAAACCGATCACCAGTACCTTATCCGCCATTGAAGAGGCGGCGGCTAGGTTTTCTAGACATCACCAACGCCGCAAAAAAAGAAACTGAAAACACTGATACATACCTTATACTTCATCATGGAATCTTTGTTATTGAATCCTAACTTCCACCGTATGACGTGTGCGTTCCCAATTCGGGGGATACTGGGAACCATATGGCTGACATCATCAAATCCACTAACAATAAAAATTCAAGTGGCTTCGTATTGTCATTTACGTTCCATTAGAACCGTGAAAATTAGAAAGTTAATGTTAAAAAGTTTAATACCCATATCAATTTAAGTTGAATATCAATATTGAATTAAACCTAAGGAAACAATGGAAAAAAACAATTCTAAGAAACAAAACCACAACTCGCCTGCTACACGAACACATAGTTATGTAGAACGCGCGAACCGAAGATGAATCAAAGTTTTCGATATGAATAGCATAGCATTCGAACACTAAATCACGCATCAATTCATTGATTTGGTAAAAAACATGAGAGAGCGAACCTGATACTTTATTCCAAACTGATACATGAAACGGACAATTGAGATTGAAAGATTATGTGTGGTTTAGTACTTGAGTTAATGAAGAAGATGATGGAACTTTTGGTTGTATGAGGCGTCATGCCTTCTCTCCAGACCTAAACAACTCTAGCAAAACAGGCCTAACATTCAAATTATGCCTTTATGTTTTTATTTTAAATGAACTGAATCTTTGTAATTCTTGTGGTTATCTAGTCTAAAACATATAACAATCAATCTCAAACTGTTTTACAACAAATGCATCATATACTAATCAATATTCATTCAAATCCTTGTTAACTCTACCATATAATCTATATTCATTCAAATACTCAACCTACATTTTTAAGAATTGAGCATAAGAAAAAAAACAATAAACTTACAAAGATCAATGTTAGTAGTCCATGCTTCTACAAAGATCTATCTTCACCGACTGAGCAAGTGTTAAGGTCTGGTGCAAACATTAATAAAGAAAAGCATCATTAAGAAAAACACGATCTAAAGATATAACATTACAATATCAAGTTCAGGAAATATTTAAAAAGAGTTAAAGAGTTGACTAAGTCAACAAAATCAAACAAAAATAGACTTACCTGCAGCTATAAAATTAACTGTCTCTGGCTAACATGATGCTCACAGAAGCGCCCAATTAACTATCTCTTCCTAAACATCTAAATCTGATATTTCTTAAGCGTTTCCAACCCGACCCATATTTAATATGACAAATTTGATCTATTTACCTATATATGAATCGAATAGGGCTATGTTTATAAAAAAAACAACTGAAATTCATCCAAGATGTAATCATATCTTCAAAACCGTTTTGTAATTCGAAATATATGGAACTATTAGTGTAACCTCTGCCATGCCTGCATTAACTTTACCAAAGATATAATGAAGAAAGATTAAAAAACGGTCATTTAACGTGGGGTTGGTGTAAACAACAAAATTATAAAAATAAAAAATAAAAAGTGTTTATAGTGAGCAATGCCAACTTTCTTCGCATTTACATAATAAGGTTTTAAAATGAAACATGAATACCAAATGTTTGTTAAGCCGGTTGTTTAAGAAGACAAAACGAATGGTCTAGCTAGTTCTGTAATGGATCAAAACCCATTTAGACTAAATTTGTAGGCAACTGAAGCATCCTCTCAAATTCAAATTAAACACTTAACCATTGTTAACTTAAAATTTGTGTCCAAAATCAACAAATTATTACCAGAAAAAGTGCATTAATGCGGTGATACCAAACGCTCTCTCTCAGATGGTTTGCCAGCAAAACAACTGCCTTTAATTCTTTTGATCGCGACATCTGAACCCTTCAATTTCCTGTGATAAAAAGCTCCATATGTACCAGATCCTAACTCCCGTACTTACTCAAGATCGTCATTTCTAATAATTTGGTGAAGAATCTAAATCAAACTACTTATAGATTATATTAGTTTTGCATATAAGTTAATATAGATAAGGGTTAGAAGTACCGGTAAACCCCTAGGAAAAGCTTTCTCCACGACCTTTATCAATTCAATCTTTGTTTTGACTTGGGTGTCATTGTCAAAATCAAACTCTAAATCTGCAGGTGCATCCTATAAAACAAATAAAATATTAAACAAACATTGTTTTATAATCTAAAAATCAACTTTATGCGTTTTAGGCTGCTAATTATAGCTTGTATGTTTAGTCAAGTTGTGATAGAGTAATAGTTTGGCATGTTCTGTCAAACTTGTATATTCCAACATAATCCCCCTCAATTACAATAAACAAAAGAGAAAAGTGTTGGCAAGCCGTGTTTATAATTATCCCATCTGACCTGCTACCCAAATTGCATGACCAACCCAGTTTCCCTAGTACCTTCACAAAGATTTATACATTCCTTTATTACTTAACCCACTTTGCATGCGGCCCTAAGTACACACCTTAAACTTTCAAGATATGCAAATTGCTAAAATTAGTTCAGAAATTAGCATCACTACTGAAAACTATCTCACCTCCATATGCTCTTTGTGGTTATGTTGCTTATTTTAAAAAAATACACAAAAACATTAGCAACCAAACTACAAACAAAAAAAAAAGCTTCATCCCACATGTTAAAATTTGAAAATCAGATTAGTGTGTTAAGTACGAATAGCCGTAATCAACCACCTTAGAATTCAAACTCAACGGTGATAAGACAATCGCTTTCTCTAGTTCTTTCAAGGCCTGAATGATTCAGATCCAATGTCAGAACATAACACAATAGAACAGATGCAATCTGGATAAAAGTCATAATATGATAAACCTGTATGAGCCTTAAGAAACTCACATTACATTGGTTGGTTACAAACAGCAAAGAACCATTTTAAGCTCCATCATTCTAAATTTGGTATAAAAGTTGTGTACTTACAAATGGTATCTTAGAAGCTTTATCATTCAGAGTACCATCAATCCAAAGATTGCAAAAATCCCAATCTACCACATAACCAACCAAGTGCTTCATACTGAAATCAAACATAACTTCAATGAGGTCAACACAAAGGGATAACTAAAATATATTGAAAATCACGCATAAAATATTACCTTTCCAACAGTTTCTGCTCTACAATTAATACACGGTTAAGAAAACGGAGTTCCATTGTACCAAACCAGCTCATAGCATATAAACAAATAGTTGGTGGGTGTGTTTAACCAGATTGCTTAGAAATAATCGGCGAGCAGACCCATCACATAAAGTACAACGTATGATATGAAATTAAATATATCAAATAATAAATAACAAACAAAATCCAAAGATTACAAACTTGATTCCATTATGGATTATTGCTGACAAAAATTTGGGGCTGGTTAAATGCGAAAAATCAAAAGAATATCATTCAAAAAAATCAGAAATAAATAACTTCTTTACGGGCAGCCAAATGAAAAGGTGTTGCCCCTTTACCATCTCTAATATTCACGAATCTTAAGAATCCCCTTAAAACCTTAATTTAATTTACAAAATTCAAGTACAGATCATATAAAAGTATCATAAGTCCTTGAAATTACCTTCAAGTGAAAGAAACCTAGTCGTCGCCGACGTCGCCAATGCTCTAATCGGAACCCAAACATCACCACTGGATGGATGGCTCCAACCACCACTTGTTTCCATTGTCTCTCTCTCAAGCTTCAAACTTTTCTGAAGATTTTAGGGTTTCTCGATGGACGGCTGAAAGGAAGGAGAGTAACCAACACCACAAGTTTCATAGGATTGTAAGATTAAAAGCTTAAATAATCGATGTAAAAAACAATAAACATACCTGGATTCAATTCCACTGGTTACACTTTAGGGATTCCATTAATCGTTTTGATGAGAATCGCCTCTACTAGAGATTAATCAGTGTATAAGACAATCACATATGTATGAAATCGCCAGAGAATCACCTCACCTATATAACAATTAGGGTTTTTGAATGATACTGATGATATCTCCATGAAAGAAAACGAAAGAGTTAGGGAGAGATGTTCAGGAGGATTAAAGAAAAATTAGGGTTTTTGAATGATATGGATGAAAAGCGTGTCTAAGAAGCCGCGTGAAAGGAAAATAGAGGAAAAGAGAATGGCGCCCAAGGTGAATTCTCTGGCCAAAGAGGGTGTCCACATCATCAAAATGATTGGCTAAGAATAGCCTTTGTGGCCTAAGAGAATTCATTTAGTATAATAGATAGATTTTGAATATCAAATCGATTTTGTACAATCAATTATATTATATAATGATATTTAGAAATAGATTGAAGATCCTGTAGACTAATTTAAAAGTGTGAGAAATATTATGGAGATGAGATGTGTCCTCAAACTAAATTAATTTAAAAGTGTAAACAAGTAATTTTTTTATTGATTTAATTAATTGATAATCTTCCATAACCGTCACCCTTAATTATAGGAATACGAATTAAGAATTAATCTACGAATTTGTGTCATCTCGTTCATCAATTATTAATTCTGAAGATCGCAGAATGAAAATTTATAGAGTGTTATATAGTGATGGATGCAAAATCAAGGTTTTTATATAACACTACAAATCTCTATAAAACACTACGAATAGCATATAACACCATATAACCCTTTTATAACTCTATATAACACTACAACATTATATATAACACTGCAACCACCATTCAGAACTGTATAGTGTTATATATTTTTATATAGTGTTATATAGTGTTACATAGTGTTATATGATGGATGTATAGTGTTATATAGTATTATATGATGTTATATAGTGTTATAGTATTATATTTTTCTGTTAGCATGTCTATGATAGATGTATAGTGTTATATATTGTTATATAGTGTTACATAGTGTTATATGGTGTTACATAGTGTTATACGGTGTTATATGCCGTGTTATATAGTGTTATATGATGGATGTATAGTGTTATATATTTCTTGCAGCAGTTACATATTTCTGGATTTTTTAGAATGTCCGGATTTTAGAATAAGTTTAAAATTAAATCGCTAGAATTTAGGAGAGGTTACCTAATTTGAAACATATACAAAGACAATATTACCCTTACAATTTTCAAATAATTAAAACACAATTTATAATTTGGTCCCTATTGATCTCAACCATTAAATCAAAGATCTAATAGTTTAAAACACTTCTTACACTTCTCACACTTTAGACACTTTGTACACTATCCCTACCCTTTAGAAATAAATAAATATTTTACTGATCCAGGATTTAATTTATAAACGGATCGCTACATTATGAAATTGGTATCGGGACAACAATGTATCAGTCGTCGGGTATGGGATTAGATTTGATAATCCAAGTCTCATACTCGATTATAAAGCAGTGTCACTTATAGAAGTCAGTCACGTACTCTGTGTCGGATAATGCTACTCATTAATCATCAAGTTCGCGATTATACATGTTCACGGTCTTATGTGTTTAAAAATTAGCATTGAGATGCCCAACATTACTCAAAACCCGACATCAAACTTTCCAATAAGCCAATTAAAATATCAAATACTCATATATCAAGTTTCATATAGTTATATATTGATACATATTGAGTCTATGCATATAAAAGTGTTTGGTTAGTCTTGAGGGTATCACCTAATACTATATTCAATAATTTTTAAAACTAATCTCATACCTGGAACCCGTCTCGCACCCCGTTCTCATACAAGTCCCAAGCGTTTCTATTTTCAATTTTTTGCCATCGGATTCGAGTTCTTTTATCATCTCCATTTACAACAACCCCGTTTATCCATTTATATAAACTCTCGATCCCTATTTATCCATTTACATTTTACACAACACCAGATCTATATAAACCACTTCCAGATCCTAAACCCCCTCCAATTCCAATTCCACTGAAACCCCCCCAATTCTTGAACCCAAATCAACCGGTCGAGAACTCCTCAACGACGACTCAATTTTGAAAAATGAAACTGGGTATGTTGAATATGACAACCTTGTTGACGGTGGCATTGATGGTGGTTGACGATGACGGTGGTGCTGATGGTGATTAACGATGACGGTAACGCTGATACTGGTGGTGGTTGTTGTGGGGGCGGTGTAGAGTAGAGGAGGGTTGTGGTGGTGGAACGAGGGTTGTGGTGGTGGTGGTACAGTGGTGGTGGTGGTACAGAGAAGAGAAAGAGAGATGAAGTAGAAAGAAGAAACTCTGTTGGAGAGAAAGGGATCTTGATATATACTTCTTTAATTTTTTTTCTTTAAAATGTTATTTTAATTAATAGGGTAAAGGACAATTATACAAGGCACATGATTTAATTTAACAGAAAAACTTAACTGGGTTAGGGTTAAATGACATACCGTGTAAGATTTTAAAACAATAAGTACAAAACTCGTCAATTTTAAAGATAAAGGACAACGTTTGAAATATGATATATAGATAAAGGACAAAACTTGCAATTCACTCTATTAATTAGTTAATAATTAAATTATTGCTAAATATATAATCAAAATACATATATCCTCGCTAAACAACTATGTCTCTAGCTAGAAAATCAAATATTAGCTATAAATTATTGGCCAATCATGAGCGTATCAGTTTCGGATTCTCACATAATCGTGTGAAAATATAGTTTTTTTGGCAGCTACCCCCACACCTTCCCTAATTTGATAATCATTTTCTTTTGTCATGTTTAACTTGAACATATAAAAAATCTTATCTAAAACGTACTTCTATTTTCTTTGGGAGAATTACAAAAATTAGGTAATATGTTATATGATTTAT
Organism: Helianthus tuberosus; assembly: GCA_030545235.1. NCBI lineage: Eukaryota > Viridiplantae > Streptophyta > Magnoliopsida > Asterales > Asteraceae > Helianthus > Helianthus tuberosus. The sequence goes on from CM060436.1 coordinate 32,070,873, forward strand.
TAATTTTCATCCCAAGCGTCTCTAAGAATCATGTACCTTGTTCGAGCTTGAAAAAATGTGTCCTTTCATAATGTTTTATTATTAATAGTTTTTAAAATCAAATGGGTATTAGGCTCACTAAATCTAATGCTAATAGGCAAACTTCTAAACCATATTTTTTTTGTAAATGGGACTATCTTAGAGTTGGTATGGGTATACTGTTTTTTAAAGTAACATATATATATCGGATTTTATAAAAAAAACACGTGTCTTTCGAAATCACGGGCCTTGTACGGTGGTCCTCCCGGCACACCCTCATCACCGCCCCTGATTTTCACTTTATAAATATCCTGTATTTTTTAGTGTATATATTATTGATTTAAATTGTTTGGTAAGAAGGGTGTATGGGTTGGTTTGATTTAGTTAGACTATAGGGTGTGAGGGGCATGGTTGGGTTATCACTCACTACGTATGACCGTTAATGAATTGCTACACCACCCCCTGTCTCATCCACCATGATTCCCATAGATTAAACCATGACAATCATGGGCCTCCTTTACTTATTCAATATTTCCTTTCCTTTTTACAAAAATAAATTAAACTAAGATAATAGTGGTTTGAGTCATGACCACACCGTTAGAGTAGTGGTTTTGGATGATGGATTAAGAGTAGGTGATATGATGCTGACGTGAAAATCATGGTGATCATGAGCATCATGACCACACCCTGTAGCCTTATGGACTAAACGGAGCCTACGAAAGTATAAGTGATATTTCGGTTTTCAGATTTACATAACAACTGATCAGCTCAGCTTATGTAATTGAAAATGATGACACATTTAACCAACGGCTTTTAAATGTGGATGAATTCAAACTAATTTTGATTAATAAGTATAATTATTTTTCAAAAAAAAATTAATAAGTATAATTATATTTTGGATCTAATAAATTAATGTCAATCACCTTAAGTTAAGAAAAAAAATTTGTGACATATATCATATTATTTTTAAAAATAGAAATGTTGGTTTTATTTCGGCTAATTCAGTTAATTGTACCGTATAACCATAACGTAATTATAAAAAACGATTATTTAAATATCCTGACTTAGCCGTTGGTTTGGATATACGATTAGTATGATTATTATGTTTTTTTCTGCTCACTACTAAGAGCAACCACGGACAATTTGAGAAAGTAATCAATTACAAAAATTGAGTTTTTATGAAATCTCAAAGTGTGGACATATTAATGTGATAATAATTCTCATTATTGCCTAGTGGTATCTTGGGGGTGGGATAAGGCTTATGACCATTAGGTCATGGGTTCGATTCCCACAAAGGGGGTTTTCTCAGATTTATTGGGTTTCCTCCTGAATTGGTGTATAGGCATTATTGCCTAGTGGAGATGGATATGATCGGGTGGTTCTGCTGGTGGCACGATGATACTCCAGTGGTCCGTCAGTGATCCAAATTTGTCGTTCAAAAAAAATTAGGCCTTTGGGGCACCATCACGCCATGTATGCGTCACCGATATGCCATCTCAACCAAGGGCCTCTATTGGCTCTTCTCAATAACACTAATGGTATGGAATTGATCCCCCTTGACCTCTTCTCACCAATGGCGCCCCCTTTATTGCAGAGAGAAACACACACACATCTCATGGGCCGCCACAAAACCTCGTTATTGCTCACCATTGCTTTGGGTGGGAATCAATAGCACCCTCTAATAGCAACGGCGATATAGGGGTGCTATTCAATGAAAATTGATGAGGTGACATGGCGGCAGCGTCCCATACCATGTAGCGTTATTATTGTTATTGTTATTGTTATTATCCTGGGCCGGCCCGTAGGGGGTGCGGGGTGAGTGGCGGCACAAGGCCCAAACCCTCCGAAGGCCCAAATCTATTTAGTTTTGTATAGAATTTTCGTTGTATAAGATAGAATATACATATATGCATCAAATCGAGAGATAACACTAATGAGCTCGTGTACTAGTAGTTATTGTCTTGCTTAAACAACAAGGAGATGCGGGTTCTAATCCTTGCTTCCCCAAATTCTTTATTTTATCTTATTTTTTTTGTTTTTTTGTTAATGGCACTTAGGCCACCTGGTATACTCTAACATTCATAGGTGTTAATCCTAGTTGGCATCCGTTAACACCTGTTAAACCGCTCCTGAAGGGTGTTAAGAGGCATTGAAAACTTCACATGTTAGACCGTGAGGTATGGTGGGGCGGAGGTTTGGGGCATGGGTTGACACGTGGAAAGTTTGATAACTCAATTCAAAACCCATTTTGTATGGGGTATGGTGGGCGTGGCTTGGCTGGCGTGGCCAAGCCACATCAGGTTTTTTTTAATATATATATATATATATATATATATATATATATATATATATATATATATATATATATATATATATATATATATAGGGTTGAGTTCATTTCAGAACTCTGAATAACTACAGAACTTTCAGAACTCCTAATAAACAATCATTTTATATATAAGTTTTTGTATTTAGGATATTTTTATCATCTATTATATGTATTTCTTTGATTACATACATGTTAAAAGTAGTTTACATATGTTTAATTGCCAAAATTATATATATGTGTCATAACTAATTACATATATGTAAAAAAACTAGTTTACATATGTGTAATTATAAATTACATATAAAAAATGATAAAATTACTCTTAACATGTATGTAATCGTAAAAATACACATAATAAATGATAAAATTATCCTAAACATAAAAATATATAAATAAAAAGATTGTTTATTAAGAGTTCTGCGAGTTCTGTAAATATTTATGGTTCTGAAATGATCTTGGCCCTATATATATATATATATATAGGGCTTGGTTATATAAGAAACTCTATCTTTTTAAGGAAACTATGGAAACCCATTGTGAACCATTGATTAGCTTACATCAAACTTGATCAATGGCTATGATTATTTTGGTATGAATAAAATTAAAAAGAAATAAAAAGTACTGCCATTTAGTACCATTGAAGGGCATTTTCGGAAGTCAACAAAGACATTGGAAAACAGAAATCACTGCCATGCAGTAGCCGTCTAATCAAGAACAGCAAACAAAATTCAAAAATTTTTCTTCTTTAACATTATACTCATTGCTCCTCTGTTCCGGAACGCTAACACAGAAGCCGATAGTGTCCAACTTGGACAATGAGGAAGTCGTTCATAATATTGTCGTCGTCCGTGAAGATGAAACGATTAAGGAAGATTCAGAGTTCAATTAAAAGGTTAGTTTTGTTGTAATCGGTCATGTAAAAGGTGGTTTTGTTCTACCGATTTATCGGAAAATGGCACCTGAGTTTGTTTTCTTTTATATATGTAGGACTTCGAAACACAGATTAGGGCAAAAAAGGTCTGAGAGCCGTAGAGTTGTGATTATATCCGACGAACCCAAGACAGGACCTTCCAAACAACAATCTGACTTTGGTGCGACCCAACGGGAGTTAGGTTAGAATTTTTATGTCTCTTAACATTGTTCAAGGTGATCTATATATGGATAGTGTGTTGGATAAGAAATTGTGCATAACAGAATTTTGTTGGCTGCCTTGCAGTGTATGATGATACCGATAGTGTGTCACCAAGCCATGGGAAAAGACGGAAAGCAGGTAACGGGTAACCAGTAATATTGTTTATAATTTGTATAATGTCTTGTTGGGCTAATCGTTTTCGTTACGAATCTATCGGTGCTAAATGAAGGTTGTGTGGAAAGTTCCTTTTGTTACAATAGTGGCTAATTGCGTATCCAGTTAAATCTGAGTAACATGTTTGAAACTGTAGGGAAGAAAAGCATTGTCGGGGATAGTTCTGGGTGTGGAAATAAAAGAAAACGTGGTTAGTTAAATATTGTTGGCTTTGATTAACATGTGTTAATTGGGCATGACCTTGAAAATTCATTAACATGTGATAATCAGCAGGGGAAAGAAACAGCGCCGATGATAATTCTGGCAATGTAATGCGAAAAAACCGTGGTTAGTTATTTTTTAAGCCCTTCAAATTTTTGGATATTACGAATGAAAAATTGTTACATGTTGTCATAGGTGGTTGTAAAGTAGACTAATTGTTTGGGTTGTTGTGGTTTCGTATAAAATGTTATTTCAGTAAGTAGGGCAGAAGTGACGGCTACATCGAAGGGTGGGACGTTAAGGACCAAAAAGAAGAAGGGTTCGGAGGACAATGGGAAAGGTAAAGCAGGGAAACCAAAGGTAGTTGGTAACAAACCGGAAAAGGTTCAGAAAGCCCGTAAGCGAGCAAAAAAGGATGAATTTCCAGGCATAAGGACAAGATCTGCACCACTGCAGTTTTATAAATGTGTACGGGCATTGACAGAACAACAACGTGACGCAGTCAGGAAAATGGGCTTTGGTCGTTTGCTAACTTTCAGCGTTGATGGTTTGCCGGCTAAGTTAGCTTATTTTGTTGTGGACAATTTTAATCCCGATAAGATGGTGATATGTACGCCTGCCAGTGATATCAAGGTGAACAGGAAAGTGATACATAAGTTATTAGGGATTCCGACTGGTGGACAAAAGATTAGTTCGATTGGTAAGCTGCCGATGCTGATTGATGCCATTGCGGATTGGAGGGCGAGATACCCGGGTGTAATGGTGCCTCCAACAAAGATGGTGAAAATGATAGATGAGTCCGATGGCGAAGACAGTTTTGATTTCAGGATGGATTTTCTAATGTGTTTTGTGGCAGTGCTGGTTGATTGTCATAAACAAAGTTGTTTACGGGAAGAAATCTTAGAGTATCTGGATGACGAAATGGACTTTGCAACAATAGACTGGTGTGACCTTGTTGTAGAAAAGCTGAGAACTTGCAAAGATACCTGGAATCGGCTTGACCCACAAAGTTTCTTCGTCGGTCCTCTAACGATTCTGATGGTAAGTGTACTTTTAATTATTTTAGATAATTAACATGTGTTAGAATACTTGATTATTTCCGGGCTGAACGGATCGTTGTTTCTTGTAGTTGTTGTACGTTGATAGCATTGAGTGCACGGGGATGGAGGTAGACAGTGCGGTGTGTCCTTTAGCTTTTTGGAACTTGAAAAGATTGCGAGAGAGAGAAAGGCTTGAAATACTTGCTGGTGGGTTTGGACTAGGACGGTTTAAAGGATTAACACGTCCCAGAAACTATAACGTGGAACACTGGGCAAGTAAAGAGGTAAATTTATATGCTCTAACATGTGTTTTTTACAATTAGTATATAGTGTTACTATCAAAATGTTGAAAAAGTATTTTCAACAGGAGAGGTTGACGATAGTACGACAGTTAATAAACGTGACAAAGAAGAACAAAGTCAAAATTGAGGGGATGTTAGAATCGCTATTGGTGGAGAGCCATGAAGACGAAGAAGTACAAACGTTGAAGGCAACGTTTGAAAGTATGTTTGAGAAGAAAGTTAGTGAAAGTGAGGATCACGATGACGCGGTAGATTTAGCGTCACACAAGATCAATTCGGTCTTGGGAGATTTGAGAAATGATGAAAGGTTTCACATCAACGAAGGAGAGAACGCTGGTTAGTAACTGTTATTCTTTGTGTTATTTAGTTTAATAATTTGGAATCCATTTATCGTTGTGCAAACGATTTCGTAGGGGATGGCGTGGACGACGATTTTTCGGATGGGTCACCAATAGCGAGCTTGTACAGGAAGTCGCTTATCCGGCGAAACAAAAAAATCAGTAAAAGTAGATTGAAAGCAGTAGGATCTTCAGCAATAGACTTTGATGCCCAAGAAGGTGTGCTGACAATGTTTATGAAAATGAACACTGAACCACGTGTTAATGTGATACCTGTTGTGTTGGTTATCATTCTTAAAGTGATCACTGTAACACATTTGACGGGTGTGGCAACCTGTATTGATTGACTAATTTTTTTGGGGTTGCAGCTGATGTTGCGGGCCAATCAATCGTAGATGATGGTGGAGAAGACTATGCTGAAAAGATGGAAGATGGTGGAAAGTCGGGTCAGGTGAGGAGATCTGCAAGAATCGGGAAGTTAAAGCATGTTAGTGAGACAGAAGAAGGGGTTGTGACCCCAAAAAGAAGAAAGACAAATATGAAGTTTGGTGGACAATACACGGATGGTGGCAAAGAAAAAGGTAAATTGTTACATGTATTACCATTTTAAGAGTACGTTTATAGCGCGAAAAGAGTTTATGTACCTGTACTATATGTTATGGAATGAAATGTTTAGTCTAACACATGTTAATGTGATAATGATCGTATAGTTTAACATTCTATTGTGGTTGCAGCAGATGGTGCGGGGGAATCAAGCGTAGTTGCTGATGGAACTGAGTGTACCGGAGCGCTGGAAGAAGGTGGTATGTCGTTGCGGGTAAGGAGATCTCCCCGTCTGAATAAGTTAAAGGATACTCCTGAAATGAAAGCTAGCTTTGTGACCCCGAATTGCCCGAAGACAAATATAAAGATTGATCGGGAAAAAACGGATGATGGACTCGAATCAGGTAAACTGTAACATGTGTTACCAGTTTCATCATACATTTAGATTTAGAAGTACACGTTGACGGTGACGCGTAGTTTGTTGCTCGTTAAAATTTATTACCCTCTAATATGCGTACGTGTCTGAAACCCATTTAATATTTCTGTGATGTTATAGGCTTCAACAAGACTGAGAAGCAACTGGAAGAGAGAGAACTGGGGTTTAGTGAATTTGTGGAAGAAACAAATGAAGTCGTCGAAGGTGATAAGAGTGTTCATGATGCGGGTAATTCAAGTGGAGGTGACTGTAGTATTGGTGGGGCCGAAGAAAATAAAGGAGCCGGAAGCGTGGATAAAAGTGATGCTGAAGAAGTGTATAAGCCGCTGGGTTTAATGCGTGCAATACTGCGTATTAAAGCAGCAGAAGTGCATGGTGCTGTTAATGATAAGGACGAACATGTGGTTCTGGATGGCAAAGGCAAGGGGGCTGTTGATGAGTGTGACCGTGATTTTAAGGGTAATTATTTATGCAGCTTCTGGTACTAAGTTGTGCATGAGATGTGATAAGAATGTTTTATGCAGCTGAAGAAGGTAAGATTGAGCATGATGGGTGCATTCAACTGATGTAAATATGCAAGGGTGCAGTAGCGCGGTGGTAGACTCTGTCACAGGTGCAGCTTTCGATAAGGACCAGGATGTCGAGGGTAAAGGGAAAGCGGCTGAGGAGGTGTGTCAGCTGGAAAAGAACGGTAAAGATTTTCATGCTCTAACATGTGTTAACTGCTCCCCTACCTGTATCATTTAGTGAGTTAACATGTGTTAATCATATACACAGTCTTCGGAAACCGTTTTATTTGTTTAGCCATGTTTAGGCATGTCTAATTTATTCGAAAAATGTTTATGCAACTACAGATAGTAAGATTGAGAATGAAGTTAGGGCTGCAGCTGATGGAAGAAAAGAAGAGAGTGGTGGCGTCGTGTTTGCATCTGTGGAAGGTGCTGTTAATGATAAGGACGAACATGTGGTTCTGGATGGCAAAGGCACGGGGTCTGTTGATGAGTGTGACCGTGATTTTAAGGGTAATTATTTATGCAGCTTCTGGTACTAAGTTGTGCATGAGATGTGATAAGAATGTTTTATGCAGCTGAAGAAGGTAAGATTGAGCATGATGGGATGCATTCAACTGATGTAAATATGCAAGGGTGCAGTAGCGTGGTGGTAGACTCTGTCACAGGAGCAGCTTTCGATAAGGACCAGGATGTCGAGGGTAAAGGGAAAGCGGCTGAGGAGGTGTGTCAGCCGGAAAAGAACGGTAAAGATTTTCATGCTCTAACATGTGTTAACTGCTCCCCTGCCTGTATCATTTAGTGAGTTAACATGTGTTAATCATATACACAGTGTGCGAAGGCGATACGATTTTTGATGAACGGAATTTAGATGGCCCCAATTGGAGTCTTGGAATGACACAAATTGGGGGTGAATTGGACGTGTCACAGGAAATCGGTACGATAGAGCATTAAAGAAACTCAGTATTGATGGGTTAGTAGGAGTCATCTGTAATATACTTATTTGCATTAAACGTGCAGGGTGCACAAGTGGGAAGGTGGATGATATTGCTCGGACAGAAACAGTGCTGGAGCGTTCCGGTGAGCTGAAATACATTCATTTACTGTGAAAAGTGTTGTATTCTTTAATGCGTAACGTGAGTTATTTATTTTATATGTTTTAGGCAATATGGAGGCTACCACAGACTTGAGTATGGTTATAATGGTAGAACCAGTTAGCTCCTATGACCCGGCCCTTGCAATCCACAAAGGGCTAACTGGTCTGGAATTTTGTGGGGGTGATATGAATGAGGTGGAGGACAATATTCCGCTTGCAAACCATGTGCGTATGTTGGCTGAGTTGGGGGCCCATAAAAGGAAGCTCCCTTTCAGAGAAAAAGTGGCAGCGGAACCAAACAGATCACCTTACTATATAAGGTCTGTTGACATGGGGCAGGCAATAACTAAGAAGGAGGCAAATCTGTGGGAGTACATATACGTTGATGAAAGCCCATTGCACTCTTTAAATGGGCATTCTCGTAGGAAGCGGTCAATGGAGGCAAACGTGTAAGTAGAACTGCAACGTGGTTTATTGTTTTATAATAATAGGGTAAACCATGAACCAAGTTCCACACTAGATAATTCGTTATATTTTGATTTTTTCCGCAGGAGGGAACAGGGTTCGTCGTCGGTTGTTGATGTAGATAGTCCGATACACATGGCTGTGTAAGTAGGGGGGTCACCGTACCAAAATTTAGTAAAATAATAAATAACATGTGTTAAAGTATGCAATTTAATTTATAATTTGTACATCTGAAACCAGGGAGTTGCTGTTTAGAAGCCCTACCCATGTAGAAGCGTCTCGGGCTATGTTCAAGAGTTTAAACGTTGGCAATGAGATCTCAGATGGTATTATCGACTGTTGGGCGGAGGTGCTAAACTTCCAAGAGAAACGGAAATCACGGGAGGCTTACAGTAGGCAATTCTTTGGTACCAAAGTTGTGGTGAGTGTCATGTATATAGAGATTACAGTGTGGCGACTTTTTGAGCTTATTAATTTCTCTGTTGTGGTTAAAGTTTCCGTGGATGCTAACAACTGAGGAAGGTGGAGTCGAGGTGCGGATGCACAAGTTTCGGCTTGGAATAAAAGGTGCGGTTAACAGCGGTGAAAATGTTCCTGACTTTCGAAATCACGACATTGTTTTCTTCCCGATATTGGAGCACAAACACTTTTACTTGCTAGTGTTTGAGTTACGCGACCCGGGAATTTATGTCGTTGATAATGACAAAGCCCGCCAAGGTCAGTTGATAGAAGATAGTGTCTACTACCTCCACAAGGACACAGCGTATAAGATCGTAAGTTTCTTATAAACTGACAATTGTTGAACAAATAAGTGTGATAATATTGAGGAACTGCTTTTTTATTGAGCATGGCTTGTATATGTGTATGCAGAAAGATATGTTTGTGCAATATCTTCGGGAGGTTGGGAATCCGCGAGCCGATGACATAGAGTACTGCAACATCCAGCGTATGCCGGTTCCTTGGGCGACCACCGCAAACACAACTGATTGTGGGGTCTTCTTGATGCGGCACATGGAGTGCTACATGGGGAAAAACAAAAGTTTTAACTGTGGGTTCAGCATGAGTGGGGCGAGGAAGATGGCGGAGGTGCGAAAGTTGAGAAAGAGGTATGCTGCGCACATCTTATGTTCGGAGGTGAATGTGCTGCTGCCAAAAATCAAGCAGGATTGCCGAATAGAGTAACACGTGTTAGGGGGGTGAAATGGTAGTTACTGTAGCACCAGTGTGCATTAATTGCGCCAGCTTTGTTTTTGGAAACATGTAATGTACTTTGATGGATTTGGGGATGTTGCTTTAAACTTATTGCGGGGTAGGTGTTTTGTTGGGTATGGCATCGTCACGATGTCTTTTTGGGGATAGACTATCTATATACAATCTGATGTTTAGTAACTTGGTAATTCTATACTCTAAAGAATATTGATGTGTTGTTGGATGTGTTAGAATATTATTAATCTAGTTGATTGACGTAGTTGATAATGTTTTAAATGAGGTTGTTTGAAATTATATAAAGGTACGTGTAACATTATAGAAAATGAGAAAATGCTGCTTCCAAGGGGACCACTCTTTCTAAAAATGTAGTAGGAATATTGGAAATTGGGGAAAGTAGGTGGCAGAAGTCTACAAACATAGGGGTTGGTGTCTATAAAACAACTTTATTGGGAAAGGAACCATTGCTTTTTGGCCCCTTATGGTCACATCAAAGTCAAGTCACAAAGACCTATATTAAATGTACCCAGGGAAAACCTCTATAAGTATTGTAGTGAAGAACCAAAGTCATATTCTGTAATACTTCACCACTTCAGTTAACCATAAACTATTAGCGGTTCCAAAGTGGTGTAATGTGATGGACCCGTGTAAAGGTAAGGTTACGGCTACCCAACCAGGCATGGGGAAGCGGATGCAAAAGGGGAAGGAAGCATGTGAGGGCCAGTACGGGGTGTGCTACGAAAGAAAAGTGTCTCACAAAAATCGAGAAGACGGGAAAACTGGAGTAGCATCTGGTGACGATGCTTCAGAAAGCGGAACCAAAAATGTAACTGATGTAGCTGGTGTGTCGCAAGAAACGTCACGCCGTAGGGAACACGTTGTTCCAGAAGCTGAAAAGTTGAAGGGGCTACCAGATGAGTTGGTTAGGTTGCTGACGGATCCAGACCATGAATTATGTGGTTGCCCGTTGTGTCCATACTCACCCGAAACAATCCAGTCCTGGTGTTACCATGACCCATGGGAGAGTGAGCGCAGCCCCTCTCCTCTGTACTTTCATGATGAGGAATTTCCCACACCATGATGAAAAGCTTGTTAGAGATGGAGGATAACAATGGGTAGTTAGTATGTTGAAAATGGTTGAAGATGTGTTAACCTAATGACCCTATGTTGTAACAAAACGACATACCAATGTCGTTTTGTTGGTATTTTATTATGTTTTTTTTTTTTTTTTTTGGCAATCGGTTGATGTCATTTCTCGTTAGTCCATCAATGTGTTTTAGACGCGGGGGGTGTAACCTATTAGTAGAATGTGTGTTTAAGTTGGCTAGACGTGAAGTTTAATTCTATAACCTGACGTGGTTTAATATATAAGCTGTTTTTGTGTGGTTAACACAGATTGTTTTGATCCTTTCAAGTTAAAAGAACCAAGCATTATGGGGGCTAACATGTGTTAAGCATCTGTTTTTATGCCATTGTAAAAAAAATAAAACACAAAAACACAATTATCAAATGTAACACATTGGAAATGATGATCCACACCCGTGAATGGCACAAAAACCATCTTGTACCTATGAATAAAAAATTGATTTGATGTTAACAATATGTAAAACTTTTTTGGGTTAGGGTTGTATACTTGGGGATCAGGCCTAACACATGTTAATGGGGGGGGGTTGACTAACCTGTTAGTGCTGTAAGTTGCGTCAAACGCGAGGACATCGCCAAAAGCTTTGTAGTTTAGCTTTGAAATCTCATCAGCCCAGAACCTGTTTTTGTGTGGTTAACACAGATTGTTTTGATCCTTTCAAGTTAAAAGAACCAAGCATTATGGGGGCTAACATGTGTTAAGCATCTGTTTTTATGCCATTGTAAAAAAATAAAACACAAAAACACAATTATCAAATGCAGATAATATTAAGATAAGCCCATTAATAGCAAATAGAGGTCCCCAAAGAAGTAGGGCTACAAACACAAAAGTGGCCAAGGCCGGAGAGTTTCTTACAATCCTAATTATGGTTAATGGGATCAAAATAGTTCCACCTTCTTACACACGTAACAGAGAAGAGCAGGATGATGTCAAAAGACTGTTACATGTGTGTAAGAAGGACAAAATGAAGAGAGTCTCCCATGACATAGTACTAGAAAACGACAATAAAGATTTTAATCAGAGGGTGAGTCGCCAGAGGCGGTCTGCCTTTGTTGTTCAGCAGCTGCCTTTGCTGCTTTCATTGCAGCCACCTTAAGGCAGTTGCGTGAGTCGTGGTCGTCGACATACAGACCACAACGCTTGCATAAACGAAGCTGCTTTGGACGTTTTGGTGGTTTTGCCTTTGCCTTCTCACCGGGCCCAGAAATGCAAGTATGAGTACCACATCCTTTGTTGCGTGCAACTTCTGGATTAGCAACTTCGACTGGAATGTTGATTGGCTGTCCAACTATTTCTTCCATTTGACACTCGTTTGATTCATTTTGAATTGTAGACAATGGTTGCTTGGAAAGCACATTAATCTTGAAATCCCTAAGTTGGTCAACCAATTTTGCCAACGAATCCTCATAGGTTCTGGCCACATCAACGCATTCAGTAACGAGGTCGAGGATTTCATTCCGCATAACGGACGGTGCGTGTGGGTTGACTCCGTATCGGCTGGAAATTGAAAAAACCTATTTGGGGAGGGCATCTCGACGCCACCTATCGTTTATGTATTGTGGTGGAATCCTTTCAACATTTTTCAATCGATAGACGCAAAAGACATGGCGACACAGATATCCGATACGTGTGAAATTCCTGCATGAGCAACTGGCGGATTGGTCTATAGTGTTATACGTAACCTGTTTTGAACATAGACAGCAAAAAAGAAAGCCCTTTAGATCTAACATGTGTTAGAGGATGGGTAATAATGAAATTGCCTAACATGTGTTACCTGATAGACGTTTGTGATGTTGTTCCTTTTATCCAAATGAGTGACGTCTATCAGAAGACTGGAATTGCTGGACTCGGTTTGGTTTGTGATGTAGCATAAAAACTTCCCTTTAATTATCTCTTTTTGAACTTGCGCGAAAACAGCGTTTGTGTAAATGGTGAACGCGTGCTGTTCTATCGCTAAATCAGTATTGCCAGTGAACATCGTGGATGAGGTTTTGTACTCCGATACACGTTGACGATATCGTTGGCTGTCTACCCTATTTTCAAAGCACATCATAAATTGTACAAGGGTGTTTGCGCTTGTTGAGTTGACCTTGAAGGCAGCGTCAGAGCTTTCGCAGCGGGAAGTGGTCTTCATTAAGCAACACATGGGCAGTTCCCTGAAGTAGGCTGGTACCCAGAGATGTTTGATGTTGTACATGTCGTTCAACCAGCTGTGGTCTTGAAGCCCAAATGTTTGTAGGAGGTCATTCCAGCGGGACTCAAACGTTTCAGGTTTGATATAAACATTCCAAACCAACCGGTGAATGCAGGACCGAAGATCAGTGTTATCGAGAACGTCGGCAGAGATCTGAAAAAGTTAATAGTTACTAACACGAGTTAGATTAAAAACAGTTTGAGAAGACATATAAAAATTGTGTTATGTTGAATAACACATGTTAAGGGCTAACAAATTAAGCTAACCTTGGAGGGTAGTTTTTTCATTATATGCCACATGCATAGACGGTGTCGTGATTCGGTAAAGACCATAGGAACAGCTTGTAGCATGGATGGGTCTTGATCACTCAGCACGAGAGTTGGTTGAGTACCGTGTGCCTTCAAGAAAGCCTTAAGCAACCACACATAAGATTCAATGGACTCGGTTGATATCAAACCCGCTCCAAATGTAACACATTGGAAATGATGATCCACACCCGTGAATGGCACAAAAACCATCTTGTACCTATGAATAAAAAATTGATTTGATGTTAACAATATGTAAAACTTTTTTGGGTTAGGGTTGTATACTTGGGGATCAGGCCTAACACATGTTAATGGGGGGGGGGGGTTTGACTAACCTGTTAGTGCTGTAAGTTGCGTCAAACGCGAGGACATCGCCAAAAGCTTTGTAGTTTAGCTTTGAAATCTCATCAGCCCAGAATACAGAAGACAACTTTCCATTTGATACAGTGTAATCAAAATAGAAGTTGGGTAGGTTGTCAAAACGCTCACGCAGGCGTTCAAGGAAAACTTGTGCGTCGCGTTCACCAATAAAAATTCGCAACTGGTGGCTAAAGTTTTTAAAATCCACCGGAGTCCCATTGACATTGTGATGCCCTCCTTTTAAAGCTACAAGACATCTATAAGCTCTCATTGGTCCGATACGGTTTAGACTCATATTGTGAATGAATTGTTTTGTGGAGAATGACAGCTTCCGTGATATCTTGCTAAGATCACGGTTGTAACTCTCAACAAGTTCATGATTATGAATATCATTGAAACTCAGAACTGTGTATGAATCATTCGAGATTGAGACTAGTATGCTTGCCTTACAGTCACACCATGTGAAGTTGGTCCTCCGGTGCTTAACAGAAGATTCATCTAGGGTGTCAAAGGTCCTCTTGGGTTGTGGTTTTCCATATTTTGAGCATCGAAGATACTTGTGTGTGGGAATTCCATTCCAGACTTTAGTTTGCCCTTTTTTTACAGAAAAACCTGCTTCAAACGCATAAAGTTCATACATCGAAAGAACATCCGCAAAAGTTGGATAAGATTTCCCACACACTGGTATGAACTTATCAGCGACATTAGGAATCCAGTAACGGGTTCCCTGAGGGGTATCAAAAACAAAGTATGGATTCGATGGCCCTGCATCATAAAACGAAAAAGGTTAGGAATCTGCTATACATGGCATGACAAAAGGTTAGAAATCTGTGATATGAGAATAAAGTGGGCTCCCATGTAATATATACAACCGTCTAACTGGCCGCGTGATGATTCAGCAAACATAGAAGGACCATGAGATGATCCAGAAATAGCAACAGTCATGGCCTGCATATGGGAATCTTGGGATGCTACATGTGAACATTATGGAATATGTTTGAACAGTGCCATATCTGGGGAAGAAAAAAACAAAACCAAAGTATAGAAAAAACAAACCTTCTTCATTATCCATAACCTGGTCATCATTAAACGCGCTGTTCATGAAATTGTTGGATATCACAACATCCGGGGATCTAACAGGGGCTTCAGATGACCGAGAACAATCAACATGCATATAAGTGTATACAGAAGCTTCGAATGGAACAAGTGAACATGGACATGCAGTATAGTTTGGATTATTAGATTAAAAAGTTGTAAAAGACAAAAAAAAAAAACAGGACTTCGTGAACAGTTAAATTACATATATGGACAAACCTGGAGCATTAAATTCCTCATCATTTTGGAAGTCGCTGCAAAAGAACCGGTTGGGGAAACTATGGACCGGCGACATTGATTGTGAGGTTGGTGGATTTGTCTCCATGGATATTAATGGAGAAATGAACAGGGGAGTAGAAGATGACTATGTAGTTCTGTTGAAGAATATATAAAATGAGAAATTGTAAAAGAAATATGGGGGTGGGTGCATTGTACAAATGAGTTGATGTGCATTAAATGCTGATGTCAATTCAAATGGGGATAATATCTTGCCTAACACAAATTACATATATAACCTTCCAGCAAAAAGTAACAAGAAGTGTGGAAGGGCTACGTGGCTAAATGATGGCCACTATTATAGTTTGCTAAGTTTTCTAAGAATATGGGGTTTCTTACTAAGCATTATCCTATATATATATATATATATATAATCATTAAAAAATACATAAACATACAAAATAATTATCAAAATAAAAAACTATCATTCTTCCTCATCTTCGTCGTCTTCGTCGGTTTCGAACCCAAGAGTCGTTGAAACATGATCCATCAAATCAGATCGAAGGTTGTGATGTATATCCCTTGACTTGATCAAAAATTCATTTGCCGCTTTATCTTCGTCTGTTACGTTACCTGGTTGGGGGTCATCGTCATCATAGTAGGTAACGACCGCTCTACCTTCATCCTCCGAAATCATGTTGTGAAGAATGATACATGCGTACATCACGTTTCCAATATGATCCTTGTCCCATAGTCGACAAGGCATTGCCAATATTCGCCACCTTTTCTTCAAAACACCGAATGCTCGCTCTACGTCTTTACGTGCAGCCATCTGGACCCTGTTAAACTTTAATCTCTTTGGATCTGTGGTACCGTGTCTTGTGAACGATTTTACGAAAACCCCCCACTTTGGGTAAATCCCATCAACTAGGTAGTACCCATACACGTACTCAACCCCGTTTACAAAGAAAGTTCCTTTGGGTCCTATACCATTTACCCGATCATTGAAAAGGGGCGAGCGGTTTATGATGGTAATATAATTATGTGAACCTGGCATACCGAAGAACGCATGCCATATCCAAAGATCTTGGGACGCAACCGCTTCAAGCATGATGGCTGGCATCCCGTGAAATCCACTCGTGTGAGCGCCTTGCCATTGGGTAGGACAAAGTTCCCAAGCCCATTTCATGCAATCTAAACTACCTAGCATCCCGGGTAACCCATGATAATCTGCGTGATGTTCCAATATTTGTTGCATGTCACTGAATGAGGGTTTTCTCAAATATCTTTTCCTATAAAGTTCTAGAATACAGGAACAAAAGTTGTGAAGACTTTCTCTAGCTACATGTGCAGACATTTTTAAATAGTCATCCATAATGTCCGAACTATTGTCGTACGCTAACTGCCTAAGTGCGGCCGTGACCTTTTGCCACGTACTAAATCCTAATTTCCCGGTTACATCCGGTTTTTGTTGGAAATAAACATACTTCTCCTCAAGATCTCTAGATATCCTTAAAAATAAGTTTCTACTCATACGAAAACGACGCCTAAACATTTTTTCATCATACTTAGGTTCCGCTGAGAAGTAATCGCTTACCAACAAATTGTTAGCGGTGTGCCTTTCACGAGCGATGTACCTTCTCCTCCGTTTTGGTTGCGGAGTCTCTTCCTCATTGTCTTCGTCTTCCACGATAGCTTTCACCACCGCCGCGATCGTTTGTAGAAATATTTCCGCACCATCGTCAGATGATGATGACGATACACTTGAACTTGAAGAACTCATGGCAAGATTGTGTTTTATGTGTTTGATATTGTGTGAGAAAAATGTTAAATATTGTAAGGTATTTATAAAGGAATTTTTTTTTTAAAAAGCCCCCAACGGCTAGTTTGAATTGGCCATTGAGAGCCCGCCATGTCAGCTTGCTAAACTCGCCCCACGCCTGGCTTGAAACCCAAGCCCCAAAGGCCACGCCCCAACCCAAGCCCACCCGGGGTGGTGGCTTGGGCGTTTTCCCCCAACCCACGCCCCATACCCCATAGTCTTAAGAAGTTAACTAGGAGAGAGGGGGGGGGGGAATCAAGCATTCCAAAATTTGCACACACACAAAACTATATGTATGTATTTTAATTAATTTTAAGCGGCGTTAGTGGGGTTAAACCATTTCCTTGGTGTGCGGTGAAGTGAAAGAGGGTTAAGTAGGTGATGTGGTGCCTACGTGTAGTTAAGGGACATGAAAGTACACCTCATAGCCTTAATGCTTAATTTTGTCAACTGCATATTTCCTTTTACTTAATAAATTATTTCCTAAACTTAGCTAAAAATAACTATTTAAATTACATCCACATAAATCTTAGTGATTGATGAGTTTATATTAAATGTAGATTTTCGAATAGGGCCCAAATTTTTTATCCCACAAAGGGTCAATTTTTTTTATTTTTTTTTTATTTTTTTTTTATTTTTGGAGACGGCCCTGCTACTGCTGCTGCTTTTCTCAATTGCACCGTCACACACATTATTATGGTATTAAAAATTATAGACATTGGGTATATTAAGGGTGGGGGCTTGGAAAAGAAGATGAAGGGAAATGTTTATAACGTTATCTAATGGCGAATTATCTCATTTTTAACGTTTGTGTAGCAAAGTTGAAATGTCTAATATTAAGGCCTTGGTGTACTTTAATCTCATTGGTATTAAAAATAGCATGACAAGTTGAAATATCTAATATTAAGGCCTTGGGTGTACTTTAACGTTTGTGTAGACAAGTTGAAATATCTAATATTAAGGTCTTGGGTGTACTTTAATCTCATTGGTATTAAGTGATGTTAAAACCTCTATTGGTTAAAATGTTAATTTCGGCAAAAAAAGAATAAGATATTAATGTTATTTTTTTATCAATGTTTATTTTTGCTAAACAGTTAATGAAATTGTATTGTTATTTTTTATTTTGTATTTAATTTAATTTTTTTTTTAAATGATGATTGTGGTAGAGTAAAAAGGTTAAACCATATTTAGAACGATAAGTCAGGGGGCATTGGTAACAACTTAAGCAAATTCTACATCATTCTATTCTCGTTAGTCCATACATGAGAGATACTGGGTCATATGGAATACTCTGTCTCAAATGTCACCAACACATATTAGACATTGGATAAGCTTTCTCAAGTGAAAGTAATCCATGAATGGGTGAACTCCTAGGAAGTTTCCACTCGGCAACCAAAAACAAATCCATGAGCTCACTGTGTGCAAAGCAAACAATATTCGTTGGTATGAGAGACCAGGTGGTTACGAATGATATCAGAGTCACTCATGTATCATTCGGGATCGTGGGACAAACCTCATCAATGATCATGAGTCTGTCGGAGGTGTTCATGAGAACACCTTAGGCAAACCCTACATCCTTGAGCAAATGTCACAATGGTTGTATTGGAGAGATACTAAGTTCATAAGGAATATAAGACTTCAAATAAAAACAACGCGTTTTGAGCGTTATGTTATACGTGCTTGAATGAGAGTAGTACTAGGACATATGAGACCTACTATGAAATTTCTACCCAGGCAACCATAAACAAGATATCAAAACCTTCAAAAAAAATTGCTTGATGATAAACAAACCTAACATAATATTCACGAGTTTAAGTTTAGTGTAAATGGACTCGAGCGGTTTCGGCTGAATCTGCAAGCATGTTAAACTAAATGGGTTGTGTTTAAATATGCATGGTGGGTCACCCGTTTAATTTATACCTACTTTTTTAAACGCATTTTATATCAAAACTTAAAAAGATCGAGTATTTTATGTCAATTTTTAAAAAAGACAAAAGAGAAAGAGGTATCAAGCTTTATAGCTTAAACGCAACTATTGAATATGCATTTGTATATTTTATGTAATTACATTAATCTAGAGTATTACTATGAAAACAAATTGGGCCAAACAGGTCGTGGTCGTGTCAACCCATGACTCCATGAGAACTCGTGTCGTGTTGGGGTTCATGTGTTTGACACATTTTTTTTAATTCACATCGTGTTCTGGTTCATGTGTTTGCAACCAGTGGCGAAGCTTGGATTTTTCGGCCGGGGGGGTGAAAACATATATAGCCAAAAATTTCTATAGAACTTGGGGGGGGGGGGGTGAAAACGTATATACCCACAAATTTCTATACGAAAACTACATATATAACACTACTGAGCGAAAAATCCCGGAGGGCGGACGTCCCCCCCCCCCCCCCCATTAAGCTTCGCCCCTGTTTGCAACAATTTTTTAATTCACACCGTGTTCATATTCATGTGTTTGACATGATATCGAGTTCATATCATGTTTATGTCAAACTTTCTGATTCGTATCGGATTTGACTTGCCAACCCGGCCATGGACATGACCCAATTAACACACTTCATACTTAAGTAACTTGTCTAAGTTCATCACAATACTATCCATCATCATTAATACTTGTCAAATAATGACGGTAGATTAATTAATCTTAGTTATTATAATATTAACTAAGATATTCCTACTCCGCGTCACCTTTTTTTTAATTTGAATCTAAAAATTAAAAAAATACGGCCAATCATGTCACCATGTCTATGCACATTCTCACCTTCTCCACACACATATGTATATATACACACATATATTGATATTCCATGACAGAAGTAGCCATCAAATACCCATCTCTATCTACCAAACAACAAACAAAAATTAACAAAATGCTTACTAGATTAATGGCATCAAGCTACATTACATATGTTAGTACCCATTTGAAACAAGCATGGGATATTCTGATCTACCTATGTTTCTTCCAACATTGCTGGCAATCTAAAGTTGCTGCAAATGGCCAAGAGCTTGGTGTGAGCAGGTATCATGGCGATGAGCCAGTCGACTGTGCAATATGCTTGTCGACAATTGAAGACGATGATGAGATTAGAGTGCTGAGATGTGATCATCTGTTCCACAAGGGTTGCTTAGACCGTTGTGTCGAATATAGGCGCACCACATGCCCCTTGTGCCGAGATGTCCTTGCAGGACCTCGAATGGTTTGCGAGCTTGGCCGTGAACTGCTGTGTTTCAGCTTCTGTTCAACAAGTGGATCAACTGATGATGATGGTGATATGTGGTGGATTCGGTGAATGATTTGCAGTATATGATTTTAACTCAAAAACATGGAATATGTCCAGAACGACTAGTATGTAGTGATTTCAGTTTAATTGAAAGATTAGCAACATAACTGTGTTCGTATGTTATTCATGTGAATGGTATGTATAAAAAAACATCAATTACACAAGTTTTAAAATAATAAAAATGGAAAGCATCTAAACCAAACTACAGACATAACAAGCAAGTAGTGATAAGAACTAAGTATTGATCCTAAAGACACGATGGCTCCTAATACTTAATTTTCTGTCAATATCTAACCGATGTAAGAGAGATGGTTTGTAAGGAAACTAAAGAACAACTAGGAACAACTAGAAAAGCCTTAAAGAAGTCAGATGAAGAAAACAAGCTAGTAACAGCAGTTACGGTTCCGGAACAACTATCAGACAATGAGGATAATAAGTGTAAGGCTTGGACCTCATCGTCAAACTTAATATTGACATACATTACGCGAGACAAGATCAAGTTTATGTTATTGATTTGATTTGTTACTGAGCCACCCTCCTTCATCCTAGTATTCACAAATTCTCGAATAAGATAAACCTTACTTGTTGTAGAAGGCTTCTCATACATGTTTGATAGTGCTTCCGTTATACCTCTAGTTAAGGTCTCCGTCTGGATGTTATAGGCAACACTCTTTGACAGAGAAAGCATTGTCACTTCTCTAGCTTTCTTATCCAGCTTCACCCAATTTGCTTGTGTCATACCTTCTGGCTCCTCACCCTCAAGCACTACATCTAAATCTTTCTGAAAAAAGTAGTTCCTCAATCTGCATCTTCCACCAACCAAACGTATTCCCATCAAACAATACTATTATAGCCTTCCGTCTCCAGCCATGGCAATGACGAAACGAAAAAACTAGTTTTGTAGAAATAGAGACAAACACAACAAAATAAGCACACCTCACTTAGCCATTCATGTGCCTCAATAGCACATTTCTTCCCATCGAATGAAGGAGGGTACAAGAAATGAAGGTCTTGTAGTTGCATTCTTTAGAGATTTCTATTTCTATAGCTTTAGTTACTTTAGTATCCTCTGCTTTCTTTTCTTATTGAGGTTCTTCTCGTGGAGTTGGTGTAGGTGTAGTGCTTCCCTCGGATTGCACTGGTCGTTTTGTATTATGGCGTCCGCGTCCCTGTGCATTGGCAAGGATTTGCGCGACTTAGATGGTTGTCCAATTCAATCACGTCATCCCCTATGTTTACGGATTCGCCATGACGAGCAGAGTCAACAAGCGGATAATTCGGTAGGTTAGGTCGACGATTATTGTTAATCCAAGGTTCTGCCAACATTTTTTAAATTTCCAGGAAAAACACTACAATATTTTATTCATTAACATGCAGTTACAATGATTATTTCGCATAGTACAGCGATTTTTCAAATATATCACACTGAAACAGGAAATGGGTACAAAGTGGTAACCGAATAAGAGATCATAGGTTGCAGTTATCACTATAACTAGCGTCTGGTAATTCTGCATCCCTATCTATAAACTACTAATAAAATTATGTAACTTGCTTTAAGCAGGCCTAATCTCAAAGGTTGAAGCCTTGATATTCCTACCGAATACCTAATTCACTAAAACCTTTGGCTCTGATACCAACTGTGACACCTCACTTGATAAGGATGTTTTATAACACAGTTGATAACAAAGAGTGCTTATTTTATTAATAACAACTTACAGTACAAGGTCTAAAAAATGAAATACAACATCTAGTTAGACTAAGCCTAGTCTAATATTACAAAACTTCCCCCTGATTTGGGATATACAATTCTATCCACTATTAAGAGTCTGAGACATTCAGAAACGAGTAAGTACACGTTTGCGAAGATGCGGGATCATATTTTGGGAGAGGGTGCTCGAAGTCGTGGTTCAGGTGAGTATTCGGTTTCCTTGTTGAGCATATAGAGTAGGGGAAGAAAGAATCAGCGAGGAAGTCATAAGGGAAAGGGATTGTGTCTAAGACTCCGAAGGATGTGATATGTTAGGATTGCAAGGAAGTTGGACACCTTAGGAATCTGTGTTCAAAGCATAAGAAAGAAATTAACTCTACAGATGACCACCATCTTGATGATGATGCATTAATCTGTAGTGTGGAGAGCAATGTGGATTCCTAGGTCATGGATTCTGGTGCTTCGTTTCACGCTACCCATAGTAGTGAAGCACTACAGAATCTGTAAGAAGGTGACTTTGGAAAAGTAAGATTGGCGAATGATGAAGTACTTGATGTTATGGGCATGGGTGCCATTGTTTAGAAGACTTCAGTTTGTTCATGGACCTTTAAGAAATGTCAGGGTTGTTCCAGCTCTAAAGAAGCTGTTGATTTATGGCAGCCAGTTAGATGATCAAGGACATGAAGTTAAGTTCGTGAACAGATAGTGTAAGGTTGTTAAAGGAAATATGTTCATGTCTCGTGGAAAGAAAAGATGCTCGTTATACATGGTTAGTATATATTGTCAGAAAGAAATGAAGTCCAGTTCTTGAAGAAAAACAAAGTTGTGTTCACAAAATCTCGAGGATAGAATAGGGTTTACTTTGCAAGAAAGAAACCTAGAGTCACAGGGAAGATTCAAGAAGAACCAGTTTTAAAGGTCAATCCAGTCGGGGAACATCGCGATAGTGGGAGCACAGAACGTGTTTAAGTTACAATGTCAGGGCGACAGCGGGTTAAAAAAAACAACATTCCAGCTGGAAAAGCATCCTAGAGAATTTCTTGCAGGTAATGGAGAGTTTGTGTTCTCGGATTTCTTATGACCCGGTAGTTCGTTTAGGTGGTATCCCGCAGGGATAGAGAACGAGTCACGGGTTGTGATTGATGAGTTGAAGCTCAGTGGAAATTTCAAAGTGCCTTCAGGTTAACTGATGAGAAGGTTGTTGCAAACTAGTAGTAAAGGAAGATTACAAGACGTACAAATGTTGAAGACTACTTGGCTTTGTTTGACCCTCCAAGTGGGAGATTGTTGGCCGATTTGGTGTGGAGGCCCAATCAAGGGAGGGCGGCCGACCTAAGCCTTGGGTCAACCCGCACGCCTTTTTGTTTGGCAGTTAAATTAGAGTTTTAATTTAGCGGTCCCTAATTATCTCTATGTGGGCTTGTCCCTAACTTAGGAATTAAGTTTCCTAACCCTAGAATAGAGTTCTATATAATGATTGTTTAATACTTGTAATTCCTTATCGCCCTGATAATAAAAGAAACCCTAGTTGCAGTACACATAGGTCAGTTGACCGAACCAGTGGCGGACCCAGAATTTTTTTCGTGGGGGTGCGGAAATTTTTTAAAGATTTTAGACCCCTAGCTATAGAAAAAAATCGGTTCATAGCGGGTCGGGTCATGTAAAACAAGTAAAAACAAACAAAGTTTCATAGCGGGTCGAATCAGATCGGGTCGGGTCCATTTCAATTCTCAAACAATCAAACCCTAGTTCCTAACTTCCTATCACATTAACAAACAAAAAAACATCAAAGTTCAAACCATCCCTACTTTTATTTCTCTTAATCATTCAATAAAAGAACAAAAAAACTTATCTATAACATACCTTGTCTTTAATTAGAATAATCCGGCGAAAAAAAGTGGTTCAACCCCTTTCTTCTTGAAAATCGCGGCATAACTTCCCTACTCATTGTTCATTCCTAATCCTATCACATACAAAATAAACAAGGATCTTCAAGTGTTCAACTATAGCCCATGTTCCTTAATTTTCTATTTAAAATTTTGAATTTCAAGCCCTAGTAATTATTATTTGCCAACCAACAATCATATAATCAACAAACATGTTTGCCAACCAAAATTTTGAATTTCAAGCCCTAGTAATTATTATAAGCCCTAGTAAAAAACATGTACCTGTCAGGGGCGGCCTGAATTAACCAGTTTGCAGCCGAAATTTTGCAGTCACCGGCCGGAGTTATGCTGTCGCTGGGCGCTGAAGTGAGGCAGAGGGAGGGCGGGAGTCGCTGGCAAGTGGCAGCGATTTGGGTTTTTTTATTATGTGGACTGGTTTGTTTAACAAAACTAGTAGTTGGGTTGGGTTTGAATGAGTATTAAGTTATTGGGCTTGATGGATTGAATTTAAGTTTATTAAAGGGGGTGTAGGCTAACTTGTTTACATAATTTGATCAGGTTTCAATCCGTGTTCACAATTTTTTTTACATAAATTCCTAACATTTTTAAGGGGTGCGGACGAAAATTTCCAAGGGGTACGGTCTGGATTTTTCGCGAAAAATACCACTAAATTTTTTTTTTCAAGGGGTGCGGCCGCCCACCCACCCCATAACTTGGGTCCGCCCCTGGACCGAACCACTTTAAATCCTCACGTCGTTTATTTTTATTGCTTTCGTGTGTGTGCGCGCTCAATCCTAACACTGTCAAGTGCATTCAAACACAAAACAACTTTTTTCATGGTAAATTTCAAGTTTAGTGGTAACTCCGTTAATACAAGTTGTTTCTAGTTACATAGGAGACAAACGCAAAATCTCTTTTAGGGATACGTTCAAAACATACCTCCGCTTTCTTTCTACCCGTTCTTAACATTCACCTTTTTTCAATGTTAATTGTGTAAGTTTCTTACATACTCGTTTTTCCATTTCGTCAATGTAATTGTATTGTAAGTTTCTTTTTCCATTTCCATTGTATTTTTGCATAAATTGTGAAGGGCATCCTTAGGAAAATGTAGATTGATTTCATAAAATACTGCTTGTTTTTAATTCCACTATATTAAGCAGATTCTAATTGCACTATACTGATACGTATATGATCTCATATTAGGTGCAATCCATGTGACTAAATTTTTGGACAATTTTATTTTACTACAATATATCAATCTAAGAATCTTCTATACACGTAATCACGTAATACGGCTATATAGATCTTTTATGCTTAGAAGTATCATGAACAACAAAATACATAATAAATCATTTGTTCACTTTATATATGTCATATCTTGATCTTGATTACTTAATGTAATCGTCTTACATAATTAAGTTATGTACGTTCACATGTATATTAAATATTAGAAAATGCTTATTATTTATAGTTTTCTAGTCATAGTTATTTTATCTACATAAAATATTACTATATCTTCATCTTTAAGAATGTCTTAGATTATGAAGAAAAAAATTCATATTATATATTAATTTAGAGATCGTTTAATTAATAATAGAGATTCAAAGATTTCTTGCTATATAATAACAACATAAAAAACCTTATAATAAAAATCAGTAGTATCCTTAATGATTGTTGATAAAAAAGAGGATGAAAACTAATTCGGAATAATTTGGTTGACGAAAAATATCATATGATGTGTGTGTGTGTGTGTGTGTGTGTGTGCATGCGTACATCCTGCATTTACAAATTAAGGTTTCCCGTATCATATATATAACCATATATACTTTCACTAGGTTTTATAAGTTAAATCATAATATAAACATAGTCTAACTTAAAATCCTATTTCAGTTACTTACAAAAACTATGTAGGTCTTTGCTTACTACTTTATCCTTAAAAATGGGTACTCCTAATACAATGCACAATACAGAATTACAAGCTCGGTAAACATTTGGATTTTATACATCCGGGGCGTTCAGAGTTTGAGCCTCATGTACGTATGCTTCAAGGTTTGACAACAATCTTACCTTGACCTCTAGATGCCGTTTCACTTAATCGTTTTGTTCATAAAGCCGAATGAATCAGGGGTATAAGAGTCTTTTAAGTTGGGTTTATTTATTTACGGATTTTTTTATTAGTGGAGTCGTATTCTGTGTTAAGATATTGAGTATTTGTTTGATTTCTCATTTGAGTGATTTAGGTTTCTTGTTTTCCAAGATGTTTAGTTAATATAAATAGACTATTAGGGTGGTTGTGATTTTTGTGTTTGGTTTATAATAAAAAGAGTCGAGTGAATCCGTTAAATATCATGTTTTGGTATTTTTGTTTTAATCGACTAGGGCCTTTAATTGGTATCAAGCTTGGTGCCAACGATTTTGAGAGTCATTTTTCAAGAAGGGGAAGCAACCACTTTTTAGTTGCCGGGTTGCAACTATCGTAAGGCCACCCGGGGCGGTGGAACTTTTTGCCAGTGATGGAATTTTTCAACGCGTGGAACAATGCCAAATACCACCGCATGGTTGTAAAACAAGGTTTCCAAGGCCGAGTACTCCCCGAGTAGTCGCTACAAGGTAGGCTACCGAGACGACTTTCTTCGACTCCGCCTAATTACTCGGAGTCGGTCAAATGCGGTCAACATCGGCCAGAATTGGATCTAGTAGGTCAACTCGGACCTATTTTGACTTAAATAATAGAGTTAAATGCTTGGTTGGTCCCTGTGGTTTGCAAAAATTGCAGACTTGGTCCCAATGGTTTACTAATTACACGCGTGGTCCCTGTGGTTTTCAAAAATGCACTCGGTTGGTCCCTAGCCCTAACATCAGTTAAGTCCATGTTAAATGACCAAAATACCCTTGCTTATCATCTTCTTCAACCTGTAACACCACCCTCATCATCTTCTTCAACAACCCCCTTCTCTCTCTCAAACACCAGTAACCATCATCTTTGGCCACCACAACCACCACCTCCGAACACCAATACCCGACCACCACCAGATCCGTCAACCATGGCCGAGTCAGTCCAACTTTCTCTCCTCTAGTCTCTCATTCGTCCCCAAAATTCTCTCAATCCAACTGCAAATTTCTCACAAAATCACAAACTCCAAAACCCAAATCAATCATGGAAGATCGTACCCATAAAGTGTGAACAGAAACTCAAAATGTATAACATTGAGTGAACAGAAACTCAAAATAATGACATACTTCAGCTATGTGTAAGGGCATGTTTGGGTAAGCTTTTTGAAACAACTTATTGACTTATTGGCTTTTTGAAAAGTCATAAGCTCCAAAATGATGTTTGGCAAAGAGGGTGTATGTGAGGGGGAAAAGCCAATAAGTCAATAAGTCCCAAAATCCTGACTTTTCCAAAAAGCCAATAAGCTAATAAGTTGTTTCAAGAAGCTTACCCAAACATGCCCTAAATGGTACATTAATTTCAAGCTAAATTTGATCATGATCTTCCAAAAGGAACTCTTTGCTTCCAACAATCATTTCACAGTTTGAAAATAAGTTCTAATATTTTAATTAAGGTCACCATTATTTGAATCATTACCTTCTTTTTACTAAAAGGGTTGCCAATATTGCTAGTTCCCCCACTATTAACCTGCAACACCAATAACGAATAAATTGAAGATGTAAAATGGAGTCGACAACATAGATCACAAAAAAGTCGAATACCGATGAAGGTGCCATTGTAAGCAGGGCTTGCTCAAGCTTTGTGGAGGCTAAAAGCGAATAAAAATTTGGGGCCCTTTTCCGACTTTCGTTGTTTACAAATTTGGGTCCTTTTGAGCTTATGTCTGAAATTTTTTTAACCTTAAAAACTAAATTGAACAGATAAATTCTAAGCGCGACAATACTTACAAGCTAAATCAAACAAATTAAAACCATTTTCTTCAAACCAAACCTACGAAGAGAACCCACAAACAGATTTTGAGATTGGGGCGGGTTTGTGAAGGTGTCGATGGAGGTGGAGATGGAGGTGGTGGGTTGAAGGTGACGGCGGTGGTGGTGGGTTTATGGCAACGAGGAAGCTCCGGTCGTAGGGAAGGTGGAGGCGGTGGTGCTGGGTCGAAGGGAAGGTGGAGGCGCTGGGTTGCAGGATGTGTGGATGAAGATGTGTGGATGAAGATGAAACCCTAAATTGCAGGTTTGTTTGGGGAAGATGATGTGGTGAAAGGGATAATTTAAATTACAAAGAGAGTTAATAAGCAAGGGTATTTTGGTCATTTAACATGGACTTAACTGAGAAATTTAACTGATGTTAGGGCTAGGGACCAACCGAGTGCATTTTTGAAAACCACAGGGACCACGCGTGTAATTAGTAAACCATTGGGACCAAGTCTGCAATTTTTGCAAACCACAGGGACCAACCAAGCATTTAACTCTAAATAATAATAAAACATAATTTATATGCCTATCATATTAAAGAATGAATATCATTTTCACATATTTTGTTATAAATATTAGTAAATTTGTGTTATTTGACATATATTTAATCTCCAAAGTGTAATTTCTTTATAATTTAACATGTCCGAGTACTCCCCGAGTACTCTCCGCCTAGACCGAGTACTCTCAACTCTCTGATCTATCGACTAGGGAGCGCCTAGCGACTTTTGCAATCATACCGCCACCCCTCATATTCAACGTGTTAACTTTAAAACGCGTTAGATCCGACCGTTTGCATGTTATGTTTAATTAAAAAAAAAAACCTTTAAACAAGTGATGACCATTTCCACTAAAATAGGTTGTGAGTGATGGAATAATGGTTGATGACATGGCGGAACTTGATTGGATGTTGTGAGTGATAAGTGAGTGATGAGTGATGACCACCCCTACCCCCCTAAAAGGTTTCTTGGTGATGAGTAGGAATAGAAGAAGGTTAATCAATATCGGGTTTCAATAGCTTCTTAGCCCTATCCTTGGGCTTATAGCTCAGTGGTTGGGCAATAATGGTGACAGACCCGCCGAGGGGGGTTCGATCCTAAGTCACACTCCGGTTTTAATCCGGCAATTACTTCAGCGAGGCAACGCGTGTGGAGGTAGTACGGTTTCCGGGGGAACGCCGTAACTAAGTCTGACCAACCCAACGCAGTCCCGGTTAAGACAACGTAAGCCTGGGTAGATCTTGGCTAGGGTCGCCGTTTAGGCGGTGTGACATTGGGTCACTCAAAAGAAAGTCACTGCTCAAAAAAAGATAGCCTCTTAGCCCAGACGGAACACATAAGGTGACAAGCCTTTTCTTATTGGCATGTAACAAACCAACGTGCTTGCGGCACTAGTGATCAAGGGGGTTCGATTAGCAACTAAGACAAAAAAACGATGGCTTTTCTTGTTGGTGGTCGCTAGAAGCGGGTGCAGATCGATCAGGAAAAAAATTACTTATTCTTCTAAAAATAAATATTTGTCAAATATTCCCTACTTTTTATTTTATTCCAAACCAAAAAAATAAAAACACGCCCAATCATGTCACCATGTCTATGCACATCCTCACCTTCCCCCACCCCCACCCCACCCCAGATACATACATATATATTGATACTCCAGAATTACGAGTAGCCTTAAAATATAAGAAATTCCAAACCAAAGATTGGACTAGTTTTGGACCAAACGGGACCAAAAGCCATAAACTCATAAACCAAAAACCAGACTGATTATTATCAATTCAGACAATCTGGTCCAGTTTTAGCTCAGCCCTAATAGTATCGATCATATATCGACATCCACGTACCAAATATTTCAACTTCAAAATCCAGCAGAAGATGCACAAATAAGACCATATCCTGTGGCCTTTGGTAGTCGGTGCGGTCCATGAATACCCCTAGCCTTTAGTAGTAGTGGACCAGTGGTCCTAACTGTTCAACACAGGTAAAACTCTTGACAAATGAAACTCTTTCGATTGCACTTATATGTTCAACAAGACAGTATGAAAACAATTGCTCACAAATTAACTGTCAATCACAGGACAAGGAAAGAACATGACCCTACAACCTTTCAAATAAAATTGAGGATAGTGTCAGTACGAAAAGGAAAGACAGAAATACAAATAGACACGAAAAACCCGCAATGTACAAACTCGAATGTTATTTTTTCACCTCAAATGCGAAAATACATGCACATGAAATTTCTTCAATTCATTGTACAACAATGATGGATATTACAAACTCAGCACCATTTGTACAGCTTTTTTCTGAGCCTGTGTCAAACTCTGCAATATGCAAGCGACAAATTGCATATTAAAAATTAAAATAAGTAAATAAAATAAAAATAGTAAAAAATGAAGAATTTTAGTCATGAAACCTGGCAAAGATGATCAAAAAGAGGCCGGTCTCCCTGAGAGAACTCCCGGAAGAAGTTGGTGAGATAATTTGCCAGGTTAATCTGATGAACCAAAAAACGAACTTTTAAAGTAATACTAATAACCAAACTACTTCTGATCAAGTCTAGGGGCGTGAATGAGCCAAGCTACTTGGGATCGACTAGCTAAAAGCTCAAATGGAGCCGAGCTTAGACGAGCTCAAGCCCAAGCTTCATTTATCAAACTCGACTAGGCTCACGAGCATGCTACTTATATAATTTTTTTAATATATATTTCAAAACGTTTTTACATAATAACTATTATTATTTATAAAATATTTATAAATATAAAATAATATCTATCATGTTATATATAATATTTGTAATTATATATATGGGTGGGGATCTTGAGAGATCCACAAGTTATTTGAGAACAAGAAACACTATCAACCAAGTTAAGTTTTAAAAAAAGTGTAACAAGTGAAGTTACAAAAATGTAACATGTTCTCTCTCCTCTGACACAAAAGTGTAACACTCACTGTAAGTCTGTAAGATAATAAGTGTAACAATGAAAACAGACCTTTTTATTCACGAAAATACCCCCGAAAGATTATGTAACATGTTACACGTGGCATGTTTGTGTCCGCCCATCGGGTTTCATGAGTGTTTTTTAACTCATATGGGATTTCTCCATGTAAGGCTATAATTGGCCAATATATATAATATTTATAGCTGTATATAATATAATAATTAAATAAATATAAAAATAATGAAAACTACTTATAAGCGGAGCTAGAGCTTTAATAACAGAGCCCGAAACAAGCCTAGCCAAGCCAAGGCTATAGAAGTATAAATTTTTTTTTGGGTAAAGAAGGCTATAGAAGTATAAAATTTGCAAGATGCAAGAAATTAAACCTCATTGAGGGGGTCAGCAGCACTTAGTAGGTCATCATCATAACCATCATCTTCATCCTGTAAACAAACAATAAAATCATGAAATAACAATGATATAATATATTCATTTTTGGTTTCTTTTGAGCTGCGGACCTCATTGAAAGCCTTTGCAAGGGCATCTAGATAGCCATTTGAAGGCCTACTGTATGATGTAGTACCGGAAGAAGAAAGCAACTCTTGTTCTATTTCAGCATCTCCAGCTTCTACTTCTTCCCAATCACTATCCTGCATGATAAACAATATCATATAATTCTAACAAAATATTAATAAATACAGATAGCAGTGTTATTAACACCAACGGAAATAATACCTGATCATCATCCCCTAAAACCTGTTCTTGTATCTCAAGCAAAACATCTGCCAGTACAGCAAGAATCTATGTTTCCCACATGAAAACAATACGTTTATCAGATTCCATAATCAAACACACACACATACATATATACACATTATATATATAATTATATAGTGGATGGTTCAAATGAGAATAAATTATTTGTAAGAAGAAATTTCAACCAATTGGAATGCTTTATTTTGCTTCATTTAATATTTGTATTTAATATTATTGTATATATTAGTAAACTTACATAGATGATAGATCATTAATTTGTAGTATTCCTATTTAATAGCTAACTACATTAAATTTGTAACTTATTCTCAAAATATGTTTTTTTCAAAAAAAAAATATATTAATTTAGAGTGTAGGATAAATTACGAGGTGTGTAGAATAAATTACGAGCTATGTAGGATAAATTTCGAAATGTGTAGTATAAAATCCGATAACGTATAGGATATGTGTAGGATAATTTTTTTTGTGTGTGGGATAAAATGAAATTGACTAATTAATTAGAGAGAAAATAATTAATGTAAAGAGTTATAAATTATTTAATGTTTTACCATTATACCCTTTTCTTCTTAAATTGATTTTCTTCTCATTCTATCCTCCCCCTATATATATATAGGGGAATTATAGAGAGAAAACTCACTTAAGAAAACTCAAGAAAACCTTATGTAACAAACTTTTTTTTCTAAAAAAGTAGGGAATGTAAGTTACATGTTATCGAACGTTTTGTAAAAAAAAAAAAAAAAAGCGCCGAGTGGTTTTTTTTATAATATTTTTTGAAAATTCAGTGTTTATATATATAGAGAAAGTGTACTGTACAATATTCCTTAACGTACGCTACGTACGCGATGTGAAATCGCATGTTATAAAATAACATGGATGAAATCGCATGTGATACTTTTGATGAAATCGCATGTTGGTTTTTGTAACAATTTCGCATGTGATAATTTTGATGAAATCGCATGTTGGTTTTTTGTAACAATTTCGCATGTGGTAATTTTGATGAAATCGCATGTTAAAAAACCAACATGCGAAATTGTTACAAAAAACCAACATGCGATTTCAATGTGGGATGAAGATCTGACGGCTGAGATGAGCGCGTACATATTGTACGATAAGGGATATTGTACGTTAACCTAACCCTATATATATATATGCGCTAAAAAACTGATTTTTTATAAAAATAATCCCCTCGGCGCTTTTTGGTTTTTTTATTACAAAACGTTCAATAACATGTAACTTAAATTCCCTAATTCTTTTAGAAAAAAAAGATTTGTTACATAAGGTTTTCTTGAGTTTTCTTAACTCAAGTGGGTTTTCTTTCTATCCCTCCCCTATATATATATTACATAACAATCAGTAGATAAGTAAAAACCTTTGCCGGAAGTGGCATCAATGTCCACTGGTCAGGGGAAACTTTGGCCTTTGAACGAGTGGTAATCCCTGCAGAGGACTTCACAAATAAAATAAATAAATAAATAAATAACTTGATTAAAGTTATTAAAGCAATGTTCTAACAGCTTGTAAGACAATAAGTAACAAACCTTAATCAAATGACCTTGGACATTGATGGTTCCAAATTCAACATGTCTGGTTGATAATAATAAAGCCAAAGCTGTCGTTGTGACTTTGATCTGGTAGGCCCCTTGAATTTCCCCTGTACTCAATTACAGTTGCGTTAGGTTTTACAACAATTAACATGATAAACATATACACAATTAAAATGAATAATACTTGCCTTGCTGCTTGGTCCATTCCGACATTACATAATGCAAAGAATTAGGGTAGCCGTCAGCGGGGATCGTGATCAGCAAGTTGATAAATTGTTCAACATGTGGTGAACTCATGTGAACCTGTGGCATTAAAAAAATTTTAAAAAAAATCATCATATATAAAACGTGACTTTAGGTTATATCATATAACATATAATCATACCAGTCGTGCAAAAATAAGAAGTAATGAGCTTCGCAATCCAGCAATTTGGCAGGATTGCATTCGCCTAACGAGTGCAGCAACAAGGTCTCGTATATGTTGTGCCATTTGAGAGGACAGATGTAAAATAAGTTGCAAAATATAGTTCCCGACAAAAAGTGATCCTGAGCTATCTAACTCAGGGTCAAGAAGCCTACCAAAATAGTCAAAATGCCATGTTTCAGGAACAAATTAGAAGAGAGATTAAAAATCTTTTAAGTTAACGAGTTTTAAAACAACGCACACCTTGAAGCAACATCAAGTAAACATCTCATTGTAAAACCGGAATCACCACTCCAGGTGAGTAATTGTTGATTTCCACCAGAGACGAGAGCAGCAAGACATTGAGTTGCATTCTGGTTTAATATGTAAACAAGTAGGATATAAATTATAAAGGAAAGTGAACTAAAAAATGTTCCATAAAAAAATGAAAAACTTTTGAGCCAGATAAAAACCTGCATTTCACCATGGTCGTCACTTTGAAGGACTATACGTACAACTGGATCGAAACAAACTTCGTAAACTGCTTTTACCACATCGATAGGTGCATTCTAATATATCACAGTGAAAACCATTAAGTGGTAGAAATAAACTATAAAGTTTAAACGTTAAAAAGTGGTGAACCGGCATTTAAACTGTATTTATAACTTGCCTTGAGTAACATTGTCAAAAGATCCAATGAACCAGCAACTAAGCCATCAGCCTGCTGTTGAGGCTGAGAAAACAACTCAACTCATGTAAGTAAAATAATTTAAAACTAATTTAGTATGTTTATGAGGGAGTTTGAACAAACGTACTTTGTTGAGGATCGGCCCCACGTATGGCAAAACACGTGAAACAAGAGGATGAACACATCCAGGAGCATCTTTTATTGCCTATGATGAAAATGGAATTGCTAATGGCATATTGGCATCCCTTGTTTAACAAAGATAAATTGCAAAAATTAACCACTTTATTTAACCAAATTACCTCAAGAACATCAAGTGCATCAATGCTTATGAATGGGTCCGAAACATGCAAAGCCCACATGTTAAGTATAATAGGAGAAATTACAGGCTCTATGGACAGTGCAGCTTCATGACCTACGATGAGCATGAAAATGAGATTATTCGCCAAACGGGAAAAAAAATCCACTCAGCTGATATATAATAACATTAACACCAACCTGCCCTCACAGCTGCTTGCAGTGTTTCAAGAACAAGATGCATTGTTTCATCTGATGCCTGCAGAGTGTTGCACGTTTAAAATATACTTATTTCATGTTTAGTAATAAAAAACTAAAAAACAAAATGTCATTATTATTACCTGATTAAGGAGTTCTGTAAGTGATGAAAACAGGGCCATTATATGAGGCTGTGGTATTCCTCTATTTGTATCGGGTAGGAGTTGAGAAAGTGCTCGACATGCACCGACTTTTACAGGTGCAGGCCTGTAAATATAAAATTTAAACCATTAATGGTAATTGAGAATGAATGAAAGGGCAGTTAAGTAAAGAATAACATAGGAGCTTACACATCCATGCCAATCGCTTGGATAGCAGCATAGAGGAAATGATCAATGACACCAGGGTTGATCTGTAAGATGAAAGAAGTATAAACAAGAATGTTCTAAAGAACATAAAAGAAATATACAACATAATCTTTATAGTTACTAGTTACCACTGATGAGAATTTAGCAACTGATGAAAACATACGAGCATAGAGAAAGGGAAATTCATGTACACCTGCAAAACAAATACCGGCCACTTAAAACGTTAGAATATGAAAGAATGAAAGAGAATACAATATAATTAACCAAGATTGTACCGGCTGCCATGTCTTCAGTCAAAGTTTGCTCCAATAGGTTCCCCAAAGTGACTTCAGATGGCCCCGGAACCTGAGAATAAATTTAACAAGATATCATGATTTATTTATGAAAAACTCAAAGAAATCAATAGTTTTAAGTAGACACGACAAAGAAAGTACTAACCTCAACTTCAAGCAATTGTTCTGACACAGAAGACAAAGCAAAAAGAGTAGCCTCCCTCATCTGAATTGTTTATATCCATATAAGTTAGATTCCATCATACAATATCCATAAATTTACTACATTCCCGTAAAGAAAATAAGAATATCAAAACATATACAAATTAATAAGGCGTACCCTCCACCATACAGCAGAGCCGTTAACCCTCTCCTGCTGAGACTCGTCTAATCTTTTTTTAGCAGCATTTAGTATAGCATAAACTCCATCAATCCCACATGAAATTACAATTTCCTCCAACAAAAGAGAACCTGTGAAAATAATAATAGATATAAAATATGTGCTGTACAGTAACTCAAGCGATAACTGTTAACACATGAAGAGAAGAAGATGGCAAAAAAGTAAATCAGATACCGGAAACACGACAACTGTAAGTATTTTCATCTTCATCAGAAACATACTGATTAGCATCCATTGACCAAGCATGGACCTAAAAATGTCCATAATATTATCAAATAATGTTTAGTTAATGAGAGTAAAACACTGCAAAGATATGATACTAGAAAATAAAAGGTTATGTAAGTTACTTGTTGTTCAGTCATCTGCATAAACGCAATTGAATAGTAGACAAGATCTTGAACACTATTTCCAAAAGCCTGAAGAAAAACCTTTTCAGATGAACATCTAAAATGGTAGTTTTCATTTTTCAAATCTTGAGGAAAACAAATTTGAGAAATTACCTTCACAAACTTTTTACTACCAACAATCGTTAGTAGAAACTCAAATAACTGCAAAACCAAAAACCCAAAATGGTTACATTACATCCCAAACAAATGGGATTAAAAAAAAAAGAAACTTCTTACTTGTATTATGAAAGACTCAAGGCTTGTCTCTGAACCATCAGAATCATATCGTCCCTCGTATGCATCTTCAAGCCCTTCGATAGAAGATCTTTCATATACACCAAGAGATGACACAAATGTTTGCCACAATGGAACCAAAACCTCTGTAAACAAATCCATAAGAATTACATATTTACAATTTGTAAACAATAGCAGAAATAAACCAATATTTAACCAAAATGACAAGCTTACCCATGAACTGACTTTCGGCCAGGCTTGGGAAGTTTTGAACAAATTGACTCAAGCATTTTAAAGCCTAAAGATGGAATAGAAGACGACATGTGACGGTATATTTAAGTAGAAGATATGAAAAAAGATCGATATATTCAGATTTAAAAAATAATAATAAATACCTCCATTCTGATGCTCCAATCATCTGGATCCTCAGATTGTACAGGATTTTTAAGAATGGATGAGAATTCAACCATCCAAGATTTGACTAAAGGTAACATCAACGCACTTGTTTCTGTCTAAAAAGTTAAAACCAAATGCAAGAATTTGATTATTTTCATCACATGATGACAGAAAACCAATAAAGGATCAATTCTGACCATCCAAGATTGTAGGAGAGCAGAAAGTACCTTGTACACACCACTCATAACTCCCAGCATAGATGTACAAGAATAAACAATAGAAAGAGCTTTTGTGCGCAACGGTTTGTCATAGATCTGCCATTAATGAGTCCCAAATAAATGAATATATTGACCAAATACTCAAATAGCATATTTCATCTTTGCTATTTGTGGGAATTATTGGGTACGGTTGTTGGTTGTTACATCTTCTATTGCAACCATTGTGTATTCACGGTGATTTTACTTTTACGAAGAGGAAAAAAGGATAGAATAAAACATGACAATAGAGTTGACTGTTGACCTGGGATGATGAAACTATAGCATGCAAGCACGGGAACAAAACTGGTATTATTCTGGGCACTAGTTTATCATCCAAATCAGCACAGATAAGAGCCAAACATTTAAGAGCTCCATTCACTGGACATTGAAAGATTATAATAATTGCATGAGGGGCATATGTTAGAACGCATCATTATTTGTTAACTTAAAGGCCAAATTTCTCTTCGCAAACGCACCAAAGACAGTTTCTCAAGAAATAGAGCATACATGCATCAAACATGAAATTTAGGAACTAAAAAAGTACCTGCATTTGTATTGCTTTGATCATTGATCAACTTCATTAAGAATGATAGCAAGTCCGGCCATTCATCTGGCCAGTCATGGTGTGCAACTGATGCTACGGCCATACCAATAGCAGTGCAAATTTTTCTATGAGGATCATCCAGTGAGAGCAACAGAAGACCACGTATGATTGCCTGATAATGAGAACATGTAATCAGGAATACTGGATGCACTCAACTGAACAATGAAAATTAACAACTAGAAAACTTGTAATAAACTAGATATGATGTAGCATTGTAGCCTAAACAAATAAACCTCATAATAATTCAGCTTTATCTACAAATAACAAAGAAAAGGTACCAAAAGAAAATTTGGTCACAGAAAATGTACATGATTTACTAAAGATATAATATTAGAAGAGGAACTGTATGTTATCATATGTCAGTTTCATAATTTATAGTTCCCATTGTCATTTTAACGACCAGAAATACGTTCATAGTCCTCGTCAGTTATGAAATTGACATCTATTAAATTGCATGTGCCTGACACTTCAGATAGAGAAGTTAAGAAAGAGTGACCTTTTCCTCATTTGAAACAACCGGAGGTTCAAAACCGTCCTCATCCTCCTGCCAATGCTTCTTAACAAACTGTTTTAGAAGAACCGCAGCTAGGTAAAAAATAGTTAAATCTCACAAGAGTAACAATGTGAAAATATTACATGGGAAAACCTAACAATTTTGCTTTTGCTAGCTGAACATAGCTTCTAAACTCATACAACTAATCCAATATAAGAAAAATATACAACTTTATCCACACCGGCAAAAGGATATTTGACGAGATCCTAAAGGAAGCTCTCTGTTAGCAGCAATCTTGGATAAAGCACTTCCAAACCCTACAAAGGATATGCAACAACAGTCAATCCTAAAAGAAATCCAAAAAAACCACAACATTCACACAATAAACAAAATTTGACTAACAAAAAAAAACAAAAACTATAATAAAAAACTTATAAGTGAAAGAACAAACTATTCAACATCATAAGAATCTCACTTTTAAAAAAGTGAAAAACATGTAGAATTACTTCAATAATCCAACTAAAATTATCTAACTAAGTCAAATGCATTCAACTTTGACCAAGAAATCAACCATTTAATTAACAAAAACTATGAAAATTTAAATTAAAGAATATAACTATTTAACATCCCAAGCATCTTCCTTTAAAAAAGTGAAAGACACCTAGAATTGCTTCAATAATCCAATAACACTTATCTAACTAAGTCAAAAAACTTGTGTAAGAAATAACCAATTAATTTTTTTTAAAGAGTAAATTACTTTTTGAGTCCTTGTGCAGTTTTAACCATTTGAGTCCAAAGTCAAAATGTTTAACGCCCGAGTCCCTAAACACTTTTTTTATATCCACCGAGTCCTTTCGAGTCCAAATTTTAACCTTTTGAGTCCATTCTTTTTAACAAAATTGGACTCAAACCGTTATAAAATGAACAAAATTGGATTCAAAACGTTATAAAATAAATGGCTAGCGATTCAAGGCGTTAAACTTGTGGTTAAAACCACTAGGGACTCAAAAAGAATTTACTCAAATAAAAAATTATAAGAATCACTTAACTTAAACAAAATGTAATATTTTTTTTACAATTTCATCAACAAACAGAATCATATCTTCCTTATTTACTAACTTCTAACACTAATTAAACACCAATAGGTCACAATAAAGCATGTGAATATGTTCTCACAGTAACCGAACAATTCACCACAAAAATCAACAGAAATTTGCATCAGCAATCACAAATCACACAAATAATATAAACATATACCAGGTTGAAGAGCCGCTTGATTCAACGACGCTTCAGCGAACGATCGAGCTTGTTGATTAGTGTCAAGTGTAGCATTCAGTGAGTTGATCAACCACTGCTGATCCTGATCGATCAGATTCGCCATACGTAAACGAATTTGAAGAGATTGAAAGTGTGAAATTGAAGAGTGTGTGTGTGAAATGTGTGTGTTCTGTGTGCGTGTGTTTCCCGCTCAATTTGGGGAAATGGGAGAGAATAAGGTGAGTGGTACGAATTTAGGGTTTTATGAAAAGTTAAACTAGTCGGGTCGGGCGAATCATTGTGTTGGATCCGTTTCATCATTTTGTCGGGTCGGGTAGAGACAACGTGTTGGGTCGGGGTTCTTAATCATTGATTAGGGGATTTTTAAATACATATTTTAGGATTGTCTTGTCTTGTCTCCTTAGGACTAATTACAAAAGTGTCCTTGTGATAGTTATAAGGGGGGTATTTCGGTAGACAATGTGGGCTAGCTCATTTGGTAGAGACATATGTGTTTTAAAAGGGATGTTTCATGTTTAGACCAGGACAAAAGAGAATAATTTAGAATTATCGAGGCATGTATTTTTCTTTTTTACAGGCAACGAAGATTTCATTTAGTCAATAAAAACCAATCCAACATAGCAAGGTGCTTGCTACATTAAAATACAATACATTAATTCTAAAAGCTTATATTAGAAAGTCTCCCGTTGCTACAAGTCGTACTCCCAAGCTTTGATCTACTCCAAATCCATTTGTACGTTTTTTCCTTTATCTATTTGATCGTTTTGTATGTGCAGATTTTCTTTCCCTTGAATAGCTTTTCGTTCCTAGCGATCCAAGTACTCCACATCGTTTGTGAGAAAACTATATGAATTACCTTATTCCTGCTCGTTGGTAACCTCATCCCACTCAAACTATCGAAAGTTTCCTTCGTCGCATCCCATTGCAAGTTTGTTGATAACTTTGTCCACCATTGATTTTCTCTCCAAATGTCACTTGCAACCAGCAACAAACCTGCATATGGTCCCATACCTCTTCCGCATTCCTGCACAACACACAAACCACATTACGGTTTGTCAAGCCCCTAGCCGCTAGAAACTTTCCTGGTGGTAACGTCCCTTTCTTCCTTCCTTCGCACGCCACAAGAACATGTTGACCTTAGTTGTGGCACCTGAGAAAAATCTGCAGCAATCTTGATTTCTCACTTCACTCCTTTGTGCTTACTTGTCAAATTTCGGGACGAAATTTCTTTCAAGTTGGGGATGATGTGACAACCCGAACTTTCAAGGTTAGTACTGGTTTGATCTAGTGATCCTAACTTCTCATAACTCTTTCATTCCACGCTCTTGTTATATTAAACTTGTCATATGTGAATTTATTTGGTTATAACTTGGCGTGGTTGGATTCGTTTAAGTGTTGGGTTATCTATAGGAGCCACATATGAAACTGGGCCACCGTATATCACATAGGGCTGCGAGTGTGTCAGGCCACACTCACACACACACACACGTTAGCTTTTTAGACTATCTCGGCCCACTTATGGGGCCGGCCCGAGTTGTCTGTTAATGGGGTTGTTTGATAATTGTTTAAGTCCATACATACACTTAGCCCACTTAAACTTTTATCAACCTTTGGCCCATTTCTTTCTAGCTGGAACCCAAACTGGCCCAAGACACTTGCCGCATGTGTATGTATTCAGGATGCGTATTATCTTTGCATTAAACTCTAATCACCCTCATACCCCTTCCCTAGATCGTGCGGCAGGAGACCCCCACCCCCTTCGAGACAACATCATCTCTGTCGATCGAGTCTTTCGGTTAGTAGATACGTGCTTGTTTTAATTCTTAATTGTTTGTTTTGTTTATGCATGAACTTGGTTAACAGATTTGTATGTGTATATATGATCATGTTAGGGTTAGTTGTTAATGTCTTCTTGCAGATTAAGTTACAGGAAGGGTCTCCATATTTGATCGATGATTATGTGAATGATTGACTTCATGATAAGTGTGATTGTTTAAGTGTGTGTGCTAACTGTTGGGTAATACTTGAAAGATAAATAGGGTTCTTGTGAATCAAAGGAGTGTAACTGTTTGATCGATTATGAATGTTGAATAGTGTGATTGTATGAAATCATGAAATAATTGGTGATAAATTGTAACTGATCTCGTTGAAACCCATACTCTTTCGTCACCCCTTTGACTCGACGAAACACATAGTTATTCGCCATGTGAAGGTGACGACGAAACATGGAATTTCGTCGGGTGGGTTTTTCGCCAGGGCAGTAAGTCAGCAGAACAGTATGCAGTTTATGATGCTATAGGATTATTTGTACATGAAATATTAGTGTGTGCCATGAGTAGAATGTATGAGCGTATCTGTTGGATGATGCCATTTGAATGTGTGAAGTATGATCTTGATTTACATGACGACTAGGTGCATATACATGAGGATATATGATGCTTGAATTAATGTGAACTCGTGCATGATGAGATTTGGGAGGTTGATAATGATGAACTGTTAATATGTTTTGAGGGAATAATGTTGTTTGATCCAAATTGATAGAAGAATTATTAGTAATTATTGTTTGAGATAAATTTGGAAACAATATCAATTAAATATTTGTGTAGCTGACTCCATGATTTCGGCAAATGGTAAACTGATTTGCACACATGCAAGGGTGTCGCACACCCATCCCATATCGTACACTGTATATGGGCCAAACCATCACTTTGGGCCGCACATGCCCACACACACACATGGGCTTGATATTAAATAGGATCTCACACGTTTAAGTGGGCATATCTGGTGGATCACAC
Organism: Helianthus tuberosus; assembly: GCA_030545235.1. NCBI lineage: Eukaryota > Viridiplantae > Streptophyta > Magnoliopsida > Asterales > Asteraceae > Helianthus > Helianthus tuberosus. The sequence goes on from CM060436.1 coordinate 32,112,928, forward strand.
TGTTAAGGCTCATGGTTTCTAAATAAATGGTCATACAAATTAGTTGATATTAGAGAATTAAAACACCAACTAGGTAATATCATGATGTATATTACTACTTGGATTGTGTGATTAACTATCACAGCTTGCATGATAATAAACGTATGATTACATGTTCTTATGGATTGTTATGTGACATGATTCCTCGATACGAGGTGCATGATGTTATGTGATTTATGTGTACGCTACTTGTGCAATGTGTACAAATAATACGTGAATTGTGTGTATACGAGACTGGTTATATTTGATAAACACGGTAGGGTTTGGTTGATTAACTTGGAACAAGTAACGTAACATACCGAGCAATCTAAGGTGAGTTCACTGCTCTTTTTCCAAGCATGCGTCCTGGGGAGGGACATCTGGTAAACGTTTCGGGGAGGAATGTTGGGTTATTGTGATGTTTGTTAATACTCGCATATCTATCAATCAAGTCCCATCTACCGATTGTTGCCGGGGAGGCAATGGGGTATTAGTTAATAGAGCTATTTAGGTCTGGCAACCTCACACCGCACCGGGGAGGTCGGGAGTGAACTAATGATCCCAGTCTTGACCATTGCTTTGATAGAGGCAATGAGGTTTGGGCAAAACAACTTTAAGCCATCAGCGGTAAACGAGTTATTACAACATCGAATATGTGAAATGTTTTAATCTGGTAACTGGTATCTAAACACATTAACAAAACTTTGAACTCACCAGCGTCGTCTGACACACTTGTCTGCATGCTTGCAGGTCTGTAGGTTTATATCATTGGGAGTTGCTGTCTGGGATGCTTGAGTGGTCATGGGTCGAGATACATGGAATCGCAATACCAGCATAGTGGTTTATGTAGACATGGTTTATGAAACACGTAACAAATGAGTTATGCTTCCGCTATATACAATGAATGATATGTAACGTTTGTAACACTTTATGTTAATGAATGAAAGTTTTATTTAAATATAATTATGAGTTCAATGTGATTGGTGGCTTGGATCCTGGTACGTCACACGTCCCGTAGTGTTTCCGTATGTGGTATTTTGGGGGTGTGACATTAGTGCTTACCACTTTATTCCACCAGAATTCATTCGCCATGTTGTTAAGATTTATTGTTCCAACAACGACTTCCATACCTCTCTTATCGTAAACCTGAGTTCCTTGTTATTCCTCCGTACTTATCTTTTCTGTTTGAAGTATTTTGTTGACGAAAGAGGTTACCTAAAGCCTCCATCTCATCTAGTTCTTCCATATTTTTCGGTGTTCTATGCCACTCCTTAATCCATAAAATGCATCAATTACACATACTATAAAAATCATTAACTTTTATCCTTTAGTCTCTAGCTTTTATCCTTTTATTATTTGCCAATTGAAAGATGTGACAATTGTCAAAATTTCAGGTATCCGTACAACTATTAAACCATGATTAGTGCTTAATGACTGTGCTGAATTACAATTAATGACTTGAATTGCTTTCTGATTATTGCCATATACATACATGTGCATCACATATTGCTTAATGTCATATCATTAATGCATGAGAACTTTATTTGACTCAAATAATGCACGAAACACAGTTAACACGGTTATCAGACAAATCAGGAAAATGCTGACGGAGTTCAATACATAGACAGACAATGTGTTGAGACACAGAATGAGCCAAAAACCAAGTATTACACTAGTATAGTGTGTAGGAAAGTAAGGATCACAAAATTGTCTTCCTAGAGATAGTTTAAGTGCCGGAAAGTTCCTAAAACTCACATAAACTGCAGAATTTTGCAGAAAATCAGCAAATTCAACATTTGAACACATTTATATCATGCAGAAATATGCTTAAATGGTCCTGAATGCTTTCCTAAGTGTCGGGAATCGAAACTGTCATAAAAGGGTACATAAAGCACACTAAACTGCATAGTTTAGCACCTTAACGAACCGATAACCAACCGAACAACCGGACACTACCCGAAACACCAAATTTTCACTAGAAGCACTGTTTTAACATTACCAAGCTAGTTATGGTCCCCGAACATCATAACACACTATAAAAATATATAGTAACCAAATCTCTAACTACACACTTGAATTTTAACTAATAACTAACCATCCGTTTAACCCTAGTCTACTACCCCCCCCCCCACCTAGTGGACGGCCAACATGGCCCCCACACTTGTGATTTTCTTTCAATTAAAAACTAGATCATGTTGGTGCTTTTAGAACATATGAACCTTGGGTTAAAGTCTTAAAATGGTTATAAGTATAACCTAAGTGACATAAGACTCATATCCTCACACACTAAAACACACACATCTTCTCCTCTTCCTCCTCTTGTGTTCTCGGCTGAAACCCAACCCACACACACTCACCATCATTCAATTATTCTCATACATTTCAAGCATACTCAAAGGTGTTAGAGGTTGCATAAGGAAGCTAGGAGCTTACGGAAGTTCAAGGACCTTCTTCATTAGTTTTTATCCACTCTATTTCTTCTCTTGATCCTCCCTAGCCTTGAGCTAGTGGTAAGAACATCCGACACTCCATTTTACATCATATCTTAGTGGTTAAAAGAAGATACATAATGATAATCTTGAAGAACATTAAGAAACATGAACTTGAAACAAGAACATAAGCTTGAATACATAAGAAATCTTAATGTTTATGTGTTTTTATGCTTGATGATTGTTGTTTATTCATGTATTTGATGTTGATCATCATATGATCTTGCTAGATCATGATTAAAAACATAATCTAGCAAGATGAGATGATGAAAATGTTGTAGGATTATTGTAGGATCGAATTCGGACCTAAACGAGTCGTGTAGAAGAGTTTATCTCAGTTTGAACGGCGGAAACAGACAAACCGAGTACAATTCAGCGAGAATTCACTTTAATATGTTGATTCTATTAAACTGAATGACGTTTACAATCCGATCAACACTTCGGCAGCACTTCGTGGCTCACCGGAAGAACACACCTCTCTCTTATGTGATTTCGTTTATGTGGCTATTTATAGGTGTGATGATTTCGCTCTTATGTTCATGACACATAAGCGAAATCACCCTCATGCCATATAAACGAAATTACATTTGACATAAAAACGAAATCACTAACTATGACATAAAAACGAAATCAGCTATGTCATATAAACGAAATCACCTAACTAAGCCATAAATGCTTTTTGTCTTATGTGTAATGATGTCATGATGATGTCACTTTGATGATGTCATCATGACATCATGCTTGAATAACTTCGCAACGAACCGAGACTCGACATAAGACGAAGACGACAGATGAATGCACCAACAGACTCCCCCTCAGATGTTGACGAGTCTTAAGTGTCGAGTCTTTGCATCTTCAGTCTTTATCAGTCTTTTTCTTTCTTAGCATATACCAGGATCTTCTCTTTGGCTCTAACCTCGTCAGACTCCCCCTCTCATCATGATGGGATCGCTGTCTGGAATTAGCTATCACCTAGAGATCAATCCCTGGCTTTATCTCTGATCAGCTCATCTCCTGCACAATCTTCTCACAAACTCATAAGTTTTTACTTAAAACAATAAGAAAAACTTATTAGAAATAGTTCCATCAAGTTCAAATTAATGACCCTGATTAACTAATCTCAATTTCTTTCTTAAATCAAAATTTTTCAATTTAATACACACACTCCCAAACCAGTTCATCTTGTTTAGCACTTGGAATTTTGAAAATCAGCTCATCAACATCAGTTGTCGAAAATCTTTTTGAATTTTTCAAAATTTATGCTAAAACACATTAAAATCTTTTTGGGATTTTTAAATAATATGAAATGCAGTAAAGAAATATTTACAAACACTATTTTTGTGAGCTTGCTAAAGAGGATCATATCAGTTTATGAGACACATCACAAGCACCGTTAAGCTTTTAATCGTTTTAAGTTCTAAACGATTCACGTTGATTGACGATATTGTTGTCCACTTAAACTCAAACTAAAAACTTTCAATCTGCTTACCGATACTTTAAGGTATATTAAGATAGCACTAAGTTCTTATGGACCCCACGATCTCAGCATATCCCCTCATCATGCAATACTCTGACTCAAATAATGCCTTTAAACTTTTATCAACTGTGATTTGTGCGAAAACAAAGCAGAATGTTTAAACATTAACAATCAGGTCGATACTTCCGTATACGCAGAGAAAGTCCAATGTTTAAACAAAATAAGAAAATAAAAATAAGTTGAAGTTGTTTAGGCTTTAACCACCAGGTCGATACTCCCGTATACGCAGAGGTGATCCAAAGCTTAAACGAAACACCAAAGAAAATAAAGCAGAACGTTTAGGCAACAACATCCAGGTCGATACTCACGTATACGCAGAGGATGTCCGATGCTTAAACAAAATAAAGAAATAAAACAAGTTTAAATCTTTGCAAAATAAAATACACAATCACAGCGACTTTTCAGCAAAGTTGTGAAAGTTCACAAACTTAACCAGTTTTATGTCTTTCGACAATCAGCGATTACCGAGTAGGCACACAGTCAAGAAGGACAAAACTAAGTACTATGCTTTCAACCATGTTTCCCACTAGAACTAGGCTTTTTCATTTAAGTTTGTATCGTTATCGCAAATCTACTAATCTAGCTGAGCCTATCGTCACATCTTTAGTGAGACCGTTTATCACAGTTTAACTTTACATTTCTTTAGCATGCTGTGACAGTCCAACTGATCTACTATCATTTCCTCTTTTTGACAACAAAACTTATTTTTGCATTTTTCAATGTTTTTGACATTTTCAAATTTTCTAATTTTTTAAAAATTTTTCTCCCCCTAAAATCAAAATAAGTCTCAATTTTGATTTTCTGGGAAAATTTGAAACAAACTGTACAAACTTAACAACATGATGAGAACCACTTCAATTCTCCATTCACTTGGCTTGAACAATCAGAACTCCCCCTGACAACAAACTATTTTCCCATAGTGATTTCAAAACACTTAAGTTTGTTTTAATCAAAATGGTTTTTCCGGAAAATAAGTTTTGTGTGTCTTTTCACAAATTCGAGGATCTTTCATCACTTTGTTTTCTTCAATCACTTGTAAAAACTAACATTTTTAAGATCAATCCTCAAACATCACTTGTAGAAAATCAAGTACAAATTAATGTCCCTGATTTACCACTTGTAAGTTCGAAATATCACAAACGTGAATTTCTCAAGAAATGTGCCGATTCATGTTCCACGCTTACCAACCTGGGAACTCCGGCAAGTCAGGTTTTTCATTTGAACAGATTCACCCAAGCCTGACGGTCCTTGGGTGATTTTGAATTCTTGTTCAACAATGGTGGAAAATTTGCATCATCCATTATTAGACCAGAATTCTCATTTTTTACCTCAACACATGGCTCTTCTGGTTTTACCATACCAGATTCATTGCCTGAATGTGGCTTGTCTGACTTTAATGAGCCAGATTCATCGCCAGGAAGTGAAATCTCCACTTTCTTTTTCTTCTTTCCTTCTTTCGTCCTCAGATTTGTATCTGATGAATGCGTTTTGCTTGATTTGTTGTTCTTTGGTGAGCAGGATGATTTATCAGAGCTTTTATCTGTTTTACCAGTTGTATCCGAGGACAAAATCCTTTCGAGATACTCTCTCGCCTTCTTCCTCTTCTTCCTCAGTCTGTCTTTTTGCCCCTGTGAAAGCTTCACTTTCGGTTCTTGAACTTTCGGTTCTTGAACTTTCGGTTCTTTGGGCTTGACATTGACTGATTTCTTCACCTGCTTCTGAGATTCAGCCCTCGATCTTCTCATTGATCTCATTGAGCAATCTCTAGCAATATGACCAATGATGTTGCAGTTAAAACATCTTCTTGACTCAAAACTCCAACTCTGGCAGTTAACAGCAATGTGTCCTTGATAGCCGCATCGGTAACACACTCTGTTATCGTACCAATCACCATTTTCAGTCCAAACATTCAGATCATAGCACTGTTTGGCTTGGTGATATCCGTCTCTCCTCTTGTAAGCTGGATTTGGCTTTGAAGCACTGTGGTCCGACCTGCACCACTTATTACCAACAATTTTTTAGTTTTGATTTTCTAATTTTTGTGATTTTTTATAATGATTGGATGATTGAACTGGTGAGCTTTTATTATTGTTATAAACATTTTCTGAATTTTTAACTTTTTGTTTCTGTTCCACTTTCTTCTTCAAAGGTTTTTGCATAGAGCATTCACCCTTTTCAGTCGATTGCAGAACAGTTTCTTGAAATTTTTCTTTTAATTTCAAAAATATTTTCTTTTTCTCATTTTCAGCATCAGACTCTGACTCAGATTCGTCTGCTGAATAAAAATCCTCATTTTCATCATCAGTTTTCTCATCACAATCTTCAACTTTGACTTTGTCAAAGTTTGTGACATAGTCACTTATTGGAACGGAATTGATCGGTTTTGGACAGGGGAACACAAATGAAGTCACAAAACCTTTCAATTTCTTTTCAAGCTCATCAATTTTGTTCCTTGAATTCTCAGCTTCATTTTCAAACTGGGATATTCGTTCAAGATGAGACTTGATTGTTTTTTCGTTTTCAATTTTAATGTTTTCAAGAACAGATTTTTCATTTTCCAAAACTTTTAACTGTTCTTGAAATTTTGTTTCATTTGCTTTCATATTTTTGTTCTCCAATTTTATCCAAAAATCTTCATCTTCTGAAGATTTCTTTTTGCTTTCAAAATCCTTTTCTTTCTCTTTCAAAGCCTTGTTTTCTAATGTCAAACTGTTCAAATCATTTAACAGTTTGTCATTTTCAGATTTCAATCTCTCACAATTTTTCTGCAAATCAAAAATATGTTTCTTATCAGCTTTCTTCTCGTCTTTCAAAACTGAAATCTCTTCAGTCTGTTCTTCTCCCACTTGAACACCTTTACTCTTCCTCTTCTTTAATATTGATTTTCCACTTTGACTTTTCTTCTTCTCAGCATTCCTCTCCATCTGTTCTTCAAGTTTCTTAATGAATTGACCAATTGCCAAATCAGAGTATTCTCCAGTTCTTTTTAAATCCAAAAGATATGTACCCCATTCTTGTTGAGGTAAGGAATCGGCTAATTTATCAACCCATTCATCTGGACTTTTCTTAATACCCTTCTCAGACATCGAGCGAACAAGATGGCTATACCTCTCAATGATACCTTTTGTACTTTCTCCTGGACAGCCTGAAAATGAATCAAATTCTTTCGTTAATACATTTATTCTATCAAGTGTTTCTTTTGTCATTTTAAAGAAATTGATATCCATGATTCTTGTAGTTCAAGCGGAATAGCAACCTGTCTTTCAAGCGGAATACCTGAAACAAACAAACGATCAGTTTAAACAAATTATCGATTAATCGAATAAGACTAGTACTCGAACTGGTAATAATTCTGTGTGAACTGAAAGTTGACACACTATGCGTACAGCTTTGACCTGATGTGATTTCAAACCGAGCAATATGAATTTCTTTAACTTTTGGCACAAATCCACTTATCCGACAAACATAAAAAATCACATGCACATTAAATGGTTCTGATCACCTCTTGCAAATGGCACATACGATGCACTTTCCAGAAACTACCTCATTACATGAAACAAATCACATGGGTCGATGACAACTTGGGCTGATCACATGCAATTGTCTGATGAATATAACAAGCCTACAACACTAAGTTTTTAAAATTCTTTGATTGGGCCTTATATGATGACATGTGCCGACAACATTGATTCTAAACAATTCTAATTGGGCCTTAAAGTCCACTACACCGACAATCTTCAATAAATGATCACATGAATTGATATATTTCTTCACATGAGCTATGGATCACTGATTGGGCTGCAGCAACAAATCCAATATTAACAAATTCCAACAAATCTTTAATACCTATTGGACCGTTCAAAATCCATTAAAACGACAAGTATGAAACAACTTTAATCCATCTCGATGAAATCGTTCACATGCACTGTTCTGATTTTTAATGATGACTCTCAATATTTACTTCACAAACTATTGAACCGTAATATATATGTTCAGACAAAGCACATGCAAAAACTGATCCACCGATTCAACCTGTCATTCACATGATTTCTTTTTCAAATCGACTGACAACCTTGTTTAATGATTCACTAAAGCTGGCAATCAACACATGTGATATTCTATTCCCGATGTACTGTCACCCTCGTTTAATGATATACACAACTCGATGTATTTATCACGTGAAAGACAGTTCAAGCGGTTTACACAACTCAATATACTTTCAAATGATGTCAGTTTCAAGTCATCGATGATGTTCACAAAAGCGAAATCACTTGATGTCCCAATAAGCTAAATCAGGAGTCTCTGATGTCCACAAAAACGAAATTAGATGGTCATATGAGCGAAATTAGAAAATGTCCAAATAAGCGGAATCAACTCGGAAGCTAATTTGGTCCATTTTTAAGTTGATTTTAGCTATGAAACTTTCAAGGATTTGTTAACAATCAATTCCGAACACACTGTGAAAGTTTGAACTGATTCTGACCGTAAAAAAATTTTAATTTTCGGAAAAGAATGGTGTAGAAACAGAATTATCGGCTGAATTGTGTAGAACTCTTCTTAACTGGCTCTGATACCAATTGTAGGATCGAATTCGGACCTAAACGAGTCGTGTAGAAGAGTTTATCTCAGTTTGAACGGCGGAAACAGACAAACCGAGTACAATTCAGCGAGAATTCACTTTAATATGTTGATTCTATTAAACTGAATGACGTTTACAATCCGATCAACACTTCGGCAGCACTTCGTGGCTCACCGGAAGAACACACCTCTCTCTTATGTGATTTCGTTTATGTGGCTATTTATAGGTGTGATGATTTCGCTCTTATGTTCATGACACATAAGCGAAATCACCCTCATGCCATATAAACGAAATTACATTTGACATAAAAACGAAATCACTAACTATGACATAAAAACGAAATCAGCTATGTCATATAAACGAAATCACCTAACTAAGCCATAAATGCTTTTTGTCTTATGTGTAATGATGTCATGATGATGTCACTTTGATGATGTCATCATGACATCATGCTTGAATAACTTCGCAACGAACCGAGACTCGACATAAGACGAAGACGACAGATGAATGCACCAACAATTATAGATCATCCTCACATAGAACATGAACTTGAAAGAATATGTGGTTTTCTTGTAAAATAATGATCAAAGTAAGTTGTAATACTTGTAGATCTAAAATTTCATGGATGATTTCTCAAGAAACCAAGTTAAAAATACAAGTTTTACTTAATCTTAGTTCTTAAACAAATAGACCTTATTTTTGGTGGTTAATAAAGTGTAGAAGTATATGTGTAACAAGAAAAATCCATGAAGAAACATTTTTAGAAAATAAGATTGTAAGTTGTAAAGATCTAAATTATTTAAAAATGATGTTTTTAAATAATCATCAACACTTTAAAGGGTAACAAGGCTTACTAAAAACACTAGTAAGTTACTACAAATTTTTATAAATTTTCAAGTTCATGAAGTGGTAGTTTATGTTTGTTTTTGGCAAAATTGGTAAGTATAGATGGTTTATTGTTGATTGTTGATTGATTGTGTTGATTTTACAAAAGAAAATGATATACCTTCAAGGTATGAAAACCTCCATTTTTAGGGGAAACTATGACAAAATTTTTCTAAAAATTAAACACTTAGAAAAATATTTATAAACAAATATTTACAAGAATATTTCAAACCATGAATTTTTACATAAAGTTTGCCATAATTTTTGTTACAAAAATTACAAATATTGGAGGTTGGTTTTTATAAATAAAAGTGACTAAATATGTATTTAGATGGCACCATGTGTGTGATTAAATGTATATAATGTGTATTAGTTATATTATTTTAGGACTGGAAATAATATAACCCATCAATATACAAAAAAAAAATTACAATCCAAAATATTACCAAAATTCCAAGAATATGAATATACAAAGAATACACAAAATACCGGTAAAACCGAACAAGGAATATAACTCACAAAAATATTCCGGGAAATTCATTCACAAGTATATTTTTGGTAAATAATATTTTGGACACCAAGAGGACAAAATGTGATTTTCATAATTATTACAAAGTTATATCATATTTTTTACAAGAAGAAAATATATTATTTTTGGGTGAATAAAAATATGTATTGTCTTTGAAATATTAGAAGATATATATTATTGTTGGAAGAAATATATATTTTTCTCAAACAAAAACGGTGTTAGCGCAGTTATGTATATCGCCTCCGTCAATCAAGTTCATAGCAGAATCTGAAGAATACAAGGCCTAATATTGTAATATTAGATAGAAAAGGGCAAGGTGGCATTTTGGTAATTAATGAGAACTCTCATTAATTCCATGTCCTATATATAGGAACCTTGTGCCTCTAGTTTAGAACTTTTGACATTTGCCACTTTGGAGATCTAGAGTTAGAGAGAGAAGTTAGAGAGAGAAAGTGCTGTGTACGTGATTCAGGTGTTGTACGTTTTCAGATCATTCAATAGAATCACAGATTATCTTACGTCGTGTGTGTTCGGTCACGTTCGTGTACAGATTCCACACGTTACACGAGTCGGTTCGCAATCGTTTCGGAGTAGAAAACCGGTCCTACAAATGGAATATATTATTTTTGGAGAAAAATAAGCATATATATATAATTTCCAAGTTAGACTTGAAAATATATTATTTTTGGAACTTATATGAAAAATACAAATATTTTTGCCAAAGGAAAAATTATAAATAATTTTTCTAAGTAGCATTTATCAAAATATATATTTTGGAAATATATATTAATGTATTTTTACTAGAAATATTATTCCGGAAAAGTTGATACAAAATTAAGTATAAGGATACTTAATAAACACAATAAAAATACGTGTCAAGACAAGACAATGTTGTTATGTTTTTAAACTTATTTAATGGATGACCATCTTGGGTTTTATCATATAGTTGTTGTTATGATTGAATGCAATGATATTAAGCAAGTCACACATAATCACGCTTCCGCAAAAGTCAGGGTGTGACAAAAGATACGGGGAAATCTGACACATAAATTCCCATCATCAATCCACGTATCAGTCCAGATTTGCGCATTTTCTCCCATACCTACATCACTTACTAGGTGATTATTTACTTCAGTACCAAACTTCTAGAACAACAAATCGAATCCGGCTATTACTTTCCACATCTCTCCATTGGACTTTTTAATTTGTACCGTTTTTGCCACTTTAGTGTTGCGGTGTATTGCATGAATAGTTTTAAAACGAGGCAGGTAAATGAATCGAACTTCTAGTGAACTGTTTGGTAGAAAGTTTTTTTCTATCTCCGTTCATTTTCGTTTGTAAACATATGTTAGTGTCCTTTCATTTACTTTTATTTATTTAAGTTTGTTCTTTTACGTTTTTAGTTTATTATGAATATTAATTAAGTAGTGGAATTTCTCCGTCTGTTGCAACGGAAATTCCGTTGACATCGGTTTGGTTCATTGCGGTATTGGTACGACACCAACACTTGGTATATCAACCGTAAAGTTAAAGTCATGATATGTCCAAAAAGATATATACACATGTTTTACATCAATAGAAAACTATAAAATGAATATCAATAACAGTTATGATAGTACCAATACCGGTACAGATGTTCGCCTGAAATCAATGTCATATCGATATTGTTGGAACAATATCAGTTCGGTTCGTCATGACACTGGTACAATATCCCCTATTGCGAATACGTCGTCTATTTTCAGCAAAATTTATAAGTAAAACCATCAAAAAGAGTACTTGTATTGTCAAACCAACTAGTAAACTAGTTTAGTGACCGGTTCAATGACCGATCTGGTTTTAAAACATTGATTTAATAGAATAAAATAAATTATTCATAAAATATCATTAAATTAATAATATCACTATAGAAAAAATATTTCCAAAACTATATGTAACATGCATACATATAAAAATTAACTAATTAAGTATAAGAACATGTGTAGTCGTTAGCTCAATAATGCCCCCACCCTGGGGCGTTTTCTGCCATGTGGCAGTCCAGTCCGTATTTTTCCCGAAGTTTTTGGCGATGCATTTGCGCAACGATCAACGCGTCGCCCTGGAGGTGGTCGATCGGTTTGGACAAAAACTCAATGTCCTTTCCGTTTGCCTCGTCGCTTGCATCTCGTTAAACTTTTTGTTTTCGGCGACCCGTTCTTTCAAATTCCCCAAACGTTGGTGGCCGAGGTCTCGAATGTCTTGGAGACGATGGTTCATCTGCTCGAAATCTTCCTTCAACTCGAGATCGGAAGACGACTCCACCGGTTTTTTCCCGGTTCGCTTATCTTTTCTTCTACCAGGCGGTCGGGCCAACTCTTCTTCAAGTTGCTCGTCAACGTCCACAACAACATTTAGATCGACATTGCGGGCATCGGAAGTCGGTGTTTCAGGGTCAACGGAGGATGACGTTTTTTGACCGTTTAGCTCGACGTCTACTACTCGACTTCATGGTCACTACGCCCGCCCACTTTGGACCTTTTCGTAGTAGTTCCCAACACTTATAGTACGGGAAAACGCATTTCGTTTTCTCGTACTCTTCCATAGTCCTCGGAATGGGTTCATATTTTTATAAATTGTAGAAGTAGTAGATAGAAAGTTTGATGGAGTGTGAATTTTTTTATAAAAAAGTGGATGTCAAGTGGGGATTTTATAGTCTTAAATGGGATTTTTAAAAAATAATTAATTAAAGCAAGTTACCGTTGCAACGGTAAACTCATTCCCCAATGTTACAATTCGGCGTCTTTCAAAAAACGCCAAACACCTTTTTTTTTTGCGAATCACGCCACAAAACGCCGAGGGGGTGGCACCCAGGCGTGTTCCGGCGTTTTTGGTGAATTTTTTTGATAAATAACGCCCGATTACGGGTGGTCTAATGCAAATTATAAACCCTCTAGATATCACATGCATGCTATATTTACTAAAAAATACACACCTCTACACTTCCTCCTTTATTCAGAAGATTGTATTTTTTAATGCTTTTGTATTAAAACCAACAAAGTTTTCAATGGAATGCCATCGGCAATCAATAAAACAGGCGACATAAGAACGTTGTTGGTAAATTCTTCAAGTAATTAGTCGGTGAAGTTGTTGTCGTTGGTCTGTCATTGACACGTAATCAGGAATCTATCGGTGATATTCACTATTCTTAAAACGATAATGTAGTTGTCGTTGATCCGTATGTGATTCGTAAGTAAGTGTTTATGGTTATCCGTCAATTAAGTCTTTATCCACGTCCATAAATGTTGGACTTATTGATAAACCAAAAAAATAAGTAACATTACTTAAAAAATATACTAAAGATCTTGTTAAGGTAACAAATACTAAGAAGAAAAGAATGACGTATCATATATGTTACACATTGAATAGTTGAGTTTGATCTATTAGGTCTATATATCTATACTATATTATAAAGCATTTCCCTAGGGACTTCTTAAAAATTAAGAGGTACAAGTAGAAATGCTTAGTATATCTATACTATATTATAAAGCATTTCCCTAGGGACTTCATAAAAATTAAGATGTACAAGTAGAAATGCTTAGTATACAACACACAATGCGTATATTAATTATGTTTGATGGGTACAATTGTCTTTTTTGCACCCTATTTAATCTAAAGAAACTCAAGAATTAAGAGTTATGTATGAAAACTAATGACATTTAATTCTACAATTACTTTCAACACATTAAATAGAAAACTTATAAAAAACAATTCATAATGCTACATATTTTGATATAATATTTTATGTAATTTATTTTAAACCTAAAACAAAATTTGATTATGAGATTGGCTGTGGTGATAATCTATAATACCTTATTAAGATAACTGGGTTTTTTACCCTTTTCGTAATTTTGCCATACGCACAAATCTTGAAGTGGTCATGGGTCGAGATACATGGAATCGCAATACCAGCATAATGGTTTATGTACACATGGTTTATGAAACACGTAACAAATGAGTTATGCTTCCGCTATATACAATGAATGATATGTAACGTTTGTAACACTTTATGTTAATGAATGAATGTTTTATTTAAATATAATTATGAGTTCAATGTGATTGGTGGCTTGGATCCTGGTACGTCACACGTCCCGCGGTGTTTCCGTATGTGGTATTTTGGGGGTGTGACATTAGTGCTTACCACTTTATTCCACCAGAATTCATTCGCCATGTTGTTAAGATTTATTGTTCCAACAACGACTTCCATACCTCTCTTATCGTAAACCTGAGTTCCTTGTTATTTGTGACAACTTGATACAACACACAATGCGTATATTAATTATGTTTGATGGGTACAATTGTCTTTTTTGCACCCTATTTAATCTAAAGAAACTCAAGAATTAAGAGTTATGTATGAAAACTAATGACATTTAATTCTACAATTACTTTCAACACATTAAATAGAAAACTTATAAAAAACAATTCATAATGCTACATATTTTGATATAATATTTTATGTAATTTATTTTAAACCTAAAACAAAATTTGATTATGAGATTGGCTGTGGTGATAATCTATAATACCTTATTAAGATAACTGGGTTTTTTACCCTTTTCGTAATTTTGCCATACGCACAAATCTTGAAGTGGTCATGGGTCGAGATACATGGAATCGCAATACCAGCATAATGGTTTATGTACACATGGTTTATGAAACACGTAACAAATGAGTTATGCTTCCGCTATATACAATGAATGATATGTAACGTTTGTAACACTTTATGTTAATGAATGAATGTTTTATTTAAATATAATTATGAGTTCAATGTGATTGGTGGCTTGGATCCTGGTACGTCACACGTCCCGCGGTGTTTCCGTATGTGGTATTTTGGGGGTGTGACATTAGTGCTTACCACTCTATTCCACCAGAATTCATTCGCCATGTTGTTAAGATTTATTGTTCCAACAACGACTTCCATACCTCTCTTATCGTAAACCTGAGTTCCTTGTTATTTGTGACAACTTGAGTTTTCGACTTTCACTTTCGTATTTATTGCATGTTGACTTTGTTGACTTTGACTGTTTAGTTGTTTGATTTGTTTAACTTGTAACTGTACGTTGGATTATAAGTGAAATGAATGTTGAATCTCTATGTGATGAATATGTGTGAAGTACTTGATCGTATGAACTTGTTATCTGTTTAAGAGTTTGAATCAACCCGACGAAACAGATTTCTGTTTCGCCATAAGCTTCTCCACGAAACAAGTGTGTGTTTCGTCACACTTCTTCGACGAAACAAAACTGTTTCGCCAAGCCCAGTTACGCCGAAGCCCATCACGGGCCCAGAACGCTAATTCGTGTATATTTACGTGAAACGACTTCTATTTCACACCTTTGGCAAATGTTGAAACCCTAGAACTCTCCTCTGTGTGACGGCAACTCTGTGTACTTCCGAACCCTC
This sequence comes from Helianthus tuberosus, assembly GCA_030545235.1. Classification (NCBI taxonomy): domain Eukaryota; kingdom Viridiplantae; phylum Streptophyta; class Magnoliopsida; order Asterales; family Asteraceae; genus Helianthus; species Helianthus tuberosus. Next base: position 32,128,398 of record CM060436.1, read on the forward strand.
CCGAACGATCAAATCATCCTTACTAATATCTCGGTTAGTGTGATTAGTTCCGTGATTGTCTTTGTTTTGATGATGTTGTTTTCATAAATCTGATCAGGCAATCGAATAGAGTTCTGGTAATGATTACATGTTAGGTTATTGTATTGAATGATGAATTAGATTGTATGGTGTTCGGGAACTGTCGTGTTTGAATGTTGCTAGGGTGATCTGAATACACGATAGCATGCTAATAGGGTTTGTTGATGGGATGTATTATGGTAATCGGTTTGTGGTACTCATAAACTAGGGTTCATGCTAGACGTCAGTGCTGTGATGATCATGTTATGATGATGTTATGTTGATTCTGTGCTAAATGATTTCTGTATGAGTGCTGCTTGATGATGACGGCTGTTAGGGTTTGCTGCATGTAACTGATACACGACGTAACTGATATCTCCACGAAACGGACAATTTGACGAAACGGAACTCGCGGCGAAACAGATTGGGTTTCGCCGAAGGGATCATGGCGAAACAGAATGTGTTTCGCCGAGGGATGTCACGACGAAACGGAAGTGATTCGTCGAAGGGGCTCACGGCGAAACAGAGGGTGTTTCGCCGACTTGGGTAATTTGCACAGCAACCTAGTTAGACTCTGTTAGTAGTTAACTGGATTAACTAACTGCTGTTAGATGATATGCATGACTTGTATGATTTGAATACGTGATCTGTGCCACTTGGTGATTTAATATGCATGCATGAACTTCGTGAATATGAAACTGATTATGTACACGTGCGTACTTTAGGACGTGATTGATTTACTGTGAGCACATACTTAGCATACCGAGCAAACCAAGGTGAGTTCACACTCTTACCAAGGCATGGGATTCCCGGGGTTGGGAATGGGTTTGGATGATTACTTATGCTTGAGTTGTTATTGGAATTACATACCATAGGCCTCGGGAGAGGAAGGTTATTGGTAGATACTGCTAGACTAGTGATACATATACTTCTCTTCGCACACACGCCGGGATTGGCTGCGATAATAGAACTAATCTTTGCACACATGCCTGGAATGGCTGCGAACCATACTTTAAACTTCGCACACATGCCGGGTGGGCTGCGATACAAATATACCTAGTCTAGAAAACATGGGAAACCTCCACAATCTTCGCACACATGTCTAGGAGACTGCGATTCAAGTACATACGATATATGGGTTACTAAACGAACATACGGTTTACAATACAATTACTATAACTGAACAACCAACTGTGAACTCGCTCAACTAGTTGTTGACTCTCTGTTACATGCCTTGCAGGACCATGGGTACTCTTGGAGCTTGCACGGGAGGCGCGGTCGTTGTGGGCACGGATTATGGATTTTATGATAAACTCCTTTATGACATGTCAACTTAATACTTATGTTGGGTTTTTACATTATTGCTTCCGCTACACACTTGTTTATGTTTGGTTTTGAAAACACCTATCGTATTGATGAATGACATTTACTATTTACTTATATGTTCAATATGATTGGTGGCTTGATCCTGGTCAGTTACGCCTCCAAGCGGTGGTACTCCGCGTGTGGATTTTGGGGGTGTGACATTATTCCTCCGTACTTATCTTTTCTGTTTGAAGTATTTTGTTGACGAAAGAGGTTACCTAAAGTCTCCATCTCATCTAGTTCTTCCATATTTTTCGGTGTTCTATGCCACTCCTTAATCCATAAAATGCATCAATTACACATACTATAAAAATCATTAACTTTTATCCTTTAGTCTCTAGCTTTTATCCTTTTATTATTTGCCAATTGAAAGATGTGACAATTGTCAAAATTTCAGGTATCCGTACAACTATTAAACCATGATTAGTGCTTAATGACTGTGCTGAATTACAATTAATGACTTGAATTGCTTTCTGATTATTGCCATATACATACATGTGCATCACATATTGCTTAATGTCATATCATTAATGCATGAGAACTTTATTTGACTCAAATGATGCACGAAACACAGTTAACACGGTTATCAGACAAATCAGGAAAATGCTGACGGAGTTCAATACATAGACAGACATTGTGTTGAGACACAGAATGAGCCAAAAACCAAGTATTACACTAGTATAGTGTGTAGGAAAGTAAGGATCACAAAACTGCCTTCCTAGAGATAGTTTAAGTGCCGGAAAGTGCCTAAAACTCACATAAACTGCAGAATTTTGCAGAAAATCAGCAAATTCAACATTTGAACACATTTATATCATGCAGAAATATGCTTAAATGGTCCTGAATGCTTTCCTAAGTGTCGGGAATCGAAACTGTCATAAAAGGGTACATAAAGCACACTAAACTGCATAGTTTAGCACCTTAACGAACCGATAACCAACCGAACAACCGGACACTACCCGAAACACCAAATTTTCACTAGAAGCACTGTTTTAACATTACCAAGCTAGTTATGGTCCCCGAACATCATAACACACTATAAAAATATATAGTAACCAAATCTCTAACTACATACTTGAATTTTAACTAATAACTAACCATCAGTTTAACCCTAGTCTACTACCCCCCCCCCCACCTAGTGGACGGCCAACATGGCCCCCACACTTGTGATTTTCTTTCAATTAAAAACTAGATCATGTTGGTGCTTTTAGAACATATGAACCTTGGGTTAAAGTCTTAAAATGGTTATAAGTATAACCTAAGTGACATAAGACTCATATCCTCACACACTAAAACACACACATCTTCTCCTCTTCCTCCTCTTGTGTTCTCGGCTGAAACCCAACCCACACACACTCACCATCATTCAATTATTCTCATACATTTCAAGCATACTCAAAGGTGTTAGAGGTTGCATAAGGAAGCTAGGAGCTTACGGAAGTTCAAGGACCTTCTTCATTAGTTTTTATCCACTCTATTTCTTCTCTTGATCCTCCCTAGCCTTGAGCTAGTGGTAAGAACATCCGACACTCCATTTTACATCATATCTTAGTGGTTAAAAGAAGATACATAATGATAATCTTGAAGAACATTAAGAAACATGAACTTGAAACAAGAACATAAGCTTGAATACATAAGAAATCTTAATGTTTATGTGTTTTTATGCTTGATGATTGTTGTTTATTCATGTATTTGATGTTGATCATCATATGATCTTGCTAGATCATGATTAAAAACATAATCTAGCAAGATGAGATGATGAAAATGTTGTAGGATTATTGTAGGATCGAATTCGGACCTAAACGAGTCGTGTAGAAGAGTTTATCTCAGTTTGAACGGCGGAAACAGACAAACCGAGTACAATTCAGCGAGAATTCACTTTAATATGTTGATTCTATTAAACTGAATGACGTTTACAATCCGATCAACACTTCGGCAGCACTTCGTGGCTCACCGGAAGAACACACCTCTCTCTTATGTGATTTCGTTTATGTGGCTATTTATAGGTGTGATGATTTCGCTCTTATGTTCATGACACATAAGCGAAATCACCCTCATGCCATATAAACGAAATTACATTTGACATAAAAACGAAATCACTAACTATGACATAAAAACGAAATCAGCTATGTCATATAAACGAAATCACCTAACTAAGCCATAAATGCTTTTTGTCTTATGTGTAATGATGTCATGATGATGTCACTTTGATGATGTCATCATGACATCATGCTTGAATAACTTCGCAACGAACCGAGACTCGACATAAGACGAAGACGACAGATGAATGCACCAACAATTATAGATCATCCTCACATAGAACATGAACTTGAAAGAATATGTGGTTTTCTTGTAAAATAATGATCAAAGTAAGTTGTAATACTTGTAGATCTAAAATTTCATGGATGATTTCTCAAGAAACCAAGTTAAAAATACAAGTTTTACTTAATCTTAGTTCTTAAACAAATAGACCTTATTTTTGGTGGTTAATAAAGTGTAGAAGTATATGTGTAACAAGAAAAATCCATGAAGAAACATTTTTAGAAAATAAGATTGTAAGTTGTAAAGATCTAAATTATTTAAAAATGATGTTTTTAAATAATCATCAACACTTTAAAGGGTAACAAGGCTTACTAAAAACACTAGTAAGTTACTACAAATTTTTATAAATTTTCAAGTTCATGAAGTGGTAGTTTATGTTTGTTTTTGGCAAAATTGGTAAGTATAGATGGTTTATTGTTGATTGATTGTGTTGATTTTACAAAAGAAAATGATATACCTTCAAGGTATGGAAACCTCCATTTTTAGGGGAAACTATGACAAAATTTTTCTAAAAATTAAACACTTAGAAAAATATTTATAAACAAATATTTACAAGAATATTTCAAACCATGAATTTTTACATAAAGTTTGCCATAATTTTTGTTACAAATATTGGATGTTGGTTTTTATAAATAAAAGTGACTAAATATGTATTTAGATGGCACCATGTGTGTGATTAAATGTATATAATGTGTATTAGTTATATTATTTTAGGACTGGAAATAATATAACCCATCAATATACAAAAAAAAAAATTACAATCCAAAATATTACCAAAATTCCAAGAATATGAATATACAAAGAATACACAAAATACCGGTAAAACCGAACAAGGAATATAACTCACAAAAATATTCCGGGAAATTCATTCACAAGTATATTTTTGGTAAATAATATTTTGGACACCAAGAGGACAAAATGTGATTTTCATAATTATTACAAAGTTATATCATATTTTTTACAAGAAGAAAATATATTATTTTTGGGTGAATAAAAATATGTATTGTCTTTGAAATATTAGAAGATATATATTATTGTTGGAAGAAATATATATTTTTCTCAAACAAAAACGGTGTTAGCGCTGTTATGTATATCGCCTCCGTCAATCAAGTTCATAGCAGAATCTGAAGAATACAAGGCCTAATATTGTAATATTAGATAGAAAAGGGCAAGGTGGCATTTTGGTAATTAATGAGAACTCTCATTAATTCCATGGCCTATATATAGGAACCTTGTGCCTCTAGTTTAGAACTTTTGACATTTGCCACTTTGGAGATCTAGAGTTAGAGAGAGAAGTTAGAGAGAGAAAGTGTTGTGTACGTGATTCAGGTGTTGTACGTTTTCAGATCATTCAATAGAATCACAGATTATATTACGTCGTGTGTGTTCGGTCACGTTCGTGTACAGATTCCACACGTTACACGAGTCGGTTCGCAATCGTTTCGGAGTAGAAAACCGGTCCTACAAATGGAATATATTATTTTTGGAGAAAAATAAGCATATATATATAATTTCCAAGTTAGACTTGAAAATATATTATTTTTGGAACTTATATGAAAAATACAAATATTTTTGCCAAAGGAAAAATTATAAATAATTTTTCTAAGTAGCATTTATCAAAATATATATTTTGGAAATATATATTAATGTATTTTTACTAGAAATATTATTCCGGAAAAGTTGATACAAAATTAAGTATAAGGATACTTAATAAACACAATAAAAATACGTATTCTCGTACGTATAAATACGCTCCGGAATACGACACCAATACTTGGCAAAATATATAAGTATGAATACACCCATCCCTGGGAAGGATATACATGTATAAATACATAAAAGTTAACAAGTTAAATTATATTGTTTAACTATTATTCCAAGAATTTAATAAATATAATTTAAGTGAAAATATTTATTATTTTGACAAATAATTTAACTTGGAATAATATTGAAGACACAAGAAAGTAACTCAAAGACACTAATTTATACTAAGTCAAGGCACAACCCGCTAGGCTAATAAACCATAGTACGTTGTAGGTAGTCGTGCACGCGAGTTAGCAGCTTTGGGTTACGACCAGATACGAAGAACGTAAGACAGTGAGTTCATGTTTCCCCCTTTTTGTTTAACTGTTTTCGTTTTATAACTTCGGGGGTGAAATACATGTTACAAATGATTACGATTACAAATGGTTAACTAAGAAATGAACTGTTAGATCATGTGAATGAGTAGGCGTTAACTTGAGACCATTAATCCTTTATAAGGACCGAGGGGCATGAGTGATAGATCTATTTGGGTGTTACGAGCCCCACCCATGGGTCCGCAAGTTGACCGCATGTGGTAACTATGTCGTTCCAGCCGTGAGGCCCGTTATGAAATACGCAAAGGATTGAGCCTTCCTACACCGTTGCACACATGTTAATGGCCTTGCAAACCATTAATTGATCTGTTCATATTCTCTTTCATACCAGGATTTACAAACATACATACATACTTTCACTGATTCAAAGGTTTATTTGTGCACACAAAACAAACACATGAACTCGCTCAACTTTTGTTGATGTTTTCAAACTACATGTATTTCAGGGAATTAAAGGTGGATCTGGCAGGGCGTTTGAAGGTTTCGAGTTATGATATACCTTCAAGGTATGGAAACCTCCATTTTTAGGGGAAACTATGACAAAATTTTTCTAAAAATTAAACACTTAGAAAAATATTTATAAACAAATATTTACAAGAATATTTCAAACTACTGGTACTCTCGAAGGCATCGCGCTGACTTGGTGGAAAGCACAAGTTCAGATGCTAGGGTTGGCAGTTGCTAACGCCATACCCTGGAACGATTTCAAGGAGTTGATCAAAGAGGAATACTGTAGCCGTGATGACATTCATAAGCTGGAGGTAGAATTTTACAATTTGCAAATGACGGGATCGGAAATTGAAGCGTACACTAAAAGGTCCAACGAGTTGGCTATACTGTGTCCTACTATTGTAGACCCTCCGATCAAGCGTATTGAGTTGTATCTCAAGGGTCTAGTGCCGGAGATTCAAAGTCACGTAACCTCAGCGAATCTTGGCACCATTCAACAGATCATCAAGTTAGTTCATCGCCTCACCGACAAGGCAGTGGAACAGAACAGGCTGCCTAAACGTATCAGCGCTACCACTTCAGCTACTCCTGCTACTCCTAGTGACAATAAGCGGAAATGGGAGGGGGATTCCAGCAGGGGTTCAGCTACCGTTCAGTCTCAAGCACAGCAGCAACGCAAGACTAATGATTACCAGAGTCCGAGCCAGCAATCTTCTGGTGGTCAGGGGCAGGGTGGATATCGGGGATTCACCCACTGTGTAACAAGTGCAACAGACACCACAGTGGTCAGTGTCGCAAGGGCCACTGTCAGAGATGTCTCAAGATAGGTCATGAAGCTAAAGATTGCAGGAGCTCAAGGCCTGCGAATCAGAACCAGCAACAGCAGCCACCAGCTCCACGAAACCAGCAACAACAACAACAACAGTGAGGCAACAGGGGATGCTTTCAATGTGGGGCTGAAGGCCACTTCAAGCGGGACTGCCCCCAGTTAAACCAGAATCAGAATAACAACAACAATAATCAGGGCAATGGGAACAACAATGGGGGAAACAACAACAACAATGGTGCTAGGGGGCGTGCATTTGTGATTGGTCAGGGTGATGCAAGGAACGATCCTAATGTGGTTATGGGTAAGTTTCTTCTCGACGACTTTTATGTTACTGTATTATTTGATTCGGGTGCGGATACCAGTTATATGTCTCTGAAAGTTAGTCAAATGCTTAAACGCGCACCAACACTTTTGAACACCAAACATGTCGTAGAACTAGCTAACGGTAAAAGTCTAGAGGCCACACACGTAGTTCAGGGTTGTAATCTTATCCTCGCTGGTCAGACTTTCTCTATCGACCTCATTCCTATAACTCTGGGTAGTTCCGATATCGTCATTGGTATGGATTGGTTATCCTAACAATAAGCAGAGATCCTATGCAAGGAGAAGATCATTCGTATTCCCCGTACTGGAAAAGAACCTCTTGAAGTTCAAGGCGACAAGAGTGGTGTCGTGAGTGGCATCATCTCCTTCTTGAAGGCTCAGAAGTGTTTGCGAAAGGGCCACACAGCTGTTTTAGCACTCGTTACAGATACATCTACGAAAGAGAAGAAGATTGAGGATATTCCAGTAGTACGCGACTTTCCTCAAGTGTTTCCTGAAGATTTACCTGGGTTACCGCCTCATCGTCAGGTCGAATTTCAGATTGAGCTAGCTCCAGGAGCAGCACCCATAGCTCGAGCACCTTATCGCTTAGCTCCAACTGAACTGGAAGAACTGTCTAAGCAATTGCAAGAACTCTTGGGAAAGGGTTTCATACGTCCTAGTTCTTCGCCCTGGGGATTTCCAGTATTGTTTGTGAAGAAGAAAGACGGTACCTTCCGCATGTGCATCGATTACCGCGAACTAAACAAGGTGACCGTGAAGAATCGCTATCCTCTTCCACGCATCGATGACTTATTCGACCAGTTGCAAGGGTCGAGCCATTACTCGAAGATTGATCTGAGGTCAGGTTACCATCAACTAAGAGTCCGGGATGAGGACGTCTCAAAAACAACATTCAGAACTCGCTACGGCCATTACGAGTTTTTGGTCATGCCATTCGGGTTAACGAACGCGCCTGCGGTTTTCATGGATCTTATGAACAGGGTGTGCAAACCTTATCTTGACAAGTTTGTTATTGTTTTCATCGACGACATCCTGATTTATTCGAAGAGTCGGGAGGAACATGAGCAACATTTACGACTTATTCTGGAACTCCTTCGAACGGAACAGCTGTACGCCAAGTTTTCAAAATGCGACTTCTGGCTTCGTGAAGTCCACTTTCTAGGCCACGTGGTGAACAAATATGGGATTCATGTCGATCCATCCAAGGTAGATTCGATCAAGAACTGGCCTGCACCTCGCACACCAACTGAAATACGCCAATTTTTGGGTTTGGCGGGCTATTATAGAAGGTTCATCAAAGACTTCTCAAAGATTGCACAGCCGCTTACACTACTGACACAGAAAGGTGTTGCTTACCGTTGGGGTAATACACAGGAAACAACGTTTCAGCACTTAAAGGATAGACTTTGTAGCACACCTATCCTCTCATTGCCTGAAGGCACGGACGATTTTGTAGTCTACTGCGACGCATCTATCCAAGGTCTTGGATGTGTGTTGATGCAGCGGGATAAAGTCATTGCTTATGCTTCGCGCCAACTTAAGATTCACGAACGGAATTACACTACACATGATTTAGAGCTGGGAGCTGTTGTTTTTGCGCTCAAGATATGGCGACATTACCTGTATGGCACTAAGTGCACCATCTACACCGATCACAGAAGTCTCGAACATATCTTCAAGCAGAAAGAGTTGAACATGCGACAACGTCGATGGGTCGAGTTACTGAACGATTACGAATGTGCTATAAAGTACCATCCGGGCAAAGCCAATGTGGTGGCCGACGCCCTCAGTCGAAAGGATACTACACCTAGGCGTATACGAGCGTTGCAACTCACTATTCAGTCTGGTCTTCCTGCACAGATACGAGATGCTCAGGTAGAAGCATTGAAACCAGAAAACGTCAGGGCTGAAGCCCTACGTGGCTCAAGACAACGGTTAGAACAAAAGGCAGACGACGCCTACTATGTAACAGGACGCATCTGGGTCCCACTCTATGGCAACTTACGCGAGCTTATAATGGATGAAGCTCATAAGTCTCGCTACTCAGTACATCCTGGTTCGGATAAGATGTACCACGACCTCAGAACTACATATTGGTGGCCTAGCATGAAAGCTCACATAGCCACTTACGTTAGCAAGTGTTTGACTTGTGCGAGAGTCAAAGCGGAATATCAGAAACCTTCAGGCCCACTCCAACAACCTGAGATACCACAATGGAAATGGGAACAAATTTCCATGGATTTTGTTACTGGCCTGCCTAGATCTCAGCGTGGAAATGATACTATTTGGGTGATCGTGGATCGACTCACAAAGTCTGCTCACTTCTTGGCTATCAAGGAAACGGATAAGTTCTCCACTCTAGCAGACGTATACCTTAAGGAAGTTGTCTCGAGGCACGGGGTGCCCACCTCTATTATCTCTGATCGTGACGCACGTTTCACTTCAGAACTTTGGCAAGCGATGCACAAATATTTCGGCTCACGATTAGACATGAGCACAGCTTATCACCCTCAGACAGATGGGCAATCTGAGCGCACTATTCAAACTCTAGAAGACATGCTTCGGGCGTGCGTAATTGACTTTGGCAATGGCTGGGAAAAACATCTGCCACTTGTGGAATTTTCGTACAATAACAGCTACCACACCAGCATTAAAGCTGCTCCATTTGAGGCATTGTACGGGCGTAAATGCCGATCACCTCTTTGTTGGGCAGAGGTGGGTGACAGTCAGATCACAGGTCCAGAAATGGTAGTTGATACTACTGAAAAGATTGCTCAAATACGACAACGCATGGCAGCAGCTCGTGACCGTCAGAAAGCATACGTAGATAAAGACAGGAAACTACTCGAGTTCCAGGTTGGGGATCGAGTGCTACTAAAAGTTTCACCCTGGAAGGGTGTGGTTCATTTTGGAAAACGAGGCAAGCTCAATCCGCGATATGTCAGACCATTCGAAATCATTGAGAAAATAGGCAAAGTGGCCTACAGACTGAACTTACCAGCTGAACTCAGTGCAGTTCACAACGTCTTTCACGTGTCGAATCTGAAGAAGTGTCTGTCAGATGAGACCCTCATAGTTCCTTTGAAGGAGCTCACTATCGACGAGCAGTTACATTTCGTCAAGGAACCTGTTGAAATCACGGACCGGGATGTTAAGGTCCTCAAGAACACTAGAATACCTCTTGTTCGAGTTCGTTGGAACTCCCGTCGTGGCCCAGAGTTCACCTGGGAACGAGAAGATCAAATGAAACTCAAGTATCCCCAGTTATTCGAAAACAGTGCAACCACTACTGAGGCCGAAGCTACTACAGAATTTCGGGACGAAATTCCAAATCAACGGGGGAATGATGTGACACCCCAGGAAAACCAGTAAACGATACAACTTACCTAGCTTCCTCAGTAACCGCATGCTAAATTTCGGGACGGAACTTCTTTCAAGTTGGGGATAATGTGACAACTCGAGTTTCCGACTTTCACTTTCGTATTTATTGCATGTTGACTTTGACTGTTTAGTTGTCTGATTTGTTTAACTTGTAACTGTACGTTGGATTATAAGTGAAATGAATGTTGAATCTCTATGTGATGAATATGTGTGAAGTACTTGATCGTATGAACTTGTTATCTGTTTAAGAGTTTGAATCAACTCGACGAAACAGATTTCTGTTTCGCCATAAGCTTCTCCACGAAACAAGTGTGTGTTTCGTCACACTTCTTCGACGAAACAAAACTGTTTCGCCAAGCCCAGTTACGCCGAAGCCCATCACGGGCCCAGAACGCTAATTCGTGTATATTTACGTGAAACGACTTCTATTTCACACCTTTGGCAAAAGTTGAAACCCTAGAACTCTCCTCTGTGTGACGGCAGCTCTGTGTACTTCCGAACCCTCCCGAACGATCAAATCATCCTTACTAATATCTCGGTTAGTGTGATTAGTTCCGTGATTGTCTTTGTTTTGATGATGTTGTTTTCATAAATCTGATCAGGCAATAGAATAGAGTTCTGGTAATGATTACATGTTAGGTTATTGTATTGAATGATGAATTAGATTGTATGGTGTTCGGGAACTGTCGTGTTTGAATGTTGCTAGGGTGATCTGAATACACGATAGCATGCTAATAGGGTTTGTTGATGTGATGTATTATGGTAATCAGTTTGTGGTACTCATAAACTAGGGTTCATGCTAGACGTCAGTGCTGTGATGATCATGTTATGATGATGTTATGTTGATTCTGTGCTAAATGATTTCTGTATGAGTGCTGCTTGATGATGACGGCTGTTAGGGTTTGCTGCATGTAACTGATACACGACGTAACTGATATCTCCACGAAACGGACAATTTGACGAAACGGAACTCGCGGCGAAACAAATTGTGTTTCGCCGAAGGGATCATGGCGAAACAGAATGTGTTTCGCCGAGGGATGTCACGACGAAACAGAAGTGATTCGTCGAAGGGGCTCACGGCGAAACAGAGGGTGTTTCGCCGACTTGGGTAATTTGCACAGCAACCTAGTTAGACTCCGTTAGTAGTTAACTGGATTAACTAACTGCTGTTAGATGATATGCATGACTTGTATGATTTGAATACGTGATCTGTGCCACTTGGTGATTTAATATGCATGCATGAACTTCGTGAATATGAAACTGATTATGTACACGTGCGTACTTTAGGACGTGATTGATTTACTGTGAGCACATACTTAGCATACCGAGCAAACCAAGGTGAGTTCACACTCTTACCAAGGCATGGGATTCCCGGGGTTGGGAATGGGTTTGGATGATTACTTATGCTTGAGTTGTTATTGGAATTACATACCATAGGCCTCGGGAGAGGAAGGTTATTGGTAGATACTGCTAGACTAGTGATACATATACTTCTCTTCGCACACACGCCGGGATTGGCTGCGATAATAGAACTAATCTTCGCACACATGCCTGGAATGGCTGCGAACCATACTTTAAACTTCGCACACATGCCGGGTGGGCTGCGATACAAATATACCTAGTCTAGAAAACATGGGAAACCCCCACAATCTTCGCACACATGTCTAGGAGACTGCGATTCAAGTACATACGATATATGGGTTACTAAACGAACATACGGTTTACAATACAATTACTATAACTGAACAACCAACTGTGAACTCGCTCAACTAGTTGTTGACTCTCTGTTACATGCCTTGCAGGACCATAGGTACTCTTGGAGCTTGCACGGGAGGCGCGGTCGTTGTGGGCACGGATTATGGATTTTATGATAAACTCCTTTATGACATGTCAACTTAATACTTATGTTGGGTTTTTACATTATTGCTTCCGCTACACACTTGTTTATGTTTGGTTTTGAAAACACCTATCGTATTGATGAATGACATTTACTATTTACTTATATGTTCAATATGATTGGTGGCTTGATCCTGGTCAGTTACGCCTCCAAGCGGTGGTACTCCGCGTGTGGATTTTGGGGGTGTGACATTATTCCTCCGTACTTATCTTTTCTGTTTGAAGTATTTTGTTGACGAAAGAGGTTACCTAAAGGCTCCATCTCATCTAGTTCTTCCATATTTTTCGGTGTTCTATGCCACTCCTTAATCCATAAAATGCATCAATTACACATACTATAAAAATCATTAAATTTTATCCTTTAGTCTCTAGCTTTTATCCTTTTATTATTTGCCAATTGAAAGATGTGACAATTGTCAAAATTTCAGGTATCCGTACAACTATTAAACCATGATTAGTGCTTAATGACTGTGCTGAATTACAATTAATGACTTGAATTGCTTTCTGATTATTGCCATATACATACATGTGCATCACATATTGCTTAATGTCATATCATTAATGCATGAGAACTTTATTTGACTCAAATGATGCACGAAACACAGTTAACACGGTTATCAGACAAATCAGGAAAATGCTGACGGAGTTCAATACATAGACAGACAATGTGTTGAGACACAGAATGAGCCAAAAACCAAGTATTACACTAGTATAGTGTGTAGGAAAGTAAGGATCACAAAACTGCCTTCCTAGAGATAGTTTAAGTGCCGGAAAGTGCCTAAAACTCACATAAACTGCAGAATTTTGCAGAAAATCAGCAAATTCAACATTTGAACACATTTATATCATGCAGAAATATGCCTAAATGGTCCTGAATGCTTTCCTAAGTGTCGGGAATCGAAACTGTCATAAAAGGGTACATAAAGCACACTAAACTGCATAGTTTAGCACCTTAACGAACCGATAACCAACCGAACAACCGGACACTACCCGAAACACCAAATTTTCACTAGAAGCACTGTTTTAACTTTACCAAGCTAGTTATGGTCCCCGAACATCATAACACACTATAAAAATATATAGTAACCAAATCTCTAACTACATACTTGAATTTTAACTAATAACTAACCATCAGTTTAACCCTAGTCTACTACCCCCCCCCACCTAGTGGACGGCCAACATGGCCCCCACACTTGTGATTTTCTTTCAATTAAAAACTAGATCATGTTGGTGCTTTTAGAACATATGAACCTTGGGTTAAAGTCTTAAAATGGTTATAAGTATAACCTAAGTGACATAAGACTCATATCCTCACACACTAAAACACACACATCTTCTCCTCTTCCTCCTCTTGTGTTCTCGGCTGAAACCCAACCCACACGCACTCACCATCATTCAATTATTCTCATACATTTCAAGCATACTCAAAGGTGTTAGAGGTTGCATAAGGAAGCTAGGAGCTTACGGAAGTTCAAGGACCTTCTTCATTAGTTTTTATCCACTCTATTTCTTCTCTTGATCCTCCCTAGCCTTGAGCTAGTGGTAAGAACATCCGACACTCCATTTTACATCATATCTTAGTGGTTAAAAGAAGATACATAATGATAATCTTGAAGAACATTAAGAAACATGAACTTGAAACAAGAACATAAGCTTGAATACATAAGAAATCTTAATGTTTATGTGTTTTTATGCTTGATGATTGTTGTTTATTCATGTATTTGATGTTGATCATCATATGATCTTGCTAGATCATGATTAAAAACATAATCTAGCAAGATGAGAGGATGAAAATGTTGTAGGATTATAGATCATCCTCACATAGAACATGAACTTGAAAGAATATGTGGTTTTCTTGTAAAATAATGATCAAAGTAAGTTGTAATACTTGTAGATCTAAAATTTCATGGATGATTTCTCAAGAAACCAAGTTAAAAATACAAGTTTTACTTAATCTTAGTTCTTAAACAAATAGACCTTATTTTTGGTGGTTAATAAAGTGTAGAAGTATATGTGTAACAAGAAAAATCCATGAAGAAACATTTTTAGAAAATAAGATTGTAAGTTGTAAAGATCTAAATTATTTAAAAATGATGTTTTTAAAGAATCATCAACACTTTAAAGGGTAACAAGGCTTACTAAAAACACTAGTAAGTTACTACAAATTTTTATAAATTTTCAAGTTCATGAAGTGGTAGTTTATGTTTGTTTTTGGCAAAATTGGTAAGTATAGATGGTTTATTGTTGATTGTTGATTGATTGTGTTGATTTTACAAAAGAAAATGATATACCTTCAAGGTATGGAAACCTCCATTTTTAGGGGAAACTATGACAAAATTTTTCTAAAAATTAAACACTTAGAAAAATATTTATAAACAAATATTTACAAGAATATTTCAAACCATGAATTTTTACATAAAGTTTGCCATAATTTTTGTTACAAAAATTACAAATATTGGAGGTTGGTTTTTATAAATAAAAGTGACTAAATATGTATTTAGATGGCACCATGTGTGTGATTAAATGTATATAATGTGTATTAGTTATATTATTTTAGGACTGGAAATAATATAACCCATCAATATACAAAAAAAAATTACAATCCAAAATATTACCAAAATTCCAAGAATATGAATATACAAAGAATACCCAAAATACCGGTAAAACCGAACAAGGAATATAACTCACAAAAATATTCCGGGAAATTCATTCACAAGTATATTTTTGGTAAATAATATTTTGGACACCAAGAGGACAAAATGTGATTTTCATAATTATTACAAAGTTATATCATATTTTTTACAAGAAGAAAATATATTATTTTTGGGTGAATAAAAATATGTATTGTCTTTGAAATATTAGAAGATATATATTATTGTTGGAAGAAATATATATTTTTCTCAAACAAAAACGGTGTTAGCGCAGTTATGTATATCGCCTCCGTCAATCAAGTTCATAGCAGAATCTGAAGAATACAAGGCCTAATATTGTAATATTAGATAGAAAAGGGCAAGGTGGCATTTTGGTAATTAATGAGAACTCTCATTAATTCCATGGCCTATATATAGGAACCTTGTGCCTCTAGTTTAGAACTTTTGACATTTGCCACTTTGGAGATCTAGAGTTAGAGAGAGAAGTTAGAGAGAGAAAGTGCTGTGTACGTGATTCAGGTGTTGTACGTTTTCAGATCATTCAATAGAATCACAGATTATCTTACGTCGTGTGTGTTCGGTCACGTTCGTGTACAGATTCCACACGTTACACGAGTCGGTTCGCAATCGTTTCGGAGTAGAAAACCGGTCCTACAAATGGAATATATTATTTTTGGAGAAAAATAAGCATATATATATAATTTCCAAGTTAGACTTGAAAATATATTATTTTTGGAACTTATATGAAAAATACAAATATTTTTGCCAAAGGAAAAATTATAAATAATTTTTCTAAGTAGCATTTATCAAAATATATATTTTGGAAATATATATTAATGTATTTTTACTAGAAATATTATTCCGGAAAAGTTGATACAAAATTAAGTATAAGGATACTTAATAAACACAATAAAAATACGTGTCAAGACAAGACAATGTTGTTATGATTTTAAACTTATTTAATGGATGACCATCTTGGGTTTTATCATATAGTTGTTGTTATGATTGAATGCAATGATATTAAGCAAGTCACACATAATCACGCTTCCGCAAAAGTCAGGGTGTGACAAAAGATACGGGGAAATCTGACACATAAATTCCCATCATCAATCCACGTATCAGTCCAGATTTGCGCATTTTCTCCCATACCTACATCACTTACTAGGTGATTATTTACTTCAGTACCAAACTTCTAGAACAACAAATCGAATCCGGCTATTACTTTCCACATCTCTCCATTGGACTTTTTAATTTGTACCGTTTTTGCCACTTTAGTGTTGCGGTGTATTGCATGAATAGTTTTAAAACGAGGCAGGTAAATGAATCGAACTTCTAGTGAACTGTTTGGTAGAAAGTTTTTTTCTATCTCCGTTCATTTTCGTTTGTAAACATATGTTAGTGTCCTTTCATTTACTTTTATTTATTTAAGTTTGTTCTTTTACGTTTTTAGTTTATTAATAATATTAATTAAGTAGTGGTATTTCTCCGTCTGTTGCAACGGAAATTCCGTTGACATCGGTTTGGTTCATTGCGGTATTGGTACGACACCAACACTTGGTATATCAACCGTAAAGTTAAAGTCATGATATGTCCAAAAAGATATATACACATGTTTTACATCAATAGAAAACTATAAAATGAATATCAATAACAGTTATGATAGTACCAATACCGGTACAGATGTTCGCCTGAAATCAATGTCATATCGATATTGTTGGAACAATATCAGTTCGGTTCGTCACGACACTGGTACAATATCCCCTATTGCGAATACGTCGTCTATTTTCAGCAAAATTTATAAGTAAAACCATCAAAAAGAGTACTTGTATTGTCAAACCAACTAGTAAACTAGTTTAGTGACCGGTTCAATGACCGATCTGGTTTTAAAACATTGATTTAATAGAATAAAATAAATTATTCATAAAATATCATTAAATTAATAATATCACTATAGAAAAAATATTTCCAAAACTATATGTAACATGCATACATATAAAAATTAACTAATTAAGTATAAGAACATGTGTAGTCGTTAGCTCAATAATGCCCCCACCCTGGGGCGTTTTCTGCCATGTGGCAGTCCAGTCCGTATTTTTCCCGAAGTTTTTGGCGATGCATTTGCGCAACGATCAACGCGTCGCCTTGGAGGTGGTCGATCGGTTTGGACAAAAACTCAATGTCCTTTCCGTTTGCCTCGTCGCTTGCATCTCGTTAAACTTTTTGTTTTCGGCGACCCGTTCTTTCAAATTCCCCAAACGTTGGTGGCCGAGGTCTCGAATGTCTTGGAGACGATGGTTCATCTGCTCGAAATCTTCCTTCAACTCGAGATCGGAAGACGACTCCACCGGTTTTTTCCCGGTTCGCTTATCTTTTCTTCTACCATGCGGTCGGGCCAACTCTTCTTCAAGTTGCTCGTCAACGTCCACAACAACATTTAGATCGACATTGCGGGCATCGGAAGTCGGTGTTTCAGGGTCAACGGAGGATGACGTTTTTTTGACCGTTTAGCTCGACGTCTACTACTCGACTTCATGGTCACTACGCCCGCCCACTTTGGACCTTTTCGTAGTAGTTCCCAACACTTATAGTACGGGAAAACGCATTTCGTTTTCTCGTACTCTTCCATAGTCCTCGGAATGGGTTCATATTTTTATAAATTGTAGAAGTAGTAGATAGAAAGTTTGATGGAGTGTGAATTTTTTTATAAAAAAGTGGATGTCAAGTGGGGATTTTATAGTCTTAAATGGGATTTAAAAAAAATAATTAATTAAAGCAAGTTACCGTTGCAACGGTAAACTCATTCCCCAATGTTACAATTCGGCGTCTTTCAAAAAACGCCAAACACCTTTTTTTTTGCGAATCACGCCACAAAACGCCGAGGGGGTGGCACCCAGGCGTGTTCCGGCGTTTTTGGTGAATTTTTTTGATAAATAACGCCCGATTACGGGTGGTCTAATGCAAATTATAAACCCTCTAGATATCACATGCATGCTATATTTACTAAAAAATACACACCTCTACACTTCCTCCTTTATTCAGAAGATTGTATTTTTTAATGCTTTTGTATTAAAACCAACAAAGTTTTCAATGGAATGCCATCGGCAATCAATAAAACAGGCGACATAAGAACGTTGTTGGTAAATTCTTCAAGTAATTAGTCGGTGAAGTTGTTGTCGTTGGTCTGTCATTGACACGTAATCAGGAATCTATCGGTGATATTCACTATTCTTAAAACGATAATGTAGTTGTCGTTGATCCGTATGTGATTCGTAAGTAAGTGTTTATGGTTATCCGTCAATTAAGTCTTTATCCACGTCCATAAATGTTGGACTTATTGATAAACCAAAAAAATAAGTAACATTACTTAAAAAAATATACTAAAGATCTTGTTAAGGTAAAAAATACTAAGAAGAAAAGAATGACGTATCATATATGTTACACATTGAATAGTTGAGTTTGATCTATTAGGTCTATATATCTATACTATATTATAAAGCATTTCCCTAGGGACTTCTTAAAAATTAAGAGGTACAAGTAGAAATGCTTAGTATATCTATACTATATTATAAAGCATTTCCCTAGGGACTTCATAAAAATTAAGAGGTACAAGTAGAAATGCTTAGTATACAACACACAATGCGTATATTAATTATGTTTGAGGGGTACAATTGTCTTTTTTGCACCCTATTTAATCTAAAGAAACTCAAGAATTAAGAGTTATGTATGAAAACTAATGACATTTAATTCTACAATTACTTTCAACACATTAAATAGAAAACTTATAAAAAACAATTCATAATGCTACATATTTTGATATAATATTTTATGTAATTTATTTTAAACCTAAAACAAAATTTGATTATGAGATTGGCTGTGGTGATAATCTATAATACCTTATTAAGATAACTGGGTTTTTTACCCTTTTCGTAATTTTGCCATACGCACAAATCTTGAAGTGGTCATGGGTCGAGATACATGGAATCACAATACCAGCATAATGGTTTATGTACACATGGTTTATGAAACACGTAACAAATGAGTTATGCTTCCGCTATATACAATGAATGATATGTAACGTTTGTAACACTTTATGTTAATGAATGAATGTTTTATTTAAATATAATTATGAGTTCAATGTGATTGGTGGCTTGGATCCTGGTACGTCACACGTCCCGCGGTGTTTCCGTATGTGGTATTTTGGGGGTGTGACATTAGTGCTTACCACTTTATTCCACCAGAATTCATTCACCATGTTGTTAAGATTTATTGTTCCAACAACGACTTCCATACCTCTCTTATCGTAAACCTGAGTTCCTTGTTATTTGTGACAACTCGAGTTTTCGACTTTCACTTTCGTATTTATTGCATGTTGACTTTGACTGTTTAGTTGTTTGATTTGTTTAACTTGTAACTGTACGTTGGATTATAAGTGAAATGAATGTTGAATCTCTATGTGATGAATATGTGTGAAGTACTTGATCGTATGAACTTGTTATCTGTTTAAGAGTTTGAATCAACCCGACGAAACAGATTTCTGTTTCGCCATAAGCTTCTCCACGAAACAAGTGTGTGTTTCGTCACACTTCTTCGACGAAACAAAACTGTTTCGCCAAGCCCAGTTACGCCGAAGCCCATCACGGGCCCAGAACGCTAATTCGTGTATATTTACGTGAAACGACTTCTATTTCACACCTTTGGAAAAAGTTGAAACCCTAGAACTCTCCTCTGTGTGACGGCAACTCTGTGTACTTCCGAACCCTCCCGAACGATCAAATCATCCTTACTAATATCTCGGTTAGTGTGATTAGTTCCGTGATTGTCTTTGTTTTGATGATGTTGTTTTCATAAATCTGATCAGGCAATCGAATAGAGTTCTGGTAATGATTACATGTTAGGTTATTGTATTGAATGATGAATTAGATTGTATGGTGTTCGGGAACTGTCATGTTTGAATGTTGCTAGGGTGATCTGAATACACGAAAGCATGCTAATAGGGTTTGTTGATGGGATGTATTATGGTAATCGGTTTGTGGTACTCATAAACTAGGGTTCATGCTAGACGTCAGTGCTGTGATGATCATGTTATGATGATGTTATGTTGATTCTGTGCTAAATGATTTCTGTATGAGTGCTGCTTGATGATGACGGCTGTTAGGGTTTGCTGCATGTAACTGATACACGACGTAACTGATATCTCCACGAAACGGACAATTTGACGAAACGGAACTCGCGGCGAAACAGATTGGGTTTCGCCGAAGGGATCATGGCGAAACAGAATGTGTTTCGCCGAGGGATGTCACGACGAAACGGAAGTGATTCGTCGAAGGGGCTCACGGCGAAACAGAGGGTGTTTCGCCGACTTGGGTAATTTGCACAGCAACCTAGTTAGACTCTGTTAGTAGTTAACTGGATTAACTAACTGCTGTTAGATGATATGCATGACTTGTATGATTTGAATACGTGATCTGTGCCACTTGGTGATTTAATATGCATGCATGAACTTCGTGAATATGAAACTGATTATGTACACGTGCGTACTTTAGGACGTGATTGATTTACTGTGAGCACATACTTAGCATACCGAGCAAACCAAGGTGAGTTCACACTCTTACCAAGGCATGGGATTCCCGGGGTTGGGAATGGGTTTGGATGATTACTTATGCTTGAGTTGTTATTGGAATTACATACCATAGGCCTCGGGAGAGGAAGGTTATTGGTAGATACTGCTAGACTAGTGATACATATACTTCTCTTCGCACACACGCCGGGATTGGCTGCGATAATAGAACTAATCTTTGCACACATGCCTGGAATGGCTGCGAACCATACTTTAAACTTCGCACACATGCCGGGTGGGCTGCGATACAAATATACCTAGTCTAGAAAACATGGGAAACCTCCACAATCTTCGCACACATGTCTAGGAGACTGCGATTCAAGTACATACGATATATGGGTTACTAAACGAACATACGGTTTACAATACAATTACTATAACTGAACAACCAACTGTGAACTCGCTCAACTAGTTGTTGACTCTCTGTTACATGCCTTGCAGGACCATAGGTACTCTTGGAGCTTGCACGGGAGGCGCGGTCGTTGTGGGCACGGATTATGGATTTTATGATAAACTCCTTTATGACATGTCAACTTAATACTTATGTTGGGTTTTTACATTATTGCTTCCGCTACACACTTGTTTATGTTTGGTTTTGAAAACACCTATCGTATTGATGAATGACATTTACTATTTACTTATATGTTCAATATGATTGGTGGCTTGATCCTGGTCAGTTACGCCTCCAAGCGGTGGTACTCCGCGTGTGGATTTTGGGGGTGTGACATTATTCCTCCATACTTATCTTTTCTGTTTGAAGTATTTTGTTGACGAAAGAGGTTACCTAAAGTCTCCATCTCATCTAGTTCTTCCATATTTTTCGGTGTTCTATGCCACTCCTTAATCCATAAAATGCATCAATTACACATACTATAAAAATCATTAACTTTTATCCTTTAGTCTCTAGCTTTTATCCTTTTATTATTTTCCAATTGAAAGATGTGACAATTGTCAAAATTTCAGGTATCCGTACAACTATTAAACCATGATTAGTGCTTAATGACTGTGCTGAATTACAATTAATGACTTGAATTGCTTTCTGATTATTGCCATATACATACATGTGCATCACATATTGCTTAATGTCATATCATTAATGTATGAGAACTTTATTTGACTCAAATGATGCACGAAACACAGTTAACACGGTTATCAGACAAATCAGGAAAATGCTGACGGAGTTCAATACATAGACAGACATTGTGTTGAGACACAGAATGAGCCAAAAACCAAGTATTACACTAGTATAGTGTGTAGGAAAGTAAGGATCACAAAACTGCCTTCCTAGAGATAGTTTAAGTGCCGGAAAGTGCCTAAAACTCACATAAACTGCAGAATTTTGCAGAAAATCAGCAAATTCAACATTTGAACACATTTATATCATGCAGAAATATGCTTAAATGGTCCTGAATGCTTTCCTAAGTGTCGGGAATCGAAACTGTCATAAAAGGGTACATAAAGCACACTAAACTGCATAGTTTAGCACCTTAACGAACCGATAACCAACCGAACAACCGGACACTACCCGAAACACCAAATTTTCACTAGAAGCACTGTTTTAACATTACCAAGCTAGTTATGGTCCCCGAACATCATAACACACTATAAAAATATATAGTAACCAAATCTCTAACTACATACTTGAATTTTAACTAATAACTAACCATCAGTTTAACCCTAGTCTACTACCCCCCCCCCCACCTAGTGGACGGCCAACATGGCCCCCACACTTGTGATTTTCTTTCAATTAAAAACTAGATCATGTTGGTGCTTTTAGAACATATGAACCTTGGGTTAAAGTCTTAAAATGGTTATAAGTATAACCTAAGTGACATAAGACTCATATCCTCACACACTAAAACACACACATCTTCTCCTCTTCCTCCTCTTGTGTTCTTGGCTGAAACCCAACCCACACGCACTCACCATCATTCAATTATTCTCATACATTTCAAGCATACTCAAAGGTGTTAGAGGTTGCATAAGGAAGCTAGGAGCTTACGGAAGTTCAAGGACCTTCTTCATTAGTTTTTATCCACTCTATTTCTTCTCTTGATCCTCCCTAGCCTTGAGCTAGTGGTAAGAACATCCGACACTCCATTTTACATCATATCTTAGTGGTTAAAAGAAGATACATAATGATAATCTTGAAGAACATTAAGAAACATGAACTTGAAACAAGAACATAAGCTTGAATACATAAGAAATCTTAATGTTTATGTGTTTTTATGCTTGATGATTGTTGTTTATTCATGTATTTGATGTTGATCATCATATGATCTTGCTAGATCATGATTAAAAACATAATCTAGCAAGATGAGAGGATGAAAATGTTGTAGGATTATAGATCATCCTCACATAGAACATGAACTTGAAAGAATATGTGGTTTTCTTGTAAAATAATGATCAAAGTAAGTTGTAATACTTGTAGATCTAAAATTTCATGGATGATTTCTCAAGAAACCAAGTTAAAAATACAAGTTTTACTTAATCTTAGTTCTTAAACAAATAGACCTTATTTTTGGTGGTTAATAAAGTGTAGAAGTATATGTGTAACAAGAAAAATCCATGAAGAAACATTTTTAGAAAATAAGATTGTAAGTTGTAAAGATCTAAATTATTTAAAAATGATGTTTTTAAAGAATCATCAACACTTTAAAGGGTAACAAGGCTTACTAAAAACACTAGTAAGTTACTACAAATTTTTATAAATTTTCAAGTTCATGAAGTGGTAGTTTATGTTTGTTTTTGGCAAAATTGGTAAGTATAGATGGTTTATTGTTGATTGTTGATTGATTGTGTTGATTTTACAAAAGAAAATGATATACCTTCAAGGTATGGAAACCTCCATTTTTAGGGGAAACTATGACAAAATTTTTCTAAAAATTAAACACTTAGAAAAATATTTATAAACAAATATTTACAAGAATATTTCAAACCATGAATTTTTACATAAAGTTTGCCATAATTTTTGTTACAAAAATTACAAATATTGGAGGTTGGTTTTTATAAATAAAAGTGACTAAATATGTATTTAGATGGCACCATGTGTGTGATTAAATGTATATAATGTGTATTAGTTATATTATTTTAGGACTGGAAATAATATAACCCATCAATATACAAAAAAAAAAAATTACAATCCAAAATATTACCAAAATTCCAAGAATATGAATATACAAAGAATACACAAAATACCGGTAAAACCGAACAAGGAATATAACTCACAAAAATATTCCGGGAAATTCATTCACAAGTATATTTTTGGTAAATAATATTTTGGACACCAAGAGGACAAAATGTGATTTTCATAATTATTACAAAGTTATATCATATTTTTTACAAGAAGAAAATATATTATTTTTGGGTGAATAAAAATATGTATTGTCTTTGAAATATTAGAAGATATATATTATTGTTGGAAGAAATATATATTTTTCTCAAACAAAAACGGTGTTAGCGCAGTTATGTATATCGCCTCCGTCAATCAAGTTCATAGCAGAATCTGAAGAATACAAGGCCTAATATTGTAATATTAGATAGAAAAGGGCAAGGTGGCATTTTGGTAATTAATGAGAACTCTCATTAATTCCATGGCCTATATATAGGAACCTTGTGCCTCTAGTTTAGAACTTTTGACATTTGCCACTTTGGAGATCTAGAGTTAGAGAGAGAAGTTAGAGAGAGAAAGTGTTGTGTACGTGATTCAGGTGTTGTACGTTTTCAGATCATTCAATAGAATCACAGATTATATTACGTCGTGTGTGTTCGGTCACGTTCGTGTACAGATTCCACACGTTACACGAGTCGGTTCGCAATCGTTTCGGAGTAGAAAACCGGTCCTACAAATGGAATATATTATTTTTGGAAAAAAATAAGCATATATATATAATTTCCAAGTTAGACTTGAAAATATATTATTTTTGGAACTTATATGAAAAATACAAATATTTTTGCCAAAGGAAAAATTATAAATAATTTTTCTAAGTAGCATTTATCAAAATATATATTTTGGAAATATATATTAATGTATTTTTACTAGAAATATTATTCTGGAAAAGTTGATACAAAATTAAGTATAAGGATACTTAATAAACACAATAAAAATACGTATTCTCGTACGTATAAATACGCTCCGGAATACGACACCAATACTTGGCAAAATATATAAGTATGAATACACCCATCCCTGGGAAGGATATACATGTATAAATACATAAAAGTTAACAAGTTAAATTATATTGTTTAACTATTATTCCAAGAATTTAATAAATATAATTTAAGTGAAAATATTTATTATTTTGACAAATAATTTAACTTGGAATAATATTGAAGACACAAGAAAGTAACTCAAAGACACTAATTTATACTAAGTCAAGGCACAACCCGCTAGGCTAATAAACCATAGTACGTTGTAGGTAGTCGTGCACGCGAGTTAGCAGCTTTGGGTTACGACCAGATACGAAGAACGTAAGACAGTGAGTTCATGTTTCCCCCTTTTTGTTTAACTGTTTTCGTTTTATAACTTCGGGGGTGAAATACATGTTACAAATGATTACGATTACAAATGGTTAACTAAGAAATGAACTGTTAGATCATGTGAATGAGTAGGCGTTAACTTGAGACCATTAATCCTTTATAAGGACCGAGGGGCATGAGTGATAGATCTATTTGGGTGTTACGAGCCCCACCCATGGGTCCGCAAGTTGACCGCATGTGGTAACTATGTCGTTCCAGCCGTGAGGCCCGTTATGAAATACGCAAAGGATTGAGCCTTCCTACACCGTTGCACACATGTTAATGTCCTTGCAAACCATTAATTGATCTGTTCATATTCTCTTTCATACCAGGATTTACAAACATACATACATACTTTCACTGATTCAAAGGTTTATTTGTGCACACAAAACAAACACATGAACTCGCTCAACTTTTGTTGATGTTTTCAAACTACATGTATTTCAGGGAATTAAAGGTGGATCTGGCAGGGCGTTTGAAGGTTTCGAGTTATGATATACCTTCAAGGTATGGAAACCTCCATTTTTAGGGGAAACTATGACAAAATTTTTCTAAAAATTAAACACTTAGAAAAATATTTATAAACAAATATTTACAAGAATATTTCAAACCACTGGTACTCTCGAAGGCATCGCGCTGACTTGGTGGAAAGCACAAGTTCAGATGCTAGGGTTGGCAGTTGCTAACGCCACACCCTGGAACGATTTCAAGGAGTTGATCAAAGAGGAATACTGTAGCCGTGATGACATTCATAAGCTGGAGGTAGAATTTTACAATTTGCAAATGACGGGATCGGAAATTGAAGCGTACACTAAAAGGTCCAACGAGTTGGCTATACTGTGTCCTACTATTGTAGACCCTCCGATCAAGCGTATTGAGTTGTATCTCAAGGGTCTAGTGCCGGAGATTCAAAGTCACGTAACCTCAGCGAATCTTGGCACCATTCAACAGATCATCAAGTTAGTTCATCGCCTCACCGACAAGGCAGTGGAACAGAACAGGCTGCCTAAACGTATCAGCGCTACCACTTCAGCTACTCCTGCTACTCCTAGTGACAATAAGCGGAAATGGGAGGGGGATTCCAGCAGGGGTTCAGCTACCGTTCAGTCTCAAGCACAGCAGCAACGCAAGACTAATGATTACCAGAGTCCGAGCCAGCAATCTTCTGGTGGTCAGGGGCAGGGTGGATATCGGGGAATTCACCCACTGTGTAACAAGTGCAACAGACACCACAATGGTCAGTGTCGCAAGGGCCACTGTCAGAGATGTCTCAAGATAGGTCATGAAGCTAAAGATTGCAGGAGCTCAAGGCCTGCGAATCAGAACCAGCAACAGCAGCCACCAGCTCCACGAAACCAGCAACAACAACAACAACAGTGAGGCAACAGGGGATGCTTTCAATGTGGGGCTGAAGGCCACTTCAAGCGGGACTGCCCCCAGTTAAACCAGAATCAGAATAACAACAACAATAATCAGGGCAATGGGAACAACAATGGGGGAAACAACAACAACAATGGTGCTAGGGGGGGTGCATTTGTGATTGGTCAGGGTGATGCAAGGAACGATCCTAATGTGGTTATGGGTAAGTTTCTTCTCGACGACTTTTATGTTACTGTATTATTTGATTCGGGTGCGGATACCAGTTATATGTCTCTGAAAGTTAGTCAAATGCTTAAACGCGCACCAACACTTTTGAACACCAAACATGTCGTAGAACTAGCTAACGGTAAAAGTCTAGAGGCCACACACATAGTTCAGGGTTGTAATCTTATCCTCGCTGGTCAGACTTTCTCTATCGACCTCATTCCTATAACTCTGGGTAGTTCCGATATCGTCATTGGTATGGATTGGTTATCCTAACAATAAGCAGAGATCCTATGCAAGGAGAAGATCATTCATATTCCCCGTACTGGAAAAGAACCTCTTGAAGTTCAAGGCGACAAGAGTGGTGTCGTGAGTGGCATCATCTCCTTCTTGAAGGCTCAGAAGTGTTTGCGAAAGGGCCACACAGCTGTTTTAGCACTCGTTACAGATACATCTACGAAAGAGAAGAAGATTGAGGATATTCCAGTAGTACGCGACTTTCCTCAAGTGTTTCCTGAAGATTTACCTGGGTTACCGCCTCATCGTCAGGTCGAATTTCAGATTGAGCTAGCTCCAGGAGCAGCACCCATAGCTCGAGCACCTTATCGCTTAGCTCCAACTGAACTGGAAGAACTGTCTAAGCAATTGCAAGAACTCTTGGGAAAGGGTTTCATACGTCCTAGTTCTTCGCCCTGGGGATTTCCAGTATTGTTTGTGAAGAAGAAAGACGGTACCTTCCGCATGTGCATCGATTACCGCGAACTAAACAAGGTGACCGTGAAGAATCGCTATCCTCTTCCACACATCGACGACTTATTCGACCAGTTGCAAGGGTCGAGCCATTACTCGAAGATTGATCTGAGGTCAGGTTACCATCAACTAAGAGTCCGGGATGAGGACGTCTCCAAAACAACATTCAGAACTCGCTACGGCCATTACGAGTTTTTGGTCATGCCATTCGGGTTAACGAACGCGCCTGCGGTTTTCATGGATCTTATGAACAGGGTGTGCAAACCTTATCTTGACAAGTTTGTTATTGTTTTCATCGACGACATCCTGATTTATTCGAAGAGTCGGGAGGAACATGAGCAACATTTACGACTTATTCTGGAACTCCTTCGAACGGAACAGCTGTACGCCAAGTTTTCAAAATGCGACTTCTGGCTTCGTGAAGTCCACTTTCTAGGCCACGTGGTGAACAAATATGGGATTCATGTCGATCCATCCAAGGTAGATTCGATCAAGAACTGGCCTGCACCTCGCACACCAACTGAAATACGCCAATTTTTGGGTTTGGCGGGCTATTATAGAAGGTTCATCAAAGACTTCTCAAAGATTGCACAGCCGCTTACACTACTGACACAGAAAGGTGTTGCTTACCGTTGGGGTAATACACAGGAAACAGCGTTTCAGCACTTAAAGGATAGACTTTGTAGCACACCTATCCTCTCATTGCCTGAAGGCACGGACGATTTTGTAGTCTACTGCGACGCATCTATCCAAGGTCTTGGATGTGTGTTGATGCAGCGGGATAAAGTCATTGCTTATGCTTCGCGCCAACTTAAGATTCACGAACGGAATTACACTACACATGATTTAGAGCTGGGAGCTGTTGTTTTTGCGCTCAAGATATGGCGACATTACCTGTATGGCACTAAGTGCACCATCTACACCGATCACAGAAGTCTCGAACATATCTTCAAGCAGAAAGAGTTGAACATGCGACAACGTCGATGGGTCGAGTTACTGAACGATTACGAATGTGCTATAAAGTACCATCCGGGCAAAGCCAATGTGGTGGCCGACGCCCTCAGTCGAAAGGATACTACACCTAGGCGTATACGAGCGTTGCAACTCACTATTCAGTCTGGTCTTCCTGCACAGATACGAGATGCTCAGGTAGAAGCATTGAAACCAGAAAACGTCAGGGCTGAAGCCCTACGTGGCTCAAGACAACGGTTAGAACAAAAGGCAGACGACGCCTACTATGTAACAGGACGCATCTGGGTCCCACTCTATGGCAACTTACGCGAGCTTATAATGGATGAAGCTCATAAGTCTCGCTACTCAGTACATCCTGGTTCGGATAAGATGTACCACGACCTCAGAACTACATATTGGTGGCCTAGCATGAAAGCTCACATAGCCACTTACGTTAGCAAGTGTTTGACTTGTGCGAGAGTCAAAGCGGAATATCAGAAACCTTCAGGCCCACTCCAACAACCTGAGATACCACAATGGAAATGGGAACAAATTTCCATGGATTTTGTTACTGGCCTGCCTAGATCTCAGCGCGGAAATGATACTATTTGGGTGATCGTGGATCGACTCACAAAGTCTGCTCACTTCTTGGCTATCAAGGAAACGGATAAGTTCTCCACTCTAGCAGACGTATACCTTAAGGAAGTTGTCTCGAGGCACGGGGTGCCCACCTCTATTATCTCTGATCGTGACGCACGTTTCACTTCAGAACTTTGGCAAGCGATGCACAAATCTTTCGGCTCACGATTAGACATGAGCACAACTTATCACCCTCAGACAGATGGGCAATCTGAGCGCACTATTCAAACTCTAGAAGACATGCTTCGGGCGTGCGTAATTGACTTTGGCAATGGCTGGGAAAAACATCTGCCACTTGTGGAATTTTCGTACAATAACAGCTACCACACCAGCATTAAAGCTGCTCCATTTGAGGCATTGTACGGGCGTAAATGCCGATCACCTCTTTGTTGGGCAGAGGTGGGTGACAGTCAGATCACAGGTCCAGAAATGGTAGTTGATACTACTGAAAAGATTGCTCAAATACGACAACGCATGGCAGCAGCTCGTGACCGTCAGAAAGCATACGTAGATAAAGACAGGAAACTACTCGAGTTCCAGGTTGGGGATCGAGTGCTACTAAAAGTTTCACCCTGGAAGGGTGTGGTTCATTTTGGAAAACGAGGCAAGCTCAATCCGCGATATGTCAGACCATTCGAAATCATTGAGAAAATAGGCAAAGTGGCCTACAGACTGAACTTACCAGC
Organism: Helianthus tuberosus; assembly: GCA_030545235.1. Classification (NCBI taxonomy): domain Eukaryota; kingdom Viridiplantae; phylum Streptophyta; class Magnoliopsida; order Asterales; family Asteraceae; genus Helianthus; species Helianthus tuberosus. Next base: position 32,158,559 of record CM060436.1, read on the forward strand.
TGAACTCAGTGCAGTTCACAACGTCTTTCACGTGTCGAATCTGAAGAAGTGTCTGTCAGATGAGACCCTCATAGTTCCTTTGAAGGAGCTCACTATCGACGAGCAGTTACATTTCGTCAAGGAACCTGTTGAAATCACGGACCGGGATGTTAAGGTCCTCAAGAACACTAGAATACCTCTTGATCGAGTTCGTTGGAACTCCCGTCGTGGCCCAGAGTTCACCTGGGAACGAGAAGATCAAATGAAACTCAAGTATCCCCAGTTATTCGAAAACAGTGCAACCACTACTGAGGCCGAAGCTACTACAGAATTTCGGGACGAAATTCCAAATCAACGGGGGAATGATGTGACACCCCAGGAAAACCAGTAAACGATACAACTTACCTAGCTTCCTCAGTAACCGCATGCTAAATTTCGGGACGGAATTTCTTTCAAGTTGGGGATAATGTGACAACTCGAGTTTCCGACTTTCACTTTCGTATTTATTGCATGTTGACTTTGACTGTTTAGTTGTCTGATTTGTTTAACTTGTAACTGTACGTTGGATTATAAGTGAAATGAATGTTGAATCTCTATGTGATGAATATGTGTGAAGTACTTGATCGTATGAACTTGTTATCTGTTTAAGAGTTTGAACCAACCCGACGAAACAGATTTCTGTTTCGCCATAAGCTTCTCCACGAAACAAGTGTGTGTTTCGTCACACTTCTTCGACGAAACAAAACTGTTTCGCCAAGCCCAGTTACGCCGAAGCCCATCACGGGCCCAGAACGCTAATTCGTGTATATTTACGTGAAACGACTTCTATTTCACACCTTTGGCAAAAGTTGAAACCCTAGAACTCTCCTCTGTGTGACGGCAGCTCTGTGTACTTCCGAACCCTCCCGAACGATCAAATCATCCTTACTAATATCTCGGTTAGTGTGATTAGTTCCGTGATTGTCTTTGTTTTGATGATGTTGTTTTCATAAATCTGATCAGGCAATAGAATAGAGTTCTGGTAATGATTACATGTTAGGTTATTGTATTGAATGATGAATTAGATTGTATGGTGTTCGGGAACTGTCGTGTTTGAATGTTGCTAGGGTGATCTGAATACACGATAGCATGCTAATAGGGTTTGTTGATGTGATGTATTATGGTAATCAGTTTGTGGTACTCATAAACTAGGGTTCATGCTAGACGTCAGTGCTGTGATGATCATGTTATGATGATGTTATGTTGATTCTGTGCTAAATGATTTCTGTATGAGTGCTGCTTGATGATGACGGCTGTTAGGGTTTGCTGCATGTAACTGATACACGACGTAACTGATATCTCCACGAAACGGACAATTTGACGAAACGGAACTCGCGGCGAAACAAATTGTGTTTCGCCGAAGGGATCATGGCGAAACAGAATGTGTTTCGCCGAGGGATGTCACGACGAAACAGAAGTGATTCGTCGAAGGGGCTCACGGCGAAACAGAGGGTGTTTCGCCGACTTGGGTAATTTGCACAGCAACCTAGTTAGACTCCGTTAGTAGTTAACTGGATTAACTAACTGCTGTTAGATGATATGCATGACTTGTATGATTTGAATACGTGATCTGTGCCACTTGGTGATTTAATATGCATGCATGAACTTCGTGAATATGAAACTGATTATGTACACGTGCGTACTTTAGGACGTGATTGATTTACTGTGAGCACATACTTAGCATACCGAGCAAACCAAGGTGAGTTCACACTCTTACCAAGGCATGGGATTCCCGGGGTTGGGAATGGGTTTGGATGATTACTTATGCTTGAGTTGTTATTGGAATTACATACCATAGGCCTCGGGAGAGGAAGGTTATTGGTAGATACTGCTAGACTAGTGATACATATACTTCTCTTCGAACACACGCCGGGATTGGCTGCGATAATAGAACTAATCTTCGCACACATGCCTGGAATGGCTGCGAACCATACTTTAAACTTCGCACACATGCCGGGTGGGCTGCGATACAAATATACCTAGTCTAGAAAACATGGGAAACCTCCACAATCTTCGCACACATGTCTAGGAGACTGCGATTCAAGTACATACGATATATGGGTTACTAAACGAACATACGGTTTACAATACAATTACTATAACTGAACAACCAACTGTGAACTCACTCAACTAGTTGTTGACTCTCTGTTACATGCCTTGCAGGACCATAGGTACTCTTGGAGCTTGCACGGGAGGCGCGGTCGTTGTGGGCACGGATTATGGATTTTTTGATAAACTCCTTTATGACATGTCAACTTAATACTTATGTTGGGTTTTTACATTATTGCTTCCGCTACACACTTGTTTATGTTTGGTTTTGAAAACACCTATCGTATTGATGAATGACATTTACTATTTACTTATATGTTCAATATGATTGGTGGCTTGATCCTGGTCAGTTACGCCTCCAAGCGGTGGTACTCCGCGTGTGGATTTTGGGGGTGTGACATTATTCCTCCGTACTTATCTTTTCTGTTTGAAGTATTTTGTTGACGAAAGAGGTTACCTAAAGGCTCCATCTCATCTAGTTCTTCCATATTTTTCGGTGTTCTATGCCACTCCTTAATCCATAAAATGCATCAATTACACATACTATAAAAATCATTAACTTTTATCCTTTAGTCTCTAGCTTTTATCCTTTTATTATTTTCCAATTGAAAGATGTGACAATTGTCAAAATTTCAGGTATCCGTACAACTATTAAACCATGATTAGTGCTTAATGACTGTGCTGAATTACAATTAATGACTTGAATTGCTTTCTGATTATTGCCATATACATACATGTGCATCACATATTGCTTAATGTCATATCATTAATGCATGAGAACTTTATTTGACTCAAATGATGCACGAAACACAGTTAACACGGTTATCAGACAAATCAGGAAAATGCTGACGGAGTTCAATACATAGACAGACAATGTGTTGAGACACAGAATGAGCCAAAAACCAAGTATTACACTAGTATAGTGTGTAGGAAAGTAAGGATCACAAAACTGCCTTCCTAGAGATAGTTTAAGTGCCGGAAAGTGCCTAAAACTCACATAAACTGCAGAATTTTGCAGAAAATCAGCAAATTCAACATTTGAACACATTTATATCATGCAGAAATATGCCTAAATGGTCCTGAATGCTTTCCTAAGTGTCGGGAATCGAAACTGTCATAAAAGGGTACATAAAGCACACTAAACTGCATAGTTTAGCACCTTAACGAACCGATAACCAACCGAACAACCGGACACTACCCGAAACACCAAATTTTCACTAGAAGCACTGTTTTAACATTACCAAGCTAGTTATGGTCCCCGAACATCATAACACACTATAAAAATATATAGTAACCAAATCTCTAACTACATACTTGAATTTTAACTAATAACTAACCATCAGTTTAACCCTAGTCTACTACCCCCCCCCCCACCTAGTGGACGGCCAACATGCCCCCCACACTTGTGATTTTCTTTCAATTAAAAACTAGATCATGTTGGTGCTTTTAGAACATATGAACCTTGGGTTAAAGTCTTAAAATGGTTATAAGTATAACCTAAGTGACATAAGACTCATATCCTCACACACTAAAACACACACATCTTCTCCTCTTCCTCCTCTTGTGTTCTCGGCTGAAACCCAACCCACACGCACTCACCATCATTCAATTATTCTCATACATTTCAAGCATACTCAAAGGTGTTAGAGGTTGCATAAGGAAGCTAGGAGCTTACGGAAGTTCAAGGACCTTCTTCATTAGTTTTTATCCACTCTATTTCTTCTCTTGATCCTCCCTAGCCTTGAGCTAGTGGTAAGAACATCCGACACTCCATTTTACATCATATCTTAGTGGTTAAAAGAAGATACATAATGATAATCTTGAAGAACATTAAGAAACATGAACTTGAAACAAGAACATAAGCTTGAATACATAAGAAATCTTAATGTTTATGTGTTTTTATGCTTGATGATTGTTGTTTATTCATGTATTTGATGTTGATCATCATATGATCTTGCTAGATCATGATTAAAAACATAATCTAGCAAGATGAGAGGATGAAAATGTTGTAGGATTATAGATCATCCTCACATAGAACATGAACTTGAAAGAATATGTGGTTTTCTTGTAAAATAATGATCAAAGTAAGTTGTAATACTTGTAGATCTAAAATTTCATGGATGATTTCTCAAGAAACCAAGTTAAAAATACAAGTTTTACTTAATCTTAGTTCTTAAACAAATAGACCTTATTTTTGGTGGTTAATAAAGTGTAGAAGTATATGTGTAACAAGAAAAATCCATGAAGAAACATTTTTAGAAAATAAGATTGTAAGTTGTAAAGATCTAAATTATTTAAAAATTATGTTTTTAAAGAATCATCAACACTTTAAAGGGTAACAAGGCTTACTAAAAACACTAGTAAGTTACTACAAATTTTTATAAATTTTCAAGTTCATGAAGTGGTAGTTTATGTTTGTTTTTGGCAAAATTGGTAAGTATAGATGGTTTATTGTTGATTGTTGATTGATTGTGTTGATTTTACAAAAGAAAATGATATACCTTCAAGGTATGGAAACCTCCATTTTTAGGGGAAACTATGACAAAATTTTTCTAAAAATTAAACACTTAGAAAAATATTTATAAACAAATATTTACAAGAATATTTCAAACCATGAATTTTTACATAAAGTTTGCCATAATTTTTGTTACAAAAATTACAAATATTGGAGGTTGGTTTTTATAAATAAAAGTGACTAAATATGTATTTAGATGGCACCATGTGTGTGATTAAATGTATATAATGTGTATTAGTTATATTATTTTAGGACTGGAAATAATATAACCCATCAATATACAAAAAAAAATTACAATCCAAAATATTACCAAAATTCCAAGAATATGAATATACAAAGAATACACAAAATACCGGTAAAACCGAACAAGGAATATAACTCACAAAAATATTCCGGGAAATTCATTCACAAGTATATTTTTGGTAAATAATATTTTGGACACCAAGAGGACAAAATGTGATTTTCATAATTATTACAAAGTTATATCATATTTTTTACAAGAAGAAAATATATTATTTTTGGGTGAATAAAAATATGTATTGTCTTTGAAATATTAGAAGATATATTGTAACACCCCGAAAACGGGTTTGGTAATTAAACCCCGTTAATACTAGGAACGGGTAAAATACCGTTAGTGGTAAAACTAACCCGGTGAAAAATTAGGATTTTAATAAATAATTTTATGTTAATAAAATTAGAAAGAGAATAAACGCTTTGAAGCGTATATAAAGCCCGACGGGTTAACGGGACTTAGAAATACTACGGGTTATGACTTCCCCAAACCCATTAAGTAACTAGGGATATCAACCTAGTTGGTTAAGTATTGTTAAAACAATAAAAGAAACAAGAAATAGATAACCCTTTAAATAACTTGGGTAAATTGAGGGACTAAACCTGGGCAAATGAGATAAAGTTTTATCTAAACAAAATAAATAAATAAAACACACACATACGTGTGTGTATGTCTGCGATTTTAACCAGAGCCAGGAAGGCTCTCTTGCTCAAAACCCTAAAGTGCCAAGAATCACCAAATTGAAGGGCAGAACTAGCTCAAATCAGATGCATGAACACAAATTCATGATCACCTAGTCATGGGGATTACAAGGTATGTCGAATTTTACGATTTGGTGATACCTTGAGATTATGATGAATAATCAAAATCGAAATTCTGGAATGAATGTTGAATCTATGAGTGTTGTTGTGATTATATCTTAGTCTAGAAACAAACCCTAGTAGAAAACTTGATGAATTGTTGTCAAAACTAGGGATTTGATAATTAACCTATTTTGTGCTAAGTGGGTTTTGATTATGTAGTGAAGATGATGGTTTACACATGTTTAAAATCATCATAGTTACTAGTAGAAACAAGATACTTGAACAATTTGCAAGTTTGAGTGTTTAACATACATGACTTGAGATGGGTTTTTATGATATGATGATGTTAGTGTCAAACTTGTGATTAGAATCATCATATTAGTTAGTAAGACAAAGTACTTGAACCATTTAGGTGTTTGGGTACATAAATCATATTTACCATGAAATGGGTTGTTATATGATATAGAAGAATTGATGTTAAGATCGTGATATAGATGCTTGAAATCATGTTACCTAGTTGTAAAATGTGTAAAAATAATGTATGCACATTAGGTGTTTGTTAAAATGCCTAAGTGAAAACTAAAGTGTGGAAATTAGAGTGAAGATGTGCAATGAATAAGTTGATAAGTCGATTGACTTTAAAAAAAAAGGTCAAATCGACCAAGTGTATGATCGGATGGTAAATTCGATATAAGAAGAGTAGGATGGAATAGTCGTAAATGATTATGACTAACCTAACCATCTTACAATTACAATGATAGTTTGACGATTAACAAGCTAGGTGAGAGCTTGGGAACAAAGCGGGTCAAACAAAGCAAGAATGACGGAAAAGCATAATTCGGATGCAAGGTAAGTATAGCTTACACTAGTCTTAATTTGTGGTATATTTTATTATCATATAAATTATGAATGAGTTATCTAAACAATTGAAATATGATGTTCCGTCGTGTAGTCGAACGGAACAAGAAAATCAAAGATGAAAGAAACCATAATAATGGTTAAAAGAGAAGTCAATCGATAATTTGGTCGTATTATGTCGAAAGCAATAAACGGTTTATAAGTAAAATGACTGTACGGTGTTAAACGGAATGAGTCATGTAGATGAGACGATAATAAATATCATCTCGCATAGATAAACGATTGATTCGGTCAAACGGGTCAAAAGGTGTAGACATCACCTTTTGACAATAACGACTAATGATTATTGTCGAGTTATATTATTTCAGGAGTAAATGTCAAATGGGTATTCGCAACGCTAAGAACTTGCAATTTTAAAAGCAAGGTATTTAAAAACGGGTCAATATATTGGTCCGCGCCAGGTACGTGAAATAGGGTAACACTCATTTAGAACATGTGGTTCAAAGAGTGTTAAAAGTAGTCAAAATAGACATTTGGTTACTTGATAAGTAAACCGAATGTTTTAAATAAGGAACATTGCGTTTGGAAAGCTTAACGATTTTCAAACAACATCATAGTTAAAAGATCGGAGTTTGGGTTAAACAAGTATACTTTCAAAAGTCCTTCATCGTAAATGATTGGCTAAATGGACTAAAACGCCCTTATAAGCTAAATTCAACAAAAGACCTTTAAAGGTAGTTTTGAAACGAGTTTTATGATCAAATAAATAATTGGAATAAGTGTAAGAAGCGAAAGATGTAAATCTTCGGTCAAATGACTCTATATGAGTCTTTGTCGTAAATTAGCAATCCGACGAGAAAAACTCGGATTATATAGATCACCTCATTAAGTCCACCACAAATATAGTTGTGGTGGAAGATTACTTGGTAAGAAATGTTGTATAATAACGCAAGAAACGAATGAAAGCGTTTTATGCTCAAAATATGTCTAAATACCCTTAACGGGTCAAAATACGCAAATGAGCATAAACGGGTTTATGATACGTAAGAGACCCGTGACTTGAACCTAATATGATAGAGATTATTGAAATTATGAATATCTTGAGAATAAGGATCAAATAAACATGTTTGTTTGACAAAATCGCGAACGGGTCAAAATTTGGTAAAAATGGTAATAAGCCGAAGACTTAAAAGTCTTAAATTTTGTTAATACGGATGTTGGATTTTGACTCCATATGATGGAGAATTAAATTACAATCATGTAGGAAGAAACGGTAGGTCAAACGGATAAGCGGTTTGAAAGATACGGAAGTTTTCGTATCAGAAACGGCAAAATGGAAAGCTGGAATGCAGGGGCCACCGTAACTTACGGTGCCACCGTAAGTTACGGTGGAGATGAAAAAGCTACGGTAGGTTCCCCCTGTTTTACGGTGGGGGAACTTATATTCAGAGGCCACCGTAACTTACGGTGCCACCGTAAGTTACGGTGGAGGCCAGGTTGAATTTTTTTTTTTGTTATCAATTGTTTCTCGGACTCGTTTAGACACGTTTTAAGCCCTGTATGACTAAAGCATTTCATGATTATGAAATGTAGGTACACCTTAGATGCCGGAAGACGATCAAGCTCAACGAAGAACCGAACACGATACAGTTACACGCTTCCGCACTTTGCCACGTTGTAAATTTTAAACAACGAATTCGATCACGTTATGTAGAATAACTTATGATTTGTAAAAGTTTTAATAAACCCGTATTTCCAATGCATATGTAATCTTAATTACATGACTGTTTAACGTAAATAATACGTTAAACCTTAAATTTTAAGAACGGGTGTTACAAGTTGGTATCAGAGCCTTGGTTTAAGAGATTCGAGTATGGTGGGGAGGAACCATGCTTGGACTTAAACCTTATGCTCTTGACAAAGAATAGTGTTCGGTTCGAAGCTTGATCGCAAATCCGGTAAGTACAAGTATGTTAATAGTTTAGCATGCTAAAGTGTTGTAAACAACACATAGGGCTATCGTGTGATACACGTTACCCCAATTAAAATGATTGATATAGTTGACGAAAATACGCGCGTTGACGCGTATAGTAGAAAAAGCCTTGTATTATAATACGGGCGATTATTGAAGTTGATGTTACTAACTTTGTGAATGTTTTAATTGAAGGACACTCGCGTTTGAAGACGACGAGAGTCAAACGAATTGTGGATATGATGATGGAACGGTCCGAAGTATGACGAAAGGAGCATGCTCACCGAGGACTAAATCGCGTAACGACCGCGAACAAGGTTAATGGCAAGGAACGCCCGTTGGGGCAAACATTACCAGGTGCACATTTTAAATAATCGCACAAATAGTAATATGCAACAAATAAGTAGAAATTGAAAGTTGCATATGTAGATTAAAAAACTTGGAAAAACCCGAATAGAAAATGTATTCGGGATATTGTTTCCAAGAGAAACAAATAGAGGCGTTACTTACATAGGGCGTGATGTGAAAACTATAAAAAGGTCATGTGTGTCATGTGTTAATCGCTTACTCTGGCCAAGTAAGTAGTGGCATATGATACCATGAACTTCTTATGGTAGACACGTTTACATCCGAGGTAGTAAGGACGGTGTGAATGGGACTAACTTAAAAGTACCCAAATGAATCAAATGAGCAAAATAATTGATAATAATGTAAACGCACAGCCGGGTGACGGAAGCGTATTACATTAGGATGATGAGCCCGAGTGAAGGGACAAAGAAGCATGTAAAATGATTTAGACAAGTATTGGGAGGGAGTGTACTTACACTCGAACCCAGAAAACACAAGCATGTAAAATGATTTAGACAAGTATTGGGAGGGAGTGTACTTACACTCGAACCCAGAAAACACAAGCATGTAAAATGATTTAGACAAGTATTGGGAGGGAGTGTACTTACACTCGAACCCAGAAAACACAAGCATGTAAAATGATTTAGACAGGTATTGGGAGGGAGTGTACTTACACTCGAACCCAGAAAACGCAAGCATGAAAAATGATTTAGACAAGCATTGGGAGGGAGTGTACTTACACTCGAACCCAGAAAATGCGAATATGTCCCTAAACGAGTCGTTTTTGTAAAACGTCAAACTTAAAGACAAAGTCGGAATATAAAAATGAAGCGAGGTCTTAATGCATACCGGGAGGGTTGCAATAATAACGACTTCGGTAAAACACCCGGTGGATGGGTAAGAATTAAACACATGCGTATACCAAGAGACGTGAACGCGGGTTAAAAAATCAAAGTAAGTTGGATTACGAGTTATGACTATAAAATCTCGTATATAGAAATTGTGAGTAAATATGTTCAACTATTCGAAGTCGAATGGGTTGAATAAAGAATAAAGTTGATTGTTTATAAGTGATGGATTTCACATTAATAGGTCAAACATGTTGAATACAATATAACGCCGAATGGCACAAATGAGCGCTAGCCAGATAAAGGTAGCGTTAAATGCAAGAGAATAATGAGCCCGGTAATGGGATATAACCAAATAGGAATAAATTATGGACTGTCAATATCCTGGTATGGATAATTGACAAAAGTTAAAGAGAATATCCTAAAACTAAAACTTCGGTTTTAGTAAAAAAAAAAAAAAAAATAATGTTTTTACAAACATAAATTCTGATAGGAATTTAAATAGTAAGCATGAAAGATACAAGTCTTGACACTGATAGGCGCAAGACGATATATTCGAAAAGTGATATTTTCGAAAATGAAGTTTTGACATAAATTAAACATGATGTAACACAATCACGGTCAAGAAATGTAATGTGAAGTGGAATCACATTATAACCAAGCAAGTGGTAAAAAGTAACTGGACTAATAAGTCTAAGTAGTGAGACCCGTCAAGGTCATTTAAATAAATTTGGTCTGCTTGTAAGCGGTAGGTTCGGTATGACTGAACCGAATAAATAAATTTGAAAACAAAGAAAATTGTTGCTAAAAGTGAAAGATTTCACTAAAGACCCTTAAACGGGTCAAAATAACGGATTCATAAAGAATTCGATAGTATATGAAAGCGATGAATATCGCTAAGTTAACTAAACTAGTGGAAATAACGAGATTTCATTATTTCAAGTTGCACTATGTCAAAAGAGATACGTAGACAATTATTAGCCAAAAAGATGTTACCATACTTTTCTGGTAATACTAACAATTGGTTAAAAGTATAAGTAATGTTTAAAGGAATTTTCGGCTCGAATACATCGAGTGTAAACTCAATGAATTATATCATAAAAGGTTTCGAGGACGAAACCTCTTTAAGGGGGTAGACTTGTAACACCCCGAAAACGGGTTTGGTAATTAAACCCCGTTAATACTAGGAACGGGTAAAATACCGTTAGTGGTAAAACTAACCCGGTGAAAAATTAGGATTTTAATAAATAATTTTATGTTAATAAAATTAGAAAGAGAATAAACGCTTTGAAGCGTATATAAAGCCCGACGGGTTAACGGGACTTAGAAATACTACGGGTTATGACTTCCCCAAACCCATTAAGTAACTAGGGATATCAACCTAGTTGGTTAAGTATTGTTAAAACAATAAAAGAAACAAGAAATAGATAACCCTTTAAATAACTTGGGTAAATTGAGGGACTAAACCTGGGCAAATGAGATAAAGTTTTATCTAAACAAAATAAATAAATAAAACACACACATACGTGTGTGTATGTCTGCGATTTTAACCAGAGCCAGGAAGGCTCTCTTGCTCAAAACCCTAAAGTGCCAAGAATCACCAAATTGAAGGGCAGAACTAGCTCAAATCAGATGCATGAACACATATTCATGATCACCTAGTCATGGGGATTACAAGGTATGTCGAATTTTACGATTTGGTGATACCTTGAGATTATGATGAATAATCAAAATCGAAATTCTGGAATGAATGTTGAATCTATGAGTGTTGTTGTGATTATATCTTAGTCTAGAAACAAACCCTAGTAGAAAACTTGATGAATTGTTGTCAAAACTAGGGATTTGATAATTAACCTATTTTGTGCTAAGTGGGTTTTGATTATGTAGTGAAGATGATGGTTTACACATGTTTAAAATCATCATAGTTACTAGTAGAAACAAGATACTTGAACAATTTGCAAGTTTGAGTGTTTAACATACATGACTTGAGATGGGTTTTTATGATATGATGATGTTAGTGTCAAACTTGTGATTAGAATCATCATATTAGTTAGTAAGACAAAGTACTTGAACCATTTAGGTGTTTGGGTACATAAATCATATTTACCATGAAATGGGTTGTTATATGATATAGAAGAATTGATGTTAAGATCGTGATATAGATGCTTGAAATCATGTTACCTAGTTGTAAAATGTGTAAAAATAATGTATGCACATTAGGTGTTTGTTAAAATGCCTAAGTGAAAACTAAAGTGTGGAAATTAGAGTGAAGATGTGCAATGAATAAGTTGATAAGTCGATTGACTTTAAAAAAAAAGGTCAAATCGACCAAGTGTATGATCGGATGGTAAATTCGATATAAGAAGAGTAGGATGGAATAGTCGTAAATGATTATGACTAACCTAACCATCTTACAATTACAATGATAGTTTGACGATTAACAAGCTAGGTGAGAGCTTGGGAACAAAGCGGGTCAAACAAAGCAAGAATGACGGAAAAGCATAATTCGGATGCAAGGTAAGTATAGCTTACACTAGTCTTAATTTGTGGTATATTTTATTATCATATAAATTATGAATGAGTTATCTAAACAATTGAAATATGATGTTCCGTCGTGTAGTCGAACGGAACAAGAAAATCAAAGATGAAAGAAACCATAATAATGGTTAAAAGAGAAGTCAATCGATAATTTGGTCGTATTATGTCGAAAGCAATAAACGGTTTATAAGTAAAATGACTGTACGGTGTTAAACGGAATGAGTCATGTAGATGAGACGATAATAAATATCATCTCGCATAGATAAACGATTGATTCGGTCAAACGGGTCAAAAGGTGTAGACATCACCTTTTGACAATAACGACTAATGATTATTGTCGAGTTATATTATTTCAGGAGTAAATGTCAAATGGGTATTCGCAACGCTAAGAACTTGCAATTTTAAAAGCAAGGTATTTAAAAACGGGTCAATATATTGGTCCGCGCCAGGTACGTGAAATAGGGTAACACTCATTTAGAACATGTGGTTCAAAGAGTGTTAAAAGTAGTCAAAATAGACATTTGGTTACTTGATAAGTAAACCGAATGTTTTAAATAAGGAACATTGCGTTTGGAAAGCTTAACGATTTTCAAACAACATCATAGTTAAAAGATCGGAGTTTGGGTTAAACAAGTATACTTTCAAAAGTCCTTCATCGTAAATGATTGGCTAAATGGACTAAAACGCCCTTATAAGCTAAATTCAACAAAAGACCTTTAAAGGTAGTTTTGAAACGAGTTTTATGATCAAATAAATAATTGGAATAAGTGTAAGAAGCGAAAGATGTAAATCTTCGGTCAAATGACTCTATATGAGTCTTTGTCGTAAATTAACAATCCGACGAGAAAAACTCGGATTATATAGATCACCTCATTAAGTCCACCACAAATATAGTTGTGGTGGAAGATTACTTGGTAAGAAATGTTGTATAATAACGCAAGAAACGAATGAAAGCGTTTTATGCTCAAAATATGTCTAAATACCCTTAACGGGTCAAAATACGCAAATGAGCATAAACGGGTTTATGATACGTAAGAGACCCGTGACTTGAACCTAATATGATAGAGATTATTGAAATTATGAATATCTTGAGAATAAGGATCAAATAAACATGTTTGTTTGACAAAATCGCGAACGGGTCAAAATTTGGTAAAAATGGTAATAAGCCGAAGACTTAAAAGTCTTAAATTTTGTTAATACGGATGTTGGATTTTGACTCCATATGATGGAGAATTAAATTACAATCATGTAGGAAGAAACGGTAGGTCAAACGGATAAGCGGTTTGAAAGATACGGAAGTTTTCGTATCAGAAACGGCAAAATGGAAAGCTGGAATGCAGGGGCCACCGTAACTTACGGTGCCACCGTAAGTTACGGTGGAGATGAAAAAGCTACGGTAGGTTCCCCCTGTTTTACGGTGGGGGAACTTATATTCAGAGGCCACCGTAACTTACGGTGCCACCGTAAGTTACGGTGGAGGCCAGGTTGAATTTTTTTTTTTGTTATCAATTGTTTCTCGGACTCGTTTAGACACGTTTTAAGCCCTGTATGACTAAAGCATTTCATGATTATGAAATGTAGGTACACCTTAGATGCCGGAAGACGATCAAGCTCAACGAAGAACCGAACACGATACAGTTACACGCTTCCGCACTTTGCCACGTTGTAAATTTTAAACAACGAATTCGATCACGTTATGTAGAATAACTTATGATTTGTAAAAGTTTTAATAAACCCGTATTTCCAATGCATATGTAATCTTAATTACATGACTGTTTAACGTAAATAATACGTTAAACCTTAAATTTTAAGAACGGGTGTTACAAGTTGGTATCAGAGCCTTGGTTTAAGAGATTCGAGTATGGTGGGGAGGAACCATGCTTGGACTTAAACCTTATGCTCTTGACAAAGAATAGTGTTCGGTTCGAAGCTTGATCGCAAATCCGGTAAGTACAAGTATGTTAATAGTTTAGCATGCTAAAGTGTTGTAAACAACACATAGGGCTATCGTGTGATACACGTTACCCCAATTAAAATGATTGATATAGTTGACGAAAATACGCGCGTTGACGCGTATAGTAGAAAAAGCCTTGTATTATAATACGGGCGATTATTGAAGTTGATGTTACTAACTTTGTGAATGTTTTAATTGAAGGACACTCGCGTTTGAAGACGACGAGAGTCAAACGAATTGTGGATATGATGATGGAACGGTCCGAAGTATGACGAAAGGAGCATGCTCACCGAGGACTAAATCGCGTAACGACCGCGAACAAGGTTAATGGCAAGGAACGCCCGTTGGGGCAAACATTACCAGGTGCACATTTTAAATAATCGCACAAATAGTAATATGCAACAAATAAGTAGAAATTGAAAGTTGCATATGTAGATTAAAAAACTTGGAAAAACCCGAATAGAAAATGTATTCGGGATATTGTTTCCAAGAGAAACAAATAGAGGCGTTACTTACATAGGGCGTGATGTGAAAACTATAAAAAGGTCATGTGTGTCATGTGTTAATCGCTTACTCTGGCCAAGTAAGTAGTGGCATATGATACCATGAACTTCTTATGGTAGACACGTTTACATCCGAGGTAGTAAGGACGGTGTGAATGGGACTAACTTAAAAGTACCCAAATGAATCAAATGAGCAAAATAATTGATAATAATGTAAACGCACAGCCGGGTGACGGAAGCGTATTACATTAGGATGATGAGCCCGAGTGAAGGGACAAAGAAGCATGTAAAATGATTTAGACAAGTATTGGGAGGGAGTGTACTTACACTCGAACCCAGAAAACACAAGCATGTAAAATGATTTAGACAAGTATTGGGAGGGAGTGTACTTACACTCGAACCCAGAAAACACAAGCATGTAAAATGATTTAGACAAGTATTGGGAGGGAGTGTACTTACACTCGAACCCAGAAAACACAAGCATGTAAAATGATTTAGACAGGTATTGGGAGGGAGTGTACTTACACTCGAACCCAGAAAACGCAAGCATGAAAAATGATTTAGACAAGCATTGGGAGGGAGTGTACTTACACTCGAACCCAGAAAATGCGAATATGTCCCTAAACGAGTCGTTTTTGTAAAACGTCAAACTTAAAGACAAAGTCGGAATATAAAAATGAAGCGAGGTCTTAATGCATACCGGGAGGGTTGCAATAATAACGACTTCGGTAAAACACCCGGTGGATGGGTAAGAATTAAACACATGCGTATACCAAGAGACGTGAACGCGGGTTAAAAAATCAAAGTAAGTTGGATTACGAGTTATGACTATAAAATCTCGTATATAGAAATTGTGAGTAAATATGTTCAACTATTCGAAGTCGAATGGGTTGAATAAAGAATAAAGTTGATTGTTTATAAGTGATGGATTTCACATTAATAGGTCAAACATGTTGAATACAATATAACGCCGAATGGCACAAATGAGCGCTAGCCAGATAAAGGTAGCGTTAAATGCAAGAGAATAATGAGCCCGGTAATGGGATATAACCAAATAGGAATAAATTATGGACTGTCAATATCCTGGTATGGATAATTGACAAAAGTTAAAGAGAATATCCTAAAACTAAAACTTCGGTTTTAGTAAAAAAAAAAAAAAAAATAATGTTTTTACAAACATAAATTCTGATAGGAATTTAAATAGTAAGCATGAAAGATACAAGTCTTGACACTGATAGGCGCAAGACGATATATTCGAAAAGTGATATTTTCGAAAATGAAGTTTTGACATAAATTAAACATGATGTAACACAATCACGGTCAAGAAATGTAATGTGAAGTGGAATCACATTATAACCAAGCAAGTGGTAAAAAGTAACTGGACTAATAAGTCTAAGTAGTGAGACCCGTCAAGGTCATTTAAATAAATTTGGTCTGCTTGTAAGCGGTAGGTTCGGTATGACTGAACCGAATAAATAAATTTGAAAACAAAGAAAATTGTTGCTAAAAGTGAAAGATTTCACTAAAGACCCTTAAACGGGTCAAAATAACGGATTCATAAAGAATTCGATAGTATATGAAAGCGATGAATATCGCTAAGTTAACTAAACTAGTGGAAATAACGAGATTTCATTATTTCAAGTTGCACTATGTCAAAAGAGATACGTAGACAATTATTAGCCAAAAAGATGTTACCATACTTTTCTGGTAATACTAACAATTGGTTAAAAGTATAAGTAATGTTTAAAGGAATTTTCGGCTCGAATACATCGAGTGTAAACTCAATGAATTATATCATAAAAGGTTTCGAGGACGAAACCTCTTTAAGGGGGTAGACTTGTAACACCCCGAAAACGGGTTTGGTAATTAAACCCCGTTAATACTAGGAACGGGTAAAATACCGTTAGTGGTAAAACTAACCCGGTGAAAAATTAGGATTTTAATAAATAATTTTATGTTAATAAAATTAGAAAGAGAATAAACGCTTTGAAGCGTATATAAAGCCCGACGGGTTAACGGGACTTAGAAATACTACGGGTTATGACTTCCCCAAACCCATTAAGTAACTAGGGATATCAACCTAGTTGGTTAAGTATTGTTAAAACAATAAAAGAAACAAGAAATAGATAACCCTTTAAATAACTTGGGTAAATTGAGGGACTAAACCTGGGCAAATGAGATAAAGTTTTATCTAAACAAAATAAATAAATAAAACACACACATACGTGTGTGTATGTCTGCGATTTTAACCAGAGCCAGGAAGGCTCTCTTGCTCAAAACCCTAAAGTGCCAAGAATCACCAAATTGAAGGGCAGAACTAGCTCAAATCAGATGCATGAACACAAATTCATGATCACCTAGTCATGGGGATTACAAGGTATGTCGAATTTTACGATTTGGTGATACCTTGAGATTATGATGAATAATCAAAATCGAAATTCTGGAATGAATGTTGAATCTATGAGTGTTGTTGTGATTATATCTTAGTCTAGAAACAAACCCTAGTAGAAAACTTGATGAATTGTTGTCAAAACTAGGGATTTGATAATTAACCTATTTTGTGCTAAGTGGGTTTTGATTATGTAGTGAAGATGATGGTTTACACATGTTTAAAATCATCATAGTTACTAGTAGAAACAAGATACTTGAACAATTTGCAAGTTTGAGTGTTTAACATACATGACTTGAGATGGGTTTTTATGATATGATGATGTTAGTGTCAAACTTGTGATTAGAATCATCATATTAGTTAGTAAGACAAAGTACTTGAACCATTTAGGTGTTTGGGTACATAAATCATATTTACCATGAAATGGGTTGTTATATGATATAGAAGAATTGATGTTAAGATCGTGATATAGATGCTTGAAATCATGTTACCTAGTTGTAAAATGTGTAAAAATAATGTATGCACATTAGGTGTTTGTTAAAATGCCTAAGTGAAAACTAAAGTGTGGAAATTAGAGTGAAGATGTGCAATGAATAAGTTGATAAGTCGATTGACTTTAAAAAAAAAGGTCAAATCGACCAAGTGTATGATCGGATGGTAAATTCGATATAAGAAGAGTAGGATGGAATAGTCGTAAATGATTATGACTAACCTAACCATCTTACAATTACAATGATAGTTTGACGATTAACAAGCTAGGTGAGAGCTTGGGAACAAAGCGGGTCAAACAAAGCAAGAATGACGGAAAAGCATAATTCGGATGCAAGGTAAGTATAGCTTACACTAGTCTTAATTTGTGGTATATTTTATTATCATATAAATTATGAATGAGTTATCTAAACAATTGAAATATGATGTTCCGTCGTGTAGTCGAACGGAACAAGAAAATCAAAGATGAAAGAAACCATAATAATGGTTAAAAGAGAAGTCAATCGATAATTTGGTCGTATTATGTCGAAAGCAATAAACGGTTTATAAGTAAAATGACTGTACGGTGTTAAACGGAATGAGTCATGTAGATGAGACGATAATAAATATCATCTCGCATAGATAAACGATTGATTCGGTCAAACGGGTCAAAAGGTGTAGACATCACCTTTTGACAATAACGACTAATGATTATTGTCGAGTTATATTATTTCAGGAGTAAATGTCAAATGGGTATTCGCAACGCTAAGAACTTGCAATTTTAAAAGCAAGGTATTTAAAAACGGGTCAATATATTGGTCCGCGCCAGGTACGTGAAATAGGGTAACACTCATTTAGAACATGTGGTTCAAAGAGTGTTAAAAGTAGTCAAAATAGACATTTGGTTACTTGATAAGTAAACCGAATGTTTTAAATAAGGAACATTGCGTTTGGAAAGCTTAACGATTTTCAAACAACATCATAGTTAAAAGATCGGAGTTTGGGTTAAACAAGTATACTTTCAAAAGTCCTTCATCGTAAATGATTGGCTAAATGGACTAAAACGCCCTTATAAGCTAAATTCAACAAAAGACCTTTAAAGGTAGTTTTGAAACGAGTTTTATGATCAAATAAATAATTGGAATAAGTGTAAGAAGCGAAAGATGTAAATCTTCGGTCAAATGACTCTATATGAGTCTTTGTCGTAAATTAGCAATCCGACGAGAAAAACTCGGATTATATAGATCACCTCATTAAGTCCACCACAAATATAGTTGTGGTGGAAGATTACTTGGTAAGAAATGTTGTATAATAACGCAAGAAACGAATGAAAGCGTTTTATGCTCAAAATATGTCTAAATACCCTTAACGGGTCAAAATACGCAAATGAGCATAAACGGGTTTATGATACGTAAGAGACCCGTGACTTGAACCTAATATGATAGAGATTATTGAAATTATGAATATCTTGAGAATAAGGATCAAATAAACATGTTTGTTTGACAAAATCGCGAACGGGTCAAAATTTGGTAAAAATGGTAATAAGCCGAAGACTTAAAAGTCTTAAATTTTGTTAATACGGATGTTGGATTTTGACTCCATATGATGGAGAATTAAATTACAATCATGTAGGAAGAAACGGTAGGTCAAACGGATAAGCGGTTTGAAAGATACGGAAGTTTTCGTATCAGAAACGGCAAAATGGAAAGCTGGAATGCAGGGGCCACCGTAACTTACGGTGCCACCGTAAGTTACGGTGGAGATGAAAAAGCTACGGTAGGTTCCCCCTGTTTTACGGTGGGGGAACTTATATTCAGAGGCCACCGTAACTTACGGTGCCACCGTAAGTTACGGTGGAGGCCAGGTTGAATTTTTTTTTTGTTATCAATTGTTTCTCGGACTCGTTTAGACACGTTTTAAGCCCTGTATGACTAAAGCATTTCATGATTATGAAATGTAGGTACACCTTAGATGCCGGAAGACGATCAAGCTCAACGAAGAACCGAACACGATACAGTTACACGCTTCCGCACTTTGCCACGTTGTAAATTTTAAACAACGAATTCGATCACGTTATGTAGAATAACTTATGATTTGTAAAAGTTTTAATAAACCCGTATTTCCAATGCATATGTAATCTTAATTACATGACTGTTTAACGTAAATAATACGTTAAACCTTAAATTTTAAGAACGGGTGTTACATATATATTATTGTTGGAAGAAATATATATTCTTCTCAAACAAAAACGGTGTTAGCGCAGTTATGTATATCGCCTCCGTCAATCAAGTTCAAAGCAGAATCTGAAGAATACAAGGCCTAATATTGTAATATTAGATAGAAAAGGGCAAGGTGGCATTTTGGTAATTAATGAGAACTCTCATTAATTCCATGGCCTATATATAGGAACCTTGTGCCTCTAGTTTAGAACTTTTGACATTTGCCACTTTGGAGATCTAGAGTTAGAGAGAGAAGTTAGAGAGAGAAAGTTCTGTGTACGTGATTCAGGTGTTGTACGTTTTCAGATCATTCAATAGAATCACAGATTATATTACGTCGTGTGTGTTCGGTCACGTTCGTGTACAGATTCCACACGTTACACGAGTCGGTTCGCAATCGTTTCGGAGTAGAAAACCGGTCCTACAAATGGAATATATTATTTTTGGAGAAAAATAAGCATATATATATAATTTCCAAGTTAGACTTGAAAATATATTATTTTTGGAACTTATATGAAAAATACAAATATTTTTGCCAAAGGAAAAATTATAAATAATTTTTCTAAGTAGCATTTATCAAAATATATATTTTGGAAATATATATTAATGTATTTTTACTAGAAATATTATTCCGGAAAAGTTGATACAAAATTAAGTATAAGGATACTTAATAAACACAATAAAAATACGTGTCAAGACAAGACAATGTTGTTATGTTTTTAAACTTATTTAATGGATGACCATCTTGGGTTTTATCATATAGTTGTTGTTATGATTGAATGCAATGATATTAAGCAAGTCACACATAATCACGCTTCCGCAAAAGTCAGGGTGTGACAAAAGATACGGGGAAATCTGACACATAAATTCCCATCATCAATCCACGTATCAGTCCAGATTTGCGCATTTTCTCCCATACCTACATCACTTACTAGGTGATTATTTACTTCAGTACCAAATTTCTAGAACAACAAATCGAATCCGGCTATTACTTTCCACATCTCTCCATTGGACTTTTTAATTTGTACCGTTTTTGCCACTTTAGTGTTGCGGTGTATTGCATGAATAGTTTTAAAACGAGGCAGGTAAATGAATCGAACTTCTAGTGAACTGTTTGGTAGAAAGTTTTTTTCTATCTCCGTTCATTTTCGTTTGTAAACATATGTTAGTGTCCTTTCATTTACTTTTATTTATTTAAGTTTGTTCTTTTACGTTTTTAGTTTATTAATAATATTAATTAAGTAGTGGAATTTCTCCGTCTGTTGCAACGGAAATTCCGTTGACATCGATTTGGTTCATTGCGGTATTGGTACGACACCAACACTTGGTATATCAACCGTAAAGTTAAAGTCATGATATGTCCAAAAAGATATATACACATGTTTTACATCAATAGAAAACTATAAAATGAATATCAATAACAGTTATGATAGTACCAATACCGGTACAGATGTTCGCCTGAAATCAATGTCATATCGATATTGTTGGAACAATATCAGTTCGGTTCGTCACGACACTGGTACAATATCCCCTATTGCGAATACGTCGTCTATTTTCAGCAAAATTTATAAGTAAAACCATCAAAAAGAGTACTTGTATTGTCAAACCAACTAGTAAACTAGTTTAGTGACCGGTTCAATGACCGATCTGGTTTTAAAACATTGATTTAATAGAATAAAATAAATTATTCATAAAATATCATTAAATTAATAATATCACTATAGAAAAAATATTTCCAAAACTATATGTAACATGCATACATATAAAAATTAACTAATTAAGTATAAGAACATGTGTAGTCGTTAGCTCAATAATGCCCCCACCCTGGGGCGTTTTCTGCCATGTGGCAGTCCAGTCCGTATTTTTCCCGAAGTTTTTGGCGATGCATTTGCGCAACGATCAACGCGTCGCCCTGGAGGTGGTCGATCGGTTTGGACAAAAACTCAATGTCCTTTCCGTTTGCCTCGTCGCTTGCATCTCGTTAAA
Organism: Helianthus tuberosus; assembly: GCA_030545235.1. Taxonomy (NCBI): domain Eukaryota; kingdom Viridiplantae; phylum Streptophyta; class Magnoliopsida; order Asterales; family Asteraceae; genus Helianthus; species Helianthus tuberosus. The sequence continues at coordinate 32,180,319 of CM060436.1, forward strand.
CTTTTTGTTTTCGGCGACCCGTTCTTTCAAATTCCCCAAACGTTGGTGGCCGAGGTCTCGAATGTCTTGGAGACGATGGTTCATCTGCTCGAAATCTTCCTTCAACTCGAGATCGGAAGACGACTCCACCGGTTTTTTCCCGGTTCGCTTATCTTTTCTTCTACCAGGCGGTCGGGCCAACTCTTCTTCAAGTTGCTCGTCAACGTCCACAACAACATTTAGATCGACATTGCGGGCATCGGAAGTCGGTGTTTCAGGGTCAACGGAGGATGACGTTTTTTGACCGTTTAGCTCGACGTCTACTACTCGACTTCATGGTCACTACGCCCGCCCACTTTGGACCTTTTCGTAGTAGTTCCCAACACTTATAGTACGGGAAAACGCATTTCGTTTTCTCGTACTCTTCCATAGTCCTCGGAATGGGTTCATATTTTTATAAATTGTAGAAGTAGTAGATAGAAAGTTTGATGGAGTGTGAATTTTTTTATAAAAAAGTGGATGTCAAGTGGGGATTTTATAGTCTTAAATGGGATTTAAAAAAAATAATTAATTAAAGCAAGTTACCGTTGCAACGGTAAACTCATTCCCCAATGTTACAATTCGGCGTCTTTCAAAAAACGCCAAACACCTTTTTTTTTGCGAATCACGCCACAAAACGCCGAGGGGGTGGCACCCAGGCGTGTTCCGGCGTTTTTGGTGAATTTTTTTGATAAATAACGCCCGATTACGGGTGGTCTAATGCAAATTATAAACCCTCTAGATATCACATGCATGCTATATTTACTAAAAAATACACACCTCTACACTTCCTCCTTTATTCAGAAGATTGTATTTTTTAATGCTTTTGTATTAAAACCAACAAAGTTTTCAATGGAATGCCATCGGCAATCAATAAAACAGGCGACATAAGAACGTTGTTGGTAAATTCTTCAAGTAATTAGTCGGTGAAGTTGTTGTCGTTGGTCTGTCATTGACACGTAATCAGGAATCTATCGGTGATATTCACTATTCTTAAAACGATAATGTAGTTGTCGTTGATCCGTATGTGATTCGTAAGTAAGTGTTTATGGTTATCCGTCAATTAAGTCTTTATCCACGTCCATAAATGTTGGACTTATTGATAAACCAAAAAAATAAGTAACATTACTTAAAAAAATATACTAAAGATCTTGTTAAGGTAAAAAATACTAAGAAGAAAAGAATGACGTATCATATATGTTACACATTGAATAGTTGAGTTTGATCTATTAGGTCTATATATCTATACTATATTATAAAGCATTTCCCTAGGGACTTCTTAAAAATTAAGAGGTACAAGTAGAAATGCTTAGTATATCTATACTATATTATAAAGCATTTCCCTAGGGACTTCATAAAAATTAAGAGGTACAAGTAGAAATGCTTAGTATACAACACACAATGCGTATATTAATTATGTTTAAGGGGTACAATTGTCTTTTTTGCACCCTATTTAATCTAAAGAAACTCAAGAATTAAGAGTTATGTATGAAAACTAATGACATTTAATTCTACAATTACTTTCAACACATTAAATAGAAAACTTATAAAAAACAATTCATAATGCTACATATTTTGATATAATATTTTATGTAATTTATTTTAAACCTAAAACAAAATTTGATTATGAGATTGGCTGTGGTGATAATCTATAATACCTTATTAAGATAACTGGGTTTTTTACCCTTTTCGTAATTTTGCCATACGCACAAATCTTGAAGTATCATGTACAAATGAAGCAAGCCATTTTAGAGGGAGAAACTTGGACATTATCCAAAGTTTTAATACACTTTGAGGGGATAATTGGTAATTCGGAACTAATACCACAATTGAATGCAATTGAAGCCCTTCATCAATAGAAATTGAATGCCATGCAGTTACACCAAAAGTCTTAAGAACAAAACCCTTATTATTTAGGTGGTGTTTGTTTTTTCAGATGCAAAAGGTCTGCAGTCTGCGGACCACATCTACAGGAGAAGAGGTGGACCAAAGGTCTGCAGTCTGCAAGGAGAAGAGGGTTTGTTTTTTTTACTCCTAAAAAACCCCTCATTTTTAATTAAAAAAAAAAAGCCCTAAAATCTCTACTCCTCCACTCTTCCACTCCTCTCGATCTCTCTCCCTCCCCTCATTTTTAACAATCAGTTACACCCACCTCCACTCCTCTCGATCTCTCTCCCTCTCCTGCTGGTCTGGTCCGACAAATCCCTCACCCTCTCGCCCCTCTCTCAGTTCCGACGGGGATAATAGCCGGCCAAAGATGATGTAGCCGGTGGGTGCACCAGCGACGGCAGGCGGCGCCGCCGCCGCTCACGGCGGTGGCAGAGGTGGATTTTCGGTTTATTTTGATTTGATTCGAGTTGCAGCTCAAATCCGGCTTCAGGTTCATCCAGTTTAGGGGTGTAATTGTATTTATATAGGCGGAGATGTGGGGGTGGAGGTGGTGGCGGAGATGTGGTGGTGGAGGTGGTGGCGGGGATGCAGAGAGTGGCGGAGATGTGGTGGTGGTGGAGGTGGAGAGTGGCTGTGTTTTGAAAGAGAGAAGAAGTGAGAAGAGGTGGGCTTATGTCTGCGTGGGGAAGAGGTGGGGAAGAGGTAAAAGATGAGAAGTGCTTCTGGAAAACAAACAAGCCGCAGGACCCAAAGGTCTGCGCGTGTCTGCGCGACGCAATGGAGATCAGCGCTCACAATTGGGTCTGCATAGGCAGCGCCGACGATGGTCTATGGTTTCAATAGTCGGCGGTACTCGGTGGCAGGGGACTGCACCTGGTCTGGTAAGGTAAGGTTTTCTGTTGCTGCCTTTACTTGCTTCTTATGATTTTAAGATGTGTGTAGGGTTAGGGTTGTGAATTTAAGCATGAGTGTTGTTAGAAAGTCATTTCCATTTGAAATATATTTATGTTTCAATCACTGCAATTGATTCGTTGAAGCTGAACATGGCTACAATTGATAAAGTATTCCCTTTACTCCCTGATTTGTCAGGTTCGTTAAATAAACTGCTGATTTACCCCCATATTTTGAAGGAAACAATAAGATGAATGAGTGGATTGGATTGGGTGGTTGGCAAAGATGGGGCCTTAGAAGAGTTGACTGAACAGCAGGCTAGGCAACTTCATTTTGACCTACAATCGTCTTATTATTCATTTACGGCTTCATTGCCAACAACTGGGGATGAGGCTTCTGACATAGAGTTGCAGGTACTTTTCATTTTGATAACTTTGAGCGTAATTCGGGTAGTAGAATCCGGAGTTTTCCTCATATTGAGGGCAATTACCCCTTACATGTTTACATTCCAGGTTTCATTTCTCTTTTTTAGTACTTTTTTATTATATGTTTATGGTCATTTAGGGTTTTGTTTATGAGTTGATCAACATTGATTTATTTGTAACAATGGTAACTTGTTGTGGTATCTTGTTAGAATAAAGGTAGGGCTTTTCTGTAGTATAACATGGACATGTAATTTAAAGCTGGTAGTTTTGTGCTTTATTATTGATATGAAAAAGAGTTTGTGTCTAGCTTTTGGTTGTTACATGTGTTGCTTTTGTTAGGATTACTGTAAGTGTAGTAGTGGATTAGTGTGTGGTTAGTGTTTGAATGCTATTGGTGTCTGAATCGATTTAAGTTTATATTTGAGTATATCCTTTTACGAATTAGATACTGACCATGAAGCTTGGGTTATCAAGACCGGAGAAATGAGAAATAGAAACAGATTGTGAATTTTAAGAACTGGAACCATGAAAACCTGCTGCAATGATCTGCACAGAAAAGGAAGGGGAAAATGTTGAGAAAAAATGAAGTAAAAAAATGGGCATGCATTTTCTTTCGGTTTTAATCGTCTTAAAAATATTGGTTTTCTTGTTATTTGTTTTTCATCATCTCTTTAAAGCTAAACATCCAATCGACCGTGTAGCTTGAGGGGAATGCTAAGATTACTATTAGTGTAGTAGTGGAAACACAATTTCATGTTTTTACCTTCTTCCTCTGGATGAAAATTAATTTAGAATATTGTAATGTTATCAGCTTTTAATGAAAAGTTTGATGATGCCAGGTTTGTTTAATTAATTCTTTTACAAAACCAACTGCTTGAAGTCTCTTGAAGTGTTTCAATTTTGGTTTTGCAGAAATTTATATGACATTACGATAAGAGAAACCTTCAATGTTGTTTGGTACAAAAACAATGTTGTTTTATATGTTTTATAATCTAATATATGCAATCTTAAACGTCCTGACTGCTTTCATAACGTCATTATAACACGACTATTTGTTTTGTTTTCTTGTTATATTATTGCAACAATCTTCATACCGTCCGAAAGAAAGAAGGAGCTGACACAGTTTTTAAAGAAAGCCACATCACTTGTACAAGGTCTTCATGTTGTGGATATTAATGTTCCATTACATATGGTGCTAAAAGATGAAGAAAAAATGGTACAAGCTGCGTTAGGAAGAGAGTTTCACATAAGTCTTGGAAGAACCGTTCCCATACGCGTGCATCAAATAGACTCAGTGGTGGCGATGCTTCGTCAGAAGCTTAAGTTTCAGAAACGGTCTTAACGTACACTTAAAACTGTTTGCTACTTTGAAACTTCATTCACGTTGGTATTGGCTGATAGTTCATCTTTAACTTTTGTGTTTTGATGATGTTGGAAACAGGTATTTGATTGATTTCAATAAGTGGAGGTTTTTGTGAACGATGATAAGACCCGTACATTTCTTTCAATTGAAAATACAACAGGAGGTCTACCTGAGGTATACCCTTTCCATAATTTCTTTCTTCTTTGATATTTCATTCTTAAATTACTCTCAACCACTAGCAGCTACTTGCATTTGTTGTATCAGATAACGAAACAGATTCAAGCTGTTAAGGAGGTTTATAAGTTGCACAATCTTTTCGAATTTTACAAGGTTCGTGTTCACAAAGATTACCGATTTATAAGCTGTCAATGTCTGGAAAAGAAGGGTAACTCTGATTATTCTTTCTTGTTTAAAATTTGATTTAATTAATAAAAAAAGTTGTGTAACAGGATCCACGACCTCATATATCCATTGCTTGGGCTGTGGGGGACATCAGTCAGTCGTCAGTCGTTAAAAAGAGTAGTCGAAGGAGAAATGAAGACACACATCAATGTTGGAGGATTGTCAATGAGATCTATGTTTACGTGCAAGTTCAGTAATATCATGTGTAAAGTCAGTAATAAAACCTATAATATATTAATATATGTGGATCTCAATTTACTACATAACAAATTGGTGTAAAAAATAAATTACGTAAAACTGGTCACGCAACGTGCGTCCAAAACATAAGTACCCGCGGCAATGCGCGGGCATTCACACTAGTTATAATAAAAGCAATCAGTCATATATTATTAAATTACAACAAACACGAGAATGATCATGGGCGGAGGATAATGGGGGGTGCCCTGATCCTCGTCGATTTTTCATTTGTAGTGTTAATTTTATCGAGAATTTTTGGAAAAAATATTGTAATGTAAAATATTGGATTTTTATGAGTCCAGCCCTTACCGATTTGGATTTTGAGTGTTCGGCTTCCATCGAGTTTTCATTGAGAATGATAAACCATATGTTTTGTTTGCCACCGGTTTGCTTTAAAACATAACGGTTTATCAATTGGGGTCTCATAGTTTTTTTACCGTGCAGGGCGGATAGAACATTATCTCAAAAAAAAATTTGTAGTGAAAATGATTTTTTTTTGTAAGGTTAATAGATAAAAAAAATATTGGGACCCTCAGTATTTTTTTAAAATCCTTTAATAGGCTAGGCACATACCTTGTGAAAGTAAAAGTCCAATAGTCAAGTCCAAATGTGAAGCCTTGCAAATGAGTACAATTGTTCAAACATCACCCAACCCAATCGGCAAGTGCAGTCTTAGCCCATATCTGTATAGTGTAAACTAACTAGTTTTTGCCCCGCCCGCGTTGCGGGGCAATAAGCTGAGTATTTCTCTCTCATAACATGTGTGTCTGTGTTTCGGTTACTTGTACATACTACTCATAACACGATCTCAAAAAAAAATTACATCGAGTCAACCAAATAAAACAAAGACACTACCATACTTTTACTAAAAAAAACTAAAACGATGAAAAGACTATAATTTTAAACTGGGAGCAAAATTGTAATCTTTCAGGACAAATGAGCATGTACCAGGCATGCCTGGACGAATAAAAATTACACCTATGCCCGCCCGCGTTGCAGGGCGTTAAATCAAATATTTCTTAGTTTCATAACATGTATGCATGTATTTAGGTTACTTGTACATACTACTTATAACACGATCTAAAAATATACATCAAGACAACCAATTAAACGAAAACACTACCATAGTTTTGTTAAAAAAAAATTAAAACAATAACAGGTCTGTAATTTTTAGCTAGGGTAAAATACTAATTTGTCAGGACCAATGAGCGAGTGTTAGACAACTGCTTGAAACAATAAAAGTTACATTGAGTCAACCAAGCAAAATAAAACAATACTATAGTTTTGCAAAAAAAAAAAAGTAAAACGATGGCAAAATCATAAATTTTAAATGGGGGAGAAATCGTAATTTTTGAAATGGGAGCAAAATCATAATTTTGAACAGAGGGCAAAATCGTAAAAATATTTTGAACATGGGGCGAAATCATAATTTTAAACTGAGGGCAAAATCATAATTTTGAGCTATGGGGGAAAACATAATTTTGTTTTGAACTGTGGGCAAAAACGTGAATTTGAGTTGGAGGCAAAATCGTAATTTTTAGCTAGGGGCAAAAACATATTTTTATTTTGAAGGGGGGGGGGGGGGGAAGGCGTAATTTTAGACGAAGGGCGAAACCGTAAATTTAAACTGGGAATAGAATTAGAAATAGGTTTTTGAATTGAGAGCAAAAGCGTAATTTTTGAGCCAGGGCAAAAAGTATAAATTTATTTTGAATTAGGGGTGAAAACGTAATTTTAAACAAATGATGAAACCGTAATTTTAAGCTAGAAATAAAGTTAAATTAAATATGGTGTCGTCCAATAGGGAAGTGACACTATTCCCTCAACTTGTTTTTGTATATGTAGGGTAATTATTTGGTATGTTTCATTTCAGAAGTATTTTTAACATGTTGTATATGTTATTTAAAAAGATATAAAATATTATTCACTTTGTTACAATGAATGATATAAATATAATTATTTTAAAATTACTAGTCAAATAGGTTGCCATACGTAGTTGGAACGGAGCCACTTTCCGAATTTTTTTTTCTGTTGGAATATAACCACTTTTCGATAATTATAATTGAAACTAACGGAGCCCATTATGACCCGGGACCCAACCCAAGTTTTTACCCGACACATTTTGATCTGATTTTTTTGGACCAAACTTAATATAGATGGACATGTTTTTACACCCTTTCATCAAAATTTCTGGACCCCCACGGGTATGTGTGATATGACAAATGCTCATGCTTGCTAGTCTCTTCATAGTAATGCAATGTGGACCTCGTTTCCGTTAATATCAACCATTTTAAAGTCAATAATACAAACTTAACAATATTTATTTCATTTGTAAACTTATAACCAAAAACCAACAATTACACCTAAAAGATAAGTTAAACATAGCTAAACAAAATATATCTCTAAAAGGTTATCATAAATCAAATAACACTCCCAAATTTTATTCATTCAATAATAATTATAAAATACAAGAGAAAAACATAAATTCACAAACTTTTCAAGATATTTAACATAAGTGACTATAAACAAATATGGTATGTCAAAGTAGTATCATTTGAATCTATGCAAAGAAACCCAATTCTTACTCAAATATGGACCTAATTTGATGGGTGTGACCAAACTCATATGTCAAAACCAAGCTTCCATCCATTCTTTTGAGCACAAACCTTTCAACCAAAACATAGCAACCAAATCTATTCCACCCATCAATTCCTTTAAACTTCTCCTCTCTCTTCACCCTCTTTATCCTTTGCTCCCCACCACCACCAACCCATCCAACCCTTTCTTCTTCCCACTTCATTCTTTCAACAATTGCCACATTCAACCCTACACTTTCTTCTCTCCCATTATTACCCCCTACACATGTAAACCATATGGCTCCATCTACCACATTTCTCTCATCCCATGCTGCCTCGATCTGACTCTCACCAATGAAAACCGCTTCACTACGAACCACGACGTTCACAGACACAACATTTCCTTCATTGTTGTGCTCCTTTTCATGTTCGAAAACTTGTTCCCACTTTTGCTCTAGTGTCATTTCATAATACATAGAATTTTTCACTTGTTCGGACAATTGTTGTTCTTTGATAAATACGAAAGGGCAATACCACTTGCCAACAACTACATGATTTGAAGATTTGGTTGAGGGAGGAAAGCTTAAATCAGGAAGACGTGAACGAAGGGAATCATTGATTCCTTTTGCTTCAAATAACTTGTAGTTTTTTGGTGTTTTACCATAAACTTCCCAACGTTTTCTTCTTAAGATATACGGAGGATAGCCATCGTCTGCAAGAGATTTTGCATAAAAACTACCATCACTGCTAAACAGTTTTTCCTTATGAACAATCTCAAATTGTTGGTAAATGTTGTGTGGATCCAATGGCCTTGGTTTTACATCATTGACACAACTGAAAAAGCAACATTGTGTCATGTCTTCCTCCTTTGAACATGTAAATGCTTCCCTGATAGGTTTTTTTTGTTAATTTATTCGGTTGTATAAACTTATAATAATGAAGCATAAAGCGAAAAAATCAAAAGTAAACCAAGTATAAATATGTAGATATCATGATATTTAATATTTTTCTTACTAAGTTAATGGGATCTACATCTTAGAATTATAGGAATAAGTTGAGTTGATTTTGGTTTAAAAGAAATCACACATTTCCTCCACCCTCTCCCACCGTCACCAAAGTGTCACTACCGCGACCTAAGCGTTGCCAGAGCTGCCTTTATCAATCTACCTCCACCACCACCGTGCACCCCCTCTGCTATGGCCCTACTAGTCGCCATAAAATCAAATCTAGCCATCTAGGGGGTGAATAGCTTTTGATACGTCCTTTCTAAAACCACTAATTTCAAGGCGAACCCATTTTTTTTATCTTAAGTTGTTTTGAGCTGAAACTAAACTGATACCTCTTTAATAAGCCACTTGTTAACCAATTTTGAATGACTTAAGGGGCTCTTAATGAACTTAAAAAATATTTAGATAAGACAGAACTCTAAGTTAGTGTCTCCAACAAAAATGCTTGGTATGCTATTGAAAAATAACACATCATATAACATAGTGATTGTCTATAAACATATTATGTTAAGAACATGTAGTATTGTTCTAAGTTATGCATATCAAGCAAGGAAGGAACTATTACAACTAAAAGTTATCTTATGTAATTTGCCGTGTTGATTGGAATGAAAAAGAGTTCGAAAAAAAAAAAAAAAGTTATCAGAATTAAATAAAACTATAATGTATGGTATGGTATACAATAATACATACCCTTTATGCAGTGGCGGACCCAGGAATTATTTGCTGGGGGTGCGGATGAGTGGCTCAAGCATATTTTCAAGGGGTGCGGTCGGGTTTTTTGCCTAAAATATACACTAATTTTTTTTTCCAAGGGGTGCGCCCGCCCACCTTGGGCATAACCTAGGTCCGCCCCTGCCTTTATGTGATCCATGTGGTTTAATCGCGTAGTAACGGTTCAAAGATAACGGCTGGTTAAGGACAGGAATAAAGACAACTTCATCAAAAGAAGTGTGTTGATGATGATGTTGCCGACCAGCTTGATGATGATGTTGTTGAACAGCTCTTCCTGAAGAATAGCGTGTGGTCAGTATTTTGTTTTGAGGGAACGGTAACCCTACAAGATATCGATCCTTGAACAACCCAAAAAACGTGTATCTTTCAGACTCTTCATCTTGGATTACCAAGTAGCCGGAGTTAGGACCCTCGGGAGGAAGACAAAGAGCTTCCGGGGACGTCTTATAGTAAGAAAGTGATCGGGTCACATACATTTTGAAACTAAACTTACAGGATGATGGAGTTTATGGTTTTGAAAGTTTTGCTTGTATGATTGTATTATATATCTGTAAGACTGTAACCATATACTACGTAACTTATATTCGTCATGTTGATAAAGTCCAACTCTCGCATGTTGATAAAGTCTAACATATAACGTGATGTAAGATTGGTTAACTTTTAGGGTGTAGGGAGTGGTTAAACACTTTGAGTGACAAACCAAAAAACCGACCAATCAGAGCGCGCCATGTCAATCGGTGAAAAGTGTTTAAACTTTGGTGAAAAGTGTTGGCAATGGTTTAGACACTTGGTGAAGTGGTAAACTATTTAAAAAAAAAAAAAAAATGTGTGATTGGTTGAGATTGGATTGGACCCCACCCCAAACCCCCCTCTCTCTCTTCTTCCTCCCCTCACCGATTCGGCATGCCACTACCGATTTGGCAAACTTTGGTGACTAAACAAGAGTTGGCGGTGGTGTTTACCAATCGGTAAAGGGGTTTGCCACCCTTTACCGATCACCACACCGTACACCCTAAGTGTTTAACGTGGGCAACTTACACAAGTAGTTGACTTTTATTCGTCACGTTGATAAAGTCCAACTCTCGCATGTGCATATTCTTTTGTCACGTCTTAGATTTATTTTATATTATATGGGAAGCTTCTTCGCATGAGTAAATGTCATGGAACATGTATCTAAAATATTAGTCAAAGAATTATTATATATAACTAGATTATTTGCATGCGCGTTGCGGCAATACATTATCATGGGCATTCGATTGGTATTAACATGGTTGGTGACAGTACCGGTATGACATATGCACTCGTTATAGAAATAAACACGTGTTTTATATCGACCGAAAACTATAAAAATGAACACCGGTACTAGCACCAATATTGTTTGAATGACATCTATTGGTTCGAATCATCACATATTGGTATCGATATTAATTTATCATCGCAAACAGAATTGTATAAATGACAAATTTTCAAAACCGAAAAGCATAAAAATGAATATAGGTTCGGTGTTCAGTAGGGTATGATAGTGATACGGTGCCAGCTTATCGAAAGCAAAAACAATAAAAATAAATACCAATGTTGTTTGGTTAGTTTCGATTTGGTTCACTATGGCAAGGGCACAAATCCGTTACCAAACAGGGCACAATAAAAATGAATACAGGTACAAGTACCAATGTTGTTTGGTACACTAAACAATATAAATAAATACTGGTACCGTTACATACATTGTTCGGTTAGGTACGATTGCGGCATAATATATGTTTTTCAATCAAATTTATATCACAATGTTGAAAAACACAAACATAGAACGTAAGTTACTAGAAAAAATAATCAAATTACTCTTAATGATTAATAATATAATATTTAAAAATTAAAAGAATTACTTGAAAAAATTAATTATGTTCATGCCCACTTTATATTAATATATATAATATATAATTGAAGAAGGGAAAATTTATTTACCAAAATGAGGGCAAAGATACTTGGTCTTGGGTTGGGAAAGGCGACGATCCGTTTTCTGTTAAAGCGGTTAAAAATCTGATGCTGAATAATAGGAGCTTCGGTGTTTGGTTCAAATACAAATGGGTGGCGTGGGTTCCTCTTAAATGCAACATTTTAGCGTGGCGAGCCGAAATGGGGAGGGTTCCGACTGCCACGGCTCTTTCGAGGAGAGGAGTTCACCTGCAGTCCGATGTCTGCAGCCTCTGCAACGTCTTCCCTGAAACAGTTAATCATTTGTTCGTGGACTGTGGTTTTACGTCTGGGGTGTTGACGGCTATCGGAAGATGGTGCGGTTTAAATATTCAACAGGTTGTCGATGTCCGAGAGCTGCTCTGCTGCTATAAAAATGCAACAGCTAACAAAAAGTGCAGGAAGCTGATCTACGGTCTGCTCATTGTTATGGTGTGGGCTATTTGGGTCGCTAGGAACGACAAGATTTTTCGTCATAAAGAGCCGAAGGTGGTTGAAGTGGTAGCGTCCATCAAATCTCTTTCTTTTTTGTGGTTTAGAAGTAGATCTAGGTTGAAAAACGTTCTGTGTAAGAATTGGGTCAATTCCCCTTTGTACTTTTTGTAATGTCGTTGTTTGGAGGTCCTCTGTTTTGAGGATTGTCCGTTTTTGAATGAAAGTAAATATTCAAAAAAAAAAAAATGTCACCCTTATGAGTCCTTGGAATCGGGCTTCCACAATTGGATGTGTCGATGAATGGTATGACACGTGTCTAGAATATTTGATGAGTCCGTCGCCGACGCATCAAAGCCAAAAAGGTGGCTGATGCGTCAGTGTTTTGGCTTGCCTGACTCCTCATTTTGCCTTGGCTGACTCCACGTTGTGGCTTGACTGACTCTTCCTTTTAGCTTGCCTGACTCCTCATTGTGGATTGGCTGACCTCTCGTTGTGGCTCGGCAGACTTCTCAAATTTTATTTTATTTTTCAACATGACTTTTTAATTTTATTAATTTATTAAATTTAAATACCATATTATTTAGCGGAGTCTCTAAATACGCAAACTTTTTATTTGGTGGCTTGAGACGTTTTCTTCCAACATGAACGAAAAATAGTCGGCATTTTTTCAATGTAAATGAAAAATCTGCTATACTTCTATTTCCATAGTTGTGATTTTTTTTTCCAAAAAAATATATAAAAATGTTTATTAGTACTGATGCGATCCCGAAACTTAGCTATGTAATGGTAGCCTTCGCGCACTCTACTAGAAATATTTGATAGTGTAATTTTTTTTTGAACGGCGGCATTATATTAGAAACACTAGCCAGGAGCTAGCAAAAACAAGCATACGAGGAAGAGCAAAACAACATAACAAGAACAAAACATTAATCAAAATTGAATCTGCTTCATTTGTGCTCATCCAATTGAATCTTCTTCGCTCGTTTCCGGTTCTAAAGGAAACCAAGTGCCTTCAACTCCTGAATAATGTCCGACGCCGAACACTTTTTATGGTTGATAGTGTAATTCTAGATATGTAAACTAGATACACCTCAACCCTAATTAAGTTGATCTATTTTATTTTTAAAAAGTTACTTCATTAGTTTATTTTACTTTTTTATTTTAAAAAGTTATATATAGTATTTTTAAACATAACTAGCATAATAACATACATATATTTTGATATTAGCTTTTAAGTTTTGTGATTAGCTTTAAAAAAATTAATAAAAATAAGCTGATGAATCTTAAGTCACCATTGGAAAATCGTTTTTCAAAGAACCAAGCAATAAGGTTGAGTATTTATAGACTCGACAAAATAATAAGATATCTAAATTAAATAAAATTAAAAAGAAATGTGAAAAAGAAAATAAAATTTGAAGAGTCAGCCTAGCCAAAACGAGGGGTTAGCCACTAGGAGGAGTCAGCCTGGCACACAAGCCACTAGGAGGAGTCAGCCCGACGCATCAGCCACCTTTTTGCCTTTGACACGTGTCAGCACCACCTTAACGGACGCAATGGCTGACATATCGACGCATCCCATGCTTGAGGCGTCATTCCAATGACGCATGAGGGTGACATTTTGGTAAATCATATTGGTCACACAACATTTTTGTAATTTCCCCTTTTATCCCATTGAAGAAGTTGTTAGCTACGGTAATATTTATATTGACATATATGCGACTCACAAACAAGAATCATATCCAATCATGTGGAATGTGATGTGATGTCATCTAAAAAATTCATATATATTTTACATGAAAAAACTAAATTAATATTGTTGTAAATTTCATGACTTATGTAGGGCCGTTCAAACCGCTCGCCACTTGTTCGGAAATTACTCGAAAAATGCTCGTTCGGTTTAACGCTCCGTTGTAAACGAGCCGCTTTGCTCGGTTCGTTCGTCTCAGCTTGAATTATTATTTTTAATTAGCATATATATATATATATATATATAGGGTGAGGTTCTAGAGTGAACACTAGTGTATTTGTGAACTGAGTGAACAAATCATGGCCATCGATTTACATCAGCAAATCGTATAATACACCAGTGTATTTTCATCATCAAATCCTGGCCATTGATTTATACTTGTGTTTACACTTGTGTATTGATAATCAAGGGCTGATTAGTTCACTAGTTTGTTCACAAATGAACCTAACACACAAATATATATTATACATATATATATATATACACACACCTATATATACACACACACCTATATATATACACACATACATATATACTTAAATTAAATTTATAGTTTTATATACACCACTCTATTAGATTTTGATTCACTATATACAAATTTACAACTATATCTATACGTACTAGCCCAATTACGCCAATAAAAAAATTAATATTAAATCTAAAAGTTAAACCCGAAACCGATGAATGACAATAAGCTCATTGCCTCAATGTTTCATGTTGTTACCGTAAGTCGATTGTCTCCTGCTCTCGACGTCATTATTCTTGCAATATGATCATTGCCTCGGCGGCCACAAAATTGTTATTCATAAGAATATTATTATGCCATGAAATGTGTCTGTTTTTAAAGACACAAAAACTTGAGACCCAACATTGTCACTATCTCTCTCAGCAAATTTAAATCGGGCGACACGGTTGTCCGAATCGCTTGAACTTTGCTCGACGCTCGCTCGGAATATTTACTGCTCGGAAAATGCTCGCTTGATTTAAGGCTCGACTTTAAATGAGCAGCTCCGCTCGGTTCGACTCGGCTCGGCTCGGCTCGTGGACAACCCTTATTTATTTATTTAATTAATTTTTTAGGTAATATCCTTATTTTATAATTAAAATGAATAATAAATGGAATAATTTTTTATGAAGTCATATAAGTTTGGTAGTTGTGTCGTGTGTATTTACTAAAAGTCTATAATTAATTGAAAAGTTCGATTTAAACAGTCCATGGACCACGAGATCTAACTACGATTAATAAATACAAAATTACGGTAAGATGTGGGTTCAACCGCATTAACACACCATGAGATCCGGCTACAATTGATTTCTCAAACAACTTTGAAAATATCTAAAGGGTTGAAAATCTAATCACACATTATTTTCTCTTCAAAGACAACCATAAACAAAAATAAAAAAAAAATCCGTATGCTTAAATCACATTAAAAAAACCCGACCCCGCAACGCGGGGAATCTATTCTAGTTATTTTATACTTAATTAATCAAAAAGTTATCAGATTAAAGTAATTAAAAAAACTTATCATGTAATGATCCGAAGTAGGGCACTCGCTCAAAGTTTTTAGCTCGATTGAAATCGGTTTGTTTGTAAACAATTTGAGCTGAACTAGCGTCATGGTAAGGTTTCATATAAGTAAACCCAATTTATTTTAAGAGAATATCATCAAAATAACCAAAATGACCAATCTATACTATCTATAATAAGAGATTATGAGCTGATGTAAATCTGCTTACTTGTCAACTTCTAAGCTATGCCACATGGAGTTGCTGATGTCATAATTCCGTTTACAATATTTATATCTACATAAATCTATTTCAAATATATAATCTGATTTTATTATTATAAAAAAAGGTTTTCTTTAGGAGGGAACTTTGAAATTGCATGGGAAGGAGAAATTGCCATTAATGCACTGCAAGAAGTAATCATATCTTTCTCTCTCCTTCTTCTTCACACTTTTTATTCAAACTTTCTTCTCATTATGTAACTTCACCGATTCCATTTCACCATTTTCTTCTCATTTCAAAATGTCCGCATCTTCTGTGCAAACTCTGTCATCTGGCAAGAAATCCGACGGTGAACCACCATCTTTGTCACTCGGTTTCATTGATGATTTGAATCCGTCTAAAGATATGTGGAATCTCAAGTGTCGAATCATCCGGAAATGGGTTAAGTCCTTTCGGATGGATCTGATCTTGCTCGATGAGAAGGTATTAGTGTTTGTCAATCATCTTTGATGTTTTTTTACTCTTTTTATCATTTTCGTTTTGAGTTTTGTGTAATTTAGGGATAGACAAAAAGAAACAAAGAAGAAAATCTTTTTGTTTGTTTTTTATGCGAAATAGATGATTATTGTAAATTGACTGTTCGTTTGTTTAAAGAAAGAAAGATGGCTTTTTGTTTGTTTTTTGGATCCTTAATAATTTAGGGTTAGATATAAAGAACCAAAGATGAATATTTGTTTGGTTTGTTTATGGTCCTTCGTAGATGATTATTGTTTACTGTTTTGTTTGTTTGTTTGTTTTTGGGTTATATGGTTATTTATTTTCTGTTTTGTGTAATTTAGGGTTGGTTTTTGGTCATTTATATATACTTACTGTTTGTTTCCCTGTTATAGGATTAGGCACAATGAAACAAACATGAATATTAGTTACTTATTGATCCTTCATATGTTGAGACTTTAGCCACATGTACCTTTTATATTTTTTTTGAGATATTGTTTGTTTGTTTGTTTCTAAAGTATGTGCTTTCACTTATTTGTCAGGGCCGTAAGATTCAGGCAGGGATTAAGGCTCCGTTAATACCTGTGTTTATCTCACAGCTTCATGAGGATGAAGTTGTTATTCTCTCCAGATTTGGTGTTGGAGAAAACACTGATGCTTACAAAGTTATTAACCATGGTTACAAGATTAACTTTTACCGATGTACGGTTGTTACACGTGCGAATGGTTGGCAAGGTGTTGATTACGGATTTAATTTCATCGCACATTCACACATTCTTAATGGAGATGGAAAGGATCTGCTCACGTGCGGTATGACTGTTTCTGATAATCTGATATATGTTTTGCCTCCCTTTTCAATGTCACTAATTTCTGTTGCTATGTTTACCATTTTAGATGTTGCTGGAATTGTTGTCTCGTGTGGAGATATGGAAATCTTTCCTAATGAAAGAAAAAAGATGAATTTGGATCTTCAAGATGTCTAGTAAATTCTAATTTGCCATTTATATAAATTTGTTTGTGTGTTATGATTGTATTTAATACAATACCAATGATTAGTTTATTTTATATAAAAGTTCATTAAATGGTTATTCTTATTTAATACAATACCAATGATTAGATTATTTTATATATAAGATTCTTTATTGCATTTAATGGTATATTCATAGTAAATCATTTTCATTATTTAATGTAAATGATTAGTAAATCATATACTATATTCACAGTAAATGAGTGTATGAACTTTCAATGCTGTTCTTTTAATGCTATTCTTTGAGTTAAAACTTCTACTATATGCTGTTCTTATAAGTTGGCTATTTGGTCGCGTTATAATAACTTTTAACCAGTGTTATAATGATCCATGGCAGTATCTTTGTGTTGCTCCCCCATCTAACAACCTAACAACCTTTAACCACTGTTACATATAACTACTGCTAGCTAAGGTCTGATACTATTACAACAGACAAAGTAAACAACTGTTTCTTCATTCCACTGCTTCATTCCAAGCAGGGATTTGGTCTTTAGCAGCACTTGACTTAGGGCAGTAGATTAAATAGCAGCACTTTGTCTTCAGCTGTTGTTGTACACAAGCAGTACTTAATGGACAGCAGTTGTAGTATACAAACAGTGGATGAGGGCCATCAGATGTTATAACCACTTTAAAGGGGAAAGTCTAATGCAAACAGCTGCTTAAGAGATATACACTGATGTGTACCAGTTTTGGCTCTTATTAGCTGTTTCTCACAAGAACGCAAATGATTGTATTTAACTTTTAATGTTGTTCTTTTATCTTTTTCTTTTAGGGGGAGGTAGTCCATTGTACTTTGTGGAATGTGTATGCACAAGAATTTAATGATTTTTTGTCTCAAAACTATCCGAATGAGACTGTGATGGCTGTCATTCAGCATGCGAGGATTAGGAAGTGGCAGGGTAATTTATATTTGACTGATTTATTTCGTTTAGTTTTCCTAATCTCCGTTTTGTTACATTTTTTAAGAACATTTTTTTATTTCTTTAGTGATTTGTAATGAATTGTTGGATATGTATATTGTTTCTTGCAGGTCAATATACTGTTCAGAGTGATAAGTTTGGAAGTCGTCTATTTCTCAACCAAGAAATTGATGAGATTAATGAACTTCGCAAGAGGTACTATCCGTGATTTATATTTCATATTTTCATGTTTTTATTAACATAAGTGTGAGTATTAACGCTAATTGTGTTTTTATTTTTATAGTCTTTTAGTGAAACAATTTGAAGCTGGTGCTTCTTCTTCTCAAACCATTCTTTCATCTCAGAGTGTATTCCAGTCCGTCAAGAATTTCTAATTGAGACTCCTAAGAGACATGTTGATGAAATTATTGAGATTGATAGTGTACGAATAATTCTATATACATTCATAGGCATTTTAATTTTGTTAATGTTTTCTATGTTTTATCAATTGAGCATGTTAATAAAGCTTTATCTGTGATATTGTAGGGAATGTCATGTGTGGTAGTTGCAACGATCAAAATTGTTCAACAAAACTATGGATGGTTTTATCCGGCATGTCGAGAGTATAACAAGAAGGTGTTGACCAAAATTGAGTACTTAAAATATGCTAAAACCATTTATGATGAGGTCATGAATCTGTCACCTGCTTCATTGGTTTGTCCGAAATGCGATAAAGAATGCACATCGATAACCATAAAGTAAGTTAACGTCCGATCTTTTTATGTCCAGAACTGCTATGGTTTTTGCTGTAATTTACTTGGCATTTATTACAGGTTCAAAGTACATCTGAGAGTGCAAGATGAAACTGGCAGCGTTTCTTTTGTGATGTTTGATAAAGATGTAATGACGCTTATTGGTTCAACTGCGAATGATATAAGGGAACGCCAAGTGAAGCTCGATGATACTGAAACTTTTCCCCATGAAATATCACGGTTGGTTGAAAAGAAGTTGGCGTTTAAAATTGAAGTTTCTGATTACAACCTTAACCATGACTACCACGTCTACATTATCCAAAAAGTATGTGATGATCCGGACATAATTGCTGAATTGGTTGGTGGTAATGGAAATGCTCTTGAGGTTGCTGATGAGGTAAGAGTTTTTGTATATCCTATATTGATTTATTTTTTTCTTCCCAATCTTTGTAGTTTAAATATCTTAATTAAATTCCCTTTTGGTAATATTTTGATATTAGGTGTTTAGTCAAGAAGGTTCAGAAATTAAAGCTGTTCAATTATCTGAATCCTCACAGATGGCCGGTGCTGATATTTCAAAGGTGAATAAGAATTCTACAGTTTTGTTTTTTGGTTTAGTATAGATTATATTACATTATTTGATACCTTAGTAGTTGTTTTGTGATTTAATTGAAGGATGTTGTATCTGTTATGGCCGACTCTTCCGTTGTCGAAGCCGGGAAGGATTCGGCCACCAGTCCTAATGGTAAACGTTCGTTGCAGGATGTGGAAGGTCAAAATGTTGGGGAACTCTCTTCTAACAACAAAAGGAGCCGGAGGAAGCCATCTAGGCTTAACACTTAGCTTCTTTCACATCGTTATATTTTGATGGTAAACATGCTATGTTTTTGGTATGTACTTAAGTACGTGGTTGTTTGAAGTTTGGTTGTCGTTGGTAAGTGTTAAACTACTCAAACAGTTGTTTTCTATGTTTTAGATGCTGGTAACTTATGAACTTGGAACATGTGGTAAACCATTATGTGGTTTACTTTTTTGTATTATGCTGGGAAATATAATCTTTGGTTATAATGTGTGCTTTTGATTTGTGAATATAGTATATGGGATGTCTAAATTAGTTTGACATAGTCTAAATTCTACTTTTTTAATATAGAGTTTGAATGTATCTTCAGCAGTTGTTGTACACAAGCAGTACTTAAGGGACAGCAGTTGTAGTATACAAACAGTGGATGAGGGCCATCAGCTTCTTATTATCTGTTCCTCTTTAACCACTGTTACATATAACTACTGCCAGCTAAACACTGATACTATTACAATAGACACAGTAAACAACTGTTTCTTCAGTCCACTGCTTCATTCTAAGCAGGGCTTTGGTCTTTAGCAGTACTTGAGTTAGGGCAGTAGATTAAATAGCAGCACTTTGTCTTCAGCAGTTGTTGTACACAAGCAGTACTTAAGGAACATCAGTTGTAGTATACAAACAGTGGATGAGGGCCATCAGCTGCTTATTATCTGTTCCTCTTTAACCACTGTTACATATAACTACTGCTAGCTAAACACTGATACTATTACAATAGACATAGTAAACAACTGTTTCTTCAGTCCACTGCTTCATTCTAAGCAGGGCTTTGGTCTTTAGCATTACTTGAGTTAGGGCAGTAGATTAAATAGCAGCACTTTGTCTTCAGCAGTTGTTGTACACAAGCAGTACTTAAGGGACAACAGTTGTAGTATACAAACAGTGGATGAGGGGCATCAGATGTTATAACCACTTTAAAGGGGAAAGTCTAATGCAAACAGCTGCTTATGATGAATCCACTGATGTGAACCAGTTTTGGCTCTTTTTAGCTGTTCCTGTTTAACCACTGTTACATATAACTACTGCTAGCTAAACACTGATACTATTACAATAGACAAAGTAAACAATTGTTTCTTCATTCCACTGCTTCAGTCCAAGCAGGGCTTTGGTCTTTAGCAGCACTTGAGTTAGGGCAGTAGATTAAATAGCAGGACTTTGTCTTGAGCAGTTGTTGTACACAAGCAGTGCTTAATGGACAGCAGTTGTAGTGTACAAACAGTGGATGAGGCCTATCAGATGTTATAAACACTTTAAAGGGGAAAATCTAATGCAAACAACTGCTGATGATGAATCCGCTGATGTGAACCATATTGTTTGCCTCTTATGAATCAACAGTGAATAAGCTTTTGACAAATGTTTTGAGCATCTGCGGTTCTGATGAAAGGAATGATTTAAGGTCTAATATAAACGGCTGCTTATGATGAATCCACTGATATATTATAATCTGTTTTTTAGTATTTGATCGTTCAACCATTCACCAGTTTTGGCTCTTATTATTGTTCCTCTTTAACCACTGTTACATATAACTACGGCTAGCTAAACACTGATCTATTACAATAGACAAAGTAAACCACTGTTTCTTCATTCCACTGCTTCAGTCCAAGCCGGGATTTGGTCTTTAGCAGCACTTGACTTAGGGCAGTCGATTTAATAGCAGCACTTTGTCTTCAATTTTCGTTATATTTTTTGAGTTAAATCGATTTTCGTTATGACAGGATATAATTCATAAATATAATTCTTTGAGTTAAACTTCAACTTTAAATAAGTTGGCTATTTGGTCGCGTTATAGTAACTTCATTATAGTAACCAATATATTGGTCAAACCAAGACAAGGATGATTAAAAAATATGTAGTATTTAAATCCATATAAATTATGATGTTTCTAAGGGGTCCAACGAATTCCTAATAAAACCAAGACAAGAATGTTTAGAAACATGCAGTAGTTAAATCCATATAAATTTATTGGTGCACATAAATTATCGGACAATGTGACTCGGTAAAAATCTATCATTAAACTTCAACTCCAAAATATAAATCTTGTGGATCGCGTTGTAATAATTTTATTGTAGGAACCAATATATTGGTAAAACCAAGACAAGGATGATAAAAAATATGTACTATTTAAATCCATATAAATTATGGATTTTTCAGTTTCACTTGGTTATATTTTTTTATACAAAACCAAAGGGCCCCAAATTTGGCTTAATTTTGCAATTAAATGGTCTAATTCTTTCAATAATTTCTGGCCCATAAGTTGTGAACCATAAAATCCTGTCAAAGGCCCACAAAATGAATCAGGTATGTTAAATCACCATTTCATATTGTCCGCTATGTTTATAGCTTCTTTTTCGAATGAATCAAAGTGAAGATTTAAAATTAGCGCCAAAAACTCAACCTATAATTCAAGACGCTCTTAGTTTGGAAGCAATCGATGAACACTAAATGGTAGGTTTTTCTATCTCATTTGTTTAAATCTATTCTCAACATTTGATGTGATCATCCACTTATTTAGGTAGGTTTTCAATAGGGATCTTCAATCACCACTAGCTGTTGAGAATAAATGTTTTTTTGGACAATGATAACAATAATCACCTATAGCTAGCCCTAAATCACACATATGTGCTCAATTCTTATGTACAGTTATGGAGAGTAAAAAGAATTTGATACCAAGACATAGAGAGTATTTTCCACAGTGCAGTCCCCAACAGTCCAAAGAATCAAGGAAGATAAAAAAAGTCTATCTTGAATAAGCGTAGAAACAGGGGTGTGGTTCAATTTGTACAGACACCTCCTATTATTGATACACTTCTGGGCAATGTTACTATCACAAAAAACTATAATGGAGGTATGTTTTTGATGGTCATATGTGAAAATTGTAAGTGTTTGTAGCATAAATTAACCAAATCTCTTCATGTACAGCATGCCGCACGCCCGACAATTTAGAACGAACATGTGTTAGTACAATCCCTCTGACTTCATCCAGTCTTGGTAAGGTTATAAATCTTATTTTTTAAGGTATGCTATCTGATTTGACCTTGTCCCTTTGTTTGAATTTTAGGACAATCTGGAAAGGCTAATTATGGTGTTTATGACTCTAGAAAGAGGAAACAAAGTTTGAAAACCATGGATATAAGTAAATTTGATTTATCCATTGTAGCTGATTTAAGCAGGACAACTTCAATGGTCACTCCTCTTCAACCATCAAATCATAAAATTGATAGAAGTCCATTAACAGATATTACAAACTGTATGCTATATACACTTTTGTTATTACTGTTAATCATTTATTGAATGTTAATGTAAGTTTGATAACATTTATAAATTTTGTCTTGCAAGTGGATCGTGTTACAGTAAGGTCCCGTCGAAGTGATATTCCAACTACTCAGAATATTGACAATAGAACTTCTCGACAGTTGCCAAAATGTTCCGTAGTAGCGTTTAGTGGTATGTGTTTTACTTTTAATGCAAAACTAAATATAGGTTTCTGAGTCACTATATTTGTCGAATCTATTGCTTATCTTCCTATCTGTTGTAACCGATGTTAATTTTCCTTTTCCAAAATGAAACGACAGGAAAAGAAAATTCCTACCCTGGTGTGTAACATCCCGAAAACGAGTTTGGTAATTAAACCCCGTTAATACTAAAGACGGGGAAAGTACCGTTAGCCGTAAAAGTAAACCGGCAAATATTAGGAATTTATTTAAATAATCCTAATATTTATTTAAAAGTGAATAAGAGCTTTCAAGAAAATAGAATGGATAAAAGGCCCGATTTAACGGGACTTAAAGTAAAACGGGTTATGACTTCCAGAACCTACTAAACTGACTAGGAATAATTCTAACCTAGTTAGATAGTGACTCATGAGTAGGTTAAAACCCTTAAATTATGAACTAAGGAAAATGGAGGGGCCAAACTTGTTAAACTTGAAACTTGATTAATTAAAAACAAACCAAACACCCACTTGGGGTTGTCTGGTCGTAGAAGAAGCAGGGGGGGGGGGGGGCGACATGGGTTTTCTTCAAACCCTAAAATCCTCACAAATCTCTCAAATTGAAGCTCAAATCAAACCCAAATCGTTTGCATGATTACAAATTCGTGATCACCTAGTCGTGGGGATTACAAGGTATGTTGAATTTTATGATTTGGTGATACTTTGAGATTATGATGAACAATCATAATCAAAATTCTGGAATGAATGTTGAATCTATGAGTGTTATTGTGATTATATCTTGGTTTAGAAACAAACCCTAGTAGAAAATTTGATGAATTGTTGTCAAAACTAGGGATTTGGCAATTACCCTATTATGTGCTAAGTGGGTTTTATGACAATAAGATGAACACTCGGATTAGAGTGTTAAATTGATGAAAATTGATTGTTATAATATAAGTTCTTCATGTAATTCACGAACATTAGACTTAGAGGTTTGATTGTTATATAAATCTTGGTGAAAATAACTAATTATAAACTAGTTAGTAAATATGTGAAATTATGCACATTAGGTGTTTGTTAAAATGCCTAAATGAGAACTAAAGTATTGAAATTTAGAGTGAAAACGCGTATTCGAATGATATGGCAATTACGCGTGATATGAAGTGATAAGAGTTCTAAATACTATGTTGATTTAGACTTAATGTTGTAAACCATGCGATTGAAAGTAGTTAACTTTAGATAAGTTAAGTTAACTAATCATGAAGTCGAATAGTAGACTCAACATAGAATTCGTAAGATGGAATAGTCGTGTGTGATAATGACTAGTCTAACCATCTTACTAATTATGATTATAGTTCGATGCTTGACAAGCTAGGTGAAGGCTTGGGAAGGAAGCGGGTCAAGCGAATCAAGTGTAAAGGAAAAACGAGTTTCGGATGCATGGTAAGTAAAACTTACACCCTTACGTAGGACACGTGTTTATTTTATAAACTATAAATGCGAAAGATGTAATACCCAAAATAAGGGTTCCGACACGACTGATACAAGTCGGAACAAGTACAAATGATAAAAACCATGGTTTATGGTGAACGGGGCAATGGGTAAATTTTGGAAATTTAAAACCATGCTTTTATTCTAATTTATGTAAATGTTTGGTCTTATAGTCCAAACGGGTCAAATGGTGATGAAACACCATTTGACAGTATCGACTAATGTGATTGTCAAGTCGTATGTTATCAGGAGTGATTAACAATTTGGATAATTGCGACGCCATAGAATGTTGGTTAATTAACGCGAAGCATAAAACGGGTCTATATGTTGACTCGAGCCAGGTACGCATATATATAGATTTATGGTTAAAAATGCAATATTGGTCAATACATTAGCAAAGGGACCAATGTTGTAAAAGGGGGAAATAAGTTGACGAAAATGCCCTTGATAGGTAAATTGGGCAAACGACCCTTAGAGGTCGTTTAGATATTAGTATTATCATCGTGTAACTCTTAGACACATGTAAGAGTTGTAGGCATCAACTTTTGGGGTCAAATGTCTATGAACAGGTTAATCATGTAAAATGACTATCCTAAGGGTAAAGATTTGGAATGTGGTTCATTTTGTTAAATCCACCACAAAAATAGTTGTGGTGGAATATAAGAGGCTATTTAAAAGTGAGAATATGAAGTGTAGAAAGAGAAGAGAGATTTTGATGCTTAAATGTACATAATTCGTTCTAAACGGGTCAAAATAAGAACCCGAGCGTAAACGGGATTTTATTATGTAAGAATCCCGTGATTTGAAACTAATATGACAGGAGATATGGAAATTATGAATTTCATGAATTTAAGGATCAAATAAACAAGTTTGTTTGATAAGAATCGAACGGGTCAAAATTTGGTAAAAAAGGGTAATAAGCCGAAGACTTAAAAGTCTGAAATTTTGTTAAACCGGATGTTAGATTTTAACTCCATATGATGGAGAATCAAATTATAAACACGTAGGAAGAAACGGTAGGTTAAACGGACAAGCGGATTGAAAGATACGGAAGTTTTCGTGTCAAAAACGGCAAAAAGGAAAGGAATGATGCAGGGGCCACCGTAACTTACGGTGCCACCGTAAGTTACGGTGGAGGTCAGAAATGAGTCTTTGTTTTGGGATTAAGATATCCATGTTGGATTTTCCTAATTTTCCCGTTGTATTAGTTATTTAATTATCAAAACTGACCTTTAAGTTGGTTTTGATCACAGGTGAATGTCGAGTGTCCCGGATGAAGATCAAGCATCGATCAAGAACCGAACACACGTTAAACAAAGCTTCCGCAACGTTGTTTTGTCGTTATTCTAAACGGCGAATTAGATCACATTATGTATATCACTTAAATTGTAAAAGTTAAAAAAAAAACAAAAAAAAAAAACCGTATTTCCGATGTATATGTAATCATTAATTACATGATTATTTTCGCAAAATATACGTTAAACCTTGATTTATAAGAACGAGTGTTACAAGTTGGTATCAGAGCCTTGGTTTAAGAGATTCAAGTATGGTGGGAAAACTATGCTTGGACTTAAACCTTATGCTCTTAATAAAGATTGGTGTTCGGTTCGAGGCTTGATCGCAAATCCGGTAAGTACATGTATGTTAATAGTTCAGCATGCTAAAGTGTTGTAAACAACACATAGGGCTATCGTGTGATACACGTTACCCCAATTGAAATGATTGATATAGTTGACGAAAATACGCGCGTTGACGCGTATAGTAGAAAAGC
Source organism: Helianthus tuberosus (assembly GCA_030545235.1). Lineage (NCBI taxonomy): Eukaryota > Viridiplantae > Streptophyta > Magnoliopsida > Asterales > Asteraceae > Helianthus > Helianthus tuberosus. The sequence goes on from CM060436.1 coordinate 32,206,459, forward strand.
CTTGTATTATAATACGGGCGATTATTGGAGTTGATGTTACTAACTTTTGTGAATGTTTTAATTGAAGGACATTCGCGTTTGAAGATGACGAGAGTCAAACGAATTGTGGATATGATGATGGAACGGTCCGAGATATGACAAGGAGAGCATGCTCATCAAGGACCCAAATCGCGTGATGGTCGCGAACAAGGCTAATGGCAAGAAAAGCCCGTTAGGGCAAGCATTTACCAGATGCACGTTTAAATTATTGCATGAATATAGACATGCAACCAATACGTAGAAACTGATAGTTGCAGATTTAGATTTAAAACTTGGGCAAACCTGAATAGAATACCTAACCAGGATATTGTTTCCAAGAGAAATAAACAGAGGTATTACTTACATAGGGCGTGATGTGAAAACTATAAAAAGGTCATGCGTGTCATGTGTTAATCGCTTACTCTGGCCAAGTAAGTAGTGGCATATGATACCATGAACTTCTTATAGCGGACACATTCACATCCGATGTAGTAAGGACGGGGTGAATGGGACAAATTAAAAAGTACCCAAATGAAACAAATGAACAAAATAGTTGAAAATAATGTAAACGCATAGCCGGGTGACAGAAGCGTATTACATTAGGATAATGAGCCCGATAGAAGGGACACGGATTAATGTAAATGATGATATAAATGAATGATCAAAAGAAAATTCACGAAAATAAGTCATCTTGGACGAAAGGGCCATGGTGAACGAAATGGGCAAGTAAAACCAAAGTATAGATGATCCGTTGGGTCATAAAAACAAAGGTGTTGCCCACACGAAAAAGATAACCAAGGTTGTTAACTTTAGTCGTAATAAAGCAAAGATAACGATGATAATCGTCGCTTATAATTAATAAGGCCGCCAATGGTGGTCAAGTAAAGAATAAAAGACATGGTCGAATAAAAGCGACGGATTTCGCTAAGATGACCAAGCAAATCGAAATGAAGTCTTAATGCATACCGGAAGGGGTGCAACGATAACGATTTCAGTAAAATACCCGGTTGATGGGTAAGGAATTAAACACATACGTAGACTGAGAAACAGGAACGCGTATGGAAAGTCAAAAGACTCGGGTTTTGGGTCATGACTAAAGGACGATAAGATAACGGCAAATAGAAATTTTGATAATTACGCTCAACTATTTTAAAGTTGAACGGGTCGAACAAAGAGTGAAGTTTGACATTTATAAGTGATGAAACTTTCACACGAACAAGTCAAACAAAATTTAATAAAGGATGACACTTGCTAAAGTAAGTAAGTGCGAATCGAATAAATAAAGTGTGAAATATTAGCAAACCTATGTAAAGGAGTTAAAGGTGTTAAAAACATTAAAATAAAAGAACCCGGGTAATGGGACGTAAAGAAGTATAGGTAAGAACTGGGTAACGGTAAGTGTAGGGCAAACCGACGTGTAATTGACGTTAGAAGTCAAGAAGTCGGAAAGATAATTCGAAAGAAAACAATGTATCCTTAGACTACGGTCAAGGTCAAATGAAATCCAAAAAAAAAAAAAAGTAAAGGTGAATAATTCTAAAACATAAGAAGGGGTGCCTTAATGCCATATGCGTATATAAATGAATACACATTTGAATAAAGACTCGAATAAAAGATGACCTACGGGATCATCATAACCTACGGGATATTAATTAGAGCAAGGGTCTACGGGGCCAAAATGACCCACGGGTCATGAATTAAAGCAAAAGGATCATAAGGGCCTCGTCTCAAAGAGGTGAAAGCCTAAGGAAATAGCCTACGAGGTTAAGTGAAGGAACCTACGGGTCAATAGTGTAAGGTGAGGGAACTTGTTACGATTCCCCGTGTAAAACGAGAACGGAAAACAATAAATTAGGGGATTGTCAATTTCCTTGAATAGTAAGCATGAAAGATTCAAGTCTTGACGCTGATAGGCGCAAGACGATATATTCGAAAAGTGATCTTTTCGAAAATGAAAGGTTGATATAAATTAAACGTGATGTGACACGATCACGGTCAAGAAATGCAATGTGAAGAGGAATCACATTATAACCAAGCGAGCGGTAAAAAGTAACTGGACTAATAAGTCTAGTTAGTGAGACCGGTTAAGGTTATTTAAGTAATTTGGTTGCTTGTAAGTGGTGAATTCGGTATAACTGAACCGAATAAATGAATTTAAAAACAAAAGAAATTGTTGCTAAAAGTGAAAGATTTCACAAAAAGACCTTTAAACGGGTCAAAGTAACGGATTCATAAGGAATTTGATAGTATATGGAAGCGTTGAATATCGCTAAGTTAACTAAACTAGTGGAAATAACGAGATTACGTTACTTCGAAATTACGTTATGCCGTATGAGATATGTAGACAATTAGTAACCAAAAAGATGTTACCATACTTTTCGGGTAATACTAACGATTGGTTAAAAAGTATAAGTAATGTTTAAAATATTTCTCGGATAGAATACATTGAGTTTAAACTCAATGAATTATGTAAGAAAAGGTTTCGAGGACGAAACCTCTTTAAGGGGGGTAGACTTGTAACACCCAGAAAACGAGTTTGGTAATTAAACCCCGTTAATACTAAAGACGGGGAAAGTACCGTTAGCCGTAAAAGTAAACCGGCAAATATTAGGAATTTATTTAAATAATCCTAATATTTATTTAAAAGTGAATAAGAGCTTTCAAGAAAATAGAATGGATAAAAGGCCCGATTTAACGGGACTTAAAGTAAAACGGGTTATGACTTCCAGAACCTACTAAACTGACTAGGAATAATTCTAACCTAGTTAGATAGTGACTCATGAGTAGGTTAAAACCCTTAAATTATGAACTAAGGAAAATGGAGGGGCCAAACTTGTTAAACTTGAAACTTGATTAATTAAAAACAAACCAAACACCCACTTGGGGTTGTCTGGTTGTAGAAGAAGCAGGGGGGGGGGGGGCGACATGGGTTTTCTTCAAACCCTAAAATCCTCACAAATCTCTCAAATTGAAGCTCAAATCAAACCCAAATCGTTTGCATGATTACAAATTCGTGATCACCTAGTCGTGGGGATTACAAGGTATGTTGAATTTTATGATTTGGTGATACTTTGAGATTATGATGAACAATCATAATCAAAATTCTGGAATGAATGTTGAATCTATGAGTGTTATTGTGATTATATCTTGGTTTAGAAACAAACCCTAGTAGAAAATTTGATGAATTGTTGTCAAAACTAGGGATTTGGCAATTACCCTATTATGTGCTAAGTGGGTTTTATGACAATAAGATGAACACTCGGATTAGAGTGTTAAATTGATGAAAATTGATTGTTATAATATAAGTTCTTCATGTAATTCACGAACATTAGACTTAGAGGTTTGATTGTTATATAAATCTTGGTGAAAATAACTAATTATAAACTAGTTAGTAAATATGTGAAATTATGCACATTAGGTGTTTGTTAAAATGCCTAAATGAGAACTAAAGTATTGAAATTTAGAGTGAAAACGCGTATTCGAATGATATGGCAATTACGCGTGATATGAAGTGATAAGAGTTCTAAATACTATGTTGATTTAGACTTAATGTTGTAAACCATGCGATTGAAAGTAGTTAACTTTAGATAAGTTAAGTTAACTAATCATGAAGTCGAATAGTAGACTCAACATAGAATTCGTAAGATGGAATAGTTGTGTGTGATAATGACTAGTCTAACCATCTTACTAATTATGATTATAGTTCGATGCTTGACAAGCTAGGTGAAGGCTTGGGAAGGAAGCGGGTCAAGCGAATCAAGTGTAAAGGAAAAACAAGTTTCGGATGCAAGGTAAGTAAAACTTACACCCTTACGTAGGACACGTGTTTATTTTATAAACTATAAATGCGAAAGATGTAATACCCAAAATAAGGGTTCCGACACGACTGATACAAGTCGGAACAAGTACAAATAATAAAAACCATGGTTTATGGTGAACGGGGCAATGGGTAAATTTTGGAAATTTAAAACCATGCTTTTATTCTAATTTATGTAAATGTTTGGTCTTATAGTCCAAATGGGTCAAATGGTGATGAAACACCATTTGACAGTATCGACTAATGTGATTGTCAAGTCGTATGTTATCAGGAGTGATTAATAATTTGGATAATTGCGACGCCATAGAATGTTGGTTAATTAACGCGAAGCATAAAACGGGTCTATATGTTGACTCGAGCCAGGTACGCATATATATAGATTTATGGTTAAAAATGCAATATTGGTCAATACATTAGCAAAGGGACCAATGTTGTAAAAGGGGGAAATAAGTTGACGAAAATGCCCTTGATAGGTAAATTGGGCAAACGACCCTTAGAGGTCGTTTAGATATTAGTATTATCATCATGTAACTCATAGACACATGTAAGAGTTGTACGCATCAACTTTTGGGGTCAAATGTCTATGAACGGGTTAATCATGTAAAATGACTATCCTAAGGGTAAAGATTTGGAATGTGGTTCATTTTGTTAAATCCACCACAAAAATAGTTGTGGTGGAATATAAGAGGCTATTTAAAAGTGAGAATATGAAGTGTAGAAAGAGAAGAGAGAGTTTGATGCTTAAATGTACATAATTCGTTCTAAACGGGTCAAAATAAGAACCAGAGCGTAAACGGGTTTTTATTATGTAAGAATCCCGTGATTTGAAACTAATATGATAAGAGATATGGAAATTATGAATTTCATGAATTTAAGGATCAAATAAACAAGTTTGTTTGATAAGAATCGAACGGGTCAAAATTTGGTAAAAAAGGGTAATAAGCCGAAGACTTAAAAGTCTGAAATTTTGTTAAACCGGATGTTAGATTTTAACTCCATATGATGGAGAATCAAATTACAAACACATAGGAAGAAACGGTAGGTTAAACGGACAAGCGGATTGAAAGATACGGAAGTTTTCGTGTCAAAAACGGCAAAAAGGAAAGGAATGATGCAGGGGCCACCGTAACTTACGGTGCCACCGTAAGTTACGGTGGACATGATTTGGTTACGGTGGGTGCCTACTGTTGTACGGTAGGAGATTTGTAAACACAGAGGCCACCGTAACTTACGGTGCCACCGTAAGTTACGATGGAGGTCAGAAATGAGTCTTTGTTTTGGGATTAAGATATCCATGTTGGATTTTCCTAATTTTCCCATTGTATTAGTTATTTAATTATCAAAACTGACCTTTAAGTTGGTTTTGATCACAGGTGAATGTCGAGAGTCCCGGATGAAGATCAAGCATCGAGCAAGAACCGAACACACGTTAAACAAAGCTTCCGCAACGTTGTTTTGTCGTTATTCTAAACAGCGAATTAGATCACATTATGTATATCACTTAAATTGTAAAAGTTTAAAAAAAAACCGTATTTCCGATGTATATGTAATCATTAATTACATGATTATTTTCGCAAAATATACGTTAAACCTTGATTTATAAGAACGAGTGTTACATGGTGAAAGGTCTAACTTTGATGATCCCGATTCGGAGGATTGTTTACCATCTTCTATCGCAAAAAAGATTTACGAAATTGCAAGAGGTAACTACCCTCCTTAAACTTATCAAAGTATCTTTCCAAATAACAGTTTAATCTCCTAATATTTCACTTATATCATCGTTTTTTTTTACCTGCCTATATAATTTTGTAGAATACGTTGATCATGGAGATGCTATTTTTGTATGTTCTTACTGTCATGCAATGATTTGGAAAGATGAAATGCTTAGGGTTAATTTGGATTCTAAGAAATCTTCTTTTTCTCTTTGTTGTTCGAACGGAGACTTGAATTGCCTTCCTCACCTGCTCCTCCTCCACTGCTCGAAAGATTTTACGAAAGAGTTACTCATGAAAGCCGCAATTTCATGAATAACATTCGAGCATATAACATGATGTTTTCCTTCACATCCCTTGGTGGCAAGGTTTCTAAAACTTTTCAAAAAACCAAAGGTCCTTATGTTTTTGGACTGCAAGGACAAAATTACCATCGCATTGGTAGTCTGCTACCGAATGATGGTGAAGAGCCCAAATTTTCACAGCTTTATATTTATGATTCCCAAAACGAGGATTTTAATCGTCAAAAGGCTGTAAGGTAAATTAAGCATTCAGTAAATTCTGATTTATGTCAAGTGTTTTATATATATCTGATCTATACAATAATGTCATTTTTTACACAGTGTCGAGCAAGGTTCGAAGACAAACACTAAACAACAACTTGATCTTGCCATCATATCGAGTCTTAAAAAATGTTGGATTCATGCAATCCACTTGTGAAGTCATTTAGAATGGTACGAGATTGTTTTAAACAAAATGATTGGCAAAATGTAAGACTCAAGCTCATTGGAGTAAGGGATAAGGATGGTAGAATATTTAACTTGCCTACTGCTGAAGAAATTGCTGCCTTAATAATTGGTGATTTTGATGGAGCATTTGATAAAAGGGATATCATAGTTCAAACAAAATCAGGCGATCTTCAGAGAATCAGTGAGCTTCATCCCTCTTATATTGCATTGCAATATCCACTTATCTTCCCATATGCAGAAGATGGATTTAGACTTGGTATTAAACATCGAGGTGTTTCAGTTGATTGTGACATACTTAGAACCAGTACCACAATGAGAGAGTTCTTTAGTTACAGAATACAAGACAGAGCCAACCAATTTTCGTTGTTACTCAATGCCCAAAAGCTATTCCAACAGTTTGTAGTTGATGCGTATACAATGATAGAATCTGCACGGTTAGCTTACATAAAGACACAACAACCCAAACTTAGAAGTCAAACATTTAAGAATTTAAATCAAAGTGTTCAAAGTGGCCAAAGCGATGCGTCAAATTGTGGAAAACGAATTTTGTTGCCATCTTCATTTACCGGTGGAGCGAGATATATGATGCAAAAGTATCTAGATGCTATGGCAATCTGCAAAGTTGTAGGATATCTGGATCTCTTCATAACAGTCACTTGTAATCCCAATTGGCCTGAGATTTATAGATGTTTAAAAGACAAACGGTTGAACCCTCAAGATAGACCGGATATTATCGCACGGTTATTCAAAATTAAAATCAATCATCTAATTCAAGATTTCAAGAAACATAAATTCTTTGGTGAGATACAAGCAAGTAAGTCATTGTAAATTGTTTTAATTAATTTCTCAAATAATACTTTTACTAACACTTTTTTGGATGTAATATTTCAGTTATTTATACAATCGAATTTCAGAAACGTGGTCTACCTCATGCGCATATATGTTTGTTCTTAAGTGCCGAGAGCAAATTTCCAACGGCTAAAGAAATCGATTTGGTTATTAGTGCTGAAATACCTGACAAAGAGATGGATGCTTCACTGTATGAACTTGTCAAACAATTTATGATCCATGGTCCTTGTGGTACAGACAATCCTCATTCTCCATGCATGGTTAATTTAAAATGTTCGAAGAAGTTTCCGAAAAAATATGTAGATGAGACTTGTGTTGATTCTGAAGGATATCCTGTCTACCGACGTCGTTAATCATGCAACACGGTAGAAAAAAATGGCGTCTTACTTGACAATAGGTTTGTGGTTCCGTATAATGCTATGCTACTCAAAAAGTATCAGTGCCACATAAATGTTGAGTGGTGTAACCAAACAGGATCCATCAAATATCTCTTCAAATACATTAATAAGGGTCCGGATAGAGTGACAGCTTCTGTTTACGAAAGTACCTCCACTGCTAATGTGAACCCTCAAAACAAGGAAATGACAAATAATGAAAATCTCTCAAACGAAACAGAAGTAGATGAAGTTAAAGCATATCTTGATTGTAGATATATTTCAGCGTGTGAAGCTGCTTGGAGAATCTTTAAGTTTGACATACACTATCGGCTTCCATCTGTTGAAATATTACCTTTTCACTGTGAAGATGGTCAGGCTATTGTTTATGACGATAATTCAAACTTGTGTGACGTGGTCAGTAACCCAACTGTGAAAATGTCTATGTTCACAGAATGGATGAAATGTAATCAAACGGATGCATTTGCTAGAACTTTGAAGTATATAGAGTTCCCCAAATACTTTGTATGGATACGCAAAACACGAAAGTGGGTACGTAGAAAAAAACCTTTTGGTGCAGTTGGTAGGATACATTATGTAACTCCATCACTTGGTGATTGTTATTTCTTGAGAATTTTATTGAATCACGTTATAGGACCAATGAGTTTCAATGATATAAAAACAGTTGATGGAAAAATATATCATACTTTTAAAGATGCATGTTTCGCTCGCGGTCTGTTGGACGATGATAAGGAGTATTTAATGGCCATTAATGAAGCAAGTGCATGGGCTACTTCTGATTTCTTGCGTACATTTTTTGTAATGCTCTTGATGTCAAACTCCATTTCTAGGCCGGGTATTTTCTGGAAGGAAACAAAATCTCTATTATGTGAAGATATATTATATCAGCAACGGAGGATTACTGGTATTCCTGGTAATTTTAAAAACTTAAATAAAATTTCAGATTCCATTTTACTTTAATCAAGTGTTTAAAAAATCTAATTACTAAACATCTGTTGTATTTTTTAGATTTGGTTCTTAAAGAGGAAGAGATTGAAAACATTTGCTTAGCACATATCAAAAAACTATTACTTGGTTATGGAAGTACATTAAGCAACTTTACTGACATGCCAAATGTTCCTGACAACTACACTTCAGCATTGAACAATCAATTGATAATGAAGGAACTTTCGTATGATCGGGCTATCTTAAAAAAGGAACTTGCAGCTTCCCTAAAATCTTTAACTGATGAACAGCGAAAAGTGTATCAAACCGTCATGAATGCAGTTGTTAAAGGAAGTGGAGGAGTTTTCTTTCTATATGGTTACGGTGGAACTGGTAAAACATTTCTGTGGAAAACATTTGCAGCTGCGTTACGTTCCAATGGTGAAGTTGTGTTGAATGTTGCATCCAGTGGTATTGCATCACTTCTATTAGATGGTGGTAGAACGGCTCATTCCAGGTTTGTAATTCCGATAAATGTTAACGAGGATTCTATATGCTCTATTGAACCAAACAGTGAGCTAGGAGGCTTAATCAAACAAACTAAGATGATAATCTGGGATGAAGCGCCAATGACATATAAGCATTGTTTTGAAGCTCTGGCGCCCGTTCCAATAATCCGTCCTTGCAGAACAAACCTTTTGGTGGAAAGATTGTGCTTTTTGGCGGTGATTTTAGACAAATCCTTCCAGTCATTCCAAAAGGTACCAGAAGCATGATTGTAAGTTCTTCATTGAATTCTTCTTATATATGGCAGGATTGTCAGTTACTCAAGTTAACTGAAAACATGAGGTTAAAAATGGGTACCAAATCAAGTAATTTTAACGAGACCAAGGAATTTGCTGAATGGATTTTAAGGCTTGGTGATGGTCTACTTGGTGGTCCAAATGATGGAGAAGTGGAAATTGAAATTCCAGATGATTTACTTATACTCGATGCAGTCAATCCTATATCTTCATTGATCGCTTTCACATATCCGGATATGCAAAAGTTTTTATGCAATTCAAATTACTTCCAACAAAGAGCCATTCTTGCACCCACAAATGAAGTTGTGGATTAAATAAATACAGAACTGTTAAATAGTATGCCTGGTGAAGAAAAGATATATCTCAGTTCAGATACTTTATGTGAGTCTGAGGATCAAACCGACCTTAACATGGCATTGTTTCCTCCGGATGTATTAAACAAATTGCATCTGTCAGGATTACCTAACCATAAATTGGTTCTCAAAGTTGGAGCTCCGGTAATGTTACTTAGAAACATTGATCAAACACATGGTCTGTGTAACGGTACACGACTTCAAGTAACAAAACTTGGAAAACTTGTAATCGAAGCAAAGATTATTACTAGAAATAATATAGGTCATCATACTTTGATTTCAAGATTGAAAATGACACCGTCCGATAAAAGAATACCGGTGAAAATTGCACGAAGACAGTTCCCATTATCTCTATGCTTTGCAATGACCATCAACAAAAGCCAGGGACAATCACTTGAACGTGTAGGCTTATATCTTCCAAGGCCGGTTTTTAGTCACGGACAACTATACGTTGCTGTATCACGAGTAAAGAGCAGGAAGGGTTTGAAGATCTTGATATGTGACAGGGGAAAACAAGTGTGTAAAACCACAACTAACGTGGTCTACAAAGAAGTTCTACAAAATCTATAGTCGTTGTAGAAATAGCATTTTGAAGAAAAGTATTTTAATGTTTGAAGTTATTTGGTATTATGTTTTGCACATCCTATCAACATGTTTCTTTTATCTAATAATAATGGATGTTATTTTACAGAATTGTTTTAAAATATAGTATACATTTTTAAAAAATGATACCTTTAACAATTATAAAATAATGAAAGATAAATAACAATAACATATATCTAAAAGACAAGAAATAACTAATACAAGTAATACTTTCAACCGTTTGTTTGTGGTTCAGTAACATATGAATTAAAAACTTTTCAGTAGCTAACCTTTCGTACCACCAACATCAAAACTAAACTACCAACCTTTACAAAAGTGTTTTGAGCAAACCAGCAAGCACAAACAAAAAACATTGTTTCCATACAAAATAACATTATCTGAAAAAGCGCCACAACCATTCAGTCAAACAAGAAAATACCTTTACCCATGACGAACTTAAGGGTAAACTCTTCACGAGGAACCAAGTTTTTATCCTTCACAAACTGTTTCATGTTTTTTATGTAAAATCGATCATCAGGAGACTCGATACCAACTCGAACATCCCAAACATTTCCAGCAGCATCTACAATCTTTAAAGTTCTTTTCCTATCCAAGCCAAGTTTTTTAGCAAGAACTTTTTTAATGCGCTGTAACAAACAAAAAATAATGTTAACAAATATAGTATTATAATACGGTTAACACAATGTAAGGTCCTGTTACTACTTTTTGGTTACAGAAACTTACAAAATGATTGTCCACACGGAAAACTACTGGAATAGTTTCGTTGTTCGTAGTTACAGCGAGCATTTCAGTTTCATTGTCCTTAGTTATGTCATCCACATCTTCACCATCAGAGATACTGATAATCTCTTCTACCACTTCTTCCTTAATAGCAGCATATAATTCCGGTGGCAACATTAAATCAGCATCCTTGGAACAATTGAAAACAGACATATCAAAAGTGTGAAGATCAATCATTTCAAACACAAGAAGATGTTCATCACTTAGTGAAAATTTCTTCTTAATCCGATCCCATCCAGTTGTTATGTAAAGCTGATTGTCACTAACATCCATTCGAATAAAAAATTTATGCTTCCCATGACCTCTAATAACAACCGGATAATTTGGAATGGTATTGTCCATCTTGTGATGTACAAATAAACGATTGATATGCTACAACGAGAAAAAAAATATTAGTAGTTTCATATACGGAACCATAATAAATAAGAAACAATAATAAATATACCGAACCCAGATTGCGAACTACATACCATAGCATCAGGTTTATCAAAATCGCCATTGGGTCTGTAGTAAAAATAATCAGATGGAGCAAATGCAATATTGTCATAGAAATAAAATATCCAGAAACTTTGTAATGCTTCTTCATACTGAAATACGAGCCATGATCCAGATTGTAGTTTCAAAGTTTGAACTACGGAATACCACCCATTGTAGAGATAGTAGAAGTTTCCTATATCATATATCTTGACTTCAAAGACTTGCCCATTAGTTGTCCGTACTTTGACAAACCCAACAGGATAGTTAAACTCTTTTATCCATTGTTTATACTTTTTTGGCAGAACCTATGTATAAGTATATTAAAATCAGAACTGTCTAACATGATGTTATAAAGAAAATAAATTCGCCATATCTGAGATTAAAATACTAACCAAAGATTTCCTTTGGTTGTCGGTCATGTAACAAGCAAAACCATACATCTTTCTATAAAAAGAGAAAAACGTTAAAAGATGGTAAGTAACTGAGAGAACATGATGAAAGGAAATAGCATTAGTATGCAACCACTGTTTGACCAAAGTCAAACCACTTTTTTTTTTAAATCTGTTTGACCAAAGCCTGTTTGACCAAAGTCAAACCACTGTTTGCAAAACTATGACTCTTAGTGGTTCAAAAGTCTGCTTGACCATGGTCAAACCACTGTTTGTCCAATGACAAACCACTGTTTTCTCCTCAAAACACTGTTTAACCCAACAGTGATTTTAAACATATATTTTCATCCATCTGTTAACCAAAGTCAACAGATGTATCAACAACAATGATTTTAAGTTGATGAGCATTATTTATGAAAAACGTTAAAAGATTATTCTAATTAATGCAATTAAAAAGAGTATAACTAATAGACTAAAATATTATATAACGTTAAAAGGTTATTTGGGTATATTCAATGTCAACAATGTGAAATACCAAATGTTTTTTTCGATGCCGAGAGTTTCTAAAGCTTATTAATATGTTTCTATTTTTGACAGTGTGATACAAAACCCCAAACATGTGAAATATAATCTGATAAAATCTGTCAAGAACACCAACTGAAAGTTTACTAAACATCATAATCTTAAAAAATCTTTATACAACAACTGATAAACAATCATTTTTAACATAGCCCTAAATATCTACACCTCAATCGAACATCCATACAAAAGTAAAAAATTCAATCGAACATCAATACGAACATTCATATGATGGAATCTGAAGTATAACAAATCAAATAAACAAACATGATCACAAATTACAGTTCATATAAAAGAACAAACCTAAGATCAAAAATCATACATGCAAGCGTAGTATAAAAAAATACATGAAGCAAAGATTTCAGAAAAACAAAATCGAATCAATACGTTTTCGATTACCTTTTGCTGATAAGGAAAAATCTTTAACACTCCCTGTCGTTGGTTTGTCGCCCTTCGAAGTTCGGAGATGGAAATGGAAATGGAACGGTAGATGAGTGATTAGAATTTGGGGCCGGATTTGATATAAGGGTTTTAATGGGCCTACAAAATCTAATCTATTATTAAGCTTAATTGGATCAAATATAAGGGGCTTTATTGAACTGATCAATAACATTTGATTAGTTGTATTAAATACAAACATTATAAATGATGTATTATAATCTATTTCGATGGTTATTAAAGCTACCCGTGTGGTCACACATACTGTTTTTAACATTACTTTATAAAGATATATAACTAAAGACCAAAATTTAAATGATATATTATAATCTGTTTTTTAGTATTTGATTTCGATCATTAATAAACCTACCCGTGTGGTTACACGGGTGCTACACCTAGTAGAATAATAAAAATAGACTTGACTTTTTAAAATTGTTAATATGGTCTTGACTTTTCATCTTCTGTGCCACATGGCGCAGAATATTACTCTCCTGCACCATCTTTAACATGGAATTTTGCTCCTGTGCCAACTCTTCATCTCCTGCCCCAAACCATTCACCTCCTGTGTTGCGACATCTTCTCCTGCGTCATTCTTTCTAGTGCCACAACTTCTGCTGCACCATTTTTTGTCCTCTTGCTCCAAAAGAACACATGTCTATCTCTGGTTATTGCTACTTTAACAAATTTCATGGCTATTTTGATAAATTTTCAAGTTAACAAGGCCATTTGGTGATTTTCCCCTTATCTTAATGCTTATACGGTACAAATGTACAACTTGGTTATATTTATAAATAAAGAAACAATACCACGTAAAAGGGTCCATGAGTCCATTTGAAACCATCATGATATATTATTTTCATTTAAAGTATTAAATGCTAACTTTAATTTAAATGAGCTTGCATGTAGGAGTTGAGCTCGACTTAAATTTTCAAATAAACAAAAACATAACTTCACAAACTATGGTATGTCAAAGTTGTATAATTTGAATCTATGCAAAGAAATCCAATTCTTACTCAAATATGGACCTAATTTGATGGGTGTGATCAAACTCATATGTCAAAACCAAGCTTCCATCCATTCTTTTGAGCACAAACCTTTCAACCAAAACATAACAACCAAATCTCTTCCACCCATCAACTCCTTCAAACTTCTCCTCTCTCTTCACCCTCTTTATCCTTTGCTCCCCACCACCACCAACCCATCCAACCCTTTCTTCTTCCCACTTCATTCTTTCAACAATTGCTACATTCAACCCTACACTTTCTTCTCTCCCATTATTACCCCCTACACATGTAAACCATATGGCTCCATCTACCACATTTCTCTCATCCCATGCTGCCTCGATCTGACTCTCACCAATGAAAACCGCTTCACTACGAACCACGACGTTCACAGACACGACATTTCCTTCGTTGTTGTGCTCCTTTTCATGTTCGAAAACTTGTTCCCACTTTTGCTCTAGTGTCATTTCATAATACATAGAATTTTTCACTTGTTCGGACAGTTGTTCTTTGATAAATACGAAAGGGCAATACCACTTGCCAACAACTACATGATTTGAAGATTTGGTTGAAGGAGGAAAGCTCAAATCAGGAAGACGTGTACGAAGGGAATCATTGATTCCTTTTGCTTCAAACAACTTGTAGTTTTTTGGTGTTTTACCATAAATTTCCCAACGTTTTCTTCTTAAGATATACGGAGGATAACCATCGTGTGCAAGAGATTTTGCATAAAAACTACCATCACTGCTAAACAATGTTTCCTTACGAACAATCTCAAATTGTTGGTAAATGTTGTGTGGATCCAATGGCCTTGGTTTTACATCATTGACACAACTAGAAAAGCAACATTGTGTCATGTCTTCCTCCTTTGAACATGTAAACGCTTCCCTGATAAGGTTTTTTTTTTTTTTTTTTGTTAATTATTTGGTTGTATAAACTTATAATCATGTGTATAAAATGAACAAAAAAAAAAAAAAACAAGTATAAATAAATAGCTATCATGATATTTAATATTTGGCTAAGTTAATGAGATCAACATCTTACAGTTATAATCCATTAATCAAGAAATGAGTTGATTTTGATTATAAAAAGAAACAATAAAACAAAACAAAACTTATTTGTTTATTTGGTTCTACTAAAATTATATTTGGGATTAGGTCTATTCAAATTAAACGAGTCAACTTGAACCACTCTTATAAAAGTTGCTAATGTTATAAGTTATGCATATCAAAATATTAAGCTAGGAATTATTATAACTAGTAAGTTATCAGAGAAAAGTAATTAAATAAAGCTATCATGTATGGTATACATACCCTTTATGCGATCCATGTGGTTTAATCGCATAGTAACGATTCGAAGATAACGGCTGGTTAAGGACAGGAATAAAGACAACTTCATCAAAAGAGGTGTGTTGATTTTGACCAACTCCTGAGGAATAGCGCGTCGTAAGTGTTTTGTTTTGAGGAAATGGTAACCCCACAAGATATCGATCCTTGAACAGTCCAAAGAATGTGTGTCTTTCAGACTCTTCATCTTGGATTACTAAGTAACCGGAGTTAGGACCCTCGGGAGGATGATAAAGAGCTTCTGGAGACGTCTTATAGTGAGAAAGTGATCGCGTCACGTACATATTTGAAAATAAACTTACACGAGAATTCAAAGGCTTGGTTTGACTTTATGGTTTTGAAAGTAGTAGTTTTGCTTGTATGATTCTGTATATATATTTATTTATAATTATATAAGATTGATTAACTTGGGATTTAACTCATTTAAGTAATTAACGTGTACAAGTTACACAAGTAATTTGAGTTTTACTTTTCATATATGTTGATAAATATCGCATGTGAATATTCTTCTGTCAGGTCAGTCTTAGAATAATAGTCAAAAGAATATTAGACTAGTCGGTATGGGGTTCTTCCCCGGATCGTCCTGGGTCGGCGACGGTCCCAACACCGTGCCCCCCCGGTCCCGTCTTGAACGTCGGGTTCTAGCCGTTTGCGACGAAGCTAAGTGGTGGGCCCTTCCACGTTTGTGACCGTTCAAAATTAAAAAAAAAATTAATTTTCTAATTAACATTAAATATTCAAACGGTTATAATTTAAAATATACCCCAATTCACTTCCATTTTTATAAATACTCACATCTTTAACCATTTTTTTTTAAGTTTTTTTTTTTTAAGTTTATGTTTTTTTTAATTTTTTTTTTAAGTTTATGTAATGTTTTTTAATATTAATGAAAATATTTTGTTACTTTATTTGTTAAATGTTAAAAAAAGTTGAAGATTAAAAAAAATAAAAAAAACATAAAAGTGGTGGAGGATGATGACTAGGACCAACTTAACCATGCCCTCTAGTTTTGGAGGATGGACCATTCTTGGGAGGATGATGACGTGACGCCTACGTGGCGGATCATCCTCAAGGATGGTCCATCAACCATACCCACTAGCCTAAGTCATGGAAGATGTATCCAAATGTTAGTCAAAGAATTATTATGATTAATCAAAAAGTTATCATTCCATATTAATTAGGGTTGGCAATCGTGTTGGGTTGATAGGTTAGCGGGTCGATGGGTTGGTAATGGTGGGTTGAAATGTTCAACCCGAACCAGTGGCGGACCCAGAAATTATTTGCTGGGGGTGCGGATGAGGTGTTCAACCATATTTTCAAGGGGTGCGGTCGGGTTTTTTGCCTAAAATATACACTAATTTTTTTTTTCAAGGGGTGCGGCCGCCCACCTTGACCACTTTGTAGGTCCGCCCTTGACCCGAACCCAACCCATATTAATTCGGGTCAAGCCGAACCCGACCCGTTTAACCCATATTTTTAAAGGAGTGATATAAGTTGACGATTTATAATCGAGTTTTTCGGTTTTAAGCGGGTTATCGATAACATGTTTAATGTTGAGAATAAGCGTGATAAATAAATAATATAATGTGTCAAAATTAACATTATTATAACTAACCATGTAAAATAGAAACCGAAAAAACAAAAACAAAAATATAAAAGATTTTTTATCTAAATAGTTAAACGGGTTAACAAGTCAACCACTTTTTATACGGGTCCACTCGAACCCGACTCGGTTTTAATACAGGTCAACCCGAACCCGACCCGTTTTTTAAACGGGTCGTGTTAGCTGACCTAAACCTGTTTTTTTTCGTGTCGGGTTCAGGTCGGGTTAACAGGTCGTGTTAAAGATTGTCGCCCCTAATGTTAATGATCCGAAGCAGGGCACTTGCGCAAAGTACTTTTAAAAATAGCTCGCTTGAAATCGATACGTTTATAAACAAGCAGAGTCGAACTCTAGAAAAAGTAAGCTTACCTATCTGGCTTGTTTAAGTTAAGCCAACTTTTTAATACTTAGGCTATAGGGTGTGGTCATTACCCTTATGGTCACCATCACTCTCCACATCAGCGCCATGTCACCTACTTTAATCCATCATCCAAAACCACTACCCTAAGGTTGTGGTCATGACCCAAACCATTATTTTCTTATTTTAATTTATTTTTGTGAAAAGCAAAAGAAAATATTTAAAAAAGGAAAGTAAGCTCATGGTTGCCATGGTTTAATCCATGCCAACCATGGTAAATGAGACAAAGAAATGATGTAGCAATCCATTAATGGTCCTATATGGCATTGATGATCCAATCCATACCCTTCACACCCTTTGGCCTTATAAGTTATAACCTTTTTACATTTATTAATAGGCTCAAACTATCTACACACTTGGTGTGTAGATAGCCACCTCAAAAATGTTTTTTTGTCCTATATGCACACCCTGCAGTGTCGAGCTGTAACCAAAGCGCGGCGTTTTGGTCCGGTCAACCAGACAAAGACTGACGGGTGTCTGGTTGACGGGTCTGTTGACCGGACCAAAACGCCGAGCTTTGGCAGCGTTTTGGTCCTGTCAACCAGACACCCGTCAGTCTTTGTCTGGTTGACCGGACCAAAACGCCGCGCTTTGGCCACAGCTCGACACTGCAGGGTGTGCATATAAGACAAAAAAACACTTTTTTGGTGTGCATATAGACACATTGGTGTGCCAATAGGTACACCCTATTAATAAGACTATATGGTTAATGAGTGGCATCATGATATTATTTCAATATTAATTATTATTTATACTCTCTTAAAAGACAAAGTCGGTGGTTTTCCACCGGCTTTGCCTCCCCCTTCTTCTTCCTCCTGCACGAATATAACAAACTACTTCCACATGTCTTCCGACGTGTTCCCTCTTCTACTATCACGTCCCCTCTTCTATGCCTCATTCACTTTTTCCTCAGCTGAGAATTCAGGAGATTAGAACAGATTTCGCAGCAATGGGTTTCACGATTTTCGATATAGGATTTCAAATCTTGTAGAGGGTTTCCAAGTTGCAGGCTATCAGGACCTTTAATTTGCTGTTCAGGTGAGTTTTGCTTAGCACATTCCTTTTAATTGACAGTCTAGGGTTTCTTAGACCAAGCGGTATGGGGGCCGGCTTAGGCCCGACGAAGCCCGGCGCCGGTCCCCCACACCGCCCCCTTGCCCCGCCTTGTGATACCTGGCTGCCAGAAGCCGTTGATGACGGGTCTACTTTTCAAAAAAAATGTCGTTAACCAACGACTATAATTTAAAAAAAAATAAACTTTAAATAAATACCCCTCCTTTCATCCATTTTTATACCATTTTCTCCCATTCTCATCCATTTTTATAAAAAAACACTCCCTTTTTTATACAATCATGAATCCATTCAACCCGAACAACCCCAACCCGAACAATCCCAACCCGAACCAACCTAACTTTTTTTCGAGTCCCGCTTACACTCCGACTATGGATCCTTCGTGGGGGTCTCCACAATTTACGTTTTCGGGTTACCAACAATCACCCAACGCCTTCTCACAAATGTCCCAAGTTCTACAATTGCAACAATTCCAAGCACTCCAACAATTCATGCAACGCAACTCGGTTCAACTTGAACAATCCCAACCGCAACCCCCGGTTCAACTTGATGATGATGATGATGAAGAAGTCGTCCCCGAATTGCCACCTAAAGAACTCAAGCGCAAAAAAAACAGGGGGAAGGGGAAGGCGGTTGAAACCGAACCCGACACCGCAAAAAAAAAAAAAAGGCGGTTCGAGAGCAAAGCAGAGACAACAGTGGACAAAAGTAGAGGAGGAGGCGCTAGCAATCGCGTTTGTTAGGTCCTCAACTTGCCCGTTTGTCGGTATGAACCAAAGTTAATTTTTTTTAATTTAAATTTAAAAAGATTTATTTTTTACTTTTACTAATGCATTTTTTTTTAAATTTAGGGAACAATCAAACGGGTACTAGTTTTTGGAAGGCGACAACGGTTAGATTTAACGAGCTTATGGGGCAAGGGCCGATTCGTGATATCGATTCCGTATCGGGCAAGTGACGGAAAATGAACAAGACTGTCAATGAATTTTGTGGGTATTATAACGCAATTTACGCTTGTCCTCCTAGTGGGAGCAACGACGAGGACATTCTTAACCTTGCAATGGCTAAATGGGATTCAAAAAATCCGGAACCTTTCCCGCACCTCCGAGCATGGAACATTTTAAAGAAAGAACCAAAATGGAAGCCGGTTCCAAATGAGGTCGCAACCGCCAAACGGACTAAAACTTCCGAGTCCGGAAGTTATAGTGCGGGAGGTTCCACCGCTCGTTGTCAAATCGACATAAACGACGACCCGATATAATGACGAGGATGTGTTGCCCGTTCACGAGTCCGAACGTCCCACTGGAAAGGACAAAGCAAAAAAAGAGGCGGCCGGAAAGCGCAAAGGGGCCGGCTCGAGTGGAGGGGGCGGCTAGGGTGGAGGGGGCAGCTCGAAGGCGTCTTAAAAAATGGACGAGTTGATTTCCGAATTCCGTTCGTTCAAAGACTTTGCGGCCGAAAAATATAGTCACAAGAAAACCGTCTCGGCCGACTATGCTCGAGCGGAGGATTTTAGGATTATGATGTTGGATCTCGACTCGGTTCCGGAGGATGAACGCGAGGTTTATCGGAGGATGAAGGAAGAGATGAAGAAAAAATAGACGTCGTAGTTTGTTTAGGTTTTTAATCCTATCGTAATTTTTTTTCGTTTTTATGCTTTCCGTTTCTAGGATTAGTAATTTATATTTTTAGGAAATGTAATTTTTTTTATGTTATGAAATGAATTTATTTATCTTGTTTTATTTTGTATTTTTTAATTTTTATGAACTTTTTATTAAGTTAACAAAAAAAAACTTTAGAAAATTATAAAATAATTACGTGGGGTAGCCCCATCCTCCACCCCCTCAAATTGGGAGGAGGCCCATCCAGTGGCGGACCCAGGAATTTTTCCATTGAGGTGCGGAACATTTTTAAAAATTTTAGGCCCCTAGGTATATAAGTAAAAAATCGGTTCGTATCGGGTCTGGTCGGGTCATGTAAAACAAACGAACATCAAACTAAATTTATATAATCATAAAAAAACATGTCAAACCTTGTTACAAACATAATTAAAACGTCGACGCCCTACGGATTTTCATTTTTTTAAAATTTATCCAAAACATGATCTAAAACTAATTTTTTAAGCAATTCTTTCTCTATATAACATAAGTTCATCGCTCCATAACATAATGTTTCAAATTTAATTTTAGTTTTCAACTATTCAAGCCCTAGAAATCATAACGTAAGTTGTAATCACCCAAAAAATATATAAACAACATAATCACCCTAAAAATATATAAACAACATAATCACCCTAAAAATCATCTAAACAACCATAAACAACGTCAAAACACACAAAATTTCAAACCTATTTAGCAGCTTTATTACCCTTTTTTCTCCTATAATACCAACCAAAATCATCAAAATAACAAAGAAACTTACCCGTGTTCGGATTCCGGTTAGATTTGGTGTCAAACGACGGTGGTATGGTGGCTGATTACGGTGGTCCCCGGCTGCTGGACTGTTGTCGCTGGGTGATGTTGTTCGTTGGCAGTGCAGGGACGCAAGAGAGAGAGAGCGGGAGAGAATTTCTAAAGGTTTTGGGCTTTAATTATTTTATTATAGTTTGAAATATTGTTGGGTTTGGTTAATGGGCTAAACCTTAGTGGGCTAGCTAGTTAGGAATTATAAGTGGGTAAAGGTATGGGTATTTGGGTTTAGTTAGTTAGGTATTAAAAGTTATATAATTTAGGTAGTATTTTTTAAAAAAATAGAAGTTTACTAAAAAAAATTTAAATGTAAATTGATAACATTTTTTACCTAAGGGGTGCGGACGGAAATTTTCAAGGGTGCGGTCGAAAAATTCCAAGGGGTGCGGACGAAAAATTCCGAGCGGTGCGGACGAGATTTTCGACAGAACTTGGCACTAATTTTTTTTCCCCGGGGGTGCGCCCGCCCACCTTGGGCTGGGCTTGGGTCCGCCCTTGGGCCCATCCTCCATGAGATGGTGATGTGGCGCCTACGTGACGGCCCATCCTCATGGGGATGAGCCTCCCCATACCCACTAGTCTTAACTGAGTTTAGGTTTCATGTGTGGTGGTCTTATGTCCAACTGAATGAACTTGATGCATGTATGGTTGCTTTCTTTTGAGTATATGTTTGTTACTTGCTGAAGACATCGACTGATTGTGCTTTTTTCCTCAAATTCTTTTGAGTATATGTTTGTTACTTGCTGAAGACATCGATTGATTCTTGTTTTTTTTTCAAATTTTAATCAAGGCTTTGGTGTTTGTAAACAACCAATATAACAAAATCCATGCATAAATGTTTAATTTAAAGAAGGTAAACAATCAAATTTTGAAAAGGAAGATACCATATGGACAGTACGAGGTTCTATTGTTTTTTAGGTTACATCTAAATAATGATATATGCAAAGATTATTGTCTGTATGAACTCAAAAAGAGAAAATGACGCATATAAAAACTTATATTTTACCCAAAACGCATTGATAGTTAAGGCGAGGTTCCAGAGAGAGGTGACAACCGGCACCAAGCACACTGTCATATATCAGGCGCCTGGGAGCTCAACGGGTAGATCGCAACTATGGATGAGTTTTCAGTAAAGAACCGCACCTTGATGCCTTTGGTAGCGGGGACAGACTGACGGCGCCTTTGGAGGAGTTAGGGTTTACAAGGTGGCGTCGATGGCGTTTCCTTCACAGATCCAACAACGAATGTAGAATAGGTATCGATCAGCGATGGTATGGTGTTTCATGATGAATTTCATCCTTCTTCGAACAGATATATGGACAAGAGACCGACGACTTTTGAGGTTTGAGTTTGGCGCCAACGGGACAAAGGAGAGTATTGGCGGATTCAAAGGGGGTCTGCCTGCAAATTTTTTTATGAATAGTTTATCATTAGTGTTTTTTTTTTACTTTTTACCCTTCAAATAACCATGGCTAGAGATGAATATTATAGTTTACGTTAGGGATGAGCAAAATGGACCCGGTACCGGTACCGAATTTACCGAACCGGGTACCTTTTCGGTACCGATTCGGTACCGACTTTTGACAGTTTCGGTACCGGTCCGGTACGGTACCGGTTCGGTACCGGTATTTACCGGTTTTTACCCTCAAATACCGGTACCGAACCGTACCATACCGGGTATATTCGGTACCGGTACCCACTTTTGAGGATTTTTGGTACCGGTACTTTCGGTTCCGGTACCGGTCGGTACCGAGCTCATCCCTAGTTTACGTTTCGCATTACCTTTTGGAAGTCATTATGTAGACATGGGATAGAATTTGGTAGCATCTGTAGTCAAATTAGCTCTCACAGTTACCACAATAAGAGAAGATACTGACATATCACATACGCATACAACAAATGTAGGGAATGCATAACTTGATCAACTTTGATTTGATTCAAAAATAAGTTTGCATATATTCTTTTTTTTTTTACATAACTAAATGACATACAATAACATCTTTCTATGTCCACTCTAATCTGTGTACCAGTAGGGTCATTTGTAGTATTAAAATGTAGAATTTAATATCTATGTTGAAACATACATGATTCTATAAGTGGAGTATTATGAAAATTTTGATTTACATAACATATTGTTCTTGCTTTCATATTAGGGATGGCTAAAAAAACTCGAGCCCGACAGGTATTCCCGAAACCCGAGACATCCGGGACGGGTGTACCCCGAAGCCCGACGGGTATAGGACCGGGTATGAGATTAGTTTTTTATATTTTCATGGGTATGGGATGGCCTTGGGATTGGGTGATATTATTAGGGATGGCCAAAAAAACTCGAGCCCGACGGGTATTCCCGAAACCCGAGACATCCAGGACGGATGTACCCCGAAGCCCGACGACTATGGGACCGGGTATGAGATTAGTTTTTTATATTTTCATGGGTATGGGATGGCATTGGGATTAGGTGATACCCGTCCCGCTTACCCAAAACATCATTCAAATCCGCCAAGTTTAGTCATTTACCTTAACTTCCTGTGACTTCAAACATTACGTCTACTAGAGTGGGTCAAGATACAGAATTTACACTCGAACTAATCGTTGATCAATCTAAACATTAGGTAACATACAGATTCACCACTTATGTTAGGTTTAGGATCCAAAAAACACCATTCAAATTTGCCAAATTTAGACTAGCAATGGAGGACCTGGTTACATAAAGAGAGAAAACACAGAAAATTATTTTAATGCAAGTGGAAACAACATTATGGACCTAAATAGGCTTAATTAGATCCTAATTTCATGTAAATAAACATATGATGTCAGCATAATGCTTTGTACAAGTGAGAACAATTATCAATCTCAGTCATAGTACATGCACAAACTGTTTACAGAATCACACACCAGTGCATGCACTCCTCTGCACGCGGGTTCACAGGATTCCAGCTTCAAATGTGCACAAGCGCGCTTTTAGAACAATGTAGTCAGTCACAATTATCAAAGCAGCAAGGTTTTGCATCATCCACTAGGGGTTATCCTGCACAAATTTCTCATTTCAGGCACATTAATTTAGAGCATCATAACTACACGGATGGTCCCTGTGGTTTATGAAAATTTTGGATTTGGTCCTTAGCTTTTCAAAAGTACACAGATGGTCCTTGTGGTTTGCACTTTCAAGTTGACATATATTTGCTGTAAGGAAAGCAAATTCTGTCAAAAATTTTCCGACAGTCTGAATACTTTTCCAACATGCCTTGAACGCTTCTATACATGTCAAACATGATGTCAAAGTGAAAGTGCAATAGATCGTCTAAGGCGTTGGTGGTTGCGCTCCGTGTTGACAAAGGCCAGGTCATCTGCAGTCCCTCTCATCCTTCTCATTTCTGTAACCGATTCCGACAAAGGCCGGGTATTTTTGCCGGTCCTTCGACTAGCCTCTCCTACCTTCTTGCTTCGTGTTGTGAGACTGCATTCTCAGCGGCATTGTCTTCACAACAAAGGATGCATCCGTCTAAGCCACATTTGGCAATATCACATTGGATAAGAATTAAAGATAATATTTGAGCTTAGAATATGAATTAAAAATTTTGATAACTTCTAATTAGATAACACCAACAAGGAAAAAATTGGAGAAGATAACACCAACAATGAAAAAATTGGAGAACAAAGCTTTTCGCAAATTTAAGCCGGTTAAAAAGTATGTACATCCTCCTCATCAAGTTTTATTAATTTTGCGCAACTATTTTTAAGAATGCATGCTTTTCATATAGTGTAATTGTTTATGATCATACATAGGCTAGGAAATTGGTTACAATGTTATCAGTGGTTTGTATGTAGACGGTAGTTCATTATTTTGATTTTTGTATTTATTTTTAACATGTACCTATCTATATTCTTGATGGGCTTCCAATTGCAGTTTACAAGTTTCAACTATTTTAGAATCACTATGTACTTCACTGTAGTCATCTTTTTGTTGATACCTAACTGTCTTTTAAGAAAGTATTTCCTTTGCCTCACCAGTGTCGTTTGTTAACCAAAGGTATAAGCTGATAAGTCCTTAGATTCCTCAATTGCAATAACATTACTAAATCCTAATGTAACCTACTACCTCTATATGTCTATAAGGCTATTAGTTTTCTTAATGTTTCTGCCACCAATTATCGCCTAATGTATAAATGCACCGCATCGCGCGCGGGCACAATCCCTAGTTCTATATAACAATTCAAGTAGGATGTTAGCTACAATAAATAATTTACCTTTCATTTATTTCTGAATTACAAGACTGCCATTACTTTGATTTCCATATGAAAATGAATTACAAAATTGATATTTCTTTCTTTATTTTTTAACATATACATACATAGGGATGGTGGGATTCCTTGGTATTTATCACCTTTAAATAAGGCCTGGTCTATTCGCACACGACCTTTGTCTTTTTGCACACTCAAAGCGCCCCGCTTTGGCCATAGCGGGGCGCTTTGAGTGTGCAAAAAGACAAAAAGCGTTGGCTGGAATTTGTGTTGTTTTTTTTTTGAAATAGGTGGGATGTGGGTTAGTTTGGTAGTGTTTTTTGGAGGAAAAAATTGTATTTGAGTTTTATAATACATTGTTTTATAATTACGTTTTTTACGTCATTATTTTTATAGAACGTATATAATATAAGTGCGTCTTTATAAACTGTTAACCTAGTTTATTTTGTTAAATTAAACGAACACGTTAAATAAATTGTACAGAAAGCCATAAGAATTAAACGTAAACAATCCAAAACCAACGTGATGTAAATAGAAGATTAACTGCAATATATATATATATATATATATATATATCAGTTTGTACATACAAAACAAAAAGGTACAACTGACTACATAATACATAACAAAACACTATACAAACAAACTAAGG
Source organism: Helianthus tuberosus (assembly GCA_030545235.1). NCBI lineage: Eukaryota > Viridiplantae > Streptophyta > Magnoliopsida > Asterales > Asteraceae > Helianthus > Helianthus tuberosus. The sequence goes on from CM060436.1 coordinate 32,232,145, forward strand.
TACTAATCCTCGTGCGGTGGGGACGGTGGGAGGGGAAGTGGAGGCAACCCAGCGAGCTCTCGTAGAGAAACGAGCGTCTCGATGATCCAGTCCTGGCGTGCGGCCTGGCGTCTGAGGCGCCGGTCGAAGTCCCGAGCCACCTCACGCGCTACCGGAGGCAGGTCAGCGTAAACGTGCTGCGGGTACTGTGGCGGCTCCGGAGCTGGCTGAACTGGTGGTACCGGGATCTCCTCGATATGCTCCTCCTGAGCCTGAGGCTGAGCCTGAGGCTGGCCCGGGAACTCATCGAGTCCCAGAGCCTGTAGCTGAGCCTGCCGAGCGGCCGCCTGAACATCAGGTGGGGCTAACACTCCAGCCCTCACCTCAATAACAACCGGGATGACCTCCGGCATCACCTCCGGATGCCAAATCAGCCCGTCACGTCCCCGAAACCTCAGACCAACATCAAAGGTACGGGTAATCTGCATGGCAGATACTGACGCGCGGCCCAACCTGGTAGACGGGACCGGATCGGACAGCTCCGTATCATGCTCGGGCACGAGCCCTAGCGAGCGTGCAATGGTGGTGATGTATGAGCCAGTGTGCACGAACCCGCGGAGCTGCCGGTGGTATGCTGTGGCAAAGTAATCTGCCAGGCAGGCTGCTAGATCGCAGGGCTGGCGGCGCAGTATGCAGTATAGAAAGAAAAGGTCATTGAGGTTGACCTTCTCCCTGCTGGAGCCCCGCGGCACGATAGTTGCCGCGATAATATGGTGCAGGTATCGATACAAGAGGTCTTTAATGGTGGTGGCCTTTTGCCAGGATTTCCCAAAGGGAACCCTGGAAATGGCCCTCCAGAAACTGATAAGCGTCTGCCTGTCCATCGCCGTAACTGCCTGCGTATATAAATCAGTATCAAGCTCGGGCTCTGTGTACAAACCTGTATAAACAAATAATATTAAATAAACAAATAATAATAATAAACAAATAATATTAAATAAACAAATAACATTAAATAAACAAATAATAATAATAAACAAATAATATTAAATAAACAAATAACATTAAATAAACAAATGATATTAAATATAAAATAATAAATAATATTATTTAAACAAACCTGTATGGACAGCAAACTGCCGCACACTCATCTGAAACTCCTGACCGGCGAGACGGAATGTAACCTCGTGGACTGGAAAATCCGGGTCCTCCACGTAATCCGCCGGATGCGGCGCGTATGTAAACGTGGAAAGAAACTCCCACGTAAGCTCAGGGTACGAGTCCTCCATCGCTAACTCAAATAGGCGCGACCAAGGAGTATCTAGTCCAACTATCTCACGCGCCCGCGCGGCCTTTCCCACGGTCTCCAGCAGGCCCCAGTCTATCCCTACATGCTCCCCAATGGGGATGGCGCGCAACCTCGCGCATCTCCCCCTCGCCCGTGACCCCGGCGGAAACTGCAGGTACGGACATGACGGCTCTCCCTGCTCTCCCTCATCTCCCTCAGCCTCCATATGCTCAATCTCGTCATCGGAGGAATCCATCCCTGCACGTTGACAAGATAATATTAAATATAAAATAATAAACAAATAATATTACTAAACAATTTAAATAATAAACAAATAATATTATTTAAACAATTTTAATAATAAACAAATAATATTAAATATAAAATAATAAACAAATAATATTAAATATAAAATAATAAACAAATAATATTATTTAAACAATTTAAATAATAAACAAATAATATTAAATATAAAATAATAAACAAATAATTTTATTTATAAAATTTAAATAATAAACAAATAATATTAAATATAATTTAAATAATAAACAAACAATATTAAACAAATAATATTAAACAAATATTATTAAACAAATAATAAAAAAAAATAAACTTGAACCAAAGCGCCGCGCTTTGGCCTTGGCGCGGCGTTTTGGTTCTTCATTTTGAAGAACTGATCCAGCAATCGATCAAATCCGGCCCAATCAAAACAATATCAAACATGTACATTTAACCAAAACGATTAAGGGTGTTCGATCTTACCTTTTAGCGGTCGAAAGATTGAAAACGAAGATATCCGGAGATCAGTGTGTGTAATCGCACCTTTTGTGTGTGTTTTGTGTTGAAATGGGGGAGAAGCTGCCTCGCTTCAGGTATAACGAGGGACCAAAGCGCCCCGCTATGGCCAAAGCGGGGCGCTTCTGTTCTTATTTAAGGGCAAAGCGCTTCGCTTTGGACATAGCGGGGCGCTTTGGGCCTTTTTTAAATTTTTTAAAATTGTTTTTAATTCACAAACGCGTCGATAATAGTCTAAATTTTACGTTTTTTCCATTATACATCATTTTTTATTATATATGGACTATACTGCAAGTTCCGGATCAAATCGGTTACGTGTGATGTCTTATTCCGTTATATCGTATCATTTTGGTTTGAAAGCACAAGTACTCCTGTGAGAGGTGTTATGTGTATCAGCCGCCTACCGTACATGAACATGACGTATTTTTTTCATTAATTGTAGTATTATGATGTATATTGTCATTTTGGGTCGTACAAGTGCGTATTGAATCTGATTGGGTCGCGCCGGTGACATTCAGTTTTTAACGTGATGTAACGCATATATTGAACAAACACAAACGTGGTTATTATTAAACACATTTAACATACATCGTGAACATATGGGGTTACATTAAGGTCAGGGGCACGATACGTAAGCATTTCGTACGTGTTGATCTGATCCCTGTATAATGTGTGCCAGGCTGCTGCGCGCTCTGTTCTGTTCGCTGTCCAGAGTGGGTTTGGGGGAGGCATTGGATAACAACCTCCAAGCTCTACATGTATGAAATGCCCATGGTCGACGAACACAACCGCAACCACCAGGTGAGGTTGCTCAGCTTCGTTTGGCCCGCCCAGCAGAGGGAAAATTGTATTGCTCCCACGCATGTCGAAGGTGTGAACAATCACACCGTATCGTTGGGCAATAAGAAACCCCGTGTCAGGCATCGTCATGTAATTTTCGATATCTGCTCGTCCCACCCCCTTGAAATCGATCCGTCTAAGCAGCGCATCATAATGTCCTATGTTTTCCGGATCGAAAAACTGCCTCCAAAGCGATTCGTTCGTACGTAACTCCTTTATAAGTTGTTTCCGGATCATCAAATATGAATTTTGTTTCACTCCTAACCCAACAGCCACCGATCGAAACCCACAATGACCATCTGGTTTCACGTCCTTTATTCTAACGATGTATGGATGGATCACTTCGGGAATCTGAGATGCGTAGTTGCGGATCGCTATATCCGTCTTAGGACCGAGCTTGATCATCGGGAAATCAGGGTGCAGGTTGATCGGTTTGGTATTCTTTTGTCTTCTAGAATCTTCGGGTGATATGTACGAGCTGTGTCGGGGAAGATCATCTGAGGCCTCGACCCAAGTTTCTTCCGACGGAATGTACGAGCTTTTTCTAGCGGCTTCAACCTTTCTTTCTTCCTGCGTTTTCAATGTTGGGCGACCACGAGTTTTCTTCAGAACAGCAGGAGGTTTTTTGTTATTGTTCCCTGGATTGAGGATTTGCTTAAACTTTTTAAAGAAGCTCCTTTTCACTTGAGGGGGTGTTGGATCGATCTTTTGTTTCAATTTTTCAAATTCCGCGTCTACATCGATATCCTCTATGTTTTTCTTTGCAGGCTTGAAGTTAAGCTTCTTCCAGAACACGTCTATGTGTGTGATCCGAAGTTGCTGACCTGTGGATGAAAACAAATTAGGTGGCAGAATCATAACGAGAAAGGTCAAAGATATTAATTACCTTTATTTTCCAACTTTTCCAAACGACAGGCACATGGCAAACCACAGCTGGTAAAAAGTTGGCAACCACAGCTTGCACCGTAGGCTCTCAACCCGTCTTCCTTACGTTTTAGTTCCCTACTCAAAAGCTCAATCGCATATATTGAAACCTTTCTGAGAATATATGCAAGCATAGGCTGCTTCTTGTGGTGCGTCATCACTTTTCGGAGGCTTGTTTCAAAGCTACTACTAATCTCGGTGTATTGTCTATCAACAACATGATCAACATATAGTACAAGTTTATCCAGTGTGTTGCGATGACTTGGAAAGTGACTTTTTAGTGTTGCATGCATGCCCTCAACCCTGTTGGTCGTAGTTTGGTGAAAGTTGATAGTTTTGTTAATCCAGCATGATACAAACTTTTCACGGTACGGATCCAACCAGGATTTCTTCAAATAATCAAAAACCTCTAAAATTAAAAAAAAACGTAAATAGTCAGTTTTTGTTATTATATAAAATTTGAACATAATTATGTAAGAAATACCTACGTTCACGGTCATCTTCTTTCAGCTGTGCTTCAAGGTTTTCCAAGTTATACCTGTATATTTCCTCGGTCGTAGACTCGCACAATAACCAAAATCTACGTACGAATTCTTTCCATTCCTTGTCAGAGAATTTCTTCTTGCTGTTCTTATTAATATTTTGTTGAATATGGAACCGACAAAGATACTTATGCGCTTTTGGAAAAACTTGTTCACACGCGTTCATTAGCGCAAAATCCCTGCCTGTTAAAATCACGCGCGGTTCCATACATCCTACCAGCATAGACTTGATCCTCTGCAACACCCATAGGTAGTTCTCTGACTTCTCAGCGGAAATTACCGCACAAGCAGCCGTAAACGATTTGTTTGTCGACGTCATGCCTACGACCTGAACAAATGGCAGGTTGTACATGTTCGTTTTGTAGGTGGCGTCAATCATTAGCACATGCGGGAAGGCACACCACATATTGAATGATCTTTCGTGAACAAAGAAGACATCTTCAACTTCGTTTGATATCTCATTCGTGCGCATGTAATAAGTGTAATTTTTTTCGAGAAGAATGCTTTCAAGTTTTTGCATCGGAGACTTACCGACATTTTTTTCGGCGTTGATCTTCTGAACAGCGTTGTGTATATCTTTCGGAATAAGCTTTCTAGCCGGATTGTTTTTTGTCAGCGTTCGCCAGATACTTTGGTTGGGAATGTCTTGCTCTGCCAGCTCCTTAACCAGTTTTGTATCCTCCGAAGAAAGCCTTCTCGCATACGCCTTCGTCACCTCGATCCTCCAAACACTTCCGGATGATTCCGAAAACCCGATCATCTCGAACGGGCAGCCTATTTTCTTGCTACCCGTTTTCCTCTGTGTAGCTATACTCTTATGCTCCCCACCAAAAGTACATTGAAACCAAATCTTGTAATTCTCTCCTCTTTTATTCGACCTCTTAGTCACAATGAGGTAACCGTTGTCTTTTGCCGTGTCTTGTACCCAACGCACCAACTCTTTACGTGACGAAAAGGTCTGCGTTGTATCAAACGAAAACGTAACCGGGTAACAGCCTTCCTCGTCAACAGACACATCCCCCGGCTCACCATCGTCACCGAGGTCCGAACATACTTGATGTTCAAAGTTGTGCTCGCCACCGTAACCGAAATTCGAATAACCTTGTAAGCTCTGTTGACAACCGTAACTGTCGTTTGGACCACACTCCTGCTGTACAAAGCTGTACTCGCCACCGTAACCGAAATTCGAATAACCTTGTTGTGCGTAAGGGTCCTCCACAGGGGTATTCAAATCCAGCGTCACCGTGTTATCACGATAACGAATGCCAGATACAACCTCTGCATCCCTCAAGTTGGACGAGACCGGTTTCTCATACGAGTCAGAAATAGCGGTCCCCTCGTAAGAATCAGGAACAACGGTCTCGTCAGAATATTGACCGAAAATATAGTTGTTTAACCACGACATCGTTTTTTGTAAACAACAAACAACAAAACACTCGAATACCCACGTATGTTTGTAAACAACGTATTGAGTGCGACCTTGTCTCGAACGATGCTTTTCTGAAGAAGAAGAACGTATGCTTGGCCAACCTCAATCAGTAGCTTGCTTTTAAAAGTGAAAATTTGGGTCGAAGCGCCGCGCTATGGCCAAAGCGCGGCGCTTAGGGTTAACGACAAAACATCATAATCAGCTTTATGTCTGTCAAACAGTAGGGAATGTCTCAAACGTCAATCGAAGCACCTTTTGTTGAGCATAGCGCCGCGCTTTGGCCATAGCGCGGCGCTTTGGGATGTGAAAATAATTTTCTCCGTGTGTGATTAGCATGACCCTTAAATAATAAATAGTTTTTACATTTAAAAAAAGATTATATTAGTTATGTAAATAATGTTATTTATCACTTTTAAAATCATATCTATGATCTATCGGTATAATCAATCGTGTCGGTATATTTGAGTTTGTCTACATTTTACGTTGTTTCGCAGTATAAGTTCACATTTGTCTTTGGCTGCGTTTTACGTCACGTAGCGGTATAAATTCACGTTTTTTACTTTACTGTATTTTCCGGTTAAAGTCATTTTTTGTTTGCTACTTAGCACGCTTTTACGTCTGCGTTTTACGTCACGTAGCGGTATCAATTCAAGTTTTTAATTTACTGTATTTGCCGGTTATAGTTGTTTTTTTGTTAGCTGCTTAGCACGCTTTTACGTCTCATGCCCCGCAACGCGGGGTTAAACACTAGTTATATATAATTAAAGAAATAGTTAGCTACAGTAAAGATTAAATTGACATATAGGTGACTTACAAATATTTTCTTATCCAACCATATGAAATGTGATGTCAACTCATTAATTAATACATATTTTACATGAAAAAATCTAAATTAATATTATTATAATTTTCATGCCTTCTATATTTATTTAAGTAATTATATTTTTTTAAGTTAACATTCTTTTTTTATAATTAAAATGAATCATAAATATATTTAATTTTTATATTTGTGTGTTGTGTATATTTATTAGAACTCTATAAATAATTGAAAAGTTTGATTTGAAACAGTCCATGGAATTCAACTACGATTAACAAATACAAAATTGCGGTAAGATGTGAGTTCAACCGCATTAACATACCATGAGACCCGACTACAATTGATTTCTCAAACAACTTTGGAAGTATCTAAAAGATTGGAAATGCAATCGTTCATTATTTTCTCTTCAAAGACAATCGCAAAAAAAAATCTATACGCTCAAATCATATTAAAAAAAACTGGTCCCGCAACGCGGGAAATCAATTATAGTTTCATTTAAAATATTAAATGTTAACTTCAATTTAAATGAGCTGATTTAAGTATTTTACGAGTTAAGGTCGAGTTAAAATTTCAATTTCAACTGCTCGTTAAGGACGTGAACAAGACAGCCACACAACTTCGTTGGATAATTTCTTTAGAATGAGAGTATATTATTTATTGTCTTTTTTTATTTTTATTTTATTTTACATATTAAGCATAGTCTCATTATCACAAACTAACTTATGAGAAACAACAATTAAGTAATTAGTTAACTAAATTATATTTATTATGAAACAACAATTTTAATGATGCTTCCATGATGGAAAAACGATAATATTTAATATACAGAGTACACTTCGTGACAATTATATTATATTATTATTACTAGATTTATACATAATTTATAAATGTATAAATAATATAAATACAAAATACGTATATTACATAAAGTAATGAAAAAGTGGAAATACAATTGTAAATACACATACGTATAAGAAAAATCACAAGTTTTCAAAAATTTCTTTGTAAACATTGTTTGGCTTGTAGGTTTTTTCAAATCCATCTAATATTAATAATTTGACTCGAACTCTAGTCTTGACTCTTAATAAATGTATCTTTTTTTTGGGTATCACAAGAAGAAATTGTCTATAGATGCTTCTTTATTAAAATTACGCAATAATAAAAAATAACAATAGCAAGTAATTTAACTCCCAATAGTTTAAAACAAACAAAACTCTAATAAATTCTAAAGGAGATAACACATTGATATAAAGATGAATAGCTTCATTGGCCTAAACCCTCTCATTTGCCTTTGTTTTTTCCTGGGATTTGGCATCCATATTCCACTACCCCATTTCTTCTTTTACACATCATACTTGCCATTGAATACGACCTAATTTACAGAAAACAAAAACATGTTATAGTAACATATCAACCACTTAATCACAATAAGATCTAAACTAACGACATGCAAGCAATACATCCTAAAACAACCTATTCATAGATAAACGAAGATTCTGGTTAAACGGCTATACATAAAAACACAAAAAATACAAAAGAGAAAAAAAAATGATTTACTAAAAGAAACTAATAACTAAGAAGCATCAGTTATGGTATACCATGATATAATCATAACCAACCAAAATTTGTATACCTATAAGATCAAGATATAACAAAGAAAACTAATACATATTTGTGAATCGGGTAAAATCAAAATGATGCATATGAACAGATGCAAATTTAAATGATACATGATGAAGCAAGTAGACAACAAAAAAATACAAATTAGATGCCATCAAAGAAATGGCATCATTATTAGCAAAAGCATGCCCTTGTTCGTTCAAACACAATAAGAAAGCACAACTATAAGGTTTCAAAGACATTAAACAAAATCAAAGTTATTGGCAACTAACCTGAACAGAGTAGTTTGCAGTATTGATATAGATAACCACATGATTGAACCACCAATGTTCTCGTAACATTTGCTAATGAACGCCTTTTTATGGGCTGCTAGTTTATAGATTCCCGGGAAGGATTCACACAGAGCGCCACTTGAGAGCCAAGCATCTTACCACAATAAGGCCCTTCTCCTATTTCCAAGCTGAACTGCAAGCTTTTGATTGAGATCGATATTAAGTTTAAGGAACTCTTTATCAATTGATCCAATTTTCTTTCACACTCGTGACATTTTTATTCGCGGGGACCAATCCCTTACCCCATTTATACCCATGTATTGCTCGAATAACAAATGCCCAAAACCAATGATATTTTGCACTTAAGAGGAACTTCAGATTACGAAAATCAACTCATTATCATTCGGAATTACCTGCGATCCTTGAAGAATCCCCAGTACCAAGAGTATAATAACATAGTTCAGCTTTCAGTCCTACATATAATTTTTCATCCATTGAATATTAAAACAAAGAACACAAGTTAGTGACAAATTCAGAAAGCAATATGATATCAAACATGCACTTTGCTCTGTTATATTCTCATATTAACACCCCATTCCAAGATATAGACCACATGGAGAAGCATTCCAAGATTTAGAAAAGAAAAACCATGAATATCAATTATATAACAGACATAATGAAACTATAACAAATAATCCACAACTGGAAACAAAGATAAATGAATGATTACTCGATCTTAATCTTGAGTAAAACAGCCTAGTTGGTTAGTCTAAACACATAACTAAGAACCATCACATTGGAGACTTGAGGATTATTAAAAAATGCATCCTTTTAATCTAGGTTAGATTAATGAAAACCTTGGCTGAAGAAAAAATGGTTGTATAGTGAAGCCATTTTTAAAGCTAATCCCTCACCTAACAAATTCTTCATATAATCCTATCCTAGTACGTCAAGATTGTAAAAAAAAAAAAAAAGCCTTTCCATGTAAGAGGTCTTTCTAATACCCATGACTCAAACTATCAAGCATGTGACCTTCTTTACAATTTTCTCAAGGCTTGCCACACCTTAAACAGAGAAGATAACAAAAAAGTATCCAACAATGAAAAGGGTAATTAGTTTCCAGTTAGGTTGCTACATGAAATCATTAATCGAATTGCATTGAAACCTCAAAGGAGGCTATCCATTATCTATTTCCAAAGGATCAATGTTTTTTCCTCTAACGACTTGCTAAGAAATTGTATGATAAATAGAAAAATTGATGTTCAAGTTAGGGATAACAAATCACCTCGATTGATATCAAAGTCCTCAGATTCGTCGTCATCTTCAAACATATCAATTTAGCTTCTTCACTCGCTGCCTTAGGTTGCTCCGTTGTTGCCATTCTTTCCTTATTAAGAAACCCCAATCGCTAATGGAGAAAATAAACAGAGACAATCAAGATAGGTATTAATTTGATACGTATTAGAGAGAGACGATCAACATAGGTATTAGTTTGATACGTATGGCTGTGCATATCGCAATGTATGCCCATCTTGGTGCCGCTTGAAGGAATAAGATGGAGAATTGAACGAAGAGATGCAGGTTGAGATGAATGGCTGATGAATTAGGGTTTTGTTTAGAAGACGGTGATAAGAAGCGGATCATAAATATCCGATCTTTCTCACTATTAGGTATAAGACTGTCCGCAATGCAACGGCCTGGATTTACTACATGCATCTTAGTCATCACTGCCACATCAGTTTTTTACTCATTCTTAACAAATGCACTCTCTCTCTCATCTTTTTAAGTCCAACCCATCCTTTCCACATGCACCCTCTCTCCTTTATTTTTTTAAGCTTAAAATTGAATTGGCCCACCTTCTCTCTCTGCACTTGGTTGCACTTCACTAAGTGCAAACCCCTTATTTTATTGTCCACCCCAATGCATCCTTCACAAGTGCACACGCCACGTCATTAAGTGCAACCCTCCAAAAGGAAGCATTGGAGGCAGTCTAAGGGTATTGAGTGGAAAACAAAATTGAGAAGTTATTAGGAAACGACGTATTCCAAATAAGGTTTCTTTTATTATAGTAAATAGATACATTATTATATTATTATACATTATTATATTATTATATTATACATATTAAAACAAACTCCCCATAAACAGTACATAAATATTTTTATAATGTTATTTATACTTTTGATTATTTTATTATTTTATTACTTAATTAATTTCATTAATTAACTCTATAACATTTATGAAATTTGATGATCACGTTTTTATCGCTGTTTTAAAATTACGATTTAGGCCAAATCAAATTACGATTTTATCTCTGTTTTAAAATTACGATTTTGTCATCAGTTTAAAATTACGTTTTTACCTCCGGTTCAAAATAAAATTATGCCTTTGCCCCAGTTCTGTTTTAAAATTACGATTTAGTCATCAGTTTAAAATTACGTTTTTACCTCCGGTTCAAAATAAAATTATGCCTTTGCCCCAGTTAAAAATTACAATTTTGCATCGGTTCAAAATTACGATTTTGCCCCGTTTAAATTTACAGTTTCGCCATTAGTTTTGTTTTGTTCCTCCCAGCTAAATTACCATTTTGCCCTCAATTTAAATTTACATTTTTATCATCGTTTTTGTTTGCTTTCCCGGTAAAATTATGATTTTGCCCCCAGTGTATAACTACAGACACAAGATGGGGGAATAGTGTCAGGAAGCTGCCTAATATTCCCCAATTGGCCAACCAATTTACGATTTTATCCCTCTTTTAGAATTACGATTTTGCCATCGGTTCAAAATTACGTTTTTACCCCCAGTTCAAAATAAAATTATGCTTTCGTCCCCAACTAAAAATTACCATTTTGCCCTCGATTTAAAATTATGATTTTGACCCGTTTAAATTTACAGTTTTGCCATTAGCTTTATATTTTTCCCCATCTAGCCAAATTACAATTTTGCCCTCAATCTAAATTTACATTTTTGCCATCGTTTTCCTTTGCTTTCACAGTCAAATTACAATTTTGACCCTAGTGTAAAATTACAGTCATGCCATCGTTTTAGTTTTTTTTTTTTTTACAAAACTATTGTAGTGTTTTGTTTTAATTGTTTGACTCGGTGTAATTTTTATTTTTCCCCCAGTTTAAAATTATTGTTTTTCTATCGTTTTTGTTTTTCTTAAGCAAAAGTATGATAGTGTTTTAATTTAATTGGTTGACTCAATGTAATTTTTTTTAGATCGTGTTATGAGTAGTATGTACAAGTAATCGAAACACAGACAGACGTGTTAGGGGAGAGAAATATTCGACTTAGTGTCCCGCAACACGGACGGGGCAAAATCTAGTTCAAATATTAAAGTATAGTATATATGATTTTCAACCTCTCTACCCGACTCATTTTAAATCAATTTTCCATTTCTTTCATTCCCGTTCTTCTTGGTAAAGCTAACTTCACTCCTACAACTAATGCTATAAAGCCAATCATTTTCTCTTTTCTTTTTTACTTTTAGGCTATGTGGTATGGTGATGGTCCTCCTTATCCGTCACGTAGGCGCCACGTAGGATGGGTGTGAGGATGGAGGTATGGAAATGGGAGGATGAACCTAAAATGTATATGTATATATTGTATGTATAGGTGTGTGTGAGAGAGGGAGGCAAGGTTTTTGTCTTCATTTGGAGCGTCTACAACGTCCAGAAGAGGACGTCCAGGACGAAGCCGGAGGGGGGCGGCGTGGTGTTTGGCCCGGCGACGATCCGGGACGGTGGGGGACGACCCCGCATATCGTCTAGCCTTACTCAAACACGGTCCTAATTTTATGGGTGTTACTAAAATCATATGTCCATTCTTTTAAGGACAGAGCTTTCAACCAAATATGTCCTCACAAAAAAGAAAAAAAAAAGAGAAAAAACCATGCTACTTGTAGGGGTGGGGCTGCTATTTCCTCTTACAAAGTTACGGGTGGGGCCTGTCATTTTCTCTCTCACAAAACTAGTTTTTTTTTTTTAACGGCAAACTCGGATCACTGACGGACCACGAGAGTATTATCGTGACACAAGCGGAACCACACGATCATATCTATCTCTACTAGGCATAATGCCTATACACCAATTCAAAAGGAAACCCAATCAATATGGGAAAAACCCCTTTGTGGGAATCGAACCCAGGACCCATTGGTCCCAAAGCCTTGTCTCACCCCTAAGATGCCACTAAGCTATAAAGTCATGGGCCTCACAAAACTAGTAGGGGAGAGTCAGAGATTTTACACCAAAGGAGATGTGACCGAAGGGTTCGTTGATTCCCTTCACGTAACTCTCGTAGTTTTTGGGTGCCAGCCTTTTTTTCTTAAGAAATGTGTGTAAGATTAAATATTTATTTATTTATATTTAATCTAGTAGCCATCATTATCATTTATATAATACGGATTAAAATATATTAAAACCTATAATAAATTAGTTGGTAATTGTTGATGGGCCAAATTACCCTAATTAACTAATTGGGTTTCCCCTTGGGTGTATATAAGGAGATTACTAGAGAGGGATTAGGGTTAGACCCTCATAACATCAACACTAAATCGCCCCTCCTCTCTCTCCATTACTACGAGTTCTTCAACCCTAAAGAACTCGGTACTACCATCAAGAAGATACATTCTAAAGGGGAACCAGACCAATCTGACGAACATGACGTCTACTTCCCTCTCTGGTGTGATTGCTGGCTTATCAGGTACACAATCATTATTTGTTTTCCATCACATGTTTATTGAATTGATCAACATGTGGTATCAGAGCATATGTTGATTACATCAATTCAATCAAGGAATTCATCGAATTGAATTAAAGGAATTGAAACATAAAGATTGTTTTTTCTGTTTTGCGATTATGATCCGCAAATTGATTTGAAAATTAAACCATTCAAAATTAATTTTTGGTTCCTTACGGCGGCAGACATTGCCACATTGGTACCAAATTAGAATCTTACATTTACTTCTATAATTCATTAAAATTGGTTTTGACTTTGAAACCATAACTGCACATGATGAATATTTAATTAATCAATTCATTCAATTCACTTAATTCACGGCTTCTTGTTAAGCTTATATTTCTTTTTTATGTAAATCGATGAATTGATTGATTTTATTAATTCAATAATGATTTCATAACCATAAATTGGTTAATTACCTTATTTAGGGATAACTTAGTTTTGATTATATTTGCTAAAGTTGTTTAACTTTATCTCCAAGTTTCGAATAAAATATAATTTTAATTATAATCGAATAATTAACTTGGATAGATAAACATAGGATATTTTGAAATTATAATCAAAATCCCTTAAAATTAGCTGTTTCAAACTTGTCACAATAAACAGCTGTTAACAGTGGATTCGAGACCATCAGATCTCGACTCGAGACCACAAGATCTCGACTCGAAATCATAAAGGTCATTAATTTTTTACAACTCGAGACCATAAGATTACGACTCGAGACCATCAGGTCTCAACTCGAGACTACAAGGTCTCGACTTGAGATCATAAGGGCTAAAAAACTTCACAACTCGAGACAACAGTCTCGACTCGAGACCTCATAACTGACTCGAGATCTCATAAAATGTGATAGTCGAGACCATGGTTCCGACGCGAGACAACAGGTTGCGACTCGAGACCTCATAACTGACTCGAGCTCTCATAACTCAGTCGAGACCTGACTCGAGACCCAACTCGAAACCTCATTATTTTAGGCTAACTCGAGCTCTCATAACTCAGTTCGATCCGCGCTAACAGGTGGTTTGCTACTAACTAATTGGTTCTGTAAATACTTAGTTAATTAACAAGGATCAAATAATGTTTTACAAAACCAAAATAGCTTAACTTGAATGAGCTTCTGATGTATTAATTTTGGCCAAAGCTGATTTAATATATCTATTTATTGTTCAAGTATTATAAAAGCTATGTTAAGTATGCATTATAAACGTGAAATGTCTTAATTCTGGCCAAAGCTGATTTAATTCATTTATGTTTAGCATGCTTGACAAGTGCATAACTAAAGTGATTGTCTCATTTCTGGCCAAAGCTGATTTGTCACGATTACTTTGCACACATACTTAAATGATTACACTTCTGGCCAAAGCTGATTTGTCTTCGTTTAAGTAGAATTTTTAAACAAGTCTATTATTTTGATGTTAGTAATAGACATATCACAACTTCTTCACATAATGATCCTTACATCAATGATCCTTAATTAATTTTTTATGATCATTTCGTCTGCCTTATTCTTAGTACCCATAATTTTACTCACTGTAATTTTCTTCTATAAATTAATATCTCATCCACTCTAATTCCTAAACCTAAAATGTTTGCTTTATTTAAAGTTTCTATTAGAATTAGCTCTTAAATTAAATCCTTGATTATTTCTTAAGACACGATAATCCTATTGCCCTCTTCTGATAAAGATTATAAAGAAGAAAATTAGAGCATGATGATTAGGATAAATCGAACATGATGTCTCTTATGATAATCAAGAACTCTCTAACATAATGCTATCACTAAAGTTATTTCAGATTAAGTCTTTCCTAAGGCTAATATCTTATATATGGAATAATCACTAGAACTCCTAAGATGCATGCCTTCATTTAAAATTCTAAACTATAAAGCTAAGTGGTATATGTGAATACATAATAATGTACAATACCATGACCCATAAACTTAGGGGCTTACGCATGGAAATAAGTACAATTTTTCAGTACATTACATACTAAGATTTTCACTTGTACAATTTGATGCCTTATAAATCAACTATAACACTCAAAAATACCAAAGTATAATGAGTGTGTTGATAAGCAACATATGTACAAAGAAATAAATGTTTGAAGCTGGAAAAATAAGTTGTTACTCACCTTACAACCACTTAAAACCTTAAAAGAGGATTGTTCTAAGGTCCATAGACAAATTACAACTGTTAATTCCACCTCTAAGGTTCTTCAAGGGAAAATCTCACTGCATCATTATGTCATTAGACTAGACATAAGCAACGAGACTATCCATTATTCTAAAGAACAGTTGGATGAATTAATTAGATAGTCACTTATTAAAGATATTTAACTCTACTAATTATAATATTCCTATTAACACATGATTAGTCGACTCTAGTTTTAAACGTTTCCTTACCAGAAATCAACAAATAATTAACATAAGAGTTAGTGACAAAATTAAATGTTAAGGCTATAAAAACCATAATAAGCAGTCTTCTAACAAACGCCTTTCGATACCTTATATACTCTGAAGATTAATTAGAATATAGTATCATAATTAAGCAATGTTATGAAGGTTGTGAGGTTTGCATAGTCAACATAAAGTCACACTTACCTTAAACTCTCATTTTATTTGTTCTAAACATCTGGATTGAAACATTATTAAGATAAAACTAGATGATACCTTACACTTTCACAACTTTTGTCATCATGAAAATGAGAATTTGACAAAAGGAAAATGAGACTTATAAATTTCATCCATTATAACCAAAATTCATGAGAAATCATGACATGGTTAATAAGGATGATTTTTCTTCTAATCTCATTCTAAGTGATTTTAAATCATGACGTTATAGCCCTAAATATTACTTGGCTTAAGGAATAAGTATGGGTCCATCATAAGTCATTCATTGACATTCATGGAACTTATTTCAAATGGAATATTCAAACACAATTCATTTATCATTTAAAAGACTATCAACTTGTATCTAAATTTTGTTGCATATGGCCCATGGTCTTAAAGAAATCTACTCATATATGTGCTTAACATGATTTCTATTAAATATGTCCCTAAATTTTTGTGACATCTGGACATTAAGAAAATCAAGTAAAGTCTAACATATATATATGATAGGTTCCCACGTCACATACCTAATTGAAACTTCTCTTGTAGCATTTTAGAGATATTAAAAGATCAGTGGGAGCATTAAGTGTTTTAGAACATCTTGCAATAGTTGCAAGATGTGGGGGAGTGAAAATTTGTAAGACCCTAATTCGTATTTGACGAAAAGTCGCAGCGGAAATTCATGCCATAAAATTTCTTTCATTACAAACGTCTGGACTTACTTGAAAGTTCGTATTAATATGTATCTTTTACAAAAATAAAGCATAAGTCTTGTTTACTAATATTACACACTCAATTATTCCCGTACAATCTATCTTGTGACTCGGTCTTCGATCTCTATACCTCGTGATAACCGCCCGTGATTTGTACAACCTGCACTTTCCACATACATTCATCACATTAGTACACAATACATAAACAAGATTCAATACATGTACACTTTCCATTCAGCTTTCTCTCTAATTTTAAGCATATCATTCGCATATCCATTCCCTGGTGAGCCTTCAATAATGTACCTACATAAATCTTCGTTTTCCAGGCACACAATTAATATCATTAACACTCAATGTATCCAAAATCATACTTACATATACACGTGCATACATCCATGCCTCTCTACATACATGCCTACACTCATACGTATCTTCATACATACATAAATACACATCTGCATACGTACATACATTATTACGTCTCTACTTACTTTCATACACTCATACGTGTCTTCATACATACTTAAATACACGTCTACATATGTACATGCACTCTTACGTACACGTTCAAGATCTTACATACCTCTTGTATATCCATATATTAATTACATGGTACTTAGACTTAGATTTATAGCCCATAGACGTCAAAAGAACGATCAAAATCATGTTTGGGAGGCGCATAAGTTAAAAGGTGTTCTGTTGAACTCCTCTTATGTTAAAATGTGTTTCTTTTGCACTCCTCTTAAGTTAAGAGGTGTTTCTTTTGCACTCCTCTTAAATTAAGAGGTGTTTCTTGCTGCAGCTACGTTTCGTCGTCCGTACGCACTAAAACGCGCATAACTTTTGAACCGTTTACCCGTTTAACCTCCCGTTTCTTCCTACATGCTTGTAAATTCACATTCTATCATATGAACTTGAAATCCAACATCCGGTTTAAGGAAAATATTCACTTAATCTCTCGGCTTTATATACCCGCTTTCACTTATTCGACCCGTTCATGCATTCATCAACATAACTTGATTGTTTGACCTAAATTCCTCATGAACCCTATAGTTTCAACATTTTCTATCATAAAAGATTAAGTTCTCGGATGTTTTGCATCCTCTTGACCCATTTTCGCTCAAGAGCTTATTTTGACCCGTTAAGGGTATTTGCGCATTTTAAGGTCCTTAGCTTACGAAAATCATACTTCTCGCTTTCTTACTTTTTCAAAACATTCACTTAATCAATAGCTTTTTTGTAATCAACTTTTAGAACCATTTGCTCGTTTTACCCATCAAGGGCGTTTTTGTCAACTTTGACCCATCCTTTACTACTAAAGACTTCATTTCATAAATTACCGATCATGCGACTTATCTACAATGGTAATTGCACATACCTGGCTCGGATCAAAGCTATGACCCGTTCTAATACTTCATCCGCTGAATTGCTAGAAAATAGCAACGCAAATCCTTTTTCTATTCATTCTACAAATTCATAATACTTAACAAAGAAATTCATTAGTCGATAACGCCAAAGGGTGACATCTTCACCGTTTGACCCGTTAAGTCTAAATGTCCATTTTATCCTTGTGGGATGTTAGTTATTCGTCATCCCATCCATGTAACTTATTACTTTGTTAACTTGCAACCAAAATTACCATAATACCCTTTTATCCCTTTTTAACCATCAAACTTAGTTTCTTGTCATGAACACATGTTTCGACCCATATCAAAACTTGTCGGAACTTCATACCTCATTTATAAACTTATCATATTCATAATCTATAAAATGAATAGGTATTCTACAAGGAGGGTGTAAGCTTAACTTACGTAGCATCCGAATATGCTTCCCATGCGCATTAGTCCCGTTTGACCCGCTTCTTTTCCAAGCTTCCACATCGCTTATCAAGTATCAACTATCATATATCATTCTCAAGATAGTTAGCTTATTCATTATTCATCACAACCTTTTCATTACACGGATCTTACATGGAATTTATCATTCAACCTTATAACATGCTAATCTATCATTTCTTATCCGATTTCTTTAAACATTCACACACATGTATGATTCCAAACATCATTAACACAAACATATCATCATTTCTATCGTATCATCAAAACCCACTTCATAACTACTTTGTTAGTCACTTACAAGTGATCTAATATTAAGTTCTTCATAATTTCATCATACTTTTGAGGTGTGTACCACCTCCTAAGCATAGCGTACAACTAGTTCATGCATATCCTTCTAATTTCATACATAATTCATCAAATTCCTACTTCTAATCATCATGAATCATTCATGCATAAACATCAAACATACTAGTATCACATTTCTTTCAATCCCTCTTAACAAGAATCCATCATATATAACAAAATACATCAATAATAAGCAAGAATTTGGACATAGATGATTTACCCATGTCATCATCTTCACCATAACAAACGGGTTTCACCCCCAAACATTAAATTAGCCTAAACCATACATAATCCATATTCTATATGATGATTCTAACACATGCTCATACTCAATTTCATACCAATTCGCAATTTACATCATAACCCACTTCGTGAAAGATCACCATTCTAACTTTTAAGACATACCTTATGATCCCCTTGTGAAGGTGATCATTAATCCTTGTTCATTCATGAATTTGAGCTTCGATTTATCCTTCAATTTGATCATTTAAGGTTGAGCTAGGGTTTGGCTCCTTTGGGAGCTCCTGGTCGATCTAGAACACACACGAATGTGTGTTTGTGTGTGTTGTTATTTTCTTTTAATAACTCAACTTTCATTCTATACCATCTAGCCCCTCATGTTTACCATTTAACATAATTGGCACAACTTTCATCCTTTATTTGTTTCTACCATACTTTTAACTAGGATAAATAACCTAGTTATTTATTTCTTGATGTACCATATTAGAACATTTAACGAATATAGACATTCGGGTTTTGGGGTGTTACAAAATTTCACATTACCTCAATTTGCACCTCTTGTACAAGACACCACTCCATCACGACACTGTTCCATCAATACTTGTCTTCTTAAAATCTAATGCTACTATTACAAAAGTTTCATTGTTGCTTAATTGTGGGCACACTTAGATTTCTTATCCAAACTAACATAATCCTCAACAAGAGAAACTACAATGACTAACGTCATTAATATGTTCATTAATATGTTTTCTCTATTTAGAATTTTTTTGGTCGTTAAATATTGACCCTAAGCATGCTGAGTTCCTAAAGTTTTCTAAGGTCAGTGGGAGCAGTCAAAGTTCTTATCACGACTTGCAAGGAATACAATAGGCGGGGGGAAGAGTGTCATTAAATTTTACTCCGAATTTAACTCCGATTACACCTCTTGTACACCATACTGCACCAACTCTTACAAACTTAGAATGAAAATGATAGCAACCTAACCAAGAGCTAATCCATAAAACTGAAACTTCTAACTAACCCAATAATCAACTCAGGAGGTCATCTAGGTTTAAAAACCCACTAACTTTGATGATTACATAACCTCCCTAATTGAAGTTGAAATGAATTTTGGAAAAGTTTACTGATCCTATCTCTTCTAATTAAGCCATTAGTGTCAATCAATCTTCTAAATGGAATAAAATTGTTTTCTAGTAAAACTGATTTTATGTGTTCGCATAACGTTTGGGATTTGATTGAATAATCTAAGAGTGTTCATAACTAAATCAAATCCTGATATAAACGTTAAGACACAAAGAAGCATGATTGATTGTCAAAGGTTATACTCAAGAAGAGATATATTATTAAAGAATCTTTCTTACATATCTAACAAAAGATTTCTTTTAGGATCATCACTGTTCTAGTAGCTTATAATAATTTTGAGCTACATTACATGAACATTAATACAACTTTCCCTAACAACTGGCTGACATATTTACATGTTCATAAAACAACCTGAAAGTTCTAAACTTAAGGTTAAAGAACACTTTATTTATAAGCCAATAAAATCCATGTATGGGTTAATGCAAACATCATAATGTGATGAAATCTTAACGTAATTATTTTCATCAACCAAGTGGATTAATGTACCTACCTCAAAATGAGTGGGAGCAATTAAATTAAACTTGTCTATATAGATGACATTCTTTTGACAAGTATATGTTACACAAGCCAAAGTATTGTTGTTACAAACTTTGATATAATGAGATCTCAGAGATATCTCTTACATAATAGATATCATAACATGTTGAGATAGACCAAATGGGACATTACTTTCGTTCCATAAGTTTAACATTAAATTGGTCCTTGCATATGTAACAAACAATACTGCTCTCCTTTAGAGGATAATAGGATAAATGAGATTGTTTCCTTACGCTTCATTAATTAGAAGCCTTATGTAAGTTCAAGTCTATACTCGTTTAGATATTACTCACATTGCAACACACTAGATATGTCTAGATAAACGTGAAGCATCCAATAGAGTATTATAATATCTTTAAAAGAAACGAGAGGCTATAATTTAAAGAAGAAGTGAGAACTCAAACCGGTTGATTACTCTAACTTTGTAATATTCAAAGATGACAAAATGTAATTTCGGGTATATCTTTATGTTAACAGACAAAACCTATCTCATGGAGGAGTCATAATGGACTGATATTAACAACCTAAGTTATAACGACATAATATAGTCACTAAATATTGTTGGAAATTTATCAGTGGACTCATAAGTTTATTAACTCCATATAATTAATATATTGAAGACTTGTTGTGATAAAGTCAGCTACCATGTCTCCTTGAACAGTAACAGTTCGAGAGGTGCTGCATTAAATTTTCGATACGCACTTAATTATTCGTTTATGAACGAATTGAGGAAACTAAATCTTTGTATCGAATGCATTCATGATATGCTTAAGGATCCTATAACTAAAAGTCTATCACCCATAACTATTATGTAAGCGCTTATAATAATCACGGGTATATTGATGACTATGTACAACTGCATATCGTACTATGAATGATTAACTTTTAATATTCCTCATCAGTTTGATTTTGTATGTCTCTAACATATGTTCTGCCGGTGTAATGACATATAGACAAATATAAATACAAATCAAACGCTAAAGGGCTTGTTAGTATTTTGATCATAACTGTTAGGTTTTAAATTGAGGCTGTAGTATGACTAATGGGGGTCCTGAGTCGCATAATGATTCAACGGCTGTATTTCTCTGCTACGGTTCTTGGTTTAAAGCTAAAATGAGTATTAACTTCTGATCAGACTAATCTAATACCCATGATAAATGATTATTCGGCTAAGTGGAAGAATGTAAGATTAAATATTTATTTATTTATATTTAATCTAGTAGCCATCATTATCATTTATATAATACGGATTAAAATATATTAAAACCTATAATAAATTAGTTGGTAATTGTTGATGGGCCAAATTACCCTAATTAACTAATTGGGTTTCCCCTTGGGTGTATATAAGGAGATTACTAGAGAGGGATTAGGGTTAGACCCTCATAACATCAACACTAAATCGCCCCTCCTCTCTCTCCATTACTACGAGTTCTTCAACCCTAAAGAACTCGGTACTACCATCAAGAAGATACATTCTAAAGGGGAACCAGACCAATCTGACGAACATGACGTCTACTTCCCTCTCTGGTGTGATTGCTGGCTTATCAGGTACACAATCATTATTTGTTTTCCATCACATGTTTATTGAATTGATCAACAATGTGGACGACAACCGCCATTCGCAAGAGATTTTACACCAATGGCCTTGGTTTTACGTCACACACACAACTGCAAAATCAACATTGTGCTATGTCTTCCTCCTTTGAACATGCAAATGCTTCCTTGATCAAGTTTTTTGTTAGTTTATTTGGTCTTATAATCACAAATTAAAAACTGCACAAATTTTAAAATCAACCACATACATAAATATATGTTAAGACGTTGATGGTCAATTATTTAGTAAGACACATACGTAGACTGCTTTCTTTCCAAACAAATAAGTGTTGTAGTAATTAAGCCATTGAGTTGAAATAACCTTCAAAACATGTTTAACTAATTAAAATTAAACAAAAAAAAAAAACCCTATATTTAAACTCCAAAAATCTAATATATTTTGGTGTAGCGATTCAACCTGGTAAAAAAAATATTGTAACCAGAATGGTGAAAACGATCAATAGAGTAAAACAAAACCAATATAAAAATGGACATCTTCATGATATGCATATATATGCTTCCAACTTCCAAGAAATTAATGCAAATTTACATCTTTATATGATGTAATGTTCCACGCGTGGAACAAACAAAAAGTCCACTGCCACCTACAAAGTCCACGAGTGATAGCCATGAGTCCGTGATAAATTCGAGTGATGGGGGTGTGAGTGATAAATGAATCTGAGGGGGCCGGTGTGAGGGTTTATTGTTGGGTGTTGTGAGTGATGGCCATTGCCACTAAAAAAAGTTGTGAGTGATGGAAAAATGGTTGATGACATGTCAGAACTTGATTGGGTGTTGTGAGTGATGAGTGATGACCACCCCACCCCCTAAGACCACCCGTAGTGGTAAACAAGAATAATGCCCCCAACATGGGGCATTATACGACATGTGGCGCCTAGTCACACATGGGGCATTATAGCAAAAGAGGCGTAGTGGGGCATTATTCCAATAACGCCCATTCAATCATTTGACAATTATTTTTTTTTAATTTAAAACATAAAGTCTTCATTAATTTAAAATAAAAATTACAATACTTGAAAAAAAAATACCAAATAAAAATAGAAAATTAAAAAAACCGAAAAAAAAAACAGAAAATTAAAAAAACCGAAAAAAAAAACAGAAAAAAAAATAAAAAAAAAAATAGATGATCTAAAGTCCATATTTTTCTCGTATTTTTTGGCGACGCATTTGAGCCAAGATCAACGCGTCGCCTTGGAGGTGGTCGATCGGTTTGGACAAAAACTCAATGTCCTTTTCCATTTGTCTCGCCTCTTGCAAGTCGTTGAACTTTTTGGTTTCAACCACTCGGTCTTTCATAATCTCCCAACGCTTGTGGCCGAGGTCGCGAATGTCTTGGAGACGACGGTTCATCTCCTCGAAATCATCCTTTAACTCGAGATCGGAAGACGACTCGACCGTTTTTTTCCCGGTTCCCTTTCTTCTACCGGGGGGTCGGACCAACTCTTCTTGAATTCCCTCGTCAACGTCCACCGCTTCATTTAAATCAACATTGCGGGCATCCGATGTCGGAGTTGACGGGTCAGCGGAGGATGATGTTTTTGACCTTTTAGCCCGACGTCTACTACTTGACGTCATTGGATTAACTAGCCCCCACTTTGGGTTGCGTTGTGTTCGGGTTATACGGGCTTTGCGGTTGCGTTGTGTTCGGGTTCGTGGGTCTTGCAGGGCCACCAAAAGGGGGTCGGTATGGATGCATGCTTGTAAAAAAAATAGGAGAAAGTGGGTGTTTTTTATAAAATAATAGAAGAAAGTGGGAGAGAAAGTAGGAGGATTTTTATAAAAATATGGAGAAAAAGGGTTGATATATATATAGTGGGTAAAATTTTGAGTTATAAAAAAAAAAAAATTACTTTTGACCGTTTGTCAACGGTCGAATTTCGAAACCAAACAACAATTCAGCGTTTTAATAACCACGCCGGAGCCAAATTTAAAAAAAAAAAACGCCCGGAAACGCCCCATGTAGTGGGGGTCTCGGCGTTTTACGGCGTTTTTTTGGAAATTTTAAAAAAAAAAACGCCCCATTACGGGGGGACTAAGTATATTATATATGCACATGCAAGGAAGCTTCCCATATCATATAAAAATCAAAATACATCTAAAACATAACGCGGATCTACACCAGATAATCTTTGATGCACACATAACAAAATGTCAACAGTTGGACTTAGTCACATGACGTATAAAACTCAAATTATTTGTTTAACTTCCCCACGTTATATATCTATAATCAGGCTAGCAAAACTACTACTTTCAAAAGCATAAACCCAAACCAAGCCTTTCTCGTGTAAGTTTAGTTTCAGATATGTACGTGACCCGATCTCTTTCGCACTATAAGACCTCTCCGGAAGCTCTCTATCTTCCTCCCGAGGGTCCCAACTCGGGTTACTTGGTAATCCAAGATGATGAGTCCGAAACATACACGTGTTTTGGGCTTTGCAAGAACCGATATCTTGCAGAGTTACCATTTCCTCAAAACAAAATACTGACCACACGCTATTCGTCAGGATCCGGTGAAAACCGACATGTTTCTTACAATGAAGTTATCTTTATTCCTGTCCTTAACCAACCATTGTCTTCGAACCGATACTATGCGATAAAACCACATGGATCGCATAAAGGGTATGTATATATATTTACTTTTCTCTTATAACCATTTGGTAATTTAATTAGTTATATAATAATAGTTTCTTGATATGCATAACTTAAATCTGAACGTTACAATATTAATATATATTAAGAGATATCTTTTATAGTAATTTTTCATGTTTGAGGGCTGCCATATCCTACCTTTTAGTTGGTTTACCGACAATAAACATGTCATCTATTATAGTGTGAAATGATATGTATCTAAATTAGCATGCTTTGTATATCAATCATTTATGTTGGAGACACCAACTTTTAAGCATCACAGTTAGTTTTTTTTTTTAATCAGATCAGGTCACTGATATATTTTGGGGGCTTTTTTTTAGTGTAAATACTTGGGATTTTTTTAATTTATTTAGTGAAACAACTTTCGAAGGTTATTATTAATGTCCAACGGTAATTTTCTTCGTATAAAACAAATCTATAGACATAGTTTTTAAAAGACTTAGTTTTGCTATTTAAACTTTCTTAGTTTTGCAGCTTATTGCTGTTTACCATCTATCTTGATATAAATTCATAACACGATAATAATTAGAGTAACGTATACAATCAAAACAAATTACGACGACTTATGTAAATTCTCTATACATGTTTAATTAATTATTGACTACCAACTTAATTTATATTAATATATGTTGTTTGTTGTTTAGTTTTTTAATTTAAAGTTGGTGATTATATATATAGGGGTTCATTGGAAACATTAAAAAAGTGGGGAACCGGGGAACACTCTTGAAAATTATATTTAACATGTTAAAATTATTTTTTTTAATTTTTTTCGCAGCTTTTATTATAATAAAAAATCAAAAACTAAAAATATTAACAAAATTTTTAAAAAACAGTAAAAAATATATATCTTATAAAATTAACTTAACATGTTAAAAATCACTTTTTTTTAAAAAAAAATTCAGCGATTTTCCTTATAAAAATGGGTAGAAAATATTCGAAATAACAAAATAGTTTTTGTAAAAAAAAAATTAGCCTTTTTTTACTGTTTTTTTATATTTTTAGTTTTTGATTTTTTTTATTAAAAATGCTTCTACAAGTATTTATAAGGAGAAGCGTCGAAATTTAAAAAAAAAATGATTTTTAACATGTTTAGTTAAATTTTTAAAAGTGTTCCCCGGTTCCCCACTTTTTTAGTGTTCCCCAATTATCCTCACACACACACACACTATATATATATATATATGGTAGGGTTCATTTGAGAACCAATCTTAGTGCGAAAACCACGAGAACCAATGTGAACACAACAAAATAAACACACCCACCACCACCCAAAACCAAAACACCCACCCCCACCCCACCCCACCACAACCCAAAAACCTAAACACCCCCACCCCCGGCCCACGCTAAAAAAAACTATACCTCCCCAAATCCCCCCCCCCCCCCCAACCAAAACTAAATGCTAAAAACTAAACCATAAAGCCAAACCCCACAACTAAATGATAAAACAGTTTTTTTTTATTAACATGTGCATCGGTACTGTTGTTCAGTTTTTTTAGTCACGAAATGTAGCGTTTTTTTAGTTAAAACAATAAAAAAAATATTTTTGTGTGTTTTTAATTTTTTTAGGTATTTTTGGTTGTGTTCATATTGGTTCTCGCGGTTCTCGTAATAAAGGATGGTTCCTAACGCATCCTTATCCTATATATAGGTCAGTGGTCCCAATTAGGAGTGCTAAACGGGTCGGGTTCGTGGGTTGGTGAGTTCAACCCAACCCGACCCGAACCCGAAAATTTTACACAAACCCGAACCCGACCCGAACCCGAAAATCGTATCATACATAAGAACCCGAACACGACCCGAAGTTTCGTAGGTTGACCCGAACACGACCCGTTCAACCCGATTTTTTTTTTATTTTTTTCTGAAATTAATATAATAAAATTAAAATTTACTTAAAAAACACAAATGTATATAATAATATCATATTTAAATTATAAAATCTATGTTAATTTCTCTTTTTAAGTTATAATCATTACATAAAATACACACCCCATTTAATTTATGACATAAAATATATTGTAAAAAAAATATAATATAGTATAAATGTGTTAAACGGGTCAACCCGCCAACCCGACCAGGTTGACCCGAACCCGACCCATTAACCTAAACGGGTTCGCGGGTTCAACCTGAAACTGACCCGAACCTGTTTAGACTAAACCTAAACCCGCGAATTTCGTGTTAGGTTCGTGTCGGGTTTTCGGGTCGTGTCAGAAATTCACGCCCCTAGTCCCAATAGCATAAGCTGACCAAAAACCTTTATTACAGGGAAGCATTCACATGTTCAAGGGAGGAAGACATGGCACAATGTTGCTTTTGCAATTGTGTTCGTGATGTAAAACCAAGGCCATTGGACGCACACGACATTTACCAGCAGTTTGAGATTGTTCAGAAAGGAACACAATGTAGCGGTGATGGTAGTTTTTATGCAAAATCGCTTGCGGACGATAGCTACCCTCCAAACTTCTTAAGAAGAAAAGGTTGGCAAATCTATTCCAAAACACCTAAAAACTACGAGTTACAAGAAGCAAAGGGAATCGACGATTCCCTTCGCTCGCGTCTCCCTGATTTGAATTTCCCTCCATCAACCAAGACTTCAAATCCTGTGGTTGTTGGCAAGTGGTATTGTCCTTTTGTATTCATTAAAGAAGGAAGATTAAGTGATATGGTAAAAAAGTCTATCTTCTATGAACTTACATTGGAGCAAAAGTGGGAACGAGTTTTCGAACATGAAAACGAGCAAAATAATGAAGGAGATGTCGTATATGTGGATGTTGCATTTCGTAGTGAAGCGGTTTTCATTGGTGAGAGTCGGGTTGAGGCAATATGGGATGAGAGAAATGTGATAGATGGAGCTATATGGTTTACATGTCTAGGGGGTGATAATGGGAGAGAAGAAAGTGTAGGGTTGAATGTAGAAATTGTAGAAAGAATAAGGTGGGAAGAAGAAAAAGTTGGATGGGTTGATGGTGGGGAGAAAAGGACAAATAGGGTGAAGAGAAATGAGAAGTTTGAAGGGTGGAAAAGATTTGGTTGTTATGTTTTGATTGAAAGGTTTGTGCTTAAAAGAATGGATGGAAGTTTGGTTTTGACGTATGAGTTTGGTCACACCCATCAAGTCCATATTTGAATAAGATTTTTGTTTAAAACTTCAAGTAGCTATATATGTTTATAGTCTTGTAAGGCTAAGCATGTTTATCGTGAAGTGTTGGCCCAATTAGGGTACTAGGATCGCTATTTGTTTATAGTCGTGTATGCAATGTATTTAATTGGCTTGTTAATGAATAATTCTTCGTTAATTTTAGTTTTGGAATTAATTCTTTGTTAATGAATAAAGTTTGGAAGTATCATTTGTTATTTAGTGTAAGAATCAAATATAAATGAGTTATAATATACAAAATGGCTTTAACATTATAAGTGAATAAGAGATTTATTTTTTTAAATCTTTTTTCTCATCTACTTAAGGATGATGTTTAGTTGTAAAATATAAAAAAAAAAATCATGTATTTACTCTAGTAGAGTAATTATATGTAATTACTCTACTAGTTTTATTTATACAATTTTCTAGATTCTCGACTAAAATATATGGTTAATAAGATGAACTTTTTTTTAAATATCTCTCTTTCACTTTTTACCTATTAAATCAAACTAGTATTAAGCTCCCCTCCCCCTCTGCGTTGCGGTGGGGGTGTAAAACCATGCCAAATAGCACCAATGTCATACCACCGCCAGCGACCACTACCACTGAAGTTGCGACATGTTAATGCGAAGAAATTAGATCGAAATGTAAAATATAGAAAATAATAACTAAGTCGATTTAGGACTTGTGCATAGCGACGAACCTGTCAAACGGGAAAAATAGACGACGTAAACACGTTAAACCACACACGCACGTTGCGTCGTGTTAACTCACAAAATTTAGAACGAAACGTAAAAACATTGAACCACACACGCACGTTGCGCCATGTTAACTCGAAAAATTTAAAACAAAACGTAAAACAAAAAATGCGAATTATGAAAAGTATAGTGGACCAAAGTTGAAAGTAAAAAGGTTGTAAGGTTAAATTGTAAAAGATGAAAACTTTTGGGTAAAAAGTATAAAAAAAATTAAATAGTTTTAGGTTTAATGTGTAATATATTTTTTTTAAACTACCCTAAGCATGGGGTACAACCTCTCAATACATAAAAGATGTTGCAAATTTAGAGTAGAGTTAAATTAAATGTCATTTTAGTTCATGTGGTTTGGGCAATTTTGGCCGTTTAGTTTAAAAGTTTCATTTTTCGCATATAGGTCCAAAAAGGTTCCATCTTTGTCATTTTAGTCCACTGGGTTAATTTCATCCATTTTTTCCTGTTAACGAGAAGAGCAATTCGGTCATTTTATATGTAATTTGTTAACTAGAGGGCAATTCGACCATATAAAATGCCCGTATTGCCCTTCTCGTTAACAGAAAAAATTGATAAAGTTAACCCAGTGGACTAAAATAGCAACGGTGAAACCTTTTTGGGCCCACAGGCGAAAAATGAAACCTTTGGACTAAACTGGCAAAATGACACAAATCAAAGGGACTGAAATGACATTTAACTCTTTATAGTATATAAATAAATAAATACTAATGTTCATGGTGCTAAGTGTAGGTAATAATCTTAACAAACGTATTCACGTCGTCTAACTTAGATTCTTCCAATCATTCAAATCCATATTCCCTCATGATGCACGAGAACAAAAATATTGATACGAATAGTGTAGGCGTATTCCGAGAACACAAATATTGATTCGAATAGGTACATCAACACTTGGCATCTCCGAGATTTATGTACTGACGTAGTTTAAAGTTTGTCGCGTATTCCCACAATCATAAATCATCAAACAACTGTCAAACGCGGTCACATTCACGGATTCCTCAGAAAGTCGTGGTTCTAGGCGGCAAACATCACCACCATTTTTTAAGAAGAAAAAAGGGTGGCCGCTAGTTTTTGTTTATCATGATTGACGAGGAAGATGAAGATTATGGGTGCAGCTTTCGAGTTTCGACATCTCGTACCACCAATATTATCCATTTTGCCTACTCATAGTTCACGAATTTGTTTGTTTTTTTTTTTTTTTTGTCAAAGTGAAGACATCTCAGGAGGTCACCAATCCAAGTACTACTTTCATTTAAACACGCTTATACAGTAAAATCTGATGAGATCTACAATCAATCAGGATGTGTGATTTGCCTAAGGTGTCCTCCTGCACACCCATTGGAACTCATCATCCTCAATGAGGTTTACCCTACCATTATAAGCGGCAAATGAGTGACTTTGATACCATTTCTAAGAATTGGCCTCTTCTACCACCAATATTGTCCATTATACCCTCTAGGAACTCACATATTTTTTTTTTATTGTTTGGGTGGAGACTTCCCAGGAGGTTACCCATCCTACTACTCCTCCCGTCCAAACACGATTAACAATGGAGTTTTGATGAGACCCATAACTAATGTGCCCAAAACGTGTTGATGATATTTGAGGTCTGGTATTTCTTGTGGACCCAACATCTCTCTTATCTATTGTCGGTGTGAGATTTGCATAGGATACTACAATGGAGGAGATGATCACTATTAAAGATCCCCAATTCAAGAGATAATGTCGTTTGTGGTGTTTTTATGAGATTTGTGATGGCGTACAACTATGTGTCTCATCACTTGGGGTGCCAACCTTGCAAATTGAATCAAGGTTGCACACGACTCTGTCTTAGGGGAGTTACAGTATAATCTCTAAAAGCAGTAACTCAATCAAGCATGCTTGTTCAGGCCAATCATATTCACAGTTGGAATAATTAGGTGACGATAAAAATCAACTTCTTTATATTGTAGTCAAGTGTTTGTACTTAAAAAAGCTCCATAAAATGGTTGTTTTAGTTAACTCCTTTAGTCAAAGTATATATTTTATAAAATTAAATTCGCTATCAACCGGTTATAGATTAGCAATCAACTTGCTCATGATCAACCAAAATCCTTAGAAAACAACTATAGAATGTAATATTTTTATTTCATTTTATAATGTCCATCCTATTTTTATTATCTATTTATTGTGCATTTTTATGGTATTCTATTTTATGTATGTTACTCGACCCGACTGGAATCAGAAATTCAAATGCCAAGTTAAGAGGAATTCGAGAATAAAAAAAAAAAACAACTAACCATGCCAATGTGGGGTAGCCAACTTGGTAGAAGCACGTGTTTCTTAAAGGGGTAGTCTCGGGTTCAAACCTAAGCAACGAAAATGATTTAAAATTATTCGTGTAAAAGAGTAACATTTACCATTCAAAAAAAAAAAAAAAAAAACTGACCCGAATAAAAATAAAATCCGAGGCTGCATTCATGTTAAATCTCTACATGGGTTCGTAATTTGACAAGTAGTGTCCTGCACCTGCACATTACTAAATATAAAGGTTTGGGCCGTGTGAGATTTAGACCAGAAAAACTGGCCCAAAACTTTTGAAGTTCTAAAACAGTACAACCCAAAACTGCCACATTACTTTAAAGATAATAAATTCGAGTTACTTTAAAACTGGCACATTACTAAATGTCGACTTACCGCAACGCGCTGGGAATTTGTGTCAAAACGAACGGAAAACATACATAAAAAAGGAACAAAAACGTATTATATCTGAGTCTACCCATTTTCGAAAAAAAAAAATTAAGTCGAAACCTAAATCAACTTAAAATTGCACCGACACGTACATAAAAATAAGCATATGAAGTTTATTACAAAGTCTTTACAATATTGAGGGGTTGTAAGTACCAATGTTAAATGTTGAAGGGTAAAAGTGATAAAAACAAACATATACTAAAAGACAAAAAAAAGCTATAGTTACGATATATGTAGCTTTTGATTGTAGTTATATCCAATTATTTTTCTAAAACATCGACCCGCAATTTAAAACCTTCAATTGGAAAGCATCCTTTGTTGCCACAAATTTCAACCTTTTGGTAGGTAAAGGGTTTGAGCTCCGTTAAAAACGGATTGATATAAAAATTTGAAGTTAAAAAAAGTGTATGTATTATTTACAAATGTATCGCCCCAAGTCCCCAACCTAACTTGGTATAACATCACAAGTAGACATTCATGTGTAGGCTTAAATGAAGATTCATTAGACTTGTTAGCTTCTACTTGAATCTTGAATATTAAGTTGAAGTTAAGGTTATATATAATTTGATTTGATGCATCTTTGTGTCATCAAGCAACTTGTGATATTGAAGTGTTGTAGATTGTCTTAATTACACTTTAATAATACTATATTTAAAAACAAGATTGTTTATTAAACTAATTTACGCTAAATTATTGACTTGTTATAATGTTACTATATTAGTACGTGGTGGTGGTGGTGGTGGTGATGATGATGATGATGATGATTAGTATATCTTTGTATTTAAACTATTCGAGGCTTGTTCAAAAATATTTTTAATGAAATTTATACATGTTTTTGTTCTTAATGGTCTTTACTTTATGAAACTATACATAAAAATTAACTAAGACTATGTGTGTGAAAGGCATGCCATTGTTAAAGGGGGCGCTAAGGAACCCATCGCAACCATAGCAACAAGTGTTGAAGGGGAGGGGTGTGAGGCCAACTCAAACCAACCAATCACACATTTTGATTTTTATGTCTTTTTTCTTTAATTTATTTTTAGTTAAGACCACGACATAGTTGTGAAAGTGTGATTTTGTAAAAGACTTCCTGCCTACGTAACGCTGAGGTAACATTTTAACTAGCAACTTTAACACTCTCCACTATATACGGTGTTTGATGGTGGTCAGGTGGTGGTGTGAGGTAGTCGGAGATGGTAGTTTCTCAATCAATGTAAAGATAAGTGCTCATTGATGGTGTGAGGTAATGTTTGACATACCATGCTCATTGATGGGCTTTAATAGCTTATATTAAACTGGTTTTTAATACAGTATTAACTAGAATTTATTGTACAAATATATATACACAGTGGCGTATCCAGGAATTTTTCCTGGGGGGTTCCTTTTCGTATATTCTCACTAATTTTTTCGAAATCGATCAAGTTTCCACTAACTTTTTCCATTTTTTTCCAAACCGAGGGGGTTCCTGGGAACCCAGGAACCCCCCCTGGATCCGCCACTGTATATACACTATAGACACACGTACGAGATAAAAAAAATAGAAGCTAACCTATTGATATAAATTAACATAAAGAAAGTTATTGAGCATGTAAAAGTAGGCGAAACTAAATACAGCTCAACCTATAACATTAAATCTATGATTGTACTTTTTTCTCGATATCTCCTAACATTTTAATCATTAAGATTTTCTAGTATAGGGGTGTAAACACCAAAACCTTAAACATCTGTTGGGGTAAAAAATAAACAAATAACTACAAGTTTAAGAGTCAAATTAAACTATAAAATATAAAAGGGAATGGTATTTACCTAGATTTAATATTGGTTAACTAAGAAGACTCCTTGTTAGTGCATATGTCTGTTGACTTCGTCTTATATCGAGTCATGTAACTAGAATAGATAGACCAGGACACGTTGTACGAGAGAAACAGGAAACAGACCTGAACCAGCCACCCCTCACGAAGTGGCTAGGCCACCTCGCACGAGGTGACCAAATTCGTGCTTTCTGGCCAGTTCGTGCTTTCTGGCCAGCTCGTGTGGTCTGGTTCGTGGGGTCTGGCATTCCTATAAATAGGTGAGTCCAAGTCTTCATTTGTAACTTTGTGATTCCGGAGACGAAGTGCTGCCGAAGTGTCGAACGATCTGTAAACACTATCAAATCAATACATTTGACAGTTAAAGTGATTCTACGTGCAAATCTAGCTGTTATAACATCAATACGTCTGATTCCGCCTTTCGTATTGATCGAGAACTCTTCTGAACGACTCGTTTGATCGAATCCCGATCCTACAAGTGGTATCAGAGCTCAGGAGGAAGAGTTCTTACCATTTCAGCTTGTTTTCACGGATAAAAACTGATTTCTACTCATTTTTCTACACTTTTTCATCAAATTTACCGAGATTCCACGGCTAAAATGATCTGATTTTGACAAATAACACGTAAAACTGAGTTTTAATCAATCCGTGAACAAATCAGAATCAAATTCAACCTAAAACTTGATAAAAATTGACAAAATGATGAACTTTTGGACTTAGAATTCTCAAACAAGGTGGATATTCATTCAAATCGTTTGAATTTTGAACCAAATCGTGTGAAAATAGCTCAGATTGTTCGAAAATCACCAGACCGCTTGAAAATCAGTCAGGTCGCTTGGAAGTTTCTTCAGGTCGCACGAGCTGAACAGCCAAGTCGCACGACCTGAACCAGGTCGTTTGAGTTTTTCTTCTCAGCCCGTACGGACTGTATCAGGTCGTTTGAGACTGTATCTGGTCGTTTGGGACTGTATCAGGTCGTTTGAAAAGTTTGTCAAGTCGCTTGTAATTGTGAACCAGGTCGTAGGGTGTGGTTAAAAGAATTCCAGGTCGTTTGAAATCGGGTTCCAGATCGTGTGAAAACTGTTAGTGCATGCATCTGTCGACTTCGTCTTACATCGAGTCTCGGGTTCGTAGTGGTTTTGTTCAAGCATGATGTCATATTATACAATG
Organism: Helianthus tuberosus; assembly: GCA_030545235.1. Lineage (NCBI taxonomy): Eukaryota > Viridiplantae > Streptophyta > Magnoliopsida > Asterales > Asteraceae > Helianthus > Helianthus tuberosus. Next base: position 32,266,688 of record CM060436.1, read on the forward strand.
ATGACATCATCAATATGACATCATCATTGCATCACTTCACAAGAAACAAAATAGTTTAGAAGTTTATGTCTGATTTCGCTCCTAAGTTTAAAGTCTGATTTCGCTCGAATTTAATTGTTTGATTTCGCTCCTACAAGCCATGTGTGGTTTGGAGCGAAATCAGGAGCATTATAAATAGGGATGTGTTCATGTCATTTGTAACGAATTGTCCAAGTGATACCGAGGTGTTGCCGGTTTATTCTCTGATTGTAAACATTGTTAATTCAATATATAAGAGGTTTAAAGTGTATTTCAAGCTGTTTTCACATCCGTTTCTCTGTTTCCGCCTCTGAAACGGACGAGAGCTCTTCCGAACGACTCATTCAGGTCGCGATTCGATCCTACAAGTGGTATCAGAGCTCAGGAAGAAGAGTTCTATACAATTCAGCTGCAAATTCTGTTTCTACACCATTCTTTTCACAATTTTTCAAGTTTTCATGGTTAAAATCGGACAAAATTTTCACAGATTATGTAAAATTGCATATTAACAAATCCTTGAAAGTTTCATGCTAAAATACAGCTTAAAAATGGGTAAAATTGATGTTCGAAGTGATTCCGCTCTTGTGATTCCGCTCGAGTTATTGTGTTGATTCCGCTCTAGAACAATCAATTTTCTGTTTCCGCTCCAAAATTATTTTCTATTTCCGCTCCAGAGTACCAAATCAGAGATTCCGCTCGAAAATTATTTTCTGATTCCGCTCCAGAAAACCAAATCAACGAGAGTCTGCTTGAAAGTGCTTTGTAAAGTGTGAACCGATTGGAAGTGCATTGTGTTGGGTGAATTAACGTGTTTTTGTGTCAAATTCATGTGATATTATCATTTCGGATCTTGAAAATTGAAGTTCTGGTTACATCGGTTTGATCATAGTCATCAGTTTATGCATGTGTGAGGTCCAGTCAGATTTAATTAATAGAGTTGTCAGCCCACCACACATTAGCGGCCCAATCACTGATTTTGGGTATTGAAGTTGTCGGCAAATAGCTTTTGATAAGATCAGACTTTGCATGTGACTAGATAAGATCAAGATAATATTTGGCACAATTAAAAAGAAGTTTGTGATTCCAATGTGTGAGCCATGTGCATTGTTAATGACTTAGATACCAAATAAAAGTGTCGGCTCAGTGGGATTGATAATTGCAAAGTGCATGTGATCTGATCTATATTCTTGATTCAAACAAAATTTTTTTTGGGGGTCCAATCAGATTTAAGTAAAAGCTGATGTTGTCGGCAAAGTGAAGTGTGTTGTCGATTTGTTATATTCATCGATCAAAGAATACGTCAGTCATTAGTTTGTTATTGGCCCAAGTTTCATTGTTTCATCATCATTAATGGATCAAGTCTCGGCCCAATCAACTATTAACGCAAGAGTACCGGCTCAAATCAATTTGTCTAATTTGTGAAAGCCCATTTGAATCCATTTCATTCCGATCAAGTCCATTCATTCAGTGTCTTCACTCGAATAACATTGAAACGAGTCCGCGAATTTTCGACACGTGTTCTAGATTGATTCAACTGTTACACGCGTTCACATTTTCAATTCGTTTAAACTGACCATTTGCTTGTTTGTCATTCAGGTGTTTTGCCAAAATATATCAAATTTTCCGAAGACATGGAAGAGGAATTCTACAATGCGTTTGCCACGCCAGTCGCTCCTGTTACAGCTGCAGAGACTTTATACAGTGAAAATGAAATGGGAACTCATCAGAAACCGCCAAAACTTATGTACATTGAAGATTTTCAGGGATGGAAAAATCGATTTGAGAACTGGGTGCAAGCTTACAAGTTTGATGCATGGTGTTCGTTGGAGAAAGACTATGAGAAACCGAAAAACGAACGTGGACTTGAAAAAGGTTTCTGTGACTTTACAGAAGTTGACAAATTGAAGTATACTAGTGAGAAAATGATGATCAATATTCTTCAACAGGCAGTTACAGAAGATATATTTGTTTTGCTTCAACATGGTAATACAGCTAAGTCAATTTGGGAAGCATTGATTCAGAAATTCAAAGGAAGCGCAGATATGATTAAAAACAAAAAGGCGTTATTGAATAAGTCGTTTGATATGTTTTCAGCTTTTGACCATGAAACTACAAAGCATACCATTGATAGATATTGTCATCTAGTCTTAGAAATGAAAAGATTTAACATTAAGAAAGATGATGATGAGTGGGTCGATAAACTAGCTGAAGCACTACCACAACAAAAGTAGGGAACTTATTTGATGATTTTAAAACACACAAGAAAGTCTGAGAATATGAATCTGGCACAATTCATTCAAAAGATTGAAAAGCAGGAGCTGGATATTCAGAAAACTGCTATAATGACGAATCCAAATGCCAAACAAGATGTCAGTTTGTATTACAGAGGGAACAAGTTTGAGGCTACTCCCAGCCCTAGTCCAAAGATTCAAACTGGTTTCAGTGCTGACAGTTCGTCTGGAACAAAGAGTAGCAATGTGACTCAAAGTGGTGGATATTCTTCATCATTCTCAAGTTTTGATCCAAACAGCACAACATCAAGTTCTCAACGACAAAACTCAACAAACCTTCAGTGCAATGTTACCTTAAACATTCAAAATGGTCAGAATCTGTCTCCAGAAGTTGCCAAGCAACACATGGCATCATTGGTTGCTATGTTAGAATCTTACGAGAGTTTGATCGGTGGGAAGATTGGTGATCCTATGCTTACTAAAGAGGATTACGACCAAATTGATGCTGAAGAACTTGAGCTGATGGATATAAAATGGTGCTTAGCGAGTGCTTGGAGAAGAGCTGAAAAGTTTCAAGAAAATACTGGCAGAGATGAATTTCGAGGAATGGCTACTTCTCAGTTGGGATTTGACAAATCGAAAGTTACCTGTTTCTGTTGCAAAGGAAAGGGACACTTCAAACGGGAGTGTAAAAATCAAGAAGCAACAGGGAATCAAGAAAAGAACAATTATTATCAGAAATCAATTTTTCATCAGATTACTCAACAAAAGGAACCACAAACTGCACATGCTCGACCAATTGTGGATGACAAAAGGAAAATGATCGAAGATGCAAATAGAAAAGCTTATTTCGGTATCATTGATCAAGATGATGAATTTGTTGCTGAAGGATTTAGCTGGGATAAATACATTCCAACCGATTTAGGCTTTGTTTCTAGAATTCAAGGTGAAGATGAGACTAATCAGAAAAGAATCCCGATTTTTCCAGATCTTGGAAGCGATGTAGATACCGATGATGAAGAAGAACATCTCAACAGAGCTAGAAAAGGCATTGATCCTGATAGTTTTAATTTCTTCTTTGCAGATAAAATGGAAATGCTAAATCAGAAGAAGATTGCCAGATTAAGGAGAGAGCTGGAAGCAACAAAAATGCAAGCTGATGAAAAGACAAAGACAGAAGCTGGAGAAACAAATGTTAAACCAGTGACTGAGAAAGTAGTTGAGAAAATCGTTGAAGTGGAGAAAGTGGTGGAAAAACTTGTTGAAGTTGAGAAACTTGTCGAAGTAGAGAAAATCGTCGAAGTAGAAAAGATTGTTGAGGTTGAAAAGATAGTTGAAAAAGCGGTTGAAGTTGAAAAACCGTGTTCGAAGTGTTCAGAATCTTGCTAAGTTTGTGAGGAGAAAGATAAGAAGATTGCTGAATTAGCGAAGATTAAAGAAGATTTACTATCTGATGTGAAGTACATTAAGGAATCTTATGATGTGCTGAATAGAACAGTTGATGGTCTGAAAAGGACAAATTCAGAAATTGAAAAAGCAAATGACAAAATGAGTGCAACTTTAATGACAAAGCAGAGCGTCATCAATGATTATATTGAAGATTGTGCTAATCTGAAGAAGGAGCTGGAACTTGAGAAAATTGAGAGTGAAAGGATTAAACGATTATTGTTGAGTTACACTACTTGTGATTATTTGATTGATCATGTTTATCCTACTGTTGCAGGTCTTGAAGCATTCATGGAGAAAAAGTCTGAAGATACTGATACTGGAGGAAGTTCAGAGGATGAACAGAAGAAACCGTTCTGGAAGCAGTCGAATCAAGAGTTTCTTGCTGAAGTAAAGAAGAATGTGAGAAAGTTTGATTCAAAAGTTGACAGAAGAACCTGTTTCAAATGCCAAGAAGTTGGACACATAGCTTGGAATTTCCCCAAGACCAACTACCAAAAACAGGAAGTTTCTTCTAACTCTGTTTTGAGAAAGACTTGTGTTGATAAGAAAGAACAACTTGTGAAAAATGTTAAAAAGTTTGAAAATTCTACTTCTGATAAAGGTGAAAGTTCAAAAAGGTTTTACAAAAGAAAAGGTGATATGAACAAGCAAAAAGGTGGTTAAATCTGAGGGTAATTCTAACAATGAATCTGATTCCATAAAATCAGAGGAGTCATGTGTAGAGAAAAAGGTTGATAATTCCGTTCCTGAGATGAACGAGGAAAACTTTCCATCATTGACAAAAGATTATTTGAAATCAAAAGGTAGAGTTGAGATTTCAGATCAATTCTTTGCTGATAAGAAAGAATTTGATGCTAAAAAGGTGTTTAATGGAAATGTTAAACATATTTTTGGAAAGATGGTTGCAGGAAAAGTGAAAGGTGCTAAAGAATTCTACAAATCAAAGTGCTGGTGGGACAGATGTGTTCCAGAATCTCCCAAGGATGGTCAGCCTTGGGGGAAAGTTTTTCCAAACTGAAAAATCTGACTTGCCGGAGCTCCCAGGTTGGTAAGAGTGGAGCAGGTATCGGCATCTTTCTTAGCAAATGATCCTACAAGTGGTACAGTTGGTAAAGTACAGGTGATATCTTTAAATTGTTATATTTTGATTTACAAGTGATTATAGTTTGTGAGTGAACCTGTAAGTGATTGAAAGAGGTTTTCATTGACAAGTGGTTAATCAAGGTCATTAAGTTGAACTTGATTGGACCATACTTACAAGTGATATTTTGGAGAACAATGTGGTGAACCCCTAACCTACATGTGGTTTATAAAAATCAACAAAACTAATTTTCCGGAAAAACCATTTGATTAAAACAAACTTAAGTGTTTTGAAATCACAATGGGAAAATAGTTTGTTGTGAGGGGGAGTTCTGATTGTTTATGCCAAGTGGATGGCGATTTGAAGTGGTTTGATATCAGTTGTCACTTTATTGTATAGTTTGTTTTCAAATTTATTAAAATGTGTTTGCATTTTTGGGGGAGTAATTTTTTTTTCACAGAAAATCCAAAAACATTAGAAAATTTGAAAAAGACAAAAACATGATAAAATGAAAATGAGTTTTTGTTGTATAAGAGAGGAAATGATAGTACATCAGTGGACGATCACAGCATGCTAAAGAATTGAAAAGTTAAATAGTGATAAGCGATCTCACTGATGATATGCCAGTAGGTTTTTGCACATTTAGTAGATTGTGACGAGATATAAACCTAAATTCAAACTTGCTTAATTTGTGGGTAACATCTCTCGGATATATGGGTAACCCCCGAAATCTCGTTTGAAAGATTCCTTTTTCTGATATACTAGGTCTTTATACTCAGTGATATCTGGGGTATTATTCCTGGACTTCTGCTGAATGGAAGTTCTGACCTAGTCCTCGAATAATACTTTCCGCAATGCTTGAAACATAGCATCACCCTCAGCATATATGATAAGACAATAAAATTGCTTAGCAATGCTGTTGTAAAAAAGATCCTCTAAAGGGGACACACCCAAAAGTCGATTCGTGATCTCTCTGCTGAACGGTAGTTCTGACCTGAGCTCTCACGATTTCGATCATAATTTATTTCCCTACAGATATCATTTGTGTCATACTTACCTGTAAGACTGAATATTGGGATCTGGATACGGGAGTATATTCTGAGGTGGGACACATGATTAAGTTTAAGTCTCTAAAACATTAATCTCGTATCTCGAATCAGTTGAATTTTGTGTGAGAATTTAAGTGGACAGGTATACTGACAATCTAAGTGAATCGTTTAGAACTTAAAATGTTTAAAGCTTAATGGTGTTGATGATTTGTCTCAAAAACTGATATGATCCTCTTACACAAACTCACAAAAATATTGTATGTAAATATTTCTTTACTGCATTTCATTTCGGTTATACAAAAAGTCCAAAAAGATTTTCGGTGTGTTTTAGCATAAATTTTGAAAAATTCAAAAGGATTTTAGACGACTGATGTTGAAAAGCTGATTTTCAAAATTCCGAGTGCTAAACATGACGAACAGGTTTGGGAAAGTTGGTTTGAAGATGTTTGAAATGAAAAATGATATATATTCAAGTGGTTCATCAGAAATTTACATGATAAATCATTTTTGTTTGATACTTGAAAATGATGCATTCAGGCTTGTGTCTTCAGGTGATTAGCGAAGTTTCTAAATTTGTTATATCTTATCTTTTATGAAACTTATGTTTTGGGTAGAGAATATGCAGGTGAGTCAGTTTACGATACCTGAACCTGTGAAAGCCAGACTACGATCCCAGTACAAGTTGAGGGGGAGTCTGTTAGAGAAAGAGAGTCTAAAGATGCAAGAGCTAGGAGTTTGATTCTGAAAGATTAGTTAAAGAAAGTTAGAGTGAAGGAAGCTCGAAGACTGATAAAGACTGAAGATGAAAAGACTCGACACTTAAGACTCGTCAACATCTGAGGGGGAGTCTGTTAGTGCATGCATCTGTTGACTTCGTCTTACATCGAGTCTCGGGTTCGTAGTGGTTTTGTTCAAGCATGATGTCATATTATACAATGATGACATCATCATTGCATCACTTCACAAGAAACAAAATAGTTTAGAAGTTTATGTCTGATTTCGCTCCTAAGTTTAAAGTCTGATTTCGCTCGAATTTAATTGTTTGATTTCGCTCCTACAAGCCATGTGTGGTTTGGAGCGAAATCAGGAGCATTATAAATAGGGTTGTGTTCATGTCATTTGTAACGAATTGGCCAAGTGATACCGAGGTGCTGCCGGTTTATTCTCTGATTGTAAACATTGTTAATTCAATATATAAGAGGTTTAAAGTGTATTTCAAGCTGTTTTCACATCCGTTTCTCTGTTTCCGCCTCTGAAACGGACGAGAGCTCTTCCGAACGACTCATTCAGGTCGCGATTCGATCCTACAAAAACTTACCAGGTCGCTTGAAAATATCCAGGTCGCACGGAGTGACCTAGTGTGTTTGAGTTTTCTCATTTTGGTTTAATTCAGACCGTTTGAAATCACGTCAGTTTGTACGGTTTAAGGATTTTCAGCTCGCGTGACATTCCAGACTGTTTGAAATCGATAATTTGTGAAATTTTTCGTACCACAACATGGACAACGAATTTTACAATGCGTTTGCTACTTCTCCGGTCGCTCCAGTTACAGTTGCTGAAACTGTTGGTATCGAGAATGAAACGGGAACTTTCCAAAGGATTCCGAAAGAGTTCAGTTGGGATGATTATGATCCTTCTAGACCTTCAGTTTCTAAAGCATTTATTGCTCGAATCTTTGAAGATTCAACCTCGGAAGAAGAATCAATCAAATCTAAGAACAGTCCTAGAAGACAACCGATTTTTAAGTCTTCAGGAAGTGATGAGGACACTGATGATGAGGAAGGGTATATTAATAAAGCTAGAAAACAATTGGATCCTTATAGTTTTGATTTGTTTTTTGCAGATAAAATCGAGATATTGAAAGAGAAAAGGGTTGCTAGACTGAAGAGAGAAATGGAAGCAAGAAGGGTTACTGAAGAAAAGACTGAAGTTAAGATAGAAGCTGATAAGGCAAAAGTTGACGAAAAATCGACAGAGAAGGTCGAGATTGAAGAGAATGAAGTGAAGATAGAAGTTGAGAATGAACCGATTGTGGTTGAAAAAATAGTTGAAGTTGAAAAAATTGTTGACGTTGAAAAAATTGTTGAGGTTGAAAAGATTGTAGAGGTTGAAAAACCTTGTGCAAAGTGTTTAGTACCTTGCAAAAATTGTGCTGAAAAATATATAATGTATCTGAATTGGAGAAGCTCAAAGAGAACTTATTGCATAATGTGAGAAGCATAAAGGAATCATATGATCTTCTAAGCAACAAAGTGAACTTGTACAAAGGAGCTAGTGATGAGGATATCCAAATGAAGAATCTTCTGAAAGCAACAGTTCTTCAAAAGCAAACTGCAATCAACAAATACATTGAGATTATTGCAGAGCTTAAACAAGAATTGGCAGCAATGACGATCGAAACAGAAAGAGTGAATACTTTACTTCGAAGTTATCAAAGTTCAGAGTATGTTATTGATCGCATCTATCCTACCGTTGCAGCTCATAAGTATGCAGAAGATGAAGAAAATTCTGGTAAGAAAACTGGTTTGAATTATAACAGAGTACCAAATCCAATGTGGGATGGCTATACCCCCCGACACTTTGAAAAGGTGGCTGAAGCACTCAATCTGAATTTGAAATCCGAGTCTATCGATGGATTACCAGATGATATTGATGTCACCTTCACAGTGTCAGACACTGATCATGAGTCCGAGTAAATTAAGAAAGTGGTCGATCAGATGTTGGATAAAGATGAAGAGTCAAAGTCATAGTCTAAATCTGAAAATTCGAGTTCATCAGACAGAATTTCGAGTTCACCGGTCAAAAGGGTTTACAATAAAGATTTTCTGATGTCACAAAATAATTTGAATGACGAAACATTCAAAGTAGCATATACTTTAAATGATTCTGACAAATTATATTTTGATGAAGAATTTCCAATAAGAGGTGTTAAAACTGAATAGATTAACAAGGTTTTCAAATTAACAGAAATTAATATTTCTGAAATAAAAGATGTAAATCTTACTGAAAAACCTAAAAAATACACTTCAAGAGTTCAACAAAGATTGAACAAGAAAAAAGGTTACAGTTCTGGTTCGGGTTATCGAAAGAAACCAAACCATAACAGTAATTTCAAAAAGAAAGGATTAGGTTTTATTCCATCAGAAAATCATAAAAATTATAAAGAAGTTAAACCAAAAACTAAATTTGTTTCAGGAGCAAGTTCTGAAGAGGAGAAGGAGAAACCTTTCTGGAAACAGTCAAACAAGGAGTTTCTCGCCGAAAAACAAAAGAATATGTTGAAGGAATCTGAACCGAGAGTTGAAAGAAGAACATGTTTCAAATGTCGAGAGGTTGAACATATTGCTTGGAATTGCTCAAAGCCCACCAACACAAAACAGGGAGTTTCTTCTAACTCTAAATTGAAAGAAAAATGTGTTGATAAAAAGGAACAACCAATAGAAAATTTTAAGGAGTTCAAAAATTCGACTTTCGAAGTTGGTGAAAGTTCTAAACATTTTTACAAAAGAAGAGCAAATCTTAACAAACATAAATGGGTGGTTAAGAAATCAGAAGTTAGTTCTTTCAATGAATCTGACTCGTCAAAGTCAGAGGAGCCATCTGTTGTGCTAAATTATGAGAATTCCGTTCCGACAATGGATGATGAAAATTTTCCACCATTGTCAAACGGAAACTTGAAATCAAAAATTGGTAAGATTGAGATTTCAGATCAATTCTTCGCTGATAAGAAAGAATTTGATGCTGAAAAAGCATTTAATGGTAAAGTGCTACATATTTTTGGTAAGATGGCTTATGGGAAGGTGAAGGGAGTGAAAGAATTTTATGAATCAAAAATTGTTAAACCAAATGATGATGGTTCACCCATGATTGATCAGGCATTGGTGAGATTCTTTAAAAAGTAAAATCCTGACTTGCCGGAGCTCCCAAGTTGGTAATCGTGGAGCATGAATCGGCATCATTCTTAAAATATGTTTTTGTGAAAAACCTACAAGTGATAGTTTTTACAAGTGGTTGAAAGAACAAAGTGATGAATGAATCCCCATGATGTGTGAAATCAACAAAACTAATTTTCCGAAAAAACCATTTTGATTAAAACAAACTTAAGTGTTTTGAAATCATAATGGGAAAATAGTTTGTTGTCAGGGGGAGTTCTGATTGTTTAAGCCAAGAGAATGGAGAATTGAAGCAATTCACATCAGTTTGTCATTTTACTTGTACAGTTTATTGTTTTTACTTTCAAATTTTCCCAGAAAATCAAAAATTGAAACATGTTTTTGATTTTAGGAGGAGTAAAAAATTTAGAAATTTTGAAAATTTGAAAAATCCAAAAACATTATAAAATCTAAAAACCAAAAACATCGAAAAATCAAAATGAGTTTTGTTGTGAAAAAGAGGAAATGATAGTACATCAGTAGACAATCACAATATGCTAAAGAATTGGAAAGTTAAAATGTGATAAACGGTCTCACTGATGATATGCCAGTAGGTTTTTACACACTTAGTAGATTGTTTTCGAGATATAAACCTAAATATCAAATGCTTACTTATCACGTGGGGAACATCTCTCGGATATATAGGTAACCCCTGAAATCTTGTTTGAAGGGCTTTCTATTTCTGACATACTAGGTCTTTGTGCGTGATGATATCTGGCGTATTATACCAGGACTTCTGATTTTGCGGGAGCAATAGCCTAGTCCTCATATAATACTCTGCACTGCTTTAATCATAAAGCCCACCCTCAGCATAAAAAATGATGAAACATTGAAAAATGCTAATCAAGTGTTGTTGAAGAAAAGATCCCCATACAGGACACACCTAAAAGTCGAGCCATCATCTCTTTGTCTGAATGAAAGTTCTAACCTGAGCTCTCATGGCCTTGCATTACCCGTTTACAGATATCATTAGTGTACATTCACCTGTAAGACTGAATATAGGAGTCTGGATACGGGAGTATATTCTGAGGTGGGACACGCGAATAAGTTAAGTCCATTAAAACACTAATCTCGTATCTCGAATCAATTGAACTTTGTGTGAAAATTTTAGTGGATCAGTATACTGACAATCTAAGTGAATCGTTTAGATCTTAAAGTGTTTAAAGCTCAACGGTACTAGTGATTTGTCATAAACTGATATGATCCTCTTACACAAACTCACAAAAAAAATGTCTGTATATAGTTTTTTCCCAAAATACAAAAAGATTTTCAGTGTGTTTTAGCATAAAATTTTGAAAAATCAAAAAGATTTTATTTCATCTTATTATCGGCAACTGATGTTGAAAAGATGATTTTCAAAATTCCGAGTGCTAAACATGATGAACAACAGTGGGTTGGGAGAGTGTGTTTGAAATGAAAAATGAAGTTAAAGTTTGAGATAATTAGAGAAATGATTTAAGATAATCTTACAAGTGATGTTTTGAGGCTGATTTTACTGTTAGTTAATCAAGGTCATTAATTTGAACTTGATATAACTATTGTTGATGTTGAATAATATCTACAAGTGGTTTCTAAATTTGTAAATTTTAACAATTGTGAAATTTACTTTTGGGTAGAGAATTGTGCAGGTTACCAGGTTCCTAGTCCTGTTGCTACGGAGAGCCAGGAGACGTTCCTGAACCTGTGAAAGTTGTAGAGCCAGATCCCCGTGTCTAAGCCTGAGCAGAGTTTGAGCCAGGACACAATCGTAGAACGAGTGCTATGTCAGATTGCGATCCCGGAACAACTTAAGGGGGAGTCTGTTAACAAAGGGGAGTCTGTTGATTGGAAGATTTCAGATTGCTGATGAGTTTAAAGAATCGAGAGATCTGATCAAGAGAGATTGAAAGATAAAGATTGAAGGATGCTTACAGAGAAAGATACTTTGGAAAGAGCGAGAAGACCGATCAAGACAGAAGACTCAATACACTGAAGACTCGTCAACATCCAAGGGGGAGTTTGTTAGTGCATATGTATGTTGACTTCGTCTTGTATCGAGTCATGTAACTAGAATAGATAGACCAGGACACGTTGTACGAGAGAAACAGGAAATAGACCTGAACCAGCCACCCCTCATAAAGTGGCTAGGCCACCTCGCACGAGGTGACCAAGTTAGTGCTTTCTGACCAGTTTGTGCTTTCTGGCCAGTTCGTGCTTTCTGGCCAGCTCGTGTAGTCTGGTTCGTGGGGTCTGGCATTCCTATAAATAGGTGAGTCCAAGTCTTCATTTGTAACTTTGTGATTCCGGAGACGAAGTGCTGCCGAAGTGTCGAACGATCTGTAAACACTATCAAATCAATACATTCGACAGTTAAAGTGATTCTACGTGCAAATCTAGCTGGTATAACATCAATACGTCTGATTCCGCCTTTCATATTGATCGAGAACTCTTCTGAACGACTCGTTTGATCGAATCCCGATCCTACACTCCTTCTTATGGATAAGTAATCGAGCCAATATCAGAAGGCCCTTATGGGATAACTGGATTCAGTTTGACGTTTTGAATTTGTTGTAGTGTTTCTGTTCGTTTTCTTTTCGGTTCGCTTGTTTGTTTCCCAGTTTCTTGTTGGCTCTTTATATATATATATATATATATATATATATATATATATAAAGTGATTTTGCTGTTCAAAAAAAAATATTGGTTAACTAATTTTTACTTTGAGAAAAAAGAGTAAACTGCCATTTTGGTCTTTGAGGTTTGGACAGTTTTGCCACTTTAGTTTAAAACTTTCATTTTAGTCCCTGTGGTTTCAGTTTTGTGTCATTTTGGTCCAAAAGTGAATTCAGCTTCTATTCCTCAAATTAAATCCTTGTTTTTTGTCCTTATCTACAGGGGTAAATAGGTCATTATCATTTTATTATAATTGATTATTAATTAATAATAAAACTAAAAAAATCTTCATCTTCCCCAAATGAGTCACAAGCAAACCCTAATCCAAACCCCAATTCTCTGTAACCATCATCTTCTCCACCCCATTCTCCTCTCTGCAACCATCATCTTCTCCACCCCATTCTCCGCCACACCCACCATGCTCCACCACCACCCACCTCCCACAGCCACCCGCCCCTAACCCACGAGTTTGTTCCGGCACCCAAATCATCAGAATAATAATCAAACAGAGTATCATCATCATCATCATCTCTTATCCAAACTCCTGCAACCATCATCTTCAAACAATTTACAGTTCTATGATATTCTCAAACAGAGTATCATCATCATCATCACCACCATCATCATCATCAATCAGTGGGGAAATACATGAGGAAACCTAAATTCCCCGGCAATACAATAGTTGTACTCGATGTTTCTCTCGGTGTTCGAACCAGAGCCAAAACCCTAGCGTTGCAGAAACTTCAAGTTCTCAATTTGTCCGACCCAACGCCACCGTCTCCGGCGACAGTGACGGAATAACATACGGAATCATGTTATCTGGAACTACGCAGTCATAGGCTGGAGAAGCCTCTGGCTCAACGATTAATGTGCTGCCGACAACGAAACCCTAACCCCAGTGGTTTGAACTCTTCTTATTCCAGCGATGGCAGCTGGTAGTTTTCTAGGGTTCTGATCTGGTGGTGGGCGATGGCGGTTAGAGGTGGTGGAGTGTTTCTGGTGGGCGATGGCTATTAGAGGTGGTGGTGGTGGATGTTATCCGGTTGGTGGTGGGTGTTTGATTAAGTTCCGTGTGTGTGTGGTGATAGAGTTCAGAGAGAGAGAGATGAGAGAGAGAGAGAGAGACTGAGTTTCAGTTTTTATTATTTAGTTTTATTAATTTTATTTGATAATCAGGTATACAAAAACATAAATGACTAAAATACCCCTGAGGAAAAGGACAAAAGTTGAGGGTTTAATTAGGGGAATCTGGTCTGTTTTCATTATTGGACCAAAATAGCAACAAAACTGAAACCACAGGGACCCAATTGCAAAAAGTTTGAAATTTGGACTAAAGTGGCAAAATTGACCAAACCACAGTGTCGCAACCCCCGACCCCTGCCTCGGTAGGCGGGCGGCCGCGGCCTACTCAGAGATGGTGGTATCGGTATTTATAAATTTGGCAGCGGAATTTACATCAGGACCGTAGTTAGGAAATATTTTATTAGAGTAAAATACCACATTTTTATAATATTAAACACATGGGAAATTTGCAAGTTTCCATTACAAACAAGTTTATAGGGATAAGCCCTATTTTATTGAAATAAAACATCTTCTTTATTTAGGTAACTTTTATAGCCACTTTTCCATACCTTCAGTGCTGTCCAGCTGGCTTCTATTTGGCTTTCACATTTTGTTACCTGAAATGCGTTTAAAAACATTTCGTCAGTGGGAAATACTGGTGAGTGAATCCCAATTTAATCAAGACAAGTAAATCAGTTTTACAGTATTGAGGGCGATCTCGCAATTAGATTTGTTTCGATCTACTTTAATTACCACCCACGGTACTGTCAACCCGACTTGTGGTCATGTTACTACTCACAGTGTAGTAACAAATTTTGTATACAAAACCCCAACATACCGACGATAATTGTAGAATACAAATACTCAATCACTGTTAAATATAAGTTAAAACATTGAGGTTTTGTAAAACAGTCTGCAAAAAGGTTTACAAAAAGGAGATTACCCACATTGCAACTTTAGGATTTTCCTTTATGATTTCCTGGTGATTATCTATTAATCACACAACGCACACGCGTTAGTATATTAACCCAATATTTACATTAGTTATACCCTCCCCGAGGCAGAACTCCAACGACTACGTTGGGCAGAGCCTCGACAGCCGTTACGGAGTGCTAGATCAATCGGGCTGCGTATCTAATATGTAACCGGGGGTTATGATACTTACAACGAGGCAGAACTTCGTTATTTTAGTGGGTATAATGCCCGGGTATTACTTCTACACTATAGAAAATTGAGAGAGAGATTTGAGATTTGAACGACGGAACTGAAGGTCGGTCGATCCAATTTATAGGGCTGGAACAGGGGGTCCTCGCGGCCCGCGACGTAAGGGTCGTAGGCTTTTTAGCCTTGTCCGGTCATTGGAGTAGACTCGACATGATGCTGCCACATGGCAACTCAGGGTGTCGCCCTGATCTAGAGCTGTCGCGCCCCGCATAGCCTGAAGACAAGGTCTTCGCGGTCCGCGAGCGACACCAGGATTTCGATTTTATTTAATTTTTATAAAAATAAAGGTATTCGGGACCGGTTTTCGTATACGGGATGTATTTTAAGTCATATAGGGACATTCTAAATATAATAGGAGGGTCGAAAATATTTTAGGAGGGTTGTTATATCCTCCCCACCTTGTTCTAGAACTCGTCCTCGAGGTCTACTGGAATAGGTGTGGATATTTCCTCTGCATCTCTGATTCAAGCTCCCATGTATATTCTGGTCCTCTCTTGGAATCCCATTTCACTTTGACTAGAACTAATCTCTTGTGTTTAAGATTCTTGACTTTTCTGTCTTCAATTTGTAAAGGCCTTTCTACAAACTTAAGCTTTTTATTTACCTCTATATCTTTAAGAGGCACTACTAGTGATTCATTGGCTAGACACTTTTTGAGATTACATACATGAAATACATCATGTATTCCTGCCATTTCCTCTGGCAGTTGTAGCTGATAGGCTACAGGTCCTATTCTCCTGATAATCTCAAAAGGTCCAACATACCTGGGGCTTAGCTTTCATCTTTTGATGAATCTTACCACTCCTTTCCAAGGAGAGACTTTTAACAATACTTTGTCACCTACCTGAAATTCTAATGGCTTTCGCCTGTTATCAGCATAACTCTTCTGCCGATCGCGTGCTGCTTTCAGTATTTCTTTGACTTGAATGATTTTGTCTATTGTTTCTTGTACTATCTCAGGTCCAGATAGTTGCTTTTCTCCAATTTCTGCCCAACAGACTGGAGTTCGGCACTTTCGTCCATAAAGTGCTTCGAATGGTGCAGCATTGATATTGGTATGATAGTTGTTATTGTAGGAAAATTCTATTAATGGTAAGTGATCGTCCCAATTACCTCCGAAATCAATTACACAAGCTCTAAGCATATCTTCCATTGTCTAAATTGTCCTTTCGCTTTGTCCATCTGTTTGAGGATGATAAGCGGTGCTTAGATTCAACTTGGTCCCCATTGCTTTTTGGAAACTAGTCCAAAAATGAGAGGTAAAACGGCTATCTCTATCAGAAACAATTGATAAAGGAATTCCATGTAATGAAACAACTTCATTTTCATATAACTTGGCTAACTGTTCCATACTGAAAGTTTCTTTCATTGGTAAGAAATGAGCTGACTTGGTCAGCCTGTCTACAATCACCCAGATTGTATCATTACCTTTTCTTGTTTTGGGTAATTTGGTAACTAAATACATTGTTATCAATTCCCATTTCCATACTGGTATTTCTAATTGTTGCAATAAACCTGAGGGTTTCTAGTGTTCAGCTTTAACTTGTGAACAAGTTAGACATTTGGCAACATAAGCTGCTATATCCTTTTTCATTCCTATCCACCAGAAATTCTTCCTTAAGTCTTGATACATCTTATCACTTCCAGGATGCATCGTATACTTAGACTTATGGGCTTCTTCTAATATTCGGTGGCGTAGGTTTCCTAGTTTAGGTATCCACGTTATCTTTTTATGGAATCTCCAAATTCCATCTGTTCCTTGTTCTAATTCCTTAATCATTCATTTCAATTTCTCATTATCATTCTTGATTACTGATTCTTGTGCTTTTCAAATCTGCTCATTTAAATCTACTTGTAGATTTAATTTAAGAGAACGTACTCTTTTTGGCTTTTCGTGATACTTTCGACTTAAAGCATCGGCTACTACATTAGCTTTTCCAGCATGATACTGGATATTACAATCGTAATCACTAAGAATTTCCATCCAGCGTCTTTGTCTCATGTTTAACTCCTTTTGCCCGAAAACATACCTTAAACTCTTATGATCGGTAAAAATGGTAAACTTACTACCGTAAAGGTAATGTCTCCAAATTTTTAGGGCAAAAATTATAGCTCCTAATTCGAAATCATGTGTTGTATAATTCTCTTCATGATTCTTAAGTTGTGTAGAGGCGTATGCTATAACCTTTTGACGTTGCATCAACACACATCCATAACCTAACTTAGAAGCGTCACAATAGACTACAAAGTCTTCAGTTCCTTCTGGGAACGCTAGTATGGGTGCGTTGGTTAATCTTCGCTTAAGAATTCTAAAGGCTTCTTCTTGTTTTGGTCCCCATTCAAACTTAACAGATTTACAAGTTAACTTAGTTAAGGGAATGGCTATTCTAGAAAAATCTCGGATAAATCGACTATAATAACCGGCCAATCCTAGGAAACTTCTAACCTCGGTTGGTGACTCAGGGGTTTTCCATTTAGTAATTGCCTCAATCTTTGTGGGATCCACATGAATTCCTCCATGGTTAACTAAATGTCCAAGAAACTGTACTTCATCTAACCAAAATTCACACTTCGAAAATTTAGCATAAAACTTCTCTTTTCTTAGCAAATTTAGGAGTGCATGCAGATGCGCTGCATGTTCCTCTTTACTCTTAGAGTAAATGAGAATATCATCTATAAAAATAATTATGAATTTATCCAAATATGGCTTACATATTCGGTTCATCATGTCCATAAATGCGGCTGGGGCATTGGTTAAACCAAATGGCATGACAGTAAATTCATAATGGCCATACCTTGTTCTAAAAGCGGTCTTAGGAATGTCCTCTTCCTGTACCTTTAATTGATGATATCCTGAGCGTAAATCAATCTTAGAGAAAAATCGAGCTCCTTGCAATTGATCGAACATATCATCGATTCTTGGCAATGGGTACTGATTTTTAATCGTGGCTTTATTCAATTCTCGGTAATCAATGCACATACGCATCGATCCGTCTTTCTTTTTGACAAATAAGATCGGTGCTCCTCATGGCGATAAACTTGGCTGTATGAATCCTTTTTCTAACTGTTCGTCTAACTGTTTCTTTAACTCTTTCATTTCTGCGGGTGCCAAACGGTAAGGTGCTTTGGCAATCGGTGCTGTCCTTGGTAGCAGATGAATTCTGAATTCAACTTCCCTGTCTGGCGGTAGTCCTGGTAATTCTTCTAGAAACACGTCTGGAAACTGAGATACTACCGGAATATCTTTCAATTCCTTTCCTTTAGTGTTAATGATTATGGAAATCATATACACTAATGATCCTTTTCTTACGCAACTTGCGGTTTTCATCACAGAGATGAATTTCATGGATCTAAACGACTTATCTCCTTTAATTGTGATCTTTTCACCTTTTGGTGAATTCACTTGGATTGACTTTTGATCACATAGAATACTGGCTTTATTGGCTACTAGCCAATCCATTCCTAATACAACATCAAATCCTGCCAGATTCATTGGATAAAGGTTTGCAACAAACTTTTGATTTAAAAATTCTATTCTTGCTCCCTGCAAGATTTCAGAAATCTTAATGGTTTCCCCATTTGCTGTCTCTACTAGACATTCTTGTTGAAGTTTAGTTAATGGTTGATTGTGAAGTTTGCAAAATGAAGTATTAATAAAACTTTGGTTCGTACCAGAGTCAAATAATACTTTAGCAAAAACATCATTAACTAAATACGTACCGGCTATCACGTCCGAGATCATCTTGGCTTCTTCTGCAGTTAGAACAAATGCTCTAGCATTCTTTGTAGTTTTTTTGTTCATGGCTGGAGCTAGTTTCGGACAATTCGGTTTGATATGACCTTTTTCTCCACAATTGAAGCACACTCCATTACTGGGTTTCTTCCTACAATCTTCTTCTTTGTGTCCTGGTATCTTGCAGAAGTTACAGTAGCTGGAGCATCTTCATGAATGCTTTTTCTTGCAGGCCTTACAGTAAGGTGCAGAGGTAGAACCTATGTTTTTCCCACGGCTGGAATTACTTTAGCGAAATTCTTGGGTAAGCCTTTGATCTAGGTTCTTCCTTTGGTTTTTTTCTTGTGTACTCACTAATTCATCAGTCAAGGTATTTGCTAGTTCTACAGCTTCTTCTATAGTTTGTGGTCTAGCTGCCTTGACTACATGCCTAATCACACTGATTAATCCCCAAATGTAACGGGAGATTAATACTGGTTCTGGTGATGCTAGGGTTGGCACTATTCTAGCATATTCAAAGAATGTAGTAGTGTAACCCTTACTATCTACTCCAGTCATTCTAAGGTTTAAGAACTTATTTGCTATATGTTCCTTTTCATTAGGGGGACATAATTTCCTTTCCACCATGTTCTTAAACTCATTCCATTCCATATTATAAACCCTGTCACTTCCCCTAGACTGGAGGATAGTGTTCCACCATTCTAAAGCTGAGTTCTTAAACAGATTGGAGGCAAACATTATCTTATCCTCTTCTGCGCACTTGCTTATTTTCAAGACTGCCTCAATCTTTTCGATCCAGTGCAGAGCTGCAATGGCCCCTTCATTGCAAGAGAATTCTATTGGTTTACAGGACCAGAATTCTTTGTAAGAACAACCATAAGACATGGTTCTTCTTCTTTTTTGGAATTGGCACTTGAAGTAAGGGTCCATTGTTTACGCTGTGTTCTGGTTCATTAGGTGGTCGTTTACTGCCATTATTACTTTTATTATTATCCGCTTCCTTAACCGTTTTGATAATATATGGCATCGCGTCTATAATCCCTTGTGCCACTATGTGTTGGATAGCACTGTTATCTACTTGGTTTCCGTTATTATCGTTATTCTGGTTTTCTTGATTCACTTTGTTGTCCATCTGAATTTTAAACATTTACCACGTATTAATATTACAAGACAATATCCAATACAAACAATCACACAACAAGCATATTGATCCAAAATTGTCGTCATTGCGTGTAACACCTCGAAAATTCACGTCCTATAATGTGTAGACACGTGTCATATGTTTGAACGTGTGAAAGAATGTTATAAAAGGATTTAAGTTGACGATCATGGAAAGTATGTATAAATACGAGCTCTAAATGTCAACAGTGAATAATTATATTATACATTAACCCTACATGATGCTCATACCTTCAAACGAATAAATCATGGATCATACGAAGCTAAAAGTGAGAGATTACAAACTACAGGGGTTAAATGTGTCAACATGTTTAAAATATACCTCTGAGTGACCTTTTGACAAACCCGAAGCTTTTTAACGATTAATTATGCTCACAAGAATGCACGATAAAAATTTCATAAAATTTCGTCAACGTATGAGAAACTTATGATCAAATTCGTGTGCGAGGGGTTAAAGCGTCAACGATGAAAGTTAGGCCTTTTCGGGTAACAATAAAGTTAACCGGGGACTTAACAAAGTGGGTAAATATCTTAAAGCCCTTATATGATAATTTCAAGGGTTCAATGTGCAAAACAAGACATGAAAACGACCTTTAGAAGGGCCAGGGACCAAAACTGCAATTTTTAAAAGTTTTGTTGGATGACACCAAGGGCTCGCGTAGCGCGAGCACTAATTGCTTATGCAGTCGCGCTACGCCACTGCCCCATCTGGACAGATTTTGATCTTGTTTGATTCTTTGTCTGCCACAGCCCTTGTAACCTCCTTTAATCGACTTTGCCTCTTCATGCTTGACCCCTAGACACCCCCTAAGCACTAGGAACATGTGTTGATCAGTTGTGGAGAGTTGTAGACCCAAGTGTCAACAATTTGTGGTGATAAATTCACTATAAAAGGACCAAGGTTGCAACCATTGTTCTTCACATCTCATTCTTGCACTTCTGATCATTCTTGGAGCTCCAAGGCACTCTCAAGTGATCACTAATCAAGCTTAGGACTCTTGTAAGTTTGCTTGACCTTTCTTAATTAATTTTTAGCTTAGTTTTAGCTTAAAAGTCAAACCGTCGTAATTAATGGTTGACTTAACGATTAGTCATTGTTAGCTCAGTGATTTGTCGAAGTGAGAGTAGTTATAAGTTGGTAATTATGTGGGTAATAAACCCTCAAAAGGGTTCCCCCTAATTCCCACTCTAACTAGGTCAAATGTCGGGTCAAACTTGCTAAGAAAAAGTCAACAGAATGATTAAATACTAATTTATGCATGATTAACAATGTAAAACACATACAAACCATTTTATCATTAATATAACTTGGTAATTAGTGTAAGAACATGCCTAAACATGTTCAACCCGACAATTTAATGTATAGACCCGGTTCGGAACCGAAAGTCACAAAGCTTTGACTTCAGTTCTGACCCGCTATGGTATGATTTAGAAATACCTTAGAGCTTCATTTGGACCAGGTTACATTTTGGAATAACCCTCTGAGGTTGTTTCGTTGATTGCACGGCTCGTTTGCCTGATTCCGTTAATAGCCCATATGTTGACCATTATGCCCTTATTACCTTAAAACATGATTTTTGGAATTGTAAAAGAGTAGAAACTTTAATTACTAATATATAAACTTGTATGCAAAGTTTGACATCAGTTTGAGGTGTAGATTGAGAGTTATGCTCATTAGCGCAAAATGAAAGCTTTATGTTAATTAAATGGCGTAATTAGCGTATAGCCTAGTTAAACCTACTTTTTGATATCAAACTCTTTATCCACTGATGTAATATATTATTTTGGGATTTTTAAAGATTTTTAATTAATTTTAGGCTGAGCATAACTAGTAGTCGTAGGCTTAATCCGGTAATTGACGGTTCTGCCCTTACGGGCCATAAAATGAGTTTTACATATCTAAACGACTCCAAACCTTTTGCTATTGATCACATATGATAAATAAATTATTTTAAGCCTTCTGGAAATATAAAAATATCAGATTTAAGTATCGAACCCGGAAATGGCCTTTAATCGCCTTATTAAGCGTTTTTAACGCATAGTACGTATTAAAAATTATATTGAACATACCCGGGTTGATACCTACTGATATTTGAGGCAAATTATGATATTTTAACAGTAAGCAAAAGTTGATAAACTCAGACTTCAGTTTTGAGCTTTTCGACTTATGTGAAATTACCAAAATACCCCTACGGGGCATAGTTTGGTTATAATTGATAAATTTCACATATACACTTTATCCTACTGATATGACTTAGCAAATTATGTATTTTTTCTGATTACATCAGACCTGTAACTCAGGTTGTTACTTAAACTCTTTTATAAACTTTTAAATGACCAAACTACCCCTACGGGGCCTAGTTTGTGTTTAAACACGTTTCGGGCATAATGAAAGACATCTTACTGATGTCACAACATATTTGAGGCATAACTAACTTAGGAAACCTGTATATAGCTCTCATGAATACCCGTCACGCTTATTACGCGTACGGTTCGGTTTATGTAACAAGTTTACATAAATTAGCCGAAACGGGTCAAACCTTAACGGTTTTATCTCAAAATCCAGAATGTGAATAATAAACCCATATTAAACAAGTCTTCAAACTTGTCGGGTCTAAATCACATTCTATCTGGTCTTCGCTTAATCGTGCGTACGAACCGTATCTTGAAACTAGCCGGTCTAAGCTTAAGCTTAATTAAAGGCCCGTTAGGATTCTAATAGGTTATTATAAACCTTCGTTCCAGATTAGGAGAACCAGTAAAAGCTACTTGCAATTTGCTTATTGTGAATTATACTTTGCTCAGGTAAATACTTTTAACTTATTTTCCCTATACGGGCTTGGGTTACGGTATATAGCATACCGCTTGATCGAGCATCAAATCCTCCACCGTTGAGTGGGTAATTGACTAATTTGATCGGCTCGTTTAAACAGTCTTGTTACTTAAAGCCTTTGGGGGGTTAATGACCATGTCCCGGATATCCTTGGCATCATTTTACGAAATGGCCACGACTTAAGCGCGGGGTGTAGGCGTACACCCGTCAGTGCACAAAAGAATAAGGTGGTGTGTCTATTGATCTTTAACCCGGACAAGATCCGGGCTACTGAACGCACAAGGAACATGTAATTCGTTCACAAGATTATAATATTAAATAATTCTCCCAAGTTAAATAAAATGTTTATGCCATGTGCATCCAAACAAATTTTTAATCATTTTCCAAAATGAGTCAGTTGATTGTATTTACCAGTGTAAACTGACGTATTTTCCCAAAAAGATTAAATGCAGGTACTAAGCGTAGTTGGCTGGGATTTCTCCTTAGCATCAATAGAAGTCTCGCAAGCTTAAGATGCCTGAAGTCTGTTGAACTATTAATTCTATTTTATTTTCGATCCATCTGTGGATAAACTTCCGAATATTGTGACATTTGATATTACAATATTAAATTCGGTTGTATTATATCTTTTTAAATTTTGCTTCCGCTGTGCATATTGATTATTATGTTGCCAACCACGTCACGATACTCCCCCACCGGGCCCACCGGTGACACGTGGAAATCGGGGTGTGACAGGTTGGTATCAGAGCCAACATTGAGTGAATTAGACACTAGCCCTTAGTGTTTAATCTCAATGACACAGTAGCACATTCCTTGACCTTCTGAGTCTAGACTTAACTTAGGAATATTCTCAATCCTAATCTAGAAAATTTTTACTTCCAAATTTTTATTGGATACGTCGCCAAGCGAAGAAGCCGTAATAGGAGTTCTCCACACCCGGAGCCCTGAGATGCTGAGCTTCGTACCGCGGCTAGAATGAAACGAGCATCCAAGGAGAAAGCATTCAGAAATAAAATGAAGAAGAAACTCCTTTTACTGAAGATCGTTTCCTCAATAGTCCTTATAAGGACACAATTTTCTTTCAGTCCCTACGAGGACAACATTATTCCTTTCAAGTCCCGCTTAGGGCAACTTTATACTTTTGTTTTTATATAGTGGAATGATTAAGTTTAAACTTTCATTCTAAACAAGAATATTAAATAAATGGAAAATAACATTTCCTTTTGCAATATCTACCATTATAATAAAATGGCAAAATCTAAAAAGGACAAGACCTAGCTTCGGGTCATATTAAGACCGGCCAAGATGGCAGTTCCTCAATTTAGATTCAGATCCTTATTAACATTTCAATTTAGAAATTGTTCTGCGATAAATATTAAAAGAATCTTAAGAATGAAACCTAGCCTGAGTGTCATTATAAAGACCTGGCCAAGATGGTAAGACCTGTTTAAAAGATTCGTGTCCCAGTTAACATCTGAAAACATGTTAACACTCCCGACAGATGTGATTCGTTGGAAATCGCACACGTTATTAAGGATTCTTCAAAAGATTCCTAACCCAGTTTAATGATCCCTGAATCCTGGGTTTACATCATTAATTAAGATGATCATATTTTAACCATACATGGTAATATAGTGCCTACGGGCCTTGCTCATTTCCACATGAGCCAAACTACAGTGGTAGCTATGACTCCCTGTCAGAAAAAAGGTAATGAACTAGGTTCAAACCTCAAATGCTTTGATTCTCTGAAATCATAGCATATAAATTTATATATGTCCTTGTGACTAAGCCTGTTGTGCTAATATATTTAAAGGCCTTGATTCTCCGAAATCATGGCTTATGATTTAAAAATGTCCTTGTGACTAAGCCTGTTGTGCTAATATATTTAAAGGCCTTGATTCTCTGAAATCATGGCTTATGATTTAAAATTGTCCTTGTGACTAAGCCTGTTGTGCTAATATATTTAAGGGTCTTGATTCTCTGAAATCATGGCTTATGGTTTAAAAATTGTCCTTGTTACTAGGCCTTTTGTGCTATTAACTAAAAATGTTATTGTTGCTTTGATTCTCTGAAATCATAAGCTTATAATTTATAAATGTCCATGTGACCAGGCCATTGGGTGCCACTAATAAAACTGTTAATGTTTTATAATTACGATAAATTATAATAGAAATCCTAAATAAATATGATTAATAAATTAACCAAATATGGTCTCTGCTTACCATGGTTAATGAATTTCCC
Source organism: Helianthus tuberosus (assembly GCA_030545235.1). Lineage (NCBI taxonomy): Eukaryota > Viridiplantae > Streptophyta > Magnoliopsida > Asterales > Asteraceae > Helianthus > Helianthus tuberosus. The sequence continues at coordinate 32,291,372 of CM060436.1, forward strand.
TAAGGGGCAATTCCGTAATAAACATCCCTTAGAAGGGAAGTGCCTACGGGCTATAGTTGATGTCCTCTGAGACTAAAGACAGTGGTAGCCTATAGCTCCCTGTCAGGTAAAGGTAATGAACTTTGATTCAAACCTTAATGCCGTGATTCTCTGAAATCATGGCTTATAAATTTAACTTGTCTACGCGACTAGGCCATTTGTGCTATTATTAACTTATAAATTAGGATTATGATAAAAATCCTGAATAAATAAATATCCTTCCTCCCCTACCAGTATGCATTTTAAAAAGAATCTTAAAGGTGAAACCTAGCCTACGCGGCCAAGATGGTGAAACCTACTCAAGGGATTCAGATCCTTGTTAACACCTAAGAACGTGTTAGCACTCCTGACAAATGTGATTCGATAAAATCACAACAGTCATCCCTATGTTGGAAATTTTAAATTCCTAATTTGCCTTATGATTTTGAAATCATGGCTTATATCGTCCTATAAGATGATCATATTATGAACATCCGTTAGTGATGAAGTGCCTACGGGCTAAACTTGTTGTCCGATAAGACAACGACAGTGATGGTCTTTGACCTCCTGTCTAAAATATTGGACTATGTCCAAACATAATAGTCTATATGATCAATGCGATCATGACTAATATCATTTAATACGATGATAATATTATTTAACATCCTTTAGTGATGTTTTGCCTACGGGATATAATATATTGTCCATTTGAGACATTGACATTGTTATCTTTATGATTCCTTGTCTGAGATAGTGAGCTAGGCTCAAGCCAAAATAGTCAATATGATTAATGCAATCATGACTTATATCTTCTAATAGGATGAACCTATTATAAACATCCATTAGTGATGTTTCGCCTATGGGCCATATTATATTGTCCATGTGTGACAAAGACATTGTGATCTTTACGATTCCCTGTCCCAGGTAGTGAGCTATGCTCAAGCCTAATAGTCTATATGAACAATGCAATCATGACAAAGATCGTCAATATGATGATTAAAGATTTTAACATCCTTAATGATGTTTTGCCTAAGGGCTATATTATATTGTCCAATTGAGACAAGGCAATTGTAATCTTTTGTGATTCCTTGCCCAAGGGGGTGAGCTATACTCAAATCCCATAGTCTATACTATCATTGCGATCCTGACTGGTATCATCAGTATGATGACCATAATATTAACATCCCTCATGATGAAATGCCTACGGGCTATACCTTATTCTAGTGTCGGTAAGACAAAGATAGTAGTGATCTTTATGATCCCCTGTTCAAAATGGTGTGATTATACCCAAACCTAATAGTCAATATGATCGATGTAATCATGACTAATATCATTAGATACGATGGTTATATATAAACATCCATTAGTGATGTTGATTGGCTTACTTTTCTGCCAAATGAATCGTCTTTCAAGACGATGACAGTTGTAGTCTATGACTCCCTGTCCAAAGGTGAAGAACCACGTTCAAACCTTGAAGCCCTAATCTAATAAGATTGCGGCTAATAAATTAAGGTCCTTGATGATAGACCATCGAGTTATGTCTTAAAGTCATTCATGACAAGCCTATGTGCTATAATTTGTCATTCGTGACAAGCTAACATATTAAATGTTAACATTCCTGGTGACATGCCTTTGTGCCAGATTTGATAAATGTCCTTATGACAAGGCCGTTTGTGCCATATCTAAATGACCTTTGCGACAAGGCCTTCGTGCCGTATAATCATTTATGTCCTTCATGACTGGGCTTTATGCCATATCTTTCTACGTCCATCGAGACAAGCTTCTATGCCATATATGTATATATATAATAAAAGTCTTGTAAGACTAGCCTTTGAGCTATTTATAATCGTCCTTGTGACAAGGACAGTTGTGACATTATGGTCCCCTGTCAAGCAGGTATTGGACTCGCTCCAAACCTTAAATGCCATTGATAGTCCTTCTGTGACCTAAGCTAAATGTAATAGATATACATTCAAATAGCATTCATTTAGAATGTTCAGAACAGAATAGCCCATACGGTTTATGAATGCCGTGGCTAATCTAAGTCAGGTCATCAGGATGATGACTAATAATTGTTAAATCTTGGTGATTAGTACCAAGTTTCGAGTATGGAAAACTCGGATGAGGTAGACGATAGTCGAAATACTATTAATACGACGAAAGTTAATAAAACTACAAACGTAAACCTCAATATTAATGGAGTTAATCTCCAGGCTGTGGTTGACGCAGCAGTTTGAAAGGCCAAGGGGAAAAGGTCATGAAACAACCCAAAGAGCCGAATGCTTCTCGCTCTAAATTTCATCCAAAACCACGTTCAAATGCTCGTGAGAGGAGCTTTGTTCACACTTCGGATATGAAGGATGAACCAAAGGAGGAGGATAACTCCCAGAAATCTAAGAAAGAGAGCAAGTACAGGCTTAATAAAAAGCAACGAAAGTTCAGTAAGAAGCCTGTATGTAAAAATTGCTATCAAAGACACTAGGGACAGTGTCGAATAGAACCAGGACCAAAGCAGTGTGACATCTGCTAAGGAATAGGTCATAATTTCCCCGGAATGTAGGGACATAAAGAATGCAGTCTATCACGGCTGTGGTGAGTAAAGCCGCCTCAGAACTAGATACGATAAAGCTACCAAAGAAGGTGCAGCTAAGCCTGGAAAGGCTAAAGGAAGAAATGCCTGGACTCACCTAATGGACGCCAAGAGACAGTTCACGATGTCATCAAGTACATTCATTATCATTTACCCATGATAATTTTCTGCTAAGTGTCTTGATTTAGTACAGGCAATAATAAACCTTTAGTAAACCATAAGCTTAGCAAACTTTTGATTACATTCATAAGAACTTCATATATTAAAAATCAGGTATAATTTACCAAGGGAATCTTTAATGACCCTCTCTCCCATCCTCGGAGATAAATCCTTTCATAAGAATCTGGAATACTCTTCCCCAAAAAGAGTACGACAATATATATTACTTTATTTTATTAATTTCTCATTATTTTATGTCACCTGCGAATGCCAAACTATGTTTGATAAGAGTACCATATGAGAATTAGCGTATCCTAGTGTGTCCCATAGATTGCTTCCATGCCTGATCAGTATGGAGGTTTAATACATGGAACCCTTAAGATATCCCAATGATCATATTGTACTAAAGTCGACTAGTAGTATTCAAAGAAGATATCCAGAATGGAATTTTCCAAGTAAATGTTCCCGATTAAGGAATTCGTGGACTTATAACATAAATGTGTCACTCATTTGACACGAACAATGATGGATGAACTGGAGCCTGAGATATGGAAAATCTCTGTAGCCTCCTTGCATCTTGATTATCTTCTCATAAGTTTTCCCTGCATACCTCCTGGAAGGCAGGTAGAATTAAGATTTATATCCCATTTAAGGCTGTATTATTATGAAATCTCCAAGACGGCTAGTACCATCATTGGAAGAATCGAAACCCTGATTTACTAAGTTTTAAAATAGAGGGTTCATATAGCCTAACCCGATATTCCGAAAGTTTTATATTGTTAAATAAGAAAGACGGTTCATATTGCTTATGTATTAATTGCCGCAACCCTAATTAGGCAACAATTAAGAATTTGCCACCAGCTACCCAGGATCTAAGGGCAAACTATTGGGGGATAGGCTTGAAGAAGTCTGTGGACACCTATGTAGCTAAATGCTTGACATGTGCGCAAGTCAAAGCCGAGCATCAGAAACCGTCAGGTTTGCTACAACAGCCTGAACTTCCTGCGTGGAAGTGGGAAATGGTAACTATGGATTTTATCACCAAGTTACCCAAGACAAGGAAAGGAAATGATACAATATGGGGTATAGTTGATAGACTGACTAAGTCAGCACATTTCCTACCCATTAAGGAAACTTATAGCTCCGACATGTTAGCCCAGTTGTACGTGGATAAGATTGTAGCCTTACATGGCATACCTGTGACTATTATCTCTGACAGAGATACTAGATACACGTCACATTTTGGAAGATTTTCCAACAATCTTTGGGCACGCGTTTGAATTTTAGTACGGCTTACCACCCTCAGACAGACGGTCAGAGTGAGTGTACTATTCAAACGTTGGAAGACATGCTACGTGCATGTGCGATCGATTTGGGTGGTAGTTGGGATAAGAACCTACCATTAATCGAATTCTCCTACAACAATAGCTACCACACCAGCATCAAGGCTGCGCCTTTTGAGGCATTATACGGTAGAAAGTGTAGATCGCCCGTTTGTTGGGCAGAAGTTGGAGATGTCCAATTATCAGGACCAGAGATAGTGTTCGAAACGACGGACAAGATGTCCAGATTCGTGAATGTCTCAAAGCTGCCCGTGATAGGCAGAAAAGTTACGCAGATCCGAAGCGTAAAGCTTTTCACTTCGAAGTAGGTGACAAAGTATTACTTAAAGTATCGCCCTGGAAGGGGGTGATGCGATTTGGTAAGAAAGGCAAGCTAAGCCCGAGATACATAGGACCTTTCGAGGTTATCGAACGTATCGGGTCAGTTTCCTATAAGTTAAACTTACCTGAAGAGCTCAGCAGTATACATAACGTATTCCACATCTGCAATCTGAAGAAATGCCTAGCCGATGAATCGCTAGTCATACCACACACAGATGTGCATATAGATGAGAGCTTGAAATTTGTGGAAAAACCATTGTCGATCGAGGATCGACAGGTTAAAACGCTTCGAAGGAAGCAGGTACCTGTTGTAAAGGTCAAATGGGATGCCCGTAGAGGTCCCGAATTCACGTGAGAGGTTGAGTCCACGATGAAAGAAAAATACCCTTATTTATTTCAGTAAATCTCGATTCGAGATTTATTTTAAGGGGGTGAGGATGTAACACCTCGAAAATTCACGTCCTATAATGTGTAGACACGTGTCATATGTTTGAACGTGTGAAAGAATGTTATAAAAGGATTTAAGTTGATGATCATGGAAAGTATGTATAAATATGAGCTCTAAATGTCAACAGTGAATAATTATATTATACATTAACCCTACATGATGCTCATACCTTCAAACGAATAAATCATGGATCATACGAAGCTAAAAGTGAGAGATTACAAACTACAGGGGTTAAATGTGTCAACATGTTTAAAATATACATATGAGTGACCTTTTGACAAACCCGAAGCTTTGTAACGATTAATTAGGCTCACAAGAATGCACGATAAAAATTTCATAAAGTTTCGTCAACGTATGAGAAAGTTATGATCAAATTCGTGTGCGAGGGGTTAAAGCATCAACGATGAAAGTTATGCCTTTTCGGGTAACAATAAAGTTAACCGGGGACTTAAAAAAGTGGGTAAATATCTTAAAGCCCTTATATGATAATTTCAAGGGCTCAATGTGCAAAACAAGACATGAAAACGACCTTTAGAAGGGCCAGGGACCAAAACTGCAATTTTTAAAAGTTTTGTTGGATGACACCAAGGGCTCGCGTAGCGCGAGCACTAACTGCTTATGCAGTCGCGCTACGCCACTGCCCCATCTGGACAGATTTTGATCTTGTATGATTCTTTGTCTGCCACAGCCCTTGTAACCTCCTTTAATCGACTTTGCCTCTTCATGCTTGACCCCTAGACGCCCCTAAGCACTAGGAACATGTGTTGATCAGTTGTGGAGAGTTGTAGACCCAAGTGTCAACAATTTGTGGTGAGAAATTCACTATAAAAGGACCAAGGTTGCAACCATTGTTCTTCACATCTCATTCTTGCACTTCTGATCATTCTTGGAGCTCCAAGGCACTCTCAGGTGATCACTAATCAAGCTTAGGACTCTTGTAAGTTTGCTTGACCTTTCTTAATTAATTTTTAGCTTAGTTTTAGCTTAAAAGTCAAACCGTCGTAATTAATGGTTGACTTAACGATTAGTCATTGTTAGCTCAGTGATTAGTCGAAGTGAAAGTAGTTATAAGTTGGTAATTATGTGGGTAATAAACCCTCAAAAGGGTTCCCCCTAATTCCCACTCTAACTAGGTCAAATGTCGGGTCAAACTTGCTAAGAAAAAGTCAACAGAATGATTAAATACTAATTTATGCATGATTAACAATGTAGAACACATACAACCCATTTGATCATTAATATAACTTGGTAATTAGTGTAAGAACATGCCTAAACATGTTCAACCCGACAATTTAATGTATAGACCCGGTTCGGAACCGAAAGTCGCAAAGCTTTGACTTTTTCTTTGAATTCAGTTCTGACCCGCTATGGTATGATTTAGAAATACCTTAGAGCTTCATTTGGACCAGGTTACATGTTGGAATAACCCTCTGAGGTTGTTTCATTGATTGCACGGCTCGTTTGCCTGATTCCGTTAATAGCCCATATGTTGACCATTATGCCCTTATTACCTTAAAACGTGATTTTTGGAATTGTAAAAGAGTAGAAACTTTAATTGCTGATATATAAACTTGTATGCAAAGTTTGACATCAGTTTGAGGTGTAGATTGAGAGTTATGCTCATTAGCGCAAAATTAAAGTTTTATGTTAATTAAATGGCGTAATTAGCGTATAGCCAAGTTAAACCTACTTTTTGATATCAAACTCTTTACCCACTGATGTAATATATTATTTTGGGATTTTTAAAGATTTTTAATTAATTTTAGGCTGAGCATAACTAGTAGTCGTAGGCTTAATCCGGTAATTGACGGTTCTGCCCTTACGGGCCATAAAATGAGTTTTACATATCTAAACGACTCCAAACCTTTTGCTACTGATCACATATGATAAATAAATTATTTTAAGCCTTCTGGAAATATAAAAATATCAGATTTAAGTATCGAACCCGGAAATGGCCTTTAATCGCCTTATTAAGCGTTTTTAACGCATAGTATGTATTAAAAATTATATTGAACATACCCGGGTTGATACCTACTGATATTTGAGGCAAATTATGATATTTTAACAGTAAGCAAAAGTTGATAAACTCAGACTTCAGTTTTGAGCTTTTCGGCTTATGTGAAATTGCCAAAATACCCCTACGGGGCATAGTTTGGTTATAATTGATAAATTTCACATATACACTTTATCCTACTGATATGACTTAGCAAATTATGTATTTTTGCTGATTACATCAGACCTGTAACTCAGGTTGTTACTTAAACTCTTTTATAAACTTTTAAATGACCAAACTACCCCTACGGGGCCTAGTTTGTGTTTAAACACGTTTCGGGCATAATGAAAGACATCTTACTGATGTCACAACATATTTGAGGCATAACTTAACTTAGGAAACCTGTATATAGCTCTCATGAATACCCGTCACGCTTATTACGCGTACGGTTCGGTTTATGTAACAAGTTTACATAAATTAGCCGAAACGGGTCAAACCTTAACGGTTTTATCTCAAAATCCAGAATGTGAATAATAAACCCATATTAAACAAGTCTTCAAACTTGTCGGGTCTAAATCACATTCTATCCGGTCTTCGCTTAATCGTGCGTACGAACCGTATCTTGAAACTAGCCGGTCTAAGCTTAAGCTTAATTAAAGGCCCGTTAGGATTCTAATAGGTTATTATAAACCTTCGTTCCAGATTAGGAGAACCAGTAAAAGCTAGTTGCAATTTGCTTATTGTGAATTATACTTTTCTCAGGTAAATACTTTTAACTTATTTTCCCTATACGGGCTTGGGTTACGGTATATAGCATACCGCTTGATCGAGCATCAAATCCTCCACCGTTGAGTGGGTAATTGACTAATTTGATCGGCTCGTTTAAACAGTCTTGTTACTTAAAGCCTTTGGGGGGTTAATGACCATGTCCCGGATATCCTTGGCATCATTTTACGAAATGGCCACGACTTAAGCGCGAGGTGTAGGCGTACACCCGTCAGTGCACAAAAGAATAAGGTGGTGTGTCTATTGATCTTTAACCCAGACAAGATCCGGGCTACTGAACGCACAAGGAACATGTAATTCGTTCACAAGATTATAATATTAAATAATTCTCCCAAGTTAAATAAAATGTTTATGCCATGTGCATCCAAACAAATTTTTAATCATTTTCCAAAATGAGTCAGTTGATTGTATTTACCAGTGTAAACTGACGTATTTTCCCAAAAAGATTAAATGCAGGTACTAAGCGTAATTGGCTGGGATTTCTCCTTAGCATCAATAGAAGTCTCGCAAGCTTAAGATGCCTGAAGTCTGTTGAACTATTAATTCTATTTTATTTTCGATCCATCTGTGGATAAACTTCCGAATATTGTGACATTTGATATTACAATATTAAATTCGGTTGTATTATATCTTTTTAAATTTTGCTTCCGCTGTGCATATTGATTATTGTGTTGTTTGACTATTATGTTGCCAACCACGTCACGATACTCCCCCACCGGGCCCACCGGTGACACGTGGAAATCGGGGTGTGACATTGCGACCTTTACTCTATTTTATATATATAGGCAGCTAGTACAAACTGAAACTGAAATCTAAAATTACAATACTAGTATGCATCTGTAGCTGTTATCTATATATATATATATATATATATATATATATATATATATATTTTCAACTTACAAACATATTATATATATATATATATATATATATTACTATTATTATTATTACTATTACTGGTATGGGTTCATCCAGAATTGCATATTACGCTCGTCATATTTCCAGACGAGCCTTTCACCTATTTGTCTCATTCTCTCACTTCCTTCTAAAATCTCCTCACCAAAGGTGCGGAGTTCTTGCACATTCTCATTACTCATGGGTGGGGCTGGTGCTGTTATTGGGTCAGGAAACTGGGGCATCGGTTCTTCGTGTGGGTAAGGGTTCTCTAGGATTTCCCTAATATATTGGTCATTTTCAAAATATGGGTCCAGAGGGTCCAGGTTGGGATAGGGTGCTATGGGTTCCTCTATTGGGTAAAGTTGTTGGTAATCCCTGTGGTCGTCAAACCATGGGTCATAGTCTGGGGGATGGGGTGCTGGTACTCTAGGAATCTCAGCTGGGTCAAAATCTGGTATTGGTATTTGGTCTACTGGGTTTGGCTCAATTTCCATAGGTTGTGTGGGAAATAGTGGTAATGGCTGGGGTGCTATGAGTTGTTCTAGATTCGGGTCTGCAGCTATAGTTGCTAAGATATGAAAATTTTCTAATCTTCTATTGATAATATCCTATGTTTGAGCATTCATTTCTCTATTCGCGGCTGCTAAAGCTCGCTGCTGCTGAAGTTTTCTCATCCTTTTTTCTACATTCATAAGCTCCTTTGCTGAACCATCATCTTTTCTTGGGAGGGAATGGCTCTTCAGATTGTGCTATGAATACGAAAATCCCTTCTTCGGTGTCAGCCGAATACCCCGAGGGGGTAGGCTGTGAAGAGGTTCCTTCGTCTCTAGGTGAGCTGGACAACTGATGGTAAGCGTCTGATGGTCCTTGGTCGCTCATACTGTAAACTAACAAATAGTCAAATAACACAAAACAATAATATATGCACGTAATCCCGTAGATAATTTCCTAACATAACAAATAAATTTTTGGTGTCAGCAGAACACTTCTGTGGCTGAAATCAGTGGTTGTAGCTCTGATACCACCTTCTGTCGCAACCCCCGACCCATGCCTCGGGAGGCGGGCGGCCGCGGCCTACTCAGAGATGGTGGTATCGGTATCTATCAATTTGGCAGCGGAATTTACATCAGGACCGTAGTTAGGAAATATTTTATCAGAGTAAAATACCACATTTTTATAATATTAAACACATGGGAAATTCCTAAGTTTCCATTACAAACAAGTTTATAGGGATAAACCCTATTTTATTGAAATAAAACATCTTCTTTATTTAGGTAACTTTTATAGCCATTTTTCCAAGCCTTCAGTGCTGTCCAGCTGGCTTCTATTTGGTTTTCACATTTTGTTACCTGAAACGCGTTTAAAAACATTTTGTCAGTGGGAAATACTGGTGAGTGAATCCCAATTTAATCAAGACAAGTAAATCAATTTTACAATATTTAAGGCGATCTCGCAATTACTTTTATTTCCATCTACTTTAATTACCACCCACGGTACTTTCAACCCGACTTGTGGTCATGTTACTACTCACAGTGTAGTAACAAATTTTGTATACAAAACCCCAACATACCGACGATAATTGTAGAATACAAATACTCAATCACTGTTAAATATAAGTTAAAACATTGAGGTTTTGTAAAACAGTTTGCAAAAAGGTTTACAAAAAGGAGATTACTCACGTTGCAACTTTAGGGTTTTCCTTTATGATTTCCTGGTGATTATCTATTAATTACACAATGCACACGCGTTAGTATAATAACCCAATATTTACATTAGTTATACCCTCCCCAAGACAGAACTCCAACGACTACGTCGGGCAGAGCCTCGACAGCCGTTACGGAGCGCTAGATCAATCGGGCAGCGTATCTAATACGTAACCGGGGGTTATGATACTTACAACGAGGCAGAACTTCGTTATTTTAGTGGGTATAATGCCTGGGTATTACTTCTACACTATAGAAATTGAGAGAGAGATTTGAGATTTGAACGACGGAACTGAAGGTCGATCGATCCAATTTATAGGGCTGGAATAGGGGGTCCTCGCGGCCCGCGTAAGCCGAAGGCAAAGCCTTCGCGGCCCACGACTTAGGGGTCGTAGGCTTTAGCCTTGACCGGTAATTGGAGTAGACTCGACACGATGCTGCCACGTGGTGGCTCAGGGTGTCGCCCTGATCTAGAGCTGCCGCACCCCGCGTAGCCTGAAGACAAGGTCTTCGCGGCCCGCGAGCGACACCAGGATTTTGATTTTATTTAATTTTTATAAAAATAAAGGTATTCGGGACCGGTTTCGTATACGGGATGTATTTTAAGGCATATAGGGACATTCTAAATATATTAGGATGGTCGGAAATATTTTAGGAGAGTTGTTATACACAGGGACCAAAATGACAGTTTACTCGAGAAAAAAACAATAAAACATAAGCGAAATCCGTAATTTACGCTAAAACAGACACGAATAGTATGATTTACTCTTATTCTAATGAACACCAAAAAAACATAAGCCATGATCAACACCCACAACCACTACAAGAATATCGAGTTTTACTGGCGCGGCAAATGGTTCGATTCAGAACGTGGTTTCCCAAACAATTTATTTCTAATCCTGATCCAACGGTTGAGGTTATTTGACCAATAGCGGCGATCCGTTTGACCAATAACAACGACATATGACGCCGCTAAAACCCTAACGTAGACACAACACCATTAAGCGGGATTTCTTCCCACCATTCCCCATTTTCCCCCAAAACTCTTCACCTCTCTCCTGGAAAAAAAACCAAAATCACCTCCACCTCTTCAATTCCGCCATCTCTTGCCCCAAATCAATTAGTATTGTTGATTTCTTCTCTAATTTGCAGAAGCTTTTTTTCCATAATTTCTTGATTAATTTGTGTTTTGTGAACTAGCTTCTCACCACCACCAGAGCACCTCGACCACCACCACCACCAAATCGGATTCACCTCTTTAGGATCGGTTAGTTTTCTTTCAATTTCTTTTTTAATTTGTTTAGTTAGTGCGTATTATGTATATGTGTAGGGAAATTTTCTATGCAGAACACGCTGAACAAAATGAATCACCCATTTTTTTCAATCCTAAAAAATCAAAAAGTAAATTAAAATCTTACAAATGTAAGATTTATTGTTTCCCACACTAGAATTCAAAGCAAAATTTGGAAATTTATCATTTTTTATATAACCTGCACATATGTAGGTTATGTGTAGGTTAAATTACCTACATGTATGTAGTCCATGTGTAGGTATAAATATATGGTTTTTTATGTATATATAATACACATATGAATGTAAGAAACATAATATTTAAATATGAACCTTATTTAGTGATTTAAAGTTGTTCTTTTCGTTCTCGTAATAATTAGTATTTTGTAATGATTGTCTCGTCCTATGTGTGTATTTAGGTAAATGTATGTGTATGTTGGTATATATGTGTGTGTGTGTGTGTAAATAAGTCTATGTAAGTATGTATGTATGTATGTATGTGTGTACAGTGGCGGATCTAAACTGAAATTTCAGGAGTGACGTAAAAAAATAATGTTCTTTCATACAATGTAAACGAAACAAAAATAAAAAAATGATAATAAATAAAGTTAAACACGTACCTAATAGATTTCTCCTCTTCGGTTTTTGAAAGCTTGAAATCGAGCCATTACATCCTCTTCTTTTATTTATGAGAAATTTCTCTTTCAACCGCACAAATTTGAGCATTGTTCAAATAATCCTCACCCATTTGATTACGTAAATCCGTCTTGATAAGCTTCATTTAAAAAATGTGTTTAACGATTACGATTCCAACCGGTAAAACCAACTCTAGCTTCAATATCCGACAGACCAAAGGAAAACTATTATGTTTTCTAGTTTCCACCTTTACACGAGCAAGGTCACACATTCCATCTAATTTTTTAAATGTATCATTATCCTTTAGAGTGTTATACAAGAACGTAAGATCACCCGAAAGACACCTTCTTTCTTCTTTACTAAAATCATTCGGATACAAAATGTAGGGTTGTAATCAAACCAAGCTAGGTCGGGCTAGAGATTGAGCTAGAACTTAAACGAGCCATCTCGGCTCGGCTCGAACAACTAATATTATTAACACATATTCGCGACTGAAATTTAGTCACGAATAAGGTACCTAAATATTAATGATTGATTCTCAGTCGCTAACATAAGTCGAATAATAATCAGTCTACAATATTGTTAGTAACTGATAAATCAGTCCTAGATAATGCGTATTCGAGACTCGTATATCAGTCCCCGATAGTTTAATGGTTATTTTTTGTAGTGATAAAAAAACAATAATAAAAAATTAACACACATTTCAAAAAAATACACATATATACACACACATACATACATACGAGCCATAGAGTTGAGCCACGAGACAGTTACACAAACGAGTTGGCTTGGCTCGAAACAAAACAAGCTTTATTCGAGCAAGCTTTTTTTTCCGAGCGAGCCACGAGCTTTATGAACACTGCTAAAAAAATGAACCCAAATTTTAAAAAGCAACAAAATGTAAAACTACAATCACTTACACATAAAGTCATAAACCCTAAGTCCCTAATCAATTTCACATGATGACATAAAACTTAGAAAATCTAAAATCAAAATTAATCAACACATAAACCTTAAAACCAATTTCACATAACCCCTATCAACTCCATTAAAATTATAAACCATCAATATAGATCATAAACAATTACAATTTGCACATAATCAAATAGAAGAGTAAATTGTCAAAATCGTCCATGAGGTTTGGGTATATTTGTCATGTTCATCCAAAACAACTTTTTTGTACCATATAGTTCTTCACTTTTGGGATTTTTTGTCATTTTCATCTAAACGTCTGACTTTTTTTTTACCAAAATCGTCCCTAAGATTTGGGATTTTTTGTCATTTTCATCCGAATGTTTGATAAAAAAAATAAAGCAAATTAGATATTTGGATGAAAATGGCAAAAAATCCCAAAAGTGAAGGACTATATTGTACAAAAAAAGTTGTTTTGGATAAAAATGACAAACATGCCCAAACCTCAGGGACGATTTTGACAATTTAATCCAAATAAAATTTAAAACTAGAAATTTGCACATACCCTCTTTACAAATTACAATGGACATTTGAGATTGGATATTTGGAGGCATGGAATTGGATGATGGTGGGACTTGGGAGGTGGTGGAACTTGGGAGGTGAAGTGGCTGGCAAAAAAACAGTTCTCCATCAACACTTAGTAGAACCCAATAGCATGTTTCAAATCAAATATCACATATAACAGGAAGAAGAGTAAATTACACAAATTGTCATTTAATTATACACCAAATTTCACTACTTGACTTTTGTCTTTAATTTGCGCACTGCATGTCCTTTAAATAATAAATTTGCATACACTTGTCATTTTCTCTAAACGCCATCCACCTGCCCAGTTAAATGCACCCATGTGCCCCTCACGTGAGGAGCAAAATTGTCAATACCCTTCCCCTACCATTTACCCACCCCCCCCCCCCCAAGACTCTTCTTTCTCACATAAATTAGGGTTTCTTCATCAGGCTTCAAACACGAAATCTTGGTATATTTGTTACACCCTATATCGTAAAGGACAAAAGTCGCAGCGGAAATTCGTACCATAAAATTTCGTTCATTTCAAACACCTTGACGCCCTTAAATCCATTTTTAAGGTTAACTCTTTTACAATAAATACCTTTATGGAACTTATTTACAGTAAGAAAACATAAGTTAGCTTCACTCAATTCCGTACACAAACACTCCCGTACAATCTATCTTGTGACTCGATCTTTGATCACTCCTCTTCAAATAGGATAATCTGGCTCGAACAACCTGCACTCACCAAACACATACAAGACATTAATATGTTATCAATATAAACGTTACTTAGCCTTGGACTATTCCTGTTCCATTATTCCTTTACATTAAACATTCCCTCTGAGTTCCTCACCTCTGGTGAGTCTTCGATACTGTACCTGCATTACACCTAAAACTCCATGTACACGCATAACAACGTAAAACTTAATCATACTGAATGACTTACATACATACCTAAACTTCATACATATTATCTCCTTATACATACGTACACACATGCATACATACCTACTTGCATACATACTCACACACATACATGCCAACCTACATGCATACTTACATATAAACACATCTACATCATTATATACGTATCTACATGTACACATACCTACATCATTACGTACACTCATGACATTATCCATATATACATACATACATCCCTACTTGCATCATACCAAACTCATACATACATACCTATCTACACATGTGCATACACTTAAGCTTATAAAAACGTAAGTTAAATTAGTCATACGCAACTTAAAACGCGTTTAAACGAGTTCCCAAGACAAAACGGAGCAAACGAACAATTTTCGCCAAACAAGGGAGCCTCGCGTGACGCCAAGGGCCTTGGCGTCACGCCAAGCCCCTGTTTTCCCAGAACATTTGCAGCTAAAAGCTGCATATTCCCAGCACGGCCGCATTTCACGGAAACGGTCATAACTTCTTCGTTATTGGTCCGCTTTACCCGATTCTTTTTCCTACACGTCCGTAATTTAATTCTCCATCTTATGGAGTTAAGATCCGACATCCGGATTAACAAAATTCCAGACTTTTAAGTCTTCGGCTTACTACCCTTTTTACCAAGAATTGACCCGTTCATAATTCTATCACATAACTTGTTTGTTTGACCTTAACTTCATATGAATTGATAATATCAAGGTCATTTGTCATAAAAGATTCATTCCCGGATACCTTACATCTTATTCCACCCGTTTGCGCTCAAAGCTTATTTTGACCCGTTAAAGGTAATTGCGCATTAAAACGTTTCTGACTTACAAAACCATACTCCTCACTTTCGTACTTGACCAAAACATTACACTAATCGAATAACTTGTTTCTAAACTACTTTTAAGATCGTTTGCCCAAAATACCCATCAAGGGCATTTTGGTCAACTTTAATCCCGTCAATTACGACGAAAGTCTACAACACATATTTGACCTCAAACATCATGTTTAGTTAATTAAAACACCATATTACTTAATCGAACTAAGAAGTGATTACGGAAATCACTTACCTTATGCGTCCGTGCTCGTATCCGATTCCTTACCTCTTCTTGACCCGTTAACACCTCATGCTTGAGCCCGTCTCGACGTGATTCCTATACTTTCATTTCATCGAAATCACGCTCTTATTAGCATACTCATTTGTATACGTTAACAATCATATCAATCACATATTTCACACTTAACTTTCCTTAGTCATTTCTAACGAGCATAAAACATATAATCAATTTCATATCCTTTCCAACACATGTACTTCATCATGTAATCACAATTAACGCATATTAACATAACATGCCCAAACGACTTCCTATAATCCTGCTTTTACAACAACGGGTTAAATCATGTTTCTTATACTTGTTGACTTTCAAGAGTCAACTATTAACCACATTACTTAATCGAACTATCAACATATACTCGTAACATCATAATCGACTATACGGACGACACTATATACATTTTATCATACACTTGATGTGCGTACTACCTTTTAAGCATAACGTACAACTAATTCATGCATAAATCTTCTAAACTCCTACATAACCCATCAAAACCTACTACTAACCATCATGGATCATTCCCAAATAAACATCAAACATATCATCATCATATTTCTCCTAATTCATCTAACAAGTATTCATCATACCCACATAATACATCAATCTTTCAACAAGACTCGGACATGGGAGGTGATTCTAGTCATCATCTTCACCCTAACTAACGGGTTTCACCTCTAATCATCAAATTAACACAAACCATACGTAACCCGTGTTCTATACGATGATTCTAACCCTTATACATGATCACTTTCATACTAACTCACGGATTTGAACATAACCCACTTCACACATGATCACCAATCTTACATTTAAGACATACCTTATGATCCCCTCGTGACGGTGATCATTAATTCGTGTTCCTTCTTGAATTTGAGCTTCGATTCACCCTTCAATTTGGTGATTTAGTTGAGTTAGGGTTTGGAGCTCTTGAGAGCTCCTGAAGCTTCAAGAACATGCATGTATGTGTGTTTGTGTGTGTGTATAGACCTTTTAATTAGTCATCAACTTTCATCTGTTTCACTTTAGCCCCTCGGGTTTGCCTTTAAAACATAACTGACACTACCTTCCTCTTTTAATAGTTTTTTACCATGCACTTAACTAGGTTAAATAGCCCAGATATTTATTTCATAATATAACGCATAAGGACATATTTCGAATATATAACATCTGGATTTTGGGGCGTTACAAGTCTACCCACCTTAAATGAGGTTTCGTCCCCGAAACCTTTCTTACCTTTATTTAACACTAATTATTCCTTCTCTACGTCCCCTCAACACGACCACGAGCCCATCACAATGACTATCCTCCCATTTCAAGAACTCATCCTAGAGTTCTTATTACTGTTTCTTTCACTAAATAATGCATGCTGCTAACGTACTTCGTAGCTAGCGGTTCATTCATCATTTTGTTTGCTTGAAATAATTGCAACTTACCATTACTAACATTCCTTTATATTTATTTCATTATTCATATCATTTTCGTCGTCTATACTATCTTACTTTGTAATTTGTACCCACTCATCTATAGCTAACTTCGATAGATCCATCATAATAATAGGTAACTATCCATTGTCGATTCATAAATTATTCATATAATTGACTTCTTCAAAACAATTCCATACCTTCCTTATCATACTTTCGCATATCATTTTCATTTCCTTAACCTGTCAATAACGGGTCAATACACATACTTCCTCAATCTGTAATCATACATCCATTCATATGATCTGTTCATAACGGATATACCAGATTCATCTTATCTCTTAAGATTTCATTCTATACATATATTATTTTAACATTTAGTTCTTGTTTTGTTACCACACAAAACTACCATTTCATAGTCATATATACGTACTTAACTTTAATGTTAACCTTATTCTACATTTTCTACAGTTACTTATACCTTGCATACATTTACGTTACCTTTAAATCATTTCGTTCGTTTCACATTACTATTACTTTCACTTCATGCATTACTTAATTTTCATATATAAATGTGCCATACTAGTTCATATCTATCCAACATGAGTTAAACATTTTACTAACCTCTTTTTCATTTCCTAAACCAACGACCCGCAACCCAGATCGATCGTCTTCTCCTCGAGTACTAGCCGTAACAGGCCAAGTTTCATTCATCCATGTAATGAGCTTCCGCTCGTGCACATCCTTTCACCAATACGATTGGTTTCATAACATCAATAGTTCTAACATTATCATCAACAACATCGGCGGTTAGCACATTTCATTCCAACATTCCTTATACTACGTGATTACCCACTTATAACTCTTCTACAATTTCCTACGTATCTACTATAACGTACCACACATTCTATTTCTTACATGCAATCCTTTCATTCTATTAATCATTTCGCCAACTGAAGTACACGCTTGTACTTCCTCCTATTCATGCTTACTTGCAAAGACCTTATTACGTTGTTTCAATATTTCTTACCAAACTTACCATTCCCGCCCCTACTTAAGTTATTGTTCGGGTCACAACCCGTCATCATTCTGACTTCTAAGAGTCAATTACTAACACATCTAACACGTAACTTATACAGAACTTCCTCTATTATACTATCACCTTTTACTTTATACTTATTTCTATGACCCGTTCGACTCAATCATGGTCAAACTGTCGACATCTTCTTATACGGATTAATTTCATCTTTTATATTTTTAAACCTGTCTCACGGATTCAGACGCATCATTCATGCTTTTTCATTCATTGAATCCGCCTTACGGATTCAAACATTACATTCATGCCTTTCATTACTTCTGCGTTTTGAATCCTTCTCGCAGATTCAAACATATCATCCATGCCTTTCATCCTTGAATCCGTCTCACGGATTCAAACATTGCATTCATACCTTTCATTCCCTGAATCCGTCTCACGGATTCAAACATACTATCCATATCTTGTTGATCCGCACTTAATCACAGATTCAACATTCTTCATTCTTATCAGGCATGTTTTTCATTCTTACATAGTATTCTCAATTTCCCGAGAGTCTTACTTCCCATTTCACCCACACGCCCGCCCGCTACCCAACTCTACCGGACATACCTGTAACAATTATCATGATCTCACGAACGTCATCTGTTTCTCGTGTACTGGCCAGGTACACAATCCACATAGTAGTTTCGTGCCTTCATGTAATTGTCACCTTATGTCCGTAGACTCAGGTTTCGGCGCGTGTATCACTTTCAGTACTTCATTACTATACTATCATTATCCTTCATTTAACATTTTCCTTCTCTTAATGAATTTTACTGTTACATATACCCACATATCGAATTTACGTACCTGGATTCAAATTTGGCTTATTACCTCGTTGCCTGCCTTAGTATTCATCCTAGACTGCATTCACAGATCATCCTCTTCAAATACTTATGCTTACCTTGCACATACAAAGCCGTCAGTTTCTTTATACGTATACATAAATACATACTTACATTAGCTTTTACCTTTGGATCTTGATCGAGTCTTAGATTGTACGGGTTTCTTATCTCAAGAGCACACAAGTTTGAGTTCAAGTACTTACCTTCTCGTACTTGATTCCCTCAAACCAGGGCTCTGATACCAACTTGTTACACCCTAAAACGTAAAGGACAAAAGTCGCAGCGGAAATTCGTACCATAAAAATTTCGTTCATTTCAAACACCTTGACGCCCTTAAATCCATTTTTAAGGTTAACTCTTTTACAATAAATACCTTTATGGAACTTATTTACAGTAAGAAAACATAAGTTAGCTTCACTCAATTCCGTACACAAACACTCCCGTACAATCTATCTTGTGACTCGATCTTTGATCACTTCTCTTCAAATAGGATAATCTGGCTCGAACAACCTGCACTCACCAAACACATACAAGACATTAATATGTTATCAATATAAACGTTACTTAGCCTTGGACTATTCCTGTTCCATTATTCCTTTGCATTAAACATTCCCTCTGAGTTCCTCACCTCTGGTGAGTCTTCGATACTGTACCTGCATTACACCTAAAACTCCATGTACACGCATAACAACGTAAAACTTAATCATACTGAATGACTTACATACATACCTAAACTTCATACATATTATCTCCTTATATACATACGTACACACATGCATACATACCTACTTGCATACATACTCACACACATACATGCCAACCTACATGCATACTTACATATAAACACATCTACATCATTATATACGTATCTACATGTACACATACCTACATCATTACGTACACTCATGACATTATCCATATATACATACATACATCCCTACTTGCATCATACCAAACTCATACATGCCTACTCTCATACATACCATCGTATATCCGCGTACTTGCTCGCATACTTATAAACATACATACATACCTATCTACACATGTGCATACACTTAAGCTTATAAAAACGTAAGTTAAATTAGTCATACGCAACTTAAAACGCGTTTAAACGAGTTCCCAAGACAAAACGGAGCAAACGAACAATTTTCGCCAAACAAGGGAGCCTCGCGTGACGCCAAGGGCCTTGGCGTCATGCCAAGCCCCTGTTTTCCCAGAACATTTGCAGCTAAAAGCTGCATATTCCCAGCACGGCCGCATTTCACGGAAACGGTCATAACTTCTTCGTTATTGGTCCGCTTTACCCGATTCTTTTTCCTACACGTCCGTAATTTAATTCTCCATCTTATGGAGTTAAGATCCGACATCCGGATTAACAAAATTCCAGACTTTTAAGTCTTCGACTTACTACCCTTTTTACCAAGAATTGTCCCGTTCATAATTCTATCACATAACTTGTTTGTTTGACCTTAACTTCATATGAATTGATAATATCAAGGTCATTTGTCATAAAAGATTCATTCCTGGATACCTTACATCTTATTCAATCCGTTTGCGCTCAAAGCTTATTTTGACCCGTTAAAGGTAATTGTGCATTAAAACGTTTCTGACTTACAAAACCATACTCCTCACTTTCGTACTTGACCAAAACATTACACTAATCGAATAACTTGTTTTAAACTACTTTTAAGATCGTTTGCCCAAAATACCCATCAAGGGCATTTTGGTCAACTTTAATCCCGTCAATTACGACGAAAGTCTACAACACATATTTGACCTCAAACATCATGTTTAGTTAGTTAAAACACCATATTACTTAATCGAACTAAGAAGTGATTACGGAAATCACTTACCTTATGCGTCCGTGCTCGTATCCGATTCCTTGCCTCTTCTTGACCCGTTAACACCTCATGCTTGAGCCCGTCTCGACGTGATTCCTATACTTTCATTTCATCGAAATCACGCTCTTATTAGAATACTCATTTGTATACGTTAACAATCATATCAATCACATATTTCACACTTAACTTTCCTTAGTCATTTCTAACGAGCATAAAACATATAATCAACTTCATATCCTTTCCAACACATGTACTTCATCATGTAATCACAATTAACGCATATTAACATAACATGCCCAAACGACTTCCTATAATCCTGCTTTTACAACAACGAGTTAAATCATGTTTCTTATACTTGTTGACTTTCAAGAGTCAACTATTAACCACATTACTTAATCGAACTATTAACATATACTCGTAACATCATAATCGACTATACGGACGACACTATATACATTTTATCATACACTTGATGTGCGTACTACCTTTTAAGCATAACGTACAACTAATTCATGCATAAATCTTCTAAACTCCTACATAACCCATCAAAACCTACTACTAGCCATCATGGATCATTCCCAAATAAACATCAAACATATCATCATCATATTTCTCCTAATTCATCTAACAAGTATTCATCATACCCACATAATACATCAATCTTTCAACAAGACTCGGACATGGGAGGTGATTCTAGTCATCATCTTCACCCTAACTAACGGGTTTCACCTCTAATCATCAAATTAACACAAACCATACGTAACCTGTGTTCTATACGATGATTCTAACCCTTATACATGATCAATTTCATACTAACTCACGGATTTGAACATAACCCACTTCACACATGATCACCAATCTTAGATTTAAGACATACCTTATGATCCCCTCGTGACGGTGATCATTAATTCGTGTTCCTTCTTGAATTTGAGCTTCGATTCACCCTTCAATTTGGTGATTTAGTTGAGTTAGGGTTTGGAGCTCTTGAGAGCTCCTGAAGCTTCAAGAACACGCACGTATGTGTGTTTGTGTGTGTGTATAGACCTTTTAATTAGTCATCAACTTTCATCTGTTTCACTTTAGCCCCTCGGGTTTGCCTTTAAAACATAACTGACACTACCTTCCTCTTTTAATAGTTTTTTACCATGCACTTAACTAGGTTAAGTAGCCCAGATATTTATTTCATAATATAACGCATAAGGACATATTTCGAATATATAACATCTGGATTTTGGGGCGTTACAATATTGCAGATTTGGAACTGCAACAATTCTTAAGACATCTTGTACTTCAAAGAACCCAGGGAGAAGGTTTTATGGCTGCCCAAGATGTGGATTCCTTTGTTGGTTTGATACCGTGGTTTGTCAAAAATCACAAGCTGGAATGTTGAGATCAAGGAATGTGGTTGAATCTGATAACCAACACTTAGCATTTTAACTCGAAACATCACAAGTTGCAAATATGAACCTGAACGGGATGTTGATCATGAGTTGGGTGTTTTTCATTGTGTTTGCTTGTTTTTCTTAATGTAATATGATGTTTAGTTGGTCTGGTTTGTAATATGTAGGTCTATGTTTAGTTGGTTTGGTGTATGTTTAATTGGAGGTGTTTTGTAATTTGGAAGTTGCAAGTCGATTAATGCAAGTTGGTTATGTAATGTTTTGTACAATATGATGCGCTAAATTTATGCACGGAAGTGATGCACATAACATATGCGCTAAACAAACCTGCAATAATGCGCATATCCAATAAACAAACCTGCACTAATGCACATATGCAATAAACAAACCTGCACTAATACACATATGCAATAAACTAACCTACACTAATGCACATATGCAATAAACAAACCTGCACTAACCATTACTTCACTAAACTATCTAAAGTGCACTAACCTTTACTTCACCAAACACACCCTTGTCATATCTGCTGCCCAAACTAAAACCCAAACCAACCTAAACTATCTAACCCTGCATTGCACAGTCTAAACTGCACTAAAATAACATGTTGCACAAACCAAAAGCCAAACCAAAAACACCCTAAACGTGCACTAAACTATGTAACCTGCAGCACAAACCAAACATACCCTAAACCTGCTGCACAATCCTGCACTGCACAAACCCAAACTGATAACATAACTAATAAAATATCATTCCAAACATTCCCAACCTAATAATATAACACTCAAAATTAACAAAAGACAAAGGTTTAACATCTAAACATTTCAAATATCTAAACAAAACATAAAAACCACCAAACACTGTTTTGAGTACAAAAAAGCCATATTTTAAGTTCAACAAACTATCAAACTTCTTAGGATGCCACCTGTCCCTAACATGTAATGCGATTGTGCCCTGTTTTTCCACACTTCAAACAATTCTTCATGGTCCCCTTCTCTGTCAGTCTTCCACCTTTTGTTAACTTAGAAATTTGGTAATTGACCCTTGCAAATAGCCCTTAGTCTTTTAAGATCATCCTTAACAATCCTAAGTTCCCTCTTAGTTTCCATAGCATGTTGTTTGATTAATTCCTTGGCCTCTACCTTGTTTCCAAATATCTGTCCTAGGTAGAAATTGCTCTTTTTCTCATTGGCATTCCTTAAACCCTTAAGCATTTTCTTCCTAACACTAGACTCGTCCAACTCAGACTCACTTCCACTGTCTAATTTATCATCATTTAAACACATCTTCATCAATGAAATGTCCTCAATCCTTTCATCAATGTATAGCCTAAAATCCCTCATGTCTACCTCCAAATCCTCCCTAACTTATCATCACCTAAAAAGTCATTGTCATCATCCTCTACACCATTTTCTTCATCTAAGCTTTGATCTACAACATGCCTAACACTAGCCTCAACCTTGTTTTGGTGTTCGTTGTTGGTCATGTTGTCATTCAGACCTAAGAAGGGATTAAACTCATTCATGAAATCTACAAAGAAAGTTGAACTTTCTTATGCTTGCCTCTCCTCAACAGTAATATTAACACATTTTTCAACTACATGTTTATATGCAACATCACAACTACCTAGGTTCTCATCCACATTTTTATCAGTAATACTAACACCTTCAACTATAGGTTGCACTTCATTATCCACAATGTTATCAATATCATCACAATTAGTTAGGTTCTCATCCACACTGTTATCAGTAATGCCAACACCTTCATCTACATTGTTAGCATTATTCTCACGTGTAATTTGGTTCTCATGCATTGCCTCATCTACATTATCACATGCATTGGGATGCTAGCCTAACAATAGCCTTGAATTTAATGTTTCTTGTTGTTGACCAGAAGATTCACCTAAATCGTTTCCTAAGGGATGCCAGCCTAACATCAGCCTTGAATTTTTGCTAATGATCTTAACATCATCACTAACTTCAGTTGCAGGGGAACAAAAATATGTATGCACATTGGTTACTTCAAACTCAGTGTAAACATTCTTGGTTTTATGATCACTTATGTACTTGCAAAAGCCAATAATATCTAAGTCACTACCTAGAGTATGGAGGCCAAATCCTAGTTCCTGATTAGGTATATATAGTGATAATACCTAATAACATCTGTTGCATACCTTAACTTTTTCAATACGCAATCCAACTCATGAACAGAGAAAAATTATGGACCCAGCTCATCTACATAGTTGTGCTTACCCTCACATACTCAACCTTTGGAAATTTAGTGAAACAACCACCATGATGTAGCTTTATAGCGAACAAATGGGGAAAACGCTCTGAAATTAAAAAAAAGTATAGGTCTTTAATAAATTTAATAGCCAACATATATTTTTGAAAGAAATTGAGCAAATGCAACTCATTGTAGTAATTGTCAACCGTTTCTTGATCAACGTTTGCACGAATAGACAGCCTTGGTCGCAATTCATAAGTGTCTGCCATCGCATTGAATCGATTTGATTAGGGTTCGATTGTATTGGATTGATCGTGTCGTGTCAAGGGTTTTAAGCGTATGTCATGTGAGAAAGAAGAGTCTGGGGGGTTTTAAACGGTAGGGGGAAGGGTATTGACAATTTCACCCCTCACCCGAGAGGCACATGGGTGTATTTAACTGGGTAGGAGGATGGGGTTTAGAGAAAAGGACAGGGTGTGTGCAAATTTGTTATTTAAAGGATATACAATGCACAAATTAAAGAAAATGTCAGGGAGTAAAATTTGGTGTATAATTAAATGAAAATCTTTGTAATTTACTCTAGTAAGAATTGTGTGTGGACTATATAAAATAAAATTTTAGTTTAATTTAAATGCATTTTCATATGATTTGCTCGTACTTATTTTAATGGTCTCTTTTAAAGTAAAATCATACAGCTAATCAAGCATTAAAACTAATTGATTTGAAAAAATCAAAATAATTTGATGTAATTAATTATTTTTTTATGTAATTAATTAATAATGAAAAGTAGTGATGCAATAATAGGCCAAAAGCAGGCTTTGTCTAACATGCTTCCATTTTATGGAAGCACCCACCAATTCCAATATTTATGTTCTTTTATCATTTATATATTGTAACTAGTCGTTGGCCCCAGCGTTGCGGTGATGGGGCGTGAAGTTATGATACCAACGTTGTAGGGAGGGCGTAAAACCATGCTAAGTAGCAACCGAACGACGACCAAAACCTGAAAAAAACATAAAATAAAACCACAAATTTATAACAACAAGTGACTCACATGACGTAAAACGTATACGTAGGTAGTTGAATTTATACGGACACGTATTAGAAAGTCAAGGGGGTAAAAAAACTTGAGGAACCAAATGTGATCACCAAACACCGTGCTAAGTAGCAACCGAACGATGATCAAATTCGATAAAAACGTAAGCAAAACTAACAAAAAATAAAATAATAAACTCATTTAATTTTGGTGGAAAAATAATAAAAAACAAAAAGTTATTACAAAATAAAAAAAAACTTAAAGTTGCAAAAATAATTAAAAAACAAAAAATAAAACACTAAATCACAATAAGACAAAAATGTCACTATTCATCCAAATGTTATGAATTAATACATATAGATAATTAGGTTATAACTCGGAAATTTTTCGGGCGGGAAAATTTAATTTACAACAAATAAAAGTATAAAAATAACACTTTTACATCTAAAATATCATCTTTCCATTTTCTCCACCATAAATTTTTAATTCGGTTTCTTAAACTTTTTCTTGTTGTAAAGAGCCATAAAAACATACAAAAGCAAGAATGTATATTAATCATGTATATTTTTTTAGTATAACAGATTATTTTTAAAAAATTTGTATACGCGTATAGACAATACCCCACTGTCACTCTACACTCTAAATCAAACTGTTTTGACCCCACTCATACCTATTCCCAACCTTGCCCCACCCACATTAGCTACAACAAAAAACATCAAGCAAAAAAATACATGTTTGGATTCTTATTTATGATACAATGACACCTACATCAACTACAACAAAAAACAAAACCAACTAACACTAATATATAAACATGGAAAAAAGTAAACTACAAATCCAACCCAGATGGCTCAGTTCCTTAAAAAAAATCTGTGAAACATTAATATACATTACTCAATGGAAAATACATGAGAATCTGTTGGTGGAGGTAAGATAGTTGGTGGCTACATAAGTTAACAATCTAAATTCTATATAATCCCTTCCACCTATAATATGAAGTATATAAATCAAATAATGTATTCAACACGTGAACACCTATGCAACCATCAACTAATTAAATGAGCAGTTGAGCAACTTCGAAGGCCATTAACCAGTAAAAACCCACAATGACATTAAAGTTATAGTTTTCAATCATTTTTTTCTTATGTAGACATTTAATTTAAGATCTATCTAAGATTGTGATTCGCTCGGTTCTCGATCATAATCTGCAGAAGAACAAACAATATCAACATTCAAAAACAAAAAAACATTCAATTAATCTAACAAATCATTTTGCATTAATCACCTGTGACTTCAATTTCCAATCGATTAAGCTCGAGTTTCAACGAAACCAAACCGTGGAACAACTTTATAAGATTGTCCGTGTCTAAACTTGGCCTCACCGTAGACCCCCTACAACTTCTAGTACCCGAACCCCTACCTCCTCCACTTCCTCGGTCCTTATAAGATCCGGAAAATGTCAACGGTGTCGTATACTACAATAGAAACACAAATTAAGATAGAAAACACAAAACAATTTATATCGAGGGCAAAAGCTATTTATATGAATAATTTTCTTATGAGTGACATTTTGGGACCTGTGGAAATTTCAAGCAGTTTGGAATCATTTACTTATACACTAACACTAAGATTAATGAAAGGGGCAACTTGTAGTCCTATCACAAAACCGCACTATCAGATGAAGAAAAGTAACAAAATCATTTGACTTCTCTCACAAAAAAACGCAAACATAAATCAACTAAATAGCTTAAATTCCAAAAATAATGCAAGACTTCAAGAATCCGAATTCCATGATACCAGTGAAAAAGAAAATAAATCACAGATTACAAATAAGTTATTTATAATAGGCATATAAGTCACAAAATGTTGAAATCCGAAATATCCGCCACACGCATACAACCATATCAAAATAGCAACAACTCAAACATGTAAAGCAAGTGAATCAAACCTGGAAAGCATCCATAAACAAATGATAAGTTGTTAATAGTCCAAACTAAGTTGCTTCAATTATGTGACCGTGTTTCATCAGCAAACTTAAAAATGCAGTTCTTATCTTCATGCATTTGACTGTGTGATATGTGTCTGTATGAAATTTAGGCTTTTATGTACCATCATTTGTAGATACGTGTTACGAAAGAAACAGGCATGTCTCTGTAAATAAACGACTATAAATAAAAAAAATAAAACGTTGAAGGTTGCATGCGCAGAGGATTAGCAGTGGCTCCAACAGTTCAACATCTAATTGCACTATCACCTTGATTACTATTTCAGTAAAGAAAATACAACTGAAATTGTATGTAAGTAGGACAACAATGAAAAAAAATGTAATAAAGTCACTATTCATGATGCCACAGTTTCTACTATATACTGAACATGTATCCGAAATAACTAAGCAAAAAAAAAGTAAGGTACCTCACAAACGTAAGAGCCCTAATTTTGTAATTAACTAACATCACTTACCCCTAAATTTAATTTTGTTAAAATAAGATAATTAAGAGCACTAAAAGCATATGAATACACATTAAGCAACTCTTGACCCATCATTTCTAGCTAATTTTCTACATTGGAACCATAAATTAAAACATAAATTGACCTGCTAAATGTGTATAAATTAGCAACTCTTATTTTTTTAGCCTAACCATTGATAGAACATAAGCAAATCTATAATATGCTAAATCTGTTGAGGAAAAGGAGACTTGCAAATATTATTTTGGCCTGCTACTCATCGATTGGAGCTACCTACATAATGTACACATTCACGCCCACATCAAAAATCTAAATATCCAAAGTAACAGAAAAGGTTTAATGGTTCTAAACATACCTTTGCGATTAAGAGCAAAATAACAGGGAGGCAGCGATTAAGATCAGAATAACAGAGAGAAACGCAGTGTATGTACATGTGTGACGGATCTGCAACTAACGCTGGAGATGGCAAATCCCACTCATTTGCAAATCCGTGACCCCGTGAAAACGACTACCTCTTGACGCGGTGGAACGACGGAGTTACAACCAAGCCATGGAACCTTGCCCCACCCACATCAGCTACAACAAAAAACATCAACCAAAAAATACATGTTTGGATTTAGTAGAACCTTATCAATTTGTTTCATGAAGAAGATTAAGATTTTATAAACAAATAAAGAAACTCAGACATAAATCAAGAATGAATACCACTGAAGTAGGTCAAGACAAAAACTTAATCAAACCCAAATGAAATCGACCAAGTTGCATCCAACCACTATTTGTTGTTTGTAATTTCTTTTTTATTCTAAAATATCATACTACATAAAATATCCTAAACAAAGGGACACCATGAAGGTATAAAACGGTAAAATCTTCTTGATAAAAGCCCAAATCCAAACTCTCAACCAAACATCATAGAACCCTAACAATTTTATCATAAATTCGTCATTAGCATGTACCCATTACAATCGAAACGAACCTCAGAAGAAGCCGCAGTCGAGAGACTTAAACGAAACGAATCTCAGCCCAGACTTCTTATTCCAAAATCACACGATCTTCACAACCAAAGAAGTAATCTTCAAAAAAAACAAAACAAAACAAAATTAGTTGTCTGCTTAATTTGTGTCAGACTTTTAATGCTCTTAATTGAGTAGCATTTGAAGTAAATCAATCAATTCTACCGAACAATTTCTTCAAAATTTGAAACATTCACAACTAAAAAATATCATAAAAATTATAAAACGTACCTGTTTGAGGTTACTTTTCGGTTATGACAACACTCTGAGGACTGGCTCAACTAACTCCATTTACCACGTTTAAACCAATCGCGGTTCCAATGATAATAGCAGCAAACTAAATCATTCATTTGACCATCTCCATCTGCAGTCAACATTTTTAGGAGCTAATTAGTCAGTATGTTGCTTAAAAATAAAATCTTTAGCAAGTAAAAAAATTGATCATCAGTCCTAACAACTGAATCCAATTAACAAAACCATACAGTTGTCAACAACGTGGAAAAGAATAACAACCTGAGCTTCAAGTTTAGCAATATGAGCGATTAATGAACCATTATCCCTTCGTTTAGTCGATTCATCATCAAATCCTGCTTCACGTAGACGAACTCTCAACATGTTATGATCCATTCTCATACCTGAAATGGATCAATGTATGCTGTCAGTAGCTATCAAAACACAAAATCCTCAAAACATGAATCAAACTTGGCAAATAAAGAGCAAAGAAACAATACACATTGAATCGTTAAACATATCCAAAATCCGAAAATTTCAGATCAGATGGAGTTAATGAGCTAAGACGGAGACTGCTTACATGGACACTCGATCTGGTCGGTAATTGCACCTCGATCAGATCAGAAAACTGCATACTGAAATAGGGTCCTTGGAACCGAGGCGAGAGACGGAGACTAGAGGTGAACACGCACGCATCACATACGCGAGGAGGTATTTATAATTTTTTTTATCTTTATGGTAGGTTCTATCATCTTGATTTAAACCATATTTCACCAAAAGCTCAAATGTAATCCCCCCAGGTAACCCAGCGGACCTAAAAACCCAAAATCTCAAGTCACTGAGTCCAAATAAAGCTCAGATAGCAAAGTTTAAAATATCCAATTGAATAAAGTGGGAGAAAGATCAAAACTCAAAATAAACCTAATAAACCATACCTTTCGCTTTATAACTCGAATCAAACAATATATTAAACTACCCAGAAATCTTGACACGTACCCAGCAAACATGGTAGAATCATCCACTTGAGCCACCACTTGATTAGTAAATCACCCTAGCCACACCATTAAGTAAAACATTATTAATAATAATCAATCTTTATGCACCAAATGCCAACCAAATGCTGAAAAAACACATTGTTTATTAACATTATAAATTGTTCAATAATGTTTTTATAATTGAGTATTGTTTTAATATATATACCTTTTGTCTTTTCTCAAGACGTTATCAGAAGTGTCCTAAAGCCAAGAGTGATACATATGACCAAGAATCAAACGGTGTTCATACGCATACCTCTAAGAATGCTTCTCCCTTCGTTTCTTCTCTATGGAAAATTTATAAGCTTACTGAAACACTATTAGTTTGCCTCTGGTCGTGTTCACTTGCAAAAAAGAATAAAGATAATAAACAAATAGAAAAAATACCTGACTGATACAAAAGAAACAAACAAAAGTCCAGTTACAATATCCCATTTGCTTTCAAGAAAGATAAAAAATAGATGAAGGATTCATATCCAAGTGATAACTCAACTAAAGGATTTACTTTAAAGAAAGCAAAACACCTATTGCAAAAAAAAAGGTAGAATCTTTTAATTAACATAGATCTAAACTGAAAACCTAAATTCCAAACCTTTTATTTCCAAACCCTTTTAATTCTAACCGAATTAAACATCTTGAACAACAAAAAAAAATGGAAGATTTACAATAATGATTGACTTCAAAATTTAAATTTAAAATAATAATTGACTTCAAAATTTAAAATTTAAATTCTGAAAATCAAATCACTAACATTCAATCCCGTAATAAGCAAACTTATTAGAAAAGTCTAACCTTGCCAAGCAAAATTGCTCCACCATTTATTTATAGAAAGAGATACCTTAATTTAGGAAACCATATAATACTAAAATTTAAGGAAATAACGAAATCTTTGATGGATTATAATTAATACATATTAAAACAGTACAAAATTTATTAGAAACAACCCAAATATTCAAATTTTAAAAAAAATATCATAGTTAGATTTGCAAAAAAAAAATACAAAATTATACACATCAGCATAAACAATGAAACCTAAAATTATACAGAATCAAAAAACACAAAAACAACGATAAAATTATACTCACCTCTTGCTCTTCGAGAAAGATTCAGACTTCTGCAGTTGAAAAAAATTTAGGGTTTATCATTAAAAAATAAAAACCAAATAGTAGAAATCAGTATGAACATCACTTTTGAAGACATCAAATAATAGATCCATTCATAAACATTATAATCGGACAAAGTTAAATAATCATCAACAACACAAAAAATACATACAAATGATCAAAAAATATTGCGATTAAAGATTTAAAATACATAACAATCTGATCTTGATTATATACCTGCAGAATAAGTGGAATGATCTACAAAAAAAAAATAATGCAAATCAGCCGAAAGGGTTTTGAACAAAAAAACTATCCTAAACGATCGAACAAAATCACATACAGAGTATTTCTGTTAGATGATGTAGTTTACCTTAGATTTGTAAAGGCTTCTTGGTTGAAAATTATGATCGGAGAAGTTAGGTAGAAGAGAGAGAAGAGAGAGAAGAGAGATAAAGATGTTGTCCGTGTGATGAATATTATGAACAATAATTCAATCAAAACTATATATATGATCCATATTAAAGTTGGGTTATTTGAGAAACCCGGAAATACCCACCCAAGCAATCCGGATCCCGCGTGGAATTTAGATTTTGGTTTGTGTTTTGTCAAAATTGGTATGTTTACAAAGAAATTACATGAATTCCCTCTCAAAATCAACCTCCACTAAACCAATGGATGCCACATAAGCAAAATGACTCTACCATTCAAAGACAAATGGCCCAAATCTTCTCATTTATTAATATATATATAGATTATAGTTAAAAATTGTTTAAAACGAGTTAGATGCTAACCCGCGCGTTGCAGCGAGTTGTATATATATAATGTCTTTAGTATGAATATATGAGACGTAAAAAAATGTTAAGTGTATGCAATTTAATTTCTTATTTGCTAACTTAAAACTAAGGGTAAATTACTTTTTGAGTCCCTGTGTTTTATGGGTTTTAACTAGTTGAGTCCAAAAGCAAAAAGTTTAACGACCTGAGTCCCTATAAGCATTTTCTTTAACCATTTGAGTCCAAATTTCTAACTCAGTTAGATAATCTCAGTTAACTTTTTTTAAAATGACCAAAACACCATTTTATATTAAAAAAACTTATTTTCTCTTATTATTATAATTACATATACATACAAACACAAACACAAACACAGAACAATGTGCATCTCTCTTCCTCATCCCTCTCTCTCTCTTCCTGATCTCTCTCACAACCACCACCGCCACCATCACCGTGGTTTCAATCGAGCTGAAAATACCAGCATTTTTTCAATCGAGTGTAGCACTACATATTGCAAAGCACCACCAGTCAACCATATACATCAAGAACACACCAAAATATTCAAACCCACAAGATCCAAAACACCAAATAGTTTCCACTTTTTAGTTTAAGAATCAAATAGCTGCTGAAAAGACAGAATATCCGAGCTGAACTGCATCCGTTCACCCTTATCACAATTAATCGATTTCGATACATTCTGAATCAATATCCCACCCGGGATCACAATATCTCTAACCTGTTCATCATCTATCCCAATCAACCTCGACTCGGGTGACTTCCCTTTACAATATTTCAATCTCAAATCCTCCGTAAGATCATACCCCAACCCAATCGCCCTGATCGCTTCCTCTGCGGCCGCCATCATCTAAAAGGTTGAGACCGGGGCAGCGAGTCAATGGTAAATATCGTATGTATTCCTTGAATTGGTGTATTATAGAAGTTAGGGTTTATAAGCAGTTGATTTGGGGTTAGGGATGAATAAATAAAATTCGAAGCCAAGTTGATTTGGTGGTCAGATTTGAATGATGGTGGGTGGGATGGTGAAGGGTGCGGCGGTGGTGATGAGATCTGGTGGATGATGGTGACGGTCTGAGGCAGTTTCAGGTTTAGTGATGGTGGCCAGTTGTTGGAATCTTCATCTGTGCATCGTGCGCTTCCAATCTACTGGTGGTTGTTCGGCCTCTGATGTAATGGTGATGCAGTGAAGTCGGATTGTTGGAGGTGGTGCGGCGGTGGTGATGGTAGTGCGACGGTGGTGCAGTGGAGGTGTGGTGGTGAAGGGTGGTAGGATGTGCAGAGAAAGAGAGTGTGCAGTGGGAGTGTGAAATGTGTATATAATTAGTTTTATATATAAAATTAAAATATTTATGCATTAAAGACTTGTGTTTTATACTCTTATGCATATAAGACTTGTACTTTGTATGTAAATGACCAAATTACCCTTGTAGTTAACAAACTTGGTAGATGGAGTTAGAAATTTGGACTCAAATGGTTAAAGAAATTGCTTATAGGGACTCAGGTCGTTAAACTTTTTGTTTTTGGACTCAACTAGTTAAAACTCATAAAACACAGGGACTTAAAAAGTAATTTACCCTAAAACTAATTAGGCTTTAGGGTTAGTTGGATATGAATAAGTGAAAGTTTGCCTACTTAGAGGTATATTTCATGTGTGGGCCGTTTTCTGTTTTCTTGTATATTGAATCTTCTTCGTCATTATGTTAAATGTTGTTTCTTTAGATCAATGAAAATGAAATAAGATATAAAACAAACAACTAATCAATTAGCTTTATATTGTAAACCCTACTCTTGTTAGTTTTTAAAAATTACTTTTTAATAGTCCATCATGATCATTTTTTGGGTAATTATAGTTAAAAATTGTTTAAAATATATTATTATTATTATAATGGTTATTTTTAGTTTTATTTTTACCAATCAATTATTATAATGGTTATTTTTAGATTTATTTTTACTAATCAACCGGTCACTAAAAATCTTATCGTGGAATTACTGAATAAGTTACACCTGATAATTCAAGAATCAAGTAATTAGGGATCACTAACTTGTATTATTTAAATCAAATTCGATTCAAGAATTGAGTTGTACGTATTATGACGGTGAGAAAGATGAGTGGTAACTAGTGTTGTTCCAATCTTTTTAGAGGTCTAAGACGAAATGAAATTTTGGGGCCCTTTTTTCGTTTATGATTATCATAAACAGTACTCTTTTATCCGTGTTTGAAATCTAGCAAAAATCTAACACAACTATAAACACGGAGTGGTTTACTTGTATAAAAGAATAAATTTGCACTAATATTAATAGTTAACATATAAATTTTCTTTTAATTTGAGACCCTATGCCCAAACCTGGGTTATTTATACTATAGGTAGGGGTGTGCACGGTTCGGTTCGGTTCGGTTATTAGCATTATCCGTAACCGTAACCGAAGTCATCGGTTAATCGGTTCGGTTAATTCGGTTAATTTGTCGGTTTTCGGTTCGGTTCGGTTAATTTTCGGTTAATAACCAATTCAAACAAGGGCTAAATTTTTTGCTTAGAAATACATGAAATAGATGTATAAATACATGAAATGGATGTATAAATAAATAAATTAAAGGTATAAATGCCTGAATAGATATTTAAATACATAAAATGGAGGTATAAATAAATGAAATGAATGTATAAATAAATCAAACGAAGGCATAAATAAATGAAATAGAGGTATTATTACATGAAATGAAAGTATAAAACATGAAATAGAGGTATAAAAGCTAGAAATATATAAAAAAATAAATGATTCGGTTCGGTTCGGTTAATTTCGGTTAACCGATGGTAAAAAAAATATATCCGTTAACCGACTTTCGGTTATTTCGGTTTCGGTTAATTTCGGTTCGGTTTTGTCGGTTTTCGGTTCGGTTTCGGTTAACGGTTCGGTTATTGCACACCCCTAACTATAGGTCTCACCCTGATGGTAATAGTAGTTTGATTTCTTAATTATTGTGAAATTCAGGGGGCTATTGGGCCGACTGAGCCAGGTTACGTCCGAGGCCCAAGTTTTCAGAGGGACCGAAAAGTTATTTATAAGTTTATATTATATTATATATATAATATAAGGCTAAAAAAACCTATTTACCTATCAAATTCTTCAACGGGGTCAGATTTGTTGAAAGTACAAAATTTGAATCCACTAAAAAGTTAATTATTCGCTAAGTTGTGGTTTTTGAAAATATATTTGATAGGTTTATATTATTATAGGGAGGGACCCAATTTTCAAGTCTCGTACAAGACCCAATTTTTTTTTATCATTCTTGGGAACAAACCCGATGGAATTACCCTTCGCCAAACGAGCCCTACCGTGTTTTATATAAAAAAAATAAAAAAAAATAAAAAAAACCCACCTTCATTAAATCGGTAAACACGTCCTTTTTTTGTAAATGTTTATTTGGGTTCCCAGAAAATACATATTTCATTATTACTAACTTCCCACTATTGTGTATTGTTTATTAAGTCTACGTTTTTTTAACGGTAAATTTGGATCATTGACAGACTACTGGAGTATCATCATGCCATCAGCGGAACCATTCGATCATATC
Source organism: Helianthus tuberosus (assembly GCA_030545235.1). Classification (NCBI taxonomy): domain Eukaryota; kingdom Viridiplantae; phylum Streptophyta; class Magnoliopsida; order Asterales; family Asteraceae; genus Helianthus; species Helianthus tuberosus. The sequence goes on from CM060436.1 coordinate 32,327,154, forward strand.
CATCTTCACTACACATAATATATATACATCAATTCAAAAGAAAACCAATAAATATGAGAAAAAAAAAAACCTTGTAAAAATCAAACCAAGAACTTATGGAGAAACGAAATTTTAGACTAAAGCACTTTCCATATTTGGAAATAGGAATATAGAAAAACGAAAAAGTTTTTCCACTTTTACCATGATATCCATGGCATGTTCGTGTTTCATGAAAGGGAACAAACGTCTCTCTAAAACATGCTAAAATGAACTATGAAAATGTTTCAAATTTACTTCATCATGATTAATTCCAAATTTCGATCAAACTATGAAAATAAAATTATGAGACAATATTGGAATATTCATGACTTAAAACTATTATCTATGATTATTTTTAAACTACGAGTCTATGGCCATATTTTATGAGGAAAGTATACGAATGGTCCCTATGATTTTTCAATATTTTTGATTTAGTCTTTTAACTTTTTAAAAGTACACGGGTGATCTTTGTGGGTTGCAATTTGTAAAACGTTTAGTCCTTAACCAACAAATCTAAAGGTTTTGGCATGTACAAATTAGAGACTAGTTGCGTTAAAAAGTGCAAACCACCAGAACCAAACATGTACTTTTGGAAAAGCTGGGGATTAAATGCGTTACAAAGAGCAAACCATAAGAACTATTTGTGTACTTTTAGAAACTTATGAACAAAATCTAAAATTTTGGTAGACAACATACCATCCATGTATTTTATTCACATTTTTATTAGAAATCCCAATCGAATCAAAATCGATTCCTAAGCTACTTAAAATCAACTAACTAATACCAAAATCGCATTATGGATTCCTAAGCTACTTTAAACCAACTAACCAAAACCTAAATTGAATCAAACTTATCATAAGTTGAAATTATGATACCATTACGTAGATATCAACGTCATAAATAGAAGCGTTTTCACATAAAAATAAGTTAACACGTATACGCTTATTTACTTACTAGAAATCTTTCATACAAATCTACACAGTCCGCACATAATGTTGAAATTATGATACCATATTCAATGGCAATTAAGCTAAAGAAGAAATTACATAAAAAACACTAAAATACAACCATAGACATTCTTCATCTAATCTCTAAACCACTAGAGGACCTGAAGCCTTTGACTTTTAAGACTATCAATCTTTGACTTTTAGACATTTTGATTTTGACTTTTAGATCATCTTACTTCAAGATTCCAAAATGTGATTCAAATCTTTCTTCCCAGAATGTTGCTTGAATATCCACTTCCACACCTTACTATGCCCTTTACTCCCCTTCTTAATCCCCCTCTCATTCACTGTAATCCTACATGATGATGATGATAATCCGCCACCACCAACACCACCACCAAAACCACCAACCTCTAATGGGCTTTTGAAAACAGGGTACTCTGTTTTATTAAAAACAGAGTACTCTGTTTTCGACCGATCGGATAAATCAAGTTTCAAATCAATAAAACTCGAATCATCATGAATTCGACTAAATTCGCTCTCTTTCGCCGAAAACCCATGTTCAAAATCCATCAATCCACCTCTAAATCCACTCTTCCTGGGCTCAGACTCATTAAAATCCGATATTTTCGCACTCGAAAACGCCATATCACTAACACTCCCCCCTTCATGATCAAACCCCCCACCCCTAAAACTACACAAAGACCTTGATCTACACACATCCATCCCACAGTCATTCACCCAAATCTCACTGTTTCTCTCTCTACACTCCTCTTTCTCTCTCCTCTTCTTGAAAAGCTTCCCAATCCTCCAAAACCCATTACTCTTTTTCAACTCAACAACACAACTATTACTCCTTTTTAACATAACAACATCCTCTGTTTCCTTCTTGCTCTGTTTCTTGAAATCAAAGAGTGATCTTTGGTCATCATTTTCAATCAAGAATGAGATTCTACCAACACTTCCAACATCAACAGTGCAAGAAGAGTTTCTGTAGGAGGAAACATCAGAGCAAGAACATGAAGAAAGCCTCTGTTCTCCACAATCTGAACAGACAAGCTTCATGAGCCTGTCTTTAAGGCAATATGCACATATTCCAACAGGGGATGAAGATGGGTGTTTTTTACATGATGAGTAGTAAAAGTTGTAATCTTGGTAGAAGTTTGTGTACTCTGTTTCTGATTCAACAGATTTGCCTCTTTCCTTCATGGGTGGTGGTTGTTTGTTTGCTGTTTTTACTCAAGATTTTGAGTCTTTTTTGGATGTTGAATTTGGGTTTTTAAAGAGATGAAAATCACCAATTTTATAAAAGATTTTATGGGAAGATGAGATGATATGAATGTTGGGTTAATAGGTTGACAATATATGTAGAGGGTGAGTTATCAAGAATGGAAGATACTATGGATGTTGACTTGTGAGGGGGGGTAAAAGTCACCTTATAGTGTGTGTATGGGGGGGGGGGGGGGGGGGGGGGGGGGTAGGGGTCATGTATTCTGAAAGAGGAAGGCATGGAAGGAGAAATCAAGAAAACTTGAACTTTTAAGTTATGGGAATGGCACTATTTTTTCTGCAGGCATTATTGCACATTGGTGAAAAGTGATGTGATAGCAAGAGTGAAAAAATGAAACAAGTAATTGCATTGGTGATAATCAATGATACAATTTTAAATACTATACCCAAAAAGTATTAATACTAGTTAGATGTGAATTTATTAGGTTGTGTACAACTTAAACTTGTCTTATTTGACTTGCTAACCGTTTAATTAAAAGAAAAATCACATAAATAGTCGATGAAAAATACACCGAATATCAATAGACTTGTTCTTATAAATTTATCAGTTTGATCATTACAACTGACTTTTTTTTAACGGCAAGAAAAGACGTGACAATCACCATGACACCGGACGCTATGGTCAAGGTCGACTACTCGACCGTCGCCAACACGTTGACTCTCCCAGATGCGCGGAAACCCGACCTCCACCCGCCCACGCCAATGGAATAATCGGTAGAACCTCGTCTCCCATCCAAGACGAACCGGCACCACCCGTATTCGCCCTTCACCTGGATGCCGCAGAAGACAATGAGGAGAGTGAGAGTCGAACATGGGTCACAAGGAACACCAAGTCTTTCCCCAACTACTCCACCACTACCTCATTTACGATCATTACAACCGACAAATAAATGTAATTAAAGAATGAATGTGTCACGTGTATCATTGTCATCTTTACACAAAATTTGGTCAGATTTGCACCAATTATGAGATGTGTCAATGTATTATTAGGGCACTCGGTGTGGGGTTGTACAAGCCTGGCGACGCCCCCAAACATCATTTCGGGTGGCTCGTCAGCGTCCTAAACGTCAGGGGTGGGACAATTGGGACGGGAGGTAAAGGACAAAAGTTTGTTCATCTTCTTCTCACACACACATATACATACAACATATACATATATGTTTTAGGCTTATCCCTCATTTCGTTAGGTCCATCCTCTTTACCCCATCCTCACACCTATCCTACGTGACGTTGATGGAGAGGCCCATCCTCTATCAACTATACCAAATAGCCTAGTTGTTAGCCTAATTAGCACGAAAGTAACAACACAAGTGACCATGAATTGCGTGAATAATGACATAAGTCAACGTGCTATTGCATGTCAATCCAATTGGTGTGAAGTAGTATACTTTTTGTATCACAGTACAACTAACACCAATTTACCAATATATTTTTAATAATTGCTAGATTCTTACAAAGATTCTAGCCGACTGTATAAAATTTTATAGTCGTTGGAATCTTCATGTATCGTCACACACTTTCGCCGAGATCTATTGTTCCATCTATGTGCGGCCTATTTCGCAGCTTTCTACACACCACGCCCGCCACAATTTAGTTAATCGAGTTGTTTTGACACGACTAGGCCTCTTTCGCCGCTAAAACGACCAACACATGCCGCCACTAATAAGTGAGTATCTTTGTTATTGAAAAAAACATGAAGCATTTATTTATTTCTATAGTATTTTAACTTATGATTTGATATTAGATGGTAGTCATCAATAATTAAAAGGCTCAAACTATCCAGACACCTTATCTGCCTATTTAGACACCCTTTGCCTCGTATAGGCCTCGTATAGGCCTATACGAGGCGTATAGGGTTACATCAAAATCAGTGACTGACTCATGTCACTTCTGGTTTGACTGCTTCAATACGCCTCGTATAGGCCTATACTGGGCGTATAGGACCCTTCGTATAGGCCTCATATATGACCATTTGCCCCTTATATGCCTCGTATAGGCCTATACTGGGCGTCTTGAAGAGTTTTTTTTTTTTTTTTTTTTAACAAACATTTTATACAATATTAATCGTTTTAGCAAACTTTTATACAAAAACAAGTTTTTTTATTTTAAATAATTAATATTAGGACCCCTCGTTGGTTTTTTTTGATAGGTTTATTTTTTATAAAAATATTTTACCGAATGTAATATTTCTACGATCGAATATTTTTAAAGGCCGATCTTGAAAACGGTAAAATATTTTTATAAAAAAATAAAACTTTTCTTAAAAAACAACTCAAATTACCCCACCAAAACACCCATTTTTACTCAAAAACATCACCCTCCAAAAACAATCAAATTACCATACCAAAACATCCATTTTTCAACTCAAAAAAAAAAAAAACCAACGAGGGGTCCTAATATTAATTATTTAAAATAAAAAAACTTGTTTTTGTATAAAAGTTTGCTAAAACGATTAATATTGTATAAAATGTTTGTTAAAAAAAACCCTTATATACGCTTAGTATAGGCCTATACTAGGCATATAAGAGAGGCAAAAAAAGACCAATTTACCCCCAGTATAGGCCTAAATCAGGGGCTAAATGGTCTTTTTTCGCCTAGACGCCCAGTATAGGCCTATACGAGGCGTATACGAGGCAAATAAGACAAAATATGACATCATCAGAGATTCTCTTGGAAATTGAAAAGGCTATACGCCTCGTATAGGTCTATACGAGGCGTCTTGAAGGGTGTCCAAATAGGCAATAAGGTGTGTAAATATGTAGATTGAAAAAGGGTTTCGTTTACAATAACGTTATGTATGGAAAAGACATTTCATGTGATGGGAAAAGGGATTTTGGTCGAGTGTAGTGATAATAATGTGTGTAACTTGTGGTTGATACGATACTGCCGGCCACTCTCGAATGATTCGAATTTTGGGCCCAAATAATTGACACCCATAAAAGCTAAAAGTAAAATCTTTTGTGCATGCTCGTCCATATCACTCGATATTATGTTTGTTTCTTGGTGTTGTACATTATGCAATAACCATAGTACATTTGGTAAAAATGTTTTGACTTTTGATTTTTTTTTAAAGGTGTGAATTATTCGTGAATGTCTGGAGATCTGGCATACGTTGGCTTAACCTGGTCCGCGCTAAAGAGCCCCATCGCACAATAGATCCCCAATTTAAACCCCTCAATGAGAAACCCCTATCACCCAGACTCGAACTTGAGACCTGAAGAGGAGAACTCATTCGGGCCCACCATAAGTGGAACATAAAGTGTATAATCTTTATGATAAAAAATAAAAGTTGTGTTTTTTCATATAGCATAATGTTGGATATCTTTTTCTTTTAGAAAATACTAATACAAAATACAATTATCTTCTACTCATAGACAAATTCTTATATAAAATATAAGGTTAGTTTAACCCTTTTATAATATTCAAATAAAAGCATAATCTTTCTAGTTTTCTTGGTTGATCTCCGGTCTTGAATTTGATTTGTTAATTTTGCATGGATCTTTCATCTAGTTCTCGACTTTTATTTGACTTTATGATACAAAAAAGTTAACTCTTCATAATTAAATGAATACTAGTATTTGAGACCCTGCTTTCGGCGAGGACGTAAAACAGTGAAAAGAATAACCTCAAATGTTTCATCGAAGTTCAAGACATCGGCTCCAGTGCAAAGGATGTTGGATAAATGGAACATTAGTGGGGATGCGGTTTTTGCTAGTATAATCAGACTGATTCTATGTTTAGATAGTTGTGTTTCGTTGGTTTCCTAGTTTTGGTAGGCTAGTGGTTGGTTTGTTAAGCGATGTTTTTTGTTGGTTTTGGTTTACATAATTGGGGCATGTCCTAATTATGATCTAGTGTGGAACACTTCCACGCTACATGTTCTTCTCTGGTTGTGAATATATATAAAATCACCGAGGTAACCCTTTACCAAAAAAAAAACTTGTATGAGAAACGGTTGTTGATAACATACGTAACTTTATTCGAAACTTTATATAACCGTCGCAAACCGTTACGTTATGGCAATGTCGTTGATAATATTTGAAACCTTATAAAAAAGAACCAAACCTTTAGAAAATTCATGTCGCTATATCGATAAAATAAACATTTTGAAATGAAAAAAAATACATAAATAAAATTAGCTTGTTAAGTAAAGTTTGTCAATATTCATGACATAAAATTTGTTAGTCAAGTAAAGTTTGTAAATATTCATGACTTTTTAAGAGTGTGTTGCATAATATGCTAAGGAAATTAGTAAAATATGTTAAGGAAAGGTGTAAAGAAACATGAGAGAGAATAGAATAACAGAAACAAAGAGAAGAGAGTGAAAAAGGTGAACACAGGAAATTTAAAAGTGTTTTAGTGAGGGTGAGAAAATCTGTAAATTAATATAGGAGAAATATAACTATTAATTATTAGGGTGGAGATATGATAGAAAGTTTATTTGGCTAAGAACGCTAGAAAGTGATCTTGACCATCCATTTAGTTAATCAAGGGCTAAGATTAAATGATGGAAATTAAAGGAAAGAAAAGAGGCGCGTGAGTTTGTTTAGGGGTATTCTAGTCAATATAAGCCAATAGTTTCCCTTTCCTCTAATTTTCCCCCATTTTTTAAACGTTAATAACTCTTTCATACGACATTATTTTTTTATAAAAATTGCACCAAAAAAACGAGCGTTTTTTATCTTTAAAACGAGTATACTATTGCTATATTTTTTATTTTTTTGAAAACCCAGTTGCGTAAAACGCAATGGAAAAAACCCAGTTGCGTAAAACGCAATTGTAACACCCCAAAAATGTTTATCATGAAAATAAGTTAAAATACTAAAAAAACTTAACTTAGTTAGTTAAAAAGGAAAATATGTTGTAAATATTAGTTAAGTGATGGAAAATGGCCCTAATTAAAAGAAATGTAAAAACTAGAAGGGCTAGATGTGGATGATACTAAAATAGGGGTATTAGAAGGTGGAAACCCAAAACACACACATCTGTGCGTGTCTGGGGTCGAACAAGCAGGGGGAAACAAGGGTGAAACCCTTGTTTACTAAATTCAATCAATTGGATAGGAGATTTGAAGATAATCAACTGCATGAACTCGAATTTACACTCATCTAAATTCAATTATTGAAGTGGTAAGTTTAATTTTCTGAAATCATGATTTGTAGAATGAGGGGTTCAACCAATCTCGGATTTTTATGTCTAAATGTGAGAAATCTGAGTTAGGGTTACCTTCAAGGACAAGAATCATGTTGATTTTAGGTTATTTGAAAGATTTTGGTAAAAACCCACTTTGTGAAATTATGGTATGAATAGGATGATCAAAGTAGCTATAATCATGTGGAATCTTATGATGATGTAGTAATGCTTGAATCTTAGAAGATTTATGTAGGATAAAAGAAGGTTATGAACATGGATTGATTGTTGATGAATTATAAGATAAACTAGTAGGAATTCATGCTTTGTATACTTGTACACAATGCTAGTAAATATGATGCCCACCAAGTGTTTGATGAAATGCTTAAAAGAATAATATGTATAATTTGGAAGGTGAATGAATGAGATTTAGTTGTACTAAATAAACGAATGAATGTGTTATTATAGGCGCGAAAGAAGAAGGTTCCAACACTAGGAAATTGGAAAGTTCACAAGATCGAGGTACGTTAGTGTACATCCTATTTCTATTATGATATTATATGCATAATAATCTCAATCAAATTGTGTTGTTATGTTAAATTGTGAGATTTGAATTCTATGATTTTTCGAAAGTAAAAGTAAGATCCGTCATAACGGATTGTGAGGAATGAAGAAGTTATGAAAGATAATGCATCATATCCGGTTCTTTAGTTGAACCCGGTATGGGAAGTTAAGTATGTAATGTATGAAAGTCTACTCGATCCGCCTTTCTCGGATTGGAGTATGATGTATGAATGTAAAGTATATGTTGTTCGTCATGAACAAATCGAATGGAAGTTATGTAATGTTACTAGTATCCGTTCATAGCGGGTATGTTAAGAAAAGCATGCTTAGTCTCTACTTTGAGGCAAGCATGCAATGAACCGTTTAACGGTTAGTAAAGTATTTGAATGATGTAATACCGCGAGATTGACGAATCGGTTTATTGTTTAAATGTGTTAGACTGTTAGTAATGAAATACTAAATTATTTGTTTATGTTGAATGTAGGTAAATCCTCACTTTAGGCGACTTGGAAATTTGGAGCGAGCTCATGCACACATTACGACCATCAAGCGCTTCCGTTATTTCGTATTAATGTTTTGGGTCAAAATGCTCGTTTTGTATAACTTGTTAGTCGTTGCACTTTTTAACACTTGATGTTATGGTTTTTTAGTCGTGTCTAGTCGAACGGGTTGTAGACTTATTTGTTTTGATGATGGTTAAAACAGGGATATGCTCGTCTTATGGACAGGTCATGCCCAAATTTTGTTAAAATTATGCATAAATGATATTAGTAATGTTGCCTTTTGAAATGAGAAAGATTTGTACATTTTAAAAGTTTATGTTTCTAACGTCTGTTGTATGTCATTTCTATTAGACGCAAATGCGGGCCTTACAAGTTGGTATCAAAGCCAAGGTTTGAGGGATTCGAGCATGTGATGTGATGCTTGAACTCAAACCGACGGCTCGTGCAAAAGTGTGCTCGCTCCAAGATCGCCAATGAGGTAATAATTTGAGTTTTTGGTTTAATACAAGTATGTATAGTGTGTTTACGATAAACATTTAAGTTAAGTATGTGGAGTAGTAATAATGGGAGATGAAACTGGGAGTTCCGGGAACCGTTTAACCGAAACCGGCCCGAAAAATGATTAAAATACCAAAAACGAGGTCAGCAGCGATTTCAGCAAACGGGAGGCCGTCGCCGACGGGCCTCTGGCCGTCGCCGACGCTCTCTAACCGACTGCCGACGGGCAAAAGTGGCCGACGCCACATTTTAGAACCCGTCGCCGACGGGTGTGAAGCCGTCGCCGACGGCTAGCGGAAATCAAATCAGCTGAGAATTTTTGTTTTGTTTTGATTTTCTTATTTTGAGTTTCCAAACTGTCCGAAGGCCTATTGAATGTTCGTATAGGGTCTATATAAGGCCTAGTAAGATACATGTAACCACGATTAGTGGTTACGATAGAAAGAAATTTATAAATTCGAAGGTAATGTGTCGAATGACACGAATGAATGATGAAAGTTTAAAAGGCGAGTAAAGTTTAAATTGTAAGAATGTGAATGAAGTAAATACAGACTAATGAACTATGATGTATTGAAAGCTTATGATTCGTATTAAACGCAAAATATGATGTTGCGTAAAGGCAGTCCGCCAAAACTTCCATATTTTTCATAATTAGTTATATACACTTCTCGAAGGCCTCATTCGCGGTCCCGTTGAGTCTTAATGAGGCAAATTAAGCTATGTACGGATAAAATAAATGATAGTATCGGGATAAAATTTCTAAAAGTCGAATGTAACATATGAAATTGCATGAAATGAATGACGAATGTATAAAGTGGAGTTGGAAACGTATGATAATGAATAATGAAGGAAGTAAATATAGACTAAAGTATTTGGATATTGTAACGTCCGTATTTGCGTCTAGAAGAAATGACATCCAAAAGACGCTAGAAACATAAACTTTTAAAATGTACAACTCTTTCGCAATTTAAAGGGTAAAAACGCTAATACCATTAACACATGATTTTAACAAAATTTGGGCATGACCCGTCCGTAGGACGAGTCTATCCCTATATTAACCATCAATAAACAAACAAGTTTACGACCCGTTCGACTAGACACTACTAAAAACCATACACCAAGTATTAACAAGTGTAACTACTAAAAATTTTATACAAAAACAAGAACTTGACCCAAAACATTAATACATAATAGCGGAAGCGTTTGGTAACCATCAAGTGTGCATATGCTCGCTCCAAATTGCCAAGTCGCCTAAATTGAGGATTTACCTACATTCAACAACAAAGCTTTTAAGAGTTAGTCATAATATCTATTTCGTTTACAATACTAACATTTTAGTTCCATTCGCTTACATATTTTCATTTCTTTTACGCATTCGATTACCCCTTTTAAATGGGTAATGGCATATACTCTCATAATGAGATTCAAGCATACCACTTACGACTCGGTAACATCGGGTTAATAGCTTACAACATAATTCTTTCGTTCTATCCGTATAACAGATTGAACTTCATACATTCTTTATTGCATTCATGACCACCCGTCATAAACGGATGGTACCATATTCTTACTCGACATGGTTCGACTCGAACCGGTCGACTTGCATAGCTTAATGTAACCTTCGTTAGCATAACCAAATCCGCAAGGGATTTGTTATCTACTTACTAATCATCATAATCATTGTAGCAAGAGTTGTTTTTCATAATATAGACAAAATTTAAATAAGGTTTTGTATGCAACGGAACATACCTCGACCTTGCGCTCCTTCCGTTTTCTTGGTGCTTGTACCTTCTTCCTTTACGCCTACATTACAACATTTATTCATTCATTTAGTTTTCTCAATTCATTCTACCATTTTTCCATGTTACATACACATTCAATCTTTTAAGCATTTCATCAAATACTTGGTAGGCATCATAATTAATGTACAAGATACAAGTTTACAAAGCATATCTCTACTAGTTCATGATCACACAACAATCACATTTATTCGAGTTTACATAACTAATTCATCCTACATCAATTTCATTCATCATTTATGTGTCACAACAAGCTTACACACCAAACTTTCTAGTTATATGATTTCATTCAACCATCCTACTCTTACATACTTCTTAACAAGTGGGTTTTTACATAATCACATCAAGCCATTAAAATTAAACATGATTTCTGCCTTATTTCACCATCTTAACCCTAATTTAAACAAAACCTCTCATAAACTCATGATTAAGTTGAAACCCACTTTTCTAAAATTCATAAAATCAGAAAATTTAACTTACCGCTTTACTAGTGTGTGTTTGGATGATCGAATTTTGTATCATGCAATCAATTATCCTTGGAATCCTTAATCAATTTGCTGAATTTAGCAAGAACTAGGGTTCTTCCTTGTTTCCCCTGTGTAGTTCGATCCCAGTGAACACCAGAAGGGTGTTTTTGGGGCTTTTATTTCTTTTAACACTCATAATTCACAATTATCCAAGTTTACCCCTCATAGAAACTTATCTCTTCAATTAAACACTCCCCATCCTTTAACTAGCTTTTGTAACATCTTTTTTTTTTTTACTAACTAAGTTAATTCTTTTAATTATTTAAACTTAGTTTCATGTTATCCTGTTTTTGGGGTGTTACAAATCTACCCCCTTAAAGGAGGTTTCGTCCCCGAAACCTTTCTCATTCCAACTAGACCAATTCTACTCTTAATTTTTCCATTTATTAATTCACAACGCTTACTACACCATAAATGCATTCGGGATCTTGGCAAAAGTTTCATTTTATAATGCTAGTTCCTAGCATACATCATCACTAGCACTTTGTTCATTGAAATTTATTCCAATGTATACTATTGGTCGTACAAGCCTATGTTTACAGCTTGTTTCTATCTTTCTAGATAAGCGTAACATATTCATACATTTGCTAATATAAATATATCGATTTATTTTATTCCGCACATGAATCATGCACGACATAATTCATTATTGTAATTATGAGTAACCCTATCATTCCATTACTAACGTTCTTCCGATTACTTTCTTGCTCATATGAGGGCTTAGCACAACATTATACGTATACTATAGACATTTAATGACTTAGTGGTACTAATACAAAGCTTCCCACTTCCCAATTACTTTTTCATACTTAATACGAGTATAAGGCATCATTCTACGGTTACCACCGTCACTTGAATTAATTACAAGTTTGAGTTTAGCCTTAAATTTAATCCTGCGCACACTTTATTATTAGCTCTTTGCATGAACTACTTATGATAACAACTAGGTATGTTGTGTACGAGCACCATACTAGTGTTTAACCAATTCAGCTCAAACTTTCATTTAAGGCCTTTAATTCTCCCTCTTAATGTCATTCATACCTTCTCACGCTGATCATTACAGGTCGATCATTGTATAGCATACCTTAATTATTCTACCATTCATTTTGTTCACACTTACAAATAAATCTACGGATTCTTAATCATTAACTAAGAATTAAACATTTTACTAACCTCGCTTTCAATGTATAAGTCGGTTATCCGTGTGCCGGATCGATCCGCTTCTTTATATGTACCTTCCGTACCAGAATGGGTCTCATTTATTCATGAAATATGCTCTCACTCGTGGGCATCCTTCCACTAGCTTCAATACTATCATTTCACTAAGAATTCCATCATATTTATCTATAAATAAATAATTAGCACATAACCTTTCATAATTGTGTCCTACAGGGTGTTTGTTCGCCTAATGTATCTTTCAAAATTTTCTTACGTACATGCTAAACATATCATACATTCCATTTCTTACATACAATCCTTTCTTTTATTGGTTATTTCTCCAACTTTCGCTGTTTGACCTTTCAAGGTCAGACTAACACCCCCTCACCTATTATGGTTGCATCGAGGTACACGTTCGTACCATATACTTGCATAATTACAAGGACTTCATTTATTTCGTTTGACTTTTCAGAAGTCTAATTGTAAATGCATTCTTACATATGGGTATCAGTTATCCTATTCTGACACATCATTCTCTAGTCGAGCCCTAAGCTCCTATTAAAAATATAATCTTTTTATACGTACCTGGTGCGGGTCAAAACCCTTGACTCGTTATTTATATTTTTGCGACGGTTATTGCTTTCCAAACCGTGACAAAGCATGCCCGTACATTATGCTCACCTATAAGTAATAAACTTGACAAACCGAACATTAAATACCGGGTTCAAATGGCGATCGCCATTTGACTCGTATAACTTATTTGAGTTTGGTACTTAGTTTTTATTCTCACTTGTTTAATCCGTCTTCACTTACGGATTCGAACTTTTAATTTATTACTTTTCATTTTTACTGGTTTGAATCCATTTCTCATATTCTAACATTTTCATCCGTACCTTACGTTCTTCTGTCGTATCATTTACCATGTCATTTCTTATGATATATTTTCGTATTAATCTTCTACATTCAACTTCAAGTGTTGGGTCCTAGCACTAATTCCATGTCCTAATTCATGTAGCGCGTCTCTACGCGACACTCTACATCCTATTTCTAGTGGTGTTCCCACCATTCTTTCTTAAGTTCGATTCACGTTCAATCGTAAGCTTAAACTTTTCATTCTTATCTTTCTTTCTTACATTGATCCAATCCTTTAAGAATCGTTAGACCCCTTTTTGCTAGCTTAACCGGACATAAGTGAGATGATTCTCGTGTTTTTCTCGAGCTTCGGTCAATTCGTGACCATCTCTTAATATATCATTTCCATTTGTTCGTTCACCGTATTTGGTGTTAATTCACCTACGTTTCTCTAGCATGTCTCTTACTAATGAGTATCCTACATTACACGTTGCATTTCTTACGTAATATTTCCAAAATTTGTAAAGAATTATTATTTACTGACTTTCTATGATTTGACCTTTTAAAGTTATTCACCACTTAGCACCTATTGTATATAAGTACCGTATCACGCGTTGTACTGTCTTCCAATTCAACATATTTACAAAATGTCTTTAGCTAATACCTCATCTAACATTCTCTCCATACCTTTCATTAATATTACCAAGTTCTCATTTCCGCCTTAAAACTTCCCAACTAGAATCTATGACCGGTCTACCCCTATAATGAGGTCTTACCGGTTTAACATAAGCCAACCATTTCAACCAAAACGTATCTTAACATTTCTCATTTATTTATACGTTTCACTTTAATTTTCGACTGTTCAAATACGCATACATCTTCATGTGGATAAATTCGAAGTGATGGCGAAATCACTTACCTTTAGCGTCCATGTTCATGCTTGCTTCATTGCTTCCTCTTACCCTGTTTGCCATCCATGCTTGAGTCAATTGACAAGATTCCCATCCTTACATATTATTACGTTCGTAACATCATTAGTTTATGTGAGCATACACATAACTATTCACATGTTAATTGACTTTCGTTAGTCAAATTTCGTATAAATGAGACATTTATTAATAGTTATCTCATTTCCAATCCATACATCTAAACTATCATCAAGCATAACATATAAATAATTGAATGCATAACGCATTAACTCTTTACTTTAACATTTGAGTCTAATGGCCGTTCTATATTATTCCTATACTGTTGACCTTTAGAAAGTCAACTGTCTTGCTTACACACTTTAAACTTTTGAACATGTATCCATCTAAATATGGTTGTCCATAATATTAATATCCTACGCATCATACTCGTATTGTATGATATATACAATTTACGTGATCCTCTAAACAATACGCATGTACATTCACATACACGTACTTTTACCTGCTAATGTTTCATTATTCTACAATTAGCAAATATCATTCAAGGTATCTATATATCATAATTCCAACATATCCTTTACTAATAAACTCATATGATTCACATTTAGCACATATTCGCCTCTTAACCATAACAAAACAAATCATTAAATACTCATAAGCATCACACCATTCATGTACAAGGTACAAATCTCTAATGCGTAATTCTATCAAAGCATACTTTCATCCAAATTTTCATACGAATTCTAACTCCACTTTATACATTCGTCATTCATTTCATGCCATTCCATATGTTACATTCGACTTTTATAAATTTTACTTTATCGCCGACGATCTTCATAACTTGACAAGAACATAAAACGGGCATTTATGAGAAGTACGGGAACTTAAATTGTAATTCACAAGCTTTCATTATAACACATAATTCACAAGCTTTCAATATAACACATACTTCAACCTTTGATTACAACATTTGTAATCATGCATTTCAGTTTTTTTTTTAATTCTCTACGCTTCATCATTTATTTCGTGTCGTTCTTTTTAACACCATTACATGCCTTTCATTATATCATAGTTCATTAGTCTGCATTTATTTAATTCACATTCTTACATTTCAAATTTTTTTTTTATCTTTTAAATTTCATAACTCTTATCTTGTCATTCGATTCATCACTTCCGACTCTTACGAATCCATTCTTATTGTAACCACTAATTCTGATTACATACATCTATTAGGCCTTATATGGACCTTGCATAGTCATTAATTAGGCTTTCGGATAATCCAGCAACTCAAAATGTGAAAAACAAAAAAAATATGGCGGACCAGTTTTGCACAACCCGTCGGCGACGGCTAATGGTCCGTCGGCGACGGGCCTCATAATGTGGCGTCGACCACTTGTTTCCGTCGGCAGACAGATAGGGCGTCGGCCCTGGAGGGGGTGGCGTCGGCGACGGGCACCCAGCCGTCGGCGACGGCCTGCCGTTTGTTAATCCGCTGCTGCTTCCATTTTAAGTGTTTTAACTCTTTTTCGGGTTCGTTTCCAGCCGTACGGTCCCTAGAACTCATCATTTTTTTTGCCCTCCATAATTACCCCTTCACATACTTAACTTAACTTTACAAGCATATTACACATACTTGCGTTTACCAAAAGCTTAAATTATTACCTCATTGGCGATCTTGGAGCGAGCACACTTTTTAACGAGCCGTCGGTTTGAGTTCAAGCATCACCTCATATGCTCGAATCCCTCAAACCTTGGCTCTGATACCAACTTGTAACGTCCGTATTTGCGTCTAGAAGAAATGACATCCAAAAGACGCTAGAAACATAAACTTTTAAAATGTACAACTCTTTCACAATTTAAAGGGTAAAAACGCTAATACCATTAACACATGATTTTAACAAAATTTGGGCATGACCCGTCCGTAGGACGAGTCTATCCCTGTATTAACCATCAATAAACAAACAAGTTTACGACCCGTTCGACTAGACACTACTAAAAACCATACACCAAGTATTAACAAGTGTAACTACTAAAAATTTTATACAAAAACAAGAACTTGACCCAAAACATTAATACATAATAGCGGAAGCGTTTGGTAACCATCAAGTGTGCATACGCTCGCTCCAAATTGCCAAGTCGCCTAAATTGAGGATTTACCTACATTCAACAACAAAGCTTTTAAGAGTTAGTCATAATATCTATTTCATTTACAATACTAACATTTTAGTTCCATTCGCTTACATATTTTCATTTCTTTTACGCATTCGATTACCCCTTTTAAATGGGTAATGGCATATACTCTCATAATGAGATTCAAGCATACCACTTACGACTCGGTAACATCGGGTTAATAGCTTACAACATAATTCTTTCGTTCTATCCGTATAACAGATTGAACTTCATACATTCTTTATTGCATTCATGACCACCCGTCATAAACGGATGGTACCATATTCTTACTCGACATGGTTCGACTCGAACCGGTCGACTTGCATAGCTTAATGTAACCTTCGTTAGCATAACCAAATCCGCAAGGGATTTGTTATCTACTTACTAATCATCATAATCATTGTAGCAAGAGTTGTTTTTCATAATATAGACAAAATTTAAATAAGGTTTTGTATGCAACGGAACATACCTCGACCTTGCGCTCCTTCCGTTTTCTTGGTGCTTGTACCTTCTTCCTTTACGCCTACATTACAACATTTATTCATTCATTTAGTTTTCTCAATTCATTCTACCATTTTTCCATGTTACATACACATTCAATCTTTTAAGCATTTCATCAAATACTTGGTAGGCATCATAATTAATGTACAAGATACAAGTTTACAAAGCATATCTCTACTAGTTCATGATCACACAACAATCACATTTATTCGAGTTTACATAACTAATTCATCCTACATCAATTTCATTCATCATTTATGTGTCACAACAAGCTTACACACCAAACTTTCTAGTTATATGATTTCATTCAACCATCCTACTCTTACATACTTCTTAACAAGTGGGTTTTTACATAATCACATCAAGCCATTAAAATTAAACATGATTTCTGCCTTATTTCACCATCTTAACCCTAATTTAAACAAAACCTCTCATAAACTCATGATTAAGTTGAAACCCACTTTTCTAAAATTCATAAAATCAGAAAATTTAACTTACCACTTTACTAGTGTGTGTTTGGATGATCGAATTTTGTATCATGCAATCAATTATCCTTGGAATCCTTAATCAATTTGCTGAATTTAGCAAGAACTAGGGTTCTTCCTTGTTTCCCCTGTGTAGTTCGATCCCAGCGAACACCAGAAGGGTGTTTTTGGGGCTTTTATTTCTTTTAACACTCATAATTCACAATTATCCAAGTTTACCCCTCATAGAAACTTATCTCTTCAATTAAACACTCCCCATCCTTTAACTAGCTTTTGTAACATCTTTTTTTTTTTACTAACTAAGTTAATTCTTTTAATTATTTAAACTTAGTTTCATGTTATCCTGTTTTGGGGTGTTACAGATATGTGAAGGAACCGAAATTGTTAAGAAATGAATATAAAAATGATGAGATTAGTGGTGAAAATAATTTGAAGAATGTGAGTTAGATGGAATTCGTATGAAAATTTGGATGAATGTATGCTTTGATCAGAATTATGCATTAGAGGCTTGTACCTTGTACTTGAATGGTGTGATGCTTATGTGTATTTTATGATTTGCCTTGTTATGATTAAGAGGCGAATATGTGCTAAATGCGAATCATACGAGCTTATTAGTAAAGGATATGTTGGAATTATGTTATATAGCTAACTTGAATGATATTTACTATTTGTAGAAGCATGAAGCATTAGCATGTGAAAGTACGTGAAAGTGAATGTATATATCTGTATTGTTTGGAGGATCACGTAAATTGTATGTATGAAATACGTAGAATATTAATATTACGGTCTATCATATTTAGATGATTACATGTTCAAAAGTTTGAAGTGTGTAAGCAAGACAATTGACTATCTAAAAGTCAACAGTATAGGGATATCATGGAATGGTCATTAGACACAAATGTTAAAGTAAAGAGTTAATGTGTTACGTATTAAGTGATTTACGTGTTATGCTTGACGATAGTTTAGTTGTATGGATTGGAAATGAGATAACTAATAATAAATGTCTCGTTCATACGAAATTTGACTAACGAAAGTCAATTAACGTATGAATAGAAAGAAAATGAATAGTTGTATGTATGCTCACATAAGCTAACAATGTTACGAATGTAATAATATGTAAGGATGGAAATCTTGTCAGTTGATTCAAGTATGGATGGCAAACGGGGTAAGAGGAAGCAATGAGGCAAGCATGAACATGAACACTAAAGGTAAGTGATTTCGCAATCACTTCGAATTTATCTACATGAAGGTGTATACGTGTTTAAATATTTGAAATCAAAGTGAAATGTATAAATAAATGAGAAATGTTATGGTATGTTTTGTTGAAATTATTGGCATAATGTTAAACCGATAAGACCTCATTATAAGGGTAAATCGATCATAAATTTTAGTTGAGAAGTTCTAAGGCGGAAATGAGAACTTGGTAATGTTGATGAAAGGTATGGAAAGAATATTAGTTGGGATGTTAGCTAAAGACATTTTGTAAATATGTTCGAATTGAAAGTAAGTACAACGCGTACAACAATACTTATATACAATAAGTACTAAGTGTGATTAACTTTAAAAGGTCAAATCGTAGAAGTCAGTAAATAATAATTATTTACAAATTTTGGAAACATTACGTAAGAAATGCAACGTGTAATGTAGGATACTCATTAGTAAGAGACATGTTAGAGAACGTAGGTGAACTAACACCAAATACGGTGAACGAACAAATGGAAATGGTATATTAAGGGATGGTCATATATTGACCGAAGCTCGAGAAAAACACGAATCACCTCACTTATGTCTGGTCAAGCTAGTAAAAAGGGGTCTAACGATTCTTAAAGGATTGGATCAATATAAGGAAGAAAGATAAGAATGAAAAGTTTAAGCTTACGATTGAATGTAAAACAAACTTAAGAAAGAAGGGTGGGAACACCACTAGAAATAGGATGTAAAGTGTCGAGTTGAGACGCGCTACATGAATTAGGACATGGAATTAAGTGCTAGGACCCAACACTTGATGTTGAATATAGAAGATTAATACGAAAACATATCATAAGAAATGACATGGTAAATGATACGACAGAAGAACGAAAGGTACGGATGAAAATGTTTGAATCTGAGAAACGGATTCAACCACGTAAGGAATGAAAGGTTGGATCCATAAGCAAGCACGGATCCAGTGGCGGACTTATAGTATTAATAGGGGTAGCACAGGCTACCCCTCAACCCCGTCTCCGTAGTGTAAAAATACCCTTTAACTCCATTTTTGTAGTGTAAAAATACGTCTCAACTCCGTTTCTGTTATATAAAGGATACCCCTGATCCTAAAGAAAAATTAGGATACCCCTAACTTTTTGGGCTAGTTCCGCCACTGCACGGATCAAACCAGTAAGAATGAAAGGTAATAAATTAAAAGTTCGAATCCGTACGTGAAGACAGATTAAACAAATAAGAATAAAAACTAAAAACGAAACTCAAATGAGTCATACGGGTCAAATGGCGATCGCCATTTGAACCCGGTATTTAATGTTCAGTTTGTCAAGTTTGTTACTTGTAGGTGAGCATAATGTATGGGCATGCATTGTCGCAGTTTGGAAAGTATTAACCGTCGCAAAGTATGAGTAACGAGTCAAGGGATTTGACCCGCGCCAGGTATGTATAAAAGATTATATTTTTAATAGGAGCTTGGGGCTCAACTAGAGAATGACGTGTCGGAATAGGATAACTTATTCACATAAGTAAGAATGTATTTACAATTAGACTTCCGAAAAGTCAAACGAAGTGAATGAAGTCCTTGCAAGTATGCAAGTATAAAGTACGAACGTGTATCTCGATACGACCACAATAAGTAAGGGGTGTTAGTCTGACCTTGAAAGGTCAGACTGCGAAAGTTGGCGAAATGACCAATAGAATGAAGGGATAGTATGTAAGAAATGGAATGTATGATATATTTAAGCATGCACGTGAGAAAATTATGAAAGAGACAATAGGCGAACAAACACCATGTAGGACGCAATTATGAAAGGTTATGCGCTAACTATTTACTTATAGATAAATATGAAGGAATTCTTAGTGAGGTGATAGTAATAAAGCTAGTGGAAGGATGCTCACGAGTGAGAGCATATTTCATGAATGAATGAGACCAATTCTGGTACGGAAGGTACATATAAAGAAGTGGATCGATCCGGCACACGGATAACTGATTTATGCAATAAAGTCGAGGTTAGTATAATAAGTAGTTCATGCAAAGAGCTAATAATAAAGTGTTGTGAAGGATTGAATTTGAGGCTAAACTCAAAAGTTGTAATTGGTTCAAGTAACAGTAGTAACCGTAGAACGATACTTTATGTTCATAGTAAGCATGAAAAAGTAATTAGGAAGAGGGTAGCTTTTTTTAATACTACTAAGTCATTAAATGTTTATAGTATGCGTATAATGACATGCTAAGCCCTCATATGAATAAGAAAGTAATTAGAAGAACGTTAGTAATGGGATGATAGGGTTTTCTCATGGTTACAATAATGAATTATATCGTGTATGATACGCGAGTGGAATGAAATAAATTGATTTATTTTTAGCAACTGTATGAATATGTTATGCTGAATTAGAAAGATAGAAACAAGTCGTAAACATAGGCTCGTACGACCAATAGTATACATGTTGGTACAGTTCTGTTTGAACATAATGGAAAACATGAAAACATACCTTTGGTTGCATCAGCACAGGTTAGCAGAGAATCCAGATGGAGACGCAGCAATTAAGGTTTGACATGATTGTCATCTTGGTCTGGTTCCTCCTTAGGGTGCTGACTGGTGATGGTGAAGATGAGAACCGAATAGGGGATTCGGTTTAGGAGAGGAGGTCGAATATGATGTTAGGCTTATGGGGTTCGTCTAATTGTGTAACTGAGTAACACTTTAACCTCCACATAATTCTCCTTATATAAGCACCCAGGAGGAAACCCTAATTAGTTAATAAGGGTAATATGGTCCATCAACAATTACTAACTAATTATTTAATAGGATTGTTATATATTTTGATCTATATAATGTAAATGATTATAATGGCTACAGATTAAATATTAATACGTAATATATTTAATCTTACATTCTCCCACTTAGCCGAGTAATCATTTACTATGAGTATTAGATAAGCCTGATCAGGAGTTAACACTCATTTTAGCCTTAAACAAGTACTATAGCAAAAAAAATACAGCCGTTGAATCATTATGCGACTCAGGACCCCCATTAATCATACTATAGCCTTAATTTAAAACCTAATCATCATAATCAAAATACGCATAAGCCCTTTGTTTGATTTGTAACTTTATTTGTCTTATATGCCATTATGTCGACTTGACATATTCTTAGAGACATACAAAATCAAACTGATGAGGAAAAATTAACTAATACTTAGTCATTCATAGTACGATATGCAGTTGCGCATGGCCATAAACTAATACCCGTCTATGAGCTCTCTTAATAAGACTTATGGGTAATAGCCATTCAGTTATAGGATCCTTAAGCATATCATGAATGTATTCGATACAAACTTAGTTTCCTCAATTCGTTCATAAACGAATAATTAATTGCGTATCGAAACTTAATGCAGCACCTCTCGAACTGTTACTGTTCAAGGAGTCATGGTAGCTGACTTTATCACACTAAGTCTTCACAACATCAATTATATGGAGTTAATAAACTTATGAGTCCACTGATAAATTTCCAACAACACTTAGCGACTATATTATGTCATTATAACTTAGGTTGTTAATATCAGTGCATTATGACTCCTCCATGAAATAGGTTTTGTCTGCTGACATAAAGATATACCCGAAATTACATTTTGTCATCTTTGAATATCTCAAAGTTAGAGTAATAAACCGGTTTTAATTCTCACTTCTTCTTCAAATTATAGCCTCTCATTTCTTTAAAGATATTGTAATACTCCATTAGATGCTTCACATTAATCTAGACAAATCTAGTGTGTTGCAATGTGAGTAATATCTAAACGAGTATAGACTTAAACTTACATAAGGCTTCCAATTAATGAAGCGTAAAAAAATAATCTCATTTATCCTATTATCCTCTTAAGGAGAGCAGTGTTTAGTTACATATGTAAGGACCCATTTAATGTTAAACTTATGGAACGGAACTAATATCCCATTGGGTCTATCTCAGTATGTTATGATATCAATCACGTAAGAGATATCTCTGAGATCTATTATATCAAAGTTTGTGTTAACAATGCTTTGACTTATGTAACATATACTTGTCAAAAGAATATCATCTATATAAACAAGTTTAATTTAGTTGCTCCCACTCATTTTGAGGTAGGTACATTAATCCACTTGGTTGTTGATGAAAATAATTACGTTAGCTTTTCATCACATTATGATGTTTGCATTAACCCATACATGGATTTTATTGGCTTACAAATAAAGTGTTCTTTAACCTTCAGTTTGAAACTTTAGGTTGTTATCTAATGAATCATGTAAATATGCTAGCCATTTGTTAGGGAAAATTGTTTTTAATGTTCATCTAATGTAGCTTTAAACTATTATAAGCTACTAGAACAGTGATGATCCTCAAAGAAATCTTCTATAAAATATGTAATAAAGATTCTTTAATAATTTATCTCTTTCTGAGTGTAACCTTTGTCAATCAATCAAGCTTCTTCGTGTCTTAACGCTTATATTAGGATTTGGTTTAGTTATGAACACTCTTAGGTAATTCAATCAAATCCTAAACGTTATACGAACACATAAAATCAGTTTTACTAGAAAACTGTTTTATTCCATTTAGAAGATTGATTGACACTAATGGCTTAATTTGAAGAGATAGGATCAGTAAACATTTCCAAAATCCATTTCAACTTCAATTAGGGAGGTTATGTAATCATCAAAGTTAGTAGGCTTTTAAACCTAGATGACCTCCTGAGTTGATTATTGGGTTCATTAGAAGTTTCAGTTTTATGGATTAGCTCTTGGTTAGGTTGCTATCATTTTCAGGATTCTAAGTTTGTAAGAGTTGGTGCAGTATGGTGTACAAGAGGTGTAATCGGATTAAATTCGGAGTGAAATTTAATGACACTCTTCCCCCCGCCTCTTGTATTCCTTGCAAGTCATAATAAGGACGTTGACTGCTCCCACTGACCTTAGAAATCTTTAGGAACTCAGCATGCTTAGGGTCAATACTTAATGACCAACAGATTCTAATAGAGAAAACAAATTAATGACGTTAGTCGTTTTGATTTCTCTTGTTGAGGATTATATTAGTTTATGTAAGAAATCTAAGTGTGCCCACAATTAAGCAACAATGAAACTTTTGTAAGAGTAGCATTAGATTTAAGGAGATAAGTTGTGATAGAACAGTGTCATAATGGAGCAGTGTCTTGTACAAGAGGTGCAAATTTAGGTAATGTGAAATTTTCACTCCCCCACCTCTTGCAACTATTGCAAATTATTATTAAGACATTTAATGCTCCCACTGATATTTGATATCTCTAGAAATGCTACAAGAGAAGTTTCAATGAGGTACTTGACGTGGGAACCTATCATATATACGTTAGACTTTATTTGATTTCTTTAACGTCCAAATGTCATAAGAAACTTAAGGACATATTTAATAGAAATCTTAATAAGTAAACATATGAATAGATTTCTTCTAAGACTGTGGGCCATATGCGACAAAAGTTAGCTACAAGTTGATAGTCTTTTAAATGATAAATGAATTATGTCTGAATATTCCATTTTGAATAAGTTCCACGAATGTCAATGAATGACTTATGATGAACCCATACTTATTCCTTAAGCCAAGTAATATTTTAGGGCTTTAACATCATGATTTGAAATCACTTAGAATGAGATTAGATGAATAATCATCCTCATTAACCAGGTCATAATTTCTCATGAATTTCGGTTATAATGGATGAAATTTATAAGTCTCATTTTCCTTTTGTCAAATTCTCATTTTCATGATGACAAAAATTGTGAAAATGTAAGGTATCATCTAGTTCCATCTTAGTAATGTTTCAATCCAGATATTTAGAACAAATAAGATGAGAGTTTAAGGTAAGTGTGACTTTATGTTGACTATGCAAACCTCACAACCTTCATAACATTGCTTAATTATGATACTATATTCTGATTAATATTCAGAATATGTAAGGTATCGAAAAGCTTTGTTAGAAGACGTATTATGGTTCTTATAGCGTTAACAATTAATTTTGTCACTAACTCTCATATTAGTTATGTGTCAAGTTCTGGGAAGAAAACATATGGAACTAGAGTCAACTAATCATGTGTTAATTGGAATATTGAAGTTACCAGACTTAAATATCATTAATAAGTGACTATGTAATTAATTTACCCAACTGTTCTTTAGAATAATGGATAGTCTCGTTGCTTATGTCTAGTCTAATGACATAATTATGCAGTGAGATTTTCCCTTGAAGAACCTTAATGTTGGAATTAGCACTTGTAATTTGTCTATGGACCTTAGAACAATCCTCTTTAAACGTTTTAAGTGGTTGTAAGGTGAATAACAACTTATTTTCCAGCTTTAAACATTTATTTCTTTGTACATATGTTGCTTATCAACACACTCGTTATACTTTGGTATTTTGAGTGTTATAGTTGATTTATAAGGCATCAAATTGTACAAGTGAAAATCTTAGTATGTAATGTACTGGAAAAAAAATGTACTTATTTCCATGCGTAAGCCCTTAACTTTATGGGTCATGGTTTTGTACATTATAATGTATTCACATATACCACTTAACTTTATAGTTTAGAGTTTCAAATTAAGGCATGCATCTTAGGAGTTCTAGTGATTATTCCATAATTATAGATTAGTCTTAGGAAAGACTTAATCTGGAATAACTTTAGTGATAGCATTTACGTTAGAGAGTTCTTGATTATCATAATAGACATCATGGTCGATTTGTCCTATTCATCATGCTCTAATTTTCTTCTTTAGAATCTTTATCAGAAGAGAGCAATAGGATTATCGTGTCTTAGGGAATAATCAAGGATTTAATTTAAGAGCTAATTCTAATAGAAACTTTAAATAAAGCAAACATTTTAGGTCTAAAAAATTAGAGTGGATGAGATATATATAGAAGAAAATTATAGTGAGTAACATTATGGGTACTAAGAATAAGGCAGACGAAATGATCATAAAAACTTAATTAAGGATCATTAATCTAAGGATCATTATGTGAAGAGGTTGTGATATGTCTATTACTAACATCAAAATAATAGACTTAGCTAAAAAATTCTACTTAAATGAAGACAAAACAGCTTTGGCCAGAAGTGTAATCATTTAAGCATATGTGCAAAGTAGTTGTAACAAATCAGCTTTGGCCAGAATTGAAACAATCACTTTAGTTATGCACTTGTTGAGTATGCCATCTATGAATGAATTAAATCAGCTTTGGCCAGAAATTAAGACATTCATGCTTATGATACATACACAACATAGCTTCTGTAATACTTGAATGATAAGTAGATGTATCAAGTCAGCTTTGGCCAGAAATGATATATCAGAAGCTCATTCAAGTTAAGCTATTTTGGTTTTGTAAAACATTATTTGATCCTTATTAATTAGCTAAGTAATTACAAAACCAATTATTTAATAGCAAACCACCTGTTAGCGCGGATCGAAAAATTTTTTAGGTCACATTAAACAGCTTAAAGAAATAATGAGGTTTCGAGTCTTGTGCGATCAGTAATGCACAAGTCTTATGCGATTAGTGAAGCCCAAACACTTGTGCGATCAATAAGGCCCAAGTACTTGTGCGATCTTTAAGGCCCAAAACTTGTGGATCAGTAATGCCTTGTGCGATTAGTAAGGTCTTGTGCGATCCACAAGTCTTGTGCGATCCACTAGTCTTGTGCGATCCACAATTCTTGTGCGATTATGCAGTCTTAACTTGTACCATGTGCTTAATGAGTTGTACAAGTTTTGTGCGACTGTCTTGTGCGATTAGATAATCTCTTATGTAATCTGATCTTGTGCGATTTTCTTATGCGATCAGATTATCACTTATGTGATCCAAACTTGTGAGACATGTTTAAGGCTGTTTAATTTCGAATCCTCTCTTTAAGGCTGTTTGTTGTGATAACATAACTAAAATCCGAAAATTATGAATTGAGATATAGTTTCCACTTATTAACATTGATCTATTTTATCACTAAATTTCGAAATCATATCTTTTTATCATTTAACAGATTTCGAAAAAACTTAATGGACAAGATTAGATCAAAATTAGGGAAACATCTAACAATTCAAATCACATTCCAAATCATAAAGGAAAAATTCGAATTTCTCATAAGAACATAAGAACATAAGATGAACCCTAAAAATTAAAACATGATTCTGGAACCAGAAACCTGAATTTTTTTTAAGGTTTTCTAAAACAGATTTCGGTCATAAACATAATCCAGTTAATTTTAACCCATATTTCGGTTAAAACATAAAACATATAATTAATCCAGATTTCGAAAATAGTGATCTCGGTTCGGCTGTTCATAAGATTTTCAAAGAAAAATTCCGTTTTCCAAGTTTCAATCCCAGAATTATGGATACGAAAACAGAACTGACTAATCAACATATGCTCTGATACCACATGTTGGTACAGTTCTGTTTGAACATAATGGAAAACATGAAAACATACCTTTGGTTGCATCAGCACAGGTTAGCAGAGAATCCAGATGGAGACGCAGCAATTAAGGTTTGACATGATTGTCATCTTGGTCTGGTTCCTCATTAGGGTGCTGACTGATGATGGTGAAGATGAGAACCGAATAGGGGATTCGGTTTAGGAGAGGAGGTCGAATATGATGTTAGGCTTATGGGGTTCGTCTAATTGTGTAACTGAGTAACACTTTAACCTCCACATAATTCTCCTTATATAAGCACCCAGGAGGAAACCCTAATTAGTTAATAAGGGTAATATGGTCCATCAACAATTACCAACTAATTATTTAATAGGATTGTTATATATTTTGATCTATATAATGTAAATGATTATAATGGCTACAGATTAAATATTAATACGTAATATATTTAATCTTACAATACATTTGAAATAAATTTCAATGAACGAACCACTAGTGATGATGTATGCTAGGAACTAGCATTATAAGGTGAAAACGACACTAATAAGAACTCTGGATCAGATTCTGACTTGATTTATGCTAGGAACTAGCATTATAAGGTGAAAACGACACTAATAAGAACTCTGGATCAGATTCTGACTTATATGCGATTATGAAAGTAATTTACTTAATTTAAGAACGGAGGGACAATGCGTGCAAATATGTTTGTGCATAAATGAAACTTTTGCCAAGATCCCGAATGCATCTAGGTTGTAGTAAGCATCGTGAATGAATAGATGAAAAGAAAAAAAAATAATAAGAGTAGAATTGGTTTAGCTGGAATGAGAAAGGTTTCGGGGACGAAACCTCTTTTAAGGGGGATAGACTTGTAACACCCCAAAAATGTTTATCATGAAAATAAGTTAAAATACTAAAAAAAAAACTTAACTTAGTTAGTTAAAAAGGAAAATATGTTGTAAATATTAGTTAAGTGATGGAAAATGGGCCTAATTAAAAGAAATGTAAAAACTAGAAGGGCTAGATGTGGATGATACTAAAATAGGGGTATTAGAAGGTGGAAACCCAAAACACACACATCTGTGCGTGTCTGGGGTCGAACAAGCAGGGGGAAACAAGGGTGAAACCCTTGTTTACTAAATTCAATCAATTGGATAGGAGATTTGAAGATAATCAACTGCATGAACTCGAATTTACACTCATCTAAATTCGATTATTGAAGTGGTAAGTTTAATTTTCTGAAATCATGATTTGTAGAATGAGGGGTTCAACCAATCTCGGATTTTTATGTCTAAATGTGAGAAATCTGAGTTAGGGTTACCTTCAAGGACAAGAATCATGTTGATTTTAGGTTATTTGAAAGATTTTGGTAAAAACCCACTTTGTGAAATTATGGTATGAATAGGATGATCATAGTAGCTATAATCATGTGGAATCTTATGATGATGTAGTAATGCTTGAATCTTAGAAGATTTATGTAGGATAAAAGAAGGTTATGAACATGGATTGATTGTTGATGAATTATAAGATAAACTAGTAGGAATTCATGCTTTGTATACTTGTACACAATGCTAGTAAATATGATGCCCACCAAGTGTTTGATGAAATGCTTAAAAGAATAATATGTATAATTTGGAAGGTGAATGAATGAGATTTAGTTGTACTAAATAAACGAATGAATGTGTTATTATAGGCGCGAAAGAAGAAGGTTCCAACACTAGGAAATTGGAAAGTTCACAAGATCGAGGTACGTTAGTGTACATCCTATTTCTATTATGATATTATATGCATAATAATCTCAATCAAATTGTGTTGTTATGTTAAAATTGTGAGATTTGAATTCTATGATTTTTCGAAAGTAAAAGTAAGATTCGTCATAACGGATTGTGATGAATGAAGAAGTTATGAAAGATAATGCATCATATCCGGTTCTTTAGTTGAACCCGGTATGGGAAGTTAAGTATGTAATGTATGAAAGTCTACTCGATCCGCCTTTCTCGGATTGGAGTATGATGTATGAATGTAAAGTATATGTTGTTCGTCATGAACAAATCGAATGGAAGTTATGTAATGTTACTAGTATCCGTTCATAGCGGGTATGTTAAGAAAAGCATGCTTAGTCTCTACTTTGAGGCAAGCATGTAATGAACCGTTTAACGGTTAGTAAAGTATTTGAATGATGTAATACCGCGAGAGTGACGAATCGGTTTATTGTTTAAATGTGTTAGACTGTTAGTAATGAAATACTAAATTATTTGTTTATGTTGAATGTAGGTAAATCCTCACTTTAGGCGACTTGGAAATTTGGAGCGAGCTCATGCACACATTACGACCATCAAGCGCTTCCGTTATTTCGTATTAATGTTTTGGGTCAAAATGCTCGTTTTGTATAACTTGTTAGTCGTTGCACTTTTTAACACTTGATGTTATGGTTTTTTAGTCGTGTCTAGGCGAACGGGTTGTAGACTTATTTGTTTTGATGATGGTTAAAACAGGGATATGCTCGTCTTATGGACAGGTCATGCCCAAATTTTGTTAAAATTGTGCATAAATGATATTAGTAATGTTGCCTTTTGAAATGAGAAAGATTTGTACATTTTAAAAGTTTATGTTTCTAGCGTCTTTTGTATGTCATTTCTATTAGACGCAAATGCGGGCCTTACATCAATGGAAAAAAAAACCTAAAAATGACATTTTTCTAAAAAACAATGCACAAAAAACACAAAGAAATATCTTATTTGTAAACCGCAATGGCCAGAAAACACAAAGAAATGTGTTATTTATAAAACGCAATAGCCTAAAAACACAAAAGAAAATGTACTTTTTAAAACGCAATGGACTGAAAACACATAAAAAATGAAATTAAAGAATTTCTTACATGGATCGAAGCCGATTTCTTCATCGATTGACGAAATTTGAATGATAGAAACACTTATCAGCGACTGAATCGAACGGATCGAGTGATTATCTTCAAAATCACGGGAAAAACGATATTTTGAATGAAATTAAACTGTGTTTTCTTCAAAAAAAAGCTGAAGAACACGTTGATCGGGTGTTTGAATCATTGATTGATAACGAAAATCGCACTATAATGTAGTGATTATTGAGATAGTAAGTGAAGAAAAGGTTGAAGATGGTGGGTTTTGAAAATGGTGGATTTTGAAGTAACTGGAGAGAAGAAGGAATAAGAAATTATGAGATTGACTAAAATACCCTTTCTCTTTATTTTAAAATTTGTCACATGTCATAATCCTATTGCTTCCTATCTTTCCTAGCTAAAATAAACTTCATATTTGATCCCCACCCTTAATTATTATACGTGGTTATATTTTATAATTTATTCAATAAATAAGAGAAGCATATATATTTATAAAAAAATATTTTTGTCTGCACCGACATCTGGGTTGTGGTGGTTAGCATAGCTTGTAAACAATCACAAACGGGATGGTTCATGTTTGCCTCGTTTAACTTTAATCAAACAAACGGACACACAAGAAAATATATTTGCCCATACTCATCTTTGTTGTTTATTAATTTCTAAAGAAACATATATAAAACATATATTAGTGAATATATCTGGTATAAATTAAATTGGGCAAATGATTTAACTTCTAAAATGTGAAAATTAAACAGGTTCATGTCTGTTTGGTACGATGTAATGAAATTGACAAAGAAATAAAATGGATCATTCCATTCCATGATCTTATTTAGTTATCACATGAGAATGAAATAAACCATTAGCTTGTAGAGGGTAGCGGTGCCGTCGGTGTTCGGTGGCAGAGGGTGGCGGTGGATGGCAGTGGTCGGCGATGGCGGGTGGCGATGACGGGGGGCGGCAGCATGGTCGGCGCCGACGTCGGTGGTCTACGGTGTAGGGTGGCGGCGGCTAGTGGTTGCAGCGGTGGGTGGCTAGTGGTAGAGGTGGTGACGGTGAGGGGTGGTGGCACCGATGTTCGGTTCCGGAGGGTGGTGACGACGGTGGGTTGTAGTGTCGGTAGTATTCAGTGGCGCCGTTGTTCGATGGCGGAAGGGGTGGTGGCAGAGGGTAGTGGGTGGCGGGTGGTGGCGGCGGTGGGTGGCTACAGGTGGAGGTGGAGGTGGTGGGATGTGTGGGTGATGAAGATGAGAGAGAGAATGAAATTAAAAAAAAAACAAATGGTGTGGATGTAATGAATTTAAGGGAATTGAATGTCCTATGTAACGAGTTATTCAATTACCTTGACTAACCAAACAAATTTTTTCATTCCCTCGTATTCCCCCGTAATAGTCTATTCTATTCCTTCCTGCATACACGAAACACTATTCATCATATCTGGATACACACATAGCAAACAAACGCATATAACAAACAAATTTGAACGGGTATAAACGAAAACAAGTAAACAAATGAGATATTGTGTATACTTTCATTCGTTTGTTAAATAAACAAACATAAATTAACTTCTTGTTAACCGGTTCACTAAACGTCCGATGGTGGTTTAACCGGTGAGACGATGGTTTCACCATGGGCTCACCGGCAATGACTGACAATATAGACAATGGATATGCGAATAACAACTATAATAAAGATCAAAAATATTTTGACACGAACAAGATAAAAAAACGTTTTAATATCCAAAATAATCCATAACTTCAACTGCAATAGCAAGTAACAAATAAATAACTTAAACCAACTATTG
This sequence comes from Helianthus tuberosus, assembly GCA_030545235.1. Taxonomy (NCBI): domain Eukaryota; kingdom Viridiplantae; phylum Streptophyta; class Magnoliopsida; order Asterales; family Asteraceae; genus Helianthus; species Helianthus tuberosus. Next base: position 32,358,810 of record CM060436.1, read on the forward strand.
TTTACATGTATTTATTTTTAAGATTTAGAGAACAATAAACATGTGACGACACGTGTTTAAAGTATGGAACCACTTTGATTCGATTGAGAGTTATTTGTAAAGATTTTGTCCCCCCTCCCATTCGTTCTCTATTTTAATCCCATGTATCTATACAGATTTTGAACATTCTCGATTCAAAGAACCAAACCTGTTTTTCTTAAACATGTAAAAAGTTTATTAAAGTTTAAACTAAACAAAATTATTATATAATTTACTTGTTATTTAAGTAAACAAAATGCCTTATTCTAAGACCACCACTAGTTGGGTGGGGGATTGGACATTTTTTCCCTAAAAATGCCCCTTCACACCATCACAACCGCCCTCTGGCCGTTTTTTTTTGCAATATTTTTGTTGGACGTTTCATTTAAAACTTATGATGATCAAAACCTTAAATGAATGGGCTAATAGAAAATTAGAAAATAGATATGGGTAATGATTGAATGGGGGTGGTGAGGCATTATACCATTATATACACCTTTTTCACTTCACATTCCATAATGCACAAGGCTGGGGCATTTGTTTCACTCACCACTATACATAGTCTAAGATCGATAAAAAAAACGAGCGAATCAAAGTTACAATATCCATGAGCACCAAACATTGTAATAATTGAGCTCGTCAACATATTCCAACTTGTTACATATGTATTTCATTCGATTTGTAATGGTTAACATATATAATTAAATAGAAATAAGAAGAAGGAGTCTTTATGTCGCGTTACCGAGGTCCTCGTTTCAAAAAAATACGTCGCCTGGGGGCTTTACCAGGGCTAACTAATAAAAGGCCCAGAGCTGGAAGTGATCTTAGAAACCAATCGCGTTCCGGGAAAAAAATCATCTCATTATTCTTTAATAGAATAATACTTCAGTCAATTTGGATTTATTTAGAATTTAGTTCATTTTTAGTTTAGGTTTTCCAACTTGTTACATATGTATTTCATTCGATTTGTAATGGTTAACATATATTGGGTTCTAAATGGTTGTCATCGTTACTAATTTACTCAATTTGCAATTTTATTGTATTATTTAATGACACAATCATGTATATTATTTGGGACTAGACATATCACATATATGCACCAGTCAAACCATACTAAACCAAACTTTAGTTTGGGCCGGACCAGACCGGTTGAAAAAATCGAATTGGAGGTTTGTTTACAAAGTATAGTTCTATACTTTTTTTAAACGGCAAATTTGGATCACTTGGAGTATCATCGTGCCACTAGCGGAACCACCCGATCATATCTATCTCTACTAGGATATAATGCATATATACCAATTCATGAGGAACCCCAATAAATCTGGAAAAACCCACCCTTGTGGAATCGAACCCATGACCTCATGGTTCCTAAGCTTTATCCAACTCCTAAGATGCCACTAGGTTATCATGTCATGGGTGTATGGTTCCATACTTTAATGTCATTGTTTTAGTAGCTAACCAACACATTTTGATCCTACTCTTAAATCTATACATTTTATCCATCATGACACTAGGGGGTGTAAATGAGCCAAACCACTCGTGAGCTCCACGAGATCGGTTCGCTAAAAACCGAAATCGAGTCTAGCTTATTAGAGTTTGAGCCAGAGTTTAAGCCTAAAAATAAATTTCAAATAAACGAGCCCTAGCAAAGCTTCACTTATCGAGCTTGGCTTACGAACCAGTTATGTATTATAATTTCTATCTAATGAGTTAAATATTTATTTAAATAATAATTATTCTTATATATAGACATGTGAATTGTGAAATTCCTCCGTGCAATCCGTCGAAATTCAGTATATACACAAAACATAAAATAATGTTTACCATAGTATCAGATGTAACCAAATAAGAGGTACAAACATAAAACTGTGATTTACAAACTCACGTTATGATATTGTACTACTCCACTACCATTAGTGAAAAAATACCACAAAATATCGAATCTGGCTCGTATCAAAACCAAAAACCGAAAACATGAATATTGGTATCGAACCCGATGTTGTTCGGGTGTATCGATTTGGTAAAACAATATGCGTATTACAATGTAAAAAATGTTTATTTTAAATGGTTTAATTACATAAAAATTGTCTAGTTTTTACCCAAAAAATTAAGTGGTAATATGCCCAAAAGGATGTGGACTAGGGTGGTCATTTTTGCGGGTTGCTTCCAACCCAACATGATCCCAAAAAATTGACCCGAACCCGAAAATCGTGTTAAACATATAAACTCGGACACAACACGAATATTTGCAAGCTGACTCGATTATTTTTTTACCTTTTAGCATTTTAATACTCTAATTTTACATTTTTTATATATACAACAATGATATTTTAATTATGAGTAAAATGCTAAAACCGTCCCTGAGATTTGGTTACATTTGCTAATTCCATCTGTTTTGGTCAAAAAAATCTGATGAGGATAATGCAACCAAACTCTTAGTTACAGGGTATGATGCTTGAAATGTAGAACAATGACAAGGATCACTTCAATGTAAATTGCACAAATGACACAAGGATTTATACGGGGAAAAAGCCTTGATTAAGAGTTGATCTCCGACACAAAAAACCCCGTGTGATGGAAACTACCGATCACCAAGCTTAAATAAATCAATAAATGTTTACAACTTCGGATAGTAACGAGTTAGGTACAAGGATCACTATTGTGAAATGTGTAAAAGTGAGTGAAAACTATTAAGTGTTCGTCGAGAGCTTCAAGAGTGCGATTGTATGAGAGTATGTGTAGCTGAAAATGGCTAAGTGTTCTAATTCTAGCTCGTCACCCCTTTAAAAATAGAAGTTAGCTATAATAACAAACTATCCGACTTTTGTGCCAAGCTCCCACGTTCTCCACAACGTCCATTCCCAGTCAAACGTGTGCAAAATACCCGTGGAATATTCCATAGTAACGTTGCCAAGACCAAGTCAAGCTTGTTACTCCTGCGAAGTAATACAAAATACAAACAAACAATCGTCAGTATGAGGATCCTTAAAGTGATCCATGATCCTGATCCTGAAGCTCTTCTGAGGATCACTATCTGTCACAGAAGTAAGGATCATTAATTAGGATAACGAATAAGGATCACTAATTGTTAGAAAATCCTCCCCTAACAATTGCCCCCAAAATATAAGGAGTGAAATGTTAAATAAGTGAATTATATTTTCCTGATCTTATCCGCAACTAACTATCGTAAATATAGCCGTTATTGTAGAACTATCTGTTGCAACCATGACGTCACAGAAGTGACAACCCTGCACGATCATGATTATAAATAGGAGATAGAGATAGGATCAAATGCATTTAAAATTTCAGAGAGACTCCCTTTATAACTGCATTCCGAAGATAAACATGTATTATCTCTTCATCTTCTTCCTTCTTTGCTCTGTTTTCTGTTTCTTTCCATCATTCCATCAAAGATGTTGCTCCGAAACTCCCCAGCCAAGGATCACCCGAAAAACAGCCCTCCGAAAAGCCAGGGGATCATCGAAGATTCCATTAAAGAACGCTGCTGTTTCAATGATGCACAGATTGATAGGATCCGCCACTGCTTCCCGGCGAACACCGAGTTTAGACCTTTTGATCCCAATGCCCTGAGTGATCATATCTCCGACAAGTGGGTTGCTTTCCCTGTCACTCCGTTCACCATAGGCTATACATATCCTTTCCCAGCCTTCACCAAATCTTTCTTTTCCCTAACCGGTATCTCTTATATCCAAGCCATGCCGATGATTTGGAGGGTTTTGTACACCCTTGAAAGGATCATCGAGCAGGAAGGGATAGACCTAGGAATGTCAGAGCTGGGAGAGCTGTATGATCTTACTACCTTTGGTTCTCATCGCTATTTGTTTAAACGTAAGCCCGGTGAGGAACACCCGATTTTCAAAGCCACCAAGAACGATGCTAATTGGAAGCGGCGTTTCTTTTTCGTCAAGAGAGATTCTATTGAGGATGGAAAGGATCTACCCAAGAAATGGGCTACCCATGGTAGGGTGGAGGATCCTGAGAAGGATCACCAGAAACTTTCTTTTGATGTAAGGATCACTTATATATTTTTGCTTTCTTGTTATGCAGCTATCACCGTCTCACACCTCAGATTGTCTCCTGCTGCTAAAGAGAGACTCATCACTTTCAAGAAACTTGATCCTGAAGCAAGAACTTTCAAGACAACAACCCAAGATTCTCAGGAGGTATCCTCAGGCTCTGTCACGATGTCAAGTAAGTATCTTTGTTTAAAATTTAAATAAATAATGAAATATAAGTTAAGTGAAGATACTTATCTTGTTTTGGTTGTGTAGGTGCTGGAAAATCCACCAAGTCTGCTTCAAAGTTCAATGTCACTGATCTCACCACCGTCAGATCCTCTAAGAGAAAAGCTCCTACCAGTCCGACAGCTTCGGTCCCCAAGGCACCCCTCAAAGGAAAGGGAATCAAGAAGAGAAAGGCCTCTGAAGCTGAGGATCTACAGGGTCTACCTCTGATCCGCCACCAATTCCTCGAGTACTTCAATGAGGTAAGGATCACTGTCTCTGCTTCGTATATCCTGTTGACATATCCTGCTGATATGTCCTGCTGATTTGAGGATCACTTGGTCCTAACCTTATCTTTTATCCCCTTTGCAGAAATTCTCTGAGATTGAGGATTATGTTGGCCACGTTGAGGATCAGGATAGGAAGATTGCCGACTTCCAGCAGGTTGCATTGCTAAAGGACCTCACAATTGTTGATCTTCAGAAGGAAGTCCGGGATGCCAAACAGGAGACGGCCAAGGTGCTGGTTAATGTTGACTATGAGAAGCGTGAGATCACCGAAGACGCCAAAGTCTCTGCCGCCATAGCAATGTACAAGACCAAGCTGCAAATGGCCTTGGAAGCTCAGGATCCTGCTTTTGACAAGAGCACCTGGGATGTTGAAGGTTGGAAGGCAAGGCTGGCAGAACTGGACGATGAAGAGGCTGAGGAGGTTGAAGAGATCCTGACGATCGAGGCTGGAGGCAAGGGTGAAGGTGGTGAAACAAATGGAGCTAGAGGTGGTAATGCAGCGAAGGTTTAGGATGCAGGATTGGGCGATGATGGACATTCTTAGACGCAGCCGGAGCCCAATTTTTAAATTTGGTAGTAGTTTTTTGTGGTTGTGATGTTGAACAATTTGATGGTTTGTACTTGAACAATAGTTTTTAGGATTAAGGATCATGTATGATCCTTAGGACAATAGGTAGGATCGCAATTGGTGGAGGGATCCTCTGTTTGGGGGATGAAACCATTGTGATCCTGCCGCCTTTATATTCCTGCACTACTATTGAACTTATTATCATGGACACCCTTTACCTACCCCAGCGGACGGGCCACGTTTTGCTGGTAGATGCTCAGGGTAGGTAATTTTGACAACCTTTTAAGGGTTAGTCTTTTGTTAATAAATAAAATCTTAACCTTTTGTCGCTTATCTTGTGTTGTTATCCTTTTGTTTCTTTAATTCTCCTTTGTTTTGATGCACATTTATTGAATAAACAATTTTGAACAAGTCAGATTGAAAATGTTTAGGACATTGTCACACCCCGACTTTCCACGTGTCACCGGTGGGCCCGGTGGGGGAGTATCGTGACGTGGTTGGCAACATAATAGTCAAACAACACAATATATATGAATGCACAGCGGAAGCAAAGGATATTTATTATTACATTCCGAATATGAAGTAAAATTCAGTATTACAACGGAAGTAAAGGATCCACAGGCGGATCTTAAAACATATCATTTGTTCAACAGACTTTAGGCGCCTAGAACTTGCAAGATTCCTTATTAGCGCCCTGAGCTTCCAGCCAATTACGTTCAGTACCTGTCACTTAACCTTTTTGGAAAATACGTCAGTTTTCACTGGTAAATACACTCAACCGACTCATTTGAAAAGAGTTTAAGAAAATTGATTTAGATGCACCAGGCACAAAACCTTTTGACACTTTGATTAAAATGCACAGAGGCAACATTAACCTTTTTAACTTGGGAAAATTATTTGTATATAATCTTGTATACAATTTTACTTATTTGTCGTCCGTTAGGGCCGGTTTATAGGGCCAGACTAGATTAACAGACACGCCACAGGTATAATGCCCACGGGCTATCATCCTCTAAGTGGATTACCAGTTCCGGTATAATGCCCACAAGGATGATACCTCGGAGTGGATTACCAGTTTTTACATAATGCAGCTGTCAGGTGTATGCCTACACCCCGTGCTTAAGTCGTGGCCATTACTTCGAATGATGCCAAGGATATCCGGGACATGGTCATTTAACCCCCAAGGGCCATACATCAAATAATGATAAAATAATACATATTAAACAGGTTATGTAAGTACATCAATCACAATCCGATTTAAATGACTACATACACCCGACCAAGCGGTACTTTTATAGTACTGTATCCCAAGCCCGTATAGGGAAAATAAGTTAAGAGTATTTACCTGAGCTAGCTCCTGTCTTAAATAGCAGAAATTTATAACTCAGCCGTATTCACTTAAGTAAGCGTAGGTACAATTTACCGGAAGGCTCTAGTCTGGAATGATGGTATAAATAATTAATTAGAATGCTAACGGGTCTTTAATTAAGCCTAAGCTTAGACCGGTTAGTCTTACAGGAAGATACGGTTCGTACGCACGATTAAGAGAAGACCGGAATAGAATGTGATTTAAACCCGACATGTTCAAAGACTTGTCTTATATGGGTATTTCATACACATTCTGGATTTTGAGATAAAACCGATAAGGTTTGACCCGTTTCGGCTAACTTATATAAACTAGTTATATAAACCGATCCGAACGTGAATAACGCGTAACGGGTAACCGAATAGGTCGCGAACAGGTTTCCTAGGTTAATATGCTTAAATTATGTTGTGATATCATAATGATACCTTCCATAATGCCCAAAACGAGTTAAATCCTTAATTATGCCCCTTAGGGGTATTTTGGTCATTTTAACGATTATAAAAGGGATTTAACGTAACCCTGGTGTTCGGAACTGAAGAAATCAGTAAACAACTTATTTTTAACAGATTATATCAGTTGATAATAATCCATATGTCTCAAAATAGTTTTAAGCCTAAACTACGCGTATAATACACGTATAAACCCGTTTTAAGCGATGTACGATTAAAAATACGATTCTAGGTTTTCTGATCAGTTAAACAGGCTCAAAACACTATATTTATTATTTAAAATCAGTAGCAATTGGATTCGCATCAAAATTCCTTGTAGAAATCATTTTATGACCGAAAAGGGTAAATTCGGTATTAACCGAATTAAGGCGATAAGCCTAGCTTAAGATCAGTTTAAAAATAATTAAAAATCTTCAAAAATCCCAAAATACTATTTAACATCAGTGGGTAAAAGGTTTGGTGCCGAAAATCGGGTTTAGATAGGCTATGCGCTAATCGCGCCGATTAATTAATAAAAAGTTTATTATTTACGCTAATGCGCATATCTCCTAATCTAGACCTCCGATTGACGTGAAAATTTACGTACATGTTTAATAATCAGTAACTAAGATTATTGTACTTCCACATTTTCAAAATTCTCGTTGTATGGTCATAAGGGCATTACGGTCCATTTTAAGCATTTAACGGAAACGCGCGAACGAATCGGATAATCAACGAAACAAGTACAGAGGCTTATACTATCATGTAACCCAACCCTAATGAAGCACTAAGGCATTTCCTAATCAAACTAAAACGGGTCAGAACCGAAGTCAATGCAAAAGTCAAAGTTTCGCGTCTTTCGGCTCCGAACCGGGTTTAAACAGAAATTTGTCGAGTCGGACAAGTATAGACAAGTTTTTATACTTATTACTTAGTTATGTTAAGGTTAAAACAGGTTACACGCCTCTCGGATTGCTGATTGTGCATTAAATCACATTTTCCATTTCTGTTGACTTTTTCGGTCAACCTTTGACTCGACAAACGACCTAGTTAGAGTGGAAACCAGGGGGAACCCTTTTGAGGGTTTATTACCCACATAATTACCGACTCATAACAACTTTCACTTCGAGATATGACTGAGCCGTTTATAACTAATCTCAAAGTCAATCGTTAATTACGATATGTTGACTTTTAAGCTAATTACAAAGCAAAACTGAATTAGAGAAGGTTAGGACTACTTACAAGTGTCTAATGAATGCTTAGGAAGGCTTGGGTCAGCCTTGGAAGCTCCACACTTGATCAAAAATGCAGATGAAGATGTGAGGAAGTGTTGTGACTTTGAAGACCTATTTATAGTGAAGTTACTCACCATAGATGATTGACAAACAAGTCTAGCACTAACCACAACAATCCCACAAGTGTCCTACATGTTCTAGGGGTGTTTTAGGGGCCAAATGAATGTGAAAATTCGATCAAAGTGCATCCAAGTTCAATGGGCAGACAAAAAATCAAGGAGGATATGTTTCTGTCCAGATCAAGCCCTCGCGTAGCGCGAGGGTGTGCAGCTAAGGGCTCGCGCTACGCGAGCCTATGGGGTCAGCCAACAAAGTTTTGATAATTTGCAGTTTCAGTCCCTGGTTCTTCGAATCTTGTACAGACACTTGTTTATTGCGATATGGACCCTCATTATTGATTTGTAAGGGCTTCAAGATATATACCCACTTCGTTAAGTCCCCGGTTAACTTCATTGTCACCCGAAAAGTCCAAACTTCCAACGTTAACGCTTTTAACCCTTGTAAACGAATTTGATCACAACTTGCTCATACGATAACGAAACTTTATGAAATTTATATCGTGCATTCTAGTGAGCATAATTTATCGTTACAAAGCTTCGGGTTTGTCAAAAGGTCACTCAGAGGTATATCTTTAAACATGTTGACACATTTAACCCCTGTAGTTTGTAATCTCTCACATTTAGCTTCGTATGATCCATGATTTATTCGTTTGAAGGTATGAGCATCGTGTAGGGTTAATGTACATTATATTCATTCACAGTTGACACTTAGAATACGTATTTCCACATACTTTCCATGTTTGTCAACTTTAGTCCTTCTATAATATTCCTTCACACGTTCAGACTTTATGACACGTGTCAACACATTATAGGACGTGAATTTTCGAGGTGTTACAGACATGATCCACGATCAAATATCCTATAGTTAAAGAATCCCAAAAAGCAATATATTTTAAGGATCACAAGTCTAGTTGTCAAATTTTCAGGGTTATTCAAATAAATAATGAATAGCATTAAAAATAGTTAAGGATCATACCTGAGGATCCAAGTTAGGATCCTAACCATAATAAGGATAACTATAAGATAAACCTTAGAGAGAAGTAAGGATCAAGGATCCCTAGTTGCCTATCTTTAAGGACCTGAAATAAAGCATAACTTGGGACTAAGCCAATATAAGAAAAGAGTTAGCAACTGGGGACAAGCCCAAGGATAACTGGGGACAAGCCCAAGGATAACTGGGGACAAGCCCAAGGATAACTGGGGACAAGCCCAAGGATCGTATGTAAACTGGAGTATGGCCCTAACTGGCGACTATCCAAACTTAGTGACATGAAAATGCCAAAACCTTAGCTAACGTGAAAACGTTAGAAACCTTAGGAACGGATGTATGGTACGTCTACCATTATACGTAGGATCCTAGGCATAGCCAGTACAATGGAATTATCAGCCCCTAAAGCGAGTACTGGTCCCACTGCCTTGAACTATACCAGGATCATCATGCGCTACAGGCGGAACTGGGGTCAAGCCCAAATAACTGGGGTTAAACCCAAAGGACGGATTGCTTCTGCAGATAACCAATACTTTGCTAAGGATTCCTGAACTTTCAAAACTTAAAATCACGTGAGAGATGGATGAAGGATACATGATCCTTATCCTTATATGAGAAAATAAAGAAGTGAAATAGTTCAAGATTAGGATATTACCAAAGTAAGGATCATCGATACTTTAAGGATCCTTCAAGGATACTCCTGACGTAAGGATCATCTGTGCCATGAGGATCCTGCTCACATGAAATATTTCTTCAAGTGGACAGCATTCCAAGCTCTTGGTAGCAAATCACCTCCCATGGTTAGCAATCTATATGCCCCCTTTCCTGCTTCAGCTTCAATCAAATAAGGGCCTTCCCATTTTGGAGCCAATTTTCCATCAGCAGGATTGGTGGTATTCTGAAATGCTTTCCTTAATACCATATCTCCAACTTGAAACTTCCTGATCCTGACATTTTTGTTGTAAGCACCAGCCATTCTTTGTTGATAACTGGCCATCCTTATCCTAGCCATATCCCTGATTTCTTCAATAGTATCCAGGTCTTGAGCCAAGTTCTCATCATTTTCTTCAGGATCACGAGTACTTGTTCTAGCAGTTGGAACCACCATTTCTGTTGGGATCACTGATTCTGCCCCAAATACCAAAGAGAAAGGCGTTTGACCAGTAGCATTCTTAGGGGTTGTCATATCAGCCCAAAGCACATAAGCTAGTTCTTCTGCCCATTTCCCTTTCTTGGATCCAAGCTTCTTCTTCAAATTGTTGATGATGATCTTGTTGGATGATTCTGCTTGACCATTAGCTTGTGGGTGGACTGGTGTTGATGTTATCATCTTAATCCCCCAGCTGTCACAAAAGTTAGTGGTTCTGCCCCCAATAAATTGGGAACCATTATCACATATAATTTCAGAAGGAATTCCAAATCTAGTTATAATATTTCTTTTAATGAAGGATATAACTTCCTTTTCTCTGACTTGGGCAAAGGCTTCAGCCTCTATCCACTTGGAGAAGTAATCAGTCATAGCAAGCATGAATACTTTTCCACCAGGTGCCTTAGGGAGCTTACCAACTATATCCATACCCCCATCTCATAAATGGCCAAGAGGAGGATATAGGATGCAATAATTCCGCTGGTTGATGAAGAATATTGTTGTGTCTCTGACAAGGATCACATCTCTTAGCATACTCCACAGCATCTCTCTTCATGGTTGGCCAGTAGTATCCTGTCCTCAGGATCCTTGAGAATAATGCCCTGCCCCCAGTGTGGTTTCCACAATCTCCTCCATGGAAGTCTTTTAAAACTTCTTGGATTTCAGGATCCTCAATGCATCTCAAGTATGGTCCTGCAAGAGATCGTCTATACAACATATTATTTAAAATTGTGAATTGAGATACCTTAATTTTGAAAACCCTAGGGTTTTCTCCTGTAGGAATCTCTCCATGTTGTAAGTATCTCATGATTGGTGAGATCCATGATCCTGATCCTGAATGGGATTGAGTATCCTCACTAGGGATAATTGCAGAATCATTTCCTATCTCCATAGCCACATGATCCTCGGTAGCCGGGGTCAGGATATGGATAATAGGGATCTTGATATCCTCAGGGATCTTCAAAGATGATCCTAAGTTAGCCAATGCATCAGCTTCTGTATTTTATTCCCTTGGTACCTATGTCAAACTAAAGGAAACAAAAGAGAGTGCCAAATTTTTGACTATCTCTAAATATTTGGTTAGCTTTTCACCTTTAACAGCATAGGATCCATTAAAGTGGTTTGTAATTAATAATGAATCTACATGTACCTCAAGATACCTGATCCCCATATGCTTTGCAATTTGCAAACCAGCAATTAAGGCTTCATATTCAGCCTCATTGTTAGTGGTTTGGAACTCACAGGCTATAGAGTGGGGTATTATGTCCCCCTGTGGCGATTTTAGTAGTATACCAAGCCCTGTGCCTTTGACATTTGAGGATCCATCATGTAACACCTCGAAAATTCACGTCCTATAATGTGTAGACACGTGTCAAAAGTTTAAACGTGTGAAAGGAATATTATAGAAGGACTGAAGTTGACAATCATGGAAAGTATGTGGATATACGTATTCTAAATGTCAACAGTGAATAAATATAATGTATATTAACCCTACGTGGTGCTCATACCTTCAAACGAATAAATCATGGATCATACGAAGCTAAAAATGAGAGATTACAAACTACAGGGGTTAAATGTGTCAACATGTTTAATTTATACCTCTGAGTGACCTTTTGACAAACCCGAAGCCTTGTAACGATAAATTATGCTCACTAGAATATACGATTAAAATTTCATAAAGTTTCGATAACGTATGAGCAAGTTGTGATCAAATTCGTGTGCGAGGGTTTAAAGCGCAAACGTTGAAAGTTAGACCTTTTCGGGTAACAATAAAGTTACCCGGGGACTTAACGAAGTGGGTATATGTCTTGAAGCCCCTCTAGATCAATTACGAGGGCTCAAAATGCAATAAACAAGTGCCTCTACGAAGATTGAAGAGTCAGGGACCAAACTGCAAATAAAAGAAATTTTGTTGGCTGACCCCATAGGCTCGCGTAGCGCGAGCCCTCATGCACATACCCTCGCGCTACGCGAGGGCTTGATCTGGACAGAATTGTGATGCTGTTTGATCTTTTGTCTGCCATTCCATTTCTATGCAACTTTGATCGAATTTCCTCCTCACAAGGGCCCCTAAAACAACCCCTAGAACACTAGGGCATGTGTCAATCAATTGTGGTAAGTCCTAGACCTTGTTGTCAAGCTTTTGTGGTGCTTGATTCACTATAAAAGGCCACCTTCAAGTCACAACATCACTCACACCTTCATCTGCATTTCTTGAGCACTTCTGGAGCTTAGGAGCAGACCCAATACCTTCCTACTCGAGCTTAGGACTTGGGTAAGTATGCTAGACCTTCCTCGGTTTAGTTTTTGCTTAGTTATTAGCTTAAAAGTCAACCGTCGTAATTAACGGTTGACTTAACGATTAATCGCTAATGGTCCAGTGATTAGTCAAACTAAAAGTAGTTTTAGAATGGTATTTATGAGGGAAATAAAACCCCAAAAGGGTTTCCCCTGATCACCATCCTAAACAGGTCAAATGTCGGGTCAAACCTTTACTTAAAAAGTCAACATATTGCTTAGAATGTCATTTATGCATAATTAGCCATCTATAACATGTATAACCTGTTTGAACATTGTTATAACTTAGAAATAAGTGTAAGAACATGTCCCAACATGTTCAACCCGACTATTTCCTGTTTAGACCCGGTTCGGAACCGAAAGTCACATAGTTTGACTTTTCGGTTGACTTTCAGTTCTGACCCGTTTGGGCATATTTTAGAAATGCCTCAGAGCTTTAATTGGATTAGGATACATGTTAGAACAACCCTCTGTGATCATACACCTTGGTTCACTAGTTATCCAATCAATATGCATATTTCCGTTAATTGCTCATACGTTGACCGTTATGCCCTTATTACCTTAAATCATGATTTATGAAAATGTAAAAGTGTAGAAACCTTAGTTACTGATATATAAACTTGTATGCAAAGTTTGACATCAGTTCGACTTGTAGATTAAGAGTTATGCTCATTGTCGCTAAATTGAAGCTTTATGTTAACAAATGGCGTAATTAGCGTATAGCCTAGTTTAACATACTTTTTGATATCAAATCTTTTACCCACTGATGTAATATATTATTTTGGGATTTTTAAAGATTTTTAATTAATTTTAGGCTGAGCATAACTAGTAGTCGTAGGCTTAATCCGGTAATTGTCGGTTTTGCCCTTACGGGCCATAAAATGAGTTTTACTTATCTAAATGACTCCAAACCTTTTGCTACTGATCACATATGATAAATAAATTATTTTAAGCCTTCTGGAAATATAAAAATATCAGATTTAAGTATCAAACCCGGAAATGGCCTTTAATCGCCTTATTAAGCGTTTTTAGCGCATAGTATGTCTTAAGATCATATTGGACATACCCGGGTTGATACCTACTGATATATGAGGCAAATTATGATATTATAACAGTAAGCAAAGGTTGATAAACTCAGACTTCGTTTTTGAGCTTTTCGGCTTATGTGAAATTACCAAAATACCCCTACGGGGCATAGTTTAGTTAAAGATGATAAATTTCACATATAAGCTTTAGCCTACTGATATAACTTATCAAATTGAGTATGTTTGCTGTTTACATCAGACCTGTATCTCAGTTAAACAATTAAACTCCTTTACAAACTTTAAAATGACCAAACTACCCCTACGGGGCATAGTTTGTGTTTAAATTAGTTCGGGGCATAACGAAAGACATCCTACTGATGTCACAACATATTTGGAGCATATTAACTTAGGAAACCTGTATATGGCTCTTACGGATACCCGTTACGCTTATTTCGCGTTCGGTTCGGTTTATGTAACAAGTTTACATAAATTAGCCGATACGGGTCAAACCTTATCGGTTTTATCTCAAAATCCAGAATGTGAATAATAAACCCATATTAAACAAGTCTCCGAACTTGTCGGGTCTAAATCACATTCTATCCGGTCTTCGCTTAATTGTGCGTACGAACCGTATCTTCGAAACTAGCCGGTCTAAGCTTAAGCTTAATTAAAGACCCGTTAGGATTCTAATAGGTTATTAAAAACCTTCGTTCCAGATTAGGAGCCCAGTAAAAGCTATCTGTACTTGCTGAATTGATATACGGCTGGGATTGAATTTATATTTAGCTCAGGTAAATACTTTTAACTTATTTTCCCTATACGGGCTTGGGTTACGGTACATAGCGTACCGCTTGATCGGGCATCAAATCTTCCACGCTTAGTGGTTAATTGAATAATTTGATCGGCTCGTTTTAAACAGATGTGTTTACTTTACAGCCTTTGGGGGGTTAATGACCATGTCCCGGATATCCTCGGCATTATCTTACGAGATGGCCACGACCTGAGCACGGGGTGTAGGCGTACACCTGTCAGTGTATAACTCTAGAATTGTGGTGTGTCTATTGATCTTTAACCCGGATACGTTCCGGGCTACTGAACGCATAAGTAACATGTAAATCGTTCACAAGATTATAATATTAAATAATTCTCCCAAGTTAAAAAGATTAACTTTGCCTCTGTGCATTTTAATCAATGTGTCAAGATATTTTGTGCCACGTGCATTCAAAACAATTTACAAACTCTTTTTCCAAAATGAGTCAGTTGAATGTATTTACCAGTGTAAACTGACGTATTTTCCAAAAAAGGCTAAATGCAGGTACTATACGAAATTGGCTGGATATGTCTCCTTAGCATCAATAGAAGTCTCGCAAGCTTAAGATGCCTAAAAGTCTGTTGAACTATTGTTTCCATTTTATGTTTGATCCTTCTGTGGATAAACTTCCGAATATTGTGACAATTGATATTACAATAATAAATTCGGTTGTATTATATTTTCAATTGCTTCCGCTGTGCTTAATAATATTGTGTTGTTTGACTATTATGTTGCCAACCATGACGTCACGATACTCCCCACCGGGCCCACCGGTGACACGTGGAAATTCGGGGTGTGACAGGTTGGTATCAGAGCCAACACTGAGTGAATTAAACACTAACCTTAGTGTTTAATCTCAGTTACACAATTGCACATATCTAAACCTTCTGAGTCTAGACTTAACTTAGGAATATTCTCAATCCTAATTTTAAAAAAAAATTCCGCTCCCAAATTTTTATATATGGGATACGTCGCCAAGCGAAGAAGCTGTAATAAGAATTCTCCACACCCGGAGCCCTGAGATGCTGAGCTTCGTACCGCGACTAGAATGAAACGAGCATCCAAGGAGAAAGCATTCAGGAATAAAATGAAGAAGAAACTCCTTTTACTGAAGATCGTTTCCTTAATAGTCCTTATAAGGACATAATTACCTTTCAGTCCCTCCGAGAACACATTATTCCTTTTAAGTCCCGCTTAGGGCAACTTTATACTTTTATTTTTATAAATAGAATGATTAAGTTTAAACTTTCATTCTAAATAAGAAATATTAAATAAATGGAAAAATAATATTTTTTTTTTGCAAGATCTACCATTATAATAAAATGGCAAAATCTAAAAGGGCAAGACCTAGCTTCGGGTCATATTAAGACCGGCCAAGATGGCAGTTCCGCAATTTAGATTCAGATCCATATTTACACCTCAATTTAAAATTGTTCTGCGTTAATTATAAATTAAGAATCTTAAGTGTGAAACCTAGCCTTCGGGTCAATTATAAGACCGGGCCAAGATGGTAAGACCTGTTTAAAAGGTTCAAATCCCTGTTAACATCTTAAAACATGTTAACACTCCTGGCAGATGTGATTCATTTAAAATCACACACGTCATTTTTATATGGAATTCTTCAAAAGATTCCTAACCCAGTTTAATGATCTCTAAATCCTGGGTTTACATCATCAATCAAGATGATCATATTTTAACCATACGTGGTAATATAGTGCCTACGGGCCTTGCTCATTTCTACATGAGCCAAAGTACAGTGGTAGCTATGACTCCCTGTCAGATAAAGGTAATGAACTAGGTTCAAACCTCAAATGCTTTGATTCTCTGAAATCCTAGCATATAATTTATAATTGTCTACGTGACTAGGCCTATTGTGCCAAGATACTTTCATGCTTTGATTCTCTGAAATCATAGCTTATAAATTATATATGTCCTTGTGACTAGGCCTTTTGTGCTATTAAATAAAACAGTTATTGTTGCTTTGATTCTCTGAAATCATAAGCCTAAAATATATAAATGTCCATGTGACCAGGCCATTGGTGCCACTAATAAAACTGTTAATGTTTTATAATTGGGATAAATTATAATAGAAATCCTAAATAAATATGATTAATAAATTAACCAAATATGGTCTCTGTTTACCATGGTTAATGAATTACCCTATGGGGCAATTCAGTAATAAACATCCCTTAGAAGGGAAGTGCCTACGGGCTATAGTTAATGTCCTCTGAGACTAAAGACAGTGGTAGCCTACAACTCCCTGTCAAGAAAAGGTAGTGAACTTTGATTCAAACCTTAATGCCTAGATTCTCTAAAATCATGGCTTATAAATTTAACTTGTCTACACGACTAGGCCATTGGTGCTATTATTAACTTATGAATTAGGATTTATGATAAAAATCCTGAATAAAATAAATATCCTTCCTTCTCTGTCAGTATGCAATTGAAGGGAATTTTAAAGGTGAAACCTAGCCTACGCGGCCAAAATGGTGAAACCTACTCAAGGGATTCACATCCTTGTTAACACCTAGGAATGTGTTAGCACTCTTGGCAAAAGTGATTAGAGAAAATCACAACAGTCATCCTTATATTGGATTCTTCCAATTCTCAAATCTAGCCTAGTGATCTAGGAATCAAGGCTTATATCATCCTATAAGATGATCATATTATAAACATACGTTAGTAATGAAGCACCTACGGAGTAAACTAGTTGTCCGATAAGACAACGACAGTGGTGGTCTTTGACCTCCTGACTAAAATGTTGGACTATGTCCAAACATAATAGTCTATGTGATCAATGCGCTCATGACTCATATCATCTAATACGATGATCATATTATTTAACATCCTTTAAGTGATGTCTTGCCTACGGGCTATAATATATTGTCCATTTGAGACATTGACATTGTTATCTTTATGATTCCTTGTCTAAGGTGGTGAGCTATGCTCAAGCCAAATAGTCAATATGATTAATACAATCATGACTTATAGCATCTAATAGGACGAACCAATTATAAACATCCATGAGTGATGTTTTCGCCTATGGGCCAAATAATATTGTCCATGTGTGACAAAGACATTGTGATCTTTACGATTCCCTGTCCAAGGTGGTGAGCTATGCTCTAGCCTAATAGTTCATATGATCAATACGATCATGACCAAAAATCATCAATACGATGATTAAAAATTTTAACATCCGTAATGAGGCTTTGCCTAAGGGCTATATTATATCGTCCAACTGAGACAAGGCAATTGTAATCTTTTGTGATTCTTTGCCAAGGGGGTGAGCTATACTCAATTCCCATAGTCTATACTATCAGTGCGATCCTGACTAGTATCCTCAGTATGATGATCATAATATTAACATCCCTAGTGATGAAATGCCTACGGGCTATACTTTATTCTAGTGTCGGTAAGACAAAGATAGTAGTGATCTTTATGATCCCCTGTTCAAAATGGTGTGATTATACCCAAACCTAATAGTCAATAGGATCGATGTGATCATGACTAAAATCATTAGATACGATGGTTATATATAAACATCCACTAGTGATGTTGCTTGGCATATTTTTCTGCCAAAAGAATCGTCTTTCAAGACAATGACAGTTGTAGTCTATGACTCCCTGTCTGAACCACGTTCAAACCTGGAAGCCTTAATCTAATAAGATTTCGGCTAATAAATTAAGGTCCTTGATAATAGACCATCGAGATTATGTTTTAAAGTCATTCATGACAAGCCTGTGTGCTATAATAGGTCATTCGTGACAAGTTAACATATTAAATGTCAACATTCCTAGTAACATGCATTTGTGCCAGATTTGATGAATGTCCATATAACAAGGCCGTTTGTGCCATATCTAATTGTCCTTCGTGACAAGGCCTTCGTGCCGTATAATCATTTATGTCCTTCATGACTATGCTTTATGCCATATTTTCTACGTCCCTCGCGACGGGCTCCTATGCCATATATATATAACCGAAGTCATGAAAGGCTAGCCTTTGAGCTATTTATAATCGTACTTGTGACAAGGACAGTTGTGACATTATGGTTCCCTGTCAAGCAAGTAATGAACTCGCTCCAA
Source organism: Helianthus tuberosus (assembly GCA_030545235.1). Taxonomy (NCBI): domain Eukaryota; kingdom Viridiplantae; phylum Streptophyta; class Magnoliopsida; order Asterales; family Asteraceae; genus Helianthus; species Helianthus tuberosus. The sequence continues at coordinate 32,377,429 of CM060436.1, forward strand.
GCTTCGAATGCCATTGATGGTCCAGTTGTGACCTAGGCTAAGTATAATGGAAATACATTCAAAATAACATTCACTATGAATGTTCGGAACAGAATAGCCCATACGGTTTATGAATGCCGTGGCTAATCTAAGTCAGATTATCAGGGTGATGACTGATAATGGTTAAATCTTGGTGATTGGTACCAAGTTTCAAGTATGGAAAACTCGGATGAGGTAGACGACAGTCGCAACGCTATTAAGGCGACAAAAGTTAATAAAAAAACTACAAACGTAAACCTCAATATTAATGGAGTTAATCTTCAGGCTGTGGTTGACGCAGCAAATGGAAGGACCATAGAAAGGTCATGAGACAATCCAAAGAGCCGAATTCTTCTCGCTCTAAATCTCATTCGAAACCATGTTTAAATTACTCATGAGGAGAGCTATGTTCACACTTCAAATATGAAGGGTGAACCAAAGAAAGAGGATAACTCCTAGAATTCGGAGAAGGAGAGCAAATACAGGCTTAACAAAAAGCAACGAAAGTTCGGTGAGAAGCCGGTATACCTCTAAGACTGCTTCAGCATTAATAGATGGATGTTTTATATCCATTAGAAATCATCTTTGATGTCCTAGTTCCGTTAAATACAAGGACTCAATTTAGTGATAAAATCAAGCCCATATTGTGGGTAATAAGAAGAAATTAATTATCAAGACTCCTTATGAGACAACTCTCATAATTACACGTATCCGTACGTTTAATTAATATTAAACACAAAAAAATGGTGGAACTGGCCGTCCCCGGAATCGAACCTGGGTCTAGGTCGGCCGCACCCTTTCGCGCGCCTAGCCAACTGGGCTAGGTGCCTAGTTTGTGAAACTTCCATCATTAATTAAATATAAGCACTCGTACAATAAACTTCCTTATCATTTATCAATGATAATTTCTGCTAAGTGTCCTGTTTTTTTTTTACAGGCAATAATAAATCTTCATGAACCATAAACTTAGCAAATTTTTTTTCATCCACAATGTATAAATTACCAAGGAAACCATAGTAACCGATTCTTCTAGTATCGGCAAGGAATCCTTCCGAAAATCTAAGAGTACTCTTTCTTCGCATAGAGTACGACAACATATGTTATTTTAATTATTTTTCTCATTGTTTTCTATCGCCTGCGAATGCCAAACTATGTTTGATAAAAGTGTCATATGAGGATTGGCGTATCCTAGTGTGTCCCATAGATTATTTCCATGTCTGATCAGCATGGAGGTTTAATACATGGAACCCTAAGATATCCCAATGATCATATTGTACTAAAGTCGACTAGTAGTATTCAAAGAAGATATCTAAAAATGGAAAAATTTTTCAAGTAAATGTTCCCGATTAAGGAATTCGGGGACTTATAACATAAAGGTGTCACTCATTTGACACGAATAATGATGGATGAACCGGAGCTTGAGATATGGAAAATCTCTGTAGCCTCCTTGTATCTTAATTATATTCTCAAATGTTTTCCCTGCTTACCTCATGGAAGACAGGTAGAATTAAGATTTGTATCCCGCCGTGGGATGGAGTATTGTGAAAACTCCATACTGATTATGGAATAATCGAAACATTGATTTAGCAGGTTTTAAGACATAGGCACATATAGCCTGACTCAATCTTCTGAGGGTTCTATATTATTAAACAAGAAAGACGGTTCATATTGCTTATGCATACATGCCGCAACCCTAATTAGGCAACAATTAAGAATTTGCCATCAGCTACCCAGGATCTAAGGGCAAGGTGGATAGGCTTGAAAAAGTCCGTAGCCACCCATGTAGCTAAATGCTTGACATGTGCGCAAGTCAAAGCCGAGCATCAAAAGCCGTCAGGCTTACTACAACAGCCTGAACTTCCTACGCGGAAGTGGGAGATGGTAACTATGGATTTTATTACCAAGTTACCCAAAACAAGGAAAGGAAATGATACGATATGAGTTATAGTTGACAGACTTGTAGCCTTACATGGCATACCTGTAGCTATTATCTCGGATAAAGATACTAGGTACACGTCACATTTTAGAAGAGCTTCCAGCAATCCATGGGCACACGTTTAAATTTTTGTACGGCTTACCATCCTCAGACAGACGGCCAGAGTGAGCGTACTATTCAAACGTTAGAAGACATGCTACGTGCATGTGCAATCGATTTGGGTGGTAGTTGGGATAAGAACCTACCATTAATCGAATTCTCCTACAACAATAGCTACCACACCAGCATCAATGCTGCGCCTTTTGAGGCATTATACAGTAGAAAGTGTAGATCGCCTATTTGTTGGGCGGAAGTTGGAGATGTCCAGTTATCAGGACCAGAGATAGTGTTCGAAACAACGGACAAGATTTGTCCAGATTCGTGACCGTCTCAAAGCTGCCCGTGATAGACAGAAGAGTTACGCTGATCCTAAGCGTAAGGATTTTCACTTCGAAGTAGGTGACAAAGTCCTACTTAAATTGTCACCCTGGAAGGGAGTGATGCGGTTAGGTAAGAAAGGCAAGCTAAGCCCGAGATACATAGGACCTTTCGAGGTTATCAAACGTGTCAGGTCAGCTGCCTATAAGTTAAACTTACCGGGAGAGCTCAGTGGAATTCACCAAGTGTTCCACATTTGCAATCTGACGAAGTGTTTCGCTGAGGAATCACTGGTTATACCACATACAGATGTGCATATAGACGAGAGCTTGAAATTTGTTGAAAAACCTTTGTCGATTGAAGATCGACAGGTAAAGAAGCTTCGAAGGAAGCACGTACCTATTATAAAGGTCAAATGGGATGCCCATAGAGGCCCCGAATTCACGTGAGAGGTTGAATCCACGATGAAAGAAAAGTACCCTTACTTATTTCAGTAAATCTCGGGTCGAGATTTATTTTAAGGGGGTGAGGATGTAACACCTCGAAAATTCACGTCCTATAATGTGTAGACACGTGTCAAAAGTTTAAACGTGTGAAAGGAATATTATAGAAGGACTGAAGTTGACAATCATGGAAAGTATGTGGATATACGTATTCTAAATGTCAACAGTGAATAAATATAATGTATATTAACCCTACGTGGTGCTCATACCTTCAAACGAATAAATCATGGATCATACGAAGCTAAAAGTGAGAGATTACAAACTACAGGGGTTAAATGTGTCAACATGTTTAATTTATACCTCTGAGTGACCTTTTGACAAACCCGAAGCCTTGTAACGATAAATTATGCTCACTAGAATATACGATTAAAATTTCATAAAGTTTCGATAACGTATGAGCAAGTTGTGATCAAATTCGTGTGCGAGGGTTTAAAGCGCAAACGTTGAAAGTTAGACCTTTTCGGGTAACAATAAAGTTACCCGGGGACTTAACGAAGTGGGTATATGTCTTGAAGCCCCTCTAGATCAATTACGAGGGCTCAAAATGCAATAAACAAGTGCCTCTACGAAGATTGAAGAGTCAGGGACCAAACTGCAAATAAAAGAAATTTTGTTGGCTGACCCCATAGGCTCGCGTAGCGCGAGCCCTCATGCACATACCCTCGCGCTACGCGAGGGCTTGATCTGGACAGAATTGTGATGCTGTTTGATCTTTTGTCTGCCATTCCATTTCTATGCAACTTTGATCGAATTTCCTCCTCACAAGGGCCCCTAAAACAACCCCTAGAACACTAGGGCATGTGTCAATCAATTGTGGTAAGTCCTAGACCTTGTTGTCAAGCTTTTGTGGTGCTTGATTCACTATAAAAGGCCACCTTCAAGTCACAACATCACTCACACCTTCATCTGCATTTCTTGAGCACTTCTGGAGCTTAGGAGCAGACCCAATACCTTCCTACTCGAGCTTAGGACTTGGGTAAGTATGCTAGACCTTCCTCGGTTTAGTTTTTGCTTAGTTATTAGCTTAAAAGTCAACCGTCGTAATTAACGGTTGACTTAACGATTAATCGCTAATGGTCCAGTGATTAGTCAAACTAAAAGTAGTTTTAGAATGGTATTTATGAGGGAAATAAAACCCCAAAAGGGTTTCCCCTGATCACCATCCTAAACAGGTCAAATGTCGGGTCAAACCTTTACTTAAAAAGTCAACATATTGCTTAGAATGTCATTTATGCATAATTAGCCATCTATAACATGTATAACCTGTTTGAACATTGTTATAACTTAGAAATAAGTGTAAGAACATGTCCCAACATGTTCAACCCGACTATTTCCTGTTTAGACCCGGTTCGGAACCGAAAGTCACATAGTTTGACTTTTCGGTTGACTTTCAGTTCTGACCCGTTTGGGCATATTTTAGAAATGCCTCAGAGCTTTAATTGGATTAGGATACATGTTAGAACAACCCTCTGTGATCATACACCTTGGTTCACTAGTTATCCAATCAATATGCATATTTCCGTTAATTGCTCATACGTTGACCGTTATGCCCTTATTACCTTAAATCATGATTTATGAAAATGTAAAAGTGTAGAAACCTTAGTTACTGATATATAAACTTGTATGCAAAGTTTGACATCAGTTCGACTTGTAGATTAAGAGTTATGCTCATTGTCGCTAAATTGAAGCTTTATGTTAACAAATGGCGTAATTAGCGTATAGCCTAGTTTAACATACTTTTTGATATCAAATCTTTTACCCACTGATGTAATATATTATTTTGGGATTTTTAAAGATTTTTAATTAATTTTAGGCTGAGCATAACTAGTAGTCGTAGGCTTAATCCGGTAATTGTCGGTTTTGCCCTTACGGGCCATAAAATGAGTTTTACTTATCTAAATGACTCCAAACCTTTTGCTACTGATCACATATGATAAATAAATTATTTTAAGCCTTCTGGAAATATAAAAATATCAGATTTAAGTATCAAACCCGGAAATGGCCTTTAATCGCCTTATTAAGCGTTTTTAGCGCATAGTATGTCTTAAGATCATATTGGACATACCCGGGTTGATACCTACTGATATATGAGGCAAATTATGATATTATAACAGTAAGCAAAGGTTGATAAACTCAGACTTCGTTTTTGAGCTTTTCGGCTTATGTGAAATTACCAAAATACCCCTACGGGGCATAGTTTAGTTAAAGATGATAAATTTCACATATAAGCTTTAGCCTACTGATATAACTTATCAAATTGAGTATGTTTGCTGTTTACATCAGACCTGTATCTCAGTTAAACAATTAAACTCCTTTACAAACTTTAAAATGACCAAACTACCCCTACGGGGCATAGTTTGTGTTTAAATTAGTTCGGGGCATAACGAAAGACATCCTACTGATGTCACAACATATTTGGAGCATATTAACTTAGGAAACCTGTATATGGCTCTTACGGATACCCGTTACGCTTATTTCGCGTTCGGTTCGGTTTATGTAACAAGTTTACATAAATTAGCCGATACGGGTCAAACCTTATCGGTTTTATCTCAAAATCCAGAATGTGAATAATAAACCCATATTAAACAAGTCTCCGAACTTGTCGGGTCTAAATCACATTCTATCCGGTCTTCGCTTAATTGTGCGTACGAACCGTATCTTCGAAACTAGCCGGTCTAAGCTTAAGCTTAATTAAAGACCCGTTAGGATTCTAATAGGTTATTAAAAACCTTCGTTCCAGATTAGGAGCCCAGTAAAAGCTATATGTACTTGCTGAATTGATATACGGCTGGGATTGAATTTATATTTAGCTCAGGTAAATACTTTTAACTTATTTTCCCTATACGGGCTTGGGTTACGGTACATAGCGTACCGCTTGATCGGGCATCAAATCTTCCACGCTTAGTGGTTAATTGAATAATTTGATCGGCTCGTTTTAAACAGATGTGTTTACTTTACAGCCTTTGGGGGGTTAATGACCATGTCCCGGATATCCTCGGCATTATCTTACGAGATGGCCACGACCTGAGCACGGGGTGTAGGCGTACACCTGTCAGTGTATAACTCTAGAATTGTGGTGTGTCTATTGATCTTTAACCCGGATACGTTCCGGGCTACTGAACGCATAAGTAACATGTAAATCGTTCACAAGATTATAATATTAAATAATTCTCCCAAGTTAAAAAGATTAACTTTGCCTCTGTGCATTTTAATCAATGTGTCAAGATATTTTGTGCCACGTGCATTCAAAACAATTTACAAACTCTTTTTCCAAAATGAGTCAGTTGAATGTATTTACCAGTGTAAACTGACGTATTTTCCAAAAAAGGCTAAATGCAGGTACTATACGAAATTGGCTGGATATGTCTCCTTAGCATCAATAGAAGTCTCGCAAGCTTAAGATGCCTAAAAGTCTGTTGAACTATTGTTTCCATTTTATGTTTGATCCTTCTGTGGATAAACTTCCGAATATTGTGACAATTGATATTACAATAATAAATTCGGTTGTATTATATTTTCAATTGCTTCCGCTGTGCTTAATAATATTGTGTTGTTTGACTATTATGTTGCCAACCATGACGTCACGATACTCCCCACCGGGCCCACCGGTGACACGTGGAAATTCGGGGTGTGACACATCAGTATAGAGTATCCAAGGATCCTTGGTCTCCTCTAGCTGCTGGACTTCTAACTCAGCTTCTTTTTGTAAATCACTACTGAAATCAGCCACAAAGTCAGCTAATGCTTGGGATTTGATGGCCGTCCTAGGCTCATATCTTATATCATATGCACTTAGCTTCACTGCCCACTTAGCCATCCTTCCTGACATCTCTGGTTTCCTGAGGACATTCTTAATTGGGAAATTAGTTTTAACAACAATAACATGAGTTTCAAAATAATGTCTCAACTTAGTAGATGCCATAATTAATGCAAGAATAAGCTTTTCAAGGTGTGAATACCTAGATTCGGCATCAAGTAAACTTTTACTTACATAATAGACAGGATGTTGTGTACCTTCATGATCCTTAACAAGGACCGCACTTACTGCTTTTGAGGATACTACAAGATATAAGGATAGCACATCGCCTTTTTCTGGTTTCATCAAGGCCGGGGCTGAGGATAGATAATCTTTGAGAGCTCTTAAGGCATTCTCATGCTTCTCAGTCCACTCAAATTTTTTGTTCTTCCTTAGGATATCATAGAATTCTTTGCACTTCTCCGAGGATTTGGATATAAATCTGTTCAAGGCTGCTATCCTGCCTGTTAGCCTTTGAACATCCTTAGCTTTGGCCGGAGATTTGATGTTCACTATTGCTTTGATTTGTTCCGGGCTAGCTTCAATGCCTCACTTCGTCACCATATATCCTAAGAACTTACCTGCTTTAACACCAAAGTGACATTTTGAAGGATTAAGCTTCATATTATATTTATCAAGGATATTGAATGCTTCCTCCAAGTCCCTTAGGTGATCCTCAACTTTTATGGATTTTACCACCATATCATCTATGTAAACCTCCATAGTTTGTCCAATCTGATCCTTGAACATCATATTCACCAGCCTTTGATATGTTGCACCTGCATTTCTTAGTCCGAACGGCATAGCAATATATCAGTATATACCAGTTGGAGTCATGAATGCTGTATCCTCTTGATCAGATGGTTCCATTTGGATTTGTTGAAATCCAGATGAAGCATCCATAAAAGTTAACAGTTCATGACCCGCAGTTGCATCCACCATGGAGTCAATGTGGGGTAATGGGAAAGGATCCTTGGGACATGCCTTATTTAAATCGGTAAAATCGACACATACCCTCCACTTTCCGTTTTTCTTTTGAACAACAACCACATTGGCCAACCATCTTGGATACTTGACTTCTCTAATCATACCTGCCCGGAGCAATTTCTCTACCTCATCTTGGATAATGGCATTTCTTTCCGGTGCAAACTTTCTTCTCCTTTGATGGATTGGTTTGAATGACCTATCAATGCCAAGTTTGTGAGTGATTACATCTTTAGATATACCAGTCATGTCTTCTTGTTTCCATGCAAAGGTAGTCTTTCTCCTTTTGAGGAAGGATATAAGGTCTTCCTTCATATCGCCAAGGATCCCTGATCCGATATAGATTTTGGATTCAGGATCATCAGGATCCATGAGGACTTCTACCACATCCTGCTCTCTTGCCTCCAAGACATCCCTTGGAGGATACTTTGATTGCTATTGTTCCCTTGACTTCGAGGCTGGTTTCATCGATGAAGTATAGCAATTCTTAGCCTCCTGCTGATCACTATCAATCTTCACTATTCCCCAAGGACTAGGGAGCTTCACACATTGATGGTAGGTAGATGGGACTGCCTTCATATCGTGTATCCAGGGCCTGCCAAGGATAACATTACAACAAGATAAACAGTCAATAACACAAAATTTTTGATAAGAGTGTAGGCCTTCGATGTATATTGGGAGTTTAATGTCCCCCAGGGTATTCTTAGTTTCGCCACTAAATCCCACGAGCACGGAGGATCTTGGTATGATATCTGATTCAGGGATACCCATCTTCTTTAGAACATCAAGCTGGATAATGTTCACTGAACTTCCTCCGTCTATAAGGATCCTGCGGACAAAATGGTTAGAAATGAAAAGAGTAATAACTAAACCATCGTGATGAGGATCCTGGATATCAACACGATCATCCTCATCAAAGGTTATGACTTTTCCTTCGGAGACACTTGATGTTCGAACGGGTCTTTCTCCATTATCCATTTTAGTTTCCTTTGCATGCCTCTTAGCTGCTGAGAAGGATGTGCCGCAAATGTCTGATCCTCCAGAAATAAAGTTTATTACTTGTGCGTCTGTTGGAGGGGCTGGAGCCTTCTCATGGATCCTTTCAGGATCCTGAGTCCTTGACTTTTTTCTCCCCAACAATTCTTTTAGATGCCCTTTGCTCAACAAGTATCCAATTTCCTTTCTCAGTGCAATGCATTCTTCTGTGAGATGCCCAAAATCTTCATGGTAGGCACACCACTTTGATTTATCCTTAGTTGCAGCTAGCCTATCATTCTTTCTGGGCCATCTGGCTTTATCACCTAAGTTCTGCATCACAAGGATTAGTTCATTGTTATCAACAGAAAAACAATATTCAGAAATTGGAGGATAATCCTCATCATCCTCTTCTTGATCAACAACATGCACGTTCTGGTTATCAGATCTGTTGTAGGATCTGAACTTGTTGTTCCTGAATGAGGATCCTTGCTTATCTTGCTTTGAGGATCCTGCTAACCTCTCCTGGATCCTCTTGTCATCCTCTAGCCGAATGAACCTAAGTGCCTGGGTTCTTACCTCATCTAAGTTCCTGCATGGTGTCATAACAAGATCATCATAGAACGACGAATTCCTAAGCAATCCCATTTTAAAGGCCTCAACAGTCGTGGCTATATCCAAGTTGGGAATGTCTAAGGATTCTTTACTAAATTTAGTTATGTAATCCCTTAATGATTCATTATGACCCTGGGTTATCCTATATAGATCACTAGTTAATCGTTCGAATTTTCTACTACAAGAAAACTGATTATTAAACAGGTTAACTAGATTAGCAAATGAGGTAATAGAGTAGGGGGAAGACTTAGCAGCCATTTAAGAGCTGATCCAGTAAGAGTGGATCCGAATCCTTTGCACAGGCATGCTTCCTTTAACCTTTCTAGGATTGGATTGATCTCCATCCTCTCCCTGTATTGTGCTATGTGTTCTTCAGGATCCGTCGAACCATCATACAGCTTCATTGTTGGCACATGGAACCTCTTGGGTATCTCAGCATCACAGATTGGTGGTGCAAAACGAGATATCTTGTGGCTCCCATCTGCAATCTCTGGGATAGGTTTGACCACTCCTGGAACACTTGATATCATATCCTTTAGCTTTTGCAATTCTCTGGCCATGGCATGATTGATACCTGGATCCTGCATAAGACCATGGTTAGTGGTATAAGAATTATTAAAAGTGTTACCTCCCATTGGATTCAAATTAGGAAGAATGGATGTTAATCCATATTGTTGGGGCTCTGGAATGATCGAGGGACCAGTAGAAGCATTGGTCTGCATTGGAATAAAATCTCCCTGATGGACATCCGAACTTCCTGTTTGCAAACTCCTCAAGGATCCTGGCATCTGGAAGGATCCATGAAACTGGGAGGATCCTGGAACAAATGAGGATCCTTGAACCTGGGATGATCCTGGAACGATGGAGAATCCTTGAACCTGGGATGATCCTGGAACAAAGGAGGATCCTTGAACCTGGGATGATCCTGGAACAAAGGAGGGTCCTTGAACCTGGGATGATCCTGGAACAAAGGAGGATCCTTGAACCTGGGATGATCCTGGAACAAAGGAGGATCCTTGAACCTGGGATGATCCTGGAACAAAGGAGGATCCTTGAACCTGGGATGATCCTAGAACAAAGGAGGATCCTTGAACCTGGGCCGCTCCTGAATATCCTCCTGAATTCGTGAGGGATCCCATATGCTGAGGATAGGATCTCGCTGGCTGGAAATAGGAACCCGATGCCTGGGTCACTGTTGTTGTTCCGTAGTGCACTCCTTTTGGTCCACCCATATATTGAACATCTGGAACCACTGATGGCTGAGAAGTAATCACCGGAGTGTCAAAATTTAAAGATCTGGGCATCAGTGGGGAATGATCCTCTGCCGTTTTCTTTTGTTTCTTGAGATCTCCGATTTCTTTGAGAATCCTTTCATTGGTCTTATCATGTTGCTGTATATGATCCTTCATCTGCAAAATCAAAGTAAACATGTCACTAGTAGTGGGAGTGTAAGAAGCAGAAGAAGTTGGAGGTTTTGAGAAAATTGGAGTTGGTTTCTTCGCAGCATTCTCAGCATTCTTCTGGGGTCCAGAAGGTGGTGGAGGCAAAGGGGGAACGCCTTGTGAAGAACTGAATGAGGGCATCAAATTTGAAGCATTCTTCGCTGAGGAAGCCATCTGCTTGGTTGTAGTGAACTGAAATGAGCACAGAAATATGAATTTTTCTAGGAATGAAGCACCAATTGCCCCATGGTGGGCGCCAAACTGTTTTGGTCAAAAAATCTGATGAGGATAATGCAACCAAACTCTTAGTTACAGGGTATGATGCTTGAAATGTAGAACAATGACAAGGATCACTTCAATGTAAATTGCACAAATGACACAAGGATTTATACGGGGAAAAAGCCCTTGATCAAGAGTTGATCTCCGGCACAAAAAACCCCGGGTGATGGAAACTACCGATCACCAAGCTTAAATAAATCAATAAATGTTTACAACTTCGGATAGTAACGAGCTAGGTACAAGGATCACTATTGTGAAATGTGTAAAAGTGAGTGAAAACTATTAAGTGTTCGTCGAGAGCTTCAAGAGTGCGATTGTATGAGAGTGTGTGTAGCTGAAAATGGCTAAGTGTTCTAATTCTAGCTCGCCACCCCTTTAAAAATAGAAGTTAGCTATAATAACAAACTATCCGACTTTTGTGCCAAGCTCCCACGTTCTCCACAACGTCCATTCCCAGTCAAACGTGTGCAAAATACCCGTGGAATATTCCATAGTAACGTTGCCAAGACCAAGTCAAGCTTGTTACTCCTGCGAAGTAATACAAAATACAAACACAATCGTCAGTATGAGGATCCTTAAAGTGATCCATGATCCTGATCCTGAAGCTCTTCTGAGGATCACTATCTGTCACAGAAGTAAGGATCATTAATTAGGATAACGAATAAGGATCACTAATTGTTAGAAAATCCTCCCCTAACACCATCTAACATAATTTTTTTGTAACTGGATTCTTTAGGTTTGCATTTTCTTGTCATTTCCATCCAATTTGCCAACTCTATCTATTTTTCTGTTAATTACATATGATTTGACGAAACTACCATTTTAATTACATCTTGGAATAAAACACCACTTTCAACCCTAGCCTCACACTCCAATCTTTAACCTCTGAATTCTTCTCAAACTAATGTAAAACAAAGCCACAAACCTGTCAACAATCTAAACCAAACCCTTGAAGATTTCAAGCATTAAGAAATCACAGGACCCACAATCGGACGTGATGATTCGGCGCTTGCGAATGAGACCCGCCAAGTATTCGATAAAATGTCTAAGAGAGTTTTTGTTGCTAGTTAGTGTTTGGCTTTGTTGGTGTAACAACCTTCAAAATTTTCCCGATGACACGTAAATAAGCTTAACGGCTAGGTAAGCTAAGTAGTTAAACAACTAAGTAAGCTAAACATCTAAGTAAGGTAAGCAATCAAACAGCTAAGTAAACTAAGCAATTAAACAGCTAAGTCAGCTAAATAGTTAACAGCTAAGTCAGCTGAATAGTTAAACAAGTAAGTCAGCTGAACAGTTAAACAACTAAATAAGCCAGACAGTTAAATAGCTAAGTAAACTCAACAGCTAAACAGCTAAGTAAACTTAACACGTAAGGAAACTTCCTAGCTAAAAAGGAATCTACCTTGCTTATAAATAGGGAAGTCACGTACTTCATTCTTGTTCATTTATTCGTCTTTTCTCTCTCGACTTCTAATACGTTGGTCTATTAAACCATGTATAGCCGATCAGAAAACTAACCACCGAACGTCGAAGCTCTGCCTGAATAAGGCGAGACTTTGTGAATCTACATTGTGGTTTTAATCTCGTGATCATCGTTAGGTTTGTTTTGGTTTTTACACTAATACGTATTTGAAGAAACACTGACCTTAACAGTAGTATCCAACTAAGGACTTCAACTCTTTGCGACCCGAACTGCTAGCTGCAAAACAGAACACCGTTAGGACTCGTTACAGGAATGGGGTTATTCCTGTAACCACCCTCCGGCGTGAGAATAAGTCTCGGTTTGGGAGAAAGTATAAGTATATAGAAAGATAGTTAACGAGAGCAAGATGATCCATACCTTAGATGTTTACCTCTATTTATAGTTTACCATTAGGGCTTCCCTTAACTTAGGATGGGCTCCGATAAGTTAGGGATTTGCATGATCATCCCAAAAAGTTGGGGATTTGGTTACGTAGTTTATCCATGCAGAATAGAACATTCTAGAATAAACATGTGTAATTAATTATTTATAATAAGATAATAGGTAATGACCGGGTCAGGTTAGCCGATCCGGGTCATGCCGCGTCATGTCCCCCAGTCCGAAGTTATGTAATGAAATTCATGAAATCGGACTAAAAAAGGAAAGGTCAAAATTTCCCCCTTTGAGTGTAAGTTTTTCGAGTGGGGTACCGTTATGCATTTTGAAAAAATGGCGGCGATGGGAAAGGATGTGACAGTTAAGTCATCATTAGGATGACAACTGTTCCTACCCTGTAATGACGCGTGTTCCCATCCATTTGCCTTTTCGAATTTGAAAAGTTGTCTCTCCGTATAAATAGAGTTCCTGTTGAGGGTTTTGAAGTTTCATTTCTCCCTTTATTTACAACTGCATTCTTCAACTTCTTGAATCGAAAATGGCTTCCAAAACCAGTGAATCATCTTCTTCTGCCCAAGCAAGTGCTGATGCCCTTTATTGTAAATAGGGACTTGTATCGTACAGCAATCTCGTTCAAGATTATGGTATTAGGGTAGAATGGAATCCGGTATTGTCGTCAAAGACAGACACGGCATTTCCGTTGAAGAAAGGTAAAATCACTTTGTTTAGTGATTTTTTCAAGTTTTGTAACTTTCGATTGCCGATCTCCAACTTCTGCAAGTTGGTTCTTGACCATTATCCCATCCATATTTCTCAATTGCACCCGTTGGGGTTGGTCAAACTTCGACAGTCCGATTTTGCCTGTATCGCCTTGGGGCATATCCCTGAACTCGTCATTTTTAGGGCTTTTTTCGTCCTTGTATGAAAATCCCCCTTTTTTACTTTTGACAGAAGGGACCCCGATGTGTCTTGCTTGAGAGACATCCCTACCAGCTCTAAGGATAAAGATTGGAAGAAAAAATTCTTCTATATTGACGTTGGTGTTATCCCCGAAGAAATGCACTGGAGGGAGATGGGACTAAAGGACAAAGTTAAAGACGAAGGTCCCCCAGAAGATGCTTTTGTGGCAAACGCCATGTACACAAGATTGTGTGGGCGCCCTTTCGAGTGCACAATAATCCCTGAGGGAGCCTTGGTGATGGCGGGGATGAGCCTGCTATGGCATGACATCAAGTTGTATCCTTCGTTCCGGAGGGATGATGAAGGTACATATCCTTTTTGCCTTGCATACGCTTTGTTAACTATGTGTGAGATAACATGTGTACATGTTGCAGGAGAATGGAGTTTGTTTGATTTTGTCGACCCCCCGCGGCATGCTGCATTGAAAGCCGCGGACCGCGTGCTTGGTGAACAGGAACGGGATGTCCTGAAGGTTCACATGGAGCAGTTTTTGCTACCAGCTGTGTCGGCGGATCCGGCTGCTTAAATTTCTCAGCCTCCCCCCAGCGAAGGGAGTAATGTTGCTGCCATAGAGAAGAAACCGGTCAGGATAAGAGTCACCGGGAGGAAATACATGGCCGCGGGAGCCGCTGCTTCCTCGGTTAGTGTGACTACACCCGCTGGGAGTGCTGCCGCGGAGTTGACAAGTCCGACCCATGTTTCGAAAAAACACAAGACTTTTACTGTACCTGCCCTGACTGCTTTCGAGGCTATGCAAACTGCTTACGCCCTGCCCCTTGGTAAGTAATTTTGCTTGTGTGTTCGAATGTGGGCTTTGTGTTTTATGTTATTTAACTTCTGATTTAATACAGGTTCTACTGCTGGCGTCCAGGTTGAGGGGGTGTCCTCTGGGCCATTGACGTCTGTCGGGATTATACCTTCCGCTATTGGCGAAACCAGCCTGTCAGAGCTTATATTTCAGGCGAGTATTACCGCCACGGTTAGTTGTAGTATGCCACCACCCATGCCTACAACTGTTGTGACCGTGACAACTAGTCAAGTATCCACACCACTACCTTCAAGCGCCACGCCCTCCTCCCTGTTTGAATCTCCATTGAGCGTATTTTCTGCCACCGAGAAAGAGATGCACACAATGTCTGCTGCTCATGAGGCGACTAGTGCCGGAGGTACCACTGTTAGCGATGCTGGGGGGTCCAGTAGTGGAATTACTGATGATGGGGCCCGCTTGGGTGATGATCTTTATTTGCCTACCATCAACTGGGATCCCAATGCACAAGACAAACGCTACCAGCCCCGGTGGAAGATTGCTGAGTCTTCTAGACTGATTTTTCCCCCAGTGATTCAACACTGGGTTGAGCGGGCATATCCCCTGGCTGAGTCAGCGTATGTAGAGGGGTTAAACAATGAGAATTTGATGAATTCCACGATGGTGGACTCCGTTAGTTAGCCCCGGAGGCTTGCAGAGATCCGGCGTAGATGGATGCATGACAACAACGAGCGCCATCAAGCGCGGGCTACTATTCAGGAGCTAAAAGATGAGAAGTATCGCTTGGAGAGTCAAATCCATGCCACTGGGTTAAGGGAGAGTAGGTTTGTATCGGAGAAGAACAAGGCGGAAGATGACCTGAAGCGGGTGACTACCAACCTTTTTGAGGAGAGGATCTTATGGGCCCGCGATATAGCGGAGAAGGATCGGGTCCTAGCTCATGCCAAAACTGTTCAAGAAGAATTGGAGCGTAAAGCTATTGCTGAAGCCCAAAAGGTGAAAACTGAAATGTCTGCTCAGGTGGAAAAATTCCGAATTGACACTGACTTTGTGTCTCAGGTGCAGGAAAGGTACCAAGCTTTGACTGTTGAGGTAGAAACATCTAATGCCAAGGTCCGAGCCAAACAAGCTGAGTTGGAGGAGCGGGAAGATCAACTTAGAAAACTTCAGCAACTATGTGTCTCCCTTGTTTCTGAAAAAGAATGAGCTTGCTCAGTCTTCCGTCGTCCATCAGGCACGCCTTAATGAGGCCGAAGGTGCCTTGGAGCAGTCAAATGCCGAGGTGGACAGCCTAACTGACCAGTCGGCTGCCTTGCGGGGTGATAGGAATTGGTTAATAACCAATGGCCTGGTTGGGGCATTTGAGTATCTCCGTCAATCGGAGTCATTCACCGCTTTGCTGGACCATCTTTATGCCGCCGCCTATCAGTCTGGCCACCATGATGGTGTGTATAAGGGCTACTTTGAATGCCAACAATCAAAGAAAATTACTTCCACCTTCCACACAACCAGAGGCAAACTCCAGGGAGACATGGCAGATGTAACACCCGTCTTAATTTTTATAAGGATTTAATGTAAATGTGCGAGAGTTTATAGAAAACGGTACCTTACTTCAAATAAAGTACAAAATCGAAATCTTTAAAGTAATCACATGCTAGTTAACTACTAACTAATTTGAACATTCAAAACATGATTAATAAATTGTTTACATCATAACATTGTCTAAACAGAGTTAATTTACGCGGAAGCTTCAAAAGTTCGTGTTCGGTTCTTCAAACATGCTTGATCATCGTCCACATACTTGCAAGACATGAAAACTGGAGATTTATAACAAATCTTAGTGTTAGAGTTCTTAGAAATATTACATAATCGAAACTACGCTCAAAAACGGATTCGATTAACAAGAATATGCACAATTTAACAAATAGATCAGGACTCTACCGTAACTTAGGGTAGCCACCGTAAGTTACGGTAGACACAGATTCACTATGGTCTGCCGTAAGACAGTATAGAACTGCCGTAACTGTTTTGTTTTCTACCGTAAGTTACGGTGGAGACCGTAACTTACGGTAGCTCCTGCAACTTTGCTATTTTGACTATTTTGTTGATTACATCCGAATCCACGTGTCGTTTTAGGTGATTCCTTTCCTATATGTCTGTAAATTTCATTAAGGACATGCTCATTACAACTATCATACCAAGAATTTGATTTACATGTCATACGTCTAAAAGTCACTATACAATCATTCGATCCATTCTAACCTCACCCATTTTATTTCCGGTTCGCTAGCAAGCCTATGGCGCCTTATACCCACCATCCGGGGCATATCATCACCTGCATTTCCTTACCAATACCATGGCTTAATGCTCTTGTGATTGTTATCACCATAGCTAACTATTAAGAGTGCTTGTACTACAATTTACACCATTACTCGACCTGTTGGCTCATTTTGTGGAGATCCTCCATTTTGATGGTTACCAAACAGTTTCTTACCAAATCTAATCTTATTGATTCAAGTAACGATTATGGTCACTGAAATCATCACAACTTCTATTCTACAATACGACTATACATAATTTAACAACGATTCACTTAATGTAACGGATCAAGTTACATACCTTCAATGCACGCCTTTCAAACGCAAGTCACCACCGACTTGTCCGCTCGACGCACCGGTATCCTTTCCTATAGAGTTCAACCATAACATGTTTAGAACTCCTTTTCAATTACACATTACATAATCCGCCCAAACATCACAATATGCGTTTTTAACTTAATTTGCAGTTTCGAGCCTTCTTTGAGGCAATTCTACAAACACTTATAGGGCAGAATTTTATATCATTTGTATTCTAGTTCATGGCTTGTATCTTGGCCTTGATTAACATTAATTTAGCTACCACATATAGAAGTAAGCATGAAATTTTCATAAATCAGTTTCTATGAATCAATTTACACTAGGATAGCCTCTAAACTCTAGTGTTCATCATTTTCTCACAAAACCCATGAATCACCTTCAATGTGTTTACGAAATTTTCAGAATTTAGGCATGATTTCACATATTGTTGTCTAGATTTTACTACTAGACACTATATCATTCCTATTCTACCCAAATAACAAACATGCATCATCAATTTTCAGATTTCCCAAATTCATGAGAATTTCAAGTAGAGAATTCTCATCAAATTTTACCTACCTTATAACCCTCTTGCGATGAGGATCACAAATCTCACCTCGGATTTCGTTTTGGATCAGATTTAAACCTTCAATTTAGGTGTTTTGTGAAGTTTAGGGTTTTGAAAGTCTTGGTCGCCCTTTCCCCCTGTTGATCGATCCCAGCACCCTCACAAGGGGTGTTTGTGTTTAATTAAAATGTTTTTATTAAAACTACTTTCAAGTTTAACACTTTTGGCCCCTTTAGTTTCTTTTATTTTATTTCTATGTCTTTAACTACTCATGAGAAATAAACTAACTAGGTTAGTGTCATTACTAGTTATTTTATTTTACTAATTTATTTGCAACTTAATTGCAAATTTAAGAATTTGTATTTTCGGGATGTTACAGCAGACGCTATTGAAGCAGCGTGCAACGATCCACTACCCGCGTATGAGGATTTAACGAAGAAAGTTGCTGAAGATGGCGTGGATGCCTTACGCCTGATGTTGGAACCAGCAGAGGAGTCGGAGCAGGAATGAGTGTTTTCGTTTTGTTTAATATGTACACTATTCCTCAGATATTTTGTAAGAACACTGTTTTACTTGGTTTTTGCGCAAATAGTTGATTTGCTTGTCAGACATTTAATGCTAATGTAATGATTGATGATGTCGCCATTCATCTGAAATGTGGCGATTTGACATGTCATGATGGCTTTGTATTAATTATGCTGTCGTCATTACTGCCACAATGTTTAAACTTCTATAAATTAAGTTGATTTTTCCAAATTTGGTAATTCGAAAAGATGAGTCGGAGGTGCTATAAACAGAGGCTTTCCGACATTTTCTGACGATTGGATGTAGCCGACGGTCTGATTAATCTCCAAATTCCGGTGACGGAGAAGATGATCAGAGGAAGAGGTGTGCCTTCTGATGATGCTTTACCCCGGGTTAGCCGGTCGTGTAAAAACGTCATTTATGAGGAGCCTGCAAAAACTGATGCAGATGCGGTCTCACTAACGGTCGATACTCTGATCGAAGCTTTTCCACCGGATCAAATTCAACGCTGTGAGTTGGTGTATGAACGGTGCCGTGGTGGCCGTTCTGGTAAAAACCAGGTTGGTGATCGTGAGGTAATGGCTCTTCCGGTGGATGAGGAGAATGTTGACGACTTGATGGTTGATCCTCACCCATTGGAATATTATGGTGTGGCGTTGCACACCCCTGTAGAGGTGAGAGCAACGCTTTCCCAGAAGTAGATGTTTAGAACATGTTCATTTTTGTTAGTGCATTTATGTCTATCGCCTTCGTCAATCCGAGCCGTAGCGAGAAACTGAAGATAACAAGCTTATATTGTAATAACTAGTCAAAAGGCAAGGTGGCAATCTTGTAATTAATGAAAAATCTCATTAAAAGCCTTGGCCTATAAATAGGGATGTTATGTCATAGTTTAGGGACTTTATGCTCATTTGACATTTGGAGAACTCTAGATCTAGAGAGAGATTCTAGAGAGAGAAAGTGATTCAGGTGCTGTACAATTTCATACGTTTCTAATAGAGTCACGTTTATATTACGTCTTGTGTGTTAGGTCACGTTCGTGTACGGATTCCGCACGTCACACGTTCGTTTCGGAGTCAAAACCGGGCCTACAATTTTTGTTTCCCGTATGTTGGTATTTGGCAACAAGGACAAGTACTTGGTTTTTTGTAAGATAGTTGTATGTATTTATTACCAAAATACCTATCTTTTTTTTGTAGTGGTTAATGTATCTATTACCAAGATATCTACTCTTAGCGCTGTATATTTATGATCCTTTAACTTATATGTGAAAAATGTTTCGTGTCAAGGATGCTTTTTACCGTTATTTGCAGTTTAAATACGATGGTAATTGTTCATACCGTAAAGTGCACTATGGATGCGATGGTAAAAGTTATTGTGCATGTGAGTAATGAGAGATAGTTATAAAAAAGAAAATAACTTTTTTTAACTCAATACTTAAAAAGAGACATCGTTGGAGATGAATTACACTTGTTTGCAAAAAGGAAAATAATCACACCCGTCGTTAGAGGCAAGGTATTACATATAACATTTTTTCAGTTGGGCCATGTTCCAGCTACGTGGAACCGCGGTGCCATCTAGCCTTGATAGGCGGTAGGCCCCCTTGCCTAGGTCTTCTTGGATGACGTAGGGGCCTTCCCAGTTGGGTCCCAATTTGCCTATGGGTTCCGCTCTACTGACCTCATTATCATGCATGACGTACTCGCCCTCCTTGAAAGTGTGCTGAGCCATGCGCTGATTATAGTATTTTTCCAGAGTCTTCTTATACTTTGCCTCCCTGATGGCGGCTATCTCACGCCTTTCTTCGAGCATATCCAGGCCTTCCCTTAGGAGCCTGTCATTATCGTCATTGGTAGTAAGACGCCGCAACGAGTGCAAACCGACTTCTGCGGGTATCATTGCTTCCGCGCCATAGGTTAGGCTGAAGGGAGTTTCATTATTACTTGTCTTAGACATTGTTCGATGTGCCCAGAGGACATTCGGCAGTTCTTCCACCCAGGAGCTTCCCTCGTAACCTAGCCTTCTTTTTATACCATCCAACAAACTCCGATTCGCCCGCTCCACCTGGCCATTTCCTTGGGGATGTGCTACAGATGTGAAGATTTGTTGAATCTGAAGTTCTGCACATCAATCTTGCAAAACCCTATCTGTGAACTGCGTTCCGTTGTGACTTACCAAATATAGCGGCAGTCCGAACCGACACACAATGTGCTCCCAGAGGAACTTTTTTGTGTTTTCAGCGATTATTTTAGCCAAAGGTTTGGCTTCAACCCATTTGGTGAAATAGTCGATTGTCACGATAAGGTATTTTAGTTTTCCGGGGGCCAGCGGGAATGGCCCCACGATGTCAACCGCACATTTCTGGAAAGGCCAGGCCGCCGTGACTGGGATTAAGTTGTTCTTGGGACGGAGTGTTTGAGGAGCAAATTTTTGGCAACTACGGCGCCTACTGAGTTCCTCTACCGCGTCTTCATGCATCCCACGCTAATAGTACCCAGCGTTGTGGATTTTTGCCACAACTGCTCGGGGTCCCGCGTGAATGCCACAAATACCCGAGTGTATTTCCTGGATAAGATATTTTGCCTCTTCTGGGGATACACACCGCAGTAGTGGTCCCAAGTATGATTTCCTGTAGAGGACGCCATTGTTGACTTCATATTGCAATGCCTTGGTTTGGATTTTTTGGGCTTCACCCCTGGCGGGATGTAATTCACCTTTTGTGAGGAACTTTAATATTGGAGTGTACCAACAGGGCTCTTATGCCGTTAGGGCGGAAACTTCCCGGGGTTCAATAGAAGGCATTTGCAGCGTTTCTACCTTTACTTCTCTTTCCATGCCCGAAGTAGAAAGTTTGCTCAAAGCGTCTGCTATTTGGTTTTTTCCCCTGGGGACATGATTAAGCATGACATTATCAAAGGAAGCTATAAGCTCCTTTGTTTTAGCCAAATATTTTGCCATCGATTCATCCTTGGCCTCGTAAGTTTCGTTGACTTGATTATTGACCAGCAAAGAGTCAACATATGCATCAACTGTTGTGGCTCCCATAGATTGGGCCATCCTCAAACTCGCGAGTAGCGCCTCATATTCTGCTTCGTTATTAGAGCATTCAAAATCAAAATGTAAGGGGTACATCAGCCTTATTTCATCTGGGCTTATCAGCATGAAACCTGCCCCGGAACCTTTCCCGCTGGATGATCCGTCAGTGTAAAGTTTCCAGGTTTGTTTGGTTGTGCTGGATTCCGGGATGTCCTGGATAGCGGGATCCTGTATTATTTCACCCTCAGGAATTTCAGCCAAGAAATCGGTGATCACCTATCCCTTGACTGTTGTTCGTTTTCGATATTCGATATCCAGGGCTCCCAACTCGATTTTAGCTAATCTTCCGGAGATTTCTAGCTTGTGCAAAATTTGCTGTAACGGGTAATTTGTTAAGACCTGCACGTGATGCCCTTGAAAATATCTTCTGAGTCGCCGAGTGGCGTGGACTAGTGCTAGGACCAACTTTTTCAGTGTTGGATACCGCGTTTCAGGTCCTGCCAGAACTCGGCTGATGTAATATATAGGTGTTTGCTTCCCATCTCTTTCCACCATGAGTACCGCGCTTACCGCGTTATGAGCTGCCGCCAGGTACATTTTGAGTAGTTCTTTTGGGTACGGCGTTGTTAGCATGGGCAGTTTCTCGATGAAACGTTTCATGTCTTGCAGGGCTTCTTCCGCTTCGCTGGTCCATTTGAAAATTTTCTTGTTAAGGCAATTTTTTAACGTCTTTATAAATGGCAAAGACCTCTCGGTGTGTCTTTCCAAGAATCTGTTTATAGCCACTAGACGCCCATTTAACGCTTGCGCTTCCTTCAAAGTCCTGGGAGAGGGCATCCGCGTTATGGCGGCTACCTTTTCCGGGTTAGCTTTAAAGCCGTCTTGAGTGACCATTACCCCCAAGAACTTGCCTTCCTCTACTCCAAATGAACATTTCTTGGGGTTAAGCTTAATATTGTATTCTATGAGCTTTTGGAAATTTTCTTCAATGTCTTCAAGCATCTGTTTTTCTTCCCTGCTCTTGATTACCAAATCGTCAACGTATACTTCTAAGTTTCTGCCTATTTGTTTTTCGAACGCCTTGTCCATGAGCCGCTGATAAGTGGCTCCGGCGTTTCGTAGGCCGAAGGGCATTTTGGTATAACAAAAAATGCCCACATCGGTATGAAACGCCGTTTTTTCTTCGTCCTCTCTGGACATTTAGATCTGGTGATAACCCTTATAGGCGTCTAAGAAGCACTTATACCTATAAGGGACCAGGGAATCAACCTTAAAGTCCATCTCGGGTAGCGGATAGGCATCTTTGGGGCATGCTTTATTCAGATCTTTAAAATCAATGCACATTCGCCATGTGCCATCTGGTTTCTTGACCATCACAGGGTTTGATACCCATGTGTGATACTTTGTTTCTCTGAGAATTCCAGCTTCAACCAACTTTCGTACTTATTTGACAACCGCTGCTTTTCGATCAGGAGTCATGCTGCGTTTACCTTGTGCGACGGGCTTAATGCCCGAGAGTGTTGCTAGCTTGTGCTCTGCCTTATCCCGGGGTATCCCAGTCATGTCAGAGTGCTCAAAAGCAAAGATGTCGACATTCCTTCTCAGTAGCTGTTTCAGGTTGTTTTTAACCTCAGGGGAGAGGCTGTCCCCTATTGTTACTGTCTGATCCGGATGGTGTGTGCTCAATACCCACCTTTCCAGGCCGTTGGCGGCATCTTTTGGTATTCAATACTTCTCCCAGCTTGTCTCGAAATACTGTTGTAATACCCCGCGTGGTAGGAAACTTCATGAACCCACGCGCTGTAGAGACTATACCATCCAATTTTCCCAGGGTGAACCTTCCAATGATTACATTGCGGTAAGACTCAGCGCGTACCACAAGGAATGTAAGGAGTATGGTTCTTTCCCGGGGTTCTTGTTCGAACGTAACTGGGAAAGTAATTTGGCCGATTGGATCGACCTTCTCTCTAGTGAAACCTTTAATAGGGGCGTGCACCGACTCAAGTAGCCTTCTGCCTTCTGGTTGCATTCGATTGAAGCAATGCACGTAGATGATATCTTCAGAACTCCCGGTATCTACCAGGATCCTTCTCATGTTATAATCACCTACTGCAGCGGATATGATTAAAGCATCAGTGGTGAGGTGTAAATCTTCCACGCGTGGCTCGATTGTTATGGTTGCCAGCATCCAGGGTTCGAGCGTGGACAAACTCCGCTTAGCCCCCTTTCCCTTATCAGCATATACCATGTTTAGCTCTCGTGGCCTCTTACCTGCCCCCTTATCGTTTTCCTCTTTCACGGGGGGCGGGCCATGTTTAATGTCTCGAACCAAATGAGCCAATTTACCCGCCTTCACGAAATTCTCGATCTGCTTTTTCAATTGAAAACAGTCATTGGTGTCATGGCCGCTCCCTTTGTGGTACTCACAATACTTGTTGGTGTCTTTGTTGGGGTTGTCTTTCAACGGCTTTGGAGGATTAAACTTAAGGTTCTCAGAGGCTAAGATTTCTGCTGGCGTCTTGCTCAAGTTGGGATAATCGGACCACGGTTTAGAGGAGGAGTCATTCCGTGAATATGTACTTCTAGACCTATCATACCACGAGTCCGTTCTATCACTTTTCTGGTATCGGTCTCCTCTACCTTTACCCTTGGAACCCCGCTGCTCTCTGTCATCTTGGTTTTTCTGAGCCTCTTTCTTTCTGTTGGCCGCGTGACTGGCGGCAACAACTTTCTCTTGTGTGACGTACACCTTAGCTATCCTCAAGATTTCGTCTATGGTGGGAGGTACACCATCCCTCTCGTGGAGCGTTCTTAATAGTTCATCGTCATTTACCCCTTGTAGGAAGGCACCACATGCTAGATCGTTCGTGACACCTGGGATCGCCAGGCTTTCCTTGTTGAATCTCACGATGAAACTCTCCACTGTTTCATTGTCTCACCTACGAATGTGGAGGAGTTCGTTTCGGTCTTTGGTGTGCCTTCTCTGTTGGCTGAACTGCAATATGAACCTGGTCTCTAGATCTTCGAAACTGTCAATTTCTCCAATGGGTAAACTATCCCACCAGACTTGGGCTGCACCTACCAGTGTTTGGACAAACATCTTGCACCAGAGGGGCATGGGCCAACAGGCCACTTCTCCAGCGCTTTTGAATAGATTGAGATGGTCGTCAGGGTCGCCTAGACCATTGTACTTGCCTACAGTCTGAGGCATCTTGGCCTTTTCCTTAATGGGAGCTTCCGTTATTCTTCTGGTGAACTTGGACTTGAAAGTTGCGTCCACTGGTTTGTAAGGTCTGGTAAGTTCGTCTTCTTCCACATTGGTGGGTTGTATTGGGGGAGCTGCCCACCTTAGCTGATACCCTGGGTAACAGGGGGTTGAGCCGGGGTGATGTTCAGCGTAGGGCTAGGGCCTCCGCCTGGGAAAAAATGAGGCCTAGATGCGTTTCCTATGTCATACGTGGGTTCCGCCGTCGACGGGGTCTGACTGTAAACTGGTTGTGATGTTGGAAAAGTCCACCAAGGTGTCATATAAGCCGCGTATGGCGACTGCTGGGCATAGCCTTGTGCCGCTCCCTAGGGAGTGTACGTTAGAGTGTTGTATGGGGGTAGATATCCATATGGGGGTGCGTAATAGTATCCTGGGAAGTAAGCTTGATTCACTGGTGTGACCGGGGCATTCAGGATTCCTGCAGGCATAACTACTGATTGATGTGGATGAGTGGACAACGCCGCCGTTAGCGCTGCCGAATATAAAGGTGGCATGGCGTATGTTACTGACGGCTGATAGTATTGAGGCACGCTCACCTGTGGTATGACAGTGCTTGGGCTTGCAGATGTGATAACCGGCGTAGTGCTATGACGTGTGGTATGTGCACTCGCGGCTGATGTTGGGGTAAAGACGTTGGCATTGGTTGCCGTTGGTTCTACTGACCGGAGCTGCAATGAGGTATATGAGAAAAAGTCTGCTGCCGTCGTTCCAAAAGAGACAGCAGAAGTGCCTGCAAAACCTGGTGGTGGTCTTTCAGCTTCGAATTCCAAGTCGAGAGACCTGGTCACAACAAGTGAGGTTGGCATGGTGGTAACAGGGTTCGTCTCCAACAATGGGTTACTAGTTATCATCGCCTGACTCGGTGTTACTGTCGTGTTCTGATCACTTGCCATTGGGTTCAGTCTTGTTGTTGTTACCGATGGGTCCCACAGATGGCGCCAATGAAGAAACACTGACCTTAACGGTAGTATCCAACTAAGGACTTCAACTTTTGGCGACCCGAACTGCTAGCTGCAAAATAGAACACCGTTAGGACTCGTTACAGGAATGAGGTTATTCCTGTAACCACCCTCCGGCGTGAGAATAAGTCTCGGTTTGGGAGAAAGTATAAGTATATAGAGAGAGAATTAACGAGAGCAAGATGATTCATACCTTAGATGTTTACCTCTATTTATAGTTTACCATTAGGGTTTCCCTTAACTTAAGTTGGGCTCCGATAAGTTAGGGATTTGCATGATCTTCCCAAAAAGTTGGGGATTTGGTTACGTAGTTTATCCATGCAAAATAGAACATTCTAGAATAAACATGTTTAATTAATTATTTATAATAAGATAATAGGTAATGACCGGGTCGGGTTAGCCGATCTGGGTCATACCTCGTCAGTATTGAACTCTGTTAATCTAGATGCTTAGTTATTAGAAAGCTTAGAACCAAGATGCCTGTTAAATCAGAACTATAGACTTACAATGTGAGTTATTCTCTTTTATCAAATGCTTTCAAAACCCTAAATGTTCTCCAATTGTTACTTATATTTACAGTGATTAAGTCTTTGTATTCTTACTGGAAAACTACAGTCAGTATGTGAGGTTTTGTATACACTACTTGATAAGTTTCACTAGTTGTAGAATTGGGCAACAGTGATATGACCATAGCCACATGAACTGCCGAGTGACAAATACCTTAAATTTATGCTAGACTTGCATTTGATGGTGAGTTCATCGTTGGCGTAATGGTCGATTTGTGAATTAGGATCTTGATGGGGCGGAAGTTGTGTTTGGATTCGTCTTGTTGCAATCAAAGAAGAATCATAGAACTTGTATTTGGTCAGTTTGATTTAATATATACTATGATTTTTTTATTAAAAAGGCAGTTTGGTCAAATCACATGTAATTAAAAGAAAAATGGATGAAGTTAGTGAATTGTATAGAAATGGCAAGAAAATGCAAACCTAAATGGTTTAGTTAAAAAAACTATTTTAGATTGATCTAACAAATGTGATCAAACCTCAAGGACGTTTTTGGCTTTTTACTCTTTAATTATAGAATCTTAGCATATTAGGGTTTTTAATGAAAAATGTGTTATATATAATTAAAAATAAAAAATACCCATATTTTAATATTTCGAATTCGGATAACCAAATTATCTGAAATTTATTACAATCGGAATCAGAACGAATACTTTAGATTTTATAGATAATTCGGGTTCGGTAAGTATAAATTTAGTTGGCTTTTCTTCCTCTCACAAAATCACTATTTTATTTTTTATTTTTATTTTTTTACCCTTATAGTTTTCAACTTTTACAAATGTATCACAAATAATTTATCATATTTAACCCTTATACTTTTAAGCTTTAAACGTATAACTTTTCATTTTAAACCTCAACATTTTTTCATTTTCAATTCTTGTCATAAAGTATTTTTGCGTAACGGCCCAATCATAACACATGGGTCCTAACTTAGCTTAGTTATTCTTTTTTTATGTTTTATATTTCGATCTATTTTTTGTAAGTTAACAAACGTATGCTTGTCCCGCCTAGAGGTGTACAAATCGGTTTTTTAAAAAATTGGTCCGGTTTTTAACTGAACTAGTTTTGTTAATCTAAAAAAAAACGGTTTTTTTTATAACCGTTTTTTCAAACCCAAAACAGTAACTGGTCTAACTGGTTGGGATCGGTTTTTGGCAAAAAAAAAAAACCCGATTTTAACCGGTTTTTTAAAGCCGGTTTCGGTTTTTTAACCGGTTGCAAAGATCAAGAATAGTAACCGGTCACAAACCGTCGGTTCGGTTCAGTCTTAAAACCGGTTAAAAAAAGCGATTTCAGTTTTTTCTGGTTACAGTTCTAAAACCAGTTTTTTGTACACCTCTACTCCCGCCTCAAACACGGGTCCTAAATAGTTTAGAATAAACTTCCGTTTTGCTCCATGTGGTTTGGTCGTTTTAATGATTTTGCCCCAGTCCTTTAAAAATAGTAATTTTACTCTCTGATATTTCAATTTTGTCGTCAGTTTGCTCCACGGCTCTAACTAAGTTAAAATTTTTAGTTAAAGTAAGGGTATTTAACTATTTAAGTAAATTTATATATAGGTGTTTAATTTTTATTCTATTATCAACTCCAAAAATCAATTCTTTTATTGAAAATGAAAAAAAATACATAAGTATTTACACACACATTAACACATATTTATGTCTCTTCTCTCTACCACAACCTGCAGAGTGCAAACCATCACCACCACTCCTCCCCTTTCCCCTGCCACCATAACCACCTCCTACAACCACCTGCCACCAACACATCGCCCAACGTTAGCTTCTAAGACATCGACATCACCATCTTCTTGGGTTCCTTCTCACTGTTGTCTGATGGTCCTTCACCGTTTCCACAAGATCCGTCGTCACTACCGCCCCCGTTGTTTCCTTCACCACCACCAACGTCACCACCGCCGCCACCACCGGTGCTATCTGGTTCAATATCAGTTCCTTCTACAAAATCAACAGAAAGAGCAGTTGGTACTTTTCAGAAACTACACAGCCTCTTAACACACTTGAAAACCGGCTTCTTGACTGCTGTTTGATACTAATCAGACGGTATAGTGAGAGATTTGATGTAGGTGCCAATGAGAAGCCACGGGTACAACTAGTTGAAGCTATGGTACAAACTTTATAGCATGGGGTACGATTTTGGCATTGAGTCAAAACTTGGGAAAGAAATTGGGGAAGCAAAATGGAAGATTGGGATATTGCTAACAGATTCGCTGTACTGACCATGATGATGAAGCCTTGAGAACAAGAAATATTGGGATATTGCTAACAGATCTGCTGTCTGGTGGTGGATTTGGGTGGCAGAGGAGGCTGGAGGCGAAGGTGGTGGTGGTGGTGGATGTGGGTGGTCGGTGATGTGGTAGATCTGAGTGGTGGATGTTGACGTGATGGATATCGGGTGTGGAGATGGTGGTGGTGGATGTGGGTGGCGGACAAGGTGGTGACGATTGGTGGTGCACGATGGTTACGGTTGGTGGTGGTGGAGAAGAGGGAGAATGCAGAGAGAGTGTAAAGAGAGAAAAGAGAGGGCAAAGAGAGAGAGAAGAAACATTGCATGGTTTTGTTATATATATTATTATATATTATATATTATATACAATATAATATTTATTTGTAATTTTACTAAAATACCCTTAGTTTTATACTTGAAGTTACTTAAATACCCTTCCAGCTAACAAACATTTTAGATGGAGTTAATACCGGGGAGCAAAATGAAAGAAAAAAAAATAGTAAACTATTGAAGTAAAATGGTTATTTTTAAAGGATTAGTTGAAGTAAAATGGTTATTTTTAAAGGATTAGTGCAAAACTATTAAAAACGACCAAACTGCGTGAACAAGGAAGTTTATGTGTGAAAAATCAAAATCAAAATCAAAATGGAAGAGGAAGGCTACCCAGAGGTAGTGGTGCACAAATCGGGTTTTTTTTAAAACCGGGTTTCGGGTAGGATCGGGTTTTACAAAATCGGGTTTTTTTAAAAACCGGGTCGGGTCCGGGTCCGGGTTCTCTACCAAAAACGTATACCCTATATACCCGGGTTCGGGTAGGGTTCGGGTCGGGTTTTATAAAACCCGGATATTATAATACCCTATTTTCGGGTTAGGGTTCGGGTCCGGTTCGGGTATTCATCGGGTAGGGTTCGGGTATGCATCGGGTTGGGAAAAAACCCGCACCGGGTATTAAAATGTATCAAACATAACTCTCACACATAACTCTCACCGGGTAGGGTTCGGGTATGCATCGGGTCCGGAACTTTGCTTATAAAATGTATCAAACATAACTCTCACACATAGACATCAAATCTATTGATAAACAGAGGCACAATTTATAAACAGAGGCACAATTTATAGTTTTTCATGTGGTTATTCTTGAACTTTATAAACAGATACACAATTTATTAAATACAATAACTAATAATGATATTAAATAAACAAAGAAAATAGAAAGGCCAACATATATTGGCATATTTGTTTTCACTTGTAATGAAATATACTAAATAATTAAGTAGCGGTGACAAATATCATTAGAAACCTAATAATTAAACAAGATTACATCAAAGTGCATACATAATTTTGTTAAATCATAAGAACTAGAAGTCTTAATGCATACATAATTAAACAAGATTACATCAAAATCGGTTTTTTTTTAAAACCGGTTCCGGGTATTTATAAAACCCGGTTCCGGGTTCGGGTATTTATAAAACCGGGTTTCGGTATAAACCGGGTCTAAAAAAACCGGTTCCGGGTTCGGGTTTTAGATCAAATATGCATACCCGGTCCCGACCCTAGGGTAGGGTCGGGTTCGGGTATAAAAAAACCCGGGTTTTTTTTTCCGGGTCCGGGTCCGGGTTCGGGTTTTTTGTTCACCACTACCCAGAGGGCAGGCCAGGCCAGGCCACACATTCCACCATCACCCATCAATCAATCCATCATAATAACCATAATAAATAAAACCGTTTCAAAACTTCACCGGAACTCTTCACGGCGCCTCATCCTCCGTCACCGTTTCCGCCGCTTCTCCTCTTCTGCTGCCGCTGCCTCCGGCTGCACCCTCTTCATAAAACCTAGTCTCATTGCAGTTGCATAATTTCTAGGTAAATAGATATTAATTCTTCAGTTTTTATTGTTCTTTTGTTGTTATATTGTATTGTTTACAGTAATTGATGTAAATAAAGTTCACAAGTATATTTATAGTTAGGGTTTATTTGGTTAAATAGTGAAGCCATTTTGGTTAAATTGACATATAGGTTGTGAAACTATATCTGTTGTTAGCTTTCATAATTGTTTATTTGTAGGGGTGTTCATTGTCCGGTTCAGTTAGAAACCGAATTAACGCAAAGAAATTGATTATTCTGCTCGGTCTGTAACTGTAACCGAATTCGTTTTTGGTTATTCGGTTACTAGTTTAACTGTAACCGAATTCTTATTCGGTTAATTAGTTCAGTTAGCCATTTCTTTAAGGCTGATGGGTATGGCATGGCGCCACCCCGCCACTTCAGCATTGATAGCGCCCCCTTGGCGCCACCAGCCACACCGCACAAATTAAAGGGGGCGCCATGAAGGTCTCGCCAGCACGTTATCGTTAACGAGATGAATATGAGTTGATCGATGAAGGATTGGTTAGAGGGGGGCGCTATAGCTTAAAGGGGGGCTTTAAACCACACCCTGCAAGTTAAAGGAAGGGGCTTTAAAGCCCCCTGTGTGACGTGGCGTTGACGTGGCGCTGAGGTGGCGTGATAAAGCCCCTAGGGGCTTTATACCACACCCTCCCGCCTAATACGGTTTGGTTTGGTTTTTGGTTATGACCAAATAAAATTAAAAACCGAATTAACCAATAACGAAACCGATGAACACCATTTATTTGTGTAACTGATGCTCTTTTTTGAACATTGTCAATACATTTGTTAATGTTAGATTTTCATTTTTTTTTTCATGTTTGCAGTGTTTTGCTGCAATAACTAAAATTAGATTTACCGGTGAAGAACAGACATGCTTCCTTCAACAACCATGAACATTCTTAAAATTCATGGTTGTTATCGTCCCCAACCGAAAGTTTCTCAATATTCTCATAACTCCAGACTCAGCAATGTCTCATCAGCCTCGATCCTTTCTCACCCCCAATTTCCTATTTCTAAAACCGATTCAAAGCTAAAAAAGATTCGGGTTTCGGAAATTGGAGCTCCGTTATGGACATGGAAAGACGATGAAGAAGAGAACACGCGTTCTTCTGACGACTTGACGATGAACGGAGATGTTTATCAGAAGACGTTGAGGTTGGTTGAATGTTCTATGTTTGCTGCTCTTGGTGGATTAACATATATTTTAAGCAGCTCTCTTGCGATTGAGGTACTTCTTTTACTGCAAGCTTCTTGATTGATTAATCTAATTTAATAATGGCAAATTGGATTTTAATAATCCCACCCTTTCTCAGTTGGCCAATAATAATCCCAACTGAGAATACTCTTATGGGTCCGAACTTTCTAACTTTTTTTTCAGTGGACCCCGTTAAAAAAACTTAACCCATTTTTTTTGCTGACGTGGACATATGAGGTGGGAAAAAGATTTATGTCCACGTCTGCAAAAAAACTATCTGGGTTAAGTTTTTTAACAGGGGTCCATTGAAAACAAATAGTTGGAAAGTTTGGACCGGTGGTAAGAATATTCTTAGTTGGGATTATTATTGGCTAACAGAGAAAAGATGGGATTATTAAAATCCAATTTGCCTTTAATAATTTGGTAAAAGGAATTCCAAAGATAACTAATATTTTGCTGAATTCTTATCTTGATGTAATTTTCTTACATGTTACTCAAGTTAATTTACTTGATAGTGTTTACGTGGCAGAACTACTTTGGTTGTTTCTTTGCCTTGCCCATAGTGTTCTCGTCAATGAGATGGGATATTGTTGCCGGCCGAAAGACTATGGTATGTAATCTTTCCTTTTTTAAAAATTTTAGAGATACTATGACTGGCTTGTTTCTTTTTTTTTTTGTTTTATATAAGTTTAGTTTTGTTTTGATGTTTTTGTAGGTGGCAACCGCTACGCTTTTGCTTGTCTTGGCTGGCCCGATAAAAGCCATAACTTACCTGGTCAGCAAATGTTTATATAGGAGTCTTTACTTATCTTTATAGTATAAGCTAAATCCTTATTTATTTGACTGTATATATTCTTGCATCTCAGCTAATGCATGGTTTTCTTGGTCTTGCCATGGGCTCTTTGTGGAGGTCAAAAGCAAATTGGGGTGTTTCTGTGCTTGTGAGCGCACTTGTAATGCTTCTCTCTCTCTATATATATACACACACACACACACACGCGCGCGCGCGCATCTTCTCAATTTCCAGGTGGAAACATGTTTTCTCATCTTATAAGGATCACGTTGCAATTAAAATTGTGCAGGTTCGAGCTGCAGGTGCAATGTGCTATGTTGTGATGTACTCTTTTCTAATCAGAGAGAACATCCTTGCTTTGGTACTTCTACTACCTTCATATCTGAAAATTCTTCGGTACATTTCAATATTTATTTGAACTGATCAACATTTTCTTGTAGATTACCATAAATATTCATGCCTCGGTCACATTTATCCTAT
Organism: Helianthus tuberosus; assembly: GCA_030545235.1. Taxonomy (NCBI): domain Eukaryota; kingdom Viridiplantae; phylum Streptophyta; class Magnoliopsida; order Asterales; family Asteraceae; genus Helianthus; species Helianthus tuberosus. Next base: position 32,410,110 of record CM060436.1, read on the forward strand.
CATCCTTTGGTTTCTTGGTAATTCCATCCATGAATGTAATATACGCCATTTTTGGGACAGTGGTTCGTCTTCTTAACCCTCTATTCTATTACTAGATACTAACCTTCAAAAAAGAAGGTACTGACATTTGAGATCATCAACTCCAAAGCTGATGTGGAATTTTCAAAGTAATTAGACTAAAACAAATTCATTTTCATTTTGAAACTATAAACAGAACCAACTTTAAGTAGAATACAGTGCAAACCACATAATGCACTTGTACGAGTGGGGTAACCGTAAGCGGTTGCATAACCGCCTTACGTATCATGGTTAAAGCAAAAGGTACAAGTGTTTATGTGTTCTTGCAGTTTTTTACCTAAAATTGGTTATGTATTGAACGTCTCTCTCTTATGTATATATGTGTGTGTGTTTCAATCTGTTTTACTATTGACGAATAATCTATTTAAAAACTTATATATTATTAATCTCAATTCTCAAATGTTAAAATGTACCTTTTTTTTCTTAGAACCGAAGGATGTTTTTTTAACGAGATATCTCTTCCTTGTGGCAGCTTTTACTCAATTGCAGTTTCTTTGTGTTCCTGCTACATCTTCTATATGCCCTCTTCTTTACAAGGCTTGGAATGAAGGCTTCCTTGAGATTACCGAAATGGTTCGCTAAAGCCATTTGACCGATTACACACCCGACATTGATTTTCACTCAATTTTTATCTGTACTTGAGTGAAGACCCAGAACCAGAACCAAATCATCGAGTTTAACAGCCAACTCATCGGTTTTTTGGGGAAGTATAGGGTACATTATGTAGTTATAAAAGAAGATTCATTTAGAGGTGTCAACATGGGTTAGTTGGATAACGGGTCAAAACAGTTTCAGGTTGAAACAAATCAATCATTTGTAATTGAATTCTTTAAATGATCTGATGTAATCTTAAACATAATTATTTTGATCTTGAAAATGAGATTTGTAATTTATTCCCATGTTATATGCAATTTTGGTGCTGGTTATGGCTTTCAAAGATTATCCATTTTTCTGTTTATGACATATGCATGTTTAAAGAATTTTAGCAAAGAGGTTTATTGCAGGTTTGATGTTTTATATTTCAGATGGTATTTGGTTGTGTCAGTTTTTGAGCCTTATATGGCTGTTAGTAGGGTGCTACTTTCTACACCCTCTATTTACTTTTTTCACCCCCCTTCTCTCACATACTTACAGGTGGGGTCTGCGTGGGACCAACAGTTTTCCTCTCACAAGGGGGGATATAATCAGGAAGGGGGGGGGGGGGGGGGGTATAGAATGAGCCTTCTATTATTGTTTAGTGTTTATGTTTAAACGGTACACCACATATATTTCATTCAACAACCCACCCTCATTCTTACTATTTGAACAACTCACTCTATAGGCCATAGATAAAAAGCTTTTTGAGTTAACATGACCGGACCCTTAGTTGTTTTGACCCGTTATTCAACCTACTAAGATTTTGATACCTCTCTTACAACCAACATTATTACTAAATAAATAAAAATAAACCTTTGAAAAAAAAAAAGATTTTTCCGGGTCAACCTGACCCACAACCATCACCCGTCACCCCCACCACCTTCATCCGACGGGCTTACATTTTTACCTAAATATATGTTAATTTATACATACTATATGAGTTCAAGTCTACTCAAGTTTCGTCAATCACAGTTTTAACATATTCATATTAAGATTTTGTTACATGTGAATGTTTTATAATGCTTCTAATGAGTGTAAATAATCCTCTACAAGCACCAATAACGAATATAACATAAGCATATACTCTCTGCAAATCAATTCAACAAATAATTAATATACTACTTCTAATCATTTTGTAGTTTAGAAACTTATATATGATACATGTTTTTTTGGGCTCTCCAACCACTTAATACGGTAGAAGCAGACGACCGGAATGATCAATGACTAACTAAAAAAATATTAAGTAAACTACAATTTGAGTCCCTGTGGTTAACACCAAATGACACCATGAGTCCCTACTTTTTTAATTTGGCCAATCAAGTCCATGTAGTTGTTTAATTGAATCAATCAAGTCCTTCTTTCAAATTGTCAGGACAATTTGAGTCTTTGTACTATGTCGATGTGTAGCTCGGGACAATATGAAATTATCAGGTTTCTAAGATGCCCCGCAATAAAAAGGCAAACATGTGACTTTGAATGTCAAACAAATTATTAGGTATGTCTCTGTGGTCTTGAAATCCGTGTGTTGGGTCAATAACCAGATGAATCGATCGAGTCAAAGATCGTTCTGTTGGCTCGAGGTCCTTTATGGACCCTAAGCTAACAACTCTTTAGGCCTTAATGGTATGTATTAAGGTTTCCAATCAATTGGGTTATGGATCACAAGGTCCAAATCCTTTTGACCTTCAAGGTTCGTAAAAGGCTAGCATTGACCATGTATATCTGATCTGTTCACGGACTGTAAGGTCTGACCTGATTTGCCTTGCACGATCCTTAAAAGGCCTAAATTCAGTCTGAGACCATAATTGGGTTACGGACTTTAAAACACCATGCTTGCAAAATACTTTGAGCAAATTTAAGCACATGCGGTAGTAGTAAATGTATCCATGAACTGAGTCATAAAGATGGGGGTATAGGCTTAATCCCTAACAATTGTTGTGATGTGCACGATTGGTATATCTAGCATTAAGACTAAATTCATATGTGTGCCAAGTTGTCATAAATCAAGATATTCATTTCATGACTATTTAAACTTACTTTATGAATGTGTTTGTTAATTGTATTTACTAGTGAAAGCTGACATATTTTAAAGATTGACTCGCAGGTGTTAATTCTTAGGCGTAGGCCAGGTTGTGTTCGATTTGTCGCCTTGGAAGTTGCGACTCCACTAACGAATGCTTATGATGTCGCCAAGTCACCTTTGATTTTATATATGCACATTTGGATTGTTTTGTAGCGTATATTGATATTTAATATTTTTATAAAATTTCGAGCTTTGAATAAGCTCGTATTTTTCCTTGCTATTATACTATTATTTTTCGCATTTTGTTATACAATTGTCGCACGAATACCCACACACGGGCCCACCAAGAGAGTGGGTTGTGGTAGTGTGTCATTACATATTATGTGCCTACGTACTAGTTGATGTGTGTCGTTGGTGTAGAGTCAATTTAAGTGGTCTTGTGTGTCACGCCTCTATCGATGACGGAAACATCGGAGTGAGACGAAAACGAGATTGCAAGAGACATCATAACAAGACTATGTGACAATAATCTAAAGATAAGATTTCTTTTCATTACCAAGGATCCGAATAAATGTTTGGAAAGGTAATAACGACAACGTAACAATTAAAAGAGCAAAACATAATTTAAACTAAAGTGAGTTTCTAGTCCATTCAACTAGATTTCTTTTAACGCATCATCATCATGCTCCTGCAATATATATATATATATAGGGAGCCGCTAGAATGAGAACCACCACGAGTTATGAGAACCACGAGAACCGCGCCCCGCGGGCGGCCGTCGGCGACGAAATTTTTTTTACACCTAGATCCGTATATTTTAGGACCGGGTGTAAATTTTCGGTTCAAACGGCGCGCCCGAGGGGTAGTTTTTTACGCCCAAAGTTTGGTAAAAAAAAAAGAAAAATTAAAAAAACCCAAACTTTGGGCGTAAAAAACTACCCCCTCGGGCGCGCCGTTTGAACCGAAAATTTACACCCGGTCCTAATATATACGGATCTAGGTGTAAAAAAAATTTCGTCGCCGACGGCCACCCGCGGGGCGCGGTTCTCGTGGTTCTCATAACTCGTGGTGGTTCTCATTCTAGCGATCCCCTATATATATATATAGGATGAGGATCATTACAGAACACTAAATATTGCGAGAACAAAAAGAACAACTCTAAATCACTAAATTGTGGGATTTAATGTAACACCCCGTGTTTTCATAAGTGAAAGTCAAAGTCAAGGTCAAGTCAAACGACCGATTTCGCGCAACTTGATTTGTAGAAATGTCTTTATTTTATTTATATTATGTGGAGTAAGTGTCGTTCATTGCAATAATCGATGAGTATTAAACGTATTTCAATCAATCTACGACTGTGAACTATAGGAAGTAACAATGCGATAAAGTTAATCAACTGATAATCAAGCTATACTAATCGAATCGACATCGAATCGCAACTCAAACTGTGTATTTTACTTATTGCATATACGTGTGTGTGTGCCTTACGTGTTACATGTGCATGTTTATTTATGTTATGTTGTGGAAATCAAGCGAACTCAATCGAACTCGAAATCTAACTCGAATGCAATCGAACTCGAACCCGAATCCCGATCGAACCATGTTACATACGAAGTAGTTGCGACTAAAAGTAATTTGACTAGGAAACCCTATCGAATCGCTCGCTATCGAAATCGAAACGTCAAAAGATCGTCGCACCGAACACACCACCCAGGCGCCAATCCGCACGGATTGTCAATCCGCACGGACAGCCAATCCGCACGGACAGACCATCCGCACGGATGACCGCCTGAGGAGTGTGAGAACATCCGGACCAGGATCGTCATCCGCACGGATAACCAATCCGGGTGACGTGCAATCTGCACGGATGACCCTTTCCCCTTTTGGCATCCTATAAATACACGGGTCACTCTCCAAACTTTCCACTTTTGGCAAGTGACGTCCGACCAGCACACTTTCTTCACCTTTTCTTCGATTTCTCTCAATCCAGGTAAGATCTCGCCCTAAATCTTGTACATTCTTGATCTACACACACTTCTACACCTTTCTATCTTTCAAATCTTAACTTTTAACCGTGAAATCATCAAGATTTGAGGTATTCTAGGGTGATGTCATCATAAAGTTCTCATGAACTTCAAGTGTGACCTCATTCCACCAAGAATAACTCAGATCTGAACGATTTCCACAAGGTTTCACAACAACTTCACCTAAATCTGAACTTTTCTAAAGGATAAAAGAGTTGAAAGAAATAAACACAAGTTTTCTCCTTCTTTTACCCTCAGAAACATTTGGAATAGGGTCAGTTCTAGTCTTCTACTCGATATTAGTGAAGCACTAGTCCTAGATCCGGATTCTACCTACAAGACATCTGATTTCGGGTTAATCCGGAATGACCATTCTGAGCCGCTGACCGGTCAAGCTAGGGTGATTCCTGGCCGGCTTAGTCATGCGGGTAAGGATACAGTTCCAAATGGTGGCCGCGTGATCAGAACGTCTCGATAGAACGACAAAGGCGACCAAGGGTAGACGAACGGAACAACTAGAACAAGAAGCTATCCGCACGGACAATCTGTCCGCACGGATAGACTATCCGGACGGGTTGCCATCCGGACGAACTACACTTGGGACCCACAACCAAGCAAGGTTTGAGTATCGACGAATGGATAATCCGCCCGGACAACGCTCTGAATGGATTACTCTTCGGATCATGAGATACTAAGACCTTGAACAATTTTCAACATGTTCAACCGCACGGTCCGATTGTCCGCACAGACAGACTATCCGGACGGATTGTCGCTGTCCGCACGGACAGACTATCCGGACGGATTGTCGTTGTCCGCACGGACTATCACCCGGACTCACCATAAAAGCTGTTGTCCGCACGGACTGCCATCCGCACGGACTGTCGTCCGCGCGACCGGCTTGAAGGGTAGAAATACTTAAAAGTTTTCTAAATACTACAACGAAAACTTCAAAGGACAAGCCATCATACACAAACACATCCTTAGAATAGGAAGAAACAATCCACTCGAATAGTTATCCACACGGACAAGTTATCCGCACGAACAAGTTGTCCGCACGGATGACTAATCCGGACGGATTACCATTCGCACAGATTGCTAATCCGCACGGATTGCGAATCCGCACGGATTACCAATCCGCATGGATGACTAATCCGCACGATCAGTCACTCTCACTCTGTTATGTTTTACGCGTCACTTATCGTTACGCTATCGAATCTATTCAGGCTAACCGTACTCGCTAAGCGCTCCCTTCAATCCAACAATCGCTGTGAGTATACTCGATCCCTTTTTGCTTTAAGCACTTTTGGGTGTTACATACGTTACGAATATTCAAACTACAACTATCACACTACTCAAACTATTTGAACGCTAACCATTAATGCATGTTATACGTGGCTTATGAATGCTTGTTTATTATGTTTATACATGGAATGCTGTCTACCTGCCTTAGCAACGATAGTACTATAGTTTGGACTCAGCACCCGTTCACACGGGAGTTGTTAAGGATCTTTTACTTGCATGGATTACGGAGGTAATCATGTATTGCGAACTGCCTCGGGCAGTCAACCCGCAGTCATTGGTATCGATGGATCTATGTCGATAACTAACGTGCTTCATTTCACTATGTGTACGTGCTGGTTATGCGTAAACGAATTCGAACTCTATATGCTATTATCAAACTTGTATGCTCACCTTTACATTATATGTATTGACTTTTATTTTAACGTATGTGACAGGTGCTTAGGATGCATGTGTGGTAGGAAATGGAAGCTAGAATAAAGCTTTAGAGCCCAACAAATAGTTGTCTGTAGATAACGAATTAGGGGTCCCTAGAAGCAGATAAACAACTACTATTTATGTTTAAATCTGAGTTGTCGGAGCAGAATATTTGTCTTGATGTTTGTCTGTAATAATTATTTGACTGTTTGAGGTACGGTATGGGACGTATTATTTAAATTGAATAGTTATGATAATTGTTGTGGAAACTTCTGGACAATCTGTTTCGCTCAGTGCCATGCCCCGATGATTCCGCCATCGGTTGGGGTGTGACAGATTGGTATCAGAGCCATAACTATAGGGAATTAGGCAAGACTCGACCTAGTCCGGGTCGAAGTCTTAGATACCTAGACTATAGTTAAGAACCAGCAGACCGACTTGTGCATACCCAGTAGGGACTATGTACAAGCTTACTTCCTCGTTAATTCTCGTTTATTCTACACTATCACTGCACTCGAATTTTCAACTATGAGTGAGTAATAAGACCGAGAATAGGTGTGAAAACCGCAAACTCTTGACTAAAATTGCTTACTCAACTCGCATTTTAACTACAAACGAGGAACTTATACCAAACTAGGGGTGAAACCCATATTTTGATGAATAATCTCCTCTATTTTATCAAAATAGGGACAAAGTTGTTAAGCCAGGGGTGAAACCTAAACCTTGACAACTTGTTTCGAGCATTTTACAAAACTCTCACCAAAGATTCGACGGACTCCAACGATCTGAAGACACGATGGAGCCAACAGGGTGTGTGCCAACGCCCAAGAATCGAGGCAAGGGCATACTCCTGGAGGTCAAATGTGTACAGTGGATCCTTGTGAATAGTTGAACTACTTTGGTTAGTCGAAGTCTACTAGCCGCATACAATCTATCCCTCGAATTTTATGTGTGTCGATTTGGAGCCGCAACTGCCGACTCTGATGTTTCGCCTATTTTATGTGCTTATTTATGTGCTTCCTGTTTATGTGTCTAAACCTTGAGATTTACTCGATTTTTGTTCTTACTTCGATCAACACACACACGACTCGCACTGCTATTCTACCTCAAATCGCTAACAAATCGCTGACACTATACTATATTCGAACACTCGCGAACTTTGAATGATAGGTTTCTGTTTTCTGATTGCCTCTATTTCTGTGCTTACATGCTTAGGTACTAAATGATTATGTGTTCTATGTGCTTATGTGACTTTGTGATTTCGTGATAAGTATTTACGTAAGCATAAGTGTTCCTGAGCTTTAGTAAGAAATAGACGTGTGAGGTGAGATTCGAATACAATGTGATGAGTCCTGTGACGATGACTGTTGCAGACCATGTCGTCTGGATCCCGTCATGCACTCTCTCGTCAGGAAAAGAGGGACAAACGCCTTGCTTCCATCATCGCTAAGAGTGTAGCAAAAGTCGTGAGTGATGTCTACAAGAACGCCAGCAAGTCATCTGAGGAGTCGAGGACTGAAGGTCCTAAAATTGCCGCAAGACCCTTCAGTTTCAAGCAATTCAAGTCGTGTGGGCCGAAAGAATTCACAGGCGAAGGAGGTCCTACTATACTATTCCACTGGTTTGACTCTATCAAGGTTACTCTGCGACAAAGTGGTTGCCCTGATGACCTTCGAACTCTGAACGCTACCGGCGTCTTTCGGTCCCGTGCTCTAGACTGGTGGACGGTCGAGAGGAACAAGCGAGGGAATGATGCAGCCTACGGTCTGTCGTGGGACGAGCTCAAGGAAGTTATGCTAGAGGAATTTTGCCCTCCTCACAAACGTCAAAAGCTGGAAGATGAATTTTGGCACATACAACAAAAGGATGGAGACAATGCTGGTCTCACTGCTCGTTTCAAGCAGCTCAGCATCACCTGTCCCGATTAGGTCAAGACTCCCGACATGACCATCAAGAAGTACATCTGAGCTTTACCCAACTGCGTTGCTGATTTCGTGCAAGCGGCTAAGACTACAACGATCGAGGAAACCTATCTGCTGGCCGCTGAAATCAACGACAAACGGGTCAAGGCTGGGGTATGGGATAAGACTTCCAAGCACCAGCATCAAGCTACTGCTACCGCACCGACTATTGAACCCACCTCATCGAGCAACAAGAGAAGAAACAAGAGAAAGAACAACTCCACCAACAAGAATTGTGCGATTACTGCTGCACCGATTCAAACCGTACCTGCCCAACAGCGTCAAGTAGCGGCGCCTGTGGCCAATGCACCGCCTGCAAAGCGTGCATATACTGGACCACACCCGCTCTGCCCTACTTGCACCTACCACCACCCAACTGCTATTCAATGTCGCTTCTGTGCTCATTGCAACGTATACGGCCACTTCACTGCCAACTGTCGTATTCGTCCAGCTCCTGCCAACCAAGCTCTACTCACTGCCCCACAGGGTCAACAAGCTCCTCCGGCACCCGCAGTCAAAGCCAGAGCCTGCTTCACGTGTGGCAACCCGAATCATTTCGCCAACATGTGCCCGAACAGGGTAGTGAAACAAGAACCGCAACAGCAGCACCCACAGCAGCAACAACAACAACAGCAGCAACAATAGGCCACACGCGCCAGAACTTTCAACCTCAACATGCGTCAAGCCCAGGCCGACAACAACGTGGTCAATGGTACGTTCCTTGTGAATGGTATTTATGCTTCATGTTTATTTGATACTGGAGCCGATAATTGCTTTGTGTCACTCGAATTTGAGAAACTCCTTAGTCGTAAATGTTCCCAACTCTCCTCGAAGTTTGATGTAGAAGTCGCTACCGGAAGAACCGTCGCTGTTAAGTCCGTTATCCGTGATTGTACTCTCGAGCTCAACAATCACATCTTCCCAATCGACCTTATTCCAATGCAACTCGGAAGCTTTGATGTCATAATAGGCATGGGCTTTCTTCGAGAAAACCATGCTGAAGTTGTGTGCTTCGACAAGATGATTCGTTTTTCGCTCGCAAATGGTGACTTATTGTGTGTATACGGCGATACTACCTCAAATGGGCTCAAACTTATGTCATGCCTGCAAGCTAGCAAGTATCTCCGCAAGGAATACAGGGCTTTATTGGCTAACGTTGTAGCAGCGGAGAAGGAAAAGAAAGAGAAGAAGGAAGTGAAAGACGTTCCCGTGGTTCGAGAATTTCCTAACGTTTTTCCAGAGGATCTTCCCGGATTACCTCCAAGTCGTGATATCGACTTTCATATCGACCTCATTCCTGGAGCCAACCCTATCGCTAAAGCTCCTTACTGACTCGCACCATCAGAAATGCGCGAACTCTCAACTCAACTCCAGGAATTACTTGAAAAAGGCTTCATTCGCCCGAGCACCTCTCCTTGGGGCGCGCCGGTCCTTTTTGTCAAAAAGAAGGACGAGTCGTTCCGGATGTGCATCGACTATCGGGAATTGAATAAGTTGACTATCAAGAACCGTTATCCTCTACCTCGAATCGACGATTTGTTTGATCAACTACAAGGCGCTACATGTTTTTCGAAGATCGATCTACGTTCAGGTTACCATCAGCTACGCATTCAAGAGGAGGATATACCCAAAACTGCGTTTCGTACTCGTTACGGCCATTACGAATTCGTTGTCATGCCTTTCGGTTTAACAAACGCACCAGCGGTTTTCATGGATCTGATGAATCGCGTGTGTAAACCATATCTCGACCGTTTCGTCATCGTATTCATCGACGACGTCCTGATCTATTCCAAAACGAAAGCCGAACACGCGCAACATCTACGTTTGGTTCTCGAGTTACTCCAGGGGAACCAACTCTATGCCAGGTTCTCCAAGTGCGAATTTTGGTTAGGGGAAGTTCAATTTCTGGGTCACATTGTAAATAGTCAGGGTATTCACGTCGACCCTGCGAAGATTGAAGCCGTCAAGAGCTGGGTTACGCCTAAGAATCCGTCTGAAGTCCGTTCTTTTCTCGGACTGGCGGGCTATTATCGACGATTTATCGAAGGATTCTCGAAGATTGTTGTACCACTTACCTCTCTCACGCACAAAGACAAGCCTTTTGTTTGGGGAACTAAACAAGAGACTGCCTTTCAAACCCTCAAATACATGCTCTGCAATGCTCCTGTTCTCACATTGCCCGACGGAAGCAACGATTTCATTATCTACTGTGATGCTTCCAACCTTGGTCTTGGTTGTGTTCTCATGCAACGGGACAAGGTCATAGCTTACGCATCTCGTCAGCTCAAAATCCACGAGAAGAACTATACAACCCATGATCTCGAGCTAGGCGCGGTTGTTTTTGCATTAAAGATTTGGCGACACTACCTATATGGTACCAAGTGTACGATCTTCACCGATCATAGGAGCCTACAACACATCTTTAATCAGAAGGAACTCAATATGCGTCAACGCCGATGGGTAGAACTTCTCAACGATTACGACTGTGAGATTCGTTATCACCCAGGCAAAGCGAATGTTGTTGCCGACGCACTTAGCAGACGGAGCTATCTGCTTAGCACTCGTAATGTTCAAGCCCAGCACAACCTCGAAACTCTCATCCGCGACGCTTAGCATGCATGTTTTAACGAACGCACCCTGAAGAAAGAACGAATCTACCACGATGGAACCCAGCTTGTGAGCAAATCGAATGGGATATTCCACTACCTGGACCGAATTTGGGTCCCTAGGCGGACCGAATTGCGACAGATTATCATGGACGAAGCCCATAAATCCCGCTACTCTATTCATCCCGGTGCTGACAAAATGTACCCGGATCTTCGTTATACGTACTGGTGGCCGGGTATGAAAAGGGATATCGCTCTCTACGTCGTAAAATGCCTAACTTGTGCTAGAATCAAGGTTGAACATCAAAGACCCTCTGGCTTACTCGAACAACCGCCATTTCCTATGTGGAAGTGGGAGAGTATAGCTATGGATTTCGTAACCAAGCTTCCAACCACGTCATCAGGTCACGACAGCATCTGGGTTGTAGTCGACCGATTGACCAAATCAGCTCACTTTCTGCCAATACGAGAAGACTACAAGGTGGAACGATTAGCCCGAATCTACACCGACGAGATCATTTATCGACATGGGACGCCTCGTGACATCATTTCTGATCGTGATGCTCGGTTTACTTCCCGATTATGGGGAACATTTCAAACGGCACTCGGTACAACGCTTAATCTAAGTACCGCTTTCCACCCTCAAACCGATGGTCAGACTGAAAGAACGATCCGTACTCTTGAAGACATGCTCCGTGCGTGTGTTTTAGACTTTGGTGGTAATTGGGATAAACACCTGCCATTGGTCGAATTCTCGTATAACAACAGCTACCAGGCTTGCATCCAGATGGCACCTTTCGAGGCCTTATACGGAAGAAGATGTCAATCGACTATTGTGTGGCACGAGATCGGTCACTCGCAACTAACCGGTCCGGAGCTGCTACAAGAAACGACAGACAAAATTTTCCAAATTCGAGACAACTTAGTGAAAGCTCGGGATCGACAGAAAAGTTACGCCGATAAAAAGCGCAAGCCTCGAGTATTTGGCATTGGTGACTACGTACTCCTAAAGGTATCACCTTGGAAGGGTGTAGTCCGATTCGGCAAGAAAGGGAAACTCGCGCCTCGATATGTTGGACCTTTTAAGATTCTGGAAAGGATTGGAAAAGTCGCCTACAGACTCGAACTACCGGAGGAACTTAGTAACGTCCACCCGACTTTCCACGTGTCAAACCTTCGAAAGTGCATCGCCGACCACGATTTACATGTCTCTCTAGACGATCTACAAGTGAACGAAACATTACACTTCGTGGAAAAGCCTGTCGGAATCATGGATCGCCAAACCAAGCAGCTCAGGCGCTCGCGCATTCCTATTGTGAAGGTCCGATGGGAAGGCAAACGAGGCGCGGAGTTCACTTGGGAACTCGAAAGCGATATGACGGCTAAGTACCCGCAGTTGTTCAAAGAGTGAGGCTAGAGAGAGAAAGTAGTATTGTGACTTTAGTGTTTTTGTACAATTTCATATTAATCTATAGAACCACCGATTATAGTACGAATCTGTGCGTTTGACCTTCGCAACCGAGAACCTGCTCAGATACCACTTGTAGGTCCCGGTTTTCAACTCCGTCACGATTGCGTATGACACGTTACACGTTCGGTTCGCAATCGTTTCAGAGTCAAAATCGGTCCAATCAAAGAGTTCTCAAACGTGATCCACGGCTTTGTTACGGCTTTCAGCTTAATTCCGGGACGAAATTTCCTAAACAAGGGGAGGTTGTAACACCCCGTGTTTTCATAAGTGAAAGTCAAAGTCAAGGTCAAGTCAAACGACCGATTTCGCGCAACTTGATTTGTAGAAATGTCTTTATTTTCTTTATATTATGTGGAGTAAGTGTCGTTCATTGCAATAATCGATGAGTATTAAACGTATTTCAATCAATCTACGACTGTGAACTATAGGAAGTAACAATGCGATAAAGTTAATCAACTGATAATCAAGCTATACTAATCGAATCGACATCGAATCGCAACTCGAACTGTGTATTTTACTTATTGCATATACGTGTGTGTGTGCCTTACGTGTTACCTGTGCATGTTTATTTATGTTATGTTGTGGAAATCAAGCGAACTCAATCGAACTCGAAATCTAACTCGAATGCAATCGAACTCGAACCCGAATCCCGATCGAACCATGTTACGTACGAAGTAGTTGGGACTAAAAGTAATTTGACTAGGAAACCCTATCGAATCGCTCGCTATCAAAATCGAAACGTCAAAAGATCGTCGCACCGAACACACCACCCAGGCGCCAATCCGCACGGATTGTCAATCCGCACGGACAGCCAATCCGCACGGACAGACCATCCGCACGGATGACCGCCTGAGGAGTGTGAGGACATCCGGACCAGGATCGTCATCCGCACGGATAACCAATCCGGGTGACGTGCAATCCGCACGGATGACCCTTTCCCCTTTTGGCATCCTATAAATACACGGGTCACTCTCCAAACTTTCCACTTTTGGCAAGTGACGTCCGACCAGCACACTTTCTTCACCTTTTCTTCGATTTCTCTCAATCCAGGTAAGATCTCGCCCTAAATCTTGTACATTCTTGATCTACACACACTTCTACACCTTTCTATCTTTCAAATCTTAACTTTTAACCGTGAAATCATTAAGATTTGAGGTATTCTAGGGTGATGTCATCATAAAGTTCTCATGAACTTCAAGTGTGACCTCATTCCACCAAGAATAACTCAGATCGGTTGGGGTGTGACATTTAAGGTCGATATTTTTTTAAATTTTACGTTTCTTACATTCATATGTGTATTACATATACATAAAAAACCATATATTTTACCTACACATAGCCTACATACATGTAGGTAATTTAACCTACACATAACCTACCTATGTGTAGGTTATATACAAACTGAAAATTTTTCATATTTTATTTTGAATTCTAGTGTGAGAAACAATAAATCTTATATTTGTAACATTTTCATTTACTTTTGAGGTTTTTAGGATTGAAAAAATGAGTAATTCATTTTGTTCTGTGCGTTCTCGCAATATTTAGTGTTCTGCATAGAACCTTCCCCTATATATATATAGTGTGAGGTTCATTGGGGAACACTAAAAAAGTGAGGAACAGTGGGGAACCGACTCAAACGAACTCCGATTGGACTCATTCCAGCGGCGTAGGAACCGTCTCGTCGAACCCTAACTCGGATCTCTTAACCCTAAACCTTAAATCATAACCCCTAAACCCTAAATATATTAGGGTTTGGCTTTTAGGGTTTAGCTTTAGGGTTTAGCCTTAGGTTTAGCTTTAGGGTTTAGCTTTAGTGTTTAGCTTTAGGGTTTAGCTTTAGGTTTAGCCTTTAGGGTTTAGCTTTTAGGGTTTATAGTTTAGATTTTACGGTTTAGCTTAGGTTTTAGCTTTAGGGTTTAGGGTTAAGAGATATGTGTTAGGGTTCGACGAGCCGGTTCTAACGCCGCTGGAATGAGTCCAATCGGAGTTCGTTTGAGTCGGTTCCCTGTTGTTCCCCACTTTTTTAGTGTTCCCCAATGAACCTTCCCCTATATATATATATATATATATATTAAAGTAACATGTCAACACAAAAGTGCATTGGCGAGCATACAAGTTTGGTGTACTAGCATAAGTATAAAAGAATTTAACGAGATCCACATGGCAAACGTATACTAAGGCATAACCATAACGAACTAGCATGCATCACATACGTGTCAACCCAAAGATTCCACCAGCGTAATCTTGTCGTCGCAACAACAAGACCGTTTGTAAGATTGTCGTTCTTAACATAGACCCATCAACGGGCGGTGTGCTACTCCTATAGTGCTATACATGTTAAATGACAAATTATAGTGTAAGAATGACTTTCTAGCATGTATGTATTCCTAAAATATAAATGTATAAAGCATGTATATTGGATTCGTTTGTATGAATAAAGTATGTGGATATGTGTGTTTGTGTGAGTTTTAATACGGTAACATATATTGCACCCAAAAGTGTAAAGGTTATGTATACTCATGGTTTGCAAAAGCTTCAAAAAAGTGCGAGTAATTAGCCTTGAGGCGTTAGAAATGCCGAGGTCATCCTACAAGGGGAACGAAGGCGGGTGAGTTTTTACTTAAGAAAGTGGGGTAGCCCATAACCCATATTAACGTAAACGGGCCGGATTAGGGTTCGGTGTGAGTCAAGAATCAACACAACACTAGATTCGGTTTATTTAAATATCAAACTGAAAAATTCTTTTTCATACAAACTTCTCTTTCTCTCTCCTCTCTCATCTGCTTTCTCTCTCTACAAACCCTAAAAAGGCCATTTTCACCAACACAAGTAAGCGCTCTCTCTCTCTCTCACACTGTTACATCTCTCTCTCTCTCTCTATCCTCAAAGAATGTTTGCCCCTTGATGTAACACATATATTGTACTTTATATCACCGACAAATTGATACCAAAAATTCATCTAATTTAGATCTGTTTATTACAAATTTGGCTCTTCATGTGTTTTTAACGCATTATAATCAGACATTGAATACGGATCTAGAGTTCTAACGAGTATTTGTTTGTTTTGTCACCGTTTATGTTAGATCTGTTACGTAGACGGTGAAATTAGGGCTTTTTGTTGTTGAATTAGGATTAATTGGATAAATTGATGTGTTAGCCCGTGTTTAAATGCACAAATCTTCGATGTTTGATCTGTTGATTTGATTAGGTTTTGTTGTTGCATCGACTTGTTGTTATTGAATTGAAAAGAATTTTACTTTTCTGTTGATGATTGGGGAGAGATTCAATGTTGTTATGAGGTTATGTTGAAATATGTAAAAGATGTAATCTGTTGCCTGCATTTGTAGTTTTAGATGGATGATGATGTATTGAATATGAGAAATTAGGGCTATTTTGTTGTCAAATTTTGTTTAATTGGATAATTTGACGTGTTAGCATGTGTTTAAGTGCACAAATTTTCTATATTCGCCTTATTATTCAAATTTTAATCACGTTGATTAGGTTTTGTTATTGTATTGCCATGTTGATATTGAAATGTAAAGAAATATACTTTTCTGTTGATAATTTAAGGAGCCGAACTAGCTTAGAGATTGAATGATGTTATGTGAATATGCAAAAGATTTAATCTGTATGGTGTGTTTTTCTGCCTGCATTTGTAGTTTCAGATTGACTGAATATTAAAAATTGGTACCTTTTGTCGTCAAGTTGGATTTAATTGAATTATATGACGTGTTAGCATCTGTTTAAATGAAAAGGTCTTCGGTATTCGATCTGTTATTGCAAATCTCTTTGATTAGGTTTAGTTATTGTATCGACACGTTGATATTGAATCAAAAAGAAATTTACGTTTCTGTTGATGATTTGGGGAGCCTAACAGTTGCTAGTTATTTACATATTGAATATTATTATGAGGTTATTTTGAAATATGTAAAAGATATAATCTGTATGGTGTGTTTTTTTCTGCCTGCGTTGTAGTTTCAGATGGACGATGATGGATTGAATATGCGAAATTGGGGCTATTATGAACCACCTTCATTTAAGGAACACCTTGGTTTGCAACTGATGTCTCCTATAATTGACCCCAGAGACGTTAAACCTTTATCATCTTCACGGGAAAACCCGTTCATAATGAACCCTAACGGGCTGTCTTACCACCACCCTCGCAATTCAATGGTTCCAGAACCACCCGTTCCAATGCACTATTCGAGGGACGGTTGGATACAACGAGAAAGAATCCTTAGTATGTTACCCGGAAACCATAATTTTTCAGTTATTCCTGATAATTCAGCTTCCCAATCGATGCACATGATGCAGCCAGTCGATTGTTCAAAGGAGATGATTCTAGATGATTACGCAACGGGCGTCGGTGGTGGTGGTGGCGGCGGCGGTGGTGACAGTGGCGGCTCTGACGGTGGTCAGTTAAAAAGAACAGCGGCGGCATTGACTACACCTAAACCGCCAAGAGCTAAGAAGCCAAAGAAAGCTCCAGCACCACCTTTACCAAAACAAATCGGGAATACCTCTGGTCAACGGTCAAAGTCAATGAAGAGAAGTATGGATGTGGTGATTAACGGAATTGATATGGATATTTCCGGTATCCCGATACCTGTTTGCTCGTGCACCGGAGTCCCACAACAGTGTTACAGATGGGGCTGCGGCGGGTGGCAGTCGGCTTGTTGCACAACCACCATATCAATGTATCCACTTCCGATGAGCACCAAACGTCGCGGGGCTCGGATTGCTGGTAGGAAGATGAGTCAAGGTGCGTTTAAGAAGGTTCTGGAGAAACTTGCATCCGAAGGCTATAATTTTGCTAATGCAATTGACTTGAGGGCTCACTGGGCAAAACATGGTACCAACAAGTTTGTCACCATCAGGTAGATCGAAATCCAACCTTGTTTGGTATTAACTTGTATATATGTCTGTAGCCCTTTGCAGAGGTTTACATTGTACCTCTGTTAATCCATGATTTTTCAGAGTCATGATACCCGTTTTTCTAGAGTGTTTTAGACATTTGCGGGTCTCGTAACGTTATTTTATTTTTACTAGAAATTATGCAAAATGCTATTTTTCGGCCTCTGTTACTGGTAGAGAGTTATGATTCTTGAATCACTTTTATTGATCTCTTTTGTTCAGTTATTACTGTTTTTTTGGTATATGTTTCCATTAAATTAAGTTTTATGGTTGACTTTCTTTGACTTTTAGTTGCACCAAGTGTGGCCCAATACAGTTGAACCAGAATTGTTTTGCCTTTAGCTTTATCCTATGCAATAAAATGTTGGATTTGCTTATGGTTTAACTGTCACTCTATTTCCTTGCCTTCACTTAGAACACATTTGGTGTGTGTGCCTTTAATAGCATGTTAAAGAATGTGCTTTCTAGTTTGGGGATCTGAGTACATTGTTTAGTTTCAAATTTACCTGGCAGCTTGTGACAATTTGTGTCTAATGGGATTTTCTGGGCCAACTTGGGTTGGTATCTATTTTTCTCAAGAGTCATCATAGAAGTGTACCCTTGCTTTACCACCCATAACAATTGGGAGTGGCTGTCTTTACTGCTATGTGGTGGTAAAGCAGGCGTCGTTATGAAAAATAATATAGTGGGTGAACATGAATCTTCTGTGACTCACCGCGATTGACGCCTACCGTCACCATCGTGGGTGCCACCACCACGACAAAGGTGTCTCCGGCACAACTACCACCTCAACCATTGCCACCACCGCTTCTACCTCTAATAGTGGGTGAACCTTCTTTTGCCCATAACCCATTTGGTTTGATTTAAGGTGTTTGTTTTGGCCTTAGGTTGTTTTGACATATTAAATTACCTGACCTGACAGCTTTGCCGCTAGTAGTTTCTAGTATTGAAATTTTGATTCATATAAAGTTGGTTTTTTCTTAACCACTACTGATTAGAGGCATCAATTGTGTTTGGTTGCGTGTTGCAGGTTGACGGGTTAAATTATTCAACACAAACATGACCCGTATTATTATTTGTGTCAATACTTCAATCTTAATCCACACACACTTAAAGCCGGATTACTAAAAAATGAGGTGTTAAACATATCAATTGATCCATGTCAAAAATACTAGAGTTAATTACTCGAATGGTCCATGTGGTTTGCATGGGTTTGATGTTCCCCCCCCCCCCCCCCCCCCAAAAAATTTTTTTCTATTGTATAGATTTTCTAACATTTGTGATCTCTAAAGGTGGACGGCGTTAAATTGTTAGTTAACTGCGTGTGAAATTATTTATTGACCGTTGATTATAAAAACAAAATAATTTTAAGGTTTCAAGATCAAATAGTAGGTTAGTAAAGAAGTTAAATGTATATTAGATAAATGCCATCCAGGATTGTTCCGGCGTTGTTTGCACAACACCAGCCTTGTGTTCGGCAACACTGCCCCCATCCCTTTCTCATCTATCTCGTCGACCACCATCTCGTTTCACAATCAGGGAAGAAGACTCACAACCATCAACATCCACCCAAACTTCATTTAATCGCTCAAAGAGCTTAGGTGGAGGATTATACTGTGCAATTGAGTATGCAAAGCTACTATGCAGATGTTCAAATTTGCACCTTCGATATATTGGAACAACCTGTAAAAGAAGACCTTAACTATAATCAATCATTCTTAGGCCAGCCTATTAAGGTTATAGCCCAAGAATCTTGTTATAAAAAGAAAGTTTCTCTTCTTGAGATGACGAGGTTAACCTCCCCTCAACTTGAGGCTCTCTATTCCTCTCTCTTTTCTTACAACAGATACTTATGCTCCATATCTCTAAGTTACATGGATAACTATGATTGTCATACCTGATGCTGACCTGAGCGTCATAGTGCCCTCGGGGCAAACCCCCCAGGCCCTCTAGCTAGATTTTCATGTGGTTGCAGCTTGAGACTTGGGATCCGCAAGAGGAACCGTCATCACAACGGTGAGATGAGGAATCTGAACTAGACCCGCTGAATTTAAGGTTAGTAACGCCCACAGTACGGACCTTGGATTCGACAATGAGTAAAGCACATGGATCATTGAGTAATTAACTCTAAATAATAATAATCAAGTTGTAATGTATTAATCAGGATTATGAGTTGTAAAAAGATGAGTTAAACGGGCAAGACAGGTCAAGTGGTCAACTTAAACACACCTCTTATAATTAAATCAGTTCTATTGAATACGGCCAACCTTTTAAACGAGTTACTAAACCAAAAATCTGATTATATTTGTTTCTAGTTTTTCCTGTAGTCTTTCTTTGTAATATTAGGCTACACGGTATGGGGTTCGGCCCCGGGTCGTCTTGGTTCGGCGACGGGCGGAACACCGTGCCGCCCCCCCACGTCGCGTCTTCCCTGTCGAGTTCTCGCCGTTTGTGACGGTCCAAAAAGGTGGGGCCCCTACCAAAAGTTACCGTTTGAAAAAAAAAATTAAATTTCCAATTTAAACAAACAAACGGTCATATTTATAAAATTTATATATTTCCATTCCATTTTCACTTTCATTCACAAATTTAACCCCAAAATTTCATCTCTCTCTCACATAATTTTTATAAATCTTCTTCCACTTTTATAAACCTTATACTCTATCATGGATCCCTTCAACGACCCGAACAACCCGAACAATCCGTATAACCCGACGACTCCCATCAACTCTAATGTTTTCTCGGTTCCGGGATATTATCCGACGCTAGAACCGAACCAAATCTCGCAATATTCATCAAATGCGTTTGCATCATTTAAACACTCGCCAAACCAATTCGCTCAATTCTCTCAAAATCAAGCCATTCAACATATGATGATGCGGGGTGCTTATAATTTCCCACCGAACCCGACACCACCCGTGCCGCCCCAACCGATCCCGACGCAACCCTTTCAACAATCCGAACCCGACGACGATGTGGAGGTTGTTCCCGAAACCCAACCGCCTAAAGGAAAAGGAAAACGAAACAAAGGCAAGCAAGTGGTGGGTGATCAACCGTCCAAACCGAAGACGACGACTAGGTGGACGCCAATCGAAGAAGAAGCCTTAGCCAAGGCTTACATTGGCACGTCTGACCACCCGACAAAAGGTTCGTATTTTTTTTTAAGGTTTAAGTTGTTTTTTTGTTTAATTTTTTTTAACAGTTTGTTTTTTTTTAAGTTTAATTTGTTTTGTTGTTTATTTTTTCTAAAGTTTAATTTGTTTTTTTTTTCTAAAGTTTAATTTTTTTTTGTTTTTTATTTTCTTAACAGTTGGTTTATAGGTTTTTTTTTTTAAGTTTAACAGTTTGTATTTTTTTAAAGGTTTTTTATTTTTGTTAACACTTTATATATTTTGTTTGTTTTTTATAGGTAATAACCAAACGGGTGACGGGTTTTGGGCCAAGGTTTTGGCGAAGTTTCTCGATCTTATGGGCCAAGGCGCGTATCGAGATGTCGATTCGGTCTCATCTAAGTGGCGGAAAATGAACGCGCTCATCAATTGTAAAAGACGAACCAAAATGGAAGCCGATTCCCAACGAGGTGGCGATGGCGAAACGCCAAAAAACATCGGAAACGGGTAGTTTTAGCGCCGGTGGATCGGACGCGCGGTGTAACATAAACCTAAATGATAACGCCGGCTTTGACGAAGAGGAGTACGCCGTACATGAACCGGAGCGTCCAACGGGCCGAGACAAATCAAAGAAGGAGCGGGCCAAGGGGAAAGAAAGGGAAATGGTGGACCCGAACATGGTTGAGTTTATGGAACACTTAAAAATGTACAACGACGTCTCGGCCCAAAAGACGAAGGCGAAGGAGCGGGCCGTCCAAGAAAAAAGTCGTGTAGAGGAAGAAAAGTTACGCGAGAAGGTCCGATTGTCGAATGAGAAAATCCGAATTTCCGATGAAAAAATTCGGCTCAAGGAATGGGAAATAATGACGATGAATGTCGAGGACGAACCCGAGCCGAAACGTTCGATGTTGAAAAAACTACAACACGACATCATGAAAAAACATCAAATTATTTAACTCTATGTTTTTTTTATTAAGTCTTTGATTTTTTTTATTAAGTGTATGTTTTTTTATGTTTATGTAATGTGGTTTTAATATTAATGAAAATATTTTGTTAGTATATTTGTTAAATGTTAAAAAAAAGTTGAAGATTAAAAAAAATAAAAAAACATAAAAGTGGTGAAGGATGATGACTAGGACCATCTTACCATGCCCTCTAGTTTTGGAGGATGGACCATCCTTGGGAGGAATATGACGTGGCGCCTACGTGGCGTATCATCCTCCAAGGATGGTCCATCACCATACCCACTAGCCTTATGAACCCGAGTGGATCGGTCAACATGGGACCGGCTACATAGAACTCCGCGCCTCCGATCCTTTTCATTTCTTCCTCCGGTTCCATCTAAAAGTGAAAAGAAAGTTTTGAAAGAAAAAATAATGTCATATTTTCTTTACTTTTCTTTTTTAAAATCAACTCAGACGATAAAGCTTTTTCTATAGTTTATTCTTTTCCCCCCATTTCACTTTTTTATAAACAAACTAGGTTAGAACCCCGTGTATTACACGGGTTTAATAAATGTAATTTTATATACTAAATAAACAAACAATATATTTTTAAAAACCTCATTTATTATACATGTTGAGTAAATATAATTTTATATATTAAATAATAAAAAATATAACTTTAAGAACCTCGTGTATTTTACGAGTTGAATAATATAATTTTATATACCAAACAATAAAAAAATTATATTTAAAAAAAAAAAACCCTGTGTATTCACGGGTGGAAGAAATGTAATTTTATATACTAAATAATAAAAAGTTATGTTTAAAAAAATCTCTGTATTGTACGGGTTGAATAAATCTAATTTTATATAGCAAATAATAAAAAAAATGTTATATCTTTAAAAACCTTGTATATTACACGGGTTTATCTATTGTTAAAAAAATCTTTCAAAATCAAAATGGATTTTTTTATTATTTTTTAAATTAAGTTAATACTATTTTAAATTTTTGGTTTGATTAATAAATTGTTTAATATAATTTTTCATAGTTAACAATAATAACATTAACAATAAATTTATCTACTGTTAAGTGATACAATGTTTTTTGGTTTAGATAAGACTTTACGGTTATCTACTGTCAAATATTATCGTAATAACATTTTATATTAATAGGTTTTGTTCATAATTCATGCAGATGACATATATTTCAATTTTATATTAATTTTAATATAACTTTGGATAAATTAATATGATGTGTATAAAAAGGTATAGAGAATATGTATAAAGATTGAGGTAGAATTGTATAAAAAAATGTAGAGAATGTGGGGTATTTATAGGTTAAATTTATAAAATAGGAATTTTTTTTTTAAATTATTACCGTTCAACAGTAACATTTTCAATTAATCAACCTCGATCATGCCAAAGCAGCTCGTTACCATGCTGAGGCCGGAACCATAGCGCCCCTCCGTAATTGCCGCGGTGTGGTGTGGTGGCGCTATCGACGCTGAGGTGGCTTGGGTGGCGCCTCCACACCCTCCAGTCTAAGAGATATGTGTTGACCGGTCTTAAAAATCAGTTTTCTTCTTCGTTTTAAATCATGTGGTATTCCATTGGGGTCTTTTATAGCATGTACATGGATAAAGTTTAATAAAAACTTGTGATATAAATTTGAATTAAACGACACACTAACCCTTTAATATTTTCATTGGGTTGCTATACGGATTTTAGTTTAAATTGTGTGGAAAAGATTGAATTTTCTATTCCAATTTTAATTAGTTTTGTTTATCTGATGCTTTTTTTATTAAACATATATCTTAGTTTCTTTCTAACAATAATACGTGAGATATAAGATTTAAAACAAAACCATAATGCAAAATATTGTTTAGATTTAATTTTATAATTATCTTTTAATTGATATTAATTATCTAAAAAAAATAGATGCCCTCATTGAATGACATGTGTCCCAAATCAGGTTTCTTTTATTATATAGTATAGATAAACTGGTTTTTTTAAATGGATTAAACTTTTATTTTATTTTGTGTTTAATGCTTTATAATTGTATTATGTATATATTTAAAGGCGATGGAAGGGAATAGTGCTAGGCAACTTTCTTACTGATGTGAACAATTTACGATTTTACCCATAGTTCAGAATTACAATTTTGTCTCCAGTTCAAAATTACAGTCTTGCCATCGATGTAGTTGTATATACATTTATGGCCCGAACAATTTATGATTTTACCCCCAGTTCAGAATTACGATTTTGCCCCAGTTCAAAATTACGATTTTGCCTCCAGTTCGGAATTACGCTTTTATTCTAGTTCAAAATTACAGTTTTGCCATCAGTGTAGTTGTGTATATATATATATTAAAAACCATGAGGGGGAATAGTGCCAAACATATGCCTGACACTTCCTCATTGGGTCGTACAAATTACGATTTTACCCTAGTTTAGAATTACGTTTTTTACCCCAATTCAAAATAACGATTTTGCCCTCAGCTCAAAATTATGGTATTGTCATCGCTGTAGCTTTCGAAAAATTACGATTTACCTCCATGGGGAATAGAGTCAGGCAGTTGTCTGGCACTTCTTTATTGACCCGTACAAATTACGATTTTACCCCAGTTCAAAATTTCGTTTTTGCCCCCAATTCCAAATAACGATTTTGCCCCTTAGTTCAAACTTACGGTTTTGTCATCGCTATAGTTTTTGGTAAATT
Organism: Helianthus tuberosus; assembly: GCA_030545235.1. Taxonomy (NCBI): domain Eukaryota; kingdom Viridiplantae; phylum Streptophyta; class Magnoliopsida; order Asterales; family Asteraceae; genus Helianthus; species Helianthus tuberosus. The sequence continues at coordinate 32,434,311 of CM060436.1, forward strand.
ACGATTTTACCTCATTCTAAATTACTATTTTCCCCCAATTCAATATTACAGTCTTACTATCATTGTAGCTTTTGACAAATTACGATCTTACCCCCAGTCAAAATTATGACAATTCAAAATTACTGTCTTGACATTGTTTTTAGCAAACCTATGGTAGTGTTTCTTTTTAATTGGTTGACTCGATATCATTTTTATTTGCTAGCGCTCGTTCATTAGTCTATACAGTCTTGCCATCGTTTTAGTTTTTTTTTTCTAGCAAAACTATTGTAGTGTTTTGTTTTAAATGATTGAGAAATATTTTGCCTTGCACCCTGCAACGCGACTAGGACATAAAACTAGTAAAGAATAATAACTAACTAGTGAACTTCCTCCGCGCGTTGCGGCGGGAAGTTAGTTGGTAGCGGATCGATTCAATAAAGTACCGGTACTGATGAAACAATGGTTAACCGGGTAGGGTTAACTCACTGGTCTCGTCAAGAGGGTTAATCCCTTATTTCCGAGGATCGTTGGCTGGATCGTCTGGTGGTGGGTTTCCTGCACAAGGAAACAAACCGTGACTCGTAACAAGGAGGATGGGGTGGGGGGGTGCTCCTTGTTACCACTCTCCGGCGTGAGAATCAGTAATTTGCTTGGGAAGCAAAGTATGATAGTAGTAGTATTGAGAGAGTTGGAAAGTGATACCTCAAACCTGGTTTGGGATGAGTATTTATAGTCGAGGAGTGAAGGAGGGTAGTTGAGTAGCTAGTCTGACATCGCACAGCTATTTGCAGGTGTGTCAGACCTGTCGGATACTGTGGTGATGCCACGTCCGGCTGTGGTGTCAGACTGTTGTTCATACGTGGGCTGGTAGGCGACTGTTCCCAGTGCCACTTGAACATCTGTATCGTTTTCGGCATTTGTATTTATTGTTTTTGTTTTCGATAAACTTACACCGTATAAGTGAGACTCCCCGTGCTTTGTGGCGGGTGCTGCTATCGTATCAAACCGAACTGAAAACGACTAAACAACATATGTGTCGGTGTGTACTTAAAATTATTGTTTTTGCTATTGATAAACAGACGTCATATTGCTACCTTACGGTACTGGACAACATCAGTACTGGAATGTATTCATTTTTATGGTTTTCTATTTGATAACGGATAAAGTGCCGCTACCATAGTGAACTGAAGGACCAACATCGTTTTTGGTAATACTATTTTTTTATTGTTTTCTTTTGATAAACTGACACTGTATCCTACGGAACAACATGGGAAACGGTACTTGTATTATTTTTATGGTTATCGATCTAAAGAAATTTCGTTTATACAACTTTGTTTACAACAATAAATGAATATCGGAAACAATATCATGACAATCTGAACCGGTCAATACAGTTCGAACATCGGTGTCGGTGCCAGTGTTCGATTTTCGTTTTTGGTAAATAATCAATATAAATCACGTTTTGATTTCTATACCGAGTGCATGTATTGTATCGGTATTGTAACTAACCAAATCTATACCGATCTAATGCCCGACGTAATGTACCGTCACAACGTGCGACCATATAACCTAGAATGTTAAAAAATGTTAAGGATTTAGATTTTTATAAAGTTAACAAATGCAAGTTATTACTAAAAATAAAATATAATAATAAATAATAAAAGTAAAAAAAAAAACAAATACTTAAATATAATCATTTATTATTTATTATTAAAAATATGATAGAATGATATATAAGCATTAATAAAAAAAATAAAAAACAAATCTTTAAAAGTGATGAATACTATTCATCAAGACTTTAAATTGATATGTATAAAATAAATACGTATAAACTAGAATGAACAGAGAAATTAATTTATGGTAATTGACAAGTTATATCTTCATAGATAAAATAAAATCTGAAAATTTTGTGTCTAACCGTATGTGATATTAAGGTTTTTTCTAATAATATCTGGAAGTAAATGATTCATATGTTAAAATAATGCAGAATATTTAAAGGTGATCGGTATGAAAAAATAAGAACTATTTGATTTAAGGTAGCGATTTATCGTTAAAATAATTTTAATTAACTAAATTAAAACTCTTAAAAAAATAACATGTTACTTAGTTTACACGTAAAAGAATTTCACGTGATAAGTCATCTTTTTTTTTTTTTTGAACGGCAAATTTGGATCACTGACGGACAACTGGAGTATCATCGTGCCACCAGCGGAACCACCCGATCATATATCCATATCCACTAGGCATAATGCCTATACACCAATTCAGGAGAAAACCCAATAAATATGGGAAAACCCCCTTTGTGGGAATCGAACTCAGGACCTATTGGTCCCAAAGTCTTATCCCACCCCTAAGATGTCACTAGGCTATAAAGCCATGGGCACGTGATAAGTCATCTCACCGTTGATTTATCGTCTTCAATAATGCAAACAAGTTGGGCCTTGCTTCATTTAAAATAATAATTTTTTGTTTTATTACTTTTATTATATAGCAAACTTAGAACATTTTTTTTTCTTTATTCTTGTCTTTGTTGATTTAACTATCATTTTCTCAGTTTGAACTCATTCATTTATAGTTATAATCCCAGGAGTATAGTTATAACTATTCTTTCTACCAAAAGAAAAAAAAATAAAAAAAGGTGTCAAAAATTGGTTAAACAGTTCCAACTAATTATAAATTTTGAAACATAATCGAAATATGATTAATAACAACTTACAACTTTTCTTACAATTTCTTCTCTGATTTTACTTGGATTATTGCCTTACACTTAAGTTATTGTTTCACATATTATCACAATATTGATTTCATGTAATCCAGACATTAGATGGTCGAAATACAATTCTGATAACACTGGTGTATGGTTTTGTATGTTTTTCGGTATCTAGCTCCTTGTTAGATACCTTCTTTGGAATAATATGTTGCGTTTTGTTTATTTATTTTAGCATTACCCTGGAACTAGGATATTCCTAAAAGATGCACATTCAGGCCAACTCCAAACTAGGGGACGGCAAAGAAGAGGGGATGGGGTGGTTTTATTGGTATTTTGTTTATGTAAACGAAAGATAAAACTAAGTTAATTGTATTTGGCATCAACATAATATTAAATTTAAAAGGTTGTGTGGTCTGTGGTGTTGTTTGAAGTGGCTAGTGTTGGATAAAAGGGGTGTTACACTAACAATATCAAGGATATGTTTGTAATAGATGATTTAAGGGAGCGGGTGGTTCGTTGTTTGATTTCAGTGTGGTTCTAATATGTTCATCGATGTGTATTTATAAGTTTATGTTAATGTGTGTCCAATTGTGTATTTTTGCAACAAATGTTGATTTCAGTGTGGTTCTAATGTGTTCATTGATAAACTAACTCGTTGCAATAATCATTACTGGATTTAACATGAGCAAGTTTTAATTACCTTACAAACAGACTCGTAGCAATAAAATCCTAATTAACTTAATTGTATAGCACTAAACCACAAAGATAAATACAAATTTGTAAATCAGTGAATGAATGGTAATTATAAACTTCAGGTGCTATGAAACTTGGAATGCACAAATCGAAAACGTTAAAGGCAAATCTTATTACTCCTTATGACCAAACCCTTATCCCGAAGGCCTAAAGCATGGACTCTTGTTTGTGACTCGTATGAGTTGAATGTATGATTTTGGTGTAGGGAGGTGTTTTTCGATTTTGAGAGGGGGATTGCTTGAAATGGTGTCCGGTAAGTGGTGGTACACACTGACACTTCCGATTGATATTAACTAAGAACTAAGAATATAATATAAAAATGGTTTAGATCATAAGGGTTATATTCTGATACAGATGAGTCTTAACATGTGAACTAAAGGAGATAATTCTTTTTATTTATTTATTTTTTTGAATTTTTTTCCCATCTTGTCAAGCATGTATTTTAGTCTCAGAATCTAAAAAAAATCGTGTTTTTACTCTAGTAGAGTAATTGATGCGGAATCTTAACAGAAAAGTAAACCCGTTACCAAAATCCGGTAACGTGACCGAGAGCCAAATTCCGGCGATCTCAAGGGGAAGAAACCAAATCTTATTCACGTAAAAGTCTGCCAAATAAAATAGGAAAATAGGGTTTTTAAACAAGGCTCCTATCTTGCAAGATAGGCATGAGACTTTTAAGGAAACAACTTATTCAAAATTCAAATAAAAGATAAATAAATAAAAGCTTAATAAAAGTCGCCATTCCCGAACCCGCGGTTGCGGCTTAGGGCCGAGACATAGTCGGCTTGATTATTGTCGCCTGGATCGGGATCATCCTCCCCCACTTGAAAAGGACTCGTCCTCGAGTCATCACTGTCATCACTAGCGGCCTCGTACGGGATAAGATCAGCAACATTGAAGGTGGCGGAGACGTTGTAATGACCTGGGAGATCAATCTGGTAGGCATTATCATTAATTCGTTTTAACACTTTGAAAGGACCGTCAGCTCTTGGTTGAAGCTTGCCATGCCTACCCGTAGGGAAACGCTCCTTGCGAATGTGAATCCACACAAGGTCGCCTTCCTGGAACACGACCTTCTTCCGGTGTTTGTTGGCCCGTGATTGGTACTTCAGGTTATGCTTGATAATTTCATCCGGCACTTGTCGATGGATAGCTTGGACTTGTTGAGCGCGCTCAGCTCCATCAGCACAATACGGTCCCACGTTCTCCACTGGCACTAGATCAATTGGCGTGAACGGGTTCCTGCCATAAACCACAAAAAATGGCGACATACCTGTTGAACTGCGGTTCGATCTGTTGTAGGCGAACTCGGCCTGAGGAAGGACAGTATCCCACTGTTTCGGGTGTTTATCCACCAAACTACGGAGTAAGTTGCCAAGGCTTCGGTTAGTTACCTCGGTCTGATCGTCAGTCTGTGGGTGGTGGGAACTGCTGAATTGTAGTTTTGATCCCATGCGCTTCCACATGGTCCTCCAAAAATGACTTACGAACTTTACATCCCGGTCAGAAGTGAGTGATTTAGGAATACCATGTAAACGAACAATTTCACTGAAATAAAGCCTGGCTACCTGAGAAGCATCTAAAGTTTTTGCACATGGGAGGAAATGAGCCATCTTCGAGAATCTATCAACGACCACCATAATCGAATCCTTTTGTCGTTGAGTACGTGGGAGACCCAACACAAAATCCAAACTGACGTCTTCCCACGGGCCGTATGGAGTGGGTAGAGGAGTGTAAAGGCCCTGGTTTGTGCCGTGGGCTTTAGCCACGTGACAAGTTCGGCAACAGCGCATAACACGCATAACATCTTTGTCTAACTTTGGCCAATAAAAATTTTCCCGAACCAGAGAAACCGTCTTGTCGCCCCCAAAGTGTCCCGCCAGAGCGCCTTGATGGCACTCGAGTATGATAGCATCGCGAAAGGAGGACTGTGGAATGCACAGCTTCGATCCCTTGTACAAAAACCCGTCGCGTAACACAAAGTCGCCCGAAGGGTGCGACTGAGCAGCCCGCCAATGGCTACCGAATTGGGGATCATCATAGTAAAGGTGCTTAACTGAATCCAAACCTGAAATCGACGTCTTGAAAAGAGCCGTGAGGCAAGGGCGGCGACTCAAGGCATCGGCCGCGGCATTTGCGTGACCTGCTCGGTGTTTGATAACAAAAGAATACCCCTGTAGAAATTCCACCCATTTTGCGTGACGTGGGTTTAACTTAGATTGACCCTGGATATACCGAAGTGCCTGATGATCAGAAAAAAGAACGAACTCATTCGGTAGGAGATAATGTCGCCAATGCTCAAGTGTTCGAATAATAGCATAAAACTCTTTATCGTACGTGCTATATCGGCGGCGACAATCGTTTAACTTTTCGCTAAAAAAGGCGATCGGTTTGTTTTGTTGAATCAAAACGCCCCCGATACCCGTTCCGGACGCGTCGCACTCAACAGCAAAGACCACGTCGAAGTTGGGTAGGGCCAAAACCGGAGCTTCGGTGACGGTTTTTTTGAGAATATCGAAGGCCTTTTGGGCCGCCGGTGTCCAAATGAACTTGGTGGACTTCAGACAATCTGTAATTGGGCCGACCATAGAACTAAAATTCCGTATAAAGCGCCGGTAAAACGACGCCAAACCATGAAAACTCCTAATATCATGCAGCGATTTTGGAGTTGGCCACATAACAATGGCGTCGACTTTGTTTGTATCCATGCGTATCCCTTGGCCCGAAAGCAAGTAGCCCAAAAAAATGACCTCGTTAGTTAAAAATTGGCATTTGGCTCGATTAGCAAATAACTTATGGGCCCGTAAGACTTCAAAGATGGACCGCAAATGTGTCAGGTGTTGTTGGACCGAGTTGCTAAACACGAGAATATCGTCAAAGTAAACCACAACACACTTACCAATGAACGGCTTAAAGACGTGGTTCATGAGACGCATAAAAGTACTTGGTGCATTGGAGAGGCCGAAAGGCATGACCATCCACTCGTATAAGCCGTCTCTGGTTTTGAACGCGGTTTTCCACTCGTCCCCGGGTCGCATTCTAATTTGGTGGTAGCCGCTACGTAAGTCAATTTTAGAAAAAATAGACGCCCCACATAACTGATCCAATAAATCCTCGAATCGAGGGATTGGAAAACGGTATTTAATAGTGATCTTGTTTACCGCCCGACTGTCAATACACATCCGATACGCCCCGTTCGGTTTTGGCACAAGTAGGGCGGGAACGACACAAGGGCTCATGCTTTCCCGAATAAGGCCCTTATCAAGTAGGTCGCGTACCTGACGTTGCAACTCCTCAAATTCTTTGGGGTTCATCCTGTAAGCGGGTTTATTAGGGATGCTCGCGCCCGGAAGAAAATCGATACAGTGTTGGATCTCGCGCATTAACGGGAGGCCAAATGGGATTTCGTCCGGAAAAACATCAACAAATTCGACCAACAGAGGCTGAAAATCGTCCGGAGGAGGATCGGCCAACGGGTTTTGCTCGGCGATGAAAATACCGAGAATCAAAGTAGCACCCGTGAGCCGTGAAAAATCCAAAAATTCTGAGCGGGATACGAGCATGGCCGCTGACTGGGAATCGCGTGGGTCGAGTGGAGCCAAAGTGATGTTGATGCCATCCTTTTTGAAGGAGTAGGTATTCCGAAAACCGTCATGACGCGTGCGACGATCAAACTGCCACGGTCGGCCCAACAAAATATGACATGCGTCCATCGGGATGACTTCACACCACACCGCATCGACATACTTGTTGCCGATAGAAAACGGGACTAAGCAACGGTGGGTAACTTTGACAACGTTACCCTTTTTTAACCACGATAATTGGTAAGGTGCAGGATGGTCTTGTTTTTGAAGGCCCAGTTTCTCAACCATAAGCGTAGAAACCATATTGTCACAACTACCCCCATCGATAATCATAACACAAACTTTACCCTTTGACGTACACTTTGTTCGGAAAATATTGTGACGTAGCCACGCGGTGTCGTCCTCGGGTTTAGCCACGGTGGAAGTAAGGACACGCTGGACAATGAGTGCCTCCCCCCGATCCGGAAATAAAGTCTCCGATTGTTCCTCTTTGGCGTCGTCGTCGGTGTCGTAAACGGGAAGGGTATCATCAGTGAGGGCCACAACCTGGCGGTTTGGGCATTCACGACGAAGGTGGCCGATACCCTGACACTTGTAACACCGCTGGACCGATGGGGTGGTTTGGGCTTGTGCGACTTGGGCCGAGGCCGTAGCAGGCTGAAGGACCGAAGAAGATGGGCCGTCGGCTTTGATTGGGCCCGGACGACCCGATGTAATGCTTTGTCCCTGGTTACGGTTGGTGGCGGATGGCCTCGGGTTAGTTGGGGTCGCGTTTTGCTTGGCCTGAAACTACTTTTCAACCTTTTGGGCCAGCGAACAAACATCATTAAAAGTCCAATACGGTTGCAATTGAACAACATCGGCAATATCGGTTCGTAGCCCCCCCAAAAATCGTGCTATGGCTTGTTCTTCAGCTTCATCAATCCCACAACGCATACGTAATTTTTCAAATTCCATAATAAACTGTTCAACCGACAAATTACCTTGCTTACAATTGTGATAATCGAGATAAGAATCTTGGCGATGATTAGCCGGTAAAAATTTCGCCTTGAGCAACTTTTTCATCTTTTCCCACGTGTCCACTTTGTGTTTCCCTTCGGATTGGCGCTTCTTACGAACATGCTCCCACCATAACGAAGCGTGTTTACGTAGCTTAATCGCCACAAGCTTCACCTTTAGATGATCAGGAATGTCACGAAGCTCGAAAACTCTTTCAACCGTATGTAGCCATTCGAGAAACTCATCGGGCTGTAGATTACCGTCAAACTCAGGAACTTCGACTCGTACCCCCAAGGCTTTCAAGTGATCAGTCGGAGGCGGTGAACGAAAACGATGTGGACGTCCCCCGAACGGGTTTCGTTCATCATCGTACCCCGGGTTGAAGTCCGACTCAGTCCGTTCATCGTCCCGTGGTTCGTATCGAAGCTCCAATTCACGAACCTGGCGTTGCAATCTTTCAAGTTCTGCGTCCCGAGGATCTGGATCATGAAAAACTCCGTTGCCTCCTGCGGCGTATCGACGGGGAAAGTCACGATTGAACCTCCAGTTGTCGTCCATGTCTCTGATGCCAAATGATGCGGAAGCTTAACAGAAAAGTAAACCCGTTACCAAAATCCGGTAATGTGACCGAGAGCCAAATTCCGGCGATCTCAAGGGGAAGAAACCAAATCTTATTCACGTAAAAGTCTGCCAAATAAAATAGGAAAATAGGGTTTTTAAACAAGGCTCCTATCTTGCAAGATAGGCATTGCTAAATAAAATAGGAAAATAGGGTTTTTAAACAAGGCTCCTATCTTGCAAGATAGGCATGAGACTTTTAAGGAAACAACTTATTCAAAATTCAAATAAAAGATAAATAAATAAAAGCTTAATAAAAGTCGCCATTCCCGAACCCGCGGTTGCGGCTTAGGGCCGAGACATGGTCGGCTTGATTATTGTCGCCTGGATCGGGATCAGTAATTCTAATAGAGTAATTACATAATTAAAAGGCCTCCAAAATTTGGTGTGATTTCTTTATACTAGACTCAGTTATTATACTGAACAACACACTAAAAAGGCATGCATTTGAAACAACCCATTAGTCCATTACCCAAATTGAAAGGCCTACAATCATTAGCTATTGTATCAATCGAAAAAGATTTTTAGAAGAACTTGATTACGATAATTTCATCAAACGATTTGCCTCAATTAAAGCTAGAAAAATAAATTTTATTTAAACATATGCTATATCTATAAAAATGTAACTTATTTTTTTTAACTATGCCAATTATAATTTTTTTTAGTTTTTAATTGCATGTCTCGAGCCCGGGTAAAGAATGAGAGTTTTGTTACTAAATATGTTAAAAAAATAATTTTACAAAAGGGCATCAACTTTGTAGTTCACTTAGGGCCTCCGAAAACGTAGGAACGGCCCTGTATATCACAAGACATTAATATGTAACTTAATAATAAGAAAAAAAGTAAAATAAGTATTTAAAAAACTAAGAAATCTTCCCATTAATTAAAGATCTCTTATGTCTTACGCCCCGCTTGTGGTATGCTCATATAATGTATATATGTGTGGGCGCTCGGGGGGCAAAAGTGAAAGGGCACTAATTTTAACGTTATTTTACTAATTTCGTGAAAATAACGTTAAAAGAGGGGGATGGTTAATCATGCATCATGTGGTGGCGTTGATAGCCAAAAGACAAGGGGGTACATGCACTAATCGGTGTTTGTCTCAATTGCCGAGTGTTATGTGCCTTATGTCCAAGGCTTGATGCAAAACTACAATCGAGCCGGGGGTCTCATTGGAAGCAGCCTCTCTATTCCTATGGGGTAGAGGTAAGGCTGTCTACATCTCACCCTCCTCAGACCCTACCTTAGCTTTGCTATTGGTGGGATATACTGAGTATGATGATGATGATGATGATGATTATGTCATTATGAAGCGTTTTCGTAACCTTTATACGAATCTTACTCTATTATATTACTATCCATTCCATAAATAATGTCCTCCTCTCAAACCAACTTTTCCTCCCAATTGCATGAATCAGGGGAAAGAAATAAAGCATAAAATTTTCTCAACAAAAAGCAAGAAATAACAATAATAATAATACATTAATATTATAAAGACAACCCATTGACACCTTTACGCACGCAATTCACCACTTTCTCACTCTCTCACTTCTCAGTCTTCAATTTTGCTTCCTTTCTGTTCATATCAACAAGCAAACCAAGATCTCATTCAACCTTCATCAGATTCTTTCTTTGCAGGTAATCATATTCCTAATTTGTTTCCGTTAGGTTAGTTATTATAATGTTCGCAATCGATTTTCTTCCTATTTCCGTGTTTACTGTCAAATCCTTAGGTTTATACGTCATTTATCGCTTGAATCGTTAACAATCATGTTCATCGTCTTCAATGCCGTATGATTCTTGATTAGCGAGTTGTTATAGCTTATAAATGTAGGTAATCGCACCGTCTCTTCGTTTTCCTGTTCGTTTATTTGGTTTTGGTGGATATGATAATGTTTGCAATCGATTTTGTTCGTATTTGTGTGTTTACGCAACTAATTTATTTGATTCGTCAGTGTTTTCGTCTAAATCTCTTCGGAAAACGTTAAGTTTGTTGGATTTGTCGCTGAAATCGTTAGTGATAGTTATTGTTTGTTAATCAGAACTCAGTTTAGGTGACTGATTCCGTTCTTCTTCTTGAATGACCTGTGATTCTTGATGAGCAAGTTGTTGTAAGTTTTCTTTTCGTGTTTGTTAGTTTGATTCTGTTTATATCTGTGTGTTTGAGTTATGCAAATGATTTATTTGGAAATCGTTTTGTTAACGATAGTTATTATTTATTAGTCAGTACTCAATTTAGGTAACTAATCTCGTTCATCTTCGATTCATGATGAGCAAGTTGTTATAAAGTTTGTTTTCCTTTTTGTTAGTTTGATTCTGGTAGGTATGATAATGCTTGCAATCGATTTTGTTCATATTTGTGTGTGTATGAATTATGAAACTGATTTGGTTGGAAATGGTTAAGTGTATACGTCGTTTATAGCTTGATACGTTTACGGTAGTTGTTATTTTTTTAATCTGAACTTAATTTAGGAAATTAATTCTGTTCATCTACTTCAATGCCATGTGATTCATGATTAGCGAGTTGTTGTAAGTTATAAATGCTGAAACATTCAATTTGGAGATCTGTACCTTTGTTTGTATAGAGAATCTTATTGTAGAGAGTGTTTTTACTTTTCAAGGTCTGTTGAAAGTTGAAACTGGTTTTGTGTTTATCTGTTCGTTCCGCTGAGGGTTATAGGTATGATAATTTTTTTGGTGATTTAAGTTTACTGCAAGTCTGTGAGGTAAATATTTGATAATTTTTTGGTGATTTAAAATTGTGAATGTGTGATTGTTTAGTTTCGAATTGAAATTGAATTATTGGTTACTAGGAGGTGTGAGAGTAATGATTTTTTAGCTGATTTTAGGCATAAATGGGTCCCAAAGTCTCTAATGCACCTCAAGATTTTTGGAAGCCCTCACGTGGTGGCAGTTCTCCGGCTTCTAACGATGCAAACAGATGTTATGATCCATCGACAAAGTATGTAAAGATATATTCTTAACAGTTATACTTTATGTATAGTCTTGAATAATGTTTGGTGATAAGTTAAAGGTATTTATTATTATTTAGTAGGCTAGCTGATGTGTCTTCCAATCCTTTGCCAGCTGGCCTTCCTGCATATCATGCAAGGTATCTAATAGCTTTTTGTAATTCAGTTTATGATAGAAAATTACTTGCCACTTTACTCTGGTTAATATTTGTATAACTATATATATGCTGTGAACTGATTATAGTGAGCAAGGACCATGGTGTACTGTAATCTCCTATGACGCATGTGTGCGGTTGTGTCTTAAGTATTTCTTCCAAGGCAACTCCGAGGCTCGTGTCTTTCTAGAAAAGGAATGTTCTCTCCTTCAAACCGCGTTTTGGTAAGTAGTTTACCATTTGGTAGTAATAATAATAACAGTGATTTACTATTTTGATTTATGTCAACTTTGTTATGATATAGTTTGGACCAAAAACTATTACAACCAGAAGCAGAGTTATTGAGCAAAAGAGCTTCAGAATTAGTCGTTCACGGAGTTCTTAAAAAACCCCAGAAAACATTCGGAAAATTAAAAGTTGAAGGTAACTTGTATGAGTTTATCTTCTTGCATCGCAATGAATTTCATTTAGATCACAGTATAAAATTTATGATTTTTTTTATATATTAAATTTGTTGTAATTCAGTGAGAAAGGTGAAAATGGTGGTGGATGCACCCAACGGTTGCACCTTTTCCTCAATAAAAAACCCTCCTGTATTGAAGCTGCAAAAGTTTAACCGCCGTTTGTCGGGGATGAAATCAACGGTTCATTCAGAATGGGAGGCGCTAAAACAAGTTCGTGTGGCACCGAAATTTTCGTCTAAAGGATCACTTTCACACCAAAGTTTGGCTTATTTGCATTTTGGTACACATTATATGAGAGATATGGCAGGCCTCCTAAAAGTAGGTATAACAAGTTTGCATAATGCTCCAACACTTCCCGAACTAGCACAAGGTATGTAATCGTGTTTTGAAGTTTATTCGTTTTTAAATCCTATTTCAAGTCATTTTTTATGACAATGCAGAAACATATTTATGTTCTTTGAGGTTAAAAAGTTCATCTGACGGTGACGTTACACGGATGCAGCCAGGATCTTGTGAGACCCATGTATTGTGCGTGCATCTTCTTGACCTTCTCTCGTTAGAGGTGGCAAAATGGGTGGGTTCGGTAACGGGTGTACCGTGTACAGGTTTAGGTCAAAACATGTGATTTTCCGGTACGGGTGGGGTCGGATTGGGTTGGGTTGTCGTGAAACAATATTTGAAATAAAAGATTTAAAATATTTTGTTTGGCATGGCAATCATGGTTACAAAGTTTATTATTTCAGCAAAACAGTAGTTTTCTAAAATAAAAATTATCCAGGAGGATTTATGCTTTATAATTGTACTCTGGGGCGTATCAATTTGCGTGACCCATTTCTTTATAGTTTTTTTTTCTGCTTGAATCGTTAAGAGATAAAAACATAACCCGAATCAACCCATTCATAAATGTGTCAAAATTGCCACCTCTACTTCTCTATGCGAGTATGCGGTATAGTTAAATAATTATATTATCAAATGCAGCTTGCCAGATGGCATGAGAGATGATTTGATTATTGAAATTACCGATTCAAAAGGAAAGTATTGTGGTCACGCCGTTGCTCAGATGGCAGACATAGCAGATGATCTGGTATGGTTGAATACGACGATTCTTATATTTTTTTTTTTATCTAGAGACATTTGTTTAATAAGTCTGAGAAAATACATATAATTACAGGGGGATAAGCTTCGTTGGTGCCCAATATACCATGAACCAGAGCATGAGCTTGTTGGAAGAATACAATTAAACATACACTATTCAACTGGTACGGATGAGAGTAACAATGTAAAGGTAAAAGAAATACGCATTTTTTTCATTTTTTTAGGTTTATACATGAATAAGAAACTACTTTTCTGATGTTAGTTTAAAAAATGAGTATAATGCCATTTTTCGTCTCTGAGGTTTGGCCAGTTTTGCGACTTTTGTCCAAAGGTTTGTTTTTTCCGCATCTGGATCCAAAAGGTTTGAAATCTTGCTATTTTCATCCAGCTTCTTAACTCCATCCACTTTTCTCCATTAAGTCAGGGGTATTTTTGTCTATTTTGTTACCTTAAAGGGCACTTCGGTTTTTTGAATACTTGTACATTACGCGAAATGCTTGTACATGAAGTGAAAAAGACCGAATTGTCCTTTAAATTAACAAAAAAGACGGAAATACCTCTGACTTAACGAAGAAAAATGGATGGAGTTAACGAGCCGGATGAAAATGGCAAGATTTCAAACCTTTTGGATCCAGATACGGAGAAACAAACCTTTGGACGAAAGTCGCAAAACTGGCTAAACCTCAGGGATGAAAATGGCATTTTACTTAAAAACAACTGTAGTGAATTTTGTCACTTTTTAGACATGCAATATGTGCTTGATTGTAGTAAAATTGTATGGTTCTAATAATGTTTATATCTGTTTTGTTTTTCTAGTGTGGTATTGTTGCTGAAACTATCGCATACGACTCGGTCTTAGAAGCAGCAATGAAAGTCCAAAAATTTAAGCAAAGAAACTTGCTTCTTCATGGCCCGTGGAAGTGGTTGGTAACTAAATTTGCTGCTTATTATGGAGTTTCTGATGCATATTCTAAGCTAAGGTGCCTTTTTAAATCAAATTTATACCCATCGTTATCGTAATTACGGTTGGTTTGTTTCTTATAAAAATATAATATACGTGTTGCTTTTCCAGATACCTTTCGTACGTTATGGATGTGGCCACACCAACTGCAGATTGTCTAAACGTGGTACATGACTTATTGTCTCCGGTTATCGCATGCAAAGTAAAGGGCACTTTGAGTTCCCAAGAGGTGAGAGATCATTCATGTCTTTTGTTAGGCTTAGGAGTGTAAACGAACCGAACAGTTTGTGAACCGTTCGGCGGGAAGTTCGTTTATGTCCGTTCGTTTAATAAATGAACAAACACAAAGAAGGAATTTCGTTCGGTAAGTTAAACAAACGAACATGAGTAGAGGCTGTGTTTGTTCATTTATGTTCGTGAACGTTCGGTAATGTGTTCATATATGTTTGCTCATTTATAGGGCTGCAAACGAACCAAACGTTCGGCGAACAGTTCGTGAACCGTTCGGCGGGAAGTTCGTTTGTGTTCGTCCGTTTACTAAACAAACGAACACGAACAAGAAATTTCGTTCGTTTAGTTAAATGAACAAACATGAACAGAGGTCGTGTTTGTTCGTTTATGTTCGTGAACGTTCGGTAACATGTTCGTTTGTGTTCGATACTTCATTAGTGTTTTTAGTTTTTATATTTATTTAAATACTTCAAAATTCTGACAAGTTAAATATCTAATAAGTGTCGGTGTATTATATATTCTGTTCATGAACGATTGTTTGTGTTTGTTTTTTCCATTTGTGTTCATGAACATTAGTTTGTGCTCATTTGTGTTCGTTAACGTTCGTTGCCTAAAATTAACAAACAAACACAAACGAACACGAACAAGTTCATTTCCTTAACAAACGAACACGAACATAAATTCTCGTTCGATAAGTGTTCGTGAACGGTTCGCGAACACATATATTTCTTAACAAACGAACATGAACAAGGTCTTGTTCGTGTTCGTTTGGTTCGTTTGCAGCCCTATTATGTTCATTTGTGTTCATTTATTTAAAGGGTTTTTTTGTGTTATATATTTATTTTATTGGCTTTAGTTTTAAAAATTTGAAACCATATTTATACCATACGCCTCCGCCAACATCCCTCATTTGATCCTTCCAATTTCAGATTGTGTTAAAACTTGATAAACTTCATAAATTTTGTGTAATTAGGTTAATTATTTATTTAATTGGTGGATTCTCTGTTATATTCTGATGAAAAATGCAGATTGTATTTTTAGAAGAATATATAACGTTCCTTTGTGTTCATTTATGTTCATAAACATTTGTTTGTGTTCGTCTACGTTCGGTAACTGTCATGAACATGTTCATTTCCTTAATGAACCGACACGAACAAGAAATCTCGTTTGGTAAGCGTTCGTGAACCGTTGAACACGAACAAGGCCTAGTTCATGTTCGTCTGGTTCCTTTACAGCCTTATTTAGGCTCACTGGACTGTTAATGACATGTTGATGTTTTGTTCTTTAATTTATATTGGTGTTGACTCTATTATGAAATTTATAACGTATTGTCCAGAATCGCATGCTGGTGAGGCTTTCCGACAAAATTGAACAGACCATTGCCTTAGTTTTCGAAAACTACAAATCACTTGATGAAAAATCACCGTCAGGATTGACAGATAAGCCTACACCTGCATATGGCTTCATATCACCTGCTCTGAAACCTGCTTTGAAACTATATAATCTTTTGCATGACATAAAAACTCCAGAAGCACAAATGCAGTTATGTAAATATTTTCAGGTATTAAAGTTAAACAGTTATTCTATTATATAATTTTCCTTCCTTTACCCCTCCTTTTCGTTCTCTTACGAGTAACGATTATAATCTGCTCAGACTGCTGTAAGAAAGATTTTAGGAAGACACCTGGCGGAGACCAGTGAATTTGTTTCCTGTAGCGGCGAAAAGTCAACAATGGACCAGATTGTTTATTCAAATGCTTGTCAGAAGATGAAGTCTCTTTGTTTAACTATCAGAGATGAAATCATTAGTGACACAAAGATACATAAGCAGAATGTTCTCCCCGGGTATGTGATCATCATTCACTCATATTTCGTACGTAAAATGCCATTTTCGTCCCTGAGGTTTGGCCAGTTTTGCGACTTTTGTCCAAAGGTTTGTTTTTCCGCATCTGGATCCAAAAGGTTTGAGATCTTGCCCTTTTCATCCGGCTCGTTAGCTCCGTCTTTTTTGTTAACTTAAAGGGCAATTCGGCCTTTTTCACTTTATGGTAAAAAGACCGAATACCCCTGAAAAAGATCGAATTGCTTGTTAGGTTTAAAAAAAGACGAAAAGACCCCTGACTTAACGGAGAAAATGGATGGAGTTAACTAGCCGGATGAAAATGGCAAGATCTCAAACCTTTTGGATCCAGATGCGGAAAAACAAACCTTTGGATGAAAGTCGCAAAACTGGCCAAACCTCAGAGACGAAAATGGCATTTTACTCTATTTCATTTGATGCTTGATTGATGTTTTCTAGGATTCATTTTTATTAATAACTGGCTTCTATTTTTTACTTGTAGCTTCTTAGACCTACCGAATCTTTCTTCAGCTCTTTATAGTTTAGAGCTTTGCAATCGAATGCGCGGTTTTCTTACTTTATGCCCGCCTATTAGCCTCTCACCTCCGGTGACAGACCTAATTATCACAACTTGTGATTTCCAGAAGGATCTTGCTTACTGGAATATTAGGTAATAAAATGTTCTTTCTCTTGTATCTATAGAAAATATTTGATGTTCCGAAATGTTGTTTTGAATATTGTTTAATTTACTTGCAGTCCTGTCAAAGGTGGTGTTGATGCCAAAGAATTGTTCCACATTCACATCACACGCCTGATGCGCGATAAACGTCTTGAATTGCTTGAATCCTGCAAGCTTGATAAGGTACATAGGTTTGGTACTTACCTTTATAGATGTGCGAAAATGGGCGCGGTGGGTAACGGGTTACGGGTTCGAGTCAAATGGGTAGTTTTTAATTCGGGCAGGGTTGATCTAGAAAGTCCAAAAATTTTAATTTATTAATACATAATATGATAATAGTGTGAGACATGATATTACAATTTATGTGATTTCAATACTAATATACTTTTTTTTTCCGAGTAAAATGCCATTTTCGTCCCTGCCAGCTTTGCAACTTTCGTCCAAAGGTTTGTTTTTCCGCATCTAAATCCAAGAGGTTTCAAATCTTGCTATTTTTATCCGGCTCGTTAACTCCATTCATTTTTCTTTGTTATGTCGGGGTATTTTCATCTTTTTAATTATTTTTGTTTTTTTGGTAAGAGTATTTTGAACACTTGTATATTATGCTAAATGCTTGTACAGAAAGTGAAAAGACCTATTTGCCCTTTAAGTTAACAAAAAAGACGGAAATACCCTTGACTTAACGGAGAAAAATGGATGGAGTTAACATGTAGGATGAAAATGGCAAGATTTCAAACCTTTTGGATCTAGATGCGGAAAAACAAACCTTTGGACGAAAGTCGTAAAACTGGCCAAACCTTAGGGACGAAGATGGCATTTTACTCTTTCTTTCCGAGTAAAATGATTTAGAATGTTTCATGAATGAAGGATCCACTTTGGGCGAATTTTTTAGTTTTCTTTATAGCCAACTTTTTTATTTGACTCATTCAGCCTTCCTAAGTAAACACGTCAAAATTAACAACTCTAATTTTTACATAATTCAGCTAGATAACATAGAGCGTGATAATTATCATATTTTTCTAACCACTATTTGCACAATGCCATTCGACTCTTTTGTCCTACAGGGTGTTGGACCACAAATTTCCACATCTATTTTCGTTGATGACATGTACAAGAAACTAGAGGAAACATTGCGTGAATATCAAGTCATCGTTTCTCATTGGCCTGAATACACTTTGGATTTGGAAAAGGTATCATCAACAGTTTTAGATGTTTGTATGAATTCTTATTTGTTTATTTATGTATTTTTGTATCGCTACTGATAGGTTATAGCCGACACCGAAAGGGTAGTTATGGAAACTTTAGAGAAAAAGTATAGTGACATTTTATCAACACTAAAGGAAAACACGATCCCGGTTAAGGCAGTACAGTACGTCCAAAGATTTGCAAAAGGAAATTCATTACCATACAGTTTTCCCGAGGAGGTTAGATGTTCGTTCACCCGTTTAATTATCCCTATGAATAAAAGAGTTTGATTTTTTTTATTTGAT
Source organism: Helianthus tuberosus (assembly GCA_030545235.1). Lineage (NCBI taxonomy): Eukaryota > Viridiplantae > Streptophyta > Magnoliopsida > Asterales > Asteraceae > Helianthus > Helianthus tuberosus. The sequence goes on from CM060436.1 coordinate 32,452,841, forward strand.
ATTTTCCATTTTGTTATTATTCAGCTTGGGACTCTTTTTAATTCAATGAAGAAGATGCTCGAGGTGCTACAACCTGAAATTGAAAAACAGTTTAAATCACGCATTTCGTGCATTTCACAGAGTGAAAATGCAGTTCCAGGAGAACTTTTGAGTGAAGTAACTGTAACTTTGAGAACAAAGTTCAGAAATTATATGCAAGGAGCTGTGGAGAAACTTGCTGGAAATGTGAGTTTATTTGAGAAGTTTTCAGTTTTTAGGATTGACCATATTCAATGCACTACTTCCGTTAATTGGTTCATATTCATTGCTGCAATATTTCCATAATCGGTTTAGGCAACCATGTTTATTATCAGTGTTTTCAGAATCGGACCGGACATCGAACCGGTCTCCTTACCAGTTCACTAGTCGGGTAATCCAGATTATGCCGTAAATATTATAAAAATAAATAGGGTAAAACTGAAAAAATTAAATAAAAAAATCCCGGTCCAACCGGCCGGTTCGACTCAAAACCGGTCCGATAGGGTGAACCGGACCGGTCCCAGTCCGACCAGCCAGTTCGGTCCGGTTTTCAAAACATTGTTTATTATACTCACAAAAACCCTTGAAATTTTAAAAATTCAACAAAGACCCCGAAATTTTCAAAATCTTTTGATTGAATTGATGTGGAAGATGAGATGTAGGTAAGTTTGACCATGTTGACTTTTTGCTGAAGTGGTGATGGTTGAAAGTTGGTACTTGGTAACCTTTTTATGGGTGAAAACGATGGTCTCTCGAAACGTGAATCCAACCAAACTATGTTACCTTTTTATGCATTAACCCTCTCATTGAATTTTTTTTCAAGTAATTTGTAATGGGTCTGCAATCCTGGAACCGAGCACGCATTGGTTCCTGTTTTACAAACACGGGTCACCAATGTTTGGAAAAATGGCAAACAATGGTTGGTGAATTTTTATTCACCGTGCTTAAATAGTTTTATATTTATTTTATTAATTACAGACAAAGTTGCAAAATACTACAAACCTGAAAAAGGTAATCCAAGAAGCAAAGGAGAGCGTTGGTGAATCCGATATAAGAAATAGAATGCAGCCTTTAAAGGATATTCTGACAAAGACGATTAGTGATTTGCATGGTTCTCTTGAAAATCATGTCTTTGTTATCTTTTGTCGAACGTTATGGGATCGAATGGGACAGGTGATCCATGAACTAACATCATGCTGTTTTTTATATTTTATTTTCATTTTTTAATTGTTTCATCTTACTATGAAACAGGATGTGCTGAAAGTATTGGAGAACAAAAAAGAGAATTGGACTTGTAAAGCCTCGCGTGTTGCACTCTCTGTATGTCGCATTTCTTAAACATATCAAAACTGAAACTATGCGTAACGCGTCAAAAGGGTTTCGGGTTGAGTTAACATGAAACATGTATGCTCAAATATTTTTTACTTTTATACAAACTAGTATCAAGTATAATCACATAGATATTGTTTTTTCAGTAAAAAAAGACATTTTTTTAAGTAAAAATACATTTTGGTTTTTTTTTAACCCATTTGACCCGTTTCCTTCCAAGGTTTTTTTTTTTTTTTTTCACGGGTTTGATTAATGAAACTTAACACGAATTGATAATTGGTTGACAGGTTTTAAATGAAACATTTGCATCAGAAATGCAAAGAGTAGTTGGGCGTACACTAGAGGATAAAGATGTTGAGGCACCCAGATCAATATTAGAGGTGCAGTCGATATTGTGCAAATGAAAGGGGATTATACTTAATTAATTACCTAATTAATTAATAGGGAAACTCATATTGTAATTTTGTGATTTAATATTAAATATTTTTAGGTTGTAGGAATCAAGGGCAAGTCTAAAACTTATAATAGTTGAGCAACACCCATGAAGGCATGAACTAGTAGTCTAGTGATATGGTGTATTTTCTCTGTCCAAGAGGTGGAGGGTCCAAATTCTGCAAGATGCAGATATAGGTGGTTTATAGAAGTCTAGGTTAGTTTGCCGTCCAAAAAAAGTAGTTATTCTTACATAGTTGCACTTGAAATTCTTCTACTTTGAACAACGAAATCAACACACATCTTTACTTCATAACAATCTGGGGTGTAAAACGAGCCAAGCGGAACCTATATTTAAGCTTGTTTAGATAATGAGCCTGAGCTCGGACTTTACTTATTGAGCTCAAGCTGGCTCGCGAGCCTAACAAGCCTATTATTATATAAAATAATACACAAGCCAAACTTGAACTGAACTTTTTATGGGCTTGCCTAGTTGACACTGGGGATGGTACTAAAATAAATCTAAGTTCCTACTGCGAATGAATGTTCCCGTCGTATGCGTATGTACAAACTGTTTGAATTGATTCTAAGTACAATGTAAAGAATGTTTAAGTAAACATATTGTTCTTTATCACACATGAACAGCTGCTACATTAGTTCAACTTTTGGTTTGTTGTCAAGAATGCCCAAATACACATTAAATTTCCAAATAGCCTGGGGGCTATGTTCTTGTATTGAATTATATTAAATTATTAACATGAGGATTGGAATCTTTAGGGCTAAAGTCAACAAAGTTTTAAAAGTCAACAAATATGTCCAAACCCAAATTGTCCATGTCACGAAGAACCCGATAGGGATAGGAATTGGTTACCGGGTACAATAGCATACACAAAAAAAAAACCCTGAATAACCTGAAACCTGAGTAATAAACCCGATCGATACCCCTGGTTCTGTAAAGGTGGTGGATAACTATTACAAGGCCTGGAGCGGATTGTGGAAATTTGTATTATACCACTCACATAAAAACATTTCTCTGCGAGTTAGGCCGTTTCGAATAACCCTATCCAAATAACCTGAAACTCGCATAATGGAAATTTGGTTACGAGAGTAGGTATGAAGATAGTTAGGCTGAAAGTGGTGATGTTATTAACGCTACCCACTAGGAGGTGGTTTGATAAATAGAGCAACTATGAGCGGAATTTTTTGATCCCCACAGACGACGATGAGCACTTACGAACTGTCAAGCCATTGATGCCTACATTACACAGGTTTGACGAATTCATTTGTGGACACAAACAAGCCCGGTCTAATTTTACAAACATGCATAGACAAAAAATTCAAACGAAGAGACGTTTTCTCAAAAGTAAGCCGTTGCAGTGAGTTACAGCCTCAGTTTGCCACATACACATGTATATATATAAACATGGTCAATAATAATAATAACTTATTCACACAAACTCGATCAATTTCTGCCTTCACGACTTGACATCTTTTAGCCCACCACCTTTCTCAAGCTCACCAACTAGGTCCCTGAGTGCCGGAACCTTCATGGCTAGGGTCCTGTACAATCTCGAATACCGAGCCCTCGTTCCATCTGCGGTTCTAGCCAGTGCAAGTAGGCTCAAAGCCTCCGGTAGTTTACTAAACACCTCTTTTATCTCCTCCAAGCTCATGTTCTCCAGAACCGTAGGCCTCGGAACCACCCTTACAATCTCACCACCCTTTGGTTCTTGAACCCGATCATCGGCTTTGATTACCAGTTCAGAATGTGAATTTGCTCCACATTTGATTATAAAAGGGTTCGTGGACCCCGTATTAAACTGTAGCACATTCCACTGTGCCACGTCAGTTTCCGCACTTAGGTCATCTGAAGCAGCCCTTGATGTCCCTTGGAACTTGTCATCCTCTTCAACAACGGACTGCAAAGTAAAATTAATTCAGGCCCGGCTCGTTTCAACCTATTAATTTTAAACAGATATCTTACCTCTACAAAACGTCGGGCATCTGCAATGTGCCTCTGAGCACACGGATGATCAATCTCAAGCAATGAAGACAATTGTGCAGAAAGATCATCTAAGGATGTAATTAGTGCTTTTTTCTTGCTTCTACTCATTATATTAACTGAAGATTGCCTCTTTATTTCCTGTTAGATTAAGAGTTAATATAAAACGGGTTAAATTTAAACATTCTTTACGGTTAAATAGGTATGGAAATTAAGAACCTTGATTTGCTTTAGAATGTTATCAAGAGCGATTAACGATGCAAGTCGGGCGTCTTCCGCAGCAGAAGAAGGATTCCGGATCGGTGAACCACCGTCTTCTAATGTTAATAATGCATCATCACCTTTCATCTGTTGCAGAATCTGATAACAATATAACAGAATTTATTAGAATCACAATAATAAAAATAAAAACAATAAAAAAACTAACAGGCTTGCCTTTCTTCTCTTGTGATCAACCGACTCTAGAGCAGAACGGAGTTTTGCTACCTGTGCCGAGTCTTCTGCTGCCTCGGTTGCTAATGTACCTGCAATATCCTAATAACACACACACACAGGTAGAGAAGATTATAAACTCGGACAAAAGTTGTAAAATACAAAACCGTACATAAACCAAAGAGTAAAATGCCATTTTCGTCCCTGAGGTTTGGTTAGTTTTGCAACTTTTGTCCAAAGGGTTGTTTTTTCGCATATGGATCCAAAAGGTTTGAAATCATGCCATTTTCATCCAGCTCGTTAACTCCATCTATTTTTCTCCGTTAAGTCAAGGGTATTTTCGTCTTTTGTGTTAACTAAGGGCAATTCAGTCTTTTGAATACTTGTACATTATGCTAAATGCTTGTATATAAAGTGAAAAAGACCGAATTGCCCGTTTAAGTTGACAAAAAAGACAGAAATACCCCAGACTTAACGGAGAAAAATGGATGGAGTTAGCGAGCCGGATGAAAATGGCAAGATTTCAAACCTTTTGGATCCAAATGCGAAAAAACAAACCTTTGGACGAAAGTCGCAAAACTGGCCAAAAATCTCAGGGACGAAAATGGCATTTACTCTAAACCAAAAGATAATCTCTAGGGTTTACCTTGAGATGTTGCAATTGAGAATTATAAACCCGTTTTGCATACTCTACTAACAGTTGCCCGAGCGCATCAGTAACGGGCGGCATTGCAGCACCAAGCCCAGCCATCCAACCGTCCATTATTGCAGTAGAAAGAAGCTCCAGTTGACCTGTGGCCCCGCCAACAGCATCCATGCCACTGACTGAAAGAAAGTCAAAATTCATTGCAAGCCATGATCTGATCTGGCGCTGCAGCTCGCCAGCTGGCGTATGAACAAATAGAGCAGCAAGAGCCTTATTCCCTGTTGCAAATGCTTTGGCATCGTCAGTTATTTCCCTTAGCTTAGCACCTGTTACATGCTGTCTCCATGATTCCTGTACAAATTATTCCTCATTTAGCAGTTTTTTATCAACTAGTGGGTTACCAACCATGCTCCACAACGGGTTCGAAACGTAGATAAAAATAAGCAAATTGCCACGGGCCAGTCTACGTGAAGATAGAAAAACCATGTCGCGGCAGTATTCAAAAGTCACGGAAAAGTTATCGGTTCAGTTCGTTACGGTATAGACACTCGTTATAACCATAAAAGCAAATATCTGTGGCGGGTTCGAAATGTAATTGAAATAACCTACTTACGACAGTACATAACTACATATGGAAAATTTCGAAAACATTATGTTGAGAAAAAAAAAACTAAAAAGAAACCACAGAAAATAAAGGGAAAAAAAAAACTAAAAGTTGAGGGTCTAAGTAGTAACTATATGTAAGAGTAAATGATGAAAATGAAAAAAAAAAAACCTTATTAAAGTTGAGGGGCTAAATATGTCATAATTAAAGTTGAGGGGGTAAAGATATCATTATTAAAGTTGAGGGGCTAAGTATGTCCTTACCAAAGTTGAGGGGCCAAATATGTCATTACCAAAGTTGAGGGGCCAAATATGTCATTACCAAAGTTGAGGGACATATCATTATTGAAGTTGAGGGACTAAATGTCATTACTAAAGTTGAGGGGCTAAATAATGTTATTACCAAAGTGGAGAGACCAAAGGTGGTTGATGCGAAAGTTGAGGGGCCAAAGTTAGTTGATGTGACGAAAGAGCATATTTATAGTATATATAATTAAATGCAACAGATGATAACTTTGACTTCTTTTTGGAATGCATACCTGATCAATTCCACGTATCTTGAGAACAACAGATGATAACTTTGACTTTTTTTCCGGTTTTATATTTACTCTGAAACCTTGCATCTGGCCATCAAGTATCAGAGCGTTTCTAACAGTCGGATCGTAACGCCCTGGAGATCTTCCAGGGCTGCTACCCCTGCTTGAACTTCTGCTGTGTCCAATCGTAGGCTTTTCTAAAAATCTCTCAACCGCAGGAACCTAAAAATATGAAGAATTTTTTTTATTAAGGAATATACAGACTATGTTTTATCTGTAACAAGTAAAAATAACCTTTGCTAACAAGAAAAATAGTGAAGGTCAAACGGGTTGAAAGTTGTCCAGAGTGTTTTTTTAATGCATGTTATTTTATGTCAAAAGTTTGATTATACAGTTGAACAAAAAGTGATGCGGGTCAACCCGGCCAGCAACAAAAATTACCCAACCAAGTTTGACCACCTATTACTATGGCTGCAAACGAACAGAACAGTTCGTGAATTGTTCAGCTGGAAGTTCGTTTGTGTTCGTTCATTTAATAAATGAACGAACACAAACAAGAAATTTCGTTCGTTTAGTTAAATGAATGAACATGAATGTTGGCCACGTTCGTTCATTTGTGTTCGTGAACGTAGGGCAGCGTGTCCGTTTGTGTTCAATAGTTCATTAATGTTTTTAGTTTTCATATTGTATTTAAATAATTCAAACTCCGAAAAATAAAATATTTAAGAAGTATAAATGTATTATATATTCGGTTCATGAACGCTTGTTTGTGTTCGTTTGTTTCCATTTGTGTTCATGACCATTAGTTTGTGTTCATGAACGTTCATTTGCGTTCGTTGCCTAAAATTAACAAACGAACACCAACACCTTCATTTCCTTAACAAACAAACACGAAAACCTTCATTTCCTTAACGGACGGACACAGACATAAACTCCCATTCAGTAAGTGTTCATGAACAGTTTGTGAACACGTATATTTCCTTAACAAACGGACACTTGTTCGTTCAGTTCGTTTGCAGCATAGGCTATTACCCAACTTAACCGACCCACCCATGTTGCTCCTTTTATAAGGCGTCAACGACAGTGCTTCAATGAAAAGAATAATGGCGTGTCACCTTGATAGATTGCAGCTCAGGTGACCTGGCAAGCAATGATCTTATATACAAAATTCTAACACGGGAAACAAGCATGGTATCCATCACTCTATGCGGCTCCATTTTTCGTATAAACGAAAAAACAGCATCTCTTATTTCAGCAAGTATTTCATGTTCTCGTGAAGCACCTGCTTTAATAACAGCAGCCAAAACCTGCACCATTCAAATCAAATTCACCTAAAAGTTAGATTAAAAGTTAAAAGTTCATAAACATATGAAGTGATTACAAAATTCAAAAATAACAGCAATCGTACCAGCATTAGTAGCTTGTTTGCTCCATCAGAAATAGCTGCGAGACCATCATAATGTTCCAGGTCAAAATCATTCAGAGCCGATGTAAGATATTCCCCTGCTGGGGTTGACTTTATCTTGTCTTGACCTTGTTTGACTAACGCAAGAGTTCCGTCAGCCTTCTTTTCAGCTGAGAAAGGTACAACATCCATTGTACCTTCTTTATTATTGCTGTCAAGTCCGAAAACCAGATAAAGCAAAATAGTATTTAGAATCTAACTGTAGAAAGAAACATATAAAACTAAATTACTAATTACAAACTATTATCATATTTCACCTTCCAGGGTCAGGGGACTGATTTAGATTTTTGGGTGGTGCTCCTAATGCCTGAGAAAATAAACAAGTGAGAATTCATAAGAAATTCTGATATGTGACAGTTAGTTAGTTAGTTAGAGGGTCAGAATTGTAAATGTTTGTAGTACTTTGAAAAGTCGTTATATACGGTTAGAGCTACCACAACGGTTATGCTTGTTTTTGGGGTTATTCTCTCTCTAAATTACAAGCTATCAAATTCTTGGTGGGCATATTTGACAGAAGAAATAATAACCTGTTGGCTTCCAATTGAAGATGCCTTCTCCGTTAATCGCTCAAAAAGTTTCTCATTTTCTTCATGCAACCTCTGAAAAAGTGTTTAACCACATTAAAAATTCCCATTAAGAACATATATACATAATCCAAATAATAATATTCTTTATTTTTCAAAGGACGAAGAATAAACATAATCATGCCTATTGGTTCTTGCATATGTGATTCGAACAGTCCGTTTTTATTCAGCGATAATTCATTTGTTATCTTTCAAGTTATTTGTATGTGTCATTTTTGTACTACCTCAATTAGGGCATCACGTTTCAGGAGTTCTTCTTCAAGTTTCTTGGTAACAGCTGCAGACTCGATGCCTTCAGTTGAGTCTAAGCTGTTTTTGGACTTGTTCTCACTGGCTTCTTTTAGCTGTGCCTCCATTGCTTTTAATTTTGCCTGAAATATAAGATTGCAAAAAACGATGCTCAAATACCATAAGTTGATAGCAAAATTGGACTGCTTTATTGTATTTATGTTTTAATAACAAGAAAAGGGTTTGCTTTAATCAACAGTTATTTGCGTTCATTAAAATGTGTCAGATCCTATAAGAATGTTTATAGGAAACCCCAATAAACAAAACTTTTGTGCAAAACAGAGAGAAACGATGAAATTGTGGTAACGTAGAAAATTCAAAAACAGATGAACAACCTGTAGAGTCTCAATTGTTGAATCATGTTGTTGTATTTGCAGTTTCTGGTCTTGCACTTGCTGCAATAATGGAGCTACTTGATTTCTCAGATCATTGTTTTGGTCCTTCTCTATCTTATGCTTTTCAGCAAGCATAATATTTTCAGCCTGTACCAAGCACGATGACGAGAAAATTAAAGTTAGAAAGAATATAACACATTTTAAAAGTATAATCATAGATATACAACACACTTAAAATTCAAAAACCTTTAAATCTGACTGCAGCGTGAAGGAAACTTTCCAGGCTTTCTGAACTTCATTAAATAGTAACACACATTGATCATTTGCAACTTTAAGTGCTTGTTTTAGTCCTGCAACCTCTTGCTTCAGATCATGATTTTCTTTTTCTTTTTCATAGTATTCCTTACGAGCATCATTTGCCTACATAATGGAATGTAGATTATACTCCCACATATAAAACGAATATTTTTATTTCAAATATTCCAACTTACAATGTCTTTCCATTTTTTAATGGTATCTCGGTTTCCAAGACTCAGTACGGTGTTTCTCGCTCTAGCAGAGAAATTCAGAGAAGATAGCGTCTCGGATAAATTTGAAGCATTTGGACATATGTTTACAATCAGCAACGTTTTTGAGCTTCCACCTACGATGACAGAACAATAAAAAAACAAATACATTAGAAAGGAATATACAATATCTTATGAAATAAGAAAATCTTGTGATGATTTTTTACAAGTACCAAGTGAATCAGCAAGAAGTTTTGTAAGCATAGAGTTCTCATAAGGAACGTCTTCCTTGTTAGATGTCAAGGAAGCTAACACATCTCCCAACCTAAATTAAGCCGTTGTTGGTTACACGATTCCAGATCATGAAAATTATGATGTAAACTTATTAGCATAAACAAATGAGTAAAATGTCATTTCTATCCCTGAAGTTTGGAAATTGATGGTGTTAACGAGCCAGATGAAAATGGCAAGATTTCAAACCTTTTGGATCCAGATGCAGAAAAACAAACCTTTGGACGAAAGTCACAAAACTGGCCAAACCTCAGGGATGAAAATGGTATTTTGCTCTAAATAAATTACATACGCAGATAGTGATTTCATGACATGTAGCATATCTGTTGTTTGTTCCCCATTATCATCTTCCAGACCTAAGCTATCACTTCCAGCCAAGTCAACAAGAGAAAGCTTGCTGCATATATTTTCGCCGGTAATCAAATTGTCATAATATATATGTATGGTGATTATCCTGTGAAAAATACAAAAGCAAAAAGCTTTTTAGGTTCTTTTTCTTTAAAACGAACATATAGAGATTATTAGAAAGTGTGTCAAGAAACCGAACACATACAGATGAGAACTACTGATCTTCGTGTTGTCACCGTTTCTACTTAAAAGGGCCTTTTTTATGAGTTTCGAGAAGTCTAGTGGATTGTCAATTTTTTCCTGCACAAGATCTACAAACGAATCTAGTGAACCCATCCGAACCTTTGATAAACCACTCTCTGACTCCGAAAGCAAATCATGCGTCTATAAAACACAAGCAAATTATCAAAACCTTGGTTAGATTTGTGGTTTGCGTTGATGAGTGCCTTTAAATTGTTAAAGTAATTTTTAAATAATATAACCTGCTCGTTATGAAGCTCAACAACCGTTACAAAAAAATTAAAGCGAGAAGTCGAAGTTGTATCTGAGTTGGACACATCAAACAACTCTTCAAAGCATCTGACATATAAGCCACGATCATGGCTAGAACCTTCCTGCAATGATTTACCATAATGTTAAATTTGAAAATAAAAGGCACGAACATATGCATAGGGTTGAGATATATGAAAATTGAAACAGACCATTGTATGTGTCTTTCCTGAACATGTTTGCCCATAAGCAAATATAGATACATTATGCCCATCCAAAGCTGACTGGACAAATGGTTGTACGTCTGTGAAAACTTCAGCTACAAGGGCAAAGATGTCATATGTTATTTAAACAACATAAACCACAAATTATACAAATTCTCACTAAAATTTAGCTTGTAAAGTGTGACATACCTTGCCCGATATGTGGCCCATAAACCCTGTCAAATTCATAATCTTTCTTCGGGTTGGATACAGTATCGTCACCAGTATTGACCCGTATAGTAAAATCATCAGGAAATTCAACAACCGATGAACCTTCGTCCTCAAAAAGTGGTCTTGTTCGACAAAAGACCTTTATGTTTCCTGAAATTATGGAAAAAGCATTCAGTTTAAAATTTTAAATTAAACGGGAATGAAGCTTATCCAATCTTGCTCAATGTTGATGTACATGAGAATGCATCGATTAGAGACTATGCAGTTAATGCGATAAAATATCGGATACCGTTCAAGGACCGATATTTGAGATATAGGTTATCGCGGTGGGATATCGGTTATTTTAATATCATGCAGAATCAATATATATGGCAATTTAACACTAACAATTCAGTATACTATCCTACCATCTAACAAATTAACCTTTTGCAACTTGCAAAACACTAACAATAGTAGCAACTAGCAAGTAGGAACTGATTAAGACTTAAAACACTAACAATTAACAAATTAAGACTTAAAACACTAATAGCAGCAATAAGAAGAAAGACGAATGTTATAACTAAGGAGAAAGGTACAGATATCGGAAAAATTGTTGATATATTGGTCAAATATAGGTCAATATTGCCGATAATATCGGTATCAATATTTGACACCGATATTTACATGGGGATTAATAACCGATATATCACCGATATTAACTACATAGATTAGAGATACTCCTAAAGTGAAGAAGTCATGATTACCTTTAGTGGTCAATAACTCATTATATAACCTTTTCTTCTCCTCTATAAGTGGAGCAACTTTGGCTTCAGCTTCAAGAGCAGCCTGATCTGAAATTAATGAGATTGTTGGTGTGTACCACATATCAGCTAGAATGTTCGTATTAGTTAAAAGTGAAAAAAAAAACTTATTTGTCTGATGTTCCAAACGAACATACAATCACAAAAGTATTCACATTCTATCATATTCATTGCTTTGCCTAATTTTAAGATTCGGGCTTGAAATAGCAGTAGGGATTACACATCATACAAGAATCATAACTCATTAAACAGAATCAAATTAAAGTGTAGAGTACTTATCTTCTAAAAATAAAAGTAGGAACTGAAGCAAAGTGTATGCATACCTAGCTTACGAGTCTTATCAGCAAGAACACCTAGATATCGTGTTACTCGATCAAGTTTTGCATTAGAGTACTCCTGAAGATCAACGGCTTCTTGTCTCAATTCTGCATAATCTTCTCTTACATTCTGTCAATGTAGTATAATAAGTTTGTGGGTATCAAAAGGGCATATGATTAGTCAAATATAACAATGACTAGATAACAATCACAAGACAGTCAGCTACAGAGCATGAAAATTACCACCTTTTGGGCTTTTATTATGCCTCAACTGTAAAATGCATCAATTAAGCTTTTCTGTGGGATAATTGGCTATATAATCAGCCTGTTTATATAACAATTACTACATAACAATCACTTCACTTCTGTTGCTTTTAAGTTGTTCAGTTGAAGTGGGTCAAGTGACAATGTGTTTGTATCACCTAACTACCTTATAATGAACCTTACATGATTCACATCCTGACATGAACCTTTATGAAAGAAACAACCTCATATATTAAAACCAAATCGTCACCTTTGACATAAAATAACCATGTGATGATAGCACCACAAAGGCATTTAGTTTTGTGGTTGAGGTGAAGTTACTAATAGATGAATTAAGTCGATAAGCACGCCTCGATAACTTGTCAACTTAGTTTGGTTAACGCAAGGAAAGATGGATTCAGTTGATTTTCAAGCTCACATCTTTGTCACGATCGTTTCGGGTTGGTTAAATTCCAGGCTGGCCACAATCTTTGGAACAATTCAGTATAACATAACAATGTTATACTTCCCATACTTTAAACAACATGTGTCACAATCAAAACTATCATGCTGATCAACGTAACCTACAACCCTACCCTAGCTTGTTTTGTAAAACAAAACATTTAAGTGTAACCATGTAACGCTTACATCTTCAAAAATGTGCCACATGACTAAACAAAAATTTAGATCCTAGAACATGTTCGATCACGAAAATCAGTCCGGCCAAGCTGTTTAACCACTCATAATCCAAGTCACATAACCTCAATCTAGCACATGTTTACATACATAATCATACCACAAACAAAATATTTCGAGTTACTAAACACTTCAATAGTAACAATTAACTTCCTCTCACAACTTCTAAATCTAGCATCATAACCTAACAGAATCACCCCAGTAAATTCACACAAACCTCCATTTCCAAATCACTACAGATATATTCCAAAACAAAAATTAAAATCTAATAATAACTAAACAGCTACTAAATTCACACAAACCTCCAATTCCAAATCACTATACATGTTCTAAAACAGAAACTAAAAGTCTAAAACTACTAATTAGTAAACACTTAAACAACTGTAATTGTTAACTTGTTAATAATTAATAATTGATAATAATATTATACCTTGACCTTATCCTTCAAATTATGAAGCTTATTAGCAATATTCTGTTTATAAACAGCTTCCGAATGCGGTACAATCGATGGAGTAGAGATCGAGTACCGCCGGACGAGAGGAGCCGGAGCTGACGGCGGCTGCTCCGCCGGAGATTTCCTCGGTTCGAAGCCACTCACCTCCCAGTTCCACCTGTTGTTGTTCGACATTGATTAATTGTTCCTGTTACTGAGCCCTAATTCGTGAAATTAGAGGAAACTGACGGAGATTTGCAGGTTTTCGGAGAAATTGCGACGGCGGAGATACGACGGAGATAGTCCGGCGAGCAACGCCACTTTCTCTCTCTACTCTCTCTCTGTCTCTCTCTAACCCTTTTGTCTCAAATCTTTGGTTGTAATAGTTTTCCCTCTTTTCCCCCAATTTCATTTCAATCACTTATTTTAAGCTACAAACAATTTTATAAAATATTAAATTTATAATTTAAGATATTTAATTTAATTTAATCTTACTGGTACTAGTCTATTAGATATGAGTCATGGACCATCTTCGACTTCAAACAAATCGATTTGTCAATGTTGTTGCCATTGTCGCTAACCACGTTATATACCCTTGCTACCGATGTATGCAACTCTATGTGGCTACGTCATCCTCATCGTAGTTTTAGTCATTCACCATAATCGTCATCTTTCCAAAACTCATCAACACCACCCACCACGATGGTCTAACACGAATTGGAAGTTTTATCTCGTATTTAAATTCAAACCTAAATATGGTGACACTATCGGTCATAGTAGAGAAACAAGGGACAACAAAGAAGAAGTAGTAAAGGGGATGAAAGTGGCATTATACTAGTAATATTTAACATGTCGGTAGTTTTGTACAGATCAATCTAATCAAGATAAATAATTACTTTAAACTTTAAAAATTTAATATTCATTTAAAAATAAAAAATTATAGATATCTAATAGAAGTTTAATACTTTAATGTCAAAATTTATAATATTAAAAATAACGAAATCCTAAATTGTATCTAATATCAATGATCGAATCCGTCGATATCCTAAATGTATTAATATATTTATTGAAGTTACGAGCATATAGGAGACGTTTTCATAGTCAAAACAATGAGGGGAGTGGCACCCAACATTATACATTATAAATAAATAACAAGTTTTAGCTTAGGATAATTGTACCCTTGGCTTTGGGTGTGTTTCAAAAAAAATTGTGTCCACACATAACAAAGTGTTTTGCATTGTAGGCATGATTTTAATGATGATGATGATAATGCAAGGTGATTTGTATTAAAGTTTGAGATTATATATCTTAATTTTTTATTGAAAGTAATGGAAATGTTTGCAATTTTACTGATCAAGTATGAAGATGTTTTTAGGGAAGTTGGACAAGGGCCTAGGTAGTTGTGAGAGGGGAAATGGTTACCAGTTTTAGCGAGGAGTTCGAGGTTAGCAGATCGTTAGAAGGCTTGTCAAACGAACACCGGTCTGGGAGTGGTCGTCTTATGCCAACATGTCATCATATTACATTCTTTTTGTAAATGCAATTTGTACTTTTTTTCTTACAACGCTTGACTCAGATTTTTATATTTAGGGTTTACTCTTGTGGTGCTCTAGCGAGTGCCGATGTTGTAACGAATCAAACAATACCGAACAGTCTTTTTGGCTTTTATGAAATGTGAATGTGAACCCGGCCGCAACGCGGCGGTTGTTTACATCTAGTTTTTATTAATTAGCATTTTAGTATTAACGATAACAATTTTTTTCAAAGCTTCATAATAATATCCTTGAAGGGATGCTCAAGGTCATATTATCATCATCCAAACACTCAAATACTTTTTTATAATATAAGGGTGACCTAGTTCGATTATAACCGATTTTTCAGTTATTTTGGTTATATAAATATTGGATTTAATATTAATTTGGTTATGTATAAATTTATTTGTATCAACCTCGTCTCTGTATAAAAAAAAATTAAAAATCTGGTTTTATGCAAAAGATACCCCTAATTCAAAAAAAAAAAAAACGATGCCCTTGCTTTTTTGGGCTAGCTCTGCCACTGGATACCAGAACAAGCATCCAGGTGAAGGGCGAATACGGGTGGCGCCGGTTCGTTTTGGATGAGAGACGAGGTTTTACCGATTATTCAATTGTCGCGCCTTCAGGTGGGTGGAGGTCTGGTTTCCGCGCATCTGGGAGAGCCAAGGATTTAGCGGAGGTCTAGTAGTCGACCTTGACCACAGTGTCCAGTGTCACGATGGTTGGCACGTCATTCCTTTTGTTAAAAAAAGGGTGCACTAATCAAATAATTAATTTACAAATATAATCCCAAATCTCGAAAAGCCTTTAAATTCTTTACCATTTTTTATCGTATTTGTTTTAATGGTAATTTCATAGAAGTGCGTAGAATGTTTTACGCAAAACATGCAATAAAAAATGGCAAGTGAAATTGTGAAACAACTTAAATATTAAAAAAAAAAAAGAATAATGATACTAATAAAGTAGAAATAAATAGAAATAGGGTAGGGGCACGAATTCAAACACCTAAAAGCAATTTGGAACGCAAAAGAATTTGCGTTTCACGGTTCTCGATAAATCGCTTTCGTTTATGTACATTTGGATTGGGTTGGGGGGAAGACAGCCGCACATGACACCTGTAGTGATCCATTTTTGGGCCGGGTCTTTAAATACTACCGGATTGGGTTTGTTTATGTGCCAATTTACAATTTACAACTTGCAACCTATATATACGGCTGGGAAAAGAACACAAAGTTTGCCGACCATGCACATAGGGACAGGGTTGGTGGTGGAGTGAGTCAAGAGGGTGTTTAAGTTGGATACATTAAAACAAAACTAATAAAAAAAATATTTATACTAATTAAAAATAACATTAATAAAAAATATTACGTAATTTAAAAAAACGTAACGAATAAATAAACTGAAATAAACTTTAAAAAAACATTAAATAATTTAAAAATAAACCGAAACTAATAAATAAAGAAATAAAACTAACTACGATATTTTGCCATGATTTCTTGTTTCATTTTCTGGTACGATTCTCTTTCTTCAGCTCCAAGGTGATTTTGGTTTCCACAGTGAGGAATTTCATATCCGGTCGCTCTTCATTCACTAAGCCCTTCTCGTTTTTCAAATTTACTTTTCGTTCGAAAAGCTCGAGAACCTTTTCTTTGTGGGCGTTTTTTTTCTTGTTGGATGCTATTGAACAAAACTATTTGTTCATTTAGGTCCCCTTTCTTTCCATCCGAATACAAGTTCATCGTACGCGTCAACATATCGGCTTCGGTTTCGCCGCTCTTTGGGTTGTTGTAGTGGCCGTTGAAGGCGGTCATGGCGTGATTTGTTTCACGCCACTTTGACGATAGACTGTCATTTTCCGATAGTAATCTCGTCCCAACGTTGTGCGATAAAGGTCGTTTATTGATCGATGTCGTAAGGTCGGTCAAAAATAAAGTTAATAGTGTCCTATTCACCTTTTACTAGTAAAGGGTAAGTAGGGTGTCGAATCCACGGGGAATCAGTGAAAAGTGTAAAAGTTCGTTGCTTTAGTTATCATATATTTCTAACTAATTGCTTTTTGAAGTTTGAGAATGATTGTGAAAACAAATGTAAATTAGAGTTGTAAACAATTATGAGAGAAGGGACCAATCTCCGGGTTTTCAGGTTATGCAGAAAAGTGGGTTACGTAATTAATACTGATTGGAAATCACATAGACATGATCCGTAAAACTTGTTTTGATAAATAATTAACGAACAATATATTTTATTGCAATGATCCACGATAGAAACCGAAAGATTGATGCAAATGAATAGTAATCCAATTAATTACCAATTTCAGATTTCATAAACATTAACAAATTCAATGATTAAAGGTTTAAACAATGACAATTTAGAAATTAATCCCAATTGTTGATGAAACAAACCAAATAATTGATGAACTTGAATGAATATGATAATCACAATATTGTTTAACCGAACAAGAAACAATAAAAACGACTAGTCGAATGATTAATCAGTTCTTAATCCAAAAAAAGTTATAAACATACACAAACCCAATGTTCAAACATACACCCTATTCCTGGAGACAGTCACGGGACGACTAGTCGCTCATGACGTTTGAACAGTCCTCGGGAATGTTGTAGAATGATGAATTCATGATCTAGTCGGTGTTGTGCGGAAGTTTTATGATGAATGATGATGATGTTAAAATGATTTGAGAGTTGAAGATGCTAAGTTATGGCTGCCCAAATCGTGATAGATGATGACGTTAATGATGATAAGTGGTTATATGAGCAAAAAGTAATTCAAGGTTGTTGCTAATTGTCGAGCCCATCCAGCCGTCCACCCAGTAGGGTTTTAAAAACCTTAAATCCCCCAAAACCATTCAAGTCACGTGCAAAACAAAACAACAATACACACACCCTCCTTTTCCCGCCGTCACCTACGGTTTCAAAACCGTAGGTTACGGTTTATTGCATGTTATTTTAATGTGTCCAGCCATAAGTCCTATCCTCAAAACGTAAGCTGCATGTTGAAGTCCCTGTTCATTTTTATTCCTCCCTGACACAAACCGTATGTTACGGTCACGATTCCTTAACCCACAGCGCAAAACTCAGCCTCAAAACACAACTCATATTCAACTTTAGCATAATGACACAATGACTCCCTATACTTCTTTCTTTCACCTTTCTCTTGTATCTTCACTATTTTCAACTTTCAATTAACGACAATTGAGCCCCTCAACTTTAGTATTCTATATTTCCTTTACATTCTCCATATATTGATCTTCCAAATAATGACCGAATAGCCCCTTTAACTTCATTGCTCTGTATTTCCATTGGTTCCATGTTATCATTCGACCCGAAACATTCCCAAATGCTTCTTTTGGCTGCCTCTACCAATCTCACATGTTCCACTTTCTCTTTAAACACCGTAACTTCACCAAATTACGCGTTTTACCTGCACACATACAAACACTCGCAAATAACGAATTGCAAGCATATAGTTATGTAAATCAAGCTAAACCACGTAGAATAAACACTTAAACACCCGTGTTTCACACTCTCCATCACATCCCCACACTTACCTTTAATTGTCCTCAAGCAAACCGATACGAAACTACTCACCATAGTAACAACACCTCTAAACCCCTAAACCAATGCAACAATTTAAGTCCCAAGTCCTACCCGTTCCATAGACTGACATAATCAAGATTGAAAGTCCGACAAGCAATTGATGCAATTTATAAAATTTAAGACTTGTTTATTCAGAACTAACATGCTTAAGAATATCACACGTGCTACAAGCCCCTCACAATAAACTCTTCTCTCGGTTTAACAACTGAACTAGTGTGTAATGTGCTAGTAATTATAACACTCAAAACCAAACATGAAATTCTGTAATCATAGGCTTGTATAACAATCATACCTCCACTGTATCGTATAACACGACACGCATCAAAAGGACTTTCGGTTTTTGGGCTTAGGCTAAGGGTAGGAGATTTTTTGCTTATATTTATATTTTTATACGGCGAACAAACAAACGACCAAACCGTGACAACTTTATTTGCAAACATAACATACTTTTGGGTTGGTTTCTACCCAAGAACATAAACAATATTCACAACACTTCTATTTTTGTTCTTTTCTTTTTTCTAATTTTTTTCTTTGTTTTCTCTTTTCTTTTTTCAATTATTCATAATTTGTCGTTCACGGTCGGTATCAAACAATTCACATTAGGTGGACAAACGAACGGTAAATAGGCTCAACAGGGCTACTAAGGGTGATGGTTAGGTAAACATGAAACAAACACGATTGGTGTAAAGGATATCCTAATGCCTTTATCATTTACGTGCATATATCAAACCACAGTCTCAGCATGTATCAATTCATACAGGTTCTAACACAGAATAACATGTGGCCTGCTCTCAACAAATGAAGTAATAATGTAAATAATTCTATCATTCTACAAGCTCAATTTCTCACCAAAGAAAGGTAAAAAGGCTGCCGACACGTAACATATGCAATCTAAAGCATGTTACCCCTAAATAGACATCTCTTCTCAATTTTCTTATCCTAAAAACACCTGTCGGACCTACTCTCATGAAAATTAAAGGAACGACCATGACAAGGGAGTACATTAGTTTACTACCGGCAAGGAACACATTAGTGATTGTAACTTTCGGTTTTCATATCCATTTAGTTCACTTAAGGCGATGAAATTCTTTAAAATTTTCAATTTTTTCAGTTTTCATCGTTTTCAGTCATTTTTCAACCTCTTTCAAACTCTGTCCCAAGCCTTTCCCTTCCCGGGTTTCCATATCCCCACACTTAGGCGACATTGTCCCCAATGTATCGTGTTTAACAAAAACCAAACCCGGGAATACCAACTAACAAACATCATGAGCGACCATTCCTAAAACAACTGACACAAACACATTCCCTAAACATAAATAGTTTAACACCACAAAAAACACAAAACACACCAAAACAAGAAAAATAAAATTGTTCAAATAAAGTATAGAACGAGCACGCGGACCTGATCGATGGTGCAGATCAGTGAGTTCTCAATCGTATGATGGCTTCGGTCCACCATAATAGCCGCCCAGGGTGTCGTAAAAGGAGCTCATATCCAGTATATCCTCCAAACCTCCTGTTGAGGGCGGATCTTGCTGTTGCTGAGCTGACGACGACTGCTGCTCTTGCTGACTCTGCTGCAGAGAATAATACTGATACGATGGTGGGCATAATGGATACGAACTCTGAAAATGCGGCTCAGAATACTCTCGTGGTAGCCACATAGAACCATGCACCTGCGGCGTAGGAGGTCGCACCATACCAGGCTGGAATGGCGATAGCTGACTGTAATCCACGTAAGGTGGATTTTGCACAAACGGAACCCCTATACAATAATCATTGTGTCGCCTTGTTTGATTTTCATCACAGGCCCATAAATTCAGATTCATTTCGTTACCGATATGCACTGCCTGTTGATGAGCCATTGACTCACTGTGTTGCCACTCCCGTTCGACACCCAACCTCGAACCCTGATCATAAAGTGACTGCTGAAAGGTTCCCAAGTAACATATTCAGGTGGACGCATACTTTCCACCCGAGCCTGCATCTCGTCATCAGAGACATCCCATGAGTAAGCCGACTGTCTCGGCTCCGACCATACCGATTCTTCAACTTGTGCACTCGACCCTTCACCAATCACTACACCTGCTTCTCTTTTCCGCCTCATCACTTCCTCATCGCTCGAGTCTTGGTCATCCATTTCACCTCTACTAGGTGCTTGTTTCCCCCATTGAAGCACCTTCAGTTTAACACCGTCACCAAACTTGATTTTATGCCACAGTTTCGTCTTTTTGTAAGCATTTTTCTCGCTCTTACAAACATCCGCCAACGCGAATATAGTGTGTGGCTTTCTAAACGCATACTCCTCAGGTCGGAGTGCCCCGTGCTTTTCCAATAATGCACTTAATAGTAGCGCGTATGGGATTAACTTTTTATTTTTCTGATTTCATGCCTGCCACACATGCAGTATCACCAACTGCCTGAAAGAGAGGTGTAATTGACCAGTCATCAGTACGTATAGCACTGGTAGCTCCCACTTTCGAACTGCTACCCTATCACCCATCCTGGGTGTCACATTCGTAAGAAGATAACTCAACAGCAAACGTACATTCGGTTTCAAATTGTCTCGCTTCATCTCGACTCCCTTATTCAACATGAATAACTCTGTGTACATCACATTATTTGCCACCAATTTCTCCGGATGTGAAAAGTAATCAGTCGGATTCACAATTTGATAAAAACTATCGGCCTTTGAATCAAACTTTGCTAAAGACCTTATAATGGCGGGCGACAAAGTGACTGTTTTGTTATTGACTTTCCCCGATGAAGTAATAGTTTTCGGGGGGTCGTTCCCATCGTCTTTTGCAAGCGTGCTCATCCATTCCATAATACTTTTTGCATATACATATCTATTTGGATGTTCCTTAAAACCAAGCACCGCTTCCCATCCAAACGCGGTGAATTTCTCGAACAACCCAAGAGCTTTGAAATCTGACCCCATTATTGTTTTCTCGAACATCATATTATCCTTAATCGAGTGCGCATCACCCATCTTCTCATAGAATAACTCAGGTTGAACTTCCATTGGTAACTTACTTAACGACCCTTGTACCCACATACCCCTGTACGGGATTTCACCGTGCTTCATAACATAAGGTTCCTCCTGAACCTCTCGTTCTTCTTCCATCGGTTCACGGATTGATATTCCTGCTGTCTTCCGCTTCTTTGCCGCAGCCGGTTTAGATGGCGGATCAACAACCTGCTCCTTTCCTAGGCGTCTCTGTCGAGTCATTCTACATACACAAACCACAAACAACAGTTTAAATTAGATTCACTATACGAAACACAAGCAAGTGTGCAATATCACCCTTCCCCACACTTGTTTAGCAACACACCCACTGCCATTGTCTTTACTTTTATCATGTTTCATGCTTAATAAACAACATCAACTAACTGTAACTTCCCCCAATCTCATATAAGAGCAGCAAAATTCAATATTTATCATAAATTAAAAAACAAACCACAATAACATGCTTCACAATCTCAGTTTCGCATATAGAGATTCAAGTGTCCTTCATATCTCATCCAAATAACCACATACCTTCAACACACTAGCACAATAATGAATAAAAACGTACCTTTTATGTTTAGATATGCTAGAATAAGCCTCAGGTTCAACAAACTTCACTCCAAAACGAAAAACCCCAAATTTGGAAATTAGGGTTCTTCACACAATGTTCCGATTTATTGCAATCGGGTGCGAATCGGATCAAACGAAGGTTAGAATCTTGTTCCTTATGAAAAATCATTCAAGATAGACTCTTGAACGGCTTAATTTGGTGGAGAATCAAGAGAACTATGGTGAGGTGTGGCTATGGAAGGCTTGAGAGCTAAGAAGAAGATGATGATGATTGAGAGTTTGTGGGGATAATTTTGACCTAATTCGCACACAGACGTGTTTGTTGGATCGGATCTGAGTGTTTTTATGTTTAATATTGTGTTTCGGACCTATTTATACCAAACCCGGAAGTGTTCGGCGCTGAAACCACCCCGACCGTAAGCTACGGTCATGAAACCGTAACTTACGGTTTCAAGATGATATTTACGCTAAGCTGAACATGCATACTGTAGGTCACAGAAGTCACATGTGGCTTACGGTTTCAGCTTGCTGTTGCTTTTGACAATCGAAACCGTAACCTACGACTGTTAAACCGTAAGTTACGGTTGACTCCTCTTTAATTCTTGTTCTACCACAGCAACTAAGGACCGTAAGTCTCAAGTGGTGACCGTGGTTTATGGTTTGAAGTATATTTGTTTCAATTTCATTTTTCATCATTTATTATTTTTTTTATTTTTTTTAACTAAATATATAAAATAAATACATGGTTTCAAATGGTTTGAAAATGATTCTCTTTGATTCTAATACCGAATAAACTTTCACCTTTCGGTTTACTCACCGGCTCCACCCCCTGTAAAAAAAATGTGTCGGCCGTGACACACAATTCGATCTGAAAAACATACCTGAGTGATTCCAGCTTCCCCACACTTGGGTAGTTGTATCCGTAGAAACGATACCGAGTCAGAACCTGCAAAAATCACATCCAAAACCACGTGAAACAAAACAAACAAATGCACAATAGTCTACAACCTCGGGCTGCCTCCCGAGAGCGCTAAGTTTAATGGTCTTTAGCCAGACTTCGTACCTGACATGGTTATTCCGCATCATGGACCAAAGTGCTCAACATGAAGCACTCCGATTGTTTGTCTGGTCCATTGATATCATTTGCTTCCAAATACGGTTTCAACCCATGTCCATTCACAACTTGCCTCAAATGGTCATCAAAATCTTCGATCTCTATTTCTCCATAGTTTCCTATCCGCGTGATCAGATATGGACCCATCCATTTGCTTTTCAACTTACCTGGAAACAATTTCTGTCTAGAATTGAATAACCATACCTTCTGTCCTACCTCAAACTTCTGTAGCCTTAACTTTGCATCGTGCACCTTCTTCATCTTGTCCTTATAAGCCAATGCACTTTCGTATGCTTCGTCCCTTAATTCTTCAAGCTCACCCAACGACCACTTCCTTGCTTTACCTGCACTTTCATAATCCATGTTAACTTCTTTCACAACCCATAATGCATGATGAGCAAGCTCAGCAGGTAACTGACATCATTTCCATAGACCAACCGATACGGTGTGGTTCCAATAGGCGTTTTATAAGCCGTACAATATGCCCACAAAGCATCATCCAACTTGGTGGACCAATCCTTGCGGTCGGGTCACACGATTTTTGGTAAAATCTCTTTTATTTGCCTGTTGGAAACCTCAACCTGCCCACTCGTTTGTGGGTGATACGGCGTAGCAATTCGGTGGTCTATACCATAATGTTTTAGCAATTTTCCAAAATGAAAGTTTTTGAAATGTAATCCCCCATCACTTATGATCATACGAGGGATTCCAAATCGCAAAAATATGTTTGTTTGGACAAATTTGCAAACAACTTTGTGGTCGTTCGTCTTGGTGGCAATCGCTTCTATCCTTTTTGAAACGTAATCGACGGCCACCAAGATATAGTAATTTCCTAACAAATTAGGGAATGGGCCCATGAACTCGATTCCTTAAACATCGAAGATATCAACCACGAGGATCGGCTGCATGGGCATCTCATTCCATTTTGAGATACTCCCTAATTGTTGACATCGAACACAATTCTTCGCAAATTCAGTTGCGTCCTTGAAAATTGTAGGCCAATATAGCCCACATGCAAGCACTTTATGCCCGGTTTTCTGTCTGCTGAAATGTCCACCACACGCCGATGCGTGCAACAACCCAAAACACACTTGATCTCCTCATCCGGAATGCAACGTCGGATTATCTGATCAGCTCCAACCTTAAAAAGGTCAGGTTCGTCCCAAATGTATGTTTTAGCTTGAGCTATGAACTGTTGCTTATTTTTTTGGACCAAAACTCCGGAATATCACTTGTAACAACAAAGTTAGCGAAATTAGCAAACCACGGTTTAGTAGAAACAGATAATATATGTTCATCAGGAAACGTTTCATTGATTTTGACATCCGGTGCATCTATATCATGCACCACCCATGATAAATGGTCTGCAACGACGTTTTCACTACCCTTCTTGTCACGAATTTCAAGGTCGAATTCCAGCAACAACAAAATCCATCGGATTAACCTTGGTTTAGCGTCCTTCTTCTCCATGAGGTACCTAACAGCACTGTGATCAGAATTAATAACAACTTTGCTACCCCACAAATAGGACCTAAACTTATCTAATGCATAAACGACTGCAAGCAACTCTTTCTCAGCAGTGGTGTATTAACTGAGCATCGGAAAGAGTTTTGCTTGCATAATAAATTGCCACGGGTTTCTTGTCAACCCGTTGTCCCAACTAGGGATGGCAAAAATACCCGAGCCCGATGGATATACCCGAAACCTGACACAAATAGCACGGGTATACCCGATACCCGACGGATATTGGGCCGGGTATGGGATTAAATTTAAATTTTTTCATAGGTATGGGTCGGGTATGGGATTAGGTGATACCCGAAACCACATACATGTTTACCCGAACTATATACCCGATCATATACCCGGATTTTTTAATTTATATTTTTATTTTTATTTTCCATTAACGTTGTCTATTAGTATTTTTATTTTTGTATGTTCATAATGTGAAAAAAATCAATTTTCTTTTAGTATATATATTTGATAATAGTATTTATATTTTGTATGTTGTAAAGTATAAACATATAAGTGTATAAGTACTATAAAGTTATTATTAATTTATGATAAAACTTATATTATGTAATGTACTTTTTTAATTTATAATTGTTATTGTAAAAATAAAATGCATAATAATTGTAATAGGAAAAGAAATGTATTTGGAAACCCCAACATATATCTTTTAACAAATTAATGGGTATACCCGATACCCGATGGGTAATTACCCGACAAATACCCTACGGGTATTGGGTCGGGTATGAGACACAATTTTACAAGTGGGTATGGATATGAGATTACTAATACCCGACCCGAACCCGACCCATTGCCATCCCTAGTCCCAACACTGCCCCCACAGCATAGTCGCTTGCATCACACATGATTTCAAAAGGGAGCGACCAATCCGGTGATTGTAAAATGGGGGCTTCGATCAATTGTTGTTTTAAATTGTTAAAAGCTTTTAAGAACTTCTCATCAAACACAAAGGGGACATCTTTTAACGAGAGGTTTCATAGCGGTTTTGTGATAACAGAAAATCCTTTAATGAACCGTCTATAAAACCCGACGTGTCCTAGAAAGGAACGGACACCCTTAACATTAGTGGGAGGGCATAAAGTTGAAATAACCTGAATTTTTGCGTGGTCTACCTCAATTCCCATACTTGAAATCATGTGTCCCAACACTATCCCCTCTTGAACCATAAAATGGCTCTTTTCCCAGCTTAGAACCAAATTAGACTCGACACATCTTTTTAACACCTTTGTTAATTGATCTAAACACAAATCAAAAGACGTACCAAAAATGGAGAAATCATCCATAAAGATCTCTAGAGAATCCCCAACCATATCTGAAAAGATACTCATCATGCACCTTTGAAAGGTGGCCGGGGCATTACATAATCCAAATGGCATTCGCCTAAATGCGAAGGTGCCATAAGGACACGTAAACGTGGTTTTCTGTTGATCCTCTGGATGTATCGCAACCTGCTTATAACCTGAGTAACCGTCTAAGAAACAATAAATTTTCTGACCTGCGAGTTTCTCTACGATTTGATCTATGAAAAGCAAGGGGAAATGGTCCTTTGAAGTTGCAGCATTCAACTTCCGGTAGTCAATGCAGATACACCACCCTGTTACCGGCCGAGTAGAGATCTGTTCACCATCTTCACCTTTCACAACTTGTATCACTGCCTTCTTTGGTACCGTTTGAGTTGGGCTGACCCACGTGCTATCAGAAAGAGGATATATTATACCTACATCCAGCCATTTCAGTACCTCTTTCTTCACCACTTCCCGCATATTCGGGTTTAGACGTCTTTGAGCATCTCTAGCTGGCTTTGCACCTTCTTTGGTGATGATCTGGTGTATCACTATAGACTAACTAATCCCCTTTAGGTTTGCAATCGTCCATCCAATCGCTTCCATATACTCCACTAACACCCCCATCAAGGCCTTTTCTTGTGCTTTTGTCAAATTTGATGCAATGATCACCAGAAGGGTGTCATTGTCTCCCACGAAGGCATACTTGAGGAGTTTCGGCAGCTCCTTCAGCTCTACTTGTGGAGGTGATTCCAATGATGGCTTAAGATGCGTATCGATGTGCTCGGGTAGACTTTCCACTTGATGAGTCCAAGTGGGTCTCCCGTCTTTAAGTGCCATCACCTCCAATTCCTTTTCAGCTTCGTTCAAACCTTCCGATAATTCAACCTGTTCTCTGTCACAAATAACACACGTCTTTGTTGTGTTTACCCTATTTTCATGAGGATGACACTCGTCAATCATGTCCGCCATAAAGCATTCATCACTACGTTTAATCAGACTTTCCTATTACCAAATGTCATGTCAACTGTCCCATTTATGCAATCAATTAAAGCATTAGCAGTTTCTAAAAACGGTCTACCGAGTATAACATTAGGTTGTTTAGTTTTGTCAATTGAGACAGTCTAAAACCAAGAAGTCAACTGGGTAGTAAAAGTCCTCCACTTTGACAATGACATCACACACTATTCCTCGGGGAAGTTTTAAGGTCAAGTCAGCCAACACAACTGTGGTGTCGGCTTTCTGTAACGGTCCAAAATCGTATTGATCATAAAGACTCCTCGGGAGAAAACTCACACTCGCTCCTAAATCCAGCAATGCCTGACTCATTTTAAAGTCACCCTCTTGAGTGGGGAATAACAGAGCACCTGGATCTCGGAGTTTAGGAAGGATGGCACCCGAAAAAACGGCACTAACATTTTCGGTTAAATCGATTTTCTTTGGAAATTTGTATTGCCGCTTTTGGGTGCACATGTCCTTCAAATACCTCGCATAAGCCGGAGCCTGTTTTATCGCATCTAACAATTGCATATTGATTTTTACTTGCTTAAAAACTTCCCACATCTCTTGGTTGTGGGCCTCTTTTGGTAGTTTTAGTTCCCGGTTCTACCAAAGCTTGAGGAAACGGGTTGGTTTTAACTCCCGCACCCTTTTCTGTAGCCTTAATTGATGCCTTTTCTAATACCCTATCATTTGTTTCTTGAGAAGTCGTTTTATTAGATTTCTTAGGGCTTACAGGTTCAGGCTCATGTTCTTCATCCTCATTTTCATCCTAATCCTCCACCACCCCCTCAACAAATTGTGGTGGAGTACCAACCTTATTATCATACACTTTACCAGAACAAAGTACACTTACCTTGTTTACACGTGCATTCTTGGTAGCTGAGCTACTGCTTTGATGTTGCGGGTTGACCGTGGTGGTACTTGGCAGCTTTCTGGGGTCTCTTCTCAACTGAGCTATATCCTTGGCTATTTGCCCCAACTGCTTTTGCATTGCTGCAGATGTCTTATCTCTGGCCTCATTATCCTTCTGAATATCCTTCATGAATGACATGATTGCATCCAGCTTCGAATCACTCGAGTCGCCTCCACCACCTGAAGAATTACCTTTCTGGTTACTTTGATTCCTCTAACTCCCTTGATAATTGCTTTGATAATTGCCTTGATTTTGTTGTTGGTTGGTAGCTTGAGGCCCTTGATTGTATTGGCCTCGATTTTGGTAACCTCCTTGCGAGTAATTTCCTTGCCGATTCTGATACTGCTGACCTCCTTGGTTAGGTACCTGAAAATTGGGGTTCAACTGATTAGCAGAATTACCGTAACTAAAATTGGGGTGGTTTTGTAAACCTGGATTATATGTATTCGATTTCATATCATATTGCCTTCGTTCACCGTATAATTGATTCACTTCTTCAGTCTGACCACCCAACACCGTACATTCTCTAACTTGATGCCCTAACTCTCCACACTCAGAACACACCAAAAACGTATTGGCGGTTTTAACTTCACCCCCTTTCTGAGATTCATTTGGGTAACCTGACGTTCGAGAAGTAGATTTTGATGCCTCAACTTCTCAACCCGTTCCTCAGTTTCATAATCGACTGATTTCGCTGAACTCGATCTTGCCCTCCTGCTTGATTGTGCATGTCTCTTAGAAGTGGCACTCTGTCTCTCCAAGTATGCCCAATCTGCAGCTTCAGTGTTTGTGAGAAGTGTACCATACTGATAGCGATGAGATCTCTTACATCATCATGAAGTAGCCCATCACAGAACGCCTTGATTAGTTCCCACGTCTGAATGCCATGATGTGGACATTTTCTTAACAACTCCTCGAATTGCGTGAAAGCTTCATGAAATGTCTCCCCTAAATGCTGTTGGAAAGCTCTGATTGCTTCCCGAGCTTCACTGGCTCTGTTCATAGTATAATACTCCTCCAAAAATACTTGTTGCATCTCTTGCCAAGTGTAGATACTATCTGGAGGTAATGTTGCGAACCATTGGCGTGCCTTGTCTTTATGGGTAAATAGAAACAATATTAGCTTCACCTCATCCTTTGTAAACCCTGACCCTCCAATAGTCTGGCAAATTGAATCAAAACTTGCAATATGTAAGTATGGTTCTTCGGTTCTTTTTCCATAGAATTTCGGCAAATGGCCTAAGTATTGAGGCGTCACCTCGATGGGTCGATTATTGTTCCCCACCGGTGTAACTATAGCTGATGAGTTGGGTACTTCAACAGGTCGACAATGACCTTCAATGCCTTGAACTGGTGCCCCTTGAACGAATTGTGGGACACAATCCATAAACTGTATCTGCTCGCCCCTTAATCGATTATTAGCTCTTTGATTTCCCGCATTAAACTGTGGGACTCCATTATGAACTTGATTTTGTGGAATCGGTTGTGAGATGTGATTTCTTTGATTGACCTGTTGTTGTACCGGATAGCCTTGATTAACATTATACCCTTCATCGTATCTGTAATCCGCGTACCTTCCGTCATACTGGTATTGATAATCATCCTCCTCCCAACCAGATTCCCAAGTATAAACACTACCTTCTATGTGTCGGGAACCCTCATCATACCCGTTTTGATGTTGTGGTTGATTAAGGTGAATAATTTCCCCATGTCAGAGATTAAGATTTCCAGGTTGGTTTTGTGGGCCTAGGTTGAATTGTGGAAATGGTTGTGGTGGTAGTTGATTCTGGGTTTTGTTATTGGGCTGGTTTTGATTTTGATGCTGGTTTTGAGGTTTTGGTGGATCTGGAATGGGTGGGATTGGTTCGTTCTGTGGAGCTTGGTGTTGTGGCTCTTGATCAGCCATCTCGTGAGCTGCCTGTTCAAGGTCTTGAGCAACTGTTGACGACTGAGCTTTAGTTTTCACTGCTGAACGCAGAAGAACGATATTTTGTCGAGCAGTCTTTTCAATTTCTGGATCAAATAAGAGCGGTGATGATTTCTTTGAAAACCTGGTATGCATGCAACACAAGAATCACCTGTATACAGATAAAAAAGAAACCAAGCGTAATACGGAACAGAACAAATAAAAGACAAACAAAAGGAAATATTTTTGGATGTTTGGTTTTTATAATTTTTAGGTTTTTTGAAGTTTTAAGAAAACAACTAACTAAACTAAGCGCACTGACTCCCCGGCAACGGCGCCATTTTGATCGATGTCGTAAGGTCGGTAAAAAATAAAGTTAATATTGTCCTATTCACCTTTTACTAGTAAAGGGTAAGTAGGGTTTAGAATCCACGGGGAATCAGTGGAAAGCGTAAAAGTTCGTTGCTTTAATTATGATCTATTTCTAACTAATTGCTTTTTGCAGTTTGAGAATGATTGTGAAAACAAATGTAAATTAGAGTTGTAAACAATTATGAGAAAATTTACCAATCTCCGGGTTTTCAGGTTATGCAGAAAAGTGGGTTACGTAATTGATACTGATTGGATTGGATCACATAGACATGACCCGTAAAACTTGTTTTGATAAATAATTAACGGAGGACAATATATTTGATTGCAATGATCCATGATCGAAACCGAAAGATTGATGCAAATGAATAGTAATCCAATTAATTACCAATTTCAGATTTCATAAACATTAACAGATTCAATGATTAAAGGTTTAAACAATGACAATTTAGAAATTAATCCCAATCGTTGATGAAAAATCAAATAATTGATGAACTTGAATGAATATGATAATCACAATATTGTTTAATCGAACAAGAAACAATAAAAACGACTAACCGAATGATTAATCGGTTCTTAATCCAAAAAAAGTTGTAAACATATGCAAACCAATGTTCATGTAACGCCCAGCGTTTTGACTCTTGAGACGACCGATCATAATGAACCTGCTTGAGACTTCATTGTGTTAAACTATGTGCGATACTTAAATCTATGCGATGCTTTTGTGATACTTTATGCATGAACAACGTGAATCTAGACTCTTATCATACTATATTGTCACACCCCAACCGATGGCGGAAACATCGGAGTGAGACGAAGAAAGATTGCTCATCACACATAACGCTAATTGTGAGATTAGAATTAAAGATAAATTGATTTCATTCATAAATAAATGTTACAATACATAAAAAATACAAGAAAACAATACAAAAACAAATATGAAATTTATACAATGTATTTGACCTATGTAAGGACCGTTTTTCTACTTGGTAAATTAACTTACAAAGGTAATTAAAAGACTTCAAAATAACAACATTTATACATGCTTTTGACAAAAATTGGGCATGACCCGTTCGTAAAACGGATATACCCCTGTTTTAAACAAAAGTAAGACAAATACCATTCTACAATTCGTTCAACAAGACATTACTAAAAACCTAGACATCAAGTGTTGAAATGTATATCTACTAACAAGTTGTACAAAATAGAAATTTTGACCCAAAAACATTAGTGCAACTAGCGGAAGCGCTTGATATGTCATATCATGAACATGTGCTCGCTCCAATTCTCCAAGTCGCCTAAATTGAGGATTTACCTACATTCAACAACAAAGCTTTAAAAAGTTAGTCATTATACTTATTACGCTTACAATAGCATCGTTTTAGTTCCATTCGTTTATGTACTTTCATTCCTCTTACGCATACGACTACCCGATTAAATGGGTATGGCGTATACTCTCATAATGAGATTCAAACATACACTTACGACCCGGTAACATCGGGTTGATTGCTTTCAACATAAATCCTTCGTTCTATCCGTTAAACGGATTGAACTTCATACATTCCTTATTGCATTCATGACCACCTGTTCTAAACGGATGGTACCTTATTCTTACTCGACTTGTTCAATTCGAACCGGTCGACTTGCATAGCTTGTCCTAACATTCGTTAGCATAATCAAATCCACAAGGGATTTGCTATCCACTTACTAATCACCATATTCATTATAACTAGGATTGTTCATCATAATTATTAACAAAATTTAAGTAAGGTTTTGTATGCAACGGAACATACCTCGGTCTTGCGTGCCTTCCGTTTTCCTAGTGCTCGTACCTTCTTCCTTCACGCCTACATTACAACATTCATTCATTCATTTAGTCTATTTACTTCATTCTACCATTTTCCATGTTACACATACATTCATCTCTTAAGCATTTCATCAAACACTTGGTAGGCATCATAATTAAGGTACAAGTCTTTAAAGCATAATTTTACTAGTTCATCATCATCCAACATTCACATCTATTCTAATTTGCATAACTACTTCCTCCTACATCAATTTATCTAGCATTCAAGTATTACAAACAAGATCATATATCAAGATAACATACAATCATCATCATTATGATCTTCCTAATCATAACACAATTTCACAAAGTGGGTTTTCACTACAACCTCACATGCAACCAAAAATCAAACATGATTCTTGTTCTAGAAAGCAATTCTAACTCAGATTTCCCACTTTATATACAAGAAATCGAGATTGGGTTTAACCCTTCATTCTACAATTCATATTTTCAGAAATTAAACTTACCACTTCACTATGTATGTATAGATAATCGAAAAACTTGAGACATGCAACAGATTAGACTTGAATTCCTTGATCAGTTGAGTGAATTAGCAAGAGCAAGGGTTTTCACCCTGTTTCTCCTGTTCGATCGACCCCAGACACGCACAAGAGTGTGTGTTTTTGGGTTTCTACATTATAAATCCCTAATTAATATAACTTTACACATTACCCCCTTCCAAGTTTAATAAATATCTAATTCAATCCTTTTTCCAACATTTAACTTATATCTTATCATAACCCATCAATTAAGTTAGTCTTTTGTTCACTTTCATTTATTTTGAACGGTCCAATATATCGAGGACCTAGTTTGCCCCGTTTGCGAAAATGGATTATACCCTTCCATGGGGACACTTTCAGCAGAACGTAATCTCCGGCTTGAAATTCAATAGGACGCCTTTTCTTGTTTGCATAAGCCTTTTGCCGATCCTGGGCTGCTTTCAGTCGAGCTCTTACCAATTTTATCTTTTCATTTGTTATTGCTATTAAATCACTTGGCGCAAGCTCTCTTTGCCCCACTTCACCCCAACATACGGGAGTTCTACATTTTCTCCCGTACAGTAATTCATAAGGAGCCATTTGAATGCCACTATGGTAACTATTATTATAAGAGAATTCCACTAGGGGTAGATGGTCATCCCAATTTCCCCCAAAGTCTAAGGCACACGCTCTCAACATATCGACAAGTGTTTGAATGGTTCTTTCTGACTGACCGTCAGTCTGAGGGTGGTAGGCGGTGCTTATGTGTAGCTTCGTGCCCACACTCTCGTGAAAATTTTGCCAATAACGAGAGGTGAATCTAGTATCATGATCCGAGACGATTGACACGGGCACTTCGTGTCGAGATATGATCTCATTCATATATATTTCTGCCATTTTCTCGGAAGAGTAAGCCTCTTTGATGGGTAGAAAATGAGCGCTTTTCGTAAGTCGATCTACGATTACCCATATTGTATCGTGCCCCTTTTTCGTTATAGGAAGCTTGGTTACCAAATCCATCGTTAGTTCCTCCCATTTCCATACCGGAATATCTAAAGGTTGCAACTCCCCATATGGTTTTTGATGCTCTGCTTTCACTTGGGAACATGTTAAGCATTTCGCGACATACTTAACAATATCACGTTTCATGCCCGGCCACCAATAATTGGTCTTCAAGTCCCGATACATCTTTGTAGCCCCGGGGTGAACCGAATACCGTGACTTATGAGCTTATTCAAGTAACACAGTCTTGACTTCACAGAAATGAGGTATCCAAATTCGGCCGAATCTCGTCTTGAGTCCGGTCGAGTTTTCTTCTAGCTTATCGACCACACCTTTTAATCTTTCTTTCTTTAAATCTTCCGCTCCAAGAGCCTTTATTTGGGAATCTCTTATCATATCAAACAAACGTGGTGTAACAATCATCTTCATGGACTTTACTTGGATGGGAGGTGGATACTCTTTTCGGCTTAACGCATCGGCCACCACATTCGCCTTTCCCGGGTGGTAAAGGATATCGCAATCGTAGTCTTTGATAAGTTCTAACCATCTCCGTTGCCTCATGTTTAAGTCTTTCTGCTCGAAAAAATATTTGAGGCTTTTGTGATCCGAGTAGATTGTACATTTTGCACCGTAGAGATAATGCCTCCATATCTTTAAGGCGAAAACTACTGCCGCCAACTCTAAGTCGTGAGTCGGGTAGTTTCCTTCATGCGGTTTAAGTTGTCTTGATGCATACGCGATAACCTTTCCCCTTTGCATTAAAACACATCCTAAACCCTGATGTCAAGCATCTGAATAAACAACCAAATCTTCCGTTCCATCTGGGAGTGTTAATACCAGAGAACTAGACAACTTTTCTTTTAACACATGAAAGGCATCTTCTTGATCTTTGCCCCACACAAACCTCTCATTCTTCCTCGTCAACTTCGTTAAGGGTAACGCTATTTTTGAAAAGTCTTGTATAAACCTCCTGTAATAGCCAGCAAGGCCTAGAAAGCTCCTTACTTCAGTTGGAGTTTTTGGGGAAACCCACTTCATTACTGCCTCAATCTTCGACGGATCAACCAAGGCACCCTTCGAGTTTATTACGTGGCCGAGAAACTGCACCTCTCTGAGCCAAAAGGCGCATTTTGAGAATTTTGCGTAAAGCTTCTCCTTACGGAGAACTTCAAGTACTTCACGCAAGTGTCTCGCATGTTCAGTCTTGCTTCGCGAGTAGACTAGAATATCATCTATGAACATGATCACAGATCTATCTAACATGGGTCAACATACCCGGTTCATAAGATCCATAAACGCTGCTGGAGCGTTCGTTAACCCAAATGACATAACTAGGAACTCGTAATGTCCATATCGGGTTCTAAATGCGGTCTTTGCAATATCTTCTTCTCGTACCTTGACTTGATGATACCCCGAATGTAAGTCTATCTTTGAGAACCAACTCGCCCCTTGTAATTGATCAAAAAGATCATCAATTCGAGGTAAAGGGTAGCGGTTCTTCACGGTCAGCTTATTTAATTCTCTGTAGTCGATGCACATGCGCATTGACCCGTCTTTCTTCTTAACAAATAAGACAGGCGCTCCCCAAGGTGACACACTCGGACGTATAAAGCCCTTATCTAGCAAATCTTGTAATTATGTCATTAACTCCCGCATCTTGGTGGGAGCCAGTCTATAGGGAGCCTTCGCAACCGGCTTCGCACCCGGATTCAATTCGATGCGAAACTCTATTTCTCTTTCGGGAGGAAGTCCCGGCAATTCCTCCGGAAATACATCCGGAAATTCATTCACGATCTCCACGTCTTCAAGCTTCGGGAAACCTTGTTGAGCATCTACCACGTAAGCTAGGTATGCCTTACTCCCGTTAAGTGTATACTTAACGGCTTGAACGAGGGTACAAAGTTTCGATTCCACCCTTCTCTCGCCTTGTATAGTTAATCGTTTTCCACTTGGGGACTGGACATGTATTGTTTTAGTTTCACAATTAATTTCCGCTTGGTGTCGGGTCATCCAATCCATACCCACTATCATTTTGAATTCCCCCAAAACCATAGGTATGAGATCGATATCGAATTCTTCATCTTCTATAGTGAATTTGCAATTTCTACAAATCACGTTTAACATATATGTCTTACTATCGGCTATTTCTACTTCTAAAGGCATCGGCATTCGTTCAATCTTAAACGAAGGATGTTGTACAATTTCATTTGAAATAAACGACATAGTGGCTCCGGTATCAAACAAAACATGAACCGGCATAGAATTTAATAAGAAGATACCTGAAACAACATTCGGATGAACCTTAGCCTCCTCGGATGTGATTTGGAACATCCTTCCTTTAGCCCTTGAACCCTCTTGCTTCTTGTTTTCCTTTTTCGAATCTTGCTGAAGCTTTGGGCATTCCGATTTAACGTGCCCCTTTTCGAAACAATTGAAACAAGTCTTCGGACTATTTGGACATTGATAAGACGAATGTCCTTCCTTACCACATTTGTAGCACCCCTTCTTGCCTAACAAACACTCTCCAGTATGAAGTTTTCCACAAGTCTTGCAAGGAGTAATACCACCCTTCGACTTATCTTTCCTTCCTTGCTCTTGATACTTCCCCTTTTTAGATGGACTCGAATTTGTACCTTTGTCACTTGATCTCTTTTCACCACGTTCCTCTTGTCTCTTAATTTCAATTTCTCTATCCCGTGCTAGATTGATAAGCTCATCGAGGGTCTCACATTTCGAGGGAGTGATAAACTCCCTAAATTCCGCCTTTAATACCCCGTAAAAGCGATTGATCTTCATTCTTTCAGTCTTCACAAAATCCCCACAGAACTTCATCTTATCCATGAAAGTATTTGATATCTCATTTATTGACTCGTTTCTCTGTCGGAGGCGCAAGAAATCCTCCTGAATCTTATCAATAGCCGACTGAGGGCAATGGTATCTCATAAAGGGCTCCTTAAATTCTTGCCAAGTCATCATTTGGAGTCTATCCTCCCCTATTTCCTTGCTATACGCATCCCACCAATCTTTCGCCTGGAGAGTGAGTTGGCCAGTAGCAAACATCACCTGATCTTCTTTATCGCACCGACTTTGTATAAATACCGCTTCTATATTTGAAATCCATCTTTGGCATGCGATCGGGTCAATTTTTCCATCATACGTTGCGGGATTGCACGCCATGAAGTCTTTATACGTGCACTGTCGTTCTTTGCTTTTGCTTTTAGATCCCTCAATCAATTCTTTCAACTCTTCGATTTTGCTAGTCATCATAGCATCCACAACTCCCAACACTCGACTTTCTACTTCTTGAGCTAATCGTGGAAGATTCGCTTGCATAACCCCTTCCGCCACTTCTGTGACCTTGTTGGTAAATGCTTCTTGACGAACAATATCATCATCATCATTAACGTTGCTTGCATCAGCCATCTACACCATGTCATGTTTACATTTAATACGGATCATAAGCTTTCAACATATCATAGTTCATTAGTCCGTATTACTTATTCACATTCTTACATTTCGAGCTTAACTTCATACATTCGCCGTTTATTTCATACCCTTGTGTACATTCCATTCAACGTTTAATGGTTTTATACCATTGCCATTATCTATTTAATCATTACATACTTAATTTGTCTCATAATGACTCGACAAAACCGTAATTCAGACTCCCGGGAAGTACCGTTAAATAAAATTTGGAAAAATCTTAATTTTTTTTTGTGGGCTGAATTACACAAGCCGTCGGCGACGTCTTACTAACCCGTCGGCGACGGGCTTCTTAAAATGGCGTCGGCCATATAACCCCGTAGACAGGTGGTTAAGGCGTCGGCTAGTGGGGTGGCGTCGGCGACGGGAGGGTAACCCGTCGGCGATGGCCTTTCGTTGTGCAGAAACGCTGCAAATTGGTTTCGGGCGCTTTTGTTCGTTTCTTTCTAGTCCGTTTCGGCTCTACAACACCCGAAACTTCTCATATAACCTCCCCACATAATTTAACTTATTATTTTCGTCATACACATAATAAACACACTTGCAATTTGTTTATAACTTAAACGTTACCTCATTGGCGATCTTGGAGCGAGCACACTATTGAACGAGCCATCGGTTTAGTTCGAGCACCACTATTCGTGCTCGAATCCCTCAACCTAGGCTCTGATACCAACTTGTAAGGACCGTTTTTCTACTTGGTAAATTAACTTACAAAGGTAATTAAAAGACTTCAAAATAACAACATTTATACATGCTTTTGACAAAAATTGGGCATGACCCGTCCGTAAAATGGATATACCCCTGTTTTAAACAAAAGTAAGACAAATACCATTCTACAATTCGTTCAACAAGACATTACTAAAAACCTAGACATCAAGTGTTAAAATGTATATCTACTAACAAGTTGTACAAAATAGAAATTTTGACCCAAAAACATTAGTGCAACTAGCGGAAGCGCTTGATATGTCATATCATGAACATGTGCTCGCTCCAATTCTTCAAGTCGCCTAAATTGAGGATTTACCTACATTCAACAACAAAGCTTTAAAAAGTTAGTCATTATACTTATTACGCTTACAATAGCATCGTTTTAGTTCCATTCGTTTATGTACTTTCATTCCTCTTACGCATACGACTACCCGATTAAATGGGTATGGCGTATACTCTCATAATGAGATTCAAACATACACTTACGACCCGGTAACATCGGGTTGATTGCTTTCAACATAAATCCTTCGTTCTATCCGTTAAACGGATTGAACTTCATACATTCCTTATTGCATTCATGACCACCTGTTCTAAACGGATGGTACCTTATTCTTACTCGACTTGTTCAATTCGAACCGGTCGACTTGCATAGCTTGTCCTAACATTCGTTAGCATAATCAAATCCACAAGGGATTTGCTATCCACTTACTAATCACCATATTCATTATAACTAGGATTGTTCATCATAATTATTAACAAAATTTAAGTAAGGTTTTGTATGCAACGGAACATACCTCGGTCTTGCGTGCCTTCCGTTTTCCTAGTGCTCGTACCTTCTTCCTTCACGCCTACATTACAACATTCATTCATTCATTTAGTCTATTTACTTCATTCTACCATTTTCCATGTTACACATACATTCATCTCTTAAGCATTTCATCAAACACTTGGTAGGCATCATAATTAAGGTACAAGTCTTTAAAGCATAATTTTACTAGTTCATCATCATCCAACATTCACATCTATTCTAATTTGCATAACTACTTCCTCCTACATCAATTTATCTAGCATTCAAGTATTACAAACAAGATCATATATCAAGATAACATACAATCATCATCATTATGATCTTCCTAATCATAACACAATTTCACAAAGTGGGTTTTCACTACAACCTCACATGCAACCAAAAATCAAACATGATTCTTGTTCTAGAAAGCAATTCTAACTCAGATTTCCCACTTTATATACAAGAAATCGAGATTGGGTTTAACCCTTCATTCTACAATTCATATTTTCAGAAATTAAACTTACCACTTCACTATGTATGTATAGATAATCGAAAAACTTGAGACATGCAACAGATTAGACTTGAATTCCTTGATCAGTTGAGTGAATTAGCAAGAGCAAGGGTTTTCACCCTGTTTCTCCTGTTCGATCGACCCCAGACACGCACAAGAGTGTGTGTTTTTGGGTTTCTACATTATAAATCCCTAATTAATATAACTTTACACATTACCCCCTTCCAAGTTTAATAAATATCTAATTCAATCCTTTTTCCAACATTTAACTTATATCTTATCATAACCCATCAATTAAGTTAGTCTTTTGTTCACTTTCATTTATTTTAATATTAACTGATTTATGGGGCGTTACAACCTAAGACGCCTAAATGTGTATCTAAGCATCAGCACTACTTCAGTTTCAAAGCATCGTCATCCTCAACCTGTAACATGTTTAAAATAAAGTTCAATGCAAAAGCAAATGCGAGTATACAAGTTTTCATACGTAGCATAAAAAAGATAAGTTTCAAACAATTCCATGTGGCAAGCTCTTGATACAAGATAAACAATAAAATCGGCATGTGTTCGACAAATCAACCCAATGATGAAACGCAATAAGCTCATGACATAACCTCAAGTTTACGGGTGGTGCGTCAATCCTATTGCGCTATATATGTCAAGGATAGGCTCGTACGAAGTTAATGATAAGTCTAACACAAAACGTATAACCCCAAGTTTAAAGTATCAAGTAGGTATGCATGTATAAAGAATGTTTGTGCATTTAGGAATAAAATTTAAGTGTAAGTTTATAGTTTAACATGTTACACCCCAAAAGGTGGTAAACGAAAAGGGGGTTCAAGTATACTCACAAAATTGATAAGTCTTCCGATTATCCAAGTGTTGACGAGTGAATGGGATTAGGAGGTTTTATGTATTCGGGTTGGAGTTCAAGGTATGATTAGAGTCGGAATTCGGAATTTAAAATACCCAAAATATGTATGTATGAAAGTAATATCTAAGTTCTAAGAGTTTGTTTATGACACAATATCAAGTGGTTTCATAGGTCCCAATTTGCCCATTGGAATCATAACAAGTACTCTAGAATCTTTGATATGTTAGCTTAGGTTTATGGTGATTAATCATAGCTAGATTAACACCACAAACTCAGCCATGTTTCTATATAATAATAGGTATATTCATAACGTAATAATATATTCTAGACTATGTCCAATCAAGTATTGTCATATAACATCATGTATGTCAAGCATGGATGTTAGAAAACCTCATTATA
Source organism: Helianthus tuberosus (assembly GCA_030545235.1). NCBI lineage: Eukaryota > Viridiplantae > Streptophyta > Magnoliopsida > Asterales > Asteraceae > Helianthus > Helianthus tuberosus. Next base: position 32,493,003 of record CM060436.1, read on the forward strand.
AGATTCACCACTACACACACCATCTTGAAGATGGTGGGAGGTCATGAATAACAATAAAGTAAATCTAATCTAATCAAGTCATAAAAGTGTTCAAATGAAGGAGTGGAACTTAGTTTGGAACGCCAAAGCCTCCATTTATTCACACTTCACAAGTCACAAGTTCATCATATAGAAGATGATGACTTGTGCTTGTTTTCATCATTCGATTATCAAGTTTAAACAGAAATTAAATGGGTGTTTGAACCTAAAACTTTGATGGAAATCCCCTAAACACAAACCCACAACCATAGACTAAGTTGTGAGCTTGGTGGGAACAAGATTCCATCAAGTTTTCTATCAAAACATGAAGATTTAAAAAGATAAAAATGAGCAGAATTTAAAGTGTACTTTGGACCTCAAAAATGGTGAGGTTTTACCTTAGTTTGCCCAAGCTAACTTGTGAAAACCTTCCTAGAGGTTATCCAAGTGTTAAGAATAAGGAAACAAGAAGAAAACTGAAGTAGAAGTGAGCTAAACCTCACTTTTTATGGCTGGAACTTTCCGACGTGTAAGCTTAATTGGAGCTGAGTTTAGAGAGGTTTTTGAGTCTGTTTAAGGGTTGTAAAAATGGAAAAGATGCTGAATATAAGTGGGTATATATAGGGAAGATTAGGGTTTAGGTTGGTTGGCAATTAATATAAGTAGTTGGGTGATTTAACATAAACAAAAGAACAATTAAAGTCAGTCAAATGGGTTGTCTGATCGAATGGATGTAAACAGCCGTTATTCTTTTTTTTTTTGAACATTAAATCAAATGGTGGCAAAGTATAAGGGTGAGAGGGGCACTCCCCTCTTAGGGGAGTCCCCTCTCTTACGCACACCCAATCAGGTTATGCCACGTCAACTCCCCTCTTAAACTCCCCTCACACCCCAAGTTGATGGCGGCACTCCCCTATTAGGTGACTTGTTTTTTTATTAAAAAAAAAGGAAATAATTGATTGGTTTGAAAAGAGGGTGGCCCCACACTCTCCCCCTTCCTTCTTCGGTGAACTCACCCCGACCCACCTCCCCGATTTGGGTCACCGCAGGGATGGCGGCGGTGTTCCCGCTGGGGGAATAGGGTCACCGAGGCCACTCCCCGCTGGTGCCACGGATACCCTAATATGTATATTATGCATTTGTGAATTAATGCATAAGGTGTGGAGGTTGATTAATTGCAATAAACAAACAAATCAGTCATAGGCTGCCTGCGATCGGACCAGTCAAAGGTAGCTTATATTCTTTTTATTTTTATTTTAGACATTGATAGATATCTATTTGTAGTATCTAATAAATATTTATGATGTGCAAATATGAACATAGTCAACATGTAAGTGGATGATTTGAAACTGTAAATATATACACTTAACAAGGGCACCGGCGGGCTCGACGATGACAAACTGATCGGTTTAGTGTGCAAGGTTTCTCGGATCTCTCTTGGCAGCGATCTTCGTGGCTACCTTTCATCCTAACCTGGTTAGTGGTGTTTTATCCATTCGCCTTCCGGACCTGCGCTCTGCTCTCGGTTTCTCTTTTGTTCTCGGCGGATTCCGGTCTTCTTGATTGCTTAGTAGGTCTGATACTGTTCGCGGCTATCTTTATAGTTCAGCTAGAACGGTTCGAATCCTATTAACCTTTTAAAGATTCCGTGATATCCTTTTGTTCTTCTATGGGTCGTGGGGGTTGGAGGGGTCTCGGTGCCAGTCACAATCAGGTGCAGCTGCAAGATCTACGTCGCAAAAAACTGGAGGAACAACATAAGATTCAGAATAAGTTCTATCAAAATGAGGATACGTGGCACACGGTGCTAAGCAAGAAGGAAGCTAGGATGGAGAAGAATTTTGCTAACAGGGAATACAGACTTCGTAATGCGACTTCGTTTTACGTTTCTAACCTACCGGATTCCGTCAACCGAGTAACCTTGTGGAAGGCATTCGAGCATTTGGATAACTTGGAAGACGTCTTCGTTCCGAACAAATTAGATCGGGCTGGGAACAAATTTGGTTTTCTAAAACTATCCAACGTAAAGGTTCCTGCGGATTGGATAGATTCGTTGAAGGAAGTAAGGATTGAAGGGGCGGTGATAGATGTAGCCGTAGCAAAGTTCGATAGGTTTGGTACTAAGATCGACGCTCAGAACTTAGGAGAGAGGATTTCGGTTTTTTCCAGGCTTACAGAGGTGAAGAAGGGTGCTTTTCCCGGGGGGGCTCCAAGCAGAGTTCCAAATCCTCATCTGGGTAAACGCACTTACAGCTCGGTGGTTAATCCAAACAGGAGTGAAAGTTCGAAGTATTTGATTGATCTGCCTCCACTGAACTCTGAAACAAAGAAAACATGGGAACTTAAATCACTTATTGGAGAAGCCAAAGACATCGACATCCTTAACGATCTTCAGGATCTTCTTTGTGGAACTATGGAGGAAGGATTCGAGTTAAGGTATTTGGGGGGCCTTAAGGTCCTGCTTTGTTTCAACAACCCGGAGGAAGCGGAAGATTTCCGACTTAAAAAGGCCGAGGAGTGGGAGAAGTGGTTCTCAAGATTATACGTCTGGGATGGGATTCCACCGATTTTTGAAAGAGTGGCTTGGGTTAAGGTCCTGGGAGTCCCGGTGACGCTGTGGGACAGGCATATTTTCAACAAAATTGGAGAAAGGTGCGGGCGTCTTCTGGTAAAATCAGAGGCTGAGGCCAAAGATGGAAATATGGCTGAGGAACGATTGGCAATTTTGGTCTCTACAGGGAAAAGGGTTTCTATGGAGTTCACTCTAACTTGGAAAAACCAGAATATTACGGTTTGGGTCGAGGAGATCTCCGGCAAATGGAGCCCGTCTTTCATGAAGGCGGGGGATTTGGGGGATTCTGTTTTAGGATTTCCGGTAAACTCGTCGGAAGAGGTAGAGTCCTTTTTTTCCGATGACAATGCCTCGGTTCATTGCATGAGCGACTCTCCAGTTGCGTGCATGGGAAACTCAAAAGTTGGCTCTCCCCCCAACACTGAGATTCACGTGCAAAATATGGGGGCGCATGGGGAAAATTCGGCGCTAGGTTCCAAAAGTAATGATGAGAGAGAAGGCAGGGAAGAGGGGCTGCATGACTGTGCTCCTGGTCAAACGAATTATGGGCCCTCTCAGTCACCACCTAGGCCCAGTCTTATTACCACCAGGCCCAAGAGAAACATTAAACAGACTAAGCGAGCCCAGGAACCCGTTATCCCTGACCTCAATCAGGTTTTAGATAATTCCATTACTTCTGACCCCTTTAATATAGAGGAAATTCTTAGACTTGAAAAAGATGGGATTAGGGCTACTGTGTCGGAGCAGGTGGATAGGAGTCACAGGGAGATGCCAGACTTAAACTCGGATGAAGAGATAATCCGGCAAAATTTCGAGTCAGAGGTAGCCCGTACGCTTGAATTTGGAGCTTGTCTGGGCATCGGAGTCAATGGGTTCGAGAATCACGTCAGGAAGTTGGTTGCTGGGGAGGCGGAGACATTGCAAGGCCAATGAATTTTGTCTCCATTAATTTAAATGGGGTTTCCGATAAGAGGAAAGGTCTCTGGATTCGGAGCATAAAAGGTAAAGTTAAAGCTGATTTCATTGCTATTCAAGAGTCTCATCAAGTGGAGGTGTCCGAGGTTCTGCTTCGGCGTTTCTGGGATAACTCGAATTTGCGTTCAGCTTTAGTTGAGGCTGTTGGTAGATCTGGGGGTCTGGTGTCCTTATGGAACCATGATGTGTTCAGCGTGGACTCCATAATCAAGAATAACAGATTTCTTCTTTTATCTGGGCTTATCTCGGGGGTTCAGGAGAGATTCAACGTGTTTAATATCCATGCTCCGAATGATCCAGGTAGAAGAAAAGAGTTGTGGGTTGATCTTGCAGGGCAGATGGCTAGTATTGACGGGTTATGTATTTTGATGGGAGATTTTAATGACGTTCGATTCGAAGATGAACGGGTAAATTCTCGTTTCGAAAGGGGGTCAGCCGAGGCGTTTAATGGGTTTATTGACAGTTTGGGGCTTCTCGAATACTCCATGTTCGGAGGTAAGTTCACTTATTTCTCAGGCCATTGTGAAGTTAAGATGAGTAAATTGGACCGATTCTTGGTTAACGATGCGTTTATGAGTCGGTGGCCGAATGCGTTTGTCGAGGTCCATAAAAGGGGTTGTTCCGACCACTGCCCGATCTCGTTAGCATGCTCGGCAGTGGATTTTGGTCCAATTCCCTTTAAATTTTTCAACTCGTGGTTAGGGGAACAGAGATTAAAAGATATAGTGGATAAGGAGACGTGCTTGGTTCAGGTTGGGGGCAAGCAGGATTTGACGATTGCTGGCCTTCTAAAACGCATAAAAAAGGAAATCAAACAGTGGAGAGCGGAAGTTAGAGCCATTGAGAATAAGGATTTGGATTCGATGGAAAAGATTATCAACGAAATCGAAAATAAGGCTGCTCTGGGCCCGATTTCGAAGGAGGATCAAAAGACGAGAATAGAGCTGCGTGTCAAAGTGAACAACCTGGAGATAAAGAAGGCAAAAGACTTGCAGCAGAAAGCTCGGCTCAAATGGTTGAAATACGGGGACGATAACAGTGCGTTTTTCCATAAAGTTATCTCGTGTAATTTAGCAAAAAACAGAATTAATAGCTTGAAATTTCAAGATCGGGTTGTGACGGATCCTGCGGAGATGAAAGAGGAGGTCAGACAATGGTTCAAAAAACTGTTTTCGGAACCTATACGTCGGAGACCTGATTTTGATAAAGACGAGCTGCCCAGGTTGTCCGAGATGAATGGTAGTATTCTGTGCGAGCATTTCACGGAAAAGGAGATTCTGGCGGCTATTAAAAGTTGCGCTGGAGGGAAAGCGCCGGGCCCAGATGGTTTTTCTATGAATTTCTTTAAAAAGTTTTGGGAGAATTTGAAGCATAATATCTTTGGGTTGTTCCAGGAATTTTACAATTCTGGTACAATAAGTGTGGGCTGTAATTCATCCTTTGTAGCCCTCATTCCGAAGACAAACGACCCTCAAGATCTCTCAAATTTTCGTCCGATCTCTTTGGTGGGCTCGATATACAAAATCATCGCGAAGGTCCTTGCTAATAGATTGAAGCTTGTCTTAAACGAGATCATTTCGCCGGTTCAGTCGGCGTTTGTGGGCGGACGTAATATTCTGGATAGTCCGCTCATTGTCAGTGAAACAGTGGCATGGGCTAAGAAGACAAAAACAAAACTTCTGGTTTTCAAGGTCGATTATGAAAAGGCCTACGATTCCATCAATTGGAAGTTTTTATTCCGAATGATGGAAAAGATGGCGTTTCCGACCAAGTGGATTTCTTGGATTGAAGGTTGCCTTCGCTCAGGGATGGGTTCGGTGCTTGTTAACGGTTCGCCAACGAAAGAATTCCGGTACAAGAGAGGATTGAGACAAGGTGACCCGCTGTCCCCGTTCTTGTTTATTATTGCGATGGAAGTGATCAGTTTGTTCATGAAAAGAGCATGCAATTTGGGTTTGTTTCACGGGTGCCAAATACCGAATGGTGGGCCAAATATTTCCCACTTGTGCTTTGCGGATGACGTGCTCTTCATCGGGATTTGGTCGGAACATAATGTTGTAAATCTTAACCGTCTTCTTAGATGGCTTCACCTTGTCTCGGGCCTAAAAATTAATCGACGCAAATGCAAAATAATGGGGATTGGAGTGCCTGATAGCGAGGTGAATAGGGTGGCAAAGATGGTGAATTGTGATACGGGTGTGCTCCCCTTTATGCACTTGGGAATACCTATCGGGGTCAACCTGAAAAGGGCCAAATGGTGGAAACCTGTTTTGGATAAAGTCTCTTCAAAGCTCTCGAGATGGAAAGCAAAATATCTTTCGTTTGCAGGACGTATGACTCTCGCCAAATCGGTTTTAGGTAGCCTTCCCTCGTACTACCTTTCGTTGTTTGCCGCTCCGAAATGCATTATAAAAAAGCTCGAAAAGATAAGAAGGGACTTTTTATGGGGGAAATCAAGTACGGGTCATAAGCTTAGATGGTTACGTTGGGAGATGTTGCTTAAAGCAAAAAAAGACGGTGGAATGGGAATGGGGGCCATACAAGGCTTCAACCATGCTATGTTAACGAAATGGTGGTGGCGTCTAAAAGCAAAACCGCACCAGCTTTGGGCTGAAGTGGTGGAGGGAATTCATAAAGGTAGCAATGCTAGATCTCTTCCTCCACTCATTCCGTTAAAAAAATCTATTACGGGTGTGTGGAAGGACATAGGCTCGGTCGAAATGGCTATGTCTAAAATTGGAATCAATATAAAAGATAAGCTGATAAAAGAAGGGGATATTTGGAGATGGCGTAATGACCCGAATGGGTCTTTTTCGGTTAAACAGGTCCGTTCCGACATTGACAAGGCTTCGTTGGGGGACGGAATGGAAAGTTTTGTTTTCGATTGGAACAAGTGGGCGCCTCCGAAAGTAAACTATCTCTTGTGGAGGGCTAGGCTCGGTAAGATTGCTTCTAAGAAAGGGTTGATCGACAGGGGTATCCCATTGCAGGACTGCCTATGTTCTCGTTGCGGGCTTTATGATGAGGACACCGATCACATTTTTGTGCAGTGCTTATGGGCTAAATGCATTTGGTGGAGCATTCTGGCTTGGATCAGGATTAGCTTCTTTGAAACTAATAATCTGCCAGACTTCTTGAACTGCATTAACCAATGCCCGGGTGATAAAGTTTGGAAAAGGGCCGTTTATACGGTGATTATGGCGACAGTGTGGAGGATTTGGACTGCAAGAAATGAGAAGGTTTTTGAGGATAAATTTATTCCGATTAGCAAGACCGTCGAGTTGATTAAAGAAGACGCGTTTCTCTGGATATGCAACCGTTCAAAGCTCAAGAAGCCGGATTGGGAGAAGTGGAAGGTTTTTGATTTACTCGATTTGATGTAATCTGTTTTTCTGTTTGTTCGGTTGTGTTGTTTTCTGTTTTCAGCCTCTTGCTGGCTCTTTATATTTATATATAAAGCGAGTTTGCCGTTCAAAAAAAAAAAACATGTAAGTGGATGGGAGGTTAATATTAAAAAAGACAAACAACTATAACAACCACTCAAGGCTACGATTGGCAAGGGGCTATAAAGCCTTGTTTTATTTTCCTTTTTATACTTTTTAGAGTTAATTGCCATTTTAGTCCCCGAGGTTTGTCTAAATTTGTCATTTTAGTCCAAATAGTTTTTTTTTGCCTCTAGGTCCCTGACTTTTCCCTTTTGTTGCCATTTTGATCACATACCCTAACTCCATCCAAAAACCTCATTTTTAACAAGGGGTATTTTGGGGATTTTCATTTTAAATCTTTTCAATTGCCATTTTGATCCAATTCTAAAAAATCAAAAAAATTCTAAAAATTCTAAAAAATAAAAAAAATTCGAAAAAAATAAAAAATTATAAAAAAATCCAAAAAACTCTAAAAAATAAAAAAAATTCTAAAAAATAAAAAAAATCACAAAAATAAAAAAATTCTAAAAATCAAAAAAATCAAAAAAAATCTAAAAATCAAAAAATTCTAAAAAATAAAAAAAAATCTAAAAAATCAAAATAATTCTAAAAAATCATAAAAATTCTAAAATAGTGACAAGTTACGGCTTTCCCTAACAGACAAGCTTTTGTATTGACTGCACGCTTCACTATCCAATATCCATGTTCACCACTTTGTCACTCATTATTATAATATGAACCCAAAACAAGAAATAAAAATAAAAAGGTCACATTAGTATATATGATGAGATAAAATACCTGTACAATACTTGGAATCAGTTTGAATCTTGAATCCCGAAACGCATCACCCCCATCAATAAATTTGCCCAACAATGAGTTTTTGTTAACAGGCCGATCCGCAGCGTAGTACATAACTAGGCTGTAGTTTGGTTTAACCGGAACCTACATATATTAAAGAAAATTATATATATGTATATATCGATAGACGTTCAATACAAACCAATTTTAAGTAGAGAACTGCGAGAACAACATATTTACGTGACTTTAAAGGTATGGTCAAAGTTAATGCATAGCTGCAAGTTCACGACAAGGATAAACGGAAGTTTTTTCGCATCCCAAATGTGTTGTTCAGGTATCGTCTATTATTTTTCTCATTTGTTGTTTTATACAGCTTTACTATTATTTGCATAACATCTTATTTGTTGTTTTTATTTTTTTGTTTTTAGAATTTTTTTGATTTTTATGATTTTTTTATTTTTTAGATTTTTTTGATTTTTATGATTTTTTTTTATTTTTTAGAATTTTTATGATTTTTTAGAATTGGATCAAAATGGCAATTGAAAAGATTTAAAATGAAAATCCCCAAAATACCCCTTGTTAAAAATGAGCTTTTTGGATGGAGTTAGGGTATGTGATCAAAATGGCAACAAAAGGGAAAAGTCAGGGACCCAGAGGCGAAAAAAAAACTATTTGGACTAAAATGGCAAATTTGGACAAACCTCAGGGACTAAAATGGCAATTAACTCTACTTTTTAATCATAGAAGTTATGTAGTGTCATATTATTTTATTATGGTTTGTAAGCATTTAAGTAACATCTTTTTTTTTGACATATAAAAGGGGTATGATCCAAGCATATTGTGAATCACTTTATTAATATTGGTGAAATAATCTTTTCCAATAACTACCATTTAAGAATATGTTTGACATGTCTTTAGATAGCATTTTACAAAAATTAAATCCTATCTGCATGTATGAACTGAATCTTCCAAGAGTTTAATAACTCTAGTCTTTGAAAATGTTGGTTGAAAGAATTAATTACTTTTTTATATCAACTAAATAGTAATGTATTATTTATAATCTTGATAAGGTTTTCGTAACCTTTTTAGTTGAAAATTTTAAATGATTTATTTATTTATTTTTTTAGTTAAATATAGATAAATTGGGACAACCATTCTAAAAATGTAAAGCTACGAAAAAACATAGCGTTACAGTCTCCACTCCTTTAGGAAATTTCGTCCCGAAATTTATTTAAGAGGAAGACTTTAACAGGCATTTTGGCTAAAGGAATCGAGACTTGGGAGTTTTGAAACATTTGAAAAGTACGAAATCTTTGAAGGATGAAAGAATGGTTGTGTAAAAGAGTTCGTTTAATTAAAATGATTTGAGACATTAAACATGAGTAAAACGTGCATGTGTGTGTATAGGCAAAGTGAGTTTAAACAAGTTTGATTAAATCGGAATGGAGAGGTATCTTTAAAACATGATACCTAAGAAGTAAAACTTTCGTATAAAACGGTAAGCATTTCGATGAAGAGTGTGGCCGCACTGTATTTTGTAACAAGTTTCATTGGTTTCAAACAGGAATCATAAACCACATGTTTGTAGGGAAATTATTCATTGATGAGGAACGGGAACGTTAGGTATTTTAAGTAAAACGATTTTTTTGGAGGTAACGGCCAACTAAGTATGAGTTCTCATAAATAAAGGATGGAAAGATGGTTCTAACCAAGAAAGTATTTTAGGATTCGAACGTGTAAACAAACTTGATAGTAAACAAGGTTTGTATATAAGACAAAGAATAACGGAGGTACGAGGGTGAATGATCGATCTTGAATACGAGTATAAGAATGGTATAAGTATTGGATAAACGAAAGTGACGTGTTAAGAATGAGGTCTCGTCGAGGATAATCGGATATCGCGCGTTTAGCAATGCGCTTGTGAGTTATTAAAGTTTGCGTATTAGGTCTAAACATGGTCTGCAAAACACCGAATTTCTCATGGCACGTCTTACGAAAGTTTGGTAACATGGTGAAAACACTTATATATAGGAAGTACCAGCGGCGTATCACCATGTTTTAACCATGCTATGTTTGTTTCGTATTCGGTGTCATGTTATGTTACGTGTCTTACCATACACAGTAGCACACTTTATGATTCTCATGCGCCTATCACTATAATCCCGTGTGCACCCACGATTATTTTAATCGTCGCATGATCCGCAAAGCTTGTACTAGTTGTGCATGAATCATGGTGTACCTAAATTTGAAAAATAAGAATGAGTACGTATAAGAATGTAGTATATAAGCATGTCCAAGTGTAAGTATGTATGTGACCCACGTAAGCGAATCCCTCAGGTTACGCTCACGTATAGGTACGAATGTATGAATACAAGTTATGAATACGAGTATGCGTATAAGTATAAGTATGAACACAAGTGTGAGTATGCATATACATATGAGTATAAGTGTGAAAATAAAACGTATGAGTATAACTATGAATATAAGTAGGTATAAATGACGGTGATTTCGTGTGTGACATGTGTTGAATACGACGAACTTAAGCATATAAAATGATTGAGAAGTTTGAGTATGTAAAACGAATGATATAAGAAATCGTTGCGGGATATTGAATAGAACATGTGCGATGATATGTATGTATAGTTGTTTGAGCAAAACATTGAGTTTATCGGATCAAAATAGATCGAACTTGATTTGGAATGTAAAATCTAGTTTGCGAATGTGAAAGAATGCAACGTACTTATTGGTTATACGCGATGTATTTTGTAATGATCGGAAATGCTAGTCTTGGTTTAAAAGAATTTACGTAAGTTGAAAATTGTCGGTTCCTATGAAGTTTTCTTGCCCACGTGCTTAGAATTTAAATGACATATTGAGCGGTGTATGAAAAAGGTTTTGAAAAGGGTTAATGGATTTAAACACCCCCAACTATTGCCATTTGGCCGATGACACTCTCAACTTTCACTTTGGCTCAGACCACTCCCAACTTAACACATTGATTGTCATGGCACCCCATCGTTAAATAATCACTAACCAGGTTAGTAAAATGAGCCTATGTGGCAATTTTATCTGATGTGGCATGTCCTACGTGTCAATTATACTCATTCATCTTCTTTAAAACCCCCAATCCCTAACAAGAACTCATTCTATAAACCCTAATCCTAAATCATAACAAAATCAGACGCACCTTGGAGCAAATCCATCATCAACATACGATCCGGACGATTTCCGTGAAGAACATGCCCTAATCTTGAATCAAAATGAGCTCCTCTTCTACGTCTTCATCCACAGTATTCAGAAACCCTAAATTGTTTAAGGTTGATTTGGAGGGTAATGTGTACTGCCATCATGATGTTGTAGCAGTTATTCGAGTTGCTGGACGGAAAAGTGTGCGGCAAGGTCAACAATTTTATGGATGCTCTCATTGGCCGGTATATTCCACCTTAACTCCAAGTATTTTGCTTGAATTGAATTGATTGATTAACTGCAGTGTTGTTGGCTTTTGCAGAGATCAGACTGCAAGTTCTTCTTATGGAAAGAAGATGTCGACAAAATGTTCAACCAACATGCATCCCAGTGCAGGGTCAGTTCTGAAGACCTGAAATATGAAAACATGGTCTTACAGAATAAGCTCTTAGTAGAAGAGAATAGATGGTTGAAAGCAAAGATATCTGGAACAGAGTCGAAATGGAACAAGCAATATGTGTTAACCTTGTTTATTGCCATTAGCATAGTGTTGTATATGTTTAGGTAGTATGAACTGTGTTCTTGTTGTAATTGTACACTTTTGATGAAATTTAATGCAAAATCCTAGTCCTTGATTGTATATATCTACACATGTATTGATATTACCAGATTAGTCAACATATCCAAACTGTATTTTGACCAACAAATGTCAAAAGTCATGATATAACAAGAAACATACCTTAATGGGTCTGCACATATAGCTGCACATCTGTAATGATGATCACTGCATATGTCCAAAACTGCAATGCATAATGGGTCTGCACATATAGCAGCACATCTGCAATGCATAATGACCAAAAGTTCAATGAGTAATGACCAAAAGTGGAATGTCTTATGACCAAAACTGGACATACAGGCCTGAATTACCAAAACTTGTAGTTTGACCAATCAAAGGTCAAAACTGCAAGTGTCCAAACTGTAGTGCACAACTGACCATAAATTCAATGAGTAATGACAATAACTTCAATGTGTAATGACCATATCTCCAAACTGTAGTGCACAAAACTGCAAGTGTCCAAACTCCAAACACATATAGTCTCTAATGACCAAATCTGTGTATCTTGACCAATCAATGGTCAAAACTCCATTTGTCCAAACTATAATGACCAAATCTGCACATGCAGTCTCTAATGACAAAATCTGCACTGTGTAATGACCAAAACTGCATAGTATAATGACCAATTAGTTTAATGCATAATGACCATAACCAAGACTTATACCATTACATAACCAACAGTTATAACATCACCAAAAGTTATCCTAAAGAGTTATAACATCACCACAAGTTATCCTAGAGAGTTATTACATCACTTAAAGTTGTCCAAACAGCCAACAACACAAAAAAGGTCATAAAGACCACAAAAAAGTCAAACATGTCCAGTTATCACAAAAAGTCAAACTATGACTTTTTAACTGCTGCCTTATATGTTCCCTTTCCATTTGACATTTCCTTTGATAGTTGACTTTTTAGTTGACTTCTGGCTTGAAATTTTGCTTCCCTCCTGGGTAGATTGCTGAGTTGTTCCTTGTGAAGCTACTGGAGTAGATTGCTGAGTTGTTCCATGTGAAGCTACTAGAGCAGATTGCTGAGCTGACTTCTGGCTTGACTTTTTGCTTCCCTTTTGTCTCTTTTTAGCAGACCCTACAATATAAAAAACAAAAGGAGTTAAAGCCTACAATATATACAGACAACTGTCACTAAAACAAGTCAGTCTGCAGTAGATTGCTGATTTCCCTGTTAAGTACATTTTCTCTTGTTGTGACCTCTAGCCCCACAATTACCATAAGTCATTATCACCCCATGCTTGGTAAGTTTCCCTGGTCTCTTTGGATCCTGATGAGGATCCCTCTTTTTATTCTCCTTAGGCCTCCCAGGTTGAGATCTTATTGGTGGTGGATCCTGTTAGGATCATTGAAACGACCAAACGAGTCGTTCAGAAGAGATCTCATCCAATACGAAAGGCGGAATCAGACGTATCGAAGTTATTTCAGCTGTATACACACTAGAATCACTTAAACTGTCTCTTGTATTGATTTGAAGACTTTACAATGACTGGAGACACTTCAGCAGAGCTTCGCTACCGGAATCAGGAATGTTTTAAATAAAAACACAAGACACCTATTTATAGGCCAGCCACTTCCCATGAACCAGTCATCCCAGTTTGCACGAACTAGCCTTGTCCAGTTCCCACGAACTGGTTAGTTCGTGTGGACTGGCTTCTTTTGACCTTTTTCTCGTTTATCTCGTACTACGTGTCTTGTTCTATCTAACCTATTACAAGACTCGATACAAGACGAAGTCGACAGGCATATACACCAACAGACTCCCCCTTGGATGTTGACGAAGTCTTCGGTACGAGTCTTCAGTATGTCAAGTCTTGAGTCTTTATCAGTCTTCTCGCTCTCTCCAAAGTATTTGACATTGTAAGCATCCTCAATCTCTATCTTTCTCTCGCTTATCAGCATCAACAGCTTCTGGCTTTAATGTCTTTAGACTCCCCCTTTCGATAAGCTGGGATCGCAGTCTGGAATTCACAATCTACAGGCTTTGGATCAGAAACCTGGCTCTTTCAAAACTTTTACCTGCACAATCTCTACCCAAAAGTAAGATTTTATTTATAACAATATTAATCTCTGCTTACCACTTGTAAAATCAAACTCAAACCATCACTTGTAGATATCATTCAAAATGATTTAACATTTATAATCTCTGATGACCACTTGTAAAAATACCAATTTTCTTATTTCTAAACAAACTCTCCCAAACCTGTTGTCCATCATGTTTAGCACTTGGGATTTTGAGAATAAGCTTTTCAACATCAGTTGTCGAAAATAAGATGAAATAGAATCTTTTTGAATTTTCAAAATTTTATGCTAAAACACAATCTTTTTGGATTTTTGTTTTTAAAGAAAAGCAGTAAAGAAATATTTACAGACAATATTTTTGTGAGTTTGTGTAAGAGGATCATATCAGTTTTTGACAAATCACTAGCACCGTTGAGCTTTAAACACTTTAAGTTCTAAACGATTCACTTAGATTGTCAGTATACTGATCCACTTAAATTTTCACACAAAGTTCAACTGTTTCGAGATACGAGATTAGTGTTCTAAACACTTAAACTTATTCGCGTGTCCCACCTCAGAATATACTCCCGTATCCAGACTCCTATATTCAGTCTTACAGGTGAATGGACACTAATGATATCTGTAAGGGGTGAATGTGAGACCATGAGAGCTCAGGCTATTGCTTCCGCAAAATCAGAGAGATGATGGTTCGACTTTAGGTGTGTTCCCTTTAGAGAATCTTTTCTTCAACAGCACATGATTAGCATTTTTCAATGCTTCATCATTTTTTATGCAGAGGGCGAGCTTTAAGATTAAAGTAATGCAAAGTATTATACGAGGACTAGGCTATTGCTCCAGCAAAAATCAGAAGTCCTGGTATAATACCCCAGATATCATCACGCACAAAGACCTAGTATGTCAGAAATAGAAAGCCCTTCAAACAAGATTTCGGGGGTTACCCATATATCCGAAAGATGTTCCCCACGAGATAAGTAAGCATTTGATATTTAGGTTTATATCTCGAAAACAATCTACTAAGAGTGCGAAAACCTACTGACATATCATCAGTGAGACCGTTTATCACATTTTAACTTTCCAATTTTTTAGCGTGCTGTGATTGTCTACTGATGTACTATCATTTCCTCTTTTTCACAACACAACAAAACTCATTTTGATTTATTGATTTTTTGATGTTTTTGGCTTTTTCGAATTTTTGTAACGCCCCAAATCCACAAACTTGAATGGACTAGTATGTTTCTTTATGTGATGACATAAAAATGTAATAACCAAGCTAACTAACTTAGTTAAATAGTTAGTTATGTAACAAAAGAATGAAACTTAGTGTTTTGGAGACAAAATAATAAACTAGAAGGACTAAAAGTGGGAAATTGAGTTAAAGTTTGATTTAACTAGAAAGTTCAGTAGTGTGAGTGTGTGTTTTGGAGGTGTGGTCGACACCCACAAGAAAGAAAAGAAGAAACCTTCAATTCAGCCCTTTATGCCCAAATTGAAGGTGGATTCAAGCTAAAACTCATGCATGAACTTGAATCTTTGTTCATCTAGACTCGTTATACATGTGGTAAGTTGTAGAATCCAATTTGGTAAAGTTGTATGAAATGGGTTGTGTTCAATCCGTGAATTTATGTGAAATTAGAATGATAATGAAGTAGAATCATCTCATGAAACATGAATCATGCTCGAATTTCTGATTATTTTGATGTCTTAATAAAAACCCACTTATGGAAGTAATGTCATGAAGATGATGATGTTGCTTATGCTAGATAGAGTGTAGTTTTGATATATATGAAGTTGGATATGATGGATTATTGTTAATAACCTTGATTTAGGATGAAAGTTATGTGAGGTTAGTGGAATTTGATGATCTTGATATGAACTAGTAAGGATATGCAAAGAATGCTTGTACAATATGCTTCGTTAGTAGTACGCACACCAAGTGTACGATGAAATGTCTAAATGAAGTTAGGAGGTGAAATTATGTGAAACGGCTTGACGTATATAGTGTCGTTTGTATAGCTTATTGGAATATACGGATTTATATATATAATGGTAAGCCGAAAGCTCATACGATGAATTATTGACTTCTGAAAGTCAACTATACACATAAAAAACATGATTTGGGTTGTTGTTGTAAAAGTAGGATTATAGGAAGTCGTATGGTACATGTTATAGCAATACGTGTTAAATGTAATGACATGATGAACTACATGAGGGCAAACGGATATGGATATGACTATATGGGTTATGCTTGTTAGAAACGACTAATGATATGATCGTCAACATGTACAAATGAATATGCTAATAAGAATGTGATTTCGATGACATGGAAGTATAGGAATCATGTCGAGATGGAATCAAGCACGGAAGGCTAATGGGTCAAGAAGTGGCGAGGAAACGAATATGAACACGGATGCATGAGGTAAGTGATTCCGTAATCACTTCTTAGTTGTTTATGTAAAGTTATATGCAACTTAATTAAATATGATAATTGAGGTCAAATAGGAATGAATTGTATGATGTCAATGAAGTATTAAACGGATCTTAGTTTTGATCCGAGCAAGGTAAGTGTGATTAAGAATTGTAACTAAGTAGTAGGATTGGTTACCTATGTAAGGAATTCTTTTGTTGTTAAGGATAGAGCGAAGTTGACAAAAACGCCCTTGATAGGTATATCGGGCAAAAGACCTTAAATGTCTATCGGAAACAAGTGAATCGATTAGAATAATGTTTTGGTCATGTGTCAAAGCGAAGAGTATGGTCTTGGTATGTCAATAACCAATTAATGCGCAAATACCCATAACGGGTCAAATAATTAGAATATGATAATAAGCCGATAGGGCGTAAGATAAGAATTTCTTTAATCCGGATGTGGTATTTTAAGTTCATATGATAGAATGTGAATTTACAAGCATGTAGGAAGAAACGGGAGGTTAAACGGGTAAATGGTTCAAAAGATATGCGCGTTTTAGTGCGTACGATCGACGAAACGGAACTGCAGAAAAGTGCCTTTTTTAGAGGGCGTCGCCGACGGGTCCCCACCCCATCACCGACGGGCTCTGGTTTGGCCGTTTTCTTCCGACGGGTTAACACACTGGTTACGGGTTAAATGGCACGACGGGCATATTTACAACCCGTCGCCGACGGGTCCCAACCCTGTCGCCGACGGGCTCTTGTTTGTGAGTTTTTATTTTTCGCATCTTGTGTTTCCGGTTGACCCGTAATGCGTCCTGGTGCTTCGGTTTTCGACCCGATGGCATGTAAAGCTCCCGAAAAGCTCCTTAACTTTGTCAAACCTGAAATGCATATTTTGGATTAAAAGCAGGCTATCCGAAATTAAAACTTACGTATAATCATCAAGTTATACATGTATCATATGTATGTAGGAATGTATTTAGGAAAACTACGAAAGTATATGCACGTGTGAGTGAAGGTATGCTCGTGTGTAGTTATGATTCATTCTATGAATGCATGTAAGTATGTAGTTATGTATGTATAAATGTATATATGTAGGTATCGGTGTATGTATGTACGCAAGTAGTTATGTATAGGCATGAGCATTATGTATTTGAGTGTGAAGATACATACGTGTGTAGGTATGAATGTTTATATATGTGGGTGCAAGTTATGTATGTATGTATGCGAGCAGGTAGACATAATAATGTGTGTATGTACGTAGATGTGTATTTAGGTGTATGCAAAGATACGTATTGTATATGAACGTATGTAGATGCGTAGTAATGTATGTGCGTGTGTAGATATGTATTTGGTATATATGAAGGTACGTATGGGTATATGCAGGTACGTAGAGATATAGGAAGATATGTACATATGTAGATGCATATGTATACATGTAAGAACGTATATGTGTATGATTTAGATACGTCGAGTAATACGTTATTAATAGTGTGCCTTGAGAATGAAAAGTAATGCAGGTAAATTATTGAAGCCTCACCAGAATATGGTTACGCAGATGGAATGTCTAAAGTTAGAAGGATAACGCATTGGAAAGTGTACGAGATTGTATTTTGTTTATGTCTGTGTACTAATGTGATGAATGTATGTGGTGAGTGCAGGTTGTACGATACACGGGCGGTTATCACGAGGAATAGAGATCGAAGACTGAGTCTCAAGATAGATTGTACGGGAATAATCGAGTATGTACTTTAGTAAACAGGAGTTATGCTTTTGTTTTGTAAAAGAGATATTTTTTAAAACAACTTTCAAGTAAGTCAAGGCGTTTGTAATGAAAGAAATTTTGTGGCACGAATTTCCGCTGCGACTTTTGTCAAATACGTATTAGGGTCTTACAATTTTCTAATGTTTTTGGATTTTCTGAAATTTCTTACTCCCTCTAAACTTCAAAACCATTTAAAGAAAAATTTGACAAACCGATGTGAATTGCTTCAAATCGCCATCCACTTGGCGTAAACAATCAGAACTCCCCCTGACAACAAACTATTTTCCCATTATGATTTCAAAACACTTAAGTTTGTATTAATCAAATGGTTTTTCCGGAAAATTAGTTTTATTGTAACCACTTGTAGGATTGGGGTTTCATTCATCATTTTGTTCTTTCAACCACTTGTGAATGAAAGTTAAATCAAGTTCAACTTAATGACCTTGATTAACCATTTGTAGGTTCTTATCAACCAATACCACTTGTAAATCGAAATATGCCAATTTTGAATTTTGAGAAAGATGTCGATTCATGCTTCACGATTACCAACTTGGGATCTCCGGCAAGTCAGGATTTTTATTCATAGAGATTCTCCCAAGCCTGACGGTCCTTGGGATATTCCGAGTCATCATTACTCGGTTTCTTACCTTTCTTTTTCTTTTCATAAAATTCCTTTACCCCTTTGACCTTCCCGTCAACCGTTTTTCCAAAAATATTTAGAACTTTGGGGTTAAAGGCTTTTTCAACATCAAATTCTTTCTTTTCAGAAAAAAAATTGATTTGAAATCTCAAATTTTCCAACTTTTGATTTTAAATTTTCAGCCCGCAATGGTGGAAAATTTTCATCATCCAGTGGCGGAACTGAATTTTCTCTTTTTAGCTCAACTAGTGGCTCTTCTGACTTTGACGAATCAGATTCATTGCCAGAACTAACATCTGATTTCTTAACAACCCACCTTTGGTTGTTAAGATTCACCTTTCTTTTGTAAAAAACTTTTTGAACACCCACCAACCTCAAATTTTGAGTTTTTAAACACTTTAAATTGTTTGGTTGGTGGTTCATTATCAACCATCTTTTCTTTGAGTTTAAGAGACACTTCCTGTTGTATGTTGGTTTCCTTTAGACAGTTCAAGGCAATGTGACCAACTTTTCTGCATTCATAACAGGTTCTTGTCTCCTTCTTCTGATCAACATCCTTCTTCATTCCCTCTTGCTTCTTAGCAAGGAATTCTTTGTTCGTCTGTTTTCTGAACAAATGCTCTTTTTCTTCTTCAGATGATGTTCCTGAAACAAAAACAGTTTTTGGTTTATAAGTTTTCTCATTTTTATGATTTTCTGGTGGAATAAAACCTAGACCTTTCTTTTTGAAATTACCATTATGGTTTGGTTTCTTTTGAAAACTCGAACAAGAACTGTAACCTTTTTCTTGTTTAACCTTTGTTGAACTCTTGAGGTGTACTTTTTAGGTTTTTCAGTAAGATTTACATCTTTTATTTCAGAAATATTAATTTTTGTTAATTTGAAAACCTTTTTAATCATTTCTGTTTTAACACATCTTATTGGAAATTCCTCATCAGAAAATAATTTGTCAGAATCATTCAAAGTATATGCTACTTTAAATGTTTCGTCATTCAAATTATTCTTTGACATCAGAAAATCTTTATTGTAAACCCTTTTGTCATTTTCAACTATTGGACTTGAAGTTTCAGACTTTGACTTTGAACTCTTAGATTCAGACTTTGACTCTGACTCCTCATCCTTATCCAACACCTGATCGACCACCTTCTTTATTAACTCAGACTCATGATCAGTGTCGGATGATGTGAAAGTGACATCAATGTTGTCTGGCAATCCATCTGAAGGTTCAGATTCCCACTTTAAGTTGGTTGCCTTTTTGACTCTTTCTGAATTAGGATTTCGTGGAGAATATCCATTTTCAAGCGGAGGTGGACACTTTGTATAATTGGTACTATGTTTCTTACCAGTATCCTTTACTTCAGTATCCTCTTCTTCAAACGCTTTCATGCCTTCTACTGTAGGATAAATCCTGTCAATCACATAAGAAGCACATGAGTAACTTCTCAATAACCTGTTTACCCTTTCAGTTTCTATCCTCTGGGTTTCCAATTTTTGTTCAAGCACAACACATTTCTCAATGTAATTATTGATGATTTTCTGCTTTGTCATGAACGCTCCATTGAGTGTCTTCATAGCTAACGCTTGTTCACTGCTTGACTTGTTGTATTGATTCATAGCTTTGTTTAAAACATCATAAGATTCTTTCAGTCTGTTCATGTTATGAATCAATTTGTTGTTGTGCCTTTTCATAGTATCACAATTTTCACATTTCTCAGGTATCTTTTCTGCATCAGCTTTCTTTTCAACCTTGAAAGCTGGAATTTCTTTAACCTGCTTCTTTATCACTCGAACATCTTCATCATCACTGTCATCTTGTTTTTTAACCTGCTTCTTTATCACTCGAACATTTTCATCATCACTGTCATCTTTCGCAGCTTGTATTTTTTTTATCTCTTTCATTTTACCTGCATAATACGAATTATCATCATCACTATCATCTTTTTCTTTAATAGTTGCTACTTTATGATTCTTCTTTTTCGCAACTTGTTTTTCTTTGATCTTTTCCATTTTACCTGCAAAATACAAATTATCATCATCACTATCAGGTGAAAATTTTCTTATATAATATTCAAGTTTTTGAATTTCTTCACTATCATCATCACTCTTTTCATCTGATGAATGATCAAAGATTGGAGCTTTTTCTGAAGCCTTTTTTGTTGAAACTAGTTCTTCTTCTTTCTTTTTCGGAATGAATTGCTGAGATTCATAATAAACATACGCTATTTCATCTTCAGAATCCATGTTTCGGTTTTAAAAATTCACTAAGACTGATTGTTCAAACTATCTGAGTTTCAAACGAACTGATTCAAATGAGCTGGTGCTATAATCCAAACAACCTAGTCACTTTTAACTTTTTTGGACCACTTCGTACGAACTAATGATGTTCAAACACACTGAGTTCAAACTTCAAATGAACTAGATCTTATAACACACTTCGTACGAATTGAACTGGTACGAACTGGGAGTTCACTTCGTGTGAACTGTAACAATTTCAAACGGACTAACTTGATGCGAACTGATGAGTTCAAACGAAGTGGAACCTTTTCAAACGAAATGGAACCTTTTCAAACGAACTGATGATGTTTCAAGTGACCTAAACAACTCGTGCAAACTGAGTTGGTGCGAACTGGGGTCACTTATGTTCAATCTGTGCGAAATGAGGTCAACAATGTTCAATCCATGCGAAATGAATGTAATTCCACACGACCTGGGTTCAATACGTGCGAAGTGGACCTTCTTGGTACGACCTGGTCACTTTTCAAGCGAACTGATCCAATAATGTTCAATCCGTGCGAACTGACCACACTATTCACATGAACTGGGGGTTTTTTCACGCGATTTCGGACCAAAAATTCATGATTTTATCAAGTTTTAGGTCGATTTAGGTTCTGATTTTTTCAAGGATTGATCAAAACAGTATTTCGCGTGTTATATGTGAAAATCAGTCAATTTTATCCGTAAATTCTCAGTTAATTTGATGAAAAAGTGTAAAAGAATGAGAAGAAGTCAGAATTTTCGGTGAAAAACGGTGAAAACAAGCTGAAATGGTAAGAACTCTTCCTCCTGAGCTCTGATACCACTTTTTAGGATCGTTGAAATGACCAAACGAGTCGTTCAGAAGAGATCTCGTCCAATACGAAAGGCGGAATCAGACGTATCGAAGTTATTTCAGCTGTATACACACTAGAATCACTTAAACTGTCTCTTGTATTGATTTGAAGACTTTACAATGGCTGGAGACACTTCGGCAGAGCTTCGCTACCGGAATCAGGAATGTTTTAAATAAAAACACAAGACACCTATTTATAGGCCAGCCACTTCCCATGAACCAGTCATCCCAGTTCGCACGAACTGGCCTTGTCCAATTCGCACGAACTGGTCAGTTCATGTGGACTGGCTTCTTTTTACCTTTTTCTCGTTTGTCTCGTACGACGTGTCTTGTTCTATCTAACCTATTACAAGACTCGATACAAGACGAAGTCGACAGACATATACACCAACAGATCCATAGGGTGGTGAATCTTGGGCCAATACCTTTCACTAGGTATTTGAGGGATTGAGAATTCATAAGCCTTCATTTATGTGTCTTTGTGGTAACACACATTAACATACTCTTCTGCATTTTTATGTAAAAACCCAGCTACTGCACAAACATGTTTACATGGATACCCCCTCATATCCCATTTCCTACATGTGCATGTTCTATTATCTAGATCAACTGAAACAACATCAAAATCCCTGACTTGAAACACATGGTATGATGAGGGATACACCTCACATCTATATGCAGCCTGTTTTGAAAAATCAAGCTTTTCTTGGATTTTAGGGCATATAACAACATCCCTGGCACTCATTTATGTTCTTTTAGTAACCAGCCTACTCATGACCTGAATCCTTATGTTCTCTAACATGTGTATAATGTGTTTTGACCTTGCATTGATGATAAAGCCATTAAAAGTTTCTGCCATGTTGTTTACTATAACATCACATTTTGTGTGAGTGTTCAAATAGCACCTATTGAACCAATTGGGATTTTGCTTCAGTAAGGCCTCTACTGCATCAGGGTTTATGGTCCTCATCTCTTCAATGGCTTGCAAGTAATCAGCTTCATAATAGGCCCTAGTTGATTTCCAAAATAGCTCCTTCAACTCTTCATCTTTGCATGTTTTGTGCCAGTTAGCATAGATGTGTCTTGCACAGTTTCTATGCTCTGCCTTTGGCCATACCATTGCAACAGCATTCAACAGACCCTGCAAAAGAAATACAATAGTGTCACAGATAAGTCATGAATAAGCAAATTATTGGTTAGGGAGATCTACCTTTTGCTGGTCAGATATAAATGTCCATGATTCACCATCATCAGTTACTCCCAAACATTTCCTAAGCTCATCCATAAACCATTCCCAACTCTCATTATTTCCCCCTTCAACTACTGCCCATGCCAAAGGAAACATTTGGTCATTACCATGCATCCCTTCCCACAACTGTTAACAACATCCCTCCAAGGAATGTTTTAAGAAAACACCCATCTAAGCACAATACCTTCCTGCATCCTGCTAAAGATCCTTTTTTGACTCCGTCAAAACAAACAAACTGTTGGTGCATTCATCTGTCGTCTTATGTCGAGTCTCGGGTTCGTTGCGGTTTTGTTCAAGCATGATGTCATGATGACATCATCAAGATGACATCATCAATGACATCATCTACACTAAAAGACAAGACTTGCATGAAAACAGATTGTATATATTTGTTGAAGGCTTTCGCTTGAAGACAAATCAGATAAGGTTTCGCTTGAAGATATATTAGGTAGGTTTCGCTTGAAGTGATGATGTATAGTTTCAAGCGAAACTAGGAGAGTATAAATAGGCATGTTGTCTATTTCATTTGTAACAGTTCCGAAATTCCATACCGAGGTGCTGCCGGTGTGAAGACTGATTGTATTTGCTAGTATATCAATATAATCAGTGTTTAAAGTAATAAGCAATCTGTTTCGAAGTCGGTTTCTTAGTTTCCGCCTCTGAAATTGATAAAATCTCTTCTGAACGACTCGTTCGGGTCGCAAAACGATCCTACAAGTGGTATCCGAGCTCAGGAGGAAGAGATCTCGTAAAAACAGCTCGTTTTTGTCACTTTTTCTGATTTCTACACCATTCTTTTACAAATTAAAAATTTTTACGGTTAAAAATGGCTCAAATTCACATATCTTGTGCGTAATCATGTATTAATGAATCCTGGAAAGTTTCAGCACTAAAATCAACCTAAAAACTGGTTATATTCATCTGCTCGCTTGAATTCGTTCGACAATTGCTGACATCATCTGGGCTTTCGCTTGAGAAATTTGGTGGTGTTTGAAGCGAAACACCGGCTTTAGCTTGAAATTGACGTGTTTCGCTTGAGTATGTACATCGAGTGTGTGAAACAGTCTGCTTAAGGTTGTTAGGTCACAGCTAGTTGGGAAATGAAATCATGTGTTTGTGCCAGTTTGCATTAAAGCATTCATGTTTTGTCGGTTTGTTTTAGTCATCGGTTCAATAAAATCAAGTTTTGAATTAGTTGGATAAGTTCAAGACCAAGCGGCCTAACTCGTCGGTGAGGTCGTTTTAAGAAAAGGAGTGGAGTTAATCGTCAAGGTAAGGAAATCACTCCTATCTCGATGATATGTCTCCATTTTGTGGTTATAAGAAATGTAAATCTAATTGGGTGACGTTTTTGAAATCATGCATGTAAATGAAGTATAGATGTATGAAAAGATTTAGTATGATGTGCGTGAAGGAAACGAAAATAAATTTGAATTTGAAAAGATTGCATCGCATAATATTGATAATAGTAAAACATAGGCTTGATTAAAACTTGGATTGTTCCAAAACGGAACTTTGACTAAACCAAAGTGGTCGAAAATTCTTTTGAATTTAAGAAACATACTTTGGCCTAACAGGTGGAATACTCCCGCCGATATTTCGCTTAACGGTATTCACCCTTCCAGTTACTACATGTTCCAACTCAATCGAAAATTCGAGACTTGACGGGATTTTTGAAAATCAAGGAGCAAGACTAGTCGACAAGGTGCGGGTTTCACCCCTAACTTGACGATTTCGTACCCTAAGTGTGGTTGGTACTCGTCGGGTCAAAATTTAATTTTGACACTTTGACGAGGGTCCACTAGAATTTGAAATGGAAATTCTCTATCAAGGTGAGGATTTCACTCCTAATTTGGTGGCGAATTTCGTGTAAAACGAATAGATGAATTGAGAGTCGTGCACCAAATTGTGGGTTTCACGCCTATTTTGGTGAAGTCGTCTCATTTATGTATTACGAATGGTTTTGAGTTTTAGTATAAACGAGTAAAATGCCTTAGGAAGGCGTATGTTTGAAATATTAAAACAAGTATAAGCACATAAAGCATTTCAAGGTATTAACACATAAGAGGCGTTTCAAGAGATTAGCATATGAATCAAGTATGGTCGAATTTGGTGCTTAACTATAGACTAGGTCAAAAGCATGGCAATTTTCCTAATTCCCTGTAGTTATGGCTATGATACCAATCTGTCACACCCCAACCAATGGCGGAAACATCGGAGTGAGACGAAGAAAGATTGCTCATCACATATAACGCTAATTGTGACAATAGAATTAAAGATAAATTGATTTCATTCATAAATAAATGTTACAATACATAAAAAATACAAGAAAACAATACAAAAACAAATATGAAATTTATACAACGTATTTGACCTAAGACGTCTAAATGTGTATCTAAGCATCAACACTACTTCAGTTTCAAAGCATCGTCATCCTCAACCTGTAACATGTTTAAAATAAAGTTCAATGCAAAAGCAAAGGCGAGTATACAAGTTTTTATACGTAGCATAAAAAAGATAAGTTTCAAACAGTTCCATGTGGCAAGCTCTTGATACAAGATAAACAATAAAATCGGCATGTGTTCGACAAATCAACCCAATGATGAAACGCAATAAGCTCATGACGTAACCTCAAGTTTACGGGTGGTGCGTCAATCCTATAGCGCTATATATGTCAAGGACAGGCTCGTACGAAGTTAATGATAAGTCTAACATAAAACTTATAACCCTAAGTTTAAAGTATCAAGTAATCAAGTAGGCATGCATGTATAAGGAATGTTTGTGCATTTAGGAATAAAGTTTAAGTGTAAGTTTATAGTTTAACATGTTACACCCCAAAAGATGGTAAACGAAAAGAGGGTTCTGTAACAACCGTCAAAAATCCAGGTATCCGTACAATTAATTTATATTGATTAGTGCTTAATGACTGTGCTGAATAACAATTAACTGCTTCCTGATTACTACATCATACATACATGTGCATCACATTTCATGTTGTCACATCATTCTTACATGCAAACTTTATTGGCATACATGATGCATAAAGCACAGTAGCACAGTTAGCGGATAACTCAGAAAAATGCTGACGATGTTCAGTACAGAGACAGACAGTGTTTTGAGACCCAGTATGAGTCAGAAACCAAGTTCTACACTAGTATAGTGTGTAGGGAAGTAAGGACCACAAAACTGCTTCACTAGGTGATAGTTTAAGTGCCGGAAAGTGCCTAAAACCCACATAAAGTGCAGAATTCTGCACATTTCAGCAAAATTCAGCTTTTTAACAAGCTAGTAATGTGCAAAAATATGATAAAATGGTCCTGAATGCTTTCCTAAGTGTCGGGAATTAAAAGTGTCACAAAAAGTTACATAAAGGACACTAAACGGAATAACTTGACACATTAACGAACCGGTATATAACCAAACAACCGGACATTACCTGAAACACCAAAATATTACTAGAAGCATTGTTTTATTATTTCTTGGCTGGTTATGGTCCCCGAACACCCTAACACACTACATAAGGCATCATACTCTTAAACACTAAACTTTATACTTAACTTCCAACTATATTACCTAACTTATCATTCAAACTTACACTAGACCCCCCCCCTCATGATTTACGGTCACCAAGGGGAGTGGCCCACCCCAAATCTCTCTTGATCTCCTAGATTACATATGATTTTGCTTAGATTTGTTGAGATTGTGTTTGTACTATTAGAGACATTAAACCCATTGGATAAAAGGGGTTAGAGTTTATAAAATGGACCATAAGCTCACTTCATCTTCTTCACACCACCACTCTCCTACTCTCTCCCTCCCTCTCGGCCGTGTACCCCCACCACTACCATCATCACTTTTATTTCAATCTCAACCATTCTCAAGTGTACTCAAGGTGTAATGAGCCATATTAGAAGGTTTAGTGGTCTTGGATCTTGAAGGACCTCCATCAATTGCTTTTATCCACCATCTTTGTTACCTTCATCTTCAAGAGTTCATCCCTAGCCTTTGTGCTAGTTGTAAGACTCTCATAATCTTTGTTACTTATAATTTTGATTGGTTAAAAGATGTAGTATGTTGTTAATCACAAGAACATTAAAAGACATGTTCATGAATCTCTAACATAAGCTTAACATATGATGAAATATGGGTGAAACTATGTTGTTTAGTATATGTATGATACTTGTTGTTGTTTACTTGAGATTATGATGTTGATCATCATAAGTAACTTGCTAGATTGTGATTAAACACATGATCTAGCAAGTTAGAGGATGATTATGTGTTAACACAAGAAGATCATCCTCATATATAAGCATGAACTTGAAAATAAGATGATTTCTTGAAAAAGAATAAACAAAGTAAGCTAGTAATCTTATGAATCTAAGATCTATGAGTGGTTTTCCAAAAGAACCAAGTTTAAAATGTGATTTTTAGAAGATCTTGATGCTTACTTAAACCTACACTATTTTTGGTGGTAAAACAAGTGTGGAAACACTAGAGAAACAAGAAGATCCATAAAGAAACGTTTTTGTAAAATATGTTCACAAGTTGTAAACACCTAAAACCCTCAAGAATGAGATCTTTAAAGAAATAAACACACTTTAAAGGGTAACTAAGTCTACTAAACATACTACCAAGTTACTACAAGTTTTTATGAAAACTCAAGTTCATGAGCTTTATGAAGATAGCTTGTCTAGGGTTTGATTGATGATTGTTGTGATGATTTTTGAAAAGAAAATGATATGCTTTAATAGCATGGACACCTCCATTTTTAGGGGAAACTATGGCAAAATTTTCTAAAAATATAAACAATTAAAGAAATATTTTCTAACAAATATTTACTAGTGTATTTTAACTATGGTTTTCAATATAAACTTTGCCATAATTTTTGTAGCAAAAATACAAGTATTGGAGGTTGGTTTTTATAAATAAAAATGGGTGAATATATATTTAATATATAAATATTAAGACACTTGTGTGAATATTTGTATACTTTGTGAAATAGTTATATTATTTTAGGGTAAAATAATATAGAGTAAATTTCTGTTTTCGTCCCTGAGGTTTGTCCATTTTAACTAGTTTCGTCCAAAAATCTAATTTATAACAAATCCAGCCCTAGGGTTTGCATTTCTTAACGTTTTTCATCCCTAAGGTTTGCATTTCTTAACGTTTTTCATCCCTAAGGTTTGTATTTCTTAACGCTTTTCATCCCTAAGAATTAAATGAAAAAGCACCCTTAGGGATGAAAAGCGTTAAGAAATGCAAACTTCAGGGCTGGATTTGTTATAAATTAGATTTTTGGACGAAACTAGTTAAAATGGACAAACCTCAGGGACGAAAACAGAAATTTACTCAATAATATAACTTAACCAAAATACCAAGAAATTTACAATCCAAAATAATACCAAGAATATCAAGGAATAAATATATAAGTTACACACACAATATTGTGGAATCGAAAGCAAGAACGTAACTTACGAAATATTCCGGAAAATACCGTTACAAATATATTTTTGGTAAATATTATTTTGGATACAAGGAATGAAAGTATGATTTTTATTATTATTACAAGTTATATCATACTTTGACAAAAGGGAAAATATTATTTTTGGGAAGTTAAAATATATTTTCTTAGTATATTTAGAAGATATATGATTTTTGGGAAAAATATATATTTTCTGGACAATACATTATTTTTGGGACAAAATAAGTTATTATATATTTTCTAAAGTGGGACTTGAAAATATATTAATTTGGAACTACAAATACAATAATACGAAAACACATGTATGAAATTACCCCATCCTTGGGAAGGAAATACGGAGTTAAATACTTGAGAAGTATTAATACAGAAATATTGCTTAAACAATTATTCCAAAACTAAATATAATTTAAGTTGAAATATTAATTATTTTGACAAATAATTATACAACTTGGAATAACATTAGAAACATAACTCCAAAACATTAATACTAAGCAAAGGCACGACCCGTCCGCCTAATAGACACTAGTACATTGTAGGTAGTCGTGTTTGCTGACGAGATCGGAGTTACTAGTTCTGAAGACTCAATACTGTGAGTTCATGTCCCCCTTTTCTTTAAACTGTTTTGTTTATTTACTTCGGGGGTGAAATACATGTTACAAAAGGATTACATACATGTTACAAAAGGATTACATACAGATACTATTGGTATGGTTAGCCTAGGAAAGAACCATAGATCATGTGATTGGGTAGGCGGATACTTGGGACCATTAATCCTCGTATAAGGACCAAGGGGCATGAGTGATAGATCTATTTGGGTGTAGCGAGCCCACACCCATGAGGACCAGGGTGGCCCATAGGGTGACTATGTCTTCCAGCCGGAAGCGCGGTGCAACTTTGCTAGGTTTGAGTCTTCCTACACTGTCACACATATCAGTGGCCTTGCAAACCATTGGTGATCTTTTCCTTGTTTGCTATCATACCGGGACATTCATAGTTACACTGTTTACAAAGGTTTTATACATACTCACGAACACATGAACTCGCTCAACTTTTGTTTATATTTTTAAATTACATTTATTTCAGGGAACTAAGTGGATCTGGCAGGTGTGTGCATGTTTTCAAGCTGCTTTTAAATAAAAGATGTCATCTGAGGTTGTAGGGTTTAGGAGATGTATCTTACTCCTGGATGAGATACATGGTCCTAAGCTCGGGTTTGGTTAAGTTATGTTGTCGAGTCTTCGTGAACTCATTAAAACATGTTATGGTGTGTAACCTAAATTTGGTGTCGATGTTTCGAACAAATATGTTATGGTATTTTCAAACTTAATTTATTTGGATGAATTTCTTATGGTTTTATCATATAGCATTGTTATGATTGAATGTTATGGTATTAAGAGGTCACACCAATAACCACGCTTCCGCAAAAGGCAGGGTGTGACGGCTTGGTATCAGAGCTTCGATCCTAGCGAACTAGGATTCTTTCTCGAGTCTAGACTACGATCATTAGGGCTCTCACGAAAATGTTTTCACAAACATGTTTTCATTGCATACACAAAATGTCCAGATCCAGGAAACAAATATTTTTACAAATAAAAGACACAAAATACATTTCAAAGAATTCATTTATATTTCAGTCTGAGAGACTGGGGAGTTGGTCTGAGAGACTAGCTGGGTAGTGCAGTCTGAGAGACTGGGGAGTTAGTCTGAGTGACTAGCTGGGTAAGTCAGTCTGAGAGACTGATGCGCGTATGGTGTGTATATAAATTTAAGTATATTTTAAGCCCTTTTTACACGTTAGTCAAGTTTTAAATTTATAAAACACGATATTTCACTAACACCAAACACACATATGGGCAAGTGCACCCATCGTGAGCGTAGTATAGTGTTGGTACGATACCGAGGTCGTCCAAGGACACAAGAGCTTTTAGTACCAGTTTATCCTCAACGTCTAATCAAATCAAAAGTTTGAAAAAGGTTTTAAACTAGAAAAATAAAAACTAACTAAAATGCTGAAAAATAAAATAAAAATAAAAACAGATAGACAAGATGAATCACTTGGCTCCGACTCGTGTATAGTATAACCTTTGATTATTTCCGCACTTTTGCACTTTTTAAGAGATTATCTTAGTTATTGTAGTAGGCCCCTCTTTTGAAGGTGACGTTACCCTCAACCCAGTAGTTTGAGTCAGCAATGATACAATCCTAAAGGGTCGGATTATTGAAAGATAATTAATTAAGTTATTAATGCATATTACGGTAGGCCCCTCTTTTGAAGGTGACGGTACCCTCGGCTAAGTAGTCTGAGTCAGCAGGGATACAGTCCTAAGTAGCAGGGTTAAAGTATTAATAGTAGCTTACATATGAGGGGATCAAAGAGTTTGGACCCCCGCCATCCAATACCGGTGGGTATTGAAGGAGGTCCTACTAAATTTGACCTAGGTCCTTGCAGGATCTATACACTGAACAAGGCAAGACTCTTACCAAACCGTTCCCTTAACCCCCGACCAGGTAGCCAACATACCTCCATATAGACCGTGGAGATATGAATGGTGAAAATCTTTTATTTTATATAGACAGTAAAATAATGCCAAGACACCACGGGCAAACGATAAGGAAGAATCACCTTCAACATAAGAAACTAGTTATTAAAGTCATTAATACATAACCAAGTAAAAAGTGCGAAAAGATTAAAAATAAAAAGTATTACACTAGACACTTGTCTTCACCAAGTGATGTAAGAGACTTAGGCAAACATGGCCTTTGATTGTCAAGAACCCTTACGATCAATCTTGGATCCCGAGACGACTCACACACTCTATTATGGACAATGGATGATGGTGGTGGATGATGGTGTTGTGATGGTGGTGGGTGGTGGGTGAAGTGTGAGAGAGGTGGTGTGCCAAGGGATGGTTTGCAAATGAGCCAAGCACCCCTATTTATAGCCTGAACAGCAGCTCGGGCACGGCCCCGTGTCCACTGGGCACGGCCCCGTGTCCATCATCTTCTCTTCCTTCATTAATTGCAGTTTGTCTGCATTAGTTGACCACGCCCCCGTGTCCGCTGGGCACGCCCCCGTATGCAGAAGCATATCTGTACTATTAAGATTTCCTGGATTCTGTGAATCTTATAGTTGACCACGACCCCGTGTCCGCTTAGCACGGCCCCGTGGTGGGCGATAGAAGCTTCTATAACTTTGTCTTTTATGCTGGCACTTGGGCACGCCCCCGTGTTCACTGAGCACGGGGCGTGTTCAGTCTTCTGTCTTCTTGATTTTGCTTGGGACGATGCTGTCGGGGGGTCGGGCATGCCACGTTTGTTCCTTTTCTTGTATTTATGTTAGATTTAGCTGCCTTTTTGCTTCTTTTGTTAATCCTGAAAATACAAAAGGAAGACAAAAGCACACTTTTTCCAACATTAGTACTAAAAAAGGGTTAGTTTTATGCCACAATTGATGAAATTTATATGTTGCATTTTGTGCACATCAAATACCCCACACTTGAATCTTTGCTTGTCCTCAAGCAAAACTCTTTATAATGTGGCTTTACACTCCCAAATGGAATGGGTAGAAGAGAAGGTTTTTGGGCTTGTCATAGAGTGTCGGGATTTCCAAGATTCTTTATCAAGTTTTATTTATTTACAATCCTATTCGTCATGATTTATTTAAAACATTACATAAGATAAATTACTTATTAGGGCGTAACATGCCTTTTTTTTTAAATTTCATTTATATACAAGTTCACATACCTCACGGAGATCACTCAACACTCGGCCGAAAATGTATTTTAGTGAATCACTCGAGAGCGGCATGGAACTTATTCCTACCATAGGCTTGCCAAGCAATCAATTCTCCTCCTTTTTAACTATACACCTTTGTAAATATCAAGTGGACTTTTGGGTGAAGGGTTAGGCTAGGGTTAAAGGTAGGTGGTTGGGTTAATGGTTAGTAGAAAAGGGCGAAAAGCGTAAAAAAACATCGGTTTTCGTAAGACTTTTTTATTTTTGCAATTTTTATTTTGATGAAGCTATTATTCAAACAAAGTTATTTTTGATGAACTTGCTTGTTTATTTCTTTTGCTTCATCAACATATATATATATATATATATATTGAAAAGTCATACGAAAAACCGAGCTTGTTACTAAAACAAAGGGTTAAAAATAAAAAAGGTTTTGGTGGGTGAAAGGGTGTTTGTTTTTGGGTTAAGAAATGAAAAGGTTTAGGCTCAAAGGGGTTAACTAGGGGGATTTTGGGTAGGTGGTAAAAAAAAGAAAATAATGGTGTAGAAATGAAAAAGGGTTAGTCCTAATGCCTCCATCATTTACTTACTCGGGTTTCAGTTTGTAAGGACCGGAATGTATCGTCGTGGCAAGTTCTAGAGTCGTAAGAACCAAGCGGCTATTCACACAAGAAACGAAAAATGAGCATTTAGTTTAAAGATATGTATGCTCAATAAAGGCTCAAAACTCACTTTTGTGGGAATGGGTTTTTATGTGATCAAGTATATATAATCAAATTTTAATTAAGCTTGTCATGCCGTTTCATAATTTTCTTATGCTGGTTCTTTTTATCACGACGCTATCGGTTGTAAATTTGTAAAAATTTAACCTTTATAGAATTTGAAATTCCCAAGTTAAACCTAGACAAGTAAGAAAAATGAAAAAATTTGGGGTGATTAGCGGTTCCAATAGAGTTTTGTGTAAGGCTTGTAATTAGGACTTGCAAGATTCAAGATTTTAGCATCCCCCCCACACTTAAATTACACATTGTCCTCAATGTGTCCCAAAAATAAGTTTTTAGGTTGATTGAATGTGTAAAAAGGTGTGAAAAAGCAAAATTTATGTTACTGGGCGTCTGGACACGGCCCCGTGGTGTCCGGGCACGACCCCGTGTTCAGATGGCCAGTAACATAATATGTAAAAAGAAACAGAAGCCTGGACAAGGGGGCGTGTTGGGTGAACACGGCCCGTGTCCAGTTACCTGAACTGGGCATTTTCTGCAGATTGTGCAGCACGGGGCCGTGTTGGGCGGGCACGGCCCATGCTGAACTTGCTGTAATGAAGAAAATTTTGTCGGATGGCCCTGTTTTCGTGCATGGGGTGCTGGTTCAAGTTTCCCTTGTTATCCTTCACCATCCGAGTGTGTTTTATCCATTTCAACATCATCCAAACACCAAATTAACTAAAACCATCATTCATTAAGTCATAGAGAGAATTACATAATAATCCTAAAAAGTTAAAACTCTAGATAAATAGGTCAAAGAAGCACAAGAAATCTAAATCAAGAAGTTCTAGCCTAAAATTATTTTATTAGCAAAATTTCCAAAGAGATAATTCTCTTGGTTGGATGCGGCTTTGAAGAACTTCCTTTTCCGGGCATGGGTTCCTCACACGTCGGCGAGCCATTCCTCTATCTTCCGTGGGAGGAGAAAGATGGGCTCATTGGCATTGGTTTGAGGAGGTGCAACCTCCACCGGTACTTCTTGTAGATCTTCAAGAGGAGGCTCCGCTGGAAAGTCATCCCACCCAGTAGGATTGTTGATTCCAAGTGCTAGGTTCCAATCCTCTTGAGGGAGGATTGGTTCCATGGGAGGTGTTACAAGAATGTTTAACCTCTGGTGCAAGAGATTAATTTCTTGAAAACTATTTTCCAACCCCACCGTAAGATAGTTTATACGGTCTATTAGGACCTCCTCTACTGAAGTCATCTCGTCAAGAGCTTCACGTAATGCCATTACGTAGCGTACGAGAGTTGCTTCAATTGATGACCTTCTTTCCCTTCGACTGTTTCTGGAGTGCGCAGAAGAGGTTCCACTGTTTTGACTAGACATGCTACGAAAACACACCAAAAATAATTCATTTTAATGGAACAGTATCTCCGGACACGGCCCCGTGCTCAATGAGCACGGCCCCGTGTTCAACTTCCTGCAGATTTTTGGAACAAGGAATCTTGGAGTTTCAAATTATTTTACCAACTTATGAAGCATTTTTGAGCAGAAATAACTTAAAACAATGTTGTACAACTTATTTTTAACAAGATTCCTTGAACAAAAACTCAACAAACATCATAACAAAGCTTGGAATCATGGTGATGTCAAGCTTCAATGGAGGTGTTGAAGCAAGAAAGATGAAGAAGAAGGCAATGGATAAAAGAGGAAAGGACAAGATGGTTGTTAGAACCTTCTTTTAGAAAATACCTAGGATGGTAGGTGAGAAGATCCTTTCAAATCTCTGTCCCTGGATGGTCCAAATGCGCAGGATTCTTGGCTGCATTTATAGAAAACGACAGCATGCTGGACACGGCCCCGTGTGCAGGCAAGATCCTGACACATTTTGTCCGCATTCTGACAAAAAGTCAGAAAGGAATCTTTTGGTGGACACGGGGGCGTGTTGACCTGGGCACGGCCCCGTGTCGAAAGGCTGTTTTATGAAGTTTGTCTATTTTTAAGGAACTTATCCGGATCGGGTGGTTCATTACTGGATGGAACAACCCCAAAGTGCCTAAGATACCTTAATTACTCAAGATTAAGACGAGAACGCAAGAGGTTATCGGTGATGGTGATTCATATGCTAAATGTAGGTGGACAAGTCCAACCCTTTCCCGGGCTCTCGTTAAAGAAGGTGTATGCCGAATCGCTCAGGTCTATGTATGCATCGAACGAAGTCGATGGAGAGTCCTTCACGGCACAATCGACACAGGGACGACTATCGCTCAAGTCCTTACTAGAGTTAGAGGTAACATCGGGAACAACGAAGTTGTTTTTATTTGAATGCGATCCCAACAATTCTTCTTGGTTATCGTCTTGAGAAAATTTATTGAAATCCATCCTAAGTTATTTTAACCAAGTAAGAATTAGATCTTCCAATTGAAATAGTTCATCAAGAAGCATTTCTCCTAGAAGATCCGGTTGAGAGCATTCGAGGGAGAGATAGGGATTATTTTTACTTTCGCCCCTCTTAAGGCTACGGGAAAACGATGGGTCTATATAGTGGGGCTTATAATTTAGAAAATAACATTCTAATTCTTTATGGGAACCACCACATATTTGACACCACGTACCATAAGAGTGCCGAAAGTAAAAAATATCAGTCTCACTCATGTTTGTGTCAGAAATTACCAACCTTCGGGATCTTACGGTTCTGTTTTCAGTAACAGAAACTTGGGCACGGGGCATGTTGAGTGGGCACGGCCCGTGTTCAGCTTACTGTCTGACTTAAAACAGGATTGCCAGTTCCAAGGATTGGGCACGGGGCGTGTTCAGCGGGCACGACCCGTGCTGAGTTCTGCAGAAGCTGAAAAATTAAGAAAATCCTAAAAAAACAGAAAAATTAGAAAAAAAACGATTAGGCCGTTGATTCCTAACTTTCTTAAAATCCTTGTGTCCCCGGAAACGGCGCCAAAAACTTGATGCGCGTGTGGTGTGTATATAAATTTAAGTATATTTTAAGCCCTTTTTACACGTTAGTCAAGTTTTAAATTTATAAAACACGATATTTCACTAACACCAAACACACATATGGGCAAGTGCACCCATCGTGAGCGTAGT
Source organism: Helianthus tuberosus (assembly GCA_030545235.1). Lineage (NCBI taxonomy): Eukaryota > Viridiplantae > Streptophyta > Magnoliopsida > Asterales > Asteraceae > Helianthus > Helianthus tuberosus. The sequence continues at coordinate 32,528,819 of CM060436.1, forward strand.
ATAGTGTTGGTAAGATACCGAGGTCGTCCAAGGACACAAGAGCTTTTAGTAACGGTTTATCCTCAACGTCTAATCAAATCAAAAGTTAGAAAAAGGTTTTAAACTATAAAAATAAAAACTAACTAAAATGCTGAAAAATAAAATAAAAATAAAAACAGATAGACAAGATGAATCACTTGGCTCCGACTCGTGTATGGTATAACCTTTGATTATTTCCGCACTTTTGCACTTTTTAAGAGATTATCTTAGTTATTGTAGTAGGCCCCTCTTTTAAAGGTGACGTTACCCTCAACCCAGTAGTTTGAGTCAGCAAGGATACAATCCTAAAGGGTCGGATTATTGAAAGATAATTAATTAAGTTATTAATGCATATTACGGTAGGCCCCTCTTTTGAAGGTGACGTTACCCTCGGCTAAGTAGTCTGAGTCAGCAGGGATACAGTCCTAAGTAGCAGGGTTAAAGTATTAATAGTAGCTTACATATGAGGGGATCAAAGAGTTTGGACCCCCGCCATCCAATACCGGTGGGTATTGAAGGAGGTCCTACTAAATTTGACCCAGGTCCTTGCAGGATCTATACACTGAACAAGGCAAGACTCTTACCAAACCGTTCCCTTAACCCCCGACCAGGTAGCCAACATACCTCCATATAGACCGTGGAGATATGAATAGTGAAAATCTTTTATTTTATATAGACAGTAAAATAATGCCAAGACACCACAGACAAACGATAAGGAAGAATCACCTTAAACATAAGAAACTAGCTATTAAAGTCATTAATACATAACCAAGTAAAAAGTGCGAAAGGATTAAAAATAAAAAGTATTACACTAGACACTTGTCTTCACCAAGTGATGTAAGAGACTTAGGCAAACATGGCCTTTGATTGTCAAGAACTTTTACGATCAATCTTGGATCCCGAGACGACTCACACACTCTATGATGGACAATGGATGATGGTGGTGGATGATGGTGTTGTGATGGTGGTGGGTGGTGGGTGAAGTGTGAGAGAGGTGGTGTGCCAAGGGATGGTTTGCAAATGAGCCAAGCACCCCTATTTATAGCCTGAACAGCAGCTCGGGCACAGCCCCGTGTCCACTGGGCACGGCCCCGTGTCCATCATCTTCTCTTCCTTCATTAATTGCAGTTTGTCTGCATTAGTTGACTACGCCCCCGTGTCCGCCGGGAACGCCCCCGTGTGCAGAAGCATATCTGTACTATCAAGATTTGCCTGGATTCTGCGAATCTTATAGTTGACCACGGCCCCGTGTCCGCTGAGCACGACCCCGTGGTGGGCGATAGAAGCTTCTATGGCTTTGTCTTTTATGCTGGCACTTGGGCACGCCCCCGTGTTCATTGAGCACGGGGCGTGTTCAGTCTTCTGTCTTCTTGATTTTGCTTGGGACGATTCTGTCGGGGGGTCGGGCATGCCACGTTTGTTCCTTTTCTTGTATTTATGTTAGATTTAGCTGCCTTTTTGCTTCTTTTATTAATTTGAGCTTATTTAATCCTGAAAATACAAAAGGAAGACAAAAGCACACTTTTTCCAACATTAGTACTAAAAAGGTTTAGTTTTATGCCACAATTGATGAAATTTATATGTTGCATTTTGTGCAAATCCGAGACTAACTGGGTAGTTCAGTCTGAGAGACTGGGTAGTCTGAGAGACTAGTAGGGGTAGTCTGAGAGACTGGGAGGTTTAGCCTGAGACACTGGGTAGTTCAGTTTGAGAAACTGGGAGGTCTATTCTGAGAGACTAAGTAGTTCAGTCTGAGAGGCTGGGAGGGATAGTCTTGGGAAGACTAGGATGCATACATGCTTACATTGTTACTGCTTACATGCTTATTTGATGATTGTTGATATATGTGCATACTTGTGATTGATTTGTTACAGACATCATGTCCTCCTCTGAGAGTGGAGTATCTGATACAGTAGACCCTATGGCCATAGTTTCTGATGATGAGATCATCCCAGGGGATAAGGGTTTTACATCTGACACTACGAGTAGCGATGATGATGATTTCCAGCCGTTTGCTTTACCAGATTTTGGAGATGATATACCGCTAGCTGATGGTCTTCCTGGCGAGGATCTACTTCTTTTTCAGATCCCTGCTCTTTTTCCTCTTGTTGCATTTCCTCTTGAGGATCTGCCTCTTGACGCTATGTCTGACGACGACATCGATCTTTTTATTGAGGGTTCCCCAGAGGGTGCCCAGGATGATGAAGCCCCAGTCGATGATGTCATTGCTGTTCCACTTATTGAGATTCCTGTCGTGGAGATTTCTTCTGATCATTCTGGTCCTGATTCGTTTGAGTCTGTGTCATCTACTACATTGCACGCACTGGGATTACAGCGTTATCCCACCGATACTGATTCTGACACAGCTATGTCCGTTGCACCTGATATTCCACACGGTGTTGATCATGATTTTGAGTTTGATGATGAGTTTGATCCAGTCTTTCCACACGACTTCGACCCTGAGCATGAGATTGAGTTTGTCCCTGATGATCAGCCTTTTGAGGCACCTGTCGTTCCTGACGATCAGCTCTTTGATATACCCGCTGATCTTGAGCTTACACCAGCTGACCCTGAGCCTTTGATTGCACCCGAGCCCATGCGTGCTCATGATCCTCTACCGGAGCATGACCCTGTTGACATTCCAGTTGTTGCACCACCTTTGCCTGACCCTCTACCTGCACCCGCAGACCATGTTCCTTTTCCTGACCATGTAGATCCCCGTTATGCATTCACCCACAATGGGTGGATAGAGGACGACGATGACCTGCCTCCTTTTGTTAGACCTGTTACTCCCCCACCTGCACCTACACATGTACCAGTTGACATTGCCCCATTTCACCCACATGTGTCTGACATTCACCGCACAGATCTACCGGTCACGTTCCTACAGGATATCCCTCCTCCCAGTCCAGGGGAAGGTCCATCGAGTTAGCAGCCCGGTCACATACCACCTGTGTCAGCAGCCTTTCCTTTCATGCCACCGTTTGCACCTGCTACACATACTACACCTTCTGCTTCTACACCATCGGGCGAGCCACTGATTTGGTTTCCGCCCAACATGATGCATGTTTCTGATCCATATCATCCCTTCCATTACACTGGATATACGAGAGATGATCTGCTTTTGTCCTTACAGCTCCAGCAGGAGATGTTGTGTCGCAGAGTCATGGATCTTGAGAGGATTCCGCGTCCTCCACCTTACACTTGTCAGTCACCATTCGCGACACCACCCGCTCCTCTCCTGCCATACCTAGACTTTGATGTTTGTTTCCTTACTATGGAGCAGCAGGTTAGCTACCTGTTGCGTATCGTTCATGCCCTCGAGGAGGAGCTAGCGCGTCTGCACAGTTTGCTATTCGTTCCTCCACCTCCTCCTCCTCCACCATCAGCATAACAGTTTTTGGTTTTATGCAGGTAGCATACTTTTGGTGAGAGTGCAGCTATTGAGCCCAGATTGCACAGCTTTTTGAATACCACATTTCTTTTGACTTTTGATTGTTGTAGTTTGATGGATAGTTTGGACAAGGGTGATGTGACCCTGTAGTCCTTTTTGTGGTGATATGATACATTTGACGAACTTGTAAAACTGTATGTGTGGTCATTTGATATATGAAAGCTCAATCGCAACATTCTCATTATATACGTTGTTGGATTACTTGTTTGTGTTATGACATGGGATGTTATGTGTTTACTTGTGTTGACGAATGTTATTACATACGCGTACTACATACTTATATGCATAAGACCTGACCTATACGATCTTCTTATAGAAGATGCCTCCACGAAGGGAAACTCGATTGCCCACTATTGAGGCCGAGTTACAAGAACGGATTTCACGAGCGATAGCAGAGCACGAGGCCTCACGCGCTGAAACTAGCGGGGGTACCTCGAGAAACAACCCACCTCATGGTAATGTTTAAGTTGCTTGAGACACATGACGTTACATTTGGATATTCCATGTGCTGTTGCTAATGCTTTCTATGAATGACGTTACTTGTACAGGCTGTACCTATAAGCAGTTCTTAGACTGTAAACCGCTGAATTTCGATGGCACCGGGGGTGCTGTGGCTTTTGTTCGATGGACGAAGAAGACCGATTCTGTGATAAGAATGAGCAAATGCGCACCAGAACACCAAGTCACCTACATCTCCGGATTGTTCTTAGATGGAGCGCTTTCATGGTGGAATCTCCAAGTCCAGACTCTGGGAGAGGCAGCAGCATACGCTTTGACTTGGAATGAAATGAAGGAACTCATGCGTAAAAAGTATTGCTCTAGGGCCGAAATTCAAAAATTGGAAACAGAGTTTTGGAACCTCAAGATGGATGGCCCCAAAATTGCGGAGTATGTGCAGAGATTTCATGATCTATCTCACGTGGTACCATACATGGTTAGTCCAGAATTCAAGCGCGTTGAGCGTTTCATTTGGGGGTTGGCACCTCAGATTATGAGTATAGTGACGACGTCAAAACCTGCTACGATCACCGAGGCTATCGACCTGAGTGTAGCACTAACTGAAGAAGTAATCAGGTTAAACAAGTTTTCGATCTCTGACCAGAAGAAGAAAGAAACTCACATTGAGTCATCCGGTGAGAACAAAAGGAAGTTCTCAAACTTCAAGAAAGGTACCAGCAGTGCTAACAAGAAGGAAGAGGCAAACGCACCAGCCAGGGCCAAAACTGGTGCTGAAAACAAAGGAAAAGGGTACATGGGCACCTTGCCCAAATGCGATGCGTGTCAGTTGCATCACAATGGACGGTGCTGAGCTGGTAGATGCGAGTCTTGTGGAAGAGTTGGTCACTCGAAGGAAACATGTTGGGTTGGTACTGGGCGTGGTAACAATGGTCAGAGAGGTTATGGCAACAACAACTGTGGTGGAAATGGATACGGAAACCGCCCTCAAGGAGGAAATGGCGGTAATGGAAATCGTGGTAATTATGGGAATCAAGCTGGTAATGGAAACCGTGGAGCGAATAATAATCAAGGTGGTAATGGGAACGGTAATGGTTGAGGACCAGGTTGTTTTAACTGTTGAGACGTGGGGCATTTCAAGAGAGAGTGCCCAAAGCTCAATCAAGCACAAGGAAGAGTTTTCAATCAACATCGGTGCGAGGGAAGCTCGCCAATATCCAAATGTGGTCACTGGTACGTTCCCTATCAACCAACGCTTTGCATCTGTACTGTTTGATACCGGTGCCGATTATAGTTTTGTATCGCTAGAATTTAAGAATATACTTGGGTTGGTAGCTAGTAAGCTAGACATTCCGTATTCAATAGAACTAGCTAATGGAAAGCTAGTAGAAGCAAATGAAGTTATTAGGGGTTGCGTAATAGAGCTTGGAGAGCACGAGTTTACACTGGATCTGCTGCCAGTCGAGTTGGGAAGCTTCGATGTGGTAGTGGGGATGGATTGGTTGTCAAGCAACCGAGCAGAGATTGTATGTCATGAGAAGGTCATTCGCATTCCGATGGAAAATGGAGAAACAATTGTGGTACATGGAGAGAAGCACAATACTCCCCTAAGGATCATCAGTTGTTTGAAGGCTCGAAAGTGTTTGCAGAAAGGATGTGTTGCCTTCTTGGCACACATTGTGGACAAAGAAGCCGCTGAGCCAAAGCTAGAAGACATTCCAGTCGTGAAGGAATATCCTGAAGTCTTCCCCGAAGACTTGCCAGGATTGCCGCCGCAAAGACAAGTCGAGTTTCACATTGACTTAGTTCCAGGTGTTGCGCCTGTAGCTAAGGCACCTTATCAACTTGCACCTTCAGAAATGCAAGAGCTGTCAACACAACTTCAAGAACTTTTAGACAAGGAGTTTATCAGGCCAAGCTTCTCGCCTTGGGGAGCTCCAGTTTTGTTCGTTAAGAAGAAAGATGGTAGTTTCCGCATGTGTATCGACTACCGGGAGCTAAAAAAATTGACCATTAAGAATCGGTATCCTTTGCCAAGGATTGATGACCTGTTCGATCAACTACAAGGTTTAAGTTTTTACTCCAAGATCGATCTTCAATCGGGTTATCACTAGTTGAGGATTCAAGAGGAGAGTATTCCAAAGACGGCCTTTAGGACTCGATATGGACACTACGGGTTCCTGGTTATGCCGTTTGGGTTGACAAACGCACCAGCAGTTTTCATGGATTTGATGAATAGAGTTTGTAAGTCGTACCTCGATAAGTTTGTGATCGTGTTCATTGACGATATTTTAATCTACTCGAAGACGAAGAAAGAACATGAGCAACATCTAAGAGCTATCTTAGAGCTGCTCAAGAAAGAGAAGTTGTACGCGAAGTTCTCGAAGTGCGAGTTCTGGTTGCGCGAGGTTCAGTTCCTTGGTCACGTGGTTAACGGAGATGGAATCCATGTGGATCCCACAAAGATCGAGGCGATCAAGAATTGGGAGACTCCGAAGACGCCAACCGAGATCCGTCAATTCCTAGGCTTGGCTGGGTATTATCGCAGATTTATTGAGGATTTCTCGAAAATCGCTCAACCTTTGACCTCCCTTACTCAGAAAGACAAGAAGTATGAATGGGGAGACAAGCAAGAAGAAGCATTTTAGTTGTTGAAAAACAAGCTTTGCGATGCACCGATCTTATCCCTACCCGAAGGCACTGACGACTTCGTGGTATATTGCGACGCCTCGCGTCAAGGTTTAGGCTGCGTGCTGATGCAGCGACAGAAGGTTATAGCTTATGCTTCGCGCCAGTTGAAGATTCACGAGAAAAATTACACCACGCATGATTTGGAATTAGCCGTAGTGGTGTTTGCATTAAAGATCTGGCGACATTACTTGTATGGCACGCGATGCACAATCTTTACTGATCACAAAAGCATACAACATATATTCGATCAGAAAGAGCTTAACATGAGACAGAGACGATGGGTTGAGTTGTTGAACAACTATGATTGTGAAATCAAGTATCACCCAGGGAAGGCGAATGTGGTCGCCGATGCCTTGAGTCAGAAAGAAAGAATCAAGCCCATAAGGGTTAGAGCTTTGGAAATGATTATTCAAACGGACCTCACATTGCGCATTCGTGCTGCACAGAGAGAAGCTCTTAAGGAAGAGAATCTTGAGAACGAATATCTCCGTGGGATGGAGAAGCAGCTAGTACCCAATGATGAAGGAACGTTGTGCTTCATGAAACGAATTTGGGTTCCTCTCTTCGGTGGTCTACGAGACGTTATTTTTGATGAAGCTCACAAGTCACGGAACTCGATCCATCCAGGATCGGATAAAATGTACCATGATTTAAAGGATTTTTATTGGTGGCCGAGATTGAAAGGCGATGTTTCAATGTATGTTGGCAAATGTTTGACTTGTGCCAAAGTAAATGCCGAATATCAGAAGCCTTCAGGTCTTCTGCAACAACCTGAAATACCCATGTGGAAATGGGAGCAGATTTCAATGGACTTTATAACGAAATTACCAAGGACACCCAGAGGTCATGATACGATTTGGGTAATCGTGGACCGTCTGACCAAATCTGCACACTTTTTGCCAATCAAGGAGAAAGACAATACTAGTAAGCTTGTTGAGCTGTACCTCAGAGAGATTGTCGCATGTCATGGAGTGCCTCTCTCGATTATCTCTGACAGAGATGGAAGATTCGTGTCAAGGATTTGGCAGTCCTTCCAAGAAGCCTTTGGTTCTCAGTTGAATCTGAGTACTGCATTCCATCCGCAGACTGATGGCCAGAGCGAGCGAACGATTCAAACGTTGGAAGATATGTTACGAGCTTGCGTAATGGATTTGGGTGGTAGTTGGGACACTCACTTACCCTTGGTAGAATTCTCGTACAACAACAGCTACCATGCGAGTATCCAAGCTGCACCATTTGAGGCTCTCTATGGACGCAAGTGTCGATCACCGTTATGCTGGGCAGACGCGGGTGATAGACAGCTTGTTGGTCCTGAATTGGTTCAAGAGACGACTGATAAGATTACACAGATCCGAGAGCGCATTAAGGCGGCTCGTGATCATCAAAAGAGCTATGCGGACCGAAGAAGGAAACCGTTGGAGTTTGCAGTAGGAGATATGGTTTTGTTAAAGGTTTCACCCTGGAAGGGTGTAGCACGCTTTGGGAAGCGTGGGAAGTTGAACCCAAGATACATTAGACCATTTAAAATCCTAGAGAGGATTGGCCTTGTAGCTTACAAGTTGGATCTACCCACAGAACTGAATGGAGTTCATGATACATTTCATGTATCTAACCTGAAAAAGAGTCCAACTCAAGAAACAGTTGTCATTCCTGCCGACGAAGTCCACATTGACGACACGCTCCACTTTACTGAAGAACCTGTTGAGGTTACTGATTGGAAGGTTAACAAGACACGCATGAGTAGTGTTAAACTCGTCAAGGTTCGTTGGAACGTGCGACACGGCCCAGAGTTCACTTGGGAGCGTGAGGATCGCATGAAAGCAAAATACCCACATTTTTTCCTCAAAACCCCTGCATCTAGTAGCAGAACTAAAATTTCGGGACGAAATTTTCTTAACAGGGGGAGAATGTGACAACCGTAAAAAATCCAGGTATCCGTACAATTAATTTATATTGATTAGTGCTTAATGACTGTGCTGAATAACAATTAACTACTTCCTGATTACTACATCATACATACATGTGCATCACATTTCATGTTGTCACATCATTCTTACATACAAACTTTATTGACATACATGATGCACAAAGCACAGTAGCACAGTTAGCGGATAACTCAGAAAAATGCTGACGAAGTTCAGTACATAGACAGACAGTGTTTTGAGACCCAGTATGAGTCAGAAACCAAGTTCTACACTAGTATAGTGTGTAGGGAAGTAATGACCACAAAACTGCTTCACTAGGTGATAGTTTAAGTGCCAGAAAGTGCCTAAAACCCACATAAAGTGCAGAATTCTGCATATTTCAGCAAAATTCAGCCTTTTAACAAGCTAGTAATGTGCAAAAATATGACAAAATGGTCCTGAATGCTTTCCTAAGTGTCGGGAATTAAAAGTGTCACAAAAAGTTACATAAAGGACACTAAACGGAATAACTTGACACTTTAACGAACCGGTATCTAACCAAACAACCGGACATTACCCGAAACACCAAAATATTACTAGAAGCATTGTTTTATTATTTCTTGGATGGTTATGGTCCCCGAACACTCTAACACACTACATAAGGCATCATACTCTTAATCACTAAACTTTATACTTAACTTCCAACTATATTACCTAACTTATCATTCAAACTTACACTAGACCCCCCCCCCCCTCATGATTTACGGTCACCAAGGGGAGTGGCCCACCCCAAATCTCTCTTGATCTCCAAGATTACATATGATATTGCTTAGATTTGTTGAGATTGTGTTTGTACTATTAGAGACATTAAATCCATTGGATAAAAGGGATTAGAGTTTATAAAATGGACCATAAGCTCACTTCATCTTCTTCACACCACCACTCTCCTACTCTCTCCCCCCCTCTCGGCCGTGTACCCCCACCACCACCATCATCACTTTCATTTCAATCTCAACCATTCTCAAGTGTACTCAAGGTGTAAGGAGCCATATTAGAAGGTTTGGTGGTCTTGGATCTTGAAGGACCTCCATCAATTGCTTTTATCCACCATCTTTGTTACCTTTATCTTCAAGAGTTCATCCCTAGCCTTTGTGCTAGTTGTAAGACTCTCATAATCTTTGTTACTTCTAATTTTGATTGGTTAAAAGATGTAGTATGTTGCTAATCACAAGAACATTAAAAGACATGTTCATGAATCTCTAACATAAGCTTAACATATGATGAAATATGGGTGAAACTATGTTGTTTAGTATATGTATGATACTTGTTGTTAGATTGTGATTAAACACATGATCTAGCAAGTTAGCGGATGATTATGTGTTAACACAAGAAGATCATCCTCATATATAAGCATGAACTTGAAAATAAGATGATTTCTTGAAAAATAATAAACAAAGTAAGCTAGTAATCTTATGAATCTAAGATCTATGAGTGGTTTTCCAAAAGAACCAAGTTTAAAATGTGATTTTTAGAAGATCTTGATGCTTACTTAAACCTACACTATTTTGGGTGGTAAAACAACTGTGGAAACACTAGAGAAACAAGAAGATCCATAAAGAAACGTTTTTGTAAAATATGTTCACAAGTTGTAAACACCTAAAACCCTCAAGAATGAGATCTTTAAAGAAATAAACACACTTTAAAGGGTAACTAAGTCTACTAAACATACTACCAAGTTACTACAAGTTTTTATGAAAACTCAAGTTCATGATCTTTATGAAGATAGCTTGTCTAGGGTTTGATTGATGATTGTTGTGATGATTTTTTGAAAAGAAAATGATATGCTTTAATAGCATGGACACCTCCATTTTTAGGGGAAACTATGGCAAAATTTTCTAAAACTATAAACACTTAAAGAAATATTTTCTAACAAATATTTACTAGTGTATTTTAACTATGGTTTTCAATATAAACTTTGTCATAATTTTTGTAGCAAAAATACAAGTATTGGAGGTTGGTTTTTATAAATAAAAATGGGTGAATATATATTTAATATATAAATATTAAGACACTTGTGTGAATATTTGTATACTTTGTGAAATAGTTATATTATTTTAGGGTAAAATAATATAACTTAACCAAAATACCAAGAAATTTACAATCCAAAATAATACCAAGAATATCAAGGAATAAATATATAAGTTACACACACAATATTGTGGAATCGAACGAAAGAACGTAACTTACGAAATATTCCGGAAAATACCGTTACAAATATATTTTTGGTAAATATTATTTTGGATACAAGGAATGAAAGTATGATTTTTATTATTATTACAAGTTATATCATACTTTGACAAAAGGGAAAATATTATTTTTGGGAAGTTAAAATATATTTTCTTAGTATATTTAGAAGATATATGATTTTTGGGAAAAATATGTATTTTCTGGACAATACATTATTTTTGGGACAAAATAAGTTATTATATATATTTTCTAAAGTGGGACTTGAAAATATATTAATTTGGAACTACAAATACAATAATACGAAAACACATGTATGAGATTACCCCATCCTTGGGAAGGAAATACGGAGTTAAATACTTGAGAAGTATTAATACAGAAATATTTCTTAAACAATTATTCCAAAACTAAATATAATTTAAGTTGAAATATTAATTATTTTGACAAATAATTATACAACTTGGAATAACATTAGAAACGTAACTCCAAAACATTAATACTAAGCAAAGGCACGACCCGTCCGCCTAATAGACACTAGTAAATTGTAGGTAGTCGTGTTTGCTGTCACACCCCCAAAATCCACACGCGGAGTATCACCGCTTGGAGGTGTGACTGACCAGGATCAAGCCACCAATCATATTGAACATGTAATTAATATATAAAAGTAAATGCCATTCAACCACCAATATGAAAGGTGTTCAAAATAGACGTAGGTTATCACTGTTTAGCGGAAGCGTAAGAATAAACCCAACAAAATAAAGTATGAAATGCCATAAAGTGTTTAACAAAACAATCACGATCCAAGCCCACAACGACCAGCTCCTCCCTGTGCAAGCTCCATATATCTAACGACCTGCAAGGCATGTAACAGAGGATCAACAACTAGTTGAGCGAGTTCACAGATAACAGTTCAGTAATAGTATAGCGTGAGTAGTAGTATGTTCGTTCGTTACGTCATGTATCGTATTAGTTTCCATCGCGGCCTCCCAGGCAGGTATGCGAAGATATTAGGGGATGTTTTTCCCAAGTATTCTAGACTAGGTTTATTTGTATCGCGGCCTCCCAGGCAGGTGTGCGAAGATTTGTAAATTTAGTTCGCGGCCTTCCTATGGCAGGTGTGCGAAGTCAGTCATAATATCGCGGCCAACCCTTGGCAGGTGTGCGAAGATCAGTTCAATAAGTGTTACTAGTCTAGTCGTATCTTATCGTTAGGTTCTACCGTCTGAGTATACACAATAATTCATCAAATCCCATTCCCACCCGGGAACCCCATGCCTTGGCTGTATGAACTCACCTTGGTTTGCTCGGTATGCTAAATATGTGCTCGCAAGTAAATCAATCACGTCCTAGAGTATGCACGTATAGAATAATCAGTTTGTATCCAAGTTGTCCATGTATGTGTATAATCACAGTAGTACTAAACATGTATACAAGTCGTGCGTATCACTTAACAGCAGTTAATCTATCCAGTTAACTTCTAACATAATTAAATCAGGTTACTGTGCAGTTTACTCTTTAGGCGAAACACAGATTGGCGAATCATATACTGGCGAAACACATGTTGACGAAACACATTCTGTTTCGTCAACAACCCTTGGCGAAACACCCCATCAGTTTCGTCAACTACACTTGGCGAAACACATTCCATTTCGTCAATTTGTGATTCGTCACAAGCATCAGTTACGTCGAGATCAGTTACGTCAAAGACGTACAACAGTTACAATTTCATCACAGAAAACCCTAATCATTACTAACAGCCATCTTTTTACATGCTTACATCGAACCACACAAACAATACATATATATATCTAATTAATCATCACATGGCTACTGTCATATCTCATGCAAGAATAAACCTAATAGTCAAAATATTAACCCACATGACAACCCACATGTCCCTGACAACCCCTATGATTCTTATTTTAGTTGACAGCACAAGCATCACATCAATAATCAAAAGAAAATTTACATAAAGTGGCCGACAATTTTATTCAGACCATTTGCTCATCATCATCCACATCATTATTCAATATTAGCAAATTAACATAATCATTTACTGCAAGAATATCATGGAACCATATCATTCATAATCATCACATGTTAAGTGTTCATTCATACATCACTTAAACAAATGATTCCATCTAGAAAAAACATGAGTAATCGAATACTAACCCAAGAAGTTCAATCGATATACTGGACTCGGTGTTCAAACGGCCGTAGGGTTTCACAAAGAGAGAGAGTGTGTGATGTGATTTTAGGGTTTTCAGATTGCTAAGCGTGTGAAACTGAACCCGTTTCACGTTTAAATGTGTATTAACGGTTTTGGGCCCATACTGGGCTTCGGCGAGTCAACGGGCCGGCGAAACAAGTTCTGTTTTGATGGTGAAACACTCTAAGTGTTTTATAATAATCCATGTTATATTTTTACAACAATAAATCACATATGTGCACAATCATAACACGTTTCATTAAAACATAACATGTATGGTTACAAGTCAAACAGTCAAACAACTACACAGTCAAAGTCAACGTGCATTTAATGCGAAAGTGAAAGTCGAAAACTCGAGTTGTCACATTATCCCCAACTTGAAAGAAATTTCGTCCCGAAATTTAGCATGCGGTTACTGAGGAAAGCTAATGGTGTGACGTTGTTTACCTGTATTGTATCGCGGCTCCCCGAGCAAGTTTGCGAAAAATTACTGGTTTTCTTGGGGTGTCACATCATCCCCCCGTTGATTTGGAATTTCGTCCCGAAATTCTGTATTGGTAGCTTCAGCCTCAGTAGTAGTTGCATTGGTTCCGAATAACTGGGGATATTTGAGTTCCATTTGATCTTCACGCTCCCAGGTGAACTCTGGGCCGCGGCGGGAGTTCTAACGAACTCGTACAAGAGGGATTCTCGTGTTCTTGAGGACCTTAACATCCCGGTCCGTGATTTCAACAGGTTCCTCGACGAAGTGCAACCGCTCGTCGATAGTGAGTTCCTTCAAGGGAACTATGTGGGTCTCATCTGACGTACACTTCTTCAGATTCGACACGTGAAAGACGTTGTGAACTGCACTGAGTTCAGCTGGTAAGTTCAATCTGTAGGCTACCCTGCCTATCTTCTCAATAACTTCGAAAGGTCCGACGTATCATCGATTAAGTTTGCCGCGTTTTCCAAAACGAACCACACCCTTCCAGGGTGAAACTTTGAGTAGCGCTCGATCCCCAACCTGGAATTCGAGTAGTTTTCTATCTTTATCGGCGTATGCTTTCTGACGGTCACGAGCTGCCGCCATGCGTTGTCGTATTTGAGCAATCTTTTCAGTAGTATCAACTACCATTTCTGGACCTGTGATTTGACTATCTCCCACCTCTGCCCAACAGAGAGGTGACCGGCATTTACGCCCGTACAATGCCTCGAATGGTGCAGCTTTAATGCTGGTGTGGTAGCTGTTGTTGTACGAAAATTCCACAAGTGGCAGATGTTTTTCCCAACCATTGCCAAAGTCGATTACGCACGCACGAAGCATGTCTTCTAGAGTTTGAATAGTGCGCTCAGACTGTCCATCTGTCTGAGGATGATAAGCTGTGCTCATGTCTAAACGAGAACCAAAAGATTTGTGCATTGCTTGCCACAGTTCTGAAGTAAAACGTGCGTCACGATCAGAGATGATAGAGGTTGGCACCCCGTGCCTCGAAACCACTTCTTTTAAGTAGATGTCTGCTAAGGTAGAGAACTTGTCTGTTTCTTTAATGGCCAGGAAGTGAGCAGACTTTGTGAGTCGATCCACGATCACCCAAATAGTATCATTTCCGCGCTGAGATCTAGGTAAGCCTGTAACAAAATCCATGGAAATTTGTTCCCATTTCCATTGTGGTATCTCAGGTTGTTGGAGTGGACCTGACGGTTTCTGATATTCTGCCTTGACTCTCGCACAAGTCAAGCATTTGCTAACGTATGTGGCTATGTGGGCCTTCATGCTAGGCCACCAGTATGTAGTTTTGATATCGTGGTACATTTTATCCGAACCTGGATGTACCGAGTAGCGAGACTTATGAGCTTCATCCATTACCAGCTCGCGTAAGTTACCATAGTGTGGGACCCAGATGCGTCCTGTGACGTAGTAAGCACCATCTTCCTTCTGTTCTAAGCGTTGCCTTGAGCCGCGTAGGGCTTCAGCCCTGACGTTTTCTGGTTTCAATGCTTCTACCTGAGCATTTCGTATCTGGGAAGGAAGACTAGACTGTATAGTGAGTTGTAAAGCTCGCACGCGCTTAGGCGCGGTGTCCTTTCGACTGAGGGCGTCAGCCACAACATTGGCTTTGCCTGGATGGTACCTGATTGAGCATTCGTAGTCGTTTAGCAGTTCGACCCATCGTCGTTGTCGCATATTCAGTTCCTTCTGTTTGAAGATATGTTCGAGGCTTCTGTGGTCAGTGTAGATAGCACATTTGGTACCATACAAGTAGTGTCGCCATATCTTAAGTGCAAAAACAACCGCTCCCAGCTCTAGATCGTGTGTAGTGTAATTCCGTTCGTGAACCTTAAGTTGGCGCGAAGCATAAGCAATAACTTTATCCCGTTGCATCAATACACATCCAAGACCCTGGATAGATGCATCGCAGTAAACTACAAAATCGTCCGTGCCTTCAGGCAATGAGAGGATAGGTGCGCTACAAAGTCTATCCTTTAAGTGTTGGAACGCTGTTTCCTGTGCATTACCCCAACGGTAAACAACACCTTTCTGTGTCAGTAGTGTAAGCGGCTGAGCAATCCTCGAGAAGTCTTTGATGAACCGTCTGTAATATCCTGCCAAACCCAAGAATTGGCGTATTTCTGTTGGTGTACGAGGTGAAGGCCAGTTCTTGA
Organism: Helianthus tuberosus; assembly: GCA_030545235.1. Taxonomy (NCBI): domain Eukaryota; kingdom Viridiplantae; phylum Streptophyta; class Magnoliopsida; order Asterales; family Asteraceae; genus Helianthus; species Helianthus tuberosus. Next base: position 32,544,441 of record CM060436.1, read on the forward strand.
TCGAATCTACCTTGGATGGATCAACATGGATCCCATCCTTGTTTACCACGTGACCTAGGAAGTGGACTTCACGAAGCCAGAAGTCGCATTTTGAAAACTTAGCGTATAGCTGTTCCGTTCGAAGAAGTTCCAAAATAAGTCGTAAGTGCTGCTCGTGTTCCTCCTGACTCTTCGAATAGATCAGGATGTCGTCGATGAAAACAATGACGAACTTGTCAAGATAAGGTTTGCACACCCTGTTCATAAGATCCATGAAAACCGCAGGCGCGTTCGTTAACCCGAAAGGCATGACCAAAAACTCGTAGTGGCCGTAGCGTGTTCTGAACGCTGTTTTGGAGACGTCCTCATCCCGGACTCTCAGTTGATGATACCCTGACCTTAGATCAATCTTCGAGTAATAGCTCGACCCTTGCAACTGGTCGAATAAATCGTCGATGCGTGGAAGAGGATAGCGATTCTTCACAGTCACCTTGTTCAATTCGCGGTAGTCTATACACATGCGGAAGGTACCGTCCTTCTTCTTTACAAATAGTACTGGAGCTCCCCAAGGCGAAGAGCTAGGACGTATGAAACCCTTTTCTAATAGTTCTTGCAGTTGCTTAGACAGTTCTTCCAGTTCGGTTGGAGCTAAGCGATAAGGTGCTCGAGCTATAGGTGCTGCTCCAGGAGCGAGCTCGATCTGAAATTCAACCTGACGGTGAGGCGGTAACCCAGGTAACTCTTCAGGAAACACTTGAGGAAAATCGCGTACTACAGGAATATCCTCAATCTTTTTCTCTTTCTTCGACGTATCCGTAACGAGTGCTAAAACAGCTGTGTGGCCCTTTCGTAAGCACTTCTGAGCCTTCAAGAAGGATATGATGCCACTCACAACACCACTCTTATCGCCTTGAACTTCGAGAGGTTCTTTGCCAGAACGGGGAATACGAATGATCTTCTCCTTGCATAGAATCTCTGCTTGTTGTTGGGATAACCAATCCATACCGATGACGATGTCGAAACTACTCAGAGTTATAGGAATGAGATCGATGAAGAAAGTCTGACCAGCGAGGATAAGATTACAACCTTGAACTATGTGTGTGGCCTCTAAACTTTTACCGTTAGCTAATTCTACAACATGTTTGGTGTTCAAAAGCGTTGGTGCGCGTTTAAGCATTTGACTAACTTTCAGAGACATATAACTGGTATCCGCACCCGAATCAAATAAGACAGTAACATAAATATCGTCGAGAAGAAACTTACCCATAACCACATTGGGATCATTCATTGCGTCGCCCCGACCCAGCACAAAAGCACGACCCCGAGCTTCGTTGCCATTGTTGTTGTTGTTTCCCCCGTTGTTGTTGTTCCCGTTGCCCTGGTTATTGTTGTTGTTGCGATTCTGGTTCTGGTTCAATTGAGGGCAATCACGTTTGAAGTGGCCTTCAGCCCCACACTGGAAACATCCCCGGTTTCCACGCTGTGGCTGCTGCTGTTGGTTCTGTGGAGCTGGCGGTGGGAGTTGCTGGTTCTGATTTACTGGCCGTGAGCTTCTACAATCCTTAGCCTCATGACCCATCTTGAGGCATCTTTGACAACGTTCCCTGCGACATCTTCCACTGTGGTGTTTGTTGCACCTACTACACCATGGGTGAACTCCCCGATATCCACTCTGCCCTTGACTACCTGATGATTGCTGATTCGGACTCTGGTAGTCATTTGTCTTGCGATGCTGTGCTTGAGACTGAACAGAAACTGATCCCTTGCTGGAATCCCCCTCCCATTTTCTCTTGTTGTCACTGGGAGTAGCAGAAGTAGTGACAGCAGTAGTGGTAGCACTGATGCGTTTTGGCAGCTTGTTCTGTTCCACTGCCTAATCCGTGAGACGGTGAGCCAACTGGACAACCTGCTGGTAGGTGGCAAGGTTTGCTGAAGTCACATGACTTTGGATCTCTGGCACTAGACCACCGAGATAAAGTTCGATACGCTTAGCTGGAGGGTCCACCATAGTAGGACACAGTAATGCTAGCTCATTTGATCTCTTTGTAAACGCCTCAATCTCTGACCCCGTCATCTTGAGGTTAAAAAACTCGACCTCCAGCTTATGAATGTCGTCACGACTGCAGTATTCTTGCTTGATCATTTCCTTGAAATTGTTCCATGGGGTGGCGTTAGCAGCAACCAACCCTAGTATTTGGACCTGAGTCTTCCACCATGTGAGGGCTAAACCCTCGAGAGTGCCAGTAGCATATTTCACCCTGCGTGCCTCAGGGCATTCACACATTTCGAATACAGACTCTAGCTTCTCGAACCAGTGGAGAAGACCTACGGCTCCTTCAGTGCCGCTGAAAGTAGTTGGACGACAGTCCATGAAAGTTTTGAAAGTGCAAACAGGTGGTTGACCTGTTGTGTAAGAATCAAAGTAAGGTTAAACACAAGATTTGGCTTAATATTGTAGGATCTAAGGATCCTAGCGTGAGTTGTAACTGCAGGGTATACCTCCTGCTTGAGCGGCTGCAACTGCCGCAGTAACTCGTTCGTTAATGAGGGCCGTCAACTGGTCCTGGGTCATGTTGATACGTCCAGACATGATCTTCATAGTAAAGATAACGTAAGTGAGAGAGGTTCGCGAATAGTGCGATGACAGAAGAGAGTAAGCACACAAGTGTTCTCATGCAATAACAAATAGTGAGCAATGTAATCTAAGCATACCACGAGCAAAGTTCTATGTAATTCTAGTATGTAGGCAATAAACATAAACCTTATTACCTAGGATGTTGAGTCTTGCACGTGGAGCGAAGCGTCGTTGTGGATCGTTGAGCACTGTACTGGTTATAGTCTGGTTTTAATAAAAACATTTTCCCCATATTAAAACCAAGTTCTCTATAACCAATGGCTCTGATACCAATCTGTCACACCCCCAAAATCCACACGCGGAGTATCACCGCTTGGAGGCGTGACTGACCAGGATCAAGCCACCAATCATATTGAACATGTAATTAATATATAAAAGTAAATGCCATTCAACCACCAATATGAAAGGTGTTCAAAATAGACGTAGGTTATCACTGTTTAGCGGAAGCGTAAGAATAAACCCAACAAAATAAAGTATGAAATGCCATAAAGTGTTTAACGAAACAATCACGATCCAAGCCCACAACGACCAGCTCCTCCCTGTGCAAGCTCCATATATCTAACGACCTGCAAGGCATGTAACAGAGGATCAACAACTAGTTGAGCGAGTTCACAGATAACAGTTCAGTAATAGTATAGCGTGAGTAGTAGTATGTTCGTTCGTTACGTCATGTATCGTATTAGTTTCCATCGCGGCCTCCCAGGCAGGTATGCGAAGATATTAGGGGATGTTTTTCCCAAGTATTCTAGACTAGGTTTATTTGTATCGCGGCCTCCCAGGCAGGTGTGCGAAGATTTGTAAATTTAGTTCGCGGCCTTCCTATGGCAGGTGTGCGAAGTCAGTCATAATATCGCGGCCAACCCTTGGCAGGTGTGCGAAGATCAGTTCAATAAGTGTTACTAGTCTAGTCGTATCTTATCGTTAGGTTCTACCGTCTGAGTATACACAATAATTCATCAAATCCCATTCCCACCCGGGAACCCCATGCCTTGGCTGTATGAACTCACCTTGGTTTGCTCGGTATGCTAAATATGTGCTCGCAAGTAAATCAATCACGTCCTAGAGTATGCAAGTATAGAATAATCAGTTTGTATCCAAGTTGTCCATGTATGTGTATAATCACAGTAGTACTAAACATGTATACAAGTCGTGCGTATCACTTAACAGCAATTAATCTATCCAGTTAACTTCTAACAGAATTAAATCAGGTTACTGTGCAGTTTACTCTTTAGGCGAAACACAGATTGGCGAATCATATACTGGCGAAACACATGTTGACGAAACACATTCTGTTTCGTCAACAACCCTTGGCGAAACACCCCATCAGTTTCGTCAACTACACTTGGCGAAACACATTCCATTTCGTCAATTTGTGATTCGTCACAAGCATCAGTTACGTCGAGATCAGTTACGTCAAAGACGTACAACAGTTACAATTTCATCACAGAAAACCCTAATCATTACTAACAGCCATCTTTTTACATGCTTACATCGAACCACACAAACAATACATATATATATCTAATTAATCATCACATGGCTACTGTCATATCTCATGCAAGAATAAACCTAATAGTCAAAATATTAACCCACATGACAACCCACATGTCCCTGACAACCCCTATGATTCTTATTTTAGTTGACAGCACAAGCATCACATCAATAATCAAAAGAAAATTTACATAAAGTGGCCGATAATTTTATTCAGACCATTTGCTCATCATCATCCACATCATTATTCAATATTAGCAAATTAACATAATCATTTACTGCAAGAATATCATGGAACCATATCATTCATAATCATCACATGTTAAGTGTTCATTCATACATCACTTAAACAAATGATTCCATCTAGAAAAAACATGAGTAATCGAATACTAACCCAAGAAGTTCAATCGATGTACTGGACTCGGTGTTCAAACGGCCGTAGGGTTTCACAAAGAGAGAGAGTGTGTGATGTGATTTTAGGGTTTTCAGATTGCTAAGCGTGTGAAACTGAACCCGTTTCACGTTTAAATGTGTATTAACGGTTTTGGGCCCATACTGGGCTTCGGCGAGTCAACGGGCCGGCGAAACAAGTTCTGTTTTGATGGTGAAACACTCTAAGTGTTTTATAATAATCCATGTTATATTTTTACAACAATAAATCACATATGTGCACAATCATAACACGTTTCATTAAAACATAACATGTATGGTTACAAGTCAAACAGTCAAACAACTACACAGTCAAAGTCAACGTGCATTTAATGCGAAAGTGAAAGTCGGAAACTCGAGTTGTCACATTTGCTGACGAGATCAGAGTTACTAGTTCTGAAGACGCAATACTGTGAGTTCATGTCCCCCTTTTCTTTAAACTGTTTTGTTTATTTACTTCGGGGGTGAAATACATGTTACAAAAGGATTACATACAGATACTATTGGTATGGTTAGCCTAGGAAAGAACCATAGATCATCTGATTGGGTAGGCGGATACTTGGGACCATTAATCCTCGTATAAGGACCGAGGGGCATGAGTGATAGATCTATTTGGGTGTAGCTAGCCCACACCCATGAGGACCAGGGTGGCCCATAGGGTGACTATGTCTTCCAGCCGGAAGCCCGATGCAACTTTGCTAGGTTTGAGTCTTCCTACACCGCCACACATATCAGTGGCCTTGCAAACCATTGGTGATCTTTTCCTTGTTTGCTATCATACCGGGACATTCATACTTACACTGTTTACAAAGGTTTTATACATACTCACGAACACATGAACTCGCTCAACTTTTGTTGATATTTTTAAATTACATGTATTTCAGGGAACTAAGTGGATCTGGCAGGTGTGTGCATGTTTTCAAGCTGCGTTTAAATAAAAGATGTCATCCGAGGTCGTAGGGTTTAGGAGATGTATCTTACTCCTGGACGAGATACATGGTCCTAAGCACGGGTTTGGTTAAGTTATGTTGTCGAGTCTTCGTGAACTCATTAAAACATGTTATGGTGTGTAACCTAAATTTGGTGTCGATGTTTCGAACAAATATGTTATGGAATTTTCAAACTTAATTTATATGGATGAATATCTTATGGTTTTATCATATAGCATAGTTATGATTGAATGCTATGGTATTAAGAGGTCACACCAATAACCACGCTTCCGCAAAAGTCAGGGTGTGACAGGTTCAAGTATACTCACAAAATTGACAAGTCTTCCGATTATCCAAGTCTTGACGAGTGAATGGGATTAGAAGGTTGAATGTATTCGGGTTGGAGTTCAAGGTATGTTTAGAGTCGGAATTCGGAATTTAAAATACACAAAATATGTATGTATGAAAGTAATATCTAAGTTCTAAAAGTTTTTTTATGACACCATATCAAGTGGTTTCATAGGTCCCAATTTGCCCATTGGAATCATAACAAGTACTCTAGAATCTTTGATATGTTAGCTTAGGTTTATGGTGATTAATCATAGCTAGATTAACACCACAAACTCAGCCATGTTTCTATATAATAATAGGTATATTCTGTTGGGATTGAACCCTACCAAAGGAACAGTTGATTAAAGCCAAAACTGGTTCAGAGCAGTGGATCCAGAATAAGCAGATGTTGTATGCAAGTCTCTCCCCTTGAAAGTGGTTCTAACAACTGATGGCCTCTATCCACTGTCCATATACAACTGCTGTTCTACAAACAACTGATCAAGTATAAAGACTGATGAAGACTAAAGCCCTGATGATCAATCTACTGTTATGGGTCAAGCACTGCTGAAGATACAAAGTACTGCTGGAGTCACAACAGTGGAAGGAGAAAGCAGCAGTTTAGTCTATTTCATTGTATTGTAATGTAATCAGTAGTTAGCAAGCAGTTGTTGTAATAGATCAGTAGTTACAGGTTGTTAGGAGGTTAGATGTCACTTTCATGGTGATGTCAGCCAAGATGCTTCAGTGGTTTGCTCGTGCCTATAAATAGAACAGTACCCTGTACTGTTCTATTAGCTCTTTCACCACTTGTCTTCCTGCACGAACAATCCATTGTGAGCTCAGGCTGAGGGGGAGTTTGTAATAAATGCATGCAAAGATGTAATTGAAGTTTGAAATAAATTCAATCATTCGGTTCAATGTTAAATCATGTGTGTTAAAAGCAATTCTCCTATTTGATTGTGTGTGTAAGTTTGTTTCCATTTAGTTTCCGCTGCAATTACTTGTTCATCTTCATTAATTCTCAAACAAAAACACAATCAATAAAAACTCAGATCCTAACATATTCATAACGTAATAATATATCCTAGACTATGTCCAATCAAGTATTGTCATATAGCATCATGTATGTCAAGCATGGAGGTTAGAAAACCTCATTATAAGATTCACCACTACACACACCATCTTGAAGATGGTGGAAGGGTCATGAATAACAATAAAGTAAATCTAATATAATCAAGTCATAAAAGTGTTTAAATGAAGGAGTGGAACTTAGTTTGGAAGGCCAAAGCCTCCATTTGTTCACACTTCACAAGTCACAAGTTCATCATATAGAAGATGATGACTTGTGCTTGTTTTCATCATTCGATTATCAAGTTTAAAAAGAAATTAAATGGGTGTTTGAACCTAAAACTTTGATGGAAATCCCCTAAACACAAACCCACAACCATAGACTAAGTTGTGAGCTTGCTGGGAACAAGATTCCATCAAGTTTTTTATCAAAACATGAAGATTTAAAAAGATAAAAATGAGCAGAATTTAAAGTGTACGTTGGACCTCAAAAATGGTAAGGTTTCACCTTAGTTTGCCCAAGCAAACTTGTGAAAACCTTTCTAGAGGTTATCCAAGTGTTAAGAATAAAGAAACAAGAAGAAAATTGAAGTAAAAGTGAGCTAAAACTCACTTTTTATGGCTGGAACTTTCTGATGTGTAAGCTTAATTGGAGCTGAGTTTAGAGAGGTTTTTGAGTATGTTTAAGGGTTGTAAAAATGGAAAAGAGGCTGAATATAAGTGGGTATATATAGGGAAGATTAGGGTTTAGGTTGGTTGGCAATTAATATAAGTAGTTGGGTGATTTAACATAAACAAAAGAACAATTAAAGTCAGCCAAATGGTTGTCTAATTGAATGGATGTAAACAACCTAAAGTTATTCTTTTTTTTAACATATAAAAGGGGTATGATCCAAGCATATTGTGAATCACTTTATTAATATTGGTGAAATAACCTTTTCCAATAACTACCATTTATGAATATGTTTGACATGTCTTTAGATAGCATTTTACAAAAATTAAATCCTATTTGCTTGTATGAAGTGAATCTTCCAAAAGTTTAATAACTCTAGTCTTTGAAAATGTTGGTTGAAAGAATAAATTATTTTTTATATCAACTAAATAGTAATTTATTATTTATAATCCTGATAAGGTTTTCGTAACCTTTCTAGTTGAAAATTTTAAATGATTTATTTATTTATTTTTTTAGTTAAATATAGATAAATTGGGACAACCATTCTACAAATGTAAAGCTACGAAAAAGTAGAGCGTTACATATATGTATATGAACAATGTGAAACTTGACTCTTGTGATGCTTAATACATAAAAGATATAACAATCCTCCTAAAATATTTCCGACACCCCTAAAATAATTAGAACACCCCTATACGCTTTAAAATACACCCCGTATACGAAAACAGACCCTAAATACCTTTATTTAATTAAAAATTAAATAAAAATCAATTTTTATAGTCTCTCACGGGCCGCGAAGACTTGCTCTTCATCTTACGCGGGCCGCGAGCGAGTGGACATGAGTCACGCCCCGGAGCCGCCACGTGTCAAACGTGTCGAAGCTAGATCGGTGACCGGGCCAAGCTAGGGCCTACCCGACCTATGTCGCGGGGCGTGAAGGCCCCTTCTGTTTCTTACGCGAGCCACGAGAAAGCCAAAATCAGCTCCTATAAATTGGGAGCATCGGCCTTCATTTTCCGACGCTCAAAAACGAAATTCTTTCTCAATTTATGTAGTGTAAACATAATATTCGGGCATAATACCCCTCTAAATAGCGAAGCTCTGCCTCGTTGTAAGTATTTTAACCCCCGGTTACGTATTAGTTATGTTGACCGATTTATCTAGCGCTCCGTAACGGCTGTCGAGGTTCTGCCCGACATAGTCGTTGGAGTTCTGTCTCGGGGAGGGTATAACTAATGTAAATATTGGGTTATTATACTAACACGTGTGCATTGTTTAATTTATTAGATTATAACCAGGAAACCACAGGAAAAAGTCTAAATTAGCAAAGTGAGTAATCTCCTTTTTGTGAACCTTTTTGTAAACTGTTTTTACAAAATCTCAAATGTTTGAATTATATTTCACAGTGATTGAGTATTTGTAATTCTACAATTATCGTCGGTATGTTGGGGTTTCGTGGTCACAAATGGCGGCTTTAAAGTTAATCCAGAAAAAGTGCAAGCCATAGAGGGGATGCCGTCACCACGAACAATCAAATAAATGCAATGATTGGCCGGCCGCCTAACCGCGCTTAATCGGTTTCTATCAAACCACGCCGCAAAATCATATCCCTTTATCAGCACCCTGCGCAACTGCGTAAAAAAGCAAGAATTCAAGTGGACGCCTGAAGCAGAAGTCGCTTTTCAGCAAATGAAAGAATGTTTGATAAAGCTCCCTACTCTGACTGCGACGTTCGAAAAGGAACCACTCATACTGTACTTATCTTCTTTGGATAAGGCAGTGGGTTCGGTATTGCTTGTGGAGAGAAACGGAGTACAGACTCCAATTTATTACGTCAGTAGAGTGCTTACAGATCCAGAAATGAGATATTCAACGATGGAGAAATTAGTACTTGCGCTGCTACATGCCTCCAGGAGGCTGCGCAGATACTTTACAGGTCACGTCATCACCGTGCTTTCCAACTTCCACATTGGCATGATATTGCAAAAGCCAGAGACATCTGGGCGGTTAGCAAAGTGGGCGATCGAGCTAGGAGGCCACAACATTTTGTACAAGCTGTGCCCGGCCATCAAGGGTCAAGTTCTAGCGAACTTCATCACAGAAGTCCCGGTTGATAAAGTCAAAGAATGTGAGATTGTTGAGACTCCTGTAAAAGACACATCCAATGAGTTATGGTTGCTGTACACGGATGGGGCCTCAAACAAAGATGGCGCAGGAGCTGGATTGCGCCTTGTGAGCCCTGAGAAACATGAATTTACATACGCCATCAAGTTGGATTTCAAGAATACCAACAACGAGGCGGAATATGAGGCATTCTTGGCAGGCTTGCGCCTCGCCATAAAAATGGGAGCTCAAAATCTGCGAGCGCATGTTGATTCACTCTTGATCGCCAGCCAAATCAACGGACTATACGACGCGAAGGGCGAAGTTATGGCTTTATACCTAGATCAGGCAAAGGAGTTGCTTCAGCAGTTCAAGTCCTACAAGGTGGTGCATATCAATCGCTCAGAAAACAAACCAGCAGACGCCTTAAGCAAGCTTGCTTCAACTTCTTTTCAACATCTTGCCAAGGATGTAAGAATCGAAGTATTAAAGAACCCGTCGGTTTTGTTGCGTCAAGTGAATGTGATAGAGATAGGGCAACCATCCTGGATGAGCCCTATAATCAAATATTTGCAAGAAGGAACCCTCCCTGACAACAAGGCAGAGGCAAGGAAGATACAGAACAAGGCCTTGCATTATGAGATGAATGGCGGTATCTTGTACAGAAAATCCTTCTTGGGGCCACTCTTGCGCTGCGTGGACCCCCAAGATGCAAATTACTTGATCTGGGAGATTCACGAAGGAATTTGCGGCATACATGCAGGGCCACGCATGGTCGTTGCGAAAATAATGAACGCTGGATACTACTGGCCAGGGATGCACGTAGACACTCTAAAGGAGTTGCGCAAATGCGACTCTTGTCAAAGGCACTCCCCGAAAACCCTGCGCCCAAAAAACGATCTTATCCCTGTATCCACTGCTTGGCCTTTTCAGCAGTGGGGGATTGATATGGTGGGACCTTTCCCAGAAGCTCCTGGCGCCGTCAAATTCATAATCGTGGCCGTCGACTACTTTACGAAATGGGTGGAGGCTAAATCCCTTGCCTCAACTACTGCAATGATGGTGCGCAAGTTTATTTGGGAACACATCATTTGCAGTTTTGGCCTGCCACTCAAGATTGTAACTGACAATGGCACCAACTTCGCGTCTGACGACCTCCAAAAGTGGATGAAAGAGATGAAGATCGAACACACTTTCTCTTCCGTTGCGCACCCCCAAGGCAACTGCCAAGTTGAAAGTGTAAACAAAAGTATCGTCGATGGTATAAAGGCCCGACTGGGCACAAAGCGAAGAGGCTGGGTAGATGAGCTCCCGAGTATCTTGTGGGCTCATCGAACCATGCCGAAAACGAGCACTGGCGAAACCCCTTTCAGCCTAGTCTATGGCTCAGAGGCGGTTATCCCAGCAGAAATTGGCCTGCCCTCGCCGCGCTTAACAGCAGTCAACACAATCGATAATGAGGCAGAGCGTCGTCTTGACTTGGATTTACTAGAAGAAAGGCGTGAAATTGCGTGAATTAAAGAAGCCAAGTACAAGACGCAACTGGAAAGGTATTACAATGCAAGAGTGCGCATCTGTACCTTCACTCCAGGAGAGTATGTCTTCAGAGATAATGAAGCTTCAAACGCTGAACGCCCAGGAAAGCTAGCACCCAAATGGGAAGGCCCATACTTAATACACGAGGTGCTAGGGAAAGGGGCATACAAGTTGCGCACCCTGGATGGATACATCATCCCGCGCACGTGGAACACGCAACAACTGCGCAAGTGCTATATGTAACTACTCTCGGCCTTGCGCCTTTACTCACTCATGTTGGCCACGCGCCTTTTTAATTTCCTATGTTGGCTAAACGCCCTTTGTTACTTAAATGCGTTGTATATTGGCCTAAGCGCCTGTTTCTTAATCAACGAAAGCATATGCCTTATGTTTTCTTTTATCATGATGACTTCTACATTACAAATGCATGTTAAACTTTTGATTAGCACGAAAACACTTCAGTAAATTACGAGCTCTTGAGTTATGCCTCCAAGGTCCTCCGCGAACATAGCGCGAGATCGGGCAGTCACACTCACACAAGAGCCACACTTACATTTATTCGCGCTAACTTAACCAAAGTTTCTAACAACAATGCAATAATTGTAACTAGGACAAAGAGAAAGCAAACATAAACATCATATTTAACAAGCGCAACCGCGCAACAGTTATATAGAAACAAACAATCTTTGATTTAATCCAAAACAAGCGCGACCGCGCAATAGGTTACATTTCACATCTAAAAATGAAAATTACAAGGCACAAAGCCTGTCAATGCTACCTACTCATAACCGTCACCACCATTATCATCATCGTCATGCTTATCACCATCACCATCATCTCGACCATCGTCATCACCAGCTGGCTCTTCTTCATCAGATAGCTCGACAGTCTCCGGTGGATCAAGGATGATCTTTAGTCGTTGACACCAATCATCGTGCTTCAGCGCCTCCGCAACCAAATCCATCACTGGTAATGATAGATGGTCATAGCCTTTTCAACGCGAGCTAGCTCAGCATCAGCCTGATCAGTCACTGAGCAATGACTAGTATCGAACGCTTGTCCAAACATCTCTTCCACATGCTCCGCACACTCTAGATAACCTCCACAGTGACCAACCGCGCGTGAGGCATCTATAAGAGCAGCAACAACTCCATCCAGTTCTCCAGCATTTAGGATAGAGTTGGCCATCTACAACAAAGGCAATAAATAAGACACTAGGTTTTAATAAATAAAACCTAAGTTAAGAAGAAAATCATACCAGAACTACTCCCCTGCCGTGCATCCACTCAGCCTCAGCAGCAAGCGTATCAACGATGCCCTGAACCTCAGAATAGTTAGTCTGCGCTACATTGAGGGTCGCCGTACTAACGTTTCGCGCTTCCTCAGCCTTTTGCCTGGCCTCCTCGGCAGAAGAAACTTTCCCCTTCGAGGTCGATCTCCAAGGACTCACTTTTGTCAACCTGCTCTTGCAGGCGACGTTTTAACTCCGCAATCTCAACGTCCTTGGCCACCAAGTCCTTGTCCTTACTAGATAACTGCGTTTTCAGCTCAGCCTGCAAAAGATAAAAGGATTTAGTTCTACAAACAAAGCACAAGGACAAGAAAGGGTCAACACTTTACAAACCTCAGCATGCTCCTTAGCAGCCTGCGCATCTTTGACCTTCTCGGTCAGCTCAGCAACCTTACCCTCGAGCTCAGTGATCTTGTTACAAGCCGCATAAGCGCGCTGATTATCCTTTTCACATATCTTCTTAAACTCAGCACGCTCTTTGGATAATAGCTCTTCGGCAGCACGAAGCTTGCCCCTAAGGCCTTCACGACCCCACTCTTCTGATTTCTTATCATATTCAAACTTGGCCTTCTCTTCAACAAAGGCAACCTTAGCCTTCTCATAATCTTTAACCTGCTTCAACAGGCGCTCACGATACTTTTCCCAGTCCGCCCAATCCTTGACCATTGTGCGCCATTCTCGCACGATCTGGTGGTTGGCGGTGCTAGTATTGGCCTCTCCAACAACATAGGCCTGGTACAGCCCATCATGGGTTCGCGCCCTCTGGCGGTTAACTTCACCAGGAGGGAAGGAATTTAAGAACCAATCACGACATGCTGCAAACTCCATAAACGTATCCTTCTGCTTTAGACCCCAGGGAGCTTGATATGGAGCGTTACCACGCGCATCCTCAGTGTAAGTTTTGTAATAAAGATCTCCCACAGTATCCTTAGGACCAATGGGAGATTGAGGCACAAACCCTCCAGCACCACCAGAACTCGCGCCACCTGCATCAGCAGTTTTTTCTTTGTGAATGACGGAACCTGATACCCCAGTAGTAGAAGTTACTTGAGCAGTTCGAACGGGGGCATCAGCCGGCGCAGTTTTAGTCGGTTTCTCAACCTCAGGTTCTTTCCTTTTCTCATGATGGGGCTGGTCAAGCCCCGTAATGTGAACAACCTCCGGACCCTACACCTTATCACGAGCAGTGACAACAGCGGTAACAGCGGTCCCGGTCTCCTTCGGAACATCACCGGCAGGCTTCCCAGAAGTTTTTTCCTTCTCCCTTTCAGCAACCTTGCCAACAGGCTTCTCAGCAGCCTTCTTCTCTTTCTCCTTCTCAGCAGCTTTTTTCTCCTTCTCGGCCTCTACCCTAGCAGCCTTGAAGGGTTTGATGGTAACCTTGGGCCTCTTCTGCGCCGGCTCTGGGGGATCTTTGATGACAACAGCCTTCTTTTCAGGGGTCTTCTTTTTAGCCTCTGCAAAAAAGGAGTGTTAAATAAAAATAAAACAGCAAGGAAAACAAGATAATCAAGAAACTAACCAGGAGAAAATTTATATAGAGAGCGCAAGTTGCTCTGCTTCCCGATCAACGGAACCTCTCCAGCCTTCGGCGCAGTAGACACACCAGCTGTGGTCTCAGTTCTACTTCTTTTCCTGCTTACCAACTTGGCAGCAAGCTCCTCTTCCTCTTCTTCCTCCTCTTCATCATGCGCGATAGAAGACGAAGTAGCTCCAGCATTTGGGTTGCGAGAACCCGCGCTCTTTGAGCCAACATCTCCGGTCTTCTTCTCGCCTATATGCGATAAACCTTCAAATGAGTCACTGATAATAACGTAATCTTCCAAGTTACTTTGACAAAGGCGGAGAGTACCTTTGTCAGCAACACCAGCGGTTGCGCGGCTACTTCCGCCCTTCTTGCTGGTCACCTCAGCATCTAAGGTGATAACCTTCTTCCGCTTGGTGGGTTTTTTTCTTCTTTTCTTCTGGGTCAATCCCCAAGTCGCGCAACATACCTGCAAAGATGTTAGACCATGAACTTAGCTCCCCATTCGAAGACCCTACAGACTCCTCGCTGGAAAGATAAAGAATCTATTTCCCAGCGGAGGTCACAGCTCGCAAGGGTTGGGGGTTGGGAATATGCGTGTAACAACTCTCATCAAAAGTCATACTTATTATATTAATTAGTCTAAAAGGAAACCCTAATTGAGAGACCCAAGTGATTCTGAACAAACCCTGAAATTTTCATAATTTTCAGAATCAGGATTAGGGCCCCTAAAACTCAAGGGGGGTAAACCCTAGTTGATAATTATCTTCAAAATTCGTTGTCAATTTACTGAAATGTGAAAATTTTAACTCAGCAAAGCTAGTTTCAGTCGTGGCTACCCTATAGTCTATTTTGATTCCATACGGACCGCAACACTATCAACCTTACGGTCCGTAAGCAGTCATACGGACCGCAACCTTGACAAGCTTACGGTCCGTAAGCTAGTGAAATTTTACCTATAAATAGCAGACATTGGCATTCGTTTTCTGAACATTTTACGTCGACCAAATTCTCACAAATACACTGCTTTACGTGCTGTCATTCCAAAATTCAACCCCCGGGTATAGAAATTCTGCTACAAAACAGGGTATTAGCACAATCGCTGCTACGATTCA
Organism: Helianthus tuberosus; assembly: GCA_030545235.1. Classification (NCBI taxonomy): domain Eukaryota; kingdom Viridiplantae; phylum Streptophyta; class Magnoliopsida; order Asterales; family Asteraceae; genus Helianthus; species Helianthus tuberosus. The sequence continues at coordinate 32,559,548 of CM060436.1, forward strand.
ATTATCCGACGATCAAGATATCCAATGCATGTTTAAATGCCGCCCACATTAGGGTTATACTTTATCGTTCGTCATTAATTTGACGGATTGTCGTTAATTCGATAGGTAAAGTATTATACTTTATCGTTCGTTGTTAATTCAACGGATCATCGTTAATTCGATGGGTAAAGTATTATACCTTGTCGTTCATTGTTAATTCAATGGATCATCGTTAATTCGATGGACAAAGTATTGCATTTTGACATTCATTGTGATAATTTGATTTCGTAAATTATCGTAATTGCTGGATTGATTACTAACCCAGTTTTGTGTGCATTGTTATTTATATTAGGTTAACAAGGCTAAATCATAGATTAGACTCTGACCATATTAAATCAGCAATGTGAGTCATTCTCTCTTTTTATCAAATCTATTTACAAAATCATGTTTATTTTCAAAGTTATAATTACGGGGATTAAGTCTTTGTAATCACCAAGTTACAGCCGGTATGTGGGGTTTTGTATACACTACTTGATAATCGTCACCATTGGGGCAGCCAGTGGGGGATATGACCATAGTCACAGACACCATTGGACGAATGGGCCAATGGGTCGAGTGGCAAGTACCGTGGGTATTTGGCTTGATATCAGAAACATTGTAATCGCTCTTAATACTGTATATTATAACAAATGTGTCATTTTAGTAAATAGAATGATTCACTCAGTATTTCCCGCTGACAAAACCTTTTTCAAACATGTTTCAGGTGATCTGTTGTAAATCAGGAAAAGTGCTGGGAAGCATTTCAAGCTTACTGATAGTGGCTCAATATAAACTAAATAAATGATTTTGTAATATCACACTTTTATAGTAAAAATATAATATTGTAAATTATCGGGGTTTTATCCCGAATTGTGAAATAAATAATCGGGGAAAATTTTAGCTTTAAGCGATCCTGTTTCCGCTGTTAAACTCAATTAAATCAATACCGCAGTATTTTCTGCCGCGGCTCCTGAAACGGGTCAAACCGGGTCGTGGGCCGTGACAGAAAAAGGTGGTATCAGAGCCACTGGGTTAAGCTGATACTCAATTTTTCCTGATTACAGCCACTGGGTTAAGTATTTAGAAATACTTAAATTTTCCTGATTACTATTATGTGATTATTTGTATTATTAACTGATTATTTGATTATTTGTTAGTTACAGTATGGGTAAGAAAAAGCTGTCAAGCATTTATCTTAAATTAGAGAAATCATCTAATGAAAAAGGAAGTTCATCCCGAACCATATCCTCAAGTCAGTCTGAAATTCCTGAAGAAGGAATATTCGTGCGTAAAGCACAATACGAGGAATCACTTTCTCCTCACAGGAGGGAAATGATTATTAAGAAAAGTAAAGAGAAAATTCGGGAAAAGAGGATTAAACGGGAAACTCAAGAAGTAATTGATAAATCACCTTGGGAAGATAAACTAGATGAGAAATGGGCTAATTTATATATGCTAGCCACCGTAGCAGAAAATATAAATCTTTAAAGATTAGCACCCTACTCTCATAAATCTAGAAACCTTGTGTGATAAATAAAACTTGAAACCTGAGTGTGTTTGTCAGTTATCTTTGTAAATCAACTAGTACACAGTATGAAATAAAATTACAAAGTTTATTTGTAAATTTTAACTTAGTATTTTATGCATTTTGCATATATGCTACATCAGCATGAGTGAGATAACCGAAGATTTCCAGAATCTTAATCTTTATCCCGTAACTGTCGAAGCTTCCAAAGAATATATTAGCTACTATCCCGATATTGAACAACCAGTAGAATTCAAGGTTCCACCTTTGAGCAAGCCTAAACAGAAGAAAAGAACTTATGTAGGATGGAGGAAAATCCGTAAGAAGAAGCCAGCTAAGAAACTGCCCAAAATAAATAATCCTTTGAAAAAGGGAAAAGAAGTTATAACTGAAGCGAGTTATAAACCACAAGAAATGGAAACTGGAGACAAAAAGAAGAATAAGGAGATAGAAATACAAATGGAGGAGATTACTAAAGAAGTAATAATGGAAGTTGGGCAAGGGTCTATACCAGCTCAGAGAGAAATCGGGGAGAGTTCCAATCCAACCCAGGAAAGAACTTTTCAAGATGAGATAGATTTTCTGTTGGAAAACTGTGAGACGATTCAGCCTGTTCAGACAAATCTTTTTACCTATCCTATTGAAAACCAATTCCCTATGAATTGGGAACCAGCAGCAATTCCAGATCCAATAGTCCACTCCCAACCCATAGGAATGGACGAATGGTGGACAAACGATTGGCAATTTCAAAATATTGTCAACGATCCATACTCTTTTCTTCCACAATTCGACCCAGAACCATTACCTAATCCACCCATGAGCAATGAAAATATGGCCGAACTCCGCCACTTTGGCGAAGAGTTGTTTGATATGGGAAATAGAATGAGGGAGATAGGTGGACAGATTGCTTGGAAATACGACGAGAGGGAAATGCGTTTTTAACAGCAAGTGACGAGAGATAAAATGGTAGTTGTATAATAGTACTAATAAAGTTAGTCTGTAAATAATCAATAAAACTCTGTATGATATTTGTGAGTAATGATGCATATTATAATAGATATATAAATGAAATCGAGAAATCGATTGTTTTGATTATATCTGTATTATAAAATTTTCTGATTATTTGTATATAATTATTATTTGTCAGTTACTAATAAAATTTATATATATACATTATCAGATGGCAAACAGTGGTAATGAACCTATTAATGAAGTTAATCATTCTGAACAACATTCAAGAGATCAATATATGACTCGGCAAGATATTGAAAACATTGTGGCTCAAGGGATAGCCAATGCTATTCCAGCATTCGTTGCTGCTATCAAGAATCCACCCGAACCGCAACAAATTGTTCCTAGTAAACAGATTACTGAAGATAATTTCAGTAATAGTGTAAATGGAGGCAATAATCATGTTAACCAGAATAAGGAACCACATCAAGCTCCATTAACCAAGAAAATGAAAACTGCAACGCCTGGTTGCACTTTCAAAGAATTCCTTGCTTGTAAACCCACTGAATTTGCAGGCAATGAAGGAGCAACTGCATCACTGCGTTGGTTAGAGAAAACCGAAGCAGTCATTGCAATAAGTAAATGTGGTAAAGATGACCAGGTCATGTATTCATCCAATCTGTTCAAAGAAGGAGCACTCGAGTGGTGGAATACTGTGTTACAATCAAAAGGAAGAGCAATAGCTTATGCTATGACTTGGGAAGAATTTAAAGGTTTGGTGGAAAGAAAATTATGTCCTGAGTATGAGAAAGAACAGATGGCGAATAAGTTTCTAAATCATCGGATGATGAGTGTGGATTGTCGCGGTTATACCTCGACATTCTTCGAATATGCAAGAGTAGTACCAACATTGGCTTCGCCAGAACCGGTACTTATTTCTCGCTATATTTGGGGGCTAATTAGCGAAATCCGCAATATTGTTAAAGCTGCGAGACCTCGCACTATTGATGATGCGGTAGAATTAGCCAACACTCTGACCGATGAATTGGTGCGCACAAGAGATGAAGATAGGAAGAAGGCACTAGCTCAGAAAATTACCCAAGGATTTCGTGTGGGTAATAATAACAGCTTCAAGAGAAAAGGAACAGGGCAATCTCCAGGTCCGTCATTTTGCAAGAAATGCAAAAAGAAGCATTTTGGAAGGTGCGATATTACTTGCAATTTTTGCAAAGCTGTAGGACATCGTGAAGAGAACTGTAAAAAGAAAACAGTAATCTGTTTTAACTGTGGTGAAGCGGGGCATTATAAAACAGAATGTCCTAAATTGATCAAACCAGTAGATAACAAACCTAAGGCGACAGAAGGAACTACTAAGAAGAATGCCAGGGCATTTCAGCTGACCACGCAAGAAGCTGAACTTATTCCAGATGTGATAGCGGGTACGTTCTTAGTTCACAACGTATATGCAAAAGTATTATTTGACTCTGGTGCAAACCAAAGTTTTATAAATACTTCATTCTGTCAAGCTCTTAGTTTACCTTTAACCAATACTAGGCAGATTTTTTTCTGTTGAAACCGCAGACGGAAATTCAGTTAAAATAGACAAAGTGTTGCAAGAAGGAAACATAGAACTTTTAGGACATAAATTCTCTGCAAGACTATTGCCGATGAATTTAGCTGAATTTGATGTTGTATTAGGAATGGATTGGTTAGTAGCCAACCATGCTAGAATCCTTTGTGATCAGAATTCCCTTGAAATCCAATCACCTTCCGGAGAAGTGATTAGGATTACAGGAGATAAACCCCGGAAATCCATGAAGTTCATATCAGTAATAAAAGTTGCTAATTATGAACGAAAACAAGGAATAGTGTATATGATTTCAGTAATCATTAGCACTAAGGGAAAAGATCTGAAGGAAATACCAGTAGTATCGGAATACTCTGATATATTTCCAGAAGATTTACCAGGATTACCTCCAGATAGGGAAGTGGAATTTAGAATTCATTTAATTCCAGGAACTACACCGACAGCCAAGGCACCTTATCGGTTAGCACCCACAGAAATGTTAGAATTGAAAAAGCAATTAGATGAATTACTAAGTAAAGGATTCATACAACCTAGCTCATCCCCTTGGGGAGCGCCAGTGTTGTTCGTGAAGAAAAAGGATGGTTCAATGAGAATGTGTATCGATTATAGGGAATTGAATAAGGTTACAATTAAGAATCGATATCCATTACCTAGGATTGATGATCTTTTTGATCAACTTCAGGGGGCTAGATATTTTTCTAAGATAGATTTACGCTCTGGATATCATCAATTGAAGGTACAAGAAGAAGACATACCTAAAACTGCTTTCAGAACTAGGTATGGTCATTACGAGTTTACAGTCATGCCCTTCGGGTTAACGAATGCACTTGCAGCATTCATGGACATGATGAATAGGATCTGTAAACCGTATTTGGATAAATTTGTAATTGTTTTCATAGACGATATACTTATTTATTCCAAAAGTCAGACAGAGCATTGTGAACATCTTCATGCACTCTTAACTTTGTTAAGAAAAGAAAAGTTGTACGCCAAATTCTCGAAGTGTGAATTCTGGCTAAAGGAAGTACAATTTTTAGGACACATGGTGAATCATGAAGGTATTCATGTAGATCCTGCTAAGATCAAGGCAATTACCAAGTGGAAGGTTCCACAGACAGCAATGGAAATTAGAAGTTTTATAGGTTTAGCTGGGTATTATAGACGGTTTATTAAGGAATTTTCCAAGATAGCCGTACCATTAACTAAGTTAACCTGTAAAGCCACTAAGTTTGAGTGGGGACCTAAACAGGAAGAAGCCTTTAGGATTTTGAAACAGAAACTAACCAATGCACCAATCTTAGCCTTACCAGAAGGAACTGAAGATTTTGAAGTATATTGTGATGCTTCAAAATTAGGATATGGATGTGTGCTTATGCAACGCAAGAAGGTAATTGCGTACGCATCAAGGCAGTTGAAAAAGCACGAAGAGAATTATACGACTCATGATTTAGAATTAGGAGCCGTAATTTTTGCCCTTAAGATTTGGAGACATTATCTGTACGGAAGTAAGTTTACTATCTATACAGATCATAAGAGTTTAAAATATATCTTTGGGCAAAAAGAGTTAAATATGAGGCAAAGGAGATGGATGGAAATTTTAAGTGACTACGACTGTGATATTCAGTATCACGAAGGAAAGGCAAATGTAGTTGCAGATGCCTTAAGTCGTAAGTATTATGAGAAACAAAGAAGGGTTCGTGCTCTCAGATTAAATCTACAAATAGATTTAATGGAACAATTAAAGAATGTTCAAACTACGGCAATCCAGGATGATGCTGAAGGGATGAAAGGACGAATCAAGGAATTAGAGCAAGGAGCAGATGGAATTTGGAGATTCCATAAAAATAGAATTTGGGTACCTAAGCAGGGAGACTTAAGACCTAAGATTTTAGAAGAAGCTCATAAATCTAGGTACACTATGCATCCAGGAAACAATAAGATGTACCAAGATTTAAGGAAGAATTTCTGGTGGATAGGAATGAAAAAGGACATAGCCAGTTATGTTTCTAAATGTCTTACTTGTTCACAAGTTAAGGCAGAACATCAGAAACCTTCAGGATTACTACAACAGTTAGAGATGCCAGTGTGGAAATGGGAACTTATAACAATGGATTTTGTTACTAAGTTACCTAAAACCAGAAAAAGGTAATGATGCGATTTGGGTAATTGTGGATCGATTAACCAAATCAGCTCACTTTCTACCTATGAAAGAAACCTTTAGTATGGAAAGACTGGCTAAATTGTATGTAGATGAAGTTGTATCCTTACATGGAGTTCCACTCTCCATTGTTTCGGATAGAGATAGTCGTTTTACTTCCCATTTCTGGAAAAGTTTCCAGCAAGCTATGGGAACTCGACTAAACCTGAGCACTGCATATCATCCCCAAACAGATGGACAAAGTGAAAGGACAATCCAAACTCTAGAAGACATGCTCCGAGCATGTGTAATAGACTTTGGTGGAAGTTGGGATGATCACTTACCATTAATTGAATTCTCCTATAACAATAGTTATCATTCAAGCATTGAAACTGCTCCATTCGAGGCACTTTATGGAAGAAAGTGCAGAACTCCCGTTTGCTGGGCAGAAATAGGAGAAAGTCAATTATCAGGACCTGAAATAGTGCAAGAAACAACTGATAAGATTACTCAAATCAAGGAAAGATTGAAGACTGCTCGAGATCGTCAGAAGAGTTATGCAGACAATAGAAGCAAGCCATTAGAATTCAAAGTTAGAGACCGAGTACTATTGAAAGTTTCTCCTTGGAAAGGAGTAGTCAGATTTGGAAAGAAAGGAAAGCTAAGTCCAAGGTACGTAGGACCATTTTTAGTGATCCAACGTATAGGACCAGTAGCTTATCGTTTACACTTACCAGAAGAATTATCTGGAGTACATAATGTATTTCATGTATCCAATCTCAAGAAATGCTTATCAGATGAATCTCTGGTAGTACCTCTTCGAGATATAGAGGTAAACGAAAAGTTGAAATTTGTTGAGAAACCTCTTCAAATTGAGGATCGAAAGATCAAGTTTCTCAAACACAAACGACTAGTGTTGGTCAAAGTAAAGTGGGATTCAAAGAGAGGAGCTGAATACACTTGGGAACTGGAATCAGAAATGAAGAAAAAGTATCCACACTTATTCCAGTAAATCTCGAGGACGAGATTTTTCTTAAGGTGGGGAGAATGTAACAACTCTCATCAAAAGTCATACTTATTATATTAATTAGTCTAAAAGGAAACCCTAATTGAGAGACCCAAGTGATTCTGAACAAACCCTGAAATTTTCATAATTTTCAGAATCAGGATTAGGGCCCCTAAAACTCAAGGGGGGTAAACCCTAGTTGATAATTATCTTCAAAATTCGTTGTCAATTTACTGAAATGTGAAAATTTTAACTCAGCAAAGCTAGTTTCAGTCGTGGCTACCCTATAGTCTATTTTGATTCCATACGGACCGCAACACTATCAACCTTACGGTCCGTAAGCAGTCATACGGACCGCAACCTTGACAAGCTTACGGTCCGTAAGCTAGTGAAATTTTACCTATAAATAGCAGACATTGGCATTCGTTTTCTGAACATTTTACGTCGACCAAATTCTCACAAATACACTGCTTTACGTGCTGTCATTCCAAAATTCAACCCCCGGGTATAGAAATTCTGCTACAAAACAGGGTATTAGCACAATCGCTGCTACGATTCAATTATCCGACGATCAAGATATCCAATGCATGTTTAAATGCCGCCCACATTAGGGTTATACTTTATCGTTCGTCATTAATTTGACGGATTGTCGTTAATTCGATAGGTAAAGTATTATACTTTATCGTTCGTTGTTAATTCAACGGATCATCGTTAATTCGATGGGTAAAGTATTATACCTTGTCGTTCATTGTTAATTCAATGGATCATCGTTAATTCGATGGACAAAGTATTGCATTTTGACATTCATTGTGATAATTTGATTTCGTAAATTATCGTAATTGCTGGATTGATTACTAACCCAGTTTTGTGTGCATTGTTATTTATATTAGGTTAACAAGGCTAAATCATAGATTAGACTCTGACCATATTAAATCAGCAATGTGAGTCATTCTCTCTTTTTATCAAATCTATTTACAAAATCATGTTTATTTTCAAAGTTATAATTACGGGGATTAAGTCTTTGTAATCACCAAGTTACAGCCGGTATGTGGGGTTTTGTATACACTACTTGATAATCGTCACCATTGGGGCAGCCAGTGGGGGATATGACCATAGTCACAGACACCATTGGACGAATGGGCCAATGGGTCGAGTGGCAAGTACCGTGGGTATTTGGCTTGATATCAGAAACATTGTAATCGCTCTTAATACTGTATATTATAACAAATGTGTCATTTTAGTAAATAGAATGATTCACTCAGTATTTCCCGCTGACAAAACCTTTTTCAAACATGTTTCAGGTGATCTGTTGTAAATCAGGAAAAGTGCTGGGAAGCATTTCAAGCTTACTGATAGTGGCTCAATATAAACTAAATAAATGATTTTGTAATATCACACTTTTATAGTAAAAATATAATATTGTAAATTATCGGGGTTTTATCCCGAATTGTGAAATAAATAATCGGGGAAAATTTTAGCTTTAAGCGATCCTGTTTCCGCTGTTAAACTCAATTAAATCAATACCGCAGTATTTTCTGCCGCGGCTCCTGAAACGGGTCAAACCGGGTCGTGGGCCGTGACAATGCGCACCTTCAGTTGCGGTAGGATGATTGGCGAAGGCCCCAGCAACAGGGTACAGGAAGCGCGGCTTGATTCTATCATACCAATACTACTCCCCTGACTCCAGCGGGCGCACCCCCATGGATCCACCAAACGTGGGGAAAGCAGCTTGATAAAGGCGTGCTTCTGTATTCAAAATTCAAACAGTTAAAATGAGGCGAAAATAAACAGAAAACTGAGGAAACAACTAACCTCTATCCTCAAACTTCAATACCGTCACCTCTTCGCTATCATGCGGCCACTGATCACTCATTTGCGCCGCAACCAGAACATTTTCACCAAACACTCGATTTGGAGTGACGGTAAGCTTCAGATACCAATCTTCCTTCTTGGGAATCGCCAATTCCTCCTTCTCGATCGGTTCGGACCATGGGCGGAAGATCATGGCAATCGGTATCACCTCCTCGCGAATGAAAAAGAACTTCTGTTTCCAGTCATGGAAACTCTTAGGAGGGTTTAGGAGTACATTCTTCGCAGCCCCTCGACTGGCAAATGAGTAGAAGCCCATAGTTCTGATCAGTTGATAGAAGGCTCTAAACCTTTCCACAATCGGCTCAACATCATGGGATCGACAGAGAAATTCGAAGTGTCGAACTCTAACCATTCCAGGTGGACTCATTTGCGAAATATGGAACCCATAGAACTGAAGTATGTGGGCCAAGAAATCCGTCGCCGGCAACCGAAAGTTACCCTGTAAAAAGAAATCTTCAAACAAGGTGATATACCCCGGCGGTGCATCGGCGGCCGTCTGATTCTGACCGGGGTATCATGCATCCCATTCCGGTGGAAACTGGAAACTCCGTGTAATCTGCTCGAACAACACCCTAACTCCCATTTAAGAATAGGAACGGGACCTTCTTCACCGGGATTCTCTTCCTGATGTTCTTCAGCCATGGATACCGAGTATAAACTTTGAATATTCTGGAAAAAGCTTGAAGATGTGATGAAGAATCTTGAAGATCTGCTACGGTCACTTGAAGATTTGAAGGTCTGAAGAAGAGATAGAGAGAAGTTAGCAACAGTGGAAGAAGGAATGATATCTCCTCTCATCTTCACGGATATATATACTCATCGCATTTAATGCGATGAGTAGACGTGCCGGATTCACCGCGCGCGTACCCAATCAGCGACTGCCACGTCGATCGCAAATCCCGGAGCAACAGTTACCACGCGCGCGTGGACCTCACTCTCCTGACGGAAAGCCAAACCGTCAGAGACAACTTGATGACAGCCGTGTCAGCGGTCAACTCAAACGTCGCCATCGACGACGTTTCTTACCAACCTGTCAGATTTCAAAATTCGAGGATTTTGCCGCCCAAAATTACCAAAAGCTTCAGGCAGAAGTCACTCAGGCCGCGCAGGATTCATGGTTATCCAACGAACCTGCGCGCTTACACTGGGAAGCAAAGAATCACCAACAGCCAGGCATAGTAGTCGCGCCGTAGCAACTGTCAAACATTTACACGCGCGCGCCTACCCAACACAAAGCAAGCATTTTCAGCACTTTTCTTTTTCTAAGTCCAGAGCTCCAACCACTTGCCTCGCGCATGGTGCAGCACTTGACTGGGGGGACTTGAAGGGGTATGGTCCCAAAAAGGCCGCGCAGACCTCATTCATGTCGCGCGCAGGACCATACTCCTTATTCATCAACTTGTTTACTGCCAACCTCGCGCGCGTTACATTGTCATGTATTGATCTAGCGCGAGGTCTCAACAAAAGAAAACACCACATTCAACACTTAGCATTCTGAATAGGAGTCTTCAACCACCCAGACCCTGCGCGGGCTAGTTACGTGCTCAGCAAGAGCCGCGCAGGTCTATGGCGCAGGGCTACTTCAGAAGGAACACAAGGTACAAATGGCAGAAGAAAAGGGCCAATCCGCGTCCTCCAGGTTCTGCTCAATCATGCCCCACGATCGTCTGATGTACAGGAGACAGAGAGTACTGAAGGACGCCTACGTGGCACCAATCACAGGGCAGAGACACCTGCCCCACGATCTCCACTTACCTGCTGATGGCAGAAGGACGACCAGGCCGACAACGGTGACACGTGGCTCCAATCACGGTGCGCCAGCACCGGAGAACTTCTAGAAGCCACTAACGGTCGACACCAGTGGGACAAGGAGCATATCCCCTATGTTGTCGCCTTCCGGCCCAAGGCCCATCAGCCCACATCCTCTTACACCTCTCCGGCTATAAATAGAGACCTCCCTTCACAGGTTAAACATTCTATTCCCTCTACTCTCACTCTTAATACATACTTATCTCCTCAAAACAGTCGCTTATTCTCACGCCGGAGCCCGGTTAAGAGGGAAACCCCCATATTCCCCTCTTAACGAGTAACGGTGTTCTGTTTTGCAGGATTAACGGATCATTACGAAGCTCAGAAAGCCATAAGAAGATTAACCACTATGATATGAACATAGACCAAACTAATCAACCCCTAAAATTAGTTACGTGTTTCTTCAGTTTTACACATTGATATTTTATAGGAGTGGAAATAATTTCAAGCACAAATTCAAATTTTGGGGTTATTTTAGGTATCGTTGATTTCATGAACTGATCAAGATTGAAAGAGTTGGGTTTTATTACGGGTTATTAATTTAAAACGAATTATTAATTAAAAAGGAGGGGGAAAAGACATTAATACCCTCACATACATTGCATGGTAGGGCAGTTAACCAAGAAATCTAACGGTGTTAGTGTTAAAGGTTGACCATGTATCAAAACATGAACATAAAGGTTGGTTTTGGCCGATTTCATAGTGAAAGGTACGGAGTGCAGTTTTGGTATAACATAAAGGTTGTTTTCTGCAATTTGGTCTTATATCATTGATAGATGTGTGTTTACAATAAAATATAAGGAATATATATAGGAGAGAGAAACTTGGTAAACAAGATAAATATATATATGGAGTTGATAATCATAATAATATTTATTTATAACAGTTGCTATTTTTTATTAATTAACTTTTAAAATTTTAAGTTTTAAAAATTTAAAATTAATAAATAAAATACTAAGAGAAATGGGGAAAAATGGACTCATATAATTTTAACATACGTGACGGTCACGCAACCAATTATTTTTTTTTAGATTTAGATACATTTTAAAAAATTGGGCTTCTGAACCAAACTTTTTCAATAAGCATGTAGGGCTGTTCATAAAGCTTGCGACTCGTAGCTCGCTCGAAAGAAGCTCGAGAAAAACTAGCTAAAAAACTCAATTTGAGATGACGTGAACCAAGCTGGCTCATTTTGTAACCAAGCCCAGCTCGAGCTAAGCTCGGCTCGGCCCATGGCTCGGCTCGTTGGCTCGTTCTTAGGCTCGTTTAACTCTGACGTAAAGCTCAAGCCAAGTTTAATTCTGACGTAAAGCTCGTTCTTAGGCTCGTTGGCTCGGCTCGTTGGCTGTTCATATGTGAAGTTACAAACTTGGGGTTGGAACACTCGAAGATTGGACCCTAATCTTTTATTAGGCACTCAGACTTTAGCAACTCAATCGAATAGCTGATTTAAGTGCCCACAAGAAGAACCCAATGATCTTTTATCATTCTAAAATACTCTAGTTAAATCACATTAATCTCCTCGAGTTGGAAGAAGTGAAGTTCCCTGATTTCAAACTCTCAAAGGTGAATTATCGAATCCTGAAATGTGAGTTTGTATTTGTAAATTTTTGTTGCCGTTCAAAAGAAAGTTCACTTTTGTCATTAATCCTAATTGAATTTGAAATCCAACACGTATCCAACTTCAAAGTTTCAAAATTGGATAAACGATTAAGGGGCTGTTTGGTAAATTCTAAATGGGTAAGTGCTGAACCAGTAACAAGCCTGAACCATTAAGTGCTGAACCAATTAGAGGTCTCAACAATTAAAAGTCAATATAATGCTTAACCGTTTAGAGGCAAATGTCTAACCAATTCAGATAACAAGTCTTAACCATTCAGACTCAGTATAATGCTTAACCAATTAGAGGCAAATGTCTGAAGCATTCAGACATCTGTTCGCAAAACAACAACCATTAAGTGCTGAACCATTAAGAGACTCATTCAGAGCTAAACACCTTGATCAGCTATAAACCTTCCTGTGAGACATGGGAAAGTTTCTTTTATGTTTGTAAAATTCAAACTCAATCAATTATGATTACATTTTTCTTTTCTTTACTTTTTCTTATGTTTCAAATTTCATTACCTTTAAAACACCACAAAACACCACACTTTAACTTTTAACACTCCTTGTATATTTCTTGCGTCTTCCTCTCCAACTTCTTCACTTATTGAAGGTTCAGAAATTGATGATGATCATGATATAACATGAATCAAAAAGCTTCCACCATTAAGATCAAGTTACGTAATTGAAAACTCAACTAACAAATTGATGTTTTTAACCTAGGAAAAATGTTATTATTAGAAAAGTAGATACAAAGAACATAAAAACAATGAAATAAATGCATGTAAAAAATAAAACAGAAACATTTCTACCGACATCACTCGTGGGTCTCCCCAAGTTGCATCAAATTCCCTATACACTAGAACTACTTGATATGATAAAACTAAAGGGTGGTGGATCACACCCAGCATTTTGTTTCACCATAAAAAGAATCTTTTCTTTTTAAATCAAAACTTAATAAAAATAAATAAAACAGTACAAAAGTTACTCAGGAGTCAGGAACTTTAGTTATTACACATCAGTTTTTACCCAAAATACATGTTATATCTAAATCCCCCCCCCCCCCCCCCCCTCCCCCCCCCCTCCTTTCAAAAAAAAAAATATCTAAATCCCCAATTCACCAATCAACCACTGACATCAACTCAAATCCATCAAATTTCTTAAGAATCTATTCCATTTTGTGAAATCTAACTGCAATGTTCATGGGTTTGCTGTTTTTGGTTTGAAAGTTGAGTTTTTTATTGAAAAAGATTCATCATCTTCATCAGTTAATGATAAGCATAATCATCAAGATCATCTTCATTGTTCTTGTTCTGGTTAAAAGAGTGAATTGGGTAAATTGGTGTTCTTGTCTGCTTTTGAATCTGTTTAGGGTTACTAATTTAAGCATTGGGTTTACCCTCCAAATTTGGTAAAAAACAATAATGCAATCCCTTTTGTTCTCTACCAGCAAAGATAAATATTTCTATTTATAAGAAGACCCTCAATTTGTTTGTTGGTTTATTCTATGTTCTCTGGAAATTAAGCCATCTGTGTGTGTGTGTAATTTTGTTTCTTTTTTTTTTAATTTTTTTCACACACACATAGTGTGAGTGAGTGTGTGTTACAGTGGACTTATGATGGCTAGGGAAAAAATAAAGATTAAAAAGATTGATAATGCTACTGCAAGGCAGGTGACCTTCTCAAAGAGGAGAAGAGGGTTGTTCAAGAAAGCTGAAGAGCTTTCTGTACTTTGTGATGCTGATGTTGCTATTATCATCTTCTCTTCTACTGGCAAACTTTTTCACTACTCTAGCTCAAGGTAATCTTTTTTAGATGTATATATCTGTGTGTTTCTAGATTTGTTTCCTTTTTGGGTATAAAACTTATGATGGGATTTCATAATTAGGGTTTATCATTTCATACCATTGAATTTGGTTTTTAAGGATGGTGAGATGGTCATAAGAACATTCAACTATTGAGGGATAAGAGATTAATCAGGAATAAATGGTGAAAATTCAAGATGTAAAAACAGAAAAAAAAAAAGAAAAAAGAAAAAAAAGAAAACCACTTTATGTTGTTGTCATTCTGTGAGGTATTATGTTCTTTTAATTAGTTGTTGGACTGTTGGTTTGTACTCCATGCTTGTTTGGTTTGTACCATGCCTAAACAATGAAATTTTGATCTTGATATGGTTTCTTGGTTAGCTACTTACCTACTGTAGCTTTATGCTATTCTTCTAGAATTTACCCATGGTTTCTCCAAAAGTCACTTTAATTTGAACCTGTAAAGCAGATAATCTAGCTAGGTTTTGTAATTTTGTAATGTTTTCTTGAACTATAAACTACAAAGATATTTGAGTTGATCAATGTTGTTAAATTGCAACTCCTTTGACTCGCCAAGAGGAATGGAAAAAAAAGTATTATTCAATGTGATTAACAACGAAAAAAGTACTACATCTAAATCATCTTTGATAAGTATGGTTTATATAATCTTGTTTTTTTTTAAATAAAATAAAACTGCGGGTGGTAAGTTTCCTTTCCAGTGATCTACAATTGATTTTGGATCGTGTGTACATTCCTTTCCATAAGTTGATTAGTACATCTAATGGTTAAATGGTTAACTTGTTTCAATTTCATAATAGTGTTGTGTTTATATCAACCAAAATCTTGGTAATGGACATTTTGTGTTACTTATTACAGCAGGACTTATTTCTCCATCATAGTGAAGTAATGGCACGAATTCACATCTTTAACTACATCACAAGAACACCTCTTGTATGCTAAATACTAACACACTTGTTATCACAGAGAGATTTCAAACTGAGAAGCAATAGATTCTAATTCCATAAACTCAACTATATAAACAATAAGCTTACTTAATTGGTCCTATCTCTTGTTCTTGCAACCTTTGACTTTTGAGTGTCACATTATGAGTGTAATTATGTATCCTGAAAGTTGACAATTAACTATATATTTCTTTATGTTGATAGATTTGGAGATATAGTGCTTTGACAAGTAGTAGGGTTGAATATTAAAATTAAAAAGTGGAGTGTAGTTTTCAGATGTCATAAGTACCTGGTACATGTCACATACTCTAAATGATTTGATTTCGATACTATAGCAAGCTGTTATTATATTGCATATACTAAGGTATGTACCTAGCCCTTTGTACCTCAGTTTCTCTTTTAAATTCATTTATCTGTCTTGTATGTTTTTCAGCATGAAAGAAATACTTGAAAGGCATAGTTTGCATTCAAAAAACATTGAGAAGCTTGACCAACCATCACTTGAATTGCAGGTAAGCTTATTTAGTATAACATTCCAATTCAAATTGTTATTATTTCTTTGTCAAGTTCTTTTTTAAAATATAATATCATTTGATTGTATATGGGACTGGCTTGCTTGCTTGTAAAGGGTAAAGATTACCCTGTGGCATTACCAATATGAAGACTATTAATGTTCAGAATGATGGATTGGCATCCGTGAATGAACTTTAGCTAACTTTTTTCTGGTTAAAGTAATAAAAGTTGTATTATGCAGCTCGTTGAAGACGTTAATTATGCCAAATTAAGCAAAGAAGTTGCTGAAAGAACTCTTCAATTAAGGTACCTTACATTCTCATGATTAATTGTGTTTATTTGGATTTTGACACGATATTTTATGAAAAACAGGCGGTTGAGGGGGGAGGAGCTCCATCGTTTAAGTATCGAAGAGCTGCACCAGCTGGAGAAGTCCCTTGAAGCTGGATTGGGCCGGGTTGTTGCAAAAAAGGTCCATTATCTCTTACTTCTTCCTTCTGATCATTGTAATTTGTTGTTGTGACCATGGGCAATATGGTAATTATTGTTGTATAAGCCATTTTCCAGTTTGATAAACGTAACGCTTGCCCAAATTCTTACAAATATTCTGACTGGAGTAGTCGGATAAAACTGCAGTGATGCAGTGATCGAATGATCAAGTAGACATATGGAACTCCTACATGGCATGACAAATTAAATGCATATGTGTCACACCAAGAGGTTTTTGTAACAACACTTCTGTGATTTGTAATGTTGTTTTCTGTAAATTCCTAAATGGATATCACTACGAAAAGCCACGTAGACTGACACCTGTACATTCTGTCATACGTGGCATTCGCCTGAACTCGAATTTGCTTGTAAATTTTTGTTTCGTTATATTTTTGTCAAATTAGCAAACTGTTGACTAAATGTTTATTTCTTCCAGAGTGAGGTGATCATGAAAGAGATTAACCATCTTCAAGAAAAGGTGAGAACTAACTGCAATCATCTTGTACAACTGATTTTTGTAACTCCAAAATATCGAATCTTACTAACTGCAATCATCTTATACAACCGATTTTTGTATAATTAAATGAAACACACTGTATTTTGATGCTATAATGCAGGAAATGCAACTCATGGCAGAGAATGACCGCCTCAGACAAGAAGTACGCGTTTTCTCTAAGGAATCTAACTTTTTGTTCTCACCCTTCTTTGTGTTAATCATATATTGGCTAACTTTTTCTATTTGGATTGTGGAATAAAGATGTTAAAGGTATCTAATGCTCGAAAACAAATTCATACTGAGATGGCGAATGTAATTGGTGAAGACGGTCAATCATCAGAATCTGTTACCAATATTTCCAACTCTGCTGGTCCTTCTCAAGACTATGAGAGCTCCTATACATCACTCAAGTTGGGGTTAGTGCATCTCTTGGCTTTAAACTTTGAATTCAATAAACAAAAAAAGGAAGAAAATGAATCCGGAAAGTTACCATAATAATTTCTATATTAATATTAGTTGTTTCACGGGTTAATACCATGAAAATCCACGAACTTTTGTTATGCGCGAAAAAGTAACTCAACCCAATTTTGGTACATTAGAGCCTCTAAACGTGTTTAAAGTGACATCCCAAATTTGTAAAAAACTTGACCTGAGTAATGCAATTTTTTTAATTAGATAGTGTTCTACTGTTCTACACGCAAAAAAATAGTCTTCATCATATCACGTCAACAAAAAGACTATCTACGTACAATAGCCTCCACATGTGTGGTAGTACCGAAGTTGGGTCGAGAGACATTTTCGCTCAAAATGAGATAGTAGGTTGGTTTTAAATGGTAGTAACCATCTGTAACCATATTAGTTATTTAGTTACATAGTTAGGGTGTTTGGATGTGTGTTCGAAGTCGCAATAACCAGCTATTGTTGGACTAATCTTGTCATAGTTAAATAGTTGAAGGGGTGAATCGTAAAAGAGTCTAGAGTTCGGTTTATTTTGGTATGTTTATTAGTATGGTAAAAAATATTATGTTGTATTTAGTTTCATTGTTTAAGGAGACTTGTGTTCCAAGTTGTTGTATTTAGTTTCATAGTTTAAGGAGACTTGTGTTCCAAGTTGTTGGTGAGTTTAAATAGAGGGTTGGGGTTATTGTTTAAGGTGTGGTTTGTTTTCCAATTCGTTCATTATAGTCGATCATGTATGAATAATACTGTTTTCTTGCATTTTATGTTTAATGGTTTCCGGGACAATAGCTTTGAGTCAGTAATAATGATCTTTGATTTTTCAAATTGTTTTGAGTTTCTAAATAATCATGCATGATAAGCTGTTGTTGGAATGTTGATTATTGAGATAAGTATGAAATTAGGTTCTTGTTCCTGGCTTTAAGCAATCAATTATTGGATTTCATTTCAGGAAAAAGACTTGTAGTTTAGTGACCACTGTATCAAATATTCTAATATATGAAATGACAATTTTGATGGGAATAGAATAATTAGAGTTTTACATTTCAATCAAACTGAAGTTGAGATGTCTTCTTCTATGAATATTAGAAAATAAACTAGGGTTTTTGATTTGTTTATCTTGGTTTTATATGAAAATTGGGACCCATGAAATGAACAAAGAATCATATGTATATGGCTAACTGTTTGTTTACTGTGCAGGCTACCTTACACAGGATGATTGGAAGAACTAGTAGGATTTATGTATTATGAAGCATGTAAATGAAAATTTTAGATGATGCTGCTGATGTTTATGGATATGGTTTATTTTGCCATTTGGATTTTATATCTTAACTGACCCCAACACTCACACACTAAATAACCAATTTGAAGTAGAAAACCACTAGAATCACATAATTACTTGTACAATGTTGAGTCAGTATAATAGTATAATAGGAGAGGCTAACAGGCTTGTAGTCTATTGGTATCAAGGTGTGATGGAAAAGTGTCATTCCCATGAGATTGAGGGCTCTAAGTCTTATGGTGGACAAATGTGATGAAATGTGTAGATTTATGAGTAAGATTTAAAGGGTGCTAAAAAATGATAGGGAGAGTGAACGATGGTTACGTGGTTATATAATTGCCTTAATTATGCACCACAACTAAAACAATAATGTTTATATGATTCTCACAAATCTCTACTTAAAATATATTATGTTTTGAAAGACCCTCTCTTTTTATACAAATAAATAATTATCTCCGTTTTTTTAGGGTTTAGTAGGAGTACGTTATTTTTACCCGCACACCATTCAATTAGTGGTTTTGATTTTATCCGTGACAATAAAAATTGAAAAGTATATAACTTTTACGCATACACCGTCAAATTAGTTTTTTTAACGGCAAATTTCATGTTTACTTGGGATTTGAACCCATAATCTCCATAACTTAGGTGCTTTTAGGCTAAGGTGTGGTTCCCCTTTCCTCTTCACCCCATTCTCCATCTTAGCACCACGTCACACTCCCTTCCACCTCATCAACCTTCCCCAAACCAAGGGTGTGGTTTACCTTCCTCCCCCTTCAAATTTCATATTTTTTATTTAATCTATTTTATTTATAAATAATATTTTTTATTCATTTAATTTGTTAAAATAAAAATAAATAAGAATTTGTTAAGAACATTAAACATTTCATTATACAAATTAAAAACACATACACACAAGTTTTAATATAAAAGTACATACTAAAAGCATAAAATAATTATTTCCTGAACCTACAAACACAACACCCGTCATCAACGGAATTGAGAACATCATCTGGATCTACACGGAAGGTATTCCAAATATGGTCGACTAAGTCCGCACAAAGGTTCTTGTACTCATATTCATTGTGTCACACCCACGTATTTGATTCTTGTTGCCCTCGTCAACTAGCTCAACGTTCTCATCAATGTCATTCAGATCGTATTCGCATATCGCCCGACCTTCGTCTTCGGTAATCATGTTATGTAATGTTGTACAAGCATACATAACGAATCTCAATCTTTTTGGTGTCCATGCACGTGTCGGGCTTTGTATAATATACCATCGTGACTTTAACACACCAAACAACCGTTAGGCATCTTTTCTTGCCGCTTCTTGGCACTTCGCGTATTTTCTTTATTTTTCATTTGGTATAGTTTTAACAATAGCCGCATAGCTTGGGTATATACTGTCAGCATGAACAAAGAATCAGGGCCGGTACCTCTAATGATGTCGTCGAAAACCTCAGATCTTGCTAGAACGTTTAAATCGTTGTTTAAACCTGCAACTCCACAAAAGGCATGTCAAACCCATAGATCTTGTCAGCAAACAACTTTTAGCATTATTGAGGGTTGTCCTTTATCACTATGCGTATATTCACCTCGCCATGCATTAAGGCAATTATGTCATGGACAATGCGTACAATCGATACTTCCTAGCATGCCAGGAAATCCATGTCTCTCTTCACGGAATGAATAAAGCTTTTTGATGTCCTTCTCTGTCTGTCTATGCAAATACAACTTGCTATATAGCTCCACGATACCTTTGGAAAATTCATACAAACACTCCCGTCCCATTATATCAGACGTCCTTAAATGTTCATCCCATGAATCACTAGAAGTGTCGTACGGCATTTGATGAAGTGCAGATGTGCATTTTTGTAATGTAGTAAAACCCTTTTTCCCTCTAGCATCGTATCGTAATGTGAAAAACTCGTCATAATTAGCCAAATCATTGGCAATACGTAGGAACAATCTGTGACCCATTTGGAACCGAAGCCTAAATTGTTCGTTAGTGAACACATAGTTTTCATCCAAATAGTTAGCCACCTGTTAAAGCAACAAGTGTATGGCAGGGGGGAAGGTCCAGGATCAACTCCAATAGGTAGCTCCTTGGTCGGAATCTGCAATCAAATAACACTGTTAGTCTTAACGCAAGAGGTGGCTCCCGCGTTTGGACTCCGGCGTGAGAATAAGTGGATTGTTCTTAAGAGTCTAAGCGAAATGAAAGGATATGAGTTTAGAGTGAGAAATGAGAGAGAATGGACTTACTTTGGGCTGAACAAGACTCTTTTATAGGCAGATTTCTCTGCCCAATGGAGCCTTGTGTCAGTTGGTACCTTCTAGTCTTGGTAAGCTTATCCTCCCTTGATGTTGCTTGCAGGGTTAGCCTTGCCTCTTTAGGTAAGTGTCAGGTTTGTGTCTCGAGGACACCTTTATGTGTTTTAGGGAGAAGTCTAATCACTTTGACTTTTTGGGTTTAAGTTTCAATGTTGTACAGTAACCTTAGCTCCCTGTCACCAGCCGTTGGCGCAACAACTTCTCGTTGGGAGCTTCCAGCTTCTGACTTTCAGCTTCTTACTTTCAGTTTATGTTTAGTATTCTTTATTGTTTACTTGCGATTGTTATTAACCTTGGTTTTGCTAACTGGGATCTCCGATTACCCACGTCATCAGCCACCCAGTCATGAGTATCGATGTTGTAAATATCGGTGCTTATGACTCTAAGTCTAGGGGTTTTTATCTTCTAACCTTGCTTTACTCAAAAGAGCTGCCTTACTTATGCTTCTTTGTTGTTGTGTTTGATATTATGTAAGTCTTTTCTGAAAAAGAAAAGAGTTTCTAATCATCAAACGAGGGAACTAAAAGCATGAGGCTTTTATTCTGTGATCATGGGCTTCCCGTCGGAAGGTATTGGTCTACCCTTGGCCCTTTATTATAAGTTTTTGTCATTTCATCATGTGCTCCTTTTCATTTAAGGCCCACTCGCCCGGAGGTGATTGATGTGACAACGCCGCAGGGAAGCTCTTGATTGCCCTAGCCTACTAGCTGTTGGCAGTTTCATCCCCACCCTCCACATGTCCGATTTGTTATGGATTTGAATTTTTGAACTTTATAACTTCCTTATAACCGCTCATTTCGCTTCATTCTTCCTCTTTACTTTACTTTTTCTCTTTGAATTCTCCCTTTGATCCGACGGTTTTTCCGGTTCAAATTTTCGGCGATCCATCTTTATAAACTCGGTAAGTTGCCTCTTTCTTTTTTTACTTTTCAAATGAGGTCTAATAAGAATGATATGCTCGTTCAGTTTTCAAAACTTACTAGATCAGAAATTGATAAGTTCTGTTTGGATCATGGCATTGATCCTTCCCTTGAGGCTGAAGTTCCAGGGATTACCTCCACACCGTCAGGTAGAATTCCAGATTGATCTTACGCCAGGAGCAGCCCCGATTGCTCGCGCTCCTTATCGTCTTGCACCAGGAGAGTTGCAAGAACTATCGAATCAAATACATAACAAACAACTGAAAAAGAAAATTAAAAAAATAGAAACAATTGATCTTCCAAATCTTCAGTGTCAGCAGTCTCTTTCTTCTTTGAAACATGTTCACTGGCGGTTTGACTTTGGTATGCTTCATATTTTTTTTTTTGAAGTAGCTTTTTTGTGGTCGTTTGGAAAGACAAAATGACGTGAGTTTTTTGTTTGAAGTTCATCTTTATCTTCAAAGCACTCATCAGTGTCATCCGTCTCTTCATGCCATTTAAAAATTCATCAACAACAAATAAAAAAAATGACATAAGTCTGACACCAGTATATTTTTCTTGAAGATTTGTCCATCTCATGCAGCAAAATGTTATTGAGTTACACCCCTCAGCTAAGAATGCATTCTACGTGAAGGGGTATGGTCCCAAAAAGGCCGCGCAGACCTCATTCATGTCGCGCGCAGGACCATACTCCTTATTCATCAACTTGTTTACTGCCAACCTCGCGCGCGTTACATCGTCATGTATTGATCTAGCGCGAGGTCTCAACAAAAGAAAACACCACATTCAACACTTAGCATTCTGAATAGGAGTCTTCAACCACCCATACCCTGCGCGGGCTAGTTATGTGCTCAGCAAGAGCCGCGCAGGTCTATGGCGCAGGGCTACTTCAGAAGGAACACAAGGTACAAATGGCAGAAGAAAAGGGCCAATCCGCGTCCTCCAGGTTCTGCTCAATCGTGCTCCTCGATCGTCTGACGTGCAGAAGACAGAAAGTACTGAAGGACACCTACGTGGCACCAATCATAGGGCAGAGACACTTGCCCCACGATCTCCACTTACCTGCTGATGGCAGAAGGACGGCCAGGCCGACAACAGTGACACGTGGCTCCAATCACGGTGCGCCAGCACCGGAGAACTTCTAGAGGCCACTAACGGTCGACGCCAGTGAGACAAGGAGCATATCCCTTATGTTGTCGCCTTCCGGCCCAAGACCCATCAGCCCACACCCTCTTACACCTCTCTAGCTATAAATAGAGACCTCACTTCACAGGTTAAACATTCTATTCCCTCTACTCTCACTCTTAATACATACTTATCTCCTCAAAACAGTCGCTTATTCTCACGCCGGAGCCCGGTTAAGAGGGAAACCCCCATATTCCCCTCTTAACGAGTAACGGTGTTCTGTTTTGCAGGATTAACGGATCATTACGAAGCTCAGAAAGCCATAAGAAGATTAACCACTATGATAGGAACATAAACCAAACTAATCAGCTCCTAAGATTAGTTCCGTGTTTCTTCATTGGCGCCCACCGGTTTTTTGCAAATCACTTTCATCTTCTTTTTCTGAGTTTTCCAAGTTTTTCCTTCGATCATGGCTGGTCAAAGAGTCGTTCCTGATTTCGGTTTTGGAACAAACACCAATGCAGTGTTGGGGGAGGACATTCAAAACGTCCAAGCTCAACATGTAGAAGAGATCGGTGAAATTGAAGTAACCAACACCGGGGGACCCCGCGCGAGCATCACTCGCATCACTCAGACGGTAACCCCAGGAAACAATGGTGTTGGACCCTCAAATCCACCTCGTGATGGTGGAGAAGTCGAACGGAGGATGGAGAATGTGCGTCGATTATACCGATCTCAACAAGGCATGCCCTAAAGACTGCTACTCTTTGCCTGAGATCGACAAAAAGATAGACTCTCTCGCACCATACAGGTGGAAATGCTTCTTAGATTGTTACAAGGGGTATCACCAAGTTCAAATGAAGCTACTCTTTGCCGAAGATATTGGGAAACACATCGAGGTTTACATCGATGATCTGGTGATTAAAAGTACCGAAGAGGACCAAATGTTGAAAGACATCGAGAAAACATTCAGCTCGTTGAGAAGCGTGAATATGAAACTGAATCCATCCAAATGTTCCTTTGGTATGGAGGAGGGAAAATTTTTGGTCTTCGTGGTTACAAATGGCGGGTTTAGAGTCAATCCAGAAAAAGTTCAAGCCATAGAGCGGATGCCGTCACCACAAACGATCAAGGAGATGCAAAGATTGGCCGACCGCCTAGCCGCGCTTAACCGTTTTCTGTCAAACCACGCTGCAAAGTCATACCCTTTTATCAGCACTCTGCGCAACTGCGTAAAAAAGAAAGAATTTAAGTGGACGCCCGAAGCAGAAGTTGCTTTTCAGCAAATGAAAGAGTGCTTGATTGAGCTCCCTACCCTGACCGCGCCGCTCGAAAAGGAACCACTCATTCTGTATATATCCTCTTCGGATAAGGCAGTGGGGTCGGTATTGCTTGTGGAGAGAAATGGAGTTCAGACTCCAATTTATTACGTCAGTAGGGTGCTTACAGATCCAGAAACGAGATACTCAACGATGGAAAAATTAGTACTTGCGCTGCTACATGCCTCTAGGAGGCTGCGTAGATACTTTACAGGTCACGTCATCACTGTACTTACCAATTTCCACATTGGTACGATATTGCAAAAGCCAGAGACATCTGGGCGGTTGGCAAAGTGGGCGATCGAGCTAGGAGGCCACAACATTTTGTATAAGCCGCGCCCAGCCATCAAGGGTCAAGTTCTAGCGGACTTCATCACAGAAGTCCCGGCGGATAAAATCAAAGATTGTGAGATCGTTGAGACTCCAAGAGAAGACAAGTCTGAGGGGGTTTGGTTGTTGTACACTGATGGGGCCTCAAACGAGGATGGCGCAGGGGCTGGATTGCGCCTGGTTAGCCCTGAGAAACATGAATTTACATACGCCATCAGGTTGGATTTTAATAATACCAACAATGAGGCGGAATATGAAGCCTTTTTGGCAGGCCTGCGCCTCGCCATCAAGATGGGCGCTCAAAACGTACAAGTGCATGTCGATTCACTCTTAATCACCAGTCAAATCAACGGAATTTATGATGCGAAGGGCGAAGTTATGGCTTTGTATTTAGATCAGGCAAAGGAGTTGCTTCAGCAGTTCAAGTCCTACAAGGTGGTGCATATCAATCACTCAGAAAACAAACCAGCAGACGCCTTAAGCAAGCTTGCTTCAACTTCTTTCCAACATCTCGCAAAGGATGTAAGAATCGAAGTATTAAAGAACCCGTCGGTTTTGTTGCGTCAAGTGAATGTGATAGAGATGGAGCAACCATCCTGGATGAGCCCTATAATCAAGTACTTGCAAGAAGGAATCCTCCCTGACAACAAGGCAGAGGCAAGGAAGATACAGAACAAGGCCCTACATTATGAAATGAATGGCGGTATCTTATACAGAAAATCCTTCCTGGGGCCACTCTTGCGCTGCGTGGAACCCCAGGATGCAAATTACTTGATCAGGGAGATTCATGAAGGAATTTGCGGCATACATGCAGGGCCACGCATGGTCGTTGCGAAAATAATGAACGCTGGATACTACTGGCCAGGGATGCACGTTGACGCTCTAAAGGAGTTGCGCAAATGCGACTCTTGTCAAAGGCACTCCCCGAAAACCATGCGCCCAAAAAATGACCTTATCCCTGTATCCACTGCTTGGCCTTTTCAGCAGTGGGGGATTGTTATGGTGGGACCCTTCCTAGAAGCTCCTGGCGCCGTTAAATTCATAATCGTGGCCGTCGACTACTTTACGAAATGGGTGGAGGCCAAAGCCCTCGCCTCAACTACTGCAATGATGGTGCGCAAGTTTATTTGGGAACACATCATTTGCAGGTTTGGCCTGCCACTCAAGATTGTAACCGACAATGGCACCAACTTCGCGTCTGACGACCTCCAAAAGTGGATGAAAGAGTTGAAAATCGAACACACTTTCTCTTCCGTTGCGCACCCCCAAGGCAACGGCCAAGTTGGAAGAGTAAACAAAAGTATCGTCGATGGGATAAAGGCCCGACTGGGCACAAAGCGAAGAGGCTGGGTAGATGAGCTCCCGAGTATCCTGTGGGCTCATCGAACCATGCCGAAAACGAGCACTGGCGAAACCCCTTTCAGCCTAGTCTATGGCTCAGAGGCGATTATCCCAGCCGAAATTGGCCTGCCCTCACCGTGCTTGACAGCGGTCAACACAATCGATAACGAGGCAGAGCGTCGTCTTGACTTGGATCTACTTGAAGAAAGGCGCGAAATTGCGCGAATTAAAGAAGCCAAGTACAAGACGCAGCTAGAAAGGTATTACAATGCAAGAGTGCGCATTTGTACCTTCACTCCAGGAGAGTATGTCTTCAGAGACAATGAAGCTTCAAACGCTGAACGCCCAGGAAAGCTAGCACCCAAATGGGAAGGCCCATACTTAATACACGAGGTGCTAGGGAAAGGGGCATACAAGTTTCGCACCCTGGATGGATACATCATCCCGCGCACGTGGAACGCGCAACAACTGCGCAAGTGTTATATGTAACTACTCTCGGCCTTGCGCCTTTACTCACTAATGTTGGCCACACGCCTTTTTAATTCCCTATGTTGGCTAAACGCCCCTTATGTTACATACGATGTATGTTGGCCTAAGCGCCTGTTTCTTAATCAATGAAAGCGTACGACTTATGTTTTCTTTTATCATGATGACTTCTACGTTACAAATGCATGTTAAACTTTTAATTAGCACGAAAACACTTCAGTAAATTACGAGCTCTTGAGTTATGCCTCCAAGGTCCTCCGCGAACATAGCGCGAGACCGGGCAGTTACACTCGCACAAGAGCCACACTTACATTTATTCGCGCTAACTTAACCAAAGTTTCTAACAATAGTGCAATAACTGTAACTAGACAGAGTAAACATAAAACATCATACTTAACAAGCGCAACCGCGCAATAGTTACATAGATCCCATTTAATCCAAAACAAGCGCGACCGCGCAACAGGTTACATTTGACATCTAAAAATGAAAATTACAAGGCACAGCCTGTCAATGCTACCTACTCATAACCATCACCACCATCATCATCGTCATGCTTATCACCATCACCATCGCCTCCACCATCGCCTCCACCATCGTCATCAGCAGTTGGCTCCTCCTCATCAGATAATTTGACAGTTTCTGGTGGGTCGAGAATGGACTTTAGACGTTGGCACCAGTCATCATGCACTAGATCCTTTGCAACCAAGTCCATCACAGGCAGGGATAGGTGATCGTAAGCATTTTCAGTGCGAGCCAACTCGGCATCAGCTTCATTGGTCACCGAGCAATGACTAGTGTCAAACTCTTGCCCAAACACTTCTTCAACGTGCTGCGCACACTCCAGATAACCTCCACGGTGACCTACCGCGGGAGAAGCATCTATAAGAGCAGCAACAACTTTATCTAGTTCTCCAACATTTAAGATGGAGTTGGCCACCTACAGCGAAGACATTTAATAAGAAATATGCCTTAACAAATAAAAGCCTAAATTGAGAAAAGAAACATACCAGAACTACTCCCCTGCCGCGCATCCACTCAGCCTCAGCAGCGAGAGTATCAACGATGCCCTGCACCTCGGAGTAGTTAGTCTGCGCCACGTTAAGTGCCGCTGTGCTGACATTTCGCGCCTCCTCAGCCTTTTGCCGGGCCTCTTCGGCCGAAGTAACTTTCCCCTTCTCGGCTTCGAGGTCGATCTCCAAGGACTCGCTCTTGTCAACCTGCTCTTGTAGGCGACGTTTCAACTCTGCAATCTCGACGTCCTTGGCCTTCAAGTCCTTATCCTTACCAGATAATTGCGTTTCCAGCTCAGCCAGTTCAACCTACAAAGGATAAAGGACTTAGATAATTCTGCAAACAAAAAGCATAAGGAGAGAAAAGGTAAAGGTTTTTCGAACCTCAGCATGATCCTTGGCAGCTTGCGCATCCTCGACCTTCTTGGTCAGCTGGGCGACCTTACCCTCAAGATCAGTGATCTTGTTACGAGCAACATAAGCGCACTGATTATCTTTCTCGCATAGCTTCTTCCATTCATCCTTCTCTTTCGCCAACAGATCCTCAGCAGCACGAAGCTTGGCCCTAAGGCCTTCACGACCCCACTCTTCTGATTTCCTATCAGATTCAAACTTGGCCTTCTCTTCAACAAAGGCAGCCTTAGCCTTCTCATAATCTTTAACCTGCTTCAACAGGCGCTCATGATACTTTTCCCAGTCCGCCCGCTCTTTCACCATTGTGCGCCATTCTCGCACGATCTGGTGATTGGCGGCGCGAGTGTTGGCCTCTCCAACAACATAGGCCTGGTACAGCCCGTCATGGGTTCGCGCCCTTTGGCGATTAACTTCACCAGGAGGGAAGGAATTTAAGAACCAGTCACGACATGCTACAAACTCCATAAATGTATCCTTCTGCTTTAGACCCCAGGGAGCTTGATGCGGAGCGTTGCCACACGCCTCCTCACTATAAGTCTTGTAATAAAGATCTCCCACAGTATCCTTAGGACCGATGGGAAATTGAGGCACAAACCCTCCGGCACCATAAGAACTCGCGCCATCTGTTTCAGCAGTTTTTTCTTTGTGAATGGCGGAGCCTGATCCCCCAGTAGTAGAAATTACTTGAGTAGTTTGAACGGGGGCATAAGCCGGCGCAGTTTTTTGCCGGTTTCTCAACCTCAGGTTCTTTCCTTTTGTCTTGATGGGGCTGGTCAAGCCCCGTAATACGAACAACCTCCGGACTCTGCACCTTATCACGAGCAGTCGCAGCAGCGGTCCCGGTCTCCTTCAGAGCATCACTGGCAGGTTTCCCAGAAGTTTTTTCCTTCTCCTTTTCAGCAGCCTTGCCAACAGGCTTCTCAGTAGCCTTCTTTTCTTTCTCCTTCTCAGCAGCTTTCTTCTCCTTCTCGGCCTCTACCCCAGCAGCCTTGAGGGGTTTGATGGTAACCTTAGGCCTCTTCTGCGCCGGCTCGAAGGGATCTGTAAACACGACACCCTTCTTCTTAGGGGTCTTCTTTTTGGCATCTGCAGAAACTAAGTGTTAAAAAGAAGAAACAACAAGGAGCAAGAAATTAAGGAAAACTAACCAGGAGAAAATTTGTAAAGAGAGCGCAGGTTGCTCTGCTTTCCAATCAAGGGAACCTCACCAGCCTTAGGCGCAACAGACCCACCAGCTGTGGTCTCAGTTCTACTCCTTTTCCTGCTTACCAACTTGGCAGCAGGTTCCTCTTCCTCTTCTTCCTCCTCTTCATCATGCGCGATAGAAGACGGAGTAGCTCCAACATCCGGGTTGCGAGAACCCGCGCTCCCTGAGCTCTTTGAACCAGCCGCTCCCATCTTCTTCTCGCCTATACGCGACAAACCTTCAAGTGAGTCACTTATCATAACGTAATCTTCCAAGTTACTCTGGCAAAGGCGGAGAGTACCTTTATCAGCAGCAGCAGTTGCTCGGCTGCTTCCGCCCTTCTTGCTAGTCATCTCAGCATCTAAGGTGATAACCTTCTTCCGCTTGATTGGCTTCTTCTTCTTTTCTTCTGGGTCAATACCCAAGTCGCGCAAGACACCTGCAAAGATGTTAGACCACGAACTTAGCTCCCCATTCGAAGATCATACAGACTCCTCGCTGGAAAGATAAAGAATCTCTTTCCCAGCAGAGGTCACAGCTCGCAAGGGTTGGGGATTGGGAATATGCGCACCTTCAGTTGTGGTAGGAGGATTAGCGAAGGCCCCAGCAACAGGATACAGGAAGCGCGGCCTGATTCTATCGTACCAATATTGCTCCCCCGACTGCAGCGGGCGCACCCCCATGGATCCACCAAACATGGGGAAAGCAGCTTGATAAAGATGTGCTTCTACATTCAAAAATCAAACAGTTAAATAAAGCGCAGATAAACAGAAAACTAAGGTAACAACTAACCTCTATCCTCAAACTTCAATACTGGCACCTCTTCGCTATCATGCGGCCATTGGTCACTCATCTGTGCCGCAACCAGAACATTTTCACCAAACACTCGATTTGGAGTGGCAGTAAGCTTCAGGTACCAATCTTCCTTCTTGGGGATCACCAATTCCTCCTTCTCGATCGGTTCGGACCATGGGCGGAAGATCATGGCAACCGGTATCACCTCCTCGCGAATGAAAAATAACTTCTGTTTCTAGTCATGGAAACTCTTAGGAGGGTTCAGGAGTATCTTCTTTGTAGCCCCTCGACTAGCAAATGAGTAGAAACCCATGGTTCTGATCAGTTGATAAAAGGCTCTAAACCTTTCCACCATTGGTTCAACACCATGGGATCGACAGAGAAATTCGAAGTGTCGAACTCTAACCATCCCAGGTGGACTCAGTTGCGAAATATGGAACCCATAGAACTGAAGAATGTGGGCCAAAAACTCTGTCGCCGGCAACCGGAAGTTGCCCTGTAAAAAGAAATCTTCAAACAACGTGATATACCCCGGCGGTGCGTCGGCGGCCGTCTGATTTTGGCCGGGGTACCGAGCATCCCATTCCGGTGGAAATCGGAAACTCCGTGTGATCTGCTCGAATAACCCTAAGTCCCACTTAAGGATGGGAACGGGACCTTCTTCACCGGGATTCTCTTCCTGGTGTTCTTCAGCCATAGTTACCGAGTAAAAACTTCGAAAATTCTGGAAGAAGCTTGAAGATGTGATGAAGAATCATGAAGATCTGCTACAGACCACTTGAAGATTTGAAGGATTGAAGAAGAGAATAGAGAGAAAGTAGCAAAAGTAGAAGAAAGAATGATATATCCTCTCATCTTCACAGATATATATACTCATCGCAATTAATGCGATGAGTAGACGTGCCGGATTCACCGCGCGCGTACCCAATCAGCGACTGCCACGTCGATCGCAAATCCCGGAGTGACGGTTACCACGCGCGCGTGGACCTCACTTTCCTGACGGAAAGCCAAACCGTCATTGACAACTTGATGACAGCGGCGTCAGCGGTCAACTCAAACGGCGCCATCAACGACGTTTCTCACCAACCTGTCAGATTTCAAAATTCGAGGATTTTGCCACCCAAATTTACCAAAAGCTTCAGACAGAAGTCACTCAAGCCGCGCAAGATTCATGGTTATCCAACGAACCTGCGCGCTTACACTGGGAAATTTAATATTGTAATATCAAATGTCACAATATTCGGAAGTTTATCCACAGTAGGATCGAAAATAAAAATGAAATTTATAGTTCAACAGACTTCAGGCATCTTAAGCTTGCGAGACTTCTAATGATGCTAAGGAGAAATCCCAGCCAATTTCGCTTAGTACCTGCATTTAATCTTTTTGGGAAAATACGTCAGTTTACCCTGGTAAATACATTCAACTGACTCATTTTGGAAAATGATTAAAAATTGGTTTGGATGCACATGGCATAAACATTTTATTTAACTTGGGAGAATTATTTAAATATATAATCTTGTGAACGAATTACATGTTCCTTGTGCGTTCAGTAGCCCGGATCTTGTCCGGGTTAAAGATCAATAGACACACCACAATATTCTTTTGTGCACTGACGGGTGTACGCCTACACCCCGCGCTTAAGTCGTGGCCATTTCGTAAAATGATACCAAGGATATCCGGGACATGGTCATTAACCCCCCCCCCCCAAGGCTTTAAGTAACAAGACTGTTTAAACGAGCCGATCAAATTTATTCAATTACCCACTCAACGGTGGAGGATTTGATGCCCGATCAAGCGGTATGCTATACACCGTAACCCAAGCCCGTATAGGGAAAATAAGTTAAAAGTATTTACCTGAGCAATGTATAAATCACAATAAGCAAAATGCACGTAGCTTTTACTGGTACTCCTAATCTGGAACGAAGGTTTATAATAACCTATTAGAATTCTAACAGGTCTTTAATTAAGCTTAAGCTTAGACCGGCTAGTTTCAAAGATACGGTTCGTACGCACGATTAAGCGAAGACCGGATAGAATGTGATTTGGACCCGACAAGTTTGAAGACTTGTTTAATATGGGTTTATTATTCACATTCTGGATTTAGAGATAAAACCGATAAGGTTTGACCCGTTTCGGTTCATTTATGTAAACTTGTTACATAAACCGAACCGTACGCGTAATAAGCGTGACGGGTATTCATGAGAGTTATATACAGGTTTCCTAAGTTAATTATGCCTCAAATATGTTGTGACATCAGTAAGATGTCTTTCATTATGCCCGAGACGTGTTTAAACACAAACTAGGCCCCGTAGGGGTAGTTTATAAAAGAGTTTAAGTAACAACCTGAGTTACAGGTCTGATGTAATCAGCAAAAATACATAATTTGCTAAGTTATATCAGTAGGATGAAGTGTATATGTGAAATTTGTCAATTATAACCAAACTATGCCCCGTAGGGGTATTTTGGTAATTTCACATAAGCCGAAAAGCTCAAAACTGAAGTCTGAGTTTATCAACTTTTTCTTACTGTTAAAATATCATAATTTACCTCAAATATCAGTAGGTATCAACCTTAGTATGTTTAAAATAGTTCTAGTGCATACTATGCGCTAAAAACGCTAAATTAGGCGATTAGAAGCCGTTTCCGGGTTCTATATAGAAACCTGATATTTTTATATTTCCAGGAGGTTTAAAATAATTTATTTATCATATCTAATCAGTAGCAAAAGGTTTGGAGTCGTTTAGATATGTAAAACTCATTTTATGGCCCGTAAGGGCAAAACCGACATTTACCGGATTAAGCCTACGACTATGAGTTATGCTCAGCCTAAAATTAATTAAAAATCTTTAAAAATCCCAAAATAATATATTACATCAGTGGGTAAAGAGTTTGATATCAAAAAGTATGTTTAAGTAGGCTATACGCTAAATACGCCGCTTAATTAACATAAAGCTTTAAATTTACGCTAACGAGCATAACTCTTAATCTACAATTCAAACTGATGTCAAACTTTTCATACAAGTTTATATATCAGTAATTAAAGTTTCTACTCTTTTACATTTCCAAAAATCACGTTTTAAGGTAATAAGGGCATAATGGTCAACATATGAGCAATTAACGGAAATATGCATATTAATTGGATAACTAATGAACCAATGTGTATGATCACAGAGGGTTGTACTAACATGTAACCTAGTCCAATTAAAGTTCTGAGGCATTTCTAAAACATGCCTAAACGGGTCAGAACTTAAAGTCAAAGTGAAAGTCAAACTATGTGACTTTCGGTTCCGAACCGGGTATTTACAGGAAATTGTCGGGTTGAACATGTTTAGACATGTTCTTACACTTATTACTAAGTTATAACAATGATCAAACAAGTGGTATATGATCTACATTGCTAATTATGCATAAATTGTAATTTAAGTATCCTGTTGACTTTTTCTTAGCAAGTTTGACCCGACTTTTGACCTGTTTAGAGTGGTAATCAGGGGGGACCCTTTTAAGGGTTTATTACCCACATAATTACCAACTTATATCTACTTTTGATTCGACTAATCACTGGACCATTAGTGATTAATCTTAAAGTCAACCGTTAATTACGACGGTTTGACTTTTAAGCTATAACTAAGCTAAAACTTAATTTAGAAAGGATTAGCAAACTTACAAGAGTCCTATGCACGAAATGTGATCAGTTGAGAGAAGGATTGAGCTCCAGAATTGATCAGAAGTGCAGGAATGAAGGTGTGATCAAAGTGGTAAAGCATGAGGCCTTTTATAGTGAAATTCTTACCACAAATTGTTGACACCAAGGTCTAACACGGACCACAAATCATCAACATGTGTCCCTAAGTGTGTAGGACTGTTTAGGGGTCGCCCATGTTGCATTAATGTCGATTAAAGGTCGGTTTAGCGCGTTTGCAGGAGGCTGTCTACGCTTTCTGTTACTGGGCACCTGACGCGGCCCGCGTAAGGTTCTCTTAACCTTTACGCGGCCCGCCTGGACCCTGTTATCAGATTTTAAATTTTCTATTTTCTACATAAATGACCCTTGGCTCTTCGAAAGGGCAACCAAGGTTATTTCTTGCATTTTGACCCCTTCTTATTTACCCACAAGGGCTTTAGGACTTGTACCCACTTTGCCAAGTCCCTGGACACTTCCGGTTAACCCGAAAAGTCATAACTTTCAACGTTAACGCTTTAACCCCTCGCACACGAATTTGATCATAACTTTCTCATACGATAACGAATCTTTATGAAATTTATATCGCGCATTATAGTGAGCATATTTAACAGTTACAAAGCTTCGGGTTTGTCAAAAGGTCACTCAGAGGTATAAATTAAACATGTTGACACATTTAACCCCTGTAGTTTGTAATCCCTCACTTTTAGCTTCGCATGATCCATGATTTATTCGTTTGACGTTATATACATCATGTAGGGTTAATGTACAATATATTTATTCACTGTTGACACTTAGAATACGTATATTCACATACTTTCCATGTTTGTCAACTTTAGTCCTTTCAAAACATTCTGACACACGTTCAATCATATGACACGTGTCAACACATTATAGGACGTGAATTTTCGAGGTGTTACACACAGGGCTACTTCAGAAGGAACACAAGGTACAAATGGCAGAAGAAAAGGGCCAATCTGCGTCCTCCAGGTTCTGCTCAATCGTGCTCCACGATCGTCTGACGTGCAGAAGACAGAAAGTACTGAAGGACACCTACGTGGCACCAATCACAGGGCAGAGACACCTGCCCCACGATCGCCACTTACCTGCTGATGGCAGAGGGACGGCCAGGCCGACAACAGTGACACGTGGCTCCAATCACGGTGCGCCAGCACCGGAGAACTTCTAGAGGCCACTAACGGTCGACACCAGTGAGACAAGGAGCGTATCCCCTATGTTGTCGCCTCCCGGCCCAAGACCCATCCTGACCCCCTTAAAATAAATCTCGACCCGAGATTTACTGAAATAAATAGGGGTACTTTTCTTTCACCGTGGATTCAACCTCCCACGTGAATTCGGGACCTCTACGGGCATCCCATTTGACCTTTACAATAGGTACATGCTTCCTCCGAAGCTTCTTTACCTGTCGATCTTCAATCGACAAAGGTTTTTCCACAAATTTTAAGCTCTCATCTATATGCACATCTGTATGCGGTATAACCAGTGATTCATCAGCGAAGCACTTCTTCAGATTGCAGATGTGGAACACATTGTGAATTCCACTGAGCTCTTCAGGTAATTTCAACTTATAGGCAACTGACCCGACACGTTCGATAACCTCGAAAGGTCCTATGTATCTCGGGCTTAGCTTGCCTTTCTTACCAAATCGCATCACCCCTTTCCAGGGTGATACTTTGAGCAACACTTTATCACCTACTTCGAAGTGAAAAGCTTTACGCTTTGGATCTGCGTAACTCTTCTGCCTATCTCGGGCAGCTTTGAGACGGTCACGAATCTGGACAATCTTGTCCGTCGTCTCGAACACTATCTCTGGTCCTGATTATTGGACATCTCCAACTTCCGCCCAACAAATAGGCGATCTACACTTTCTACCGTATAATGCCTCAAAAGGCGCAGCCTTAATGCTGGTATGGTAGCTATTGTTGTAGGAGAATTCGATTAACGGTAGGTTCTTATCCCAACTACCACCCAAATCGATCGCACATGCACGTAGCATGTCTTCCAACGTTTGAATAGTACGCTCACTCTGGCCGTCAGTCTGAGGATGATAAGCCGTACTAAAATTCAAACGTGTGCCCAAAGATTGTTGAAAACTCTTCCAAAAATGTGACGTGTATCTAGTATCTCTGTCAGAGATAATAGACACAGGTATGCCATGTAAGGCTACAATCTTATCCACGTATAACTGGGCTAACATGTCGGAGCTATAAGTCTCCTTGATGGGTAAGAAATGTGCTGACTTAGTCAGTCTGTCAACTATAACCCATATTGTATCATTTCCTTTCCTTGTCTTGGGTAACTTGGTAATAAAATCCATAGTTACCATTTCCCACTTCCAAGTAGGAAGTTCAGGCTGTTGTAGCAAACCTGGCGGTTTTTTATGCTCGGCTTTGACTTGCGCACATGTCAAGCATTTAGCTACATGAGTGGCTACAGACTTCTTCAAGCCTATCCACCAATAATTTGCCTTTAGATCCTGGTACATCTTATCAGCTCCAGGATGAACGGAGTATTTGGAACTATGGGCTTCCTGGAGGATGACATCTCGAAGTCCTCCATAAATTGGAACCCATATTCGTCCATTTAATCTTAGAATTCTGTCCTGGCTAAGATTTAACTGTTCATCAGTTACTCCTAGCTTTTCATTAGGATAGTTAGCTTCCAACACAGCTTCCTTCTGTGTAGCTAACAACCTTTCAATCAAATTATTCTTTATCTCCATGCGCTTGGCGTTGATTCGGATGGGTTTCACCCTCTCCTTTCGACTCAATGCATCGGCAACTAAATTCGCCTTGCCGGGATGGTACTTGATTTCACAATCATAATCATTCAAAGTCTCCATCCAACGGCGTTGCCTCATGTTTAACTCTTTCTGGTTAAACAGGTGCTGGAGGCTCTTGTGATCAGAATAGATCACACACTTGATTCCATAAAGATAATGCCTCCATAGTTTTAGTGCGAATACAACGGCACCCAACTCCAAGTCGTGGGTGGTGTAATTCTTTTCATGCACCTTTAACTGTCATGATGCATAGGCAATAACTTTGCCTTTCTGCATAAGCACACACCCCATGCCAGTGTGCAATGCATCGCAGTAAACCACAAAGTCTTCTATTCCCTCTGGCAATGTCAGTATTGGGGCGTTGCTCAACTTTTGTTTTAGGACATCAAAGGACTCTTGCTGCTTAGGGCCCCAAACGAACTTTACTTTCTTCTTGGTCAAGGAAGTTAGGGGTGCAGCAATCCTTGAAAAATTTTCAATGAAACGCCGGTAATATCCTGCCAATCCCAGGAAGCTACGAATCTCAGTAGGCGTCTTTGGTTCTTGCCAGTTCAAACTGCTTCAACCTTGGCGGGATCCACTTGGATACCACGCTCACTAACCACGTGTCCAAGGAATTGGACCTCTCGAAGCCAAAATTCACACTTGGAGAATTTGGCATAGAGTTTCTCCTGATGCAGGAGCTTGAGAATACATCGAAGGTGTTTCTCATGGTCAGCTTGATTCTTCGAATAGATAAGAATGTCGTCGATGAAAACGATGACGAATTTATCTAAGTATGGCTTGCAAACGCGATTCATGAGATCCATGAACGCGGCCGGTGCATTAGTGAGCCCAAAAGGCATCACTAGGAACTCGTAATGCCCATAACGAGTCCTAAATGTTGTTTTATGCACGTCTTCATCTCTAACCTTCAGTTGATGGTAGCCTGACCTCAAATCAATCTTCAAAAAATAACTTACTCCTTGTAATTGATCGAATAAATCGTCGATCCTGGGTAAAGGATACCTATTCTTGATCGTGACCTTATTAAGCTCACGATAGTCGATGCACAGACGCATCGATCCATCCTTCTTCTTTACAAACAGGACTGGCGCTCCCCAAGGAGACGAACTAGGTTTTATGAAACCCTTGGCTAGCAATTCGTCTAGCTGTGTCCTCAATTCTTTCATCTCCGTTGGAGCCAACCTATAGGGTGCTCTGGCAACTGGTGCTGCTCCGGGGATGATATCAATCCTGAATTCCACTTGCCTATTTGGTGGCAAACCAGGTAGTTCTTCCGGAAAAACTTCTGGGTATTCAGAAATGACAGGGATGTCTTCTATCTTCGGTGTAGGCTCATCAATAATCACTTGTGCCATGTAGATGACACAACCCTTCTTTAAACATTTTAAAGACTTGAGCATAGTCACTTGCTCAGGCAGTCCATACTGGGTGTCTCCCCGAATGGTAAGTGATTCACCAGACGGAGTCTTAATCACCACTTGCTTTCTGTTGCAGACGATTTGGGCCTGGTTGTGAGATAACCAGTCCATACCCAAGACTATGTCAAAACCGGCCAACTTAAAAGGAAGCAGAGATAGAGGAAAAGAATGGTTCTTAATGGATATAACACATCCATCTAACACAGTTGAGACGGTTTCTAGTGTACAATCTGCTAACTCCACCTCATAATTCACATTTAAGGTTTTGACAGGTAATTTCAGCAATTCACAAAACTTTTTATCAACGAGAGACTTATCAGCGCCAGAATCAAAAAGTACTCTAGCAAAGACGTCATTTACAAGGAAAGTACCTGTAATAACGTTGTCGTCTAGAACCGCTTCCTTTGCGTCCATTCTGAAGACTCTAGCATTAGTCTTCTTGGCCTCTTCAGGCTTCTTGGTGTATTTAGGGCAGTTGGTCTTAATGTGGCCCTTTTCATTGCAACGGTAGCACGTTGCGTCTTTCATCTTCTTGCAATCCAAGTTTTGTGATCCGTGGACTTGCATATACCACAAGCATAGGTTTTTGACTGAGTCTGTGAGTTCGACTCAAGTCTGCACTTTCCAAAGTGCTGCTTCTTGCAAATTTTGCATTTGGGCTTCTCACCAGAATTATGCCCATCTTTCCTTGACTCCGATCCTTTCTTGTTGTCACCGTTCCCACGGTGCTTCTTGTTCGATCTACGTGAACTATCATCCTCACGTTTTCTCTTCTCAGCCTCCTTATTCCTCAGCGATCTCTGCCTGACCGCATCCAAGGTGAGGGACAAGGATATGTCAGCTACAGATCTAAAAGTAGCTGGCCGAGAAGCTTTCACGCTTGCCTTGATTTCCGGGGCTAAACCACCGATAAATCGAGCTATCCTTTTTGGTTCCGGGGTTGCCAGATAAGGAACCAACCGGGACATCGTGTTGAAGCTCGTTAGGTAAGCTTGACAGTCAAGGTTTGTCATCACCAATGATAGAAAATCAGACTCTATCTTCTCCACCTCATGCTGAGGGCAGTAATCTTCCCTGATAAGGGCAACAAATTGTTCCCACGACATGTTGTACAATGGGATTTTTCCGGTGGCTTGAATCAGAGATCTCCACCATGCTAACGCTTCACCCTTAAAAGACTGCGACACAAACTTGACCACGTCTCTTTCAGTGCATCCGCTGATATCTACAACCGTATCCATCTCATCCAGCCACATCATACAGTCAATGGCTCCCTTCTCCCCAGTGAAATCCCGGGGTTTGCCGGAAACGAAATATTTATACGAGCAACCCTTGTCACGGGGTCCCTGATTTAGTATAACCTGCTGAGATGGAGCACTGTGGTACGAGGAGCGTCGATCATCATCTTTCTTCGAGTCGTCCTTCTTGGACGGTGGCTTTGAAGGCTGTGTAGATAGGGTCCTACTACGAGTCCCACTATACTCTTCATACTGCCTTTCCAATGCCTGTGTAACTGCGCTGTCTATTATTGCTTTCAATTCAGCACCCGTTAAATTAATCCGGGCGTTCTCGTTATTCTCCACTGGATGACTATTACCCTCGTCCGAGTTAGCCATTTTAATTGAACTGTTGCAGAAAACAAGGACAATAGTTTATTTCGGAGTTTATTATGGAATTGCCCCTTAGGGAAATTCATTAACCATGGTAAACAGAGACCACATTTGGTTAATTTATTAATCATATTTATTTAGGATTTCTATAATAATTTATCATAATTATAAGACCATAACAGTTTTATTTGTGGCACAAAAGGCCTAGTCACGTGGACAATTTAATTTATAAGTTATGATTTCAGAGAATCAGAACCTGAAGGTATATTGGCACAATAGGCCTAGTCACAAGGACGTTTATAAATTATAAGCTATGATTTCAGAGAATCAAAGCATGAAGGTTTGAACCTAGTTCATTACCTTTATCTGACAGGGAGTCATCGCTACCACTGTCTTTTGGCTCATATGGAAATGAGCAGGGCCCGTAGGCATGTATTACCACGTATGGTAAGAATATGATCATCTTAATTGATAATTTAACCCATGATTCAGAGATCATTAAGTTGGGCTTGGAATCTTTAGAAAGATCCTTACATAATAATAACGTGTGTGATTTCAAATGAATCACGTCTGCCAGGAGCGTTAACATGTATACAGATGTTAACAGAGATTTGAATCTTTTGAACAGGTCTTACCATCTTGGCCCGGCCTTAAAATGACCCGAAGGCTAGGTTTCACACTTTAAGATTCTTATTTAAAAATTTACATAGGCAGATTATTTTTGAAAGGAATGATTTTAATTTATTTATTTCTTTTATAATTTATATATGCACATAATGGCAAACATGAAATTTATAAAACAAACATCCCATTAATTTATTACAATATTACACGCTGCCCTAAACGGGTCTTTTCAAATAGCAAACTTACCCACGCAGGGGTTTAAATAAATACTTACCCTCGCAGGGGCTTAATAACAAACATAATAGTCCACGCAGGGACCTAAACAATAACATACCCTCGTAGGGTTTTACAGAAAGATAGACCCACGCAGGGGCCAAAATAAACAACATACATACCCACGTAGGGGCTTAACAACAATTGGAAGGATTTAATGATCCTTCTTGTTCTTCCCTTTGATCAAGCATGTTAATCCTTGGAAGAAAGTCTGTCTCTCCCTGCGGTCCCTGTGAACTTCCCGTTCAACTTGATCCAACCTCTGAAGGAGTTCTTCATGCTCAGGTGGGGAGAACCTAGGCGGCTGCGATTGAGTCCGAATAATAGGCCTAGGAGGTATCTGGTTGGGTACCCTACTCCCCATGGATCTCCATAGGGTCCTTGGGTGTTGTAGTTCGCCGCTACCATGTAAGGGTCGGCCTCCGCGTAACCATAATTGTGGTGATTTGGCGGTTCAAACGGGTTATACGCCATGGAACCCGTGTATGCTGGAATTCGGTTATCAAAACCCATCGGCGGTGGCTGTGGTACAGCTGGGTTAGAAGGTCCACCCATTTGTGGGTCCTCCTGATGTGGCGGATATTGGCTGCCACTGGATTGACGTGGGGAACTAAAATGGAAATCCCCTGCTCGTGACGACATGCGCGCACCGGTTCTCCTTCGCCTCGGCGGTTGCGGAGGTGCCGGCTGCACTGGCGGCGGTGGAGGCGGTGGCGTGACTGCCACGAATCTGGAATCCACAGAGGGATCCTGTTGTTGTTGCGGCTGCTGCTGTTGAGGCGACGAATGGTGAGGAGGTGTATAGTACCATTCGTGCCTGGTAAACATTGCTTGGAAGCTATCTGGACCAACATAGGGTGATCCATGGAAAGAAGATCCGTCAGAGATCTCTATCGGGTGGTTCGGAGTACCACTGGCAGGTTCGACGGGGTCCGTATCCTCGTCCATGTCATCCGCATTATCACCGGAGAAGTGATCGTCTGGCCCCAGTGGGTTAAAACCCACGGGTTCTTGCACGTAGCCTACCGGATTAAACCGGCCCCGAAAAACTGGTGTGGGGTCCCCGAAAGAATGATGCGATAAGGATCGCTGTAATGGTATATATGAGGGCTGAGGGTTGTTGGGCTCGTACTCCGGTTGTGGCCCATAAGGGTTTTGGACCGGAGGTGTAGAGCTGTGTGATACCGATCGTCTGGCTGGTTCAAACAAGTTCCTCCTGTTCTGTCGAGGGTCGTCACTCTCGGTAGTAGACGGAGCTCGCGCATGTGATGGTCCAGCTTCATTATCATTGGGGGCGGTGATTGGCCCCTTTCCCCTTCCTCTTCTCCTGAAGAATCTTGGCGGCATTTTCAAATCCTGTCATTATAATATGAGATAACAACAAAATATATAAAATAAAGTAAAGGACAAAACAAAACCAAGTGGAATTTGTCCTATGTTATATGTCTAGACTCGAAAGTTTAG
Source organism: Helianthus tuberosus (assembly GCA_030545235.1). NCBI lineage: Eukaryota > Viridiplantae > Streptophyta > Magnoliopsida > Asterales > Asteraceae > Helianthus > Helianthus tuberosus. Next base: position 32,601,196 of record CM060436.1, read on the forward strand.
AATGTGCAATTGTGTAACTGAGATTAAACACAAAAGGCTAGTGTTTAATTCACTCAGTGTTGGCTCTGATACCAACCTGTCACACCCCGATTTCCACGTGTCACCGGTGGGCCCAGTGGGGGATTATCGTGGCGTGGTTGGCAACATAATAGTCAAACAACACAATATTTAATATGCACAGCGGAAGCAATTTAAAAGATATAATACAACCGAATTTAATATTGTAATATCAAATGTCACAATATTCGGAAGTTTATCCACAGTAGGATCGAAAATAAAAATGAAATTTATAGTTCAACAGACTTCAGGCATCTTAAGCTTGCGAGACTTCTAATGATGCTAAGGAGAAATCCCAGCCAATTTCGCTTAGTACCTGCATTTAATCTTTTTGGGAAAATACGTCAGTTTACCCTGGTAAATACATTCAACTGACTCATTTTGGAAAATGATTAAAAATTGGTTTGGATGCACATGGCATAAACATTTTATTTAACTTGGGAGAATTATTTAAATATATAATCTTGTGAACGAATTACATGTTCCTTGTGCGTTCAGTAGCCCGGATCTTGTCCGGGTTAAAGATCAATAGACACACCACAATATTCTTTTGTGCACTGACGGGTGTACGCCTACACCCCGCGCTTAAGTCGTGGCCATTTCGTAAAATGATACCAAGGATATCCGGGACATGGTCATTTACCCCCCCCCCCAAGGCTTTAAGTAACAAGACTGTTTAAACGAGCCGATCAAATTTATTCAATTACCCACTCAACGGTGGAGGATTTGATGCCCGATCAAGCGGTATGCTATACACCGTAACCCAAGCCCGTATAGGGAAAATAAGTTAAAAGTATTTACCTGAGCAATGTATAAATCACAATAAGCAAAATGCACGTAGCTTTTACTGGTACTCCTAATCTGGAACGAAGGTTTATAATAACCTATTAGAATTCTAACGGGTCTTTAATTAAGCTTAAGCTTAGACCGGCTAGTTTCAAAGATACGGTTCGTACGCACGATTAAGCGAAGACCGGATAGAATGTGATTTGGACCCGACAAGTTTGAAGACTTGTTTAATATGGGTTTATTATTCACATTCTGGATTTAGAGATAAAACCGATAAGGTTTGACCCGTTTCGGTTCATTTATGTAAACTTGTTACATAAACCGAACCGTACGCGTAATAAGCGTGACGGGTATTCATGAGAGTTATATACAGGTTTCCTAAGTTAATTATGCCTCAAATATGTTGTGACATCAGTAAGATGTCTTTCATTATGCCCGAGACGTGTTTAAACATAAACTAGGCCTCGTAGGGGTAGTTTATAAAAGAGTTTAAGTAACAACCTGAGTTACAGGTCTGATGTAATCAGCAAAAATACATAATTTGCTAAGTTATATCAATAGGATAAAGTGTATATGTGAAATTTGTCAATTATAACCAAACTATGCCCCGTAGGGGTATTTTGGTAATTTCACATAAGCCGAAAAGCTCAAAACTGAAGTCTGAGTTTATCAACTTTTTCTTACTGTTAAAATATCATAATTTACCTCAAATATCAGTAGGTATCAACCTTAGTATGTTTAAAATAGTTCTAGTGCATACTATGCGCTAAAAACGCTAAATTAGGCGATTAGAAGCCGTTTCCGGGTTCTATATAGAAACCTGATATTTTTATATTTCCAGGAGGTTTAAAATAATTTATTTATCATATCTAATCAGTAGCAAAAGGTTTGGAGTCGTTTAGATATGTAAAACTCATTTTATGGCCCGTAAGGGCAAAACCGACATTTACCGGATTAAGCCTACGACTATGAGTTATGCTCAGCCTAAAATTAATTAAAAATCTTTAAAAATCCCAAAATAATATATTACATCAGTGGGTAAAGAGTTTGATATCAAAAAGTATGTTTAAGTAGGCTATACGCTAAATACGCCGCTTAATTAACATAAAGCTTTAAATTTACGCTAACGAGCATAACTCTTAATCTACAATTCAAACTGATGTCAAACTTTTCATACAAGTTTATATATCAGTAATTAAAGTTTCTACTCTTTTACATTTCCAAAAATCACGTTTTAAGGTAATAAGGGCATAATGGTCAACATATGAGCAATTAACGGAAATATGCATATTAATTGGATAACTAATGAACCAATGTGTATGATCACAGAGGGTTGTACTAACATGTAACCTAGTCCAATTAAAGTTCTGAGGCATTTCTAAAACATGCCTAAACGGGTCAGAACTTAAAGTCAAAGTGAAAGTCAAACTATGTGACTTTCGGTTCCGAACCGGGTATTTACAGGAAATTGTCGGGTTGAACATGTTTAGACATGTTCTTACACTTATTACTAAGTTATAACAATGATCAAACAAGTGGTATATGATCTACATTGCTAATTATGCATAAATTGTAATTTAAGTATCCTGTTGACTTTTTCTTAGCAAGTTTGACCCGACTTTTGACCTGTTTAGAGTGGTAATCAGGGGGGACCCTTTTAAGGGTTTATTACCCACATAATTACCAACTTATATCTACTTTTGATTCGACTAATCACTGGACCATTAGTGATTAATCTTAAAGTCAACCGTTAATTACGACGGTTTGACTTTTAAGCTATAACTAAGCTAAAACTTAATTTAGAAAGGATTAGCAAACTTACAAGAGTCCTATGCACGAAATGTGATCAGTTGAGAGAAGGATTGAGCTCCAGAATTGATCAGAAGTGCAGGAATGAAGGTGTGATCAAAGTGGTAAAGCATGAGGCCTTTTATAGTGAAATTCTTACCACAAATTGTTGACACCAAGGTCTAACACGGACCACAAATCATCAACATGTGTCCCTAAGTGTGTAGGACTGTTTAGGGGTCGCCCATGTTGCATTAATGTCGATTAAAGGTCGGTTTAGCGCGTTTGCAGGAGGCTGTCTACGCTTTCTGTTACTGGGCACCTGACGCGGCCCGCGTAAGGTTCTCTTAACCTTTACGCGGCCCGCCTGGACCCTGTTATCAGATTTTAAATTTTCTATTTTCTACATAAATGACCCTTGGCTCTTCGAAAGGGCAACCAAGGTTATTTCTTGCATTTTGACCCCTTCTTATTTACCCACAAGGGCTTTAGGACTTGTACCCACTTTGCCAAGTCCCTGGACACTTCCGGTTAACCCGAAAAGTCATAACTTTCAACGTTAACGCTTTAACCCCTCGCACACGAATTTGATCATAACTTTCTCATACGATAACGAATCTTTATGAAATTTATATCGCGCATTATAGTGAGCATATTTAACAGTTACAAAGCTTCGGGTTTGTCAAAAGGTCACTCAGAGGTATAAATTAAACATGTTGACACATTTAACCCCTGTAGTTTGTAATCCCTCACTTTTAGCTTCGCATGATCCATGATTTATTCGTTTGACGTTATATACATCATGTAGGGTTAATGTACAATATATTTATTCACTGTTGACACTTAGAATACGTATATTCACATACTTTCCATGTTTGTCAACTTTAGTCCTTTCAAAACATTCTGACACACGTTCAATCATATGACACGTGTCAACACATTATAGGACGTGAATTTTCGAGGTGTTACACACAGGGCTACTTCAGAAGGAACACAAGGTACAAATGGCAGAAGAAAAGGGCCAATCTGCGTCCTCCAGGTTCTGCTCAATCGTGCTCCACGATCGTCTGACGTGCAGAAGACAGAAAGTACTGAAGGACACCTACGTGGCACCAATCACAGGGCAGAGACACCTGCCCCACGATCGCCACTTACCTGCTGATGGCAGAAGGACGGCCAGGCCGACAACAGTGACACGTGGCTCCAATCACGGTGCGCCAGCACCGGAGAACTTCTAGAGGCCACTAACGGTCGACACCAGTGAGACAAGGAGCGTATCCCCTATGTTGTCGCCTCCCGGCCCAAGACCCATCTGCCCACACCCTCTTACACCTCTCCGGCTATAAATAGAGACCTCACTTCACAGGTTAAACATTCTATTCCCTCTACTCTCATTCTTAATACATACTTATCTCCTCAAAACAGTCGCTTATTCTCACGCCGGAGCCCGGTTAAGAGGGAAACCCCCATATTCCCCTCTTAACGAGTAACGGTGTTCTGTTTTGCAGGATTAACGGATCATTACGAAGCTCAGAAAGCCATAAGAATATTAACCACTATGATAGGAACATAAAGAAAACTAATCAGCTCCTAAGATTAGTTCCGTGTTTCTTCACTACGAAACTTCACGTAGAACAATATTTGAATATACAAGAAACGATGTTTGCCATTTTTGGCGTTTTACTGAGAAAATAGTGTATCTAAAAGAAACGTCGATTCGAATCTTTGATGTTTGAGTTTTTTGGCGTTTTCTAAGATGATTGGTATATAGTAAAATATGGCATTTTTGAGTTTGGTGTGTTTGATGTTTTGGGTTTTTTGGCGTTTCTAAGATGAATGGTACATAGTAGTAAATATGGCGTTTGCGGTTCGGGGTGTGTTTAATGCATGTCTGAGATGTTTTGTTTAAATAGGATGTGTTTTGGCCGTAATGGCGTTTTATTCATGAGTTTGGCGTTTTTGGTAGAGAAGTCTAAATACCCTTTTACCCTTAATGAAGCGCGTCCACGTAATAGAATTGATGTTATTTACGAAAATGCCACCGCGCCAATCTAGTCCATAGATTGTTTTGATCGGACGATCGATAAGCGTTCTCACCGTTCTCACACTTTCTACCGTTTTCTCTAAATCCCGACCCTATATATTTAGAGAAAACGGTAGAAAGTGTGAGAACGCTTATCGATCGTCAGATCAAAACAATCTATGGACTAGATTGGCGCGGTGGCGTTTTCGTAAATAACATCAATTTAATTACGTGGACGCGCTTCATTAAGGGTAAAAGGGTCTTTTGACTTCTCCACACAAAACGCCATCTCATGAAATAAAACGCCAAAAACAAAAATCCCAGACCATTCCCATTAAAAACGCCATTATATGTAAAACGCCAAACTTAATTAGAGTAAAATCCCGCCTAAAAAAACCGCCAAAAAAATCCTATATATACAACATCTCAGACCTTCAATTAAAAACACACACAAAAACCCAAACGCCATATTTCATATATCCCATTAGCCTTAGAAACGCCAAAAACCCAAACATCAAATACCTTCTAACCCAAAAGCGTTTTTTTGAAATTCAATTTGGTTGTCTGTAAAATTTCACAAAATGAAATGGACAAAATCCTTAAATGAGGATGTTGTCCATTTCATTTAGTAAAATCTTATTGACTAATCCTCAACTTCCATCCAATTTATAACGCCAAAACATACAAAAACATTATTGAGCTTTGTTGTCAATAAAGTTTAGCTGTATGAGGTGGACAACATTGTCAGTTATCTTTCTTAACAGAGGATTAACAATGTTGTCCATCTCATACAGCAAAACATTATTGATTTTAGCATGATCAAATTTTGAGGTTTAAGGTGCTCTTATTTCGTGGCGTTCTATTTATCGGTAAAACGCCAAAAAGGTTAAAAAATCAAACATCGTTCATTGTGAAATTCAAGATTGTTGGCTGAAAATGTCTAAACTCAATAACATTTTGCTGCATGAGATGGACAAATCTTCAAGAAAAAGATGCTGATGTCAGACTGTGTGCTTCCAAACAGCGACACATAAAACTACTTGAAAAACAAAAAAACAAAATGAATCATACGAAAATCGAACCAGCCAGTTAACATGATTCAAAAAAGAAGAAAGAGCCTGCAGACAGTGAAGATTTCGAAGATCAATTGTTTATGTATTCTTTTTTTTTCCTTTTCAGTTGATTGTTATATAATAAAACGCCATATATAATAAAAAAACAGCCAAAATGCTTGTTTAAACGATATCATCCCGTTAAATGCCACCAAAAAACTCCCAAACTATAATAAAATTACTTTGAAAAAGTAATATAAAAAACCCAAAAAAATAAAAAATAAAAAGCAAACTTGAAAATGTAACTAGAAACAAAAAATACAAATCAGTAATACTGAAGATAGGGAAAATTTATTATATTAGAATCTAAAACGCCAAACTTGAAAGATGGGACGTGTTACAGACTTCATAGATAAAGCTTATCAAAAACAATAATTACAAACAGTAACTGAAAAGATGAATACTTTATTATAATAATGCACCGCCTAACTTAGGCGCCAAAAAGACATCCTATAAAATGATACGTCTCAACAACTTCCATTTGATCAAACAAAAAAAACAAACGCCAATATTACTAAATACCACTCACTGAAAAACGCAAAAAAAAAAATCAAAGATGGCTAATATGCTTTCTTGGATATTCATAATTGTTCTTCGTGAAGTTTCACTGAATGAATTATTATCAGTATGTAGTAACTCAGAAAGATTTTGCTGCATGAGATGGACAAAAATTCAAGAAAAAGATACTGATGCCAGTCATATGGCATTTTGTATTTTTTGTTTTTGAAGAATGTTTGGATGACGAGAAGAGATCAATGACAATGAAGAGTGGGTTGATTATAAGGATGAAGATCAAGACAAAGAAAAAGCGAAAAACCCACTCACACGACATAGATCTATGTCGCCAAACATTCACAAAAAAAGCCATATCAACAGACGAGCAGACAAAAAAATCAAACCAATGGGTTTGTTAAGTTTTACATAAAACGTCACATATTTGGTGACAGTTCAGTACTATTAAAGAAGAGAGAGACTGATGACAGTGAAGATTGGGAAGAGAGATCCGATTAGGATTTTTAAATTATTTTCTTCGCTTTTATTTTTTTTCCTGTGGTTGAAATATAATATAACAATAGTAAAACGCCAAGATAACACAAACGCCAAAATGTTTATAAAAAATAATAGAACAATGGGTCGTCTTGTTTAAAACGCCTTGGAAAACGCCATTCAAATAGATAATGCCATAAACGCCATAAACGCCAAAATGTTAATACAATGAAACCATTAAACGCCATTAAATATTGAATTTGGTTAACGCCAAAAATCTTAAAAACCAACAATATTGGGAAAAGCGGAACTAGAAAAGCAGAAGATGAAAGGACAAAAAAAAGCCCCTCCGCCCTTTTCTAAGCGGCGTGACACGTGTTGGGCCAGGAAGCGTTCTCACCGTTCTCACACTTTTGAGCGTTTTCTCCTGATCCCGTCTCTCTCTCTCTCTATATATATATATATAAGGTAAGGTTCATGCGAGAACCACCTTTATTGCGAGAACCGCGAGAACCAATGTGAACACAACCAAAAATACCTAAAAAAAACCTAACCCCCACCCCTACCCAAAAAAAAAACCTAACCTCCCCCCCTCCCCTAAAAAAAAAAAAAAAAAAAAAAACCTAAACCCCCTCCCCCACCCCCCAAAAACCTACCCCCCCCCCCCCCCCACACACACACACACTCCTAAGCTAAAATGCTAAAAACTAAACCTCAAAAAAACCTAAAAAATCTAAAAAAAATAAAAAAAAAACACACAAAAATTTTTTTACATTAAAATCGCTACTTTTAGTAGCCCAAATTTTTTTTTTTGTAACGAAATATAGCAATTTTTTATAAAAATATTAAAAAAAAATTGTGTGTTTTTTTAGCTATTTTTAGGTATTTTTGGTTGTGTTCACATTGGTTCTCGCGGTTCTCGTAATAAAGGGTGGTTCCTAACGGATCTTCTCCTATATATATATATATATAGGATTAGGTTCAAGAGTGAACACTAGTATAGCTTGCGAACTGAGTGAACTAATCCTGGCCATACACGTGTGTAGATCAATGGCCAGGATTTGATGTTGAAATACACTAGTGTATTTTACGATTTGATGTTAAGATCCTGGCCATACACTTGTGTAGATCAATGGCCAGGATTTGTTCACTCAGCTCGCAAATACACTAGTGTTCACTCTAGAACCCCACCCTATATATATATATGATCGGGATTTAGAGAAAACGGTAGAAAGTGTGAGAACGGTGAGAACGCTTATGGGTCGTCCGATTAAAACAATTTATGGACTAGATTGACGCGGTGGCGTTTTCGTAAATAACATCAATTTTATTACATGGACGCGCCTCATTAAGGGTCTAAAGGTCTTTACACTTCTATACCAAAACGCCATACTAATGAATAAAACGCCATTACGGACCAAAACACATCCCTATTAAACAAAAACATCCCAGACATAAAAACACACCCCCTAGAACCTGAAACACCATATTTTCTACTATATACCATTCATTTTACAAACGCCAAAATCTCCAAAACATCAAACACACCTACTCAAAAAACGCCATATTTTCTACTATATACCATTCATCTTAGAAAACGCCAAAACACTCAAACATCAAAGATTCCAAAAAAATCGACGGTTCTTTCAGATACACTATTTCCTCAGTAAAACGCCAAAAATGGCGAAATATCGTTTCTTGTATATTCAAATATTGTTCTACGCCAAAGTTTCGGAGAATGCATTCTTCCCTGAGGTGTTGTGACTCAAATAACATTTTGCTGCATGAGATGGACAAATCATAAACAAAAAGATGTTGGGGTCAGACTTATGTCATTTTTTGTGTTTTGTTATTGATGAATATTATAATGGCATGAAAAGACGAATGACATTGATGTGTTGTTTGAAGATACATATTCAAACAAAAAACTCATGTCATTTTGTCTTTCCAAACGACCACAAAAATACAAGCATGGCTAAGCCAAACCGCCAACGAACATGATTCAAAGAAGAAAAAGACTGATGACAGTGAAGATTTGGAAGATGAATTGTTTCTATTTTTATTTTTTTAATTTTCTTTTTCTGTTGTTTGTTATGTATTTTTCAACTTAGAATAAAAAAATACATTATATTAATAAAACGGCAAACAGTCATAATGCATGTGAAACGCCATAATGCAGTAAAAACGCCAAAAACTCCCAAACTATAATGAAAGTAGTTTGCAGAAGTATTAATAAAAAGCTAAAAATGAAAAAAAAAACGCCAAAAACTACTTAAAGCCATTAAAAAAGCCAAACTTGGGAGATGGAAAGTCTATGACCCTAAAAACTCATAAAAAGCTAAACAAAAAACAGTAAAAATACACAGTAACTGAAAAGACGGCTACTTTATTAATATCATTTATTATAAATAAAATCTCGCCTAAACTACGCATCAAAAACATCCTATAAGAGAGACGTCTCTGCACAATCAACTGATCACAAACCAAAAACAAACGCCATATTTATTAGAAACCATTCACTTTAAAACGCCAAAAATAATAGTTAAAAAAGCCACAGATGCAGAACCTCGATTCTTCTATATTGAGTATTGATCTGAATGAAGTTTCACTGAATGGATTCTTCTCTGAGTTGGGTATCTCTATAATCTTTTGCTGAATGAGATAGAAAAATATTCAAGAAAAAGAGACTGATGACACTGATATGACATCATGTCACTTTGTTCTTGATGGATATATTGATGGCATGAAGGGATCAATACATTAGAGCAGGCGTTGGTGTTCAACATGTCATCAAACAAGTATATATCCACCCACAATAAAGGATGCCACAAAAAATAAGCATCTTCTAAAGACGGGCGTTATGTAGGAAAATAAGGATCTACATAAGGTATTCAAAAACAGGTTCAAAACGCCAAAAAGGTTAAAGTAGTAGAGGCTGATGACAGTGAAGATTTGGATGAGAAATTAGATTATAATTTTAAATTTTTTTTTCATTTTCTATTGTTTTTTATCTAATTCTCTGTTGTTTATTATCTAATTCTCTACTAATTTAAAAAAAATTGAGTATAAACGCCAAAAACTACAAACACCAAAACACATGATAATGTGAAAAACTGTGAGAACGCATGCTGGCAAAGCACGATGTTGCTATATAAAACGTCAAAAAACGCAAACAAAGTATTACTAGAAAAATCAACACTAATTGACATATGAAAATTGAAAGAAACAGTAATTGCTAAAACAGTAAAATGAAGAGACAATATCATTATTGCCAAACATTTATTATATTAAAAGCCACTATATGGAAAATTGAATTTATTTATCTTTTCAAAACGTCATAATTGTCTGTCACATTATAGGCCTGTATCCTACTTGGCACAACACTTGATATAATAAAATCAAGAAAATTACTGATGTTTTTTTACATTAAAGGCCTGCATCCTGATCTAAAAAACAATAAAACCCCAAAACAATACTTAAAACGCCAAAATATTTACTATGATCCTGATCTAAAAACAATAAAAACGCAGCGTATTTATTAAACGCCAAAAAATGGAAAGATGAAGTGACACGCGTTTAAAAAGAGAAATATGAAAGGACAAAAAAAACTCATCCGCCCTTCTCTAAGCGGCGTGACATATGTTGGGCCAGGAAACGTTCTCACACTTTTGAGCGTTTTCTCCTGATCCCGTTTCTATATATATATATATATATATATATATAGTGATATATTATAAAAGGGGAAGGTTCATTTGAGAAGAAAATTAAATTAAGAAGAAAAAGAACAAAGGGTACAAATGTAAAACATTAAATTGTTTTTCTCTCAACTCATTTATTATTATCTTTGGCTAATTAATTAGTCATAAACACTATCATCCTCCACACTTAAATTTTTGCTTACACACATCAAAATTTATCCTACACGTTTTGAAATTTATCCACAGATATTGAAATTTATCCTACACAACTCGTAATTCATCCTACACACCTCATAATTTATGCTACAATTTAAATTGTATATTTTTTCTTTTTTTGAAATCCACACTTAAATTTTTGCTTACACACATCAAAATTTATCCTACACGTTTTGAAATTTATCCACAGATATTGAAATTTATCCTACACAACTCGTAATTCATCCTACACACCTCATAATTTATGCTACAATTTAAATTGTATATTTTTTCTTTTTTTGAAAAATATGTTTTTTTGAAAACAAGTTACAAATTTAATGTAGTTAACTATTAAAAGGAAGACTACCAATTAATGATTCATCTAAGTTTACCAATATACTTTTACACTAATATTAAATAAAAAATTAAATGAAGTAAAATGAAGCATTCTTATTGGTTGAAATTTCTTTTTTTTTATTACAAAAAAATTCTTGTCATTTGAACTAACCACTATTATAAAATTGGGAACTTTAGTTCTATTTAATTTGGTAGAAATCTTATTGAAATTTAAAAAATGACATAATTTTAGAACGGTCCGATGCAAAATAGATAGTAATGGTGTAATTAACCCTACATCTAAAAATTGCACAATAAAAATAGCATTTTATTCTCTTTAATTTGTGTATAATATTACTATATTTCTTTTTATCTAAAAAACCTATCATATTTCGTGATTTCTAATGTATGTGTTACTTGTTGCCTCACACGATTTAAAATAATAAACACATATATTATTTATTGAACTCCCAACCTGTGTGAATTCATTTAATGGTATTACATGTAACTGAAACGCATTGTGCATTAAAACTTAAAACAGTAGTTTTAGGCTTTTAGCCACTTGTTTATGTCATAAATAATCTATTTCATAATTGAGTTTATTCCATTATTTTGTCAATATAACTTCAAATTGTAGTAGGACCAAGAGACCCAACTATTGTGTCTCCAAGCAGGACCAATAGACTTCCACTCTTTTAGTCAAAATCTGTCCTTTTCTCTTTCGTTATCAAAATATATAATTCATATAAATCAGAAGAAATATAATTTGATAAGCTTTTAATTATTATAAACGTATTTTAATTATTTATATTTATTTTTTCAATTTTAAATTATGTTTATTATAAACATACTGTATTGCAGTTTTTTTAACGGCTAAAATCATACCACGCGTGTGGGGCTGCAGTTTCTTTAATAATCTCGCCAAAGGCGAGTATAATAAAATCATTTATAATAAATTATTTTTAAAATAAAGAACTACAAGAACCAAATAAATACAATGTGAAAGAAAGAAGATGAGTTATACGGTTACATAACCGCACAATCTCATGTAACTGAGTCGGGTTGTCAGGATTCAACCTTAAGAATGCGTCACGTTCTAACTCAAAATTGTGTCGAACATTGTACATACATAACACGACCAAAATGTTCCACTTGTATAGATTAAAATAATGAACTAAATATATATTATACATATATAACATCATGAGAATGAAATCTCAATGGTGGGTATGTTACTGTATAACTTAGGTAACACGCTAACCCTCTATCGACACGACACCCATGTGGGAAAAATACAGTATAAGCAAAGCTCGAGCTAGAACACACCTTATTTCAAGTGAAGAACACAAACACAAACAATATGTGCGACGGCAAAACTACACACAGCAATGTTGTCACCTTATTAACGTTGTTGACACACACAATCAGGAACTGGGTATGTGTATATCGACTGTTTTGGTTTCCGTTCCTTAATTTCCCCAAGCCTGTTTCGTTGCCCTTCTACAACCGCTTCTTGAAAATCCGACCAACTCATGCTTTTGTTCATGAAAAGTTGACCCAATAACACCATGTTTGGTCTTATCGTCTTCAAGTTGAGGTACGTTCGGTGTCCTACCTGTCGAGTAATCAAATGTTAGAGCGTTTGACAAATTTGGATTATGTAAGAAAATTGATGCACAAAATAACCAAAGACGACGTTTCTATGAACAAAAGAGGAGCGTGTGACCCCCTAAATATTCTGGTAATCATAAGTATTGAAATTTACTCGGTTCGACCTATCAGCCTTATTTATTTATTTACTTTTGGAATATGAAGTTATATATATGTATTATATTCATAAACCATCTTTATTAATTATTATTTTTAAACACAAGCTACTGATATTGGAAAAAATAATTAAAAAATCGGCTCAAACTGGCCACTCTGGCTGGACTTGATCCGGTTTGTTTGTTTGTCGTTTTCCAAAGCCGTAACTAGTGGTTTGACCCAGATTTTTTGTCAAAAACTGGCCAAACCGGACCGTGAACACCCCTAAATTTCAAACACTTCCTAAGATGCTTACCATAGCATTGTGCATATTTCCAGGCGAGGCCGAAATGAAGATGTCACTGTGCATACTAACATAATAATCAACCGCAGCCGACAAAGAAGCTTTTCCTTTTATCTTGGCCCTTTCTGCTGAGGATGCGAGGCTCTTTTTGTCTTCCATATATGGAAATAGTTGCCTTAGCGCGGCTATCCTCGCTTCTCCACCGTACACCTGTACCCATACTAGTCAGATGTCTAAAATACTCTCAATACTAATAAAGGTGGCAGAATGAGCATGGGTAACTCCGTAATTTTGGTGCGAGTGAGGTCAGGTTGACTTTGAACACTTTTTATCAAAAGTTTTAGAACTTGTATATATTTTTACATAAATGATTATTTCAGTACTTTGACCCGTTATGGATAAAACCTAACCCGGATCCCCCTTTTCATAACTAAATAAGTCGAATTTGTCACCTTATGTGAAGCGAGGTACAAACGGGTAGTATTGTCAAAACCCAAAGCTGCCAGCAATAATCCAATTTCTTCAGGCGTCAACGGGCAACGACCCTGGTTCCGTAACTCCTCATCCGTATACCTCGAGTTCATAACTCTTCCTTGCCAAATCGTTTGCCGGTATTTCGCCAAAGCCACTTTTTCGGCTTTTCCTCCACCAAAATCGCATGCCGAATGAGCAGCCATATCCTGAACATTCAGTTATAAAAAAAACATATCAAGATATTGACCACTTCGCCCTCTAATAAATGAGTGAGTGATCGTTTGTACCTTGTCGAAGCGCAAGTGTAGAGAAACAAATTTGCCTGCTCCTAGGCCGTCTTTGGTATCGATAACTTGTCGAAGGTATTTAGTCCCAACCGCATCGATACTTTCAACAATTGGGTACCGGAGACGACTCACGAGTGCTTCCCCGAGACTTCTAACGTGAGGAACATAGACCAATGCTTCAAAGTTGACTTTGCATCGTAACCGTTGGATTTCAATCGGCATGTTGTCAAAAGCTAGTCGGTGTGAAAACGGTGAAATCGCAGCTATCCCATAGCTGTAAAACACATACAAGTTATATATGTTGCTTGTTTAGATACTCAAATCCCGTTATTTGAACATAGATTTTGATCCTCATTCTAGTTTTCAAGTTCGGTTTCTTTTTCTTTTAAAAAAGGTAAATAAAAGGCGTTCATCTTCTACAAGAACATGATGAACACGAAGTGTTCAAGAAGAGCGTAAAAAGATGAAAATGCCAATTATATATTAACACATGTGCATTTGAAGCATATTGTGCATTGATAAAGCTTTTTGCTTGGATATGTGTGTGTCTGTGTGTATGCATAGTAACAGTTATGACGGTCGTTCAATACAATACCTATTTGAAGTAGACAACTGCAAGAACCGCATGTCAACATGCATCTATTATTTTACTACAATACATTAGGCGCTTATGTAACCACATTAACTCCTCTCTTTCTGTCTCCCATTATATATTATGAGCAGTATGTACAAGTGTTTATGCGGTTATCGTAGTTCTCTACTTAAAACTGGTTTTATCCTGAACGTGCCCCTGACAGTTATATCTATTTTCCCAAACTAAAAGTGGCATGTTTTGACTTCAAGTTCGATTAATTTTCGTAAACAAGGTATATCATGTATACCAACCTCTCAAGAACGGGAGCGACGTTTTCAAGATACCAATTTGCTGAAGCGTGAAGAGGAGCGTTTTTAATTCGGGTAGATCTAATTGCTGAAGCATAATACTCGCGTGTACTCCATGCATACTCATCAGGCAACTCTCTAATTATCGATATATCATCCTTCAATATATTCACAAAATGATCAACATCAAAAATATCTGTGAACGAGCTGCAAAAACCAAAACACCACGTATATAAATATTCATTTCTAAAAAGTATGATAATATATTAGTACAAAGGATATAGATAAATAAAGGTAGACGGACCTCGTGTCTTGCCATACGGGATTCACTTCAAGATATGGTATCATGAGTGTCGCGTTGAGGATTTTAGCGATCGCAACAGCGTCACATATCTAATTAAAAATAAAAAAAGTAAGTTAACATGAATCATAAAGGCCTGATTTACAACATTTCACTTGTCTCTAAACAAATCAAACGTACGTAAATAAAAGCCAACTCAAAGTGTGTACAATTGCTAATTACAACCTCCTAATATTTCATACATTAGTCTTCATTACAGAACTCGGTAATCTACAAATTTTGGCACCTCTAATTGTTATGTGTTAAAAAGTTTTTTGAATGAATATGTAGAAAACATACCCCCATTCTTTGCTGATTTAATCCACCATCAAGAAACACTTGGATGTATCCCGTGGACTCCGGCAACGACGCTTTAAATCAGAAATTAACTCATTAGAATTAACATTAAAATCATAAACAAGAATATTAATCGCGTGGTTAATTGTTCTCAACCACAATTAACAATCAGTTTTAATAAGCAATCCCAATCCCGAACAAACCGAAATCGACTTAAATTCATATTACTTACAAGAGGCAGATGTGGATTCAGAAAATGGTTTCCATCCTTGGTTGGATAAGGGTGTCCAAAGATCAGACAGCTGTTCATTTGACTAAACAAGAAAGCAAGAAAATCAATAATTTTTTTAAATAGTTTTTTTTTTACAAATAAAGTCAGATTTTACAAACAAAAATATGAACTTTATCAAATAAAGATTCAAATCAGACTCACCGATTGGCGCTGTAATGCGTTCTTAAACAGACGTGAGTGCCGAAGCTTTGAAGCATTAGCATCCTGCAAATATTTCAGTAAAAATTGTAAAAAATTAAAACTTTCTTAGCACATTGGTGAAATTATAAATTATAGAATTTTCCCAAAAAAAGTGAAGCTTTGAAGCATTAGAATCCTGCGAAAACATCAAGAAAAATTGTAAAAAAATTAAAACTTTTTTAGCACATTTGTGAATTCATAAATTATAGAATTTCCCCAAAAAAATAAAATAAAATTTATTTCAAAAGCTTGAATTTTTCTAGGGTTTATGGGTCTGTTGCTGCTGAATTTCTTGATGTTTCCAGAAATAATGACAGCTTTGGATATTTTAAAAGCCCCAAAATTCATTTTGTAATATAGTTGACTTGCATTACTCATAAGTCATAGCTTCTGAATTAAATCAACATCAGATGATTATGAAATTATGTATTTTTTTCTGGAAATCAATAAACGCCCAAAATCCATGATTTCTTGCAATTTGTCCACTAAAAACAAGATTACAGATTTACAAAAGTGCAGATTAATTGGACAAATTTTCAAGAAAAAAAAAATTAAAGATTTTGATTTACATGAAATTATAAAAAACACACAAATTTTTTTTTTTATATTTTTTATAAAAAAATCGCTACTTTTAGTAGCAAAAAAAAATTGTTTTTAAATTTTTTTTTTTTGCTACTAAAAGTAGCGATTTTAACATAAAAATTATTAAAAAAAATTGAGATTTTTTTAGGTTTTTTGGGGGTTTAGTTTTTAGCATTTTAGCTTGGGGGTGGGGGGGTTTAGGTTTTTTGGGGGTGGGGGAGGGGGGTTTAGGTTTTTTGGTGGGGGGTAGGTTTTTTTTGGGTTTAGTTTTTAGCATTTAGCTTTGGGGGGGGGGTTAGGTTTTTTTTGGGGGGGGGGGGGGGGTGGGGGTTAGGTTTTTTTAGCTATTTTAGGTTGTGTTCACATTGGTTCTCGCGGTTTTCGCAATAAAGGTGGTTCTCGCATGAACCTTACCCATATATATATATATAGGTAAAGAGTATGGTACAAATCTCACTATCGTACATTATGTACGCTACAACAACAACCGTACACGTGTCCTGATTCAATTTTA
Source organism: Helianthus tuberosus (assembly GCA_030545235.1). Classification (NCBI taxonomy): domain Eukaryota; kingdom Viridiplantae; phylum Streptophyta; class Magnoliopsida; order Asterales; family Asteraceae; genus Helianthus; species Helianthus tuberosus. The sequence continues at coordinate 32,618,079 of CM060436.1, forward strand.
ACAAATAAGGGTATATCAGACATTCTAATCTAACATTTACGACTGCTAATAATTGAATCCCGTCAATTATTCTTCATCTCCTAACCGTCAATTATGGAGTTCGTTTCCTAACCGTTCCATTCAAGTAGTATTCGTTTTTGAATTCGATTGTAGGGTTTTGATTGATTCCACACAGAACGGCCATTTTATTCTTCGTCATTTAGGTGAGTTTTGGTTTTTTTTTTTCATTTGTATTTTTTTTTATTAGATTTATAATCAGGGGATAGAAGTTAAGTGTTTATTGGAATTAATTGTTGTGTTGCTATATCGCATGTGTCTTTTTATATATCGCATGTGATGCTTTAAAATAATCCAATTAGTAAAGGAATGGATATGTTGCATAAATTCGCATGTTTAAATATAGTGTTTTCGCACACAATGAAGTTATATATATAATTTCGCAAGTTTAATTCGAGATTTCGCAAACCTTAAAGATTTTTTATTAATTGTGATTTTGATTTCCCAATCTTTTTTGAGTAATTATTTTTATTTTTTGCACAGTGTGTTTCAATTATTGAAATCAAATAATTCAGTTCAATAATTGATTTCAATAATTCATATCAATAATTTTTTTTTGATTATATATTTTATGTTTTCATTACTATTGAAAACATCCAATTAAAAAATGGCAGATCTACCATCATCCTCTTATTCTTCTTCTGAACCAAGTATCAAGCAGGTTTTGAGGGAAAGGATTCAGCAACAGATTCAAGAGGATCAAACTTGTCAAGAGATGTTGGAAGCCAACATTTCTCGTGTAACAGAAAACATGAAGAGAAGACAAGAAATTCTGAACTTTTTATCCCAGATGCAAGTGAGTAGTCTTAAAGAAATTGCAGTTATGTTTATGGTGGATTTGGGTGAGAGGGATGAGAAACAGTTGAAAGAGTTGGCTGGTGCAATAACTATATTAAGATGCTCAATGAAGATGAAATTAGAGTTTCTTTCATCTTTTGAATGAACTGTTTTTTTTTTTTTTTTTTGGTGTATGTTCTAATAAATTAGCATGTTTTGTCAGGTAATGGAATTGTATTTCGCAAATGTTAATAATTCAATGTGAAACATGCGATTTTAATACAAAACACATGCGAAATAAGAACACAAATGCCAGTTAACAAACATCAATATATATTCTAAATTAATAAGAGAACTAAAGCAGTTGAAACAGTTGAAATATGTATCATAAGTACATCATCAAATGAGAGAACTAAAGCAGTTGAAACAGTTGAAATATGTATCATAAGTACATCATCAAAAGAACTTTAATTGTCCCTGTCAAAATATGTTTTCATCCTTTCTGGGATTATATTATCCAGATCTTTCATATACCTCTCTTTGTCTTTCCTTTTGTCGAAATCATTCGCCATTTTAATTATTTTTTGACGATGCATGTTGTGCTCTGATAGAATGATTTTGCTGAGATATCTTGTCCTTAGGAGATGAAGTTGTGCCTTCTGTCTGTTGTTTACTTCATCTTCATTCACAAATCCTGTCACCCATGGTTTTTGGTCTCCCTTGTAGGTTTCCATGTGACGCATCGTAAACACTCCACAGTCTACGCCGTTATTCTTTGTCCTCCAAACCATTTGCTTTCTTTCTATCACTGAGGTTGCAAGTTCTTCAATAGCCGGTGTTGGTTTTAAAGCATCTTTTAGGTATAAAACCAATACCCTTCTCTGTAACATTTGTAACATTGTGTTAGTAGCTTTTACATAAAATATAACATGTATAAGTATAGGGTTTTGTATTACCAGTGTGTCTGGTAGCCCCTTGTATCTTTCGTTGAATTCTTGTTCAGCTGCTGAATTGTCAATCAGCTCAATTTTGCCGGATTTCAAGTTGAAGCACAAGACATAGATTCTTTCTATCAGCTGCTGAATTGTCAATCAGCTCAATTTTGCCGGATTTCTATCACTGAGGTTGCAAGTTCTTCAATAGCAAGTTCTTCAATATCAGCTCACTGATATTGGTCCTTCAAAGTCTTCATCAGATTCTATTTCTACAAAATCGCAAGCTATAGTTAAAACACGTACAAAATCGCATTTGTCAGTTAATTATGCAAAACAATCCATCAATTCGCATGTGTTAGATATCAATTCGCATGTGTTATTTTTATCAATTTGCATTTATGAGTTATGATTTCGCATTTGTTTCATAAGCATTACCTAAACAATACAACTAACTTCTCATATAAAATCGCATTTGCATTTATATCAATTCGCAAATCTAATTTAACCTAAAACAAACAAACTTATACATACTAGCTTTCTATCATATGAAATCGCAAATGTCATTAAAACCACAACAAAATCCTTTATGATATCGCACACCCATCAGTTTCATTAAGAAAAGTGCATAAAAAATGCAAAACCTAACAAATAAATATTCCTGCAATAAACCCTAGCAAAATTGAAGTTGTTATCAATATATAATGTTATAGAACTATATGTTTCAGGTAAAACGTTAATAAACAAACAAAATCGCATTTGATTTTAAAGCCCCTGTATATTACACCTTAAATCGCAAATGTAAATAGATACCTGGATTCATATTCTTCGCTTGTGGTCTGTCGTTGTTTGCTTTGCTTCTTTTCTCAGTATTCATTGAATCGTAGTTGAAATCGCAATGGAGAGTAGCAGTGAATCGTAGTTGAAATCGCAATGAGTTGCAGGTAATGTTTTTGGAGAAGGAGAATGATTTTGAGTTTTTGGGTGCTGATAATCAGGGGTTTTGTTCTCGCTATGGAAAATTATAACCTTGGCGGTTTCTTTTATTAATTTTAATTAGATTAATTTAATTGTTTAAACACGCGCTTTTAATGAGATGATCGGACGGTTGTTGTTGTAGCGTACATAATGTACGATTAGAGGATTTGTATGATAACCGGCCTCTATATATATATATATATATAGGCTAGAAGTTGGCTAGAAAGTCCAAATTTCCTAAAAAGTGTAAAAAGTCATAAAACATCATAATGTCAACCATAAAACACACCAAAAACCCACAAATAACATAATGAAGATTACTAAAAATCATGTATGTGGGTTTTGTGTTGTGTTTTAGATGTTAAGGCTCTGATTATGGAATGACAAATATTATTGTGGGGGGTGGTGATACAATAGGAAGTTTATTTGGCTAGGAAGGCTAGGAAGTGATCTTGACCATCCATTTAGTTAATCAATGGCTAAGATTAAATCAGGGAAATTGAAGGAAAGAAAAGAGGCGCGTGAGTTTGTTTAGGGGCATTCTAGTCAATCCAAGCCAATAGTTTCTCTCTCCTCCAATTCCCCCCCATTTTTTAAACGTTAATAACTCTTTCATACGACATTATTTTTTTATAAAAATTGCACCAAAAAAAGAGCGTTTTTTTATCTTTAAAACGAGTATACTATTGCTATACTTTCAAAAAAAAAATTAAAAACCCAGTTGCGTAAAACGTAATAGAAAAACCCCCAGTTACGTAAAACGCAATGAAAAAAAAACCTAAAAAATGACATTTTTCTAAAATGCAATGCACCAAAAACACAAAGAAATGACTTATTTGTAAAACGCAATGGCCAGAAAACATAAAGAAATGTCTTATTTCTAAAACGCAATAGCCAAAAAACTCAAAAGAAAATGTACTTTCTAAAACGCAATGGACTAAAAACACATAAAATGTGTTTTACCTAAAACGCAATGCACCAAAAACACAAAGAAATTTCTTATTTGTAAAACGCAATGGCCACAAAACACTTAAAAATGACTCATTCTAAAACGCAATGGACTGAAAACACTTCAAAAATGTGTTTTACCTAAAACGCAATGACTAAAAACACTTAAAAATGTGTTTTTTTTTCTAAAACGTAATAGCCAGAAAACACATAAAACTCTCTTATTTCTAAAACGCAATGGACATATAAAACTGTCTGGGAACTGTCTGTGACTGTGAACTGTCTGAATTGTCTACGAATTATTGTATTCGAAATGGGCCAATTTCTAGAAAATTAATTTTTCTGATGATTTTTATTATGGCAGCTCAACCCCAGGCAGGGGCTCTGCCCCTTGGACCCCGCCAGGGGCTGCCGCCCCTGGGACCCCGCTACCAGGGGCGCTGCCCCCGGACCCCCGCCATGATCGTAAAACGCAATGAGTAAATCGAAAACTCAGATCGTAAAAATGAAATTAAAGAATTTCTTACATGGATCGAAGTGATTTCTTCAACAATTGACGAAGTTTGAATGATAGAAACACTTATCAGCGCTCGAATCGAACGAATCGAGTGATTATCTCCAAAATCACCCGAAAAAACAAGATTTTTTTATGAAATTAAACTAGGTTTTCTTCAAAAAAAAAAGCTGAAGAACACGTTGATCGGGTGTTTGAATCATTGATTTGTGATGAAAATCGCACTATAATGTAGTGATTATTGAGATAGAAAGTGAAGAAATGGTTGAAGATGGTGGGTTTTGAAAATGGTGGGTTTTGAAGTTACTGGGTTTTGAAAAGGAAGAAGAAAGGGTTGGATTGACTAAAATACCATTCCTCTTTATTTTAAATGTTGCCACATGTCCTAATCCTATTGCTTCCTACACTTCCTAGCCAAAATAAACTTCCTATTTGATCTTTTCCCTTATTGTGTTTTATGTTATTTAGCATTTTGTGTTTTATATTCATAGTTCTACAATGGTGTGTTTGAAGTTTTTATGTACTATTAGAGTTTGAATATGGTGTTTTAGTAATCTTCATACTATTATTTATAAGTTTTAGGTGTGTTTTATGCCTGAAATTATTGTGTTTTATGACCTTTTACACTTTTTAGGAAAAACACACTTTCCGTAGGATCCCCACTCTATATATATATATATATATATAGGGTAGGGTTCCAGCGTGAACAACCTCCCAAGAGTGAACTGCGTGAACAGATATGGACCCTTGATTTCCTTTTTAGTTGTTAAGGGCAGGATTGTAATTATATAAAAAGTTAGATTTAAATCATTATTTTAATAATTGAATTAAGTTACATCTTTCCAAATTTAAATTCATTATCCACATTATGTTTAATTATTAATAAGATAATTATCAAAACAAACAACAAATCACCAGATTTCAATTTTAATTTTTATTTAGATTTCATCACCAGAATTCAAATTTTGATTTTTAAGATCCACGTAGCCTTCATATTTCAACGGTATACACATGTGTACTTGGATATAAATAGAACAGTACACATGTGTACTCAGCATCGTACATATGTATTCAGTAATTCACAGGTGTACATCAACATTCAATACAAAAAAAAATCCTGTGATATCACAAAAACAGACGATATACACATGTGTACATCGCATTAAAAAGAGGGCAAAATCAGAATACACATGTATACATCACATTTAATCAAATAATTATTTTAATAATTGAATTAAGTTACATCTTCCTTAATCCTTGATTTGATTTGTGAGAGATTTATGCAATCAATTTAAGAGGATAATTGATTACTTGATTTGTGAGAGATTTATGCAACCAATTTAAGATTGAAATTACACATATACCCTTTTTGTATTTAATTAAATGAAAAATATTAACCAAATAATTACCATCATGTCACTCACTTTAATCTCAAGATCATAAAAATCAAGGGCCCAGATCAGTTCACGCAGTTCACTCTTGGGATTTTGTTCACGTTTGAACCTAATCCTATATATATATATATATATATATATTATAAAAATGGGAACTTTAGTTCTATTTAATTTGGTAGAAATCTTATTGAAATTAAAAAAGTGACCTAATTTTAGAACGGTCCGATGCAAAATAGATAGTAATGGTGTAATTAACCCTACATCTAAAAATTGCACAATATTGTGAGCATTCTATTCTCTTTAATTTGTGTATAATATTACTATAGTTGTTTCCATCTTAAAAACCTACCATATTCCATGATTTCTAATGTATGTGTTACTTGTTGCGTCACACGGTTTAAAATAATAAACACATATATTATTTATTTAACTCCCAACCTGTGTGAATTCATTTAATGGTATTACATGTAACTGAAACGCAATGTGCGTTAAAATAATAAACACATAATTTTAGCCACTTGTTTATGTCATAAATAATCTATTTCATAATTGAGTTTATTCCATTATTTTGTCAATATAACTTCAAATTGTAGTAGGACCAAGAGACCCAACTATTGTGTCTCCAAGCAGGACCAATAGACTTTCACTCTTTTAGTCAAAATCTGTCCTTTTCTCTTTCGTTATCAAAATATATAATTCATATAAATCAGAAAAAATATAATTTGATAAGCTTTTAATTATTATAAACGTATTTTAATTATTTATATTTATTTTTTCAGTTTTAAATTATGTTTATTATAAACATACTGTATTGCAATTTTTTAACGGCTAAAATCATACCACGCGTGTCTTTTGCATAATTTATCACCATGTTAACCTTTGGGGCTGCAGTTTCTTTAATAATCTTGCCAAAGGCGAGTATAATAAAATCATTTATAATAAATTATTTTTAAAATAAAGAACTACAAGAACCAAATAAATACAATGAGAAAGAAAGAAGACGAGTTATACGGTTACATAACCGCACAATCTCATGTAACTGAGTCGGGTTGTCATGATTCAACCTTAAGAATGCGTCACGTTGCAACTCAAAATTGTGTCGAACATTGTACATACATAACACGACCAAAATGTTCCACTTGTATAGATTAAAATAATGAACTAAATATATATTATACATATATAACATCATGAGAATGAAATCTCAATGGTGGGTATGTTACTGTATAACTTACGTAACACGCTAACCCTCTATCGACACGACACCCATGTGGGAAAAATACAGTATAAGCAAAGCTCGAGCTAGAACACACCTTATTTCAAGTGAAGAACACAAACACAAACAATATGTGCGACGGCAAAACTACACACAGCAATGTTGTCACCTTATTAACGTTGTTGACACACGCAATCAGGAACTGGGTATGTGTATATCGACTGTTTTGGTTTCCGTTCCTTAATTTCCCCGAGCCTGTTTCGTTGCCCTTCTACAACCGCTTCTTGAAAATCCGACCAACTCATGCTTTTGTTCATGAAAAGTTGACCCAATAACACCATGTTTGGTCTTATCGTCTTCAAGTTGAGGTACGTTCGGTGTCCTACCTGTCGAGTAATCAAATGTTAGTGTTGACAAATTTTGATTATGTAAGAAAATTGATACACAAAATAACCAAAAACGACGTTTCTATGAACAAAAGAGACGCGTGTGACCCCCTAAATATTCTGGTAATCATAAGTGGAATTTGTTTATCCAAGTATTAAATCATGATCATCGCGACTAAAGATCACGATAATCAGATCACTTTTAGAACAAAAATCCAAAATAAGTCCATAAGCCGTTGAACCCAACCAAACTGCTCAAACCGAAGCAAGTCGGTGGTTCAGCCGGTTTGAAATTTACTCGGTTCGACCTATTAGCCTTATTTATTTTATTTATTTTATTTTTGGGATATGAAGTTATATATATGTATTATATTCATAAACCATCTTTATTAATTATTAATTTTAAACACAAGCTACTGACATTGAAAAACATATTTTAAAAATCAGCTCAAACTGGCCGCTCTGGCTGAGCTTGATCCGGTTTGTTTGTTTGTCGTTTTCCAAAACAGTAACTAGTGGTTTGACCCATATTTTTTGTCAAAAACTGGCCAAACCGGACCGTGAACACCCTAAATTCCAAAGATCCCCTAAGATGCTTACCATAGCATTGTGCATATTTCCAGGCGAAGCCGAAATGAAGATGTCACTGTGCATACTAACATAATAATCAACCGCAGCCGACAAAGAAGCTTTTCCTTTTATCTTGGCCCTTTCTGCTGAGGATGCGAGGCTCTTTTTGTCTTCCATATATGGAAATAGTTGCCGTAGCGCGGCTATCCTCGCTTCTCCACCGTACACCTGTACCCATACTAGTCAGATGTCTAAAATACTCTCAATACTAATAAAGGTGGCAGAATGAGCATGGGTAACTCCGTAATTTTGGTGCGAGTGAGGTCAGGTTGACTTTGAACACTTTTTATCAAAAGTTTTAGAACTTGTATATATTTTTATATAAATGATTATTTCAGTACTTTGACCCGTTATGGATAAAACCTAACCCGGATCCCCCTTTTCATAACTAAATAAGTCGAATTTGTCACCTTATGTGAAGCGAGGTACAAACGGGTAGTATTGTCAAAACCCAAAGCTGCCAGCAATAATCCAATTTCTTCAGGCGTCAACGGGCAACGACCCTGGTTCCGTAACTCCTCATCCGTATACCGCGAGTTCATAACTCTTCCTTGCCAAATCGTTTGCCGGTATTTCGCCAAAGCCACTTTTTCAGCTTTTCCTCCACCAAAATCGCATGCCGAATGAGCAGCCATATCCTGAATATTCAGTTATAAAAAAACATATCAAGATATTGACCACTTTGCCCTCTAATAAATGAGTGAGTGATCGTTTGTACCTTGTCGAAGCGCAAGTGTAGAGAAACAAATTTGCCTGCTCCTAGGCCGTCTTTGGTATCGATAACTTGTCGAAGGTATTTAGTCCCAACCGCATCGATACTTTCAACAATTGGGTACCGGAGACGACTCACGAGTGCTTCCCCGAGACTTCTAACGTGAGGAACATAGACCAATGCTTCAAAGTTGACTTTGCATCGTAACCGTTGGATTTCAATCGGCATGTTGTCAAAAGCTAGTCGGTGTGAAAACGGTGAAATCGCAGCTATCCCATAGCTGTAAAACACATACAAGTTATATATGTTGCTTGTTTAGATACTCAAATCCCGTTCTTTGAACATAGATTTTGATCCTCATTCTAGTTTTCAAGTTCGGTTTCTTTTTCTTTTAAAAAAGGTAAATAAAAGGCGTTCTTCATCTTCTACAAGAACATGATGAACACGAAGTGTTCAAGAAGAGCGTAAAAAGATGAAAATGCCAATTATATATTAACACATGTGCATTTGAAGCATATTGTGCATTGATAAAGCTTTTTGCTTGGATGTGTGTGTCTGTGTGTATGCATAGTAACAGTTATGACGGTCGTTCAATACAAAACCTATTTGAAGTAGACAACTGCAAGAACCGCTTGTCAACATGTATCTATTATTTTAGTACAATACATTAGGCGCTTATGTAACCACATTACCGCCTCTCTTTCTGTCTCCCATTATATATTATGAGCAGTATGTACAAGTGTTTATGCGGTTATTGTAGTTCTCTACTTAAAACTGGTTTTATACTGAAAGTGCCCCTGACAGTTACATCTATTTTCCCAAACTAAAACTAAAAGTGGCATGTTTTGACTTAAAGTTCGATTAATTTTCGTAAACAAGGTATATCATGTATACCAACCTCTCAAGAACGGGAGCGACATTTTCAAGATACCAATTTGCTGAAGCGTGAAGAGGAGCGTTTTTAATTCGGGTAGATCTAATTGCGGAAGCATAATACTCGCGTGTACTCCATGCATACTCATCAGGCAACTCTCTAATTATCGATATATCATCCTTCAATATATTCACAAAATGATCAACATCAAAAATATCTGTGAACGAGCTGCAAAGACCAAAACACCACGTATATAAATATTCATTTCTAAAAAGTATGATAATATATTAGTACAAAGGATATAGATAAATAAAGGTAGACGGACCTCGTGTCTTGCCATACGGGATTCACTTCAAGATATGGTATCATGAGTGTCGCGTTGAGGATTTTAGCGATCGCAACAGCGTCACATATCTAATTAAAAATATAAAAAGTAAGTTAACATGAATCATAAAGGGCCGATTTACAACATTTCACTTGTCTCTAAACAAATCAAACGTACGTAAATAAAAGCCAACTCAAAGTGTGTACAATTGCTAATTACAACCTCCTAATATTTCATACATTAGTCTTCATTACAGAACTCGGGAAATTGGCCTAAAAAGTCTTGGCGGGTCAACTAACCGGGTTTGATCCGACCCAAACCCATTTTGACTAGTTACCAACTCGATAATCTACAAATTTTGGCACCTCTAATTGTTATGTGTTAAAAAGTTTTTTGAATGAATATGTAGAAAACATACCCCCATTCTTTGCTGATTTAATCCACCATCAAGAAACACTTGGATGTATCCCGTGGACTCCGGCAACGATGCTTTAAATCAGAAATTAACTCATTAGAATCATAAACAAGAATATTAATCGCGTGGTTAATTGTTCTCAACCACAATTAACAATCAGTTTTAATAAGCAATCCCAATCCCGAACAAACCGAAATCGACTTAAATTCATATTACTTACAAGAGGCAGATGTGGATTCAGAAAATGGTTTCCATCCTTGGTTTGATAAGGGTGTCCAAAGATCAGACAGCTGTTCATTTGACTAAACAAGAAAGCAAGAAAATCAATAATTCTTTTAAATAATTTTTTTTTTACAAATAAAGTCAGATTTTACAAATAAAAATATGAACTTTATCAATTAAAGATTCAAATCAGACTCACCGATTGGCGCTGTAATGCGTTCTTAAACAGACGTGAGTGCCGAAGCTTTGAAGCATTAGCATCCTGCAAATATTTCAGTAAAAATTGTAAAAAATTAAAACTTTCTTAGCACATTGGTGAAATTATAAATTATAGAATTTTCCCAAAAAAAGTGAAGCTTTGAAGCATTAGAATCCTGCGAAAACATCAAGAAAAATTGTAAAAAAATTAAAACTTTTTTAGCACATTTGTGAATTCATAAATTATAGAATTTCCCCAAAAAAATAAAATAAAATTTATTTCAAAAGCTTGAATTTTTCTAGGGTTTATGGGTCTGTTGCTGCTGAATTTCTTAATGTTTCCAGAAATAATGACAGCTTTGGATATTTTTGAAGCCCCAAAATTCATTTTGTAATATAGTTGACTTGTATTACTCATAAGTCAAAGCTTCTGAATTAAATCAACATCAGATGATTATGAAATTATGTATTTTTTTCTGGAAATCAATAAACGCCCAAAATCCATGATTTCTTGCAATTTGTCCACTAAAAACAAGATTACAGATTTACAAAAGTGCAGATTAATTGGACAAATTTTCAGGAAAAAAAAAATTAAAGATTTTGATTTACATGAAATTATAAAAAATTATTAAAAAAATATGAAAAAAATCCCATCTTTATAAACTTACACAAAACACATTTCCATCATAAATAAATTAAATAAAAAAAAACCCAGAAATCTAACATCCATAATCTATGATTTCAAGCAACATATCCACCAAAACAACATGAATTTGCTGGACTTAAAAAATAAAATTAAAAATAAACTAAAAAAAATTTAAAAAAAAATCCCATCTTTATAAACTTACACTAAAACACATTCCCATAACAAACTCCACAAAAAAAAACAAAAAACTAAACTCACCGACAAAACTGTAGAAGAAGAAGCATGATTAGAACTAGAAGAAGCAACAAGAGGCAAAAAGACAAGCAAGAAAGCAGCAACTGACACACCACCGTGGAGCTGCCGGTGGCGGTGGTGGTGGAGCTTCATGTACCGGCGGTGGTGGAGACAACAGATACGGTGTCGTTTAGATGAAAAGAAAGGGAGAATTTAAGAGGGAAATAATTATTATTGTTGTTAAGATGAAGGGGGAAGAGGCACAGAGAGAGAGAGAGAGAGATGTGAATGAATGAAAGAGCAAAAGCAGGTGCTAGCTCACATGGGGTCACCTCTGTTTGTCGTACATTCCAAAACAATATAATATATTGCTTTGCTGCTGATAATAAGTGCAGTGATTTATGAGAAATATTATTATTTTTTATATGAGTAATAAAGATTTGAAGTAACAACAGGTGGATGCAATCAATTTGTTTGCTTCGCTTTCTCGGTGCATTGAAGGCGGAGAAAGTCACCGAGTGAGTAGTAAAACTTACGTGTCTTTAAACAAAACATAGTGTTTTTCCAAAGGATATTCTTATTATTTAATATTGTATGTAAGTGTATATGCTACTTTTTGTCTTTACACAAACGGTAATATTTGAGTGGTGGTAATTCGTTTGTTTATCTCTTGTTCTTTTTTTCATATCTAGATGATTACAATGGAATAAAATGTTTACTTTTTTTTTTATCTAAGGTACTTTTTTTTCTCAATTAAATGTATTGATTGATTTGATAGATTTTCATACATGGAAAATATATGTGATATTTTGATGAAGGTTTTATTGAAAATGGAGTTTAAATGTTTAATTTAAAATAAAGTATTTTTAGTCGTTGTAAATTATACTGAGTACCGATTGAAGTGATACTGGTCGAACAACACATGTATTGGTATCGATATTCATTTTTGCGGTTTCTGGTTTCGATACGGTTTGGTTGAGGTGTTTTCGATCCGGTGATATAAGCTTTATTGAAAACGTTATACCGAGTATCGGTACCGTAGTGAATTGAACCGATAGCTCATCATGGTTATCAATCGATGTAAAATACGTATCAATATTAATATGGGTATATCATGATATGTGTACTTAAACCTATACCATTGTAAATAAAGTTTTTTTATTGGGTCCTAATAATAACATATGGAAAAAACTTATTTTCACATGGTGTATACGGACCGTATAAAGTTATACGGCACGTATAGAATTAAATAAACTGACAAAAGTTGTACCAGCAGACTTTGTCAGTTTATTTAATTCTATACGGGTCGTATAAATTTATACGGCCCGTATTCCTCGAAAATTGGATCTTTCTCAAAGTATATAAGGGGTTTAAGGTGCCAATCACACGTGACAGTTCATAACGCAATGAGACATAACTGGACAGGTTCTCAAACTTGGACATATGAAGTCAAGTCACCTCTGTCAATATTGTCATAATGCAATGAGACATAACTGAGTACTAGCTAGGACTAGACCCCTGAAGTTGTCATTTGATAATCACACGTGCCAATCACATGTGACAGTTCATTTGATAAAATACGTGGGAGAAAAGACCAGCACCCTTGTCGTTCCGTATTTTCTCCTTTTCTAATTCTCGAAGAATCTCGTAACGTATTCTCTGTTTCTCTAAATCATCTGTAAAATTATTAAAAAAAAAAAAACTATGCGGGCTTTCCATCCATATATTCCGTCCAACATATGATAAAAGCGCTTCTCTAGACAATCTGGGATTATGTTCCGCTTTATTACAGTCGTTAGGTGGTCAAACCTTTCTAAAAGTAGAAAAAAATAAAACATTAACAAGTAACAAAGATTGAAGAACAAAAGAAGAAAGTATTCCTCTTTGTTACCAAGCATGTCATCTGAAACAATTAACAGGACATTGTTAACAGGGGAATTCTATTGGAACACCTAATCGAGAGAAACTTCTTCGAGCTTGTTTCCTGATGCATGTCTGTGTCGAACAGTTTCTCCGTCGTTGTGTCGTATGACTGTAATAAAACGGAAGCTATCAACGTGGGGATGGGTACAAAAGCCGACATGTCTTCCTGAATCTGAATCTGAAAGTTAACTTTGACTTATAAAACCCACTAGCAAAATAAACGCTTTTATCATGTTAGGGAGAATGTTCTCGAAATTGAAGGAAAAAGGATAAATGGTTGTTGATGTTTTTCAGTATTCGGATTTTGTTGGTTTGTTTCTAGCTAGGGTTTAGAATGGTTGAAGGAATGTTGGTTTTTCAGTATTCGGATTTTGTTGGTTTGTTTTTTTCGTTTTCATGAGGTAAAACCGGTTTCAAGTTAAATTGACAATCAATGTATGTTGGTTAATTCAAATGACCTAGAAAACACAAAAACTTATGAATGCAGCGGAATTGGAAATATTACTTTAACAAGCCTTAGTTCACTAATGAGACAACTGAATCGCTCAAATTGCTGAGTCAGTGATTCACCCTTGATGTGACAAAATGTTTCATACTGCTGATTCAGAATTTCCCTATTGTTTTCAATGACTTCTTCTGTTCCCCCAAACTGTTCCTTCAGTGCATCCCATAGCTCTTTGGCACTGTTACAATGTAACAGTCCAGCATAGATCTCATTGGGTAATGCGGATGCTATGATGCTAAATGCTTTAGCATCGAGTTCGAACTTTTGAAAATAAGTTTCAGTATAGTTTTCAGTTGGTTTAGGAACGAACTTCTTTGCATCCTCAGCACTTGGCACCATAGGAACATGGGGACCAAAAACAACAGACCTCCAACATCCAGTGTTCTGTTGAGCAAGGATGTGACCCATCCTTCTCTCCCAGATGTTGTATTCATTACGTTTAAGCATGGGTGGTTTAAAAAGCGAGCCAATGTTATTCTTATCATCTTGTGATTGTGACGTCATCCTGGTTGTTTTACAGGCACTGATTAATCAACTTTAATGGTGATTAAACCTTGCTCTGTTTTTCAACACAAACGAACAAACTATCAGTATCAACGATTATGAGCTGAACTATTTATGTCAAAATGATTGTTAAATCAAATTTGACTGTCCAAGCTCTGATACCAATTGTTAGGATCTGAGTTTGGTTTTGATTGTGTTTTCACGTTTGAATTAAGATGAAGATGGATGAGTTGTGTAGGGGAATTAAGATGGAAACAAACTTTACACACAATCAAACGAGAGAATTGCTTTAATCAAAACATTTTCCACAAAGAACCGAAAGATTGAATTTATTTCAATAACGATTACAATGCGATGATTGAATGCAAACTCCCCCTCAGCCTGAGCTCAGTGTTTGTTCGTGCAGGAAAACAATTTTGCAAAGAGCTGATAGAACAGTACAGAGCACTGTTCTATTTATAGGCACTAGCAAACCACTGAGCATCTAAGCTGACGTCACCATGAAAGTGACATCTAACCTCCTAACAAACTCTAACCTCTGATCTATACAAACCTCTGCTATGCTAAACTACTGCTATTACATTTCATTACATAAAGACTAATAAACAACTGCTGCATCCTTCCACTGATGTGAACCTAGCAGTACTTGTCCGGATCAGCAGAGCTTGACTCAAGGCAGTAGATTGAGCAGCAGAGCTTTAGTCTTCCATCAGGCTTTTACTTGATCAGCAGTTTGTAGGTCAGCAGTTTGTACGATCAGTAGATAGGAGGTCAGCAGATGTTGAAACCACTTTCAAGGGGAGAGACTTGTATATATAACATTTGCTTATTCTGGATCCACTGCTCTGATCCAGTTTTGGCTTTAATTATCTGTTCCTCTGGTAGGGTTCAATCCCAACACATGAAATGTGTTATGGTTTTAATGTATATTTTAAGCCCTTTTACACTTTCTTTAGCCAAGTTTTAAATTTATAAAACACGATATTTACTAACACTAAACACACATATGGGCAAGTGCACCCATCGTGAGCGTAGTATAGTGTTGGTAAGATACCGAGGTCGTCCAAGGACACAAGAGCTTTTAGCACCGGTTTATCCTCAACGTCTAATCAAATAAAAAAGTTTAGAAAAAGGTTTTAAACTAAGAAAAATAAAAACTAACTAAAATGCTGAAAAATAAAAATAAAAGTAAAAACAGATAGACAAGATGAATCACTTGGCTCCGAATCGTGTTTAGTGTAACCTTTGATTAATACCGCACTTTTACACTATTTAAGAGATTATCTTAGTTATTGTAGTAGGCCCCTCTTTTGAAGGTGACGTTACCCTCAACCCAGTAGTTTGAGTCAGCAAGGATACAATCCTAAAGGGTCGGATTATTGAAAGATAATTAATTAAGTTATTAATGCATATTGTGGTAGGCCCCTCTTTTGAAGGTGACGTTACCCTCGGCTAAGTAGTCTGAGTCAGCAGGGATACAGTCCTAAGTAGCCGGGTTAAAGTATTAATAGTAGTTTAACTTATGAGGGGATCAAGGAGTTTAGACCCCCGCCATCCAATACAGTTAAGTATTGAAGGAGGTCCTACTAAATTTGACCCAGGTCCTTTGCAGGATCTATACACTGAACAATGGCAAGACTCTTACCAAACCGTTCCCTTAACCCCCGACCAGGTAGCCAACATACCTCCATATAGACCGTGGAGATATGAATGGTGAAAATCTTTTATTTTATATAGACAGTAAAATAATGCCAAGACACCACGGACAAACGATAAGGAAGAATCACCTTCAACATAAGAAACTAGTTATTAATGTCATTAATACATAACCAATTAAAAAGTGCGAAAAGATTAAAAATAAAAAGAATTACACTAGACACTTTGTCTTCACCAAGTGATGTAAGAGACTTAGGCAAACATGGCCTTGATTGTCAAGAACTCTTACGATCAATCTTGGATCCCGAGACGACTCACACACTCTATGATGGACAATGGATGATGGTGGTGGATGATGGTGTTATGGTGGTGGTGGGTGGTGGGTGAAGTGTGAGAGGGGTGGTGTGCCAAGGGATGCCTTTGAAGTGAACCAAGCACCCCTATTTATAGCCTGTACAGAAGCCTGGACACGGCCCCGTGTCCACCCTTTTCTCTTTCTTCATTAATACAATTTGTCTGCATTAGCTCCACACGCCCCCGTGTCCGCTGGGCACGACCCCGTGTGCAGAAGCGTATCTGTACTATCAAGATTTGCTCAGATTCTGCGAATCTTTGCGTTGACCACGGCCCCGTGTCCGCTGGACACGGCCTCGTGTTGGGAAATAGAAGCTTCTACAGGTTTGTCTTTTGTGCCAGGGATGACCATCCTGGACACGGCCCCGTGCTGAGCTGGGCACGCCCCGTGCTGAGCTGGGCACGCCCCGTGCTGAGCTGGGCACAGCCCCATGCTCAGCTTTCTTCTTGTTTTTGCTTTGGGAGTTGTTGTCGAGGGGTCGGGCATGCAACGTTTCTTCCTTTTCTTTGTATTTATGTTGGTTTTGGCTGTATATTTGTTCCTTTTGTTCGTTTAAGCTCATTTGACCCTGTAAATTCAAAAGGAAGACAAAAACACACTTTTTCCAACATTAGTACTAAAAAGGGGTTAGTTTTATGCCTTATTTGATGTAATTTATATGTTGCATTTTACACACATCAATTCCAAATTCCAATCTCCTACAACTACAATCCTTCCTACATTATTGAAAATTACTATATCATCCCCACCAGATACATCTTCCAACTTTCAAATTTAAATCAAACTAACACAAAGTATCTCGAAGGTATCTTATTCATCATTCAATGCTGATTTTTATTTCAGGGAAGTTATATTGAGGAGTAGCGAATTAGCACTTCTCGGATTATCGACATTGTTCTAATCAACGTTTATCGACATTGTTTCGATCAACGTTTATCGACATTGTTCCGATCAACGTTTATCGACATTGTTCCGATCAACGTTTATTGGTGTTTTCATTGTTGCGAATTTGGTTTCTTCGGTACAGGCTGATCAACCGTCTGGAGAAGAGTATGTTGATATAGGAGAGGAGATGCAATTGACGATTTTCCCTTCCGTTGGGATCGAGAAACGTGGAATTTGTAATGATGTTTGGGAATTAAACGCATATACGTGACAAAACAAGGATCGTTCTAATAGATTAAAGAGATTAAACCACTTCCAAGACTGTTTGTCGGGTTTCCAATGCTCACACAGGGTGATAAACAACGCTGATATGAACACATACCGTTGTGTATTTGCTTACTGATCTGGAATTGGAGAACCATTGTGTATCTGAATCAGGTTCTCAAACTTGGACAAATGAAGTCAAATGTGATCAAACTTGGACATCAGAAGTAAAGCTTGAAGCGAATATGTGGTTCCCAATTGGTTACAGAAACCACTAGCAGAAGAACCCGACATGTCTTCTACCAACTGCTCGAAATCCCTTTCATTTCTCGGTTTTCCCTTCGGTTGAGATCGAGAAGGATGATGTGAATGTTAGTAGCAGTGAGTCAAGCTCGGATAGTGATTCGTCGTCAAGTGGTATGATAGTAAACGATTAATCTACGGGAATGGTGGCTATGGGAAATACAAACCGTAATCGTTTGTGACTATGGGAAACACAAGTTTTCTTTTTGAGCTTGATGGATGTCCGTTATCTCAACGCTTCTCCTTACATTACAGATCTAGAATTGGAGAATCATTGTGTATTTGCTTACTGATTATTGAAAAGGTATGTTGAAATCGAAGAAAAGAGTAAAAAAGGTGAAATGAGGCGTGCATTGTTTAAAGTTATACGACCCGTACAGAGTTAAATAAACTAACAAAAGTTGTGACAGCAGACTTTGTCAGGTTATTTAATTCTATACGGGCCGTATAACTTTATACGGCCCGTATACACCATGTGAAAATAAGTTACCTGGTCGTATACAATGTATACGAATATTGAGCTTGATGGATGTCCGTTATCTCAACGCTTCTCCTTACATTACTGATCTGGAATTGGAGAACCGTTGTGTATTTGCTTACTGATTATTGAAAAGATTTGTTGAAATCGAAGAAAAGAGTAAAAAAGGTGAAATGAGGCGTGCATTGTTTAAATCTGAATCAGGTTCTCAAACAAACACTACTAAAGATGATCTGAAACATTCCGAATAAGAAGTAATTGCAAGACTGTTAGTCGGGCTTCCAATGCAAACACAGGATGATAAACAACGCTGATATAGAAGACATGTCAGGTTCTGTACCCATCCCCGCGTTGATAACTTTTGTTTTATTACAGTCATACGACACATGATAAAAGCGCTTCTTTAGATAATCTAGGATTATTTTCTAACTAAACCCTTGAATCCCAATGCTTCTCTAAAAATATTTGTTTCTTTCCTTTTCATGAGGTAAAAAACCGGTTTCAACATCAAGGGAGAATTAAATGCATGTATGGACTCAAGATAAAGCAGTTGGTATGTCTTCATATCAGCGTTGTTTATCACTCTGTGTGAGCACTGGAAGCCCGACAAATAGTCTTGCAATTACATCTTCAATCGAGACCGCATTGTTAATTTTAAAGTTATTGTGTGTTGTAGTTTGGAAAGATGACCGAATAAAGATCTGAATAACAAACTGTGGAGAACTTGTTTGTGTCGGGTTCTTCTGCTAGTTATTCGAAATGTTTCGGATCATCATAGAAGACGTGCCGGGTTCTTTTTACTAGTTGCTTCTGTAACCAATCCATTATCACCCTTGGTGGTTTCTGTACCCATCCATGCCGATAACTTGCAGAATCAACAAATAACCAACACGAAGATCTCTGCAATCGCTAAGGTTTCCATCAACGGACTAATCGGTAACGTTAATCTACTTGTGCTCCGATTTAAGCGGCGTGTTCCGATCATCATTTATCGACATTGTTAAAGGTGATGAAGAGTTTAGAAACCCTAGAATGATTGTGTTTTTATTGGAAAAAATGGAAAAAACAACCTTATATACGTCCCGTATACATGCGGTAAAAACCAAAAACTTTGGTAAAACCTCACAAAATAAATCCATTGGGCCATATACGTTTTACTGATCGTATACAAATGTATACGGGCCGTATAACCTTATACGGGTTGTATACTATTAACTCAAAAAACATCCCCTGCGCATTTTCCTATTCAAAAACATTTTATACGGGCCGTATAACCTTATACGGCCCGTATACAATAGGGGTTGTGAAAATAAGATATAGGGGATGTGTAAATAAAAGGGCCCTTTTTTATTTTGTAACATATACATGTTTTTCGCTAAATCAAGAGAATTTATTTATTCTAATGATTGGATACTCACACATAATTCTATAACTCTAAAGAGTTGTGTGCTAGAACCTGCATCACTAGATATTTATATATTTTTATTGGATGTTGTCTAGCCTACTAACCCAGTTGTGCATAATAGTTTATTTATCCTTAAAGGGACATCCTGGTGGTTAACCAAAAGGTTAGAGGTTCATATCTTACAAAATGCAGGTGGTAATGTATTTATCATAGTAAATCTAGGAATTATTGTTAAGAAACAATAAGGTTGTGGGTTACATTTACCCAATGTTTAGTGGTTTGGTGGATAGAAATAAGACATTTCAAATGGATAATATACACCTTTTATTTTGTTTTAGCCACCTTTAAACCACCATTCCTCCTTACTTTATCTAAAAGCCAAAACTTGTAAGTTGTTTGAATATGTGCATCGTTCGTGTTAGTTGGTGAAAGTGTGATTGTATATCAAGCAAACTAATACAAACTTTGTATTTTGGCCACTTAGTGATGGATATGAGTGCACCCTTACTAGTCTCGATTTCAGACAGTGAGGGGAAAATTATTGTGAGGGGTGTCAACACGTGTGAAACTTGAGGCTTAGTTAAATTTGGTCAAGAAATTTCTTTGTTTATTAAATGCTGCATCATTTTACTCGCTGAGATATAAATCTACTAATAAGTTTTAAGGCTTGTGAGTTAGGGGACCATGTATGAGAATTGGTAAGAGAATGGGAAGTGTGTTATTTTTAATGGTGGGACAAAAGTAAATGAGCTTGCTTAAGGTCAAGCAAATGATAAGTGTGAGATGTGATGGGTTGGTGAATTTCAATGCTTAATGCATTTAGTTTTACCCATTTGTGTGAAACTGAATTTCAGAATACATTACTATGAGATTATTTGTATTTAGCAGGCCTCGACATTTTTACGGTGTATTTTTGTAACACCTCGTAAAATCACGACCAATATAATAAAGACACGTGTCATGAGCTTTAAACGTGTAATGGATTGAATATGAGGGACTAAAGTTGACAAACAAAGAAAGTATGTGTGTAAAAGGATTCAAAGTGTCAACATTCGATAATTATACCTTTCAACAACCCTACACGATGTTTATACCCTTAAACGAATGAATTATGAATCGTATGAAGTCGTTTGTGGAAGAAAGTGAAAGTTTACAAACCGCAAGGGTTAAAAGTGTCAACATGTTTAATTTATACCTCTGAGTGACCTTTTAACAAACCCGAAGCTTTGTAACGATTAATTATGTTCACTAGAATAAGTGATAAAAATTTCACAAGGTTTCCAAATCGTATGAGGAAGATACGCTAACATTCGTAAGTGAGGGGTTAAAAGCGTCAACGTTGAAATTCATGACTTTTCGGTGATCTTATAACTAACCGGGGACTTAACGAAGTTGGTTTATGACTTAGGGTCCTTAAAAGTCAAGTTTGGGGGTTAAAATGTAATAAAAACAAGTTAAAATCAAGTTTGGAAGGACCATGGACCAAATATGCAAATTCTGAAACTTGTTTGACCTGATCTGGGCCTCATACCGGTCGCGTAAGACCTCTCTGGTCTTTTACGCGGGCCGCCTGAAAGGTGCCAGCGTCCAAAAACATGGCAGGTGCCAGTTTCAGCCTGTTAAACCGACATATATGCATGGAAACTGATACCAGGGGCTGTGCAAATGGGTTTATCATGCATAGCGACATTTGTGTTGATCAGGAATCATCCCATAGACTTTGTTGTCATGATCTTGATCAATTAAAGTTCCTATATAAGAACACTTGTTGCAACAATTTTTGGCATTCACTTGAAATCATTCAAACACATTTTCTGGAGCTCTCTGGACCTCAAACAAGATTCCAATACCTTCATTTTCGTACTAAGGACTTCAGTAAGCTTCCTTAACCTTTCTAAATTCAGTTTTATTAGTTTAATGGCCTAAAGTCAAACCCGTCGTAATTAAGGTTTAACTTAGTGATTAATCACTAATGGTCCTGTCAATTCTCGAATTGAAAGTAGCTATGAGTTGGTAATTATGTGGGTAATAAACCCTTAAAAGGGCACCCTCTGATTCCCACTCTAACTAGGTCAATTGACGGGTCAAACTTAATTGTAAAAGGTCAACAGAAAGCAAATTTTCAATTAAACACATAATTAACAATGTAGAAGCCATGAAACCTGTTTTATCACTTGTATAACTTGGTAATTAATGTAAGAACATGTCTAAACATGTTCAACCCGACAATTTTCAGTTTAGGCTCGGTTCGGAACCGAAAGTCGCAAAAGTGGACTTTTGCTTTGACTTTCAGTTCTGACCCAATGTAGCATATTTTAGAAATTCCTTAGAACTCTATTAGGACCAGGTTATAGGTTAGTGTAACCCTCTGAGGTTATACAACTTGGTTCCTTAGTTACCCGATTCATTTGCATGTTTTCGTTATATGCCTAAATGTTGACCATTATGCCCTTTTGACTTTAAAACGAGATTTTTGAAAATGTGAGAGGACAAAAACCTTTATTACTGATTTATAAACTTGTCCTAAAAATTTGACATCAGTTTGAGGTCTAGATTAGGAGTTATGCTCAATATCGTAATTAAGAAGTTTTTTATTAATTAAACGGCGTAATTAGCATAAAGCCCATATAAACCCAAATTTTGACACCAAACTTTTTAACCACTGATGTAATATAATATTTTGGGATTTTTGAAGATTTTTATTTATTTTTAAGCTGACCATAACATAGGGTTCTTGCTATAATTCGGTAATTGTCGGTTATACCTTTTTCTTGAATAAAATGAGTTTTACATAATATTTTGATACCAAACTTTTTGCTACTGATTTTATATGATAAATAAAATATTTTGAACTTTATAAACTGATCAAAAACTCAGATTTCTTATTTAAACCCGAAAATCACTTAAAGCCGACTTTTACGCATTTTAAGCGCATAGTATGGGTTAAAACTATTTTTAACATATAAGACTTAATACCTACTGATGTTTTAAATAATTTTTTATAATTAAACAGTAAGCAAAAGTATTGAACTCAGAATTCTAATTTTGACCTTTAAAGCTTATGTGAAATTACCAAAATGCCCCTACGGTGCATAGTTTGGTTATAAAAGATAAATTTCACATATATGCAATACCCTACTGTTATGACTTATAAAAAATAAATATGTTTACTGATTATATCAGACCTGAAACTCGGATTAATATTTAAACTCTTTTATAAGCTTTAAAATGACCAAAATACCCCTACGGGACATAATTTGAGTTTAAATCCATTTTGGGCATAATGGAAGGTATCCTACTGATATCACAACATATTTAAGGCATATTAACTTAGGAAACCTGTTCATAACTCATTTGTTTACCCGTTACGCATTTTCGCGTTCGGTACGGTTTATGTAACTAGTTTGCATAAATTAACCGAAACGGGTCAAACCTTATCATTTTTATCTCAAAATCCAGAATGTGTTTAGATTACCCATATTATACAAGTCTTCAAACTTGTCGGGTCTAAATCACATTCTATTCCGGTCTTTGCTTAATCATGCGTTTCGAACCGTGTATCTTCCTTTAAAACTAACCGGTCTAAGTTTAGACTTAATTAAGACCCGTTAGGAATCTAATAGGTTATTAAAACCTTCGTTCCAGATTAGGAGACCAGTAAAAGATACTTGCACTCGCTGATTGTGATATATACTTGCTCAGGTAAATACTTTTAACTTATTTTCCGTTATACGGGCTTGGGATACGATATTATAATAATACCGCTTGGTCGGGTATGTAATTGTTTTAAATCGGATTGTGATTAATATATATATTGCATAACCCATTTTAATATGTTTGTTTGGTATATGGCTTTTGGGGGGTTAATGACCATGTCCTGTATATCCTCGGCTCATTCATTGAAATGGCCACGACTTAAGCACGGGGTCTAGGCCTACACCCGACAGTTGCGTATGTATAAAAGGTACCCCCACAATAAGGAAAATTCCTTGTGGGTATTATACCTGTGGTGTGTCAGTTAATCTTGTCCGGCTCTTCTAACCGGTCCTGACAGACGGCAAACATTTAAATCTGTATACAAGATTACTTTTAAATAATCGTCACAAGTTATAAAAGATATTTTGTGCCTTGTGCATTCAAATCAATTTTCTTAAACATTTTCAAAATGAGTCAGTTAATTGTATTTACCAGTATAAACTGACGTATTTTCCAAAAGGCTAAGTGCAGGTACTAAACGGAATAGGCTGGTTACTCCTAGCATCAAAAAAGAGTCTCGCAAGCTTAGATGTTATAAATCTTCTGAACAATGTTTCTTTTTAACTTTGATCCGCCTGTGGATCCTTTACAACCGTTTGTAATAAATGATATTACTTTCATTCGGTTTGTAATGGTTTTATCTTTCGACTTCCGCTGTGTATATATAAACTGTGGTAAATTGTCTATGATGATATCAACTACGTCACGATACTCCCCACCGGGCCCACCGGTAATACGTGGAAATATCGGGGTGTGACAGGTTGGTATCAGAGCCAACGTTGAGTGAATTAAACACTAGCTTTTTGTGTTTAATCTCAATGACACAGTATGCACATTCCTCGACTTTCGAGTCTAGACAAAGAACTTAGGACTAATTCTGACTTATTTTGTTTTATCCTTTATTGTTTCTTTTGTCGTTTCTTTTGTTTGTTTTGACAGGACCTACAAGAAATGCCGCCAAGAATCCGAGGAAAAAGGAAGAGGCAAGGGGCCATTCATCGCCCCCAACGATCACGAGGCCGGGCCTTCACACCGGCGAACTCCATCGGCCACTTTAAGCACAAGTCCTCAGGAAAACTGGAGGACCTCTTTAGAACCCGCGAGGCGTTCAGTCTCACTGAGCTCCTCACCTTCCTACCTCAACTCTTTGGGCCTCAATCGGAGAACGAGCCCCACAACTCACATCACTCTTTCTTACCCCTTCAACACCCTAACTCACACCATTCCTTCAACGACCCAACACCCTACTTTCAAAGCCAGTTCAACCCGGCAAACCAAATAGAAGAGCCAATGGGTTATAACCCGTTGGGACCAGAGGACCATTTCTCCATGGACATGGAAGAGGATCTAGAACCTGCCCAGCCGCCAACCGGAACACCTACTCACCCAATCGAGATTTCGGATGGGTCGTCATATCATGGATCACCTTATCGTGGTCCAGAAAGTTATGAGGCAAGATTTGCCCAATACGACTGGGTGTTTACTCCCAGTTACCACTCACAGCAGCAGGATCCCTCGGAGGATTCGCGTTTTGTAGCGGTTACTCCACCTCCACCGCCGCCAGTGCAGCAGTCGCTTCCGGAACCACCGAGGCGGAGAAGAATAACCGCACGGATTTCCGTGCGAGGGGGAATCCGTTTCAGCACCCCTCAGCATTCAAGTGGTAGTCATTACCCGCCACTATATGAAGACCCACAGATGGGTGGGCCTTCGAACCCTGTTTCTGAGGTGGAGTCTGCGCCAGTCGCACCGCCACCAGTGGGTTACGATAACCCAATTCCTACCTACGCCGGTACAGCGGCATACAACCCCTTTGAGCAGCCTGCCTACCTGGGGTATAACTACTACAATGCCCCCAATGTTGACCCATACCTGGTAGCAGCCAACTATAATGCCCAACATCCTGAAGGGCCTTACGCATCCTCCTATCAAACCGAGTACCCACCTTATGGGTATCAACACCCACCACCTCCTCAACCTCCATATCAGCAGCCGCCACAGCCTTCGTTGATTCAGCCCCAGCAGCAACAGGAGATTCTACAGAGGTTGAACCAGGTAGAACGGGAGGTTCAAGAGGAACGTAGGAACAACCGGGGATTTCTCAAGGGTTTGGCAAGCTTAATCAAAGGGAAGAGCAAAAAGGATCATTGAGATTCTTTGTTTATTTGTTTGTTCAGTATTTCTTTAATTTTCAATCAAGTCCCTGCGTGGACATCTATTTCTGTATTAAGTCCCTGCGAGGACTTGTAGTTTCACTTTAGCCCCTGCGTGGGCAAGTTATTCGTGTTAAAGTCCCGTTTAGGGCAATGTGTACTCTTTAAATTTTAGTGGCATGTTATAACTTAAATTTCATTTTGTCATTTTATGCATAAATGTAATATATATACGAAATAAATAAATCCAAATTATGTCATTCCTTTTAAAATAATATGCCTATTAAATATTAAATAAGAATCTTAAAGGGTATAACCTAGCCTGCATGTCATTATAAGACCTGGCCATGATGGTAAAGCCTGTTTAAAAAGGGATTCAAATCTTTGTTAACATCTGAAAACGTGTTAACACTCCTGGCAGATGTGATTCGTTAAAATCACACGTGTCATTCTTATATTAGATTCTTCCAATTCCTTCTTTACTATTTAAACATCCATCTGTGATGTAGGGCCTACGAGCCATAATCATTGTCATATAAGACAAAAGACAGATTGTAGTCTACGACTCCCTGTCAAATAAAAGGTAATGAACTACGTTCAAACCTTAATACCTCGATTCCTTGAAATCATGGTTTATAATTTAAATTGTCCGTGTGACTAGGCCTTATGTGCCATTAATAATACCCTTAATACTTTAAAAATTAGGATAAATTATGATGAAAATCCTAAATGAATATGTTTAATAAATTAACCAAGTATGGTTTATAGTTACCATGGTTAATGAATTGCCATAAAAGACAATTCCATATTAGACTCCTGAGTAAATACTTGTTAAATATTTTATGTAGCAATCAAGCTACATGGCTGGGTCAGACGAAGTCAACAGTCACCAAAGGAAGAATCATGACACTTCCAGAGTTAATGTAGCAGGCGCAGAATTGCAGGCATTAATAGATAATGCCGTTACGCGAGCCCTTGACAGACAGTTTAATGAATCTAGTGGTACCCATGTCAGAACTCAGTCTGTACTTCATTCAAAACCAACCTCCAGAACTCATACAGCTCGCAAGAGTGATTCTCATCACTCAACAAATCAGAGGAATGTTCCGTCTAAGAAGATTGAGCTCAAACAAGAACCACGTGTTAAAGGTTGTTCTTATAAGTATTTTGTCTCCTGCAAGCCTTGAGACTTCACGGGGGAGAAAGGAGCCATCGATTGTATGACTTGGCTCGATGAAATGGACACGGTGGTTGATATTAGTGGTTGTGCAGAGAAATATATTGTGAAGTTTGTGTCACAATCATTTAAAGGAGAAGCTCTAGCATGGTGGAGATCACTGATACAAGCTACAGGAAAGGTCCACTTGTATTGCATGTCTTGGGAGCAATTCGTTGCCCTAATCAAGGAAAATTAATGTCCTCAACACGAAGTTGAGAAGATTGAGACTAACTTCTTGACTTTAGTCATGAAGAACTTAGACTGCCAGACTTACCTCACCAGTTTCAATACCATGTCTCGATTGGTTCCATACTTGGTTCCACCGGAACCAAAACGTATCGCTCGTTTTATTGGGGGTTTAACCCCGGAGATCAAAGCTAGTGTGAAGGCGTCTCGACCTACTACTTTTAGGTCAGCAGCTGATTTGTCTCTATCCCTTACTCTGGATGCGATCAGGCTGAGATCGCTTAAGATTTCTGAAGAAGGAAAAAGGAAACGTGAGGGTGATAACTCACGTCGCTCTGACAAGAAGCATAAGGGGAACTTAGACCACAAGAAGAATTTTGGGTCTAACAAGGGTAACCAGCAAATGGATGAGAAGCCTAAATGCAAAACCTGCTAGAAACATCATTTCGGGAATGCAGGTTTGAATCAAAGTCGCAGTCGAAGCCGATTGGTTGTGGGATCTGCAAGTCCAAAGAACACAAGACTTTGGATTGCAAGAAGTTGAAGGATGCGACCTGTTATGGTTGCAATGAGAATGGGCACATCAAGACCAATTGCCCAAAGTATGCGAAGAAGCCTGAAGAAGGCAAGAAAACCAATGCTAGGGTCTTCCAAATGAATGCACGGGAAGCAGTTCAGGATGACAACGTGATTACAGGTACTTTCCTTATAAATGATGTTTATGCAAGGGTATTGTTCTATTCGGGTGCAGATAAATCATTTGTGGATGATAAATTTTGTAAGCTATTAAACCTGCCCGTTAGAACCTTAAGTATAAAATATGAGGTAGAATTGGCCGATGGTACCATAGAAACTGCTTCAATCGTATTAGATGGATGCTTCATATCCATTAGGAACCACTCTTTTCCATTGTCCTTGCTTCCTTTGAAATTAGCTGGTTTCGACATAGTGATAGGCATGGATTGGTTATCTCATAACCAAGCCCAGATCGTTTGTGACAAGAAACAAGTGGTGATCAAGACTCCGTATGGTGAGCCACTTACCATACAAGGAGATACTCAGTATGGGTTGCCTAAGCAAGTGTCTGTGCTTAAGGTGTCAAGGTGTATGAAGAAGGGTTGTGTCATTTATATGGCACATGTAACTATTGATGAACCAAAGCCCAAGATTGAGAACATGCCTATCATTGCTGAATACCCTGACGTATTTCCTGAAGAACTACCTGGTTTACCCCCAGATAGGCAAGTGGAGTTTAGAATTGACATTATACCTGGAGCAGCACCTGTTGCAAGAGCACCTTACCGGTTGGCCCCGACTGAGATGAAGGAGTTGAGAACTCAGTTGGATGATTTGTTGGCAAAAGGATTTATTAGACCTAGCTCATCTCCCTGGGGAGCACCAATTCTGTTTGTAAAGAAGAAAGATGGATCGATGCGTCTATGCATCGATTATCGCGAGCTTAACAAGGTTACAATTAAAAACAGATACCCATTGCCCAGGATCGACGATCTGTTCGATCAGCTCCAAGGAGCAAGTTACTTCTCCAAAATTGACTTGAGGTCAGGTTACCATCAGCTGAAGGTTAGAGATGAAGATGTGCACAAGACTGCATTTAGAACTCGTTATGGTCACTACGAGTTCTTGGTGATGCCTTTTGGGCTCACTAATGCACCAGCAGCATTCATGGACCTCATGAATCGCGTTTGTAAACCCTACTTAGATAAGTTTGTCATTGTCTTCATTGATGACATTCTTATTTATTCAAAGAATCAGGCTGGCCATGAGAAGCATCTTCGTTGTATTCTTAAACTTCTTCAGCATGAGAAGCTTTACGCCAAGTTTTCAAAGTGTGAATTTTGGCTTCGTGAAGTCCAATTCCTTGGACATGTGGTTAGTGAGCGTGGTATCCAACTGGATCCCGCTAAGATTGAAGCTATCATGAACTGGCAAGAGCCGAAGACGCCCACAGAGATTCGCAGCTTCTTAGGCCTGGCAGGATATTACAAGCGTTTTATTAAAAATTTCTCAAGGATTGCTGCACCCCTAACTTCGTTGACTAGGAAGAATATAAAAATTTGATTGGGGTCCTAAACAACAAGAATCGTTTGATATACTTAAGCAGAAAATGAGCCATGCTCCTGCGTTGACATTGCCTGAAGGGATTAAAGAATTTGTGGTTTACTGCGACGCATCACACACCGGCATGGGATGTGTACTGATGCAGAAAGGCAAGGTAATTGCCTATGCTTACCAATAATTAAAGGTGCATGAAAAGAATTACACCACCGACGACTTGGAATTGGGTGCCGTTGTGTTTGCACTAAAACTTTGGAGGCATTATTTATATGGTACCAAGTGTGTGATCTATTCTGATCATAAGAGCCTTCAGCATCTGTTCAATCAGAAGGATCTGAACATGAGGCAGCGTTGATGGATGGAGACTTTAAATGATTATGATTGTGAAATTCGATAACATCCAGGCAAGGCGAATGTGGTCGCCGACGCCTTAAGTAGGAAGGAAAGGGTGAAGCCCATAAGAATTAATGCCAAGAGCATTGAATTAAAGAACAGTTTGAATGAAAGATTGTTAGCCGCTCAGAAGGAAGCCGTATTAGAAGCTAACTATCCAAATGAAAAGCTGGAAGTCACTGCAGAACAGTTATCATATGGTAAGGATGGAATCCTAAGATTGAATGGACGGATATGGGTTCCAATCTATGGAGGACTTAGGGAAGTGATCCTTTAGGAAGCCCATAGTTCCAAGTATTCTATTCATCCTGGCTGTGACAAAATGTACCAGGATTTGAAGGTGAATTATTGGTGGATAGGCTTGAAGAAGTCTATAGCCACTTATGTGGCCAAATGTCTGACATGTGCTCAAGTTAAAGCAGAACACCAGAAGCCGTCAGGTTTGCTACAACAGCCTGAACTTCCCACCTGGAAGTGGGAAATGGTGACTATGGATTTTATCACCAAGTTACCAAAGACGAAGAGAGGAAATGATACTATTTGGGTTATAGTGGATAGACTGACCAAGTCAGCCCACTTCTTACCTATTAAGGAAACACACAGCTCAGATAAGTTAGCTCAGCTGTACGTGGATGAGATTGTATCTCTCCACGGAGTACCAGTGTCTATTATCTCTGATAGAGATACAAGATACACATCACACTTTTGGAAAAGTTTTCAGCAATCGTTAGGTACTCGATTGAACTTCAGCACTGCATATCATCCTCAGACGGATGGTCAGAGTGAGCGTACAATTCAAACCCTGGAGGATATCCTACGAGCTTGTGTTATTGACTTAGGAGGGAGTTGGGATGATAATCTTCCATTGATTGAATTCTCATACAACAATAGCTATCATTTCAGTATTCAAGCTGCACCTTTTGAAGCTCTGTATGGAAGAAAGTGCAGAACGCCCGTTTGTTGGGCAGAAGTTGGAGATGTCCAAATAACATGACCTGATATAGTCCTGGAGAAGACATATAAGATTGTACAGACACGAGATCGTCTCAAAGCTGCCAGGGATAGGCAGAAAAGCTACGCAGATAAAAGGCGTAAACCTCTAAAGTTTGAGGTTAGTGACAAAGTGTTAATGAAAGTATCACCCTGGAAAGGGGTAATGCGATTTGGCAAGAAAGGCAAGTTAAGCCCAAGATATATAGGACCATTCGAGATCATCGAATGTGTCGGAACAATGGCTTATAAGTTAAATTTGCCTGAAGAACTGAGTGGTATACATAATGTATTCCACATCTGCAATCTGAAGAAATGTCTAGCTGATGAATCACTAGTCATACCACATACGGATTTGCACATAGATGAGAGCCTGAAGTTTGTTGAGAAACCTTTGTCGATCGAGGATCGACAGGTTAAGAAGCTTCGAAGGAAGCAGGTACCAATTGTAAAGGTTAAATGGGATGCCCGTAGAGGTCCCGAGTATACGTGGGAGGTAGAGTCCACAACGAAAGAGAAGTACCGTCATTTATTTCAGTAAATTTCGAGGTCGAGATTTCTTTTAAGGGGGTGAGGATATAACACCTCGTAAAATCATGACCAATATAATAAAGACACGTGTCATGAGCTTTAAACGTGTAATTGATTGAATATGAGGGACTAAAGTTGAGAAACAAAGAAAGTATGTGTGTAAAAGGATTCAAAGTGTCAAGATTCGATAATTATACCTTTCAACAACCCTGCACAATGTTTATACCCTTAAACGAATGAATTATGAATCGTATGAAGTCGTTTGTGGAAGAAAGTGAAAGTTTACAAACCGCAACGGTTAAAAGTGTCAACATGTTTAATTTATACCTCTGAGTCACCTTTTAACAAACCTGAATATTTGTAACGATTAATTATGTTCACTAGAATAAGTGATAAAAATTTCACAAGGTTTCGAAATCGTATGAGGAAGATACGCTAACATTCGTAAGTGAGGGGTTAAAAGCGTCAACGTTGAAATTCATGACTTTTCGGTGATCGTATAACTAACCGGGGACTTAACGAAGTTGTTTTATGACCTAGGGTCCTTAAAAGTCAAGTTTGGGGGTTAAAATGTAATAAAAACAAGTTAAAATCAAGTTTGGAAGGACCAGGGACCAACTATGCAAATTATGAAACTTGTTTGACCTGATCTGGGCCTCATACCGGCCGCTTAAGACCTCTCTGGTCTTTTACGCGGGCCACCTGAAAGGTGCCAGCGTCCAAAAACATGGCAGATGCCAGTTTCAGCTTGTTAAACCGACATATATGCATGGAAACTGATACCAGGGGCTGTGCAAATGGGTTTATCATGCATAGGGACACTTGTGTTGATCAGGAATCATCCCATAGACTTTGTTGTCATGATCTTGATCAATTAAAGTTCCTATATAAGAACACTTGTTGCAACAATTTTTGGCATTCACTTGAAATCATTCAAACACATTTTCTGGAGCTCTCTGGACCTCAAACAAGATTCCAATACCTTCATTTTCGTACTAAGGACTTCAGTAAGCTTCCTTAACCTTTCTAAATTCAGTTTTATTAGTTTAATGGCCTAAAGTCAAACCCGTCGTAATTAAGGTTTGACTTAGTGATTAATCACTAATGGTCCTGTCAATTCTCGAATTGAAAGTAGCTATGAGTTGGTAATTATGTGGGTAATAAACCCTTAAAATGGCACCCTCTGATTCCCACTCTAACTAGGTCAATTGTCGGGTCAAACTTAATTGTAAAAGGTCAACAGAAAGCAAATTTTCAATTAAACACATAATTGACAACGTAGAAGCCATGAAACCTGTTTTATCACTTGTATAACTTGGAAATTAATGTAAGAACATGTCTAAACATGTTCAACCTGACAATTTTCAGTTTAGGCTCGGTTTGGAACCGAAAGTCGCAAAAGTGGACTTTTGCTTTGACTTTCAGTTCTGACCCAATGTAGCATATTTTAGAAATGCCTTAGAGCTCTATTAGGACCAGGTTATAGGTTAGTGTAACCCTCTGAGGTTATACAACTTGGTTCCTTAGTTACCCGATTCATTTGCATGTTTCCGTTATATGCCTAAATGTTGACCATGATGCCCTTTTGACTTTAAAACGAGATTTCTGAAAATGTGAGAGGACAAAAACCTTTATTACTGATTTATAAACTTGTCCTAAAAATTTGACATCAGTTTGAGGTCTAGATTAGGAGTTATGCTTAATATCGTAATTAAGAAGTTTTTTATTAATTAAACGGCGTAATTAGCATAAAGCCCATCTAAACCCAAATTTTGATACCAAAATTTTTACCCACTAATGTAATATAATATTTTGGGATTTTTGAAGATTTTTATTTATTTTTAAGCTGAGCATAACATAGGGTTCTTGCTATAATTCGGTAATTGTCGGTTATACCCTTTTCTTGAATAAAATGAGTTTTACATAATATTTTGATACCAAACTTTTTGATACTGATTTTATATGATAAATAAAATATTTTGAACTTTATAAACTGATCAAAAACTCAGATTTCTTATTTAAACCCGAAAATCGCTTAAAACCGACTTTTACGCGTTTTAAGCGCATAGTATGGGTTAAAACTATTTTTAATATATAAGACTTAATACCTAGTGATGTTTTAAATAATTTTTTATAATTAAATAGTAAGCAAAATTCTTGAACTCGGAATTCTAATTTTGACCTTTAAAGCTTATGTGAAATTACCAATATGCCCCTACGGTGCATAGTTTGGTTTAAAAGATAAATTTCACATATATGCAATACCCTACTGTTATGACTTATAAAAAATAAATATTTTTACTGATTATATCAGACTTGAAACTCAGATTAATATTTAAACTCTTTTATAAGCTTTAAAATGACCAAAATACCCCTACGGGGCATAATTTGAGTTTAAATCCATTTTGGGCATAATGGAAGGTATCCTACTGATATCACAACATATTTAAGGCATATTAACTTAGGAAACCTGTTCATGACTCATTTGTTTACCCGTTACGCATTTTCGCGTTCGGTACGGTTTATGTAACTAGTTTGCATAAATTAACTGAAACGGGTCAAACCTTATCATTTGTCTCTCAAAATCCAGAATGTGTTTAGTTTACCCCTATTATACAAGTCTTCAAACTTTTCGGGTCTAAATCACATTCTATTCCGGTCTTCGCTTAATCATGCGTTTCAAACCGTGTATATTCCTTTAAAACTAACTGGTCTAAGTTTAGACTTAATTAAGACCCGTTAGGAATCTAACAGGTTATTAAAACCTTCATTCCAGATTAGGAGACCAGTAAAAGATACTTGCACTCGCTGATTGTGATATATACTTGCTCAGGTAAATACTTTTAACTTATTTTCCGTTATACGGGCTTGGGATACGATATTATAATAATACCGCTTGGTCGGGTATGTAATTGTTTTAAATCGGATTGTGATTAATATATATTGCATAACCCTTTTTAATCTGTTTTGTTTGGTATATGGCTTTTGGGGGGTTAATGACCATGTCCTGGATATCCTCGGCTCATTCATTGAAATGGCCACGACTTAAGCACGGGGTGTATGCATACACCCGACAGTTGCGTATGTATAAAAGGTACCCCACAATAAGGAAAATTCCTTGTGGGTATTATACATGTGGTGTGTCAGTTAATCTTGTCCGGCTCTTCTAACCGGTCCTGACAGACGGCAAACTTTTAAATCTGTATACAAGATTACTTTTAAATAATTGTCCAAGTTATAAAAGATATTTTGTGCCTTGTGCATTCAAATCAATTTTCTTAAACATTTTCAAAATGAGTCAGTTAATTGTATTTACCAGTATAAACTGACGTATTTTCCAAAAGGCTAAAGTGCAGGTACTAAACAGAATAGGCTGGCTACTCCTAGCATCAATAAAGAGTCTTGCAAGCTTAGATGTTATAAATCTGCTGAACAATGTTTCTTTTTAACTTTGATCCGCCTGTGGATCCTTTACAACCGTTTTTTAATAAATGATATTACTTTCCTTCGGTTTGTAATGGTTTTATCTTTCGATTTCCGCTGTGTATTTATAAACTGTGATAAATTGTCTATGATGATATCAACTATGTCACGATACTCCCCACCGGGCCCACCGGTTACACGTTGAAATATCGAGGTGTGGCAATTTTGGAGGCTTAACGGGGCTTTGGAATGAAGCTAGCAAGAAATGGAGCAAAACGAGACAAAACAAGACACCATGCCTAGTGTCCTCCTAGATGTCCCTAAGAGGTTTTGGGGTCCTAGTTCCACCAGGGGTGTCCAGGACGGCCCTTCTGTAACACCCCGAAAACGGGTTTGGTAATCAAACTCCGTTAAGGACGGGTAAAGTACCGTTAGTAGTAAAAATAACCCGGTAAATGTTTGGATTTAAATAAGAAATCCTAATATTAAATACAAACGAATCAAAGTTTTAAGGAAATTGAGTCTATAAGAGCCCGAGTTAACGGGACTTAAAATAAAAACGGGTTATAACTCCCGGGACCCACCAAGTAACTAGGAATATTAACCTTGTTAGTTGGTGTCTTGACATAATAGAACAAATATGGTTAAAATAACCAAACTATATGATTAACAAAAGTGGAGGGGCCTATGTTGTTAAAATTGAAACTTATATTATTAGTTTTAATTAAAAACAAAACCAAACACCCCCATTTGGATGTCTGGTCGATCAAGAACAGGAGAGGGCGACCTCCCTCATCCTCAAAACCCTAAAATTCACTAAACCCACAAATTGAAGACTCAATCCAAGTTGAAATCAAATTCTGAACATGGAATCGTGATCACCTCGTCAAGAGGATCATAAGGTATGTCGAATTAGGGTATTTCGATTCAACCTAAGTTCTTGCATGTGATTGAAATCGAGTGTTGAGCTTAATTACGTGTAGCAAACATGAAATTGGTAGTGATATAAGGTTTAGGGGCAAACCCTAGATGATTTCTTGTCAAATTCTTGCATGATGATGGTATGGATCAAAATCACCATAGTGGGTGATTAATATGTTAGTAGAACTTGATAAACACTAGGGTTAAAACTCTTGTTCTAGTGTAAACTGAAATTATGAGATAATCCTTAAATTATTGATGTTAAAAATATGTGTATATTGTCTAATTGAAGTTAATTAGAGTGATAAACTCAAGTCATGAACTTGGTTTAGATCATGTAGAAATCTGACCCGCTAGGTGTTCGATAAAACGCCTAAATGAGGGTTAAAATGTTGAAAGTTGGGTAAAACGCAGATTTGAATATGTTAAGAAATAATGCGTTAAAGCTTACGAAAGAGTTCTAAACTTATTATGAATTGAACTCTTTAGGCAAGGAATCCGGAACGTCAAGCGGACACGCCGGAGGAGATACACGCGGAAAAGGTGTGCTTTAAAGGTACGTAACTACGGTTTCGTTACGTTATGCTTGATTATGTATTTTCGCTAGCAGACTTTAAATTAGCATTATAGATGAAATTGGTATTTAGTTGAAGTGACGAAGATCACTAAATAGATAAATGGGTCAAAAGGTGAAATTATCACCCTTTGACAATATCGACTAATGGTTTGTTGAGTTATATGATTATAGGAATGAATATCAAATGGATGTATACCTCGCTATTTCTTAGCGGCTATTAAAGCAAGGTATCGAAACGGGTCAAAATATTGATCCGAGTCAGGTATGTAAAATGGTTTAACTCATCACTTAGAACTTGAGGCTCTCTAAGAGTTAAACAAAGTCAAAATTGGATATTGGGTTATCTTAAAGGCAAACCGAATGATTTAAGTTATAATTGTGATATTTTAGAAAAATAATGGTTTCTAATCAGAATTATAGTTAAAAGATCGGATTTTGGGTCAAACAAGCATCTAAGAGTCATTCGTCGTAAAAGAGGGACTAAAATTGACAAAAATGCCCTTGTAGGCTAAATTGAACAAACAACCCTTAAAGGTTGTTTGGAAACGAGCCTTTATGATTTGATAAGTACTTAGGACGAGTATAGAAGTTGAAAGATGTAATACATTAGTTAAATGGCTCTATTTGAGTCTTTGCCGTAGAACGATGAGTTAAGAGGTAAACTCGGTTTATATAAATTACCATAGTAAACCCACCATAATTACAGTTGTGGTGGAAAATTATATGATAAGAAATGTGGTAAAGTAAGGTTAGGAACAATCGAAAGCGATTTTTAGCTAGAAGGTGCTTAAATACCCTCAACGGGTCAAAATAAGAATTTGAGTGTAAACGGGTTTCTATTAAGTAAGAAACCCGTGATTTTAGATTAATATGATAGGAGATGTGGAATCTAGGAATCTCATTAGTTTAAAGAGCAAATAATCATGTTTGTTTGATAAAAGTTGAATGGGTCAAAACTTGGTAAAAAGGGCAATAAGCCGAAGACTTAAAAGTCTGAAATTTTGTTAAACCGGATGTTGGATTTTAACTTCATAAGGTGGGAAATCAAATTACAATCACGTAGGAAGAAACGGTAGGTCAAACAGACAAGTGGATTGAAAGATACGAAAGTTTTCGTGTCAAAAACGGCAAAGTGAAAACTGGGATGTTACAGGGGCCACCGTAACTTACGGTGTCCACCGTAAGTTACGGTGGAGCTGAAAGTGTTACGGTATTTACCCCCTGAGTTACGGTGGGGGGATTTAATATTCAGGGGCCACCGTAACTTACGGTGACCACCGTAAGTTACGGTGGAGGCCAAATTTAAGTGATTGTTTTTGGATCAAGATTTAAATGTTGGATTTTCCTAATTTCCTTGTTGTATCGGTTATTTAATTATCAAAACTGACCTTTAAGTTGGTTTTGATCACAGGTGAATGTCGAGAGTCCCGGATGAAGATCAAGCATCGAGCAAGAACCGAACACACGTTAAACAAAGCTTCCGCAATGTTGTTTCGTCGTTATTCTATAACGGCGAATTAAAATCACATTATGCTGTATCACTTTAAATTGTAAAAGTTTTTAACAAACCCGTATTTTCAGTATAACTGTGACTATAATTACATGATTATGAGTTTAAATTATACGATAAACGTTAAATAATAACAAGGGTGTTACACCTTCCTGCACAAAAATAAGGAAAACCCCTCTTTGACCAGTATTTTAATGTGGATTTCAATTTGAAACTTCTAGTTCTCTATTTAGGACTTTTTGTGACCTTTTTGGGTTTTTTGCTTTCCAAATAGTTAGGATTCGCATTCCATCACATGTCTAAAGATTGAATCAAAGCTTTTGAAGATCAAACAACAACAATGAGTGGTTAGCCTCTTCAAGATCATCCTCGGGTGTAGAATTGTAAGTTTTAGTGTTTGTTCTTGCATAATTGGTTTGAAACATAAACATTTGTAATCATTTGGTTGAAACTTCTTGAATTGATTGTTAGTATTGTTATGAAATCATAATTTTTAGATTCTCTTGCATCATTGACATTATGAGATAATAATTACTATAAGTTTTGGTTCATGCTTGGTTTTGTTCATTGTTCTTAATCTATACTATATTATAATGCAGGAGGGAAGGATTCCCAAAAGTTAAGAACTTCTTCCCCCCTTATTTATAAATAAACCCCTAAAATGAGGGTAAAGTGGTCTTTTAAACCATAATTATTTTTTAGTTCCTCAATCTATTACATTTAAATCCTTGACATTTAACATAATTATGGGTAATTAGTTACACTTCCCCCCCTCTTTAATTCTTTAACGTATTCCTGCGATATCTTACAACCTGTAATGTTTTAAAAAAATCCGAAGGTACCATGACGATTGGCACATTTTTTTAAACGTTTCGATAGTTGTCTTTTTTAGTTTCGCCGTGCGTTCATAAAGTACGAATAGCCGATGCGTAAATGTACAATTGATTAAAGCCAACATTTGTTTTTTACCCAAGCCCGCTTTGACCATTACCTAGCTACCGTGCATTAACACACTGACTATGTACAAGTTTTAAAAAATTATAGATAATTAGTTACACATTTCCCCTCTCCCCAACAAACTTATAATTTTTTTTACGTATTATTGTCATATCCTATAAATTATAATGTTTAAAAAAATCTGAAGGTACCATGACGACCTACTCATTTTTGTCGATATTTTGATGTATTTCTTGGTCAATATTGACGTGCATTTTAAAACGTACAAGTAGGTGATGAATTAATGTATAAGTGATTAAAACTCGACATACTTTTATTTTTCATCACAAAAAACATAAACTAAAAGCACTATCATTTTTTAAACTAAAACTATTGTTGAATAAGTGAATAAAAGTTTTGTTTACACTTTAGTCAAATATCAACAAAGTTTCCTACTTTAGAGGGCTGACAAATTCTTATAGTTGACTGGGTGAAAAAAAGTTTTTTTAAAGTTTATCCTCTGAGTCTATATATCTATATTATATCATAATATGTACAACTATTTAAAGCATGTGTACAACCATTTCAAGTATCAATCGATCTTAAAATCTCACCAAATACTAAATCACACAAGACTTTTGGCCGCTTCTTTTGTGTTTTTGGCTCATCATTTGTGATTTTGAATTTTGAAATCCACCTCATTTATTCATCTTCACTCCCCCCCCCCTCTCTCTCATCGTCATTCACAATAATCTAATCGAGATCATCTTTCACGTAATTATTCTCCTTTGTCGATGTATTATCTAGGTCACCGGAAACTTCACAACTCAGTTAAGTTTTGTTTGCAGGTTCTATGGCTGCCAAAATCGCATACCAGTCATGATAATCTTACCTAAATCGAATTGCTCACGAGATTTCTCACACACTGTAAACCCTAACGGACCACGCATCAGTCTTCATCTTCTCGGGTACTTTCTTCTCTAATTTCATCTTCGATTTCAACTTAATTATTTCCCCCAAGTACCTAGGGATTTTTTGTTTTCGCTGTTTTTGTTGATCGTGGTTGAAAATTGTTATATAATCCGTGTGATTTTGTGTTGAAATGTGTTGTCCTTTCGATCTTGTTTGTGCATCTGATGACGAATTTGGTGTTAATTTTTCTATGTTTGTTGACATTTTTATTTGCACATGTTATTAGTTTTATGTTTGTTTTCTTTGTTAGTTTAGGTTAAATGATTGGTTTATGTGTAAGTTTATATATTTAGATTATTTGGTTTGGTTGTTTGAATGGTTCGGGCCGTTTTAAACTGGCCTGAACTGGCAAAACCCTTTGCGCCTTGTGCCTTTAACTACCTAGATTTATTTCTCAAAAATCATTATTGTAATATCATGTTTTGTTGTAGGTGATCAAGAAGATTATGAAAATGGATGCAACACAGCCTTTTAATGTTCCAGTGAACCCTATTGCTCTCGGAATACCTTTAATTTTTGACATGTCTTTTATAGAACCGAATTGCATAATCATATTATTAAATTTCTATTTTATTTTATTTTTATGGCAGAGGACTATTTTGGTATTTTGATGTGATCAAAACACCTATGGATTTTGGGATCATTTGTAGCAACCTTGCAAATGGTGTTAAATACATGAATTCAGAAGACGTGTACAAGGATGTATAATTTATATGGGAGAAAAAGACGATTAGATTCTTGAACTCATGAAATGAGTAAAAAGGACTTTTTTAAAGAACTGGTTTTCTGCAGGGTTGTACAATGAACAACAGAAAGGTAACATCTATGCATGTCCATATCTATGCTAACTTGTGGGTCAAAACGGTTTGGGTTGACCAGCAAACACTTTTTGGTTAAGTTTATATGCCATCTCCAATGCAGATGACGTAAAGGATGGCAATTTATCCAGTCATGGGAAGTCATCTAACAAGGGCGGGAAAGAAAAGAAAAAAAAAACAAGTCATGGAAACGTCAAGGGTATTCTTCTTCTTTTTTTTTTAACTAAAATTAACTTTGGTTTTGATATATAGTTTTCTTATATTTTATTCTTGTTTATATGTTTTTGGTAGAGTGAAGCGACACAAGGATGATTATCTGTGTGTTACGTGTCTTATTTTTATTTTTTATAGTCAAGGGATTAGTATGCTATTTTTGGTTTAGTGGGGGGGTGTCTTATGTAAGTTTTTACCTATTTATGTGGATGTTACCTATTTATGTGGATGTTACGTATGGAATGAGAATAAGCATAATTTGAGTCAAATATCTCCCTATCTCTTAGTTTTCTTCTTCCCCAAGGTTTTAACCCTATCAAGGGTATCAGAGCTCCAGTCGATTCCTCATCGGAATTCCTTGCCGCCGCCATGACTAACACCCGCAATAATGAAATCGACAACACCCTCAAGTCCCATGGTAAGGCAATCAGCGACATCCAAGCTGCGTTAGCGGCCCTGATGAAGCAACAGGAACAATCTTCGAAGCAGCAGGAA
The DNA here is from genome assembly GCA_030545235.1 of Helianthus tuberosus. Lineage (NCBI taxonomy): Eukaryota > Viridiplantae > Streptophyta > Magnoliopsida > Asterales > Asteraceae > Helianthus > Helianthus tuberosus. The sequence continues at coordinate 32,658,984 of CM060436.1, forward strand.
GAGATTTTGAAGGCGGTGCGTGACAAAGCCGTGCAGTCGTCGGGTAGTTCCTTCAGGTCCTTCTCCGGCCCAGATGGTGACTCACGAACATCCAAACCATTCCGTATCGGTAAGATCGACTTCCCTAAATTTTCGGGGGACGATGTTGAGGGGTGGGTTTATCGTTGCGAACATTTTTTTTCGATGGATGACACTCCCGATGACTCGAAATTACGCTGTGCTGCGGTTCACTTGGAAGGCGATGCCCTCCAATGGCATCGTGCCTACTTGAAGACCCGTAATGCCACGGTTGCCGAGGTCCCATGGGCGGACTATGTTCGTTCGATCTCTGCCCATTTTTCTGATGCAATGTTTGAAGACCCTATGGAAGAGATTGCTTCTCTCGTTCAACTTACTGATGACGCCAAGGGTCTACAAGAATATAATTCAGGTTTCGATCGTTTGCTTAACAAGGTTACCGTTAGCGAACTTTATGCCGTTAGCCTATATTTGAAGGGTTTGAAGCCGGAAATAAAAGGGCCGGTAAAGATGTTCAAGCCTCAAACACTACGTGAGGCGTATGGGTTAGCAAGAATTCAAACTATGAACAACACATGCTTGATGAAGCGTTTCAACGCTGTGGAGGATGGGCTGCAACCCGAAGATGTCAAAATAACACCTCCCGTTAATGGTTCAAAACTACCCTTACTGCCAAGTCCAACAACCGAGCCATCAAGTTCTACACCAGGAATCCTTAGATCGAGGCGTTTGACGAGTGATGAACTTGAGCAAACAAGGGCAAAGGGGGAATGTTTCTGGTGTACCGAAAGGTTCGTTCCGGGGCACAAGTGTAAGAAAAAACAACTCTACATACTTGAAGTGGTAGATGATGAAAAACAAGCAACGGAAGAGGATGAAAACAAGGTTTCTTGAAGTACTTTTTGAGGGCAAAAAGTAGGTTAAGGGGGGAGTATTGTTACGTGTCTTATTTTTATTTTTTATAGTCAAGGGATTAGTATGCTATTTTTGGTTTAGTGGGGGGGTGTCTTATGTAAGTTTTTACCTATTTATGTGGATGTTACCTATTTATGTGGATGTTACGTATGGAATGAGAATAAGCATAATTTGAGTCAAATATCTCCCTATCTCTTAGTTTTCTTCTTCCCCAAGGTTTTAACCCTATCACTGTGTGCTATATTTATCAAGATGAGGCACATGCAAGAGCGTGAAATGTGAACATCTTATGAATCATGTTGATGATCCAGAAACAAGTGATGGGTTGGTCAAACATGAGGTAAGTTTAGGGTAGTTTCTAAATAATAGTATATGTTTTACTGTTATTAGTTTTTATTCAATACTTATTAGGGAACTTTAACAGTTGGAAGTCCTACCGGTGATGATACATCATCAAGTACAACCACAAGGAAGACCCGATGGCTCTTTGGGTTTGGGTGGTTAAAGTGATTCATGGTTGCACTAGAGTGTTTGACCCGTTCCCATTTAAAAAAGGTTGTTTGGTCCTTTGGAAGGATATTGGTTCATTTGAAAAAGTTGAAAAAGAGTTTGGTTCCATCAACTTATCTACACCTGACAGGGGTAGCCGGATCTAGAAAAAAACATCCTTTTTTGGGTTGATCGCTTGGTTGGAGGAGCAGCTGATCAGAGACCGATTCCCAGATCTGTTTGCTTTCGCTGCGAATAAGCGGGATTCAGGTGATAAGTGTTTCATTAAGGTGGGCGACAAGGATCAATGGTCTTGGTACTGGGTTTGCGGTCCTTGAAATCAGCAGGAATGGGACTAAATGGGGCAGCTAATGAAGCTTCTTACAGCTGCGTGTTCACTTCGAATGATGACAGATGGGTGTGGAACAGCGGCGTCAGAAGAGATTCTTCGGTTACGGCTATTCGGACGCATATTGCGGATAACACCAAGGCAGAAGACAGCCACAATTGGTCTTACTGAATCAGATGGGTGCCCCGTGAAGTTTGTCAGTTTGGTTGAAGAGCTTATCACGGCAGGATTCTGTTCTAGCGAAATTGAGTATTTGGGTCAGATGTGTTCAAGGTGAGGATAGAGTCTGCAGCCGTTGCGGTATAGATGAAGAGTCTCCAGATCACATCCTCCTTCAGTGCTTGGTTGCTCGGACCATTTGGTGGTAGGTCCTCGTTTGGGTAAAGCTTCCGGTCACCGGGTCATACACAAGCATACATGAGATTAATTTGTTGGTGGCAAACATGAACGGGTCAAAAGATTGGACGAGGGTAATTGGGGCGGTGATCTTAACTGCCATTGGCAATCTCTCCACAAAAGCCAGTCATACCTTCAACCCTAAAAAGGAAACTTTTCAGCTCCCCAGGTATACTATCAACTTCCCTTCACAGATTACTATGCAAAAACCATTTTTCATAAATAAATTTTCTATATTACTATGTAGAACACATAGGACAGGAAAGATCTAAGCCATATATTATTTTTGATGTCATAGTTTCTAAAACGAGATTGGTAAAGGTGGTAATCATAAATCTACAATAAAAAACATATAAGTAAAATATATGTATTAGTCCAGTTCACAGTTTACTGCAGAAGTCAGACAGTGACATATTTTTACTTGTAGGTAGATCACAAAATATTACATATTGCTTTTACTATGTATCTGGATTGCACACGTCATCAATACATGTTCAAAGTTCATAATATTGCAAATGATTGCACAAATGTTGAATTATATATGATCCTTTTTTGGCTTGTCAAAGAAGTTTGATATGTACTTATCTAATTTTCAATACAGATCAGTTATTGCTTAGGCCACATGGTTTCTCATATCAATGGGGAAAATGGCAAACGTGATGGACAGGCAACCCATTCTATGAAATATGTATAAAATGGACATGAAGTTCTTAATGACTTTCCCTTTTTGAAAACTTTTAACAGTTATCTACAATTATGATTTGATCTTTTTTTAGTTAAATTTTATTCCATCTTCACTAAAATTTTGGTCATGTAATAATATCTTTTTTATGCTTATATACCGTGCATTTCAGAGAAAAGAGAAAAAATGTGGATATTGATTGAGTAAACTAATGAAAATGAGTATTGCTTTGCGAATTGTAACCCCCGCAGCATCGCGCGGGTATCTTACTAGTTTATAAAACATACAATTGTCTGATATTCATATTGTGAAGTTTTCTTGCACCAATTGCGTATGATTGACGATTGTTGATGTCTACAACTAGGGTTTTAAATTAACAAATTCCAAAAATCATTTGTGTTTTATAAAACAATCAAGCCATTTTTGTAAGTTGGCTCTAATTAATTATAAATCTGAAACCCGGGTGTGTTTGTTTCTCATATATTGTTTACAAATCCATTTTAATTACCATTTTTATAAGTCTCAATCAACATTAAAACAATTGTCTTATATTATAAACCAATAGGAAACACATTGTTGATTCTCACTTCCAAACACACCTTTAATACAATAAGCAAGCTTCATAAACCGTTGTAATAAACTAAAATCTAACCACCGACCGCATACTCTTTATAGTTCAACACGCTTCTTACCTTAACTAGCTTAAGGTGATTAGGACACACAATTCGTCTTATTTTTGGCCGATCCCTTCGACGCCGATCACAAACCCCAACAACCTCAACAAGACCACCAAAGTCATCGTAAACCCAAAAAATCTCGCCTTCTGAGGTAGATGGTTTTAGGGAAAAACTTAGTCGGTATGTTGTGATTGTTGTTAGTGAGGGGAGGTTAGGGGAGTTGAAAGATGGACTTCTTGCACCCTAGTAAATTAGCAAAATGTTAATAATTGAGATCAACGAGCACTAATACCACACTACTGCCAGCGATCACCGACACCGAAGTTGCGGTGTTAATGCGAATAAATTAAACCGAAACATTAAACATATAATAAAATAACTAAGTTAATCTAGGACTCGCGCGTTACGATGAATCGGCGTCTATTTTTACCCGTTTGACAGGTTCATCGTAATCTATATATAATATACATCATTACCACTATACAAACCATAATGCATACATTACATCAACCATTGCATCAATATGTTGCAAATTATATTTATACAAGATTTTGGCTAAATTAATTAGATTATTATAAATAATAATAATTTACAAATAAAACAACACAACTTCGAATCGGATCAAACCAATTGAATATGGTAAGATAATGAAACCATTATTTGATTAGGGTACAACCACTTAGCACAATTTACAACGATACATGCATACAAAACAGATTGAATTTGGTAAGGTAATGAAACCATTATTTGATTAAGGTACAACCACTTAAGCACAACTTACAACCAAACACTTAAGCACAACTTACAACCAACATTTGATTAAGGTACAACCACTTAAGCACAACTTACAACTAAACACTTAAGCACAACTTACAACAAATATTTGATTAAGGTACAACTATTTAAACTCAACTTACAACCAAATATGCATACAAATGTTTCAAATTAATAGTATATAAATATGTATGGATAATTATTAAAGTTAGGGATGGCAATGAGGCGGGTTAGGTTGGGTAACTACTAATCAATTACATTTAACACTATCACTATAAAAAATATATCAAATAACTAAAATATATACAAATAAAATACTAAAATGTATATAAAAACATTCAAATGCATAAATGACAAAAATAGTGCATGTAAATAATTGATATATCATATTTATACATATTTAAAAAGTAAAAGAAATTGTATCGGGTATACAATTGGGTAAATGGATACACTTATCGAGTAATCGGGAAGGTAAACGGGAATATCACCAAATCCCAAACCCGCGAAAAAAGACTAATCCCAAACTCGGTCCCATAACCGATTACCCAACCCCAAACTCATCCCAAATGTGTTAGGTTTCGGATTTTCCCATCGAGTTCGGATTCAATTGCCATCCCTAATTAAGGGGAATGTATAAACTAAATATCCAATAAACCAAGAATTATAAATAAAAAAAAAATCATTGTTGCTATAATCTAATCTAATCTAAATCTGAGAACAGAATGAACAATGGAAATGAACTCTAATTGGCTTATGTGGGCGGTGCTTGGTACGTGTCCACTTATAGCGAGTTTTTTCCCATTATGGTGTGGGTGGAAAAAGTATTTACCATAATAGTGTTGCTATTAAATTATTTACCAAAATGGTGTTTTTGAATATTGATTTGTTTCTCACTCCTATTTTCATTGGAAAACTTCAATTTATTAAATATTTATGGATTAAATTATTTTATGTAATCTCTAACCTTTATTTTTTTAATCTTAAAATAACTCTCTCTTTTTAATAGATCGATCTACATTTGAAAAAAAAACTTATTTTAAAATTCATTCAAACTTATATACAATCATTTTATATTTCCTTTAACTTTAGAAAACATTTCATAGAAACTTGTTTTACAAATATGTGTACACATAAAAAATACTAGTTATTCTTTCTAAAAAAAATTCAATTAACAGGTGATTCTATAATTATATTTATACCTTCTTAAAGTTGTATTAAATACAAAAAATATTATTTTATTTATTTTATTAACCATTGATGCAAGGATTAAATTTGAACCAAACTCTTTCATGGTAGTTAAATTCGCAAACTTTTGTTTTTATTAAAAAAATAAAGAAAAGCTTCTACTAGAAAAGTGTTTATTTTTTAATCACCAGCTAAATCGTATATTTTATTTATTTATTTATTCAGCTTCTACTAGAAAAGTATTCATCTTTTATTTACAAGTTAAATCGTATATTTTTTTTATTTGTTTATTTATGTTGATTGTCAAATATTTTTACATGATTTATCTATATATTGTGTTTTAACTTTTAAACCAATATAATAAGATTCAAAAAGAAAATAGTGTGGAGATACAATAGAAAGTTTATTTGGCTAGGAAGTGATCTTGACCATCCATTTAGCTAATCAAGGGCTAAGATTAAAGATGGAAATTGAAGGGGAGAAAAGAGGCGCGTGAGTTTGTTTAGGGGCATTCTAGTCAATCCAAGGCAATAGTTTCTCTCTCCTCCAATTCCCCCCATTTTTTAAACGTTAATAACTCTTTCATACGACATTATTTTTTTTATAAAAATTGCACAAAAAAACGAGCCTTTTTTTATCTTTAAAACGAGTATACTATTGCTATATTTTCGAATTTTTTTTGAAAACCCAGTTGCGTAAAACGCAATGGAAAAAACTCAGTTGCGTAAAACGCAATGAAAAAAAAACCTAAAAAATGACATTTTTCTAAAACGCAATGAACCAAAAACACAAAGAAATGTCTTATTTGTAAAACGCAAAGGCCAGAAAACACAAAGAAATGTGTTATTTCTAAAACGCAATAGCCTAAAAACTCAAAAGAAAGTGTAGTTTGTAAAACGCAATGGACTGAAAACACATAAAAATGTGTTTTACCTAAAACGCAATGCACCAAAAACACAAACACATGTCTTATTTCTAAAACGCAATGGCCAGAAAACACTTAAAATGTCTGTTTTCTAAAACGCAATGGACTGAAAACACATAAAAATGTGTTTTACCTAAAATGCAATGCACCAAAAAACACAAAAAAATGTCTTATTTATAAACGCAATGGCCAGAAAACACTTAAAAATGTCTCATTTCTAAAACGCAATGGCCTAAAAAACAAAAGAAAATGTTCTCTTATAAACGCAATGGATTGAAAACACCTAAAACGCAATGACTAAAAACACTTCAAAATGTGTTTTTTTCTAAAACGCAATGGCCAGAAAACACATAAAAATGTCTTAGTTCTAAAACGCAATGGCCTAAAAACACCAAAGAAAGTGTTCTCTCTAAAACGCATTGAACCAGGACAACAGTTTTGTCTGTGAATTCTCTGAACCAGGAATGCAGTTCTAAAACGCAATGGCATAAAACTGTCTACGAATGCAGTTTTCCAGAGGCAATTTAATCTCAACCCCAGCCAGGGGCTCTGCCCCTTTGACCCTGTCAGGGGCTACCGCCCCCGGACCCTCGCAAAGATCGTAAAACGCAATGACTAAATCAAAAACCCAGATCGTGAAAATGAAATTAAAGAATTTCTTACATGGATCGAAGCCGATTTCTTCATCGATTGACGAAATTTGAATGATAGAAACACTTATCAGCGATTGAATCGAACGGATCGAGTGATTATCTTCAAAATCACGGGAAAAAACGAGATTTTGAATGAAATTAAACTGGGTTTTCTTCAAAAAAAAAAACTGAAGAACACGTTGATCAGGTGTTTGAATCATTGATTGATGACGAAAATCGCACTATAATGTAGTGATTATTGAGATAGTAAGTGAAGAAAAGGTTGGAGATGATGGGTTTTGAAAATGGTGGGTTTTGAAGTAACTGGGGAGAAGAAGAAAGAAGAAATGATGTGATTGACTAAAATACTCTTTCTCTTTATTTTAAAATTTGTCACATGTCATAATCCTATTGCTTCCTATTCTTCCTAGCCAAAATAAACTTTCGGGTAAATTACACTTTTCGTCCTTTATGTTTGTACCTAGTTGCAATGGATGTCCTTTACCTTTAATATTTACAGCCACAGTCCTTTTTTTTGAAAACATGTTACAGCTTTCGTCCTTTGCCTCAAACCCAGTTAAAAAACTTGGTTAAGTTACATCACGTGCACAGCACGTGAGGGCATTTATGTCCATTTATGTCTTCCAGCTACCCACCATTTAAAAGCCCCAATATCTCCCCCAAATCCCTAATTAGGGTTTCTTCCCCATTGTTACAGCTCCCAGCTCCCATACCTGCAACTCTCTCTACGGCGCGACAGACCCAAAATTAGGGTTTGGATCTTAAATCATCTACTCATAAACGAAGATGGTGTTATGCGATTGTGGAAGAGAAGCTGTTATCCTCACCTCTTGGACAGATAGGAACCCAGGTCGCCGTTTTTATGGGTGTCCTGATCAAGGATCGACATGTCGATTCATAGGATGGGTAGATCAGTCCAATTGCCATTCATGTGTGAACATCATCCCAGGTCTGCTACGAAACAGAAACATGTTAGAGGAGAAGGTGAAAGAACTTAAATCTGAGACAATGAAGCTGAAAAAGATGTTGATTTTGAGTTGGGTTTGCTTCATCGTGTATTTGTCCATGTAATGCAAAGCAGTCTAGATGTAATGTAGGTTAAAGTAAGTAGTTTTTGTATGAAATGTGATATGTAAGTAGTTTTGATGTAATGCAGTACCTTTTGTATGAATATAATGAATGTAATGCAGTACCTTTGGCTTCGGCAAATGATATTGTCTTTCTTTTGACCCATAACCTGTTTTGACAGTCTCTATATTGACCCAAAACCTGTCTGGACATAACCAGTTTGGTAAGCAGCACATAATTGACCTGTTTGGACAGTCTCTATTTTGACCCATAACCTGTTTGGCCATAACATGTTTGGCAAACAGCACATAACCTATTTAGACACATTCAATGGCTGCAAACTGCAAACAAACAAGACAAATGACCCATTCAACTGCTGTAGACAGCAAACACAATGCAACTGCTGTTTTGACCCATTCAACTGTTGTAGACATCAAACACAATGCAAATTGCAAACAAAAACTGCCACATTGGCATAGATAACCAAGTTATAAAAGACATGTCTTAAACAGGTTCCAAACATCTAGAGTTAATACATATCCCATAAAGTACTAAGTTAGACCATAACAAACCAAAAGTCAAAAGTTAAACCCCTGCCAACAGATCTAGTCCTTCCTTTTTTCACCTTGCCCCTTGCAAGTCCTTTGATTGTGTCCGGTGTTCCCACATTTTCCACATACACCCTTCATATTCTTCTTTGATAACCTGCCCTTCTTCTTGCTTGAGCCTTCATCCTCCATCTCCACGGCTGACCTTTTCCTAACCTTCTTTGGCCTACCCACTTGTGTGTGATGTTTTGGTGGTGTTATCTTGATAGGAACATCACTCTTCGGCCATAGAGCTTTGCCATTTATAGGGTTTATCTTGAAAGCATACACCTCTTTCCACCTGCCTATTGTGTAGACTGGATCAAACCAGCTTTCCAAAGCACCAACTCTTTGACCATTAGAAGCCATGAACCATATTGCAGCCACTGCATGTCTGCAGGGCATGCCTGTCACAATCATGAACAATCAGTCACACAACTGTTAATAATGATAAAAGTCAGTCACAAACAATTAATAATATACCTGTGATTTCCCAGCCACTACAAGCACAAGTCTTTTTGGCCAAGTCCACTACCCTTGTGTGTCCAGGTTTACCACTCACCCCATACAGATCCCCTCCATTCCACTGCACATGATAAAAGGCTGCATCTTTCTTAATTGTCTGAAGTTGTTCTTGTGCCCAAGGTGTAATAAGACCTTCAGTCCTTTCTATAGCCCTCAACACTGTCACAATCCTCCTCATTAGGTACTCCCTGAAATACTCCAAAGCAGCAATGATAGGCTTGTCCCTCCCTTCCAGTATTTTGGCATTGAAGGTTTCACACATGTTATTGAGTAGCATGTCACTTATTGCCCTACCTGTTCATTGGTTTTTATCATTAGTCAAGTGTATACCAGTTAAGACCAAGTGAGAAATGGGAACACAATGGACATACCAGAGAAATGGGACCTTGTCCAGTGAAGAGGGGGGATTTTAGACAGCCACAAGTGAGCTTTTTTGTTAAAAGCTTTCAATTCCTCCATGGAGGTTTGAAACTCAGGAATTGTTGTTTCCTTTGCACATTTCCACAATAAATCTTTGTATTGTCTACCTTTAAAGCTTCCTTTCATATTCTCATGAATATGTCTGAGACAATATCTGTGCTCAGCTAATGGAAACAACTTGGAAACTGCAGGTAGCAGACCCTGTGGAAAACAGATTGTAATTAAACCTAAACCAATATCAAATCTCAGAACTGAATTTAAAACAGAATGCAAGTAAATCACTAACCTTTTGCCTATCACTCATAAATGTAAAGGCTGAGTTTCTTGGTATCTCAAGGTCATCAGCTAACAGATCTAGGTGTAACACCCCGTCCCGGAATGGGCCGGCGTGTCACAATAACAGTAGTCAGATCAAAAACATAATTCCATTTATACTTAAATGTATTACAAGGCTTTACAATTTAATAAAGGATATCTAATCCATTACAATTATTTCTACCGTCTTGTCCAAACACTCGAGCACTCTTCCATATCCCCTGTCCCAGATTGTCCTGATAACCTGACGTAAAGAAGAAAACACAACAAAGAAAAACGTACGTCTGAGCAAAATTTTGAAAGTTTTGCCCAGTGTGCGGATAGAGGAAAACAAAAGCTTATTTTATTTTGATAACCGGATGGAACTTGACGATGCAAATAACTTAATTTCATAATCATATCTTACGGATATACCCATGAGCAAACTGAAAACGTGACAATACACAGGTAGCTACTCCTGCATACTTATCACACGAAATGGTGAGTTGGCATACCCTCTATCCATTTCCTTATAACTTAAAATCCTAGGATCGATCCATACGCCTCCTAGTAGCTTTGTACCACACTTGTACCTAGGGACGCTGTGAACTAATCTCTCCGTCACAGATGGAGCACATGCTGTTGATGCCGCAACAACATGCTCGTGGGACACTCCACGAGAAGCGATACTCAGGGTAACAGAGTACAAATGGTCTTATTCACATAACTTATAAAACTTATTTTCAGAACAGAACAGAACTTATTTTCATAACAAAACAGAACTTATAAACTTATATTCAGAACAGAACGGAACATATATTGGAACATGCGATAATGAGTACAACTTAACAGAAAAACTATCGCATGACATGAAAACTAAAATCAAGGAATTCAACGGACTGTCAAATGAATCAATAATCAAAGACGTGAGGAGTTTTAAAAACAAGACATAGTAATTTAAAACAATTTGACTTGAGTAACATAATACTTATATATCATATTAAACTTGTAACTTATTTACTTATAACTTATAAGTCTTAATCTTGTAACTTTGTAAAATACGAATCTTTGGCGAGATTGAAAATATAAGAGTGGAACCAGTCATCAAGGTATGGTTATCAATCCTATCTTGACAATTTCGTCCCCAAAATGTGGTTTATTAAACGAACAAGATAAAACCTTGACTCGTTAATAAGGAACCACTAGAGTTGAAAATGAAACTCGTATAAAGTAAAACAAAACCTTTTCAGAATGTTTGGAACTTATTTCCTAACTTAATCTTAATACGGAACTTGTATTCATAAATCAAAATAAAGGATTTTATCCGTACTCAACGGACATAAATCTAAAGAAAGGAATCTATATGTACAGAACTTATAACTTATTTCATAACTAAATCTTAATACGGAATCTATTTGTACGAAACTTAATCTTAATACGGATCTATTCGTATGAAACTTATAACTTATTTCAGAACTTAATCTTAATACGGAAATCTAAAATCAGGAATAATATACTTGGATCAAAACGACATAAACCGAACTAAAGGATTCTATCCAACGGACATAAATCGAAAGGATTCTATATGTACCTAACTGACATAAATCAAAAGAAAGGATTCTATGAGTAAGGAATGTATAACTTACTAAATCTTAATACGGAATTCAGAATTGGCAGAAATCGAATGAAAGGAATCTACCCGTATGACATATCAGAATTGACAGAAATCGAAAGAAAGGAATCTACCCGTACGATATATCAGAATTGACAGAAATCGAAAGAAAGGAATCTACCCGTACGATATATCAGAATTGACAGAAATCGAAAGAAAGGAATCTATTCGTACGGAATTCATAACTTAATCCTAATACGGAACTTAAAATCATGACTTAATCTTAATACGGAATTCTTATACTCAATTGACATAAATCGAAATAAGGAATCTTTTATAAAAACAACATAAATCGAAAGGAAGGAACCTATCCGTACTAAACTTATAACTTATAACTTAGATCTTAATACGGACTTTAAAATCAGAATGATATGACGCAAATCGAAAGAAAGGAGTCTATCCGTACTGAACTTATACTGATATTAAATGACACAAATCAAAAGACAAGAGTCTATCCGTACCCAACGGACATAAAATTTGAAAGGATTCTATACGTACGGAACTTATAACTTATTTCTTAACTAAATCTTAATACGGAATTTAAAATCAAGAATGATATGACGTAAATCGAAGGAAAGGAGGCTATCCGTACTGAACTGATCAAAAAGGACATAAATCGAAAGAAAAGAAGCTATCCGTACCTTAAAATTTCCAAGTGATGCTACCTTGTTTTCAATTGTAGATTTATACGGGCAGAGTTTAGCCTACTGATTATTCTCTTAACCTAATTTGCACACAAACTAGGTATTTAACTTAATACAGCATTTACGATAACTCACGAGATCAAATTCTCACAATGAATGACAAAATGCAATACTTTGCCCATCGAATTAACGATGATCCGTTGAATTAACAACGAACGACAAGGTATAATACTTTACCCATCGAATTAACGATGATCCGTTGAATTAACAACGAACGATAAAGTATAATACTTTACCTATCGAATTAACGACAATCCGTCAAATTAATGACGAACGATAAAGTATAACCCTAATGTGGGCGGCACTTAAACATTCATTAGATATTTGAATCAATCGGACAATGAATCGTAGCAGCGATTGAGTTAATACCCTGTTCTGCAGCACCCCGCTATACTTAATTAGTGTTTCGTGTGTGTTTGGAGAGTAATCGGACGAAATCTCAGCGTGTATTTTGAGTTTCTTCGTCGAAAGAATGCCCAGAAACCTGTCCCAAAGCCTGCTATTTATACACGAATTTGACTTAGCTTACGGACCGTAAGCTTACCAACGTTACGGTCCGTAAGGCACCATACGGACCGTAAGCTTGGTAGTGTTGCGGTCCGTAAGGCTTCATAATAGGCTATAGGGTAGCCACGTTCGGTACTAGCTCAGATGAGTCGACATTTTCTGAAATTTCAACTTGGAGAGCACGTAATTCGGAAAATCGTCAAGTAGGGAATACCCCCTCTGAGTTTTAGGGGCCCTAATCTTGATTCTGAAAATTCTGAAAATCTTAGGGTTTGTACAGAATTACTTGGGTGTCTTAATTAGGGTTTCCTATTGGACTATAAATCATAAGGGTTGTTTAAATTTTTGTTTTAAAATTTTCGGGTGTTACAAATCTACCCCTCTTAAAAAAAATTTCGTCCTCGAAATTATTGCATACCTATATATATATATATATATATATATATATATATATATATATTAATAATCATACTTGAACGCGACCCACTATGATCAATAGTCATACTTGAAATAAAGCTAGAGTAAAAACAATGAAGATGACGAAATACTTATGTTCGAGACTATCATGAAATGAAAATAAAAGTTACTAACCGATGTATTGACTGATTGGACATCGAAATCCTAACCCAATGTCTACCCATTACCTCACAGGTCTTAACTTATGTTTAAGTTTTCTACAGGAAAGAGCCTTTGCTCTGATACCATAGCTGTAACACCCCGTCCCGGAATGGGCCGGCGTGTCACAATAACAGTAGTCAGATCAAAAACATAATTCCATTTATACTTAAATGTATTACAAGGCTTTACAATTTAATAAAGGATATCTAATCCATTACAATTATTTCTACCGTCTTGTCCAAACACTCGAGCACTCTTCCATATCCCCTGTCCCAGATTGTCCTGATAACCTGACGTAAAGAAGAAAACACAACAAAGAAAAACGTACGTCTGAGTAAAATTTTGAAAGTTTTGCCCAGTGTGCGGATAGAGGAAAACAAAAGCTTATTTTATTTTGATAACCGGATGGAACTTGACGATGCAAATAACTTAATTTCATAATCATATCTTACGGATATACCCATGAGCAAACTGAAAACGTGACAATACACAGGTAGCTACTCCTGCATACTTATCACACGAAATGGTGAGTTGGCATACCCTCTATCCATTTCCTTATAACTTAAAATCCTAGGATCGATCCATACGCCTCCTAGTAGCTTTGTACCACACTTGTACCTAGGGACGCTGTGAACTAATCTCTCCGTCACAGATGGAGCACATGCTGTTGATGCCGCAACAACATGCTCGTGGGACACTCCACGAGAAGCGATACTCAGGGTAACAGAGTACAAATGGTCTTATTCACATAACTTATAAAACTTATTTTCAGAACAGAACAGAACTTATTTTCATAACAAAACAGAACTTATAAACTTATATTCAGAACAGAACGGAACATATATTGGAACATGCGATAATGAGTACAACTTAACAGAAAAACTATCGCATGACATGAAAACTAAAATCAAGGAATTCAACGGACTGTCAAATGAATCAATAATCAAAGACGTGAGGAGTTTTAAAAACAAGACATAGTAATTTAAAACAATTTGACTTGAGTAACATAATACTTATATATCATATTAAACTTGTAACTTATTTACTTATAACTTATAAGTCTTAATCTTGTAACTTTGTAAAATACGAATCTTTGGCGAGATTGAAAATATAAGAGTGGAACCAGTCATCAAGGTATGGTTATCAATCCTATCTTGACAATTTCGTCCCCAAAATGTGGTTTATTAAACGAACAAGATAAAACCTTGACTCGTTAATAAGGAACCACTAGAGTTGAAAATGAAACTCGTATAAAGTAAAACAAAACCTTTTCAGAATGTTTGGAACTTATTTCCTAACTTAATCTTAATACGGAACTTGTATTCATAAATCAAAATAAAGGATTTTATCCGTACTCAACGGACATAAATCTAAAGAAAGGAATCTATATGTACAGAACTTATAACTTATTTCATAACTAAATCTTAATACGGAATCTATTTGTACGAAACTTAATCTTAATACGGATCTATTCGTATGAAACTTATAACTTATTTCAGAACTTAATCTTAATACGGAAATCTAAAATCAGGAATAATATACTTGGATCAAAACGACATAAACCGAACTAAAGGATTCTATCCAACGGACATAAATCGAAAGGATTCTATATGTACCTAACTGACATAAATCAAAAGAAAGGATTCTATGAGTAAGGAATGTATAACTTACTAAATCTTAATACGGAATTCAGAATTGGCAGAAATCGAATGAAAGGAATCTACCCGTATGACATATCAGAATTGACAGAAATCGAAAGAAAGGAATCTACCCGTACGATATATCAGAATTGACAGAAATCGAAAGAAAGGAATCTACCCGTACGATATATCAGAATTGACAGAAATCGAAAGAAAGGAATCTATTCGTACGGAATTCATAACTTAATCCTAATACGGAACTTAAAATCATGACTTAATCTTAATACGGAATTCTTATACTCAATTGACATAAATCGAAATAAGGAATCTTTTATAAAAACAACATAAATCGAAAGGAAGGAACCTATCCGTACTAAACTTATAACTTATAACTTAGATCTTAATACGGACTTTAAAATCAGAATGATATGACGCAAATCGAAAGAAAGGAGTCTATCCGTACTGAACTTATACTGATATTAAATGACACAAATCAAAAGACAAGAGTCTATCCGTACCCAACGGACATAAAATTTGAAAGGATTCTATACGTACGGAACTTATAACTTATTTCTTAACTAAATCTTAATACGGAATTTAAAATCAAGAATGATATGACGTAAATCGAAGGAAAGGAGGCTATCCGTACTGAACTGATCAAAAAGGACATAAATCGAAAGAAAAGAAGCTATCCGTACCTTAAAATTTCCAAGTGATGCTACCTTGTTTTCAATTGTAGATTTATACGGGCAGAGTTTAGCCTACTGATTATTCTCTTAACCTAATTTGCACACAAACTAGGTATTTAACTTAATACAGCATTTACGATAACTCACGAGATCAAATTCTCACAATGAATGACAAAATGCAATACTTTGCCCATCGAATTAACGATGATCCGTTGAATTAACAACGAACGACAAGGTATAATACTTTACCCATCGAATTAACGATGATCCGTTGAATTAACAACGAACGATAAAGTATAATACTTTACCTATCGAATTAACGACAATCCGTCAAATTAATGACGAACGATAAAGTATAACCCTAATGTGGGCGGCACTTAAACATTCATTAGATATTTGAATCAATCGGACAATGAATCGTAGCAGCGATTGAGTTAATACCCTGTTCTGCAGCACCCCGCTATACTTAATTAGTGTTTCGTGTGTGTTTGGAGAGTAATCGGACGAAATCTCAGCGTGTATTTTGAGTTTCTTCGTCGAAAGAATGCCCAGAAACCTGTCCCAAAGCCTGCTATTTATACACGAATTTGACTTAGCTTACGGACCGTAAGCTTACCAACGTTACGGTCCGTAAGGCACCATACGGACCGTAAGCTTGGTAGTGTTGCGGTCCGTAAGGCTTCATAATAGGCTATAGGGTAGCCACGTTCGGTACTAGCTCAGATGAGTCGACATTTTCTGAAATTTCAACTTGGAGAGCACGTAATTCGGAAAATCGTCAAGTAGGGAATACCCCCTCTGAGTTTTAGGGGCCCTAATCTTGATTCTGAAAATTCTGAAAATCTTAGGGTTTGTACAGAATTACTTGGGTGTCTTAATTAGGGTTTCCTATTGGACTATAAATCATAAGGGTTGTTTAAATTTTTGTTTTAAAATTTTCGGGTGTTACACTAGGAACCATGTCCAAGCACTTAGATTTTCAGCCTCAACAATTGCATAACACACTGGATAGATCCCATTATTAGGGTCAACACCCACTGCACTTAAGAGTTGTCCAGGATAAGGCCCCTTCATGAATGCACCATCCAAACCAAGTAAATTCCTGCCTAATGCTTTAAACCCCTGCTTTAAAGCCCCTAAACAAACATAGATCCTTCTAAACTGTCTAGTCAGATCCCTTGGATGACCAGGTTCTACATCTATCTTAACAGTGGTACCAGGATTTTTACTTTGCAACTCAAGGACATAGTCCCTCAACAGACCATACTGTGATGAGTAATCACCTTCCACCATCTTCCTTGCTTTTGATTTAGCCCAACAGACCATAAAGGCAGGGCCTTTACCTTTGCCTTTGCCCACAGCAGGCCCTTTACCTTTGCCTTTGTCCACAACAGGCCCTTTACCTTTGCCTTTGTCCACAACAGCCCCTTTGCCCTTTGCTCCCTTTGCTTGACTTTCAATATGAACTCCACTATCATCTACATCAAATTGAGGTAACTTACCATGACACACTGCCCTCACCCTAGTGCTATCATCCTTAACAAGAACAATGTGCCTTCTTGTCTCAACTGAATGAACCTTTATGAGCTTCTTTGCCTCTTCCTTAGTTCCAAACACTTGTCCCAAATAAAAGTTGGCTCTATTCTCATTTCTCCTCCTTTGTTGATGTATTTGTCTCTTCCTAGTGCTTGTTTGATTGTCATCAGACTCTGACCCACTTGGGAATGCTTCATTGTCTAAGATTTCATCTTCTATATCTTCATCTTGATGAATAACAGTGTCATTTACTTCCATGTCAACATTCATAGTGTAGTCCCTCATATCTACATCATGATCTGGCATGCAATTGTTTTCATCAACCACAAAGTCACTGTCACTATCATCCTCTTCAGTGCTTGTTTCATTTTCAGGACCCTCTTCATCTAAATCAATCCCCTCAATGTCAACTGGTGCATTATCATACAAGAACATGTCCACATGTTCTTCCTGCACACTCACACCTTCCTGATCATTCACACTCAAACCTTCCTGATCATTCACATTCACACCTCCCTGCTCATTCACACTCAAACCTGCCTGATCATTCACACTCAAACCTCCCTGCTCATCTAACTGCAACCTTCTTGTTACAGTTAGTTTTGAAGGCACTATTGCATAAGGGCCAGGCTCATCAATTTCTTCAATTGTAATGCCCTTTTGTGGCTTCATAGGTGACTGAAAGAAGTCCTTAATAATGTCTAAACCATGTAATGTAAACACATTAATAATCTTATGAACTTCTACATACCTAGATAAGTTCAAAATATCTTGGTCACTACTTAAATATTCAATACCATTATCTAAATCCTTTTCAGGGTTTTGGAAAACATAGTATATATGATCAGTAACAGAATAACCCAGCTCATCCATCATATCTGAAATCTCGTGAACAGAAAACATATCAACGTCGATCATGTCAACAAAATTGACCTTACCACCTTCGTAAACCCGACCAGGACTCTTGGTTAACCTACCACCATGATGTAACCTAATACTGAATAGATGAGGCATTCCAACTGCAAATTTCAAATTTTTACTAGTTAGAAACATACACATTACAATAGGTTGTCTTGAATCATTCAAAAAGATCAGAATTTAGGTTAGAGATAAACTTACCATACAACTGAACAACTTCATCTCCATCCATGGTCTCTCGTATAAACCACGTTGGTGGTACTGGTTCTTGATTCATCGTCATGACCGTAC
This sequence comes from Helianthus tuberosus, assembly GCA_030545235.1. NCBI lineage: Eukaryota > Viridiplantae > Streptophyta > Magnoliopsida > Asterales > Asteraceae > Helianthus > Helianthus tuberosus. The sequence continues at coordinate 32,677,516 of CM060436.1, forward strand.
AAGTAAAATTTCTTGCTGAAGAAGATGAACGAGCAGAGCAGCAGATGAATTTGGGGATTTTATGCCATTTCGAAGAACTAGGGGAGAGAATCAGGAGTGAACTGATAAATGAGGGATTTGGGGGAGATATTGGGGCTTTTAAATGGTGGGTAGCTGGAAGACATAAATGGACATAAATGCCCTCACGTGCTGTGCACGTGATGTAACTTAACCAAGTTTTTTAACTGGGTTTGAGGCAAAGGACGAAAGTTGTAACATGTTTTCAAAAAAAAGGACTGTGGCTGTAAATATTAAAGGTAAAGGACATCCATTGCAACTAGGTACAAACATAAAGGACGAAAAGTGTAATTTTTCCTAAACTTTCTATTTGATCTTTTCCCATAGAAAATATCCTTTAACTAATGTGGTTGGTTTTATAAATTTATACTTGATTATGTTATTTATAAAAAAAACATAATTCAAAGCAAATGTTAAATATGCGTATATAAGTTATTTTTAGTAGAAGATCTATTGAAAAGATTAAATAAAAAAATATTTAATAAATTGAGGTTGTCCAATGAAAATAGAAGTGAGAAACAAAAACCTTTAAAAACACTATTTTGGTAAATACTTTTGTAGCAACACCATTATAGTAAATACTTTTTCCACCCACATTATAATGGAAAAAAAACTCCACTTATAGCTACGTATTTTGACTTTAATAGGATTTATAGAACTTAAAAAGTTGCCTTATGTTTAGCCTTAGTTGAATCATAATATTGTTTATGTGATTACATAGTATGTATTTCTTGATCTTAAACAGATAAAAGAGTTATCAGAAACCCAAGGGTTCTAAGCATGGTGACACTGAATAACTTCTTTACGAAATTGTCTCTTTGCTTTGAGTGAAGATTGTTAACTAAACATGAGGAGGCCACAAAAATATTGGTTCTATGAGGAAGTGTATTGTGCATGATACGTTACCCAATGCGTAACTTTGATTAAGTTACCGTAAGGACATGGTTGAGGGCACGTCATGTGGAAAGGGGTTTAAGTTATCATTACTCACTCTCTAGCTCTAGGGTTGCGACGCAGCTTGTTACCTATTTATCTGCCTTTTTTTTTTGTAATTTGTTGTTTTGGTATTTTAATGATAAACAAAGACCAAAATAAATAAAAAATTACTTGTGGAATATGCATTTTATGTGTACAATAACCAAGTTTTGTGCTTATATATATTGCGGATAACTTTTCATGAAAATTATGAACTTGCTACGCACTATACTTAATATCTTTAAATTTGAAGTTTATCTGAACAAGTATAAGTGTTTTAGACATTTGATATTAAAAGTTTAAGCTTCTAAATATTATTCGCTTTGCTGGATCATAGTTATGTTATTAGGAAATCATAATAATGTTATCAATAATCGTGTTGAGTTTTAATTTATAGTTTCTTAAGTAATTATATCAACTATGAAATTGTTCTAACAAAGTTATAATTGAAAGTTATAATAATATATGATCATTATTGTGGAAAGGTATTAGGTATTTAGGTAAATCAGTAAATGTGCTCTTGAAAGATTCAAGATTATTTTTAGAAACTACGATGAGTACCATATGTATTTTTAGAGTTTACTTTATAAAGTCAAAAACATTAGTTTTATTTCTTTATACCATAAATGTATGTGCTAAATATAAGAAATGTTGAAGATAAACCTATAGCTTTTGAATTGATGAACTTTTAATATAGAGTAAACTGCCATTTTGGTCCCTGTGGTTTGGACACTTTTGCCATTTTAGTCTAAATCTCAAACTTTTTAAATCTGGGTCCCTATGGTTTCACTTTTGTTGCCATTTTAGTCCAAAATTCAAAAACCCCATATTTTCACTGATGAAAGCTGGATGTTTTGTCTTTTAGTTCAGGGGCATTTTAGTCCATCTAATTTTAATATAGTATATTAATAATTAATAAACTAAATTAACATATAAATAAGATGATGTCTCACCATCATCTTCCCCAAATGCAGATGCTGAGCAAAAACCCTTAACCCAAACCCTAATTCCACAGCCACCTCCAACTCCACCACCGCCACCTCCTCAGCTCTTCTCACCACCACCACCACTACCTCCTCACCACAGCCGCTACCACCACCTCCTTCTCACCACAGCCACTGTAACAACCCGCACTTTCGTGCATTGTTACCACTCGATATATTCGTTACGCCTAGCACCGGAGATTCGGATCATAATGTAACTATATCGCATACTTCGTTATTCGAAGGATAAATCGCATATTTTCGGAATACAATATTGCTTTACTATACACTATTATCACACTAACACTCACGGAGGCATTGGGTGAGGACCTATTCTACCCACCTCAGTGGCCGTGAATGTGTCGAACGCATACAATTAAAGTAAACAAAGACTCTCGGGTGAGTGCTGTAGCTCTAGTCGTCGTGACGTTGATGACAATACGAGTGAACGGTACCCCGTCAGTCATTGTGGCACAACACACAATAACGTTCACGATGACATCAAGAGAGGACCTATACTACCCTCCTCGATGGCTGTGAAATGTCGCTAATAATCGCATACTCGAATCGAAAACCGTTTGTTATATCGAAACTGTGGAATATGAATACGTATATACGACCCCTTTGGTGATTAATTATATATATATTAATATAAATATAAGGAAATGTGGCTCAAACTATCGCAATGCACCAAAAACGAGGATCGAAAGGCCTTCGTATGGATGGGCCAGCCGAACGGCTGGGCCAACCGATCGGACGGGCCAGCCGAACGGCTGGGCCAACCGATCGGACGGGCCAGCCGAACGGCTAGGCCAGCCGATCGGACAAGGCCAGCCGATCGGACAGCCATCCGATCGGACAGACCTGCACTTCCTTCCTTCCCTCTTTGCCTATAAATACCCCATTGTCACATCAAGCACACATGCTGTGACTGTTGCTGTTCGACCAGACGTTCCAACCCCTTTTTCTCTCGATATCTCGTGATTCTTGTAAGTTTCCAACCTAATTCTTGTACTTCCATGATCTATAATCGATTCTACACCTTTCTACCTTTTAAATCTTCACCTTTAACCGTGAAATCTCCGGATTTTGGGCATTCTAGGGTGATGTCACCATGGAGTTCTTATGAACTTCAAGACCCGTGAACGAACGACTCGGATCTGGATGATTTCCATACGTTTTTACATAAATCTAGTCTAAATCTATGTTTTCTAACCAAGGTGTGAGTGTTTTCGGGTTAAACACGGGAAAGGCCATCAAGAACGGCTAGATCTGATGGAACGGGGTGGTTCCCGGCCGTTAGAACGGGACGGATTTGATGGGGTTTCAATAGTTTAACACAAGGACACCCCATCTCAGTCAAATCACCTGAAGTCTTTCCAAAACCCATCAAGTGTGACACGATCAGGACGATGGAACGAATTGCCGTCCGATCGGACAGCAAACAAGATTCAATCAACCGATCGGCTAGCATGTTAACCGATCGGACAACATGCAAACCGATCGGCTAGCATGCCAACCGATCGGACAACATGCCAACCGATCGGCTAGCATGTTAACCGACCGGACAACATGTCCAGCCGACCGAACGGGCCCAAGCATCAATGTCCAAACCAAACCTTGGCCCTTTCGCCACCATTTAACGCGCTATTCACTGTTTAACAATCTGTAACCAGGATAACTCCGACGTACTCTCAATCGATCCAATTCAAGTTGTGTTTACTTGTCGATTACGCATTGTGAGTATACTTGAACCCTTTTTAATCATATTTTGGGTGTAACATACGTTTCTAACAAATCGAACTTATCAAACGAATTATTCAATCAATCGAATTATCACTTGCGAATAACTGTTATGCATAGATATACATGATGCTAGTTGCATATGTGCTAGGGCTTATACTCGCGACGTCCCACCATGACTAGTATAGTACTATTGCGCCCGACGGGGTCTAGTTTGCCATCGCATATTCGAGCATCGAGGACTTAGTTGGTAGTATCAGCTTTGTGAGTATATATGTCGTGTGTTACGTTTATGCATATGGAATTTCGCTACACTTTTATCTATTACGCTATACATATCAAACCTGTATACTCGCCAATACTTTTGTATTGACAAATATTTTAACGTATGTTGCAGGTTAGATCGCAGACTATATCAAATCAAGCTAGGGAGTCTAGAAACTCAACAAAAATCTAGGTTGTCGGATTTGCATTGTTCGAGAGGACAAGAAATCTGTGATAACTTATGTGATTGTATTATTTGTTAGTATGGGATAACGAATGTATTAAATATTATCGCAATATAGTTGTTATGGATTCTCTTGAGCAATCTGATTCGCCTAGTGCCACGCCCCGATGATTCCGCCATCGGTTGGGGTGTGACAGATTGGTATCAGAGCTATAACTATAGGGAATTAACTATCAAGTCAGGGGTGAAACCCGTACCTTAATAAGCCGTTCCACTCTCTATAAACTGGTTTTCAAAAAAAAGCTCTCACCAAGGACTCGACTATCATGATAACTCGAGCCACGTGATGACTAGGAACGCGAATGCCATGAGCTGCATCCCAGTGGAAGCATGTAGTCTTCTAGGTCAACGCGCGCGCACGAACTTGTTAAATATAGTTGGGTTACCTTGGATAGTCGACGCCTAAACACCCAAGGCATTCTATCATACGACCCGCCAATCTTACGACTGGTTGGAAACTTATTTACGTTTTGAAACTTTACGCTTTATCAATTTCTCGATTTAACGATTTTCACTCCCTACTTTATAAACGCACAATTCGCACAGCCATCGCAACCTAAAACGAAACCCGAATGTTCGCAACAAAACTAATGCATAATCTATCGTCTTCGCTCTTTCTTTCTCACTTCAACGCGTCCTCGCTTATTCTAAATCGACCTGTATGTGTATGATTACAAATTACAAATATATAAATACATATATATATATATATATATATATATATATATATATATATATATATACGTATAAACAAACAAGTCATTGTGTGAGAACTTAGGAATTTCGTGTTTCCTATGTGGCTCCTATGTGAATCGCATTACTATTATACTATCGCATCAAGTTTGAACGCGCTCAAATCGCGACGCAAACTCAAAAATCATTATGATCGAATCTCACTCCAAGTCTCCTTCTGTCTAGATGCCTTCCAACAACTCTACTTCGAGAATGTTAGCAAAGAGACGAGCCAAACGAATGAGCGAAAAGAGGATTGCCTCACTTGTGACCAGGGAAGTGGTCAAAGTCATTCCTCAGATTGCCACACGAGTTCACTCTCTTATCAACTCTCGAACTTCGGAAGAAACTAAGACAGAAGAGCCGCAATCTACATTTCTCTACAAACACTTCAAGGCCTGTGATCCGATGGTTTTCACAGGTGAAGGGGGTGTTTCTCAACTACTCCAGTGGTTCGACTTTATCGAAGTTACCCTTCGTCAAAGTGGGTGTCGCGATAGTTCCCGTACTACTTGCGCTACCAGAGTATTTCAATCACGAGCACTCGACTGGTGGACCGCCGAACGTAACAAACATGGAATCTCCGCAGCTTACGCTCTCTCTTGGGATGAGCTGAAAGAGCTCATGAAGAAAGAGTATTGTCCCCCTCACGAAATCCAGAAGCTAGAAAACGAATTTTGGGAAATCAAGCAAACCAAAGGTGACAATGCTGGCTACACCGCAAGGTTCAAACAGCTTAGCATAATCTGCCCAGGTCAGTTCAATACTTCAGAAAAGGCCATCACGAAGTACATTCGTGGCTTGCCTGAGTGCGTGGGTGATTTTGTCGAAGCTGCAAGGCCAGCTACCATCGAAGAAACCTACTGCTTAGCCGCAGAAATCAACAACAAACGACTCATGGAAGGATTTTCCTCCAAAAATCCTGTCAAGCAAGCTTATCAGGGAATCGACGTTAATTTTTCAGAGGATCCTAACAACGAGTCTTCCGATGAATCTACTGACGATCCTTCGGACGGATCTGCTAACGATTCCTCTGACGGATCTACCGGCGAATCTTCTAATGACTCTGCCGACGATTCTTCCAACGACAAACCGGCCAAAGACTCTGCAAGTGAGTCCTCAGACGAATCCTCCAACGACGACACCTCTTCGCAGGACACCGACAAACCCAGCCGCAAACGAAAGGTTTCAAGCCCGAACTCATCAACCACCGAACTGCCGCAGCCGAAGCCTCTTCAAGCAGTTCCGATGTTTCCAAAACGAGCCTACACTGGAGCTCATCCCCAGTGTTACTCATGCACCTATCATCATCCAGTTGGGGCTGACTGTCGCTATTGCAATAACTGCAATCGTTACGCTCACTTCGCCCGCAACTGCCGCATCGAACCGCGAACCAGAGTACAACAACAACAGCTCCAGCAAAGGCCTTCAGCATCAAGCATCTAGCACGCGTAGGATAACGTTGTAATGATACGATTTTTGACGTTAATTTCTAAGTTTTGAATCTACTCTATTACTCGATGTTGCCACTATGCGTAACATTAGCTCTCGTTTTCGTTTTCTCTATCACACTCTAGTCGTCGCACTTAGACCAGATTCACGCACATACTATATACTATATCACGAAATAATGTGTTTTACCCTCGCTACACTCTTAGAACGAGGTACGATAAACGTGCAAGGAACGATTAATCACGGGTGCACACGGGATTATTTGGGTCAGTGCACGGAGATCGTGGTGAATTCTAAGGTGCCATAAGCGTTTGAACAAAATATGACACCAAAACACGAGATTTAAGTAATAGGGGTAAAGCAAGGTGTGCTTTACCATACTACCGAAGTTTCGTGCAGAAAGTGACGTGTGGAGTTGAACGTTATTAGACCTGTTATACTATTGTGATTATTTTCAGCACACTACACTCAATCGCAAGGCGTAACAACTGAATCACATCATCGCAAGACTTGTCGTAAGTCTACAAACGCAATGCAATCACCTCATCGATGGACTCTGGGGAGTCCACCTCGCAGGACAATTGCATCAACGCAAGACTGGTCGTAAGTCTTTTGCAATGAATCTCATCAAGTACATAAACGCTCACGATATTGTTGAGTGAGGACCTATTCTACCCTCCTCGATCACCGTGATGCGTCGCAACGTAACGCAACGTTAAGCTTATTCGAAACAAAACTCGACTAATCGCAATCGCTTATCATGTGTATCTCGCCACCTCTATCGCTTATTGTGTGAATCTATATCGTCTGCTGTGTATCAATCTATCGCTATACCGTATCTGTAATATTTGTGTTAAGTTAGCACGCATGACCTCGCTTCACGGGACGAAGCTCATATGGCTAAGGCAAGGTGATTTAATCATATCAGCGGGCTTTCGTGGAAAAAGGCCATGTGGGGTCTGACGTTAGTTAAACCCTGTGGCGGTAATCAATCAAATCGAACCGCATAAATCGTGCATACCTCCATCGCTTGCAACGCAACAACTGCCGCTTATCGTAATTCGTTTATCGTCGCCGTCGTTACTAGTGTTGATGGGGTTTCAGTAGTTTAACACAAGGACACCCCATCTCAGTCAAATCACCTGAAGTCTTTCCAAAACCCATCAAGTGTGACACGATCAGGACGATGGAACGAATTACCGTCCGATCGGACAACAAACAAGATTCAATCAACCGATCGGCTAGCATGTTAACCGATAGGACAACATGCAAACCGATCGGCTAGCATGCCAACCGATCGGACAACATGCAAACCGATCGGCTAGCATGCCAACCGATCGGACAGCATGCCACCCGATCGGCTAGCATGTTAACCGGTCGGACAGCATGCCAACCGATCGGCTAGCATGTTAACCGACCGGACAACATGTCCAGCCGACCGAACGGGCCCAAGCATCAATGTCCAAACCAAACCTTGGCCCTTTCGCCACCATTTAACGCGCTATTCACCGTTTAACAATCTGTAACCAGGATAACTCCGACGTACTCTCAATCGATCCAATTCAAGTTGTGTTTACTTGTCGATTACGCACTGTGAGTATACTTGAACCCTTTTTAATCATATTTTGGGTGTAACATGCGTTTCTAACAAATCGAACTTATCAAACGAATTATTCAATCAATCGAATTATCACTTGCGAATAACTGTTATGCATAGATATACGTGATGCTAGTTGCATATGTGCTAGGGCTTATACTCGCGACGTCCCACCATGACTAGTATAGTACTATTGCGCCCGACGGGGTCTAGTTTGCCATCGCATATTCGAGCATCGAGGACTTAGTTGGTAGTATCAGCTTTGTGAGTATATATGTCGTGTGTTACGTTTATGCATATGGAATTTCGCTACACTTTTATCTATTACGCTATACATATCAAACCTGTATACTCGCCAATACTTTTGTATTGACAAATATTTTAACGTATGTTGCAGGTTAGATCGCAGACTATATCAAATCAAGCTAGGGAGTCTAGAAACTCAACAAAAATCTAGGTTGTCGGATTTGCATTGTTCGAGAGGACAAGAAATCTGTGATAACTTATGTGATTGTATTATTTGTTAGTATGGGATAACGAATGTATTAAATATTATCGCAATATAGTTGTTATGGATTCTCTTGAGCAATCTGATTCGCCTAGTGCCGCGCCCCGATGATTCCGCCATCGGTTGGGGTGTGACAGCCACCATCTCCTTCTTCACACCACAACGTCACCGTCACACACTCTCTCTCTCTCTCTTCCGATCGGTTAGCTATTGTATTTACTGGTGGTGCCTACGGTGGTGGATACAGAGGCGGTGGTGGCAGTTATGGAGGCAGCGGTGTCGGAGCAAACCACAAACACCCAAAAACACACACTTTGTTTGAAAGAGGTGTTCTTGATAAAGATCGTTTTTGATGATTATAGGGATGATTCGGTGAAGTTCTTGGAGTGAAGTGCAGAGTTCTAGGAGAATTGCTGCTGGGTGTTTGTAAATATGAGGGGGAATGTGGATTCTTTGAGTTAGTGTTTGTTCTTCGTGTTAGCAGCTTTACTTTTATGGTATCGTCGATCAACAAGAACTACACCAGGAGGTATGCATTATCAATTTCCGGTTAAATGAGTTAAACTCGATCACTCGAATAGATTAATTGATTTTTCTTGGAAAAGGGGACGGTATTCTCCGGTGTAATGGACTCATTGGCCGATTTTGAAGTCCGGTTGGTTTGGGGGTTCAGAGGCTGGTGAGGTTTGCATTTTGGTTGAATGATTCTCTGTGGTGAGGCAGGTGTCTGTTTAATATACATAAAATATGTTGCAAGTGTTGTTGATCTGGGTTTTTATAAGATGTTGCAAGTGTTGTTGATCTGGGGTTAATTCTTGTGTTGAGTTCTTGATTTGGGTTTTTGTAACACCCCGAAAATGGGCTTGGTAATTAAACTCTGTTAATACTAAAAGACGGGTAACGTACCGTTATTAGTAAAAATAACGCGGCAAATATTTGGGTTTAAACAAGAAATACAAATAGTAAATATAAGCGAATCAAAGTTTTCAGGAATTGAATTTATAAGAGCCCGAGTTAACGGGACTTAAAATATAACGGGTTATAATTCCCGGGACTCACCAAGTAACTAGGAATACTAACCTAGTTAGTTAGTGTCTTGACATAATGGAACAAATATGGTTAAGATACCTATAAATAACTGGTGTAAAGTCGAGGGACTAAACATGGGCAAATTAGATAAAGTTTTATTAAAACCAATTAATAAACAAAACACACACACACATACGTGTGTGTGTCTGCGACTTCAAACAAAGCCAGTGAAGGCTCTCTTGCTCAAAAACCCTAGTCCCTCAAGAATCTCTCAAATTGAAGCCCAAATCAAGAGCCAAATCAATGCATGAACACAAATTCGTGACCACCTAGTCATGAGGATTACAAGGTATGTTGAAAATTTCGATTTGGTGATACTTTGAGATTATGATGAACAATCATAATCGAAATTCTGGAATGAATATTGATTCTATGAGTGTTATTATGATTATATCTTGGTTTAGAAACAAACCCTAATAGAAAATTTGATGAATTGTCGTCAAAACTAGGGATTTGATAATTACCCTATTATATGCTAAGTGGGTTTTGACTTAATAATGAAGATGACGATATGTTGGTGTTAGAAATCATCATAGGTGATAGTTGATGCAAGATATTTGAACAAATTATAAGTTTGAGTGAAAGCTTATGCATGACTTGAAGTGGGTTTTTGTATGTTATGATGAACACTCGGATTTGGAAGTGTTAATTTGATGAATATTGACTGCTATGATATAAGTTCTTGATATAGTTCATGAACACTTGACATAAAGGGTTGAAATTTGATATTAATCTTGGTAAAAATGACTAATAAAGAACTAGTTAGCAAATGTGTAGAATTATGCCCATTAGGTGTTTGTTAAAACGCCTAAATGAGAAGTAAAGTATTTAAATTCAAGTGAAACGCGTAATTGACAAGCTTGACTAATTACATGAGACATGGGATAAAACGGGTTCTAATCATAATGTTGATTTGCCTTAATCGTGCATATTATATGATTAAAAGTAGTTGACTTTAGAAAGTCAAACTAACTAGTGATGTAGTCGAATAAGTGGTTTCGACTAAGACAATAAGTAAGGTGGTATAGTCGTGATTGTTAATGACTAATCTAACCATCTTGTAAATGATGAACAATAGTTGGCGCTTAAACAAGCTAGGTGAAGCTTGGAGTGAAAGCGGGTCAAACGAATCCAGAATGAAGGAAAAAGCATATTTCGGATGCAAGGTAAGTATATCTTACACTAGTCATATATTTATAATATTCTTTCGTCTTATTAGTTGCGAAAAAGAAAAATACCTAATTGAGATATGATGTTCCGACGTGTGGTCGTACGGAACAAGATAATTAAATATGACAAGAAAACATGGTGATGGCTAAAAATGAGTTAAACCGGTAATTCGATCATATTATGACGAATGAAGCATGTACTTTTAATGGTTATCATATAAGTTAAAACATAATAACCATTAAGGGCAAAATGGTAATTTTGACAATTTGACAATGGTAATTGGTCATATAGACCAAACGGGTCAAAAGGTGAAATTATCACCCTTTGACAATATCGACTAATGGGTTGTCAAGTTGCGTGAATTTAGGAAATAAATAGCACACGGATGCTTACATCGTTATCACTTAGTAGCCACTAAGGAAAGGTATTGAAACGGGTCAATATATTGATCCGAGCCAGGTATGTATAGTAATACAACTCATCATGTAGAATTTGGAGTTTTATAACATTTGGACAAGGTTAAAATAAGATATTCGGTTATCTTTAGGTAAAGCGAATAATTTGAGTTATAATTATGGTGTTTAGAAACATATTGGTTTCTAAACAAGAATATGGTTAAAAGGTCGGACTTTGTGGCTCAAACAAGCACTAATAGTCCTTCGTCGTAAAAGAATGACAAAAATTGACTAAAACGCCCTTGTTGGCTAATTCGAATAAACAACCTTTAAAGGTAGTTTTGAAATGAGTTTTATGATCAATCAAATAATTGGAATAAGTGTAATAAGCGAAATATGTAAATCTTCGGTCAAATGACTTTATATGAGTCTTTATCGTAAATTAGTAATCAGATGAGAAAAACTCGGATTATATGGATCACCTCATTAAGTCCACCACAATTATAGTTGTGGTGGAAGATTTCTTGATTTGAATGTTGTAAATAACGCTAGAAATGAATGAAAGCAATTTTAAGCTTAAAGTGCTTAAATAACTTAACGGGTCAAAATAAGCACTTGAACATAAACGTGTTCTAACTAAGTAAGAAACCCATGATTTATGATTTATTTGATAGGAAATATTGAAATGATGATTCTCATGAGTTTATAGATCAAGTAAACGTGTTTGTTTGATAAAATAGCGAACGGGTCAAAATTTGGTAAAAATATAATAAGCCGAAGACTTAAAAGTCTCAAAATTTGCTAATCCGGATGTCGGATTTTAACTCCAAAAGATGGAGAATCAAATTACAAACACGTAGGAAGAAACGGTAGGCCAAACGGATAAGCGGTTTGAAAGATACGAAAGATTTCGTGTCAAATTACGGCAAAATGGAGAAGTTGGATGCAGGGTCCACCGTAAATTACGGTGCCACCGTAATTTACGGTGGAGCTAATAAAGCTACGGTGGGTTTCTACTGTTTTACGGTAGAAAAGCATGAACCCAGGGGCCACCGTAAATTACGGTCCCACCGTAATTTACGGTGGTGAATTTTTTTATATATTTTGTTTTTCATTGAGAAATCAATTGTTTCCCCGGACATCGTTCGGACATGATTTAAATCTTGTATGACTAAAGCATTTCATGTTATTGAAATGTAGGTACTTTTGGACGCCGGAAGACGATCAAGCTCAGCGAAGAACCGAACACGATAAAGATACACGCTTCCGCACTTTGCCACGTTGTAAAATTTAAACAACGAATTTGATCATGTTACTTAGAATAATTTATGAATTGTAAAAGTTTTAATAAACCCGTATTTTTATAGTATGTGTAGTCTTAACTGCACATCTAATTGTTGGTATTTACACTAAAAATGTTAAATAGAAACTAGGGTGTTACAGTTTTTATAAGATGATCTACTTTGATCTGGGTTTTTATAAGATGTTGCAAGTGTTGTTGATCTGGGGTTGATTCCTTGTGTTGAGTTCTTGATCTGGGTTTTTATAAGATGATCTACTTTGAGTTCTTGATCTGGGTTTGTTTTAAATATCCATTTACCCTTTAAAAGCAGTACAACACATTATATTTATGAAATGACCAATTTACCCTTGAACTAAAAGACAAAACATCCAGCTTTCGTCAGTGAAAATAGGGGGTTTTTGAATTTTGGACTAAAATGGCAACAAAAGTGAAACCACAGGGACCCAGATTTAAAAAGTTTGAGATTTGGACTAAAATGGCAAAAGTGCCCAAACCACAAGGACCAAAATGACAGTTTACTCTTTAATATATATCCGGTAACATATATACATAGTCATGTTAACTGAAAAGCTTATCTTTGTAGTCATTTGTTGATTATCGATATATAAGAAATGTTAAAAACAAGCCTATAGCTTTTTAAATTGGTGTAGTTTTGATATATATAACGTATATACTCATGTTAACTAAAAAGTCTATCTTTATAGTCGTTTGTTAATTATTGATGGGAAGTAAAAAAACAAAATTGTCACAATCTCGTAATTAAGAAAGAAAGATATGTGTACAAAATTACATGATTTGTGTTCATGAAAATTATGGGATATACTCTTTTTGTTGCTAGAGGGACTCGACCCGGTCAAAAGGTGACATGTCTATGTCATAATTCACGCGATTATAGCTTTTTTATTGTCACAATCTCTCGACTAATTATCTTGTGACATGCATATGGCATAAATTACACTATACATGTGTGTGTATACATACTCTCTTCAAGAAAATTTTATAATTAAAGATGTGGAAGAATAAAAAAAAAAGTGATGGGTTGTGGTATATTGTTTTGGACGGTTGATTTGGAACAATGTTTGGTTTATTGAATCACAAAAAGAAAATGTGAAGGCATGATGAATTATAGGGTTGTGGGTGCGGTGCACTTAGGTAGGAAGGAGTACAATGAATATAAGCCAACCAAGCACCGACACTCAATGTGGAGATAATAAAGCCACATGGCAAACCTTGTGTTTTCTTTTCATTTTATTAATGCAAATGAAACCAAAAAAGAGGAAGTAATATTTATATTTATTTATATTTAATAAGAAATTTAGAACTTATGCTACAAAAAAAAAACCTATAGAGAGAAGGACAAAATTTAAATTACATGTATTTAGCATTTACTCTCTCATGGATGCAAACCCTAGGGTATGTTTGGCAAAAGTAGCTAGTAGCTGTAGCTTTTTAGATATATTTGGTGTTTGGTAGAGTAGCTGGAGCTTTTAATAAAATGTATAAAATGACCAAAATGGACATAACTAAAAATTTAGAAAGTTGGTGCATTAAAAAGTTCCTTATTTTTAGAAGTTAAAATAGTCATTTTTTTTTCCTAAAAGCTTGTAGCTCATTCTAAACGCTACTAGTAGTAGCGTTCAACCAAAAGCTTCAAGCTCATAACCTAAAAGCTTAAAGCTCCTTCAAACAAACAAGACTTTTTATTGAGTATGAGCTTTTTCTTAAAAGCTAGAAGCTCCTAAAAGCTCCATGCCAAACATACCCTCCCGACATTCGCGAATAATTCACACCTTTCAAAAAAAAAAAAAAAACCTAATTTAATTTTCTCTCTCCTTTGAATTTCTTTCATTGAAACTCTATACCGACACCTCTATGATATATATCCATCCCCTCCCCACTCTACACCGACATCAACTTGGCTGATCTAGGGAGCCACACCAGATCAAGAGAGATGATTTTCTCAATGTTAAATAAGAAAAGTGATGGTTAAATAATATGTGATGTATTTATAATGAATAACTAAATAGTGAAAGAATGTTATGATGTTCGACACCATTTAATAGAATATATACATGATAGAAGGGTTGTTTATTCACTTAAAGTCAACTTGGATCTCACATCTTTTATAGAGAGTTTAAGGTCAAATTGGATTTGTCCAAGTATAAATTGATAAAAAGAGAACTTTGTTAAGTGATATTTTCGTATAGAAATGGTAAATTGGTAAAAATTGATAGTTGGAAAAGTCTCACAATACATAAGTGTAAATTTTGAAGCAGTATTAGTAGGTATGTAAATTAACCGGTAAATTAAAGGGTAATTAAGCAAGCATATATGAGGGGAAGAGGCTAGTCTTACCCAAAATGCATATTTTAAGGAAGGATTTGAGTTCTTGGCATCATTTGAGGTGCATGTTATGGATCTATGTGTGCACTATATAGTTTACGATAACGTTTCTATTAATGTTTTCATAATCGAACTACACATTTAATCAATCAAGTACAAATCAACTTTATGTGTATTCTTATTTAGATGAAATGATATATATGGATGATATAAATCTCAAACAATGATAATTGTCGATTAGAGATTTATTATATTAAAAATACGCGTCAGACATAAATAGGGGTGTTATTTGGGTTTTTTAATCGGGTCTCGAGTTATCCGGGTCGGGTTATTTGTTTTGGAAATCCTATCCCTAACCCAACCCAAATAAAATTCGGGTTAATCGGTATAAAGATTTTAAATACAAGTTGCAATGCATACTTTACAATTTAACTTAACATGATTATTCTTTAAGTAAAAAACACAAAATGTCAAATAAAAACACTCTCAGTATGATATTTTGATCAAACTCATGCATTAAACATGTATATCACCTAAAAAACGTCAAATACAATAGGCATAAAACCAAACCATATCAACCAACCGAATAAACTAAAAAGAAAACGTTAAATCATATCAACCGAACCGAATCTTTTTAGTCGCTCAAACAACCAACGAAACACCTAAACAAGACATCATGTTCACAACAAAAATCCAAACATATGGGAGCAACTTTAGACTTTTCTGTTAGTATGTGCGTATAAATATAATTCACATTTTTTACGTCATTTGGGTTAATCGAGTCAACCCGATTAACATTTTATTAACCCAATTACCAACCCGAATACTATTATCGGGTTCCATCTTGTTCGAATTTGGGTTAATCAGGTAACACCATAATCGGGGTTGGGTTAATCGTATTCGGGTCGATTTTCGAGTTTTGGTTAAAAAAACACCCCTATACATAAACAAGCGTTATTCACGGTAAATAACATTTTTACATTAGTACGTTTACGTATATGAGATAGAATCAATACACATAATCATACATGTCATTTACGATAAATGACACACACACACATATATATAGTGTTGCAGAAATCGGCCTAGGCGGTAGTTGGAGGTCCATTGTCGAAATTGTCAAATCGGCCATCCAAGGCGGTAATGGTCACCATCGGTCAAAGTCGTCAAAATCGGTCACAAATCGCATAAAATCGGACCTGATCGGTCAAATATGAGGTCAAAATCAAATCATAATGGGTCAAAATCGAATCAAATCAGTTAAAGAGGAACGAGTTTTTACCTCAATTTGAACCAAAATCAAAGTTGCACTTGGCTCCATTGTGCGAAATCAAACCACATTGAAGAACTAATCGATTAGATGAAGCGAAATTGGGCATATGGTATGTGTTTGTTTTTTGTCTGATGAAAACGATGGAGACGGGGTAACAGGCGTATGATGAACGTGGATGGGGATTAGGTTATATTAAGTTTAGGTATTTTGACATTTAACCCCTTCTATTTTTCACTAGTTTACATATGGTTCTAAACTAGTTTACATGAATTACAATAGTGATAAATGTTTATACTAGCATATATGTTTTGTTAGCAAATTGTTACAAATTGGGTCAATTAAATGGCTTAGATCCATAACTTTTATGATAAAAGTAGCATGAGCTCATAACAAGAGACCTTAGTTAATGCTATAAAGAATTACCAAATGTGTGTTAGGTGTGAGGCCGATTGATGGTGATGTAATTATATGAGTGGTGTTAGTGGATATCACCATGTGAGTATTAAGGATCGAATTAATTGATGAACTAAATATTGATTTCTATTGAAAAGGGTTATAAATATTAGGGGTGTTCAAAAAAATCCGAATCCGAAACCGAATCCGAAATATCCGAAAACCCGTATCAGAAATATCCGAATTTTCGGATATCCGAAAATCGGATAATCCGAAAATTCGGATTCGGATAGTGATTTTGAGAATTTTCGGATAATCGGATTATCCGAAAATATCCGAAAATTTAATTTTTATTTTTTTCGGATATCCGAATATCCGAAAATATCCGAAGTATCCGAAAAATATCCGAAATATCGGAAAATATCCGAAATATCCGAAAAATATCCGAAGTATCCGAAAAATATCCGAAATATTCGAAAAAATATCCGAAAAATATCCGAAATTTATATTCGGATATCCGAAACTATCCGAAAAATTTGGTTCCAAATATTAAAAAATAATAAAAAAATAAAAATTAAATAAAAAATTGGATATTCGGATATCCGAACCCGAATCCGAAATTTCGGATATCCGAAAATCGGATATCCGAAATTTCGGATTCGGGTTCGGATGTCAATATTTCACTATCCGAAATTTCGGATATCCGATTTTCGGATATCCGAAAACCGGATTATCCGATCTTGAACACCCCTAATAAATATGGGATTTATACTCGTAAACTTCTACTTTTATGCTCAATATATAAGTCCACTTTATGGTCTATATAACTTGTGTTAGATCATCTCTAATGGTTATTGCTCTTAAGGGGCATTTTTTTTCATATTAGCGTCATAATGTCTCATGTAATGGTTAAGACCCCTTAATGTTCTTTTATTTATTATTTTCTATGTTTTTCCCTTTCATTCGGCATTATACTAGAAATGCACCTCCCTCTCCATATAGGGTCATTTAGGTCACCTTGAATTAAACAACAGATCAATTTGAGTGTACTTATATTTGGAAACGTATCAAAATTAGCCACCATTATAAAATTTGTTAACTTAAAAATTGTTCAAATTGATTAGCACCACCCATAATCATTGTTTGTCTCCATAACCTACTCGTTGTCATCTGCATCAACGTTGTCATCACTCCACCCCCGACGTTGACAGCACCACTACCATTAACTCTGCCACTGACACGTCTGCCATTGCAACCGCCTCCCCCATCCATTGCCACCACCACCACCGTCATCTTTGTCTCCGCCACCACATTGTTATCATTGCCACCACTACCACCTTCACCGAGTACTTTATGACCAAAACCTGCTTTAACCTAAAAGAAATTGATACTTTTTTTAAAACAATATGTTTTAACCTAAACTCATTTTTCTCAAAATATGTACACCTGACATGTCTAGTTTGTCAGGCTTAGCTTGTAAACTCACTTAAGGTTATGCTAAATTCGTGTGTTCTTAAATAAACGGACCTAAAACGTAATAGAGAAATGAAAAATCCATATGTAAGGACATTAAAAGGTGGATTTAATCAAGTAACAAGTTATATGCATATGAAACTTTTGACTCATGTGTTGTGAAACAATTTGTTAGCCTAAGTTTACTTTAAAGTTGTTAAGCTCTCCGTATTATGTTTTATGTAAAAAACATTTTGTATTAAATGATTGGTTTAAGATTTAAATGCGAGTAGCAACTTGACATCCATTCAGAAAAAGAAAAAAAAGTAGCAACTTGAGATGCATTTAATGTTTAAGTTATGTTTACGGAAGAAATTGGTGTAAACTATGGGCTTCTTAGGTTGGTAGTCTAGCTTTTACATTATCCAACTTAGAAATCAAAGGACATTTTTTTGAACGGCCAACTAAATCACTAGATAGACATTCTGATATGCTCTCAATCGAGTAAATGCATCCCCTTCTCCATAACGGTCAGAGTTGGATGCATACCCGAGCCACCAGTTCTGGAGAAAACCCGCCCGCTCGAAGGCCCACTGTGGTAAAACCCAGTTCGGCTCGGTTTCGAATTGGCGACCTCTAGAGAGGGCTAGTTCTAAACTTCACTGTCACCACCAATATCCTTCAAAGTGATGCTAGTGGGAGTTGAACTTTAGATCTCAATGAGAGAAACCAAGTGACTAACTACTAGACCAACTTGTCAAGGAGAGAAATCAAAGGACTTTTAGTCTAGCGATTTCAAGGTTTGACGTAAATGTGTTTTGGACACAACATTCTCCTCTACATGCATCGCTAAAACATTGCAATAGTTTAAAGACAAGTTGTTGATCAGTTCTGTTTAAACTAAATGGAAAACATGAAATAACATACCTTTGATTGCATCAGTAGAGAATCCAGTCAGAGACGCAGCCACAGAGTTCGACATAATTGTCAGTTTGATCTGGTTCCTCCTTAGAGTGTAAAGTGATGATGGTGATGATAACCGAAAGTAGGGTAAGGTTCGGTTAGAGGGAGAGAGTCACGAAAATTATGATGTTAATGAGGGTTGATTGATTGTGTAAAGTGTGTAACCCTATAACTCTCTAATAAGCCCCTTATTTATACACCCAAGAGGAAACCCAATTAGTTAAGAAGGGTAATATGGTCCATCAACAATTACCAACTAATTATTAATAGGTTATTAATATATTTTGATCTATATTATATAAATGATAATGATGGCTACTAGATTAAATATAAATAAATAAATATTTAATCTTACATTCTCCCACTTAGCCGAATAATCATTTATCATGAGCATTAGATAAGTCTGATCAGAAGTTAATACTCATTTTAGCCTTAAACAAGTACTATAGCAGAGAAATACAGCCGTTGAATCATTATGCGACTCAGGACCCCCATTAGTCATACTATAGCCTTAATTTAAAACCTAACAGTTATGATCAAAATATGTAAGCCCTTTAACGTTTGATTTGTATTTATAGTTGTCTATATGTCATTACACCGGCAGAACATATGTAAGAGACATACAAAATCAAACTGATGAGGAAAATTAATTAATAGTTAGTCATTCATAGTACGATATGCAGTTGTACATGGTCATCAATTAAAACCCTTCTCTTTTATGTGCACTCTTAATAAGACTTATGGGTAATAGACCTTTAGTTATAGGATCCTTAAGCATATCACGAATGTATTCGATACAAAGATTTAGTTTCCTCAATTCGTTTATAAACGAATAATTAATTGTGTATCGAATTTTAATGCAGCACCTCTCGAACTGTTACTGTTCAAGGAGACATGGTAGCTGACTTTATCACAATAAGTCTTCAAAATATTAATTATATGGAGTTAATAAACTTATGAGTCCACTGATAAATTTCCAACAACATTTAGTAAATATTGCTTTGTGATCAACAATATATTATGTCGTTATAACTTATGTTGTTGATATCAGTCCATTATGACTCCTCCATGAGATAGATTTTGTCTGCTGACATAAAGATATACCCAAAATTACATTTTATCATCTTTGAATATTACAAAGTTAGAGTAATAATAAACCGGTTTGAGTTCTCACTTCTTCTTTAAATTATAGTCTCTCGTTTCTTTTAAAGATATTGTAATACTCTATTAGATGCTTCACATTAATCTAGACATATCTAGTGTGTTGCAATGTGAGTAATATCTAAACGAGTATAGACTTAAACTTACATAAGGCTTCTAATTAACGAAGCGTAAGAAATAATCTCATTTATCCTATTATCCTCTAAAGGAGAGCAGTATTGTTTGTTACATATGTAAGGACCAATTTAATGTTAAACTTATGGAACGGAAGTAATGTCCCATTTAGTCTATCTCAACATGTTATGATATCTATTATGTAAGAGATATCTCTGAGATCTATTATATCAAAGTTTGTGTTAACAATACTTTGACTTATGTAACATCTACTTGTCAAAAGAATATCATCTATATAGACAAGTTTATCTTAGTTGCTCCCACTCATCTTGAGGTAGGTACATTATTCCACTTGGTTGCTGATGAAAATAATTGTGTTAAGATTTCATCATATTATGATGTTTACTTTAAACCATACATGGATTTTATTGGCTTACAAATAAAGTGTTCTTTAACCTTCAGTTCAGAACATGTAAATATGTCAGCCAGTTGTTAGGGAAAATTGTTTTAATGTTCATCTAATGTAGCTCAAAACTATTATAAGCTACTAGAACAGTGATGATCCTAAAAGAAATCTTTTGTTAGATATGTAATAAAGATTCTTTAATAATATATCTCTTCCTGAGTATAACCTTTGACAATCAATCATGATTCTTTGTGTCTTAACGTTTATATATTAGGATTTGGTTTAGTTATGAACACTCTTAAGTAATTCAATGAAATCCCAAACGTTATGCGAACACATAAAATCAGTTTTACTAGAAAACTATTTTATTCAATTCAGAAGATTGATTGACACTAATGGCTTAATTAGAAGAGATAGGATCAGTAAACTTTTCCAAAATCCATTTCAACTTCAATTAGGGAGGTTATGTAATCAACAAAGTTAATAGGTTTTTAAACCTAGATGACCTCCTTAGTTGATTATTGGGTTTGTTAGAAGTTTTGTTAGAAGTTTCAGTTTTATGGATTAGCTCTTGCTTAGATTGCTATCATTTTAAGGATTCTAAGTTTGTAAGAGAGTTGGTGCAGTATGGTGTACAAGAGGTGTAATCGGAGTTAAATTTGGAGTGAAATTTAATGACACTCTTCCCCCCGCCTCTTGTATTCCTTGCAAGTAATGATAAGGCTTTGACTACTCCCACTGACCTTAGAAATCTTTAGGAACTCAGCATGCTTAGGGTCAATATTTAACGACCAAACAAATTCTAATAGAGAAAACATATAATAGAGAAAACATATTAGTGACGTTAGTCATTGTAGTTTCTCTTGTTGAGGATTATGTTGGTTTAGGTCAGAAATCTAAGCTTGCCCACAATTAAGCAACAATGAAACTTTTGTAATAGTAGCATTAGATTTTAAGGAGACAAGTTTTGATGGAACAGTGTCGTAATGGAGCGGTGTCTTGTACAAGAGGTGCAAATTGAGGTAATGTGAAATTTTCACTCCCCCACCTCTTGCAACTATTGCAAGTTGTTCTAAAACACTTAATGCTCCCACTGATCTTTTAATATCTCTAGAATGCTACAAGAGAAGTTTCAATTAGGTATGTGACGTGGGAACCTATCATATATATATATGTTAGACTTGACTTGATTTCCTTAATGTCCAAATGTCATAAAACTTAGGGACATATTTAATAGAAATCATGTTAATCACATATATGAGTAGATTTCTTTAAGACCATGGGCCATATGCGACAAAATTTTAGATACAAGTTGATAGTCTTTTAAATGATAAATGAATAATGTCTGAATATTCCAATTGGAATAAGTTCCACTAATGTCAGTGAATGACTTAAGATGGACCCAAACTTATTCCTTAAGTAAAGTCATACTTAGGGCTTTAACGTCATGATGTAAAAGTACTTAGAATGAGATTAGTTTAATAAATCATCCTCATTAACCATGTCATGATTTCTCATGAATTTTGGTTATGATGGATGAAATTTATAAGTCTCATTTTCCTTTTGTCAAAATTCTCATTTTCATGATGACAAAAGTTGTGAAAGTGTAAGGTATCATCTAGTTTTATCTTAATAATGTTTCAATCCAGATATTTAGAACAAATAAAATGAGAGTTTAAGGTAAGTGTTGTGACTTTATGTTGACTATGCAAACTTCACAACCTTCATAACATTGCTTAATTATGATACTATACTCTGATTAATACTCAGAATATATGGACGGTATCGAAAAAACGTTGTTAGAAGACTGCTTATTATTGTTCTTATAGCCTTAACATTTAATTTTGTCACTAACTATCATGTTAGTTATTTATTAACTTCTGGTAAGGAAACATTTAAAAAACTAGAGTCAACTAATCATGTATTAATAGGAATATTATAATTAGTAGACTTAAATATCTTTAATAAGTGACTATCTAATTAATTCATCCAACTGTTCTTCAGAATAATGGATAGTCTCGTTGCTTATGTCTAGTCTAATGACATAATGATGCAGTGAGATTTTCCCTTGAAGAACCTTAGAGGTAGAATTAACAGTTGTAAATTGTCTATGGACTTTAGAACAATCCTCTTTTAAGGTTTTAAGTGGTTGTAAGGTGAGTAACAACTTATTTTTCCAGCTTCAAACATTTATTTCTTTGTACATATATTGCTTATCAACACACTCATTATACTTTGGTATGTTTGAGTGTTATAGTTGATTTATAAGGCATCAAATTGTACAAGTGAAAATCTTAATATGTAATGTACTGGAAAATGTACTTATTTCCATGTGTAAGCCCTTAACTTTATGGGTCATGGTTTTGTACATTATAATGTATTCACATATACCACTTAACTTTATAGTTTAGAATTTTAAAAGAAGGCATGCATCTTAGGAGTTCTAGTGATTATTCCATATATATAAGAGATTAGCCTTAGGAAAAACTTAATCTGAAATAACTTTAGTGATAGCATTATGTTAGAGAGTTCTTGATTATCATAAGAGACATCATGTTCGATTTGTCCTAATCATCATGCTCGAATTTTCTTCTTTATAATCTTTATCAGAAGAGAGCAATAGGATTATCGTGTCTTAAGAAATAATCAAGGATTTAATTTAAGAGCTAATTCTAAGAGAAACTTTAAATAAAGCAAACATTTTAGGTTTAGGAATTAAAGTGGATGAGATATATGTAGAAGTAAATTATAGTGAGTAAAATTATGGGTGCTAAGAATAAGACAGACGAAATGATCATAAAATTAATTAAGGATCATTAATATAAGGATCATTAGGTGAAGAAATTGTGATATGTCTATTACTAACATCAAAATAATAGACTTAGTAAAATTCTACTTAAACAAAGACAAATCAGCTTTGGCCAGAAGTGTAATTATTTAAGTATGTGTGCAAAGTAATTGTGACAAATCAGCTTTGGCCAGAAATGAGACAATCACTTTAGTTATGCACTTGTCAAGCATGCTAAACATAAATGAATTAAATCAGCTTTGGCCAGAATTAAGACATTTCACGTTTGTAATGCATACTTAACATAGCTTTTATAATACTTGAACAATAAATAGATGTATTAAATCAGCTTTGGCCAGAATTAATACATCAGAAGCTCATTCAAGTTAAGCTAGTTTGGTTTTGTAAAACATTATTTGATCCTTATTAATTAATTAAGTATAAACAAAACCAAGTATTTAAGCTAGTTTAGGTCACATTAAACAGCATAAAAATGAGGTCTCGAGTCGCAATCTTAGTTTCGAGTCGCAATCTCAGTCTCGAGTTGTGATGGTCATGGTTGCGAGTCGCAATCTCAGTCTCGAGTTGTGATGAGTGCGGTTGCGAGTCGCAATCTTAGTCTCGAGTTATGATGATCGTGGTTGCGAGTCGCAATCTCGTGGTTGCGAGTCGCAATCTTAGTCTCGAGTTGTGATGATTGTGGTTGCGAGTCGCAATCTCGTGGTTGCGAGTCGCAATCTTAGTCTCGAGTTGTGATGATTGTGGTTGCGAGTCGCAATCTCGTGGTTGCGAGTCACAATCTTAGTCTCGAGTTGTGATGATTGTGGTTGCGAGTCGCAACCTTAGTCTCGAGTTATGATCTCTGTTAACAGCTGCTGATTGTGATAAAACTGAAACTCGAAATTTAAGGGATTTGAGATAGTATTTCCTGTTTTAATCATGATCTAAACTTATCAAGGATTTCGAAAATAATTACTGATTATCTCTTTAACAGTTTTTCGAAAATTTAATAGACAAAAATTTAGATCAAAACAGTAAAACACTTACTAATCCAAAATTATATTCCAAATCTTATGAATTTTTCGAGTTTCTTAGAACATAAATGATGAACCCTAAAATAATAAGAACATAATCTGGAAATCCGAAACCTGATTTTAATGGTTTTGTAATGGATTTCGTGACAATAAGCTTAATCCTTTTATGATTTCGGGTCAATATATCAAGTAATAATTTCCGAAAACAGGGATTTCGGCTATAATGAAACCCGAAAACAGTTTTTGATTTTAATGCTTTAAAACTTCCGTTTTCCAGATTTTTTTTTTGATCCGATAATAATGGATACGAAAAACAGAACTGATTTATCAACATATGCTCTGATACCACATGTTGATCAGTTCTGTTTAAACTAAATGGAAAACATGAAATAACATACCTTTGATTGCATCAGTAGAGAATCCAGTCAGAGACGCAGCCACAGAGTTCGACATAATTGTCAGTTTGATCTGGTTCCTCCTTAGAGTGTAAAGTGATGATGGTGATGATAACCGAAAGTAGGGTAAGGTTCGGTTAGAGGGAGAGAGTCACGAAAATTATGATGTTAATGAGGGTTGATTGATTGTGTAAAGTGTGTAACCCTATAACTCTCTAATAAGCCCCTTATTTATACACCCAAGAGGAAACCCAATTAGTTAAGAAGGGTAATATGGTCCATCAACAATTACCAACTAATTATTAATAGGTTATTAATATATTTTGATCTATATTATATAAATGATAATGATGGCTACTAGATTAAATATAAATAAATAAATATTTAATCTTACACAAGTTACATTGGAAATTTACTAAGTCACACAAAAAACTAACAAACACTTTATCTCATTTTGATGAATCAATTTTTTGGTTCCATTATATTAAAAAATCTAACAAACATATCACTAACTAACTTTTATAACTTTATTTAGATTATTATTCCTTGATGACTAGAAAACTAAATGAAAAATAATCACTTTTGATATCTTTGTGGATTGGTTGTGTATGATGAACATACCATATTTTATCAATATATATTTCTTTATAAAATCACTTATTATTATTATTATTATTATTATTATTAAAACTCAAAATTTAATGATTGGCCAGCTTTGTTTTGGTTTGATCTTAGCCGATTTTGGTTGAGTCATATTCGATCAGATTTCAACCGGTTCACGGGAATTTTACCGTTAAAGTTTGACCACTTGACACCACAGCAGTAATTCCGTGGTCCAATCATTGTCACCCCTTCATACCCGTGCCAATGTTATTGGATTTCATTATTTGATTTTTGTTTTTTTTCTTTTTGTTTCTTTCTGTATTTCGTTAGAATACAAACTTATATATAAATTTATGCATAGCAAAAACAAAACCATTGTTTTTTACAAATCCGTATAATTTTAATTTTCATTAACATAACTAGTGGAATTCCTTCACGCGTTGTGGTTGGAATTCAGTCCGTATTAGTTTGGTTTGGTTTATTGTGATATTGGTAATTTGGTACGGTACCGACACTCGGTATAACAACCGAAAAAGAAAAATCCAAATAATAATGTTGTGACATGCCCAAAAGATATTGACACGTATTCTACGTCAGTCGAAAACCATACAAACGAATTTGTTTAATGATTCTAATAGTATCGGTAACCGTACCGTTGTTGTACGGGGGAATCGGTTCATTTTGTCACGACATCGGTATTTTACCGAAACGAACTATAGCTTATGATACAAAAAAATTATAAAATATCGTACGAGTAAACTGCCAAAATTGTCACACCCCAACCGATGACGGAATCATCGGGGCGCGGCACTAGGCGAATCAGATTGCTCAAGAGAATCCATAACAACTAAATTGCGACAATATTTAATGCGTTCATTATCCCATACTAATAAACAAATACAATCACATAAGCTGTCACGAATTTCATGTTCTCTCAAACAATACAAATCCGATAACCTAGATTTTAGGTGTGTTTCTAGACTTCATAGCTTGATTCTATGTAGACTGCGACTAAACCTGCAACATACGTTAAAATAACGTCAATACAAAAGTATTTGCGAGTATACAAGTTTTGATAGAAAACATAGTAGATAAAAGTGTTGCGAATTACCACATACATAAACGGGATACATAACATATACACAAGACAGATACTACCAGCTAAGTCACTCGAGTTGCGATTGCGATTGCTATTCATCCTAACTAGACCCCGTCGGGTACTATAGTACTATACTAGTTAAGGCGGGACGTCGCGAGTAAAAGTCCTAGCACATATGTAACTAGCATCACGTGTTAATATGTAATTCAGCCATTCGCAAGTGATAAATAGTTTAAGCATTCGATTAGGTTGATTTGATAAAAACATGTGTTACACCCAAAAGTGCGATAAAAAGGGTTCGAGTATACTCACAGTTCGTGTTCACCAAGTAAACACAATCTTGGATTGAAGGGAGCGCGTATGAGACTAGCCTGATCACATAATGATAGCATAAGCGATGGATGGTGCGTTAAACGGTGCGAAAAGAACCAAGTGACGAATGGTAATCCGATCGGATGGTCATTCGATCGGATGTCGATCTGTTCGGATGGTCATCCGATCGGATGTCGATCTGTTCGGATGGTCATCCGATCGGATGGTCATTCGGTCGGATTGACATTCGTTTGGGATGGATGTGTTTGTGCATGACGGCTTTGAAGTTTTTGTTGTAGCATTTTGAAAACAGAGAAGTATCTCTACCTTTCAGGTCGTCGATCGAACGATCGTTCGATCGGATAGCGATCCGATTGGCAGGACACTTAGTGAGAACAAGTTCAAAGCAGGATGGTCACTCGATCGGATAGCAATCGGATCGGATGGCAATCCGTTGGAAACTGATCCGATCGGATGGCAATCAGGTCGGACGGTTATCCGTTCTAACGATCCGATAATCTTGAAACTTGATTATTTTGAAAAGTTTGCGGTTTGATCGAGATGGTATGACAACGTATTAAACAATGGAACTCCACCAAGGCCAAGTCATCAGATTGAACGGGAATCACCCCGTCCGATCAGTTAACTGTCCTTGACGGTTGTTCGTGTTCAACCCGTTAATCGGTCATCTCGTCGATAGAAATCAGTTCTCAACCCGACACTTCACCAGAGGATGAGTAGAAGGCCTGAACGAGCTCCGATTCTATCGGTTTTGAGTGAAAAGTTAAGAAAGTTTGAAATACTTAGATTCGGCTTAGATCTAGGTGAGATTAGTGTTTACACACCGTGGAATCCATCAGATCTGCACTGTTCTTGACGAGATGAGGTCACACTTCATTGTTCCAAAGAACTTCATGATGACATCACCTTAGAACGGCCTAAATCAGAGGATTTTACGGTGAAAAGATGATATTTGATGGTGCAAAAGGTGAAGGAGTGCGTGTAGATCTTAGAAGTACAAGATTTGAGGTAGAAACTTACAAGAATCGCGAGGAATCGAGAGAAATAGAGCCAAAAGTGCGCTGGTCGAACGAGAGCTGTCACATCACTGTTCAAGTGATGTGACAAGTGCTATTTATAGGTGAAGAGGAGGGAAGGTGATGGAGTGCCATGGATCGGATGGCAATCCGATGATCGGTGGTCTCCGGCGAATTGTGTTCCGATGTTTCGTTTTGTTCGTTATGCGTTGCGATAGTTCATTTACTCATAACCATACATATATATTTATTATAATTAGTCACGAATGGGTCGCATATAAGTATTCACATTTCCAAATCTGCGTTGTGATAATCAAGTTTTGTTTCGAATATGCGTTGCGTTGCGACGAATCACGGCTATCGAGGAGGGTAGAATAGGTCCTCACCCAACGTCATCGTGAGCGTTAGTGTGTGCGATGTGTCACGGCCCCCGGCCCGGTTTGACCCGGTCCAGAAGCCGCGGGACAGAAATCCCGTGGTATTTATTATTTGAGTTGACAGCGGAAGTTTAGCAGGATCTTTTAAAACTTGAAAATGCCCAATTATTTTATTTCATAAATAGGGACAAACCCCGTAATTTACAATAGAGGAATTTCACGAGGAAATTCCCTGTTTTACAAAACATGTTTATTTATTTAACTGAGCCACCACTTCAAGCTTGTTAGTGCTCCGTAGAACTTTTCCTTGATTCACAGTAGGTCGCCTGAAACATGTTTTAAAAAATATTTTATCAGTGGGAAAATACTGGCGAGTTACTCAAATTCGATAAAACGACACATAGTTATAAATTACAGCATAAGAGCGATTACAATGGCTTCTATCTTATTTTTATCTGGCGCCATGTCACAGCCTTGTGACGATGGTCATACCACTATTGGGTCCTTTCACCCAAGTAGTGATGATTATCACTGTTAGGTTGATGAACCTAACCGTGAGAAATTAGTAATGTGCACAATACCCCACTAGCCAGTGATTCAAGATAACCACGACTTAATCTCTGTAATTATAACTTTTAAAATACTTTGAGGTATTGTAAAACAACTTTGATAAAAAGAGAATGACTCACATTGCAAGTTTAATCGGCCAGAGTTTAGCCTACTGATAAGCCTGTTAACCTAATTCAAATAACAATGCACACGAAAACTAGGTTAGTAACTTTAATCCAACTTTTACGACAACTCACGAGATCAAAACCTTCACGACGAATGACAATGTGCAATACTTAAACATCCATCGAATTTACGACGATTGACAAAGTATAGCCCAAGTTTGGGCAGCACTTAAACATCCATCGGATTGGTTTCAATCGATCGGACATTGAATCGTAGCAGTGATCGAGTTATTACCCTGTTATCGTGGCGGAATTTCGTGATTGTGTGTGTTTTTGGAGTAATCAGACGATATCTCAGTGTACGAATTGAATTTTAACGTCGAACCAACGCCAAAATGCAAGTGCCAAACTCCTCTATTTATACTGAAAAATGGTCTCTGTCGCGTGTCACGAGAGGCTCTCGCGTGGCGCGACGGGTCACTTCTAGGATAGGGTAGCCACGTCTCCAACTAGCCTTGGTGAGTCGACGGTTTAACGAAATTCGATTTAGACAACGAACTGTGATGATAATCGTCAATGGGGAATACCCCCCCTGAGTTTTAGGGGCCCTGATCCTAGTCCCGATTGTTCTGAAAATTTTAGGGGTCATGCAGTATCACTTGGGGGTCCCAATTAGGGTTTCCTATTGGACAAAATAACATAAGAAATAGTAATTTTAATGAGAGTTGTTACACGATGCGATGTGTTATAGCGATAAAACATGCGTAATATGCGAATATACTGCGAAATAGCGATGTAAGCGATATAGTTACATTATGATCCGAATCTCTGGTGCGAGGCGTAACGAGTGTAACGAGTAGTAACAACGCACGAACGTGTGGGTTGTTACAAAAATGGTCCCTGAAGTTTGCTCACTTTTGTAACTTTAATCCAAAACTCAAACATTTTGAATCTGGGTCATGTGGTTTCAATTTTGTTGCTATTTTCATCAAAAATCAAAACATTGTTAGATTTTTCAGTTAATATCCAATTTTTTTTTTGTCTTTTTTCTCTCTTTTAATGAAGGGCAAAACGATCTTTTAATGTTTTGTTATAATAAATAAAAAAAATTGACCATTTTGCCTTTTATTAAAAGGGAGGAAAAAGAAAAAAAACTGGACGTTAACTGAAAAATCTGACTATATTTTGATTTTGGATGAAAATGCAGCAAAATTTAAACCATAGGGACCTAAATTCAAAATGTTTGAGTTTTTGAACTAAAGTGACAAAAATAACCAAATCTCAGCGACCATTTTAGCAGTTTACTCAAAATAAAATATGCTTAAAATAATTATAATAGTAAAATAAAAAAAATTATAAGTTACTGTTCATAGTAGAAACCTACCACAATTAAGTATTTAGATATATAGATTAGACAAATTTCAATAACTGATAAACAAAGTATATTTGGGGTTCAAAGAAAGTGGGGGCTAATATGAACAATATAAACAATTGGGGTCCGTTGGTGAATGCCTTTAATTCCCGTCTTGCGCTTTGGAAGGCGTCTTCGCTTTCCATAGGGGGCGGGTCACCATTATTCGGTCAGTCCTCGAAAGTCTTCCAAACTACTATTTGTCCTTATACAAGCCCTGACTAAGATTATTGATTGTTTGGAAGGCTATATTAAAAGATTTTTATGTTGGGGGGGGGGGGGGGGGGGGTTGCTCTTAAGAGGTTAACAAGATACATTGGGTGACATGGGATAGGGTAAGTCTTCCAAAAAAAGATGGGAGATCTTGATATAAATCGTCTTAAAAGCTCTTTTGTCCAAATGGGTGTGACGATATAAAACAAGAAAAATATAGTTTATGGAAATGTGTTATTGATGCTTTTCATTGGAAAAAATCGGGCTGGGAATTAATTCCTTTCAACAACTATAACACGGGGTTTGGAAAATTATAGGCTCTATAGTGTCTAAAATTAAATTAGCTGGAGTTCCGTTTGCCAAAATGTTTAAAGGGGTGATTGGCACGGGAGATGATATTAAATTTTGGATTGATATTTGGTTTGAGAATGTTACACTTAAAGATCGTTTCCTTTGTTATTCCGGTTAGAAAAAAATAAAACTTCCAGGATTAAAGACAGGATTCGATGGACTGAGTGCTTTGTTGAATGGTCATGGGATCGGATGCGGGAGCCACGGTCAACTCAAGAGATGGAAGAATGGGAAAATCTTTTTGGCATCCTTGGCTCGTCGTGAGGAAGCGGAAAAGAAGACTCATGGAAATGGTTGGGCGATGATTCCGGTTCTTTTTCTGTGGCCTCAGTTAGAGGTCGTTTGTATGAGGACTTGGAAGCTTCTAACAATTATGTGATGAAGTGGCCCAAATGGATTCCGAGTAAATGTAGCATCTTTATGTGGAGAGCGGAAATGAATCATCTCTCAACTTTGGACGCTCTTAAAAGAAGAAACATCCAAGTTGACTCTTCCACATGTATTCTTTGGGGGACGGATGAGGAAACAGTGGTGCACATTTTGATCGGGTGTGGGGTGGCAAATGTGGTTTGGTCTTTTGTATCTTCTGGTGCAAAGTTCCTCCCATTTTTGGTTTCTCTGTTCGAGACCTCATGGAATTTCATAATCACGTTAATCTTAATATTATCAAAAAATCGGCTCTTCAAGGTATTATTATTGTGGCAAACGAATTGAAATTCAGATAAAAGTAGGTTAAAACCGAAGAAATCATTGTAAATATTAGATCTTTTAGTTTCTTATGGTTTAAGCATAGATCGAATTGTGAGGGGATCTCGTGGGCCGATTGGTTCGCGTTTAAGTTGATGTAGTCTTGGTTTGGTGGCGCCTTAGTCTTTTTTTTGGTCTAGGGTGGCTGTGTGTTTTATGAAAGTGTTAAAAAAAAAAAAAACAATGGCGGCCCCAATTAATTTTCGAGTGTGCTACTCATATTTTGTTTCTAGATGCTTAGGCTTTGCGGTATGGGGTTCGTCCCCCTCACGTCCTGCTCCGGCCCCGCCGTCCCCCCCCCCCCCCCCCCCATTTCCCCCAGTCGGCGTCCTGAACGTCGAGTTCCAGATGATGGAGCCCCCCCCCCTCTCTCACACACCTATACATACAACTTATACATATTAGGTTTATCCCCCGTTTCCTCACCTCTATCCTCTTTGCCCCATCCTCACACCCGATTTACGTGACGCTTACGTGACGGATCATCCTTCAAGGGAGGACCATCACCATACCGCATAGCCTTATTAACCTCATTACATATTTTTCAGTTCAAATTGGGTCAAACTTTTTAGCTATAATTAGGCTCGGTGCCTAAAAAAAGAAGACAAATAACAAAATTAGAGAGATTATTACAGATGTCATCGTGGTAGAAGGTTGATAAAAAATAAAAATAAACATCGAGTGTAAGTTTTTTTTTTTTTTTTTTTTTTTTTTGAAACGGCGAAATTCTATATAAAAAAAACCCGGAAGCATTACATGACAAAGTCTCTTGAATTAAAATTACACCTTGGATCACAAACGAGATCACCAAAAGAAACATATAAAAGAATAAAAGATAAATAAAAGGTAAATAAACTAAATTTTGTTGAAAAAGTTAAAACTTAATTGCTTAACATGATTGTTTTCCAGATATGTTGCTTAATTTGTTTTTTTAATTAAAACCTACCAACTTTATTAGTATAAAAGGCCAAAATAATGTATAAAAAGCCCAAAATAAACATTTATTTTCTAAATAACGAAATCTACACAAAAAAATGCAAAAACAAAATCAAGAGGCAAGGTGTTCATACCAATGACCTGTACTCCTGTAGAGAATGTGGATAACGCCACTGTTAAACATATCAGTTTTGGATTTATTCTATACTATTTTTTTTTACTCTACTAATTTATTTTATGGATGTCGCTGTTAAAAAATCTAAAGTGTTTATGGATGTCACTGTTAAAAAATCTAAAGTGTCTCACAGGTTTCAATTGTATAGATGAAAAAATATTTGTGTCGAGTGATTGCATAGCCCGAATGCTAGGTCCGTCCCTGATAAATATCATTAAGTTTACGAAAAGATAACTCAGTACTTGCTTGAGTGGAATTATTGTTATATACATAATTCATGAACTTGTTATCACCAGATATCTTTTTGATTTTTTTGTTTTGCCACTAAACTTTTCTTTGTTGTACGCCTTAACCTTAACCTTTACCCTTCACATATTTACACATACAATTTCATGAACCAATAGTCCAGTATATTGTATTTGTAAACTTCATTATCTTTTATAAAATGTAATACAGATGTTAAATAAAAATTAAAAACAGTTGTATAGGTAAACTTATATTATCTTTATACAATCCATAATCAAAGAGAAGTATTTGATATAATATGAACACCCGAACTATATATTTTACTTTTTATTTTAATCTAGAATTTCAATTCTTTTATCAATTCCTTTTTACGCATATCTTTTTTTAAATCCGTTGGCTTAACTAAATAATTATCTACCGATTCGATAAAAATTCTATTCGAACGAGGCAAATATAGTAAATTTATATTTTATCGTTACAAACCGAACATACACCAACCAAACAACATTGGTACCGATAGTTTATTCGGTTTTATCGTTTTCTCGACGTGGTGATATAAAATTTGTTGAACACAAAACTGTATTCGCAATAAAGTATTCTTTGGCATTGTAAGTTATATCAAGTGTCCATACCATACCGGTACCATAACGAACCGTACCAATACTATCTGAAAATTGTTACGATACAAAATGGTAATCGAGAGATAATGAGCTAAAGAATTGTAGAAGAAGAAGAATCACAGAAGAGAAGGAGATTAACTCTCAAATCAATAGCTACCTTCTCATTACACTATCTATTCCTTAAGTACAGATAGACTACTACAATGTACAAATGTAACCCTTATACTTTGTTGCTATTACAAATACCCCCCTCTACTATTATTTGATGCCTAACATTACTCCCCCCATAAAAGATTCTTGACCTCAAGAATCAAGCTGCTGGAAAAAAAAAAATTAAAAAGACGGTAAAAAAAAAATTTAAGAACAAAGTTGCAGCACACATTCGCAGCTCCTCCAAAGTTGCAGATCCACCATACATGCATATCACTTTAATCAGAAACTTGATAACAATGCCCCATAGGTGAACTTCCACTAACAATGCCAATAACCATTTTATTATCCAGTACACGAACTATACGAACTATCCTCAACTGATGCAGTTAGTTTTTGTTTTCCTTGAATGCTCTGCGAAATCACTAAATTTGAGTTCTTTGATATTTCATCTCGAACACCTACTTGCCCACCAGGCTCCCATTCAAAAGTATCAATAACTATCCCATGAAGAATTTGACGTACTACATCTGCAAACTCCCATAACTTGAATTTCCATCTATGCCAAATAGACTCCCTTTCCTCCCTTTTTAATGCCTTATCCACATCAGTAAAATTTGCATAAAAGACGGTTCGATTCACATCCACCTTATTGTTTTGCACCTCAAAACATGGTGACATTCCTTGGTTATCTAATCTGTTAGAATTCTGATGCAAATGTGATAACAATGTTTTAGTAGAACCCATATCAATACTCGAACCGTTCCCACTAAAAAGTTCAGAAATATTAACCATTTTCCCCATTTTAGATGGAAAATCCGATTCATTTTTAGATTCTTTTGGAATTTCAAAAATTTCAACATTAACGAGTTCTTGAATCACATCCTGGATTTCTATAACATCAGCCACAACTGTGACAACTCGAATTTCCGGCATTCTCTATTCGCATTAATGCACGTTGACTTTGACTGTTTAGTAGTTGACCTGTTTGACTTCGTAACTGTACACTTTGTGATATGATAAAATGTAGTGTACTTGCATGGTTATGTGTAATATGATAGCTTGCTTACTGTTTGAAAAACTTAGACTTTTAAACCATAAAACAACTCGACGAAACAAGTGAGATTCGCCAAGATTGACCTCGACGAAACAGGTCAGTTTCGTCAACAATCTTCTCGACGAAACAGGCTGTTTCGCCGAGCCCAGTTTCACCGAAGCCCAGTTCGGGCCCAACATGCTATTTCGAGTTTAAAACGTGAAATATCATCAGTTTTACATCTGCTATCAAATTAGAAACCCTAGAGAGCCCCTTTCCCTCCTGTGCGACGGCAGTTGGAGGTTCCCGAAGATATCTTAGCGATCGATTCGTATTTCTCTTATTCCGGACGTGATTGACTTACTTTGAGCACATACTTAGCATACCGAGCAAACTCAGGTGAGTTGTAATAACCGAAAATTTAAAATCATAATAAACTAATAATATTAAAAGACCTAATTATTTTATTAAATTAAACCATAGGAAACCCTAATTGAGACACCCAAGTGATTCTGCACAAACCCTAGAAATTTCAGAATTTTCAGAATCAGGATTAGGGCCCCTAAAACTCAGGGGGGGTATTCCCTGTTTGATAATTATCCTTATAACTTGCTGCCGAAGTTGCATTTATTAAAATTGTCGACTCACCAGACCTAGTTCCACACGTGGCCACCCTATACACGAATTTTGTGAACCTTACGGACCGTAAGGTTATCAAGCTTACGGTCCGTAAGCTAACTCAAATTCGTGTATAAATAGCAGAGGTTGGCACTTGAATCTGGGCACTTGAACGACGAAGAAACTCCAAAATTTCGTCGAGTTATTGTCTGATTACTCTCCTAACACACACTAAACACAAATTAAGAGTAGCGGGGTGCTGCAGAACAGGGTAATAACTCGATCGCTATTACGATTCATTATCCGATTGATCAATATATCCAATTGATGTTTAAGTGCTGCCCACATTAGGGTTATACTTTGTCGTTCGTCATTAATTTGACGGATCATCGTTAATTCGATGGATAAAGTATTGTACTTTGTCGTTCGTCATTAATTTGACGGATCATCGTTAATTCGATGGATGAAGTATCGCACTTTGTCATTCGTTGTGAGAAATTGATATCGTGAGTTATCGTAAAGGCTGTATTAAGTTACTAACCTAGTTTGTGTGCATGTTATTTAAATTAGGTTAAAAGACTAATCTATAGTCTAAACTCTGCCCGTATAATCGGAAATATTATCACAAGGTAGCATCAAATTGGAATTATTAAGGTACGGATCCTACCCCACTTCTTATTGCTTCATATTCAAATTGTTATAAAACCCATTAAATTCATACACTCTTCACGTCTTTGATTTTCGATTCATTTGACAGTCCGTTCGAATTCTGTTCTAATCCTTTGATTTAAGCTTTTATGTCATGCGATAGTATTATGTTAGTTGTACTCATTATCGCATGTTCCAATATAAGTTCTGTTTTGTTATGAAAATAAGTTCTGTTCTGTTATGAAAATAAGTTTCATAAGTTATGTGAATAAGACCATTTGTACTCTGATACCCTGAGTATCGCTTCTCGTGGAGTGTCCCACGAGCATGTTGTTGCGGCATCAACAGCATGTGCTCCATCTGTGACGGAGAGATTAGTTCACGGCGTCCCTAGGTACAAGTGTGGTACAAAGCTACTAGGAGGCGTATGGATCGATCCTAGAATTTAAGTTAATGAGATGGATAACAGGTATGCCAACTGGCCATCTCGTGTGATAAGTATGCAGGAGTAGCTACCTGTGTATTGTCACGTTTTCAGTTTGCTCATGGGTACATCCGTAAAATATGATTATGAAATTATGTTCTTGCATTGTATAAGTTTTGCATAAAACGTTATTTATTCTTTGAGCCTATAATTCCGTACTGAGCATTTGGCTCATTCCGTATAAATTTTGTATTTACAGGTCAGCAGGTTATCTTGGGCGGGGGAAAGAGAGAAGAATAAAGCTTAGGAATAAATCTGAAGATGTTAGTTAATAAAATTGATTGTGTCTGCTTGTATACAAATCTTAAGTTTCGTTGTTAAATGGTTGTATCCTTGTCAAATAAATAAATGGAATTATGACTTTTGTTTATGATATCACTGTTATTGTGACACGTCAGCCCTTCCGGGTTGGGGTGTTACAGCTATGGTATCAGAGCAAAGGCTCTTTCCTGTAGAAAACTTGAAGATAGTAATAAAAACCTGTGAGGAATGGGTAGATATCTATGATAGGATTCAACTTGGTCTCTTATTTGGTTTAATTCCTGTATTTATTCGTATAGATATGCCTCCTCGTCGTCCGCTACGTAGGAATACTCGTACTAACCATGTACGTAACAACACTTCTTCGAATGAGACTCCAGTTGATCCAAGCGTAATTAATGCTATCAACCAGGCTGTTGCCGGGTTGCTTCCAAACCTGGTTGCTCAAACAGCTGAGGCCGTTATTCAACAAACTCGTCATCCAGAAGGCACTAACACTAATCCAATCTCTGGTGGTGAAACTCGTGAAAATACCACGAACAATACTAATTATAGTATAGACATATGGATTAGTAAATTCCAAAAACAAAAGCCGAAATCCTTTAGTCACGCTAATAATCCAGTCGAAGCAAGAAACTGGATAGCTCATGTTGAAAAGATCTTCGGAGTTCTTGGAGTTCCGGAACAATACAAAGTTAGATTGGCTACCTACAAACTTGAAGATGACGCACAAACTTGGTGGGAAGGATATAAGCAAGTCAAAGGAGGGGATGATTTTGACGCTAATCTTTCATGGGTCGACTTTCGTAATATCTTTTACGACAAGTATTTTTCGACCGCTGATAAAGAAGCTTATATCAGGGAGTATGCTGTGATTCGACAGGGGAGTGATGAACCAGCCTCTGAGTTCATTACTAGATTTGCAAGGTTGGCTAGTATTGTAGGAAACATTGCAGGATCGGCAGAAGCCCAGGCAGAAAAATGCAAGTGGGCAGTCAATGATCGAATCCGGAAATCGATCATGTACATGAAATTTAAGGACATCACCGAAGTTGCCGATGCAATCAAAACTTTTGAATTCGAAAGGAAAGAATTCTTATCTCGAACTGGGGATAATAAGAAGAGAAATAGGGAAGGACAATTTAAGCAGGAAATCGGCCAATCATCCACTACGCCACAGCACCAAGATCGCAAAGTGCAAGGAAATCAAAACTCTGGAAATCAGGCACGTCCATGGCAGCCTAGACCACAAAACCAGAGGTCTGCTCAAAACCAGATTCAGTTGTATGCAGAACCTATTAAAGCTCAACCACTGAATCAATATGTAAACCCAAATCAAATTACATATCCTCCATGTAATATTTGTGGTAAGAGACATCAGGGCGTATGTCACCGAAGTACAGGAGCATGCTTTAGATGTGGCCAAACTGGACACATGATCAAGGAATGTCCTAAGAAAGATACTAGGAAGAATAACCAACCCAATGTTGGAGGAAGAGTTTTCGCACTTTCTGCTACTGATGCTGCTAGTGTCCCAGGTACTGTGTCGGGAACCCTTCAGCTTGGTAAACATAGTATCTATGTGTTATTCGACACAGGAGCGACTCATTCTTTAGTATCCCATTCGTTTACTAAGTACCTTCCGATAAGACCAACTCTCTTAAATCATACCTTAACCATTTCCACTCCTTTGAAAAATTCATCAGCAATCACTTACGTATATAAGGATTGTCCGATCCGTATTGAATCTATTGTGTGTAAGGCAGACTTATTTCCAATACATATGTATGACTTTGATGTTATTCTAGGAATAGATTGGTTGTCTAGACATCGTGTAACTATAGATTGTCATTCTCGCCGTGTTATTTTCGGTGATCTTCATCATCCTGATATTATATATCAGGGAACTCAAGCTCATAAATCCCTTAAAATTATCTCTGCGCTTAAGGCTCGAAAATTCATATCAAGCGGTTGTGCTGGATTCCTAGCATCGATTAGGGATACTTCTGCTAGTGTTAAGAGTATCGATAGCCATTCCGTTGTTCGTGAATATCCTGATGTATTTCCGGATGAACTACCAGGATTACCACCCGACCGTCAGGTAGAATTCACCATCGACTTGATCCCTGGTGCCGAACCTATTTCTAAAGCTCCATACCGTATGGCTCCAATGGAACTGAAGGAGTTGAAGGAACAATTGCAAGAATTGTTAGATCTAGGATTCATAAGACCCAGTGTTTCACCTTGGGGTGCTCCGGTCTTATTTGTGAAGAAGAAAGACGGTAGTATGCGTTTATGTATTGACTACCGAGAACTGAACAAGATTACTATTCGTAATCAGTATCCTCTGCCTCGCATTGATGATCTCTTTGATCAACTTCAGGGGGCTCAGTTCTTCTCAAAAATTGACCTGAGGTCTGGGTATCATCAGCTAAAGATCAAGAATGATGATGTTCCCAAGACCGCCTTTCGTACTCGATATGGTCATTACGAATTTTTGGTTATGCCCTTTGGGCTAACTAATGCACCCGCAGTCTTTATGGATTTGATGAATCGCGTATTTCACAAATTCTTAGACAAATTCGTTATTGTCTTTATCGATGACATTTTAGTGTATTCTAAGAGTCACGAAGAGCATGAAGCACATCTACATGCAGTACTTGGAACCTTGCGACATGAGAAGTTGTACGCGAAGTTTTCCAAATGTGACTTTTGGCTTAGCCAAGTGGCATTTCTAGGTCATATCATATCAGCAGAGGGAATTATGGTAGACCCAACAAAGATTGAAGCTATTACAAAATGGCCAAGACCCACTTCTGTTACTGAAATACGAAGTTTCTTGGGTCTTGCTGGCTATTACCGAAGATTCGTTGAAAGATTCTCGGTAATCGCTTTACCACTCACAAAACTCCTAAGGAAAGGGGTGAAGTACTCATGGAATGAGGAACAAGAGAAAAGCTTTGAAGAATTGAAGAAACGACTCGTATCCTCTCCGATACTCGCTCTACCTTCTGGATCAGGAGGTTACCAAGTCTATAGTGATGCCTCAAAGAAAGGATTAGGTTGTGTGCTAATGCAACATGGGAAGGTTATCGCTTATGCCTCTCGTCAGTTGAAGCCTTATGAAGTCAACTACCCTACACATGATTTAGAACTAGCCGCAGTCGTTTTTGCACTTAAGATTTGGCGACACTATCTGTATGGTGAAAGTTGTGACATCTTTACTGACCACAAGAGCCTCAAGTACATATTTACGCAGAAGGAGCTAAATATGAGGCAAAGAAGGTGGTTAGAACTTTTAAAAGATTACGACGTAAATATTCAATACCATCCAGGTAAAGCCAATGTTGTAGCTGACGCATTGAGCCGAAAGAATTCCGGGACTATATCTTGCTTACAAATTCAGCCTCGTATTAGGAGGGATCTCGAAAGGATGAACATTTGGCTTCAGGTTAGCAAAGCTGATGGATATCTAGCTAAAATGCAGATTGAACCCAACCTCATATCATGGATTAAAGATGCACAAAAGCAAGATGGAGAACTTTGGGCAATTGTGCAAAATCTTGAGGTGGGTAAGCAATCTGAATTTAGTATAGACCATCATGGGGTGATTTGGTGCGGTAAAAGACTTTGTGTACCCGATGACTCCAGCCTTCGTGAGTCATTGTTAGCCGAAGCTCACAGCTCACCATTTTCAATTCACCCAGGATCTACCAAGATGTATCGAGATTTAAGACAGAACTTCTGGTGGAATGGCATGAAAGAAGACGTTGCTCGATATGTAAGTAAATGCCTCACTTGCCAACAAGTGAAAATTGAACACAAACGAGCAAGCGGTCTGTTGCAGCCATTGGATATTCCCATATGGAAGTGGGATGAGATCACAATGGATTTTGTTACCGGTTTGCCTAAGACTTTCAAGAAAAATGATGTTGTATGGGTTGTTGTCGATAGATTGTCGAAGTCAGCCCATTTTCTACCGATTCAGCAAGGATTTTCGGTTAATAAGTTATCCGAAATATTTCTTCAAGAAATTATTCGACTCCATGGCACACCATCTTCCATTGTTTCCGATAGAGACCCACGTTTCACCTCACGATTTTGGAAAGGTTTTCAGGCAGCTTGGGGTACACGCCTGAAGTTTAGTACGGCATTCCATCCACAAACAGATGGGCAGTCAGAACGTACGATCCAGACCTTGGAAGATATGCTCCGAGCATGTGCACTTGAATGGTCTGGAAACTGGGATGAATATCTATGCCTTGTTGAGTTTGCTTACAACAATAGTTGGCAAGCAAGTATTGACATGGCACCTTTTGAGCTTTTGTACGGTCGGAAATGTCGAGCACCGATATGCTGGGATGAAGTTGGAGAAAAGATTATTGAAGGGCCAGAACTAGTTCAGATTACAAATGAAAAAGTCACTCTGGCACGAGAAAAACTGAAAGAAGCTCAGAGCAGACAAAAGAGCTATGCAGATCAAGATAGACGACCACTCGAATTTAAAATTGGCGATCACGTTTTCTTAAAGGTATCACCTTGGCGTGGCATTCGTAGATTTGGAATTAAAGGGAAGCTTAGTCCCCGTTTCATCGGTCCGTTTGAAATCCTTGAAAGAGTTGGAGAAGTGTCATATCGATTAGCTTTACCTCCTCAGCTCTCTCACGTTCATAACATTTTTCATATCTCATCGTTAAGAGGATATAATTATCATCCACTCCATGTCATTAGTTATCCGTTACTTACAATTCACGAAGATTTGTCCTACGAAGAGGAACCAGAAGCCATCTTAGATCGACAAGAAAGAGTTTTGCGTAGGAAAGTAATTCCGTTTGTTAAAATTCTCTGGAAAAATCACTCTGAACGCGAAGCAACATGGGAATCTGAAGAATCAATTCGTTCTCTATACCCCAATCTATTCTAGCAATAGAAGTTTAGTCGAGTAACGGTAAATCTTGCTCTTTGATTTATGTTCATTTGTTTCTGGTTGTGGTCATTCATGCTTTGCCTTATGTGATTATATATCTTAGTTATGACTAAGCATATTTAAGTAGGAGATTCTTGTTATATAAGTTAGTAACTCTGCTATAAAAGTTTCGTTTCCGTTATTTATGCGATATGTTATATTCTTATGTACAAAATTTCGAGGACGAAATTTCTTTTAAGGGGGTAATAGTTGTAATAACCGAAAATTTAAAATCATAATAAACTAATAATATTAAAAGACCTAATTATTTTATTAAATTAAACCATAGGAAACCCTAATTGAGACACCCAAGTGATTCTGCACAAACCCTAGAAATTTCAGAATTTTCAGAATCAGGATTAGGGCCCCTAAAACTCAGGGGGGGTATTCCCTGTTTGATAATTATCCTTATAACTTGCTGCCGAAGTTGCATTTATTAAAATTGTCGACTCACCAGACCTAGTTCCACACGTGGCCACCCTATACACGAATTTTGTGAACCTTACGGACCGTAAGGTTATCAAGCTTACGGTCCGTAAGCTAACTCAAATTCGTGTATAAATAGCAGAGGTTGGCACTTGAATCTGGGCACTTGAACGACGAAGAAACTCCAAAATTTCGTCGAGTTATTGTCTGATTACTCTCCTAACACACACTAAACACAAATTAAGAGTAGCGGGGTGCTGCAGAACAGGGTAATAACTCGATCGCTATTACGATTCATTATCCGATTGATCAATATATCCAATTGATGTTTAAGTGCTGCCCACATTAGGGTTATACTTTGTCGTTCGTCATTAATTTGACGGATCATCGTTAATTCGATGGATAAAGTATTGTACTTTGTCGTTCGTCATTAATTTGACGGATCATCGTTAATTCGATGGATGAAGTATCGCACTTTGTCATTCGTTGTGAGAAATTGATATCGTGAGTTATCGTAAAGGCTGTATTAAGTTACTAACCTAGTTTGTGTGCATGTTATTTAAATTAGGTTAAAAGACTAATCTATAGTCTAAACTCTGCCCGTATAATCGGAAATATTATCACAAGGTAGCAT
The DNA here is from genome assembly GCA_030545235.1 of Helianthus tuberosus. Lineage (NCBI taxonomy): Eukaryota > Viridiplantae > Streptophyta > Magnoliopsida > Asterales > Asteraceae > Helianthus > Helianthus tuberosus. The sequence goes on from CM060436.1 coordinate 32,720,374, forward strand.
CAAATTGGAATTATTAAGGTACGGATCCTACCCCACTTCTTATTGCTTCATATTCAAATTGTTATAAAACCCATTAAATTCATACACTCTTCACGTCTTTGATTTTCGATTCATTTGACAGTCCGTTCGAATTCTGTTCTAATCCTTTGATTTAAGCTTTTATGTCATGCGATAGTATTATGTTAGTTGTACTCATTATCGCATGTTCCAATATAAGTTCTGTTTTGTTATGAAAATAAGTTCTGTTCTGTTATGAAAATAAGTTTCATAAGTTATGTGAATAAGACCATTTGTACTCTGATACCCTGAGTATCGCTTCTCGTGGAGTGTCCCACGAGCATGTTGTTGCGGCATCAACAGCATGTGCTCCATCTGTGACGGAGAGATTAGTTCACGGCGTCCCTAGGTACAAGTGTGGTACAAAGCTACTAGGAGGCGTATGGATCGATCCTAGAATTTAAGTTAATGAGATGGATAACAGGTATGCCAACTGGCCATCTCGTGTGATAAGTATGCAGGAGTAGCTACCTGTGTATTGTCACGTTTTCAGTTTGCTCATGGGTACATCCGTAAAATATGATTATGAAATTATGTTCTTGCATTGTATAAGTTTTGCATAAAACGTTATTTATTCTTTGAGCCTATAATTCCGTACTGAGCATTTGGCTCATTCCGTATAAATTTTGTATTTACAGGTCAGCAGGTTATCTTGGGCGGGGGAAAGAGAGAAGAATAAAGCTTAGGAATAAATCTGAAGATGTTAGTTAATAAAATTGATTGTGTCTGCTTGTATACAAATCTTAAGTTTCGTTGTTAAATGGTTGTATCCTTGTCAAATAAATAAATGGAATTATGACTTTTGTTTATGATATCACTGTTATTGTGACACGTCAGCCCTTCCGGGTTGGGGTGTTACATGAGTTCACACTCTTACCAAGGCATGGGATTCCCGGTGGGTTGGGAATGGGTTAAGAAACTATAATGGAACCTACATATCCTCCTTGGGTAGGATATGTACCGCCATCCTCCATGGGTAGGATGCCAATATTAATACTGCGTATTCTCCTTGGGTAGAATACGTACGTTCGTCCTCCTTGGGTAGGACAACAACCTTAACGTACGTAAAACCTACGTACACTCATACTCGCTACGGTCCTTGGATTAAGAAGGGCGCATACAAACACGACTAGTCTAACACATGGGGAAGCCCCCACTAATCTTCGCACAGATGCCTGAAAAGGGCCGCGATACGGCCACTAATCTTCGCACAGATGCCTGAAAAGGCCGCGATACGGCCACTAATCTTCGCACAGATGTCTGGAGGACCGCGATGGGAATTAATAAGAAACATGGTTCACAAAACGAACAACTGATTTATGAAACGAATTCTATAACGGAATAACTAACTGTGAACTCGCTCAACTAGTTGTTGACTCTCTGTTACATGCCTTGCAGGACCTTAGGTACTTTTGGAGCTTGCACAGGAAGGAGCAGGTCGTTGTGGGATACGGATTGTAGACGATATTTGAACTTATAACTTATGTTGGGTTTTACATTAAATGCTTCCGCTACACACTTGTTTATATTTGGTTTGTAAACACCTATCGTATTGATGAATGACTTTTGATACATACTTATGTTCAATATGATTGGTGGCTTGATCCTGGTCATGTCACGCCTCCAAGCGGTGGTACTCCGCGTGTGGATTTTGGGGGTGTGACAGATTGGTATCAGAGCCATTGGTTATAGAGAACTCGGTTTTAATAAAGGGAAAACGATTTTGTTAAAACCAGACTATAACCAGAACAGTGCTCTCAACGATCCACAACGACGCTTCGCTCCACGTGCAAGGCTCAACACCATAGGTATTACTATTCATGTTACTTTACCTACATGCTAGAACTACATAGAACTTTGCTCGCGGTATGCTTAGATTACAGAACCTACTATATGTTGTTGCTTGAGAATACTTGTGTGCTCACTCTCTTCGCACTATTCGCGAACCTCTCACCCACATGTTCTCCTTGATGTCAAGATCATGTGTGGACGCGTTAACCTAACTCAAGCCCAGTTGGCGGCTTCGATCACTGAACAAGTCACTGCAGCACTCGCAGCTGCCCAGGCAGGAGGTGTAACCTGCCATCGCCACTTACTCTAGGATTTTTAGATCCTACTCTCGTAACTCAACACTTGTGCTTAATTTTGGTTACTCTTACGCACACGACAAGTCAACACGCTCAGCCACCTGTGTGCACATACAAGACTTTTATGGACTGTCGTCCTACTACTTTCAGCGACACTAAAGGAGCTGTTGGACTCCTCCATTAGTTCGAGGAACTCGAATTGGTCTTCGAGTGTGTGAATGACCCGAGGCTCGTAAGGTGAAATATGCCACTGATACTCTCGAAGGCACTGCGTTAACTTGGTGGAACGCGCAAGTTCAGATGCTGGGGCTGGCGGCTGCTAATGCCACCCCTTGGGACGAATTCAAGAAACTAATCAAACTAGAATACTGTAACTATGATAACATCCACAAACTGGAAGTGGAGTTCTTTAACCTGAAGATGACGGGGTCAGAAATAGAGGTGTATACGAAGCGATCTAACGAACTGGCAACTTTGTGCCCTACTATGGTGGAACCTCCCATCAAGCGCACCGAGAGCGGTACCTCAAAGGTTTAGTACCAGAAATTCAAAGTCATGTGATGACTGCTAATCTTGCTACTATTCAAGATGTTACTCATCTTGCTCATCGTCTCACAGACCAGGCAGTGGAACAGAACAAGCTGCCTCAACGTATCAGCGCTACTACTTCAACTACTTCTGCTACCCTCAGTGACAACGAATGAAAGTGGGATGGAACCTCTAGCAAGGGTTCGACTACGATTCCGTCCCAGGCACAGCAGCGAAAGATCAATGACAACCAAAGTCCTGGTCAGCAACCTTTCAGCAGTCAATGGCAGGGTGGATACAGGGGAAACCACCCTAAGTGCAAACGATGTAACTTGCACCACAGCGGGCAGTGCAACCGAAATCATTGTCAATGATGCGACAAGCTTGGTCATGGAGACAAAGATGGTAGAAACTCACGTCCTGCAAGCCAGAACCAATAACAACAGATACAAGATCTATAGAATCAGCAACAACGGCAGGGTAACAAGGGATGTTATCAGTGTGGGGCTGAAGGTCACTTCAAGAGACACTGCCCACGATTGAATCAGAACCAGAATCAGAACCACAACCAAGGAAACGGGAACTAGGGAAGACAACAACGTGGGGTAATAACGACGACAATGGTGCTAGGGGACGAGCATTCGTGATTGGTCAGGCTGATGCAAGGAACGATCCTAATGTGATTATGGGTTAGTTTCTTCTCGACGACTTTTATGTTACTATACTATTTGATTCGGGTGCGGATACCAGTTATATGTCTCTGAAAGTTAGTCAAATGCTTAAACGCGCACCAACACTTTTGAACACCAAACATGTCGTAGAGTTAGCTAACGGAAAAAGTTTAGAAGCCACACGTAGTTCAGGGTTGTAACCTTATCCTCGCTGGTCAGACTTTCTCTATCGACCTCATTCCTATAACTCTGGGTAGCTTTGACGTCGTCATTGGTATGGATTGGTTATCTCAACAGCAAGCAGAGATCTTATGTAAAGAAAAGGTTATTCGTATTCCTCGTTCGGGCAAGGAACCTCTCGAAGTTCAAGGCGACAAGAGTGGTGTCGTGAGTGGCATCATACCCTTCTTGAAGGCCCAGAAGTGTTTACGAAAGGGCGGCCACACAGCTGTTTTAGCACTCGTTACTGATACATCGAAGAAAGAGAAAAAGATTGGGGATATTCCAGTGGTCGAATTTCAGATCGAGCTCGCTCCAGGAGCAGCACCCATAGCTCGAGCACCTTATCGCTTAGCTCCAACGGAACTGGAAGAACTGTCTAAGCAACTACAAGAACTCTTGGAAAAGGGTTTTATACGTCCTAGCTCTTCGCCTTGGGGAGCTCCAGTACTATTTGTAAAGAAGAAGGACGGTACCTTCCGCATGTGTATAGACTACCGCGAACTGAACAAGGTGACGATCAGGAATCGTTATCCTCTTCCGCGTATAGATGATTTATTCGACCAGCTGCAAGGGTCGAGCTACTACTCCAAGATAGACTTAAGGTCGGGATACCATCAGCTGAGAGTCCGGGATGAGGACGTCTCCAAAACAGCATTTAGAACTCGCTACGGCCATTACGAGTTTTTGGTCCTGCCATTCGGGCTAACGGACGCGCCTGCGGTTTTCATGGAATCTTATGAACAGGGTGTGCAAACCTTATCTTGACAAGTTCGTTATTGTTTTTATTGACGACATCCTGATCTATTCGAAGAGTCAGGAGGAACACGAGCAGCACTTACGACTTATTTTGGAACTCCTTCGAACGGAACAACTGTACGCCAAATTTTCGAAATGCGACTTCTGGCTTCGTGAAGTCCACTTTCTAGGCCATGTGGTAAACAAGGATGGGATTCATGTCGATCCATCCAAGGTAGATACGATCAAGAACTGGCCTGCACCTCGCACACCGACAGAAATATGCCAATTCTTGGGTTTGGCAGGTTATTACAGACGATTCATCAAAGACTTCTCGAAGATTGCTCAGCCGCTTACACTACTGACACAGAAAGGTGTTGCTTACCGTTGGGGTAATACACAGGAAACAGCGTTTCAGCACTTAAAGGATAGACTTTGTAGCGCACCTATCCTCTCATTGCCTGAAGGCACGGACGATTTTGTAGTCTACTGCGACGCATCCATCCAAGGTCTTGGATGTGTATTGATGCAACGGGATAAGTTATTGCTTATGCTTCGCGCCAACTTAAGATTCACGAACGGAATTACACCACACACGATTTAGGGCTGGGAGCTGTTGTTTTTGAGCTCAAGATATGGCGACATTACCTATATGGCACTAAGTGCACCATCTACACCGATCACAGGAGTCTTGAGCATATATTCAAGCAAAAAGAATTGAACATGCGACAACGTAGATGGGTTGAACTACTGAACGATTACGAATGTGCCATAAAGTACCATCCGGGCAAAGCCAATGTGGTGGCCGACGCCCTCAATCGAAAGGATACTACACCTAGGCGTGTACGAGCGTTGCAACTCACCATTCAGTCTAGTCTTCCTTCACAAATACGAGATGCTCAGGTAGAAGCATTGAAACCAGAAAACGTTAGGGCTGAAGCCCTACGCGACTCAAGGCAAAGATTAGAACAAAAGGCAGACGGAGCCTACTATGTAACAGGACGCATCTGGGTCCCACTCTATGGCAACTTACGCGAGCTTGTAATGGATGAAGCTCATAAGTCTTGCTACTCGGTACATCCAGGTTCGGATAAAATGTACCACGATATCAAAACTACATACTGGTGGCCTAGCATGAAGGCCCACATAGCAACATACGTTAGCAAGTGCCTGACTTGTGCAAGAGTCAAAGCCGAATACCAGAAACCATCAGGTCCACTTCAACAACCTGAGATACTACAATGGAAATGGGAACAAATTTCCATGGATTTTGTTACAGGCTTACCTAGATCTCAGCACGGAAATGATACTATTTGGGTGATCGTGGATCGACTCACAAAGTCTGCTCACTTCCTGGCTATTAAGGAAACAGACAAGTTCTCTACCCTAGCAGACATCTACTTAAAAGAAATGGTTTCAAGGCACGGGGTGCCAACCTCTATCATCTCTGATCGTGATGCACGTTTTACTTCAGAACTGTGGCAAGCAATGCACAAATCTTTTGGCTCTCGATTAGACATGAGCACAGCTTATCATCCTCAGACGGATGGGCAGTCTGAGCGTACTATTCAAACTCTAGAAGACATGCTTCGGGCGTGCGTAATTGACTTTGGCAATGGTTGGGAAAAACATCTGCCACTTGTGGAATTTTCTTACAACAACAGCTACCACACCAGCATTAAAGCTGCACCATTCGAGGCACTGTACGGGCGTAAGTGCCAGTCACCTCTCTGTTGGGCAGAGGTGGGAGAAAGTCAAATCACAGGTCCAGAAATGGTAGTCGATACTACAGAAAAGATTGCACAAATACGACAACGCATGGCGGCAGCACGCGACCGTCAGAAAGCATACGCTGATTTAGACAGGAAACTACTCGAATTCCAGGTTGGGGATCGAGCGCTACTTAAAGTTTCACCCTGGAAGGGTGTGGTTCGTTTTGGCAAACACGGTAAACTAAATCCACGATATGTTGGACCTTTCGAGGTTATTGAGAAAATAGGCAAAGTGGCCTACAGATTGAACTTACCACCTGAACTCAGTGCAGTTCACAATGTCTTTCACGTGTCGAATCTGAAGAATGTGTACGTCAGATGAGACCCACATAGTTCCCTTAAAGGAACTCACTATCGACGAGCGGTTGCACTTCGTCGAGGAACCTGTTGAAATCACGGACCGGGATGTTAAGGTCCTCAAGAACACGAGAATCCCTCTTGTACGAGTTCGTTGGAACTCCCGTCGTGGCCCAGAGTATACCTGGGAACGAGAAGATCAAATGGAACTCAAATATCCCCAGTTATTCGGAACCAATGCAACTACTACTGAGGCTGAAGCTACTACTGCAGAATTTCGGAACGAAATTCCAAATCAACGGGGGGATAATGTGACACCCCAGGAAAACTAGTAATCTTCGCATACATGCTCGGGGAGCCGCGATACGAAACAGGTAAACAACGTCACACCATTAGCTTCCTCAGTAACCGCATGCTAAATTTCGGGACGAAATTTCTTTCAAGTTGGGGATAATGTGACAACTCGAATTTCCGGCATTCTCTATTCGCATTAATGCACGTTGACTTTGACTGTTTAGTAGTTGACCTGTTTGACTTCGTAACTGTACACTTTGTGATATGATAAAATGTAGTGTACTTGCATGGTTATGTGTAATATGATAGCTTGCTTACTGTTTGAAAAACTTAGACTTTTAAACCATAAAACAACTCGACGAAACAAGTGAGATTCGCCAAGATTGACCTCGACGAAACAGGTCAGTTTCATCAACAATCTTCTCGACGAAACAGGCTGTTTCGCCGAGCCCAGTTTCACCGAAGCCCAGTTCGGGCCCAACATGCTATTTCGAGTTTAAAACGTGAAATATCATCAGTTTTACATCTGCTATCAAATTAGAAACCCTAGAGAGCCCCTTTCCCTCCTGTGCGACGGCAGTTGGAGGTTCCCGAAGATATCTTAGCGATCGATTCGTATTTCTCTTATTCCGGACGTGATTGACTTACTTTGAGCACATACTTAGCATACCGAGCAAACTCAGGTGAGTTCACACTCTTACCAAGGCATGGGATTCCCGGTGGGTTGGGAATGGGTTAAGAAACTATAATGGAACCTACATATCCTCCTTGGGTAGGATATGTACCGCCATCCTCCATGGGTAGGATGCCAATATTAATACTGCGTATTCTCCTTGGGTAGAATACGTACGTTCGTCCTCCTTGGGTAGGACAACAACCTTAACGTACGTAAAACCTACGTACACTCATACTCGCTACGGTCCTTGGATTAAGAAGGGCGCGTACAAACACGACTAGTCTAACACATGGGGAAGCCCCCACTAATCTTCGCACAGATGCCTGAAAAGGGCCGCGATACGGCCACTAATATTCGCACAGATGCCTGAAAAGGCCGCGATACGGCCACTAATCTTCGCACAGATGTCTGGAGGACCGCGATGGGAATTAATAAGAAACATGGTTCACAAAACGAACAACTGATTTATGAAACGAATTCTATAACGGAATAACTAACTGTGAACTCGCTCAACTAGTTGTTGACTCTCTGTTACATGCCTTGCAGGACCTTAGGTACTTTTGGAGCTTGCACAGGAAGGAGCAGGTCGTTGTGGGATACGGATTGTAGACGATATTTGAACTTATAACTTATGTTGGGTTTTACATTAAATGCTTCCGCTACACACTTGTTTATATTTGGTTTGTAAACACCTATCGTATTGATGAATGACTTTTGATACATACTTATGTTCAATATGATTGGTGGCTTGATCCTGGTCATGTCACGCCTCCAAGCGGTGGTACTCCGCGTGTGGATTTTGGGGGTGTGACAACAACCGATTCTTGAATCTCAACACTATCGTTTACTTCAGTCACACCCTCCATGTCTTGATTTAAAAAATCATCTTCAATTGATTATTGAGTACTCAAAACTTGATTTAAAGAATCAATTTCATTTTCAATCATGACATTTTGATCAATGGTTTCTTGAACCCTAACCCCATTTTCAGATTCAACAACAGTTTGAATCTCAATTTCACTAAACTTTTCATCACGATTTGCACTAAAAGATCGACCTTCTACCTTTTTTTAATTCTTTATTGCGAAAGCAAATGTTAAGGAAATCATCTTGTACCTTTGCCTTTTTATAAGCTTCTTCAAGTGTTTTAGGTCTCAAGAATTGAACCCAACACCTAATTTCAGATTTGAGACCCCTCATAAATAATTCTGTAGCATAATCCTCACTAAGAATTACTTTCGTAAGAAGGAAATCAATTGAGTTACAATAATCTTCAAATGAACCTGTTTGCTGGAAGTTCTTGATCTCTTCCATGGATGATGAAGTATTTAGAATTCTTGTTTCTTGATTTTTGGTTCCGAATAAGCTAGGGCTTCGTTTTCCCCATGTTGGTGATCCTATCCATTCATCCCAACTTCTGTAACCCTTGTAAAGTTCCCAATTAGTTGGTGGTTTTGAATAATTCGGTATGTAGCCACAACAATGACCCCTGCCTTCATATTTCATCCCACCACAAGAACACCTAATAGTTCCACAAACGTGAACTCTGTTCACCCATATCAAACCCCCACATGAGCACAAGAACACCATTCTTGGTTGTTGTAACTGAATCTGATTCTTCTATTGGAGTGCCTGAATATTCAAACCCTAATTGTTGTTGTTGATTTATTGAACTAATTCAATATTAGGGTAAAATTGAATCGAATTGATCGAACAAATGATCAATTCCTAATTTGAAATGAATGTGAATGGAATTGCTTGTTGAAATCTGCTATGATTGTTTTATGTCGTTGCCCTAATTTGATGTTGAAAACCTCCGTTGATCGCTGCTGCTTGTTGTTGCCGCCAAAATTTTGCCACCTTCTTGTTCGATTTGTTATTGTCTAACCCACAGTCGAGAGGATTGAGAGCTCTGATACCATTGTTACGATACAAAATGGTAATCGAGAGATAATGAGCTAAAGAATTGTAGAAGAAGAGGAATCACATTAGAGAAGGAGATTAACTCTCAAATCAATAGCTACCTTCTCATTACACTATCTATTCCTTAAGTACAGATAGACTACTACAATGTACAAATGTAACCCTTATACTTTGTTGCTATTACAAATACCCCGCTCTACTATTATTTGATACCTAACAAAAACCCACTACAAAGCGTGAGGGCATCCCACTCCCACTAGCTAGTTAATATTACAATGACGTGTCGAATGATGTTTTGATAACTTATATAGTCTATAACGTTAATATAGTGTTGATGCGAAAGTTAACCCATCAATTTTCTATAACCAGTGAGTTACCATCATAATTAACGACATGCTTAAAACGTAGAAAAAAATGAGCAAATGGAACATAACGGTAAAAAAACCACGTCGCAACGGTATTTCAAAAGTCAAGGAAAAGTTATGTCGTTGTATACGAAAGACAAGTTATTCAAACAAAATTTATACCAAAACGTCTATGAAAATAAAAACGACGCTCGTACATTACAGCGAGTCAGTTTAAACTTAGTAAAAAACACGTCACAATGGTGTATCTAGATATGGGCGCCATACAGTTTAAAAAACAAACAATTTAATAAACGTTTAAAAGAACCAATCGGTTTAAAAACAACGTTACAAAAACTTACAAAAAACCATGTCGCAATGGTGTATGTAGAGATGAGCAACAGGTGGTTTAAAAAAATCAAACAATTTATAAAATGTCCGAAAACAACCGGTCTGTTTAAAAACAACATTACGAAAATTCATGTTGAAACACAGATAGAAGTAATTCGCGTGGAGCGTTGATATAAAAGACGAAACTCATAAAAATTGCATGTAACTGGAAACGTGCCACTTCAGTCCAAAAATTAAAACTCAGTTAAGTCAGACATGTTAAATGAAGGGTATTAATGCCAATTCATAAATCATACACTTCATTTAACCTATCTGACTTAACTGAGTTTTAATATTTGGACTGAAGTGACACGTTTCCAATATGTTAGGGAGGACACTGCTGCATTTTTGAAAATTGATCTGAAATGACAAAAATGAACAAACTACATACGAATGGCAGTTATCTCTATTTAGTTTTAGTTTAAACTCTAATACGAATATAATAAGTTAATAACGTTAATATTTACTTTTAGTTTTAAAAGAAGAGAAAGGGAAATAAAACAAAAATCGATAAAAAAGAAAAGCAAGAAAAAATATTATTTAATTTGTGTTTTTTTTTTAAGTTAGAAATAATGAATAGTAAATGTCTCGGAGAAAAGTAAAGAAAAAATAATAAGTGTAAATATTGGTAGTTGAAAAGCTTATTACTTGTGGACATTTTTATCAAAAATATATGATTAGTAATGATACAATAAACACACTTTCTATTTTCTTGGTGGTTTAATTAGCATTTATAGAATATGATTTCAACATGAAAAAGTGACACAAACGCTATTATAGGTTGGTTTAACCTTTAATAGTTTGGTAGTTGACGACGGGCCTCACTGGTAGCCTAGTGAACCCGTTTTGGGCTTCTATCGTTTGGGCCCATAAGTAAGCCCAGTCCGGATACTTTCTTTCAAAGAATACAACCATAGAAAAGGCGGGAAACCAAAGAGGATCCAAGGTATGCAGACATAATAAATGCATGACAGAGAGAGAGGTGAAAGTCGCCGGAAGTAAGGTATGCTCAGCTGGCTGTATTAAATGAAGGTCTGCAATCCTGTCGTTGGGACTCAGACACGTGTTTGAGTTCCCCAAGGCTACTGAGAAACCGTTAGATGATTCCTGCAATGGTTCCCGAGAAAGATAAGCCATTCTCTTTATATAAGGAAGGTAAGCCCTTTGATAAAACAGACATGGAGAACTCCTCTCATTTAATACACCATTGCACATTAATTCCGACAACCTCGGACTATATTTAATCTCCCACATTCACCCACATCCACTAGAATTCACACCAAGGAGAATATTCCGACGATTACCCTCGTCGGAATAAACTTCTCGTTATCTCCGGCACGGATTCCACCCCCCCTCCCCCGGGGTCCTCCGTGGCAAGGCTAACGGTTTTCTTTCTTGTAGGGCAACAAAACAGGATTCTTGCAACGTTGACGAGGCCCTTTGACCGTCACCCGTGACTTGAGGACTCGACAATAGTGATAAGTTTGAATTCGGTTTTCATTCTTTATTTACCTCTAACTTTTTTAAGGCCATCTATCCAACGCAAGTTACATTTTATCTTATCTTTTTGGTCAGCGTGGTATTGATAAGAATCATAACAAAAATGTAAAATGGTCTCTCTAATTTAGATACATTTCATTTGAGTTCCATTTATCTTATTGGTTAGCATGGTATTGATGAGAATCGTAACAAAAATGTAAAAAGGTCTCTCTAATTTAGATGCATTACATTTGATTCCATTGGTGCTTTTTAAATTAGAGGCTCAAAATAGTTATTATAGTTCTTACCAAATATCTAGCTGTATTTGAACCTTATATGAAGTACAACCTTCTTCGTTTGAAACCGGCGTGAGAGCCCAAGGGTCACCATTGGGGCTTCTCGGTTGTCATTGTAAAGATGGCTCAGAACCCATGTTGCGGGTTGGGTAGGGTATCAAAGGGTAGGCATTGATGGGGTACCCAATACCGTGTGCTGCAACTGTTGTGGGGACTAAGGGCAAGTCCCATTCATCATCTTCGCTTGAAGTCTAGACATTTTTGTAACTCGCATTGATATGGGAATTTCAAAAGATACTACTACTGGTGGATTGATTGATTGATTGATTACACAAGGTTATGACTTAATACTTGTTACTAACAAGTCAAACAAATAAAAAAAACTTACAAGGAAATAGGTCAAACCGGCCCAAGTCGCTCACTTTGGACAAAGTGTGTACCTAGTCACTCTACCCGTTTGAATGCTACCCGCAAATGGCATGTTTTGATCCAACCCTGATTTGACATGTTACCCAACTCACCCGACCCTTAACTTTGCCTACTTTAGTTTAAATAAGTCTGCAGGCTGCAGCATATATATTATCAATTTTAATGTGCATATACTACCAAAGATGAAAAATTATATATAATATATTCTTAGAACTTCTTTTTCTCTTGGAAGTGTTCTGTTTTCAGACAATCCAGGTTAAATTTTTTATGCTAGTTTATGGCAAGTTCTCACAAACAAACAAGACTAACTTGTCAAATAGACATGAATTTCATGTTGGAATCTTTTGTCTAAACAATAATCAGGCACACAGGTACAATGATCTTTGTGACCCGTGAATCATTTTTTTTTGGTGTGTGTGTGTGTGGGGGGGGGGGGGGGGGGGGGGTTGGTTTACACTTCTTTTCATCACATGACAATCATTCCAAACTTACAAATAAGTTATAAAATAACCTTATGCCCGGACAAAAATCACGAGATTTCCACATTGGTCTCCTTGTTGTAATGATAAATGGTATGATAAGTTAATCAAACTTTATCCAGAGGTAAATTAGGATTCTACTTTCTATGTTATTCTTAATTTGGCACATAAAGATGGCCACAAACCTTTATGGTTTCGGTGGCGTAACATAATGGTAAGCGCCTGATAGAGAGGACTCATGTTTGAATCTAACTTCCACTGATCCCACTGGTTAGGAAGATATTGGTGGGGCGTGTGAATTTCTTGTGACAGGTTCTCACATTATAAGAAAAGAAGAAGGCCACATCGAAGGTCTTAGCTAAGGGCCAAGAAGAGAAAGTAGATGTGGAACATATTTAAGTTGTGCCCTTAACTTATGAATGTAATCCATGTTCCCAATTTAATTCTAACCGAAATCATAAACGTAAAGGTTTCTTCTTATTCAAGTATGATGTGATCTGATTAAAATTGGCATGATAACAATAGAGTGGGCTAATTAAGTAAGGGTTTAAGCTAAAGAGCATGTTGTTTAACATTTAACAAAAGTGACCTCTAAACCTTAAGTAGGGGCTTAGTAATAAGCACTTGAGCCCCTCTACAAGAGTTTAACCCCCCTTGAGTCCAACACAAGTACAGTATTGGTGGGGTCCCATGGAATTTTTGACAACAGGTTCTCACGATTTTATTTGGTTACAAGGGCTAATAATAAGCTATATTTGGTGTACACATTCGAATAAAAAGGGAAATAGATTTTCCACCTTCATGAAGGAGCCACCATTGATTCATGGCTGGCAAGCGAGTGCGTGTTACTCTTGTTGGAGTAAGCGAGTGTGTTCGAGGGCATTACTGTTGTGTGTGCGAAAAATAAACATGAGAACCGTAAAGGGAAGCGCTGTGAATTCGTGAAAGAAAAGAAGAAATTAATGTGTTTTGAGTTTAATACAAATATACGTGGCTAGGTCGAATCCATGAACACGTTTATCGAGTTGACTTGAGTTTGGTAGAGTTGGTGGGTTCATGGATTTGTCCTAACTTAAACTTATTTAATTAAACGTAATTATTTTGTATGCATTTAAATTTTTTGTTATGAATTTGCAATTTTGAAGTTTATTAAAGAAAAAAAATTTGGGCAGGGGGTGCTTGTATCAATAAATGTGCCATGTTCTCATGTGTCTCAAATTTCAATCTCAATGCTTTTCAAATTTGTGTCAAACTAGTTTTTTGCGGGCGCTAAGCTGAATATTTCTTAGTTTCACAATATGTATGTCTGTGTTTCGGTTACTTGTACATACTACTCATAACATGATCTCAATAAAATTACATCGAGTCAACCAATTAAAACAAAACATTACCATAGTTTTGCAAAAAAAAAAAAAAAAAAAAAAACTAGATCGATGGCAAACCGTAATTTTGAACTGAGGGCAAAATTGTAATTTGTTAGTACCAATGAGTGAGTGTCAGCCAGCTGTCTGGCACGAATAAAAATTAAATTGACTCAACCAATTAAAACAAAACACTGTGATAGCTTTGCTAAAAAAACTAAAGTGATGACAAAACTGTAATTTTAAATTGGAGGCAAATTCGTAATTTGTTAGGCCAATGAGAAAGTGCCAGCACTAACGATAGCAAGCCTGTAACTTTTAACGAGGGGTAAAATCATATTTTTTTTGGGCCAATGGGGAAGTATCAGGCGCATCTGCCTTGCACTAATCCCCCACACGGCCACACCCTTTTGTAGTTTTGTATATATACAAAATATTTGGGTTCGTATTGAGTTCAACCCATCAGCCCACGAATAAAGCCCGTTTAACACCCTAGTATGGGCTAATAGGCCGATAAATCTCAAGAACCCTTACTTGAAGGGCTTTATAATAATATTACCCTTGGTGTTGTTTCAAAATAATGTTGGGCTCTCGTTCCTTCTTTGATCCATGAACTACACTGGTCAGTTCGTAGGCCTTTCTTGGCTTGGACTGTAATCAAATCCACTAAATGCAAGAAAGCCCAATTTTAAGATTAGGACCTACTAGAGGCTCTATTGGCCTATAGCTGGTTGTGAGTTGTGACTTATATTTACGTGTTAATTCCGCTTTCAACTTCTTCTTCTTCTTCTTTTTTTTTTTTTGGGGGGGGGGGGGGGGGGGGGGCAGCGAGAGATCTATATAAATATAGAAAAAACCGGACTAGCAAGAAAATAAACACCCGAAATACAAGCACCAATTACCACAATGACATCACGAATATTGAAATCATACCAAAAATCCTAACTAATACTATGAAGATTGGACCTACACTTACGCTTAATCCAAAGATAAGAGAGCTCTTTGACATCTTCATCTTTATTTGCTAATCTTAATTTCAAGATTGGACGTTACATGTCAAATTTTGAATTGTTTTAACAAAAGAGGTTTTGATGTAATGATTAAACGTTTAGAAGTAATATTAATTAGGCCAATTGGATTTTAACACCTTTAACTTTGAAGAATTGGCCGATAACACCCGCAACTAACACTTTGATCTGTGACACCCCAAACTTTTAATTTTGTTTGTCATTTCACCACTCAGTTAAAAAATGACTAACTGAGTTAGTCTTCCATCCTAGCTGGCATCCTACGTGGACTATTTTTGCCAATGTGGCACAAATGTGATGAGTTGGAGCTGATTATGTGGCGATGATGTGTCTTTTAACTCTCATCTCCTTCTTTATAACCAGACAAGTCCATTAAATCACGTTTTAGCCTACAAATCCATTAAATTCTAATAATCCAAATCCATTAAACTCATTTGCATTTACTGCGGTTCATCATCTAGCTACAGCTTAAAAATTAAGCATCTGTTCTGTTATTATCAAGATGGACCATACGGCAATTACGCGTCACGAATAAGATGCCGACGCGTAACCTCATCCCATAAAAACCCGAATAATAATAATAATAATCACCGTCGGTCGGTCCAACATGCACCTGATCTGATCTCTTCTACAATGGCAGCACAATCAAGCTACCCTCCGGCGAACGGGATCACCGTTGTCAGCCCCCACTTTCTTGCTCCGTACCCCGTAGATCTAACCATCGTCAAGAAACTCTTGACTCTCTCCGACGGAAACTTTGCCGTCACCGACGTTAACGGCAACGTTATGTTTAAAGTCAAAGGGAAGCATATTAGCCTTCGTGATCGCAGACTTTTGCTTGATGCTGCCCGTTATGTTTAAAGTCAAAATCTGATTGAAAAATATGGAATTTCAGTCGACTTGTCTGGTTATAAAGAAGAAGTGAGAGTTAAAAGACACATCATCGCCACGTAATCAGCTCCAACTCATCACATTTGTGCCACATTGGCAAAGATAGTCCACGTAGGATGCCAGCTAGGATGGAAGACTAACTCAGTTAGTCATTTTTTAACTGAGTGGTGAAATGACAAACAAAATTAAAAGTTTGAGGTGTCACAGATCAAAGTGTTAGTTGCGGGTGTTATCGGCCAATTCTTTAAAGTTAAAGGTGTTAAAATCCAATTGGCCTATTAATTATTATGTTTCAAATAGTACGTGTTTCAATCGTGTATTTGTGGCTATGCTCTACACCAACTTTTAAGATTTTAAGCAAGTCAAAAGATTCATACTTTTCATGATTAAAACACTTGAGAATCCAAAGTAGCCGTTGGTAGAACGTTAGTAGAAGTTATGCAATCCTTGCATTTATATTCTAGCAATTAAAATATCTAACATGACCCTATGAACAAATTCTAACAATCTAATACTTCATTACTTCTTCCCTTTCCTATTTTTCTTTAGTTACACTCAGGATAATACTTAACCATTTAGAGATAAAAGTCCAAACCATTCAGACATCTGCTCGTAAAACAAACAGTCTGAAACCATTAAGTGAAAAGAGATCTAAACCACTAAGAGCTAAACAAACAGCCACTTAGGGGAGGGGGGGGGGGGGGTGGTTACTAGTGATAGGATTCTATCACTCCCACAATCCAATCAAATCATGCCATGTCATCACCCAATATTCTATCACTAGTGATAGAAATGTAGTGGGGGTGGTATCACTAGTGATGGGATTCCAATATACAAGTATTAATGCACAATGTACAAGATACACATTCATCACCCAATATCTTCAACGCGTTATATATATATAACGAGTTATACCCTATCACTCGTTATGGAAGTGGAGGCGGCGGTGTTCCAAGTGCTATCACTCGTTATGGTGACTCCACAACGGACCACCCCGTGTGGCCTTACACAGTTACACTCATGTAAATAAGTCGAATTTAGAGAAAATAAAAATCAACACGACTTCCATGCTAACCAAGACATAACATCCGGGTATCAACTACCCAAAACATTGGACCGGTTATATCAATATATATGACCCGACGTCTATTAAGGGGATACTTATTTGAACATAACTTCGCTTGGTAACTAATAAAAGTCCGATTTTTAGTTAAAAATAAAATCAGAAATGTTATTTGTAACATACCTTCAAAATTTTTTCCACAAAAGTTCACAAAAGATATAGCATTCCTCTCCTACGGTATTCACATGAAACAAAAGTATTGGAACAAATATAACATGATGCCTTTTTAAGTCCATATATTTTACTTGAAAATGAAATCTATTTTGTTTTGTATTTTGGACACATTAAAGGGGAACAAAACCACAATGTTACTATGAACAAAACAACCACTTGTCATCTTATATCGTATTATCGATGTTCACGAATAAAAACAGAATAAACCCTCACATCTTTGGCTTCGTTGGAAGTCGATAATATTTGTTATCGTCTCGGTTGTTTGAAGCATGACCGAATATCCACGTGTTGTCTCCTAAAATTATATGTGTTTGTTCACTTTTTGTTGTTTGAGAACATGCAACAGTATAAAAAATATTATTTAATTGAAAGAAGTGGGAAAATATAGTTGTTTTTAGTAAAATTATAGGGTAAAAAGATGGAAGGGATGTGAATTCTCTAAGTCACTAAAGAGAATGCAATTCGTTTCACACATACTAAAATATAACCATCCACGTAGTAGATCTGTTTGAAATTTTGTGAAAATAACATTTTTCACAGATATAGGAAATGCATTTTTCCTAATTTTGGACTACAAATATATATTAGAAACTGAGGTTAATATATATATATATATATATATATAGGGGATCGCTAAAATGAGAACCACCTCCAGTTATGAGAAACCACTTATTAGCCCTTAGATCAACTTGATGGATGGATGAGATTAAAAGTAAGAAAAATTAATATTAAATGGTTTTTGTCTTATTATGTCTTTAATATTATAATCCAAAAGGGTAATTTAGTAAACTAACCTTTTTTTGTCTTTTTATCTTTATTGTTTTTTATTAGTTTTTTGTATTATTATATTACTTTCTATTTTTTAAACATAACTTTTTTATTAAAAAACATTTTAAAATTCAGATTTTTTAAACATTTTTTATACTTTTTACAATTTAAGTTTTACGTTAAACTTTTTACGTTTTACGTTTTTTTGACGCGCCGTTTTTACGCCAGGTTTTTTCAAGCGTCGTTATTTTAACAGGCCGTTTTTTACGCGCCAATTTTTTAATGCCGTTATTTTACGCGCCGTTTTTAACGCCGTTTTTTCAACGCGCCGTTTTTACGAGCCAATTTTTTAACGCCATTTTTTAACACCGATTTTTACGCGCCAATTTTTTAACGTCGTTTTTTACGCGCCGTTTATTAACGCCATTTTTTAACGCCGTTTTTTCAACGCGTCTTACGCCCGACTTTTTCAACGCCGTTTTTTACGACCCGTTTTTACGAGCCGTCTTACGCCCGACTTTTTCAAGCGACGTTTTTTTAACACGCCGTTTTTTTAACGCCGTTTTTTACGCGTCGTTTTTTACGCGTCGTTTTTTAAGCGCCGTTTTTTACGCGCCTATTTTTTAACGCCGTTTTTTACGCGTCGTTTTTTAACGCCATTTTTTACGTTTTACGCACCGGTTCTTTACGTTTTACACGCCGGTTTTTTACGTTAACGTTTTTTTACGTTTTTACGATTTACGCGCCGGTTTTTTACGTTTTACGCGCCGGTTTTTTACGTTAACGTTTTTTTACGTTTTACGCGCCGGTTTTTTACGTTTTACTAAAAAAAATTTACGTTTTACGTTTTACCTAAAACTTTTTACACTTTACAAAAAACTTTTTACGGTTTACATAAAACTTTTTACGTTTTACGAAAACCTTTTTACGTCTTGCGTTTTTACGTAAAAAAAGTTTACGTTTTTACGTTTTACGTTAAACTTTTTACGTTTTACGTTTTTGGTTCAAACCCAGATTCAACATTCAAACATATTCAAACGATTTGAACATTCAAAAGGAAACAAGAACATCATTCAAACATATTTCAAACCCAGATTCAACATGAAACCCAGATTCAACATCAAACCCATATTCAAACATCAAACCCATATTCAAAACCCAGATACAAACATGAAACCTAGATTCAACATGAAACCTAGATTCAACATCAAACCCATATTCAAACATCAAACCCAAATTCAAACATCAAACCCATATTCAAACCCAGATTCAACATCAAACCCATATTCAAACATCAAACCCATATTCAAACCCAAATTCAACATCAAACCCAGATTCAACATCAAACCCACCAAAATAATAAAAAAACCCAAACTTTTTGAATCAAAGAACCCAATCAAAACAGAAACAACAAATCAAAAGAACCCAATCAAACCAACAATCAACAACCGAAAAACAAACCTGACCCCGTTTAAACCAACAAATCAACCACCGATAGCCATCACTCAATCACCGGCACCACCTCTAGCCACCACTCAAACACCGGCACCACCGACGTCGCACCACCGGCACCACCAACAAAACGCCGGCACCACCGACATCATCATCGCCATTAATCTCTCAGATGAAGAACAAGGCTCATGTGTGGGTTTCCACATCATCATCGCCATTAATCTCTCGGATGACGGCGGCACGGTGTCTCAGCGGCGGTGGTTTGGCGGCTGCAACATTGACAGACTAAGATGAAGGAGAACATTGACAGCGGCGGTGTTTGGCGGCTGCACGGTGTCTCAGCGGCGGTGGGTTGCGATCGGAGGGGGAGGGTTTTTCTTTTGATCGGAGGGGGAGGGTTTTTCTTTTGTTAAACATATTTAGAGTCTGCAACTAATTTAAAGGAAGATGGGTTTTGAGGTTTGATTTCAAGAGAGAGAGAGATGATGAATGAGAGATAGAGTCTGCAACTTATTTAAAGGAAAGAGAGAGGATACAGGAGAATTAAAAGAAAAGACAGAGGAGAGAGATAGGATAAGACATTTGGGGTAAATGACTGATATACCCTTTTTGTTGGCAACACCTGATTGGTGGAGATTGGTTCTCATGGTTCTCATAACTGGAGGTGGTTCTCATTCTAGCGGCTCCCTATATATATATATATATATATATATATATACAGGGGCGCAGCTTCCTTGGGGCGGGAGGGGGCGCCCGCCCCCTTGAGCTTTTCGACGCGTAGTGTTATGAACAGTACCTTCGTTTAGAAATTTTTAGGTATATACGTCCCCCCCTGCGCGAGAATTGGGTAAAATCGACCCCCAAGCTTCGCCAATGTGTGTGTGTATATATATATATCCATGGGTTTATGTTCTATGTAATGATAGCTTCATAACGAACTAAACTACATCCAAAACGAAGCTAAGATGAATGAGATATCAATGCTCAAAGTTTGGTATTTGAAACATTGAATGCTGAAATATTGAAGTGGAATGGGAAAGTGACATATTGTCTCACATAAGTGGAGAGATGAAACTTAATGTGGTATTTAAGTGGGGACACCCCTTCCTTATTGTTCCATGGAAGCACACACACTAGTGTTCTTACGAAGGGTGAGCACCCGCCCTCTCACACGCGCTTGGGCGCGCGTGGCGTGGGCGATGGGCGCTTTGATGGGGCACTTTGCACTTCGCAACGCCGCTTTTAGAGCCGCCTTTGTATTTTTACCGTGCACGCATGGTTCAGTACACAAGCTGCAAGGACTAGGTGGCGGGTCAACCTTGGCGGATGACATGGCATGGCGGGTGGCGCATGACCAGGTGATGTCCTGTTCTGCGGGCACGGGCTTCAGCAGGAGGCGCCTAGTGTCACACCCCGATATTTCCACATATTACCGGTGGGCCCGGTGGGGAGTATCGTGACGTAGTTGATATCATCATAGTCAATACACACAATATAATAGCACAACGGAAGGCTTGGTGAATAAACTATTACAAACCATATTGTCTGAGTGTTCGAGTTTATGAATGTACAGACTGGAATGTAATAAGATCCATAGGCGGATCATAAACAAATACAAAAAAACAAAATAACAGACTGCATGCATCTTATGGACTTGCAAGATCCTCTAAAGACACCCTATAGCTCCAGCCTATTTCGAGAGGTACCTGTCAATCAGTCTTTAAGAAAATACGTCAGTTTACACTGGTAAATACAATTAACTGACTCTTTTGAAAATATTTAAGAAAATTGATTTAGGTGCACATGGCATAAATCTTTTATAACTTGGGACAATTATTTAAATATAATCTTGTATACAACTTTATATGTTTGTCATACAATTGGGGCCGGTTGGAAGCCGGTCGTGATTAACCGACTCACCACTTATAGAACCCACAAAGGAGTTATCCCCAACATGTGGGTTTATATTTAGCATTTGCATCTGTCAGGTGTATGCCTACACCCTGTGCATAGGTCGTGGCCATTTTTAGTAAAATGAGCCGAGGATATCCAGGACACGGTCGTTAACCCCCAATGCTTATGTTATCAAACAAGACAGATTAAAATGGGTTATGCAATTTATTAATCACAATCCGATTAAATGATTTCATACCCGACCAAGTGGTATTATTATAATACCATATCCCAAGCCCGTATAGGGAAAATAAGTTAAAAGTATTTACCTGATGCTAGCAGTATAATCTTAAAGCTTTTCCAAGGCACCTTCTACCGGAAGCTATTTAATCTGTATAGAAGGTTTATTAACCTATTAGGATGCTAACGGGTCTTTAATTAAGTCAAGGACTTAGACCGGCTAGCTAGAAAGAAACCTTACGGTTCTAAACGCTAGATTAAGCGGAGACCGGAACAGAATGTGGTTTAGACCCGACAAGCTTGGATACTTGTATAATATGGGTAAACTAAACATATTCTGAAATTTGAGGATTTAAGGATAAGGTTTGACCCGTTTCGGCTATTTTATGTAAACTAGTCACATAAGCCGATCCGAACGCGTAAACGCGTAATGGGTAACCAAATAAATTATATACAGGTCTTAATCATTATTATGCTCAAAATATGTTAATACATCAGTAAGATGTTAACATATATGCCCAAAAAGTAATTTAAACCAAAATAAGTCCCATAAGGGCATTTTGGTAATTTTAATGTCCATAAAAGAGTTTAATTGTGCAACTGAGTTTCAGGTCTGATTAAATCAGTAAAAATATGTATTTTTGTAAGTTATAACAGTAGGACACTTTATATATGTGAAAATTATCTTATATAGCCAAACTATGTCCCGTATGGGCATTTTGGTAATTTTACATAGGCTTTAAAGGTAAAAATAGACTTCTGAGTTTAAAAACTTTAGCTCACTATATAATTATATAAATTAACTTAAAACATCAATGGGTAATAAATTTTATATGTCAAGTATAGTTTTGACCCATACTATGTACTAAAAAGACGCTTAAAAGTCGGTTTAAAGGGTTATTTGGGTTAAAATAGGAAATCTGAGTTTTTGATCAGTTTTATAAAGTTCAAAATACTTTATTTATCATAAGGAATCAGTAGCAAAAGGTTTGACACTAAAAAGTTATGTAAAACTCATTTCATGCATGAAAAGGGTAAAACCGACAATTACCGAAATCAAGCTATAATCCTATGTTATGCTCAGCTTAAAAATAATTAAAAATCTTTAAAAATCCCAAAATATTATTTTACATCAGTAGGTAAGAAGTTTGGTGTCAAAAATCGGGTTTAGATAGGCTTCATGCTAATTAAGCTATTTAATTACTAGAAAGTTCCTTAATTACGCTATTGAGCATAACTCCAATTCTAGACCTCCAATTGATGTTAAACTTTTAGGACATGTCTAAATATCAGTAGCAAAAATGTTAGTCCATTCACATTGCTAAAAATCTCAGTTGTATGTAAAAAGGGCGTTTATGGCATTATTAAGCATAATTACGATTAAGTGCATATAATTCAAACCACTAGTCACCATGCAATATAACTCCAGGGGGTTATACTACTAAGTAATGTGGTCCTAATGAAAGCTTAAAACATGGGAGAATTAAGCTTGAACGGGTCAGAACTAAAAGTCAAAGCAAAAGTCAAGCTTTTGCGACTTTCGGTTATAAACTGACCTTAGACTATTAATTGCCGGGTTAGGACTGATAAAACATGTTTTAATATTGATTACTACCAGTCAAACGAGATAATTAGGAGGTGCCCTTTTAAGGGTTTATCACCTACACTAATGTGGTCTTATAACCACTTTCAATTTGATCAGTGGTTAAGCCACATGTAATTAAAGCGAAAGTCAAACTAATTTTACGATAAGTTTGACTTTAGAGTAATTAAACTAAATTAAACACTAAACAAGTAATTAGAAGCTTACTTAAGGTCCTAACAAACTTTTCTACACTTGATTATCCTCTTCTTACTGATGGAAGCTCCAGAGCAAGTCCCACAAGTGAATGTTGCAAATGTGTTTCAAAACACAAGAACTAGTTCTCTTATATAGCCAAATTCCATGATGCTTGATCATTTCCAGGTGTAATAGGAGGCTCTGAGATCGACCCAGGTGTCCAAGCTACTGAATTAAACCGACTTACAGCTCCCTAGGTCGATATAACCTAGACTAAGGCGGTGTAACAGGCCAAACCCGCACCTGCAGGTTTTTGTCTGATCTGGGCGTTCTGAGGCGGGCCGCGTAAGACTTAAGGGGGTCTTACGCGGGCCGCGTGGACATGTTAAACCGGGAAAACAAGTTTAAAAGCTGGCAGATTCAGTCCCTGCTCGTTTAAACCCCTTTTTAACTTCATTTTTGACAATAGGGACCCTTGTAGTTTATTTCTTGATGCCCAAGGATGTATAAACAAACCTCGTTAGGCTCGGGTTCGTTAAACATCACTATGAAAGTAAGTCTCATCAAGTTGACACTTTTGGCCCAAAGTCTTGAAATCATGCTTAACGATATCGAAACCAAGTGAAATTTATACCACTTATTCTTGAGAGTATATTT
This sequence comes from Helianthus tuberosus, assembly GCA_030545235.1. Classification (NCBI taxonomy): domain Eukaryota; kingdom Viridiplantae; phylum Streptophyta; class Magnoliopsida; order Asterales; family Asteraceae; genus Helianthus; species Helianthus tuberosus. The sequence goes on from CM060436.1 coordinate 32,744,420, forward strand.
GAATATTTCGAAGCCTCGGTTTCGTTAAAAGGTCACTCAGAGGTCAGAATTGACATGTTGACACGTTTAACCCTTGTAATTTAATAATCTTCCGATTATTTTCATAAACGGCTTCTTATATCTAATCAATCACTCGTTCAAGAATATATTCATCGTGTAAGGTCATTCAGAGGCACAAGTTTGGCATGTTGACACTTTTAGTCCCTGTGGTTTCATAGTTTCATTGTTCGACAACTTTGGTCCTTCAAACTAAATCTTTCGCACCTTTGAAGTTTAAGACACGTGTCTATATATAATTGGACATGTTTTTCCGTGGTGTTACATCCTCACCCCCTTAAAAGAAATCTCGACCCCGAGATTTACTGAAATAAGTGAGGGTATTTCTGTTTCATAGTGCACTCGACTTCCCACGTATACTCGGGACCTCTACGGGCTTCCCATTTGACCTTTACTATAGGTACATGCTTTCTTCGGAGCTTTTTAACCTGTCGATCCTCAATCGATATAGGTCTTTCAACAAATCTCAAACTTTCATCAATTTGCACATCCTTATGAGACATTGTTAGAGATTCATCGGCTAGGCATTTCTTGAGATTACAAATGTGAAACACATTATGAATCCCACTTAGCTCCTCAGGCAAGTTCAGCTTATAAGCTACACTACCGACACATTCGATAATCTCGAATGGTCCAATATACCTAGGGCTCAACTTACCCTTCTTACCAAAACGCATCACTCCTTTCCAGGGTGATACTTTCAGTAGAACTTTATCGCCTATTTCAAATTTTAGAGACCTTCGTTTCCCATTAGCATAGCTTTTCTGCCTATCCCTGGTAGCTTTTAAGCGATCACGAATCTGGACAATTTTGTCCGTTGTTTCAAGGACTATATCAGGTCCTGACAACTGAGCTTCTCCTACTTTTGCCCAACAGACAGGCGTTCTGCATTTCCTACCATATAATGCCTCAAAAGGCGCAGCCTGAATGCTTGTATGGTAGCTATTATTATAGGAGAACTCGATTAAGGGTAGATGGTCATCCCAACTACCTCCTAAATCAATAACACATGCTCGCAGCATGTCTTCCAATGTTTGAATTGTACGCTCACTCTGTCCATCCGTCTGTGGATGGTAAGCAGTATTAAAATTCAAACGCGTGCCCAAAGATTGTTGGAAACTTTTCCAAAAATGTGAAGTGTATCTAGTATCTCTATCCGAGATAATAGCCACCGGTACGCCATGTAGAGCCACAATCTTATCTACATACAACTGGGCTAACTTATCGGAGCTATGAGTCTCCTTGATGGGTAAGAAATGTGCTGACTTAGTCAGTCTATCGACAATAACCCATATGGTATCATTTCCATGCCTTGTTTTAGGTAACTTGGTTATGAAATCCATAGTTACCATCTCCCACTTCCATGTGGGGAGTTCTGGTTGCTGAAGCAGACCTGATGGCTTTTGATGTTCAGCTTTAATCTGAGCACAAGTCAGGCACTTAGCTACATAGGTGGCAATAGATTTCTTCAGACCTATCCACCAATAGTTAGCTTTCAAATCATGATACATTTTGTCACCTCCCGGGTGAACTGAGTATTTGGAGTTGTGAGCTTCCTGGAGGATTACCTCTCGAAGTCCTCCATGAATAGGAACCCAAATTCTTCCGTTCATCCTGAGAATTCCATCCTTCCCAGGTGCTAACTGCTCAGTAGTTATTCCTAACTTTTCATTTGGAAAGTTATCTTCCAATACAGCATCCTTCTGTGCAGCTAATATTCTTTCATTCAGACTATTCCTCAACTCAATGCTCTTGGCATTGATCCTAATTGGTTTAACTCTTTCCTTTCGGCTTAGAGCATCTACGACTACATTCGCTTTACCAGGATGGTAGCAAATCTCGCAATCATAGTCATTTAAGGTTTCCATCCAACGACGCTGTCTCATATTAAGCTCTTTTTGATTGAACAAATGTTGGAGACTTTTGTGATCAGAAAAGATCACACATTTAGTTCCATACAAATAATGTCTCCACAATTTCAGTGCGAATACAACGGCACCCAACTCCAAATCGTGGGTGGTGTAATTCTTCTCATGCACTTTTAGTTGTCGTGATGCATAGGCAATCACCTTGCCTCGCTGCATAAGCACACAACCCATACCGGTGTGTGAAGCATCACAGTATACGATAAACTCTTCAATTCCATCAGGTAAGGTTAACACCGGAGCATTGCTCAACCTTTGCTTAAGAATCTCGAAGGATTCTTGTTGCTTTGGACCCCAATTAAATTTCACATTTTTACGGGTCAAAGAAGTTAAAGGTGCAGCTATTCTTGAGAAGTTCTCGACGAATCTTCTATAATATCCAGCTAAACCTAGAAAACTTCGAATCTCAGTTGGAGTCTTTGGCGCTTCCCAATTCATCACGGCTTCTACCTTAGCGGGATCAACTTGGATTCCATGCTCACTAACAACATGTCCAAGGAATTGGACTTCGCGAAGCCAAAACTCGCACTTGGAGAATTTTGCATATAATTTCTCCTGTCTAAGTAATCCTAGAATGCATCGAAGATGCTTCTCGTGATCTACTTGATTACGAGAGTAGATAAGTTTTTCATCGATAAAGACTATGACGAATTTATCTAAATATGGCTTGCAGACCCTATTCATGAGATCCATGAATGCTGCTGGCGCATTAGTGAGCCCGAAAGGCATCACTAAGAACTCAAAATGTCCATATCTTGTTCTGAAGGCCGTCTTTGATACATCTTCGGTTCTAACCTTAAGTTGATGATACCCAGATCTTAAGTCAATTTTCGAGAAATAGCTCGCCCCTTGGAGTTGATCGAACAAGTCGTCGATCCGGGGTAAGGGATAACGATTCTTGATTGTTACCTTATTCAATTCTCGATAATCAATGCATAAGCGCATTGATCCGTCCTTCTTTTTCACGAACAAAATTGGAGCTCCCCAGGGGGAAGAACTAGGTTGTATGAAACCTTTCTCCAATAATTCATCCAATTGAGTTCTGAGCTCTTTCATTTCTGTAGGCGCTAGATGATAAGGAGCTCGTGCTATAGGTGCTGATCTTGGGAGAATGTCTATCCTGAATTCTACTTGCCTCTCAGGAGGTAATCCAGGTAACTCGTCAGGAAAGACATCAGGATATTCAGAGATAATCGGAATATCTTCAATTTTAGGCTTAGGATCATTCACAGTCACTTGTGCCATGTAAATGACACATCCACTTTTCATACACTGTGCTACCTTGAGAATAGACACATTGCTAGGCAATCCATAATGTGTATCCCCTTGAATGGTGACTGATTCACCAGAAGGGCCTTTGATAATAACTAGCTTTTTATCACAGGCAATTTGGGCTTGGTTATGTGATAACCAATCCATGCCCAAAACTATATCAAACCCAACCAATTTCATTGGCAAGAGGGATAGCGGGATAATATGATTCTTAATGGACATGGAACATCCATCAAGAAGAGTGGAAGCTGTTTCTAAGGTACCATCAGCAAGCTCTACCTCGTATCTTATGTCTAGAGTCTTAATAGGCAGATTCAGTAACTTACAGAACTTATGGTCTACAAAAGACTTATCCGCACCGGAATCAAATAAGACTCTAGCAAAATTATTATTAACGAGGAAGGTACCTGTTATGACGTTGTCGTCATTCACCGCTTCCCTCGCTTGCATCTGGAAAACTCTTGCGTTATTCTTCTTTGCCTCTTCAGGCTTCTTAGCATTCTTGGGGCAATTGGTTTTAATGTGCCCCTTTTCATTGCAACCATAGCAAGTTGCATCCTTAATATTTCGGCACTCAACAGACTTGTGCCCTTTCTTTTTACAGATCCCACATGGTTTAGCCTGTGGGTCTTGGTTGCATTTCCCAAAATGCCTTTTGTTGCAAGTTTTACACCTGGGCTTGTCATTCGACTGCCCCTTCTTGGAACCAGAGTTCCCTTTACCCTTTTTGTTTGACTGTGGACACTTATCTTCCTCTCTCTTCCTTTTCCCCTCATCAGTGGTTTTCTTTACCCTACTCCTCACAACATCAAGGGTGAGGGACAAAGATAGTTCCACAGCAGACCTATAAGTGGCTGGCTTAGAAGCCTTAACATTGCCTTTTACTTCGGGGGCCAAACCACCGATGAAACGCGCAATGCGTTTGGGTTCAGGAGTGACTAGGTATGGTACCAGCCTTGACATTGAGTTAAAGTTAGTCACATAGGATTTGCAATCCAGATCTTTCATTACTAGGGTGAGGAAGTCCGTCTCTATACGCTCGACTTCATGCTGGGGGCAATAGATTTCCTTAACCAAATTAACAAACTTGTTCCATGACATATTGTACAAAGGAACCTTCCCAGTGGCTTGTACTAAGGCTTTCCACCAAGTAAGGGCATCGCCCTTGAAGGATTGTGATACAAACTTTACTATATCCTCCTTAGCACATCCACTGATGTCTATTACGGTCTCCATCTCATCTAACCATTTCATGCAATCAATTGCATATTTTTCTCCTGTAAAATCCCTTGGTTTACAGGAGACAAAGTACTTGTAGGTACAACCCTTGTTGTACCGGGGAGTCGGTTCAAGAACAACCTGCCTCTTTGGCTCACTACCCTGATTAGATGAGTGTTGGGACTCACTTTTCTTATGAGAATGGGGTTGAGAATGGGATCTCGAATGAGTTTGAGACCTAACAATACTAGGTTCTTTAAACTTAGCATCCATAGCCTGAGCAACTGCTGTTGTTATCATTTCTTGCAGCTCGGCACCAGTGATATTAATCCTGGTGTTATTTCTTTCTGTGGGATGACTGTTTGCTTCATCTGAGCCAGCCATTTCTGAATACTATATCAAACATAAAGGATATATTTAATTTACATATTTGATCATCGTATTGATGAGTGGATGGTCATGGTATTATTAAACCATATGGACCATCAAAATAATACTCAAAGAGATAATCATATTATACTAAGTTCGTCTCGAAGGACATTTAAATAGCTTAGGAGCTTGTCACAGGGACGATTAAAATATAACCCACGATCCTTTGGATCAGTGGTCATTTAAGGGTCGAACAAGGTTCATCGCCTTTTTGACAAGAAGTTTATAAATAGAACTTTCATTGTCTTTATTACACCTTTGCTTATAAGCATACATCTCTAATGGATGTCGGGGTGTATACATCATATTGATGTTTACTAGCCGTGATTCGTATTGATCATATAGGCTAAAAATAGTGGTTTGGAAAAATCCAAGTACTTTAGGAAGATCGTGTGGTTTCTCGTACCGCACAATTCAGGATTGTTAACATGTTTTCAGATGTTAACAGAGAATTATTATCTTAAAAAGGTTATACCATCATAGCCATTTAATATTTTGGCTAGGTTATACCTCTAAGAGTTTCTTAGGCGGATTTAATAAAATTTTGAAATGAAGTAGCATGATATAGTAAAATACATATTTAAAATCAAAATAACTTCATTAAAATCATGAAACGATTACAACGTTGCCCGAAAAGGGACTTGAGAAAAACCACAAACTAACTGCCCACGCAGGGGCTGATGAAAATACTGAAAACATTGCCCACGCAGGGGCTACTAAACAGAAATAAGTCCACGCAGGGACTTGGTACAAGGAAACGAAATAAACGTCCTCGCAGGGACTTTATTACATCACAAACAAAACAACCCAACATCACCCTATTTCTTCTTGCCCTTGAGAAGGTTCATAAGGCCCTTGACAAAACCATTGTGCTTTTTCTTATTTTCATGAGCTTTATGTTCAACCCTCTCTAACCTCTCTAGAATCTTTTGAGTTTGCTGCTGCTGATACGGAGGAGGTTGTTGGTATGGCAGGTATTGAGAATCCTGCGCCGGGTATCCAGTGGGATAACCCGGAGGGTAAGAAGAAGGGTAAAGATGATGGTATTGTGCAGCTGTAAGATACGGGTCATGAGCTCCATAATCAGATGGATAACCAGATGGGTTATACCCAGATGATCCTGGGTATGTTGGGATTGGGTTGTCAAAACCCAACGGTGGCTGAAGTGGTGCGTGTGAAACCGGCGGAAGGTTAGCTTCCGTCACCGTGCGTGATGATTCACCAACTGAGGATCTTCTGGGATAGGAGGATACGAACTTGAGCCACGAGGAGATGCAAACTGTGGTCCCCCACGTACCGACATCCTAGCATTTCTCCTTCGCCTTGGCGGCTCGTGAGGTTGTTGAGGTGGATCCTCAACTGGCAAGGGTGGTGGGGTAACAGCCCTAAGCTGTGGTTCATCCAAGGGAGGTTGGATAGGGGAGTTATGGTATGATGGTGTAAAGAACCAGTCATACTGACCCATCCTCTCCTGGAATGAGTCGGGCCCATTGTACGGTGATCCCAGAAATGGGGAACCGCTAGAGATACTTATCGGGTGGCCAGGTGTTCCTGTTTGCAAATCCGGGTCTGGGTCGTCATCCATCTCCATTTCCTGAGAAAAGTGATCCTCAGGTCCCAAAGGGTTGTAGCCCAAGAAGTCGTTAACATAAGCGTTGGGATTGAATTGTGAAGGTGAGTAAGTGGAATCTGATTGGTGAAAAGGATGAGATTGGTAAGAATGGTATGATTGGTTGGATTGATGAGTTCCCAACGAAAGAGGAGAATGATGGGGTTCGATCGGAATGGGCATCCCAAAATAAGGAGGGTCTGATGGTGAGGACCCCAGCGAGACAGAATGTCTTGCTGGTTGAAAGCTATGACTCAAATCCTTGGAATCGGAGCCGGAAAGCGAGTCAGATGGTGTACGCCTGTGGGAGGGACCAGAGCTGCCAGAAGGTCCTCCCCGCATGGGTCCTTTGCCTCGTCCTCTTAGTCTTGGCGGCATTCTTCTCAATGGAAATCTGTCAAAAGAAATAATTATAATAAACAATAAAAGAAAAGTTAAGAGTAAATTCCTAGGTCATTTGCCTAGACTCGAGAGTCTAAGGAATGTGCTTATTGTGTCATTGAGATTAAACACAAAAGGCTAGTGTTTAATTCAGTCAATGTTGGCTCTGATACCAACCTGTCACACCCCGATATTTCCACATATTACCGGTGGGCCCGGTGGGGAGTATCGTGACGTAGTTGATATCATCATAGTCAATACACACAATATAATAGCACAGCGGAAGGCTTGGTGAATAAACTATTACAAACCATATTGTCTGAGTGTTCGAGTTTATGAATGTACAGACTGGAATGTAATAAGATCCACAGGCGGATCATAAACAAATACAAAGAAACAAAATAACAGACTACATGCATCTTATGGACTCGCAAGATCCTCTAAAGACACCCCATAGCTCCAGCCTATTTCGAGAGGTACCTGTCAATCAGTCTTTAAGAAAATACGTCAGTTTACACTGGTAAATACAATTAACTGACTCTTTTGAAAATATTTAAGAAAATTGATTTAGGTGCACATGGCATAAATCTTTTATGTAACAACCCTCGGTAAAACCAACACCCTTATAATATTTCCGACCCTCTATTATATCTTAAATTGTCCCAATATGTCTTATATTATACCCCGTATGTGAAACCTGAGCCCTAGTTATTTTATAAGTATAAAATAAATCAAAAACATGAAATATAGGGTTGAGTGTAACACCCCGAAAACGGGTTTGGTAATCAAACCCCGTTAATACTAAAAGACGGGTAAAGTACCGTTAGCGGTAGAAGTAACCCGGTAAATATTAGGATTTAAATAAATAAACCTAATATTTAATAAAACGTGAATGAATACTTTTAAGGAAATAAGTTTATAAAAGGCCCGAGTTAACGGGACTTAAAAATAAAACGGGTTATAATTTCCCCGAACCCACCAAGTAACTAGGAATATCAACCTAGTTAAATATGTGCCTTAAAACAAAGAAGGAAACTTGGGAAATAACCCTTATTATAAAGCTACAAACTAGAGGGGCTAAAAAAGGAAGAATTGAAACTTGATTTATTAAAATTAAACACAACACACACACACACACTAGGTGTGTGTGTGCATGTTCTGGACGACCAGGAGACAAGCTCCATGGGAGCTAACCCTAAACTCAACAAATTCTTCAAATTGGAGGATCAATTGAAGGCCAAACTCGGATTTGAATGCGTAGAAACGATCACAAAGTCAAGGGGATCGTAAGGTATGCCGAATTTCTAACATTCGTGAAGTTGTAAAAATTTGATAATCATCCTAATCGCGAATTAGGCATGAATTAGAGAAGTTATGGCTAGATTAGTGATGTATATTTGCTTAGGAAAGAAACCCTAAGTGAAAATCATACATAATATGCTATAGATTGATGAATTTGGTGAATTAACACACTTAGACAAGTGGGTTTTGATGTTATGATGAAATAGATGATATAGATATGCTAAGAATCATCATGCATGGTAAGTAATCAAGGAATACTTAACCAATTTGCAAGTTTGAGTATTTGATCATAAGTGATAGTGGTGAATTTTGATGTTAAACTTGGTAAAAATAACTAGTTAGGAACTAGTTAGTAAATATGTAAAATTATGCACATTAGGTGTTTGTTAAAATGCCTAAATGAGAACTAAGTGTTGATAATGTGCCTAATTGAGTCTTGTGAACTTGATAGTGCAATCATATGTGTTAATTGGTGATTTGACTTTTAAATAGTCAAACCGACCATTAATAAGATCGAATGATAATTTTGATAGAAAATACGTAAGATGGAATAGTCATAATTAATGATGACTAATATAACCGTCTTACGAATTATAATGATAGTTTGACGCTTGACAAGCTAGGTGGAGGCTTGGAAAGGAAGCGGGTCAAACGAAGCAAGTATGAAGGAAAAGCGTGATTCGGATGCAAGGTAAGTATATCTTACACTAGATATATATTTCAGAATATCCTTTTGTCGTGTTACGAAAAAGATAATTATGACGTAAGCCATAGTAGGCCAAAAAGTGTTAAGAAATGGAATTATAAGTACAGTGTCACACCCCAACCGATGGTGGAAACATCGGGATGAGACGAAGTGTGTATAGATTGCTCGAGACTTCATAACACTATGTGACAATATTTAATTAAATTCAAATTTCATTTGCAAGTGCAAAATTGTCATACAACATTTAAAATAGTAATAACAACATTGTTCAAATTTCAACATAACATCAAAAGATAAATAGATTAAAGGTGTGTATCTAGTCCATCCTAACTTGATTCCATCATGATCTTGACTATCAACCTGCAACATGTATTAAAATAAAATCAACAAAAAGTTGGCGAGTATACAAGTTTGATACTTAATATAACATAGAATAAAAGTACTCATATCCAACATAAACATTATAAAAATAGTTTCAGCCATGCTAGTTCACGCAGTCCAAGTGATAGCCCAAGTTTCCCAATGCGTTAAAGTGTCTCTCCCAAAGTTTAACGGGAGTTTAAAAGATACATCCTAACAATACCCCTCGAATACAAATGGGGGAGGTGCACGACTCCTATAGCATATGCATAGTACTACTAATTGTTAGGGCGGAACTACACACAGGGATTAAACGTTCACATAGCACAAGATAGTATCAAGTATCACAAGTTTCATGTTTCATGTTTAAATGGATAGAGTATGTTTCAAATAAGTTTCAAGTGTCACGTGTTTGAATATAGAATACATGTTGCATCCCAAAAGTGTTTAAAGCAAAAAGGGATCGAGTATACTCACAATATTGCATATACTTTCCGATTATCCAATGTGAGGAAGTTGACGAGTTTAGAAGGTTGAATGTGTAGAGGCTAAAGTTCAAGTATGTTTAGAGTCGAGATTCGGACTTAGATTCACAGAATGACAAAGTATGTATTAGGAAAATATTCACTATGGTATTAGCACCTGTCTTGACACTATTGTAATCCTTAAGGATTATATGTGATTTCATAGGTTCAAAACCTATTAGAATCGTGACAAGGAACTACACACTTAGTGAGAAACTTATTAACTTGGTAGTAGATTTATATAATCACTATCAAGGGTTCGGTTTATAATATATACATAATTATACCATATACATAATAATAATATATACATATTAATAACATAGTTAGCCACGTAGGAGGCGGGAGGTTAAACCTTCCACTTGTTTACCTCTTGGTGCCATATAAGTTATGTAGGAGGCGGGAGGTTGAACCTTCCACTTAGTAACCTCATAAGTATGTTTATGAATTAAAGGTACAATTATACTAAACAAAACATCAAGTGATGTGTGGACTTGTATGTAAGTTAGCCTAGGCTAACTAAGTAGTTACACCATCTTCAAGTTCAAGACTTGGCACCACTTGTGAGTCAATAACTCTATTAAAACAGAAAGTTTAGACACTCTTATTAAGTGTAAAACAACTTTGGTTTGGCTTTACTAATCATACAATAGACTAGAAGCATAAGAACACAAGGTTGTTTGAAGTATGCAAGAGTTTAAGAAAGTTTCATGCAAAACAGAAAGTTTATGGACATTTTCGGGGCAATTCCAGGTCTGATTTCTCCCAAGAGAAGTCAAGGAATCAAAGCCCATGATTATACAAACAAGTAGGAAAAAGAATCAAGTAATTTGGTTGAGTTTTGAGCAAGTTATGCTCACTTTTGCATGCAAGGGTGAATCTGCCCGAATTTCAACTTTGCAAGAGATTTGAGAGTGATTTAGGAGAGATTTGCGAGTTGTGCAAGAGTCTAAGGCCTTAGGGAAGGTGTATTTATAGATGGAAGGGGGTAGGTGGTGATCTAAATTGGTCAAAAGGCTGCAAAATTAGGCAAGAAATGAGAAAAATGTTCATATTTTCGTTCAAATATAGTTGCTGATGTGAATAGTACCCTGCAGGGTACTATTCACGCTAACAGTTTTTTTTTATACTATGGATTAAAACAAGCACTTTTTATAAAAGGAACCTATGTTAAAACAATTTCTAAAAATTAATAAAAATTCTTTTGTATAAAAAAATTATTAGAAAATAATTTTTTTCTAATAATTTTTCTTTGTATAGTTTTTCGGTTTCTTATAAAAATCTTGTGTTTACCCATTAACAATGTGATAAAAAAATGTATTATCATTATGATTAACGCCTCGAAAAGTTAAAATAGAACTATGAAAATACGAGGCGTTACATACAGTGACCGCACGGTGTAAATCGGAGCGAGTCATATATACGAGGTGGTAAATAAATGTCATCTCGCTAATATAATCGGTCAATTTAGCCAAACGGGTCAAAAGGTGTAAACATCACCTTTTGACAATATCGACTAATGATTTTGTCGAGTTATATGCTTACAGGAATATATATCCAATGGGTACTCGCATCTTTCTTAGTTAGCGATTTCAAAGCAAGGTATTAAAATCGGGTTAATAAGTTGATTCGAGCCAGGTATGTATAATAGATCAACTCATCATTTAGAACTTGAAGTTCTATGAGAGTTAGGTAAAGTAAAAAGGGAAATTCGGTTACCTTAAAAGGTAAACCGAAGGATTTAAATTATTGATAGAGTGTTTTGAAAACAAGATTTGGTTAAAAATGAGATTTTGGGCGTGCATGGCTTAAACAAGCCTTTCGTCGTAAAAGAAGGGTTAAAAATGACCAAAACGCCCTTGTAAGCGAAATTAGCAAGCAACCCTTAGAAGTCGCTTGAAAACGAGTTTTATAATCAAGTCAATACTTTGAATAAGTATGAAAAGCGAAAGATGTAAAATATTGGTCAAATGACTCTATAAAGAGTCTTTGCCGTAAAATAATAAATTGAAGGGTAAAATTTGTAATATATAAATCACCACATTGAATCCACCACAAATATAGTTGTGGTGGAAGGTCATTTGATAAGAAATGTGGGCCTATGTATTTAGAAACGAATTAAAGCGATTGATGCTTAAAATATGCTTAAATACCCTTAACGGGTCAAAATAAGCATATGAGTGAAAATGGGATTAAGAAAGTATATGAACCTGTAATTGGAACCTAATATGTTAAACATCATTGAATTTATTAGGTTTATGAGAAATAAGGGTCAAACAAACTTGTTTGTTTGATAAAAATCGAACGGGTCAAAATTTGGTAAAAAGGGTAATAAGCCAAAGATTTAAAAGTCTGAAATTTTGTTAAACCGAATGTTGGATTTTAACTCCATAAGGTGGAGAATCAAATTTCAATCACGTAGGAAGAAACGGTAGGTCAAACGGATAAGCGGATCGAAAGATACGAAAGTTTTCGTGTCAAAAACGGCAAAATGGAAAGGTTGGATGCAGGGGCCACCGTAATTTATGGTGCCACCGTAAGTTACGGTGGGGGCTGAAACCATTTTTCCACCGTAAGACAGTAGGTTATCACCGTATGGATTTGGTAGTGCACGGTCGTGCACTTGGTCGTACGGTCGTGCGTTCCCGGTAAATCAATGCACTGGCCTGTGCAATGCCAGTGCCCCCGACGTCGTAGATACTGCACGGTCGTGCGGTTGGGACGCACGGCCATGCGTCAGCTGCAGGTTCAATAAAATGTGCAGAATTCATCCAAATCAGTCCCGGAGCCCATAAGGGGTCCCAAAATGTATTCTATACTCATTGTAAAGTATTTATGAGCTGCATCTTTTCAGTTAAAGCGTGTTAGGGCGTTATACTATTTAACTACCAAAGCTAACTTTTATGTTGGTTTTGGTCATAGGTGAATTTCAAGAGTGCACGGATGAAGATCAAGCAACGAGCAAGAACCGAACACGATAAAGATACATGCTTCCGCACTTTGTCTCGTCGCAAATATTAAACGACGAATCCGATCACGTTATGTTGAATAACTTATGAATTGTAAAAGTTTTAATAAACCCGTATTTCCGATGTATATGTAATCTTAATTACAGGATTGTTTTCGTAAAATATACGTTAAACCTTGATTTATAAGAACGGGTGTTACAAGTTGGTATCAGAGCCTTGGTTTAAGAGATTCAAGTATGGTGGGAAAACTATGCTTGGACTTAAACCTTATGCTCTTGATAAAGATTAGTGTTCGGTTCGAGGCTTAATCGCAAATCCGGTAAGTACATGTATGTTAATAGTTTAGCATGCTAAAGTGTTGTAAACAACACATAGGGCTATCGTGTGATACACGTTACCCCAATTAAAATGATTGATATAGTTGACGAAAATACGCGCGTTGACGCGTATAGTAGAAAAAGCCTTGTATTATAATACGGGCGATTATTGAAGTTGACGTTACTAACTTTTGTGAATGTTTTAATTGAAGGACACTCGCGTTTGAAGACCACGAGAGTCAAACGAATTGTGGATGTGATGATGGAACGGTCCGAAGTATGACAAGAGGAGCATGCTCACCGAGGACTAAATCATGTAACGACATCGAACAAGGTTAATGGCAAGGAACGCCTGTCGGGGCAAACATTACCAGGTGCACATTTTAAATAATCGCACAAATAGTAATATGCAACAAATAAGTAGAAATTGAAAGTTGCATATGTAGATTAAAAAACTTGGAAAAACCCGAATAGAAAATGTATTCGAGATATTGTTTCCAAGAGAAACAAATAGAGGCGTTACTTACATAGGGCGTGATGTGAAAACTATAAAAAGGTCATGTGTGTCATGTGTTAATCGCTTACTCTGGCCAAGTAAGTAGTGGCATATGATACCATGAACTTCTTATGGCGGACACGTTTACATCCTATGTAGTAAGGGCGGGGTGAATGGGACTAACTTAAAAGTACCCAAATGAATCAAATGAGCAAAATATTTGATAATAATGTAAACGCACAGCCGGGTGACGGAAGCGTATTACATTAGGATGATGAGCCCGAGTGAAGGGACAAAGATTAATGTAAAAAGATTAAGGTATGCAATTGGGAGGGGTGTGCTTACACTCGAACCCGGAGAATGCAAATATGACTCTTAACGGGCCGATTTTGTAAAACACCAAATTTGAGAACAAAGTAGGAATATAAAAGCGAAACGAAGTCATAATGCATACCGTAAGGGTTGCAATAATAACGACTTCGGTAAAACACCCGGTTGGTGGGTAAGGATTTAAACGCATGCGTAGACTGAGAAACAGGAACACGAAATAGAAAGTCAAAAGACTCGGAATATGAGTCATGACTAAAAGATGACAAGAATTTTTGCAAACATAAATTTTGATAAAAAATTATGTTCGACTAGTTAAAAGTCGAACGGGTCGAACAAAGAATGGAATTTGACGTTCACAAGTGATGAAATTTCACACGAACACGTCAAACGAATTAAATAAATGGTGACGCTTGCTAATGTAAGTAGGCGCGGACTGAATAAGTAAAAGTGTGAGATGTTAACTAACCTATGTAAAGGGTTATGGGCGTTAAGAACGTTAAGATAAAAGAACCCGGGTAATGGGTTGTATAGAAGTATAAGTATGAACCGGGAAACGGTAAGCGTAGAACAAACTGACGTGTAAATAACGTCAGAAGTCATAAAGTCAGAGGATTAGTCCGGAAGTAAACAAATGAAGCCTTAGACTACGGTCAAGGTCAATTGAAGTTCAAGAGCGAAAATAAACGATTCCAAACATAATAAGAGATGCCTTGAAGCTATATATGTATATATACATTTGAATATAGACAAGAATAAAAGATGATCTACGGGATCATCATAACCTACGGGATTAAACACAGTGTTAAGGTCTACGGGACCAAAAAGACCCTCGGGTCATAAAGAGATGAAAACGAGTTGTTAATGTCTCACCTTAAAAAGGTGAAAAATTTAAAGAAATAGCCTATGAGGCTAAGTGAAAGAACCTACGGGTCAATAGTGTAAAGCAAGGGAACTAGTTATGATTCCCCGCGTAAAATGAGAACGGAAAAGAATAAATTATGGATTGTCAATTTCCTTAATATGAGTAATTGACATAGTTAAAAGGAAAAAAAAACGTTAAACTAAAATTCAGTTTTAGTAAGAAACAATGTTTTAACAAATATGAATACTATAAGACGAATTTGGAAATAACAAATATCAAAGAGTATGGGTCTTAACATCGATAGGTGCAAGACGATATATTCGAAAACGTGGTATTTTCGAAAATGAAAGGTTGATATAAATTAAAGATGACGTGACACGATCACGGTCAAGAAATGCAATGTGAAGTGGAATCACATTATCACCAAGCGAGCGGTAAAAAGCAACTGGACTAATAAGTCTAGTTAGTGAGACCGGTTAAGGTCATTTAAGTAAGTTGGTTGCTTGTAAGCGGTGGATTTGGTATAACTGAACCGAATAAATGAATTTGAAAACAAAAGAAATTGTTGCTAAAAGTGAAAGATTTCACTAAAGACCTTTAAACGGGTCAAAGTAACGGATTCATAAGGAATTTCGATAGTATAAGAAAGCGATGGATATTGCTAAGTTAACTAAACTAGTGAAAATAACGATATTACGTTATTTTGAAGTTACACTATGTCGTATGAGATATGTAGACAATTAGTAACCAAAAAGATGTTACCGTACTTTTCGGGTAATACTAACGATTGGTTAAAAAGTATAAGTAATGTTTAAAATATTTCTCGGATCGAGTACATTGAGCTTAAACTCAATGAATTATGTAAGAAAAGGTTTCGTGGACGAAACCTCTTTAAGGGGGGTAGACTTGTAACACCCCGAAAACGGGTTTGGTAATCAAACCCCGTTAATACTAAAAGACGGGTAAAGTACCGTTAGCGGTAGAAGTAACCCGGTAAATATTAGGATTTAAATAAATAAACCTAATATTTAATAAAACGTGAATGAATACTTTTAAGGAAATAAGTTTATAAAAGGCCCGAGTTAACGGGACTTAAAAATAAAACGGGTTATAATTTCCCCGAACCCACCAAGTAACTAGGAATATCAACCTAGTTAAATATGTGCCTTAAAACAAAGAAGGAAACTTGGGAAATAACCCTTATTATAAAGCTACAAACTAGAGGGGCTAAAAAAGGAAGAATTGAAACTTGATTTATTACAATTAAAAACAACACACACACACTAGGTGTGTGTGTGCGTGTTCTGGACGACCAGGAGACAAGCTCCATGGGAGCTAACCCTAAACTCAACAAATTCTTAAAATTGGAGGATCAATTGAAGGCCAAACTCGGATTTGAATGCGTAGAAACGATCACAAAGTCAAGGGGATCGTAAGGTATGTCGAATTTCTAACATTCGTGAAGTTGTAAAAATTTGATAATCATCCTAATCGCGAATTAGGCATGAATTAGAGAAGCTATGGCTAGATTAGTGATGTATATTTGCTTAGGAAAGAAACCCTAAGTGAAAATCATACATAATATGCTATAGATTGATGAATTTGGTGAATTAACACACTTAGACAAGTGGGTTTTGATGTTATGATGAAATAGATGATATAGATATGCTAAGAATCATCATGCATGGTAAGTAATCAAGGAATACTTAACCAATTTGCAAGTTTGAGTATTTGATCATAAGTGATAGTGGTGAATTTTGATGTTAAACTTGGTAAAAATAACTAGTTAGGAACTAGTTAGTAAATATGTAAAATTATGCACATTAGGTGTTTGTTAAAATGCCTAAATGAGAACTAAGTGTTGATAATGTGCCTAATTGAGTCTTGTGAACTTGATAGTGCAATCATATGTGTTAATTGGTGATTTGACTTTTAAATAGTCAAACCGACCATTAATAAGATCGAATGATAATTTTGATAGAAAATACGTAAGATGGAATAGTCATAAAATGATGACTAATATAACCGTCTTACGAATTATAATGATAGTTTGACGCTTGACAAGCTAGGTGGAGGCTTGGAAAGGAAGCGGGTCAAACGAAGCAAGTATGAAGGAAAAGCGTGACTCGGATGCAAGGTAAGTATATCTTACACTAGATATATATTTCAGAATATCCTTTTGTCGTGTTACGAAAAAGATAATTATGACGTAAGCCATAGTAGGCCAAAAAGTGTTAAGAAATGGAATTATAAGTACAGTGACCGCACGGTGTAAATCGGAGCGAGTCATATATACGAGGTGGTAAATAAATGTCATCTCGCTAATATAATCGGTCAATTTAGCCAAACGGGTCAAAAGGTGTAAACATCACCTTTTGACAATATCGACTAATGATTTTGTCGAGTTATATGCTTACAGGAATAGATATCCAATGGGTACTCGCATCTTTCTTAGTTAGCGATTTCAAAGCAAGGTATTAAAATCGGGTTAATAAGTTGATTCGAGCCAGGTATGTATAATAGATCAACTCATCATTTAGAACTTGAAGTTCTATGAGAGTTAGGTAAAGTAAAAAGGGAAATTCGGTTACCTTAAAAGGTAAACCGAAGGATTTAAATTATTGATAGAGTGTTTTGAAAACAAGATTTGGTTAAAAATGAGATTTTGGGCGTGCATGGCTTAAACAAGCCTTTCGTCGTAAAAGAAGGGTTAAAAATGACCAAAACGCCCTTGTAAGCGAAATTAGCAAGCAACCCTTAGAAGTCGCTTGAAAACGAGTTTTATAATCAAGTCAATACTTTGAATAAGTATGAAAAGCGAAAGATGTAAAATATTGGTCAAATGACTCTATAAAGAGTCTTTGCCGTAAAATAATAAATTGAAGGGTAAAATTTGTAATATATAAATCACCACATTGAATCCACCACAAATATAGTTGTGGTGGAAGGTCATTTGATAAGAAATGTGGGCCTATGTATTTAGAAACGAATTAAAGCGATTGATGCTTAAAATATGCTTAAATACCCTTAACGGGTCAAAATAAGCATATGAGTGAAAATGGGATTAAGAAAGTATATGAACCTGTAATTGGAACCTAATATGTTAAACATCATTGAATTTATTAGGTTTATGAGAAATAAGGGTCAAACAAACTTGTTTGTTTGATAAAAATCGAACGGGTCAAAATTTGGTAAAAAGGGTAATAAGCCAAAGATTTAAAAGTCTGAAATTTTGTTAAACCGAATGTTGGATTTTAAATCCATAAGGTGGAGAATCAAATTTCAATCACGTAGGAAGAAACGGTAGGTCAAACGGATAAGCGGATTGAAAGATACGAAAGTTTTCGTGTCAAAAACGGCAAAATGGAAAGGTTGGATGCAGGGGCCACCGTAATTTACGGTGCCACCGTAAGTTACGGTGGGGGCTGAAACCATTTTTCCACCGTAAGACAGTAGGTTATCACCCTATGGATTTGGTAGTGCACGGTCGTGCACTTGGTCGCACGGTCGTGCGTTCCCGGTAATTCAATGCACTGGCCTGTGCAATGCCAGTGCCCCCGACGTCGTAGATACCGCACGGTCGTGCGGTTGGGACGCACGGCCATGCGTCAGCTGCAGGTTCAATAAAATGTGCAGAATTCATCCAAATCAGTCCCGGAGCCCATAAGGGGTCCCAAAATGTATTCTATACTCATTGTAAAGTATTTATTCGCTGCATCTTTTCAGTTAAAGCGTGTTAGGGCGTTATACTATTTAACTACCAAAGCTAACTTTTATGTTGGTTTTGGTCATAGGTGAATTTCAAGAGTGCACGGATGAAGATCAAGCAACGAGCAAGAACCGAACACGATAAAGATACATGCTTCCGCACTTTGTCTCGTCGCAAATATTAAACGACGAATCCGATCACGTTATGTTGAATAACTTATGAATTGTAAAAGTTTTAATAAACCCGTATTTCCGATGTATATGTAATCTTAATTACAGGATTGTTTTCGTAAAATATACGTTAAACCTTGATTTATAAGAACGGGTGTTACATTGAGGCGGGCCGCGACATACTCTACCCTTAGCTTACGCGGGCCGTATCAAGGCTGGAGTTGACTTCGCTGACTTCTTTAGTTGAAGCGGGCCGCGTAAGGGTGTATGTGTGGTTGACGTGGGCCGCGACAGTTCATAACACGCGATTACACCAGAGTCTGACACGTGTCGACATCGTGGCGGACCTACTAGCTGACCCAGCTAAGCTATAGTGTTGACCGATGTTGACGCGGGCCGCGTAAGGGTCCCTTGTCTTTTACGCGGGCCGCGACAGGACTCAATTACACAACTATAAATAGATGGCATCAGGTTTCAATTTCCGTCGCTCATATTTCAATCTCAATCTCGAATTCTGAAGTATTAAGCAAAATATTTGGGTATTATACCCCTAAATTAGCGAGGTTCTGCTCTGTTGTAAGTATTATAACCCTGGTTTCATAATAGTTACGCTGCCCGATTGATTTAGGATTCCGTAACAACTGTCGTGGTTCTGCCCGACGTAGTTGTTGGAATGCCGTCTCGGGGAGGGTATCATTAATAAATTCAAAGGGTTATGGTACTAACCAATGTACATTTGTATAAATTATAGAGTATATCCAGGAAACCCTTACAAAAAGCCTAAGACAGCAATGTGAGTTTATCCTCTTTTTGATAATCTTTTTGGTAATGTTTTACCAAATCTTAAATGTTTTACTATGAAAATTAGCAGTGATTGAGTCTTTGTAGTTCTTCAATTACTGCCGGTATGTTGGGGTTTTGTATATAAAATTTTGTACTACTTGCGAGTAGTAAGTCGGGATGACAATGCGTTACCATTGGACAATGAGTTAGCCAATGGGTAATATGACCACAAGTCAGGATTGATAGTACCAAATGGAGTAATTGTGTAGACATAAACATTGTAATCGTCCTCGATACTGTTTAATTTGATAAAATGTTTCTTGATTAAACTGGGATTCACTCACCAGTATTTCCGACTGACAAATGTTTTTAAAACGCGTTTCAGGTAACCCAATGTGACAGCCAATTATTAAAAAATCAGCTGGAGAGCACTAAAGGCTTGGGGATAATGTGGCTATAAAAGTTACCAAATAAACGGTGTTTTAAATTAAATAAAATAGGGTTTGTCCCTATAAATGTATTGTAATAAGAAACTTGGGTTTTGCCCTTGTTATTTATTAATATGAAATATGGTGGTTTTACTCTGATAAACATTTCCTAACTACGATCCTGATGTAAATTCCGCTGCGAGACTAAACAAACTGATACCACCAAACTCTGTGATCACGTCCGCCCGTTCCCAGGGATCAAGGATCGGGGGTTGTGACATTTTATAACTTGGGACAATTATTTAAATATAATCTTGTATACAGCTTTATATGTTTGTCATACAATTGGGGCCGGTTGGAAGCCGGTCGTGATTAACCGACTCACCACTTATAGAACCCACAAAGGAGTTATCCCCAACATGTGGGTTTATATTTAGCATTTGCATCTGTCAGGTGTATGCCTACACCCCGTGCATAGGTCGTGGCCATTTTTAATAAAATGAGCCGAGGATATCCAGGACACGGTCGTTAACCCCCAATGCTTATGTTATCAAACAAGACAGATTAAAACGGGTTATGCAATTTATTAAACACAATCCGATTAAATGATTTCATACCCGACCAAGTGGTATTATTATAATACCATATCCCAAGCCCGTATAGGGAAAATAAGTTAAAAGTATTTACCTGATGCTAGCAGTATATGTGACAACTGGCACCAAACCGGTAATTTCCGTACACTTTGATCATTATTTAATGACTACAATTATGTGCTTAATTGTCAGCAATGTCTGAACACATACTAAACAAGTGAATTCATGCACGTTGTATACTACAAAATATTGCTTTATGCATAAACGAGAGCGTTGCGTCAAAAATACTAGTAAACTCACCGGTAAGACACACTGTGTCAACAGAACTGCAGAAAGCAGTCAGACAATAAAATTGGAGCCTAGGTGTAGGTCCGACAACAAGAATGCATTAAAACCCAAGAGTACATACAAGGGTTTAATATATATGCAATACGAAAGCAAAAATAAGCACTAAAAAGCACCCGAAACGCACCTTAAGTGCAGAATTTATATAATTCAGCAATAATTCAGCATTTAAACATATGAATATTTTGCAGAAATGTCGTTTTATCATCCAGAATATTTTCCTAAGTGTTGGGAATCGAAAGGGTACAAGAAAGGTACTTAAAAGACCCTAAAAAGTGTAATTTAGCACTTTAACGAATCGGTATCTAACCGAACAACCGGACAATACCCGGAACACCAAAATAATGCTAGAAGCATTGTTTTTATTTTTCTAAGCTAGTTAGGGTCCCCGAACACCCTAACACACTATACATTAAATAACACACACTAGTATCCTAACTAACACCTTTGAGTCCTAACTAAACCAAGTAACTAACCATTACAAGTTACACTTTACCCCCCCCCCCCCCATTGGTAGCCGGTTAGGGGACATAAATCCCACTCTTTGATTTCTTTGATTATTTTAATCCTTATGCTTGATATCTAGTGGACACAATATATGTTGGTTAATGGCAAGACATGGATTATAAATTAATCCACTAATACTTTAACTCCCATTTCACAACACACACCACACTTTCACCTTCTCTCTTCCTCCCTCTAACACCCTCGGCCGAGAACCACCAAGGCACCACCACCACCTTCGATCCAAGCTCATCCATTCCAAGTCCACTAGGAGATGTAAGAAGGTCGCTAACGAGGCTCGGTGCTCACGGAACTTGAAGGACCTTCACCATTTACTTTTATCCACCTCATTTGCACTCTTGAACTTCCCTAGCCTCGAGCTAGTAGTAAGTGACTCTAAAAACCTTCTTGATCTTATCTAGAGTGGTTAATAAGAGTTTTGTCGGATGAAAATCATGAACATACTAAATCACATACTAAAAGTTTACAAGGATGAGAAATAAGTTGGATAAAAACTATAATGTTGTGTAAAACTTGTAAGACTTGTTTTGTGGTGATTATTTAGTGCTGATCTATGTTGTGGTAGCTCGGATCATCATCTAACCCAGATTAGTCATGTTCAAAAATCATGGCATAGAGTTTGTTAAAGTATGAAGAGGGGTTAAATGATGAAACACTACTACACACTAAACATGAACTTGTGTAAAAACGATTTTTCTTATAAAACGAAGTTCTAAACTAGTAGATCTAAAGATCTACAAGTGGTATTTTCGAAGAACCAACTGTAAGACGAAACCATGTTTTAAAACCGGATCTTTCATGAACTAGAGGTATTTTTGTGAACAAACAAGTATGTGGACACTTGTGTAACAAAAGTTTTAACAAAGAAATAATTTTCGTAAAAACCGACTAGAAGTTGTGAAACTTCATATTCTTTAAAAATAAAGTTTTTAAGAAACTAAAATTATTTTTAAAGATAACAAGACTTACTAAATGTGCTAGTAAGTTACTACACATTTTTGTAAATGTTCAAGTTCATGAAATGGAGAAATTAGTGAGTATTGTTGATGATTACTGTTGATAATTGTTGTTGTTGATTGTTGACGATTTAAAAGAAAATAAACACATGTTTTGAAAACATGGGAAACCTCCATTTTTAGGGGAAACTCTGTCAAAATTTTTATAAATTTTGACACTTAGAAAATATAAGTTTTTGAGAAACTTATTCCCTAAAAATGTGTTTAAAAGATATTACCAAGGTTTCCCTAATTTTTGGTGATAAGAAATGAGGATTTCTTCAAGAATAAAAATGGATATAAGTATGTATATTTTGAGAGAAAAATATATATTATGTTATCACCAACTTTTGTGCTAAGTGTATATAGTATGTGTTATACGTGCTAGTGTATTAAGACTTAAAAATACACTAAATACTCATGAGGAGTATAAACATAAAATACACATACAACATACAAGATACATAATTCGGGTGCAAAGTGCAAAATGCAAAATACTTATATTAAATCTTGAAAAACTAATATAAGTAAAATACTTAGTTAAAAATATGAAATATTTTTAACACAACAATACAAATACAAAAGAGAGTGACTGTACTTGTGCGATACAAGTCTAGTGACTAACGTTAAGAAAACGCGTATAGGTTACGACGTTAAGTAAGCAAATCCGGTGAAGTTTACGACGCACAGGAACGCAAAGTTGTGAGTTCATGCTCCCCCTTTTCTCTTAACTGTTTTCAGATTTTTAACTTCGGGGGTGAAATACATGTTACTAATACTCCAGTATTTACAAAATGGTATGATATGTACTAAAACGAGAAGTAATCTTGGCGACAACTAGTGCCAAGAATTGATACGAGAAATCGTGTCACGAATAGGGTACCATAAGCACCATTAATCGTGTATATACTTAGACCGCAGAACAAAAGGTTAGATCTAATGGGTTCAGGGCAGCCCCACTCTTGGTGACAACTAGAACCAAGTAGTGTTTTTGTGTCTCAGTCGTGAATCGACTATAGAAAAATGCCTATGGTTTGGTGACTTCCTATGTCGTGTCAC
Source organism: Helianthus tuberosus (assembly GCA_030545235.1). Taxonomy (NCBI): domain Eukaryota; kingdom Viridiplantae; phylum Streptophyta; class Magnoliopsida; order Asterales; family Asteraceae; genus Helianthus; species Helianthus tuberosus. Next base: position 32,767,784 of record CM060436.1, read on the forward strand.
ATGTTAATGGCTTTGCAACCCATTAACACTTGATACATATGGAAATACTTGATTTACACTTGAATACGTGATTTAACAAATACATACCATGATTTTTATACAAAGTATACAAGCGTTAAATACAAAACTGCATGAATTCACACCAACATTATGTTGACGTTTTCCAAAACTTACATGTATTTCAGGTAACTAGAAGTGGATGTGCGCGCGGTCTTACCCATGCTCGTGGATGTCGCTATTGTTTATCTTTAAATAAAGTTGAAAACCCATTTAAGACAATGTTTTATGTTAATCCGCGATGTAAACGCTAACTTATGTTTTCAAATTATGGTATTTGAAGTTATTTTCATGAGCATGTAGCATGTTTACCTTTCGTATGCAATGAGAACCTTTCATGATCACACCTCGTGTTTCCGCTGCAGAAAGGGGTGTGACAGTATAATCTTAAAGCTTTTCAAAGGCACCTTCTACCGGAAGCTATTTAATTTGTATAGAAGGTTTATTAACCTATTAGGATGCTAACGGGTCTTTAATTAAGTCAAGGACTTAGACCGGCTAGCTAGAAAGAAACCTTACGGTTCTAAACGCTAGATTAAGCGGAGACCGGAACAGAATGTGGTTTAGACCCGACAAGCTTGGATACTTGTATAATATGGGTAAACTAAACATATTCTGAAATTTGAGGATTTAAGGATAAGGTTTGACCCGTTTCGGCTATTTTATGTAAACTAGTCACATAAGCCGATCCGAACGCGTAAACGGGTAACGGGTAACCAAATAAATTATATACAGGTCTTAATCATTATTATGCTCAAAATATGTTAATACATCAGTAAGATGTTAACATATAGGCCCAAAAAGTAATTTAAACCAAAATAAGTCCCATAAGGGCATTTTGGTAATTTTAATGCCCATAAAAGAGTTTAATTGTGCAACTGAGTTTCAAGTCTGATTAAATCAGTAAAAATATGTATTTTTATAAGTTATAATAGCAGGACACTTTATATATGTGAAAATTATCTTATATAGCCAAACTATGTCCCGTAGTGACATTTTGGTAATTTTACATAGGCTTTAAAGGTAAAAATAGACTTCTGAGTTTAAAAACTTTAGCTCACTGTATAATTATATAAATTAACTTAAAACATCAATGGGTAATAAATTTTATATGTCAAGTATAGTTTTGACCCATACTATGTACTAAAAAACGCTTAAAAGTCGGTTTAAAGGGTTATTTGGGTTAGAATAGGAAATCTGAGTTTTTGATCAGTTTTATAAAGTTCAAAATACTTTATTTATCATAAGGAATCAGTAGCAAAAGGTTTGACACTAAAAAGTTATGTAAAACTCATTTCATGCATGAAAAGGGTAAAACCGACAATTACCGAAATCAAGCTATAATCCTATGTTATGCTCAGCTTAAAAATAATTAAAAATCTTTAAAAATCCCAAAATATTATTTTACATCAGTAGGTAAGAAGTTTGGTGTCAAAAATCGGGTTTAGATAGGCTTCATGCTAATTAAGCTATTTAATTACTAGAAAGTTCCTTAATTACGCTATTGAGCATAACTCCAATTCTAGACCTCCAATTGATTTCAAACTTTTAGGACATGTCTAAATATCAGTAGCAAAAATGTTAGTCCATTCACATTGCTAAAAATCTCAGTTGTATGTAAAAAGGGCGTTTATGGCATTATTAAGCATAATTACGATTAAGTGCATATAATTCAAACCACTAGTCACCATGCAATATAATTCCAGGGGGTTATACTACTAAGTAATGTGGTCCTAATGAAAGCTTAAAACATGGGAGAATTAAGCTTGAATGGGTCAGAACTGAAAGTCAAAGCAAAAGTCAAGCTTTTGCGACTTTCTGTTATAAACTGACCTTAGACTATTAATTGCCGGGTTAGGACTGATAAAACATGTTTTAATATTGATTACCAAGTCATTAGAATGTTAAAATATAATTTAGAATCTCTGGTTTATTAATTAGAATTAATTTTGTAATTTATGTCCAGTTTGACTTTTTGTCAAACTACTTTGACCCGACAATTGACCAGTCAAACGAGATAATTAGGAGGTGCCCTTTTAAGGGTTAATCACCTACACTAATGTGGTCTTATAACCACTTTCAATTTGATCAGTGGTTAAGCCACATGTAATTAAAGTGAAAGTCAAACTAATTTTACGATAAGTTTGACTTTAGAGTAATTAAACTAAATTAAACACTAAACAAGTAATTAGAAGCTTACTTAAGGTCCTAGCAAACTTTTCTACACTTGATTATCCTCTTCTTACTGATGGAAGCTCCAGAGCAAGTCCCACAAGTGAATGTTGCAAATGTGTTTCAAAACACAAGAACTAGTTCTCTTATATAGCCAAATTCCATGATGCTTGATCATTTCCAGGTGTAATAGGAGGCTCTGAGATCGACCCAGGTGTCCAAGCTACTGAATTAAACCGACTTACAGCTCCCTAGGTCGATATAACCTAGACTAAGGCGGTGTAACAGGCCAAACCCGCACCTGCAGGTTTTTGTCTGATCTGGGCGTTCTGAGGCGGGCCGCGTAAGACTTAAGGGGGTCTTACGCGGGCCGCGTGGACATGTTAAACCGGGAAAACAAGTTTAAAAGCTGGCAGATTCAGTCCCTGCTCGTTTAAACCCCTTTTTAACTTCATTTTTGACAATAGGGACCCTTGTAGTTTATTTCTTGATGCCCAAGGATGTATAAACAAACCTCGTTAGGCTCGGGTTCGTTAAACATCACTATGAAAGTAAGTCTCATCAAGTTGACACTTTTGGCCCAAAGTCTTGAAATCATGCTTAACGATATCGAAACCAAGTGAAATTTATACCACTTATTCTTGAGAGTATATTTGAATATTTCGAAGCCTCGGTTTCGTTAAAAGGTCACTCAGAGGTCAGAATTGACATGTTGACACGTTTAACCCTTGTAATTTAATAATCTTCCGATTATTTTCATAAACGGCTTCTTATATCTAATCAATCACTCGTTCAAGAATATATTCATCGTGTAAGGTCATTCAGAGGCACAAGTTTGGCATGTTGACACTTTTAGTCCCTGTGGTTTCATAGTTTCATTGTTCGACAACTTTGGTCCTTCAAACTAAATCTTTCGCACCTTTGAAGTTTAAGACACGTGTCTATATATAATTGGACACATTTTTCCGTGGTGATACACCTAGGCGGCATACTTGTGGTGTTTAAAGATGAACCAATATGGCGCGACTGTGTGCCGTGATCATGTGGGCTCACCGATGACGTGGCGCATGCGCGCCTGGGTGGCGTATGCCTGTTGGCGTGCGCGCATGAGTGAGCAAAAACGGCATGCCCGCATTGGCATGCATATCCTTGCACGTCATGTGTGACAACTCGAAATTTAGAACCCTTCTTGTATCCCGATGTAACATGCTTAAACGTGTGACTAGTTAACTTGTGTGATTAATGATAAGTGAACCTTTTATGTGATTATGTGTTATGTTTATATGTAGGCTTGTGTGTATAGTATGTGTATATGTTTAAGTGAGCCGAGAACCAAGAACCCGACTCGAGACCATGTGGTCTCCAGTGAACAGTGCAACATGTGGGCCGGTTGGGCCGTGCACCTCATCCGAAACCCATTAGGGTGCATCACTTGAAGCAAGTATATAATCCTTAGTGATAGCCACACTTGTCATTTTTGGGCAAACAACACACATACTCCTCTACACACACACTCTCCATTCTCCCTCACTAAAACCCTAAGCCACAACATTCTTCTCCTTCATTCTCGGATTCAAACCGGTAACCACAAGGAGCTCTCGGATCGGCTCACACACACACCCGTTTGGAAGCTTCACACTCACCCTTGAAACCCATCAATCGGTTAGTGTCTTTATGATGTTTGTTGTTAAATGATAGTATGAATGATATGATTTCACTAGTATAGGTGTATGCTTGATGATGTTTTTGTGAATCGGATGTGTATGTTGTTAATAATCGGCTAACATGTCTTGACTTCGGATATATCACATAATGAGCTAATGATGTCTTGTGTCTAAATGTGATTCAAACCATTAAATGCGGATGTTCATAAAAACCGGCTTGCATATGTGTATAGATAGCATCATGTTAATCGGGTTAGTGTAGAGTTGATTTTGAGATGTTATGTGATGAATATGCTCAAGTGCTTTGATGGTTGTTCATGTTATGACTATGATTAATGCTAGAAACCCTAAAAGATGATGAACAAGTTTGATGATCAACATGAACATGACTTGAATATATGAAGAACTTGTTGAATATGATATGAATGTGTTATGAATATTTGAAATCTGATTGTTTGATCCATTTTGGTTAATAACTAGACAAGAAAACATGTTTAGTGGATAGTACACAATTGTTGCATGAAATCAAAACCTCATTGGCTAAGTACAAGGACAGAAATCAGCAGATGTTCAACCGAGAACTTCAGTCTCGACTTGAGACCGGGAGCATGATAACTCGAGACTGCAGTTTTCGACTCGGGTTGCGAGTCGAGAACCCATAGTCTCGACTCGAGACCACACTTGATCAGCACATAAACATCATGACTCGAGACCATACTTGCGAGTCCGGTTGCGACTTGAGACCAACATATGCATAACCCGAGACCTCATCAGTTGCGACTCGAGACTTGTAAGCTATAACTCGAGACCGCACAGTCTCGACTAGAGACCGCACAGTCTCGACTCGAGACCATGTGCATGTGCACACTGTTTGGACTTGCACCCCATTACGGGCTTAGGTAATTGGGCCGGACATTTGGGCTTAATGCATGGACCTTATACGTTCTGTGGTGTATGAATGTTATTTGGGCTGCCATGAATGAAACTTGCATGCTATGTGCTAGCATACGTGTAGAAACATACGTGCACTACCTGAATACGAACCTGACTTGTACGGTATCTATGTTAGGACGTAGTTGGCCACTTACAACTTGATTGACTTTTCTGTGTATCTGCCGAGCAAACCAAGGTGAGTTCACACCCTCTACAAAGCATGGGATTCCCAGGGGTCGGGAATTGGGGTTAAGGAACATGGGTTCCTCGTCCTCCTTGGGTAGGACAGCATTGGTTCAGGAATGTGATTCCTCGTCCTCATGGACAAATAACTCGTACTAGACCAAAACTCTATCATGAAGTCCCTCCTTTTTATATCGACTTAATCGCCGGGCCAATGGCGAGCGGGTCATTAGTTAGATAGCGCTATTTAGGTCTGACAAACCTCACACCGTGCCGCAGAGGACGGGTGTGAACTAATGGATCTGGGGCACGTCAATGATGATAGACATTGACAGTTTCAGGGCACATAAACATGACTACAGTCAGCAGTCGATATGGTAACGAGTCTAGTGTATACATGGGGTAGCCCCCACGGCCGAAATGCCAGATAACTAACACGGGGTAGCCCCCACGGCTGGATTGCCAGAGTAACCGGGAATAAACAAGTCACGTTTTTAACTATGGGGTAACCCCCACGGCAGGATGCCAGATAAAGGAAACTGTTTTCGAAACAACTTAAAACGAACACCAAACCGTGAACTCACTCAACTTGTTGTTTACTCGTTACTACATGCTTTGCAGGTCTTTAGGTACTTAGCTGGAGCTTGCATGGAGGAGGGTCGTTGTGGGACATGGACGGCTGTGTGCCATGTTAAACTTTGAAACAATTAAACTTATGTTTTGGTTTTAAGACTTATGCTTCCGCTTGCAACTTAAAATTATGTTTTGTTTGAACACCAATTGTATTGGTTGGATTTTATAACTACTCATATGCTTGTTCAATATGATTGGTGGCTGGATCCTGGTCAGTCACGCCTCCAAGCGGTAGTATTCCGCAGGTGGATTTTGGGGGTGTGACAGATTGGTATCAGAGCCATTGGTTATAGTGAACTTGGTTTTAATAAAGGAGAAACGTTTTTGTTAAAACCAGACTATAACCCGTACAGTGCTCTACGATCCACAACGACGCTTTACTCCACATGCAAGGCTCAACATTCTAGGTGATATGATCTGTGTATATATTGCCTACTTGTTAGTTACATAGTGCATTGCTCGAGGTATGCTTGGTTAGTATAACTATTGTTGCTTGAACACGTGTGTACTTACTCACTTCTGTCATCGCATTTTCGCGAACCCCTCTCACTCACGTTCCTCTTAATATGAAGATCATGTCTGGACGCGTTAACCTGACACAAGCCCAGTTGACGGCTCTGATTAACGAGCGAGTTGCCGCAGCACTTGCAGCTGCACACGCAGGAGGTATATCCTGCAGTCCGAACTCATTCTAGGATCTTTAGGAATCCTACTCTCGTAAACCAACCTTTGTGTTAAACTCTGTCTTTTCTTTCACCCACGATAGGTCAGCATGCTCAACCACCCGTGTGCACTTTTAAGACTTTCATGGACTGCCGACCAACTACTTTTAGCGGCACTGAAGGAGCTGTAGGCCTCCTCCACTGGTTTGAGAAACTAGAATTTGTGTTCGAAATGTGTGAATGCCCTGAGGCGCGCAGGGTGAAGTATGCTACCGGTACTCTTGAGGGTTTAGCCCTCACGTGGTGGAACGCTCAGGTCCAAATGCTGGGGTTGGTTGCTGCCAACGCCACCCCATGGGAAACTTTTAAGGAGATGATCAAAGAAGAATACTGCAGTCGGGATGACATTCATAAGCTGGAAGTCGAGTTCTTCAACCTCAAGATGACGGGGTCAGAAATCGAGGCGTATACCAAGAGGTCGAATGAGCTGGCCTTACTGTGTCCTACTATGGTGGACCTTCCATTTAAGTGTATTGAACTCTTTCTCAAGGGCTTGGTGCCAGAGATCCAAAGCCATGTGACTTCAGCAAACCTCACTACCATCCAGCAAGTTGTTCAGTTGGCTCACCGTCTCACTGATCAGGCGGTGGAGCAGAACAAGTTACCAAAGCGCATAGGTGCTGCAACTACTTCTGGTACCTCTAGTGACAACAAACGGAAATGGGATGGAACTTCAAGTAAGGGGCCGACTTCTGTTCAGTCCCAGTCTCAGCAGAGAAAGACTGATGACTACAAGAGCCCTAGTCAGCAATCATCTGGTGGACAAAGTCATGGTGGGTACAAAGGGAATCACCCCAAATGCAATCGCTGCAGCCTGCACCACAGCGGGCCATGCACCAGGGGCAACTGTCATCGGTGCAACAAGCCTGGTCACGCTGCAAAGGATTGCAGGAGCTTATACCCCGCCAATCAGAATCGTCAGCAAGCTCAACAGAACCAGCGCCAGCAGCAGCAGCAAGGTGATAACAAAGGGTGCTTTCAGTGTGGAGCTGAGGGTCACTTCAAAAGGGATTGTCCCCAACTGAACAGGAACCAGAACAACAACAATAACAACAATAACAACAATCAGGGGAATGGTAACAATGGAAACAACCACAACAATGGTGCCAGGGGGCGGGCGTTCGTGATTGGCCAAGGTGAAGCAAGGAATGACCCCAATGTTGTGGCGGGTAAGTTCCTTCTCGACGACTTTTATGTTACAGTTTTATTTGATTCGGGTGCCGATACTAGCTACCTGTCACTAAAAGTTAGTCAAATGCTTAAGCGTATCCCAACACCTTTGAACAACAAGCACACTGTAGAGCTAGCAAACGGTAAGAGTTTAGAAGCCACACACGTAGTCAAGGGTTGTAAACTTATTCTCGCTGACCAGACCTTCTCTATCGACCTCATTCCTATTGTCTTGGGTAGTTTCGACGTTGTCATTGGGATGGATTGGTTATCCCAACATCGAGCAGAGATTCTTTGCAACGAGAAGGTCGTCCGCATTCCAGACTCCGGTAGTGAACCTCTCATGATTCGCGGCGACAAGAAGAGTGCCGTTGAGAACGTCATCTCTCTCCTTAAGGCCCAAAAGTGCTTGCGAAAGGGCCACACTGCCATTTTGGCTCTCGTTACTGACACCTCGGAGAAAGAAAAGAAGATAGAAGATTTTCCAGTTGTACGCGACTATCCTGAGGAATTACCTGGTCTTCCGCCTCATCGCCAAGTCGAGTTTCAGATCGAACTAGCTCCTGGAGCTGCGCCTATAGCTCGTGCGCCGTATCGCTTAGCCCCATCAGAGTTGGAAGAACTCTCTACGCAACTACAAGAACTCTTGGATAAGGGTTTCATTCGTCCTAGCTCATCGCCTTGGGGAGCTCCAGTACTATTTGTGAAAAAGAAGGACGGTACCTTCAGAATATGCATCGACTACCGGGAACTCAACAAGGTGACGGTGAAGAATCGTTATCCTCTACCGCGTATTGACGACTTGTTCGACCAGCTGCAAGGGTCAAGCTACTATTCAAAGATTGATTTGAGATCAGGTTATCACCAGCTGAGAGTCCGAGAAGAGGATGTCTCCAAAACAGCCTTTAGAACTCGCTATGGGCACTATGAGTTTTTGGTCATGCCTTTTGGGCTGACAAACGCACCTGCGGTTTTCATGGACTTGATGAATCGAGTGTGCAAGCCTTACCTGGACAAGTTCGTTATAGTCTTCATCGACGACATCCTGATCTATTCTAAGAGTCAGGAGGAACACGAGCATCATCTACGGCTTATCCTGGAACTCCTTCGAACAGAACAGCTTTATGCAAAGTTCTCGAAATGCGACTTCTGGCTTCGTGAGGTCCATTTCCTAGGCCACGTGGTAAACAAGGATGGGATTCACGTTGATCCATCCAAGGTAGACTCGATTAAGAACTGGCCTGCACCTCGTACACCAAAGGAAATTCGCCAATTCTTGGGATTGGCAGGTTACTACAGGAGGTTCATTAAGGATTTTTCTAAGATTGCACAGCCTCTCACCTCACTGACGCAGAAAGGCGTTGTTTATCGCTGGGGAAATGCACAGGAATCAGCATTTCAGCACTTAAAGGATAGACTATGCAGCGCACCTATCCTTTCCTTGTCGGAGGGCACGGACGACTTCGTGGTCTACTGCGACGCGTCAATTCAAGGTCTTGGTTGTGTATTGATGCAACGAGATAAAGTTATAGCCTACGCCTCACGCCAACTCAAAGTTCACGAGAAGAACTACACTACACACGACTTAGAGCTGGGAGCTGTTGTTTTTGCACTTAAGTTATGGCGGCATTACCTGTACGGTACCAAATGCGCCATCTACACCGACCACAGGAGCCTCGAGCACATCTTCAAGCAGAAGGAACTGAACATGCGACAACGACGATGGGTCGAACTACTGAATGACTACGAGTGCTCGATCAGGTATCACCCGGGCAAGGCCAATGTTGTGGCTGACGCCCTCAGTCGAAAGGACACTGCGCCTAAGCGCGTGCGAGCCTTACAACTCACGATCCATTCTAGCCTTCCTTCCCAAATACGAGCTGCTCAGATAGAAGCACTGAAACCAGAAAACGTCAGGGCTGAAGCCCTACGCGGATCAAGGCAACGCTTAGAACAGAAGGAAGACGGTGCTTACTACGTAACGGGACGCGTTTGGGTCCCACTCTATGGCAACTTACGAGAGCTTGTGATGGACGAAGCACACAAGTCTCGCTACTCGGTACACCCTGGTTCGGACAGAATGTACCACGACATCAGAACTACGTACTGGTGGCCTAGCATGAAGGCCCACATAGCAACCTACGTCAGCAAGTGCTTGACCTGTGCGAGAGTCAAGTCCGAATACCAGAAACCCTCAGGCCTACTCCAACAACCAGAGATACCACAATGGAAATGGGAGCAAATTTCCATGGATTTCGTTACTGGCCTACCTAGATCACAGCGCGGAAATGATACTATTTGGGTGATAGTGGATCGACTCACCAAGTCCGCACACTTCTTGGCTATCAAGGAGACGGATAAATTCTCCACTCTTGCAGAAATATACCTCAAGGAAGTTGTTTCGAGGCACAGGGTGCCCACCTCCATTATCTCGGATCGAGATGCACGTTTCACTTCAGAACTGTGGCAAGCAATGCACAAATCCTTTGGCTCACGATTAGACATGAGCACATCGTATCACCCTCAGACGGACGGGCAGTCCGAGCGCACTATTCAAACCTTAGAAGACATGCTTCGTGCATGTGTAATCGACTTCGGCAACCGCTAGGAAAAGCACCTGCCACTTGTGGAATTCTCGTACAATAACAGCTACCACACCAGCATTAAAGCTGCTCCGTTTGAGGCATTGTACGGACGTAAATGCCGGTCACCTCTTTGTTGGGCAGAGGTGGGGGATAGTCAGATCACCGGTCCAGAACATGTGGTAGACACAACCAAACAGATTGCTCAAATACGAAAACGCATGGCGGCAGCCCGTGACCGTCAGAAAGTCTACGCCGATAAGGGCAGGAAACCACTTGAGCTCCAGGTTGGGGAGCGAGTACTACTCAAAGTCTCACCCTGGAAGGGTGTGGTTCGTTTTGGTAAACGCGGCAAACTTAACCTACGATACGTTGGACCTTTCGAAATCATCGAGAGAATAGGCAGGGTGGCCTACAGACTGAACTTACCAGCCGAACTCGGTGCAGTTCACAACGTTTTTCACGTGTCGAATCTGACGAAGTGTCTGTCAGATGAGACCCACATAGTTCCTCTGAAGGAACTCACTATCGACGAGCAGTTACGATTCGTCGAGGAACCAGTTGAAATCACGGACCGGGATGTTAAGGTCCTCAAGAGCACTAGAATACCTCTCGTTCGAGTTCGTTGGAACTCACGTCGCGGCCCAGAGTTCACCTGGGAGCGCGAAGATCAGATGAAACAAAAGTATCCCCAACTGTTCGGAAACGGTACAACCACTACTGAGGCTGAAGCTACGGAATTTCGGGACGAAATTCCAGATCAACGGGGGGAGGATGTGACACCCCAGGAAAACCGGGAAAACCATACAACTTAACTAGCTTCCTCAGTGAGTGCTTACCAAATTTCGGGACGGAATTTCTTTCAACTTGGGGATGATGTGACAACTCGAAATTTAGAACCCTTCTTGTATCCCGATGTAACATGCTTAAACGTGTGACTAGTTAACTTGTGTGATTAATGATAAGTGAACCTTTTATGTGATTATGTGTTATGTTTATATGTATGCTTGTGTGTATAGTATGTGTATATGTTTAAGTGAGCCGAGAACCAAGAACCCGACTCGAGACCATGTGGTCTCGAGTGAACAGTGCAACATGTGGGCCGGTTGGGCCGTGCACCTCATCCGAAACCCATTAGGGTGCATCACTTGAAGCAAGTATATAATCCTTAGTGATAGCCACACTTGTCATTTTTGGGCAAACAACACACATACTCCTCTACACACACACTCTCCATTCTCCCTCACTAAAACCCTAAGCCACAACATTCTTCTCCTTCATTCTCGGATTCAAACCGGTAACCACAAGGAGCTCTCGGATCGGCTCACACACACACCCGTTTGGAAGCTTCACACTCACCCTTGAAACCCATCAATCGGTTAGTGTCTTTATGATGTTTGTTGTTAAATGATAGTATGAATGATATGATTTCACTAGTATAGGTGTATGCTTGATGATGTTTTTGTGAATCGGATGTGTATGTTGTTAATAATCGGCTAACATGTCTTGACTTCGGATATATCACATAATGAGCTAATGATGTCTTGTGTCTAAATGTGATTCAAACCATTAAATGCGGATGTTCATAAAAACCGGCTTGCATATGTGTATAGATAGCATCATGTTAATCGGGTTAGTGTAGAGTTGATTTTGAGATGTTATGTGATGAATATGCTCAAGTGCTTTGATGGTTGTTCATGTTATGACTATGATTAATGCTAGAAACCCTAAAAGATGATGAACAAGTTTGATGATCAACATGAACATGACTTGAATATATGAAGAACTTGTTGAATATGATATGAATGTGTTATGAATATTTGAAATCTGATTGTTTGATCCATTTTGGTTAATAACTAGACAAGAAAACATGTTTAGTGGATAGTACACAATTGTTGCATGAAATCAAAACCTCATTGGCTAAGTACAAGGACAGAAATCAGCAGATGTTCAGCCGAGAACTTCAGTCTCGACTCGAGACCGGGAGCATGATAACTCGAGACTGCAGTTTTCGACTCGGGTTGCGAGTCGAGAACCCATATTCTCGACTCGAGACCACACTTGATCAGCACATAAACATCATGACTCGAGACCATACTTGCGAGTCCGGTTGCGACTCGAGACCAACATATGCATAACCCGAGACCTCATCAGTTGCGACTCGAGACTTGTAAGCTATAACTCGAGACCGCGCAGTCTCGACTAGAGACCGCACAGTCTCGACTCGAGACCATGTGCATGTGCACACTGTTTGGACTTGCACCCCATTACGGGCTTAGGTAATTGGGCCGGACATTTGGGCTTAATGCATGGACCTTATACGTTCTGTGGTGTATGAATGTTATTTGGGCTGCCATGAATGAAACTTGCATGCTATGTGCTAGCATACGTGTAGAAACATACGTGCACTACCTGAATACGAACCTGACTTGTACGGTATCTATGTTAGGACGTAGTTGGCCACTTACAACTTGATTGACTTTTCTGTGTATCTGCCGAGCAAACCAAGGTGAGTTCACACCCTCTACAAAGCATGGGATTCCCAGGGGTCGGGAATTGGGGTTAAGGAACATGGGTTCCTCGTCCTCCTTGGGTAGGACAGCATTGGTTCAGGAATGTGATTCCTCGTCCTCATGGACAGATAACTCGTACTAGACCAAAACTCTATCACGAAGTCCCTCCTTTTTATATCGACTTAATCGCCGGGCCAATGGCGAGCGGGTCATTAGTTAGATAGCGCTATTTAGGTCTGACAAACCTCACACCGTGCCGCAGAGGACGGGCGTGAACTAATGGATCTGGGGCACGTCAATGATGATAGACATTGACAGTTTCAGGGCACATAAACATGACTACAGTCAGCAGTCGATATGGTAACGAGTCTAGTGTATACATGGGGTAGCCCCCACGGCCGAAATGCAAGATAACTAACACGGGGTAGCCCCCACGGCTGGATTGCCAGAGTAACCGGGAATAAACAAGTCACGTTTTTAACTATGGGGTAACCCCCACGGCAGGATGCCAGATAAAGGAAACTGTTTTCGAAACAACTTAAAACGAACACCCAACCGTGAACTCACTCAACTTGTTGTTGACTCGTTACTACATGCTTTGCAGGTCTTTAGGTACTTAGCTGGAGCTTGCATGGAGGAGGGTCGTTGTGGGACATGGACGGCTGTGTGCCATGTTAAACTTTGAAACAATTAAACTTATGTTTTGGTTTTAAGACTTATGCTTCCGCTTGCAACTTAAAATTATGTTTTGTTTGAACACCAATTGTATTGGTTGGATTTTATAACTACTCATATGCTTGTTCAATATGATTGGTGGCTGGATCCTGGTCAGTCACGCCTCCAAGCGGTAGTATTCCGCAGGTGGATTTTGGGGGTGTGACATCATGTGTCTCGCAACAGCTTATAGACTTCAACAACAGATCAGTTACATATCTGTAGTTGAAACAGTCGAGTCAAGGGGCTTGACTGAGAATTAAATGACGACATAAAATGTATTAAAGACGTTTAATGCGGATTAATTCTCCCATTTAATTCATCTTTTATGTTTCACGTCAATCTGCAATATAAATACCAGGTGAGACCTGGTCAGAAGATACACTGAAATCACCAACTTATGCTAACATCTCTTTGTAGAATCTTCTTATCATTTCTTCATATTTCAAGGTACACCTTCGGGTTTCGTTATCTCCGCCAATGCAACTACTCAGGCTGTTGTATGCTGGAAACAAACGAGTTTTCTTGGGAGACTTGAAATTTGTTTAAAGGACCTGTGTATAACACGATCCTCAGTCAAGTACAACTTTCTGATTAGATTTTGTTCTTGTTTTTCTTTTTATTTCAGTTGTATAAGTATTGTAATTTATTGTTTTCTTTTGTTTCTGTATTGTAAAGTGATTAATAAAAATTTTTATTTAATTTTATGCGAACGGATTCCTACAAGACCTAAAATGTTTACACCTCAACGGTGTGACAATGGACTTACCAATAGTGTCTCGTCCATGACACCGAGCAGCCATGGAAAGACCAAAACATGTTAGACGGAGTTTGTCATATCAACTACACAAGTGCCCACCATTTTGTAAAGTACCTACTAAATCTTGAGAAGTTCCAACAGCTCTAGCCTTAGGTCACTTCTAAGTTCCAATAGCTTTCTCTAGATTACAACTCAATTTCGGACTACAAATGATAGATACAGTCCAACACAACAACAATCCCCCACAAATTATAACGTGAACATATAATTCCTAACTCTTTCAAAGTCCTTAAACCATTTGCAATGCCATGGCCCTTGGAGGCCTGTGGCTGGCGTGGAGGACCTGTGGATGAACAAGAGTCCTAGTAGGGCATCCATGAAGGGAAGTATGTGGGGACTCGTTCAAGCGAGGTGTGTGACAGGAGGAAAGAGGGAGTAGGGTCTCGATTTGTCGAAATCCGTAAAAAATGGGAAGAGATAGGTCAAATATGATAGACATCACCGAGGTGGAGAAGAGAGGAGGCGTCCAACACCCTCCCGTCGACATTGATCTTACTATTCAAATCAACTCCTTATTCTTTTAGTTTTACCAAACCCCTACTACTCAACTTGTTAGATAGGCTAAGTAAAGGTTATCCCTTACATGAAAATGAAAGTAAACTTAATGTAGAAGAAGTGAACAACCCAATCATAAGTGTATTGAAAATTATTCCAAGAAGAAAACTTAGATCAATTATTTTCTTGAAAAAAAACTATATTTGCACTATAAATCGTTTAACTTTAGCAGTGTCCATTAAGAAAGATCCAACAATCAAAGTAGATAAGGTTATACATGTATTTAAATATTAATTAAAGAAAGGATATATACATATTATAAGAATGGATATATATTAGTTAATTAAAAAGTAATTAAAAATAGGGAGGCCGGCTACTGGTATTTGTATGTAGCAAGTAGACAGTGGGAAAGATCAAGCTGGCCGTTTTATCCGCTGACCAACAATACATACTTCTTTTTATTTAAAAAATAGCAATTTTAAAAAGATTTTTGAAAGTTTAAAAAACTCAGCACTATGACGCAATGAAGGATTTTTTAATATTATTTTATAAAATACTGTAAAGACCAATCATAAAAAATAGTAAATTGCCAAAATCGTCCCTAAGGTTTTGGCGTGTTGGCCAGTTTCATCCAAAACAACTTTTTTTACCATATTGCCCCTCACTTTTGTGATTTTTTGTCATTTTCATCCAAACGTCTAATTTTTTTTGCCAAAATCGTCCAATGGGATTTGAGATTTTTTGTCATTTTCATCCAAATATCTAATAGGAAATATAAAACAAATTAGACATTTGGATGAAGATGACAAAAAATCACAAAAGTGAAGGGTAATACAGTACAAAAAAGTTGTTTTAAATGAAACTAACAAACATACCCAAACATTATGGACGATTTTGCCAATTTACTCTAAAAAAATTTATAAGATCACAACAATAGACCTATCATAAAATATTATTTTATAAAATACTGTAAAGACCTATCATAAAAAAATTTATAAGATCTCAACAATAGACCTATCATAATAAAAATTATAAGATTCCAACAATATCATGATAGGTCTAGTTAAACGTTTTTTTTTACACAGGAACTGTAGGATTTAAAATAGAAATCAATAGAAGTTAGATTCATATTATATTTGCTTATTATTAATTTGTTCGCTCCAGGTTCGTATATAAAAGTTGTTTGGGTTTGGTCTTTTTGTTGGTTTAGTTTCTTGGTTTTTTTTTTTTTCTATCTAATCCTTTTGGTTTTCGATAACTTGGTATTTTTGTTTTATGTTTAAATAAACCGAATGAATAAGAACGGGGTTATATTAATAAACAAACACAAACATAAAAAAAACCAAATTCTTTTGTTTGGGTTCGTTTGTTAATTAAACGAACTTGCTTATGTTTGTTTATGTTCATGTGTTCATATCTTAAACGAACATAAATGTACACTAAAGAATATATAAATAAATTTAAAATAAAAATCCATCATACTTAACCATAAATATCAATATAAAAGACTAGAGTTTGAACAACAATATTCTTGGACAAATAGATTTTTTTTCTTAGATGATTCCAGTTTATAAATACAAAAAAAAAAGATCTTATAGAAAAACATAAGCTTCTTATTCTTTAAACTTTACTGTTCATTTACCATCATTCATCAATGATATCGAATAGAGACTCACGTTAAGGGGTAGGAGCGCTCTACTAGTGATGGAATTTTATCACTCACAACAACCAATCAAGTTTTGTCACGTCATTAAGCTTTATTCCATCACTAGTGATGAATTTTAGTGGAAATGCTCATCACTCACCACACACTCATCTCCATCATTGAACATGTGCAGCATCTCCAATTCTTTACGCGTGACCATGGCAGCGCGTTAACCCATCCACGCGTTATAACTATCAATTCTTTTATGAATATGTATTTTATTAATAAACATGTATATACATATAAACAAACTTTAATGAACGAGAATAAACCAACTAAATAAACGAACATAACATATGTTGTGTTTGTTCCTTTAATTAAAAATTGTTTCGTTCGTTTAGGCCATCCGTTGTGGGGTAGCACCCTTGCACCTCACCAACATGTTAACCAAAAAACCAATACCAATCTACCATCACCTTTGGGTGTTAGCCCCTTAATGCCCTCATCACCCATTTCACCAACCCAATTAATTTTCAAACATAATAAAAAGAGTCTGTCTATACCAACACCCCACCACCTATTTGGACACCCCAATACGGGGCGTATTAACTTTTCAATTTTTAAGAAATATTGATTATCTCTTATCATGTCCGGCGGTTAGACTACACACCTCGTATAGGTCTATACAAGGTGTATAGTCTTGCCTCGTATAGACCAATATAGTGCGTATAGAAGCTTATTTTGTAATTATTACATCTTCCTCTTATAGGCCTCGTATAGCCCAGCCTCCTCTATATGGGGCTAATAGAAAGGCTTTTTTACAAATATTTTTATACGATACTTATCGTTTTAACAAAGTTGTATAAAAGTTTTAGTAGTTTTTTTAAATAAAAAAACATTGTTAAATTGATCCTGTTTGATCAAACATTATTACAAATTTATTAGGTAGGTGTAGTATAGTATAGTGTCTTGTATAGGTCTCGTATAGATCTATATGTGTAGTGTAGGTCTCGTATGAATGTAGTATATTATAATATAGTATAGGTCTCGTATACGCCTCTTATAGGGCCTATAGGTGTAATATAGATTTCGTATAGCCGTATAGGCCTATAGATGTATTATTATATAGTGTAGTATACTGTAGTATGATATCGTATAGTATCGTACCGAATCTTATTGTATCGTATCGTATCATATGGGTGTAGTATAGGTCCCATATAAGCATTTAGGTGTGGTATAGCATAGGTATAGTCTAGTATAGACATATGGTATGGTATGGTATCATATCGTATAGGTGTAGTTTTGTATAGTATAGATCCCGTATAGGCATATAGTTGTAGTGTAGTATAATACAATATAGTATCGTATCGTATCGTATAGGTCCTGTATAGGCCTATAGGTGTAGTATAGTATAACATAGATATAGTCTTGTATAGTATACTATAGTATAGTATAGGCCTATAGGTATAGCATAGTATAGTAGGCCATATGTAGCCTACGCATTTGATAAATCGCCATTCGATTAATTAATAAAGTTATTATTTTATAAAAAAAATATTTATCTCATGTCAACAAATTTATATTTAATGTTCTTATATAAAGTTGTTAATTTAACAATGTTTTCATTTTAATATACTTAAATATTTATAAAACTTTGCTATAATTGCATAAAAATGTTTGTAAACAAACCCTTTCTATACGCCCTATATAGATTTATACAAGGGATCTATACGTAGCGTATAGACCAACTGCCAAACAATAGCCCTATACGAGAGGTCTAAACGTCCCGTATAGGACTATACGAGACGAATAGACTAGCTGTCAGACAAAAACTGATAATTGCAGCTTTGACTTTTAAGGTTAGTGTCTATATGTTGTGTATAGGTTGAGTCGTGTTTTTGGTTGACTTTTAATGTTAGTGTCTAAAAGGGTTACACTTTACCCACTTTTAGATTAATTTAGTTTTATTTTTTAATATAAATGATTAGTTAAACACAAAGTAATTAAAGACCGTGTTTATTAAAGCCTGTTATGTATGTGGCAGTAACATAACAGTGCGTTATGCATTTTTTATTAAACGATAACATATAGCGTTAGGAAGTTGGTTAAGATTTAAGAATGTTACCATATCTTATTGTGGGCCATGCTAATTTCATATGAAAGAAAGTTGTGTCTTGTTCTGAAATCTAATGGCAGTCGACTTCAATCTTCGACAAGAAAAGTCGAACGTTATCTTTTACAACCTTAAAAATTGACAGGAGTTTGTTTTGAGTGAGGACAAAAGTCAACTTATCCTCATATTTGAAATTGTATTGTATTATATCTAGGGCTGTAAACGAACCGAACGAACACGAACAAGGCTATGTTCGTATTCGTTCGTTAAGGAAATTTGGATGTTCGTGAACACATGACGAACAGAAGTTTGTGTTCGTGTTCGTTCGTTAAGGAATTTTGGTTGTTCGCGAACAATTCGTGAACACTAACCACGAACGCAAACGAACACAGACGAACACAAATGAACTTTAATTTTGAAATTAAGAAAGGCACCGTTAATCTTAAACATTGTACACAAAAAAAGTAGTTAAATATAACCATTTAAAGATTGAAGGGATGGATGATATTGGGTTCAATCGATTGGAGATAGGCTGAATGAAGGAGCGTTAGATCAAAGAGGGAGAGGGCCAGAGATAGGGAAATACATATGGGGGAAAGTAAAAAATTAATAAAACATTAAAATTTTTTAGAAAAATAAACATAAAAAACCGAACACGAATGGACATAAACGAACGAACATATTACCGAACGTTCACGAACGCAGTCGAACGAACGAGACCTTTGTTCGTGTTCGTTCGTTAAGCTTATCGAACGAACATAAACGAACTTCCCGCCGAACGGTTCACGAACTGTTCGCTGAACGTTCGGTTCGTTTACAGCCCTAATTATATCTAATAAGTGCATGGGATGTTCCGTGTTCGTTTATTTCAATCTTATTTCTTTAATTAATCATTTAACTTAATAAAATAAATGCTTAATATCAGAAAAAAAGAACATACTTTTTAACATAACTTTGGCAATTGGCATATTAGAGTCCATAAACTTACTGATTTTTTTTTTAAATCTAAGATCACTTTTTTTAGAATGATAAATTTGGATCACTGACGGAATAATAGAGTATCATCATGGCACCAGTGGAACCACCCGATCATATCCATCTCCACATAGGTATTATGTCTATACACCAATTCAGGAGGAAACCCAATAAATATAGGAAAACCCCCTTGTGGGAATCGAACCCAGAACCTACTGATCTCAAAGACTTATCCCGCCTTAAAATGTCACTAGCCTATAAAACCATGTGCTAAATTTGAGATCACTATATTAAAATCTCTACACTTGTTTATAGTGCATATATTATTAAAAAATAGATAAAATGTTAACTTTTAGCTTGGTCACGATAATTAACGTAATTCTTTAAAAAAAATTAATGTCACTTTTTGACTAATTTAAATGTTAACGTGTTATAAGTTTAATATTTTTTTTATACATGCATATTAAATAAGTATAATCTATATCTATACTATATAATAAAAGAAACCTGATTTGAGACACATGTCATTCAATGAGGGCATCAATAATTTATAGATAAATTTTAAATTAAAAGGATTTAAATATTATATTAGAATTTTTTTTTTTCATTATAAATCTAAAGTCTAAAATGTGTTTTAAATCTAAACAATCCTATATTTATCGTCTTTCCAAAGTAATTCGGTATAAATGTTTTTGTTAGTCATGTTTCATTATTGCAAGCAAAGACTTCAAATATATCATTGTTTTTATTGTCTCTATCTGAACACTCTAAATTTTTGAAATTATAATTATAAATAATAGTAAAATATGATTATATGTAATGGGTATTTATGTTGGGAATATAACATTTAAATCTTTCATTAGGTTTGGTAATAACGTAAAATAAAAAGAGATGCAAATTTTATATTAGTAAACAAATTTATTTCAATTGAAGTAACCATATTTATTTTTATTGAATAAAATAATATAAACATAACATAGATATCTATCTATCTATACTATATAATAAAAGAAATCATTTTAGGGATACTTGTCATTATATTAGGTCATCTCTTATATATAATTATTATTTTAGTTAAATATTATCTAACTAATTATAGATAACCCTTCTACTAAATATTATTTAATTTAATATCTTATATTATAGATAACTCTCCTACTAAATATTATTAGTTTAATATCTTATGGATTATTATTATTTAGTTTAATCTCCATCTCATTTATAATATTATTTATTTGAATTAATTATGTTTGAACGTTTTTTTTAGTTTGGTATCAAATCGATTTTACGAAACTTAAAATAAAATTTTGCAACAACATAATAATCTATTTTTATCACGAACACCAAACTTTGTATTAATATATTAAATATTTTTATTTTCACTATACAAAATTACATTTACTCGACCCATGTAATACATGAGGTTTTTTAAAATATAACTTTTTATTATTTGATATATAAAACTAGATTTATTCAATTCGTACAATACACGTGGTTTTTTAAGGATATATATTTTTTATTATTTAATACAGAAAAATACATTTATTCAAACCGTGTAATAACAAATATGACACTATACATCTATCATAGACGTGCTATCAGACAAAATATAATGTTATATTTGTTATATGGTGTTACATAGTGTTATACGGTGTTTATATGGTGTTATATAGTGTTATAATACACTTCTCACACTTCTGGATTAATGTACAATAAATAAGGTTTTTAAAGATATATTATTTTATTATTTAGTATATAAAATTTATTTATTCGACCCCGTGTAATACACGGGATTATAACCTAGTGACTTTAATATAACAAATTTGGATTGAGCAACTTTTTCGTGTTTTTCATTTAATCTTTAGGAACTTTAATATGCTAATATTAACTTGAACGATTTTCTTAGTGAAATATGAGAAAATATGTTCTTTAAAAAAAAAATAAGATATTGGCCTCTAATAATCTCTAGTAGATATTATTGGTCATTGGCAGTCTCATCTTTTTTTATTCTCCCTGACAGTCCCATATTTTAACTATTTTTCCTTTATCAGTCCTAAGTTAAAAAGACTTAACAGAGTTCAGTTTTTTTCCGATTTACAAACTGACGTTTTAGGGCTTTTGATCAGAACGAGGATACAAGTCAAATGATGTAAAACTTACATTGAAATTGTGCTCCAAACGACGAAAACGGTGCTTCAATTCATGTGTTTAAACTTCCAATTAACGAGGTAAGCCATGTGCATCATCAACGATACACCCATTAAGATCTCCACATCACCACCCAATCGTTGGGGCCCACATGCATATGTGATGTGGTGTTTATGGCGTGGGTTTAAGTTATCTTGGAACACGCTCCAACCACGACACCATACTGCATAGTCTTAGACTATAGGGTCTGGGGGGTTTGGGTTGGGGGCATTGCTCGACACGTAGCACTTGTGGGCTCCACTAGTCCACACCCAAAAAGTGGGGTGTGGAAGGGGCGTGGCCAGGCAGCGTTAGGGTGCCATGTGGACCGATTTTTTTTTAAATAGCCGTTGGCCAATGGCTAGCCCAACGGTCATCTCTCGCCCAACCAATACTAGCCAGCCACCTCACATCTCCCCTCGCCCCACGCCAGGTTTCAAAGCCACGCTAGAGAAACCTTCCAAAGATTTAGCACCAAACTTACCGTCTGGGTCTATTACAATACATGGTGAACCAAATGGTTCCAACCACTTCAGATTTGGCTTCGTCGATTCAGCAATTCAAAGCACGTCTTTTTATGCTCCTTAACTATGAGAACGTGATTAAGAGTATAACGCATCGATGCTAGAGCTTCACTCCAAAAGCTTACGGGAAGCTTTGAATCTGCTAACATTGTGCGCGTGGCCTCTATCAGTGTCCGAATCTTACGTTCGACCACTCCGTTTTGCTGTGGCGTATATGAAGCACTAAATTCTTGAAGGATTCCTTTGTCGTTGCAAAATTCTAACATCCGACTATTCTTAAACTCTGTACCGTTGTCACTTCTGATTCTTCTGATTGGCAAGTGGTACAAGTTCTCTAACTTTCGAAATAAGATCATCAGACTTTCAAATACTCCATCTTTGCTCTCCATAAACATTACCCACGAAAACCTTGAGTAGTCTTCGGTCACAACGAGACAATACAGATCACCGGATATGCTTTTTATGTTAACCGGCCCAAATAAATCCATAAGTAGTCTCTCCAGTGGAAGTTTGATAGAGTTGAGCAACTTTCTTCGTCTGTTTATCTTTCTTACAGCTTATACAATCATCACCCAGATGAAAGTTCTTCAGATTAACCCCATCCACCAGATCGTTGTGAACTAAGAAATTCATCTTTCTGAGGTGTATATGCCCCATCTTCCTGTGGCAAAGAATTGACTCTTTTTCCGTTGACTTCGATACAAAAAAAATTGCGCTTCTTTCGACGTGGTTGTTGCGAAGCTCATATCTAACACGTAAAGATCATTTTCACGTGGAGCGCGCATCAGAATCCATTCCTCAGGAATCTGGAAACCGGGCTTGATAATTAGGCATTCCTTATCGTTAAAGTGTGTTGTGAACTTCCGGTCACATATCTGGGAGATGCTTAGTAAGTTATTCTCTAACTCCGCTATGTAATTAACTTTATCAAATGACACCATTCCATTCGTTAACGTTCCCTCCCCGATAATTCGACCACCCTGATTCCCTGCGAATCCTACATAGCCTCCTCTTATTGATTTAACATCGTACAGGAGCACTAGCATCCCTGTCATGTGTCGAGAAGCCCCACTGTCCATTATCCACTTTGAAATAAGTGACCTTGGGAGCCCCTGCACATGAACACACGCAATTACTTGAATAAAGATACCCAAGCCTTTCCGGTCTTGGGTAAGGTTACAGGTTTAGGTTCACACACATTCACACTTCGAGGAACAAACTTTTTGACTTTCTCAGTCGAAACAGTTTGTTTCTTCTCATCAGAAGTTTCCTTTTGTTTCATCACCCATGTTTGCTTCTTTGGGACATTTTTCTTTGCAAAACTTTTTGAATCTTTTTATCATTTTGTTTTGAATATTCATCAGTTTGTTTTGTGGAAACATTTGGTTTATCTGGTTTCTCTTGAATATTAGATTCATTGTTTCTTTTTAAGATCTGTTTTGGTGCAAACATTGGTGATTTTTGCTTGAGATCTTCTGATTTATTCTTTTCAACATAAACAGGCTTAGGCTTATGTTGTGGACATTGTCTAGTAAGATGCCAGCTTCATTGCATATGAAGCACGTCCAACTGTCTTTTACAATAGTAGTACCTTCAGCTTGTTTTTGTTGCTTTTGTTGTGCAAAGAATTCTTCATTTGATTGACCATAAATTTGAGATTCTTTGTCACTTTCCGAACTTATTCCAGGAACAAAGTTCACTTTCTGCACATACTTTGATTTCCCAAACTTCCTTTTCTGATTGTACTTACCATATCCCGATCCATTTCTCCTATTGTTATAATTTCTCTTTTGATAATTCGAATAAGAGTTTTTTAGGTTTCGAATAGTAAGATTTGTCTTTTGTGAAGTTCAAAAATCTTTCAGTGTTTGTTAGATTATCAATTTCAGAAACATTAACTTCCAACAGTTTGAAAACTTTTTTGATCTTGTTCAAATTTACATTTACATTTTGGATCGGAAATTCCTCATCCGAGTATAATTTGTCAGATTCGTTCATCTTATACATTACCAAATTTGGATCATCATTCAAACTAGTAGCCGATTTCAGAATATATTTTTTGTGAAAACTTTCTTCATCTTCCAAATGTGACTTTGAACTTTCATACTTGGTGGAATCATTTTCATTTTCAAGAACTTTTTCAACCACATTTTTTACTAACTCTGACTCACAATCATTGTCAGATTTAGAATAGCTCACGTCGATATCATCTAGCAAGTGATCAGACTGGTTTGTTTGAACAATTTTTAGCTTGAGATTCAGTGCCTTTTCCACCCCAAGCTTTTTTCGAGAGTAGCCTTCCCTCATGGGAGGTGGAACACGATGATAACCCAATCCACTATTCCCGTACCCATAAACATCCTCACCGGATTCATCCTTTCCGGTTGGTTTCGGGAGGATGTGATCTAACACATATGAAGCAGTTAAGTAACTGATCAATTTCTTGTCAACCCGTTCCATTTCAATTCTTGTTTTAGCTCTGCGATTTTATCAATATGTATATTAATTGTTGTTTGCTTGTCCATCACAGTAGCTTTAGAAAATGAAGAAACAACGATCTAATTTAGATCGGAGTTAATCAGATCTAGGGTTTTGTCTCTGCATAAAACGGTTAATCCTCTCGTCGATTTGGTGGTTTAGTTAGCTTCCTTCTCTAGAGATCGCTGCAAAACGGAAAGCCGTTAGACTCGCCACGGGGAGAATGGGGGTTCTCTCCGTGACCACCCTCTGGCGTAAGAATAAGTACAGTGATCTCGAGGAAGAAGATAAAGTAGTAAAAGTGAGAGTAAGTGAAGTAACTTGTGAGATCTTACCTGCAATGCCTTATTTATAACCGGATTTTGGTGGGAAAATGGTGTAATGGAGAGAGTAACGGAAAGCGATTTTTCTGTTAGCGGTTATTCAACTTTTCCGTTAATAGTTAACTTCACATCCATGCACATGGATTGTGAGCTTGATTGACGGCTGGGGAGATGCCACGTGGAAAGTGGTTTTGTGTAGATCTTCCTTCAAGTGAATGCCCTCATCATGATTTAGATAGGCGTCCACGATTGTGCCACGTCACAGTCAGTTGTAACCGAATGGCCATGCACGATGAGCATTTAACTCCTTCTAGAAGATCTACAGCTGTAAACCTTTATGCCTTTGCCACGTGTCTAGTCTGTTGTAACAGAAGATTCCTTTTGTTCAAGTCTTGACTTTAGGTGTGCGAAGATGTTGAGGTTTTACTCTTTAAGCTTAATTGTGCCCTTACGCGAGCCCGCGCAAGGGTGTTAGTTGAGTGTTTGTCTCTCTTTTCTTCCGGCGCATGGTTATCGAAGACTGTTCTTTCCCAAATCTTATTTAGAACCCCTGCGCGGCCGCACAAGGCTTTGTTTAAGATGTTCTTTGGAATGAAGTTAGGGTATGGTCTTATGCGCTTGCGAAAGGTTTTTGGGACCATACCCCGGAGTTGGAGATATGGAACCAGGACATGAAGGATGTTCCTTCCATTGAACTGCCTGAGAGCGCCCTAGTTGCTACTGGTATGAGTCTGCACTGGAAAGCAGGTCGTCACGACAAACCAGTGTATGCGGAAGATGATAAAGGTAAGTCCTCAGATCTTCTTCTTCATTTTGTGAAATCGTTATGTTGTTGATTTTCCTGTTTGTAGTTGTTGCGTTGTACGTTGTGGTGTACAAGAGAGAACATGGAAGAATGAAAACTGTGCAGAAGGGTGTGAATGAAGAACCGTGGTACCACCAAATAGTAAGGAATTTTGCGCTTACAAGAGATGCAGATTTGAATGCGCAGCCTTCTACTAATGTTGGTATGTTTCTTTTTTTATTTTCAAGCAATATTGCAATATTACTCTTTGCTGACTTTTGCGCTTTGGGTAATATTGCAATATTTTCTTTTGAATAGGTGAGTTGACAAACCTAGGCATATGCCCTGAATCAAGGAAGAAAAAATGTGCGCCAACTGCCAATGCTGCGCCTAAGAAGCTTGATACACTGAAGGCGGACGTTCTCAGGGAAGAGAAGAAGAAAGGTACACGCCTTGTTTCTGATCCTTGGTGTGATTATGTAGTGGTGTGTGACACATTAGAGGGTCTTGCGCCTGTAGCTGTGAGAAAACCAAAGGCGGAGCCTCGAGATACTGCTGACATTCCGGTGTCCAACCCTGATGATCCCATTGACGTGGAATCAAGTCCAGAGCCGCTGCTTCGGACCAAGGTGGTGAAGAGGAAACCAGAGAGTGAGGTGCGGCGCAGCCTGCCAAGAAGATTATCAGGAAAAGGATTAGCAAGAAGGGTAACCTGGATGCTCTTGCTACGAAGCTGTCTCCGGATGAGTGCTTTCTTTAACCTTTGCTTCATCATACTTTTAAGTTGACATGAACTTTTATTTTGTGGAAAATCCTATTCCTTCCGTTCACGTGGAATCATCTTCTGTTTTTAACGATGATCTTTCGCTGTCGCCACCCCGCGCATCTATTAAAGAATAGTTGGAGGGCACCAAGGCTACAGAAGCGGAGGTAGAGAAGGCTGTTGAAGTGGAGAAGCCTGTTGAAGTTAAGTTGGAAATGGAGAAGGTTGTGGAAACGGAGACTGCTGACATTGGAGCTACCAAACCCAAGTCTTCTGAAGTTGTGGCGCATGGGCCAGAAAGAGGAAAATCCATTCAAGAGGACCCTGTGAATGTTGAGCATGGCTTTATTGCTCATGGTGAGGAAGATTCTCCTATCCGCCCGGAGGAAACTCTGGGGGATTACTATTATCGATCTTATTCAGAGAGGAGAGCTTCCGAAATTCATGCACCTGTATGGAAACTTAAGCAAGGCGATACCTTTTCTGACTGGCAAGTTTGCCGAGACTGGTTGCAGGGTGTTTTTCCTCCTACTGAAGTTAAATTTCAAGAAGATCGATCTCATGATCAAACTTATCACGCATATCTTGAAGAAACTGCTAGCTCAACTTCTACCACTCACCGTATAGTGCGCGAATGGCGCAACATGCATAAGGAGTGGGATGCTTTTGAAGCGTCGAAAAAAGAAGTTACTGAAGAGAAGGCAAATGTTGCTCTGTTGAGAGCCAAGTTGGAGGCTGATCAAGCCAAGTTTGAAAGCGAGTAGAAGACAGAGGAATGGTCTGCTACGGGATGGAAAAGGAAGGCTGAATCTGAAGCTGCCTTTCTTTCAGAAGAGCGAAAACGTTGGAGGGAAATTTATGACAAGGATAATAATGAGAAGATGGTTCTCCGGAACAATATTAACAATCTCATAGCGGAGATTGAAAGGTTGAAGAAGGAGAAGGCGGAGGCCGAAGCGGCTCGCAATGAAGCCCGTTCCCACGGAGAGAGGAGCTAGCAGAGAGAGGTACAAACTTGCGCCACTCTTGCCCTTAGAAATAAGGAGATAGAAGAACTCACTTCTTTATTATCTGATCAGGAACAAACCAAGGCGGAGCTTGAGTCTGCCAAAAAGGACTTGCAGCTTGAGAGGGTTGAGAAAGCCGAAACCTCCCGCCGTCTTGCCGAAACTGAGGAGAAGCTGGAAAATTCTGAAACTGCTCAGGTGACGGCGGAGAGTTTGGTTGAACCCTTGAAGAATGATATGTTATGGATGAGGCACCATGGGATTATCAATGTAAGTATGTCAACCCCTTGTAATATTTCTGATAAATTTGCATATCTTCTTATTGCGATTTCTTGTCTGCGCAGGTTGCAAATTCGATTCTCAATTACATCGACTTAGATCAGACTGTTGCCAATCTGATGGTCACCGCGCGTAGGTAGTGATGGATTCACTCAGGGGTATGCAGAATGTACCCAACATGTCAATGATGCGCTGGAGGTTGATTGGGACAACAGTAGATCTGCCACGTGTGGAGTTGATACTGGGGCTGCCCATGCTGCTGCAAAGACAGAGTATAACAACTTGCGCCTTCAAGTGATGGATTTGGTAACTGCTGCACTTCAGTCTGATGACTTTGTGGCGCAACTGAAGGATATTCTCCCAGACGAGGTGGATGATGATGAAGACCTAGAATAGGTTATCTTGTATTTTGTGGTTGTTGAACATGTTTATTGAATAGGTTTGGGATGTAGATCCCGTTTGTAATATTTTGTTATTGCGCTTGTTGCGCAAGTAACTTTTGCCAATGCGTTGTCGCGCATGTAGTTTTTGTTAATGCGTTGTTGCGCAAGTAACTTTTTATGAATGCATGGTATGTTTTAGTTACAATGTTTGCATGAGTACAATTACTTTGTTTAGGTAAGACCAATAAAGATGGTATAAAGCTCATAAGACAAATAAAGATGGTATAAAGCTCATGTGTGGACGTAGGGCTGGACCTTGCGCAGTACCTGTGACTGCGGACCATTCATGAGACTTGTGTTATGTTACTATAGCATTTTTGTGCTTACCAAAAGAAATTGCATACATTTGTAATAAAACATAGAGGTAATGTAACGAACTTTGTATTTATTCGGATAAGCCGCAGGGGCCATGTGGTACAAAGCTGCTATTAGGATAAATAAGAAACTTAATTTACTGTGCATGTAAATAGTCCTTGTGCCATAAGTTGACAAGTTGAAGAATCTGCCAAATATGAAGGAAACTATGATTACATGCACGCTGAACTGTCCTGGACCCTTAGGTTTGTTTAGCTTTTTTGGTACATGGCCCCTCATCTCCACGTGTGATCTGCTTGATTTCTTTGCGCACGTTCTGAACGAGATGGGTAAGCTCTCCACTCTTGAGTGCTTTTTCTATTTCCGTGCGGAGACTGATGCAGTTGTTCGTGGTGTGGCTATTGTCTTTGTGGTACTCACAGTAGAGGTTCGGATCTTGTCCTCTTTTGTTTTTCATTGGCGGTGGTGTTTTGAATTGGTGATCCTCGGTGCTAAGCACTTCCGCAGGTGTCTTGGTAAGAGGCGTCCACTGCCTTTCGCGGTTTTCTTGTTTGGCTTCTTTTTGAGCCGTGATCTTGTTGATTTTCGTGCGGGCGTCATCTGAAGAGTATGTGCCTGAAGTTGAGTCTTTCCAGCTTTTCTTGAATTTCTGACCACTACTTCCGCTATTGTCTTGAGGGTGATTCTGGGGTAGTGGTGGTCTGTTGGAACTTAAATTGCGCTCTGTTTGAGCATAGATCTTGGCTGCTGCCATCAACTTCTCCCAACTTTTTGGCAATCCTTCAGTCCCTGACAACACTTTGATCATATCATCGCATCTCACCGCGTATTTAAACTGTGCGCGGATTAAGTGCTCGTGTACGTCATTGATTTCCAATACTTCCTTATTGTACCTCGTGATGAAATCTTCCAAGCTTTCATCGTCCCTCCGCCAGATGTTCATAACATCCGCGGAGTCTCGAATGGATCGGCGTTGCTGACTGAAATGAACCAGAAATTTTTCCTTAAGATCAACCCAAGATGTTAACTTACCTACTGGTAGATTGTCAAACCGAAGGTGCGCGATGCCTGTAAGGGTTTGGACAAACAAATGGCACCACATAGGTAGTATCCATCCACCGACTAGTCCTGCGCTTGTGAACACGCGCAGGTGATCATCAGGGTCTGACAATCCATTGAACTTTCCCACATTTGAAGGTAGTTTTGCCCGCTCGAGGGGAGCCAGTGCAATCTCTCTGACAAACTTTGAGTTTTCTGTAGCTTCCGCTGGTCGGTAGATCAGATTGTAGTCATACTCTGCTTCTGGGTTGTAAACTGCACGGATTTTTGGTTTGTAACTTGCATGGTCTCTCTGTATCCGATTAAAAACGCTTGTGTTGTCGTCTTCGTTATACGTCCTGTTGTATTCATCAGTTTGGGTGTCCCGCTTTTGTGAGAAACGCGGGCCCAAACGTGAGTGAACCAATTGGCGCTTTTGGGAATATTGCTCTTCACGGTGGTTTCGTCGTCTGGATTCAGAGTGAGTAGATTCATACTTAGTGCTTGATTTGGAATAGACCTCTGTGTCATCAACCGACATGTGTGACGGTGCATCATAATGCAACACTCGAGGTGCAGATGGAGCTCGCACTTGAGCTGTAGATCTACGCGTTTGTTGTGTTGGTTGAGCAGTTTGTGCACAAAGCTGTGCATAAACGGCGTTCAACGCACCCTAGGACTTCACATACCAAGAGATCGGAGTTTCGCCATGAGGTAAAATTGAGCTGATCGGGATTTCAGGTTGTATTCCCGGTGTAACAGGATCATTCTCATGATTAACATTGTTCTGAACATCGTTATCATCAGATGCTTCTTCCACAATCCCCTCGACACGGGAAGCATGAGCAAAATTGCCCCTGTTCTCTGGTCGAAGGTCTGGTGGAGGATTTGACGGAGCTTCTGCCATTAAAAACAGAAGAGAATAAATGAATCAAACGAGAAGATGAAAATGAGAATTGAAGAATCGGTGGGCGCCAATGAAGAAACAACGATCTAATTTAGACCGGAGTCAATCAGATCGAGGGTTTTATCTCTGCATAAAAGGGTTAATCCTCTCGTCGATTCGGTGGTTTAGCTAGCTTCCTTCTCTAGCGATCGCTGCAAAATAGAAAGCTGTTAGACTCGCCACAGAGAGAATGGGGGTTCTCTCCGTGACCACCCTCCGGCGTGAGAATAAGTACAGTGATGTCGAGGAAGAAGATAAAGTAGTAAAAGTGAAAGTAAGTGAAGTAACTTGTGAGATCATACCTGTAATGCCTTTTTTATAACCGGATTTTGGCGGGAAAATGGTGTAATGGAGAGAGTGACGGAAAGCGCTTTTCCGTTAGTGGTTATTCTACTTTTCCGTTAATAGTTAACTTCACATTGGTGTGCGTTCGGTGTGATATGTTTTTATTGATATTTTAAGCCCATTTTACGCATTAGTTAAGTTTTAATTTTATAAAACACGATATTCTACTAACACTAAACACACACTTGGGCAAGTGCACCCATCGTGAGCGTAGTATAGCGTTGGTAAGATACCGAGGTCGTCCAAGGACACAAGAGCTTTTAGTACCGGTTTATCCTCAACGTCTAATCAATCTAAATTTTTGAGAAAAGATTTGAAACATGAAAATAAAAATAAAAAATGCAGAAATAAATATAAAATAAAAACAGATAGACAAGATGAATCACTTGGATCCGACTCGTCTTTAATGTATCCTTTGATGATTTTCACACTTTCGGACTTTTTAAGAGATTATCTTAGTTATAGTAGTAGGCCCCTCTTTTGAAGGTGACGTTACCATCAACCCAGTGGTTTGAGTCAGCAAGGATACAATCCAAAAGGGTCGGAATATTGAAAGATAATTAATTAAGTTATTAATGCGAAAATTGGTAGGCCCCTCTTTTCAAGGTGACGTTACCCTCGGCTAAGTGGTTTGAGTCAGCAGGGATACAATCCCAAGTAGCCGGTCTAATGTATTAATAGTAGTTTACATATTAGGGGTTCAAGCTATTCGCACCCCCGCCATCCAATGCCAGTTGTTATTGAAGGAGGTCCTAGTAAGCTTGAACCAGGTCCTTGCAGGATCTATACACTGAACAAAGCAAGAACCTTACCAAACCATTCCCTTAACCCCCGACCAGGTAGCCAACATACCTTTATATAGACTGTAGAGACATGAATGATGCAATCTTTTACTTTATATAGACAGTAAAGTAACGCCAAGACACCACGGACAAATGATAAAGAAAATTCACCTTCAGAATAAGAAACTAGTTATTAAAGTCATTAATACAAAACCAAATAAAAAGTGCCGAAAGATTAAAAATCAAAAGTAATACATAAAAGACTTGTCTTCACCAAGTGATGTAAGAGGCTTAACCAAACATGGACTTTGTTTGGCAAGAACCCTTACGATCAATCTTAGATCTCGAGACTACTACACACACTCTAAAGGTGGATGATGGATGATGGTGGTAGGTGTTGTCTTGTTTTTGCTTTGGGGATGCTGCCGAGGGGTCGGGCACGTAACGTTTATTCCTTTTCTTTGTATTTATGTTGGTTTTGGCTGTATATTTGTTCCTTTTGTTTGTTTAAGCTCATTTGATCCTGTAAATTCAAAAGGCAAACAAAAACACACTTTTTCCAACATTAGTACTAAAAAGGGTTAGTTTTATGCCTCATTTAATGTAATTTATATGTTACATTTTGCACACATCAACATCCATGCACACGGAATGTGAGCTTGATTGATGGCAGGGGAGATGCCACGTGGAAAGTGGTTTTGTGTAGATCTTCCTTCAAGTGAGTGCCCTCATCGTGATTTAGATGGGCGTCCACGATTGTGCCACGTCACAGTCAGTTGTAACTGAATGGCCATGCACGATGAGCATTTAACTCTTTCTAGAAGATCTACAGCTGTAAACCTTTATGCCTTTGCCATGTGTCTAGTATGTTGTAACAGAAGATTCCTTTTGTTCAAGTCTTGACTTCAGGCGCGCAGAGATGTTGAGGTTTTACTCTTTAAGCTTAACGGTGCCCTTGCGCGACCGCGCAAGGGTGTTAGTTGAGTGTTTGTCTCTCTTTTCTTCCGGCGCATGGTTATCGAAGACTGTTCTTTCCCAAATCTTATTTAGAACCCCTGCGCGGCCGCAAAGGCTTTGTTTAAGATGTTATTTGGAATGAAGTTAGGGTATGGTCTTATGTACTTGCGCAAGGTTTTTGGGACCATACCCCTTCAAACAACATTATTGTCACTTCGTTTTCACAGCTAAGATCACGAGATTGATTAATTGTTTTACTCAACTTATCATATGCTTCTTTCATTTGTTTAAAATCAAATTCCAAATGATTGTTGTGTTGTTTTAATTCTTGAAATTGTTTATCTTTTTCAATGCATGCTGCACACTTTTCCATGCACTTTTGTTTAAAAAATTCATCTTTTTCTACACAAGACTTGCACGGGCCTGTGCACTTCTTGCATTGAAACTCAGTATTCTTGACTTTCTCATTTTTCTCACTCTCAACTTTTTCACTCTCTGACTTGACCTTTTTCGCTGTCTCGGACTTGGTTTCTACCTCTTTGATATTAGCCATCATGGCTTTGTCTGCTATCTCTGCCAGATTTTCTGCAGTCATCTCTTTCGTCACATCAATTATTTCAACTACAGGTTCCTTCTTTTGTTCCTCATGCTGCATCCCACTATATCCTAAGTTGCTGTTAAAGAAACATGCAAAAGAGTTATACATGTGATATGGAAGCATAGATACAATAGCAACATGAACTACATCAGTTTCATCATCATAAGGTATATCAAAACAAATTTCTCCTTCATCTTCAACCACTTCATCAACCATTGGTTCGGGTTCTTTGATGATTTCTGCCAGCATCGTAAGACCTTCGCTTTTTGGAATATATTTATCCCAATTAAAACCCTTATCCTCTTGAGTCACCACCAATGCTTGCGAGACTTTTAGGCATCTTAAGCTTGCGAGACTTCTATTAATGCTAAGGAGAAATATCCAGCCAATTACGTATAGTACCTGCATTTAACCTTTTTGGAAAATACGTCAGTTTACACTGGTAAATACATTCAACTGACTCATTTTGAAAAATGATTGAAAATTGGTTTGGATGCACGTGGCATAAATGTTTTATAATTTGATTAAAATGCACAGAGGCAAGATTAATCTTTTTAACTTAGGAGAATTATTTTTAATATTATAATCTTGTGAACGAATTACATGTTACTTATGCGTTCAGTAGCCCGGATCTTGTCCGGGTTAAAGATCAATAGACACACCACATAATTGAGTTATACACTGACAGGTGTACGCCTACACCCCGTGCTCAGGTCGTGGCCATCTCGTAAGATGATGCCAAGGATATCCGGGACATGGTCATTAACCCCCCAAAGGCTGTAAAGTAAACAAGACTGTTTAAACGAGCCGATCAAATTATTCAACTACCCACTTAATGTGGAGATTTGATGCCCGATCAAGCGGTATGCTATATACCGTAACCCAAGCCCGTATAGGGAAAATAAGTTAAAAGTATTTACCTGAGCAATGTATAAATCACAATAAGCAAAATGCACGTAGCTTTTACTGGTCCTCCTAATCTGGAACGAAGGTTTTATAATAACCTATTAGAATTCTAACGGGTCTTTTATTAAGCTCAAGCTTAGACCGGCTAGTTTCAAGATACGGTTCGTACGCACGATTAAGCGAAGACCGGATAGAATGTGATTTAGACCCGACAAGTTCAGAGACTTGTTTAATATGGATCCTTCATGCACATTCTGGATTTTGAGATAAAACTGATAAGGTTTGACCCGTCTCGGCCAATTTATGTAAACTTGTTACATAAACCGAACCGAACGCTTAATAAGCGTAACGGGTATCCGTAAGAGCCATATACAGATTTCCTAAGTTAATATGCTTCAAATATGTTGTGACATCAGTAAGATGTCTCTCATTATGCCCGAAACGTGTTTAGACACAAACTAGGCCCCGTAGGGGTAGTTTGGTCATTTAAAAGTTTATAAAAGAGTTTAAGTAACAACCTGAGTTACAGGTCTGACGTAATCAGAAAATATATTCATTTTGCTAAGTTATATCAGTAAGTTAAAGCATATATGTGAAATTTATCATTTTTAACCAAACTATGCCCCGTAGGGGTATTTTGGTAATTTCACATAAGCCGAAAAGCTCAAAACTGAAGTCTGAGTTTATCAACCTTTTCTTACTGTTAAAATATTATAATTTGCCTCTTATATCAGTAGGTATCAACCCGGGTATGTCCAATATGATTTTAAAACATACTATGCGTTAAAAATGCTAATTAAGGCGATTAAAGGCCATTTCCGGGTTCGATACTTAAATCTGATATTTTTATATTTCCAGAAGACTTAAAATAATTTATTTATCATATGTGATCAGTAGCAAAAGGTTTGGAGTCGTTTAGATATGTAAAACTCATTTTATGGCCCGTAAGGGCAAAACCGACATTTACCGAATTAAGCCTACGACTATGAGTTATGCTCAGCCTAAAATTAATTAAAAATCTTTAAAAATCCAAAAATAATATATTACATCAGTGGGTAAAATATTTGATACCAAAAAGTATGCTTAACTAGGCTATACGCTAATTACGCCATTTTATTAACATAAAGCATAAATTTTGCGATAATGAGCATAACTCTTAATCTACAAGTCAAACTGATGTCAAACTTTGCGTACAAGTATATATATCAGTAGCTAAGGTTTCTACACTTTTACATTTTCATAAATCACGTTTTAAGATAATAAGGGCAGAACGGTCAACATATGAGCAATTAACGGAAACATGCATATTAATTGGATAACTAATGAACCAAGGTGTATAATCACAGAGGGTTGTTCTAACATGTAACCTAATCCAATTAAAGCTCTGAGGCATTTCTAAAATATGCCTAAACGGGTCAGAACTGAAAGTCAAAGTGAAAGTCAAACTATGTGACTTTCGGTTCCGAACCGGGTCTAAACAGGAAATTGTCGGGTTGAACATGTTTAGACATGTTCTTACACTTATTACTAAGTTATAACAATGATCCAACAGGTTGTATATGATCTACAATGTTAATTATGCATAAATGGCATTTTAGACTTCCTGTTGACTTTTTAAATAAAGGTTTGACCAGACTTTTGACCTGGTTAGAGTGATGATCAGGGGAAACCCTTTTGAGGTTTTGTTACCCACATAAATACCATCTTATATCTACTTTTGATTCGAGAATTGATTGAGCCATTATTGACTAATCTTGAAGTCAAACCGTAATTACGACGGTTTGACTTTTAGCTAATTAACTAAGCTAAACTCAAATAAAGAAGGGCTAGCAGACTTACAAGGGTCCTATGCACGAGATATGATCACTTGAGGCTGCTTGATAGCTCCAGAAATGATCCACAAATGCAGATGAAGTGTGAAGAATGATTGTTGTAACTAATGGCCTTATATAGTGGGTTTAGGCACCACAATTACTTGACACATAGCTCTATGATCGACCACAACCATCCAACATGTGTCTCTAGTGCCCTAGTACAGTTTAGGGGCCGCCCATAATGCAAAAATATCGTTTAAAGTCGGTTTGTGCGTGAAAAATGGCTTCTGTCCAACTTTTCTGATACTGGGCGCCTGAGGCGGCCCGCCTCAGGTTTTGTTATTGGCCAAGCGGGCCGCGTGGCCCTTCTGATCAGCCCAACACGTTTTTGAGTCTTGGCATCACATCTCTTGGCCTTTCGAAAGGTCAAACAAGCTTTTATTTGCAATTTGAACCCTCTATATTGTCACATAAGGGCCTCTAGACATATACCCACTTTGCCAAGTCCCTGGACACTTCCGGTTAACCCAAAAAGTCTTAACTTTCATTGTTAACACTTTAACCCCTCGCACACGAATTTGATCATAACTTTCTCATACGATAACGAAACTTTATGAAATTTATATCGCGCTTTCTAGTGAGCATAATTAACAGTTACAAAGCTTCGGGTTTGTCAAAAGGTAACTCAGAGGTATAAATTAAACATGTTGACACATTTGGTCCCTGTAGTTTGAAATCACTCACTTTTAGCTTCGTATGATCCATGATTTATTCGTTTGAAGGTATGAGCATCGTGTAGGGTTAATGTACAGTATATTTATCCACAGTTGACACTTAGAATACGTATATTCACATACTTTCCATGTTTGTCAACTTTAGTCCTTCTATAATATTTCTTTCACACGTTTAAACATTTGACACGTGTCTACACATTATAGGACGTGAATTTTCGAGGTGTTACATCCTCACCCCTTTAAAATAAATCTCGACCCGAGATTTACTGAAATAAGTAAGGGTACTTTTCTTTCATCGTGGATTCAACTTCCCACGTGTATTCGGGACCTCTACGGGCATCCCATTTGACCTTTACAATAGGTACATGCTTCCTTCGAAGCTTCTTTACCTGTCGATCTTCAATTAACAAAGGTTTTTCAACAAATTTCAAGCTCTTGTCTATATGCACATCTGTGTGTGGTATAACCAGTGATTCGTCAGCGAAACACTTTTTCAGATTGCAGATGTGGAACACATTGTGAATTCCACTGAGCTCTTCTGGTAAGTTTAACTTATAGGCAACTGACCTGACACGTTCGATAACCTCGAAAGGTCCTATGTATCTCGGGCTTAGCTTGCCTTTCTTACCAAATCGTATCACCCCCTTCCAGGGTGACACTTTAAGTAGAACTTTGTCACCTACTTCGAAATGAAAATCCTTACGATTTGGATCAGCGTAACTCTTCTGCTTATCCCGGGCAGCTTTGAGATTGTCACGAATCTGGACAATCTTGTCCGTCGTTTCGAACACGATTTCTGGTCCTGATAACTGGACTTCTCCGACTTCCGCCCAACAAACTGGCGATCTACACTTTCTACCGTTTAATGCCTCAAAAGGCGCGGTCTTAATGCTGGTATGGTAGCTATTGTTGTAGGAGAATTCGATTAATGGTAGGTTCTTATCCCAACTACCACCCAAATCGATCGCACATGCACGTAGCATGTCTTCCAACGTTTGAATAGTACGCTCACTCTGACCGTCAGTCTGAGGATGGTAAGCCGTACTAAAATTCAAACGTGTGCCCAAAGATTAGTAGGACCTCCTTCAATACCCACTGGTATTGGATGGCGGGGGTTCGAATTTCTTGATCCTCTCATATGTAAGCTACTATTAAAACATTAACCCGGCTACTTAGGATTGTATCCTTGCTGACTCAAACTACTTAGCCGAGGGTAACGTCACCTTCAAAAGAGGGGCCTACCACATTACGCATTGATAACTTAATTAATTATCTTTCAATAATCCAACCCTTTAGGATTGTATCCTTGCTGACTCAAACTACTGGGTTGAGGGTAACGTCACCTTCAAAAGAGGGGCCTACTACTATAACTAAGATAATCTCTTAAAAAGTGCAAAAGTGCGGAAATAATCAAAGGTTACACTTGTTAGGATCTGAGTTTGGATTGATTGTGTTTTACGTTTGAATTAAGATGAAAGATGAACAAGTAGTGCAGCGGAATATAAATGGAAATAAACTTTGCACACAATCAAACAGGAGAATTGCTTTGAACACACATTTTCAACATAGAACCGAAAGATTGAATTTATTTCAACAACAATTACAATGCATGCATGTAACAAACTCCCCCTCAGCCTGAGCTCACAGTGTTTGTTCGTACAGGAAGAAGATTGGTGAAGAGCTAATAGAACAGTACAGGGTACTGTTCTATTTATAGGCACGGACAAACCACTGTGGCATCTTTGCTGACGTCACCATGAAAGTGACATCTAACCTCCTAACAAACTCTAACAACTGGTCTAATACAAACACTGCTATGCTAAACACTGATTACAATACATTACATTAGAGAAACTAAACTACTGCTTTATCCTTCCACTGTTGTGACTCTAGCAGTACTTGATAACTTCAGTAGTGCTTGACCCATAGCAGTAGACTGATCAACAGGGCTTTAGTCTACATCAGTCTTTTACATGATCAGTAGTTGTAGGTCAGCAGTTTGATGTAAAGGATCAGTGGATGGAGGTCATCAGATGTTGAAACCACTTTCAAGGGGAGAGAATGTAAACACAAACATCTGCTTACTTATGGATCCACTGCTCTGATCCAGTTTTGGCTTTAATCAACTTTTCCTCTTGTAGGGTTCAATCCCAACAATCTCCCCTGGAACAGATGATGCCAAAACCCTTCATTATTGTAGATCTTTATTGTCTCATCAGCAGTTCCCTTATCTAACCTTTAAGTTGTAGCTCAAAGTCTAGGGCATCTGTATCATATTCATCCATGCAAAGTGGAAGATCAAGGAGATCCTGTAGATCTTCAACACTTAGGCCAAGTGCTTGTTCCCTTGTTATTTTCTTCACTTCTCCCTTGGACTTGATCACTGTCAGTACATGGGTCTGTTTATCAGTTTTCCATTTTAGTACTTTTGAGTCCATTGGGTTTCCTGGGAGATTTTTATTGGATGAGGAATTTGGAGATTGTGGCCTAGTGATGACTGGCTGAGCAGTGCTTAGCTTGAGCAAGTTCAGCATTTTCAGCCATCATCTGTTTAATGACAGATTTTATAATATCATCACTAGTAGCTATATATTCTAGTGTTTCTTTGTCCATCTTTTTTTGTTTTCTTCTTTGATAAATGAAAGCACCAGATGGAGCAGTAGATTTCCTGACTGGCAGCTTTGGTGGTCTTGTTGAAACCTCTGCTTCAGGATAGTCAGGTTTTTATGGAACCCTAGGATCTTTCTTCCTTAGTTCCTCCAACCTTTTGTAGGTGGTCCTGACTTTGTCTTCTTTCCATCTCATCACTTGATTTCTAGACCCATAATCAGCTGTGATTAATTCCTCTTTCATTCTCTTCAGCTCTAGTGTCTTTTCAGGTACATTCTTTTTGTATTTTGACCAATCAGGAGGAGTCTGTTTGACTTTGTTTTTAATCATGTCTTGAATCCTGGCTGCCTCACTTTCAAGCTCAGGAATAGTCCAATCTTTATACATGTATTTTCCCCCTTGTATTTCTTGTATGCCATGATGTTGTCAATGTAGTCTTTTCATAATGACTCATCTGCTCTTTCTGATATCTGTTGACATACATTCTTTGCAAACTGCTCCAAGGATCTGACTTTTGTGAGTAGAAATTGATAATGCCTTTGAATTTCTTTGTCAGTTTTTCCTTGTGAGTTTCTTTTGGAAATATCCTTTGCCTGTTGAGCCTTAACTTTTAAGTATTCTTCAATGTTGTTAGGCCTAGGATATCCTTCAACTGATGGCAAACTCCTTTTAGCAGGATCATCCTCAAAGTAGAAGGATTTTATTTCTTCTCTGACTGCTATGAGTTCAAGAGGATACTGAAAACCTGCAGGAGTGATGGTAGTGATTGGTTGTTGTACTTGGGCTGAGGAGAGAGGAACAGGGTTTGGAATATTGACAAGTGAAAGAGATTGTGAAGATGTTGGTGGTGGTGATGAAGAATCATTATCAGGTAAAATTATCCTTCTCCTTTTTAGTTTAGGAGAGGCTGGTGGTGTGTTGGATGGTTGTGAAGTGGTGGAAGGTGACTGACTAACAGTTGTTGAAACAACTGGTGTTTCAACCACTTTTGTCATTACAATAGATGTTGTAACATCTGATGTCTTCTGCTTTTTAGCAGGAGGTGATGGTGGTGATGATGTTTTTAGTGGTGAGGTGATCTTTGGTGGTGGTGGTAAGGCAGTGGTTGTGGTGTTTGTTGAAGTGGTGTGTGTTGAGATGGTGGCAGTTGTTTGGCTAGCAGTTGTTGAAACCACTGAAGTACCAACAGTTGTTGATACAACAGGAGTCTTAACAACTTCTAGTTTGGGAGATTGATGTTTTGAGCCTTTTGTAGGTTTAGAAGCATGTTTTGTTTTTCTGGAAGGTGTGGTTTTGGGTTGCCTCACATTTCTTGTGGGCTGATTTCTTTTTGGCTTAGGATTTTCCTCATCCTTTGGCTCAGAAACAACCTGCTCATTCATCTCCATAAAAACTCTTTTCTCTTGCTCCCACCTGGCTTTATCCTTTGCCTCCCTATCCTTTTTAACCCTTGCTTTTGCATCAGCAATGGCATTTGTAGTCACATCAATTTTCTTAGAACCATCTGGCAAGGGTATGTCTGCAAGCATGCTAGAACTGTCTGAAGCAATGTATAAGCCATCCTCATAACCCTTTTTCTTCCACTGCTTTATTTTCTCCCCCTTTTTGGCATCAGCTGGTGGGGGGTTGTCCACAAAAATGATAGAAGGAGTAGCAGTGCCAGTGGTTGTCAACAAGTGAGCCTTGATAGCTTTAATGTCTGCTTGAGTATCCATAAACCTTGCATCCATGGCATGTCTGATCTTTTGAAGTTGAATCTCATGTTGCTGATCAGCTAACTGCCTTTGATGGATAAGCAGTGGTTGAAACAAATTCCAGAGCTCATTTGCAGCAGGTGCAGGTTGTGGTACAGGTGCTTGAGCTGGAGCAGCAGTGGTTGGTACCTTTTGAGCTTTTAACAACTGTTGCATCATATCTTTAATTTCTGAAACAGTTGTATCAAGTTTATCAATTCTATCCGTCAATTCTTGGTACATTAAACCATCACCCAATTTAATGGGATCATCTGATTTCCCACTAGCAGTGGTTGTAACAGTGGTTGACTCAGGAAGTGTAGTCCATAAATCATCCACTGATGCCCCTTTGTCTTGGTACAGGGGACTTCTTCCTTCAAATTGAGAGACACTTTTTAGTGAACCAGTAAATACTGGATACACAAAGGTCCCCAGAGAAAAAATTGCCTTCAAGGAACTCTTATTAATGAAACCACTGTCCAAATGCAAACCAGTGGGTTCAGCACTTGTAGTGGCTGCTTCACTTGAACTACCACCAAGAGTTACTTGTAACTCAAGGGGTGTAACCTCCTCAGGTCTTGTTGGTGGGTTAGCAATGATTGATACATCAGACCCAGTCATTTGTTAAGGCATATTCTCATGTACAGGTGATTGAGAAGGATTGTTTTGTGTCTGGTTCAAATCAAGAGCATCCAACAATAATTTCGTTTGTGGGGGAATTGTGGAGGTGAGGTTGGGTGTTGAAAGCAAATTTTCCCCGGGAAGTGGGCTGTGGATGATAGAATCAAGTGATTCTAGAGCATCATATTGTGGTGTCCCAATGTGTACAACCTGTTCTTTTTGTGAAGAAGCAGGAGGAGTTTGAGGCATGGGTTGAGATATTTCTACCATCTGCTGTGAGGAAGTAGCAGCAGTGGTTTCTTGTGACTTTTGCGCTGGCACTGGCAGTTGCTCTGGTATCTCATCCTCCAGAGTTGCCTTTTTTGTAGGTTTAGGGGGCTTTTGTGTTTTCTTTTGTTTTGGCTTTTTGGTGATTTTAGGTGTGGGTTTCACAGCAGTTGTTTCGCTGCTGTGATCACCTAGAGCAGTGGGCTCCGCAGCAGATACCTGAGGAGCAGTGATAGTTGCTAAATTCTGCTCAGGGACCTCTGCTTTTGTTTTGCAAGGTGTTGATAATCTTTTAAAAGTTTCTGCCTTCAAGCTGTTTATTTGAAAAGAGTCACCTTGTTTGAACACATGAGCATCATCCTTACCAAATTTCTTTTGAAAATAGTAACTTAGAAATCTTGGAAATAGTAAGAATGGCTTTTTATCAACATTTTTCACCAAATCATTAAAGATTTCCTTAGAGTAATTGAAATTTTCATTTTGTAAAATAGGATATCCCAGGTGTTGTATCTTTAATGGTATCTCATTGAAAACAGTTGTTTTGTTTGAAACACACATCAAAAGGGTATGGAACAAAAATCTTGTTGCAGATGGAAAACTACCTTTTTGTAAGGTATCCTTTTTTATTGAATCTGCATACCCCCTTTCAAGGAAGTCAGTTTTAAGCTCGTTTTTGGGAAAAGAATTTTTACCTTGCTGATCATTGAGTTCAAAGACTTCTGAAATGGATTGTGGTGTGATTTTGACTGTTTTACCCATGAGAGAGGAATTAATGGCTATGACGTCTTCACCTTGTTTTTCAAGAGTAACATTTTTCCAAAATTCTCTTTGGGTTTTCAGGTAAATTGGAGCATCTGCTGTCAACAAAGTTTTGTACTTTGATGACGACATAGTGTCAATGATGGAATCGTAGATATCGGTGGTACCGGGTTTTGTGAGAAGACCCAGATAGTTGTGAGGAGCTTTGTATGGAATTTCAATGGGTGTGGTAGCCATTTGAGTGGCCTTTTTAGAAGATGAAGACTTTGATTTTGTCATATTGATGAAGATGAATTATGAGAAGAAGAAGGTGGAAACTGCTTTGAGAAAGGAATTTTGGAATTCAATTCGACAGTGTAAAACCCTGTTTGGGGGTTTAGATCAGGGTTTTATATGGGAAAAAGTGAATGCTGACGTGGTAGCGGTTACAAAGATCTGACCGCTATGTACTGTCCACGTGCTAACCTTTGATGAGAAAATGAATAATGGAAGACAGTTGTTTTGAAAACCACTGGTTGAGCAAATATCAGTGGTTGCAACGGTCATAATGAAGGCAGTGGGGGACTTTAACTATCAGTGGATAGCCTTATCAGTGGATAAAACACTGATTTTGAACAACAGTGATTACCAAGAAAATGAGAGAACAGGGGTTGACTTTCAGCAGTGGACAGCCTTTAGGGAACAGATGTTTGACCAAAACAGTGGTTATGACAGACTTTTAAGGATTTAATGAAAAATTCATTCTTAGCTATTTTTAAGGATGGATTTTTGATTTTCTGAAAACATTTTAATGCTTTTATTCATACAAAACAAGATTTTGCCTGTTATTCCATGTTTAGCATGCCAATCCTAGAGATCAAGCTTTCAAAGGTGGATGTGTCTAATGCTTTTGTTAGTACATCTGCCAGCTGATCTTTAGTTGGTACATGGTGCAGAGAAATCAAACCTTTTTCATAGCAATCCCTCATAAAGTGATGTCTGATATCTATGTGCTTGGTGGTTTAATGGGAAACTGGATCTTTGATGATATTTTCTGCTGCCTGACTGTCCAACATGAGAGGTGTCTTTAGGGCAGTGATACCAAAATCCAGCAATTGATTTTGAAGCCAAAGCAGTTGGGCTGTACAGCTTGCAGCAGCTATATACTCTGCCTTAGCAGTGGATGTGGAAACAGCTGCTTGCTTTTTGCTTTGCCAAGACACTAAGCAGTTGCCTAGGAATTGGCACCCTCCTGAAGTGGACTTCCTTGTCTTGTCACATCCAGCAAAGTCACTATCTGAGA
Source organism: Helianthus tuberosus (assembly GCA_030545235.1). NCBI lineage: Eukaryota > Viridiplantae > Streptophyta > Magnoliopsida > Asterales > Asteraceae > Helianthus > Helianthus tuberosus. The sequence continues at coordinate 32,811,670 of CM060436.1, forward strand.
AACCTGAAAGCTCAATTTTACCATCAGCTGGATACCAGATACCAAGTGTGGGAGCACCTTTTAGGTATCTGAATATCCTTTTTACAGCAATAAGGTTTGACTTTCTAGGGGCTGACTGGGATCTTGCACAAACACATGTTGCAAACATGATGTCTGGCCAAGATGCAATTAGGTACAATAAAGACCCAATCATGCTTCTATATAAAGTTTGATCAACCAAATCATCCTTTTCATCAGACATAACAATTTTATTGGTTGCAATGGGTGTACTGCATGGCTTATAATCATCCATCTCAAATTTCTTTAAAAGTTCTTTGGCATATTTGCCTTAGTGGATAAAAGTTCCATTTTGCGGTTGCCTAACTTAGAGACCAAGAAAGCACTGGAGTTCACCCATTGCACTCATTTCAAACTCAGTTGTCATGAGTTGCCTAAACTCCTCACACATTTTATTACATGTGCTTCCAAAGATGATGTCATCCACATAAATCTGGACAATCATCAAATCTTTTCCTCTCCATTTTAAAAACAATGTTTTATCTATTTTACCTCTTGTGAACCCAATGGATAGTAGGAAAGTGGAAAGAGTTTCATACCAGGCTCTTGGTGCTTGTTTCAGGCCATACAAAGCTTTATTTAGCTTGTAGACATGATTTAGATTAAATGGATCCTCAAAGCCTGGAGGTTGACAAACATATACCTCTTCTTGAATCTTACCATAGAGGAATGCACATTTTTTATCCATTTGATACACCTTGATGTTGTGGTTGACAGCAAAGGCCAGAAATAGTCTGATAGCTTCAAGTCTTGCTACAGGGGAAAATGTTTCATCATAGTCAATGCCCTCTTCTTGTCTGAACCCTTGAACCATAAGCCTAGCTTTATTCTTGACAACAATGCCCCTTTCATCAGTTTTGTTTTTGAAGACCCACTTTGTGCCAATAGGACTTACACCCTCTGGCAGTGGTACAAGCTCCAATACTTGTTGTATTTTGAACTATTGGAGCTCCTCTTGCATGGCTTCTACCCAGCTATTGTCTTTCAGTGCCTCTTGGTACTTGACTGGCTGATGGAGAGATAGGAAACCAGCAAAAAGACAAATGTTTTGGGATTGACTTCTGGTGAGCACCCCTTCATTGATGTTGCCAATGATTTGGTCAGGTGGATGAGATTTCAAGAAGATTAGATATTCTTGGTATGGAACAATGGCATTTAATGGTGAAGGCTGCAGATGTGAATCATCTGAGCTAACCACTGCTGGTGACTTTGATGATCCAGCAGTGGCTTCAAATGGAGGTGGAGGAATAGGTGGAACTGGTGTGAAAACATGCTGACTTTTATCCACTGATGGAGGACTATCAACAGTGTTTGATGATGTGGAAGCAGGGGTTAAAGGGCTACTTTGGTCAAAAACTGTTGATGTAGCAGTGGTTGAGCTTTGACAGCTGTTTTGAACATCTGCTGCTCTTCCCATTGAGACAGACTTTTGTTGAGGAATGATGACTTCATACCCATAGTCTGATGATGAATCCTTTGATGGACCTGCACTGTTAGTCTTGACAGCAGTATTTTCAAAAGTAAACTTATCAAGATCAAACAATTCTGTAGGGTTTGCTGGGATTTTCATTGATGAAAGTTCATTGAACTTTACATTCAAAGTATCTTCCACTGTTTTGGTCCTTGTGTTAAACACTTTGTAGGCCTTAGCAGTGGTTGAGTATCCCAGATGATAACCACAATCAATTTTGGCTGCAAACTTAGAGATAGAATCTTTTAAGTTTAAAATGAAGCATGGGCAGCCAAAAACTTTGAAATATGAAACCAATGGCTTTATTTTATACAGCAGTTCACAGGCAGTCTTTTGATGCCTTGGGTTGATTAAAACTCTGTTTTGGACATAGCAGGCAGTGTTTATTGCCTCTGCTTAAAAAGTTAATGGCAAACCTGAATCTGCAAGCATGGTTCTGGCAGCCTCAATCAAAGTCTTGTTCTTTCTTTCAACAACCCCATTTTGTTCTGGTGTCATTGGAATGCTGTATTGCCTCACAATTCCTTTTGACACACAGAAATCATCTAACTCCTTGTTCCTGAACTCTGTGCCATTATCACTTCTGAAGATTTTTACTGGAAGGTCAAACTGCTTTTCAACCTGTTTCACAAAGTCTTGCAGAATGCCTACAGTCTCATCTTTTGAGTGTAAAAAATAAGTCCATGTAAACCTAGAAAAGTCATCAACAATAACCAAACAATATCTTTTCTTCCTAAGACTCATGACTTTAACTGGGCCAAACAAATCCATATGAAGCATTTGCAAACATTTGGTTGTTTTGGACTTTTCAATTGATTTGTAAGAGCTTTTATGTTGTTTTCCTTTTAAACAGGAAACACAATGCTCAGAACAAGTGAACAGTTTTTGAGGTAAACCTCTTACTAACCCCTGTTTTGAAATGGCAGTGATTGTCTTGAGATTTGTGTGCCCCAATCTCCTGTGCCATAATTCTGTCTCTTTGTTTGATGCAGCTGAGAACAGACATGCATCAGTCCTGGGGCTCTCTTTTGACATATCTACCACATAAACATTGCCACTTCTTGAGCAACAAGTTGGGTTTTTCCAGTTTTTATTATTGCTTCAATCTTTTCAACCATTTCTGGTCCAACAATCCTACTTTGTGAAGAAAGAGCCATAGCCCTTATCACTCATCTGAGATACACTTAGGAGGTTGAATTTTAGATTGTCTATTAGATTGACATTTTCAAACTTAACTTTACCAGATTGCACAGTACCAGACCCCAGAACCTTTCCTTTACTATTATTCCCAAAGGATATATCACCCCCTCCATGTGTTTTGAAATCTTTGAGAAGGGCTCTACATCCTGTCATGTGCCTGGAGCCTCTACTATCTACATACCAAAGACTATCTAAGCATGCAGAAGCTCCCTGCACATGTAGTAAAGAATTAGTTCATTAGGGTCTCCAAAGCCAATATGGCTTTGGATGGGGTCTCAGCAGTGTCTAGGTTAAGTTCAGATGGATGAGCAGAGGTTAGGTCAGGGGTTTGGATAGTTTTTGGACTGTTTTTCTCTAACTACTATTGGGGGTCTTGCCCAATGATCTGCTGATAACCAAAAGGATGCCTATTCACTCTTGGTTTAGAAGGCCTTTTGTAAGCCTCATAAACATGTGGGATCCTTTGGTATGGTGGTTGTCCCTTGCTTCTTCTGTATTGATTGGCAGGGGGTGCATCAGTCACCTGAACATCTCTTTTGATAGATGTTTGGTTCAGCTGTTTTGTAACAGCTGTTTGGACTGGCACAAACAGTGGTTGATTCTTGGTGAACTTGACAGATGATGTTGTGAACTCGAGGATGTTTTTGCAGTGTACTCATTCTTTTTTACATCAAAGTTTTTGAGATACACACATTCTTGAGTTTTGTGGTTTGTTTTACCACAGATGGTGCAGCTTTCAGCATGTACAATGACACTTGTTTTGTTTAGATCGTATGCTTTTAGATGAAAACAGTCTTTTGTTAGATGATTCTTCTTTTCACAAAAATCACAAAACAGGTTTTTGATCTTTTCTCTTTTCTTCCTTTTCTCAGATTCTTTAGCAACATAGTTTTGAACCACTGTTGGGATGTCTTTGAGAGGAATGACCTTTGCTTTTGGAGCTGTGACACCATCAGTAGTTGTGAAATCCATGGGCTTGAAGTTTTCAAGAATGTCACACTCATCAGACCATGTGGGTTTAAATTGGTATTTTTCAATTTCCTCAAAGGTTGAGGACCCCAAAGATCTTTCCAGAGTGATTTTGTTACCAAGTTTGTCAGTTATCTGAACTTCTTGGCCATTCTTGTTGGTTGGTTTTATTTCAGTTGAACAAGCTTGTTTTACAGCAGTGTTTTCAAGTTCATCATATTTTCTATATCCTATTCCAAACTTGACATTGCTTTCAAGCATGACCTCATAACCTTTGCAAGATTCCACCCATCTTTCACAAGTGATTTGGATGGACTCCAACTCCTTTTTACAAACTTGGTATTTTTCTACCATAGTTTGGAGTTGGTTCTTGGTTATGCTTTGCTCTTCTTTGAGACTGTAGATTTCTTTATCTTTTCAGCCAATTTGTTTTTAAGTTCTTTTAATGACTTTTCAATTTTGACTTCATCAGTTAAGATTTTATCCCTAAGGTTTTCATTTACCTCTTTAATGCTAGCAAATGCAATAATGCATTTGTCTAAACACATATTTTCAAGAACCTAAGGTGATACCTTGGCAGCAGCCATCATAGCACAATCACATTGATGATCATTTTCTTCATCAGCTCTCTCTTCTTTCTCACCTTCTTCCTTCTCTTCTTTTTCTTCTTTGGACCAGGGGTCAAATAGTGGTTCAATCAGGGTTTCTGAATTTTCTCCCAGCAGTAGTTCACCAGCAACTGCAGTAACCACTGCTTCAGCCACTTCATCCACTGTTTCAGCACTTAGCTGTTCTCCTTCAGCTTTTACCCCTTTTGGTATTGACTCTAATGCCATCAGACAAAATTCATCATTAAAAGTATCATTAGAAGCATAGAGTGCAAAATTTTCATCACCAAGTTCATCAGGCATACTGCTCCAGTCAACAAAGCCTTGGGTGAAAAAGCTTTGCTGATCTGGTTGAACCACTGTTGGAGCAGTTTGTTGAGGTGCAACAGGTTGCACTTGTGCCTGAGGGACAGGGGTTTGAACATACTGAATTTGTGGAACAGTGGTTTGAACATAATGCACAGGCACAGGGGTTGTAGCATAGTGAGCAGTGTTAACATGGGTTGCAGGGGTATATTGGGCATAATGCACAGTGCTTTGGTGTTGTGGTCTAGGGTTTGAGCTGGGATGAGTTATAATTGGACTAGTGGTTTGACTCCTGCATTCCCTAGAAAAATGACCTAGCCTATTGCACTTATAACACTTGATTTTTGACTTATCCAACCCCACTTCTAAATTCCCATGTAACCCTAGGAATTTTCTCCCTGTTCTTTTATAGAATTTGCTTGTTCTCACACTAAGCAATGCCAATTGATGCAAGATGTCCATTTCTTCTAACTCAGTGGGATCAAAGTGTTGCAAATCATTGAGTTCAAATCACAAATTATCAGAGTTCTGGCTTTCTCCATTTGCTGTGAAAGCAAAGTTGGATAAGTGAAGATCAGAGTTGAAATTACCTCCAGCAGTTATGTCAATAAAATGATCATAACTCTGATCCTTACTGCTGTCAGACTCTTCTTGACCCAGAAGAGCTGTGTTGCCAAATGAATAGTCATCTGTAACTTTGCCAGACTCTTGCAACCTAAGCAGTTAACGCGGAAAAATATCGGATATCGGTCAAGGACCGATATTTGAGATATCGGTTATCGCGGTGGGATATCGGTAATTTATAATATAATGTAAATATATATATATATATATATAACCTATATAATATATGTATATTAATATTAATATCTAGAACCTATATAATATATGTATACAACATCTTTATGCACTAACTTGTAAAAGTCTAGGGTTAATTTTGATAAATCTGTAACTAGAGGATGAAATTGTAATTCAGTTAAAAGAAAAGATGTGTAAACAAGAAAAAGAATGAATTAATTAATTTTATAACCCTACTAATACTAACCAGTCGTCACCTAAAAAAACCCTAAACTAAAGCAGCCGTCCTCCTCTTGCCTATCTCCCCTGTTCGTACCTCCATCTTCTAAACCTAAAAAACAAACATCCGAAACAGATCTTCTTTCATTCTACCATCTACGATTCAGCAGGGAAGGTAAGGTTCGATCAGCAGGTAAGCTTCTATTCAACAACTTCGACTAGTCACCATTTCTTCTCTATCACGATTGAATTCTCTATCACCTGCGAATTATGTGACTATAGTTGGGCCTGTCGATATTATCGGTAAGATAACCGATATCAGAAATACAAAATATCGGCGATATATCGGTATATATCACCGATATTATCGCCACCGATATTATTACCGATTTTTCAAACCGATATGCCAGCCAAGGTCCGATAACCGATATATCGGTGAGATATCACCGATATATCGCCGAGATTGACTGCATAGCTTGAAACTTCTTTTTCTTGTTTAACTCCCTTTCATAGGTCAGGAGTCTACCATGAAGTTGGGTTAGTGTTAGGTCTTTGAACTCAACATAATTTCTAGTCACAAAGGCAATTGTATCCCATTTTTCAGGTAGTGATCTAAGAAACCTGCTATTTTGGGTAGATTTAGGAAATTCAACCTTAACAAGTCCTAGCTCACTAATGAGACAACTGAATCTCTCAAACTGTTGAGTCAATGACTCACCCTTAATGTGACAAAAGGTTTCATACTGCTGATTCATAATTTCCCTATTATTTTCAATTACTTCTTCAGTTCCCCCGAATTGTTCCTTAAGTGCATCCCATAGCTCTTTGGCACTGTTACAATGTAACAGCCCAGCATAGATTTCATTGGGTAATGCAGATGCAATGATGCTGAATGCTTTGGAATCTATTTTGAACTTTTGAAAATCAGTTTCAGTAGTTTCAGTATAGTTTTCATATTTTTTAGGTTCGAACTTCTTTGAATCCTCGGCACTCGGCACCATGGGAACATGGGGCCCAAAAACAACTGATCTCCAACATCCAGTGTTCTGTTGAGCAAGGATGTGACCCATCCTTCTCTCCCAGATGTTGTATTCATTTCGTTTTAACATGGGTGGTTTGAAAAGTGAGCCGATGTTATTCTTATCATCTTGTGATTGTGACGTCATCCTGGTTGTTTTACAGGTACTGATTAATCAACTTTGGTGGTGATTAAGCCTTACTCTGTTTTTCAACAAAATGAACAACTATCAGTATCAACGATTGTGAGCTGAACTAGTTATGTCAAAATGATTGTTAAATCAATTTTGACTGCCCGAGCTCTGATACCAATTGTTAGGATCTGAGTTTGGATTGATTGTGTTTTACGTTTGAATTAAGATGAAAGATGAACAAGTAGTGCAGCGGAATATAAATGGAAATAAACTTTGCACACAATCAAACAGGAGAATTGCTTTGAACACACATTTTCAACATAGAACCGAAAGATTGAATTTATTTCAACAACGATTACAATGCATGCATGTAACAAACTCCCCCCTCAGCCTGAGCTCACAGTGTTTGTTCGTACAGGAAGAAGATTGGTGAAGAGCTAATAGAACAGTAAAGGGTACTGTTCTATTTATAGGCACGGACAAACCACTGTGGCATCTTTGCTGACGTCACCATGAAAGTGACATCTAACCTCCTAACAAACTCTAACAACTGGTCTAATACAAACACTGCTATGCTAAACACTGATTACAATACATTACATAAGAGAAACTAAACTACTGCTTTATCCTTCCACTATTGTGACTCTAGCAGTAATTGATAACTTCAGCAGTGCTTGACCCATAGCAGTAGATTGACCAACAGGGCTTTAGTCTACACCAGTCTTTTACATGATCAGTAGTTGTAGGTCAGCAGTTTGATGTAAAGGATCAGTGGATGGAGGTCATCAGATGTTGAAACCACTTTCAAGGGGAGAGAATGTAAACACAAACATCTACTTATTTATGGATCCACTGCTCTGATCCGGTTTTGGCTTTAATCAACTGTTCCTCTGGTAGGGTTCAATCCCAACAACACTAACGGCGAGTCGGATCCAAGTGATTCATCTTGTCTATCTGTTTTTATTTTTATTTTTATTTTCAGCATTTTTAGTTAGTTTTTATTTTCTTGTTTAAAAAAACCTTTTTCTAAAATTTTGATTTGATTAGACGTTGTGGATAAACCGGTACTAAAAGCTATTGTGTCCTTGGACGACCTCGGTATCTGACCAACCCTATACTACGCTCACGATGGGTGCACTTGCCCATATGTGTGTTTAGTGTTAATAAAATATCGTGTTTTATAAATTTAAAACTTGACGAAAGTGTTAAAAAGGGCGAAAAATATACTTAAAAATATATACACGACAACACGCATCAAGTTTTTGGCGTCGTTGCCGGGGACACAAGGATTTTAAGAAAGTTAGGAATCAATGGCCTAATCGTTTTTTCTTATTATTATTATTATTATTATTATTATTATTATTATTATTATTATTTTTTAGGATTTTTCTTATCTTTTCAGTTTCTGCAGAGCTCAGCACGGGCCGTGCCTGGTCGGACACGGGTCGTGCCCAACTTTGTTACTGGCAGTTTTTATTTTCCGAGTTACAGAGAGTTGAGCACGGGGCCATGTGGGTGCAACACGGGGCCGTGTCGAGCTCCCCAGTAATAGGGATCCGGAAAACAATTACAGTATCTCTGACCACGGGTCGTGTTCATCTGAGCACGGGGCCGTGGTGAAACTTCTGACCAACGTTCTTTTTTTTATTGCAGGACTTGGAACCTAGGCGCCACATCTGAAATTTCTATGCAGTGTATGAGCTCCAGTTCTAGTAGAGACATAAAAGAACCTCTTGACGAACCCGAACGCTTTCTAAGAAAAAGACTTAAAGCTAAAAACCAAGAGAAAGTTTCGGGGGAACCATTTCCAATGGCGGATCAACGTACCCTCATGGATTACCTACGACCCACCGTAGGTAATCTCGGCGCCGCTATCAATGCACCGAATGTCGATGCCAACAACTTCGAACTTCGGCCGCATTTGATACAAATGCTCCAAAACTCCGCAACCTTCCACGGGCTTGTGGACGAAGATCCCCATTTACATATTACTAACTTCTTGGAAATATGTGATACTTTTCGGATCAATGGAGCATCAAATGACGCCATCCGCCTTCGAATGTTTCCATTTTCACTAAAAGACTGAGCTAAGGCTTGGCTTAATACCCTCCCAGTTGGCTCGGTAAACACCTGGGATGAACTAGCCCAAAAGTTTTTATATAAGTATTTCCCTCCTGCTAAAACGGCTAAATTAATGACAGAAATTAACACATATTCACAAGAGGACGGGGAATCCTTATATGAAACTTGGGAAAGGTTCAAGGAGCTACTAAGAAAATGTCCTCATCATGGTCTTGCGGTATGGCAACAAGTATCCACTTTCTATAATGGGTTGTTGCCACACACAAGACAAACACTTGACTCTAGCTCCGGGGGACTTTTAGGTAATCGTCGCCCAAATGAAATTTATAATCAAATTAAGGAAATTACTCAAACCAATTTTCAGTGGCACACCCCCCGAGGAAAAAATTCTATTGCCCCGGGCGCCCATAAGGTTGATGAAAGCACCTCCTTGCAAGCCCAAATCGAGGCCCTTTCTTCAAAAATCAAAAAGTTAGAAATGGCAAAAACGGCTTCGGTTATGGCTTGCGAAGGGTGCGGTGGGCCACATGAAAATTGGAGTTGTATGAAAGAAATGAATAATCAAACAGAATCGGTAAACTACATTGATAATAGACCTAGGCCGTCGGGTCCTCCAACGGGTAGCTACAACCAAGGATGGCGTAACCACCCTAACCTTGGTTGGAGAGAACCCGACAATAGTAGTAACCAACAAAATCTAAACCAACGAACAAACTTTCAACAACCAAGAAACGAGTCACAAAATTTCTCTCAACAACAACAAGGGGGACGAGAGAGGCTTGAAGATACCGTATCTCGCCTCATCTCCGACACCGAAAAGAAAAACTCAGATCGATTTCAACAACTGGAATCGAACTTTAGAAATCAACAAGCTAGTATTCAAAACATTGAAAAACAAATAAATCAACTAGCTCAAAATTTCTCCGAGAGACCACAGGGCACGTTACCAAACAATACAGAAACCAACCCAAAAGCGCAAGTGCATCTCATCACATTGAGAAACCGTACTGTGGGGCCCGAGGAGACTCTGTTACCTCCAACTGAGAAGACACAATCTAGCCAAACCGCGACTCCACCGGCACCCCAACAAGAGACGGTTCCTCCACCAAATCAAGAGCCCACCAAGAATCCTCCGGTACCATACCCCGGTCGGTTAATCCGCCAAAAGACCGATGAGCAATTCTCAAAATTCGTAAATTTACTAAAACAATTGCATGTTAATATTCCATTTATTGAAGTCCTAACCCAAATGCCTAAATATTCAAAATTTATGAGAGACTTCCTCACTCACAAAAGGAAAATTGAATCATTGCAATTAGTTAATTTAAGCGAAGAATGCTCCGCCTTGCTACTCAACAAACTCCTGCAAAAGAAGATCGATCCCGGAAGCTTCACCATCCCTTGTTCAATTGGGGAATCTCCCATTCGCAATGCACTATCCGACCTCGGAGCTAGCATCAACCTCATGCCCGCATCAATGTTCGACCGATTCGGCCTAGGGAAAACAAGCAGTACAAAAATGAGCATACAACTCGCCGATAGGTCTGTGAAATACCCACAAGGTGTCGCTGAAAATCTATTAGTTAAAGTCAGAGAATTTTTCTTCCCGGGCGACTTTGCCATATTAGATATGGAGGAAGATACCGAAGTACCACTCATCTTAGGGAGGCCATTCCTAGCTACGGCCCACGCAGAGGTAGACATGAATGGTGGGACACTAACATTGAGGGTTGGGGACAAGGAAATGAGGTTCGAAGTTAGTAAGAGAGTAGAAGACGATGACCCGGTCAATTACATGAAAGTCATAGACTCAAGTTTGGATGATGCTCTTCGACGGTGCAACATGGGATGCAAAACATCCCACTTGGGTAACATATGATTGGCTTTGGGTCTAGCCAAGGACCCTTATAAACGTGGCGCACCACGGAGGCATTCCGCGGAACTATCCTTAGTTTAGTTAGATTAATTTTTATGCTTTCTAGTTTAGTTTTAATTTTCAGAAATAAAACACACTCGGGATGATGAAGGATACTAAGGGAAACTTGCACCAACACCCCATGCACAAAAACAGAGCCTCCCGAAAACTTTTCTTCATTACAGCAAGTTCGGCACCGGCAGTGCCCAGCCAACACGGCCCCGAGCTAAAAGGTCTGCAGAAAATCGCCCAGCTCAGGTAACTGAACACGCCCCCGTGCCCAGGCTTCTGTTGCTTTCTGATGATTTTTGTTACTGGCAATCTGAACACGGGGCCATGCCCGGACACCACGGCCCGTGTCCAGATGCCCAGTAACATAAAATTTTGTTTTTAACACACCTTTTACACATTCAATCAACCTAAAAACTTATTTTTGGGACACATTGAGGACAATGTGTAATTGAAGTGTGGGGGGGGGGGGACGCTAAAACCTTGAATTTTGCAAGTCCTAATTACAAGTCTTACACAAAACTCTATTGGAACCGCTAAACACCCCAAATTTTTTCAAAAATTTCTCTTTTTTTTACTTGTCTTGGTTTAGTTTGGGAATAACAAGTTCTAAGAAGGTTAGATTTTTATAAATTTACAACCGATAGCGTCGTAATAAAAAAGGAACCAAAATAAGAAAATTATGAAACGACATAACAAATCTAGTTAAAATTTGATTATATATACTTGATCACATTAAAAAACTCATTCCCACAAAAAGTGAGTTTTGAGCCTTTATTGAGCATATAAATACACATCTTAAAACTAAATGCTCATTTTTCGTTTCTTGTGTGAATAGCCGCTTGGTTTCTTACGACTCTAGAACTTGCCATGACGATACATTCCCGGTCCTTACCAACTTAAACCCAAGTGAGTAAATGATGGAGGTATTAGGACTAACCCTTTTTCTTTCAAAACCATTATTTTTCTTTTTTTTTTATCACCTACCCAAAATCCCCCTAGTTAACCCCTTTGAGCCTAAACCTTTTCATTTCTTTACCCAAAACAAACACCCCTTTACCCACCAAAACCTTTTTTCATTTTAAACCCTTTATTTTAGTAACAAAACTCGTTTTTCTTGTGACTTCCTTATCAAAAAAAAATTATAGAAAAGAAAAAATGAAGTTAGCAATAAACAACAAGCTCATCAAAAGAAAGCTTGTTTGATAAATGCTTCATTAGAATAAAAAGTCACAAAAACAAAATGTTTTATGAAAACCGACGCTTTTTACGCCTAACCCTTCCCCAAAAGTCCTCTTGATATTTACAAAGGTGTATAGTTAAAAAAGGAGGAGGATTGATTGCTTGGCAAGCATATGGTAGAAGTAAGTTCCATGCCGCTCTCGAGTGTTTCACAAAAATATATCTTCAGCCGAGTGTTGTGTGATCTCCCGTGAGGTATGGGAACTTGTATATAAATGGAATTTTAAATAGGCATGCTATGCCAAAATACGTAATTTATCTTATGAAATGTTCTAAATAAATCATAACGAATAAGATTATAAATAACATAAAAATAAAACCTAATAAAGAATCTTGGAATCCCGACACTCTATGACAAGCCCAAAACCTTCTCTTCTACCCATTCCATTTGGGTGTGTAAGCCACAAAATAAAGAGTTTTGCTTGAGGACAAGCAAAGATTCAAGTGTAGGGGTATTTGATGTGTGTAAAATACAACATATAAATTACATCAAATGAGGCATAAAACTAACCCTTTTTTTGGTACTAATGTTGGAAAAAGTGTGCTTTTGTCTTCCTTTTGTATTTTCAGGGTTAAATGAGCTTAAATGAACAAAAGAAGCAAAAAAACAGCCAAATCTAACATAAATACAAGAAAATGAATAAACGTGGCATGCCCGACCCCTCGACAGCATCTTCCCAAGCAAAAACAAGACAACAGAAGGCTGAACACGCCCCGTGTACAATGAACACGGGGGCGTGCCCAAGTGTCTGCAGAAAAGACAAAGTGGTAGAAGCTTTTATTTCCCAACACGGGGGCGTGCCCAGCAGGCACGGGGCCGTGGTCAACGCAAAGATTCGTAGAATCTGAGCAAATCTTGATACTACAGATACGCTTCTGCACACGGGGCCGTGCCCAGCGGACAGGGGGGCGTGGTCAACTAATACAGACAAACTGCAATTAATGAAGAAAGAGAAGACGGGTGGACACGGGGCCGTGTCCGGGCTTTTGTGCAGGCTATAAATAGGGGTGGTTGGCTCACTTGCAAATCATCCCTTGGCAAACCACCTCTCTCACACTTCACCCACCCACCACTACCATCACAACCCACATCCACCACCATCATCCATCATAGAGTGTGTGTAGTAGTCTTGGGATCCAAGATTGATCGTAAGAGTTCTTGATAATCAAAGGCCATGTTTGCCTAAGTCTCTTACATCACTTGGTGAAGACAAGCATTTAGTGTAATACTTTTTATTTTTAATCTTTTCGCACTTTTTATTTGGTTATGTATTAATGACTTTAATAACTAGTTTCTTATGTTGAAGGTGAAACTTCCTTATCATTTGTCCGTGGTGTCTTGGCGTTATTTTACTGTCTATATAAAATAAAAGATTTACACCATTCATATCTCCACGGTCTATATGGAGATATGTTGGCTACCTGGTCGGGGGTTAAGGGAATGGTTTGGTAAGCGTCTTGCCTTGTTCAGTGTATAGATCCTACAAGGACCTGGGTCAAGCTTAGCAGGACCTCCTTCAATACCCACTGGTATTGGATGGCGGGGGTTCGAATTTCTTGATCCCCTCATATGTAAGCTACTATTAAAACATTAACCTGGCTACTTAGGATTGTATCCTTGCTGACTCAAACTACTTAGCCGAGGGTAACGTCACCTTCAAAAGAGGGGCCTACCACATTACGCATTAATAACTTAATTAATTATCTTTCAATAATCCAACCCTTTAGGATTGTATCCTTGCTGACTCAAACTACTGGGTTGAGGGCAACGTCACCTTCAAAAGAGGTGCCTACTACTATAACTAAGATAATCTCTTAAAAAGTGCAAAAGTGCGGAAATAATCAAAGGTTACACTAAAGGCGAGTCGGATCCAAGTGATTCATCTTGTCTATCTGTTTTTATTTTTATTTTTATTTTTCAGCGTTTTTAGTTAGTTTTTATTTTCTTGTTTAAAAAAAACATTTTTCTAAAATTTTGATTTGATTAGACGTTGAGGATAAACCGGTACTAAAAGCTCTTGTGTCCTTGGACGACCTCGGTATCTTACCAACGCTATTCTACGCTCACGATGGGTGCACTTGCCCATATGTGTGTTTAGTGTTAGTAAAATATCGTGTTTTATAAATTTAAAACTTGACTAAAGTGTTAAAAAGGGCGAAAAATATACTTAAAAATATATACACGACAACACGCATCAATATGATTCAAGGACAGACGCCAGAAACACCATATGTTCTTTGGCTGTAGATTCATTGAAGCCCTAAGTGTTTTGAAGGTTAACAACAATATTACATTGGATCACATGAGGACTTGAGATATTTGGTTCGAGTAATTGTTGGAGCCTGTGATGATTGTTGGTTCGGTGTTGAAGAATTCGGCTCGAAACTTGAAAACGATGAGAACTCGCTGCTGCTATTTGAGTTGTTAGAAGAAGATCCTGACGAATTGTCTGGATCTTTGGGCTTTGTACGCTCGATGGCCCGCTGCCTTTGTAATACAAATTCACATCGTGTTGTATATTGGAACTCTGCATTTTCGCCATCTTTCTCAATTCTAGTTCATGCCCCTCCAACTTCTCGATAAACATACTGAGAGACATACTATCATATTCTCTGTTGTTTTTCAGAATCATTAGATAAGTTGACCAATTTCCACCCTATGGTAGAGCGTCAGCTAACTTGACCACTAATTCATCATGTTCTTTACTAATACCCAATCTTTTCATTTTAGCTATCAGGTGACAGTATCTATCGATTATTTGTTTTAAAGATTCACCTTTTAAGCTAGAAAAGATATCAAACTCCTTTTTAATCAACGCCTTTTTACTTTTTATCATCTCTTTACCGCCTTCATATTTGTTTTTCAACGCGATGCAAATCGAGTGCGCTGTTCCAGTATGCTGTAGAAAAGTAAAGATGTCATCTTTAATCGCTTGTTGAAAGAAATTTACCATCTTCTTCTCTCTGAAAAAAGTATCATTTTCTTGCTGATTAAGTTGCATTAATGTTTTCTTTTGGCCACCCTCATTTAAAGGTTCTGTATACTCTTCTAAGATCGAAAACCAACATTCCATAGAGTTTGCTTGAACCCAGTTACAAAATCGTTCTCGCCAACCGTTAAATTCGTCCATGTTCATTAATTTCGGCGGTTTGACGGATGTAACAAGCTCATTGTCCAGATTCAAATTCTGAACCATTGAAGTAGACGATGTTGCAAAAGCGTTATAAAACTCGTTTTCCATCTTGTCAAACCTTCAATTTCGTGCGGAAGATCCTGAAAAACAATCAAACAACAAATTCAATTCGTTCGAATGAGACAAATTGTACGGACAAGATCTTCTTCGTGCGAAGAGAATCTTTCAAATGACTGAGTTTTCTCTTCGTGCGAATGAGTTCTATTCGCGCGGACGGGGTTCTTTCGTATGAGCTATCAAGTTACGTGTTTTTGCATTTTTGATGATTTTTAGGTGATTCTGATTGCGTTTTGAGCCAAATTTTTCAAGGGATTGTTAAAAACGTGTTTTAAACAACCTGTGAAAAATTCAGTCATTTCTGTCCATGGATTCAATCAGAAAAGATGAAAAGGTAGAATGAGTATAAGTGAGAAGTCTTGAAAATTCTTCAATTTGCTGAAATCTTGTGTGTAGAGTCTCTGAAGTCAGCCTCCAAGCTCTGATGCCACTTGTGAGGACCGTTTCGATGTCGTTTATGCTCAAGCCAACTCAATAAAGCTATTCATATCGTGCGGCATCTGATTGAGTAGTAGACAAACACAAGATGTCACACCCCAACCAATGGCGGAATCATTGGAGCGGGACTTGTTCGAGATTGCAAGAGACTTCATAACACTATTTGTGACAATATTTAAATAAATCCCATTTCATTTCATAATTCCAAATTGTCAACCATTACATAAATTCAAATAACAACATGTTCGAAACATAACAATAACAAAATTTGATACGACATTTTAAACCTAACACGTCTAAATGTGTATCTAGGCATCAACGCTACTTCGTTTCATAGCATTCTTCATCCTCAACCTGTAATATGTTTAAAATAAAGTTCAATGCAAAAGCAAAGGCGAGTATACAAGTTTGGTACGTACATAGCATAAAAAGATGATTAAACAATTCCTCATAGCAATCATGTGATACAAGATAAACCTTAAATTCAGCATGTGTCTAACATATCAAACCAATGATGAAACGCAATATGCTCATGACATAACCACAAGTCTACAGGCGGTGCGTTAATCCTATAGCGCTATATATGTCACGGATAGGCTCGTACGAAGTTAATGATAAGTCTAACACAAGATGTAATTAACCCAAGTTTAAAGTATCAAGCAATCACGTATACAAGCATATTATAGGAATGTTTGTGCATTTAAGTAAAATGTTCATGTGTAAGTTTTGGTAAGTAAACATGTTACACCCCAAAAAGTGGTAAACGTAAAGAGGGGAATTCGAGTATACTCATGGTTTTGCAAGTTGTTTCTACTTGAATCCGCGAGAAAGTTGGTTGATTAGAGTGGAGCACCAAGTCCTTCTACACGAAGAACAAAGTGTATGAGTTTGGGGAAATCGGAAGATTAAGGATTCAGATTTTAAACAACATGAAAATAGCATATGAAAATAATCACCTAGTACATATGTCACACCCCGATATTTACAGCTCAGCCCGGTGGGAGTATCGTGACGTAAGATTGATATCGTCTTAGTCAAACATACACAGAATAGCACAGCGAAAGTCTAAAGTAATAATACAAACCGAATTGAAAGTACAATAAAATATTACACAACGGTTGTAAGTGGATCCACAGGCGGATCTAAAACAGAAAGTAAATATTGTTCAACAGACTTTAAGTATTAAAAGCTTGCAAGACTCCTTAACTAATACTCAGGAGTTTCCAGCCCATTACGCGTAGTACCTGCACTTAATCTTTTTGAAAAAAATACGTCAGTTTACACTGGTAAATACATTTAACTGACTCTTTTGAAAAGTATTTATAAAATTTGTTTGGATGCACAAGGCACAAATATTCTTTTATAACTTGGGACAATTATTTAAAATAATCTTGTATACAGATTTATATGTTTGTCGTCCATTCAGGGCCGGAATAGAAGAGCCGGTACAAGATTAATAGACATGCCACAAGTATAGGCCCACAAGAAGTTTCCTCACGAGTGAGATACCGTTTTTACATACGCAACTGTCAGGTGTATGCCTACACCCCATGCTTAAGCCGTGGCCATTTCAAATGAATGAGCCGAGGATATCCAGGACACGGTCATTAACCCCCCCCCCCAAAGGCTTTGTACCAAACAAAACAGATTTAAACGGGTTATGCAATTTATTAATCACAATCCGATTAAATGATCTCATACCCGACCAAGCGGTATTATTATAATACCGTATCCCAAGCCTGTATAAGGGAAAATAAGTTAAAAGTATTTACCAGTGTTAACTGGCGTATTTTTCAAAAAGATTAAGTGCAAGTACTACGCGTAATGGGCTGGAAACTACTGAGTATTAATTAAAGAGTCTTGCAAGCTTTTAATACTTAAAGTCTGTTGAACAAATATTTACTTTCTGTTTTAGATCCGCCTGTGGATCCACTTACAACCGTTGTGTAATATTTTATTATACTTTCAATTCGGTTTGTATTATTACTTTAGACTTCCGCTGTGCTATTTTGTGTATGTTTGACTATGACGATATCAATCTTACGTCACGATACTCCCACCAGGCCCACCGGGCTGAGCTGTAAATATCGGGGTGTGACAGGTTGGTATCAGAGCCAACGTTTGAGCGAATTAAACACTTGCCCTTAGTGTTTAATCTTAAATGAGACAGTAGCATTGTCACACCTCAACCGATGGCGGAAACATCGGGATGAGACGAAGTGTGTATAGATTGCTAGAGACTTCATAACACTATGTGACAATATTTAATTAAACTCAAATTTCATTGCAATTGCTAAATTGTCATACAACATATAAAAATGGAAATAACAACATTGTTCAAATTTCAACATAACATCAAAAGATAGATAGATTAAAGGTGTGTATCTAGTCCACCCTAAACTTGTTTCATCAATCATCCATACTTCATTAATCAACCTGCAACATGTATTAAAATAGAGTTTCAATGCAAAGGCAATGAGCGAGTATACAAGTTTGTTTACATAACATAATAGAATAAAAGCTCAAATCCAACATGATTCATAATATGTGATTACTAGTATGCAATTTTAGCGTACAATATGTTCAAACCCTAGAATACAACGCATAAAATAGCCTAATCCCAATAGTTTAGTGGGGTGGTAACTTAACAATACCCAATTAGAATAGCGGGCGGGGCGTTAATCCTATAGCGCTATAATTGTTAAGGTGGGCGAGCAAAGTTAATGAGCATATAACGTTCCAAATCGTTCATAGAGCAACAAGAATAGCAAGTAAGTCACATTAGTTTCATGCTTCGTTCAAGGATTGAGTATGTTTAGTTTAAAAGTATTTGCATAATTATACATGTTGCATCCCAAAGTGTAAAGGGGAAAAAGGGATCGAGTATACTCACGGTGGTTGCAAGCTTTCCTACTTGAAATCCCGCGAGTGAGTTGATGGAATGGATTACTTTGGAGCACCTAGTCCTTCTACACGAGGAAACGTAGGTGTGTGAGTTTGGCGTTCAACGGAAGATTATAAATTCGGAGTTTAATATAGCATAAAGTAGAATAAAATATGATACGGAAAAATAATCATCCTTAACTTAGTAACCCTTGTATGACACTATGTAACCAATATGGTTAAAATGCTTTCATGGGTAATACGCCCATTAGAATCATACTTGTTGTTTTAGGTCTTAGATGATATTCTACTACTTTAACATATAAACACAAGTTCAACATTAAAGGTTCGAATGAATATATATAGTTTCTAGGTTATGTATTACATACTATTTAGTCCAATAATTCATGTAGGAGGTAGAAGATTAAGATCTTCATTTAGGCACCTCGAGTTATCATGGAAGTCATGTATGGGGTAGGAAGAATTAGCTTCCGTTTAGGAACCCCTTTAATGTTCACCACTTCACTTGATGTAAAAACAACCAAGGAGGGTCACGAACTATGATTAGTACAATAATATAAACAACCTAACTAAAGAGAAATCATCAAATCATGTGAGGATTGTATGTTTGGACAACCCAAGTTGTTCCATAATCACTCTTCATCAAGAACTAAGCTTGAACATGACTTGTGGGTGAAATACCCTAAATAAAACAGAAAATTATGAGGTTTAATCCTCTGATTTCAAGTGTCTCAACCTTGTTTTTAAGCTTAACCAACCATAAGAGAGGTTGTAAGCATTAGGACATAGGTGTGAGATGTGTTAGACACAAGTTGGATAAGTTTAAACAAGCTTTTGAAGAACTTAAAACAAAACAGAAAGTTTTTGGACCATTTCAGGGCAATTCCAGGTCTGATTTCTCCAAGGAGAAGTCAAGGAATCGAACCCCATGATTATCCAAGCAAGTAGGAAGAAGAATCAAGTAATTTCGTTGAGAAATGAGCAAGTTATACTCACTTTAGTGCAAGAGTAAGAATCTGTCCGAAAATGCAGATTTGCAACTGATTTGAGAGTGAATTTGAGAGTTGTAGAGAGTTATGAAAGTGTAAAAATGCTTGGAGAAGGGTTATATTTATAGGGGAGGAGGTTAAGCATGATTGGAGGTGTTTAGAGGTGGATTAAAGGTGATTGGGGAGGTTTAAATCTTGGGATTTCGTGCAATTTCGCGGCTGCTGCGTTTTTTGTCCGCCCAGACACCCTTGCGCACCGTAAGGGTTCTTGCTTGCGGTGCGCAAGCCATGGTCAGAAGCTCAGAATTTTTATTTTATGTTGTTTCAATTTGTAACTCGTTCCCAAGTTAAAAGTTACGGGTTTTGGGATTATTTTAGGGTCCTAAGGTATAAGTAACATGTTCCAAAAGTTATGTAAGTGTCCAAATGAATATGATTAAGTATAAGTTTCGTATAAAACATAGATGTCACGAGTGTGATAGTTTATCATAAGTTTGCAAACGTCTCATATAAACACCAGATTGTTTCTCAAATTAAGCGTACAACATGTATAGAGTATGTATAACACGAGTTTAAATAATTGTAAGTTTAGCACTTAGTTTCCAAGAATAATGATTAATCATCAATCGGTTTACAAAATCGAACATACGAGCATATATAGAGTGTGTATAACATATTTGTAACAAAATACGAGTTTCATTAATGATCCAAGTCTCGGTTTTACAATGATTACAAGGAAGGAATGATTACGAGAATACAAGGTTTCCAAAAATAGAAATACGAACAAAACTTTCTATAAATGGAAAGTACAAAAGAGTCGGGCGTTACAAGCATATTCCTTAAACTTTCTGAGTCTAGACTTAACATAGGAATGCTCTCATCTCTATTAAGTAAACCTTATTTTCGATTTTATGTATTTTAAATACGTCGCCAAGCTAAGAAGCCGTTGATGGAGATTCTTCCCGTCCGAAGCCAAGAAATGCTAAGCTTCATACCATGGCTAGCAACGAGTTGGAAGAAAGACCTTTATGGATCTATTCCCAAAATCAAACCTATTTAAACTCTTAACTAGACTTCAGAGTCCATACCAGAAGGTCCCTGAGGCTCCCACACTGAAGATGATATATGTGGATGCTATTAATCCCTATTTCCTATCTCCGAGTTTTGGAATTCCAGACTTGGATTATACCAGAGTCAAAAACTCAATCCGTGATCCATGTCATTTCTTTAACCATTGAATCCTTGGATTCTATTTCTGCAATGGATTCTGATTTGAAATGTTTACTTTATTCACTAAAGATTTTCAGTGTCGCTATAGCATACGACAAATAAAGAAGAGGAACAATCGAAATGAAGCAAGGAAGGCATTAGAAAATCAATCTTTCATTTTATTTTGTTTTTCCTCTAAATCCCTGTATGGGCATTTAATTATCATAGACCCTTCGAAGACATTATATTTCAATAAAGTCCCTTTGAGGACATCATGTTTCAAAATAGTCTCTTCATGAGCATTATATTACAATATAGTGCCTTCATGGACGTTGTATTTCCATATAGTCCTTTCATGGACATCATACTCTGTTATAGTCTTGTCATGGACATGTCATTTCATTAAACATATTTTGTAGACTTACCTCTTTTGATAAGACTCCATATATATATATATATATATATATATATATATGTTTACCTATTATAGTCCCTTTGAGGACATTATATTTCAATATAGTCATTTCGAGAACATTATATTCCAAAATAGTCCCTTCATGGGCATCATACTTCAAAATAGTCCTTTCATGGACATTATACTCCATTATATTCCTTACATGGACGTGTTATTCAATAAAATCTTTTGTAAACATGATTATTTCATTAAAGATATTTTGTAGATATGTATTTCATCAAAGTCCCCTGGCGAATATAATAATTTATCATAGTCCTTTCAAGGACATATCGTTTCACTATAGTTCCAAGGTTGACATACCTTATAGTCCTTATATGGACTTATATTTTCCTTTCAGTTCCCACATGAACTAGTATCACTTCAAAGTCCCTATTAGGACCTATCTTTCCTATATAGTCCCTGTGCGGACGTTGGTTTATTATAATTCCCTAATGAACATATTTTAAATTTAAGTCCCTGTGAGGGCATCTGTTCAGCAAAGTCCTTTGTGCACATGTTGTACCAATATAGTCCTTTTTTATGAACACGTTATTTCATTTAAATCCCTTTGGGGATATGTTATTTCTCAATAGTCCTTCCGTGGGCACGAGATTTCATTATAGTCCCTTAGTGGACATGATATTTCATTATAGTCCCTTAGCGGACATGACATTTCATTATAGTCCTATAGTGAACATGATATTTCATTATAACCCCTTTGTAGACTTGATATTTCACTATAGTCCCTTCATGGGCAAACTGTTTCAATATAGTCCCTATGTGGGCTTATAATATTTTGTAGTCCTTAAACGAACTTATATTTTCCTTTTAGTCCTCTGTGGACAAATAGGATACTAAAAGTCCTCATAAAGGCACTGTTGTAAATTTCCTAATGATTTATGGGAAGCTTTGAAGATTTATATAGTGAAGGGGTAAGGTCCCAAAAACCTCATAATAAGTACTTGGGACCATACCACAACCCCGTCTTTCAGCCCTTTTTACCTTGCGCGGCCACGCACTGGTTTTACAAAAGAAAGGCTTAAGAGACAGATAGCAGACAACACTCGCGCGCCAAAAGGAAATCATAAATCCTTGCGCTTTCATAAAGGATGAAAATCCTAAGTCAAGCACTTCCGCTTAATAATATCCAGACTTGGACATTATTTACTTAACTGATACCACACGATAAAGAGTCACACCAGATTACAGCAGTAGTCTTCTAGAAGAATTCAATCGCGCACCACTAGGACGGTTATAACCGTCTGGACACGTGTCATCACCTCAGGCCCCCCTGAAATCACAATGATAGCATGTAATTGGAGAGAAACCTCCACTTGATCACTTTCCACGTGGCAAACCCCCAGCCATAGATCTAAACAGCGATCCGTGTGCACTCACGTCGGATCGAAAAAACTTAACGGAAGGAAATGTAACCGCTTACGGGGTTAGCATCTTCCGTCAGCATTTCACCAACGAGTTTTCCCGCCCAAAACTCTCGGCTATAAATATGAGAACAATTCAGGTATGAAATTCAAGTTACACACACTTCGTCAATATCTCTTCTTCTTCTTCATAAACACATACTTATTCTCACGTCGGAGTCGGGTCAAGGAGAGAACTCCTTTCTCCCCTTGACGAGGCTGACGGTGCTTTGTTTTGCAGAGTTTACCGGAGAAGAAGAATAGTAGCATCGAATCAAACGAGAGAGAACAACCCCCCTTTTATGCGGATCCAAACCCCCTAGATAATTCGATTCCGATCAATTATCTAGTGTTTCTTCATTGGCGCCCACCGATTTCTCTGTCTCATCCAATTTTCTCTCGTTTTTTGATTTACCCTGTTGAATCCATTTGTGCATGGAACAAACATCGTCTCATCGGCAAACCGGCCCTTGGCCGAATGTCGGAAACAACTTTCAAGTTGAAGGAATTCCAGAGGATGCCTCGGATGACAACGAGGTTCAATCCAATCGAGTGAACGAACCTGTCATTCCAGGAGTGCTACCAGAGAACCCTGTGCACTCAATTCTACCCCCAGGAGAAACTCCAATCTCCTGGTACGTCAGGTCTCAAGGGGCACTAAATGCAGTATACACACAACTGTGTGCACAGACTGCTGCTCCCTTAACTCAATCACGGAGACCAGGATCTCGTGCTAATGCTTCTCAACGCGAGGATCCATCTTACGAAAATACAGAAGTTTACTCTAAATCTACATCAAGAGATGAGTACACCCAATCAGGAAGTCATCAGAGAGAATATCGAGATGAATCACACCCTCACCGAAGGCAATCAGTTCACACTAGGTTGGGTCCTCAACGGAACACTCACACCGATGAATCTGATCCAACTTACCGTGTGGGTGAAAGTACCAGCGTGTTTAACTGATTGCAACCCAATTACAACAAGTGCAGACCTCGTGCGGTTTACAACCCTGAGGCTGAGCACAGTTACAATTTGATTTACCGCCCTGCGGAAGCAGCGGAAAATTCAAAATTCATCATGGAAATAGCTTTGGCTCCGCTTGAGAAAGCTAAACTACCATCCGATGTGGGTAAATTTAATGGGCTGATAGACCCCGATGACCACTTGAGGGTTTTTACAAGCGCAGGGCTAGTAGGTGGTTGGACCCTACCATTATGGTGCCATCTTTTCGTACAGACCCTTACTGGCGCTGCAAGAATTTGGTTCGATAACTTACCCATTGGAAACATCACATCATGGAAAGATCTGCGCAAGAAATTTCTGACTCATTTCAGTCAACAGCGACGATCTATCCGAGACACATCAGATGTGATGAACATTTGGCGTCATGACGACGAAAGTCTGGAGGACTTTATCACCTGATACAATAAAGAAGTGCTGGAGATCGGGGGAGTCCACGAGCAACTGATCTACGCACAGTTCAAATACGCGGTCAGATGCGATGAGATCAAGGTCCTGTCTAGGACGGAAGGCCTCCCGAAGAGTTGGGAGAAAGTGATGGCAGCAGCTAAGGTTTATGCACAAACAGAAAAGAACCTTACCACTAATAGGCCGCCGCCACCACACAACAGACCCTCCGACTTAAGCTCAACTGGCGGGAGGAAGTTCAAGAAAACATGGCGTGATTCTGGCTCAGGCAACCATTCATCTGAAGATGCTCGAGCAACAATCAACAAGCTTACCACGCAGAGGGAAACCAAACAGGAGAATAGGGAGAGACAATGGACTCCCTTAACTAAGACCCCGGCGAAAGTTTTGAGCACCGAAGATTATTAGTTCAAGCCTCCAATCCCCATGAAAAACAAGTGTGGACAAGACCCAGCCCAATATTGCGAATATCACAAAGACAATGGTCATACCACTAACAACTGCATTTCTTTGCGCACAGAGATTGAGAAAGCTCTTAAAAGCGGCGAGCTCACACATCTGCTACAAAACGTGCGCAAGGAAATAAAGCAGATAACTCGAGGCGAGGAAGGCCTGAGCAAAAGGGCGAAAAACTAAGAAGAAACTCTATGGTCTCTGCGCAGAAAGCCACGATCTATTAAGACAAGGCGGGAGAATAGAGTAAGTTAAGTCTCATATATTTATTAGAAAACTTTGTAATGGCCCCTGTGCCCTATCCAGAAATAAACAGCAAAGTTTCTATTGTTCTTGTGTTTTTCTTACAAAGTGCATGCAATTTCTTTTAGTAAGCGCAAAAACATTATGGTAATTACAAAACAAAGCCTCATGATGTTACGCCCATATTCGTATTTGACAAAAAGTTGCAGCGGAAACACTAACCATAAAATTTCTTGCATTAAAATATCTCAACTTATTAAAACTTTTAACTTTAACTAAAAACATAGCTTTCACTTATTACATTTTACATTCAACGTCCCCGTACAATCTCTCTCGTGACTCGGTCTTCAATCCCTAATCCTTGTGATAATCGCTCATCATCCGTACAACCTGCATTCACCACATACATCCGAAACATTAGCACAAGTTATATAAACCAGCTCATTCATATGCACTTCCCATTTCGTTCTTTAACAAGCTTTAAGCATCTCATTCGCGTATCCATTTTCTGATGAGGCTTCAATAATGTACCTGCATACCTTTCATTCTCAACGTACACCATTATTAACATAAACCCTCAATGTCTAAATCATGCTTACATACGTACATACATTAAGCTCACATCTTTACATTCATGCATACACTCATACACATCTTTATACGTACATACATACTCTTCCATATTCGTACATACCCTTCCTACGTCATCACATACATACATGCATACTCTCTTACATCATCACATACATGCATACACTCTTATATACTCTTATACATACATACATACATACACCTCTATGTACTTCATACGTACTTACATACGCAACTACATACGTACATACCTTTCCTACATCATCACATACATGCATACACTCGTATATACGCTTATACATACATACATACACATCTACGTACAAACATACCCTTCCTACAACTTTACATACGTGCATACACTCATATATACGCTTATACATACATACATACACATCTACGTACAAACATACCTTTCCTACAACTTTACATACGTGCATACACTCATACATACCCTTATACATTCGTGCATACACATCCACATACATACCTACATTACTACGCATTCCCATACATGCATACTGTCACGCGTATCTTCATATATACATAAGACAAGGTTAGGGAGCTTTTCGGGAGCTTTACATGCTACCGGGTCGAAAACCGGAGCACCAGGACACGTTACGGGTCAACCGGAAACACCAGACGCGAAAAATAAAAGCTTACAAACAAGTGCCCGTCGCCGACGGGCTCCAAGCCGTCGGCGACGGGTTGTAGATATGCCCGTCGGGCCATTTAACCCGTCGGCAGTGTGTTAACCCGTCAGCAAAAAAAGTGGTTTTCCCTTGCCCGTCGGCGACGGCCTCCTTGCCCGTCGGCGACGGGTTCTCTAAAGTGCATTTTTCTGCAGCTCCGTTTCGACGTCCGAACGCACTAAAACGCGCGTAACTTTCGAACCGTTTACCCGTTTAACCCCCCGTTTCTTCCTACATGCTTGTAAATTCACATTCTATCATATAAACTTAAAATCCCACATACGGATTAAGGAAATTCTTAACTTGCATGCATTCGGCTTATTGTCATTCTCTAATTATTTGACCCGTTATGGGTATTTGCGCATTAAATGGTCTATGACATACAAAACCATACTCTTCGCTTTCACACATGACTATAACATTATTCTAATCGATTAGCTTATTTCCAAATGGGCATTTAAGGTCGTTCGTCCGATATACCTATCAAGGGCGTTTTTGTCAACATTGTTTAATCCTTTACAACCAAGGACCTCATTGCATATTTAACCAATCCTACCACTTAACTTCAATTCTAACGCATATACCTTACTCGGATCAAAGCTAAGATCCGTTTAATACTTCATCGATTTCATTCAACTCATTCCTATTTGACCTCAATTAACACATTTAGTTAAAATACATATAACTTTACATAAACAACTAGGAAGTGATTACGGAATCACTTACCTCATGCATCCGTGTTCGCATCCGTTTCCACGCCTCTTCTTGACCCGTTAGCCTTTCGCGCTTGAGTCCATCTCCACATGATTCCTATGCTTTCATGTCATCGAAATCACGCTATTATTAGCATACTCATATGTACATGATAACGATCGTATCAATCCCATATTTCACACTTAACTTTCATTAATCATTTCATACAAACATAACTCATATAATCATGTCCGTATACATATAACTCATGTAACTCATCATGTCATTACTTTTAACACGGATTGCTATTACATGTACCATACGACTTCTCATCAACCTATATTTATGACAACGAGTCAACTCATGTTGCTTATACTTAGTTGACTTTCAAAAGTCAACTATTAGCCATACATATCTATCGACTTATCAACATATTCCCGTAACATCATAATCGACTATACGGACGACATTATATACATTTTATCATTCACTTGATGTACGTACTACCTTTTAAGCACAACGTACAACTTATTCATACAAAATCTCCTAAATTCATACATAGTTCATCAAATGCTTCTACAATCCAACATGGGTATTTGAATTAAACATCAAACATGTTATCATCACATTTCATTCACTTCATCTACAACACTTCATCATTTCTTATCCCATTTCTTTAAACATTCACACACATGTATGATTCCAAACATTATTAACATAAGTGAATCATCATATTACATTACATCATCTAAAACCCACTTCATAACTACTTGTTAATCACCTACAAGTGATTTAATCTAAAATTCTTCATAATTCATCATACTTTTGATATATGTACTACCTTGTAAGCATAGTGTACAACTAGTTCATGCATATCATTCTAATCTCATACAAAATTCATCAATTTCTTCCTCCTAATCAACATGATTCATACATGCATAATATCAAACATACTAGTATCACATTTCTTTCAATCCTTCTAACAAGAATACATCATACAACTCAAAATACATCAATATTAAGCAAGAACTTAAACATAGATGATTTACTCATGTCATCTTCTTCACCATAACAAATGGGTTTCACCCTTAAACATCAAATTACCCCAATTCATGCATAATCCATGTTCCAAATGATGAATCTAACACATACTCATGCTCAATTTCATACAAATTCGTGATTTACAACATAACCCATTTCGTGCATCATCACCAATCTAGAATCTAAGACATACCTTACGATCCCCTTGTGAAGGTGATCGTTAATCCGTGTTTGGTTATGAATTTAAGCATCATTTAGCCTTCCAATTGGATGATCTTTCATGTTTAGGGTTTGAGACTCCATGGGAGTCTCCTGGTCGATCTTGCACACACACGAAGGTGTGTTTGTGTGTGTATTATTTTCTTTTAATAACTCATCTTTCATCCTATACCATCTAGCCCCTCATGTTTACCATTTAACATAATTGGCACACTTTCATTCTTTACTTGTTTCTACTATACTTTTAACTAGGATAATTAACCTAGTTATTTATTTCTCAATGTACCATATTAGAACATGTAACGAATATAGACATTCGGGTTTTGGGGTGTTACAAGTCTACCCCCCTTAAATAAGGTTTCGTCCCCGAAACCTTTCTCATTTCCTCTTACACACACACATTCATGTTTGACATCACGGTCACATCATAATCATAAGTAATCATCCTATCACATTTCATAATTATTCAATCAATTGGCTTCCTCTTCTTAACAAGTCTATACTTTCCATGGCATACTTTCGTATAACATTCTCATTTCCTTTGACCCGTTAATAACAGGTTAATATACATACTTATTCAAACTTATAATAATGCTTATACTCATATGATCCGTTTATAACAGATTTAATACTTTTATCTCATCCTCTATGATTCCGTTCTATAGACACATTGCATAACATTTAACCCTTGTTTTGTTATCACAACAAAACTACTATGTCATCGTCATACCTATTTGCTTTTCTCCGTAGCTAACATCATTCTACATTTTGTAGTCTTTTGTATCGTCTATGTTTTGAATCCATCTAACGGTTTCAAACATCCTAGCATAGCATATCATAATTCGAATCCGTCTCGCGGATTCTAGCATAGCATTTCATGTTTCGAATCCGTCTCGCGGATTCTAGCATAGCATATCATGTTTCGAATCCGTCTCGCGGAGTCTAGCATAGCATATCATACTTCGAATCCGTCTCGCGGATCTTAGCATAGCATATCATACTTCGAATCCATCTCGCGGATTCTAGCATAGCATATCATGTTTCGAATCCGTCTCGCGGATTCTAGCATAGCATATCATAATTAGAATCCGCCTCGCGGATTCTAGCATAGCATATCATGTTTCGAATCCGTCTCGCGGATTCTAACATAGCATTTCATAATTCGAATCCGCCTCGCGGATTTTAGCATAGCATATCATGTTTCGAATCCGTCTCGCGGATTCTAACATAGCATTTCATAATTCGAATCCGCCTCGCGGATTCTAGCATAGCATATCATGTTTCGAATCCGTCTCGCGGATTCTAACATAGCATTTCATAATTCGAATCCGCCTCGCGGATTCTAGCATAGCATATCATGTTTCGAATCCGTCTCGCGAATTCTAGCATAGCATTTCATACTCTCATTCTTGAGAGTCTTACATTTCTCTTCACCCTCACGTCCACCTACTACTTAATCCTAACGGACATACCTGTATCAATTATCACGGTCCCACGAACGTCATATGCTTCACGTGTACTGGCCAGGTACACAATCCACATACTAGTTTCGTGTCTTCGTGTAATTGTCACCTTATGTCCGAAGAATTTGGTTTCGGCACGTGTATCATTTTTCAAAACATGTTTACTATACCATCATGGTCCTTCATTTAGCATTTTTCTTTCCTTAATGCATTTTACCATTTCATATACCGACATATTGAATTTATGTACCTGGGTTCAACTTTATCTTATTTCATGCCTTAGTGTCGGTACTTGACCGCACTCGCGGATCATCCTCTTCAAACGCTTATACACATACCTTGCATAAACAAAACCGTCAGTCTCTTTATGCGTATACAATAGTACATACTTACATTCTCTTTTACCTTTGGATCTTGACCGAGTCTTAGATTGTACGGGTTTCTTATCACAAGAGCACACAGGTTTGAGTTCAAGCACTTACCTTCTTACACTTGATTCTCTCAAACCAGGGCTCTGATACCAACTTGTTACGCCCATATTCGTATTTGACAAAAAGTTGCAGCGGAAACACTAACCATAAAATTTCTTGCATTAAAATATCTCAACTTATTAAAACTTTTAACTTTAACTAAAAACATAGCTTTCACTTATTACATTTTACATTCAACGTCCCCGTACAATCTCTCTCGTGACTCGGTCTTCAATCCCTAATCCTTGTGATAATCGCTCATCATCCGTACAACCTGCATTCACCACATACATCCGAAACATTAGCACAAGTTATATAAACCAGCTCATTCATATGCACTTCCCATTTCGTTCTTTAACAAGCTTTAAGCATCTCATTCGCGTATCCATTTTCTGATGAGGCTTCAATAATGTACCTGCATACCTTTCATTCTCAACGTACACCATTATTAACATAAACCCTCAATGTCTAAATCATGCTTACATACGTACGTACATTAAGCTCACATCTTTACATTCATGCATACACTCATACACATCTTTATACGTACATACATACTCTTCCATATTCGTACATACCCTTCCTACGTCATCACATACATGCATACTCTCTTACATCATCACATACATGCATACACTCTTATATACTCTTATACATACATACATACATACACCTCTATGTACTTCATACGTACTTACATACGCAACTACATACGTACATACCTTTCCTACATCATCACATACATGCATACACTCGTATATACGCTTATACATACATACATACACATCTACGTACAAACATACCCTTCCTACAACTTTACATACGTGCATACACTCATATATACGCTTATACATACATACATACACATCTACGTACAAACATACCTTTCCTACAACTTTACATACGTGCATACACTCATACATACCCTTATACATTCGTGCATACACATCCACATACATACCTACATTACTACGCATTCCCATACATGCATACTGTCACGCGTATCTTCATATATACATAAGACAAGGTTAGGGAGCTTTTCGGGAGCTTTACATGCTACCGGGTCGAAAACCGGAGCACCAGGACACGTTACGGGTCAACCGGAAACACCAGACGCGAAAAATAAAAGCTTACAAACAAGTGCCCGTCGCCGACGGGCTCCAAGCCGTCGGCGACGGGTTGTAGATATGCCCGTCGGGCCATTTAACCCGTCGGCAGTGTGTTAACCCGTCAGCAAAAAAAGTGGTTTTCCCTTGCCCGTCGGCGACGGCCTCCTTGCCCGTCGGCGACGGGTTCTCTAAAGTGCATTTTTCTGCAGCTCCGTTTCGACGTCCGAACGCACTAAAACGCGCGTAACTTTCGAACCGTTTACCCGTTTAACCCCCCGTTTCTTCCTACATGCTTGTAAATTCACATTCTATCATATAAACTTAAAATCCCACATACGGATTAAGGAAATTCTTAACTTGCATGCATTCGGCTTATTGTCATTCTCTAATTATTTGACCCGTTATGGGTATTTGCGCATTAAATGGTCTATGACATACAAAACCATACTCTTCGCTTTCACACATGACTATAACATTATTCTAATCGATTAGCTTATTTCCAAATGGGCATTTAAGGTCGTTCGTCCGATATACCTATCAAGGGCGTTTTTGTCAACATTGTTTAATCCTTTACAACCAAGGACCTCATTGCATATTTAACCAATCCTACCACTTAACTTCAATTCTAACGCATATACCTTACTCGGATCAAAGCTAAGATCCGTTTAATACTTCATCGATTTCATTCAACTCATTCCTATTTGACCTCAATTAACACATTTAGTTAAAATACATATAACTTTACATAAACAACTAGGAAGTGATTACGGAATCACTTACCTCATGCATCCGTGTTCGCATCCGTTTCCACGCCTCTTCTTGACCCGTTAGCCTTTCGCGCTTGAGTCCATCTCCACATGATTCCTATGCTTTCATGTCATCGAAATCACGCTATTATTAGCATACTCATATGTACATGATAACGATCGTATCAATCCCATATTTCACACTTAACTTTCATTAATCATTTCATACAAACATAACTCATATAATCATGTCCGTATACATATAACTCATGTAACTCATCATGTCATTACTTTTAACACGGATTGCTATTACATGTACCATACGACTTCTCATCAACCTATATTTATGACAACGAGTCAACTCATGTTGCTTATACTTAGTTGACTTTCAAAAGTCAACTATTAGCCATACATATCTATCGACTTATCAACATATTCCCGTAACATCATAATCGACTATACGGACGACATTATATACATTTTATCATTCACTTGATGTACGTACTACCTTTTAAGCACAACGTACAACTTATTCATACAAAATCTCCTAAATTCATACATAGTTCATCAAATGCTTCTACAATCCAACATGGGTATTTGAATTAAACATCAAACATGTTATCATCACATTTCATTCACTTCATCTACAACACTTCATCATTTCTTATCCCATTTCTTTAAACATTCACACACATGTATGATTCCAAACATTATTAACATAAGTGAATCATCATATTACATTACATCATCTAAAACCCACTTCATAACTACTTGTTAATCACCTACAAGTGATTTAATCTAAAATTCTTCATAATTCATCATACTTTTGATATATGTACTACCTTGTAAGCATAGTGTACAACTAGTTCATGCATATCATTCTAATCTCATACAAAATTCATCAATTTCTTCCTCCTAATCAACATGATTCATACATGCATAATATCAAACATACTAGTATCACATTTCTTTCAATCCTTCTAACAAGAATACATCATACAACTCAAAATACATCAATATTAAGCAAGAACTTAAACATAGATGATTTACTCATGTCATCTTCTTCACCATAACAAATGGGTTTCACCCTTAAACATCAAATTACCCCAATTCATGCATAATCCATGTTCCAAATGATGAATCTAACACATACTCATGCTCAATTTCATACAAATTCGTGATTTACAACATAACCCATTTCGTGCATCATCACCAATCTAGAATCTAAGACATACCTTACGATCCCCTTGTGAAGGTGATCGTTAATCCGTGTTTGGTTATGAATTTAAGCATCATTTAGCCTTCCAATTGGATGATCTTTCATGTTTAGGGTTTGAGACTCCATGGGAGTCTCCTGG
Source organism: Helianthus tuberosus (assembly GCA_030545235.1). NCBI lineage: Eukaryota > Viridiplantae > Streptophyta > Magnoliopsida > Asterales > Asteraceae > Helianthus > Helianthus tuberosus. The sequence continues at coordinate 32,844,872 of CM060436.1, forward strand.
TCGATCTTGCACACACACGAAGGTGTGTTTGTGTGTGTATTATTTTCTTTTAATAACTCATCTTTCATCCTATACCATCTAGCCCCTCATGTTTACCATTTAACATAATTGGCACACTTTCATTCTTTACTTGTTTCTACTATACTTTTAACTAGGATAATTAACCTAGTTATTTATTTCTCAATGTACCATATTAGAACATGTAACGAATATAGACATTCGGGTTTTGGGGTGTTACACATGAACGGTCAGTGATTACGTCACAAACGACCATAAGTTCACACATGAGCTTTATACCAACTTCATTTGCCTTACTCAATAAAAGTAATTGTATTCATGCAAAATATTGTAAACTAAAAAACACGACATACTATTCTCGACGTGCAAATACGCCTTAAAAACTATCAAACACGGCAGTGTTTTAGTTACTTGCGCAACAGCGCACCAACAAAGAAAGGGATATACATCCCTAACATTACAAAAATTGTTCAATACAATAAATCTACGCTAAATCTTCACCTTCATCCGGAAAGATTTCTTTTAGCTGTGCTATGTGATCGCCAGATTGCATCGCAACATTTATAAGATCCATAACGGGAAGCTGCAGGTTGTTGAATTCTGTCTTCAAAGCAGTAAGCTCAGCACTAGTGTTAACGCCGTAAGTCGCGAACCTACTAGTGTCCCAATCAACCTTCAAAGCGCTATTCACATGCTAGGAACACTCAGCGTATCCTTGGGCATACCCGCCCTTTCGTGCAGCAACAACTAAACGCGCAACGGTTTTATCCAATTCTTCAGAATTCAACACTGATTCAGTAACCTATGAAAATAAAGAAAGGGTAAATAACAAGAAGACACAGAAACATTCCCACAACAAAAAATAAGAAACAACTTACACAAGCAATTCCACGATCTTTCAACCACGCCATATCACTCTTTAAAGGATCAAGCTCACTTTCCGCTGTGGCCCGCGCCGTTTCAGAATTTTCCAATTTTTCTTTGGTTTCAGTCAAACGGCGAGAAGTTTCAGCCTTTTCAGAGTGCGCAAATTCCAGATCCTTTTTAAGTTGTTCCTGGTCAGAAAGCAAAGCGGTAAGTTCTCTCGTTGTGCAAGCTTGTACCTCTCGTTGCTCACTGCATTCCCTATGAGAACACGCTTCTTCTAGCGCAGCTTCTGCATCAGCCTTCTCCTTTTTTAACTTTTCTACCTCCGCATCATGTTTCTTCAATTTTTCAATCTCAGCCTTGAGATTATTAATGACATTGCGGAGATTTACCTTCTCAGCATTATCCTTTTCGCAAATTCTCTTCCAGTTTTTGCGTTCTTCGGAAAGGAGGGCAGCTTCGGCTTCCGCCTTCCTCTTCCAACCTGCAACAGACCACTCTTCAGTCTTACGATCAGCCTCAAACTTGGCTTGATCAGCTTCCAATTTAGCTTTCAACTGGGTAACCCGGTTTTCATCCACAGCAAATTTCTTCTTCGACACCTGAAAAGCATCCCACTCCTTGTGCATGCTGTGCCATTCGCGCACTATACGATGAGTGGTCGATGAATGAGAAGCAGTTTCCTCAAGATAAGCATGATAAGTTTGCTCATGAGACCGGCTTTCTTGAAACTTGATCTCCCCAGGCGGCAATATCCCCTACAACCAATCTCGGCACACGCGCCAGTCCGAGAAAGTATCACCTTTCTTTAATTCCAAACAGGGGCATGAAGCTCGGAAGCATCTTTCTCCGAATAAGTCCTGTAATAATAATCCCCCAGGGTTTCCTCTGGGCGGATTGGAGAACTTTTGCCTGCATCGGAAAATGAACCCTGATCTTCAGCAGAAACTTTCTCAGGCATAGAACCAGAAACCTTGGAAGGAGAAGCTATAACAGGAATTTCTTCCACAATTTTCTCCTTATCGCGGGGCAGCAGGTTCAGAAGTTGAGGGGTTACCAGCATCATCCATCACCGCTGGGCTCACAACCTTTTCAACTTCCGCAGCAACTTCAACAGGCTTGTCAGCCTCAACAGTCTTTTCCACGCCACCATCAGGAACCTCCGTAGTCTCTAACTGATCAGTGACGGAAGCACGCGGAGGAGAGGGTGGGAGTCCTTCGTTAACCACAGGTTGCGGTTCTGTGGGAACAGGAGAAGCATAGACCTCTGAAAAAACAACAAAATCTGTAAATATCTAATGCACATAAGGAAAAGAAGCAAAGGTAATACTTACTAGGAACAGACTCAGAAATGAAAGCGTCCAGATTGCCTTTCCGGGTAATTTTCTTCCTCTGGATCTTCTTTGAGGGCTGACCCTCAGCTTCAGCATCAGTCTGTTTCCTTTTACCCGCCTTCTTCCGCACCAAGTGTTCAAGACTGGACTCCAAGTCAATGGGATCATCTGGGTTGGATGGAGGGATATCGGCAGCATCTCTCGGTTCAGGTTTCGGCCTCCTAACAGTAACTGCAGGCGCAAGACCCTCCAAAGAGTCAGAAACCACAACATACTCACACCAGGAGTTAGAGGAACGGCGCATACCTTTCTTCTATCCTCCAACATTTTTGACTTTGGAAGAATGAATGTTCTCCGCACCACTCTTTTTGTGCGCAACATTACCGGTTGTCGCGCGTTTCTTCTTCTCAGGGCCTATGCCCAAATTTGACAATTCACCTATGGAAGCGCAGAATAAAGTTTGTTCAGGCGCATCACAGAAAGCAAACAAAAAAAAAGTGCGCAAACTTACCAACACCAGCGGCAGGTTGGGCAGATAAATCAGCCTCTTGAGGAAGCACAAAATTCCTCACAATTCGATGGTACCAAAGCTCTTCATCAGGTTTCTTCTTAATGATACCCATTTTTCCGCCTTCTCTCTTGTATGCTACAACATACAATGAAACAACTGCAGAAGAAGAAAAGCATGTTCATAAAAAAAGTGGGAGAAAAAGCAAAAAGGGGGAAAACCCCAATCTTACCATGACCTTCCTCCGTATACACCGGCTTGTCTTCCCGGTCCATCTTCCAATTCGAACTCATACTAGCACTGACAAGGGATTTCTCTGGCAAGGCAATGTTAGGAACTTCCTACAGATCTTGATACCAGTTCTCGTCAACAGGGGTCCGAAGCGTTTCAATAGGGACGTCTTCTTTTCCCCTTAGAACCATCCTCATCGGAATCACCCCTGCCTTGATGAAGAAGAATTTTTGTTTCCAGTCATGGAAAGATTTTGGAGGATGCTGTAAAATCTTCTTCGCAGACGATCTTTGGAGAAACGACTAAAACCCTTGGGTACAGTGCATTTGGTGAAAAACCCTAAATCGAAGGACTGTCGGCTCAATATGCATCGACCGGCACACAAACTCAAAATGTCGAACCCTAACCATGCCAATAGGGTGCAGTTGGGAGATATGCAACTTATAATACTCAAGGATTTCAAGGAAAAAATTTGTTGCAGGCAAGCGAAAGTTGCATTCACAGAAAAAATCCCAAAAAAGAGTGATATACCCAGCCGGAGCATCTGCTGCCGTTTGACCCTCCTCAGGATACAAGGCACCCCAGTTCTTCGGGAACCTAAAGTTTCGAATCAAACCATTGAAAGTTGCTCTGGGCCACTTTAACGGTGGAAGTTCAGCAGACATTTCTTCGGATAAGTCTTCTTGGTGTTCTCCGGTTGACAAAAGAGGAAGAAATGACAAATTTCTCGGATAATGAAGAAAGGAAGGGGAAAAGTTTTCAATAAAGCAATGATTAACAGAAAAGGGCAACTCAAATAAACTTATATACTCACCGCAATAAATAGCATCGGTAACTGCCATAGCACCTTTTTCGGATATCACAGTTACCCAAGCGACATGAGCAGGCGAGAATCAACACAAACGCGAGTTCACGCGTGCGTGCAAAACACGGACAATAAGAGACAACTGACAGTGACAGCCTGTCACTTAGTCCTTACTGTACCAGCCCCATTTAAAGTCAAAGATTTTCAAAAATCTTTATAATAAGCAAAGTAAATCTTCTCTTAGAAGATTCCCCATTTTCGCGCCAAAAAGCATTTCCCCTCTCATAAGTCCAGTGCTCCACTTACTTGCATAAGAGCAACACTAGACTGGGGGGACTTGAAGGGGTAAGGTCCCAAAAACCTCATAATAAGTACTTGGGACCATACCACAACCCCGTCTTTCAGCCCTTTTTACCTTGCGCGGCCGCGCACTGGTTTTACAAAAGAAAGGCATAAGAGACAGATAGCAGACAACACTCGCGCGCCAAAAGGAAATCATAAATCCTTGCTGTCACACCCCGACCACGTAGAACAACAAGACGTGGCGGAAACATCGGGGAGTGTTGTAACAGAATTAATTGTTTCACAACCATGGAAATTTAAAGTTACGTTTTATTTATCAAACAAGAAAGTTACATTGTCTTAAACAAGAAACAAAGAGTACATAACATAATTTAACTAGTTCTTGCTTCGTTTTAAGTCACTAAGGCACAGGTCCGCCTAAGTGTGTCTCGACCATCCTATGCAAAAGCTCCTGAAAACACATGCGAAAATAGGTACGTCAGCATAAAAATGCATGTGAGATACATTGGTTTTGTGAAAATAGGATTCATGACTTAAGTTTAAGAAAATGTTTAATAAAATTTAGTCGTGAACCTTGTAAATTGTTTTGTTTTGTAAACCATTTAAAAAAAACGATAAGATCAGATGATATATGTAAATAAAAGAACAATGTAAGGTTAAACGAATAACCAAGTAAAATGAATTGTATAAAGTAAACTGTTTTGTAAACCAAAGTCTTGTGAAAAGCATGTTATTTGTGTAAAATGTATAAGTCCAAAATGAATGATTTAAATAACGCTATGATATGTAATATAATACAAACACTTATGTATAGGAAGTACCAGCGGCGTATCCACCATGTTTGTATCATACTACTCACATCTCGTTACTTAAGTCACTTAAACAAACCACCAATGTATAAAGTCTATGTTTAAACCAATTGTCAAAAAGTCCTTGTATAAACCATGTCAAATGTTGAAAGTCCAAATGTAGCCAAGTAATGTGCAACAATCGCTATGTATGGTAAATAATGTGTTGTTACATAAAACCAAATGTAAAAGAATGTACAAAACAAAGTATTTTGAATATATCAAAAAGTTATGTTTTGCAAAGTAAATGCATGTTTTATTGATACAAACACTTATGTGGTAAGTTAACGCATACATTCAAGCATTGAGACAGACGGATAACCCTAAGTCAAGGTTATCAAAAGAAATGTTTTCGGATTCAGTCATTCCTTACATCCAAACAAGCCCAGGATGTCAGGAACGGGATTTGTCAAGTCCTATGGTACCATTACTTACTACCGAGCGGCGTAGCTAATGTTAATGAACGTATATAAGTCCCGTTTGTACAAACCAAATGTTATACCAAATGTTCACATGTTATATGAAAATAATGTACTAAGTATGCTAAGTTAACATACAAAGCAGAAAAGTCATGTAAATCAATGTGCTAGCATGCTCAATCAACATACATAGCAGAGATGTAAAGTAAAACAATGTACTAAGTATGCTAAGTAAACATACATAGCAAGGCAATGTAATGTAAATCATGTACTATAAGTGTACTAATGAACATAGCAAGTATATGATGTGAAAACAGGAAAGCATGAAAGTAACAAGTAGGCACATGTGTTTCACCCCAAAACAGTTTGAAAACAGTAAAAGAGGGGTCTATGTACTCACTTGATATTTCTTAGAAGTCCTAGGATAACCACCAAGCAAGGCTAGAAGATCACGGAATCAAACGGCACCTAATATAGGTAACTACATTAATAAACGGACCTAAATCGGAGGATCAGATAGAATGAGGGTTCGTAAACCAAACGAGCATGGGAAATCGTGTAGTATGGTTTAACAAAGCCTACATACTAAAATGAAGCCTAACCTAAGTGCTTACGACCCATTACGACCCGTTTAGGTAGCTTATGCTACTTTAACGCGTCGTTTGTGTAAAACGCGTTCGGAATGCCTAACTAGTCCTATGATAAGTAAAATATGCCTTAACATGTTTAATTATGTTACATAATTAGTTACATGACAAAATTTTGGGTTACATATGCTTAATTACCAATTACGCATGAAAAGGGTATTTTGGTAATTTACCTATGGCATATAAACTACTTATCATACAACTACCTAAACTAGGTGACCATAAGGTATAACCTTGGAAGGTTATTCCCTATGCTACTATGGTCACTAAACATGTTTGGTCGGATCCTAATGATCGACCAAACGGGTCGTGTTCGAAAGTCTAAGCGGGTGTTTAGTCCGCTTGACTTACGACTCTACACAAGCACTAATCTAAAAAGTGACGAGCTAAACATGCTAGAACATGTTTAGTTAAGTTAGAAAACAGGTTTTGATATCAAAACAAACGGTCTTGATATCCTAGAGTAGTTTGGTTACAAAATACGCGTAAATGCGCATTTTGGCCGAAACTACGACTCGTCACTGAGCCTAGATAATGTGGTAATCAGTAGGTATAGTCACTAGGGACTATAAACATTGTGATTACGCTCACGTTATGAAGTTTAAACGAACTTTGCATTGACCATAAACTGGTCAAAGCAGAAAGTCAAACGCAGTTTGACTTTAACGATAAAAACGAACGAAAAGAACGAAAGAATACTTACAGAAGGTCCCCGCAAGCTCTTGATCCGATTTACTCTCAGGTATGAAGCATAAACTTCAACTTAGAGAGCCAAAATCAGATTCAAGTGTGAGTTTGCAAGGATATGAAGGTGGGAATTTATAGGAATTCAAGAACCGTTAAGATCGTTCATCGAAAACTGAGCTTTGATCTGGACCTTACATGTGTGCCCATGGTTTTCTAAAACCATGGGAGCCCCTAATAATGGACTAGGTTCATTGAATACCAGCCCATGGTTTTGCAAAACTATGGGTTAAAACCATCAACACTTCAAAATGGACTAGGTTCATTGAATCTGGTCAGAAATTTCAAAAATGGTCCCTGCACTTGTAAAACTTGATTTTTTTGCACTTTTAAGCCCCGTTAACCCCATTTCAAGGCTCTAAAATAAAGTTAAAGTATAGGGAACTCAAAACATGCTCAAAAGTATGTCGTATGTCAGTTCGTTTGGCCGTACGGTTGCGTTGTTCGGTTAATTACGACGGAAGTCGTAACGGACGCAAAAACGATCCAAATTGCGTGACGAATGGATTTTCAACAAGCCAATCACTAAAACATAATATTTTAATGATTACATAAATTTTTGGATCTCCGGATGTATTCAGAACGTAAGTTATGCGCGAAAATTCAAACTTGTGCACTTTTTGACGCTTTAAGTCCCTGAATGACCCAAAAGTTTATTTTAGCACACCGTACTCCTCAAAGCCTATTTCTAAGCTATGTAAAGGATATTTATGGTATGTTTAACTTATGGTCATGTTCCGGAATGTCTGTTCCAGTACGAATCATCATACTTTCGCAGTTTGTCAAATTTAGTCCCTGTAAGCGAATTAACTTGATTTTGCCATACCAAAGCCTTCAAAACTTATTTCTAAGTTATGTAGAGGTTATTTAAGGTATGTTAAGCATATGTTGATGTTCCGGAGTATTTTTCGCGTTAAGCTGACTACGTTTACGCACCAGTTTGCGTATAATTCCCCAGAAAGCGATATAGAGTTTGAAATTGAATAAAAATCAAAACATGAAAAATGTGAAACATAAACAAACAAACATTGGGATCAAATAACTTTGTTTTATTGATAACTAAACTGTTTACAATGATTACAGAAACAGGTGTCACACTTGCGCTTTCATAAAGGATGAAAATCCTAAGTCAAGCACTTCCGCTTAATAATATCCAGACTTGGACATTATTTACTTAACTGATACCACACGATAAAGAGTCACACCAGATTACAGCAGTAATTTTCTAGAAGAATTCAATCGTGTACCACTAGGACGGTTATAATCATCTGGACACGTGTCATCACCTCAGGCCTCCCTGAAATCACAATGATAGCATGTAATTGGAGAGAAACCTCCACTTGATCACTTTCCACATGGCAAACCCCCAGCCATAGATCTAAATAGCGATCCGTGTGCACTCATGTCGGATCGAGAAAACTTAACGGAAGGTGTTGGGATTGAACCCTACCAGAGGAACAGATAATGTAAAGCCAAAACCTGATCACATCAGTGGATTTTCAATAAGCAGACGTTTACTCTAAGCTCTCCCCATGACAGTGGTTATCTATCTGCTGATACATTCTTAAGTACTGCTCTGAAGAACAACTGATGAACCAAACACTGATGGAACAACTAAAGACTGCTAAAAGGCAAACACTGAGCTCTATCTACTGCTGTCTCTTAAGTACTGCTGAAGACCCAAGCACTGCTCATTCAAAGACTGATCATCTTTTGAAGAAAGCACTGATGATCAAGTAATCAGTGCTTAGGCTACAACAGTGGAACGTGAACAGTTTTAACTTGTTTTGTATTTTATTATCAATCAGTTGTTAGACATCAGTAGTTTGTATAAGCCAGTGTTTATAGTTTGTTAGGCTGTTAGATGTCACTATCATGGTGACGTCAGCTGAGGTACATCAGTAGTTTGGTTTGCCTATAAATATGACAGTACTCTGTACTGTTATATTTGATTCGTTTTGAGTGAGTTCTTCTCCTCAATCCAATCCTTTCATCTTGTGCAACCAACTCTGAAGTATCAGGCTGAGGGGGAGTTTAGTCTGTAAGCTTGCATTGTAATCTTTTGCTTTTGATGTAATCTTTCGACTCTATGAAAGGAAATTGTTTATCAAACTATATTCTCCTTTGATTGTGTTTACAAAGTTTGTTATTCATTTCCGCTGCACTTAAAACTGTTCATATCTATTTGATTTGTTCAAATCATACAAACAAACACAATCTGTAGAGCCTCAGATCCTAACAATTGGTATCAGAGCCTGGACAGTCAAATTCGATCTAACAATCAATTTGGCATAACAGTTCAGCTCAAAATTCATTGATACTAAGGTTGGTTGTATTCAGTTGAAAAACAGAGTAACGGGTAAATCATGATCAAAATGGTTATTCAAAAACTCTGTACATCAACCAAGATGGCATATGACACACAAATCTCACACAACAAGTGATATCATGCATAAGTCACTCATAGTTTTCAGATCTGAAAACATATCTGTTAAAACTGTGGGATCATTTCATATTTTCAAAATTGATTTCAATTGCTGTTACGAAAAGTGTTTTGTCAACCTTTTGAATGCTAGTGTATGAACCTCAGATTTACAAAAACCTATGTTTGCTAAACATTAGTGTTTTTGGTAATTTAAAAAGAGGGAAATTAAAACTTTAGTCATTCAGATCTTATGTGCTGAAAACAGGTTGAGTTCCTCTAAAGGACAAAATCAACTATGTTAAAATACATTAAGAAAATTCACAAAAACTCATAAGTGTGTTTGTCTCAAAACTTGTGAAATCAAAAGAAAAGAGTATAAACATAAAACACTTATGAGTTAAATTTTAGGGTAATAATGGTAAATTAAGCAACTATGTGCATTCATCTGTTCAGGAAAAGGTTTTGTTTTCCATGAATGAATTCCAAAGAGGATGAGATAAATGTTTAAAAATTTATCCATGAATCCTCATGATTGCAATCAACTGACAAAGAAAATGGTACAAAACAGTGGTCAAAATGTATTCAGAATGTTCTACCAAACCACTGACCATTTTCAATAACTTGAGAATGATATGATTATGTTTTCTTTTGAAAATACATCAGATCCTTTTTGATACTGTTCTCAGAAAATCCTCAACCATTTTTTTTTCAAAAGGATTTTCTCGAATAATCAGGATATATTGTTCATTTTTTTGGAATAATATATTTGGAACTTTTGTTTGTTTTTATTGGCAATAGTTTCAGTTCCTGTCAGGATGTAATACCTTATTTTTGCTGGTATTATTCTCCTCATAAGTGGGTCAAAAGGAAATGATACATATGTCAAAATCATGTCATACTCAGGTTTGCTCCTAAATTGTTATCAAAGGTTGATTGCTAACTATGCTTGAATTACTAGGGTACTCATGTTTTAATTGAATATTAAACGAAAATGAGTTGCCTTGGCAATAAAGTTTTCATCATCTGGGGTACTAAACCACTGTCCTACAAAATTGACTTGTGGCAAAACCTTGAATGAAAATTCTCAAAAACTGTTGCTGGATTACTTGTCCTTAAAATTTGTACCATTTACCCTAACCACTGTTTTGTTCCAACGTCTGATCTCTAAACACTGTCCACTGCTGAAAGTTAACCACTGATCCCTCACTTTCTTGACAAGCACTGATGTTCAAAATCAGTGTCCTATCCACTGATATGCTATCCACTGATAGTAAAAATCATCCACTGTTCACAATTTTTACCGTTGTAACCACTGATGCTTGATACGTCAGTGGTCCTTAAAACAACTGCTCTCCAACATTCATCCATTTCATCAGTGATTGACACGTGGTCAGTTTTTAGCCTTCAGATCATAATAACCGCTGCCACATCAGTGATCAATTTTTTTTCCTAAAATAAAACCCTGCCCTAAACCCCAAACAGGGTTTTACATTGTCGAATTGAATTCCAAAAATTCTCTTCTCAAAGCAGTTTCCAACCCTTCTTCTCCAAAATCTTCAAAATCATTCTTCGTTATTCTCCGCAAAAATGACAAAATCAAAGTCAAAATCAAAATCAAAACCAAAATCACCACCACCCTCCAATGAGGTCGCTCAAACGACCGAAGAATCAATCGAAATACCATACAAACAATCTCACAACTATTTGGGTTTACTCACAAAACTCAAAGATAACCATACTTTCGATTCCATTCTCGACACCATATCTACATTAAAGTACAAAACTTTGTTGACAGTAGCCGCTCCCATATATCTGCAAACCCAGAGAGAGTTCTGGAAAAATGCTGTGCTTGAAAAACAAGATGACAAGACAGTAGCCATTAACTCCTCGATACAGGGAAAAGCAATCAAAATCACACCGCAATCAATCTCAGAAGTCTTCAAACTCGATGATCTGAAAGGTAAAACTTCATTTGACAAAAACGAGTTAAAAGCTGATTTTCTGAAAAGGGGATATGCAGAACAATCAAAGGTAGATACCTTACAAAAAGGTTATTTCCCGTCTGCACCCAGATTTTTATTTCACACACTTTTGATGTGTGTTTCAAATAAAACAACATCTTTTAACGAAATACCATTGAAGATTCAATGCATGGGCTATGCTATGTTAAACAATAAAGATTACAACTATTCCCAGGAGATCTTCAATGACATGGTAAAGAATGTTGATAGCAAATCATTTCTTCTTTTTCCAAGATTTCTAAGCTATTACTTTAAACAAAAATTTGAAAAAGAGGATGAAAATTTGCCCAAACAAGGTGTCCATTTTCAAATAAAAAGTTTAACAATTGAAACATTTTCAAGAATGATGGCACCAATAAAGTTAAAAGCAAAGGTGCCTGAGCAGACTTTAGAAACTGCCACTGATCCTCAGGCAACTTCTGCTGAGCCCACTGCTCCAGGTGATCAGAGCAGCACAACCACTGCTTTGAAACCCACACCTGACATCACCAAAAAGACCAAAAGAAAACCATCCAGAAAACCCACCAAACCCAAAACAAAGGCAACTCTGGAAGATGAGATCCCAGAGCAACTGCCTGTGACAACACAAAAGTTACCACAAACCACTGCTGCTACTTCCTCACAGCAGTTGGTAGAAAGATCTCCACCTTTACCTAAAACTCCTCATGCATCCTCACAAAAGGATCAGGTTGTAAGCACAGGGACACCACAATATGAAGCTCTGAATCCACTCGGATCCATCTTCCTTAGTCCCGATCCCAAGGACATGTCTCTTTCAACCCCCATACCCTCACCAATCATAATGCCACAATCCATGCTACCCTTGTTGCATGCAGCTGCTATAGCTCAGACACAAACCAGTTCCTCTCTATCACCTGTCACTGAGAGTATAACCCCACAAGTGACTGGGTCTGATGCTACTACCCCTGCTATCCCAGCAACAATTGAGGAGGTTACACCCCCTGAGTTACAAGTAACTCTCGGTGGTAGTTCAAGTGGAGCAGCAGCTACAACTGGTGGATCAACAGATCTTCAGTTGGACAGTTGTTTCATAAGTAAGACTCCCTTGAAGGCAATTTCTTCCATGGCAACTTCGGTAACCACTAGTGAGTTGGATCTAACCACTGGTACCATCAAAGGTTTATCGAGTGCTGAAGAAAGAAGTCCCCAGTACCAAGAACAAGGGGCATCAATGGGTGATTTTTGGGACTCAGTTCCTAAGTCAAACATTGATATAACCACTGCTGGTGGGGATTCAGATGATCCTACTAAAGTAGGTGATGATTCAAAATATCAGGAATTGACGGACAGAGTTGAAAAACTTGAAGATTCAGTTGCTGAAATTAAAGATATGGTGCAAGAGATTTTAAAAGCTCAAAAAGCACAAGCCACTGCTGTTCCTGCTCAAGCACCTGCACAACATGCATTTGCTGCAAATGAGCTTTGGAATATTCTTCAACCCATGCTGGAAAAACAACAACATATGGCTGATAAAAAGCATGTTATTCATGTACAAATGCTGACCAACATGGTGGAATCAGGGTTTAAAGACACTAAAGCAGATATCAAGGCTATAAAGGCTAGCATTCAAAGCGCATCTGGCAAAGTTCCTTCTTCCATATCATTTCTTGTTAACCCCCTTCAGATAATGCCAAAAAGGGGGAGAATATCAAGCTGTTGGGAAAAATGAATAAAATGGGAATAGAACATGGCCTTTGTATTGAGCCTGAAAAAGAAAAACAGGTCTCAAAACCTGTTAGTCAAACAGCTGATACACCAGTAGTTACAAAAACTGCTGACAATAGCCAAACAGCTGCCATGTCATCAACACACACATCTTCAACACACACCACTCTACCACACACCATTACAACTACTGCTCTACCACCATCATCTACAATCACACTATCACCACTGCCTCCTGTCATAAAACAGAAGACAACAGATGTTACAACATCTGTTGTAATGACAGCAGCGGTTGAAGCACCAGTTGTTTCAACAGTTGTTTGTCAGACACTCTCCATCATTCAAACCACTGATCCACCCAAAACATCATCTGCCCCTTCTTCATTAAAAAGGAGAAGGAATCTCATATCAGATGATGATTCACCACCACCATCACCATCATCAAAAACTACCTCACCACCATTATCCCCTGCTCAAAAGCAGAAGACATCTGCTGACATATCAGCAGGAGTAATGACAACAGCAGTTGAAACACTAGTTGTTTCAACAGTTGTTAGTCAATCATCCACCACTGCTCTCACTTTCCCTACATCACAACCAAAGCTCTTCAACAGAAAAAGAAAGCCAATCTCTGCCGATGAGGGTATACATGATCCTAATGCTGCACAACATCCACTGGAACTTGAAGCTATCAAAAATGAGATGAGGCAATTCTATACAGAAGAAGATCCTTCAAAAAGAAGATTCCCCTCACTCATAGGCTACATGCCACCAGATGATATGGATGATTACCTCAAAATCAAGGCAAGGCAAGCTAGACTAAGAGCTAAAGTTGAGAGTGAACGTGAACGTTTAAGCGAAGATGGCATTGCTAAAAGACTGGAGTTCTACTTCACAAAAGTAAAGCAGATAGAAGAGTTTGCACAAGACCTAAACAAAGAAAAAGCTGATCAAAAGAAAAAGTTAAGAAAACAATATCTAGCCTACATCATGAAAGAGAAATTATATCATGCTGAAGAACAACAGTTCGAAGAATGGCCAATAGTCGCTCTAAAGCATGAGGCAGAAAGGATTGAGAAAATCAAGAATGATCCTAAAAAGAAGAAGAATGCTCCAAACTGGAGCAAATACCAAAAGCTCATTACTGACCTAACTGCTGAGTATAAGAGAAAGAAAAAGGAGCTGGTGGATGCAAAAATGGACACTGCTGAAGCCATATCAAAATGGTCAAAACAGCAGACTGATGAAGCCTATGAAAGGCTAAAGAAAAGAAAGATAACTGTTTCAAGCACCTCAAAGAAGCATGAACAAAGAATGAAGCTTGAACACCAGATAGAAAACCTCAAAACACTGTTCCGGTCTACTTTTGTGACAAACCAAGAAGAAAAAGAACAGTTGACCAGTGAAGAGGTTAAGGAAAAGGAAGCTGAGTACTTCACAGAAGCCATCAAGAAAATGGGTCTAAAAGAAGAGAGCCCAGAAAAGCTTCAAGACCTTTTTAAGAAGGTGTTAACCAAGCCTGCATCACCACATAGTTCAGCAGATATCCCAGACAGTGAGCTTAATAAAAAACAAAGACAAGAGCTGATTGACAAAGAGGTTGCAGAAGACATAGCTGCAGCAAATGAAGTCATAGAAGAAGCTTTCAAAAGAATGTCTGAAGTTCAGGATACTGCTTTACATTTTTTCTCAAGGCCAATATCCCAAAGCTCATCTTCAAATAAATCTCTCCCAAGAAATCCATTGGGTTCGAAAGTACTAAAGTGGATGTCTGACCAAAATACCCATGTATTGACTATTGTCAGATCCAATGGAGATGTGAAGTACATATCAAGGAAAGAAACACTAGGCCTTAGTGTTCAAGATTTGCAGGATCTCCTTGAACTTACACTGTGCCGGGATGAAGATGATACAAGTTCCAAAGCATTTGAAGAAGAATTCAAAAGAAAAGCAAGGGAACTTGTGATGAGCAATAAAAATCCAGAATAATGACAGGTTTTGGCATTATCTGTTCCAGGGGAGATTGTTGGGATTGAACCCTACCAGAGGAACAGATAATGTAAAGCCAAAACCTGATCACATCAGTGGATTTTCAATAAGCAGACGTTTACTCTAAGCTCTCCCCTTGACAGTGGTTATCTATCTGCTGATACATTCTTAAGTACTGCTCTGAAGAACAACTGATGAACCAAACACTGATGGAACAACTAAAGACTGCTAAAAGGCAAACATTGAGCTCTATCTACTGCTGTCTCTTAAGTACTGCTGAAGACCCAAGCACTGCTCATTCAAAGACTGATCATCTTTTGAAGAAAGCACCGATGATCAAGTAATCAGTGCTTAGGCTACAACAGTGGAACGTGAACAGTGTTTAACTTGTTTTGTATTTTATTATCAATCAGTTGTTAGACATCGGTAGTTTGTATAAGCCAGTGTTTATAGTTTGTTAGGCTGTTAGATGTCACTATCATGGTGACGTCAGCTGAGGTACATCAGTAGTTTGGTTTGCCTATAAATATGACAGTACTCTGTACTGTTATATTTGATTCGTTTTGAGTGAGTTCTTTTCCTCAATCCAATCCTTTCATCTTGTGCAACCAACTCTGAAGTATCAGGCTGAGGGGGAGTTTAGTCTGTAAGCTTGCATTGTAATCTTTTGCTTTTGATGTAATCTTTCGACTCTATGAAAGGCAATTGTTTATCAAACTATATTCTCCTTTGATTGTGTTTACAAAGTTTGTTATTCATTTCCGCTGCACTTAAAACTGTTCATATCTATTTGATTTGTTCAAATCATACAAACAAACACAATCTGTAGAGCCTCAGATCCTAACAGAAGGAAATGTAACCGCTTACGGGGTTAGCATCTTCCGTCAGCATTTCACCAACGAGTTTTCCCGCCCAAAACTCTCGGCTATAAATATGAGAACAATTCAGGTATGAAATTCAAGTTACACACACTTCGTCAATATCTCTTCTTCTTCATAAACACATACTTATTCTCACGCCGGAGTCGGGTCAAGGAGAGAACTCCTTTCTCCCCTTGACGAGGCTGACGGTGCTTTGTTTTGCAGAGTTTACCGGAGAAGAAGAATAGTAGCATCGAATCAAACGAGAGAGAACAACCCCCCTTTTATGCGGATCCAAACCCCCTAGATAATTCGATTCCGATCAATTATCTAGTGTTTCTTCATATAGGTATTCATTTCGTCCTTTATCAAACCATATTATCAATTTATTTTGAACTTTATCGATCTGCTAAATATTTTCAAAAGATCTTTTTGATGGTATAACCTAGCCAATATGTCATTACAGACATGTTGTGATGGTAAAAACCTCTTAAGACAATTAATCCTTGTTAACATTTAAGAACATGTTAACATTCCTGGCAGTGTGACCTGAGAAACCACACCAGCCGTCAAGGTAATTGGACTATGTCCAAGCCTTAAAGCTCATATGATCGAGTAGATTATGTCAAGTATCATCAGTGTGACGATCATATTATAAACATCCATTAGTGATGAAGTGCCTACGGGCTATACTTGTTGTCCCTTAAGACAACGACAGTTGTGGTCTACGACCCCCTGTCTAAAGATATTGGATTATGTCCAAGCATAATAGTCTATATGATCAATGCGATCATGACTAATATCATCTAATACGATGATCATATTTTTAACATTCTTTAGTGATGTTTCGCCTACGGACTATATATTATAGTGTCCATTAGTGACAATGACAAATGAGACCGTTATGGTTCACCGTCAAAGGTGATGGGCAATGCCCAAGCCTTATAGTCTATAAGATCGATAAGATCATGACTAATATCCTCAAATACGATAATTATATATACATATATGCATAAACATCCATTAGTGATGTCCATTGATTTGTGTATGTGGCAAAATAAATCGCCTTGCAAAGCAATGTCAGATGTAGTATATGACTCTCTGCTCGAAGGTGAAGAACTAGGTTCAAACCTTAAAACCCCTGATCATATAAGATTGCGGCTTATATATTAATGTCCTTTGTGACAGGCTTTTGTGCCATATATCATTATAATATCCTCTAAGACAGGCCATACTTATATGTCCTTTGCGACAAGGCCTTTGTGCCACATGATTATTAATGTCCTTCGTGACAGATCTACGTGCTACATCTATATGTCCTTCGTGACGGACTTATGCTCCATATTTGAAAGTCCTTGTGACGACCGCCGAGCTATACAAAAGTGTCAAAATGATAAGTACAACTTTAGCATTGATCCTTGTCTAAAAGGTAATGGACTAGGTCCAAACCTTAAATACCATTGATGGTCCTTTTGCGACATAGGCTAAATATAATTGAGATACATCCAAAATAACATTCATTAGGAATGTTCATAACCTATTAGCCCATATGGATTGATGATACCATGGCCAGTGTATGTTAGGTCATCAGGATGATGACTAACAGTTGTGATGCAACTAAGTAATTGTTTCATTTGGTGTTAGGGACCAAATTGCGAGTATGGCAAACTCGGATAAGACAACCAACAATCGCGTCATGGATGATGCGACACATGCTAATGATGCTACAATTGTCAACATCAATATTAACATAAATGATCTCCAAGCTATGATTGATGCAGCTGTTTGAAAAGCTTTGAGAAAGGTCATGAAAAAGTTCAAGGAGCCCGATGCTACTTGCTCCAAATCCCATTTAAAAGCACACTTCTTTACTTATGAGAAGGATTTTGTTCATGCCTTGATTGCAAAGAATGAACCCAAAAGGAAAAGGGAGGAGGATAACTCCCAGATTTCTAAGAAAAAGGGTAAGATTGAGCCCAATAAGAACCAACAAAAGCCCAATAAGAAACCTATATGCAAGACCTGCCATAAAAGGCACTGGGGACAGTGTTGAATGGAACAAAGGCTAAAGCAATGTGGCGTCTGTAAAAGAACTGGTCATCAGTCTCTCGAATGTAGGGACATAAAGGACGCAGTCTATTTCAGCTGTGGCGAGAAAGGCCACATCAGGACTAACTGTCCTAAAACTGTCAAAAGGGGTATAGCTAATCTTGGAAAGGCTAAGAAAGGAAGCGCCTGAATTACCGAATGAATGCCAGAGACAATACATATCATTAATATCATCAGGTGCATACCTTATCATTATCAACGATATTTTCTGCTAAACTTCTTGATTTAATTCGGGGAATAATAAGTCTTTCATAGATCATAAGCTTAGCAAACTTTCAAAATTCCCCATAAGAACTCCAGATATTAAGTATAAGGTAGGACTTACCGACGATAATCTTAGAAACCATTTCTTCTATTCTCGTCAAATAATCTTCATTCATAAAATCTAGAGTACTCTTTCTGCAGACAGAGTACGATAATATATGTTATTTTATTTTGTTATCTCATTGATTTCTATCAACTGCGAATGCCAAACTGTATTGATAAGGGCGCCATATGAGGATTGGTGTATATTAGTGTGTCCCGTAGATTGCTTCCATGCCTGATCAGTATGGAGGTTTAATGCACGAAACCACTGAGATATCCCAATGGTCATATTGTACTAAAGTCAGCTAATGGTATTCAAAGAAGATATCCAGCATAGAAATGTCCAAGTAGGTGTCACTACGTAAGGCATCCGTGCATTCGTAAAGAAAACGTGTCATTTATATGACACGGGTAACGATAAATGAACTTAAGTCTGAGGTTCAGAATATCTCTGTCATCCCTGTAAATCTTGTTTGTCTTCTTCATAGAACTACCCTGTTTACCTCCTAAGACAAGCACAGTTAAGATTAACATCTCGCTTAGGGCTACATTTTGTAAGAACTCCATATCGGTTAGTACCAACGGAATTGGAGTAACTAACAGTCAACCAGTAAAGCCTTTAGAGAAGATCTCATAAAGTGTAGCTTATCATTCTTGAAGCTCAAGTATTATTAATTAAGAAAGACGGTTATTATGCTGATGCATTGATTACCGCAACCCTATTTAGGCAACAATTAAAAATCGCCATCAGCTGCCCAGGATCGTCGAATTGTTCGACTAACCATAAGGTTAGCTATTCTTTAAGATTGGTTTAAACAGTAGTTGGAATAACTATCACACCATAAATAAGCTCTCCTATAACTAGTAGTTTGTATATAAGCATCAAGGCTGCTCCTTTGGAGACCTTGTATAGATGGAACATTAAACGTCTGTTTGTTGGACAAAAGTTTGGTAAATCCAACTAGCAAGACCTGAAATTACCTCATACGAATCCGTAATCATCTGAAAGTTTCCAGTAATTGGCAGAAAAACCAATATCGATGAGAGTCGCAAACTTCTTAAGCTCTCAATAAGGAACAAGATTCAACAGAAAGTACCACCCTAGAAGGGTGTGCTGCATTTTGATATAACGGACAAATTAAGCTCTAAATATATTGGACCATTCGATAAAATCAAACATGCCAAGATCAGTAGCCTATAAGCTGAAACTTACCTAAGGAACTTGATGGTAATCACATTGTGTTTCACACTGGTGATTTCAGGGTATGTCTAGCCGTTAAGTCAATAAGCATTATCACATAATGATATGCAGATTAATGAAACTTTTGGTTTGATAAGAAACCAATGTCGAATAGGGATCGACAGGATTAGAAGCTCCGAAAGAAAGCATGTACCTATTATAAAAGTCAGCTGGGGTGCCCATAGAGGCCCCAAAATATGTTGTGGAGGTTAAGTCCATTATTCGACAGAAAGTACTTCCATCTTTTGAGCAAATCTCGAGGTCGAGATTTCTTTTAAGGGGGTGAGGATGTAACACCTCGTAAAATCACGTCCAATGATATGTTGACACGTGTACTAAACTCTAATAAAGTCAAACGTTGAATTTGAGGGACTAATTTTGCGAAAAATCATAAAATTTGAATGCGAAAGGACTAAAAGTGTCAACGTGCTTAATATAAGCCTCCGAATGACGTTACACGGTATTCATATTCACAAATGAGCCACTTGTTGATCGAGAGTAGCCGTTTGTAAAATTATGTGAAAGTTTGCGCGACGAAGGGTTAAAAGCGTCAACATGTTAATTCATACCTCTGAGTGACCTTTTAACAAACTGAGAGCTTCATGATGTGTGTTTATACTCTCGCAAATATCCAATATTGGCCATCTAAGGCTTTTATGCCTATAAGTAACGTTACGCGCAACTTTGCAAGTTAAAGGGGTTAAAAGCGTCAATATGTTTAATTATAACTCTGAATGACCTTTTAACGAACCTGAGATATTATGAAGTGAAATTATACTCTCGAGAATGCCTAATATGGATTACATAGGGCATTAATGTTATTAAACGATAATACGCGCAAGTTTGCGCGTTAGAGGGACCAAAAGCGTCAACTTTTAAAACTACACCTTTGGGTGACCAGTTAGGCCAATGGGAGCATCAGAATATTTAAGTATATGCTCGGGAATACTCAATATGGGCCACAAAAGGCTTAGATATCATTAAACGATATTACGCGCTACTTTGTTCGATTAAGGGACTAAAAGCGACGACTAGCGAAACTACGCCTTAGAGAGGCCTTTTGAACGAACCAAAAACTCCGCAATGTTCGTTTATACCCTCGAAAGTATTTAATAATAGCCATGTAAGAATTCTATACAGTTTCGCGATGATGCGCGTGAATTCGCGAATTAAGGGGTTAAAGGCGTCAACGCGCGAAACTACACTTTAGTGTGAACTTTTGAATGGAACGGGAACTTCGTAAGGATCAGTTAACTCCCGAGTGTGCCTAAGGTTCGCCATATGAGGTTTCGTACCTTATATTAACATATTATTTATGAAACAAGAAAGTTATGTGCAATATATGTCATTTTGAAAGATTAAAAAGCTGAACAAAGAGGACAGGGACCAGAACTGTCAACCTGAATATTTGTTGCCTGGACTGGGCTGCTTCACGGGATGCGAGCCCACAGGACCTGCTCTCCACGGGCTGTTAAAGAACAAGTAGTAGCAGCAATAGTATTGTTAAAACTGTTGTTGGTTTTTTTTTTTTTTTTGAACAAATATAAATAACCCATTAAATCAAGGCAATAGGGACCAAACTCATCAACTGCCAAACTTGTTTTTGGGCTGGACCTCAGTCGCGGGCTGCGACCACCAGGCCTGAGGCCTTCGCGGGCCGCCAGCAAGCAGAACAGCAGCAACAGTTGCTGTTTTTCCTTGGTTGTTTTGGTTTTTCCTTTTCTTGCTTCCCACACATATGTTCCAAACCATTTGAGCATTCTATGGATTATTAGCTGGTATTAGAAAGCTGGTTTTACACTTGTTTTAATCCTAGAACACTTGTCAATCATCTACAAGTTTCCAAATTCTATAAATAGCCATGAAACCCACTTGAACTTTGCATCATACCTTTCAAATCTGCTTTCTTTCTCAATTCCAAGAGGATCTTGAACTTTTGGGAACATCCTTTCAGTCTATAGGACCTTATGTAAGTGTCCTTTCGTGACTAGTTTGTTTTATTTGGCGTTTAAAGCCAAAAAGTCGAGTGTTTACGATAAACGCTTTGACTTTTAGTTAGACCATAAACGGTCGAGCCATTGTTCGCAACGAACATGGCTACGTGATCGTAATTAGGTAGGTATTAAACCCTCAAAAGGGCACCTCCTAATTATCACGTTTGCTTAGTTAATTGCCAGGTCAAAGTAATTAAAATAAAAGTCAAACGGGTCAGTTTTTAAATAAAAATTCATAACTGATGATGTGAAAGCTATAAAATTAGTTTTGTCACTTTAATAACTTGGTAAATATTAATTGAACATGTCTAGGCATGTTCAACCCGAGAATTCTGAGCATTAGGCTCGGTTCGCAACCGAAAGTGGTAAAAGTAGACTTTTGCTTTAACTTTCAGTTCTGACCCGATTTAGCTTAGTTTAGTTATGCCTTAGGGTTCATTTGGGACCACATTATATGTAAGTATAGCCCTCTGAGGTTATACAACATGGTTCCATAGAAATCCTAGTTCATTGCATGTTTCCGTTAAATGCTTAAAATTGACCATTATGCCCTTTTGATATAAAAACGAAATTTTTGGAAATGTGAGTGGACAAAAATCTTCATTACTGATTTATAAGATTGTCCTAAAAATTTGACATCCGTTTCTGGTCTAAAATGAAAGTTATGCCAGATATCGTAAAACTAAAGCTTTTTATTAATTAAATGGCATTTTCAGTATAAATCATATTTAAACCCAATTTTTGGCACCAAACTTGCTACCCACTGTTATGATATAATATTTAGGGATTTTTGAAAAAAAAATTCAAATTTTATACTGACCATAACATAGAGTTCTAGCATGAATTCGGTAATTGACGATAATACCCTTTTTGTTATTAAAATGAGTTTAACATATGATTTGAATACCAAACCTTTTCCTAATGATATCATATGTTAAATAAAATATTTTGAACATTAAGGACTGATCAAAACTTCAAAATTTCATAAACATCTTAAATATCGTCAAATACCGACTTTTACTCTAATTAGGCGCATAACATGGTTTAAAACCATATTTAACACCTAAGACTTGTTACCTACTGATTTTACAAATAAGTTTTTATACTTTAACAGTAAGTATAAGTCTTGAACTCAGATTTCCAAGTTTAACCTTAGAAGCATATGTGAAATGACCAAAATGCCCCTAAGGTGCATAGTTTGGCCATAAATAGTAAACCTCACATATGTATGATATCTTGCTGAATTAACTTGATAAAATAAATGTTTTCACTGATATTTTTATACCAGAACCTCAGTTTATTATTTAACCTCTTTTATAAACTTTAAAATGACCAAAATACCCTTACGAGGCTTAAAATGGTTTTAAATTCGTTTTGGGCATAATGGAAGATATCCTACTGATATCACCACATAATTTAAGCATATTAATGTATGGAACTTGTACATGACTCATCCGGTTTCCCGTTACGCATATACGCGTTCGGTACAGTTTATGTGACTAGTTTGCATAAATTAGCCGAAACGGGTCAAACCTTATCATTTTTACTTCAAAATCCAGAATGTGATTAGTTTACCCATTTTATACAAGTCTTCATACTTATTGGGTCAAAATCACGTTCTAATCTTGTCTTCGCTTAATCTTGCGTTTTGAACCGTAAACCTTTCTTTAAAACTAGCCGGTCTAAGTTATAACTTAAATAAGACCCGTTAGGAATCTAATAGGTTATTAAAACCTTCGTTCCAGATTAGGAGCCCAGTAAAAGCTACCTACACTTGCTGATTAGAATATACAGCTGAGAATAAATTACATTTTAGCTCAGGTAAATACTTTTAACTTATTTTCCCTTATACGGGCTTGGGATACGGTATTATAATAATACCGCTTGGTCGGGTATGAGATCATTTAATCGGATTGTGATTAATAAATTGCATAACCCATTTTAATCTATTTTGTTTGGTACAAAGCCTTTGGGGGGGGGGGTTAATGACCGTGTCCTGGATATCCTCGGCTCGTTCATTTGAAATGGCCACGGCTTAAGCACGGGGTGTAGGCATACACCTGACAGTTGCGTATGTAAAAACGGTATCTCACTCGTGAGGAAACTTCTTGTGGGCCTATACTTGTGGTGTGTCTATTAATCTTGTACCGGCTCTTATATTCCGGCCCTGAATGGACGACAAACATATAAATCTGTATACAAGATTATTTTAAATAATTGTCCCAAGTTATAAAAGAATATTTGTGCCTTGTGCATCCAAACAAATTTTATAAATACTTTTCAAAAGAGTCAGTTAAATGTATTTACCAGTGTAAACTGACGTATTTTTCAAAAAAATTAAGTGCAGGTACTACGCGTAATAGGTTGGAAACTCCTGAGTATTAATTAAAGAGTCTTGCTGTAAGACCCTAATACGTATTTGACAAAAAGTCACAGCGGAAATTCGTGCCATAAAATTTCTTTCATTACAAACGTCTTGACTTACTTGAAAGTTCGTTTTAATATGTATCTTTTACAAAAATAAAGTATAAGTCCTGTTTACTAAAGTACATACTCAATTATTCCCGTACAATCTATCTTGTGACTCGGTCTTCGATCTCTACTTCTCGTGATAACCACCCGTGATTTGTACAACCTGCATTCACCACATACATTCATAACATTAGTACACAATATATACACAAGATTCATTCTCGTACAACTTCCCATTTCGTTATCCTTCATAATCTTTAAGCATTTCATCTGCGTATCCATATCCTGGTGAGACTCCAGTAATGTACCTGCATTACTTTTCATTCTCAAAGCACACTATTAATAACGTATTATTCGTACATTCTTACATGCATACATACATTCTTACATGCATACTTCCACATCTACATACATACATACCTTCCTATATCTCTACATACATGCATACACTCATACGTACCTTCATGTATTCCTAAATACACATCTATAGACGCACATTCATTACTACGTCTCTACATACATACATATACACATACGTATCTTCGCATATACATAAATACACATCTACTTACGCACATACATTACCACTTACACGTTCAAGATCTTACATACCTCTTATATATCCATACATTAATTACATGGTACTTAGACTTAGATTTATAGCACATAACATCAAAGGAACGATCAAAAACATATTTGGGAGGCCCGTCGTGGTCCACGGATAACAAACCGAAGCCTACTATACCCAAATCAACTTAGATAACAAATTTCAGGTTTTTGAACATGGGGAGGCCGTCGGCGACGGCCCTAGGGACGTCGGCGACGACCCTTGCAAGTGCCCGTAGCCCAAAACTCCCGTAGACAGTCAAATAACCCGTCAGCCAAAAACTGACTTTCTAGAGCCCGTCGGCGACGCCCGTAAGGCCGTCGGTGACGCCCTCTAGAAAATGCATTTTTCTACAGCTCCATTTCGTCGTCCATACGCACTAAAACGCGCATAACTTTTGAACCATTTACCCGTTTAACCTCCCGTTTCTTCCTACATGCTTGTAAATTCACATTCTATCATACGAACTTGAAATCCAACATCCGGTTTAAGGAAAATATTCACTTAAGCTCGCGGCTTTATATACCCGCTTTCACTTATTCGACCCGTTCATGTTTTCGTCAAACTACTCATTCGTTTTAACCCAAAACTTACATAAACGTTATAACTATAATACTTTTACATTATCCGTACTTCCGCTTACCCATTAGCGTACTTATGCGCAATCCTACCCGTTACCCGGTTATCATACCGTAGACATTTCTTATTCTTCATTCCATTATAACATCAAGGCCTCATTTTTGACCCGTTACATCTACTTAGCGAAAATTATTGGTTTCATACAACCCATCCATTATTTGTCTCAATTATCATACTTAATTAACTAGGACATAACTCTACGTAAACAACTAAGAAGTGATTGCGGAAATCACTTACCTTAAGCGTTCGTGTTCAAGCTTGCTTCCTCACCTCCTCTTGACCCATTAGCATTCCGTTCTTGAGTCCATGCTAATGTGATCCCTATCCTTTCATGTCATTACAATCACATTATGGTTAGCACAAATGCTCATTCATACTAACATTCATTTCCTTCCATTCATACATTACTTGCATTTTTATTAACCAAATACCACATACATAAGGAATAGACTAAAAGTCACCTTGTTCCACATTCACGCAACTCAATTATCATCGTACACGACATGTAGATCATCTAGTACATAACACATTACTTCTCTACTATTATAATTGTGTCCGAAAGGCTAACCATGTTATTCATTCATTGTTGACTTTCAACTATCTTACTTACACACTTTCAACTTTTGAACATGTATCCATCTTAATATGGTAGAGTATAGTATTAACATTATACGCATTTCATGATCGTATTATATGACATATTCAACTACATGATCACCTAATTATATACGCATATACATACATAATCCATTCCTTCCACACTAGCGTTTTCATATCATCACAACTAACACCTTAACTCATACTTAGCTAACCCAACATCATTTCAACATAGTCTCCGCATGAACTATATCTAAAACGCACTTCTCATGTTAGTTTACTATCAAATACATTATTATCACGTTCTATATATAATTACCTATTACTTGCATACAATTTCACATATCATTTCCATTTAGACATTTCATTAAACACTTGGTGTGTGTACTACTTTCTAAGCCTAATGTACAAGTAGTTCATGCTATCCTTCATACTTATGACTTCTATTCATCTACACAAGTAAATTTCAAACAAATTTCCATATCATACTCAATCTAAATAACAAGTATACGTCACATACTACAAAATACATCAGTTTGAACAAGAATTAGACATGAGTGATTCACCCATGTCGCCACCTTCGCCACCAATGGTGGGTTTCATCTTCAAACATCAAATTACTCAAAATCCTTCATAACCCATGTTTTATATGGTGATTCTATGACACATACATAATCGATTTCATTCAATTTCGTGGATTAAACATAAACCCACTTCATACAAGATCACCAAATCTCAAATTACAACTTACCACATGTTTGTAAGGTTGAGATGATGATAATTCTTCATTCATGCATAAGATTGGATCCTAAATTCATCACCAATTTGGTGATTCTTGATGAACAAGGGTTTTGGCTCCCTTTATGTTTCTCCTGATGTTCCACGCACACACACACAAACATTCATTCTTATAAAATCTGAATTTTTATAAAGTTTGCCCCACTTGCTACTTTTAGTCCCTCTAATTAGGCCTTTGGTTATTTACAACCAACATCACCATTTCATTTATACTTAGTCTTTATGTATTTAACTAAGTTAAATAACTTAGTTAGTACATTTCACACCCTACATAAGAAGGCATACTATCGAATTATAAATTCGAGTTTCGGGGCGTTACAAGTCTACCCCCCTTAAAGGAGGTTTCGTCCCCGAAACCTTTCTCATTCCTACTCTTATCTTTCTCATGTACTCATTCAAAGGGCACACTACAACATAATTCATTCGGGGTCTTTGCAAAAGTCTTATTCATGAATAAATATAATCGTACGCATTGTTCCTATCTTCTTAAATTAGTAATTTACTTTCATAATCACACAAGGGTCAGGGTCTGATCCAGAGCTCTTATTAGTGCCTTTTACTTTATAATGCTAGCTCCTAGCGCATACCATCACTAGTGTTTCATTCATCGAATTTATTCCAATTGTATACAATTATTAATCGTTCAAACCTAAGTTTATGGCTTGTTTCTAACTTCCTATTTAAACATATTACATTCATATATTTACTAATCGAAATAAATCGATTTATTTCATACTACTCATACACCGTATGCTATCTTTCATTTTGTTCACTATGAGCCATCCTAAACATTCCATTACTATCATTACTTCCGATTACCTTTAAGCTCATATGAGGGGTCGATATATTACCATACGCATACTATAATCATTCAAGGACTTATTATTACAACTAAAATCACCCTTCTTAAACTTACTTATCTGTACTTAAATCACGAAGCCTAAGCATTATTTCCATGGTTACTATTGTTATTTATGCCATGCGTATCTTTTCTACAATGTCTTGTTCAAATGAACATGGCCAACAAGCCAAGCATCAAAGTTAGCATTTCTTAACGATACTTGCCGACTCTTATATTTTATCAGAATTTCCACAGTTACGAGCATTCAAGTTCAATACTACCCGACGATCATTACGAACATTTTGAAATTCACTCCACATTTTGCATTACGGTTTGTATATATACATTCTATTCTAACACATCCATCTCTAGTCGAGTCATAACCTCCTATTAAAGTTACAACCCTTTTTATACATACCTGAAGGAAGTAGATTCCATTGATTCGTTATCCTTGTCTTACGATGATCATTCCTTCACGATTGGTGACATTGCGTTTCCATTCATCAAGCTCACCGATGAGTACAAAACTTAACGTATCAAAACATTAACTACCGAGTTCAAATGGCGATCGCCATCTGACCCGTATGACCCATTTATCCTTTCGACCATTCTTGCATGCAACGCATTTGCATAAATATATTCATATATATATATATATATATGAAAGTTTAAACATAATTTGAATCATATCACTTAAGGAATATTTACTTGTTTGGTCCGTAATTACTTACACATTCGGATATTTTCATTTCTATCATTCTTTTGTTCATTTGCTTTACATTTACTTATATAACTTGTTTGACGCATACATGGTCAAGCTATCGACTTCTTCTTATGTAGACTAATTCCGTCTTTTATATCTTAAATCTGTTTCGTGGATTCGAACACAGTATTCATACCTTTCGTACCTTCTATGTTTTGAATCCGTCTCGCGGATTCAAACATTGCATTCACATCTTCCATTCTTTGAATCCGTCTCGCGGATTCAAACATTTCATTCATTCCTTGAATCCGTCTCGCGGATTCAAGCATTGCATTCATCTCTTTCATTCTTTGAATCCGTTTCACGGATTCAAACATTGCATTCACATCTTTCATTCTTTGAATCCGTCTCGTGGATTCAAACATTTCATTCATACATTGTTGATCCGTACTTTCTTACGGATTCAACATTCTTCATTCTTATCATTCGCACTTTTCACTCTTACGTAGTACTCTCAATCTCCCGGTAGTCTTACTACCTATTTCACCCATACACCCACCTGCTACCCAATTCTAACGGACATACCTGTAACAATTATCGCAGTCTCACGAACGTCATACGTTTCTTGTGTACTGGCCAGGTACACAATCCACATACTAGTTTCGTGTCTTCGCGTAATCGCCACATTATGTCTGAAGAATTAAGTTTCGGTACGTGTTACATTTTTAAAACTTCTTTACCATGTCGTTATTATATTCATTTAAAATTTTCTTTCACTTGCTTAATTATACCATTTCATACATCCACGCGTTGAGTTTACGTACCAGGGGTCAATTCGTCTTATTACTTGCCTTGATGCCGGTCCTAGACCGCATTCGCGGATCCTCCCTTCCGAACAATTGCGCTTACCCTTCACATAACATACTATTAGTTCCCTTCAAATACATAATCTGATACATACTTACCTTTGCTTCTACCTTTAGATCTTGATCGAGTCTCGGATTGTACGGGTTTCTTGTTACAAGAGCACACAGGTTTGAGTTCAAGTATTCATCTCCTCATACTTGATTTCACTCAACCCATTGCTCTGATACCAACTTGTAAGACCCTAATACGTATTTGACAAAAAGTCGCAGCGGAAATTCGTGCCATAAAATTTCTTTCATTACAAACGTCTTGACTTACTTGAAAGTTCGTTTTAATATGTATCTTTTACAAAAATAAAGTATAAGTCCTGTTTACTAAAGTACATACTCAATTATTCCCGTACAATCTATCTTGTGACTCGGTCTTCGATCTCTACTTCTCGTGATAACCACCCGTGATTTGTACAACCTGCACTCACCACATACATTCAAAACATTAGCACACAATATATACACAAGATTCATTCTCGTACAACTTCCCATTTCGTTATCCTTCATAATCTTTAAGCATTTCATCTGCGTATCCATATCCTGGTGAGACTCCAGTAATGTACATGCATTACTTTTCATTCTCAAAGCACACTATTAATAACGTATTATTCGTACATTCTTACATGCATACTTACACATCTACATACATACATGCCTTCCTATATCTCTACATACATGCATACACTCATACGTACCTTCATGCATTCCTAAATACACATCTACATACGCACATTCATTACTACGTCTCTACATACATACATATACACATACGTATCTTCGCATATACATAAATACACATCTGCTTACGCACATACATTACCACGTACACGTTCAAGATCTTACATACCTCTTATATATCCATACATTAATTACATGGTACTTAGACTTATATTTATAGCCCATAACATCAAAGGAACGATCAAAATCATGTTTGGGAGGCCCGTCGTGGTCCACGGATAACAAACCGAAGCCTACTATACCCAAATCAACTTAGATAACAAATTTCAGGTTTTTGAACATGGGGAGGCCGTCGGCGACGGCCCTAGGGGCGTCGGCGAAGGCCCTTGCAAGTGCCCGTAGCCCAAAACTCCCGTAGACAATCAAATAACCCGTCAGCCAAAAACTGACTTTCTAGAGCCCGTCGGCGACGCCCCTAAGGCCGTCGGCGACGCCATCTAGAAAATGCATTTTTCTGCAGCTCCGTTTCGTCGTCCGTACGCACTAAAACGCGCATAACTTTTGAACCGTTTACCCGTTTAACCTCCCGTTTCTTCCTACATGCTTGTAAATTCACATTCTATCATATGAACTTGAAATCCAACATCCGGTTTAGGGAAAATATTCACTTAAGCTCGCGGCTTTATATACCCGCTTTCACTTATTCGACCCGTTCATGTTTTCGTCAAACTACTCATTCGTTTTAACCCAAAACTTACATAAACGTTATAACTATAATACTTTTACATTATCCGTACTTCCGCTTACCCATTAGCGTACTTATGCGCAATCCTACCCGTTACCCGGTTATCATACCGTAGACATTTCTTATTCTTCATTCCATTATAACATCAAGGCCTCATTTTTGACCCGTTACATCTACTTAGCGAAAATCATTGGTTTCATACAACCCATCCATTATTTGTCTCAATTATCATACTTAATTAACTAGGACATAACTCTACGTAAACAACTAAGAAGTGATTGCGGAAATCACTTACCTTAAGCGTTCGTGTTCAAGATTGCTTCCTCGCCTCCTCTTGACCAATTAGCATTCCGTTCTTGAGTCCATGCTAATGTGATCCCTATACTTTCATGTCATTACAATCACATTATGGTTAGCACAAATGCTCATTCATACTAACATTCATTTCCTTCCATTCATACATTACTTGCATTTTTATTAACCAAATACCACATACATAAGGGATAGACTAAAAGTCACCTTGTTCCACATTCACGCAACTCAATTATCATCGTACACGACATGTAGATCATCTAGTACATAACACATTACTTCTCTACTATTATAATTGTGTCCGAAAGGCTAACCATGTTATTCATTCAATGTTGACTTTCAGAAAGTCAACTGTCTAACTTACACACTTTCAACTTATGAACATGTTTCCATCTTAATATGGTAGAGCATAGTATTAACATTATACGCATTTCATGATCGTATTATATGACTGTTATGGGTCGTTTTCTGAGTATACATATCCTGAATAATATCCTGCTTCTAATTGTTTATTTGTGACCAGGATATTGGACGGGGATATTACTAACATCCTGGGCGATATCCTAAGCTTGAGTGAATTAAACACGTGCAGGTTAATGGCTGTAAGTTACTAACGGTCATCAGGACTTCTTCTCCTCAAGACTCGGGCGTATTTGTTATGAGGAAGCCGTTGAACCCGAAAGACTTGGTCCTCAACGTTCGAGTGGGAATATTCGCTGGATCCCGGAAGTTTAGGATAGTTTGTTACATTATCTTTACTATAAATAGATGGGGGCGGATCAGTTTAAGGCACACAATTTTTCACTTACACTCTCGAACACTTTTACTCTCTAGCTCACCGCAAACACCACACTCAAACACTTGTATTCAAATTACATTGTAACACATAGTTGATCCGCACCACATCCTGCATTGTATCCTGATATTTGAAGCAATAGAAGAACAAGGCAGCTGCGATTGTCAGCTCCCGAGGTTTTATGCCGGCGATCTAGATTGATCAAGGGCTTTCCTCGTACATCACGTGTCAACCTTTACTTTTTTGCTCGTTGTTTGATCATAGATACAGCTCTATATCCTGAGCCGTATTCTGAAACTGTTTTCATATCTAATTTTATTAACACATTTTTCACACATATTTCTAGCACACTACCTCACTTAACTAATTTGATCACTTAATTGCTTAGGTAATTTTTGACCAAAACAATTTGGCGCCCACCGTGGGGCAAGTGGTGCTACTTTTACTAAAAATCTTTGCAAAATCATTAATCGGTTTTCTATTTTCAAAACTTTTTACCACATTGTTTACAATGGCCTTAAGATCAAACATGAGCTCTTCCACTATGTCTGCTACAACTTCTGCTACCACTGGTTTGGCGCTTCCACCACCTCCTCCAAGGATGCCGTTTTCTTCACAATCTCAAGATGTTATCCCTACTCAGAGTGTCCAGGGATCTGCTCCCATTTTAGCCTCTAATGATGAAATTTTGACTTTATTTGGAAGTGTGCAGGGACAAATGAGGCAGCAACAGGAGACTAACCAAATGCTGTTAAGAGAAATACAACTCTTAAAAGCTAGCTCGAGTAGACCCGCTGAAGAAACTGTCACTCCTATACAGCCCAGGGCTTTGAACTTCAGTTCCGCAGTTTACACTGAGGATAATAGGGGGAATATCGTCCCAAGCCATTCTCAGAATCATACCCCTGAGATACCCTCTTCGGTCAGGATATCGACTGTGAGAAGTTCAGGATATGCTTCAGGATATGGCCAAAATCCTCAGAATGGTAATGTGTCAAATAATAATATTCTTGCTACTAATAACAATGGCTCTTTGCAGGATGCAGGTATGACGTCAACATTTACCAGGGAGCTCCAGAAATTGAAGGACATGATATCCAGTGTACCTGGAGTGGTCCAGCCAATTCCGGAAGTATCCCAAGACAGCCACAGGATATCTCGCTTTGCATATCCCATCTGTGATGCTGAAATCCCAAAAAGATTTCAGACTCCCAACATGAAGCTGTATGATGGGACTACGAATCCTGAAGAGCATATTGCCCAATATAGGGAAAGAATGGAGATTAACCCTATCCCTCCGGAGCTTAAGGAAGTATGCTTATGCAAGGGATTTGGTTCTACCCTGACAGGATCAGCCTTAAAATGGCTGTTAAACGTTCCTCCTCACTCAATTACTTCGTTTGCTCATTTGGTTAATTTATTTAACAATCAATTTTCTTGTAGTCGGAGTTTTGAGAAACTAACCAGTGATCTTTACAGGATAACTCAAGGGCCTCAGGAATCCTTGAGGGATTATGTGAACAAATTCAGTCGAGAATCCTTGGATATCCCACATCTTGATGTTGCAACAGTTGTGCAAGCTTTTAAGATGGGATTGCAAAAGGATTCTCAGTTTTATCGGGATCTTGTAATGAATCCCTGCAGGAATCTCGACGAAGCTCGTAACAGGGCTTTGAGATATATCCGTCTGGAAGATGACAAGAAGATGCAGGAGAGGATGAACTCTACCTCAACCTATGAATCAACTAACAGGAAATCGGAGACCTCATATAAGCCATATTGCTCCAGGCCATATGGCAGAAATGATAACAAGAAAGTGAATGCTGTTGAAGACGAGGATCCTGAAGAATATCCTGACTTATCTTAATACTTCTTTTCTGTTAATATACCTGAATTAATGTATGCTATGCAGGGCTTAGGGGACAAAGCTAGGTGGCCTCGGAAGAACCAGCAGAAAGCTGATTGGAAGGATAAGTCCAAATGGTGCGCCTTCCACGAAGACTTCGGACATATGACCGAGGATTGCATTGCTTTAAGGAAAGAAATAAGCTACCTGTTAAGCAAGGGGTATCTTAAGGACTTGCTGGGAAAAAAGAAGAATAAAGGGCAGGATCCCGAGAAGGATCCTGAACGAGCAGCATCACCCCCAGCAGATGCCAAGATAATTAACTTTATTTCAGGAGGATCTGACATTTGTGGGACTTCGTACTCGGCGGGCAAGAGACATGCGAAGGAAGCTAAGAGCGAGAGGGGAGACAGACCAGTCAGAATGACTACCCTCACAACTGATAAAGTGATCACTTTCGATAGTGATGACAGGGATACTGTTCAGGATCCTCACCATGATGCTTTAGTAATAACATTATATGTGGCTAACCATTTTGTACGCAGGATACTGGTAGACAACGGTAGTTCTGTCAATATAATTCAGCTGGAAACATTGAAGAGGATGAATGTATCTCCGATGGATATCACTTCGAAGTCCACTGTGCTCGTTGGTTTCAGTGGAGCAGCTAGGAATACCGTAGGGGGGATAAAGTTACCAGTATATGTTGAAGGGGTCAACTCAATACAACGCTTCTGTGTAATGGACTCCTTATCCTGCTATAACATCATACTGGGAAGACCATGGATTCACGATATGAAGGCTGTGCCATCAACATATCACCAATGCATCAAGATCCCTACTCCTTGGGGGGGTTGTCAAGGTGGAAAGTGATCAACAGGAAGCGAAAGAATGCTACTCACCCTCGATGAAATCCTCAACTAAGCCTAGTACAGCATAGCAATTAAAGATGCGGGCCCAGGATATCGTGGAGGATTCGGAGCAGGATGTGAAGAAAATCATCCTGGATCAGGATAATCCTGATATCTCGGTGCTCGTAGGAACCAATATCCCTCAGGATATTGAAGAACAGTTAACTAACTTTTTGAAATGCAGGATGTCAACGTTTGCATGGAAGCATGAGGATATGACAGGCATATCCAAAGACATTATCACTCACAATCTTGGAATTGACAAATCATTCAAGCTTGTTCAACAAAAAAGAAGAAAATTTGCTCCTGAGCGGAATGCGATTATCCAAGAGGAAGTTGAAAGATTGTTGAAGTCCAGGATGATCAGAGAAGTCAAGTTTCCAAGATGGCTAGCAAACGTAGTTGTGGTACAGAAGAAAAACGGGAAATGGAGAGTCTGTGTTGACTACACGGACTTGAACAAGGCTTGTCCTAAAGACCCATTTCCTCTCCCTCATATCGATGCAATGGTGGATGCTACTGCTGGACATGAAATGTTAACATTCATGGACGCATCCTCAGGATTTCAGCAGATTCAAATGGAGCCTTCGGATCAGGAGGATACTGCCTTCATGACACCAACAGGTATATATTGCTATACTGCTATGCCTTTTGGTTTGAAAAATGCAGGTGCAACATACCAGAGATTGGTAAACATGATGTTCAAAGATAAGCTGGGGGACACCATGGAGGTATATATTGACGATATGATGGTAAAATCTAAAAGAGCTGAGGATCACCTCCAGGATATCAAGGGAGCATTTGATATCCTGGATCAATACAACATGAAGCTGAATCCTGCTAAGTGCCATTTCGGAGTGGGGGCAGGAAAGTTTCTTGGATATATGGTGACAAAAAGGGGGATAGAAGCAAGCCCAGAGCAGATCAAAGCTATCCTGGATATAAAATCACCCTCAAATATGAAGGACGTACAACGGTTAACAGGCCGAGTAGCAGCTTTGAATAGATTTATTTCAAGATCCTCGGAAAAATGAAAGGAATTCTATGATATCCTCAAGAAGAATAAGAAATTTGAATGGGGAGCAAAACATGAAGCAGCCTTGCAGGATTTGAAGCGATATCTCTCAACCGCACCTCTATTGATGAAGCCTGAAAATGGTGAACCACTATCCCTATACCTCGCTGTATCAGGGAATGCTGTAAGTGCCGTTCTTGTAAAAGACCATGAAGGTCAGCAATATCCTGTTTATTATGTTAGTAAAAGTTTGTTAGATGCTGAAACTAGGTATTCTCATTTAGAAAAATTGATATTAGCTCTAGTCATGGCATCGACAAAGCTTAGACATTATTTTGAGACACATAGGATCCATGTTAAAACGAATTATCCTGTCAAAAATGTGCTTAGGAAACCAGAGATGTCAGGCAGGATGGCCAAGTGGTCAGTAAAGTTAAGTGCTTATGATTTAGTATATGAACCTAGAAATGCCATAAAGTCTCAGGCTTTAGCTGACTTTGTGGCTGATTTCAGTAGTGATATTCAGGATGAGGTAGACCTTGAAGTCCAACAGTTAGGAGAATCTACAGGATCCTGGACATTATATACTGATGGTGCATCCAATATAAGAGGTGTAGGTTTAGGTATACTACTAAAATCGCCACAGGGGGACATATTACCCCAGGCCATTAGGTGTGGATTTCCTGCTACTAATAATGAGGCAGAATATGAAGCTTTAATTGCAGGATTAGAATTGGCTGAGAGTATGAGTATCAAGAATTTGCGAGTATATGTTGACTCCTTGTTAATTACTAACCATTTTAATGGATCCTATGCAGTTAAGGGTGAGAAATTAATCGAATACCTCGATATTCTCAAAAAATTAGCAGGATATTTCGATGTTTTTACACTTGAACAGGTACCAAGGGAGGATAATGCTGAAGCGGATGCCTTAGCAAATTTGGGATCATCGATCAGAATACCTGAAGGGACCCAAATACCAATATTACATGTCTTATATCCTGCAACGAATCCTCAGGATAAAGAAGTAGCGGGTATTCGGGATCCTGGAGCGGAATATCCTGAACAGGATCCTAAATCATGGACGGCTCCAATTGTGAGATATCTCAAAGAAGGACACATCCCCGGAAATGAAAATCCTAAGGCATTTAGGATGAAGGTATCACAATTCACTATCATAAATAATGTTTTATACAAGAAATCTCTTGCAGGACCATATTTGAGGTGCTTGGAGGATCCTGAAGCCAAAGAAGTACTTCAGGATATACATGAAGGGGATTGTGGTAAACATACTGGGGGCAGGTCATTATTCTCAAAAGTATTAAGGACAGGATATTATTGGCCAACAATGAGAAAAGATGCCGCGGAATATGCTCGAAAATGTGATGCATGTCAAAGACATAGTAACATATTACATCAACCTGCTGAACCACTGTATCCTATTGTTTCCCCTTGGCCGTTTATGAAGTGGGGTATTGATATAGTGGGAAAACTCCCGAAAGCTCCAGGAGGAAAGGTTTTCATGTTGGCAATGACGGATTATTTCTCCAAATGGGTTGAAGCAGAAGCATTTGTTCAAGTTAGAGATCAAGAAGTAGTATCCTTCATAAAGAGGAATATCCTGACCAGGTTTGGAGTACCAGCCGAAATAATCTGTGACAATGGTTCTCAATTTATAAGTAAAAGGACTACTGACTTTTGCAAGAGTTGGGGAATCAAAATGATAACATCTACTCCAGTACATCCTCAAGCGAATGGACAAGCAGAATCCTCAAACAAGATAATTGTCAATAACTTAAAGAAAAGGCTTGGAGCCAAAAAAGGAAGATGGGCATAAGAATTACCCTTTGTTTTGTGGGCTGATAGGACAACGGTAAAGAATGCAACAGGCCAAACCCTATTTTCCTTGGTATTTGGAGCAGAAGCAATGATTCCAACGGAAATGACAATACCTACTGCAAGATCTACCCTACAGGATCTTGAACAGAATCCTGAAGCCTTATGTCAGGATTTGGATACTATAGATGAAAGAAGGGATGCAGCAAGGCTAAGGATGGCAGCATATCAACAAAGAATATCCAGAGCATATAACAAGAATATTAGGACCAGAAGATTTAAAGTTGGAGATTGGGTGTTAAGAAAGGCTTTTCAGAATACTACTAATCATGCCGATGGCAAGCTAGCTCCAAAATGGGAAGGACCATATGAAGTTGAATCAGAAGCAGGGAAAGGAGCATATAGACTCAAGAATATGGAAGGGGATATGCTACCGAGATCTTGGAATGCTATACACCTTAAGCTTTATTTCAAGTGAGTTTAGAATTTAATTTCTGACTCAAGATGGTATGGATTCTATCTTTTTTAAATATGTTTTGGTTTAATTTATTCTTTGAAACCCAATACTAACTTAAGCATCGGAGGGGTGTTAGCCAAGCTAACACCCACCTTAGTTTAAGGATGTTTTGCAGTATATGCTCCGAGATATAGCTCCAAGATGCTCACTCAGGATACTTCAGAAGATTAGAGGATTGGCCCCCTCTCTCACGTACAAGGGATCCTGATCCCTTCACAGGTTTAAAGGTATTCACCTTTCTTCCGAATTGGGTTTAAACACCCCGCCTGGAGCGCAAGTTATTCAGGGATAGTTCAAGGTGGCGGGACCAGTCCATGTAAAAGTGGCTGACAATTTCGTTACTGTTGGCTATATCCTGAATCCTAAAGGTATATGAGGATTGATCACCCTCTCTCACGAAAGGGTATTTTCATACTCTCTAAGGTTTAAAGGTTTTCACCTTTCTAAGTCTTGGAGTTTATACACTCCCGCCTGTAGCGCATGAAAATTTGGGATTTTCCCCAGGATACAAGGGATTTATCTCCAGTACATCCTTGGGTTTTACCCCTGTGACATGAAAAATTGCCTATACAATGGAAACTGACATTCAGAAGATTTCTAAGTATTTGAAGACACTGTACACAGGGGACATTCCTACCAAGGTGATGATGTAAAGCTCAAAGGATAAGGCTTGGAACTAATGCACTAAGTACCTCGCATAGGGGACATCTTCATTTAAGAAGTGACAAAGGGATTGAGGTTTGATAATAGAGTTATATCCTATTCCTGGTATGATCTTTCCTTTGTAAACGTCGTCTAAGTTTTTAGTAACACTATGTTTTATAAAAGGTTAAATATCCTGATATATTCTCAAAATCCTTTTCAGGATATTTGATTAAGGTGTTTGAAACTAGTATTAGTTTGGAACTTTGATCATTTAAGTATTATCAAAAACCGGTTTAGGAAAAATAGATTGTTTTTCAAAAGCTTTCTTCAAAGTTGAACGGACATTTGGAAGTCCTATCTAATAAAAAGTTTTTATAATATATCGCTGAGCATATTGATCAGGATATTTTCATAAGATAACAATACAAAATTTTTACAAGGCTAAGAGTTACACTAAGTAATGCAAGGTAACAGGAAATAAGTCAAAAGATTGTTATATTATTAACAAGTCAAAAGTTGTGCTTTTGGTTTCACCTTAAACCAAGGCCCATCCGCCAAAAGCACGATTAGTGTCTACCATATTTGTGTAACGGTTGGAGGATCTATCTCAAAACAGGACCTGTCCACCTACAACCGTTACCACATTCAAAACAGGTTATACTAAGCGATGACCAAGGGCTTCATCCTAAAACCTAGGACCCATCCACCTTCGGTCATCGTATTGTTCTAATGCAGGAAATATAAAATTGTTCGAAGACAGGAAAAGTAAATTGTTTACACAACCACAACTAAGAAATTTAAAAGTGGGCTCCGGCCTTGGCACGTATATCCATCATCGCCCACTTCGCCGCTTAAGAAGCGGCACCCTCTTGATCAACAGCCTCCTTCCCAGCATCTGCACCAGCATCGGTCTCAGGATTCCTCTCGGCATCACCATCATCAGCATTGGCCACTTCCTCTGCCGCTTTAGAAGGCTCTTCACCAGCATGCTTTGCAGGATGAGCAACGGGATGACATCCGAGATCCTTTAGTCTCGCTTCCCAAGTCTTTATGTCCCAGGAGGGGCATTCGAAACCTAATTCCCTGGCCTCATAAGCCATCCTTATCCTAGCTTGGAGAAGAGAGACGACCACGGATGCTTTGAGGCTATCCCGATATGAACTCATATTCTGCTGGTATTGGAGAAGGGCGGCATCTAATTTGGCTTGGGCATCCTCGTTGGCTTTATGGAGGGTAGCTTGGTGTTCCTGGATCATTGCCTTGTATTTGTCTTCGTAATGCTGGGATTTGGCAGCCGCAATGGTTCCTTGATCAGCTATGGTGGCTTCAGCTTTCTCCAGCTTGATCTCCAACATCTTGTTAAGCCCACAGGCATCTTCATATAAGTGCACAAGACGTTCCAAGCCCTATCGATAAGGACACAGGTATCGATGTAAAAATAAGCAGGATAAAGACTAACATATTTGTGCAGGATATCGAAAGGAAAATTTTACCTGTTTAAGGAATGAGGTGGCTTCGTTAAACCCATGATTCTCGAGAGAGAATGTCTCAGAAACAGCTGGAGAGTCCGTCTCCTTTCTCTTCCGAGAACTAGATGCCCGAGTCCTGGATGCCGGATGGGCTTTGGAAGCAGAAACAGTCCTTGAAGAGGTAGGCTTTGACGACTTTGGCTTGGATTCTTATTTGATGGGTGCAAGGCTGGAGTAGCAATCCAACTCGTCAAGTTGGAAACCTTCAAGGTTGACAACTGGTACTGCACAAGGGAAGATATTCTTAAACTCATCATACTTTTGAAAAATAATTGATTTAAAATGTATATATATGCTGAGAATGTGCTTACCAGACATTTCTGAGCTTGATTTCTAGCTTGAATCTGTGAGAGACAGGGAGAAAGTTCTTTCACTGGCAGGAAGTCGGTAGATTTCCTTGATCTTGGATTCGGATTCTGCACTGGGAGGCACTAAATCTCTAAAGTTCGCTGCATAAAAACGTCAGGATATAAGTTTGGGATATAGTTTGAGGATATAATTGGGGATATTCCTAAAACCCTAAATCCTACCCTTGGTTAACCATTTAACCGGTAGATCGAAACCCTTATCAATAGAGTCTCTTTTCACAAAAAAGAATTTTCATCGCCATCGATCCTCGTTCTTGGTGGCCTTAAGAACCAAAGGGTTCTTGGAGGTAGAAAACAGAAGAAAACGGTGATCGCTGTGGGATCTCAACCGGTATGCTACAGGGAGGTCTTCAATAAACAGGTCGGGAAAATGACGAGACTTGATTTGATCCAGCACTATCAAAACTCGCCAGACCATTGGCATAGTCTGAGCGTAGCTAAGGCCGGTGAGTTCAAAAAAGCGAGAGATGAAGGGTGGAAATGGGTACCGGAGTCCAAGAGAGAAAGGGTAGGCGAAGAAACAAACCCACTCGTCAGATGACGCGTCTGATCGGGCCTCCCGATCAAAAGGGCGAAAGACTGTTCCGGTGGGGAAGGCGCCGGAATCTTTAAGAGTAGCGATGTCGGCGTTGTTGAAGCAACAGATTTCCTTTGAGGGATTGTTAGGGGTCATTTTCTTAACATACGTATCCTGATCAATATCCTGCCTGTGTTTGTTTATCTGTGACCAGGATGCTGGAAGAGGATATTGCTAACATCTCGGGCGATATCCTGAGGCTTATTGAATTAACCACGTGCAGGTTGAAGGCTGAGACTTGCTAACGGTCAAGAGGACTTCTTCTCCTCAAGACTCGGACGAATTCGTTGAGGGAGAGACGTTGAGCCCGAAAGACCAGGTCTACAACGTTCGAAGAAGGAATATTCGGTGTATCCCGCAAGTTTAGGGTAGTTTGTTATTTTATCTTTACTATAAATAGATGTGGGCGGATCAGCTTAGAACACACAATTTTTAACTAACACTCTCGTACACTTTCACTCTCTAGCTCATCGCAAACACTACACTTGTATTCAAGTTTCATTGTAACACTTAGTCGATCCGTACCACATCCTGCACTGTATCCTGAATTGTGAAGCAATAGAAGAACAAGGCAGCTGCGATTGTCAGCTCCCGAGGTTTTATGCCGGCGATCTAGATTGATCAAGGGCTTTCCTCGTATATCCCGTGTCGTTTACTTTACTTTTGCTCATTGTTTGATCATAGATACAGCTCTATATCCTGAGCCGTATCCTGAAACTGTTTTTACAATTAACTTGATTAACATATTTTTGACACTCATTTCTAGCACACTACCTCACTTAACTAATTTGATCACTTAATTACTTCGGTAATTTTTTACCAAAACAATTTGGCGCCCACCGTGGGGCAAGTGGTGCTCTCCTTACTAAAAATTTTTGTCAAATCGCTAATCGGTTTTCTATTTTCAAAACTTTTTGCCACATTGTCCATAATGGCCTCAAGATCAAACATGAGTTCCTCTACTGTGTCTGCTATGACTTCTGCTACTACCGGTTCGGTGCTTCCACCACCTCCTCCAAGGATGCCAGCCTCTACACAATCTCAAGATGTTATCCCTACTCGGAGTCTCCAGGGATCTGCTCCCGTTTTAGCTTCTAATGATGAAATTTTAACCTTATTTGGAAGTGTGCAGGAACAAATGAGGCAGCAACAGGAAACAAACCAAATGCTTTTGAGGGAAATACAACTTTTGAAGTCTGGCTCGAGCAGATCTGCTGAGGACAATGTCACTCCATTACACCCCAGAGCGTTGAACTTTAGTTCAGCTGTATATACCGAGGATAACAGGGGGAATATCGTGCCCAGTCTTCCTCAGAATCATACTCCTGAAATACCCTCATCGGTCAGGATGTCAACCATGAGGAGCTCAGGATATGCTTCAGGATATGGGCAAAATCCTCCAATGGGTAACGTGTCGAATAATAATAATACTCATGCTACTAACAGTGGTGGATCTTTGCAGGATACAGGTGTAACATCAGCACTTACCAGGGAACTTCAGAAGTTGAAGGACATGATATCTAGTGTACCTGGGGTGGTCCAGCCGATCCCGGAAGTGTCTCAAGACAGCCACAAGATATCTCGTTTTGCATATCCTATATGTGATGCTGAGATCCCAAAGAGATTCCAAACTCCCAACATGAAGCTTTATGATGGGAGTACGGATCCTGAGGAGCATATTGCTCAGTATAGGGAAAGAATGAAGATTAACCCTATCCCTCCGGAGCTCAAGGAAGCGTGCTTGTGCAAGGGATTTGGTTCTACTCTAACAGGATCGGCCTTAAAATGGCTATTAAACGTTCCTCCTCACTCAATTACTTCATTTGCTCATTTGGTTAATTTATTTAACAGTCAATTTTCTTGTAGTCGGAGTTTTGAGAAACTAACCAGTGATCTTTACAGGATAACTCAAGGGCCTCAGGAATCCTTGAGGGATTATGTGAACAAATTCAGTCGAGAATCCTTGGATATCCCAAATCTTGATGTTGCAACAGCTGTGCAAGCTTTCAAGATGGGATTACAAAAGGATTCTCAGTTTTATCAGGATCTTGTAATGAATCCCTGCAGGAATCTCGACGAAGCTCGTAACAGGGCTTTGAGATATATCCGTCTGGAAGATGACAGGAAGATGCAAGAAAGGATGAACTCATCCAACACTTATGAGTCAACTAATAGGAAGTCAGAATCCTCGTTCAAGACATATCGGCCTAAGCCGTATAGTAGAAATGAAAACAAAAGAGTGAATGCTGTCGAAGATGAGGATCCTGAAGAGTATCCTGAGTTGTCCGAATATTGCTTTTCTGTTAATATTCCTGAATTGATGTATGCTATGCAGGGTCTAGGAGACAAGGCTAGGTGGCCTCGAAAGAATCAACAAAAGGCTGACTGGAAAGATAAGTCAAAATGGTGTGCCTACCACGAAGATTTCGGAAATGTGACTGAGGATTGCATTGCTCTAAGAAAAGAAATAAGCTATCTTCTAAGCAAGGGATATCTGAAAGATCTCTTGGGAAGAAAGAAGAATAAGGGTCAGGATACTGAGAAGGATCCTGAGCGAGCAGCATCACCTCCCGCGGATGCCAAGATAATCAACTTCATTTTGGGAGGATCCGACATTTGTGGAACTTCGTATTCGGCAGCAAAGAGACATGCAAAGGAAGCCAAGGCCGAAAGGGGAGACAAACCTGTCAGGATGACTACCCTCACAACTGACAAAGTGATCACCTTTGATGCTGATGACAGGGATACTGTCCAAGATCCTCACCATGATGCTCTGGTAATAACGTTATATGTGGCTAACCATTTTGTACGCAGGATACTGGTTGATAATGGCAGCTACGTCAACATAATCCAACTAGAAACTCTGAAGAGAATGAATGTATCTCCAATGGATATCACTTCAAAGTCTACTGTGCTTGTTGGATTCAGTGGAGAGGCTAGAAACACAGTGGGAGAGATAAAGTTGCCAGTATACGTTGAAGGGGTTAACTCGATACAACGCTTCTGTGTGATGGATTCTCTATCCTGCTATAACATCATACTGCGAAGACCGTGGATTCACGATATGAAGGCTGTGCCATCAACATATCACCAATGCATCAAGATACCTACCCCTTGGGGAGTGGTCAAAGTTGATAGTGATCAGCAGGAGGCGAAAGAATGCTACTCATCCTCGATGAAATCCTCAACCAAACCTAGTGCAGCATAGCAATTAAAGACACGGGCCCAGGATATCGTGGAGGATCCGGAGCAGGATGTGAAGAAAATCATCCTGGACCAGGATAATCCCGATATTTCGGTGCTCGTAGGGACCAATATCCCTCAGGATATTGAAGAACAATTAATTAACTTTTTGAAATGCAGGATGTCTACGTTTGCATGGAAGCATGAGGATATGACAGGCATATCCAAAGATATTATCACTCACAAGCTTGGAATTGATAAATCATTCAAGCCTGTGCAGCAAAAAAGAAGGAAATTTGCTCCTGAGCGGAACACAATTATCCAGGAGGAAGTTGAGAGATTATTAAAATCCAGAATGATCAGGGAGGTTAAGTTCCCAAGGTGGCTAGCAAACGTGGTTGTAGTACAGAAGAAAAATGGGAAATGGAGAGTTTGTGTGGACTACACAGACTTGAACAAAGCTTGTCCTAAAGACCCATTTCCTCTTCCACACATTGATGCAATGGTAGATGCCACTGCCGGGCATGAAATGCTGACCTTCATGGATGCATCTTCAGGATTTCAGCAGATCCAAATGGAGCCTTCTGACCAGGAGGATACCGCCTTCATGACACCAACAGGTATTTATTGTTATACAGCTATGCCTTTTGGTTTGAAAAATGCAGGTGCAACATACCAAAGATTGGTAAACATGATGTTCAAAGACAAACTGGGGGACACCATGGAGGTATATAT
This sequence comes from Helianthus tuberosus, assembly GCA_030545235.1. NCBI lineage: Eukaryota > Viridiplantae > Streptophyta > Magnoliopsida > Asterales > Asteraceae > Helianthus > Helianthus tuberosus. The sequence goes on from CM060436.1 coordinate 32,889,493, forward strand.
TGATGATATGGTGGTGAAATCTAAAAAGGCTGAGGATCACCTCCAGGATATCAAGGGAGCATTTGATATCCTGGATCAATACAACATGAAGCTGAATCCTGCTAAATGCCATTTCGGAGTGGGGGCAGGAAAGTTTCTTGGATATATGGTGACAAAGAGGGGGATAGAAGTGAGCCCAGAGCAGATCAAAGCTATCCTGGATATAAAATCACCCTCAAACATAAAGGACGTACAAAGATTAACAGGCCGAGTAGCAGCTTTAAACAGGTTTATCTCAAGATCCTCAGAGAAATACAAAGACTTCTATGATATCCTGAAGAAGAACAAAAGATTCGAATGGGGAGAAAAGCATGAAGCAGCCCTGCAGGATTTGAAACGATATCTCTCAACCGCACCTCTATTGATGAAGCCTGAAAATGGTGAACCACTATCCCTATACCTTGCTGTATCAGGGAATGTTGTAAGTGCCGTTCTTATAAAAGACCATGAAGGTCAGCAATATCCTGTTTATTATGTTAGTAAAAGTTTGCTAGATGCTGAAACTAGGTATTCTCATTTAGAAAAATTGATACTAGCATTAGTCATGGCATCAACGAAACTTAGGCATTATTTCGAGACACATAGGATACATGTTAAAACGAATTATCCTGTCAAAAATGTGCTTAGGAAACCAGAGATGTCAGGCAGAATGGCCAAGTGGTCAGTAAAGTTGAGTGCTTATGACTTAGTATATGAACCTACAAATGCCATAAAATCTCAGGCTTTAGCTGACTTTGTGGCTGACTTTAGTAGTGACATTCAGGACGAGGTAGACTTAGAAGTTCAATAGTTAGGAGAATCCTCAGGATCCTGGACATTATATACTGACGGTGCATCTAATGTAAGAGGAGTAGGATTAGGGATACTACTAAAATCGCCACAGGGGGACATATTACCCCAGGCTATTAGGTGTGAATTTCCTGCTACTAATAATGAAGCAGAGTATGAGGCTTTAATCGCAGGATTAGAGTTGGCTAAGAGCATGAGTATCAAAAATTTGCAAGTATATGTTGACTCTTTGTTAATTACTAACCATTTTAATGGATCCTATGCAGTTAAGGGTGAGAAACTAATCGAATATCTCGATATTCTCAAAAAATTAGCAGGATATTTCGATGTTTTTATACTTGAACAGGTACCAAGGGAGGATAATGCTGAAGCGGATACCTTAGCAAATTTGGGATCATCGTTCAGGATACCGGAAGGGACCCAAATACCAATATTACATGTCTTATATCCTGCAACGAATCCTCAGGATAAAGAAGTAGCGGGTATTCAGGATCCTGGAGCAGAGCATCCTGAAGAGGATCCTAAATCCTGGACGGCTCCAATCATGAGATATCTCAAAGAAGGACACATCCCTGGAAATGAAAATCCTAAGGCATTTAGGATGAAGGTATCACGATTCACTATTATAAATAATATTTTATACAAGAAATCTCTTGCAGGACCGTATTTGAGGTGCTTGGAGGATCCTGAAGCCAAAGAGGTACTTCAGGATATACATGAAGGGGATTGTGGTAACCATGCTGGGGGCAGGTCGTTATTCTCAAAAGTATTAAGGACAGGATATTATTGGCCAACAATGAGAAAAGATGCCGTAGAATATGCTCGAAGATGTGACGCATGTCAAAGACATAGTAACATACTGCATCAACCTGCTGAACCATTGTATCCTATTGTTTCCCCTTGGCCATTTATGAAGTGGGGTATGGATATAGTGGGAAAGCTACCAAAAGCTCCGGGAGGAAAAGTCTTTATGCTAGCAATGACGGATTATTTCTCTAAGTGGGTTGAAGCAGAAGCATTTGTTCAAGTTAGAGATCAAGAAGTAGTATCCTTCATCAAGAGGAATATCCTGACCAGATTCGGAGTACCAGCTGAGATAATCTGTGACAATGGTTCTCAGTTCATAAGTAAGAGGACTACTGACTTTTGCAAGAGTTGGGGAATCAAAATGATCACATCTACTCCGGTACATCCTCAAGCAAATGGACAAGCGGAATCCTCAAACAAGATAATTGTCAATAACTTAAAGAAAAGGCTTGGAGCTAAAAAAGGAAGATGGGCAGAAGAATTACCCTTTGTTTTATGGGCTGATAGGACAACGGTAAAGAATGCAACAGGCCAAACCCTATTTTCCTTGGTGTTTGGAGCAGAAGCAATGATTCCAACGGAAATGACAATACCTACTGCAAGATCTGTCTTAAGTGATCCTGAGAAGAATCCTGAAGCCTTGAGTCAAGATTTAGACACTATAGATGAAAAGAGAGATGCGGTAAGGCTAAGGATGGCAGCATATCAACAGAGAATATCCAGGGCATATAACAAGAATATTAGAACCAGAAGATTTAAGGTTGGAGATTGGGTGTTAAGAAAGGCTTTTCAAAATACTACCAATCCTGCTGATGGTAAGTTAGCTCCAAAATGGGAAGGACCATATGAAGTTGAATCAGAAGCAGGGAAAGGAGCATATAGACTCAAGAATATGGAGGGGGATATGCTACCGAGATCTTGGAATGCTATACACCTTAAGCTCTATTTCAAGTGAGTTTAGAATTCAATTTCTAACTCAGAATGGTATGAATTCTATTTTTTTTTTTAAATATGTTTTGGTTTAATTTATTCTTTGAAACTCAATACTGACTTAAGCGTCGGAGGGGTGTTAGCCAAGCTAACACCCACCTTAGTTTACAATTGTTTTGCAAGATATGTTTCAGGATATAGCTCCAGGATATGCACTCAGGATAACTCAGAAGATTAGAGGATTGGCCCCCTCTCTCACGTTTAAGGGATACTGATCCCTTCACAGGTTTAAAGGTATTCACCTTTCTTCCGAATTGGGTTTAAACACCCCGCCTGGAGCGCAAGTTATTCAGGGATAGTTCAAGGTGGCGGGACCAGTCCATGTAAAAGTGGCTGACAATTTCGTTACTGTTGGCTATATCCTGAATCCTAAAGGTATATGAGGATTGATCACCCTCTCTCACGAAAGGGTATTTTCATACTCTCTAAGGTTAAAAGGTTTTCACCTTTCTAATTCTTGGAGTTTATACACTCCCGCCTGTAGCGCATGAAAAGTTGGGATTTTCCCCAGGATACAAGGGATTTATCTCCAGTACATCCTTCGGTTTTACCCTTGGAACGTAAAAAATTTTCTTATGCAATGGAAACTGACATTAAGTAGATTTCTAAGATACTTGAAGACATTGTATACAGGGGACATTCCCACCAAGGTGGTGGTGTAAAGCTAAAAGGATGAAGTTTGCAACTAATGCACTAAGTACCTTGCACAGGGGACATCTTCCTTGGAAGAGTTGCAAAGGGATTGAAGTTTGGTAATAGGTTTATACCCTATTTCTGGTATGATCTTTCCTTTGTAAACATCATTTAAGTTTTTAAGTGACATTATGATAAGTATCCTGATATATATCCTTAAAGTCCTTTTAAGGATATTTGATTAGGGTGGTTGAAACTAGTATTGGTTTGGAACTTTGATCGTTTATCAAAACTTGGTTTTGAAAAGATAGACTATTTTTCACTTTTTAAAGAAATTTTTACAAAGTTGATGGAACGTTTGGAAGTTCTATCTAATAAAAGGCTTTTGCAGTATGTCGCTGAGCATACTGATCAGGATATTTTATAAGATAACAATACAGAATCTTTATAAAGATAAGACTCACACTAAGTAATGCAAGGTGACAGAAAATAAGTCAAAAGATGAAATTATTCTTAGAGCAATCAATACTGGTTGATAACCGAAGGTTTCATCCTGAAACCCAGGACCCATCCACCTTCGGCTATCAAATTGTTTAGAGACAGAAATGAAAATTGTTCATAAAAACATAAAATTGTTCGAATGATTTAAAGAAAAGAAGCTCTAGGGGGTAGTGCCTTCTTGGTCCATAGCGGTTTCAGCAACATTCATCTTGGGATCCGCCTCAGCATCCTTCTCAGCATCGGTTGCCTTTTCGACTGCTTTAGAAGGTTCATCGGCAGTTGATTTGGAAGAGGTACCGCCGAGGTTCTTCAGCTTAGTCTCCCAAGCACCAACGTCCCAAGAAGGGCATTCGAAGCCTAATGTTTTGGCTTCATGAGCCATCTTCAACCTAGCTTAGAGAAGAGAAATGACAACGGAACTTTTGAGGCTTTCTCGGTAACTGACCATATCCCGTTCGTACTGTGTATGGGCAGCTTCCAGATCGGCCTGGGCTTGAAGAGTAGCTTTGTTAAGAGCAACTTGATGTTCTTGGGTCATAGCTTTGTATTTCTCCTCGTAGTGACGAGATTTAGCGGCCGCGATCATACCTTGGTCAGAGATTGTGATTTCTGCTTCTTTTAACTTAGATTCAAGTGTTTTGTTAAGCTTGCAGGATTCCTGATATAAATGAACTAAACGCTCAAGACCCTACAAAGGTAAAAGGACAGGGGTTAACATTGTTAAATCTTTGAAAATAATCTAAATTGCAGGATGTAGTGTGAGGATACTAACCTGGTTAAGAAAAGAAGTCATAAACCCGCTGGCTTCAATGAAGTCGTGCTTCTCATAAGGAAAGGTGTCAGAAATGACAGGGGAATCGGGTTCTTTCCTTTTGCGGGAACTTGAACTCCGGGGCTTGGTAGCCAGTGAAGGTTTAGGAATGATGATGGCTTTGGAGCTGCTGGGTTTGGATGTAGCAGTGGTCTTGGGGCTAGGTTCTTTCTTGACCTGGATCTGGTCAGAATAGCTATCCAGTTCGTCAAGGTCAAAGACTTCAGGGATCTTAGCTGGTTCTGCGTAAAGGGAAAAGTTTTACTCTTTATTTTATCATTATATTGTTTTGACTAATTATTTTGAAAGAAATTCTTACCAGACATCTCGGATGATGAGTATTGACTTGAACTCGGGACGTGTGTGGTGAAAGTCCTGTCTATTGCAGGTAACCGGTAAACGGTATTGATTCTCTCTTCTGACTCAGCGGTAGGGGGAGCAACTTCCTTGAAGTTCACTGCATAGAGATCAAAAAGAAGAATATTAATAGAAGATAACAATCAATTCGTCTATAAGGATATTTATGGTCCTACCGGTGGTTAACCACTCCACCGAAAGGTTGGCACCCTCAGCAATAGAATCTCGTTTGACAAAGAAGAATTTGCGTTGCCATCCGTCTTCATTTTTGGTGGCTTTGAGAATCAGGGGTTTGCTGGAGGTCGAAAAGAGCAAGAACCGGCTAGAGCCATGGGATCGGAGGCGATAAGCTATAGGTAAATCCTCGATGCAGAGGTCAGAGCAATGGAGGTTTTTGATTTGGTTAAGTACAATTAGTACTCTCCAAACCATGGGCATGGTTTGAGCAAAAGAGATGCCAGTAATACGAAAGAATTGCATCATGAATTCAGGAAAAGGGTATCGAAGACCTAATGAAAAAGGATATGCCGGAAAACAGATCCATTCGGTAGAGGAAACATCCGATCGGATTGACCGATCGAATGGCCTAAAGACCGTGCTGTCGGGGAAAGCGCCGGAGGCTCTTAAAGCTGCAATGTCTGCGTTGTCAAAAGCACAGATCTCCTTTTCAGGATTTTTAAGAAGGTTCTGCTGGGTGAAGGTCTCGGCGTCCATTGCAAGTAAGATGAAGTAAATTGACAGGAAGAAAATCAGAAATGGAGAATTACCTGAAGGTTCTGTTGAAGATATCTGCTTTTCAAACAAGAAAAGAGAAGATATAGGGGCATCGTGGATCTCCATTGAGTAAAAAACGCGTTGGAAGTTACGATGTGATCTTGACCGTCGCTTCGTTTTAAATGCCTTGAGTTATGGGATAAGATTTTTTAAATATATCCGTTGGATTGGTATCCCAACCGATATATTTGGGGACAATTGTTAGGGGTCATTTTCTTAACATACGTATCCTGATCAATATCCTGCCTGTGTTTGTTTATCTGTGACCAGGATGCTGGAAGAGGATATTGCTAACATCTCGGGCGATATCCTGAGGCTTATTGAATTAACCACGTGCAGGTTGAAGGCTGAGACTTGCTAACGGTCAAGAGGACTTCTTCTCCTTAAGACTCGGACGAATTCGTTGAGGGAGAGACGTTGAGCCCGAAAGACCAGGTCTACAACGTTCGAAGAAGGAATATTCGGTGTATCCCGCAAGTTTAGGGTAGTTTGTTATTTTATCTTTACTATAAATAGATGTGGGCGGATCAGCTTAGAACACACAATTTTTCACTAACACTCTCGTACACTTTCACTCTCTAGCTCATCGCAAACACTACACTTGTATTCAAGTTTCATTGTAACACTTAGTCGATCCGTACCACATCCTGCACTGTATCCTGAATTGTGAAGCAATAGAAGAACAAGGCAGCTGCGATTTTCAGCTCCCGAGGTTTTATGCCGGCGATCTAGATTGATCAAGGGCTTTCCTCGTATATCCCGTGTCGTTTACTTTACTTTTGCTCATTGTTTGATCATAGATACAGCTCTATATCCTGAGCCGTATCCTGAAACTGTTTTTACAATTAACTTGATTAACATATTTTTGACACTCATTTCTAGCACACTACCTCACTTAACTAATTTGTTCACTTAATTACTTCGGTAATTTTTGACCAAAACAGGGATCACGGATGAAATTTTGACTTACGAGGGTTGAGGCCGGTCCGTCCGATCGAGATCTTGTTCGTGATGCCATGAAGGGTGTTGAGCAAACTAAAAGAAATTCGAGAAAGAAGGATAGAGGATGGAGAGAAAAGTGATTACCTGAAAATTGCTTGAAGAAAGATAAAAAGAAGCAGAAACGATTTGGCTAAATATAGGCTGAATATAGGGGGTAAAGAGTAAATGTTGCATTGAAAATGGCACACTGTCATTTCAACCATCGTTTCATTTTAATTGCCTCGATCGACGAGAAAAGGTTTTGAAATATATCCGTTGGATTGGTATACCAACCGATATATTTGGGGACAATTGTTATGGGTCGTTTTCTGAGTATACATATCCTGAATAATATCCTGCTTCTAATTGTTTATTTGTGACCAGGATATTGGACGGGGATATTGCTAACATCCTGGGCGATATCCTAAGCTTGAGTGAATTAAACACGTGCAGGTTAATGGCTGTAAGTTACTAACGGTCATCAGGACTTCTTCTCCTCAAGACTCGGGCGTATTTGTTATGAGGAAGCCGTTGAACCCGAAAGACTTGGTCCTCAACGGTCGAGTGGGAATATTCGCTGGATCCCGGAAGTTTAGGATAGTTTGTTACATTATCTTTACTATAAATAGATGGGGGCGGATCAGTTTAAGGCACACAATTTTTCACTTACACTCTCGAACACTTTTACTCTCTAGCTCACCGCAAACACCACACTCAAACACTTGTATTCAAATTACATTGTAACACATAGTTGATCCGCACCACATCCTGCATTGTATCCTGATATTTGAAGCAATAGAAGAACAAGGCAGCTGCGATTGTCAGCTCCCGAGGTTTTATGCCGGCGATCTAGATTGATCAAGGGCTTTCCTCGTACATCACGTGTCAACCTTTACTTTTTTGCTCGTTGTTTGATCATAGATACAGCTCTATATCCTGAGCCGTATTCTGAAACTGTTTTCATATCTAATTTTATTAACACATTTTTCACACATATTTCTAGCACACTACCTCACTTAACTAATTTGATCACTTAATTGCTTAGGTAATTTTTGACCAAAACAATGACATATTCAACTACATGATCACCTAATTATATACGCATATACTTACATAATCCATTCCTTCCACACTAGCGTTTTCATATCTTCACAACTAACACCTTAACTCATACTTAGCTAACCCAACATCATTTCAACATAGTCTCCTCATGAACTATATCTAAAACGCACTTCTCATGTTAGTTTACTATCAAATACATTATTATCACGTTCTATATATAATTACCTATTACTTGCATACAATTTCACATATCATTTCCATTTAGACATTTCATCAAACACTTGGTGTGTGTACTACTTTCTAAGCCTAATGTACAAGTAGTTCATGCTATCATTCATACTTATCACTTCTATTCATCAACACAAGTAAATTTCAAACAAATTTCCATATCATACTTGTTGATGCAACAAACACAAGACCAACGGTGGTAGCTGGACTGGCTAGGCAGAATGGTTGAAGGGTTCAACTTTGCCTAACGCAGGTCGTGGGGTCCCCCCACGTTTGCGAGACGTGGAAGGAGGTTTACTAGTTTATTGTTGTTCTTTGCTATGGATCCTTCTCTGAATTGTATTCAGATTCGGAGGTGGAAGCAAAGGGAATGTGTGTGTTGGATGTGAAAGGGAATGACTTGTGTGAAACAAGCATTCGATGTGAATGACCAGAGATTAAAGAATCAGAGCTGGTCAGGAGATGATGTCTGAAGTAAATGAAGTGTCATTTTATAAGAGAAGGCATCTCCCGAAGTGGAATGGATTGGACTAGTAACCTCGCTTGCAGTGGAGGGTTTCCCCTTTCGGGGGTTGAAGGCTTTTGACCCCCGGATAATAGTGTGCATTGGCAGACCTGCTTTGCTTTTGCGGCTGTGGGTTGGTGAAGCGATCTTCAGATGTGACCGGCTACTGTTTCTATATTGCTTTTCCCAACTCACAGCTTTTCAACCATTGAACCGTTTAACCTTTTGAGCGTTTACATATTTAATCATTTTATTTAGTCTTGAGCTACCCCCGTCATCAGCCCCCCAAGTCAGAGGTTTTTGGGTGATGAGCTAAAGACTTCTGACTTTTATGTACGTATTTTATTGCCTGAAGGTTTCGAGGGTTCGTTGCATGAAGGCTTGAAAGGTTGAAGGCAGTTAATGTTTTGAATTTGAAATTCAAATAACTGACAGTTGATTTGATTGATGTATGGCAGTTGATAGGGTGGCGGTTCTCGCAGGAGTTACTGTTTTGCCATTATTACCCCTATTGTAGGCTTATATTTATTTTGTATTTCCAAACTTATCCATTTGTTTCATAATCTTTTCCAAGTTTCTACCATTTTCTCTCCTTCTCTAAGGTTAGTTCCGGTTTCCTTTTCATCTTGCATTCTTCATTTTCCGTTCAAAAAATGGGTGCTCGTAAGGACTTAGCAAAATCTTTTTCCCGGTTAACACAAGAGGAGATAGATTTATTTTGTATGGAATATGGTATTGATAGGGAGTTTAACCCCACTGCCCCTGCTTGTGATGTTCCCGTTGATAAACCGCCTTCTGGTTCGATTGCCCTTTATTGTAGTCATTTTGAGTTCTCAAACCTTCGATATCCCTTTTCGTTTTTTGTTTTGAACTTGTTGGAGTATTATAGGGTTTCTTTTGGGCAAGTTCATCCAAAGGGGATGGCTAGGGTTTTGCATTTTGAGGTTTTATGTCGTGCTCTTGGGTATGATCCTTCTCTTTTACTATTTCGCCGGTTTTTTCGCTTGGCTAAGAATGGCGATTGGTTTACTTTCGAAATATCCAAAGTTGATACCTGCCTTATTTCGTCGATGGTTACTACCCTTGGGGCTTGGAAGGACCGCTTTTTCTGGGTTTCCAATGCTATTCTCCCATTTAAAATGGTGTGGAGGAAACCGGATGCCATCCTCAATGATCCGGAACCTTCCGAGTCTGATTTGAATGATGTTTTTCTTAATGCCATCCGGGAGTGCCCTTCTAGGGTTCGTCCCTTTCCTGAGCACTTACTAGTTCTGTTAGGGGTTAGTAAAATTTGGGGGAATGTTGATCGGGATCCGGTTCTTATGAGGAGTGGCATGGGTATGCATTTTCCTTTTTTGCCTTCTTTATGCTTTTCTTGACTTATGACTTATATGCTGTTTGCTTTTTGCAGTCATGTCTGCTTTGGATTTTATTAAAAGCGACGATACTTCTGATGTTGTTTTTGAGGATGCTCCGTCTGTTCCTGGTGAGAATGTTGTGGTTAGAACTGCTGATCAAAGGTTTGAGGGCTCAGGTTACGTTAGTGCCGCTACTGCCAAGGGTTTTTCTAAGACCAATGTCCCCAAGTCTTCAACTCGTCGATCTTCTCGTCGGTTGTTGAAGGCTGGTCCTCAATCCACTTCTACTGAACCGGTGGATTTGAGTGATGACATTGAAGTTTCGGAGGATCAAGGTGTTGAAACAGGTGCTGAGAAGGATAAGGAATTGGTTGTTCATGGTAAAAAGGTTTCCAGCAAGAAGGTTGTTGCCACTCCTGTTCAGGAATCTTCGGGCAGGGACGTTGAAGGGTTGGATCCAGAAGGGATTTATGTGCCTTCTTGGTCGGTGAAAAATGATGACAGTTTCAAAGATGCTGCTGTTTGTGAGGATGTTCTGAGTCACATTGCTCCTCCCTCAGTGCACGAGACTATTGCTGGCATGGATGATGACCTGATGTTGTCCCGTATGATTTTGAGTACTTGCAACCTTGCTGCCATGCTTCCTCAAGGCATTGCCCGTTTTCGGCAAAGGATGCAGGAGTATGAAGAATTTTCCAAGAAGAAGGAAAAAATGAAATCCTCCATGGCTGGGATGAAAAAGGAGATAACTGGTTTTGCCGAGAAGGAAGCGGCGTGGGACAAGAAGGTTAGTGATTTGAAAAGGATGCATGAGATTGAGATGGGTGATTTGAAAAAGAGCTTCGAGGCTGATAGGTTGAAACTTAGGGCTGACCGTGAAGCTTTGTTTGTTCAGCAACAAGCTTTTGGTAAGGAGAAGGAGAGGTTGAAGGCTTCAGTTGCTCAGGCTACTGTGGATAACCAATGGCTCATTGAGCAGGGTTTCCATCAAGTGGTTACCTATCTGCTGCACTCCAAAGAGTTTAACTCTGCCCTTGGTGATGTTTATACTAAGCTACTCAACTTAGGAAAACACCAAGGTCTTATTGCAGGTTATAAGCTCCATGAGTCTGGTCATCCTTTGGAGAAGTCATCTCTGTTTCGGCCCGAGGCTTCTGATGTTTTTAAAGGCTCCGTTGAGCAAATGGAGAAGCTAACTTATCCTTACATCCATCAAGTTTCTGGTTGCTTTGGTAAGCCTCTTGCTGAGTTGCAGGGTTTGAAGCCGGAGGGCTTAAATGAGAAGGTCTGTGCTGAAATCCTGGGATCTCTTTCAAGGAAGAGATCTTATTCTGGTGATAGTGACGATACCCTTTCAGGTCAGCCGGATGTTCCTAAGGATGCCAGCTTGGAGGCTTCAGCGGTTGGTGGTGATGGAGGTGTGAAGACTAAAAAGTTGAAGAAAACAAAGAAGGCCAAAGGCGAAGGTTCTGGAGTTTCCAAATCTGTTGACGCTTGATTCGTAGCTTTCTTAGCACTGAAAACAATTTATGTTTTGTAATGTTAACTTGAACAATATTAGGTTTTCAGGAACCCCTAAGGTTCCTTTTGGTTATGTTGAAGGCCTGTATGGCCGTTGAACAATGATTAGATTTGCAAGTTACTAGGACTTGCCTTAACTTATGTTTGGAAGTCTTTTTAGGATTTTTTATGATGTGATGTTTTAACTATGTCTTTTTTGGACAAGGCAGTTCATTTGGATTTTAACCGTTGAAGCCTTTTGGCTGTCTTTTAAAAGGTTGAAGCCTTTAAGGTTTCGTGGTATTGCCCAGGTGGCTTGAAGCCTTGAAGGCTTTTTGGTTTTGCGTCCTGGCTTGGTTTGTACCTTTGTGATTTTGTCCAATTGACTTTGTTCTTTTTTGGACTTGTTTTGTTCTTTTGTAACTTTGTCTTTGTCGGGTTTGTGTTGTCCTTATGCTTTTTATACCTAAAAGGGTTCAGTGCTGCAGACACTTAGCCTTGGCATTTTTAACAAGAAGAGATGGCACCTATCCTTGTAATTATTTCTTTTGGTTTTTTAGCCTTTTTGTAGACTGTATTTCTAAAACTTAGGGAACATTTGGTGTAGGCTGCTTATACCCGTCTATGAGACAATTTTGTTTTTTCTTAACAAGTCTCATGGAGTTGTATTGATTTAGGAACTCACCCCTTATATAGGCTCATTCAACCCTTGAACCTATTGAGCGATGTGGCCTGGGAGCTCATCCCCTTACATGGCACTTGCCATGGAGTGTTTTGCTAGGTTCTCAACCTGATTTTAGGATAGAAAGACAAGTTTGATAAAAACAACTTCATTCATTAAAGCAATACTTGCTTTTTACAAAAGGTATTCATAATCCTGCTTGAAATACATTTTGATACAAACCAAACTTTCCGTTTAAATATGGAACCTCTTCAATGTTTTGCCGTTCCAATGCCTTGGAAGCCTTTTGCCTTCTGAATCAGCCAGCTTGTAGGATCCACCTTTGTGTGCTTCAAGGATGGTGTATGGACCCTCCCACTTTGGGCCAAGCTTTCCTTGATTTTCTTTCTTGCTGGCTTCGTTGTTTCTGAGGACTAGGTCCCCTGGCTTGAAACGTTCGTTTTTGACTTTTTTGTTGTAGTAAGCTTCCATCTGTTGCTTGTATTTGGCTTCTTGAATTGCGGCTTGATCTCTTGCTTCCTCTAGGAGTTGTAAATTCAACATGGTCTCTTTTTGGTTTGCTTCGGGATCCATGTTGACAATTCTTTGGGTTACAACTCCTATTTCGGCAGGGATCACAGCTTCGGATCCAAATACCAAGCTGTAAGGTGTTTTCTTATGGCTTATTTTTTCCGTTGTTCTAATTGCCCATAGAACACTAGGCAATTCTTCAAGCCAGTTGCTTTCATATCTTCCCAATCTTGTCTTGATTCCTTCCACTATGCTTCTATTTGTTCTCTCAACCTGCCCGTTTGATTGTGGATAAGCCACTGAGCTGAAAACCTGATCGATTTTGTATTCTTTGCACCAAACGCTAAAAGGCTTCTCAGCAAATTGCCTTCCGTTGTCGGTGACAAGTACTCCTGGCAATCCATAACGGCAAATGATGTTTTCCCAGACAAAGTCGATGACTTGCTTTCCTGTGATCTTGGCAAGTGGTTTAACCTCGGGCCACTTGGTGAAATAGTCTACCGCTACCAGTAGGAATTTCACTCCCCCTTTGCTTGGGGGAAATGGACCAACGATGTCCATTCCCCACTTATGGAATGGCCAAGCCGAGGTTATTGGGACTAAATCATGCTTGGGACTTTTTGGGATTGGTGCATGGATCTGGCAGGCATCACATTTCTTCAATTCTTCGGTTGTGTCACGATGCATTGAGGGCCAGAAATATCCGAGGTTCATGAGCTTTGCAACTACCGACCTAGCTCCAAAGTGAGCTCCACACACACCCTCATGAATTTCCTTGATCAAATACTTGCTTTGCTCGGGGCCGACACACCTTAGCAAGGGAGCAAGGTAACCCTTTTTGTTAAGGGTTTCTCCTTGCAGCATGTATTGTCTTGCCTTGATTTCAACCCTTTTAGCTTCCACTTGATCATTGGGTAATTCATCATTTTTGAGGAACTTTCTTATGGGAGTCATCCAGTTTGGTTCTTCTTCGGTAACCACATCTTGAACCTCCAATTCATTAATGGATGGGGCCTTCAACACTTCTACCAGTACTTTCTTGGTGAGGTGGGCAAAAGTGAGAGATGCAAGCTTACTTAGGGCATCAGCCTTTTTGTTTTGAGATCTGGGGATTTGTTTGATGTTGCATGCTTGGAAGGTACTCATTAGTTCCTTTGATTTTTCTCTGTATTTTTTCATGTTGGGCTCTTTAGCTATGTAGCTATCATTCACTTGACTTGAGACCAGCAACGAATCCGTGAACACTTCAAGCTTTTCAACCTTCATTTCTTTGGCCAGCCTTAGGCCGGCTATTAGTGCTTCGTATTCAGCCTCGTTATTGGTGGTCTGAAAATCAAATCGAAGAGCATATGTGAACTCCAAACCTTTTGGGTTAATCAAAATTAATCCAGCCCCTGACCCTTCAACGCTTGAAGCCCCATCGGTAAAAAGCTTCCAGGCTTCAGGGTTGGAAGGTTCAGTGGTGGCAGTGTTTACTTCAGTAAGTGTTTGGTTTGGGACTTCCACAATGAAATCGGCCAAGACTTGAGCCTTGATAGCTTTCCTTGGGACATAGGTGATGTTATGTTCACCCAGTTCTATGGCCCATTTGGCTAATCGTCCCGAGTTTTCAGGTTTTTCAAGCACACTCTTAATTGGTTGGTCGGTGACCACTTGTATGGGGTGTGCTTGGAAATACCTTCGAAGCCTTCTAGCTGTTTGAACTAAAGCTAGGGCAAGTTTTTCAAGGGGAGGGTATTTCATTTCAGCTAATTTTAAAGTTTTGCTGAAAAAATAAACGGGTACCTGGGCCTTGTCTCGCTCAATGGTGAGGACTGCACTGATGGCCTCATCCGTAATTGAGAGGTACACCGATATTAACTCCCTGGTTTTTGGTGCCGCAATGTCTGGTAGGGAAGCTAGATGTTGCTTCATCTGGTTGAAAGCTTCATCAGCTTCTTCAGTCCATTTGAAATCCTTTTTATCTGAGCAGTTCTTGAGCGTTTTGTAGAAGGGCAGAGATCTTTCGGCTAACTTAGAGGTAAAACGCTTCAAGGCTGCAAGCTTCCCATTCAAGCTTTCAACCTCCTTCTTGGTCTTCGGTGGCTTGGTTTCAAGGACGGCTTTTACTTTGTTAGGGTTGGCTTTGATGCTTTGTTTTCCAACAATGTGGCCCAAAAATTTTCCTTCCTCGAATCCAAATGAACACTTTTTTGGATTAAGCTTCATGTTAACCTTTCTGAGGTTCTTGAATATCATCGAGCATTTGGTATTCCGTCTTGCTTTTAATAACCAAGTCATCGACATATGCCTCCATGTTTTTGCCAATTTGGCTTTCGAAGGCTTTGTCAACGAGCCGTTGATAGGTTGCTCCTGCATTTTTGAGGCCGAAAGGCATCTTTTGATAGCAAAAGATTCCTTTGTCCGTGTGAAAGGCTGTTTTTTCCTCATCTTCTTCCTTCATGAGGATTTGGTGATAACCTTTGTATGCATCAAGAAAGCATTTGAACGAGTATCCGGTGAGGGAGTCAACTTTGAGGTCAATTTATGGTAGTGGATAGCAATCCTTAGGACAAGCTTTGTTAAGATCCTTGAAGTCTATGCACATCCTCCAAGAGTTGTCTGGTTTCTTGACCATAACTGGGTTTGCAACCCATGACTGGTACTTGACTTCTCGGAGGATGCCGGCTGACACAAGCTTTTCAACCTCTTGGCAGGCTGCCAGACTTCTTTCAGGTGCCAAGCTTCTTTTCTTCTGGACCACAGGCTTGACCTCTGGTGGTATTCTCAACTCGTGTTCGGCAATATCCCGAGGGATCCCAGTCATATCTTCAGGACACCAAGCGAATACATCACTGTAGTGTGTTAGCAATTTTTCAAGGTATGAAAGGGTCTCTTGAGAAAGGTCAGGGTTGACCTTTATCCTTTGTTCAGGGTATTTATGGTTTATGACCAACCTTTGCCTGTCTTCTTCACTGTTTGAACTTTCACCTTCAACCATGTAGGCTTCCTGAGAGGGTTGAAGGGTTGCTATGCCCCTTTCGGTGGGAAATTTGACTGTGCCATGGCCAACAGACACGGCCATGTAAAATGCACACTGTCCTGGTCTTCCGATGATCACATCATAGCTTGAGGGGATGTTGATAACCACAAAGGTGAGTGGTTGGGTTCTTTCTTTTAACCCTTCACTGAAACGAACATTAAGTGTCAGTTGCCCTAAAGGCTTGAGGGGTATGTCAGCGATACCTTTTATGGAGGTCCCAGAGGGTTGAAGCCTTGAACGTTCTTCATTGCTCAATTGGTTGAAGAATTTTTCGAACATGATTTCGGTGGCTGCCCCCGTATCTATATATGCCTTGCATGTTCGCGACGTTCCCACGGTAGCTTCTACCAGGAGAGGGCTAGGGAGAGGGTCGTTCTCCGTAGGGGGGAAACAGACACACTGAAGCTCCCAAGCTTCCAACCTCTGCCTCTTGTGAGGAACCTTTCCATCGAAATCTACCATGTTGACTTCTTTACTCTTTCCTTCAGCCATTTTGTCCCAGACTCCCTTTACCAAATGAGCGAGTTCTCCGGTCTTAACAGCTTCTTCTATTCTTTTCTTGAGCTGGAAGCAATCATTGGTGTGGTGACCTTTTTCTTCATGAAACTCGCAGTATTGGGTGGAGTTTTCGTTTTTCCTGCTTTTGGGGAGAGGTCTAGGAGGCCGAAAGTTTTGTTTAACTTCTTCTGTTGCAAGGATTTCTTGAGGGGTTTTTGTGAGGGGTGTGAAACTTATGCCTTTTTCTCTGCTTGGAAGGTTCCGACCTTCAGGCCTTCGAGGGTCTGAACCTTTTGACCGCCTGTCATAGGAGTTGAAGTTCCCTCTTTTTCTGGCTGGACTGTTGCTTCTCCAGCCGGTCCCTCTTTTCCTTTGCTCCTTAATGTCTACTGCCTCCTCTCCCCGGATGTGGGCTTCAGCCCTTTCAAGAGCTTCTTCTAAGGTTTTGGGTAGAGATTTGTTGAAATCCCTGGTAAGGTACTTAGAGGTGATGGCATTCATGAAGCCAGCCACCCTCATTTTCTCATCGGCCCCTACATAAGTTAGACCTTCCTTCTTGTATCGTTCGATGAAAGCACGGAGGCTTTCATCATCACGTTGTTTTATCTGAAATATCACTGTTGCGTCTTTGACATGTCGTCTTTGTTGGGAGAAATTGGCCAGGAAACCCTTACTGAGATCGTCAAAGCTTCGAACGCTTTGAGCAGGTAAATCGTTGAACCAGATCCTGGCAGATCCAACAAGAGTTTGCATGAACATTAGGCAACACTCAGCGTTGGACCATTTTTCTATCCGAGCTGCACCGGTGAAGATCTGAAGATGGTCCTCAGGATCTTCAGTTCCATCATATGTCCTGATGTGGGCCGGCATTTTGATCTTCGACTGGAGATCATAGTCGGCTATCTGTCTTGAGAAGCATGAAAGGTTACTTGGCTTGTACGGTTTAGCCAAGTCTTCTTCAGTTCTTGCATCCACATTACTGCCATTGCCATTGTTTCCCTGAGTGGCAAGCACTTGATTGATGAAGTGTTGCCATGGGAAGTTGGCCATCATCTGGGCCATCATGTTGGGCATAGGGTTGAAGCCTTGAAGGCTTCCTGGGCCAGTGGAGCAGTTTATCCCGAGGGGAGCACTCATAACAGCACTTCGTGCTAAGGGAAGCACGGACGGGGCTTGCTCCCATGTAGTTGTGGTAGATGTTGGATAGCTTGTCACTGGGGATTGAAGGAGCTAGTCAAGAGTCAGCTCATGCCCCAAAGGAGCACCACTAGTAATTGGTTGGGAAGAGAAGATAGGATGCACCGTAGGATTTGTCATAGAGGACAGATAAGGGTGAGGGTTTGAAAGGTTACTGGGACCAGCCTCACTTCTTGTTGCAAAAAGAGGAGGGGGTGGTCCAGGAGACAATGTTAGCTCAGGTTCGTCATAGTCTAAACGAATCCTCACCCCCTTTTCTCTTTCTTTGTTCACATGCTGGTTGAGAAGAGTCCTTAGTACAAGGAAATTCTTAGCAACCCCTTCAGGGGTGAGTTCAACACACGACGGGGCATCAGAGACACCGATATTGGGAGATGGAACTCCGGATCTGGACGGAGTTGGTGTGTTGAAATTGAGGAACTCGGGTGTGCTCCCCGGAGTTGAAAAAGAAGTTGGTATAGCCACATGAGCTTGGCTACTACCCGGAGTAGAAGTGTTTGGAATTTGATTTACTTCTTCCGGAGATCCACTCTCAGACATGGCGATTTTAAGTGAAGAGAGCTACACTACTAGGTCTTTTAGAGAAGAAATAGCGGCGTAGCCCCACGGTGGGCGCCAACTTGTTGATGCAACAAACACAAGACCAACGGTGGTAGCTGGACTGGCTAGGCAGAATGGTTGAAGGGTTCAACTTTGCCTAACGCAGGTCGTGGGGTCCCCCCACGTTTGCGAGACGTGGAAGGAGGTTTACTAGTTTATTGTTGTTCTTTGCTATGGATCCTTCTCTGAATTGTATTCAGATTCGGAGGTGGAAGCAAAGGGAATGTGTGTGTTGGATGTGAAAGGGAATGACTTGTGTGAAACAAGCATTCGATGTGAATGACCAGAGATTAAAGAATCAGAGCTGGTCAGGAGATGATGTCTGAAGTAAATGAAGTGTCATTTTATAAGAGAAGGCATCTCCCGAAGTGGAATGGATTGGACTAGTAACCTCGCTTGTAGTGGAGGGTTTCCCCTTTCGGGGGTTGAATGCTTTTGACCCCCGGATAATAGTGTGCATTGGCAGACCTGCTTTGCTTTTGCGGCTGTGGGTTGGTGAAGCGATCTTCAGATGTGACCGGCTACTGTTTCTATATTGCTTTTCCCAACTCATAGCTTTTCAACCATTGAACCGTTTAACCTTTTGAGCGTTTACATATTTAATCATTGTATTTAGTCTTGAGCTACCCCCGTCATCAATACTCAATCTAAATAACAAGTATACGTCACATACTACAAAATACATCAGTTTGAACAAGAATTAGACATGAGTGATTCACCCATGTCGCCACCTTCACCACCAATGGTGGGTTTCATCTTCAAACATCAAATTACTCAAAATCCTTCATAACCCATGTTTTATATGGTGATTCTATGACACATACATAATCGATTTCATTCAATTTCGTGGATTAAACATAAACCCACTTCATACAAGATCACCAAATCTCAAATTACAACTTACCACATGTTTGTAAGGTTGAGATGATGATAATTCTTCATTCATGCATAAGATTGGATCCTAAATTCATCACCAATTTGGTGATTCTTGATGAACAAGGGTTTTAGATCCCTTTGTGTTTCTCCTGATGTTCCACGCACACACACACAAACATTCATTCTAATAAAATCTGAATTTTTATAAAGTTTGCCCCACTTGCTACTTTTAGTCCCTCTAATTAGGCCTTTGGTTATTTACAACCAACATCGCCATTTCATTTATACTTAGTCTTTATGTATTTAACTAAGTTAATAACTTAGTTAGTACATTTCACACCCTACATAAGAAGGCATACTATCTGTTAGGGGTCATTTTCTTTACATACGTATCCTGACCAATATCCTGCCTCTGTTTGTCTATTTGTGATCAGGATGCTGGAAGAGGATATTGCTAACATCTTGGGCGATATCCTAAGGCTTATTGAATTAACCACGTGCAGATTAAGGTTGGAGGCTTGCTAACGGTCAAGAGGACTTCTTCTCCTCAAGACTCGGACGAATTTGTTGAGAAAGAGACGTTGAGCCCGAAAGACCAGGTCTACAACGTTCCAAGAAGGAATATTCGGTGGATCCCGCGAGTTTAGGGTAGTTAGTTATTTTATCTTTACTATAAATAGATGAGGTCGGATCAGCTTAGAACACAACAATTCACACTTACACTCTCGATCACTTTCACTCTTTAGCTAATTGCAAACACCACACTTGTATTTCATTTTTATTGTAACACTTAGTCGATCCGTACCACATCCCGCACTGTATCCTGATTTTTGAAGCAATTGAAGAACAAGACAGTTGCGATTGTCAGCTCCCGAGGTTTTATGCCGGCGATCTAGATTGATCAAGGGCTTTCCTCGTACATCTCGTGTCGTTTACTTTATTTTCGCTCATTGTTTGATCATAGATACAGCTCAATATCCTGAGCCGTATCCTGAATACTGTTTTCCCAAATAACTTAACAAGTATATTTTCAACACACTTTCTAGCACACTACCTCACTTAACTAATTTGATCACTTAATTACTTCGGTAATTTTTGACCAAAACAATTTGGCGCCCACCGTGGGGCAAGTGGTGCTCTCTTTACTAAAAATTTTTGTCAAATCGCTAATCGGTTTTCTATTTTCAAAACTTTTTGCCACATTGTCCATAATGGCCTCAAGATCAAACATGAGTTCCTCTACTGTGTCTGCTATGACTTCTGCTACTACCGGTTCGGTGCTTCCACCACCTCCTCCAAGGATGCCAGCCTCTACACAATCTCAAGATGTTATCCCAACTCGGAGTGTCCAGGGATCTGCTCCCGTTTTAGCTTCTAATGATGAAATTTTAACCTTATTTGGAAGTGTGCAGGAACAAATGAGGCAGCAACAGGAAACAAACCAAATGCTTTTGAGGGAAATACAACTCCTGAAGGCTGGCTCGAGTAGATCTGCCAAGGACAATGTCACTCCGTTACACCCCAGAGCGTTGAACTTTAGTTCAGCTGTATATACCGAGGATAATAGGGGGAATATCGTGCCCAGTCTTCCTCAGAATCATACTCCTGAAATACCCTCCTTGGTCAGGATGTCAACCATAAGGAGCTCAGGATATGCTTCAGGATATGGGCAGAATCCTCCAACTGGTAACGTGTCTAATAATAATAATACTCATGCTGCTAACAGTGGTGGATCTTTGCAGGATACAGGTGTGACATCAGCACTTACCAGGGAACTTCAGAAGTTAAAGGACATGATATCTAGTGTACCTGGGGTGGTCCAACCGATCCCGGAAGTGTCTCAAAACAGCCACAAGATATCTCGTTTCGCGTATCCTATCTGTGATGCTGAGATCCCAAAGAGATTCCAAACCCCCAACATGAAGCTTTATGATGGGACTACGGATCCTGAGGAGCATATTGCCCAGTATAGGGAAAGAATGGAGATTAACCCTATCCCTCCGGAGCTCAAGGAAGCGTGCTTGTGCAAGGGATTTGGTTCTACTCTAACAGGATCAGCCTTAAAATGGCTGTTAAACGTTCCTCCTCACTCAATCACTTCATTTGCTCATTTGGTTAATTTATTTAACAGTCAATTTTCTTGTAGTCGGAGTTTTGAGAAACTAACCAGTGATCTTTACAGGATAACTCAAGGGCCTCAGGAATCCTTGAGGGATTATGTGAACAAATTTAGTCGAGAATCCTTGGATATCCCACATCTTGATGTTGCAACAGCTGTGCAAGCTTTTAAGATGGGATTACAAAAGGATTCTCAGTTTTATCAGGATCTTGTAATGAATCCCTGCAGGAATCGACTAATAGGAAGTCAGAGTCCTCATTTAAGTCATATCGGCCTAAGCCATATGGTAGAAATGAAAACAAGAGAGTGAATGCTGTCGAAGATGAGGATCCTGAAGAGTATCCTGAGTTGTCTGAATATTGCTTTTCTGTTAATATCCCTGAATTGATGTATGCTATGCAGGGTCTAGGAGACAAGGCTAGATGGCCTCGAAAGAATCAACAAAAGGCTGACTGGAAAGATAAGTCGAAATGGTGTGCTTTCCACGAAGATTTCGGACATATGACTGAGGATTGCATTGCTTTGAGGAAAGAAATAAGCTATCTTCTAAGCAAGGGATATCTGAAAGATCTCTTAGGAAAAAAGAAGAATAAGGGTCAGGATACTGACAAGGATCCTAAACGAGCAGCATCACCTCCCTCGGATGCCAAGATAATCAACTTCATTTCGGGAGGATCCGACATTTGTGGGACCTCGTATTCGGCAGCAAAGAGACATGCAAAGGAAGCTAAAGCCGAAAGGGGAGACAGACCTGTCAGGATGACTACCCTCACGACTGACAAAGTGATCACTTTTGATGCAGATGACAGAGATACTGTCCAGGATCCTCACCATGATGCTCTGGTAATAACGTTATATGTGGCTAACCATTTTGTACGCAGGATATTGGTTGATAATGGCAGCTCCGTCAACATAATCCAACTAGAAACTCTGAAGAAAATGAATGTATCTCCAATGGATATCACTTCAAAGTCTACCGTGCTTGTTGGATTCAGTGGAGAGGCTAGAAACACAGTGGGGGAGATAAAGTTGCCAGTATACGTTGAAGGAGTCAATTCGATACAACGTTTCTGTGTGATGGATTCTCTATCCTGCTATAACATCATATTGGGAAGACCGTGGATTCACGATATGAAGGCCGTGCCATCAACATATCACCAATGCATCAAGATACCTACCCCTTGGGGAGTGGTCAAAGTAGATAGTGATCAGCAGGAGGCGAAAGAGTGCTACTCATCCTCGATGAAATCCTCAGCCAAACCTAGTGCAGCATAGCAATTAAAGACGCGGGCCCAGGATATTGTGGAGGATCCGGAGCAGGATGTGAAGAAAGTTATCCTGGACCAGGATAACCCCGATATTTCGGTGCTCATAGGGACCAATATCCCTCAGGATATTGAAGAGCAGTTAATTAACTTTTTAAAATGCAGGATGTCAACATTTGCATGGAAGCATGAGGATATGACAGGCATATCCAAAGATATTATCACTCACAAGCTTGGAATTGATAAGTCATTCAAGCCTGTGCAACAAAAAAGAAGGAAGTTTGCTCCTGAGCGGAACACGATTATCCAGGAGGAAGTTGAAAGATTATTAAAGTCAAGGATGATCAGGGAGGTTAAGTTCCCAAGGTGGCTAGCAAACGTGGTTGTAGTACAGAAGAAGAATGGGAAATGGAGAGTTTGTGTAGACTACACAGACTTGAACAAAGCTTGTCCTAAAGACCCATTTCCTCTTCCCCATATTGATGCAATGGTAGATGCCACTGCCGGGCATGAAATGCTGACCTTCATGGACGCATCCTCAGGATTTCAACAGATCCAAATGGAGCCTTCTGACCAGGAGGATACCGCCTTCATGACACCAACAGGTATTTATTGTTATACAGCTATGCCTTTTGGTTTGAAAAATGCAGGTGCAACATACCAAAGATTGGTGAACATGATGTTCAAAGACAAACTGGGGGACACCATGGAGGTATATATCGATGACATGGTGGTGAAATCTAAAAAGTCTGAGGATCACCTTCAGGATATCAAGGGAGCATTTGATATCCTGGATCACTACAACATGAAGCTAAATCCTGCTAAATGCCATTTCGGAGTGGGGGCAGGGAAGTTTCTTGGATATATGGTGACAAAAAGGGGGATAGAAGCAAGCCCAGAGCAGATCAAAGCTATCCTAGACATAAAATCACCCTCAAATATGAAGGACGTACAAAGATTAACAGGCCGAGTAGCAGCTCTAAACAGATTTATCTCAAGATCCTCAGAAAAATGCAAAGACTTCTATGATATCCTAAAGAAGAACAAAAGATTCGAATGGGGGGAAAAGCATGAAGCAGCCCTGCAGGATTTGAAACGGTATCTTTCAACCGCACCTCTATTGATGAAGCCCGAAAATGGTGAACCACTATCCCTGTACCTTGCTGTGTCAGGGAATGCTGTAAGTGCCGTTCTTATAAAAGACCATGAAGGTCAGCAGTATCCTGTTTATTATGTTAGTAAAAGTTTGTTAGATGCTGAAACTAGGTATTCTCATTTAGAAAAATTGATATTAGCTCTAGTCATGGCATCAACGAAACTTAGGCATTATTTCGAGACACATAGGATACATGTTAAAACAAATTATCCTGTCAAAAATGTGCTTAGGAAACCAGAGATGTCAGGCAGGATGGCCAAGTGGTCAGTAAAGTTGAGTGCTTACGATTTAGTATATGAACCTAGAAGTGCCATAAAATCTCAGGCTTTAGCTGACTTTGTGGCTGACTTTAGTAGTGACATTCAGGACGAGGTAGACCTAGAAGTTCAACAGTTAGGAGAATCCTCAGGATCCTGGACATTATATACTGACGGTGCATCCAATGTAAGAGGAATAGGATTAGGAATACTACTAAAATCGCCACAGGGGGACATATTACCCCAAGCTATTAGGTGTGAATTTCCTGCTACTAATAATGAAGCAGAGTATGAGGCTTTAATTGCAGGATTAGAGTTGGCTAAGAGCATGAGTATCAAAAATTTGCAAGTGTATGTTGACTCTTTGTTAATTACTAACCATTTTAATGGATCCTATGCAGTTAAGGGTGAGAAATTAATCGAATATCTCGATATTATCAAAAAATTAGCAGGATATTTCGATGTTTTTATACTTGAACAGGTACCAAGGGAGGATAATGCTGAAGCGGATGCCCTAGCAAATTTGGGATCATCGATCAGGATACCTGAAGGGACGAAAATACCAATATTACATGTCTTATATCCTGCAACGAATCCTCAGGATAAAGAAGTAGCTAGTATACAGAATCCTGGAGTAGAACATCCTGAAGAGGATCCTAAATCCTGGACGGCTCCAATCATGAGATATCTCAAAGAAGGACACATCCCTGGAAATGAAAATCCTAAGGCATTTAGGATGAAGGTATCACGATTCACTATTATAAATAATATTTTATACAAGAAATCTCTTGCAGGATCGTATTTGAGATGCTTGGAGGATCCTGAAGCCAAAGAAGTACTTCGGGATATACATGAAGGGGATTGTGGTAACCATGCTGGGGGCAGATCGTTATTCTCAAAAGTATTAAGGACAGGATATTATTGGCCAACAATGAGGAAGGACGCAGCAGAACATGCTCGAAGATGTGACGCATGTCAAAGACATAGTAACATACTGCATCAACCGGCTGAACCATTATATCCTATTGTTTCCCCTTGGCCATTTATGAAGTGGGGTATGGATATAGTGGGAAAGCTACCAAAAGCTCCGGGAGGAAAAGTATTTATGCTAGCAATGACGGATTATTTCTCTAAATGGGTTGAAGCAGAAGCATTCGTTCAAGTAAGAGACCAAGAAGTAGTATCCTTCATCAAGAGAAATATCCTGACCAGATTCGGAGTACCAGCCGAGATAATTTGCGACAATGGTTCTCAGTTCATAAGTAAGAGGACTACTGACTTTTGCAAGAGTTGGGGAATCAAAATGATTACGTCTACTCCGGTACATCCTCAAGCAAATGGACAAGCAGAATCCTCAAACAAGATAATTGTCAATAACTTAAAGAAAAGGCTTGGAGCCAAAAAAGGAAGATGGGCAGAAGAATTACCCTTTGTTTTATGGGCTGATAGGACAACGATAAAGAATGCAACAGGCCAAACCCCGTTTTCCTTGGTGTTTGGAGCAGAAGCAGTGATTCCAACGGAGATGACAATACCTACTGCAAGATCTATCTTAAGTGATCCTGAGCAGAATCCCGAAGCCTTAGGTCAGGATTTAGACACTATAGATGAAAAGAGAGATACGGCAAGGCTAAGGATGGCAGCATATCAACAGAGAATATCCAGGGCATATAACAAGAATATTAGAACCAGAAGATTTAAGGTTGGAGATTGGGTGTTAAGAAAGGCTTTCCAAAATACTACTAATCCTGCCGATGGCAAGTTAGCTCCAAAATGGGAAGGACCATATGAAGTTGAATCAGAAGCAGGGAAAGGAGCATATAGACTCAAGAATATGGAAGGGGATATACTGCCGAGATCTTGGAATGCTATACACCTTAAGCTCTATTTCAAGTGAGTCTAGAATTTAATTTCTAACTCAAGATGGTATGAATTCTACTTCTTTTGAATATGTTTGGTTTAATTTGTTCTTTGTAACCTGATACTGACTTAAGCATCGGAGGGGTGTTAGCCAAGCTAACACCCACCTTAGTTTACAATTGTTTTGCAAGATATGTTTCAGGATATAGCTCCAGGATATGTGCTCAGGATAACTCGAAAGACTAGAGGATTGGCCCCCTCTCTCACGTTTAAGGGATACTGATCCCTTCACAGGTTTAAAGGTATTCACCTTTCTTCCGAATTGGGTTTAAACACCCCGCCTGGAGCGCAAGTTATTCAGGGATAGTTCAAGGTGGCGGGACCAGTCCATGTAAAAGTGGCTGACAATTTCGTCACTATTGGCTATATCCTGAATCCTAACGGTATATGAGGATTGATCACCCTCTCTCACGAAAGGGTATTTTCATACTCTCTAAGGTTTAAAGGTTTTCACCTTTCTAAGTCTTGGAGGTTATACACTCCCGCCTGTAGCGCATGAAAAATTGGGATTTTCCCCAGGATACAAAGGATTTATCTCCAGTACGTCCTTGGGTTGTACCCTCGGGACGTGAAAAATTGCTTATGCCATGGAAACTAACATTAAGTAGATTTCTAAGATACTTGAAGACATTGTACACAGGGGACATCCCTGCCAAGATGGTGGTGTAAAGCTAAAAGAATGAAGTTTGCGACTAATGCACTAAGTACCTTGCACTGGGGACATCTTCATTGGAAGAGTTGCAAAGGGATTGAAGTTCGGTAATAGGTTTATATCCTATGTCTGGTATGATCTTTCCTTTGTAAGCCTCATTTAAGTTTTTAGTAACATTATGTTAAGTATCCTGACATATATCCTCAAAGTCCTTTTAAGGATATTTGATTAGGATGTTTGAAACTAGTATTGGCTTGGAACTTTGATCGTCATCAAAACTTGGTTTTGAAAAGATAAACTATTTTTTACTTTCTAAAGAAATTTTTATAAAGTTAAAGGAACGTCTGGAAGATCTATTTAATAAAAGGCTTCTGCAGTATGTTTCTGAGCATGCTGGTCAGGATATTTTGTAAAATAACAGTATGAAATTTTTACAAAGCTAAGACTTACACTAAATAATGCAAGGTAACAGAAAGTAAGTCAAAAGATGAAATTATTCTTAAAGCGATCAATACTGGTTGATAACCGAAGGTTTCATCCTGAAACCCAGGACCCATCCGCCTTCGGTTATCAAATTGTTTAGAGACGGAAATGAAAATTGTTCATAAAGACATAAAATTTTCGAATGAAAATAAGCTCTAGGGGGTAGTGCCTTCTTGCTCCATAGCGGTTTCAGCAACATCCATTTTGGGATCCGCCTCAGCATCCTTGTCAGCATCGATTGCCTTTCCAACTGCTTTAGAAGGTTCATCGACAGTTGATTTGGAAGAGGTACCGCCAAGATTCTTCAGTTTGGTCTCCCAAGCACCAACGTCCCAAGAAGGGCATTCGAAGCCTAATGTTTTGGCTTCGTGAGCCATCTTCAACCTAGCCTGGAGAAGAGAAATGACGACGGAACTTTTGAGGCTTTCTCGGTAACTGACCATATCCCGTTCGTACTGCACATGGGCAGCTTCCAGATCGGCCTGGGCTTGAAGAGTAGCTTTGTTAAGAGCAACTTGGTGTTCCTGGGTCATAGCTTTGTATTTCTCCTCGTAATGACGAGACTTGGCGGCCGCGATCATACCTTGGTCAGAGATTGTGATTTCTGCTTCCTTTAGCTTAGATTCGAGTGTTTTGTTAAGCTTGCAGGATTCTTGATATAAGTGAACCAAACGCTCAAGACCCTACAAAGGTAAGAGAACAGGGATTAATATTATTAAATCTTTGAAAATAGTCTAAATTGCAGGATATGATATAAAGATACCAACCTGGTTGAGAAAAGAAGTCATAAAACCACTGGCTTCAATGAACCCGTGCTTTTCATAAGGAAATGTGTCAGAAATGACAGGGGAATCGGGTTCTTTCCTTTTGCGGGAACTTGAACTCCGGGGCTTGGTGGCCGGTGAAGGTTTAGGAATGATGATGGCTTTGGAGTTGCTGGGTTTGGATGTAGCAGTGGTCTTGGAGCCAGGTTCTTTCTTGACCTGGATCTGGTCAGAATAGCTATCCAGTTCGTCAAGATCAAAGACTTCAGGGATCTTAGCTGGTGCTGCGTAAAGGGAAAAGTTTTACTCTTTATCATTATATTGTTTTGACTAATTATTTTGAAAGGAATTCTTACCAGACATCTCGGATGATGAGTACTGACTTGAACTCGGAACGTGTGTGGTAAAAGTCCTGTCTATTGCAGGTAACCGGTAAACGGTATTGATTCTCTCTTCTGACTCAGCGGTAGGAGGAGCAACTTCCTTAAAGTTCACTACATAAAGGTCAAAAAGAAGAATATTAATAGAGGATAACAATTAAATCGTCTATAAGGATATTTATGATCCTACCGGTGGTTAACCACTCCACCGGAAGGTTGGCACCCTCAGCAATGGAATCTCGTTTGACAAAGAAGAATTTGCGTTGCCATCCGTCTTCGTTTTTGGTGGCTTTGAGAATCAGGGGTTTGCTGGAGGTTGAAAAAAGCAAGAACCGGCTAGAGCCGTGGGATCGGAGGCGATAAGCAATAGGTAGATCCTCGATGCAGAGGTCAGAACAATGGAGGTTTTTGATTTGGTTGAGTACAATTAGTACTCTCCAAACCATGGGCATGGTTTGAGCAAAAGAGATGCCAGTGATACGAAAGAATTGCATCATGAATTCAGGAAAAGGGTATCGAAGACCTAGTGAAAAAGGATATGCTGGAAAACAGATCCATTCGGTAGAAGAAACATCCGATCGGATTGACCGATCAAATGGCCTAAAGACTGTGCTGTCAGGGAAAGCGCCGGAGGCTCTTAAAGCTGCAATATCTGCGTTGTCAAAAGCGCAGATCTCCTTCTCGGGATTTTTGAGAAGATTCTGCTGGGTGAAGGTCTCGGCGGCCATTGCTAGAAAGATGAAGTAAATTGACAGGAAGAAAATCAAAAATGGAGATTTACCTGAAGGGTCTGTTGAAGATATCTGTTTTTCAAACAAAAAAAGAGAAGATATAGGGGCATCGTGGATCTCCATGGAGTAAAAAACGCGTTGGAAGTTATGATGTGATCTTGACCGTCGCTTCATTTTTAAATGCCTTGAGTTGTGGGATAAGATTTTTGAAATATATCTGTTGGATTGGTATCCCAACTGATATATTTGGGGACAATTGTTAGGGGTCATTTTCTTTACATACGTATCCTGACCAATATCCTGCCTCTGTTTGTCTATTTGTGATCAGGATGCTGGAAGAGGATATTGCTAACATCTTGGGCGATATCCTGAGGCTTATTGAATTAACCACGTGCAGATTAAGGTTGGAGGCTTGCTAACGGTCAAGAGGACTTCTTATCCTCAAGACTCGGACGAATTTGTTGAGAAAGAGACGTTGAGCCCGAAAGACCAGGTCTACAACGTTCCAAGAAGGAATATTCGGTGGATCCCGCGAGTTTAGGGTAGTTAGTTATTTTATCTTTACTATAAATAGATGAGGTCGGATCAGCTTAGAACACAACAATTCACACTTACACTCTCGATCACTTTCACTCTTTAGCTAATTGCAAACACCACACTTGTATTTCATTTTTATTGTAACACTTAGTCGATCCGTACCACATCCCGCACTGTATCCTGATTTTTGAAGCAATTGAAGAACAAGACAGCTGCGATTGTCAGCTCCCGAGGTTTTATGCCGGCGATCTAGATTGATCAAGGGCTTTCCTCGTACATCTCGTGTCGTTTACTTTATTTTCGCTCATTGTTTGATCATAGATACAGCTCAATATCCTGAGCCGTATCCTGAATACTGTTTTCCCAAATAACTTAACAAGTATATTTTCAACACACTTTCTAGCACACTACCTCACTTAACTAATTTGATCACTTAATTACTTCGGTAATTTTTGACCAAAACACTATCGAATTATAAATTCGAGTTTCGGGGCGTTACACTTGCAAGCTTTTAATACTTAAAGTATGTTGAACAATATTTACTTTCTGTTTTAGATCCGCCTGTGGATCCACTTACAACCGTTGTGTAACATTTTATTATACTTTCAATTCGGTTTGTATTATTACTTTAGACTTTCGCTGTGCTATTCTGTGTATGTTTGACTATGACGATATCAATCTTACGTCACGATACTCCCACCGGGCCCACCGGCTGAGCT
This sequence comes from Helianthus tuberosus, assembly GCA_030545235.1. Taxonomy (NCBI): domain Eukaryota; kingdom Viridiplantae; phylum Streptophyta; class Magnoliopsida; order Asterales; family Asteraceae; genus Helianthus; species Helianthus tuberosus. The sequence goes on from CM060436.1 coordinate 32,919,196, forward strand.
GTAAATATCGGGGTGTGACAGCATATGATACTTGTTCTTGACACTAGGAAACTCTAAGGAGTTTAAATGTTTTCATGGAACAAGGTTCCATTAGAATCGTGACAAGTTATCAAAGACTAGGATGATATAATCTAGTACCTTGACATATGAACACTAGTTCGTCATCAAAGATTCGATTATTCGGATTATATGTTTATATATTACATATATTGTATACATATTATTATGTCCAATATTTCAAGCATGAGGTAGAAGATTAAATCTTCATTTAGGTACCTCTAAGTTTCATGGAAGTCATGTAGGAGGTAGGAAGAGTAGTCTTCCATTTAGGTACCTCTAAGTGTTCACCACTACACTTGATGTAAAAACATACAAGGAGGGTCATGAACTATGAATAATACAAGAATATAAACAACTACTTTATAAGAAATCATCAAGTAATGTGGGGATTTTATGTTGAACAACCCAAGTTAGTCCATAATCACACCTACATTAAGTCTTGGACTTAAACATTACTTGTGGGTTAAACCCTTGACAAAACAGAAAGTTTGTGAGGATTAATCCTCTGATTTTGAATGTCTCAACCTTGTTTTTAAGCCTAACTAACCATAGAAATGGTTATAAGCATAAGGACATAGGTTTGAGATGAGTTATACTCAAGTTGAACAAGTTTAGTAAAGATTAGATGAAATCAGAAATGAACAATGGACTTTGGAGCCTTTTTGCCGAAGTTACAGGGACTTATTTACTATGAAAACCCCATGGAATCGAAGCTAAGGTCAATCCAAACACATAGGAAAAAGAATGAACTAAATCGGACAAGTATTGAGTGAGTTATGCTCACTGTAGTGAAGACGCAACAATCTGCTCGACCTTGAGATAATCAGCTGATTAGAGAGTGTTTTTGAGTGAATTGGAAGTGTTTGTAAAGTGATTTGAGCTTGGAGGAGGCATGGTATTTATAGGGGAGGGTTATGGTGGTTTGTAGTTGGGTAGTTAATGTCAAAAACGAGTTTAAACTCAAGTTACACCCATAATCCCGCTCAAAATCGCGAGCTGAATTGGGGAGTCTGGTCTGGGGGTTTTCTCGCGGCCAGCGAAGGCCCAGGAGGTGGTCTTCGCGGCTGGAAACAAGGGGGGAAGTTCAAGTTTCATTTAATTACAATTTGGCCCCTTAAGTTTGTTATTTAGGGTTTTTAAGTGTTTTAGGGGCTATTTTCGCCATAAAACCATAGTATAAAGGTAAATTAAGTATGATGAACATAATCCAAGCATAATTAAGTGTATGAATGTCGTATTTAAGTTTCGTATACGTTCAAAAGACGTTTTATGCATAAGTTTCACGTATTGGTAAGTTTAGCACATAGTTTCCAAGAATTACGAATAAACATAAATTATTTCACGAAATTGAATGTATGAGCATGTATAAAGTATGTACAACATGAATTTAACAAAATACGAGTTTTATTTATGATCCAAGTCTCGGATTTTACAACGGTTACAAAGAGAGAACGATTACAAGAACACAAGACTTCCAAAAATAGTAATACAAACAAGACTTTCTATTTATGGAAAGTACGAAAAAGCAGGGCGTTACACAAGATATCAACGTTTAACACTACTTTCATTGAATAAAAGCAAGTACAGACCCTGAAATCAGTTCGGCAGCGCTTCGCCGTCCGAATGTCAAAACTCATACTAAGCTCTCACTCACACCCCTATATATAGGCAAGGCTATCCGTGCGAGTGGGCTTGCACGAATGGACACACCCATTCATGCGAACATACTTGTGTCCCTTCGTACGAAGGACTCCTTCGTGCGAAGGGAACTATACATTACAAAACCGTGGTTCTAACAAACAAACCTGTTACATACATGACTCGATACACTGACGTAGGCTGTAGACATTATGCACTAACATTGATACCCACCAGGGAAAACACCACCACTACCGTGATCACACCAGTTGGGACGGTGTGATCACGACCACCACGGAAACCAACACAGAGGCCCCGAGTGGCCTTACGATACATATGATATCATATATGTGTTTTTTAACTGCTAATGGTATACAACTCTTAATCACTACTAGATTACACCAAATTATTACTTTATTTGAGATTGAACTTAAAACCTTCTATTGAGTTGCAAGAGACTCTACTAAACAATAACGTTTTATTTTATTTTTTTAACCCAACCCATCCTTGATAATACATGTATATGTCCGTCTATGTATGACAAAAGTAGTTCGATTGGAACAAGAAGATTTTATTGAAGAGAGAGAAGACAAAATTTAACAATCATTGTGGATATATACGCGGTTGGAACGTCGTAAAGTCCGAAAATCTTGTAAACCACTGCTACGTGTTAACTCCTCTTCTAACTAATATTTATCAACTAGTTTTCTTCCGGTTACATATCAACTACTTTTCAAAACAACAATATAATATTTTAAATACTGTTTACATATAATAAAATCAAAATTTGTGATTTACATATCAATTATCTATATAGATTATTTGAAGATGATTTTTTTTCCCAATAGTCTATCTTTTTCATTTACAACCCATATTAGTTTAAGAGGAATGTTAACGTACATTACGGCTTAACGTACATCACGTACGACAATTAACTAAGCATGTTCATTTTAAAATCACGCACGTTATAACTTAAAATTCCAAAATCACGCATGTTGAAACACAATAATCACGCATATAGAAAACATTAATCACGCATGCTATAGAACAAATCACGCACGTTATCGTACGTGAAGTACGTTAAGCCGTAATGTACTTTATACTTTTTCATTAGTTTAATTAGTGTATTCTTTTTACTTTAACCAAATTACTTTTCTAATCCTAAATAGATTTTTTTTAAAGAACATGCTAATACCGTTTTAAAAATATTTTTTAACTTTTTTTTTCTTTATTATAATGAGTGCGGTGAAGGTTTTTTTTAGTTTAGTTTTTTAACGAATGCGCCGATACTCTTTACGTATTTTTTAAACTTTTTTTGCTATAATGAGCGCACCGAAACCAGCCGAGTTTCAATCGTTTTCTTTTTGTTTACCTTTGTTATTTACTCTATTGTTTTACCTTTTCTTACAATTTTGTTGTTTAGAGCCGGGTTATGATGCAAATAGCATAACACATTTAGATATCATTTTATTTAATTTTACAAATTCATTTATCAGTTGTCATAGTGTGCTATACATTCTGAACTCCAACCGTTTTACTGTGCAACGTGCGGATAACTACGACCCTAGTTAATATATAAAATTAAAAAAAAATAGAAAACCTTTTCTATCATGCCTCCAAACTCAAGGTGACAGGTCACATGATCACTGTAGAATTTTTTAAGTCTTCACAAGAAAAGAAAGTTTGTTTTTTCTTATTTCTTAAAAAGAAAAAGATAACACATTAACAATCTTATCCAAACCCATATTTAATTATTTATCCAAACCCATATCATAACAAGCATTATTTAATCAACCTACACACTTCTCCACACCCAAAGTTATCATCTCCAGATCACTCTACATATATCAAAGCATAATGTACAACCAATTTCCTAAATTATTCTGGAAATTAAACCCTTAAAATTTATTTGATCAAAATCCACTAAAAAGTAATTTGTATATAAGAAGCTCCATAAAACTCATCAAGAAGAACAGTATTGCCTCTCTCTCCTCTCTCTCTCTCTCTCTCTCTCTCTCTAGGCAACTGTTTTCAAGTTCTCACCTGGTAAATCTCTTGAACTTTTCTTCAAAGATTTCATCTGGGTTTTTTTATTTTTTTTGTGTAATTTTGTGTAATTAATAATATTTGTGTAACATATGATTGTATCTATGTTTCTTTTTTTTTAATTAATTGCCATGAAATTTAATAACTTATATAACTAAGTTGTTAAGTTTAAAATGGTATCGAGATCATATTCCAATTTATTAGATCTCGCCGGCGGCGAGCTGCCGTCGCCGTCGGCGTTCAGCCGTATGACCGTCCAATTCCCCCGGATTATGACCGTCTCCGGCATAGTTTCCGACACCGATGATGACCCATCAGAGAGTGTATCCTCTGGTTTATCATCACCATCAATCCCACATGATCGGTTGATCATTGTTGCTAACCAGCTGCCCATTCGAGCTCACCGGAAAACTTTTCCCGATGGTTCGAATAGCTGGGATTTTAGTTTGGATGAGAATTCACTTCTCCTCCAACTAAAAGATGGTTTAGGACCCGGGCCCGGTATCCGGCCTAAAAACGGGTCTGGGCCCGGGTCCGAAAACGGGCCCAAAACCGGCTCCGGCGCAAATGGGCCCGGAATCACTAACGGGCCTGGAAATGGGCCCGGGCCCGATGGAATGGAAGTTATCTATGTGGGTTGTTTGAAAGAAGAAATTCATCCAAGTGAACAGGATGAAGTATCACAGATACTTTTAGAAAAATTTAAATGTGTGCCCACATTTTTCCCACCTGGGTTATACACAAGATTCTATCATGGGTTTTGTAAGCAGCAGTTATGGCCGTTATTTCATTACATGTTACCACTGTCGCCGGATTTAGGGGGTCGGTTTAACCGGTCGTTATGGCAAGCTTATGTATCGGTCAACAAGATTTTCGCTGATAGGATCATGGAGGTGATCAATCCGGAAGACGATTTCGTGTGGATTCATGATTATCATCTCATGGCTTTGCCGACGTTTTTGAGGAAACGGTTTAATCGGGTTAAACTCGGGTTTTTCTTGCACAGCCCGTTTCCTTCGTCGGAGATTTATAAGACTTTGCCCGTTAGAGAAGAGATACTTCGCGCGCTTTTGAATTCGGATTTGATCGGGTTCCATACTTTCGACTACGCGCGTCATTTTCTGTCTTGTTGTAGTCGAATGTTGGGGATTTCGTATGAATCTAAACGCGGTTATATCAGTTTGGAATACTATGGGCGAACGGTTAGTATCAAGATTCTCCCTGTTGGGATTCATATGAAACGACTTCAAACCGTGCTAAACCTGCCCGAAACTGAATCGAAGGTTTCCGAGCTCATCAAGCAGTTTAAAGATCAAGGGAAAACAATGTTGTTAGGTGTTGATGATATGGACATATTTAAAGGAATTAGCTTGAAGTTCTTAGCGATGGAACAGTTATTGATTCAGCATCCCGAGTGGCAAGGAAAGCTCGTTTTAGTACAGATAGCGAATCCCGCAAGGGGTAACGGAAATGACGTGAAGGAAGTGAAGGCGGAAACTTATTCAACCGTCAAACGAATCAATGAGTTGTTCAGGAAGCCCGGGTACGAGCCCATTATTTTGATCGATCAGCCGCTTAAGTTTTACGAGCGGGTAGCTTATTATGTTGTTGCGGAGTGTTGTTTGGTGACAGCGGTTAGAGACGGGATGAATCTTATGCCGTACGAGTACATTATCAGTCGCCAGGGAAACGATAAGCTCGATAAGGTCTTAGGTTTGGAACCGTCGTCAAAGAAAAGCATGTTGGTTGTTTCCGAGTTTATCGGATGCTCACCGTCTTTAAGTGGGGCCATACGGGTCAACCCGTGGGATATTGACTCGGTTGCCGATGCAATGGACTGTGCCTTAGAGCTGAGTGAGCCCGAGAAGCAATTGAGACACGAGAAGCATTATAGATACGTGAGTACTCATGATGTCGGGTATTGGGCCCGTAGCTTTATGCAAGATTTGAAGAGAACATGTATCGATCACGTGAGGAAAAGGTCGTGGGGGATAGGTTTCGGGTTGAGTTTTCGAGTCGTTGCTTTAGATCCGAACTTTCGGAAGCTATCAATGGAGCATATAGTTTCGGCTTATAAACAAACTGCTAGAAGAGCGATTCTTTTGGATTATGATGGCACTTTGATGCCTCAATCTTCCATCGATAAGTCCCCGAGTTCTAAAACCGTAGAGATGCTCAACACTTTGTGTAGAGACAAGAACAATATGGTTTTTGTTGTGAGTGCAAGGAGCCGAAACATGTTAAGCGAATGGTTTGCTTCTTGTGAAAAACTCGGGCTCGCAGCAGAACATGGGTGTTTTCTAAGGTAAATAACTTCTTGTGCTATTAGGTTTACAAGATGCTTATATATCAAATGGTCATTAATCATAATTTTCATATTTTTTCTGTGTTTTTTTTTTCAGGTTGAAGAGAGACGAAGAATGGGAAACGTGTGTGCAAGTGGAAGATTCGGGGTGGAAGCAGAATGCTCATCCCATTATGACACTTTACACCGAGACAACCGATGGATCAATGATTGAAACGAAAGATACATCGATGGTATGGTCTTATGAAGACGCAGATCCTGATTTTGGATCTTGTCAAGCTAAAGAGCTTCTTGATCATCTCGAAAGTGTGCTTGCTAATGAACCCGTGACAGTGAAAAGAGAAAAGAGTTGTGTTGAGATTAAGCCACAGGTAAAAAGTCTAGGGGGTGTAAACAAGTCAAGCCGCTCGTGAGCTACTCTAAAAGCTCGAATTGAGCCGAGCTTATCAAGCTCGAGCTCGAGTTGACTCGCGGGCCTTAACGAGCCCTTTATGTTTATAAATTTTTTTTATTTAATATGTTACAACTTACAAATATATATTTATAGGGTCGGGATCATTTCAGAACTCTAAATAATTACAAAACTTTCAGAACTCCTAATATACAATCTTTTTATTAATATATTTAGGGTATTTTTAACATTTATTGTATGTATTAATATATTTTTATATTTAGGGTACTTTTATTAATAGAGCTTGAAACGAGCCAAGCCAGGCTCGAGCCTAGTTGGGCTCGGCTCGTTTACACCCCTACGAGTAATAACAGAGTAGTAACAGTTGTAACTTTTAACTGATCATATCAATGTATCATCGTGTTCACTAAACAAGAATAATTTGACTGTTTTAGGGTGTAAGCAAGGGACTGGTTGTGAAAAGACTGCTCGCAACCATGCACGAGAGAGGAACGACTCCGGATTTTGTGTTGTGTATAGGAGACGATCGATCAGATGAAGATATGTTCGAGGTAATTACGAGTTCTGTAGCGTCTGACAAATGCATTGCTCCAAATGCAGAAGTGTTTGCATGCACAGTGGGGAATAAACCTAGTAAGGCCAAGTATTATCTTGATGATACAGTTGAGATTGCTAGAATGATGCAGGGGCTGGCTTTAGTATCTGAAAAACCTTCTTAATTGAGAGTGACTGATTTTAGGATGAGTATACAGTTGTTTGGTTGGTTCCTGCTGTTTAGTTGTAAATTTCATACAGTTGTTAAAACTTCATGTTCAGTTGATCTGTACATATTTGTTGTTTTCTTTTTTGTGGCAGAGTTCATCAGTTTATAGGTCTTGTAAACTTCGTGTTCTTTCTTTTGTTTAATTTTTATCTTGTGTTCGTTCGTTAAGAAACTGAAACGAACGTAGTTGTTGTTGGAAATCAGACCCTTGTTCAAATACACAAACAAACGAGATTGATCAGCTTGTTCGACTCTTTTATTATTTATCAATCAAAGCACACAAATTACAATGATCATAACCATCTATTTATACTAGACCTATTCTAATCATAACCTAACTCAAACACTATTTTTAGTATTAAGATAAACCAACTAAATAAATATATCTTGTAAATAGATAATTTAAACTATTAAATAAATAAACCAACTTGTTTAAACTATTAAATAAATAAACCAACTTGAATTATCTTTTAACCCATTTAAACTTTATAGATAATTCACCAATTCAGAATTATCTCCAGTTGTGTTTGTTTGCTAAGAAACTAAATGTGTTTGTGTTTGTTCATTAGTATTCTAAACAAATGATACACCAAGATAAACAAACACAAAAGCACATAAACATTTTTTTTGAACGGCCAACAAATTGACAAAACCAAAAACTTTATTAAGAAACAGCCACGACTACTAGCAAGGGGCTAAGCAAAAACAAACCGAAAAACAAAACAAAAAGAGAACGAACAAACTAGGAATTTAACCCATACTATCAATATTGAAACTCTTCCAGTTCTCCCAAGAAAGGCTCCTCTTCTTCGATCTATTTTTTATCCACAAATACAAAAGGGTTCTTGCTTCCTCGAAGACATTGGCTAAGTTCTAAAATACCATTATCATTACAACGAACATTTTTTAGTTCTAAAATAGCATTATCATTACAATGAACATTTCGAAGTTCAACAAATATATCTAAAAGATGGGTTTTAAATATGAAATTGTTATCATCATTTACATCTAAACACTACCTAAACGTCATTTTAACTTTGATTAGGTGGTAGAGGCTTCTAGTGCAATTTAGAGTTGTAGCATTCAGCGTTTTAAAAAACATACTACCTAACCTTGTCACTTTTGTGGGGGGCAACTCAGCAGGCATCAGGGGGACGGGGAGAGGGGGCGGGGTGTATAGTCCCCACACGGGTACACCACCGCCATCACCCTAATGTGTGCGGTAAACTCAAAAAAGAGGAGAGAGATTGGGGAGTAGTCACCGAGGTGGGGAAGAGGAGAGAGATGGTTAATGGTGGGCACCACCATCTTCCAATCAATCACACATTTAACCTTTTTTTCCAAGATTTTTTTTAGAAGACAAACTATCATTAAACAAGCTAGCGCGCAGCTGAAAGAAGTACAAAGGAACCAAAACAAACAACAAAGCAAAAACTTAAGAGAAACAAGACACATGGGACCAACACCATTTCCACCAGTTGATAGAAGTGTGCTTAGATCTGTTTGAAATCCAGGCAAAGAGCTGAGCATAGTAGTATTCGGTAAGCGATTGACTGGATGATCTTTGGTTCTGAGTATTTTAAACGTTCGTAAAAAACGAATGAAAAAATATAATCATAAACGTCCGAACATGAATATAAATAAACAGGGCATTTGTTCATTTTTGTTTGTTTAATTAAATGAACAATTTTTTGGAATGTATATTTGTTTACGAAAAAAGAGAAAAATGCCCGGATAGTCCCTGTTATTTCGCCTTTTTTCACCTATAGTCCCCAACTTTCTAAAATTACCTGAATAGTCCCCAAGTTTTCAATTTTTGTTCCCGGATAGTCCCTGAAACGGATGGGGGTTAGTTTTTGTTGTTAAGTAGGTGTGAAATTACTAAAATACCCTTATCATAAAACAAAATATATACACCCACATATTATCCCTTTCTCTTCATCCCTGCTCTCTCCCTGGTACCACCACCACCGTCACCTCCACCGCCGCCATCATCACTGACCACTACCACCATCGTCACAACCACCCCTGCCACAACCACCATTTAACACTACTTCTCTCTCTTCCTTCTCTACCATATTCACCCGTCACCGTCAGCGTCACCACCTATCACAACCACCAGCCGACCAGACCAGCCCCACCCACCCTACACCCTCTTCTAACCCCTCATCTCTTCTGAAACAAATCTAAAATCAGACCATCGAGTGTAGACGACGGAATTGGTTCGATTTGCAGGTATGATTAGGGCTTCGATTAGGGATGAGGGGTTAGAAGAGGGGGCTATTATTATGTCTGTATTAATTGCTCTTGATACACGTATCAGTACCAAACCAGATCATCCACAACCTAGCTAGCTTACCGGAGGAGGGCAGTAGATCTATACGATGAACAGAGTCTTCAATTCTACTAGCATCCACGGTGGTGAGGCTGCCATTTTTTGCTCCGTGTAGTCAAACAGAGTGTTTGTTTATATTTATTCGTTGCCCGGGGCCGGCCTTCTTGATTGATTTAAGAAACAGAGTGGTTGTTTATATTTATTCGTTGCTCCGGGCCGGCCTTCATTGATTTAAGAAACAAAGTGTTTGTTTATATTTATTCGATGGTCTGTGGATGGTGGCGGATTAAGTGGTGGTTGATTAGCTGAAGAGGCAATGATTGGAGGCGGTAGGTGGCGGCGGTGGTGGTGGTGGTGGTTCTCCGGTGGAGGGTAGTGGTGGGTGCTGGTGGGTATAGTGAACGAGAGAGAGAAAGAAGGGATATGTTTATAATAAACCATGTGGGCCCCACCTGAATTAACATATTAATTGTTTTGTTTTTACATTAAGGGTAAATTGGTCATTTCACACCCACTTAACAGGGAAAACAAACTGAAGTTAGACCCAGAGACTATCCGGGAACAAAAATTGAAAACTTGGGGACTATTCAGGTAATTTTAGAAAGTTGGGGACTATAGGTGAAAAAAGGCGAAACCACAGGGACTATCCGAGCATTTTTCTCACGAAAAAATAAACATAAATAAACTTTACGTCGAATGGATCATGAACCAGTCAGTGAACATTGTGTTCATCTACATGCCTATCAATTTCAATAAATGCAGGCAAATCGCAATCCTCAATTGAAAGATTCTTCCAATTGACTTTGGTATCAGCACACACATGAATCTGAACCAAAGTTGAATAAGATAAATGATGTACGATCGATATCAAGTTCCTATAGTCAGGTGGAATTTTGTAAACCCTAGGTTACCAAATCGAAAAGTTCATACCAGCGCAAATGCAATGAACGAAAACTTGCTAAATTAACTTAACTCTGCAAGTGAAAGTAAAGCTAACCGTATGCGGAGTTTTTTTTTTTTTTTACAAACTAGTGTTGGTGGAAAACTTATTTACCAAAATGCGCGATTTGAAAAATATTTACTAAAATGAGTGTTTTACGAAAACTTTCTTAATCTCACTCCTAATCTTATTATTGGACAAATATTATTTCTAGTTAAAAATGTTTTTGTAGAAAAGGTTAGGGAAAAAATATCTAATAAAATTTAGAAATTATATTGTTGAATTATGATATTTGTATATAATTTTTTTTGTATGAGCTTTATTTAACTTTTCATAAAATATAAACATTATTGTCTTTCATAAATATTTTTGCAATCTTTTTACGTATATATTTATTGTCTTTCATAATATTTTTGTAATCTTCACTAGTACAAAACCAAATTTTTTGTGGTGTAAATTTCATGTTTTTGGTTCTATCTTATAATAGAAAGCACTATATAACAAAACACACCACTTAAAAATACATTACACACCACCATTAAATGCTTAAAAGTTATATACCACCAAAAGAATAATTATTTGAGGCTAAGGTTGCTAATAGCACCAAAAGACACAATAAAATTGATTTTTTTACTCGTAAATACAAAATAAAATTGACTTTTTTGAGGCTTAAACTTTTAAATAGCACCAAAATAATTATCTTTAACTTTAACAGATAAAATTCAAAATCTACAACTAACTTCATTCTTCTTCTCTTTCTCTGCAACTCATTTTTTTCTTATTCTAATCTCATAAAACCTATAAGCCCTCATTCTCCTTCAATCTACAATACCATCAAAATAAGCCATTCTAATTAAAGGTATCATATTTGTAATATGTTTTCATTTCATATTTCATTTTTTATATACAAATTATTATATTTTTCTATAAATTTTAACATTTTTTGTAATATTATATGTACCTATGAACATTGGTTAATTTTAGAACTAATAAATTTAAAATTTGAATTAAAACAATTTAAAAGTCCCTCCCAATTTAGTTCCCGCTTCCCCTCTGTTTTAATTCTCTCACACCCAAATTAACTTCTTTCCCCCTTACCCTAATTCTTCATTCAGTTATTCTCCCAAACCCAATCGATGTCCATGTTCCTTCCATAAATCGATCATCGCAAATTCGATTTCTTAATAAGAAGTTATTGTAGAAACCGTCCTCTCCACCCTTTAATCATTCTCATTCGTAAAGGTCCGTTCAATCTCTCAATTTCCTCCATTTCATCACTTCTGGTACATTTCCTAACAGCCCCTACATATTAAGAGCACAGTCTTCTCTTTATTTGCATGATATATTGTGTGTGTGTTTTTTTGCTTTCTATGATTTTTCTAACGACGGGTGACATGGATACTAATTCATGAGACTAGGTTAAGTGTTGATTTGAGATCAAAGTTTTATTATTGCAGAGAAACTCATTAGAATACTGATGTAAGTTGGGCTGAGATTAGAGTTGTATGGTTATATGGTTTCATCATAATTATTAAGTTTTGTGTATCTATGTGATTACGTCACAGGAAATTTGTTCACTTTGGATGGAATAACGAGTTTGAATATGCTCCCTCAAGCAAGGAAATTCATTGAGGTAATGTTTCAAAATCCATTTTTCTTACACATATACAAGAAATATATTTTATATTGGAACATGTTACATTCATAGATGGTGTACATAAGTGTATAAATTCACAACTTCCATACAGTAGTATAAAGAATCTGAAAGTAGGGAGGATTTTAGCTATGAGGACCAAGGAGAATTGGGCCTTTCTGATTAAGTTTTGTTAGTATTTTGTTTCAATCCGATCAAGTATGTTAGTTTCAATTTTAGTAATTTTCTCTATTCCTAAATAGACATGCGCTCTATTGTTTGTCTTCTTGGTATCACATGCATTCTTGTAAAATTTAATTGGATATGTTGTAATAATAAAAAGGTTATATGACACATTCATTTGAATTTAGCTCTCTTTTTGGGACAAAGAGGGCTTTACCGTAATGGTACCCCTACGGTCCGTCTAGTGAATGGTGATAGCATACTTTTGATATAAACATATAGAAGTAGGTAAAAAGTCCTTAATATGTTCTATTGTTTTTATTTTTTAGTAAACATTGGTCGCTTATAATTGTTTGCCCGGACTTCAAATTCGGCTATATTGTTGATTCTATAAATGAAGGGAAGACCCATAAAAACTACAAGCTCGTCAAGATCATTGAAGAGGTTTTTGAGATTAATTTTAAGTGGCACATGGCAGAGGTATGTGAATACTTTATTTGTTTAAAATAGTCTAGTCAAAGTAATTCATTGTGAATATGATGTAGTGCAAACAACAGAAAGGCAGTTGGGAATGTGGGTATAGGGTAATCAAACATATGAAAGTGTTTATCGACTCTATACAACATGATTTAGTTAACCGAGTAAGTTTTCGTAAATATTCATAAACTTTGTTTATTGCATTAAATTATATATATTTGAAAGCTAACTTTTGTATTTATTTGTTTTTAGATTTGGAATGAAGAAGGGTATTTTGAAGAATCTCAAATTGAGAATTTAGTGGTAGATTTAATGTCGGGATTTATTAAAAAGATGTTTTGATCTTGTAAGCATTAGTTTGTGTTTCATTCGTTTGTAATTCCGTATACTTGAACGGGTTGTCGGGTTGTTTAATACTAGTTAACTTTTGTCGTGAGCATGTGCATTTGTGTGTAATTGGAATTATATTAGGAAATATTACTTAAAATTCTGGAATTTTGCAAAAATATTAAAAATTTATATTTTTTTCTTGTCTTATTTTTTGGTGCTATGGAGATTTGTTTTTTGGTGCTATGTAGATTTGTTATTATTTGATACGTGTTAGTTCTATATTAATTTTTTGGTGGTGTGTTTAAAGATTTAATGGTGTAGTGACTTGTTTTTTATCATTGATTTTTTGGTGGTGTGTTTGAAGATTTAATGGTGGTGGCTTGTGTTTCATCATTGATTTTTTGGTTGTGTGTTTGGAGATTTAATGGTGTTGTATTGAACAGCACCAACAAATCTCATTATTTGGTGGTATATTTGTTGGTGCTCTATGGTACAACACTAGTGCTTTTTACGTATATATTAATAAATATATTTCCTTTTAATTTATCAAAAAAAGTATTTCTATCTTTTTTTTCAAAATGATTTTATATACCTTTACATGTGGGTTGTATTGTTCGTTGGTTGGATTTTATGTGGGATGAGTATTTTATTAAATTAGACTTACTATTAATTTTTCTAAGCCCCATGCTTGACGTACTTTTTTTATATTGATTAATTCAGGTTACTACATAAAAAAGTATAGATGAAAATATAAGATTTCTCTTTCTAAATAAAATTAATTTTTAATAGAAACTTGTTAAAAGAACCATTTTTTTTTCAAATTCAGTACCCATACTTATATTTTTTATCACATTTAATACATTATTATATATATAGTTAAATCTCAAAAAAAGGTATTTTATTACCACATGTAGAATTAATACTGGGTTGAAAAAAAATTATAAATAAGTATTTATAAAGTTAGTGGAAAATATCTATCAACTAGGTTTATACCCCGTGCGCATTGCGGCGGGCTACGTAGCATTGGTTCAAGATCGCATTCTTGGCTTTCTTCATCTAAAGTGGATCAAGCCAAACCAAAATAAAAAATTTGCAGCCTGTTCCGGTGAGCGTTGCAGAACGGGCAGATCACAAACATCAAACGGATTACATGACGTATTATGTGTTCGTTAACTATAATAAAGCAAAGTCGGTGGTATTATAGCTTACTCTTTTTAACATCAAAGTCTTTCTTATGTTGTTTTTTTTTTTTTTGTACAATAGTTGTTGCCTTTGTTCGCTTTTGTTGTTGATGCCAAAATGTAGTGCATTGTAAACGCTTCCTTTGAATGCCAACCCCGTCATATTCTTGTTGTAGGGCAAAATTGATCACTACATATATGGTTAAGAGAAATTGTTCAATATGTTGTATAAAAAGTAATTGTTGTAAAAGCGGGAAAGTATTTTGTAGGTATGCATCTTCTTGTCTCAGTCTCTATTGTATTCATAAGTTTACTGTAGTTGACTCAATCTGATATCATACTGGTTTATTTTCTTGATTGATAATGTGATCATCTGTATGATAAGATTTTTACAATAATTGTGTGATGTTATGAATATATTTATTATTAAGAGTGAATTGCAAGGATTGTCCTTTATCTTTATACCCATATGCAGGCGCTGTCCTTTATGTTTAAAATTGACGAGTTTTGTACTTTATGTTTTCAAATCATACACGTTTTGTCCTTTAGCCCTAACCCAGTTAGATTTTTCTGTCAAATCTGGTCATGTGCAATGCACATGAGAGTAAAATTGTCTTTTCACCCTATTCTTTAAAAATACATATAAAAGAAAAAAGAATATTATATATCATAACAAAACCCTCTTCTTCCCCAAATCTCGAACAGATCCCACCATTCTCACCCCCCAATCTTCCCCTTCAATTTCACCATTTTCAGTTTTTCACCCCATCGATGGGATGCGTCTGCAACACATCATCCAGCACCCACCACCACCAAACCTCATCAACTCTCCAGGTTTCGACTCAATGATATAGTGTACGCTACAGAGAACTTTGCTGAAACATACTGCATCGGTTTAGACACAAATGGGACTGTTTACAAAGCTGAACTTTATCAGTTTGGCAGCAATAGTTTGTTTGCATCCAAGAAATACACAGTAGCTATAAAGCTGAACTTTATCATTTTGGCATCAATAGCTTGAGATTGCGCGTGGACTCAGTCACCTTCACACCAAGACGGCCAACCCGCAAAGGATAATACACAATGACATATAGAGTGCCAACATTTTGTTAGACAAGAAGTGGGGGGCGAAAATTGCTTACTTTGGGATCTTCAAGTTACACAAAGCAAATCAAGAGGTAGACAAGAAAGTGTATGAGGATCCAGAATACGAAATTACCCATAATCTAGAAACAAAATCTGATATATACTCTTTTGGAGTTGTTCTTTTTGAAATCTTTTGTGGGAGGGTGGCATATGATCCGCTTTACATCGTAGAAAATGAGAAAAGGTTTGCACCCATTGCACGCCAATGTTTCAATGATGGAACCATAAAGAGAAGAATGGATCCGAAGCTGAAGGAAGAAACTGATGACAACATTTCCACTACAAATACAGATCCCAATCAAGATTCTCATCATACACAACCCTCTTCTTCCCCAAAGAGGTTGTTGAAGAGAAATTAGGGTTTTGAAATGGGATTGATTTGGGGAAGAAGAGGGTTTTGTTATGATATATAATTTTTTTCTTTTATATGTATTTTTAAAGAATATGGTGAAAAGACAATTTTAACCTCATGTGCATTGCACATGACCAGATTTGACAGAAAATCTAACTGGGTTAGGGCTAAAGGACAAAACGTGTATGATTTGAAAACATAAAGTACAAAGCTCGTCAATTTTAAACATAAAGGACAACGCCTGCAAATGGGTATAAAGATAAAGGACAATCCTTGCAATTCACTCTATTATTAATGTGGTTATCAACACCCAAAATAGATTAGCTTTCTCTTCAAGTTTTGTACACCTATATATACCACTATTGTATCTCATTGTAAATCATACCTATCAGTGAAATATTAGTTCTTTTCTCCCTATAATTCTGCCCATATTCTTGTGTTAATAGGCTAGTTTCACAACACGTTATCAGCACAAATTTGCTCGTTGCTCTTTGTATACCGTTTCATTTTGAACCCATCGTCTAACGTCACTTGATATGTATAACATTAATTCACATCAAGCCAATATGTCATCATACTCCCCCTGTTGTAGTTGGTTTTTGGTCGGGAACCAAATACGTCTCTTCTAAGATTTTCGTTCTGCGGTATATATAATATTGATCCACCACTAGCACAATGTTGGGACCTCTAAAAGGGTTGAGAATATATGTTGTGTAAAAAAACAATTGACTATAATTAAATATTTAAAGCCATTGGCGAGAGATTTGCTTATGGCTCATTGATTTTCACTTTAGTGAATGAATGTTCCCAACATTAGGGAGAGATAACAAGCAGTTGGAAAGTGAAAAGTGGAATGAATTAACATGTCATCTTGATCCTCATACTATAAACGGTGAACTAGAAGTTCAAAGAATAATTCATTTACCAATATTAAAGAACAAATTACCAGACAATCACTTACCTAAATATAGTGACTAAGTAAGTCACATAATCAACTGCTTATGCTCCGGTTATACTCGTGTCCCAAGAGGACAACCACATATTTTGTAATGAGTCTATTGCACGCCTAAAGCGTGGTAGACTAGTTGATTCCAATAATAAAATTCCTCAAAAATTGGAGCAAGTAATTAAGATGGTCAAGTCGAGGTTACAATAATAAGATCTCCTAAAAAGATAGTAGACATGATGGTTCAAAAAGACCCTCATGTACCTGAAAATAAAGAGATCTCGATAAGTTGTATCATGTCTAAGATATGTATGGAATCCAAATAAAAATCGACATCGTTATACTTTTGTAGATAATGTAGCGCTTGAAATGATTAAATGATGAGGATCAAGATTTGAGATCTGCCTATGAACGTAAACATAGAGATGATTGGCCAAAATGGAAAGACGCAAATAAGGCAAAGTTGAATTCTCTAATGACATGGAAAGTATTTGGACCAACAGTCCATACAACTAAAGTTGTAAAATATATTGGATATAAGCGGGTCTTTTATGCGAATTATGTGAAAATAAAATTGAGTGATATAAGGAAAAATTGGTGGCACAAGAATTTTCACAAAGACCTATGATTGATTATGAGGAGACGTATTCTCCGGTGGTGGATGCATTGACTTTCCAATATTTTATTAGTCTGGTAATAGAAAGGGAGAATTGATATTCGTCTTATGAATGTTATGTATCACTTGATACTCCCGAATGATTAAATTATGTAGGTCATGTAAAGTAAGTTTTCGAGAACATTGTGATCATTTATACATATTCAGATTTGAATAGGTTATAATTATTTTACATGTTGGATATAATTAGAACTCCTAATGAGTTTCTAAAGAAATTGAGTGCTTAAAAGATTATTTGAAACATCTTAACGATGTAATACTTGTGCACCAAGAAACATATAGAAAACTTATACTGGTGATTGTGATATCTCAGTAAATAGTGTACAAGCATGGTACAATATGGATTTTGTAGATAAAAGTAAGTGTTCATGACATTTTTGCATATGATATAGATATCTATGTGTTAAATGGGCAAATTTATGTAGCAAAACTTCTAAAGAGTGAAAGCGCATGCATATTTGGATAAGATGGAAAGAATTATCTCATGGATTGATAATGCTAGAAGCATTAATGATATCAAAACCTCAAGAACGTATTATATGAAGCTGACAAAATACGTATGGACTAAATAGTCGAGACGGGTGTTGTACAACTCGAGATATTCGGATAAGAAGGGATGTAAGTTTGATTAAATTAGCCATGTTCCATCAACATTCTACTTTTAAAAGTTCACTATAATCGCAATTTACAATAATGATGTCTAGGCATCATCGACAGAAATTGTCTAGCTTTTAGAGGGAGAATTTACAATTCGAGTATATATGAATATAGTTGAACCTTAAAGTATGTTAAAGGTTGTTAAGTCATTTGTTATAAGAAAGGGACAATTGCATATTTCCTCTTAAAAAACTGCTTAATTGCGTATTTACCCAACTTAAAATTAAAATTGCATATATCCCCTTTCTTAACTATTAAAATTGCATATATCCCCTTCCTTAACCAATAAAATTGCAAATTTACCCATTTTGATTTATTTCATTAAAAAAAGTTATATAATGACTTTTTTACCCTTATTTTTACTAAAACTGAAAAAAATACATATATATTCATAAATGAACATAAAGAAATTCTTCACATGAACACTAATTTGAAAATTCAGCATTGTACTCTATGATAGTGATGCCAATTCATCATCCATATTCAACATGAAATGTTTCAGTAAACAAAGTCAAAATGTAAAATTAATGGTAAACTTTGTTGTTGATTTTAATGTCATAAAGATCATTTAAATAGAACTGGATTTATTAAATATTAAATATAAAAAATAGAATAAATATTGTTATAACTTAGTAGAACCATCAACTGATGTGTTGTGATGGTTCCTCCCCTACGTAAAGACGTCATTAATTCAATACAAGTTTTCCTAACCTTATATGTATATCCGTTACTGTGTTAATCTTTAGATTATCTGATTGAATTGATGAATACAATCAAAATATTTTAATTTGAAAGTGTCCAACATGACTCAAAGAAATATCTAAGACCTACAAAATATAAAACCTACAAATGTAAGTCCATATAATGATCATTATCAAAAGGAAATGAACCGCTAACCTACAAATGTAAGTCCATTTTGTAGATTTTTACTAGTTTAGCGGTTTATTTCAGTATTTAAGTTTTTAGTAAAAATAGTAAAAATGAATAAATATGTATTTTTTTTAAAGAATTGTGAAAAATCCACAAAGACTAGTAAAAAAAATAAATTTGTATTTTTTAAGTTTTAGTAAAAAAAAAGGTAAAAAAGTCATTATATAACTTGTTTTTAATAAAATAAATCAAAATGGGTAAATTTGCAATTATATTAGTTAAGGAAGGGGATATATGCAATTTTAATAGCTAAGGAAGGGGATATATGCAATTTTAATTTTAAGTTGGGTAAATACGCAATTAAGCAGCTTTTTAAGGGGAAATATGCAATTGTTTATATAAGAAATGTCTATTATCATCCCCTACCAAAGTAGAAAATTCTCATTCTAGAAGTACCATCGTTAAATGCATAAGTACATTAATATGTTTTGCTAGCTATGTATGTTATAATATCTTTCACTTGAGCTTATTGTCATGATATAACCTTTGTCAAGCGAAGAGACATTGGAATAAGTTCAAAGAAAGATTTCAGGTATAAACGATATTTGATTATATTTTACTAACCCATCAAAACAAGTTTGGTTAGTCTTGTAGATGCAGGAATGTAACAAAACACAGTCGTGAACATATGATATTTTTTTGGAAGAAGACACCTAAAGTCTCGTTAGAAGATTATACAACATTGCTCAACATAAAAGATTGCACATTAAGGGATCGAGCGACAAATCTTTGGCTACAAAAGCTTTGTACAACTTTCAAGGAAGATGGACACACATCAGGATACATGCTAAAATGAGGGGGAGACCTATTTAAGTTGCACTCTTTTTCCCTCACTAAGTTTTGTCCTATTTGGGTTTTCTTCATAAGGTTTTTAATGAGGCAACACACATGATCCAGAAGTATCATGAGAAGAAAATACGCGCTGCACTCTTTTTCCCTTAGCTGAGGTTTTGTCCCATTGGGTTTTCCTAGCAAGGTTTGTAACGAGGCAGCATCTCAAAGCGTATTAAGTTGATAACCAAGTCGGAGTGTTATAAATATATTATTATATTATTATGGTTATCAACTCCTAAATTACTGTCACACCCCGACTTTCCACGTGTCACCGGTGGGCCCGGTGGGGAGTATCGTGACGTAGTTGATGTCATCACAGTCAAACAACACAATATATAAATGCACAGCGGAAGCAAAAGATAAACATATATTACAATCCGATTCAAAAGTAATATCAAATATCACAACGGAACGTAAGGTGGATCCACAGGCGGATCTTAAACAAAAGATAACTTTGTTCAACAGACTTTAGGCATCTAAGCTTGCGAGACTCATTAATGATGCTAGGAGTAGCCAGCCGATTCCGATTAGTACCTGCACTTAGCCTTTTTGGAAAATACGTTAGTTTACACTGGTAAATACTATCAACCGACTCATTTTGAAAATGATTTAAAATTTGTTTGGATGCACATGGCACAAATGTTTTATAATTTGATTAAAATGCACAGAGGCAAAATTAAGCTTTTATAACTTGGGATAATTATTTGAGTATAATACTTGTAAACGAATTACATGTTTCTTATGCGTTCAGTAGCCCGATCCGTAGACCGGGTTAAAGATCAATAGACACACCACAATATTGAGTTATGCACTGAAAGGTGTACGCCTACACCCCGTGCTCAGGTCGTGGCCATCTCGTAAGATGATGCCAGGGATATCCGGGACATGGTCATTAACCCCCCAAAGGCTTTAAGCAAACAAAACATTTCAAAACAGAGCATATCAATGATTTAACCTCTATTCGATTAAAGATTCAATGCTGGACCAAGCGGTATTCTATATACCGTACCCCAAGCCCGTATAGGGAAAATAAGTTAAAAGTATTTACCTGAGCTAAATATAAATTCAATCCCAGCCGTATCAAATCAGCAAGTACAGATAGCTTTTACTAGGCTCCTAAATCTGGAACGAAGGTTTATAATAACCTATTAGTATCCTAACGGGTCTTTAGTTAAGCTTAAGCTTAGACCGGCTAGTTTCAAAGATACGGTTCGTACGCACGATTAAGCGATGACCGGATAGAAATGTGATTTAGACCCTACAAGTTCAGAGACTTGTTTAATATGGGTATTTCATGCACACTCTGGAATTTGAGATAAAACCGATAAGGTTTGACCCGTTTCGGCTAATTTATGTAAACTAGTTACATAAACCGAACCGAACGCGCAAAAGGCGTGACGGGTAATCATAAGAGTCCTAACCAGGTTTCCTAAGTTAATATGCCTCAAATATGTTGTGACATCAGTAAGATGTCTTTTATTATGCGCGAAACGAATTTAACACACAAACTATGCCCCGTAGGGGTAGTTTGGTCATTTTCAAGTTTATAAAAGAGTTTAGGTATTAACCTGAGTTACAGGTCTGATGTAATCAGCAAAAATACTCCATTTAATAAATTATAACAGTAGGGTAAAGTATATATGTGAAATTTATCAATTATAACCAAACTATGCACCGTATGGG
The DNA here is from genome assembly GCA_030545235.1 of Helianthus tuberosus. Classification (NCBI taxonomy): domain Eukaryota; kingdom Viridiplantae; phylum Streptophyta; class Magnoliopsida; order Asterales; family Asteraceae; genus Helianthus; species Helianthus tuberosus. The sequence continues at coordinate 32,940,723 of CM060436.1, forward strand.
CATTTTGGTAATTTCACATAAGCCGAAAAGCTCAAAACTGAAGTCTGAGTTTAACAACCTTTGCTTACTGTTAAAATATTATAATTTGCCTCAAATATCAGTAGGTATCACCCTTGGTATGTTTAAAATACTCTTAGTACATACTATGCGTTAAAAACGCTTAATTATGCGATTAAAAGCCGTTTACGGGTTCGATACATAAAGCTGATATTTTTTACCATTCCAGAAGGCTTAAAATAAATTATTTATCATTTAAGATCAATAGCAAAAGGTTTGGAGTCGTTTAGATATGTAAAACCCATTTTATGGCCCGTAAGGGCAAAACCGACAAGTACCGGGTTAAGCCTACGACTATGAGTTATGCTCAGCCTAGAATTAATAAAAACAATCTTTAAAAATCCCAAAATAATATATTACATCAGTGGGTAAAATATTTGATATTAAAAAGTATGTTTAAGTAGGCTATATGCTAAATACGCCATTTAATTAACATAAAGCTTTAATTTTTACGCTAACGAGCATAACTCTTAATCTACACCTCAAACTGATGTCAAACTTTGGGTACAAGTTTATATATCAGTGACTAAGGTTTTTATTCTTTTACATTTCCAAAAATCACGTTTTAAGGTGAAAAGGGCATAATGGTCAACATATGGGCAATTAAGGGAATCATGCGTATTAATCGGTTAACTAATGAACCATGGTGTATAATCACAGAGGGTTATACTAGCATGCAACCTGGTCCAACCAGAGCTCTAAGTTATTTCTAAATCATACCAAAACGGGTCAGAACTGAAGTCAAAGCAAAAGTCAAAGCTTTACGACTTTCGGTTCCGAACCGGGTCTAAACAGGAAATTGTCGGGTTGAACATGTTTAGACATGTTCTTACACTAATTACCAAGTTATATTAATGATCAAACAGGTTGTATGTGTTCTACATTGCTAATTATGCATAAATTAGAAATTAATTATCCTGTTGACTTTTTAAATAACAAGCTTGACCCGACATTTGACCTAGTTAGAGTGGGAATCAGAGGGTGCCCTTTTAAGGGTTTAATGCCCACATAATATAACAAAATTTGCATCGTTAAAATTTTACCGAGCCTCGTGTTGACTGCGTTGACCAGCAGTTGACCAGTTTGACCGATGTTGACCAGGTTTGACCGATGTTGACCAAGTTTTACCAAACCCAAAACTGAACCGAGGCACTAACATGACCCAAAACTTCCCCTTGACCAGTTTTGACCACGTTTGACCTGTTGACCATGTTGAACCGAGCCCGCGAGCGTCCCGAACTTAAATTTTTCACCCGAGTCGAAAGTGGTTCGATGGACTCTACGGGTCACTAGGAACCCAAAAATATATTTTTCATCGAAAACTGACGGCTGGAACTCGCCAGAACCTTGTCAGAAGTCGAGCCCGAGAGCGTCCCGAACTTAAATTTTTCACCCGAGTCGAAAGTGGTTCGATGGACTCTACGGGTCACTAGGAACCCAAAAATATATTTTTCATCGAAAACTGACGGCTGGAACTCGCCAGAACCATGTCAGAAGTCGAGCCCGAGAGCGTCCCGAACTTAAATTTTTCACCCGAGTCGAAAGTGGTTCGATGGACTCTATAGGTCACTAGGAGTCCAAAAATATATTTTTCGTCGAAAACTGACGGCTGGAACTCGCCAGAACCATGTCAGAAGTCGAGATTTCGCCGGAGAATGAAATTTCTTGAAACTGTGCAGAAATGCTCCTAAAGTCCCGATCGAAGCATCTGCAAAGTCAAAAGTTTAAAACGGACTCGCCGGAATTTGACCGGAATGTTGCCGGAGTTGCCATAGAGCTCAAACCGCTAAGAATTAGCTAAAACTAACCACACCACGCGATCCGGAACGTCGGATATAGTCGAAAAAGTGTACCCTTGGCCGGAAAACGGCCGCCGGAAAAGTCGCCGGTCGCCGGAAAAGTTTCTAGAGAGAGAGAGAGTTTTAGAGAGAGAAAGAGATGGTGAAAATGATTTTTATTTTTATTTTATTTTATTTTCATTTATATAGTGGAGGTTTTGTGGGCTTGGGCCCAAGGCCCACAAGCCCGTCTTCGCACCCGAACATCATGTAAGCATCGTAGAGCATAATATTAATACTTAAATACGCAAATTAGGATCGGTAGTCGATGTTTGCGTGTTCGTTCGTCGGTTGCGTAAAAATCGCGAGAAATTAAATCGTTGACGTTTTTTTAACCCCTCGTATAAGAATATTGCCATAACTTTCTCATACCTTAACGAAACCTTGTGAAATTTTTATCACACATTCTTGTGAGTATAATTGAGCATTACAAAGCTTCGGGTTTGCTAAAAGGTCACTCAGAGGTATACCTTTAAACATGTTGACACATTTAACCCCTATAGTTTGTAATTCCTCACTTTCTTTCACAATTGGCTTTGTATGATCCATGATTTATTCGGTTGAGGTTATGAACATCATGTAGGGTTACTGTAAAATATATTTATCCCTTGTTGACATTTTGAACCCTTATATTCCCATACTTTCCATGTTTGTCAACTTTAGTCCCTGTAAATATAATTTCACACGTTCAAGCTTATGACACGTGTCAATACATTATAGGACATGAATTTTCGAGGTGTTACATCCTCACCCCCTTAAAAGAAATCTCGACCTCGAGATTTGCTAAAATGATGGAAGTACTTTTTGTCGCATAATGGACTTAACTTCCATAACATATCTGGAGTCTTTCCAAGCTCCTAAAGTGACTCCTATATTAGGTACATATATCCTTTTTGAAGCTTCTTAACCTATCGATCCTTAATCGATACAGGATGCTCATCACATCATAAATTTGCATTACATTATGTGATAGTGCTTCTTGACTTATTGGCGAAACACACCTTTCAGTCACTAGTGTGTAATGTATTGCGAGCTCCGCCAAGCTCCTTAAATAGGTTTTAGCTTATAAGCTACCTGATCTTGATACATTCGATTTCCTTCGAATGATTCTATATATTCAGAGCTTAACTAGCCTGTTAATTTAACAGATTTGGCACACCCTTCCTGGGTGATATCTATTGTTGAACCTTATTCCTTAATCAAGAATTTAGGAGGTTTGCTATTTTCATTAATCCTTGATTTTTTGCTGAATACTTGCATCTTACAGATGATTATGAATTTGCGTGATCTTATTTGTTGTTTCCAATGCAACTTTCAGATCCTGATAATTGGACTTACCAATCTATTGTCCTAACAATAGATGTTTAACATTCCATTTATACAAGGTCTCCAAGGGAGTAGCCTTGATACTTATATATCAACTATTATAGGAAAGCTTATCTTAAAGTGAGATGGTTATTCCAACCACTGCTTAACAAATTTTAAGGAATAGCTAATCCTTACAGCTAGTCGAATAAATCGACGATCCTGTGCAGCTGATGGCAAATTCTTAATTGTTGCCTAATTAGGGTTGCGGTAAAAATGCATAAGCAAAAAGAACCGTCTTTCATAATTAACTATACCGAAATCTCAGGATATTGAGTTAGGGTATATTAACCTTCTATTTTAAAAGTTAGTTAATCAGGGTTTCGATTCTTCCAATGATGGTGCTAGCCGTCTTGGAGATGGAGATTTCATAATAATACAGCCTTAAATGGGATATAAACCTTAACTCTACCTGCCCCTCAGGGGTAAACAGGGTAATCTTAGGAGAAGATAATTAAGGTACAAGGAGGTTATAGAGATTTTACAAATCTCAGGCTCTAATTTATCCATCATTGCTTGTGTCAATTAAGTGACACACTTATGTTACTAATCCACGAATTCCTTAATCGGGAACATTTACTTGGATAATTCCATTCTGGATATCTTCTTTGAATACTACTAGTCGACTTTGGTACAATATGACCATTGGGATATCTCAGGGGTTCCATGCATTAAACCTCCATACTGATCAGGCATGGAAGCAATCTATGGGACACACTAGGATACGCCAATCCTCATATGGCACTTTTATCAAACATAGTTTGGCATTCGCAGTCGATAGAAAACAATGAGAAAATAATAAAATAAAGTAATATATATTGTCGTACTCTATTCGAAGAAAGAGTACTCTCAGATTTTTCAGAAGGATCCCTTGCCGATACTTAGAAGAATCGGTTACTATGGGTTCCTTGGTAAGTTATACCTTGTGGATAATATAAAAGTTTGCTAAGCTTATGGTTTATGAAGATTTATTATTGCCTGTATTAAATCAGGACACTTAGCAGAAATTATCATTGGTAAATGATAAGGAATGTACTTGATGACATCGTGAACTGCCTCTTGGCATTCATCAGGTGAGTTCAGGCGTTTCCTTTCTTAGCCTTTCCAGGCTTAGCTGCACCTTCTTTGGCAGCTTTATGGTATCTAGTTCTGATGCGGCCTTACTCACCACAGTCGTGATAGACTGCATTCTTTATGTCCCTACATTCATGGGAAAATGATGACCCGTTCCTTTGCAGATGTCACACTGCTTTGGTCCTTCCAACTGCTGCGTCAACCACAGCTTGGAGATTAACTCCATTAATATTGAGGTTTACGTTTGTAGCTTTATTAACTTTCGTCGCCTTAATAGTATTGCGACTGTCGTCTACCTCATCCGAGTTTTCCATACTTGAAACTTGGTACCAATCACCAAAATTTAACAATTATTAGTCATCATCCTGATGACCCGACTTAGATTAGCCACGGCATTCATAAACCGTATAGGCTATTCTGTTCCGAACATTCCTAGTGAATGTTATTTGAATGTATATCCATTATATTTAGCCTAGGTCACAAAAGGACCATCAATGGCATTCAAGGTTTGGAGTGAGTCCAATACCTGCTTGACAGGGGACCATAATGTCACAATTGTCTTTGTCACAAGGAGGATTATAAATAGTTCAAGGGCTAGCCTTACATGACTTTGGTTATATATATACATATATGGCGTAGAAGCCTGTCGCGAGGGATGTAGAAAGATATGGCACAAAGTCTAGTCATGAAGGACATAAGTAATCATATGGCGCGAAGGCCTTGTCGTAATGACATTCAGATACGGCACAAATGGCCTTGTCTCTAGGACGTTATAGGATATGGCACTAAGGCCTGTCACCAGGGATGTTAACATTTAGTATGTTAACTTGACACGAACGACGAATTATAGCACGGAGGCTTGTTATGGGTGACTTGAAATATAACTTGTGGATTTGTCACAATGACATCAATTCATAGGCTGCAATCTTATTAGATCAGGAGTTTTAAGGCTTGAACATAGTTCTTCACCTTTGGACAGGGAGTCATAGACTACAACTGTCATCGTCTTTAAAGGCGATTCACTTAACAGAAAGGTAAACCAATTAACATCACTAATGGATGTCTATATATAATTATAGTATCTAATGATATTAGTCATGATCACCTCGATCATATTGACTATTAGGTTTGGGTATAATCCCACCATTTTGAATAGGGGATCATAAAGATCACCACTGTTTTGTCTTATTGGCAATAGAGTATAGTATAGCCCGTAGGCATTTCATCACTAGGGATGTCAATATTATGAATTTATGATCATCATACTGATGATACTAGTCAGGATCGCAATGATCACATGGACTATGGGATTTGAGCGTAGCTCACCCCCTTGGGCAAAGAATCACAAAAGATTACAATTGCCTTGTCTTTATTTAACAATATAATATAGCCCTTAGGCAAAACATCATTGGGGATGTTTAAATTTTAATCATCGTACTGATTATTTTAGTCATGATCGCATTGATCATATAGACTATTAGGCTTGAGCACAGCTCGCTACCTTAAATAGGGGATCGTAGAGATCACAATGTTTGTGTCACAATGAACAATATAATATGGCCCGTAGACGAAACATCACTAATGGATGTTTATAATAGGTTCATCGTATTAGATGATATAAGTCATTATTTTATTAATCATATTGACTATTTGGCTTGAGCATAGCTCACCACCTTAGACAAGGAATCATAAAGATAACAATGTCAATGTCCTAAATGGACAATATATTATAGCCCGTAGGCAAAACATCACTAAAGGGTGTTAAATAATATGATCATCGTATTAGATGATATTAGTCATGATCGCATTGATCATATAGACTATTATGTTTGGACATAGTCCAACATTTTAGACAGGAGGTCAAAGACCACCACTGTCGTTGTCTTATCGGACAACAAGTTTAGCCCGTAGGCACTTCATCACTCACGGATGTTTATAATATGATCATCTTATAAGATGATATAAGCCATGATTCCTAAATCACTAGGCTAGATAAGGGAATTGGAAGAATCCAATATAAGGATGACTGTTGTGATTTTCTCGAATCACATCTGTCAAGAGTGCTAACACGTTCCTAAGTGTTAACAAGGATCTGAATCCTTTGAGTAGGTTTCACCATCTTGGCCGCGTAGGCTAGGTTTCACCTTTAAGATTCTTTCTAAAATGCATACTAACAGGGAAGGAAGGGTATTTATTTTGTTCAGGATTTTTTTATTATAAATCCTAATTCATAAGTTAATAATAGCACAAATGGCCTAGTCGCGTAGACAAGTTAAATTTATAAGCCATGATTTCAGAGAATCGCGACATTAAGGTCTGAATCAAAGTTCATTACCTTTTCCTGACAGGGAGCTGTAGGCTACCACTGTCTTTAGTCTCAGAGGACATTATCTATAGCCCGCAGGTACCTCCCTTCTGAGGGATGTTTATTACGGAATTGCCCCTTAGGGAAATTCATTAACCATGGTAAACAGAGACCATATTTGGTTAATTTATTAATCATTTATATTTAGGATTTCTATTATAATTTATCCTAATTATAAAACATTAACAGTTTTATTAGTGGCACCCAAGGCCTGGTCACATGGACAATTATAAATTATATGCTAGGATTTCAGAGAATCAAAGCATTTGAGGTTTGAACCTAGTTCATTACCTTTATCTGACAGGGAGTCATTGCTACCACTGTCTTTTGGCTCATATGGAAATGAGCAAGGCCCGTAGGCACTATATTACCACGTATGGTTAAAATATGATCATCTTAATTGATGATGTAAACCCAGGATTCAGAGATCATTAAACTGGGTTAGGAATCTTTATAAGGATCCTTATATAATAATAACGTGTGTGATTTTAAATGAATCACATCTGCCAGGAGTGTTAACATGTTTTAAGATGTTAACAGGGATTTAAATCTTTTAAACAGGTCTTACCATCTTGGCCAGGTCTTTATAATGACACTCGGCTAGGTTTCACACTTAAGATTCTTAATTTAATTAACGCAGAACAATTTTAAATTGAGGTGTTAATATGGATCTGAACCTAATTATGGAACTACCATCTTGGCCGGGTCTTAATATGACACGAGGCTAGGTCTTGCCCTTTTTAGATTTTGCCATTTTATTATAATGGTAGATCTTGCAAAAGGAAATGTGATTTTCCATTTATTTAATATTCTTGTTTAGAATGAAAGTTTAAACTTAATCATTCCACTATATAAAAATAAAAGTATAAAGTTGCCCTAAGCGGGACTTGAAAGGAATAATGTTGTCCTTGTAGGGACTGAAAGGTAATTATGTCCTTATAAGGACTAATAAGGAAACGATCTTCAGTAAAAGGAGTTTCTTCTTCGTTTTATTTCTGAACGCTTTCTCCTTGGATGCTCGTTTCATTCTAGCCGCGGTACGAAGCTCAGCATCTCAGGGCTCCGGGTGTGGAGAACTCCTATTACGGCTTCTTCGCTTGGCGACGTATCAAATAAAAATTTATAGATTAGGATTGAGAACATTCTTAGGATTGAGAACATTCCTAAGTTAAGTCTAGACTCAGAAGGTAAAGGAATGTGCTAATGTGTCATTGAGATTAAACACAAAAAGTAGTGTTTAATTCACTCAATGTTGGCTCTGAAACCAACCTGTCACACCCCGACTTTCCACGTGTCACCGGTGGGCCCGGTGGGGAGTATCGTGACGTAGTTGATGTCATCACAGTCAAACAACACAATATATAAATGCACAGCGGAAGCAAAAGATAAACATATATTACAATCCGATTCAAAAGTAATATCAAATATCACAACGGAACGTAAGATGGATCCACAGGCGGATCTTAAACAAAAGATAACTTTGTTCAACAGACTTTAGGCATCTAAGCTTGCGAGACTCATTAATGATGCTAGGAGTAGCCAGCCGATTCCGATTAGTACCTGCACTTAGCCTTTTTGGAAAATACGTCAGTTTACACTGGTAAATACTATCAACCGACTCATTTTGAAAATGATTTAAAATTTGTTTGGATGCACATGGCACAAATGTTTTATAATTTGATTAAAATGCACAGAGGCAAAATTAACCTTTTATAACTTGGGATAATTATTTGAGTATAATACTTGTAAACGAATTACATGTTTCTTATGCGTTCAGTAGCCCGATCCGTAGACCGGGTTAAAGATCAATAGACACACCACAATATTGAGTTATGCACTGAAAGGTGTACGCCTACACCCCGTGCTCAGGTCGTGGCCATCTCGTAAGATGATGCCAGGGATATCCGGGACATGGTCATTAACCCCCCAAAGGCTTTAAGCAAACAAAACATTTCAAAACAGAGCATATCAATGATTTAACCTCTATTCGATTAAAGATTCAATGTTGGACCAAGCGGTATTCTATATACCGTACCCCAAGCCCGTATAGGGAAAATAAGTTAAAAGTATTTACCTGAGCTAAATATAAATTCAATCCCAGCCGTATCAAATCAGCAAGTACAGATAGCTTTTACTGGGCTCCTAAATCTGGAACGAAGGTTTATAATAACCTATTAGAATCCTAACGGGTCTTTAGTTAAGCTTAAGCTTAGACCGGCTAGTTTCAAAGATACGGTTCGTACGCACGATTAAGCGATGACCGGATAGAAATGTGATTTAGACCCTACAAGTTCAGAGACTTGTTTAATATGGGTATTTCATGCACACTCTGGAATTTGAGATAAAACCGATAAGGTTTGACCCGTTTCGGCTAATTTATGTAAACTAGTTACATAAACCGAACCGAACGCGCAAAAGGCGTGACGGGTAATCATAAGAGTCCTAACCAGGTTTCCTAAGTTAATATGCCTCAAATATGTTGTGACATCAGTAAGATGTCTTTTATTATGCGCGAAACGAATTTAACACACAAACTATGCCCCGTAGGGGTAGTTTGGTCATTTTCAAGTTTATAAAAGAGTTTAGGTATTAACCTGAGTTACATGTCTGATGTAATCAGCAAAAATACTCCATTTAATAAATTATAACAGTAGGGTAAAGTATATATGTGAAATTTATCAATTATAACCAAACTATGCACCGTAGGGGCATTTTGGTAATTTCATATAAGCCGAAAAGCTCAAAACTGAAGTCTGAGTTTAACAACCTTTGCTTACTGTTAAAATATTATAATTTGCCTCAAATATCAGTAGGTATCACCCTTGGTATGTTTAAAATACTCTTAGTACATACTATGCGTTAAAAACGCTTAATTATGCGATTAAAAGCCGTTTACGGGTTCGATACATAAAGCTGATATTTTTTACCATTCCAGAAGGCTTAAAATAAATTATTTATCATTTAAGATCAGTAGCAAAAGGTTTGGAGTCGTTTAGATATGTAAAACTCATTTTATGGCCCGTAAGGGCAAAACCGACAAGTATCGGGTTAAGCCTATGACTATGAGTTATGCTCAGCCTAGAATTAATAAAAACAATCTTTAAAAATCCCAAAATAATATATTACATCAGTGGGTAAAAGATTTGATATTAAAAAGTATGTTTAAGTAGGCTATATGCTAAATACGCCATTTAATTAACATAAAGCTTTAATTTTTACGCTAACGAGCATAACTCTTAATCTACACCTCAAACTGATGTCAAACTTTGGGTACAAGTTTATATATCAGTGACTAAGGTTTTTATTCTTTTACATTTCCAAAAATCACGTTTTAAGGTGAAAAGGGCATAATGGTCAACATATGGGCAATTAACGGAATCATGCGTATTAATCGGTTAACTAATGAACCATGGTGTATAATCACAGAGGGTTATACTAGCATGCAACCTGGTCCAACCAGAGCTCTAAGGTATTTCTAAATCATACCAAAACGGGTCAGAACTGAAGTCAAAGCAAAAGTCAAAGCTTTGCGACTTTCGGTTCCGAACCGGGTCTAAACAGGAAATTGTCGGGTTGAACATGTTTAGACATGTTCTTACACTAATTACCAAGTTATATTAATGATCAAACAGGTTGTATGTGTTCTACATTGCTAATTATGCATAAATTAGAAATTAATTATCCTGTTGACTTTTTAAATAACAAGCTTGACCCGACATTTGACCTAGTTAGAGTGGGAATCAGATGGTGCCCTTTTAAGGGTTTAATGCCCACATAATATAACAAAATTTGCATCGTTAAAATTTTACCGAGCCTCGTGTTGACTGCGTTGACCAGCAGTTGACCAGGTTTGACCGATGTTGACCAGGTTTGACCGATGTTGACCAAGTTTGACCGAACCCAAAACTGAACCGAGGCACTAACATGACCCAAAACTTCCCCTTGACCAGTTTTGACCACGTTTGACCTGTTGACCATGTTGAACCGAGCCCGCGAGCGTCCCGAACTTAAATTTTTCACCCGAGTCGAAAGTGGTTCGATGGACTTTACGGGTCACTAGGAACCCAAAAATATATTTTTCATCGAAAACTGACGGCTGGAACTCGCCAGAACCATGTCAGAAGTCGAGCCCGAGAGCGTCCCGTACTTAATTTTTTCACCCGAGTCGAAAGTGGTTCGATGGACTCTACGGGTCACTAGGAACCCAAAAATATATTTTTCATCGAAAACTGACGGCTGGAACTCGCCAGAACCATGTCAGAAGTCGAGCCCGAGAGCGTCCCGAACTTAAATTTTTCACCCGAGTCGAAAGTGGTTCGATGGACTTTACGGGTCACTAGGAACCCAAAAATATATTTTTCATCGAAAACTGACGGCTGGAACTCGCCAGAACCATGTCAGAAGTCGAGCCCGAGAGCGTCCCGTACTTAATTTTTTCACCCGAGTCGAAAGTGGTTCGATGGACTCTACGGGTCACTAGGAACCCAAAAATATATTTTTCATCGAAAACTGACGGCTGGAACTCGCCAGAACCATGTCAGAAGTCGAGCCCGAGAGCGTCCCGAACTTAAATTTTTCACCCGAGTCGAAAGTGGTTCGATGGACTCTATTGGTCACTAGGAGTCCAAAAATATATTTTTCGTCGAAAACTGACGGCTGGAACTCGCCAGAACCATGTCAGAAGTCGAGATTTCGCCGGAGAATGAAATTTCTTGAAACTGTGCAGAAATGCTCCTAAAGTCCCGATCGAAGCATTTGCAAAGTCAAAAGTTTAAAACGGACTCGCCGGAATTTGACCGGAATGTTGCCGGAGTTTCCATAGAGCTCAAACCGCTAAGAATTAGCTAAAACTAACCACACCACGCGATCCGGAACGTCGGATATAGTCGAAAAAGTGTACCCTTGGCCGGAAAACGGCCGCCGGAAATGTCGCCAGTCGCCGGAAAAGTTGCCGGAAAAGTTTCTAGAGAGAGAGAGAGTTTTAGAGAGAGAAAGAGATGGTGAAAATGATTTTTATTTTTATTTTATTTTATTTTCATTTATATAGTGGAGGTTTTGTGGGCTTGGGCCAAAGGCCCACAAGCCCGTCTTCGCACCCGAACATCATGTAAGTATCGTAGAGTATAATATTAATACTTAAAAACGCAAATTAGGATCGGTAGTCGATGTTTGCGTGTTCGTTCGTCTGTTGCGTAAAAATCGCGAGAAATTAAATCGTTGACGTTTTTTTTTTAACCCCTCGTATAAGAATATTGCCATAACTTTCTCATACCTTAACGAAACCTTGTGAAATTTTTATCACACATTCTTGTGAGTATAATTGAGCATTACAAAGCTTCGGGTTTGCTAAAAGGTCACTCAGAGGTATACCTTTAAACATGTTGACACATTTAACCCCTATAGTTTGTAATTCCTCACTTTCTTTCACAATTGGCTTTGTATGATCCATGATTTATTCGGTTGAGGTTATGAACATCATGTAGGGTTACTGTAAAGTATATTTATCCCTTGTTGACATTTTGAACCCTTATATTCCCATACTTTCCATGTTTGTCAACTTTAGTCCCTGTAAATATAATTTCACACGTTCAAGCTTATGACACGTGTCAATACATTATAGGACGTGAATTTTCGAGGTGTTACAATTAGGCTGACTTCTTCACCAAGTTTTCTTCTCCTGTATATACTACATTGTATTTCTTGTATTAGACATATCTATCAATGAAATATCAGTCTTTTTCTCCCTACATCTCTTTCTCTTATTGTTTGCTATTAGGCTAGTAGGTCGTTGTTTCACAACACGTTATCAGCACGAGTCGCTTTTGGATTTGGATTGCATCATTAAAGTCAAATTGAGGTGTGTATTTGTTTTCGCTTCATCAAAGTATCTAACCATCTTGCAACTTGCAAGTAAGCTTTAGTTTGATCCATAATATTCATATCAATCATAAATATTTATGTCATTATTTTATTGTCAAAATTATTGACCGACATGCTTATACAATTTCATAACCATAAACTAATATTAATTAGTGAGATAGTGAGATGGCAATATATACAATCTACTTATCTATAAAAGGAGAAGTAAGGATGATGTAATTTTGTCTACATGTCAACTATCCAGCTATGCCACATAGGTTTTGCTGATGTAATAAATCACAATTAAATTCTTTTTTTTAATATTTTATATACAAGTCTTATATGCATGATGGTTGGTTGAAGCGGGAATGAAATGGTTTTGAATTTTGAATCACCACTTGTAACACCTCGAAAATTCGTGTTAATTGAAATAACGACACGTGTCATTTAAAGACAAAACGCGTTGAAAACCTGGATTTGACAAGAATGATTGACAGGATTTAAAAGTGTCGTTATGTTAACTTTTGCACCTCTGAACGACCTCGTTATAAATCCCAAGACTCAATTTATGTTTAAAACATCTTGTACAGGTTCAAGTTCAGGGAATTATTACATGGAATGATTTAAAATTTGAGTGGTGGACCTCTACGATGAAAAAGGAATGGAAACCCGTAATGTTCGGTACTTGTTTTTGGTTTCAAAGTGAAACAAAGTGAAATGGTAGGGTATACAACTGATAATTGAAGTCCCACATGGTAAATAATAAGCCCACAATTCGTTTATACCCGGTTGCCCTTTCGAAACACCAACAAACAACAAATTTTCGCATCAGACAGAAGGCTTACGGACCGTAGGCCACTCTTTACGGTCCGTAAGCATGTGCCCAGCGACAGATGACTTGTTGTTGGCTGTTGTGCGCACTTGTGACCTTCTAAGCCGGTTTTTCTTGCACATACATGGCCCCTAGACATCCCTAAACACTACTTACATGTGTTGATCAATTGTGGATGGCCCTAGGCTTGGTTGTCACTTGCTTATGGTGCTTGATTCTTGTATAAAAGGACCCTTTCATTCACAACATTTTCCACACATCACATTCAAGTATTTTGAGCATTGGAGGAGCTTACAATCTGATTGAAGGCCTTCCTAATCATCCATTAATCATCTAGTAAGTCTCTAATCCCTTCTAAATTAATTCTAGTTTAGTTTTTAGCTTAAAAGTCAACATATCGTATTAAACGGTTGACTTCGGGTTTAGTTATCGTTAGCACAGTCGTAACCCGAATTAAAAGTACCATTAGATAGGTAATAATATGGGTATTAAACCCTTATAAGGGCAAGTACCAATTCCAGACCTAACTAGGTCGTTTGTCGGGTCAAACGTTGACCGAAAAAGTCAACAGAATTACAAAATGCAATTTAATGCACGACTAGCAATCCGCGAGGCGTGCAACCTGTTTTAAACTTAATATAACTTGATAATAAGTATAAAAAATTGTTTACGCTTGCCCGACTCGACAAATTTCTGTTTAAACCCGGTTCGGAACCGAAAGGCGCAAAACCTTGACTTTTGCGTTGACTTCGGTTCTGACCCGTTTTAGTTGGTATTAGACATGCCTTAAAGTCTCATTAGGGTTGGGTTACATGCTAGTATAAGTCTCTGTACTTGTTTCATTGATTATCCGATGCATGCACACGTTTCCGTTAATCGCTTAAATTGGACCATAACGCCCTTATGACCTTATAACGAGAATTTTGGAAATGTGGAAATACAATAATCTTAGTTACTGATTATTTAGCATGTACGTAAATTTTCACGTCAAGCGGAGGTCTAGATTAGGAGATATGCGCATTAGCGTAATTAATAAGCTTTTTATTAATTAAACGGCGCGATTAGCGCATAGTCTATCTAAACCCGATTTTCGGTACCAAAACTTTTACCCGCTGATGTTAAATAATATTTTAGGATTTTTAAAGATTTTTAATTATTTTTAGGCTGGTCTTAAGCTAGGCTTATCGCATTAATTCGGTTAATACCGAATATGCCCTTTTAGGCCATAAAACGAGTTTTACGAATCCGATTGATACCAATCCAATTGCCACTGATCTAAAATAATAAATATAGTATTTTGAACCTGTTTTTCTGATTTGAAAACTCAGATTGGTATTTTAACCCGTACGTCGCTTAAAACGGCTTTATGCGCGTATTAAACGCGTAGTTTAGTATTAAAACCATTTTGCCACGTAAGACTTAATACCATTAGACATAACCTGTTAAGTTAAGATGTTTTTCTGATTAAATCAGACCCGTATCTCAGAAGTATTATAAATCTCTTTTATAACCCTTAAAATGACCAAAATACCCCTACGGGGCGTATTTAGGGATTTAACTCGTTATGGGCATTATGGAAGATATCATAATGATATCACAACATATTTAAAGCGTATTAACTTAGGAAACCTGTTCGCGACCCTTTCGGTTAACCGTTATGCATTATACGCGTTCGGTTCGGTTTATGTAACTAGTTTGCATAAACTAGCCGAAACGGGTCAAACGATATCATTTTTATCTCAAAATCCAGAATGTGAATAGTAAACCCATATTAAACAAGTCCTCAACTTGTCGGGTCTAAATCACATTCTATCCGGTCTTCGCTTAAATCGTGCGTACGAACCGTATCGTTAAAACTAACCGGTTTAAGCTTAAGCTTAATTAAAAACCCGTTAGTATTCTAATAGGTTATATTAAACCTTCGTTCCAGATTAAGAGAACCAGTAAAAGCTATCTGCAATTTATTCGATTAAGGATTTATACTTGCAAAGGTAAATACTTTTAACTTATCTTCCCTATACGGGCTTGGGTTACGGTACATAGCGTACCGCTTGATCGAGCATCAAATCTTCCACGCTTAGTGGTTAATTGAATAATTTGATCGGCTCGTTTTAAACAGATGTGTTTACTTTACAGCCTTTGGGGGGTTAATGACCATGTCCCGGATATCCCTGGCATTATCTTACGAGATAGCCACGACCTGAGCACGGGGTGTAGGCGTACTCCCGTGTATAACTCACATAAGTGGTGTGTCTATTGATCTTTAACCCGGAATACGTTCCGGGCTACTGAACGCATAAGTAACATGTAAATCGTTCACAAGATTATTATATTAAATAATTCTCCCAAGTTAATAAAAATGTTTATGCCATGTGCATCCAAACCAATTTTCAATCATTTTATAAAATGAGTCAGTTGAATGTATTTACCAGTGTAAACTGACGTATTTTCCCAAAAAGATTAAATGCAGGTACTAGGCGAAATAGGCTGGGATTCTCCTAAGCATCATTAGAAGTCTCGCAAGCTTTAGATGCCGAAGTCTGTTGAACAATTAAATGTTATTTTGTTTCGATCCTACTGTGGATAAACACCGGATAATTGTGACTTTGTTTACAATAAATAAATTCGGTTGTATCTTATTTTAAATTTGCTTCCGCTGTGCATTATTATATTGTGTTGTTTGACTATTACGTTGCCAACCACGTCACGATACTCCCCCACCGGGCCCACCGGTGACACGTGGAAATCGGGGTGTGACAGGTTGGTATCAGAGCCAACTCTGAGTGAATTAAACACTAGCCTTTTGTGTTTAATCTCAGTTACACAATTGCACATATTTAAACTTTCGAGTCTAGACTTATAACATAAGACAAATTCCACCCTATTCGGTTTTTGTTTTGTTCTTTAAAACTTTATATTTTGTTATTTGTTATCTTATGTTTTGTTGACAGGTATAACAAAGAAAATGCCTCCAAGATTTTTACGTATGCGAGGACGAGGAGGAAAGGGGCCGACCACCGCCCCCAACGACCATGAAGCTGGGCCATCCAATACTCAAGCTCCTATCCCTGCCGAGAGTGACGGTACTCGGCGGAACCAGAGAGGTCTATTTCAACCGGCAAGACGGTCGGTTTCAAACAGCTCTACGACTCCCGCTCAAGACTCCTATGGGCCACATTCAGAAAATGAGCCTAGAGACCCTCACCATTCGCACATACCGTTACAGCGATCTATGTCGCACCGTCCTTTTGGGGACCCCACTCCAATATTTCAAGGCCAGTTTAACCCGGCGGATTATATACAAGAACCAGTGGGTTTTAACCCATTGGGGCCGGAGGACCATTTTTCTGGAGGAAACGATATGGATAAGGAAGAAGACCCCGAAGTGCCCGCATCAGGAACTCCCAACCACCCAATCGAGGTCTCGGATAGTTCAATTTATCACGGACCACCCTATGATGGTCCAGATAGCTTCCAGGCTATCTTTACTCGGCACGAATGGTATTTTACACCTTCGCACCATTCGTCGCCGCATGAACAGCAGCAGCAGCATCATCAAGATTCCTCTGGGAATCACCAGTTTGAGGCAGTTACGCCACCGCCTCCACCGCCACCAGTTCAGCCGGCGCCTCCACAGCCGCAAAGACATAGGAGATCCGGAGCCCGGATGTCCACACGAAGAGAAGAGTTTCATCTCAACTCTCCTCTACAATCAAGTGGCAGAAATTATCAGCCGCTTCCAGAAGTTCCACAGATTGGGGGACCATCAAACCCCTACGCGCAGCAACCGCCACCGACGGGTTTCGATAATCAGATACCAGCATACACGGGTCCTTCGATGTACAACCCGTTTGAACCACCGACTCACCCTAACCTCGGATACGCTGAAGCCGACCCGTATTTGGTAGCAACTAATTACAACGCCCTTAACCAGGAGGGACCGTATGGAGGTCCTTGGGGAGTAGGCTACCCAGCACAGGGATACCAGATGCCTACACAACCCCCGTACTACCAACAACCCCCGCCGTCTCTGCAGATGTCGCCACCACTGCATCAGGAAATCCTACAAAGTATTAGGGAGGTGCGGCATGAGGCACGGGAAGACCGAAGGCGTAACCAGGGGATGTTCAAGACCTTGACGAACTTAATCAAGGGAAAGAGCAAGAAGGATCAGTAAATCCTTTATGTGTGTATGTCTACTTTAAAATTAAGTCCCTGCGTGGACATTTATGTGTGTATGTAGTCCCTGCGTGGACATTTATCTTTGTACCTAGTCCCTGCGTGGACATCTATTTAAGTAATCAGTCCCTGCGAGGACTTATGTTGTAAATTTAACCCCTGCGCGGGTATGTACTTGTTTGACCCCTACGTGGGAAATTGTTTGTGTGAAAAGACCCGTTAAGGGCAATATGTAACCTACGTAAAATTAATGGAATGTTTGTTTTATAAATTTCATGTTTGCCATTATGTGCATATATAAATTATAAATGAAATAAATAAATTAAAATCATTCCTTTTAAATTAATCTGCCTATGAAATTTATTTAATTAAGGATCTTAAAGTGTGAAACCTAGCCACGTGTCAAATATAAGACCGGGCCAAAATGGTAAGACCTGTTTAAAAGATTCCATTCCCGGTTAACATCTTAAAACATGTTAACACTCCTGGCAGAAGTGATTCGTTAAAATCACATACGTCATTTTATAAAGGAATTCTTTAGAAGATTCCTAACCCAGTTTAATGATCTCTGAATCCTGGGTACATCATCAATTAAGATGATCATATTTTACCATACGTGGTAATATAATGCCTGCGGGCCCTGCTCATTTCCATATGAGCCAGAAGACAGTGGTAGCTTTGACTCCCTGTCTGATAAAGGTAATGAACTAGGTTCAAACCTTAAAAGTCTTGATTCTCTGAAATCATAGCTTAATTTAAATTGTCCATGTGACCAAGCCTTATGTGCTAATATATATTGTTATTGTTTATGTTTAGGATAAAATTTTAATTAAAATCCTAAATTAATACGATTTATAAGTTAACCAAATATGGTCTCTGTTTACCATGGTTAACGAGTTACCCTAAGGGGTAATTCCATAATAAACTCCCAAATAAATTATTGTCCTTGTTTTCTGCAACAGTTCAATACAAATGGCTAACTCTAATGAAGTCAATAGCCATCCTGTGGAGCCGAATGAGAACGCCCAGGTTACATTAACGGGCGCTGAACTAAAAGCAATCATAGATGGCGCTATCACCCAGGCTTTGGATAGACAATATGAAGAATACAGTGGTACCCGAAGTAGGACCCACTCTGTATCCAATTCAAAGCCAATGACACATTCAGAGGCTCATAACAAGCCTCCTCCTAAAAAGGATGTGCCAAAGAAGAACGGTGATGATCGCCAGTCCACCAACCACCAAAGTAATCCATCTCAGCAGTTGGTACTGCATCAGGGACCCCGTAACAAGGGTTGCACATACAAGTACTTCGTATCTTGCAAGCCCCGGGATTTTAATGGGGAGAAGGGAGCCGTCGACTGTATGACGTGGCTCGATGAGATGGACACTGTGGTGGACATCAGCGGATGTGCTGAAGGTGATGTGGTTAAATTTGTCTCACAGTCCTTCAAAGGTCAGGCGTTAGCTTGGTGGAGAGCTCTGATGGAGGCTTCCGGAAAGATTCCGTTGTATAGCATGACGTGGGATCAATTCATCGCCCTGATCAAAGAAAATTTCTGCCCTCAGCATGAGGTGGAAAAGATAGAATATGACTTCCTATCACTGGTAATGAAGAACCTCGATTGTCAAGCTTATCTGACGAGCTTCAATACACTATCCCGGTTGGTACCTTATCTAGTAACCCCGGAGCCTAAACGGATCGCTCGTTTTATTGGAGGTTTAGAACCCGAGATCAAAGCCAGTGTAAAAGCTTCTCGGCCAGTTACCTTCAGGTCTGTGACTGACCTTTCCTTATCCCTCACACTGGATGCGGTCCGGCAGAGATCGCAGAGGAATAAGGCGGCCGAGAAGAGGAAGCATGATAATGACGGTTTGAGTAGGTCGAACAAGAAACACCGTTGGAGCGGTGATCACAAGAAGGGATCAGATTCGAAGAAAGATGGGCATCGTTCTGGGGAGAAGCCCACATGCAAAACTTGCAAGAAACAGCACTTTGGAAAGTGCAGATTCGAATCAACCTCGAATAACGAGCCCAGGTCTTTCGCTTGTGGTTTGTGCAAGTCCAAGGAACACAAAACCTTGGATTGCAAAAAGATGAAAGATGCGACGTGTTACCGTTGCAACGAAAAGGGGCACATAAAGACTAACTGCCCTAAATACAACAAGAAGCCAGAGGAGGCTAAGAAGACCAATGCCAGAGTCTTCAGGATGGATGCGAAGGAGGCTGTGCAGGATGATAACGTTATAACAGGTACTTTCCTTGTAAACGATGTTTTTGCAAGAGTACTTTTTGATTCAGGCGCAGATAAGTCCTTCGTAGATCATGAATTTTGTAAATTGTTGAATTTACCTGTCAAAACCCTAAAAGTGAATTATGAGGTAGAGTTAGCAGACGGTACCATTGAAGTCATCTCTACTGAGTTAGATGGATGTGCTATATCCATTAAGAACCATTCTTTTCCTCTATCTCTACTTCCCTTTAAGTTAGCCGGTTTTGACATAGTTCTGGGTATGGACTGGTTATCTCATAACCAGGCCCAAATCGTCTGTAACATGAAGCAAGTAGTGATAAAGACTCCGTCTGGTGAATCACTTACCATTCGGGGAGATACCCAGTACGGACTGCCTGAGCACGTGACTATGCTCAAGGCTTCAAAGTGTTTGAAAAAGGGATGTGTCATTTACATGGCGCAAGTGATCATTGACGAACCTAAACCGAAGTTAGAAGACATCCCTGTCATCTCAGAGTACCCGGAAGTATTTCCTGAAGATCTGCCTGGTTTGCCACCGGATAGACAAGTTGAATTCAGGATCGATATCATTCCTGGAGCGGCACCAGTTGCCAGAGCACCATACAGATTGGCACCCACGGAAATGAAGGAGTTGCGGACGCAGCTAGATGAATTGCTGGCTAAGGGTTTCATTCGACCCAGTTCATCTCCTTGGGGAGCGTCAATCCTGTTTGTCAAGAAGAAGGATGGATCGATGCGTCTATGCATCGACTATCGCGAGCTTAATAAAGTCACGATCAAGAATAGATATCCATTGCCCAGGATCGACGATTTGTTCGATCAGCTTCAAGGGGCAAGTTACTTCTCAAAGATTGATCTAAGGTCAGGATACCATCAGTTGAAGGTTATGGATGAAGACGTTCACAAGACTGCATTCAGGACTCGCTACGGTCATTACGAGTTCCTAGTGATGCCTTTTGGGCTCACCAATGCACCAGCCGCGTTCATGGATCTCATGAATCGTGTCTGCAAGCCTTACTTAGATAAATTTGTTATCGTCTTCATTGATGACATCCTTATATATTCTAAGAACCAAGCTGACCACGAGAAACACCTTCGTTGTATTCTCAAACTTCTACGTCAGGAGAAGCTCTACGCCAAATTCTCTAAGTGTGAATTTTGGCTACGAGAAGTCCAAATTCCTTGGACATGTGGTCAGTGAGCGTGGTATCCAGGTGGATCCCGCTAAAGTCGAAGCTGTTATGAATTGGCAAGAGCCAAAGACACCTACGGAGATTCGTAGTTTCCTAGGATTGGCAGGATATTACAGGCGTTTTATTGAAAATTTTTCAAGGATTGCTGCGTCCCTAACTTCCTTGACCAAGAAGAAAGTAAAATTCGTATGGGGCCCTAAGCAGCAAGAGTCCTTCGATGTTTTGAAACAAAGGTTGAGCAACGCTCCTGTGCTTACCTTACCGGAAGGCGTTGAAGAATTTGTAGTTTATTGTGATGCATCACACACTGGCATGGGGTGTGTGCTTATGCAGAAAGGCAAGGTGATTGCCTATGCATCACGACAGTTAAAGGTGCACGAAAAGAATTACACCACCCACGACTTGGAATTGGGTGCCGTTGTGTTCGCACTAAAACTGTGGAGGCATTATCTTTATGGAATCAAGTTTGTGATCTTTTCTGATCACAAGAGCCTCCAGCATCTGTTTAACCAGAAAGAATTAAACATGAGGCAACGCCGTTGGATGGAAACTTTAAATGATTATGATTGTGAAATCAAATACCATCCCGGCAAAGCGAATGTAGTCGCTGATGCCTTGAGCAGAAAGGAAAGGGTTAAACCCATTCGAATTAACGCCAAGCGTATGGAGATAAAGAACAGTTTGATAGAAAGGGTGTTAGCTGCACAGAAGGAAGCTGTGTTGGAAGCTAACTATCCTAATGAAAAGTTAGGAGTAACTGAGGAGCAGTTAACTCTTAGCAAGGACGGAATTTTACGGTTAAACGGACGAATATGGGTTCCGATTTTTGGAGGACTTCGTGATGTCATCCTCCAAGAAGCCCATAGTTCCAAATACTCCGTTCATCCTGGAGCTGATAAGATGTACCAGGATTTAAAGGCAAATTATTGGTGGATAGGCTTGAAAAAGTCTGTAGCCGCCCATGTAGCAAAATGCTTGACATGTGCGCAAGTCAAAGCCGAGCATCAGAAACCGTCAGGTTTGCTACAACAGCCTGAACTTCCTACGTGGAAGTGGGAAATGGTAACTATGGATTTTATTACCAAGTTACCCAAGACAAGGAAAGGCAATGATACGATATGGGTTATAGTTGACCGACTGACTAAGTCAGCTCATTTCTTACCCATCAAGGAGACTTACAGCTCCGATATGTTAGCCCAGTTATACGTTGATAAGATTGTAGCCCTACACGGCATACCTGTAGCTATTATCTCTGACCGGGATACTAGGTACACGTCACACTTTTGGAAGAGTTTCCAGCAATCTTTGGGCACACGTTTGAACTTTAGTACGGCTTACCATCCTCAGACAGACGGTCAGAGTGAGCGTACTATTCAAACGTTAGAAGACATGCTACGCGCATGTGCGATCGATTTGGGAGGTAGCTGGGATAAGAACCTACCCTTGATCGAATTCTCCTACAACAATAGCTACCATACCAGCATAAAGGCTGCGCCTTTTGAGGCATTATACGGTAGAAAATGTAGATCGCCAGTTTGTTGGGCGGAAGTTGGAGAAGTCCAGTTATCAGGACCAGAGATCGTGTTCGAAACGACGGACAAGATTGTCCAGATTCGTAACAATCTCCAAGCTGCCCGGAATAGGCAGAAGAGTTACGCGGATCCAAGTCGTAAGGATTTTCACTTTGAAGTAGGTGACAAAGTCCTACTTAAAGTGTCACCATGGAAAGGGGTGATGCGATTTGGTAAGAAAGGCAAACTAAGCCCAAGATACATAGGACCTTTCGAGGTCATCGAACGTGTCGGGTCAGTTGCCTACAAGTTGAACTTACCGGAAGAGCTCAGTGGAATTCACAATGTGTTCCACATTTGCAATCTAAAGAAGTGTTCCGCTGACGATTCACATGTCATGCCACATACAGATGTGCAAATAGATAAGAGCTTAACGTTTGTAGAAACACCTTTGTCGATTGAAGATCGACAGGTAAGGAAGCTTCGAAGAAAGCACATACCTTTTGTAAAGGTCAAATGGGATGCCCGAAGAGGTCCCGAGTTTACGTGGGAGTTAGAATCCACCATGAAAGAAAAGTACCCTTACTTGTTTCAGTAAATCTCGGGTCGAGATTTATTTTAAGGGGGTGAGGATGTAACACCTCGAAAATTCGTGTTAATTGAAATAACGACACGTGTCATTTAAAGACAAAACGCGTTGAAAACCTGGATTTGACAAGAATGATTGACAGGATTTAAAAGTGTCGTTATGTTAACTTTTGCACCTCTGAACGACCTCGTTATAAATCCCAAGACTCAATTTATGTTTAAAACATCTTGTACAGGTTCAAGTTCAGGGAATTATTACATGGAATGATTTAAAATTTGAGTGGTGGACCTCTACGATGAAAAAGGAATGGAAACCCGTAATGTTCGGTACTTGTTTTTGGTTTCAAAGTGAAACAAAGTGAAATGGTAGGGTATACAACTGATAATTGAAGTCCCACATGGTAAATAATAAGCCCACAATTCGTTTATACCCGGTTGCCCTTTCGAAACACCAACAAACAACAAATTTTCGCATCAGACAGAAGGCTTACGGACCGTAAGCCACTCTTTACGGTCCGTAAGCATGTGCCCAGCGACAGATGACTTGTTGTTGGCTGTTGTGCGCACTTGTGACCTTCTAAGCCGGTTTTTCTTGCACATACATGGCCCCTAGACATCCCTAAACACTACTTACATGTGTTGATCAATTGTGGATGGCCCTAGGCTTGGTTGTCACTTGCTTATGGTGCTTGATTCTTGTATAAAAGGACCCTTTCATTCACAACATTTTCCACACATCACATTCAAGTATTTTGAGCATTGGAGGAGCTTACAATCTGATTGAAGGCCTTCCTAATCATCCATTAATCATCTAGTAAGTCTCTAATCCCTTCTAAATTAATTCTAGTTTAGTTTTTAGCTTAAAAGTCAACATATCGTATTAAACGGTTGACTTCGGGTTTAGTTATCGTTAGCACAGTCGTAACCCGAATTAAAAGTACCATTAGATAGGTAATAATATGGGTATTAAACCCTTATAAGGGCAAGTACCAATTCCAGACCTAACTAGGTCGTTTGTCGGGTCAAACGTTGACCGAAAAAGTCAACAGAATTACAAAATGCAATTTAATGCACGACTAGCAATCCGCGAGGCGTGCAACCTGTTTTAAACTTAATATAACTTGATAATAAGTATAAAAACTTGTTTACGCTTGCCCGACTCGACAAATTTCTGTTTAAACCCGGTTCGGAACCGAAAGGCGCAAAACCTTGACTTTTGCGTTGACTTCGGTTCTGACCCGTTTTAGTTGGTATTAGACATGCCTTAAAGTCTCATTAGGGTTGGGTTACATGCTAGTATAAGTCTCTGTACTTGTTTCATTGATTATCCGATGCATGCACACGTTTCCGTTAATCGCTTAAATTGGACCATAACGCCCTTATGACCTTATAACGAGAATTTTGGAAATGTGGAAATACAATAATCTTAGTTACTGATTATTTAGCATGTACGTAAATTTTCACGTCAAGCGGAGGTCTAGATTAGGAGATATGCGCATTAGCGTAATTAATAAGCTTTTTATTAATTAAACGGCGCGATTAGCGCATAGTCTATCTAAACCCGATTTTCGGTACCAAAACTTTTACCCGCTGATGTTAAATAATATTTTAGGATTTTTAAAGATTTTTAATTATTTTTAGGCTGGTCTTAAGCTAGGCTTATCGCATTAATTCGGTTAATACCGAATATGCCCTTTTAGGCCATAAAACGAGTTTTACGAATCCGATTGATAACAATCCAATTGCCACTGATCTAAAATAATAAATATAGTATTTTGAACCTGTTTTGCTGATTTGAAAACTCAGATTGGTATTTTAACCCGTACGTCGCTTAAAACGGCTTTATGCGCGTATTAAACGCGTAGTTTAGTATTAAAACCATTTTGCCACGTAAGACTTAATACCATTAGACATAACCTGTTAAGTTAAGATGTTTTTCTGATTAAATCAGACCCGTATCTCAGAAGTATTATAAATCTCTTTTATAACCCTTAAAATGACCAAAATACCCCTACGGGGCGTATTTAGGGATTTAACTCGTTATGGGCATTATGGAAGATATCATAATGATATCACAACATATTTAAAGCGTATTAACTTAGGAAACCTGTTCGCGACCCTTTCGGTTAACCGTTATGCATTATACGCGTTCGGTTCGGTTTATGTAACTAGTTTGCATAAACTAGCCGAAACGGGTCAAACGATATCATTTTTATCTCAAAATCCAGAATGTGAATAGTAAACCCATATTAAACAAGTCCTCAACTTGTCGGGTCTAAATCACATTCTATCCGGTCTTCGCTTAAATCGTGCGTACGAACCGTATCGTTAAAACTAACCGGTTTAAGCTTAAGCTTAATTAAAAACCCGTTAGTATTCTAATAGGTTATATTAAACCTTCGTTCCAGATTAAGAGAACCAGTAAAAGCTATCTGCAATTTATTCGATTAAGGATTTATACTTGCAAAGGTAAATACTTTTAACTTATCTTCCCTATACGGGCTTGGGTTACGGTACATAGCGTACCGCTTGATCGAGCATCAAATCTTCCACGCTTAGTGGTTAATTGAATAATTTGATCGGCTCGTTTTAAACAGATGTGTTTACTTTACAGCCTTTGGGGGGTTAATGACCATGTCCCGGATATCCCTGGCATTATCTTACGAGATAGCCACGACCTGAGCACGGGGTGTAGGCGTACTCCCGTGTATAACTCACATAAGTGGTGTGTCTATTGATCTTTAACCCGGAATACGTTCCGGGCTACTGAACGCATAAGTAACATGTAAATCGTTCACAAGATTATTATATTAAATAATTCTCCCAAGTTAATAAAAATGTTTATGCCATGTGCATCCAAACCAATTTTCAATCATTTTATAAAATGAGTCAGTTGAATGTATTTACCAGTGTAAACTGACGTATTTTCCCAAAAAGATTAAATGCAGGTACTAGGCGAAATAGGCTGGGATTCTCCTAAGCATCATTAGAAGTCTCGCAAGCTTTAGATGCCGAAGTCTGTTGAACAATTAAATGTTATTTTGTTTCGATCCTACTGTGGATAAACACCGGATAATTGTGACTTTGTTTACAATAAATAAATTCGGTTGTATCTTATTTTAAATTTGCTTCCGCTGTGCATTATTATATTGTGTTGTTTGACTATTACGTTGCCAACCACGTCACGATACTCCCCCACCGGGCCCACCGGTGACACGTGGAAATCGGGGTGTGACACCACTTTCATCCTCTGCGTATGTCTGAACACCACAAAAGAATTTTGGCGGTCAAAAGGTCTCTCACTCTCTTCAAAATTGCAAAAACCCTGGAGTTACTCTCTCTCTCTCTCTCTTTCTTCTTTGCGAGACCAGAAACAAGAAAAATAAAGCTTTCTGGA
Organism: Helianthus tuberosus; assembly: GCA_030545235.1. NCBI lineage: Eukaryota > Viridiplantae > Streptophyta > Magnoliopsida > Asterales > Asteraceae > Helianthus > Helianthus tuberosus. Next base: position 32,967,236 of record CM060436.1, read on the forward strand.
ATTAGTCCAACCCTTCAACCTTGGTAATACAGCATCTACTTAGAAGGATCTTACATCTGCTACGCAATATCTTCGTCCTATCAACCCTAAACTTAATGGCGGCGGTGGAAAGGGTGGTTCTTCAATACGCTGGTTCTTCTCGTTCTTCGCCGCCGATTCAGCATCCAAAGCTGATCCATCATCCAAAACCGATTGGTAAGTTATCTCTCGATACACTTCTTCCTTCTTTGGGATTAGGGTTTAATTGTGTTTAGATTATGTTTTTTTACAAATCAGATCAGATTAGGGTCTTTTTTGTTCAGATTTGTTACATTGATTTGTTCCTCCTTCTTCATCGTTCAATGATTCAGACTGATCTTTGTTTCTTGATTGTTAGTCAAATGCATACTTGATTTTTATTTACAGATTCAACGATGGTGGACACTTGCGGGAGATATTTTTTTGTTTTTTGGACAATCTGTAAATGGCAATGTACTCACCACCCGTTTGTAAGTACCAGCTTCTCGAATGATACATGTATTGTTATTATTCGAATCTGATGTTAACAAAATCTATTAATTAGTTTCAATGTTGAATATTTCTATTGTGCCTGAATGAAACCTAATTTCGTTTCACATGTTTATATGTTCTCTACGTGTTTATTTTTAAACTCTTAGAATGTTTTATTTAAATTAGTTGTAAGAGCGGGATCTGTTTTCGCTTTTACCGCTCCTGTTTAGAACTCTAAGTTGAATTTCCACCCATCACTAAATGAGGTTACTGCACTTTTGTTACTAGCTATTGAGGTGGAGCTTCCACCTATCCATGGTACGTGCACACTTTCATTATCCTGAATCTCTTTTCCTTTAATGTTTGTATTATTTAATGAATTTAATTTCAGTTGTGAACTTTTTGTAGAACATAGCAACCAACAGGAACCCAGGTTGCTGCACCTTTTAGGACAATTTGTTACCATTTTCTTTCAATGATATGTTAATTAGGCTTTACACTCAACTCTTCTTCAACTAAGAGAGAGGTACGTACATGGTTCGCAAGCATTTGAACATTTGTTTTGGGGATTAAATAAGATGTTTTATCTTATTCGATTGTGATTTCGAATTTGTCTCTATATTCTATAAGCTTCGTTACGATTTGGGTGGCATGGTGTGGTATATGTTATTGATTTGAGTCTCATTTGCATTGCTTCTCTAATAAAAAATGTAAATACAACTTTGATTTAAAAAGGTAAAGATTTTAATGAATGAATATAAACCCATAATCTAAATGGTGATTATGTTTTGAAGGTTTCAAATTTTAATGAATGAATGTAAACCCATAATTTAAAATACCGATCGGGTTGGTGATTATGTTTTGAAGGTTTCAAATTTTAATGAATGAATGTATAAATTTTAATTTCAATATGTTAATTTGCTGGAAAAATTAATATATTGAAAAAGTACGGGTTGAACGGGTTGTGTTCGGGTCAACCCATAAATATATTGAAACGTCGCTTTTAGCACTTCCCTGTTATGAAGCAAAGAGAAGCTGTAAACAAATATTTAAAAGTGATTAAAACAACCGATTAAGTTGGGCTTCACATGCCTCACTATGGTAAGCTTCATTTTTATTTACTACTTCAATTCTTATGATGCAAAAAGAAAATCGGATTCAATGGTAACTTTTGTTTTCATAATATATGTACAGAAATAAAATACACATGCACACACATATTAACTTTTATTTCTCTAATGTTCCAGGAACGTTTCTTATTGAGCCTAAGCCTCAAGAACCAACGAAGCACCAGTAAGCATTATCTACTTTCTAAGCAAATGACTCGTCGAATAATCTTTTAATTTTACTCATGGCTTTACATAAAATGTTGTTAGATATGACTGGTATGCCGCCACTCCAGCGAATTTCTTACGCAAGTATGGACTTATAGGTAATATTTTCAATATTTATCAAGAACCCGTTCAAAATAAAATGGAATATTGTAATGTAATTGAAGTTTTGAACAACTTGCAAGAGTATTAAAAATTGATAATATAAACAAATTTAAACCTTTTTTGATTTGCATTTGTCACTGCAGGAGAATTCAAACTGAATATTGAATGCAACCATGCTACTTTATCCGAGCACAGGTATATGCTTTATACGTGTCGTTTTTTATATCAAATTATAAGTTGATAGTTTGATTTTAACGCGGCTATTTTCTTTTAGTTGCCATCATGAGTTTAAAAAGCAAGAATCAATGGTTTGGTAGGAAATATCGATGCCAACACCGGTGACCCTCAAGTCGGTATGATTTGGAGCCATAGTTGTTAATGGCGAATAGTGACAAACAGTGATAAGGTACATATATGCTACATAGCGAATAGCGATAAATAGCGGGTGCTATTTTATAAATAGAATTACACTAGATACTTTTGAATGCACGAAATACTTTTGTTAATCTGATATTGAACGTATGTTCTTGTGGGACATGAAAATGATGATGTTTTGTATTGAACGCCAACTGTTCGACGAAATTACTGACTGGTTTGTGTGTTTGGTAGAAAGAAATAAAAATGTTTTGCAGGTCACATATAGCGGACATAGGTCGAGTGGGTTCTAATATTCACCAACAAGCAATTGAGCTTCAAAAAGATAATAAGCTTAAATAATATCAATGTTCTCGGTTAAATATGAAAAAAAGTATTATTTCAATTTATGGTCTACTAACGTTCTTTATATTTTTTTATAGTTGCTTCTAGCACGCATTCGCTAAAGTGGACCCGGCAAAAGCTCATGTCAAGGCTTTGATGCCCTCATTTGGTGATGGTAAAGATCAACACATAATTGAGGCTCTCACCTATGAAGTAGCTGGTCTTCTACATGGTCAGAGAAGAGGTTAAGAAAACTATCTGCTTGTAGGCCTTTTTCTTACTGAAAAAAATACCAATAAGAAAAGTAAATGTATTGAAAATGTCACATTTACTCTTTTAACTCTGTTATTTCACGATGACAATTTGTTGATTTAAGAATTGTCTTGTGTAGTTTAAATTGTTCAAGGTTCGTTCAGTTCAGTTTGGTTCGAAGGGAATTCCATACATCAACACCAAAGGCAGCTTCGAAACTGTTCACGTTCAAGATACAACCGGCCTTGAGTTTGCGACCCGTTTGGGTAATGTTTTTACCCTTTAATGTTTTTTTTGTAATTTTTTTATGATCTGTACATTGTTTTAATGCAGTACAAAGAAAGTTGTACAACTGCTCATGCATAAGATACAACTCATAAGATATCTGTACAACATACTTAGTGTTTCTCACATTTTCGATAAAATAAATAAGCTATATGCTATATAATTTGAAACGAGCAAGTATAAGTAAGGAACAAAATGTTAGAAGTGTGTGAATGCTTTACTTCATTTTCATGTTTGTTTGGTGCACACATAAAAAATTGTTGTCAAAAATCCACTATTAATTAGAGAATGAAATCAAAGAATGATAACAAGTATGGAGCTTATATCATCTACTATATTGAATGAACATATGGTGGAAATACAGGATAGTACATGGTGGTTTTGACTTTTGATAGTCAAATATGCATCATATTTTTTTATGATAAGATATTGTAAAAGTATGTGATTGTGCCCACTAATAAATTATTATTAATATACAATGGCAAATACGGCGTATTTAAATAGATTTTGTTTCTTCGATATATGATCTTTTGATACAATCTATTGATTTTGTTTTTTAAGGTATTCAGTAAACAATGATGTTATATTTGCCGATGGATGCTGGTGCGGAACTGAATAAGGTCTTCTACCACTTTTTAAAGGTAATATCTTTCTTTTTTGGACTCGACTTGGCTTATTTACAAACCAAGCCGACACGAAAGGGAAGAAAGAATGGCGCTTATATCATTAGAGAATGAAATCAAAGAATGATAACAAGTATGGAGCTCATATCGAGAATGAAATCAAAGAATGAGCATTTGTTTGAAGAAATTATGTTTTGTGTTATAGATTATTAGGTTTTTTTGTTCGAATCGGTTATTTTCGGGCATCGTGTTAGGGCTCTATGTGCGAATCGGTTGAATAATCTGTTTGTGTATGTTAATTTGATGTTAAAAGGGTTAGTCAACAAAGGTTACAAAGGGGTTAGTCAACTGAGAGTTTTAAGATATTTGAAGATGAGGACGTTTTGTGTATTTTATTAAAAAAATGTGTATTTTATTAAAAAACGAAACGTTTTGTGTATTTTATTAAAAAAATGAAACTTTTTATCGAAATCAGGACGTTCTGAAGCCGAAACAGTCAACTGAGAGTTTTAAGATATTTGAAGATGAGGAAGATCAACCTGTGCCCATGGCATTGGAAGCAACCGAACCCGAAAAGGATTTTATGGTATTGATCTTTCTTTCATTATTTTTGCATATTTTATAATTAATTCAATAACAATAATTAAGATTAATATTAATTTGGATATTATTAAAAAAAATCCTTGTAGGAGGTTGAAATGGAGGACTAGAATGGTAAAAATCTGAGTCATTTTCTTATGATGCTGTTAGGGATTGGTGATGGAATGAATTTCTAGATTTATAAATAGTTATGCTTTTAAAAGTGTGGATCCTGTTAGTCAACAGAGGTTAAAAGAGGGTTAGTTAACAAAGGTTAAAAGGGATCAGGCAACAGAGGTTAAAAGAGTCAGTTAACAGAGGTTAGCAGGTTGTTGAGTTAGTTTGACAGCTGGTTGGATGTTAGTTGTTAGTTGAGAGGTAGTTAGAGGAATGTTAGTTGTTAGTTGGAATGTGAGGGTATAAAAGGAAAGAATGTAATTGTGTAGGGTATGTTTTGAAATAATAACAAATTCTCCCTCTCAATCTATGTATAACCACCATTGATTCTTAGATGATTAGGCATACTATTTTCTAAGACACTTTTGCAGTAAAAAATAGTATGATTAGGCGTACTATTTTAAACAGAACATTGATTCATAGATGATTAGGCATGCGATTCTGAATATTCCGTTCTTTGTTCTTTATAATCTGTTTTACTTAGCATATGATGATTTTGTTAGAAATTCGAGTTCGAAATATTCACCAGATTCGTCGACGAATTCGTCTTCGAAGCATGTTATGAGGCCGCGAGCGAACACAAAAACTTTTATCATTATCATTATACTTACAACACTAACAACAACACGCCCGTCGGGCGGGTGTCCACCTAGTAATCATAAAAGCTCTTTTGTATTTTATTTGTAGATGCTAGCGCTTATTTTATTTTTATCATTTATTATATTGGGATTTTTGCGGTGATGGATTATATTAAATAACGTAATAGTGATTGACAATATTAATTGTTTATAAACCCACATAATCTATTTTACTACCATTCGTATACTTATTCAAAAAGTGAGTTTTTTTTTTTCATGGTATAAATAGATATATCTTAAATATATTTTCTTTCAAAGATATATATGTATTAGATATATTTAAATTTTAAATTTATCTTCTCAATTGATTTGAAAATGTCAATTTTATCTATTCATATTTCAAGTATTACATGAAGTCGGAGTAAATGATAAGTATATTTGGTATCCTTTGTTAAAATAATAATAATAATTGATTCTCTACCAAAATTAGATGATCCTCTCCATGAGATTTATGATTGTAAATTATTGTGCTTATCAATCATATACATTACAGGGTTAGATATAATTTGCCATTAAAAAAAAGAGATATAGATTTGTAATTATAATTATATTTACATTAATTTAACTTATATTTAACAAGCATATATATTATCATAAATTATGTGTAATCTTGAAGATTAATATATTCTTTTGTATGGTTTACTTTGGTTCATGTTATATTTAGGATGCATTTGAAGTTCTTGGAAATAATATTTTATCATAAAGATTTATTTTAAGAGATAATAACAAATGTCTATTTTCATCTCCTACCAAAGTAGAGATTCTCATTCTAGAAGTACCATCGTTAAATACATAAGTGTACTAATATGTTTTGCTAGCTATGTATGGTTATAATATCTTTCACTTGAGCTTATGTCTTTATATAACCTTTGTCAAGCGAATAGACATTGGAATGAGTTCAAAGATATTTCAGGTATAAACGATATTTGATTATATTTTACTAACCCATCAAAACAAGTTTGGTTAGTCTTGTAGATGCAGGAATCTAACAAAACACAGTCGTGGACATATGATATTTTTGGAAGGAGGCACCTAAAGTCTCATTCGAAGATTATACAATATTGCTCAACATAAAGGATTGCACATTAAGGGATCAAGCGACAAATCATTGGCTACAAAAGTTTTGTTCGACTTTCAATGAAGATGGACACACGTCACTTAAAGGATACATGTTAAAATGAGGGGGAGACTTACTCAAGTTGCACACTTTTTTCCCTCGACTAAGTTTTTTCCCTTTGGGTTTTCTTAGTAAGGTTTTTAATGAGGCAACATATCTGATCCAGAAGTATTAGGGGGATACAATACACGCTGCACTCTTTTTCCCTTCGCTGAGGTTTTGTCCCATTGGGTTTTCCTGGCAAGGTTTTTAACGAGCCACATCTCCAAGCGTATAAACATATATTATTATTATTATGGTTATCAACGCCAAAAATATATTAACTTCATCTCTAAGTTTTATACTCCTATATATATATCTCTATTGTATCTCATTGTAAACATACCTCAATCAATGAAATATAAAATCCTTTCTCCCTCTATTATTCTTTTCTTTCTCTTCTATTGGTTGCTATTAGACTAGTAATACCTATGCTTGATTATGAGGAGACGTATTCTCCAGTGGTGGATGCATTGACTTTCCAATATTTTATTAGTCTGGTAATATAAAGAGAGAATTGAAATGCATCTTATGAATGTTATGTATCACTTGATACTGAAAGTTTACATGAAAGTCCTGAAGGATTAAATTGTGTAAGTCATGTAAAGTAAGTTTTTGTGAACAATGTGATCATTTATACATATTCGGATTTGAATATGTTATGATTATTTTACATGTTCGGATTTATACATATTCGGATTTGGATATAATTGGAACTCCTGATGAGTTTCTAAAGCAATTGAGTGCTTAAAAGGTTAATTGAAACATCTTAGCGATGTAATATTTGTGCACCAAGAAACATACATAGAAAACTTGTACCCGGTGATTGTGATATCTTAATCAATAGTGTACATGCATGGTACAATATGGATTTCAGAGATAAAAGCAAGTGTTCATGACATTTTTGCATATGATATAGATATCTATGTGTTAAATGGGTAAATTTTATGTAGCAAAACTTTTAAAGAGTGAAAGCACGTGCATATCTGGATAAGATGGAAAAAATTCCCTCATGGATTGATAATGCTAGAAGTATTGATGTCAAAATGTAACACCCCGAAAATATAAAACTTTATATTAGAACTATAAAGTATACATAAACAGGAATTTACTAACTAGGAATTTTAACCTAGTTAACTACAAGTCTAGAAATAACTTGAAATAGGGTTAAAATAACCAAAACTATATGTTAAACAAAAGTGGAGGGGCCAATGATGTTAAAATTGAAACTTATGTTACTAATTTTTAATAAAAACAAAACCAAACACCCCATTTGAGGGGTCTGGTCGATCAATAACAGGAGGGGGCGACATCCCCACTCTCAAACCCTAACATCCACAAAACAACCAAATTGAAGGTCCAAACCTGATCAAAAACAGAAATCAAGCATAGATTACTGATCCTCATCACAAGAGGATTACAAGGTATGTAAAATTTGATGAAAACTCTCAACTCGAAATTCTCATGAAATTGGGAAAATCTGAAATTTATGGTTGCATGTTTGTTCTATGATGAACTAGGAACAATATAGTGTCTAGGGACAAACCCTAGACAAATACAAGTTGAGATTATGTGAAATTTTAGTAGAACCCTTGAACACCATTATAGGTGATTAGTGGGTTATGTAGAACTTGATAAACACTAGGAAATTGGGTGTTGTCCTAGTGTAATTTGACGATTGTGAAGTAACTTCAGAATTTTAGAAGCTAACAATTGTGTAAAATAGGTTGATTGATGTAAAATTCGGGCTAGATGATAAGCTAGGGGTTTGCTATATAATCATGTAAAATTCTGCCCTTAAAGTGTTTGTTGAAATGCCTCAAAGAAGGCTTAAAACTGAAATTCAAAGTTGAAACGCATAATTATGATGTTTCGATGTAATACGCGATATATGGTTTAAAAAAAAGAGTTCTAAATATGTTATAAATGAACTCTATAGGAAAGGGCACAGGAGCGTCAAGCGGACAAGCAGGTGGTGAACCGCGTTTGAAAGGCTTACTTTGAAGGTATGTAACTTGACCCGTTACATTAAGTGAAATGTGGTTATATTATGTATAGTCGCATTTAGAATAGAAATTGTGATAATTTTTGCAACTATGATCGCTATCTAAATTAATAGAGTTAAAAACCTATAAGGAACCGTTTGGTAGTCATCACATTGGAGGAATTCCACAAGATGAGCCAATGGGTCAAACAATAGTGTAAATTGTAGAAATGGTGTTTTAATTAGTTAGCAATGACGTCATAAATCGCAAAAGCGTTAAACCATGGAATTGGTAAGAATTGCAAGTAATACCAAGCCCCGGATGATGGGTATAAGGCGCCATAGGCTTACTAGTGAGAAGTAGTAAAATAGAATAAGTTAGAATGGGTCGAATAATAGCATAAGTGGCTTTTAGCCGCAAGGTTCGGAGAGTCAAAGTTGGGTATGATAGTAGTAAGAAACATGTCCGTAATGAATTTATAAATATACAGGAAAAAGGATCACCTAAAACGACGTGTGGAACAGGGCGAAATCCATAAAATAGTCAAATGGCAAATTCACAGAGTCCACCGTAAATTACGGTCTCCACTGTAATTTACGGTGGAAAACAAAAACGTTACGGTGGTTCACTCCTGTATTACGGCAGACCAGAATCACTCAGTGTCCACCGTAACTTACGGTAGACACCGTAAGTTACGGTGGAGCCCAGAAAACTCGTATTTTATTTATCACATTTAGATGTCGGAACTTGTGTTTATGTACTATATATTAATGTCAAAACTAATGTTTTAGTGGTTTTGACCCTAGGTGACGATGTGGATCTTACGGATGGCGGTCAAGCAAATGTCGAAGAACCGAACACGACTTTTGAAGCTTCCGCAATATTTTAACCTTTAATAGACTATGTTTATGGGATGTAAACAAATTGTTAAACAACTTTTGAATGTTTTAACTTAGTCGTTAGTGACTAAGGTTTTGCCACTTTTGAACTTACTTATGGAATCTATGTTATAACTAGACATCTTTCTCTAAAATGGTGTGAATTATTATTAAATTCAAGTAAAATTAGATGGGTGTTACAAGTTGGTAATCAGAGCTTAAGGTTGTCGACAAAGTGTTCGGTTCAAGCTTGATCGATCGTCCGGTAAGAATTAACTTATTATTTTAACAGATTATATTTAAGTAAGAAATGAGAAATGAATTGAGGTGCATGGGAAAAACGTGTTAACACACTCAAACCCGGAAAGTGTACCAAATGTGAACGGTTAAAGCAAGTTGGGAACTTGGCTAAACCGAAACAAATGAAACAATGTTATAAATGAAATGTTTAACGTTTAAATGTAAACATTTCAGTTTCAAGATGTCTGATGGAAACGATGATAATCCGGTGCAAACAAGCACCGAACAAATGAAAGAGATAATTGCCGAAGTAGTAGGGAAGGCAATTGAAGGTAGTCTATTCGGGTTTATAGACAAAATTCAAAGCACGGTGTTGTCGCTTGTGGAAGAGCGAGTCAAAAGGTTGGAAGATAATGTCAACCTTATAAAAGAAAAATCGGGAGAACGCAAAGGGTGTTCGTACAAGGAATTCATGGCGTGTAAACTGCCAATCTATAACGGGGAGGTCGACCCGATAATATGCCAAAGATGGTTAAGTGATGTAGAAGGGGTATTTGAACGGACCCACCGTGAAGTAGGCGACTTTGTTGCTTACGGAACGGGTCAATTGAGGGGCCAAGCCAAGGATTGGTGGGACAATAAAAAGAAGGAAATGGGAGCCGAAGCGGCAAGGGTTATGACTTGGGATGAGTTTAAGGTGCCATTTCTTAAACACCATAGTCCCAAAGCGGTTATTAACAGAATTAAGGAAGAATTCATCCAACTAAGACAAAAGGGTAAAACAATCGATAAGATCACGGGCATCTTCATGGATAAGTTGAGATTTTGTGATGAGTTAGTCACCACCGAAGAGCAAAAGATATACTACTACTACAACATGCTGAGTGTTGAATACCGGGAGTTTATGACTCCCTCAAAATATGAAACTCTCACGGAAATCATCAACACCGCTCGAGAGCGGGAAATTGAATTAAAGAAACAAGTTGAAAGGGGTGAGCGAAGGGCACAGGATGTGAATCCAAGCCCTACAAAGAAAGCTAGAACTGCTGAATTAGGGAAGAAAGTGGAGGCTAAAGGCGGGTCGCCAAGTTGCAAAGTTTGTGGAAAGGGGCACAAAGGTGAATGCCGCTTCAAAGACAAGCCGTGTCCGGTATGTGGGAAGACGGGGCACACTGCATCGCTATGTCCCGGAAAAGTTTCCGTTTGTTACAAGTGTTATCAACCCGGCCACAAAAAGTCTGAATGCCCCGAGTTGGTTGGAAAGAGAGACACAAAAGAGTCTTCAGCAGAAGCTCCCAAAGCGAAGGCTAGATCCTTCCAACTTACCGCGGCTGAAGCAAAAACAGAACCCGATGTGGTCTCAGGTATATTCACAATTAACTCAATTCCAGCACATGTATTGTTTGATACGGGTGCGAATAAATCCTTCATTTGTATTGACGAAATTATTTGTGCCCTTAGAAGTTGAAATAGGGGACAACAAAAGTTTTATAGTTTGTGATGTTTGTCGAGGCTACAAATTAAGCATTGACGATGAGGAATACTTGATAGACCTAATCCCGATGTCAATGGAAGAATTTCAAGTAGTCGTTGGGATGGATTGGCTATCTCAGCACCATGCAAAGGTCGTGTGTTTTCGTAAAGAGATAAAGCTAACATCTCCGAGCGGGAAACACGTCACTATCTTTGGTGAAAAAGGAGGCCACCCCATAATATGCTCAATGTTGAAAGCTCACAAGCTTATGAAGCGAGGATGCAAGGCATTCATGATATACGCAAATGAGCCCGAGAAAGAATCACTGAAGATTGAAGATGTACCGGTAGTACGAGACTATGAAGATGTGTTTCCGGAGGATTTACCGGGGATACCGCCTGAACGGGAAGTAGAGTTCGGGATCGAATTGATTCCGGGCGCAAAACCCGTAGCAAAAGCACCGTACCGACTCGCACCGTCGGAATTACAAGAGTTGATGTCCCAAATTCAAGACCTGCTTGACAAAGCATTCATAAGGCCGAGTGTGTCTCCTTGGGGCGCACCGGTACTGTTCGTGAAAAAGAAAGACGGAAGCATGCGCATGTGTATCGATTACCGGGAGTTAAATAAACTCACGGTAAAGAATCGATACCCGCTTCCAAGGATAGATGATTTATTCGACCAATTACAAGGTGCAAACTGCTTTTCGAAAATTGACCTTAGATCGGGGTATCACCAATTAAAGGTCAAGGAAGAAGATGTGCCGAAGACGGCTTTCCGCACGCGATATGGACATTACGAATTCCTCGTGATGTCATTTGGGCTGACAAATGCACCCGCGACTTTCATGGACCTCATGAACCGGGTTTGCAAACCGATGTTGGATAAATCAGTCATCGTGTTTATCGATGATATTTTGGTGTACTCAAAAAGTGAAGCTGAACATGCACACCATTTACAAGAAGTGTTAGAGACACTTAGACGAGAGAGGTTGTATGCGAAATTCTCTAAATGTGCCTTTTGGTTACGAGAGGTGCAATTTATCGGCCACATCATAAGTGCCGATGGAGTACTAGTAGATCCGTCAAAGATCGAGACCGTGTCAAAATGGAATCCTCCGAAGAACCCTTCGGAAATTAGAAGCTTTTTGGGGCTTGCGGGATACTATAGGAGATTCATTCAAGATTTCTCCAAAATTGCGTCACCGCTACAAAACTAACCCGGAAGGAAGAAAAGTTCGTTTGGGGCGTAGATCAAGAAAGAGCGTTTCGAACGCTAAAAGAGAAGTTAACTCAAGCTCCGGTACTAACATTGCCGGATGGGGTCGAAGACTTGGTGGTTTATTCGGATGCTTCACTATCGGGGCTTGGCTGCGTTTTGATGCAACGAGGCAAGGTTATAGCCTATGCCTCGAGGCAACTAAAGACTCATGAGAAGAGATATCCTACCCATGATGTAACAACCCTCGGTAAAACCGACACTCTAATATAGTTTAAAATGTCCCAATATGTTTTATATTATACCCCGTATGTGAAAACCGAGCCCGAAATATGTTATAGTATTAGAAATAAAATATAAAATCTGAATTCTGAGTTGAGGCGGGCCGCGTAGGATCCCACCTCAATCTCACGCGGGCCGTATGAGATCATTGACCGGACTCCGCTGACTTCCTTAGTTCAAGCGGGCCGCGTAAGACCTCTTCTAAGTTGACGCGGGCCGCGCGTGTTCCGAATGGTGGCAGATCCATGAGCCGACACGTGTCTACATCGTGTCGAACCTAGTTGATGACCGGACTAAGCTACTGAGTTGACTGGAGTCAACGCGGGCCGCGAAGGCCTTATGCTTACCTTACGCGGGCCGCGACAGGACGAGACTACACAACTATAAATAGCAGGCATCGGATTTCACTTTCAATCGTTCATTCTTTCTTTAAATCTCAAATTTCTGAAGTAGTAGAGATTATAGTTGGGTATTATACCCTTAATTAGCGAGGTTCTGCTCCGTTGTAAGTATTATAACCCCGGTTTCGTAATAGTTACGCTGCCCGATTGATTTAGGGTTCCGTAACAACTGTCGTGGTTCTGCCCGACGTAGTTGTTGGAATGCCGTCTCGGGGAGGGTATTATTAATATTTTCAAAGGGTTATGATACTAATCAATGTACATTTGTATAAATTATAGATTATACCCAGGAAATCCTTACGAAAAGCCTAAGACAGCAATGTGAGTTATCCTCTTTTTATATAAACTCCTTTTGTGAGTTTATCCTCTTTTTGTAAACCTTTTTATGAATTGTTTTACAAAACCTTACATATTTTTCCCTGCGAATAAACATATTGAGTATTTGTAAGAATACAATTATAGTGGGTATGTTGGGGTTTTGTATACAAAATTTGTTACCACCTGGTCAAGGAGTAACATTACCACAAGTTGAGTATGACAGTACCACTGATGTTAATTGGTATATCTTGGAAACAAATGTAATTGCGGATGTGCCCTCAATACTGTACACTGTGAAATGAATTTTATGTAAACTTGATTAAACTGGGATTCACTCACCAGTATTTCTTGCTGATAAAATGTTTTAAACACGTGTTTCAGGTAACTTAGTGTGAAGCCAATAAAAGCCAGCTGGAGAGCACTGAAGGCTTGGAAAAGTGGCAATAAAGTTACCTAAAATAAAATAGATGTTTTTATTAAATAAAATAGGGTTTATTCCTATGAAAACGTATGTACTATGAACTTGGGTTTCATCCCATTTGTTTAATATTATAAAATATGGTGGTTTTACTCTGATAAAAATTTCCTAACTACGGTCCTGATGTAAATTCCGCTGCGAGACTAATTAAAACTGATACCACCGAAACTGAGCTCACGACCGCCCGTTCCCGGAACAGATAAGGGATCGGGGGTTGTGACAGAAGGTGGTATCAGAGCCTAGCCACTGGCTCAAGCCAAAGAAGTGTTCTGCTGACACTTAAATTTTAAATTCTATGTTAGGAAATAATTTATGTGATTAAGTGTTTTATATTAATTGACTATTTGTTAGTTTACAGTATGAGTAAGAGAAGAATTTCGGATATCTATCATAAATTAGATAGTTCACCCAAAGAAAAGGGAAGTTCATCCCAAACAAATTTCTCAGGATATTCAGCAGATATTGAGGAAGGAATATTTGTCCGTAAAGCACAGTATGAAAATCCACTTACCCCTAGAAAAAGAAGTCGGATTCTTAGAAAAAGTCAAGAGAATATGAAAAAGTCTCAGGAAAACCAGAAAATAGGCAGTAACCCACCTTGGGAAGATAAATTAGACGAAAAATGGGCAAATCTTTACATTTTAGCCACTACAGCAGTAAATGTTAACTTATAGTTGAATCGTCAAACCAGTGCCAACACCCATGCCACCTACAAGCTAGAAACTTTAAAAGAACATCATTCCTTTGATAATAACCTAGTGAGAAGAAAGAGATAGAATAAACCTTATATAAAGTGTGTTGAGCATAATATTCCTATAAACTAGTTAGACTAAAATAAGTTACGGATGTATAACCAATAATATATTTCGAATTTCAGTTCTAGTTTGTAATAAATATATAAATCACAATATTTCATTTTAATTAATCTGTTCGTATAATTGTACTAGATATTCATTTATGATAAATAAACATTCGGATAAACAACAAAAGTGAACCAAGAAAAACTAGAATAAAGCCTAGAAGTACAAGAGAATTTTTAATGCTATGCCTTAATATGAAGCTTTGAGATAAACCAATTGCTTGTATAAATAAAGTATGATGGTTATTGGTATCCTGTGAGGATAATGACTAGAACAGTGCCTGTATGATAAATAAGCAATAACAACTGGCCACTGTTATTTCTTGTTTATTGATACTACTCGGTTCTAGAATATGATTTCTCATGAGAATACTAATTTCATTGTTTCTTAATAAAAATGATGCTTTTCTTTAAGATCATGATTTGAAATAAGCTTATGAGTGGAAAATACTATGATAATAACCTCTCCGGTAAAACTGGGCATGATATGGTAGACTCTCCAGCTTGTCCGGGTGAGATGGGGTTACCTTTCCGGCGAGACCGGGTGAGATGGGGTTACCTTTCCGGCAAGACCGGGTGAGATGGGGTATATGTGTTATAATAATGGAATTCCTAAAAAGTACTATGACCTGATGTCTGACTTGTGAATAATGTGCATACTACAGTATATGAAATATTATATAGACATGTATGTCTATGAGGAAATCCAAAAGATTTTAATAATCATGAGGAATAAATTACGAACAGAGGTGTCAATTATGAATTTAGATTTGTTAGAAATCTCTAGTGTGTAATAGACGCATAATATATGAAAAGAGTATAGTCGCAATAATCGACGCTCTTGGCAAAAATGCGTGTTATGTGATTAACTATAGTAAAATATTAATTGTGATATTAATATGGGATAAATGTTTAAAAATTCAGATGGCCGAAGAAGAAAATCAAGGAAATCTGAATAATGATAACCAGAGTAACATTAACGTGGTTAATGATAATCCGAGTATTAATAACAATGGAAACCCAGTGGATAATAGTGCTATTCAACACATAGTGGCACAGGGAATTATAGATGCTATGCCTTTCATTCTTCAAACTGTTAAGGATGCTGATAATAAAGGTAAACATAGCAATAAGCGACCTGTTGAACCAGAAAACAGTGTAAACAATGGACCAATATTTCAATTGCCTATTCCCAAAAGAAGAAGAACCATGCCTTATGGTTGTTCTTATAAAGAATTCTGGTCTTGTAAACCAATGGAATTCTCGGGCAATGAAGGGGCCATTGCAACCTTACGCTGGATAGAGAAGACTGAGGCAGTCTTAAGGATAAGTAAGTGTGCTGAAGAAGACAAGATATTGTTTGCTTCTAATCTGTTTAAGAATGCAGCATTAGAATGGTGGAACACTATCCTCCAGACAAGAGGAAGTGATAAAACTTATAATATGGAATGGGAAGAATTTAAAGAAAAGGTAGAAAGGAAATTCTGCCCACCCAATGAAAAGGAACAGATAGCAAACAAGTTCCTCAACCTTAGGATGACTGGTGTAGATAGTAAAGGGTACACTACTACATTCTTTGAATATGCTAGGATAGTGCCAACCCTTGCATCACCAGAACCGGTATTAATCTCCCGTTACATCTGGGGATTAATTGGAGAAATTAGACATGTAGTCAAGGCAACCAGACCCCAAACCATAGAAGAAGCCGTAGAACTAGCCAATACTTTGACTGATGAACTAGTTCGTACTAAAGAAGAAGATCAAAGGAGAAACTTAACTCAAAGGCTGACCCAAGAATTTCGTTCTGGGAATTTCAATCATAGGAACGTAGATTCTACCTTTGCACCGTATTGCGGGATCTGCAAAAAGAAGCATTCTGGAAAATGCTCTACCCACTGCAATTTCTGCAAAGCACCAGGACACAATGAAGAGAACTGCAGGAGGAAATCCAGTAATGGATTGTGTTTTAACTGTGGAGAAAAAGGTCATATTAAGCCAAACTGTCCAAAACTGGCTCCAGCTACAAACAACAAGAATACTAAAAATGCTAGAGCATTTGTTCTGACTGCAGATGAAGCCAAGATGATTCCAGATGTCATCGCTGGTACGTTTCTAGTTAATGATGTCTTTGCTAAAAGTATTATTTGACTCTGGTGCAAACTAAAGTTTTATTAATACTTCGTATTGCAAATTTCTAAATCAATCATTAACTAAACTACCACATGAATGTCTAGTAGAGACAGCCAATGGAGAAACCACTAGGATTTCTGAAATCTTGCAGGGAGCAAGAATAGAAATTTTAAACCAAACGTTTAGGGCAAACCTTTATTCAATGAATATAGCCGGATTTGATATTGTTTTAGGAATGAATTGGTTAATAACAAATAAAACCAGTATGTTACGTGATCAAAACTCAATTCAAGTAAATTCATCTAAAGGTAAAACAATCACAAGTAAAGGAAATAAGCTATCTAGATCCACAAAATTCATCTCTGTGATGAAAAGTGCAAGTTCTATAAGAAAATGTTCTATAGTGTATTTATAATCACTAACACTAAAGGAAAAGAACTAAAAGACATTCCAGTAGTATCTCAGTTTTCAGATGTCTTTTCAGAAAAATTTCCATGACTATCTCCAGGCAGAAAAGTTAAATTTATAGTTCACCTACTACCAGGAACATCGCCAATCGCCAAAGCACTCTACCGTTTGTCACCAGTCGAAATATAGGAATTAAAGAAACAATTCGATAAATTGCTGGAGAAAAGATTCATACAACCAAGTTCGTTGCCATGGGGAGCGCCGATATTATTCGTTAAAAAGAAGGACGGATCAATGTGTATGTGCATTAATTACCGTGAATTAAACAAAGTCATGATTAAGAATTGGTACCCATTACCGAGAATCGATGATTTGTTTGATCAATTACCAGGAGCTCGATTTTCTTTAAGATCGATTTAAGGTCAGGATATCATCAATTAAAGGTATAGGAAGAGGACATTCCTAAGACCACATTTAGAACAAAGTATGATCATTATGAAATTACTGTCATGCCATTTGGTTTAACCAATGCCCTAGCTGCATTTATGGACATGATAAACCGAATATGTAAGCCATATTTGGATAAATTCATAATTATTCATAGATGATATTCTAATTTACTCTAAGAGTAAAGAGGATCATGCAAGACATTTGCACGTACTTTTAAGTTTATTAAGAAAGAAAATAATACAATCTGGGTGATTGTAAATAGGCTAACCAAGTCAGCTCATTTTCTACAAATGAAAAGAAAATATCCTCACTTATTTCAGTAGATCTCGAGGACGAGCTCTAAATTAAGGTGGGGAGAATGTAACAACCCTCGGTAAAACCGACACTCTAATATAGTTTAAAATGTCCCAATATGTTTTATATTATACCCCGTATGTGAAAACCGAGCCCGAAATATGTTATAGTATTAGAAATAAAATATAAAATCTGAATTCTGAGTTGAGGCGGGCCGCGTAGGATCCCACCTCAATCTCACGCGGGCCGTATGAGATCATTGACCGGACTCCGCTGACTTCCTTAGTTCAAGCGGGCCGCGTAAGACCTCTTCTAAGTTGACGCGGGCCGCGCGTGTTCCGAATGGTGGCAGATCCATGAGCCGACACGTGTCTACATCGTGTCGAACCTAGTTGATGACCGGACTAAGCTACTGAGTTGACTGGAGTCAACGCGGGCCGCGAAGGCCTTATGCTTACCTTACGCGGGCCGCGACAGGACGAGACTACACAACTATAAATAGCAGGCATCGGATTTCACTTTCAATCGTTCATTCTTTCTTTCAATCTCAAATTTCTGAAGTAGTAGAGATTATAGTTGGGTATTATACCCTTAATTAGCGAGGTTCTGCTCCGTTGTAAGTATTATAACCCCGGTTTCGTAATAGTTACGCTGCCCGATTGATTTAGGGTTCCGTAACAACTGTCGTGGTTCTGCCCGACGTAGTTGTTGGAATGCCGTCTCGGGGAGGGTATTATTAATATTTTCAAAGGGTTATGATACTAATCAATGTACATTTGTATAAATTATAGATTATACCCAGGAAATCCTTACGAAAAGCCTAAGACAGCAATGTGAGTTATCCTCTTTTTATATAAACTCCTTTTGTGAGTTTATCCTCTTTTTGTAAACCTTTTTATGAATTGTTTTACAAAACCTTACATATTTTTCCCTGCGAATAAACATATTGAGTATTTGTAAGAATACAATTATAGTGGGTATGTTGGGGTTTTGTATACAAAATTTGTTACCACCTGGTCAAGGAGTAACATTACCACAAGTTGAGTATGACAGTACCACTGATGTTAATTGGTATATCTTGGAAACAAATGTAATTGCGGATGTGCCCTCAATACTGTACACTGTGAAATGAATTTTATGTAAACTTGATTAAACTGGGATTCACTCACCAGTATTTCTTGCTGATAAAATGTTTTAAACACGTGTTTCAGGTAACTTAGTGTGAAGCCAATAAAAGCCAGCTGGAGAGCACTGAAGGCTTGGAAAAGTGGCAATAAAGTTACCTAAAATAAAATAGATGTTTTTATTAAATAAAATAGGGTTTATTCCTATGAAAACGTATGTACTATGAACTTGGGTTTCATCCCATTTGTTTAATATTATAAAATATGGTGGTTTTACTCTGATAAAAATTTCCTAACTACGGTCCTGATGTAAATTCCGCTGCGAGACTAATTAAAACTGATACCACCGAAACTGAGCTCACGACCGCCCGTTCCCGGAACAGATAAGGGATCGGGGGTTGTGACACATGACCTCGAGTTGGCGGCAGTGGTGTTCGCCTTGAAAATATGGAGGCATTATTTGTATGGGGTGAAATGTACTATCTTTACCGACCATAAAAGTTTGAAGTATTTCTTCGAACAGAAGGAATTAAATATGAGGCAGAGGCGGTGGTTAGAAACCATCAAAGACTTTGATTGTGAAATACATTACCACCCCGGGAAGGCTAATGTAGTGGCAGACGCGTTGAGCCGAAAGACAGATTATACGCCTATTCGAGTACGATCGATGCAACTAATTGTGACATCGGGTTTACTTGAGCAAATCCGGAAATCTCAAATTGAAGCAATAAAGGAAGAAAATGTAAAAAGGGAAAGAATAGTTCGGCAGTTAAAAGACCTGGCGGATGATAACCAAGGATTGAAAACTCGATTTGGGAGAATTTGGGTTCCAAACTCATGTGGGGCCAAGGCACTTCTACTTGACGAGGCCCATAAATCTCGTTATTCGATACATCCGGGGGCGACCAAGATGTATAACGATTTAAAACAAAATTATTGGTGGCCCGGAATGAAACGAGACATCGTGAAATATGTAGAGAAGTGTTTGACATGCTTGCAAGTCAAAGCGGAGCACCAAAAGCCATATGGTAAGTTGCAACCATTGGACATCCCAGTTTGGAAATGGGAACAAATCACCACGGATTTGTTGACCAAATTACCCAAGACCAACCGCGGGTTTGATGCTATATGGGTAGTCGTGGATAGATTGACTAAAAGTGCTCACTTCATTCCGATTCGTGAGACTTATACATCCGAGAAGATGTCGGAGGTGTATACCAATGAAATCATAGCACGTCATGGGGTACCGATA
Source organism: Helianthus tuberosus (assembly GCA_030545235.1). Taxonomy (NCBI): domain Eukaryota; kingdom Viridiplantae; phylum Streptophyta; class Magnoliopsida; order Asterales; family Asteraceae; genus Helianthus; species Helianthus tuberosus. The sequence continues at coordinate 32,987,361 of CM060436.1, forward strand.
TCCATTGTGTCAGACAGAGATACTCGGTTCACTTTAAATTTTTGGCGTGACTTCCAAGAACAAATGGGGACTAAACTGTTCATTAGCACCGCTTACCATCCACAAACGGATGGGCAGAGTGAAAGAACAATACAAACGTTGGAGGATATGCTGCGGGCTTGCATTATTGACTTCGGAGGTAGTTGGGATGTCTATCTACCTTTGGTCGAATTTTCATATAACAATAGTTATCACTCGAGCATTAAAATGGCCCCGTATGAGATGTTATATGGTAGAAAGTGTCGAACCCCGGTATGTTGGGGAGAAGTAGGTCCACGAGGACTAGCACCTACTGATATAATTCGAACTACGAATGAGAAAATCGACATGGTCCGAACTCACCTAAAAGCAGCTCAGGATCGACAAAAGTCGTATGCGGATAAAAGAAATAGGGCGATTAAGTTTCAAGTGGGCGATAAGGTAATGCTGAAAGTATCGCCGTGAAAAGGAATAATACGGTTCAGAAAAAGAGGGAAGTTGAGCCCAAGATTTATTGGGCCATTCAGAATCACCGAACGGGTTGGTAAAGTAGCATATCGTCTTGAACTACCCGAGGAGTTGAGTGGGATTCATAGCACATTCCACGTGTCACATCTGCGAAAATGTTTAGCAAAAGAAACTGCTCGTATCCACTATGATGATATCGAGGTGGATAACAGCCTCAACTATGCAGTAAAACCAATTGCGATTTTAGATCGTAAAGATAAGAGTTTGAGGAACAAAGTGATTAACCAAGTGAAGGTTAAATGGGAACACAGGAAGTGTGCGGATACCACATGGGAATCCGAAGAAGAGATGCAACGGCTCTACCCCATACTATTTGGTACGTAAATTCGGTTTCGGGGACGAAACCCTTTTAAGGGGGGTGGACTTGTAACACCCTGAAAATATAAAACTTTATATTAGAACTATAAAGTATACATAAACAAGAATTTACTAACTAGGAATTTTAACCTAGTTAACTACAAGTCTAGAAATAACTTGAAATAGGGTTAAAATAACCAAAACTATATGTTAAACAAAAGTGGAGGGGCCAATGATGTTAAAATTGAAACTTATGTTACTAATTTTTAATAAAAACAAAACCAAACACCCCATTTGAGGGGTCTGGTCGATCAAGAACAGGAGGGGGCGACATCCCCACTCTCAAACCCTAACATCCACAAAACAACCAAATTGAAGGTCCAAACCTGATCAAAAACAGAAATCAAGCATAGATTACTGATCCTCATCACAAGAGGATTACAAGGTATGTAAAATTTGATGAAAACTCTCAACTCGAAATTCTCATGAAATTGGGAAAATCTGAAATTTATGGTTGCATGTTTGTTCTATGATGAACTAGGAACAATATAGTATCTAGGGACAAACCCTAGACAAATACAAGTTGAGATTATGTGAAATTTTAGTAGAACCCTTGAACACCATTGTAGGTGATTAGTGGGTTATGTAGAACTTGATAAACACTAGGAAATTGGGTGTTGTCCTAGTGTAATTTGACGATTGTGAAGTAACTTCAGAATTTTAGAAGCTAACAATTGTGTAAAATAGGTTGATTGATGTAAAATTCGGGCTAGATGATAAGCTAGGGATTTGCTATATAATCATGTAAAATTATGCCCTTAAAGTGTTTGTTGAAATGCCTCAAAGAAGGCTTAAAACTAAAATTCAAAGTTGAAACGCATAATTATGATGTTTCGATGTAATACGCGATATATGGTTTAAAAAAAAGAGTTCTAAATGTGTTATAAATGAACTCTATAGGAAAGGGCGCAGGAGCGTCAAGCGGACAAGCAGGTGGTGAACCGCGTTTGAAAGGCTTACTTTGAAGGTATGTAACTTGACCCGTTACATTAAGTGAAATGTGGTTATATTATGTATAGTCGCATTTAGAATAGAAATTGTGATAATTTTTGCAACTATGATCGCTATCTAAATTAATAGAGTTAAAAACCTATAAGGAACCGTTTGGTAGTCATCACATTGGAGGAATTCCACAATATGAGCCAATGGGTCAAACAATAGTGTAAATTGTAGAAATGGTGTTTTAATTAGTTAGCAATGACGTCATAAATCGCAAAAGCGTTAAACCATGGAATTGGTAAGAATTGCAAGTAATACCAAGCCCCGGATGATGGGTATAAGGCGCCATAGGCTTACTAGTGAGAAGTAGTAAAATAGAATAAGTTAGAATGGGTCGAATAATAGCATAAGTGGCTTTTAGCCGCAAGGTTCGGAGAGTCAAAGTTGGGTATGATAGTAGTAAGAAACATGTCCGTAATGAATTTATAAATATACAGGAAAAAGGATCACCTAAAACGACGTGTGGAACAGGGCGAAATCCATAAAATAGTCAAATGGCAAATTCACAGAGTCCACCATAAATTACGGTCTCCACCGTAATTTATGGTGGAAAACAAAAACGTTACGGTGGTTCACTCCTGTATTACGGCATACCAGAATCACTCAGTGTCTACCGTAACTTACGGTAGACACCGTAAGTTACGGTGGAGCCCAGAAAACTCGTATTTTATTTATCACATTTAGATGTCGGAACTTGTGTTTATGTACTATATATTAATGTCAAAACTAATGTTTTAGTGGTTTTGACCCTAGGTGACGATGTGGATCTTACGGATGGCGGTCAAGCAAATGTCGAAGAACCGAACACGACTTTTGAAGCTTCCACAATATTTTAACCTTTAATAGACTATGTTTATGGGATGTAAACAAATTGTTAAACAACTTTTGAATGTTTTAACTTAGTCGTTAGTGACTAAGGTTTTGCCACTTTTGAACTTACTTATGGAATCTATGTTATAACTAGACATCTTTCTCTAAAATGGTGTGAATTATTATTAAATTCAAGTAAAATTAGATGGGTGTTACACAAAACCTCAAGAACATACTATATAAAGTTGACAAAACATGTATGGACTAAAATAGTCGAGTCGAGTGCTGTACAACTCGAGATATTCGCATAAAGAGGGATATAAGTTTGATTAAATTAGCCATGTTTTATCAATATTCTACTTTTAAAAGTTCACTATAATCGCAGTTTACAATGATGATGTTCTGGCATCGAGAGAATATGTCGATATTTTAGAGGGATATTTTTTTTAATGACCTTGGCACGATCTAATTATTACTCGAACTGCAGTTCGAGTATATATGTAATTATATTTTATCAATCCCTCAAGTACATCTAGAAGACAATGTTAAGATATTTTAGTATGGACATAGTTAAACCTTAAAGGTTGTTAAGTCATTTGTTATAAGAAATGTCTATTATCATCTCCTACCAAAGTAGAGATTCTCATTCTAGAAGTACCATCATTAAATGCATGTGTGCACTAAAATGTTTTGCTAGCTATGTATGGTTATAATAACTTTCACTTGAGCTTAATGTCATGATATAACCTTTATCAAGCGAAGAGACATTGGAATAAGTTCAACGAAATATTTCAGGTATAAACGATATTTGATTATATTTTACTAACCCATCAAAACAAGTTTGGTTAGTCTTGTAGATGCAGGAATGTAACTAAACACAATCCTAGACATATGATATTTTTTGGAAGGAGGCACCTGAAGTCTTGTTAGAAGATTATACAACATTGCTCAACATAAAGGATTGCACATTAAGGAATCGAGCGACAAATGATTGACTACAAAAGCTTTGATCAACTTTCAAGGAAGATGGACACACGTCACTTAAAAGATACATGTTAAAATGAGGGGGAGACTTATTTAAGTTGCACTCTTTTCCCTTGACTAAGTTTTGTTCCATTGAGTTTTCTCAATAAGGTTTTTAACGAGGCAACATACCTGATCTAGAAGTATCTGTGACAACCGGTGATTTACGGCTCTAATTACGTGATTAACAGATGTTTAAAACAATAATAAATAGTGTTTAAGACACAAATTAAATTAATTAGGTCTTTGGAGTGCCTAGGAACGTCTAACCGGCTTTACAGTACGCGAACGATGGTTTACGGAGAAACCTGTTAAACGTAAAACAATAACGAACTGAAACCGTACGAAATACGGACAACGCCGACAAATACGAATTTTATACGCGTATTTTATACTTATAGATTTAGTTTTCGAATTTTTTGTACTTCAAAACATCACAAACGCATAACGATCGAAAAACGCGACTTTGACTGTGATTGATGAACGAACGCGCAAACGCGATTACTGACACCAATTTACGTCTTTTGATTTTATAACAATAATTTACGGCAATTTTTAGAAAAACGGGTGTTGAAAACGAGTCTCGTAAGAGATTTCGGGCCACTTGAAATGCGAGATAGAGCTTGTGGGCTTTGGGCCCAGGCCCAAGCCCAAACCCATTATCTAAACCTACCTATAAAATAACCCTAACACTCCACATTTTTATCAGCCGCTACTACTGGAATCCCTTTCATCAGATCTTTCAAAACTCAAACAAAAAAAAGAAACACAAAGAACTCATACTCTCGATACACACAAACAAAACAATACAGAGCCTCATCTTCATAATCAGATGACTCACAACCCCCCATTCTCTCGATTCCTCCTCATCCCCTCCGGCAGCGGAGCCGCCGTTAGCGGCGGCAGTGTTGGTGATGACGGCGGCACGGTGTCTCTGCGGCGGTGTTTGGCGGCTGCAATATTGACAGACGGAGATGAGACCACCGCAGGCGGCGGTGGCATTGTGGTGTCATCGGGACCTCGTACAAGCAGAGAGACAGAGATCGGAGGTCCGAGGAGGGACGCCGGCCGTAGCTCCGGCGTCGGTTTGCCCGGTCAGCCACGAGCACGCCCCCCCTCTTTTCCGGTAAGTGGTTTTAACCCTCATCCATTCTTCTTCTTCTTCTCCTCGATCTGTAACAGATCCGTGATGTTCCGGTCGAACACGTGGTGTTTCAGGCAGGGACGAGGATGATGATGCTGTGTTGTTACTAAAGATGCTGATGATTTGCTGACATGGTGGCCGACCGACAGCGACGGCGGTGGAGGTGGTTTCGGTTCAAGATGTTCAAGTTCGGTTCGACAAAGGCGAAGGGGTGGTGGCTCGGTTCAGGATCGGTTAAATTAAACACCAGTTTAGATGACGGAATCAGGTTCAATGGAAGCGGAAGTGTTTGGTTCGAGTTGCTTTGGAGCAGTTGGGTTCGGGTCACGCTTCACGGCAGCGTGTTCGGGTTCTGAATCAGCAGTTTCGATTCGGGTCAGAGCTGGTCAAACATGGACAAGTTCGGTCAACAGACATTTCGGTCCGACTCGGTTCGAGCCTGGGTTTAAGCGGGTCAGCTCAGTTCAGTTCAAATCGACTCGTTCAAACCGAGTCAACTCGGTCAACACAGTCAAAGCGAGTCAACTCAGTCAATCTTTTCGGCGCGTCGACATGAGAATGGTAAAGTTTAAAGGCAAAGTTAGTTTGAATTTCTATAGTTACGTGACAAATGAGCTCTCAACGTGAATAATAAAATCGTTAATTATAAAGTTTGTGGTTTCGTACTTTCGTATATTACCTCGTTTTTATAACTTGAGTTTATATAAGTATTGTTGAATCTTATTGAATTTTGAAAATTAAATGACAACTTGTGTTGTCGGGGGCCGTCCAAAAACCGAGGAAACTCTGCCTGTTTTTCGAGAAAATCCGAAAGCAAACCTGTTTTATTGAAAAATGACAACTAACGACATCAAGCGACTTTTATGAAAATCAATACAAATGTATAATATTTCAACGACACTTTGAAACTTACAAAAACGTGATTGACACGAACTATTTTATAAAATAAATATAATAACTTTTATATTTATTCAAACGCCGATAACCGAAATTCATTTATAAAACACACAAATAGTTGTCATATTCATTTCAAATATCAAACATTCCGACTTCTTCTGATGAAAATAAATATAGTTTATATATTTATTTCAAACGACAAACAACGCGACTTCTTTTTTATGAAAATAAATATAGTTATGTATTTATTTCAAACGACAAACAACACGACTTCTTTTTATGAAAATAAATATAGTTTATGTATTTGTTTCATACGACAAACAACATGACTTATTTTTATGAAAATGAATATAGTTTATATATTTATTCCAAATATCAAACAACACGAATTCGTTTTATAAAAAACCATATGGTTTATTTATTATTTCAAACATCGAACGACTCGATGATTCTTCAATAAAATGTATATAACTTTTTATATTTATTTCAAATGCCTAAACGGCAAGTACTCTTATTTTGATAATTATCACACGAGACGCAATATACATAATACGAGTTAATACGAGTTTGTTGTATATTGTTTTCATATAAATATTCTTTACAATACACGTACGGCTTCTTGGGACGACTAACGCGATTATACCGATATATTTATATGTTTTTTTATAAATATTTATTTATTTTAAAATCTCTCAAGAACTAAGTATTTCCAAAACTTAGTAACTATTAACGACATTAAACGAGACATAACGCGTATAACTTAATCGTTTCCATTAAGTTAACAACTAACCCTCGAATCGTTCGGTCAACGATTCGGTAGAGCTCGGTGACACGTAGTTTAGTTACCGCTTTTATTTAAAAACTCATAAGATATTTCGTGTTAGGGATATTGTAGAATGCACGCTAACGAGTCACGTCTTGGAAACGACGTCATGAAGTCCTATTTAGCTAAGTTTTGCATAAGGAAATCCAGGTGAGTTCATAACCCCACATTTTTACGGTTTTACATTTTTATAAATGTTTTCGGGGTAGATAGACATGCACGTTTTGCAGAAACATACAAAGTTTTCGATGAACAAAGATTGCATATTTTAGACAAGCACGTTTTGCAAGAACATACGAGGTTTTTGAATGAACAAAAACTCTATATTTCTAAACCATGTTACAACACGTTTTAACTAACACAAATGATTTGTGATTTTCATTGAACTCAAATGGTTTACGAAAAACTTGTGCAAAACATACCGGTTTTTACAAGAACATGAACAGTACGAAACATGTATGAGCTACAGATACTAGTGACGGGGTTGGTCCTAGTTACAAAGAGGACTGGTTAGTCATGTACAAGAACAATGGAGACTGTGTGTCCCATATACAACCCAAAACTTGCATGCACCTAAGGCCTTCATCTTAAGGACTGACGAATCCAACATACATACTCATGTAGGCATGTTTGTCATTGTCATGCGTAGACATTGACAGCCATTCAAGTGTTACAAACATGAAACTTTACAGATACAAGGTTATACAAATATAACGCTTTACACATACAAGGTTTCACAAATACAAAGTTTTCATTTAACATGCCAAAGAAAATGAATTTTTATTTCGTTTTCTAAAACAATAGTTTAAAAACCGGTTATTCAAAAAGATTTATTTCAAATCTTTTACATACAAACTATGAACTCGCTCAACTTTATGTTGATTTTTCGCATGTTTCTTTTTCAAATCATGGCGCGGTTGGAATAGGAGAATCATGTGGAGTCGAGTACTTAGTGGCGTTCATTTTCTAGAAGTCTTAGCTTATTTGCTTCCGCTGTGCAATGAAGATACCGATCCCGTCACGCCAGGCTCTGATATTTCGGGGTGTGACAGTATCGGGGGGGGGGGGGGGGACTAATGCGTATTACACGTTGCACTCTTTTTCCCTTAGCTATGGTTTTGTCCCAACGGGTTTTCCTAGCAAGGTTTTTAACGAGGTAGCATCAAGCGTATTATGTTGATAACCAAGGGGGAGTGTTATGAATATATTTATTATTAATGTGGTTATCAACACAAAAAATAGATTCGCTTTCTCTCCAAGTTTTGTACACCTATATATACCACTATTGTATCTCATTGTAAATCATACCTATCAATGAAATATCAGTTCTTTTCTTCCTATAATTCTGCCTATATTCCTATGTTAATAGGCTAGTTTCACAACATGTGATTTATTTTCTGATTTTATTGTACATAGATTATTACTTGTTAGGCTGGAGGGCGTGGGATCGAGCTCCTAGGGGCTTTATCAAGACATGTCAGTGCCACATAGGATCCACGTCAACCAGGGGGCTTTATCACGCCCTTCTTTAACTTGCAGGGTATGGGATGGAGTCCCCTATTTAAACAAAATTAAAAAAAAAGTTTATTGGATTAATTGATGTGGGCCCCAACTGAACATCTTCATCTTCCTTGTTACCATGGTAGCGCTTGAACGATGGCGCCCCCTGTTAAAACGAATGGTATGGATGATGGCGGAGAGGTGGCGCTACCGGAGGTGATGTGGCAGGGGTGGCACCCTCCGACCTTAGCTGATAACTTTAGTCAATATAAAATCACCTTATTCAAACCAACGCAAACAAAATCTTATCATCTAGAGCGAGTTCTTTTGATTGCCCTATCTGTTCCTACGAAAAAGATATCAGTGACAGACTTGGTAAACAATTCCTTTTCCTTTATTTCGAGAAATAAATTAATCAATTCCGATTTTTTTTTTCTGGATTATTTTCCTATTAATGGAGCATAGTTTGGCTCGTAAACAAACTACGACAAGGGCAATTCATTTGGATTATGATGGCACTTTAATACTTAAATGTTCCATGAGACAAGGTGCATCAGAAATAATATTAGGAATATGTGACAAGATCGTAGATGTAGTGGAGAACCTATTCAACTATCAAAAGAGAAAGCAATAGCAATTACAAATGCGATTAATGAGTTTGCTGATAAGGCTTTAGGAACTCTTTATTTGGCTTATATTGATGTGGAAGGAGAGTTTGATATGCAAAAGGACATACTTGCCTTTGAGTATACTTTGATTGCGGTTGTGGGTATTAAGGATCCACTTAGGCCAGGGGTAAAAGAGGTAGTTGAAACAGATTTAGCAAATGGTACTACTGTGCGTATTGCAAAAGAATGCGTCATAGTCACTAACGGTGTTGCTATTGAAGGACCTGATTTCAGAAACAAAACTGATGAAGAAAAGAGTGAAACTGCACCAAGGATTCATGTACTACATGATTATTATCACTTAGAAATCATAGAAACTGGATTATAGAGATAGTAAACTGATCTCTAAATGTGTCGAATGGGCTAAAAAAATACAACACCCTAAACCATTAGATTTCGGTAATTATATCAACCACTAAAATATGTGCTTGCACAAAGAGACAAGAGAACTAACCAGTAGCTAAATACTCGGGAGCCGCATAATCCCGGGCACCCATTAAACGCGTCATGACATGAGACTCGCCACTGGCTGAACCTAACCTTGCTAGCTTGAAATCCGAGATCTTTGAATTAAGATCCTGAGAAAAAAGTATATAAAATTAATAACTAAATAACTAAACCTAAAATTTAAGAATAATTAGAGGTGTATTCATAAACATAAAAGCATATTTAAAATATAGTTTTTAGTTTTTTACTTACCATGCACGGTTGGTTGTTTTTTTAATTTAGTTAAGAGTCGTATCGTTTAGCTGTGGTTGCATTCGCTATGCATTAGCTACCAGTTGTCGTTTGTTTGGTTAAATGTGTAGTTGCCGCCATTCTACAAAACTTTTGAGGCTCAGATTTTACAGAAGTATCACACTTCTATGGCTGCAAAATAAGTTGCAGGTGAGGACCTGCCATCTTTTAATTTTCCACGCCATAGGTTGATCTTTTAGCATTTTTCAGTCGAATCTATTTGCTCATCACAGCCTTGTGTCAGGCAACAATCACAATGTGACAATGGAAGTAACCGTGTGCACAACCAACCAATCTTAAAAAGGGCAATAAGACCAATAACATACAACTATTTGCATTCAGTAACGACTGTTTTATGATCTCCCTTCTACACACCAACAATAGGTTTAGGAATCACAAACCATAACCGATGAAATTGTTGTTGGATGTGCACAAAGCTCATAAAAAAATGTGCATACACATTTGATAGCTCCGACGTCGTGCACCTAAAACCAACCCCTCGAACAAAAAAAAGTTATCTATATGTCATTTTCGCACATTGATAAATAAAGCAAATAATAAGAAGTTAACGAATCGAGAAACTACATAGCAAATTTCTAACCTCGGGCGACCCAAATTTGCTTTTGGGAGTCTTAAGAGTTAACCAAACAATGTCTCGACCATGGCTGCAAAGGAGGATGCAGATGAACAGCTACCATCCTTCAACGACACCAATCATAGACTCATGACTAAAAATTTCCAAGATTAGTAGCCCCACTTATTACAACATCCAAATAATGTTACTCTTCATATTTGATTATTAAAAAATTAAGTCTAGTCCATTTAACTCAATCACTGAGGTGGTGTTTGTTTTTTGGCCAGAAGCACTTCTGGCCACTTATGTCTGCGTCGCGCAGATGCGCGCAGTCGTTTGAGGTTTGCAGCTCGTTTGTTTTCCGGAAGAGCTTCTCACATTTTACCTCTTCCCCACCTCTTCTCCAAGCAGACATGTCCCCAAGTCTGCCAAACTCTTCAAACCTCTTCTCCCTCCAGCCGACACCACCTCCTCTGCCACCACCTCCACCTCCGACATCACCTCCTCTGCCACCACCTCCATCTCCGACAAAACCCCCAAAACCCCCAAATAACTCCGCCACCTGATACATCACCACCACCACCGTATAGAGAGAGAGAGAGAGATCGTAGAGAGAGAGAGAGAGAGAGAGAGAGAAGATAGAGAGATCGGTGAGAGAGAGAGGGACCACCCCCTCCACCTCCACCTGCCGACAACCTCTTCAGCCGGCGACCGGAGCCGCCTTTCCGGTGAGCTTCTCTAGCCGACCACCATTGACACCCCCTGTTACACATCGGTGAGAGAGAGAGAGAAAGAGAGAGCGAGATCGGTGAGAGAGAGAGAGAGAGCGAGATCGGCGACAGTGGAAGAAAGGAGAGAGAGAGAGAGCGAGATCGGTGAGAGAGAGAGACCGTAGAGAGAGAGAGAGGCGGTGGTGTGATGGCGGTGGTGGTGGTGCTTTGGGCGATGGTGGTGACAGATTGTAGAGAGAGAGAGTTTGTAGAGAGAGAGAAAGGCAGAGCTATTGTGTGTGTGTTGTGTGTGAAGTGGTTTTGTTGAAAAAAAAAACAAACCCTCTTCTCCTTGCATACTGCAGACATTTGGTTCACCTCTTCTCCTTGCAGACTGCAGACCTTTTGTCACAGAAAAAACAAACAGCACCTGAGTGTCCTCCAATATTAAATGCAAAGATTTGTAGTGAAAGGTAGCCCCACTTATTACAACATCCAAATAATGTTACTCTTCATGTATGATTATTAAAAAATTAAGTCTAGTCCATTTCAAACTCAATCACAGACAACTGTCCAATATTAATTAAATGCAAAGATTTGTAGTGAAAGGTTATGCATTTATTTAGTGTTTGAAGACACCCGGTGGCAACTTTTGCTTTTTTTTTTTTTCATCTAGGGTTTCAGTCTTATTTTTTTTTTCTTTTTCGGTGGAATTAGATGGGATAAAAAAAAAAAACACATAATGCACATCTTTCATCTTTCTTCTATCAATCATTGGTTAATTCAAAACATTTTAAATTTGTTGAAAAAATTAGTGAAAATAGCAATTTTCACAAATATAAAAAAATGATTTTTTCCTATTTTGAACTAGAAATAAATATAATAAATGAGCGGGTTTTATATATTTATTTGTGGGTTTGTGTTCTATGTTGGAAGAGCTTCCGCAGCGAACTAAACAACGTCCAAAACGGAGCTAAGATGAATGAGATATCGATGCTCAAAGTTGGGTGTTTGAAACATTGAATGCTGAAACAAAAGGGAAAGTTGCACCTTGTCCCACATAGGAGGAGAGATGAAACTTAAATGGGTATTTAAGTGGGAACTCTCCATACTTATTGTTTCATGGAAGCACACACTAAGTGTACTCGCGAAGGGTGCGGGGCACCCTAACTCGCGCGCGCACTCGCACACGCGCGCGCGCGTGGCGTGGGCAATGCGGCGCTTTGATGGCGCACTTTGCACTTCGCCCGCTTGAGAGACGCCTTTGTATTTTTTACCACGTGCGCGTGGTGGATCACAGGGGCTGCAAGGACCAAGTGATTGAAGTGGCGTGTGGGTTCGAGGCGCGTGACGTGGCAGTCCGCGCGCGAGTACACGTGGTATGAAAGCACGCGGATGCGCGCATGGTGCATGGGCCCTGATGTGACGTGCGCGACGCACCAGAGTGAGCCAAAATGGCGCGACTGTGTGGCGTGCTCGTATAGGCTCACATGTGACATGGCGCACGCGCGCTGGTGCGCATGGACTTGAGTCAGTGTGGCGCACACGCGCATGGCAGTGAGCCAAAATGGCGCACGCGCGCATGAGTGTGCAGACCTGTGCGCGCGCGCAGAAGCTTACAACATTTAATGACGAAGCAGTTTCAGTTCAGCATTTGAATCTGACGAGTCAAACGGTTTTAACTGCGAATTAAATGACGTATTAAATTGCATTGAAGACGTTTAATGCAATTTTAACCTCTCCTTTAATTCCTTTTGACTGTTTCGAATCAGAGGCTGTATAAATACAGCCTCATTGTCACTGCAGAGATACATCAGCAACCAACATCACATGCAAATTTCTTCCTACTTGCTACTGATCCTCTTCCTGCATCTCTCAAGGTAGCCTTCGGGTTTTTGGGCCATCTCCTGCAGTACTTCTGCTCCGGCTGTTGTACCCTGAGAAACAAAACGGGTACTTCTTGGAGACTTGAAATTTGTTTTAAGGGAAGCGTATGAACACGTGCCTCAACCATTCTGCTTCATCTCTTTTCTTGTATTTTCTTTTATTTCAGTTGTAATTGTAATAGTTTTCATCTTTCTTATTTCTGTATTGTAATTGTTGAATAAAATTTGTTTATTTTATTTAAATTACGCGAACGGTTCCTACAAAATTTTCAAGCTTGATGCATATTTCACTTTGAAAACCCATAATCTCCCACTGTTCTTTTTTAACTTCTGATTAAAAAAAAAAGAACAGATCTAACTAAAAAGGATACATGCATACCTAGTTCAGGTCACCGGGTTCTCACCGGAGGTAACCGGATTTCGTTGTAATTCTAGAACTTCCGGTCGTCGTAGACCCTTACCAAACCCTAACCGCTCAGGGCTGCTTTGGTCTGGTCTGTTCATGTTACGCCGCTACTGGAGTATGATCCCATCTCTACGCCATCTTCACCGGGACTTCAAACCGCCGCCGTGACTGCCTTATTCATGTGGTTGGCTGGCATATCTTTCTCTCTTTGTTCACTCATTTTCCCCCAAAATTCGTTTTACACAAATGACTGGATGAGCATACAAAAGCAAAAAAGGACACGTTGGTAACAATTTTTTTGGGTCTAGTTGTGAAGAAACACATGGAACCAGACCAATTAAAATAAAACACATTAAAATTACTATTCATTTTAGCTTGTCTATTAATAGATAAAGCTTGTCTAATAATAATAATAATAATAATAATAAGGACTAAGAAGGTAATTTTGAAAGTTTCATTAGGGGTTCAAAAGCTTGATTTAAGGGTGTTTCATTAGGGGTTCAAAAGCTTGATTTAAGGGTGTTTCTTAATATTTCAAATTTGAATATTAGCAGATCTGACTTTTCAGTTATTGAATAAGCATATATAAAATATTATCTGTTTTGAATTCTTTGACATTCTTCCAAAGCTCTCATAGGATTATTGATTTTTATCATTATTTTATTCCTCTAGAAAAGCAGATCTGATTTTTCAGTTGTTGAATAAACATATATAAAATATTATCTGTTTTGAATTCTTTGACGTTCTCTAAAGCTCTCATAGGATTCTTGGTTTTTTTCTTTGGTTTCATCCATGCCATGCTCTACTCTACAGATCACTACACAAAATGGTATATATACGGTAAATATTATAGAGAAGACGCGGATTAAACCGAAGAAAAACCAAGAATCTTTATGCTTAGTTCTGAATAAGAATGAACCCCTACAAAACTTCCAAAAATTATCGTTCGAGTTTTCACTTTTGTAGTGTTTTTCTTAAAATTCCTTAAAAGGTTATTTTATAATATGGCAATATACAATTTACAACTAGTGATCGAACTCGAAATTCGATTTGAATCAAACTCTATCGAATTCGGTTTTGACTTCGGTTCTTGATTGAATATAGCAGAGATCCCAACATACCAATTTATTCTTTATTCTAATTTAGAGCCTTTTATGCTCCATGTGGTTGTCATAGTTTAAATTTAGTAATTTCTGATATGGCTATCTCTTGTAAAAAAACTGAGGATTTTTTTTGGAACCATACAACGTATTTATTCTATGTTTGCATCATCCACTATAAGATGGAAAATTTTACAAGATAATATACCATATTTAACTCTTAAATCATTATCACAAACACGTTGGGAAAGTCGGTTAGAAAGTGTTAAAGCAATTAGGTTTCAAGTTCCAGAACTAAGAGATGCATTAATGGATTTGTATCGTGATACTGACGATCTTAAGGTTAAAAGTGAGGCTAAATCTTTAGTTGAAAATGAGTTGGAAAAAATTGAATTTTTATTAGCGATGGTTATTTGGTATGATGTTTATATGCTGTTAATTTAGTTAGTAAAAATTTACAATCAAAAGACATGTGTATTGACGTTGCTATAAAACAACTAGATGGACTTATCTATTATTTTAAAAAGTATAGGGATGAAGGATTTGAAAAAGCTATGATTACTGCTAAGGAACTTGCTTTAAAGATGGGCATTGAACCTAGTTTTCGTGAAAAACGTATTATTCAAAGAAATAGAAGATTTAATGAAAATGCTAATAATGAAACTTTGAAAACTCCTATAGACTCTTTTAGAACGGATTACTTTTTATACATAGTAGATCAAGCTTGTGTTTCACTCGAAAGTAGATTTGAGCAATTCAAAGAGTTTGATAATATTTTTGGCTTTTTGTTTAGTATAAAAAAGTTAAAATCCTTTAATGAAGAAACTTTAGAAAAGAAGTGCATTGATCTTGAAAAGTTTTGGAAACATGATAATCATGTTGATGTTAATGGTTTAGATTTATTTGAAGAACTAAAAATGCTAAGAGATATAATACATGTAGAGTCTGACACGCTTATTAGTATATTAACTTATATTAAAAACTTTAATTCTTTTCCAAATGCATATATTGCGTATAGAATTATGTTAACCATTCCTGTAACCGTTGCTTCAGCAGAACGTAGTTTTTCCAAATTAAAACTAATAAAAAATTATTTAAGATCTACAATGTCACAAGAAAGATTAAACGGTTTAGCTATTATGTCAATTGAAAGAGATTTTTTAGAAGAACTTGATTACGATTCTTTCATCAAACAATTTGCCTTGGTTAAAGCTAGAAAAATCAATTTTATTTAAACATATACTTAATTGATACAAAACATACAACTTTCAAAAAAAAAAAATTAACTTCGCCAACTATAAACTTTTTAGTTTATAATTGCCGGTCCCAAGCCCGGGTAAAGGAGGAGGGTTTTGTTACTAAATACGTTGAAAGGGTAATTTTGCAAAAAAAAGGCCTCCACTTTGAAGTCCGCTTAGGGTCTCCAAAAACCTAGGAACGGCCCTGATTCTAAATTAATATATGTTTAAAGATCTTAATTCTACTTAGTGTAACTTTTTTTTAACGAAAAATTTGGATCATTGACGGACCATTAAAGTATCATCATGCCACTAGCGGAGCCACCCGATCATATTGATCTCCACTAGGCATAATGTCTATACATCAATTCAGGAGGAAACCCAACAAATATGGGACCCCGCTAGTTTTCATTTAATTTAATTGTCACACCCCAACCGATGGCGGAATCATCGGGGTGTGGCACTGAGCGAAACAGATTGTCTAGAAGTTTCCATAACAATTATCTATACTATTCAATTTAAATAATACGTCCTATACCGTATCTCAAACAGCAAGTAATTATTACAGACATAAATCCAGGCAAATATTCTGTTCCGACAACTCAAATTCAAATAGACAGCGATTGTTTATCTGCTTCTAGAGACCCTTAGTTTGACCACTACAGACAACTATTTGTTGGGCTCTAAAGCTTTATTCTAGCTTCGAATTCCTACCACATATGCCTCCTAAGCACCTGCCACATACGTTAAAATAAAGTCAATACATATAATGTAAAGGTGAGCATACAAGTTTGATAATAGCATATAGAGTTCGAATTCGTTTACGCATAACCAGCACGTACACATAGTGAAATGAAGCACGTTAGTTATCGACATAGATCCATCGATACCAATGACTGCGGGTTGACTGCCCGAGGCAGTTCGCAATACACGATTACCACCGTAATCCATGCAAGTAATTGTCCTTAACAACCCCCGTGTGAACGGGTGCTGAGTCCAAACTATAGTACTATCGTTGCTAAGGCAGGTAGACAACATTCCATGTGTAAACATAACAAACAAGCATTCATAAGCCACGTATAACATGCATTAACGGTTAGCGTTCAAATAGTATTGAGTAGTGTGATTGTTGTAGTTTGAATATTCGTAACGTATGTAACACCCAAAAGTGCGTAAAGCAAAAAGGGATCGAGTATACTCACAACGATTGATGGATTGAAGAGAGCGCTTAGCGAGTAAGGTTAGCCTGAATAGATTCGATAGTATAACGGTAAGCGATACGTAAAAATATCACAAGGTATGGAAGGGTCGGATGGTGGTTTGATCGGATGGTAATCCGATCGGACAACAATCCGTGCGGATGGCAATCTGTTCGGGTGGTCATCAGGTCGGACAGTGGTCCGTTCGGATGGCGATTCGAGTGGATTGTTTCTTCCTATAAGAGGAATGTGTTTGTGTATGATGGCTTGTCCTTTGAAGTTTTCGTTGTAGTATTTTGAAAACACAAAAGTATCTCTATCCATCAAGTTGGTCGATCGGATGACTGGTCGTGCGGATGAAAATTCGTTCGGATGGTCATCCGGTCGGACGGTGATCCGGTCGGACGACGACTTAGTGGTGAGGTTGCCTACTGAAGGTATGTTCAAAACAGAAGCGTCATTCGATCGGATGGCAATCCGATCGGATGGAAACTTTGTTATTGAACATGTTGAAAGTTGTTTAAGTCTTTTTAAAGCCTTAGTATCTCATGATCCGAAGAGTAATCCATTCAGATGGTCGTCCGATCGAATTACATTTCGTTCAATACTCAAACTTTAGATAAGATTATTTTAGAAGTGGGACCCAAGTGTGATCCGTTCGGATGGTAATCCGTTCGGGTGACCTATCCGATCGGATAACAATCCGGTCGGACGGCAATCCGTTCCGATTGTTCCGTTCGTCCTACACTTGGTCGTTTTGATGGTTTGTCGTCATGTCGAGACACTCTGACCACGTGTTAACCAACAGAACTCCCATTTTGACCCAGGTGACTAAACCTGAACAGGAATCACCCTAGCTCGGTCAGTTACCGGCTCAAGATGGTTGTTCTTGTTTAACCCGAAATCGGTAGTCTCGTGGGTAGGATCTAGATCTTGAGCTAGTACAACACTATGATTGAGTAGAAGGCTAGATCAGAACCTGATTCTACCGGTTTTGAGTGTTTTGAGTGTAAAAGAGTTGAAAGAAAGTTGAAAACCATCTTTCAATCCTCTTTCACCACACTTGTGTCGAGATCTTTACAAGATCTTTGTGGAAATCGGTTAGATCTAAGTTGTTCTTGGTGGATTGAGGCCAAAACAAGAAGTTCTTGAAGAACACATGATGACATCATCCTAGAACACCCGAAATCCATTGATTTCACGGTTAAAAGTTAAGATTTGAAAGATAGAAATGTGTAGGAGTGCGTATAGATCAAGAAAGTACAAGATTTAGGGCGAGATCTAACCAGAATCGAGAGAAATCAGAGAAAAGGTGAGGAAAGCGTGCTGTTCAGACGTCACTTGCCAAAAGTAGTAAGTGTGGAGAGTGACAGGGGTATTTATAGGATTCCAAAAGAGGAAAGGGGTTATCCGATCGGATGACACTCCGCTCGGATGACTGATCCGGTCTGATGACATTCCGGTCGGGTGACACCTGATGAGTGGCATAGTGGCTATCCGGTCGGATGACTATCCGGTCGGATGGCTATCCGGCCGGATGGCGCTTGGTTCAACTGTTCGACGCGACGATTTTCGTTAAATCGATTTCGATTGCGAGCGGTTCGATTCGATGGGGTTTCCTAATCAAATTACTTTTAGTCCCAACTACTTCATATCTTGCATAATCTATTTTCCACTAATTACCATAGTTCGATTGAGTTTCGAGTTCGATTGTATTCGATTGCATTCGAGTTTCGATTGAGTTTGCTTGATTACTGTAACACCCCGAAAATGGGTTTGGTAATCAAACTCCATTAATACTAAAAGACGGGTAAAGTACCGTTAGTAGTAAAAGTAACCAGGTGAATATTTGGATTTAAATAAGAAATCCTAATAATAAATACAAACGAATCAAAGTTTTAAGGAATTGAGTTTATAAGAGCCCGAGTTAACGGGACTTAAAATAAAACGGGTTATAACTCCCGGAACACACTAAATAACTAGGAATATCAACCTAGTTAGTCTAGTGTTTTAAAATAATGAGGAACTTGATGTAGTAACCTTTATAAACTTGGGTAAAGTTGAGGGACTAAAATGGTTAAAGTGAGAAAATGGTTTTTTTTTATTAATTAAAATTAAAAACACCAAAACACACACCTTGTGTGTGTGTTCTGGTCGTACAAACACAGGAGCCAGGAAGAGCTCTCAAGCTCAAACCCTAAAACACATAAATTCATCAAATTGAAGGAGCAAATCAAGCCCGAATCGAAATCCAAGCATAGATTAATTATCCCCATTGCAGGGAGATCATAAGGTATGTAAAATTTGACAAAAATTCTCTACTTGAAATTCTCATGAATTTAGAGAACTTGAAATCTAATGATGCATGTATGAATTGTAGATGAATTAGGAACATTAAAATGTCTAGGAGTAAACCCTAGACAAGTACATGTTGAAATTATGCTAATTCTAGTGAAATCCATGGTCACCATTGTAGGTGACTAGTGGGTTATGTAGAACTTGATAAACACTAGGAAATTTGGGGTTGTTCTAGTGTAATTTGGCATATGTAAAGTTATTTCAGAATTGTAAAGACAAATAATTGTGCTAGATAGTTGATTGATGAAAATTCGGGTTATATGACAAGTTATGAGCTTGTTAATGAATTATGTAAAGTTATGCCCGTTAGGTGTTCGCTAAAATGCCTAAATGAAAAATAAATGTTGAAAATCGGATAAAACGCATGTTTGATGGATATGGCAAATTGTGCGTCAAGACTTATAAAAAGGGTTCTAAACGGATTGTGAATTGAACTCTCTAGGCGAGGAATCCGGATCGTCAAGTGGACAAGCCGGTGGAAATACGCGTTTGAAAAGTATGCTTTAAAGGTACGTAACTACGATTCCATTACGTTATGCTTAATTCTGTATTCTAGCTAGTAGACTTTAAATTAGCATAATACATGAAATTGGCATTTACTTGAAGTGATGAACATCACTAGGTAAATAAACGGGTCAAAAGGTGAAATTATCACCCTTTGACAATATTGTCTAATGGTTTGCCGAGTTACATGTTATAGGAATAAATAGCGAATGGATAAGTACATCGCTATTGCTTAGTGGCTACGAAGGCAAGGTATTGAAACGGGTCAATATATTGATCCGAGCCAGGTATGTATAATAACACAACTCATCATGTAGAATTTGGAGTTCTAAAAGAGTTAGACAATGTTAAAGTGTAGATATTCGGTTATCTTTAAGGTAAACCGAATAAATTGAATTATGTTCATGGTGTTTTAGAAGCACATAGGTTTATAAATAAGATTATAGTTAAAAGGGTCGGATTTTGGGTCAATCAAGTATTTAAAGAACCCTTGTAGTTAAAGAAGGACGAAAATTGAACAAATTGCCCTTGTAAGCTAATTCGTACGAATGACCCTTAAAGGTGGTTCGGAAATAAGTTTTATGATTATATAAATGCTTAGGATAAGTTAGATAGGGAAAAACATAAATTCTTGGGTCGAAGGGCTTTATATGAGTCTTTGCCGTAAAATGGTAATCCGAGGGGTAAAACTCGGAACATATAGATATCCACATTTAATCCAACACACATATGGATGTAGTGGAAGATTACTTGATAAGAAACGTAGGAATAAGATGCTAGAAATGAATGAAAGCGATTTCATGTTTTAAAGTGCTTAAAATACCCTTAACGGGTCAAAATAAGCATACGAGCGATAATGGGTTTAAATTGGGTAATAAACCGGTGATTAGAATCTAATATGTTAGGTAACATTAATTTGAAGAATTGTATGTGATATAAGGATCAAATAAACACGTTTGGTGATGGAATCACGAACGGGTCAAAAGTTGGTAAAAAAGGTAATAAGCCGAAGAGTTAAAAGTCTGTAATTTTGTTAAACCGGATGTTAGATTTTAACTCCATATGATGGAGAATCAAATTACAAACACGTAGGAAGAAACGGTAGGTTAAACGGGCAAGCGGATTGAAAGATACGAAAGTTTTCGTGTCAAAAACGGCAAAAAGGAAAGGAATGATGCAGGGGCCACCGTAACTTATGGTGCCACCGTAAGTTACAGTGGACATGATTTGGTTACGGTGGGTGCCTACTGTTGTACGGTAGGAGAATTGTAAACACAGAGGCCACCGTAACTTACGAACCGTAAGTTACGGTGGAGGTCAGAAATGAGTTTTTGTTTTGGGATCAAGATACCCATGTTGGATTTTCCTAATTTCCCCGTCGTATTAGTTATTTAATTATCAAAACTGACCTTTAAGTTGGTTTTGATCACAGGTGAATGTCGAGAGTCCCGGATGAAGATCAAGCATCGAGCAAGAACCGAACACACGTTAAACAAAGCTTCCGCAACGTTGTTTTGTCGTTATTCTAAACGGCGAATTAAATCACATTATGTATATCACTTAAATTGTAAAAGTTTTTAACAAACCCGTATTTCCGATGTATATGTAATCATTAATTACATCATTATTTTCGCAAAATATACGTTAAACCTTGATTATAAGAACGAGTGTTACAAGTTGGTATCAGAGCCTTGGTTTAAGAGATTCAAGTATGGTGGGAAAACTATGCTTGGACTTAAACCTTATGCTCTTAATAAAGATTGGTGTTCGGTTCGAGGCTTGATTGCAAATCCGGTAAGTACATGTATGTAATAGTTTAGCATGCTAAAGTGTTGTAAACAACACATAGGGCTATCGTGTGATACACGTTACCCCAATTAAAATGACTGAGATAGTTGACAAAAATACGCGCGTTGACGCGTATAGTAGAAAAAGCCTTGTATTATAATACGGGCGATTATTTAAAGTTGACGTTACTAACTTTTGTGAATGTTTTAATTGAAGGACACTCGCGTTTGAAGATGACGAGAGTCAAACGAATAGTGGGTATGATGATGGAACGGTCCGAGATATGACAAGAAGAGCATACTCATCAAGGACCTAAATCGCGTAACGATCGCAAATAAGTAATGGCAAGAAAGCCCGTTAAGGCAAGCATTACCAGGTGCCCATTTTAAATATAATTGCACAAATAGTAATATGCAACAAATATGTAGAAATTGAAAGTTGCATATGTGGATTAAAAACTTGGAAAAAAAACCCGAATAGAAAATGTATTCGGGATATTGTTTCCAAGAGAAACAAATAGAGGCATTACTTACATAGGGCGTGATGTGAAAACTATTAAAAAGGTCATGCGTGTCATGTGTTAATCGCTTACTCTGGCCAAGTAAGTAGTTGCATATGATACCATGAACTTCTTATAGCGGACACATTTATGTCCGATGTAGTAAGGGTGGGGGTGAATGGGACTAACTTAAATGGTACCCAAATGAATCAAATAAGTAAGATGTTTGATAGTAAACGTAAACGTAAGTCGGATGACGGAAGCGTATTACGTAAGAATAACGAGCCCGAGAGAAGGGACAAGGATCAAGTGAAAAGAAAATACAGACCGACCAATAGGAATGCTAAGACATAGGGATAAAAGTTTGACTGTCACAAGTGATGAAATTCACATGGACAAGTCAAACGAATCGAATAAAGAATAAAGGACTTGATTGAATAAAAGCGATGGATCTCGCTAAGACGACCAAATAAATTAAAATAACGTCTAAAACCATATAAGAATGGTTACTTGAAAATGATTACGGTAAAGATACCCGATGAATGGGTAGGATTTGGAAAGAATGCGTAAACCAAGAGACGGGAACGCAAGATAGAAAGTCAAAGACTCGGAATATGAGTCATGAATAAAAGACAATGAGAATTTGCAAACAGAAATGTTAATAACTACGCTCAGCTATTTCAAAGCTGAACGGGTCAAACAAAGTTTGAAGTTTGGCATTCATAAGTGATGAATGTTCACACAAACAAGTCAAACAAATTTAATAAAGCATGATACTTGCTAAAGTAAGTAAGCGCGAATCGGATAAATAATAGTACGAAATATTAATAAACCTATGTAAAGGAGTTATAGGCGTTAAAAACATTGAAATAAAAGAACCCGGGTAATGGGACGTAAAGAAGTACAGGTAAGAACCGGGTAACGGTAAGTGTAGGGTAAACCGACGTGTACTTGACGTTAGAAGTCAAGAAGTCGGAAAGATAATTCGAAAGAAAACGAATGTAGCCTTAGACTACGGTCAAGGTCAAAGAAAATACCAAAGTGAAAATAAATGATTTTTAAACAAAAACAGGATGCCTTGACGCCAAACATGTATTTTAAGAATGACATGAGTAAGGAATGATCTACGGGAACAACCTAACCATTGGGGTCATAAACAATGGAAAGGTCTACGAGACTAAAATGACCCACGGGTCACTACTAGAAAGAAATAGATTATAAGGACCTCACCTTAAAGAGGTGAAAGTCTAATAAAATAGCCTATAAGGCAAAGTGATAAAACCTACGGGTTAATTAGACAAAGCGAGGGAATAAATTGAGAATCCCCGCATAAAACAAAGACTGTAAAATAATAAATTTTGGACTGTCAATATCCCGGTATGGATAATTGACAAAAGTTAAGGAGAAGATGCTATACTAAAACTTCAGTTTTGATAAGAAATACCGTTTTTACAAATATAAATTCTAATAGGAACTTAAATAGTAAGCATAAAAGATACAAGTCTTGACACTGATAGGCGCAAGACGATATATTCAAAAAGAGATATTTTCAAAAAAAAATAAAAATGAAAGGTTGATATAAATTAAACATGATGTGACACGAACACGGTCAAGAAATGCAATGTGAAGTAGAATCACATTATAACCATGCGAGTGGTAAAAAGTAATTGGACTAATAAGTCTAGTTAGTGAGACCGGTTAAGGCCATTTAAATAAATTTGGTCGCTTGTAAGCGGTGGATTCGGTATAACTGAATCGAATAAATGAAATAGAAAACAAAAGAAATGGTTGCTAAAAGTGAAAGATTTCACTAAAAGACCTTTAAACGGGTCAAAGTAACGGATTCATAAAGAGTTCGATAATATATAAAAGCGATGGATATCGCTAAGTTAACTAAACTAGTAGAAATAACGAAATTACGTTATTTCAAGTTGCATTATGCCGTATGAGATACGTAGATGAATAGTAACAAAAAAAAGGGATATTATCACACTTTTCTGGTAATACTAACAATTGATTAAAGTGTGAGTAATGCTCAAAAGATTACTCAGGTCAAATGCATTCAGTTTAGAACTCGATGAACTATGTAAGAAAGGTTTCGAGGACGAAACCTCTTTAAGGGGGGTAGACTTGTAACACCCCGAAAATGAGTTTGGTAATCAAACTCCATTAATACTAAAAGACGGGTAAAGTACCGTTAGTAGTAAAAGTAACCAGGTGAATATTTGGATTTAAATAAGAAATCCTAATAATAAATACAAACGAATCAAAGTTTTAAGGAATTGAGTTTATAAGAGCCCGAGTTAACGGGACTTAAAATAAAACGGGTTATAACTCCCGGAACACACTAAATAACTAGGAATATCAACCTAGTTAGTCTAGTGTTTTAAAATAATGAGGAACTTGATGTAGTAACCTTTATAAACTTGGGTAAAGTTGAGGGACTAAAATGGTTAAAGTGAGAAAATGGTTTTTTTTATTAATTAAAATTAAAAACACCAAAACACACACCTTGTGTGTGTGTTCTGGTCGTACAAACACAGGAGCCAGGAAGAGCTCTCAAGCTCAAACCCTAAAACACAGAAATTCATCAAATTGAAGGAGCAAATCAAGCCCGAATCGAAATCCAAGCATAGATTAATTATCCCCATTGCAGGGAGATCATAAGGTATGTAAAATTTGACAAAAATTCTCTACTTGAAATTCTCATGAATTTAGAGAACTTGAAATCTGATGATGCATGTATGAATTGTAGATGAATTAGGAACATTAAAATGTCTAGGAGTAAACCCTAGACAAGTACATGTTGAAATTATGCTAATTCTAGTGAAATCCATGGTCACCATTGTAGGTGACTAGTGGGTTATGTAGAACTTGATAAACACTAGGAAATTTGGGGTTGTTCTAGTGTAATTTGGCATATGTAAAGTTATTTCAGAATTGTAAAGACAAATAATTGTGCTAGATAGTTGATTGATGAAAATTCGGGTTATATGACAAGTTATGAGCTTGTTAATGAATTATGTAAAGTTATGCCCGTTAGGTGTTCGCTAAAATGCCTAAATGAAAAATAAATGTTGAAAATCGGATAAAACGCATGTTTGATGGATATGGCAAATTGTGCGTCAAGACTTATAAAAAGGGTTCTAAACGGATTGTGAATTGAACTCTCTAGGAGAGGAATCCGGATCGTCAAGTGGACAAGCCGGTGGAAATACGCGTTTGAAAAGTATGCTTTAAAGGTACGTAACTACGATTCCATTACGTTATGCTTAATTCCGTATTCTAGCTAGTAGACTTTAAATTAGCATAATACATGAAATTGGCATTTACTTGAAGTGATGAACATCACTAGGTAAATAAACGGGTCAAAAGGTGAAATTATCACCCTTTAACAATATTGTCTAATGGTTTGCCGAGTTACATGTTATAGGAATAAATAGCGAATGGATAAGTACATCGCTATTGCTTAGTGGCTACGAAGGCAAGGTATTGAAACGGGTCAATATATTGATCTGAGCCAGGTATGTATAATAACACAACTCATCATGTAGAATTTGGAGTTCTATAAGAGTTAGACAATGTTAAAGTGTATATATTCGGTTATCTTTAAGGTAAACCGAATAAATTGAATTATGTTCATGGTGTTTTAGAAGCACATAGGTTTATAAATAAGATTATAGTTAAAAGGGTCGGATTTTGGGTCAATCAAGTATTTAAAGAACCCTTGTAGTTAAAGAAGGATGGAAATTGACCAAATTGCCCTTGTAAGCTAATTCGTACGAATGACCCTTAAAGGTGGTTCGGAAATAAGTTTTATGATTATATAAATGCTTAGGATAAGTTAGATAGGGAAAAACATAAATTCTTGGGTCGAAGGGCTTTATATGAGTCTTTGCCGTAAAATGGTAATCCGAGGGGTAAAACTCGGAACATATAGATATCCACATTTAATCCAACACACATATGGATGTAGTGGAAGATTACTTGATAAGAAACGTAGGAATAAGATGCTAGAAATGAATGAAAGCGATTTCATGTTTTAAAGTGCTTAAAATACCCTTAACGGGTCAAAATAAGCATACGAGCGATAATGGGTTTAAATTGGGTAATAAACCGGTGATTAGAATCTAATATGTTAGGTAACATTAATTTGAAGAATTGTATGTGATATAAGGATCAAATAAACACGTTTGGTGATGGAATCACGAACGGGTCAAAAGTTGGTAAAAAGGTAATAAGCCGAAGAGTTAAAAGTCTGTAATTTTGTTAAACCGGATGTTAGATTTTAACTCCATATGATGGAGAATCAAATTACAAACACGTAGGAAGAAACGGTAGGTTAAACGGGCAAGCGGATTGAAAGATACGAAAGTTTTCGTGTCAAAAACGGCAAAAAGGAAAGGAATGATGCAGGGGCCACCGTAACTTACGGTGCCACCGTAAGTTACGGTGGACATGATTTGGTTACGGTGGGTGCCTACTGTTGTACGGTAGGAGAATTGTAAACACAAAGGCCACCGTAACTTACGGTTCCACCGTAAGTTACGGTGGAGGTCAGAAATGAGTTTTTGTTTTGGGATCAAGATACCCATGTTGGATTTTCCTAATTTCCCCGTCGTATTAGTTATTTAATTATCAAAACTGACCTTTAAGTTGGTTTTGATCACAGGTGAATGTCGAGAGTCCTGGATGAAGATCAAGCATCGAGCAAGAACCGAACACACGTTAAACAAAGCTTCCGCAACGTTGTTTTGTCGTTATTCTAAACGGCGAATTAAATCACATTATGTATATCACTTAAATTGTAAAAGTTTTTAACAAACTCGTATTTCCGATGTATATGTAATCATTAATTACATCATTATTTTCGCAAAATATACGTTAAACCTTGATTATAAGAACGGGTGTTACAATTACCACAATACAACATAAATAAACATGCACAAGTAACACATAAGGTACACACACACGTATAGCAATAACTAAAATACGTAGCTCGATTTGCGATTCGTTGTCGATTCGATTAGCATAGCTTGATTATCAGTTGGTTAACTTTATCGCATTGTTACTACCTATAGTTCACAGTCGTAAGTCGCTTGAATAATACGTCGATGGCTTGCAATTAACAACACTTACTCCACATAATATAATTTAAACAAAGAGATTTCTACAAGTCAAGTTGCGCGAAATCGGTCGTTGACTTTGACCTTGACGTTGACGTTGACTTGTGAAAACACGGGGTGTTACAGCCTCCCCTTGTTTAGTACAAAAAGAAAGCTAAACAAATTAAACAGATAATCACACAAATTCAAACAATATCCAAACACAAAGCGCACGCACTCCCCGGCAACGACGCCAAAATTTGATCGGAGTGTCGCGCTCCGGTCAAATATAATATTTATAAGCCCAAATTACCCTTAACAATGTGTTAGTGGTAGTAAGGGGTCGAACCACGAAGAGTATGTGGTTTGTGTGTGGATTCGAATGAATTAAAACAATTGTCACGAATTATGAAGCTTGCTAAAGTATTTTTGTATTTTCGTTTAATGGAGAGATATGATTTTTTTAACTAAATGAATTTATGCGAATGATCAACAACTACTAATTAACAATTGCAAGAAAAATGGTTACTAGAACAATAATAATAAAAAGGAATCACACCCGGTTTCAGTAATTGTTAACCTAGGATTTCTACAAGTTTTAGTCTCAACTCAAATGCATTTGATTAACGGATTTAGTGTACCGTGACTTAGGTGCTACTAGCTATCAACGCCCCGAAGAACGGACAAAAAGACACTTTGTAATCAACACAAGTAAATCCTAACAACGACAACGTACAATTACATATCACCGTTTCGCGAAGTCATAACTTTTAACATCGTTCGACAATTCGCGAATTCGTAACAAATGTAATACTATTGTCAAAAGTTTCAAAAACCAAATACAAATTGTCACTAAGATGAAACAA
The DNA here is from genome assembly GCA_030545235.1 of Helianthus tuberosus. Taxonomy (NCBI): domain Eukaryota; kingdom Viridiplantae; phylum Streptophyta; class Magnoliopsida; order Asterales; family Asteraceae; genus Helianthus; species Helianthus tuberosus. The sequence continues at coordinate 33,015,099 of CM060436.1, forward strand.
GAACAAATTGAAACCCTAGAATTAACAACTACCTACACCGGGGTGAAACCGAGATGATTAGCCGCTCATGGTTGATGCAACTTGATCACCGGATGCTTGGAATGCGGATGGAGTCATCTTGAAGCCTTGAGAATGGTGAATGATGAGGTTTGGTGAAAGATGATGATGGTGGAAGGATTAGGGTTTGTGGATGATGGATTAATTGTGATGATGGTGATGATTCTTGATGATGATTTCGGGTTGTAAAAGATGAAGAAGATGGAATGGTAATTGAATGATAGATGAATTGTGGCTCCAAGAACAAGTTTGAACTTCCAATTGAAGTGTAACTCCCGAATTGATGTCCCAACAACCCCCTTTCATTCGTTATTTGACCCAAACCAAACAATGGCCGCGCAGCAACATCGGAGAGCCGTCGCCGACGGCTTGATGCCCCGTCGGCGACGGTCCATAGATAATGACTTGGGGCCGACGTGGTATCTTGCTGTCTACGGACAATCAGGCGACGGAGAAATGCACTAACCGTCGGCGACGGCCCTTTAGGGCGTCGGCGACGGTCCCCAGAATTTCAACTTTTTGTTTCCTTCATTTCCCAAGTCCGGCTGACCCGTTTTGCGTCCCGATGGTTCCGTTTTCGCTCCGGTGACTCGTTTAGCTCTCAATTAGCTCCTTAAACTTCACAAGACCTGCAAAACACAAATCCTTTTACAAGTAGGCTATTTGGGATAAAAAGTTAAGTAAAAACATAAACTTAGACATAAACGAACATCGGTTTTCAACCACGCATCACATCCCCACACTTGTCTTTTGCTTGCCCTCAAGCAAATCTGTTTTTCACTTTCATGTGGGTCGAACAACAAATACACTCCCCATTCCCGAGACGAAGGTTAAGGTCCAATGTCATACTAAAGTTCAAACTCTTTACAATTTTCAATATATTTAACGGTAATGTGATTTAAAGTACACAAATAGTTACCCAAGATTAACCCGCCCGTGAAACTAATCAATTCATGCACATCCCTCACAATGTTCTCTCCACTCGGCTTGTAAATTGGCTAATGTTTATAATGTATTAGCACTTCAAAGACTATTCACTCAAAACCGATTAGAACACATACCCGCATAAGCTTGCAACTCAATCATTCTCCACCATTGATCACGAACACTAAGCACAAGTCAAAAGGTCTTTGAAGGGTTGTAATGGGGTTAGGCGAAGGGTAGGAATTAGGATATTTTAAAGTGGCTAAGGTGATGAAAATTCGATTTTTTTTTATTACAAAAGATTATTCTAACAAAACTAACTATAAACACCGAATATGAGGCAACAACATTCGCCTTTTATTCAACAACTACTAACACTTCTTTTTGTGTTTTTCTTCAACGATTTTCACTTCTTTTTCATGATATTTTCTGTTTTTTTTTTTTTTTTTTTTTTTTTGCAAATAAACAAGAACAACTATACAAAAACGATTCCTATAATCGAATTTCCATCACACGGGTTTAAAAGAAAAGGTTTAACGGTTATGGGCTATAGGGTGGTCAAACGAAAGGTTTAGGCTCAAAATGGGCAACTAGGGGGTTTGTTCGGGTAATGATAGATAAATGGTTTTAAGAGAAAAGGTTTACCTAATGCCTTAATCATTCTCGTGCTTGTATTCGGTCTATAGTCTCAAACGTATCAAAAGTTGCAAGTTCTACAATATATGACTAATGGTCCACTCAAACAAAGAAACATAGGTATGTAATCTATGATATAAAAGTGGCTCAAAACCTCACATATCTAAAAGGGTATGGTATGTGACATGCATAAAAGACTAGTTTCTTAGGCAGATTATTCCCAAATTACCACCCGCTAAATATCCGTCATGCTATTAATTCGAACTTGACCATGACAATAGACCAAATGGTTCGTGACATCCCTCGTTGACTTAGTTACTTGTGCTTTAAGATCGCTTTTGAAACAAGATATTTTTGAAAAATTTTTGAAATTTCCCCCCATCCCCACACTTGAGGTAAACATTGTCCTCAATGTGTAGTATTTAAATGAACGGGTCAAAATCTAAAATTTTTACTACTCCCCCATCCCCACACTTGAGGTACATATTGTCCTCAATGTGTAAGAACTAGAGTATTAAATGCACAAAGGATGTGACACGGCTAATTCCCCCAAAATTTCACCCCGGAAAAAAAAATATACAAAATACACTCCACTTATTTGCTAATCTAAAGATCAAAAGTAAAAAGAAACGTATGCACCTGGTTTGTGAACTCATTCTTCGTATGTTCCTCTCCTCTTCATGAAAGCGGTTGTCCCACGAACCAAATGTACCTACAAATCTTAACCCTTGTGTAGAAGCATGCTTCTCACAACCATTAAAATTTGTTAGTTACCTAGTTCTACCACTTTTATGAAAATATTACCAAGCTATACGTTATTTCACTTTGATTTATGTGGAAAATAAATTACAACAACAACAAACCTAACTCACTTTCGTAGGAATCACGGTTGCATTTAGCTTATGCAACAAGCCCTTTTAAACCCCCCAATAGCTTGGGAGGACGAGAGGTCTCGTGAGGGTTATATAGGGAACACACCCACAAAGTTCATTTAACTAGGCGATAATTTAAATAACAAAAATAAATAAATAAATAAATAAAATAATATACAACAACAACAACAAAAGACATACCTCGCCTCTACCGCTGATATCTCTCATTAGGGTTCACTGGCGGGTTCGGCTGGTACGGATAACCAGTGAGGGCCTTAAGCATATCCCTATAGTTATCTAATGGGCTCGACTCTCCTTGTGGCGGCGGTTGGTAGGGCATCGGAACAAAACTCGAGCCGACTGCCTCGGGCCAATGAGGGGTTGGATCAGATGGGCCTTGCGGATGAGGAAGATTGGGGTAATCGGTCCACCCCGAGTGTTCAACATATGGGAGACCGGCTTGATAATCTCTTTGATGGCGCTCTTGATCATGGAGCACCTTGAAGTTATTAATCGCCATTTGGTTAGAGAAAGCCAACGCTCCCCATCGGCGTTGGTCCAACTCTGTTTGTACGGTTTGGCGCCTAGCCTCCTCTTCTTCCCATGCCCGTCTATGAGCCCTTTCTTCCTCTTGCAACTGTATCATGCGTTCCATTTGTGACTGTTGTAACGCATGTTGCAGTTGTTGTTCCTCCAACTGCTTTTCCACCCTCTCGCGGAAAGATGCTTGAAAACCCCATTGTTGCTGCGAGTACGCCCCTTGCGCCTCTTCCCATTCGCCCCTACTAGCATGGTATTCTCTTGCTTCACCAATACCCGCCGACACATTGTCGTAGACCCCTTGATTTCCACGGGTCCACAACCGGTATGACGGTATCTGCCTTTCGTTCACAAAGTCTGCCACATTGGCAGAAATCTCCCTATGCTTCCTCCTATATCTTTGCCTCGGTCCCCGTGGACCAGAAGGATCCGTCTCCTCCTCAACATCAGGCATCTCCTCATCGCCTTCTTCCTCTTCTTCGTCACCCTCTTCATCACCATCCTTATCATTGAATCGGTAGCGATCTCCTTGTTCATCTTCAACCGTGTGCAGATGCCCAAAAGCTTTCATAGTTATTTTCCAATGCCGCCTCATAGTGGCAAAGTTGAACTGATCAATGGGCTTAGACACCCACAGTGAATCTTGAGGCAATGCATTCTGTTGGAGAATCATGGCGCTAATCAACCTTGCATAGGGAATCATTTTTCGTTTAAACGATTCCCGAGTATCCCATGTGTTGATCATAACAATTTGACGCCACGAGAGCTTGGGCGTCCCATATAACAATGCATGCAAAACCCGACAGTCGGGTGCCTTCACCTTTCCACGGTCTCCGAACCGTACCATAATGTTCTCTAACGAGATACCTTGGAGTATCTTTCCCATCAAAGACAAATCGCTTCTCGACTCTCCCGCACCCCCAGAACCTGTCAATACGGATGCTAGCATTTGTAGCGGATCGGCTTCGTTTCTTTTATTATCCAGAAATTGATCATAACCATAGTCATCATAAGCGTCGACCCCAAGCGAGTCAAATCTCGCAATAGCATTAATATGCTCAAACGACATGATCATTTGGTTTTTACCAATGTTTCCGATCAACTGCCACCTATGAGCCGGCCTATCAGAATGTTCGAAACGGAGAGTAGATAGCCATTCACAAACAGCACCCAAATATACTCGGGTGGTAATATCATCGCACCAGTCAATCACCCGCTCCCAACCAAGCTTTTCGAACTTTTTCACTATACCGATCTTTCGAAACTCCTCGACATCTACTGTACGCTCACACACTGCCCTTTCGGGTACGGATTTTGAAACACCCGTAACCATCTTCATCTTCCACATTTTTGCTTCCAATCTCTTGTTTCGGTATCGGGAAAGAGCCTTCAACTTTTCCTCTTTCCATACCGAAGCCGACTGACTATTCTTTGCTTCCTCCCAATCCCAATCTTGCCTAATAAGTTGCCCATCACCCTCTACTACATTACTTAGTTGTTCCCAACGTCTTTGATATACCCCGGAGCCCGAACCGGCTCCCGAAGATGAACCTTGACCGGCGGTCTTTGCTTTCTTACTTCCTCGGAGCATGGCTACAATCACAAGACAAAGACAACAACAATTAGTACACTCCAAACCTTCAACAATCTCAAACTTTGAACATGGTATGCAATGTTGAACTTCAATTAAATTTTAGATGTAAAATCGCCTTTTTAAACTTTCAAAGTCGCTCATTTTATCATCTATATCAACTAAACATGTTTAATCCTAAGAATTTTCAAAAGAAAATCATGGTTTCAACAATGTTCAACATCACTACTATGTTCAATCATGCAAAAATCTTAGTGTAATCACATCACTAAAACTAAAGCATGCTCAAATCCCACCCAAATCAAACAAACACCCTAAAATTTATGCTAGCACATCCTACATTGTGATAAACAACCTACTCTTAAACAATAAGTTTAAAATTTCGGAAGGAATCAACAACACATATGAAAATCATGCATAAATTAAGTGCAAGTACATACCTTTGGTGAAAATTGACAAGAAGAACTAAAGAAAAGTGTAAAATAAGAAACTTAGATGAACACTCTTCAAAAACCCTAGAAACCACGCCCAGAAATCTTGCAAATAAGCAAGAATTAACGAAAACCGTGAGGGGGGTTTTGTTCCTCTTGAAAAACCACTCAAGATAGACTCTAGAATCAACAGATTTAATGGAGAATTGAGAAAGTAATGAGTGAAAGAAGAATTAGGGTTCTTGAGTGGATTGGTAGAAGATGAAGATGGAGAAGGGGAATCGGGATTTGGGGTACTGGTTTGATGAGGTTTTTAGATGTTTTAGAATGTATGTGGGTATTTTCGGGTCTACAAAGGGTTAAAAACCGAGTTTGTTGAAGTTTAGAATGTACAAAATGAGTTTGGGTTCGAGCCTTGGTGTGAAGCATAAATCAGCGTCGGCTGATTATCTGGGGACCGTCGGCGACGGATATGACTACCGTCGGCGACGGTGTGTGCATATGATCAACATAGGCGACGGCCTATGTTGCTGTCTACGGAGATATTTGGGCGACGACCCCTTTTTGAGGACCGTAGGCGACGAGAGAAGTCACCGTCGGCGACGGCAGCTAGAATCCCAAAAAATTTATTATTATTATTATTATTATTATTATTATTATTATTATTATTATTTTTTATGAAAAATAGGAGGATTTTATGAACTTTTAATAAAGGGACTATGTACAATAAAAATTCCTAAAAATTATTAAAAATCTTTTTGTGATTTTTTTATAAGTTAAATTTTAAAAACGCGGAAACCGTTAACGGCCCTACCACCCCCCGAAAAATCGTGTATTGTCCCTAATACACACAAATAAGTCTTAAAACATACCTTTTTGTCTTCAAAACCTATTCGTGATATCCGAACTTCACACAATCAAGAGGATTAGTACGAGACAAAAACGATTAAACACAAGAACACACAAACAATTAAATAGATGGTACATAACTTTACAAAATTTGTTACCGGTCCTTTTCATTCGACCTCATAAACCGGGATGCTTACCACGAAGCTCACCGATTCCTTTCTTTCCTCTACCTTCTCGTTACCATCAAGAAACGGTTTTAACCGATGACCATTTACCGTTTGTCGTATCCCATCCTTCGGGTCCTCGATGGTAACATCACCCAATTGTCCGACCCGGGTGATCACATAGGGTCCCATCCATTTGCTCCGGAGCTTTCCGGGAAAGAACTTCAGCTTCGAATTGTAAAGCCACACCATTTGGCCAACCTCGAACTCTTTCTTTCTCAACTTGGCATCATGCGCTTTCTTCATTCCATCCTTGTAGTTGGACGCGCATTCATATGCCATTTCCCGTAGCTCCTCCAACTCGCATAGCTTAAGTTTCCTTTCCTTACCTGCATCGTCATATTGAACATTAACCTCTTTGATAGCCCATAACGATTTATGCACAAGTTCAACCGGTAAATGACAATTTTTACCATAAACCAACCGGTAAGGTGTAGTGCCAATAGGTGTCTTATGTGCCGTACGGTAGGCCCATAAAGCATCGTTCAATTTAATTGACCAATCCTTACGGTCCGCCCGCACGGTCTTTTGCAAAATCTCTTTGATTTGCCTATTTGACACCTCAACTTGCCCGCTTGTTTGCGGGTGATAGGGGGTAGCAATCCTATGGTCAACACCAAGCCGTTTTAGAAGTTTTCCAAACCGAAAATTTTTGAAATGAGATCCTCCATCACTTATGATGACACGAGGAATCCCAAACCTTGAGAAAATATTGGTTTGAACAAAATTACACACTACGGAATGGTCGTTCGTCTTGGTGGCTATTGCTTCAACCCACTTTGACACATAGTCAACGGCCACCAAGATATACAAATTGCCATAGGAATTGGGGAATGGGCCCATGAAATCAATTCCCCATACGTCAAAAATGTCAACTACAAGGATTGGTTGCATGGGAATCTCATCCCTTTTTGAAATACCCCCTAATTTTTGGCACTCTACACAATTTCTAGAAAATTCATTTGCGTCTTTAAAGATAGTTGGCCAATAAAGACCACTGTTCAACACTTTATGACCCGTTTTGTGGCCACTAAAATGGCCACCACACGCAAATGAATGTAGATGCTGCAACACGCTTGGAATTTCTTCATCATCTATGCATCTTCTTATCACTTGATCCGCACACTCCTTCCACAAATGCGGTTCTTCCAACTGATAGTACTTGATTTGGGACATGAAGTGTTGCCTCTTCCGTCTATCCCAATGTGCCGGTAAGTCACCTGTAACAAGATAATTCACAATGTTAGCATACCAAGGCAACTTATCCAATTTCATAATATACTCATCGGGAAACGACTCATTGATCTCTAACGATTTAGGATCCTCATCAACCATCAACCGGGACAAATGGTCCGCTACCACATTCTCGGTACCCTTCTTGTCCCGTATCTCCAAATCGAATTCTTGGAGCAACAACACCCATCGGATTAACCTCGGTTTTGCATCTTTCTTCTCCATGAGGTACCTAACTGCAGTGTGATCAGAATAAATAATCACCCTACTACCCCATATATATGCCCGAAATTTATCCAATGCATATACCACCACAAGTAGCTCTTTTTCGGTAGTAGTGTAATTCAATTGTGCATCCGAAAGAGTCTTACTCGCGTAGTATATGGCAACGGGTTTCTTATCGACCCGTTGTCCCAACACGGCCCCCACCGCATAATCACTCGCATCGCACATAATTTCAAAAGGAAAAGACCAATTTGGCGATTGCAAGATTGGAGCCTCAACCAACTTCTCTTTCAAATTGTTAAAAGCATTTTGACAATTTTCATTAAAATCAAACGGTTGATCTTTTAACAACAAGTTACATAAAGGCTTGGTTATGTCACTAAAACCCTTAATAAACCGCCGGTAAAAACCCGCATGACCTAGAAATGACCTAACACCTTTAACGGTCATGGGATACGGTAAAGTAGATATGACTTGTACCTTTGCACGATCAACCTCTATCCCACGACTTGACACCACGTGTCCCAACACTATTACCTCTTGAACCATAAAATGGCTCTTTTCCCAACTTAAGACCAAACTAGTTTCGACACACCTTCTTAACACTTTATCTAGTTGATCCAAACAAGCCTCAAAAGATGACCCAAAAATTGAGAAATCATCCATGAAGATTTCCAAAGACTTCCCCACCATATCTGAAAAGATACTCATCATACACCTTTGGAAGGTGGCGGGGGCGTTACATAATCCAAACGGTATTCGCCTAAATGCGAAAGTGCCATAGGGACAAGTAAACGTGGTCTTTGCTTGGTCTTCCGGATGGATGGCGATTTGGTTATAACCAGAATAGCCATCTAAGAAACAATAAAATTTTTGCCCCGATAGTTTCTCAACTATTTGATCAATGAACGGTAAAGGGAAATGATCTTTGGAAGTTGCGGTATTCAACTTCCTATAGTCAATACAAATTCGTCACCCGGTTACCGGCCGAGTGGCTACCTCTTCACCTGCATCATTTTTGACGACTTGTATACCCGCTTTCTTGGGAACCGTCTGTGTTGGGCTCACCCATTGGCTATCCGAGATCGGGTAAATGATACCCGCATCGAGCCATTTCAGCACCTCCTTCTACCTCCCGCATGTTCGGATTTAATCTCCGTTGTGCATCTCGAACGGGAGTCACATTCTCTTCCGTGATGATTTTGTGCATCACCACCGAGGGACTAATACCCTTCAAATCAGCAATGGTCCATCCAATCGCCGCCCGATTAGTGACCAAAACACCCATCAATTTATCCTCTTGCTCCACGGTTAAGTTTGATGCAATGATAACCGGGAGCGTGTTGCCTTCACCAACATAAGCATACTTGAGATGCTTAGGCAACGCCTTCAATTCAACCTCCGGAGGCTCTACTAATGACGGCTTCAACTTGGTGTCGATGCTCTCCGGTAAACTCTCAACTTGGTGCGTCCATGTCGGTTTTCCCTCTCTAACCGCAAGCACCTCCAAACTTCTCACTTCCTCGTCTATGCTCTTATCCATCTCCACCTGTGTCCTGTCAAACATATAACAATCCTCCATTGTGTTTTCCCCATCTACGACTGTGTCGCAAAGAGGTATACACGTGTCAACGACGTCCGCCATATAGCATTCATCATCAACTGGAGGGTTCATAAGTCCGGAAAAAAACATGCAACCTCAACCTTCGGTTTCCAAATGTCATGTCAACCGTTCCTGTTTTGCAATCAATTTGAGAATTCGCGGTTGCTAAGAACGGTCGACCCAAAATCACCGTAGGTTGTTTGGTTGGGTCTTTGGCCACATAATCAAGTACTAGAAAGTCCACCGGATAGTAGAAATCCTCGATTTTCACTATCACATCCGAAACAATTCCACGGGGTAGTTTAGGTGTCAAATCGGCTAACACCACGGTGGTGTTAGATGACTGAAGTGGACCAAACTCGTATTGGTCATACAAACTACCCGGTAGAATGCTCACGCTAGCACCAAGATCTAGAAGTGCCCGGTTGATTTTAAAATCGCCTACTTGAATTGAAATGATAGGCGCACCCGGATCTTGGAGCTTAGGTGGAAGTGCACCCGAAAGAATCGAACTCACATTTTCGGTTAAATCTAATTTTTTTGGAAATTTATGAGTGCGTTTTTGGGTACACAAATCTTTCAAGTACTTAGCATACGACGGTACTTGTTTAATTGCATCCAAAAGAGGTAAATTGATTTTGACTTGTTTAAAAATTTCCAACAACTCTTCTTGTTGTGGACCTCTTTTGTTTACAACTTTTTTCATGGGTCCCTTCAATGCTTCGGGATAAGGGGCGGTATTAGCCTCCACACCCTTTTCCTTAGCCTTGGGGACGGGGATGGTCACAATGGGGGTATCATTGTTCTTTTTCAAGTCATTTTTATTTTGACCCGTTTGACCATTCTCATTCTCATCTTCACTAGCATCCTCCACCACCCCTTCAACAAACTGGGGTGATGGTGTTTTGACACCATTATCAACGACTCGACCACTACGTAAAGTAATTTTATTAATTGGTACCTCACGTGTGTTCCTTGAGTTTGACCCTTGATGCTTAGGGTTCACCGCGGTGTCACTTGGGAGTCTTCCCGTGCTTCCTCTCATCTGAGCCATTTCTTCCGCAAGTTGGCCCACTTGCTTCTCCAGCGCCTTATGGGATTTATCTCGTACCTCAAACTCTTTCTTCATCTCTTGATTTGAATGATTGATAGCATTCATAATAGCATCAAATTTCGAATTGATCGAGTCATCACCTTGAGAGTTTGAAGCATTACTCCCATTTCCGCCTTGGTTGTAACCTCTTTGATAATTACCTTCACGGTTTTGATACCCTTGGTTACCCCCTTGATTGTAATTCCTTTGGTAACCCCCTTGGTTACCACCTTGACGATTGTTGTACGAAGACCCACCTTGACCTCCTTGGTTACCCGATTGAAAATTCGGGTCCATTTGGTTTGAAGCATTACCATACCGGAAATTAGGGTGATTTCTCAAGCCCGGATGGTAAGTGTTGGAGTTCATGTCATATTGCTTTCGGTCCCCATACACTTGATTGACTTCCTCGGTGTAATCACCCGACCCCGTTGGACATTGTTCCGCTCTATGCCCAATATCACCACACTCTTCACACACTTCAAATTGAACCGCGTTCACTTCTTTCTTCTTCATTCGAGCCATTTCCCGCTCTAAAGTAGAAATCCGATCTTTAGAATCAAGATCGGGAAGTGACCGGGAAACGGGATGCTTCTTGGCTCGGTCGGCCGATTCTTTCTCTTTCGAACGCTTGCTCATTCGTTCCAAAAACTCCCAATCATCGTCTTCATGGTTGCTTAGGAGGGTCCCATTGCTTGTGGATTCAAGTCGGTTCCATGTATTGTCATCTAGACCCCGTACAAAGCATTTAACCAACTCCCACTTCTCAATTTGATGATGAGGGCATCTTCGCATCATTTCTCTAAATCTTGTAAAGGCCTCATGTAACGGTTCGCCCGATAATTGGCGAAAAGACCTAATTTCATCACGAGCGTCATCGGTCTTCGCCATTGAGTAGTATTCATCAAGGAACGCTTGTTGCATTTCTCCCCATGTGCGAATACTATTTGCGGGAAGTGTGAGGAACCATTGCTTTGCCTTATCCTTCAGTGAAAATTGGAATAGTCGAAGTTTGACCTCCTCTAAAGCAAAGTTGTGACCCCCGATAGTGCTGCAAACCGAAGAAAATTCCGTCAAATGTGTATACGGTTTGTTGTTAGATCTTCCATTAAAATGAGGAAGTATGTTGATGTAATGTGGTTTACAATCAAACATCCTCCTCTCACAAACGATTGGTGAGTCGTTCTCGGTGACAACCGGCCTAAAACGATCATTCACTCCCCGTGGAGGTCGTTGACGACGATGTGGACCATTAACTTCTTGATCAACCGGTCTTCTAGTATCCCGTCTTTCACCTCTTCGATCATCTCTTCGATTATCCCTTGGGTTACCACCTCCCACGAAACGAGGAATCCGGTTAGGGTTTGCATTGTTGTTGTTATTATAAAACCCATCATTCCGGTTCCGTTGGTCATTGTTTCATGGTTGACGGTTGTTCCCATAACCATCATTTCTTCCACCTCCGTAACCGTATACGTCGTCCCCAACGTAAATGGCATTTTGATAGCCAAATTCCTCATCATCATATCTCCTTGCGTTGTAGACGTTTCCCCTATTCACGTAGCCCCAATCTTCGTCATCGTTAGCCCTATCATCATAATATCCCCCGTCATCCGAATTTTCCGTATGAACACTCACATGTTCCGGCGATTGATAACCAGGAACACTATACGGTTCATCATCGGGGATTGCATTCCTCAAGTCATCGATGTTGAAGAATGGGTCTTCATTTGCGGGATTGCCGCGATCACGATTTCCCCGACGGTCGGAATTGACATTCCGGTCATCTAGGTTAATGGGTAGGGAGTTGTGTCTATGAAGATTTTGTTGTTGAGGTGTTCTTTGATTGTTGTTGGGATTTTGGTTTTGGAAAGGTGGTGTAGGTGGTCCATTGTTGTTGTTACCACCCGGTTGCTCTTGAGGCATGGGTTGAACATTTTGAGCGGGATAAAAGGTTCCTCGAGATTGGAATTGGTTTTGGTTGAGGTTTGGGTGATTGGAGTTTTGGTTTGCCATTGAACCAGTTTCAATGGATGGTGTATGTTGTGGTGTTTGGTTGGTTTGATTAGAAGCAAGTGTTGCTTCTAACCGGCTTGCTAGGTTTCTTCTTGCAACTCGTTCGATTTCCGGTTCGTAGACTAAAGGTGAAGTCCTCCCGGAGTTCCGCGTATGCATGCACTACCTGTAATCTGCACAAGTAACACACCCCGCGTAACAAGGAAAAAGACAAGTACAAAAAGAAAGCTAAACAAATTAAACAGATAATCACACAAATTCAAACAATATCCAAACACAAAGCGCACGCACTCCCCGGCAACGGCGCCAAAATTTGATCGGAGTGTCGCGCTCCGGTCAAATATAATATTTATAAGCCCAAATTACCCTTAACAATGTGTTAGTGGTAGTAAGGGGTCGAACCACGAAGAGTATGTGGTTTGTGTGTGGATTCGAATGAATTAAAACAATTGTCACGAATTATGAAGCTTGCTAAAGTATTTTTGTATTTTCGTTTAATGGAGAGATATGATTTTTTTAACTAAATGAATTTATGCGAATGATCAACAACTACTAATTAACAATTGCAAGAAAAATGGTTACTAGAACAATAATAATAAAAAGGAATCACACCCGGTTTCAGTAATTGTTAACCTAGGATTTCTACAAGTTTTAGTCTCAACTCAAATGCATTTGATTAACGGATTTAGTGTACCGTGACTTAGGTGCTACTAGCTATCAACGCCCCGAAGAACGGACAAAAAGACACTTTGTAATCAACACAAGTAAATCCTAACAACGACAACGTACAATTACATATCACCGTTTCGCGAAGTCATAACTTTTAACATCGTTCGACAATTCGCGAATTCGTAACAAATGTAATACTATTGTCAAAAGTTTCAAAAACCAAATACAAATTGTCACTAAGATGAAACAAGAACAAATTGAAACCCTAGAATTAACAACTACCTACACCGGGGTGAAACCGAGATGATTAGCCGCTCATGGTTGATGCAACTTGATCACCGGATGCTTGGAATGCGGATGGAGTCATCTTGAAGCCTTGAGAATGGTGAATGATGAGGTTTGGTGAAAGATGATGATGGTGGAAGGATTAGGGTTTGTGGATGATGGATTAATTGTGATGATGGTGATGATTCTTGATGATGATTTCGGGTTGTAAAAGATGAAGAAGATGGAATGGTAATTGAATGATAGATGAATTGTGGCTCCAAGAACAAGTTTGAACTTCCAATTGAAGTGTAACTCCCGAATTGATGTCCCAACAACCCCCTTTCATTCGTTATTTGACCCAAACCAAACAATGGCCGCGCAGCAACATCGGAGAGCCGTCGCCGACGGCTTGATGCCCCGTCGGCGACGGTCCATAGATAATGACTTGGGGCCGACGTGGTATCTTGCTGTCTACGGACAATCAGGCGACGGAGAAATGCACTAACCGTCGGCGACGGCCCTTTAGGGCGTCGGCGACGGTCCCCAGAATTTCAACTTTTTGTTTCCTTCATTTCCCAAGTCCGGCTGACCCGTTTTGCGTCCCGATGGTTCCGTTTTCGCTCCGGTGACTCGTTTAGCTCTCAATTAGCTCCTTAAACTTCACAAGACCTGCAAAACACAAATCCTTTTACAAGTAGGCTATTTGGGATAAAAAGTTAAGTAAAAACATAAACTTAGACATAAACGAACATCGGTTTTCAACCACGCATCACATCCCCACACTTGTCTTTTGCTTGCCCTCAAGCAAATCTGTTTTTCACTTTCACGTGGGTCGAACAACAAATACACTCCCCATTCCCGAGACGAAGGTTAAGGTCCAATGTCATACTAAAGTTCAAACTCTTTACAATTTTCAATATATTTAACGGTAATGTGATTTAAAGTACACAAATAGTTACCCAAGATTAACCCGCCCGTGAAACTAATCAATTCATGCACATCCCTCACAATGTTCTCTCCACTCGGCTTGTAAATTGGCTAATGTTTATAATGTATTAGCACTTCAAAGACTATTCACTCAAAACCGATTAGAACACATACCCGCATAAGCTTGCAACTCAATCATTCTCCACCATTGATCACGAACACTAAGCACAAGTCAAAAGGTCTTTGAAGGGTTGTAATGGGGTTAGGCGAAGGGTAGGAATTAGGATATTTTAAAGTGGCTAAGGTGATGAAAATTCGATTTTTTTTTATTACAAAAGATTATTCTAACAAAACTAACTATAAACACCGAATATGAGGCAACAACATTCGCCTTTTATTCAACAACTACTAACACTTCTTTTTGTGTTTTTCTTCAACGATTTTCACTTCTTTTTCATGATATTTTCTGTTTTTTTTTTTTTTTTTTTTGCAAATAAACAAGAACAACTATACAAAAACGATTCCTATAATCGAATTTCCATCACACGGGTTTAAAAGAAAAGGTTTAACGGTTATGGGCTATAGGGTGGTCAAACGAAAGGTTTAGGCTCAAAATGGGCAACTAGGGGGTTTGTTCGGGTAATGATAGATAAATGGTTTTAAGAGAAAAGGTTTACCTAATGCCTTAATCATTCTCGTGCTTGTATTCGGTCTATAGTCTCAAACGTATCAAAAGTTGCAAGTTCTACAATATATGACTAATGGTCCACTCAAACAAAGAAACATAGGTATGTAATCTATGATATAAAAGTGGCTCAAAACCTCACATATCTAAAAGGGTATGGTATGTGACATGCATAAAAGACTAGTTTCTTAGGCGGATTATTCCCAAATTACCACCCGCTAAATATCCGTCATGCTATTAATTCGAACTTGACCATGACAATAGACCAAATGGTTCGTGACATCCCTCGTTGACTTAGTTACTTGTGCTTTAAGATCGCTTTTGAAACAAGATATTTTTGAAAAAATTTTGAAATTTCCCCCCATCCCCACACTTGAGGTAAACATTGTCCTCAATGTGTAGTATTTAAATGAACGGGTCAAAATCTAAAATTTTTACTACTCCCCCATCCCCACACTTGAGGTACATATTGTCCTCAATGTGTAAGAACTAGAGTATTAAATGCACAAAGGATGTGACACGGCTAATTCCCCCAAAATTTCACCCCGGAAAAAAAAATTATACAAAATACACTCCACTTATTTGCTAATCTAAAGATCAAAAGTAAAAAGAAACGTATGCACCTGGTTTGTGAACTCATTCTTCGTATGTTCCTCTCCTCTTCATGAAAGCGGTTGTCCCACGAACCAAATGTACCTACAAATCTTAACCCTTGTGTAGAAGCATGCTTCTCACAACCATTAAAATTTGTTAGTTACCTAGTTCTACCACTTTTATGAAAATATTACCAAGCTATACGTTATTTCACTTTGATTTATGTGGAAAATAAATTACAACAACAACAAACCTAACTCACTTTCGTAGGAATCACGGTTGCATTTAGCTTATGCAACAAGCCCTTTTAAACCCCCCAATAGCTTAGGAGGACGAGAGGTCTCGTGAGGGTTATATAGGGAACACACCCACAAAGTTCATTTAACTAGGCGATAATTTAAATAACAAAATGAAAATAACAAAAATAAATAAATAAATAAATAAAATAATATACAACAACAACAACAAAAGACATACCTCGCCTCTACCGCTGATATCTCTCATTAGGGTTCACTGGCGGGTTCGGCTGGTACGGATAACCAGTGAGGGCCTTAAGCATATCCCTATAGTTATCTAATGGGCTCGACTCTCCTTGTGGCGGCGGTTGGTAGGGCATCGGAACAAAACTCGAGCCGACTGCCTCGGGCCAATGAGGGGTTGGATCAGATGGGCCTTGCGGATGAGGAAGATTGGGGTAATCGGTCCACCCCGAGTGTTCAACATATGGGAGACCGGCTTGATAATCTCTTTGATGGCGCTCTTGATCATGGAGCACCTTGAAGTTATTAATCGCCATTTGGTTAGAGAAAGCCAACGCTCCCCATCGGCGTTGGTCCAACTCTGTTTGTACGGTTTGGCGCCTAGCCTCCTCTTCTTCCCATGCCCGTCTATGAGCCCTTTCTTCCTCTTGCAACTGTATCATGCGTTCCATTTGTGACTGTTGTAACGCATGTTGCAGTTGTTGTTCCTCCAGCTGCTTTTCCACCCTCTCGCGGAAAGATGCTTGAAAACCCCATTGTTGCTGCGAGTACGCCCCTTGCGCCTCTTCCCATTCGCCCCTACTAGCATGGTATTCTCTTGCTTCACCAATACCCGCCGACACATTGTCGTAGACCCCTTGATTTCCACGGGTCCACAACCGGTATGACGGTATCTGCCTTTCGTTCACAAAGTCTGCCACATTGGCAGAAATCTCCCTATGCTTCCTCCTATATCTTTGCCTCGGTCCCCGTGGACCAGAAGGATCCGTCTCCTCCTCAACATCAGGCATCTCCTCATCGCCTTCTTCCTCTTCTTCGTCACCCTCTTCATCACCATCCTTATCATTGAATCGGTAGCGATCTCCTTGTTCATCTTCAACCGTGTGCAGATGCCCAAAAGCTTTCATAGTCCGGCCACCAGTACTTATAACAAAGGTCCTGGTACATTTTATCAGCACCGGGATGGATAGAATACCGGGATTTGTGGGCTTCGTCCATCAAGATCTGTCGCAAATTGGTTCGTTTGGGAATCCAAATTCGGTCCAGAAAGTGGAACATCCCGTTCGATTTGCTCACGAGTTGGGCTCCATCATGGTTGATTCTTTCTTTCTTCAGGGTGCGTTCGTTAAAACACGCGTGCTGAGCGTCGTGGATGAGGGTTTCGAGATCGTGTTGGGCTTGAACATTACGAGTGCTAAGCAGGTAGCTCCGTCTGCTAAGTGCGTCGGCAACAACATTTGCCTTGCCTGGGTGATAACGGATCTCACAGTCGAAATCGTTGAGAAGCTCTACCCATCGGCGTTGACGCATATTAAGTTCCTTCTGATTAAAGATATGTTGCAGGCTCCTATGATCGGTGAAGATCGTACACTTGGTACCATACAGGTAGTGTCGCCAAATCTTTAATGCAAAAACAACTACGCCTAGCTCGAGATCATGGGTTGTATAGTTCTTCTCGTGGACTTTGAGCTGACGAGATGCGTAAGCTATGACCTTGTCCCGTTGTATGAGAACACAACCAAGACCGAGGTTGGAAGCATCACAATAGACAATGAAATCGTTGGTTCCATCGGGCAACGTGAGAACAGGAGCGTTGCAAAGCATGTGCTTGAGGGTTCGAAAGGCAGACTCTTGTTTAGTTCCCCAAACAAAAGGCTTGTCTTTATGCGTGAGAGTAGTAAGCGGCACAGCGATCTTTGAGAATCCTTCGATAAATCGCCGATAATAGCCTGCTAGTAGGGCTGTAAACGAACCGAACGTTCAGCGAACAGTTCGTGAACCGTTCGGCGGGAAGTTCGTTTATGTTCGTTCGTTTAATAAACGAACGAACATGAACAAGAAATTCCGTTCGATTAGTTAAATGAACGAACATGAACAAAGGTCTCGTTTGTTCAATTGTGTTCGTGAACGTTCGGTAAGGTGTTCGTGAATATTCGTTCATTTGCGTTCGTTTATGTTCGTATGTTCGTGTTTTAATTAAATATTTTTATACTTTCATATATTTTATCTATACTTTTTATACTATTAAACTTTTATTTATATCATTACCCTAACAATTAAACTAGAAAACCCTTTTTCACCTTGTTTATGCACCATTTCCCTTTCTTTTCTCATTATTTATATCGACGAATATGATCTACCATTCAAGTTCTAGTGCTACTCCCTGGCCATCCACCTTTATCCTTCATCGCGTTCGCCAAATTTATTTGTGTTCGCTTGTGTTCGTGAACCGTTCGTGAACACGCTCATTTCCTTAATGAACGAACACGAACATAAAATCTCGTTCGGTAAGTGTTCATGAACCGTTCGTGAACACATTTATTTCCTTAACGAACGAACACGAACAAGGCCTCGTTCGTGTTCGTTCGGTTCGTTTACAGCCCTACCTGCTAGTCCGAGAAAAGAGCGGACTTCAGACGGGTTCTTAGGCGTAACCCAGCTCTTAACGGCTTCAATCTTCGCAGGATCGACGTGAATGCCCTGACTATTAACAATGTGACCCAGAAACTGAACTTCCTCCAGCCAAAATTCACACTTTGATAATTTGGCATAGAGTTGGTTCCCCTGGAGTAACTCGAGAACCAAACGTAGATGTTGCGCGTGTTCGGTCTTCGATTTGGAATAGATCAAGACATCGTCGATGAATACGATGACAAACCGGTCGAGATATGGTTTACACACGCGATTCATCAGATCCATGAAAACCGCTGGTGTGTTGGTTAAACCAAAAGGCATGACAACGAATTCGTAGTGACCGTAACGAGTACGAAAAGCGGTTTTAGGTATATCCTCCTCTTGTATACGCAGTTGATGATAGCCTGAACGTAGATCGATCTTCGAAAAACACGTAGCGCCTTGTAGTTGATCAAACAAATCGTCGATACGAGGTGGGGGATAACGGTTCTTGATAGTTAACTTATTCAATTCCCGATAGTCGATGCACATCCTGAACGACCCATCCTTCTTTTTAACGAAAAGGACTGGCGCGCCCCAAGGAGAGGTGCTCGGGCGAATGAAGCCTTTTTCAAGTAATTCCTGGAGTTGGGTTGAGAGTTCGCGCATTTCGGACGGTGCAAGTCGGTAAGGAGCTTTGGCGATAGGGTTGGCTCCAGGAATGAGGTCGATACGAAAGTCGATATCACGACTTGGCGGTAGCCTGGGAAGATCCTCTGGAAAAACATTAGGAAATTCTCGAACCACAGGAACGTCTTTCACTTCCTTCTTTTCTTTCTTTTCCT
This sequence comes from Helianthus tuberosus, assembly GCA_030545235.1. Taxonomy (NCBI): domain Eukaryota; kingdom Viridiplantae; phylum Streptophyta; class Magnoliopsida; order Asterales; family Asteraceae; genus Helianthus; species Helianthus tuberosus. The sequence continues at coordinate 33,034,253 of CM060436.1, forward strand.
TCTCCGCTACTACGATGTTAGCCAAGAAAGCTCTGTATTCCTTGCGGAGATACTTGCTAGCTTGGACACATGACATAAGCTTGAGACCCTTCGAAGTAGTATCGCCGTATACACATAATAAGTCACCATTCGCGAGCGAAAATCGAATCATCTTGTCGAAGCACACAATTTCAGCATGGTTTTCTCGAAGAAAGTCCATGCCTACTATGATGTCAAAGCTTCCGAGTTGCATCGGAATAAGGTCGATTGGGAAGATGTGATTGTTGAGCTCAAGAGTACAATCATGAAGAACAGAATTAACGGCGACGGTTCTTCCAGTAGCGACTTCAACATCGAACGTCGAGGAGAGTTTGGAACATTTACGACTAAGGAGTTTCTCGAATTCGAACGACACAAAGCAATTATCCGCTCCGGTATCAAACAAACAGGAAGCATAAATACCATTCACAAGGAACGTACCATTGACTACGTTGTTGTCGGCCTGGGCTTGACGCACGTTGAGGTTGAAAGTTCTGGCGCGTGCGGCCTGTTGTTGCTGTTGTTGTTGTTGCTGCTGGGGCTGCTGTTGATGAGGCTCTTGTTTCACGACCCTGTTTGGGCACATGTTGGCGAAATGGTTTGGGTCGCCACATGCGAAGCAGGCTCTGGCTTTGATCGCGGGTGCCGGAGGAGCTTGTTGACCCTATGGGGCAGTGAGCAGAGCTTGATTGGCAGGAGCTTGACGAATACGGCAGTTGGCTATAGAGTGGCCGTACACGTTGCAATGAGCACAGAAACGGCAAGCAATGGCTGTTGGGTGGTGGTAGGTACAAGTAGGGCAGAGCGAGTGTGGCCCAGTGTATGCACGCTTTGCAGGTGGTGCATTAGCCACAGGCGCCGCTACTTGACGCTGTTGGGCTGGTACTGATTGAACTGGTGCAGCAGTGATCGCACAGTTCTTGTTGCTGGAGCTGTTCTTTCTCTGATTCTTTCTCTTGTTGCTCGACGAGGTGGGTTCAACAGTTGGTGTGGTGGTGGTAGCTTGATGCAGATGCTTCGGAGTTTTATCCCAAACACCAGCCTTGACCCTCTTGTCGTTGATTTCGGCGGCCAGTAGGTAAGTTTCTTCGATCATCTTAGTCTTAGCCGCTTGCACGAAATCTGCGACGCAGTCGGGCAAAGCTCGGATGTACTTCTTGATGGTGATTTCCGGAGTCTTGACTTGATCGGGACAGATGATGCTGAGCTGTTTGAAATGAGTAGTGAGAGCAGCATTGTCGCCTTCATGCTGGTGTATGTGCCAAAATTCATCTTCAAGCTGTTGACGTTCGTGAGGAGGGCAGAATTCCTCTAGCATAACTTCCTTGAGCTCGCCCCACGACAGACCGTAGGCTGCATCGTTCCCTCGCTTGTTCCTCCCGGCCATCCACCAGTCTAATGCACGGGACTGGAAAACGCCGGTAGCATTCAGAGTTCGAAGGTCATCAGGGCAACCACTTTGTCGCAGAGTGACCTCAATGGAATCAAACCATTGGAATAGGGCAGTCGGACCTCCTTCGCCGGTGAATTCTTTTGGCCCACACGACTTGAATTGCTTGAAACTGAAGGGCCTTGCGGCAGCTTTAGGGGCTTCAGTCCTGGATTCCTCGGACGATTTGCTTGCATTCTCGTAAACATCACTCACGGCCTTTGCCACACTTTTCGCGATGATGGAAGCAAGGCGTTTGTCCCTCTTTTCTTGACGAGAGAGTGCATGACGGAATCCAGACGACATTGTCTGCATTAGACATCGTCACAGGACTCAACACGTTGTATTCGAATCTCACCTCACGCGTCTACTACTACTAAAGCTCAGTAACACGTACCGCGTAAACATATAGACATATAACCATGTAGGACACAGAACCATATAATCACACAATCACATAAACACATAAGCACATAATCACAGATCCACATAGGTACGGCAGCACATAAGCACATAGAACACAGAATCACAGAAACAAGGAGACACATACGCATTTAATCACTAGAGGTAGTCAGAAAACAGAAACCTATTATTCAAAGTCTGCGATTATTCGAGGATCACGATCGCGTTTTAGCATATCGAATAGCGTAGTATAAGCGTTCATCGTAGCATATGGTTGTCCAAAATTCAGCGATTTGTTAGCGATTTGAGATAGAAAAGCAGTGCGAGTTGTGCGTGTCGATCAAAGTGAAAGTAAAAATCAAGTAAATCTCCAGAATATAGACACATAAATAGGTAAACACATACATAAGCACATAAAATTGTCAAAACATCAGAGTCAGCAGTTGCGGCATAAAATTCGAGATGTAGATTGTCTGCGGCTAGTAGACTTCGACTAACCAAAGTGATTCAACTATTCGCAAGGATCCTGTTTTGCACAATTAGCCTTCAGGACTATGCCTTTGCCTCGATTCTCGGGCGTTTGGCACACATCCCGTTGGTCATATGGTGACTTCAGGTCGTTGGAGTCCGTCGAGACTTTGGTGAGAGTTTGTAAAATGATCGGAACAAGTAGTCAAGGTTAGGGTTTCACCCTTAGCTTAACAATCATGTCCCTGTTTTAATAAAATTGAGGAGATTATTCATCAAAATATGGATTTCACTCCTGATTTGGCATAATTCTCCTCGTTTGTAGATAAAATGCGGGTTGATTGAGCAATTTTAGTCAAGAGTTTGCGGTTTTCACACCTATTCTCGGCTTAATTGCTCATTCATAGTTGAAAATTCGAGTGCAGTGATAGTGTAGCGTGCTCGAGAAATACGAGGAAATAGTAGTAAACTCATGCAAAATCTCTAACGATCATGCATAAGTCAGTCTGTTGGTTCCTAACTATAGACTAGGTTTCTAAGACATCGACCCGGACTAGGTCGAGTCTTGCCTAATTCCCTATAGTTATGGCTCTGATACCAATCTGTCACACCCCAACCGATGGCGGAATCATCGGGGCGTGGCACTGAGCGAAACAGATTGTCCAGAAGTTTCCATAACAATTATCTATACTATTCAATTTAAATAATACGTCCCATACCGTATCTCAAACAGCAAGTAATTATTACAGACATAAATCCAGGAAAATATTCTGTTCCGACAACTCAGATTCAAATAGACAGCGATTGTTTATCTGCTTCTAGAGACCCTTAGTTTGACCACTACAGACAACTATTTGTTGGGCTCTAAAGCTTTATTCTAGCTTCGAATTCCTACCACATATGCCTCCTAAGCACCTGTCACATACGTTAAAATAAAGTCAATACATATAATGTAAAGGTGAGCATACAAGTTTGATAATAGCATATAGAGTTTGAATTCGTTTACGCATAACCAGCACGTACACATAGTGAAATGAAGCACGTTAGTTATCGACATAGATCCATCGATACCAATGACTGCGGGTTGACTGCCTGAGGCAGTTCGCAATACATGATTACCACCGTAATCCATGCAAGTAATTGTCCTTAACAACCCCCGTGTGAACGGGTGCTGAGTCCAAACTATAGTACTATCGTTGCTAAGGCAGGTAGACAACATTCCATGTGTAAACATAACAAACAAGCATTCATAAGCCACGTATAACATGCATTAACGGTTAGCGTTCAAATAGTATTGAGTAGTGTGATTGTTGTAGTTTGAATATTCGTAACGTATGTAACACCCAAAAGTGCATAAAGCAAAAAGGGATCGAGTAATCCGTTCGGGTGACCTATCCGATCGGATGGTAATCCGTTCGGGTGACCTATCCGATCGGATAGCAATCCGGTCAGACGGCAATCCGTTCCGATTGTTCCGTTCGTCCTACACTTAGTCGTTTTGATGGTTTGTCGTCATGTCGAGACACTTTGACAACGTGTTAACCAACAGAACTCCCATTTTGACCCAGGTGACTAAACCTGAACAGGAATCACCCTAGCTCGGTCAGTTACTGGCTCTAGATTGTTGTTCTTGTTTAACCCGAAATCGGTAGTCTCGTGGGTAGGATCTTGATCTTGAGCTAGTACAACACTATGATTGAGTAGAAGGCTAGATCAGAACCTGATTCTACCAGTTTTGAGTGTTTTGAGTGTAAAAGATTGAAAAAAAGTTGAAAACCATCTTTCAATCCTCTTTCACCACACTTGTGTCGAGATCTTTACAAGATCTTTGTGGAAATCGGTTAGATCTAAGTTGTTCTTGGTGGATTGAGGCCAAAACATGAAGTTCTTGAAGAACACATGATGACATTATCCTAGAACACCCGAAATCCATTGATTTCACGGTTAAAAGTTAAGATTTGAAAGATAGAAATGTGTAGGAGTGCGTATAGATCAAGAAAGTACAAGATTTAGGGCGAGATCTTACCGGAATCGAGAGAAATCGGAGAAAAGGTGAGGAAAGCGTGTTGTTCGAACGTCACTTGCCAAAAGTAGTAAGTGTGGAGAGTGACATGGGTATTTATAGGATTCCAAAAGAGGAAAGGGGTTATCCGATCGGATGACACTCCGCTCGGATGACTGATCCGGTCGGATGACAGTCCGGTCGGGTGACACCTGATGAGTGGCATAGTGGCTATCCGGTCGGATGGCTATCCGGCCGGATGACGCTTGGTTCAAGTGTTCGACGCGATGATTTTCGTTAAATCGATTTCGATTGCGAGCGGTTCGATTCGATGGGGTTTCCTAATCAAATTACTTTTAGTCCCAACTACTTCATATCTCGCATAATCTATTTTCCACTAATTACCATAGTTCGATTGAGTTTCGAGTTCGATTGTATTCGATTGCATTCAAGTTTCGATTGAGTTCGCTTGATTACCACAATACAACATAAATAAACATGCACAAGTAACACATAAGGTACACACACGTATAGCAATAACTAAAATACGTAGCTCGATTTGCGATTCGTTGTCGATTTGATTAGCATAGCTTGATTATCAGTTGGTTAACTTTATCGCATTGTTACTGCCTATAGTTCACAGTCGTAAGTCGCTTGAATAATACGTCGATGGCTTGCAATTAACAACACTTACTCCACATAATATAATTTAAACAAAGAGATATATACAAGTCAAGTTGCGCGAAATCGGTCGTTGACTTTGACCTTGACGTTGACTTTGACTTGTGAAAACACGGGGTGTTACATTAATTTTCCTTCAATAACTCGAGTTAACATTTTCTTAAAAGCCGAATCTACTATTGTGTTTAATTTTGTTCTCTACATTACGGTATTAATTTTGTTCACAACGGGGTTGCATTCAATACAAGATATTTCTTTGGGACCTTGTTGATACCTAGACGAACCAAATCGATTACGGTCAAATAACATCAGTATAGGTATTTGTTTTCAGTATTTGTTTTTATCGATGTAAAACACATGTATGTAGGCAACCTTTTGATCATATGACGACTTTATATTTTAGTTTTTATTTTTGTTGCTACACTGAGTGCGATTATCATTACGAATGAAGCTGATACCTACCTACTAGTTGTTTACAATACTTAAGTGCGTATTGAAATATTATCTTCGTGATAAACAAAGTTTTTTTAATACTTGATAAAAAAATTTAATACCATATAAATCCTACTATATATGAAGAAGGTGTTTAGCCCAGGTTAAGTTTTGATTTGGACACTTGCAACTATTAAATCAGCTTTACATTAATGTGAAGCTAGGGAGCGCAGGAGGCAAGATCTAGGGGTAGTGAAGTTTATAAAGTCGAGATGGCAAGCTTACTTCCACAAACTTTTCAACGGCGATGGTACTTACCAACAACAAAGAGATAACTCGACTACACAAAGACAACAACGAAATAACTGCTATTGTAGGCGTATCACACAGGGAGAGGTGATGGCAGCACTTAAGAAGATGGGAAGGGCTAAGGCAGTGGGTCCAGACAACATACCAATTGAGGTGTTGAAGTGCTTAGGACACGATGGAGTTCAATGGCTAACTAACTTGTTCAATCTCATTTTCAAATCTGGAAGAATGCCAGACCAGTGGAGGAGTAGTATTGTAGTGCCTTTATATAAGAACAAAGGAGACGCCCAATATTGTGGTAGTTATAGAGGGATTAAGTTGTTAAGCCACACTATGAAATTATGGGAGAGGGTGATTGAGACCAGACTTAGAAGAGAAACCCAGGTTACGGTAAACCAATTTGGTTTCATGCCAGGGTGGTCAACTACAGAGGCAATACACATTCTAAGGAGATTGATGGAAAAATATAGAGAGAAAAATCGAGATCTACATATGGTGTTCATTGATTTAGAAAAGGCGTATGACAGTGTGCCACTTAGATTGATATGGGAAAGTTTAGAGGATAGAGGGGTACCTAGTAAGTATGTAGACTTAATTAAGGATATGTATGTTAAGACTAAAACAAGTGTTCGTGCACCGGTAGGGGATACAGATTTCTTTTATGTGGAAGTAGGACTCCACCAAGGGTCAGCGTTGAGCCCTTTTCTATTTGCGATTGTCTTAGATGAGTTGTCAAAGTCGATTCAGGAGTCCGTTCCGTGGTGCTTGCTTTTTGCTGACGATATTGTGCTGATAGAAGAAAGTAAACAAAGCTTGAAAGCGAGGTTGGACGAATGGCGTGTAACCTTAGAATGCAAAGGTTTGAGGATAAGTCGCTCAAAGACTGAGTACCTTTACTGTGATTTTAGCGGAGCAGGCGATGAACACGACACTCAGATTACCATTGAGGGCCAGGTGGTTCCACAGGCAACTAAGTTCAAGTATTTAGGATCGTTTGTTCAGAGTAATGGAGAGATAGACAGCGACGTAGCTCACCGTATCCAGGTTGGATGGTGTAGGTGAAGAGCAGCCACAGGGGTATTGTGCGATAAAAGGTTCCCTGATAAATTAAAAGGGAAATTTTATAGGGTTGCAATTAGACCCTCTATGGTATACAGAACAGATTGTTGGGCCATCAAGAAAATGCATGCTCGAAAGCTAGAGGTAGCGGAGATGAGGATGCTAAGATGGATGTGTGGGCATACTAGGTTGGACAAGAAAAGAAATGAGGTTTTTAGGAAAAGACTAGGAGTCGCTAGTATTTCAGACAAGATAAGGGAGGGGAGATTGAGATGGTTTGGGCATGTTAGGAGGAGGCAGACGACAGACCCGAGTAGAATAGTTGAAACACTCACTGTAGATGGAAGGAGGAGTAGAGGCAGGCCGAAAATGACTTGGGATGAGCGGATTAGGCAAGATTTGCTAGATTTGCACATCTCTGAGGACATGGTCGAGGACAGAACTTCGTGGAGACGTAGGATTAAGGTTAAGGACTTTTAGGAATGTGGCCTGGTTTTTTGTTTAGGTTCTCGTCTTATGAGTTTAATTTTTCAGTTTGTATGAGGTGTGATATAGCTTTTATAAGTTCTCACCTAGTCCCGGTGTCGTAGTTTTACTAACACATACTTATTCATTTATGTGTTTATTTTTATTCCCCCCCTTTTTTTAGTAGTTGTGTGCTTATATAATGTCCCAGAAGCTTATGTCTTGGTTATGGTTTTTAGAGCCGGGGGTCTCACTGGAAGCAGCCTCTCTATCCCTGAGATAGAGGTAAGGCTTGCCTACATCCTACCCTCCCCATACCCTATCAATAGCTCCGCTATAGGTGGGATTATACTGGGTATGATTGTTATTGTTGTTGTTGTTATATATGTGTAACAGTCATACGCGTTTTTTGGTGGAATATGCCTCACCCGTTTAGTGGCGAAGCTTGAGATTTCCGATCGAGAGGTCGGAAGTCACCGGACCTAAAATTATACCTTAAAATTATAAAACCGGGGGTCGAAAATGGGTATACCTGAAAAACTCTATACGAAAAAGTGTATACCTGAAAAACTCAATTACACAAAGTATATAAATAAAAACACTCCGGCGGTTGGGATGACCGTGCACTACCCCCCCCCCCCCAAAGCAAGTTGAAAGTCATCTGAAATGTACAAAATCTTCTAAATCACTTTATTAAAAGAAACTTTAACTATTGTAATAATAATACAGAAATGTAATCATGAATAACACCTTAACCATTTATAATTGTTTTCATCAAACAAAAAGGAAAAAAATGCCTGGATAGTCCATGTGGTTTCGCCTTTTTTCACCTATAGTCTCCAACTTTCTAAAACTACCTGAATAGTCCCCAAGTTTTCATTTTTTGTTCCCGGATAGTCTCTGGGTCTAACTTCAGTTACTTTTCTCTGTTAAAATGATGTCAAATGACAAAAATACCCTTTCCTTAAAAGGCCAAACCACAGGGACTATCCGGGCATTTTTCTCTTTTTTTTATAAAACCCCACCACTACACTTCATCTTCAACCTCCACACACCATCACCCTCCTCCACCCTCCACAATCACCCTCTCTCTCCCTCTCCAATTCCGGCGAAAGTCCGGCGACTCACGGTGGAACCAGAGTTTTCCGGCCGTTTTTCACGGTGGAACCAGGGTGTACCCCCCTTAAACCGCACCTCCCGAGACCTTTTCCAGCGTCGGTTTTCCTATTCGAGCTGCGGGGATGACACTTTCAGCTCCGGCAGCCGCGTTTCAACAGGTTCACTCCGGTAACATCTGAACTCGTCATCTTCTTCATCTCGTTTTTCATTAGATCCTTTTGGATCCACCCCTTTTCTGGTTCCTTACGTGATTTACAGGTGGTGTCGATAGTGGTGGTCGATGGAGACGACGATGGTAGACGGTGGTGGCGTTCCGGCAACAGCAGCGCCGCTCGCGGCGGCTTTGGTTCATACGGGCTTCAAGTTTTGGTTTCATCTAGTTCAACTCAGGGTCTCGTCGGTCCAGGTTTGGAGTCTCGGCTCGTGTCTCGGTTTGATACTAGGTTCAGTTTCTACTCGGATCAGATTCAATGTTCGGTTCCAGTTCGAGTCTCGGTTCAGTTTCTGACAAGTGATTCCGGTGCAGGTTAGTCTTGGTTCAGGTTTTAGTTTTGAGTTTACTCGGTTCAGTATCCGGTCAGTTTCATTTTAGTCATTTTTGTTCGATTCGTTGCAGTGGTGGTGACTCCGGCTCGAGTGGTGATTCGGTTCAGTTTAGGTCTTGGTGCAACTCGGTTCGGTTCCGGCTCGGGTTGATGGTGGAGGGTGGAGGAGGGTGATGGTGATGGTGGGTGGAGGTTGAAGATGAAGTGTGGTGGTGGGGTTTTATAAATAAAAATGAATAAGATGCCCGGATAGTCCCTATGGTTTGGCCTTTTAAGGAAAGAGTATTTTTGTCATTTCACATCATTTTAACAGAGAAAAGTAACTGAAGTTAGACCCAGTGACTATCCGGAAACAAAAAATGAAAACTTGGAGACTATTCAGGTAGTTTTAGAAAGTTGGGGACTATAAGTGAAAAAAGGCGAAACCACAGGGACTATCCGGACATTTTTCTCAACAAAAAGACTAAAGAAATAACCAATTATATTTTTTTATAAAACAAAAAGACTAAAGAAATGTTTGTAGGTTGGTCTGACCCGGCGGGGCCAGTCTTTAACCCCTAAACAGTCAAACATTCATAAGTTTTTTTATCGTCGAATTTTCATTTTGCTTAAAATGCCAAAAGAGTAGCATGTCTTCCAAATTCCAATAGTTGTCTTACTACTACTCTATTGCGTCACACACAAACCCAGACTACACATGGCTTTCGAGTTGATTTCATTATATGGAAAATTTACGATGTCTACCACCCCTTGCCTTACTCTATTACGTTAGGGTGTTAGGAGTGGAGAGCGGGAAACGTCGGCAAACCGGTTTACCGCGTCGGTAAACCACCGCCAGCAAGGAGGGGAGATCGGCAAAGGTCTTTGTGCGGTGAGGCTAAGCCGATGCGGGGAGGAAGGATAGGAGAGAGAGGAGGGTGTGTGGGGTGGGGTCCATGCCAATCTCAACCAATCACACCTTTTTTTTTAAATAGTTTACCACTTTATCAAGTGTCTAACCATTGCCAACATTTTGAGCATAGTTTACCACTTTGACATGGCGCACTCTGATTGGTCGTTTTTTTGGTTTGCCACTCTAAGGTGTTTAACCACTCCTAACACCCTTATACAAAAACATACGTTGCTTCCCATCCATTGGCGGACCTACCTATTGCGGTGGGTGAGCGGCCGCACCCCTTGAAAAAGAAAAAAATCAGGGTTAAATTTCACACAAATTTTCGACCGCGCCTCTTAAAAATTTTCAACCACCTCCCTTAGAAAAAAATCTTATGAATTTAAAAAAATGTAAACACTGATTTTATTATAGTATAACCTAGTTTATATAATTATTCTTTAACCACTTTACCTAACAATTTAACCTAATAACTTTCACTTAACACTTTAGCCATTAGCCCAATAACATTCCATTGTAACCAAATCCCACTTAACCCAACTCAATTAAATTTGAAGTTAAATAAAATAACCTAACCCAACCGTCCCTTCCAATTCTTTCTCTCGCTCTCCCTCTCCTGATCGCGCATCAACCGAAGCACGAAAGCAGTCAACAGGCACGCCGGCAGCGACTGCATTCTCACCGGAAAAGTTTGATTCTGGCTACCCCACCACCTGGAATCCAAAATTTAATGAGGTACCTTCCTTTTTTTATGTGTTTTTAAGAGAAATAGAGTTGTAGAGATGTTAAAAGGGTTTGAATTTTTATGTGTTTTGATGGTTTTTTGTTGTTTTATATTTTAGTAGCATGATTTTGTTGTTTTAATTATTATTATTATTTTTTTGTTGTAGACTTTACTTGGGCTTGAAAATTAAAATTGAAAAATTATGGATTATGGTTGAACATGATTGTTTATTTTGTTTAAGTGTTTAGTGTTTTTTGTGAACTTATAAATCAATTTATATGTGATATGAACCATGAATAGGAAAGTTTTGGCGAGATTTCTCAAAAAGGAACCATTAGAAAAGTAAATCTAAATGATTTTTTGCATAAATTTCAAAAAATGAAAACCCGTATGGCACAATTTTAAATATGTTTGTAATGACGTTTAACTTGTTTTTGATGGTTATATATATATATATATATATATATATATATTTTAGTTTGATGTTCTTTTGTTTTACATGACTCGACCCGATATTAACCGAATTTTTTATATATCTGAGGTCTAAAATCTTTAAAAATATTCTGCACCCCATATAAAAATTATTGGGTCCACTACTGTTCCCATCATCCCTTAATGTTTTTTTAAATAAATAAAATCTATATTTTTCCATTTCTCAAAATATCTTATTCACTTATGGGTCATTGGGTTCCCTTCCGTGTGAAAGTCAGGACTTTTACAACATCATCTTGCCTTTTTTGCTTTTCTTACTCGTGTCAAAAGAAGGACTAGTAATATAATAATATAAGTGATAAGGAGACCAGTAATATAATAATATAAGTGATAAGGAAAAGTTAGGAATCTGAGTTGTGGGCCTTCGACTTGAAGTGCATATTTGTTGGAAATCATGAGTCATTTGACTTGGTGTTAGGATTGGTGTTCATGGTATATACAAAAGGAAATGTATGCAATGAAAGAATAACAACTTAACAAGAGAGAATAAGGGTCTTGCTATTCACACACCCCACCTACCCCCCTTTGTCTATTTACACACCCCCCAGTGTCGAGCTGTGGCCAGAGCGCGGCGTTTTGGTCCGGTCAACCAGACAAAAGACTGACGGGTTTCTGACGTGTCTGTTGACATGACCAAAACGCCGAGCTTTGGCCGCGTTCTGGTCCTGTCAACCAGCCAAAAGACTGGCCGGGTGTCAGTCTTTGTCTGGTTGACAGGACCAGAACGCGGCCAAAGCTTGGCGTTTTGGTCCGGTCAACAGACCCGTCAGACACCCGTCAGTCTTTGTCTGGTTAACCGGACCAAAACGCCGCGCTCTGGCCACAGCTCGACACTGGGGGGTGTGTGGATAGACTACATGTGTGTGTGAATAGACATGGCCGAGAATAATGGACAATTCGTATGAGAATTCTGAATGTCTTGTACCGGACATAACTGCCGGTCATTACATATATATACGGAGATGTTTTGGCGGTTGATAATGGCGGGAACAATCGTCATATGAACCGGTGTGACCCTTCAACCGTCACATCCCTACGATTTTAAGTTATATTACATATCGAGTATAAGTGTCACACTAATTACATAATAATCGAACATAATTGAACATAATTAAGTTTATATATATATATATATATATAATAATAATATGCAGTTACATCTATACTATATTAGAGCATTCTCATCCAATCCATCAAAACTTGTGAGGGTGAGTTTTTATATTGTAAAGGGTAAAAAAATGGTTGTGAGTGGAGGAGAGAGAAAATGTTACTGTTCATCTGTATATTTGGGGGGACACTGTGCACCCAGTATAATTTTTTTAATATATATTGAAAGTAGTTGTGAGTGAAGGAGAGAGAAAAATGTGATGATAATATTATTTAATTGAAAAGGAGAGAGAAAAAGTATTTGTTTTTAGTGGAAATATATTGATATAGGAGTTGTTTTTTAGTGGAATGTATGTATAAGTCACATCCAAACCATCAAATTATACATAAATTCCACTAAAAAAACAACTCCTATATCAATATATTTCCACTAAAAACAAATATTTTTTCTCTCTCCTTTTCAATTAAATAATATTATCATCACATTTTTCTCTCTCCTTCACTCACAACCACTTTCAATATATATTAAAAAAATTATACTGGGTGCACAGTGTCCCCCCAAATATACAGATGAACAGTAACATTTTCTCTCTCCTCCACTCACAACCACTTTTTATACCCTTTATAATATAAAAACTCCCCCTCACGTATTTTGATGGATAGAATGTGAATGCTCTTATAATGCATGAGGCAAGGGCATTTTAAGATACCCAAAAAATAAGAACTTTTTCCCCTTTTTATTTATAGAAAGACCCTTAAAATGAGGGTAGTTTGGTCTTTTAAACACTATTTATTTTTTAGCCCCTAAACTTATTACACTTACATCCCTAAGGTTTTAACAAAATTATAGATAATTAGTTACAATTCACCCCTCCACAACAAACTTATAATTTTTTTTTACTTATTCTTGACATCTCTTATAAACTATATTGTTTAAAAATAATCCAAAGATAGCATGACGACCTACACATTTTTGTCGACGTTTCGGTAGTTGTCTTGTTCAATATCGACGCACAGATTAAAAGGTACAAGTAGATAATGCTTTAATGTACAAGTGATTAAATACGAATATAATAACTAATCTATACTATGTAATCATTTAATAAGTTAAATAATAGGTTCTATAAGATTTTCATTCTAAAATTTTAAAAACTAAAACTATTGTCAAATAATTGATTAAACAATTTCTTTATACTTTAGTCAAATTTTAACAAAACTTCCTAATTTTAAGGATAGATAGTATAACAAACCTTCTATAAAAAGGATGGGAAAAACTAAGTGGGAAACAATTTTTAAAATTTAAAACATATAGTTGTTATCTGTATTGTTTTATAAAGCACATAGGAAGATACTCTGTCGCCATCTCTCTCTCTCAGGATACTCTTCAGTCGTCTTCCACGTTCTCTCATTGTTTCGTTTTCCTACTTCTGCTCCTCCGTCCGCCAGAGGCACCACCGGCTACTAACAACTCCATCTTTATCATTGTAGGTTTTGTATCAGGTACCCAAATTCACGAACCTTAATTCTTTATTGAGTTATTTTTGCTGATTGGTTGTTTTAAGCATTGTTTTAGCTAGATCTGGTAAAATAACCCTAGGTGGGCTATTGATTTTTTATGTTTCTGATTAAATTGATTAAATGTTGATTGTGTTTCAGAGATTTGTATAGTTTGTTGATGTCGACCTTATTTGATCATGGTCAGATGCAACTTCGGTGGTGAATTTTTTGAGAGATTAGTCATCCTCCTATCATGAGTCAACTGCTCTCTTATTGTTGACTCCCTTAACCCCAAGGTTTGTTAATTCATTACTTGATCTTATTTTTTTACTTTTCTGACATGATTTTAGGATTGAGTCATGTTTTTTTGTTAGTTCTTCATGTTTTTTAAACTTGTAATTTTGGATTTTCTGATGATGGTGAGTTTGAAATAATCAACCTCAAATTAGAACATTACATTTTGCCCTTAAACAGGTAGATAATAGCGTACACTTTTATTCATCAAAACATTTAAAATTGTTTTTTTACGTAGGGATATGTTCGCAGTGGAATACTTTCTCCGGCTTAGGTAACTCAATTTACATAGGGTTTGTTTAGGTATATATATTTAAATAGTTGTCAATTATGAATCTTTTATAACTTTTTGTATGAAATCAAATACCTTAATGTGCATCATTAAACTTGCAGTGTTGATTCCGTTGAACGAGCATGGCAGATCATTGGTCAAATTCTTGAAGTGCTCCTTGTGCATATAGTCATAGTTAGGTAAAATTGTTGTCTTTTGATACTTTGAAATGTTTTTTTTTTTTGTACATGGTATAGTCTATTATATAAGCTTGTGTTTCATAGTAGTATAATTTACATTATAGGTAGGATATATTTAGGCCTCCATAAGTGGCATAAGCTTGCAAACATTGGTTAGCTTGCTTTCTCTTTCACATGCTTTGACGGTGAAATAAAAGAGTGGGAAGAAGGAACAGTAACTAGCGGTGGCGGTTCGGAAGAAGGCGCGCAGATGATGTATTTCAGTAACATAGGACATTAATATATTTAACTTCAGTTATTTTGAAATTCTTTTGAGTCTATTTCAGAAGTTATATTGTTGGTCAGCCTAATGGAATGAGCATTACATTCCATTATCTTTCTTGGCTGGCTCGTAGATGGAACAAGGTTTAATTATTTTAGTATTATTTATAGATAGGGTGTATAGTTCTAATTATACTTAATATCATTTTATAACTTTATTGATCTTTCATGTATAAACTAAATACAATGATAACTTACTAAAACCTCAAATAACAAATTCACAGATCTAACTTATGATTTATGGTACCGTAGTTTGTTGATGAAGAATATTAAAAGTTTGGTTACAGAATATGGGCAGTGTCTCTCTGATTCTAAACTTAAAAAAACCAACTGTTGTAAAATCTGAAGGTCTAAAGTTAATATCTGAGGGTTGTGATTGAAAAAGGTACATTTTTTTTCTTTTCAAGAAATCTTGACACCGGTTTCTATTTTTAATTAACTTAACGCTTTTGAGTTTTTGGATGAAGAAAAAGTTTATGCTTATTAATTTATTTTTGTTAGGGTAAAATATATTGTCTTTAAAACTGATAGTTCTTGATGAATATACAATTAGCTACAGATAGTTCTTGAAGTGATAAATAGGCTTAACTCGGCAATCATGAAAAGCCGGTAAAATCTCTAAAATCCCCACCTCAAAGTTTACTAAACCATTTAATGTTGAAAGGTAATTGAGACAAATATAAATGATAATAAAATACAAATAAAGAGGTGGAATTAGGAACTTGAAGTTATAAATAAATAGTAAATAAAATTCAAAGTGGAGTTATCTGCCACATCAATTCATAAGTAACCGGGGTCTTGAATGAGGGAACCATCACAAGCATTCAAGAAGCCATCATTGGCATAATCAATTGAAACCATTTTGAGTTGTTTTAAGAAATTATTACCTAAACTTTTGAAACTCATCATATTATTTGCTGCCTCTCCATCGTTCTCTCTTTCTTTGTTTTTTTTTTTTTTCCGACGTCGACGACCACCGCAACCACCAAAATCAACATTCAAATGGTAACAGTTGTAATCAACAATCGAAGTTTGGTAGCTTGCCATCCTGGTCCATTTCGTTCGTCATCCTCGCATTACACGATAACTTATAAACATCACAAGTGTTGCGCACCATCACCACTCCTCACCACCAATTTTGCTTTGTTTTGAGTTCAAGGTAACAAATATAACTTTTAAATCAATTGTTTGAACCTTCATACAAAACCCAAAACTCAATATCTGTTAACGAACCTCAAACCAGATGTTAAAACATTTTAAGTACCGTAATGCAAATTGTTGCTCCCGCCGCATCGCGATGGCACCCTACTAGTACTACCAAAATAGAAAAGAGGGATAAGGGTGTCTATGTAACGGAAGTCGTAACACAAACCTAAAAGACTTGAGTTTGCATCACATGCATAGAACAACCCAACAAATGCATCAACGGATAAACTAATTATATTGCGAGTATTAATGCCATTATTAAAATAAGTTGAAAGAGAAGAGTTAGGAGTCATATGACCAGTGGCGGGCCCAAGATTTTTTTACTAATGGGGTCCAAGTTTTACGGTGTTCACATTTTTCACAATCAAACGTTAAAATTTTCGGGTCGATCGTTGTTCGGATCGGGTCGGAACGAGGAACATATAACAAAAATATATACTCATTAAAAAACACACAATAAAAATACGATGTCATTCAAAAAAAACATTGCAAATTCATAGAATCATTACAAAGATAGAAAGATTACTTTTTATTCTAATTTCCAAACTTTATATTCATAGTAATAAATCCTTAAACAACTAGATACCAAATAAAATTCAAGTTATAAAACTAAAAAAAAAGCTTTACTTGTGTGTTGTGTGTGTTTTGCATCTGTTTGTTTATGCACTTGAAGAAACCATAGTTTTAAATTAGATAAAGAAAGTTGTGTTTGTTTTGCATCTGTTTGTTTATGCACTTAAAGAAACCATAGTTTTAACTTAGATTAAGAAAAACAAACAGCACACAAAAACCGCAAATTGAAAGAGATTATGAATGCCATGTTGATTAGT
The DNA here is from genome assembly GCA_030545235.1 of Helianthus tuberosus. Taxonomy (NCBI): domain Eukaryota; kingdom Viridiplantae; phylum Streptophyta; class Magnoliopsida; order Asterales; family Asteraceae; genus Helianthus; species Helianthus tuberosus. The sequence continues at coordinate 33,051,016 of CM060436.1, forward strand.
TCGAGTGTGAAACTCGATTTGCAGCCTATGATGAACTACAGTAGTCGATGATGCCAGCAACGGTGACATCTTTCATATATTTACATCACAGGTTTAACCGATTTCCTATGCTATCTCATCGCATCTAATATTTATTCTAATTTTATACTTTTTTTTTTAACAGACATAAGGCAACTTTTGTATACAAATTATTGATACTAGATTTCACGATAAGGTAACATCAAATGCATCAACAACAATCAGGTTAAACCTCCATATATTGTCCCCAACTATTACACATTACACGAATACTCTTACTACCAATGCATAAAACCCCTTTTACTTTATTTAAAAGTTTATCAACAACAATCAACTACGATACGACACGATACGGTACAAGGATGATACGATATTATACGAGACGTCACGATGAAATATTAAAAAGTTAAAAATGTGATACGATACGCCACGATACGTAACGATAAAAAAAATAAAGATTTTAAATTCATTAAAACAAAAATAACCAACAATAAACACAAATAACCAAACCCAAAACATCAAAAACCAAACTTTATCCATCAGATTGCTTGATAAATATCTAATATGGGATAAAGAGAGTTTGTTCTTATTTACAGTGGCAATGTAATTCGGTTTTGACGAGGACATTCTTAGTGGTCTCATCTATCTTTTATATTCCATCAAGATTGTTCCAACCTGCTATTCCATATAGTAACAATATAATGTTTCGAAGTGATGTCATCATATTTGACAAATATCATAAGCATTTGGATTTTAGAATAGTTAATATTATTTTGGCCTTTTAACACATATGTATATGAAACATATGATGGTTTGGATCATGGTTTTGTTAATGTACACATATGTACAATGCTGAACAATCATCTCAGAAACTTATTATACACATATGTACAATATCGAACAACCATCTCAGAGATACTTGTTATACACATATGTAAGATGTTGAATAACCATATCATTAAATTCTGATTAGAGGTATATTATAAATCAACAACTTTTTCAAGATTACGATTTTCGACAACTTTCTCAAGAATAAAATGGATAAAATTAAAATGGACAACTTTCTCAAGATTAAAATTGATAACTTTCTCAAGCATAAAATGTATAACTTTCTCTTGAAAGTAAAATGGCCAACTTTTTAAAGACTAAAACAGCCAACTTATATGATTACTTTCTCTTGATTAAAATGGACCACTTTGTCAAGAATAAAATGAATTAAAATGGACCACTTTGTCAAGAATAAAATGAACTACTTTCTCTTTAAATTGAAACGGACAACTTTCTCATAAGATTATAATGGACAATTTTCTCAAGACTAAAATTGAAAACCTTTCTCTTGATTAAAATGGACAATTTCCTCCTAAGATTAAGTCCATCAAGTATAACTCAACGTCTAGTTGAAAATCTATACGATATAATAAAAGAAACCATGTAAGGGACAAATGTCGTTTAATGATGCGATCTTAATTATTTTTATAAATATTTATTATGGAAAATCAATTATTGATAATATTAAATTTAAAATTTGAAATTTGTAGAATAGATTTTAATGATAAAGATAAAGATAACTGATAATAATATGTTAATTATTATAATCATAATATAATAAAAGAAACCATGTAAGGGACACATGTCGTTCTATGATGCGATCTTAATTATTTTTATAAATATTTATTATGGAAAATCAATTATTGATAATATTAAATTTAAAATTTGAAATTTGTAGAAGAGATTTTAATGATAAAGATAAAGATAACTGATAATAATATGTTAATTATTATAATCATATATTAATTATTAAAATCTAAAAAAATATATTAGCGTTTTAAATATTTATAAAGATAAAGATTTTATTTAATTGGTAGTTTTAATTGTTTTTACATTTTGATGATAAGTAAAAGGATAACTGATAATCACGTATTAAAATAAAAATATTTATTTTAATCAACTCTTTTATTAGTGTTTTTTTTATTGAAATTCAATGTAAGAACTTGAATACACACTTTATTTCTAAACCTCCGTTTAAGTATCCCACATTAATTGGTGTAATTCTTTCTTGGCCCAAAAATTAAAATGGAACCAAAAATTAAACCGAACCTAACTAAACCAAGGTAGAATATGTGGCCACGTTTAATTTAAGTCTCCCACATTTATTTCTTTTTTTTTTTTCCTACTGGTTATCCAACATCAAGGGAATACCTAAGTTTCTAACCTAATAATAAATAAAAAAACAAAGTAAAATGTTATAAACCATGTAATACACAACTCTCTAACCTAATAAAAAATAAAGTGAGATGTTACAATAAGTAAATAGTACCTCAAAGTTTATTTTGTTAGAAAACGCATCTTGATGACTAAATGTGTTAACGAATTACATTATTCGTGTAAGACATGTGTTTATTCAAATCGTGCTGTACACGAGTTTTTAAAAGATGCAATTATTTTATTACTTAGTATATAAAATTATATTTATTCAACCCGTGTAATACACGGGGTTCTAACCTAGTTTTTATTATATGTTAAACTGTTTATTTATGGTTTAGTTTATGTTAACCTTTTGTTTTCTTTGATTATTTGTCCTAATTTTTTAGCATTATTAATTGTTTTTATGTTACTTTTTTTTAATTTGGTTGTTTACATTAGTTTATTGTTTATTATCAGTTGTGGAAAAAAATTAAAAAGAAAAGTGTGTTATTTTTTTCTAGTGACCCATATCTTCCCCTGCCAAAACTTTATGTATTCGTCACAGTTCACCAACGCCTTTACACCTATGGGTAACCAAGGTATAGCTTACGGGGTCAAGTTGTAACACCCGGTGTTTTCACGAGTGAAAGTCAAAGTCAAGATCAAAGTCAACGACCGATTTCGCGCAACGTGACTCGTAGAATTGTTTGTATGATATTTAGATTATGTGGAGTAAGTGTCGTACATTGCAAGCACCACCCCGTATCTCAATCGACCTACGACTGTGAAGGATAGGAAGTAACAATGCGATAAAGTTAATCAAGCAAGCTAATCAAATCGACACCAAATCGTAACTCGAACTATGTATTTTTACTTGTGGTTATATGTGTGTGTGCCTTACGTGTTACTTGTGCATGTTCATTTTATGTTGTGTGGTGATAATCAAGCGAACTCAATCGAACTCGAAGTCTAACTCGAATATGATCGAACCCGAACCCGAACCCCGAATCGAACCATATAAGAAGTAGTTGGGACTGAAAGTAATTTGTTTAGGAAACCCTATCGAATCGCTCGCAAATCGAAACCAAATCAACATCGCGCCGAGCTCACCCTAGGAGGCGGCATCCGCACGGATGGCCCATCCGCACGGGTGGCCAATCCGCACGGATTGCCAGTCCGCACGGATGGCCAGTCCGCGCGGATGGCCAGTCCGCGCGGATAGCCTACCCGGGTGCGTGCCATGTGCACGGCTCACCCCTTTCCCTTTTTGGCATCCTATAAATACACGGGTCACTTTCCACTTTTTCCACTTTTGGCAAGTGACGTCCGAACCACACGTATTCTTCACCTTTTTCCCAGATTTCTCTCAATCCAGGTAAGATCTCACACTAATCCTTGTACATCTTTAATCACTACACAATTCTGCACACTTCTATCTTTCGAATCTACGATTTAAACCATGAAATCATCCGGATTTGAGGTATTCATGGGTGACGTCATCATGAAGTTCGTAAGAACTTCATGCTTGGCCTCATTCCACCAAGAATATCCCAGATCTAAACGATTTCTACAAGTTTTTACAATAATTTCACCTAGATCTAAACTTTTCTAAGGATAAAAGGGTTGAAAGAAATAAACCTAAGTTCTCTTCTTCTTTTACCCTTAAAACCAGGTACGAATCCGATCGGTTTTAGTGTACTACTCGTCAATAGTAATGCACTAGTTCTAGATCCGGAATCCTACCCATAGACGACTGATATCGGGGTTAACCGGGATGACCGTTCTGAGTCGCCGACAGGCCCAGTTAGGGTGGTTCCTGACCGGTCCGGTCATGCGGGCAAGAACACAACTCCAGGTGGTTGCCACGTATTCAGAACGTCTCGATAAACGACAACAGAAACCAAGTGTAGACGAACGGAACAACCAGTTGTCCGCACGGACTAGCTATCCGCACGGACTAGCTGTCCGCACGGACGAGCCGCACGCACGTACGAGCCACACGCACGTGCAGGTCATACGCACGTACAGGCCGTACGCACGTACAGGTCATACGCACGGGTTGTTATCCGCACGGACTACCCTTGGATCATGAGATACTAAGGCCTTAAGATGAAACTCAAGCAATCTTCATCCGCACGGCCAAGCCGTACGCACGGACAGGCTATCCGGACGGATTGTCTCTGCCGCGCGCACAGGCTGCCCACACGGACTACCATACGCACGGACCGCCGTCCGCGCGGCCGGCTTGAAAGGTAGAAACACTTTGGTGTTTTCTAAATGCTACAACGAAAACTCCAAAGCACAAGCCATCATACACAAACACATCTTAGGAAGAAACAATCCACTTGAACATTTATCCACACAAGCAATCTAACCGTACGGATAAGTCGTCCGCACGTATAACTAGTCCGCATGGGTTGCCACCCGCACGGACAGTCACACGCACGGATGACCTATCCGGACGGAACACCGTCCGCACGCATCACCATCCGCAAGCATCACCATCCGTACGGATAGGTCATGCGCACGGATGACTTCTATTCACGGACAACTGATCCGCACGATCAGTCATCCTACCCACTCTCGCTTGTACTGTTTTACGCGTCACTTATCGTTACGTTATCGAATCTATTCAGGCTAATCGTACTCGCTGTAAAGCGCTCCCTTCAATCCATATCGCTGTGAGTATACTCGAACCCTTTTTGCTTTAGCACTTTTGGGTGTTACGTACGTTACAACTATTCAAACTACAACTATCACACTACTCAAGCTATTTTAACGCTTAACCATTATTGCATGTTATACGTGGCTTATGAATGCTTGTTTGTTATGTTTACACATGGAATGCTGTCTACCTGCCTTAGCAACGATAGTACTATAGTTTGGACTCAGCACCCGTTCACACGGGGGTTGTTAAGGATCTTTTACTTGCATGGATTACAGTGGTAATCATGTATTGCGAACTGCCTTGGGCAGTCAACCCGCAGTCATTGGTATCGATGGATCTATGTCGATAACTAACGTGCTTCATTTCACTATGTGTACGTGCTGGTTATGCGTAAACGAATTCGAACTCTATATATGCTATTATCAAACTTGTATGCTCACCTTTACATTTTTATGTATTGACTTTATTTTAACGTATGTGACAGGTGCTTAGGTTGCATGTTTGCTCTCTGTGCTGTGATGAAATCGAAGCTAGGAATTGGAGTCCTAGAAACCAATAAATAAATTAGTTATGTTTAAATCTGAGTTGTCGGAACAGAATATTTGTTTAGTTTTTGTCTGTAATAACTTGTTTTACTATTTGAGACATGGTATGGGACATGTTAACTTAAATTAAATGGTAATGATAGTTGTTATGGAAACTTCTGGACAATCTGTTTCGCTCAGTGTCGCGCCCCGATGATTCCGCCATCGGTTGGGGTGTGACACAAGTGACCCATATAAGTTTCCTTTTTATCTAGCATATAACCCCGAGTAGAGATGGACATAATAATCGGTTTCAAACCCGACCCGGTAGACCCGACCTGGAACTGGTTCTAGTTCCTACCCGCTTTATTGAAGAACCAGTTCCGGGTTCAAAAAACCCGTAGGTTTTTACCCGGTTCCACTTTTTACAAACCGGTTCGGGACAAAAAAAACGGTTATAACCGGTTTTTTTTACTAGTTTTTATACCGGTTATAAACAAGTTTCAAAGAACGATATTACGAATTGCCGAACGGGTGCTAAACCTACGGGTTGGGTCGGCCCCCCATGGCCCACCATTAGATAGATTATATTATTACAGGTTTAATGTAATTACATTATTTGATTAGATTTTATTTGTAATTATTTTCATTGTATCTGTAACACCTTTTCTCGATTAGGCCATCCGTAATGGTTAATGCCCCCTAAGGGGCATTTTCCGCCACATCGACATCATAACGCCCCTTAAAAGTTGTGTAAAGGTTAACATCCCTTTGATGTCGCATTCCATCATTACTTTCCAATTTTGTTTTCCTCATTAGGCATCATACTAGAAATGTTCACCTCTCTTCATACTCCTATAAAGCCTACGGAAGTTATGTTGGAGGCATTGTCGATCCACTTCATGCCTTCCATAATGTGCATTACTCATGGTATTATGACCAATGTGTTCGGAGTAACTATTGATTGCTTGATTACATTTCTCAAAATGTTTTAATCACGAATGGGTCATCATGTCTCCTTTATCAGAACAAAACCCTCTTGCCTTTTGCCAAAAGCACACAAGATAAAATTCAGAAAAAAAAAAAAAACAAAGGTACTCGACTATCTATTTGTCAAAGTCAAATGGTTTAGTGATTTTTTTGGGTGGGTTCACACATGGATTTGTGACATGTTTAGTGCTTTAATTAAATTTCCGGAAAAAGCGTTACATAAGAAGGTTTCAACGTAATCTAAACAACACCACATATATAATTGCAAGAAAAACAAACGATGCCTACGATACTAAATCACACGTGACTTATACTATACGATACTAAAACTATATTGGACATATTACGCTATACGATACGATATCATACTTATAGGCTTATACGTGACATATACTACACCTATACAATACGATATTTATAGTATAAAAATGATTAATGTTGCATAAAAAAGTTTGTAAGAAATACCTGTTGGAAATTTTGTGAAAATAACATTTTTCACAAATATAGGAAATGCATTTTTCCTAATTTTAGACTAGAAATAAATATAACAAACTGAGGTGTTTTGATATATTTACTTTTGGGTTTGTGTTCTATGTTGGAAGAGTTTCACAACGAACTAAACCACGTTCAAAACGGAGCTAAGATGAATGAGATATCGATGCTCAAAGTTTAGTGTTTGAAACATTGAATGCTCAAATAAAATGGAACGTGACATAATGTCCCACATAGAAGAAGAGATGAAACTTAAATGTGCATTTAACTCGCACGCGAAGGCGTGACGTGAGCGATGAAGCGCACTTTGCACTTTGCACTTCGCATCGCCGCGAGCCGTTTGAGAACCGCCTTTGTATTTTTTACCGCGCGCGCGTGATGAAGCACATGGGCTGCAAGGACCAGGTGGCAGGTAGACCTTGGAGGGTGACGTGGTAGCAGCGCGACTGTGTGGCGTTTGTTTGTTAATAGTTATTATTATTACTAGGTTATAACCCAGTGTATTACATGGGTTAAGTAAATAAAATATCAAATAGTTAATAACGAAGGCTTAACAATTATCAAAAACGATATTTTAAGACACTTTTTTAATATCCGAACAAAATTGTGTTTTAGGTATGATCAAAACTTGTGATGTTTGTCAAGTTTATAAATATGAAAGCATTTGAACCATCGATTAAAAGACAAACTATATCATCGACTTTCTCACGACGTGAACCCAAGTTTTATTTAAATAACAGTGGTTTTAATTTATTAGTTCTAAGAATATTGTTAAAATGTTTAGATTAGGCATATAGCAATTAGCCAACTAGATAAACTTATAGCTACAAAATAATATTTAAATTAATTAGATAAGTATAAATTATCGGTAATTATTAAGTTATATAACTTCAAAATTTAAATATATGGACTTGAGTTGCATCTTAAAAGGATGGTTGTTTTTGGATAAATTTATTAGTATGATAATGTAGTTCTTATTCTTCTTGTATTTTAAATATATTAAATAAATAAATTATTTATTAAGCAAGAAAATCATTCCCTCCACCCTAATTATGAAAAATGCTTGATATATGTTTAAATTATTAAGATATAATCTCTAACCTAGTAATTAATATAAATAAGAAAATCGTTCCCTCCACCCTCGTTATGAAAATGCTCGATATTTGTTTCAATTACTAAGCTATAATTTCTAACCTAGTAATTAATATAAATAAATAATAAGATAATTTATGAAACTTTATCCGTAATTTCTTAAATGTTTGAAATAAATATAAAATTTAATAATTTAAATCAAATAATAATTATCTACAATTAAGTAGGAGTAGATGGTCTAGAATAATAACCTAGTAATTAATATAAATAAAAAATAAGATAATTTATGAAACTTTATCCGTAATTTCTTAAATGTTTGAAACATATATTAAATTTAATAATTTAAATTAAATAATAATTGTCTACAATTAAGTAATAGTAGATGGTCTAGAATAATGACAAGTGTACTTTTATTGGTTTCTTTTATTATATAGTAAAGATTTGATTTATTAATTATTTTAACTTTGTTAGTTATTATTAATATTTCAAATTTGAATATTAGGATAAGTTATTGACTTTTATCATTTTTTTTTCATTAATTCTTAAGCTTTATCATTATTTTATGGGAAAACGTCACAGAAATGTAACCAAGTTTGTTAAGTGTTTCAATTAAGTCACTCAAACTTTTTTTGTCTTTCTAAAGTAACTAAACTTCGGTTTAATGTTCTAGTACTGTGTAATTACTAGGTCATCAGGTTACCATATTTTTCTTTTATTTTATATTTTCTTTTAATGCTTATATATGTGGATATATTTTATATTTTGTGGGTTTTATAAAATTAAAAACATATTTTAAACTCAATCATCGATAAAAACCTTTTAAACCTTCAATCATCGATTTTTCTATTTCACTTGTCGATAAAAACCTAAAACCTTCAACCGATGCAACGAACGACCTTCAATCAAAATCTATATTTATATTTCATCAATAATTCATCTCATCTCATGTAAGAGATGGTTATATCTTCATAGCACCGACAGGAAGAAGGTCCGTGCTCATGCTGGTCCTCACATGCTTTGTGAAATTGGTAATACACTCCATCGACTCGTCTCATCCATCTCGATCTCTCTCAGCCTACATACGTTCTTTTTATCCCAGAGTTACTGATTCAGATCTAACCATTATCGCTACCGACTTCACTGACTTATGCGGAACAACTGATTCAGATCTTTGTTCTTATTTTCGGTTTGGATTTAAATTGGACGTTAGTTTTAATTTTTTAACATGTTTGGAAACACCCAGTCGTTCTATTCTGATCTTTTGTAGAAAAGTCATGATTTTGGATTGCACGGGATGAAATAAGAACAGAGTATGTTGAATCTTGAATTACGTGTAGGTTAAAGGTAGTGCTTTTACCCCATAATCAAAGTAGAAAATTTTGGATTGATAATTTGGTTAAATATATGTTTTTCATTTTATAATATCCATAATTTGGATCATCGATGATTTGGTTAAATATATGTTTTTGATTTTAGAAAATCCATAAAATATAAATAATATTCAAATAAGCATTAAAAGAAAATAAAAAATAACAAAAAGAAATGTTAACCTGGCGACCTGGTAATTACATATTATTAGAACATTAAACTAAAGTTTAGTGATTTTAGAGTAACAAAATAAGTTTAAGTGACTTAATTGAAACACTTAGCAAACTTGATTATATTTCTATAAAGTTACCCCTTTTATATCCAACTAGGTTATCACCCGAGAACTTCGCGGGTAGAAAAAAATTACTTTATATTAATCGAACTATGTCATTAAATAAAATTAAAAAAAAAACATGTTTTCAAACGTAATTTTGTTTTATAATTGTTTTGAATTGGAAGTTGTAGTCATTAGGGTTGTTAGTAGGGTCAACATTTGTGAACAAAAACAGAGATCAAGTACCCTTTGATATTAATGCTCAACTCTGTAATAAGATTTTAAAAAATACGATCCATACTAAGGGTTTACATCACGACAACGCAAACCCAACTGTTTGCTCATGAAGAATGGTAACAAAACAATAATATACAAAATGCACTTTGTTTGCGCAAACCCACACTCACTGGAAAACCTTCAAACAAACATCAATGAATTTTAGCATCAAACAAACTTACAAACAACACTTGATTGTGTTTTCTGTAACAAATGATCTTTAGCACTCGGAAGCGCGTCCAGATTCTTTATAACTTCTTTCATACTCATGATGTATTAATTGTTTTAAAAACCTCACATACACCTATACGTTTGAGGGGTAAAGATAACAACATGCCGCACAACATATGAACGGATACAAGATTACTTGGTATGAACTGATGACTGATATTCTGAACAAACTTCAATGTTTAACTATGAAAATAAAAACTACATAATCTAACTGACAAATGAAGTTACCTCAATGAGCCAGTCAATCAGCACAACTCGCATATTCTCATCGATACCGAATTGTTGGCTCATATAGTCTGCAAAGAAACAAAATTAAAGTCACTCGGTTTGGTGAGAGTCAACTTTCCTTGTTTAGCAGAAAAAAAAAGTTTAAGCAAATCACACAATTTGACCAAAGACAAAGCAATTATCACAGTTTCCTTTTGCCAAAAGTCAAATTGACTAAAAAAACTCGTAATTTTTTTTGCATAATAATGAAATTAAGCTAAATCACATCTTTTTTACTTATTTTTTAGTAAATTAATCTATTAATTTTAAATAGTTTGAATTTACCAAATACTAAAAAGTAAAAACATTTGGGTATCTCTTTATATAACTGCAAATTGTGAAATCACATTCCAAGACAATTTTTTATAGCCATTTTTTAGTTTGATCATTAAATAATCAATATCTCATCATCACATCCAAACACACCCTACAAAAACACTTTGTATCCAATAATTAAAAAGAAAACTTTCATGTCGGTCTATAATAAATAAGTTTTTGGTTTACAAAATCATTGTTTTAGTATAAATGTACAATCATACGTAAAGAAAGTGGTAATAGTATGTACCTCAGAATAACGATCAAAATGTCAAGCATGAGCCGTCATACACTCTTTGAATTTCTTTTAAGGTGCCTATCTGCAAACATACAGTAAGAAAACAATAAAAAAATCATGTGCTTTGTACTTTCAAATATTAACTGTTATCTAAAGGGTGCTCTATACATTTTATACAAAAAATCATAAATGTCTCAGAAAATTAGACATTAACCTGCTTATTTTCAAAACAATTTTTTTCCATAAATATATATTAGGTAAGCAGTTGCGAAGAAAACCAAGTGGGGAGATCAAGTAGATGTCATGACCTCAAGAAGGCTTATTTGGTTTGCAACAATCCATTCAAAATATTCATCTTGAACAATATATATAAGCAAATAAATAAAAAAAAAACAATGCCTTACACCCTCACCTTGTCGCAAAATCAATGCCTAAAGGGACTTGTTGGTAGTTGTCGATTAAAATCAACCAAAGGTACAAACTGTTCCGACCAGCATTAAAAATTCGCTAACCTTCTTGTTTTGTTGTTGGATTTCGTTTTGGCACCTTCTACCACTATCCATCATTATTCTGCATTGTAATAATCAGATAATCATTTTCAAAACACAAATCCGAACACCCCTTAAGAAAGTAAAATCGCCAAGAATGATTAAAACAGAGAATCATACCTGCCCAAAACGACGAACCACCACAAATCAAAATGTACATGATAGCTCATGCACTCCATACATCAACCTCTGAGCCATAGTTGTGTTTTAGAATTTTAGGAGCCATATAATCACTTTCCACTATCTTGGTAAAGAGCTGCCCTGTATAAACAGAACTTATATGTACATTTGTAAATTATATGAATCCAACACCATTTAACACAGTATGTATGACATAAATATATACCTCGTTGAAAGAAAACCAAGAGCCCGAAATCAATGCCTTCAGAAGATTAAACACAAGGCCACATACTGTAGGATCCCCTGGTCAAATTAAGAAAACAAAAAAAAATCTAAAAGTAATAAATATATAATTTGATTTAACATTGAGATGTATAAACTAAATAAAAGAAGGAAAATGGAGGAATATCAACAACTATTGCAATATAACCCATGACTATAACATGGAATTGAATTTTCTCACTCCCATTCTATATATTCCATTTAGAGCATTTAAAATTCCCATGGCTAGTTCTCTATTTGAAAATTTTATCAAATCCACATCCTTCAAAAAAAAAATTTTAAAAAGGTAAACATAATGTTAAAACAAATAATGGCATCCCTATAAAAAAAACACCAGGTCACAAAGTAATGAGAACAAACCACAACTTTGGTTCACTGGTAATAGCCCATTCCCAAGGAACATCAACTATTGTCTCCTCTGTCATCCAATCCTTTTCAAAAGCCGAACTCAACGTTGCAATCCTACCAGAAACAAACTTGCCACGAAACACCGGAAGATCAATCAATTGGGACCAAATGAAATTATCCTAGATGAACGAATCACAAAACAAATCTAAAATAGATGATGAAGAAATAAAAAAAAAACATACCTTTGATTTTCAAAATTGTTTAGAAAAGATAGCTTGAACCAGAAATCGTGAATGGGATTTAGGCAAGATCGATGGAATCAAAATCGCTTTTCGAAAGTTAGGGTTTCAATAACAAATAAAGATTGATCCGTTCTTCAATTCTGTATCGCAATCGTGGAAACAACGATTTTAGATCGCTGAATCTATAACATCATTGATGGGGATCCCATCTGTGGTCGCAACCGTCCTCCAGCCATGACAATGATGAAGATCACATCTCTCTTCCTGCAGAGAGAAATGACTGAAGCAATTAGGGTTTTAAGAGAGAGAATGGAAACTTGATTGTTGAAATACTCGATCTTCAATTGAGATTGTACAGAAAATAAACCCTAATTAAATGAAACTTCACCCATACATCATCAAGCTGTGCAAATTGATGGACAAAGACAATACCGATAAATAATGGATGATGAATCAACGTAGAAGAAGAACAGACGTGTTGATATCTAGGGTTTGTCAAGGAGTGTACCTGTTTGTTGAATTGTTTGGAGAAGATGATGAATCCAGTAGCGATGAATGTGAGGGAGGCTAGGGTTTCAATTGAGACATAAGCTTTTATATGATCCAAATGATTAAATCTGGTGCGTTAAAAACCCAAATATCCGACCCGAATTAATGCCGGATCCCGCGTCCCATTTAAATGGATGCATAACATTGCTTCCCACCTAAATCTTTCACCATAACATGCCACGTCAGCAAATGGTTCCACCATCACATGACACATGGCCCAAATCCTTTTCATTTATTAATATATATAGATATAGATATAGATGTGATCTCTTACTACCAATGCATAAAACCCCTTTTACTTTATTTAGGTTACACACACTCCGCAGAATCCAACAACACATGACATGCAGATCATTCAAAATTTCTCAAAAGTTTCAAATTATTGATGTCATTAATGGTTGTTTTATTTTCATCGGTTTTTTCTCTTAAGATTGGCGCTGCAAGTCTTCAACACCGATGAATACCCGTTCGGTTAATAATTGCGTTTACATTTCCGTTTAAAAGGGGGTGCGGTGCAACTTGTTGCCAGTTTACCTGCCATTTGCTTGTAATTTGTTGTTTGGCATTTTAATGAGAATTTTTATTACACAACTGTGTCATTTTTGAAAAAAAAAATCCGTTTCAGTTTTATTAAAATCGATCTGCCCCACCGCGAGGGTAAAAATCACCACTAGTAGTATAAAGAAATCATGTGTGGGGGTTTTAGACATGTTTTAGGTCTGGTTTCAGGCCATTTTTTTGCCGGAAATTTCCAGGATTTGGCCGGAATCTCGCCCGATGGACTTTTGACAAATGAACACAAGATAGCGATAATCTTGTTTAAATTTTCGATGGCGAATGATGCAAAAAGAGACTAGATAATTGCTACTGGGTTGAAAGACAGTACCACACAGGTGGGAACGATAATGGCGAGTATCCTTATACGAACCCTAACCTTGCGAAATTGGGGCTTTTTATTTCACGAAACAGACTGAGAACTGATCGTATCTTGGACATGTTTGGCTAAGCTTTTTGAAACAACTTATTGGCTTTTTGGAAAAGTCAGTATGGAGTGACTAATTAACTTATTGGCTTTTACCCTCACATACACCCTGATTGCCAAACATCATTTTGGAGCTTATGACTTTTCAAAAAATCAATAAGTGAATAAGTTGTTTCAAAAAGATTAGCCAAACAATTGAATAGATGAACTATATTTATGGCGATGGTATTCGTGATTTAATAGATCTTATTCGAACACCTATTTGGAAATAACACGGCGGCTCACACGTGGTTCTGTTTTGTTTTTTTTTTTTTTTTTCTTTCTCTTTTTTCTCTAACGACAACATAGAAACTTTACTAATAACAGGGCTAACAGGAAGTCAGGTACCCAACATACAAAGACCAAAACAACAGTAAACATTACAAAGACCACGTGGACCACAACTTAACTAGAGAAAACATCAAAAGATATTGATTGGTTCCAGGTGAAAGAAACCTCCTTGGCCCCATTTGATTAAAAAAGGCCCAAGGCTTTAACACCTTCTTTTTCTTAAAAGTCACGTTTGAAAAACACTAGATCTTATATGATAGGGAGACGAGCATCGGCCCAACCTTAAAAGTAATCCAATCAATCCGACCTGACCCGAAAAGTATAGAAATCGAGTCGATAGATAGCTGAACCCTTACAGTTAGTGCTCCCATTGTGCACCGTTCTTCAGTCCCCTGCTGTTCACAATGTTCTTCCATCTCGATTGAAATGGTGATGGATACCGGGCCCAACTTAAAAGCCTTAAAATCAAACTGACCACCCGACCAGAAAGATCTGAAAAACGACGAGTTGACGGACCAACTCTGCTGTTGACTAGGTTCTCCAAAACCACAATCCTGGAAAACAAAACTTAGTGTTTGGATTAGCTTATTTTGAAGCAACTTATAACTTATTGACTTATAAAAGTTAATAAGTTGTTTTTATAGTGTTTGATTTAACTTATTTAAATTGTTTTTGTGTGTGAAAAAAGTTGTTTTTGAGAAGTTAGAAATTCTAACTTATAACTTATGACTTATACAAGTTAATAAGTTGTTTTTGAGAAGGAATCCCAAGCTAATATGTGTTCAAAAAGAGTTAGTTAGTTAAAGTTACCTTGCTCGGTGTTTCTGTGGGGGCGGAAGGAGAGATGAAGAGGAATGGCACGAGCAAGAACATTGCGAGAGCGAAAATCACAACAGCTTTTACCATTTTGTGGCTTATACTTACTCCAGAGCTCTAAATCCCCCATGGCCATATGAGCATTTTTATACACCAAAATAAGATCATTGTTTTCTCTTCCTCAAAATTTTTTAATCACTAATGGGTCATCGGGTCCCCTTTCTCAATTTGCTTTTCCTGTTCACCGACGACGACATCCTCTTGCCGTTTGCTTTTAGTGACTAAAATTTGCTTTTAGTGACTAAAATTTGCCCTATATAAACCCTATAAACCCTTAAGATCACACCTGTATTGGACATACTACACTATACGATACGATATCATACTTATAGGCTTATACGTGACATATACTACACCTATACGATACGATATTTATCGTATAAAAATGATTAATGTTGTATAAAAAAGTTTGTAAGAAATACCTGTTGGAAATTTTGTGTAAATAGCATTTTTCACAAATATAGGAAATGCATTTTTCCTAATTTTGGACTAGAAATAAATATAACAAACTGAGGTGTTTTGATATATTTATTTGTGGGTTTGTGTTCTATGTTGGAAGAGCTTCGTAACGAACTAAACCACGTTCAAAACGGAGCTAAGATGAATGAGATATCGATACTCAAAGTTTGGTATTTGAAACATTGAATGCTCAAATAAAAGGGAAAGTGACACAATGTCCCACATAGAAGGAGAGGTGAAACTTAAATGGGTATTTAAGTGGGAACTCTCTATCCTTATTGTTTCATGAAAGCACTCACTAAATGTACTCGCGAAGGGTTGCATGCGCGAGCGTGACGTGGCCGATGAGGCGCACTTTGCACTCCGCATCGCCGCGAGCCGCTTGAGAGCCGCCTTTGTATTTTTTACCGCACGCGCGTGGTGAAGCACATGGGCTGCAAGGACCAGGTGGCAGGTAGACCTTGGAGGGTGACGTGGCAGGGGCGCGACTAGGGTTGTAAACGAACCGAACGTTCAGCGAACAGTTCGTGAACCGTTCGGCGGAAAGTCCGTTTATGTTCGTTCGATTAGCTTAACGAACGAACACGAACAAAAAATTTCGTTCGGTTAGCTTAGCGAACGAACACGAACATAGGTCTCGTTTGTTCGACTGCGTTCGTGAACGTTCGATAATATGTTCGGTTACGTTCGTCCGTGTTCGTTTGATTATATTAAAAAATAATATATAATAAACCTTTTATCTAAACATATTGAAAACTTGAAACCCTGTTTTTTTCTAAGTTATCTAAAATTTGGACATGCTAAGACATTTTTGGGAATAATTATGTCTAAGTTAATTAAAGTTGATTCATCGTTTGATGGTGTATTAGACTTCTTGTGTTTTGATTTATCATTTGATGGTTGTATTTAACTACTTATATCCAATGTTTAAGGATAACAATATTTTTATTTTTTTATTTTCAAGTTAAATGTTCGTTTGCGTTCTTTTGTGTTCGATTGCGTTCGTTTGTGTTCGAGACCATTGTTCACGAACTGTTCGTGAATAACTGAATTTCCTTAACGAACGAACATGAACATAAACTTATGTTCGGTATGCTTTCGTGAATAGTTCACGAACTTGTTAATTTCCTTAACGAACGAACACGAACATGGCCTTGTTCGTGTTCGTTCGGTTCGTTTACAGCCCTAGGCGCGATTGTGTGGCGTGCTCGTATAGGTTCACTGGTGGCTGGTGCACGCGCGTGTGCAGACCTACGAGCGTACGCACGCAGAAGCTTCCAGCGATTAATGACAGTGCAGTTACAGTTCAACATTTGAAACTGACGAGTCAACGGTTTTCACTGAGAATTAAATGACAAATTAAATTGCATTGAAGACGTTTAATGCAATTTAATTCTCTCATTTAATTCGTTTTGGTTGTTTCGAATCAGAGACTGTATAAATACAACATCATTCTCAATGCAGAAACACACCAGCAAATACACAGCTAATGCAAACAACTTTCTTCCAACTTCTGATCTTCTTCTTATCTGTATCAAGGTAGACTTTGGGTTCTTGTGCCAACTCCGGTAGTACATACTGCTTCGGCTGTTGTACCCTGGGAAACAAAACGAGTTCTCCTGGGAGACTCAGAATTTGTTTTAAGGGCCCTGTGTTAAACACAACCCTCAACCACTCAGGATTTCTGCTTTTTCTTTATTTCTTGTATTTTGATTATTTCAGTTGTATTTGTACTAGTTTTCCAGCTTTCTTATTTCTGTATTGTAATCACATAATAAAATTGTTTTATTTTATTTTATTTATTTATACGAACGGTTCCTACAATCTTAAAACAAATTTTGAAACACCGTTCATGTATTCAAAACTGTTTTGTGACTCAAACGAGTTTTGTTTCACACAGTTTGTGTTTTAAAAAAAAGATTTTATTTCTGTTTTCATCTTCAAAGGAGCGACTTTGTCACATCTTCCGACCCCACCCTGGGAGCGGGAGCCATGAACCAGTCAGATGGTATCGGTGTTTATTAAATATGCAACGGAAAATTTTCATCAGGACCGTAGTTATGAAATAATTTCAGAGTTTTAAAACACCAACTTTTTATAATAATTAAATGGGATAAAACCCAGGTTTTATTCACAATACATTTTATAGGGATAAACCCTAATTATTGAAAACATAATCTACTTTTTATTTAGGTAACTTTTATAGCCACTTCTTTAAGCTTACGGTGCTCCATAGCTGACCTCTAATAGCTTTCACGCATGGGGTAAAAACCCTAATCACGCATGTTATAAAACTAATCATGCATGTTGTATTTCCCCAGCGTATGTTAACCCAGAGTGTACAATACTCTCTCTCTCTCTATATATATATATATATAGTGGACGGTTCAAATGAGAAGAATTTTTTTGTAAGAAGAAAAAAGAAGAAGTTTCAACCAATAAGAATGCTTCATTTTACTTCATTTAATATTTTTATTTAATTTTAATATAAAGGTATATTGGTAAACTTACATAAATCATTAATTTGTATTCTTACTCTTTAATAACTAACTAAATTAAACTTGTAACTCCTTTTCAAAATATATACTTTTTTCAAATTAAAAAAACAACTTAATTTAAAGTGTAGAATAAATTACTATTTGTGTAGGATAAATTACGAGTTGTGTAGGATATATTTCGAGGTGTGTAGGATAAATTTCGACTGTGTATGATAAAATTCTATAATGTGTATGTTATATGTAGGAAAATTTTGATATGTGTAGGTTTTGTAGACTATATGTTGGATAATTAATGATTAGTTGACTAATTAATTAAAGAGAGAAAAATTAATGATATGAGTTATAAATGAAATAGTATTTTACTAATATGTCATTTCTTCTTTTTCTTCTCATATTAAATTTCTTCTCAAATGAACCTTCCTGAATAGTGTAAAATACATTACAGCTTAACGTACATCACGTACGCCAAAGTGCGTGATTATGTGTATAACGTGCGTGATTAATGTTTTCATCATGCGTGATTAGGGGTGCAAACGAGCCGCTCGAGATCGGCTCGAGAAAAAGCTCGAAACGAGCCGAGCATTATCGAGCCCGAGTCAAGCTTGAGCCTCAAAACAAAGCTCGTTTGTTTATCGAGCCCGAGCTCGAGCCTCGCATGTGAAGCTCGTTAGGCTCGTCGAGCCTTAGTGTAAACGAGCCGAGTCGAGCCGAGCTTATTTAAACTTGTTTACAAGCCGACCTCGAACCTAAAAATAAGCTTATTTAGTAAACGAGCCCGAGCTTCACTTATCGAGCTCGCGAGCCTAAAAAGTCTATTATTTATATTATTTTTATTTAATATACTAATTAATAGATAATAAACGAGCCAAGCTCGAGTTTGAGAAAATACAAACGAGCCGAGCTCGAGCTTTGAAAACGAAGCTCGAATCGAGCCGAGCTCGAGCCCGAGCTCTTATAAGTTAATCGAGCTCGAGCCTGGTCGAGCTCGGGTTCGGCTCGTCTCGTTTGCACCCCTAGGCGTGATTAATGTTTTCCAACAAGCGTGATTTGGGTTTTTTAGTTTATCATATGCGTGATTTTGAAATGAACGTGCGTAATTACCTGTCGTACGTGATGTAAGTTAAGCCGTAATGTACGTTAACTGGCATCTATATATATAGGAAAAGTGTAAAATACAATACGGCTTAACGTACATCACGTACGAAAATGTGCGTGATTATGTGTATAACGTGCGTGATTAATGTTCTCATCATGCGTGATTAATGTTTTCCAACGTGCATGATTTGGGTTTTTCAGTTTATAACGTGCGTGATTTTCAAATGAACATGCGTAATTATCTGTCGTACGTGATGTACGTTAAGCCGTATTGTACGTTAATTGGCCTCTATATATATATATATAGGGAGAAGATCATGCGAGAACCACCTCTTATTGCGAGAACCGCGAGAACCAATGTGAACACAACCAAAAATGCCTAAAAATAGCTAAAAATCACACAATTTTTTTTTAATATTTTTTATATAAAAATCGTTACTTTTCGAAGCAAAAAAAAATAATAATTAAAAAAAAAATTGGCCACTAAAAGTAGCGATTTGAGCATAAAAGATATTAAAAAAAAAATTTAGATTTTTTTTTTATTTTTTTAGGTTTTTTGGGGGTTTAGTTTTTAGCATTTTAGCTTGGGGGTGGGGGTGGGTTTAGGTTTTTGGGGGGTGGGGGAGGGGGGTTTAGGTTTTGGAGGGGGGGGGGAGGGTTAGGTTTTTTGGGGGTTTTAGTTTTTAGCATTTAGCTTGGGGGGTGGGGGTGGGGGGTTTAAGTTTTGGGGGGGAGGGTGTTAAGTTTTTTTAGCTATTTTAGGTTGTGTTCACATTGGTTCTCGCGGTTCTCACAATAAGGGTGGTTCTCGCATGAGCTCCTCCCTATATATATATATATATATATATATATATATAGGGCAATTATAGGAAGAAAACTCATATATATACACACACACACACACACCCGATCTTCTTAGATTAAAATGAGTCTGCACTTCCACATGTCGTAACTCGTTAATTATTTAATAAGATCAATTTAGTTGGCATGTTAATCCGATACCACCAAAAATCCGTTGATAACACTAAAATTACCAATGCAATATCCAGAAAAAGAAACAATATAAAACTCCATTCGAATGAATCAACATTTCCTAATATATCTCAGAATCCAATAGCAACTCACATATACAACATATGATTATTATTATATATATATATATATATATATATATATATATATATATATATATAGGGGGATGTTCATTTGAGAAGAAAATTTAATTGAGAAGAAAAAGAACAAATGGTACAATTGTAAAATATCAAATAGTTATTCTTTCATCTCATTTATTACAATCTTTAAGTAATTAATTACTCATAAAGACTATTATTCTCTACACTAATTTTCTTTGCCTACACACATAAAAAATTATCCTACACATTTCGAAAATTGTCCTACACATACGTAAATTTATCCTACACAACTCGTATTTTATCATACACTCCTAGTAATTTGTCCTACACTCTAAACTATTTTTTTTTTATTTTTTGAAAAAATATATATTTTGAAAATAAGTTACAAATTTAATGTAGTTAGCTATTAAAAAGGAAGACTAAAATTAATGATCTATGTAAGTTTACAAACATACCCTTACATTAAAATTAAATGCAAATATTAAATGATGTAAAATGAAATATTCTAATTGGTTGAAACTTATTCTTTTATCTTCTTACAAAAAATTTCTTCTCATTTGAACCTTCCATTATATATATATATATAGGGAGCCGCTAGAATAAGAACCACCTCCAGTTATGAGAACCGTGAGAACCACTTTCCACCAATCAAATTCAGCCAACAAAAAGGGTAATTTGGTCATTTACCCCATATGTCATATCCATCCTCTCTCCTCTCTCGTCTCTTTAAAACATCCAGACTCTCCTCTCTCCTCTCTTTTCTATTTAAAACTTGCAGACTTCACCATTACCATTACCTGTCCATTTTTAAAAACCCACCCCCAAATGTCTTCCGATCTCGACGCCTCCACCGCCACCGCCGATGGTTGTACCAGCCGCCGCCACACCCCCACTACGAATCTCACTCTCTCTCTTTTCTGCGACACTCTCTCCCACTTTCTCCATTTTTCTGTGTTTGTAGGGGAAATCGGGATGGAAGGAGTGTGCAGATGTAGGATCAGTGGTGTGTTTAGGGTTTTTCTAAGAAAAGAATGAAGAAGAAAGAGCAGGGGCGGAAGGCGGTTGTGGGGGCGGCGGAAGGCGGTGGTTGGCGGCGGAAGGGAGTGGGCCGGCGGACCGGCGTCGGTTTAGCGGCGGCGGTTGGGGGATTTTTGGGATGGTGGTGTTCCTCCGGTAGGGCTTGTGACACAAGAACCTGCTTTAGCATGTTTAAGCATATCGGGTATGTGGGTTTCATCTGTTGATTTCTTCATGGGTATCTCAAATAAATTGTGTTTATCTGTTGATTTTTGATATGTGGGTTTCATCTGTTGATTTTTTATACGTGGGTTTGATCTGTGATTTTTGATGAACTTTTTATTTGAAGTTTGATTTTTTGATGAACTTTGATTTTTGATATGTGGGTTTAATCTGATATGTGGGTTTGTTCTGTTTTGTGGAAATTTTGGATATGTGGGTTTGATCTGTTTCGATATGGGGTTGATTCAGTTGAATCTGGTGCTGGGTTTTATTCGGTTGAATCTGGTGCTGTTTGAATCTGTTGAATCTGTTTGAATGATGTTCATGGTGCTTTTGAATGTTTGAATCTGTTGAATTGGGTCCCTTTTGAATGTTTTGAATCTGGTGCTTTTTGGTAGATTTCGACCAGTGAATTTGGGCGGTGATGATGCATAAAAAAAAACGTATATTTTGATGACGATGGCGCGGCACGGTTGGTGGATGGTAGATTTTTGAACCTGCAACCCCACTTTGCAGCCTCTGATTATCGGAAAAAATCTGAGCCAAGCCCCGTTTTTTTCAAGAATCCGATCATTGTTTTTGATTTTTGTTGTTTTTTAATTTTTTTTCCCAGTCGATGATGATAACAATCTATCTGAGACATCAACCGAGTTGCGATTTTTGGGTGTGTTCGTTTTTGTGTAATTTTTTTTGAAAAAAGTGCCAAAACCGTAAAATTTTTAACTTAAAACGTAAATTTTTTAAACCGTAAACTTTTTATTGTAAACCGTAAACTTTTTAATCTAAACCGTAAACTTTTTAACGTAAAACGTAAAGAGTTTTACGTGAAACGTAAAACGTAAAAAGTTTAAAAAGTTTTACGTAAAACGCTTAAAAAACGGTGCGTAAGTTGTAAAACGTAAAAAACAACGCTTAAAAAAACGGCGCGTAAGTTGAAAAAACGTAAAAAATGTTAACGTAAAAACCGGCGCGTAAAATGTAAAAAAACGTTACCGTAAAAAACCGAAGCGTAAAACGTAAAAAAACGTTAACGTAAGAAACCGGCGCGTAAAACGTAAAAAACGTTAACATAAAAACGGCGCGTTGAAAAAACGACGCGTGAAAAAGCCGGGCGTAAAAACGGCGCGTAAAACGTAAAAACGGGACGTAAAAAATGAGGCGTAAAAACGGCTTGTAAAACGTAAAAAACCGGCGCGTAAAACGTAAATAACGTTAACGTAAAAAATGGCGCGTAAAACGTAAAAAACGTTAACGTAAAAAACCGACGCGTAAAACGTAAAAAACCGGGGTGTAAATCCTAAAAAACCGACGCGTAAAACGTAAAAAAACATTAACGTAAAAAACCGGGGCGTAAAACGTAAAAACGGCCCGTTAAAAAACGGCGCGTAAAAACGGCGCGTAAAACGTAAAAAAGCGTTAACGTAAAAAACCGGCGCGTAAAACGTAAAAAAACGTTAACGTAAAAAACCGGGTGTAAAAATCTTAAAAATTAAAAAAATTATAATAAAAATTTGATTTCAAAAAATTGTTTTACAAAAAAAATCTGTTTATAAATAAAAAATAATTAAGTCATACAAGTAATTAATGAATAGGACAAAAAAATGTAATTTAAAATTATTATATATAAAAAGACAAAATAGAGTGATTTTACTTAAATACTCTTTTGGATTATAATATTAAAAGACATAATAAGACAAAAAGCTTTTAATATTAATATTAACTACTTTTAATTACATCCATCCATCTAGTTGATCTAAGGGCCAGAAAGTGGTTCCTATGGTTCTCATAACTAGAGGTGGTTTTCATTTTATCGATCCCCTATATATATATGGGGAAGGATCCACTAAAAAGTGGATTTTGCCTAAGTAGCCTAAGAAGGATTGTGATGATGACATGTGGCACTCCTAATAAGTAGGAATCAAGGGCATTTTGGTCCTTATAAATAGGTGTGAAAATGACATGTGGCACCCCTTTTGTGTTTTCAAAATACAAAAAAAAATCTAGCTCAAAAAATCTAGTACAAAAAATATAGCACAAAAAATCTAGTACAACAAATATAGCACAAAAAATGTAGTACAAAAAAATATAGTACAAAAAATCTAGTACAAAAAATATAGCACAAAAAATCAGCAAAAAAATTGTAGTACAAAAAAATCCAGTACAAAAAAATTGAGAAAAAAAATTTAAGACAAAAAAATTCAGCACAAAAAATTTAGTACAAAAATATAGTACAAAAATCCAGCAAAAAAAAATGTTATACTACATAGAAATACAACACATTTTAGTAGGGTTTTTTAGTCTTCATATTTTATATAGCAATATGGTACTCAAATTAAAGATAAAAAGACGTTCGATTTTATGGTGAAATTTTTATGAAAAAATAATGTCGTATAAAAAAGTTATGAACGTTTAAAAAATGGGGGTGAAATATGCATGTGCCTTGCATGTGGAGAGAGAAAGTGCATAAATAAGATTTTCCCAAGATACCCTTGCACTCCTTCTTTCTCCTACACTTTCATCTTAATCATTGATTTGAAAAATGAATGGTTAAAATTATTTCTCATCCTACTTAGGCAAAATAAACTTTTTATTTGATCTTACCCCATATATATATATATATAAAAGCTAAGTATGCGCTCAGAATCCAATAGAAACTCACGTATACAACATATGATTATTATTAGTATAATATGTATAAAAGCTAAGTATGCACAACACTAAATCTCAAATGAAAGCGTCACGGGTATCGGCCCAACCTTAAACATCTTCACATCAATCGGACCCGACCCGAAAAGTCTAAAAATGGAGTTGATCAATAGCTGAACACAAATAGTTGGTGTGCCTATTGTGCACCATTCCACTTCAACCTCAATTGAAAGGTTAGACGGATATGGGCCCCAACTCAAAAATGTTGAAATCGACCTGTTGAAACAATCCGAAAAGTCTGAAAATTGAGTTGATGGACAATCTCCGCTGTTGAACCCTTTCTTCTTCAACCTCATAATATTCCTAGTTAAAAATGTACAAAACACATAAATGAATACGATACGAAATGATATGGTCCTAAGTTGATATATGTGTTCACAATTAACTCAAGGGTTAGTTAACTTACCACCTCGCTTGGCGTTTTTGAAGGGGCGAGAGAGAAGTTGAAGCCGAGAGACGCCATCAGGAAGAATGTTTTGAGGAAGAAAATGACGAGTTTCGCCATTGTTGAGTATGGGTTATGAGGTTGTATACGGTAGAGTAGGAAGAAGTGTTGGTTATACACTTATACATATGTGGAAAAAGCATTACGTCATACAAAAGCCAGCTTACACATTGTGACGTCATACAAAGGCCAGCTTACACATCGCTTTCGATAAACCCCGACCCGAGTCGATTTCATTACGTGGAAAATTTACCTCGTCAACCACCCCTTGACTTGTTACGTCATACAAAAGCCAGCTTACACATTGTGACGTCATACAAAGGCCAGTTTACACATTGCTTTCGATAAACCCCGACCCGAGTCGATTTCATTACGTGGAAAATTTACCTCGTCAACCACCCATTGGCTTGTTACGTCAATACAAAAATATGCTTTCAATCATCCCCGACACGAGTTTCTTTAATTATTATAATGAAAAAATAGCATGTCTGCCACCGGTTGTCAGTTGTCTTAGCGTCATACAAAAACCCAGACTACACATCGCTTTTGAGTTGATTTCATTGTATGGAAAATTTTGGATGTTTACCACCCTTTGCCTTGCTCTATTACGTCATACAAAAACATACGTTGCTTCCCATCATCCCTTAGTGTTTTTTTAAATAAACTAGTAATATTCCTCCTCGCTTCGCAACGAGTGTGAAATTGTGTAAGGAGATTTCCCGCGCGTTGCGGTGTGAACTCAATTAATACAGTTAACTTTGTTACCGGACTGATGAGTTACTCATTACTGTTATACATATTTAGTTTTGTTTTGCTAATATAATAAATATATACATATATTAAATATTAAATTAAATATATGAATATGAAAAAATGTTTGTTAATACGATCTTTAAAATCAACATCATAAAAGAAAATTAGTTTTTTTTAATAGTACGTGTTAGTATATATAAGTTATCACAATACTTGATACATATTGAAATTTTTGGATAACTTAATATGGAAGAGGATCAAATAGGAAGTTTAATTTGGCTAGACAGGATAGAAAGCAATAGTAATATGATATGTGGTATTTTTTGTCAGAATCGCCGATTTTTGGCCGGCCGACTAGGCCCGACTCACTACTAGAAAAGTGGTAATTTTGCTACGGAAATTTCCTACGCAAAAACATGCGTCACAAATTTTGACACATTTGCTACGCATTTCCTATGGCGGCGGTGTTACCTGTAGCAAATAGAAGCGCCGACAATGGCGCCGATAAAAAGCTTGTGTTAAATGAAACCATAAGGATTTCTTAGAAGAGAATGGTTTTCTTTTGGTCAAAGGAACCTTTGTAGCAAACAGATTTACAACAGCTATTTCACAGTTCATGAAGGACGTTACCGACATTTGTTGTTTTGCATGAAGGTGAAAGCAAAAGTCTTGGAATCATTGACCTGCTGTTGTAACTAGTCAAACCATTGGTTGTATATGATGTGTGATTAAATTTATTCATTACATATGCCTAATTAATTGCCTAAAGATATGCCTAAATGTTAGGCCAACTGGCAAGTTAACATCACATGTGATGGACCCCAAATGTATATTCTAATGTATAAAAAGCAAGATTAGTTTGAAATAATATAATTTGTACAATCATATTTAACACAATAATTATTTTTAAAAATGTAAAACTTTGGACAATAAGTGTTTTGCCTAAGTGTATATTTGACCTACCCGGCCCGTCCATTTGTAACTATACATTAGTGGTTAAATAACTTATATTAGAGATGTGTGGGCTGCACGGGTTTGTATAAATTTATGATTAATGTTATTAAATTTATATAGTTTTTAGTTTTATTTGCTTTTGTATCAGATCTCTCGGATGATTTATAAATAGAATAAAATAAGAAAAAACATTTTCTTTAAACAAAAAATATTTTTACTGACGGGTTTGTGACACAAAATATATCGCCAAAAACCTTTTCTTTTTTTATTTTATTTATTACAAATTCGTCACAAATGCGTAACAAGTTGCTACACATTTCCTACGCAATAAATTTTCCATCACAAATGCGTAGCAAGTTGCTACACATTTCCTACGCAATAATTAATAAAAATGCTGATTAAACATTAAAATATAATCTAAGTATAATAAGAAATATTTTGTCATAAACTATGAAAAAATATAAAAATTAAATTTCGTGACAATTGTGTAGCAAAAATTAAAAATTAACTTTCGTTAAATGGGTAGGAAAATGCGTAGAAAATGTGTAGCAATTTGTGACAGCCCTTTTCTGTCAGAAATGGGTAGGAAAATGCGTAGAAAATGCGTAAGAAACCAGTTTCCTACGAGTGGTTTTCCTACATATACATTTTGTCACAAATTCGTAGAAAATCACGAGTTGTGACGCATTTCCTACGGAAAATGGTGTCAGAAATTTTAATTTTTCTGGAAGTGACTAGCGATTAATGGACTGATTAACAAAAAAAATACTTAATTACTGGCTGACTAGCAATTAATCGCCGACTAGTTGGCGACGAGTCAGGGGCGGACCTATGTGGACACAAGGGGGAGCGCCCGCTACCGCTTGGCGGGGAAAAATTTGACGTTTTTAGTGTAAATTTTGAAAAAAATTGACGTTTTTTCGATTTCGTTACCGCTTTTCTTATAAAACGTTCCTGCTTAGCGTAAATCCTAGATCCGCCACTGCGACGAGTCGCGATTTTTACAACACCACTCATCACTTGGAAATACAAAGTTTTATCTAACACCTTGGTGCCGCTATACCAATTACCCTTTTGTTCACATACAAGTATAGGTAACGAGGGTGTATATGTTTGAGAGTTTATTTCATTAAGTTATCGGACAATCAACAATGTGACTTTTCTTTTACATACGCGTAAGAGCATTTACATTGGAGCAATTATTCTATATAATATAAAGAAAAGAATAAAGGAAACAACAAAAACACCATCACATTGGAATCTCTATAATAGAGAAAATTATATAGAAAGTAAAGTATACCTGTATATTTAGAGGTTTATATTCAACCCTCTATATTTTTAGGTGAGTGTGTAGGAAAGAAAAAAAATAATAAAATAGTGTTTGTGAGAAAAGATAGATAGATAGATAGAGAGTCGGATGTGTAGATGTTTTTGAAAACTTAACAAAGTTTAGAGAAAAGTGTGTTTTTATATTTGAAAACTTAACAAAGTTTAGAGAAAAATGTGTTTTTATATAGATGGAGATGGAGACTCCAATGTTAATGCTCTAACTCTGGTAAAATACATTTTTGCTTTTAATTTTCTTAAAATCTCATTATTTACATCTATCTCTTAATGAACTAAATATTTTTCTTTTCTCTTATTTTTTATTACACTTACAAAAATTTACAGAGATGCATGTGGAGAAAAAGAAATAAATAGCGAGTCTTTGTATGTGAAGATTCACTCTATTTTAGAGAATAAGATGCATGAATGATTTTAGTAGGTTTTTTAATCTCTCTTTCTAATTTACTCTAAATTTTCAAGATAGAGAATCTAGTGTGAGTGAACATCAGTATTTTATTTATCATTTTGTTTGTGTTTGTCAACATTTTAATATAAATTCTAGGAAAAATTACAAGTTTTGTCCTTTATCTTTATACAACTTTTCAGGCGGTGTCATTTTTAACGAATGTTGACAGGCGGTGTCCTTTACTAGGTATTTTGTTGCAAGTTTAGTCCTTTACATCCAACCCAGTTAAAAAACTCTGTTAATTGTTTGGTGTAAAGGACTAAACTTGCAACAAAATACCTAGGTAAAGGACTAAACTTGCAACAAAATACCTAGTAAAGGACACCGCCTGTCAACAATTAACTGGGTTTTTTAACTGGGTTGGGTGTAAAGGACTAAACCTGCAACAAAATACCTAGTAAAGGACACCGCTTGTCATCATCCGTTAAAAAGGATACCGCCTGAAAAGTGGTATAAAGATAAAGGACAAAACTTGTAATTTTTCCTAAATTCTATTGAAAACGTGGTTGTATTCAAATTAAAGTATTTCTAGTCTTGTAAGTAGCTTTGACACGTACTTAAGTCGGTAACTTTGATGGAACATTTTTACGCACTTCGACCACCCAACAATTATGAAGACTAGATAGTTATTTACTTTTTTTGTTTTACGTTTGGGTAAAAACAAATACCCATATATTAAAAACGAAAAAATACAAAAATGAATACCGGTACCAATATTGTTCAATCGGTATAAATTTGATTCGATATAATACCACTGGTCAGTACAAAAATGTTAATTCATAGTTTACGATAACAATAAACACTAATCTTATGACTATTTCTTATTTCTTTGATCAATCGACAGTTATTCTCCAACTTCTCCCTAATCACGCTATACATGAATTGTGACAACCCAAAATTTTAATTGTCCTTATACTGATTATTGTTCGCACCTTGATATTGATATGTTTGATTTTACTTGGATGATTACGAGTTTAATTATGTATAATGTGAATAGTTTAAGTTTATATGCGTTATGTTAATTGTTTAGCACAAACTGTCGCACACCCAAAATCCACAACACCGCACTCTCCGTGCTTTGCTACTCGGCCCATACACAAATACACCATATTTAAACCCAACTGGCAGAAGCCCAATTCCCATGCTATACGTATTCATGAGGGTTATGAGGGATGTTTTGGTGACTTTAGAGAACACACGTAAACTCTTATCCTCTCTCAATTGGTGCGACGGCAGGAAGCATCCCCTCCCCTTCAGGCCGCGACTCTCTTCTCTCGTTGTTCTCTTCTTGCTCGCGTCCCTCTCACGATTAGTACGAGATCCCTGTTTAATCCGAGCAGTCGGTGTTGTCTTGATCTCTAGTTTGATTGTGCTTTGAATGAGTATATGGTTACGATTTATGATCCCTGTTGCTTCGCATGTACTCCGTGTTCGTAAAAGTTTCGCCCACAGTTCTTATACAGTAAACTAGGATTACATGATGTCACTATGCTAATACCTTCGTTGATATAAACCTGGTTACTCAATGTTAGGGATTCATCGTGCTATTTAATAATCTGAATTGAGCATTGTGTGATAATACATGATTGATGAGATAATTATGTGATTTAATCTGAAATTCTGAATGAAAAGAGAAACTGTCAATGATTGGTGATTGTGAAAACTAGGAAGTAATGATAAAAACATGTGGAGTAGAGATTATGATCATGTGTTAGAAATTATGAGGGATAATTATTGAAATGGTTCCTATATTATCCGATTTGATGTGGTTATGAGTCAAGATGAAGTTGTTAAAGCATGATTGGGATGGTGGCTTATGGATGGGTAACGGATTGATTAGATTAGAACGGGTGTGTATTGATAATTGTTAATAATTACTAATTAATGAAAAAGGAACTGATAATTAGGATTTAGAAGTTATAGAAATAATTGAGTAATGGGCATAGGGGAATCATTTGGGCCATTCAATGAATGGCTGGGCCACGGGTTAAACATGTTGTTGTGGACCGTGGTTGGGCCGGTTGGTTTGAATACAAGGGTAATGGGCCATGAGTTGAGTAAAACGAGTATACTAATATCATGGGTCGCATCAAACTTAGTTGGATCATTAAGTTTAGTAATTCACCAATTTTTGTGTCGAAGAGTTAAGTTATGTGTCTTGTAAACAGGAAGTGAATCTGCCTTAGAACCAAATGCATGCTAAGTGATTTCTTGATGATACGATGTGTTAGCTGATTTGACTTGAACTATATGTGTGCTACTTGTGCAATAATGGTGTAGCATGTGAACGAGAAATACATGAATTAATTGTGTGTGAAATATGTGGTTTATGTGCACATAAAACTGATTGTTATCGGTAACCCTTTTAGGACGTGTTTGATCAACTGATAAACAGGTACCTAATCTTACCGAGCAAACCACAGGTGAGTTCATCTCTCTTGAGCATGCGTCCCGGTGGGTGGGACAATCAAATGGGTATTCCTGAGAGGAATAAATGTTTTGGGTAAAAACTGGGATGTTAGATAATACACTCATTTCCTATCACATTAAGTCCCATCTTCTACCGAATAGTTACCTGAGAGGTAACAGGGTATTAGTTGACAGCGCTATTAGGCTTGGCAACCTCACACCGTACCTGAGAGGACGGGCGTGAACTAATGACCTTAATCATGACCAATGCTTAGATAGGGGGCATTGGGGACGGGCAAAACAATCTGGTAGCCATCTTGTACGGTACTCGAGTTATTATCAACATTATTATCAATGAACTGATCTAAACACTTGGTAACTAACGTTTTCGTAAAACTTGTCTGACATACGTGTTGCATGCTCGCAGGTCGTTAGATTTCTTGGATATGGAACTTGCTGTCTGGAATGGCTGGAGTGGTCATGGGTCGAACTGATTGGATAAGCATGACGGGTTTATTGATTTTCATACATTTGGTTTTGAAACATTTAAACATTGGTTTACTTATCGCTTCCGCTGAACTTGTTGGATTTTATTAAACTTATTGTTGATACATTTTATTATAATTGACAATTTCATTTGAAATATTGTTATAATTTCAATATGATTAGTGGCTAAATCCTGAAACGTCACACGCCTAGCGGGGTATCCGCATGTGGTATTCTTGGGGGTGTGACATGAATAATCAAATACTTCTCTCTAGCATGATAGAGATTAATGTATAAAAATTTCGGTATCAGGTGATAAGAATTTACTTTTTTACTATGCTTTTTGTCTCGAGAAAATTTTTCATTCAAATTTTGATTCCTTTTATGACTATTTTGTTTTTCTAAAACTTGTTCACATATTTTTTCTACAGCTTTTAAGATAAATTTTTTAGTTTAAATTCTCAGGTGATAAACAAAGTTTTTTCGCCGTACTTGATAAGGGTTTTATAATATACATATCCTAAGACTTTGTATCTAAATAACAAGAACAAGAATTAGTTCAATAGAATAAATCTCCAGCACAGCAACAAGTACTAGTCTCCTTAACCAGGCGTTTAGCACGGTTTAAGTTTTCATTCCAGACGCTTACAACTTCAAATCAGGTACATCGATGTGCATACATAAAAGCACTCAAACGCGTTTAGGTGGAACATATGTTATCCGTTCTTCCTCACACAAAGCCTGCAAAAAATGCAAACAGTTATATACAGCCGATGTGGCATTTCCAACCCATTTTTATACGAACGGGTTAATAGGGTGACCTTTTTAAACATATCTCTATCGGGTCAAATAGGTTTTAAACAGAAATGGGTCATGTGATTTGAGTACACTAATCATTGCAATAGTACCAACAATGCAATCATGAATAACACCTTTGATTATTCACATTTTTTATTAAACCAAAAAAGAAAACTAAAAAATGTTTGTAGGTTGGTCTGACCCGACCCGTAGGTTTTTTTTTCTCAATTTTTTTATTTTGCTAGAAGGAAAAAAACAGACTGTTCACAAACCTGTAGATCCTCTGATAGCGCTTCTGAAACAGCCAGTGTGTAGCAACCTGGAACAAATTTGCCTGCAAAATGTTTACAGCAACTTGTTAATCGGACTAAAAGCTAAGTAGTTAATGCGGTAAAATATCGGATATCGGTCAAGGACCGATATTTGAGATATCGGTTATCGCGGTAGGATATCGGTGGGATATCGGTAACTTAATATCATGCTAAATTTATATATATAGCAATTTAACACTAACAATTCAGTATACTCTCCTACCCTTGGTTTTAAATTGCGTGATGCGCTCCGATGCGTTTAGTCCAAAAATCTGATGCGCGATGCGTGATGCGCGATGCGAGCGCATCACGTATGTGATGCATTCTTTATAAAAAAAACAGTTAAAAATTATTTATACATAAAAACTTATAAAAACATACTTAAAGTAAAACAACTGACGTAATTAGAAGGTAAGAGTTGTGTTTTTTGGTTCAAATCAAGCATACTAAGATGTTAATTATGGAAAAAACCGAACACAGTTCATAAAATCTGGAAAAAAGCATAAGAAACAATGTTGCGCGCATCAGAGCGCATCATGCGATGAGCGCATCATGCAAAATGCGCGCAATATTCTCGCATCACGTAAACGCATCGCATCAGCTGCTGCGATGCGCTCTCATTAGCGCATCGGGCGCATCACGCATTATGCGCGCATTATGCGCGCATTTTAAAACCAAGCTCCTACCATTAACAAATTAACCTTTTGCAACTTGCAAAACATTAACAATTGTAGTAAGTAGGAACTTACTAAGACTTAAAAGTTAAAACACTAATGTTTAACAATAACAACTAACAATTAAGACTTAAAACACTAATAGCAACAATAAGTAAAAAGACAGATAGTAGAACTAAGAAGAAAGTTACTGATATCGGGAAAATCGGTAATATATTGGTCAAATCTCGGTCCAATATCGGTCAAATATTGGTCAATATCGCTGATATTATCGGTACCGATATTCTAACCGATATTTTGTACCGATATCTCGGCAGGGGACCGATAACTGATATATCACTGATATATCGGTTGATATATCTGGATATTAACTACATAGACTAAAAGTTAACTAACCTGTGATTAAAAAAAAATTACGGCAAAACATATCCAGTGGACCAGTTGAGTGACTATGAGTGCGATATTAGATTTCATCAACGTCAAAGAGGTTATCTAACATCCGATATTCAACAAGATATAGTTTCCAATTTGGACCAAGATTAGTGATCATTTAAGTCGATTAGTTACCTATGATACAATGAATCATTCTCTCTTTCCCTCTTTCTATAAGTTCTGAATCACATTTCTTTTGACACTGTAATTCACACACGCATACACACTATAAATGTGTATTGTATATACAGATATATATAATATACGTTTCAAATAATTTATAATTTAACCTATGTAAATATTGAATTATACACATAAGAAGAAAAGGCTTCCAGCTGGTATACACGCTAAAGAAGCAAAGTTGATCAAGAAACATATTTTGCTATAAAACAGGTTAAGAAAATGTATCATTGTGTTTCCAAAGGAAAAAGATGGTGAACGCCATGCAGTAAAAGAGAGACATCAAACCTCAAATTAAAACCAATTTTAAGATCTTAATGACGTCAGAAACTCGGAATGACACTGAAAGTAAGAATTGAAGTAAAGTTTCACCACAACGATCAAACTCGATAAGTCTTGAAGAAAAAAAAATTAAAACAGGCGCAAGGTGGCTCACTTCTGACTTGGTGAGGCGCACAGTGAACAAAAGACGCAGTCGCACGTAAAATGGGCTTGAGGCACGCCCCCTGTACGTGGAAAGGTTTAGTGCATCTGGATGTTGTACATGATAAGAGCAGATTCGAGATGGCTAATCTCCCAAAGAAAAGAGACGAGAAATACACAAAACTTTATTGTTTTCTTCTCATTTCATTAAACTCCAAAACGACTTTAAAATTTTAAATACAACTACAAGATGGAAACCTTAGACAATGAACTAATTTAAACATGGAAAAGTGCCAAACATGAAACGTGTAGTGCTTAAAATGGTCGAACAGGTGTGATGTATAAACACATGCAGCTAGCTAAAATAATGGATGTAGGTATGTGATGCAGGTAGTCTGGGTCGGGTTGTCTGGACTTGTTTGGTATGAATCCTACGTCCACAGCTGCAACTAGGTGTTTTCTTTGTTAGCTCGAACAGTACAAAGATTACAACTAAAATACAAGAAATTAATAACCAAGAATTAGGGTTTCTAACTTGGTCGCTAAGAAACTAAATAGGAACCTAATAATTAATTAACGAACCCGGCACCAATAGTCATCCTTGAGTCTTTGTCAACCAATTTAATCCCAGTCTAAAGGCTTCACCAATCCTAACACGACTGAGGTGGATTTAGGGTCAGTCACCCATAACAGCACATATATAAAGCTTAAATATACCTAAACTATATCTAAATTTCTGGCACGTGACGCTATAAACCTACGCAAAATATAATAAAATCTACACACATAGACTACGCCTCACGCACGAAAACTGGCACGCTTTTTAAAACCAAGGTAATTACTGAGTACATCAAAAATAAGCTTAATCTTGAACATAAGTTAACACAAAAATCTTCTTCTATACAGTGGCGAAACTTGAAAATTTCCACGGGCCAGACGTCACCGGACCTAAAAATTCTATATAAGTAAATTTTATTTTTATAAAACCGGGGGATCGAAAACGTATATACCTAAAAAATTATATACTAAACGTACAGCGAAAAGTTCGGGGGGTGGGCGCAAAAATAAAGTCTATAAAAGTAGAAATCAAAATTCAAAAATTAAGCATACCAATTCGAAGCCACCTAGCAGCCCAACTTCTAGCAGGATCCATCACAGATATAATCCTACAACATAATCAAACATTCAAACAATAAACCTAACTTCAAATTTTAAATAACAAATAATAATAATAGTAAAAACCCTAATTATATTATAACATTAATCATTACCCAGTGAAATTAACAGTGGTACACTCATTAACACGTTCAGAATCTTCATCCATCTTAAAAAACGGACAATTCTCACATCCTGATTCACGAAACTGCCACTCAAAAACATCCAATTAAACAGCAAATAATGAAATTTGGTACTATGAAACCCTAATTGCAACTTTAGGTATAATAGATCGATTAAATTAGGGGAAAATGGTGTGAACCTGATCGTAGGTTTTGACGAGGCGGCAACGGAGACATGCTCGGAGCTCGTGGCCGAAACTCGTCGGAATTTGTGCAGCGGTTGTCATTTGTTGTTTCGATTTGGTTTCGATGTTTCTCGAATGTTTTTTGAGTTCTTCAGAGGGTTTGGGGTTTTATTATCGATGTTTGATTTTGGTTTTTTTTTTTTTGTAATGTGGTCCTGGTAGTATGGGTTATTGACAGAATGTTACCCCGAGGTATGATATATTGCAACCAGAGCTTAAGTTTTGAGGGTTTTTTAATTTTTATTGAGTAAATTACTGTTTTTACCCTTGTGGTTTAGCCTGTTTAATTCATTCAGCCCAAAAAATAATCTTTTAACATATCAGATTCCAAGGTTGCATTTTATAACGGTTTTGACTCCTAACACTAAATTTATTACTTTTTTACAGTTAAGTGTAAGGGTAATTAGATAATTATATACCTTAAGGGCTGTTTTTTATAATTACAAAGTTTTGTTAATATATAAGATATTATTAATGCAATTACTCAAGTTTTTTTTATTATTTCGTTATTTTCACGATTATTATTTAAAAACTATGTTTTATATATGCAAATAAATATCTATTTTCATTAAGCGTTTGTTTTTTATAAACGTCGTTTTTAAAATCATTTGTTTTTAACCTTTTTTTAAATCGTCCATCGTTTTTGTAAAATTATTTTATTTTTAAACCGGTTGTTTATTAAAATCATTCTTTTAAAGTTGTTTGTCTTTTCAAGTTTTTTTAAACAGTTCATTTTATACCGTTCTTTTAAAAATCATTTTATAAACTTTTTTAAACGTAGATTAAAAAAGGACGTTTATAAAAAAAACAAAACCTTAAAAAATAAGTTAACGAGTGTAAGGTACTAAAAAACGCATGAATTTAATAAACGAAAGGTTAAAAACACAAATTTTGAATAAACTAACGGTCCAAAGAAATGGAAGATTTGAAAAAGAAATAAACCGTTTTAAAGAAAGTTTGAAAAATGAACGATCTTTTGCAAAAAAATTATTAGAAATTTTTTTTTTCAAATCTTACATTTCTTTTGTTTTTTATACACGTCGTTTCGTAAAATTTAAAAAATGAATGACTTACAGAAGTGAGTTGTTTAAAAATGTTTAAAAAATAAATGATTTTAAAAAGAATGGTATAAAACGAGGTGTTTAAAAAAACTTTAAAAGACAAACGACTTTTTAAAAGAACGATTTAAAAAAAAACAAATGTTTTAAAAAGGAACAATTTTAAAATCGATATATGGTTTAAACAAAATGTAAAAAAATAAATTACTTTTTAAAACGACTTTTATAAAAAGAAACGGTTAATGTTAATACATATTTATTTGTATATTAAACGTATTTTGTTAAATAATAACCGTGAAAATAACGAAATAATAAAAAAAAACTTGAGTGATTGCATTAATAATCTCTTAAATATTAAACGAACTTTGTAATTATCAAAAACGGCCCCTAAGGTATATAATGACCTAATTACCCTTACACTTAACTGTAAAAAATTAACAAAGTTAGTGTTAGGGGCCAAAACCGTTATAGAATGTAAGATCAGGGTCTGATATGTTAAGAGATTCTTTTTGGGGCTGAAATGTTTAAACTGGCTAAACTACAGGGGACAAAACAGTAATTTACTCGTTTTTTATTTTTATTCTGGTTCACAAAATTCATGGTTTTTTAAATTTTATTTAGAACCTTTAAACTTCTTTACACAACTAAACTAATGTTTACATCCGTATGTTAAATGGGTTGATAAATTTAATGTTGTATAATCAGTAATAAAATAAGTTATGTTTTAAAAATATATATGCATCGCATAATTGAGTAAATACGTGTATTATACTAATAGAATAATATATGATGTAATTCGTTAACATATATAGTCGTTAGATATATGTTTAAAAAAGGTTATTGGATTTTATCACCCCCAGTTATCGGTGCCACCCCCAACTAACACTTTGACACCTGGCACCCCCAACTTGACTTTTAGTTTGTGCTGACACCACTCAGTTAAATCTTTACTAACTGAGTTTGTTCCTGATCCTATGTGCACAAGCTTGATGAGGTGGACAAGATTACGTGGCGAATTCGTGGCACTGTATGTATAGAGAGCATTTGGTATCTTCACAAGTCATCTTCAAAACCCAAAAACTTGCTTCTGTATCTCCAAATCAACATCAATTGAAAACCCTAATCTCGCAATCTATGCATCGGTGCAAGTTACATCACCGATACTGATTTCCGCCCCAAAACCTCGATTCTCTCAACTCCGTCATTATCACGGCGGCAGGTTTCTCGCCGGAGTTTGTGCTTCGTCTTCGTCACCGAGTAAAACGAGGTTTGTTGCTTAAAATTCACTTTCAGTTGCATGTGCATGTGTTTGTGTTTATTTTGTAGTGAATTAAGTATCGATTAAGCGTATTTTTGATTTGTTGTGTTAGTGTTAGGCATAGGAAACAGACGAGGACGAATGCAGATCTATGTAACGATTTACGTGAGTTTATTTATGAAATTGGACTTCCTGATGGACATGTGCCTTCGTTGAAGGAGCTTTCGCAGCATGGCAGGTTTACTCTGTTACATCATCTCTCTCTGATTTTAGTTTAATTGCTAGCTTGCACATATATGCTGCTGATATGAATGTTATACCTATTATAGCAGTCATCGAGGTGTTTTTGTTTCCTCATCCTTGTGTTATAAAGGAAGGAGATGAAGGTGCTTGCCACATATTGCCACATAATCATGTCCATCTCATAAAGTATGTGCCACGTAGGGTGAGAAACAAACTCAGTTAGTAAAGATTTAACTGAGTGGTGCTAGCACAAACTAAAAGTCAAGTTGGGGGTGCTGAGTGTCAAAGTCTTAATTGGGGATGGCAACGGCCAAATGCCGATTGTTAGGGGTGATAAAATTTAATAACCCTTTAAAAAACATTGATGCGATGATTATAAATTTTGTTAAATTAATTTCCAAAACATTATTTCTTTCAATTGGGTGTTAACTTTGATTTCTTATCACCTACTTTTTTATTTAACATATTGTATTTTTACTATTCATACCATCAAACCACCTTAAATATTTGAACATTTTTTAAAATCACTCATAAAAACAATTATCATTCTTATTCTTTATTTTTTTTAAATATTTTAACCAACATAATATTAAACTTGATGAAGCTTTTAAGAAAAAAAAACAAGTTTT
Source organism: Helianthus tuberosus (assembly GCA_030545235.1). Lineage (NCBI taxonomy): Eukaryota > Viridiplantae > Streptophyta > Magnoliopsida > Asterales > Asteraceae > Helianthus > Helianthus tuberosus. The sequence continues at coordinate 33,089,727 of CM060436.1, forward strand.
TAAAAAAAATAATAATTAATTTTATATTAAATTCACTTGGTTAATGATATAATAACTATTATTTCTTCCTTTTCCTTGTATAAAACTTTATTTATAAATGTAATTTTCTTTCAAAACACTTTACAAACTATTGCCTACTAATTTTTCTTTCAAAAAAACTTTATAAAATATTTCATGTTACTTTTATACTCATAAAACTATATGAATTTATTTTTCATACAACTTTACAAACTATTTCCTATTAATTTCTCTCGACAACTAGTTTTTTTTAGTTATATTTTTTATCGATGATCGTTTGCTTCTTTTATTAATGAAATGTTATTTTATTAGTTTTTATCTATTTTAAATGATTAATAAGCAAAAAAGGAGTTGTTTGTGCCCATAATGGTGGATTAAGATATAGTGGACCACTAGCAAAGATACTTAACCGATCATCTACATAGGAGATGAAATATCAATGTTTATATTTGTTGCTCAACAACAAAGATACTTCAATGCTCATCAACATGTGAGCTTCATATAACTTCCTAGATGCCAAAGAGACAAAGAGACTTGGTACATGATCCAGATCGAGTCAACGCATCATCACCGAGTCAAATACATAAACAAAGAGGATTTTAGAAACCACAAAATGAAGGTACATATTAGTGACTAAGATTAAGATCTTACTTAACTTCAATAGATGATTTAAGGGCCACGGTGTGACTAGATTTCTTTCACTATACAATTATATATATTTTATATTATTTATATATATTATATATATATTTATATATATATTATATATATATATATATATATTGATTTCGAGAGATGATGAATAGTAAGTTTATTTTTATAATAATATATAGCTTTTTATTATTTTATTATTTAATATATTATAATAGTTTATTATTATATTTACTTTTAATAATATATTTTTCTTTTCTTAAACATCTATTTCTGATTTTTTTTCTTTTTTTAACATATATTAATTTATCGATTAATTTGATACTTCTTTAATAAGTCACGTTTATAACTTTTTTCGAAAAACTTAAGTACGTAGTTGTGCTTAATTTATTTCCTGACATTCCGTTATAAGTTTTGTTAAAACGAGGTTATACTCAAAATAAAGTATTTATTTGGTATAATAAAACGGTACGGTGATGAACTAAATCGTTCTAATGGTTTGACTTTCTAAACAACATGTTTTACTTTCAAATCACGTTTGTTTTACATTATCATTTGCTCGGTTTCGCCGCAATGCTCGATATGAAAAACTAGTATATATTGTTGTTGAAAGACGATAAATAGTAATTTTAAATTTACAATAATATATAGTTTTTTTAATATTTTATTATTTTAATATTATAATATCTTATTATTATATTTACTTTAAACATATTTACTTTTTTTATTTTTCATAATTTTTTTTCTTTTTTTAAATGATATTATCTTTATCAATTAATTTAATATTTCTTTAATAACTTTCGTTCATTATTAAAAAGAAAACTTAAGTACGTACTTGTGTTTATTTCCCCCTGAAGATTCCGATATAAGTATTGTTAAAATGAAGTTGTATTCAAACTAGAGCATTTATTTGGTATCGTTTTACGGTACGATGATAAACTAACCCAATTTTACTGTTTGGCTTTTGAAACAACATGCTTCATTTTATTGATATCGTTTTACGGTATGATGATAAACTAAACCAATTATCATTTATTTAACATTATCATTTGATTTGTTACGCGGTAAAGCGCGACACAAATAAAAGCTAGTTGTTATTATTTGTTCGAATATGTAGTTAGTCCATGTCAATAGTAATACAAAAAAAATATTATTTTATAATTTAAAAGAGACATTCAACAAGATAATCAGACAAAATCATAACCGTTGATCAGAAAATATATTGGAGAGAAAGATTCCGGCCATGTCATGATTGAAATATCAGAAAATATCTTGGAGACAAAATCTTAACCGTTGATAGAAATAATATGATGACGTGGGACAAATATCTTAAAATATCTTGCTGAGTTGCACCGCCCCATCACCCAAAATGCCAATTTTTCTAATATCTTTATTCTTTTCTCTTGGTCAACTAACTTATTCAATTAACGAGAATATCTATCATCTTTTTGTTGCTTATTCAATTAACGAGAATATTTATGCTTAAAAGTATCAACTTTTTGTTGGATTAAACGTTTGTTTATGTCAACTTTGAGTTCTCTAACTTTTTTTTTCTTTTTTATAGAAAATATTCTATTGTTTCGTATCATCAGTTACTATAATTAATATGTAGACATGTCGTAATCTATATCAAGATGAAAACACGATTGACTAGCAAAAATAAAATCACCTAACTCAGAGTAACTCGTTTAACTTCAGAATAGCATGTATTTTCGAGTATGATTTAAAATTAGAACTCAGAACAATATTAATAAAAATCAGATTACTGTTTTTAATATCCACTCTTTGATTTTTTATAGAAATTTAAATCAAGTGAATAATTATAATAATAATTAAATAAAATTTATTTAAATTTTTGGATGTATGTTAAAGTATATTTTTAAAGACATGAAATAGTGTATCATTATCATGCTCACCAATAGCAAAGCTAAGGTAGCGTCTTAGGATGATAAGATACAGACAATCTTACCTCTACAACGTATGAATGAAAAGACTGCTTTTATGTACATATACAGCCAAGATTACTTGGGTTTCTTGACCTACAAAGGATACGTAGTCATCAGCACATGACGTGTTTTTGGGTGAGACGTAAATCCATGTTGGGATTGAACCCTACTAAAGGAACGGATAATTAAAGCCAAAACTGGATCAGAGCAGTGGATCCAGAATAAGCAGATGTTATGTATACAAGTCTCTCCCCTTGAAAGTGGTTTCAACATCTGCTGACCTCCTATCTACTGATCGTACAAACTGCTGACCTACAAACTGCTGATCAAGTAAAAGACTGATGGAAGACTAAAGCTCTGTTGTTCAAACTACTGCCTTGAGTCAAGCTCTGCTGATCATGACAAGTACTGCTGGGTTCACATCAGTGGAAAGATGCAGCAGTAGTTTAGATGTCTTTATGTAATGAAATGTAATAACAGTAGTTAGCATAGCAGATGTTGTATAGATCAGAGGTTATAGTTTGTTAGGAGGTTAGATGTCACTTTCATGGTGACGTCAGCTTAGATGCTTTAGTGGTTTGCTCGTGCCTATAAATAGAACAGTGCTCTGTACTGTTCTATTAGCTCTTTCACTATCTTCTTCCTGCACGAACAAATACTGTGAGCTCAGGCTGAGGGGGAGTTTGTTGCATACTTGCAAAATTGTAATCATTGTTGAAATTAAATTCAATCATTCGGTTCAATGTTAAACTTGTATGTTAAAAGCAATTCTCCTGTTTGATTGTGAAAAGTTTGCTTCCATCTAAATTCCGCTGCACAACTCATTCATCTTCATCTTAATTCAAACGAAAAACACAATCAAAACCAAACTCAGATCCTAATAATTGGTATCAGAGCTTGGACAGTCAAATTTGATTTAACAATCATTTTGACATAAATAGTTCAGCTTATAATCGTTGATATCGATAGTTTGTTCGATTTGTTGAAAAACAGAGCAAGGTTTAATCACCATCAAAGTTGATTAATCAGTGCCTGTAAAACAACCAGGATGACGTCATAATCACAAGATGATAAGAATAACATTGGCTCCCTTTTCAAACCACCCATGCTTAAACGTAATGAATACAACATCTGGCAGAGAAGGATGGGTCACATCCTTGCTCAACAGAACACTGGATGTTGGAGGTCTGTTGTTTATGGTCCCCATGTTCCTATGGTGCCAAGTGCTGAGGATGCAAAGAAGTTCGTACCTAAACCATCTGAAAACTATACTGAAACTGATTTTCAAAAGTTCGAACTCGATGCCAAAGCATTTAGCATCATAGCATCTGCATTACCCAATGAAATCTATGCTGGACTGTTACATTGTAACAGTGCCAAAGAGCTATGGGATGCATTGAAGGAACAGTTTGGGGGAACAGAAGAAGTTATTGAAAACAATAGGGAAATTCTGAATCAGCAGTATGAAACATTTTGTCACATCAAGGGTGAATCATTGACCCAACAGTTTGAACGTTTCAGTTGTCTCATCAGTGAGCTAAGACTTGTTAAAGTTGAAATTCCAAAATCAACACAAAATAGTAGGTTTCTTAGATCACTACCTGATAAATGGGACACAATTGCATTTGTGACTAGAAACTCTGCTGAGTTCAAAGATCTGACCCTGACCCAACTTCATGGTAGACTCCTGACCTATGAAAGGGAGTTAAACCAGAAAAAGAAGTTGCAAGAGTCTGGCAAAGTTGCTGATGATTATTCATTTGGCAGCACAGCTCTGTTTGGTCAGGAAGAATCTGGTAGCAGTAGTAAGGATCAGGGTTATGATCACTTTATTGATATAACTGCTGGTGGTAATTTCAACAACCCTGATTCTCACTCTGCAAATTATGCTTTTACTGCAAATTGTGAAAACCAGATGTCAGATAACTTGTGCTTTGAACTAAATGATTTGCAACACTTTGATCCCACTGACTTAGAAGAGATGGACATTTTGCATCAATTGGCTTTGCTTAGTGTAAGAACAAGCAAATTCTACAAAAGAACAGGGAGAAAATTCCCAGGGTTACATGGAAATTTAAAAGTGGGGTTGGATAAATCGAAAATCAAGTGCTATAAGTGCAATAGGCTAGGTCATTTTGCTAGGGAATGCAGGAGTCAAACCACTGGTCCAATAATTACTCATCCCAGCTCAAACCCTAGACCACAACATCAAAGCACTGTGCACCATACCCAATATACCCCTGCTGCCCATGTTAACACTGCTCACTATGTTGCAACCAATGTGCCTGTGCATTATGTTCAAACAACTGTTCCACAAATTCAATATGTTCAAACCCCTGTCCCTCAGGCACAAGTGCAACCTGTTGCACCTCAACCAGCTGCTCCAACAGTAACACAACCAGATCAGCAAAGCTTTTTCACTCAAGGCTTTGTTGACTGGAGCAGCATGCCTGATGAGCTTGGTGATGAAAATTTTGCACTCAATGCTTTTAATGATCCTTCTAATGATGAATTTTATTTGATGGCATTAGAGTCAATACCAGAAGGGGTAGAAACTGAAGGTGAACAGCTAAGTGTTGAAACAGTGGATAAAGTGGCTGAAGCAGTGGTTACTGCAGTTGCTGGTGAACTACTGCTGGGAGAAAATTCAGAAACCCTGATTGAACCACTGACTGACCCCTGGTCCGAAGAAGACAAGGAAGAAAAGAAAGCAGGTGAGAAAGAAGAGAGAGTTGATGAAGAAGGTGATCATCAATGTGATTGTGCCATGATGGCTGCTAAGGTAACACCTCAAGTTCTTGAAAAAACTGTGTTCAGACGAATGCATTATTGCATTTGCTAACATCAAAGAGGTAAATTAAAACCTTAGGGATAAAATCTTAACTGATGAAGTCAAATTTGAAAAGTTGTTAAAAGAACTTAGAAACAAATTGGCTGATAAAGACAAAGAAATCAGCAGTCTCAAAGAAGAGCAAAGCATAACCAAGACTCAACTCCAAACTATGGTAGAGAAATACCAAGTTTGCAAAAAGGAGTTGGAGTCCACCCAGATCACCTGTGAAAGATGGGTGGAATCTTGCAAAGGGTATGAGGTTATGCTTGAGAAACAGCTTGAAAGCAATGTTAAGTTTGGTATAGGATATAGAAAATATGATGATCTTGAAAACACTGCTGGAAAACAAGCTGGTTCATCTGAAATTATACCAACCAACAAGAATGGCCAAGAGGTTAAAATAACCGACAAACTTGGTAACAAAATCACTTTGGAAAGATCTGTGGGATCCTCAACTTTTGAGGAAATTGAGAAATACCAATTTAAACCCACATGGTCTGATGAGTGTGACATTCTTGAAAATTTCAAGCCCATGGACTTTACTACCACTGATGGTGTCACAGCTCCAAAAGCAAAGGTCATTCCTATCAAAGACATCCCAACAGTGGTTCAAAACTCTGTTGCAAAAGAGTCTGAGAAAAGGAAGAAAAGAGAAAAGGTCAAAAACTTGTTTTGTAAATTTTGTGAAAAGAGAAACCATCTAACAAAAGACTGTTTTCATCTAAAAGCATATGATCTAAACAAAACAAGTGTCATTGTTCCTGCTGAAAGCTGCACCATCTGTGGTAAAACAAACCACAAAACTCAAGAATGTGTGTATCTCAAAAACTTTGATGTGAAAAAGAATGAGTACACTGCTAAAACATCCTTGAGTCCATCAACATCATCTGTCAAATTCACCAAGAATCAACCACTGTTTGTGCCAGTCCAAACATCTGTTACAAAACAGCTGAATCAAACATCTGTCCAAAGAGATGTTCAAGTGACTAATGCACCACCTGCCAACCAATTCAGAAAAGGCAAGGGACAATCATCTTACCAAAGGATTCCACACGTTTATGAGACCTACAAAAGGCCCTCTAAACCAAGAGTGAACATACATCCTTTTGGGTATCAACAGGTGATTGGTCAAAACCCACAACAGTGGTTAGAAAGAAATAGTCCTAAAACTGTCCAAACCCCTGACCTAACCACTGTCCATCAATCTGCATCCATCCCAGACACTGTTGAGACCCCATCCAAAGCCTTATTGGCTTTGGAAACCCAAATGAACTAATCCTTTTACTTCATGTGCAGGGAGCTTCTGCATGCTTAGATAGCCTTTGGTATGTAGATAGTGGAGGCTCCAGGCACATGACATGATGTAAAGCCCTACTCAAAGATTTCAAAATCCATGGAGGGGGTGATATATCCTTTGGGAATAATAGTAAAGGGAAAGTTCTGGGGTCTGGTACAGTACAGTCTGGCAATGTAAAATTTGAAAATGTCAATCTGATAGACAATCTAAAATTCAACCTCCTAAGTGTTTCACAAATGAGTGATAAGGGGTATGGGTCATTCTTCACAAAGGAGTGTTGTAGGATTGTTGGACCAGAAATGGTTGAAAAGATTGAAGTAGTAATCAAAACTGGAAAAACTAAACTTGTTGCTTAAAGAAGTGGCAATGTTTATGTTGTTGATATGTCAAAAGAGTGTCCCAGAACTGATGCCTGTCTGTTCTCAGCTGCCTCTAACAAAGAGACAGAACTTTGGCACAGAAGATTGGGGCACACAAATCTCAAGACAATCACTGAAATTTCAAAAAATGGCTTGGTAAGAGGCTTACCACAAAAATTGTTTTCATGTCCTGAGCATTGTATTTCCTGTTTAAAAGGAAAACAGCATAAAAGCTCATTTAAGTCCATTGAAGAGTCTAAAACAACCCAGTGTTTGCAAATGCTGCACATGGATTTGTTTGGCCCAGTTCAAGTCATGAGTCTAAAAAAGAAGAGATATTGTTTGGTTATTATTGATGACTTCTCTAGGTTTACATGGACTTTCTTTTTACACTCAAAAGATGAGACTGCAGGCATTTTGCAAGACTTTGTGACACAGGTTGAAAAGCAATTTGACCTTCCAGTAAAAGTCTTCAGGAGTGACAATGGTACAGAATTAAAAAATAAGGAGTTGGATGCCTTCTGTGTGAAGAAAGGGATTGTAAGGCAGTACAGCATCCCTAGAACACCATATCAAAATGGGGTAGTTGAAAGAAAGAACAGAACTTTGATTGAGGCTGCCAGAACCATGCTTGCTGATTCAGATTTGCCATTAACTTTTTGGGCAGAGGCAGTAAACACTGCTTGCTATGTCCAAACCAGAGTTTTAATAAACCCCAGGCACAAAAAGACTGCTTATGAAATTCTGTATAAAATCAAACCACTGATCTCATATTTTAAAGTATTTGGCTGCCCATGCTTTATTTTAAATTTAAAAGATTCCATCTCAAAATTTGCAGCCAACGTAGATTGTGGTTATCACCTGGGATACTCAACCACTGCCAAGGCCTACAAAGTGTTTAATACACGGACCAAAGCAGTGGAGGAGACCTTGAATGTAAAGTTCAATAAACTTTCATCAATGAAAATCCCAGCAAATCCTGTAGATTTGTTTGATCTTGATAAATTCACTTTTGAAAACACTGCTGTCAAGACTAACAGTGCAGGTCCATCAGAGGATTCAACCCCAGACTATGGATATGAAATCATCATTCCACAAAAGTCTGTCAGAATGGAAAGAGCAGCAGATGTTCAAAACAACTGTCAAAGCTCAACCACTGCTACCTCAACAGTTGTTGACCAAAGTAGCCCCTTAACCACTGCTTCCACATCATCAAGCACTGTTGACAAAAGTCCTCAAACAGTGGATCAAAGTCAGCATGTGTCCACACCTTTGCCTCCTATTCCACCACCTTTTGAAGCCACTGCTGGGTCATCAAAGTCACCAGTAGCGGTTAGCTCAGATGATACACATTTGCAACCTTCACCAACAAATGCCATCATACCATACCAAGGAGATTTAATCTTCTTGAGATCTCATCCACCTGACCAAATCATTGGCAACATAAATGAAGGGGTGCTCACAAGAAGCCAAACCCACAACATTTGTCTTTTTGATGGTTTTCTATCACTCTATCAGCCAGTCAAGTACCAAGAGGCACTGAAAGACAACAGCTGGATAGAAGCCATGCAAGAGGAGCTCCAACAGTTTAAAAGACAACAAGTATGGGAGCTTGTACCACTGCCAAAAGATGTAAGCCCCATCGGCACAAAGTGGGTCTTCAAAAACAAAACTGATGAAAGGGGCATTGTTGTCAAGAATAAAGCTAGGCTTGTGGTTCAAGGTTACAGACAGGAAGAGGGGATAGACTATGATGAAACTTTTGCCCCTGTAGCAAGATTGGAAGCTATAAGACTGTTCCTGGCCTTTGCTGTCAACCACAAAATGAAGGTGTTCCAAATGGATATAAAAAGTGCTTTCCTCTATGGTACAATTCAAGAAGAGGTGTATGTTTGTCAACCTCCAGGTTTTGAGGATCCATTTGATCCAGATCATGTCTACAGGTTAAACAAAGCCTTGTATGGTCTGAAACAAGCACCTAGGGCCTGGTATGAAACTCTTTCCACCTTTCTACTCTCAAATGGTTTCAAAAGAGGTACCATTGATAAAACACTGTTTCTAAAATGGAGAGGAAAGGATTTAATGATTGTCCAAATTTAGGTGGATGACATTATTTTTGGAAGCACATGTAATAAAATGTGTGAAGAGTTCAGGCAACTCATGACAGCTGAGTTTGAAATGAGTGCAATGGGTGAGTTGCAATGCTTTCTTGGTCTCCAAGTTCAGCAAATGCAAAATGGAACTTTCATTCATCAAAGCCAATATGCTAAAGAACTTTTAAACAAATTTGATATGAATGATTGTAAACCATGCAACACACCCATGGCAACAAATAAGCTAGTCATGTCTGATGAAAAGGATGAGCTGATTGACCAAACTCTATATAGAAGCATGATTGGGTCTTTGTTGTACCTAACTGCATCTAGGCCAGACATTATGTTTGCAACATGTGTTTGTGCAAGAAGTCAATCAGCCCCTAGAAAATCCAACCTTATTGCTGTAAAAAGGATATTCAGATACATAAAAAGGTGCTCCCACACTTGGTATCTGGTATCCAGCTAATGGGAATATCAAGCTTTTAGGATTTTCAGACAGTGACTTTGCTGGATGTAACACCACAAGGAAGTACACATCAGGAGGGTGCCAGTTTCTAGGTGATTGCTTAGTTTCATGGTAAAGAAAAAAACAAGCAGCTGTTTCAACATCCACTGCTGAAGCTGAATACATTGCTGCTGCAAGCTGTACAACCCAACTCCTGTGGCTTCAAAATTAGTTGCTGGATTTTGGTATCACTGCCTTAAAGACACCACTCATGTTGGATAGCCAGGCAGCAGAAAATATCATCAAAAATCCAGTTTCCCATTCAACCACCAAGCACATCGACATCAGACATCACTTTGTGAGGGATTGCTATGAAAAAGGTTTGATTTCTCTGCATCATGTTCCAACTAAAGACCAGCTGGCAGATGTGCTCACAAAAGCATTAGATACATCCACCTTTATAAGCTTGGTCTCTAGGATTGGCATGCTAAACATGGAATAACAAGCAAAATCTTGTTTTTCCATGAATAAAAGCATTAAAATGTTTTCAGAAAATCAAAAGTCCATCCTTAAAAATAGCTGAAAATGAAGTTTTCATTAAAATCCTTAAAAGTCTGCCATAACCACTGCTTGTTCAAAAGTCTGCTATAATTCAAAGTCTGTCCACTGCTGAAAGTCAACCCCTGCTCTCTCATTTTCCTGATAAGCACTGATGCTCAAAATCAGTGTTTTATCCACTGATGTGCTATCTACTGATAGTGAAAATCACCCACTGCTTCCATTTGTTACCGTTGTAACCACTGCCTTTCATCAGTAGTTTTCATAAAAGTACTGTCCTTCATTTCATCAGGGGTTGGCACGTGGACAGTACATAGCTGTCAGACTTTTTGTAACCACTGCCACGTCAGCATTCACTTTTTCTCCATAAAACCCCCATTCAAAACCCCAAACAGGGTTTTACTGTCGAATTGAATTCTTAAAAATTCTCTTCTCAAAGCAGTTTTTCATCCCGTCTCTCAATTTCCTTCACAACCTTCTTTGATCATCATCTCCAAAATGACAAAATCGAAGTCATCTGCAAAACCCACTTCCAAATCATCTTCAAAAGAGGCCTCTCAAAAGGCCAAACCCACTGAAATTCCACATAAACCCTCTCACAATCTTCTGGGTCTTCTCACAAAACCTGGCACCACCGATGCTTTTGATTCCATCATTGATCTCATGTCTGCATCAAAGTACAAAACTTTGCTTACAGCAGATGCACCAATTTACTTGGCAACCCAAAGAGAGTTCTGGAAAAATGTAACCCTTGACAAACAAGGTGAGACTGTCATAGCCATTAACTCTTCTCTAAAGGGTAAAGCTGTCAAAATTACCGCACAATCCATCTCGGAAGTCTTTGAACTCAATGATCAGCAAGGTAAAACTTCTTTTCTTAAAAATGAGTTAAAAACTAATTTCCTTGAAAGGGGTTATGCAGAGCAAATAAAAAGAGATACCTTACAAAAAGGTAATTTTCCACCTGCAACAAGATTTTTGTTTCATACTCTGCTTATGTGTGTTTCAAACAAAACCACCTCTTTTAATGAAATACCATTAAAGATTCAAAATCTGGGGTATGCTATTCTTCAAGAAGAAAATTTCAATTATTCCCAGGAAATCTTTAATGATCTGGTTAAAAATGTTGATAAAAAGCCATTCTTACTTTTTCCAAGATTTTTAAGTTACTATTTTGAAAAGAAACTTGGTAAGAATGATGCTGCTGCAATAAAACAAGGTGAATCTTTTCAAATAAATAGCTTAACTGCTGAAACTTTTACAAGAATGTCAACACCTTGCAAAACACAAGCAGAGGTGCCTGAGCAGAATTTAGCAGCTACCACTGCTCCTCAGGTATCTGCTGCTGAGCCCACTGCTCAAGGTGATCAAAGTAGTAAAACAACTGCTTTAAAACCCACACCTATAATCACCAAAAAGCCAAACAAAAAGAAAACTCAAAAACCCCCCCAAACCTATCAAAAAGGCAACTCTGGAGGATGAGATACCAGAGAAACTGCCAGTGACAGCACAAAAGTCACCAGAAACCACTGCTGCTTCTTCCTCACAGCAGTTGGTACAAATATCTCAACCCATAACCGAAACTCCTCCTGTTTCTTCTCAAAAAGAACAGGTTGTACATATAGGGACACCACAATATGATGCTCTGGAATCACTTGCTTCCATCATCCACAGCCCAATGCCCGGGGCAAATTCTCTTTCTACACCAAACATCACATCCACAATTCCCCCACCAACTAAACTTTTGTTGGATGCTATTGATTTGAACCAGGCACAAACCAGTCCTTCTCAATCACCTGTCAATGAGAATATACTTCAACCAATGACTGGGTCTGATGTATCAATCATAGTTAACCCACCAACAATGCCTGAGGAGGTTACACCCCTTGAGTTCCAAGTAACTCTTGGTGGTAATCCAAGTGAAGCAGCCACTACAAGTGCTAAACCCACTGGTTTTCACTTGGACAGTGGTTACATTAATAAGACTTCTTTGGAGGCAATTCCTTCCATAGCACCTCTGACATCCACCAGTGGATTTGTTTTGACCTCTGGAAACATCAAAAGGTTGTCAAGCGTTGAAGGAAGAAGACCCTAGTACCAAGAAAAAGGGGCATCAGTGGTTAATGTTTGGAGTACACTCCCTACCTCAACCACTGATAAAACCACTGCTAGTGGGAAATCAGATGATCTCATTAAATTGGGTGATGGTTTAAAGTACCTTGAATTGACAGAACGTGTTGAAAAACTAGATACTTCGGTTGCCGAAATCAAAGAAATGTTGCAACAGTTATTGACAATACAAAAGGTGCAATCCACTGATGTTCCACCTCAAGCACCTGCTCCACCACAAGCACCCGCTGCAAATGAGCTCTGGAATCTATTTCAACCTTTTCTCCAACAACAAAAACAAATGGCTGATCAGCAACATGCAATACATGTACAAGAGCTGAGAAATACAATGGAGTCTAGGTTCAAGAACACACAAGCAGACATCAAGGCTATCAAGGCCCACATATTGAAAACCACTGGCACTGCTCCTCCAACTGTTCTCTTTATTGATCAATTACCCCCAGATAATGACAAAAAGGGGGAGAAAATTCAGGAGTGGAAGAAGAAGGGAATAGATGATGGTCTTTACATTGAACCTGAAAAGGATGCCATGACTAGAAAGATTCCCTTGCCAGATGGTAGCAAAAAGGTTGATGTTACCCAAAATGCACTTGATGAAGCTATAGCAAGTGTAAAAAGGGACAGAGAGGCAAAGGATATTTCAAGATGGCATGCGGAGAAAAGAGCTTTCATGGAGCTGAATGCGCAGGGTTGTTCTGAGCTAAAGGATGTTAAAAATCCTGGGCCAAAAAGAAATCCCACAAGAAAAGTGAGGGAACCCAAGTCCACACCATCCAGACTCACAGAGCATACTCCAAAACCACCGTCCAAAAGCCCTGTCTTAAAATGATACAAAGGCTAGGTCTTGTCCCTTTAGATTTTATCATTTTAATATAATGATAGATCTTGTAAAAATATTTTTATTTATTTATTTTATATTTTTGTTCATGCATATAACTAAAAATAAGAATTTGAATTTAACCATTTCACCACATGAATTTTAAAATACGAGTCTGCCCTGAACGGGACTTCCAATTAAAGTAACATGCCCGCGCAGGGGCTTCAACAACACCATATACCCACGCAGGGGTCAACGGAAAAACGTGCCCACGCAGGGGCTTAACAACCAAAACATACCCACGCAGGGGTTAAATCAGAAAAACAGGCCCACGCAGGGGCTCAACTGAAAACAAGGAAATACAACCAACAATTTGAAGGATTCAATGGTCCTTCTTGCTTTTTCCTTTTATTAAACTTGCCAATCCCTTGAAGAAACCATGTCATTCCCTGCGATCTCTGTGAACTTCTTGCTCAACCTGGTCCAGTCTTTGGAGAATTTCCTCCCGTTCTGGCGGGGAAAACTATGGTGCCTGCGGCTGCGGCTGATATGGAGGTCGAAGAGGCGGTTGTTGTTGGTATCCATAAGATGGGTATCCAACTCCCCAAGGAGTTCCGTAAGGCCCTTCGGGGTTAACAGCATTGTAGTTCCATGCCGCTAGGTATGGGTCGATCTCAGCATAATTGAAGCTGGTGTGAGCCGGCTGTTCAAAGGGATTATACGTTGCTGGGCCAGCGTATATGGGAATTGGGTTGTCAAAGCCCAACGGTGGTGGCATGGCATGTGCAGAGTTCACTTCCGGGATGGGGTTTGAAGGTCCCCCCATCTGCTGGTTTTCTTGGAGCGGTGGGTAGTGGCTGCCGCTCGATGGTTGAGGGGTGCTGATGTACACTCCTCCTCGCACGGACATCCGTGCGTTCGATCTCCTTCGCCTTGGTGGCTCAGGAGGCTGCTGCTGAGGTGGTGGTGGTGGCGGGGTAACTGCCACAAAACGTGAATCCCCGGAAGGATCCTGCTGCTGCTGCTGAGGTGTTGAATGCTAAGAGGGTGTGAAATACCACTCAAACTGGTTGAACCTTGCTTGGTAGCTATCTGGACCACGGTAAGGTGATCCATGAAGAGATGACCCATCAGAAATTTCGATGGGATGTGTTGGGGTACCGGTCGGTGGTTCGGTAGGGTCAGTATCCTCATCCATATCCATGGCGTGATCTCCAGAAAAGTGATCTTCAGGTCCCAATGGTTTAACACCCACTGGTTCCTCGAGATAGTTTTCCGGGTTGAACCGGCTTCGAAAGATATGGGATGGGTTATCAAAGGAATGGCGCGAGTTGGACCGCTGGAGAGGGATAAACGAAGGTTGTGGGTTATCTGGTTCGTTCTCGGATTGGGGTCCAAAGGAGTGTAAGTAAGAACGTGACGAAGCTAACGAGACAGACCGCCTCGCTGGCTGCAGATGCGCCCTCCAGTCTCCCTGTAGACTGGTGCTAATAGGGATATGTGAGGTTCGTCTTTGAGAAGGCCCGGCCTCCTGGTCGTGGCCTGCTACAGGTGACTTTCCTTTTCTCCTAAGGAATCTTGGCGGCATATTTAGACCTGTCAACATAAATAAAGATAACAACAAAGAATAATATAAAAGACAAAATAAAACAAAATTAGGATTTGTCCTATGTTCTTTGTCTAGACTCGAAAATTTGAGGAATGTGCAATTGTGTAACTGAGATTAAACACAAAAGGCTAGTGTTTAATTCACTCAGTGTTGGCTCTGATACCAACCTGTCACACCCCGATATTTCCACGTATTACCTGTGGGCCCGGTGGGGAGTATCGTGACGTAGTTGATATCATCATAGTCAAACAACACAAATTTAAATGCACAGCGGAAGCAAAAGATAGATTAATTTCAACTTTAATAAATTGTAATATCAAGTATCACAAGTAGTTGAAACAGATCCACAGGCGGATCAAAATAAAAAGGAACATCGTTCAACAGCTTTATGACATCCAAGCTTGCGAGACTTATTGTGGACGCTAGGAGAAAGCCAGCCTAGTTCGAGTAGTACCTGCACTTAACCTTTTTGGGAAAATACGTCAGTTTACACTGGTAAATACAATTAACTGACTCATTTTGAAAAGTTAATAAAATTGATTTGAATGCACGTGGCACAAAACTTTTTATAACTTGGGATAATTATTTGAATATAATACTTGTAAAAGAATTACATGTTTCTTATGCGTTCAGTAGCCCGGTTTGTGCCGGGTTAAAGATCAAGAGACACACCACATTATTTATTTAGGCACTGACGGGTGTACGCCTACACCCCGTGCTTAGGTCGTGGCCATTTCGTAAAATGATGCCAAGGATATCCGGGACATGGTCATTAACCCCCCAAAGGCTTTAAGTAAACAAAACATTTCCAAACATGACATTTCAATGATTTAACCTCCATACAATTAAAGATGCAATGTCCGACCAAGCGGTATTTTATATACCGTACCCCAAGCCCGTATAGGGAAAATAAGTTAAAAGTATTTACCTGAGCTAAATATAAATTTAATCCCAGCCGTATATCCAATCAGCAAGTATAGATAGCTTTTACTGGGCCTCCTATTCTGGAACGAAGGTTTACAATAACCTATTAGATTTCTAACGGGTCTTTAATTAAGCTTAACTTAGACCGGTTAGTTTTAAAGAAAGATACGGTTCAAACGCATGAATAAGCGAAGATCGGAATAGAATGTGATTTAGACCCAACAAGTTTGAAGACTTGTATAATATGGGTAAACTAAACACATTCTGGAGACAAAAATGATAAGGTTTGACCCGTTTCGGCTAATATATGCAAACTAGTTACACAAGCCAGTCCGAACGCGAAAAGTGCGTAACGAGTAACCAAATGAGTCATATGCAAGTTTCCTAAGTTAATATGCCTTAAGTATGTTGTGACATCAGTAAGATGTCTTCCATTATGCCCGAAATGGATTTAAACTCAAACTATGCCTCGTAAGGGCATTTTGGTCATTTAAAATGTTATAAAAGAGTTTAATTGTAATCTGAGTTACAGGTCTGATTTATCTAGTAAATATACTTAATTTAATAAGTTATAACAGTAGGGTATTAGATATATGTGAAATTTATCATTTAAAACCAAACTATGCACCTTAGGGGTATTTTGGTAATTTCACATAGGCTAAAAAAGTCAAAACTAAAATTCTGAATTTAAAACTTTAGCTTATTGTCAAAGTATAAAAATATACTTAAAATATCAGTAGGTATCAAACCGTATATGTTTAAAATAGTTTTAATACATACTATGCGTTAAAAACGCTTAAAAAGGCGATTTGGAGCCATTTCCGGTTTCTATATAGAAAGCTGATATTTTTATTATTCCAGAAGGTTTAAAATAATTTATTTATCATATAAAATCAGTAGCTAAAGGTTTGGGGTCAAAAAGATTTGTAAAACTCATTTTATAGCCCAAAAGGGCAAAACCGGCATTAACCGAATTAAAGCTACAACCCTATGTTATGCTCAGCCTAAAATTAATTAAAAATCATCAAAAAACCCAAAATATTATATTACATCAGTGGGTAAAAGTTTGATGTCAAAAAGTGGGTTAAACTAGGCTATATGCTAATTATGTCGTTTAATTAACAAAAAGCTTTCTAATTACGCTATTGAGCATAACTCTTAATCTAGACCTCAAACTGATGTCAAATTTTGGGTGCAAGTTTATAAATCAGTAACTAATGTTTCTACTCTTTTATATTTTCAAAAATCACGTTTTAAGGTTATATGGGCATAATAGTCAACATATAAGCAATTAACGGGAACATGCATACGAATCGGATAACTATTGAACCAAGGTGTATACTCACAGAGGGTTATACTAACATGAAACCTGGTCCTAATAGGGCTCTAAGGCATTTCTAAAACATGCTACAATGGGTCAGAATCAAAAGTCAATGCAAAAGTCAAATTATGCGCCTTTCGGTTCCGAACCGAGTCTAAACTGAAAATTGTCGGGTTGAACATGTTTAGACATGTTCTTACATTAATTACCAAGTTATATTAATGATAAAACAGGTTACATGGATCCTACATTGCTAATTATGTGATAATTTGAAAATAAGTATTCTGTTGACTTTTTTAAAGTTAGCTTTGACCCGATAATTGACCTAGTTAGAGTGGGAATCAGAGAGTACCCTAACAAATTTTAATTAATCTCGAAGTCAAACCTTAATTACGACGGTTTGACTTTTAGCTAATTAACTAAGCTAAACTGAATTAGGAGGGGTTAAGGACACTTACAAAGGTCCTAAGTATGATTAGGGATCTCAAGAAGACTTGTTGCTGATCAGAGGAACTCCAGAGAAGTCTTGAATAATTTTCCAAGTGAGCAAGTGAAAATGTTGCAACTTGTTCCTCTTATATAGTGAACCCAAATGCACAAGATCATGCCAAGCCACTCTACTAATGTTATGGGATGACCCCAGGTGTCCCTATGTTGCTAAAAACCAGTTATAGGACCCTTGGTTTTCGAAAACCACTTATCTAAGGCGGTGGAACAGGCTGAACAGGCAGCTGTCCACTTCTGCTGCCAGCGACAGCCTTACGGACCGTAAGGGATTCCTTTGTGGTCCGTAAGCATCTCCTTACGGACCGTAAGCCTTAGCTCTTACGGTCCGTAACCGATGACCAGAGACAAAAATTTTGCAACTTTTAGGCTTAGCTCATGCATTTCTTACAAGTCCGAATCTTTTGCTTCTTTTCAGTAAAGGGGACCAAGTTTTCAGCTCTTGCATGCCTTGCATGTACTTACACAATTTTGGATCCTTGTGGGAGGTTTTTAAATGTCGGAAATACCAAGAATTCATATTGGATCCATGACTTAGGTTATAATCAATTGTTTATTTAGGATAACCAGATTTATTTGCATAATTTGAGATGTTGATTAAATATATCATGGTTAGGGATTTATTAATAGGTCGCTCAGAGGTATAAATTAACATGTCGACGCTTTTAAATCCTACCGTACATCTTTATCTGGATCCGTCTCCATAACACGTTTGCATTACATGACACATGTCTTTATTTTATTGGGTATGATTTTACGAGGTGTTACATCCTCACCCCCTTAAAAGAAATCTCGACCTCGAGATTTATTGAAACAATTGAGGGTACTTCTCCTTCATGGTGGAATCTAACTCCCACGTATATTCGGGACCTCTACGGGCGTCCCATTTAACCTTCACAATAGGCACATGCTTCCTCTGAAGCTTCTTAACCTGTCGATCCTCAATCGACAAAGGTTTTTCCACAAATTTCAAGCTCTCATCTATGTGCACATCCGTATGTGGTATGACTAGCGATTCATCAGCCAGACATTTCTTCAGATTGCAGATGTGGAATACATTGTGAATACCACTGAGCTCTTCAGGTAAGTTTAACTTATAAGCCACTAACCCAACACATTCGATAATCTCGAATGGTCCTATATACCTCGGGCTTAACTTACCTTTCTTACCAAATCGCATCACCCCTTTCCAGGGTGATACTTTAAGCAAAACTTTATCACCAAACTTTAGAGGTTTTCGCCTTTTATTAGCATAACTTTTCTGCCTATCCCTGGCAGCTTTCAGGCGGTCACGAATCTGGACAATCTTGTCCGTCGTTTCAAAGACTATGTCAGGCCCTGATTACTGGGGTTCTCCTACTTCTGCCCAACAAATAGGCGTTCTGCATTTCCTACCATATAATGCCTCAAAAGGCGCAGCCTGAATGCTTGTATGGTAGCTATTGTTATAGGAGAACTCGATCAATGGTAGGTGGTTATCCCAACTACCACCTAAATCAATCACACATGCACGAAGCATGTCTTCCAAAGTTTGGATGGTACGCTCACTCTGCCCATCCGTCTGGGGATGGTAAGCCGTACTAAAATTTAAGCGCGTGCCCAAAGACTGTTGGAAACTTTTCCAAAAATGTGATGTGTATCTGGTATCTCTGTCAGAGATAATTGACACTGGTACGCCATGCAGAGATACAATTTATCTACGTACAGTTGGGCTAACATGTCGGAACTATAAGTCTCCTTAATGGGTAGGAAATGTGCTGACTTAGTCAGTCTATCTACTATCACCCATATAGTATCATTTCCTTTCGTTGTCTTTGGCAGCTTGGTGATGAAATCCATTGTCACCATCTCCCATTTCCATGTGGGAAGTTCAGGCTGTTGTAGCAAACCTGACGGCTTCTGATGTTCAGCTTTGACTTGTGCACACGTCAAACATTTAGCTACATAGGCAGCTATAGACTTTTTCAAACCTATCCACCAATAGTTTTCCTTCAGATCCTGGTACATCTTATCAGCTCCAGGATGAACGGAATATTTGGAGCTGTGGGCTTCCTGGAGGATAACATCCCGAAGTCCTCCATAAACTGGAACCCAAATCCATCCATTTAGTCTCAAAATTCCGTCCTTGCCATAAGATAACTGCTCTTCAGTTATTCCTAGCTTTTTGTCAGGATAGTTAGCTTCCAACACAGCTTCCTTCTGTGCAGCTAACAACCTTTCGTTCAAACTATTCTTTATCTCAATGCTCTTTGCATTGATTCTTATAGGTTTCACTCTTTCCTTCCGGCTTAAGGCATCAGCAACCACATTCGCCTTGCCTGGATGGTATCTTATCTCACAATCATAATCATTCAAAGTTTCTATCCAACGGCGCTGCCTCATGTTCAAGTCCTTCTGATTGAACAGGTGTTGAAGGCTCTTGTGATCAGAATAGATCACACACTTGGTTCCATACAAGTAATGTCTCCACAGTTTTAGTGCAAATACAACGGCACCCAGCTCCAAGTCATGGGTGGTGTAGTTATTCTCGTGCACCTTTAACTGACGGGAAGCATAGGCAATAACTTTGCCCTTCTGCATAAGCACACAGCCCATTCCGGTGTGTGATGCATCACAATATACTACAAACTCATCAATTCCATCAGGCAACGTCAATACAGGAGCATTGCTCAACTTCCGTTTCAAAATATCGAAAGATTCTTGCTGCTTAGGCCCCCAGTCAAACTTGCTATTCTTGCGGGTGAGTAAAGTCAGGGGTGCTGCAATTCTTGAGAAGTTTTCTATAAATCGCCTGTAGTATCCTGCTAGCCCTAGAAAGCTGCGAATCTCAGTGGGCGTCTTCGGCTCTTGCCAGTTCATAACCGCTTCCACCTTAGCGGGATCCACTTGGATACCACGCTCACTAACCACGTGTCCAAGGAATTGGACTTCTCAAAGCCAAAATTCACACTTCGAAAATTTGGCATAGAGCTTTTCTTGTTGAAGTATCTTAAGGATGCAACGGAGATGTTTCTTGTGGTCAGCTTGGTTCTTCGAGTAGATGAGGATGTCTTCAATGAAAACGATGACAAATTTATCCAAGTAAGGCTTGCAGACGCGATTCATGTGATCCATGAACGCGGCAGGTGCATTAGTGAGCCCAAAAGGCATCACTAGGAACTCGTAATGACCATAACGAGTCCTAAATGCAGTCTTGTGTACATCTTCATCTCTAACCTTCAATTGGTGATAGCCTGACCTCAAATCGATTTTTGAGAAGTAGCTTGCCCCTTGTAATTGATCGAACAGATCGTCGATCCTGGGCAAAGGATACCTATTCTTGATAGTGACCTTATTAAGCTCACGGTAATCGATGCATAGACGCATCGACCCATCCTTCTTTTTCACAAATAGGATTGGCGCTCCCCATGGGGACGAACTAGGTCTAATAAAACCCTTGGCTAGTAATTCTTCTAGTTGTGTCCTCAATTCCTTCATCTCTGTTGGTGCCAACCTATAAGGCGCCCTTGCTACTGGTGCTGCTCCAGGGATGATGTCAATTCTGAATTCTACTTGCCTATCTGGTGGTAAACTAGGTAGTTCTTCAGGGAAAACTTCGGGATATTCAGAAATGACGGGGATATCCTCAATCTTAGGCTTTGGCTCATCAATAGTCACTTGTGCCATGTAAATGACACAACCTTTCTTCAAGAATCTAGATGCCTTGAGCATAGACACTTACTCCGGAAATCCATACTGGGTATCTCCCTGAATGGTAAGTGACTCACCAGACGGAGTCTTGATTACCACTTGCTTTTTGTTGCACACTATCTGAGCTTGGTTACGAGATAACCAGTCCATGCCTAAAACGATGTCGAAACCGGCTAACTTTAAAGGAAGCAAAGATAGTGGAAAGGAGTGGTTCCTAATGGATATGAAACATCCATCTAATACGGTTGAGGCGGTTTCTAAGGTGCCATCTGCTAATTCCACCTCATATTTCACACTTAGGGTTTTAACAGGTAAATTCAGCAATTTGCAAAACTTATTATCTACAAATGATTTATCAGCTCCTGAATCAAATAGCACTCTTGCATAAATATCATTTATGAGGAAGGTACCTGTGATCACATTGTCGTCCTGAACAGCTTCCTTCGCATCCATCCTGAAGACCCTAGCATTGGTCTTTTTCCTATCCTCAGTCTTCTTTGTAAGTTTTGGGCAGTTGGACCTGATATGCCCTTTTTCATTGCAGCTATAGCACGTAGCATCCTTGATTTTCTTACAGTCTAAGGTCTTGTGCTCAGAAGACTTGCAAATCCCACAAGCTCTCGGCTGTGACTGGGATTTAGACTCTAATCTGCATCTCCCAAAATGGTGCTTCTTACAAACCTTACACTTGGGTTTATCACCCGACTGATGACCATCTTTCTTGGACCCAGAACTCTTTCTGTGGTCATTGTTTCCTTTATGCCTCTTGTCTGAACGTCGTGAGTTGTCATCCTCACGCTTCCTCTTCTCGGCATCTGTGTTCCTCAGTGATCTCTGCTTGACCGCGTCTAGTGTGAGGGACAAGGATATATCAGCTGCAGACCTGAATGTAGCTGGTCGAGAGGCTTTTACACTTGCTTTAATCTCTGGGGCTAAACCCCCAATGAAACGAGCTATTCTTTTGGGTTCCGGGGTCATAAGATAAGGAACCAACCTTGACATCGTATTAAAGCTCGTAAGGTAAGCTTGGCAATCCAGATTTTTCATCACCAATGACAGAAAATCCGACTCAATCTTTTCAACCTCATGCTGAGGACAGTAGTTCTCCTTGATGAGGGTAACAAATTGTTCCCATGTCATATTGTACAATGGAATCTTCCCAGTAACTTGAATCAACGATCTCCACTAGGCTAAGGCCTCACCTTTGAACGATTGAGATACAAACTTTACTACATCCTTATCAGCGCACCCGCTGATATCTACCACAGTGTCCATCTCATCCAACCATGTCATGCTATCTACTGCCCCTTTTTCACCAGTAAAGTCCCAGGGTTTGCATGAGACGAAGTATTTATATGTACAGGACTTCCCACGCGGTTCCTGCTTAAGCTCGATCCTCTTTGATGGAACACTGTTTTGAATAGATGAATGTCGATCATCATCTTTCTTTGGCTCATCTTTCTTAGAGGGTGGCTTGCTATGAGTCTCTGAATGAGTCTTAGGTTTGGAATGTGGTGTGGATAGGGTCCTACTTCGAGTCCCGCTAGATTCATTATACTGCCGTTCTATAGCTTTTGTAACAACTTTATCTACTAATGCTTGCAGCTCCGCATCGGTCACATGTATCTTAGTATTTTCATGGTTTTCCACTGGATGACTATTTACCTCTTCTGACCTAGCCATGTAGCTTTAATTGCTACATAAAATCAAATAAGGGCAAGGTTTATATAGAAGCTTATACAGTTTTATTGTTTTTGACAATTTATTAACTATGGTTTTTAATAGCCATTTTAGTTAATTTATTAAGTATATAATTATTCAGGATCTTTATCATAATCCTAAATTATAAGTTAGCAATGGCACAAAGGCCTAGTCACGTAGACAAATTTAGTTTATAAGCCTAGATTTTACAGAATCGAGGTATTAAGGTTTGAATCAAGGTTCATTACCTTTCTTGACAGGGAGTTTATAATCTACGACTGTCTTTTTTCTTATATGACAATAATTATAGCCCGTAGGCATTGCATCACAATCGGATGTTTAAATAATAAAAAGAATTGAAATAATTCAACATAAGGGTGACATGTGTGATTTTGCGGATCACATTAGTCAAGAATGTTAACATGTTTGCAGATGTTAACAGAGACTTGAATCTTTTGAAACAGGTTTTACCATATTGGCCAGGTCTTATAATGGCATACAAGCTAGGTTTTACCTTTTAAGATTCTTATTTAACATTTAACGCAGAACAATTCTAACTTGAGACGTTAATAAGGATCTGAATCTAATTGGGGAACTACCATCTTGGCCCTGTCTTAAAATGATACAAAGGCTAGGTCTTGTCCCTTTAGATTTTTTCATTTTAATATAATGATAGATCTTGTAAAAATATTGTTATTTATTTATTTTATATTTTTGTTCATGCATATAACTAAAAATAAGAATTTAAATTTAACCATTTCACCACATGAATTTTAAAATACGAGTCTGCCCTGAACGGGACTTCCAATTAAAGTAACATGCTCGCGCAGGGGCTTAAACAACACCATATACCCACGCAGGGGTCAACGGAAAAACGTGCCCACGCAGGGGCTTAACAACCAAAACATACCCACGCAGGGGTTAAATCAGAAAAACAGGCCCACGCAGGGGCTCAACTGAAAACAAGGAAATACAACCAACAATTTGAAGGATTCAATGGTCCTTCTTGCTTTTTCCTTTTATTAAACTTGCCAATCCCTTGAAGAAACCATGTCGTTCCCTGCGATCTCTGTGAACTTCTTGCTCAACCTGGTCCAGCCTTTGGAGAATTTCCTCCCGTTCTGGCGGGGAAAACTATGGTGCCTGCGGCTGTTGTTGGTATCCATAAGATGGGTATCCAACTCCCCAAGGAGTTCCGTAGGGCCCTTCGGGGTTAACAACATTGTAGTTCCATGCCGCTAGGTATGGGTCGATCTCAGCATAATTGAAGCTGGTGTGAGCCGGCTGTTCAAAGGGATTATACGTTGCTGGGCCAGCGTATATGGGAATTGGGTTGTCAAAGCCCAACGGTGGTGGCATGGCATGTGCAGAGTTCACTTCCGGGATGGGGTTTGAAGGTCCCCCCATCTGCTGGTTTTCTTGGAGCGGTGGGTAGTGGCTGCCACTCGATGGTTGAGGGGTGCTGATGTACACTCCTCCTCGCATGGACATCCGTGCGTTCGATCTCCTTCGCCTTGGTGGCTCAGGAGGCTGCTGCTGAGGTGGTGGTGGTGGCGGGGTAACTGCCACAAAACGTGAATCCCCGGAAGGATCCTACTGCTGCTGCTGAGGTGTCGAATGGTAAGAGGGTGTGAAATACCACTCAAACTGGTTGAACCTTGCTTGGTAGCTATCTGGACCACGGTAAGGTGATCCATGAAGAGATGACCCATCAGAAATTTCGATGGGATGTGTTGGGGTACCGGTCGGTGGTTCGGTAGGGTTAGTATCCTCATCCATATCCATGGCGTGATCTCCAGAAAAGTGATCTTCAGGTCCCAATGGGTTAACACCCACCGGTTCCTCGAGATAGTTTTCCGGGTTGAACCGGCTTCGAAAGATATGGGATGGGTTATCAAAGGAATGGCGCGAGTTGGACCGCTGGAGAGGGATAAACGAAGGTTGTGGGTTATCTGGTTCGTTCTCGGATTGGGGTCCAAAGGAGTGTAAGTAAGAACGTGACGAAGCTAACGAGACAGACCGCCTCGCTGGCTGCAGATGCGCCCTCCAGTCTCCCTGTGGACTGGTGCTAATAGGGATAGGTGAGGTTCGTCTTTGAGAAGGCCCGGCCTCCTGGTCGTGGCCTGCTACAGGTGACTTTCCTTTTCTCCTAAGGAATCTTGGCGGCATATTTAGACCTGTCAACATAAATAAAGATAACAACAAAGAATAATATAAAAGACAAAATAAAACAAAATTAGGATTTGTCCTATGTTCTTTGTCTAGACTCGAAAATTTGAGGAATGTGCAATTGTGTAACTGAGATTAAACACAAAAGGCTAGTGTTTAATTCACTCATTGTTGGCTCTGATACCAACCTGTCACACCCCGATATTTCCACGTATTACCTGTGGGCCCGGTGGGGAGTATCGTGACGTAGTTGATATCATCATAGTCAAACAACACAAATTTAAATGCACAGCGGAAGTAAAAGATAGATTCATTTCAACTTTAATAAATTGTAATATCAAGTATCACAAGTAGTTGAAACAGATCCACAGGCGGATCAAAATAAAAAGGAACATCGTTCAACAGCTTTATGACATCCAAGCTTGCGAGACTTATTGTGGATGCTAGGAGAAAGCCAGCCTAGTTCGAGTAGTACCTGCACTTAACCTTTTTGGGAAAATACGTCAGTTTAAACTGGTAAATACAATTAACTGACTCATTTTGAAAAGTTTAATAAAATTGATTTGAATGGACGTGGCACAAAACTTTTTATAACTTGGGATAATTATTTGAATATAATACTTGTAAAAGAATTACATGTTTCTTATGCGTTCAGTAGCCCGGTTTGTGTCGGGTTAAAGACCAATAGACACACCACATTATTTATTTAGGCACTGACGGGTGTACGCCTACACCCCGTGCTTAGGTTGTGGCCATTTCGTAAAATGATGCCAAGGATATCCGGGACATGGTCATTAACCCCCCAAAGGCTTTAAGCAAACAAAACATTTCCAAACAGGACATTTCAATGATTTAACCTCCATACAATTAAAGATGCAATGTCCGACCAAACGGTATTTTATATATCGTACCCCAAGCCCGTATAGGGAAAATAAGTTAAAAGTATTTACCTGAGCTAAATATAAATTTAATCCCAGCCGTATATCCAATCAGCAAGTATAGATAGCTTTTACTGGGCCTCCTATTCTGGAACGAAGGTTTACTATAACCTATTAGATTTCTAACGGGTCTTTAATTAAGCTTAACTTAGACCGGTTAGTTTTAAAGAAAGATACGGTTCAAACGCATGAATAAGCGAAGAATGGAATAGAATGTGATTTAGACCCGACAAGTTTGAAGACTTGTATAATATGGGTAAACTAAACACATTATGGATTTTGAGACAAAAATGATAAGGTTTGACCTGTTTCGGCTAATATATGCAAACTAGTTACATAAGCCGGTCCGAACGCGAAAAGTGTGTAACGAGTAACCAAATGAGTCATATGCAAGTTTCCTAAGTTAATATGCCTTAAGTATGTTGTGACATCAGTAAGATGTGTTCCATTATGCCCGAAATGGATTTAAACTCAAACTATGCCTCGTAAGGGCATTTTGGTCATTTAAAAGGTTATAAAAGAGTTTAATTAGTAATCTGAGTTACAGGTCTGATTTATCTAGTAAATATACTTAATTTAATAAGTTATAACAGTAGGGTACTAGATATATGTGAAATTTATCATTTAAAACCCAACTATGCACCTTAGGGGTATTTTGGTAATTTCACATATGCTAAAAAGGTTAAAACTGAAATTCTGAATTTAAAACTTTAGCTTACTGTCAAAGTATAAAAATATAATTAAAATATCAGTAGGTATCAAACCTTATATGTTTAAAATAGTTTTAATACATACTATGCGTTAAAAACGCTTAAAAAGGCGATTTGGAGCCATTTCCGGTTTCTATATAGAAAGCTGATATTTTTATTATTCCAGCAGGTTTAAAATAATTTATTTATCATATAAAATCAGTAGCTAAAGATTTGGGGTCAAAAAGATTTGTAAAACTCATTTTATAGCCCAAAAGGGCAAAACCGGCATTAACCGAATTAAAGCTACAACCCTATGTTATGCTCAGCCTAAAATTAATTAAAAATCATCAAAAATCCCAAAATATTATATTACATCAGTGGGTAAAAGTTTAATGTCAAAAAGTGGGTTAAACTAGGCTATATGCTAATTATGTCGTTTAATTAACAAAAAGCTTTCTAATTACGCTATTGAGCATAACTCTTAATCTAGACCTCAAACTGATGTCAAATTTTGGGTGCAAGTTTATAAATCAGTAACTAATGTTTCTACTCTTTTATATTTTCAAAAATCACGTTTTAAGGTTATATGGGCATAATAGTCAACATATAAGCAATTAACGGGAACATGCATACGAATCGGATAACTATTGAACCAAGGTGTATACTCACAGAGGGTTATACTAACATGAAACCTGGTCCTAATAGGGATCTAAGGCATTTCTAAAACATGCTACAATGGGTCAGAATCAAAAGTCAATGCAAAAGTCAAATTATGCGCCTTTCGGTTCCGAACCGAGTCTAAACTGAAAATTGTTGGGTTGAACATGTTTAGACATGTTCTTACATTAATTACCAAGTTATATTAATGATAAAACAGGTTACATGGATCCTACATTGCTAATTATGTGATAATTTGAAAATAAGTATTCTGTTGACTTTTTTAAAGTTAGCTTTGACCCGCCAATTGACCTAGTTAGAGTGGGAATCAGAGAGTACCCTTTTAAGGGTTTATTACCCACATAATTACCTACTTATAGGTACTTTTAATTCGAGATTTTACTGAACAAATTTTAATTAATCTCGAAGTCAAACCTTAATTGCGACGGTTTGACTTTTAGCTAATTAACTAAGCTAAACTGAATTAGGAGGGGTTAAGGACACTTACAAAGGTCCTAAGTATGATGAGGGATCTCAAGAAGACTTGTTGCTGATCAGAGGAACTCCAGAGAAGTCTTGAATAATTTTCCAAGTGAGCAAGTGAAAATGTTGCAACTTGTTCCTCTTATATAGTGAACCCAAATGCACAAGATCATGCCAAGCCACTCTACTAATGTTTTGGGATGGCCCCAGGTGTCCCTATGTTGCTAAAAACCAGTTATAGGACCCTTGGTTTTCGAAAACCACTTATCTAAGGCGGTGGAACAGGCTGAACAGGCAGCTGTCCACTTCTGCTGCCAGCGACAACCTTACGGACCGTAAGGGATTCCTTTGCGGTCCGTAAGCATCTTCTTACGGACCGTAAGCCTTAGCTCTTACGGTCCGTAACCGATGACCAGAGACAAAAAATTTTGCAACTTTTAGGCTTTGCTCATGCATTTCTTACAAGTTCGAATCTTTTGCTTCTTTTCAGTATAGGGGACCAAGTTTTCAGCTCTTGCATGCCTTGCATGTACTTACACAATTTTGGATCCTTGTGGGAGGTTTTTAAATGTCGGAAATACCAAGAATTCATATTGGATCCATGACTTAGGTTATAATCAATTGTTTATTTAGGATAACCAGATTTATTTGCATAATTTGAGATGTTGATTAAATATATCATGGTTAGGGATTTATTAATAGGTCGCTCAGAGGTATAAATTAACATGTCGACGCTTATAAATCCTACCGTACATCTTTATCTGGATCCGTCTCCATAACACGTTTGCATTACATGACACGTGTCTTTATTTTATTGGATATGATTTTACGAGGTGTTACATGCAGGTGTTCAATTTCCTCTTGAACTCATAGCAGTCAGAGAAGAAATAAAATCTTTCTACTATGAAGATGATCTTGCTAAAAGGAGTTTGCCATCTGTTGAAGGATATCCAAGGCCAAATAATATTGAAGAATATATGAAAGTCAAAGCTAAACAAGCAGAGGATATCTCAAAAATAAATTCATAAGGGAAATCTGATAGAGAAATTCAGCAGAACTATCAATACTTGCTCACACAAGTCAGATCTTTGGAACAATTTGCAAAGAATGTGTGCCAGCAAGTATCAGAAAAGGCAGATGAATCCCTGAGAAAAGATTATGTTGAAAACATCATGGCCCACAAGAAATACAAAGGAGAAAAACACATGTATAAAGACTGGACCATTCCTGAGCTGGAAAGTGAAGCAGCCAGGATTCAAGACATGATCAAGAATAAAGTGAAACATACTCCTCCAGAGTGGGCAAAGTTCAAAAAGAATGTACCTGATAAAAAGGTAGAGCTGAGGAGAATGAAAGAGGAATTAGCTGCTGCTGATTATGGGTCTTTAAATCAAGTGTTGAGATGGAAAGAAGATAAAGTCAGGGCTACCTACAAAAGTCGGGAGAAATTGAGAAAGACAGATCCTAATGCTCCACAAAAGCCTGACTATCCTGAAGCTGAGGTTTCAAAAAGACCACCAAAGCTGCAAATCAGGAGATCCACTACTCCAACTGGTGCAGCCATCTTTAAAAGAAGGCAACAAAAACAGTTGGGTACTGAAACCATTCAAGAGCTAATAGAAGGTGATGAGCTTGTAAAAGAAGGCATAAAGAAAATGATTGTAGAGACTCTTGGTTTGGATCAACGTGCAAGTACTGCTCAGACAGTCATCAATAGGCCAGCATCTCCAAACACCTCATCAAATAAAAATCTCCCAAGAAACCCACATGACTCAAAGGTACTAAAGTGGAAAACTGACAAACAGACCCATGTACTGACAGTGTTCAAGTCTAGTGGAGAAGTGAAGAAAATAACAAGGGAACAAGCACTTGGCCTAAGTCTTGAAGATTTGCAGGATCTCCTTGATCTTCCACTTAGCAGGGATGATGATGACACAGATGCCTTAGCTTTTGAGTTACAACTCAAAGGGCAAATAAGGGAACTGTTGATGAGGCAATAAAGATCTACTAATAATGAAGAGTTTTGGCATTATCTGTTCCAGGGGGAGATTGTTGGGATTGAACCCTACTAAAGGAACAGATAATTAAAGCCAAAACTGGATCAGAGCAGTGGATCCAGAATAAGCAGATGTTATGTATACAAGTCTCTCCCCTTGAAAGTGGTTTCAACATCTGCTGACCTCCTATTTACTGATCGTACAAACTGCTGACCTACAAACTGCTGATCAAGTAAAAGACTGATGGAAGACTAAAGCTCTGCTGTTCAAACTACTGCCTTGAGTCAAGCTCTGCTGATCATGACAAGTACTGCTGGGTTCACATCAGTGGAAGGATGCAACAGTAGTTAGCATAGCAGAGGTTGTATAGATCAGAGGTTATAGTTTGTTAGGAGGTTAGATGTCACTTTCATGGTGACGTCAGCTTAGATGCTTCAGTGGTTTGCTCGTGCCTATAAATAGAACAGTGCTCTGTACTGTTCTATTAGCTCTTTCACTATCTTCTTCCTGCACGAACAAATACTGTGAGCTCAGGCTGAGGGGGAGTTTGTTGCATACTTGCAAAATTGTAATCGTTGTTGAAATTAAATTCAATCATTCGGTTCAATGTTAAACTTGTATGTTAAAAGCAATTCTCCTGTTTGATTGTGAAAAGTTTGCTTCCATCTAAATTCCGCTGCACAACTCATTCATCTTCATCTTAATTCAAACGAAAAACACAATCAAAACCAAACTCAGATCCTAATAATACATCACCACAATAATTACTAACATAATTACTCACTCTATAAATATTTACACAACTTATGAATATTATACGTGAAATCAATGATAACGACGCAACCTATGTATATAATTACGTACATTATACGTGAAGCACGTCGACACTTTTTTAAAAAGTTGATATATGTGTGTATGTGTGGACAGAGAGGGTGACAAGACTTACGCTCCCTATTTAATATGACGGATGAAAAAAAAACCTAAACTCG
The DNA here is from genome assembly GCA_030545235.1 of Helianthus tuberosus. Taxonomy (NCBI): domain Eukaryota; kingdom Viridiplantae; phylum Streptophyta; class Magnoliopsida; order Asterales; family Asteraceae; genus Helianthus; species Helianthus tuberosus. The sequence goes on from CM060436.1 coordinate 33,120,551, forward strand.
GGGACGCTTCTTCGGGTATGGGACCGGGTATAAGATTAGAAAAAAATATCTTTTAGGTATGAGATTATGTGTAACACCTCGTAAAATCACGTCCAATGATGTGTTGACACGTGTACTAAACCCTAATGAAGTCAAACGTTGACTATGAGGGACTAATTTTGCGAAAAATCAAAAAAACTTTGAATGAGGAGGAACTGAAAGTGTCAACATGCTAAAACTAAGTCTCTGAGTGACCTTATACGGTATCCGTATTCTCAAATAAGCCACTTGTTAGATGAAAGGAGCCGTTTGCATAATCGTTTGAAAGTTTGCGTAATTGTTTGAAAGTTTGCGCGACGAAGGGTTAAAAGCGTCAACATGTTAATTCTTACCTCTGAATGACCTTTTAACAAACCCAGAGCTTTATGATGTTCAATTATACTCTCAGGAATGCCTAATATTGGCTATATAGGGCCTTGATGCTATTAAACGATAATACGCGCAAGTTTGTGCGTTAAAGGGACCAAGAGCGTCAACGTCTAAAACTACACCTTTGAGTGACCATTTAAGTGAACTGGAAACTCCGTGATGTTCGATCATACTCACGGGAATGCCTAATATGGACTATGTAATGCTTTGATATCGTTAAACGATATTACACACAACTTTGTGCGTTAAAAGGACTAAAAGCGTCAACGTATGAAACTACGCTTTTGAGTGGCCTTTTATACGAACCGGGAACTCCGTAATGCTCGGTCATACTCCCGGGCATGCCTAAGATTGGCCATTAGAGTTTTGTACCTTATATTAACATAATATGAGGATTTAGAACATAATGTGCCATTTGTGTAATTATTGAAAGTTAAGAAGTACTAAAAAGAATTGAGGGACCAAATCTGCCAATCAGCTAAAGCTGATTTCTTGTTGGCTGGGCTGACCCTTGTCACGGGCCGCGACCAAGGTCTGGGCCTGCTCTCGCGGGCTGCCAGGCTGCAAACAGCAGCAACAAAGTATGGTTGTTGTTAGTTTTGTGTATTTCCTTGTTCTCCAAACATACATAATGAAGACAAGGACCAAAACAGTCAATCTGCCAAACTGATATGCCTGGGCCGGACAGCCTCGCGGGCCCCGGAGCCCACTGGACTCCTTCTTCGCAGGCCGCCAGCAACTATACAGCAACAGCAGGTTGTTTTATTTGTTTGTTTTATACTTGTTCCCCACACATGATATTTAAAACCATTTGATCATTCTATGGGTGTTAACTGATTATAACAAGCTGGTAATACACATGTAATGATCCTATTGAATTCCTAAAACACTTGGCAAGATCTTATCAACTCTCAAAAACTATGAATAAGGGTGTTCATCATCATAATTCCTTGCACCTTCATTCCATTCTTCCTATCTCTCATCTTTGGAGGACCCTGAGCAATTGGGGACTTCCTTTGAGTGTTCTTCAGTCCCTAGGTCCACTTGTAAGTGATCCTTTCGTGACTAGTTCATTTATTTGGCTCTTAAAGCCGAAAAGTCAAGCGTTTACGATAAACGCTTTGACTTTTAGTTAGACCTTAAACGGTCAAGCCAATGTTTGCAATGAACATGGCTACGTGATCGTAATTAGGTAGGTGTTAATTCCTCAAAAGGGCACCTCCTAAGAATTACATTTGCTTGGTCAATTGACGAGTCAACTTAATATTGTTTTAAAAAGTCAACGAGTCAGTTTTTGAAATAATTTCTATTTGCGTTTAGAAGTGTTCTAAAATACATTTTATCACTTAAACAACTTAGTAATAATTATTAGAACATGTGTAAACATGTTCGGCTCGTCAATTCCAATTTTAGGGTAGTATGCTACTAATTCTAGGTTCTGTTATGATTGTAATATAATGTAGCATAACCTTATAAGGTTATATTACACGATCATACTAGAAATCTGAGTTTTTGCACATGTTCCGTTAATATGCCGTACTTTGATTATTATGCCTTTTTAGCAAAAATAAGGTTTTAGACACCAATAAGCTTTCAAACAACTTAGGTACTGATATGTTAACATGTTTAACATATTTCGATGTTACGAACCTGATCGTAAACTGAGTTTGCGCGTAATGTCATAATTTATGCTTTAAATTGACCAAAATGCCCTTTAGGCGCGTAGATCGGTTTTAAGCATAATTTTTCATACCAAACTCATTGCCTACTGAATATCATAATTAGGATAATTTGGGATATCCATTCAGTTTACAAACTGAGTTTACGCATACGTTCTTGAATTATGTCCTTAATTGACGATAATGCCCTTTTTGCACCTAAAATAGTTTTAAAGCATAATTTTCATACAAAACCTTTTTACCACTGATATGTTATATTAATTAACATATTTTAGTCATATAAACCAGGTCATAACATCAGTTTTCCTTAAACATCGCACATATCGTCATTTAACGGTCTTTAACGCCGTTTCGGCGCGTAGTATGGTTTTAAACCATAACTACCAACCAAGACTTGTTACCTACTGATTTTATAAATCATTTTATATATTTTTACAGTAGGTATATGATATAAACTCAGATTCCCAAATTAGCCTTCAAAACTATGTGTGAAATTACCATAATGCTCCTAAGGAGCATAGTTTGGTTTTAAACTATAAAACACACATATGTTTGATATTATATCATAAATAAAGTGTTTTCACAGAATGTTTATGATCGTAACATCAGATTGTACTCAAGTTCCTTTTATACGTCGTAAAATGACCAAAACTCCCTTACGAGGCATAGTTTGATTTTAAAACCTAAACATGCATACAAGTTGATATCCCACGGATATTATAACTTGTTTTGAGTATATTGGCATACGGAACTTGTTCATGGCTCATTCGGTTACTCGTTGTCGCTTATACGCGTACGGTTAGACTTATGTAACTAGTTTACATAAGTTTACTGAAACAGGTTTAACCTTATCATTTTTACTTAAAAATCTAGAACGTATTTAGTTTACCCATATTATACAAGTCTTCATACTTGTTGGGTCTAAATTACATTCTATTTCGATCATCCTTAATCTAGCGTATCGTACCGTTTTTAATACTTTAAGCTAGCCGGTCTAAGTCTATGACTTAATCAAGACCCGTTAGCATTCTAAATTGGTTATATATTACCATCATTCCAGACTAGAGCCACCCGGTAAAAGCTACCTGTATTTAGTTAGATTGGATACGACTGAGTTATTTAAATCTTGCAGTGAATCGAGTATTAGCTTAGGTAAATACTTTTAACTTATTTTTCCTTATACGGGCTTGGGATACGGTAAATTTTTACCACTTGGTCGGGTATGGGATCATTTGGTCATATTGTGATTAATAAATCCGCATAACCCGTTTTAATATGTATTGTTTGATAACATAAACATTGGGGGTTAATGCGACCATGTCCTGGATATATCCTCGGCTCATTAAAAATAATAATGGCCACGACCGATGCGCAAGGTGTAGGCATACACCGAAAAGATGCCAATACTAAAATATTAATTACCCACAAGTTGGGGATAACTCCTTTATGGGTTTATAAGTGGTGTGCCGGTTAATCATGTCTCAGTCTCTGTACTGGGCCCCATATGTATGACAAACATGTAATTCTGTATACAAGATTATAAATATACTTATCCCAAGCCTTGTACACCTAAACCAAATTTCATAAACATTTTTCAAATGAGTCAGTTAATTGTATTTACCAATGTAAACTGATGTATTTTCAAAAGACTAAGTGACAGGTACTACTTGTAATAGGTTGGGAGCTGCTCGGTGTCGAAATAGAGGATCTTGCAAATCCTTCAAGATGCCTTAAAGTCTGCTAAACTTCATTTTATACATTCTGTAATGATCCGCCTGTGGATTTGACATTACAAGCTCATCTGTAATTAATACTTTGGTATTTTCAGACATTTGAGTTTGTAATAATATTTTATGTTCCAAGACTTCTGTTGTGCTATTCTGTGTATTTTTAACCATGACGATACCAATCTTACGTCACAATACTCCCCACCAGGCCCACCGGGCTGAGCTGTAAATATCGGGGTGTGACATTATGTGATACCCAACCGATTTGTTTTATAAATAAATGAGTAAACTACAATTTGCGTCCCTGTGGTAAACCCCAAATGGCATGATTAGTCCCTATTCCCCAAAATTAAACACCTCACTACCCGTGGTTGTTGATTTGGAGTAATAGAGTCCTTCCCTCAAACAGTTGTTACTCAATGGTTAGTTGACGAGGCCAGACATGTCTTTTACTGTCTAATTCGAAGAGCATGATCTTCATTTCGATTTTTATACCCCCAATTGCCCAAAATCATCCCCACTATAAACACAGTTTCAACCTTTGTCTCATCCACACTTCTCCTGCATGCCAATACCCTGTTTAAGCAATGCAGAGGATTTGAGCTGAACAAAGACGATGACATGTGGTTTTTGGAGAATTCGTCTAGGTGATATTTACATTGATCCTCATGATTATTATGGTATGTTACTTTTTGCTCTATTTTTGAAGTTAAGCAACACAATGTGATGTAAACGGGGTTTGTACAAGCACGACTGAGTAGTGATTATGAGACATTAGGACGAAAAAAACGTTTTTTTTTTGTGTTACAGATGTAGATGAGCCGACTTTGTTTACTTTGAAAGTTTTTCACGGTGAAGAGTTCACTAACAAGCCAGGTCGTTCAAAAGTTGGTGGTAAATGGAATTTCATAGATTCTACTATATTGATGATTTTGGAATAGATGTTCTTGAAGAAATGGTTATGCAGCTAGGGTTTTCAGTTGACATGGTTTTTTATTTCTATTTTAAAATGTCCCTAGTATGTCTGGATTTTGGTTTGAAGTCGTTGGCTTGTGATAAACATTTTACAAGTACGAAGTGGGGTTAAATTTATTAAAGTATATATTGAACACCAGACCTCACGTGTGTTTATGAACTTTGGTGGTGAAGATGTAATTACACACAATCCTGGTGCTCCTTCAATTGAGAGCCAAGAAGATGCGGAAGTGTATGTTGATCGTTTTGTTGACTTATTCCAGTGTGGTTGTTTTTATTAACTTTGATTTTCTTAGATAACTCACATTCATCTTTCAAAAAGTTGAACACGCGATTGTATTTACTATTTTTTATCGGCGTTCTTGCATAAACTTTGTTGAAAAAGAGTTTTATTCAGAATATTACAATGATGAACCAGAGTGATATCGGTGTTATTGTTTAGTTATTATTAGAACCGGTATCGGTATTCGTTTATATGGTTTTTTATTGACATCTGTACCAGTATTGTTATTATCAGGATCAATATCGATATTTTTTTTATAGTTTCCTATGTAAAACGTATTCTTTTGTGCATATCATTGACTTTCATAGCGACACCATTACGAACCAAACCGATGCTGACCGAATTGTCACACCCCAACCGATGGCGGAAACATCGGGGCGCGGCACTGAGCGAAACAGATTGTCCATGAGTATCCATAACAACTATTAATTACCAGATATTTAAACGTCATGTCCCATACCACAACATATCCAAATAAAACAGTTATTACAAATAATTGTCTCAAAAACAAATACTGTTCCGACAACTCAGATTTAGCGTGACATGTAACACCTTGTAAAATTACGACCAATGATGCGTTGACACGTGTTCTAAACCCTAATAAAGTCAAGCGTTGACTATGAGGGACTAATTTCGTCAAAACGAAAACTATGATTGTGGAAGGACCAAAAATATCAACATGCCAAACTTGTGCCTCTGATTGACCTCATATGATTTTCGTATTCTTTATTGAATAAATTGTCAGACACAAGAAGCCGTTTGTGCTTAAAACCAAAAATTTACAAACCACAGGGGTTAAAAGTGTCAACAAGTTAATTCAAACCTCTGAATGACCTTTTTACGATCCCGAGGCTTTGTAGAATCTTTTTATATTCTCACGATTGTCGGATAAAGATTTCGTGGAGTTTCGATGCAAATAAACAATTTAAATTGCAAATATCAAGAAGATGGGTAAAAAGCGTCAACATGTTCAAATTAACCTCTGAGTGACCTTTTAACAAACCTAAAGCATCGTAATGTTCAAAATTACTCTTGAGAATGCCTAATATGGATAATATAGGGCTTTGACACGATAAAATGATTATGCGCGCAAGTTGTGCATAAAAGGGGCCAAAAGCGTCAAACTATAAAACTACAACTTTGAGCGACCATTTAAGTGAACTGGAGTAAACTGGAGTGTCGTAATATCCCATCATACTCTTGGGAATGCTTATTATTGATCTTGAAAGGATTTTATGCCATTTCGCGTTAAAACGCACAAGTTATCAAATTAAAGGGGTATAAGCGTCAACAGGGAGAAACTAGTGTTTTCGGTTATCATTTAACGAAAACGGACCTAATGATGTTTGGTTATATCCTTAAGATCATCCACATTCTAACATTATGGGATAAAAGTTCATAAAATATAAGTTATTATGTTTTAAAAGGTCCAGGGGCCATTCTGGACAAGTTTGAAACTTAGAATGCTAGTCCCCTAAGGTCTCGCGCTGCGCGACCCTGAACATGGCCTGCCATCGCATGACGTGACGACCTGTTTTTGACAGAAACTCTGCACAGGTGCAAGTTCTGCAATGCTTCTTCTCCAATTCAACCATAACTCAAATTCTATGGGTTCTAATGGTTTTAGGAAACCACCTTGGACACTTGTACTCATCAGAAACCATCTAGTAACAGCTAGAATGATCTAGGGCTGCTCTCAAACACTATAAATAGGGCATTGAATCAGCCACAATCCTTGCTCATTCAAATTTTTTCATACTCTCTCAATTGCTCAAGCATTGGAGCATTCTCTGGAGCATCCTGATCATTAAGGAAGCTCTCTAAGTTCAAATCTTCGTGCTAAGGACCTTTGTAAGTGTTCTTAGCTTCTATAGTTAAGCTTTTATTAGTTTAGCGATCGAAAGTCAAAGATATCATAATGATACTTTAACTTTGTGATTAATCACTAACGGTCCAGCCATTATTCGAATTGAAAATGGCTATGTGTTGGTAATTAAGTAGGTGATAATCCCTCAAAAGGGAACCTCCTAATTATCACGTTTACTTAGTCAATTGTCGGGTCAAAGTAATGAACAGAAAAGTCAAACGAGTCAGTTTTTATAAAATAATTCATAACTAATAATGTAGAAGCTATAAAATACGTTTTATCACTTAAATAACTTGGTAAACAATATAAGAACATGTTTAGGGTGGGCGGTGTGGTTTGCGGGGACTTCATTGGTGAGTGGAGTCACCGAGTGATTAACCACACCGTGGTGATTGAGTTGGGTGTTTGAGTAGGAGAGAGGGTGAGAAATGGGTGTATAGTCACCGAATGTGATTAAAGAGTGATGGAGGAGAGAGAGAGATGAGAGAGAAGAGAAGAACCAATCAAAAAATATATAACTCAAACACCCTAGAGTGATTAACCATACCTAGTGATTGTGTGCAAAATGGGGAGTGGAATGGGGAGTTGACATGGCATAATATTATTGGGTAGAGAATCACTCAATCATCCTAGAGTGATTAACCACACCGCCCACCCTTAGACATGTTCAACCCGACAATTCTAAGTAGTAGGCTCGGTTCGCAACCGAAAGTCGCAAAAGTAGACTCTTGCTTTGACTTTCAGTTCTGACCCGAATTAGCTTAGTTTAGTTATGCCTTAGGATTCCTTTGTGACCATGTTATATGTTAGAATAACCCTCTGAGGTTATACTTCATGGTCCCTTAGAAATCATAGTACATTGCATGTTTCCGTTATTTGCTTAAAAGTTGACCATTATGCCCTTATGTTATAAAAACGAGATTTTTGAAAATGTGAGAGGATAAAAAGCTTTATTACTGAAATATAAGTATGTCCACAAAATTTGACATCAGTTTCTGGTCTCAAACTAAAGTTATGCAAGATAGCGTAAAATGAAACTTTTTGTTAATTAAATGACATTTTTAGCATAAATCATATTTAAACCCAAATTTTGGTACCAAACTCATTAACTACTGTTTTAATATAATTTTTAGGGAATTTTGAAATTTTTGTTCAGATTTTATACTGACCATAACATAGAGTTCTTGTATAAATCCGGTAATTGACGATAATGCCATTTTCATTAATAAAATGAGATTTACATATCATTTACATGCCAAACCTTTTCCTACTGATGTTATATATTAAATAGAATATTTTAAGCATTCAAGACTGATAAAAATCTCAGAATTTTATAAACATCTCAAATATCGTCAAATATCGACTTTTATGCGAATTATGCGCATAGTATGGTTTAAAACCATATTTAGCACCTAAGACATGATACTTACTGATTTCATAAATAAATTTTAATATCTTAACAGTAAGTATAAGTCTTGAACTCAGATTTCCAATTTGATCATTAAAACATATGTGAAATGACCAAAATGCCCCTCCGGTGCATAGTTTGGCCATAAATGGTAAACTTCACATATGTATGATATCTTACTGATGTAACATGATAAAATAATTATTTTTACTGATTATTTTAGACCAGAACCTCAGTTTGCTATTTAACCACCTTTATAAACTTTAAAATGACCAAAATACCCTAACGGGGCTTAAATTGGTTTTAAATTCGTTTTGGGCATAATTGAAGATATCCTACTGATATCACAACATATTTTAAGCATAATAACTTATAGAACTTGTACTTGTCTCATCCGGTTACCCGTTATGCTTATATGCGTTCGGTACGGTTTATGTAACTAGTTTGCATAAATTAGCCGAAACGGGTCAAACCTTATCATTTTTATTTCAAAATACAGAATGTATTTAGTTTACCCATTTTATACAAGTCTTCATACTTGTTGGGTCTAAATCTCATTCCAATCTGGTCATCGCTTAATCTCGCGTTTCGTACCGTAAACTTTTCTTTAAAACTAACTGGTCTAAGTTATAACTTAAATAAGACCCGTTAGGAATCTAATAGGTTATTAAAACCTCCGTTCCAGATTAGGAGCCCAGTATAAGCTACCTACACTTGTTGAGTAGGATATACGGCTGAGAATACAAATTTTACATTTTAAGCTCAGGTAAATACTTTTAACTTATTTTCCCTTATACGGGCTTGGGATACGGTAAATTATTACCGCTTGGTCGGGTATTGAATATTTAATCGATTAGTGGTTAAATCATTGAGATAAACCGTTTTAATCTGTTTTGTTTGATACAAAGCATTTGGGGGTTAACGACCGTGTCCTAGATATCCTTGGCATCATTTAAATGCAAATGGCCACGACCTAAGCACGGGGTGTAGGCATACACCTGACAGTTGCGATATGGTTTCTTTTCCCCAAAAAGGGAATTAAGATACAAAATATAACCACACGTGAGGATAACTCCTTGTGGACTATATTAGTGGTGTGTTGATTAATCATGACTCGGTTTCTATCCCGGGCCCTGAACGTACGACAAACATGTAAATCTGTATACAAGATTATTTTATATAACTGTCCCAAGTTATAAAAGAATATTTGTGCCTTGTGCATCTAAATCAATTTTCTTAAATGTTTTCAAAAGAGTCAGTTAATTGTATTTACCAGTGTAAACTGACGTATTTTCAAAAGACTAAGTGACAGGCGTAATTGGCTGGAAGATCCTTGGTGTCAATGAAGGATCTTGCAAATCCTTAGGATGCCCTAAAGTCTGCTAAACTTCATTTTGTACATTTTAAATTGATCCGCCTGTGGATTTAATATTGCAAGCTCGAATGTAATTATCTTTTCAGTATTTTCTGACAATTGGGTTTGTAATAATATTTTATATTCAAGACTTCCGCTGTGCTATTCTGTGTATGTTTGACTATGACGATATCAATCTTACGTCACGATACTCCCCACCGGGCTGAGCTGTAAATATCGGGGTGTGACAGGTTGGTATCAGAGCCAACGTTTGAGTGAATTAAACACTAGATTTTAGTGTTTAATCTCAAATGACACAGTAGCATATTCCTTAGACGTTCTGAGTCTAGTCTTAACATAAGAATGCTCTAATCCCTATTAAGTAAACATTGTTTTAGATCTTATGTGTTTTGAATATGTCGCCAGGCAAAGAAGCCGTTGATGGAAATTCTCCAAATCCGAAGCTTAGAAATGCCAAGCTTCGTACCACAGCTAGGTTAAGCGTGCAACCAGTTGGAGGAAAGACCTTTATGGACCTATTCCCAAAATCAAACCTATTTAAACTTTAAACCAGACTTCGGAGTCCATACCAGAAGGTCCCTGAGGCTCCCATATTGAAGATGATACATGTGGATGCTATTATATTAATCCCAAATCCCCATCTCCGAGTTTTGAAATTCCGAACTTGGGCTATGCTTGTTAAAATCCAATCTGTGATTCAATTTATTTTTCTAACCATGAAATCCTTGAATTCTACTTCTACAACATATCCTAATTTGGAATGTTCATTTTATTCCCCGAATCTTCAGTGTCACTGCCGCGTATTATAGACAAAGAAGAGAAACCATCAGAATGAAGCAAGAAAGGCATTAGAACACCCTTCTTCCAATATATTTATTTTTCCTTTAAATCCCTGTATGGGCATTTGATTATCGTAGTCCTTTGTAGACGTATTATTTCATCATAGTCCTTGTAGAATTACCTTTTCTAATGAGACTCTGTATATACGTATGTTTATCATAGTCCGTTCGAAGATATTATATTTCAAAATAGTCCCTTAGGGGATGTTATATTACAATAAAATCCCTTAGTGGACGTCATATTTCCATGTAGTTCTGTCACAGCCCCCGACCCCACCCTAGGAGCGGGAGTCGCGAACCAATCAGATGGTATCGGTGTTTATTAGTTTGGCAACGGAAACTTTCATCGGGACCGTAGTTAGGAAATATCTTTATCAGAGTTAAACACCGAAATGTTTAAAATAGATAAATTGGATAAAACCCAAGTTTTCTTTACAATACATTTATAGGGATAAACCCTAATTATTGAAAACAAAATCTCCTTTTTATTTAGGTAACTTTTATAGCCACTTTTCTAAGCCTTCAGTGCTCTCCAGCTGGCTTCTATTTGGCTTTCACATTTTGTTACCTGAAACACGTTTTAAAAACATTTTGTCAGTGGAAAATACTGGTGAGTGAATCCCAATTTAATCAAGACAGGTTTTATCAGTTTTACAGTATTGAGGGTGGTCGCGCAATTACATTTGTTTCCATCTACTTTAATTACCACCCACGGTACTGTCAACCCGACTTGTGGTCATGTTACTACTCACAATGTAGTAACAAATTCTGTATACAAAACCCCAACATACCAACGATAATTGTAGAATACAAATACTCAATAACTGTTTAATATAATGTAAAACATTTGAGGTTTTGTAAAAACAGTTTGCAAAAAGTAGATTACTCACATTGTTATCTTAGGTATTTTCCTGTGGCTTCCTGGCTATAATCTATAAATTTTAAATAATGCACACGCGTTAGTATAATAACCCAATTTACATTAGTTATACCATCCCCGAGACAGAAACTCCAACAACTACGTCGGACAGAGCCTCGACAACCATTACGGATCACTAGATCAATCGGGCAGCGTATCTAATACGTAACCGGGGGTTAAAATACTTACAACGAGGCGGAGCTTCGCTTTTTAGTGGGTATAATACCCGAGCAGAATTTCTATTATATAGAATTTTGAGAGAGAAAGTCGATTCGTGAACGATTTGAAACTAAGGCTCGAACTCCCTATTTATAGGGTCTGATCAGGGGCGGCTCGCGCCCCGCGAGAGCTTAAGCACAAGGCTTCGCGGCCCGCGAGGGCTTATAGAGTAGGCCCTAGCTTTGCTGACTCAAGGACTAGCTTTGACACGCAGCCCGACACGTGGCACAACGTGGTCCGGCCTGGTGGCCATCTGTCGCGCCCCGCGAAGCACACAACCAACATGGTCGCGGCCCGTGAGCGCCCACCAGAATTTGTTTTATTTGATTTTTAATGAAATAAAGGTATTACGGGGCCGTTTTTCCTATACGGGGTGTATTTTAGGATATATAGGGGTGTCAGGGGTGTTTTAGGAGGGTTGTTATATTTTGGGTACAACTCCTGAACTATTTAATAAAATATATAATGCACTCGCGTTAAGTATAGCAACCCAATTCAACTTTATCCCTACATCACGAGACAGAACCCCAACGTACTTAGTCGGGCAGAGCCCTGACATGCGTTGGTGGGTCCTAAATCAATCGGACATGGTATTGACTCAGTGGTCAGGGGTTATAACACTTAAAACGGGGCAGGGCTTTATTATTATTATAGATAAAAATAAAATGAAAAATAGAAATTAGAGAATAAGTGGTCGAGAGATAGAGAGACTCAAACAATTTTGCTTTGAATAGTCACTATCCTATTTATAGTTGTCATATGCCTTGGAGACCAAGTCTTTCATGGCCACGTACACAAAGAAATAAATTTCTTACTCACACACGTAAAATTCTACATTCTAATTTGAATGAAATTGTTTTAGACTTTTCATTATTTTATTATTTTATTTAAGACGTCCATTTTTTAAGTTTTGATTATTATTATTATTATTTTATTAATTTATATATTATAATTAATTCATTTGCTTCACTTATTGGTGTGTATAACTTTTAAAATATAACATTTTATAAAACAATGAATATGTCATTAGAACGAGAATATTTGTATCTACATTTTGAACCAAGTTTCATTAAAAACAGAGTAGGTTTAAATATATTGTATTTTTATAATTTAATTATTAAAAGAGTTCCTAGGTCCGTATAGGTACTTCATATTTCGAACAGTCAGCTTACTCATGATCTATCCGTTTAATAACATAAGTTTCTATATACTTTATTTTAAATTTTTTAATATTTTTTTTTGAGAATGTTACAAGTTCTTTCGTGGACAACATACTTCAAAATAGTCATTCATAGACTTTATACTCTATTATAGTCCTTACATGGACGTGTTATTTCAATAAAATCTTTTTGTAAACATGTTATTTCATTAAAAATCTTTTGTAGACAGGTTATGTCATTAAAGTCCCCTGGCGAATATAATAATTCATTAAAATCCTTTTGAGGACATATCGGTTCACTATAATCCCAATGTTAACATAATTTATAGTCCCTATACGGACTTATATTTTCCTTTCAGTTCCCACATGGACTAGTATCGCTTCAAAGTCTCTATTAGGATCTATCTTTTCTGTATAGTCCCTTTGAGGACGTTGGTTTATTATAATTTCCTAATGAACATATTTTAATTTAAGTCCCTGTGAGGGCATCTGTTCAGTAAAGTCTTTTGTGCGCATGCTGTACCAATATAGTCCTTTTATGGGCATATGTTCAGTATATATAATTATTATATATATTATATATATTAAATATCATCATGATAGCTACATGAAACTTTTTTGTTTTTACATATTTACCATGAAACTTTCATATTTTTAACTATTAGAGTAAACTTCTGTTTTGCTCTATGTGGTTTGGTCACTTGAACGGTTTTGCCCCAAACCTTTCAAAATAGCCATTTTACTCCCTGATCTATGAAGGCCTTCATGATTTTCTCCCCGCCCCTAAACGTCATCCACTTTAACAGTTAAAGTCTGTCACGTGCAAAACACCTGAGGGGCAATTATGTCTTTTCCCAACCCTCCCTTTACAATTCCAGCTTAAAACCCTAACTGTTAAAATGGATGACGTTTAGGGGCGGGGAGCAAAATCATGAAGGCCTTCATAGATCAGGGAGTAAAATGGCTATTTTGAAAGGTTTGGGGCAAAACCGTTAAAGTGACCAAACCACAAGAAGCAAAACGGAAGTTTACTCTAACTATTATTTAGTATTAAGGGTAGAAATTATTACCATATTATAAATTACCAACTTGTTGGTGCTTAGTAGACTTGTATCTTAAGCTTTGGGGGGTTTCCAAAAAAAAATGTTAATGTTTAGTAGAGTTTTAACTTGGGGGTTTTTCCAAAAAAAAAAAAACAACAATGTGTCATAAGAAAAATTAAATAATAATATTGTTATTAACAAGTGTTTAATCTCTTCGGATATTACAATATTGGTACCATAACAATTTTGAGCGAACAACATCGCTAAAGGTATCGAAGCTATTGGATCCGTTATTGATATCCATTTTATAGTTTTTGATTAATGTAAAACACGTGTCTATACCAGTTTAGATATATCACGACTCTTTCTTTTTAGAATTTTCTCTTTGAATGCCACTTTTGTACCGATACCATAACGAATCGTTACAGATTGAATTCCCGCCACACTGCAAAGGAGAATTATATCGTCACTGCGTCATTTTTATCTACATTTTAACATTTAGTATTTGCTTGCCGCTGCCACGACGCGTTTTGCAAGTGTTGGATCCCCGCCGCAACGCGCGGGAGGGTAACCAACTAGTTATATATTAAATTACATCATAATAATTTCATTTGTACTATTATTTATGTTGATCGGCTACGATATATTTTTTACTTTTAAAATTGGGTGCTACTTTCTACACCCCCTAATTACTTTTTTCACCCCCCTCCTCTCACATACTTACAGGTGGGGCCTGCGTGGGACCGACAATTTTCCTCTCACAAGGGGGGGTGTGTATAGAATCAGCCTTAAAATTTCATTTAACCATTCATTTTAACCAATTACATTATAAATAATATATGTCTTTAATTCATTAGTTTTATTTTTTTCTATAACTTTTGTTAATTATTTTCATTTACAAAAACTAAATACGCGATATACTTTTTTTAACGGACAGACCCGGTCCCCACTGAAAAAAATTATTATTATTTTTTACAATAAAAAAACAAATACGTTGTCGATCATAACTGCGAGTGGTTGTTATTACATGTTGGTAATATCCAGCATGTCGGTCGCAACACCACGTCACCATATTTTCTTCTTTTTGCTACATATTTTTTCGTTTTTGGTTCTTCTATTTGCTACATTTTTTCATTTTTGGTTGTTTTACACATTTATATTTTACAACTTCATGCTGGTCTTTTCGTTAAGTTCGTACGTGGATTCCCCGCCACAACGAGTGGTGGGAAAATCTTAGTATATATTAATTTTTAACATTAGAATTAATAGTGATATTTTTGTCTTTTTGTTATTGTGTCTTTTGTGTGTGTGTGTTTGATGCGGGCCCAAGTGTGGAAGATCGGGTCATCTTGTATTTGGAGGCACAAGATCGTGTAACAAAAGGGGCTTCACTAAAATAGCTCTAACTTGGGCTACGGGGGTCCGTTTTGGGCGTGTGACCAGACGAAACGGACGTGAGAACGAGCTCCATCTGGCTGCAAACGCCTACGGCGGTTTGGGTCATCATCTGGGCCAACAAACGCTTATTTCTACTAGTTATTTACGTTTTTATGTTTTTTGAAGTGTTTTTGCCATTTTGTTTTTGGGCTTGTGTTTGGCCCATTGTCTTTTTGAGGCCCATTTCGAATTTTTGTTCCTATTTATATGTTTCTCTAGTAATTTGAAAGATCAGACTTGAATTTTGAATTAACTCATTTTCACTTCAAATTCTGTGCCCTTTGGGTTGAATTTTGGGGGTTGGGGAAGAACTACACGGGTATTCACTGAATCAACGTGTTTGATCTTCGTTTTCGTAACACACGCTAGATCAGTGTTACATGGTAAACTTTAAGGTTTTTTTATTCTAATAAAATTTTGGTTTTTTATTATTTTGCCTCAAAAGTTAAACAAGTTATTTTTCATTAGTTTTGTTTTTCTCGCATTTAATCTTTATTCGATTGCTACTTAGCACGGGTGTTTGGTGGTCACATTTTGGTTCCCTCAAGTTTTTTTTACCCCCCTCAATTTTCTAGCACGTGTCAATATAAAGTCAACTTTGTATACGTTTTACGTCACCTGAGTCATTTGATGTTGAAAATTCGTATTTTACACATTTTCCGGTTTAGTCGTCATTCAATTACTACTTAGCATGATTTTATACTCTCTCGCCGTGACGCGGGAGGCCAACGACTCGTTAATATTATTGCCGCCTTTTAAATTAATAATAAATAATAATAATCATTCGCCAAACACAATGATGTAGACGTGTCAGCAGCTAATTTGAGTGATTAAAAAACAATAAAAAAGACGTTGTCTTTATTTGGTCTTCCGACGGATATTTCATTTCACCAAGATATTTTGTGATTAAGAAGGCATTAAAAAACAATATAGATGACGTTGTGTTTATTTATTTGGTCTTCCGGCGGATATTTCACCAAGATATTTTATAAAGTCTCATAATAAATATCTCTCTCTCTATATCTCTATTATATCTCCTCTTCTCTACTCTACACCCTGTATCTTTCACACCCAACCCATGGGGATCACCAGAAACCACCACCACCACCATTCACCCGATCTCACCACCACAAAGAAGCTCAAATACAATCACTACGATTATCAAGACGACACTTGCACTGGATTTGCCTTGACTTTAGGTGACTTTATTAATCCCATGTTGCCCACTTCGATTGTTGTTTCGGATGCTTTGGAACCCGATTGTCCGGTTATTTATGTTAATAAAGTCTTTGAATCTGTTACCGGTTATCGTGCTGATGAAGTTCTTGGTCGGAACTGGTATGTTTCTTTTTCTTTTCTTTTTCTTTTTAAGATAATTTAATTAATGATTTGATTGGGTTATGTTTTGTTTTGTGATGGAATTAATTAGTGTTTATTTGTATATTATTTCTGGATCTCGTAAAATTGATGTGTATAATTTCTGGAATAATAATAGTTCATTTGGTTTTTATATTAGTTTTTGTTTTTGTTGTTGACATAAGGTTTTTTTATAAAAAGTTTGTGTTTTTTTTTTTTTTTTTATGATTTTAATCATGGTTTAGGGTATTGAATGGTTCGGATTAGTTGTCGGGCTGGTTAGAGATTTTTGTGGTTTGGTTTATGGTTAGGTTTTTACTGCTTAGGTGTCTAGTTTGAAACTTGGAACCGGCGCTTAAAAAGATATACCATTTAGCTTTTTTCATTTATTTTTGAAATAAGTGATCATGCGCATATTATATTTATTTCAGGGGCGAAGGTACCTTGTATCAAGGGGTAGCCCTCACTAGTCACTACCCCTTAATGCTCTGGCGGTAGTAGCCCCCACTACCCCTTAATGCTCGGGCGGTAGTGTAAAAAAATAAAATTTGACGTTTTTTCGATTTTGTACCCCTATAGAATTTTTTTTGTTTTTTGAAACGTTGCCCATGTAATTATTTTCTAGATCCGCCACTGATTTATTTATAACCATGTTTTATTATTTTAAAAATCGAGAAAGATTTGAAAAACAGAATAAAAAAATCGGTTCAAAAACCTAAACCGCTAAAACTAGCCTTTGTGGTCGACTTACAACTTGATCGGTTTGGTTGTTTTCTAAAACGGTAGTTAGCGGTTTGACTTTTTATTTTTTCTTAAAGTTGTACCCCTAACTCTGGCATAAATATTGATAAAATAAAGTTTATACTCGTATGCTAATTTATATTTATGGACATTTTAGATGAAATTTATTCTTCTATCTTGTTAACTTTTCATAATTAATATCTTTATTATTTATATAAATTGTCATCGTAAATAAGAAAACAAATGTAGATCATGTTCTTGATTTGGAAATGTTTGTTCTCAGTCGTTTCTTGCAGTACAGAGACTCGAGAACCCAAAGGCGGCACCCGTTGGTGGATCCTGTTTGTGTTTCAGAGATCAGAAGATGCCTTGATGAAGGCATAGATTTCCAGGGAGAGCTTCTCAACTTCAGAAAAGATGGTACGCCGCTAGTCAACCGCCTAAAGCTCGCTCCCATACACGATGATGACGGTGTAGTCACACACATAATCGGCATCCAAGTGTTTACAGAAACCAAAATTGATCTAAACAGCGTATCTTATCCTGTTTTTAAAGAAACTTGTAAGAATGAAGGGGATCAAGTGGCGCCGAAAAGTGGGATAGTGAAGTGTACGGAGTGTCGGGAGGTATGTGGGATTCTTCAACTTTCTGATGAAGTGATGGCTCAGAACATTTTGTCTCGGTTGTCGCTTAGAGATGTTGCTTCGATTGGGTCGGTTTGTAGAAGAATTCGCCAGCTTACTAAAAACGAGCATGTTAGGAAAATGGTGTGTCAAAATGCTTGGGGGAGAGAAGTGACAGGTGCGTTGGAACACATAACGAAGAAGTTGGGGTGGGGTCGGCTTGCTCGCGAACTCACCACGCTTGAAGCCGTTTGTTGGAAAAAGCTTAGAGTCGGCGGTGCGGTAGAGCCGTCACGTTGCAATTTCAGCGCGTGTGCTGCTGGGAACCGATTGGTTTTATTTGGTGGGGAAGGAGTTAACATGCAACCGATGGATGATACATTTGTCCTCAATTTGGATGCTGTGAATCCGCAATGGCGGCAGGTGACTGTGAAATCGGCTCCACCGGGTCGGTGGGGCCACACACTCTCGTGCCTAAACGGGTCTTGGTTAGTGGTGTTTGGTGGCTGTGGGAAACAAGGATTGTTGAATGATGTGTTTGTTCTTGACCTAGATGCCAAACAACCAACATGGATAGAAGTGTTTGGTGGCGGTCCACCGCCACCCAGATCTTGGCACAGCTCATGCACTGTAGAAGGGTCAAAGCTAGTGGTCTCGGGTGGGTGCACCGATGCAGGGGTTCTTCTCAACGACACGTTTTTGCTTGATCTCACAATGGAAAAACCAATGTGGAGAGAGCTTCCGACTTCACGAATCCCACCTTCTCGATTGGGACATTCACTCTCGGTTTACGGAAGAACCAAGATTCTTATGTTTGGTGGCCTTGCAAACAGCGGTCATTTAAGGTTAAGATCGAGCGAGACGTACACGATAGATCTAGTGGACGAGAAGCCTCAATGGAGGGTTTTAGAATGCAACGCATTTACAGGGGTAGGGACCCAAGGTGCAGTGGTTCCACCACCTAGGCTTGACCATGTAGCCATGAGCATGCCATGCGGGCGAGTTATAATATTCGGTGGTTCAATTGCAGGCCTACACTCTCCTTCACAAGTGTTCTTGTTGGACCCGTCAGAGGAGAAACCGTCTTGGAGGATTCTAAACGTGCCTGGTCAAGCTCCAAAGTATGCTTGGGGTCATAGTACTTGCGTAGTCGGGGGCACACGGGTTCTTGTGTTGGGTGGTCACACTGGCGAAGAGTGGATTCTTAACGAGTTGCATGAGTTATGCTTGGCGAGCAGGCCATGATAATGTTGCTTTTGTTTTTATCACTTAGTGAGTTATATGTATAATTACAGAGTGTTTGTATATTTTTTCGCGGCTTGTATAATGCTTATCCAAGCAGGGGCAGTAACACAAACAAAACAGTATCTTTGATCACATTTTCCGTAAATCACTCACTCTACAAGTAATGAATATGAATATGAATTAGAGTACAACATAACAAGACCCTTAAACTTGTTGAAATCCAAACATACCCGATTTCATAACTCACTTCCACGCAACTGAATCGATCTCGTCTCTGGAAGTCTTGTACAGCTGAAGTCTCTTGGCTAACATCTCTCTCTTTTCCATGAGCGACGGATCTTCATCCAACATTTTACCAAGCTGTTCTTTCTGCATCAAAATAACAGCATAACAAAAGGTTATTATAGTTATAGGTTCTTAGTAACTTGTAATCATGAAATTATTAGATTAAAGGGCATACCTCTTTTCTACCAATTTGCGCATAGAAGAGATTCAGTAATGATCTCCTTGCTTCTCGGACTTGACAATAAACGACAGCCTTTGGTATCGTGTTCCTCAGAGTATCAGAAACCATACCAATGTAAGCAGAGACGTTCGACCCTGATCACAATCACATAATACATTCAGAAAGCATATTACATTATATCATATATAACTTAAATTGAAAGGTCGGTGCCGACCACCTTTTTGATTTGACAAAAATCATTCCAACTTTTCTAAATGACAAAATTCGCCCCTCAAATTTCTAATTTGACAAAAAACTACTTTCTAACTTGACAAAAAAGACCCCCATACTTTCTAACTTCTCTTTAACCCTCAAACTTTTGACATGTAACTCATTCTACCCCCAAACTTTGCTATCTTGTCAAAGGTAACCCTCTAACTTTGTAAATGTCACTTTAACCCTCTCAAGTTTCTAAAGTTTCGAGCTTATCCTAAAACTAATTTTTTACGTTTTTATTTTTACGGGAGTGTCGGTATAAATTCGAGTCCGTCTACGCTTTAACGTATTTTTTGTTTGAAAACGAGTCGGGTCAATTATATATTGATATTTTATGTACATTTTGAGTTGGACTACGTTTTGACGTAAATTTTGTTTGAAGACAAATCGGATCAAATGTATACGTTTTGATTCGATGGTATAAATTTGAGTTATCATACGCTTTGACGTAATTTTAGTTCGGAAACGAGTCTGGTCGATTGTAGTTTGTACGTTACTATTTTGTGTACGGCGCCGCCGCAACGCGCGGCAGTTAAAAAACAAGTTATTTAATAAGATGTACCTTCCAACTTTGTGGAGCACTCACTAAATATGGCACTTAAAATGTATGATATATAATAACAGATCAAGTGTAAATATGAATATGACAACCCGGCCCATTTGCCGGTCAACACTCAAAACAAGCCAGCCCCGCCCTTTTTGACACGAACCCTCTTTGAACTGTTACCCAGCCCACCCATCTTCCCACATCTAGCATTAACAACATAAGAAAAAGACACAATAGGCAATGTGTTTACCGATCTTCCTAAAGTGATAATCATCATAGCGATCTGGTGCTGCATTTGGGCCTGATCTGTTTGAATACTTGTCATCTCTAGAATGCTTATCGTCTCTAGAATGCTTATCGTCTCTAGAATGCTTATCATCTCTGGAATTCTTATCAGACATGTTTCTGGGATTCATGTCAGACTCGTGAATTTTACGGAAAAAATCGACTGTTAGATAAGTTGATTCCATTTCGACCAGTCGGCTAACCGTCTTCCGGCTTTCATCGCGAAACTTTTCCAGTGATTCATTTGCAGCATTTGCTATGTCGGCTTGGAGTGATGGGAAACGCTTCAACTCCTGCAAAGAGTGATTAATTTTGTTGCAAACAAAACATCCCCAAAATGCAAAAGAATAACCACATGTCATCAAGAATCAAAATGATTTACTTACCACTGTCTCTGCAATGGATTTCCTCACAAGTTCTTTTAAAATGAAGTGTACCTTAGGAGAGAAGAACACAGTTAATGAGTTAAGTCAAATAGATGTGTGAGCTTTTTACTTGTTTAGTAAAAAAGAACAGAGTAAAACGCCATTTTCGTCCCTGAGGTTTGGCCAGTTTTGCGACTCTCGTCCAAAGGCTTGTTTTTCGCATCTGTATCCAAAAGGTTTGAAATCTTGCCATTTTCATCTGGCTCGTTAACTCCCTCATTTTTTTCTGTTATGTCAGGGGTATGAAAATGACAAGATTTCAAACCTTTTGGATCCAGATGTGAAAAACAAACCTTTGAACAAAAGTCCTAAAACTAGCCAAACCTCTGGGACGAAAATGGCATTTTACTCAAAAGAACAGCTTATTTATATATTTACTTACTGCATCAACAGAAGCTTCAGCGGGGCCCTTGAAATAACCAAGAGATCCGTCGATAAGTCTTCTATATCCTTGCTCAGGAGCAACCAAGTGAGGCTGATAACCGTCAGCCTCTGAAACAACTTTTCTGACGTTACTGGCTGACAGGTGGCGGTCTAGTGGAAGCTTTTTCATCGCCGCTGGTAGCTGATGATCAAACACTCCATATATCCTATCTCCACCAGGTCGCCTGAAAAAGAAATCGCTTTTTAGTGCTAGTTTCATGTTTAGATTTATAGAAGATCAGCAGGTCAAGTAAAAATCATCAATTACCCTCCATCAAGGTGCTCTTTGAACACACGATCAAATGCACGACACATTTCCAAGATTGTATAAAGTTGTGCCTGTTGATAAGCATACGCGAAAACTTGAAATAAGTTCAACAATAATTATTCTAGTTCGTAAGAACTAGTTTACTTGGGGTTAATGTCATACAAAAACCAATATACTTCTTAATTTTTCATGAAAAAGCCCATCAAGTTGCAATACTAGTTGTATAATAACAAGTCTCTAAAAACTCGTCTAAAATGCATGTGCTTATGTTTTCTATTTTTAAATATTTACTTGTTAACTCTTAAATTGGTCAAAACTTGATAGAGTGACATTCAACATTTTTGTAAAAAAAACATTTATACCATCTGGCTAGGAGTTGGCTACAAAGTCCAAAACTCCTAAAAAGTGTAAGAAGTCTATATAGGCATTGTGTTTTAAATTTTAGGTTGGTGTTTTAGATTCTTTTGGCATGGTATCACATAGAAAAACACAAAACCTAGCAATTTAGAACACAATGAAATGTATTCTAGGCATGAAAATTAAAACACAATGCCAAGAAAGTTAATCAGTGTGTTTTAAATTTTATGCCTAGAATACATTTTATGGTGTTTTAAATTGTTATGTTTTGTGTTTTTCTATGTAACACAATGCCAAAAGAATCTATAACATAATGCCTAAAATTTAAAACACAATGCCTATACAGACCTCTTAACACTTTTTCGGAGTTTTGGACTTTGTAGCCGAACCTTACCCCTATACCATTTTATTTTGATTAATTTAAGAGTTGACCAGTCATAATTTTTAAAACTTCAAAAGTACGTGCATTTTAGACAAGTTTAAGGACTTTAATATACAAAAAATAGTTTAATGGCTTTTTCGTGTATTTTTATAAGTCGAGGGACTTTAATATATAAAAACAAGGTTGAGAGACTTTTCCGTGAAAAATAAGAACGCATATTGGTTTCTTATGATATTAACCCTTTAATTTAAATGGTTTTCATTAATCATTTACCCCTCCATCTGTTCCAATTGGCCTACCGATGCGGTCCAGCTCAGCATTAATGTCATCAATATTCTTATTAATCAATGCAACTATGCTTGGAATCTTCTGTCTGATAACACTCTCTAAATGCTGAAGGAGAAACAAGAAAGAAATCAGAAACTTAGCAAACCATATGATGAAGAAAACTGTAATCAACTAAACAAGTACCCGGGATAAAAGCTTTGCAAGATATACTGAACCCATTTTAGGTGCCAGATGCCCATAATCAGGGCTAGTTTCAAAATATTCTTGCTCCTTTCTTCGAGCAGCCATCATATCAACATTCTTGTTAATATCTGCTTGTGAACGATTCACTATTCCGACCCATGGATGTTGAAGCCTGTAGGATCTTCCCTCAAGAACCTGTCATTATAATATTATATTGTGGGAATGTTTTAATCTTTAAATGGTTACCTAATAATTCTAGCTAATAAGCAGCCAGGGGTGCAAACGAGCCGAGCCGCTTGAGAAAAAGCTCGAAACGAGCCGAGCCTTATCAAGCCCGAGCTCGAGCCTGACAAGTGAAGCTCGTCAGGCTCGTCAAACCTTGGTGTAATATTAGTTTTATTAATATTTAATAACATTTACAACCCCTTATTTAAAATTGTTTAGTAAACGAGCCGAGCCGAGTGTTTATTTGAACTTGTTTACGAGCTGAGCCCAAGCCTAAAAATAAGCTTATTTAGTAAACGAGCCCGAGCACAAGCTTCACTTATCGAGTTCGTGAGCCTAAATGAGTCTATTATTTATATTATTTTTATTAAATATATTAACTAATAGATAATAAACGAGCCAAGCCAAGCCAAGCCAAGCCAAGCCAAGCCAAGCCAAGCTAGGGCTCGGCTCGGTTGCACCCCTATAAGCAACCAAATATGCATAGTATCAAAGCGAAAAATATGTCTAGAAAACTCATGAGAATATAAAACCCATACATCCAGACAGTTGGTTCCTTTATCCATGAGATCGAGTTTAGTTACCACTCCAAACGTTCGTTCACCTACAAAATAATGTATAATTTAGCATTAGTTATAGATATTATTATTAGGGTTTAGTTGTACACAGCCTATGGGATGGGCTTTTCTAGGTTTCGTATCTTGTATATTTTGAGGGTTCTGCCTCCATCGTAACCATTCAGATAATTCCAATCTAGTTTACAATTAGTATTAGGGCTACAAACCAAACGAACATGAACGTGTTCGTTTGTTAAGAAAATACATGTGTTCACGAACTATTCATGAACACTTACCGAACGAGATTTTATGTTCGTGTTCATTCGTTAAGGAAATGAACGTGTTCATTTTCATTTGTTAATTCTAGGTAACAAACACAAACTAATGTTCATTAACACAAATAAGCATTCATGAACAGAATATATAATACACTAACACTTATTTAATATTTTATTTATCGGAATTTGAAGTATTTAAATAAAATATAAAAAATTAAAAACAAAAATGAAATATCGAACATAAACGAACACGTTACCGAACATTAACAAAACAAACGCAATTTCTTGTTCATGTTCGTTCATTCATTAAACGAACAAACACAAACAAACTTCCTGCCGAACGATTCACGAGTTGTTCTCTGAACATTTGGTTCATTTGCAGCCCTAATTAGTATCTTAACTTAAGAATCATGAAGAAGCTGACTTAACGACCGTAGAATACCTGTAGGATCCACTTCTCTAGCAATCTTTATAGCATCGGACGTGGCAATGTCTTGATTAGCAGGAGAAATTGCTAAAATAATACAATTTGGCTACACGAACATTATATTATTAGATGAATAACTAATTGTATGTCAGAAACCACACCAGTTATGTTAAAAGCAAATATTCACAACATATACACATTATGCTAAAATAACATTTGGCGTAAGTTCTGTTACCTTCTCGACGTAAGAACGGACCATATTTTCAATATCCTCAACAATTGATTCTGGCTGTCCCTCTGCAAAAGCCGACAGCGTCGTTACATTGCATAAGTTAAAGTTGTCATGGTATAACACACGAGGCTGGACAAATTAACTAATACTTGAATAATAGTAAATTCTCACCTACAGCAACTTTTGTTAACCCAGGAAGATCTATGAGAGTCAGGTTCACAACTGTAAAACAAATATAAGGCACTTAATGTTGATATATCCCAAACAAATCATCCACCAAGATTGTGAACATGTCGTATGCCAAATGGAAACATAAGAAAAAAGATACAATGGAGTCTGGCTACACATGTCAAAAGTCAAACATTGCAGTAAAAAGTGCAGTGAACCCATAAAGAAACTTCAAAAACCGTAAAAATAAAAACTTATGGTTCAAGAAGAGGTTGAGTGTACAGTTGCTATTCTTTATCATAAATAATATTCAAATTGATGAAAATTTATAAGAAGAGTAAATTACTTTTTGAGTCCCTGTGTTTTAGTGGTTTTAACCATTTGAGTCCAAAATCAAAAAGTTTAACGCCATGAGTCCCTAGCCATTTATTTTATAACGTTTTGAGTCCAATTTTGTTCATTTTATAACGGTCTGAGTCCAATTTTGTTAAAAAAATTGAACTCAAAAGGTTAAAATTTGGACTCAAAAGGACTCAAATGGTTATAAAAAACGTCTAGGGACTCAGGAAGTTAAACATTTTGATTTTGAACTCAAATGGTTAAAACCACTAAAATACAAGGACTCAAAAAGTAATTTAGTCTTATATGAATGTATATATGATTGTGAAGTAAGTAACAACGACTGAAAGTGATAGTACCATTTGGAGAATAAATGCTAAGGTGAATTGGACGGTTAGAGATGGCCTTTGACCTCCCAGTAACACGCTCGGTTTCATCTTCAATCTCCTTACGCACGGCAGCTGCGCTAGGAGAAACAAATAATTAGTGATCTGACATATGAAATTATGAACTGATATATTTATTCAAGGTGACACGCATATTGGAGCAAAGCATTTACATGATGATATGTAGTAGAATTATTATCATGGAGAAACATGATATTTCATTGTAATAACTATTTAGACAGATGTTACATCTTTAGGCGCTCTTCTTTCACCTAAATTATGATAAAATCAAGCAAATGAATATGTAAGATTAGCATTTCATCCAACGATAAAGACGATCGAACAGTATCAGTGATATCTTTAATTCTCAACTGACGTTTCTGGGTTTTGTGTTCAAATTGCTGGACCCTCACTCTTTATCTTTTCTGTGTATTTCCGTTCTAATAGTATTGCTATTACAAGATGATTGTTATGTTATACAATTGCTCATGCTATGTGAACCAGCAATAATCTATCAATAATCAGTTAATGACACTAGTACCTAACACCAAAGAAACTTGGCAAAAAGTTAAAATCAAGTATTTCTAATTACCATACCAAAATCAGTGAACTTCTTCCTTGGAGCATGAAGAAATTCTGCATACTCAGTCCCCCTCTCTATCTTATGCAGCTGCAATACCAATGGCCTCCTTGTAACAATACCTTACATTCAACAAAATATCCACAAAATAAGAATAAATGAAGTTAAAAACATCATACATGTATTTATAAACGCACTCCTACAGTCCTACATGAAATCCAATAAGTGCACTAAAATCTGTATACAGAATCATCATACATGTTTATAAACACACTCCTACATACAATTTACTAGTCCACTAAAAACCTTTATATAAAATCATCATACATACATGTTTGTAAAGGCACTCCAATGAACTCTGTATATCAAATCATCATACATGTTATAAACGCACTCCTACATCAAAACCAATAAGTCCACTAAAATATGTATTTAAAATCATAGTATGTGTTTATAAACGCACTCCAATATGAAATCCAATAAGTGCACTAGAAATCAGTATATATAATCACTTATATGTTTATAAATACACGATTACACTCCTACATGAAATCCAATAAGTGCACTAACATTCTGTATTTCTAATCATCTTATATGCTTATAAACGCACTCCTACACGAAATCCAATAAGTCCACTAAAATTCTGTATATAGAAATAGAACCATCATATATGTTTATAAAGGCACTCCTACATCAAAACTAATAAGTGCACTAAGAATTGGTACATAGAATCATCATATATGATATATGTTTACAAACGCATACATAAAATCCAATAAGTGCACTGCAAATCTGTACATAGAAATCATCATACATGTTTATAAACGCACTCCTACATCAAATCCAATAACTGCACTAAAAATCTGTATACAGAACCATCATACATGTTCATAAACACACTCCTACATCAAATCTAACAAAAACACCAAAAATCAACACACATAATCACCAAACATACCAGATCCACGGGGCAGGAAATCTCTACCGACAACGCTTTCCAACACAGACGATTTCCCGGAGCTCTAGATCCAATTCACCACAAAATCATCACTATTAGGTCAACAAAACGAAAACGTAACAAACGAGCATAATAACGGTAACCTCACCTGACCACCAACAACGGCGACAGTAGGCAGAGCTTCCCAAAGCGACATACCTTCGCCGCCGTGATCTCCTAACACAGTGCACGCCATCTGTATCCGGTTCACGAGCCCGATCAAGCTCTCCATTGTCGCCATTGTAGATTTGAATCTCCGGTGAGAGATTGATGATCGGTGAGGAAAATGTAGGTTGAATTTGAAGGAGATTTGAGTAGATGAAGGTGTGATTTGGGGATTTAGGGTTTGGAATCAGATGCCAGATGCAGATTTGAATGAAAAAACGGTTGAGAGGGATGAAGGTGTTTGTTATAAAGTTAGATCTAGTGAGCACGTCTCTATCAGTGCCGACGTTTTAACGTGTGATGCAACGTCATTGAAGTTTTTTAAATTTTTAAGTTTTAGTATATAATAATTTTGCATATATTCTCTTCGGTTATCATCTACCACTCTACACGCGAAACTATATTAGCATTTTTTAACCACAAATTCGGATCATCGACGGCGTATCATTGGAGTATAATCGTGCTACCAACGAAACCATCCGATCATATCTATTAGGAGGAAACACAATAAATTTAGAAAAACCCCCTTGTGAAAATCGAACCCAGTACCAAATTGTCCCTAAGGCTCTCACCCCCTTGTGGGAAACTAGATTAGTATTTGGTCGTTTTATTGGCAGACCTTGGGAGATTAAATCGACACCCTCAATACGCATTGTACAGGCCTATACGATGCGTATTGAGGTGGGTTCAAACTTCTATGTTAGTTAAAGGTTGACAATTTCCCCTTATCAAAAAGTAATACGCATAGTATATGCCTATATGATGCGTATTGAAGGTGTCGATTTAATTTTTTAATTTTGCAAGGTAGCTTCCTGTCACGCGGTGGCTTTCCGTCACGCGAACGAAGATGAACATTGTATTTATCACGAAAGTACCGAACAACCGAGATAACAGCTCCGGTTTCAACAGCTGCATTTGGAACAGGAAGTCCAACAATTCGTTCATTACCTGATGTTGTCTCCACAATATGAATGCACGCAACGAATATCTACAATCCAATCAACGCACATTATGTGTTTCAAATCAAGGGTCCCATCATTACAACCACTTGATTGAAAATACCCAGGAGAGTTGAAAACTGCAATTGGAATTGATCTTGGAACAGCATACTCTTGTTACCATATGACACATGATAAAAGCGCTTCTCTAGACAATCTGGGATTATGTTTCGCAAATTGGGAACCACATATTTGCTTCAAGATTTATGTCTGATGTCCAAGTTTGATCACATTAGACTTCATCTGCGGCAGTCCAATGACTTTCTTCTCACGTGTATGCACCGTGATCTTCATATTCTTGGTTCAATACCAACTCATCTTTAGTAGTGTTTGTTTGAGAACCTGATTCAGATACACAACGGTTCTCCAATTCCAGATCAGCAAGCAAATGCACAACGGTTCTCCAATTCCAGATCAGTAATGTAAGGAAAAGCGTTGAGATAACGGACATCCATCAAGCTTAAAAAGAAAACTTGTGTTTCCCATAGTCACAAAAGATTGCGGTTTGTGTTTCCCATAGACACCGTTTCCATAGTAAAAAACGGTTGCGGTTTGCACATTCAATCTTCATTGCTTCATTAAAATTAACAAGGAGGTCTCTTTGTTTCGTCCACTAGAACTATTTGTGTATGCATTCTTTTGGTAGTTAAACCAAACACGATCAGGTATCGGAGAACGTGTACTTCAAAAATTCGGTCAAATACTGGCCAATAAGATACAAATCTGTAAAAAATACAACTGATTACAATGAATTTCTCAAAAATACCTCTTAAATGTTTCCTAGATGTTTGAAGACCAACAAATGTCTCGGAAGTACTGAACAACTGAGATAACAGCTCCGGTTTCATCACTTGAATCGTGTCGAAAGTACTGAACAGCCGAGATAACAGCTCCGGTTTCATCACAAGAAGTCCAACAATCCGGTGAAACCACATATTTGTGTGTTTCACATTATGCGTTTCAAATCAAGGGCCCCGTCATTACAACCACTTGTTTTCAACGGGGATGTAATGCAACGATTCCTCTCAATTGAATAGACAGACATTATACCTCGTTTTATAGCAAGATAAGAAGGATGAGATATCGGCAGGTAGCTCGAAGAAGTTTCTCTCGATCATTCAACACGTGTGATTGTGTCAAGATCTTTATCTATCATGTCATCGACCAACTGCTCGAAATCCCTTTCGTTTCTCATGTTAGGGAGAATGTTCTCGAAATTGAAGGAAAAGGAAAAATGGTTGCTGAGGTTTCGTCTTCAATGATGATTCGAAACATTCTGAATAACTACACAATGTAAACATGGAATTCGTAATGATGTTTCAGAATTAAACGCATATACGTGACAAAACAAGGATCGTTCTAATAGATTAAAGAGATTAAACAGTCATGTAACAACCCGCACTTTCGTGCGTTGTTACTACTCACTATACTTGTTACGCCTAGCACCAGAGATTCGGATCATAATGTAGCTATATCGCATACATCGCTATATCGCAGTATTTTCGCATATTACGCATACTCAATCGTTATCACATCACATTGCACCTGCTGACAACCACGAAGATGTCAAGTGAGGACCAATTCTACCCTCCTTGATAGCCGTGATGTGTCGCAGTGCAACTCATTACTCAAAACGCATATCGCATCACACACATAAACGTTCACGATGACGTTGAGTGAGGACCTATTCTACCCTCCTCGATGACCGTGAAGTGTCGCAAAGTAACGCATATTCGAAACAAAACCCGGTTATTGCATCGAAACTTTGAAATATGGATATGAATATACGACCCAACGTGGCTAATTATGATACATATATGAAAATATGGATGAGAATGTGTAACCAAACTATCGCAACGCTTAACAATCGAAACGAAACGCCAAAACTCAGCTCGCAGGAGGCATTTGATCGAATGACACTTCGGTCGAATGGCCATCCGATCGGACAGCCATCCGATCGGACGGCCAACCGATCGGACAGTCATCCGACCCGATGCACTGCACCGCCTTTCTCCTCCTTTGCCTATAAATACCCCACTTATCACATCAACAACAGTTGATGTGACTGCTCTCGCTCGACCAGACGCCTTCTCGCCATTTTCTCTCGATTTCTCTCAATTCTTGTAAGTTTTCAACCTAAATCTTGTACTTCTATGATCTACGCACACCTCTTCATCTTTCTCACCATCAAATCTCACTTTTTCACCGTTAAATCTTTGGATTTGAGCCGTTCTAAGGTGATGTCATCATGGAGTTCTTAGGAACAATGAAGTGTGACCTCATCTCATCAAGAACAGTTCAGATCTGATGGATTATACGGAGAATAAACAATAAACTCGCACAAATCTAAGCTGAATCAAAGTTTTCTAAGTTTCTCTTCAAACTTCCTTAACTTTTTACTCAGACCCGGTAGAAACAGAGATCGTACAGACCTTCTGCTCTTTCTCTAGTGAAGTGTCGGTTCGAGAACTAGTTCCTATCAACGAGATGACCGACTTAGCGTGCTGAACACGAATAACCATCAAGAACGGTTAACTGATCGGACGGGGTGATTCCCATCTGATCCGATGACTTGGACTTGGTGGAGTTCCATTGTTTAGCTCATAGTCATACCGTCTCGATCAAATCGCAGAAACTTAACGAAATAGCCAAGATGTAAAACGATAAGATTACGGGACGGGTTACCGTCCGATCGGATTGCCATCCGATCGGACTGCCACCCGACCGACCTCCAATTCGGTCGGGTTGCACTTGGGGTCAAGACTTAAACAATTTTTCAAACATTCAAGGATCTGAACAACGAACAGAATGCCGTCCGATCGGATTGCCGTCTGATCGAACGACCATCCAATCGGCTGACTTTGGACCCTCAACACTTAAACGTTTTACAAATCCTCATCACATATCAGTTCCAACGGATTGTCACCCGATCGGATTTCCACCCGATCGAGCGACCAGTCTACCGTGAACTTATCAACAACCAAAGTGTCTCGCTAATCGGATCACCGTCCGATCGAACAGCCACCCGATCGACCGACCATTTGATCGACCGACCTGAAAGGTAGAGATACTTCTCTGTTTTCAAAATGCTACAACGAAAACTTCAAAAGGCAAAACCAGCATACACAAACACCTCTTCACCAAACAAGGCGACAATCCAATCGAATGGTCATCCGATCGGATGACCATCCGAACGGATTGCCACCCGGTCGACTGGCCATCCGATCGGATTGCCATCCGACACTTGGTTCATCCCCACTGTTTATCACACTATTCAACGCTTACGCTATCAATCTGAAATCAGGCTAATCTCAGACGCGCTCCCTTCAATCCAACCAAGTTGTGGTTGCTGCTTGCTGAGCACGGACTGTGAGTATACTTGAACCCTTTTTGCTTTTGCACTTTTGGGTGTAACATACGTTGCTATCAAATCACATCAAATGCTTAAACTATTTATCACTTGTGAATGACCAATGTGCATAGTTATACGTGATGCTAGTTACATATGTGCTAGGACTTATACTCGCGACGTCCCACCATGACTAGTATAGTACTATTGCGCCCGACGGGGTCTAGTTTAGCAATCGCGATCGAAGCTCGAGGACTTAGCTGGTAGTATCAGTTTTGTGAGTATATATGTCATGTATTACATTTATGTATGTGGAAATTAGCAGCTTTTATCTATTACGCTATTACATATCAAACCTGTATACTCGCCAATACTTTTGTATTGACATTATTTTAACGTATATTGCAGGTTTAGTCGCAGACTACATCAAATCAAGCTAGGAAGTCTAGAAACACACCTAAAATCTAGGTTGTCGGATTTGAATTGTTTGAGAAAACAGGAAATTTGTGACAGCTTATGTGATTGTAATTGTTTATTAGTATGGGATAATGAACGCATTAAATACTGTCGCAATATAGTTGTTATGGATTCTCTTGAGCAATCTGATTTGCCTAGTGCCGCGTCCCGATGATTCTGCCATCGGTTGGGGTGTGACAAGTCATGTGTTAACGCAAAAGCAATACTTACAATTAACCAACATACATTGATCGTGGATTTAACTTGAAACCGGTTTTACCTCATGAAAAGGAAAGAAACAAAGATTTGTTGCGTACTGATTATTGAAAAGATTGTTGAAATCGAAGAAAATAGTATAAAAGATGAATTGAGGCGTGCATTATTGCATACATCGCTATATCGCAGTACTTTCGTGCGTTGTTACTACTCACTATACTCGTTACGCCTAGCACCAGAGATTCGGATCATAATCTAGCTATATCGCATACATCGCTATATCGCAGTATTTTCGCATATTACGCATACTCAATCGCTATCACATCACATTGCACCTGCTGACAACCACGAAGATGTCAAGTGAGGACCAATTCTACCCTTCTTGATAGCCGTGATGTGTCGCAGTGCAACTCATTACTCAAAACGCACATCGCATCACACACATAAACGTTCACGATGACGTTGAGTGAGGACCTATTCTACCCTCCTCGATGACCGTGAAGCGTCCTAAAGTAACGCATATTTGAAACGAAACCCGGTTATTGCATCGAAACTTTGAAATATGGATATGAATATACGACCCAACGTGGCTAATTATAATACATATATGAAAATATGGATGAGAATGTGTAACCAAACTATCGCAACGCTTAACAATCGAAACGGAACACCAAAACTCAGCTCGCCGGAGGCATTTGATCGAATGGCACTTCGGTCGAATGGTCATCCGACCCGATGCACTGCACCGCCTTTCTCCTCCTTTGCCTATAAATACCCCACTTGTCACATCAACAACAGTTGATGTGACTGCTCTCGCTCGACCAGACGCCTTCTCGCCATTTTCTCTTGATTTCTCTCAATTCTTGTAAGTTTTCAACCTAAATCTTGTACTTCTATGATCTACGCACATCTCTTCATCTTTCTCACCATCAAATCTCACTTTTTCACCGTTAAATCTTTGGATTTGAGCCGTTCTAAGGCATTTGATCAAATCTCACTTTTTCACCGTTTATGTATGTGGAAATTCGCAGCTTTTATCTATTACGCTATTACATATCAAACCTGTATACTCGCCAATACTTTTGTATTGACATTATTTTAACGTATGTTGCAGGTTTATTCGCAGACTACATCAAATCAAGCTAGGAAGTCTAGAAACACACCTAAAATCTAGGTTGTCGGATTTGAATTGTTTGAGAAAACAGGAAATTTGTGACAGCTTATGTGATTGTAATTGTTTATTAGTATGGGATAATGAACGCATTAAATACTGTCGCAATATAGTTGTTATGGATTCTTTTGAGCAATCTGATTCGCCTAGTGCCACGCCCCGATGATTCCGCCATCGGTTGGGGTGTGACAAGTCATGTGTTAACGCAAAAGCAATACTTACAATTAACCAACATACATTGATCGTGGATTTAACTTGAAACCGGTTTTACCTCATGAAAAGGAAAGAAACAAAGATTTGTTGCGTACTGATTATTGAAAAGATTGTTGAAATCGAAGAAAATAGTATAAAAGATGAATTGAGGCGTGCATTATTTAAATCTGAATCAGTTGGTATGTGTTCATATCAGCGTTGTTTATCACCCTGTGTGAGTATTGGAAGCCCGACAAATAGTCTTGCAATTATATCGTGTCAAGATGTTTATCTATCATGTCATCGACCAACTGCTCGAAATCCCTTTCTCACTCATTCTCACTCAACGAATGTTAGGGTTTCGTTTCTTCATGCTGCAACTCCGTAGTAAAAAAACGGTTGCAGTTTGCACATTCAATCTTCATTGCTTAATTAAAATTAGCAATGCGGTCTCGGTTGCATATTTTAGAGACCTTTAAGTACGGATCCTACATCTGCATTTGGAACAAGAAGTCCAACAATCCATTCATTATCTGTTGTTGTGCAAACAATATGAATGCACGGAACGAAATTGACAACTGTGACAACTTATTAAAAGTATAAATCACCACCAATCCTTTCCTAGTCAAATCACACATTATAAAGTTTAAACTTATCGTGTGTTGTAGTTTGGAAAGATGACCGAATAGAGATCTGAATAACAAACTGTGGAGAACTTGTTTGCGTTATCCTTCAACATACACTAAAATACTCTAAAATACGAAAAAAAAACTCTAAAATACGCAAAAATACATGAAAACATGCTAAAATATGCTGCAATATGTTAATATACGTCATATTACGATAAAATACGCTAAAATACCTCGAAATGCGTTAAAATAGGCCGAAATACGTAAAAATACCCTAAATAGGTTAAAATAAGCTAAAATACGTTAGAATACGCTCAAATACGTCAAAAATACTATAAAATACGCAACAATATGTTAAAATACGTCAAAATAGGCAAAAATACGTCAAAATACGCGACTAATGATATTTCCACACGTGTATATATATAACACGACACTATGCAGTACAAGTGGATTTCAAACAAAACTGTACGTAATCATAGAATACGATATTCGCACGCAACCGAACGTTACTGAAACGATGTATGTTGAAGGTATACGTCATAGAACGACAAAATATGCGAAAGTTCATCAAAAACGACACGTATATGCGTCGAACTGAGGAAAACACGATAAAACTAAATTTCAAATTATGCCATATACGATCGTATAGGCCTATGTTGTATCGTATATCGGCTTAATACGCATCATATAGGCCTATATGATGCGTATTAAACTTTGAATTTTCTCAAAAATACCCCTGAATTTATTAAAAAACAGGGGTATTTCAGTAATTTCCTCGATTAATACGCATCGTATAGGCCTATACGATGCGTATTAAACTATAAATTTCTCAAAAATGCGTTTCAAATCAAGGGTCCCATAATTACAACCACTTGTTTTCAACGGGGATGTAATGCAATGATTCCTCTCAATTGAATAGACAGACACTTGCTTCATAGGACTCACTTGAATCATCTCGGAAGTACTGAACAACCGAAATATCAGCTTCGGTTTTATTAGCTGCATCATTTACCGTGGAATGCATCCTTATTTATGTAAATCGCACAAACAAGCATGCCTTGAACGAGTCTAGAACACTCGTAATCCTCAACCGGCTTTGAAACCAGACGAAATCTATGAAGAAACTGTTCGATTTCACGGTGAGTGGAGAAATTAGCAACAGAGAAATTGCTCGACACAGACATGCATCAAGAAAGAAGCATATAAAGAACCTTCAAAAGTTAGAGAATATACATACTTCAAAAGTTAAACATATTTTATTAGCTATTATACCTCGTTTAATAACAAGATAAGAAGGATGAGATATTGGCAGTTAGCTTGAAGAAGTTTCTCTCGATCATTCAACACGTGTAATCTAGAGGTCGGTCTCGGGTGGGCATAAGGTATGCAGATAGATAATCAGGTGTTCCAATAGAATTCCCCTGTTAACAATGTCCTGCTAATTGTTTCAAATGACATGCTTGGTAACAAAGAGGAACATTTTCTTCTTTTGTTCTTCAATCTTTGTTAGTTGTTAATGTTTTATTTTTTCTACTTTTAGAAAGGTTTGACCACCTCACGACTGTAATAAAACGGAACATAATCCCAGATTGTCTAGAGAAGCGCTTTTATCATGTGTCATATGTTGGATGGAAAGCCCGCATAGTTTATTTTTTTTTATAATTTCACAGACGATTTAGAGAAACAGAGAATACGTTACGAGATTCTTCGAGAATTAGAAAAGGAGAAAATGCGGAACGACAAGGGTGCTGGTCTTTTCTCCCACGTGTGATCCAGAGGTCAGTCTCGGGTGGGCATAAGATCCGTGGGCCCTATTGTCGGATCTGTGACTCCATGGAAGATGTGATTAAGGTAAGCGTGCCGTATCATGTGTCATGTGTCATAGAACGGAACATAATCCGAGATTGTCTAGAGAAGCGCTTTTATCATGTGTGATCCATAGGTCGGTCTCGGGTGAGTTGTGGTTGATTTATAGGAGGAGGTTATGAAACGAATATATGTTTATTCGAATTTAAAGGACAATACTGACAGGGGTGCTGGTCTTTTCTCCCACTGTGCAAACTTGAAAAATCTCACCATAACACATTGTAGACTGGTGGGCTTGAATGGTTTTAATATATTTCATCTTGGACTATCTAGTTTAATACTTGAAAATGGATATGATCGTGTCAAGATCTTTATCTATCATGTCATCGACCAACTGCTCGAAATCTCTTTCGTTTCTCGGTTTCGCATTCGACACAACACACCAAAAAATAAACTTAAAAAAATCAGTGCCTTGATACGCATCATATAGGCCTATACGATGCGTATCAAGCCCGTCGCTAGACATAACTCGCACCTGTCAGTCTGCCATGTCTTTTACTTTATTTCAATACGCATCATATAGATGCGTATTGAATTGAAAAAGTGTGTGGATAGACGGGGGTGTGCCATTAGAAAACCCCTTAGTATTAACCTTGGGAAAATCTCGGTTTCGATGCTTGTACATCATATGTGTCAACATTTATACATATTTGAAAAGCATCATATCCTCATATTTGACTTATTTAAATGCAATTCCAAATGATTTGATACTTAATAGCTTTCTTTGTGAAATTGTGTGGCTTCTTGATGATAAATGAACGGAAAAGATAAGAAAAATCAGTAAAACACCAAGTAAAACAATGCACTGTCGTACATCATGGATGCACGCAGATGACCCTTCAAAGATGGCCTTATAAACTAACTCCAGTAGAAGCATGACCGTACCGATAAAGTGCACGGACAGACGTGCCAATCAGAATCGTTGACACACACTCGTGCCTACACACACGCACAACTGTGCCAGCCAATTCTAAAGAAGTATACAAGTGTGTGCGACAAGATATTGGCACGACCGTGCATCCTGTGTGCAACAAGATATTGGCACGACCATGCATCCTCTATGCATGGTCGTACGTGGGCAGAATGATCCTATAAAATGAAGGCCTCCCACCAACTTTAAGCATCCACTTCTACCCACCACATCACCCACATACCACTTTTAACACTCTAGGGGACGAACCTTGAAGGTTCTAGCCCTGGTTTTACTCCTTGTCACCCTTCAAGAGAAAAACAATGTTTGCTTAAATCAAGAAACATTTGTAAAAATTCATTTAGCTTCAATTGATCAGTTGTGACCACACCATGATTATATGACCAAGTGTTAGTTATTGTGTTTATAACTACTTATGAGTTATGACTAGTCTTTTTTTTTTTTATCATTTTGGTGTTGATGAATCTTAACATTAGTTTATGATATTTGATTTTCTAGGTGGTATGGTGTGTTTATACTTTCAAGTTCTTAAGCCATGATTATTTTTCATGAATATGGGTGCTTAATATTTATTAACTTGAGTTTTGCACTTGTGAATGTTTAGAGACCGTGGGTCATGCTATGCAGTTAGAGTGTGTACATTTTATATACAAGAACCCAGTTATTACACTAGAGATAGTGATAGAGTTTTCAAACTTATAGTTGTTTTGGTTTATGTTTTATTTTATATACCTAGAGAGAGAAAGTTTAGATCTTCTACTTGGGTTTTGGTTTTTGAGAGAGAAAACACGGATTGAAAAATTAATTACAATTGGGTTGCTAATTTTTAAGATCACAAGCCACCAAATTCAAATAAAATATATTCTTAGACTAGTGGGATGCACGTGCGATACGAT
Source organism: Helianthus tuberosus (assembly GCA_030545235.1). Taxonomy (NCBI): domain Eukaryota; kingdom Viridiplantae; phylum Streptophyta; class Magnoliopsida; order Asterales; family Asteraceae; genus Helianthus; species Helianthus tuberosus. The sequence continues at coordinate 33,158,794 of CM060436.1, forward strand.
AGGAGCACAACATTTAGATAACTGTTTTAGGGGTTGCACGGGTTCATTTCGGTTCAGTTTTGAACTATAACGAAAATCAAGTTAGTTATAAAACATATGATTCTAACCAAGGTGGCAGCGAGATGTGCGTAGCAAATCAGTGGAGTAGGTCGTGGTTGAAACACGACGGAGGCGATGAATGGTGGTGCGACAGTAATTATTGAAAATCAAGTTAGTTATAAAACATATGATTCTAACTAAGGACTTTAACATACCACATATCCATCACCCTCATAGAACATAGTTTATGATTTTTCATTTACATACTTTTGTAAATTAACCTTGTCATAAATTATTATTTACTAACATAATATATTAATCATGAACAAAACGAAAAAAAATAAAGTTATAGTACGATGTAAAGAATCACGAATTTGTACCTTATGTTTATCAAAGCGAACAAAGTCAAGTCGTCCCCAAATAAGAAACCTAAAAATCAAGTTATATTCTAAATCAGTTTTATGTAAATTCATTCACGTAAATTTGTTCGTCCGTTAATCAATTTCCAGCGACAAAGACCTGAATCCTAATAATTAAACCTTTAATGTCATACATTCGCTTTAATTAAAGAAACTCTAATTTTATAATTAAAAGATAATCATGAAAATTATCCTTTTATCACTTTTAGCACAAATAGAGAAAATTTTGATTCTAAATAATATATAATTACACACACTTTAATATATGGATACAAAATTACAAGAATCTATATTAACAAAAATAACCAATTCTTTTTAAATAGTAAAAGATGTATAAATAGAAAGTAACAATACTTATAACACATTATTTTAGTGTCCATTTAATTAAACTGACAATTTGTTTGATGTAAACTTGTTAATTTAGTACCTGCTAACAAAATGTCCATGATCAAAGGTTGTTGTTTCAAAATATGTCCATGATTAAAGGTTGTTGATTCATTAATGGTAGGATTTGAGTTTAAGTTTGTATGTGCTTTTCTGTGGACCCGTGAAGTGTTGGTGAATTATATGAATTATAAATGGAAATAAAATGAATGTGGCGGAATTAAATACAAACACAAACTTGGAAAGTTGTCATATTGTTTTCAATTATAATCAAAAGATTACATATACAAGTACGAGTATCACTCCCCCTCCGCCTGATCACTACACTTTTTTCGTACAAAAGGAATGTTTTGTGTGATAGTTATAAATAGATCTCTAACATGTGAGATCTAATTATAGGAAGTACAAACATTTGTTAGTTATCAGGGCTGACATCTCCTTGATAACTTGTATTGGTATCATCTGTTTTGGAAACCTCTGTTTGTTAATACTAAACATTTGTTTAGGCATAAAACATATGTTTAGTTCTTTTCATCAGTGCGTTGTTCTTCAACAGGGCTTTGGTTTTCAACCATTTCCTCTTTCATTCTTTTTAACTGCATGGCTTTTTGTCATTTGTCCTTTTTCCTACCTTTTAATTTGAAGGTGTAGGTTTTTGCAGAGGGTCAAGGAGAAACTTTTCAATCCTTAAATATTTATCTACTAAGGCTAAGTTGTCCACCCTAAGAATTGAGCTCCATTTGCTTTGTATGACTTGTTCTTTGTAATATGATTCAAGTAATCTTCCAAGAGTTCTTTTAAGATAAGGATATGTGTATTAAAACATGAAAGAGTTTGTTGCAAGCATATTTAACATGGTCTTCAAGAGCATTTACTTTCTTGAATTCTATAAAAAAATATATGTCGTGCATCTTTGTTATACTTTCCTTTACTTCTCTCTGCAGGGCTGGCCCTAAGCATGGGTCGAGTGGGCGTCGACTCAGGACCAAAAATCTAAAGGGCCCATAAATTTTTAAAAAAATTTCAATTATAGTTTATTTGTTTGAAGATTATCAATTTAAAAAAAATCAATTATAGTTTATTTGTTTGAAGATTATTAATATTTATTACATTGAAATCACAAAACATTTGGCCGTATAGCTCAGTGGGAGAGCGCTGGTCATGTATACAAGAGGTCTATGATTCGATGCTACATTATGGCAAAATATTTTCATTTTGTAAACATTTTTAATAGGGAACAATACCGCTACGAGCCCTTGTTATTTAAAAAAAAATCATTATCATACATGGTTACATACATCCATTTGGTCATTTGAACACCACCAAGGTAACAATTTTCTCATAACGTATTTAATTTTATCTTAATTAACTTTTATAACTTATTTATTTTTTCAGATAAAATATTCTAAGTAATTTTCCTTTTATATTTGATTAAATCACGGTTTACATACATCCATTTGGTTCTATTTTATTTAAGTTTTAATATAAGTTTCGTTTAAATTGTAATTATGCATGATAATGTACAAGTTATCTTAGCATAGACGAATAAGTCCTTAATTTAAAAAAAAAATATTTCCTTTCTTACGTGATTTTGTTAGCGTTTCAACTTAGTTATTTTTTTACTATCATTTTTTATGTTTCAGTATGAATTTGATGAGTCTACATATCGCAATGAGGTTGATGAGTTCATATTATAGTGTGGTAGGGCACATTTTCTTTATCTCGCCTAGGGCCAAAAAGTTTTTTTTAAACATTTTTAGAGACGGGCCTGTCTCTCTGCACCTATCCTTTCAGCTTGTTTTATCTTTAAATCCAGATATTCTTTGACATTTGTAGGCTTTGAAAAGTTTTGAAGAGATGGAAAGGTGAGCTGATTTGAATCATGCGAGGACTAGAAGGAGTGTATTTTTGAGGATACATATGGCACTTCTAAAGGATGCGCAGTGGTGATAAGGGCAGTGGTAGTTGATGGGATATATGTTGATAAGGAAGTTGGATTTGATATTGAAGTGGCGATGGTGAGTTGTTTTGTGGTTGGTGGAATTGATGATATGGTGGTGGTGATTTGTTTTGTGGTTTTGTCGTTTTGAGGTGTGGCTGGAGTTTCTTCATCATCATCTTGGATGATAAACTTTTGTCTTTTCCCCCTGGTATAAGGTGTAGGTGCTTTTGATGGAGGATATGGAGTGTGGATTGGTGGTTTTCGTTTTAGATAACCAATTGGAGTCTTTTATGAGATAGGTTTTGCATTTTGTCAATGCCAACAGATGTGTGGATAGTTTTGTTGGGATTGAACCCTACCAGAGGAACAGATAATGTAAAGCCAAAACCAGGTCACAACAGAGGATTCACAATAAACAGTAGTTTACACTTTGCTCTCCCCTTGACAGTGGTTATCTATCAGCTGATGAACCTTAAGTACTGCTCAAAAGAACAACTGATGATCCAAACGCTGATGTAATCCTAAAGACTGCTGAAGATAAACTCTGTCGCTCTATCTACTGCTGTCTCTCAAGTGCTGCTGAAGACACAAACACTGCTCATTCAAGGACTGATCACCTTTGAAGAAATCACTGATGTTGTTGTTGAGCATCAGTGCTTAGGTTACAACAGTGGAACGTGAAGCAGTTGTTTTCTCATGTTTTGTATTGTATTTATAATCAGTTGTTAGGACATCAGTAGTTGTGTAAGGTCAGTAGATACAGGTTGTTAGGCTGTTAGACGTCACTTTCATGGTGACGTCAGCTGAGATACCTGTCACGGCCCACGACCCGGTTTGACCCGTTTCAGGAGCTGCGGCAGAAAATACTGCGGTATTTATTTTAATTGAGTTTAACAGCGGAAACAGGATCGTTTAAAGCTAAAATTTTTCCCCGATTATTTTATTTCACAATTCGGGATAAAACCCCGATAATTTACAATAGTATGATTTTTTTATAAAAGCGTGATATTACAAAATTTATTTCTTTATTTTATACTGAGCCACTATCTTAAGCTTGAAATGCTCCACAGCACTTTTCCTGATTTACAACAGATCACCTGAAACATGTTTGAAAAAGGTTTTGTCAGCGGAAAATACTGAGTGAATCATTCTATTTTGCATAATGATGCATAGTTATCAATTACAGCATAAGAGCGATTACAATGGCTTCTATCTTATTTTTATCTGGCATTCTGTCACAATGGTGACAAGTCACAATGGTGACGATGGTCATACCACTATTTAGATCAATGAACCTAAATAGTGATGATTATCCCTGTAGGTCAATGAACCCAACAGTGATTATCCCGAGTAGGTCAATGAACCTAACGGGGAGACAATTTGTAATGTGCACAATACCCCACTAACCAGTAATTCAAGATATCCACGACTTAGTCCCTGTAATTATAATCTTGAAAATAATTTGGAGTATTGTAAAATATTTGATAAAATTAACTCACAAACGGTGAGAATAGTTTGTATAAAACAATTTGATAAAAAGAGAGAATAACTCACAAACTGTGAGAAAAGAAGAATGACTCACATTGCAGATTTATACGGGCAGAGCCTAGCCTATTGATTAGCCTTTTATCCTAATTTCAATAACAAGCACACAATTTTGGAATTAGTAATCAATCCAGCAATTACGATAATTTACGAGATCAAATTATCACAATGAATGTCAAAATGCAATACTTTGTCCATCGAGTTAACGATGATCCATTGAATTAACAATGAACGACAAGGTATAATACTTTACCCATCGAATTAACGAGGATCCGTTGAATTAACAACGAACGATAAAGTATAATACTTTACCTATCGAATTAACGACAATCCGTCAAATTAATGACGAACGATAAAGTATAACCCTAATGTGGGCGGCACTTAAACATTCATTGAATATCTTGATCGTTGGATAAATAAATCGTAGCAGCGATTGTACTAATACCCTTTTCTGCAGCACCCCGCTATACTTAATTAGAGTTTAGTGTGTGTTAATTGTAGTAAATCGAACAGAACTCAGTGCCTGAAGTGAATTCCTTCGTCGAACAAATGCACAGAAGTCAGTCCCAATGCCTGCTATTTATACACGAAAATTGACTAGCTTACGGACCGTAAGCTTGCTGATGTTGCGGTCCGTATGGCATCTTACGGACCGTAAGACTCACAGCTTTACGGTCCGTATGGGACACAAAGCTGCTATAGTGTAGCCACGTGTGGGACTAGCTCTGATGACTTGACACTTTCTAAAAATTCAGCTTGGAGAGCACGTAATTCAGATAATCGTAAAGTAGGGAATGCCCCCCCTGAGTTTTAGGGGCCCTAATCCTGATTCTGAAAATTATGAAAATTTTAGGGTTTGCACAGAATCACTTGGGTGTCTCAATTAGGGTTTCCTATTGGTCAAATTACTTTAGTAATTATGACTTTTGATGAGAGTCGTTACATTCTCCCCAACTTAATAAAAATCTCGTCCTCGAGATTTACTGGAATAATTGAGAATACTTTCTCTTTCTTTTTAGTTCCAGTTCCCAAGTATATTAGGATCCTGTCTTTGAATCCTACTTTACTTAACACTATTTGTTACTTTATATCTTAGAAATGTACTACCAAAGATTTCATCTGATAGACATTTCTTGAATTCATGAAATATATCATGTATTCCAACTAACCTTCCTGGTAGTTGTAAACTATAAACAATTAATCCAATATGTTGAATTACTAGAAATGATCTTACATGTCTTCGGACTTATTTTTCCTTTCTTACTCCTTTCCAAGGAGATACTTCCAATTATATTTTGTCTCCAACTCGAACTTCAACGGCTTTTATCTATTATAATTCTTATGACTATCTCTTGCCGTTTTCAGCTTTTCCTTTGTGATACTAAATATCATAGTTGTAGCTATTTAGGATTTTTATCCATCTCCTTTGCCTCAATTCTTTTCGTCCAAATATATATATATCCTAACTTCTTATAATCTGTATAGATAGTATCCTTACTTCCATACAGATAATATCTCCAAATCTTAAGGCAAAAATTATGGTTCCTAATTATAACTCATAAGTGGTATAGTTTTCTTCGGACTTTTTCAATTGGCTTAAGGCATACGCAATTACCTTTTTGCGTTGCATTTAAGGAATATCCAAACCCTAGCTTTGAAGCATTACCGTATACTTAAAAATCTTCTGTTCCTTCTGGTAAGGCTAGGATTTATGTTTTTATATCCTAAAAACTTCTTCTTCTCTAATCAAACTTAACCGTTTTTAGAGGTTACTAATTTAATGATATAGCTATTTTGAAAATTCCTTAATAAACTGTCTATATTACTAAACCTACAAAATTCCTAATTTCCATTGTGGTTTACAAAATCTTCCATTTGGTAATTACTGCTATCTTAGCAAGATCTAAGTGAATACCTTCATGATTCACCATATGACCTAAAATTGCACTTCAGCTAAAATTTATTCTTTAAAAATTTTGGAGTAAAGCTTTTCTTTTTCTTAACAACCAATATTGTGCTAACCGATAAGGTTCCCTGGCTTATCGATAAAATTCCTGGAATTAGATGAATTTTAAATTCTATCTTCATGTAATCCAGGTAAATCTTCTGGAAATACATCTGGGTATTCGGATTTTACAGAAATTTCCTTAAATTCTGTATCTTTAGTATTAATGATTACTAAATCATATATACTATTCCTTTGCCTTCGTTCATAATTAGCAATTTCCATTACTGATATGAACTTCATAAACTTACCTGGTTTATCTCCGGTAATCATAATTACTTCTCCGATGGTTGATTGAATTTCTAAGAAATTCTGATCACAGATACTGATCACAACATTGAATTCAACTAATTTCATAGATAATAGGGTTGCAGAAAACTTATAACTTATTTCTATGTTCTGCATAACCTTATTTATTCTAACTGAATTCCCATCTGCCGTTTCTAATATAGAAATTTATCTAATGCTGGTTAACGGTAAGTTAAGAGTTTGGCAGAGTAAAGTATTTATAAAACTTTGGTTTGCACCAGAGTCGAATAATACTTTCATGTAAACATTGTAAGCTAAGAACATACCGGCTATCACATCTGGAATCATCTCGGCTTCATGAGTAGTCAGCTGAAAGGCTCTCGCATTCCTTTTTGCTCCTTCTGCTGGTTTGACTTGATTGTCAAATGATTTATTCAGTTTTGGACAATCTGGCCTAAGATGTCCAGTTTCTCTACAGTTGTAACAAACTGAAAATTTCTTCCTCCTACAGTCTTCTTCTTGATGCCCTGGAATCTTGCAAAAATTGCAATATCCTTTGCATCTTCCAAAATGCTTCCTTTTGCAAAAATTGCAAAATGGACTAATAGAAGATTGCCCATTCCCTCCTTTCTTGAAATTGTTATGGTTACCCGAACGAAATTCTTGGGTAATCTTTTGGGCTACTTCCTTCCTTCTATTTTCTTCTCTTGTCCGTACTAGCTCGTCAGTCATAGTATTGGCTAATTCTACTGCATCATCAATCGTGCGAGGTTTCGCAGCCTTGACGATATTACGAATTTCAGAAATTAATCCCCAAATATAACGAGAAATAAGTACCGGTTCTGGCGAAGCCAGGGTTGGTACTACTCTAGCATACTCGAAGAATATCGTAGTATACCCTCGACAATCTACATCTACCATCCGGTGGGTTAGAAACTTATTTGCCATTTGATCTTTTTCGTACTCAGGACATAATTTTCTTTCTACAAGACTCTTAAATTCTTCCCAGTTCATAGCATACGCCATCCTTCTTCCTTTTGCTTGCAACATCGTATTCCACCACTCTAGCGCTACTTCTTTGAAAAGGTTTGAAGCGTACATAACCTGATCATTCTGAGCACATTTACTTATGGCAATTACTGCCTCGGTTTTCTCTAACCAACGCAGTGCTGCAGTCGCTCCTTCATTGCCTGCAAACTCAGTGGGTTTACAAGCAAGAAATTCTTTGTAAGTGCAACCAGGCGTTGCAACTTTCCTTTTCTTAGGGAGCGGAGCTTGCCGTGGTTCATTATTATGATTAACATGATTACTACCTCCATTTACGCTATTACTGAAATTATCTTCAGAAATGCGTTTACTAGGAACAACTTGTTGCGGTTCGATTGGATTTTTAACAGCAGCAATGATTGCTGGAATAGCATTGGCTATCTCTTGAGCAACTATTCCTGGAATAGTGTTGGCTATCTCTTGAGCAATGATATTTTCTATATCTTGCCTAGTCACATATTGGTTCCCTGATTGTTGCTCAGATTGATTACCCTCATTAACTGGTTCATTATTAGCGTTTTCCATCTGATATCTATTTTATAGATACATAATTAGTATAAAGGAAATAATTCAATGTCACAATTTAGTTGCACATAATTACATAAATGAATATACCAACAAAATTGTAACTTTTCTAAAATTTCCTTATATCATGCTTCTATATACACCCGTTTTATTATTTATTTTACACATACTGATTTTACTGTTATTATTACACAACCACAGTTTCATAATCTCCTATCCTTTGTCAGATGATGTTCTAGTAACGGCGTTTCTTCTCATCGTATTTCCAGGAAATCTGTCCCAAAGTCTCTTGGATCCTATTCCCAGCATCCATGTTGTCAAAATGATGGAGTTTAGTCCTATTCTTGTTACTTATTGGTGAATTTGGTAAAGGTTCTGGATTGTACTTAGGAAAAAGCCTATAGGGACGGTTTTGTAACAGTATTTCATTATCTAACCATTCGTCTATATTCCAGTGATTAGAAGAGTTTGGAATAGATGGTTCTAAGTTTATAAAATTATTTTCATTAACAGGCTCAATAGTATCATCGGTTGCCATTATAAAATCTAGTTCTTCTTGAGATGGTAACTCCTCAGTTTGCCTAGAGCTTTCCCCAATTTCCATTTTCTTAGGCTTAGGTTTCTCAAGAGGTAAAGCATTGAATTCTATAGGTCCTTCTATATCTGGTATATACCTATTGAAATCTCTGGAAACTTCTATTCTTACTGGATAGAGATTTAAATTCTGAAGGGCTTCCGACAAATCACTCATGCTGTTTAGTAACATACATACAATTACTAAGTTATAACAAAATTTTATAGAACAAAAATAGTATTTCATACTACCAAAACAAATACAAATTAAAACATACTAGGTTTTATTTGTAATTTATTTATAAATTTTCTAGACTGTAGATAATAAAAATACTAAACTTTAAATTAGAATATTTAAAGATTTATATTTACTATCACAGTAGTTAATATATAAAAATTTATATACTAAATAAGTATAATGACTTAATTTATATATATTAACTAGTCATTATCATGGTGGATATTGGTTAGTGCTGCCTTGTTTAAGCATAGGTGATCAGTCCATGCCTAACTAAGGCTAGGTTATCCAATATCTGCCTTTGATAATAACCCTAGTATTTAAAAATAATCTTAATACTACTATTATTAATATATTTATTATTAATAATAAAATTATTAATAATAAATAACTAAACAAAAATTTTAAATAAGAGTATACTTCAAACATAAAAATATAATTTCTTTACCACAATATAGTAATACTATATTAGGTAATTCCATATATTAATCAAATAAATTTATATATAATGTTTTTCGATTAACGATAATAGAGCAATAAATATTACAATATTATATAAAAATTTGCCCATACTATTAAAATTTAGTCAGATAATAAACATATAATCACATAATAGTAATCAGGAAAAATTAAGTATTTCTAAATACTTAATTAGCTTAACCCAGTGGCTCTGATACCACCTTTTTCTGTCACGGCCCACGACCCGGTTTGGCCCGTTTCAGGAGCTGCGGCAGAAAATACTGCGGTATTTATTTTAATTGAGTTTAACAGCGGAAACAGGATCGTTTAAAGCTAAAATTTTTCCCCGATTATTTTATTTCACAATTCGGGATAAAACCCCGATAATTTACAATAGTATGATTTTTTTTATAAAAGCGTGATATTACAAAATTTATTTCTTTATTTTATACTGAGCCACTATCTTAAGCTTGAAATGCTCCACAGCACTTTTCCTGATTTACAACAGATCACCTGAAACATGTTTGAAAAAGGTTTTGTCAGCGGAAAATACTGAGTGAATCATTCTATTTTGCATAATGATGCATAGTTATCAATTACAGCATAAGAGCGATTGCAATGGCTTCTATCTTATTTTTATCTGGCATTCTGTCACAATGGTGACAAGTCACAATGGTGACGATGGTCATACCACTATTTAGATCAATGAACCTAAATAGTGATGATTATCCCTGTAGGTCAATGAACCCAACAGTGATTATCCCGAGTAGGTCAATGAACCTAACGGGGAGACAATTTGTAATGTGCACAATACCCCACTAACCAGTAATTCAAGATATCCACGACTTAGTCCCTGTAATTATAATCTTGAAAATAATTTGGAGTATTGTAAAATATTTGATAAAATTAACTCACAAACGGTGAGAATAGTTTGTATAAAGCAATTTGATAAAAAGAGAGAATAACTCACAAACTGTGAGAAAAGAAGAATGACTCACATTGCAGATTTATACGGGCAGAGCCTAGCCTATTGATTAGCCTTTTATCCTAATTTCAATAACAAGCACACAATTTTGGAATTAGTAATCAATCCAGCAATTACGATAATTTACGAGATCAAATTATCACAATGAATGTCAAAATGCAATACTTTGTCCATCGAGTTAACGATGATCCATTGAATTAACAATGAACGACAAGGTATAATACTTTACCCATCGAATTAACGAGGATCCGTTGAATTAACAACGAACGATAAAGTATAATACTTTACCTATCGAATTAACGACAATCCGTCAAATTAATGACGAACGATAAAGTATAACCCTAATGTGGGCGGCACTTAAACATTCATTGAATATCTTGATCGTTGGATAAATAAATCGTAGCAGCGATTGTACTAATACCCTTTTCTGCAGCACCCCGCTATACTTAATTAGAGTTTAGTGTGTGTTAATTGTAGTAAATCGAACAGAACTCAGTGCCTGAAGTGAATTCCTTCGTCGAACAAATGCACAGAAGTCAGTCCCAATGCCTGCTATTTATACACGAAAATTGACTAGCTTACGGACCGTAAGCTTGCTGATGTTGCGGTCCGTATGGCATCTTACGGACCGTAAGACTCACAGCTTTACGGTCCGTATGGGACACAAAGCTGCTATAGTGTAGCCACGTGTGGGACTAGCTCTGATGACTTGACACTTTCTAAAAATTCAGCTTGGAGAGCACGTAATTCAGATAATCGTAAAGTAGGGAATGCCCCCCCTGAGTTTTAGGGGCCCTAATCCTGATTCTGAAAATTATGAAAATTTTAGGGTTTGCACAGAATCACTTGGGTGTCTCAATTAGGGTTTCCTATTGGTCAAATTACTTTAGTAATTATGACTTTTGATGAGAGTCGTTACAATACCTCAGTAGTTTGGTTTGCCTATAAATGTAACAGTACCCTGTACTGTTACATTTGATTTGACTGAGCGGGTTCTTCTCCTCATGTCTAATCCTTTCATCTTGTGTGCAACCAACCTTGAGGCATCAGGCTGAGGGGGAGTATAGTTTGTAAGCATGACTGTAATCTTTTGCTTTGATTTGTAAATCTTTTGACTCTATGTGAAGCAATTGTTTATCAAACTATTTTCTCCTTTGATTGTGTTTACAAAAGTTTGTTTTCATTTCCGCTGCACTTAACATGTTTTCATATTCATTGATCATTCGTTTCAAACAAACAAACACTATCATGAGAGCCTCCGATCCTAACAATTGGTATCAGAGCTTGGACAGTCAAATTCGATCTAACAATCAATTTGACATAACAGTTCGGCTCAAAATTCATTGATACTAAGGTTGGTTGTATTTTGTTGAAAAACAGAGTATCGATTAAAACATGTTCAAAATGGTTATTCAAAATCTCTGTAAATCAACCAAGATGTCATATAACACACAAATTTCACACAACAGGTGATATCATGCAAAAGTCACCCATAGCTTTCAGATCTGTGAACATATTTGTCAAATTATGGGATCGTTTTATATTTTTCAATATTGATTTCAACTGTTGTCTTGATATTTGTGATGTTTTCATTAAATACTAAAGTACAAACCTCAGATTAACAAAACCTATGTTCATAAAAGCATTGTTGTTTTGTTAACACTAATAGAGGGAAATTAAAACTTTAGTTATTTAGATCTTATGTGTTGAAAACAGGTTGAGTTCCTAAAAAGGACAAAATCAATTATGTTCAAATACATTAAGAAAACAAGGGTCAACATAGTCCGCATCATATGTAATGTGAGATTGGATGAAAAACTTGTGAAAACATGATCAAGTCTCTCAAAACATTATTGTAGAATGATTTTGGACTAATATTCACAAATACTCAGAAGTGTGTTTATCTCAAAACTTTTGAAGTCGAAAGAAAAGAGTATAAACATAAAACACTTATGAGTCATAGTTTAGGGTAATAATGGTAATTGAGCAACTATGTGCATTTATCTGTTCAGAAAAAGGTTTTGATTCCAGTAAATGAACTCCAAAGAGGACTAGACAAATGTTCAAAATTTTTTTCTCCATATGTCCTCAAGTTTGCAATCGATTGTCAAAGAAAATGGTTCCAAACAGTGGTCAAAATGCATCCAAAAGTTCTTTCCACTGGTGACCACTGACCATTTTCAAAAACTTATGTATGATATGATTATATACTCTATTGAATTTATACCAGATCCTTTTTGATACTATTCTTAGAAAAATCCTTTAACTATTTTTTGTTGTTCAAAGGATTTTCTCAAATAATCAGGATATATTATTCATTTTTTTGAATAATATATATGGAACTTATGCTTGTTTTTGTTGGCAATAGTTTCAGCTCCTGTCAGGATGTAATACCTCATTTTTATGGTATTAGTGTCCTCATAAATGGGTCAAAAGAAAATGGTACATATGTCATGATCATGTCAAACTCAGGTTTGCTCCTAAATTTTTATCAAAGGTTGATTGCAAACTGTGCTTAAAATACTAGGGTACTCATGTGTTAATTGAATACTTAACGAAAATAAGTGGCCTTAGTAAAAAGTTTTCATCATCTGGGGTACTAATCCACTGTCTTTCAAAATTGACATGTGGCAAAACCTTGAATGAAAATCCTCAAAACTGTTGCTGAAACACCTGTCCTTCAGAATTATACCATTTACCCTAACCACTGTTTTATTTCAACGTCTGATCACTAAACACTGTCCACTGCTGAAAGTAAACCACTGATCCCTCATTTTTCTTGAAAAGCACTGATGCTCAAAATTAGTGTTTTATCCACTGATATGCTATCTACTGATAGTTAAAATCATCCACTGCCAAAATTTTTACCGTTGTAACCACTGATGATTGATACGTCAGTGGCTCTGAAAACAACTGTTCTCCATACTTCATCCGTTTCATCAGTGTTTGACACGTGGTCAGTTTTTAGCCCTCAGATCTTAATAACCGCTGCCACATCAGCGATCATTTTTAAATAAAACCCTGCCCTAAACCCCAAACAGGGTTTTACACTGTCGAATTGAATTCCAAAAATTCTCTTCTCATAGCAGTTTCCAACCCTCCTTCTCAAAATCTCCAAAATCTTCCTTCGTTATTCTCCGCAACAATGACAAAATCAAAATCAAAACCCAAATCACCATCGCCTTCCAAAGAGGTCGCTCAAACAGCCGAAGAACCCATCGAAATACCATTCAAACAATCTCACAATTATCTGGGTTTACTCACAAAACCTACCGATAATCACACCTTTGACACCATCATTGACGCAATAACTGGATCAAAGTACAAAACTTTGTTGACGGTGAATGCTCCCATATATCTGCAAACCCAGAGAGAGTTTTGGAAAAAGACGACGCTTGAAAAACAAGACGGAAAAGTCATAGCCATAAACTCCTCGATACAGGGTAAAGCAGTTCAAATAACCCCACAGTCGATCTCCGAAGTTTTTAATCTCAACGATCAGGAAGGTAAACTCTCATTTGAAAAAGTCGAGATGAAAACTGATTTTGTGAAAAGGGGTTATGCAGAAGAACCAAAGGTAGATACCCTACAAAAGGGTTATTTTCCATCTGCACCCAGGTTTTTATTTCACACACTCTTGATGTGTGTTTCAAATAAAACAACATCTTTCAACGAAATACCATTGAAAATTCAAAGTCTGGGTTACGCTATTTTGAATAATAAAGACTATAACTACTCCCAGGAGATTTTCAATGACATGGTGAAAAACGTTGAAAGTAAAGCATTTTTACTTTTTCCAAGATTTTTGAGTTATTATTTTGAACAAAAATTTGAAAAGAAAAATGTAAATTTGCTCAAACAAGGTGTTCATTGTCAAATAAAAAGCATAACAAAAGAAACATTTTCAAGGATGATGGCACCAATAAAAACAAAAGCAGGGGTATCTGAGCAGACTTTAGCGGTTACAACTGCTCCTCAGGTATCAGCTGCTGAGCCCACTGCTCCAGGTGATCATAGCAGCACTCCCACTGCTTTGAAACCCACACCTGCCACCACTAAAAAGACCAAAAAGAAAACATCCAGAAAACCCACCAAACCCAAAACAAAGGCAACTCTGGAAGATGAGATCCCAGAGGAAATGCCTGTGACAACACAAAAGTCACCACAAACCACTGCTGCTACTTCCTCACAGCAGTTGGAAGAAAGATCTCAACCCATAACCGAAACTCCTCCTGCATCCTCACAAAAGGATCAGGTTGTAAGCACAGGGACACCACAATATGAAGCTCTGAATCCACTCGGATCCATCTTCCTCAGTCCTGATCCCAAGGACATGTCTCTTTCAACCCCCATCCCCTCACCAATAATAATGCCACAATCCATGCTACCTTTGTTGCATGCAGCTGCTATTGCACAGACACAAACCAGTTCCTCTCTATCACCTATCACTGAGAGTATACATCCACAAGTGACTGGGTCTGATGCTTATACTTCTGCTATCCCAGCAACAGTTGAGGAGGTTACACTGCAGGGGTTACAAGTAACTCTTGTCAGTAGTTCAAGTGGAGCAGCAACTACAACTGGTGGATCAACAGATCCTCAGTTGGACAGTTGTTTCATAAGTAAGACTCCCTTGAAGGCAATTTCTTCCATGGCAACTTCGGTGACCACCAGTGAGTTGGATCTAACCACTGGTACCATCAAAGGTTTATCGAGTGCCGAAGAAAGAAGTCCCCAGTACCGAGAACAAGGGGCATCAATGGATGATTTTTGGGACTCTGTTCCTAAGTCACACGTTGATATAACCACCACAGGTGGGGATTCAGATGATCCCAGTAAAATGGGTGATGATTCAAGATATCAGGAATTGACGGGCAGAGTGGAAAAACTTGAAGAATCAGTTTCTGAAATAAAGGAGATGGTGCAAGAGATTTTAAAAGCTCAGAAAGCACAATCCTCTGCTGTTCCTGCTCAAGCATCTGCTCCACAACAAGCACCTGCTGAAAATGAGCTTTGGAATATCTTCCAAACCATGCTTGAAAAACAGCAACAAATGGCTGATCAAAAGCATGCTATCCAAGTACAAATGCTGTCAAACATGATGGAATCAAGGTTCAAGGATACTCAAGCAGATATCAAGGCTATTAAGGCCAGTATCCAAACTACCACTGGAAAGGCTCCTTCAACTTTACTATTCTTTAATGACCCCCTTGCAGATAATGCCAAAAAGGGGGAGATAATGAAGCAAATGAAGAAGAAGGGAATTGAACATGGCCTTCATATTGAACCTGAAAAAGAAAAAGAAAAAGAAAAACAGGTCTCAAAACCTGTTTGCCAAACAGCTGATACAGCAGCAGTTACAAAAACTGCTGCAGCAGCAGTTACAAAAACTGCTGTCAGTAGCCAAACAGCTGCCATTTCATCAACACACACACTTTCAACACACACCACTCTACCACACACCACTACAACTACTGCTCCACCATCATCATCTACAATCATACCATCACCACTGCCTCCTGCCATAAAGCAGAAGACAACAGATGTTACAACATCTGTTGTAATGACAGCAGCGGTTGAAGCACCAGTGGTTTCAACCACTGTCAGTCAATCACTGCCACAAACCACTGCTATCCAATCTACCACCACTGATCCACCCAAAACATCATCTGCTTCTTCTTCATTAAAAAGGAGAAGAAATCTCATATCAGATGATGATTCATCACCATCACCACCAACATCACCACTTCCATCCCCTGCTAAAAAGCAGAAGACAACTGCTGACATATCAGCAGTTGTAATGACAACAGATGTTGAGACACCAGTTGTTTCAATAGCTGTTAGTCAGTCATCTTCCACTGTTCCCACCAGTCTTGCATCACAACCTCCTAAGCTTTACAAACGAAAAAGAGAAACAACTCAGGACACTGATGAAAAGTATGATCCTGTTGCTGCTAAGAATCCACTGGAATTAGAAGCTGTGAAAAATGAGATGAAACAATTTTACACTGAAGATGATCCTTCAAAAAGGAAATTTCCTTCTCTCATAGGTTTCATAATTCCAGAAGACATGAATGAATATCTTGAAATGAAAGTAAGACAAGCAAGGATAAGAGCCAAAATTGAATGTAAGAATCAAGGCAATGAAGCTATTTTGAAAAGAAGAGAATTCCTGCTCAACAAGGTTAAACAAATAAAGGAATATGCAAGTGATTTGAACAAGGAAATGTCAAGCATATCTCCTGAAGCAGATCAACGAAATGAATTGAGGAAGGAATATCTTGCATACATAATGAAAGAGAAGTTCTATCCTGCTGAAGAAACAGATTTCAAAGATTGGCCAATAATTGCATTAAAGCATGAGGCAAAAAGAATTGAAGAGGTTAACAATGATTCACGAAAGAAGAAGACAGCTCCAAATTGGAATAAATACAAGAAGCTCATAGCTGATCTTACTTCTGAATACAAGAGAAAGAAGCAGGAGTTGGTAGATGCAAGAGTGGATTCTGCAAGTGCCATAGCAAAATGGACCAAGCAGCAAACAGACGAAGCTTATGAAAGACTTAGGAAAAGGAAGGACACTCCTAAAAAGTCTGACTACAAAAAGCTAAAGGAACAGGTCAAGACCTTTGAAACACAGATCAGCACAGCAGAAGCCTTTGTTACAAGGTTGAGAAAAGAAAGGAAGGAAATGCTGACTGTTGAAAAAGAAAGGCTTAAAGAAGATGATCTGATTGAAGAAGCTACCAAGAAATTGGCTTCAGATAAAGAAAACTTAGCAAAACTACAAGACCTTACCAAAAGGGTCAAAGTAGTAAGCAAACAATCATCAGCAGATATCACAGACAGAGAGCTTGATCAACAACAGAAACAAGAGCTACTTGACAAAGAAGTTGCAGAAGATATAGCTGCAGCAAACAAAGTCATAGAAGAAGCTTTTAAAAGAATGTCTGAAGTTCAAGATACTGCTTTACAATTTTTCTCAAGGCCAAATACATCCAGCTCATCAGGAAATAAATCTCTCCCAAGAAACCCATTTGGTTTAAAAATACTAAAGTGGATGTCTGATCAAAAGACCCACGTATTGACCTTGGTCAGAACCAATGGAGAAGTGAGGCATATATCACGGAATCAAGCACTAGGCCTGGGTGTTGAAGATCAACTAGATCTCCTTGAGCTTACACTGTGCAGGGATGAAGATGACACAAGTTCCAAGGAATTTGAAGAAGAATTTAAAAGACATGTAAGGGAACTTCTGATGAGGAATAAAGATCCAGAATAATGATAGGTTTTGGCATTATCTGTTCCAGGGGGAGATTGTTGGGATTGAACCCTACCAGAGGAACAGATAATGTAAAGCCAAAACCAGGTCACAACAGAGGATTCACAATAAACAGTAGTTTACACTTTGCTCTCCCCTTGACAGTGGTTATCTATCAGCTGATGAACCTTAAGTACTGCTCAAAAGAACAACTGATGATCCAAACGCTGATGTAATCCTAAAGACTGCTGAAGATAAACTCTGTCGCTCTATCTACTGTTGTCTCTCAAGTGCTGCTGAAGACACAAACATTGCTCATTCAAGGACTGATCACCTTTGAAGAAAGCACTGATGTTGTTGTTGAGCATCAGTGCTTAGGTTACAACAGTGGAACGTGAAGCAGTTGTTTTCTCATGTTTTGTATTGTATTTATAATCAGTTGTTAGGACATCAGTAGTTGTGTAAGGTCAGTAGATACAGGTTGTTAGGCTGTTAGACGTCGCTTTCATGGTGACGTCAGCTGAGATACCTCAGTAGTTTGGTTTGCCTATAAATGTAAC
Source organism: Helianthus tuberosus (assembly GCA_030545235.1). Classification (NCBI taxonomy): domain Eukaryota; kingdom Viridiplantae; phylum Streptophyta; class Magnoliopsida; order Asterales; family Asteraceae; genus Helianthus; species Helianthus tuberosus. Next base: position 33,177,025 of record CM060436.1, read on the forward strand.
AGTACCCTGTACTGTTACATTTGATTTGACTGAGCGGGTTCTTCTCCTCATGTCTAATCCTTTCATCTTGTGTGCAACCAACCTTGAGGCATCAGGCTGAGGGGGAGTATAGTTTGTAAGCATGACTATAATCTTTTGCTTTGATTTGTAAATCTTTTGACTCTATGTGAAGCAATTGTTTATCAAACTATTTTCTCCTTTGATTGTGTTTACAAAAGTTTTTTTTCATTTCCGCTGCACTTAACATGTTTTCATATTCATTGATCATTCGTTTCAAACAAACAAACACTATCATGAGAGCCTCCGATCCTAACAAGTTTAGGCGGTGGATTGAGGAGCAAGGTTTGATGAGTAGTGGCAACAGTGGTTTGGCAAGTCTGAGCAGTGGATTGAGGTACTTTTTTTTTTAAAAGTAAACTTCATTAGAAACCACCAAACCCTAAAATGGGGCGGCCACATGAGAACAAATTACATAATTACAAAGTTACACCACTCGGCACTCGGTCCAAGACATACTCCTTGATTTCAGTCTACTACTAATCCAAAGATATCCAATCGACTTGATTTCACTAATGACATTTTCCACTCGAAATTGTATGTTGGAGAATTTAACACCATTCCTAGTTCGCCAAATACTCCGACACCCGATAATAATAATCTGTAGAAAATCTCTTTAGCCAAACTCTTCAATTCCACATGGTTATGAAGCTCCAAAATCTATCTAAACGTGTAGATAATAAATGGAGCAACTCTACACCTTGTCACAATGTACAACCAAACCCTACTCGCCACCAAGCAAGATGTGAATAGGTGATTGCTCGTTTCTTTGCTCGAACCGCACAGAGGACATGACGCATCTTCGATCTCGATATTTCTATCTCTAAGTGTCGATCCTGTAGAAATTTTCCCCATTTCAGCTCTCTATGCGAAAACGTTGCATTTCGTCAGAACCCATTTGCACCACTTCATCACATAATTTCCGCTATGGTAGACTCCTTTATTTAAGGCTCTTCTCACAGCTCCAATCGAAAACTCTTTCGAACCCACTCCAATCCATGTCCACTTGTCTTCCATATCTTCCAAAGTGGCACCCCCAAGTCTCTCATAAGCCAACTTAATTCTGATAGCTCTAGAAAACTTCCAGGTCCGATCCTCCAGCTCCAATTTGTCTGTCCTGATAGATCCATCTCCATTGTTACTTAACCTGTTGTCAACACTACACTTTTTGTTAGACTAAAGATTGAAAATATTAAGGTATATATCTTTTAAGGGTTCATTAAAAAGCCAAGGGTCCAACCAAAACGAAATGTTACTATCATTACCGACCAGACTTTTAAAAAACTTACGCAATAGGGTATCAACAATTATCGTTTTGGAAAAATGTTTCACAATGTTATTCCACACTCCACTTTGGCTTTTTTTATCAGGAGAAAGTCCCAGTTATTCCTGTTTTCGTGTATCGCCTCTACCACTTTCTTCCACAACTGATTTTTCTCAGACTTATATCTCCATCCCTATTTGGAGATGAGGGCTATGTTGATGTTCTTCAATTTGCTCAGCCCAAGCCCCCGTCCTCTTTTGGAATAGACACCCGATCCTAAGCTACCCAATACATCTTCTTATATTCACCCGAGCCACCCCACAGGAACATTTTAATAAGCGTCTCAAAGTCTTGAATTTTAAATTTTTGAGAAGTGATATTAACTTGCCTTGTAGGTTGTTTTCTAGCAGCTTCTGTTGAAGAACCCAATTTTTTTTTATTTTTCTGTTTTTCAAGTATTTCTTGTACCACTAAGGCGTTTTTGGCTTCTCTAGTATCTTTTCTTTTCTCTTTTTTTTTTTATAAAGCATTCTCCTTTGCCTTTTTGTTTGCAGACAGATTAGGCTTCTTTTGATCTCTCTTAACCTGAGGAGGTAGTTTTTTCATTCCCTCTTCATTCTCCCCCTTTTTGGCATCATCAGGATACTTGGGGTTAGGAGTAGAGCATGTAGTATGGAGAAGATGGTCTTTGATGGCCTTTCTCTCAAGTTGAGTATCTTTGTACCTAGCTTCAACCATATTTCTGATAAGTTCCATGTGTATATCGTGGGTGGCATCTACAAATTGTTTTTGAAGACTAAGGAATGATTGAACCAAATAGCCATAAGTCTTTGACAAGATCTACAGTGGATTGTTAAGGTTTAGAGTTTTGTACCATGATTTTCAGCATCTCCTTTACTTCATTAATGGAAGACTCCATCTTGGTAAACCTCTCCGTCAATTCTTGATATCTTAATCTATCACCTATATTAATAGGATCATCTGAATTCCCACCAGAGGTGGTTGTATTTGGTTTTAGACCAGATGCCCCTTGGGGTCTTGGTTCTAGGGACTTCCAACTGTTAATAGGTGTAATATTGTAGACTCAACAGTTGCTGCCTTCAAGGAAGTCTTAAAGATGTAACCACTATTCAGTTGTATGACCGTTGCCCTACAGTTAGTGGCTACTTCACTTGAAAAACTTGAAAGAGTCACTTGTGAGTGCAGAGGTGTACCCTCCTATGCTTGTGGGTTAGCACTGATCTCTGGACTTGATCTAGCCACTTGTTGGTGAATACTCTCAGTGATAGATGATTAGGAGTGCAAACGAGCTTAGCGGCTTGCGAAATACTCGAGATCGGCTCGAGAAAAATGTAACACCCATTCTTATAAATCAAGTTTAACGTATATTTTGCGAAAATAATCATGTAATTAATGATTACATATACATCAAAGATACGGGTTTGTTAAAAACTTTTACAATTTAAATGATATACATGATGTGATTTAAATCGCCGTTTAGAATAACGGCAAAACAACGTTGCGGAAGCTTCATTTAACGTGTGTTCGGTTCTTGCTCGACGCTTGATCTTCATCCGAGAACACTTGGTATTTTCCTGCAATCAAAACCATCCCAATAGTTAGTTTTGATGCTTAAACAATAGGTTAAACAACAAACCATAAATTAAACACTGATTCGGATGAATTCTGCACATTTGGTTGAGTTTGCAGCTGTCGCATGGTCGTGCGTCCCAACCGCACGACCGTGCGGTTCCTTCGACGTCGAGAGTGCTGGCAATGCACCAGCCCATGCATTGATTTACTCGGAAACGCACGACCGTGCGACCAAGAGCACGACCGTGCGCCACCAAATTCTTACGGTGACAACCTACTGGTTTACGGTGGAAGAAAAGATTCAGCACCCACCGTAACTTACGGTGGCACCGTAAATTACGGTGGCACCTGCATCCAACCTTTCCAATTTGCCGTTATTTGACACGAAAACTTTCGTATCTTTCAATCTGCTTATCCGTTTGACCTACCGTTTCTTCCTACGTGTTTGTAACTTGATTCTCCATCAAATGGAGTTAAAATCCGACATTCGGCTTAAAAAATTTAAGACTTTTAAGTCTTCGGCTTATTACCCTTTATACCAAATTTTGACCCGTTCGATTCTTATCAAACAAACTTGTTTATTTGATCCTTAAATTCATGAAATTAATAATTTCCATATCTCCTATCATATTAGTTTCCAATCACGGGATTTTTACATAATAAAAACCCATTTACACTCAGGTTCTTATTTTGACCCGTTTAGAGCGAATTATGTACATTTAAGCATCAAACTCTCTCTCTTTTTCTACACTTCATATTCTCACTTTTAAATAGCCTCTTATGTTCCACCACAACTATTTTTGTGGTGGATTTAACAAAATAAACCACATTCCAAATCTTTACCCTTAGGATAGTCATTATACATGATTAACCGGTTCATAGGCATTTGACCCCAAAAGTTGATGCCTACAACTATTACATGTGTTTAAGAGTTACATGATGATGATACTAATATCTAAACGACCTCTAAGGGTCGTTTGCCCGATTTACCTATCAAGGACATTTTCGTCAACTTATTTCCCCTTTTTACAACATTGGTCCCTTTGCTAATGTATTGACCAATATTGCATTTTTAACCATAAATCGATATATATGCGTACCTGGCTCGAGTCAACAAATAGACCCGATTTATACCTCGCTTTTATTATCACATTTTCTATGGTGACGGGAGTATCCGAATCGTTAATCGCTCCTGTTATCACAAGACTTGAAAATCACATTAGTCGATATTGTCAAATGGTGTTATCACGCCAATTGACCCGTTGGCCTATATGACCAAGCATCTTCATAAATAGCAAAACATGGTTATTAATTACCAATTTGCCCATCCGACCCGTTTCGGGTTTTTACCACTAGACTCCTCTTAACTACAATTTACTTTAGTCGGTACTTGACTAAATTTCCATCTCTACTTATTTTCTCGTTATTAGTTGCACTTTAAAGTGATCTTAACGAAAACTCATGATTCGAACCTAATCCTTCTTGTATTCATTGCTTATAAAATAAACACATATACTACAAGTGGGTGTAAGTTTTACTTACCTCGCATCCGAACTACGCTTTTCCTTTCCTTCTTGATTTGTTTGACCCGCTCCCTCATCGAGCTTCCACCTAGCTTGTTACGCGTCAAACTATCATCATTCATTTCCAAGGTGGTTAGTTTAATCATAATTTAGTACGATTATTCCACCTTACAAATTTTATATCAAAAACTACCATTTATCGGATTATGGGTCAGTTTGACTTTCAATAGTCAACTAACTTCAATCATATTATACACACAATAAGCTCAATCAACATCACGTTTAGAACCCATATTATTCCGTATTACACGTAGTTAGTCGAGTTAGCCAATTACGCGTTTCTTTCATACTTTCATTATGTCAACATTCATTCGGGCATTTTAACAAACACCTAATGTGCATAATATTACTTATTTACTAGCTAGTTCATAACTAGTTATCTTTACCAAGATTTACATCAACACATTCAAACTTCTAAGTCTAGTGTTCATGAACTACATCAAGAACTTATATCATCATCTCAATATTCATCAATCTTACATTCTAACATGAGTGTTCATCATATCAACATAAAACCCACTTAGCTTATCAATGGATCATCATGAATCTTATAGATTATCCAACAATCTAACATGTTATTTGACTAGGGTTTACTCCTAGACATCATATTACTTCAAGATTCACTCATGCATGACACAATCAAGCTCAATTTCAGTTTTTCACAATTAATCTAGAACTTGAGATGAATCAGAATACTAGAATTTTGCATACCTTATGATCCCTTCAGTGAGGTGATCATTAATTCGTGTTTAGAACTTGATTTGGGACTGAATTGAACCTCCAATTTCTGAGATTTGTGAAGTTTTTGGGTTTGAAGAACCCTGGTCGCCCTTCTCTTCTCCTGATCGAACCAGACACCAAAAATGGTGTGTTTGGTTTTTGTTTTAATTATTTCTAGTTTCACTTTTTACAAGATTAACCCCTCATCTTTTGTATAACTTATAGTTTGGCATGTTTTTAACCTTATTATAAGTTATTTCTAGACTATTAGCTAACTAGGTTATAATTTTTCCTAGTTGATTAGTTCTTGTTCAAAAGAACCCGTTTTATTTTAAGTCCCGTTAAATCTCGGGCCTTTTTATATACTTTGCTTTCTCAAAGTATTTCCCATCTATTTAATAAATATTAGATTTATTTATTTAAATCATAATATTCACCGGGTAAATTTTACCACTAACAGTACTTTACCCGTTTTTACTATTAACGAGGTTTGATTACCAAACCCGTTTTCGGGGTGTTACAAGTCTACCCCCCTTAAAGAGGTTTCGTCCTCGAAACCTTTTCTTACATAATTCCTTGAGTTTAAACTCAATGTATTCGATCCGAGAAATGTTTTAAACATTACTTATACTTTCTAACCAATCGTTGGTATTACCCGAAAAGTATGGTAACATCTTTTTGGTTACCAATTGTCTACATATCTCCTACGACATAATGTAATTTCGAAATAACGTACTCTCGTTATTTCCACTAGTTTAGTTAACTTAGCGATATCCGTCGCTTTCATATACTATCGAATTCCTTATGAATCCGTTACTTTGAACCGTTTAAAGGTCTTTAGTGAAATCTTTCACTTTTAGCAACAATTTCTTTTGTTTTCTAATTCATTTATTCGGTTCAGTTATACCGAATCCACCGCTTACAAGCAACCGAATTACTTAAACGACCTTAACTGGTCTCGCTTACTAGACTTATTAGTCCAGTTACTTTTTACCACTCGCTTGGTTATAATGTGATTTTACTTCACATTACATTCCCTAACCGTGATCGTGTCACATCATGTTTAATTTATATCCAAATTTCCTTTTCTTTTCGCGACCCAAGGGTCATTCTGGTCCCGTAGACCTTAACACTGTGTTTAATTCCGTAGGTTATGATGATCCCGTAAATCATCTTTTATTTGTATCTACATTCAAATGTATATATAGCTTCAAAGCATGTCTTGCTATGTTTTTAATCGTATATTTTCACTTATGAGCTTTAGTTGACCTTGACCGTAGTCTAAGGCTTCATTTGTTTATTTCCGGGCGAAATTTTCTGACTTTATTATTTCTCACGTCATTTATGCATCGGTTTATCTTATACTTACCATTATCCAGTTTACATACATACGTATTTGATTATGTCCCATTACCGGGCTCATTATTCTTTTTGCTTTTAACGCTACTATTATCCCGCTTGTGTTTACTCATGCCGTCCGTCATGACATTATTTTCGACCCGTTCAACTTTAAAATAGTTGAACATAATTTATTTACAATCCCCATTTACATTATCTTGTCATCTTTTAGTTCTGACTCAAAACCCGAGTCTTTTAACCTTCCATCCGAGTTCTCGTTTCTCGGTTTATGCGTGTGTTAAGTTCTTACCCATCAACCGGGTGTTTTACCGAAGTCGTTATTGTTGCAACCCTCCCGGTATGCATTAAGACCTCGCTTCATTTTTATATTCCGACTTTGTCCTTAAGTTTGACGTTTTACTAAAACGATCCGTTAAGGGACATATTTGCATTTTCCGGGTTCGAGTGTAAGTACACTCCCTCCCAATACATGTCTAAATCATTTTACATGCTTGCGTTTTCTAGGTTCGAGTGTAAGTACACTCCCTCCCAATACTTGTCTAAATCATTTTACATGCTTGCGTTTTCTGGGTTCGAGTGTAAGTACACTCCCTCCCAATACTTGTCTAAATCATTTTACATGCTTCTTTGTCCCTTCACTCGGGCTCATTATCCTAATGTAATACGCTTCCGTCACTCGGCTATGCGTTTACATTATTATCGATTACTTTGCTCATTTGATTTATTTGGGTACTTTTTAAGTTAGTCCCGTTCGCCCCGCCCTTACTACATCAGACATAAATGTGTCCATCATAAGAAGTTCATGGTACCACGTGTTCACTACTTACTTGGCCAGAGTAAGCGATCAACACCTGATATACATGACCTTTTTATAATTTTCACATTACACCCCATGTAAGTAATGCCTCTATTTGTTTTTTTTTTTTTTTTGGAAACAAAATCCCGGATAGGTTTTTCTATTCAGGTTTTTTTTTTCAAATTTTCAATCTACATATGCAACTTTCAATCTCTACATATTTGTTGCATATTACTATTTATGCAATAATTTAAAACGTGCACCTGATAATGCTTGCTCTAACAGGCTCCCCTTGCCATTAACTTATTCGCAATCGTTGCGCGACTTAGGTCCTTGGTGAGCATGCTGCTCTTCTTGTTATACTTCGGACCGTTCCTCTATCATATCCATAATTTATTCAATCCTCGTCATCTTCAAATGCGAGTTTCCTCCAAATTAAACATTCATAAAAGTTAGTAATGTCAACTTTACTAAATGCCCGTATCATAATACAAGGCTTTCCTATTGTATACGTCAACGCGCGCAATTTCGTCAACTATTTTCATCATTTAATTTAGGTAACGTGTATCACACGATAGCCTTATGTGTTGTTTACAACACTTTAGTGTGCTTAAACTTATTAACATACCTGTACTTACCGGATTCGCGATCAAGCCTCGAACCGAACACCAATCTTTTTCAAGAGCATAAGGTTTAAGTCCAAGCATAGTTCTCCCACCATACTTGAATCTCTTAAACCAAGGCTCTGATACCAACTTGTAACACCCGTTCTTATAAATCAAGTTTAACGTATATTTTGCGAAAATAATCATGTAATTAATGATTACATATACATCAAAGATACGGGTTTGTTAAAAACTTTTACAATTTAAATGATATACATGATGTGATTTAAATCGCCGTTTAGAATAACGGCAAAACAACGTTGCGGAAGCTTCATTTAACGTGTGTTCGGTTCTTGCTCGACGCTTGATCTTCATCCGAGAACACTTGGTATTTTCCTGCGATCAAAACCATCCCAATAGTTAGTTTTGATGTTTAAACAATAGGTTAAACAACAAACCATAAATTAAACACTGATTCGGATGAATTCTGCACATTTGGTTGAGTTTGCAGCTGTCGCATGGTCGTGCGTCCCAACCGCACGACCGTGCGGTTCCTTCGACGTCGAGAGTGCTGGCAATGCACCAGCCCATACATTGATTTACTCGGAAACGCACGACCGTGCGACCAAGAGCACGACCGTGCGCCACCAAATTCTTACAGTGACAACCTACTGGTTTACGGTGGAAGAAAAGATTCAGCACCCACCGTAACTTACGGTGGCACCGTAAATTACGGTGGCACCTGCATCCAACCTTTCCAATTTGCCGTTATTTGACACGAAAACTTTCGTATCTTTCAATCTGCTTATCCGTTTGACCTACCGTTTCTTCCTACGTGTTTGTAACTTGATTCTCCATCAAATGGAGTTAAAATCCGACATTCGGCTTAACAAAATTTAAGACTTTTAAGTCTTCGGCTTATTACCCTTTATACCAAATTTTGACCCATTCGATTCTTATCAAACAAACTTGTTTATTTGATCCTTAAATTCATGAAATTAATAATTTCCATATCTCCTATCATATTAGTTTCCAATCACGGGATTTTTACATAATAAAAACCCATTTACACTCAGGTTCTTATTTTGACCCGTTTAGAGCGAATTATGTACATTTAAGCATCAAACTCTCTCTCTTTTTCTACACTTCATATTCTCACTTTTAAATAGCCTCTTATGTTCCACCACAACTATTTTTGTGGTGGATTTAACAAAATAAACCACATTCCAAATCTTTACCCTTAGGATAGTCATTATACATGATTAACCGGTTCATAGGCATTTGACCCCAAAAGTTGATGCCTACAACTATTACATGTGTTTAAGAGTTACATGATGATGATACTAATATCTAAACGACCTCTAAGGGTCGTTTGCCCGATTTACCTATCAAGGACATTTTCGTCAACTTATTTCCCCTTTTTACAACATTGGTCCCTTTGCTAATGTATTGACCAATATTGCATTTTTAACCATAAATCGATATATATGCGTACCTGGCTCGAGTCAACAAATAGACCCGATTTATACCTCGCTTTTATTATCACATTTTCTATGGTGACGGGAGTATCCGAATCGTTAATCGCTCCTGTTATCACAAGACTTGAAAATCACATTAGTCGATATTGTCAAATGGTGTTATCACGCCAATTGACCCGTTGGCCTATATGACCAAGCATCTTCATAAATAGCAAAACATGGTTATTAATTACCAATTTGCCCATCCGACCCGTTTCGGGTTTTTACCACTAGACTCCTCTTAACTACAATTTACTTTAGTCGGTACTTGACTAAATTTCCATCTCTACTTATTTTCTCGTTATTAGTTGCACTTTAAAGTGATCTTAACGAAAACTCATGATTCGAACCTAATCCTTCTTGTATTCATTGCTTATAAAATAAACACATATACTACAAGTGGGTGTAAGTTTTACTTACCTCGCATCCGAACTACGCTTTTCCTTTCCTTCTTGATTTGTTTGACCCGCTCCCTCATCGAGCTTCCACCTAGCTTGTTACGCGTCAAACTATCATCATTCGTTTCCAAGGTGGTTAGTTTAATCATAATTTAGTACGATTATTCCACCTTACAAATTTTATATCAAAAACTACCATTTATCGGATTATGGGTCAGTTTGACTTTCAATAGTCAACTAACTTCAATCATATTATACACACAATAAGCTCAATCAACATCACGTTTAGAACCCATATTATTCCGTATTACACGTAGTTAGTCGAGTTAGCCAATTACGCGTTTCTTTCATACTTTCATTATGTCAACATTCATTCGGGCATTTTAACAAACACCTAATGTGCATAATATTACTTATTTACTAGCTAGTTCATAACTAGTTATCTTTACCAAGATTTACATCAACACATTCAAACTTCTAAGTCTAGTGTTCATGAACTACATCAAGAACTTATATCATCATCTCAATATTCATCAATCTTACATTCTAACATGAGTGTTCATCATATCAACATAAAACCCACTTAGCTTATCAATGGATCATCATGAATCTTATAGATTATCCAACAATCTAACATGTTATTTGACTAGGGTTTACTCCTAGACATCATATTACTTCAAGATTCACTCATGCATGACACAATCAAGCTCAATTTCAGTTTTTCACAATTAATCTAGAACTTGAGATGAATCAGAATACTAGAATTTTGCATACCTTATGATCCCTTCAGTGAGGTGATCATTAATTCGTGTTTAGAACTTGATTTGGGACTGAATTGAACCTCCAATTTCTGAGATTTGTGAAGTTTTTGGGTTTGAAGAACCCTGGTCGCCCTTCTCTTCTCCTGATCGAACCAGACACCAAAAATGGTGTGTTTGGTTTTTGTTTTAATTATTTCTAGTTTCACTTTTTACAAGATTAACCCCTCATCTTTTGTATAACTTATAGTTTGGCATGTTTTTAACCTTATTATAAGTTATTTCTAGACTATTAGCTAACTAGGTTATAATTTTTCCTAGTTGATTAGTTCTTGTTCAAAAGAACCCGTTTTATTTTAAGTCCCGTTAAATCTCGGGCCTTTTTATATACTTTGCTTTCTCAAAGTATTTCCCATCTATTTAATAAATATTAGATTTATTTATTTAAATCATAATATTCACCGGGTAAATTTTACCACTAACAGTACTTTACCCGTTTTTACTATTAACGAGGTTTGATTACCAAACCCGTTTTCGGGGTGTTACAAGTCTACCCCCCTTAAAGAGGTTTCGTCCTCGAAACCTTTTCTTACATAATTCCTTGAGTTTAAACTCAATGTATTCGATCCGAGAAATGTTTTAAACATTACTTATACTTTCTAACCAATCGTTGGTATTACCCGAAAAGTATGGTAACATCTTTTTGGTTACCAATTGTCTACATATCTCCTACGACATAATGTAATTTCGAAATAACGTACTCTCGTTATTTCCACTAGTTTAGTTAACTTAGCGATATCCGTCGCTTTCATATACTATCGAATTCCTTATGAATCCGTTACTTTGAACCGTTTAAAGGTCTTTAGTGAAATCTTTCACTTTTAGCAACAATTTCTTTTGTTTTCTAATTCATTTATTCGGTTCAGTTATACCGAATCCACCGCTTACAAGCAACCGAATTACTTAAACGACCTTAACTGGTCTCGCTTACTAGACTTATTAGTCCAGTTACTTTTTACCACTCGCTTGGTTATAATGTGATTTTACTTCACATTACATTCCCTAACCGTGATCGTGTCACATCATGTTTAATTTATATCCAAATTTCCTTTTCTTTTCGCGACCCAAGGGTCATTCTGGTCCCGTAGACCTTAACACTGTGTTTAATTCCGTAGGTTATGATGATCCCGTAAATCATCTTTTATTTGTATCTACATTCAAATGTATATATAGCTTCAAAGCATGTCTTGCTATGTTTTTAATCGTATATTTTCACTTATGAGCTTTAGTTGACCTTGACCGTAGTCTAAGGCTTCATTTGTTTATTTCCGGGCGAAATTTTCTGACTTTATTATTTCTCACGTCATTTATGCATCGGTTTATCTTATACTTACCATTATCCAGTTTACATACATACGTATTTGATTATGTCCCATTACCGGGCTCATTATTCTTTTTGCTTTTAACGCTACTATTATCCCGCTTGTGTTTACTCATGCCGTCCGTCATGACATTATTTTCGACCCGTTCAACTTTAAAATAGTTGAACATAATTTATTTACAATCCCCATTTACATTATCTTGTCATCTTTTAGTTCTGACTCAAAACCCGAGTCTTTTAACCTTCCATCCGAGTTCTCGTTTCTCGGTTTATGCGTGTGTTAAGTTCTTACCCATCAACCGGGTGTTTTACCGAAGTCGTTATTGTTGCAACCCTCCCGGTATGCATTAAGACCTCGCTTCATTTTTATATTCCGACTTTGTCCTTAAGTTTGACGTTTTACTAAAACGATCCGTTAAGGGACATATTTGCATTTTCCGGGTTCGAGTGTAAGTACACTCCCTCCCAATACATGTCTAAATCATTTTACATGCTTGCGTTTTCTAGGTTCGAGTGTAAGTACACTCCCTCCCAATACTTGTCTAAATCATTTTACATGCTTGCGTTTTCTGGGTTCGAGTGTAAGTACACTCCCTCCCAATACTTGTCTAAATCATTTTACATGCTTCTTTGTCCCTTCACTCGGGCTCATTATCCTAATGTAATACGCTTCCGTCACTCGGCTATGCGTTTACATTATTATCGATTACTTTGCTCATTTGATTTATTTGGGTACTTTTTAAGTTAGTCCCGTTCGCCCCGCCCTTACTACATCAGACATAAATGTGTCCATCATAAGAAGTTCATGGTACCACGTGTTCACTACTTACTTGGCCAGAGTAAGCGATCAACACCTGATATACATGACCTTTTTATAATTTTCACATTACACCCCATGTAAGTAATGCCTCTATTTGTTTTTTTTTTTTTTTTGGAAACAAAATCCCGGATAGGTTTTTCTATTCAGGTTTTTTTTTTCAAATTTTCAATCTACATATGCAACTTTCAATCTCTACATATTTGTTGCATATTACTATTTATGCAATAATTTAAAACGTGCACCTGATAATGCTTGCTCTAACAGGCTCCCCTTGCCATTAACTTATTCGCAATCGTTGCGCGACTTAGGTCCTTGGTGAGCATGCTGCTCTTCTTGTTATACTTCGGACCGTTCCTCTATCATATCCATAATTTATTCAATCCTCGTCATCTTCAAATGCGAGTTTCCTCCAAATTAAACATTCATAAAAGTTAGTAATGTCAACTTTACTAAATGCCCGTATCATAATACAAGGCTTTCCTATTGTATACGTCAACGCGCGCAATTTCGTCAACTATTTTCATCATTTAATTTAGGTAACGTGTATCACACGATAGCCTTATGTGTTGTTTACAACACTTTAGTGTGCTTAAACTTATTAACATACCTGTACTTACCGGATTCGCGATCAAGCCTCGAACCGAACACCAATCTTTTTCAAGAGCATAAGGTTTAAGTCCAAGCATAGTTCTCCCACCATACTTGAATCTCTTAAACCAAGGCTCTGATACCAACTTGTAACACCCGTTCTTATAAATCAAGTTTAACGTATATTTTGCGAAAATAATCATGTAATTAATGATTACATATACATCAAAGATACGGGTTTGTTAAAAACTTTTACAATTTAAATGATATACATGATGTGATTTAAATCGCCGTTTAGAATAACGGCAAAACAACGTTGCGGAAGCTTCATTTAACGTGTGTTCGGTTCTTGCTCGACGCTTGATCTTCATCCGAGAACACTTGGTATTTTCCTGCGATCAAAACCATCCCAATAGTTAGTTTTGATGTTTAAACAATAGGTTAAACAACAAACCATAAATTAAACACTGATTCGGATGAATTCTGCACATTTGGTTGAGTTTGCAGCTGTCGCATGGTCGTGCGTCCCAACCGCACGACCGTGCGGTTCCTTCGACGTCGAGAGTGCTGGCAATGCACCAGCCCATACATTGATTTACTCGGAAACGCACGACCGTGCGACCAAGAGCACGACCGTGCGCCACCAAATTCTTACAGTGACAACCTACTGGTTTACGGTGGAAGAAAAGATTCAGCACCCACCGTAACTTACGGTGGCACCGTAAATTACGGTGGCACCTGCATCCAACCTTTCCAATTTGCCGTTATTTGACACGAAAACTTTCGTATCTTTCAATCTGCTTATCCGTTTGACCTACCGTTTCTTCCTACGTGTTTGTAACTTGATTCTCCATCAAATGGAGTTAAAATCCGACATTCGGCTTAACAAAATTTAAGACTTTTAAGTCTTCGGCTTATTACCCTTTATACCAAATTTTGACCCATTCGATTCTTATCAAACAAACTTGTTTATTTGATCCTTAAATTCATGAAATTAATAATTTCCATATCTCCTATCATATTAGTTTCCAATCACGGGATTTTTACATAATAAAAACCCATTTACACTCAGGTTCTTATTTTGACCCGTTTAGAGCGAATTATGTACATTTAAGCATCAAACTCTCTCTCTTTTTCTACACTTCATATTCTCACTTTTAAATAGCCTCTTATGTTCCACCACAACTATTTTTGTGGTGGATTTAACAAAATAAACCACATTCCAAATCTTTACCCTTAGGATAGTCATTATACATGATTAACCGGTTCATAGGCATTTGACCCCAAAAGTTGATGCCTACAACTATTACATGTGTTTAAGAGTTACATGATGATGATACTAATATCTAAACGACCTCTAAGGGTCGTTTGCCCGATTTACCTATCAAGGACATTTTCGTCAACTTATTTCCCCTTTTTACAACATTGGTCCCTTTGCTAATGTATTGACCAATATTGCATTTTTAACCATAAATCGATATATATGCGTACCTGGCTCGAGTCAACAAATAGACCCGATTTATACCTCGCTTTTATTATCACATTTTCTATGGTGACGGGAGTATCCGAATCGTTAATCGCTCCTGTTATCACAAGACTTGAAAATCACATTAGTCGATATTGTCAAATGGTGTTATCACGCCAATTGACCCGTTGGCCTATATGACCAAGCATCTTCATAAATAGCAAAACATGGTTATTAATTACCAATTTGCCCATCCGACCCGTTTCGGGTTTTTACCACTAGACTCCTCTTAACTACAATTTACTTTAGTCGGTACTTGACTAAATTTCCATCTCTACTTATTTTCTCGTTATTAGTTGCACTTTAAAGTGATCTTAACGAAAACTCATGATTCGAACCTAATCCTTCTTGTATTCATTGCTTATAAAATAAACACATATACTACAAGTGGGTGTAAGTTTTACTTACCTCGCATCCGAACTACGCTTTTCCTTTCCTTCTTGATTTGTTTGACCCGCTCCCTCATCGAGCTTCCACCTAGCTTGTTACGCGTCAAACTATCATCATTCGTTTCCAAGGTGGTTAGTTTAATCATAATTTAGTACGATTATTCCACCTTACAAATTTTATATCAAAAACTACCATTTATCGGATTATGGGTCAGTTTGACTTTCAATAGTCAACTAACTTCAATCATATTATACACACAATAAGCTCAATCAACATCACGTTTAGAACCCATATTATTCCGTATTACACGTAGTTAGTCGAGTTAGCCAATTACGCGTTTCTTTCATACTTTCATTATGTCAACATTCATTCGGGCATTTTAACAAACACCTAATGTGCATAATATTACTTATTTACTAGCTAGTTCATAACTAGTTATCTTTACCAAGATTTACATCAACACATTCAAACTTCTAAGTCTAGTGTTCATGAACTACATCAAGAACTTATATCATCATCTCAATATTCATCAATCTTACATTCTAACATGAGTGTTCATCATATCAACATAAAACCCACTTAGCTTATCAATGGATCATCATGAATCTTATAGATTATCCAACAATCTAACATGTTATTTGACTAGGGTTTACTCCTAGACATCATATTACTTCAAGATTCACTCATGCATGACACAATCAAGCTCAATTTCAGTTTTTCACAATTAATCTAGAACTTGAGATGAATCAGAATACTAGAATTTTGCATACCTTATGATCCCTTCAGTGAGGTGATCATTAATTCGTGTTTAGAACTTGATTTGGGACTGAATTGAACCTCCAATTTCTGAGATTTGTGAAGTTTTTGGGTTTGAAGAACCCTGGTCGCCCTTCTCTTCTCCTGATCGAACCAGACACCAAAAATGGTGTGTTTGGTTTTTGTTTTAATTATTTCTAGTTTCACTTTTTACAAGATTAACCCCTCATCTTTTGTATAACTTATAGTTTGGCATGTTTTTAACCTTATTATAAGTTATTTCTAGACTATTAGCTAACTAGGTTATAATTTTCCTAGTTGATTAGTTCTTGTTCAAAAGAACCCGTTTTATTTTAAGTCCCGTTAAATCTCGGGCCTTTTTATATACTTTGCTTTCTCAAAGTATTTCCCATCTATTTAATAAATATTAGATTTATTTATTTAAATCATAATATTCACCGGGTAAATTTTACCACTAACAGTACTTTACCCGTTTTTACTATTAACGAGGTTTGATTACCAAACCCGTTTTCGGGGTGTTACAAAAAAGCTCGAAAAGAGTCGAGCTTTATCGAGCACGAGCCGAGCTTGAGCCTAAAAACAAAGCTCGTTTGTTTATCGAGCCAGAGCTCGAGCCTCGCATGTGAAGCTCGTTAGGCTCGTCGAGCCTTAGTGTAAACGAGCCGAGTCGAGCCGAGCTTATTTAAACTTGTTTACAAGCCGATCTCGAACCTAAAAATAAGCTTATTTAGTAAACGAGCCCGAGCTCGAGCTTCATTTATCGAGCTCGCGAGCTTAAAAAGTCTATTATTTATATTATTTTTATATAATATACTAATTAATAGATAATAAACGAGCCGAGCCCGAGCCCGAGCCAAGCTCGAGCTTGAGAAAATACAAACGAGCCGAGCTGGAGCTTTGAAAACAAAGCTCGAATCGAGCCGAGCTCGAGCCCGAGCTCTCATAAGTTAATCGAGCTCGAGCCTGGTCAAGCTCGGGCTCAGCTCGGCTCGTTTGCACCCCTATAGATGATTGAGAGGAACTAGGTCTATTCAAGTCAGAGGCATCAATTGCATCAAGCAATGATTTAATGGATGGGAATATTATGGGTGGTGGAGATGAAAGAGAATCAACCCCAGGGAAAGGACTTGAGTATAAATGTTCAAGTGAATCATAGAACTCAGTGTTTGGTTCCCTTGTGCTTATAACACTCTCCTTTTGTGAGGAGAAGTGAGGAGTTTGGATGGGTTGAGATATCTTCATATCTTGAGAGGAAGTATCAACATATGTTATAAGTTGCATTTGTGTTACAACAGGTCTCTCTGGTATCTTATCTTCCATGGAGACCCTTTTGGTGCGTTTGGCTTTTGGAATGGGAATGGGAATGGTCTCTGTGGAGATTTCTGATGTGGGTTCCACAATGTTGGGTTGGACACTATGGCCATTAAGAGAAGTGGGCTCAACAATAGATGTTGCCGCATTTTCTAAAATATTTCCTTCCTCAACATTTCCTGGACCTTTAGTGGTCATCATGCGACTGAAGGTTTCATTTGAAGGGCTTCACCCTGTTCAAAATATTTTGAGCTAAAATCTTTTGTAGATAAAAGCTTAGAAGCCTTGGATACATGAGAAAGGATTTGGCATAACCTTTTTTATGGCTTTCACATTTCCTACCAAATCCATGAACAAAGTCTGGGATAGATTGTAATTTGAATTTGTTAAAATACCATATCCCAAGTATTAAGTTTTCAAGGAAATTTTTTTGACATAAGTGGTTTTTACTGAAAGACATACTAAAGGTATGGAAGAAAATTTTCATTGTTGGTGGGAAGTTTGGTTTGAAAATTGTAGCTCCCACAATTTGTGCATCACACTTTCTATGAATTCAATGTAAAGGTCGTTTTTGGAGAAAGATTTCATACGTGACTCGTCATTTAGGTTAAATGTAGTGAAAAGGTCTGTTTGCCTAAGTCCGTCCCACTTAGTAAACTAAACCTCCATTTTAAGGATAGAAACCATTGTTTGATGTAAACAATGGTTTTAAATGGAAAGCAGTGGATGAAATATCTATTGACTAGTCAACATATGAATGAATCAAATGATAAAGAAACAGAGGTTACTTGTGCAATATGGTAGACTTTGGTCAAACAGACTTTAGAACCACTAAAACAGTGGTTTTGCTTCTTTGAACATAGTTTTTTAATGATTTTCAAAACAACATTTTAATGAGTTTATGCCAAATTTTGATATTTTCTATACATGTTAATGTTTTAGTATGAAGGACTAAAATTTCACTTTTAGTCCATGTCTAACATTCGTATTCTAGAGATCAAGTTTTCAAAAGTAGATGCATCTAAAGGTTTTGTAAAGACATCTGCTACCTGGTCTTCAGATGGAACATGGTGGATGGAAATCAAACATTTTTCGTAAAAATCTCTTACAAAGTGATAACGGATATCAATATGCTATGTTTTTTAATGTGACGCATGATTCTTGATGATATTTTAGGCTATTTGATTGTCCAGTGACAACGGTGTCTTTAAAGCAGTTATACCAAAATCAGGTAATTAGTTTTGAAGCTACAAAAGTTGGGTTGTGCAGCTTGCACCATCAATAAACTCTGCCTCTGTTGTAGAGCTTAAAACTGTTGTTTGCTTTTTTGCTTTGCCAAGATACCAAGGCATTGCGAGGGAATTGGCACCCTCCTGATGTGGACTTTCTTGTGGTGTGGCAACCCGCAAAATCACTATCTGAGTAACCTGAAAGCTCAATGTTTCCATTAGTAGGATACCAGATACCAAGTGTGGGTGCATCTTTAAGGTATCTAAAAATCCTTTTCACAGCTATTAAATAAGACTTTCTAGGTGATGCTTAGTATCTAGTACAGACACAAGCAGCAAACATAATATCAGGTCTTGATGCAGGTAAGTACATGATCGGAGTGTCACGCTCCGGTCAAAGATAATATTTATAAACCCTAATTACCCTTAACAAATAGCTAGTGGTAGTAAGGGGTCAAACCACGAAGAGTATGTGGTTTGCGAATGGACTTTGTTGAATTTAAACAAATGTCACACTTATGAAGCTTGCTAGAATATTTTTGTATTTTTGTTTGGTTGAAAAGATGTGAATTAAACTAATGGGATTGATTAAATTACTAATGATTAACAAATTGCAAGAAAGGTAATTCATTGTTTAAACAATAATGAGAAAAAGGGTTCACACCCGGTTTCGGTAATTGCAAACCTAGGTTCCTACAAGTTTTAGAATTGACCTAATTGGATAAGTGATTAACGGATTTAGTGTACCGTGACTTAGGTGCCAATAACTATTAACATTCCTAAGAATGGACAAGAATGCACTTCATAATCAACACAAGTAAATCCTAACCAAGATAACGCATAAGTGCACAATTTCATTTCACAAAGTCATAACTTTATAATCGTTCGACAATTTGTAAATACAATTCAAATACACGGCAATTATCAAAGGTGTTCAAAATCAAAACACAATTTGTCACACAAGTCAAAGCTAAACACAAATCGGAACTCTAGATAATACAACTACCTACACCGGGGTGAAACCAAGGTGATTAGCCGCTCATGGTTGAAAGAACTTGATCATCGGATGCTTGGAAAGTGAATTGAATCATCTTGAATCTTGTAGAATGGAAGAATGGTTGATGGTTAGGGTTTTGGTGAGAGATGATGTTAGAAAGAATGATAGGTGAATGGTTAGGGTTTTGTGGATGGTGATTGTGGATGATCTTGGATGATCCTTGATGATTCGGGTGATGATGGATGGAATAGAGATCAAGTGGTGATAAGAGTGATGAATTATGGCTCCCAAATGAAGATTCAAACTCTAAGAAAGTGTAATTCATGGCCTAAGAGCCAATGAAAATCGTTCTTCACACCAAAAAATCCCAAAATTCGCGTATCAAGAAACCACTGCCCGTCGCCGACGGACATGACCCCGTCGCCGATGGGCTCCCCTGATCCGCTTTCCGTCCGACGGCTTGTTTGACTGGTTACGCGATTCTGGTCTGACAGGGTTCATTAGAGGGCGTCGCCGACGGCCTAGGGGCGTCCCCGACGACCCCTCTAACTTGAGTTTTCTGTTTTCACTTCTTAAGCTTCCGATTGATCCGTAACGCGTCCCGGTTGTCCGTTTTTCATCCCGGTAGCTCGTAAAGCTCCCAAAAAGCACCTTAAACTTCATTAAACCTGCAAAACACAAATCTAATTAAAAGTAGGCTATTCAAGATTAAAAGTCGAGAAAAAACCCAAACTTAAACATACACAAACACCGTTATTCAACCACGTATCACATCCCCACACTTGTCTTTTGCTTGCCCTCAAGCAAATCTGTTTTTCACTTTCACGTGGGTCGAACAAAGAATACACTCCTCATTCCCGAGACGAAGGTTAAGGTCAATTTTCATACTAAAGTTCAAACTCTTTACAATTTTCAACATATTTAATGGTAAAGTGAGCATTCACATATAAAATGGTTATCCAAGATTAACCCGCCCGTGAAACCAACAATTCATGCACATCCCTCACAATGTTCTCTCCACTCGGTTTATAAATTGGCTAATTTTCATAATGTATTAGCACTTCAAAGAATAATCGCTCAAAACCGATTAGAACACGTACCCGCATAGGCTTGCAACTCAATCATTCTCCACCACCGAACACGAATACTCAGCACAAGTCATAAGGTCTTTGTAAGGGTTGTAACGGGGCTAGGTTAAGGGTAGGAAATAGGATATTTTAAAGTGGCTAAGGTGATGAAAATTCAATTTTTATTACAAAACAACTATTTTTAAGCACAACTAACTACCAAATTGAAACTAGAAGGCAACCATATTTCGCCTTTTATTTCTCAAGCTACAAACACATATTTTTGTTCTTTTCTCAAAAATTTTCTATTCTTTTCATAACATTTTCTGATTTTTCTCTTTTTTTTATGCAAACAAACAATTCACAACTATACAAACTTCACTCCTATAATCGAATTTCCATCACACGGTTTAAGGTTATGGGCTATAGGGTGATCAAACGAAAGGATTAGGCTCAAAATTGGATACTAACGGATAAATTTTTAGGTAAGGGTATATAAATGGTGTAAAAAGGAAAAGGTTTACCTAATGCCTTAATCATTCTCATGCTTGTATTCGATCTATGGTCTCAAACGTATCAAGAGTTGCAAGTTCTACAATACATGACTAATGGTCCACTCAAACAAAGAAACATGCATATGTAATTCTATGATTTAGAAGTGGCTCAAAACCTCACATATATAAAGGGTATGGTATGTGGCATGCATAATGTGCTAGTTTCTTAGGCGGATTATTCCCAAATAACCACCCGCTAAATACCCGGCATGCTATTAATTTGAACTTGACCATGACAAAATACCAAATGGGTTGTGCCATCCCTCGTTGACTTAGTTACTTGTGCTTTAAGATCGCTTTCGAAACAAGACATTTTTAAAATTTTTTTGAAATTTTCCCCATCCCCACACTTGAGGTAAACATTGTCCTCAATGTGTAAGAACTAGAGTTTTAAAACACACAATGGATGTGACATGGCTAACTTCCCAAAAATTCCACCCCGGAATATAACATAAAATTACAATCCACTTATTACTAATCTAAGAATCAAGGTAAAAAGGAAACGCATGCACCTGATTTTTCTCTTTAGATGCCCATTGTGACACCTGTGTCACTTCAACCATCATACAAATACCAAACCAATGAAATATTGTATTTCATACTTGGGATTTGTATAAATATGTGTTTCATTTGCACATATCAATTCTTGTGCGATTTCGAGCTTTAAATCGCTTTCTTGAAGGTTATACGCGATCCGATGCGTAAATATAACCAGTTTAGTGCAACAAACACTCCGAAAAAGTGACATAGGCTCAACATACCTTAAATAACCTTTACATGACTTAGAAATAAGTTTTGGATGGTTTGGTGTGTCGAAATCAAGTTTATTCGCTTACATGGACTATTTGCGTTAACTTGTAAAAGTCTGCCGTTTCGTAAGGCAACGTACAGTCCGAAACTTGATCATAACTAAAAATACCATATATAACCTAAACATAGCTTATAAATAAGCCTTGAGTGGTTCGGTATGCGAAAATACGCTTGTTTGATCATACATGGACTAAAAGTGTCAAAAACGGCGTAAGTTTGCATTTACGCGCATATCTTACGTTCTGACCACATCTGGACACCCAAAATTTTTTTACACACTAAAATATTTTTATTTTAGTCATCGGTATGCAAAAATACCATTCGTCACTTAATTTTGGATCGTTTTCTCGTCCGTTCGAGTTTCGTCGTAATTTGACGAATAACGCGACCGTACGACCAAACGAGCCGACATCCGAGAGTTTTCCGAGCATATTTTGAGTCCTCTATACTTTGACCACCTTGTAGGGCCTTGAAAATGGCTTAACGAGTGTTAAAAGTACAAAAAATGGGCTTATGCAAGTGCAGGGACCTGAACTGTCAACATTGAAACTTTTGCTGAACTGTGAGGACTAGGCGGGCCGCGTAAGCCTGTCCCTCAGCTTACGCGGGGCGCCTAAAAGTGCCCGGTTCCAGATTTACAATTTTCAGCAAACTGTTTGAAGTTCAGGGGCTGTTTATGCAAATTTTCTTGTGTGTTAACCAAGTTAACACCTCTCCAAGGCTTCTAATCTGTCCAAACACATGTATGGCCATGATCTTTTGCTTGGAGGTTACATAAACACATGTCTTGATCTTGTTCTTCATCAACTACTATAAATAGCCATGCCTTTCATTTGAATTCCTCACCCTTGATCTGATTTCTCTAAGTTGAAGTTACAATACTTCATACCTGAGATTTTAAGATCAAGTTCTCCCTAGCAAGGACCCTTTGTAAGCTTCCTTCGTTCTTTTATCGCTTTCCTAGCGTAAAAGTCAAACAGTGTTTGACTTTCTGCTTTGACCAGTCTTTGGTCAACACGAATTTCGTTTGAACTTTGCAACGTGAGCGTAATCACGATGGTTGTAGTCCCTAGTGACTATACCTACTGATTACCACGTTGATTAGGCGTAGTGACGAGTCGTAGTTTCGGTCAAAATGCGCATTTATGCGTATTTTGCAACCAAACTACTCTTAGGTATCAAAACACTTTGTTTTGATATGAAAACCTGTTTTCTAACTTAGTTAAACATGTTCCAACATGTTTAGCTCGTCACTTTTAGTTTAGTGCTTGTTTAGAGTCGTAAGTCAAGCGGTCTAAACCACTGCTTAGACTTTCGAAATCGACCCGTTTGGTCGATCATTAGGACCCGACCAAGCATGTTTAGTGACCATAGTTGCATAGGGAATAACCTTCCGAGGTTATACCTTATGGTCACCTAGTTTAAGTAGTTGTATGATAGGTAGTTTATATGCCTTAGGAAAATGACCAAAATGCCCTTTTCATGCATAATTGGATTTTAAGCATATGTAACTTAAACTTTTGTCACTTAACTGATTATGCAACATATTTAAACATGTTAGGGCATATAATACTTGCCATATGACTAGTTAGACATCTCGAACACGTTTTACGCGAATGACGCGTTAAAGTAGCGTAAGCTACCTAAACGGGTCATAATGGGTCGGAAGCACTTAGGTTAGGTTTCGTTTTAGTATGTAGGCTTTGTTAAACCATATCATATGAGTTCCCACACTCATTTGGTTTACGAAACCTCATTCTATCCAATCTTCCGATTTAGGTCCATTTTATTTACTTAGTTGCCTTTATCAGGTGCCGTTTGATTCCGTGATCCCTCTAGCTTGCTTGGTAGTTGTTCAAAACTTCTAAGAACTCTCATGTGAGTACATAGTCCCCTCTTTTACTGTTTTCAATGTTTTGGGGTGAAACATGTGTACCTATTTGTTATGTTCATGTTTTCAAAGTATAATTGATTATACGTATTAGTACTTATCTTTTGACAAACTGAATGAAAATTTATGGTTTAAACACTAATTTTTCCAAAGATTATAAAATTAAATTGTTGGATTATACTTATTTTATGTTCACCAGACCGATTGGTAGTATGATATAGAGCTATAGGATTAGACACCCCATTCTTGTTGTCATGGAATGTCAGAAACCGATATTTTTATCCAAATAGAGATTGCCTTTGTGGTATTTCTATAGTCTCAATTGGTGTAGTTTGATGCACTAAGGTATGGTTGAATTCTTAAATCACATTTTTATTGTATATTTTGCTATACTCCCAAAAGTATAGTTTGATATACTCTCATGTGTGATATTGTACAAAACAACATATATTTTATTAATTACTAAAAACATAGTTTGATATGTTATTTACAAAATCAAAGCATAGTTTAATATGTTATTTATAAATCAAAAGTATACTTTTGATATACTATTGAAAACTATTATTTTGACGACTAAAGCATATTTAATATACTATCTGTTTGACTATTTTGGAACTGAAATATATTTTAATATATTACTTATTCGACTTTCTTAAAACCAAAGTATATTTTTATATGTACTATAAACCTTTTTATCAAAATATATTTTATACAAACTCATTTTACTTGGTTATTTATTTGCCTATGCAATATTCTGTTATATCATCTGATTTCTTATAAATTTTAGTATGATTTATAAAAGAAAATATTTTAAGGTTCATGACTATTTTTGATTAAACACTTTTCTCCAAACTTACAAGTCATGAATTCTATTATAATAAAACCTATGTATCTCACAGGTATTTTTATGCTGACGTACCTATTTTTACACATGTTTCAGGTGCAGTTATGTGATGATTGTTGATGCATGCTATACATAGGATGGACTCGTGCCTTAGCGACTTTAAAACTTGAAAGATAATATTTGTATTTATCTGATTTGTAATAAAACAATGAGTTAAATAATTCAATAAAACGAAATTATTTAATCCATGGTTGTGAAACAATGATTCTGTTACGACACTCCCCGACGTTTCCGCCACGATTTGTTGTTTTACGTGGTCGGGGTGTGACAGAAAAGATGGTATCAGAGCCATTGGTTATATGGAATTAGGTTATTAGTAATTCTTTGACCTAGACTATAACCTTCCTAGGACCCTAACATAAGTTATCTTGTGTTTAGTTTTAAAACAATACCGTCACTTATCCTTAGGTGACAACCACAATAAGAACACAAATTTCGAATCCACTTTGAAAGCCAATCATCTGTTCTAGGATGATTTATTATAAGGTTTTGAACCTTCAAAGTTTTCAAAATCCCGTCAAAGTTGGGTCTTATAATGTGAACCCGTGCAATCAGGAAGGGTGGATACCTGTACTCTGAGTTTTCTGTCTAAGGCTAGGGTGTTCGTACAAATCCACATAATCGAACCAGTCACTCTTACCTGGGAACTCTTGGAGTGAGTGTCCACTTATAGGCTAAAGCATGTCTTCGCGATACATTAATATGACCCACTTACTTTGATTGGTCACCATCTCATTTGTTTGCCTTAGGTAACAAACAAATGATCGCAATTTTTATGCGTTGTCATTCTGTTTTCATTTCCCTTGTTTCCTCCCATGTCTTCCAATTTCTTCATAATGCCTCTTCATCGCAACAACACTCAAGTATCCAAACTAGGTGCTGCAATTGCCCAACAATTAGACGTCGTACTTCAGAGGACCGTTGATTTAGCTATCACCATGACTCGCCTCAGGGATGAAGCCATACAAGGGAACCGCTCTTTGGAGTAATCAATGCAACCGTCATCATCCGAATCAGATACCCTGTTTCAAATGTACCCACGGTGGACGATGGGGACACTTGGTTAACACGTGCCGCTTTGCTATTCAAAACAAAGTTGTTGCAAATCCTGCCGCTGCTCAAACTCCAAATTCTGCTTCATATGTCGCCTTGGCATATCTAGTACCTCAACTTCATGAACTTTCTACCTTGTGTATCGACTTAAGCACGTTTAGTGCAAGGTTTCGAAACACCTCTCATTACACAAATTCCAAAATCCATATAGGATCTTTCTATCCTCATAATTAAGATCCCTGTGGATGGATATCGTTCATCGGAGCCCTTAATTGAATTATTCGTATGCCTTAATACGTATATTACAATTCAATAAGGACAAAGCCGAATTCCTATTAAGATCTTTCTATCTCCATAGTTAGATTCTTGAAGATGTTTAAAATACCAAATGAAATCCACGGATTGGATTCCTGGTATGCTTTAAATACCCGTGTCCAAAGATAACAAATTGAAGATCAAGTTAAACAATTATGTAATTATGTGCTTATGTGTTTTCTTATATGTTTTGTGTTTTGTGTGATCCGAATATTCATTATCCAAATCCTCGTAGAATCTTCCATATCTCCATATGAGGGATTCATAGTAGGATATCCAAAGGTACTACCTTAAATCCTTAATGGGCTTCTACGTAATAGTTAAGACCCTTGGATTATAGAGTGTTATTCTATAATTGGACCCCAAAGTGGTCTAGTTAAACAAATTGATTCAAAAATCTGGTTAGGAATATCATGTGATGATATAATTGAAAAGATCCCTTAGGTGGTCTATTTAAGATATCGTACGGCGGTCTAGTTAAAGAGATCATGTGTTGATCTAGTTAAAAAGATCGTTCATTGATCTAGTTAAAAAGATCCTTTGGTGGTCTAGTAAAGTCACTTCATGTTTATTCGATTGATTTTCCCTACGCATTATGAAATGAACTGTGCGGACTGTGCAAGGAGTTACGTAATTATGGATGCATACATAATTATGGAATTCAGCGCACAGAAACCACAACGAGTTTTGTCATGTGTTAAGACCTATAGTGATGAGAATAACGAAACGGGAACAATGTAGAAAGGGGCATGGTGGATACGCCGCTGGTACTTCCTATATAAAAGTGTTCCTTATTACATTGCGAACGTAGCGTTATTTAAGTTACTAGAAGTCCTGGACTTTGACCAATGTCATTTTATTTTACACTCTCCGATTCTGATTTCGAGCACACACAAGTTTCTTATGATAGTCTTCATAAGAAACGTTCTTCTGTCCGTAGTTCGAAACTCCATGTTTTGTTACTACAAGGACTTCACTTTGACAGTTGATAGTTTCGCTAAGAATCCAAACATGGCCCAGAGTTTTACTTAGGGTTCGAGGGATTCATTCGAAAGCAAAACCATCACAGTTGTCTTCACAAGTTTCCTCTAAAATTAAATTTCGGGACGAAATTTCCTAAAGTAGGGGAGACTGTGACACCTGTGTCACTTCAACCATCATACAAATACCAAACAAATGAAATATTGTATTTCATACTTGGGATTTGTATAAATATGTGTTTCATTTGCACATATCAATTCTTGTGCGATTTCAAGCTTTAAATCGCTTTCTTGAAGGTTATACGCGATCTGATACGTAAATATAACCAGTTTAGTGCAACAAACACTCTGGAACAGTGAAATAGGCTCAACATACCTTAAATAACCTTTACATGACTTAGAAATAAGTTTTGGATGGATTGATGTGTCGAAATCAAGTTTATTCGCTTACAGGGACTATTTGCGTCAACTTGCAAAAGTCTGCCGTTTCGTAAGGCAACGTACCGTACGGAACTTGATCATAAGCTAAACATACCATATATAACCTAAACATAGCTTAGAAATAAGCCTTGAGTGGTTCGGTATGCGAAAATACGCTTGTTTGATCATACAGGGACTAAAAGTGTCAAAAACGGTGTAAGTTTGCATTTACGCGCATATCTTACGTTCTGACCACATCTGGACACCCAAAATTTTTGTACACACTAAAATATTTTTATTTTAGTGATCGGCATGCAAAAATACCATTCGTCGCTTAATTTGGATCGTTTTCGCGTCTGTTCGAGTTTCGTCGTAACTTGACGAATAACGCGACCGTACAACCAAACGAGCCGACATCCGAGAGTTTTCCATGCATATTTTGAGTCCTCTATACTTTGACCACCTTTTAGGGCTTTGAAAATGGCTTAACGAGTGTTAAAAGTACCAAAAATGGGCTTATGCAAGTGCAGGGACCTGAACTGTCAACATTGAAACTTTTGCTGAACTGTGAGGACTAGGCGGGCCACGTAAGCCTGTCCCTCAGCTTACGCGGGGTGCCTAAAAGTGCCCAGTTCCATATTTTCAATTTTCAGCAAACTGTTTGATGTTCAGGGGCTGTTTATGCAAATTTTCTTGTGTGTTAACCAAGTTAACACCTCTCCAAGGCTTCTAATCTGTCCAAACACATGTATGGCCGTGTTCTTTTGCTTGGAGGTTACATAAACACATGTCTTGATCTTATTCTTCATCAACTACTATAAATAGCCATGCCTTTCATTTGAATTCCTCACCCTTGATCTGATTTCTCTAAGTTGAAGTTACAATACTTCATACCTGAGATTTTAAGATCAAGTTCTCCCTAGCAAGGACCCTTTGTAAGCTTCCTTCGTTCTTTTATCGCTTTCCTAGCGTAAAAGTCAAACAGTGTTTGACTTTCTGCTTTGACCAGTCTTTGGTCAACACGAATTTCGTTTGAACTTTGCAACGTGAGCGTAATCACGATGGTTGTAGTCCTTAGTGACTATACGAACTGATTACCACGTTGATTAGGCGTAGTGACGAGTCGTAGTTTCGGTAATGCGCATTATGCGTATTTTGCAACCAAACTACTCTTAGGTATCAAAAAACTTTGTTTTGATATGAAAACCTGTTTTCTAACTTAGTTAAACATGTTCCAACATGTTTAGCTCGTCACTTTTAGTTTAGTGCTTGTTTAGAGTCGTAAGTCAAGCGGTCTAAACCACCGCTTAGATTTTCGACCTCGACCCGTTTGGTCAATCATTAGGACCTGACCAAGCATGTTTAGTGACCATAGTTACATAGGGAATAACCTTCCGAGGTTATACCTTATGGTCACCTAGTTTAAGTAGTTGTATGATAGGTAGTTTATATGCCTTAGGAAAATGACCAAAATGCCCTTTTCATGCATAATTGGATTTTAAGCATATGTAACTTAAACTTTTGTTACTTAACTGATTATGCAACATATTTAAACATGTTAGGGCATATAATACTTGTCATAGGACTAGTTAGACATCTCGAACGCGTTTTACGCGAACGACGCGTTAAAGTAGCGTAAGCTACCTAAACGGGTCATAATGGGTCGTAAGCACTTAGGTTAGGTTTCGTTTTAGTATGTAGGCTTTGTTAAACCATATCATATGAGTTCCCACACTCATTTGGTTTATGAAACCTCATTCTATCCAATCTTCCGATTTAGGTCCGTTTTATTTACTTAGTTGCCTTTATTAGGTGCCGTTTGATTCCGTGATCCCTTTAGCTTGCTTGGTAGTTGTTCAAGACTTCTAAGAACTCTCATGTGAGTACATAGTCCCCTCTTTTACTGTTTTCAATGTTTTGGGGTGAAACCTGTGTACCTATTTGTTATGTTCATGGTTTCAAAGTATAATTGATTATACGTATTAGTACTTATCTTTTGACAAACTGAATGAATATTTATGGTTTAAACACTAATTTTTCCAAAGATTATAAATTTAAATTGTTGGATTGTACTTATTTTATGTTCACCAGACCGATTGGTAGTATGATATAGCGCTATAGGATTAGACACCGCATTCCTGTTGTCATGGAATGTCAGAAACCGATATTTTTATCCAAATAGAGATTGCCTTAGTGGTATTTCTATAGTCTAAATTGGTGTAGTTTGATGCACTAAGGTATGGTTGAATTCTTAAATCACATTTTATTGTATATTTTGCTATACTCCCAAAAGTATTGTTTGATATACTCTCATGTGTGATATTGTACAAAACAACATATATTTTGTTAATTACTAAAAACATAGTTTGATATGTTATTTACAAAACCAAAGCATAGTTTAATATGTTATTTATAAAACCAAAAGTATACTTTTGATATATTATTGAAAACTATTATTTTGACGACTAAAGTATATTTGATATACTATCTGTTTGACTATTTTGGAACTGAAATATATTTTAATATATTACTTATTCGACTTTCTTAAAACCAAACTATATTTTTATATGTACTATAAACCTTTTTATCAAAATATATTTTATACAAACTCATTTTACTTGGTTATTTATTTGCCTATGCAATATTCTGTTATATCATCTGATTTCTTATAAATTTTAGTATGATTTATAAAAGAAAATATTTTAAGGTTCATGACTATTTTTGATTAAACACTTTTCTCCAAACTTACAAGTCATGAATCCTATTATAATAAAACCTATGTATCTCACAGGCATTTTTATGCTGACGTACCTATTTTTAAACATGTTTCAGGTGCTGTTATGTGATGATTGTTGATGCATGCTATACATAGGATGGACCCGTGCCTTAGCGACTATAAAACTTGAAAGATAATATTTGTATTTATCTGATTTGTAATAAAACAATGAGTTAAATAATTCAAGAAAACGAAATTATTTAATCCATGGTGGTGAAACAATGATTCTGTTACGACACTCCCCGACGTTTCCGCCACGATTTGTTGTTTTACGTGGTCGGGGTGTGACACCCATATCTTCTTCTTCTCTTCACAAAAATGGTCGTCCCTCGAACACGGTGTACCTACAAATCTTAACACTTGTGTAGAAGCATGCTTCTCACAACCATTGAAATTTGTTAGCTACTTAGTTCTACCATTTTTATGAAAGTGTTACCAAGTCATGCGTTAATTTACCTTGATTTATGTGGAAAAAAAAATTACAAAAACAACAGTCCTAACTCACTTTCGTAGGAATCACGGTTTCATTTAACTTATGCAACAAGCCCTTTTAAACCCCCCAATAGCTTGGGGGGACGAGTAGGTCTCGTGAGGGTTATATAGGGAACACACCCACAACGTTCATTTATCTAGGCAAAATAAATACTAACGAAATAGAAATAAAAATAAAGAAAACCAAAATATACAACAACAACAAAAAACATACCTCGCCCTCACCGCTGATATCTCTCATTCGGGTCAACTGGCAGGTTCGGCTGGTATAGGTAACCAGTGAGGGCCTTGAACATCTCCCGGTAGTTATCGAGGGGCACCGGCTCTCCTTGTGCTGGCGGCTGGTATGGTATCGGGATGAAACTGGACTCGACTACTTCGGGCCAATGAGGGGATGGATCAGATGGGCCTCGTGGAACACGGCGGTTGGAGTAGTCGGTCCACCTCGCGTGTTCTACATAGGGGAGGCCTGCTTCATAATCTCTCCGGTGTCGCTCTTGATCATGGAGGACTTTGGCGTTGTTAATAGTCGATTCATTGGAGACGTATAAAGCACTCCATCGGCGTCGTTCCAATTCATTTTGCTCGTTTTGACGCCTCTCCTCATCTTCCTCCCATGCCCGTCTTCGGGCCATCTCTTTCTCCTGCATTTGTATCAAACGCTCCATTTGGGATCTTTGGAGCGCTTGTTGCATCTGCTGCTCTTCCATGTGTTTTTCCATCCTCTCACGATAGGCCGCTTTGAGGGCCCGTTGTTCCTGCATCTGGGCTCCATGTGTTTCCTCCCAGTGTTGCCTTCTCCTATTATACTCTCGACCCTCTCCTATACCCGCAGAGATGTTATCAAACACCTCCTGTTGACCCCGGTTGAATTCCCAGTATGAGGGTACCCGCCTAAAATTCACAAAACTCGCCACCTCTGCATTTAATTCCCGGTGTGGCCTAATATACCTCTGTTTTGGTCCCCGTGGACCAGTAGGCTCAGTTTCATCTTCCTCGTCAACCATCCCCACATCTTCCTCAGCCCCTTGTTGCACATCTGGATCAACGAATTCATACCTGTGACCCATTTTGTCGGTCACCACAAACTTGCTTCCCGAAAGCTTCACATGTATCTTCCAATTTTTCTTTATCGCTGCTAAGCTGAATTCTTCCAAAGGCTTAGATACCCAAAGCGATTCTGGGGGATGACAGTTTTGCTGGAGGATCATGGCACTGATTAGGCGCACGTATGGGATCATCCTCCTGTGAAACGGCTCCCGAGTGAACTACGTATTCATCATGATAATATGCCTCCATGACAGCGTCGGTGTCCCATACAACAAGGAATGAAGAACTCTACAATCGCTTGCTCTCAATCCCCCTATCACCAAACCTAACCATAACATTTTCTAGAGAAATTCCTTGAAGAATCCTCCCTTCAACCGTCAGGTGGCTCCTTGCGGCCACTCCCCGTCTTTATATGGTAATATAGCTTCAGTCGTCTTATCCGGATCATGGCTGTTTGCATGGTTATCCAAGAAATGTTCGATGGTTGGATAATCATACGCCTGCACCCCCAAGGAATCAAATCGTGCAATGCCGTTGATCGTTTCAAATGACATTGTCATCTCCCCTTGGCTTGTCTTACCAACCAATCTCCACTGGTCCGGGGGACCATCCTTGTTCATAAACCTCAACGACGCCAACCACTCACACATCTCTGCAAAATAAACCCGGGAGGTGTTGTTTTCGCACCAATCCAAAACTCTTTCCCAGCCTTGACGCTTAAACATTTGAACAATCCCAATTTTCCTAAACTCCTCAACATTGACCGCCCTTTCACACACAACCCTATCCGGCACTGCCGTAGTCACATTATTAACCATTTTCCACTTCCACACTTTAACTTCCAACTTCCTATCTTGGAATGTCGATAGAGGTTTGTTTTTTTCTTCATCCCAAACCCTAGCGCTTCGACTATCCTTGAATTTCTCCCACGCCCAATCCTGCCTGTATAACCTTACATCACCCTCTTCTATTGAGCTTAATTGCTCACACTTCTTCAGTATCAATCCGGAAGAAGATCCCACTCCGGATGATGATCCTTGCCCTGTTGTTTTCGCCTTTTTCCTATCTCCGGCCATACTACAATCACAAAACAAACGAATCATCAATATAAACCCAACCTTCACGTACTCTCAAACTTTGAACATAATGTATGATGTTGAATTTTTAATTAACAAATAGATGCAAAATCGCCTTTTTAAACTTCCAAAGTCGCCTATTTTGTCGTCTACATATCAATTTTACTTGTTTATTCACAATTTCTTATGACTTC
This sequence comes from Helianthus tuberosus, assembly GCA_030545235.1. Classification (NCBI taxonomy): domain Eukaryota; kingdom Viridiplantae; phylum Streptophyta; class Magnoliopsida; order Asterales; family Asteraceae; genus Helianthus; species Helianthus tuberosus. The sequence continues at coordinate 33,210,275 of CM060436.1, forward strand.
AATAAGGTTTCAACATCATATTCATGTTCAATCATGTAAATAACGAGTGTAATCACTTCACTATGGTTATCACATGTTCAAATCCTATCCAAAACAACCAATCATACTTAAACTCATGCTAGAACAACATACATTGTTTCAACAACCTACTCTTAAACTAGAAAGTTTAAAATTTCGAAAGAAAAACAACTAAACATATCATGCTTAAATTTAAGTGAAATCCATACCTTTGGTGTAGATGAACGAAAAAAACTAAGAAAAGATGCAAAGCAAGAAACTTGATGAACACCCTTCAAAAACCCGAAAATGCATGCCTGGAAATCTTGCAAACGAGCAAGAAATAATGAAAACCGTGACAGGGGTTTTGTTCCTCTCGAAAAATCACACAAAATGGACTCAAGAATCAGGTGATTTGGTTAAGATTTGAAGAAGTTATGGAAGCTTGAAGGTTTTAGGGTTTTGGAGTAGAAGATGAAGAAGATGAAGTGAGATGAGAGAGATGGGAAGGTTGTTGGTCTGATTGTGAAGGTATACTGGAACTAGGATTAATGTGATATGAATCCCGGGCCTCATGTGTGGTTAAAAATGAGTTTTGGTTGAGTTTTAGCGAATAAAAGACGGTTTGGGTTCGAGTTTTCACGCTAACCAATGAGCTGTGTCGGACCAGTTTAGGAAGCCCGTCGGCGACGGCCTGGCTCCCGTCGCCGACGCCCTCTCATTTGGACACATGCAGCCGACGACCTAATCCCCTGGATACGGGCTTGGTTGGTCGACGAGACTTTTGGGAGCCCGTCCCAGACCCACGTCACCCCGTCGCCGACGGGTCTTCTTTCACCAATTTTTTTATTTTTCAAAATTTAATAATTTTTTTATTTTTTCTGAAAAATAGGGAGAAAAATATGAACTTTTAATAAAAGAGCTATATACAAATAAAAATCCTAAAAATTATTAAAAATGTTTTTGTAAATTTTTATAAGTTTACATTTTAAAAACCCAAAACCGTTTAACGGTCCTACCACCCCCGAAAAGTCGTGTATTGTCCTCAATGCACATCACAAAGTCTAAAAACATACCTTGCGTCTTCATGACCCATTCGGAATATCCGGACTTCACACAATCAAAGGGGTTAGTATGAAACGAAAACGAATATACCCAAATTACTCAAACAATTAAATAAATTATACATAACTCTACACAAAATGTTACCGGTCCTTTTTAGTCGACCTCATAAACCGGGATGCTTACCACAAAGCTCACCGATTCCTTATTTTCGTCCACTCTTTCGTTACCATCGAGAAACGGTTTTAACCGGTGGCCATTGACCGTTTGTCGTGACCCATCCTTCGGGTCCTCGATGGTAACATTTCCCAATTGTCCGACCCGGGTGATCACATAGGGTCCCATCCATTTGCTTCGGAGCTTTCCGGGGAAAAACTTGAGCTTCGAGTTGTAGAGCCATACCTTTTGCCCAATCTCGAACTCTTTCTTCCTCAACTTGGCATCATGCGCCCTCTTCATCCCATCCTTGTACTTGGATGCGCATTCATATGCCATTTCCCTTAGCTCCTCCAACTCGCATAGATTAAGATTCCGTTCCTTACCTGCATCATCATATTTAACATTGACCTCTTTAATAGCCCATAATGATTTATGCACAAGTTCAACTGGTAAATGACAATTTTTACCGTAAACCAACCGTAAGGTGTAGTACCAATGGGTGTCTTATGTGCCGTACGGTAGGCCCATAAAGCATCGTTCAACTTGATTGACCATTCCTTACGGTCCGCCCGTACGGTCTTTTGCAAAATCTCTTTGATTTGTCGGTTTGACACCTCTACTTACCCGCTTGTTTGCGGATGATAGGGGGTAGCAATTCTATGGTCAACACCATACCGTTTTAAGAGTTTTCCAAACCGAAAATTTTTAAAATGAGATCCTCCGTCACTTATGATGACACGAGGAATCCCAAACCTTGAAAATATATGGGTTTGAACGAAATTACAAACTACAGAATGGTCATTTGTCTTGGTGGCTATTGCTTCGACCCACTTTGACACGTAATCAATGGCCACCAAGATATACAAATTACCATAAGAATTGGGGAATGGGCCTATAAAATCAATACCCCACACATCGAAAATGTCAACGACGAGGATTGGTTGGATGGGCATCTCATCCCTTTTTGAAATACCCCCTAACTTCTGGCACTCTACACAATTCTTAGAAAACTCAAATGCGTCTTTAAAAATAGTTGGCCAATAAAGACCGCTGTTCAACACTTTGTGACCCATTTTGTGACCACTAAAATGGCCACCACATGCAAACGATTGTAGGTGCTTCAGCACGCTTGGAATCTCCTCATCGTCAATGCATCTTCGAATCACTTGGTCCACACACTCTTTCCACAAATGTGGTTCCTCCAATCGGTAATACTTAATCTGAGACATAAAATGTTGCCTCCTCCGTCTATCCCAACGTGGCGGTAAGTCACTTGTAACAAAGATAATTCACAATATTAGCATACCAAGGTAACTTATCTAATTTCATAATGTGCTCATCAGGAAACGACTCATTGATCTCTACATATTTAGGATCTTCCTCAACTATCAACTGGGACAAATGGTCCGCTACCACATTCTCGGTACCCTTTTTATTCCGGATCTCCAAATCAAACTCTTGGAGCAATAACACCCATCGGATCAATCTCGGTTTGGCATCCTTTTTCTCCATGAGGTACCTAACAGCAGTGTGATCAGAATAAATAATCACTTTACTACCCCATATATATGACCGAAACTTATCCAATGCATATACCACCGCGAGTAGCTCTTTTTCGGTGGTGGTGTAATTCAATTATGCATCCGAAAGAGTCTTACTTGCGTAGTATATGGCAACAGGTTTCTTGTCAACCCGTTGTCCCAACACGTCCCCCACCGCATAATCACTTGCATCGCACATAATTTCAAATGGTAACGACCAATTTGGCGATTGCAAGATTGGGGCCTCAACTAATTTTTCCTTTAAATTGTTAAACGCGTTTTGACAATTTTCATTGAAATCAAACAGTTGATCTTTTAACTGTAAATTACATAAAGGTTTGGTTATGTCACTAAAACCCTTAATAAACCGTCGATAAAAACCCGCATGACCTAAAAATGACCTAACACCATTAACGCTCGTGGGATATGGCAAAGTGGATATAACTTGTACCTTTGCACGATCGACCTCTATCCCACGACTCGACACCACGTGACCCAACACGATTCCCTCTTGAACCATAAAATGGCTCTTTTCCTAACTTAAGACCAAACTAGTTTCTACACATCTTTTTAGTACTTTGTCTAATTGGTCCAAACAAATCTCGAACGACGACCCAAAAATTGAGAAATCATCCATGAAGAATTCCAAAGACTTCCCCACCATATCTGAGAAGATACTTACTCATCATGCACCTTTGGAAGGTGGTGGGGGTGTTACATAGTCCAAACGGCATTCGCCTAAATGCGAATGTGCCGTAGGGACAAGTAAACGTTGTCTTTTCTTGATCTTCCGGATGGATGGCAATTTGATTATAACCAGAATAGCCATCTAAAAAGCAATAGAATTGTTTCCCGGACAATTTCTCAACAATTTGATCGATAAACGGTAAGGGAAAATGATCTTTGGAAGTTGCAGTATTCAACTTCATATAATCAATACAAACTCGCCACCCGGTTACCGGCCGAGTGGCTACCTCTTCACCTGCGTCATTTTTGACGACTTGTATACCCGCTTTCTTTGGAACCGTCTGCGTTGGGCTCACCCATTGGCTATCCGAGATCGGATAAATGATACCCGCGTCAAGCCATTTCAACACTCCTTTCTTCACCACCTCCCGCATATTCGGATTCAATCTCCGTTGTGCATCTCGAACGGCAGTCGCACCTTCTTCTGTGATGATTTATGCATCACCACCGAGGGACTAATTCCCTTCAAATCAGCAATGGTCCATCCAATCGTCGCCCGATTGGTGACCAAAACACCCATCAACTTCTCCTCTTGCTCATCGGTTAAGTTTGATGCAATGATAACCGGGAGTGTGTTGCCTTGACCAACGTAAGCATACTTAAGATGCTTAGGCAACACCTTCAATTCAACCTCCGGAGGCTCGACCAATGACAATTTCAATTTAGTGTCAATGTTCTCCGGTAAACTCTCCACTTGGTGCGTCCATTTCGGTTTTCCTTCTTTAACCGCAAGCACCTCCAAACTCTTCACCTCCTCGTCTATGCATCGATTCGTCTCAACCTGTGACCTGTCAAGCATAAAACATTCATCCATTGTGTTTTCCTCATCCACGACTGTGTCACAAAGAGGTGTACACGTGTCAACAATGTCCGCCATATAGCATTCATCATCGACTAAAGGAGTCATCAATCCCGAAAAAACATGCAACCTCAACCTTCGGTTTCCAAATGTCATGTCTACCGTTCCCGTTTTGCAATAAATTTGAGAATTTGCGTTTGCTAGGAACGATCGACCCAAAATCACCGTAGGTTGCTTGGTTGGGTCCTTAGCCACATAATCGAGTACTAAAAAGTCCACCGGATAATAAAAATCCTCGATTTTTACTATCACATCCGAGACAATTCCACGGGGTAATTTAGGTGTCAAATCGGCTAGCACCACAGTAGTGTTGGACGATGGAAGTGGACCAAACTCGTATTGGTCATATAAACTACCCGGTAGAATGCTCACACTAGCACCAAGATCTAAAAGTGCCCGGTTGATTTTGAAATCACCTACTTGAATTGAAATGATAGGTGCACCCGGATCTTGGAGCTTGGGTGGAAGTGCGCCCGAAAGAATCGAACTCACGTTTTTGGTTAAATCTAATTTTTTTAGGAAATTTGTGAGTTTGTTTTTGGGTGCACAATTCTTTCATGTACTTAGCATAAGACGGTACTTGCTTGATTGCATCCAAAAGAGGTAAATTAATTTTTACTTGTTTAAAAAATTCCCACAACTCTTCTTGTTGTGGACCTCTTTTGTTTACAACCTTCTTCACGGGTCCCTTCAACGCTTCAGGATACGGGGCGGTATTAATCTCCACACCCATTTCCTTAGCCTTAGGGACGGGGATGGTCACAACGGGAGTGTCATTTTTAATTTTTAAATTATTTTTGTTTTGACCTGTTTGACCATCCTCACATTCTTCATCACTAGCATATTCCACCACCCCTTCAACAAACTGGGGTGATGTTGTTTTGACACCGTTATCTACGACTCGATTACTACGTAAAGTTATTTTATTAATTGGTACCTCACGTGTGTTCTTCGAGCTTGACCCTTGATGCTTAGAGTTCACCGTGGTGTCACTTGGAAGTTTTCTCATCCTTCCCCTCATTTGAGCCATTTCCTCCGCGAGCCCACTTGCTTTCCCAATGCTTCATGCGATTTGTCCAGAATCTCATTCTCTTTCTTGGACCCCTGCATCATCGAAAGCATCGCATCCATCTTTGCATTCAAATCATTACCACCCCCTTGGTTGTTTGACCCACTTCCATTACCGCCTTGGTTATTGTAATTCCTTTGATACCCACCTTGATAATTATTATCTCGACCTTGGTACCCTTGGTTGTAATTATGTTGGTAACCCCCTTGATTACCCCCTTGACGATTTTGATACGATGACCCGCTTTGGTTACCCGGTTGAAAATTCGGGTTCATTTGATTCGCGACATTCCCATATCGGAAGTTGGGATGGTTTCTCAATCCGGGATGATAAGTGTTAGAATTCATATCATTGTTCTTTCTATCACCGAACACTTGATTTACCTCTTCGGTGTAGTCACCCGGTCCCGTTTGACATTGATCGGTCCGATGACCAATCTCCCCACAATCTTCACAAACCGCAAACTGTACCGCATTCTCCTCCTTCTTCTTCATGCGAGTTATCTCCCGTTCTAAAGTAGAAATCCGATCCTTAGAGTCAAGATCGGGAAGTGATCGGGATACATGATGTTTTTTAGCTCTATCAGCCGACTATTTTGCCTTGGACCGCTTGCTCATCCTCTCGAGAAATTCCCAATCATCATCTTCATGATTACTTAATAAAGTTCCATTACTCGTTGACTCAAGGCGATTTCATGTCTCGTCATCCAATCCTCTCACAAAGCATTTAACCAACTCCCACTTTTCGATTTGATGATGTGGGCACTTTCGAATCAATTCCTTGTACCTTGTGAAAGCTTCGTGTAATGGTTCACTTGAGAGTTGGCAGAAAGACCTAATTTCATCTCTAGCATCATCGGTCTTTGCCATCGAGTAATACTCGTCAAGGAAGACTTGTTGCATCTCGCCCCATGTCCGAATACTATTTGCCAGAAGTGTAAGAAACCATTGCTTCGCCTTATCTTTTAGCGAAAACTGAAATAACCGAAGCTTGACCTCTTCCAATGCAAAATCATGCCCCCCAATAGTGCTACATATGGCCGAAAACTCCGCCAAATGAGTGTATGGTTCATCATTAGACCTCCCATTAAAGTGGGGAAGTATATTGATGTAGTGGGGCTTGCAATCGAACATCCTTCTTTCACAAACCATCGGAGAGTCATTGTCGGTGACCACCGGCCTAAAACGGTCATTTACTCCCCGTGGAGGTTGTTGACGACGAGGTGGACCGTTAACTTCTTGATCAACCGGTCTTCGATTATCCCTTCGATCACCTCCTCTATTACCTCCTCGGTTTCCACCTTGATTACCTCGTTGATTACCTCCTCCCACGAAACGAGGAATCCGGTTAGGGTTAACATTGTTGTTGTTATTGTTGTTGTAGAACCCATCATTCCGGTTCCTTTGATTGTTGTTTCGTGGTTGAGGGTTGTTTCCATAACCGCCATTTCTCACATTCTCGTACCCGTAGTTATCGTTCCCCACAAAATTGGCATTTTGGTAGCCAAACTCATCATCTTCAAAACCTCTATCATTGTAGCGTTGTCCCGATTCACATAACCCCATTCGTCATCATCTACCCGTTCATTATAATTACCCCCGTCATCCGAGTATTCTAAGTGAATACTCACATGCTCCGGCGATTGGTATCCGGGAACACTAAACGGCTCATCATCGGGGATAGCATTTCTCAAGTCATCGATATTAAAGAACGAGTCTTCGTTCGCGGGATTGCCACGATCTTGATTGCCTCTATGGTCGGAATTAACATTTCGGCCATCAAGGTTGTTGGGTAAGGAATGATGTCGGTGAAGGTTTTGTTGTTGGGGTGTTCTTTGGGTGTTGTTGGGATTTTGATTTCGGAAAGGTGGTGTGGGTGGTCTAGAGTTGTTAGTACCACCCGGTTGCTCTTGCGGTATAGGTTGGACATTTTAAGCGGGATTGAAGTTTCCTCGAGTTTGGAATTGGTTTTGATTGAGGTTTGGGTAATTGAGGTTTTGGTTGGAATTTTGGTTTGCCATTGAATCGGTTTCAATGGATGGTGTAAATTGTGGTGTTTGGGTGACTTGGTTAGAAACAAGAGTTGCTTCTAACTGGCTTGCTAGATTTCTTCTTGCTACTCTTTCAATCCCCGGCTCGTAGACTAATGGTGAAGTCCTCCCGGAATTCCGTGTACGCATGCACTACCTGTAACCTGCACAAGTAACACACCCCGCGTAACAAAGAAAAAGACAAAGTACAAAAAGAAACTAGGCGAATTAAACAGTTGATCACGCAAATTCAAACAATAATCCAAACACAAAGCGCACGCACTCCCCGGCAACGGCGCCAAAATTTGATCGGAGTGTCGCGCTCCGGTCAAAGATAATATTTATAAACCCTAATTACCCTTATCAAATAGCTAGTGGTAGTAAGGGGTCGAACCACGAAGAGTATGTGGTTTGCGAATGGACTTGGTTGAATTTAAACAAATGTCACACTTATAAAGCTTGCTAGAATATTTTTGTATTTTTGTTTGGTTGAAAAGATGTGAATTAAACTAATGGGATTGATTAAATTACCAATGATTAACAAATTGCAAGAAAGGTAATTGATTGTTTAAACAATAATGAGAAAAAAGGGTTCACACCCGGTTTCGGTAATTGCAAACCTAGGTTCCTACAAGTTTTAGAATTGACCTAATTGGATAAGTGATTAACGGATTTAGTGTACCGTGACTTAGGTGCCAATAACTATCAACATTCCTAAGAATGGACAAGAATGCACTTCGTAATCAACACAAGTAAATCCTAACCAAGATAACGCATAAGTGCACAAATTCATTTCACGAAGTCATAACTTTATCATCATTCGACAATTTGTAAATTCAATTCAAATACACAGCAATTATCAAAGGTGTTCAAAATCAAAACACAATTTGTCACACAAGTCAAAACTAAACACAAATCGAAACTCTAGATAATATAACTACCTACACCGGGGTGAAACCAAGGTGATTAGCCGCTCATGGTTGAAAGAACTTGATCACCGGATGCTTGAAACGCGAATTGAATCATCTTGAATCTTGTAGAATGGAAGAATGGTTGATGGTTAGGGTTTTGGTGAGAGATGATGGCAGAAAGAATGATAGGTGAATGGTTAGGGTTTTGTGGATGATCTTGGATGATCCTTGATGATTCGGGTGATGATGGATGGAATAGAGATCAAGTGGTGATAAGAGTGATGAATTATGGCTCCCAAATGAAGATTCAAACTCTAAGAAAGTGTAACTCTCGTATTCATGGCCTAATAGCCAATGAAAATCGTTCTTCACACCAAAAAATCCCAAAATTCGCGTATCAAGAAACCACTGCCCGTCGCCGACGGACATGACCCCGTCGCCGACGGGGTCCCCTGATCTGCTTTCCGCCCGACGGCTTGTTTGATTGGTTACGCGATGCTGGTCCGACGGGGTTCATTAGAGGGCGTCGCCGACGGCCCCTCTAAGTTGAGTTTTCTGTTTTTCACTTCTTAAGCTTCTGATTGATCCACAACGCGTCCCGGTTGTCCGTTTTTCATACCGGTAGCTCGTAAAGCTCCCCAAAAGCACCTTAAACTTCATTAAACCTGCAAAACACAAATCTAATTAAAAGTAGGCTATTCAAGATTAAAAGTCAAGTTAAAAACCCAAACTTAAACATACACAAACACCGTTATTCAACCACGTATCAGTACATCAAGGATCCAATCATGTACCTGTAAAGTATCTGGTCTACCAAATCATCTTTTTCACCAGAAATAAAAGGTTTGTTTGTACACATGGGAGTATTGCATGGTTTACATTCATTCATATCAGATTTCTTCAAAAGTATTTTGATATATTTGTTTTGATGAATTAAAGTTCCATTTTCAAGTTGTTTTAGTTGTAAACCAAGAAAACATTGCAGCTTACCCATGGCACTCATTTCAAATTGAGCAGTTATCTATTTTCTAAAATCATCACACATTTTGTCACATATGGATCCAAAGATGCTATCATCCACATAGATATGAACTATCAGCATATCCTTCCCTTTCCATTTTATAAACAGGGTTTTATCAATTATACCACTTTTGAAGTCATTAGATAAAAGGAAAGTGGATAGGGAATCATACCAGGCTCTTGGTTCTTGTTTCAGTCCATACATAGCTTTGTTTAGTCTGTAGACATGATCAGGATGGAATGTATCCTCAAATCCTGGTGGTTGACACATATAGAGCTCTTCACGGATTTTTCCATAAAGAAAGACACACTTTATATGCATCTCATACACCTTGATGTTATGGTTGACAACGAAGGCTGAGAAGAGTTTAATGGCTTCTAACCTTGTTACAAGAGCAAAGGTTTCATCATAGTCAATGTCTTCTTCTTGTCTGTATCCTTGAACCAAAAACATGGCTTTCTTTTTTTACAATTATACCCTTTTCATGAGTTTTGTTCTTGAAGACCCATTTTGTACCAATTGGACATGTGTCATTAGGCAATGGAACAAGTTCCCACACTTGTTATCTTTTAAACTAAATGAGTTCTTCTTGCATGGATTCTACCCAACTGTTGTCTCTCTAAGCTTCTTGGTACTTGACAAGTTGGGTTAATGACATAAAACCAACAAAGAGGCAGATATTAGAGGTTTGACTTCTTGTGAGCACACCATCATTAATGTTTCCAATGACTTGATTTGGTGGATGGAATCTGAGAAATGAATAGTTTCTAGTGTATGGAATGATGGAATTTTGAGATGAGGGGCATAAATGGGATCAGTGGTTTGACCACTTGTTTGATCTGTGGTTTGGTGTTGACTTTGGTCAACAATTTTTGCAGTTGTTTGATATGTGCTTTGAGCAGATGAACTCTGTGGTGTATAAAAGATTTTAAATTGAGAGGGAATCATAATATCAAATTTGTAATCTTGTTGAACATCTTTTGGTACACCTGTATCAACAAAATCAATGGTAACATCTTCAAAGTTAAACTTATCAAGATCAAATACTTCTTTAGAGTTTGCATGGATTTCAATGAAGAAAGTTCATTGAACTTTACATTCATAGTCTCTTCTATAGTCATGGTCCTTGTGTTAACCACTTTATAGGGCTTGGTTGTAGAAAAGTATCCCAAGAAGTAACCCACAATTAATCTACTTTAGCTGTGATTTTTGAAATTGAATCTTTGAGATTTAGAATGAAGCATGGGTAACCAAAGACTTTGAAAAAATGAGATAACTGGTTTGACATTAAACATAATTTCATAGGTAGTCTTTTGAGGTCAACGGTTAATCAAAACTTTGTTTTGAACATAACATGCAGTGTTAATGGCTTCTGCCCAAAAGGACAATGGAAGACCAGAATTTGCAAGCATAGTTCTGGCAGCTTCAATTAAGGTTCTGTTTTCCTTTCTACCACCCCATTTTGTTCAGGTGTTCTTAGAACACTAAATTGTATCACAGTTCCTTTTGACACACATAACTCATCTAACTCCTGATTTCTAAATTATGTTTATTATCATTTCTAAAGATTTTTACTGGAATATCATATTGTTTTTCAACTTGTGTGACAAAGTTCTTTAAGATACATGCAGTCTCATCTTTAGAGTGTAAAAAATAAGTCCATGTAAATCTAGAAAAATATCAACTATAACAAGACAATATCTTGTTTTCCTTAAGCTTATTATTTTTACAAGGCCAAACAGATCTATGTGTAGCATTTGTAAACATTGGATTGTTTTGGACTCATCAATTGATTTGTGTGACACTTTGTGTTGTTTTCCTTTTAAACAGGAAATACATTATTCATCACATTTGAATTCTTTGGTTGGTAGACCTCTAACAAGATTTTGTCTTGAAAGAGTGTTAATAGTTTGTAAATTAACATTTCCCGACCTCCTATGCCACAATTCGGTTTCTTTTGTTGATGCAACAGAAAACAAGCAAACATTTGGCACAACATTATCTTTTAACATTTCCACTACATAAACATTGCTACTTCTGTGAGCAACAAGTTGTGCAGTGATGTCAGCTATAATTTTGTCAATTTTTATCACTACTTCTGGTCCAACAATTTTACAAGTTTTCTTAGTGAAAAATAAGCCATACCCTTTGTCACTCATTTGTGAAACACTAAGCAAAATGCCAATGATCTCTAGATCAAGTGGTGGAGGGTTTGTATTTCTCTTGAGAGATGCAGGTTCGACTCTCACTTGGTGCAGAGTGAGGCACTGGTGGGCAATGATAGGAGACCTAGGGAAACCTGGGCTGGATCGTTGAGCCAAACGGGTTTTACCGGTAATTTCACCGTCGTGTCTACGGGCGGGTGGGTTACCGGGTTTTCCCCGGAATTGGTGGTGGACTCGGGTTACTCTCGGAGTACTCCGTTTGTCCAGTGGGTGCCCCGAGAGAGCTCGGGATTGAGTTTGTTGGCCGTTCAAAAAAAAACTAAGCAAAATGAATTTTAAGCTATCAATAAGATTGACATTTTTTCAAATTTTAGCGTACCAGCTTAGACAGTTCCCGAACCCAACACTTTACCTTTTGAGTCGTTTCCAAAAGATATATCACCTCCTCCATGAGCAAAGAAGTTTGAGAGTAGGGTTTACATTATGTCATGTTCATGGAGCCTCCACCACCCACATACCATATGCTATTAAGGCATGTAGAAGCTCCTTTAGTGGCGACCATTAATGCACAATCACTTTCACATTCAGTGGAATTCCAAGGATCGTCGAGAATCCTTCGATGAATCGCCGATAATAGCCGATAATAGCCCGCTAGTCCGAGGAAGGAGCGGACTTCAGTCGGGTTCTTAGGCGTAACCCAGCTCTTAACAGCTTCAATCTTCGCAGGATCGACATGAATACCCTGACTATTTACGATGTGACCCAGAAACTGAACCTCCCCCAACCAAAACTCACACTTGGAGAATTTGGCGTAGAGTTGGTTCCCCTGGAGTAACTCGAGAACCAAACGTAGGTGTTGCGCGTGTTCGGCTCTCGTTTTGGAATAGATCAAGACATCGTCGATGAACACGATGACGAAGCGGTCAAGATACGGTTTACACACTCGATTCATCAGATCCATGACAACTTCTGGTGCATTGGTCAGGCCAAAAGACATGACAACGAATTCGTAGTGGCCGTAACGAGTGCGAAACGTGGTTTTGGGTATATCCTCCTCTTGTATACGCAGCTGATGGTATCCGGAACATAGATCGATCTTCGAGAAACACGTAGCGCCTTGTAGCTGATCAAACAAATCGTCGATTCGAGGCAGAGGATAGCGGTTCTTGATAGTCAACTTATTCAATTCCCGGTAGTCGATGCACATCCGGAACGACCCGTCCTTTTTAACGAAAAGGACTAGTGCGCCCCACGGAGAGGTGCTCGGGCGAATAAAGCCTTTTTCAAGCAATTCCTGGAGTTGGGTTGAGAGTTCGCGCATTTCGGACGGCGCAAGTCGATAAGGAGCTCTGGCGATAGGATTAGCTCCAGGAATAAGGTCAATGCGGAAATCGATATCACGCTTCGGAGGTAGCCTGGGAAGATCCTCTGGAAAAACTTGAGGAAATTCTCTAACCACTGGAACGTCTTTTACTTTCTTCTTCTCTTTCTTTTCCTTCTCCGCTGCTACGACATGAGCCAAGAAAGCCCTGTATTCCTTACGGAGATACTTGCTGGCTTGTAGGCATGACATAAGCTTGAGACCCTTTGAAGTAGTATCACCATAAACGCACAATGAATCTCCGTTGGCGAGCGAAAAACGAATCATTTTATCGAAGCACACGACTTCGGCATGGTTTTCGCGAAGAAAGTCCATGCCTATTATGACATCGAAGCTTCCTAGTTGCATTGGAATGAGGTCGATTGAGAAGATGTGATTGTTGAGTTCGAGAGTGCAATCACGAATAACAGAGTTTACAGCGACGGTTCTTCTGGTGGCGACTTCAACTTCGAATGCAGTGGAGAGTCGAGAACGTTTACGACTAAGGAGTTTCTCAAATTCGAGTGACACAAAGCAATTATCGGCTCCAGTATCAAACAAACATGAAGCATAAATACCATTCACAAGGAACGTACCATTCACCACGTTGTTGTCGGCCTGGGCTTGACGCACATTAAGGTTGAAAGTTCTGGCTCGTGCGGTCTGTTGCTGCTGCTGTTGTTGCTGTTGTGGTTGCTGCTGTGGCTGCTGGGGTTCTTGTTTCAGCGCCCTGTTTGGGCACATGTTGGCGAAATGGTTCGGGTCGCCACATGTGAAGCATGCTCTGGCTTTGACTGCGGGTGCCGGAGGAGCTTGTTGACCCTGTGGGGCAGCGAGTAGAGCTTGATTGGCAGGAGCTTGACGAATACGGCAGTTGGCAGTAAAGTGGCCGTAGACGTTGCAATGAGCACAGAAGCGGCATTGAATAGCAGTTGGATGGTGGTAGGTGCAAGTAGGGCAGAGTGGGTGTGGTCCCGTATATGCACGCTTTGCAGGCGGAGCATTGGCCACAGGCGCCACTACTTGACGCTGTTGAGCAGGTACAGCTTGGATTGGTGCAGCAGAAATCGCACAGTTCTTGTTGGTGGAGTTGTTCTTTCTCTTGTTCCTTCTCTTGTTGCTTGACGACGTAGGTTCAGCAGTTGGTGTAGCAGTAGTGGCTTGATGCAGATGCTTGGAGGTCTTATCCCACATCCCAGCCTTGACCCTTTTGTCATTGATCTCAGCGGCCAGCAGATAGGTTTCTTCAATCGTGGTAGTCTTAGCCGCTTGTACGAAATCAGCAACGCAGTCGGGTAGGGCTCGGATGTACTTCTTGATGGTCATCTCAGGGGTCTTGACCTGGTCAGGACAGATAATGCTGAGCTGTTTGAAGCGTGCTGTGAGACCAGCATTGTCTCCATCTTTCTGATGTATGTGCCAAAATTCATCTTCAAGCTTTTGACGCTCGTGAGGAGGGCAGAATTCCTCTAGCATGACTTCCTTGAGTTCATCCCACGACAAACCGTAAGCTGCATCATTCCCTCTCTTGTTCCTCTCGGCCGTCCACCAGTCCAAGGCACGGGACTGAAAGACGCCGGTAGCGTTCAGAGTTCGAAGGTCATCAGGGCAACCACTTTGACGCAGAGTAACCTCGATAGAGTCAAACCAGTGGAATAGAGCAGTAGGACCCCCTTCGCCTGTGAATTCTTTCGGCCCACATGACTTAAATTGTTTGAAGCTGAAAGGTCTCGCGGTAGCTTTAGGACCTTCAGTCCTCGATTCCTCGGATGATTTGCTGGCATTCTCGCAGACACCGCTCACAGCCTTTGCTACAGCTTTCGCGACGATGGAAGCAAGGCGTCTGTCCCTCTTTTCCTGACGAGAGAGTTGATGAAGGGATCCAGACGACATTGTCTGCAATAGACACCGCCATGGAACTCAACATATGTATTCGAATCTCACCTCACACGCCTAGGATTACTAAAGCTCAGTAACACGTACCAGGTAAACGCATATAATCACAAATTCACAGAGTTGCACAACATCACATAGACATATAGAGCACATAATTACAGTATTCCTAACCTCATGGGCACAATAAGCAAGAAACACATAAACTTAGTCACTAAAAGCACCTATGAGCGTACAAAGTATTCTAACTGCTCTACTGTCGATTCACTAGCGATGAGTTGTGGGTTTTGTGTTTTAGCAGAAGCAATAGCGTTGGGTCGAAACCAATAGTATCTCAAAACGTTACCAAATAACAGAAAATGCATAAAAATTTCATAAAGATCGATAAATCGATAGTAGATTGTCTGCGGCTAATAGACTTCGACTAACCAAAGTAGTTCGACTATTCGCAAGGATCCTGCACAACGACCTCCAGGACTACGCCTTTGCCTCGACTCTCGGGCGTTAGCGCAATTCCTTTTGGTTAGGTTGTGTATTTAGACCGTTGGAGTCCATCAAACTTTGGTGGAGGTTCGTATAAAAGCGGGACGAGTTGTCAAGGTTAGGGTTTCACCCCTATCTTGCAACTTCCGCCCTCGTTTTTGATAAAAATTGAGGAGATTATTCATCAAAATATGGATTTCACTCCTGATTTGGTATAATTCTCCTTGTTGGTAGCTAAAACGCAAGCCGATCAGGCAACTTTAGTCGAGAGTTTGCGGTTTTCACACCTATTCTCGGCCTTATTACCTGTTCACAACTTGAAAATTTCGAGTGTAATGATAGGAAAGAGTGAGTGATAGTGGCGAAATTACGCATACGCGTGAGTTGGTCTGTTGGTTCTTAACTATAGTCTAGGTCTCTAGGACTTCGACCCGGACTAGGTCGAGTCTTGCCTAATTCCCTATAGTTATGGCTCTGATACCAATCTGTCACACCCCAACCGATGGCGGAATCATCGGGGCGCGGCACTGAGCGAAACAGATTGTCCAGGAGTTTCCATAACAACTATCGTTACCATTCAATTTAAGTTAACATGTCCCATACCATGTCTCAAATAGCAAAACAAGTTATTACAGACAAAAACTAAACAAATATTCTGTTCCGACGACTCAGATTTAAACATAGCAATTTATTCGTTGGTTTCTAGGACTCCGGTTCCTAGCTTCGATTTCATCACAGCACAAAGAGCAAACATGCAACCTAAGTACCTGTCACATACGTTAAAATAAAGTCAATACATAAAATGTAAAGGTGAGCATACAAGTTTGATAATAGCATATAGAGTTCGAATTCGTTTACGCATAACCAGCACGTACACATAGTGAAATGAAGCACGTTAATTATCGACATAGATCCATCGATACCAATGACTGCGGGTTGACTGCCCGAGGCAGTTCGCAATACATGATTACCACTGTAATCCATGCAAGTAAAAGATCCTTAACAACCCCCGTGTGAACGGGTGCTGAGTCCAAACTATAGTACTATCGTTGCTAAGGCAGGTAGACAGCATTCCATGTGTAAACATAACAAACAAGCATTCATGAGCCACGTATAACATCCAATAATGGTCAAGCGTTAAAATAGCTTGAGTAGTGTGATAGTTGTAGTTTGAATAGTTGTAACGTATGTAACACCCAAAAGTGCTAAAGCAAAAAGGGTTCGAGTATACTCACAGTGATATGGATTGAAGGGAGCGCTTTACAGCGAGTACGATTAGCCTGAATAGATTCGATAACGTAACGATAAGTGACGCGTAAAACAGTACAAGTGAGAGTGGGTAGGATGGCTGATCGTGCGGATCAGTTATCCGTGAGTAGGAGTCATCCGTGCGCATGATCTATCCGTGCGGATGGTGATGCGTGCGGATGGTGTTCCATCCGGATGGGTTATCCGTGCGTGTGACTGTCCGTGCGAGTGGCAACCCGTGCGGACTAGTTGTACGTGCGGACGACTTATCCGTTCGGATAGATTGCTTGTGTGGATAAAAGTTCAAGTGGATTGTTTCTTCCTAAGATGTGTTTGTGTATGATGGCTTGTGCTTTGGAGTTTTCGTTGTAGCATTTAGAAAACACCAAAGTGCTTCTACCTTTCAAGCCGGCCGCGCGGGCGGCGGTCCGTGCGCATGGTAGTCCGTGCGTACGGCTTGGCCGTGCGGATGAAGTTTGTTTGATTTTCATTTTAAGGCCTTAGTATCTCATGATCCGAAGAGTAATCCATTCAGAGGTCGTCCGTCCGGATCGCTCGTTCGTCCATACTTAAACCTCGTTTGGGAAGTGGGTCCCAAGGGTAGTCCGTGCGGATGACAACCCGTGCGTTTGACCCGTACGTGCGTATGGGCTCGTCCGTGCGGACAGCTAGTCCGTGCGGACAGCTTGTCCGTGCGGACAGCTTGTCCGTGCGGACAGCTTGTCCGTGCGGACAACTGGTTGTTCCGTTCGTCTACACTTGGTTTCTGTTGTCGTTTATCGAGACGTTCTGAATACGTGGCAACCACCTGGAGTTGCGTTCTCACCCGCGTGACTAGACTGGTCAGGAACCACCCTAACTCGGCCTGTCGGCGACTCAGAACGGTCATCCCGGTTAACCCCGTAATCAGTTGTCTATGGGTAGGATTCCAGCTCTGGAACTAGGGCATCACTATTGACGAGTAGAGCACTAGGACTGATCGGATTCGTACCGGTTTTAAGAGCAAAAGAAGGAGAGATCTTAGGTTTATTTCTTTCAACTCTTTTATCCTTAGAAAAGTTTAGATCTAGGTGAAATTAATGTGAAAACTCGTAGAAATCGTTTAGATCTGGGATATTCTTGGTGGAATGAAGCCAAGCATGAAGTTCTTATGAACTTTATGATGACGTCACCCGTGGATACCTCAAATCCGGATGATTTCATGGTTAAAATCGTAGATTCGAAAGGTAGAAGTGTGTAGAATTGTGTAGTGATTAAAGATGTACAAGAATTAGTGCAAGATCTTACCTGGATTGAGAGAAATCTGAGAAAAGGTGAAGAATGCGTGTGGTTCGGACGTCACTTGCCAAAAGTGGAAAAAGTGGAGAGTGACCCGTGTATTTATAGGATGCCAAAAAGGGAAAGGGGTGAGCCGTGCACATGGCACGCACCCGGGTAGGCTATCCGCGCGGACTGGCCATCCGTGCGGACTGGCAATCCGTGCGGATTGGCCATCCGTGCGGATTGGCCATCCGTGCGGATCCCGCCTCCTTGGGTGAGCTCGATGCGATGTTGATTCGGCTATGATTTGCGAGCGGTTCGATAGGGTTTCCTAATTTAAATTACTTTCAGTCCCAACTACTTCTTATAGGGTTCGACTTGGAATTCGGGTTCGGGTTCGTTTATGTTCGAGTTAGGTTTCGAGTCCGATTGAGTTCGCTTGATTTTCCCAGCATAAAATAACATAAAAATAAACATGCACATGTAACACGTAAGGCACACACACACGTATAACGGCAAGTAAAATACACAGCTCGAGTTACGATTTGATGTCGATTTGATTAGTATAGCATGATTAACTTTATCGCATTGTTACTTCCTATCGTTCATAGTCGTAGATCGATTGAGATACGGGGTGGTGCTTGCAATGTACGACACTTACTCCACATAATCTAAATATCATACAAACAATTCTACGAGTCACGTCGCGCGAAATCGGTCGTTGACTTCGACCTTGACTTTGACTTTCACTCGTGAAAACACGGGGTGTTACACCCGATGTGGCGGGACGACTGGCCAAATGGGCAATTGAACTGGGAGGATATAACATTTTTTACAGACCAAGACCCGCAATCAAAGGGCAAGTTCTAGCAGACTTCGCCACTGAAGTTCCTGTCGATAAAATACAAGAATGTGAGGCAATCCAGAACCCAACACCTGTTTTTGACGACAGAGTCTGGACCTTACACACAGATGGTGCTTCCAATGACGACGGAGCCGGAGCAGGTCTCCGATTAATCAGCCCAGACAACCACGAGCTCACATATGCTATACGCTTAGATTTCAAAAGCACGAATAACGAAGCTGAATATGAAGCCTTCTTGGCAGGTCTTCGCTTAGCGTTGAAAATGGGGGCAAGAAATCTTGAAGCTAACGTTGATTCAAAACTGGTAGCCGAGCAAGTTAATGGCAATTACGACGCAAAAGAAGTTATGGCGTTGTACCTTGAACAAGCGCGGATGTTAATCAGCCAATTTCAAACATTCAAAGTTAATCACATAAACAGAAGCGAGAACAAACATGCTGACGCGCTAAGCAAGCTAGATGCTACCAGCTTTAAGCACTTAGCAAAGGAAGTACGCATAGAGGTATTATCCAACCCTTCCATTCATCTCAAGCAAGTAAACGTCATAGAAATGGGAGATCCATCTTGGATGTCTCCAATTATCTTGTACCTCCAGCACGGAAAACTACCGGAAGGAAAGGCAGAAGCTCGAAAAATACAACATAAAGCAATAAATTACGAAATGGCGGATGGCGTCCTCTACCGAAAATCATTCATGGGCCCATTACTACGCTGTGTCGATAAAACAGACGCGCAATACCTTGTCAGAGAAATCCACGAGGGATTATGCGGGATACACGCGGGACCGCGCATGGTCGTGGCAAAAATAATGAGCGTCGGATACTACTGGCCAGGAATGCACATGGCAAAAATAATGATTTAGAAGTGGCTCAAAACCTCACATATATAAAGGGTATGGTATGTGGCATGCATAATGTGCTAGTTTCTTAGGCGGATTATTCCCAAATAACCACCCGCTAAATACCCGGCATGCTATTAATTTGAACTTGACCATGACAAAATACCAAATGGGTTGTGCCATCCCTCGTTGACTTAGTTACTTGTGCTTTAAGATCGCTTTCGAAACAAGACATTTTTAAAATTTTTTTGAAATTTTCCCCATCCCCACACTTGAGGTAAACATTGTCCTCAATGTGTAAGAACTAGAGTTTTAAAACACACAATGGATGTGACATGGCTAACTTCCCAAAAATTCCACCCCGGAATATAACATAAAATTACAATCCACTTATTACTAATCTAAGAATCAAGGTAAAAAGGAAACGCATGCACCTGATTTTTCTCTTTAGATGCCCATTGTGACACCTGTGTCACTTCAACCATCATACAAATACCAAACCAATGAAATATTGTATTTCATACTTGGGATTTGTATAAATATGTGTTTCATTTGCACATATCAATTCTTGTGCGATTTCGAGCTTTAAATCGCTTTCTTGAAGGTTATACGCGATCCGATGCGTAAATATAACCAGTTTAGTGCAACAAACACTCCGAAAAAGTGACATAGGCTCAACATACCTTAAATAACCTTTACATGACTTAGAAATAAGTTTTGGATGGTTTGGTGTGTCGAAATCAAGTTTATTCGCTTACATGGACTATTTGCGTTAACTTGTAAAAGTCTGCCGTTTCGTAAGGCAACGTACAGTCCGAAACTTGATCATAACTAAAAATACCATATATAACCTAAACATAGCTTATAAATAAGCCTTGAGTGGTTCGGTATGCGAAAATACGCTTGTTTGATCATACATGGACTAAAAGTGTCAAAAACGGCGTAAGTTTGCATTTACGCGCATATCTTACGTTCTGACCACATCTGGACACCCAAAATTTTTTTACACACTAAAATATTTTTATTTTAGTCATCGGTATGCAAAAATACCATTCGTCACTTAATTTTGGATCGTTTTCTCGTCCGTTCGAGTTTCGTCGTAATTTGACGAATAACGCGACCGTACGACCAAACGAGCCGACATCCGAGAGTTTTCCGAGCATATTTTGAGTCCTCTATACTTTGACCACCTTGTAGGGCCTTGAAAATGGCTTAACGAGTGTTAAAAGTACAAAAAATGGGCTTATGCAAGTGCAGGGACCTGAACTGTCAACATTGAAACTTTTGCTGAACTGTGAGGACTAGGCGGGCCGCGTAAGCCTGTCCCTCAGCTTACGCGGGGCGCCTAAAAGTGCCCGGTTCCAGATTTACAATTTTCAGCAAACTGTTTGAAGTTCAGGGGCTGTTTATGCAAATTTTCTTGTGTGTTAACCAAGTTAACACCTCTCCAAGGCTTCTAATCTGTCCAAACACATGTATGGCCATGATCTTTTGCTTGGAGGTTACATAAACACATGTCTTGATCTTGTTCTTCATCAACTACTATAAATAGCCATGCCTTTCATTTGAATTCCTCACCCTTGATCTGATTTCTCTAAGTTGAAGTTACAATACTTCATACCTGAGATTTTAAGATCAAGTTCTCCCTAGCAAGGACCCTTTGTAAGCTTCCTTCGTTCTTTTATCGCTTTCCTAGCGTAAAAGTCAAACAGTGTTTGACTTTCTGCTTTGACCAGTCTTTGGTCAACACGAATTTCGTTTGAACTTTGCAACGTGAGCGTAATCACGATGGTTGTAGTCCCTAGTGACTATACCTACTGATTACCACGTTGATTAGGCGTAGTGACGAGTCGTAGTTTCGGTCAAAATGCGCATTTATGCGTATTTTGCAACCAAACTACTCTTAGGTATCAAAACACTTTGTTTTGATATGAAAACCTGTTTTCTAACTTAGTTAAACATGTTCCAACATGTTTAGCTCGTCACTTTTAGTTTAGTGCTTGTTTAGAGTCGTAAGTCAAGCGGTCTAAACCACTGCTTAGACTTTCGAAATCGACCCGTTTGGTCGATCATTAGGACCCGACCAAGCATGTTTAGTGACCATAGTTGCATAGGGAATAACCTTCCGAGGTTATACCTTATGGTCACCTAGTTTAAGTAGTTGTATGATAGGTAGTTTATATGCCTTAGGAAAATGACCAAAATGCCCTTTTCATGCATAATTGGATTTTAAGCATATGTAACTTAAACTTTTGTCACTTAACTGATTATGCAACATATTTAAACATGTTAGGGCATATAATACTTGCCATATGACTAGTTAGACATCTCGAACACGTTTTACGCGAATGACGCGTTAAAGTAGCGTAAGCTACCTAAACGGGTCATAATGGGTCGGAAGCACTTAGGTTAGGTTTCGTTTTAGTATGTAGGCTTTGTTAAACCATATCATATGAGTTCCCACACTCATTTGGTTTACGAAACCTCATTCTATCCAATCTTCCGATTTAGGTCCATTTTATTTACTTAGTTGCCTTTATCAGGTGCCGTTTGATTCCGTGATCCCTCTAGCTTGCTTGGTAGTTGTTCAAAACTTCTAAGAACTCTCATGTGAGTACATAGTCCCCTCTTTTACTGTTTTCAATGTTTTGGGGTGAAACATGTGTACCTATTTGTTATGTTCATGTTTTCAAAGTATAATTGATTATACGTATTAGTACTTATCTTTTGACAAACTGAATGAAAATTTATGGTTTAAACACTAATTTTTCCAAAGATTATAAAATTAAATTGTTGGATTATACTTATTTTATGTTCACCAGACCGATTGGTAGTATGATATAGAGCTATAGGATTAGACACCCCATTCTTGTTGTCATGGAATGTCAGAAACCGATATTTTTATCCAAATAGAGATTGCCTTTGTGGTATTTCTATAGTCTCAATTGGTGTAGTTTGATGCACTAAGGTATGGTTGAATTCTTAAATCACATTTTTATTGTATATTTTGCTATACTCCCAAAAGTATAGTTTGATATACTCTCATGTGTGATATTGTACAAAACAACATATATTTTATTAATTACTAAAAACATAGTTTGATATGTTATTTACAAAATCAAAGCATAGTTTAATATGTTATTTATAAATCAAAAGTATACTTTTGATATACTATTGAAAACTATTATTTTGACGACTAAAGCATATTTAATATACTATCTGTTTGACTATTTTGGAACTGAAATATATTTTAATATATTACTTATTCGACTTTCTTAAAACCAAAGTATATTTTTATATGTACTATAAACCTTTTTATCAAAATATATTTTATACAAACTCATTTTACTTGGTTATTTATTTGCCTATGCAATATTCTGTTATATCATCTGATTTCTTATAAATTTTAGTATGATTTATAAAAGAAAATATTTTAAGGTTCATGACTATTTTTGATTAAACACTTTTCTCCAAACTTACAAGTCATGAATTCTATTATAATAAAACCTATGTATCTCACAGGTATTTTTATGCTGACGTACCTATTTTTACACATGTTTCAGGTGCAGTTATGTGATGATTGTTGATGCATGCTATACATAGGATGGACTCGTGCCTTAGCGACTTTAAAACTTGAAAGATAATATTTGTATTTATCTGATTTGTAATAAAACAATGAGTTAAATAATTCAATAAAACGAAATTATTTAATCCATGGTTGTGAAACAATGATTCTGTTACGACACTCCCCGAAGTTTCCGCCACGATTTGTTGTTTTACGTGGTCGGGGTGTGACAGAAAAGATGGTATCAGAGCCATTGGTTATAGGGAATTAGGTTATTAGTAATTCTTTGACCTAGACTATAACCTTCCTAGGACCCTAACATAAGTTATCTTGTGTTTAGTTTTAAAACAATACCGTCACTTATCCTTAGGTGACAACCACAATAAGAACACAAATTTCGAATCCACTTTGAAAGCCAATCATCTGTTCTAGGATGATTTATTATAAGGTTTTGAACCTTCAAAGTTTTCAAAATCCCGTCAAAGTTGGGTCTTATAATGTGAACCCGTGCAATCAGGAAGGGTGGATACCTGTACTCTGAGTTTTCTGTCTAAGGCTAGGGTGTTCGTACAAATCCACATAATCGAACCAGTCACTCTTACCTGGGAACTCTTGGAGTGAGTGTCCACTTATAGGCTAAAGCATGTCTTCGCGATACATTAATATGACCCACTTACTTTGATTGGTCACCATCTCATTTGTTTGCCTTAGGTAACAAACAAATGATCGCAATTTTTATGCGTTGTCATTCTGTTTTCATTTCCCTTGTTTCCTCCCATGTCTTCCAATTTCTTCATAATGCCTCTTCATCGCAACAACACTCAAGTATCCAAACTAGGTGCTGCAATTGCCCAACAATTAGACGTCGTACTTCAGAGGACCGTTGATTTAGCTATCACCATGACTCGCCTCAGGGATGAAGCCATACAAGGGAACCGCTCTTTGGAGTAATCAATGCAACCGTCATCATCCGAATCAGATACCCTGTTTCAAATGTACCCACGGTGGACGATGGGGACACTTGGTTAACACGTGCCGCTTTGCTATTCAAAACAAAGTTGTTGCAAATCCTGCCGCTGCTCAAACTCCAAATTCTGCTTCATATGTCGCCTTGGCATATCTAGTACCTCAACTTCATGAACTTTCTACCTTGTGTATCGACTTAAGCACGTTTAGTGCAAGGTTTCGAAACACCTCTCATTACACAAATTCCAAAATCCATATAGGATCTTTCTATCCTCATAATTAAGATCCCTGTGGATGGATATCGTTCATCGGAGCCCTTAATTGAATTATTCGTATGCCTTAATACGTATATTACAATTCAATAAGGACAAAGCCGAATTCCTATTAAGATCTTTCTATCTCCATAGTTAGATTCTTGAAGATGTTTAAAATACCAAATGAAATCCACGGATTGGATTCCTGGTATGCTTTAAATACCCGTGTCCAAAGATAACAAATTGAAGATCAAGTTAAACAATTATGTAATTATGTGCTTATGTGTTTTCTTATATGTTTTGTGTTTTGTGTGATCCGAATATTCATTATCCAAATCCTCGTAGAATCTTCCATATCTCCATATGAGGGATTCATAGTAGGATATCCAAAGGTACTACCTTAAATCCTTAATGGGCTTCTACGTAATAGTTAAGACCCTTGGATTATAGAGTGTTATTCTATAATTGGACCCCAAAGTGGTCTAGTTAAACAGATTGATTCAAAAATCTGGTTAGGAATATCATGTGATGATATAATTGAAAAGATCCCTTAGGTGGTCTATTTAAGATATCGTACGGCGGTCTAGTTAAAGAGATCATGTGTTGATCTAGTTAAAAAGATCGTTCATTGATCTAGTTAAAAAGATCCTTTGGTGGTCTAGTAAAGTCACTTCATGTTTATTCGATTGATTTTCCCTACGCATTATGAAATGAACTGTGCGGACTGTGCAAGGAGTTACGTAATTATGGATGCATACATAATTATGGAATTCAGCGCACAGAAACCACAACGAGTTTTGTCATGTGTTAAGACCTATAGTGATGAGAATAACGAAACGGGAACAATGTAGAAAGGGGCATGGTGGATACGCCGCTGGTACTTCCTATATAAAAGTGTTCCTTATTACATTGCGAACGTAGCGTTATTTAAGTTACTAGAAGTCCTGGACTTTGACCAATGTCATTTTATTTTACACTCTCCGATTCTGATTTCGAGCACACACAAGTTTCTTATGATAGTCTTCATAAGAAACGTTCTTCTGTCCGTAGTTCGAAACTCCATGTTTTGTTACTACAAGGACTTCACTTTGACAGTTGATAGTTTCGCTAAGAATCCAAACATGGCCCAGAGTTTTACTTAGGGTTCGAGGGATTCATTCGAAAGCAAAACCATCACAGTTGTCTTCACAAGTTTCCTCTAAAATTAAATTTCGGGACGAAATTTCCTAAAGTAGGGGAGACTGTGACACCTGTGTCACTTCAACCATCATACAAATACCAAACCAATGAAATATTGTATTTCATACTTGGGATTTGTATAAATATGTGTTTCATTTGCACATATCAATTCTTGTGCGATTTCAAGCTTTAAATCGCTTTCTTGAAGGTTATACGCGATCTGATACGTAAATATAACCAGTTTAGTGCAACAAACACTCTGGAACAGTGAAATAGGCTCAACATACCTTAAATAACCTTTACATGACTTAGAAATAAGTTTTGGATGGATTGATGTGTCGAAATCAAGTTTATTCGCTTACAGGGACTATTTGCGTCAACTTGCAAAAGTCTGCCGTTTCGTAAGGCAACGTACCGTACGGAACTTGATCATAAGCTAAACATACCATATATAACCTAAACATAGCTTAGAAATAAGCCTTGAGTGGTTCGGTATGCGAAAATACGCTTGTTTGATCATACAGGGACTAAAAGTGTCAAAAACGGTGTAAGTTTGCATTTACGCGCATATCTTACGTTCTGACCACATCTGGACACCCAAAATTTTTGTACACACTAAAATATTTTTATTTTAGTGATCGGCATGCAAAAATACCATTCGTCGCTTAATTTGGATCGTTTTCGCGTCTGTTCGAGTTTCGTCGTAACTTGACGAATAACGCGACCGTACAACCAAACGAGCCGACATCCGAGAGTTTTCCGTGCATATTTTGAGTCCTCTATACTTTGACCACCTTTTAGGGCTTTGAAAATGGCTTAACGAGTGTTAAAAGTACCAAAAATGGGCTTATGCAAGTGCAGGGACCTGAACTGTCAACATTGAAACTTTTGCTGAACTGTGAGGACTAGGCGGGCCACGTAAGCCTGTCCCTCAGCTTACGCGGGGTGCCTAAAAGTGCCCAGTTCCATATTTTCAATTTTCAGCAAACTGTTTGATGTTCAGGGGCTGTTTATGCAAATTTTCTTGTGTGTTAACCAAGTTAACACCTCTCCAAGGCTTCTAATCTGTCCAAACACATGTATGGCCGTGTTCTTTTGCTTGGAGGTTACATAAACACATGTCTTGATCTTATTCTTCATCAACTACTATAAATAGCCATGCCTTTCATTTGAATTCCTCACCCTTGATCTGATTTCTCTAAGTTGAAGTTACAATACTTCATACCTGAGATTTTAAGATCAAGTTCTCCCTAGCAAGGACCCTTTGTAAGCTTCCTTCGTTCTTTTATCGCTTTCCTAGCGTAAAAGTCAAACAGTGTTTGACTTTCTGCTTTGACCAGTCTTTGGTCAACACGAATTTCGTTTGAACTTTGCAACGTGAGCGTAATCACGATGGTTGTAGTCCTTAGTGACTATACGAACTGATTACCACGTTGATTAGGCGTAGTGACGAGTCGTAGTTTCGGTAATGCGCATTATGCGTATTTTGCAACCAAACTACTCTTAGGTATCAAAAAACTTTGTTTTGATATGAAAACCTGTTTTCTAACTTAGTTAAACATGTTCCAACATGTTTAGCTTGTCACTTTTAGTTTAGTGCTTGTTTAGAGTCGTAAGTCAAGCGGTCTAAACCACCGCTTAGATTTTCGACCTCGACCCGTTTGGTCAATCATTAGGACCTGACCAAGCATGTTTAGTGACCATAGTTACATAGGGAATAACCTTCCGAGGTTATACCTTATGGTCACCTAGTTTAAGTAGTTGTATGATAGGTAGTTTATATGCCTTAGGAAAATGACCAAAATGCCCTTTTCATGCATAATTGGATTTTAAGCATATGTAACTTAAACTTTTGTTACTTAACTGATTATGCAACATATTTAAACATGTTAGGGCATATAATACTTGTCATAGGACTAGTTAGACATCTCGAACGCGTTTTACGCGAACGACGCGTTAAAGTAGCGTAAGCTACCTAAACGGGTCATAATGGGTCGTAAGCACTTAGGTTAGGTTTCGTTTTAGTATGTAGGCTTTGTTAAACCATATCATATGAGTTCCCACACTCATTTGGTTTATGAAACCTCATTCTATCCAATCTTCCGATTTAGGTCCGTTTTATTTACTTAGTTGCCTTTATTAGGTGCCGTTTGATTCCGTGATCCCTTTAGCTTGCTTGGTAGTTGTTCAAGACTTCTAAGAACTCTCATGTGAGTACATAGTCCCCTCTTTTACTGTTTTCAATGTTTTGGGGTGAAACCTGTGTACCTATTTGTTATGTTCATGGTTTCAAAGTATAATTGATTATACGTATTAGTACTTATCTTTTGACAAACTGAATGAATATTTATGGTTTAAACACTAATTTTTCCAAAGATTATAAATTTAAATTGTTGGATTGTACTTATTTTATGTTCACCAGACCGATTGGTAGTATGATATAGCGCTATAGGATTAGACACCGCATTCCTGTTGTCATGGAATGTCAGAAACCGATATTTTTATCCAAATAGAGATTGCCTTAGTGGTATTTCTATAGTCTAAATTGGTGTAGTTTGATGCACTAAGGTATGGTTGAATTCTTAAATCACATTTTATTGTATATTTTGCTATACTCCCAAAAGTATTGTTTGATATACTCTCATGTGTGATATTGTACAAAACAACATATATTTTGTTAATTACTAAAAACATAGTTTGATATGTTATTTACAAAACCAAAGCATAGTTTAATATGTTATTTATAAAACCAAAAGTATACTTTTGATATATTATTGAAAACTATTATTTTGACGACTAAAGTATATTTGATATACTATCTGTTTGACTATTTTGGAACTGAAATATATTTTAATATATTACTTATTCGACTTTCTTAAAACCAAACTATATTTTTATATGTACTATAAACCTTTTTATCAAAATATATTTTATACAAACTCATTTTACTTGGTTATTTATTTGCCTATGCAATATTCTGTTATATCATCTGATTTCTTATAAATTTTAGTATGATTTATAAAAGAAAATATTTTAAGGTTCATGACTATTTTTGATTAAACACTTTTCTCCAAACTTACAAGTCATGAATCCTATTATAATAAAACCTATGTATCTCACAGGCATTTTTATGCTGACGTACCTATTTTTAAACATGTTTCAGGTGCTGTTATGTGATGATTGTTGATGCATGCTATACATAGGATGGACCCGTGCCTTAGCGACTATAAAACTTGAAAGATAATATTTGTATTTATCTGATTTGTAATAAAACAATGAGTTAAATAATTCAAGAAAACGAAATTATTTAATCCATGGTGGTGAAACAATGATTCTGTTACGACACTCCCCGACGTTTCCGCCACGATTTGTTGTTTTACGTGGTCGGGGTGTGACACCCATATCTTCTTCTTCTCTTCACAAAAATGGTCGTCCCTCGAACACGGTGTACCTACAAATCTTAACACTTGTGTAGAAGCATGCTTCTCACAACCATTGAAATTTGTTAGCTACTTAGTTCTACCATTTTTATGAAAGTGTTACCAAGTCATGCGTTAATTTACCTTGATTTATGTGGAAAAAAAAATTACAAAAACAACAGTCCTAACTCACTTTTGTAGGAATCACGGTTTCATTTAACTTATGCAACAAGCCCTTTTAAACCCCCCAATAGCTTGGGGGGACGAGTAGGTCTCGTGAGGGTTATATAGGGAACACACCCACAACGTTCATTTATCTAGGCAAAATAAATACTAACGAAATAGAAATAAAAATAAAGAAAACCAAAATATACAACAACAACAAAAAACATACCTCGCCCTCACCGCTGATATCTCTCATTCGGGTCAACTGGCAGGTTCGGCTGGTATAGGTAACCAGTGAGGGCCTTGAACATCTCCCGGTAGTTATCGAGGGGCACCGGCTCTCCTTGTGCTGGCGGCTGGTATGGTATCGGGATGAAACTGGACTCGACTACTTCGGGCCAATGAGGGGATGGATCAGATGGGCCTCGTGGAACACGGCGGTTGGAGTAGTCGGTCCACCTCGCGTGTTCTACATAGGGGAGGCCTGCTTCATAATCTCTCCGGTGTCGCTCTTGATCATGGAGGACTTTGGCGTTGTTAATAGTCGATTCATTGGAGACGTATAAAGCACTCCATCGGCGTCGTTCCAATTCATTTTGCTCGTTTTGACGCCTCTCCTCATCTTCCTCCCATGCCCGTCTTCGGGCCATCTCTTTCTCCTGCATTTGTATCAAACGCTCCATTTGGGATCTTTGGAGCGCTTGTTGCATCTGCTGCTCTTCCATGTGTTTTTCCATCCTCTCACGATAGGCCGCTTTGAGGGCCCGTTGTTCCTGCATCTGGGCTCCATGTGTTTCCTCCCAGTGTTGCCTTCTCCTATTATACTCTCGACCCTCTCCTATACCCGCAGAGATGTTATCAAACACCTCCTGTTGACCCCGGTTGAATTCCCAGTATGAGGGTACCCGCCTAAAATTCACAAAACTCGCCACCTCTGCATTTAATTCCCGGTGTGGCCTAATATACCTCTGTTTTGGTCCCCGTGGACCAGTAGGCTCAGTTTCATCTTCCTCGTCAACCATCCCCACATCTTCCTCAGCCCCTTGTTGCACATCTGGATCAACGAATTCATACCTGTGACCCATTTTGTCGGTCACCACAAACTTGCTTCCCGAAAGCTTCACATGTATCTTCCAATTTTTCTTTATCGCTGCTAAGCTGAATTCTTCCAAAGGCTTAGATACCCAAAGCGATTCTGGGGGATGACAGTTTTGCTGGAGGATCATGGCACTGATTAGGCGCACGTATGGGATTATCCTCCTGTGAAACGGCTCCCGAGTGAACCACGTATTCATCATGATAATATGCCTCCATGACAGCGTCGGTGTCCCATACAACAAGGAATGAAGAACTCTACAATCGCTTGCTCTCACTCCCCCTATCACCAAACCTAACCATAACATTTTCTAGAGAAATTCCTTGAAGAATCCTCCCTTCAACCGTCAGGTGGCTCCTTGCGGCCACTCCCCCGTCTTTATATGGTAATATAGCTTCAGTCGTCTTATCCGGATCATGGCTGTTTGCATGGTTATCCAAGAAATGTTCGATGGTTGGATAATCATACGCCTGCACCCCCAAGGAATCAAATCGTGCAATGCCGTTGATCGTTTCAAATGACATTGTCATCTCCCCTTGGCTTGTCTTACCAACCAATCTCCACTGGTCCGGGGGACCATCCTTGTTCATAAACCTCAACGACGCCAACCACTCACACATCTCTGCAAAATAAACCCGGGAGGTGTTGTTTTCGCACCAATCCAAAACTCTTTCCCAGCCTTGACGCTTAAACATTTGAACAATCCCAATTTTCCTAAACTCCTCAACATTGACCGCCCTTTCACACACAACCCTATCCGGCACTGCCGTAGTCACATTATTAACCATTTTCCACTTCCACAATTTAACTTCCAACTTCCTATCTTGGAATGTCGATAGAGGTTTGTTTTTTTCTTCATCCCAAACCCTAGCGCTTCGACTATCCTTGAATTTCTCCCACGCCCAATCCTGCCTGTATAACCTTACATCACCCTCTTCTATTGAGCTTAATTGCTCACACTTCTTCAGTATCAATCCGGAAGAAGATCCCACTCCGGATGATGATCCTTGCCCTGTTGTTTTCGCCTTTTTCCTATCTCCGGCCATACTACAATCACAAAACAAACGAATCATCAATATAAACCCAACCTTCACGTACTCTCAAACTTTGAACATAATGTATGATGTTGAATTTTTAATTAACAAATAGATGCAAAATCGCCTTTTTAAACTTCCAAAGTCGCCTATTTTGTCGTCTACATATCAATTTTACTTGTTTATTCACAATTTCTTATGACTTCAATAAGGTTTCAACATCATATTCATGTTCAATCATGTAAATAACGAGTGTAATCACTTCACTATGGTTATCACATGTTCAAATCCTATCCAAAACAACCAATCATACTTAAACTCATGCTAGAACAACATACATTGTTTCAACAACCTACTCTTAAACTAGAAAGTTTAAAATTTCGAAAGAAAAACAACTAAACATATCATGCTTAAATTTAAGTGAAATCCATACCTTTGGTGTAGATGAACGAAAAAAACTAAGAAAAGATGCAAAGCAAGAAACTTGATGAACACCCTTCAAAAACCCGAAAATGCATGCCTGGAAATCTTGCAAACGAGCAAGAAATAATGAAAACCGTGACAGGGGTTTTGTTCCTCTCGAAAAATCACACAAAATGGACTCAAGAATCAGGTGATTTGGTTAAGATTTGAAGAAGTTATGGAAGCTTGAAGGTTTTAGGGTTTTGGAGTAGAAGATGAAGAAGATGAAGTGAGATGAGAGAGATGGGAAGGTTGTTGGTCTGATTGTGAAGGTATACTGGAACTAGGATTAATGTGATATGAATCCCGGGCCTCATGTGTGGTTAAAAATGAGTTTTGGTTGAGTTTTAGCGAATAAAAGACGGTTTGGGTTCGAGTTTTCACGCTAACCAATGAGCTGTGTCGGACCAGTTTAGGAAGCCCGTCGGCGACGGCCTGGCTCCCGTCGCCGACGCCCTCTCATTTGGACACATGCAGCCGACGACCTAATCCCCTGGATACGGGCTTGGTTGGTCGACGAGACTTTTGGGAGCCCGTCCCAGACCCACGTCACCCCGTCGCCGACGGGTCTTCTTTCACCAATTTTTTTATTTTTCAAAATTTAATAATTTTTTTATTTTTTCTGAAAAATAGGGAGAAAAATATGAACTTTTAATAAAAGAGCTATATACAAATAAAAATCCTAAAAATTATTAAAAATGTTTTTGTAAATTTTTATAAGTTTACATTTTAAAAACCCAAAACCGTTTAACGGTCCTACCACCCCCGAAAAGTCGTGTATTGTCCTCAATGCACATCACAAAGTCTAAAAACATACCTTGCGTCTTCATGACCCATTCGGAATATCCGGACTTCACACAATCAAAGGGGTTAGTATGAAACGAAAACGAATATACCCAAATTACTCAAACAATTAAATAAATTATACATAACTCTACACAAAATGTTACCGGTCCTTTTTAGTCGACCTCATAAACCGGGATGCTTACCACAAAGCTCACCGATTCCTTATTTTCGTCCACTCTTTCGTTACCATCGAGAAACGGTTTTAACCGGTGGCCATTGACCGTTTGTCGTGACCCATCCTTCGGGTCCTCGATGGTAACATTTCCCAATTGTCCGACCCGGGTGATCACATAGGGTCCCATCCATTTGCTTCGGAGCTTTCCGGGGAAAAACTTGAGCTTCGAGTTGTAGAGCCATACCTTTTGCCCAATCTCGAACTCTTTCTTCCTCAACTTGGCATCATGCGCCCTCTTCATCCCATCCTTGTACTTGGATGCGCATTCATATGCCATTTCCCTTAGCTCCTCCAACTCGCATAGATTAAGATTCCGTTCCTTACCTGCATCATCATATTTAACATTGACCTCTTTAATAGCCCATAATGATTTATGCACAAGTTCAACTGGTAAATGACAATTTTTACCGTAAACCAACCGTAAGGTGTAGTACCAATGGGTGTCTTATGTGCCGTACGGTAGGCCC
This sequence comes from Helianthus tuberosus, assembly GCA_030545235.1. Classification (NCBI taxonomy): domain Eukaryota; kingdom Viridiplantae; phylum Streptophyta; class Magnoliopsida; order Asterales; family Asteraceae; genus Helianthus; species Helianthus tuberosus. The sequence continues at coordinate 33,243,410 of CM060436.1, forward strand.
ATAAAGCATCGTTCAACTTGATTGACCATTCCTTACGGTCCGCCCGTACGGTCTTTTGCAAAATCTCTTTGATTTGTCGGTTTGACACCTCTACTTACCCGCTTGTTTGCGGATGATAGGGGGTAGCAATTCTATGGTCAACACCATACCGTTTTAAGAGTTTTCCAAACCGAAAATTTTTAAAATGAGATCCTCCGTCACTTATGATGACACGAGGAATCCCAAACCTTGAAAATATATGGGTTTGAACGAAATTACAAACTACAGAATGGTCATTTGTCTTGGTGGCTATTGCTTCGACCCACTTTGACACGTAATCAATGGCCACCAAGATATACAAATTACCATAAGAATTGGGGAATGGGCCTATAAAATCAATACCCCACACATCGAAAATGTCAACGACGAGGATTGGTTGGATGGGCATCTCATCCCTTTTTGAAATACCCCCTAACTTCTGGCACTCTACACAATTCTTAGAAAACTCAAATGCGTCTTTAAAAATAGTTGGCCAATAAAGACCGCTGTTCAACACTTTGTGACCCATTTTGTGACCACTAAAATGGCCACCACATGCAAACGATTGTAGGTGCTTCAGCACGCTTGGAATCTCCTCATCGTCAATGCATCTTCGAATCACTTGGTCCACACACTCTTTCCACAAATGTGGTTCCTCCAATCGGTAATACTTAATCTGAGACATAAAATGTTGCCTCCTCCGTCTATCCCAACGTGGCGGTAAGTCACTTGTAACAAAGATAATTCACAATATTAGCATACCAAGGTAACTTATCTAATTTCATAATGTGCTCATCAGGAAACGACTCATTGATCTCTACATATTTAGGATCTTCCACAACTATCAACTGGGACAAATGGTCCGCTACCACATTCTCGGTACCCTTTTTATTCCGGATCTCCAAATCAAACTCTTGGAGCAATAACACCCATCGGATCAATCTCGGTTTGGCATCCTTTTTCTCCATGAGGTACCTAACAGCAGTGTGATCAGAATAAATAATCACTTTACTACCCCATATATATGACCGAAACTTATCCAATGCATATACCACCGCGAGTAGCTCTTTTTCGGTGGTGGTGTAATTCAATTATGCATCCGAAAGAGTCTTACTTGCGTAGTATATGGCAACAGGTTTCTTGTCAACCCGTTGTCCCAACACGTCCCCCACCGCATAATCACTTGCATCGCACATAATTTCAAATGGTAACGACCAATTTGGCGATTGCAAGATTGGGGCCTCAACTAATTTTTCCTTTAAATTGTTAAACGCGTTTTGACAATTTTCATTGAAATCAAACAGTTGATCTTTTAACTGTAAATTACATAAAGGTTTGGTTATGTCACTAAAACCCTTAATAAACCGTCGATAAAAACCCGCATGACCTAAAAATGACCTAACACCATTAACGCTCGTGGGATATGGCAAAGTGGATATAACTTGTACCTTTGCACGATCGACCTCTATCCCACGACTCGACACCACGTGACCCAACACGATTCCCTCTTGAACCATAAAATGGCTCTTTTCCTAACTTAAGACCAAACTAGTTTCTACACATCTTTTTAGTACTTTGTCTAATTGGTCCAAACAAATCTCGAACGACGACCCAAAAATTGAGAAATCATCCATGAAGAATTCCAAAGACTTCCCCACCATATCTGAGAAGATACTTACTCATCATGCACCTTTGGAAGGTGGTGGGGGTGTTACATAGTCCAAACGGCATTCGCCTAAATGCGAATGTGCCGTAGGGACAAGTAAACGTTGTCTTTTCTTGATCTTCCGGATGGATGGCAATTTGATTATAACCAGAATAGCCATCTAAAAAGCAATAGAATTGTTTCCCGGACAATTTCTCAACAATTTGATCGATAAACTGTAAGGGAAAATGATCTTTGGAAGTTGCAGTATTCAACTTCATATAATCAATACAAACTCGCCACCCGGTTACCGGCCGAGTGGCTACCTCTTCACCTGCGTCATTTTTGACGACTTGTATACCCGCTTTCTTTGGAACCGTCTGCGTTGGGCTCACCCATTGGCTATCCGAGATCGGATAAATGATACCCGCGTCAAGCCATTTCAACACTCCTTTCTTCACCACCTCCCGCATATTCGGATTCAATCTCCGTTGTGCATCTCGAACGGCAGTCGCACCTTCTTCTGTGATGATTTATGCATCACCACCGAGGGACTAATTCCCTTCAAATCAGCAATGGTCCATCCAATCGTCGCCCGATTGGTGACCAAAACACCCATCAACTTCTCCTCTTGCTCATCGGTTAAGTTTGATGCAATGATAACCGGGAGTGTGTTGCCTTGACCAACGTAAGCATACTTAAGATGCTTAGGCAACACCTTCAATTCAACCTCCGGAGGCTCGACCAATGACAATTTCAATTTAGTGTCAATGTTCTCCGGTAAACTCTCCACTTGGTGCGTCCATTTCGGTTTTCCTTCTTTAACCGCAAGCACCTCCAAACTCTTCACCTCCTCGTCTATGCATCGATTCGTCTCAACCTGTGACCTGTCAAGCATAAAACATTCATCCATTGTGTTTTCCTCATCCACGACTGTGTCACAAAGAGGTGTACACGTGTCAACAATGTCCGCCATATAGCATTCATCATCGACTAAAGGAGTCATCAATCCCGAAAAAACATGCAACCTCAACCTTCGGTTTCCAAATGTCATGTCTACCGTTCCCGTTTTGCAATAAATTTGAGAATTTGCGTTTGCTAGGAACGATCGACCCAAAATCACCGTAGGTTGCTTGGTTGGGTCCTTAGCCACATAATCGAGTACTAAAAAGTCCACCGGATAATAAAAATCCTCGATTTTTACTATCACATCCGAGACAATTCCACGGGGTAATTTAGGTGTCAAATCGGCTAGCACCACAGTAGTGTTGGACGATGGAAGTGGACCAAACTCGTATTGGTCATATAAACTACCCGGTAGAATGCTCACACTAGCACCAAGATCTAAAAGTGCCCGGTTGATTTTGAAATCACCTACTTGAATTGAAATGATAGGTGCACCCGGATCTTGGAGCTTGGGTGGAAGTGCGCCCGAAAGAATCGAACTCACGTTTTTGGTTAAATCTAATTTTTTTAGGAAATTTGTGAGTTTGTTTTTGGGTGCACAATTCTTTCATGTACTTAGCATAAGACGGTACTTGCTTGATTGCATCCAAAAGAGGTAAATTAATTTTTACTTGTTTAAAAAATTCCCACAACTCTTCTTGTTGTGGACCTCTTTTGTTTACAACCTTCTTCACGGGTCCCTTCAACGCTTCAGGATACGGGGCGGTATTAATCTCCACACCCATTTCCTTAGCCTTAGGGACGGGGATGGTCACAACGGGAGTGTCATTTTTAATTTTTAAATTATTTTTGTTTTGACCTGTTTGACCATCCTCACATTCTTCATCACTAGCATCTTCCACCACCCCTTCAACAAACTGGGGTGATGTTGTTTTGACACCGTTATCTACGACTCGATTACTACGTAAAGTTATTTTATTAATTGGTACCTCACGTGTGTTCTTCGAGCTTGACCCTTGATGCTTAGAGTTCACCGTGGTGTCACTTGGAAGTTTTCTCATCCTTCCCCTCATTTGAGCCATTTCCTCCGCGAGCCCACTTGCTTTCCCAATGCTTCATGCGATTTGTCCAGAATCTCATTCTCTTTCTTGGACCCCTGCATCATCGAAAGCATCGCATCCATCTTTGCATTCAAATCATTACCACCCCCTTGGTTGTTTGACCCACTTCCATTACCGCCTTGGTTATTGTAATTCCTTTGATACCCACCTTGATAATTATTATCTCGACCTTGGTACCCTTGGTTGTAATTATGTTGGTAACCCCCTTGATTACCCCCTTGACGATTTTGATACGATGACCCGCTTTGGTTACCCGGTTGAAAATTCGGGTTCATTTGATTCGCGACATTCCCATATCGGAAGTTGGGATGGTTTCTCAATCCGGGATGATAAGTGTTAGAATTCATATCATTGTTCTTTCTATCACCGAACACTTGATTTACCTCTTCGGTGTAGTCACCCGGTCCCGTTTGACATTGATCGGTCCGATGACCAATCTCCCCACAATCTTCACAAACCGCAAACTGTACCGCATTCTCCTCCTTCTTCTTCATGCGAGTTATCTCCCGTTCTAAAGTAGAAATCCGATCCTTAGAGTCAAGATCGGGAAGTGATCGGGATACATGATGTTTTTTAGCTCTATCAGCCGACTATTTTGCCTTGGACCGCTTGCTCATCCTCTCGAGAAATTCCCAATCATCATCTTCATGATTACTTAATAAAGTTCCATTACTCGTTGACTCAAGGCGATTTCATGTCTCATCATCCAATCCTCTCACAAAGCATTTAACCAACTCCCACTTTTCGATTTGATGATGTGGGCACTTTCGAATCAATTCCTTGTACCTTGTGAAAGCTTCGTGTAATGGTTCACTTGAGAGTTGGCAGAAAGACCTAATTTCATCTCTAGCATCATCGGTCTTTGCCATCGAGTAATACTCGTCAAGGAAGACTTGTTGCATCTCGCCCCATGTCCGAATACTATTTGCCAGAAGTGTAAGAAACCATTGCTTCGCCTTATCTTTTAGCGAAAACTGAAATAACCGAAGCTTGACCTCTTCCAATGCAAAATCATGCCCCCCAATAGTGCTACATATGGCCGAAAACTCCGCCAAATGAGTGTATGGTTCATCATTAGACCTCCCATTAAAGTGGGGAAGTATATTGATGTAGTGGGGCTTGCAATCGAACATCCTTCTTTCACAAACCATCGGAGAGTCATTGTCGGTGACCACCGGCCTAAAACGGTCATTTACTCCCCGTGGAGGTTGTTGACGACGAGGTGGACCGTTAACTTCTTGATCAACCGGTCTTCGATTATCCCTTCGATCACCTCCTCTATTACCTCCTCGGTTTCCACCTTGATTACCTCGTTGATTACCTCCTCCCACGAAACGAGGAATCCGGTTAGGGTTAACATTGTTGTTGTTATTGTTGTTGTAGAACCCATCATTCCGGTTCCTTTGATTGTTGTTTCGTGGTTGAGGGTTGTTTCCATAACCGCCATTTCTCACATTCTCGTACCCGTAGTTATCGTTCCCCACAAAATTGGCATTTTGGTAGCCAAACTCATCATCTTCAAAACCTCTATCATTGTAGCGTTGTCCCGATTCACATAACCCCATTCGTCATCATCTACCCGTTCATTATAATTACCCCCGTCATCCGAGTATTCTAAGTGAATACTCACATGCTCCGGCGATTGGTATCCGGGAACACTAAACGGCTCATCATCGGGGATAGCATTTCTCAAGTCATCGATATTAAAGAACGAGTCTTCGTTCGCGGGATTGCCACGATCTTGATTGCCTCTATGGTCGGAATTAACATTTCGGCCATTAAGGTTGTTGGGTAAGGAATGATGTCGGTGAAGGTTTTGTTGTTGGGGTGTTCTTTGGGTGTTGTTGGGATTTTGATTTCGGAAAGGTGGTGTGGGTGGTCTAGAGTTGTTAGTACCACCCGGTTGCTCTTGCGGTATAGGTTGGACATTTTAAGCGGGATTGAAGTTTCCTCGAGTTTGGAATTGGTTTTGATTGAGGTTTGGGTAATTGAGGTTTTGGTTGGAATTTTGGTTTGCCATTGAATCGGTTTCAATGGATGGTGTAAATTGTGGTGTTTGGGTGACTTGGTTAGAAACAAGAGTTGCTTCTAACTGGCTTGCTAGATTTCTTCTTGCTACTCTTTCAATCCCCGGCTCGTAGACTAATGGTGAAGTCCTCCCGGAATTCCGTGTACGCATGCACTACCTGTAACCTGCACAAGTAACACACCCCGCGTAACAAAGAAAAAGACAAAGTACAAAAAGAAACTAGGCGAATTAAACAGTTGATCACGCAAATTCAAACAATAATCCAAACACAAAGCGCACGCACTCCCCGGCAACGGCGCCAAAATTTGATCGGAGTGTCGCGCTCCGGTCAAAGATAATATTTATAAACCCTAATTACCCTTATCAAATAGCTAGTGGTAGTAAGGGGTCGAACCACGAAGAGTATGTGGTTTGCGAATGGACTTGGTTGAATTTAAACAAATGTCACACTTATAAAGCTTGCTAGAATATTTTTGTATTTTTGTTTGGTTGAAAAGATGTGAATTAAACTAATGGGATTGATTAAATTACCAATGATTAACAAATTGCAAGAAAGGTAATTGATTGTTTAAACAATAATGAGAAAAAAGGGTTCACACCCGGTTTCGGTAATTGCAAACCTAGGTTCCTACAAGTTTTAGAATTGACCTAATTGGATAAGTGATTAACGGATTTAGTGTACCGTGACTTAGGTGCCAATAACTATCAACATTCCTAAGAATGGACAAGAATGCACTTCGTAATCAACACAAGTAAATCCTAACCAAGATAACGCATAAGTGCACAAATTCATTTCACGAAGTCATAACTTTATCATCATTCGACAATTTGTAAATTCAATTCAAATACACAGCAATTATCAAAGGTGTTCAAAATCAAAACACAATTTGTCACACAAGTCAAAACTAAACACAAATCGAAACTCTAGATAATATAACTACCTACACCGGGGTGAAACCAAGGTGATTAGCCGCTCATGGTTGAAAGAACTTGATCACCGGATGCTTGAAACGCGAATTGAATCATCTTGAATCTTGTAGAATGGAAGAATGGTTGATGGTTAGGGTTTTGGTGAGAGATGATGGCAGAAAGAATGATAGGTGAATGGTTAGGGTTTTGTGGATGATCTTGGATGATCCTTGATGATTCGGGTGATGATGGATGGAATAGAGATCAAGTGGTGATAAGAGTGATGAATTATGGCTCCCAAATAAAGATTCAAACTCTAAGAAAGTGTAACTCTCGTATTCATGGCCTAATAGCCAATGAAAATCGTTCTTCACACCAAAAAATCCCAAAATTCGCGTATCAAGAAACCACTGCCCGTCGCCGACGGATATGACCCCGTCGCCGACGGGGTCCCCTGATCTGCTTTCCGCCCGACGGCTTGTTTGATTGGTTACGCGATGCTGGTCCGACGGGGTTCATTAGAGGGCGTCGCCGACGGCCCCTCTAAGTTGAGTTTTCTGTTTTTCACTTCTTAAGCTTCCGATTGATCCACAACGCGTCCCGGTTGTCCGTTTTTCATACCGGTAGCTCGTAAAGCTCCCCAAAAGCACCTTAAACTTCATTAAACCTGCAAAACACAAATCTAATTAAAAGTAGGCTATTCAAGATTAAAAGTCAAGTTAAAAACCCAAACTTAAACATACACAAACACCGTTATTCAACCACGTATCAGTACATCAAGGATCCAATCATGTACCTGTAAAGTATCTGGTCTACCAAATCATCTTTTTCACCAGAAATAAAAGGTTTGTTTGTACACATGGGAGTATTGCATGGTTTACATTCATTCATATCAGATTTCTTCAAAAGTATTTTGATATATTTGTTTTGATGAATTAAAGTTCCATTTTCAAGTTGTTTTAGTTGTAAACCAAGAAAACATTGCAGCTTACCCATGGCACTCATTTCAAATTGAGCAGTTATCTATTTTCTAAAATCATCACACATTTTGTCACATATGGATCCAAAGATGCTATCATCCACATAGATATGAACTATCAGCATATCCTTCCCTTTCCATTTTATAAACAGGGTTTTATCAATTATACCACTTTTGAAGTCATTAGATAAAAGGAAAGTGGATAGGGAATCATACCAGGCTCTTGGTTCTTGTTTCAGTCCATACATAGCTTTGTTTAGTCTGTAGACATGATCAGGATGGAATGTATCCTCAAATCCTGGTGGTTGACACATATAGAGCTCTTCACGGATTTTTCCATAAAGAAAGACACACTTTATATGCATCTCATACACCTTGATGTTATGGTTGACAACGAAGGCTGAGAAGAGTTTAATGGCTTCTAACCTTGTTACAAGAGCAAAGGTTTCATCATAGTCAATGTCTTCTTCTTGTCTGTATCCTTGAACCAAAAACATGGCTTTCTTTTTTTACAATTATACCCTTTTCATGAGTTTTGTTCTTGAAGACCCATTTTGTACCAATTGGACATGTGTCATTAGGCAATGGAACAAGTTCCCACACTTGTTATCTTTTAAACTAAATGAGTTCTTCTTGCATGGATTCTACCCAACTGTTGTCTCTCTAAGCTTCTTGGTACTTGACAAGTTGGGTTAATGACATAAAACCAACAAAGAGGCAGATATTAGAGGTTTGACTTCTTGTGAGCACACCATCATTAATGTTTCCAATGACTTGATTTGGTGGATGGAATCTGAGAAATGAATAGTTTCTAGTGTATGGAATGATGGAATTTTGAGATGAGGGGCATAAATGGGATCAGTGGTTTGACCACTTGTTTGATCTGTGGTTTGGTGTTGACTTTGGTCAACAATTTTTGCAGTTGTTTGATATGTGCTTTGAGCAGATGAACTCTGTGGTGTATAAAAGATTTTAAATTGAGAGGGAATCATAATATCAAATTTGTAATCTTGTTGAACATCTTTTGGTACACCTGTATCAACAAAATCAATGGTAACATCTTCAAAGTTAAACTTATCAAGATCAAATACTTCTTTAGAGTTTGCATGGATTTCAATGAAGAAAGTTCATTGAACTTTACATTCATAGTCTCTTCTATAGTCATGGTCCTTGTGTTAACCACTTTATAGGGCTTGGTTGTAGAAAAGTATCCCAAGAAGTAACCCACAATTAATCTACTTTAGCTGTGATTTTTGAAATTGAATCTTTGAGATTTAGAATGAAGCATGGGTAACCAAAGACTTTGAAAAAATGAGATAACTGGTTTGACATTAAACATAATTTCATAGGTAGTCTTTTGAGGTCAACGGTTAATCAAAACTTTGTTTTGAACATAACATGCAGTGTTAATGGCTTCTGCCCAAAAGGACAATGGAAGACCAGAATTTGCAAGCATAGTTCTGGCAGCTTCAATTAAGGTTCTGTTTTCCTTTCTACCACCCCATTTTGTTCAGGTGTTCTTAGAACACTAAATTGTATCACAGTTCCTTTTGACACACATAACTCATCTAACTCCTGATTTCTAAATTATGTTTATTATCATTTCTAAAGATTTTTACTGGAATATCATATTGTTTTTCAACTTGTGTGACAAAGTTCTTTAAGATACATGCAGTCTCATCTTTAGAGTGTAAAAAATAAGTCCATGTAAATCTAGAAAAATATCAACTATAACAAGACAATATCTTGTTTTCCTTAAGCTTATTATTTTTACAAGGCCAAACAGATCTATGTGTAGCATTTGTAAACATTGGATTGTTTTGGACTCATCAATTGATTTGTGTGACACTTTGTGTTGTTTTCCTTTTAAACAGGAAATACATTATTCATCACATTTGAATTCTTTGGTTGGTAGACCTCTAACAAGATTTTGTCTTGAAAGAGTGTTAATAGTTTGTAAATTAACATTTCCCGACCTCCTATGCCACAATTCGGTTTCTTTTGTTGATGCAACAGAAAACAAGCAAACATTTGGCACAACATTATCTTTTAACATTTCCACTACATAAACATTGCTACTTCTGTGAGCAACAAGTTGTGCAGTGATGTCAGCTATAATTTTGTCAATTTTTATCACTACTTCTGGTCCAACAATTTTACAAGTTTTCTTAGTGAAAAATAAGCCATACCCTTTGTCACTCATTTGTGAAACACTAAGCAAAATGCCAATGATCTCTAGATCAAGTGGTGGAGGGTTTGTATTTCTCTTGAGAGATGCAGGTTCGACTCTCACTTGGTGCAGAGTGAGGCACTGGTGGGCAATGATAGGAGACCTAGGGAAACCTGGGCTGGATCGTTGAGCCAAACGGGTTTTACCGGTAATTTCACCGTCGTGTCTACGGGCGGGTGGGTTACCGGGTTTTCCCCGGAATTGGTGGTGGACTCGGGTTACTCTCGGAGTACTCCGTTTGTCCAGTGGGTGCCCCGAGAGAGCTCGGGATTGAGTTTGTTGGCCGTTCAAAAAAAAAACTAAGCAAAATGAATTTTAAGCTATCAATAAGATTGACATTTTTTCAAATTTTAGCGTACCAGCTTAGACAGTTCCCGAACCCAACACTTTACCTTTTGAGTCGTTTCCAAAAGATATATCACCTCCTCCATGAGCAAAGAAGTTTGAGAGTAGGGTTTACATTATGTCATGTTCATGGAGCCTCCACCACCCACATACCATATGCTATTAAGGCATGTAGAAGCTCCTTTAGTGGCGACCATTAATGCACAATCACTTTCACATTCAGTGGAATTCCAAGGATCGTCGAGAATCCTTCGATGAATCGCCGATAATAGCCGATAATAGCCCGCTAGTCCGAGGAAGGAGCGGACTTCAGTCGGGTTCTTAGGCGTAACCCAGCTCTTAACAGCTTCAATCTTCGCAGGATCGACATGAATACCCTGACTATTTACGATGTGACCCAGAAACTGAACCTCCCCCAACCAAAACTCACACTTGGAGAATTTGGCGTAGATTTGGTTCCCCTGGAGTAACTCGAGAACCAAACGTAGGTGTTGCGCGTGTTCGGCTCTCGTTTTGGAATAGATCAAGACATCGTCGATGAACACGATGACGAAGCGGTCAAGATACGGTTTACACACTCGATTCATCAGATCCATGACAACTTCTGGTGCATTGGTCAGGCCAAAAGACATGACAACGAATTCGTAGTGGCCGTAACGAGTGCGAAACGTGGTTTTGGGTATATCCTCCTCTTGTATACGCAGCTGATGGTATCCGGAACATAGATCGATCTTCGAGAAACACGTAGCGCCTTGTAGCTGATCAAACAAATCGTCGATTCGAGGCAGAGGATAGCGGTTCTTGATAGTCAACTTATTCAATTCCCGGTAGTCGATGCACATCCGGAACGACCCGTCCTTTTTAACGAAAAGGACTGGTGCGCCCCACGGAGAGGTGCTCGGGCGAATAAAGCCTTTTTCAAGCAATTCCTGGAGTTGGGTTGAGAGTTCGCGCATTTCGGACGGCGCAAGTCGATAAGGAGCTCTGGCGATAGGATTAGCTCCAGGAATAAGGTCAATGCGGAAATCGATATCACGCTTCGGAGGTAGCCTGGGAAGATCCTCTGGAAAAACTTGAGGAAATTCTCTAACCACTGGAACGTCTTTTACTTTCTTCTTCTCTTTCTTTTCCTTCTCCGCTGCTACGACATGAGCCAAGAAAGCCCTGTATTCCTTACGGAGATACTTGCTGGCTTGTAGGCATGACATAAGCTTGAGACCCTTTGAAGTAGTATCACCATAAACGCACAATGAATCTCCGTTGGCGAGCGAAAAACGAATCATTTTATCGAAGCACATGACTTCGGCATGGTTTTCGCGAAGAAAGTCCATGCCTATTATGACATCGAAGCTTCCTAGTTGCATTGGAATGAGGTCGATTGAGAAGATGTGATTGTTGAGTTCGAGAGTGCAATCACGAATAACAGAGTTTACAGCGACGGTTCTTCTGGTGGCGACTTCAACTTCGAATGCAGTGGAGAGTCGAGAACGTTTACGACTAAGGAGTTTCTCAAATTCGAGTGACACAAAGCAATTATCGGCTCCAGTATCAAACAAACATGAAGCATAAATACCATTCACAAGGAACGTACCATTCACCACGTTGTTGTCGGCCTGGGCTTGACGCACATTAAGGTTGAAAGTTCTGGCTCGTGCGGTCTGTTGCTGCTGCTGTTGTTGCTGTTGTGGTTGCTGCTGTGGCTGCTGGGGTTCTTGTTTCAGCGCCCTGTTTGGGCACATGTTGGCGAAATGGTTCGGGTCGCCACATGTGAAGCATGCTCTGGCTTTGACTGCGGGTGCCGGAGGAGCTTGTTGACCCTGTGGGGCAGCGAGTAGAGCTTGATTGGCAGGAGCTTGACGAATACGGCAGTTGGCAGTAAAGTGGCCGTAGACGTTGCAATGAGCACAGAAGCGGCATTGAATAGCAGTTGGATGGTGGTAGGTGCAAGTAGGGCAGAGTGGGTGTGGTCCCGTATATGCACGCTTTGCAGGCGGAGCATTGGCCACAGGCGCCACTACTTGACGCTGTTGAGCAGGTACAGCTTGGATTGGTGCAGCAGAAATCGCACAGTTCTTGTTGGTGGAGTTGTTCTTTCTCTTGTTCCTTCTCTTGTTGCTTGACGACGTAGGTTCAGCAGTTGGTGTAGCAGTAGTGGCTTGATGCAGATGCTTGGAGGTCTTATCCCACATCCCAGCCTTGACCCTTTTGTCATTGATCTCAGCGGCCAGCAGATAGGTTTCTTCAATCGTGGTAGTCTTAGCCGCTTGTACGAAATCAGCAACGCAGTCGGGTAGGGCTCGGATGTACTTCTTGATGGTCATCTCAGGGGTCTTGACCTGGTCAGGACAGATAATGCTGAGCTGTTTGAAGCGTGCTGTGAGACCAGCATTGTCTCCATCTTTCTGATGTATGTGCCAAAATTCATCTTCAAGCTTTTGACGCTCGTGAGGAGGGCAGAATTCCTCTAGCATGACTTCCTTGAGTTCATCCCACGACAAACCGTAAGCTGCATCATTCCCTCTCTTGTTCCTCTCGGCCGTCCACCAGTCCAAGGCACGGGACTGAAAGACGCCGGTAGCGTTCAGAGTTCGAAGGTCATCAGGGCAACCACTTTGACGCAGAGTAACCTCGATAGAGTCAAACCAGTGGAATAGAGCAGTAGGACCCCCTTCGCCTGTGAATTCTTTCGGCCCACATGACTTAAATTGTTTGAAGCTGAAAGGTCTCGCGGTAGCTTTAGGACCTTCAGTCCTCGATTCCTCGGATGATTTGCTGGCATTCTCGCAGACACCGCTCACAGCCTTTGCTACAGCTTTCGCGACGATGGAAGCAAGGCGTCTGTCCCTCTTTTCCTGACGAGAGAGTTGATGAAGGGATCCAGACGACATTGTCTGCAATAGACACCGCCATGGAACTCAACATATGTATTCGAATCTCACCTCACACGCCTAGGATTACTAAAGCTCAGTAACACGTACCAGGTAAACGCATATAATCACAAATTCACAGAGTTGCACAACATCACATAGACATATAGAGCACATAATTACAGTATTCCTAACCTCATGGGCACAATAAGCAAGAAACACATAAACTTAGTCACTAAAAGCACCTATGAGCGTACAAAGTATTCTAACTGCTCTACTGTCGATTCACTAGCGATGAGTTGTGGGTTTTGTGTTTTAGCAGAAGCAATAGCGTTGGGTCGAAACCAATAGTATCTCAAAACGTTACCAAATAACAGAAAATGCATAAAAATTTCATAAAGATCGATAAATCGATAGTAGATTGTCTGCGGCTAATAGACTTCGACTAACCAAAGTAGTTCGACTATTCGCAAGGATCCTGCACAACGACCTCCAGGACTACGCCTTTGCCTCGACTCTCGGGCGTTAGCGCAATTCCTTTTGGTTAGGTTGTGTATTTAGACCGTTGGAGTCCATCAAACTTTGGTGGAGGTTCGTATAAAAGCGGGACGAGTTGTCAAGGTTAGGGTTTCACCCCTATCTTGCAACTTCCGCCCTCGTTTTTGATAAAAATTGAGGAGATTATTCATCAAAATATGGATTTCACTCCTGATTTGGTATAATTCTCCTTGTTGGTAGCTAAAACGCAAGCCGATCAGGCAACTTTAGTCGAGAGTTTGCGGTTTTCACACCTATTCTCGGCCTTATTACCTGTTCACAACTTGAAAATTTCGAGTGTAATGATAGGAAAGAGTGAGTGATAGTGGCGAAATTACGCATACGCGTGAGTTGGTCTGTTGGTTCTTAACTATAGTCTAGGTCTCTAGGACTTCGACCCGGACTAGGTCGAGTCTTGCCTAATTCCCTATAGTTATGGCTCTGATACCAATCTGTCACACCCCAACCGATGGCGGAATCATCGGGGCGCGGCACTGAGCGAAACAGATTGTCCAGGAGTTTCCATAACAACTATCGTTACCATTCAATTTAAGTTAACATGTCCCATACCATGTCTCAAATAGCAAAACAAGTTATTACAGACAAAAACTAAACAAATATTCTGTTCCGACGACTCAGATTTAAACATAGCAATTTATTCGTTGGTTTCTAGGACTCCGGTTCCTAGCTTCGATTTCATCACAGCACAAAGAGCAAACATGCAACCTAAGTACCTGTCACATACGTTAAAATAAAGTCAATACATAAAATGTAAAGGTGAGCATACAAGTTTGATAATAGCATATAGAGTTCGAATTCGTTTACGCATAACCAGCACGTACACATAGTGAAATGAAGCACGTTAATTATCGACATAGATCCATCGATACCAATGACTGCGGGTTGACTGCCCGAGGCAGTTCGCAATACATGATTACCACTGTAATCCATGCAAGTAAAAGATCCTTAACAACCCCCGTGTGAACGGGTGCTGAGTCCAAACTATAGTACTATCGTTGCTAAGGCAGGTAGACAGCATTCCATGTGTAAACATAACAAACAAGCATTCATGAGCCACGTATAACATCCAATAATGGTCAAGCGTTAAAATAGCTTGAGTAGTGTGATAGTTGTAGTTTGAATAGTTGTAACGTATGTAACACCCAAAAGTGCTAAAGCAAAAAGGGTTCGAGTATACTCACAGTGATATGGATTGAAGGGAGCGCTTTACAGCGAGTACGATTAGCCTGAATAGATTCGATAACGTAACGATAAGTGACGCGTAAAACAGTACAAGTGAGAGTGGGTAGGATGGCTGATCGTGCGGATCAGTTATCCGTGAGTAGGAGTCATCCGTGCGCATGATCTATCCGTGCGGATGGTGATGCGTGCGGATGGTGTTCCATCCGGATGGGTTATCCGTGCGTGTGACTGTCCGTGCGAGTGGCAACCCGTGCGGACTAGTTGTACGTGCGGACGACTTATCCGTTCGGATAGATTGCTTGTGTGGATAAAAGTTCAAGTGGATTGTTTCTTCCTAAGATGTGTTTGTGTATGATGGCTTGTGCTTTGGAGTTTTCGTTGTAGCATTTAGAAAACACCAAAGTGCTTCTACCTTTCAAGCCGGCCGCGCGGGCGGCGGTCCGTGCGCATGGTAGTCCGTGCGTACGGCTTGGCCGTGCGGATGAAGTTTGTTTGATTTTCATTTTAAGGCCTTAGTATCTCATGATCCGAAGAGTAATCCATTCAGAGGTCGTCCGTCCGGATCGCTCGTTCGTCCATACTTAAACCTCGTTTGGGAAGTGGGTCCCAAGGGTAGTCCGTGCGGATGACAACCCGTGCGTTTGACCCGTACGTGCGTATGGGCTCGTCCGTGCGGACAGCTAGTCCGTGCGGACAGCTTGTCCGTGCGGACAGCTTGTCCGTGCGGACAACTGGTTGTTCCGTTCGTCTACACTTGGTTTCTGTTGTCGTTTATCGAGACGTTCTGAATACGTGGCAACCACCTGGAGTTGCGTTCTCACCCGCGTGACTAGACTGGTCAGGAACCACCCTAACTCGGCCTGTCGGCGACTCAGAACGGTCATCCCGGTTAACCCCGTAATCAGTTGTCTATGGGTAGGATTCCAGCTCTGGAACTAGGGCATCACTATTGACGAGTAGAGCACTAGGACTGATCGGATTCGTACCGGTTTTAAGAGCAAAAGAAGGAGAGATCTTAGGTTTATTTCTTTCAACTCTTTTATCCTTAGAAAAGTTTAGATCTAGGTGAAATTAATGTGAAAACTCGTAGAAATCGTTTAGATCTGGGATATTCTTGGTGGAATGAAGCCAAGCATGAAGTTCTTATGAACTTTATGATGACGTCACCCGTGGATACCTCAAATCCGGATGATTTCATGGTTAAAATCGTAGATTCGAAAGGTAGAAGTGTGTAGAATTGTGTAGTGATTAAAGATGTACAAGAATTAGTGCAAGATCTTACCTGGATTGAGAGAAATATGAGAAAAGGTGAAGAATGCGTGTGGTTCGGACGTCACTTGCCAAAAGTGGAAAAAGTGGAGAGTGACCCGTGTATTTATAGGATGCCAAAAAGGGAAAGGGGTGAGCCGTGCACATGGCACGCACCCGGGTAGGCTATCCGCCCGGACTGGCCATCCGTGCGGACTGGCAATCCGTGCGGATTGGCCATCCGTGCGGATGCCGCCTCCTTGGGTGAGCTCGATGCGATGTTGATTCGGCTATGATTTGCGAGCGGTTCGATAGGGTTTCCTAATTTAAATTACTTTCAGTCCCAACTACTTCTTATAGGGTTCGACTTGGAATTCGGGTTCGGGTTCGTTTATGTTCGAGTTAGGTTTCGAGTCCGATTGAGTTCGCTTGATTTTCCCAGCATAAAATAACATAAAAATAAACATGCACATGTAACACGTAAGGCACACACACACGTATAACGGCAAGTAAAATACACAGCTCGAGTTACGATTTGATGTCGGTTTGATTAGTATAGCATGATTAACTTTATCGCATTGTTACTTCCTATCGTTCATAGTCGTAGATCGATTGAGATACGGGGTGGTGCTTGCAATGTACGACACTTACTCCACATAATCTAAATATCATACAAACAATTCTACGAGTCACGTCGCGCGAAATCGGTCGTTGACTTCGACCTTGACTTTGACTTTCACTCGTGAAAACACGGGGTGTTACACCCGATGTGGCGGGACGACTGGCCAAATGGGCAATTGAACTGGGAGGATATAACATTTTTTACAGACCAAGACCCGCAATCAAAGGGCAAGTTCTAGCAGACTTCGCCACTGAAGTTCCTGTCGATAAAATACAAGAATGTGAGGCAATCCAGAACCCAACACCTGTTTTTGACGACAGAGTCTGGACCTTACACACAGATGGTGCTTCCAATGACGACGGAGCCGGAGCAGGTCTCCGATTAATCAGCCCAGACAACCACGAGCTCACATATGCTATACGCTTAGATTTCAAAAGCACGAATAACGAAGCTGAATATGAAGCCTTCTTGGCAGGTCTTCGCTTAGCGTTGAAAATGGGGGCAAGAAATCTTGAAGCTAACGTTGATTCAAAACTGGTAGCCGAGCAAGTTAATGGCAATTACGACGCAAAAGAAGTTATGGCGTTGTACCTTGAACAAGCGCGGATGTTAATCAGCCAATTTCAAACATTCAAAGTTAATCACATAAACAGAAGCGAGAACAAACATGCTGACGCGCTAAGCAAGCTAGATGCTACCAGCTTTAAGCACTTAGCAAAGGAAGTACGCATAGAGGTATTATCCAACCCTTCCATTCATCTCAAGCAAGTAAACGTCATAGAAATGGGAGATCCATCTTGGATGTCTCCAATTATCTTGTACCTCCAGCACGGAAAACTACCGGAAGGAAAGGCAGAAGCTCGAAAAATACAACATAAAGCAATAAATTACGAAATGGCGGATGGCGTCCTCTACCGAAAATCATTCATGGGCCCATTACTACGCTGTGTCGATAAAACAGACGCGCAATACCTTGTCAGAGAAATCCACGAGGGATTATGCGGGATACACGCGGGACCGCGCATGGTCGTGGCAAAAATAATGAGCGTCGGATACTACTGGCCAGGAATGCACATGGATGCAGTCAATCTATTAAGAAGATGCGAGGCATGTCAACGCCACGCACCAAAGACACTCCGACCCAAAAATCCGCTAATTCCCGTTACCTCCGCCTGGCCATTTCAACAGTGGGGCATCGACCTTGTCGGGCCATTTCCTGATGCGCCAGGCGCAGTAAAGTTCATCATCGTCGCGGTAGATTACTTCACAAAATGGGTGGAAGCTAAAGCTCTGGCCTCAACAACAGCAATGGTAATCCGCAAATTTATATGGGAACATATTATTTGCAGATTTGGATTACCATTGCGCATTATTTCCGACAATGGTACAAATTTCGCAGCAGAAGATCTCCAAAAATGGTTCAAAGAAATGAAGATCGAGCATAACTTTGCGTCCGTTGCGCATCCTCAAGCGAACGGACAGGTAGAAAGTGTAAACAAACAGATCGTTGACGGCATAAAAGCGCGACTCGGGACAGCGCGCAGAGGGTGGGTTGACGAACTTCCCAGCATCCTCTGGGCGCATCGAAAAATGCCAAAGACTAGCACTGGCGAAACTCCGTTCAGTCTAGTCTATGGGTCTGAGGCCGTCATTCCAGCTGAAATAGGTTTACCGTCACCGCGCATGATAGCCATGGAAAAACAGAATAACGAGCACGAAAGAAGAATGGACTTGAACCTTCTTGAAGAAAGGCGCGAGAACGCCGCCATAACAGAAGCAAGGTACAAATCTAAGCTCGAAAAATATTACAATGCGCGCGTCCGCGTTTGCACTTTTATCCCTGGTGATTTCGTCTTGCGCGATAACGAAGCTTCAAACGCTGAAAAGCCGGGCAAATTAGCGCCAAGATGGGAGGGACCGTACGTCATTAACGAGGTCCTAGGCAAGGGGGCATACACCCTAAAAAGGATCGATGGGACCCTAGTCCCCCGCACCTGGAACGCACAACAGTTGCGCAGGTGTTACATATGAACTAAGTCTTCAAAGGCGGAAAGAACATACAGGCAATGTATTTCTTTATTACGTCTTGTATCACAAGCCTTGCGCTCTTATCAATACAAACATCATTTTTACTTATATCACTGTTTATTACAAATTGCATGTAATTTCTTTGGTTCGCGCGAAAACAATATGGTCAAACATTGTATACCTCATGAACAGTCTAAAAACAAGGCAAGTTATTGCGCCTTTTAGACAAACGTTCAAACATGAGCACAATACCATCTCTCATTCGCCTTACCTATCCAAAAGCAATTAAAAAACATGCAACATATTGTAATCTAAACAAACAATTCACAGGCACAGCAGTGCATCACAATATACAAAAAGTGTAACACAAACACTTCACAAGATCATGGCAATGATCTTCAAAAAAGACTGGTCCCAAAGACTAGAATATTCACAAACAACAAAAAAAAGAGACATTGTTTCAAACTAGTAGCAAGATAACAGCCACACCGGTGAAATACAAAAAAGAGATTTTTATAAGCATCAAGAGAAGGGATAAAACAACTTCCAAACCTAACCAGCATCGGAATCATCATCAACAGCAAACATCTGCTCACACCGACGAGTTTTCCGACGCTGATACACCAGCCGGCATTCTCCTTTCCGAAGCAGCGAGAACCGAGCCGTCAAACCATCAGCATCCAACACAACACCGGCACCATCAATAGCATCCTTAGACGGAAGAAATTTACAACAAGAATCCACAGTTGCCGGAATATCAGTTTTCACCGGACTATCTGCTGCAACAACAGCTAAAGGAGGAGAACGAGATAGAAGCACAAGGCCTTCGGCAGCCTCGTAAACCCTAAAAATATCCAGCAAAAGACGAGTCTGGTACGAACGCTTCATCCTTTTTGCTCAAAACCCAATCGGAAGATAAGACATCTGGAATACGCATATATATAAACAAACTCAGCCTCGGGTAAAGAAAAACTTACTCATCATTGATTGTCAGAATTATATCACATCCAAACGGCGCTACAGAACCCAGGGTCATATCCCCATTAATGAAATCTGACAATCGCCATTACGAATCTCAAGACAAAAAGAGAAATACCCACTCTTACTGCCAGTTGACGTCATTGCATGTCAGAGCATGATTACAAAGTCAAGTTTTTCCTTTTTCAAACTTCCAAAGAGAAGATTTCTTATTTCTCGCGCCTAAAAAACACCTCCCTCTCATAAGTCCAGTGCTCCACTTACTTGCATAAGTACAACACTAGACTGGGGGGGACTTGAAGGGGTAAGGTCCCAAAAACCTCATAAAAAGGATTTGAGACCATACCACAAACTAGCCTTTTCAACCTTGTAAACCTTGCGCGGCCGCGCATGGGTCTTACTAAAGGAAGAAAGCAATCAGCGATTCATAATCGCGCGCCCAAAGGAAAACATAAATCCTTGCGCCTTCTCCCATTTAACAAAGGATTAAAATCCTTTATTCAATACCTCCGCCTAAATATCCAGACTTGGATATTATTTTACCCAGACTTGGGATTTATTTGTCTGTGTCCACACAGCAAGGTGTTACACCAGATTACAGCAGTAATCTTCTAGAAAGAAATACAATCGTGCAACACCCAGACGGTTATAACCGTCTGGACACGTGTCATCACCACAAGCAACCCTGGAATCACAACAAAGGCATGCAATTGGAGAGTAATCTCCACTTAATCACTTTCCACGTGGCAACTCCCCAGCCATAGATCAAACCACGATCCGTGTGCATTCACATCGGATTGAGACAACTTAACAAAGGATCAAAGAACTTAACGGAAGAAAAGATAACCGCTACGGCGTTAGCATCTTCCGTCATCTTTTCAATAACAGGTTTTCCCTCCCAAACTCCCGGTTATAAATAAGAGAACTGTTCAGGTATAAACTCAGATCACACTCACTTCTCAAATACTTATCTTCTCCATTACCAATACTTATTCTCACGCCGGAGTCGGGTCAAGGAGAGAACCCTCCTCTCCCCTTGACGAGGCTAACGGTGTTCTTTTTTGCAGAACGACCGGAGAAGAAATCCCGTTGCAACTGAATCAACCGAGAGAGAGCTAACCCTTTTATGCGGATTCAAACCCCCTAACTATCTCGGTTCCGACCATTTAGTTAGTGTTTCTTCAGTTCGTTAAGCTAATCAAACGAACTTCCAGCACTAGGTTTTGCTGTATAGATAGAGAGGAAAAAAGGACGGTTATTAAGTTAAGGGTTCTTCTATTCTCACACCCTTTCCACTCTATCTCTCTATATAAATATCTATGTATGTATAGACAATGTTTTAAAAATCGGTTCAAATCAGCCGGCTGTACAATTGAAATGTCTGGTAGAACCAGTTAAACCATTTGATACACGTGATTAAACTGTTTCTAACCTAAAGTATAAAAACCGGATTTTAAAAGGGTGTACCTATTGGCACACCAATGTGCCTATATGCACACCAAAAAGTGTTTTTTTTTTGTTCTATATGCACACCCTGCAGTGTCGAGTTGTGGTCAAAGCGCGGCGTTTTGGTCCGGTCAACTAGACAAAGACTGACGGGTCTGTTGACCGGACCAAAACGCCGAGCTTTGGCCGTGTTTTGGTCATGTCAACCAGACAAAAGACTGACACCCGTTTTGGTTGACAGCACCAAAACGCGGCCAAAGCTCGGCGTTTTAGTCCGGTCAACAGACATGTCAGACACCCATCAGTCTTTGTCTGGTTGACCGGACCAAAACGCGACGCTTTGACCACAGCTCGATACTGCAGGGTGTGCATATAGGATAAAAAAACACTTTTTGGGATGACTATCTACACACTTGGTGTGTAGATAGTTTTAGCCTTTTATTTTAAAATATTGTGTAGAGAGAGAATCGATGTGGGAATCTTTAACACCAATAAATTTGGATGTTGTAAACATAAATATTCGGAGATTAAATACGAAAGTATATATTTTTTTAGTCTTCCAATAATATTTATACTCCCTGCCGATGCCAACCCACTGTCACGTGACAGGAAAGTACCATCATTTTGGTCTTCTTTCCATTTTCCAACTTCTGACACCAACAACACATCCAGATCCTTCGACTTTGACCTTAACAAGCACCGGGTGAAGAAGAGTTAAATGTACCAATTAATATTAGAATGTTCAAGCGACTTTTTTGTATTTTAACTTCAAAGGGCTACTCACAATTAATAGTGTTGATACAAATGAGGCAATGACTCAATAAGTATTCTAAAGATAATAGTAACTTACACCCGATAATTATAGGACATGATTTTATAATTAGGTACAATTTCAAATCGACAAACCCTGTCTATACTATAACCGTTGTCATCGGCATCAACAATGGGAGGTTCGTGGCCAAGTACCAAACGCTCCTCTCTCTCTTTCACATGCACAACAAAGTACTTGGCTTGCCTCCAAAAATCGATAAGGTGCGCGTACCTGATAATTATAAAACATGGTTGTAGGTACAATTTTAATACCAACCCCCTTCTATACTAGATCCTTGACTAAATACCAAGCCCTCTTCTCTCTTTCACATGCGAAACGAAAGTACTTGGCTTGGCTCCAAAACCCGCTAAGGTACAAATAGTCTAATAATTTATAATTGTGTACATTGATAATGTTATTGGTAAAAATGAAAACATTAGTGATCATCTAAAGTTTTAGCAAATCTGTAAACATTCATTCTAGATTTGTTAGAACAGTTGATGAAGCAAAGATGCAACCAAAACATTTTGATTGCACAATGTACATGTTCGAATGCAGGATGTACAAGTCACACTAGCAGCATTGATATTACTCTTGGCCAAAAAGAGGCAAACAAACATTGAGCAATCTAATATTTAATCTTGCAAAGACCACAACTATTGGTAATGTATTAGGAATCCCAAATAAACACTAGCCAACAACAACATTGACACAAATCACACTAGAAAGTATAAGAACCATAAGTAAGAAAGCAGCAGCAGCTATACAACCACAATGGTTAGCTCATCATCATCTTCAATCTTCATGTTCATCCACTGCCTCTTCTCTACCAAACAGTCAGTAGAAAGAATGAGAAAATAGTATGCTAATGATAATAGTAAATCAACAACAACATTCTCTTTTTCATGTTATTGCCCGCTCCGTGTCAATCCTCCACGTGCCACATTCCTGCATAGATATAGATACCGGGTGAATATAGATATAGATTAGCAATTAATTCACCCGAAGGAACATGTGTTTGTGATGTAATTAATATAAATAGGGATGTCACTTTCTAACGTGACATGAACCTAACACGGGTGGTCCCTGTGGTTTGCACTTTGTAACGCATTTAGTCCCCAACCAACAAATCTAAAGGTTTAGCATGTCCAAGTGAAGGACTGAACGCGTTACAAAGTGCAAACCACAGCGACCATCTGTGTACTTTTGGAAAGCTAGAGACCCATTCAAAATTTTGGTAAACCACAGGGAACATCCAGGTAGTTTACTCTTTTATAAAAGATTGGCCATAACTTGAAGAATAAAAGAGACATTAGAATCAGGTTTTGTGGTTTGAAAGTAATTATGTTATAAACATTTGTATTTTCTTGAAAATTATAGTATGAAAACAAAATAAACAATTCAAGTTAAACGGAGTCAACCAACGAAAACTTGTGTTGTTTCGGGTTCAACCCGCCAACCCACAAGCACGGTCCATTTAACACCCCTAAATATAAATACAATATGTTTATTTTGCGCAGTGGCGAAGCTTGAGATTTCCGTCTGAGGGGGCGGAAGTCACCGGACCTAAAAATTTCTATAAAACTGGGGGTTGAAAACGTATATACCCAAAAATTTCTATACGAAAACTAGATACGCTTCACTACTGAGCGAAAAGTTCGGGGGGTCGGCCGCCCCCTCCCGCCCCTTAAAAGCTTCGCCCATGATTTTGCGTACCTGGCTGGAAGCGGCTGAGAGGTGTTCTTGACGTTCGCAAACCGTTTAGCCCGATTATCCTGCTCTTTGTCGATACGCATAGCAGCTACCTCCTTCTCCATTGCAGCTACCTCACGTCTCATCTTTTTAGCTTCAACCTCCATAGCCTTGGTTAAAGTGTCTACTTTCTTCGCTAACATCTGAAATCAATATTACAAATTAAATAACAAGTTTTGATGTGAACTCAAAATAAAAAGATAATAATTAACCTCGATGGCGTCATCTTTGTCTTTAATGCTTTGATCCTTTTCATGACCAGCTTTCCTCAAAGCAATCACTTCTTTTTGAAGCAAATCATACAACAGTCCAGGCACGGTATCTTCAGTTTCGGTTCCCGAGGAGCCGCTCGGTTTTTCACCAGGGTTTACTATTTCAATATCCTTGGTTCCCGATTGGCTAAAAGTAGGACTGCCGCTTCCATTTGAAATAAGTTTACTCCTCTCAAGTGCACGCGTACCGCCATCAAATGACTTTGACGTACCTTTTGCGTGCCTCAAAATTGAACTTGACCCAGATGATCTTATTTGAAAAGATGGTGATCTTTTTGGTAAAATCCCGTTTGAAGCAGCTGCCAGTTTTGAAAAGTTATCAGCTCCACCTAGAGACTGGCGGCGTGAAGGGCCATTAGTGTTCGGTGATCTCAAAGTGTCTTCTAGTACTCTGAGTCTTAATTGAAATTTTTCCTATATTTTATAAAAATTAAAATACTTAGTACCATTAGAAATGAAACAACATGTTTCATAAACAGTCATTAACAGAAAATTACTTTCAATTGTGCTTCAGACTTTGCTGCACGCTCAGTTATAGCTAACTTGTCCTTTAGTTGTTGCATCTCTCCCTGTAAACGATAAAAGTCGACAATTAGAAATAAATTAATGCTAAATATAGAAGTTTGGTGAATTTAAGAAATATCATGTTACCTGCAAGAATCTTCTTTCTTCAAGCCATTGTTTTACCGGCATCACTTTATCATTAGAATCTTTCCATTCATTAGCTACTACTGTTGCTACTCTGTTTGCTGTAACTTTTGCACGAGCTAATTCTCGATCCAGAGTTTTCCGTTCCTCCTAAATAGTTAAAGGCACAAAAAGTCAAAACTAGTCAACTATAAGCAGAGATTGCTATTTTGACCCATTTAAATACAAAGGTGTAAATTTGGGTTGTACTTTATCTCTAATGGGTCAAAAGTGTTTAAGCTAAAAAATTTAACTAAAAGGAAAACGGGTCAAATGAGTTTAGCAGGTCATATATGTATTCAAATGAATAAAAGTTTGTAAATCACTTCATAAAATATTTTAGATTATTACTGTAACAATACAGTTCTTTAATCACATTTAAGCGCATTATATATTTATAGAATTTAACAAATTAAATGACAAAGTGTATGAGGGTCTGACTGGTCCGACCTGTTTTGACTTTTGACCTGCACAAAGGTTACCTAATTTGACCTGAACCCAAAACCCAACTCGCCCATTTTCAACCCTAGGTATAACGATAAGAGTTGTAGGTCATTTACATTCATCTCTTGAACTTTGCGTTGGTAGTCTCTCACTGCATTTGCAGCCGCACCACCAGCAAGAACAGCCTCTTCAAGCTCACGTACAGTTTGTGTAAGCTTTTCAACTTCAGCAACTTTTTGACGATGCATTTTATCCAAAATTTTATTTTCCTCCTAATAAAAGTATCAGGAAACATGTGGATACATATATATAAAAAAAATCAGGATAACCAATTAAATACTTTACGACAAAAGACAAACAGCACAATCTTACCTGGCAAATTTCTATCTGCTTCATTAACTCCTGGTTCTTATTCTGAAGATCATCCACCATTGAAGCCTTAGCCAAAGCAACCTGCACTGCTCTCTCCGCTTCAAGTAAAGCAGCTTCTTTTGATTTAGTCAGTCGATCTAATGCTTTATTATCATCTTGCAGCTTAGCAATCTGAAACCCAAATAACACAACGTTATAAATGCTCAATCGCTATGTAGTTAATATTGCGATATATCATGTGATGTATCGGTTATCGGTCCCCTGGTGAGATATCGGTGCAAAATATCAGTCAGAATATCGGTACCGATATCATCAGCGATATTGGCCGATATTTAGCCCTTATATCACCGATTTTCACGATATCAGTACCATTCTTCTTAGTTCTACCATTAGTCTTTCTTCTTATTGCTGCTATTAGTGTTTTAAGTCTTAATCAGTTCCTACTTGCTACAATTGTAGTGTTTTGCAAGTTGCAAAAGGTTAATTTGTTAATGGTAGGAAAGTATACTGAACTATTAGTGTTAAAGTGCCATATATACAAACTCTGCATGATATTAAAATTAGTGATATCACACCGCGATAACCGATATCTCAAATATCATACCTTGACCGATATTCGATTTTTTATCGCATTAACTACTTATCAATCGTTTATAACCACTACTTATCAATCGTTTATAACCGATTAGCGTTAACTTGATTTGTTATTATTAATCACTCAGAGAATGCAAACCTCTTGTCGAGCAAGCTTCAGCTCGGCTTCTAATGGTGCAAGGATTGCCTCAATTGGAGGCATATCATCGTCTTTTTGAGCAGCATGAACCCTTCGAAGAGTGGCTTCTGCAGCAAACTGAGCCGCCATAGATGCTTTTTTCTCATCATTGATTTTCTTAATTTCAAGATTCTACATTACCGGAAAGTATTTTTGACATATATTAGCTACATTGAAAATAATAAAGAATCCAAATGAATATAAGAGCTTCAGTTAATACCTTGGTATCTAGCAGAGATTCTGTCAACTTCAGCTTCTCATCCATCTTCGACAATTCTTCAGTTAGCTAAGGTATACGAAAAAAGAAAAGAGCAAGATTTTATCAGATTTAACTCAAAAAGAAATATGATTTACGATTTACAACAGATAAGATGAGGCAAAAGAACACAACAAAAATGCTAACAAAACCATGAAGTAAATATCACAAATACTTGGCAATAACTAGTTGGACTTGGTCAAACACTTAATCTTAGCATATAATTAACAAGTAAAGTTTATATTGGCTGTATGTTAATGGATCCCACTTAGTAAATAAGATATTTACTCCACAAAACAGAACAAACAAAAGACAAAGCCCCAATAAGCAACACCAAGATAGCAAACACAAACATTTTACTTAAGTGCCAAAACAAACTCGTTTACCGTTACAATCCAAGTGAGTACAGAAACGGTTTCCTTGCACAAACCTGAGCTAATGATAGCCGACAAACAACTTCTTACGTAATAGTAAGGTGGTTTCAAAAGAAGTGCATGTCACCGAACAAATCCACAAGGGAATTAATAGTTAGGAGTTAAAGCATCCAACAAATGCAGTATGTCCAAATCAGCAAGCTAGTAACAACTTGATAATACCAATAGCATACTCAATGTCTTAACTTATAAATGGATAAATACACTACACAACAATGGCATTACAAATTTACAATCTTTACTTCGACAGTTCGACATCCGGCTTAAACAGTTCAAAACATTCACATTGCGAAAGAATCAATCACTAAACAATTAAAATTCCTTAAAACACATACTAAAACAGAACAGCACACACTAAAATATAAAAATATAGCTTATGTAAAGGGGAGAATGCCAGTGCAAAATGTAAACAATTAGTCAAAGCAATTAAACATTCAAATTTCAAATATTTGCAAATCAAGTAAACTAAACATATTAAAACATATTATCAAAATCATAACCTCTTCAACAGCTTTCTCTCTCAACCGTTCAGACAGCCTCAGCGCCTTGATCTCCGCCTGCGCTTCACTCAATTCTCGATCCTTATCTACACAACACCAAACAAATCAACAAAAAATCAAATCAAACACCTACAAAACCAACAACTCCAACCAGATCACTTCACATTACTCACCTCTAACTTCATTTTCCAACCGATTAAGCTCAACCTTCACCGGATCCGAACCGTGAAGCAGATTTATAAAATCATCAGTATCCAAACTCGGCCTTCTAGAGCTCCTCCTCCGATTCGGCGCACCAGAAACCCTAGCTCCGTCCTTAAACGATCCTGACACCGTCAAGGGCGTCGTTTCAGCCACCGGCGGTCGTACATTACCGCCGCTGTAGTCTCCGCCGTCGCCGGAAACCTCCTCCATTACTCGGATCTGAGCTCAATCGTGCATCAATAGTTGGAAATCGAACGGTTTGTTAACCGCTAGGGTTTGGGAAACGTAGAGAGAGTGTATAGATATAGATTGAGAAAGAGACAGAGTGTGTATGTGTGTGTGTGTCAACTAGGTGAAGAATGGAGTGGAATGGTGGGTTTCTCTCTCTAGATTGGAATGATCAGTGAGAGAGAGAGAGAGATCTGGAGTGGGTTTCTCTCTCTAAAAGTATGTGCGATTCATTTAAGTGTGGGAAGGTTTCTCTCTTGGTTCGTATTTAAATATTCTACACTTTCTAACATGACGATTCACAATAATTTTTCTTACACGTGGCGGTTTCATTTCCTTTTTTTATTTTTTTAGAAAAATGCCCGGATAGTCCCTGTGGTTTCACCTTATTTCACCTATAGTCCCTATCTTTCTAAAACTACTTGAATAGTCCCTGTGGTTTTCCGTTTTGTTCTCGGATAGTCCCTGGGTCTAACTTCAGTTACTTTTCTCAGTTAAGTGGGTGTTGAAATGACCAAAATGCCATTTCCTTAAAAGGCCAAACCATAGGGACTATCCGGGCATCTTCTCTTTATAAAACCCATCCACCCTTCATCTTCAACATCGGACGACCTGCAACCTGCAAACACCACTGGCCCACCATCGGCCCACCATCGGACGACCACCTGCCATCACCACTGGCCCGCCATTATATTGTCGCATCATGTGTATTTGAGATTTAATGTCAGAAAAAAAAGAACAAATGCTCTCATCTACATATTTATCAAACACATCTGCTCAACACTTGTTTACCTCCCAAATGCTCTCATCTACATATTTATCAAACAAAACATAAACAAATCAATTGAAGAACTGATCCATCTCACCTTCCTCTCGATCTTCCTCTCACCTTACACAAAATCCGGTCACCGGATTCCAGATCCGGGCGACGTTTACAGGCAAGACACCCCCCCCCCACTCGGTTCTTCGCTGATGAAGACCACCGACAGAACCAGGAAGAGACCGGAGAAGGAAAGGGAGCCGCCGCACACGGCGGCGGTGTACCTGGCAGAAAATCCCGCCGTTGTTCTTGTCGTCGACGTCGACTCCTCCGGCCGGTGCTATGTATGAGTCACTGTTCCTTGCTTCATAACCCGAAACCAAAACTCGAATTCGAAGAGGACCACCATCACTCCGTTTCCTCATATGATGCTACTGCTATGATCGTGAACCAGAGCTCCACCTGAAACACACCGGTTCCGAACCGCCGACCCGCATCTCGAACCCAGAACCACCGTCACCGCTACTGCCGTCGGTTCTCCTTCATCAGTATTTACAGAAGGGGCAGCGATGGTTTGTTGTTCAGAAGGGGCAGCGTGGAACAGCCGTACAGGAGATTGTGGTGGCGGCGGAAGGTGGTTGAAAAGGCTGTCGTGGGTGGTTTTGTTTGGTGGCGGTTCAGGTCAGAGAAACCCTAGAATAAACCCCAAATCCTAGCTCTTTAGTACAACACATGAATGATATCTATTCAATCGAAGATCTTGTTCAACTAATTCAGTATGCGAAGGTAATAACCATGCGGTTTGATGGCAGGTGATGTAGGGGTGAAGGTGGTGTGGTGGAGATAAAGAAAGAAATGGGTGGAGATGAAGGAAGAAATGGGTTCCAGATTTTTTGAGAGAGATGGGTGTGAATTTTTTGTTTTTGTTTTATTAATAAAGAAGAGAAAAATGCCCGGATAGTCCCTATGGTTTGGCCTTTTAAGGAAAGGGCATTTTGGTCATTTCAACACCCACTTAACTGAGAAAAGTAACTGAAGTTAGACCCAGGGACTATCCGAGAACAAAACGGAAAACCACAGGGACTATTCAAGTAGTTTTAGAAAGATAGGGACTATAGGTGAAATAAGGTGAAACCACAGGGACTATCCGGGCATTTTTCTCTATTTTTTTTAAACGGTGAGAATCTTTAAGATGTTAGGGTGAAGGGAGTGGGCGGCAAAAGGGTCGGCAAACTCCCTTTGCCGCGCGGTAACACCGCCCCCACCCCACTTTCACCGATCGGCAAAATTGATGTGCGGCATACCCACACCGATCGACAAACAAAAGTGATGTGTGTGTGTATTGTTGACTTTAACACATATATATATTTTTTTTAAGTGAAAAAAAAAATTTACCACTTTCAAGTGTTTAACCAATGCCAACACTTTTCATCAAAGTTTAAACTCTTCACACCTGCTGACATGGCACACTCTGATTGGTCCATTTTAAAGTTTGCCACTTTCAAGTGTCTAACCACTCCCTTCACCCTTAAGATGTTAAGAGAAGAGCGATCTCACATCATCTCAAATAGAGGGCTCTAACTCCACTCTAACAGACTATGTTATCTTAACTGGACCCAAGCTGGCGTCAAAGTTTGGCTAACGGCGTTCCCCGGGAAACCATACCACCCACTGTCAGTGCTAGGAACTTGCGCCGTCACAGGAGAGAATCTCTCTGACGTAAGACACGATGGACTAAAACCCAGGGTGGCTCGGGCTCGAACTCTTGACCTATGGTCTGGGAGAACTAGCCTTTATAGTTATTATTGTTATTGTTATTTTATTTTATTATGTAAACTAGTCTTAAGCCCCACGATATGGTGCGGCTGCGTAAAACTATGATATCAATATTGTGGGGGCAGAGGACATAAATCATGTTAAGTAGCAACTGGATAACGACCAAAACTGAGAAAAAGCGTAAAATAAAAACATGACGTTCTAAAAATAAGTGACTCACGTAGCGTAAAATGTAGATGGAGTTTATTCCAACACGTATTAGAAAGTCGAAGGGGTAAATGTCACACCCTAATCGATGACGGAAACATCAGAGTGAGACGAAAACAAATTGCTCATTGCTTCAGAACGCTAATTGTGACAATAGAATTAATCAAAATTCCATAAATACTAAATGTCATACATCGCTCAACAAAACAAAACATGATCAAATTGTAGCAACGAAAACATGGATCAAAATATAGTTTATTGTTTAAGCATGTATCTAAGTCCACCCTAAACTTGTTTTCTTCATTCATCACCTATCAACCTGCAACATGTATTAAAATAATGATCAACAACTATGTTGGCGAGTATACAAGTTTTAATACATTGCATAATACAAAAAATGTTTTAATTGTGCTCATATCCAACATGATAAATGTATACAAGTTACTGATATGTTGTACGGGTGTAAGTTATATGTCAAACCAGAGTTTAACGCAATCGTGTTTACCCAACATCTTCGAAACAAAGAGGGTGTAATGTGTTTTACTTAACAATGCCACAAGTATACGGGCAGTGCATTAATCCTATAGCGCTATAATTGTTATGGTAGGCTTGCAAAGTTAATGAGCATATAAACACAGTGTAAACAGGGCATATGAGATTAACAAGTATAACATGTTTTCATGTTTAAGTGTGGATAGAGTGTGATTGAATAAACATGTTTAATAGTGACTGAGTGTTTTTGTATATATGTACGTGTTGCACCCAAAGTGTTTAAGAATGAAAAAGGGATCGAATATACTCACAGTTTTGCGTAGGGTTCCACGAAAACCAAGAGCGGGTTGTTGAAGGCTGGAACACCGAAGTCACCCTGACATGGGTAAACAGAGGTGTAAGTATTCTGATGTGAAAAAGGTTCGGATCAGATTGTAAATACGAGAAAAGTACGGAACAAAACGAGTAACAGAACCTTTCGGACGAAAGGGTCTCTCGTGCGAAAGGGCAATGGCCTTTCGTGCGAATGGGCCTCTCAGGTGACTGGTCTGTTTTTAAAATGCGTAAAACTTGATTGTAAACCGATTTAAACATAAATAGTAGAGTAGTTGTTAAACCAATTGAAAACAGAAAGTAAAATGGTCAAACAGCCAAGTGAGGACAACCCAGGTGTGCCAATATGACATGGAAATAGTGAACTAAGTGTCGGAGGCTGGACGGGGTTAACTCACTCTGTGACTAGGAAACTGTTTGGGGTTCATCGTTGATGAACTGATATAAAACAAAAGTGAAATCGAAAATGAAACAATTGAAAAATGTCCCTTTCGTGCGAAAGGGAACACCCTGTCGCGCGAAAGGGATCTCTTCTCGGGCGACTGGTGACTGTTTTGTCGGAAAACATATGTTAGATCTGTCCGAAACAGATCATTACTTGGTGGAAATTAACCCCAATGCAAACCCTTAACTATAGAATGAGTTGAGGGTCTGATGTGTTCCAGATTCCATCAAGATCGTAAAGAAATCGAAAGGAAAGTTTATGAACAAGTTGTAAAAATGTTAAAGTTTTGTAGATCTTGATTCAAATCTTGTTTGGTGATGCTCCAACATCAGTTTGCCCAAGCAAACTAGTGGAAACCATCCCTGAGATGTGTTAAATCAAGAATGTTTGCAAGAAAAGTTTATGACGAGGTATGACCCGAATCGGACAATCCGACCCGGTCATTACCTGCTATTTTATTATAAATAAATAGTTATAGACATTTGTTCTAGAACATTCCATCCTGCATGGATAGGTCACGCAACCGAATCTCCAACTTTTTGGGAAGATCATGCAAATCCCTAACTTATCGGAGCCCATCCTAAGTTAGGGGAAACCCTAATGATAAACTATAAATGGAGGTAAACGTATAAGGTATAGATCATATTATTCTCATACAACTTTTTTCTCCATATCTTCTCTTATACTCTCAAAACCGAGACTTATTCTCACGCCGGAGGGTGGTTACAGGAATAACCTCATTCCTGTAACGAGTCCTAACGGTGTTTCTGTTTTGCAGCTAACTGTTCGGGTCACTGAGAGTTGAAGCCCTAGTTGAATATTACCGTAAAGGTCAGTGTTTCTTCATTGGCGCCATCCGTGGGACCTTTTCGGTAACAGTTAGATCGAACCCCATGGCAAGTGATCAAAACGTAGCAGTTACCCCAAACCAAACAATGACAGACAATAATCCGGTGTCGGGAGCAGACCTTGTCACTACCGCGACGGCCTCGCCGGCTGTCACCATCACGCCAGCCTCGCCGGCTGTCCCCAGGTCGCTTGATCTGGAGTTTGAGGCGGAAGGACCACCACCAGGTTTCACAGGTATTACCACCGTCTCCTCTGGGACCACGGCAGCAGATTGGTTTCCATACACATCTCTACGGTTACAGTCGGGGGAACCAAGTATAACGGGTGGTAACATGTTCACCCCGGTGGCAACCACTAGTGCGCAGATCTCGCGCCTTAACTCTATGCTAGTTATTACATCGGCAAACCCAAGCATTATTATACCACAGGCAAGCATGCCTCAGTATTACCAACTCTCAGTCACTTATGCCATGCCGCCCTTGTATTCTGCAGCACTAACAGCGGCATTGTCAACACCACCTCACCAACCAGTAATCATGCCAGCAGGAATTATGAACGCTCTGGTTACGCCGGGAAATCAGGCTTATTTCCCCGGGTACTATTACGCACCCCCGTATGGGTATTTACCCTCGTATGGTAATTCAATGTGCACACCCCAGGAAGCCGCACAAGGCCCTACTCAATCGCCATACGCGGCTTACATGCTGCCTTGGTGGACCTATCCAACGTCACAACCGGTTTACACTCAAACCCCGCCAGCGGCGGAACCTGTTTATGACAGAGGAAACACATCCAGACCTAGATTCTCTCCGGGGGAGGCCCCAGTTCCTTGCTAAATGTCACTTCGGCTCAACCCTCAGCCACTCAGGGTATAAGCCAGAGCGGAATCGTTCCTACAGTACAACCCATCAACGTAGAAGAAGACGAACTCACCAGACCTTACAAGCCAGTGGATGCAACCTTCAAATCCAAGTTCACCAGAAGAATAGCGGAAGCTCCTATCAAGGAAAAACCCAAGATGCCTCAAACTGTAAATACAATGGTCTAGGGGATCCTGATGACCATCTTAACCTATTTAAAAGTGCAGGGGAGGTAGCCTGTTGGCCTATGCCCCTATGGTGTAAAATGTTTGTGCAAACGCTGGTAGGCGCGGCTCGGGTCAGGTGGGACAGTCTGCCCATTGGGGAGATTGACAGTTTCGAAGATCTAGAGTCCAAATTCATCTTGCAGTTCAGCCAGCAGCGCAGGCATACGAAAGATAGGAACGAGCTCCTCCATATCCGCCGGCGAGACAACGAAACGGTGGAAAACTTTATTGTTAGATTCAACAAAGAAAGCCTGGCAATCCCGGGTGTAACAAACGATCTTGCGTGTAGAGCTTTCCTACAAGGAGTAAACGACGACGAGTTGTTGAGAACGCTACATGGAAGGGATGGCGTACCTCCCACCATCGATGAAATACTGCGGATAGCCAAAGTTTATGTCATACAGGAAAAGGCAGTAGCCGCCAGTCACGCGGCCAATAGGAAGAAGGAGGCTCTGAAAAACCAAGAAGACAGGGAATAGAGAGGTTCTAAAGGTAGGGGTAGAGGAGACCGATATCAGAGGAACGATAAGACGGACTCGCGGTACGATAGACCCAGAGGCACCTATCCAAGGAATGAATCCTCAAAACCTTGATCTGACTACCCCAACCTAAGCAAGACACCAGCAGAGATCCTAGCCTCAGAGAACCTCAAGTTTAATCCCCCAAAGCCGCTGAAAGACAACCCCAATAAAGACACAAGTAAATATTGTGAGTACCACAAAGGGAGCGGCCACGATACGAACGACTGCTTTCAACTAAAGAAGCAGATTGAATACTTCGTGAAAGCCGGTAAACTGGCACATCTAGTGAGAGATATCAAGCAGGGCCCGCTCCTGGTTAAGGAAGAAAATGACAAGGCGGCGGGTAAGAGGCCGCAAGAGCTGAATATGGTATACGCGGACAAAGGAAAAGGGGCAAAACGGAGTTTCTCCAGGCTCGAACCCTGGATGTTAGCAACCATGACCATTGAGCCTCGCATGGAAGATTTACACCTCACTACGGATGCTTTGATCATATCCGCCGCAGTAGGAGATTATCGAATGAGAAGAATCTTGGTAGATACTGGGAGTTCAGAAGACATTATTTACGAACACTGTTTCAACAGAATGCAACCAGAGGACAAAAGGCCGCTGGAGTCAGTACACGCCCCCATCAAAGGTTTCACAGGGGAAAAGGTGGACCCTATTGGTCATATTACCTTCCCGGTCACATTCGGACAAGATCCCCGGGAAAGAACCAAACTCCTAACATTCCTTGTGGTACGTGCCGAATCGTACCACAATGTGATCATCGGAAGGTTTACTCTGGGTAAATTGGACGCTATAGTCTCTACGGCGCGAGGTTTTATGAAGTTCCCTACCCCGCGGGGTATCGTGACAGTGCTTCGGGACAAACTAGGGGAGGTATTAAACACCAAAAGATGTCGCTAGGGCCCTACCAGAGCCGTTGGTCCAGAAAGATGGGTATTAAGCACGCGCCATCCAGACCAGACAGTTACAATCGGAGACAGCCTCTCCCCCGAGGTTAAAAACGATTTGAAACAGCTGTTGAGAAGGAATGTAGATATCTTTGCCTTCGAACATTCTGACATGACGGGAATACCCCGCGATAAGGCAGAACACAAGTTAGCAACACTCCCAGGCATTAAGCCAGTCGCACAGGGTAAACGCAGTATGGCTCCGGATAGAAAGGCAACAGTTGTTAGGGAGGTACGAAAGTTGGTGGAAGCCGGAATCCTCAGAGAAACACAGTACCATACGTGGGTATCAAACCCGGTAATGGTGAAGAAGCCGGACGACACATGGCGGATGTGCATCGATTTCAAATATCTAAATAAAGCATGCCCCAAGGACGCGTACCCACTGCCTGAGATGGACTTCAAAGTTGATTCCCTGGTCCCCTACAGGTATAAGTGTTTTTTAGACGCGTATAAAGGATACCACCAGATTAAAATGTCCAAGGAAGACGAAGAAAAAACGGCGTTTCACACTAATGTTGGCATTTTTTTGCTACACAAAGATGCCTTTCGGCCTACGAAATGCCGGGGCCACTTACCAGCGACTCATGGACAAAGCTTTCGAAACACAAATTGGCAGAAATTTGGAAGTATACGTAGATGATCTTGTGATCAAAAGCAGGGAAGAGAAACAGATGCTGGAAGACATTGAGGAAACTTTCCAAAAGCTTAGAGAATACAGCATCAAACTCAACCCCAAGAAATGCTCTTTTGGGGTTGAGGAGGGAAAGTTCTTAGGCGTAATAGTCACCCGGGACGGCTTTAAAGCTAACCCGGAAAAGGTATCCGCTATAACGCGGATGCCCTCCCCAAGAACCTTGAAAGAAGCGCAAGCGTTAAATGGACGTTTAGTGGCGATCAACAGATTCTTGGCAAGACATGCTGAAAAATCTTTGCCATTTATTAAGACGTTAAAAGACTGCCTTAACAAAAAGAATTTCAAATGGACCGGTGAAGCGGAAGAAGCCCTGCAAGACATGAAACGTTTCATTGAGAAATTACCCATGCTGACAGCACCATTCCCTAATGAAGTGCTTAAAATGTATTTTGCAGCAGCCCATAACGCGGTAAGCGCGGTACTAGTGGTGGAAAGAGATGGGAAGCAGACACCCATATATTACATCAGCCGAGTATTGGCGGGACCCGAAACGCGGTATCCAACCCTTGAAAACTAGTCCTTGCACTAGTTCACGCCACTCGGCGATTAAGAAGATATTTTCAAGCGCACTGCGTACAGGTCTTGACGAATTACCCGCTACAGCAAATTTTGCACAAGCCAGAAATTTCCGGGAGACTGGCCAAATGGGCGATTGAATTGGGCGCTTTGGACATTGAATATCGAAAACGAACAGCAGTCAAAGGGCAGGTAATCGCCGACTTCTTAGCTGAGGTCCCAGAAGGAGAAACTATAGTGGACCCCGCCATCCGGGACATCCCAGAATCCAGCACTGCTCGACAGACCTGGAAACTTTATACTGACGGGTCATCAAGTGGAAGAGGATCTGGGGCGGGCTTAATGTTGATAAGCCCAGACGAGATAAGATTGATGTACGCTTTACATTTCGATTTTGAATGTTCCAACAACGAAGCAGAATATGAAGCGCTACTCGCGGGTTTAAGAATGGCCCAATCTATGGGAGCTACACGGGTCGATGCATATGTCGATTCCTTACTAGTTAATAATCAAGTAAATGAGACGTATGAAGCCAAAGACGAGTCAATGGCAAGATACTTAGCAAAAACAAAGGAACTCATGGCTTCCTTCGATAATGTCACACTCAACCACGTGCACAGGGGAAAAAACCAAATAGCGGATGCTTTGAGCAAACTTGCTACTTCGGGCACGGAAAAAGAAGTAAAGGTGGAAACATTACAAACGCCCTCAATTGAACCCCGGAATGTCTCCGCCGTCACAGTGGAGGAATTGTGTTGGTACACCCCGATATTAAAGTTCCTTACTAAGGGGGAGTTACCCCCCGCTAGGGGCGACGCTCAGAAAATACAAACAAAGGCATTGCAATATGAAGTAAACAGTGGCGTTCTGTATCGAAAGTCATACTTGGGACCCCTCCTGCGGTGTGTCTCCCCGGGGGAGGCTAAGTACCTAATCCAGGAAATTCACGCAGGTATATGCGGCATCCACGCCGGACCCTGGGCAGTCGTAGCAAAAATCCATAATGCCGGGTACTATTGGCCCGGGATGCACGAAGACGCGGTGCAAGAACTCAGAAAATGCCGTAGCTGTCAGAAATTCGCCCCTCAAACACTCAGGCCCAAAAACAACTTAATCCCCGTTACAGCAGCTTGGCCTTTTCAAAAATAGGTGGTGGATATCGTCGGACCATTCCCGATGGCTCCTGGAAGGCTAAAATGCTTAATTGTGGCGATCGACTACTTTACCAAGTGGGTTGAGGCCAAACCTTTGGCTAAAATCACAGCAGAAAATGCAAAAAAGTTCCTTTGGGAACACATAGTATGTCGGTTCGGATTACCGCTATACTTGGTGAGCAACAATGGAACACAGTTCACCGACAAAGTTCTGCAAGAATGGTGTGCCGATCTCCAGATCCAGCAAGTCTTCACATCTGTAGCGCATCCCCAGGGAAATGGCCAGGTAGAGCGGGCGAATAAGAGTTTGCTGGATGGCATGAAAAGAAGGTTAGATCATGAAGGAAGTTCTTGGGTGGAAGAACTGCCAAATGTCCTATGGGCACACCGGACGATGCCCAAAACAAGCAATAACGAAACCCCTTTTAGCCTAACCTATGGTGCGGAAGCAATGATACCTGCGGAAGCAGGATTGCCATCATTACGTCACCTTACTACCGGCGATGATAATGATAGGCTATTAAGGGAAGGTTTGGATATACTCGAAGAAAGGCATGAAGTTGCCGCCATTAACAAGGCAAAGTACAAGAAAACATTGGAAAAGTACTACAACAAACGCGTGGCACAGCACGCTTTCAAAGAGGGCGATTACGTCATGCGAGACAAACAAGCCAGTAGAGCGGAACCCGCAGGCAAACTGGGACCCAACTGGGACGGTCCCTACGTCATTCAAGAAGATCTGGGCAAAGGGGCCTACCGCTTGTCCATACTAGATGGCACCGCTGTACCGCGCAGCTGGAACATAGCTCAACTGAAAAAATGTTACCTGTAATGCCTTGCTCCTAACAGCAAGAGCAAACTTTTCTTTTTTCAATAAACAAGTGTAATCCATCCACAGCGATGTCGCTTCTGTTCATCTAATTTTGGAAGTTTAATAAAAGTTATTTCCTTTTGTTTTCTCTCATTACTTAAACATGCAATAAAATTTACCATCGCAAACAAACTGCATGTAACGGTAAACAACAAAAGTACCCTTAAACACGAAATACTTTCATATATATAAGTCATAGGGTCAAAATATACAGCGCTAAAAGCGGGTATCTTGGTAATAGATACGCTAACCACTACAAAAAGATATGTATTTTGGTAATAAATACATACGAACTATCTTACACAAACCAAGTACTTGTCCCTGTTGATAAAAACCAACATGGGGGAACCAAAAAAGAACATGTTCTAACACCTACTTGTGGGAACAGGTCGCCATCACCTCTGCAGGGGTATGCAGCACCTTACCACAGCTCAGCACATAAGGATCAGCGGCCAAGTCATCGGTCGATCCTCCAATCACCGGTGGAGCTACCATACCCGGGTCATCAACAGAATCCTTCACAACACAACCACCCCGGTGATGCTCATACACCAAATGGCAACGTTGAACACTATCAGCCGGGATGATTTTCATCAGACTATCAGCTGACAAAGGATCTTTATAAACAACACTCTTGCACGACCGGTTCGCTCGGGATGGAACTGCATTAGAAGGTGGTCTTCTTCTCCGAATCATCGACTTCGCTACCGGAGTTTGCAGTTGAACCAGACCATCGGCGGCATCCAAACGTCGGAAAATGTCAGAAAGTCTCTGCCTATAACTTCTCCGGCTCATCCTTTCGGGTTACCAAATTTGGAAAGAGAACCACAATTTATAGAAGGGCAAACAGTTTAATAGTAATGACGATAGCAACATTAATGGTAAATAATCATTACAGGTCAAGTCGCCACATTTCAGAAGAATGGCGGTGGTATACATCATTACATTAGCATTAAATGTCTGACAAGCCATTCAAATATTTTCGCAAAAACCAAGTTAAACAGTGTCATTACAAACGGCATGAGGAAGTAAGATACATAAACAAAACAAATTACTTATTCCTCCTCTGTCTCTTCCGCGGGGTCCAGCATCAAACGCAAAGACGCGATGCCCTCTTCATTCACCTTGTCCATCAGGTCAGCATACCCAGGCAATGGCTCGTTGTACATTGCCTCCAAGGCATCTGCCATGTCACCCTCAAACTTGCCCCTTGCCACATGGAAGTCCGAAGCCATTTTTTCCGACTGATGACAGTCGAAGTATCCTTTGTAAACGCCATCATGATAACCGGATTGGTATGTAGCAGCGGAGAGGTGGTCTATCAGCGCGGTAAAAGGCGCTGATTGGCGAAGGTATTCAAATGCCCCTACCAACTCGTTCGTTATCAACCAATTCCTGTCACCCCGTATAGCAGCCAGTTGGCTAGTTAAGCTATCCACCTCAGCATTCGCTCGTTCCAGGGCGCTTTCCACCTCCTCCAGGCGTGCAGCAGAGGATTGGGTAAGTGTATTTCTTTCAGAAATGAGGGAATCACAATGCTGCTGGAGTTCCCTAAGTTGCCCTTCCCGCTCCTCTAGCTCCGCTTGCTTTGCCTGGGCTTTAGCATTCGAAGTTTCCACCTCAACGATCAAAGCTTGATAGCGCTCCTGCACCTGAGACACAAAGTCAGTGTCAATTCGGAATTTTTCCACAAGATCAGTCATCTCAGATCTCACCTTCTGAGTCTCACTAACAGCTTTACGCTCTAGCTCTTCCTGTACGCTTTTAGCGTGAGCAAGAACCCGATCCTTCTCCGCTATATCGCGAGCCCACATAAGCCGCTCCTCAGCAAGGTGGGCAGTTACCCTCTTCAAGTCATCCTCAGCCTTGTTTTTCTCTGACAAAAACCGACTCTCCCTCAACCCAGCGGCCTGGAGCTGACTCTCCAGGCGGTAGTTCTCATCTTTGAGCTCTTCAATAGAGGCTCGTGCCTGGTGGAGCTCATTATTGTCATGCATCCACCTGCGCCGGATTTCTGAAAGCCTCCGGGGCTGACATGCAGAATCAACAATCGCAGAATTCATCAAATTCTCGTTATTTAGTCCCTCAACATACGCCGCCTCTGCTAGAGGGTAAGCCCGTTCAACCCAGTGCTGAACCACTTGGGGAAAAATCAACCTAGAAGAATCTGCAATTTTCCACTGGGGCTGGTAGCGTTTATCTCGAGTGTTGGGATCCCAATTGATGGTAGGCAAATAAAGATCGTCACCCAGGCGGGCCCCATCGTCAGCAATACCACTGCCGGATCCCCCAGTATCGCCAGCGGCGTGATCTCCAGCACTCGTCGCCTCGTGAGCAAGAGATACGGCATGCATCTCTTTCCCGGTAGCGGAAAATATACTCAATGGAGAATCAAATAGAGCGGAAGGAACAACACTGGAGGTCAGGGGCATGGAAACTGGACTAGTTGTTACAGTCACGGCAGCGGTAAGCGTAGGCGGCGGCATGGCACAACTAACAGCGGCGGTAACATTCGCCGAAGGTATAAACTCTAAGAGGCTGCTAGCAACAGGAAGTATTGCTTCCACAGATGATAAGGGCGTGGGTGTCACATTTTCAGTCTGGACCTCAGCAGTAGTACCTGTATCAAAGACAAGCTTTAGTGACACGAAGCTCATAATTCACAATGACACCCGAAGACATAAAACACATACCAAACGGCAGGGCATAGGCGGCTTGCATAGCCTCAAACGCAGTTAGCGTAGGAGTAACAAACATCTTTCGTTTCTTCGCCACATGGATGGGGCTTGTTATTCCAGCAGTAGTAGTGATATCACCTTTGGCGAGTGCCGCCCCACCAGCGGAAGATGTGGCCACCCCAGCTACCATATATTTCCTCCCGGTAACCTTTATCCGGGTCGGTTTCTTCTCTGGAAGGATAACGTTACTACCCCCCGCTGAGGGTAAGGGGGAAATGTAAGCAACAGGATCCACAGGCAGTGCAGGTAATAAAAACTGCTCAAGGTGCACTTTCAATACATCAGGTTCTTGTTCATTGAGCACGCGGTCAGCGACCCTCAACGCCAGTTGCCGCGGAGGGTCCACAAAGTCAAACAAGCTCCATTCCCCTGAAAGATATATATATGTTATTTTCAAAAATGGCAGAATATATAATTAGCAAAACATGGGAGTACATTCGTCATCCCTTTGAAATGAGAGATACTGCTTGATATCGCGCCACAGTAGACTCCTTCCCGCCATTACCAGGGCCCCTTCTGGGATTACTGTGCACTCGAAAGGGCGACCACACAGTCTGGTATACAGGGCGTTTGAAATATAAGCATCTTCAGAAGGACTATCGTCCTTAACCTTGTCTTTTGGGCCCATATTTCTCCAGTGCATCTCGCCGGGAATCACACAGGCATCGATATAGAAAATTTTCTTTTTCCAATCCTTGTCCCTAGAACTGGTAGGAATGTCCCTTAAACAAGACGCATCGGTATCTCTCCGATCAAAAGTGAAAAAGGGGGATTTCCACACAAGCACAAAGAAAGCCCTAAAAACAATAAGTTCCGGAATGTGCCCTAAAGCCGCACAAGCAAATTCGAACTGTCGAAGCTTCACTAGTCCTAATGGATGCAGTTGGGAGATGTGAACACGGTAATGGTCAAGAACCAATTTGCAAAACTTGGTAATAGGCAGCCGGAAATTGCAAAATTTGAAGAAATCACTAAACAACATGATTTTACCTTCCTTCAACGGGAATGTTGTGTCCATTCTTGATGGCAACACATGATTCCACTCAGCCCTGATCCCATAATCTTGCATAAGGTTGTTATAAGACACGACTCCCCATTTCCAGAACAGGGCATCAGAACTGGCTGAGGCGGAGGAGGAAGATTCAGCGGTCTTAGAGGCCATTTGTTCGAAAGAAGGGAAGTGAAAGAAGGTGTTTTGAGAAAATGTAGTTCAAATCTTGCAAACAGGGATACTATTTATACAGGAAGGTAACTTTTTCGAAAAGATGAAGGGACAGAAATACGCGTCAGAGCAGGGTAAACACAGTTGTCATCCCAATGATGACTTAACTGTCATATCCTATCCCATCGCCGCCATTTTCTCATAACACATAGAGGCACTTCAATTAATAATTTTTGCCCCAAATAGGGTATGTGGACTTTTCTTTCTTCTATTCCGATCTCATGAATTTCATTTCATAACTTCGGACTGGGGGGACATGACGAGGTATGACCCGAATCGGACAATCCGACCCGGTCATTACCTGTTATTTTATTATAAATAAATAGTATAGACATTTGTTCTAGAACATTCCATCCTGCATGGATAGGTCACGCAACCGAATCTCCAACTTTTTTGGAAGATCATGCAAATCCCTAACTTATCGGAGCCCATCCTAAGTTAGGGGAAACCTTAATGATAAACTATAAATAGAGGTAAATGTATAAGGTATAGATCATATTATTCTCATACAACTTTCTTCTCCATATCTTCTCTTATACTCTCAAAACCGAGACTTATTTTCACGCCGGAGGGTGGTTACAGGAATAACCCCAATCCTGTAACGAGTCCTAACGGTGTTTCTGTTTTGCAGCTAACTGTTCGGGTCACTGAGAGTTGAAGCCCTAGTTGAATATTACCGTAAAGGTCAGTGTTTCTTCAGTTTATAACTTAGAATTAAAATGCAAGAAATATGTTAAAGAAATGAAAGAGATGAAAGAAATCATACGGAAATGCTTCTGATCGCGAGCAAGAGAGTTCAGAGCGTTTTGGAGAAGTCTGAATGGAATGAGCAAGGAAAAGAGTGGAGTAGCGTGCCTATTTATAGGCTCTAGGGTGAAATTAGGGCAACAAGCGAGTTCAGATGAGTGGGGAAGTCGGATGACACGCCCTTTCACGCGAGACGGCTGCTCACGCGAGAGGGGTCTTTCCCTTTCTCTCGAGGTTCAAGTTTGATTATGTTATGTGTTTTAACCGATTTTACGTGTAACGAACATAATGTGTATTGTGAAATTATGAAACATGTATAATAGTGTTTAAAAAAATGTCGATTGTGAGTATAAATATGCAAACAGGTCTAACATAAATAACATGAATATGAATAAAATACTTGCGTTTTCATTATGATCAATAGTCTCTTATTACAAGGTGAAGCGAGATAGAATACGACATGAGTACAAGTGTCTAAAGATAGAATGTACAACAATGTTTGCTAAATTGGGAAAGTACAAATGTGCGAAGCATTACAGTAAAAAACAACCTTGGAGACCAAATGTGACAAACAAACATCGGACTAAGCAGCAAAAACTCATTTAACTTTTGTTGAAAAAATTATAAAAAACCAAACTTTTGTTAAAAAAAAAAAGAGAAAACTTAGAATTTACTATGAAAAAAAAATCACCATAAAAGATAAAAGAGTCACTATTCATTCGTATGTTATTA
This sequence comes from Helianthus tuberosus, assembly GCA_030545235.1. NCBI lineage: Eukaryota > Viridiplantae > Streptophyta > Magnoliopsida > Asterales > Asteraceae > Helianthus > Helianthus tuberosus. The sequence continues at coordinate 33,287,356 of CM060436.1, forward strand.
ATACATATATATGGATAAACTGGATTGATTTTTTTTCGTGTGATTGAGGAGGAAATTTGGTTTTAGGCAGAATTCATTATGTTCATTACTACAATGTGATAGTTGTACTTGGTATGATTTACGAGGGTTAGAATATACTAGGAAGTTGTGCTTATGGAGGAAGCCTAGGAAGTCATCCTAGCTACTAGATCGTGTAATTGATGGCTAAGATTAAACGGAGAATTCATAACTAAAAAAGAGTCGCCTAATTTGAATTAAGAGTATTTTGATCCATTCAAAATAATATTTTCTCTATCTTCCACTTCCACTGTTTTTTTAGATGTTAATAACTCTTTCATACGACTGTAACGCCTCGGTTTTGTAACTTTCCTTATTTAGAAAGTTTGTTTCGTATTTCTATTTCGGAAACTTGTAATCTTATGTAATCGTATTTCGTTTCAAATCATTATAATCCGAGGCTTTGATCGTAATAAAACGTGATCATTTTATAAGAATTATACATTGAATATTCGTACTTGTTTGTCACTCGATTTATTTATACACTTGATACTTGTGCATCATTCTCGTAAACGTGTGCTTATCTTACAAACAATTATCGTAAATACATGTTTTTATTCACTTTATACACACAAATACTTAATTACAGATTAAAAATACTAAAACTATGCTTTTATACGTATTACATACTTAATTATATGATTATTATGCAAGTTATACCTTAAAACATCGAATAAACCAAATTGCAGGGGGCTGAATGTAAAAAGCTAAAAGTTGGCCCGGATGACTGGCCCAGCAGCACGCGCCCTAGTCCCCCTTCTTTTCCTCGACGTCCTGCCGGTGTCGATCCGCAGCCAAGCCTTGTTTATTCGCGGATTGGCTCATTTTTACCTTCCAACTCTCACCTAACTTCTTTTAAAACCTTATTAACTCTTAACCTAACTTCCCTACTATAAATACAACATCCCTAACCCTCATTTTCACTTTCCAAACACCATATTCACTCTCAAATCCTCTAAAAAACACTCAAAATTTCTGATTTTGGGGCAGAAACTTTCAAGATTTTTAAGTGAGTTATAGCTCACTTCTTTACTCATTTCTTCTTTGTTTCTTCTTCCATCTTACTTGGATAACCTCTAGGAAGGTTTTCACAAGTTTGCTATGGCAAACTAAGGTGAAACCTCACCATATTTGAGGTCCAAAGTAAGATTAAGTTATGTTTTGTACAATGTTCATATATCTTCTATTTCTTTACTAAAACTTGGTGAAATCTTGTACCCACCAAGCTCACAACTTAGTCTATAGTTGTGGGTTTGTGTTGAGGTTGATTTCCATTAAGTTGTGAGTTCAAAAACTCTTTACTCTAAGTTCATACATGTTATATTCAAGTGTTGAAAACATTCATGATTCACTATCTTCCATATGGTTGAATTTGTGTCTTGAAAAAGTGTGAACCGTGGGAGCTTTGGCTTTCCAACCTAGTTTCACTACCTCACATGTGAACCTTGTGTATGAACACTCAAGTAACTTTCTAGTATCAAAGTAACATAACCCCGTCTAGCCTCCAATACTTAGATAACTCTTTCCATGTTGTGGTAGTTCACACGGGTTAGGTCTTACTTGGCTACTTGATAATGTATTAGTTAGTTGTTTAATTCTTGTCATTCATGACCCTCCGAATCATTCTTGTGATGATTTGTGTAGTGGTGAATCATACAATGAGGTTAATCCTCCATGCTTGACTTACATGATAATCTATGAAACTCATGATGGACTTAGCTTAGGACTATTATTATAACTATATAAATATATATGAACATGGTTGAATTTATAATGATAATCGGGTTATGGTTATTCGTCATAAACTTAGGCTACTTTATCTACGATTCTAAGTCTCTCGTTGTTGATTCTAATGGACAAACTAGGACCCATGAAATCACATACAACTTAGTGTAAAAAATGTAACAACCCGCACTTTCACGCTTGTTACTCTCATTACGCCTAGCACTGAGATTCGGATCATAATGTAAACTATATCGCTTACTAGGCTACATCACATATTTTCGCACTACATCGCTTATTTTAACATGCTATATCACACTTCACAACGCTTACGCTTAAAACGCTTTCGCTTACACTACTACATCACGTGAGTATCTAAAATACTCGCTCGCTCTCGTACCATCGCAACGCAAACTCAAAACGCGGTTACTTATATATATATATATATATATATTATCTATGTGTTAAAACTCGCTTAAACGCTCACTCGCACAACTCGATTTATCGCTCTAAAACGCTACATAACGCGACACTAATATCTCGCTAAAATACTTAAAGTACTTGAACTAGCTACCGCAACAAAACGTACCTAACGAACATCTGACACGCGAAACGGGAATTTCTCACACAAAACTGGTCCCTTCTTACGAAGGCAAAATGTGCATTCCTACTTCCTCTATAAATACCTAAGCCTCTTCTCACATTCTAACTTGCTGTCTTTTCATCCAAAACACTCCCAACCTGTTGTCCATCGATTTCCTGAGTAAGATCCGCTATTTTTACAAGTTTCACAATGATTTCCACTATGATTTTACACGAATTTCACTCCGATTTCATCCAAACTTCTTTATTTTCATCTAAACATCATCTTTTTCATCTAAACTTCAACTTCATCTAAAACTTCATCTTTTTCTTTAAGAACTTCTGATTTACCATGGATTTGCACTTAAACGAGTGTATTGGGCTAAGCTTTGGCTTCCCAAGATGTAGATATGAGAATCTTGCACTCACCAAGTGTTTAATCCAAAGAAAAACTCTTTTAAACTCAATTTTTACACTAAACCGGACCAAAACCAACATATATTTCGTTCACTGAATAGTGGGGTGAAGTGGTGTCGAAACCGTCATGAAAAGGACTCGAAAATACATCCGATTCAGGCGAAAACGCAAGTCCGAACACTCAAAAACGCTGACCAGCAGCTTCATATGAAGCCAACTTCTTACGAAGGCGCTCCCTTCGTACAAGGAGTCTGTTTCCCACTCGACACTCCAACTTTGACCGTTTCAGCACTAGGAAGACTGATGCACTTCTGTTCCCGTATGCAGGCTGATACGGCGCTCCCTCCACTCCATTCCAGACCGTGTTTACTGTTAAACACGCACTGTGAGTATACTTGACCCCTTTTCTCTTTAAAACGCACCTTTTGGGGTGTAACATACGTTCATACATAAACACACTTATCAAAATACTCTACATGCTTAAACTGATTATCACACGCGAATGACCAATATACAAATTTACACTTGATGCTTGATACATATGTGCTAGGACATTTACTCATGGATGTTCCACCTTAGCTAGTATGGTACTATAGTTCGACTCACACCCGACGGGGTCTAGTTAAGGAACTTCACACCTCTCCTTCGTAGTCATCTCGGGACTTAGCTTGAGTGTTTGTCTAGTTAGTATATATGTTGTGTTGTATCTCGTTTATGTATGTGGAAATTCGCAACACTTTTATCTATTTTACTACTATATCAAACCTGTATACTCGCCAATACATTTTTGTATTGACATTATTTTAACGTATGTTGCAGGTTAATCGCAGGTTATCTCGAAACAAGAATTAGGCTGCTTTAGATACACTCCTAGACTATTATCAAACTATTGAATCTCTTATTTGAACTATTTGTACTTGAATTTGTATGACATTAGTTTTGCCATAAAAAGAAATTAAATATTATTGTCACAATTTTAGTGTTATGGATTCTCTCGAGCAATCTCCTCGCTTAGTGCCACATCCCGATGTTTCTGCCATCGGTTGGGTTGTGACAAAAAACGAGTACTTAGACTAGATAATACTTTTATGCATACATACTTTTTATACTTTAAATTCCAATTCGAATCTTTCATCTAAATTCCGTTACTCACACACCTTCGTTTACCCCATGTAGGGTGACCTTGGTGTTCCATCCTCTAACTCTCAAACTCTTCACGGGATTTCAAGGAGAGCTTTGCAAAACCGTGAGTACACTCGAACATCCTTTTTACATTTTACACTTTTGGGTGCAATATGTTTAATCTATTAAAATCACAATCACACTTATACTTTATGCAAACACAAACAATCCATCACACATGCTTAAATAAGTGAAAAACTTGATTTGTATACTTGGATGATTCTTTTGTGTAATTTACTTGTCATTAACTTCGTACGAGCCTCCCCTTAACATGTATAGCGCTATAGGAGTAACACACCGTCCGTAGACTTGTGGTCATGTTAAGTTTATTTTATGCGGTAATCAGAGGGTTAACTTGTTAAATTGCATGCCATGATACAATTATCTAGTTAAACTATTCTTGCCATGTGGATTCGTTTAAACCGCTTTTCATACTTATGTTATATTAAACTTGTGTACTCGCCAATGCCTTGTGTATTGAACTATACTTTTAAACATGTTGTAGGTTGATGATGATGATGTTGATGAAATCTAGTAGGGATGACTTTAGAAACACATATCAAAATACTAGATTTTGTACTTGTATGTTGTTGAACTTTGTTGTATTTTATCTTTTCCCTGTTGTACTTTGATTTCTTTTGATGTAACTTGACAATTATTATCTATAAATGAAATCGGTTTTGAATTAAATATTGTCACAATAGTGTTATGAAGTCTAGAGCAATCTTGTTCGTCTCACTCTAATGTTTCCGCCATCGATTGGGGTGTGACAACGATGTTATTTAAAAAAATACGCTATAATAACAAACGATTTTTATCTTTAAAAAAAGTATACTATTGTTATACTTTTGAAACAAAATAATCAAAAACTCATATTCAAAAAACATAATGAACAACACAACACATTAAAACATAGTGAATATCGAATTAAAAGCATTGTGTTGTAAAGGAAAGCTTGATTGCATACCCACATCATTGTGTTTTGTAAACACAATTCAAAAAACGTAATGAACTAAGCACAATGATTGGTATGTGTTATAAAACACAATTTAAAAAAGTATTGAACTAAACACAATGAACTATGTGTGTTATGAACACAATTAACAAACGCAATGAACTAAACACAATGATCTGGGTGTGTTATTAAACACAATGATTTAGGTACATTCTGAAACACAATTAAAAAAATGCAATGACCTGCAACTAAGGTTGTGTAACACCTTATCCCGTTTATACCGAATATCTGAAATATTCATAGGATTAGGTCCCATATAATTTTTTTTTAAATTTGAAAACTTGGAGCTTACACACTTGGTTAACTAATAACCCAGACGAACCGACTTAAAGCGTTATTACATGATGTGCGTAAGTGTGTATAGTTTTTAATGTATATTTTTAGCCCTTTTTAACACTTTGGTCAAGTTTTAAATTTATAAAACACGATATTCTACTAACACTAAACACACATATGGGCAAGTGCACCCATCGTGAGCGTAGTATAGTGTTGGTAAGATACCGATGTCGTCCAAGGACACAAGAGCTTTTAATACAGGTTTATCCTCAACGTCTAATCAAAACAAAAGTTTAGAAAAAGGTTTTAAACTAGAAAATGAAAACTAAAAAATGCTGAAAATAAAAATAAAATAAAAACAGATAGACAAGATGAATCACTTGGACCCGACTCGCCTTTAGTGTAACCTTTGATTATTTCCGCACTTTTGCACTTTTTAAGAGATTATCTTAGTTATTGTAGTAGGCCCCTCTTTTGAAGGTGACGTTACCCTCAACCCAGTAGTTTGAGTCAGCAAGGATACAATCCTAAAGGGTTGGATTATTGAAAGATAATTAATTAAGTTATTAATGCATAATGTGGTAGGCCCCTCTTTTGAAGGTGACGTTACCCTCGGCTAAGTAGTCTGAGTCAGCTGGGATACAGTCCTAAGTAGTCGGGTTAATATATTAATAGTAGTTTACATACGAGGGGATCAAGAAATTCGGACCCCCGCCATCCAATACCAGTGGGTATTGAAGGTGGCCCTACTAAGCTTGACCCAGGTCCTTGCAGGATCTATACACTGAACAAGGCAAGACGCTTACCAAACCATTCCCTTAACCCCTACCAGGTAGCCAACATATCTCCATATAGACCGTGGAGATATGAATGGTGTAAATCTTTTATTTTATATAGACAGTAAAATAACGCAAGACACCACGGACAAATGATAAGGAAGTTTCACCTTCAACATAAGAAACTAGTTATTAAAGTCATTAATACATAACCAAATAAAAGAGTAAATTTCTATTTTCGTCCCTGAGGTTTGTCCATTTTAACTAGTTTAGTCCAAAAATCAAATTTATAACAAAACCATCCCTAAGGTTTGCATTTCTTAACGCTTTTCATCCCTAAGGTTTACATTTCTTAACGTTTTTCATCCCTAAGGTTTGCATTTCTTAACGCTTTTCATCCCTAAGAATTAAATGAAAAAACACCCTTATGGATGAAAAGCGTTAAGAAATGCAAACTTCAGGGCTGGATTTGTTATAAATTTAATTTTTGGACTAAACTAGTTAAAATTGACAAACCTCAGGGACGAAAACAGAAATTTACTCCAAATAACTAAGGTTTGCATTTCTTAACGCTTTTCATCCCTAAGAATTAAATGAAAAAACACCCTTATGGATGAAAAGCGTTAAGAAATGCAAACTTCAGGGCTGGATTTGTTATAAATTTAATTTTTGGACTAAACTAGTTAAAATTGACAAACCTCAGGGACGAAAACAGAAATTTACTCCAAATAAAAAGTGCGAAAAGATTAAAAATAAAAAGTATTACACTAAATGCTTGTCTTCACCAAGTGATGTAAGAGACTTAGGCAAACATGGCCTTTGATTGTCAAGAACTCTTACTATCAATCTTGGATCCCCAGACTACTACACACACTCTATGATGGATGATGGATGATGGTGGTGGATGATGGTGTTGTGGTGGTGGTGGAGTGTGGGTGAAGTGGGAGAGAGGTGGTTTGTCAATGGATGGTTTGCAAAAGAGCCAAGCACCCCTATTTATAGCCTTCACAAAAGCCCGGACACGGCCCCGTGTCCATTGGGCACGACCCCGTGTCCACCCATCTTCTCTTTCTTCATTAAATGCAGTTTGTCTGCATTAGTTGACCACGCCCCCGTGTCCGCTGGGCACGACCCCGTGTGCAGAAGCGTATCTGTACTATCAAGATTTTCCTAGATTCTGCGAATCTTAGAGTTGACCACGGCCCCGTGTCCGCTTGACACAGCCCCGTGGTGGGTGATAGAAGCTTCTACAAATTTGTCTTTTCTGCAGACACTTGGGCACGCCCCCGTGCTCATTGAGCACGGGGCGTGTTCAGCCTTCTGTTCTCTTGTTTTTGCTTGGGAGGATGCTGTCGAGGGGTCGGGCATGCCACGTTTATTTCTTTTCTTGTATTTATGTTAGATTTAGCTGCCTTTTTTGCTTCTTTTGTTCATTTGAGCTCATTTAATCCTGAAAATATAAAAGGAAGACAAAAACACACTTTTTCTAACATTAGTACTAAAAAAGGGTTAGTTTTATGCCACATTTGATGTAATTTATATGTTGCATTTTGCGCACATCATTACACAATTAAATTACAGTCAAATAGAATAATGTTTTATACACAAAACTTTGTCATGCGTGATCAAATTTTATCTTTTTGAGAAGATTTTCTCAAGGAGGTGGCGATTTAAGAATGTTCGGTTCTTCACGTGCTTGATAGTCCTTCCGGTACCAGCCCTTGTATAGGCCTATCATAAACACAAAGAACAGTTAGTGTTTATAATTATTTTTGTGTTAACGGATCGAAAATAACAAAAGAAAATGTTTTCAACGACTATGGTCCTCCTTTTTAACTATATACCTTTGTAAATATCAAGAGGGCTTTTGGGGGAAGGGTTAGGCTTGGGTTAAAGGTAGGTGGTTTGGTTAGTGGTTAGTAGAAAAGGGCGAAAGGCGTAAAAAGCGTCGGTTTTCATAAGACTTTATTTTTATGACTTTTTATTTTAATGAAGCAATTTTTCAAACAAAGTTCTTTTTGATAAGCTTGTTTGTTTAATGAAACAATTTTTCAAACAAAGTTCTTTTTGATAAGCTTCATTATCATCATTTTTTTTTGATAAAGAAGTCATAAGAAAAACCGAGTTTTGTTACTAAAATAAGGGGTTTAAAATGAAAAAGGATTTTGTTGGGTAAAAGGGGTTTGTTTTGGGTTAAGAAATGAAAAGGTTTAGGCTCAAAGGGGTTAACTAGGGGGATTTTGGGTATGTGGTTAAAAAAATAATGGTGTTGAAATAAAAAGGGTTAGTCCTAATGCCTCCATCATTTACTTACTTGGGTTTAAGTTGGTAAGGACTGGGAATGTATCGTCATGGCAAGTTCTAGAGTCGTAAGAAACCAAGCGGCTATTCACACAAGAAACGAAGAATGAGCATTTAGTTTAAGGATGTATATTTGTATGCTCAATAAAGGCTCAAAACTCACTTTTTGTAGGAATGGGTTTTTATGTGATCAAGTATATATAATCAAATTTTAACTAGATTTGTCATGCCGTTTCATAATTTCCTTATGTTAGTTCTTTTTATCACGACGCTATCTGTTGTAAATTTGTAAAAATATAACCTTTTTAGAACTTGTAACTCCCAAATTAAACCAAGACAAGTAAAAAAACGAAAAGTTTTTGAAAAAAATTGGGGTGTTTAGCGGTTCCAATAGAGTTTTGTGTAAGGCTTGTAGTTAGGACTTGCAAAATTCAAGGTTTTAGCATCCCCCCCCCCACACACTTAAATTACACATTGTCCTCAATGTGTCCCAAAAATAAGTTTTTAGGTTGATTGAATGTGTAAAAAGATGTGAAAAAGCAAAAATTTAAGTTACAGGACATCTGGACACGGCCCCGTGGTGTCCGGGCACGGCCCCGTGTTTAGATCTCCAGTAACATAAAATAAAATAAAGTAACAGAAGGCTGGACACGGGGGCGTGTTCAGTGAGCACGCCCCGTGTCCAGGTACCTGAACTGAGCATTTTTCTGCAGATGGTTGAGCACGGGGCGTGTTGGATGAGCATGACCCCGTGCTGAACTTGCTGTAATGAAGAAAAATTGTCGGGTGGCCCTGCTTTTATGCATGGGGTGCCGGTTCAAGTTTTCCCTTGGTATCCTTCACCATCCCAAGTGTGTTTTACCCATTACATCATCATCCAAACACCAATTTAATTAAACCATCATTCATTCAAATAGAGAAAGTTACATAATAATCCTAATAAATTAAAATTCTAGATAAATAGGTCAAAAGAAACACAAGAAGTCTAAACCAAGAAGTTCTAGCCTAAAGTTTATTCTATTAGCAAAATTTCCGAAAAGATAATTCTCCCGGTTGGATGCGGCTCGAAGAACTTCTTCCTCCGGATATGGGTCCCTCATACGTCGGCGAGCCATTCCTCTATCTCCCTTGGGAGAAGAAAGGCGGGCTCGTTTGCATCAGTTTGAGGGGGTGCAACCTCCACCGGGACTTCTTGCAAATCGTCAAGAGGAAGTTCCGCGGGGATGTCATCCCATACGGTGGGATTATTGACTCCAAGTGCTAGGTTCCAATCCTCTTGAGGGAGGATTGGCTCCATGGGAGGCGTCACAAGAATATTCAACCTCTGGTGCAAGAGGTTGATTTCTTGAAAACTGTTTTCCAACCCCACCGTAAGATAATTTATAAGGTCTATTAGGACCTCCTCTACCGTCGTCATCTCATCAAGAGCTTCTCGTAATGCCATCACGTAGCGTACGAGAGTTGCCTCAATCGAAGACCTTCTTTCCCTTCGGCTGTTTCTGGAATGTGCAGAAGAAGTTCCACTGTTTTGGCTCGACATTCTACGAAAATAAACTGAAAGGAGTTCATTTTAATGAAATAGTAGCCTCGGACACGACCCCGTGCTTAATGAGCACGGCCCCGTGTTCACCTTTCTGCAGGTTTTTGGAACAAGGAATCTTAGAGTTTCAAATTATTTTTCCAACTTAAGAAGCGTTTTTTAGCATAACTTAAAACAATGTTGTAAAACTTATTTTTAACAAGATTCCTTGAACAAAAACCTAACAAACATCATAATAAAGCTTGGAACCATGGTGATCTCAAGCTCTAATGGAGGTGTTGAGGTAAAAAAAAATGAAGAAGAAGGGAATGGACAAGAGAGGAAAGGACAAGATGGTTGTTTGAGAACCTTCTTTTAGAAAATACCTAGGATGGTATGTGTGAAGATCCCACCAAATCTCTGTCCCTAGAATGGTCCAAATGTGCAGGATTCTTGGCTGCATTTATAGAAAACGACAGCACGCTGCACACGGCCCCGTGTCGGCTGGACACGGCCCCGTGTGCAGACAAGATCCTGACACATTTTTGTCTGTATTCTGACAAAAAGTCAGAAAGGAATCTTTTGGGGGACACGGGGGCGTGTTGACCTGGACACAACCCCGTGTCTAGAGGCTGTTTATGAAGTTTCGTCTATTTCTAAGGAATTTATCCGGATCGGGCAGTTCCTTACTGGACTGTAACACCCCAAATTTTCGTACGTCATAAAAATATAATATGTAGTGACGTTCTAATAATTAATACGGATTAATAAAGTGAAAAAGATCTAATAAATGAGGGACTAGATGTGTATATATGAAATGAAATTAGATTAAAAAAAAGAAAGAAGACCAAAATTGGTCCTGGTGTGTGCGAGCGTGAGAAGGCCAGGGGAAAGCTTTTCCTCTCAAAACCCTAACATCTTAATTTCTATCAAATTGAAAGTGAAATCAGTGAAGAATCGAATGCATGAGCTAAGAATTATGATTGTCTAAGTATTCTTGATCTCAAGTAAGTGAAATTTCCTGATTTGATGATGTTTGGTTATGTGGGTTTAGTGTAATTCATGAATGTAATACAAAATCTAGTATGATTTATGGTTGCTATGAATGTTTAGACATTGACAAATGCTAAATTTCGAATATGAGCATGATTAGGGCAAAACCCACTTGCATGTCAAGTAATGGTTAGAAATTGTGAAGTTCTACATGTTAATTTGATTGTTGATTGATGAAATTGTTATGAATAATTGATTAAGAACTAGGTGTTCATGTTTAGGATGATACATTTCCAAGTTAGGGATGTTTATGTTAATCAATGAGTGAACTATGGAAATTATGTTTAAGATGCTTGTACATTGTGCTAAACTAGTGATACGCACGCAATGTGTTCGATGAAATGCCTAAGTAGGTTTAGTTATGTTTTTTTTACATGAATACTTGATAAGTCGATGTAACTTCTTTATGATAATGACATATGTGATTAGTAGATACCAAATCGTATAGTAAGGAATGTGAAAATAATGTCATGAAAGCTAAAGTATGAAGTTATGACATATAGGCACGAAGAAAGAAGAAGGCGCAAGTCACTCGAAGCCACAAGCATCTCAAGATCGCTGTAAGTTCTTATGAACTTTATTTACTCTACTAGTAGATTTAGGAATGATATTATTTGATACAACGAATTCGTGCAAATTTCCGTTATGGATCAAGATTGATTAGATGCAAGAGTTTATATTGAAAAAGGTTTTAAAATGATGTTGTAGTGAATACGAAACGACCCGTCTAAATGGGTTGAAATGACAAGTGGAACGATTCTTAGAATGTTTGTGTATTGACTTGTTCATAACGGGTCAAATGATGTAAGTGTGTTGAAATGAATGGTATGTAGTGACTCATTTTAAATGAGTCGGAAAGTAGTATGTTGGGTGTTTTCGAATGGAAGTAAACATGTTGTAAAGAAACATGTCATGTAAATGGGTCGAATAAAGATAGGTAACTAAAGAGTTCGAGTTGTTATGTATTATGGCTAACAAATGTTTTGTTGTTATGAATGATAGGTAAATCCCAAGTTTAGACGTGGCGCGCTCAGACTGAACACACACACACGCAACGTTGACCTTATGCGCTTCCGGTCCAAGTTGTTTATTTTGAATGGGTTAATTTACCATTTTGTGTAGTAAATGTTAATTAGTAAGAAGTTTGGATTCTAAACCTTTTGTGTAGTTTGTACAAAATGTTCATGGCGAACCTTTCATGGTCTTAACTTTTGTTATGTTGAAAAGTGTCGTAGTATTCTATTAAAAATGATTTTGTTAAAAGCAGGGAGAAAAGTCCTTAGTACAAACGGGTCATGTCAAAATTTTGTAAAATTGTAAGAATTTTATGTTATTAGTCGAATGAGAAAAATTTGGGCGTTGCAAGTTGGTATCAGAGCCTAGGTTTGAGGGATTTAAGCATCAAGTGCTTGAACTCAAACTAAAAGCTCGTGAGAAGTGTGTGTTCGATCCGCGGCGCAAAGCAAGTAAGTGTTTTAAAAGTTGAAAATTTTGCATTACGAATAATTAGTTACGGAATGTTATGGAATGGTTACGGGATGTTGTGGAAAGATGTGGGATGAATCGGAGCAGTTTGGGGGTTAATATGGATCAAAAATGGGGTAAAAACATGAAAAATCAATCATGGTACGCTGGGCGTCACCGTAAGTTACGGTGGTACCGTAGCTTACCTGGGAGAAAGTGGGCACCGTAAGGCAGTAGCCCAGTAGCGTAAAGAAAAAGGGGCCACCGTAAGCTACGGTAGCCACCGTAGCTTACGGTGGAGGCCATTTTCGGCCAAATTCGAATATGTTGTTCTGTTTGATGTTTTTATCACACGAGAAGTATTAAAAACGTTATATTAAGACTTTAAAGAATAAGAAAAGTGATACCAAGGTATATGGGATAAATAATACTATGATGTTGGTTGTCGGAAACGTTGAGTTTCCAAAGAAAGTTTAAGTATGATTTAGTCGCGAGTAATTTCATTTACGTATTGGAAAGAATGAGAGATACGTATTACTAACATGGTTATATGATAGAAAGGATGAATGAATGTCTAAAATAAAGAATGATACGATACGATCATCAATGACGATAAGGCATGAAGTATGAATGATGAATGGAATGTGTCATGGTAAAATGATGTTAAAACATGATGGTGGGAAGTATGAAATGAAATCTAATGAATATAATAAATGTTTTATGTAGATGGCTGATGTGGTAAATGTAAATGATGACGATGAAGCACGCCGAAATGAAATGAGAACAATGATTGTGGAAGAAGTAGAGAAAGCGATTGAAGCTAGTATTCCTCGACTAGCTCAAGAGGTGGAAGGTCAAGTATTGGGGGTAATCGATACTCTAGTAACGTCCAAGGTGGAAGAACTAAAAGAGATGATTAATGAACTACAAACAAAGAAAAGTACTCGAAGGTGCACGTACAAGGAATTCATGGCATGTAACCCCTTGCCGTACAAAGGGGAAATTGACCCGATAGCTTGTCAAAGATGGATTTCAAGCACCGAGGCAGTGTTTGTAAGAAGTAGATGTGAAGTGGAGGATCAAGTGATGTTTGCTACGGGCCTCCTACAACTCCAAGCAAAGGATTGGTGGGACGCACATTCGAAGGAATTGGGGGATGAAAAAGTACAAACGTTAACATGGAAAGAGTTCAAAAAGCCATTTCTGAAATATCATAGCCCACAATCCGCACTTGATAAGATTCAAGAAGACTTCTTACGTCTTCGACAAAAGGATGAAACGATTGATGAAATAACGAATAAGTTCCCCGAGAAGGTGAAATTTTGTGGGGAGATAGCGGGGACTGAAAGGTTGAAAATCATACGTTATCATGCTATGTTAAAGGCTGAATATCGGGAGTTCGTAAATCCCTCCAAGTGTGCAACGTTGAATGAATTAATCGGCTGGGCAAGAGATAGGGAGATCGAGTTAAGAAGGCAAGTTGAACGGGGAGAGAAAAGGGTGGCGGAGAAGCCCACCAACACAAACCCATCGAAACACGCAAAATATCAAGATCAAAACAGGAAAGGGAAGGGAAGACAAGTAGTGGGATTCCGACTTGCAAGACATGTGGGAAGCATCATTCGGGTGAATGTTTATTGGGAAAGAAAGGATGCTATAAATGTGGGAAAGAGGGACATCCGTATTATAGGTGCCCCGAAAACTCTAAAGCGTGTTACAATTGTAACCAAACGGGGCACATTAAAGCGGAATGTCCGAAACTCCAACAAGGGGCAAAGAAAGATGGAAAGAAGGATGAGTCTTCCAAGGCTCGTGGGAGGATGTTCCAGTTAACCTCGGATGAAGCTAAGACTAGCCCGGATGTGGTCTCAGGTATATTCTTGGTTAATTCTATGCCTATGAATGTATTATTTGATTCCGGGGCTAGTAGAGCGTTCGTTTATTTCTAATGAATTGTTAGTTCATCCATCGTTTAAGCTTGAAAAGATGTTAGTACCCTTAGAAGTCGAAGTTGCTGATAGTAAAAGCTATTTGTTACATGATATTTGTAGAAACTGTAAGATCTTAATCCAAGATGAGGAATTTAGTATAGATCTTGTCCCGATGTACATGGGGGAATTTAAAGTAGTTGTAGGAATGGATTGGCTTGCCCAAAACCACGCTGAAATTCAATGTGAAAAGAAAGTCATTCATGTAGTAACCTCGGGGGGGAAACGGGTAAGTGTTCAAGGAGATAGGGTCATCAAGTCGAAATTGTGTTCTATAATCAAAGTTGTCAAACATGTGAAGAACGGAGGTAAGGCGTATCTATATTACATGATTGACACCAATCGAGGTGTTCCAAAGCTCGAAGATGTGAATGTAGTGAACGAATATCCGGATGTATTTCCGGAAGATTTACCAGGGCTTCCGCCCGAACGAGAAGTAGAATTCAAGATAGAGCTTAACCCGGATGCAAAACCGGTAGCTAAAGCTCCTTATCGATTGGCCCCAACCAAAATGAAAGAATTGATGACACAACTTCAAGAGTTGCTCAATAAGGGTTTTATTAAACCAAGTGTTTCACCGTGGGGAGCCCCCGTATTATTCGTGAAGAAGAAAGATGGTTCGATGCGAATGTGCATCGACTATCGGGAGTTGAACAAGTTAACGGTGAAGAATCGTTACCCGTTGCCCAGAATTGATGACCTATTTGACCAGCTTCAAGGGGCAAGTTGGTTTTCGAAAATCGATATGCGGTCGGGTTACCACCAACTGCGTGTACGAGAAGAAGATGTGCCGAAGACTGCGTTTCGAACGCTGTACGGACATTACGAGTTTTTAGTAATGTCCTTTGGGCTAACGAACGCACCAGCTGCGTTTATGGATTTAATGAATCGGGTGTGCCGACCTATGCTTGATAAGTATGTAATCGTTTTTATTGACGATATACTAATATACTCCCGAAGTGAAGCAGAGCATGCTTCCCACCTACGTGATGTATTAGAAACGCTTCGCAAGGAAAAGTTATATGCAAAATTCTCAAAGTGTACCTTTTGGTTTAGAGAGGTACAGTTTTTGGGTCATATAATCGATGCGGATGGTGTCCATGTGGACCCGTCCAAAGTAGATGCGGTAATGAATTGGGTCCCCCCGAAGAACCCGAGTGAAATAAAAAGTTTTCTAGGCTTGGCTGGGTACTACAGGAGATTTATCCAAGATTTCTCCAAGATAGCCTCACCTATGAAGAAGTTAACAAAGAAGAGTGAAAAGTTTAAATGGGGCGAAGAACAAGAAAAAGCGTTTCAGACCTTAAAGGAAAAGCTCTCAAATTCTCCAGTGTTGACATTACCGGATGGGACGGATGATTTAGTAGTGTATACTGATGCCTCCCGCCAAGGATTAGGTTGCGTATTAATGCAAAGGGGTAAAGTCATTGCATATGCTTCAAGACAACTCAAGCAGCATTAAAACAATTACCCAACGCATGATCTAGAATTGGCAGCAGTCGTATTTGCCTTGAAGATATGGAGGCACTACCTATATGGGGTGAAATGTACTATTTACTCGGATCATAAAAGCCTCAAATATTTTTTCGAATAGAAATATCTTAATATGAGGCAAAGAAGGTGGTTGGAACTCATTAAGGATTACGATTGTGACATTCATTATCATCCCGGGAAGGCTAATGTTGTGGCGGACGCTCTAAGTCGAAAGGAATACCCGACTCCGATTCGGGTAAAATCCATGAAGATGGTAGTCACTCCTAAACTGCTTGATGAAATTCGAGAAGCTCAAACAAAATCTTTAAATGCTGACGACTCAAAGAAAGAATGGACGAAAGGGTTTATTCATGAATTGGAAGAAAATGCAAATGATATGAAAAGAGGTATAACCGAATCTGGATACCTCGGGAATGTAACGTGAAAGAATTACTATTGAATGAGGCTCACAAGTCTCGGTACTCCGTTCATCCGGGAGCTACAAAGATGTATCGAGACTTGAAGATGAATTATTGGTGGCCAGGAATGAAAAGAGACATTGTCAAGTATGTTGCTAAGTGTTTGACATGTTCTCAAGTAAAGGCTGAACACCAAAGGCCGTATGGAAAGTTGCAACCGCTGGAGATACCGGTGTGGAAGTGGGAACATGTAATAATGGACCTGGTGACTAAACTTCCTAAGACAAGAAAGGGGCACGATGCTATTTGGGTAGTCGTTGACCGACTAACCAAAAGTGCACATTTCTTACCCATTCGGGAAACTTATAATTCGGAAAGGATGGCGGAAGTTTATACGAATGAGATTATATCTCGACATGGGGTTCCGGTGTCTATAGTGTCCGACCGGGATACCCGGTTCACATCTCGTTATTGGAGAAAATTTCACGAAGAATTGGGGACTCAGTTACATATAAGCACCGCCTACCATCCACAAACCGATGGTCAGTCGGAACGAACTATCCAAACGTTGGTTGATATGCTAAGGGCGTGTGTTATGGATTTCGGAGGAAGCTGGGATGATCATCTACCTTTGGTAGAGTTTTCATATAATAATAGTTATCATAATAGCATAAAAATGGTCCCTTATGAAATGCTCTATGGAAGGAAATGTAGGACTCCGGTTTGTTGGGGGGAAGTGGGTCAGCGCGAACTCGCGCCAAAGGATGTAGTAGCCGAAACGAATGAAAAGATTGGCATGGTTAGATCAAGAATAAAGGCAGCACAAGACAGACAAAAGTCTTATGCGGATCGGCGAAGGCGACCAATTGAGTTTCAAGTGGGAGATTTCGTGTTGCTAAAAGTCTCTCCATGGAAAGGGATAATTCGTTTTCGTAAACGCGGGAAGTTAGGTCCTCGATACATTGGACCATTCAAAATACTTGCTCGGGTGGGGTCGGTAGCGTACCAACTAGAATTACCACCCGCGTTGGATGGAATTCATAACACTTTTCATGTGTCGCAACTGCGAAAGTGCCTCGCGGATGAGGCGGCATATGTGCCATTGGATGATATTGAGGAGGATGAAAAGTTGAATTATGTTGAAAGGCCCATCGCAATAAAAGATTTTAAGGTGAAGCAACTCCGCAACAAATCCGTTCGACAAGTGTTGGTTCAATGGCAACATCAGAAGGGATCGGATCTCACATGGGAAGCGGAGGATGATATGCGAAAGCACTACCCAGAGTTATTTGGTATGTATTCTGGTTTCGGGGACGAAACCATTTTTTAAGGGGGGTAGACTTGTAATACCCCAAATTTTCATACGTCATAAAAATATAATATGTAGTGACGTTCTAATAATTAAAATGGGAATGTATATGTGACACCTCGAAAATTCACGCCCTATAATGTATTGACACGTGTCATAAGCTTGAACATGTGAAAGAATACTCTAGAGGGACTAAAGTTGACAAACATGGAAAGTATGTGAATATAAGAGTTCAAAATGTCAACAATGGATAAATGTACTTTACAATAACCCTACATGATGTTCATACCCTTAAACGAATGAATCATGGATCATACGAAGCTAACGGTGAAAGAAAGTGAGAGATTACAAACTACAAGGGTTAATTGTGTCAACATGTTTAACGTATACCTCTGAGTGACCTTTTAGCAAACCCGAAGCATTGTAACGATTAATTATGCTCACTAGAATACATGATAAAAATTTCACCAAGTTTCGTGATCGTATGAGAAAGTTATGATAAAATTCGTATACGAGGGGTTAAAAGCGTCAACGATGAAGTTTATGACTTTTCGGGTGATAACAAAGTTAACCAATGACTTAACAAAGTGGGTATAAGTCTTGAAGCCCTTATAAGTCAATTTGGAGGGCTCATAATGCAAGAAATAATGTTGAAACAACTTTTATATGGACCAGGGACCAAAACAGCAAAATCTGAAAATAGGTTTGAATCAGAAGGGGCGTCGCGCGCCGCGAGGGACCCTTAGGGGGCCTACGCTTGACGCGAGGGGCCTTCTGATTCCAAAAACTTTGGCTAGTGTCTGCTATGTTCATTTTAACCGACTTAGAAAGATATTTTCTACTCCATGGGCGACCCCTACATGCTTTTAGACCTTAGGGACACTTGTGGATGATCCTAGCATGATTTATCATGATCACAAGGCCTCAAATTTACTATAAAAAGGCCCTCATGTTGCAACATTTTGATCACACCTTCCATCTGCATTTGTGGAGCTTCCTGGAGCTTAAGATCAGTCCCCAAGCATCTCTAATCTTGCATTAGACCTTGGTAAGTATCCTTGACCTTCCTTAATTGAGTTTTACTTAGTTAATTAGCTTAAAGTCAAACCGTCGTAATTAAGGTTTGACTTATCGATTAATCACTAATGGTCCAGTGATTAACCAAATTGAAAGTTGTTACAAGTTGGTAATTATGTGGGCAATAAACCCTTAAGAGGGCACCCTCTGATTCCCGCTCTAACTAGATCAAATGTCGGGTCAAAGTTGTTTATAAAAAGTCAACAGAAGCTTAATTTTCAAATTAACGCATAATTAGCAATGTAGAAGGCATGTAACCTATTTTATCACTCATATAACTTGGTAATAAGTATAAGAACTGGTCTAAGCTTGTTTGATCCGACAATTTTCTGTTTAGACCCGGTTCGGAACCGAAAGTCGCAAAACTTTGACTTTTGCTTTGACTTCAGTTCTGACCCAATTTAGTATGATTTAAAAATGCCTTAGAGCTTCCTTAGGACCAGGCTACATGAGGGTATAACCCTCTGTGATTGGTTCATTGATTGTCCGTTTCGTTTACACGTTTCCGTTAATTGCTTAATGTTGACCATAATGCCCTTTTGACCATAAAACGAGAATTTAAGAAATGTGAAAGGACAATAATCTTTATTACTGATTTATAAACATGTCCCTAAATTTTCACATCAGTTTGAGGTCTAGATTAGGAGTTATGCTCAATGACGTAATTAGAATGCTTTTTAGTAATTTAACGGCGTCATTAGCATAAAGCCTATCTAAACCCAATTTTTGACACCAAACCTTTTACCCACTGATGTAATATAATATTTTGGGATTTTTAAATATTTTTAATTATTTTTAACCTGCTCATAACCTAAGGTTATAGCGTTGATTCGGTAAATACCGATTATACCCTTTTTGGTTATAAAATGAGTTCTACATAGTATTTTGACGCCAATCCAATTGCTACTAATTTTATATAATAAATGAAGTATTTTGAACTTTATAACCTGATCAGAAAACTCAGATTTCCTGTATAACCCGGAAATCGCTTAAAATGGCTTTTTAAGCGTATTAAACACATAGTTTATGTTAAAACCATTTTTTGTCATAAAAGACTTATCACAACTGATTTGACCTATTAAAATAAGTTATTTTACTGATGTATTCGGACCTGAATCTCAGAATTTCATTTAACCTCTTTTATAACCTTTAAAATGACCAAAATACCCCTACGGGGCTTAAATTGAGATTAAACTCGTTTTGGGCATAATGGAAGGTATCCTACTGATATCACAACCTAATTAAGGCATATTAACTTAGGAAACCTGTAAATGACTCTTATGGTTACCCGTTACGCCTCTTGCGCGTTCGGTTCGGTTTATGTAACTAGTTTGCATAAATTAGCCGAAACGGGTCAAACCTTATCATTTTTATCTCAAAATCCAGAAGGTGTTTAGTTTACCCATATTATACAAGTCTTCAAACTTGTCGGGTCTAAAACACATTCTATTCCGGTCTTCGCTTAATCGTGCGTTTGAACCGTATCTTTCCTTAAAACTAACCGGTCTAAGTTTAGGCTTAATTAAAGACCCGTTAGGATTCTAATAGGTTATTATAAACCTTCGTTCCAGAATAGGAGACCCGGTAAAAGCTGCACGCACTTGCTAATTGTGATTGATACTTGCAAAGGTAAATACTTTTAACTTATTTTCCCTATACGGGCTTGGGGTATGGTATATAAAATACCGCTTGGTCGGGCATTGAATCTTTAATCGAATAGAGGTTAAACCATTGATATGCTTCGTTTTGAAATGTTTTGTTTGCTTAAAGCCTTTGGGGGGTTAATGACCATGTCCCGGATATCCTTGGCATCATCTTACGAGATGGCCACGACCTAAGCACGGGGTGTAGGCGTACACCCGTCAGTGCCAAAATACATAATGTGGTGTGTCTATTGATCTTTAACCCGGTCTACGGATCGAGCTATTGAACGCATAAGGAACATGTAATTCTTTTACAAGATTATATTCAAATAATTATCCCAAGTTATAAAATGTTTGTGCCTCGTGCATTCAAATCAATTTTTAATCATTTTAAAATGAGTCAGTTGATTGTATTTACCAGTGTAAACTGACGTATTTTCCCAAAAAGGTTAAGTGCAGGTACTACGCGAACTAGGCTGGCTTTCTCCTAGCGTCCACAATAAGTCTCGCAAGCTTGGATGTCAAAACTGTTGAACAATGTTTCCTGTTTATTTTTGATCCACCTGTGGATTTTTTTTTCAACTGTTTGTGATACTTGATATTACAATTTATTATAGTTGAAATATATCTATCCTTTGCTTCTACTGTGCATATTAAATATTTTGTTGTTTGACTATAACGATATCAACTACATCACGATACTCCCCACTGGGCCCACCGGTAATACGTGGAAATATCGGGGTGTGACAGTATAGAATTATGTCGTATTAAAGGATTAGTAAAAGAAAGATGAGAAGTTAGAATATGGATTAATAAAGTGAAAAAGATCTAATAAATGAGGGACTAGATGTGTATATATGAAATGAAATTAGATTTAAAAAAAAGAAAGAAGACCAGGGGAAAGCTTTTCCTCTCAAAACCCTAACATCTTAATTTCTATCAAATTGAAAGTGAAATCTGTGAAGAATCGAATGCATGAGCTAAGAATTATGATTGTCTAAGTATTCTTGATCTCAAGTAAGTGAAATTTCCTGATTTGATGATGTTTGGTTATGTGGGTTTAGTGTAATTCATGAATGTAATACAAAATCTAGTATGATTTATGGTTGCTATGAATGTTTAGACATTAATGGATGCTAAATTTCGAATATGAGCATGATTAGGGCAAAACCCACTTGCATGTCAAGTAAGGGTTAGAAATTGTGAAGTTCTACATGTTAATTTGATTGTTGATTGATGAAATTGTTATGAATAATTGATTAAGAACTAGGTGTTCATGTTTAGGATGATAAATTTCCAAGTTAGGGATGTTTATGTTAATCAATGAGTGAACTATGGAAATGGTGTTTAAGATGCTTGTACATTGTGCTAAACTAGTGATACGCACGCAATGTGTTCGATGAAATGCCTAAGTGGGTTTAGTTATGTTTTTTTACATGAATACTTGATAAGTCGATGTAACTTCTTTATGATAATGACATATGTGATTAGTAGATACCAAATCGTATAGTAAGGAATGTGAAAATAATGTCATGAAAGCTAAAGTATGAAGTTATGACATATAGGCACGAAGAAAGAAGAAGGCGCAAGTCACTCGAAGCCACAAGCATCTCAAGATCGCTGTAAGTTCTTAGGAACTTTATTTACTCTACTAGTAGATTTAGGAATGATATTATTTGATACAACGAATTCGTGCAAATTTCCGTTATGGATCAAGATTGATTAGATGCAAGAGTTTATATTGAAAAAGTTTTTAAAAGTGATGTTGTAGTGAATACGAAACGACCCGTCTAAATGGGTTGAAATGGCAAGTGGAATGATTCTTAGAATGTTTATGTATTGACTTGTTCATAACGGGTCAAATGATGTAAGTGTGTTGAAATGAATGGTATGTAGTGACTCATTTTAAATGAGTCGGATAGTAGTATGTTGGGTGTTTTCGAATGGAAGTAAACATGTTGTAAAGAAACATGTCATGTAAATGGGTCGAATAAAGATAGGTAACTAAAGAGTTCGAGTTGTTATGTATTATGGCTAACAAATGTTTTGTTGTTATGAATGATAGGTAAATCCCAAGTTTAGACGTGGCGCGCTCGGACCGAACGCACACACGCAACGTTGACCTTATGCGCTTCCGGTCCAAGTTGTTTATTTTGAATGGGTTAATTTACCATTTTGTATAGTAAATGTTAATTAGTAAGTGTCTAGTATGTTAGTAAGAAGTTTGGATTCTAAACCTTTTGTGTAGTTTGTACAAAATGTTCACGGCGAACCTTTCATGGTCTTAACTTTTGTTATGTTGAAAAGTGTCGTAGTATTCTATTAAAAATGATTTTGTTAAAAGCAGGGAGAAAAGTCCTTAGTACAAACGGGTCATGTCAAAATTTTGTAAAATTGTAAGAATTTTATGTTATTAGTCGAATGAGAAAAATTTGGGCGTTGCATGGACGGAACAACCCCAAAGTGCCTGAGATACCCTAATTGCTCTAGATTAAGACGAGAACACAAGAGGTTGTCGATGAGGGTGATTCCTATTCTAAATGTAGGTGGACAAGTCCAACCTTTCCCGGGCTCTCGTTAAAGAAGGTGTATGTCGAATTGCTCGGGTCTATGTATGCATCGAATGAGGTCGATGGGGAGTCCTTCACGGCACAATCGACACAGGGACGACTATCGCTCACGTCTTTGCTAGAGTTATAGGTGATATCGGGAACAACGAAGTTGTTTTCATCCGAATGCGATATCAATAATTGTTCTTGGGCTTCGTCTTGAGGTGAATTAATGATATCCATCTCAAGTTCTTTCACCCAATTAAGAATTAGATCTTCCATTTGAAGTAATTCACCAAGAAGCATTTCTCCTAGAAGGGTTGATTGAGAGCATTCGAGGGAGAGATAAGGATTATTTTTACTTTCGCCCCTTTTAAGGCTACATGAAAACAATGGGTCAATATAGTGGGGCTTGTAATTTAAAAAATAACATTCTAAATCTTTATGAGGGCCACCACATATTTGACACCACGTACCATAAGAGTGCCGAAAGTAAAAAATATCAGTATCACTCATGTTTGTGTCAGAAATTACCAATCGTCGGGATCTTACGGTTCTGTTTTCAGTAACCGATACTTGGGCACGGGGCGTGTTCAGCGGGCACGGGGCGTGTTCAGCGGGCACGGCCCCGTGTTCAGCTACTGTCTGACTTAAAACAGGATTGCTAGTACCAAAGATTGGGCACGGGGCGTGTTCAGCGGGCACGACCCGTGCTGAGCTCTGCAGAAGCTGAAAAATTAAGAAAAATCCTAAAAAAATAGAAAAATAAAAAAATGATTAGGCCGTTGATTTTAAGCTTTCTTAAAATTCTTGTGTCCCCGGCAACGGCGCCAAAAACTTGATGTGCGTAAGTGTGTATAGTTTTTAATGTATATTTTTAGCCCTTTTTAACACTTTGGTCAAGTTTTAAAATTTTAAAACACGATATTCTACTAACACTAAACACACATATGGGCAAGTGCACCCGTCGTGAGCGTAGTATAGTGTTGGTAAGATACCGAGGTCGTCCAAGGACACAAGAGCTTTTAATACCGGTTTATCCTCAACGTCTAATCAAAACAAAAGTTTAGAAAAAAGGTTTTAAACTAGAAAATGAAAACTAAAAAATGCTGAAAATAAAAATAAAATAAAAACAGATAGACAAGATGAATCACTTGGATCCGACTCGCCTTTAGTGTAACCTTTGATTATTTCCGCACTTTTGCACTTTTTAAGAGATTATCTTAGTTATTGTAGTAGGCCCCTCTTTTGAATGTGACGTTACCCTCAACCCAGTAGTTTGAGTTAGCAAGGATACAATCCTAAAGGGTTGGATTATTGAAAGATAATTAATTAAGTTATTAATGCATAATGTGTTAGGCCCCTCTTTTGAAGGTGACGTTACCCTCGGCTAAGTAGTCTGAGTCAGCAGGGATACAGTCCTAAGTAGTCGGGTTAATATATTAATAGTAGTTTACATACGAGGGGATCAAGAAATTCGGACCCCCGCCATCCAATACCAGTGGGTATTGAAGGAGGCCCTACTAAGCTTGACCCAGGTCCTTGCAGGATCTATACACTGAACAAGGCAAGATGCTTACCAAATCATTCCCTTAACCCCCGACCAGGTAGCCAACATATCTCCATATAGACCGTGGAGATATGAATGGTGTAAATCTTTTATTTTATATAGACAGTAAAATAACGCCAAGACACCACGGACAAATGATAAGGAAGTTTCACTTTCAACATAAGAAACTAGTTATTAAAGTCATTAATACATAACCAAATAAAAAGTGCGAAAAGATTAAAAATAAAAAGTATTACACTAAATGCTTGTCTTCACCAAGTGATGTAAGAGACTTAGGTAAACATGGCCTTTGATTGTCAAGAACTCTTACTATCAATCTTGGATCCCCAGACTACTACACACACTCTATGATGGATGATGGATGATGGTGGTGGATGATGGTGTTGTGGTGGTGGTGGAGTGTGGGTGAAGTGGGAGAGAGGTGGTTTGTCAACGGATGGTTTGCAAATGAGCCAAGCACCCCTATTTATAGCCTGCACAGAAGCCCGGATACGGCCCCGTGTCCACCCATCTTCTCTTTCTTCATTAAATACAGTTTGTCTGCATTAGTTGACCACGCCCCCGTGTCCGCTGGGCACGACCCCGTGTGCAGAAGCGTATCTGTACTATCAAGATTTTCATAGATTCTGCGAATCTTAGAGTTGACCACGGCCCCGTGTCTGCTGGACACGCCCCCGTGGTGGGTGATAGAAGCCTCTACAACTTTGTCTTTTCTACAGACACTTGGGCACGCCCCCGTGCTCATTGAGCACGAGGCGTGTTCAGCCTTCTGTTCTCTTGTTTTTGCTTGGGAGGATGCTGTCGAGGGGTCGGGCATGTCACGTTTATTCCTTTTCTTGTATTTATGTTAGATTTAGCTGCCTTTTTGCTTCTTTTGTTCATTTGAGCTCATTTAATCCTGAAAATATAAAAGGAAGACAAAAACACACTTTTTCCAACATTAGTACTAAAAATGGTTAGTTTTATGCCACATTTGATGTAATTTATATGTTGCATTTTGCGCACATCATTACACAATTAAATTACAGTCAAAGACAATAAGGTTTTATACACAAAACTTTGTCACGCGTGATCAAATTTTATATTTTTGAGAAGATTTTCTCAAGGAGGTGGCGATTTAAGAGTGTTCTGTTCTTCACGTGCTTGATCGTCCTTCCGGTACTAACCCTTGTATAGGCCTATCATAAACACAAAGAACAGTTAGTGTTTATATTTATTTTTGTGTTAACGGATCGAAAATAACAAAAGAAAATGTTTTCAACGACTATGGTTCTCTCGCATCTCGCAACCGAAACGCCTTCAAACGCCGCATGCCACGACAGTTAATAAGTGCACTTTGCAGAGGTGTGCACTATGCTAAACTGTGCACTTTGCAGAGGTGTGCACTTTACTAAACTGTGCACTGAAATATGCACATTACGAAACTGTGCATTTTGCTAAACTATGCACTGTGCACTGACTTGTGCACTATGCTAAACTGTGCACTTTGATAAAATGTGCACTAACCTGTGCACTTTGCTAAACTATAAACTGTGCCCTGACCTATGCACTTTGCTAACCTATGCACTAACCTGTGCACTTTTCTAAACTATGCACTAACCTGTTCACTTTGCTAAACTATGCACTTCGCTAAACTATGCATTGTGCATTGACCTGTGCACTATGCTAAATTGTGCACTTTTCTACACTGTGCACATTGCACTGACTTATGCACTGTGCACTAACTTGTGCACTGACCTGTGCACTTTGCTAAACCGTGCATTGTGCACTGTGCATGGACCTACGCACTTTGCTAAACTGTGCACTGAACTGTTTGGATCCAAACTTGTTATTTCACAAACCATTTTTCTTCGGTTCGACGTTTTTGTCAACCTTACGCCTTTTTCTCCAAACCGCGAGTTTTTAAAAGTTTAAATGCGAACTAGCGGGCACATTTACCGTCAAGATTAATTATGTCCCTAAGGACATAAAAGTTTTCAATAGTTTAGTAAATCAAAACCCATTCAGCCGTAATTTCCCATCATAGATATGTCCGCAGCTCTAATGGCACCCAAATACTTGATATACCTCACTTGAGGTAGTCTAGTGTCCTCCCTTAACTCAACCAACTCTAGTCGGACCATAAGCCCTCACCAAGAGTTTGACCCATCACATATACCTGGCGCATGGTTAAAGCATTGATCCGTTATTAATACTTTGCGACTCTTTCTTCATAATTCTTGGCAATGCATGCCCATACATTATGTTTACCTATAAGCGTGAGACTTAACAAACAAAACATTAAATATCATATTCAAATGGCGATAACATCACCATTTGACCCGTTTGACCCATTTGTCTAATTGACCCGTTCATAGCTTACTTTTTAGTGATTCAACTAACCATGTGTTGTTTATTGCCAAAAGGTACATAGTTACCATTTTACCCATTTTGACCCGTTATGGTTTACACTTTACAACATATGGTCCTATTTCAAAATTTCATTGGTTTCTCGCCAGAAATTCATTTTTACTTGTTCGACCCATTTTGTTCTCGCCATAAAGTCTTATTTTGAAAATTCACTGGTTTACAAAAAAACCATTTTTACTCACTCGACCCATTTTGGTTTGTGCCACAAGGTCTTCTTTTAAAAACTCTTTGGTTTACCATCAAAAACTCATTTTTACTTGTTCGACCTATTTTGGTTCGTGCCAGAAAGTCTTATTTTGAAAATTCCTTGTTTAATCACTAATATGTGATTACTTGCCATTTTGTTTGTTTGACCGGTTATGGCTCACACCATAGGGTCTCGTTTCTAATATTCAGTAGGCTAATAACCGATATGTGGTTACTCGCCATTTTACTCGTTTTGACCCGTTATGGCTTGCACCATAGGGTCTTATCTTTTGACATTATCGTTTACTACCAAAATATAGTTTTGTGATAACTTTATTCATTTTGATCCGTTTCATGGTTTACACCATGGGGTTTTATCTTATCCAGAGCCGGCCCTGAAGGAGGGCGGGGAGGACAATCGGCAAGGCCCGTGATTTCATAGGACACGTAATTTATAAAAAAATCCGATATTATATATGTAAAAAAAAATTTAATAGGGTATAACCAAAAAAATATTAACATAGGCCCACTTAAAAAAATCATATTGTTTAAACTATTTAACCCGTTAGGTTAATGAGCCAAACACCCAAATATTTCTAAAAACTAATAAAAAAAAAAGAATTCTGGGCGGCAACTCTTTCATCCGTGGGACTGGGCAATTCATTCAAATACTATATTTTGTATTTTGTTAATTGCATTCGAATACTCTTTCATCCGTGGGACTGGCTTCACGAATCATTGGTTAGCTATTAGCTTATTAGTTTTTACGGTATGTCATTCATTCGAATACTATATTTTGTATTTTGTTAATTGCATTGTTTATCGAATGCTATATTTTTGTCAACGGTTCAAAGTTGTAAGAAAAACTAGTTTAAATTTTTTATTTAGTTAAGACCTAAGGGCACGTTTTTTCGAGCTCGAACAGGGTACATGAATTCTCATGGCCGGCCCTGATCTTATCAATATTAGGGATGAGCACGGTACCCATTCGTTACCGAAAGTACCAGTATCGAAATACGGGGAAAATTGGTACCGGTACCGAATATACCTGTTTGGTACCGAATATACCGGTTCGGTACCGATGTTTTACCCGTAAATACCGGTACTGAAAAACGAGGAAAATGGGAACCAGTACCGGTACCAAATGCTCGTCCCTAATCAATATTATTAGTCTAGTCGTATCCGATTCTTTGTTAACCATATCCTTAACCAATTACTTCATATCATTTAACTAGTGATTCTATTATGAGTGGTGTAATCTTTACTTACCTTTCGTCCGTTTGAGCTTTCTCACGCCTTTGATTGTTTGACCCATTCCCTTCCAAGCTCCGATCTAGCTTGTCAAGAGTCAAACTATCACATAATATCCACAAGATGATTAGATTAGTCATCCAATATCATGACCATCACTCCTCATGGACTTTTATACCTCATTTATCCTTTCATTTTATTTTGGTCAGTTTAACTTTTAAAAGTCAAACTGCCTATTGACATACAAAAATGCATTAACAAATTGAGAAAACTCACTTAGGCATTTTATTGAACATTTGGTGGGCATCGCATTCAAGCTATTCTATTAGCTATAATTGACAACCCATTTTACCACATTATCCCATCTCAACAAGTGTTCACTTTCATTACAATCAAAATAACATATAACTTTCAGTTTATCACAAGTTAGCACTTAGCATGACCATTATTTTTCATGGGTTCAACATATTTTTCATGGGTTCAACACTTATGACATAAATCCATTTCTTCACATACATGGTTAATCATCCTAATATGTTATAATTCAAATTGTTCACATAATCAACCAATATAAACATCATCAACACTTCTATAATTAGCCATAAACTACAAGAAATTAGGGTGTTTACCCACATATAATTTACCTACACATGTAAATGCGTGGGTATTTACCTACACATGTTTGTATATGTGTGGGTAATAGTTGATAATATATTTTCATAATGATTAACACTTCATATGTGTTGGTAATGGATTTTAGCCACACTTGGTGTTGGTGGGAAAATTTCCCCCCAAAATTGGCAATCGATTAAATATTAAATTACCTACACATGTGGTAAATTTTCGTCATGTGCAGGTAAATTATCTACACATATGTAAAAACTAATATATGTGTAGGTAAATGATTATATTTACCAACACATAATTTAAAAAAAATACGTAGATAAACTAAGTTAATATGTATTTATTTTTTATTTTTTTAAATGACGTGGCAAATTAAATGCCTACACATGTTTAAATATACAATATGTGTAAATATTAGATATATATAAAATAAGTAAATATATATTTTTTGACGACGTGGCAAAACAAATATCTACACATATTTAGAAATGTACAATATGTGTAGATATTTGTGTAGATATTGAATGCATATAAAATACATATTTAAATCTTTTTTATAAGGTGATGTGGCAAAACAAATACCTACACATATTTAGAAATGTACAATACGCATAGATATTGGATACATATAAAATAACTTATGATGGCTCCAAGCTCCATATAAAGCTCAAGCTTGGTTTGTTAGTAATTTTTCAAGCTAGGTTCCGACTTGTCTCCTATTTGATTTATTAATTTATATTAATTATAATTATATATTTTTCAAACTTTTATATATAACATAATATATATATATATATATATATTACTAAATATAACATTTCACTTAGATCTTATCTTTAGTACCAGACGGGAATGATAATACTACCTTTCATGCACATGGCAGACTTTGGTTTGTACACGTTTGATACAACCTTTTTTGCTTCTCTCGAAGAGAAAGTGGCGTGTTTAGGATTGATCGTAATAAGCACAACTGATACGAAATTCCGAAGTCGTAATGGTGGTGTGACGGGTGCACGATGATCCAGTAGTAATTAGTGACTGCTTGCTGCCTTGCTCTGGCAGCGGTGGTAGGCACTGTCATGCTGACCGTAGACGACAACGAGTGATTCGGAAACTCAGATTCGATGAATTGACGACATCCACTACAAGAAATCTCTCCTTTAGGGACGACTTCTTTAGAGGGGACAAGAGCAATTAGGGGTGATAAATTCAGTCGCGACCAAAACACATGACACGATCCTAACACGAAATTTGCGTGTTAAGTTTAATATAAACGGGTTCGGGTCAGTTTCAAGTTGAACCCGTTTAGGTTAACGGGGGTCGGGTTGGCGAGTTGACCCGTTTAATACATTTATATTATATTATATTTTTGTCCAATATGTTTTATGTCATAAATTAAATGAGGTGTGTATTTTATGTTATAAGTAAAATTTAAAAAGAGAAATTAGGATAAAATTTTATAATTCAAATATAATTGTATTATATACATTTCTGTTTTATTAAGTAAAATTTATTTTAATATTCTAATTTCAAATAAAAAATAAAAATAAAAAAGATCGGGTTGAACGGTGTTCGGGTCAACCCACGAAATTTTGTGTCGTGTTAGGATTCATATGATTGAGACGATTTTCGAGTTCGGGTTGGATCCGTCAACCCGCAAACCCGACCTGTTTATCACCCCTAAAAGCAATAGGGCCGATATGGGTTGATCCATGTGCACTTTCAATCTAACCATTGATAAGTGGTACGATCCAACGGTCAGGCTTCTATCTTACCTAGACTTTAATACCTAAAAAAAAGGCGGGATATTTCCCTCCCTCACCTTTGCTTTTCTCCCCCCAAAACCCCAATTACAGCAAAAAAGGCTCCCACGACACCTTCAACCTTCAACTGCTTCCCAATTACCCTACGTCGAACCCCCATCTGCTTTGAAATCAACCCACAAAGAACACCCACCTTGCCCAACACCATCGCCATTACTGATTTCCCCAGACCACTCCCTCCCCCAAACCCTAGACTCACGCCGCACACCACGCCGGACCACCTCCTCTGCGCCGCCGCAGCACCTCGCCAAACCACCCCTGCAACGCCGCCGGACCACCAGGTGTTTTTGTTGTGTTCGATTGTCTCTAATTTGTATTATCTTTACAAATTTCTTGAGTTAAAATGTCAAATTTCTTGAGTGATATGTAGTATAGTAGGTTATTGTGTTTTTCTTGACTTAAATTAGAGGTTAATTGCTGCAATTTTTGATAAACAGGTTAGAGTAGTTGAAGTTGGAGGTGCACAAATCGGGTTAGGGTTTGAATCCGAACTGGGTTCAAAATGGTTTGGTTCAAAATATATGATTTTGTTGAAGATTGCGCTTTGTTTTTCAATCAATTATGAACAATGACGGTACTTGTGGTTCCGATTGGGCTTTTGTCCGTGATTTCGATGCTTGGTGTTTGTAGAGGGTCATCTACTTCACGAATATTTGAAGGCATGCTGACGCACAACAATAGCACCAACATTCTTTTCATTCAAAACAGGTACAGTTAAGTTTTCACAATGCTCTATTGACCATAAATGAGATGATTTTTCATTCATGCTTCTTGGGTACATAGCACAAGAGTTGGCTCATTTCCAATTAAGGGGATGGCACTATTTTAACCCATATGAATCATATGGTCTTGGTACACTAAATTAATAAAAGTATTTTTATGGGTTTTGATTTCCTGCAGAATATGGCATATATTTGGCATACTCGTGCATATTTGCTTACTGACACATCATGTATGAAAGAGATAAACTGATGATGCATAACAATAGCACCATTAAACCTTTTTTCATTCAAAATAGGTACGGTATTCATAATGTTCTATTGACTATCTGAGATAATTTTTCATCTATGTTTCTTTGGTAGGAGAGTATACGAAATTGATAGTGTTATATTGCTATATATATAAATTCACCATGATATTAAAATTACCGATATCCCACCGTGATAATCAATATCTAAAATATCGGTCCTTGACCGATTTTGATTTTTAACCGCATTAACTACTTAGAATGCAAGATGAGGCAGTGCTTATAAATTGAGTTAGCAAGTTGGGTGGGTCAAGCTGGGTAACCTGTTAAACGGGCTGGGTTGTTCAAACAACTTTGATCTTACAATTATAACTTCAGTTAATGAAGAACTCGAGTTTTTTTTAATAAAATTAATCAAAAGGTCTCATGCTTTGAAAATACATTATAGATGAATTTTTGAGTAGAATGAATTAAAAGGTCTCATATTTGTTGGGTTCGATGTAACTACATATGTGGTTTACGGTTTTCAAAGGAATCACTTCAAAAAAACTGCCATTTTGGTTTCTTTCTACAACCTTTTTCTTACCAATTTTGGAACTTGATTGTCTTGATTTCATCAAATTGGAGCTCAAATGAAATTCACATGATTTTGGTGGAAACTTTGACAAAGATTTGGTGGATTTTGGTGGCAGGGTAGATCTGGGGAGATTATGGGGTAAAATGGTTAATGTTGATAAAGAATTCTCACACAAGTTTAAAGGAAATTTTGGCTTCATATCTTAGGTTTAAAAATTTATTTCCTCTAACTGATACCTTATGCCAACATTTATTTTGAAAAGCATAATCTTAAGTGGCCGGGTACTCATACAGTAGTCTAAGGGACTTAAGTCATAGAATCTTAAAATAAGAAAGGTAGATGGCAAAATTGCATTCACCGATGGCTCGAAAAAGAATGGTTAAAGATATAGGATAGCTTATTGGAAGCCTCTTTGTGTTTCAACCTATTTATAAATAAGTACTGGAACAGTCGGGGTAATGGGTCATAACAGGTAACGGGTCAAAATGGATTGTTTTTAAAAGTGAAAAGGGATGTTTGTAAATACCTTCTGCTTGAAATAACTTTAGTGATATTATGATGTAACATCAGTTCTTGAATTCGCAGTGGAAAAGATGTTCGTTCTAATTATATTGGATTGTAAACTGATATTATGATGTAATATATTTAACCAAATAAAGCTATGTTTGTAAGTGCCTTTTACTTGAAATATCTATAGTGATTATTTATGTATGAATCGAATTTTACCAGTCTGAAAAGCTTTCTTACATGTGTTAATCTTCTGTTCAATATAGTTTATCTTGCCGAATTTTAGGAGGACACATGATTACTAAAGCCATTGGAGAAAATGGGTCTTTGGTTTTCATAAAACAAGTTAGCAAGGCGCTCAAGTTGTAAGTTATTTTTTATACTACATACTTTATTGTGCCTAGGAGCATACGATTCAGATTCTAAATGGGCCACGTTTGCGTGATCTAAAAAACGACATGAACTTGAGAATCGTGTCATACGCGTGAACCCGAACAGGACAAGTGTATTCATGGGTTGACACGTATGCGGCCTGTTTGACCGGTAATCTATACATATTAAAACATTTAAATTCTAAATTTACATACTTTATTAATTTTTTGAAGCAATTATGTTTAAACTATGCCATATCATTTTTAATAAAATACATCTTATGAAACTAAAAAAACAAATACATGGGTTAAACAGGTCGACTCACAAATTTACTTTCTTGATACGGACACCACCTGTTTAGCTAAAGATGTATAGTTTTGAGTATTGGTGACAATACAGATGTGAGGTTGGGTTTAAATGAAGTTTTTAATGGCATAACCCAGTCTTCTTAATTAGGTACAAACATTTGTTCCTTTGATTAGTTGTGAGATTGCTTCCAATTTTTATGCTTATTCTCTGTTTGGTGAACTTAAATGGTTTGTAAAACTGTTAATCAGGGTTTTTCTATATAATCAAAGAATTTGATACAACTTACGGTGTTTGTGCTTTTATTTGATATGTTGTGTAAGCTTTATTGATCATGTTATTGCTAATTAAAGATGCTGAATGGAAATATATGTTTTAATAGGATTACAAAGCATGATATCTTGGTTTATTTTATATCATTATTGTTATTATTTTGTCTGCATGCTATTTGATATCAAGATTTGGTGATCTGCAAAAAAATGTTAAATTCTCAGTTTCACAAGTTCAACGAATTAGCTACTTCTATGATGTTGTTAATACATCTAGCTTGGGGATCAATTTGCATTGAGATGAAATGATGACCCATCATAATCCCAATGTCATTTTTTTTAATTCTTTAATTTCATTTTATTTTGTTTTAGAATATCTGAGTTATTCATATTCTCATTTATGCATGGTCTAATAGTAGGTTAATTTGGGTGATAATGGCTTTTAAAAGTTGGAGATGGACTGCTCCGTGCACAAGGATACAATTAATTTTACACACCAACTAGAAGATAGAAGCAATGGATATTTGCCCAGCTTTGATCAGGTTCGTTTAAAATTCTTAGTCATGCTTTTGTAATGATATTTAGTTATTTACATGTTTTATATTTCCTTTGTATAGATAAATAAATGTGATGTATAAAGAAATTTTAAAGACATGTGATTTTTTCGTATTTTAATCTTTAACTTCAAATTTCCATAATAAGTCCATGTGTACAATTTCTTTATGATTAGTATAAACGTAATTTTTTTCTTTAAAAAAAGCATATCATTTCTCAACACCGCGAAATTCGCGGGTATTAGCAAGAATCTGGATGAAGCTCGTAACATGGCTTTAAGATATATTCGGTTGGAAGATGACCAAAAGATGCAAGAAAGGATGAATTCGTCAACAACCTATGAGTCAACCAACAGGAAATCAGAATCCTCGTATAAACCATATCGCTCTAAGCCGTATGGCAGAAATGACGGCAAAAAAGTGAATGCTGTTGAAGAAGAGGATCCTAAGGAGTATCCTGAGTTTTCTGAATATTGTTTTTCTGTTAACATATTTGAACTGATGTATGCCATGCAGGGTTTAGGAGATAAAGCAAGATGGCCTCGGAAAAATCAACAAAAAGCTGATTGGAAGGATAAGTCCAAATGGTGTGCCTTCCACGAGGATTTCGGACATGTTACCGAGGATTGTATCACTCTAAGGAAAGAAATAAGCTATCTTTTGAGCAAGGGATATCTGAAGCATCTCCTGGGAAGAAAGAAGAATAAAGCTCAGGATCCCGAGAAGGATCCTGAACGAGCGGCATCACCTCCTGCGGATGCCAAAATAATTAACTTTATTTTAGGAGGATCCGATATCTGCGGCACATCATATTCTGCGGCAAAAAGGCACGCGAAGGAAGCCAAAACAGAGAGGGGGGATAAGCCAACCAGGATGTCAACTCTCACAACAGACAAAGTGATCACGTTCGATAACGATGACAGGGATACTGTCCAGGATCCTCATCATGATGCTTTAGTAATAACGTTATATGTTGCTAACCATTTTGTGCGCAGGATATTAGTGGATAATGGCAGATCCGTCAATATAATTCAGCTGGAAACGTTGAAAAGGATGAATGTATCCCCAATGGATATTACTTCGAAGTCCACTGTGCTCGTTGGTTTCAGTGGAGAAGCTAGGAATACCGTAGGAGATATAAAGTTGCCCGTGTATGTTGAAGCGGTCAACTCAATGCAGCGCTTTTGTGTCATGGACTCCTTATCCTGCTATAATATTATATTAGGTAGGCCTTGGATCCATGATATGAAAGTTGTGCCATCAACTTATCATCAATGTATCAAGATCCCTACCCCTTGGGGAGTAGTCAAGGTGGAAAGTGATCAACAGGAAGCAAAGGAGTGTTATTCTTCTTCGATTAAATCCTCAACAAAGCCTAGTGCATCATAGCAATTAAAGATGCGAGGCCAGGATATCATGGAGGCTTCAGAACAAGATGTAAAGAAAATTATCCTGGATCAGGATAATCCGGATATCTTGGTGCTCGTAGGAACCAATATCCCTCAGGATATTGAAGACCAATTGACTAACTTTTTGAAATGCATGATGTCAACATTCGCGTGGAAACACGAGGATATGACAGGAATTTCCAAGGATATTATAACTTACAAGCTCGGAATTGATAGGTCTTTCAAGCCTGTACAACAGAAACGAAGAAAATTTGCTGTAGAGCGAAACACAATCATTCAGGAGGAAATTGAAAGATTATTGAAGAGCAAGATGATTAGGGAAGTGAAGTTTCCTAAATGGCTGGCAAATGTGGTTGTGGTACAAAAGAAAAATGGGAAATGGAGAGTCTGAGTAGATTACACAGACTTGAACAAAGCTTGTCCCAAAGACCCGTTTCCTCTACCTCATATCGATTCAATGGTGGATGCTACTGCTGGTCATGAGATGCTAACCTTCATGGATGCCTCCTCAGGATTCCAACAGATCCAAATGGAACCCTCAGATCAGGAGGATACTGCTTTCATGATACCAACAGGTATTTATTGTTATACTGCTATGCCTTTTGGTTTGAAGAATGCATGTGCAACATACCAGAGATTGGTAAACATGATGTTTAAAGACAAACTGGGGGACACCATGGAGGTGTACATCGATGATATGGTAGTAAAATCCAAGAAGGCTGAGGATCACCTCCTGGATATTAAAGGAGCATTTGATATCCTGGACCAGTACAACATGAAATTAAATCCTGCTAAATGCCATTTTGGAGTGGGGGCAGGAAAGTTTCTAGGATACATGGTGACGAAAAGGGGGATAGAGGCAAGCCCAGAGCAGATTAAAGCTATCCTGGATATCAAGTCACCTTCAAATAGGAAAGATGTTCAACGATTAACAGGGCGAGTAACAGCATTAAACAGATTTATCTCAAGATCCTCGGAAAAATGCAAGGAATTTTATGATATCCTGAAGAAGAAGAATAAGAAATTCGAATGGGGAGAGAAGCATGAAGCGGCCCTGCAGGATTTGAAGCAGTATCTTTCAACCGCACCTCTATTGATGAAGCCTGAGGATGGTGAACCATTATCCCTGTATCTTGCAGTATCAGGAAATGCAGTAAGTGTTGTCCTTGTAAAGGATCATGAAGGTCAACAGTATCATGTTTATTATGTGTTTTGGTCAAAAATTACCGAAGCAATTTAGTGATCAAATTAGTAATGTGAGGTAGTGTGCTAGAAAGTGTATAGAAAATATGCTTGTTGGGTTATTTAGAAAATTAGTATTCAGGATACGGCTCAGGATATTGAGCTGTACCAACGATCAAACAATGAGCAAACAATGAGCAAAAAGTAAAGGAAATGACACGAGATGTACGAGGAAAGCCCTTGATCAATCTAGATCGCCGGCATAAAACCTCGGGAGCTGACAATCGCAGCTGCCTTGTTCTTCTTATTGCTTTAAACTTCAGGATACAGTGCAGGATATAGACCAGATCGCTAAGTGTTACAATGATTTTGTGAAAATTGCTAGAGAGCAAGTGTTAGAGTGTTGCGAGTGTAATTGTGATGTCCTAGTTGATCTGGTATACCCACCTATTTATAGTAATGAATTACAAACAATAATCCCTACAAATATGGGCTACTCCGAATATTCCATCATGAACGTTATGGACCGAGTAATACGGCTTCAACGTCTTCATTTGAACGACTTGGACCGAGTCTTCCGCGGAATAAGTCTTGTGAACGTTGCTAGCTTCTAACCCACGTACCTGCACATAATCCATTAGTAATCCCGAGGATACCATTCAGGATGTTACCAATATCCTGAACCAGCATCCCGGATGTAAACAGATACTACATAAATAAGATATAGATCAAGATATTTTCCAAGATATGGACTCAGAATTTCACCCATAACAATTGTCCCCAAAAATGTTACCGTTTGATATCCTAACGGTTACATTTTTTCACAGTGGCCGAGGCAATTAAGAGATAAGACTTCTGATGTGACAGCTTTCAACAACCCGACCTATATTTACTCATCATACCCTATATCTTCTCATCCTCATCTCCTTTTTTACCCACAATCGACAAGAAAAAGGTAATATTCTCTCTCTCATCTTCATAACCATCTTTCATCTTACTCCGGCAAGAATTCAGGCGACCAAATGCCTAGGCAAACGATGTCCAGTTCAGGCGACTCGGCTCCCACATTCATCCAACAGAATCTTCTCCAAGAACCGGAGAATGAAACATGCACCTTTGATAGTGCTCATCTGTCGGCTTTGAAATCTTCCGGTATCTTTCCGGATGGAACCATATTCCGACCCTTTGATAGAGAAATCCGGTCAGATATGGTTTCCACCGAGTGGATTTGTTTCAATGCTTTCCCCTTTACCTTAGGGCTACGATTCCCCTTTCCGGACTTCATTACCGAGTTTTTTAACATCACTAGAATTTCTTTTAGTCAAACCATGCCAATGCTTTGGCGTGTTTTGTCTGTTCTTGACCAAATCAAGAGAAACCACATACCTGACCTTTCTGTCCATGACCTCCCTTTAGCCTACAAGCTTAGATGCCATGGCTCATCTAGATTCCTATTTTATTCTACTTCCGGTGATCCATTGATACTTCGTGCCACCAAAAACGAGGATGGTTGGCAATCCAAGTTTTTCTTCGTAAAAAGGGATTCAATCCCCGGTGGAACGGATTATCCGATGAGATGGTTAAGAAAGGGTAGGACTTAGGGTTTAAGAATGATCCTGTCTCTTATCCTATCTCATATTCTGAACTAATAACTTTTCATTTTTGTGCAGCTGATTTCAGGAAGATTGCACCTCCTCTTGCTAATTCTCAAGAAAGAATAGACGCCATCAGACTTCTTCCAGAGGCAGAGAGAAGTTTCAATCCTTCTCCACCAACTCCAAGCCCTCTTTCAAGTGCCAACATGTCTGGTAAGGATCCTGCAAGATATCCTGCACACATATATTTTTTTTTATCTGTTATTCATAGGAGGGATTTAGAATTTACTCCCTGTGTGCAGATTCCAGCAAAGTCCCAGTCTATCTAGACCTGGATGAACTTGACAGCTATCCAACTCCAGCCATAGTCAAGAAGGAGACTCCTGCTGCTACTAGCTTCAAGCCACTCCCGGCTCCCAAGGCCAATCCAAGAACCCGTGCTTCCGCAGCGAAAAAGAGAAAGGGTCTTGAGGTCAGTGCTCCAGGCTCAGAAGGTTTCTCCTATGATGAACTCAGCTTCTCTGACTCCTTAGAGCCAATGACATCCTTCCTCAACAAGGTAATATCCTGACGCATATCCTCCATGTATATCCTACACATATATCCTGCACGTATATCCTAACAGGATATCCTGGTAGGATGTCTTAGTCAGCATACATTCTAACTCCATACCTGTAATTAATGTGCAGGGCCTCCAGCATTTGCTCCACTTGTACAATGACGCCTGTGGTACTGTGGCACTTCATGAAGCCAGGATCAAGCAGCTCGAGAGCACCGTTGCTGACCAAGGTGCTATTGCTGAAGCGAAGAGCCGGCACTATGAAAGCTTGCTAAAGAAGGTCACCCAAGACGCTGAGGTCAAACTTGCCAGCGTTCAAATGGATCATGATCAGGCCTTGATCAACTTTCGAGAGGGAATCAAGGCTTCTGCTATCGTCTCCCTGCTACAAGCACGCATCAAGATGGCCTACGAGGCCAAGGAGACGGGCCTTGTTTGTCCATCTTGGCCAGTTGAATCCTGGGTGGCTAAGTTAAAGGAGCTCGGAGGCAAAGCTGTGCCGCTTCCTGCTGAAGCCGGTGAGTCTTCTAAGTCAGCAGAGGTGGTGGTCCAAGCTGGAGAGAAGAAGGATGCTGGAGGTGATGCTGAGATGGACATTGGTCAGGATGCTGCGCAGGATGCTGGTCAGGATGCTGGAGCGGAGAAGTCTGAGAAAGTTGGAGGAGATGCCGCTGTGTGAGGGCACTTAGGTGGGCGATGACGGATATACGTGCCAAGGCCAGAGCCCACCTTTTTGAATTTGAATGTTGGTTTGTAGTTCCACAAACAATTTACTTTTCTGCATTTTACTTTCCCGTACCTGAACAATTTACATTTCCTGCATGCTTTTTGAACAATACAACAGTTGAAGGTGGATGGTTCTCGGTTTGAGATGAAGCCTTCAACTGTTGGGTAAATATGGTTATGAACTATTAGTGCTCTTAGTGGATGGGCCTTGTTTTGAGGTGAAACTAAGAGCACAACTTTTGGTATGTTAATAATATAACTTCTCTTTTGACCCAATTACTGTTGTTACTGCTATGAAAATCGTAGTTGCAAAAATTGTTTGGTTTGTACACTTTTAGGAATATATATTATAGATGTATCCCAAAAGGTATCCTGAAAGATATCTTGATAAGGATATTAAAATAAATAAAAAGGAGAGATCATACCAGAGATTCGTACAGAACCAACTCTTATCCTTCATTATAAGTTTTGTCCCCAGTGCATACTTGTGAACTTATATCCATTCTTCGAACAGTATAATGTATGTCCCCTGTGTTTGACACAGAAACACAAATGTATTCATACCTTGCCTTTAAGTAAATTCCGCATACCCTGGGGCAAAACCCCTGATATCCTGAAATAAATCTTCAGCATATTTGGGATAAACCCTTAATACCCTGGGGATAAACCCTTATATCTGGGGATAAACCCTAAATTTCATGCGCTACAGGCGAGAGTGTATAAACTCCAATCCTTAGAAAGGTGAAAACCTTTAAACCTTTGAGAGTATGAAAATACTCTTTCGTGAGAGAGGGTGATCAATCCTCATATACCTTTAGGATCCAGGATATAGCCAATAGTAACGAAATTGTCAGCCACTTTTACATGAACTGGTCCCGCTACCTTGAACTATACCTAGATAACTTGCGCTCCAGGCGAGGTGTTTAAACCCAATTCGAAAGAAAGGTGAATACCTTTAAACCTTTGAAGGGACCAGGATCCCTTAAACGTGAGAGAGGGGGCCAATCCTCTAATCTTTCGACTTATCCTGAGTATATATCCTGGAGCCATATCCTGAAAGATATTCTGCAAAACAATTGTAAACTAAGGTGGGTGTTAGCTTGGCTAACACCCCTCCGATGCTTAAGTCAGTATTGAGTTTCAAAGGGTAAATTAAACCAAAACATATTTAAAAAAGATAGAATTCATACCATTCTGAGTTAGAAATTGAATTCTAAACTCACTTGAAGTAAAGCTTGAGATGTATAGCATTCCAAGATCTCGGTAGCATATCCCCTTCCATATTTTTGAGTCGATATGCTCCTTTCCCTGCTTCTGACTCGACTTCATAAGGTCCTTCCCATTTCGGAGCTAGCTTGCCATCGGCAGGATTAGTGGTATTTTGAAAAGCCTTTCTTAGCACCCAATCACCAACTCGAAATCTTCTAGTCCTTATGTTCTTATTATATGCTCTAGATATTCTTTGTTGATATGCTGCTATCCTTAGTCTTGCTGCATCTCTTTTTTCATCTATAGTATCCAAATCCTGACATAAGACTTCAGGATTCTGTTCAGGATCCTGTAGCATAGATCTTGCAGTAGGTATCGTCATTTCTGTTGGAATCATTGCCTCCGCTCCAAATACCAAGGAAAACGGGGTTTGGCCAGTTGCATTCTTCACCGTTGTCCTATCAGCCCACAAAACAAAGGGTAACTCTTCCGCCCATCTTCCTTTTTTGGCTCCAAGTCTCTTCTTTAAGTTATTGACTATTATCTTGTTCGAGGATTCGGCTTGTCCATTCGCTTGAGGATGTACCGGAGTAGATGTGATCATTTTGATTCCCCAACTCTTGCAAAAGTCAGTAGTCCTTTTGCTTATAAACTGGGACCCATTATCACAAATGATCTCAGCTGGTACTCCAAACCTAGTCAGGATATTCCTCTTTATGAAGGATACTACTTCTTGGTCTCTAACTTGAACAAATGCTTCAGCCTCAACCCACTTAGAGAAATAATCCGTCATTGCTAACATAAATACTTTTCCTCCCGGAGCTTTTGGTAACTTTCCTAATATATCCATCCCCCATTTCATGAATGGCCAAGGGGAAACTACAGGATATAGTGGTTCAGCTGGTTGATGTAGTATGTTACTATGCCTTTGACATGCATCACATCTTCGAGCATATTCTGCAGCATCTTTCCTCATTGTTGGCCAAAAGTATCCTGTCCTCAATACTTTCGAGAATAATGATCTGCCCCCAGTGTGATTACCACAGTCCCCTTCATGTATATCCTGAAGTACTTCTTTGGCTTCATGATCCTCCAAGCACCTTAAATATGGTCCTGCAAGAGATTTCTTGTATAAAATATTATTTATAATAGTGAATCGTGATACCTTCATCCTAAATGCCTTAGGATTTTCATTTTCGGGGATGTGTCCATCTTTAAGATATTTCAGAATTGGAGTTGTCCAGGATTTAGGATCCTGTTCAGGATATTCCACTCCAGGATCCCGAATATCCGCTACTTCTTTATCCTGAGGATTCGTTGCAGGATATAAGACATGTATTACTGGTATTTGGGTCCCTTCCGGTATCCTGATTGATGATCCCAGATTTGCTAAGGCATCCGCTTCAGCATTATCCTCTCTTGGTACCTGTTCAAGTGTAAAAACATCGAAATATCCTGCTAATTTTTTGAGAATATCAAGATATTCAGTCAATTTCTCACCCTTAACTGCATAGGATCCATTAAAATGGTTAGTAATTAACAAAGAGTCAACATATACTTGTAAATTTTTTTATACTCATACTCTTAGCCAATTCTAATCCTGCAATTAAAGCTTCATATTCTGCCTCATTATTAGTAGCAGGAAATTCACACCTAATGGCCTGGGGTAATATGTCCCCCTGTGGCGATTTTAGTAGTATTCCTAATCCTACTCCTCTTATATTAGATGCACCATCAGTATATAATGTCCAGGATCCTGAGGATTCTCCTAACTGTTGAACTTCTAGGTCTACCTCATCCTGAATGTCACTACTAAAATCAGCCACAAAGTCAGCTAAAGCCTGAGACTTTATGGCATTCCTAGGTTCATATACTAAATCATAAGCACTCAACTTTACTGACCACTTAGCCATCCTGCCTGACATCTCTGGTTTCCTAAGCACATTTTTGACAGGATAATTTGTTTTAACATGAATCCTATGAGTCTCAAAATAATGTCTAAGTTTTGTTGATGCCATAACTAATGCTAGTATTAATTTTTCTAAATGAGAATATCTAGTTTCGGCATTTAACAAGCTTTTACTAACATAATAAACAGGATATTGCTGACCTTCATGGTCCTTTACAAGGACGGCACTTACAACATTCCCTGATACCGCGAGGTATAGGGATAATGGTTCACCATTCTTAGGCTTCATCAGTAGAGGTGCGGTTGAAAGATATTGCTTTAAATCCTGTAGGGCCGCTTCATGCTTCTCACCCCACTCG
This sequence comes from Helianthus tuberosus, assembly GCA_030545235.1. Classification (NCBI taxonomy): domain Eukaryota; kingdom Viridiplantae; phylum Streptophyta; class Magnoliopsida; order Asterales; family Asteraceae; genus Helianthus; species Helianthus tuberosus. Next base: position 33,330,541 of record CM060436.1, read on the forward strand.
AATTTTTTGTTCTTCTTCAGGATATCATAAAAATCTTTGCATTTCTCTGAGGATCTTGAGATAAATCTGTTTAATGCCGCCACTCGCCCTGTTAATCGTTGAACATCTTTCATATTTGAGGGCGATTTAATATCCAAGATGGCTTTAATCTGCTCCGGGCTCGCTTCTATTCCTCTTTTGGTCACGATATATCCTAGAAATTTTCCTGCCCCCACTCCAAAATGGCACTTAGCAGGATTCAGCTTCATATTATACTGATCCAGGATATCAAACGCTCCTTTAATATCCTGGAGGAGATCCTGAGCTTTCTTTGACTTTACCACCATATCGTCAATGTACACCTCCATGGTGTCCCCCAGTTTGTCTTTGAACATCATGTTTACCAATCTTTGGTATGTTGCACCTGCATTTTTCAAACCAAAAGGCATAGCTGTATAACAATAAATACCTGTTGGTGTCATGAAGGCAGTATCCTCCTGGTCAGAAGGCTCCATTTGGATCTGTTGAAATCCTGAGGATGCATCCATGAAAGTCAGCATTTCATGCCCAGCAGTGGCATCTACCATTGCATCAATGTGGGGGAGAGGAAATGGGTCTTTAGGACAAGCTTTGTTCAAATCTGTGTAATCCACACAGACTCTCCATTTCCCGTTTTTCTTCTGTACCACAACCACGTTTGCTAGCCACCTTGGGAACTTGACTTCTCTAATCATTTTGGACTTCAACAATCTTTCAACTTCCTCTTGAATAATTGTATTGCGTTCAGGAGCAAACTTCCTTCTTTTTTGTTGCACGGGCTTGAATGATTTATCAATTCCAAGCTTGTGAGTGATAATATCTTTGGATATGCCTGTCATATCCTCATGCTTCCATGCAAACATTGACATCCTGCATTTTAAAAAGTTAATTAATTGCTCTTCAATATCCTGAGGGATATTGGTTCCCACGAGCACCGAAATATCGGGATTATCCTGGTCTAGGATAATTTTCTTTACATCCTGCTCCGGATCCTCCACGATATCCTGGGCCCGCATCTTTAATTGCTATGCAGCACTAGGTTTGGTTGAGGATTTCATCGAGGATGAGTAGCATTCTTTCGCCTCCTGCTGATCACTATCAACTTTGACAACTCCCCAAGGGGTAGGTATCTTGATGCATTGGTGATATGTTGACGGCACGGCCTTCATATCGTGAATCCACGGTCTTCCCAGTATAATGTTATAGCAGGATAGAGAGTCCATTACACAGAAACGTTGTATTGAATTGACTCCTTCAACGTACACCGGCAACTTTATCTCTCCCACTGTGTTTCTAGCCTCTCCACTGAACCCAACAAGCACAGTAGACTTTGAAGTGATATCCATTGGAGATACATTCATTCTTTTAAGCGTCTCTAGTTGGATTATGTTGACGGAGCTGCCATTATCTACCAATATCCTGCGTACAAAATGGTTAGCCACATATAACGTTATTACCAGAGCATCATGGTGAGGATCTTGGACAGTATCCCTGTCATCAGCATCAAATGTGATCACTTTGTCAGTTGTGAGTGTAGTCATCCTGACAGGTTTGTCTCCCCTTTCGGCCTTAGCTTCCTTTGCATGTCTCTTTGCTGCCGAATACGAAGTCCCACAAATGTCGGATCCTCCCGAAATGAAGTTGATTATCTTGGCATCCGCGGGAGGTGATGCTGCTCGCTCAGGATCCTTCTCAGTATCCTGACCCTTATTCTTCTTTCTTCCTAAGAGATCTTTCAAATATCCCTTGCTTAGAAGATAGCTTATTTCTTTCCTCAAAGCGATGCAATCCTCAGTCATATGTCTGAAATCTTCGTGGAAAGCACACCATTTTGATTTGTCTTTCCAATCCGCTTTTTGTTGATTCTTTCGAGGCCATCTTGCCTTGTCCCCTAGACCCTGCATGGCATACATCAATTCAGGAATGTTAACAGAAAAGCAATATTCAGATAATTCAGGATACTCTTCAGGATCCTCATCTTCGACAGCATTCACTCTCTTGTTCTCATTTCTGCCATATGGCTTAGGCCGATACGACTTGAATGAGGATTCCGACTTCCTGTTAGTTGACTCATAAGTGTTGGATGAGTTCATCCTTTCTTGCATCTTTCTGTCATCTTCCAACCGAATGTATCTTAGGGCCCTGTTCCGAGCTTCATCCAGGTTCCTGCATGGGTTCATTACAAGGTCTTGGTAAAATTGAGAATCCTTTTGCAACCCCATCTTGAAAGCTTGCACAGCTGTTGCAACATCAAGATGAGGAATGTCTAGTGATTCCCGGCTAAACTTGTTCACATAATCCCTAAGGGATTCCTGAGGCCCTTGTGTTATCCTGTAGAGATCATTTGTTAATTTTTCGAAGCTTCTACTACAAGAAAACTGACTATTAAATAAATTTACTAAGTGAGCAAAAGATGTAATTGAATGTGGAGGAACATTCAAGAGCCACTTCAAAGCTGATCCGGTCAAGGTTGAGCCAAAACCCTTGCACAAGCATGCTTCCTTGAGATCCGGGGGGATAGGGTTAATCTCCATCCTTTCCCTATACTGAGCAATATGCTCTTCAGGATCCGTTGTTCCGTCATAAAGCTTCATGTTGGGGGTTTGGAACCTCTTTGGGATCTCAGCATCACAGATAGGATATGCAAAACGAGATATCTTGTGGCTGTCTTGAGACACTTCCGGGATTGGCTGGACCACCCCGGGTACACTTGATATCATGTCCTTCAACTTCTGAAGTTCCCTAGTAAGTGCCGATGTCACACCTGTATCCTGCAAAGATCCACTATTGTTAGTAGCATGAGTATTATTATTATTTGACACGTTACCCGTTGGAGGATTTTGCCCGTATCCTGAAGCATATCCTGAGCTCCTTATAGTCGACATCCTGACCGAGGAGGGTATTTCAGGAGTATGATTTTGAGGGAGGCTGGGCACAATATTCCCCCTGTTATCCTCAGTATACACAGCCGAGCTGAAGTTCAGGGTTCTGGGATGTAATGGAGTGACAATATCCTCAGCAGATCTGCTCCAGCCAGACTTCAGGAGTTGTATTTCCCTTAAAAGCATTTGGTTTGTTTCCTGTTGCTGCCTCATTTGTTCCTGCACACTTCCAAATAAGGTTAAAATTTCATCGTTAGAAGCTAAAACGGGAGCAGATCCCTGGACACTCCGAGTAGGGATAACATCTTGAGATTGCGTAGAAGCTGGCATCCTTGGAGGAGGTGGTGGAAGCACCGAACCGGTAGTGGCAGAAGTCATAGCAGACATAGTAGAGGAACTCATGTTTGATCTTGAGGCCATTATGGACAATGTAGCAAAAAGTTTTGTAAATAAAAAACCGATTAGCGATTTAACAAAAATTTTTAGTAAAGAGAGCACCACTTGCCCCACGGTGGGTGCCAAATTGTTTTGGTCAAAGATTACCGAAGCAATTTAGTGATCAAATTAGTAATGTGAGGTAGTGTGCTAGAAAGTGTATAGAAAATATGCTTGTTGGGTTATTTAGAAAATTAGTATTCAGGATACGGCTCAGGATATTGAGCTGTACCAACGATCAAACAATGAGCAAACAATGAGCAAAAAGTAAAGGAAATGACACGAGATGTACGAGGAAAGCCCTTGATCAATCTAGATCGCCGGCATAAAACCTCGGGAGCTGACAATCGCAGCTGCCTTGTTCTTCTTATTGCTTTAAACTTCAGGATACAGTGCAGGATATAGACCAGATCGCTAAGTGTTACAATGATTTTGTGAAAATTGCTAGAGAGCAAGTGTTAGAGTGTTGCGAGTGTAATTGTGATGTCCTAGTTGATCTGGTATACCCACCTATTTATAGTAATGAATTACAAACAATAATCCCTACAAATATGGGCTACTCCGAATATTCCATCATGAACGTTATGGACCGAGTAATACGGCTTCAACGTCTTCATTTGAACGACTTGGACCGAGTCTTCCGCGGAATAAGTCTTGTGAACGTTGCTAGCTTCTAACCCATGTACCTACACATAATCCATTAGTAATCCCGAGGATACCATTCAGGATGTTACCAATATCCTGAACCAGCATCCCGGATGTAAACAAATACTACATAAATAAGATATAGATCAAGATATTTTCCAAGATATGGACTCAGAATTTCACCCATAACATTATGTTAGTAAAAGTTTATTGAATGTTGAAACTAGGTATTCACACTTAGAGAAATTGATATTAGCCCTAGTTATGGCGTCAACAAAACTTAGACATTATTTTGAAACACATAGGATTCATGTTAAAACCAACGATCCTGTTAAAAATGTGCTTAGGAAACCCGAGATGTCAGGTAGGATGGCTAAGTGGTCAGTGAAATTAAGTGCATATAATCTAGTATATGAACCTAGAAATGCCATAAAGTCTCAGGCTTTAGCTGACTTTGTGGATGATTTCAGTAGTGATATTCAAAGTGAAGTGGACCTAGAAGTACAACAGCTAGGAGAAAACTTAGAATCCTGGACATTATATACTGATGGCGCATCTAATGTAAGAGGTGTAGGTTTGGGTATACTACTAAAATCTCCACAGGGGGACATATTACCCCAGGCTATTAGATGTGAGTTTCCTGCCACTAATAATGAAGCAGAATATGAAGCTTTAATTGCAGGATTAGAATTGGCTAAGAACATGAATATCAAGAGTTTACAAGTATTTGTTGATTCCTTGTTAATCACTAATCATTTTAATGGGACCTATGCAGTTAAAGGTGAGAAGTTAATCGAGTATCTCGAAATTCTCAAAAAATTAGCAGGATATTTTGATATTTTTACACTTGAACAGGTACCAAGAGAGGATAATGCTGAAGCTGATGCCTTGGCAAATCTAGGATCATCAGTCAGGATACCGGAAGGGACCCGAATACCAATATTACATATCCTGTATCCTGCGACGGATCCTCAGGATAAGGAAGCAGTAAGTGTTCAGGATCCTGATGATGAGTATCCTGAGGAGGATTCTAAGTCCTGGACGGCTCCAATCATAAGATATCTCAAGGAAGGACACATCCCAAAGGATGAAAATCCTAAGGCCTTTAGAATGAAGGTATCACGATTCACTATTATAAATAATGTTTTGTATAAGAAATCTCTTGCAGGACCATATCTGAGGTGCTTGGAGGATCCCGAAACTAAAGAAGTGCTTCAGGATATACACGAAGGGGATTGTGGTAACCATACGGGGGGCAGGTCATTATTCTCAAAGGTATTAAGAACAGGATACTATTGGCCGACAATGAGAAAAGATGCTGCAGAATATGCTCGAAGATGCGATGCGTGTCAAAGACACAGTAATATATTACATCAGCCTGCTGAGCCACTTTATCCTATCACTTCCCCTTGGCCATTCATGAAGTGGGGAATGGATATAGTAGGAAAATTGCCAAAGGCTCCAGGAGGAAAGGTCTTCATGCTGGCAATGACTGATTATTTCTCTAAGTGGGTTGAAGCTTAAGCATTTGTTCAAGTCAGAGATCAAGAAGTAGTATCCTTCATAAAAAGGAATATCCTGACTAGGTTTGGAGTACCAACTGAGATAATTTGTGACAATGGATCTCAGTTCATAAGTAAGAGGACTACTGACTTTTGCAAGAGTTGGGGAATCAGATTGATCACATCCACACCAGTACATCCTCAAGCAAATGGACAAGCAGAATCCTCAAACAAGATAATTGTCAACAATTTGAAGAAAAGGCTTGGAGCTAAGAAGGGAAAATGGGCAGAAGAATTACCCTTTGTTTTATGGGCTGATAGAACGACGGTGAAAAATGAAACTGGCCAAACCCCATTTTCCTTGGTGTTTGGAGCAGAAGCGGTGATCCCGACAGAAATGGTGATACCTACAGCAAGATCCAACCTCCAGGATCCTGAGCAGAATCCTGAAGCCCTATGCCAGGAATTGGATACTGTTGATGAGACAAGAGATGCAGCAAAATTAAGGATGGCAGCATATCAACAGATGATATCCAGAGCATATAACAAGAATATAAGGACTAGAAGGTTCGAAGTTGGATATTGGGTGTTAAGAAAAGCTTTTCAGAATACTACCAATCCTGCTGATGGAAAATTGGCTCCAAAGTGGGAAGGACCCTATGAAATTGAATCAAAATCAGGAAAAGGAGCATACTGACTCAAGAATATGGAGGGGGATATGCTACCAAGATCCTGGAATGCTATACATCTAAAGCTCTATTTCAAGTGAGTTTGGAATTTAAATTCTAACTCAGGATGGTATGGATTCTATCTCTTTTAATATGTTTTGATTTTTGAACCCATTACTGACTTAAGCATCGGAGGGGTGTTAGCCAGGCTAACACCCACCTTAGTTTACAGTTGTTTTGCAGTATATGCCTCGGGATATAGCTCCAGGATACACATTCAGGATACTTCAAAAGATTAGAGGATTGCCCCCTCTCTCACGTTTAAGGGATCCTGATCCCTTCACAGGTTTAAAGGTATTCACCTTTCTCTCGAATTGGGTTTAAACACCCCGCCTGGAGCGCAAGTAATCCAGGGATAGTTCAAGATAGCGGGACCAGTCCATGTAAAAGTGGCTGACAATTTCGTTATTGTTGGCTATATCCTGGATCCTAAAGGTATATGAGGATTGATCACCCTCTCTCACGTAAGGGTATATTCATACTCTCAAAGGTTTAAAGGTTATCACCTTTCTAAGACTTGGGGTTTATACACTCCCGCCTGTAGCGCATGAAAATTTGGGATTTTCCCCAGGATACTTATGGGTTTATCCCCAAGATACTAAGGATTTATCTCCAGTACATTTTAGGGTTTACCCCCTGTAACACAAGAACTGTTCAAACAATTGGAACTGATGTTCAGAAAATTTCTAAGTGTTCAAAGACTTTATGCACAGGGGACATTCCTTCTGAGGCGATTGTGTAGAGTTCAAAGGATCAAATTTGGACCTAGTTGTAACACCACGTAAAAACGTGTCCAATTATGTAAAGACACGTGTCCTAAACTCTAAAGGTGTGAAAGATTTAGTTTGAAGGACCAAAGATGTCAAACAGTGAATCTCTGAAACCACAGGGATTAAAAGTGTCAACATGCCAAACTTGTGCCTCTAAATGACCATACACGATGAATATATTCTTAAATGAGTGATTGATTTGATATAGGAAGCCATTTATGAAAATAATCGGAAGATTATTAAACTTCAAGGGTTAAACGTGTCAACATGTCGATTCTGACCTCTGAGTGACCTTTTAACGAAACCGAGGCTTCGAAATATTCAAATATACTCTTAAGAATAAGTGGTATAAATTTCAAGTGGTTTCGAGATCGTTAGGCATGTTTTCAAGACTTTGGGCCAGAAGTGTCAACTTGATGAAACTTGCTTTCATAGAGGTATTAAACGAACCGGAACCTAACGAAGTTAGTTTATTCAGCCTAGAGCCTCAACATACCGACTACAAGGGCCCCACATGTCATCAATGAGGTTAAAAAGGGTTAAAAACGAGCAGGGACTAAAGCTGCCAGCATGCAAACTTGTTTTACCAGTTAACCCGGTCCACGCGGCCCGCGTAAGACACCCTTAAGTCTTACGCGGCCCGCCTCAGCATGCCCAGATCAGAAAAATGACTGCCAGATGCGAGTTAGTATGTTCCACCGCCTTAGTCTGGGTTGTAACGACCTAGGGAGCTGTAAGTCGGTTATTATCAATAGCTAGGACATCTGGGGTGATCCCAGGGCCTCCAATTACACCTGGAACTGATCTAACTTCAAGGAATTTGCTATATAAGGAAGCCTATTCTTGTGTTCATAAACACATTTGCAACATTTCACTTGAGGTACTTGTCCTGGAGCTTCCATCAGTAAGAAGAGTATTATCAAGTGTAGAAAAGTTTGCTAGGACCTTAAGTAAGCCTCTAATTACTTGTTTAGTTGTTTAACTTAGCTTAATTACTCTAAAGTAAAACTTATCATAAAATTAGTTTGACTTTCGTTTTAATTACATATGGCTTAACCACTGATCAAATTGAAAGTGGTTATAAGACCACATTAGTATAGGTGATTAACCCTTAAAAGGGCACCTCCTAATTATCTCGTTTGACTGGTCAATTGTCGGGTCAAAGTAGTTTGACAAAAAGTCAAACTGGACAGAAATTACAAAAATGATTCTAACTAATAAAACAGAGGTTCTAAATTATATTTTAACATCCTAATGACTTGGTAATCAATATTAAAACATGTTTTATCAGTCCTAACCCGACAATTAATAGTCTAAGGTCAGTTTATAACCGAAAGTCGCAAAAGCTTGACTTTTGCTTTGACTTTCAGTTCTGACCCGTTCAAGCTTAATTCTCCCATGTTTTAAGCTTCCATTAGAACCACATTACTTAGTAGTATAACCCTCTGGAGTTATATTGCATGGTGCCTAGTGGTTTGAATTATATGCACTTGATTGTAATTATGCTTAATAATGCCATAAACGCCCTTTTTACATACAACTGAGATATTTAACAATGTTATTGGACTAACACCTTTGCTACTGATATTTATACATGTCCTAAAAATTTGACATCAATTGGAGGTCTAGAATAGGAGTTATGCTCAATAGCGTAATTAAGAAGCTTTTTGTTATTTAAAAGGCGTAATTAGCATAAAGCCTATCTAAACCCGATTTTTGACATCAAACCTTATACCTACTGATGTGAAATAATAATTTGGGATTTTTGAAGATTTTTAATTATTTTTAGGCTGAGCATAACATAGGATTATAGCTTAATTTTGGTAAAGGTCGGTTTTACCCTTTTCATGCATAAAATGAATTTTACATAACTTTTTAGTGTCAAACCTTTTGCTACTGATTTCATATGATAAATAAAGTATTTTGAACTTTATAAACTGATTGAAAACTCAGATTTCCTATTTTAACTCGAATACCCCTTTAAACCGACTTTTAAGCATTTTTAGCACCTAGTATGGGTCAAAACTATATTTGACATATAAAACTTATTACCCACTGATGTTTTAAGCTAATTTATATAATTATACAGTAAGCTAAAGTTTTTAAACTCAGAAGTCTATTTTAACCTTTAAAAGCCTATGTAAAATTACCAAAATGCCCCTTCGGGACATAGTTTGGCTATATAAGATAATTTTCACATATATAAAGTATCCTACTGTTATAACTTATAAAATATATATTTTTAATAATTAAATCAGACCTGAAACTCAGTTGCATATAAAAACTCTTTTATGGGCATTAAAATTACCAAAATGCCCTTATGGGACTTATTTTGGTTTAAATTACTTTTTGGGCATATATGTTAACATCTTACTGATGTATTAACATATTTTGAGCATAATAATGATTAAGGACCTGTATATAATTTATTTGGTTACCCGTTACGCGTTTACGCGTTCGGATCGGCTTATGTGACTAGTTTACATATAATAGTCGAAACGGGCTTAACCTTATCATTAAATCCTCAATTTCCAGAATGTGTTTAGTTTGCCCATATTATACAAGTATCCAAGCTTGTCGGGTCTAAACCACATTCTGTTCCGGTCTCCGCTTAATCGAGCGTTTAGAACCGTAAGGTTTCTTTCTAGCTAGCCGGTCTAAGTCCTTGACTTAATTAAAGACCCATTAGCATCCTAATAGGTTAATAAACCTTCTATACAGATTAAATAGTTTTCGGTAGAAGGTGCCTTCAAAAAGCTTTAGGATTTTACTGCTAGCATCAGGTAAATACTTTTAACTTATTTTCCCTTATACGGGCTTGGGATATGGTATTATAATAATACCACTTGGTCGGGTATGAAATCGTTTAATCGGATTGTGATTAATAAATTTGCATAACCCGTTTTAATATGTCTTGTTTGATAACATAAACATTGGGGGTTAATCTGACCGTGTCCTGGATATCCTCGGCTCATTTCATTTAAAATGGCCACGACCTATGCACGGGGTGTAGGCATACACCTGACAGATGCAAATGCTAAAATAATATCTATAAACCCACATGTTGGGGATAACTCCTTTGTGGGTTCTATAAGTGGTGAGTCGGTTAATCATGACCGGCTTCCAACCGGCCCCAATTGTAAGACAAACATGTAAATCTGTGTACAAGATTATATTTAAATAATTGTCCCAAGTTATAAAAGATTTGTGCCATGTGCACTTAAATCAATTTTTCATAAATGTTTTTAAAAAAGTCAGTTAATTGTATTTACCAGTGTAAACTGACGTATTTTCTTAAAGACTGATTTGACAGGTACCTCTCGTAATAGGCTGGAGCTATAGGGTGTCTGTAGAGGATCTTGCAAATCCATAAGATGCCTACAGTCTGTTATTTTTGTTTCTTTGTACATTTATGATCCGCCTGTGGATCTTATTACATTCCAGTCTGTATATTCATAAACTCGAACACTCAGACAGTATGGTTTGTAATAGTTTATTCACCAAGACTTCCGCTGTGCTATTATATTGTGTGTATTGACTATGATGATATCAACTACGTCACGATACTCCCCGCCGGGCCCACCGGTCATATGTGGAAATATCGGGGTGTGACACTAGTGTACAAAGTATCTCGGACTAGGGACATCTTAGTGGAAAAAATTGTAAAAGGATTGAAGCTCGAAAATAGGGTTACACTCTATTCCTGGTATGATCTTTCCCTTGTAAACCTTATATAAATCATTTGAACTTTTGAAACTATGTTTGGAAAAGGCTTAAATATCCTGATTAGGATATATTCTTAGGAGATGTTCTCAAAATGTGTTTTCGGAATATGTTTTAGGATATTTGGTTGGAATGTTTGGGATGTAATACTTGGGTTAAAAACTAAAACTCTAGTCAAACAAGTATTATCAAAACGAACTTTGTAAAGTAAACTTTCCTTTTTTCTTTAAAAACTTTATCTAAATTGTTTGAATTTGTCACACCCCGAATTTCCACGTGTCACCGGTGGGCCCGGTAGGGGAGTATCGTGACGTGGTTGGCAACATAATAGTCAAACAACACAATATTTAAATGCACAGCGGAAGCAAAGTATAGATCTAATTCAACCAACGATATTGTAATATTAAGTATCACAAACAGTCGAATATAAATCCACAGGTAGATCAAATTTAAAAAGGAAACAAATGTTCAACAGTTTATGACATCCAAGCTGGCGAGACTTAATGTGGATGCTAGGAGACAAGCCAGCCTATTTCGCGTAGTACCTGCACTTAACCTTTTTAAGAAAATACGTCAGTTTACACTGGTAAATACAATCAACCGACTCATTTTGAAAAGAGTTTAAGAAAATGCATTTAAGGCACAAGGCACAAATAATATTTTATAACTTGGGATAATTATTTAAATATATAATACTTGTAGGGATTTACATGTTCCTTATGCGTTCAGTAGCCCGGGTCGAGCCGGGTTAAAGATCAATTAACACACCACTTTATTTATGAGACACTAACAGGTGTACGCCTACACCTGAGTGCTAAGGTCGTGGCCATTTCGTAAAATGATGCCAGGGATATCCGGGACACGGTCATTAACCCCCCAAAGGCTTTAAGTAAACAAAACAATATTAAACGAGACGTCTCAATACTTTCATTATCATTCATTCAATCAAAGATTCAACGCCCCGACCAAGCGGTATTTTATATACCGTACCCCAAGCCCGTATAGGGAAAATAAGTTAAAAGTATTTACCTGAGTAAGTATAGTTCAAAATCAGCGAGTGCAAGTATCTTTTACTGGTTCTCCTAATCTGGAACGAAGGTTTATAATAACCTATTAGAATCCTAACGGGTCTTTAGTTAAGCTTACGCTTAGACCGGTTAGTTTTAAAGATACGGTTCGTACGCACGATTAAGCGAAGACCGGATAGAATGTGATTTAGACCCGACAAGTTTGAAGACTTGTTTAATATGGGTATATGATACACATTCTGGATTTTGAGATAAAACCGATAAGGTTTGACCCGTTTCGGCTAATTTATGTAAACTAGTTACATAAACCGAACCGAACGCGCATGACGCGTAACGGGTATCCGTAATAGTCCTAAACAGGTTTCCTAAGTTAACATGCCTTAAATAAGTTGTGACATCAGTAGGATATCACCCGTGACGCCCCAAACGAGTTTAATCTCTTAGTAAGCCCCGTAGGGGTAATTTGGTCATTTTAAAGATTATAAAAGGATTTAATTAGGTTTCTGTGAACCGGGTCTGGTTACATCAGTAAAATGGCTTATTTAAACAGGTTATAACATTTGGTTATAAGTCTTATATGTCAAAATAGTTTTAAACCCAAACTATGCGTATAATACGCGTATAAAGCCGTTTTAAGCGACGTACGGTTTAAAATACGATTCTGAGTTTCCTGATCAATTAAACAGGATCAAAACACTCTATTTAATATTTAAAATCAGTAGCAATTGGATTGGCGTCAAAAGGATTTGTAAAACTCATTTTATGGCCGAAAAGGGTATATTCGGTATTAACCGAATTAAGGCGCTAATCCAAGCTTATGATCAGTTTAAAAATAATTAAAAATCTTCAAAAATCCCAAAATATTATATTACATCAGTGGGTAAAAGTTTTGGTGTCAAAAATTGGGTTTAGATAGGTTTTATGCTAATGACGCCGTTTAATTAATAAAAGCGTTCTTAATTACGTCATTAAGCATAACTCCTAATCTAGACCTCCGATTCACGTGAAATTTTCGGGACATGCAAAATAATCAGTAACTAAGATTATGGCACTTTCATATTTCCAAAAATCTCGTTTTATGGTCATAAGGGCATTACGGTCAATATTTAGGCAATTAACGGAAACATCGGACGATTAGGGATTCGAGTGGTATAAACGCAGAGGCTTATACACACATGTAACTAGGTCCTAATGGAACTTTAAGGCATGTCTAAACCTATAAGAATCGGGTCAGAACTGAGGTCAAAGCAAAAGTCAAACTTTTGCGTATCTCGGTTCCGAATCGGTTCTAAACATAAAGTTGTCGAATCAAGCAAGCGTCTACAAGTTTTTATACTTATTTTCAGTTGGTAAGAATGATAAAATAGGCTATACGCCATTTACATCGCTAATCATGCATTAAACCAAACATAACAATTCTGTTGACTTTTTCGGAAGAAGTTTGACTCGATAAACGACCTAGTTAGGATTCGAATTAGTGAGTGCCCTTTTAGGGGTTTATTAACCATATAAATACCAACTTATAACAACCTTTGATTCGACTAAACTCTGGACCGATTATTTATTATCGAAAAGTCAAACCGTAGTTACGACGGTTTGATTTCTAGGCCATAAACTAAGTATGAATGAATTTAGAAAGATCAAAGGCACTTACACACGTCTAATGGATGATATGGAATGTTTGTGGCCTGCTTGAATGATCCAGAAATGCTCAGAGGGTGAAATGAATGATGAATGAACAATGTTGCATAATGTGGGTCATTTAAACAACTTCAAACAAGCTTGGATGATCGACAACTAAGTCTAGGAGGGTTGCATTATCATCCACAAGTATCCTACACACTAAAGACCACCTTAGGGCAGCCCAAGGTATCAAGAATTGGGGTTAAAGTCGGTTAAAAGACATGCAGGGCACCTGTGCTTGTTTTCTGTCCAGACAAGGCAGTCGCGTAGCGCGACTGCCAAGGTCTTCAGGCTCGCGCTACGCGAGGGTGATGATGACCAGTTATACAAGTTTCAATCATTTGCATTTCAGTCCCTGATCCTTATAAACATCGCTTTCACTTGGTTTCTTGCATTAAGAGACTTTATATTTGACATGTGGGGCTTTAAGGCTTATACCCTCTTTGTTAAGTCCTCGGGTAACTTTGTGATCACCCGAAAAGCCCTAAATTTCAATGTTGACGTTTCTAACCCTTACACACGGATTCTATCATAACTTTCTCATACGGTAACGAATCTTGGTGAAATTTTTTATGGTGCATTCTTGTGAGCATAATTAATCGTTACAAAGCTTCGGGTTTGTCAAAAGGTCACTCAGAGGTATAATTTAACATGTTGACACATTTAACCCCTGTAGTTTGTAATCTCTCACTTTCTTTCACAATTCGCTTCGTATGATCCATGATCTATTCGTTTAAGGTTATAAACATCATGTAGGGTTATTGCAAAGTATATTTATTCATTGTTGACACTTTGAACCCTTCTATTTACACAGTTTCACTGTTTGTCAACTTTAATCCTTCAAGAACATTACTTTACACGTTCAAACTTATGACACGTGTCAACACATTATAGGACGTAAATTTTCGAGGTGTTACATCCTCACCCCCTTAATACAAATCTCGACCCGAGATTTACTGAAATAAGTAAGGGTATTTTTTTTCATCGTGGATTCAACCTCCCACGTGAATTCGGGACCTCTACGGGCATCCCATTTGACCTTTACAAAAGGTATATGCTTCCTTCGAAGCTTCCTCACCTGTCGATCTTCGATCGACAAAGGTTTTTCCACAAATTTCAAGCTCTCGTCAATATGCACATCTGTATAGGGTATAACCACTGATTCGTTAGCGAAACACTTCTTCAGATTGCAGATGTGGAACACATTGTGTATACTACTGAGCTCTTCAGGTAAGTTTAACTTGTAGGCAACTGACCCGACACGTTCGATAACCTCGAAAGGTCCTATGTATCTCGGGCTTAGCTTACCTTTCTTACCAAATCGCATCACTCCCTTCCAGGGTGACACTTTAAGTAGGACTTTTTCACCTACTTCGAAGTGAAAATCCTTACGACTTGGATCAGCGTAAATCTTCTGCCTATTCCGGGCAGCTTGGAGATTGTTTCGAATCTGGACAATCTTGTCCGTCGTTTCGAACACGATCTCTGGTCCTGTTAACTAGACTTCTCCAACTTCCGCCCAACAAACTGGTGATCTACACTTTCTACCGTATAATGCCTCAAAAGGCGTAGCCTTGATGCTGGTATGGTAGCTATTGTTGTAGGAGAATTCGATTAATGGCAGGTTCTTATCCCAGCTACCTCCCAAATCGATTGCACATGCACGTAGCATGTCTTCCAACGTTTGAATAGTACGCTCACTCTGACCGTCAGTCTGTGGATGGTAAGCCGTACTAAAGTTCAAACGTGTGCCCAAAGATTGTTGGAAACTTTTCCAAAAATGAGACGTGTACCTAGTATCTCGGTCAGAGATAATAGCTACAGGTATGCCATGTAAGGCTACAATCTTATCAACGTACAGTTGGGCTAACATATCGGAGCTGTAGGTCTCCTTAATGGGTAGGAAATGTGCTGACTTAGTCAGTCGGTCAACTATCACCCAGATGGTGTCATTTCCTTTCCTTGTCTTGGGTAACTTGGTGATAAAATCCATAGTTACCATTTCCCATTTCCAAGTAGGAAGTTCAGGCTGTTGTAGCAAACCTGACGGTTTTTGATGTTCTGCTTTGACTTGCGCACACGTCAAGCATTTAGCTACATAGGTAGCTACAGACTTCTTCAAGCCTATCCACCAATAATTTGCTCTAAGATCCTGGTACATTTTATCAGCTCCAGGATGAACATAATATTTAGAGCTGTGGGCTTCCTGGAGGATAACATCTCGGAGTCCTCCATAAATTGGAACCCATATTCGTCCATTCAATCTAAGAATTCCATCCTTGCTAAGAGATAGCTGCTCCTCAGTTATTCCTAGCTTTTCGTTAGGATAGTTAGCTTCCAACACAGCTTCCTTCTGTGCAGCTAACAACCTTTCCATCAAACTGTTCTTTATTTCCATGCTCTTGGCATTGATTCGGATGGGTTTCACCCTCTCCTTCCGACTCAAGGCATCGGCGACTACATTCGCCTTGCCGGGATGGTATCTTATTTCACAATCGTAATCATTAAGAGTTTCCATCCAACGGCGTTGCCTCATGTTCAAGTCCTTCTGGTTGAACAGATGTTGAAGGCTCTTGTGATCAGAATAGATCACACATTTGATTCCATATAAGTAGTGCCTCCACAGTTTTAGTGCGAATACAACGGCACCCAACTCCAAGTCGTGGGTGGTGTAATTCTTTTCGTGCACCTTTAACTGTCGTGAAGCATAGGCAATGACTTTGCCTTTCTGCATGAGCACACATCCCATCCCGGTGTGTGAGGCATCACAATAAACTACAAACTCCTCTATTCCATCAGGCAATGTCAGTACTGGAGCATTGCTCAACTTTTGTTTCAGAATATCGAAGGATTCCTGCTGCTTAGGACCCCAGTCAAACTTAATCTTCTTATGTGTCAGCGAAGTCAGGGGTGCAGCAATCCTTGAAAAGTTTTCTATGAATCGCCTATAGTATCCTGCCAAACCTAGGAAGCTACGAATTTCTGTAGGCGTCTTTGGCTCTTGCCAATTCATGACAGATTCAACTTTAGCGGGATCTACTTGGATACCACGCTCACTAACAACATGTCCAAGAAATTGGACTGCTCGAAGCCAGAATTCACACTTTGAGAACTTGGCATAGAGCTTCTCTTTATGAAGTAGTTCCAGTATACAGTGAAGATGCTTTTCATGGTCAGCTTGGTTCTTTGAGTAGATGAGAATGTCGTCGATGAAGACGATAACGAATTTGTCTAAGTGCGGCTTGCAAACGCGATTCATGAGATCCATGAATGCGGCCGGTGCATTAGTGAGCCCAAAAGGCATCACTAGGAACTCGTAATGACCATAACGAGTCCTAAATGCTGTTTTGTGCACATCTTCATCTCTAACCTTCAATTGATGGTAGCCTGACCTCAAGTCAATTTTTGAGAAGAAACTTGCCCCTTGAAGTTGATCGAACAGATCGTCGATTCTGGGCAAAGGATACCTATTCTTGATAGTAACCTTATTAAGCTCACGGTAGTCGATGCACAGTCGCATCGATCCATCCTTCTTCTTGACAAATAAAACTGGTGCTCCCCAAGGAGACGAACTAGGTTTGATGAAACCTTTGGCTAGCAAATCATCTAGCTGCGTCCTCAATTCCTTCATCTCTGTTGGTGCCAACCTATAAGGCGCCCTTGCAACTGGTGCTGATCCAGGAATAATGTCGATTCTGAATTCCACTTGTCTATCTGGTGGCAAACCAGGTAGTTCTTCAGGAAATACGTCGGGGTATTCAGAAATGACCGGGATCTCTCCAATCTTGGGTTTCAGTTCATCAATAATCACTTGTGCCATGTAGATGACACAGCCCTTCTTCAAACACTTAGAGTCTTTGAGTATAGACATTTTCTCGGGCAGCCCATACTGGGTATCTCCCTGGATAGTAAGTGATTCACCAGACGAAGTCTTGATCCTCACTTGCTTCTTATTGCAAATAATCTGGGCCTGGTTATGAGATAACCAGTCCATACCCAAAACTATGTCGAAACCGGCTAGTTTTAACGGAAGTAGGGACAAAGGAAAAGAGTGATTCCTAATGGATATAAAACACCCATCTAATAAGGTTGAAGCGGTTTCTAAAGTGCCATCTGCTAGTTCCACCTCATACTTCACACTTAAAGTTCTAACAGGCAGTTTCAACAATTCACAAAACTTATTATCTACAAACGACTTATCAGCGCCTGAATCAAATAACACTCTCGCATAAACATCATTTACGAGAAAGGTACCTGTTATCACATTGTCGTCCTTGACGGCTTCCTTGGCATCCATTCTGAAGACCCTAGCATTGGTCTTCTTAGCCTCTTCCGGCTTTTTGGCATATTTTGGGCAATTGCTCCTGATGTGCCCCTTTTCATTGCAACCATAGCAGGTCGCATCCTTTATCTTCTTGCAATACACGGTTTTGTGTTCCCTGGATTTGCATAACCCACATGCAAAAGGCTTCGATTGTGTTTGTGAGTTGGATTCAAACCTGCACTTCCCAAAGTGCTGTCTCTTGCAGGTTTTACATCTGGGTTTTTCACCCGACTGTTGACCATCCTTCTTAAAACCTGACCCCTTCTTTTGGTCATTGTTTCCCTTCAGCTTCTTGTCTGATCGTCGTGAGTTGTCATCCTCACGCTTCCTCTTTTCGGTATCATTTTTCCTTTGTGACCTCAGCCTGACAGCATCTGAGGTCAGAGATAACGATATGTCCGTTACTGACCGAAAAGTGGTTGGTCTGGAGGCCTTTACACTTGCTTTGATCTCCGGTTCCAAACCCCCGATAAAACGAGCTATACGTTTAGGCTCCGGAGTTACCAAGTAAGGGACCAACCTTGACAAAGTATTGAAAGTGGTAAGGTAGGCCTGACAGTCCAGGTTTTTCATGACCAGCGCCAGGAAATCAGATTCAATTCTCTCAACCTCGTGTTGAGGGCAGAAATTTTCTTTGATTAGTGCCATGAACTGTTCCCAGGTCATGTTGTATAATGGGACTTTCCCTGTGGCTTGGATCAAAGATCTCCACCAGGCTAAGGCTTCTCCTTTGAAAGACTGCGAGACAAACTTCACAATGTCCCTATTATAACAACCACTAATATCCACCACAGTATCCATTTCATCCATCCACGTCATGCAATCAACAGCTCCTTTTTCCCCATTGAAGTCTCTGGGTTTGCACGACACGAAGTATTTATAGGTGCAACCCCTATTACGAGGTTCTTGGTTCCGTACGACCCTTTGGGATGGATTACTCCTTTGATTCGAGGAGTGGTGAGAATTACTGTTGTGGGCAGTGTGGGTCCTGGAGGGTGTTCTAGTGTGTGATGCAGAATGGGTCCTCGTATGGGTACCACTTGATCCATGGTGCTGTCCATCCATAGCTCTATTAACTGCATTGTCTATCATAGCTTGCAACTCTGCACCCGCTACGTTTACATGGGCATTATCATTCCCTATCCCTTGGTGACTGTTGACCTCGTTTGAGTCTGCCATGTTTCTTGAACTGTAACACATTGGCAATAATTTATTGGTGAGTTTATCATATAATTGTCTTTTATGGCAATTTTTATTAACCGTGGTAACATAGACCATATATGGTTAATTTATTACTCCCATTTATTTAGGATTCCTAATATAATTTATCCTAATTATAAAATAATAACAGTATTTATTAGCACATAAGGCCTAGTCACTGGGACAATATAGATTATAAGCTAGGATTTCAGAGAATCAAAGCATGAAGGTTTGAACAAAGTTCATTACCTTTATCAGACAGGGTCATAGACTAATACTGTCTTTTGTCTCATATGAAAATGAGAAGGGCCCGTAGGCATTCCATTACCAATGGATGGTAAAAAGAACTTATCATATTTATTAATGATTTAACCCATGATTCAGAGATCATTTACTTGGGTTTAGAATCTTTGAAAAGATCCATATATAATAATAACACGTGTGTTTTTAGCTAATCATGTCTGCCAGGAGTGTTAACATGTTTTCAGATGTTAACAGGGATTTGAATCTTTTTAACTAGTTTTACCATCTGGGCCCGGTCTTAAAATGACATGCAGGCTAGGTTATACTTTTAAGATCCTTACAAAAATAACATAGGCAGATAGACTTTTAAAAGGAATGATTTTGATTTATTTATTTCATATATCTTTTAAATATGCATAACTAGCAAAGATGATATTTATAAACTTACATTCCATTAAACTAAAAGTAGTACATTTTGCCCTAAACGGGACTTTTCACTGAAACAGATGCCCTCGCCGGAGCTATACAGATAATACATGTCCTCACAGGGACGGTCTACAAAAGTAAATGTCCACGCAGGGACTACTAGAGACAAGTCCACGTAGGGACTAAGTACAAAGATAGATGTCCACGCAGGGACTACATACACACATAAATAAATGTCCACGTAGGGACTTGATTTAAACAAGGAAATACAACAATATATATATGGGGATTTAACGATCCCGTTTCTTCTTCCCCTTAAGCAAGTTTGCCAAGCCACTCATAAATCCTTCATTCTTCCTACGTTCCTTCTGGAAGTCTCGCTCCACTTTAGCCAGTCTTCGACGGAGTTCCTCCTGCTCAGGTGGAGGAGCCCGTGGTGGCTGGTACTGTGGTGGCGGCTGAACAGGTGCTTGATACCACCGAGCTGGGTATCCCATTCCCCAAGGGGGTCCGTATGGTCCTTCAGGATTATTATGGGCTTGGTAGCTTGATGCTACGTTGTAAGGGTCATCAGCATAGTTATAGCCATGGTATGCTGGTGGTCCATATGGGTTGTAAGCTGCCGGAGCAGTATAAGCAGGTATTGGGTGGCCAAAACCCGGTGATGGCGGTACAATAGGTGTTGAATTCACCTCCGAAACTGGGATAGAAGGTCCTTCCATCTGTGGGACTTCATGAGTAGGCGGGTAATGGCTACCGCTAGAGTGTTGAGGGGTGTTGAGACGAAAGTCAACTTCTCGTGCTGAGATCCGTGCACCAGTCCTCCTACGTCTTGGTGGTTCTGGAGGTTCTAGGTGAACTGGCGGCGGTGGCGTGACTGCCTCATAACGTGGATCCACAGAGGGATCTTGCTGCTGCAGTGGCGGCTGCTGGTGAGGTGATGAGTGTTCAGATGGTGTATAGTACCACTCACACCGTTCGAACCGTGCCATGTGACTATCCGGACCCTGGTATGGTGTTCCGTGGAAAGACGAACCGTCTGAGATCACGAAAGGATGGTTAAATGATCCGGTTGAAGCCTCGACGGGATCTGTGTCCTCGTCCATATCTTGATCACCCGAAAAGTGATCCTTTGGTCCTAGTGGGTTAAAGCCCACTTGCTCTGGTAGGTACTCTGCTGGGTTAAACTGACCCTGAAAAACAGGAGTAGGGTCGCCAAAGAAACGTTGCGGGTTGTGGGGTTCGTTCTCTGACTGAGGCCCATAAGAGTCATGATATGGAGGTGTTGAGGTGTGCGAAAAAGATCGTCTGGCATCGTCTTCATAGGTCCTCCATAGCTCCGTCGTTTTGTCATTCCTTGTAGAAGAAGTTCGTCGATATGAAGGCCCTGCCTCATGGTCGTTAGGGGCGCTAGCTGGCTCCTTTCCTCGACCACCTCGTCTAAATCTTGGCGGCATTTTTGTACCTGTTAAAATACACAAGGTAATAACAAGGAAAAATAAAGGACAAAAATTTAATTAAATAAAAATTTGAACAATTTGGATTATTCCTAAGTTCTTTGTCTAGACTCGAAGATTTAGGAATGTGCAATTGTGTAACTGAGATTAAACACAAAAGGTTAGTGTTTAATTCACTCAGTGTTGGCTCTGATACCAACCTGTCACACCCCGAATTTCCACGTGTCACCGGTGGGCCCGGTAGGGGAGTATCGTGACGTGGTTGGCAACATAATAGTCAAACAACACAATATTTAAATGCACAGCGGAAGCAAAGTATAGATCTAATTCAACCAACGATATTGTAATATTAAGTATCACAAACAGTCGAATATAAATCCACAGGTAGATCAAATTTAAAAAGGAAACAAATGTTCAACAGTTTATGAAATCCAAGCTGGCGAGACTTAATGTGGATGCTAGGAGACAAGCCAGCCTATTTCGCGTAGTACCTGCACTTAACCTTTTTAAGAAAATACGTCAGTTTACACTGGTAAATACAATCAACCGACTCATTTTGAAAAGAGTTTAAGAAAATGCATTTAAGGCACAAGGCACAAATAATATTTTATAACTTGGGATAATTATTTAAATATATAATACTTGTAGGGATTTACATGTTCCTTATGCGTTCAGTAGCCCGGGTCGAGCCGGGTTAAAGATCAATTAACACACCACTTTATTTATGAGACACTAACAGGTGTACGCCTACACCTGAGTGCTAAGGTCGTGGCCATTTCGTAAAATGATGCCAGGGATATCCGGGACACGGTCATTAACCCCCCAAAGGCTTTAAGTAAACAAAACAATATTAAACGAGACGTCTCAATACTTTCATTATCATTCATTCAATCAAAGATTCAACGCCCCGACCAAGCGGTATTTTATATACCGTACCCCAAGCCCGTATAGGGAAAATAAGTTAAAAGTATTTACCTGAGTAAGTATAGTTCAAAATCAGCGAGTGCAAGTATCTTTTACTGGTTCTCCTAATCTGGAACGAAGGTTTATAATAACCTATTAGAATCCTAACGGGTCTTTAGTTAAGCTTACGCTTAGACCGGTTAGTTTTAAAGATACGGTTCGTACGCACGATTAAGCGAAGACCGGATAGAATGTGATTTAGACCCGACAAGTTTGAAGACTTGTTTAATATGGGTATATGATACACATTCTGGATTTTGAGATAAAACCGATAAGGTTTGACCCGTTTCGGCTAATTTATGTAAACTAGTTACATAAACCGAACCGAACGCGCATGACGCGTAACGGGTATCCGTAATAGTCCTAAACAGGTTTCCTAAGTTAACATGCCTTAAATAAGTTGTGACATCAGTAGGATATCACCCGTGACGCCCCAAACGAGTTTAATCTCTTAGTAAGCCCCGTAGGGGTAATTTGGTCATTTTAAAGATTATAAAAGGATTTAATTAGGTTTCTGTGAACCGGGTCTGGTTACATCAGTAAAATGGCTTATTTAAACAGGTTATAACATTTGGTTATAAGTCTTATATGTCAAAATAGTTTTAAACCCAAACTATGCGTATAATACGCGTATAAAGCCGTTTTAAGCGACGTACGGTTTAAAATACGATTCTGAGTTTCCTGATCAATTAAACAGGATCAAAACACTCTATTTAATATTTAAAATCAGTAGCAATTGGATTGGCGTCAAAAGGATTTGTAAAACTCATTTTATGGCCGAAAAGGGTATATTCGGTATTAACCGAATTAAGGCGCTAATCCAAGCTTATGATCAGTTTAAAAATAATTAAAAATCTTCAAAAATCCCAAAATATTATATTACATCAGTGGGTAAAAGTTTTGGTGTCAAAAATTGGGTTTAGATAGGTTTTATGCTAATGACGCCGTTTAATTAATAAAAGCGTTCTTAATTACGTCATTAAGCATAACTCCTAATCTAGACCTCCGATTCACGTGAAATTTTCGGGACATGCAAAATAATCAGTAACTAAGATTATGGCACTTTCATATTTCCAAAAATCTCGTTTTATGGTCATAAGGGCATTACGGTCAATATTTAGGCAATTAACGGAAACATCGGACGATTAGGGATTCGAGTGGTATAAACGCAGAGGCTTATACACACATGTAACTAGGTCCTAATGGAACTTTAAGGCATGTCTAAACCTATAAGAATCGGGTCAGAACTGAGGTCAAAGCAAAAGTCAAACTTTTGCGTATCTCGGTTCCGAATCGGTTCTAAACATAAAGTTGTCGAATCAAGCAAGCGTCTACAAGTTTTTATACTTATTTTCAGTTGGTAAGAATGATAAAATAGGCTATACGCCATTTACATCGCTAATCATGCATTAAACCAAACATAACAATTCTGTTGACTTTTTCGGAAGAAGTTTGACTCGATAAACGACCTAGTTAGGATTCGAATTAGTGAGTGCCCTTTTAGGGGTTTATTAACCATATAAATACCAACTTATAACAACCTTTGATTCGACTAAACTCTGGACCGATTATTTATTATCGAAAAGTCAAACCGTAGTTACGACGGTTTGATTTCTAGGCCATAAACTAAGTATGAATGAATTTAGAAAGATCAAAGGCACTTACACACGTCTAATGGATGATATGGAATGTTTGTGGCCTGCTTGAATGATCCAGAAATGCTCAGAGGGTGAAATGAATGATGAATGAACAATGTTGCATAATGTGGGTCATTTAAACAACTTCAAACAAGCTTGGATGATCGACAACTAAGTCTAGGAGGGTTGCATTATCATCCACAAGTATCCTACACACTAAAGACCACCTTAGGGCAGCCCAAGGTATCAAGAATTGGGGTTAAAGTCGGTTAAAAGACATGCAGGGCACCTGTGCTTGTTTTCTGTCCAGACAAGGCAGTCGCGTAGCGCGACTGCCAAGGTCTTCAGGCTCGCGCTACGCGAGGGTGATGATGACCAGTTATACAAGTTTCAATCATTTGCATTTCAGTCCCTGATCCTTATAAACATCGCTTTCACTTGGTTTCTTGCATTAAGAGACTTTATATTTGACATGTGGGGCTTTAAGGCTTATACCCTCTTTGTTAAGTCCTCGGGTAACTTTGTGATCACCCGAAAAGCCCTAAATTTCAATGTTGACGTTTCTAACCCTTACACACGGATTCTATCATAACTTTCTCATACGGTAACGAATCTTGGTGAAATTTTTTATGGTGCATTCTTGTGAGCATAATTAATCGTTACAAAGCTTCGGGTTTGTCAAAAGGTCACTCAGAGGTATAATTTAACATGTTGACACATTTAACCCCTGTAGTTTGTAATCTCTCACTTTCTTTCACAATTCGCTTCGTATGATCCATGATCTATTCGTTTAAGGTTATAAACATCATGTAGGGTTATTGCAAAGTATATTTATTCATTGTTGACACTTTGAACCCTTCTATTTACACAGTTTCACTGTTTGTCAACTTTAGTCCTTCAAGAACATTACTTTACACGTTCAAACTTATGACACGTGTCAACACATTATAGGACGTAAATTTTCGAGGTGTTACAGAATTTTAAAAAACCCTATTAGACGAAAGTCTTTGAAGGATATCGCCGAATATACTGATCAGGATATTTTCAAAAAATAATGGCACTAATTTTGGAGAGATGAAATTTAAACTAAGCAATGCATAACAAAAAAATTGAAAGGCAACATCAAATAAGTCAAAAGGAGGTGGTATTATCCGAAATAAGCGATATTAGTTGATGACCAAAGGCATCATCCTAAAACCTAGGACCCATCCACCTTTGGTTATTAAATCGTTTTAATGTAGGAAAAGAAAATTGTTCAGAGGACAAGAAATAAAATTGTTCAAACAAACACTACTATCAAATTTAAAAGACAGGTTCGGGCATGAACGTCCATTACTGCCCGCTTCGCTGCTCTTAAGAGGCAGCACCTTCTTCATTCATCAGCATCCACTTCAGCATTAGCTTGAACATCCTTCTCGGCTTCACCACCAACACCAATTAGTTTTTCAATCACTTTTGAAGACCCCTCAACTGCAGGATTAACTAGATGCTCCATAGGGTTACCTCCAAGACTTTTTAGCTTCGTCTCCTAGGCGTTGACATTCCAAGAAGGGCACTCGAAGCCCAGGGCTTTGGCTTCGTAAGCCATTTTTAGCCGAGCCTGCAAAAGGGAGATGACAACGGAGCTTTTGAGGCCTTCCCGGTAAGTGGCCATATCCTGCTCATGTTGGGCGTGGGCAGCGTCCAGATGGGCTTGGGCTTCATGAGTGGCTTTTTTGAGAGCAGCCTGATGCTCCTGGGTCATGGCTTTGAACTTGTCTTCATAGTGCTGATTTTTGGCAGCAACAATCATACCTTGGTCGGAAATGGTAACCTCGGCTTTCTTCAACTTGGACTCGAGCGCCTTGTTGAGCCCACATGATTCTTCGTACAAGTGAACCAGACGTTCGAGGCCCTGCACTCAAAGACACAGGTATTATGATAACCAGGATATTGGCTTGAGGTATATGTGCAGGATATGGAATAAGGATTTATACCTGGTTGAGAAAGGAATTCATGAACCCGCTTGCCTCAATAAACCCATGATTCTCATTGGGGAACGTGTCGGAGGTGATAGGTGAATCAGTCTCTTTCCTTTTAAGAGAACTTGAGCTCCGGGGCTTAGTAGCTGGCGAAGGCTTGGGAATGATGATGGCTTTGGAGCTGCTGGGCTTGGATGAGGCCGTAGGCTTGGGACTGGGCTCCTTCTTGACCTGGACGTGATCGGAGTAGCTGTCCAACTCCTCAAGATCGAAAACTTCTGGGATTTTGGCCGGTGCTGCATAAAGGGGAAGTTATAAATCCTTATTACTCTTTCATTATATTATGCTAATCAATTATTTATAAAATGACTCTTACCAGACATATCAGATGATGAATATTGATTGGAACTTGGGAGGTGTGTGGAAAAACTCCTATCACCTTCCGGTAACTGGTAAATTGCTTTGATTCTTTTTTCAGATTATGCGTTAGGAGGGGCTACTTCTTTAAAGTTCACTGCATAAAAGCCAAATAATATATATATATATATATATATATATATATATATATATATTAGCACATGATATAGGCCTGGAAGTATTTGGGGGTATTCTTGAAACCCTAAACCCTACCGGTGGTTAACCACTCCACCGGAAGGCTAGCACCCTCGTAGATGGAGTCTCGCTTAACGAAGAAGAATTTACGTTGCCATCCATCTTCGTTCTTGGTGGCTTTAAGAATGAGGGGTTTGTTGGAAGTTGAAAAAAGTAAGAACCGATTGGAACCGTGTGATCGGAGGCGGTAGGCGATCTGAATATCCTCGGTGCAGAGGTCAGGACAGTGAAGGTTTTCGATTTGGTTGAGTACAATCAGTACCCTCCAAACCATGGGCATTGTTTGGGCAAAGGAAATACCAGTGGTTCGAAAAAACTGCATCATGAATTCAGGGAAAGGATACCGAAGGCCTAGCGAGAAAGGATATGCCGGAAAACAGACCCAATCGGCAGAAGAGACATCCAATAGAATTGACCGGTCAAATGGTCTGATAATCGCGCTATCTGGGAAAGCGCCAGAGACTCTCAACGCTGCGATGTCTGCGTTATCAAAAGCACAGATCTCCTTCTCGGGGTTCTTAAGAAGATTTTGCTGGACGAAGGTCTCCGTCGATTCGCCGGTTTGAGAGCAGGTTCTAGTAGCCATTGGAAGTAGAATAAAGAAGTTAACAGGGAATGAAGAAAGAATTACCTGGAGACTCTGTTGATGATATTTGGTTTTCAAACAGAAAGAGAGAAGATATAGGGGTGTAATAGATATCCATCAAGTGAAAACCGCGTTGAAAGTTGCAAAATACTATCTTGACCGTCATTTCAATTTAATAACCTCGATGTGAGGGATAAGACTTAAAATATATCTGTTGGAATTGGTATACCAACAGATATATTTTGGGGACAATTGTTATGGGTGATTTTCTGCTCATATATCCTGACTGATATTCTGACTTTGTTTGTTTTGTTGTGACCAGGATGCTGGATCAGGATATTGGTAACATCCTGATGCGATATCCTGGTAGTTACTAATTGACTCACGTGCAGATTGTTGTAACCAGTCCCTAATGGTCAGGTGGACTTCTTCTCCTCAAGACTCGGGCAAATCATTTATATTATAGACGTTGAAGCCGGAAGACGTGGACTGCAACGTTCACCTGAGGAATATTCGTTGAATCCCTGAATAATAGGCTAGTTAGTTAGTTTAATTTACTATAAATGGATTGATCGGATCATATAGAAACACACATATTCTCAGCACACTACCTCACTTAACTAATTTGATCACTTAATTGCTTCGGTAATTTTTGACCAAAACAGTATATATTATATATCTTTCATACTTTGATTTGATTTTTATGGCTTTTTTTTGCAAGGACTTAGCTTGTGTGTGCATCTTCGAGGTCTTGTATGTTCTCAACACACTCATGCAGGTGGTTTTCTTTTACATTAATTAATGCTAGTTTAAATGAGCATCTTATGTTTCAAGATTGTTCTTTTTTGCAGACATTTCAAAATAAAGTGCTTGCTCATGCTGTCACAAGTTAGATAAAATGGTTTAACGATGTATTATGGACCTATCGTAACATTTATATTTTCATGGTCATATCAATGGTCAAGATCCAACTCTTGATTCTCTTGTTAAGTTGAAAAGCCTTTTGATTATTTATGATTTTACTGCTTTGTAGTTTACATTTGTTTCATGTATTAAATCAAATTGGCACTTTGTTTCATGTATTAATCAATGGTGACGTTTGTGACATTATGTATGATTTTACTGCCTTTTAGTTTACATTTGTTTCAACACATATTAAAATCAATACCAACACATCTTCAACATTTACCTACACATAATATTACTTTTACCTACATATAAGATTACTTTTACCTACATATATATTCATGCCACGTCATCCGCCACGTTGGATGCCATGTCACCTGCCACGTCGGATGCCACATCACTTTCCACGTCACCTGCCACATCACCTGCCATGTCAAATGCCTTCTAAACAAATTGTTGTACTTTTAACTACACATATAAATGACTTTTAGCCACACATATATGTATAGGTATAGCTTGCTATATACCTACACATAATTTATGTGTGGGTAATGGCCTATATCCACAGTCACGAGTCTACACATCATTACACTTAATTTATGTGTAGGTAAAGACAACTACCAACACACTATATGCTTTTTCCCACACATACATTGTGTTGGTAAAGCACCAAATTTCTTGTAGTGATACATATTCTTATGTTGATTTACCCACTAGACCTTCCTATCTCATGGATTTCTCTAAATTAGAGATTTCACCAAAAGTTAAATTACAGCTTACCTTAGGTTTAGGAGGTATTGTGTGACCAAAACTTTCAATCATGCATCAAAACTTCTTTGATTTGGATCCACATTTGGTGATTTTGTGTTGCTAGGTTGAAGAAGGTTTCCCCTTCTTTTCTTTCCTTTGGGTCGACACACACTCATGTGTGTGAGATTTTTTTTTAATCAAATTACTTCCCATTTGTTCCACTTAGTTAGTTAAGTAGGCAATAACCCACTTATTATACATTATACAATATAACAATTAGCGTAGGATGTTAACTACAGTTTAGGTTTTCAGGTTTCTTCAACCTACATATGCCGGTCATCACCTCTCTTCACCCGCTTGATATTCATGGCAAGATGATTCTTTGATTTGGGGGTTGCAAAGCCTACTACTTATGGTCGAATACATCGGTGTATCGAAATACAAAAGTCTAGATAGATGAAGATCGATCGGAAGTAGGAACCATTCCCGCCACTGCTAATACCTCTCATGATATTCATGGTAAGACGATGCTCTAATTTAGGGGTTACGAAGCCTAGACATGGTGTGTGTTAGGTTGTTCGCGGTGAGTCGGAATACAGCACCAGAGTCGCCAACGTGGTTGCTGGTGTCAGAGTGTAGTGGTGACGGCTGTTCCGAATGGTCGCCGTGTCAGGTAGTTCGGAGTGAGATAGAATCCGTGATGGTCCCGTGACCAGATTCAGGTATGATGTTTCATTTTTTTGCTTAGTATGTGTGTACGTTTTTGGAGAATGTTGATTGCACAACAGATTTGTGAGTTAAATATCACTTACCAACGTAAATTGGGTTTTTATTTATTCATATAATAATTAACTTTCATAAACATAATTATATATTCTCAGTTGGGAATTTTCAAGGAACGAATAATTGGGTTGAAAATGGTGGTTGATTATTAAATTATAACTATTTTGAAGTGGATTATCAAATACATTGGTAATATAAATACTTAAATGGTTTTACTTGACATAGAATGTATCTTTTTGAAGATCTATAAAGTTGTATAATCATTTGTTTGTGGTGATGATTTGGGTGTGTATAGATGGCATTTACATTGTCTAAGACTGTGTGTCATCTGATCTGAATCAGTTTAATGTTATGTGTGAATCTGTTACTAATTACATTTTGTTATGTCAAGCTTAGTGTCGAATTGTACTCTTATTCAATGTTAAAGTTTCTTCTAATTGGAAAGACGTAACCGTGTTTTTAGCTTATGGAAAAAACATTTGAAAAGAGTGGCAATGATATAGATTCTGCCATTAAGAGTCTCGATGACTTTACAAATAGGATGAAGTGGTGACAGAGCGTGGTGGTGACGATTATTCGGATCGGTTCGACGTCTAACATGGTGGTGGAGGTGACTTTTGTTGAAGATTTGGGGACAGAGGCCAGGTTGATGTGTGCAAGAAGCCTGTTTAGAATAGGTTTTGCTAATGTATTCATGGATGCGATTAGTTCGGTTATGGGTGCGGCCTGTGCGCGGTGAGTCGACTAAAATACTTAAGTGATCATTGTCGCAGTCATTAAAAGCTTTTCTGATGGTGCCTTACCCCCTGCATTACATATCGCAGTTTCACATACTTGCATATGTATAAGTTTAAAATTGCATATGTATAAGTTTAAAATGCTTATGAATTACGTTGCTCATACATATCTTGGTTAATAGATTTAGTGAGGCCGCTTTGTTTAAGGGTTTACACCTTTGTTACATTGTAGGTTACAGGGACTACCTCTCCATCACATAAACAGACAAATGCAAATAGTTTGCATTCTACTTATATTTGTACCAAACATTAGCTACCTAACAGAAATGAAATACCCGCCGCACCGCGGCGGGTCATCCTCTAGTTTTTACTATTATCCATACTTTATTAACTAGGTTAAAATGATATTCGAATGAATATTTTGGGGGTGTTACAGGTTGTAAGCAAACCGTACTCTCAGGGAATGTTCGTGAAATGTTCGACGGAAAGTTCGTTTATGTTCGTTCGTTTAGTAAATGAACAAACAGGAACAAGAAATTTTGTTTAATAAGTTAAACAAACGAACATCAACAGAGGTTGCGTTCATCCGTATATGTTCGTGAACATTTGGTAATGTGTTCATTTATGTTTGCTCGTTTATGTTCATTCATTAAAGAGTTTTATATGTTATATTTTTATTTTATTGGTTTTAGTTTTTAAAAATTTGAAACCATAGTTATACTATACAAATGCGCCAACATTTCTCATTTGACCATTTCAATTTCAAGGTTGTGTTAAAGCTTGACAAACATTTTATTTTTTTTTGAAAATTATGTCCATGATAATTATATCAATTATGTTCGGATAGTTATGTTAAGTACTTATTTATTTTTGGTGAGTTCTTCATAATATTTTTCTTTATGAAAAAATGCAGATTTTATTTTAGAATGAATATATAACATTCGTTTGTATTCATTACGTCCAAGAACGTTTGTTTGTGTTATTCGTTTATGTTCCGTAAGTGTTTATGAACATGTTCCTTTTCCTAATGAACAAACATGAACAAGTCTTGTTCATTAAGCATTCGTAAACCGTTTATGAATATATTCGTTCCTTAATAAACGAACACGAACAATGCCTTATTCGTGCTCGTTCGGTTCATTTACAACCCTGTCTATTTAGAGAGTTAGAGCTATGTCTATTTAGCAGTAACGTTGAGTGAAAAAATACGAGATCATAACACATAGCTATAACATCTAAAATGTAAGCATGGCTCATAATAACTTCGACAATAATAATCTCTAAGATGGTTTAACTTTATGATAATCAGTGACGGTAGTATAACTCTATAAGGATATTATTGACTTCATACATGCTAATATTGAAATGAATTTAAAGCAACTTTAGTGTTCGTTATAACTTCGACAATAAGAATCGTAAGATTGTATAACAACTTTCAAGTAATTATTGAACAAACTTAGTGTTTTTTGCAAAACTAAAATTTATAAATGCAGATACATCATAAATATTAGAACCATAAAATGTATACAATATATTGTACAAGGCGACATATAAATCCATGAAGATCTCCTAATGCTTCTGAGTCGTGAGGTAAATGGACTCATCGTTCAAGAATAAGATTTTGGTTTTTTGTACTCATGTAACTTATCTAATCCGAACCCCTAGCCCAGTTGGTCCCATGTGGTGGGGTTGGGCCGGTTCCTCCTTGGAGGTCACCGGTTCGATCCACGACTGCGGCGTTATGGGGGGAGGACGTCCCAATGATGGATCGTTCCTATCGAGGCATGGTGCGGTCCTGAGGGCAACCCAGTTTTCATCCAGCTGTTACCCCAGCGAGCCTCTCGTGTGGGGGCAGTATGGTTTCCGGGCGAAGGTCAGTCACATGGGCGGCTGTTTAGGTGTGCGGGGAGGACTTCTGCACAAGGCCCGTTTTTTCGAAGGGCACAAGATTTTTTTTTAAAAAAAATTGATATATATATATATATATATATATATATATATATGTTATTTAAAAAAAATTGTACACGAATGACAAAAGATTTGTATTTTTTATAATTTACCCAACTTAACAATAGGTTTATTGGGCCCAATCAAATACTAAAATGATTATAAAAAAAAGAAATACATAATTATGTTGTTTATCGTTAAGGCATATGGGCCCATTTTTCGAGCTCGAACAGGGTACGTGAATTCTCAGAGACGCCACTGGTCAGTCAGAGCGGCAGCCGGGGCCCGATCGAACATCGCGTCTGCGAATGCTAGGCTGACGGGTAACCGTCCTTGACGGGGACCCAGTGACCAATGGTTCATGTACATATTGAAAGTAACCCTTAAAAAAATGTATCTATCTAATTATTTAGTGTCTAAAAGACTAAATTGCAAGTTTGACTTTTATATGGATGTTAATTGACTTTTATATGCTAATATTGAAAAGATTTCAAAGCAATTTTTGTGCTTAGAAAATTTAGTTTTTAATATACGTATTACATATTAGCAATTAAAAAAATATTATAAAGATGAAACGGATACAATGTTAGAGGAAGGTTTATTTGAGAATAAATTTAACGTGAGAAGAAAAAAAAAGGGCATATTAGTAAAATACTATTTCATTTATAACTTATATCATTAATTTTTCCCTCTTTAATTAATTAGTCAACTAATCATTAATTATCCTACATATAATCTACAAAACCTACACATATCAAAATTTTCTTACATATACCCTACACATTATAGAATTTTATCCTACACAGTTGAAATTTATCCTACACACCTCGAAATATATCCTACACAACTCATAATTTATCCTACACAACTAATAATTTATTCTACATTTTAAATTAAGTTGTTTTTTTAATTTGGAAAAAATATATATTTTGAAAATGAGTTACAAATTTAATTTAGTTAGTTATTAAAGAGGAAGAATACAAATTAATGATTTATGTAAGTTTACTAATATACCCTTATAATAAAATTAAATACAAATATTAAATGAAGTAAAATGAAGCATTTTTATTGTTTGAAACTTCTTTTTTTTCTTTTTACAAAAAAAATATTCTCATTTGAACCTTCCACTACAATGTTATACAAGAATAAATAAGGTCGGCACATACCATGGGTAGGGTGGGCGATCATACACGACCTAAATTTTTAATATCCCTTTTTAAATATATTTTATTATTATTTTTCTTATAACAAAAACTAATGTTTTGAAAATCGAATCGGTCCGGGAACCGCTGGTCTGACCGGTCTAATTCTCCCCGCCATACCTGTTTTGAGTTGAACTGGCCGGTTAGACAAGACCGTCCAGTTCAACTGGATTTTTATTAAAAAAATCAATTTGACCCTACTTATTTTTAAAACATTTACGGCATCACATGGTTCTTACACCTGGTTCGACTGATCCGAGCGGCCCGACCAGTGAATCAGTAAGGATACCGGTTTGACGTCCGATCCACTATTGAAAACATTGACAAAAACCCATAAATACATATAAAGCCCATTAAAAATAGTAAAACAATAGCCTATATATAATTGACTTATTTAGAGAACCATTTATTGTCTTATTACTAATATTCTTTTGTATATAAGTTCAAATTTATGGCTTATTTTTTCTACTCGCATAGACCTTTCCCAGAGAATAAATATCGACACTTAAGATCTTATGTTTCCGACTCGTCAGACCAAAGAAGTCCTTGTTCACTGATATAATTTATAGTTTATTGTACTCATGTAGCCCATGTGTCTATTGTTTAATATCCAAAATGTAAGTTTGGGTTGTTATAACTTCAACTATAAAAATAAAAAAAAAGATTATGTAGCCTTCTAATAAATCAAATTATTGACCATATATACTTTAGTTAATATTAACATAATAAATAAATGAAGTTAGTGAAGTTGATAATACTTTATTTGATTATTAAGAAGTTAGTGAAGTAAAAGATAGTGAAGTGGATAATACCGTATTTGATTATTAAAAAGATAGTGAAGCAAATGATAACGGTAAGCTTTTGAGACCAAAGGAACCCAAATGCGAGATTTTTTTTTTTTTTTTTGAATGAATGTGATGATAATGATAAAATCACAGAGACAAAAACAACCGATTACTCCAAAATATAAAGGAGGTTAAAAAGACGTAGTTGAAAATAAATTTCAATATGGGTAGTTAGTTTAATTATTAATTTGATCATAATCGACCGTTTTATATGATATGATTTAGGATTTTATTTCCTACATTTTATTTGTAATCAAAGTCGTCTTCTTCATCATGAAATTTAATCGTAAACACCGATACAATATAAACCACTGTGTAAACACATAAAATCACTTTTAATTTCATAATATTTTTACAAACACTATGTATACAATCAATCTTTTGGGGTATAACAAAGCTACTATATTCGCATATGAGCATAATCATGGGCGGACCTAGGAGAAGCCCAGGGTGGGCGGGCGCACCCCTTGGAAAAAAAAATTAGTGTATTTTTTAGGCAAAAAACCTGACCGCACCCCTTGAAAATATGCTTGAATCACTCATCCGCACCCCCAACAAATAATTTATGGGTCCGCCACTGAGCATAATTACATAAACTTTTCAAACATTCAAGCATCTTTTTAACTTGAAAGTTGAAACCTAATTACATAATTATACTTTAGTATTTTTTACTTAGGAAAAATACAACAAAGAAATAAAAAAGTAAAGCACCTAGGATTCTTGAATAAAATTAAAAACCATAAACAAGAAAATAAACTGCCTGGGATTCTTGTAACAAGACACAGGAATCAAGAAAAGTTAAAACTGGGGTAACTTATTTAAACAATTAAACAATCCCGCTAGAATAATCACGCTAGAATGTAGTTCATTCATTTTAGTTCAAACAGCATTTTTATAACCTCGTGATCGTATAATCGTATTGAACGACTTATACCATTTTTAAGAATTTGAAGAGGTATGGTCCCAATTCCTTGCCCACATGGCAAGGACCACACCACTTCTGCATCCGACATGACGCCTACATCAGCAAGCGAATCCAGAAGCTTCTAGAAGACGTCAAGGTGGCACCAAAGATGCTCCTTCCAACAGAAAGTACGACACGTGTCACCAGCCATCGAGCGCCATGTAGGCCTGCAGCAAATCAAGGAGCAGACTGACAGTACCAGTACGACGGCTCCAGCATAGACAATATATAGGCGCGCCACGTGTACCACTACACTGACCACAGCAGAGGAGACCAAAAGGATATTCCCCTTGGTCGGATAGCTGGCGCCCTATAACAGCTGGCAAGGTTGCTCCTCCCTCTTTCACCCTCTGGCTATAAATAGGACCCTTCATCACTCAGGTAAAATCCATCCGATTCTCCACACTCTCACTCTTAACACACATTGTTTTATCTCCTCAGAACAGAACTTATTCTCACGCCGGAGCCCGGTTAAGAGGGAAACCCCCATATTCCCCTTTTAACGAGCTAACGGTGTTGCTGTTTTGCAGGACCCATCATTTGGTGAGTAACAAGGGAGATTGAACCCCACAAAAGAGACGAACAAGCTAGTTTCACCTCAGGTGTTAACCAGTGTTTCATCATTGGCGCCCACCGCAGTTTTTGCAAACCTTTTTCATCTCCTTCTTGTTTAAAACACTCTTCAAAATGGCTGAAACAAACCCTTCCCACCAGGTGGACGGAGAAGTTTCTTCTTTTGAGCTCATTTCAGACACCGCGCACGTCCAAAGGGGCCAAAGAAACGAAATCATCCAAGAAGGGCAAATGAACAACGATTTTCCTAGTATCTTTGGAAGTGCATCCATGGTTGTTAGCCAAAACACAACTGGAGCCACTTTCCAACCTCCGTCTGGAATGGTCCAACAAACACCCCCACCAGTGCAGACACCAAGCCATGGAGCTGGCTCCTCAGCTCTATCAGAACAAACACAACTGAACTTCTCTGCACTTTTAGAGCTACCCGAAGGAAAAACTCTGGCTTCCTGGTATGCCGAACAGATGGCGTCTATAAACCTCGTTTATACACAACTCAGCGCACAACAGGCTTTGCTCCAAGCACAATTCAACCAGTCCGCATTTGTTACCCCACCGCAAAGGCCTCTGAGCGCGCACATGCCTCAGCAGGCTAATGCATTAAACTTACGTCCTGAAAATGCACCCGTACCAAACATCAGAAGGCCAAGCGCGTACGACACGCGCGATACTTATGGCGACACAGAAAGCAATTATGTGCAGCATTCTCATCCACAAAGAAAACCGGTGCAAAGTGGTCTAGGTCCGCGCAATATGAACAATGAATGGGACAGTTACAAGGAAGAAGATGATGCAACGTACAAAGAAAGCACAGTGTTCAGCAGGTTACCACCAGAACACGAGGCGTACGTACCCCGCAAGCGCGCGGGGTACAACCCAAAAGCAGAACACGATTATACTCTGAGCTATCGCCCAGACGGCATAGCTGAAAATTCAAAGTTCATCAAAGAGATCGCAACAGCCGATATCGACAAGACGAAATTGCCACACAATGTAGGCAAATACAACGGCTTGACAGATCCAGACGACCACCTCCAAGTCTTTAACGGCGCAGGGTTAACAGGTGGCTGGAACCTACCAACTTGGTGTCATCTCTTCGCACAAACCTTCGTCGGCGCAGCGCGCGTCTGGTTTGACAGCCTGCCTGCGGGTAAAATCAAGTCATGGATCGATTTTCGAGACAAATTCCTCGCGCACTTCTCTCAACAGCGCAGGCACACTAGAGATCCGGCCGATTGTTTGAATATATGGAGAAGAGACCATGAAAGCGTAGAAGATTTCATCACCAGGTACAACAAAGAATGCCTGGAAATCGGTGACGTGGGCGAAAAGATGATGCGCGCACATTTCATGAGGGCAATAAAGTGCGATGACCTGATTAAACAATTGAAGGGCAGAGACGGAGGCCCCAAAGACAGGGAGACCTTCATTGAGGCAGCAAAAACAATTGCACTATCCGACAAACACTTAACCGGTGATGACTACCGTCAGTACAATCATAGCCACAATGATCGGCGCAACAAGAAAGGCAAACGCCAATCATGGAAAACATCCAGTTATAGAGAAAGAAGCTCGGTAAGAGAAGACGCGCGCAATACGATCAACCAAATTGCTCATCGCAAGGAGGTTAAAAGGGAAAATAGAGAAAAGCAGTGGACACCTTTAACAAAGACTCATTCGGAAGTTTTGTCAATTGAGAATCACCAGTTCAAACCTCCCTTACAGATGAGAAACAAGAGGGGCCAGGACCCAAACCTTTTCTGCGAGTTCCATAAAGACACAGGTCACTTGACTGACGATTGTTTTAGCTTAAAACAAGAAATAGAAAGGGCCCTAAGAGATGGAAGACTCACTCATCTGGTGAAAGGCGGAAAACGCGATCACCGACAAATCCAGTGAAGGGAAGAAGGGCCGGACAACAAGAAGCTCCGAAAATTAGAAACCCACATGGTTCAAGGAGGTCCAAGAAAGCCAAGAAAGAACTACAACAAGCGCACACAAGACGACTCTTGGCGCGAGAGACAAGTTATTTTTCCCATAGTAAGAGGAGGACCGAGAGAAAGAAGGCCCATTGTCATATCCGGTGTAATCGGTCACTACCAAACCGATTACATTTTCATTGATCCAGGGAGCACCGCAGATATCATTTACGAACAATGTTTTAACCAATTCGACCAAGAGGACAAAGCGCGCTTGGAACCGGTGGACTACCCACTGACTGGTTTCTACAATGAAGCCGTTTTTCCTCTAGGCCAGATATCGTTCCCAGTGCTGTTATCAGATGGAAGAAATTCAAGAACGGAAGAGGTTACGTTCATGGTACTACCAGCGCACTCAAGACATGACATTCTGTTGGGAAGAGAATCTCAAGGAGACTTCAGCATGATTTGTTCTGGCCCACATTCAGCCGTGGGATTCCCAACAGAGACAGGGGTAGCACTGATCAACGCAAGTAAAGAAGTCTTGGCAACAGACGAAATCAGGCCAGCAAAGGCAAGCAAATCTGTACCACGCGCAGAGGCTGAAAAATGGGTGTTGAACAGCAAATACCCAGAACAACCAATCACCTTAGGCCCCGCAATGTCTGATCTCACGCGCGCAACCCTAAAAAAGTTGCTATTTGAAAACATGGATGTGTTTGCCTGGACACCGGCCGACATGACCGGTGTTCCACGGCATATAGCAGAGCACAGACTTAACGTCTCAGAGGTCGCCAAACTTGTGGTACACGACAAACGACATTTAGGAGACATAAAGCATGATGCCATGAAAGAACAAGTCACAGAGCAATTGAATGCAGGCATCATCAGAGAAGTCCGGTACCAAACTTGGGTGGCGAGCCCCGTCATGGTTCAAAAAGGGAACGACAGTTGGAGGATGTGTGTAGATTACAAGGATCTAAACAAGGCATGTCTGCGCGACTGTTATGCCTTACCAGATATCGATGAAAAGATCGATTCGCTGGCAACATTCAGATGGGAATGTTTCCTTGACTGTTATAAGGGGTACCACCAGGTACAGAGGGCCGTCCAAGACGAGGACAAAACCGCATTCTGCACGCCGACAGGGCTGTGCTGCTACACCAAAATGCCTTTCGGTCTAAAGAATGCAGGGGCGACCTATCAGAGACTAATGAATGAAACGTTCAGTGATGTCATCGGCAAATACATCGAAGTGTATATGGATGACTTGGTCATCATGAGCAAAGAGGAAGGTACGATGTTGGCAAACATTCAAAAGATGTTTGATACAATGCGCGGAGTAAGCATTAAGCTAAACCCAGCGAAATGTTCTTTCGGCATGGAAGAAGGAAAGTTCCTGGGTTTCATCGTCACAAAGGATGGTTTCAAAGTAAACCCCGAAAAGGTGCAAGCTGCCATCACCATCAACCATCAAAGAGATGCAGAAATTGGCAGGACGGTTGGCAGCACTCAACCGCTTCCTAGCCAACCACGCAGCCAAATCTTTCCCGTTTATCAAGACGATCCGCAATTGCATGAAGAAGAGTCAGTTCCAATGGACTCTGGAGGCCGAAAAGGCATTCCGCGAGATGAAAGACTGTCTCATACGACTACCAATACTGACGGCACCAGTGAAAGGAGAACCTTTAGTGATGTATCTGTCAGCCTCTGATAAAGCAGTTGGTGCAGTTCTGCTCGTAGATCGACAAGGCATACAGACACCGGTGTATTATGTGTCCCGCACTCTCAACGATCCAGAAACGAGGTATGCTATAATGGAGAAATTAGTGCTAGCACTAATCCATGCATCAAGGCGGCTGCGCAGATATTTCGCCAATCACGTCATTCATGTCTTAACAAATTACAACATCGGCAACATCCTTGCGAGGCTCGAGATTTCTGGAAGATTAGCGAAATGGGCGATAGAACTGGGAGGCCATAATGTGGTTTTCAGACCAAGACCAGCAATCAAGGGCCAGGTGTTGGCCGATTTCATGACAGAAGTGCCTGATGATAAGGACCGGGAGTGCAAGGCAATGGAAAGAGCTGAAAGGCAACATTCGGAATAACAGTGGCTACTGTATACAGATGGTGCGTCCTACGAGGATGGCGCAGGCGCGGGACTTAGACTGGTGAGTCCATACAAACATGAATTTACGTATGCCATTCGGTTAGACTTCAAGAGCACAAATAATGAAGCCGAATACGAGGCCTTCCTTGCCGGTCTGAGGTTAGCGATAAAGATGGGAGTCAAACACATAGAGGCGCATGTGGACTCCATGTTAGTAGCTGGGCAGATTAATGGGCAATATGATGCCAAAGGAGATACAATGGCATTATACCTAGACCAAGCGAAAGCATTGCTACAGAACTTCAATTCTTACAAAGTGCACCACATCAATCGAATCGAGAATAAACCAGCTGACGCACTCAGTAAGTTAGCATCCACAAGTTTCCAGCACTTGGCCAAGGATGTGCGCATCGAAGTCCTGAGCAACCCATCAGTACCGTTGCGGCAAGTGAACGTTGTTCAGTTAGGGACGACGTCTTGGATGACCCCCATAATCATGTACCTCCATTCTGGGATATTACTAGAAAACAAGGCTGAGGCAAGGAAGATTCAATACAAGGCCGAGCATTACCAGATGGTTGATGGAATCCTGTACCGAAAATCATACCTCGGGCCCTTGTTGAGATGTGTTGACCCAGAAGACGCAAACTACTTGATCAGAGAAGTGCATGAGGGGATCTGTGGCATTCATGCCGGACCGAGAATGGTGGTAGCAAAGGTGATGAATGCTGGGTACTACTAGCCCGGGATGCATCTAGACGCATTGAAGGCCTTGAGAAAATGCAGCGGGTGCCAGAGACACGCTCCCAAGACGATGTGCCCCAAGAACGAATTAGTCCCCGTAACAACGGCATGGCCGTTCCAACAATGGGGAATAAATATGGTTGGTCCCTTTCCTGAAGCCCCGGGTGCAGTGAAATTCATTATGGTCGTGGTGGACTATTTCACAAAATGGGTAGAGGCAAAGGCACTAGCATCAATCACATCTACCGTGGTACGGCGTTTCATCTGGGAACAGATAATCTGCAGATTCGGGCTGCCTCTGAGAATTATCACCGATAACGGGACGAATTTTGCTGCAGAAGATCTTCAACGATGGTTCAAAGAATTACACATAGAGCTTACCTTCTCCTCGGTTGCACACCCGCAGGGGAATGGTCAAGTAGAGGCCGTCAACAAGAGCATTGTAGACGGCATCAAAGCACGACCGGGAGAGCAAAGAAGAGGCTGGGTCGACGAATTGCCCAGCATCTTGTGGGCCCATAGGACGATGCCCAAAACAAGCAACGGAGAAACACCGTTCAGCTTAGTCTATGGGTCCGAAGCTGTGATACCAGCAGAGATCAGGCTGCCATTACCAAGAATGCTCTCCATGAACATGATCAACAACGAGGAAGAAAGGAGGTTAGACCTTGACCTCTTAGAAGAAAGGAGAGAGATGGCGGCAATAAATGAAGCAAAATACAAAACAAAGCTGGAGAAGTATTACAACTCCAAAGTCCGAATCTGCACATTTAACCCGGGAGATTATGTCCTAAGGGACAATGAGGCGTCTAACGCTGAAAAGCCTGGAAAATTAGCTCCCAAGTGGGAGGGTCCTTATGTTGTAGATGCAGTACTCGGAAAAGGGGCATATAAGCTACGCACCCTGGACAACAAAGAAGTCCCAAGAACCTGGAATGCTCAACAGTTAAGAAGATGCTACATGTAAACAGCCAAAGTTTTCTTTATGTACTTGTAACGGCTGCGCGCCAACACATTTAGCACTAATACAAGAAGTGTTTGGCTATCCTTTTTCATGCGAATTTCTTGTCACAACTGCATACATTACTTCGGGCTTACACGAAAACATCAATGGCTCGACCTTAGGAAACGTTGTAGACCTCCAAGGCCTGTCACAAATGAGTGCACAGCCGGGTCAAAAACACAACCAACGCCTAAAAAACGCCAAATAAATACTTCGTGCCCACATAAACACGAAAGCATCGAACACATGGTAAACGAACGTTGTAAAGACCCCCAAAGCTGAAAACAGTTGGGTCCACACAATAACCTGTAACTCGATCACTTCGTATTCACGAACCAACCTGCGCACATAAACGACAGAATAAACGTTGTACCTAACACAACACAACCTGTCAGCGCCATCATTCATTCGTGATACCTAATCAAAGTAATTACACATGCACATATTGTAACGATAAACAAAATTCACAAGAAACTAAAGCGCGAATTAAGCATTAACATGTCAACAATAGCAAAACCTATCGCAGATACGACATCTATAAGTTAAATTGTTCATGAAATTGTCAAGTCGGTTACAGGGCCATCAAAGCCAATACACGGCATGCAAGCCGGATTTCTTCACTCTGGATGACTAGGTCCAGCACCCCCAGTAGTGTGTTCTTCATCTCCAAGAGCCTTCTTCAATAAGGCAACACCATCAAGTTTCCGAGCCAATTTCTGGGCAGCTTTAACAACTCCAAACTCCAGAGAGGCAAACTCTTTTCGTTTCGCGGCATAAGCAGCAGTACAATCCTCCTTGTAAAACATGAAATGATAATCTTTATCATTGTTTACAGCTGCAGCCTTACCCTCGCTATAACCATCCTTCCGACCGCTATTGTACCCTGCTTGACCCAACTCAAACATGTAGTTGGCAAGCTCATGAGATTTCACTATACGGTCAGCAAGCTGCGAGAAGCACACGACAATATAAGAAGAGTAACGAAAACAAGCCAAGAGAAAACATAAACAAAGGAAGTTACCAGGGGCACCGCGCGAGACAACAACCACTTGCAATCGGCAGATACCTCCTCAGTAAGGAGTTCAGAAGCCTTGCATTCAGTGATCTTTTTCTCAACAAACTCTTCCAATGCAGCTATACGCTCAACATACTCCTGCTCTCTCTTCTGATGCGCACTACGGTCTGCCTTAGCCTCTTCACTGATTTTGCGTTTCTCAGCAGACATCCGCACAATCGCATCACGTTGCGACTGCAACTCCTTGTTGGTGCGTTCACAGGAAACCTCCCAATCCTTCTGTTTCTGGGAATTAGCCTGTTTTTCTTCAGCAAGTTTGTTCTCAGCATCTGAAACCCTCCACAACAAACCTTTCTGCTCAGAATTAAACTTCTCCCTCTCTTCCGCAAATACCTTCTTCTCATTTTCAAACTCAACTGTCTCCTCCCCCATCAGCTTCCACTCACGAACAATCTCTTGAGAGGTGGCAAAATAGTTAACCCCGACACGGAAATGATCGTCTAGCAAGGCAAACCGGTTGCGCCTTTTCTGAAATAGCCTCTCAGCAGGGGGAGAGACAAAGAGAAGAACTCGTGACAGTTATCAAGCTCATCCATCCGGGAACCCTGGGTCAGATTTCAGCGAGGAGCATGTGGCAAATCATCACACGCTGGGTTATGGGTATCCCAGGAATCAGCACGCACATTCTCAAACTGTGGACTCCGAACCACACCGGAAGTAGCACCACCACCACCGCCTGGTGGACGCTTGGTATAAATGGTTTGACGAGGCGTAGCCTCACTTGACTGTGCTTCGTCCTCAATGCCCTTGTCCCGACCATCTCCACCAGCAACATAAACACCAGCGCCACCCGTGCCATCACCACCACCTTCTCTAACATGCTCAGCATTTACATCATCGTGTTTCCTCTTTTCACCCAAGTCATCATGGGGAGGGGAAAAACCAAACGTCTTAGACGGTGGAGATTCAGGAGGAGTAATCTTCGAAATGTCAAACTTCTGGGGAGTTCTCCCCGCCTTCACATCTGAAACCAAGACAATCATGATTGTCAAAGGCGAAGACCAAAAGCCAAATACTAAGACTTACAACTACAAAGCCTTTACCTGTAGGAGCAGAAGCAGCATATA
Organism: Helianthus tuberosus; assembly: GCA_030545235.1. Lineage (NCBI taxonomy): Eukaryota > Viridiplantae > Streptophyta > Magnoliopsida > Asterales > Asteraceae > Helianthus > Helianthus tuberosus. Next base: position 33,373,992 of record CM060436.1, read on the forward strand.
TTTCCTCCAAAAGATTGCCACGATTTCCACTAAAAACACCCATATCAATTTCAGACTCCGAGGGTGCAGGAGGAGTTTCCTTCTGGAGTTTGGCCTTTTTCGAGGAAAGCATAGCAGCAGCCTGCTCATCAAGTTTCCGCTTCTTATCCTCAAGAGCTTTTTTCTTCATCATCTCCGTCAAAGTAGCGCTGTCATCAGGATCCGACCCACGATGTTTCTCTCCGGCCCCTAAACCAAACAATGTATCAGACACGACAATGTAATCTAAGACAGGAAGAGTAGAGGGTCGCTTACGAGGAGTCTCAGTGGCTTTTTCCTCAGCCCTCTTCTCCTTCCCCTCTGGTTCGCCAGCCTTTGTGTTAGGGGTCATTTTCTTAACATATGTATCCTGATCAATATCCTGCCTTTGTTTGTTTATCTGTGACCAGGATGCTGGAAGAGGATATTGCTAACATCTCGGGCGATATCCTGAGGCTTATTGAATTAACCACGTTCAGGTTTAAGGCTGAGACTTGCTAACGATCAAGAGGACTTCTTCTCCTCAAGACTCGGACGAATTCGTTGAGGGAGAGACGTTGAGCCCGAAAGACCAGGTCTACAACGTTCGAAGAAGGAATATTCGGTGTATCCCGCAAGTTTAGGGTAGTTTGTTATTTTATCTTTACTATAAATAGATGTGGGCGGATCAGCTTAGAAGACACAATTTTTCACTAACACTCTCGTTCACTTTCACTCTCTAGCTCATCGCAAACACTACACTTGTATTCAAGTTTCATTGTAACACTTAGTCGATCCGTACCACATCCTGCACTGTATCCTGATTTGTGAAGCAATAGAAGAACAAGGCAGCTGCGATTGTCAGCTCCCGAGGTTTTATGCCGGCGATCTAGATTGATCAAGGGCTTTCCTCGTACATCCCGTGTCGTTTACTTTACTTTTGCTCATTGTTTGATCATAGATACAGCTCTATATCCTGAGCCGTATCCTGAAACTGTTTTTACAATTAACTTGATTAACATATTTTTTGACACTCATTTCTAGCACACTACCTCACTTAACTAATTTGATCACTTAATTACTTCGGTAATTTTTGACCAAAACAATTTGGCGCCCACCGTGGGGCAAGTGGTGCTCTCTTTACTAAAAAATTTTGTCAAATCGCTAATCGGTTTTCTATTTTCAAAACTTTTTGCCACATTGTCCATAATGGCCTCGAGATCAAACATGAGTTCCTCTACTGTGTCTGCTATGACTTCTGCTACTACCGGTTCGGTGCTTCCACCACCTCCTCCAAGGATGCCAGCCTCTACACAATCTCACGATGTTATCCCTACTCGGAGTGTCCAGGGATCTGCTCCCGTTTTAGCTTCTAATGATGAAATTTTAACCTTATTTGGAAGTGTGCAGGAACAAATGAGGCAGCAATAGGAAACAAACCAAATGCTTTTAAGGGAAATACAACTCCTGAAGTCTGGCTCGAGCAGATCTGCTGAGGATAATGTCACTCCATTACACCCCAGAGCGTTGAACTTTAGTTCAGCTGTGTATACCGAGGATAACAGGGGGAATATCGTGCCCAGCCTTCCTCAGAATCATACTCCTGAAATACCCTCCTCAGTCAGGATGTGAACCATGAGGAGCTCAGGGTATACTTCAAGATATGGGCAAAATCCTCCAATGGGTAACGTGTCGAATAATAATAATCTTCATGCTACTAACAGTGGTGGATCTTTGCAGGATACAGGTGTAACATCAGCACTTACCAGGGAACTTCAGAAGTTGAAGGACATGATATCTAGTGTACCTGGGGTGGTCCAGCCGATCCCGGAAGTGTCTCAAGACAGCCACAAGATATCTCGTTTTGCATATCCTATCTGTGATGCTGAGATCCCAAAGAGATTCCAAACTCCCAACATGAAGCTTTATGATGGGAGTACGGATCCTGAGGAGCATATTGCTCAATATAGGGAAAGAATGGAGATTAACCATATCCCTCCGGAGCTCAAGGAAGCGTGCTTGTGCAAGGGATTTGGTTCTACTCTAACAGGATCAGCCTTAAAATGGCTGTTAAACGTTCCTCCTCACTCAATTACTTCATTTGCTCATTTGGTTAATTTATTTAACAGTCAATTTTCTTGCAGTCGGAGTTTTGAGAAACTAACCAGTGATCTTTACAGGATAACTCAAGGGCCTCAGGAATCCTTGAGGGATTATGTGAACAAATTCAGTCGAGAATCCTTGGATATCCCACATCTTGATGTTGCAACAGCTGTGCAAGCTTTCAAGATGGGATTACAAAAGGATTCTCAGTTTTATCAGGATCTTGTAATGAATCCCTGCAGGAATCTCGACGAAGCTCGGAACAGGGCTTTGAGATATATCCGTCTGGAAGATGACAGGAAGATGCAAGAAAGGATGAACTCATCCAACACTTATGAGTCAACTAATAGGAAGTCAGAATCCTCGTTCAAGTCATATCGGCCTAAGCCGTATAGTAGAAATGAAAACAAAAGAGTGAATGCTGTCGAAGATGAGGATCCAGAAGAGTATCCTGAGTTGTCCGAATATTGCTTTTCTGTTAATATTCCTGAATTGATGTATGCTATGCAGGGTCTAGGAGACAAGGCTAGGTGGCCTCGAAAGAATCAACAAAAGGCTGACTGGAAAGATAAGTCAAAATGGTGTGCCTACCACGAAGATTTCGGACATGTGACTGAGGATTGCATTGCTCTGAGGAAAGAAATAAGCTATCTTCTAAGCAAGGGATATCTGAAAGATCTCTTAGGAAGAAAGAAGAATAAGGTTCAGGATACTGAGAAGGATCCTGAGCGAGCGGCATCACCTCCCGCGGATGCCAAAATAATCAACTTCATTTCGGGAGGATCCGACATTTGTGGAACTTCGTATTCGGCCGCAAAGAGACATGCAAAGGAAGCCAAGGCCGAAAGGGGAGACAAACCTGTCAGGATGACTACCCTCACAACTGACAAAGTGATCACTTTTGATGCTGACGACAGGGATACTGTCCAAGATCCTCACCATGATGCTCTGGTAATAACGTTATATGTGGCTAACCATTTTGTACGCAGGATACTGGTTGATAATGGCAGCTCCGTCAACATAATCCAACTAGAAACTCTGAAGAGAATGAATGTATCTCCAATGGATATCACTTCAAAGTCTACCGTGCTTGTTGGATTCAGTGGAGAGGCTAGGAACACAGTGGGAGAGATAAAGTTGCCAGTATACGTTGAAGGAGTCAACTCGATACAACGTTTCTGTGTGATGGATTCTCTATCCTGCTATAACATCATACTGGGAAGACCGTGGATTCACGATATGAAGGTCGTGCCATCAACATATCACCAATGCATCAAGATACCTACCCCTTGGGGAGTGGTCAAAGTTGATAGTGATCAGCAGGAGGCGAAAGAATGCTACTCATCCTCAATGAAATCCTCAACCAAACCTAGTGCAGCATAGCAATTAAAGACGCGGGCCCAGGTGATGTGTGAAATATGTGTTAATTAAATTCAACAAGTTTTAAAAAGTTGGAAAAACCCGTAAACCACACACTACCGGCAAGTGTACCGGTCGTAAGTAGTAAAACAAGCAAGTCCGAGTATCGAACCGTGGACACAATCTAGCGACTCTTGATACTAAACCTCTATCGAGCCCTAGCCTAATAATTTGTTTGTTTGAGAAAATGGTTTCAACTAAATACTAAATAAAGCAAGTAACTAAACTCAGATAAAACAGAGCAGAAGACGCAGGAAACTGAAGGAAAACTCAAATGCTAGGAGAAAACAGCTACCTAGGTCTAGAATCCTACCCGTAACTTACAACTCTCGGAATTGGATAATGGAATGGCTACCGGGTTTCTAAAAAATAAGACTAACTCAAGAAAACCCTAAAGACTGCTAGATCACCTCCCGGTCTCACTAACATCTCTCGGACAATCCTAAAATGGACGTGTAAATCACCGGTTACTAGATCAGATCACCTCCCGGTCTCACCTCACTAGGGAATGCTAAGGTACCCAAATGACTCGCTCACCTCCCGGTCTCGCTAATCACAACACACCCTAAAGTATAAAGGGGTAAGCTAGGGTTGATGATAACAACTCAAATTTGCTAGGAACTAAGGAAATCAAGCTAGGTTCACCTCCCGGTCTCACCTTTACCCAAAACCCAAGAACTAGACAAATTGACACTCTATCTCCTCCCGGTCTCAAGAGTGGCAAAACACTAACTTCAAAGACTCACAAGGTTGCTTATAGGGTTATCTAAGACAAGAAACCTCTAGATTATACCACTAACACAAAGTCTATGGAAAATTACGTGTAACCCTAAATCTGAAACTACCAAAGTAACAAACGTAGAGAAAACGCAAAGCAACAATCATGCAATTCAATTACTAGTAGCATTCATACGCATTATCATCAACAACACAAAGATATTTTACCAAAACATTAAGCCAAAATATTTTATTATCCAAAACCGAAAGTTATAAGTCACAAAATATTCATCAATACGACCTAGGTAGCATAAAAGTTTAGCTACTCATGATATCCAAAAACATGACAAATTCAGTTGTGAAAATTAAGCAAGACATGGTTTCGATGTAAAAGATTAGAAAAGTACGCGTAATATCGAACCCGCAATGCTTCAAACTTGAACCGAATGTTTTCTTTTCTTCTTTCCGCCAACATACAGCCGATCTCCTTATCTTTTCTTTTATGCGATCCCTTTTAATGTTTGTCGAACAAATAATAGGAATAAACCCCACTAGCTGTTGTCGACAAATATTAGCCAATCCTTCCAGTTTGTGTCTCCTTGCTGCCGTCCCTATATGTCTTCTGTCTTGCTTTTCGAAAAAAAACAATCCTCCCCAAATCCTCTAACTGCACGTCATATATATATGCATGTATAATGCCTTTAGGGTTCTTTTTTTTTCTATAATCACCTCCACTTGTTTCAAAGCCCACTCAAAGAAAACAATTCAACAACTCTCGTGAACATGGCTAGCAGTTGAAATTAGCGGCCCAGTTATGATTTTGAATTCAAGTCCAAAGTTGATCCCCTCTAATTTCTGCTGGGCCTTTCATCTTTGTCGAAAATAATAGGATCCTCCACTAATGCTATCCAAAGCCCACTATTGTTTTGCTCACAAAATGCACGTGCATTTGCATCTGATGCATGTCCACAAAACCAACAATTTTAAACTTCATGCCAAGATCTCTAAAAGATCCTCTAGCCTAATAAGGCTTCACCTTTTTTTTTTCTTCTTTCATACGTTGTCGTGGTCCATGGCATTTCGGACCAGTCCACTCAGTCAATAGAATAGTCTCGCGGCACGCGGCAACCTCAATGTTTGATTTCTTTTATCTTTTTTTTTATTTTCAACTTGATATCACTCGTTCACGATCCGGTACTGGGTTCTAGCATATTATAACTCGTTTTCTTCCTCTTTTCGGCTACTTTTATCAACCAATACCTGTGAAACACAAAACATATCAAAAGTACGCGAATTCGAAATAAAACTAAACTAGAATTAACTAAAATGCGAACAAACTATACAAGATAATCCATGTATTTTGCAATACATCAAATATCCCCACACTTTAACTTTTGCTTGTCCCTAAGCAAAATCCCAAGCAACATGTTCAACTTAAACACTTAACAACAACGCAAGTCTCGAACAAATTATAACGCGAACTACGAAATCATCAAACACAGCGGTTTCGCAAGACTTACAACGTTCAAAAGGTGACGAATCATAATATTTAAATGAAAACAGGGCATACCTAATCAAGTTTTTCTCACCTTCAAGTAATCAATTATGCACTGTCAACACCCCTCACAATTTCACTCAACCCTCGGCTAACATATATAATATTTCGAGTGAACTCTCAAAACCAAACTATGAAGCATACTATCATAAGCTTGTACGTCAATCAGATCTCCACCTAATTGTTAGAACTCGACACGGATCAAGAGGGCTTTAATGGGTAGGTAAGGGCTAAAGGTAGGTTATTTTTATTTGGGGATAAACGGCTAAACACGAAATCACACGATAAACCGGATAAGCACGAAACAAGATACTAACATATTGGTCATTTTGACCCACAACTTTATTCTCTTTTTTTTTCTCATTTTTTTCATATTTTCTTTTTGCTTTTTTTTTTTTCTCATTTTGTTTTTTTTTTTCAAGATAAAGATAACAATAACATAACACGATCCGGTTATCAAATTAACAATGGGTAACAAACGAATGGTTTCAGGCTCAAAGTGGTGTCTAAAGGTAATGGCGAAACGGGTCAAACACAAAGGCTACACAAATAGGGTGATCCTAATGCCTCTATCAGATCCATGTCAAATCCTAACCGAAGGTCTCAACCTGTATCAAAACGCACAAGTTCTAAAGTAATGCAACAAAGTCAGTAAACACACATGAAACGAAAGTGGTGATCATATATATACGAAACATATAAAGGCTCAAATCTCACTATCATGTGGAAAATAGGGCTACCGATATCGACAATGCACAACTAATTAACTCTCCGGCTCAATCCACTATCCTAGGCATCCCAAAACCTTTTACTTCCCAAAAACTGATTCAGTCAACCTACTATCCCGCAACTTAAAGAAACATGCGCTCTCCGACTCGTAAATTCGACAATTAAACCGCTTTTGACCGACGTTTTGAAAAGGCTTTTGTTTTCTACGCGCTAAAGGATCGGGACTCGCAACAAACTCTTTTTTTTTCAAATTTTTTTCAAATTTTTTTTTTTTCAATTTTTTGGATTTTTTCAATTTTTTTTTTTTTTGACTCAAATCTAGCTAAAAAGACGTAGTCTCCCATCCCCACACTTAAAGTTTACATTGTCCCCAATGTAGGATGAAAGACCACTAAAAAAAATAAAAAATAAAACCCTAATATAATATACAAAAATACAACGAATCGGAAAGGACTTAGCTGGTTAGGATAAAAATCAGTGCCAGCTGCGCGTGTCATCAATCCGAACCCGTACACGATCGTATAGCATTTCCTTCGCGATCGTATCCAAGACTGATATGCCGGGCTGCCTTTTACAATATAGTATAAGCTCGAAATCGCCGCCCGAATGGAGATTGAGTACGGACGGTATCCTCCAAACCTGCACAAACAAAACAAAGCAAACCCAAGCATAATATCGACTCTAAACAAAAACCGACTCAACAGTAAAATGAAAGAAAATATACAAAACTCTACAACAAATATGCCTACACCTCACGTGCTAACATTTGGGGAATCAACTGTCGTCCCCTGTGTCTCGTCAGCTCCCTCGGATGGATCGAGATAAATCGTCTCGTCCTCGCGATCATCTAACGTCCCTCCAAAGTAGTGCTTAAGACGGTGACCGTTCACCTTCCAAGCACGTCCATCATCCGCCTCGATCTCTACCGTCCCATACGGGAATACCTCTCTAATCACAAACGGACCGGACCATCGGGATTTTAACTTACCCGGGAATAACTTCAATCGCGAATTATAAAGCAAGACACGATCCCCACACTTAAATTCTTTCACACTCTTAATGTGGCGGTCGTGCAACTGCTTAGTCTTCTCCTTGTAAGCCCACGACTTCTCGTATGCTTCATCACGCAACTCTTCTAACTCATGTATCTGGAGAAACCGTTTCTTACCCGCGGCGTCCATATCAAGATTTACCTTTCGCAAGGCCCAATACGCCCGGTGCTCTAACTCAACCGGAAGATGACACGCTTTCCCATAGATCATCCTAAAGGGTGTGGTCCCGATAGGTGTCTTATACGCAGTACGGAAAGCCCAGAGTGCGTCATCTAAATTTTCGGCCCAGTCAATACGGCTCTGTCCGACAGTCTTCTCCAAGATACGCTTAATGCCACGATTGGCATTCTCCACCTGCCCACTCGTCTGAGGGTGATAGGCAGTTGAAAGCCGATGGGTAACCCCATAGCGTTTCAACACCTTCTCCATCTGCGAGTTACAGAAATGGGTGCCACGATCACTAATGATGGTCTTAGGAGTGCCGAACCTAGCAAACAACTCTCTCAGAAACTTCACTACAACCCTAGCACTATTAGTGGCCAAAGCTTTCGCCTCTACCCACTTAGACACATAATCGATAGCTACAAGGATGTAACGACTCCCACGTGACATGGGGAAGGGTCCCATGAAATCGATGCCCCAGATATCAAAAATCTCAACCACCTGGATGGGGTTTTGGGGCATCTCATTCCGGGATGAGATGTTTCCGGCTCTCTGGCAAGCATCACAACTACGAACAAACTCATGGGCGTCCCTAAAGATGGTGGGCCAATAAAACCCCGAATCAAACACTCGCTTAGCGGTATACGCTCCCCCGTAGTGGCCACCAGCCGGCCCTGAATGACAATGCTCAAGAATACTACGAGTCTCGGGTGCAGTCACACACCTCCTAACCATCTGATCCGCACCTATCCTAAACAAATAAGGATCCTCCCATATGTAGAATTTAAGGTCGGCAAAGAATTTCTTCTTCTGCTGGTATGGCATCTCGTGCGGAAGCTCTCCTGTGGACAGGTAGTTCGCAAAATCTGCGAACCACTGATAGCCCTCCTCCTGGGCCCTCACATACATCAACGTCTCATGGGGGAAGGAATCGCCTATCGTCCCCCCGCTAGACACCTCAGTTTCCGAATTCTCAAGCCTAGATAGGTGGTCAGCAGCCACGTTCTCTGCTCCCTTCTTATCCCTAATCTCTATATCAAACTCCTGGAGCAAGAGAATCCACCTAATCAACCTGGGTTTCGCGTCCTTCTTTGCGAACAAGTACCTAAGTGCAGCGTGATCGGTAAAAATAATGGTCTTAGAAAGCACTAAGTAGGACCGAAACTTGTCACATGCAAACACGACCGCTAACAACTCCTTCTCAGTCGTGGTGTAATTCTCCTGAGCATCGTTTAGGGTCTTGCTAGCGTAATAGATGGGATGAAAATGTTTCTCCCTACGCTGCCCTAACACGGCTCCAACAGCAGAATCACTAGCGTCACACATGACTTCAAACGGAAGGCTCCAATCGGGAGCCACAAGAATGGGAGCAGTAACAAGCCTCTCCTTCAACAACTCAAAGGCCCTAGTGCACTCGGCATCAAAAACAAATGGCCTATCCTTCTCTAGCAACTGGGTCATAGGTCTAGCTATCTTAGAGAAGTCACGAATAAAGCGGCGATAGAATCCTGCGTGACCTAAGAAGCTCCTAATAGATTTCACAGAAGTAGGCGGCGGGAGCTTAGAAATCGTCTCAATCTTGGCCTGATCCACCTCAAGCCCCGCGTGTGAAATCTTGTGACCCAACACAATCCCCTCACGAACCATAAAATGACACTTCTCCCAATTAAGCATCAGGTTCGTCTCCTCACAACGAGCTAGCACGCGATCTAGATTACGCAGACACAAATCGAAGGAACTCCCAAAAACAGAAAAGTCGTCCATGAAAACCTCCATGGAGTCCTCGATAAGCTCGTGAAATATGGCCACCATACAGCGCTGAAAAGTAGCCGGAGCATTACATAGTCCAAACGGCATGCGTCGGTACGCAAAGGTGCCGTAGGGGCATGTAAAGGTGGTTTTCTCCTGATCCTCCGGTGCGATGGGAATCTGGAAATAACCGGAAAACCCGTCAAGGAAGCAATAGAACTGCTGTCCTGACAGTCGCTCAAGCATCTGATCAATAAACGGCAAGGGAAAGTGATCCTTGCGGGTAGCATCATTAAGTCTGCGGTAGTCAATGCAGACTCTCCATCCGGTGACTGTCCTGGTGGGTATCAATTCATTCTTCTCGTTCACCACCACGGTCATACCCCCCTTCTTGGGAACTACCTGTACAGGGCTGACCCATGCAGAATCAGAGATCGGGTAAATCAGGCCAGCGTCGAGCAGCTTCAACACCTCCTTCTTCACCACATCCTGCATATTGGGGTTCAGCCTCCTCTGCGGCTGTACCACCGGTCTATACTCCTCCTCCATAAGAATTTTGTGGGTGCAAAAGGAAGGGTTAATACCCTTGATATCTACTAACTTCCAGGCAATAGCATGCCTGTGCGCCCTCAAAACAACCATCAGCCTCTCCTTCTCCTCCTCCGTCAAACTCGATGAAATAATGACGGGCAACTGAGATCCCTCGCCAAGGAATGCATACTCCAGGTGAGATGGCAGTTCCTTCAGCTCTAGAGGCGGGGGTATCTCCACTGATGGTTTCTCCTCAGGAGTCTTTCTCTCTAACACTTCAAACACCTCAGAAACCTTAGAACACTCGGATCCTATCGATGGCTCGCTAGATGGTAATGGTGAATCCTGCTCTAGGTCGAACTCGGTCAACTCAATGCCCTCGATATCTACCCCTAACATCTGGGTCTCTATAGACTCTCTACCACAAACCTCACCGAGAAAGCTACCCACATGTGACATAAGAGTGTCTATAAAGTAAAGAGTGTCGTCATGCTGCGGCGTATGCTTCATCGAATGCTGGATGTCAAAGGTGACCGCATCATCGTCGACGCGGAGAGTAAGCTTACCGTCAAGAACATCTATGACGGCTCGGGCGGTAGCAAGGAATGGGCGTCCTAAAATAAGTGGAACTTTAGAATCCTCGTCCATATCAAGAATGACGAAATCCACCGGAAAAACGAACTTGTCAACCTTGACAAGCATATTCTCTACGATACCACGTGGAAACTTCACAGATCGGTCTGCAAGCTGAAGACTCATGCGCGTAGGAGATGGCTCGCCTAGATTGAGCTTAGCGAAAATGGAGTAAGGCATGAGGTTAATGCTAGCTCCTAGGTCGGCCAGCGCATGGCTGACAGTAAGGTCTCCGATCAGACACGGAATGGTGAAACTCCCTGGATCAGTCATCTTCTTAGGAAGCTTGTTCTGCACGACTGCAGAACACTCCTCACTAAGAGTGACAGTAGACAGCTCCTCTAGTTTCTTCTTGTTTGTGAGAAGATCCTTTAGGAACTTGGCATACTTAGGCATTTTAGACAGAGCCTCAATGAAAGGAAGGTTCACATGGAGTTTTTTCAGCATCTCCAAGAACCGTGAATACTGCTCAGAATCGCTCTTAGCTAAAAGCCTACCAGGGTAAGGAGCTGTGGGTTTATAGACTCTAAGTGGCTCCTTCTCCTTCTTCTTTTCTCCCGAAGACTCGCTGGACTGTGCTGTACTTGCTGGGCGCAGCCTAGGGTGCACATCGCCAGCGGGAGTCTCCATCTCAATCTCCTCATCAACCGGGTCCTCGACCTCATCGACCGGCTTCTCTACTTCTACCCCTCTACCACTCCTAGTAGTCACTGCCTTTGCAGTGGCGTTTGGGTTAGTCTGGGTACTACTAGGGAATGTACCTACTAGCCTCTCTGTCATCCTATTAGCAATCTCTCCTACGGTCCTCTCTAGACTCTTTATGGTGGACCCTTGATTCCTAAACATGAGCTCAAACTCTTGATTTTCTTAACCTGCTCCTGATGCCTAGCCTCACCCTGCATCACTATCGACTCTAGGAGTTTATTTGTCCTACTCTGACTCTCCTCATTCCTCTTCAAAAACTCGCTCAGTTCAGATTTAGACTCTCCACTGTTCTGTCCATCAGCAGGGGTCTGAAACAGACTCTGGCGAGGCTGGAATCCAGGGGGATTCCTGCCCTGCCAGTTCGAGGTTTGGCGTGACTGCCATCCAGAGTTGTAACCCTGGCCTCGTCCCTGGTTCTGGACAAAACTCAACTCCTCCTCAGATCCTACCGGGCAATCTACCGTCTCATGCCCACCTCTACACACCTCACACTTAGAGCTAATCTTAACCTGAATGTCCTTGACCATCTTTGTCAAGGATTCGACCTGGGCAGCTAAAGCTACGCTAGAATCTACCGTATGAATACCCCTAGAGGCAGCAGTAACGCCCCCGGAGCCTGGCTCGGTATAAGTACTGGTGGCTAGATCCTCCATTATCTCAAGACACTCAGCAGCAGTCTTGGTCTTCATCATGTTGCCTCCTGCTGTGGAGTCAAGCAGTCTCTTAGTCGCTTCAGAAACTCCATTATAGAATTTCTCCACGACTCTCCACTCCTCAAGCCCATGGTGAGGGCACTTGTTCAGCAGCGCCTTAAACCTATCCCAAGTCTCGTAGAAAGACTCCCCCGGCTGCTCAGTGAATGCGTAGATAAGATTTCTAAGACGAGCTGTCTTAGCAGGTGGGAAGTATTTCTGAAGGAATTTGGACTGAAGATCATTCCAAGTGGTGATTGCTCCCTGTGGGAGGGAGTCCAACCAGATAGCAGCCTGATCAGTGAGTGAGAATGGAAACAAACGAAGGTGAATGGCCTCCTCAGTAACGCCCGTAAGGCGGAAAGTACTACAGACCCTACCGAATCTAGTCAGATGAGCATGTGGGTCCTCGTCTCGCATACCATGGAACTGGACCGAATGGGTAATGGTGTTGATCAAGGTGGGTGGGATGCTCCAGTTGTTCGCTTCTACAGCAGGAAGTGTGATGCTCGAGCGAACGGTGGTGGGAGCAACACTAATGTGATCAGCAACGGTCCTACGATCAGCCATAACTACAGAACAGACAAGATCAGAAAGAAGTACCTGTGGCTGGCGTAAACGACGGTGAAACTCGCGTTCGGGTTCAGAAAATGGTGAAATATCAGGTGGGCCCGAGGAACGTGTGTGCATACACTGAAAAACAAGTATAAAATGGCACGAATCACACAAAAGCTAACTAAACAAGTAGGCACACAGAACTACAAGTATCCTAAGAAAGCAAACAACTAATTTTTTTTTTTTGGTTATATTATTTTTTTTTTATTTTTATTGATTATGTTTTTTTAACTAAGAAATAACAAAAACAACTAATCTAAGAAAGCAGTAAAATGGCTAAATCCCCGACTCGGGTCGTCCTCAAAAGCGCACTGTGTCCCCGGCAACGGCGCCAAAAACTTGATGTGTGAAATATGTGTTAATTAAATTCAACAAGTTTTAAAAAGTTGGAAAAACCCGTAAACCACACACTACCGGCAAGTGTACCGGTCGTAAGTAGTAAAACAAGCAAGTCCGAGTATCGAACCGTGGACACAATCTAGCGACTCTTGATACTAAACCTCTATCGAGCCCTAGCCTAATAATTTGTTTGTTTGAGAAAATGGTTTCAACTAAATACTAAATAAAGCAAGTAACTAAACTCAGATAAAACAGAGTAGAAGACGCAGGAAACTGAAGGAAAACTCAAATGCTAGGAGAAAACAGCTACCTAGGTCTAGAATCCTACCCGTAACTTACAACTCTCGGAATTGGATAATGGAATGGCTACCGGGTTTCTAAAAAATAAGACTAACTCAAGAAAACCCTAAAGACTGCTAGATCACCTCCCGGTCTCACTAACATCTCTCGGACAATCCTAAAATGGACGTGTAAATCACCGGTTACTAGATCAGATCACCTCCCGGTCTCACCTCACTAGGGAATGCTAAGGTACCCAAATGACTCGCTCACCTCCCGGTCTCGCTAATCACAACACACCCTAAAGTATAAAGGGGTAAGCTAGGGTTGATGATAACAACTCAAATTTGCTAGGAACTAAGGAAATCAAGCTAGGTTCACCTCCCGGTCTCACCTTTACCCAAAACCCAAGAACTAGACAAATTGACACTCTATCTCCTCCCGGTCTCAAGAGTGGCAAAACACTAACTTCAAAGACTCACAAGGTTGCTTATAGGGTTATCTAAGACAAGAAACCTCTAGATTATACCACTAACACAAAGTCTATGGAAAATTACGTGTAACCCTAAATCTGAAACTACCAAAGTAACAAACGTAGAGAAAACGCAAAGCAACAATCATGCAATTCAATTACTAGTAGCATTCATACGCATTATCATCAACAACACAAAGATATTTTACCAAAACATTAAGCCAAAATATTTTATTATCCAAAACCGAAAGTTATAAGTCACAAAATATTCATCAATACGACCTAGGTAGCATAAAAGTTTAGCTACTCATGATATCCAAAAACATGACAAATTCAGTTGTGAAAATTAAGCAAGACATGGTTTCGATGTAAAAGATTAGAAAAGTACGCGTAATATCGAACCCGCAATGCTTCAAACTTGAACCGAATGTTTTCTTTTCTTCTTTCCGCCAACATACAGCCGATCTCCTTATCTTTTCTTTTATGCGATCCCTTTTAATGTTTGTCGAACAAATAATAGGAATAAACCCCACTAGCTGTTGTCGACAAATATTAGCCAATCCTTCCAGTTTGTGTCTCCTTGCTGCCGTCCCTATATGTCTTCTGTCTTGCTTTTCGAAAAAAAACAATCCTCCCCAAATCCTCTAACTGCACGTCATATATATATGCATGTATAATGCCTTTAGGGTTCTTTTTTTTCTATAATCACCTCCACTTGTTTCAAAGCCCACTCAAAGAAAACAATTCAACAACTCTCGTGAACATGGCTAGCAGTTGAAATTAGCGGCCCAGTTATGATTTTGAATTCAAGTCCAAAGTTGATCCCCTCTAATTTCTGCTGGGCCTTTCATCTTTGTCGAAAATAATAGGATCCTCCACTAATGCTATCCAAAGCCCACTATTGTTTTGCTCACAAAATGCACGTGCATTTGCATCTGATGCATGTCCACAAAACCAACAATTTTAAACTTCATGCCAAGATCTCTAAAAGATCCTCTAGCCTAATGAGGCTTCACCTTTTTTTTTTCTTCTTTCATACGTTGTCGTGGTCCATGGCATTTCGGACCAGTCCACTCAGTCAATAGAATAGTCTCGCGGCACGCGGCAACCTCAATGTTTGATTTCTTTTATCTTTTTTTTTATTTTCAACTTGATATCACTCGTTCACGATCCGGTACTGGGTTCTAGCATATTATAACTCGTTTTCTTCCTCTTTTCAGCTACTTTTATCAACCAATACCTGTGAAACACAAAACATATCAAAAGTACGCGAATTCGAAATAAAACTAAACTAGAATTAACTAAAATGCGAACAAACTATACAAGATAATCCATGTATTTTGCAATACATCACCAGGATATCGTGGAGGATCCGGAGCAGGATGTGAAGAAAATTTTTCTAGACCAGGATAATCCTGATATTTCGGTGCTCGTGGGAACCAATATCCCTCAGGATATTGAAGAGCAATTAACTAACTTTTTAAAATGCAGGATGTCAACGTTTGCATGGAAGCATGAGGATATGACAGGCATATCCAAAGATGTTATCACTCACAAGCTTGGAATTGATAAATCATTCAAGCCTGTGCAACAAAAAAGAAGGAAGTTTGCTCCTGAGCGGAACACGATTATCCAGGAGGAAGTTGAAAGATTATTAAAGTCCAGAATGATCAGAGAGGTTAAGTTCCCAAGGTGGCTAGCAAACGTGGTTGTAGTACAGAAGAAGAATGGGAAATGGAGAGTTTGTGTAGACTACACAGATTTGAACAAAGCTTGTCCTAAAGACCCATTTCCTCTTCCCCATATTGATGCAATGGTAGATGCCACTGCCGGGCATGAAATGCTGACCTTCATGGACGCATCCTCAGGATTTCAACAGATCCAAATGGAGCCTTCTGACCAGGAGGATACCGCCTTCATGACACCAACAGGTATTTATTGTTATACAGCTATGCCTTTTGGTTTGAAAAATGCAGGTGCAACATACCAAAGATTGGTAAACATGATGTTCAAAGACAAACTGGGGGACACCATGGAAGTATACATTGATGATATGGTGGTGAAATCTAAAAAGGCCGAGGATCACCTCCAGGATATCAAGGGAGCATTTGATATCCTGGATCAATACAACATGAAGCTGAATCCTGCTAAATGCCATTTCGGAGTGGGGGCAGGAAAGTTTCTTGGATATATGGTGACAAAGAGGGGGATAGAAGCGAGCCCAGAGCAGATCAAAGCTATCCTGGATATAAAATCAACCTCAAACATGAAGGACGTACAAAGATTAACAGGCCGAGTAGCAGCTTTAAACAGGTTTATCTCAAGATCCTCAGAGAAATGCAAAGACTTCTATGATATCCTGAAGAAGAACAAAAGATTCGAATGGGGAGAAAAGCATGAAGCAGCCTTGCAGGATTTGAAACGATATCTCTCAACCGCACCTCTATTGATGAAGCCGGGAAATGGTGAACCACTATCCCTGTACCTTGCTGTATCAGGGAATGCTGTAAGTGCCGTTCTTATAAAAGACCATGAAGGTCAGCAATATCCTGTTTATTATGTTAGTAAAAGTTTGTTAGATGCTGAAACTAGGTATTCTCATTTAGAAAAATTGATACTAGCATTAGTCATGGCATCAACGAAACTTAGGCATTATTTCGAGACACATAGGATACATGTTAAAACGAATTATCCTGTCAAAAATGTGCTTAGGAAACCAGAGATGTCAGGCAGAATGGCCAAGTGGTCAGTAAAGTTGAGTGCTTATGACTTAGTATATGAACCTAGAAATGCCATAAAATCTCAGGCTTTAGCTGACTTTGTGGCTGACTTTAGTAGTGACATTCAGGACGAGGTAGACTTAGAAGTTCAACAGTTAGGAGAATCCTCAGGATCCTGGACATTATATACTGACGGTGCATCTAATGTAAGAGGAGTAGGATTAGGGATACTACTAAAATCGCCACAGGGGGACAAATTACCCCAGGCTATTAGGTGTGAATTTCCTGCTACTAATAATGAAGCAGAGTATGAGGCTTTAATTGCAGGATTAGAGTTGGCTAAGAGCATGAGTATCAAAAATTTGCAAGTATATGTTGACTCTTTGTTAATTACTAACCATTTTAATGGATCCTATGCAGTTAAGGGTGAGAAACTAATCCAATATCTCGATATTCTCAAAAAATTAGCAGGATATTTCGATGTTTTTATACTTGAACAGGTACCAAGAGAGGATAATGCTGAAGCGGATGCCTTAGCAAATTTGGGATCATCAATCAAGATACCTGAAGGGACGCAAATACCAATATTACATGTCCTATATCCTGCAACGAATCCTCAGGATAAAGAAGTAGCTGGTATTCAGGATCCTGGAGTAGAACATCCTGAAAAGGATCCTAAATCCTGGACGGCTCCAATCATGAGATATCTCAAAGAAGGACACATCCCTGGAAACGAAAATCCTAAGGCATTTAGGATGAAGGTATCACGATTCACTATTGTAAATAATATTTTATACAAGAAATCCCTTGCAGGACTGTATTTGAGGTGCTTGGAGGATCCTGAAACCAAGGAAGTACTTCAGGATATTCATGAAGGGGATTGTGGTAACCATGCTGGGGGCAGGTCGTTATTCTCAAAAGTATTAAGGACAGGATATTATTAGCCAACGATGAGAAAAGATGCCACAGAATATGTTCGAAGATGTGACGCATGTCAAAGACATAGTAATATACTGCATCAGCCGGCTGAACCATTATATCCTATTGTTTCCCCTTGGCCATTTATGAAGTGGGGTATGGACATAGTGGGAAAGCTACCAAAAGCTCCGGGAGGAAAAGTCTTTATGCTAGCAATGACGGATTATTTCTCTAAGTGGGTTGAAGCAGAAGCATTTGTTCAAGTTAGAGATCAAGAAGTAGTATCCTTCATCAAGAGGAATATCCTGACCAGATTCGGAGTACCAGCTGAGATAATCTGTGACAATGGTTCTCAGTTCATAAGTAAGAGGACTACTGACTTTTGCAAGAGTTGGGGAATCAAAATGATCACATCTACTCCGGTACATCCTCAAGCAAATGGACAAGCAGAATCCTCAAACAAGATAATTGTCAATAACTTAAAGAAAAGGCTTGGAGCTAAAAAAGGAAGATGGGCAGAAGAATTATCCTTTGTTTTATGGGCTGATAGGACAACGGTAAAGAATGCAACAGGCCAAACCCCATTTTCCTTGGTGTTTGGAGCAGAAGCAATGATTCCAACGGAAATGACAATACCTACTGCAAGATCTGTCTTAAGTGATCCTGAGAAGAATCCTGAAGCCTTGAGTCAGGATTTAGACACTATAGATGAAAAGAGAGATGCGGCAAGGCTAAGGATGGCAGCATATCAACAGAGAATATCCAGGGCATATAACAAGAATATTAGAACAAGAAGATTTAAGGTTGGAGATTGGGTGTTAAGAAAGGCTTTTCAAAATACTACTAATCCTGCCGATGGTAAGTTAACTCCAAAATGGGAAGGACCATATGAAGTTGAATCAGAAGCAGGGAAAGGAGCATATAGACTCAAGAATATGGAGGGGGATATGCTACCGAGATCTTGGAATGCTATACACCTTAAGCTCTATTTCAAGTGAGTTTAGAATTCAATTTCTAACTCAGAATGGTATGAATTCTATCTTTTTTTTAAATATGTTTTTGTTTAATTTATTCTTTGAAACTCAATACTGACTTAAGCATCGGAGGGGTGTTAGCCAAGCTAACACCCACCTTAGTTTACAATTGTTTTGCAAGATATGTTTCAGGATATAGCTCCAGGATATGCACTCAGGATAACTCAGAAGATTAGAGGATTGGCCCCCTCTCTCACGTTCAAGGGATACTGATCCCTTCACAGGTTTAAAGGTATTCACCTTTCTTCCGAATTGGGTTTAAACACCCCGCCTGGAGCGCAAGTTATTCAGGGATAGTTCAAGGTGGCGGGACCAGTCCATGTAAAAGTGGCTGACAATTTCGTTACTGTTGGCTATATCCTGAATCCTAAAGGTATATGAGGATTGATCACCCTCTCTCACGAAAGGGTATTTTCATACTCTCTAAGGTTAAAAGGTTTTCACCTTTCTAAGTCTTGGAGTTTATACACTCCCGCCTGTAGCGCATGAAAAGTTGGGATTTTCCCCAGGATACAAGGGATTTATCTCCAGTACATCCTTGGGTTTTACCCTTGGGACGTAAAAAAATTTCTTATGCAATGGAAACTGACATTAAGTAGATTTCTAAGATGTTTGAAGACATTGTACACATGGGACATTCCCACCAAGGTGGTGATGTAAAGCTAAAAGGATGAGGTTTGGAACTAAGTACCTTGCACAGGGGACATCTTCATTGGAAGAGTTACAAAGGGATTGAAGTTTGGTAATAGGTTTATACCCTATTTCTGGTATGATCTTTCCTTTGTAAACATCATCTAAGTTTTTAGTAACATTATTTTAAGTATCCTGATATATTCTCGAAGTCCTTTTCAGGATATTTGATTAGGGTGTTTGAAACCAGTATTAGTTTGGAACTCTGATCATTTAAATATTATCAAAACTTGGTTTTGAAAAGATAGACTATTTTTTACTTTCTAAAGAAATTTTTACAAAGTTGAAGGAACGTTTGGAAGATCTATCTAATAAAAGGCTTTTACAGTATGTTGCTGAGCATACTGATCAGGATATTTTATAAGATAACAATACAAAATCTTTACAGAGATAAGACTCACACTAAGTAATGCAAGGTAACAGAAAATAAGAAATTATTCTTAGAGCAATCAATACTGGTTGATAACCGAAGGTTTCATCCTGAAACCCAGGACCCATCCACCTTCGGCTATCAAATTGTTTAGAGACAGAAATGAAAATTGTTCATAAAAACATAAAATTGTTCGAATGACTTAAAGAAAATAAGCTCTAGGGGGTAGTGCCTTCTTGGTCCATAGCGGTTTCGGCAACATCCATCTTGGGATCCGTCTCAGCATCCTTCTCAACATCGGGTGCCTTTTCAACTGCTTTAGAAGGTTCATCAACAGTTGATTTGGAAGAAGTACCGCCAAGATTCTTCAGCTTGGTCTCCCAAGCACCAACGTCCCAAGAAGGGCATTCGAAGCCTAGCGTTTTGGCTTCATGAGCCATCTTCAACCTAGCCTGGAGAAGTGAAATGACGACGGAACTTTTGAGGCTTTCTCGGTAACTGACTACTGCACATGGGCAGCTTCCAGATCAGCCTGGGCTTGAAGAGTAGCTTTATTGAGAGCAACTTGGTGTTCTTGGGTCATAGCTTTGTATTTCTCCTCGTAATGACGAGATTTAGCGGCTGCGATCATACCTTGGTCAGAGATTGTGATTTCTGCTTCCTTTAACTTAGATTCAAGTGATTTGTTGAGCTTGCAGGATTCTTGATATAAGTGAACTAAACGCTCAAGACCCTACAAAGGTAAAAGGACAGGGGTTAACATTATTAAATCTTTGAAAATAATCTAAATTGCAGGATATAGTGTGAGGATACTAACCTGGTTAAGAAAAGAAGTCATGAACCCACTGGCTTCAATAAACTCGTGCTTCTCATAAGGAAAGGTGTCAGAAATGACAGGAGAATCGGGTTCTTTCCTTTTGCGGGAACTTGAACTCCGGGGCTTGGTCGCCGGTGAAGGTTTAGGAATGATGATGGCTTTGGAGCTGCTGGGTTTGGATGTAGCAGTGGTCTTGGGGCTAGGTTCTTTCTTGACCTGGATCTGGTCAGAATAGCTATCCAGTTCATCAAGGTCAAAGACTTCAGGGATCTTAGCTGGTGCTGCATAAAGGGAAAAGTTTTACTCTTTATTTTATCATTATATTGTTTTGACTAATTATTTTGAAAGAAATTCTTACCAGACATCTCGGATGATGAGTACTGACTTGAACTTGGGACGTGTGTGGTGAAAGTCCTGTCTATTGCAGGTAACCGGTAAACGGTATTGATTCTCTCTTCTGACTCAGCGGTAGGGGGAGCAACTTCCTTGAAGTTTACTTCATAAAGATCAAAAAGAAGAATATTAATAGAAGATAATAATTGAATCATCTATGAGGATATTTATGATCCTACCGGTGGTTAACCACTCCACCGGAAGGTTGGCACCCTCAGCAATGGAATCTCGTTTGACAAAGAAGAATTTGCGTTGCCATCCGTCTTCGTTTTTGGTGGCTTTGAGAATCAGGGGTTTGCTGGAGGTCGAAAAGAGCAAGAACCGGCTAGAGCCATGGGATCGGAGGCGATAAGCTATAGGTAAATCCTCGATGCAGAGGTCAGAGCAATGGAGGTTTTTGATTTGGTTGAGTACAATTAGTACTCTCCAAACCATGGGCATGGTTTGAGCAAAAGAGATGCCAGTGATACGAAAGAATTGCATCATGAATTCAGGAAAAGGGTATCGAAGACCTAATGAAAAAGGGTATGCTGGAAAACAGATCCAGTCGGTAGAAGAAACATCAGATCGGATTGACCGATCGAATGGCCTAAAGACCGTACTGTCGGGGAAAGCGCCGGAGGCTCTTAAAGCTGCAATGTCTGCGTTGTCAAAAGCGCAGATCTCCTTTTCGGGATTTTTAAGAAGATTCTGCTGGATGAAGGTCTCGGCGTCCATTGCAAGTAAGATGAAGTAAATTGACAGGAAGAAAATCAGAAATGGAGAATTACCTGAAGGTTCTGTTGAAGATATCTGCTTTTCAAACAAGAAAAGAGAAGATATAGGGGCTTCGTGGATCTCCATTGAGTAAAAAACGCGTTGGAAGTTACGATGTGATCTTGACCGTTGCTTCGTTTTAAATGCCTTGAGTTATGGGATAAGATTTTTGAAATATATCCGTTGGATTGGTATACCAACCGATATATTTGGGGACAATTGTTAGGGGTCATTTTCTTAACATATGTATCCTGATCAATATCCTGCCTTTGTTTGTTTATCTGTGACCAAGATGCTGGAAGAGGATATTGCTAACATCTCGGGCGATATCCTGAGGCTTATTGAATTAACCACGTGCAGGTTGAAGGCTGAGACTTGCTAACGGTCAAGAGGACTTCTTCTCCTCAAGACTCGGACGAATTCGTTGAGGGAGAGACGTTGAGCCCGAAAGACCAGGTCTACAACGTTCGAAGAAGGAATATTCGGTGTATCCCGCAAGTTTAGGGTAGTTTGTTATTTTATCTTTACTATAAATAGATGTGGGCGGATCAGCTTAGAAGACACAATTTTTCACTAACACTCTCGTTCACTTTCACTCTCTAGCTCATCGCAAACACTACACTTGTATTCAAGTTTCATTGTAACACTTAGTCGATCCGTACCACATCCTGCACTGTATCCTGATTTGTGAAGCAATAGAAGAACAAGGCAGCTGCGATTGTCAGCTCCCGAGGTTTTATGCCGGCGATCTAGATTGATCAAGGGCTTTCCTCGTACATCCCGTGTCGTTTACTTTACTTTTGCTCATTGTTTGATCATAGATACAGCTCTATATCCTGAGCCGTATCCTGAAACTGTTTTTACAATTAACTTGATTAACATATTTTTTGACACTCATTTCTAGCACACTACCTCACTTAACTAATTTGATCACTTAATTACTTCGGTAATTTTTGACCAAAACAATTTGTTTCATTCCTTGTCTCCAACTGATCAGCGGTATCAACCGGAACCTCCACATCATCATCTACGGGTTCATTAACAGGCTCATGAACAACCCCCTGCACCGGACCTACACGCGGGGAATGAGAAGTTAGGCCTCCAAGAGATCTATCAGATTCCCCACTCGAGAGAACAACAACTTCCTCTCGAGGAGGATCAATGGCATCGTCAACATCATCTTCACTATCTTCACCTAAAACAGTGTTGGCATAGGTGGCAAAACTTTCGTTAGTCGGGTGCAAGAAACGGTTACGGATCTGGTCCAACCATGTCGGTTTCCCATCCTCCTGAACCGCCTCAACCATCGCTCCACCGGCCTTCAGGTTAAGAACATTCAATAAACTATACCCAACTGTGACAATGAAAAGGCATAAATAAGAACACAACGAAATCAGAAGAGTACACACAAGATCACAAAACAACAAACTACATACGTTTGCCTTGATAACCGTAAACCGGGACACCCAAAGGACGCATCGGGACCCACAACATACCCATACCAGCACCCACCAACGCCATCTCCTCAAGCTGAGAAATAGCAGTAGCCTTGTGAGTCACTTTCTTGTACCACGCTTGTTCATCAAAATCCGCAACCACATTCACCTTAGGGATCCCCTCACTTCCTGCGCGATAATGCAAGTCTACCGGGATAACACCACGACGAATGTAGAAAAACTTTTGCTTCCAATCATGCAAGCTTTTCAGAGGAGTGGAACAACACGGGATAACACCACTGGTCCGGGAGTTAAAAGAGTAGAAACCACTGGTGTAAGTCACGGTGTAAAACACATTAAACATTTCAAAAGTTGGTTCAACGCGGTTGGCTCTATATATAAACTCAAAGTGGGTGACACGGGGAAGCCCAATAGCGTTGATTTGCGAGATATGGAGCCCATAATTCCTCAACACCTCAGCAGTAAACCTGGTCATTGGGAGCCTGAAGTTACCCTCCCGGAAAAAAACAGCATACAGTGTAATGTAACCAGGAGGTGCGTCCATGGCAGTAGAACCGGGAGTTGGGAACTGGGCACCCCACTCAGGAAGGAAACCCATCTCTCTCACCAAGTTGTGAAACTCTTCCTCCTTCCACCCTATCGTCGCCTGATCAGGACCCGGAGGATTTTTACCCTTGTTCCTCTTTTTCCTCGATGAAGGATTTGCTCCAGACATATTGAAAGACAATGAGAAAAAGAAATTTGAACAAAGGAAAAGAAGAAAAGAGAATCTCAAGGAGAAAACTGTTGTGAATTTTTGAAAAAGTGAAGCAAGAGAGGAGAACCGCCATATATTTATACCCATCGCATTAAATGCGATGGGTAGTGGACCGTCAGGATTCAGAAGGTCACCCAATGGGGAGAAGACACGTCAGCAGAAAGAGAAACCGTCACCTCTTTTTCCGGGAGCGTGGGCGGCACACATCTGACAAAGGGATGGAAAGTAACTGACACCACTGAAAAGGCGACTGTTCACCTCAGACAAGACAGAGACATCAGACGGTCACATCAATTCTCTTTGTCCCAAGTACATAAACTTCCTTCAGAAGGAAACACCAATACGCCACGCGTCCAGTTGGCTCAACTTTACAAAGTTACCAACACACCATGCGCCATGCGTCCACTTGGCTCAACTTTACAAAGTTACCAATACGCCATGCGCCACGCGTCCAGTTGGCTCAACTTTACAAAGTTACCAACACACCGTGCGCCATGCGTCCACTTGGCTCAACTTTACAAAGTTACCAATACGCCATGCGCCACGTGTCCAGTTGGCTCAACTTTACAAAGTTACCAACACACCGTGCGCCACGCGTCCAGTTGGTTCAACTTTACAAAGTTACCAATAAGCCATGCGCCACGCGTCCAGTTGGCTCAACTTTGCAAAGCTACCAACACGCCACGCGCAATGCTACCATTACGACAAACCGTGCAAAATAACACGCTTTCCAACAAACACTTCCCTTATAAGTCAAGAATCCTTCCTAGACGATCAACTCAACTAGAAGGCACACTGGACTGGGGGGACTTGAAGAGGTATGGTCCCAATTCCTTGCCCACATGGCAAGGACCACACCACTTCTGCATCCGACATGGCGCCTACATCAGCAAGCGAATCCAGAAGCTTCTAGAAGCTTCTGGAAGACGTCAAGGTGGCACCAAAGATGCTCCTTCCAATAGAAAGGACGACACGTGTCACCAGCCATCGAGCGCCATGTAGGCCTGCAGCAAATCAAGGAGCAGACCGACAGTACCAGTACGACGTCTCCAGCATAGACAATATATAGGCGCGCCACATGTACCACTACACCGACCACAGCAGAGGAGACCAAGAGGATATTCCCCTTGGTCGGATAACTGGCGCCCTATAACAGCTGGCAAGGTTGCTCCTCCCTCTTTCACCCTCCGGCTATAAATAGGACCCTTCATCACTCAGGTAAAATCCATCCGATTCTCGACACTCTCACTCTTAACACACACTGTTTTATCTCTTCAGAACAGAACTTATTTTCACGCCGGAGCCCGGTTAAGAGGGAAACCCCCATATTCCCCTCTTAACGAGCTAACGGTGTTGCTGTTTTGCAGGACCCATCATTTGGTGAGTAACAAAGGAGATTGAACCCCACAAAAGAGACGAACATGCTAGTTTCACCTCAGGTGTTAACCAGTGTTTCATCAGAATTGAAAATATATGTACACATACTAAGTTAGAATTCGGTGTATCATACGACTTGAGTAAATATAATGTTATATACTTAATAATAAAAACATCATGTCTTTAAAAAAGTTGTGTATTGTTCGGTTTAAATAATTGCATGTATTGTTAGTAATGAGCTGCTGATATGAACTCGATAGAGAATCTGATTCGTTTGGTTTGATTTGGTTTTATAGCCATAAAACCATAACCGATTTCTAATCATCATTCATCCATTATTGCAGCAAATTAAAACAAGAATAATGGTCCTTGGGGCATAAAACAAAAACTGCCTCACGCGGGCCTAGGTTTTCGGAGCTGCATTCGTGTGGACACGCACGAGCTCAACCAAATTCCGGTTTCGAAACTCAATTTTTGCACCCCCCTACGTGCGGTAGAACTTGTGGTAAAAAATGTCATAAAGCTACAATGCATTAAAAAATGTTTTACCTTATAAATAATCATTTACTTTGTTCCTACACCAATGTAGGACAAAGTATTTACTACTTTGAGACTTTCATTCGCACACCCAAACTTCCAACATGTATTACACTAACATAGCTATCAAACAATATTATAAAAATTATTTAATATTTATTTAAATAACCGCTTGTAATTTTAGTGTCCTAAGTTATATCATAAATAAAACTATAAGTACTCGTTGATATTATATGATATTTTATTGGTAATTATTGTTAGTACATTTTTATATTGTTAAGTTGGTATGTCCGGGTTAAATTGTCGATACTTTTTATTTAGATTAGATTTTATTATCTAAATAACATGTATAAAAATATTATTTAATACTATTTTGTAGTCTCATCTATACTTACTATATAATAAAAGCAAACCACTTTATGGACACTTGTCATTATATTAGCCCATCTCTTATAGATAATTATTATTTTAGTTTAATCTGTTCTAATTAATTATAGATAACAATCCTACAAAATATTATTTAGTTTAATACCTTATATTATAGACAACATTCCTACTAAATATTATTAGTTTAATATCTTATGGATAAATATTATTAGTTTAATTTCAGTGAGTTTTATATATTCATAAATTGTAAAACGAATTATTTTACTCTTCCATATTTAGAATATGCACACTTTACTTTGTTATTTCACTTTACTCCATATTTAGACCATATACTCTACTTTATTTCAATTTCTTTATAGTCTATCGGTTAACTTTATACTCGGTATTTCATATCCACCTCCCTTTTTGTAGTGTTTTTTGTCACATTTGTAGCATTGGGGTATCGATCCATGATATGCAAACAAATTATGTTATCGATTGAAACAACCGATGATGTGAACATCTATATCTATATCTATACTATATTATTAAAGAATTCAATATGTGACACATATCATTCATTGGAGGCACCTATTTTTTGGGTTTTCCGCCTTTCTTTTATATTTATTATTTAGTATATAAATTAGATTTTTTTTACTATTATTAGTATTTTTATTATTTATCAAATATATTGATTACTTAAAATTTATATATAAGACTTTATCCAAAATTATATTTATTTAATACACCATTGATCCAAAATTATATTTATTTAAGGCCAATTGGATTTTAACACCTTTAACTTTGAAGAATTGGCCGATAACACCCACAACTAACACTTTGATCTGTGACACCCCGTGAGCAGGTTAATACTCTCTTCAAGCAACGATCCGTTCACAATTCGTTCAGATTAAATGCTGTAAGTATAGGATCGAGCAACCATCCTTTAACAATTCGTTCAGATCTGCATTATTGTGAGCTTTGATAGTTCAGTTCTGCATCTTAATTATGCAGATTCTGTTTTCAGATCCCTTATAAAAATCAAGATTCCAGATTATTTGTGTAGATTGTGTTTTGTTTGTTTAGCTTCATCAAAACGGAGCACCACCACCACTGTCGGGTGGTGGTGAGTGACGGATAGAGAGAGAGAGAGAGAGAGAGGAGAAAACAGAAGAGAGAAGCTCCGGTCGTCTTCTCCGACACCGGCAACAGTGGCAGCGGCAGGATGTGGTGTGGGTGATGATGGTGGTGGAGTTTTTGGGGGAGGAGACAAAGGAGGTGGTGAGGCTTTCGTTGTTCAGCCATTGAGTGATCGGTGAAGCCCTAGAATTACAGGTGTTTGTTTGTTTGTTTGTTCAGCCATGATGATGATTTGATTTTGTGTGATAATCGCCGGTGATAAAATTCATTTAAAGATGATGTTTGATTTTATATATTGAATTTGGGGATGATTTATTGCATGTACATATACATATACATACACAGATTTCACACATATTTTTATATATTTCCACCTCATAACGACACCTCATCAAAAACAAGACACGTAGGATGCCACCTAGGGTTGAAAACTAACTCAGTTACTGATTTTTTAACTGAGTGGTGAACTGACAAACGAAATTAAAAGTTTGGGGTGTCACAGATCAAAGTGTTAGTTGCGGGTGTTATCGGCCAACTCTTCAAAGTTAAAGGTGTTAAAATCCAATTGGCCTTTATTTAATATACTATTAATCTAAAATTATATTTATTCAACTTGTGTAATACATAGAGTTTTTAAAGATTTAACATTTTTATTATTTGGTATATAAATTACAATACACGAGGTTCTTAAAAATATAATATTTTTTATTATTTAATATATAAAATTACATTTATTCAACCCGTGTAATAAATGAGGTTTTTAAAGATATATTATTTTATTATTTAGTATGTAAAATTATATTTTTTTTCAACCTGTGTAATACACGGGGTAATAATCTAGTAATGTAATAAGCTAAGCTGGATTTGTATTTTAGTGAAATGTTATTAATATCCCTCAACTTTCAAAGTTGTACCTTTACCCTATTTTTTTAAAACTTTATATAATATCACTTTGACCCTCTCAACTTTTAATATGTGTCGGTTTAAGTTTAACTTCGTCTATGTTTAACGTCACATAAATCACTTGGTGTTAGAAATTTGTGTTTTTATTTTACGTATTTTTCCGGATTTAGTCATCGTTCATTTGCTACGTAGCATGGTGTTTACATTTGGTCCCTTAATAAATTTTTCCTTTTCTTTTGTGTTTTAGTAAAAGGTTTTATTCCTTTCCCTCAGCTTTAAAAGTTTGTCAACTTTGTCCCCCATTTTCTAAAAACTTGTATATAGTATCACTTTGACCACTCAACTTTTTAATACGTGTCAGCATAAATTCGACTTCGTTTGCATTTTACGTCATGCGAGTCACTTGGTTTTATAAATTTGTGTTTTTGTTTTATGTTTTTTCTCGGTTTTAGTCGTTGTTTGGTTGCTATTTAGCACGGTTCTACGCCCTTGCCCAGCAATGCAAGGGACTTGAGATTAATTAAAAAATATTTTATATCGATAAACATATACCTGAAAACTATCTTTTTTTAAAAAAAACTTGGGATCTTTTTTACTTCTGAGAGACTATAATCAGATATCTTATAATAACTAGAAACGCTATCTAAAAATAGAACATTATTACGTGCAAGTGATAATAAGACTACTCAGTGTGGGGCTCGTACTCGGGGCGCCGAGGAGTGGCGACTGGCCGGAACACCACCACCCCCCCCCCCCCCCCGGGTCGTCCTCGTCGTAAACATCGAAGGCAAGACGGAGAAGACGTCCCTCTTTCTTTTTATCACAGACACACACACAGACACACACACACACATATATATATATATATATATATATATATATATATATATATATATATATATATATATATATATATATATATATATATATATATATATATATATATGTTGAGTCCCATCCCCATACCCTAGGTTCATCCCTTTAGGCTCACCCCCCACACCCGCTGATGAGGACGCCTACGTAGTGGATCATCATTTGAGGACTACCCTCCTCCACACCCAATATTCTAAGTCTTGCATTGTGACGTTGGGAAAAAGAATGGAAAATGGTGTCTCGAAATGAATGACTTACACTTTTATTTATAGTCCATAAGGCTACACGGTATGAGGCATTATCCTAATGCCATCTCAGCTACAAAACGGGTCCTTTGAATGAATGAAGATAATTTGGTTTTATTTGGAGTTACTACTATTTGACCTGACCCGAATTGAATAGCTGACCTGAACATACAACCCGAAATATAGCGATAACTTTTTTTTTGGTCCCATCACTTTTCTCCCCCGCAAAACTTTTGGTCAAGCTCCGTCACTGAAGACAATAAAATTACGGTTCAAAACATAAGTTACGTTTGTGTTTACAAAACTAGGGCTGACATACCGTGTATGCCTGTACACGATAATACACGATACACGAAATCCCATACACGAACGCGACACGATAAGGTTTCGTGTCCAGTTTTTCATACACGAACACGAAATATTTTTTAACAGGTATACACAATAATTACCCGTTAATACCTGTTTACGAATGTTTCAATAATTACATATTTAGGAACCTGTTTAGTGAATCAAAAGTTGTCAAAAGTTCACAATAGACTTAAATAATGCATAAAAGCAAGTTCACGTGGCTTTTTCTTCTCAAATCTGAAATCTCCAATTCAAAGTTCACATGGGTCTTTCTTCTCGATGACCGGTGGTTGGGGTGGTGTCGCTGGGAGTGGGGCTGGAGAGGGAAGAATTGGTTTTTTTTTTTTTCAATATGTCCATTGGAATGGGAACGAGCCGGAAGGGTTAGGAAAGCTAGAAAGATAAGTAATAAGATCAAGTTTTCAAATCACATTGTCCCTTTAAATTATATTTTTTATTATATTAAAATTGTTAACATGTAATAATAAGTACTAAACAGGTAAACAAGTATTTTACCTGTTTAGACACAAAAATTAACATGTATTTTCGTGTCTACCTGTTAAGGCCATACACGATACCTGTTAACTTCGTGTTGATTCGTGTATATTCATATATGTGTCTAAAATTGTTAGCCCTATACAAAACCTATTGTTACTCTCGGGAAAACCCTGCAAAGTTACAGGCTTGTGAAACTTTGAACTGTAAATTTATGCTTTTGGACCGTAAATTACCGCTTTTCATTTAAGGTATGTTTTGTAAATTGGGATCTTTTTGACTTTTTGAGAGACTTTTTTTTTTTTTTTTGAAAATCAACTTCCACAAAACCGGCAAGCTATTTCCAAGGAGGAAACAACAAGCCGAAAACCAACCAACAAACCCACTACATTACATCAAGTTACATCAAATCGACACCACCTATGCCACTCCATCTTACCTTGTTTAACCTATGTTTATACCACAAAAAACCAAAAGACTTAACGTCCGCAATAATATCACCTACCTTAGCATCTTTGCTTGAAAAAACCGTCTTGTTCCTGGCTCTCCATAACCGCCAGCAGACTATGATAATTAAACCGTGGAGCAGCAACTTCTTAGTGTCTGACCCGCCACAATAATCGTGAAGCTCGACCAAATCCTTAACGCCAAACGCATATACCTCCGGAATACGGCACCATCTCGATATGCCACTCCAAACAGCTGCAGAAATATGACAACCTGTTAAAAGATGCTATATACTTTCTTCCTTGCTATGGCACCAAGCGCACATAATGTTCTCCACAAAAAATATTACGTCTCGTCAATGCCACTTTAGTCGGCAAACGATCCAAAAAGGCTCGCCACATGAAAATGTTACATTTACTTGGCACCCACTTACTCCATTGAAACTGAAACCGCTCGCATCTCGCCGAACCACGTAACCATTTTTTCGCCGCTGAAACCGAAAACTCAATATTCCTACTATCATTCCACTCCCATGTGTCTTCTTTATCAACCAACACAATATCTCTCAATAATCTTTCAAGTTACATCCTCTCATTAACGGCCACAGCCGACTCCGGGGCCCTCCTCCAATCCCACTTTATTATAGTCGACGCCGCCGACCTACCGCAACGAGCAGCAACATTAATATGCTTCTGTCTCTCCAACGAAAACAAATTAACGAATCTATCTTTCAACGGAACCTGACATAACCAACAATCTATCCAAAAGCGAATTTGTTCCCCATTCCCCACCTTTCCTCGTATCATTCTGCTACATCAACTCCTCCGGTGATAGACATATTAACTCGCGCTGACCCCCACCTTCGGTTAGAACCATGTATCGCATCAATGACCCGTCTCCACAAAGCTTGTTGATCATTATGGTATCGCCATAACCATTTCACTAACAGCCAGTGGCGGATCTAGGATTCGCGCCAAACCGTAACGTTTTATAAATAAGCGGTAACGAAATCGAAAAAACGTCAAATTTTTCCAAAATTTACACTACCGCCGGAACGTCAAGCCGTAGCGGACGCCACCCCTTACTATATGCTACATCAGCCCCTGCTAACAGCACCTTGTTATCAAACTCAAGTCTAGACACACCCAATCCACCTTCATCTTTCGGTTTAGTGACAATTTTCCATGCAACCCAGCTCATTTTCTTGACCTCATCCAAACCCCCCATAAAAACCGTCTCATAAGCCCTTCTAAGGTGTTCACAATAACATTAAAAATCACAATACTATCTAAAAATATATAACATTATTACGTGCAAGTGATAATATAACATTATTAGTAACTAGTAACTTTAAAAATCACAATACTATCTAAAAATATAACATTATTACGTGCATGCAAGTGATGATAACACATATCCATCAACTAATATGTATTTTTATTTATTTTCTTTCTATTAAATGATAGTTCAAAATTAAGTATATTTTATATCAATGAACATTATTATTATTATTATTATTATACATATATATATATACATATTAATACATAGTTCTCATGAATAGTAATTTGAAGTATTTTCTTTTTTTAATATTTTATTTATTATTGTTTAATTTAATTTTTTAGTAATAAATAGTAACTAATTATTGTTTATTTTTTAGTAATAAATAGTAAATAATAATTCTTAGGTATTTGTTTTTTTTAGTTAGTAGTATTTTATTTAACTATCAATTCTATATCGGTTTGGTTCATTACAGTACCGGTACGATAAAAACAAACACAGGTACCGACACAGATGTTGTTCGAACGATATCGGTCAGTTCAAATTATCACGGCACCAGTACAAATATTTAGTTATCGTCATAGACAGAGTTGTATAAATGGAAAAATTGAAACCGAAAACCATAAAATAAATACAGGTATCGGTACAGATGTTGTTTGGTATGGTACGCAAGCGATGCGATGTCAGTTTTTGAAAGAAAAGTCAGTAAAAATAAATATCGGTACCGAACCGATGTTGTTCGTTCGCTTTAGGTTCGGTTCACTAGGGTAGCAGCATGATATATGTTATCAAACAAAAAATCATAAAAGATAATACATATGTGTACCGATGTTGTTCGGTTCGGTATGGTAGCGATACGATCTTAGTTTATCGAAAGCAAAATCAAAAATAAAAATAAATAATGGTACCGAACAACTCAGTTGGTGTCGATTTGGTTTGGTACGATAGTGTCACAATAGCCGTTTTCAATAAAGCTTATATGACAGTGTTGAAAAAATAAGCATAGAACCCAAACCAACTAAATCGATTACAACTGAAAAACATCAGTAGCGATATTCGTTTTTATTGTTTTCTATCGGTGTAAGGTTTTTTCTTTCGATTACTATGGTGAGTGCCGATAGCGTAACTAACTGAACAGATACCGATCGAAAATCCCCCGACGAAGCACGGGAGAAATATCACTAGCATACATGAAAACTATCTTTTTTATTAATATACATACCGATTATTATATTGACAAAGAAACCGATCATGTATATGATGAAGCTTAGTAAGTTAGGATGACAAAAGAACTTGTGCCCAACGGTAAAACCTCAAACCTAAACCGTTGAGACTGGTATTGTGTATCAAGTGAGTATTATAATTTTTTGTGGATTTAAAATCACTTATGGTTGTAAACTGATTCGGTTTGGTCAACTTTAGAAATAACCGGTTTGAGTAGAAACCGGTTCGGGTCTATACCAGTTATGGAGGAAAATGTTCTAACCTTATACAAATTGACACAGATTCGTATACGAGTGAATGCTAGAAACTCTAGTGCGATAACCTACCGTCGGCCAACCGAACGACAAAGAAAAAAATCAATGTTCGATAAGATTATTATTCTCAAAAACTTAACCATCCAACCTAAGATTAAAATTGTTAAAATA
The DNA here is from genome assembly GCA_030545235.1 of Helianthus tuberosus. Lineage (NCBI taxonomy): Eukaryota > Viridiplantae > Streptophyta > Magnoliopsida > Asterales > Asteraceae > Helianthus > Helianthus tuberosus. The sequence continues at coordinate 33,407,314 of CM060436.1, forward strand.
GGAAAACTAAAAAAATAAATGTAGAATGAAATCCCGACAATAGAGGAAAAGACAAATACTTCATTAAAAGAGAGAAAACTTAAATAAAGGGTCGGATGGGTGAAGATAAAACAAGCGGATCCTCCTAGCCACGGGTTGACGGGTCAGTTCCAAAACTAGCATTCCCGAGTGTTCTTCAAGCGGACCCGGATCCATATCACAAATCACTTTGGGTATGGTTGAAACTGGTTAAACTCGATTTTACAAAGAGTTTCTTTTAATCGGTTCAGGTCCAAACCGGTTTTAGTAATGAAAGTAAGAAACCAATATACAAACTGATGGTTTGCGTCGGTTTAAAACCGGTTTGTGCAAAAAAAAAAAAACGGTTTTAAAGCGGTTTAAACCGGTTTTTTAAAACCGGTTTCAAAGATCATGCATCCTAATCAGTCTACGAACCGCCAGTTCGGTTCGGGTTGAAACCGGGTTTGGTTCTAAAACCGGTTTTTTTGTACACCTCTACCTGACCCATTGCATCTTGTCTTTCATTTTAAACAAATTATTCCATATATAAATTAGCAACTTTTTTGTGCATTAGGAGTTGTACCCTAAGCTTGGTGAGTTTTTCAAAAAAAAAAAAAAAACTTTGATATTTCACTTTTAACCTAGAAGTTTTTTCTTTTACATTTTAACCTATTTGAAATTTTTACTTTTAACTCAAAGTTTTTCATCTTTTGTAATTTAACACAACACTTTATTATTTACAACTTTAGTCCCCCATACTTTTTATATTTCGCAAGTTTTTCGTTTTACATTTCGTTCAAAAATTTTGCGAGTTACATGTCGTAGCGTGCATGTGAGGTTCAACGTTTTTTGCTCTATTTTTTCATATTTGACAGACTCGTCGCAACGCGTCCAATTTTTCCCTTTTGAAAAGTTTGCCGCAACGGGCAGGTCCTAGATCGACTAAGTTATTATTTCTATGTTTTACGTTTCTGGTTAATTTTTTCGCATTAACACACTGTAACGGGTGTGCGTGGTTCAACGATTTTAGTCTGCTTTTCGTTTACTGTAATTTTTACCATTGTATCTATTTTATTTTTACGATGTTGAGTGTCGATGTGGTTGTGGCATTGGTGCTACTTGGCACGGTTTTACGAATGTTTTTAACCTATTAAATTTTTTACTAATATCTTGTTTCGGTTTACCCTTATACTTCCTTTACTTAAAAACAATTTTTTACGTGCATATTTTATGTACGGGAATGTATAAATATGATTTGTTCTACATCCCGACGTAAACTTTTTTTATAGACGAGTCAGGTCAAATATAATACATTTTCGTTTAAAGAAACCATTTTAACGTGCATATTTTTATAGACGTTTTCGTATAAATTCAAGTTGTTCTACGTTTTGACGTAAACTTTTTTGGGAAATGATTCATGTCAAATATAATATGTTTTCGTGTTTATTTTATGTATGTTTCGTAAAATTTGTTTCGAATCGAGTGAAGTCAAATTATGGTTTTTTTTTTCTCTTTTTTTTTTCGAAAGCTCTAATTAATCTCTTTCGATTACATGTGCATATTTTCCTTTATACCCGTTACGTTTTCTATGTATGAGTTGGGTCACATATAATACGTTATGATTGTTCGATATGAATTTGATTTACTTTACGTTTGATCCAATCACAATGCTTATATAGGTTACATTGAGTTCAACTGGATACGTCGAAATGTGTGTTTTCATATGGTTAATGCATCATATAACGTTTGGACTAATCCATTTAATGTTTATGATGTACCCGCGCCGCAACGCGGGCGGGTCTTAACCCTAGTTATAAATATAAATTCTAAAAATTGGTGCCTAATAACCCAGAAAGCACAATTGGGCCAACAAACTTACAGCCCTAACAAATTATAAATTTTAAAAATTGGGCTTAATAACCCAGAAAACCTTTTTCTTTTCTTTTAAATTCTAAACCCAGAAAACCTTTTTAACCCAGAAAACCTTTTTCTTTTCTTTTAAATTCTAAACCCAGAAAACCTTTTTTTTTCCTTTTAAATTCTAACAATGTAATCGAGCCAAACTGAGCGATGCCGAATAAGCCATTTTTTAACCAAGCTGAACTTGAGCTCAAATTTTCAGCTCGGTTTAAAATTTAGGCCAAGCTAGAGCTAGCCCGATTCATCTTGCCTTGTGAACAACCCGAGATAGGGTCCAGTTCCTGGTGCAACCGGTCATTAAGTGTATCTTAATGGTGAAGTTCACAAATTCTTTTCTAGATAAATATAAAGTAAGATGGCGGATTTTCACCAAACAGTAAAAAAATAAGCGTTTTTAAGCAAATGACAAAAGCAGCCACTTTATATACCAAAAAAAAAAAAAAAAAAACAATCCAAACATGCATTTATATACCAATCAGAAATTGATGAAAACCATTTGAAGAAAACTGGGATAGAAATTAAGAAACTGTTAAAAGTATCAATCTTTTGGTCTTTTAACATTTTGCCCATGAGCTAGTTTGTATGTGCAATGTATGTCTCCAAGGTTACTTCTTTCCTTGATCATTGTTCAAGCCAATGGCTTTTTATATCTCAAACCATTTGTCGTGAACTCAAAAGGGGTATCGCGATCAATCCATCTCCTCGAAAACCATCAACTACCAAGGCAACATAAAAGCGATAAGAAAGTCAACAACTGTTATCTTTGACTTCTATGGTCAAACAAACAGACATTTATAATAAGATTGTACGATATCAACTCGACAATAACAAGATTCTAAATTCTATAAGATTATAACAAACAAAATATTTTCAAATTTGGACCTTAAACCTGACCATTTTAACTATTCAAAGTCTAAGGCAGGTAGAAGATGGAAAGTATTACCTTGGAACAAACTGGACAAGTTTCGCTTCTCTCGTTCCATTCATAAATACAACTTAGGTGATAATGATGCGAGCATTTGGTTATAATCCGGGGATTTTCAATGGTGTATTCTGCAAAAAAAAAAAAAAAAAATAATAATAATAATAAATAAATAAAATTCAAACTAAAAGGTCAACTCATTAACAGGGCCGGCCCTGAGAATTCGTGTACCCTGTTCGAGCTCGAAAAAACGTGCCCTTAGGCCTTAACGAAATTGGGTATTGGGCTCACTAAAGGTCTAAACCTAATGCCAACGGGTAATAACTAATCTAAACCATAAAAATAGTTTTGTAAGTGTGCTTATGTTGGTGTTTGTATGAGTATACCCTATTAATTTATTTTTTTACATATACATATCGGATTTTTTTTAAATAACGTGCCCTTCGAGATATCGGGCCCTGGCCGGTGGTCCTCCCCGCCCACCCTCAGGGCCGGCCATGCTCATTAACTATTAATGAATCCATCTAATGGGTCAAACCAATAAATATAAAAGATTAGCTAAAAAGGAAACATGTCAAATGGGTCAAACTGACTGAAAAGTCATACAGAGCGTACTTCTATTGCGTACGACTGTACGAGCTCCTAAATCATTTTATTCAAAATATATAGGATCATAAGTGTTTGAATTTAATTTTTTGACCATAATTAACACACTTGGTATTTTAAGATGCAAGAAAATATGTAAAAAGTACTTCGGGTCAACCCAATTCAACATGTTTCAACCCGAATCAAAAAATACCCTTTTGACCTGCTACCCAACCCGCCCATTTTGCTGCATCTACTCACCGTGTATCGTTCAAACAAAAATACTGATGAAGATTTTATATATTAACGACTATTTAATAAGTAATAGATTTGATCTCAGGGTCAAGGTATGCGTTATTGTTTGTTACCTTCAAGACATATTGGACAAACATCCTCATCATCAACCGAAAGAGTGTTGACATTACTTTTCACTTTGTCAAAGGCAACCATCGGAGGGATCTCAGAATGGAATTTCTTTGAGCCCTCTTCACTTGGTATCGACAAAAAATTGCTTTCGAAAACCGGTTCCGGTTCTACCCGAGAACGGTTTGACCCTTTATCATGCCTCATCAACGATATACCACTACCGCTGCTGCTAGATCCGGACGAACCAGTTTCCACTATATTAGGTTGTGAAGAGCTTTGACCTTGATAAAACCAAGATGACGTTTCCGTTCCTCTTCTTCCAAGGACCGCTTCACACTTTTGAAGAATACAATCAAGCGTTAGTTGTTAAAAGTTAAAACCACATGTTTCAAAGTGTGACAAAAAGGACATGAAACGGATTTTGTAAATAATTTGCTAATGAATTCAAATAAATATTATCTAAAATTTCAGATATTATTCTTTCATAATATTGACAAGTGGAATTGTAGATGAGAAGTGTCTAAAACTGGTTAAAAAAGAGTATTTACGACTTACGAGATTTAATTTTTTGCTTTAGTGATCAGTTTTGTTGCAGCGACTATGAAACGGATTACCCAAAATGGATTATCTGGACCATACATACATTTGACTTTTTTTAGTAACACAAACTAAGTTTCTACATTTATTTATAAGAAGTGTATAATGTCGGTGAACCTATAAAAAATAACTTAAATATTTTACAGACTTCAAAACAAAATATATTGTTTGATTAATATGTAGAAAAAAGCAAAAATAGGTATCAAAACAAAGTATATCTTTTATAGACCTATGAGAAAATATTATTAGATTAAATCTCAAATGTCTCGAATTGCAACCGTATTAACAATTTCATGAAAGTACACATCTATATCTACACATATGCTGGGACACACAAAGCCAGAAAAAATACTTCAAAATGCTTACAGTAACGAAACTAACAAATTCTCATCAAAAGCACACACTCTAGTCAAAATGACGTTCACATTGTCCGAGTTCACGGAAGGAAACGGAGAAAATCCTCATGTTGAACAAGGCTACAAACAAATATGGTTGTAGACTAAAAGCTTTTAAAAATATGTCAAAAGCAAACTCTATCAATATTATGTTCTTACTTACTAGCATTAGTTACCAAATGAAACGAGTTACGTACAGCAACATGTATACAATACATAGTTGTTAATAGTGAATAGCGACAAATAGCGACCGCTATTTTATAAATAGCGATACACTAGAAAATAATTATGAAAATTTTTATATGTATATTACATCAAAATATCCTGGTATATATGCTATTTTACATGTACATTTAACAGAAAAATATAAATCCACCTATTTTATAGATATATCTAATTGCTATTTACATAAAAAAAAAACTAACTGTCGCTATTCACGCTATTGGTCGCTATGACCTAAATAGCGACACGTGGTCGTCTCGCTACATAGCGTGCTACAGCGCTCGCTATAGCCGCTATTGACAACTATGATACAATACAAACTAGAGTTCTGGTAGTCGACTAGTCAAAGGCACTAGGCACACTCAAGACGCATGGTGAGCCTGTCGCCTAGGCGCTTAAAAAGCAAGGGCCCATGATAAGCAAGACACACAGTATAAACAGGCCATTTTTAGATGTTTTAATCATGTGTTTAGGCCAGTTCAGAAAGTTTATTTTTTTTATTTTTTGGGTGCAGATTTCCGCCCGGTTTTCCGAGGCTGGATAGCTATGCAGTTAGTATTGGTGATATATCGGTTATCGCCTTATCGGACCCCGTGTACAATATAGGTACCGATATTATCGGCGATATTGACCGATATATCACCGATTTTCCCGATATCAGTACCTTTCTTCTTAGTTCTATCATTCATTTTTCTTCTTATTGTTGCTATTAGTGTTTTAAGTCTTAATTGTTAATTGTTAGTGTTTTAAGTCTTAACCAATTCCTACTTGCTACAATTGTTAGTGTTTTGCATGTTGCAAAAGATTAATTTGTTAACGGTAGGAGAGTATACTGAATTGTTAGTGTTAAATTGCTATATATATATAAATTCTGCATGATATTAAAATTACCGATATCTCAAATATCGGTCCTTGACCAATAATCGGTTTTTTATCGCATTAACTGCATAGCTGGATAGATGCAAGGCGTTTTGGCTGCACCTTTGACTACATAGCTAGAGCTATTAGAAAGAAAAGATTCTTAATCACTTATGACAATTAACTCAAGATTCTCCTCACAACCTTATCAGACAAAAACGCGAAAACACCAAGAGTTATAAAAGGCAACATACAAAAACTAATAATTTCATGTCAAATAGCATTAAGAGTATATATCCCAAAAAAACTTACCTTATTAGTCAAATTCTGTATGAACAAAGTGAAGTTATCCTGGGCATTCCTATTAACCACCGGACCCGAATCTTGAACTTGTTCATTATCATCCGAGTCCACACTTTCATCATCCGGCTCAGCCGAACGAAAACAAGAACACAAGGATCCCATTATGCAATCTGATCAGCTTAGAGCTCTACACAGAGTGATTCAAATTTTCAAATTCAACCTTAAAACGTTAAAAACCATCACAAACTAACACTAAACACACTAATCAAACAAGTAAGCATAGTAAACAAGCAATCATTAGTGTTTAACCACAATAACATCATCCTGGTTTAACAACGGACACCAACTTAATAATCAGACACAAATTAAAACATGTGAACAACGTCTAATAATCATACAAAAAGTACACAAAAACAAGAACAATGTCTAATTCATGTGAGCTGAAAGCTCAAGTAAAAAATTCACTAAACAACAACATAAATCCCCCCAAAATTCAACCGTCAAGTAGTCAACACCAATTCCCATAACCGAGAAAAATATCCCACATATAAATTCACAAAAAAACAACATTAACTACCGGATCCGAATCTTGAACTTGTTCATTATCAGTCTACAAAAACAAGAACACAAGGATCCCATAATGCAACTTCATCAGTTCACAACTCTACAAAGTGTAATCAAAATTGTACCCATCAGTCAAAAAAAAAAAAAAAAAAAAAAAAAAAAAAAAAAAAAAAAAAACCACACACACACACATTACAAAACACCCCTAAACACAGTAATTAAGCAAGTAACATAATAAACAAGCAATCATTAGTGCTCCATCACAATAACATCATTAGGGTTTACCAAAAAAACACCATATTCAGCTGATCACACACAAATTAAACATGATCGATCACCCAAAAAGTTCACATAAACAAGACCAATGCCCCCAATTCACGTGAACTTAAACCTCAAGCAAAAAACCCACAAAAAAACAACATAAATTCTCAAATTCAACAGTCAACGTTAATACCCAGAAGCAAAAAACAAGATCCCAGATAAAAAGTTACAATCTTTAGCAGAAATAATCGAACAAATTGCAGAATTAGTGAAGTTTTACCTAACGGAGTGATGGTAATTTAGTGATTTTGATGAACTAGAGAGAGAGAAGGGGGGCAGTGGTGCGAAGAAGAAAGTGATAAAAGTGGATTCTGGAATTGGCGTCAACGTTGGATTGAAAGCGACCTTGGTGTTTTAAATTCTTCGATTGCTCCGATTGTCTCGTCGGACGTTAAGGATTGGGTTCATAGGGAGCCGCTAGAATGAGAACCACCACGAGTTATGAGAACCGCGAGAACCAAGTGCCACGGAGGGCCGTTGACCACGAAATTTTTTTTACACCTAGATCCGTATATTTTAAGACCGGGTGTAAATTTTGGGTTCAAACGGCGCGCCCGAGGGGGTAGTTTTTTACGCCCAAAGTTTGGTAAAAAAAAAAAGAAAAATTAAAAAAATTAAAAAAACCCAAACTTTGGGCGTAAAAAACTACCCCCTCGGGCGCGCCGTTTGAACCCAAAATTTACACCCGGCCTTAAAATATACGGATCTAGGTGTAAAAAAAATTTCGTGGTCAACGGCCCTCCGTGGCACTTGGTTCTCGCGGTTCTCATAACTCGTGGTGGTTCTCATTCTAGCGGCCCCCTATATAAGTTAAAGATGATATGTTTTGGTTATTTTTGGATAATTATCATGTCACAATTGCTTGCTTATCAAGTTAATTCTTTAATTATTTAATATTTTGTTTTCGTCTTAACAAACCTTTTAATAGTAAGAGAGTTTTGTTTAGCTAATTAACCTAACCTCCTTTCTATAAAGAATTGTTTTGTAAACCGGATCGACATGAATTAAATCAGATATCATGAGTGTTATCATGTTGGCTACTGCTTAATGGGTCGAGAAAAAATATAAAAAAATGAGTAGTTTTGAGTGAACTGATAGAACTACCGGAAACTACGACTTGTTGACAGTCTTTTAGATCAAGTCGATTAGTTGAACCAAGGCCGGCCCAGAGGGGGTGCTGGGCGACGATACAAGGCTCAAACCCTTCGAGGGCCCAAGTCTTTTTAATTTTGTATAGAATTTAAGTTGTATAAGCTAGAATATATATGTACTGAATAGATAGATGACACAAACAAGCTCTTATCAGGGTGGTTACTGTCTTGCTTAAACAACAAGGAGAAGTGGATTATAATCCCGGCATCTCCAACTTCTCTATTTAACTTCATTTTTTGGTTTTTTTTTTCATTAACTTCATGCTTGGTTGCTGCGGTATTATGGCAGAAAGTGAGCAACTGGTGCCGCATCCCTCCAATCTATGCGTTCTCAGTCCGTGACCTGCTGGATCTCCACAAATCCGGTCCTTACAAGGCTGAGGAAAAGTTGGTTATTCAAGGCATTATTCGGGTGGCTTGCTGGTGTATTTGGCTAGCGCGTAACAACGCCATTTTTTTGGGGAAGGAGGTCAAGGTGGAAGCGATATTTAGTGAAGTTAGATCTTTGGGGTTTTTGTGGTTTAAACATAGAATCAGGAATAATCCCATTTCGTGGTCGGATTGGTGTAAATATGTAATTAGTTAGTTGGTTTTGTTTTCCGGCTCGGTCTTCGGGCTTGGGTGTTTCTTAATGAAGTTTTCCTTTCAAAAAAAAAAAACTTAGCTAAAAATAACTATTTAAATTACTTTCACATAAAATTTAGTGATTAAATAATTGATGAGTTTATAATACATGAAAATTTGCGAATAAGGCCCAAAAATTTTATATCGCACAGGGCCATTTTTGTATTTGTTTTTTTTTTTTTTTTTGTGATTTTCGAAGACGGCCCTAAGGTGAACGATGAACAAATTCAGCGCCGGTTTCAAAGCATTGATACGAAAAACCTGACTAACTTGTTTAATTAAGCAATTGCTCACAATTGTTGGAAAATCTTAAAGAATGTATAACCATAAACCGTTATTTGAGTTTCTATAAGGTGGTTATTACTAAAAGGGGATCCACGATGTTTATTATAGAACTTTGCTTACTGTGCAGGTGACAGATTAGAGACGATCCAACCATCAATCAAGAAAATAAGGGATTAATCCTACTTGACAAGACTTGACCCAATGTTAACCACTGTTTCTCCACCTGCAGATTTTGTTATATTAATTGATAGATTTTTTTAACTAATGATTTACTTTTTTATTTTATCATATTATATGGAGTAAGAATAAAAATCATAGAAAATCGATGACTTATGACTAATCAAACTATAGAGTTGTGCATAGTCTTTTTTGTAAAAATTAGAATACATTATAACTAGTTGGCAATTGTTATTATGGTACGTATTGTTTTTTAAGTCACTTAACAATAATTAATGTGCATCCCATTTAAAAAAATGATGACATAGTTAAGATTCCAAAAAATAATAATATTAAAGCCGAAAGTTAAATACTTGTGACACAACCCCATGAACATGATAATATTACCATATTATCCTTCTTCCACTAAACTTCAACATGCCAAAACCCATTCTCACCCACTCCTTTCCCTTCCACTATGAATTTTGTTTTCAACTTTCACTTGCCATCAAATTTCTAACTTTTTGTTATATATCATTTACGGGGTGTGAGTAAAAAAACATGAAATTGGGCTTTCATGTTAACCAAAACGTGTGTCATGCCATGATATAATAGTGCGTACATTTCATTACATGGTGAGTTTTTTTATGAGTTACATGGTGAGTCTAACATATAGATGGGTTTGTTAGAAACTTGTATACCTAAATGGACGCAAATACCCATCGGCCATAAGACTGAAACATACTAAAGGGCTTGTGGTATAGCGATATCAAGAAGCATAGTAAGAATGTTGTATTTTTCAGGTGGTTGATTATTATATTAAGTTATACATGTTGGTTTGTACATGATGCATACTTTATGTTACCAATCCGTAAATTTAATGTAGTGAAAAAAAATCTCAAAAGTTTTTGAATGATTCAACTTATGCAACAATAAATTACATTTTATCATTTAAATTAGAGCCACCAACAACCAAAAGGGGTTTCAGCTTAATAGCCCTAAACTAAATCAAAATTAATGATTTTAAGAAACAAATTGAGTTTTTATAATCAATTTAGTCTTTTATCTAAAAAAGCTATATATATATATATATAGGATAAGGATCATTACAGAACACTTATTATTGCGAGAACAAAAAGAACAACTCTAAATGGCTAAATTTTGGGATTTAAGATTCATATTTCTTAAATTTTATGCTTCTTACATTCATATGTGTATTATATATACATAAAAAAACATATATTTTTCCCTACACATAGTCTACATACATGTAGGTAATTTAGTCTACACATAACCTACATGTGTGTAGGTTATTTAAAAACTGAAGATTTTTCATTTTTTGTTTTAAATTCTAGTGTGAGAAACTATAAATCTTACATTTATAACATTTTCATTTAGTTTTTAGGATTGAAAAAATGAGTGATTCATTTTGTTCTGCGTGTTCTCGCAATATTTAGTGTTCTGCATAGAACCTTCCCCTATATATATATATATTAAAAAAGAGTAAATTACGATTTTGGCCCATGTGGTTATATCACTTTTACCCTTTTAGTCTAAAAAATAATTTTTTAACATCTAAGCCCCCAACGTCTTTTTTTTCTAACCCTTTTGGCCCATAACGTCTTTTTTTCTAACCTTTTTGGCCCCTAACATCTAATGGATGAGGTTAGTGTTAGGGGCCAAAATGGTTAGAAAAAAAGACGTTGGAGGCTCAAATGTTAAAAAATACTTTTTGGGCTAAAGGGTAAAAGTGATATAACCAAATGGGCAAAAGTCGTAATTTACTCATTAAAAAAATTTCGGGCACCTGAAGAGAGTTGGCCTTGGGCGAACGCCCTCTTTATCCCTCCCCATAGTTGATCACAATTTTATATTTATATTTGCTCAAATATGTAATAGGCGTAATCTAAATTATGTTACTCATCTTTATTAATTTTTATTAGGGTATCCGGGGCACCCTTCGGGGACCCCTTCGGTGACCCCATTCACCTAAGGGGAACACCGCCGCCATCCCTTAGGTGAATGGTTTAGGGGAGTGAATTGGGGGAGGAGGCACCGAAGAGGGAGAGGTGTGATGGTGGGGCCAGCCGCAATTTAGACCAATCAAACATTTTTTTTTTTTTTTTTTTTTTTTTTGAATAAAAAAACAAGGGGAGTTAAGAGGGGAGTGGCGCCATCAAATTGGGGTGTTAGGGGAGTTTAAGAGGGGAGTTGACGTGGCACACGAGGATTGGGTGTGCGTAAGAGAGGGGACTCCCCTCTTAGGGGAGCGCCCCGAGTACCCTTATGATCTTGCCTGATATTATTTAATATCTGAATAAATTAAGAGTTTCTCCATCCACAGAGTTGGTCGTGCTTATCCTGACCATTTCATGTTTATATATTATATAATATAATACTCTAATTTACAACATTTCTATGCAATAGAGTTTGTACATTCTGCTTATAGGTGTGTACCGTAATTTTTAGGTTTGATCTTCTTATTGGATAGTGAAAACCCTAATGTATCATCACACTTTTCATTTTACTCCCCCAACACAAGGAGAGTGATTGGTTGAAAGAGAATCGGGAAGGAGGGGATCTGAACACACTGGCTGCCCCCTTAGCGGCGATGGGTGGTGGTTTCTATCCGGATGGTGATGATGACAAACGGTGGTGGTGGTGGTTCGAGCAAGCGGTGATTGGAAAAAAATTGGAGGTCGGAGTGGCAGTGGTTGCGGGTGGAGTTTGCGGTGGTGGTGTTTGAGCGTGGAGGGTGCGAACGGTGGTGGTCAAATCGGATGTGGGCAGTCCACGATGAAGAAGTCGTTGATGTTATTCTTGGCATATTTGGCCGTCACACAATCAGCAAAGCTTGATTCACAAGAAGGTACTACATATTTGGTGGTTTTTCATTGATTACTTGGTGATTGTTGTGTGTTCCAGTGAAGGTACTGCCACAAATCTGGGAAAAGTTAGGGCTACAGGAGCCAAAAAATTTGGTTGAAGTGTCAAGGGGGGGGGGGGGGGGGGGGTCACCTGCGATTGCTCTTTCGAAGGTCATACCACCTGCCATGTTAATAACGTGTAGGTTACCCATCTTATTAGTTAATTTGTATTTTAAATCGACATTCGCAGAGACACAATATTTGACTTCTATTTTAGGCGATGTTCAAAAATATAACAACGAATATGGCAGCTACATATTACTTTTCCCTTATTGATAACATGAAGCTTAAGCTTAACCTAATATCACAATCCCCCCGTTAACAATAGTTTCCCATATTATAATAATAAGACATCAAAATGCTTAATTTTCCTTTACAATCCAGGAATATAAGATACCAGAACATGTCAGGAGCTCTCCTATTGGAGTTTATTAAGCTTCCGTACCTTAAAAAAATAATAAAACTAAAACAGGCTCGGAATTTTTGAACAATGCCCATTGTGCAGTCGAAAATAATTTTTTTAATAAAGTAAAAGACGACGATGTGATAGAACGATTTCAAGTTATGAAAAAAGAAGAGGAAAAATCTATTAGGTATTTGTTTTACTTTATTTATTTATTGTCGTTTTTTTAATATTGTATGATTGTACGGTAATTTTTTTTGTGATACCCCTGATTCAATGGGCTAGTTCCGCCACTGGTGACACCTCATCTCCATTATTTGAACCCTTACGAGATCAAATTAGTTGCAGCGGTGTTCTTATTAATCCCACGCTTCTAATGCATATCCACTTTGTCTTTCTCCTCTAACCCTCACGTTCACTCCATCTAGGACAGGTTTGTGAACCTGTAAAACCACCCATCTAACTAGATCAAAGTAGTTGCGGCGATATTCTAGTTGAACCCTTTGCTCCATCTCACGAGTACTCCGATATGTTTGATAAGCTACATGCATGTCTTTTACTCTAATAGGTGTGAGACCCTTCGGCTCGAAAATATGAACTGTGAGTGCTAGACTCTTGGGCTTGTTCAACTAGGTTTTGATTTAACTTCCAAATCGTAATTATTTAATTAGTCTGTAACAATCCCTGAATTATTATTATTATTACTATATATTAATAAACGAATTGAAATGAACAGTGATTTTTAGTATTATAATAACTAGTAAATGATGACGCGCTTCGCGGCGGTTTGTTACGTGTATGTGAGGTTTCATTGCGGACCTACACTACATGTTAAATTTGGTGGAGTTGATGCAAATTGCTATAAAGAAAATGCCAACTGTTGTCTTACGATCTCATGAAAATCTGACCCGTTAACAAAAAAAAATGTAAATGGGTACAAAAATGGCAGCTGCGAGCTTAATGTAACCCATCACCAAATACAACTTGCAATACAATCGATTATCAACAAAAAACAATATGCTATGCATATTTATCTACAAAGATCAAGAACATACAATCTAGCATAGCAGCAATATTCCTTTTACTGGAATAGTCAAATTTCACTTTTGTAGCAATAAGCTCCCAATTCGATCAAATTCTCGTGTTTAATACTCTAAACAATCTTTGTTTGCTGCTCGAATTAATGTTCCCTTTCACTCAACTCTTTCAACTTCTTCACCACAAACAAAGTCTTGTCTTCAATAATCGCCGTATAAGACATCCTAAATGTAACCCAGTATGTTTATCCCTGGTTCTTGATATCGCTTTTTCAACGGATATTTCATCTTTTTCGAGGTTCGACGGTATTGCATATGCCTCGTTCCTTATTAAGAAACAAAGTCTTTATTATGGTGAGTTTTGATGTATATAAAAGTCTGTTTAATCAATTAAAAAATCAAATAAAGTCATTGAAGTAGTTGTTAGATAGAAAGTACTAAAGGAAGTCATGTTCCATCTTCAAATACTTATCTGTACATTCAGCTTTCAATCTCAGAAGCTATTATTCAATTCTAGTTTCTTATGTTAAAATGCTTATTGTCGAACACTGAAACTCAAACTCAATCACTCTTGCAATTCTTCTGTAAATTCAGTTCCTACAAATGCAGGTTGCTTATTCTTTTATAATGTCTACATTTATGTACATAATCTACATTAGAAATTAGGGCAATCTCGAATGAAAAGTTGTACAAATAGATAAAATGTGGCGGTCGAAATTGATACCTTAATGCCGAGTAACCTACAGATTGGAGAAGAAATTCAAGCAGCCGAAACAGAGTAATGGTTTCGGTTTAATGAAAAATCAACAAAAACCACCCAATCCGAGCTCATGATTGCCGATCTAACCAAAAAGACTTACCAGGCCTTCACCGGAATTTGTTTCCGTCCGCCACCTCTTTAACCATAACCACCGTTCAACATACTAGAAACAACATTGTCACCATCGTCGCTTCTTTGTAACTCGTCGTCGTCGTCGCCTGGTGTTTCGTCATCACTATCATGGAACCCTACCTTCCTAAAGCTTGATGAAACCATCGACTTTCTCTCTCTCGTTAAACGCATTCTTCGAGTTACACGGTGTAAATATTTGGGTGGTTTTACAGGATTTTTTTACCTTGGTTGTAGAGAGGGAGAGTGGAAAGTAGAGGGAGAGAGTTGCAGAGAAATTGTTGGAGGTGAAAGAAGGGACAAACATGTAACTGGATGAAGATGCCGCCGGAGGCCATGGTCCCTTTCCATTACCCTACATGCGTGTCTCTCTAATCACCAAAATGAAACCAAGGAAAAAAATTGTAAAATTGTAAACGCCGTTATCGTTAAATACACTATTGTTCGTTATCTTAGAAATTAATACATATATACAATATATAGTTTTTTTAATACTTTTATTATTTTAATATTATAATAATAATAATAATAATAATAATAATTTTTTTTACTTTTTAACTTTAATCCTTTTTTTAATATCAGGGGTTGGGATAAACTTGGTATCAACCGGTATCGAACCAGTACTGGTATCGAAAATACCGGGACGGTACTGTTCCGTATCAGTACATGAAGGTAAACACCGGCACTAATACAGAAAACACCAAAGGTTGCTGCCGAATTGATATTGGAAATCTTTTGGTTCGGGAAATTCAGTGCTGCTACTCGGTACCATTTGCTCATCCCTAATCACGGTTACCGTATGAACAATGGTATCTTACAACTTTTTTTTTGTTGATTTTCTTCAACTTTTAATTTTTTCTTTTTTTAGTTTCAGGGGTAGGGATGAGCTCGGTGCCAACCGATACAGAATCGGTACTGATACCGAAAATACCGGTTACAGTACCGGTATATGAAGGTAAAAAACGGTAGTGAACCGGTACCACCGTACCAGGAGCCAAAAGTCGGTACCGAATTGGTACTTAAGATCTTTTGGTTCGGAAAATTTGGTATCGGTACCCAGAACAATTTGCTCATCTCTGACCACGGGTTTCATACGAACAACATCGTTACCATATAACTTTTTTGGTTGATTTTCTTTCGGTTATCTTTTAGTGTTTTTTTCTACATTTTCTTTTTAATCTTGTCAGCAGTTCCGTTCGCAACGCGCTCGTAGTGATTTCAAAACACATGTAAACACAGACTAAATAACAAAAGAAATTCGCCGCAACGTGACGAACTTCTTTAAAGCTAGTTTATCTTTATAATTCTATTTATATACTATTATTTTGTAAGATTTGTATGCATTTGTAGTTGTAAATTGAGCTTAAGTTGTTGTACCTTATTTATATACTATTACTAGGTTTTTACCCGAGATTGCTTCCCGGGCTCGGGAAACTTAGTTATATTAATTACTATTTGTTATTAATACGACCACATTACATCAACCATCTCATTCGATTCAACAACAATGTCTTCAAATCACCGGATTAGATCATGAACCCATATTAGAGGTCAAACAAAAGCACAACAGTGCCACATGAATAATATCATTTCCACTTTTACTTCAATGCACTTACATGATAGGGTGATTTGGGATTTTGTAAAAATGTTTGTTTTTGTACTTCTTTACAAAATAAGATGTTGACCAAAATTCAAACAGATGTTGACCTTAAACAGATGTTTGGTTTAAGGCCAAACATCTGTTTATGGCCAAACATCTGTTTAAGGTCAAACATCTGTTTAAGTCCAAATATCTGATATAGAAGGCGAAACATCTGTTTAAGGCAAAACATCTGTTTAAGGTCAAACATCTGTTTATGGCCAAACATCTGTTTAAGGTCAAACAACTGTTTAAGTCCAAACCTCTGATATAAAAGGCCAAACATCTGTTTAAGCCTGAACAAATGTTTAACTTAATAAGATCTACTGTCTTCTCACACTGTTTTCCTCTTCAAAACACTTTTCAACCTAACATGGGTTTCCATTAACTATTGACCAAAATGCAAACAGATGTTCAAACCACTGTTTGTTATTGTGCTTCTTTACAAAATTACATAGAATTCAAGAAAATGAAACAATGACTTAAAGAACTATAATTTAACACATAATCTAATCGGGCAAAGCAATCTATTATCTGACAATTCCCTGGTTTTTACAACATGAAACACAACATCATCATGCCAAATACAGTCATATATATCCATCCATTATTCTGAATTCATAAACCCATAAATGCAGAAGAATGTCACATTTGCAATTAATAAACCAAGTTTCTACTAATTGCAATTACTATTAGCAAAAAGAAACATCATATCATCTATATATGAAACATAGAGTGCTAATAACAGTGTTTTATCATGTTAGCCATACATAGCAACAAACCATCAAGTTAATAATTTAAAAAAAAACATACAACATCACCATCAAAAAATTCATAGTTATAGTATCTGATATCAGAACATACTTAAATGTCTTTGTTAAACTGACGTAACTTGATTTAATACGATCTTCTGTTGCGAAGACACGTATGTGAAGTGCAACATATCACCAAACCTCAAGTTATTGTCAGTCATAAACTTTCGCCAACCGTCCAACGCATAACATGGGTTCAATTCATTTAACTCCGACTTAACATCATAAACCTCCACAACTCCAACCATGTTTTGAACTTTCAAATGATGAAGATCAAGAGAAAGACCTGCTCGTCTGGCAACTTCAGCAGGAAGACGCTACATGTATTGTGTGGAAAAAAATAATAGTCATACAAATAAAAATAAATCATTAGTTTGTTATAAAAAATGGTATACCAGCCTATAGTCTCCTTTGCGATCAAAATGAAAGAACTCAGGGTCGAGAAGATGTCCAAAATGTTTTTTTTGCAGTCTTTGCAATCTTATTTCTACGGTTAAGCTTTTTCTGAACGTTGGCGGCTCTCTTCCCCTTAATGAAAAAGTAAACATACACATGTGAATTAAAGGAATGTTGAATATATGCACACAAAAAAATAGTTCATATAACATATACTAATTAACTGGAAAGTATAGATACCTTAACTTTACGAGCAGATGAAGAACATCCAATATGATCACTTGTGTCGACAGGTAAGGCAGCATTTCCCTTAGTCCTATTCTTGACCATCTCCTTTCTCTTAGAAGTAACATTACCTTTCTTCTTAACCTGTTGTCATAGAGTAACTTTAATAACAATAGTAATATAACAATCTTTAAGATGGTAAACTTACATCTTGGGTTTTGTTCAATCGTGAAGACATGCGTCTCTTCGACGTGCATTCGGCATTGGTTGGTAACTTCTTCTAAATAATACATTATTGGATAAATATAACATCAGTAAACAACATTACTAATAGTTGTAAAAACATTAAATTCTTATATGTGTTAAATTAAAAATAAATAATTTTAATAATTTAGTAAGTACTTGAGTAACGGTTCTACCTTCACCTACAGACATAACTTCTTCATCCTCATAGATGTCCTGGTCAACATTAATGAAATAATTAATATAATGCTAAAAAATTAAAACTTTTACTGCTAATGCTAAATACTTACGTACCTTGAATGCATTCTCAACATAATCAGCCTTCGATATCTCAAGTACACTATCATCGTCAGATTCAGGTTTCTTCAAAAAACAAATCTCAGTCTCATCTCTATAAACTACTACCTCAAAAACAACATCATCAATTCTGCTAAACACACGCAAATCATCCTCCAGTATCCCAACATCGTTGCATATTTCCGGCCATCCACTAGCAAATACAAAGTTGGTATCAACCTTAGACGCCTCAACATTCCAATAGGAACCCTTATAACAGATTTGAAATTTGCCACTTGGTGGGCTGTTTACGTAAAATTGTTTAATGAAGTAGTCTTTGATTACCTGCATAAAATTAAAAATAATGAATACTATACGTGAAGTATGTAACTTATGAGAATAAGTGTTGACACGTTAAAGATGCCAAAGAATTCAAGTTAAGATCAATACTCATACCGTAAAACCAAATCTTGCATAACGATTAAACGTGAAATAAGATTCACCACACATGCCATCAACAAAACATGAAAGTTCAAGCCCAAAATCACCTAACGGTTTGAAAACCAACAAAGTATCCCTCGGCAGATTGAGATCTTTAACAACATTGTCCCAACCGTCAGTTATTATTGGGGTTGAATTTTCTGTTCTGACCCTCACAACCCATTTTGTACCAGACTCATGATAGATTCGCAACTTATTTTTTTTGCCAACAATATCCCCACTTTTGATTAGCAAAGGCCATAGGTACATCCTGTATATAATTTTTAAGTAGTGTAAGAAAATATAAACCATAAGAACTGTTAAATATATATCTCAATAAAAATAAATTATGTATGTAAAAACATGTCATACCAGTTTAAAAGATTCTGGGTTATCAAGAAACTTGACAAATGTAGTATACATCATAAAACCTGAATCAGTAAAGATGTTAAAAGATTGTAATTAAAAAGTTGGCTTCGAAGATGAACATTAACTTTTTGTATTAACAGAGTATCTACTGAAATTAATCATAGAAACAGAGTATGAGTTAAAAATTTTCTGCAAATAATAACTATTTTAACATGTTCTCAACAAATGATTCAAACACCTAACTAAACCCTTCTTGAATGTATAGCAATAAACGTTTAAAATCGTATTTGTAGCAAGATAGGATTTGAATTAAGATCGGTTAAACAATATAAAGTTCATTACAATATGAATGTAAATACCAATTGTTGAAGAAAAAACAATAAAACCTCAGGTGATTGAAGTGTAGAAGATGGAGAATAAGAAAGTTGAAACCCTAGAAAATGACTGGGAAGAAGAGATTTTTGAAAGAAGAGATGATAGATGTTTGATGTGTAATGATGCTGAAGAAATAATGACGGTTGTGTTTTTGTCTTCCCATATTTTCAACTGATGAAAATATTTACACATACACCCCTTATTGAATTTGTTATTTACATTTACATTGAGATACAAGAGTAAAGTGGATGATTAGTTGAATTGATTTGGTATTCAAATTAACAAAGAAAAATTATTTTTCTTATAGCAAAGCCATTAACATATCATATTTTTTCTATGCTTTAAATCATGTATTAATCATAATTAGCTTTTAACATAGTGAAAATCTAGTTTTATCTATTATACTTAGCTTTTAACATAAGTAGTTTGACTTTGGTCAAACAGACTTTGGTCAAACAGCGTTTTAACATTGCTCAAACAGTGTTTTATCTATTATAATTAGCTTTTAACATAAGTAGTTTGACTTTGGTCAAACAGCGTTTTAACATTGCTCAAACAGTCTTTTTAACTTTGGTAAAACAGACTTTCGAACCACTAAGAATCATATTTTTTTGCAAACAGTTGTTTGACATTAGTCAAACAGTGGTTTGACTTTGGTCAAACAGTTTTTTGGCTGGTGTAGGTTTGAAATTGATCAGTTCGTAGCCTCTTATGCAGTCCAAATCCGGTATAATTTTCTTCCATACTGATAGTGAACATGGGGATCTTCAGAATTGTCTGCGTTGTAAATTACTTATGAATAAATTTATCACACATTGTTCTGAGATGCAAAACACAATAGAGTTTATAAAGTTTAAACCAAATAAAATAAACAACATAGTAATTAAGAAAATATATATACAACTATACTTAGAACGGTGGAAGTTAAAACTCAGAAAAAACAATGATTACAAGCTAGTAAAAACTTCTTTGTAAACAACATTAGAAGTCTTATTTGTTGGTTTTCCATCAGCGTCGAATATTAGTATTTTAGCGCCTTCTCTGGTCTTGACCCTTGATAATGCAACGTACAATTGACCATGAGTGAAGACAGGATCTTTCAAATAAAGACCAACCTTTGATAACGATTGTCCTTGACTCTTGTTAATTGTCATGGCAAAACAAACTGATAAAGGAAATTGTCTTCGTTGAAATTGAAAAAGTATTTTTTTTGTCAGACGGGATCATATTAATCCTTGGAATAAAAACTCTCGTGCCAATGTTACCACCAGATATTACTTCAGCTTCTATAACTCGTTTACCAAGAAAAGTAATTTGAAGCCTTGTACCGTTACATAACCTTTTCTGTTAATCAATGTTTCGAAGAAGCATCACAGGAACACCAACGTTAAGAACTAATCTGTGATTAGGCAAGCCAGAAATCTTAAGAGCATTCAAATTTTCTGTTGAGTATAAGCTTTCTTGAAAAGAATCAAGAATTTGTTCAGTTTGACATATACTATCAGAACTCAGATACTCTTTCGCATCACCAGGAAATAACGAAAGCAATCGATCATTAATTTCATGAACTACCTCGTTTTTGGGTGCTAGAATTGCTCGCTCCGAAAAAAATCCAGGAATCCTAAATTGTTCAATAATTGAAGGATATACAAAGTCAATTAAACTTTGTATCGGGTCACAAATATCGGTGATTAGTAGATCATCTGGTATCTCTATAATGGCGTCACCATCATTATCATCTCCAACGTTTCCTTCACCAATATCAATAAGCCATTTTGCAAATTTTCTGATAGACTCCATATTTGAACTTTCAGCTCCAATAGTTAGATGCATGTTTTTAGTCAGCCGTAACAGTCTGCATTTTGACCATATGTATGAAGAGCTTAAACATGCACTAAAAATTTCTTGTCTAGTGCCATTAGGAATAACAGGTAGGATTTGTCTAAAGTCACCACCAAATACAATATTTTTACCTCCAAAAGGAATATCCGAACGAATACTCCTACCTTCCGAAAATACGACAGTCATCGTCCTATCTAAAGCTTCAAAGGCATGTTTGTGTACCATCGATGCTTCGTCCCATATGATTAATTGGGTTTCCTTTAATAATCTGACAATATCACTATTTGGCTTAATATTGTACATTGAATCTTCTGTTAGATTAATGGGGATATGGAACCGAGAATGAGTTGTCCTTCCACGGAAAAGTAATAACAAAGCAATACCACTTGAAGCCACATTTAAAACTATTTCATTTCTACATCGAACAGCTGAAGCCAAAGTCTTCCATAAAAAGGTTTTTCCAGTTCCACCGTAACCATAGACAAAAAAGGCCCCCTTTACGGCCTACAACTGCTTCCATTATTTCGTCAAAAACCGCTCGTTGTTCATCTGTAAGAGATTGATGCAACCTGTTAAACTCAGCTTGTACTTCATCTAGGTCATGCAACCTGCTTCCATTATTTTTGCTGGTTTTCTCGAAGATGGGGAGGTAGTTGTGAGGTTTTTTGATGTTCAGAGACATGATCGGAGAAAAAGGTGATTTAGGGATGAAACAACTTTTATATAGAGAGAAGGAGTGAATGCTGACGTGGCAGTAGTTACAAATATTTGATGGCTAAGATCTTTCCACGTCAGAACCTCTCTTGCGACAACTGATGACAGTTGTTTGGAAACCTCTGTTGGTCGTTGGGAACAGTGTGAGTCAAACAGTCGTTAGATAAACAGAAGTTATGAGAATAGATGATAACTTTCAGCAGTTGTTTTATTTTTAGCTAACATCTGTCCACGTCAGGACCTCTGTTGTCATAATGGATGACAGTCAGCAGTATAGTAAATCAACAGTCATTAGGATAAACAGAAATTAGGACAACAGACGGTACCCTTTAACAGTGGATGTATTTTTAGGCAAGCAGAAGTTTCAAAAACAGTTTTTTTCAATCGGTGTAACTCAACAGTCGTAAATCTAACATCTGTTATTAGCCCAACCACTGTTAGTATCAAATCCTCTGTTAAGCATTTTAAAATTGAATAAATCATCTGTTGTTCGTTAACATCAGTTGACCCATAGCAGAGCTTTGCATCTTCAGACATTTATTCATCAGCAGATGCTCTCTTTTGTCAGACTTTAGCTATAACACACCTTTTATAACACCAAAATATACCGTAAATTCTTCCAAAAAACTGTTATTGATAAACAAAATTATATAATAATACTTATTCATCATTAGCCCAACCACTGTTAGTATCAAATCCTCTGTTAAGCATTTTAAGATTGAATATCATCTGTTGTTCGTTAACATCTGTTGACCCATAGCTGACATTTGCATCTTCAGACATTTATTTATCAGCAGATGCTCTCTTTTGTCAGACTTTAGCTACAACACACCTTTTATAACAACAAAATATACCGTAAATTCTTCCAAAAAACTGTTATTGATAAACAAAATTATATAATAATACTTATAGCAGACGTTATATAATAATACTTATTCATCATTAGCCCAACCACTGTTAGTATCAAATCCTCTGTTAAGTATTTTAAGATTGAATATCATCTGTTGTTCATTAACATCTGTTGACCCATAGCAGACCTTTGCATCTTCAGACATTTATTCATCAACAGATGCTCTCTTTTGTCAGACTTTAGCTATAACACACCTTTTATAACAACAAAATATACCGTAAATTCTTCAAAAAAACTGTTATTGATAAACAAAATTATATAATAATACTTATAGCAGACGTTATATAATAACACTTATTCATCATTAGACCAACCGCTGTCAATATCAAATCCTCTGTTAAGCATTTTAAGATTGAATATCATCTGTTGTTCGTTAACATCTGTTGACACATAGCAGACCTTTGCATCTTCAGACATTTATTCATCAGCAGATTTTCTCTTTCGTCAAACTTTAGTCAACAGTGGTAATTTAACAGTGGTTAGAATACACAGTTGTTTCATAATCAGCAGATGTTTTCTTTTACCAAACTTTAACTACAACAGACCTTTTTACAACTCCAAATATTGACTCTCTGTAATTTGCAGGAGCACAAATTCTTCAAAAACTGCTCTCAATGATCAAATTCTAAACATTTGTTTTATCTTTGCACTCTCCTGCTGACCATCAAACGAACCTTTGATACTATTAAACCTCTGTTGACTTACTGATGTGCGTGCGGTGGTATATATTTTTATGTATATTTTTAGCCCTTTTTACGCTTTAGTCAAGTTTTAAATTTATAAAACACGATATTTTACTAACACCAAACACACATATGGGCAAGTGCACCCATCGTGAGCGTAGTACAGTGTTGGTAAGATAACGAGGTCGTCCAAGGACACAAGAGCTTTTAGTACCGGTTTATCCTCAACGTCTAATCAAATCAAAATTTTAGAAAAAAGGTTTTAAACTAGAAAATAAAAACTAAAAAAGCTGAAAAATAAAAATAAAAACAGATAGACAAGATGAATCACTTGGATCCGACTCGCCTTTAGTGTAACCTTTGATTATTTCCGCACTTTTGCACTTTTTAAGAGATTATCTTAGTTATAGTAGTAGGCCCCTCTTTTGAAGGTGACGTTACCCTCAACCCAGTAGTTTGAGTCAGCAAGGATAAAATCCTAAATGGTTGGATTATTGAAAGATAATTAATTAAGTTATTAATGCGTAATGTGGTAGGCCCCTCTTTTGAATGTGACGTTACCCTCGGCTAAGTAGTTTGAGTCAGCAGTGATACAATCCTAAATAGTTGGGTTAAAGTTTTAATAGTAGTTTACATATGAGGGGGTCAAGAAATTTGAACCCCCGCCATCCAATACCAGTGGGTATTGAAGGAGGTCCTACTAAGCTTGACCCAGGTCCTTGCAGGATCTATACAGTGAACAAGGCAAGACTCTTACCAAACCATTTCCTTAACCCCCGACCAGGTAGCCAACATATATCCATATAGACCGTGGATATATGAATGGTGTAAATCTTTTATTTTATATAGACAGTAAAATAACGCTAAGACACCACGGACAAATAATAAGGAAGATTCACCTTCAACATAAGAAACTAGTTATTAAAGTCAATAATACATAACCAAATAAAAAGTGTGAAAAGATTAAAAATAAAAAGTATTACACTAAATGCTTGTCTTCACCAAGTGATGTAAGAGACTTAGGCAAACATGGCCTTTGATTGTCAAGAACTCTTACGATCAATCTTGGATCCCGAGACTACTACACACACTCTATGATGGATGATGGTGGTGGATGTGGGTTGTGATGGTGGTGGTGGGTGGGTGTAGCGTGAGAGAGGTGGTTTGCCAAGGGATGAGTTGCAAGTGAGACAAGCACCCCTATTTATAACCTGTACAGAAGCCCGGACACGGCCCCATGTCCACCCATTTTCTCTTTCTTCATTAATTGCAGTGTGTCTGCATTAGTTGACCACGCCCTCGTGTCCGCTGGGCACGACCCCGTGTGCAGAAGCGTATCTGTACTATCAAGATTTGCCTAGATTCTGAGAATCTTAGCGTTGACCACGGCCCCGTGTCCGCTGGACACGCCCCCGTGGTGGGTGATCGAAGCTTCTACAACTTTGTCTTTTCTACAGACACTTGGGCATGCCCCCGTGCTCAATGAGCACGGGGCGTGTTCAGCCTTCTGTTCTCTTGTTTTTGCTTGGGAGGATGCTGTCGAAGGGTCGGGCATGCCACGTTTATTCCTTTTCTTGTATTATTGTTAGATTTAGCTGCATTTTTGCTTCTTTTGTCCATTTAAGCTCTTTTAACCCTGAAAATACAAAAGGAAGACAAAAACATACTTTTTCCAATATTAGTACTAAAAAGGGTTAGTTTTATGCCACATTTGATGTAATTTATATGTTGCATTTTGCGCACATCAAATACCCCCACACTTGAATCTTTGCTTGTCCTCAAGCAAAACTCTTTATAATGTGGCTTACACTCCCAAATGGAATGGGTAGAATAGAAGGTTTTTTGGGCTTGTCATAGAGTGTCGGGATTCCAAGATTCTTTATTAGGTTTTATTTTTATGTTATTTACAATCCTATTCGTCATGATTTATTTAGAACATTACATAAAATAAATAACTTATTAGGGCATAACATGCCTCTTTAAAATTCCATTTATATACCAGTTCACATACCTCACGGGGGATCACTCAACACTCGGCCGAAGATGTATTTTTGTGAAACACCCGAGAGCGGCATGGAACTTACTTCTACCATAAGCTTGCCAAGCAATCAATCCTCCTCCTTTTTAACTATACACCTTTGTAAGTATCAAGAGGACTTTGGGGAAGGGTTAGGCTTGGGTTAAAGGTAGGTGGTTGGGTTAGTGGTTAGTAGAAAAGGGCGAAAGGCGTAAAAAGCGTCGGTTTTCGTAAAACATTTTGTCTTTGTGACTTTTTATTCTAATGAAGCATTATTCAAACAAGCCTTCTTTTGATGAGCTTTGTTTGTTTATTGCTAACTTCATTTTTCTTTTCTTCTCTATAATTTATTTATATAAGGAAGTCACAAGAAAACCGAGCTTTGTTACTAAAATAAAGGGTTTAAAATGAAAAAGGGTTTTGGTGGGTAAAAAGGGTGTTTGTTTTGGGTTAAGAAATGAAAAGGTTTAGGCTCAAAGGGGTTAACTAGGGGGATTTTGGGTAGGTGGTAAAAAAAAATAATGGTGTTGAAATAAAAAGGGTTAGTCCTAATGCCTCCATCATTTACTTACTTGGGTTTAAGTTGGTAAGGACCGAGAATGTATCGTCATGGCAAGTTCTAGAGTCGTAAGAACCAAGCGGCTATTCACACAAGAAACGAAAAATTAGCATTTAGTTTAAAGATGTGTATTTGTATGCTCAATAAAGGCTCAAAACTCACTTTTTGTGGGAATGGGTTTTTATGTGATTAAGTATATATAATCAAATTTTAACTAGATTTGTCATGCTGTTTCATAATTTTCTTATGTTGGTTCTTTTTATCACGACACTATCGGTTGTAAATTTGTAAAAATATAACCTTTTTAGAACTTTTAATTCCCAAATTAAACCAAGACAAGTAAAAAAATGAAAAGATTTTGAAAAAAATTGGGGTGTTTAGCGGTTCCAATAGAGTTTTGTGTAAGGCTTGTAATTAGGACTTGCAAAATTCAAGGTTTTAGCATCCCCCCCACACTTAAATTACACATTGTCCTCAATGTGTCCCAAAAATAAGTTTTTAGGTTGATTGAATGTGTAAAAGGTGTGTTAAAAACATTTTTTTTATGTTACTGGCATCTGGACACGGGCCCGTGGTGTCCGGGCACGGCCCCATGTTCAGGTTGCCAGTAACAAAAATCATTAAAGAGTAACAGAAGCCTGGGCACGGGGGCGTGTTCAGCGAACACGCCCCGTGTCCAGTTATTTGAACTGGGCGATTTTCTGCAGATGGTTCAGCACGGGGCCGTGTTGGTTGGATATGGCCCGTGCTGAACTTGCTGTAATGAAGAAAATTTTGCGGGAGGCTCTGTTTTTGTGCATGGGGTGTTGGTTCAAGTTTCCCTTGGTATCCTTCACCATCCCGAGTGTGTTTTATTCCTGAAAATTAAAACTAAACTAGAAAACATAAAATTTTATCTAAACTAAACTAAGGATCGTTCCGCGGAATGCCTCCGTGGTGCGCCACGTTTATAAGGGTCCTTGGCTAGACCCAAAGCCAGTCATATGTTACCCAATGGGATGTTTTGCATCCCATGTTGCACCGACGGAGAGCATCATCCAAACTTGAGTCTATGACCTTCATGTAATTGACCGGATCATCGTCTTCTACTCTCTTACCAACTCCGAACTTCATTTCCTTGTCCCCAACCCTCAATGTTAGTGTTCCACCATTCATGTCTACCACTACGTGGGCCGTAGCTAGGAATGGCCTCCCTAAGATGAGTGGTACTTCGGTATCTTCCTCCATATCTAGTATGACAAAGTCGGCTGGGAAGACAAATTCGCCAACTTTGACCAATAGATTTTCAGCGACACCTTGTGGGTATTTGACGGACCTATCGGTGAGTTGTATGCTCATTTTTGTACGACTTGTTTTCCCTAGGCGGTCCGTCGAACATTGATGCGGGCATGAGGTTGATGCTAGTCCTGAGGTCGGCTAGTGCATTGCGAATGGGAGATTCCCCAATTGAACAAGGGATTGTGAAGCTTCCAGGATCAATCTTCTTTTGCGGGAGTTTGTTGAGTAGCAAGGCGGAGCATTCCTTGCTTAAATTAACTAATTGCAATGATTCAATTTTCCTTTTGTGAGTGAGGAAGTCCCTCATAAATTTTGAATATTTAGGAATTTGGGTTAGGACTTCAACAAATGGAATATTAACATGCAATTGTTTTAGCAAATTTACGAACTTTGTGAATTGCTCATCGGTCTTTTGGCGAATTAACCGACCGGGGTACGGAACCGGAGGATTCTTGGTGGGCTCTTGATTTGGTGGAGGAGCCGTCTCTTGTTGGGGCGTTGGTGGTGCTGTGGTTTGGCTAGATCGACTCTTTTCAGCTGGAGGTAATGGAACCTCCTCGGGACCCATGGTACGGTTTCTCAATGTGATGAGATGTACTTGCGCCTTTGGGTTGGTTTCGGTATTGCTTGGTAACGCGCCTTGTGGTCTCTCGGAGATATTTTGAGCTAGTTGATTTATTTGTTTTTCAATGTTTTGAATACTAGCTTGTTGATTTCTAAAATTCGATTCCAGTTGTTGAAATCGATCCGAGTTTTTCTTTTCGGTGTCGGAGATGAGGCGAGATACGGAATCTTCAAGCCTTTCTCGTCCCCCTTGTTGTTGAGAGAAATTTTGCGACTCGTTTCTTGGTTGTTGAAAGTTTGTTCGTTGGTTTAGATTTTGTTGGTTACTACTATTGCCGGGTTCTCTCCAACCAAGGTTAGGGTGGTTACGCCATCCTTGGTTGTAGGTACCCGTTGGAGGACCCAACGGCCTAGGTCTATTATCAATGTAGTTTACCGATTCTGTTTGATTATCAATTTCTTTCATACAACTCCAATTTTCATGTGGCCCACCACACCCCTCGCAAGCCATAACCGAAGCCGTTTTTGCCATCTCTAACTTTTTGATTTTTGAAGAAAGGGCTTCGATTTGGGCTTGCAAGGAAGTGCTCTCATCAACCTTATGGGCGCCCTGGGCAATAGATTTTGTGCCTCGGGGAGTGTGCCATTGAAAATTGGTTTGAGCAATTTCCTCAATTTGATTATAAATTTCATTTGGGCGACGATTGCCTAAAAGTCCCCCGGAGCTAGAGTCGAGTGTTTGTCTTGTGTGTGGCAACAACCCATTATATAAAGTGGATACTTGTTGCCATACCGCAAGACTGTGATGAGGACACTTTCTTAGTAGCTCCTTGAATCTTTCCCAAGTTTCATATAAGGATTCCCCGTCCTATTGTGAATATGTGTTATCATTAATTTAGCCGTTTTAGCAGGAGGGAAATACTTATATAGAAACTTTTGGCCTAGTTCATCCCAGGTGTTTACCGAGCCAACTGGGAGGGTATTTAGCCAAGCCTTAGCTCGGCCCTTTAGTGAAAATGGAAACATTCGAAGGCGGATGGCATTATTTGATGCTCCATTGATCTGAAAAGTATCAAATATTTCCAAGAAGTTAGTAATATGTAAATGGGGATCTTCGTCCGCAAGCCCATGGAAGGTTGCGGAGTTTTGGAGCATTTGTATCAAATGCGGTCGAAGTTTGAAGTTGTTGGCCTCGACATTCGGTTCATTGATAGCGGTGCCGAGATTACCTATGGTGGGCCGTAGGTAATCCATGAGGGTACGTTGATCCGCCATTGGAAGTGGGTCCCCCGAAACTCTCTCTTGGTTTTTAGCTTTAAGTCTTTTTCTTAGAAAGCGTTCGGGTTCGTCGAGAGGTTCTTTTATGTCTCTACTAGAACTGGAGCTCATACGCTGCGTCGAAAGTTCAGATGTGGCGCCTGGGTTCCAAGTCCTGCAATAAAAACAAAAAGAACGTTGGTCACACGGCCCCGTGCTTAGATGAACACGGCCCGTGGTCGGAGATACATTGATTGTTTTCCGGATCCCTGTTACTGGGGAGCTCGACACGGCCCCGTGTTGCACCGACACAGACCCGTGCTCATCTCTCTGTAACTCGAAAAATAAAAACTGCCAGTAACAATACTGGGCACGGCCCGTGTCCGACCAGGCACGGCCCGTGCTGAGCTCTGCATAAACTGAAAATTTAAGAAAAAATCCTAAAAAAAAAAGAAAAATAAGAAAAACGATTAGGCCGTTGATTACTAACTTTCTTAAAATCCTTGTGTCCCCGGAAACGGCGCCAAAAACGTGATTTGCGTGCGGTGTTATATATTTTTATGTATATTTTTAGCCCTTTTTACACTTTAGTCAAGTTTTAAATTTATAAAACACGATATTTTACTAACACCAAACACACATATGGGCAAGTGCACCCATCGTGAGCGTAGTATAGTGTTGGTAAGATACCGAGGTCGTCCAAGGACACAAGAGCTTTTAGTACCGGTTTATCCTCAACGTCTAATCAAATCAAAATTTTAGAAAAAGGTTTTAAAATAGAAAATTAAAACTAAAAATGTTGAAAAATAAAAATAAAAACAAATAGACAAGATGAATCATTTGGATCCGACTCGCCTTTAGTGTAACCTTTGATTATTTCCGCACTTTTGTACTTTTTAAGAGATTATCTTAGTTATAGTAGTAGGCCCCTCTTTTGAAGGTGACTTTACCCTCAACCCAGTAGTTTGAGTCAGCAAGGATACAATCCTAAAGGGTTGGATTATTGAAAGATAATTAATTAAGTTATTAATGTGTAATGTGGTAGGCCCCTCTTTTGAAGGTGACGTTACCCTCGGCTAAGTAGTTTGAGTCAGCAGGGATACAATTCAAAATAGTCGGGTTAAAGTTTTAATAGTAGTTTACATATGAGGGGGTCAAGAAATTCAAACCCCCGCCATCCAATACCAGTGGGTATTGAAGGAGGTCGTACTAAGCTTGACCCAGGTCATTGCAGGATCTATACACTGAACAAGGCAAGACTCTTACCAAACCATTCCCTTAACCCTCGACCAGGTAGCCAACATATCTCCATATAGACCGTGGAGATATGAATGGTGTAAATCTTTTATTTTATATAGACTGTAAAATAACGCCAAGACACCATAGACAAATGATAAGGAAGATTCACCTTCAACATAAGAAACTAGTTATTAAAGTCATTAATACATAACCAAATAAAAAGTGCGAAAATATTAAAAATAAAAAGTATTACACTAAATGCTTGTCTTCACCAAGTGATGTAAGAGACTTAGGCAAACATGGCCTTTGATTGTCAAGAACTCTTACGATCAATCTTGGATCCCGAGACTACTACACACACTCTATGATGGATGATGGTGGTGGATGTAGGTTGTGATGATGGTGGAGGGTGGGTGTAGTGTGAGTGAGGTGGTTTGCCAAGGGATGAGTTGCAAGTGAGCCAAGCACCCCTATTTATAGCCTGTACAGAAGCCCGGACACGGCCCCGTGTCCACTGGACACGGCCCCGTGTCCACCCATCTTCTCTTTCTTCATTAATTGCAGTTTGTCTGCATTAGTTGACCACGCCCCCGTGTCCGCTGGGCACGACCCCGTGTGCAGAAGCGTATCTGTACTATCAAGATTTGCCTAGATTCTGCGAATCTTAGCGTTGACCACGGCCCCGTGTCCGCTGGACACGCCCCCGTGGTGGGTGATAGAAGCTTCTACAACTTTGTCTTTTCTGCAGACACTTGGGCACGCCCCCGTGCTCAATGAGCACGGGGCGTGTTCAACCTTCTGTTCTCTTGTTTTTGCTTGGGAGGATGCTGTCGAGGGGTCGGGCAAGCCACATTTATTCCTTTTCTTGTATTATTGTTAGATTTAGCTGCATTTTTGCTTCTTTTGTCCATTTAAGCTCTTTTAACCCTGAAAATACAAAAGGAAGACAAAAACACACTTTTTCCAACATTAGTACTAAAAAGGGTTAGTTTTATGCCACATTTGATGTAATTTATATGTTGCAATTTGCGCACATCACTTACCAAACAGATGTTCAGACACAATTCAACATCAACATAATCTGTTCACCATCAAACCAATCCTTGGCACTATTAAACCTCTGTTGACTCACCAAACAGATGTTCAGACACAATTCAACATCAACATAATCTAAATCTTACTCAAACACTAAATAATATGTAAAAATAAAACACAACATAGATTCATAAAATTAAAATTTATTCATTTATTCATGACCTTAAAACTAAAAGTCCAATAATTACATCACATACTGAACAATATTAAAGTTCAATTATAAGAATAACAACAAGAATTAAGAAACTTTAGTTTCAACTCCATCAATTGCTAAACCTCTCGATGTATGTCCTTCAGCATCGCCATGAACTGCACGTCTCTATCACCGCACTCTATATTACTGACAACACAAAGCTCACGAACGGAAGTTGAAGGCATCCGTATAAGATCTCTGGAAACCTGCTCTCTAGTGAACAGGCCAACTTGCAATCCATCAAAACATCTCTTCAGCTCTTGAAGAGTAGCCCTATCTTCATACACCTGTTCCTCGATTTGCCTGACAAAACGCTGCTTTAAATCATCTGATTTTGCATTTGTGAATGACGCCATTTGAATAAACTATATTACTCGACTTTCATGAAAGTATGATATCTTCGTAGGAAAACTTGATGAAAAACAGGCGAACTGACTATGAGTTTATATACTGAAATTTGTAATTGTGAAAATGTGTATATTTAATATAAACATATTAATGTATATTTCAAAACAGCAGTCCTTTAATGCACAAACCTTTTCAAACCCCAACTTTTATGGGAAAACTGTAAAAATTAAATACAAGAAACCCAAGGAACAAAATTTTGAAGTTCAAAGAACAAAAGCAGATTATCACTATTACAATTACCTCTTCATTTACCAAGTAGACGCGTTTTTAAACTCTATAAAAGACCGATGATTACTTTTGATTCAAAACATCAACAAATTGTCCTACAAATCACTTTCTGTAAAAAAATGTTACAAATCACAAAACCAACAAAAAATCTACATGGCAAACTTCAGCTTCTACCACTGGTCAGACACCAGCGATGTTAAAACACAATTCTCGATGTGATCACTCAAAGAACAAAGAACAGACGAAGAACTAAACAGGAAAGTCGACAACATCAATGACACTAATTACAACAAAACCTGGAACAGCATAGCATTGCTCGATGAAGTCCTCCACCCTCCTCCATCAGAGTTCCAGAAGAATGCCGAAGAGTTTCTGACACAACTTCTAAAACAGGATCAGAAAATCTGCCACATGCTAACTGACCTGAAATTCAAAAGAGAACATGAAATCACATGGAGAAAGGCCAGAGTCTACAAAATCGTAGCAAGTGTTAACTCTAGCGTGTAATACTTTATAAATATTTAATTAAATTTCTATTTTTCTATGTAGTAGTTCATTTTAATAATATAAACATGCATCTTAACATATTCTAAAACGTCAGTGTAAATAAAAACTCTCAACATCATCAACAGTTAATCAAAATAAGAAACAAACCTAAAATGCAAAGGTCTCTTCTCAACTGTTGTAGCACATATGACTTTTCACGATATTGCACGAATCTATCCTTTCTATAAAAGGAGAAAATCTTACTGATGCAAGAAAACCTGACTTTCGTTTTATCGAAAATCCAACAATGCAACTCTCCCATCAAAGAAGATATCACATGCAACTTTTCACGATGTTGTAACAATGATACTGCAACATTGATATTGAAAGGTTGATGTGTGATGGGAAGCTTCATTGAAACGACGATGTTGGAACAATGATACTGGAACGATAACATGTAAACATAATCAACAAACATTCGAACAAAGAAGTGTAATCGGAGATTAGCGGCTGAATCACGAGAAAGATGCATTTGAGAGATAGAGATACGCTCACATATATGAGTGAGCGAGATTTGAATGTGAAACCAGATAATTATATCTTATTTATAGGATTAGAATATATGGTTTGAATTCCTCATTTTGAATGTGGAGCCAGAATTTTGAATCTCGACAAATGTTTATTGGGAACTGATGTTTGATTATAAAATGTTGAGGGCAGATGTTTAAATAAATTTTAAATGATATTTGAATCTCGACAGACCTGGTTTGGATTTTAAAGTGGGCCAGACCTTTGAGAGAGAGAAGGGGGTTTGAATTTTGAAAATGGAGCCAAAACTTATGTATTATAGATATGGGCAGTGGTTTTAATGGCAGTAGTTTGGATTTTAAAGTGGGCCAGACCTTTGAAATTTTAATGTAGAGCAGTGGTTTGGATTTTAAAGTGATTTTAAATTAGGCTTTATGATGTAATAATGACATAAGAAAAACCTTGTTGGACAGCTTCTCTTGCTGACACATCAGCTTTTCTTATTTCATTGGGATTTCTCCTTTTATAGAAAGTATAGATTTGGGTATTCATATGTCCAAAATAATTATAAGACAAATATATACGGTACCATCTCATCCATGAAGATCATATTAAGATGATATATTTCATTTTTGTTTTCATTCATCATCTTCTTCGACACGCTAACAATCTTCACTCTAATCGAATAGTTGTTTGAGAATGTATTAAGATCGTTAAACATGCTAACCTTTGCAACCTCCATTTGAAGACTGTACATAAAAAAGAATAAGCAAAATATATCTATTGCAAAACGTAATATGATAATACAATAAGCATTGATGTTCTTAAAAAATATCAAGGTTGGAATTCAAGCTTACCGATTCTCCATTCAAAATTTTAATTGAATGCAGTGACAAATGTAATTTGAAAGGTAAGTAGTGTATATCCTTATATCCTGCTTTATTAAAGTAATTAAATATTAGAAATGATATGCAAAGTAGGAAAAAAAAAGAGAGAGAACGTCAATTTTAAATTACCATTTTGCATATTTTGAATTTCAAAATTACTGATATTATCAGTAATTACTGATCTGATTTGAAAGCAATTGGCATGTTGACTTTTCTAATTTTTATTTTAACTTTAATTAAGAGATAATAACCGTCAATTTGAAATTCACATTTTGCATATTTTAAATGTCCAAAGCTCAAGAAATTAGCATTAATTACTGATTTGATTTGCAACAAATAGTCATCAAGATTTTTTTTATTTTTTAATTTAACTTTAAATTTTATCATGAAAACAATGTTGGAGGAACTCTTATCTCATTGGAATGTAACGATTAGGTAAAATGGTAATTTCATTGTAATTCTAGTTTTCATTTGATAATTTCAATCTATCACTAATTAACACCATCAATAATAAAAATGTGAGCAGTGGCTGTTTTTTAGGGAAACCGCTGATGGTCAATATCAGTGGATGTCAACAATAAAAAAATGAGCAGCGGCTATTTTTTCCTATCAGTGGATACCCAACAGTTTTTGAAACACTGATGTTTGGTCAGTTAGTGGTCAACACGAAGATTGAAGAAACATAGGTTGTATTTCAGCAGTGGATAACTT
This sequence comes from Helianthus tuberosus, assembly GCA_030545235.1. NCBI lineage: Eukaryota > Viridiplantae > Streptophyta > Magnoliopsida > Asterales > Asteraceae > Helianthus > Helianthus tuberosus. Next base: position 33,442,253 of record CM060436.1, read on the forward strand.
TTAACAATCAAACGTTTGAACCAACACAGTGGTTGTAACAGGCTTTTAAACAGATGTTGGGGCTTAAACAGATGTTTCGCCTTATATATCAGTTTTCTGGACTTAAACAGAAGTTTGACCTTAAACAAATGTTTGCCCATAAACAAATGTTTGCCCATAAACAGAAGTTTGGCCATAAACATCTGTTTGCAAAAAAAGATCAATTTCAAGAATACTATACACAAACAATCAAAATGAGGAGCTTAATAATCATCCAAGTGTACTTGATTTTTATTTATTAGTATAAAGATGAAACAACTGTTCAATTTATAGTACAGATCAAACCACTGAAGTGATGTGATAAATACTGTTACATATAAACACTGTTGTGATAAACACTGTTACATATAAACACTGATGTCATAAAAATTGTTACATATAAAACACTGAGGTGATGACATCTAACAACCTAACAGACTATAAAACACTGATGTGAAAAACATTGTTACATATGAACACTGTTAACATAAACAAAGGTAGAATAACTAATGTTGATGCTGAACCACTGTTGTTGTTGGACAGCGGTTCACCTTTGGTTGATCAGGCCTTTGGTTCATCAGTGCTTGTCTTCAACAGGACTTTGGTCTTCATCAGTGGTTTGGTCTTCAACAAAGTAAAACTGATTGTAAGATTAAAACATTCAATTACTTACAGTACATGGGTACAAATGATCTCAATCATGCACTAAAATTCCTATACTCATTTGAGATTGTCTTCCGCTCCACCATCTTAATTCGTCTCTCCACAACTTCAATTGTAAAGAAAAGGGCAAAAATCAAATACATGACTAACACAACCTCATTGAAAGTGGGACTGTAATGAGTACCATACCGAATAACAAAAAGGGATGAAGCCTAAACTTTTGGGCTGGTATCACCTATCAACAGACCTGAAAACAAAATCAGTTTCTAAACAATGACTTCATGAAACTGAAAATCATTAAAGCAAACACAAATTAAGTAACAACCAACCTTAATTCAAAAGCCTGCAAATATAAAATTGCCACATGAACAAATAAAGTACAACTTGCTGCAAAAATAATAAAGTGTAAAAACTATCTCAAAAACTTCTCTGCAATTAAGTAGTTAAGCTACTCAATTTAGTTAACTACATAAACAATCCAACAATGAATTTATCGTCCTTCTCCTTCTCTTTCACATTTCAATCTCGTCAACAACCGTCCGGCAGAGGTTGCTTCTAATCAACAAACTCTATAAAATAATAATAATAATAAAAAAATAAGCTTAAAATCTATATATTCTGCTTGGATTGCTAGAATAATAGTATGAAAGTTGAAATAAAAACAGAGGATCAAGAAACATAGGAGCATAAAAAATTACTAACATGGGTGAATAAATCAACAAAACAGCTTGTGAAAGACATAAACTACAAACATATCAAAATCAGTCTACTCGTAATCACATGATACAACAAAGCAAGCATCTGAATAAACAATAACAAAGGAAAAACAGAATCAAAAGCTACAAACAGAGTTATTCATATATTTCATATATATACAATAATAAAAACATTATTACAACATACCAGTGTCACCGATTAACAGGAGCTTGTACAAAAAGGTTCATCGAGTACGATATGAAACCCTAGGAGATCTGCTTCTTCTTCTGAGGGTACAAAAGGGTTCATCGTGTTCAGTATGAGAAAATAGATAAAACGAAATAAAATTTCTGAATGAAAAAATAGATCTTAAATGAATATTTTGTTCTTCAACTACTCGACGGTACATGATTTAGGGTTTCAAACGCAGATGTATCCAATAGAAGTAACCTTTGCAGGACGTTGTTGAAGAGATGGAAATGTGAAGAATGAGAATGATGAACATCAGAGAGAAAGGGGATCTTGTATGGAAAGGTGAAGGAGAAGAATGAAATATGATTTGTGAAAATGTGAGAATAAAGGGCAGTGGTTACTGTTGGGCGGGAAAATGGGAAAAACGATGCCCTAATTAAGTGACATGTGGCCCAAATCACTTTCATTTATTATATATAATAGATTTTTTAACATTTGTCTGCAATCTATGGTTGTAAATTGAGCTTAAGTTGTTGTACCTTAATCAAATAATGGTTTCATTATCTTACCAAATTCAATATGTTTGTATGCATGTATGGTTGTAAATTGTGCTTAAGTGGTTGTACCATAATCAAATAATGATTTCATTATCTTACCAAATTCAATCGGTTTGATCCATTTAAAGTTGTGTTGTTTTATTTGTAAATTATTATTATTTATAATAATCTAATTAATTTAGCCAAAATCTTGTATAAATATAATTTGCAACATATTGATGCAATGGTTGTTGTAATGTATGCATTATGGTTTGTATAGTGGTAATGATTTATATTATATATAGATTACGATGAACCTGTCAAACGGAAAAAAATAGACGCAGGTTTATCGTAACGCGCAAGTCCTAGATCAACTTAGTTATTTTATTCTATGTTTTACGTTTCGGTTTAATTTCTTCGCATTAACACGCTGTAACTTCAGTGTCGGTGGTTGCTGGCAGTAGTGTGGCATTAATGTTCGCCCCCGCCGCAACGCGGGGGTGTGTAATACTAGTTAACTTGAATAACAAACATATACTCATCATACTTTACGCTTTTATTATTGCTATTGATATCTATCATATTCATATTATCATCATCATAATTTTACTAAGCTAGTTGATTTTCCGCCCGCGCGTTGCGGCGGGGACCCAATGACTGCAAAACGCATGTCAATAACGGCAAGCAGATACTAAATATCAAAACATAAATAAAAATGTCGTGAAAAGGATAGTTACTCCGTCCTAAAAAAGCGATTTTAAATAACCTAATATATAATAATAGGACTCACACGTCCTACACGTTGGAAATTCGGTTGTTTTCAGTTCAGTTATTACGGTGCTAACACGTTAAAATATGGATGAGTTCGGTACCGATAACGACAATGAAACTACCGATCCAGAAAATCATCGAAATTAGGTACCGGCACCGAAAATGCTCGGTACAATACGGTATGGTATTTGAAGGTAAAAATCAATAAATACAGGTATGGTGCTAGACCGGTGTCGACCGAAAGTAACGATTCTGAAAACGCCAAAAGGTGGGTACTAAATTGGTACCGAAAATGATTTGGTATAGTAAATTTGGTACCCATACGATACCGGTTTGATTACATGATTTGATACGATTGCTCATCAATAATCTAAATATCCAAGTTAATTTTATATGTTACAATTCATTCATTACAGAAAAAGACAAAAAATAAAGCAAAATAAGTTTTTTATATAAAACCCCATTCAAACGAAATATAGTTTACTTACTGTGTGTATGAAAAAGAATCTAAACGATGCAATTACTTGCATTGCTACAGGATTTGATGAGCTCGGCACCAACCGGTACCGAAAATACCATTACCAAAATCCCCAAAAGTGGGTACCGGTACCGAATATACCTGGTACGGTACCGGTCGGTACTGGTATGACACTAGTATTTGAGGGTAAAAACCGATAAAACCGGTGCCGAACCGGTACCGAAAATACACCCGGTTTGATAAATTTAATATCGGTACCAGTACCCGCCACCATTCATTCAATTCTATTTTTATTACTGTTCATTTCATTCTGTTTTTCGATGAATACCGGTGCCGAACCGGTACCGAAAATACACCCGGTTTGATAAATTTAATACCGGTACCAGTACCCGACACCATTAATTCAATTCTATTTTTATTACTGTTCATTTCATTCTGTTTTTAATATATAGGATAATTAATTTATGAAATTACTAAAATAATAGGTCTTAGCCGAGATCAAAACGATTACCCAAACTAACTTGGTTTCCACTAAATTCTTAAGTGGTGTTTGTTTTTCTAAAAAAGATCTGCGCAGGCTCTTCTATCTGCGTCGCGCAGATATTGCCATCTACAGACTGTTTGTTTTTCCGAAGATGTTTCATTAAAAAACGTCTACGCGAGCTCTTCTTGGTGCAGACTTAGCCCAACCACTTTTAAGATCTTCTAAAGTCTACAGAGGGTTAAACACCACCGTCCACCGCTACCACCGTCCACCACCCACCACTGTCCATCACCCACCACGGTCCACCGCCCACCGTCCACGTCCACCACCCACCACCACCGTCAGTACACCACCACCAGTTTATTTTTCTATATACGTTAAAAAAAACATTCTTCTTGCAGACTACAGAGATTTTATCCACATCTTCTTCTACAGATGTCTACAGATGTGTTTTGCAGACTGCCGACATTATATCTCTTAAGAAACAAACCGCACCTTAATATCTCACATAACCCATTTTCATTGAACGGGCTACGTTTTTTAATATTTAGATATGCCTAATTTATACTAAATATTAAAGTTAAATATGTAACTGATAATTATATAAAATAAAAGTATATAACGAAATAGTTTAATACGTTTCGAGTATTTGAGTAATTAGTTGTTATCATTTCCACAAGCATAAAAAACCATAATCACGTCCCGTTTCATACTTGAAATATACACATCATATTTACTTAAATATAGTAAAAAAAACAAACAATACAAGAATACCATTATAAATAAATTTTACGGTTAAATTAGGCCAAAAGCCAAAAATCTTTTTGACGTTTGGTTGTAATAAGATATCCGCCTACTCGTTTGCTCTTCCTCCTAACCGCGACCGCCATACAAGTGGCGTTTTGGACACAATAATCCGCCACTCCACCACCATGTCCGCTCGGTGATCTACCGGCCCATGTCAACAATAACCGCCATGTAATCGGTTGCTTTTTTTGCCCTAGGACCAACATTGTCACCTCTTGTTTTTTTGCTTCCTCCACAATGGTTGTACCCTTGTCTTTTCCTTCTACCATAGATATCTCAACTTGTAGCTTTAATGTTAAAAAAATAAAAAGCAAATATGTTAGGGACTGAAATTTTATACATAACATGGAAAATTAATTAGGTTCAAGATGTTTATTAAATGAGTCAACCCAAACACAACATGTTTAATAAATGTGAAATCTGTTTACCCGTTTAAATTTAATGGTTTTTTTTTAAGTACACACATGTTTTTTAGTGTCATATGGTTGATGGCTTTGACAATAAGTAATATATGGGTCGTGTTTGCGTTCGCCTATACAACTCTTCAATTTGCTAACTCGCTAACTTGACACGGTTAACACCCTGACACTTTTTTTTAGATTTAAAAACAAGAAGGTTAGGGAACAATACTCACTTCTGGATGTTTCGTCTTACACATGTTCTTCATTGAACAAATGAAACCAGGGACTTTCGTAGCTTTCTCCTTATTTAACTCATTTCCTGTTACACCTAAATAAGCAAAAATCATATTAAAGTCATAGTAATCTCTAGTTATATATTGAAATTATTATACACATATGTTTGACTGCTAGATTATCTTGTTATTTCCGTGAGCTCGTTTAAGGTTATTTAGGTTTCCTTCTATCAATATACTCTATTCTATCTTATTGTATCGTATCGTATAAAACCTTTATGATATCGTATATATATATATATATATATATATATATATATATATATATATATATATATATATATATATATGCGTATGCGCACACGCGCTTTAGTTATTATTTTCTCATATAATTGCATCTAGAATTCTAGAAACACTCCCCCCATACACACACACACACATATATATATATATAGGGAGGGGGTCATGCGAGAACCACCCTTATTGTGAGAACCTTGAGAACCAATGTGAACACAACCTAAAATAGCTAAAAAAACCTAACCCCCACCCCCCCCCCCCCCCCCCCCAAGCTAAAATGCTAAAAACTAAACCCCCAAAAAACCTAAAAAAATCAAAAAAAAATCTAAATTTTTTTTTTTGATTTTTTTAATATTTTTTAGGTTAAAATCGCTACTTTTCGAAGCAAAAAAAAAAAAAAATTAAAATTTTTTTTAAAAATTTTTTTTTTTCTTCGAAAAGTAGCGATTTTAACCTAAAAAATATTAAAAAAATCAAAAAAAAAAATTGTGTGATTTTTAGGATTTTTTGTTGTGTTCACATTGGTTCTCACGGTTCTCACAATAAGAGGTGGTTCTCGCATGATCTTCTCCCTATATATATATATATATATATGGTTAGGTTTATCTGTGAACAACTCCCTTGATAGTGAACTATATATATGGTTAGGTTTATCTGTGAACAACTCCCTTGATAATGAACTGTGTGAACTAATCCTAGCCCCCTTGATTATTATCAATACACAAGTGTAAATCAATGGCCAGAATTTGATCAGGATTTGATGATGAAAATGTACTAGTGTATTTTACGATTTGATGATGTAAATCAATGGTCATTATTTGTTCACTCAGTTCACAAATATACTAGTGTTCATAAGTAAAAAATCACACATAGTCACATACTAAGAAAAAATATGTTAATAAAAATTAACATTAACGAGAAAATATATATAAAAACCCAGCAATTTAATTGTTAATAAAAATTAACTTTAGTGAGAAAATATATATATAAAAACCCAGCAATTTAATTGATTTGACATAGCATCAACTAAAAAACCCAATTATGGTTGTATGGATAAATAAAGAGTGGTAGATAAACAACACAAACGGCGACAAGGCCTCCGTACTAGGCCCATGGTTCATCACATGACTGACTATTCAAGCAGGTCCAGTTAACATTTATTTCGGTTATTAACTTATTTTGTTTCTATAAACAAATAACCGGTTTGTGATGGTGTCTGTCTATTTAGCATCACAACAAACCATGTTTTAACAACATAAACATGACAACATTGTTAGAAACAAACCTTGTTTAGAGTTAATCTTCTTGACATAGAGAAGAACTAGAATATCATGACTTTGAACCGAATGCGTTAAGGCCCATTGCAAAGCGTTTTTCGCTTCGACGCTAGAATCAACGACGATCATCACTTTCCTAGCGACAACCTTTACGGGTGGCTCAACTTTAGCAATAACGACACCTTCGGACTTAGTCTCATTCTCATTGGCAAACCCATCAGAAGCTTTGGACTTTTGATCATCGGTTTTAGTAGGACGATCAACACACTCTTTCAATTGTATAGTTGGTGAACGGACTCGAACATGTGGCCGAATTTTCGCTAGGCAAAAACTCGGCATTTTGGAGCCATTTCGGACCATTTTCGATTTGGTCTAGAGTCTCAACCTCCTTTGTAAGCTTTAACTATGATGGTAGAGAAGGTAGAGAAGAAGAAGAAGACGAATTAAAGGGGCAAAGCAAGAAAGGTGTAAGTAAGACTATTATTAGTGAAAGGCTTGTTGGGGCCTATGTGTCTTTTTCGTTTTTATATTTGGTGAAAGTAATTGCTATATATAATAACTTTTGTTTTGATTAGAGAATATAAAATTATTATCATATTTATATTTTGTGTTTTCTTAACTAATAAATGGGAAAAAAAGCTATATCACTAACAAGCAGGGACATATTTAGGTTGGGAAGTGGCGAAGCTTGATATTTTCGACCGGGGGTCGAAAACGTATATACCTAAATTTTTATAAAACCGGCGGGGGTCAAAAACGTATATACCTAAAAATTTCTATATGAAAACTACATACTCTCCACTATTGAGCGAAAAGTTCAGGGGGTCGGCCGCCCCCTCTATGTTGCGGCCCTGGTTTGGTGTACCTATTTTACAAGACGGGCTTATTATTTTTATAAGTTATAGTTGTAGGTGACAGTCGAGTTATACAATATACTTTCGAACAAAGCATCACATACTTTCGAACAAAGCCCCATGTGGTTTACACTTTTAAGTTTAGCACTGCAATTTTTCGTAATTCGACTTATAAAAGAAAGTTTCTAGAATATCTGAATACGAAACATATATTAATATCAATAATCAATAGAAATTTTAAACCCGTGACCATTGGCGAAGCCACGTCCCCCCCCCCCCCCTTCCCGAAACAGGGGGCGGACATACACTATCCTGCGCCCCTGCCCGTGACTAGTTAAAATCGTAATTTGACTTATAAAAGAAAGTTTCAAGAATATCTAAATACGAAACATATATTAATACTAAATAGAATTTTTAAATCCATGGCTAGTTAAAATCGTAATTCGACTTATAAAAGAAAGTTTCTAAAATATCTGTATACGAAACATATATATTAATACTCAATAGAATTTTTAAATCCATGACTCGTTAAAAGAGTTGGTTGGATTAAAACAAGAAGTAATCAACAATTTTGACTAATATATTAACCAATAAATCCATTATTGTTGATTGATATTAAACAACATACTTAAAATTATAGGAAAATAATCTAATAAATATTTTATATTGATTTTTGCTTCTTTTTGCTGTTTTAATCATGTTGGTTGTTTGCTGTGTGTATAATTATTTTCGCTGTGGGGATGCAGCTGAACGTGGGTGTCATGAAGCTTGGTAGGGGCCATAGGTTCTCAAGTTTTATTAAAATAAAATAGAATATATTTTGCACAAATACCCTCCAAGATATTTCAAATTGTCTAAAATGACCCTAAGTTCTTAATAAGTAAATATGACAAAAACACTCTTTTGTGGTTCTAATCTAAGTAGGTATACTTTAAATGACAACTTTGTCCATTAGAAAGGCTCAACAACCAAACTATTTGTTTTATATAATATATAATTATAATTTGATCATACCAGATATGAAATTAACAATAGAGTTTATGTTGGATTTAAGAAATAAACTTTTCTCATTTTATATGTTTTTTTTTATTTGGAGTGCTTTAGTCTCTAATGTTTACTTATTTAATCTAAACCAATAAAAATAGGTAAATTATTAAATAAGATATATATTTTTGTTATAAACAAGCCTAATAGCAAGAAGATGAGAAGAATAATTGGGAGAGAAGGAGATGTTTATTATTAATGATGTATAATATACAATAGAATATATGGACTATTTATAGGGGTAATAAACTTGGAGAACAAGTTGGTTTATATTAGGAGTTGATAATCTAAATATATTCTTTATAATACTCCCCCTGATTATCAACTTCATACGCTTAATGCTGCCTCATTAAAAACCTTGTCAGGAAAACCCAATGGGACAAAACCTTGACTAAGGGAAAAAGAGTGCAGCGCGTATTATCTCCCCCTGATGATGATCACTTAAGCTCCTTGAGTCGACGCATCCCGATCCCATGAACTAACTTTTTGAATGTTGAGGTTGGAAGTGATTTAGTGAACAAGTCTGCCAAATTTTCGCTGGAACGAATTTGTTGGACAACAATATCTCCATTCTTTTGTAGATCATGTGTAAAAAAAAACTTTGGCAAAATATGTTTTGTTCTATCACCTTTGATGTATCCTTCCTTTAGTTGAGCAATGCATGCTGCGTTGTCTTCATGTAAGATTGTTGGTCCCTCATCTCCCGAAGAAATACCACAAGATCCACGAATGTGTTGTATTACGGTCCTTAACCAAATGCATTCTCGACTAGCTTCATGTATCGCCAATATTTCTGCATGATTAGATGATGTGGCTGTGATTGTTTGCTTTACCGAACGCCATGAAATTGCAGTACCTCCACTTGTAAATAAATATCCAGTTTGAGATCGCCCAGTGTGAGGGTCAGACAAATACCCTGCATCTGCAAAACCAACCAAACCTGTTTTCGATTGATTTGTAAAATACAAACCCATATCTTTTGTACCTTGAAGGTATCTAAATATTTGTTTTACCCCATTCCAATGCCTCTTTGTTGGACATGAACTATATCTTGCCAATAAATTTACAGAAAATGATATATCAGGTCGTGTATGGCTAGCAAGAAACATTAGTGCACCAATTGCACTTAAATATGGTACTTCTGGACCAAGGATTTCCTCTCCATCTTTAGGAAGTCGGAATGGGTCTTTTTCCACATCAAGCGGCCTTACAACCATTGGGGTACTCAATGGATGTGATTTTTCCATATAAAATCTTTTTAGTAGTTTCTCTATATAAGTTTCTTGATGCACAAGGATTCCACCCTTAAGGTGTTCAATTTGTAATCCAAGACAAAACTTTGTCTTCCCAAGGTCTTTCATTTCAAATTCTCTTTTCAAGTATTCAACTGCTTTTTGAAGCTCCCCTGGAGTTCCAATTATATTCATGTCATCAACATATACGGCAATTATAACGTATTCAGATCCTGACCTTTTTGTAAAAATACACGGGCATACAGAATCATTTTTATAGCCTTCTTTCGACAAATACTCACTAAGGCGATTATACCACATACGCCCAGATTGTTTTAGCCCATATAATGATTTGTTTAATTTGATTGAAAGATGTTCTCGAGAACTAGATTTACATGAGTTTGGCAATTTGAATCCTTCAGGAAGTTTCATGTAAATATCAGTATCAAGTGAGCCATAGAGGTAGGCTGTCACAACATCCATTAGACGCAAATCGATCCCTTCTTGTATTACCAGACTAATAAGATAACGAAAAGTTGTCGCATCCACCACTGGAGAATATGTCTCCTCATAATCAATTCCAGGTCTTTGTGAAAATCCTTGTGCTACTAATCTTGCCTTGTATCGTACAATTTCATTTTTCTCATTACGTTTTCGCACAAAGACCCATCTATATCCAACAGCCTTTACACCTTCAGGTGTATGAGCCACTGGTCCAAAAACTTCTCGTTTATTTAGGGAATTCAATTCTGCCTCTATCGCGTCTTTCCATTTTGGCCAATCATTTCTTTGTTTGCATTCCTCAACTGATTTTGGTTCTTGATCCTCATTGTTTTCCATTACTTGTAGCGCTACATTATATGAAAAACTATCATCGACGTCGATTTCGCTTCGGTTCCATACATTTCTAGACATGATATAATTAATTGAGATCTCTTCGTTTTCAGGTACCTGAGGTTCTTCTAGAACCATCATGTCTAGTGTCTCTTCTGGAGACTCATTTTCTTGCGTTATTGTTACCTCGACTTGACCATCTACATTATTTGCTCCCTTTTTCTTTCGAGGATTTTTATCTTTAGAACCGATTGGTCTACCACGTTTTAGGCGTGCATTAGACTCATTACCAATAAGTGGTTGTCCTTGTGGGACACCTATTTTAACTGGAGCATTAACAGCTGGTATATGTGACTTAGTCACTTTCTTTGGGTCAGTAAATGCGTCTGGTAATTGATTTGCTAATCCTTGTAAATGAATTATCCTTTGAACTTCTAGTTCACATTGTTTAGTTCGAGGATCAAGATGAGATAATGATAATTCATTCCAAATAATACTATTATCCAGCTGTTTTTTGTCTCCCCCTAATGTTGGGAATGTTGATTCAACAAAATGACAATCACTAAATCGAGCTGTAAATAAATCACCCGTTGTAGGTTCTAAATACTTAATAATCGATGGTGATTCATACCCAACATATATTCCTAACCTCCTTTGAGGCCCCATCTGTGTGCGTTGTGGTGGAGCGATTGGAACATATACAGCACAACCAAAAATCCTTAGATGGGAAATATTTGGCTCCTGACCAAGAACCAACTTTAATGGGGAAGAAGTATGATAACTCGTTGGCCTGATGCGAATTAGTGTTGCTGCATGTAAAATTGCATGTCCCCAAGCAGAGGTTGGTAGTTTTGATTTCATAATCATTGGTCTTGCAACCATTTTAAGTCGTTTGATAAGCGATTCAGCAAGCCCATTTTGTGTATGTACATGAGGTACAGGATGCTCTACATTTATCCCAATAGACATGCAATAATCATTAAATGTTTGGGATGTAAATTCACCAGCATTGTCTAATCGAATATTCTTGATGGGGTAATCGGGAAAATGTGCTCTTAGCCTTATTAATTGAGCAAGTAGTCGTGCAAATGCCATATTACGACTTGATAGTAGGCACACGTGTGACCATCTAGTTGATGCATCAATTAAGACCATAAAATATCTAAATGGTCCACTAGAAGGATGTATAGGTCCACAAATATCCCCATGTATTCTTTCCAAAAAAATCAGGGATTCAGTCCCCACCTTCATTGGTGATGGACGAGTAATCAACTTCCCTTGTGAACATGCAACACATGTAATATCCTTGGACTGAAGAATTTTCTGGTTCTTCAAAGAATGCCCAACTGAATTTTCTATAATTTTTCGCATCATTGTTGTTCCGGGATGGCCTAACCGGTCATGCCATATGATAAAATTTTCTTGGTCTATAAACTTCTTGTTTATGACTGCATTTGATTCAATTGCATTAATTTTAGTATAATACAAACCAGAGGCAAGTGCGGGCAACTTTTCTAACACATGTTTTTTACCCGAACTTATATTTGTGATATGAAGGTACTCATCATGTCCCTCAGATGTAGTCTCAAGATGATATCCGTTTAAACGAACATCTTTAAAACTTATTAGATTTCTTTGAGACATTGGGGAAAATAACGCATTGGTTATTTTAAATGGTGTTCCACCTGGCAACACTACATAAGCTTCTCCAAAGCCTTCAATTAATTTTGATTTACCAGATATAGTACCAACATTTGCCTTTTTCATGGTTAAAGTAGAGAAATAACTCTTTTTCTTAAGAATTGTATGCGTTGATGCGCTGTCAATTAGACATATGTCTTCTCCATTAATAGGGATCTTAGTTACACACTCCATATGCTTCAAAACAAAACAAAATCATATGAATAAAATGTCTAACATGCTTCAAACATAACAAATCCCAAAATGTTTCATACGCATCAAAACAAAACAAAACAAAATAAAATCTCAAAATGTCTTAAAGAAATAAAAGAAATAACATCACTTAAAAACTAATAATTCATATGTAAGGAAAGTTGCAAGCATCCAACTGGGTTGTATCAGCCACGATATCACCAGAATCCAAGTTAGTTGGCTCAATAAGGAAATCATCATAATCCAGGTTAGTTGTATCATTATAATCTTTATGACCATCAGGGACATCAACATTTGCAACCTCATATGTAAAATTTGTTTCTATTCCTTTTGCTTTGTCTTTGATGGATTGTTGATAAAGTTCCACCAAGTGTTTGGCCGTACGACAAGTCTTCGACCAATGATTGTTACTTCCACATCGGTAACATGCATTCGATGAAGATCCCACCTTCTTTTTATTTTTTTCATCACTGGATTTATTTTCATTATTATGCCACTTTTGGTGGGTCCCTTTGTTTTTAAACTGAACACTATGATAATTTCCTCGGCCACGTCCACGACCATGACCACGACCACGGCCATAACCACGACCACAATGATAACCTCGACCACATCCGTAACTTTCACTTTGGCCATTGTATGTTGCCACATTAACTTCAGGGATTGGGGTTGCTCCAACCGGACGAGTCTCATGATTTTTCATTAAGAGCTCATTGTTTTGCTCGGCCACAAGCAAACATGATATTAACTCACTATATTTGGTGAAACCCCTTTCACGATATTGTTGTTGCAGTATCACATTAGAGGGGTAAAATGTTAAGAATGTTTTTCCAACATTTCCTTATCAGTAATATTTTCACCACATAGAATCAATTGTGATGTGATTCTAAACATTGCCGAGTTGTACTCGCTTATAGACTTAAAGTCCTGCAACCTTAAATTTATCCACTCGTAACGAGCTCTCGGTAATATTACCGTTTTCTGGTGGTCATACCTTTCTTTCAGGTTGGTCCAAAGGACAAGTGGATCCTTGATAGTGAGGTACTCACTTTTCAAAGCCTCATGAATATGATGGCGTAAGAAGATCATGGCTTTTGCCTTATCTTGGGTTGTTGCTTTATTTCCTTCTTTAATTGTTTCACCCAAATTATTGGCATTCAAATGTATTTCAGCATCCAATACCCATGACAAATAGTTTTTCCCAGTAATGTCTAGAGCCATGAACTCAAGCTTTGCAAGATTTGTCATGATGAACTATATTATAAAATATACATGTGAATTAAAACTATAAATAACATTGATTGCAATATAATTATTGTAAATATAAGATTACTTCTTATTTGTAGTAAACAATATATTGCAACAAATATTAAAAACACTAACAGAATATTACATATAAATAGATATAAGATAAGAATATTTGTAAATTTAACATATAAAACGTAATCATTAAAATAATGAAATATTTGTATGACCATTTAGACCCTATGTCATTTTTATTAAGGTATTTATTAAAGAAACAACACAATAGTTACAGGTAAATAAGAAAACATACATGACAAATATATTCATAACAGTGGGTTAGTTTTAAGAAAAGGGGACTTTTTGATTCCTACGTAATAAGAACCACGCAATTATTTGTGACTGCTAAAAAAAATGGATAGATTTACATGTCCAAAGTAAGTCGGTGAGAAAATATAATTACTAAATTTGAATTTAAAAAAAAAATCACATTATTATTAAGCTTAAAACAATGCTGCCATAAGAAAGATTAACTAAGTAATCCTTTTAAAACGATGATTACCGGTTAGATAAAAACAAGACTAATTAAATAATGATAAATCTTTGCCATTAAATGAGTTAAGAATTGTAAAAAAAATTGTTTTTTTCCAGACGGCATGAGAAGAACTAATAATTTAACAATAAGGTATTTTATAAATTAACCAATAAATATTGAATTAACCACATATATTTGCCAGTTGCGTATAGACTACGTATTCACTTTTCAAAAAACGAAAAAAAGTGAATTGAATTAACAATTATATTTTTAGCCGGCATAAGCAATAATAAATATATTCTCGATTTAACCCAAAAGTATATCAGTAGAATATAAGTTATTCAAGGAGATTAAAAGAAGAATAAAATAAGTCTCTAACACAACCCACAATCGTATGAATTGCAATATGGATTATGTATGAGTGTGATTAATAATGGGAAAATAATTAGAGAATATGATATACCTTATGATTGTGTGATCCAAAGCAAGCGTGCTGATAACGTGTTATAAACAAGCCTAATAGCAAGAAGATGAGAAGAATAATTGGGAGAGAAGGAGATGTTTATTATTAATGATGTATAATATACAATAGAATACATGGACTATTTATAGGGGTAATAAACTTGAAGAACAAGTTGGTTTATATTAGGAGTTGATAATCTAAATATATTCTTTATAATAATTTTACTATTTCAGAGATTAACCAATATATTAAGGAAACTACTATGTTTAAATAAAACAAACATATTTAATAATTTTTTACTTAATAATATATCGATAAACTAAGAAAAAGTTGTTGGCCAAATTCAATATAAACCCATGAACTTTAATCACATATCGATCATAGTTGGTGTGGCCTTGATGTATTCGTGGAATTGATGTAAAACTATATAAATATCCTGGATTAGAATCGTGATAATGGACTCGAAATTGTAGATAGATAATAGTCGAAATGCCAACAAACATAAAATGTTTTGTTGCACCCATTTGAGACTTATTGTTGGAGGATAGGGATCATGAGTGAACAGCATCCTTGTTTGTGAACTATGTGAACTCATCTTGGCCCTTGATCTAGTTTAAATAATATAAGGGTAGGATTGTCATTACAATTTAAACTTAATTAGGAATTTAATTTTAATCTAAATTTGAATGTAATTTAGAATATAGGTTTCCATGTAACTGCCCTACAATCTTGCGATCTATAGCATGTGATCATATATTTGAATTCAAGATTCACAAAAAAAAAAAAAAAAAAAAAAAAAAACAAGTTGGCATCCAAATTCTTATTTTCAATCGACAATCCTTCTTCTTTAATAATCCGCATTTATTTAATTCAAATGTTTTTTTTTTCATTTTAGCACTCATATCATGTGTTTTTAAATGTATCTAATATTTTATTAAACGTACTTTTTGTAAAAAAATGTGCAGAGTCATTTGCGAGTAATGTGTATGAAACCACTAATGGGATTAGAGATGGAAAAATGGGCAGCTTGGGTAAGGGATTAAAATGAGTAACGTTTTGGTATGAGTCTGGTGGATCCGAAAAACTTTTTTTTCCAATAACTTTTACAATATTAAACACAGATAGTGTGCAGTACATTGATTACAAAAATTATATTCAGTAATAATCTAATTTCTGAATGAAAAAATTTAAAGTTTGGGACATTCAACCTATTCAACCCATCTAAATGAGTTTCCTTTAAAGACTACTTGTGTATCATTAGCCCTCACAGATAGTTGACCCATTCACAAGTAAAAGGGTAAAAATATAACTGACAAGATGTAACAGAATAAAATCCTCACAATACTGAATACAATTTTACACAGCCTAAGCATACCAAAACAACTACATCATTATCACATCATTTTGAAATTTCTCATAACATGTCAAATGTGGATGATTTCGCATTTTGCACTAACATTATATGTTTGGTCGACAACAAATAACAAGTTGTCACTAAGCACACTGCATACAAATGAACAAAAGATAAAAAGATAGTTTGCATTATCAACACATGAAGACACATAGTAAACAACATAAGACGACCCGTTAGTAAGTCATAAGAGGTGACCCACTACAGTGTACATCAGAAGCATTAGACACCCTTTGCTTTGGTGACAATATGTCACTTGTAGCCACATCAACATCAAGATTGATAATACTTTTCCTCTTTTGAGTCTTGTATTCTTCCACATCCACAGTTGGTTTCTCCTAGTTAAGAAACATAACCTGACCTTCTTCCACTATAGATGCATCCTCTTCAGCAGCATACAAGATCTTCTTTTATGGCATCTATTACCTGCACATGCTTCATTTGAAAATGCATCAGCCATATTCCAGGTTGCAGACTAATAAACAACCTTTTGTACACCTGTGTATCGACTGTCTATAGACATGTGTACATAGTGCACTTTTTGTGTACACCTGTGTATCGACTGCTTAAATACATGTGTACATAGTGTACAACCCAGGTTGTAGACAAATAAAAAAAATACCCTGTACATATGTGTACAACCCAGTGTATTAATAAATCTTCATAACAATATACACATGTGTACATCGCCGTGTACACATCTGTACACAGTGTATTAATAAAAAAAATACCCTGTACATATGTGTATAACCCGGTGTACAATCCTCACAACATTTTCCCCCAAAACAATAACATCATCGGCATACACATGTGTACACCCGCCTCAAACAAGAAACTAAACCCTAACCCCCAATTGGTATCGACGGCACTAACCCATTCAACATCAAAATGATCCAAACAAGTTTTTTGCAAAATTAAACTCTACATAACTTAAATCATAACCCTAATACACCAGTAGATCTGAAGAAAAAAATACGGGTATTGAATACAAGCCCTAAATCGTAGATTACGGCATTATATTCCGGTGATTGGATATTCAAAGATGATATTAGTGTACCTTGGTGACTGGATATCGTTTGTATATTTTGGCGATTTTAATCGGCGACGGCAGTGTTTAATCTTCGTCACCAGCAGCAACTCTTCTTCGTCGCCCCTCTGCCTTCTTCTTTTTGACGATGAATGAACAATGAAAGAGAAATTGATGATATTGAAAGTGGAAAATGCGTATATTAAGGGATTTTGATTTTAATAAGGTTGTAATTTGACAAAAATATCCCTCCTGTTTAATTATACCTATTTTACTTTAATAATTAATTAATAAATTAGATTACAATCTAATCTCAAGATCTAACAAAACCAATGGCTAGGATTTGTTCACTTTGTTCACAACTTAACCCTTGTTCACTCTAGAACCCTACCCTATTGTTGGAACCTTTATATAGGCAGTGTATATGGATTGGGGGTTGTTGGATACTTGGTTATTATTTTTTAGTAAAATGGAAAAATGGTCCATGAGTTTATGTTACTTTTATCATTTGAGTCCAAAAAATGAAACGTTTTGTATTTTGGTTCCTGAGGTTTCATTTTTTGTTGCCATTTTCATCACATTGACAAATTGAGTTAGAATTTTTTGTTAACTTCTTTTTTGGGTCGTTTTCCTCATTTATGTAAAATATATTATGGCATATAATGATGATTATACATTTCATTTAAATGAGGAAACCGACAAAAATAGGAGAAGTTAACAGAAAATTCTAACTCAGTTTGCCAATTGAATTAAAATGACAAAAAAATGAAACCTCAAGCATCCTGATATAAAAGGTTTCATTTTTTAATTAAAGTGACAAAGGTTTTATATTTGTTAGCATTTTACTTATTCTTTTTTAAGTATCTTATATAATCGTTGTATTTTGATTGTTCACAACTGAGATGATAGCTTATCTTTTTTCTTAACAATTTTTTATTATATTTAAATACCATATAACCTTGCTCTTCATAGATTACCTATCGACACCGGTCAACAGGGCCGTCCCCGAGACTAATAAAAAAAAATTGGGCCTCGTGCAAGACAAAAAAATTGGGCCCTCTTCGTATAATATAAACTTATGAATTATATATCCAAAAACCACAATACGAAAATAATTGATTAATTGTTATAAAAATATACAAAACAATAGTAGTGTAGCAAAATAATCAAACTAACTTACTTAAGCAAATCGTGAGGCTCTCCTAGCGTTTTTGGAAGCAAAGCTCTCGATCAAGTCTTTATAGTCAACTATGAAATGTTAAACTATGGATTAAATATCACTCACAATTATCCTCGGTGTTTTTGAATGAATGATATTTTCAATTTCATAAACTTTAAACAAAATCTCTAAGATATGAAACTGAAACATTTGCAAATCCCTTTCCTTTCAAATAAAATTCCTGAATTCCATGACAATACCTGATGAGGCGAGCCGCGAGCGATTGAATGATCAATGATGTTGTAATCGGATTTGGGGATTGGGATTGAATGATGTTGTAATCGGATGTTGTAATCTTCGTTCTGGGTTTTGTTTTGGCGCCCAGAATAATCAGATCTAATACATAATTCATAAAAAAAATTTGGGCCCCTTGGCAATTTGGGCCTTGTGCAGTGGCCCGACCTGCACAGGCCCAAAACCGCCCCTGCCGGTCAAGACCCGGGAGCGTATACATTTCTTGAAGATTTGTGTCCATGCATTAGTTTAGTTGATTCATTATTTCTATTTGTTAGAACCACTATGATTTCTAATTACATTTGTAAAACTTACTTCCCTGCTATTTTAATCTATCAAATTAATTAGATTTTTTTTTATATAATTTTCTTATTAATGTTCATGAATATAAGCCATGGTCAACTTAGTTACTATATAGCATTAAGTCAAGTACTCAAGTTATAAAGCCATTTGGTGGATCATTAAATTTATAGATTTTCATTAAAAGCTCACCATTATTGTAGCAAATAAGGTTGAAATGTGATAGTCAGTTTAATATAATATCTCTGACACAACAAAGAGGACAGTATTAAGACCGTGGGGTATGGTGGGGTTTGGGTTGAGGCTTGGGTTGGGCATTTGGTGACACGTGTAAAGGGAGCCAGCCCCACTGCCAGGTACGTGTCCGCGGGGTATGGCGGGGCGTGGGTTGGGCTTGGGTTGGGTGCACCGCATGGCATTATGTTTAAAAAAAAAATACAAAAAATTAAAAAAAAAAACCTACAACTTCATTAAAATTTTAAAAATTACATAATCCTAAAAATTACATAACTTCTAAAAATTACAAAATAAAAAAACCTAAATCGTTAAAAAAATTTCAAAAAGTTCGATCTTGTCGAACGCCTTCTTTTCCACGCTTCGAAACTCTATGTTTGCCATCGCCACCCGGTCCTCGTGGCTTAACTCGCCACCGGGAACCGCTTCGTAGTAAGCCTTGAAACGCTCGAGCTTGGGCCGTAGGTCGCGCCATTTATGTTGGCACGCGTTGAGGTTGTGGCGGTCGTTACCGACGTTTTGTCGGTAGGCCGCGAATGCTTCCGCCCAATATTTTGTTTGGCCCGGTGGCCGCCCCTTCATAGCGTCGACGACGCTAGTTACGAGTGCCATTTCTTCTTGACGGGTCCAGGATGCCATAGTGGTGTTCGGTTCGTGGGATGGGGGGGACTAGCGGGGTAGCGGGTTCAAGACAGTGGGTGTATTGGGTGGGGTTTTGGTTCGTGGGATGGGGGATGGGGGACCGGTGGGTTGGGGTTCCAAAGACTTTGGGGACCGGTGGGTTGGGGTTCCAAAGACTTTGGGGACCCGGGTGGCGGTTATAGAAGATGGGGGGATGGGGGGACCATTTGAATTTCAAAATTTTAAACACCCGCCTGCCCACGTGGCGGGTGACCCAATGAGAACATGCCAGCTCGCTTCGCCATTCCGCCCCACGCCCGGCTTGAAACCCAAGCCCCAAAGGGCCACACCCAAACCCAAGCCCACCCGAGGTGGTCACTTGGGCGTTTTACCCCAACCCAACCCACGCCCAAACCCCCGCCCCATACCCCACGGCCTAAAAGACTATTGAAGTGTTTCATCATGCATACGTTATTTTGTAAAACATACATAACAAAGAAATCCCATCAATATTTTTTCTTATAAGGGTAAAGGGAGTGGAGCGGTGAACTCGACGGCAAAGGAGTTTGCCGCGCGGCAACACCGCCGCCGGCCTCCTTTGTCGTTCGGCAAACTTGTTCAAGCGGGGAAGCATCACCGATTCGGGAAAGGAGACATGATGATGATTGATGTGTGTGTGTATGTGTTGATGTGTGTGTATATATATATAAAGTTTACCACTTTCAACTGTTTAACCACTGCCAACATTTTTCGCCAAAGTTTAAACTCTTCACACTGATTGACATGGCACACTCTGATTGGTCGATTTTGAAGTTTGTCACTTTCACCTGTTTAACCACTCCCTTCACCCTAATAAGAAAAAACAATAAATCAAAATGAACAAATCCAACATTTTAACTCAGAGCCGTCCCCGAAAACTTTTGAAAATTTTTTAGGCCTAGGGCGACGAAAAGAATTGAGCCCAAAATTATGGTTAAGGGTAAATGAATTACAAAAAGAAAACTTAGTGATGAAGCAAAAAACTCGAACTTAAGAGACCTTTACATTATTTTGAGATGATTTTTGCCACCCACCAATACTTTTTTGCATAATAAATGGATAAATATACTAAATATATAATAAATGAAAGTTATTTGGGCCATGTGTCAGTAGATTAGGGCATCGTTTTTCCCCTTTTCCCGCCCAACAGTACCACTCCCCTTTATTCTCATCTTTTAACAAACCATACTTCATTCTTCTCCTTCACCTTTCCATACAAGATCCCCTTTCTTTCTGATGTTCATCCTTCTCCTTCTTCACATTTCCATCTCTTCAACAACGTCTGACGGAGGTTACTTCTATTAGATACATCTGCGTTTGAAACCCTAAATCATGTACCGTCGAGTAGTTAAAGAACAGAATATTCATGTAAGATCTATTTTCTCATACAGAAATTTTATTTGATTTTATCTATTTTCTCATACTGAACACGATGAACCATTTTGTACCCTCAGAAGAAGGAGAAGCTCTCCTAGGGTTTCTTATCGTACACGATGAACCCTTTTGTACAAGCTCTTGTTAATTGGTGACACTGGTATGTTGTAATAATGTTTTTATTATTGTGTGTGTGTGTATATATATATATATATATATATATATGAATAACTTTGTTTGTAGCTTTTGATTTTTGTCTTTCATTTGTTATTGTTTATTCAGATGCTTGCTTTGTTGTATCATGTGATTACGAGTAGATTGATTTTGATATGTTTGTAGTTTTTGTTTTTCACAATCTGTTTTGTTGATTTATTCACCCATGTTAGCAATGTTCGATGCTCATATGTTTCTTGATCCTCTATTTTTATTCCAACTTTCATACTATTATTTTATAGAGTTTGTTGATTAGAAGTAACCTCTGCCGGATCGTTGTTGGGGAGATGGAAATGTGAAAGAGAAGGAGAAGGACGGTAAATTCATTGTTGGATTGTTTATGTAGTTAACTAAATTGAGTAGCTTTACTACTCAAATACAGAGAAGTTTTTGAGATTGTTTTCACACTTTATTATTTTTGCAGCAAGTTCTATTTCATTATTCATGTGGTAACTTTATATTTGCAGGCTTGTGAATTAAGGTTGGTTGTTACTTAATTTGTTTTTACTTTAATGATTTTCAGTTTCATGAAGTCATTGTTTAGAAACTGATTTTGTTTTCAGGTCTATTGATAGGTGATACCAGCCCAAAAGTTTAGGCTTCATCGCTTTTTGTGCATGATTGAGATCAGTCGGACCCATGTACGGTAAGTCATTGAATGTTTTAATCCTACAATCAGTTTTACTTTGTTTTTTAAGAAAGTGTTGTTGTCATGGACATCGAGGTGATTTCACATGCCTCAAAGTTGTATGTTTGGTGTAGAGCAATTGCATAAAAACTAATATGTGACTTTTTTGAGTAATAATATAGTTAAATCTCTTCTTTTGCCATATAATTGTCGCATCATCTTCTTCCTTCTTCATTTCACAACACCAAGGTAACCTCAATTGGTCTGATTTATTTTTTGGTATTCGTAACATTTTGATTTACCATTTATTGATGCATTGATTCATTTGTAATCACTTGCAGATCACCCGTCATCTCAGTTTGAGCAATTAAACGGAGTTTTCTTAATCAGCACCGTAAGTTTCCTTCACTAATCCATGCATTGTTAATTCCACATGTTTTTTTATTCTTAATTGCCGATTCTGTTTTAGGTAAACTTTTTGCTGTTAGTTCCACATGTTTATATATATATATATATATATATATATATATATATTGGTTTTGTTTTGATGAAAAGGGAAAACGTTCGAGACGTTTGATCCAAGAACCGAAGAAAAGATAGCGGATATTGCTGAAGGAGATAAAGATGATGTTGATCTGGCTGTTGAAGCTGCACGTTGATCCACAATAAGCACTGCCCATCTAAGTTTCCTCAAATGACAGTGGTTATAACAAGTTAATAAGGCAAAACACTGATATGCCTAACAACTGTTGGATATAAAGACTGTTGTACACAAAGACTGATGAAAATCATCTACTGTTGAAGACCAAAGCACTCATGAAGACCAAAACCCTGTTGAAGACAAGCACTGATGAACCAAAGGCCTGATCAACCAAAGGTGAACCACTGCCCAACAACAACAGTGGTTCACCATCAACAATAGTTATTCTACCTTTGTTTATGTTAATGGTGTTTATGTTTATATGTAACAGTATTTATCACATCAGTGTTTTATAGTCTGTTAGGTTGTTAGATGTCATCACCTCAGTGTTTATATGTAACAGTATTTATGACATCAGTGTTTATATGTAACAATGTTTATCACAACAGTGTTTATATGTAACAGTATTTATCACATCACCTCAGTGGTTTCATCTATACCATAATTTGAACAGTTGTTTGATCTTTATACTAATAAATAAAAATGAAGTACACTTGGATGATTATTAAGCTCCTCATTTTGATTGTTTGGGTATAGTATTCTTGAAATTGGTCTTTTTTTGCAAACAAATGTTTATGGGCAAACATCTGTTTAAGGTCAAACATTTGTTTAAGGCCAAACATCTGTTTATGGCCAAACATCTGTTTATGGTCAAACATCTGCTTAAGGTCAAACTTCTGTTTAAGTCCAGACAATTGGTATATAAGGCCAAACATCTGTTGAAGCCCCAACATCTGTTTAAGTCTAAACAGATGTTTAACCAGATCCACTGTCTTCTCATATTTTAACACTCTTCAAAATAGTTAAAAATGATAGTTTTAATTAATCCTTAAAAGTATGTTACAACCACTGTGTTGGTTCAAACATCTGATTGTTAAAAGTTATCCACTGCTGAAAGACAACTTGTGTTTCTTCATTCTTCATGTTGACCATTGACTGTCCAAACAGATGTGTTTCAATCACTGTTGGCTATCCACTGATAGTTAAAAAACAGCCACTGCTCACATTTTTATTGTTGACATCTACTGATATTGAGCATCAGAGGTTTCCCTAAAAAACAGCCGCTGCTCACGTTTTTATTATAGATGGGGTTAATTAGTGATAGAATGAAATTATCAAAAGAAAACTAAAATTACAATGAAATTACCATTTTACCTAATCGTTACATTCCAATGAGATAAGAGTTCCTCCAACATTGTTTTCATGATAAAAATTAAAGTTAAAAAAAAAAATAAAAAAAAAATACTCTTGATGACAATTTGTTGCAAATCAAATCAGTAATTAATGCTAATTTCTTGAGCTTTGGACATTGAAAATATGCAAAATGTGAATTTCAAATTGACGGTTATTATCTCTTAATTAAAGTTAAAATAAAAATTAGAAAAGTCAACATGACAATTGCTTTCAAATCAAATCAGTAATTACTGATAATATCAATAACTTTTGAAATTCAAAATATGCAAAATGGTAATTTAAAATTGACGTTCTTTCTCTTTTTTTTTCCTACTTTTCATATCATTTCTAATATTTAATTACTTTAATTAATAAAGCAGGATATAAGGATATGCACTACTTACCTTTCAAAACACATTTTCCATTGCATTCAATCTAAATTGTGAATGGAGAATCGGTAAGCTTGAATTCCAACCTTAATAATTTTTTTATGAACATCTATGCTAATTGTATTATCATATTACGTTTATCAATAGATATATTTTACTTATTCTTTTTTGTATGTACAGTCTTCAAATGGAGGTTGCAAAGGTTAGCATGCTTACTTATCCTTAATACATGATATATATGTACTGTTTTGTGTTATTGTTTTTTTTTTCATGTTATCGCTTCTGAATGTTGTTTTCTTTTAACAATATATTTTTGTTTATAGATTGGATTGGTTATGTGGAAGTATGTTTCAATCTAGAGGATACAACAAAGAAGGAGGGGAGCAAGGGCAAGAGACTTAATCTTAGAGTTGAAGACCTTGAGTGAGTTCTTTTTATTAAGTTGTTGCATTTTGACGTTTAAAGCATTACAAGGTTGCTTGATGTTATTATGTTTTATGTTAATATTTTAGAGGTCAAAAGTGTCCGGTTACTTTGTGGGATGCTTTTGCTATTGACATGTTTGCTTACATGAATGATAAGAAACGAGAGAAACATATTGTTATCCTTTGGCATTTTGGTATGGTCAACCTTTACAAAGGTACAATTTAAACTTAATTAGTTTAATTTTTATTTATTTAGTAATTTATATTTATATTTATTTATATGTTTTAATTTTGACACTGTTTATATTGATCTACATTTGGTTTTATTTTTAAATTCAGGCAAGCGTGGAGTTGCAAACGGGTTTGAGCTTAGCAGACTTTTTATCGACACTGACATCGAAGAGATATCCTTTTTTAGGAAGAGTTATAGCTAGTAATATGCATATAAACATTAAACAATATTATTTTGATTTAACATTTACTTTTTACGTTTGAATTTGATCACATGAATCTGTTTAGGTATGTAGAGAAAATTTCTACTTCATCTTCATCAAATGAGCATGTTGGTTCTTACGTTATCTCAAGTGTTGAAGATGAGTTCCTTAATAACCCTGATTTCATGCTTATTGGTTTCCTTGGAACCATATTAACGGTGTGTATTTTCTTATAAGTATTTTACATGCTAAGTTTTTTTATAGTCTTTTCTAAGGATTATTATTTTTGTTTGATATCGATAGACAAAGAAGGTTTTGGTTCTCGGCACAATCACAACCATATGCACTGATAAACTTTGGTATTACAATGGTTGTAACCACTGTTGTCACACCCCGACCGCGTAAAACAACAAACCGCGGCGGAATCGTCGGGGAGTCGAGCAACAGAATTATTGTTTCACAACCATGGTATTTAAAGTTTTGTTTTATTTATAAACAAAAGGATTACATTGTCTTAGAACAGAAGAAACAAAGAGTACATATCATAGTTAAACTATTCTAGCTTCATTTTGTGTCACTAAGGCACAGGTCCGCCTAAGTGTATCTTGACCATTCCTATGCATCAGCTCCTGAAAACACATGTGAAAATAGGTACGTCAGCATAAAAATGCCTGTGAGATACATAGGTTTATTGATTTAGGATTCATGACTTGTATTTGAAAGAAATGTTTAACAAAAAGTTAGTCATGAATCTTATTAAAAGTGTTTTTCTTTTATAAACCATACGAAAAATCGATAGGAGATTAGATGATATAAAAGAAATGTGTGTGGTTAAATAAATAACCAAGTAAAAATGAATTTGTATAAGATATGTTATTTGTAAAACAATGTTTTGTGAAGTTATGTTCTTTGTATAAAATGTAATGTGTCTAAATTGAAATGGTTTAAATGATGTTACGATATGTAATATCATAAAAACACTTATATATAGGAAGTACCAGCGGCGTACCCACCATGCTTTTATCATATTACACACGCCTCGTTATTTAAATCACTTACCCAAACAAACCACCAAAATGTCTTGTTTAATCAATGTCAAAATGTTTATATGTAAACAATGTTTATTGTCAAATGTAAATCATGTAATGTGTAATCAAATGTTATGTATGGCAAGTGAAATGTGTCAACTAAAACCATAGGTAAAATGCACAAAACAATGTATTGAAATAAATCATAGTTTAAATCAAAAGTTATGTTTTGTAAAATAAATGCATGCTTTACTGATACAAACATCTATGCGGTATTGTTAAAGCGCATACATTCAAGCCTTGCGATTGTGGAGACAAACCCTTAAACAAATTAAAGGTTTATCAAAATTTATGAATATCGGATTCAGTCATTTCCTACTTCCAAACAAACCTAGGAAGCCGGAAATGGGAGTTGTCAATTCCTATGGTACCACTACTTACTATCGAGCGGTGTAGCTAATGTTAATGAACGTACTTTTGTCCCATTAAACAAACCAAATGTCATACCAAATGTAAGCATGTTATGTGAAAACAATGTACTAAGTATGCAAAAAATGAACATACATAGCATGAATATGATGTAAATCAATGTGTACATATGCTGAAATGAACATATGAAACAAATGTGTTTATGAAATCAATGTACTAGCATGTTAATAAAACATACATAGCAAAAACATGGATGAAATCATGTACTATACGTGTACTATATGAACATAGCAAGCATATGATGTAAAAACATGAAAAGCATGAAAGTAACAAGTAGGCACATGTGTTTCACCTCAAAATGTTTGAAAACATTAAAAGATGGGTCTATGTACTCACTTGAGATGGCTTAGAAGTCTTGAAATAACAATCAAACCAAGCTAGAAGGATCACGGAATCAATCGGCACCTAATATAGGTAACTACGTTAATAAACCGGACCTAAATCGGGAGATCGGATAGAATGAGGTTTTGTAAACCAAATGAGTATAGGAACTCATGTAATATGGTTTAACAAAGCCTATATTCTAAAACGGAACCTATCCTAAGTGCTTACGACCCATTATGACTCGTTTAGGTAACTTACGCTACTTTAACGTGTCGTTCATGTAAAACGCATTCGGACCGCCTAACTAGTCCTATGATAAGTATTATATGCCTTAATATGTCTAATAATGTTGCCTAATCAGTTTAGATGTCAAAATTTAGGTTTCATATGCTTAAAATGAAATTATGCGCAAAAATGGTATTTTTGTCATTTTCCTAAGGCATATAATCTACCTATCATACAACTAACTAAACGTAGTGACCATAAGGTATAACCTCGGAAGGTTATTCCCTATACAACTATGGTCACAAAATGTGTTTGGTCGGATCCTAATGATCGACCAAACGGGTCGGGTTCGGAAGTCTAAGCGGTTGTTTAGACCGCTTATCTTTACGACCCTATATAAGCACTAAACTAAAAGTGATGAGTTAAACATGATAAAACATGTTTAACGAAGTTAGAAAACAATTTTGATATCAAAACAAAGGGTTTTGATACCCAAGAATAGTTTGGTTGCAAAATACGCATAAACGCGTATTTTGACCGAAACTATGACTCGTCACTATGCCTAAATAACATGATAATCAGTAGGTATAGTCACAAAGGACTATGACCATCGTGATTACGCTCACATTGCGAAGTTCAAAAGAACTTCGTGTTGACCATTGACTGGTCAATGCAGAAAGTCAAACACTGCTTGACTTTCGTGCTTAAAAACGCATAAAAGAACGAAAGAAACTTACAAGAGGTCCAAGCAATGGAGATTTGATTCAAGTTGCTCAGGTATGAAGTGTGGAAACTCCAACTTAGAGCAGAAATGAATCAAGGTGTGAAGAACCAAGAATTTAAAGGTGGGTATTTATAGGATTTCCACAACCGTTAAGATCGTTTCTTGGATTACGAGCTTCGATCTTGGCCCTCCATGTGTGCCCACTGATTTGTTATACTATGGGTGCCTAAAATAAGCTCAATGATTGAATAAACCATGTGCAAAACCCAGGAAACCAGCTGCTGAATCAGAAAATAAGTTTGCTGAACTTTGCAGATGTCATACCCCGTGTAAGAGAGGGTCTCCTCTTACGCGCCCCACGAGAGCTTACTTTCAGAAAATGTCAGTTTTGGTCCCTGAATGTGCAAAACTTGGTTTTTGATGCATTTTTTACACGTTTAAGCCCCGTTAACCTCATTTCAAGGCTCTATAATGAGGTTAAAGTATAGGGAACATGAAACATGCTCAAAAACATCTCGGATGTCGGTTCGTTTGGCCGTACGGTTGCGTTGTTCGGTTAATTACGACGAAACACGAACGAACGCGAAAAACGATCCAAATTACGCGACGAATGGAATTTTATCATGCCAATCACTAAAATATAATATTTTAATGATTACATAAATTTTTGGATGTCCGGATATATTCAGAACGTAAGATATGCGCGAAAATGCAAACTTATGCACTTTTTGACGCTTTTAGCCCCTGATTGATCAATAAGTTTATTTTTTTGCACACCGAACCCCTCAAAGCTTATTTCTAAGCTAGGTAAAGGATATTTATGATATGTTTAACTTATGATCAAGTTCCGGAATGTTCGTTATGTTAAACTTATTACGTTTACGCATTAGTTTGCGTATAACTTTCGAGAAAGCGATATAGAGTTTGAAATTGAACAAAAATCAAAACATACAAAATGCCAAACATAAATTAACAAATATTGGGATCAAATTAAATTTTTATATTGATAATTGAACTAATTAGAGTTTGTACAATGATTACAAGCACAAATGTTACAACTGTAAGTACAGTGTGGAGGAAAGATTTGTAACGAAAGAGAATGTGGATGGTTCATTTTATGTTGATCATACAAAAGCTTTGGTGTGTACAAATTAGGGGTGCAAACGAGCCGATCCGAGCCCGAGCTCGATCAGGCTCGAGCTCGAGCTCGTTTAATATATGAAAGCTCGAGCTCGGCTCGAAGGTAATTTTCAAGCTCGAGCTCGGATCGGGTTCGACTCGTTTAGTATTTATTAATTAATTTATATTAAATAAAATTATTATTATACATATAATTTAGTTATTTTTTATATTTATATAAATGGTAATTATTATTATATAAATATATGTTTAATATATTAATAAAAAAATACATAAATAGAAAGCTCGATTAGGCTCGCGAGCCGGCTCGAGCTTGATAAGCGAAGCTCGAGCTCGGGCTCGTTTACTAAACGAGCTTGTTTTTAGGCTCAGGCTCGAGCTCGTTTAAACTCGGCTCTTTTGAGCTTTTTTTTTAGCCGAGCTCGAGTAGCTCGCGAGTAGCTCGGCTCGTTTGCACCCCTAGTACAAATGATAAATGTAAAGGAGTCGACATCTATTCTATTCCGCGGTTTGAGATTATAGTTTTATTTCCTTATACTAAATACTAATATGAACCACACTTCTGTTATTAATAATACTAATGTTTTCATTTGTTTTTAACTTTGATAGCTTCAAGATACCTATCAGGGTGCAATACTCTTCCGGTACTGTGTCTTTGACACTCTTTGATTACGAAGCTTACAAGATTCTTAAGAAATCTGCCAAAGAGTTACTTGCAATCCAAGATCAGGTAATAAATACATGCATTCAGTTATTTGGCCATGTGGTAAATATTATTTAAAATTGATTTTTATAAAATTGTAGGTTGTCAATTATGGAATCATTGTGCTCATAGTAATTTATATTAATTTTTATAAAATCATAGGTTGTTAATTTTGGAGAGATACCGAACCCATATCCTAAGATTTTTGACACATTGATTGGAAAAAAGTATGCATTCATCATAAATGTTAAAGACTATAACATTGAGCATCAGGTTGAAAACTATGGTATTGCAATGGCCACTAACGATGATGTGATCCTTGCCGCACTCTATGCCAAATTAAATCTTAACCAGGTTTAAATTTTCATTATGTCATTCTTTTCATTTCATAGTCATATCGTTTTGAAATAGATTTATACCATTGTGTGTATTTTATGTTACTGTGTATTATAGTCTTAAAGTATGAGCAGTCCGAATCGTTGGATGTTACAGATTCCTGCAGTTTGTCTACTCCTATTGACCTTATGAAGGTAATATAAGAATTTGGTTATTTGTACTAAATTTTTCGAAACATTAATACTTATTGTCTTTTTATATCAGGATGAGATGTCATGCAGCGGTGACAATGTTACACCTATATCCAAAGCACTCGTAGGCAATAAGAATCCCTCTTCTGACGAAACAAAACGTAATATTCGTGAAGTGTGCGACGTAGATGATGCATTAGGTTGTTCCTCGACAAAGCGCCGCATGAGTGATGAACTGTCTCAGGATGAAGATGCTGGTGTTTCGAAGCTTTTGATTCCCAAGATTGAGAAATAGTTTTCTCTGTATTTTCGAAAACATTTACGTGTTGATTTCATATGCTTTTGCCACGTTGAACTTATGGTTTTCGTTTTGTTGGTTTTGGGTGTTTGGTGTTGTTATGTTTTGGACTGATTGTGTGATTTTGAATTCCCTAAAACTTATCTGCTTATTATACTGTTTTGTTCTAATATTATAATGAGTATGACCTTTCTTTGCATATTATAATGTATATGTTAAATAAATATTGAGATGTTCAATATTCAATATTTATGTTTAAAACTTATGTGTATGAAGAGAAGCAACAATTTATAATATATATATTGTATAAACCCAAATAACAACTTTTTTATCTACAAACATTTGTAATCTTTAAGCATTTCTAATCTTATCATCTTATCTCATAATTTATATAGGATTATCAGTGGATGTGGTTGTTCTTTATTGGTTTTTACCGTTATCCCTAGCCACTAAGGTTTAATAAGTATCCGTCATATATTACAGTTTTTAAAAACTATTTAACTTGTGCCTATTTCTCCCATTAATTTATTTAAGTCATCTCATTCAATAGCTTATTTATATACTTCAAATTTTGTCTAAGTGATTCCAAGTAGGGTGTTGAGAAAAACCGTAACCAAGTAAGAAGTGTAAACCGAAACACATTTTATTCGGTTTTTTGCTCGGTTTATGTATCCACGTTTTATTTTATTTGTTTTGTTTGGTTTATTTGGATAACTGAAAATTAAACCGTTTAACTTAATTATTTATTAAATAAAGATAATAATCTATACTATATTATAAAACATTTCTTCAAGGGCTTCTTAAAAATTAAGAGGTACAAGTTTAAATGCTTGTTATACAACACATAATGCATATCTATATTGTTTTTGAAGGGTAAATTCGTCTTTAAAGCCACCAGCCTCTTCGTAATTAAATCATCTATACTATATTATAAAACATTTCTTCAAGGGCTTCTTAAAAATTAAGAGGTACAAGTTTAAATGCTTGTTATACAACACATAATGCATATCTATATTGTTTTTGAAGGGTAAATTCGTCTTTAAAGCCACCAGCCTCTTCGTAATTAAATCATGCAATTGGAAGAGTTCACAATTATTGTTAAATCATTATTACATCTCCATACGTTGAAAATTTTTGAGCTCCTCACCATTAAATCATTACATTCAGTTAAATACTTCATTACCACATTCAGAATCCTACAACCATTTCAAAGTCCACAATTTGGTCTCCACACCTCTCACACGTCTACTTCGACATAACCATCCAGCCGCGATCACCAGAAGTCGCCGGAACCCTCACGCACACTCGCAACACGTTTCGAATATCGTAACACCTCGCCGGAGAAACCAGAAGTCGCCGGAAGAACTCGAAGCCGCCGGAGCCGAACGGAGATCGACGAGATTCTTCTCGACTTGTTTTCGGTATATGATTTCTTGTTTCATTCGTTACTTGTATAACCTCTGTGATATATATTCGAGTCTGTCTTTTTTTTTCGTCACTTAAACAACAAAGTTTATGAGTTTAAAACACTGATTACGTGTATGTTCTTTTTAATAATGAAGATGATACAAACACGTCGGACTTCAACTCGGATTGTTCGGTATATATTCAATCCAACAAATCCCTTATTTCGTTCGTCTGTCTTTTTTTTTTCGTCATTCAAACAACAAAGTTTATGAGTTTAAAACACTGATTACGTGTATGTTCTTTTGAATAATGAAGATGATACAAACACGTTACATAACATGTTTTATTAGAAGAATTTCTTAATCAAGTTTTAGTAAAATTGTTAAGAGATCTTAAACTTGGTTGTTCTTAACTGTTTCTAGACTTTGGCTGCACTTAAAGAGGAGGGGATTGTTTTAATGGAGGAACAATATGATTTGAAAAGGTATGTTGAAGTGCATATGTTCAATCTTTTTTATATTAAACTTTCACATCAGTTGGGGCATGGACTGTTAAATCTTATGGAGATGCATTAGGGATTCTTGTTGATACAACAAAATGTTGCGAGGTACTAAATTTTTAACTTATGTCTCTGCATTATTTTCTGAATATTTTGCTATTATTATCTTTATATAAGTGTATCTTTTAAATATATTCAACAGATCGATCTGGGTAAAGAATCAACAGCAAAGCTAATGGCCTCTTCATCCTGTCCTGCGATTACATTTGGTCCATTTGCTTCAGCACTAATGTTATGAGTCCAGTTGCGGAGGTAGCCTAAAAATTCACAGGTAACCCAATTTTTTTGGGTGATCAGGGGTATTCTTTGTATAAAATTGGATTTTTTTATTTTTTTATACTACGAAAACGGTGCGGAGACGGGGTTGAGGGCTAGCCCGGGCTACCCCTGCTTTTGACATCATTGTCACACGCAATTGGTAATCTTCTAACTGTTAATGAAATACGATTATAGTTTTAATTTTAATGGTTTTTTATTTAAGGTGGCGTCTCTGGTATTTTTTTGGTACGAACTGTTTACATGCCCCGAAAGTGGTCACTAGGATATCAACAGTGTCGTTGGACCTATGACTCTGATACGCGTTGTGCTATTTAATATTATTATTTTGAGTCGTTGGGGAGAAGCAAACCTGTTGGTTTGTTTCTGTGTTAAAAAAAAATTCATGGAGTTTTTGTAAGTTGTGATTTTACTCATTTGTGTCAATTCACATTTATAAGTAGCCAGTTTCATCCAAGCCAACGTATATCTTCTATATTTTCGTAATATATTTTCATGTCTTTACGCTATTCTCATGTCTATTTAGCTGTGTACTTTTGGTTTGTTTAGCATCTAAGACATGTATCTTCTATATTCCCGTAATATATTTTCATGTCGTTATACTATTCTCATGTCTATTTACCAAACCATTTAAATCAAGTATATGTTAATTTAGAAAAGATCATATTGTGTATTCATTATAAATCAGGTATACGTACATCTTTATGATCTTAACCTCGGGTCTAAGAATTTTATATTTATAAATATCTACACTAAACACGTCTCCATTAAAGGTAGTAAAATGAGCGGGTGTGGTAATGTAACGAGTTAGTCATCAGAAGTAGATTTTTTTTTAAAACAAACGTCAAAAGCATATTTCGCAATTTTGATTTTATGAAAGAGTAATGGGTCAAAATGGGTTATTTGTTATTTTGCAGATAAGTTTTGCTACAATTGCATCCTTCAATAGGTGAAATTTGTTCCGAGTACGCATTCCCCTCAATAATCCTTGGTAAAGTGTCCCCTTTGTAAGGTTTATCATACTTCACTTTCTTGCATTTTTGCACCAGTTAGTTGATGATAGTGACAGTCGTTATGAACTTGTGATTAATGGTGTTGTGTTCTGTTTCTTTTTGAATGATGGTTTCTTAAGTTATTTCAGATTGGAATGTTCTTGGTGAATTAATTTTGTGATGATGGTTATCACGCAGAGAAAAAGTTCATCTGTTATATGTGAGTATGATGAAAGTTCTTTTCAACATGTCATTAATCAGAACTTGGAGACTAGGTAAGTTAAGTTTATATATACTATATAACATGGCACTAGAAGCTCCCCATTGAAGCTCTTGGGTTTACCCGATGCTACATGTTCTTTGAACGTAAAAAGAAACGGTACATGCTCACACCCAGTCACTACAGCGTAATCGATCCTGTCTTTTTCTTCGAACTTGATGGTGCCATCTTGAGATACTTCCAATGGGCCCTCAATTTCGTCAACAGTGTAGGTTCAAGGGGTCATCAATTCATTTTTATTTTATGGATCATATTTATCAAGTTAACTTATTCAAGTCTAAATGCCAGGGAACTAATGGGTTAGGTGATTATAATTAACTTGCTTTTCTTTTTTTAGTTCGAACGCATGAAATAATAAGAAAATGATATATGTCTAATTAAGTTGAAGTGATTAGATGTAATTGGTTTTGAGTGGTTGACAGCCTTGAATGGTATATTGGTAGGTTTTACATGTACATGAAGTTGGTTGAGTTGTTTATTGTATGCAGTAAGGATCATGTATTATAAAGATAGTGGCAGGTCAAGAGGTTTCAGGTTTGTAAATTTCTCAAGCGAAGATAAAGCACGTTCAGCTAAAGATGCCATGAATGGGAAGGTTTGTAAATACCCTTTTACCAAAAAAACAAAAATCTTGAAATGCGTTTTAGCTTGTAACCACACGGTTTATTAAACCACATGCTTTTTTTAGGAAGACCATTAAAGGTCAGCTTTGCACTGGCCAAAATCGGCCACTCTAAGAGGGGAACTACTTTCAGTCGTAGCCCCTGACACAATATGTTTTGTCATATTAGCATGCCGTGGTTATGTGTTCTCAAGGACAGTAAATGGTCCTCTGGGTTAGAACCTAGCCAACCCAGACGGTCTTGGGTTTGATCTTCAAACCTTATTCTTGACGTACTTGTTCGACAGGGTTCACGTAAAGGCGGCAACAGAAGTAGCTGACTGTTCAAGTACTGTTCCTAGCATCTACTACTACCGTTGAAATTTTTGATACAGGACAAACCGGGTTGGTCGACCTGAAACATAATTGGCTCTAAACTTTTATGTTTTTTAGGATATTATTAGTGTCTCATATATGAGTACTGATATTATTTCAGTGGTGATCTTAGTTATTTTTTTTGTTTGTTATTTTTTTAGCATCTGGTTTGATGGTCATAAATAAAAGGTTATGAAATAGTGAATGAGAATATTGTAAACTCAATTTGGAAGATTGCGATGTACGAATAATGATTTTTTCCTGAAAATTTTCATTTACTTTTCATTTAGTTTCTATCAAAGGAAGTAGAGGTGGAAATTATGACTATATACGAGTAAGTACCCGCAGCAACGCGCGGGCATTCACACTAGTATTTTATAAATCATATACAAATAAACCATAAACCTAACCGATGAACACCCGATTTACATTCTACAAAGATTATAAAATTTGTTGTTAATGTTTTCTCAATGTAATAGATTCCTTGAAATAATTAATTCAATAATTTGAAACAACTCTATTTTGCTTTTCACGAAATGATTTTTAATTAGAAATTGATAAAATGGAATATTATAATTTATTGAGGATATGTGAATCTCTAGGTATGACATGTTATAATTCAAAATTTAAAAACCACTGTTTGGTTCTATTTTTTTAATGTTCCTGATCTTTTACTCTTTCTTCTTTTGAATCATTCTCCTTCTCTCACGTATGCAATGTCAAGGAATTCACGTTCATCTTCTACGGCTGCTAATTCATCTCAACGAAATTTACACATTAAGTGAAATGCTAACTTCTTAACTCATCGTTTGCCAAAACAAAATCAGATTTCAGATTGAAATGATAATTCTACTTGGTTTTTTTGTAGGCAAGGGCGTAGCTTTCAAGGGGCCGGGAGGGGCGCCCGACCCCCCGAACTTTTCGCTCAGTAGTGTTATGTATGTATGTTTCGTGTAGAATTTTTTAGGTATATACGTTTTCGACCCCCCGATTTTATAAAAAAATTACTTATATAGAATTTTTAGGTTCGGTGACACTTCCGACCCCAGGTGGAAATTTTCAAGCTTCGCCACTGTTTGTAGGTCCTCTTATGAGAACTCCTCTTTCGGATATCTCAAATAGATCTCCTCTTTTAGATATCACAAATGGTAATAGCTCTTGAATTTGATTATAAGTATACTTTTTTCCTTTTTATGTTTTCAATGGGACTGATTCTTGTGTTTTGTAAATATTATACTTTCTCTGTTATTCAGTTACTTCACCGGTTGAAAGGCGTAAACTTCGAAAATTAATACTTGATAATAGGAAATCAAAGAATGCATCGTCATCATCAACGAATGTTCGTAACATCTTTTCTGACAATGCAAATTTGCTGGAATGTTCTGATACTACAGACCAACATATGTACTCCATTGCACGTCAAGCAGTTAGAAATGCTACTGGTTCTTTAATTTCAACTACACCAGGTTTGTATTTTGTTTCTTTATTATTTATTTTGATAAATACGTTACTAAACAACATACCTATACTAACATGTATGTTTAAATATTGAATGTTCAGATAATGGCATAAACATAGGTACACCGTTAGGTAGCAACCGTCGATATTCCATTACTTCTAGCTTCATTAGCAGTAACAATCAGCCGATATTAGGTAGTGCCTCTATCCTTACACGGCTGTCTTCTGGTAAACGTAACCTCGAGAGCAAGAAACATGAGAATACTCCTGTGCCTATGCTGAATTTGGATTCATATCAAGACGATGTGTTTTTGTGCACTGATGAAGATCCTCATAAAGGGATATCTAAAGGTTTTAATCTATTTTACTGTTTTAGGACATTTGTTGTATGCCACCTGTAATATAACTATCAATCATTTTTGAACAGATTATTTGGACCATGGTGACCAAGTGCTTACATGTCAGGTTTGTAGTGCAAAGTTATGGACATTAGAATGTGGAAAAGGTCGTTTAACTATAAATAAGTTATGTTATAGTATGTGTTGCGGGTATGGTAAAGTTCAGCTACCGCCTTTAAAGGATGCACATCCGTCTTATCAAAATTTGTTTTCTTCCTAAATGTAAAAAGCAAGTTCTTCCAGAAGAACATAAGACGATACAACTCTATGTTCTCTTTTACATCTATGGGTGGAAAGGTTGATTTTAATATCAACAAGGGCAATGCTCCATTTATATATCGTATTAGTGGCCAAAACTATCATTGCATGGGTAGTCTCAAACCTCCAGATGGAAATGAAGCTAAGTTTTGTCAGCTATACATACATGATACCGAAAATGAAATAACAAACATACAGGCATTATTCAGGTACGAGTGATTTCTAAGTTCCATTTTTATTCTGTTAAAGAACAACTAGAAATTGAACTATTAGTAGTTCACTATCAGTTGTTAAGTACCATCACTTAATCCTTAATCACTGATTCTCTATCCACTGATTACTACAATAGCAGTTGTTAACCATTAGTTGTTCACTATCAGTTGTTAAGTACCATCAGTGTTTTAATCACTAGTAGTGCTTACAAGGTTTCCATCAGCCGTTTGACTTAACAGTAGTTTGCTTTATTCATTCTAAATTGATCAGTGGTTGTAGGTAAAAGGAAATGTTACTTTTTCTCAACATATTCTATAAGTTTTGGGCTGCTATCAGCAGTTGTTAACAACTGCTCTTCCTTATCACTTAATCCTTAATCACTGATTCTCTAATCACTGATTCTCTATCCACTGCTTACTACAACAGCAGTTGTTAACCATCTATAGTTCACTATCAGTTGTTAAGTACCATCAGTGTTTTAATGACTAGCAGTGCTTACAAGGTTTCCATCAGCTGTTTGACTTAACAGTAGTTTGCTTTATTCATTCTAAATTCATCAGTGGTTGTAGGTAAACTGAAATGTTACTTTTTCTCAACATATTCTATAAGTTTTGGGCTGGTATCAGCAGTTGTTAACCACTGCTCTTCGTTAACACTTAATCCTTAATCACTGATTCTCTATCCACTGCTTACTACAACAGCAGTTGTTAACTATCTGTAGTTCACTATCAGTTGTTAAGTACCATCAGTGTTTTAATGACTAGCAATGCTTACAAGGTTTCCATCAGCTGTTTGACTTAACAGTAGTTTGCTTTATTCATTCTAAATTCATCAGTGGTTGTAGGTAAACTGAAATGTTACTTTTTCTCAACAAATTCTATAAGTTTTGGGCTAGTATCAGCAGTTGTTAACCACTGCTCTTCCTTAACACTTAATCCTTAATCACTGATTCTCTATCCACTGCTTACTTCAACAGCAGTTGTTAACCATTAGTAGTTCACTATCAGTTGTTAAGTACCGTCAGTGTTTTAATCACTAGCAATGCTTACAAGGTTTCCATCAGCTGTTTGACTTAGTACTAAACAGTAGTTTGATTTATTCAATCTAAACTCATCAGTGGTTGTAGGTAAACTGAAATGTTACTTTTTCTCAACATATTTTATAACTTTTTTATAAAACGAGATACTATTATAGTTATGTTATGTTAATGTTTTGTTGTTTTTTTTTTCTTTTAACAGCAAAAGAACCAAACCTTCATCGCCTACTGATAAAGAACTTGATGTCGAAATGATAGAGTATTTGAGGGCTTTATTAGATTCACAAAGTGTGGCACCTGGGGAAAATCTGCAACAATCTTGATTTATCACTTCACTTCTCTGTGCTTACTTATCAAATTTCGGGATGAAATTTCTTTCAAGTTAGGGATGATGTGACAACCCGAACTTCTTGGTTAGTGTCTTTCAATCTTGTGATTCCGATTCCTCATTATTTTCTTTGCACACTCTTTGTTTTAGTGAATCTGTTAAGCGCTGCCTGTTAAACGCTCGGGACTTTGTTAAACTTGTTAAACATAAATGATTATTGGGTGTGGGTGAATGTGTATATGGGTTTTATTGTGTCACGTGATTAGTATTGGGCCGTAATCGTTCTTAAACTATATCGGCCCGGTCGCTAGTGTTGTGGGCCGCCAAGATCATTAAGCCTAAGCAAACATTGGCCCATCTTCTCCCCTCTTAAGCATACGTAACATTCATGGGGCATATTACACAATTTAGTGCAAACCCTATACCCCTCTAAACAAGTGACGGCAATAGATCCCTCCATCATCGAAGTCGAGCCTCTTGGTTAGTAGTTTAATATTTGTGTTATTATTAATTGTTTGATCTTGTTTATGCGTGAAATTTATTAACAACTTTGTATGTGTATGATCTACAATAAGTGATTTAATGTCATGAACAAGGTGTTATAATTAATAAGGTTGATGTCATAATCAATGGATGAGTAGGGTGTTAAACAAATAATATGAATCCAATCGGTCATGTTGTGAATTAGTTTAGGGTATTATGTAAACTTGGATGCTTATTAATTATGATGACAAGGAGGTCTAGATTCACACACGAAAACCCGATTCTAGAACGATATGCATGAACTGGATGGACGATTATGAATATAGGTGGAAATTGCTTGATGAATGATTGTTGTGACTTGGTTGTATTGGTATGAGCCGAATGTTTGTTTGATGTGACAATTCAATGAGTATCTAATCGTATAATTTATCAAGGAATTAAGTGGTATACATAATAAATTCTGATTATATGCACAAGATGTCGGAGCATGATTAAGGCTCATGTGAAACATTAAAAGTTGTTGAAATTCTAATGAGATTAGAATTGAAATCATGTGATCATGTGATTGGGGGGATCGAGATAGTGGGATGGTTTCATAGGGATTGAAAAGGGGTGACTTGGTCAACCACACACTTGCATTGCACATTCACATAACATATAATTGAATTACATGTTTCTGATCTTGTGACTTAACCTGAATGTTAAACTAGAAGTGCATGACTTATGAACGATTACATCACTTGATCCGTTTGATTGATTGGCTGCCAATATTAAATCGCATTGATATGATTAGGTACTATCGATGATCAAGGGTTATTGCTAGAAAACTGATTAGATGATATGAACAACAATAATTCGCATGAAAGTATGTTAAGGAATCATGAATACATGCGTGGAAATAGAAGCAATGAGATATAATCTGCTAGTGCTCTTCATGTTTATTTGATGTGATCGAAACTAGGGTTTCAGTGTTGGGGAATGGGATTCACGGATGGGTACAATGTTCAAACTTGGTCTATGTTATTAAATGGATGTGCTAGGGCTGTAAATGATGGGGGTTTGTTGTGATGATCATGCTGTTTGTTTTGTTGAAATGATAATTACGTGTTAACTGTCGTTAATAAGCAGATGGCAATTAGGGTTCTATAATTATATAATGTTTAATACTCACAATGGAAATAGAATGATTGGGTGATGGTGGTTTAACATGATTCTAAAACTCTAAGAAAATAAATGTGGTTGTGAATTCAGTTGCCTATCTGTAACGATTCTGTGTAAACTGTTTGATATGCCTATATGTTTACTGTCATGCAGCATTCACACGAAGAATAGTTATTAGTGGGAATGCACAAGGACGAAGAACCCTGATTGCTCGTAGAAGACTAGTCAACGAAGAACTAGGTTCTCCGTGGACGGTGGTTTTCGTGGGGATCTTTCGTAGGCCGCAGGTTCTTCGTGGACCTGCAGTACACTTACTGTTAAGATTTTAAAAGTACTAATATGTGTGTCAAATGTCATGTTACATGCTTAGATTGCAACGTTATAGTATACGTATACTGTTATGTGCTTTACTGGCATATGGAACCCATACAATTGCTATGTGACTTTATGATAAACGTTGTGGATCAATGGGGTGCATGATTAACGGTTACGAGTCGTATAGAGACATGTGATTCACTTGTATGCTACTTGTGCAACGTGTACGTTAGATTAGTGATATGTGTGAGCACTATACTGATTGTCTTTGGTAACCACGGTAGGGTTTGGTTGACCAACTTGGAACGGGTAACATAAAGTAACATACCGAGCAATCTAAGGTGAGTTCATCTCTCTTGAGCATGCGTCCCGGTGGTTGGGACAGTTATCCTTGAGAGGGATTGGTTTTGGGTAAATCATGGGTATTCCTGAGAGGAATATGTCTTTTGGGTAAATCTGTAATGTTGGATAATATACTCATCCTATTACCATTAAAGTCCCTCCGTGTTGTTTGGTTACCTGAGAGGTAACAAGGTATTAGTTGGTAGCGCTACTTAGGCTTAGCAACCTCACCCCGTACCTGGGAGGACGGGTGTTGAACTAATGACCTAGTCATGACCAATGCTTTGATAGGAGCATTGGAGAAAGGGCAATGTAAATCAGGAGCCGTCTTGTATTCGGGATATTATCAACATTGTAATCAATGAACGGAACTAAACACTTGGTAACTAACGTTTTCGTAAAACTATGAACTCACAAGCGTTGTCTGATACACTTATGTGCATGCTCGCATGTTATAGATTATGTGGATCATGGAACTTGCTGTCTGGGATGCTGGAGTTGTCATGGGTCGAGATACTTGGAATTGCGAGGCGAGTCTAATGTTTATCATGCATATGGTTTATGAAACATTTAACTAACGATTTATGCTTCCGCTGGACACGATGATTTGTAATTACTGTTTTGTAACACTTTATGGTAATGAATGAAAGTTCCATTTAAAATCTTGTATGAGTTCAATGTAATTGGTGGCTAGATCCTGGTACGTCACACGCCTTGTGGGGGTTTCCGCTTGGGGTATTTTTGGGGGTGTGACAGTTTGGTATCAGAGCCATTGGTTATAGTGAACTTGGTTTTAAAACGTTTTTATAAACCAGACTCTAACCGAACAGTTTTGAAAACAAGAATACGACCATGACACTCAGCTTCAGATAGCAAGGTTCGTCTCTCGTTTACTCATTGCACAGCATAACTAGTGAACACTTATATATGATATTGCATGTGATTGCACGTTTAGCACAACAATATGAGTTCATGTATTACTTGCATGTGTTAAGTGATTGATAGTGTGGTGTTACCCTAGAGAATCGTGACCCCTGTTTTGTGATATTCTTTGTTTGATAGCTGAGTTTAAGGAACCATTTGACATGAGTTAGGAAGAACTGAGATGAGCATGCAAATCACAGTATTATTGTGGGTGCACACATAATAATAATGTGGGGTGCATGTGAGTCCCAGTGAGGCTTAACAAGTGAAAAAAGGGTTCTGCTCTGTTATTTGATCGATGTGAAATGTAACAAGTCTATAGGAGTGATAGCAGTGATTGTCTCCTACTCGAACGTGACCTTTTCACTCCTCTCTAAAACCTTTTGAATCTAGATGCTATCGAGTGTCACCTGAACACCCATCTGAACGCCTAGCGAACTGTGTAGAATGTTAGGTGCTTGTACGAACGTCCCTGAGTTAGATGTTGCAACTTCAATGATTGGTCTATCCCTCTCACACTCCTCTTTGGTTGCTGGAACTTAATGTACTAACGTCTTAGATCTCGAAGTGTGATCACTTCTGCAACACTCTAGCAGCGTACCGTGTATTACTCAATCAATTTGCCAGAACGATGGATAAGAGGATGAGTGTAGTGCTTTACCGACCTCGGTATTAGAACGACCCTGATTACCGGCAACTAACTCTAGCAGATTGACTTCAATCGAATCCTTAACCCTAGTAAGCAACTTATGGGAGTCAACACTTACGAATCAATCAGGACGTAATCAATGACAATTGACTAAAGGGTGGAATGTGTAAATGCCCGCACCAGGAGTAGTGTCATAGGACGTGACACGAAATGCGAAAGGAAGGACCCTAATGGTGAAAGGCCACAGGACTCCGTTTCGAGCAACAACATGAGAGGCAACAGTCACGGCGACATCAAGGTACTCGTAATCGTAGCCTACCGTATGTAAACAAGGGTGACTTCGACAAGGATCGACTGTTGTTAAGTCAAAATGTCAACAACCAAGGGAACGATAACAGTATTGGGAAATCCACGTGATCGTGACAACACTGATAGAGGTTGATTGGCGTAGGCGATGCCTTGCATAATAGCAACATGGTAGTTTGTGTGGGTAGCTAATTGTTTCGCCCCCGTTTTTGTTTAACCCTGATGCTTCTTGAAACCGAACCTGATGTGAAATCGGCTGATGGCAACTCAATTGAAACCCCCTATATTCGTTCGAATGCAAACTCGACCTCATGGGACAAGTGTTTGACATCGAACTTCCTTC
Organism: Helianthus tuberosus; assembly: GCA_030545235.1. Taxonomy (NCBI): domain Eukaryota; kingdom Viridiplantae; phylum Streptophyta; class Magnoliopsida; order Asterales; family Asteraceae; genus Helianthus; species Helianthus tuberosus. The sequence goes on from CM060436.1 coordinate 33,485,786, forward strand.
TGCTACCCTTGATAGTTTTGATGCAGTAAATAGTGTGGATTGGTTATTCAGATATCGCGTTGATATACTCTATTAGGAGAAAATTTTGCGTATCCCTCTCCCTAGTGGGGAATCGTCGTCTGTCCTAAAGCATCAGAATGGTGTAAAGGTTGGTAACATTTCAGCAATGAAAGCTCAGGAGTGTCTACAGAGGGATTACCCCGCTGTGTTGGCAACCGTTACTAATGTTAAGGCTAAGGGGAGAGGATCGAGAATCCACCAATTGTTCGTGATTTCACTCAGCATGCTACTTGAGGAACTTTCAGGTTTACTTCCACCACTGATTAGGTGGAGTCTCAGATTGGTCTCACGACCAGAGGCAGCCTTGGTTACTTGTACTCCTTATTGTCTGGCGCCTGGAAAGTTGCAAGAACTGTTCAACCAACTTCAGGAAACTACAGGATGGGAGTTTTATTGATCTAGCTCCTCGTTTTGGGGAAACACGCTCTATTGAGGAAACGAAGGACGAGCCCTTTTGTACGTGTACAGAATATCACAAGGTGGCTATCATAGACCGTCACCCCCTCTGTCTCGCATCGACAACCTGCTTGACCCGTTGTAATAATCAAGAATCTATCCGGAAACTGACTTAAGACCGGACTGTCATCTGATGGAAGACCATGGTTGTAACACCCTTATAATTTCTATTTGAATTTAATAATAATTCATACAATTTTATATAAAAGATGTCCAACTTATAACATAAGTTCCATAGATAAAGTTCAAAAGTATCAAAACATTAGTCAACTAACGACTAATTCAAACATTCATAAGTTGTTTAGCAAATAGTCTACATTTTAAAAATAAACATTGTCTATTAGAGTTAGATAACGCGGAAGCTTCAAAAATTTGTGTTCGGTTCTTCAAAACATGCTTGATCATCGTCCACAAACTTGCAACACCTACAAATTGAAACTTTGACAATTATTAGTATTAGACTTCTTGGAATTTTTGCTAAATCGAAACTACGTTTAGAAAAGGATTCAATTAGCTATCATATACAAAAAGTATCCAAGATTTCCAGGCTCTACCGTAACTTACGGTATCTACCGTAAGTTACGGTAGTCATTTTATATTACTGGTCCACCGTAACTCAGGAGTGAACCACCGTAAATGATTGGCCTCTATCGTAAATTACGGTGGATACCGTAATTTACGGTAGCTACTGCAAATTTCATATTTTGATTTATTTGGTAATTTGCTCAAACCCATTTCTAAGATTTCTCATTCTATCAACCAACACCTGGTTTCTCGTATTCTAATATGTCGCTTACGAACAATAACAATGACCGAGTGATCATACTACAATGCATTAACCACACATCATTTGATTATTCGACCCGTTTGGCTCATCTATGGAATCCTCCCTTTTTATGACTACCAACGCGATCTAACCAATTCTTTGCCTATTATTCAATATAGCGAACATTATCGCTTTAATTCAACTCGACTTCTAATCTAAAATTCAACTACACCTATGCTAGTTATCAATTTACCCAATGTAACGAGTTAAGTTACATACCTTCAAAGTAAGCCTTTCAAACGCGATTCGCCACCCGCTTGTCCACTTGACGCTCCTGCGTCCTTTCCTATAGAGTTCATTTATAACATGTTTAGAACTCCCTTTAAACCATATATTGCGTAGTAAACCGAAACATCAAAATTATGTGTTTCAACTTTGAATTTCAGTTTTAAGCCTTCTTTGTCTCTTTGAGGCATTTTCACAAACACTTTAAGGGCAGATTTTTACATGATTATATAGCAAGTCCTTAGCTTATCATTTAGCCCAAATTTCACATCAATCAACCCATTTTACATAATTGTTAGCTTCTAAAATTCAGAAGTTACTTTAAAATTGTCAAATTACACTAGAACAACACCCAATTTCCTAGTGTTTATCAAATTATACATAACCCACTAATCACCTACAATGGTGTTCATAGATTTCACTAAAAATTCACATGATTTCAACTTGTATTTGTCTAGGGTTTGTCCCTAGACGCTATATTGTTCCTAATCCATCATAAAACAAACATGCAACCATAAATTTCAGAATTCCCAATTTCATGAGAATTTCAAACAGAGAATTAACACCAAATTTTACAAACCTTGTAACCCCCTTGTGATGAGGATCACTAATCTATGTTCGGACTTTGATTTGGGACAGAATTTAGCCTTCAATTGATCAATTTTATGCTGAACTAGGGTTTTGATGGAGCTTGGGGTCGCCCCTGTTCTTGGTCGATTTCAACAAAACACAGACAAGTGTGTTTTATGTTTTATTTTGTTATTTCAATAAAAATAGTTTTCATTTAGACACTTTTAGTCCCTCATTTTTCACTCTTTATTTGTTTGAACTCCTAACTACTCATAAGTGACTAACTAACTTGGTTAGTGTCATTCCTAATTAGTTTATTTTACTAGTTTATTTGCAACCTAATTGCAAATTTATGAACTCGCATTTTCGGGATGTTACAATGGTGAGGATGATTCCTAACACGGGGTTACAAACCCAGTATGGCCACTACGATTTCCTGTTTAAGTTATTTAAGATATTGATGTGTGCAAAATGCAACATATAAATTTCATCAATTGTGGCATAAAACTAACCCTTTTTAGTACTAATGTTGGAAAAAGTGTTCTTTTGTCTTCCTTTTGTATTTTCAGGATTAAATGAGCTCAAATTCACAAAAGAAGCAAAAAGACATCAAAATCTAACATAAATACAAGAAAAGGAACAAGACGTGACATGCCTGACCCCATGACAGCATCTTCCCAAGCAAAACAAGGCAACAGAAGACTGAACACGCCCCGTGCTCAGCCAGCACGGGGGCGTGCCCAAGTGTCAGCAGAAAAGACAAAGTGGTAGAAGCTTCTATTGCCCACCACGGGGCCATGCTCAGCGGACACGGGGCCGTGGTCAACTATAAGATTCGCACAATCCAGTAAATCTGCATAGTACAAAGATTCTTCTGCACCACGGGGTCGTGCTCAGCGGACACGGGGGCGTGGTCAACTAAAAAGACAAAACTGCATTAAATGAAGAAAGAGAAGGATGTGGACACGGGGCCATGCCCACTGGACACGGGGCCATGCCCGAGCTTCTGTTCAGCCTATAAATAGAAGTGCTTGGCTCAAGCTCAAACCATCCCTTGGCACACCACCTCTTTCACACTTCACCCACCACCACCATAACACCATCATCCACCACCATCATCCATTGTCCATCGTAGAGTGTGTGAGTCATCTCGGGATCCAAGATTGATCGTAAGAGTTCTTGACAATCAAGGCCATGTTTGCCTAAGTCTCTTACATCACTTGGTGAAGACAAAGTCTCTAGTATAATACTTTTTATTTCTAATCTTTTCGCACTTTTTACTTGGTTTTGTATTAATGACTTTAATAACTAGTTTCTTATGTTTAAGGTGATCTTTCCTTATCGTTTGTCCGTGGTGTCTTGGCATTATTTTACTGTCTATATAAAATAAAAGATTTTCACCATTCATATCTCCACGGTCTATATGGAGGTATGTTGGCTACCTGGTCGGGGGTTAAGGGAACGGTTTGGTAAAGGTCTTGCCATTGTTCAGCGTTTAGAGGTCCTGCAATGGACCTCGGTCAAATTTAGTAGGACCTCCTTCAATACTTAACGGTATTGGATGGCGGGGGTCCAAACTCTTTGATCCCCTCATAAGTTAACTACTATTAATACTATAACCCGGCTATTTAGGACTGTATCCCTGCTGACTCAGACTACTTAGTCGAGGGTAACGTCACCTCCAAAAGAGGGGCCTACCATAATTTGCATTAATAACTTAATTAATTATCTTCCAATAATCCACCCTTTTAGGATTGTATCCTTGCTGACTCAAACTACTGGGGTGAGGGTAACGTCACCTTCAAAAGAGGGGCCTACTACAATAACTAAGATAATCTCTTAAAATAGTGCAAAAGTGCGGAAATAATCAAAGGTTACACTAGATACAAGTCGGAACCAAGTGATTCATCTTGTCTATCTGTTTTTCTTTTTATTTTTATTTTCAGCATTTTAGTTAGTTTTTATTTTTCTTAGTTAAAAAATTTTTCTAAACTTTTTGATTTGATTAGATGTTGAGGATAAACCGGTACTAAAAGCTCTTGTGTCCTTGGACGACCTCGGTATCTTACCAACACTATACTACGCTCACGATGGGTGCACTTGCCCATATGTGTGTCTAGTGTTAGTAAATATCGTGTTTTATAAATTTAAAACTTGACTAAAAAGTGTTAAAGGGGCTTAAAATATACACCTAATATATATAACACTCGACTACGCATCAGATATCCAACACACCAGCAGCCTCAGGAATCACATGAGTAGTATGCGTCAACCTCGATTAGACAGATTCGTCGATCACATTTATCTTCGATGTTTAGAATCACTACCAGGGGAAAAGAACACCAAGGACGGCACTTGTATCTTATCTTAGAGCTCTTAGGGGAGGAGCAACTCTATGCGAAGTCTACCAAAGTGTGACTTCAGGATTCGAGAAGTACACTTTCTTGGGCATGTAGTCAACAAATTGGGAATACACGTGGATCTTGCCTGGATACCATCAAAAATTCATCACATGATTTTCGAAGATCGCGCGACTTTAATCTCTCTAGCATAGCAGGGTGCTGCATACTCGTGTGAGACACAACAGGAGAACGTCTTTTCAACTTTCGAATCCCAACACTACAATGCACTAAGCATCGTCTTTACCCGAGGGTATGGGTGATCTAGTGGTATACCATGACGATTCGAATCAGAGTCCCAGTTACACGCCGATGCAACACGAAAAGGCGATGACTTACGTTGTGGATTAACAGGAAGAATTGCACGACACACAACCAGGGGTGGAAATCACGATCTCGGATTTGAGCTGGAGGCATTACTTGGACGGTACCCAAATGCATTACTTAGACCGATCACAAGGGCCTCCCGTGTACCTTTGTTCGGAAGAGCTAAACATGTAGTAAGATCGCTGGATGGAACTTTTGAATGATTACGATTGTGAAACCTGAACGTGCACGAGCTTTGCAACTTATTATCGACTCTAACTTACTTGATTAGACTCGCTCTATTCAAACTGGAGAACTGAAGGAACATAATTTGCAAGTTAAACCCATGTGGGGCATGGAAAAGCAGCCATTGACAGGCCGGACGATATTCGCTACCTCATCGAACGAATGTGGGTCTCATTATATGGCAACTGTAGGGAAACTCGTGTTGAACAAAGCACACCGGTTTCGATATTCTACTCGTCTGGGTTATGATGAGAGATACTAGGATCCATAAATCTTGCACTGGTGATCGGGCATGAAGGCCCACCTAGCTATGTATGTGATTGACGATTGACTTGTGGGAAAGTCAAGGTGAAGTATCAGCAACTAGAAACACCTATATGGAAATGAGAACAGACTGACATGGATTCTGTCACTAGTTTAATTACAACCCGAAACGAAAACAATATCACCTAGGTGATCGTTGACTATCTCACGTTACCAACACACTAGCTTGCAAACAAGGAACTGACGAGTCTTCACAACTTGTGAATGTTACTCTGAGAGAGGCGGCTTTTAGGCATGAGGTGCCAACTCCTATTACCTCCGATTTTGAGCTATACCTGATTTATTACAAGTGATACACAACACGCTTGGCTCACGTCTAGACATGAGTATTACTTATCATCATAGGATGAACGGTTTGAGTAAACGAACCCCCCCGACACTCGAAGAGATGCTGCGAGCATGTGTGGGATTAACTTAGTGTAAATTGGAAGGACGTATACTTTTGGCAGAGTTCTACCGTAACAGTTACCATTTTTGTATTCAGACAGCTCTGTTTGAGGCATTGCATGGATAGTAACACTAATCTCCTTGTTGGATTAAGGTAGGGGACAACCTAATCACGGGTCCTGGACGTATACTCGAAACTCTTGGGAAGATTGCTTGGATCGGAAATCGTTTGACAGCAACGCGTGACCTTTAGAAAAGCTGATAAGCTTAGGAAACACTGGAAGATCGCTGTAGGCGATCATATCATGTTGAAAGTCTCACCCTGGAAGGGTGTGGTATGCTTGGGAAGCGTGGCAAGCTTAACATTACATCACTTTGAGCCACATATCATTCTGGGAAATTTCGAGACGAAATTCCCTTTCAAGTTGGGGATGATGTGGCACCTGGGGAAAATCTGCAGCAATCTTGATTTATCACTTCACTTCTCTGTGCTTACTTATCAAATTTCGGGACAAAATTTCTTTCAAGTTGGGGATGATGTGACAACCCGAACTTCTTGGTTAGTGTCTTTCAATCTTGTGATTCCGATTCCTCATTATTTTCTTTGCACACTTTTTCTTTTAGCGAATCTGTTAAGCGCTGCCTGTTAAACGATCGGGACTTTGTTAAACTTGTTAAACATAAATGATTATTGGGTGCGGGTGAATGTGTACGCCGGTTTTATTGTTTCACGTGATTAGTATTGGGCCGTAATCGTTCTTAAACTATATCGGCCCGGTCGCTAGTGTTGTGGGCAGCCAAGATCATTAAGCCTAAGCAAACATTGGCCCATCTTCTCCCCTCTTAAGCATACATAACATTCATGGGGCATATTACACAATTTAGTGCAAACCCTATACCCCTCTAAACAAGTGACGGCAGTAGATCCCTCTATCATCGAAGTCGAGCCTCTTGGTTAGTAGTTTAATATTTGTGTTATTCTTAATTGTTTGATCTTGTTTATGCATGAAATTTATTAACAACTTTGTATGTGTATGATCTACAATAAGTGATTTAATGTCATGAACAAGGTGTTATAATTAATAAGGTAGATGTCATAATCAATGGATGAGTAGGGTGTTAAACAAATAATATGAATCCAATCGGCCATGTTGTGAATTAGTTTAGGGTATTATGTAAACTTGGATGCTTATTAATTATGATGATAATGAGGTCTAGATTCACACACGAAAACCCGATTCTAGAACGATATACATGAACTGGATGGACGATTATGAATATAGGTGGAAATTGCTTGGTGAATGATTGTTATGACTTGGTCGTATTGGTATGAGCCGAAGGTTTATTTGATGTGACAATTCAATGAGTATCTAATCGTATAGTTTATCAAGGAATTAAGTGGTATACATAATAAATTCTGATTATATGCGCAAGATGTCAGAGCACGATTTAGGCTCATGTGAAACATTAAAAGTTGTTGAAATTCTAATGAGATTAGAATTGAAATCATGTGATCATGTGATTGAGGGGATCGAGATAGTGGGACAGTTTCATAGGGATTGAAAAGAGGTGACTTTGTCAACCACACACTTGCATTGCACATTCACATAACATATAATTGAATTACATGTTTCTGATCTTGTGACTTGACCTGAATGTTAAACTAGAAGTGCATGACTTATGAACGATTACATGACTTGATCCGTTTGATTGATTGGCTGCCAATATTAAATCGCATTGATATGATTAGGTGCTATCGATGATCAAGGGTTATTGCTAGAAAACTGATTAGATGAGATGAACAACAATAATTCGCATGAAAGTATGTTAAGGAATCATGAATACATGCATGGAAATAGAAGCAAATGAGACATAATCTGCTAGTGCTCTTGATGTTTATTTGATGTGATCGAAACTAGGGTTTCAGTGTTGGGGAATGGGATTCACGGATGGGTACAATGTTCAAACTTGGTCTATGTTATTAACGGATGAGCTAGGGCTGTAAATGATGGGGGTTTGTCGTGATGATCATGCTGTTTGTTTTGTTGAAATGATAATTACGTGTTAACTGTTGTTAATAAGTAGATGACAATTAGGGTTCTATAATTATATAATGTTTAATACTCATAATGGAAATAGAATGATTGGGTGATGGTGGTTAAACATGATTGTGAAACTCTAAGAAAATAAATGTGGTTGTGAATTCAGTTGCCTATCAGTATCGTTTCTGTGTAAACTGTTTAATGTGCCTATATGTTTACTGTCATGCAGCATTCACACGAAGAATAGTTCTTCGTGGGAATGCACAAGGACGAAGAACCCTGCTTGCTCATAGAAGACTAGTCAACGAAGAACTAGGTTCTCCGTGGACGGTGGTTTTCGTGGGGATCTTTCGTAGGCCGCAGGTTCTTCGTGGACCTGCAGTACACTTACTGTTAAGATTTTAAAAGTACTAATATGTGTGTCAAATGTCATGTTACATGCTTAGATTGCAACGTTATAGTATACGTATACTGTTATGTGCTTTACTGGCATATGGAACCCATACAATTGCTATGTGACTTTATGATAAACGTTGTGGATCAATGGGGTGCATGATTAACGGTTACGAGTCGTATAGAGACATGTGATTCACTTGTATGCTACTTGTGCAACGTGTACGTTAGATTAGTGATATGTGTGAGCACTATACTGATTGTCTTTGGTAACCACGGTAGGGTTTGGTTGACCAACTTGGAACGGGTAACATAAAGTAACATACCGAGCAATCTAAGGTGAGTTCATCTCTCTTGAGCATGCATCCCGGTGGTTGGGACAGTTATCCCTGAGAGGGATTGGTTTTGGGTAAATCATGGGTATTCCTGAGAGGAATATGTCTTTTGGGTAAATCTGTAATGTTGGATAATATACTCATCCTATTACCATTAAAGTCCCTCCGTGTTGTTTGGTTACCTGAGAGGTAACAAGGTATTAGTTGGTAGCGCTACTTAGGTTTGGCAACCTCACCCCGTACCTGGGAGGACGGGTGTTGAACTAATGACCTAGTCATGACCAATGCTTTGATAGGAGCTTTGGAGAAAGGGCAATGTAAATCAGGAGCCGTCTTGTATTCGGGATATTATCAACATTGTAATCAATGAACGAAACTAAACACTTGGTAACTAACGTTTTCGTAAAACTATGAACTCACCAGCGTTGTCTGATACACTTATGTGCATGCTCGCAGGTTATAGATTATGTGGATCTTGGAACTTGCTGTCTGGGATGCTGGAGTGGTCATGGGTCGAGATACTTGGAATTGCGAGGCGAGTCTAATGGTTATCATGCATATGGTTTATGAAACATTTAACTAACGATTTATGCTTCCGCTGGACACGATGATTTGTAATTACTGTTTTGTAACACTTTATGGTAATGAATGAAAGTTCCATTTAAAATCTTGTATGAGTTCAATGTAATTGGTGGCTAGATCCTGGTATGTCACACGCCTTGTGGGGGTTTCCGCTTGGGGTATTTTCGGGGGTGTGACACAAAATATGTTGGTTAAGACATATAGGATGGTCAGAGACCATTTTCACCAATCTCCAGAGGCCAACATTAGTCTGCGACTTATTTATTGAAGGGAAAAAGACGGCAGGACATATAACTTACCCACCACATCTGAAGTTGCTGCTTTGGTTGTCGGAGACATAGATAAAGCTATAGACCATCGTGATATTGTTGTTGAGACTCAGTCGGGAATGCTCCAGCGTATTAGCGAATTACACCCATCGTATCTTGCTCTGCAATATTCGTTACTTTTCCCATATGGTGATGATGGTTATAGAGTTGATATTCCTCATAGAGATTTTATGTCCACACAAAAGAAAATAAAACCAAAGTGCATAATGAGAGAATTTTTTTCATATAGGATCTAGGATAGAACTTATGGATTTTCCTTAATTTTAAATGGACGAAGGTTGTTACAACAGTTTTTGGTTGATGCATACATAATGATTGAGAGCAAAAGACTAAAGTACATCCGGAGGCAACAAGAGAACCTTCGCTCTGAAACATTTGAGAATCTTCAAAAGCATAAATCTAAAGGTAAGGAAGTTTTAACAGATACTGGAAAGCCTTTTATACTTCCTTCTTCATTTACTGGTGGTGCAAGATTCATGCAACAAAATTACCTCGATGCAATAGCCTAAGTGGTATGGGTACCCTGATTTCTTCATAATTATAACGTGTAATCCTAAGTGGTCAGAAGTAAAAAGATTTCTAAAAGATTCAACCATCAGATCCGAAGACAGGCCAGACATATTGTGTCGATTGTTTAAAATGAAGCTTGATTCCTTACTCAAAGATTTGAAGGATTCTAAGTATTTCGGTGAGAATAACGCTGGTATGTTATTTTGTTTTCACATCTTATCCTCTGATATATATTTTGTAATTAAGGTTATCAACTACTAAATCTATTTATTTTTCCTTTTTATTTAGTTGTTTATACAGTAGAATTTCAAAAGCGTGGTCTTCCTCATGCACATGTATGCTTATTCATGAAGGTTGATCACAAACTTCCAACCATAGATCACATAGATCCATTTATTTCTGCTGAGATTCCCAATAAAAAAGAAGATCCTGAACTTTATTCTCTTGTGACTGATTATATGATTCATGGTCCGTGTGGGAATGCTAATTTGAATTGTCCTTGCATGGTTGATAAAAGATGTTCAAAAAACTTTCCGAAGAAATTCACACCACATACAACTATTGATTCAAGTGGTTTTCCTGTATACAGAAGAAGAGATTCAGGTCATACAGTTATAAAATATGGTGTTAGATTAGACAACAGAAGTGTTCTTCCTTATAACAAAAGGGTTTTGAAAAGATATCAAACACACATTAATGTTGAATGGTGTAATCAAGCCGGTTCAGTGAAATATTTGTTCAAGTACATTAACAAAGGCCCTGATATGGCTACTGCGGTAGTTTCTGGTGATACAAATTCAACCATTAAGGAAAAGCCTAAAGAAGAGATCAAGGAGTATTATGATTGTACATATATTTCAGCGTGTGAGGCATCCTGGAGAATATTCTCTAATGAGGTTCATTATAGGTATCCTGCTGTTATGAGGCTTCCCGTTCATTTGCCGGGCCAATAGAATGTTGTGTATGGTGCGGATGACGATATTGATAATGTTTTAAGCAAGCCTTCTGTTGCTTCTTCAATATTTGTGCAATGGATGAAGTTGAACGAGACAAATGAAGATACTAGAAAGCTGACTTATGTTGAGTTTCCTTCCAAATTTGTTTGGATACTTAAAGATAGATGTTGGTAGGTACGTAAGACGTACCAGTGTGTTGGCCGAATTCATTCTGTATCTCCTGATTGGGCGAACCTTATTTTTTGAGGATACTACTCAATAAAGTTAAAGGACCTAGATCATTCGAGAAGATACGTACAGTTAACGGCCAATTATTCCCGACTTTTAGAGATGCTTGCTATGCAATGGAACTCTTAGATGATGACAATGAATACGTTGAGGCCAATAAAGAAGCAAGTTTTGAAGGACATGCTGGGTATCTCCGAGCGTTATTTGCTACCCTGCTTTTGTCAAATACTCTTTCACGGCCATAATTTGTTTGGGAGAACACGTGGAAATACTTAGCTGATGATATTGTTTATAGACGTCAAACAGAAACAAATATTTCAGGTTCTGGTCTATCTTTTTTATTTCACATACTACATTTTGATTTTTTATTAATAATGTTAATTTTTTGATTTGTTAGGTTTAGTGCTTCCTAAATATCATATTAAGAACCTTACTTTGTTGAAAATTGGAAACTATTTAATTTCCAATGGTTCATCATTACGAAGGTTTATCACTATGCCGTACCCTGATGACGATTCCTTACGTGATGCTACTAATCATCTGATCAATGAAGAACTGTCACATGACGTAGATGAAGTACAAGCTGAGTTTAACAGGTTACATCAATCTCTTACAGATGAACAACGAGCGGTTTTTGATGAAATATTGGAAGCAGTTGTAGGCCGTAAAGGAGGCCTTTTTTTGTCTATGGTTACGGTGGAACTGGAAAAACCTTCTTATGGAAGACTTTGGCTTCAGCTGTTCGATGTAGAAATAGAATAGTTTTAAATGTGGCTTCAAGCGGTATTGCTTCGTTATTACTTTCCCGTGGAAGGACAGCTCATTCTCGATTCCATATCCCCATTAATCTAACAGAGGATTCAATGTGCAATATTAAGCCAAGTAATGATATTGCCAAATTATTAAAGGAAACCCAATTAATCATATGGGACGAAGCACCGATGGTACACAAACATGCCTTTGAAGCTTTAGATAGGACGATGACCGACGTATTTTCGGAAGGTAGGAGTATTCGTTCGGATATTCCTTTTGGAGGTAAAGTTATTGTATTTGGTGGTGACTTTATACAAATCCTACCTGTTATTCCTAATGGTAGTAGACAAGAAATTGTTAGTGCATCTTTAAGCTCTTCATATATATGGTCAAAATGCAGACTGTTACAGCTGACTAAAAACATGCGTCTAACTATTGGAGCTGAAAGTTCAAATATGAAGTTTATCATAGAATTTGAAAAATGGCTTATTGATATTGGTGAAGGAAACGTTGGAGATGATAATGATGGTGAAGCCATTATAGAGATACCAGATGATCTACTAATCACCAATATTTGTGACCCGATACAAAGTTTAATTGACTTTGTATATCCTTTAATTATTGAACAATTTAGGATTCCTGTATTTTTTTCGGAGCGAGCAATTCTAGCACCCAAAAAATGAGGTAGTTCATGAAATTAACGATCGATTGCTTTCGTTATTTCCTGGTGATGCGAAAGAGTATCTGAGTTCTGATAGTATATGTCAAACTGAACAAATTCTTGATTCTTTTCAAGAAATCCTATCATCAACAGAAAACTTGAATGCTCTTAAGATTTCTGGCTTGCCTAATCAGAGATTAGTTCTTAAAGTTGGTGTTCCTGTGATGCTTCTTCGAAACATTGATCAACAGGGGTTATGTAACGGTACAAGGCTTCAAATTACTTTTCTTGGTAAACGAGTTATAGAAGCTGAAGTAATATCTGGTGGTAACATTGGCATGAGAGTTTTATTCCAAGGATTAATATGATCCCGTCTGACAAAAAAATACATTTTCAATTTCAACGAAGACAATTTCCTTTATCAGTTTGTTTTGCCATGACAATTAACAAGAGTCAAGGACAGTCGTTATCAAAGGTTGGTCTTTATTTGAAAGATCCTGTCTTCACTCATGGTCAGTTGTACGTTGCATTATCAAGGGTCAAGACCAGAGAAGGCGTTAAAATACTAATATTCGACGCTGATGGAAAACCAACAAATAAGACTGCTAATGTCGTTTACAAATAAGTTTTTACTAGCTTGTAATCATTGTTTTTTCTGAGTTTTAACTTCCACCGTTCTAAGTATAGTTGTATAGATATTTTCTTAATTACTATTTTGTTTAAACTTTATTTGGTTTAAACTTTATAAACTCTATTGTGTTTTGCATCTCAGAACCATGTGTGATAAATTTATTCGTAAGTAATTTACAACGCATACACTTCTGAAGATCCCCGTGTTCACTGTCAATATGGAAGAAAATTATACCGCAAGACTATTTGGAATAGATCGATAATCGATGTGTATATATAATAAAACTAGATTTTCACCCGGGATTGCTTCCCGAGCTCGAGAAAGTTACTTATGTTAAAAGCTAATTATGTTTAATACATGATTAAAAGCATACAAAAAATATGACATATTAATGGCTTTGCTATAAGAAAAAATATTTTTCTTTGTTAATGTGAATACCAAATGAATTCAACTAATCATCCACTTTACTCTTGTATCTCAATGTAAATGTAAATAACAAATTCAATAAGGGGTGTATGTGTAAATATTTTTCATCATTTGAAAATATGGGAAAAACGAAAACACAACCGTCATTATTTCTTTAGCATCATTACACATCAAACATCTATCATCTCTTCTTTCAAAAATCTCTTATTCCCCGTCATTTTCTCGGGTTTCAAGTTTCTTATTCTCCGACTTCTACACTTCAATCACCGGAGGTTTTACTGTTTTTTCTTGAGCAACTGGTATGCACATTCATATTGTAATGAACTTTATAGTGTTTAACCGATCTTAATTCAAATCCTATCTTGCTTCACATACGATTTTAAACGTTTATTGCTATACATTGAAGAAAGGTTTAGTTAGGTGTTTGAATCATTTGTTGAGAACATGTTAAAATAGTCATTATTTGCAGAAAAAATTTAACTCATACTCTGTTTCTATGATTAATTTCAGTAGATACTCCGTTAATACAAAAAGTTCATGTTCATCTTCGAAGCCATCTTTTTTATTTCAATCTTTTAACATCTTTACTGATTCAGGTTTTATCATGTATACTATATTTGTCAAGTTTCTTGATAACCAAGAATCTTTGAAACTGGTATGACATGTTTTTACATATATAATTTATTTTTATTAAGATATATATTTAACAGTTCTTATGGTCTATATTTTCTTACACTACTTAAAAATTATATACATGATGTACCTATAGCCTTTGCTAATCAAAAGTAGGGAGGCTGTTGGGAAAAAAATAAGTTGTGAATCTATCACGAGTCTGTTAAAAAATGGGTTGTGAGGGTCAGAACACAAAATTCAACGCCAGTAATAAATGATGGTTGGGACAGTGTTGTTAAAGATCTTAATCTGCCGAGGGATACTTTGTTGGTTTTCAGGCCGTTAGGTGATTTTGGGATTGAACTTTCATGTTTTGTGGATGGCATGTGTGGTGAATCTTATTTCACGTTTAATCGTTATGCAATATTTGGTTTTACGGTATGACTATTGATCTTAACTTCAATTCTTTTGCACCTTAAACGTGTCAACACTTATTCTCATAAGTTACATACTTCACGTATAATATTCATTATTTTTAATTTTATGCAGGTAATTGAAGATTGTTTCATTAAACAGTTTTACGTTAACAGCCCACCAAGTGGCAAATATCAAATCTGTTATAAGCGTTCTTATTGGAATGTTGAGGCGTCTAAGGTTGATACCAACTTTGTATTTGCTAGAGGATGTCCCGAAATGTGCAACGATGTTGCGATACTGGAGGATGATTTGCTTGTGTTTAGTAGAATTGATGATGTTGTTTTTGAGTTATTAGTTTATCGAAACGAGACTGAGATTTTCTTGTCGAAGAAACCTGAATCTGACGATGATAGTGTACTTGAGATATCCAAGGCTGATTATGTTGAGAATGTATTCAAGGTACGTATGTATTTAGCATTAGCAGTAAAAGATTTAATTATTTTCGCATTTTATTAATTATTCCATTAATGTTGACCAGGACATCTATGAGGATGATGAAGTTGTGTCTGTAGGTGAAGGAAGAACCGTTACTCAGGTACTTACTACATTATTAAAATTATTTATTTTTAGTTTAACACATATAAGAATTTAATGTTTTTACAACTATTAGTAATGCTATTTACTCATGTTATATTTATCCAATAATGTAATATTTAGAAGAAGTTACCAACCAATGTTGAATGCACGTCGAAGAGACGCATGTCTTCACAATTGAACAAAACACAAGATGTAAGTTTACCATCTTAAAGATTGTTATATTACTATGGTTATTAAAGTTACTCTATCACAACAGGTTAAGAAGAAAGGTAAAGTTACTTCTGAGAGAAAGGAGACGGTCAAGAATACGACTAAAGGAAATGTTGCCTTACCTATCGACACAATTGATCATATTGGATGTTCTTCATCTACTCGTAAGGTTAAGCTATCTATACTCGCCACTTAATTAGTATATGTTATATAAACTGTTTTTTTGTGCATATATTAAACATTCCTTTAATTCACATGTATATGTTAATTTTTCATCAAGGGGAAGAGAGTCGGCAACGTTCAGAAAAAGCGTAACCGTAGAAATAAGAGTACAAATACTACAAAAAAAACATTCTGGACATCTTCTCGACCCTGAGTTCTTTCATTTTGATCACAAAGGAGACTATAGGCTGGTATACCATTTTTTATAACAAACTAATGATTTATGTTTATTTGTCTGACTATTATTTTTTTCCACACAATACATGTAGCGTCTTCTTGCTGAAGTTGCCAGACGAGCAGGTCTTTCTGTTGATCTTCATCCTTTGAAAGTTCAAAACATGGTTGGAGTTGTGGATGTTTATGATGTCAAGACGGAGTTAAATGAATTGAAGCCATGTTATGCGTTGGATGGTTGGCGGAAGTTTATGACTGATAATAACTTGAGGTTTGGTGATATGTTGCACTTTACATACGTGTCTTCGCAGCAGAAGATCGTATTGAATGACGTTACTTCAGTTTAACAACAATCTTTAAGTATGTTCTGATATCAGATATTATAACTATGAATTTTTTAATCGTGATCTTGCATGGTTTTTTTTTTTTAACTTATTAACTTGATGTTTTGTTGATATTAGCACTTTGTGTTTTATATACAGATGATATCATGCTTATTTTTGCTAATAGTAACTGCAATTAGTAGAAACTTGGTTTATTAAACGCAAATGTGACATTCTTCTGCATTTATGGGTTTATGAATTCAGAATAATGGATGGATATATATGACTGTATTTAGCATGATGATGTTGTGTTTCATGTTTTAAAAACCAGGGAATAGTCAGATAATAGATTACTTTGCCCGATTAGATTTGGTGTTAAAATATAGTTCTTTAAGTCATTGTTTCGTTTTCTTGAATTCTATGTAATTTTGTAAAGAAGTACAATAACAGTGGTTTGAACATCTGTTTGCATTTTGGTCAACAGTTGATGGAAACCCATGTTAGGTTGAACAGTGTTTTGAAGAGGAAAACAATGTCAGAAGACAGTAGATCTGATTAAGTTAAACATCTGTTCAGGCTTAAACAGATGTTTGGCCTTCTATATCAGATGTTTGGACTTAAACAGATGTTTGACCTTAAACAGATGTTTTGCCTTAAACAGATGTTTGGCCTTCTATATCAGATATTTGGACTTAAACAGATGTTTGACCTTAAACAAATGTTTGGCCTCAAACCAAACATCTGTTTAAGGTCAACATCTGTTTGACTGCTGGTCAACATCTGATTGACTTTTGGTCAACATCTGATTGACTTTTGGTCAACATCTGTTTGAATTTTGATCAACATCTCATTTAGTATTCAACAGAACTTTGAATAACTCAACATATGTTTAATTCGTTGTTTCGTTTTCTTAAATTCTATGTAATTTTGTAAAGAAGTACAAGAACAAACATTTTTACAAAATCCCAAATCACCCGATCATGTAAGTGCATTGAAGTAAAAGCGGAAATGATGTTATTCATGTGGTCCTGTTGTGCTTTTGTTTGACCTCTAATATGGGTTCATGATCTAATCCGGTGATTTGAAGACATTGTTGTTGAATCCAATGAGATGCTTGATGTAATTAGGTCATATTAATAACAAATAATAATTAATATAACTAAGTTTCTCGAGCCCGGGAAGCAATCCCGGGTAATAACCTAGTTTAATAAATATATACAAGCTTATAAAGACTTTTCGGACCCTTTGAAATTTTAGACCTCGGACGTCAGCACGGGTTTGCCGGGCTTAGAGCCAGCCCTGTTTTAAGTTATAACATTTATGAGACATTTCTTAAAGGACACTTATTACTAATGCAACCTTGAAGGTTTAATTAATAGTCCGGAACTAAAGTAATCACCTTTTAGCATTTCGTAAGCGTACACTCAAGATAAGAGAACGATATATAATTACTTATAGACAGAAAGATACATAGGAGACATCTAACCATCAATTGAAATATAATCTACTAGATATAAAGTAATTTACTTTTCTTCTTTTTATTTAATAATTAACATTTAAATCTCCATTGGAGTTATATGCTTGATTAGATGCGTTTAACATATCAAAGCTCAAGAATGAAAGAGCTGGTTAAAGCGATCATATCTTTAATGTAGTAGTTCATTTGGAGGTTTAATTAGACTATCCGTAGAGGGGTGCGATGAGGGATTTTTTGTGAGCTATTGCGCCCCATAGCGCCCGTCACATCATTACAGGCGATGCTAGGGGTGTAAATTTGAGGGCAGCATGATCTTGATAGTGGCGTGATGGAGAATTTTCAGATTTGGACTAATTATTTGTTTTTTTTAGCAAACAATCAAAGTAAAACCCCTTTTTTGAAACCGAATCCGAGAACTTTTTTTCCGGCTCATGGGTAAAGGAGACGAATACTGGCCGATGGACTCGATATCGGGCAAATGGACCGATATCAACAAGAAGTGCACGATTTTTCAAACCGCGAAGTGACCGAGATTATGCGGGATAGACAATGGGCTCATGACTTTGAATTCTACTCGAAACCGCAAGACCACCTAACTGGAAAAGCGTTGAAGATGGCGTTGGCACAAAAGGAGCGAATCGAAAGAAAATATAATCTTTGATTGTGTAATGTTTTTTTTATATTTTATTTTAGTGTAATGTTTTTTTTAATTTTATTTTAATGTTTTTTTATTGTAATGTTTTTTTATTTAATGAAATGGCTTTTAATTAAAAAAATTGAAAAATAATTAATTGAGTAATGATGGTTAGGGGCTTTATGACTACAGGCTCTCGTGATATAACGCCCCATAAAGCCTCTGTGTGATGTGGCACGACACGTGTCGCATAACGCCCACAAAGAGGCTTTATGACTACACATGGCCTTAGAGATAATATTATTTTTGTCAGATAAGTGGGGTAGGGGTGCTCCACTTTCCATCACTCACTACACTCAATCATTATCCGCCACGTCATTGAACTAGGGGTGCTCATCACTCTCCACGCCCAACAATTTCCCTCACATTCTGCAACTTTCCACGCGTCATGGCCATCACGAGTGATCAGTTTAACGAGTGATGGGTGGCGGTGGTGTTCCACGCTACTCCACGAGTGATGGAAGCTCCATAACGTGGCGTCCCGACCCCCGTAAGATACAAGAGTCTATCTTTAATTTGATTGTTGTTGTGTTTTTATGGATTCTAAGTAGGAAGTGTAGAGTGATTGAAAACCCAGCTCATATTCATGTAATTGTTTTGGTTGTACCCGGCTAACTATGTCTAGTCGTTGGTGTTGGTGGGATAGTATACAAAATTTGTAGTTGTTCGAAAGAAATACATTTAAATTTAAAACCTCTCCGCTCTTCCTATATATTTATTATAGAAAATAACATGATTCCTATATATTTATTATAGAAAATAACATGAGATGAAACTTTTTTCAAGCAATTTACAAATGTTTACTTGTATCTTACATCTTGTGTCATGATTACATGTGTGATGTTATTATTATATGTTCAAAATGTAATTTATATAGCCGTTAGCTGGAATTATTTCCACCTTTTTCATGATGTGTTCCTTTTTTTTTTTAATTCATTTTTAACCAATTCTTGCTTTTAAGTCCCTGTTTAGCATTGTTCTAGACTTAATTCCTCCACCAACTGCTTTGATTACTAATAATGCATTTTAACTTTCTCAACTAATTTCTTATCTTCAGTTCTTTAATCTCAAATCATTGACTTGCTTCAGTGAAAAAGGAAAACTAATCAAGTCAAATCATCCATCTATCCTAATTTCCTCTTAAATGAAGATATTAGATTCGAAAAAAATCAATCTAGAAGAAGGTTTCTTCACATGGATGAAAATTCACCGGTTTGGGGGAGTTAAATATTACATTCTAAAAATACATATCTAATTGTAAAATCGTATTCAATACCGTCTTTGTAGTTAAAGGCACAACTTATGCGCCATGAGTGAAGCAAAGCGCAAAAGGCAACTGAACTTCAACTAACCTGGCATGAACATATAATCAATCCGTCTAAGCTAGTTAAACCTAGTTTCAAACATTCTGAAGCAACCAAATCCCATTATAAACAAGCAAACAACTAATCTAAAACTACCGAAAACAAGTCTAAAACAATCATATGTGGGTTGGACTGGACGTGCACATCGTTTGTTAAATGCCCCAAACCTGGGGTTCCCTCTCTTGGATTTAGTCTTCGGCATGTAGATGAAGTTAAAACTCTCGGACTCGTTGGGCCTAACGAGCCTCTACAAGGCTACGCCAAGCCTAAAGGGAAGGCTATACGTCCTAAGGACGTGTCTTTGCAAAGCTAGGTCATCCAAAGGACGAGCCTTAGCAATGCTAGGCGTTCTAAGGACTAGCCTTAGCAAGGCTACCTAAACGTGCCTAATGCTTCTTAACTAAGAACCTATACTAAACTATTTAAACTAAGAAAGCGATAAATGAATGAATAATTAAAAGGAAAAGAAAATTACCTCAAAGAAGCTTGATAAAACGGGAACAGCTTGAAGGGCAGCATCTCCTCATCGAGAGCAAAAAAAAAAAACTATTACGCACAACACCCAAAGGGGTATTGCACTTGTGGAACCACCAAATCAACAATAAACACCAAACTTGTTTTCGCGATTCCCGTTTCGTTATAACTCCGTTTTGAGCACGCTTTTCGCCTACGTTCACTATTTTCAGAGTACTATCATATGGAAAAGAGTAATCCACCATTTTTGGTGTCGAGAATTGGGTTTAAACCTTGGATCTTGTTGTCGGTCGAGGGTTACGTTCTCAAACTTGTGTTTGTGATTCCCGCTATGCTTGGGCTCAGTTTTATACACCATTTGAACCTACTTGCTCCTAAGTATACCAAGTAAATCTTAGAGTTTTGAATGGTCCAGATTGATAGCCTAAGGATGGAGAAAAGTTGGCAAGAAAGTCACCCGTAAGTCATCTTATGCCAAAACTAAGAATGCAACATGTAAAGCTTCTTACTTGCTATCATTTACATCTAAACTCTCCAAAACACAATGTCATATCTTAGTTTTGGCATGTATATAATGAAGTTTGAATGATAAGTAGGCCAAGATTTGAGTGTTAGGTGTGTTCACGAAGTCTCCAAAGTTTTTAATCAACTTAAAGAAGAACCTAAGTCTTAAAAATTGTGAGATGGTTGGTTGTTTCAAAATACATGGAAATGAATTTAGAAACTTGTATAAGACTATAAATCACCATATATATAATAACATGTATGATTAAAACATAGAATCCGAAACATTTTATTGCTTGAACATTAAATAAAATTACATAGGATATGAAAACGGATCGGGTTTCAGAGGTCCGTTTTTGACGGATGATACAATACTAACATTAATTACTAAATGTGTATGATGACCAACCCTTCATTACACGTGATCCAACATATGATCTTACTAATGACTTGTATAGCTAAGGGTCTTTCTTTGTTTGTAACTATGAAAGTTAAGGTAAAATAAAATAACTATAAAGCTTAGCAATTAATGTCAAGATAAGTTTAATTTAAAAACGTTAAGAAAAAAAAAAGAAACTAATGTAAAAAAGTTTATACAAAATTATTAGAATCCCTTTTGCCACCAAACTTCAAAAAAATATTGTACCAATATTTAATGTTGGTTGGTTGGAACCACTCATTTTCGTAGTTGCTCTTACAAACATAGCTATTGCAAGCAAGTAAGCAACTACTAGATACGGTGTCATAAATTCTCAACATAAGGAAATCATAAACTCTAGCCACAATAGAGAATGTATATACGGGTTAGTTAGCGCTACTACAACATCCAATCCAATATATGTATAGTCATATGTAACTAGATTTAAAAGAAAAACAACCTAGCGTATTGACTTTTTGCGTTTTATAAATAAAAAACCCGCTTTTGTGGTAATTTTTTCCTGACTCGAAAAAGAGCGATAAATAAAGTAATATGACATATTTTTGTAATAACAACCGAGCTCTATATGTTATGTCAAACGAATAACAGAACTCGATTTAATACTAACTACCTGACTACATCTGTCCCCAGTGGCGGACCCAGGATTTTTTTCCTGGGAGTGCGGAAATTTTTTAAAGATTTTAGACCCCTAGCTATATAAAAAAATCGGTTCATAGCGGGTCGGATCGGGTCGGGTCACGTAAAACAAGTAAAAACAAACAAACAAAGTTTAATGGCTGGTCGAATCAGATCGATTCGGGTCCATTTCAATTCTCAAACAATCAAACCTTAGTTCCTAACTTCCTATCACATTAACAAACAAAAAAACATCAAAGTTCAAACCATCCCTACTTTTATTTCTCTTGATCATTCAATAAAAGAACAAAAAAACTTATCTATAACATACCTTGGTCTTTAATTAGAATAATCCGGCGAAAAAGAGTGGTTCAACCTCTTTCCTCTTGAGAAATCGCGGCATAACTTCCCTACTCATTGTTCATTCCTAATCCTATCACATACAAAATAAACAAGGATCTTCAAGTGTTCAACCATAGCCCATGTTCCGTAATTTTCAATTTAAAATTTTGAATTTCAAGCCCTAGTAATTATTATTTGCCAACCAACAATCATATAATCAACAAACATGTTTGCCAAGTGAGGCAGATGGAGGGTGGGAGTCGCTGGCAATTGGCAGCGATTTGCGTTTTTTTTAATTACGTGGACTGGTTTGTTTAACAAAACTAGTAGTTGGGTTGGGCTTGAATGGGTATTAAGTTATTGGGCTTGATGGATTGAATTTGAGTTTTATTAAAGGGGTTAGTAGGCTAACTTGTTTACATAATTTGATCGGGTTTCAATCCGTGTTCACAATTATTTTACATAAATTCCTAACTTTTTTTCTAAAGGGTGCGGTCGGAATTTTTCAAGGGGTGCGGACGAAAATTTCCAAGGGGTGCGGTCTGGATTTTTTGCGAAAAATACCATTAAATTTTTTTTCAAGGGGTGCGGCCGTCCACCCACCCCATAACTTGAGTCCTCCCCTGCCCGTCCCTCAAAATATATATATAGAGTAAATTACAAGTTTTGTCCTTTATGTTTACACCAAATTACAGCCGCTGTCTTTAGCGCAAAAGTTGACAAGTTTTGTACTTAATGTTCCAAAATCTTGCACATTATGTTCTTTAGGCCTAACTCAGTTAGATTTTTTAGTTAAGTTTGATCATATGGACCCCATATAAGGGTGTCCGGGGCGAACTCGGGGAGTGGCTTCGGTGACCACCTTCCCCGATCAGGAACACCGCCGCCATCACCGCGGGGACCCGAATCGGGGAGTGGTTTCGGCGCTTCTTCCCTGCTTTGAAATGGCACAAGGTTTGAGGAACGGTCATTAAACGGTCGAATTTAAAAAAAAAAATTCACTTTTTAAACAAATATAAATAACCACACCCACTTCACTATTTTTTATACTCTCAAACCACACCCACTTCTTATTTTTTATACTCTCAAACCACACACACTTCTTATTTTTTATACTCTCAAACAACACCCACTTCACTAAATGGATCCCAGGTTCCCGATTTTTCCTCCCCTACCCGACTTTCCCGACGATGAAGGTGAACCGTCAAACGATAGTAGCTTAATTTTCTTCCAAAATCTCATCCAACAAGCGGAGCTACTAGACACGGCATCGTCTAGTAAAAAAAAAGTTGTCCCTCGAGATCGTGAGGGTGGCCACGAAACACTAATGGCCGATTATTTTGTAGAAAATCCAAAATTTAATGCCGATATTTTTCGTCAGAGGTTTCGTATGTCCAAGTCTTTGTTCCTAAAAATTGTTAGTGACGTCGAAGCGAACGACGAGTGGTTTCAAGAGGGCTTGGACGGGAGAATGAAGAAAAGTTTCACGTCGTTGCAAAAGGTTACTTCTGCGATTAAACAACTTGCAACCCGAATGAAAAAAAGTGCTCCAACAATCTCCGTTATTTCTTGCTCAACGAAACGGAACGGCGCCATATTGTCCATTTCAGGTGAACGACCACTTATACAAACGCGGGTATTATCTTACTGATGGGATCTACCCTAGCTGGTCCGTGTTTGTGAAGACTTTTCCATATCCTCACATCCCGAATGAAAAAAAGTTCAAGAGGCAACACGAGGCCGCAAGAAAAGATGTGGAACGGGCGTTTGGTGTGTTAAAGGCGAAGTGGGGAATACTAAATCGTCCAATGCGTTCGAAAACGGTGAAAAAGATAAGGTTACTCGTGTATACGTGCATTATTTTACATAACATGATTATAAAAGACGACGGAAGGGCGATAGCACCGGTACACATTCAAGATCCTCCAGTCGAACCCGTCTTCGCTGAAACAGCTTATAGCGAGCTCATTGACGAAGAAACGCATTGGAGACTAAAACACGATCTCGTTGATCATCTCGGACGTTTAGATCTACCTCACCTTGAAGTGAGTTCCGATGACGAGTAGTTTGTTTTTATATTTTTCTAGTTTGAATGTAATTTTTATTTTTCTAGTTTGAATGTAATTTTTATTTTTCTAGGTTGTTTTTTTTTAATTTAATGAAATGTCTTTTATTTAATTTTTATTTTTATTAATATTTTTTTAATTTATAAACATGCATAATTTTACAACAAATAAAATAAAAAAAACCCAAGTCCCCTATTAGGGGAGTGCCGCCATCAAAATGGGGTGTTAGGGGAGTTGACGTGACACTATCTGATTCGTGGTGTGTAAGAGAGGGGACTCCCCTCTTAGGGGAGTGCCCCTCTCACCCTAAGAGTAATGTTGTCTTTTCACATTTAATATAATTAATAAACCTTTTTTCTAGAAAATATATAAAAACTCCTTTCCACCCACACTATCCTTTCTCTCTCTCTAAAACACAGACATCTTCCTCCCCATCTCTCTCAAAACCCACCATTAACACAATCAATTGAACACACAAACACATTGAACAAATAAACACAGTGAGTAATTGAACATGAACTTCTTAGCTGCTCGATTTGCTTCAGATAATATAGAATCATATGAAAGCTTCTTGACATTTTTCTGCACACAGCTTTCATTTGAATCTTTGCTCATACATTCACGGTCAAATAACTGGTCGCTAACCAGTTCTCTTTTTGTTTCTCTTTTCTTAAAAGGAACGTCTTTCTTATCTGCTCGATTTGCTTCAGATATTACAGAATCAGATGACGGTTTGACTTTGAAATCATTGACTAAACCCTGTTTATAGTCAACCGATTCTGTTTTCATGCCTCTTTTTGAAACCGAAGCCTTGTTATCCTCAAAACCTACACTTTTGTTTAGCGAACTTGCTTTAGCCTTAATTTTTAAGCACATTAGACTCTCATTTAGTGGTGAAAGCAGTCACGCATGAGTAGTGGTGATATGGTGGGTACGGTGGTGATGGTTGGTGCAGTAGGGTTAGGGTAGTCGATAGGTGTAGGTGGAGGCGGTGAAGGCTGAGGTGGGGTGGGGTGGGGTGGGTGGCGGCGGTGAAGGTTGTGGGATGATGGTGGTGGTGGTGGGTTGAGAGAGATTAGGTTGTGGACTTGTGGTGGTGGGTTTAGATTAGAGAGAAAGAGAAGAGTTTATATATATATATTTTTTTTTTCAGTTTTGTAGATACAACCCCTCAATAATAATTGTTTACAAAATAACCACTAGGAAGGTGAAATGACAAATATGCCCTCATGTGCAAGGCACATGACCATACTTAACCAAAAAAATTGGCTGAGTTAGGACTAAAGGACATAACGTGTAGTATTTTGAAACATTAAGTACAAAACTCGTCAGCATTTGCGCCAAAAGACAACGCCTGCAATTTGGTATAAACATAAAAAAACAAAACTTGTAATTTACTCTCTCTATATATATGTGATAACATGGTTTTAGTAGACAACTGGGTTCTGTTCCCTACCAACAGAAATTGATGTGTTGATAAGTATTTAGAATGTTGTGAAAAAGTGTTGTTGCTTAATTTAAACCCTAAATTTATAACTATGGCACTACCCCATTCTCTACTTATTTTATTCAATGCATAACAATGTATGGTATGTTAATAAATACAAATATCAAGCAAATTGTTTGACATGTCTTCTTTTTATAACATATATACACTGTTATGAAAAGAGGGAGATGTAGTAAATTGAAAAGAAGAGTAAATGTTACATGGAAAATTTTTGTCTGAATTACAAGAAACGATAAAACTGGCTGTGATTGTTTATGTAAGACTTTAGGCACCACTAGGGATGGGAAGTTTCATATCAATTACCGATACCGTACCGGTTCATATTTTCTAATGGTACCCAATGATTGATCGTATCCTACCGAGGCATGGTGCGGTCCTGAGGGCACACCCGGTTTTACCCAACTGTTACCCCAGCAAGTCTCTCGTGTGGGAGCAGTATGGTTTCCGGGGGAAGATCAGCTTGCGTGGGAGCCGGGACCCGATAGAACATCGCGTCTTCAAGTGCGGGACTGACGGGAGTTTGTCTTTGACAAACTCCCGGTGACAGCTAAGTCATGTACATAGAAAGACACTCTAAAAAAAAAAACCTTTAATGTGTGTTTAAAGATGTTATAACTTTTAATGTGTTTGGGAAGCAACATAACCTAATAAATGTTAAGAGTAAACTATCACTTTCGATCGTGTGGTTTGTTCAATTATGTCAGCTCATACCAAATTTCTAATTTGTATCATTTCCGTCACTGACATTCTTTACGTGTAAGGGTACCATTTCTGTCCCTGATTTACTTAGGGCATGTTTGGCTAAGCTTTTTTAAACAAATTATTGACTTATTGGCTTTTTGAAAAGTTATAAGCTTCAAAATGATGTTTGGCAATAAAGGTGTATGTGAGGGGAAAAAGCCAATAAGTCAATAAGTTACTCTATACTGACTTTTCCAAAAAGCCAATAAATCAATAAGTTGTTTCAAAAAGCTTAGCCAAACATGCCCTTAACCCCACCATCATCCACTATCATCAATCACCGACCACCATCAAAGACACCAACCACCACCATCCCCACCCGATCACCACCTGCAATCCACCTCTACCATTGCCCTCCATCCCCACCTGACCACCAAACACCATCAACCGTCCCCCACCTCCATCACTGCCCTCCATTTCACCTGACCACCAAACACCATCAACCGTCCCCCACCTCCATCACAATTCCCAGTCGTTAAACCACCACATTTTGCCACCATCCACCTCCTACCGGCGACCACCACTACCTTCACTCCCTACCACCGATTACCCACTTCCCACCAGCTTTGTTACCACCAACAACCTACCCCTTCAACCACCACCATCTCCGCCGCATAACCTGCACCACCATCGTCGACCCCTGATACACACTCAACCACCGGCCACCTTTTTCGTTCACTACTAACCATCGTCTTCCACCATCGAACCCCTAGATCTGTGTGAGTGTGGCGGTTGTGTGATTAAGCGCACATGGATAGCCGGAAAGTCGAACCCCAAACATGTGACCACAGGGACGAAATTAGCATAATTGGACAACGCACATGGACGAAAATGGCAGTAAACTCAAATAAAAATGTACAATGACATTTGTTACCCCACCTTAAACAGACAAAACTAATGGACGTTAACTTTATGAACTGAAGTAGCATGTTTCAAGAATGTTAGGAACGGAAATGGTACAAATTTAAAATTTGGTCTGGATTGACATAAATGAAAAAACCACAATGACAAAAATGGCACTTCACTATAAATATTAATTCTCGTCCATCTTTTTTTTAAACCCTTTTTAACATTACCAATGATTCTATCCTAAGTGGCTATTTCAAAAGTCCACTTACACTCCTTATTTTTCCTACACTTCAATCTTACACATTGATTTGAAAAAAAGAAAAAGAAAACATACAAACATGATGATAGTTTTATACATTCAAACAATTAAAGCCTTCTATATTAGTTATCTCTAAAAATAATAAAAATGGATGAAATTTAATATACTAGAATGAGAAGTTGCATGTACAGCACCATATTTCTTTTGTCGTCTTTGGTATATTTACCTTCAATTTTAAACATTGACATGATCCTTCAACTTTAAAAGATTTTATAATTGAGTTTTAGGTACATGTCGGTTTAAATTCAAGTTGATTTACATTTCGACGTAACATTTTTTGGAAGTGAGTTGGATAAAATACAATACGTATACGTGCTCATTTTTATGTACATTTTCAGTTGGTCTACATTTTAACATAAATTTTGTTCAATAACGAATCGGGTAAAATATAATACGTTTTCATTAGACGATACAAATTCGAGTTACTTTACGTTTCGCCACCGCTGTAACGTGTCGTACTATCCTACTATTCTTTAACTTAGATAAACATTATTTTCTTATGTGTTTATTTTTTATGTATTTATCGGTATAAATTAAAGTTGGTTTACGTCTTGACATATATTTCTTTCACAAATAAGTTAGGTCAAATATAAGACGTTTTCGTGCTTATTTTTATGTACGTTTTCAGTCAGTCTACTTTTTTTTATGTAATTTTGTTCGGAAACGGGTCACGTCAAATAAAATACATTTTCATTTATTATATATCTTGCTTTGCCGTAGTAACGATGACCAATACAAAGTTAAGAGTCAGACTACTCTTGTAACTTCGGCAACACGTAGGAAAATTTACTAGTAAGTTATATATATTGACGGATCATCGCGTGACAAATCAAACAGTTTGAACTTTTATTAGATATTCTGTCTCATAGGGGTGTTCATCGAATCGAATATCGAATTTTCGAATTATTCTAATCGAATTATTCGAATAATTTTTACTTTCCCTTGAATTCGTATTCGATTCGAATTCGATTAAAATCTACCAAATTCAATTCGAATTCATATTCGAATAAAAAATCCAATTCGTATTCGATTAAAAATTCGAATTCGAATCGAATTCAAATAAATTCGATTTGATTTAGATTCTGTAAAAACATGTAATAAATTATCAAAATGAAAAATAAATTTTAAAGCAACCATAAAGCACGATATCATATTAAAACAGTTCCAAATAAGGTATCATAAATCTAAAATTCAAAACGACAAGTCGGGAATAACCACTCCACATTACAAGTTAATATTTTAGGGTTAGAAATCTATTGATAGATTTGTTAATTAGGTTTTAGTTATGGGCCATGTAGTTGGTTTGGTAATAGGTAATTTTAATACTTGGAATAAATTTTGAAAATAATTTGTAGTATAGCCTAATAAAAGTTATATATGTATTATATATAAAAATAATAAATATAAATGTATAATTTTTATTTGAATTTCAAATCGAATAGAATTTGAAATTGTAAATTCGTATTCGATTTACTTGACTCGAATTGAATCGGATTCGAATTCGAATTCTTTTAATCGAAAAGAATTCTTGATAATCGAATCAAATTTAAACGAATTTCGAATTTCTCGAATTCGAAACGAATTCTATCATATTATAATTATGTATGGGTCACATATTATATATCTTGCTTTGCCGTAGTAACGAAGCCAGGGGTGTGTTTATCATATTATAAATATCCTTCATTCAATATTTATTATGTGTGTCGCTTTTTTTTTTCACCCGGGATGTTAATTCGGTTAATCAATTTTGTCAACCAATCAATTTTCGATTAATCGATTTGGTTTATTCTGTTAGTTTATCGGTTTTTGGTTTGATTAGGTTAATAACCAAAATCAAAGTTGTGGTAAAAAATTTTCTTATAATGAAATACCGGAAATGTAGGTATAAATACATGAAATAGATGTATAAATACATGAAATATGGGTATAAATATAAGACATGAAGGTATAAAACATGTAATGGAGGTATAAAAGCTAGAATAATATGAAAATATGAAAGGTTCGGTTAATTTCAGTTAACCCAGAGTACAAACAAAATAAAAAATCAAAACCGATAACAGATTTTCAATTAATTTAGTTTTTAATTAATTCGGTTTAGGTTAATTTCGGTTCATTTTCGTCAGTTTTTTATTTGGTTTCAAATTTTCGATTAATGATTCGGTTATTATACACCCCTACCAACAGGATTCCGCACATACATATAAAATCACAAATTTTAGCTGAATCAAATAATAATAAAAAAAAAACTTAACACCTAGTTTACAGTGAATAGGTAAATTATATCAAAACCCTAAACACAGTTTGAAAAGTTATTTTAACACAGGCCACTAGAAATAAAATATATTAAGAACAAAAGTTATATTGGGCTATATGTAATTGTAAGTTTTGAGGCCACAATCTAGCCCACTAAGTGAACTAATCATGAACACAGTTCAAGTATTTGGGGCTGCCTCAAAACTCAAATTTTTGAACGGTAAATTTCTTTACAATTTTTTTCAATATGGAATTTGAATTCAAGACCTCCTCTTTTAAATCTATGTGTTTTTTTAATGGTAAATTTCTTTACAATTTTTGTTCGCTATGGAATTTGAATTCAAGACCCCCTCTTTTAAATCTATGTGTTTTTTTAATGGTAAATTTCTTTATAATTTTGATTATCTATGGAACTTGAATTCAAGACCCTCTCTTAAATCTATGTGTTCTAAAATCTCTGTGCTCGTAAATTTCTTTATAATTTATGTTGCCAATGGAACTTGAATCCCTTGAGTGTTGATGCATCCCACGTTTTGAGTTTGAGTGTTAACTACATGAACAATGCAACCATGGAACCATTAAAAATAATTTAAAAAGGGTAAGTTTTAAATAATAAATTGTTTTAATATTAGAAATTCCCAGTGATTCATCTAACAAAAATAGAACCGCTAAAATGATTCATTAAGTTGAGTGTCAGTGTGTCGTCTATACTTCCTCTACCATTTACGCACTTTTTATTGGCCCATGCCATTATAGCATAGTGGTAATTTGAGGGGTGAGCTAAGGCTTTGAGACCATTAGGTCCTGGGTTCGATTTTCACAAGAGGGTTTTCCCAGATTTATAGGGTTTCCTACTATTAGTATATATGGTATATATTGTATTGTAATTATTTATAGGAAGTGATTGACCGTAAATTGAAAGAATGATAGGGTCGTGATTGCTGGTGTATTCCTATATATTGTACTCAATTCATGGAATGAAGGACACGGAAAAAGATTCCCACAAACTAACATGGTATCAAACCATATTTGCTAAACCCTACGATCCTGTTTCTTTTTTTTTTCCTCCCCTTCACAGCGCCGGCTTCCACCCTTCTTTCTTTTTCCAATCTCATCTAGTCTTCTCTAAAACTGTTTCATAGTCATGGACCCAATAGTACACCCAGCCATAACTGTCAATAACAACAAAAATTTCATACCCATTACTCTCGAAATGGAGACCAGCCAATACGCTTCTTGGGCTGACCTCTTCAAAATACATTGCCGCGCATATCAAGTTCTTGATCATCTTTCCCCACGCAAAGGTGAACCACCACCTGCTGCCTCCAAAGAGACCGATAAAGAAAAATCGGCGGCCCCATCGGATGCTGTTTGGAATCGTCTTGATGCCATAGTCCTTCAATGGATCTATGGCACCATTTCGAATGATCTTCTTTGCACTATTATGCGTCCAGACTCTACTGCTTGCTACACTTTGACGGCCTTGAAGAGTATTTTCCAAGATAATCAAGCTACTCGGGCTGTTTTGCTACAAAAGAAGTTTGCCAATGTCAAACTCGATTCCTTCTCCTCCATGTCCGCTTATTGTCAGGAAGTAAAAATCCTGTCGGATCAGTTGGCAAATGTTGGCTCGCCGGTCAACGAACGAACGTTAGTTATTCAATTGCTTTCGGGCCTGAACGACGCCTATGGCGGGGCTGCTTCAGTCCTTCAAAACGCCAAGCCTTTCCCCACCTTTTATGAAGCACGTTCTCAACTCATCCTTGAGGAAACTACCAAAGCTAATCAGGTTGCAAATGACACCGCCCTTCACACATCCAAAACACCAACCGGCACCACTTCAAATCCGACAACACAACACAACCTAACCAATCCACCAACTTCCGTGGCCGTGGGCGAGGTCGTGGTCGTGGCCGCGGCCGAGGCAGGCCCCAACCGTCCCCATGGCAACCAAACCCGAATTCACAGTGGCCCTCTCATTTCCCCTACCCGAACGCCTCACAGTCCAGCCTCCATAGCCGCCCACCACCTTGGGCCAGCCAATCAAACTACTACTGGGCCGCTCCTCCCTGCCCATACTCAACTACCTCCTCTACCCGGCCCACTACAAATAGCCCACATCAAGGTATTTTAGGTCCGCGTCCACAGCAGGCCTATGTAGCATCCGAGACTGGCTACACTCCAACGGAGCTGGATCAAGCCTTTAATGCTTTCTAGCTACATCCTCCGGATCACACTTGGTACATGGATACGGGTGCGACAGGTATAATGACAAACAACTCTAGTAATCTCCCTTCTCATTTTAATAAGATTTTTGCTCGAAACATTACCGTCGGTGATGGCAGTAATATTCCAGTCCATGCAATTGGAAACCATACCCTTCCACACCCTTTTCCAAAGTTCAAATTAAATAATATTCTTTTTGCACCCAAACTTGTTAAAAACTTGATTTCGGTCCGACGTTTCACCACCGACAACAATGTTTCCATTGAATTTGATCATTTTGGTTTTGATGTGAAGGATCTCCACACGGAAGCCACTCCTCCGATGTGATAGCACCGGTGACTTATATCCACTCATTCTTCCCTCAAGACACCAAGCTCAAGCTTTTAATGACCCGGTTTCCACGTTCTTAGCCGTATCCCAAGACACTTGGCATCGACGTCTTGGACACCCCGCTATTAATATTTTACGTTGTTTAAAACCTTGTTTGCATTCCTTTTCCAATAATGTTAAATCTTCTAGTATTTGTGAACCTTGTGTTTTTGGAAAACAAATCAAATTTCCTTTTCATGACTCTAATACATGCACTTACTTGCCGTTTGATATAGTACATAGTGATTTGTGGACATCCCCGGTTCTTTCTTCTACCGGGTGTCGCTATTACCTTCTGTTTTTAGATGACAAAACAAATTTTTTGTGGACCTATGCCTTAGCTTCTAAATCTCAAGTTTTCTCAAAATTTCTAGAGTTTAACAAATTAATTCAAACCCAATTTCACACCTCTATTAAATGTTTCCAATGTGATAATGGCCGTGAATATAATAACACGTCTTTCCATAACTTTTGTGCATCAAATGGGATGACGTTTCGGTTTTCTTGCCCTTACACCTCTTCTCAAAATGGTAAGGCGATATATTGCGATAATGTTAGTGCGATATATCTCGCCGGTAACCCTGTTCAACATCAACGCACAAAGCATATCGAAATGGACATCCACTTTGTTCGCGAGAAGATAGCCAAAGGTCAAGTTCGTGTTCTACATGTCCCTACACGATATCAGATAGCCGACATCTTCATGAAAGGGTTACCAAAGGTTCTTTTTGACGACTTCCGATCCAGCCTCAACATCCGCGAGCCTCCCGTTTCGACTGCGGGGGAGTATTAGTATATATATGGTATATATTGTATTGTGATTATTTATAGGAAGTGATTGACTGTAAATTGACAGAATGATAGGGTCGTGATTGCTGGTGTATTCCTATATATTGTACTCAATTCATGGAATGAAGGACACGGAAAAAGATTCCCACAAACTAACACCTACTAAATTGGTATATAGGCATTATTGCCTAGTGGAGATGGATATGATTGGGTGATTCCGCTGGTGGCACAAAGATACTCAAGTGGTCTGTCAGTAATCCAAAATTTTCGTTAAAACAAAAGGATTAGGGAATGCACATCGGGTTCATGAAACAAGTTTTAAAGATGAATAATATAAATAGCTATCATCCTAAATCAAGTAAAACCATCTTATAATCGAAAAATCAAGTAAAACCATGTTATAACAGAAAAATGAAGTTATTAATCCATTATTTTCATATGTTTACGAGTTATGGTTACTTGAAAAGCTTAGTACTAAAAGTCGAGAATGAGAGGATTGAGAATGTTTTTCTTGTATTTACAAATAATTCAATAGCACCGATTTATACAAGTATATGGTGCTCCAACTAAGGTAAATACCAATCTAATTGATTTTTTATGACAAATTATTACGGCTAATTTGCTCTCCTTGATTAAAGATACAACTGTGATTACAATTGTCTTCTTTCAACACTGCCCCTTAAGTTGGTGGTGGGATCCCACGTACCAACCTTGCTTAGAGAATAGTGAAACATCTTCCCGCATACTGCTTTAGTTAACACATTGGCCGACTGATCTTCAGATCGAATAAATGATAGAGTAATAATTCCCAAGTCAAGTTTCTCATTTATGAATGTCGGTCCACCTTAACGTGTTTTGTTCTGTAGTATTGAACTGGATTTGGTGATATATTTATTGTAGTTGTATCATCACAGAATAGTTGAAATGCTTCATTTGATGAAAAACCTATCTCTGCCATCAATTTTTTATCCATAGGAGCTCAGCTACTCCTTTTGCAATGCCCCAGAACTCAGCTTCAGCACTTGATAATGCCACAACCTTTTGTTTTTTTGCTTCTCCCAGTTACCAGGTTTCCTCTTACAAAAGTGAGGTACCCTGATGTGGATCTCGAGCGATGTGTTTTCCCGCCCAATCTGCATGTGTGTATGCCCACACATCTAGATGTCCATTTCGACTAAATAGAATACCTTTACTAGGACATGACTTCAAGTATCTAACAACGCGTGGGGTTGCGTCCATATGATCTTTACTAGGTTTGTGCATAACTGGCTCACGATTTCTACCGCATATGTTATGTCTAGTCTTGTATGATCTAGGTATATTAGTTTTCCTACCAGCCTTTGATATATGTCTTTGTCAGTTGTATCTGTCTCGATGTTGTTGTGAAAATCACGGTTCATAATCATCAGGGTTTCTACCGGAATTCAATCCATAAGTTCTATTTCGGCTAGAAGATCCAAGATGTACTTCCTTTGTGAGATAAAGATTCCCTTGGTAGAGCGCATAACTTCAACTCCGAGAATTATTTTAAACAACCAAGATCTTTCATCTCGAATTCGGAGAATAAGTTCTTTTGAAGATGCTCCGTTTCTTTTATGTTCCTGTAATGATCATGTCATCTACATAGATGATCAAACAAGTTACTTTTCCTCCATTCCTTTTTAAGAAGAGTGTGTGATCCGAGTTACTTTATGTGCACCCATATCTTTTCATAGTAACAGTGAATCGGCCAAACCATGCTCTAGCGGACTGTTTTAGACCATATAGTTCTTTCTTTAGTCTGCATACTTCTCCTTTCCTGAAACTTTCTCAAAATCCTGGTGGTGCTTCCATGTAGACTTTTTCCTTCAAATCTCCATGTAAAAATGCATTCTTCACATCATATTGGTGAATTGGCCAGTCTTGATTTAATGCAACAGAGAACAAGACACGAATAGTATCAAGTTTAGCTACGGTTGAGAAGGTTTCTTAGTAGTCTATCCCATATGTTTGAGTATATCCTTTAGTAATAAGTAGAGCTTTATATCTTTCAATATTGAAGATCATATTTTAATTTGAAATACCATTTATTCGTGATGTAATATTACACATGCTTGCATACACTTAAAACACCAAAAAATATGCTTAACTATGCGCTTTGAGCACCAAATAACCAACAAAACAACCACAAGGACCAAAATGAAATTTCCCTCCTCCTAACTCCTAACCAACTCATTTATAACCCTAACCACTTATCCTATTTATAAATACCAACCCCTAACACTTTCTAAAACACTTTCACCACTTCTAAATCTCTCTTAAACACTCTCTAATCTTCCAATTCTTCCACTATGGGTAGAATGTTCAAAAACCAAAATAGTGAGTTTTGGTTTTCCTTCTTACACTTTTATTCTTGTTTTTCTTCTTCTCTTTCTTTGGATAACCACTAGTAGAAGTATTACCACATGTTTACCAAGGTAAACAAAGTTGGTATACCACCATTTTTTAGGTCCAAGTGAGGCTTTTTGTTAAACTTTATAAACATGTTCATCTTTACTTTGTTTTTGAAACATTACGCACCAAACCAAGTTACCAACAAACTTCCATGTTGAAGGGTTTGTGTTAAGGTTTTGTTCCAGAAACTTTAAAGTTCATATCCCTTCTTTTAAGTTCTTGTAAGTCTCTAAGTAATTTCCAAACCATAAAGTGAACAAACTACACCAAGTCTCCAACCATAACAATGTTGGAAGCACTCGTCTAGTTATACTCACTTGGTTAATTAGTGAATTAGATAGTTCATTTTTATGTTCGTCATACGTGTATTCATGACCATCTGAATCATCCATATGATGATTTGTGCATTGGTGAACTCTTGAGGTTAGTGGATTACCCTACCTCTAATACATGACAAATACACGACTATAATATTCCTAATAGTATACATATATAATACTTCCAAAAACCAAACCATAATATCAACCGAAATCATGGTTGAATATTATGTGTTAAGGTGTATATTATCTTAGTTCTAGACTCCTTATTATGGACTTCTAATGGGTGTAACACTCATGAAAAACATAAACTAAAAATAGTGTCCAAATAAGTATCTAGGCAAGATATATTTTTATTTATTTTTGACGTGTGTTGAGTGTGTATGGATTTTTGTTATATTTTTACCTTTTACTCTTTTATCAAGCTTTAAATTTATAAAACACAATATAAAACTATCAATCTCTACAACACGCTAGGGCAAGTGCACCCATCGTTGGCGTAGTATAGTGATGGTAAGATACCGAGGTCGTCCAAGGACACACGAGCTTTTAATACCGGAATATGGTCGACGTCTAATCTAACCAAGTTTTGGGGAAAGATTTTAAATAAGTAAAATAAAGAAACAAAATAAATAAATAAAACAGATAGACAAGATAGAATCACTTGGATCCGACTCGTCATTTATGTATCCTTTGATGATTTCCGCGCTTTGGGTTTTTTAAGAGATTATCTTAGTTATCGTGGCATGTCCCTCTTTTGGAGGCAACGTTACCCTTAGCCATATTGGTCTGAGTCAGCAGGGTTACAGTCCCGCAAGGCCGGACTATTGAAAGATAATTAAGTAAGTAATTAATGCAAATGTGGCATGTCCCTCTTTTGGTGGCAACGCTACCCTCGACCATATTGGTATGAGTCAGCAGGGATACAGTCCCGCAAGACCGGTTTAAAGTTTTAATAGTAGTTTATTTACAAGGGATTCAAGCCGTTCTTACTTCCGCCGATTTGATGCTATCTGCCTCAAAGGAAGTCCTAATAAGCTTGAATAAAGTCCTTGCAGGATCTATATACTTAACGAGGCAAGAACTTTACCCAACCACCCTTCTAACCCCCTTCCAGGCAGTTAACGCACTTTATATAGACCGTAAAGACACGAATGAGTGAATCAACAAAACATGAAGAAATGATTGAATAAAGTTCACTTTCAATATAAAAAACTAGTTATTAATGTCATTAATACATACCCAAATAAAAAGTTACCAAAGCTTAGAAATCAAAAGTAATACATAAATGATTTGTCTTTACCAAGTGATGTAAGAGATTAGCCAAGCATGGCCTTTGTTTGACAAAAACTCTTACAATCGATCTTGGATCCCGAGACTACTACACACACTCTAAGGGTGGATGGTGGATGGATGTGGTGGATGATGGTGGTAGTGGTGGTGGTGGTGGTGGTGGTGGTGGAGTGGTGGCAGGTGTGAGAGAAGTGGTTTGCCAAGGGATGAGTTGCAAGTGAGCCAAACACCTTCTTTTATAGCTGAAAATAGTGGCTTCGCACGTCCCCGTGCCTGGTAGGCACGACCCCATGTCATTCCCCTTCTCTGTCTTCATTTAATGTTGTTGTCAGTCCATCTGCACACACGACCCCGTGGCCCTTGTACTTGTTGTACGAACCCAGATTTGCGAATATGATAGTTGACCAAAGCCTGTGTCTAGGAAACACGACCCCGTGTCCCTTGTTGTTTTCTGTTTGTCTTTATCTTCTGGGAATCTTGAGTGGGGCACGGCTCCATGCCCGGTAGGCACGACCCCGTACTTGGATTCTGGTTTGTTGATTTTGTCTTTGGGGTGAAGCTTGGAGGGTCGGTATAGTGTATCAACTTCCTTCCTTCGTATTTACGCTGGGTTTTCGTCGTTAATTTGTTACTTTTGTTCGTTTAAGCTATTTTAATCCTGAAAATCAAAAGTAAACAAAGAAACACTCTTTTTCCAACATTAGTACTAAAATGGTTGTTTTTATACCTTATTGGTATGATTTATATGTTGTATTTTGTGCATATCAAATACCCCCACACTTGAATCTTTGCTTATCCTCAAACAAAACTCTTTAATATTTGCTTACACTCCCAAATGGAATGGGTAGAAGAGAAGTTTTTGGGTCTTGTTGTAAAGTGTCGGGAATCCAAGTTCTTTATTTATTCTTGTTTTTATTTTATTTACAATCCTATTCGACATGATTTATTTAGAACTTTTTAAGAAAAATCAATATTTTTAGGCATAACATATATTTTAAAATTTCATTTAGCTATATATACATTCACATACCTTACAAGTGGTTACTCAACACTCGGCCGAAAATGTACAAGGGAAACGCTCGGTCCCGGTACGGAATTTACTCCTACCATATGCTTGACAATCAATCAAAACTCCTCCTTTTAACTTAATCCTTGTAAATATCATGAGGACTTTGAAAGGGTAGGCGGTTAAGGGTATGGTAGTTTTATTTGAAAGTGGCTAAAGTCGTAAAATGTCGGTTTTCTTTTGAAAATTTATTTTGTGACTTTATGAACTAACTAAGTACTTATAAGCAATAGATTTGCTTATTTATTTTAAGCACTAGAGATAAAAATTTTCTCTTTTTTTTGAATAAATAAAGTCACATGCATTTTGCGTTTTTTCAAAAGAACTGATTTTTACTAAAATAAAAGGTGTAAAAATAAAAAGATGGTTTTTTTGGGTGATGGTGTATTGTGGGTTTTGAAATGAAGGGGTTTTAGACTCAAAAGGGGTTAACTAAGGGGAGTTTTTGTGGGGAAACAAAAATAGAAAATAAGGTTGAAATGAAAAAGGAGTTTTAAAATCCTAATGCCTCAATCATATACTTACTTGGATTAGTCGATAAGGACCGGGAATGTATTCTCTTGTTAAGTTTTAGATTCGTAGGAACCGTACGTGTTATTCACACAAGAAATGAAAGATGAGCATTTAGTATAGATATAATATTGGATGTTCGTTAAAGGCTCAAAACTCACAATTTTGTGGTAAAATGGTAAAAATGTGAAAATATATATACAATTAAATTTTAAAAATTTGTCATGCCATTTTTATGAATTTTTCTTATGTGGTTCCTCTTTTATCACTTTGCTATCGGTTGTAAATTTGAAAAACTTGAATATTTTAGAACTTGGTTTTCTAACTTAATCTATAAACAAGACAAAAAAAAAAAATTTGAAAAAGATTTGGGTTGTTTTAGCGGTTCCAAGTAAAGTTTTGTGTAAGGCTCGTTTTTAGAACAAACAATATTCAAGTTATTCAAGTTCGCCCCCCATACTTAAATTACACATTGTACTCAATGTGTCCAAAATTGGTTAGATTGATTAAATGTGTAAAACGTGTGTTGAAAACAACAATTTTTTTTTTCAAAAACAGGCACTAGACACGACCGCGTGTGTGGGAGTCACGACCCCGTGTCAAAAGTGGCAGTAACGAATTTTCCAGAAGATGGGCACGACCGCGTATCAAAGTTGCAGAATCAAAATTTTTTTAGTAGACTTAGGGCACGGGGGCGTGCTTAACACGCACGGTCCCGTGCTGCACTTACATATTTGAAGATGAGTTGTGTAGAGATCATAAAAATTTTCAAAGTATTAACTATTGTGGTGGATGGTGGTTGAGGAATGATATGGAAGAGAGAGAGAGAGTGGTAAAGAAAAAGATATAATTTAAAATGTTTTGTTTTATTTTTTAAAATAATAATAAATAAATGAGTAAAAAGACTAAAACACCATTGAGTGACTAGATTTAACAAAAAAAACTTAACTAGGTTAGAACCAAAGGAAATAATGTGCAAGATTTTGAAACATTAAGTTCATAACTCGTCAAGTTTTGCGGCAAAAGACAGCGCTTGTAATTTGGTATATAGATATAGGAGAAAACTTATAATTTACTCTAAAAAAATATTAGTTGGTAAACTGTATGTTTGATTTGGATAAGAAAAAGCTAGTGGTTTTCTAATGCAACTAACGAAACCACAAGGAAATGCTTTAGACCACTTTTATTTGTACTTTTGTCTTAAAAATTATTCCAAAGGATTATTCTTATTGAAAGTAAAGCTTGAATGTTGGTGCATTATCTTTGGATTCCAAAACAAAGTAGAAACAATTAAAACAGTCCTAAAAGATGAAACAGACACAAGATCAATCAGATTCAAAGATGAAACAGATACAAGATAAACATACAAAGACTACCACAATAATCCATCTCGAGAACTTTCAAACATATGGCCAGATGGACTTCTCCTTAGAGGAAGTTATTACCAATCAACATATTTAGATAGATGCGAGAAATTAAGCCAGGAACCGCGAGTAGTTTTTGGTCATTAAATCAACGTTAGCTCATAAGGAAGTTCTTCGATTTCCTCATATTCTAGTTTTTTCTCAATGGCCATTTCGGCGAGCTTGTGAGCATACTTGGTGTCTTCTCGCCCAATATGCCTGACTTCTATACTGTTGTTTTTGTTAACGAGATCCCTGCACTTGATGATGATGTCCCAGGACTTACGGAGAACGTCACTACTATCGCGGTATTTGCCCCCTCCATTGACATAATTGCAAGCCTGTTCATTGTCGTTATAAAGAGTGACTTCTTCGAGATCAAGTCGATCTAAAAGCTCCAGCCCTTTTTGGATCGAAATAAGCTCAGCTGTAAGAGTATAAGTCTCACTAACATAGCCATTAAACCCTTTGACCCAATTACCATCATGATCGACAAGTATTCCCCCGTACCAACCTGGTCCTCGATCTCCATGTACTTGATGTTCACATCCGCCATCTGTGTACATTTTGTAGGGACCTCGAGGATCTCCAAGTACGAGGTCACATCCGCCATCTCTGGGTTTTTTGTAGGGACCTCGAGGAGGATAAGACGGCGTACTATTTGTGCCCCCGGGTACTCCTTCTAGGGTGTTGGTGTTGTTCGAAAGCAATCTAGATATGCCAAAAGCAGCGACACCTACTCCGACGACGGCCGCTGTTGCTAAGGCCCCAGCGCCCATGGAACTTCCACCGGACCGCCTGTTATTTTCTTGCTGAGGGTCGTCCTCCTCGGTTCCATTTGGCCTTCCATCGGACCTTAGCTCATTAGGAAGTTCTTCGATTTCCTCGTACTCATGTTTATTAGCAATGGCCATTTTGGCCAGCTTATGAGCATGCTGGTTGTATTCTCGCTCAATATGCTTGACTACTATTCCGTTATTTTTACGCAGAGTCCTGCACTTGGTGATGATGTGCCAGGACTTACGGACGATTACGCTTCTACCGCAGTATTCGCCCTCTCCATTGACATACTCACAAGCCTGTTCATTGTCGTTATAAAGAGTGGCTCCTTCGAGATCAAGTTGATCTAAAAGCTCCAGCCCTTTCTGGATCGAAATAAGCTCAGCTGTAAGAGTATAAGTCTCGCTAACATAACCTCTAAACCCTTTGACCCACTTACCATCATGATCGAGAAGTATTCCTCCGTACCAACCTGGTCCTCGATCTCCAAGTACTTGATGTTCACATCCGCCATCTGTGTACATCCGCCATCTGTTATTGTTCGAAAGCAATCTAGATATGCCCATAGCAGCGACACCTACTCCGACGGCCGCTGTTGCCAAGGCCCCAGCACCCATGGAACTTCCACCGGACCGCCTGTTATTTTCTTGCTGAGGGTCGTCTTCCTCGGTTCCATTTGACCTTGAAGTGCTTTCAGATGCACCCATGGTTTCTTATGTTTTAGGCATGTACCCAACCATGATATATATATAGTGGTAGAATATTGGTAACTTTAAGAGGTCCCACGCACTGAGTCTAAAGTTTATCCCATATTTTCATCTACGTAAAAAAAAAAAAAAAAACAAAGGGGTGGTGGTCCATTGATAAAAACAAAGTCTTTAAAATACAAAAATTGGGAAGTGGGAGGTCTTGGATTAAAGTTCCACATAGAACAGGGAATAAAGAAATTAGCCGTTAAAAAAAAATCTACATAAAAAGAAAAGGTAAAAGAGATAAAGAACTAGATAATAATAAAAAGGAAAGGTAAAAGCAAAAAAAAAAAAAAAAAAACCTAGATAATACTATTCAAACTATGGGGTATGGGGCTTGGGTTGGGGCGTGGGTTTGGGCGTGGCCCCTGTGGCGTGGGTTTGAAGCCCGGCGTGGGGCGGGCTAGTAAGTGACATGGCGGGCTAGTAAGGTGACATGGCGGGCTCTCAATGGCCAAACCAAACTCATGCCCCCAACCCAAGCCCCACCATACCCCATGGGCGTGGGTTTGGGTGGGGGGGGGGGCATTCCACGTGTCAACAAATGCCCCAACCCAAGCCCCACCATACCCCACGGTCTCACATTCAATCCCCTTATTCTCAGTGCTTGTTTGGCTAAGGTTATCACTTTTTTTAAGTACTTATAATTTTTTGAAAATAAATTTAAAAAAAAAGTGTTTGGATTAACTTATAGGGTGTGAAAAACGAATAAGTCAATAAATTGTTTTTTAAAAAGATGTTGAAAAGCTTAGCCAAACACACCCTCATTTTATATATCTACACTATAAATTATTTTTTTCTTTCTTTTCAATTAAAAAACATTTTATACATCTTTATCATTTCCTTTTCTTTTTCTTTCTTTTTCACTCACAACCGCTATAAAAAATTTATAAGAGTGAACAATGTTTCTCGTATATTTACAAATAAAAAGTAACATTTTCTCTTCTTCACTCACAACCACTACTTATAATATAAATAAGTAACTCACTCACAAATATATAAAGGACCCATTGTGAATGCTCTAAGGTAATCAATTAGGCCACAAAGGTATCCATACTTTTCTTCCCGTCTATCTCATAAGTCATAACTCATTCTGCTTCATTTCAATGTCAAACTATCATATTTCAATATTATTTTTTCTTGATGAATATTTTTCTTCCAACCCATCTCACAACCAATTTATTATAAATTTAAAAAAGAAAACGAAATGCTTAGCATGAGATGATTTGCTATGTGAAAAAGTGGGTATGAGATGATTGAACAGAGTGATCGGTGAATCAATCACCTACCTTCCCGTAAACTTGGGTACCGAAACATAAGGGAAGGTTGCTTCGGTCGGTACCCAAGTGTGACGATAGATTTTCTATGATACCGTA
Organism: Helianthus tuberosus; assembly: GCA_030545235.1. Taxonomy (NCBI): domain Eukaryota; kingdom Viridiplantae; phylum Streptophyta; class Magnoliopsida; order Asterales; family Asteraceae; genus Helianthus; species Helianthus tuberosus. Next base: position 33,528,941 of record CM060436.1, read on the forward strand.
ATGAAATTTTGATATGTCTCCTCTTAGTGTTGTGAAATGTTTTGTATCTTGATTATTTTTATCACCTTTTGTTTTAACTGATCATCATGTGTACTTTGTTAGTTATGGATTCGGTTTCTAACACTATGTTCCCGAGTCTCATTTAACAGAGGGAGGGGAAGGAAAATTTTCTCTCTTAATCTCTCCAATTTGGGAGGATGAATATATGGTCATATTTTCTTCCCTTCCCCCCCCCCCCCCCCCCCCCGCCCCCGGTTAAATGAAACTCGGGAACATGGTTTTTCATATTTTCATCTCTTTTCCCTCCCTTCCCCTTGTTAAATGAGACTCGGGAACAGAGTGTAAATGTTGGCAATAAAAAAATAAAGAAGAATCACAAAAATAACCATCTTGACTGATTGGTTTGATAAACAAAAACTTATAACTTTAAAAATTTCCAGTGAATCAACCAACGATAGTTCCGTCACATGACAACTAATCATGTCGCAGTTGTTAAGGCTAGCTCCCATGGAGCTTCCACCGGACCGCTTACTTGTTGAGGCTAGCTCCTTGTCCTTGGTTCCATTTGACCTTGAAGTGTTTTCAGAGGCACCCATGGTTTCTTATATTTTTAGGCATGTACCCATCGATGATATATAGTGGTAGAATGAAACTATAAAAGGTCACACACATTTAAAACTCCCAAAGTGTATCCTATGTACATGTAACAAAATTTCACAACCTCTCTTGTAACAATCACAATAAGAAAACCTAAAAACACTTTAAAACGTCTATAGTCAGCTGCCTATCTATTAAAAACGCTACAAATCTGTTAGTAACCTGTTCATATGAACAAGAAAGTTGAAACAAAAACAGTCTAATAAACGAGACAGGAACGATGAACCGGGCTTGTGTTTGACACAACTCCCTTAAACAGATTCGTGGTATGTTCCCAGGGTACGCCGGTTCGAAGCAGCAACAGCGCACTGCCTGACTTAACCACTTGCCTGAAAAGAAAAGGAGTTGTGTGCAGATACTGAGATTAAGAGAGGAGAAGCTGTTGTGGTGTGTCTAAACTGATCAGCTTGATCTGGTTTTATAGTCACCGAAACATAACTGAATTCTGGCCATCATTACAAAGAATTAAAACCAAATAATGGTCATTAGTGCATCAGTTAAAACTGACAAACAATGATCATAATAACTGTCATAATGATGGCAGTTTAAAACTGAAAGAAAATAATGATAATCAATACTGAATAATCATTTCAGTTTTAAACTCATTAAAAAACAAATCAGTTATGAGTCTCGAGTGCAAAAACTGCCTCACGCGAGCTCGAGTTTTCGGAGCTGCATTCGTGTCCGCAGGACGTGCGGGCACGCATGTGTTCAACCAAATTCCAGTTCCGAAACCCATTTTTTGCACCCCCCTGCGCGCGCGCGGGTAGGACTTGTGGTAAAACATGTCATAAAGCTTCAAAGGCTTGGTCAAGGTTTTTCCATATAAGTAACATTTCCTTTTGTTCCCACACCAATGTAGGACAAGGTGAATTACCAATTGAGACTTTCATTCACACCCAAAACTTCCAACAATCCCCTACATGAATGGAGGTCGATCTCAGCAACAACATTATTCCAATTAGATTTCAGCAGTTGAGTTTTGCATACGATAGGTAGGTGTTACCCTTTAAACCTTCGCTCATGAAATGCACTTAGCTCACTGACTCTGAGTAGACATCGTTGTCTTTGAACTCGTCTGCCGTTTGTATAGACGACAATACACTTCACACAAGACTTTCCCTGACAAAGTTAAGTCATCATAGTTATGTTCGTTATGGTCATGAACATGAGCTTAGTTCTGCGAGAGCCATTAGGTATTGTGCCCCAACAATACCCTTCGAAGCGACCCCACTTCTCTCTCACATAGGTGATTCACTATGTATGGTTACCTTATTCGAATCATTAAAAGCCATAGGCTTAGCCTCACACTTGTCACTTTTAGGAATGGGCTAGGAAGTTTATTGAGCTTTGTAATAAACTCCATTTTAAATACGTAGGGTTATCCCCCACAGTGACCTCACTAATTCATACAATTTGGTTTTCCTATTGAACTCAATTATTGGGATCTCCAGTCTGTTGAGTTAGGTTTCCTTCATATGAACTTAATTTTTCAAGGGCTTCAGTCCCATTCCCATGGACGACTTCTGAACTAACTCTCTACTTAGGCCTTTTGTTAGCGGATTCGCGATATTATCCTTTGACCTCACGTAGTCAACCGTGATAATTCCGGTAGAGATTAGTTATCGTATCGTATTATGTCTACGTCTGATATGTCTGTTCCTACCATTATAAATTGTGTTATGAGCTCTGCCAATTGCCGATTGGCTATCACAATGTATACAAATGGCCGATGCCGGCTTAGGCCATCTTGGTATATCCTCAACAAATTGACGTAGCCATTCTGCCTCTTCACCTGCTTTATCTAAAGCGATGAACTCTGATTCCATTGTGGATCTAGCAATAACCATTTGTTTTGACGATTTCCATGATACTGCTGCACCTCCAAGTGTGAATACATACCCACTTGTTGCTCTGGAATCATTCGTGTCCGATATCCAATTTGCATCACAGTGTCCTTCGATAACTGTTGGATATCTGTAATAATGAAACCCGTATTCCCGAGTGTATCTTAAGTAATGAAGCAACCGAATGATACAGTTCCAATGAATTGAACTTGGGTTGCTCGTGTATCTACTTAGCTTGCTCACAACATATGCTAAGTCTGGTCTAGTACAACTCATAAGATACATCAAGCTACCAATAATACTTGGTATTCGAACTGGTTAACAGGTTCACCTCTATTCTTGGCAAGATGTTGACTTGTGTCAAGAGGAGTTCTAGCTACTTTAGAGTCATTTCCATTGAACTTCTCAAGAATTTTGTCCACATAGTGGGATTATCTTAAAACAAGTCCACTTTGGGTTCGTGTGATTTTAACTCCCATAATCTCATCCGCCAAACCCATGTCTTTCATGTCAAATCTTGCTTTTAGCATGTTCTTTGTAGACTTTATGATTTTTCATCACTTCTAGCAATGAGCATATCATTTACATATAGACACAAGATGACATATCCATCTGATGTGTCCTTCACGTATACACACTTATCACATTCATTGATTTTGAACCCAACATCAAGCATGACATGATCAAACTTTTGGTTCCATTGTTTTGGAGCTTGTTTTAATCGATACAAGGATTTCACAAGTTTACACACTTTCTTTTCTTGCCCAGTGGCTGTGAAGCCTTCAGGTTGTTGCATGTAAATTTCTTCTTCTAGATTTCCATTCAAGAAAGCTGTTTTCCCATCCATTTGGTGAACTTCCAAATTTATAATGGCGGCAATGGCAAGCACCAACCTGATGGATGTTATTCGCGTAACTGGCGAATATGTATCAAAGTAATCTAAACCCTCTTGTTGTTTATATCCTTTGATCACCAACCTTGCCTTGTACTTATCGAAGGTCCAACTGGTTTCATCTTCTTCTTGAAGATCCATCGATATCCTAGTGGTTTACATCCTTGAGGAAGATCCACTAGTTCCCAGGTATGATTTTGTAAGATAGAGTCTATCTCACTTTTGATGGCCTCCCTCCACTAAGGTCCTTCTGAGGAATTCACCGCTTGTTGGTACGTTTGAGGTTCCTCTTCTACCATATAGGTAAGAAAGTCAGGTCAAAATGATTTTTTAGTCCTTTGCCGTTTACTCTTTCTGATTTCAACTTCCTCAGTCTTAGATTGTTCTCGTGGTTCATTATTTGCAACCTTATTCTCTGGAACAATTTCCTCAACCGGTCTAGTGAAACTTGGTTCACTTTTACCTAAGCATGGGAACACATGTTCAAACCATGATGCATCCTTAGATTCTATTATGGTACCATTGCATATTCCAGGGTTCTTAGAATCATGCACAGGAAAATGATATGGACTGTAAGGGCGGGTGTATCCTATAAATACACAATCCATTGTTTTGGGTCCTATTAGTAGGCGCTTTGGTGGTGTGACCACCACCTTGGTTAGACACCCTCACACTTTCAAGTATTTATATGGTGGTTTCTTTCCCGTCCATAATTCGTATGGCGTTACATCTTTCTTCTTATTGGGTATCATGTTCAACACATAATTTTCCGATAAGATTGCTTCCCCCACATGTTTTGGCTTACCCCAGAACTTATCATCATAGCATTCATCATTTCTTTCAAAGTGCGGTTTTTTTCGTTCCGCTATGCCATTCGATTGAGGGGAGTAAGGAGCCGTGAGTTCATGTATGATTCCATTTTTTGTGTACACATCAATAAAAGGTGAAACATATTCACCTCCTCGGTCGCTCCTTACGATTTTGATTTTCCGATTTAGTTGATTCTCAACTTCGGCTTTGAACAAGATAAACTTATCAATAGTCTCGTCCTTACTCTTAAGTAAGTACACATAGCAATACCTTGTACTATCGTCAATGAACGTGATGAAGTACTTGTTCCCACCACGAGTAGGAATTGCTTTTAGGTCACACACATCAGTGTGGATTATCTCGAGGGGTTCAGTGATTTGTTCAACCCTTTTAAATGACGATCTCGTTTGTTTTGCTTCTACGCAAGTTTCACATTTATTATTTGAGTCAATATCGAAAGTTGGTATGCAATTAAGTTTAATCAAATGATGAATTAAAATTAACATGACCTAGTCTACCATGCCAAAGATTAGGAGACTCAAGCAAGTAAGCAGAACTAGTAGCGTTTTCGTTCATTCCTTTCACAACAATTACATTCAACTTCTTTACCCAAAAAAAAAAAAACAATTACATTCAACTTAAACATACCGTTGGGGGCATAGCCCTTACCAACGTACATACCACTTTTGGTCAAGACGACCTTATCCGACTCAATCACCATTTTAAAACCAAACTTATTCAATTGCCACCCTGACACAAGGTTCTTACGAATTTCTGGAACATACAACACGTTGGACAAAGTGAGGTCCTTTCTAGAAGTCATTTTCAAAACCACATTCCCCTCGCCTTTGATTTCGGCCATGGCGGAATTTCCCATAAAAACCTTTTCACCATTAGTCACCTCCTTGAAGGTGCTAAACAGATTCTTGTCAAAGCACACATAACGGGTAGCCCCCATATCAATCCACCAATCTTTGTGGTTTTGCCCAACCAAGTTAACTTACGTGACCAAAATCGAGAGGTCCGTGATCATAGCAATGAGGTTATCAACCTCATGAACCATGTTAACTTGTCGAGCATTTTCCTTCTTTAGAAGCTTGCATTCGTTGGCCTTATGGCCTTGTTTTTGACAATTATAGCAAGTTCCTTAGAACTTGTTTTTCCCAACTCCCTCCTTAGGACCAAGGTTGGAGCTTTTCCCATGAGCTTTCTTTCCACCCTTTCCACTGTTCTTGTTTCCCTTTGAAGATTGGCCATGTTCAACAATATCGGCCTTTGCTGTTTCAGGATTATCAATCCTTTTCAAAGCAACTTTATTATCTTCTTCAATGTGAAGGCCAACAACAAGATCTTTAATGGTCATTTCCTTTCGCTTATGCTTGAGATAGTTCTTGAAATCAACCCAGCTTAGTGGTAGCTTTTCGATCATAGCAGCAACTTGGAATGTCTCGCTGAGCACCATTCCTTCCGTATGAATATCATGAAGAATAACTTGAAGTTCTTGGAATTGGCTAATGACTGTTTTAATGTCTATCATTCTGAAGTCCAAGAACTTAACCACCACGAATTTCTTAGTGCTCGCATCTTCTATTTTGTATTTGCGATCCAAAGACTCACATAATTCTTTGGCAGTCTTAGCTTTGCAATACACATTGTAAAGCGTATCAACCATACCATTCAAGATATAGTTGCGACATAAGAAATCCGAACGATTCCAAGCACGAATCGCTGATGTGTGTAAAATGCAACATATAAATTACATCAAATTAGGCATAAAACTAACCCTTTTTAGTACTAATGTTGAAAAAAGTGTGTTTTTGTCTTTCTTTTGTATTTTCAGGACCAAATGAGCTTAAACGAACAAAAGGAACAAATATGCAGCAAAAACTAACATAAATACAAAGAAAAGGAATAAACGTGACATGCCCGATCCCTTAACAGCATCCCCAAGAGCAAAAGCAAGAAACAGAAGGCTGACCACGGCCCATGCCCACTTGACACGGGGGCGTAGTCAGATGTCTGCAGAAAGGACAAAGTTGTGTAAGCTTCTATGCCCACGACGGGGGCGTGCCCAGCTCAACACGGGGCGTGGTCAATGCTAAGATTCGCAGAATCTTGCAAATCTTGGTAGTACAGATACGCTTCTTCACACGGGGCCGTGCCCGCTGGACACGGGCCGTGTTGAGCCCTATGCTGACAAAAGCAATTAATGAAGGAAAAGAAAAGGGATGGCCATGGGAGCGTGTCCGCTGGACATGGGGCCGTGGCCGGGCTTCTGTTCAGGCTATAAATAGGAGTGCTTGGCTCACTTCAAAGGCATCCCTTGGCAAAGCACCTCTCTCCCACTTTGCCACCACTCCACCACCACTACAACACCCACATCCACCACCATCATCCATCATCCACCTTAGAGTGGTGTAGTAGTCTTGGGATCCAAGATTAATAGTAAGAGTTCTTGTCAATCAAAGGCCATGTTTGACTAAGTCTCTTGCATCACTTGGTGAAGACAAGCATTTAATGTATTACTTTTGATTTTTAATCTTTTCGCACTTTCTATTTGGTTTTGTATTAATGACTTTAATAACTAGTTTCTTATGCTGAAGGTGAAACTTCTTTATCATTTGTCCATGGTGTCTTGACATTACTTTACTGTCTATATAAAGTAAAAGATTTACACCATTCATATCTCTACGGTCTATATAGAGATATGTTGGCTACCTGTCGGGGGTTAAGGGAATGGTTTAGTAAGTTTCTTGCCTTGTTCAGTGTATAGATCCTGCAAGGACCTGGGTCAAGCTTACTAGGACCTCCTTCAATACCCACTGGTATTGGATGGCGGGGGTGCGAATGGCTTGATCCCCTCATATGTAAACTACTATTAATACATTAAACCGGCTACTTGGGATTGTACCCTGCTGACTCAAACCACTTAGCCGAGGGTAACGTCACTGATGTGTGTAAAATGCAACATATAAATTACATCGAATGAGGCATAAAACTAACCTTTTTTAGTACTAATGTTGGAAAAAGTGTGCTTTTGTCTTCCTTTTGTATTTTCAGGACTAAATAAGCGTAATTGAACAAAAGGAACAAATTTGCAGCCAAATCTAACATAAATCCAAGATAAGGAATAAATGTGGCATGCCCGACCCATCAACAGCATCTTCCCAAGTAAAAACAAAGTAACAGAAGGCTGACCACGACCCCGTGCCCAGCGGACACGGGGGCGTGGCCAGGCACCTGCAGAAAAGACAAAGTCTTAGAAACTTTTATTCCCAGCATGGGGGCGTGCCCAGCTCAACACGGTTCGTGGTCAACGCTAAGATTCGCTAAATCTTGATAGTACAGATTCGCTTCTACGCACGGGGCCCTGCCCAGTGAACACGGGGGCGTGTGGAGCTAATGCAGACAAATTGCAATTAATGAAGAAAGATAATAAGGATGGACACGGGGCCATGCCCAATGGACATGGGGCCGTGTCCAGGCTTCTGTGCAGGCTATAAATAAGGGTGCTTGGCTCACTTCAAAGGCATCCCTTTGCAAACCACCTCTCTACCACTTCACCCACACTCCACCACCCTCACAACACCCACATCCACCACCATCATCCATCATCCATCATCCACCTAGAGTGTGTGTAGTAGTCTCGGGATCCAAGATTGATAGTAAGAGTTCTTGACAATCAAAGGCCATGTTTGCCTAGGTCTCTTACATCACTTGGTGAAGACAAGTATTTAGTGTAATACTTTTGATTTTTAATCGTTTCGCACTTTTTATTTGGTTTTGTATAAATGTCTTTAATAACTAGTTTCTTATGTTGAAGGTGAAACTTCCTTATCATTTGTCCGTGGTGTCTTGGCGTTATTTTATTGTCTATATAAAATAAAATATTTACACCATTCATATCTCTACGGTCTATATAGAGATATGCTGGCTACCTGGTCGGGGGTTAAGGAAATGGTTTGGTAAGGTTCTTGCCTTGTTCAGTGTATAGATCCTGCAAGGACCTGGGTCAAGCTTACCAGGACCTCCTTCAACACTGGTATTGGATGATGGGGGTGCGAATGGCTTGATCCCCTAATATGTAAACTACTATTAATACATTAACCCGGCTACTTGGGATTGTATCCCTGCTGACTCAAACCACTTAACCGAGGGTAACGTCGCCTTCAAAAGAGGGCCTACCACATTACGCATTGATAACTTAATTAATTATTTTCCAATATTCCAACCCTTTAGGATTGTATCCTTGCTGACTCAAACTACTGGGTTGAGGGTAACGTCACCTTCAAAAGAGGGGCCTACTACTATAACTAAGATAATCTCTTAAAAAGTGCAAAAGTGCGGAAATCATCAAAGGTTACATTATAGGCGAGTCGGATCCAAGTGATTCATCTTGTCTATCTGTTTTATTTTTATTTTTTATTTTTTATTTTTCAGCATTTTAGTTTTTATTTTTATGTTTAAAATCTTTTCTAAAACTTTTGATTTGATTAGATGTTGAGGATAAACCGGTATTAAAAGCTCTTGTGTGCTTGGATGACCTCGGTATCTTTCCAATGCTATACTACGCTCACGATGGGTGCACTTGCCCATGTGTGTGTTTAGTGTTAGTAGAATATCGTGTTTTATAAATTTAAAACTTGACTAACGTGCTAAAAAGGGCTTAAAATATAAAGAAAAATATAATACACCCCACACACACCAAGTTTTTTGGCGCCGTTGCCGGGGACACAAGGATTTTAAGAAAGTTGGGAATCAACGGCCTAATCGTTTTTCTTATTTTTCTGTTTTTTAGGATTTTTCTAGATTTTTCAGCTTCTGCAGAGCTCAGCACGGGGCCGTGCCCGCTGTACACGCCCCGTGCCCAATCTTTGGTACTGGCAATCTTGTTTTAAGTCAGATAGTAGCTGAACACGGGGCCGTGCCCACTGAACACGCCCCGTGCCCAAGCTTTAGTTACTGAAAATAGAACCATAAGATCCCGACGGTTGGTAATTTCTGACACAAACATGAGCGATACTGATCATTTTTACTTTCGCTCCTCTTATGGTGCGTGGTGTCAATTATGTGGCGGACCTCATGAAGATTTAAAATGTTATTTTTTAAACTACATTCCCCACTATATGGACCCATTGTTTTCCTGTAGCCTTAAGATGGGCGAAAGTAAAAACAATCCTTATCTCTCCCTCGAATGCTCTCAACCATCTCTTCTAGGTGTTATGATCCTCGAAGAATTTTTTTCAAATGGAAGAATTAATTCTCCAATTGATAAGAGAACTTGAGATGGAAGTAACTAATTCATCTCAAGATGACGATCAAGGAGAATTATTGAGAACGCATTCCGATACTAACAACATCGTTGCTCCCGAAATCACCTCTAACTCTTGTGAGGACTTGAGCGATAGTCGTCCCTGTGTCGATTGTGCCGTGAAGGACTCCCCATCGGTTTCCGCCGATGCATACATAGACCTGAGCGATTCGACATACACCTTCTTTAACGAGAGTCTGGATAAGGGAAATAAAGGTTGGTTTTGCCCAACGGTATTTAGTTTAGGATTCACCCTTTCCGATAACCTCTTGGGTTCTTGTCTAAAACTAGGGAAACTAAGGTATTTCAGGCACTTTGGTGTTGTTCCAACCAGTAAGGAACCACCCGATCCGGATAAATTCCTTAAAAATAGACGAAACTTCATAAAACCTCTAGCCACGGGGCCGTGTCCAGGTCAACACGCCCCTATGTCCACCTAAAAATTCCCGTCTGACTTTTGGTCAGAATACGGACAAAAAAGTGTCAGGATCTTGTCTGCACACGGGGCCGTGTCCAGCCAACACGGGGCCGTGTCCAACGTGCTGTCGTTTTCTATAAATGCAGCAAGATTCCTACACTCTTGGACCCATTCCAAAGACAAAGATCTGGTGGGATCTTCACATATACCCTTTAAGGTATATTTTAAAGAAGGTTCTCAACAACCATCTTGTCTTTTCTACTTTTGTCTACTGCCTTCTTCTTCATTCTCCACTCAAAACCTCCATTAAAACTTGAAATCTCAATGATTTCAAGCTTTATTGTTATCATTGTTAGGTTTTTATTCAAGGAATCTTATCAAAAATAAGTTTTACAACACGGTTTTAAGTTATTCCTGCTTAAAAATGCATCAACAATCAGAAAAATAATTTAAAACTACAAGATTCCTTGTTTCAAAAACCTGCAGAGATGTGGCCACGGGGCCGTGCTCAGCGAGCACGGGGCCGTGGCCTCAGTACTGTTTCATTTATTTAAATTTTTTCGGTATGTTTTCTTAGAATGTCAAGCCAGAATAGCGGAACCTCTTCAGCACATTCAAGGAACAGCCGCAGGGAATGAAGGCCCTCGATCGAAGCAACTCTCGTGCGCTATGTGATGGCACTACAAGAAGCTCTCGACGAAATGACATCCGTAGAAGAAGACCTTATCGACCGTATCAACTATCTAACGGTGGGGCTAGAAAATAACTTCCAAGAAATCAACATTTTGCACCAAAGGTTGAATATTCTTGCAATGCCTCCTATGGAACCAATCCTTCCCCAAGAAGATTGGAACTTGGCTCAAGGAATCATTAACCCCACCGGGTGGGATGACATCCCCGCAGAACCTCCTCTTGACAATTTACAAGAGGTTCCTGTGGAAGTCACTCCTCCTCAAAACGAGGACGCTAATGAGCCCGCCTTCCTTTTCCCTAGGGAGATAGAAGAATGGCTTAACGATGTGTGAGGAGCCCTTTATGGAGAAGAAGTCCTTTAAGCCGCACTCAACCGAGAAAACTATCTTTTCAGAAATTTTGCTCTTAAAATAGAGTTATATAGGCTAGGACTTCTTTAAGGTTTAAGATTTCTTATGTTTCATGACCTACTTATCCAGATTTAAGTTTATGTTTTTATTTACTAGGAAATTATGTAATTTACTCTTGAATGAATGATGGTTTTTAAGTGGTAATTGGTGTTTGGATGATGTTGTAATGGGCAAAACACACTAAATGGTGGAGGTTACTAAGGGAAACTTGAACCCGCGCCCCATGCACAAAAACAGAGCCTCTCGACAATTTTTCTTCATTACAGCAAGTTCAGCACGAGACCGTGCTCAGCCCAACACAAACCGTGCCCGAGGTTCTACAGAAAAAGCCCAGTTCAGGTAACTTGACACGAGGCCGTGCTCACTGAACACGCCCCCGTGCCCAGCCTTCTGTTAATTATGATACTGGCGATCTGAACACAGGGTCGTGCCTGGACCAATACGGGCCCGTGTCCAGATGCCCAGTAACATAAAATTTTGTTTTTAACACCTTTTTACACATTCAATCAACCTAAAAACTTATTTTTGGGACACATTGAGGACAATGTGTAATTTAAGTGTGGGGGGATGCTAAATGTTGGTGCATACGTCTGTCGACTTCGTCTTGTATCGAGTCTTGCATTTTTCATGGCACGAAGATCGAAAATTAAAGCAAAAAGCTAATTCCGCTTGAAGTGTCATCTGGTAATTCCAAGCGGAATTAGAAATGTAATTCCGCTTGAAACATGTAATTTCGCTTGAGTTGGTTGATTTCGCTTGTAATGGTATTCCGCTTGAGTTTGTTCAAGCGGAATTAGGAAGCCTATATATATGTGTGATCTCGTTTCATTTGAAGCGAAATTAGGAAGAGTGTTTCCGACGGCGAAGCTCTGTCGAAGTGTCTACAGATCTGTAATCGTATCAAAATCAATATAAAAGACAATTTAAGTGTGTATCTAGCTGAATTCAACTCATCATGTCTGTTTCCGCCTTTCATTTTGAGTAGAACACCTCTGATCGACTCGTTTCGGGTCCGTACACGATCCTACAAGTGGTATCAGAGCTCAGGAGGAGGAGTTCTGCAAATTTCAGCTTGATTTCATCTCATATTCTTACTTCTACACCTTCTTTTCTCAATTGAACAAGTTTTAACGGTTAAAATGGCCTAAATTTTTCACAACATAAGCGAAACACTGTTTTAACAAACCCTTGAGAGAATTAGACCAATATTCGGCTTAAAAGTGACAAAAATGGACCAAATAGTTAAATTCGCTTGAACGAGTACCTTAATTCCTCCTGAAAATTTAAAACGAAATAAGTGATTCCGCTTGAAAAACATAATTCCGTTTGGTGATTCCGCTTCAAATTGGTAATTCCGTTTGAGTTTCAAGCGAAATTAGTTGATTTCGCTTCAAATTGTTGATTCCGTTTGAAAGTATTGTTTTCAAGCGAAATTAGATATTCCGCTTGAAAGTGTATCTCGTTTGAATAGGTAAATCCCGCTTGAAACTTAATTTCGCTTGAATTTGTTGTTTCAGGTTAATCTCGCTTAAAGGTTGATTCCGCTTGGAAGTGATCTAGCTTGAAAACTAATTTTGGTTGAAAGTGTTTGTCTTGTTAAACGTGATACCGAATCATGAGTGAAGAATTTTACAACGCATTTGCAACATCCCCGACTACTCCGGCCACCATTGCTCAAAACATGAACTTGGAAAATGAAAATGGAACTACGCAAAAACCCCCGAAGCTAATGAGCATTGAGGAGTATTACGGTTGGAAAGATCGGTTTGAAAACTGGGTTCAAGCAAATCATTTGAGATCTTTGGAGTGTATTTTGAAAAAATATGTTCTACCACGTACTGATCTGCAAGTTGAGAAAACAATCTCTGAATTCACTGATCAAGAACGAGATATGTACAGAGCTGAAAAGATGATGATTAGTCTACTTCAGCAAGCTATTAAAGAAGACATCTTCGTATTGCTTCAACATGACAAAACTTCAAAATCAATTTGGGATGCTCTTAAAATCAAGTTTGAGGGAAGTGATAAGATGATAAAAAGTAAAAAGTCATTGCTTAAGAAAGAATTTGATCTATTCACAAGTCTGCCAGGGGAAGATACAAAGAAATTGATTGAAAGATATTGCCACTTAGTGCGTTCTATGTCATTGTTAAGCATAACCAAAGAACGAGAGGAATGGGTTGACAAATTAGCTGATGCTTTACCTCAAAAAGAATGGGGTACATTTTTGATGATCTTAAAGAACACCAGAGTATATGATGGTTTGACGATTTCTCAGTTCATCGAGAAGATTGAGGGTCAAGATCTTGAACAACAAAAGATTGCTAGGATGAGTAATCCGAGTGGTCAACAAGATGTGAAAATGTATTACAAAGGCAATGTTCAAGAGGCTGAAAAGAGTCCGAAAATTCAAACTGCTTTTAGTGCTGGAGACTCATCAGGAACTGTTGATCAAAATATAAACAGCAGTAGTGGATTTTCTTCATATCCGAATGTTAATCCAAAGAGTTCAACTTCAAGTTTTCATTCTCAAAGTTCAAAAAGTGGAAATGGTTGTGTGATACAGTGCAACATTGCATTGAATCTTCCAGATGGTCAAAGTTTTTCTGAAGAAATTGCAAAAGATCACATGGCGTTACTTGCAACTGTGCTACAATCCTATGAAGGTTTGGTTTCAAGGAGGATCGGAAATCCTATGCTGACGAAAGAGGATCACGATCAGATAGACGCTGAAGAAATGGAGCTCATGGACATTAAATGGTGCTTAGATAGTGTCTTGAGAAGAGCTGAAAAGTTCAAAATGATTACAGGAAGAAATGTTTTTTTGGATGCACATGTATCTACTTTAGGTTTTGATAAATCTAAAGTTACTTGTTTTAGATGCAGGGAGAAAGGTCATTTCAAAAGCGAATGCAAAAATCAGGAAGCGAGTGGAGCAAAAAATCCTTTTGGAAAAGATGATTACTATCGAAAAGCCATATATCAACAGGTTGCTCATCAACCGCATCAACAAAAAGATTCACAAACTGCTCATGGGAAAATGATCGAAGATGCATACAAGAAAGCCTATTATGGTATCGTTGATCAAGATGATGAGAAAATGGCTCCAGGATTTAGTTGGGACAAATATATTTCAGCTGATAGTAAAGCATGTCTAATAAACCAAGATGATGAAAAATTACCTGAAGGGTTCAGCTGGGATCAGTTTGTAGATGAGAATGGGAAGTTTAATGCTTTCATTGCAAAGATAGTTCAAGAACCTGATTTGTTTACAGAATGGATGAAAGTGATTGGTGTTCATGTGAAGAATCAAGAAGAAGAATCTGTTTCATCTGATGAAAGTTCAGAAGAAGCAACTGTTTTTGATCAAACACCATCTGATTCTGGTTCTTCAGATGATAGTTATGAGAAACAATAGGTTTTGATCAATCACCAACTGATGACAGTGGTGATGATGAGGAAGAAAAACATAGTAATGTTGCAAAAACTCATCTATCTCCTGAAAGTTTTTAATTTTATTTTGCAGATCGCTTGGAGAAGCTGAAGGAGAGACGAGCAGCAAAAGAACAAAAGAAAACAAAGTGTGAAAGTGTTGATAAAAAAGAAGAGACTGTTCAAAAAGAAGTTAAAGCTGAGAAAGTGATTGAAGCTGAAACAGTGATTGAGGTTGAGAAGGTCATCGAAGTTGAAAAGATTGTGGAAGTCATCAAGCCTTGCTTAAAGTGTTTAGAATCTTGCAAGCAATGTGCAGAAAAAGATGAGAAGTTGAATGAACAAGAAAAGATGAAAGAACAATTATTGTTCAATCTCAATTATGTGAAAGAGTCATATGATGTGCTAAACAGAACAGTCACTGGTCTACAAAAGACTAACTCAGAAAGAGAAGATGCGTTGAATATGATGAATGTTGTGATGATGACAAAGCAAAAAGCCATAAATCATTACATTGAAGAATGTGCAAAATTGCAGCGGGAGTTGGAAAATGAAAAGATAGAAAATGAGAGAATCAGACGTTTATTACAGAGTTATTCTAGTTCTGATTATCTCATTGACCGAATTTATCCAACTATTGCAGGTTTTGAAGCATTTCAAAAAGATGAGAAGCCAAAGAAGAAAGATACTGGTAAGAAACAGAGTGTTAGTTATAACAAGTGTCCGACTCCGATTTGGGAAAGGTATTCTCCTAGAAAATCGAATGAGGAGCAAGTCGAAAAGGCAGTCAATATAAAGTTAAAGTCTGACATAACTGATGAATTACCAGAAAACATTGACGTTGTTTTTACATCGTCTGACACTGATCATGAGTCTGAGTTAATAAAAAAAGGTGGTCGATCAGGTGTTGGATACAGATGAGGAGTCGGAGTCAAAGTCTGAGTTTGAAAGTCTGGGATCATCATCAGTCAACAGTCAAAAGTCGTCGGCTAAACGGGTTTACAATAAAGAATTCATGTTATCAAAATCTAATTTGAATGACGAAGCAATCAAAGTGGCATATACATTGATTGATTCAGACAAATTATATTCTGATGAGGAATTTCCAATAAGAAGTGTTAAATTTGAAAAGATCAAAAAGGTTTTTAAACTAACATAAATCAATATTTCTGAAATAAAAGATGTAAATCTTACTGAAAAACCTAAAAAATACACTTCAAGAGTTCAACAACGTTTAAACAAGAAAAAAGGTTACGGTTCTGGTTCTGGTTTTCAAAAGAAACCAAACCATAGCGGTAATTTCAAAAAGAAAGGTCTTGGATTTATTCCACCAGAAAATTATAAAAATGAAAAATATGTTCGAGATTTTAAATCGAAGATGACATTTGTTTCAGGAATAAACTGTGAAGAGGAATAAAAAAGCTCATTCTGGAAGCAATCAAACAGAGAATTCCTTGCCAAGAAGCAAGAGAATGTGAAGAATGGAGCTAATCAAAGAAAGGAGACAAGAACCTGTTACAAATGCAATGAAGCTGGTCACATTGCATGGAACTGTTCTCAAGCAACAAAAACAAAACAGGAAGTCTCTAAAAAACTCAAAGGAAAAGTTGTTGAGGAAATTAAACCATCAACGGAAAAATTTAAAATTTTTGAAAATTCAACATATGAAGTTGGTGAGTGTTCAAAGACACATTTTTACAAAAAGAGAGCAAAGAATGACAACCAAGTGTGGGTTGTTAAGAAGATTCATGGCGATGAATCTAATTCCACGAAGTTAGACGAGCCACAATTTGAGTTAAAAGATGAAAACTCAGTACCTCCAATGGATGATGTTCATTTTCCACCATTGAGGGCTGAAAATTTTAAATCAAAAGTTGGGAAAGTTGAAATCTCGAATCAGTTCTATTCTGAGAAGAAAGAATTTGATGTCGAGAAAGCGTTTAATGGAAATGTGAAAAAGATTTTTGGAAAAATGGTTGAGGGTAAGGTGAAAGGGGTAAAGGATTTTTATGAAACAAAGAAAGTAACATTCTACCCAAGAGAAGTTGAGGAGGAAACATCTAAGTTTGGTGAAGCTTTGATGTATGTTTTTCATAAGTGATAAGTATGACTTGCCGGAGCTCCCAGGTTGGTAAGTGTGGAGCAGGAATCAGCATCTTTCTTGAGAAATTCACGAAGAAAGTGATTTCGACTTATAAGTGGTAAATCAGGGACATTAAGTTGTACTTGATTTTCTACAGATGATTGGAGAACAATATGATGAACCCCTAACATACAACTGGTAAAATCAACAAAACTTATTTTCCGGAAAAATCATTTTGATTAAAACAAACTTAAGTGTTTTGAAATCTTAATGAGAAAATAGTTTGTTGTAAGGGGGAGTTCTGATTGTTTATGCCAAGTGGATGGCGAAGTGAAGTGATTCGATATCAATTGTCAATTTACTTGTATAGTTTGTTTTCAAATTTCCTTTAAATGTGTTTGAATTTTAGGGGGAGTAAATTTTCAGAAAATCCAAAAACATTTGAAAATTTGAAAAAAGTCAAAAACATGATAAAATCAAAAATGAGTTTTGGTGTCAAAGAAGAGGAAATGATAGTACATCAGTAGACAGTTACAGTATGCTAAAGAAATGTAATGATTAAAATAGCATTAAACGGTCTCACTAATGATATGTCGATAGGTTTTTACACATTTAGTAAGCTTTTTCGGGATATAAACTTAAATTCAAACTTGCTTATTTTGTGGGGAACACTACTTGGATATATAGGTAACCCCTGAAATTTCGTTTGAAAGGTCCCTCTTTCTGAGATACTAGGTCTTTATGCTCAGTGATATCTGGGGTATTATCCCGGGACTTCTGATTTTGCGGAAGCAATGGCCTAGTCCCCGGAGACTACTTTACGCTTGCTTGAAATATAGCCTACCCTTAGCATAAAAAATGATGAAACAATAAAATTGATAATCATTGCTGTTGTAAAAAAGATCCTCTAAAGGGGACCCACCGAAAGTCGAACCGTCATCTCTCTGCTGAACGGAAGTTCTGACCTGAGCTCTCACGGTTTCGCAATTTAACCCCTTACAAATATCATCTGTGGTATACTCAGCTGTAAGACTGAATATTGGGATCTGGATACGGGATTATATTCAAGAGGTGGGACACATGAATGAGTTTAAGTTCTTAATACACCTAACTCATATCCTGAATCAGTTGAAATTTGTGTGAAAATTTAAGTGGATCAGTATATCGGCAATCTAAGTGAATTGTTTAATTCTAAATGTGTAACTAAACTCAACGGTACTTGTAACTTGTCAAAAACTCATATGATCCTTTTACACAAACTCACAAAAATATTGTATGTAAATATTTCTTTACTGCATTTCATTTCATTTAAAAAAAATTCAAAAAGATTTTAGTGTGTTTTAGCATAAATTTTGAAAAATTCAAAAAGATTTTCGACAACTGATGTTGGAGAGCTGATTTTCAAAATTCTAAGTGCTGAACATGATGAGCATGTGGTGAAGGGGAGTGTGTGTTCTAAATGAGAAAATATTTTGAATATTTGCCTACAAGTGATTCATCAGAAATTATCTTTGATAAATCATTCTGGGTTATTTTGTAGGGATGTTTGGGTAAATAAATTTGTAAATTGTTAAATTTGTGAAATTTATTTTTGGGTAGAGAATGTGCAGGTCTCTGTGATAGAGAGTCAGGTTCCGATACCTGAGGATTTCAAAAAGTCAGACTGCGATCCCAGCAAATCGAAAGGGGGAATCTGAAGACATCCGAGGGGAGTCTGTTGATGATGAAGAAAAGAAAGAGATAAAGTTTGAGGATGCTTACACTTCAAAGAGAGTAGTCAGACTGATAAAGACTGAAGACGTTGAAGACTCGACACTTAAGACTCGTCAACATCCGAGGGGAGTCTGTTGGTGCATACGTCTGTCGACTTCGTCTTATATCGAGTCTTACATTTTTCATGGCACGAAGATCGAGAAATTAAAGCAAAAAGCTAATTCCGCTTGAAGGATGCTAATTCCGCTTGAAGTGTCATCTGGTAATTCCAAGCGGAATTAGAAATGTAATTCCGCTTGAAACATGTAATTTCGCTTGAGTTGGTTGATTTCGCTTGTAATGGTATTCCGCTTGAGTCTGTTCAAGCGGAATTAGGAAGCCTATATATATGTGTGATCTCGTTTCATTTGAAGCGGAATTAGGAAGAGTGTTTCCGACGGCGAAGCTCTGTCGAAGTGTCTACAGATCTGTAATCGTATCAAAATCAATATAAAAGACAGTTTAAGTGTGTATCTAGCTGAATTCAACTCATCATGCCTGTTTCCGCCTTTCATTTTGAGTAGAACACCTCTGATCGACTCGTTTCGGGTCCGTACACGATCCTACACTAAAACCTTGAATTTTGCAAGTCCTAATAACAAGCTTTACACAAAACTCTATTGGAACCGCTAATCACCCCCAATTTTTTTTTTTCAAAAACTTTTCTTTTTTTTTTACTTGTCTTGGTTTAATTTGGGAATAACAAGTTCTAAAAATGTTATATTTTTACAAATTTACAACCGATAGCGTCGTGATAAAAAGAACCAACATAAGATAATTATGAAACGGCATGACAAACCTAGTTAAAATGTGATTATATATACTTGATCACATTATAAACCCATTCTCACAAAAATTGAGTTTTGAGCCTTTATTGAGCATACAAATATACATCTTTAAACTAAATGCTCATTTTTCGTTTCTTGTGTGAATAGCCGCTTGGTTTCTTATGACTCTAGAACTTGCCACGACAATACATTCCCGGTCCTTACCAACTTAAACCCAAGTAAGTAAATGATGGAGGCATTAGGACTAACCCTTTCTCTTTTCAACACCATTATTTTTGTTTTTCTTTTAACCTACCCGAAATCCCCCTAGTTAACACCTTTGAGCCTAAACCCTTTCATTTCTAAACCCACAAAACAAACACCCTTTACCCACCAAAACCTTTTTCTTTTAAACCCTTTTGTTTTAGTAAAAAGCTCGGTTTTCTTGTGATGATTCCTTATAAAAAAAATGAAGTCTAGCAATAAACAAATAAGTTCCTCAAAGAAACTTTATTTGAAAGTGCTTTGTTCGAATAAAATGTCACAAAAAACAAAAAGTTTTACGACGACCGACGCTTTTTACGCTTTTAGCCATTTTATCAACCAACTAACCCAAAACCACCTACCTTTAACCCAAGCCTAACCCTTCCCCAAGTCCTCTTGATAGTTAAAAAGGAGGAGAATTGATTGCTTGGCAAGCTTATGGTAGGAGTAAATTCCATGCCGGTCTCGAGTGTTTCACAAAAATACATCTTCGGCCGAGTGTTGAGTGATCTCCCGTGAGGTATGTGAACTTGTTTATAAATGGAATTTTAAAGAGGCATGTTATGCCCAAATAAGTAATTTTTCTTATGAAACGTTCTAAATAAATCATAACGAATAGGATTGTAAATAGCATAAAAATAGAACCCAATAAAGATCTTGGATTCCCGACACTTAAGACAAGCCCAAAACTTCTCTACTACCCATTCCATTTGGGTGTGTTAGCCACATTATAAAGAGTTTTGCTTGAGGACAAGCAAAGATTCAAGTGTGGGGGTATTTGATGTGTGTAAAATGCAACATATAAATTACATCAAATATGGCATAAAACTAACTCTTTTTTAGTACTAATGTTGGAAAAAGTGTGCTTTTGTCTTCCTTTTGTATTTTCAGGACTAAATAAGCGTAATTGAACAAAAGGAACAAATCTGCAGCCAAATCTAACATAAATCCAAGAAAAGGAATAAACGTGACATGCCCGACCCCTCAACAGCATCTTCCCAAGCAAAAACAAAGGAACTGAAGGCTGACCACGGCCCCGTGCCCAGCAGATACGGGGGCGTGGCCAGGAACCTGCAGAAAAGACAAAGTCTTAGAAGCTTCTATTCCCAGCATGGGAGCGTGCCCAGCTCAACACGGGCCGTGGTCAACGCTAAGATTCGCAAAATATTGCAAATCTTGATAGTACAGATTTGCTTCTGCACACGGGGCCGTGCCCAGCGAACACGGGGGCATGTAGAGCTAATGCAAACAAATTGCAATTAATAAAGAAAGAGAATAAGGATGGACACAGGGCCGTGCCCAATGGACACGGAAACGGGCTTCTGTGCAGGCTATAAATAGGGGTGCTTGGCTGTCACACCCCAACCGATGGTGGAAACATCGAGGCGTGGCAGAGCGAAACAGATTGTCCAGAAGTTTCCATAACAACTATTATTACCAATTATTTAAAGCATCACGTCCCATACCATGACATGAAAAGTAACATAATTATTACAGAGAAAATCCAGTCAAATTGTTCTATTCCGACAACTCAGATTTCAAATACAGACATTTCGTTTATTTGTTTCTAGACCTTTCATAGCCTCGATTTCACAGCAAGCCAAGCATATAAACATCTTAAGCACCTGTCACATACGTTAAAGTAAAAGACAATGCACATAGTGTAAAGGTGAGCATACAAGTTTGATAATAGCATATAGAGTTCGAAATAGTTTACGCAAAACCAGCACGTACACAGTGTGAAATGAAGCACGTAAGTTAGCGACATGATCCTATCAATACCGATGACTGATGGTTGACTGCGCAAAGCAGTTCGTAATACACACTCACCACTGTGAGCCATGTAATTAATTGTCCTTAACAACCCCTGAGTGAACAGGTGCTGAGTCCAAACAAATAGTACTATCGTTGCTAAGGCAGGTAGACAGCAATCCATGTGTAAACATAACAAACAAGCATTCATTAAGTCACGTATAACATGAGGTAATTGGTTAGCGTTATAAGTATTGCGTAGTGGGTTCGATGTGATTTAGAATAAGTAACGTATGTAACACCCAAAAGTGCGTAAAGCAAAAAGGGTTCGAGTATACTCACAACGATTGAGTTAATGGATTGAAGGGAGCGCTAGAGAGAAAATTAGCCTGATCAGAATGATAGCACAGAAGATAAGCGGCGCGTAAAATGGTGTGATGTGTCAGTCCCGGTCGATCAGATGACAATCCGTTCGGGCGGTCACCCGATCGGGTGGCCACTCTATGGGATTGTCACCTTGTTTGGGATGGATGTGTTTGTGTATGATGGCTTGCCTTTTGAAGTTTTCGTTGTAGTATTTTTAAAATAGAGAAGTATCTCTACTTTTCAGGTCGGTCGATCGAACAGCCGTTCGATCGGACAACAATCCGATTGGCGAGACTTCCCTTGTTTGAGAACAAGTTCACAGCAGGACGATCACTCGATCGGGTGGCTATCCGATCAGGTGGCAATCCATTCGGATTGAACATGTTGAAAAATTGTTTAAGTGTTTGAAGTCAAACATCACATGGTCGGGTGGTAATCTGATCGGGTGGCAATCCGATCGGACGGCAATCCGTTCAATGTTCAAAACCTCAAATGTTGAAGTAAAAGTTAAGTGTGGGACCTAAGGTGCAATCCGATCGGGTGGCAGTCCGATCGGACGGCAATTCATCCCAGTTGACCTGATCGTCTTCTTCCTTGGTTGTTTTAACAGTTTGAAGTTTTCTCGAGGCTGTTTGATAACGTGCTAAACAACAGAAACCTCGTCAAGACTTATTGACCCGATCGGACAGGAACCACCCTAGTCCGACCAGTTAACTGTTCGAGACGGTGTTTCATGTTTAACCTAAAATCATTGTCCTCGTGGATAGAATCCAGATCTTGAACCAACACATCCATAAGAAAGAGTAGAAGATAAGAACAAGCTCCGATTCTATCGGTTTTGAGCGCATTGTATGTAAAAGAGTTGAAAGAAAGCTGGAAAACCATCTTTCAATCCTTTTCACCATGAATATGTTCAGATCTATGAAAGATCTTTGTTTATTCATGTGGAAATTGTTCAGATCTAAGTTGTTCTTGGTGCATTGAAGCCAAAACTTGAAGTTCTTAAGAACACCATGATGACATCATCCTAGAACACCTCAAATCTAGTGATTTCACGGTTAAAAGTTAAGATTCAAAAGATAGAAAGGTGTAGGAGTGCGTGTAGATCAAGAAGGTACAAGATTTAGGTTGAAAACTTACAAGATTTGAGAGGAATCGGAAGAAAATGGGGGCTGGAGCGAGTTGGGTGAAGAGAGGGCTGTCAACATCAAATGATGTGACAAGGGAGGGTATTTATAGGGTTTCTATAAAAGGAAAGGGGGAAAGGTGGCTGGTCGATCGAGTGACAACCCGTTCGGGTGGCAGCTCGATCGAGTGGCACTCCGATCGGGTGGTAGCCTGATCGGGTGGCTGCTCGATCGGCTGGCCACTCGAGTGGAGTGGTTAGCGCGACGAGTTTTGCAGTTTTTGATTCGAGTGCTGAGCGTTGCGATTCGGTTCGAGAGAGGATGCGATAGTATTACTCATCAAATTACTTTTAATCCCAACTACTATATCTAACATACAATCATCCTAATTAACTTGCGTTTAGCTTTTTCGATTCGATTTGCGATGCGATAGATTGCGATTTCGATTAACACCTCCACATAAACATAACATGCACAAGTAACACATAATTAGCACACACACGTAAAACAATATCCAAGACACATATGTCGAGTTGCGATTGCGATAGCGATAGCGATAAGAGATAAATTGATTAAACATGCGATTATTAATAGATATTCCACATAATACAACTAATGCGATAACATAAATAGATTTTCTACAAGTCAAAGAAGTCAAACAGGAGTTAAGCAAGGAGTGACAGATCGCAATTAGCAATCTTTTCTTCCTTTGACTTCAATCTTGACTTTGACTTTGACTTCCGAAACACGGGGTGTTACAGCCTCCCATTCTTAAGGGAATTTCGTCCCAAAATTAGGCTGAAGCCGTAACAAACAACTGCGGGTACTTCGCCTTCATGTCGCTTTCGAGTTCCCAAGTGAACTCTGTGCCTCGTTTTCCTTCCCATCGGACTTTCACAATGGGAATGCGCGAGCGTCGGAGTTGCTTAGTTTGGCGTTCCATGATTTCGACAGGCTTCTCCACGAAGTGTAGTGTTTCGTTTACTTGAAGATCCTCGAGAGGTACATGCAAGTCATCATCAGCCAGGCACTTTCTGAGGTTCGAAACGTGGAAAGTCGGGTGAACATTATTAAGTTCCTCCGGTAGTTCGAGTCTGTAAGCCACTTTTCCGATCCTTTCCAGAATCTTAAAGGGTCCAACATATCGAGGCGCGAGCTTTCCTCTCTTGCCTAATCTGACCACACCCTTCCAAGTGATACCTTTAGGAGTACGTGGTCGCCAACGTCAAATTCGAGGGGCTTGCGTCGTCTATCGGCGTAACTTTTCTGACGACTCCGAGCTTTCAGTAGATTGTCTCGAATTTGGAGGATTTTGTCAGTCGTTTCTTGCAATAGCTCAGGACAGGTTAGTTGCGAGTGCCCGATCTCGTGCGATACAATAGGCGATCGACATCTTCTTCCATACAACGCCTCAAATGGTGCCATTTGAATGCTGGAATGATAGCTGTTATTATACGAGAATTCGACCAAAGGTAAATAGGCGTCCCAATTTCCACTGAAATCTATGACACACGAACGGAGCATGTCTTCAAGGGTACGAATCGTCGTTTCAGTCTGACCATCGATTTGAGGATGGAATGCAGTACTTAGATTACGCACAGTACCAAGAGCGGCTTGAAACGTTTCCCAACAACGCGAGGTAAACCGAGCATCGCGGTCAGAAATGATATCGCGAGGCGTCCCATGTCGACAAATGATCTCCTTGGTGTAGAATCGGGCTAATTTTTCTACCTTGTAGTCTTCCCGTATTGGCAGAAAATGAGCTGATTTAGTCAAAGGATCCACAACTACCCAGATGCTGTCATGACCTGATGGCGTGCGTGGAAGTTTCGTTATGAAATCCATAGCTATACTCTTCCACTTCCACACAGGAATCTTGGGTTGAACGAGTAAGCCAGAGGGTCTTTGATGTTCAGCCTTGACCTTCAAGCAAGTCGGGCATTTTAAAACATAAAGGGCAATATCCCGTTTCGTGCCCGACCACCAGTACTTGTAGCGCAGGTCTTGGTACATCTTGTCGGCACCGGGATGAATAGAATATCGGGATTTGTGGGCTTCGTCCATCAAAATCTGTCGTAAATTGGTTCGTTTAGGGATCCAAATTCGGTCTAGATAGTGGAATATCCCATTCGACTTATTCACTAACTGGGCTCCATTGTTGATAATCCTTTCCTTCTTCAACGTGTGCTCTTTGAAACAAGCATGCTGGGCTTCGCGAATGAGGGTTTCGAGATCATATTGGGCTTGGATATTTCGGGCGCTGTGCAAATAACTCCGTCTGCTGAGAGCGTCGACAACGATATTTGCTTTGCCAGGATGATAACGAATCTCACAGTCATAATCGTTGAGAAGTTATACCCACCGGCGTTGATGCATATTTAGTTCCTTCTGGTCAAAGATATGTTGTAGGCTCCTATGATCGGTGAAGATCGTACACTTGGTACCGTAAATGTAGTGTCGCCAGATCTTTAACACAAAAACAAATGCACCTAGCTCGAGGTCGTGGGTTGTATAGTTCTTCTCGTTGATCTTAAGCTGACGAGATGCATAAGCAATAACTTTGTCTCACTGCATAAGGACACAACCAAGACCAAGGTTCGAGGCATCACAATAGACGATAAAGTCATCGTTTTCGTCGGGCAGAGTGAGAACAGGAGCATTGCAAAGCATATACTTGAGGGTTTGAAAGGCAGTCTCTTGTTCAGTTTCCCAAACAAAAGGCTTGTCTTTTTGCGTGAGAGAGGTAAGAGGCACAACGATCTTAGAGAATCCTTCGATAAATCGACGGTAACAGCCCGCTAGTCCGAGAAAAGAACGGACTTCAGATGGGTTCTTAGGTGTAATCCAACTCTTGACGGCTTCAATCTTCGCGGGATCGACGTGGATACCTTGACTATTGACAATGTGACCGAGGAATTGAACCTCCTCCAGCCAGAATTCACACTTGGAGAACTTGGAATAAAGTCGATTCCCCTGAAGTAGCTCGAGAACCAAACGTAGATGTTGCGCATGTTCGGCTTTCGACTTGGAATAGATCAGGATATCATCGATGAACACGATGACGAAGCGGTCTAGAAAAGGTTTACACACGCGATTCATCAGATCCATAAAAACCGCGGGTGCGTTGGTTAAACCAAAAGGCATAACAACGAATTCATAATGGCCATAACAAGTTCGGAAAAGCGGTTTTGGGAATATCCTCTTCTTGTATACGCAACTGGTGGTAGCCTGAGCGTAAATCGATCTTGGAAAACACGTAGCACCCTGTAGCTGGTCAAACAAATCATCGATGTGAGGCAGAGGGTAACGGTTCTTGATTGTCAGCTTATTCAATTCCCGATAGTCGATGCACATCCGGAACGACCCATCCTTCTTTTTGACGAAAAGGACTGGTGCGCCCCAAGGAGAGGTGCTAGTGCAAATAAAGCCTTTGTCAAGCAGTTCCTGGAGCTGGCTTGAAAGTTCACGCATTTCGGACGGAGCAAGTCGATAAGGAGCTCTGGCAATGGGGTTTGCTCCAGGAATGAGGTCGATGCAAAAGTCAATATCATGACTTGGCGGTAAGCCTGGGAGATCTTCAGGAAAAACGTTGGGGAATTCGCAAACAACAGGGACATCTTTCACCTCCTTAACTTCCTTTTTCTCCACTACTACTATATGTGCCAGAAAAGCCTGGTATTCCTTGCGGAGATACTTGCTAGCCTGTACGCATGACATGAGTTGGAGTTTCTTTTACGCGACTTCACCATAGATACACAGTTGATCACCATTAGCGAGCGGAAATCGAATCATCTTGTCGATGCAAA
The DNA here is from genome assembly GCA_030545235.1 of Helianthus tuberosus. Taxonomy (NCBI): domain Eukaryota; kingdom Viridiplantae; phylum Streptophyta; class Magnoliopsida; order Asterales; family Asteraceae; genus Helianthus; species Helianthus tuberosus. Next base: position 33,555,328 of record CM060436.1, read on the forward strand.
CAACTTCAGCATGGTTTTCGCGAAGAAAGTCCATGCCTAGTATGACATCAAAACTTCCGAGTTGCATCGGAATGAGATCGATGGGGAAAACGTGATTGTTGAGTTCGAGAGTACAATCACGAAGAACGGAGTTGACGGCGACAGTTCTTCCGGTAGCAACTTCCACATCGAATGTTGAGGGGAGATGAGCGCGCTTACGATTTAGAAGCTTTTCGAACTCAAACGATACAGAGCAGTTATCGGCTCCAATATCAAATAAACACGAAGCATAAATTCCATTCACAAGGAACGTACCATTGACCATGTTGTTGTCAGCCTGAGCCTGGCGCACGTTAATGTTGAAGGTTCGAGCATGAGCGGCTTGTTGCTGTTGTTGCTGAGGCTGCTGCTGTTGCGGCTGCTGTTGTTGAGGCTCTTGTTTCACAACCCTGTTGGGGCACATGTTTATGAAGTGGTTGGGATCACGACACGCAAAGTAGACTCTAGCGTTGACCGCGGGTGCCTGAGCTGCTTGTTGGCCTTGAGGGGTAGGGAGCAGAGCTTGATGAGCAGTGGCTGGTGTTGGCGCTTGTCGAGGACCTGTACGACAGTTCGCGATAAAGTGGCCGTACATGTTACAATGTACGCAAAATCTGCAAGCAATCCCCACTGGGTGATGGTAGGTGCATGTCGGGCAGGCAGGATGAGGACCAGTGTAAGCACGCTTTGTCGGCGGTGCTTGGGTTACCGGTGCCGCAACCTGGCGGTGTTGAGTATGATGCTGAGCTGGTACAGCTTGGAGTGGAGCAGCGATAGTGACAGCACAATTCTTGTTGCTGGAGTTGCTGTTGTTGTTCCTCCTCTTGCGACGAGAGGCTTTTGAAGACTGAGAGTTGGTGGCGGTTTCAGCAGTTGGTGCGGTGGTAGCTTGATGGAGATTCTTGGCGGCTTTATCCCAGAAGCCGGATTTGACTCACTTGTCATTTATCTCAGTGGCAAGCAGGTAGGTTTCTTCGATTGTTGCTGGCTTTGAAGCTTGCATGAAATCTGCAACACAGTCGGGTAGAGCAGATTGGGTAGCGCGAGAACCGGATGACGACATTCTCTGCAACAGACATCGCCACAGGACTCAACACAAATTTCGATTATTCCTAGTATAGTCTAGCGATTACCATAAAGCTCAGGACCACGTTCTCATATAAACACAGAATCACACAGGCACATAAGCACATAAGCACATAATCACGTAGAGCACAGAAACACATAAGCACGTAAGGCACAGAAGCACATGAGGCAGTCAGAATACATAAACCTAGCTATATGTTGCACGTATTCCCTATCCTTCACAGCGCGTAGCAATTAATTATAGCAATTACGAGCATCGAGCAGCGATTGCGAATGATTACCAGCGATTCATCAATGATTACGTGGTGTGGGTTGTGTGTGTTGATTGAAATAAACAGCGAAAGTGAATAAACCACCAAAATCGAAACGTATAATCGCATAAAACACATAAATCCCACATAAAATCGACAAATATCAGAGTTAGCAGTTGCGGGCTCGGAATCGAAACAGATAGAAATCAAGAATAGATTGTCTTGGGTGTGATAGATGTCGACTACCCAAAGTGTTTCAACTATTCACAAGGACTTTCAAGTGCATAACTTGGCCTTCGGGACTGTGCTCTCGCCTCGAATTTTGGGCGAATGGCACGCATCCTCCTGGTTTAGTGTGACTTCAAGTCGTTGGAGTCCGTCGAGACTTTGGTGAGAGTTTTGTAAAACCACATTTAAGAGTAGAACGAGTCATCAAGGTTCGGGTGTCACCCCTAACTTAGCGACTAACTTCCTGTTGGTGTGATAAAATCACGAGATTAATAAGGAGATTTGCGTCGAAGTATGGATTCCACTCCTAGTTCAACGCAATTTCTCCTATTTCATTGTAAAATAGCAATTCGAACGAGTAATCTGGTCGAGAGTTTGCGGTTTTCACACCTAATCTCAACCAGATCATTCATTTATGTGAATAATCAGCCTTAGGAAAGGCCGGTCTTGCGCAGAACTGTTGTATGCGATGTTCGCACAAGTGTGTGTAGTGTACAGCGAGTGATATCGAGAGACAGCGAATAAGCTCATGCAAAACCCCTACCGGGTATGCACAAGTTGGTCTGTGGGTACTTACACTATAGACTAGGTCACTCCTAAGACATCAACCCGGACTAGGTCGAGTCTTGCCTAATTCCCTATAGTTATGGCTCTGATACCAATCTGTCACACCCTAACCGATGGCGGAAACATCGGGGCGTGGCACTGAGCAAAACAGATTGTCTAGAAGTTTCCATAACAACTATTATTACCAATTATTTAAAGCATCACGTCCCATACCATGACATAAAAAGTGACATAATTATTACAAACAAAATCCAGTCAAATTGTTCTGTTCTGACAACTCAGATTTCAAATACAGACATTTCGTTTATTTGTTTCTAGACCTTTCCTAGCCTCGATTTCACAGCAAGCCAAGCATATAAACATCTTAAGCACCTGTCACATACGTTAAAGTAAAAGTCAATACACATAGTGTAAAGGTGAGCATACAAGTTTGATAATAGCATATAGAGTTCGAAATCAATCGTTTACACATAACCAGCACGTACACAGTGTGAAATGAAGCACGTAAGTTATCGACATGATCCTATCAATACCGATGGCTGCAGGTTGAATGTGCAAAGCAGTTCGTAATACACACTCACCACTGTGAGCCATGTAATTAATTGTCCTTAACAACCCCTGAGTGAACAGGTGCTGAGTCCAAACAAATAGTACTATCGTTGCTAAGGCAGGTAGACAGCAATCCATGTGTAAACATAACAAACAAGCATTCATTAAGTCACGTATAACATGAGGTAATCGGTTAGCGTTAAAAGCATTGCGTAGTGTGTTTGATGTGATTTAGAATAAGTAACGTATGTAACACCCAAAAGTGCGTAAAGCAAAAAGGGTTTGAGTATACTCATAGCGATTGAGTTAATGGATTGAAGGGAGCGCTAGAGCAGAAATTAGCCTGATCAGAACGATAGCACAGAAGATAAGCGGCACGTAAAATGCTGTGATGTGTCAGTGGATCGGACGGCAATCCGATCGGGTGGCAATCCGATAGGGTGGCCGGTCGATCGGATGACAATCCGTTCGGGCGGTCACCCGATCGGGTGGCCACTCGATGGGAATGTCACCTTGTTTGGGATGGATGTGTTTGTGTATGATGGCATGCCTTTTGAAGTTTTTGTTGTAGTATTTTTAAAATAGAGAAGTATCTCTACCTTTCAGGTCGGTCGATCGAACGGCCGTTCGATCGGACAACAATCCGATTGGCGAGACTTCCCTTGTTTGAGAACAAGTTCATAGCAGGACGGTCACTCGATCGGATGGCTATCCGATCGGGTGGCAATCCGTGCGGATTGAACATGTTGAAAAATTGTTTAAGTGTTTGAAGTCAAACATCACATGGTCGGGTGGTATTCCGATCGGGTGGCAATCCGATCGGAGGGCAATCCGTTCAATGTTCAAAACCTCAAATGTTGAAGTAAAAGTTAAGTGTGGGACCCAAGGTGCAATCCTGTCGGGTGGCAGTCCGGTCGGGTGGCAGTCCGGTCGGGTGGCAGTCCGGTCGGGTGGCAATCCGATCGGACGGCAATTCGTCCCAGTTGACCTGATCGTCTTCTTCCTTGGTTGTTTTGACAGTTTGAAGTTTTCTCGAGGCTGTTTGATAACGTGCTAAACAACAGAAACCTCGTCAAGACATAGTGACCCGATCGGACAGGAACCACCCTAGTCCGTCCAGTTAACTGTTCGAGACGGTGTTTCATGTTTAACCTGAAATCGGTGTCCTCGTGGATAGAATCCAGATCTTGAACGAACACATCCATAAGAAAGAGTAGAAGATTAGAACAAGCTCTGATTCTATCGGTTTTGAACGCATTGAGTGTAAAAGAGTTGAAAGAAAGCTGGAAAACCATCTTTCAATCCTTTTCACCATGAATATGTTCAGATCTATGAAAGATCTTTGTTTATTCATGTGGAAATCGTTCAGATCTAAGTTGTTCTTGGTGGATTGAAGCCAAAACATGAAGTTCATAAGAACACCACGATGACATCATCCTAGAACACCTCAAATCTAGTGATTGGACGGTTAAAAGTTAAGATTCAAAAGATAGAAAGGTATAGGAGTGCGTGTAGATCAAGAAGGTACAAGATTTAGGTTGAAAACTTACAAGATTTGAGAGGAATCGGAAGAAAATGCGGGCTGGAGCGAGTTGGGTGAAGAGAGGGCTGTCAACATGAAATGATGTGACAAGGGAGGGTATTTATAGGGTTTCCATAAAAGGAAAGGGGGAAAGGTGGCTGGTCGATTGAGTGACAACCCGCTCGGGTGGCAGCTCGATCGAGTGGCACCTCGATCGGGTGGCAGCCCGATCGAGTGGCACTCTGATCGGGTGGCCGCGCGATCGGGTGGCTGCTCGATCGGCTGGCCACTCGAGTGGAGTGGTTGGCGTGACGAGTTTTGCAGTTTTTGATTCGAGTGCTGAGCGTTGCGATTCGGTTCGAGAGAGCGATGCGATAGTATTACTCATCAAATTACTTTTAATCCCAACAACTATATCTATCATACAATCATCCTAATTAACTTGCGTTTAGCGTTTTCGATTCGATTTACGATGCGATATATTGTGATTTCGATTAACACCTCCACATAAACATAACAAGCACAAGTAACACATAATTAGCACACACACGTAAAACAATATCCAAGACACATATGTCGAGTTGCGATTGCGATAGCGATAAGCTATAAATTGATTAAACATGCGATTAATATGCGATTATTAATAGATATTCCACATAATACAACTAATGCGATAACATAAATAGATTATCTACAAGTCAAAGAAGTCAAACAGGAGTTGAGCAAGGAGTGACATATCGCAATTAGCAATCTTTTCTTCCTTTGACTTCAATCTTGACTTTGACTTTGACTTCCGAAACACGGGGTGTTACATTGGCTCACTTCAAAGGCATCCCTTGGCAAACCACCTCTCTACCACTTCACCCACATTCCACCACCATCAGAACACCCACATCCACCACCATCATCCATCATCCACCTAGAGTGTGTGTAGTAGTCTCGGGATCCAAGATTGATAGTAAGAGTTCTCGACAATCAAAGGCCATGTTTGCCTAAGTCTCTTACATCACTTGGTGAAGACAAGCATTTAGTGTAATACTTTTGATTTTTAATCTTTTCGCACTTTTTATTTGGTTTTGTATTAATGACTTTAATAACGAGTTTCTTATGTTGAAGGTGAAACTTCCTTATCATTTGTCCGTGGTGTCTTGGCGTTATTTTACAGCCTATATAAAATAAAAGATTTACACCATTAATATCTCTACGGTCTATATGGAGATATGTCTGCTACCTGGTCAGGGGTTAAGGGAATGGTTTGGTAAGGTTCTTGCCTTGTTCATTGTATAGATCCTGCAAGGACCTGGGTCAAGCTTACTAGGACCTCCTTCAATACCCACTGGTATTGGATGGCGGGGGTGCGAATGACTTGATCCCCTCATATGTAATCTACTATTGATACATTAACCCGGCTACTTGGGATTGTATCCCTGCTGACTCAAACCACTTAGCCGAGGGTAACGTCACCTTCAAAAGAGGGGCCTACCACATTACGCATTAATAACTTAATTAATTATCTTCCAATATTCCAACCCTTTAGGATTGTATCTTTGCTGACTCAAACTACTGGGTTGAGGGTAACGTCACCTTCAAAAGAGAGGCCTACTACTATAACTAAGATAATCTCTTAAAAAGTGAAAAAGTGCGGAAATCATCAAAGGTTACATTAAAGGCGAGTCGGATCCAAGTGATTCATTTTGTCTATCTGTTTTATTTTTATTTTTCAGCATTTTTGTTTTTATTTTTATGTTTAAAACCTTTTCTAAAACTTTTGATTTGATTAGACGTTGAGGATAAACCGGTATTAAAAGCTCTTGTGTCTTTGGACGACCTCGGTATCTTACCAAAGCTATACTACGCTCACGATGGGTGCACTTGCCTATGTATGTGTTTAGTGTTAGTAGAATATCGTGTTTTATAAATTTAAAACTTGACTAACGTGTTAAAAAGGGCTTAAAATATAAAGAAAAATATAATACACCCGACACACACCATCACCTTCAAAAGAGTGGCCTACCACTTTTCGCATTAATAATTTAATTAATTATCTTTCAATATTCCGACCCTTGGGATTGTATCCTTGCTGACTAAAACCACTGGGTTGAGGGTAATGTCACCTTCAAAAGAGGGGCCTACTACTATAACTAAGATAATCTCTTAAAAAGTGTAAAAGTGCGGAAATCATCAAAGGATACATTAAGGGCGAGTGGGATCCAAGTGATTCATCTTGTCTATCTTTTTTTATTTTATTTTTATTTCTGCATTTTTAGTTTTTATTTTCATGTTTTAAAAATCTTTTCTCAAAAGTTTTAGTTTGATTAGACGTCGAGGATAAACTGGTATTAAAAGCTCATGTGTCCTTTAACGACCTCGGTATCTTAACAACGCTATACTACGCTCACGATGGGTGCACTTGCCATGTGTGTGTTTAGTGTTAGTAGAATATCGTGTTTTATAAATTTAAAACTTGACTAATGTGTAAAATGGGCTTAAAATATCAATAAAAACATATTACACCTTACATACACCAAGTTTTTGGCGTCGCTGCCGGGGACACAAGGATTTTAAGAAAGTTAGGAATCAACGACCTAATTATTTTTCTTATTTTTCTATTTTTTTAAGTTTTATCTAAATTTTTCAGCATCTGCAGACTTTAGCACGGGCCGTGCCTGGTCGGACACCAGGCCGTGCCCAGCAACATTACTTGCAATTTTTGTTTTCTGAGTTACAGAAGAGTGGCTACGGGGCCGTGGCGGTGCACCACAGGATCGTGCCCGGACCATCACGGGGCCGTGGCCAGACGCCCAGTAACACAAAATTTTGTTTTTAAACACCTTTCTACACATTCAATCAACCTAAAAACTTATTTTTGGGACACATTGAGGACAATGTGTAATTTAAGTGTGGGGGGATGCTAAAATCTTGAATTTTGCAAGTCCTAATAACAAGTCTTACACAAAACTCTATTGGAACCGCAAATCACCCCAAATTTTTTCAAACATTTTCATTTTTTTACTTGTCTTGGTTTAAGTTGGGAATAATAAGTTCTAAAAAGGTTATATTTTTACAAATTTACAACCGATAGCGTCGTGATAAAAAGAACCACATAAGAAAATTATGAAACGGCATAACAAATCTAATTAAAATTTGATTATATATACTTAATCACATTATAAACCCATTCCCACAATAAGTGAGTTTTGAGTCTTTATTGAGCATACAAGCATATATCCTTAAAACTAAATGCTCATTTTTCGTTTCTTGTGTAAATAGTCTCTTGGTTCTTACGACTCTAGAACTTACCATGACGATACGTTCCCGGTCCTTACCAACTTAAACCCAAGTAAGTAAATGATAGAGGCATTAGGACTAACCTATTTTCCTTTCAACACCATTATTTTTCATTTTCTTTATCACCTACCCAAAATCCCCCTTGTTAACCCCTTTGAGCCTAAACCTTTTCATTTCTAAACCCTCAAAACAAACATCCTTTTACCCACCAAAACCCTTTTTCTTTTCAACCCTTTGTTTTAGTAAAAAGCTCGGTTATCTTGTGACGTTTCTTTATAAAAAAAAAAAATGAAAGTCTAGCCATAAACAAACAAGTTCCTCAAAGAAACTTTGTTTGACGATGCTTAGTTGGAATAAAATTCACAATAACAAAAAGTTTTACGACAACCGACGCTTTTTACGCTTTTAGCCATTTTTACTAACCACTAACCAAAACCACCTAACCTTAGTCCAAGCCTAACCCTTTCCCAAGTCCTCTTGATATTTACAAAGGTTTATAGTTAAAAAAGGAGGAGGATTTGATTGCTTGACAAACATATGGTAGAAGTAAGTTCCATGCCGGTCTCGAGTGTTTCACAAAAATACATCTTCAGCCGAGTGTTGAGTGATCTCCCGTGAGGTATGTGAACTTGTATATAAATGGAATTTTAAAAAGGCATGTTATGCCCAAATAATTAATTTCTCTTATGAAACGTTCTAAATAAATCATAACCAATAGGATTGTAAATAAAATAAAAATAAAAACCAATAACGATCTTCGATTCCCGACACTCAAGACAAGTCCCAAAACTTCTCTTCTACCCATTCCATTTGAGTGTGTAAGCCACATAATAAAGAGTTTTGCTTGAGGACAAGCAAAGATTCAAGTGTGGGGGTATTTGATGTGTGTTAAATGCAACATATAAATTACATAAAATGAGGCATAAAACTAACCATTTTTTAGTACTAATGTTGGAAAAAGTGTGTTTCTGTCTTCCTTTTGTATTTTCAGGACCAAATGAGCTTAAACGAACAAAAGGAACAAATATGCAGCAAAAACTAACATAAATACAAAGAAAAGGAATAAACGTGACATTCCCGACTCCTCGACAACATCCCCAAGAGCAAAAACAAGAAACAGAAGGCTGACCAAAGCCTGTGCCCACTGGACACAGGGGTGTGGTGAGGTGTCTGCAGAAAGGACAAAGCTGTGGAAGCTTCTACGCCCACCACGGGGGCATGCCCAACTCAGCACGGGGCGTGGTCAACGCTAAGATTCGAAGAATCTTGCAAATCTTGGTAGTACAGATACGCTTCTTCACACGGGGCCGTGCCCGCTGGACACGGGTCGTGTTGAGCCCTATGCTGACAAAAGCAATTAATGAAGGAAGAGAAAAAGGGATGGCCACGGGGGGCGTGTCCGCTGGCCACGGGGCCATGGCCGGGCTTTTGTTCAGGCTATTAATAGGGGTGCTTGGCTCACTTCAAAGGCATCCCTTGGCAAACCACCTCTCTCCCACTTTGGCACCACTCCACCACCACTACAACACTCACATCCACCACCATCATCCATCATCCACCTTAGAGTTTGTGTAGTAGTCTCGGGATCCAAGATTGATAGTAAGAGTTCTTGTCAATCAAAGGCCATGTTTGGCTAAGTCTCTTACATCACTTGGTGAAGACAAGCATTTAATGTATTACTTTTGATTTTTAATCTTTTTGCACTTTTTATTTGGTTTTGTATTAATGAATTTAATAACTAGTTTCTTATGTTGAAGGTGAAACTTCTTTATCATTTGTCTGTGGTGTCTTGGCATTACTTTACTGTCTATATAAATAAAAGATTTACACTATTCATATCTCTACGATCTATATAGAGATATGTTGGCTACCTGGTCGGGGGTTAAGGGAATGGTTTAGTAAGGTTCTTGCCTTGTTCAGTGTATAGATCCTGCAAGGACCTGGGTCAAGCTTACTAGGACCTCCTTCAATACCCACTGGTATTGGATGGCCGGGGTGCGAATGGCTTGATCCCCTCATATGTAAACTACTATTAATACATTAAACCGGCTACTTGGGATTGTATTCATGCTGACTCAAACCACTTAGCCGAGGGTAACGTCACCTTCAAAAGAGGGGCCTACCACTTTTCGCATTAATAACTTAATTAATTATCTTTCAATATTCCGACCCTTTAGGATTGTATCCTTGCTGACTCAAACCACTGGGTTGAGGGTAACGTCACCTTCAAAAGAGGGGCCTACTACTATAACTAAGATAATCTCTTAAAAAGTGCAAAAGTGCAGAAATCATCAAAGGATACATTAAAGGCAAGTCGGATCCAAGTGATTCATCTTGTCTTTCTGTTTTTATTTTATTTTTATTTCTGCATTTTTAGTTTTTATTTTCATGTTTTAAAAAATCTTTTCTCAAAAATTTTAGTTTGATTAGACGTTGAGGATAAACCGGTATTAAAAGCTCTTGTGTCTTTGGACGACCTTAGTATCTTACCAACGCTATACTACGCTCATGATGGGTGCACTTGCCCATGTGTGTGTTTAGTGTTAGTAGAATATCGTGTTTTATAAATTTAAAACTTGACTAATGGGCTTAAAATATAAATAAAAATATATTACACCTTACACACACCAACCACGCTCACTGATTGAGCATCCATATCCCCTTTATCAACATGGGGAACAGTTTCAGTTAAGAACTTTGCTAGGTTCAACGTGGTCAGATAAAAGAACATATTTTGCTGCCACTTTTTGAAATTCACGCCGGTGAATTTCTTAGGTTTCTCAGCATGCGAAGTCACTGCATTAGGCAGTGGTGCAACCAAACTGGTTGTGACAGCAACAACAGAAGTTATGATCATAGAAACGACAACGTTCATGGGCTCGGATTCCATTCTGAAAAGAAAAAGGACATGAACAGTTGTAATATAATCTGTTTAAGTTTGTTAGTAACCTGTTGATATGAACAAGAAAGCTGAAACAGAAACAATAAAATAAACAAGACAGGAACGATGAACCGGGCTTGTGTTTGGCACAATTCCCTTAAACAGATTCGTGGTCTGTTCCCAGAGTACGCCAGTTCGAAGCAGCAACAGCGCACTGCCGGACTTGAACCACTTGCCTGAAAAGAAAAGGAGCTGTGTTGCAGCGACTGAGATTAAGAGAGGAGAAGCTGTTGTGGTGTGTCTAAACTGATAAGCTTGATCTAGTTTTATAGTCACCGAAACATAACTGAATTTTGGCCATCATTGTAGAGAATTAAAACCAAATAATGGTCATTAGTGCATCAGTTAAAACTGACAAATAATGATCATAATAACTGTAATAATGATGGCAGTTTAAAACTGAAAGAAAATAATGATCATCAATACTGAATACTCATTTTAGATTTAAGCTCATTAAAAAAACAAATCGGTTATGAGTCTCGAGTGCAAAAACTGCCTCACGCGAGCCCGGGTTTTCGAAGGTACATTCGTGTCCGCAGGACGTGCGGGCACGCATGAGTTCAACCAAATTCCAGTATCGAAACCCATTTTTTGCACCCCCTCCTGCGCGCGCGGGGGTAGGACTTGGTCAAGGTTTTTCCTTATAAGTAACATTTTCTTTTGTTCCCACACATATGTGAGACAAAGTGAATTACTAATTGAGACTTTCATTCACACCCAAAACTTCCAACAAAATCCACCCAATACGATGAGTTGGCTAAACATACCTTATTAAGTTAAAAGCACGTAGGCAGTTTAAAAAGAAGATTGTGAATAAAGTAACATATAGTACATAATCTAGTTGTGGTGGTCGGTATGGATAGTAATTCCACCACAATCGCCAATGTGGGAGTAGCTCACTTGGTAGAGGCTTTTGCCCCTTAGCGGGAGGTCTTGAGTTCTATCCCAAGCAAGGTGTAGTTTAGAATTTGGTGTAATTTAGAAGATGTAAGATTTGTCATTCAAAAAAAAAAAGTAATTCCACGACAATTTACAAACCCAAATACATATATAAGGAAACGCAATTAGAAGAGAGTGCTTGGTCTAGTCGCCGGAGCGCTCCCCTAATTAAGCAGTGGTGTGGGTTTGAGTCCTCACCCCTATTTTTATGTTTTTTTTTTCATTTTTAATATTTTAGCTTTAGGTTTCTTTTTTATTAACATTGTTTTTACCACTTTGTCTATGTTTCCGATTAAACTTTGTTAAAAAACGACCCCCCCCCCCCGCCCCCGCTATAGAGCACTGTGTAAGAGCATTCACAACCTTTCCTTCCAAATATTTTTGAGTGTGTTATTTACGCTATAAAAAGTGGTTGTGAGTGAGTAAATAAAAAATGTTACTATTAGGAGACACTGTTCATTCTCTTTAACTTTTAATATATTTTGAAATTTGAAATTTGAAATTTTAAAATTTGAAATTTTGTAAATTGTTGTGAGTGGAGGAGAAAGAAAAAAATAATGATGAATTTATCAAAATTATTATTTTATTAAAAAATATAGTGTTTTCTAATGTAATTATAAAAAAATAAAATATATATGATAGAAGGAATATGAATAGTCTAACCCACTACTATTTACTTAATTGTCCTTTTAAATGTTATTATTTTACGAATCACTTGTCAATTTTCTAACATACTTTAAAAAGAAAAAGATACTGTATACTTTTCAACCTTTAAATCTAGCATCTATTCAACCAGGATCCAACATCTTTTAAAATTTAAATAGGATACCTTAACTCATAAGAAAGATATTTTATTGAGGGGTAGGGACACTTAACCCATATACTCTAAGGGTATATTTAGCAAAAATAGTTGTTGGCTACAAGCTGATAGCTGGTGGCTGAAAGTTAGTAACTGGTAGTTGTAGTCGTTAGCTAGTAGCTGTAGCTTTTTAGATATATTTAGTGTTTGACAGAGTAGCTGGAACTTTTAATAAAATGTATAAAATGAACAAAATGGACATAACTAAAATTTTTAAAAGTTTGTGCATTAAAAGTCCATTATCTTTAGAGGTTAAAATAGTCATTTTTCCCCTAAAAGCTTTTGGAGCTTTCATCCAAAAGCTTCAAGCTCCTAACCTAAAAGCTTCAGGTTCCTTCAACCAAACAAGGTTTTTTATTGAGTATGAGCTTTTTCTTAAATGCTTAAAGCTATAGTGGAGAGTTCAAACGAGATATTTTTTTTTTTTTTTTTTTGTAGAATAAAAAAGAAGAAATTTCAACCAATAAGAAAACTTCATTTTACTTCAGTTAATATTTGCATTTAATATTAGTGTAAGGGTATATTGGTAAACTTAGATGAATCATTAATTGGTAGTCTTCCTTTTTAATAACTAACTACATTAAATTTGTAAATTATTTAAAAAAACATATTTTCAATATATATATATATATATATATATATATATATATATATATATATATAATTTAAAGTGTAGCATAAATTACGAGGCGTGTAAGATGAATTACGAGCTGTGTAGGATAAATTTCAATTTGTGTAGAATAAATTTCAGAATGTGTAGGATAAATTTTGATGTGTGTAAGCAAAAATTTAAGTATGAAGGATGATAGTGTTTATGACTAATTAATTAGTCAAAGATAATAATAAATGAGTTGAAAGAAAAAACTATTTAATGTTTTACATTTTTACCATTTGTTCTTTTTTTTTTTCTTAATTTAATTTTCTTCTCAAATGAAGCTTCCCCGCTATATACAGTGGAGGGTTCAAGTGAGACGAAATTTTTTGTAAGAATAAAAAAGAAGAATTTTCTACCAAAAAGAATCATTCATTTTACTTCATTTAACTTTTATATGTAATATTAGTGTATGGGTATATTGGTAACCTTAGATAGATCATTAATTGATATCCTTTTTTAATAGCTAACTACATTAAATTTGTAACTTACTTTAAAAAATATATATATTTTTTCAAAGAAGAAAAAAAAATAAATTTAAAGTGTAGGATGAATTACGAGGTGTGCAGGATGAATTACGAGATGTGTAGGATAAATTTCAATGTGTGTAGGATAAATTTCTAAACGTGTAGGATAAATTTTGATGTGTGTAGGCAAAAATTTTAGTGTGGAGGATGATAGTCTTTATGACTAATTAATTAGTCAAAGATAATAATAAATGAAAAAAGTGAAAAACTATTTAATGTTTTACAATTGTACCCTTTGTTCTTTTTCTTCTCAATTTAATTTTCTTCTCAAATTAACCCCCCACCAGTGGCGGAGCTTGACCAAAAGTTTCGAGGGGGCGTAAAGTGATGGGACCCATTTTTTCTATCGTTATGTTTCAGGTCGGGTCGGCTATTGATTCGGGTCAAGTCAAATAATAATAGTTTCAAATAAAACTAAAAAAATTCATTCATTCAAAGGACCCGTTCTTAGACATAAAAATTTGTGATTAAGTTTATTGTGTGGTAGGTAACCTAGGGTTAAACAAATAAGAGTTAAAATATATTTACAAAACAACCCATCACTTATATACAAAGTGGTAACAAACTTTACTTTAATTTATGTATTGTATAAATATTTAGGAAAAATAATTGGGAGGAGGCGATCCTATATAATTTTTAAAATTTCCGGACAAAAAATCGGATCCTATACACTTCTAACCGAAATATTGGGGTGGGCGGGTGCACCCCCGGGCACCAACAAACCTTCGCCCCTACCCCCGCTATAATATAAAGGCTTCAACTATTCTCACACCCCTAAATTTTATTTGTACATCCCTTTTCACTGTATCTCTCACTCCATATATATATATATATATGTATGTATGTATGTATGTATGTATGTATGTATGAATATAAAAAAATAGAGTAGAGAGGTGTGTGAATATTAACTCCTACATAAACGTTTGAATATGAATACTCTAACCCACTACTTCTTACTTAATTGTCCTTTTTAATGTTATTTTGTGAATCGCTTGTCAATTTTCTAACATACGTTTTTGAAAAATAAAAGTTACTATATAATTAGTACTATTTTACCTTTAAATCTAGCATCTATTCAACTAGGATTCGACATCTTTTTAAACAAGATATCTTAACTCCTAAGAAAGATCTTTTATTAAAGGGAGGGGCATTTAATCCATATGCCTTAAGTCCTACCAATCTTGTCGCTACATGTAACTTATACTATCCACTATCTTAAAATACCCTTTTTAATGACACTACTACCCTAAAAAAATGTTTTATTATCTAATAAAATCATTTTTTATTCACAAAATTTAGACTTCATTAATTAACAAACTAAAATATCCTTTCACAAAATTTAGACTTCAATAATTAACAAACTAAAATATCCTAAAATTATTTAGAATTTTTTAAATTTGCATAGTTATCAAATTTTCAAATAAAAGTTTTAATAAATATTATATATCATTTAGTTATTGTAGAGTTTAATTTGTAGGTGTTCTTTGTCTTTAAACTTGATGAGTTTCGTACTTAATGTTTCAAAATCCTTCATGTTATATCCTTTAGCACCAACCTAGTAAGATTTTTCAATTAAATCTGGTCATGTGACTTACATATGACTTGCATATGAGGACATATCTGTCTTTTCACCATTATAGGGACTATTACGCAAATATTTAATATCTAGGGACTCTTCTCTAATAATAAGTTTGTATTCTCTCTCTAACCTACAGACCACCATTACCAGCACCCGGTTACCGTCACCGCCACCACCTGTGTAACACCTCACATTTTGAAACTTTCCTTATTTAGAAAGTTTGCTTGTATTTCTATTTATGGAAACTTGCAATTCTCTTGTATTCGTCTTTCATTTTCAAGCATTGTAATCCGAGACTTGAATCATAATAAAACTTGATCTTTTTATACATTGTGTTATACATATTTCGCACATACTTGTTATACATTCCTTACGATACTCGTTATACGTGCAAACTTGATACATTTATACGCAAAGTCGTACTTGTTTTACATACAAATTAAGTTTATACATACATTTATTCATACATTACATTTATGCATTGCACTTACACGCTTAAAACACTTAAAAACGGTTGAAATATGCGAAAACGACAAACTTGAACCTTCGTGCAAATGGACTGGTCGCTTCGTGCGAAGGGAGCCCCATTCTCACGAAGGGGCAATTCGCCCTAAGGCCCATTCGTCCCCAAAGCCCATTTCAGCCTATAAATAAGACCCTTAACCCATATTTCTCACCTTCCACACTCCAAAATTCTCTCTCAACTACTGAATTCGTGCATTACTAGCTGAGCTTTTCCAGAATCATTTTAAGTGAGTTCTAAACCCACTAACGTTATAATTTCTCTCATTTCTTCTACTTTTTCTATCTTTTATACATTCCTTCATATCTTGCAACCTGGTTTCATAGACCTGCCATGGCAGTCTGTTGAAAAGCTCAAGCATATCAACCAAGTTGAAGATTGAATTTTACTTTTTCAAAACTTTTAAAACAACTTACTGATAACAAAACTTGGCATAATCATGAACCCACCAAGCTCACAAGCTAAGTCTATAGCTATGGGTTAGTGTTGAGGTTGATTCCAGCCAAGAAGATGAACTATTCAAACAAAACCGAACTGATTTCATCCCAAAATAGAATCATTCATACAAAGGGTAACCCATTCGCATGTATGGACACCCATTTGTGCGAAGGGCCTGTTTTGTCTTCGTTCTGGCATTTTTTTAGTGTTGAATGTAACTCAGATCCCCATTTTCAATATGGCCGATTCTGTGATAACAGAGTGTGAACCATGGGAGCCTTGGCTTATGACCATACTGGTTGTATTATCGCCCAATATGCTTGACTTCTATTCCGTTAGTTTTAGCAAAGTCATGCACTTGATGATGATGTGCCAAGACTTACGGACGATTACACTTCTACCGCTATACTCACTCTCTCCATTGACATACTCGCAAGCCTGTTCATTGTCGTTATAAAGAGTGACTCCTTCTAGATCAAGTTAATCTAAAAGTTCCAGCCCTTTCTGGATCGAAATAAGCTCAGATGTAACTTGTAAGAGTATAAGTCTCACTAACATATCCTCTAAACCCTTTGACCCACTTACCATCATATGATCTAGAAGTATTCCCCTTTACCAACCTGGTCCTCGATCTCCATATACTCACAATCTCTCACAACCATTCCTAATATATAAGTAACCCACTCACAAATACATGTCCATTGTGAATGCTCTAAGGTAATCAATTAGGCCACAAGGTATCTATACTTCTCTTCCCATGTATCTCATAACTCTTTCTACTTTATATAAACGTCAAATCATCATATTTCAATTCCATTTCTTTCTGGATCTGTATTTCTCTTCCAACCCATCTCACAACCACTTTATTATAAATTTAAAAAAGAAAAAGAAATGCTTAACAAGAGATGATTGGCTATGTGAAAAAGCGGGTATGAGATGATTGAACGACATGATCGGTGAATCAATCACCTACCTTCCCGTAAACTTGTGTTACCAAAACATAAGGAAAGATTGCTTCGGTTGGTACCCAAGTGTGACGATGGATTTGCTACGATACTGTAATGGAATTTTGTTCTGTCTCCTCTTAGTGTTATGAAATGTTTTGTGTCTGGATTATTTTTATCACCTTTTGTTTTAACTGGTCACCCTATGTACTTTGTTAGTTATGGATTCGGTTTCTAAATGTTGGAAATAAAAAAAAATAAAGAAGAATCACAAAAATAACCATCTTGACCAATTAGTTTGATAAAAGAGGACTCATAACTTTAAAAAATTACAGTGAATCAACCAACAATAGTTCAGTCACATGACAACTAATCATGTCGCAGTTGTTACTATATACGGCCCCAGCTCCCATAGAGCTTACACCGGACCGCATACTTGTTGAGGCTTGCTGCTCGTCCTTGGTTTGATTTGACCTTGAAGTGTTTTCAGAGGCACCCTTGGTTTCTTATATTTTTAGGCATGTACCCATCGATGATACATAGGGGTAGAATGAAACTATGAAAGGTCCCACACATTTAAAACTCCTAAAGTTATCCTATCTACATATAACAAAATTTCACAACCTCTCGTGTAACATTCAAAATAAGAAAACCTAAAAACACTTTAAAACGTCTACAGTCAGCTACCTATCTATTAAAAACGCCACAAATCCACCCAATACGATGGGTTGACTAAACGTACCTTATTAAATTAAAAGCACGTAGGCAGTTTAAAAAGAAGATTGTGAAAAGAAAGTAGAAGAAATGAACTTTTACAAATTTTATACAATTAACGAAACAAAAAGGAAATCTTTAGATAACTTATAGTACATAATCTAGTTGTGGCGATTGGTATTGTAACAACCTGAACTTTTGATTGTTCTTTTGTTACCGTTATCTCGTCCGTAAACGCTTGTACTCCGAGATTCAACTAATGCCAACGGGTTGAACTATAATTTAAACGCATTTTACATTGCTTATTTATCACAATTATCACATTAAACGCTTATTATTTGAACGCCTATCGGAACACAAACTCGAAACGCGGATTGTTAGTGCAATACGTCTATTGACTTCGTCTTGTATCATGTAATAGGATAGAATAGAATTTTCAGTGCTCAAGGTGCGAGAAACTAAGTTTAGAGGGTTTTCATGTAGGTTCGCTTGAAAGTGCCATGGGACAAGTTCAAGCAAAACCTGATTAATTGAGTTCGCTTGAACCTGTCCTGGTTCATTTCAAGCGAAACACACACATCTATATATAGGGCACTTGTTTATTCATTTGGTACGCAACTTCTGGATTTGTAACGAAGTGCTGCTGAAATCTGTTCAGGTTGTAATTAGTGTTATAATCAATCAAAGTGACAGATTTAATAGTATCAAGCTGTTTCCACGTCCGTTTCACTAATTCCGCCCTTGAATCGGATATAAACCTCTTCTGAACGACTCGTTTGGGTCCAACTACGATCCTACAAGTGGTATCAGAGCTCAGGAAGAAGAGTTTAGCTTGATATCATCTATTTTCTGACTTCTACACCTTATTTTTCAATCTGAACAAGTTTTAACGGTCAAAATTGGATCAAATTTTCACAGATTGTGTAAAACTACATATTGACAAACCCTAGAAAGTTTCACTGCAAAATTCGATGTAAAAATGACAAAATTGGACCAAAAACTAGGTTTCGCTTGAACGAACACTTTGAGTTTCGCTTGAAAATAGCTGCTGAGTTCGCTTGAGAGTGCTTTTTGGTCTAATTTCGCTTGAAAAACATTGATGGTTTCGCTTCAAATCGGCATTCGCTTGAAATCAGACCTGATCTCGCTTAAATTAGTGCTTTCGCTTGAAAGTTCATTAGGTTTCGCTTGAAGTGCTATCCAGCTTGAAGTGTCAGTTTTGCCTTTCGCTTGAAAGTTGATTTTTAGTGTCAACTTGGGATTTTGCTTCAACTTGTTGTTTCGCTTGAAGTCTCAGTTCGCTTGAAAGTGAAAATTCCGAGTCAAGATTATTTCACACCAATCGAGTGTCAGTCTGTTTCAGAATATTTGACATTGTGTGTACTGATTGTGTTTGTTTGATTATCTGTTCAGGATTACATCATGGCTGAAGAATTCTACAACACGTTTTTCAACGCATTCACATCCGAATCATCCGAGATTACCACAGTTACACCAAAAACCATCACGAAAGCTATTAATGAGAACATCAAGCATGATAACTTCTACGGAACACACTCAAAGCCACCAACTCTGGAAAGCATTGAGGATTATACATGGTGGAAAGAACGGTTAATTAACTGGGCGAAAGCGTATGCTCATGAAAGTTGGTTTTGTTTAGAGTTTGGATATGAAAGACCGAAGGATGATAAAGGTGAAGAGATTCCATTCAAGAGATTACCCAAAGACGACAAAGCAGAATATGCAGCCGAACAGAGGATGATTGCTTTGATTCAGACGGCAATTAGAAATGATATTTTTGCACTGCTTAATCATGATGGGTCGTCAAAATCTGTTTGGAAAGCTTTACAAGCTAAAGCTGAGGGGGGTAAACAGATTAAAAAGAACAAAATTGCGTTGCTTAAAAAAGAATTTGATCTATTTGATAACATTAAAGGAGAGTCGGTGAGGCAAATGATAGAGAGATTCTGTCATTTAAAAATTGAACTTGAACGTTTCAAAATTGAGAAAACAAGAGAGGAAATTATCGATAAAGTCATTGAAGCGTTACCACGAGCTGATCAGTGGCAGACGTTTGTTTTTATCTTAAAAAATGATGCTTTATATGATAAAATTACTCTTGATGCTTTGTTTGAAAAGATTGAGAGTCATGATCTGGAGCTACAAAAGCAAAACAAGATGACTGGTTCTTCACATCAACAGAATGTTGGTCTATACTACAAAGGCAGTGTACCTTCAGAGAAAGGGGTTGGTTCACCAAAGACAGCATTCAGTGGTGAGAAGATGAAAGAACCTCAAAAAACCTCATCAAGTTACCATTCTGGATATCATTCATCTTCAAAATCAAGTTCTGATGAAGCTGAGGAGATTCTGTGCAACATCGCTCTTAAACTGAAGAATTCTCCGTCGATGAGTATCAATATAGCTAAGCGGCAAATGAGTTTTCTTGCATCTGTTCTAGAGTCATATGAAGGTCTTGTAGCTGGCAAAATTGGAAACTCAGAGTTAACCAAAGAAGACTACGACCAGATTGATCCGGAAGAAATGGAGCTCATAGATATTCGCTGGTGTTTGGCAAGTTGTATTCGCAGAGCTCAGAGATATATGGAGATTACCGGGAAGCAATCTTTGGGTGGTCCGTCAACGAAGCTTGGATTTGATAAATCCAAAGTAACCTGCTTCAGATGCAAGCAAAAGGGCCATTTCAAAAGAGAATGCAGAAATTTTGAAGTTGCTGAAGGAAATGAACGTCCTTTCAACGATGATTATTATCGAAAAGCGATCTATCATCGAAGCAAAGAAGAGCCGAAATTGATTGAAGATAAAACCAAATCAAGAGCTTGTTTTGTAATTCATGATGATGAAGGTTTTGACTGGAGCTCAATTTGTCCAGAAGAAGATCGTTTGGAGAATGTTCAATAAACAGCTCATGGGAAAGTTATGACAGAGGAAAGAAAGTTTGTTTTTGTTGCTGAGATTCAAGATGAAAACAAAGACAAAGATACAGCTGAGATCAAAGTAAAAACCAGAGAAGAGATTCTGAAAGAAAAGACCTACAAAGAAAGAAACATTGTGTTGAACAGAATGGATGAAATGCAAGAAGAGTATGAGAGTGCAGTAAGCAACAGAAGATGGGATAAAAAGAGAGAATGTTATTTCAACAGAGAAGAAGAACCAGTTGTTCCAAAGAAAGACATAATTTTTGATGATGTTCTTCTCATAATTCCTTTGAGAGCCGAATACTATAGAAATGTGATGAAAGATGACACATATGCTAAAAGGCATGAAAAGGAGATCAGATATGCTATGACATCGTGTTTGAGAAAAAGGGATGAAGAGAGAATGAAAAAGAGTGTTGAAGAGATGGTGAACAATCTGAAGAAAGTTGCTGAAGAGGTTAAAGCAGAAACTGTTGAAGTTGAGGTTGTGAAGGAAATCAAAAGTGAAGAAGTTGTTGTGAATGAAGAGGTTGAGAAAGCTGTTACTGAATAACAGCAGATCGGAGAAGAGGTGAAGAAAGCAGAAGAAGAAGTAAAGAATGAGAATTTGGAAGCTGGTAATGTTGGTGATGAAGTCGGTGTTGAAGAAAAGCAAGATGATGCTGATCAGAAGCAAACTGAGGCAACTGCATCAAACCCCGAAGTGCCAATCACTGAGGTACATTCTGATTCTGAAATCTTAAAAACGATTGATCAGTGTAAGAAATGCATGGAACCGTGCAGAGCTTGTACTGAAAAAGATGAGCAATTCAGAACAAAAGATCTTGAATTCACTAAAATTGAAAACATTTTTAAAGAAAAATGTAAAGAAATGCTAGAAAAAGAAAAAGTTTTAAAAGAAAATGATGAAAAACTTTCAGAAAAATGTAAAAAATTAGAAACAGAAAATGAAGTTTTGAAAGAAAATGTTTCTAAAATGACAGAAGAATGTTCACAAAAAGAAATTGCTTGTCAAGAAATGAAGAAAGAATATGACTCAATGAAATTAGCATATCATATTACGAAAGAGTCATACGAAAAAGGGAAAGATGAAATGAAATATGCTCAATCAAGAATGAATTATCTTTCTGAAACAACTAAAGAACTTAAACGAATGTATTCTATAAAACAAGATGTTGTTAATTCCTATATTGAGGATGTTGCTAAGTTAAAGCGACAGATTGCTGATTTAGAACAGGATAACAACAAGTTAAAGAGTTATCACGTGTCGTCATATGTGCTTGAACGAATTTTCAATATAAAACCGGAAGATGGTGAGTCTGAGCAAAACAAGAAAGGCATTGGCTCAGAGTTTCATCAAGTTCCACCACCGGGAAAATTTGCATTTTATGATGAGGAAAAGGTCGAAAAAGCTTTCAACATGGTAGATCAATTGCCAGACAACATTGACATAACCTATTCCAAATCTGATGATTCTCATGATTCAGAGGTGGTAGGTAAAGTCGTTGAAAGTGTGTTGAAAGAAGAGTCAGTTGATACAGGTAAATCTGAATCAAAAGATGAAGATGAAGGAAATCTTCATGATAGTTATCTGAAAAACTCAAAATCCGAGAAAAATTTGAATGATGATTCAAAAGGATTGGTTTATACCATGATTGGATCGGACAAATTGTTCTTTGATGTTGTATTCCCGATTCAGAATGTAATTTCAGAAAAGGTTGATAAAGTTTTCAAAATGATTGAGATTGAGAAGTCTGAGATTTCAAAGTTTGCTGGTAAGAGTCATAGAGGTTCGTATAACAAACCTGGTTACAAAAAGAAAAACATGAAGGCTGGGTTGGGTTATAAGAAGAAACAAAGTTGGAAAAGAAATGAAACTCTGAATTTAAAGACAACAATGAGTTTTATTCAAGGAAATAGTTTAGCAGAGGAAAAAGAACTCAAATTGAGACAGTCTAATGATGAGTTCTTTGCTAAAAAGAAAAAGCAACAACCACAGGTCAAAGATGTGTCCATGAGAACATGTTTCAAATGTGATCAAAAAGGACATCTTGCAAGAAAGTGTCCAAATCTGAAATCTGTGGATGTTGACATAAAGAAGGTTGATGCCGAGAAACAAAAATCTGAGAATGTGAGACAAAGGTCAACCAGATTTGACTCAAAACAAACTTGGAGGTACAACACAAACAAGTTTGCTTCGACTCAAAATTGGAAGTCAAACTCGTATAGGTTTGATTCTAGACAGAACTGGAATTCTCATACACCCAGATTTAGAACAACACAAAGTTGGCAAAAATCAGTTGATATGACAAAAACTCATGAGTTTTGGAAACCGAAAGTTGTTGTTCAAAAACAAAATGTTCAAAAAGATTCGCATTTTTACAAAAGAGGTACTCCGAAAGGTCAAACATGGAGTGTTAAGAAACAAGAGATTTCTGTAAAAGATGAGAAAATTGAAGTTAAAGTTGAAAAGGTCTTTGATGACAAAGATTTTCCGAAACTGCATGATACATATTGTGTTGAAATGCCCAAGGTCCAACAGACCTGGGCTAAATTGTTCAAGTAATTAAGTAGTTTGTTTGTGCAGGTGCTCTACACAATTAAAGATTGTGAGATAGGAAAATGGAGCAGCCTGGCACAACATGAAGAAGAGGCTGCTGCTGGTTCCTGGTTTGGTTGAACAGGGAGTTTATTTGTTTTTCTGTATATAAATAAACAATATTTTCAAAATCCTAAAAATTGAAAATTTGAAAAACCAAAAATATGTTTGCTTTTAATTTTTGTCAAAAATAGAAAATTACAAAAATATGTGTTGATTGAATACGCCGAAACCCTCACGGCTGAACAAACATGATTAATTTCACTAGATTGAAAAACGGTTTTCAAACTGTCGAAAATCAATGGGTTGTAAATCATGGGGGTACATTATATTTTCTGTAAATCAGAGCACTTTTAGCAGAAAATGGATGGCGAGACAAAGCTATTAGTATTGGTTGTCAAATTTTCTTTAAATGGTTTTGCATTTTAGGGGGAGAAATATTGTTGTTAGAAAATACAAAAACATTTGAAAATTTGAAAAAGTAAAAAACATGATAAAATTCAAAAATTGAGTGTTTGCGTAAAAAGAGGAAATGATAGTACATCAGTAGACAGTTATAGTACGCTAAAGAAATGGAAAGTTTAAATGTCTTAAACGATCTCACCGTGGATGTGTCGGTAGATTTTTATACATTTAGTAAACTTTTTCGGGATATAAACCTAAATTCAAACTTGCTTATTTCGTGGGGAACACTACTTGGATATATAGGTAACCCCTGAAATCTCGTTTGAAAGGTCCCTCTTTCTGAGATACTAGGTCTTTATGCTTAGTGATATCTGGGGTATTATTCCGGGACTTCTGCTGAATGGAAGTTCTGACCTAGTCTCCGAATAATACTTTCTGCATTGCTTGAAACATAGCGCAGCCCTCAGTAAATTGATGAAACAATAAAATTGATAGTCATTGCTGTTGTAATACAAAAGATCCTCTAAAGGGGACACACCAAAAGTCGAGCCGTCATCTCTCTGCTGAACGGAAGTTCTGACCTGAGCTCTCACGGTTTCGTACTATAATTTATTCCCCTTACAGATATCATCTAGGTATACTCACCTGTAAGACTGAATATTGGGATCTAGATACGGGAGTATATTCAAGAGGTGGGACACATGAATGAGTTTAAGTTCTTAATTCATCTAATTCGTATCCTGAATCAGTTGAAGTTTGTGTGAAAATTTAAGTGGACAAGTATATCGACAATCTAAGTGAATTGTTTAATTCTTAATGTGTAACTAAGCTCAACGGTACTTGTGACTTGTCAAAAACTGATATGATCCTCTGATGCAAACTCAAACAAAATATTGTCTGTAAATATGTTTGTACATATTTCTTTACTGTTTTATATTTTCAGAAAAATACAAAAAGATTTTTGATTATACTTTATTTTCGACAACCGATGTCTGAGATGCTGAGTTTCAAAATCTAAGTAAGTTGATTGTGTTTCTGAAAATAAAACAAGTTCATTAATTTGAAACTTGAATTAAAAATCAAAAATTTCAAAAACAGTTTGTGATATCTCCAAGGTCATTAGTTTGGACTTGGATGATTAACTGTGAGGGAGTTGGATTCTTAAACTTTGCCATATCAATTAAGATTGTTGATAGGGGAAGTGATTTAGAAAGTTGAATAGAGCCAGATTACAATTTCTGGGTGATTTAACTTGAAAGCATTGTATTTATAGATGTTTGAGTGATTGCAGATAGTCCAGATTACGATCCCGAGAGCAGAGTCTAAGGGGGAGTCTGAAGACAAGCTTGAAGCAAGAAAGAGCTTGTAGATGGATAGCTAGGTGTCGATCCCAAAGCACGGAAGCTTGACGAAAGGGGGAGCCTGAAGCTGATGGAAGAAGAAAAGGATTGATGGATGCTTATAATGTTACAATTTGAACGAGAAGGCTGAATGATCAAGACCGAAGATGTGTCATGCTGAAGAATAGACACTAAAGACTTCGTCAATATCCGAGGGGGAGTCTGTTAGTGCAATACGTCTATTGACTTCGTCTTGTATCATGTAATAGGATAGAATAGAATTATCAGTGCTCAAGGTGCGAGAAACTAAGTTTAGAGGGTTTTCATGTAGGTTCGCTTGAAAGTGCTATGGGACAAGTTCAAGCGAAACCTGATTAATTGAGTTTGCTTGAACCTGTCCTGGTTCATTTCAAGCGAAACACACACATCTATATATAGGGCACTTGTTGATTCATTTGGTACGCAACTTCTGGATTTGTAACGAAGTGCTGCCGAAATCTGTTCAGGTTGTAATTAGTGTTATAATCAATCAAAGTGACAGATTTAATAGTATCAAGCTGTTTCCATGTCCGTTTCACCGATTCCGCCCTTGAATCAGATATAAAGCTCTTCTGAATGACTCGTTTGGGTCCAACTACGATCCTACACGGATTTATTTATATTATTTGCAATATTTGGGTGTTTAAATGCTATGTGTATTATATATGTTTTTGTTCGCTCAAAACGCTTAAACGCTACGGGCACAACTCGATTTATCACACCGAAACGCAACGCAATGCAATACTTAGTATCTCGCTAAAATACTTAACATACTTGTACTAACTAACGCAACAAAATGCACCAAACAAGCATCCTACACGCGAGACGAAAAACTCATTGCACCAAACAGGCCCTTCAAACGAAGCCAGCAGCCTCGTCCGAAGGCACTACCATTGTACCAAGGCAGCCAGCTTCGAACGAAGGCACCTGTGCGATCCCATCCCCTCTATAAATAGCAGGCTCACTTCTCCATTTCATTCATTGAAGGGTGTCAAAACCGTCATGAATCGGACTCGCAAATACATCCGATCATGGCGAGAACACAGCTCCGAACGCCAAAAACAGTCACATACGCGAAATAGACTGGTTGGTAGGAAGCCAACCTTCGTGTAACAACCCGACTTTCCGAAGTCAAAGTCAAAGTACAAGTCAAAGTCAAAGGAAGAAAAGATTGCTAATTAGATCTGTCATTCCTTGCTTAATTATTACTTGTACACTTTGACTCGATAATCGACACTCGTTTGACGCTATTTGTTTTACGATTATTTAATATGTGAACTAACAATGCGATAAACGTAACTAAACGCTATCATATCACTATCGCATCGCAACTTGAGGTTCTGAATATTGTTTTACGTGTGTGTACTATTAGGTGTTACTTGTGCATGTTTATATTTGTTTGAGGTGATTATTCGCAAACACAATCGCAACTCTATCACAACGCAATCTCATCGCAAACTCGAAATTTAAGGTTTACTTTTATAATTATTAGTAGTTATATTAATTGTGTAACTAGTGTGTAATACTATCGCATCGCTTACTCGCATCACATCGCGACGCTCAACGCACGAAACAAAAAGTCGGAAACGAACCCAATCGAACCATCCGATCGAAGGACCTCTGACCGAATCACTTGCACTGCCTTTTCCACCTCTTGCCTATAAATACCACCTGTCACATCAGCTTTTCACTGATGTGACAACTCTCCTCCGACCCAGGTCATTCTCAAGCTATTTTCTCTCGATTCCTCGCAATTCTTGTAAGTTTTCATCTAGATTCTTGTACTTCTTTGATCTATGCACACATCTTCATCTTTTTCACCAACAAATCTCAACTTTTAACCATGAAATCCACCTAAAATGGGCTGTTCTACGATGATCATGAACACCAAAGTGTGACCTCATTCCACTAAGAACAACTCAAATCAAAAGGATTTCTACAATGTTTAAACACTGATTTCTCCTAAATCTAAACATTTTTCAAGTGTTTCAAACTTTTCTTTAACTTTCTTAACTTTTTACTCAAAATCGTTAGAATCTGGACTAGTTCGGGTCAGTACTCATTCTCTAGTGTAGACCCAGACTGAGAATGGATTCCTAACGAAGAGACGAGCGATTCATGGGTTGAACATGGGATCCCATCAAGAACAGTCACCGGACGAACGGGGTGATTCCTATCCGATCGGATAACTAGGCTTGCTGTGGTTTCCGTTGTTTAACACGTAGTCATACCGTCTCGGTTCAAGCGCACAACTTTCAAACTTAACAAATTTTACAAGTTGCAAAACAAACAGGTCTCCGAATGAAGCGCCATCTGATCAAACAACGATCCGACCGGATGACTTGTGATGTTCAACATTTAAACACTTTCAAAAGTTGTTAAACCTCCACTCGGATCACCATCTGAGCGGACGGCCATCCGTCCGGATGACCGTCCGACCGGAAGACCTAAGAAGGTAGAAACATTTCAAAACTTTTCAAATGCTACAACGAAAACTTCAAAGTTCCATCACACACAAACATATCCATCCCAAACAGACAACCCTCCGACCGAATGGTCATCTGTCTGGATGACCATCCGTCCGGAAGGTCATCCGATCGGATCACTATCCGTCACTTGTTCCACTTGCGTCGTTTCATGCACTGTTCAACGCTTATACCGTCGTATTGTGTTCAGGCTAATCTCTCAGCACTCCCTTCAATCCAAGACTGTGTTTACTCGTAAAACACGATCTGTGAGTATACTCGATCCCTTTTTGCTTTAAGCACTTTTTCGTGTCACGTACGTTGCTTATATCAAAATCACAATCGACACACAACGCAAACACTTTTATACGCTAACCGCTCTGCATGTTATACGTGTTATTCGATGAATGCTAGTATGTTATGTTCACACAGTGATTGATGTCTGACACCTTAGCAACGATAGTACTATAGTTTGGACTCAGCACCTGTCGTGGACAGGGGTTGTTAAAGGCTTTTCTTCACGTGTCATAGTGGTGATATGTGTTATGTGTTGTGTATTCTATAACTAACTGTCATGCCTGTGCATATTTCATTGTCGATAACTTAGCTGCTTCACAACTATACGTGTTACATGCTGGTTATGTGTAAATCTCCTTCGCTACCTTGATGACTCATTCCGCTCTCTAATTTGGTTTTACAAAACTCTCACCAAGGTCTCGATGGGTTCCAATGACAATAGTCACGTGAATAAGCCGAAAAGATGCGTGGCATTCATCGTATGCTGGTGAGAGAGCACAGTCTATAGGCCAAAGCGCGTACTCGAAGTCCTTGAGAATAGTCGAATCACTTTGGGTAGTCAAATTCTAGCACACCCAAGACATTCCGATTTTTGCTGATTTTACGCTTATCGTTTTTATATGTTTCGATTATGAGGATCGTCGCCGCAGACTTTGTGAATTATCGCTTTTATGTGAGATTTTACATGTTTTATTTGATTTTATGTGTTTATGTATGTGTCGGTTTTGGTGCTTTACTCGCTTTTCGCTGTTCGCTTCGATACATACACACAACTCGCTTTATGCAATACGCTAACAAATCGCTTATGTTACTTGCACTCGCTACTCGCTACTCGCACACGCAACTCTTGATCGCTTTACGCAGCAGTGAAAGATAGGTGACTACGTGCAACATATGTAGGTGAATACGTGCAAAATATAATGTAAAGCGTGATTTGACGAGCAATATGCTTATGTGCTTACGTGCCTTTGTGAATTATGTGCCTACGTGATTATGTGCCTATGTGTTGATGTGTTCCTGAGCTTTATCTAGTAGTTGTATGTCGTAAGGTGAGATTCGATTATATCGCGTCTGAATCCCATGACGATGTCTGTTGCAGACAATGTCGTCATTCGGTTCACATACTTCCCGCGCTGCACGCAGAAATCATGCTGACAAATGCATCGCATCGCTAGTGGCCAAGAAGATGGCTAAGGTCATTCCGCAAATTGTCAGCGAACTTAATGAGAACGCTAGCAAGTCCTCTGAGGAATCAAGGACCGACTCTCCCAGCGCAACTTTTAGCTTCAAGCAGTTTAAGGCCTGCGGCCCTAAGGACTTCACTGGTGAAGATGGGCCTACTGCCATGTTTCAATGGTCGATGCAATTGAAGTCACTATGCGCCAAAGCGGTTGTCCTGAAAACCTCCGTACTGTCAATGCAAGTGGCGTTTTCCAGTCCAGTGCTCTGGACTGGTGGACTGTCGAAAGGAACAGGCGAGGGAATGACGCAGCCTATGGGCTTACTTGGGAAGAGCTGAAGGAGATCATGATGAAGGAATTCTGCCCTCCCCAAGAGCTTCAGAAGCTGGAGGATGAGTTTTGGAACATTAAGCAAGAGGGTGGCGACAATGCTGGTCTAACTGCTCACTTTAAGCAGCTAAGCATCATTTGTCCTGGCCAAGTCTCTACTCCCGACATCACCATCGAGAAATACATCCGTGCTTTACCAGACTGTGTTGCTGATTTCGTGCAAGCCGCCATGAAAACCACCATCGAAGAGACTTATCTGCTCGCTGTCGAGATTAATGACAAGCGAGTTAGAGCTGGATACTTCGAAAAAACCACCAAAAGTCTCCATCAAGTCACCGCTGCTCCCACCCTGAAACCGCCGCACCACAATCTTCCAAGTCTTCACGCCGAATGCGCAAGGACAACAACAACAACAACAACAACAAGAACTGTACTGTCACAACCGCTCCTCTCAATGCTGTTCCTGTCCAACAGCAAAACCAGAATCGCCAGGTAGCAGCACCAGTGACCGATGCACCACCGGCTAAGCGTGCATATACTGATCCCCACCCACTGTGCCCTACCTGTACGTACCATCATCCTGTTGGGATTGCTTGTCGATTTTGTGTTCATTGCAACCTTTACGACCACTTCACTGCAAACTGCCGTACTGGTCCCCGTCAAGCTCAAGTTCAAGCTCCTGCTCTACCAGCTCCTCAGGGATAACCAGCAGTTCCTGCTTCTGCTGCTCACGCAAGAGCTTGCTATGCGTGTGGTGATTCCAACCACTTCGCAAATGTCTGCCCGAACAGAGTGGTGAAGCAAGAGCCACAACAGCAGCCAGCGCAACAACAACACCAGCAGCAGCCAGCTTAGCAAGCAGCCCGTGGGCGAGTCTTCAACATCAACGCCCGTCAGGCTCAGGCAGACAACAACGTGGTTAATGGTACGTTTCTTGTAAATGGTATATATGCTTCGTGTTTGTTTGATACTGGAGCCGATAACTGTTTGTATCGTTCGAATTCGAAAGGCTCCTAAACCGTAAACGCGTTAATCTCCCATCAACATTTGACGTAGAAATTGCCACTGGAAGAACCATCACTATTAGTTCCGTTCTGCGTGACTGTACTCTTGAGCTCAACAGTCATGTTTTTTCGATCAATCTTATCCTGATACAGGTTGGTAGCTTTGATGTCATAGTAGGCATGGATTTCCTCCGGGAGAATCATGCTGAAAGTGTTTGTTTTGATAAAATGATTTGTTTCTCTCTCGCTAACGGCGACCAATTCTGTGTCTATGGCGAAGTTGCTTCGAATAAGTTACAACTCATGTCGTGTGTCTAGGCTAGCAAGTATCTCCGCAAGGAATACCAAGCTTTCTTGGCACACATCGTAGTAGCGGAGAAGGAAAAGAAAGAGGAGGCAATGGAAAAGGTGCCTGTGGTTCGTGATTTTCCTGCTGTCTTTCCTGATGATTTACCTGGTTTACTGCAAACTCGTGATATCGATTTTCGAATTGACCTCATTCCTGGAGCAAATTCCGCCGCTAGAGAGCCTTATCGACTCGCTCCATCTAAAATGCGCGAACTCTCAAGTCAACTCCAGGAATTGCTTGATAAAGGCTTCATTCTCCCTAGCACCTCTCCATGGGGCGCACCTATCCTTTTCATCAAAAAGAAGGATGGATCGTTTCGGATGTGCATCGACTACAGGGAACTGAATAAGTTTACCATCAAGAATCGCTATCCTTTACCTCGAATCGATGATTTGTTTGATCAGTTACAAGGTCCTACGTGTTTCTCGAAGATTGATTTACATTCAGGTTATCACCAGTTATGAATTCAAGAAGAAGATATACCCAAAACCGCTTTTCGAACCTGATACGGTCACTACGTGTTTATTGTTATGCCCTTTGGTTTAACCAACGCCCCCGTAGTCTTTATGGATCTAATGAATCGCGTGTGTAAACCCTTTCTCGACCGCTTTGTCATCGTGTTTATTGATGATATCCTGATCTATTCTAAGTCAAAAGCCGAACACGCACAACATCTCCGTTTGGTTCTTGAACTCCTCCAGGGAAACCGCCTCTATGCCAAGTTCTCCAAGTGCGAATTTTGGCTTGAGGAGGTTCAATTCCTCGATCACACTGTCAATAGTTAAGGTATTCACGTCGACCCCACGAAGATCGAAGAAATTAAGAGTTGGGTTACACCAAAGAACCCGTCCGAAGTTTGTTCTTTTCTCGGATTGGCGGGTTACTATCGTCGATTTTCTCTCCTCCGACCCATCTCGTTCTCAAGCTATTTCTCTCGATTCCTCACGTTTCTTGTAAGTTTTCATCTAGATTCTTGTACTTCTTTGATCTATGCACACATCTTCATCTTTTTCACCAACAAATCTCAACTTTTAACCATGAAATCCACCTGAAATGGGCTGTTCTACGATGACGTCATCATAAGTGTTCATGAACACCGAAGTGTGACCTCATTCCACTAAGAACAACTCAAATCTGAAGAATTTCTTCAATGTTTAAACACTGATTTCGACTAAATCTAAACATTTTTCAAGTGTTTCAAACTTTTCTTCAACTTTCTTAACTTTCTACTCAAAACCTGTTAGAATCTGGACTAGTTCGGGTCAGTACTCATTCTCTAGTGTAGACCCGGACTGAGAATGGATTCCTAACGAAGAGATGACCGATTCACGGGTTGAAAATGGAATCCCGTCAAGAACAGTTACCGGATGAATGGGGTGATTCCCATCCGATCGGATGACTAGGCTTGCTGTGGTTTCCGTTGTTTAACACGTAGAGTCTCGGTTCAATCGCACAACTTTCTAACTTAACAAATTTGACAAGTTGCAAAATAAACAGGTCTCTAAACGAATCGCCGTCCGATCGGATCGCCATCCGATCGAACGACGATCCGACCCTATGACTTGTGATGTTCAACATTTAAACAACTTTCCGAAGGTGTTAAACCTTCACTCGGATCACCATCCGAGCGGAAGGCCATCCGTCCGGACGACCTTAGAAGGTAGAAACATTTCAAAACTTTTCAAATGCTACAACGAAAACTTCAAAGTTCCATCATACACAAACACATCCATCCCAAACGGACAACCCTCCGACCGAATGGTCATCCGTCCGGAAGGTCATCCGATCGGATCACTATCCGTCACTTGTTCCACTTTCTCCGTTTACGCACTGTTCAATGCTTATACCGTCGTATTGTGTTCTGGCTAATCTCTCAGCGCTCCCTTTAATCTAAGAATGTGTTTACTCGTTAAACACAATCTGTGAGTATACTTGATCGCTTTTTGCTTTAAGCACTTTTGGGTGTCATGTACGTTGCTTATATCAAAATCACGATCGACACACAACGCAAAAACTTTTATACGCTAACCGATCTCCATGTTATACGTGTTATTCGATGAATGCTAGTATGTTATATTTACACAGTGATTGATGCCTGACACCTTAGCAACGATAGTACTATAGTTTGGACTCAGCACCTGTCGTAGACAGGGGTTGTTAAGGGCTTTTCTTCACGTGTCACATTGATGATATGTGTTGCGCATTCTACAACTCGCAGTCACGTTTGTGTATATTTCATTGCCAATAACTTACCTGCTTCACAACTATACGTGTTACATGCTGGTTATGCGTAAATTGCTTTCGCTACTATTATATTATCAAACTTGTATGCTCACCTTTACACTATGTGTATTGACGTTTATTTTAACGTATGTGACATGTGTTTAGGATGCTATGCTATGCTAAGCTTTTTGTGGAATCAAGCTAGGGGAGTCTAGAAACGAACTAAATAATTCATGAGTTATCGGAATAGATTTATCTGTCTTTGAGAACAATTTGTCTGTAATAACAGTTTTACTTTATATGTTACGGTATGGGAAGTAATGATTAAATATTTGGTAATTATAGATGTTATGGAATCTCTTGGATAATCTGTTTCGCTCAGTGCCACGCCCTGATGTTTCCGCCATCGGTTGGGGTGTGACACTTGGTACGAAGGCACTACCTTCGTACGAAGGTACCAGCTTCGAACAACCTAGCCTATTTTTTTACATATGTCTTGAACCAAGGCCTCTCCGGCTCTAAGTTTAATCAGTCGCTTAAGGCTGGAGGGATGCACACTCGATTTCCCGAAGAATGACACAAAGAACAATCGATTTTGGACTACGGAAGTATCACTTGTACGAACTCTCCCTTCGTACGAAGGCACACCTTCGTACGCAGGCAATGACTTCCTACGAAGCCTCTGTTTCCCACCCGAAACTTCAATTTCGACCGTCTCAGCACTTTGGAAGACTCACGCATTCTGTCCCCGTACGCAGGCTGATCCGGCGCTCCCTTCAATCAATTTCAGGCCGTGTTTACTTGCTAAGCACGCAATGTGAGTATACTCGAACCCCTTTTCGCTTAATGCACTTTTGGGTGTTACATACGTTCTCTATCAAAACACACAACACTTATCAAACGCTAACCTCACTTGCATGTTATACGTGATTAGTTGAATACTTGTTGCTATGTTACACAGTGGTGACTTGCCCTACCGCCCTTAGCAACGACATTACTATAGTTTGGATTCAGCACATGTTTGTTCAGGGGTTGTTAAGGATCACATACTTTACTTCACATGTTCGCTTCGGTGAACATGTGTCGTGCATACTCTACTCGCAGTCATGTGGTTAGCTTGTATCATTGTTGATCGCTTACTTGATTCGGCCGTTACTTATTACAAGCTGCTTATGCGTAAACGCTTTTATACTATATTTATGCTAAACTTGTGTACTCATCTTTCCATTATTGTATTGACTTTATTTTAACGTATGTGACAGGTTGATGGTTTGTTTACTGTAAATGGATTGGAAGTCTAGAAACCCACAATAAAAAAATCTAAGTTGTTGGGTTGGATTTTGTTTGAGAGAATTGAACTCTGTGATGACTTTTTTGTTGAAATACTTGTTTAATAGTATGGGATATTGAACCTTTTAATTGTTGTCACTAAATTAGTTGTTATGGATTCTCTCGAGCAACCTATTCGCATTATGCCACATCCCGATGATTCCGCCATCAGTTGGGGTGTGACAGGTTGGTATCTGAGCCATAACCATAGGGAATTAGGTCGAGTCGTGCTAAACAGACCTAGTCTATAGTCTAAGTACCAACAGACCCTCTCGAGCGAACCCACATACTGTGGCTTCATACGAACCTGTAAGCTATACTCTTGTGCAAACCCACCTAGTGTGGCTTCGTACGAACCCATAAGTTGCACCTTCGTAAGAACTCACCAACTTCGTACGAAGGAAGCCTTTCCTAAGGCTGAAAACTTATTTTTTCCTTTCCTAAGGAAAACATAATACACACGATTGAAAACGCTCGTATAACACAAACGAGTGATTGTGTCAAGATTAGATGTGAATACCAAGAACTCTCGATGAGATCACTCACTCCGCGTATTTTACTCTCAGCACGAGAGTCTTTCGTGGAGTTAGGAGTGATATCCATATCTCAACGGAAATCTCCCTTTCTATCTCATGGTTGTTCTAACCATAGTTAGGAGCGAAGTTGTTAAGTTTAGGGTGAAACCCGTATCTTAATAACCCGTTCCACTCTCTAAAATGATTTTTAAAAGATCTCACAAAAGTCTCGACTGTCCCAATGACTTGAGTCACGTAGTAATTGGAAGGATGGATGCCGGTAGTCGTATCACGGTGAGAGCATAGTCTATTAGGCCAAAGCGTGTACTCAAACTCGTTTGGAAAAGTTAAATCACATTGGGTAGCTGTTGTCTAACACCCAGGACACTCTATTTTGTTTCAAGCCTACAATCGTCGATTTTACGCATAATCAAATCTCGTCTACGTGTTTTAAGTTTGTGAATTTTACTATTTATGCTTTATCGATTTCTCGATTTACCGCTTTTTGTTTTCCGCTTTACTAAATGCGCACAACTCGCACAGCCCTCGCAATATAAAACGCTAACTAATCATGAATAAACCAAGGAATCTTTTACTCCTCGCTTATGATATGCTATATCTCGCTTATCACACCCGTGCTACACGTAATTGAAAGAAGGTGAATACGTGCAAAATATGTGTTTATGTGAAATATGTGCTCATACGTGTTTACGTGAAAATGTGCCTTGGTGATTATGTGCTTATGTGCTTACGTGTTCCTGTGCTTTATGTGAATAATAATAATAAAATATGTTGTATAGAACGCTAAACTCTTAACCAAACTCAACATAATCGAATCTCATCTGAATCTGTTCGGAGATGTTTTCTTTCGGATCCCACACTCGTCGCACCGGTTCAGAGGAACAATGCTGACAAACGCATTACCTCTCTCATGGCCAAGGAGATGGCCAAGGTGATCCCTCAAATTGTCAGTGAAATCCATGCTGTCAGCAGCACGTCATTAGTGGATTCCAAGACTGACTCTCTGAAAGCTCCATTCAGCTTCAAACAGTTCAAAGCCTGTGGTCCTATGAACTTTACTGGTGAAGATGGACCCAGCCAGATGTTTCAATGGTTTAACGCAATCTAAGTTACCTTCAGGCAAAGCGGATGTCCTGAGAATCTCCGCATTGTGAACGCCACTGGAGTCTTTCAGTCAAGGGCACTTGATTGGTGGACCGCTGAGCGCAACGGGCACGGAAATGATGCAGCCTATGGTCTCACGTGGGAGGAGCTGAAATAGCTTATAATGAAGGTATTATGTCCTCCCCATGAAGGCCAGAAGCTGGAAAATGAATTCTGGTACATCAAGCAAGTTGGAGGTGATAACTCTGGTCTCACCGCCCGATTCAAGTAGTTGAGCATCATTTGTCCAAGTCAAGTGGCCACTCCTGAGAAAGCTATCAAGAAGTACATTCGTGCTCTTCCCGACTGTGTCGCTGACTTTGTTCAAGCAGCGAAACCTGCAACGATCGAGGAAACTTATCCGCTCTCAGCAGAGATCAATAACAAGCGAGTCTTGGCCGGAGTTTTCAAAACATCGACCAAGAGTCTCAACCAAGCTACTGCAACACCAAGCCCCGACTCTGCTCCATCTCAAGCTCCCAAGTCTAGTTGTCAAAGTCGCAAGCGAAGGAACTCTAACAAGAACTGCGCGGTAGTCGCAGCACCGCCCAACAACCAGTCTCGTCAGGTTGCTACTCTCAACACACCGCCTGCTAAGTGTGCGTATACTGGTACTCACCCATTGTGCTCTACTTGCACCTATCACCACCCAGTGGGAACAAACTGCCGTTTCTGTGTTAACTGCAACCACTATAGGCACTACACCGCTCACCGTCGCTCAGGCCCTCGTCAGCAAGCTCCTCAAGCTCTCGCAGCACTGCCAGCTCATCCTCTCGCTCCTCCAGTCAATCCAGCAGTTCCTGCACCCGCTGTTCACACACGTGCTTGTTATACATGCGGTGACCCAAACCACTTTGTAAACGTCTACCCGCAACGTGTTGTGAAACAAGAGCCGCAACAGCAACAACAACCGCCACCGCAACAACAACAACCACAGCAGCAGCAACAACAACCGGCAGCAGCCCGCAGGAGAACTTTCAGCATCAATGTCTGCCAGGCTCAAACTGACAACAATGTTGTTTAATGGTACGTTCCTTGTCAATGGTATTTATGCTTCATGCTTATTTGATACTAGAGCTGATAACTATTTTGTATCATTTGAATTTGAAAAGCTTCTAAAACGTAAACGCGCTAACCTCCCAACGACCTTCGACGTAGAAGTTGCCACCAGAAGAACCGTTACCGTCAGCTCCATTCTATGTAATTGTACCCTTGAACTCAACAATCACATCTTCCCAATCGATCTCATACCTATGCAACTAGGTAGCTTTGACGTCGTAGTAGGCATGGATTTTCTTCGCGAGAATCGTGCCTAAGTAGTTTGATTCAAAAATATGATTCGCTTCTCCCTTGCAAATGGTGATCAATTACGTATCCATGGTGAAGACTATCGAAGAAGTTGAAGCTTATGTTATATATTCAAGCGAGCAAGTATTTACGCAAGGAATACTTCGCTTTCTTAGCCCATATTGTGGAGACGAAGAACGAGAAGAAAACCGTGAAAGACGTTCCTGTTGTTTGTGATTTTCCTAACGTTTTTGCCGAGGATTTACCGGGTTTACCCCTACTCACGATATCGATTTTCGTATCGACCTTATACCTAGTGCTACACCTATTGCAAAAGCTCCCTATCGCCTTGCACCATCTGAAATGCACGAGCTATCCAACCAACTTTAGGAATTACTCGATAAAGGCTTTGTACGCCCTAGCACATCACCATGGGGCGCACCCATTCTTTTTGTGAAAAAGAAGGATGGATCATTCCTAATGTGCATCGATTATAGAGAACTTAACAAGCTTACCATGAAGAACCGCTACCCGCTACCCCGAATCAATGATTTATTTGATCAACTTCAAGGTGCTACGTATTTCTCGAAGATTGATTTACGTTCAGGCTATCATCAGTTGCGTATACAAGAGCAAGACAACCCGAAAACTGCTTTCCATACTCGTTATGGCCATTACGAATTGTAGTCATGACTTTTGGTCTCACAAACGCACCAGCGGTCATCATGGACTTGATGAACCGTGTGTGCAAACCCTTTTTGGATCGTTTTGTCATTGTGTTTATCGGTGATATTCTCGTCTACTCGAAGTCGCGAGCCGAACTTGCGCAACACATTCGTTTAGTTCTCGAGCTTCTTCAAGGAAATCGCCTTTACGCCAATTTCTCCAAGTGTGAATTTTGGCTCGAGGAAGTTCAATTCATCGGTCACATCGTTAACAGTCAAGGAATTCACGTCGATCCCGCAAAGATAGAAGCTGTAAAGAGTTGGATTACGCCGAAGACTCCATCCGAAATCCGTTCGTTCCTCGGATTGGCCGGTTATTACCGTCGATTCATCGCCAACTTTTCTAAAATCTTCGTATCTCTCACTGCCCTAACTCACAAGGATAAACCTTTTATTTGGGGCTCTGAGCAAGAGGACGCCTTTCAAACTCTCAAGCGTATGCTCTGTAACGCTCCTGTTCGCGCACTTCCCGACGGAAACGACGACTTTTTTGTTTACTATGATGCCTATAACCTAAGTCTTGGTTGTGTTCTTATGCAACGAGACAAGGTTATCGCATATGCTTCTCGACAACTCAAAATCCACGAGAAGAACTACACTTCCCACGACCTCGAGCTTAGTGCAGTTGTTTTTGCGTTAAAGGTATGGCGACACTACCTTTACGGTACCAAGTGTACGGTCTTCACCGGCCATAAGAGCTTACAATAAATCTTGAACCAGAAAAAACTGAACATGCACCATCGCAGATGTGTTAAACTTCTCAACGACTATGATTGCGAGATACGCTACCATCTGGGCAAGGTAAATGTTGTAGTCGATGCTCTCAGTCGACGAAGCTATGTGTATAGTATTCGTAATGTTCAAGCCCAGAATGATCTCGAAGCCCTAATTCGCGACGCTCAACACGCCTACTTCATTGAGAATACCTTGAAAGAGGAAACGAAGTATGGTGCCGAAACTTAGCTAGTGACTAAATCGAACGGTATTTATCATTATCTCGACCGTATTTGGATCCCTAGTCGCAATAGCCTCCAGGAGATATTGCTGACTAAAGCTCACAAATCCCGATACTCCATTCACCCTAGTGCCGACAAGATGTACCAAGACCTCTGTTCTAGGTACTGGTGGTCGGGCATGAAGAAGGTTATCGCTCTGTATGTTTCTAAATGCCTAACTTGCTCGAAGGTTAAGGCCGAACATCAACGACACTCTGGTTTACTCGAACAACCCGAAATCCCGATGTGGAAATGGGAAACTAGAGCTATGTATTTTATTACAAAACTCCCTCAAACGCCTTCTGGTCACGATAGAATTTGGGTTATCGTTGATCGTCTTACGAAATATGCCCATTTCATTCCGATACGAGAAGACTTTAAGGTTGAACGATTAACACGAATCTATACCTACGAAATCATTTGTCGATACGGGAAACCTTGTGACATCATCTCTGACCGCGATGGTCGTTTTACATCACGTCTCTGGGAGACATGTAAGGACTTGCACCAAATTTTGCCCCAAAACACTCCGTAAGTGGAAACCCGGACCCCTAAAACCCTAATCCTTATGAAAAATCAAGAAAAATCAAATTTTATGGATCTGTCGCGGGCCGCGTAAGACTAAAGGGAAGTCTACGCGGGGCGCGACAGCCTTGAAGTTCTCCGGATAACGATCAGGGCCACGTGTCAGACACGTGGCAAACCTACCCCGTGACACGGCAGCCCTAGTTGTAGCTAGAGTGGCCCTCGAGGGCCGTGTAGGATTCTGCTCAGGTTTACGCTGGCCGCGAGAGACACAATTTTCAGCTATAAATAGTACGTTGCATGGCCTTTCGTCTGTGCTAGAAAATTCTCCTCAAAAGATGCTCTAAACTGTTTAAATTAGTGCATTTAGGTGTCGAAACGCTGCTACGATTACAGGGCAATAACTCGATCACTGCTACGATACAATGCCCGATTGATTGAAATCGATCCGATGGATGTTTAAGTGCTGCCCGAATTCGGGCTATACTTTGTCATTCGTCGTGAGGGTTTTGATTTCGTGATCTTATCGTAAAAGTTGTATTAAGTTACTAACCTAGTTTCGTTTGCATTATTTAACAAGGTTACCAGGCTAAATCAGTAGGCAAAATCTGTCTAGTAAACTTGCAATGTGAGTCATTCTCTTTTTATCAAATTGCTTTATAAAACCCTAAATGTTTTCCAGTTATACCTTGCACTGATTAAGTCTTTGCTAATATTTAACTACTGGCAGTATGTGGGGGGTTTTGTGCACATTACTACTAATGATTTATCACTTTAGGTGGGCGAGCCCAATTTAGTGATATGTCCACAGTCATAGATCCGGTTGAGTGACAACTGAATCAGCTAATTATAAGATAGGGGCAAATGTGAAAACTCTTAATGCTGTAAATTATAACAATGTGTCATTTTGTACAAATTGAACGACTCGCCAGTATTTCCCCGCTGATAAAATCTTTTTTTTAAACATGTTTCAGGTGATTTACTGTGAACAAGGAAAAGTGTCGCGTAGCACTACCAGCTTGATAGAAGTGGCTCAGTAAATAAATAAAAATGTTTTTGTAATTCGGGGATTTCCCAGGGAAATTCCTTTATTGTAAATTACGGGGTTTGTCCCGAAATTTGAAATGAAATAAATGGTTGTTTTCAGTTTAAACGATCCTATTAAAAATTTCCGCTGCTTAATTAAACACCAATACCACGGGTTTCTTCCCAGCGACTTCTGGACCGGGTAAAACCGGGTCAAGGGCCGTGACAGAAAAAGGTGGTATTAGAGCCACTGATTTAAGCCAATTAAGTATTTAGAAATACTTAATTTTTCAGATTTCCATTCTGTGATTCTGTGAAAACTTAATTTACAAATAAATAAAATTTAAATTTAAATTTTTGTGTGTTTCTTCATGTGTGCTAACAGCATGAATGAACTGTCGGAGGCACTCCAAAACTTCACTATCCATACCACCGATATGGATACCACCGGGACCCTATCCGGCTATCAAGCAGAGACTGAAGAGCCTCTAGTGTTTCAGACCCACCCCCAGGAGAAAACCAAGCCTAAAAAGAGGAGGAGAATCTTGGACTGGAAACGAGGACGAAGGAAGAAGCCAGCTGCCCAAAAGGGAAAAAAGACAGAGGACCCAAAAGACAAAGGAAAAGGAAAGAAAGTAGGGGAAAGCTCGGGTTAGGCCCAGGAGATGCCACATTGGGAAGAACTTTATCGAAAACTTGCAAATTGTGACCTCATCGGACCTGTCGACGAAAACCTTTTCAATTTCCCTGCCCAATCACAACTTCCAATTAATTTGGAACCTGCTATTCCGGACCCTATTGTCAACCCACAACCTGTTACAGGCGAGCTGGAAGAATGGTGGACGAGCGACTGGTATTTTCAGAACTTCATGAATAACCCCAATGTTTACTTTCCCCAGTTTGATCCTGAACCTGCACCTTTTCCACCCATGAACCCGGAAAATGTTGCCGAACTGCGCTGCTACGGCGAGGAACTGGTGGATGCTGGAAATAGTATTCGAGAAGTGGGAGAAAATATCACGTGGAAGTACGACAAGAGGGAGCGTCGTTTCTGAAAAACCGGTTAACTGAAGTTGAAAAAGTTTTTGTATAATATTAATATGTGGAAAAAACCCCATAATCTATATAATAATAATAATAATAATAATAATAATAATAATAATAATAATAATAATAATAATAATATAATATTGTATAATAATAACTAAAAATAAAACTTTTGTAAAATATCTGTAAATATGTGGCTTGTACTGATGCATAATATTATAAAAATATATGAATGTCTCAAGGATGACGATTTTGGCTATATGTGTTGATATGATTATGTGTGATTGCTTTATTATGTTTGATTGCTATCCATTCTGTGATAATAATATATATACATTGTTAATGATTCAGATGGAAAACGCGGAAAACCAACCGGTAAATGAAGTTAACCAATCCGAACAAAATAATGAAGATCATTTTCTTAATAGGCAAGATATAGAAAATATCGTTGCTTAGGGAATAGCCAATGCTATCCCGGCAATTGTTGCTGCCGTTAAGAACCCTGCTGAACCTTCCCAAGCCAACCACAGTAAACGCACTCGTGATGATAATTTCAGTAACAGTGTGAATGGAGGCGGCAATAATGATAATAATGTGGTTCAAGCCCCAATACTTAAGAAAATGAAAGTTGCAACACCTGGTTGCACTTATAAAGAATTTCTTGCCTGTAAGCCAGTCGAATTTGCAGGCAATGAAGGGGCAACTGCCGCACTACGTTGGTTAGAAAAGACCGAAGCGGTAATTAAAATAAGTAAGTGTGCAGAGGAAGACAAGGTAATGTATGCATCCCACCTTTTTAAAGAAGAAGTGTTAGAATGGTGGAACACGGTGCTGCAAGCCAAGGGAAGTGACGTGGCTTATGCCATGAGTTGGGAAGAATTTAAGGGATTGGTGGAAAGAAAATTTTGTCCCGACTATGAAAAGGAACAAATGACAAATAAGTTCCTGAACCACCGGATGGTGGATGTTGATTGTCGAGGGTATACTTCGTGTAACGCTCCGCGTTTTCATGACTTTCCTAATTTAGAAATCGAGTCTTAAAGATCTATTTTTAGTAGTTTGCCTCTTTTAAAATTATAATCCGTCGTATCGTCGGAGATCTTTACCTCTATTTTAATTCGTTATATATGTGGTTAACTTTTCATTGGTTAATTAATTAAATTAATTAATTTTACAATTTAAAAAGCTCTTTTTTTTTAATAATAAACTAAGTTAGTCTCGTTAAAATTTTAACGTTAGTAAACTAACCTAGCTAGTTTAATGATGAAGTTGGTTCTTTGAAATTATAACATAAATTTGGGTTAATTAAACCACAGGGACTATTGGTGCCAATTTCTAAACTACTAGTTCTATTACAACAAAGTAAATAGGTTTGCCCTAATATTTTTGAACAGCCGCATCTCATAACTTATAAACCCACATCTTCTTCATAACCCAAAAACCCTAGCCCCTTTTCAATCACCCTCACTGCCATCCTCTCCCGTTCATACTTCGGTTCCGGCCGACCGCACGCGCGCCCGAGGCCCTTCTTCTTCAGCCACACCCACAACACCCCTCACCACTTTACACCAGTCGTGCAGCCCCCCTTCTTCCTCGTTTAACAGGGCGGCCACCACCATTGGGTGGTGGTGAGCAATGGCCGATGACGACACGGCAGCGAGGCGGGAGGAGTGAGAGAGGGAACCGGAGAGTGAGAGATGAAAGAGAGGGATCAGAGTCGCAACGGGTCTCGACGGTTCGACGACGGCAGCAAGGTCTCGACGGTCAGACGACGGCAGCGGCTGGGTTCTGGTAGTTCGGGTTCTGATTCTGATTACGTGTCGAACTCAGGTCAGAACCTGATTTGGGTTTTTGTTGTTTAAGTTCGATTCAAGTTCATTTCAGTTTTCGTTTTGTTTCAGTTTCAGCTTAATCAAAGATATGGATTTAAGCTTTGTGTTGATTTTTATTCGATTCGACTTCCGTTCGTCTCAGCTCCAGTTTGGGTTCAGTTTCGGGTTCGGTCAACACAAGTCAACAGCAGTCAAGGTTCGATTTAGCTCGGGTTCGGGCACAGACAACTGGTTCGACAGGTTATGTTTCAGATTCGAGCTTCTCGGGTCAGCAGGTTCGGCTCGGGTCAGTTTTCTCGGTTCGGGTTTGGCCTCGGTCATGTTCGGGTCCTCGGGTAACTTTGGTCAGCGGCTCAACCTACGGGACAGCTTGCTTCGGGTCAGTTTCGGTTCGGTCAACTGTAGTCAACATCGGTCAAACAGTCGACTATCGAGTCAACGACTCATTTGAGATTGGTACAATTTAAACAAACGCCCATTTCTATTATTGTTTTGCATTATATATCACTTTAAACGTCGAACCGACACAAATAGTAAATATTCACATTTTTATATTTAACGAAAATTCTTATATGTGTTGTTTTACAAAGTTGTTACTTGTTGAATTTTGACAAATATATCGACAACTCGTATTGTCGGGATCGTTCAAAAACAGAGGAAACTCTGCCCGTTTTTCGTAAAAATCGATAACACGAAACGTGTTAAAGTCATAAAACGAAACATATCAAATTCGATTAATTTTTTTAAATTAGATGTAAATGTATAATTATTTTTATTTTCGACAACATTTCAACAATACTTTGATAGTAATAATTTAGAAATTATTATTTAAACCTTTTATACATATATATATATATATATATATATATATATATATGAATATACATTTATATCAACAAGTTATACTTATACTTTTATTCCAATTCAGAACTTCCGTCATAATTCCGCTTACACATGCACCATCGTTTGCCCATATAGGGTGACATTGGTGTTCCATCATCCTAATCTCGTACACTCGTCAAACTTGGATAATCGGAAGACTTAGCAATTATGTGAGTATACTCGTATTTTTCCCCTCTTTACTTTTACCACTTTTGGGGTGTAACATGTTTATCTATCAACAACTTACACATGAACTTTTGCTTAAACACATGAACATTCTTATTAACATGCTTGTATACGTGATGGCTTGATACTTTAAACTTGGATTAATCTTATGTGTTGAACTTATCATTAACTTGTACGAGCCAAACCGTGACATGTGTAGCGCT
The DNA here is from genome assembly GCA_030545235.1 of Helianthus tuberosus. Lineage (NCBI taxonomy): Eukaryota > Viridiplantae > Streptophyta > Magnoliopsida > Asterales > Asteraceae > Helianthus > Helianthus tuberosus. The sequence continues at coordinate 33,599,840 of CM060436.1, forward strand.
ATAGGATTAACGACCCGCCGCCCTTAACTTGTGGTTATGTCATGAGCATATTGCGTTTTCTTGGTTTGATATGTTAGACACATACCATGTTTTTATGTTTATCTTGAATCACATGCTTGCTATGAGGAATTGTTCAAAACTTATCTTTTGCTATGTACGTACCAAACTTGTATACTCGCCATTGCTTTTGCATTGAATTGTATTTTAAACATGTTACAGGTTGATGATGACGATGATATGAAAAGAAGTAGCATTGATGCCTAGATACACATATAGACGTTTAGGTTTAATATGTTGTATCAATTTTGATTATGTTGTTCGTTTCTCTTTTGAACTTGTTGTTATTTGAGATTATGTAATGTTGACAATTTGAAGTCATGAAATGAAATGGGAATTATTTAAATATTGTCACAAATAGCGTTATGATGTCTCTAGCAATCTTCACACTTCGTCTCATCCCGATGTTTCCGCCATTGGTTGGGGTGTGACAGATTGGTATCAGAGCCATAACTATAGGGAATTAGGAAAAGTAGGAATGCTTTTACCTAGTCTATAGTTTTAGAGCCTTATTCGTATGTTTGCTTGAACCACTACATGATACCTTATTTGTTTCTTATTTATGCTATTTTAGACATATGTATCACTCATGAGAAATATTCGACATGATATTCTTATGCAATAATGCTTGTCTTATTATGTGTTAATACTTGTTCATTGTTCGATTCTTTATGTGTTACTCTAAACATATTTCTCTATGTGTTAATACATGTTTTATCATTTCGTTATCCAAGCACCATTCTTGATATGCTTTCTTATGTGTTTATATTTGTTTATGTATTTCCTTGACATACACTTCCCTCATACATTTTTCTCGGTATTTCTAAATCCGAAAACACTCATAATACACAAACGAGACGACTTTACCAAAATAGGCGTGAAACCCACAATTTGGTGAATGACTCTCAATCCTTCTACTTTTCTTTTTACACGAAATTCACCACCAAGTTAGGAGTGAAATCCCCACCTTGATGGAGAAATTCGAATTTCAAATTCTAGTGGACCCTCGTCAAAGTGTCAAAAATTAACTTTTGACCCGACGAGTACCAACCACACTTAGGATACTAAATCGCCAAGTTAGGGGTGAAACCTGCACCTTGTCGACTAGTTCCATTCTTTGATTTTCATTAATCTCGCCAAGTCTCGAAATTTCAATTGAATTGGGGACATGTAGTAACTGGAAGGGTAAATATCGTCAACCGACTTGTCGGCGAGAGTATTTCACCTATTAGGCCAAAGCATGCTCCTCAAGTTCGAAAGACTTTTCGACCACTTTGGTTAGTCAAAAGTTCCGTTTTGGAACCATCCGAAATTTTAATCAAACGTGTGTTTCTATTATTTATTTTATATGATGCAATCTTTCAAATTCGAATTTACCTTCGATATTTTCTTCTCACACACACAACATATTGAATCTTTTCCATACACTTATACATATGCATGATTTCATGTAATTTAAATTCATATTCCTTGTAACGACAAGTGGAGACATATCCTCAAGATAGGAGTGATTTCCTTACCTTGACGATTAACTCCACTCCCCTTTTCTTAAAACGACCTCGCCAACAAGTTAGGGGTGATTCCCTTACCTAGGTGATCGTTACCAAAACGTCTCTTCAAGATATCCTATTATGCAAACTCGATCATGTTTTATTCCTAAATTATTTATCATCATTCAAAATACATACGTATACGATTTCGAAATACATCGTTTTATCAAGCATACTTTCTATCCTACAACCTATCTCCACTTAACTCTTATACACGAGATTCTTAAACATATCTTAAACGTTTTACTACACAAATTTCCAAACCTTACGAAATGCTACCTATCACTTTAACCGGTCAAACAAATCTCTTGCCTATGAACTTCATATTCGACTTAATCACTAAAACGCACTCATGATATATATCACCAAACTAAAGACTTTCATTCTCAATCGGAGGATCAAACCAACCTTTCTTTTACACCTATAAGATCTTATGGATGTTATATGATCGTTTTACCAAAGATTCTTTTCACATCAACAAATCATTTGTTAGAACTTTTAACAATCACGAAGTCCTTTTGCTAAAATTCTTTTCTAAGGATCCTCGTTTTCACAAGAACCTCCTAAATTCATAACTTCTTGTTTAATGAAATGAAATTACTTTTGATTGAAAACCTTTTTACACCAATTTACAAAACACGTGGGCAAGAAGACTTCTTGGAGACCGACCATCCTTGGATTTCGTAAACTCTTTTAAAACAAAAGTAGCATTTCCATTTATTACAAAATGCATTAGGCTTAACCAATGAGCACTTTATATCCTCTTACATATGCAAACTATATTCTACCTTTCAATCCAAGCTCAATCCTATTTTGATTCGATAAGCTCAATGTTTCGTTTAAACAACTATACATGCATATCATCATATGCCTTTTATTCAATGTCTCGTGATAACATCATTCATATCGTTCGTATTTACATACTAAACCTTTTGGATGCTTTTATACGCTCAAATCCGCTATGTCCCAACGTACACTATATACGTAAATTTTATTATTTGTACCTACACTTATACTCATACGTTTTATGCTTATACTTATACTCATACGTTTTATGCTTACACTTATACTCCTACTACTCGTACGTTTTATGTCTATACTCATACTTATGTGAATACTCATATTTAAACTTATATTATGCTCATACTTTCATTCATGCTCATGATTCATACATTCGTACCCGTACGTGAGCATAATCCAAGGGATTTGCTTACGTGGATCCCAGACATACTTAAGCATGGACTTGCTTATATAATATATTCTTATACGTACACATTCTTATCTTGTTCTAAACTATGTATACCCTGCCTCATACGCAACTGGTACAAGCTATGCGGATCATACGACGATCAAAATTATCGCGGGTGCACACGGGATTATAGTGATAGGCGAATGAAAATCATAGAGTGTATTACTGTGTATGGTAAGACACGGAGCGTAACTTGACACCGAATACGAAACAGACGTAATATGGCCAAAACATGGTGGATACGCCGCTAGTACTTCCTATATATAAGTGTCTCCACCATATTACCAAACTTTCGTAAAACGTGCCAAGAGAAATTCAGTGTTTTGCAGTCCTTTTGGAGCTAATTCAAACTTTAAACAACTCACAAACGCATTATATCGATTATCCACGACGAGACTTCATTCTTAACACATTACTTTGTCTATCTGATACATGTGCTATTCTTATACTCGCAATCGTTCGTTAACCCTCATACCTCAATTATTCTCTGTTGTCTCAACCTCCAAAGCCTCAATTTTAAACGATCCTCTTCGGTTTGCCAAAACCCTTTCGAGTTTTCCTCTTGAATAAATTTCGGGACGAAATTTCCTAAAGGAGGGGAGACTGTAACGCTCCGCGTTTTCATGACTTTCCTAATTTAGAAATCGAGTCTTAAAGATCTATTTTTAGTAGTTTGCCTCTTTCAAAATTATAATCCGTCGTATCGTCGGAGATCTTTACCTCTATTTTAATTCGTTATATATGTGGTTAACTTTTCATTGGTTAATTAATTAAATTAATTAATTTTACAATTTAAAAAGCTCTTTTTTTTAATAATAAACTAAGTTAGTCTCGTTAAAATTTTAACGTTAGTAAACTAACCTAGCTAGTTTAATGATGAAGTTGGTTCTTTGAAATTATAACATAAATTTGGGTTAATTAAACCACAGGGACTATTGGTGCCAATTTCTAAACTACTAGTTCTATTACAACAAAGTAAATAGGTTTGCCCTAATATTTTTGAACAGCCGCATCTCATAACTCATAAACCCACATCTTCTTCATAACCCAAAAACCCTAGCCCCTTTTCAATCACCCTCACTGCCATCCTCTCCCGTTCATACTTCGGTTCCGGCCGACCGCACGCGCGCCCGAGGCCCTTCTTCTTCAGCCACACCCACAACACCCCTCACCACTTTACACCAGTCGTGCAGCCCCCCTTCTTCCTCGTTTAACAGGGCGGCCACCACCATTGGGTGGTGGTGAGCAATGGCCGATGACGACACGGCAGCGAGGCGGGAGGAGTGAGAGAGGGAACCGGAGAGTGAGAGATGAAAGAGAGGGATCAGAGTCGCAACGGGTCTCGACGGTTCGACGACGGCAGCAAGGTCTCGACGTTCAGACGACGGCAGCGGCTGGGTTCTGGTAGTTCGGGTTCTGATTCTGATTACGTGTCGAACTCAGGTCAGAACCTGATTTGGGTTTTTGTTGTTTAAGTTCGATTCAAGTTCATTTCAGTTTTCGTTTTGTTTCAGTTTCAGCTTAATCAAAGATATGGATTTAAGCTTTGTGTTGATTTTTATTCGATTCGACTTCCGTTCGTCTCAGCTCCAGTTTGGGTTCAGTTTCGGGTTCGGTCAACACAAGTCAACAGCAGTCAAGGTTCGATTTAGCTCGGGTTCGGGCACAGACAACTGGTTCGACAGGTTATGTTTCAGATTCGAGCTTCTCGGGTCAGCAGGTTCGGCTCGGTTCAGTTTTCTCGGTTCGGGTTTGGCCTCGGTCATGTTCGGGTCCTCGGGTAACTTTGGTCAGCGGCTCAACCTACGGGACAGCTTGCTTCGGGTCAGTTTCGGTTCGGTCAACTGTAGTCAACATCGGTCAAACAGTCGACTATCGAGTCAACGACTCATTTGAGATTGGTACAATTTAAACAAACGCCCATTTCTATTATTGTTTTGCATTATATATAACTTTAAACGTCGAACCGACACAAATAGTAAATATTCACATTTTTATATTTAACGAAAATTCTTATATGTGTTGTTTTACAAAGTTGTTACTTGTTGAATTTTGACAAATATATCGACAACTCGTATTGTCGGGATCGTTCAAAAACAGAGGAAACTCTGCCCGTTTTTCGTAAAAATCGATAACACGAAACGTGTTAAAGTCATAAAACGAAACATATCAAATTCGATTAATTTTTTTAAATTAGATGTAAATGTATAATTATTTTTATTTTCGACAACATTTCAACAATACTTTGATAGTAATAATTTAGAAATTATTATTTAAACCTTTTATACATATATATATATATATATATGAATATACATTTATATCAACAAGTTATACTTATACTTTTATTCCAATTCAGAACTTCCGTCATAATTCCGCTTACACATGCACCATCGTTTGCCCATATAGGGTGACATTGGTGTTCCATCATCCTAATCTCGTACACTCGTCAAACTTGGATAATCGGAAGACTTAGCAATTATGTGAGTATACTCGTATTTTTCCCCTCTTTACTTTTACCACTTTTGGGGTGTAACATGTTTATCTATCAACAACTTACACATGAACTTTTGCTTAAACACATGAACATTCTTATTAACATGCTTGTATACGTGATGGCTTGATACTTTAAACTTGGATTAATCTTATGTGTTGAACTTATCATTAACTTGTACGAGCCAAACCGTGACATGTGTAGCGCTATAGGATTAACGACCCGCCGCCCTTAACTTGTGGTTATGTCATGAGCATATTGCGTTTTCTTGGTTTGATATGTTAGACACATACCATGTTTTTATGTTTATCTTGAATCACATGCTTGCTATGAGGAATTGTTCAAAACTTATCTTTTGCTATGTACGTACCAAACTTGTATACTCGCCATTGCTTTTGCATTGAATTGTATTTTAAACATGTTACAGGTTGATGATGACGATGATATGAAAAGAAGTAGCATTGATGCCTAGATACACATATAGACGTTTAGGTTTAATATGTTGTATCAATTTTGATTATGTTGTTCGTTTCTCTTTTGAACTTGTTGTTATTTGAGATTATGTAATGTTGACAATTTGAAGTCATGAAATGAAATGGGAATTATTTAAATATTGTCACAAATAGCGTTATGATGTCTCTAGCAATCTTCACACTTCGTATCATCCCGATGTTTCCGCCATTGGTTGGGGTGTGACACTTCGAAATTTTTTGAGTATGCTAGAATTGTACCAACTCTGGCTTCGGCAGAACCGGTGCTTATTTCTCGCTATATTTGGGAACTAATTAGCGAGATTCGTGATATAGTCAAAGCTGCGAGACCTCGCACGATCGATGATGCGGTCGAATTAGCCAACATCCTGACTGAGGGACTGGTGCGCACGAGAGAAGAAAACAGGAAAAATGATGTGGTCGAGACCTCACCGTAATCTGCCACAACTGCGGCGAAACGGGACACTTCAAGCCCGATTGTCCGAAATTGGTCAAGCCAGCTGATAACAAGGCCAAACATGCAGAAGGAACTACTAACAAGAATGCAAGAGCCTTCCAACTGACAACACAAGAAGCAGATCTGATCCCCGATGTGATAGCTGGTACGTTTCTGGTACATGACATTTATGCGAAAGTATTATTTGACTCTGGTGCAAACCAAAATTTTATAAATACTTCATTCTGCCAAGCCCTTAAGCAACCTTTAACCAAACTTAGGCAGATTTATACGGTAGAAACAGCAGATGGTAATTCTGTTAAAATAGATAAGGTTCTTCAAAAAGGAAAGATAGAACTCTCAGGCCATAAATTTTCTGCAAACCTGCTACCTATGAATTTAGTTGGATTCGATGTTGTGTTAGGAATGGATTGGTTAGTAGCCAACCATGCTCGAATCCTCTGTGATAAGAATTCCATAGAAATTCCTACACCCATAGGAGAAGTAATTTTGATTTCAGGAGATAAGCCGCGTAAACCAATGAAGTTCATTTTAGTAATGAAAGTTGCTAGTTATGAACGAAAACAAGGAATAGTGTATATGATTTCGGTAATCATTAACACTAAAGGTAAGGAACTTAAGGAGATCCCAGTAGTGTCAGAATACCCGGATGTATTTCTAGAAGAGCTACCAGGACTACCACCAGATAGGAAAGTAGAGTTTAGAATTCATCTAATTCCTGGAACTACATCAATAGCTAAGGCACCCTATCGGCTAGCACCTACCGAAATGTTAAAACTGAAAAATCAGTTAGATGAATTGCTAGGCAAGGGATTCATTCAACCTAGTTCATCCCCTTGGGTAGCACCAGTGTTGTTCGTGAAAAAGAAAGATGGTTCGATGCAGATGTGTATCGATTATAGGGAATTGAATAAGGTTACAATTAAGAATCGATACCCATTACCTAGGATTGATGATCTTTTTGATCAACTTCAGGGAGCTAGATATTTCTCTAAAATAGACTTGCGCTCCGGATATCATCAGTTGAAAGTACAAGAAGAAGACATACCTAAAACTGCTTTCAGGACTAGGTATGGTCACTATGAGTTTACAGTCATGCCCTTTGGATTAACAAATGCTCCTGCAGCATTTATGGACATGATGAATAGGATTTGTAAACCATATCTGGATAAATTTGTAATTGTCTTCATCGACGATATACTTATTTATTCCAAAAGCCAAGACGAGCAATGTAAGCACCTGCATGTCCTCTTAACCCTGTTAAGGAAAGAAAAGCTCTACGCTAAATTTTTGAAATGTGAATTTTGGTTACAAGAGGTGCAATTTCTAGGGCACATGGTGAATCACGAAGGTATTCACGTAGATCCCTCAAAGATAGAAGCAATCATAAATTGGAAGGTCCCACAATCAGCTACGGAAGTTAGAAGTATTCTAGGATTAGCGGGATATTATCGGCGCTTCATAAGAAATTTCTCTAAGATAGTTGTTCCATTAACTAAGCTAACCTGTAAAACTGTTAAGTTTGAATGGGGACCTAAGCAAGAAGAGGCCTTTAGGATCTTAAAGCAAAGATTAACAAATGCCCCAATTCTGGCCTTACCAGACGGAACAGAAGATTTTGAGGTCTTCTGCGATGCTTCTAAGTTGGGATTAGGATGTGTGCTGATGCAACGCAAAAAGGTAATTGCGTATGCATCAAGGCAATTGAAGAGGCACGAGGAAAATTATACGACTCATGACTTAGAATTAGGGGCCATAATTTTTGCCCTTAAAATTTGGAGACATTATCTGTATGGGAGTAAGTTACAGATCATAAAAGTTTAAGGTATATATTTGGGCAAAAAGAATTAAACATGAGGCAAAGAAGATGGATGGAAATTCTAAGTGACTACGACTGTGATATTCAATATCACGAAGGGAAGGCGAATGTAGTAGCAGATGCCCTAAGTCGTAAGTATCATGAGAAGCAAAGACGAGTTCGTGCTCTTAGATTAAATCTCTAATTAGATTTAATGGAACAACGGAAGAACTCTCAAGAAACGGCAATTAACGATAATGCTGAAGGAATGAAAGGACGAATAAAGGAACTAGAGCAAGGGATTGATGGAAATTGGAAATTCCATAAGAAAAGGATTTGGGTACCTAGGCAAGGAAATTTAAGAGATAAAATTTTAGAAGAAGCCCATAAATCTAGGTATACAATGCACCCTGGTAATAATAATATGTACCAAGATTTAAGAAGTAACTTCTGGTGGATATGAATGAAAAAGGACATAGCTAGGTATGTTTCTAAGTGTCTAACTTGTTCGCAAGTTAAGGCAGAGCACCAGAAACCTTCAGGGTCACTTCAATAATTAGAAATGACTGTATGGAAATGAGAACTAATAACAATGGACTTTGTTACTAAGTTACCCAAAACCAAGAGAGGTAATGATGCCATCTGGGTGATTGTAGATCGATTAACCAAATCAGCTCATTTCCTGCCAATAAAGGAAACCTTTAGCATGGAAAGATTAGCAAAGTTATACGTAGATGAGGTAGTATCCTTACATGGAGTTTCATTCTCCATTGTGTCACATAGAGATAGTAGCTTCACTTCGCATTTCTGGACATGTTTCCAAGAAGACATGGGGACAGGCTTGAATCTAAGTACTGCATACCATCCCCTAACAGATGGACAAAGTGAAAGGATGATCCAAACCCTTAAAGACATGCTCAGAGCATGTGTGATCGACTTCGGACGAAATTGGGATGACCATTTACCATTAATTGAATTCTCCTATAATAATAGTTACCATACAAGTATCAGTGCTGCTTCGTTCGAAGCACTATATGGACGAAAGTTCCGAACTCCAGTTTGCTGGGCATAAATAGGAGAAAGTCAATTATTAGGACCCGAGATTTTACAGGAAACCACCGACAAGATCACTCAAATCAAGGAAAGACTGAAAACGGCGCGAGATCATCAGAAGAGTTATGCAGACAATCGACGCAAGCCGTTAGAATTCCAAGTTGGAGACAAGGTACTCTTGAAAGTTTCTCCATGGAAAGGAATAGTTTGATTCGGTAAGAAAGGGAAGCTAAGTCCAAGGTACATAGGACCATTCTCAGTTACCCAACGAATTGGACCAGTGGCTTATAAACTACAACTACCAGAAGAATTAGCCGGGGTACATGATGTGTTTCATGTATCTAATCTCAAGAAGTGTTTATCGGATGAATCACTAGTAGTACCTCTTCAAGACATAGAGGTAAATGAAAAGTTGAAATTTGTTGAGAGACCTCTCCGAATTGAAGACAGAAAGGTCAAATTCCTCAAACACAAACGATTAGTGCTGGTCAAAGAAAAATGGGATTCAAAAAGAGGACCGGAGTATACCTGTTAACTGGAGTCGGAAATGAAGTGAAAATATCCTTACTTGTTCCAGTAAATCTCGAGGACGAGATTTTAAATAAGGTGGGGAGGATGTAAGGACCTGCACCAAAATTTGCCCCAAAACACTCCGTAAGTGGAAACCCGGACCCCTAAAACCCTAATCCTTATGAAAAATCAAATTTTATGGATCTGTCGCGGGCCGCTTAAGACTAAAGGGAAGTGTACGCGGGGCGCGGCAACCTTGAAGTTCTCCGGATAACGATCAGGGACACGTGTCAGACACGTGGCAAACCTACCCCGTGACACGGTAGCCCTAGCCGTAGCTAGGGTGCCCCTCGCAGGCCGCGTAGGATTCTGCTCAGGTTTACGCGGGCCGCGAGAGACTCAATTTTTAGCTATAAATAGTACGTTGCATGGCCTTTCATCTGTGCTCGAAAATTCTCCTCAAAAGACGCTCTAAACTGTTTAAATTAGTGCATTTAGGTGTCGAAACGCTGCTACGATTACAGGGCAATAACTCGATCACTGCTACGATACAATGTCCGATTGATTGAAACCGATCCGATGGATGTTTAAGTGCTGCCTGAATTCGGGCTATACTTTGTCATTCGTCGTGAGGGTTTTGATTTCATGATCTTATCGTAAAATTTGTATTACGTTACTAACCTAGTTTCGTTTGCATTATTTAACTAGGTTACCAGGCTAAATCAGTAGGCAAAATCTGTCCAGTAAACTTGCAATGTGAGTCATTCTCTTTTTATCAAATTGCTTTATAAAACCCTTAATGTTTTCCAGTTATACCTTACAGTGATTAAGTCTTTGCTAATCTTTAATTACTGTCAGTATGTGGGGGTTTTGTGCACATTACTACTAATGATTTATCACTTTAGGTGGGCGAGCCTAATTTAGTGATATGTCCACAGTCATAGATCCGGTCGAGTGACAACTGAACCAGCTAATTATAAGATAGGGGCAAATGTGAAAAATCTTAATGCTGTAAATTATAACAATGTGTCGTTTTGTACAAATTGAATGACTCGTCAATATTTCCCCGCTGATAAAATCTTTTTTTAAACATGTTTCAGGTGATTTACTATGAACAAGGAAAAGTGCCACGTAGCACTACCAGCTTGATTGAAGTGGCTTAATAAATAAATAAAAATGTTTTTGTAATTAGGGGATTTCCCAGGGAAATTCCTTTATTGTAAATTACAGGGTTTGTCCCGAAATTTGAAATGAAATAAATGGGTGATTTCATTTTAAACGATCCAGTTAAAAATCTCCGCTGCCTAATTAAACACCAATACCACGGTTTTCTGCCCCGCGACTTCTGGACCGGGTAAAACCGGGTCAGGGACCGTGACAAGACATTCCAATCCGCTCTCGGTAGGACTCTCAATCTTAGTATTGCATTCCATCCCCAGACCGACGGTCAGACTGAGCGCACGATCCGCACCTTCGAAGACATGCTTCGTTCGTGCGTTATAGATTTTGGTGGTAATTGGGATTCGCATTTACCTTTAGTAGAATTTTCGTACAATAACAATTATCACGCTAGTATACAAATGGCACCCTTTGAGGCACTGTACGGTAGAAAATGTCGATCGCCTATTGTTTGGGACGAGATTGGGGACGCACAGTTCACCGGTCCCGAGTTAATACAAGAAACGACAGACAAGATTCTCCAAATACGAGACAATCTCTTGAAAGCTCGGAGTCGTCAAAAGAGTTACGCCGATAAACACCGCAAGCCCCTAGAGTTCGAAGTTGGTGATCACGTACTCCTAAAGGTTTCACCTTGGAAGGGGTGATCCGATTCGGCATGAAAGGGAAACTGGCGCCACGTTACGTGGGTCCGTTTAAGATTCTGGAAATGATTGGTAAAGTGGCCTACCGACTCGAATTACCGGTTGAACTCAGCAATGTACACCCGACTTTCCACGTCTTAAACCTCAAGAAGTGTCTAGCTGAAGAAAATCTTCATGTACCTCTTGAAGACTTGCAAATAAACGAGACACTGCACTTTGTGGAAAAGCCAATAGAAATCATGGATCGAGAGACCAAAAAACTTCGACGCTCTCGCATTCCCATAGTCAATGTTAGATGGGAAGGCAAACGCGGCACCGAGTTCACTTGGGAACTCGTAAGTGATATGAAAGCTAAATATCCGCAACTCTTTGTTACGTCTACTACTTAATTTTAGGAAGAAATTCCCTAACGTAGGGGAGACTGTAACAACCCGAACTTTTGATGGTTCTTTTGTTACCGTTATCTCGTCCGTAAACATTTGTACTCCGAGATTCGATTAATGCCAATGGGTTGAACTATAATTTAAACGCATTTTACATCGCTTATTTATCATAATTATTGCATTAAACGCTTATTATTTGAACGCCTATCGCAATGCAAACTCGAAATGCGGATTTATTTATATTATTTGCAATATTTGTGTGTTTAGATGTTATGTGTATTATATGTCTTTGTTTATTCGCTCAAAAGCTACTCGCACAACTCGGTTTATCACACCGAAATGCAAAGCAATACTTAATATCTCGCTAAAATACTTAACATACTTGTACTAACTAACGCAACAAAATGCACCAAACAAGCATCCTACACGCGAAACGAAAAACTCATTGCACCAAATAGGCCTTCAAACGAAGCCAGCAGCCTCGTATGAAGGCATTGCCTTTGTACGAAGCCACCCCTCTATAAATAGCAGGTTCACTTCTCCATTTCATTCATTGCTACCATTTCGCTCCTGAACTGCTGACCTTCTATTTTCAAGTAAGATTTATCATTTTTACATGTTACACAACGTTTTCCACTACGATTTTCCACAAGATTCACTTCGATTTCATCAAAACTCTTCTATTTTTATCTAAACTTCATCTTTTTCAACTAAACTTCTTCTTTTTACAAAGAACCTTCATCTTTTCATGAAAACCTTCATCTTTTTCATCAAATCTTCTTGTTTTACAACGGATCTACACTTAACCGAGTGTATTGGGCCTAGCTACGGCTTCCCAAGTTTGAGATCTGCAGATTTCACACTCACCAAGTGTTAATCCAAGTGAAAACCCTTTAAAACCACTTTTAAACTTGATTTTTACACAAAAACGGACCAAACCGACACATATTTCGTTCACTGGATAGTGGAACGAAGTGGTGTCAAAGCCGTCATGAATAGGACTCGCAAATACATTCAATTCAGGCGAGAACACAGCTCCAAATGCCAAAAACAGCCACATACGCGAAACAGACTGGTTTGTACGAAGCCAGGCTTCGTACGAAGGAACTGCCTTCATACGAAGGCATCAGCTTCATACAACCCAGCCTATTTTCCCGCATATGACTTGAACCAAGACATCTCCGGCTCTAAGTTTAATCAGTAGCTTAAGGCTGGAGGGATGCACACTCGATTTCCCGAAGAATGACGCGAAGAACACTCAATTTTGGACAACGAAAGCATCACTTGTGCGAAGTCTCCCTTCGTACGAAGCCTCTGTTTCCCAAGCGACACTTTGATTTCGACCGTCTCAGCACTTTGGAAGACTCACGCATTCTGTCCCCGTACGTAGGCTGATCCGGCGCTCCCTTCAATCAATTTTAGGCCCTGTTTACTTACTAAGCACGCACTATGAGTATACTCGAACCCCTTTTCGCTTAACGCACTTTTGGGTGTTACATATGTTCTCTATCAAAACACACAACACTTATCAAATGCTAACCTCACTTGCATGTTATACGTGATTAGTAGAATACTTGTTGCTATGTTACACAGTGATGACTTGCCCTACCGCCCTTAGCAACGATAGTACTATAGTTTGCACTCAGCACCTGTTTGTTCAGGGGTTGTTAAGGATCACATACTTTACTTCACATGTTCGCTTCGGTGAACATGTGTCGCACATACTCTACTCGCAGTCATGTGGTTAGCTTGTATCATTGTTGATAGCTTACTTGATTCGCCCGTTACGTGTTACAAGCTGGTTATGCGTAAACGCTTTTATACTATATTTATGCTAAACTTGTGTACTCACCTTTACATTATTGTATTGACTTTACTTAACGTATGTGACAGGTTGATGGTTTGTTTGCTGCAAATGGACAGGAAGTCTAGAAACCCACAATAGAAAAATCTATGTTGTCAGATTGGATTTTGTTTGAGAGAATTGAACTCTATGATGACTTTTTGTTGAAATACTTGTTTAATAGTATGGGATATTGAACCTTTTAAATATTGTCACTAAATTAGTCGTTATGGATTCTCTCGAGCAACCTATTCGCTTCATGCCACATCCCGATGATTCTGCCATCGGTTGAGGTGTGAGAGGTATGAATAGTAATTCCACCACAATTTACAAACCCAAATACATATATATGGAAACGCAATTTTTTACCACTTTGTCTATGTTTTCGTTTAAACTTTGTTAAAAAACGACTCCCCCCCCCCCGGTCGCCGCTATGGAGCACTGTGTAAGAGCATTCACGACCTTTCCTTCCAAATATTTGTAAGTGTGTTCTTTATACTATAAAAAGTGGTTGTGAGTGAGAAAATAAAAAAAATGTTACTGTACATCTATATATTTAAGGAGACACTGTTCACTCTCTATAACTTTTAATATGTTTTGGAATTTTGTAAGTGGTTTTGAGTGGATGAGAAAGAAAAAAGTAATGATAAATATATAAAAATTATTATTTTATTAAGAAAATATAGTATTTTTTAATGTAATTATAAAAAATAAAATATAAATAATAGAAGGAATATGAATAGTCTAACCCACTACTATTTACTTAATTGTCCTTTTAAATGTTATTTTATGAATCACTTGTCAATTTTCTAACATACTTTTTTGAAGAAAAAAAAAAGATACTGTATAAATGTTTTAACTTTCATAATGTTTTTAAATTTCAAATTTTATAGTTTGGATCTATAGCTTATAAGTAACTATGACTATATAGTCCATCCAGGATTTGTGAAAAGTATGAAACGAAATGGGATGCATTCATATAAGAGTAAAGTGACATGACCTTGGTTTTGTATGCGATGCTATTGAAATTAGAAGTAAACTGAATCAAGTGTAGTTTCGTTTTTCATATGAAATTTGGCCCAAATTGTCTTTGAGCTAGTGAAAAAACGTAGTAAACGTTCTTTCATGGTACGTGAATCCGTTCTCAAAAGAAAATCTAACAAATGGAATTTAAAAAAAAACGTAACGAATACAACCAATAGTTAACCAACCTGACGCCGTGGATGTAGACATGGTTGTTTTCTTCTAGAACACGATCATATTCGATCTAACACAAATGATTGCAATATCATCGTTATTCAAGATATTTGACTATCATATCTAAGGCGACTATGCCTTGTTTGATGCTATCCTTTCTTTAAAAAAAAAAAAATCCTTTATTGATAATACCATACAAAACCTTCTTTTATAATAAACTATTAAAATGGTGTCACACCTACGATTGATAATGGTGTAAAATCTATTATCTAATAATAGGAACAGTGAAATGGTGTAAAATCTATTATCTGAATGAACAGTGAAATCTATGTCTAATAATAGGAAAACTGAATGAACAGTGAAATGAGGTCATGTTGGTAATATCATTTCAAACATATTAAACTATGGGGTATGGGGCGGGGTTGGGTACAAACGCCCAAGTCACCATCCCGTGTGAGCTTGTGTTTCGGCGTGGCCCATTGGGCGGGGGTTTCAGCCCGAGCGTTAGGCGGGCCTAGCAGTTTTCCGTGGCCGGCTCTCATTGGCTGGGTTGGCTAGGCCATAGGTGGCTAGGCTTTTTTTTTTTTTTAATTTTGTGTGTATTTTTATAATAATTGAAAAAAAAATTATAACACGTGGCCAACCCACGCGGGATAGCCACGTCCCGCCATACCGACCCAACATGCAACTGACCAGCGGTGCCCCTCGAAGTCCACGTGTCAACCCATGCCCCAAACCCCCGCCCCACCATACCCCACGGTCTTAAAGAACCAGGTGGGCAGGTGAGTGTCAAAGTAGACCACGCGTCATCTGAGGGTAGTGTTGGGTTGTTCATATACACAAGTCGGCAAGTGAGATCTAGAGAAAGAGAGAGAAACGTGATAGAGCGATGTAAAGATGAGAGAGAGTGAAATGAGGTCATGTTGGTAATATCATTTCAAACATATTAGACTATGGGGTATGGGGCGGGGTTGGGGCGTGGGTTGGGTACAAACGCCCAAGTCACCATCCCGGGTGGGCTTGTGTTTCGACGTGTCCCCTTGGGCGTGGGTTTCAGCCCGGGCGTTGGGCGTGCCTTGCAGTTTTCTGTGGCCGGCTCTCATTGGCTGGGTTGGCTAGGCTATAGGTGGGTAGGCTTTTTTTTTTTTTAATTTTGTGTGTATTTCTATAATAATTGAAAAAAATTATAACACGTGGCCAACCCACGCGGGCTAGCCACGTCCTGCCATACCGACCCAACATGCAACTGACCAGCGGTGCCCCTCGAAGTCCACATGTCAACCCATGCCCCAAACCCCCGCCCCACCATACCCCACGGTCTTAAAGAACCAGGTGGGCAGGTGAGTGTCAAAGTAGACCACGCGTCATCTGAGGGTGGTGTTGGGTTGTTCATATACACAAGTCGGCAAGTGAGATCTAGAGAAAGAGAGAGAAACGTGAGAGAACGATGTAAAGATGAGAGAGAGTGAAATGAGGTCATGTTGGTAATATCATTTCAAACATATTAGACTATGGGGTATGGGGCGGGGTTGGGTACAAACGCCCAAGTCACCATCCCGGGTGGGCTTGTTTTTCGGCGTGGCCCATTGGGCGGGGGTTTCAGCCCGGGCGTTGGGCGGGCCTAGCAGTTTTCCGTGGCCGGCTCTCATTGGCTGGGTTGGCTAGGCTATAGGTGGGTAGGTTTTTTTTTTAAATTTTGTGTGTATTTTTATAATAATTGAAAAAAATTATAACATGGTGGCCAACCCACGCGGGCTAGCCACGTCCTGCCATACCGACCCAACATGCAACTGACCAGCGGTGCCCCTTGAAGTCCATGTGTCAACCCATGCCCCAAACCCCCGCCTCACCATACCCCACGATCTTAAAGAACCAGGTGGGCAGGTGAGTGTCAAAGTAGACCACGCGTCATCTGAGGGTGGTGTTGGGTTGTTCATATACACAAGTCTACAAGTGAGATCTAGAGAAAGAGAGAGAAACGTGAGAGAACGATGTAAAGATGAGAGAGAGTGACGGTTGCCGGCCATTTTCTCCGGCCGACCGTCTTGGTACTCCAACGAGCAGCTCCAGGCTCGAGTATCACTTATCCAGCTAGAACGGAGACAGACAGATTTAGATGGACATCTCCAGTGGGCCTGGGTTTAGGGTTCAGGCGATGGTCTGACGAAGATCCGACAACGTACATGTTAGCCCTCTTTTGTTTTGTTTTTACAAGGATCCGACAACGTCACCTCTTCGTCTTCCACGGTACAGATCCATCGACTTTTATCCGGCCAGATCCGATGAGTTCGGTGAATATTTAACCACCAATAGAAGGTTCAGGTGGTTCAGTCGATTCGGCTTTCGGAAAGCCAGGTTTTGGTAATATGTTGACGTAATAATGTTATACAATTTGTTTGTTATTGTTGATTTTAAAATATACTTTATAAATTATAAAAGGATGAGTATTCCCTTCCATGGAATTTGGTCGACTTTGTACCATTATTGTCGATAATCTTTGGGTTTTTGTGTATTTGAATTGGGGAGTTTAAGTTTTTCTTAAAACTTGAAATGATATTACCAACATGCCCTCTTTTTACTGTTCATTCACTTTTATTCACATCTAAATACACTTTACATCAATATCGCACGTAAGCGAGCAACAAGCTGCGCCGCTACCCCTTTCTGAATAGCAAACCCTAGCCTATTAAAGACAAACCCCTGCCCCCTGTTGATGAGCCACTGCTGTGGACAACCTTTTGGACCCTAGTCAACAAACGAATAGCTTCTGGAGCAAGGGATCCAAAGGTGTCGAAGGCGAAGGGGACAAATGCATGTTGGTTATCAGTACATGCTTTAGCGTGTTTATCCACCTTTTTTATTCTACTTTCCTTATAGCTTGTCCTGCTACAAACCCGCTTTCCCTTAAACCAGCTAAGGGGGAGACTCCTGTGAGATCCACACAAGCATGTTTCCCTCCCGCCCATCCAAATACGAGCAGATCCGCTGGTCTCAATGTAGATCTCCCTTCCATGGGGTCTGTAAGGAAATTCACAGGGGTCTCCTTCTTGGCAGAAATCCCCGCTCTCCTCAAGATGTCCCCCAAAACATCCCTCACCCAGTCATGCCGATATTTGAAACCAGGGAGCTCCTTGCAATGAACAGCATGCTCCCCGTATTTATCCATGCAGGCTTTACGGCAGATTGGGCATGTTTCGTCTTCTGGATACATAGGGATCATTAGCCGGTATTTGAGGATAGCCCTATACTCAACAGCCGACATCCATTGCCCCAACCCCTCGATCGGGATAACAGTAAAAAAGTCTTGCGCATGGGGGCCTTTCAAGCACTCAATCACCGCCTTCTGGCGGGGAGACAGATCAAATGTTTCTCCCAGACTCCGAGCGATTTTGTCAAATAAAGCATTCGCCAAAAGTTTTTGTGGCTTTGGGGGGGGTGTCCATATTAGAGAAACCGCCAATGTCAAAGTCTGGAAGAGAGACACTTAAATACTCAAGGGCCTGTTGGTAGTCTACGTCAAGCTTAACAACCCCACTGTTCCGAAGGATATGGTCTTGCAATACACACGACTGAGCTCTAGACGCCACAAAAGCATAAACTCCAACATCCCGAGCTGAGAGGAGGCCCAAACCACCCAGACGCATCGGCAAAGATGCCAAACGCCACTGAAGGTCACCAAAGTAGGACCCCCCGCAAACAACAATGTCTTCAATAGCCTTTCGGAGACCATCGTCAAAACAGGATACCGCATTTGCCATCAAGTGGGGTTGGCAGGTCTGCAGCCCAAACAGCAACTTAGCTACCCCCATGCATGACCTTAAAAGAAGAAGCCCGCACTGGGGGTCCTGTAGGCAGGGCAAGAGTTTCATAAGGTCAACCGCTGTCGATGCCCGCCGCCGTGCTAATTCCCTGATAAAAGCAGAATCTCGGCTAACCCCCCCCCCAAGGAGCTTAACCCCCCTCACAGGTCTACCTATCCCTCTAGGGAAAAGGCCGTCTTGCACATTGAGACCGTCACACGATGGCCAGTACACTTCCGTTTTCTTAATATTGAGATGGAGCCCTATGGATGGTCCCTCCGTGTTGATGATGTCCAAGGCTTTAGCAACTTCCATTGCATTACCTATAATCGTGCCATCATCCAAATACCAAGCATGAAAGGTGAGGTTACAGTGCTCCTGGACAGGGAGAATAAGGGGGTGTAAGGCTAGGGCAAAGAGAAGGGGCCCCAAGGGATCTCCCTGTTGCACTCCAGTGGTGGCCCCAATACACTCACTGCCAACATACAACCTAGGGGGTTGGGCGTACAGGAACTAGACCCACTGATAGATAGATGGGCAATGTTGGTGGACCTGTTGGAGGAACGCTGAGCGGTCAACCATGTTGAAAGCATTGGTGAAGTCTACCGTAAGCAAGGCCATGGACCCATCTTCATGAAAAGAGTTCAAGAACCTGTTCGCACTATGAAGCACCGCCTCCGCCCTATTTGATGTACCAACCCCGAATTGAAAATCCCCCAAATACTGGGCCATATCCTTCCCAACCTTCTTCATAGCCACCTTAGAGACCAACCTACGCCAGATGCCACCCACGTCGATAGGCCTAATACCATTATCAGGTTTCAATAAGGGGGTGAGGGGGGCTGAGGCCACAAACTCTGCCAACACCTTAGGGCAAAGCCCCTCAAGCCATAGGTTGACAACTCCAGTAATAACTCTGAGCAGACCCGAGGAACTTACCGAACCCTCACAACCAATTTCGTCCAACAAGTGTTGGGCCCGCATCCCATCTCTGCTACAAGATGTCCCTCTAGGGAAGGATTGGATACATTTAAGCACGCAATCCTCTGCTACAATAATAGTGGGTTGGACAATAGGATTGGAAGGCAGTGATGGGGGTGGCACCACCGGGTGTTTATCAATAAGAGCTTTCATGGTTGATTCTCCAAAGCGGGCAACCCCACTGGAACATAAAACTTTGACCGCCGCCGTAAAATGCCCATCCCTGACCTTCCACAGGCATTGCTTGATATTGGGATCCTTTTTATTGTCTTCGCCCCTTCCGGAAACCTTCCTAGGCACCTCAGCGTCCCCCCCACTACTCAAGAGAGAAGAGACCAGATCTGTGAAACCAGACCCATCATTCCACAATGCAAGCGCCTGCAAGATGCTATTGCACTGCAGGGATTTTCTATTTCCTGATCTCCGCTCTTGCCTGGAAGAAGGCGTGACAACCCTCAGTATACAACACGGCAACAAAAGCAACTGAACCCAATTTTCAACCGAGCCTGGAGACGCCACCACTTTACGTAAGGCACCTGTTAAAACCTGAGCGAACGCCTGTCGACAACTGGGGGGGATGCATTTAACGGTTTGAAAACGGAGTGAAAAAACACGCTCGAGTAGGGCAACATCGGTTACCACCCCTTTCGGGGAGAGTGTAAAAGTGTCGGCAACCACTTGACATGGCTTCCTAATCCCAACAATGAAATCGTCCCCGTCCCCCTAGATTGGAGCAAAAGACACCATCTCATCACCATGCTTGCACCCCCTAATAAGGGCATGCAAAACCATGCACTCCCCACATAACCATTTGTCTCCCGCCCTTAGGACTTCCCCCACATCCAGAAAAAGGTCCAAATCCTTAGTGATAGCCTCCTTCACATAAATCTTCCTGTTTTCAGTCTTAAGGTGGGTGCTTTGCATGTGTTCAAGAAGGCAAAAAAACCCATTAGACCCCGGTTTACCATCCTTGCATTCGTGAAAATGCTTAAGGGGGTAAGCCCTTAACCCACTATCACACGCTGACGCCGGTCCTACAGTCTTGACGTTTCTACTTCTACGCGCGGGGGACCATGCACAAAGTCAAACGCGAACAGAAAAACAACACAATAAACCACTAGCTCGAGGGGAGTTAGGGGTAAAAGAAAAACAAACATAGGGAGCAAAAGAAAAGACCCTCTTTGCCTATCATTAGATTTAGACTAGATTAGATTTAGATTAGATTCGGGCCTCCCATGTAAAAGCATCATTTGTGTATCCAGGTTCCAGAAACTAGGTTTCTTCGTCGCACCAGCAGCCGACTGGTGCTCCGTGATCCGTTGATGTATGTGAGGGAATCGGCCGCTGACCTAGCTTGGAACCTGGCGTTTATTGTTAATTCAATTTCGGTACTGATTATGAGCTGAAAGTAGGGTCTGAAGGCGCATCTGAGGCTTTGAATTGTTGAATATGCATACCAATGTTTGCTTCATATGGTTTGTGTGCGTTTTGAGTACCAAACCAGAGGTACCAGCAATGTTAGCCGAAATATTAGTAATGAAAGTTTGAGTTTGAACTCTTTGAATTTAGGGAGTGAATTCAGGGAGTGAGCGAAGGGATATGCAGATTTGACTCCAGATAGGTTGTAGAATGATGATTGTATAATCTCTAACCAAATGTCACTATTATATTAAGAATTATGGGCTAGTTTGGTATAAGTAGAGAAACTTAACCTTAAAGAATTGTGCAATTTGAAGAGGTTTAGTCATACCTGCAGTTATATGTTGCATGTGTACTTTGATAGAAGTTTGAAGCTTTGCAATTAAGAGGTTGTTTGGTTGTGTTCTTTATGTCTGATTGTAGGATATGGAATAATCAGATTCTGTTAATTACCTCTACTAATATGGTGTAAGATTGTTTTAATATGCTTCTTAAAAGTTGTAATTTAGTGTGTGTGTGTGTGTGCGAAAAGAGTTCCTTTATGTATTTAGAGTGCATAGAATACATACAAAGGGAGTTATTCAGTTCCACTAATTTATGTATCTATAACCCCCAAAATCATATAACAAAAAGAATGTCCTTAACTTTTACAGCCTCAAATACTTGAGGTGTGTTATATATGAGAACATGAAGAAGTGAAGATATAAGGCTCATTTAAAGGTTCAAGAGATATATATTTTGTTTTCTAACAGTACTCATCCCGTAAGAGGCTATAAGATAAACTGTATGATCAGTAGTGAACATAAGAAGTTTATATGTTGTGCTTTATATTCCTAATTATTGTTTCATATAATTATTTGTCATTTGGAATATCAATGGTGAATATCTGATGCTGAAACTAAGTCTATTTTATATACTACTGCGAATGTAGGACAAATGTCTTTTGTAAACAAAGCCACCTAAACTAGGCAAACTAACCATATGTAGCATAGGCATTGCGCAACTTGTAATTTAAGATGTGAAATGTCGCCGCAGCGCACGACTGGTATAACCCTAGTTAGAATAATATTCAAATATAAATAATAGTAAATTACGAAACTTGGATTCAATAATATATTGGTTCAGAGGTTGGATTTTGGGCTCATCGTTCATATGGATGCAAGTCAAAAACAGAAGAAATTGGCAGCAGGTCGGGCCAGGAGAGTTGGTATTAATAAGAAAACAACTTTACTGTTGAGCGGGTTGTGATGAAAGTGGCAATGTTTTTAGTTTTTTGAGTAAACTTCCGTTTTGCTCCCTGTGGTTTGGTCATTTTAACGGTTTTGCTCAAATAGTTTAAAAATAGCCATTTTCCTCCCTGAGTTTTTTAACTTATCTTCATTTTGCTCCCAGCCTCTAACTCCATCAGGGAGGAAACTGACGACAAACTCGAAAGATTAGGGAGCAAACTGGCGACAAACTCGAAAGATCAGGGAGGAAAATGACTATTTTTAAACTATTGGAGCAAAACCGTTAAAATGATCAAACCACAGAGAGCAAAACGGACTCTAGTTTTTTTTTTTGTGTTTTTTAGTCTCTTTAGTGTTAATGCTATAAGAAAATGATAGTGACTTTAGACCACTTATTTCAACTCTACCTTAATAATTACTAAAAGATATATTATTATATTAACCTAGACTTTTAGTGTTACTGCATTATCTTTGGATTCAAATCGAAGTAGATAACTAAACATGCCTAAAAGATGAAATAGATGCAAGAAGAAACAGATACAAGATCAATTAAACATACGAAAGGTGCTATATCATAACATAACCATCATTAAGAGAAAATCATTATCAATCAGCATACATAGATGGAAGAAAGAAAGCCAAGAACCATGAGCACGTTTCAACCACTAAATTTAGCATCTCTTTCAACAAGTTCCTTTAGCTCATTAGCAAGTTATTTGATTTCCACATACTCTTCTTTTTTCATCTTGGCCGTTTTGGCCAGCTTCTCGGCACACTGGTTGGCGTATTCTTGCGGAACACGCTTAATACTTATATTGTTCTTGTCAACAAACGGGACCTTTTCTATAAAAAGGAAACGCTCGTGAAGTTTTGATGAAGCTCGAGCTCGGCTTGGTTCGAGCGTACATATTTGAGCTCGAGCTTGGCTAGCCCGTAAAATCATAAGCTCGGGCTATTTTGAGAATAACCTCAAACGAGCTAAAAACTGGGCTCGAGCTCGCTTCAACATTGCTTAAATGAGCCAAAGCTCGGCTCGAGTTTGGCTCACCAATGTTATCGTCATTATTATCATATTATATGTAACAAAAATAAATTTGTTTGGGCTCGTTTAGGCTTGCAAGCCTAAATGAGCTTTGTATTTCAGGCTCGAGCTCGGGCTTGATGACTAAACGAACTCTATTTCAGGCTTTGGCTCGTTAAGGCACGCCTCATTCGAACTTTTAGTTGAGCCGATTACGAGTAATTCTTGAGACTCTGTGCTTGTTTACACCCCTACTTATGCCTCACCTTGGTCTAGTGAACAATCCCAACATTGATATAAGGTGCTTTTGTAAGGGTATAATATGAAAATTAGAAGTAAAAAGATACAGAACAATAGATTTGAAAATTTAAATGTTAAGGTCAAAATATGACGTAGTGAACCAATAGTAAAGCTGACGATAGGTTCTTGCTATTCACACACCCTCACCTACCCCTTAGTCTATTCACACACCCTTCAGTGTCGAGCTATGGCCAGAGCGTGGCGTTTTGGTCCGGTCAACCAGACAAAAGACTAACGGGTGTCTGACGGTCTGTTGACCTGACCAAAACGCCGAGCTTTGGCCGCGTTTCGGTCCTGTCAACCAGCCAAAAGACTGACCGGGTGTCAGTCTTTTGTCTGGTGACTGACCGGGTGTCAGTCTTTTGTCTGGTTGACAGGACTAGAACGCGGCCAAAGCTCGGCGTTTTGGTCCGGTCAACAGACCCGTCAGACACCCGTCAGTCTTTGTCTGATTAACCGGACCAAAACGCCGCACTCTGGCCACAACTCAACACTGGGGGGTGTGTGGATAGACAACATGGGTGTGTGAATAGACATGCACGATAGGACATAGTTGTTTTCTTCTAGAACACTGATCGTACGATGTATTATTCTACTTAGCTTAACACAAAAGATTACAATACCACCATTAATCCAAATATATTATTCTACTAGCTACCATTATGTTTGATTTGAATAAGAAAAAGCTAGTGGTTTTCTTAATACAACTAACGAAACCACAAGTAAATTCTTTAGACCACTTTTATTTCTACTTTTGTCTTGAAAATTACTCCAAAAGATTATTATCTAATGAAAGTAAAGCTCGAATGTTGGTGCATTATCTTTGGATTCCAAAACAAAGTAGAAACAATTAAAACAGTCCTAAAAGATAAACAGACACAAGATTAATCCGATTCAAAGATGAAACAGATACAAGATAAACATACAAAGACTACTACAATAATCCATCTTGAGAACTTTCAAACATATGGCCAGATGGACGGGGAAGTTATTACCAATCAACATATTTAGATAGATGCGAGAAATTAAGCCAGGAACCGCGAGTAGTTTTCGATCATTAAATCAACGTTAGCTCATAAGGAAGTTCTTCAATTTCCTCATATTCTTCTTTTTTCGCAATGGCCATTTTGGCGAGCTTGTGAGCATACTTGCTGTATTCTCGCCCAATATGCTTGACTTCTATATTGTTTTTGTTAGCGAGATTCCTGCACTTTATGATGATGTGCCAGGACTTACGGACAACGTCACTTCTACCGCGGTATTCGCCCCCTCCATTGACATACTCGCAAGCCTGTTCATTGTCGTTAAAAAGAATGGCTCCTTCGAGATCAAGTTCATCTAAAAGCTCCAGCCCTTTCTGGATTGAAATAAGCTCAGATGTAAGAGTATAAGTCTCGCTAACATAACCTCTAAACCCTTTGACCCACTTACCATCATGATCGAGAAGTATTCCCCCGTACCAACCTGGTCCTCGATCTCCAAGTACGAGGTTACATCCGCCATCTGTGGTCATTTTGTAGGGACCTCGAGGAGGATGAGACCGCGTACTGTTTGTGCCCACAGGTACTCTTTCTAGAGTGTTGTTGTTGTTCGAAAGCAATCTAGATATGCCAATAGCAGCGACACCTACCCCGACGACGGCCGCTGTTGCTAAGGCCCCAGCGCCCTTGGAACTTCCACCGGACAGCCTGTTATTTTCTTGCTGAGGGTCGTCCTCCTCGGTTCCATTTGACCTTGAAGTGCTTTCAGAGGCACCCATGGTTTCTTATATTTTTAGGCATGTACCCATCCGTGATATATATACATATATAGTGGTAGAAAAAAAACTAGATAATAGTATTCACATTCAATCCCCTTATTCTCATTTTATATATCTATACTTAAAATTATTATTTTTTATTTCTTTTCAATTAAATAACATTTTATATATCTTTATTATTCCTTTTTCTTTCTCCTCTACTCACAACCGATTTAAAAAAAATTTATAAGAGTGAACAATGTTTCTCGTATATTTACAAATAAACAATAACATTTTTCCTTTTTCACTCACAACCACTACTTATAATATAAATGCTCTAGGTAATCAGTTAGGCCTCAAGTCAAGGTATCCATACTTTTCTTCCCATCTATCTCATAACTCTTTCTGCTTCATTTCAATGTCAAATTATCATATTTCAATTCCATTTTTTTCTTGATGAATATTTTTCTTTCAACCCATCTCACAGCCAATTTATTATAAATTTAAAAAAGAAAAAGAAATGCTTAACATGAGAAAATTTGCTATGTGAAAAAGTGGGTACGAGATGATTGAACGGAATGATCGGGGAATCAATCACCTACCTTCCTGTAAACTTGTGGTACCGAAACATAAGGGAAGGTTGCTTCGGTTGGTACCCAAGTGTGACGATAGATTTGCTATGGTACCATAATGAAATTTTGATACGTCTCCTCTTAGGGGCTGTTTGTTTACCTCTTAATGAGCTTCTTAATAGTTCAGACCTCTTACTAGACCTCTTACTGGTTCAGTATTTAATGGGTCAGACTATTTGTTTCGTGAGTAGATGTTTGAATGATTCAGACATTTGTCTCTGAGTGGTTAAGCATTATACTAAGTCTGAATGGTTAAGACCTCTAATCTGAATTAGTTAGACATTTGCCTCTAAACGGTTAACATTATACTGACTCTTAATGGTTCAGACCTCTTAATGGTTCAGACCTCTTACTGGTTCAACACTTAATGATTCAGACCTCTTACAGGTTCAGCACTTAACCATTTAGAAGTTGCCAAACAGCCCCTTAGTGTTGTGAAATGTTTTGTGTCTTGATTATTATTTATCACCTTTTGTTTTAACTGATCACCATGTGTAGTTTGTTAGTTATGGATTCGGTTTCTAAATGTTGGCAATAAAAATATAAAGAAGAATCACAAAAATAACCATCTTGACCGATTAGTTTGATAAAAGAAAATTTTTAACTTTAAAAATTTCCAGCCAACCAATGTAAAGCATACGGAGTGAATCAATCAACGATAGTTCCGTCACATGACAACTAATCACGTCGCAGTTGTTACTATATATGGCCCCAGCTCCCATGGAGCTTCCATCGGACCGCTTACTTGTTGAGGCTAGCTCCTCCTCCTTGGTTCCATTTGACCTTGAAGTGTTTTCAGTGGCAGCCATGGTTTCTTATATTTTTAGGAATGTACCCATCCATGATATATAGTGGTAGAATGAAACTATGAAAGGTCCCACACATTTGAAACCCCTAGAGTGTATCCAATCTACATATAACAAAATTTCACAACCTCTTTTGTAACATTCACAATAAGAAAACCTAAAAACACTTTAAAACGTCTATAGTCAGCTGCCTATCATTTAAAAACGTCACAAATCCACCCAATACAATGAGTTGGCTAAACGTACCTTAATAAGTTAAAAGCACGTAGGCAGTATAAAAAGAAGATTATGAAAAGAAAGTAGAAGAAATGAACTTTTACAAATTTTATACAATTAACGAAACAAAAAGGAAATCTTTAGATAACTTATAGTACATAATCTAGTTGTGACGGTCGGTATGAATAGTAATTCCACCACAATTTACAAACCCAAATACATATATATGGAAATGCAATTAGAAGAGACATGAGTGTGTGTCACATCCCAACCGATGGCGGAAACATTGGGATGAGACGAAAACAAATCGCTCAAAACATCATAACACTAACTGTGACAATATAATTTAATCAAATTTCATAAATGCTAAAAATGTCATACAACATTCAAAACATAACCAAATTGTATCAAACCAAAATAAGATTTAAATATTGTTTATTTCTAAGGTGTGTTTCTATGTTTACCCTAGCTTGATTCTTCGTCGTCTTGTCTATCAACCTGCAATATGTATTAAAATAAAGATCAACAAAAATGTTGGCGAGTATACAAGTTTGATACATAGCATAATATGAATAAATGTTTAACGTGCTCATATCCAACATGAATAATGTATACAAGTTACTAATATGTTGGACTAGTGTAAACTATATGTCAAACCCAAGTTTCCAACGCAATCTTGCCTTCCCTACATCATCGCAACGAAGAGGGGGTTAACATGTTTTACTCAACAATACCCAAAGACTCAAGGGCGGTGCGTTAATCCTATAGCGCTATAATTGTCAAGGTAGGCTAGCAAAGTTAATGAGCATATAGATACAAGTGTACACATAACATATAAGACTAACAAGTATCACATGTTTTCATGTTTAAATGTGGATAGAGTGTGATTAAAATAAGTTTCAAGTATTGCGTGTTTTTGTATAATGTACATGTTGCACCCAAAAGTGTTTAAAACGAAAAAGGGATCGAGTATACTCACAGTTTTGCGTAGAAAATACACGTAACTGCGAGAGGCGTTGATGAAGTCTCGAGATTATGCTGAAATGGTTAGACGGGAATATAAGTTTCCTGGTATGAAAGAGTGTTGGATCAGATTGTTGAAATAAGTGAAAAAAACAATTTAAAATGAAGAACAGTCCCTTCGTACGAACGGGCATAGTCCCTTTGTACGAACGGGCGTTTCTGTTTATTACGAATCGGCTGCTAAATGTGTTGTGAACTGATTTGATTATGGAAAACAGTAAGATAAATAACATAAACAGTAAATGGAATGGTCAGGTGTAAAGGTTGAGGTTTAAACAGAAAATAAAAAAGTTTGGTTTGATAACAGTGTGGGTTCGTACAAAGGCACTCCCTTCATACGAAGGCACTGTGTTTGGTTATGGAAAGTTTTTGTTTTTATCTAATTTGGTTGAAAACATTGAATTATTTGTTTAATTTATTTAATTTAGTAGATAAACATTTAAATGGTGACAAATGGGCGTGTGTACAAAATTGCAATTAAAACAGAAAGTATGAGCTGAAGTCCTCGTACGAACGGGCATAGTCCCTTCGTACGAAGGCACTGTTCTTGATGAAATTTCATGTTTGATCCATCGAAACAGATAATTTCTTGATGGAAAATTAATCCTAATTCAGGCCCTTAACTATGAATTGAGTTAGGGTCTGATGGGTTCCCGATTCCATCAAGATCGTGTAATAATCGAAACGAGGATTTAGTTAAGTTGTAAAATTTTATGAACTTTGATCCAATCTCATATAAGTGATGCTCCACAGTAGTTTGCTTAGGCAAAACAAGTGGAAACCATCTTCGAGATGATTAGGATAAAAGGTTTTTGAGAAAGGTCAAGAGTTTGTGATTAGAAATGCAAGAATGAAACGAAATGAAATTGAAATGAAGAGAGGAGAATCTTACAAAGCTTATGATCGCAACAGCATTTCGAGAGTGTTTTCAAGGGAAAATGGCGAGTTGGAATGAGGACCTAAGGCCTCTATTTATAGATTAGGGGGTACACTCAGCTTTCCAAGATTTTTGCCCATTCCCCCTTCGTACGAAGCCACCCCTTCGTACGAAGCTACTCCCTTTGTACGAAGGGCCTGATTTGTAATATTTTAATTTCCAATTTGATTAGTTTATGTGTTTTAACCAATTTAACGAGTATTAAGCATCAATATACAATGAATAATCAAGAATCAAGAATATTATATCGTTCAAAATGTGAATCGTGAGTACAAATTCGCACATAAGTCTAACATGGATAACATGAATATGATAAAAATAGTTTCGTTTTCATTATGATCATTAGTCTCGGATTACAAATTGAAAC
The DNA here is from genome assembly GCA_030545235.1 of Helianthus tuberosus. Classification (NCBI taxonomy): domain Eukaryota; kingdom Viridiplantae; phylum Streptophyta; class Magnoliopsida; order Asterales; family Asteraceae; genus Helianthus; species Helianthus tuberosus. The sequence continues at coordinate 33,629,214 of CM060436.1, forward strand.
AAAATAGATTACAACAAGCGTGCAAGTGTCTAAAAATGGAAAGTACAACAAGACTTGTTACAATAAGAAAGGTACAAAAATGCGAAGCGTTACAGTCTCCCATACTTTAGGAGATTTCGTCCTCGAAATCTTAAGAGGAAGGCTGAACGAAGATTTGTAGATACTTGGTCTTCATCTCGCTCTCGAGTTCCCAAGTGAATTCGGCACCACGTTTACCTTCCCTACGAACCTTGACTATGGAAATTTTGTTGCGCCTTAGTTGCTTGGTACCTCGATCCATGATTTCGACCGGTTTTTCCACGAAATGAAGGGTCTCGTTTATTTGCAAGTCATCAACAGGAACTTGAAGTCCCTCATCAGCTAAACACTTCTTGAGGTTAGAGTTGTGGAATGTTGGATGGACGTTGCTAAGTTCTTGAGGTAAATCGAGTTGATATGCCACTTTGCCAATCCTTTCGAGTATCTTGAAAGGACCAACATAGCGAAGGGAAAGTTTTCCCTTTTTACCGAAATGTATCACTCCTATCCAAGGAGATACTTTGAGTAACACATGATCTCCAACATTGAACTTTAAAGGTTTGCGTCTCTTGTTGGCATAGCTCTTTTGTCTGCTTCTAGCCTTGAGGAGGTTGTCACGGATTTGAAGAATCTTATCCGTCGTCTCTTGAATAAGCTCAGGGCCAGTATGTTGAGTGTCACCAATCTCATACCAACAGACGGGATATTGGCACTTGCGACCATAGAATGCCTCAAAATGAGCCATTTGAATACTGGAGTGGTCGTTGTAGTTGTACGAGAACTCAATCATAGGTAAATGTACATCCCAACTACCACCAAAGTCGATGACACAAGAATGAAACATGTCCTCTAGGGTTTAGATAGTATGCTTAGTCTGTCCATCCGTTTAGGGATGAAAAGCCGTACTAAGATTCAAGTGAGTACCCATAGCGGTTTGAAATGTTTACCAAAGACGTGAAGTGAAACGACCATCGCTGTCAGAGATGATGTCAATGGGGATACCATGACGACATATGATTTCATCAGTATAGACTCGAGCTAGCTTCTCAACTTTGAAATCCTCACGAATAGGAAGAAAGTGAGCTGATTTGGTCAAACGGTCAATGATAACCCAAATGCTATCATGACCAGAAGTTGTACGAGGAAGTTTGGTTATGAAGTCTATAGCTATGTTATCCCATTTCCAAACAGGGATTTTGGGTTGTTCGAGTAAACCAGAAGAACGCTCATGCTCAGCTTTGAACTTTGAGCAAGTGAGACATTTCGAAACATAAGTGGTAATGTCCTTCTTCATACCAGGCCACCAATAGGATGTATGAAGATCGTGATACATCTTATCAGCACCAGGATGAATGGAGTATCGAGACTTGTGTGCCTCGTTCATGATTAGCTCACGAAGATTGTCGCGATCTGACACTGTTAGGATCTGAGGCTATTATGATTATGTTTGTTTGTATGTTTTGAACAATTTGTGAATATGAAAACATGTAAAGTGCAGCGGAAATAGATACAAACTTTGTAAATACAATCAATGGAGAAAATAGTTTGATAGCATTTGCTTCTCATAGAGTCAAAAGATTACAAATCAAAGCAAAAGATTACAGACATGCTTACAAACTAAACTCCCCCTCAACCTAATGCCCCAAGGTTGGTTACACACAAGATGAAAGGATTGGACATGAGGAGGAAAACTCGCTCAGTTAATCAAATGTAACAGTACAGGGTACTGTTACATTTATAGGCAAACCAAACCACTGAGGTATCTCAGCTGACGTCACCATGAAAGCGACGTCTAACAGCCTAACAACCTGTATCTACTGTCTTTACACAAACACTGCTAAGCCTAACCACTGACTATACATAACACAGTTAATTCACCAAACAGCTGCTCTCCCTTCATGTCAGTGCTTTCCTCAAGGTTGATCAGTCCTTGATTGGGCAGTGTTTTACCATCAGTAGATATGACCAGCAGTTGTTGAATACTTCATGGATTTGATCAGCAGTTGAAGGACCAGCAGTAGTTGTATCTGAACAGCGGATAAAGACCATCAGTTGTTATAAATCACTTTCAAGGGGAAAGCTTAATGCAAACTGCTGCTTATTATGAATCCACTGTTGTGACCTGGTTTTGGCTTTACATTATCTGTTCCTCTGGTAGAGTTCAATCCCAACAATCTCCCCCTGGAACAAATAATGCCAAAACCTGTCATTATTCTGGATCTTTATTACTCATCAGTAGTTCCCTTGCTTTTCTTTTAAATTCTTCTTCAAATGCTTTGGAACTTGTATCATCTTCATCCCGGCACAGTGTAAGTTCAAGGAGATCCTGCAAATCTTGAACACTAAGGCCTAGTGCTTCTTTCCTTGATATGTACTTCACATCTCCATTGGATCTGACAATAGTCAATACATGGGTCTTTTGGTCAGACATCCACTTTAGTACTTTCGAACCCAATGGATTTCTTGGGAGAGATTTATTTGAAGATGAGCTTTGGGATATTGGCCTTAAGAAGACTTGCAGACTTTCAGACATTCTTTTGAAAGCCATTTCAATGACATCGTTTGCTGCAGCTATATCTTCTGCAGTTTCTCTTTCAATCAGCTCCTGCCTTTCAATGCCTGTCATGTCTGTTGAAGTGTTTGGTGATGCAGGTTTGGTTAATATCCTTTTAAAAAGGTTTTGAAGTTTTTCTGAGCTTTCTTCTTTTAGACCCATTTTCATGATAGAACCTGTGAAGTACTCAACTTCCTTTTCTTTAACCTCTTCACTGGTCAACTGTTCTTTTTCTTCTTGGTTTGTCACAAAAGTACACCGAAACAGTGTTTTGAGGTTTTCTATCTTCTGTTCAAGCTTCATTCTTTGTTCATGCTTCTTTGAAGTGCTTGAGACAGTTATCTTTCTTTTCTTTAGCCTTTCATAGGCTTCATCAGTCTGCTGTTTTGACCATTTTGATATGGCTTCAGCAGTGTCCATTTTTGCATCCACCAGCTCTTTTTTCTTTCTCTTATACTCAGCAGTGAGGTCAGCAATGAGCTTTTTGTATTTGCTCAAGTTTGGAGCATTCTTCTTCTTTGTAGGATCATTCTTGATTCTTTGAATCCTTTCTACCTCATGCTTTAAAGCAATTAATGGCCATTCTTTAAACTGTTGTTCTTCAGCATGATAGAATTTCTCTTTCATGATGTAGGCTAGATATTGTTCTCTTAACCTTTTCTTTTGATCGGCCTTTTCTTTGAGTAACTCTTGTGCAAACTCTTCTATCCGCTTTACTTTTGTGAAATAGAACTCCAGTCTTTTAGCAATGCCTTCTTTACTCAGACCTTCACTTTCACTGTCAACCTTAGCTTTTACTTTAGCTTGCCTTGCCTTGATCTTGAGATATTCATCCATATCTACTGGTGCCATGTAGCCTATGAGTGAGGAGAATCTTCTTTTTGAAGGATCCTCTTCTGTATAGAATTGTCTCATCTCATTTTTGATAGCTTCAAGTTCCAGTGGATATTTTGCAGCATTTGGATCATGTATTCCTTCATCGGCAGTGATTGGCTTTCTTTTTCTATTAAAGAGCTTTGGTTGTGATATAGGAAAGGTTAGAGCAGTGGTGGATAGTTGACTAACAGCTGTTGAAACAACTGGTGTCTCAACTGCTGTTGTCATTACAACTACTGATGTATCAGTAGATGTCTTCTGCTTTTGAGCAGGGGATGGAAGAGGTGATGTAGTTTTTGATGGTGGTGATGTTGGTGGTGTCTCATCATCAGGAATGAAAACCCTCCTCCTTTTTAATGTAGGAGAGGCTGATGATGTTTTGGGTGGATCAGTGGTGGTGGATTGTATGGCAGTGGTTTGTGATTGTGACTAACTGACAGTGGTTGAAACAACTGGTGTTTCAATCACTGTTGTCATTACAGCAGATGTTGTAACATCTGCTGTCTTCTGCTTTATGGCAGAAGGCAGTGGTGGTGATATGATTGTAGATGATGATGGTGGTGGAACAGTGGTTGTTGTGTTGGTGTGTGTTGGAGTTGTGTGTGTTGATGTAACAACTGGTTGGCTAGCAGTAGTTTTTGTAACTACCGCTGCATCAGCTGTTTGAGATTTTGTGGGAGGTGGTTTAGATGTTTGCTTTGCTTGCTCAGGTTCAACACACAGGCCATGTTCTATTCCCTTTTTCTTCATCTGCTTTATTATCTCCCCCTTTTTGGCATTATCTGCAAGGGGGTCATCAAATAATAGTAAGGTTGAAGGAGCTTTGCCAGTGGTAGTTTGGATGCTGGCCTTTATAGCCTTGATATCTGCTTGAGTATCCTTGAACCTTGATTCCACCATATTGGTCTGCATTTGTATATGCATTTCATGCTGCTGATCAGCCACTTGTTTTTGTCTTTCAAGCATGGGTTGAAACAAATTCCAGAGCTCATTTGCAGCAAGTGCTTGTGGTAGAGCAGGTGCTTGAGGTGGAATTGCAGTGGACTGTGCTTTTTGAGCTTTTAAAATCTCTTGCACCATTTCCTTTATTTCAGAAACTGATTCTTCAAGTTTTTCAACTCTGCCCATCAATTCCTGATATCTTGAATCATCACCTACTTTAGTAGGATCATCTGAATCCCCACCAGTAGTGGTTATATCAATGTGTGACTTAGGAACAGAGTCCCAAAAATCATCCATTGATGCCCCTTGTTCTCGGTACTGGGGACTTCTTTCTTCAGCACTCGATAAACCTTTGATGGTACCAGTGGTTAGATCTAACTCACTGGTGGTTACCGAAGTTGCTATGGAAGAAATTGCCTTCAAGGGAGTCTTACTTATGAAACAACTGTCCAACTGAAAATCTGTTGATCCACCAGTTGTAGTTGCTGCTCCACTTGAACTACCACCGAGAAAGTTACTTGTAACTCAGGGGGTGTAACCTCCTCAATTGTTGCTGGGATAGCAGGAGTAGTCGCATCAGACCCCGTCACTTGTGGGGGTATACTCTCAGTGACAGGTGATAGAGAGGAACTGGTTTGTGTCTGAGCTATAGCAGCTGCATGCAACAAGGGTAACATGGATTGTGGCATTATGATTGGTGAAGGTATAGGTGTTGAAAGAGACATGTCCTTGGGATCAGGACTGTGGAAGATAGAGCCAAGTGGATCTAGAGCTTCATAATTTGGTGTCCCTGTGATTACAACCTGATCCTTTTGTGAGGATGCAGGAGGAGTTTTAGGCATAGGTTGAGATCTTTCTTCCAACTGCTGTGAGGAAGTAGCAGCAGTGGTTTGTGGTGACTTTTGTGTTGTCACAGGCAGTTGCTCTGGGATCTCATCTTCCAGAGTTGCCTTTGTTTTGGGTTTGGTGGGTTTTCTGGATGTTTTTCTTTTGGTCTTTTTGGTGATGTCAGGTGTGGGTTTCAAAGCAGTGGTTGTGCTGCTCTGATCACCTGCAGCAGTGGGCTCAACAGAAGTTGCCTGAGGATCAGTGGCAGTTTCTAAAGTATGCTCAGGCACCTTTGCTTTTAATTTTATTGGTGCCATCATTCTTGAAAATGTTTCAATTGTTAAACTTTTTATTTGAAAATGGACACCTTGTTTTGGCAAATTTTCATCCTCTTTTTCAAAATTTTGTTTAAAGTAATAGCTCAGAAATCTAGGAAAAAGAAGAAATGATTTGCTATCAACATTTTTAACCATGTCATTGAAGATCTCCTGGGAGTAGTTGTAATCTTTATCGTTTAGAATAGCATATCCCAGGCATTGAATCTTCAATGGTATTTCATTAAACGCTGTTGTTTTATTTGAAACACAACTTAAAAGTGTGTGGAATAAAAATCTGGGTGCAGATGGAAAATAACCTTTTTGTAAGGTATCTACCTTTGATTGTTCTGTATATCCCCTTTTCATGAAATCAGTTTTCATCACGGCTTTATCAAAAGATATTTTACCGTTCTGGTCATTTAGTTTGAAGACTTCTGATATTGATTGCGTTGTGATTTTGATCGCCTTACCCTGTATCGACGAGTTAATGGCTATGACTTTATTGTCTTGTTTTTCAAGCGTCGCCTTTTTCCAAAACTCGTTCTAGGTTTGTAGATAAATGGGAGCATCTGCCGTTAACAAAGTTTTGTACTTTGAAGCAGATAACGTATCAATGATGGTGTCGAAGGTGTGATTGTCAGTAGGTTTTGTGAGCAAACCCAGATAATTATGAGGAGATTTGTATGGTATCTCGTTGGATTCTTCGGTCGTTTGAGCGACCTCTTTTGAAGGTGATTTTGATTTTGACTTTGATTTTGACTTTGATTTTGTCATTTTTGCGGAGAAGAACGAAGAACGTTTTTGAAGATTATGAGAAGAAGGGTTGGAAACTGCTTTGTGAAGAGAATTTTGGAATTCAATTCGACAGTGTAAAACCCTGTTTGGAGGTTTAGGGCAGGGTTTTATTTAGGGGAAAAAATGGTCGCTGATGTGGCAGCGGTTATTTTGATCTGAAGGCTAAAAACTGACCACGTGTCAAACCCTGATGAAATGGATGAAAGATGGAGAATAGTTGTTTTAAGGGCCACTGACGTATCAAGCATCAGTGGTTACAACGGTAAAAATTGTGGACAGTGGATGATTTTTACTATCAGTGGATAGCACATCAGTGGATAAGACACTGATTTTGAGCATCAGCGCTTGCCAAGCAAAATGAAGAATCAGTGGTTAATTTTCAGCAGTGGATAGTAATTAGGAAACAGATGTTTGAACAAAGCAATGATTAGGGTAAATGATACAGATTTGAAGGACAAGTATTTCAGCAGTTGTTTTGAGAATTTTCATTCAAGGTTTTTGCCACATGTCAATTTCACATTTTGAAGCTTGTTCAAATTTCTGACAGTGGATTAGTACCCCAGATGATGAGAACTTTTTGCTAAGGCAACTCATTTTCGTTTAATATACAAATTAAAACATGAGTGCCCCAGTAGTTTAAGCACAGTTTGGCAATCAACCTTTGATTAATGTTTAAAACAACCTGAGAATGACATGACTTTGACATATGTACCATATCCTTTTGGCCCATTTACGAGGACAATAATACCAACAAAAATAAGGTATTATATCCTGACAGGAACATATACTATTGCCAAAAAAAACAAGCAAAAGTTCAAAATATATTATTCTTTTAAAAAATGAATAATATATCCTGGTTATTCAAGAAAATCCTTTATAAAAAAAAATTAAAGGATTTTCTGAGAACAGCACCAAAAGGATCTGGTAAATTTTCAATAGAAAACTTAATCATATCATTCTCAAATTTATGAAAATGGTCAGTGATTTGACATCAGTGGTAGGAAATTTTGAATACATTTTAACCACTGTTTGGTACCATTTTCTCGTCAGTTGATTGCAAACATGAGGACACATGGACACATGAAGATATTTGTCTAGTCCTCTTATAAGCTCAATCACTAAGAATACTATGGTCACCTGAACTTTTCCTGAATCAAAAAATAGTTACTTAATGACCATCATTACCCCAAGCTTTGACTCTTAAGTGTTTTACGTTTATACTCTTTTCTTCTGACTTCAAAAGTTTTGAGATAAACACACTTTCGAGTTTGTGAATTTTAGTCCAATATCATTTTGCAGTAATGTTTTGAGAGACCTGGTCATGTTTGCATAAGTTTTTCAACCGATCTCACACTACATATGATACGGACTATGTTGACCCCTGTTTTTCTTAATGTATTTAGACAAGGTTGATTTGTTCCTTTTGAGGATCTCAACCTGTTTTCAACACATAAGATCTAAATAACTGAAGTCTTAATTCCCTCTTTATAGAAAATCAAAACACTAATGTCTTATGAATCATAGGTTTTGTTAATCTGAGGTTCATACTTTAGCATTTAATGAAAACATCACAAATATCAAAACATCAGTTGAAATCAATATTGAAGATATAGAACAATCCCATAATTTATCAGATATGTTTACAGATCTGAAAACTATGAGTGACTTCTGCATGATATCACTTGTTGTGTGAAATTTGTGTGTCATATGACATCTTGGTTGATTTACAGAGTTTTTAAATAACCATTTTGAACATGATTTACTCGATACTCTGTTTTTCAACTAAATTCAACCAACCTTAGTATCAATGAATTTTGAGCCGAACTGTTATGTCAAATTGATTATTAGATCGAATTTGACTGTCTAGGCTCTGATACCAATTGTTAGGATCTGAGGCTATTATGATTATGTTTGTTTGTATGTTTTGAACAATTTGTGAATATGAAAACATGTAAAGTGCAGCGGAAATAGATACAAACTTTGTAAATACAATCAATGGAGAAAATAGTTTGATAGCATTTGCTTCTCATAGAGTCAAAAGATTACAAATCAAAGAAAAAGATTACAGACATGCTTACAAACTAAACTCCCCCTCAACCTAATGCCCCAAGGTTGGTTACACACAAGATGAAAGGATTGGACATGAGGAGGAAAACTCGCTCAGTCAATCAAATGTAACAGTACAGGGTACTGTTACATTTATAGGCAAACCAAACCATTGAGGTATCTTAGCTGACGTCACCATGAAAGCGACGTCTAACAGCCTAACAACCTGTATCTACTGTCTTTACACAAACACTGCTAAGCCTAACCACTGACTATACATAACACAGTTAATTCACCAAACAACTGCTCTCCCTTCATGTCAGTGCTTTCCTCAAGGTTGATCAGTCCTTGATTGGGCAGTGTTTTACCATCAGTAGATATGACCAGCAGTTGTTGAATACTTCATGGATTTGATCAGCAGTTGAAGGACCAGCAGTAGTTGTATCTGAACAGCGGATAAAGACCATCAGTTGTTATAAATCACTTTCAAGGGGAAAGCTTAATGCAAACTGCTGCTTATTATGAATCCACTGTTGTGACCTGGTTTTGGCTTTACATTATCTGTTCCTCTGGTAGGGTTCAATCCCAACAGACACCCAGATGCGATCAAGATAGTGTTGGAGTCCATTCGCTTTGGTCACGAGTTGGTCTATAGAAGCACCTCGTATTTCGACGATTAGACTTCCTTCGTTGGCAGACGAATACTGAGCTTCAGGAATGCAAGTATGAAGATCACTAGGGATTTGAAAACAACGAATGCTACTAACATGAGATTTGCGATTGAGCGCATCAGCCACGACATTCGCCTTGCCACGGTGGTAACGAATCCCGCAGTCGTAGTCGTTAAGCAATTCCACCCAACGACGTCACACCCAAACCAATGGCGAAATCATCGGGGCGTGACACTGAGCGAAACAGATTGTTCATGGGAATCCATAACAAGTATTAATGACAATATTTTAAGGTTCAATATCCCATACTATTAAACAAATAAAGCATAACACTCATTACAATTATTCAGCCTAAAAAACAGTTCCATTCCGATAACTCATATTTTATTTGGTGAGTTTCTAGACTTCCTAACTTGATTTCAGCATACCATCTAATCAACCGGTCACATACGTTAAAATAAAAGTCAGTACATAAAGTAAAGGTGAGTACACAAGTTTGCATAGTAATAGTATGAAAAGCGTTTACGCATAACCAGCATGTAACACGTAACGGGCAAAGCATGTAACTATCAATAATTATACAACCGAACCACGAGACTGCATTGTAGAGTATGCGTGACACATGTTCACCAAAGCGAACACATGAAGTAAAGTAAAGTAATGAGATCCCTAGCAACCCCTGTCATATTGGTGCTGAGTCCAAACTATAGTACTATCGTTGCTAGAGGCGGTCGAGTGTAACACTGTATAAGCATATTAACAAGCATTCAACAAATCACGTATAGCATGCAGGAGCAGTCAGCGTTTATAAAGTGTTTGCGTTGTGTGTTGTGTTTTGATATTGAATGTATGTAACACCCAAAAGTACATTAAACGAAAATGGGTTCGAGTATACTCACAGTGTGTGTTTAGCAAGTAAACACAATCTGGATTGGATTGAAGGGAGCGCGTTGGGTCAGCCTGTGCATGGAAACAGAAGCGTAAGTCTTCCTCAGGGCTGAATGGTCGTAAACAGAATGTCAGACGGGTTAAGTGTTCAACAGTCAATCCAAACGGATGGGTCTCATCCGGACGGATGGTCATCCGGGCGGATGGCCATTCGGATGGATGGCCATTCGTATAGGCTGTGGTTGTTTGCAAATCGTTAAAATTGAAGTTTAGTTAAAAACGTTTAAACAATGGAAATTGTCGGGGACAGGTCATCCGAACGAATAGTCATCCGGACGGATGGTCATCCGGGCGGATGGCTATTCGAGCGAGTGATCTGTAGTTGAAGTTTTTGTAAAATTTTCTAAGTAAAAGTTTTAAGTTAACGGAGTAAAATTTTCTCAGTAAAAGTTTTAAGTTAACGGAGACGGTTTGATGATGAGTCGAACAACGGAATATACCAAACCCAGTTCATTCGGCTGGATGGGCCCCGCCCATTCGGACGAAGAGCTGTTCTTGATGAAGATTCATGTTTGACCCGTTAATCGGTCCATCTCTCTGGTGGAAATCCGTTTTCAAGCCGGCTTTCGACTATAGAACGATTCGAGAGTCTGATTGAGTCCAGATTCCATCGATATCGCGTAAAAACTAAAGAAAAGTTCAAAGCAAGTTGCAAAAGTGTGGAAATCTTTCATAATTTAGTTGAAAAGTGTGAAAATCCTTTAGATCTGGAACCAATCTTGATTAAATGTGCTCCACCACAGTTTGCCTAAGCAAAACGAGTGGAAACCACCTTCAAGAGGTCCAAATCAGATGATTTCGAGAAAAAGTTAAGTGTGTGTGTGATTTTGATGAAGGAGATGGAGTAGAAGTGAATAGGGATGAGAATTAACAAAGATTTGAGGGAAAAATCTTACAAATTGGCCTTGAATCGCGAGTGAGGGCTTGGGAGCAGATGGAAGTGTCAAAGTCTGAGAGTGAGGGTGTACGACTACTCTTTATAGGGGGGAGGGAGAGGTTGAGTCGGTGTGCGAGTGGCAGCGTTCGGATGCTCCATCCGGATGGATGGTCATCCGGGTGGATGTCCATTCGGACGACCGGGTGCGCGTTTGCTAGTTTTCAAGTTTTGGTTCGTTTGTTAAGCGTTGCGTTGCATTTGATCGAGTTGTGAGTGAGCGTATTAGCGTATAAGAGTTGTGTTGATAACCAAATAACATTCAAAACAGGTAATCACACAAATAACACACATAATATAGTTAAATCCGCGTTTCGAGTTTGCGTTGCGATAACGTCTTGTCTAAATAAGCGATGTAAAATGCGATAAAATGCGTTTTAGTAGTAAGAGTTATAAGTAGCGTTTAAAGGCGTTAAAAATGTAGTTTAACCCATAGTGTTAATCAAATCTCGAGAGTACAAATGTTTATGAAGGAATAACAGCGACATGTAGCGATCCGAAAAGTCGGGTTGTTATAGTTGACGCATGTTTAGTTCTTTTTGGTTAAAAATGTGTTATAGGCTCTTATGGTCAGTGTAAACCACACACTTTGTACCATATAGGTAGTGTCGTCAAATATTTAACGCAAAAACAACTGCGCCAAGCTTGAGATCGTGGGTAGTGTAGTTTTTCTCATGTATTTTGAGCCGTCGAGAGGCATAAGCGATGACCTTGTCTTGTTGCATGAGAACACAACCAAGACCACGGTTCGAGGCATCGTAATATACCACAAAATCATCATTCCCATCACGAAGAGTAAGGACAGGAGCATTGCAAAGCAAGTCCTTAAGCGTTTGAAAGGATTCCTCTTGTTCGGGACCCCAAACGAAAGGTTTCTCTTTTTGAGTAAGCAAAGTGAGAGGAACATCACTTTTCAAGAAATTGGAGATGAATCGACAGTAGTAACCCGCCAATCCTAGGAAAGAACGAATCTCAGCTGGAGATTTAGGCGCGATCCAATTCTTCACTGCGTCGATTTTGGAAGGGACGACATGAATTCCTTTTTCACTCACCACGTGTCCAATGAATTGAACTTCTTTGATTCAAAATTCGCACTTGGAAAACTTTGCGTATAAGCGTTCACCATGAAAAAGTTCGAGAATGAGGCGTAGACATTCGTGATCAGCTTGAGTTTTCAAATAAATAAGGATATCATCAATGAAAACAATTACAAAATGATCCAAGTAGGGTTTACATACACGATTCATTAGATCCATGATCACAGCTGGTGCATTGGTCAAGCCAAAAGGCATAACCATGAACTCATAGTGACCATAGCGAGTGCGAAAAGTGGTTTTAGGAATGTCCTCTTCGAGAACACGAAGTTGATGATAACCAGATTGAAGATCAATCTTAGAGAAGCAAGTTGCGCCTTAAAGTTGGTCAAAGAGATCATCGAAGCGAGGAAGAGGATAACGATTTTTGACAGTGAGTTTGTTGAGCTCACGATAATCGATGCACATGCGAAACGAACCATCCTTCTTTTTGAAAAAAAGCACAGGAGCACCCCAAGGTGAGGTACTGGGCGAATGAGGCCTTTATCGAGGAGCTCTTGGAGTTGACTTGATAATTCTTGCATCTCAGAGAGTGCAAGAAGATAAGGAGCTTTCGCGACAGGAGTCTAGCCAGGAATGAGATCAATACGAAAATCAATAGACCGAGACGGAGGAGGACCAGGTAAATCTTCAGGAAAGACCTCAGGAAAATCACACACAACTGGAACATCACTTAAGCTCTTTCCCTTGCCCTTTTCTTCCACTACGTGGGCTAAAAAGGCAAAGTACTGTTTAAGTAAGTACTTGTTCGCTTGTGTGCATGACATAAGCTTTAGTCTTCTTGAAGGTCGGTCTCCATAGACGAGTAAAGTATCACCGGAAGGAAGAGGCAAACGAACGTATTTTTCGTGGCAAGCAATTTCAGCATGGTTCTAACGAAGCCAATCCATGCATGCTATGATGTCGAAACTACCTAATTGCATGGGTATAAGATCGATAGAGAAGACGTGATCATTAAGAGTAAGAAAACAATCACAAAGAACAGAATCGACTGAGATTGACTTGCCATTGGCAACTTCGACTGAGAACGACTTAGGTAGCTTAGAGCGTGTAAAATTTAACAAGGATTCAAATTCAACGGACACAAAGCTTTTGTCCACACCAGTATCAAATAGTATAGAAGCATAAAGGTTGTTAACAAGGAACGTACCATTAACGACCTCATTGTCGTTTTAAACCTGTTTAGCGTTGATGTTGAATGTTCGGCCTCGTGGAGCTTGCTTGTAACAACCTAACTTCCTGAAAAGTCGAGTCATTACTTAGATCTGTCATTTATTCCTTAATTGACTTGTACTCTCGAGATTTCTATTATCGCCATGGGTTGACTATTTATAAACTGTGTTTTATAAAGAATTCACAATGCTTATTCAAAATGCAGTTATCGCACTTAACGCAACTTATAACGCATACTATTTAACGCATGTTATCGCATATTACATCGCATGTTTATACTAAACGCTATCGCATCGCAATCTCAACGCAAACTCGAAACACAGATTTACTTTTATGCATTTTATGTGTTATGTGTGTATTTGTGTGATTACTTGTTTAATGTTATGTGGTAATCTCATCGCAACGCTCACTCGCAACTCGCTTAAACACAACGCAATGCTTAACGCACAAAACGAAAGTTGAAAAACTAACTCGCACAACCAGGTTGTCCGAATAACCAACCGATCGAATGGACTACCGTTCGGATGACCATCCGCTCGGATGGTCATTCGACCGGCTGACCATCTGACACCCTCACACTCTCCACCACCTTACTCTCTCTCACCCTATAAATATCCGCCTGTCGCATCACTATTCACTGATGTGATAGCTCCATTCGACCAGACGCTCCCAAGTCCCTTTCAAGCACTATTTAACTCGATTAAAGGCTATTTCGTAAGTATTCCTCCCTAAATCTTGTACTTCCATAATCACTACACACTTCTCCATCATCATCTCCATCAAAATCACTAGTTTTCTCCATGAAATCACCTGATTTGGACCCCTTGAAGGTGACATCATCTCTGTTGCTTATGCTATCGGTTGTATGACGTCATCTCATCAAGAATGGTTCAGATCTAAAGGATTTCTACACTACTTTACACGAATCTCAACAAGATCTAAACATTTTCAACTGATTTCAAACTTTTCTTCACTTTTCTTCTCAAAACCGATGGAATCTAGGCTCACTCAGGCTCTCTGTTGCTGCATACGTCTGTCGACTTCGTCTTGTATCGAGTCTTGTAATAGAAGTGTTAGATCAGGGCACGTAGTACGAGAAAAACAGGGTTTATGTGTGAATAGTTGATTTCGCATGAAATAGCAAGAGGCTATTTCGCACGAAATAGCAGTTGCCTGTTTTGTGCGAAATACCCTCCACTATAAATACCCTTGTTGTGATTTCATTTGTAAGATTCGTGATTTCGGTACTGAAGTGCTGCCGACGTGTCTACTGATCTGTAAACATGTTATAATCAATATACAAGACATTAAAGAGTGAATCAAGCTGTTACAATGTCTAATCAATGAATTCCGCCTCTGATTAGACCGAGAACTCTTCTGATAGACTCATTTCAATCGTCTCACGATCCTACAAGTGGTATCAGAGCTCAGGAGGAAGAGTTCTTACCAAATTCAGCTTGTTTTCTTAAAAAAAAACAGACTTCTACACCTTCTTTTCGAAATTAAACAAGATTTAACGGTCAAAATGACTTGAATTTCACTCATTATAAGCGAAACAGTGTTTTACAGAATCCTTGAAAGAATTGGACTTAAATTCGATCTAAAAGTGGTAAAATTGGTCATTGCGCTTGAAAATATTTTTGGATTAAGTGACGTCAGCACTATTTCGTACGGAATAGACTTTGGTTTCGCACAAAATCACTTGTTTGAACGTTATATCGCATGGAATCACTTTTGTGAAACTCATTTCATACGAAATCAACCCCTTGATCCTTATTTCGTACGAAATCAACCATCAGGATCTTATTTCGTACGAAATCACATTATTTCACACGAAATCAGACTATTTCGCACCAAACGTGATTTCGTTCCAATAGACCATTTCGCACCAAGTGTTTTCGTTTGAAATATTATTTCATGTGAACCTTCATTGTTGTTTGTACTTTGTTGACTTTGTGATACAGATTACTGAATCATGGAAGAGGAATTCTACAATGCTTTTGCTACACCAGTTGCTCCTGTTACAGCTGCTGAAACTCTTTACAGTGAGAATGAGACGGGGACTTATCAAAAACCGCCGAAGCTTATGTACATTGAAGATTTTAGAGGATGGCAAAATCGATTTGAAAACTGGGTGCAAGCTTATAAGTTTGACGCTTGGTGTTCATTAGAGAAAGATTAAGAGAAACCGAAAAATGAACGTGGGATTGAAAAAGCTTTCAGTGATTATTCAGAGATTGAAAAATTGAAATATACTAGTGAAAAAATGATGATCAGTATTCTTCAATAAGCAGTTAAAGAAGATATTTGTTTTGCTCCAACATGAGGGTACTGCTAGATCTATTTGGACGGCATTGATTCAAAAGTTTAAAGGTAGTGCAGAAATGATCAAGAACAAAAAGGCTTTACTAAAGAAATCATTTGATATGTTTGTAGCCTTAGAAGGCGAAACAACAAAAAAGACCATTGATAGATATTGTCATTTGGTTTTGGAAATTGGATGATTGGATATAAAGAAAGAGGACGATGAATGGGTTGATAAGCTAGACGATGCATTACCACAGCAGAAATGGGGAACTTATTTGTTGATCTTAAAGCACATGAGAAAGTCTGAAAATATGAATCTGGCAAAGTTTATTCAGAAGATTGAAGAGCATGAGTTGGATATCCAGAAAACGACAATAATGAATAATCCAAATGCTCAACAAGATGTCAGTTTATACTATAGAGAAAATAAATTTGAAGCTACTCCGAGTCCAAAGATTCAGACTGGTTTCAGTGCTGATAGTTCTTCTGGAACGAAGGGTAGTACTGTGATTCAAAGTGGTGGACATTCATCTTCGTATTCAAACTTTGATCCAAATTATACAACACCAAGTCCTCAACGACAGAATTCAACGAATCTGCAATGCAATGTCACCTTGAACATTCAAAATGGTCAAAATCTTTCTCCGGAAATAGCTAAGCAACACATGGCATCACTCGTTGCTATGTTGGAATCATATGAAAGTTTGATTGCTGGCAGAATTGGAAACCCGATGCTTACCAAAGA
The DNA here is from genome assembly GCA_030545235.1 of Helianthus tuberosus. Lineage (NCBI taxonomy): Eukaryota > Viridiplantae > Streptophyta > Magnoliopsida > Asterales > Asteraceae > Helianthus > Helianthus tuberosus. Next base: position 33,645,462 of record CM060436.1, read on the forward strand.
GGATTATGACCAAATTGATGCGGAGGAACTTGAGTTGATGGATGTCAAATGGTGTTTAGCCAGTGCTGTTAGAAGGGTAGAAAAGTTTCAACAAATCACTGGTAGAGATGAGTTTAGTGAATTGTCTAAATCTCCGATAGGGTTTGACAAATCAAAGGTTACGTGTTTCCGTTGTCCAGAAAAAGGTCATTTTAAGCGTGAATGCAAAAACAAAGAAGTAAACGGAAGACAAGATCAGTCTGGAAAGAACAATTATTATCAAAAATCAATTTTTCATCAAATTGAACAACAAGCGTCATTGTCCCGTGCTCTTGAAGATGGAAAGAAGAAAGCATATCTTGTAAATCAAGATGATGAAAAGGTTGCAGAGGGATTTAGCTGGGACAAATACATTCCGGCTAATTCAGGACTTGTTGCTAGAATCTTGGAAGAACAAGAAGTCAAAAGAACGAAGATCTTTAGATCATCAGAAGGTGATGATGATACTGATGACGAGGAAGAGTACATTAATAATGCAAGAAAAAGTTTAGACTCATTTAGTTTTAATTTGTTTTTTGCAGATAAAATTGAAATGTTGAAAGAGAAAAGAGCTACTCGATTGAAAAGAGAATTGGAAGAATTTGAAGTCAGAAAAATTGCTGAAGAAAAGGTGAAATTGGAAGCTGAAAAAGCAGAAGTTGACGAAAATTCGAAAGAAAAGGTCGAAGCTGAGGGATGGGAAAAAGAGTTAGATTTCAATATAGAAACGGATATTGTTGAAAAGATAGTGGAGAAAGTAGTGGAGAAAATTGTTGAAGTCGAAAAAATCATCGAAGTAGAAAAAATTATTGAAGTTGAGAAGGTTGTCGAGGTTGAAAAGATAGTTGAGGTCATTAAACCTTGTCTGAAATGTTTGGAGTCCTGCAAACATTGTGAGGAAAAAGACAAGAAGATTCATGAACTGGAAGAGCTGAAAGAGAATTTGTTGTCTGATGGAAGTATGTAAAAGAATCATATGATGTGCTGAACAGAATAGTTGATGGTCTGAAAAAGACAAATTCAGAAGTTGATGCTGCTATGACAATGATGAGTTCCACTTTAATGACAAAGCAGAAAGTCATCAATGAGCATATTGAAGACTGTGCAAAGCTAAAGCAGGATTTGGAACTTGAAAAGATTGAGAGTGAAAGAATCAAACGTTTGTTGTTGAGTTATACAACATGTGATTATTTGATTGATCGAGTTTATCCTACTATTGCAGGTCTTGAAGCTTTCCAAGAAAAAGAGAAGAAAGAGGATACTGGTAAGAAACAAAGTGTCAAATATAACAAGTGTCCGCCTCCAATCTATGAAAGTTATTCTCCCAGAAAGCCAAATGAGGAACAATTAAAAACTGCGCTCAACATAAAGTTAAAGTCTGAAACCATTGATGAGTTACCAGACAATATTGATGTCACATTTACAGCGTCTGACACTGATCATGAGTCTGAATTGTTAAAGAAGGTGGTCAATCAGGTGTTGGATATGGATGAAGAGTCAAAGTCGGAGTCTAAATCTGAAAGTCCGAGTTCATCAGAAAAGAGTCCGAGTTTACCAGTCAAACGGGTTTACAATAAAGAATTCCTGTTATCAAAATCTAATTTGAATAATGGACCAATCAAAGTGGCATATACTTTGAATGATTCAGACAAATTATATTCGGATGAGGAATTTCCAATAAGAAGTGTAAAATCTGAAATGATCAAACAGGTTTTCAAATTAATAGAAATTAATATTTCTGAAATAAAAGATTTAAATCTTCATGAAAAACCTAAAAAGGACACTTCAAGAGTTCAACAGAGATTGTACAAGAAAAAGGGTTACAGTTCTGGTTATGGTTGTCAAAAGAAACCAAATCATAACAGTAATTTCAAAAAGAAAGGTTTAGGTTTTAGTTCTTCAGAAAATTATAAAAATGAGAAAAATTATAACCAAAAACAAAATTTGTTGCAGGAGGAAGTTCTGAAGAAGAGTAGAAGAAACCATTCTGGAGACAGTCAAACCGAGAGTTTCTTGCTGAAAGGAAGAAGAATATGAAGAAATTTGTTCCAAGAGTTGACAAAAGAATCTGTTTTAAATGTCAAAAAGCTGGACACATTGCTTGGAATTGCCACGAGTCCACTTATTCAAAACATGGAGTTTTTTTCTAACTTTGAAATGAAAAAGAAATGTGTTGATAAAACAGTACAATCAAGAGAAAAATTCAAAGTGTTTGAAAACTTGACTTTTGAAGAAGGTGAAAGTTCGAAACGTTTTTACAAAAGAAAAGTTGATTTGAACAAACAAAGATAGGTAGTAAAATCAAAAAAGTAGTTCTGACAATGAATCTGATTCCATAAAATCAGAGGAGTCATCTGTTGATAAAAAGAATGAGATTTCCGTTCCAGAGTTGAACGATGAAAATTTTCCACCTTTGTCAAAAGAAAATTTGAAATTGAAAGTTGGTAAGGTTGAAATTTCAGATCAATTCTTTGCTGGTAAGAAAGAATTTGATGCTAAAAAAGTGTTTAATGGAAAAGTTAAACATATTTTCGAGAAAATGGTTGATGGGAAGGTTAAAGGTGCAAAAGAGTTTTATAAATCAAAAAGATGGTGGGACAGATGTGTGTCAAAATCACCCAAGGCTGGTCAGGCTTGGGTGACAGCATTTTCTACTTGAAATCCTGACTTGCCGGAGCTCCTAGGTTGGTAATTGTGGAGCATGAATCGGCATTTTTCTTGAGACATTCACAACTGTGATATTTCGATTTACATGTGGTATTTTCATTCTTGAAAATTTTTATATTTTTACAAGTGATATTGGTGATGAGAACCTACAAATGGTTGAAGAACAATGTGATGATCATTACCCCGATCTTACAAGTGGTAAAATCAACAAAACTTATTTTCCGGAAAAACCATTTTGATTAAAACAAACTTTAGTGTTTTGAAATCATAATGGGAAAATAGTTTGTTGTCAGAGGGAGTTCTGATTGTTTATGCCAAGAGGATGGCGAATTGAAGCTCGAAAATTAGTTGCCACTTTACTTGTATTGTTTGTTTTCATATTTCCTTTAAATGATTTTGAATTTTAGGGGGAGTAAGAAATTTCAGAAAATCCTAAAACATTAGAAAATTTGAAAAAGTAAAAAACATGATAAAATCAAAAATGAGTTTTGTTGTGAAAAAGAGGAAATGATACTACATCAGTGGACTATCACAACACGCTAAAGAATTGGAAAGTTCAAAAGTGATAAACGGTCTCACTGATGATGTGCCAGTAGGTTTTTACGCACTTAATAGATTGTGTCGAGATATAAACCTAAATTTCAAACTTACTTATCTCGTGGGGAACATCTCTCGGATATATGGGTAACCCCCGAAATCTTGTGTGAAAGACCCCTCTTTCTGAGATACTAGGTCTTTATGCTTAGTGATATCTGGGGTATTATCCCGGGACTTCTGATTTTGCGGAAGCAATAGTCTAGTCCCCGTATAATACTTTTCGCTTGCTTGAAATATAGCACCCCCCTCAGCATAAAAAATGATGAAACATTGCAAAATGCTAATCATGTGCTGTTGAAGAAAAGATTCTCTAAAGGGAACACACCTAAAGTCGAAGCCATTATCTCTCTGATTTTGCGAAAGCAATAGCCTGAGCTCTCATGGCCCTCGCATTTAACCCTTTACATATATCATCTAGGTATACTCACCTGTAAGACTGAATATTGGGATCTGGATACGTGAGTATATTCTGAGGTGGGACACGCGAATAAGTTTAAGTCTCTAAAACATTAATCTCGTATCTCGAAACAATTGAACTTTGTGTGAAAATTTTAAGTGGAACAGTATACTGACAATCTAAGTGAATTGTTTAGAACTTAAAATGTTTATAGCTTAACGGTGTTGGTGATTTGTCTCATAAACTGATATGATCCTCTTACACAAACTCACAAAAATATTGTCTGTAAATATTTTTTTACTGAATTTCATCTATAGCAAAATCCAAAAAGATTTTCAGTGTGTTTTAGCATAAATTTTTGAAAATTCAAAAAGATTTTCGACAACTGATGTTGAAAAGCTGATTTTCAAAATTCCGAGTGCTAAACATGATGAACAACAGGGATTGGGATAGTTTGTTTGGAATGAAAAATGTTTTTGAAATGATTAAATGGTTCATTCAGATGAAACCAAATTTGAATGTGTCATATACAAGTGGTTAAGAGAATTTGTGAAATGTCATATTATTACTAGATAATGTGTTGAATTTAATTATACAAGTGGTAAGCAGAAAGTTTAAATTTGTCAAATTTTAAATTTGTCAAATTTTACTTTGAGGTAGAGAATGTGCAGGTTATGGCTATGAGAGAGCCAGGTTGCGATTCTAGAACCTGTGAAAGTCAGACTACGATCCCAAGCATTCCTTAAGGGGGAGTCTGATGATGCAGAGCTTAAGGAATCAAGAGATTTGATCAAGAGAATGTGAAGAGATAGATTGAGATTTAGAAGCCCGAAGACTGATCAAGGCTGAAGATTGTGAAGACTCGACACCAAAGACTTCATCAACATCCGAGGGGGAGTCTGTTGGTGCATACGTCTGTCGACTTCGTCTTGTATCGAGTCTTGTAATAGAAGTGTTAGATCAGGGCACGTAGTACGAGAAAAATAGGGTTTATGTGTGAATAGTTGATTTCGCACGAAATAGCAGTTGCCTGTTTCATGCGAAATACCCTCTACTATAAATACCCTTGTTGTGATTTCATTTGTAAGATTCGTGATTCCGGTACTGAAGTGCTGCCGACGTGTTTACTGATCTGTAAACGTGTTATAATCAATATACAAGACATTAAAGAGTGAATCAAGCTGTTACAATGTCTAATCAATGAATTTCGCCTCTGATTAGACCGAGAACTCTTCTGATAGACTCGTTTCGATCGTCTCACGATCCTACACTCTCTACTCATTCTCTAGTTGAGAACCGGTTTGAAAACGGATTTCCACCAGAGAGACGACCGATTCACGGGTTGAACATGAAACTTCATCGGGGACAGTTAATCTGATCGAATGGGGTGATTCCCATCTGATCGACTGAGCTGGACTTGGCGTGTGTCACACCCCAACCGATGGCGGAAACATCGGGGTACGACACTAAGCGATTCAGATTGTTCAGAAGTTTCCACAACACTAAATGTGTCAATATAGATTAATCAAGATTCATATTAAATTGTCTAAAACATCAACCACGCATCAAAAGTATCAAGAACATAACATTAAACATTGTTCAATTTCTCAAATTAACTAGGCGAGTTTCTAAGCGTCATCCTAGCTTGTTTCTTGGATCCAGCATCTTATCAGCCTGCAACATGTATTAAAATAATGTCAATACAATAATGTACTGGCGAGTATACAAGTTTGAGTATATAGTATCAAAATAGTTTATAAGACTCATATCCGTCAAGTAAACATATAAAAGTTTCAGCCATGCTAGTTTACGCAGTCCAAGTGATAGCCCAAGAATCCCAATGCGTTTAAAAGCTCTTCCCCGAGAATAATGGGAAGATAAATGTCTCCTCCTAACAATACCCTCGAGAATAATAGGGAGGTGCATTACTCCTATAGCGCTACTATTGTTAAGGCAGAACTACACACAAGGATTAAACGTTCACATAGCATAAAGTATCAAGAATCCAAAAAGTATCAAGTTTCCCGTTCACAGAGGATAAAGTATGTTTCCAAACAAGTTTCAAGTATCAAGTTTATAGAATACATGTTGCATCCCAAAAGTGTTTAAAACAAAACGGGATCGAGTATACAAACAGTGGGTGCTAAGTATCGACACCACTATTGGATTGAAGGGAGCGCTGGGGTTAGCCTGGTTATAGTGTAATAGATAAGCGTCGAACAGAATGTCGAATCGTGCAAAGTGTCAGACAGGTTCTCTGATCGGATGGCCATCCGGACGGATGGTCATCCGGTCAGATAACCTTTTGAATTAGGTAGACCCCCATCCGATCAGATGGTCATCCAGACGGATGACCATTCGATCGAATGGTCATTCGATCGAATGGTCATTCGATCAAATAGGTGAGTTTTGTAAATGGTTTCAAACTTTTGAAGTTTTCGTTGTAGTGAAATTTCAAGTCGTTCGACCGGTTGGTCATTCGAACGGATGACCGTTCGGTCGGAGGACTGTTCGAGTGAAAGTTTAATAGTTTAAAATCTTGATTCTAATAGTTTAAGCGTCAAAGGTTATAGGAAACAGATCGTCCGGTCGGATGACGTTAGACCAGATGGTCGTCCGATCGGATGGTCGTTCGACTGTTATTATCTTATTCCTTTGCAACCTTCGTAAAATTCTAAGTTTGAGTTTAACTGAGATGATGTGGCAACGTACCAAGACAACGTGAATCCATCAAGGTTTCAGCCTGTCTGATCGGATGGGAATCACCCCGTCCGATCGGATGACTGTTCTTGACGGAGTTTTTTGTCTGACCCGTAACCTGGTCATCTTCTCCGGTGATAATCCTGTTTTCAAGCCGACTCCAGCCTAAAGATCAAGTCTACAGCCCGTTTGTATCTAGATTTCACCGTATTTGAGTAGATAAGTTGGGAAAAACATGAATTTAACCGAAAACACTTAGATTAAGTAAAGATTTGTAGTAAAACGTTTAGTAATCTCTTAGATTTGGACTAGATTCTTGACAGAATGACATCACATAGCCGATTGTACAAACAGCCTGATGACGTCATCCTAAGAGTCCAAATCTCAGCGATTTTATGAGTAAATTACAAAAATCGTCCTTTATGTTGACACTAGATTGCAAGTGATGTCCTTTATCTTCAAAAAATACAAAAAACGTACTCGATGTTTGCAAACCCTTGCACGTTACGTCCTTTAGCCCTGACTTAGTTAATTTTTTTGGTTAAATCTAATCAAGTAGACCCCATTAGAGGGCAAATTAGTCTTTTACCTATTTATTTTTATTCTAATAAATAAAGAAAATCAAAGTTAAAATTTATATACAATATATTTCATATCTCCCTCTTTTCTCTCTCTCCCTCTCTCATCCTTCACCCACCACCACCATTCTACCTTCCCCCCTCTCTGTTCCACCAACCACCACCACACCACCGTATCTTCACCTTTAACTTCATAACCACCTCGCCTGCAATTACCGAAAACCGTCCAACACCCCCACTTCATCCCGTACCGCCAGCGGCCTCTAGATCCAAACCCCTACTTCCCACCATTCAACCCCAAACCCCTATTTCACAAACCCTAGAACCTAACCCGACAAAAAGATCAAGAATCAAGCTCAAGTTCGTAGTTAATGTAGGACGTTTATCAAATTTTGGTCGCAAATTTTTCTTTGTTTTTGCAAGTAATGTCACCTTATTTGTGTCATCTTTATCTTGTATATATTTCTTACCAAACTGACCCCCTTTCTAGCCCATCTGAGCTTACAACATTAGAAGATACACTCTTCAATTCACCCAAAAAATGGCATTTGGTCTTACACTGACCACTCTCTATCCCATTCGGCTTATAATAATAATTGAATTTGAAATAAGAACAAGAGATGGGATTATTAATTGCATTTTGAGATCTACATTTGACAGAGATGGTGGTTATCTGTTTTACAGGTTCTTAGAGAGAGAAAGTTAAGAGAGAGAGTTAGAGAAAGAGTGTTGATTTATTTTATTTCTTAAAATTCTTTTTTGTTTTATTTATTAAATATATTTTAATAAATGAGTAAAATTACCAATCTACCCTAATTAAACATTAAAAGTTAACTGAGTTAGGAGTAAAGGACATATTATGTATGCTTTTGTAAACACGAAGTATGAATTATGTCAATTTTAAAGATAAAGGACATAATTTGCAATCCGAAACAAACATAAAGGACGATTTTTGTAATTTACTCGCGATTTTATGGTGAAAAGTAGGATTTTGGTGAGTTATCAAGTGAGAAAGTGTGTAAAGATAAAGATTGTACAAAATTTACAGAGATAACTTACAAGAATTGCTTGAAAATCGAAGAAAAGTGTGAGAGAACGAGAGTGTGCGTCGCTGGTCGGAGGAGACTGTCACATCAGTGAGATATGATGTGACAACGGGTATTTATAGGTGCCAGAGAAGAGAAAGGCGGTACAAGCGTGTTGGTCGGATGGCTGTTCGGTCGAATGGCCCTCCGATCGGATGTCCATTCGGAAAGTCAAATCCGTTCAGCTACTTTTCCGTCTTTGGTTCGTTTTGCGAGTTAGATTAAGCGTTGCGTATTATTGTGTAATATCATCACATGACAAGATTATATAACTACTCAAAAGTTTCCATGTTTCCAAGTTTCAAAGTTTCTAGTTTAACAAAGTCTCAAAGTTTCTCGTTTCATAAGTATCAAGAGTCTTGCTCGACAAGTACCAAGAGTCGAGCATCAGGCCTCTAGTTTCAAGAATCAAGTATCAAGTCTCTAGTTTCAATAATCAAGTATCAAGCCTCAAGTTTCAAGAATCAAGTATCTAGTATTAAGCATCAAGTTTCAAGTTTCAAGATTCAAGATTCATAGTTGTTTAATAAGTATCAAGCATCAAGAGTCAAGTTTCAAAGTATCAAGAGTCAAGATTCACAAGATTCAAGTAACATAAGAGTCAAGTATCACAAAGTTTCGCATAAAGTAAAGTTTCACAGAGTACAGGGACTAAACTTGTCAAAAGGTGAAAGTTTAGGAACGCAGGGCGTTACAGTCTCCCCTCCTTTAGGAGATTTCATTCCCAAAATCTAAGAGGAAGACTGCTCGAAGAGCTGCGGATACTTGGTCCTCATCTCACTTTCGAGTTCCCAAGTGAAGTCGGCGCCACACTTTCCTTCCCATCGAACCTTGACTATGGAAATTTTGCTGCGCCTCAACCGCTTGACACCTCGATCCATGATTTCGACCGGTTTCTCCTCAAAGTGTAAAGCTTCATTTATTTGCAAGTCTTCGAGGGGAACTTGAAGTTCCTTGTCGGCTAAGCATTTCCGAAGATTAGATACGTGGTATACCGGATGCACAATGTTAAGTTCTTGTGGCAGGTTGAGTCGGTATGCCACCTTGCCAATCCTTTCGAGTATAGTGAAAGGACCCACATAGCGAGAGGCAAGCTTTCCCTTCTTGCCAAAGCTAACTACCCCCTTCCAGGGAGATACCTTGAGTAGTACTCGATCTCCAACATCAAATTCCAGAGGCTTACGCCTTTTATCAACATATATAGCTCTTTTGTCTACTCCTAGCCTTGATCAAGTTATCACGGATCTGAAGAATCTTATCCGTCGTCTCTTGAATGATCTCAGGGCTAGTACGGTGCTTGTCACCGACCTCATGCCAACTGAGAGGAGATCGCCACTTGCGACCTTATAAAGCTTCGAAAGGAGCCATCTGAATACTGGAATGGTAGCTGTTGTTGTACGAGAACTCAGTCAATGGTAAATGTACATCCCAGTTACCACCAAAGTCGATGACATAAGAACAGAGCATATCCTCTAAGGTTTGAATAGTACGATCGGTTTGTCCATACGTACTAAGATTCAAGTGAGAACCTATAGCGGACTGAAAGGTGTGCCAAAGTCGTGAGGTAAAACGACCATCACGGTCAGAGATTATGTCATGTGGTATGCCATGGCGGCATATAATCTCATCAGTGTAGATTCGAGCAAGTTTCTCCGCTTAAAAATCTTGGCGAATAGGAAGAAAGTGGGCTGATTTGGTCAGACAGTCAATGATTACAAAAATACTATCATGACCAGAAGGTGTACGGGGTAGTTTAGTTATAAAGTCCATGGCGATTCTATCCCATTTCCAAACAGGGATTTCGGGTTGTTCAAGAAGACCTGAGGGAGGTTGATGTTCGGCCTTTACTTTCGTGCAAGTAAGGCATTTCGAGACGTACGCAACAATGTCCTTTTTCATACCAGGCCACCAATAAGTCATACGCAAGTCATGGTACATCTTATCAGCACCTGGATGAATAGAGTATTGAGATTTGTGAGCTTCATTCATAATGAGCTCACGAAGATTATCACGATCTGGCACCTAGATGCGATTGAGATAGTATTGAAGTCCATCAGACTTAGTTTCGAGTTGATCAACAGAAGTGTTTTGGTCAAAAATTACCGAAGCAATTTAGTGATCAAATTAGTTAAGTGAGGTAGTGTGCTAACAATGTGTGTTGAAAATATTCTGATTATTTCGTTTATAAAAATAGTTTCCAGGATATAGCTCAGGATATTGAGCTATATCAACAATCAAACAATGAGCGAAAAAATAAATGGTGACACGAGATGTACGAGGAAAGCCCTTGATCAATCTAGATCGCCGGCACAAAACCTCGGGAGCTGAAAATCGCAGCTGCCTTGTTCTTTTTATTGCTTTAAACTTCAGGATACAGTGCAGGATATGATACGGATCAACTAAGTGTTACAATGTAATTCGAGTGTGAGTGTATGTGTTGCGAGTAATTGCAGCTAGTAGAGAGCTAGTAGAGAGTAGAAGTGTGTGAAAAATTTATGTGTTCCTACTGATCCGATCGTTCCTTTATATAGCAAAAGAAATAACAACCTATCCTAAAAACGGGGGATGCCCCGAATATTCCCCTTTGAACGTTGAAGACCCTTTCTTTGCGGGTTCAACATTCTCTTTTCAACAGCTTAGTCCAAGTCTTCAGGTGAAGCAGTCCATTTGAACGTTATAGGCAGGCTTCGCTAATCTGCACGTGAATAATTAGTCATCACCAGGATACTGCATCAGGATATTACCAATATCCTAATCCGGTATCCTGATCTCAATAAAAAATAACATAGTCAGAATATAATCCAGGATATATGAGCAGAAAACCACCCATAACGATTGTCCCAAAATATATCTGTTGGGATACTAATTTCCAACGGATATATTTTAAAGCTTATCACATCTTTCAAGGTAATTAAAATGAAGAGACGCTTGAAGTGACAGCGTGCAACTTCCAACGCGCTTTATACTCGATGGTTATCTATTTCGCCCCTATATCTTCTCTCTTTCTTGTTGATAATCATCCATTCTTCCCAGAAATCTCAGGTACTTTCTCTCATTCTCTTTCTCGAAATTCTTGCTGCTTATCTTCTTTAATGGCCACCCGAACTCGATCACATTCCGGCGACTCAACCTCGCCGTTCATTAGCCAAAATCTGATCACTCACCCCGTGAAGGAAGTGTGCTCTTTCGACAACACTGATATCGCTGCATTATGAACCTCCGGCGCTTTTTCCGACAAGGCAGTCATTCGTCCTTTTGACCGAAGCATCCGATCAGACGTCATCTGATGAATGGATCTGCTTTTCAGCATACCCATTCTCTCTTGGCCTTCGATATCCCTTTCCAGAATTCATCATGCAATCTTTTCAAACCACCGGTCTCTGTTTCGCACAAACAATGCCCATGGTCTGGAGAGTACTCATTACGCTTAACCAGATCAAAGCCCTTCATGTCCCTGACCTTTGTGTTGAAGACATTCCGATTGCTTACCGTCTCCGATCACACGGCAACAGCCGTTTCTTGCTTTTTTCAACCTCCAGCAACCCCCTTATCCTCAAAGCCACAAGAAATGAGGATGGGTGGCAACATAAATTTTTCTTTGTTAAACGGGACTCCATTGTCAAAGGAAATAGCCTTCCGGTGAAATGGTTGACTTCCGGTAGGGTTTAGGGTTTTAAAATATCCCCAAACATATCCTGATGATGTATCCTGCACTAACATTCTTATATTTTTATGCAGCAAACTTCAAAGAGTTGGCTCCTCCCACTGAAAAATCCCAAGAGAGAATCAACAGGGTCTATCAGTTGCATGATAGTGATAGATCTTTTTCATTGCATCTTCTAAGTTCAAGTCAATATTCCTCATCTGACATGTCTGGTAAGGATCATAATTTTCCATATATATATTTAATTAGTAAAATAAAATATGAGTAGAGATTTAGATTTTTCCCTGTTATGCAGCACCAGTCAAGATTCCAGTGACCTTCGAGCTTAAAGAGTTGGACAGCTATTATGGCCCTGTCCAAGTGAAGAAAGAGCCCAACAAACCTTCTACTGCTTCCAAACCAGTAACCAGCTCCAAAGCAGCAGCCGTACCCAAGCCTTCTCCTGTCGCGAAGCTGCGTGCCTCGAGCTCCCGCAAAAGGAAGGAGCCAGATTCCCCAGTTGCCTCCAATGTCTATCAATTTGAGAATCATGGGTTCTCAGAATCCAGCAAGTTCATGACCGGCTTCCTCAACCAGGTAGGTATCCTTATCTCATATCCTGCTTATATATGCTGATTATATATTCTACGTACATATACTGATACCTGTTCATATGATTGCAGGGTCTTGAGCGGCTAGTGTTCCTTTATGAGGATTCATGCTGTCTGAACAAGATGTTGGAGGCTAAACTAAAGAAGGCAGAGACCACCGTCGCAGACCAAGCAACAATTGCCACCGCCAAGTCACAGCATTACGAGGATAAATATAAGGCGATGATCCAGGAGTATTAGGCTTCCCTTAAGAAGGTTACCCAAGAAGCCCAGGCCAAATATGATGCAGCTCAGGTTCAGCACGAACAAGACATGGCTTCTTACTGGGAAGGTCTTAAGGGCTCCGTCGTCATCTCGCTCCTCCAAGCCAGGTTGAAAATGGCCTATGAGGCCAGGGCCATGGACCTTGAATGCCCTTCATGGAATGTTGAAGCTTGGGAGGCAAAATTGAGGGATCTCGGTAGCAATCCTGTGGAGCATCCTGTGAAGCATCCTGTGAAGCCTGCGATTGAGGAACCTGCTAAGGCGGCCAATGCTGATGCTGATGCTGGAAATGTTGCTGGCGGTGATGCTGGTGAGGACACTGTGGAAGCCGTGATTGAAGAAGGTGGTGCTGCTTAAAGGTAGCGAAGTGGGCAATGATGGATGTTGACGCCGAGGCCGGAGCCCACTTTTTTAAATTTGATGGTTTGTGGTTGTCGAACAATTTATCTTTTCGTCTGTTGAACAATTTTATTTTCCTGCACTTAGACAATATGATGGCCAAAGGTGGAGGGATCCTGAGTTTCAGGACGAAGCCCTTGGTCATTAATTATTAGTATGTTTTATTTCGAACAATATAACAATTGGAGGCGGATGGATCTTGGGTTTCAAGATGAAACCTTCAACTGTTTAAGTAAATATGGTTAAAAACTAATTGTGCTTTTGGTGGATCGGTCTCGGTTTGAGATGAAACCAAAAGCACAACCTTTTGCAATGTTAATAATAAACTAACCTTTTTTGGCCTTATTCGTTGTTGTTCATTTTTATTTTGCAAAGCTTGTTGTGTTGTTTGATTTGAATGTAGTTTCTTTTTCTAATTTTAGTATAGTATTTCAAATATTCTGACCAAATATCCTGAGAGTATATCCTGGTCAGGATACTCATAAATATTCCATCAAGACTTTTGTCAAACATGGTTTTAAAAAATTAGATAACTTGAATAAGGCTTCCAAAGAACAAAAAGGAGAGATCATTCCAGAAATATATCTCAATCCCTATACTTTAATCCCTTTGCAATTTTCCCATCGAAGGTGTCCCCAGTCTGAGAAACTTAGTTAACCAGATCCAAATTCGATCTTTTGAATTGTTCACAATGCCTTAGTAGGAATGTCCCATGTTCATGTTATTTTCAAAAACTTAGGATTTTTGTACATCAATCGTAACTGATTTCACACTTGTATACAACTTTAGTATTACAGGGGATAGACCCTAAACATTCTTGAGATAGTTCCTCAACGTTCTGGGGATAAACCCTAAATATGCTGGGGATAATCCCAAATTTTCATGCGCTACAGGCGGGAGTGTATAAACTCCAAGACTTAGAAAGGTGAAAACCTTTAAACCTTAGAGAGTATGAAAATACCCTTCCGTGAGAGAGGGTGATCAATCCTCGTATACCTTTAAGATCCAGGATATAGCCAATAATAACGAAATTGTCAGCCACTTTTACATGGACTGGTCCTGCTATCTTGAACTACTCCCAGATAGCTTGCGCTCCAGGCGGGGTGTTTAAACCCACTTCGAGAGAAAGGTGAATACCTTTAAAACTTTGAAGGGATCAGGATCCCTTAAACGTGAGAGAGGGGGCCAATCCTCTAATCTTTCGATTCTGAGTATACATCCTGGAGCTATATCCCGAAGCATATTCTGCAAAACACCTTCAAACTAAGGTGGGTGTTAGCTTGGCTTACACCCCTCCGATGCTTAAGTCAGTAATGGGTTCAAAAGAATAAATAAAATCAAATAAATTTATAAGAGATAAAATTCATACCATCCTGAGTTAGAAATTAGATTCTAAACTCACTTGAAATAGGCTTTGAGGTGTATAGCATTCCAGTATCTTGGCAATATCCCCCTTCATATTCTTAAGCCTGTATGCTCCTTTTCCAGATTCCGATTCAATCTCATATGGTCCTTCCCATTTCGGAGCTAACTTTCCATCAGCAGGATTAGTAGTGTTCTGAAAAGCTTTCCTTAATACCCAATCTCCGACTTGAAACCTTTTAGTCCTTAGGTTTTTGTTATATGCTCTGGATATCCTCTGTTGGTATGCTTTCATTCTTAATTTTGCCGCATCCCTTATCTCGTCGACATTATCCAACTCTAGGCATAGAGCTTCAGGATTCTTCTCAAGATGCCGGAGGTTGGATCTTGTTGTAGGTATCACCATCTCTGTTGGGATCACTACTTCTGCTCCAAATACTAAGGAAAATGGGGTTTGCCCAGTTGCACTCTTTACTGTTGTCCTATCAGCCTATAAAACAAAGGGTAACTCTTCTGCCCATCTTCCTTTCTTAGCCCCTAGTCTTTTCTTCAAATTGTTGACAATTATCTTGTTCGAGGATTCTGCCTGTCCATTGGCTTGAGGATGTACCAGTGTAGATGTGATCATTTTGATTCCCCAACTCCTGCAAAAGTCGGTAGTCCTCTTACTGATAAACTGAGAGCCATTATCACAAATTATCTCGGCTGGTATCCCACACCTAGTCAGGATATTTCTCTTTATGAAGGATACTACTTCTTGGTCTCTGACTTGAACAAATGCCTCAGCTTCAACCCATTTGGAGAAATAATTAGTCATTGCCAGCATAAAAACTTTTCCTCCTGGAGCTTTTGGCAACTTTCCCACTATGTCCATACCCCATTTCATGAATGGCCAAGGGGAAGCAATAGGATATAGTGGTTTAGCAGGTTGATGTAGTATATTGCTATGCCTTTGACACGCATCCCATCATCGAGCATATTCTGCAGCATCTTTCCTCATCGTCAGCCAATAGTATCCTGTTCTTAACACCTTTGAGAATAACGATCTGCCCCCAGTATGGTTGCCACAATCCCCTTCGTGTATATCCTGAAGTACTTCCTTAGTTTCGGGATCCTCCAAGCATCTCAAGTATGGTCCTGCAAGAGATTTCTTATATAGAACATTATTTATAATAGTGAATCGAGATACCTTCATCCTAAAAGCCTTAGGATTCTCATCCTTTGGAATGTGTCCTTCTATGAGGTATTTCATGATTGGGGCCGTCCAGGACTTAGGATCCTCCTCAGGATACTCATCATCAGGATCCTAGATACTTGCTACTTCCTTATTCTGAGATTTGAAAAGATCCACTGCAGCATATAGGATATGTAGTATTGGTATCTGTGTTCCTTTTGGTATTCTGACTGATGATCCTAAGTTTTCCAAGGCATCTGCTTCAGCATTATCCTCTCTTGGTACCTGTTTAAGTGTAAAAACATCGAAATATCCTGCTAATTTTTGGAGAATTTCAAGATACTCGATTAACCTTTCACCTTTGACTGCATAGGATCCATTAAAATGGTTAGTAATTAACAAGGAATCAACATATACTTGCAAACTTTTAACATTCGTATTCCTGGCCAACTCTAATCCTGCAATCAAAGCTTCATATTCTGCTTCATTATTAGTGGCAGGAAATTCACATCTAATAGCCTGGGGTAATATGTCCCCCTGTGGCGATTTTAGTAGTATACCTGTTTTGGTCAAAAATCAAGCAATGACAATGTAACCAAACTTTCTGTTGTGGGATATGATGCTTGAATTGATGAACAACAATAAGGATCACTATGAAATGTAATGAACAAGTGACACGAAGATTTATACGAGGAAAAAACCCTTGATCAATGAATGATCTCCGACATAAAAAACCTCGGGTGATGGAAACTACCGATCACCAACTCAAATTAAACAAGAAATGTGTTACAACTTCGGATGATAGCGAGCTAAGTACAAGGATCACTATAGTGTTTTGTGTGTAAAGGTATGTAATCGCCAAGTGAGTTAGCGAGAGCTGGTGAGAGCAGTTGTACGAGTGTGTGTGTTAGCCAAAAATAGCCAAGTGTTTTCTAATTAGCTCGCTACCCCTTTAAAAATAGAAAATATCTACTCTAACTAACATTCCGCAAATGGTGCAAGTCTTCCACGACTCCATAACGTCCATTTTCAGCCAAGCACGTGCGGAATACTTCAAGGAATATACTCCAGGAATATCGCCAAGACCAAGTCCAAATTGATACTCCTACAAAACAATTTCGAATTCAAAGTAGACAACCGTTAGTACAAGGATCCTTACGATGATCCATGATCCTGACCCTGCAACACTTCTGAGGATCACTACTTCAGACAGAATTGAGGATCACTAAACCCAACAGTAAATGAGGATCACTGATCATATAGAAATCCACCCCTAACAATTGCCCCCAAAATATAAGGAGTAATTATGTAAATAAATGAGTTATATTTTGTTCTTATCCGCATTTAACCAACGGATAACTAGCCGTTATAATCAGACTAGCCGTTGCGAATCATGACGTCACTGAGGTGACTATCCTGCAGAATCATCATTGTAAATAGGAGTTAGAGATAGAGATCAATCTGCATTTAAAATCAAGAGTAACTCCCTTTAAATTCATATCCGAAGACCAAGCAGGTATTTCTCTTCCTCTTCCTTCTTTACGTTTTCTTTCTCTGCTCCTTCTTTCTTCACCTTCTTCAAGATGATGCTAAGATCCTCACCGGCGAAGGATCATAAGAAGGACACCCCTCTCAAGAGCCAGGAGATCATCAAAGATTCAGCGAATGAGAGGTGCTGTTTCACTGATGCACAAATAGACAGAATCCGCCACTGTTTTCTGGCAAATACTGTTTTCAAACCATTTGACCCCACCGTTCTTAGTGACTACATTTCTGAAACTTGGGTAGCTTTCCCGGTCACACCGTTCACAATAGGATACTCATATCCTTTCCCTGAATTCACCCAGTC
Source organism: Helianthus tuberosus (assembly GCA_030545235.1). Taxonomy (NCBI): domain Eukaryota; kingdom Viridiplantae; phylum Streptophyta; class Magnoliopsida; order Asterales; family Asteraceae; genus Helianthus; species Helianthus tuberosus. The sequence goes on from CM060436.1 coordinate 33,662,806, forward strand.
TTTCTTCTCCCTCACCGGCATCTCCTACATCCAGGCTATGCCAATAATCTGGAGGGTCTTATATACCCTTGAAAGGATCATTGAGCAAGAAGGAATTGACTTGGGAATGTCAGAATTAGCCGAGATGTATGATCTCACAACCTTTGGATTCCACCGATATTTATTCAAGCGCAAACCCGATGAAGAACATCCCATCTTTAAGGCCACTAAAAATGATACCAATTGGAAACGGAGATTCTTCTTCGTCAGAAGGGATTCTATCCAGGATGGAAAAGATCTGCCAAGGAAGTGGAGCACCCATGGTAGGGTAGAGGATCCTTAGAAGGATCACTGAGTAAGCTCATTTCTGATGATGACTACTAATATGCTTCTGTTTCTTTTGTACAGCTATCACATTCTCGCATATTATTCCTTCAGCTGCCACCAAGGGGAGACTTGCTGCTTTTAGAAAACTTGATCCTGCCACAAGATCATTCAAAACAAACACCCAGGATTCTCAAGAGGTATCCTCAGGTTCTGTTACTATGTCAAGTAAGTATCCTGTAATTTTTATATTTAAATGTTTGAATAAATAGTTAAAAAGAGATAGGATAAGGATACTTATCTGTTTTGAATGTGTAGGCGCCGGTAAATCCTCAAAATCTGCATCCAAATTCAGTGTCACTGAGCTTGACACCGTCCGATCTTCTAAGAAAAAAATTGCTGCTAGCCCTTCCATCGTCATCCCCAAGGCAACCGCTTCGAAGGGAAGAGGTGGAAAGAAAAGGAAGACTTCCGAAGCTGACAACCTACAAGGCCTGCCCCTGATCCGCCATCAACTCCTCGAGTACTTCAACGATGTAAGGATCACTGACTCAGCTTAGTTATCCTATCCAATTGAGAATCATATGATCCTAACTTTGTATTGTCTTGTTTGCAGAAATTTGCGGAGATCGAGGACTATGTTGGGAATGTTGAGGGTCTTGAGGAGAAATACTCTGATCTCTAAAAGGTGGCGGTGCTCAAGGATCACAAAATTGCCTCTCTTGAAAAGGATCTTAAGGATGCCCAGACTCAGATAGCTACCATTCTGATCAATGTTGATTATGAGAAGAGCGAGATCACGGAGGATGCCAAGGTCTCCGCTGCCATTGCCATGTACAAGACCAAGCTACAGATGGCTCAAGAAGCTCAGGATCCCGCCTTTGATAGGAGCAACTGGGACATGGAAGGCTGGAAGGCCAGGCTGGCTGAATTGGAGGATGAGGATGAGGCTGAGGAGGTTCTGGCAATCGAGGCTAGTGGTAGCGGCAAGGATCAAGCGAAGGATACCGGAGCTAGAGGGGATGATGATGCAGCGAAGGCATAGGCTGCAAGAATGGGCGATGAAGGACATTTCTAGACGTAGCCGGAGCCCATTTTTTAGTTTGGTTATGGTTTTTATTTTGATGATGTTTTGATGAACAATGGTTGGTATGTACTTAAACAATAGTAATTAGGATTGAGGATCGTGGATGATCCATTGAACAATAGGTAGGATAATGGGTGGTGGATGGATCCTCTGTTTGGGGGATGAAGTCACTCGTTATCCTTCCGTCTTTAATTTCCTGCACTTGTTAGACCTATGAACAATGGACACCCTTTGCCAACCCATGTGGACGGGCACGTTTTGCTGGTAGAAACGTGGGTTGGCAATTTTGACAACCTTAAAAGGGTTTAATCTTTTGTGAATAAAATAACTTTAACTTCTTGGCTTATCCTGTGTTGATATTTTACTTTCCAACTGTTGTGATGTTTATTTTGTTTAAACTTATCAAGTAGAGAAAAAATTTAACAAATATCCCCTAATAGTTTAGGATATGATGAAGGATCACATATCCCATAGCCGATTAGTTTTGAAAAGTTATATAGTTTAAGGATCACAAGTTCAGTTGTCAAAAGATAAGGGTTATTCAAATAAATAATGAATAAAATCAAAATAGTTAAGGATCATACCTGAGAATCCAAGTTAGGATCCTATCTGTTAACACTTAACATCAGGATAACCCGAAAGACAAACCTTAGTAGAAGGTAAGGATCAAGGATCCTTGGTCGTTTAGCTTCAAAAACCTGAAATAGGATACAACTTGGGACTAAGCCAATATAAGATAAAAGTTAGCAACTGGGGACAAGCCCAACAATTCTGGGGACAAGCCCAACAATTCTAGGGACAAGCCCAATATACTGGGGACAAGCCCAAAGGATAACTGGGGACAAGCCCAAAGGATCGTATGTAAACTGGAGTATGGCCCTCACTGGCGACTATCCAAACTTAGTGACATGAAAATGCCAAAACCTTAGCTAACGTGAAAACGTTAGAGACCTTAGGAACGGATGTATGGTACATCTACCATTATACGTAGGATCCTGAATATAGCCAGTACAATGAAATTGTCAGCCCTTAAAGCGAGTACTGGTCCCATTGCCATGAACTATACCAGGATCATCGTGCGCTACTGGCGAAACTGGGGACAGGCCCAAAAACTGGGGACTAGCCCAAATAACTGGGGTCAAGCCCAAATAACTGGGGTCAAGCCCAAATAACTGGATACTTCTGTGGATACTCAATTCTTAGTTAAGGATACCTGAACCTTCAAAACTCAGAATCAAGTGAAAAGAGGATAAAGGATACAGGATCCTTATCCTTATATAAGATAATAATAAAAAAATGAAATAGTTTAAGATTAGATCATTACCAAAATGAGGATCCTCTGCCCTGTAAGGATCCTTCAAGGATACTCGTCTGGTAAGGATCACGGATTCCGGTCACATGAAATATTTCTTCAAATGGACAGCATTCCAAGATCTTGGTAGCAAATCACCTTCCATTGTTAGCAATCGATATGCCCCCTTTCCTGCCTTGGCTTCAATCAAGTAAGGGCCTTCCCACTTTGGTGCCAACTTTCCATCAGCAGCATTGGTGGTATTCTGAAATGCTTTTCTTAACACCATATCACCAACTTGGAATTTCCTGATCCTGACATTTTTGTTGTAAGCTCCGGCCATCCTTTGTTGATAAATGGCCATCCTTATCCTTGCCAAATCCCTGAGTTCTTCTATCGTATCCAGATCTTGAACCAGGTTTTCAGCATTTTCTTCAGGATCGCGAATGCTTGTTCTTGCAGTTGGAACCACCATTTCTGTAGGGATCACTGATTCTGTCCCAAATACCAAAGAAAATGGAGTTTGGCCTGTAGCATTCTTGGGAGTTGTCCTATCAGCCCAAAGCACGTAGGGTAGTTCTTCTGCCCATTTTCCTTTCTTGGATCCAAGCTTCTTCTTCAAATTGTTGATGATGATCTTGTTGGATGATTCTGCCTGACCATTAGCTTGTGGGTGGACTGGTGTTGATGTTATCATCTTAATCCCCCAGCTGTCACAAAAGTTAGTGGTTCTATTCCCAATAAATTGGTATCCATTATCACAAATAATCTCGGAAGGGATACCAAATCTAGTAATAATATTTCTTTTAATAAAGGATATGACTTCCTTTTCTCTGACTTGAGCAAAGGCTTCGGCCTCTATCCACTTAGAGAAGTAATCCGTCATAGCAAGCATGAATACTTTTCCACCAGGTGCCTTAGGAAGCTTTCCAACTATATCCATTCCCCATCTCATGAATGGCCAGGAAGAGGATATAGGATGCAAGAGTTCTGTTGGTTGGTGAAGGATATTACTATGCCTCTGACAAGGATCACACTTCTTGGCATACTCCACAGCATCCCTCTTCATAGTGGGCCAATAGTATCCTTTCCTCAGGATCCTTGAGAATAATGCCCTGCCCCCAGTGTGGTTTCCACAATCTCCTTCATGGAAATCCTTTAGAACTTCGCCGATTTCAGGATCCTCAATGCATCTTAGATATGGTCCTGCAAGAGATCGTTTATACAACATATTATTTAATATTGTAAATTGAGATACCTTCATTTTGAAAGCCCTTGGGTTTTCTCCTGTAGGAATCTCTCCATGTTGTATGTATCTCATGATTGGGAGGATCCATGATCCTGAATGAGATTGAGTATCATCACTAGGGATGATTGCAGAATCCTCTCCTATCTCCATAGCCACATGATCCTCGATAGCCGGGGTCAGGATATGGATAATAGGGATCTTGATATCCTCCGGGATCTTCAAGGATGATCCTAAATTGGCTAATGTATCTGCCTCTGCATTCTCTTCCCTTGGTACCTGTGTCAAACTAAAGGATATAAAAGAGAGTGCCAATTCTTTGACTATCTCCAAATATTTGATTAGCTTTTCACCTTTAACAGCATAGGATCCATTAAAGTGATTAGTGATCAGTAAAGAATCTACATGTACCTCAAGATACCTTATCCTCATATGCTTAGCGATTTGCAAACCAGCTATCAAGGCTTCGTATTCAGCCTCATTGTTGGTAGTTTGAAATTCACAAGCTATGGAGTAGGGTATTATGTCCCCCTGTGGCGATTTTAGTAGTATTCCAAGCCCTGTTCCGTTTACATTGGAGGATCCATCAGTGAACAGCACCCAAGGATCCTTGGTTTCTTCAAGCTGTTGGACTTCTAATTCAGCCTCCTTTTGCAAATCACTACTAAAATCTACCACAAAGTCAGCTAAGGCTTGGGATTTGATGGCAGTCCTTGGTTCATATCGTATATCATATGCACTCAGCTTCACTGCCCACTTAGCCATCCTTCCTGACATTTCAGGTTTCCTGAGAACATTCTTAATCAGAAAATTAGTCTTAACAATAATGACATGGGTCTCAAAATAATGCCTTAATTTAGTAGATGCCATAATTAATGCAAGGATAAGTTTTTCTAAGTGTGAATACCTGGATTCAGCATCAAGTAAACTCTTACTTACATAATAGACAGGATGTTGTGTACCTTGGTGATCCTTAACAAGGACCGCACTTACTGCTTTTGAGGATACTGATAGGTACAAGGATAATACTTCCCCTTTTTCTGGTTTCATCAAGGCAGGGGCTGAGGATAGGTAATCCTTAAGAGCTTTAAGGGCACTTTCATGCCTCTCAGTCCATTCAAATTTCTTGTTCTTCCTCAGGATATCATAGAATTCTTTACACTTTTCTGAGGATTTGGATATGAATCTGTTCAAGGCCGCGATCCTGCCTGTCAATCTTTGCACATCTTTAGCATTGGCAGGAGATTTGATATTCACAATATCCTTGATTTGTTCTGGACTTGCTTCAATGCCCCTCTTTGTCACCATATAGCCTAAGAATTTACCTGCCTTCACACCAAAATGACACTTAGAAGGATTAAGTTTCATATTATACTTATCAAGGATATGGAATGCTTCCTCCAAGTCTTTAAGGTGATCCTCCGCTTTTTTGGACTTAACCACCATGTCGTCTATATAGACTTCCATAGTGTGTCCAATTTGCTCCTTGAACATCATATTGACAAGCCTTTGATAAGTAGCACCTGCATTCCTTAATCCAAATGGCATAGCAATATAACAGTATATACCCGTTGGGGTCATGAAGGCTGTATCCTCTTGATCAGATGGTTCCATCTGAATTTGTTGAAATCCAGATGAAGCATCCATAAAAGTCAACAACTCATGACCCGCGGTAGCATCCACCATGGAGTCAATGTGGGGTAATGGGAAAGGATCCTTGGGACATGCCTTGTTTAAATCGGTAAAATCGACACATACCCTCCACTTTCCATTTTTCTTTTGAACGACAACCACATTGGCTAACCATCTTGGATACTTAACCTCTCTAATCATACCTGCCCGAAGTAGTTTGTTTACCTCTTCCTGGATAATAGCATTCCTCTCAGGTGCAAACTTCCTCCTCTTTTGATGGATAGGCTTGAATGACCTGTCAATGCCAAGTTTATGAGTAATTATATCCTTAGATATACCTGTCATGTCTTCATGTTTCCAGGCAAAGGTGGATTTCCTTCTCTTAAGGAAGGATACTAGCTCCTGTTCGATGTCGCTAAGGATCCCTGATCATATAAAGATCTTGGATTCAGGATCCTCAGGATCCATGAGGATTTCTTTCAAATCCTATTCTCTTGCCTCCAAGACATCTCTTGAAGGATACTTTAATTGCTATTGCTCCCTTGGTCTTGAGGCTGGCTTCATTGAGGATGTATAACAGTTCTTGGCCTCTTGTTGATCACTCTCAATTTTCACCACTCCCCATGGACTTGGAAGTTTTACACACTGATGATAGGTGGATGGGACTGCCTTCATGTCGTGTATCCATGGCCTGCCAAGGATAACATTGCAACATGATAAAAAATCTATAACACAAAACTTTTGATAAGAATGCAATCCTTCAATATAGATTGGGAGTTTGATGTCCCCCAATGTATTCTTGGTTTCTCCACTGAATCCCACAAGTACTGAGGATCTTGGGATAATGTCAGACTCCGGGATATTCATCTTCTTGAGGACATCAAGCTGAATGATGTTCACAGAGCTTCCTCCATCTATAAGGATCCTGCGAACAAAGTGGTTAGAAATAAATAATGTAACTACAAGACCATCATGATGAGGATCCTGGATGTCAACACGATCATCCTCATCAAAGGTTATGACTTTATCCTGGGTGACAACGGAGGTCCGGACGGGTCTGTCTCCATTATCCATCTTGGTTTTCTTAGCATGTCTTTTTGCTGCTGAAAAGGAGGTACCACAGATATCCGATCCACCGTATATGAAATTTATGACTTGTGCATCTGCTGGAGGAGCAGGAACCCTTTCTGGGATCCTTTCAGGATCTTGGATCCTTGATTTCTTTCGTCCCAAGAGTTCCTTCAAATGCCCCTTGCTCAACAAGTAACCAATTTCCTTTCTCAGTGCAATACACTCTTTGGTGAGATGCTCAAAATCCTCATGATATGCACACCACTTGGACTTATCCTTTGTAGCAGCTGGTTTATCACTCTTCCTTGGCCACCTAGCTTTCTCACCTAGATTCTGCATCGCAAGGATTAGTTGATTGTTATCAACAGAAAAACAGTATTCAGAAATAGGAGGATAATCCTCATCATCCTCTTCTTGTTCCACTGCATGCACATTCTGGTTATCAGATCTGTTATAGGACTTGGATTTGTTGTTCCTGAAGTAGGATCCTTGTTTATCCTGTTTTGAGGATCCTGTCAGTCTATCCTGGATCCTTTTGTCATCCTCTAGGCGGATGAACCTAAGGGCCCTGGTTCTTACTTCATCAAGATTCCTGCAAGGTGTCATTACGAGATCATCATAGAATAATGAATCCCTAAGTAATCCCATTTTAAAGGCTTCTACAGCCGTAGGAATATCCAAATTAGGAATATCTAAGGATTCTTTACTAAACTTAGTGATATAATCTCTAAGTGATTCATTTTGGCCTTGTGTTACCCTATATAGACCACTAGTTAATCGTTCAAACTTTCTACTACAAGAGAATTGGCTATTAAACAAGTTAACTAGATTAGCAAATGAAGTAATAGAGTAAAGGGGAAGACTTAGCAGCCATTTAAGAGCAGATCCTGTGAGTGTGGATCCGAATCCCTTGCATAGACATGCTTCTTTCAACCTTTCAGGAATTGGATTGATCTCCATCCTTTCCCTGTACTGAGCTACATACTCTTCTGGATCCGTTGAACCATCATACAGCTTCATAGATGGTATCTGGAATCTTTTAGGTATCTCAGCATCACATAAGGGTGGTGCAAAACGAGATATCCTATGGCTACCATCTGCAATTTCAGGAATGGGTTTAACCACTCCTGGTACACTGGATATCATATCCTTAAGCTTCTGTAGCTCTCTAGCCATAGCCTGATTAATACCTGTATCCTGCATTAAGCCATGGTTAGTGTTATGTGAATTATTGAAAATGTTACCTCCCGCAGGATTCGTGTTTGGAATTGCGGATGTGAATCCATATTGACGAGACTCTGGCATGATTGAAGGACTAGAGGGAGCAATGGTCTGCATTGGTATGAAGTCTCCTTGATGAACGTCCGAGCTCTGAGGCTGCATACTTCTCAACAATCCTTGATCCTGAAGGACGTTGGATCCTTGAAGTTGAGATGATCCTTGAACCTGAAAGGATCCTGGAACCAGAGAGGATCCTGGGACCAGGGAGGATCCTGGGGCAAGGGAGGATCCTTGGACCGGGAAGGATCCCTGAACATGGGAGGATCCTTGGACCTGGGAGGATCCTTGGATCTGGGAGGATCCTTGGACCTGGGAGGATCCTTGGATCTGGGAGGATCCTTGTACTGCATGCGTTCCCAAATATCCTCCTGACGTGAAGTATCCCTGATGCTAAGAAGAGGATCCTTGAGGCTGGGAGTGAGAGCCAAGTGCCTGACTCATGGTTGTTGTTCCATAACGCCTTCCTGGTAATTCACCTAAGTATTGCACGTCCGGAACTGCTGAGTGTTGGGAAGTTATGACTGGAGTATCAAAGTTTAGCGATCTTGGCATCAGAGGGGAGTGATCCTCCACTGATTTCTTCTGTTTTTTGATCTCCTCGATCTCCCGGAGTATCCTTTCGTTGGTTTTGTCCTGCTCTTGTGCATGATTCCTCATCTGCAAAATCAGAGTGTAAAGATCATTAGTAGTAGGATTAGTTGAAGTAGAAGAAGTTGGTGGTTTTTGGAAAACGGGGGTTGGTTTCTTCGCAGCATTCTCAGCATTCTTCTGGGACCCAGAAGGTGGTGGAGGCAAAGGAGGAACGCCTTGTGAAGAGCTGAATGACGGCATCAAGTTTGAAGTATTTTTCGCCGAGGAAGCCATCTGCTTGGTTGTAATGAACCGAAACGAGCACGAAAATATAAATCTTTCTAGGAATGAAGCACCAATCGCCCCACGGTGGGCGCCAAACTGTTTTGGTCAAAAATCAAGCAATGACAATGTAACCAAACTTTCTGTTGTGGGATATGATGCTTGAATTGATGAACAACAATAAGGATCACTATGAAATGTAATGAACAAGTGACACGAAGATTTATACGAGGAAAAAGTCCTTGATCAATGAATGATCTCCGGCATAAAAAACCTCGGGTGATGGAAACTACCGATCACCAACTCAAATTAAACAAGAAATGTGTTACAACTTCGGATGATAGCGAGCTAAGTACAAGGATCACTATAGTGTTTTGTGTGTAAAGGTATGTAATCGCCAAGTGAGTTAGCGAGAGCTGGTGAGAGCAGTTGTAAGAGTGTGTGTGTTAGCCAAAAATAGCCAAGTGTTTTCTAATTAGCTCGCTACCCCTTTAAAAATAGAAAATATCTACTCTAACTAACATTCCGCAAATGGTGCAAGTCTTCCACGACTCCATAACGTCCATTTTCAGCCAAGCACGTGCGGAATACTTCAAGGAATATACTCCAGGAATATCGCCAAGACCAAGTCCAAATTGATACTCCTGCAAAACAATTTCGAATTCAAAGTAGACAACCGTTAGTACAAGGATCCTTACGATGATCCATGATCCTGATCCTGCAACACTTCTGAGGATCACTACTTCAGACAGAATTGAGGATCACTAAACCCAACAGTAAATGAGGATCACTGATCATTTAGAAATCCACCCCTAACAATACCCAATCCTACACCTCTCACATTAGATGCACCATCAGTATATAATGTCCAGGATTCTAAGGTTTCTCCTAGTTGTTGTACTTCTAGGTCTACTTCATTTTAAATATCACTACTGAAATTAGCTACAAAGTCTGCTAGAGTCTGGGACTTTATAGCATTTCTAGGTTCATATATTAAATCATAGGCACTTAATTTTACCGACCACTTAGCCATTCTACCCGACATCTCAGGTTTCCTAAGCACATTCTTAACAGGATAATTAGTTTTAACTTGAATCCTATGTGTCTCAAAATAATGTCTAAGCTTAGTCGATGCCATAACTTGGGCCAATATCAACTTTTCTAGGTGAGAATATCTAGTTTCAGCATCTAATAAACTTTTACTAACATAATAGACAGGATACTGCTGACCTTCATGATCCTTTACCAGAACAGCACTTATTGCATTCCCTGGTACTGCAAGATACAGGGATAATGGTTCACCATCCTCGGGCTTCATCAACAGAGGCGTAGTTGAAAGATATTGCTTCAATTCCTACAAAGCTGCCTCATGCTTCTCTCCCCATTCGAATTTCTTATTCTTTTTCAAGATATCGTAGAATTCGTTACATTTCTCCGAGGATCTCGATATAAACCTGTTTAATGCTGCTACTCGCCCTGTTAATCTTTGTACATCTTTCATGTTGGAAGGTGACTTGATATCCAGGATAGCTTTAATCTGTTCCGGGCTTGCTTCTATCCCTCTTTTGGTTACCATATATCCTAAAACTTTTCCTGCCCTCACTCCAACATGGCATTTGGCAGGATTTAGTTTCATATTGTACTGGTCCAGGATATCTAATGCTCCTTCAATATCCCAGAGATGATCCTCAGCCTTCTTGGATTTTACCACCATATCATCAATGTACACCTCCATGGTGTCCCCCAGTTTATCTTTAAACATCATGTTCACCAATCTCTGATATGTTGCTCCTGCATTTTTCAGACCAAAAGGCATAGCAATATAACAATAAATACATGTTGGTGTCATGAAAGCAGTATCCTCCTGGTCCGAAGGTTCCATTTGTATCTGCTGGAATCCTGAGGATGCATCCATGAAGGTTAACATTTCATGACCGGCAGTGGCATCCACCATCGAGTCTATATGAGGCAGAGGGAATGGGTCTTTAGGACATGCTTTGTTCAAGTGTGTGTAATCTACACAAACTCTCCATTTCCCATTCTTCTTTTGAACAACGACCACATTTGCTAGCCATTTGGGAAATTTGACTTCCCTGATCATCTTGGATTTCAATAATCTTTCAACCTCTTCTTGAATAATCATGTTTCGTTCTGGAGCAAACTTCTTTCTCTTTTGCTGAACAGGCTTGAAAGACTTGTCAATTCCAAGCTTGTGAGTTATAACATCCTTGGAAATACCTGTCATATCCTCATGCTTCCATGCGAATGTTGACATCCTGCATTTCAAAAAGTTAGTTAACTAATTTTCAATATCTTGAGGGATGTTGGTTCCTACGAGCACCGAGATATCTAGATTATCCTGGTCCAGGATAATTTTCTTAACATCCTGCTCTGAAGCCTCCGCAATATCCTGGGCTCGCACCTTTAATTGCTATCCTGCTTTGGGATTTGTTGAGGGTTTCATCGAGGAAGAATGACATTCTTTTGCCTCTTGTTGATCACTTTCCACCTTGACAACCCCCTAAGGAGTAGGGATCTTGATACACTGATGATAGGTTGATGGCACAGCTTTCATATCATGGATCCATGGCCTGCCCAATATGATATTGTAGCAGGATAAGGAGTCCATGACACAGAAGCGTTGCATTGAGTTGACTCCTTCAACATATACTAGCACCTTTATTTCTCCCACAGTATTCTTGACCTCTCCACTAAACCCAACAAGTACAGTGGATTTTGAAGTGATGTCCATCGGCGAAACATTCATTCTCTTCAGCGTTTCTAACTGAATAATGTTGACGGAGCTACCATTATCCACCAGTATCATGCGCACAAAATGATTAGCAATATATAAAGTTATTACCAAACCATCATGATGGGGATCATGGACAGTATCCCCGTCATCACTGTCAAACGTTATCATTTTATCAGTTGTGAGGGTTGTCATCCTGGTTGGCTTATCTCCCCGTTCTGCCTTAGCCTCCTTTGCATGTCTTTTTGCTGCAGAATAAGAGGTTCCATAGATGTCGGATCCTCCTGAAATAAAGTTGATTATCTTGGCATCAGCCGGAGGTGATGTTGCTCGTTCAGGATCTTTCTCAGTATCCTGACCCTTATTCTTCTTTTTTCCCAGAAGATCCTTCAGATATCATTTGCTTAGCAGGTAGCTTATTTCCTTCCTCAGGGCAATACAATCCTCCGTAACATGTCCGAACTCCTCATGGAAGGCACACCACTTGGATTTATCCTTCCAATCAGCTTTTTGTTAGTTTTTCCTAGGCCATCTCGCTTTATCTCCCAAACCTTGCATAGCATACATTAGTTCAGGTATATTAACAGAAAAACAATATTCTGACAATTTAGGATACTCCTCGGGATCCTCATCTTCAACAGCATTCACTTTCTTGCTGTCATTCCTGCCATATAGCTTAGAGCGATATGTCTTGTATGAGGATTCTGACTTCCTGTTAGTTGATTTATAGGTTGAGGATGAATTCATCCTCTCTTGCATCTTTTTATCATCTTCCAGTCGAATATATCTCAGAGCCCTATTCCGAGCTTCATCAAGATTCCTACAAGGATTCATTACAAGATCCTGATAAAACTGGGAATCCTTTTCTAGTCCCATTTTGAATGCCTGCACAGCTGTTGCAACATCAAGATGTGGGATATCCAGAGATTCCCTGCTAAACTTGTTCACATAATCCCTTAAGGATTCCTGAGGCCCTTGACTTATCCTGTAGAGATCACTGGTTAGTTTTTCAAAACTCCGACTGCAAGAAAATTGACTGTTAAATATATTGACTAAGTGAGCAAATGATGTAATCGAATGAGGTGGAACGTTTAAGAGCCATTTTAAGGCTGATCTTGTTAGAGTAGAACCAAAACCCTTGCAGAGACATGCTTCCTTGAGATCCAGAGGGATGGGGTTAATCTCCATCCTTTCCCTATACTGAGCAATATGCTCTTCAGGATCCTTGGTTCCGTCATAGAGCTTCATGTTAGGGGTTTGAAATCTTTTTGGGATTTCAGCATCACAAATAGGATATGCAAATTGGGATATCCTGTGGCTATCCTGGGACACTTCTGGAATGGGCTGAACAACCCAGGTACACTGGATATCATATCCTTCAACTTTTGAAGCTCCCTAGAGAGTGCCGACGTCACACCTGCATCCTGCAAAGATCCAACACTGTTAGTAGCAAGAGTATTAGTATTATTAGACACGTTACCAGCCTGAGGATTCTGGCCATATCATGGAGCATATACTGAGCTTCTCACAGTCGATATCCTGACCGATGAGGGTATCTCAGGAGTATGACTTTGGGAATGACTAGGTACAATATTGCCCCTGTTATCCTCGGTGTATACTGCCGAACTGAAGTTCAATGCTCTGGGCTGCAAGGGAGTGACAGTATCCTCAGCAGGCCTACTTGAGCTAGATTTCAAGAGTTGTATCTCTCTTATTAGCATTTGGTTTGTTTCCTTCTGCTGCTTCATCTGATCCTGTATACTACCAAACAAAGTTAAAATTTCATCATTAGAAGCCATAATAGGGGTTCTCCCTGATGCAGCGGATCCTTGAACATTCTGAGTGGGAATAATATCCTGAGCCACATAAGTTTCGGTCCTTCTTAGAGGAGCTTGAGGCTGTGAAGAGGGTTGCGTCCTTGGAGGTGGTGGAAGCACCGAACCAATTATTGCAGAGGTTGTAGCAGACACGGTAGAAGAGCTCATGTTTGATTTTGAGGCCATTGAAAATAGTGTAGCAAAAAGTTTTGAAAGCAGAAAACCAGTTAAAAAAATTTTGCGAAAACTTTTAGTAGAAATAGCACCACTTGCCCCACGGTGAGCGCCAAATTGCTTTGGTAAAAAATTACCGAAGCAATTTAGTGATCAAATTAGTTAAGTGAGGTAGTGTGCTAACAATGTGTGTTGAAAATATTCTGATTATTTCATTTATAAAAATAGTTTTCAGGATATAGCTCAGGATATTAAGCTATATAAACAATCAAACAATGAGCAAAAAAATAAATGGTGACACGAGATGTACGAGGAAAGCCCTTGATCAATCTAGATCGCCGGCACAAAACCTCGGGAGCTTACAATCGCAGCTGCCTTTTTCTTCTTATTGCTTCAAACTTTAGGATACAGTGCAGGATATGATACAAATCAACTAAGTGTTACAATGTAATTCGAGTGTGAGTGTATGTGTTGCGAGTAATTGCAGCTAGTAGAGAGTAGAAGTGTGTGAAAAATTTGTGTGTTCCTACTGATCCGATCATTCCTTTATATAGTAAAAGAAATAACAACCTATCCTAAAAATGGGGGATGCCCCGAATATTCCCCTTTGAACGTTGAAGACCCTTTCTTTGCGGCTTCAATGTTCTCTTGTCAACAGCTTAGTCCGTGTTTCAGGAGAAGCAGTCAATTTGAACGTTATAGGCAGGCTTCGCTAATCTGCACGTGAATAATTAGTCATCACCAGGATACTGCATCAGGATGTTAGCAATATCCTGATCCGGTATCCTGATCTTAATAAAAAATAACACAGTCAGAATATAATCCAGGATATATGAGCAGAAAACCACCCATAACAAGAAGCACCTCATACTTCAACGATTAGACTGCCTTCATTAGCTGACGAATATTGAGCTTCATGGATACAAACATGAAGATCACTAGAGATATGAAAGCGACAAATAGTATTAACTTGAGTCTTACGACTAAGAGCATCGGCCATGACATTCGCTTTGCCAGGATGATAGCGAATTTCGCAGACGTAGTCGTTATGCATTTCCACCCAACGTCTTTGTCGCATGTTCAGTTCCTTTTGGTTAAAGATATGTTGTAGGCTCTTATGGTCGGTAAAAACCACACACTTAGTTCCATATAGGTAGTGTCGCCAGATCTTTAACGCAAACACAACTGCACCAAGCTCCAGATCGTGAGTAGTATAGTTTTTCTCATGTATTTTGAGTTGGCGGGAGGCATAAGCAATAACCTTGTCTCGCTGCATGAGCACACAGCCCATGCCATGGTTCGAGGCATCACAATATACCACGAAATTGTCATTCCCGTCAGGTAGAGTAAGGACAGGAGAATTTCAAAGAAGAGTCTTAAGAGTCTGGAAAGATTCATCTTGCTCGGTACCCCAAGCAAAAGGTTTCTCTTTTTGGGTCAACGAAGTGAGAGGAACGGCTATCTTTAAAAAGTCCGAGATGAATCAACGGTAATAACCCGCCAATCCTAAGAAAGAACGCATCTCAGATGCAGATTTAGGCGTACTCCAATTCTTCTTCTCAGATGCAGAAAATTTAGCATATAAGCGTTCACCACGTAAAAGTTCTAGCATCAAGCGTAAATGGCGTTCATGATCAACTCTAGTTTTTGAATAAATGAGAATATCATTAATAGAGACTATCACAAAGATCCAAGTAAGGTTTACAAATGCGATTCATAAGATCCATGAACACGGCGGGTGCGTTGGTCAAGCCAAAAGGCATAACCACGAACTCGTAGTGCCCATAACGAGTGCGAAACGCAGTTTTGGGAATATCATCTTCAAGAACACGGAGCTGATGATAACCAGATCGAAGGTCGATTTTAGAGAAACAAGACGTGCCTTGTAGCTGGTCAAATAGATCATCAATACGAGGGAGAGGGTAACGATTCTTAACGGTGTGTTTATTAAGTTCACTTTCTTCTTGATGAATAGCACAGGAGCACCCCATGGAGAGGTACTTGGATGAACGAATCCTTTGTCGAGCAGTTCCTGAAGTTGGTTGGATAGCTCTTGCATCTCAGAGGGTGCAAGTCGGTACGGAGCCTTGGTGACAGGAGTCGCCAGGTATAAGATCAATACGAAAATCAACGGATCTAGGAGGAGGAAGACTAGGAAGATCTTTGTGAAAGACGTCAGGGAAATCACACATTATTGGAACATCACTTACGCTCCTTCCCTTGCCCTTTTGTTCCACCACGTGGTCCAAGAAGGCAAAGTACTGTTTGTGTAAACACCTATTCGCTTGAGTGCATGACATCAACTTCAGTCCTCTAGAAGGTCGATCTCCAAAGACGTGTAAAGTTTCACCGGACGGAAGAGGTAAACGAACGTACTTCCCGTGACAAGCAATCTCGGCATGATTCTTCTGCAACCAATTCATGCCGATTATCATATCAAAGCTACCCAGTCGCATGGGTATTAGATCAATAGTAAAGACATGGTCGTTAAGATTCAAGGAACACCCACTGAGGATAGAATCAACTAGAATCGATTTAACATTGGCAATCTCAACCGAAAACGACTTAGGTAGTTTAGAGCGTGCATAGTTTAATAAAGATTCAAATTCTACAGACACAAAGCTTCTGTTGGCACCAGTATCGAAGCGTAAAGATTATTGACGAGAAACATACCATTCACGACGTCAATGTCGTTACGAGCCTGGTTTGCGTTAATGTTGAACGCTCGTCCACGAGCGGCTCGCTGTTGCTTCTGGTTTAGATGCATGCACTGATTGTGAAGATGAGTAGTGTCTCCACACTTGTAGCATGCACGAACGACATTGACTGGTCTAGGATTCTGCAGAGGAGCTGGGAGAGCTGCCTGGGCTGGCGTTTGCTAGGCTTGCTGGGCCGGGTTGACTTGACGGTAGTAGGGGGATGTGTGGCCATAGCGATTGCAATTGGTACACAGTCAGCAAGTAGAGGTAACAGGATGATGAAAGTTGCAAGTAGCGCACTTGGGATGAATCCCAGTGTACGACTTCTTGTTCTTCGGAGCAGGAGGGTTAGCAGCAGCAGCGGCAGGCACAGTAACCTTGCCTGTAGGGTTGGCATTTGCAGAAGGGACAATGGTATTGCAGCCAGAGCCCTGAGATTTCCGTTTCCTATTTCTGTTGCCACTGGGCTGCTGAGTAACTTGGTTCGCTGACTTAGAGGGAGCAGGAGTAGCAAATTGTTTATCACGGACGCAGTTGTTGTTCAAACTCGTCTGCAAGACTGTAAACTTCTTCAATAGTCTCTAGCTGAGCTGCTTCAATCGAATCACGCATGGAAGGAGGTAACCCATTGATATACTTGGTTATCATGCGTTTCAGAGTAGAAACCAAGTGAGGCACGATTATGCTGAGTTGCTTAAAGCGGGTAGTGTGAGCCAAGTTGTCATCTCCAACCTGCTTGAGATGCCAAAACTCTTCCTCAAGCTTTAGCTGTTCATGGGGAGGGCAGAATTCAAGCATCATCAATTCTCGCACCTCGGGCCATAGAAGAGCATAGGCTTCTTCGTTAGAGCGGATGTTTCTCTCGTTCAACCACTACTCTAGAGATCTGCCTTGAAATATGCCAGTTGCACTCCAGTCTTTAAATGCTCTGGGCATTCGCTGTTAATGAAGGTAACCTCGATGCTGTCGAACCATTCCAGCATAGCAGTCACCCCATCACTGCCCGTGAAAGGCTTAGGGTTGCAAGAGACAAAGTGTTTATAGCTGAACTTTATAGGCTTTGGCTTCTCTGCTTTAGAATCCATAGAGGAAGGAGGAGTGTTTGATCCCTGGATCTTAGAGACGATCTTTGGCACGATGCGAGCAATCTGATCGGCCATGAATGACATCATCTTTTTTTGAGAGTTTTCCCTGGATCTCTTGAGAGAGTCGGATAGTTTACGGGAAGACATCTAGAGACCCAAGAAAAGGATCGTATAAGTTTAGATCATAAAGCCTCGTAGTATATAGTTTCACACACAATTGCATAAAGACTAAAGTTTCAAACGTTCAACATGTTTCACATAGATTCCACATTCTCACCACAAGTCCGCAACCCCACGACTTTCGCATGGCTTGTGGTACGGAAGTTTGGTAACATGTTAGAAACACTTATATATAGGAAGTACCAGCGACGTATCCACCATGTTTCGACCATGTCACGCCCGTCCCGTCGTTCGGTGTCATGTTACGTGTCGTGTTTTGCCAACCGTATCAGTACACTTTATCAACTTCACATAGATTAATCAAGTAGTTTCACTTAGCTCAACGTTCAACACCCACATCACAGTTCACAAAACAACGAATCCCACATGGCACGTGTTACGAAAGTTTGGCAGCATGATAGAAACACTTATATATAGGAAGTACCAGCAGTGTGTCCACCATGTTTCGATCATGCCACCTCTGTCTTGTCGGGTTGTCATGCTTCGCCAACCATAACATTAGATTCCATCATTTTCACATAGATCAATCAAGTAGTTTCAACATTTCCATCACGAGTCTGCAAAACCACGAATTTCGTATAGCACGTGGTATGAATGTTCAGTAACATGTCAGAAACACCTATATATAGGAAGTACCAGCGGCGTATCCACCATGTTTCGGGCATGTCACGTCTGTCTCATCTTCAGTGCTAGGCTACGTATCGTGTTTGCCACTCACAACACACATACGTAGATTAAGCAAGTAGTATCACACAACTCAATGTTTCAACATTCTCATCACCGGTCTGCAAAGCACCATATTTCGCATGGCACGTGGTAGGAAAGTTGGTAACATGTCGGAAACACTTATATATAGATAGTACCAGTGGCATATCCACCATGTTTCGTCCATGTGACTTCTGTCTCGTCTTTCGGTGCCATGTTACGTATAGTGTTTTGCTACCCACAACAGCACATAGATTAACCAAATAGTTTCACATAGTATCTCGTTCAATCATGTTTCCCATAGTTTAATCAAGATTCCACATAGATTACCAATATGAATAAGGCATCATAAAATTTAGTTCGATCCTGAGAGATTATGATTATTGTTTTAGATTACGGACAATGTGCGATCTGTGTAAAACCTCGAAATGAATGAAGAATCAAGTTTAAAACCACATATAAAAATTGAGATAACATAAAAGATAGGCTCATAAAACATAGGATTGTTCCGGGTAGAGGAACGTTGACTAACCAAAGTGGATCGAACCCCTCTCGAATTGAGGCATGTGTCTTGCTTACTTACACAAATACGTCATCGATGTTAGGCCTACGATATTTGTCCTTTCGATCATTACACATTCCTAATTGATTGGGAATTTCGAGACTTTGGCGAGACAGAACAATAAAAGAACGAGACTAGTTATCAAGATGCAAGTTTCACCTCTAACTTGACAATTTCGTACCCTAATAGTGTCGGTACTTATCAAAAGATAAGACCTACAAGAATATAAGATGGAAATTTCCCGTCAAGGTTCGAACGTCACTCCTGACTTGAGGGTAAATCTCATGCAAAACACAAACACTGATCAGCAGGAAATTGTCAACAAATACGGTATTGTGTCAGCCTTGGGAAAGGCATGTAAGTTTAACAGGAAATGTGTTGCTAGGAAGCAAATACGGTAGAATACATAAGTCTTAAACGACAGATAAATGTCAAGATTCCTAGAACTATAGACTAGGCAAGGCATTCCTACTTTACCTAATTCCTTATAGTTATGGCTCTGATACCAATCTGTCACACCCCAACCGATGACGGAAACATCAGGGTGCGACACTAAGCAATTCAGATTGTCCAGAAGTTTCCACAACACTAAATGTGTCAATATAGATTAATCAAGATTCATATTAAATTGTCTAAAACATCAACCACGCATCAAAAGTACCAAGTACATAACATTAAACATTGTTCAATTTCTCAAATTAACTAGGCAAATTTCTAAGCGTTTGTTTTGATCAAAAATCACACAAGGATAATGCAACCAAATCTGATTTTGTGAGGTATGATGCTTAGTTAAATGATCAAATATGTGAACAATGAATGAATGAAATGAGTGGTGGACACAAGGATTTATACGAGGAAAAAGCCCTTGATCAATGAATGATCTCTGGCATAAGAAACCTCGAATAGTGAAAACTATCACTATAAAGTATATTGAATAAACAAGTTTACAACTTCGGAAGTATTGAGCTTGATACAATGATTTTTAGTGTGTGTGTGTGTATTCGAGAGTTGGCAGCAGAAATGAAGTGTGTTTCGCGAAGTGCAAGTAGTTTCTAGAAATAAGCTCAATACCCCTCTTATCCTAGCTAAAAATATCCTAACTAACTATCTAAAAAATCAGCCATTCACCCACGATCACCACCAACGGTCATCAGCCTGTGAACATGTTGAAAATAAAGAGCATATTCTCCTGGAATCACGGATGGAATAAGTCCTCTTCGAAACATACCTGCAAAACAAGCCAAAAGGTGATGGAAACAATTGTTAGATCAGAATGACAATGAGGATCATGGATCCTTATTCTCGCAGCGTCTCCTGAGGATCCTTAATTCAAACTGAACTGAGGATCCGTGATCCAAGCTATACTTGAGGATCCGTGATCCATAGGCTATGAAATTCTATCCCTAACAGCGTCATCCTAGCTTGTTTCTTGGATCCAGCATCTTATCAGCCTACAACATGTATTAAAATAATGTCAATACAATAATGTACTGGTGAGTATACAAGTTTGAGTATATAGTATCATAATAGTTTAAAAGACTCATATCCGTCATGTAAACATATAAAAGGTTCAGCCATGCTAGTTTACGCAGTCCAAGTGATAGCCCAAAAATCCCAATGCGTTTAAAAGCTCTTCCCCGAGAATAATGGGAAGATAAATGTCTCTTCCTAACAAGGATTAAATGTTAACATCCCAATGAGGAGGTGCATTACTCCTATAGCGCTAATATTGTTAAGACGGAACTACACACAAGGATTAAATGTTAACATAACATTTAGTATCAAGAATCCAAAAAGTATCAAGTTTCCCGTTCACAGAGGATAGAGTATGTTTCCAAGAAAGTTTCAAGTATCAAGTTTATATAATACATGTTGCATCCCAAAAATGTTTAAAACAAAAAGGGATCAAGTATACTCACATTGGGTGCTAAGTATCGACACCACTATTGGATTGAAGGGAGCGCTGGGGTTAGCCTGGTTATAGTATAATAGACAAGCTTCGAACAGGATGTTGAATCGTTCAAAGTCTTGGACAGGTTGTCCGGATGGCCATCCGGTCAGATGACCTTTTGAATTCGGTAGACCCCTATCCAATCGGAAGGTCATCTGGATGGATGACCATTTGATCGAATGGTCATTCGATCAAATAGGTGAGTTTTGTAAATGGTTTCAAACTTTTGAAGTTTTCGTTGTAGTGAAATTTCAAGTCGATCGACCGGTTGGTCATCCGAACGGATGACCGTTCGGTCGGAGGACTGTTCAAGTGAAAGTTTAATAGTTTAAGCATCAAAGGTTATGGGAAACAGATCGTCCAGTCGGATGACCGTTCGACCGGATGGTCGTTCGACTGTTATTATCTTGTTCCTTCACAACCTTCGTAAAATTCTAAGTTTGAGTTTAACTGAGATGACGTGGCAACGTACCAAGACAACAGGAATCCATCAAGGTTTCAGCCTGTCTGATTGGATGGGAATCACCCCGTCCAATTGGATGACTGTTCTTGACAGAGTTTTATGTCTGACCCGTAACCCGGTCATCTTCTCCAGTGATAATCGTGTTTTTAAGCCGACTCCAGCCTAAAGATCAAGTCTACAGCCCGTTTGTATCCAGATTACACCGTGTTTGAGTAGATAAGTTAAGAAAAGCATGAATTTAACCGAAAAAACTTAGGTTAAGTAAAGATTTGTAGTAAAACGTTTAGTAATCTCTTAGATTTGGACCAGATTCTTGACAGAATGACATCACATAGCCGATTGTACAAACAACCATGATGACGTCATCCTAAGAGTCCAAATCTCAGCGATTTTATGGTGAAAAGTAGGATTTTGGTGAGGAATCAAGTGAGAAAGTGTGTAAAGATAAAGATTATACAAGATTTACAGAGATAACTTACAAGAATTGCTTGAAAATCGAAGAAAAGTGCGAGAGAACGAGAGTGTGCATCACTGGCCGGAGGAGACTGTCACATCTGTGAGATATGATGTGACAGCGGGTATTTATTGGTGTTAGAGAAGAGAAAGGCGGTGCAAGCGTGCTGGTCGGATGGCTGTTTGGTCTAATGGCCCTCCGATCGGATGGTCATCCGATCGGATGTCCGTTCGGACAATCCAATCCGTTCAGCTACTTTTCCGTCTTTGGTTCATTTTACGAGTTAGATTAAGCGTTGCATTGCGTATTATTGTGTAATATCATCACATGACAAGATTATATAACTACACAAAAGTTTCCATGTTTCCAAGTTTCTAGTTTAACAAAGTCTCAAAGTTTCTCGTTTCATAAGTATCAAGACTCTCACTCGACAAGTATCAAGAGTCGAGCATCAGGCCTCTAATTTCAAGAATCAAGTATCAAGTCTCTAGTTTCAACAATCAAGTATCAAGCCTCTAGTTTCAAGAATCAAGTATCTAGTATTAAGCATCAAGTTTCAAGATTCAAGATTCATAGTTGTTTAATAAGTATCAAGCATCAAGAGTCAAGTTTCAAAGTATCAAGAGTCAAGATTCACAAGATTCAAGTATCACAAAGTTTCGCATAAAGTAAAGTTTCACATAGTACAGGGACTAAACTTGTCAAAAGGTGAAAGTATAGGGTCGCAGGGCGTTACAGCGTGGATTCCTGTTGTTTGACTCGTCGTCACGGCATCTCTGTTAAAACTCAAACTTTTGAACTTATAAAATTTTTGGGAAATTTTCAATCAATCAGATTGCCCAATCGAATAGCCATCCGATCGGATGACCATCTGATCGAATGACTATTCGACCAGGTGACTTGTTCTTTAATACTCTCAACACTTAAACGATTTATAAAACTTCAAACTATCAAATTCTCTATCATATAGCCATCCGATCGAATGGCCATCCGGACATCCGATCGAATGGCCATCCGTCCGGATGACCATCCGATCGAATGACTTGCTATTATGCTACAATGAAAACTTCAAAAGTTTCAAAACAATTTATAAACACTCACCCTCACCCAATCGAATGACCAACCGTTTGAACGGTCATCCGTCCGGATGACCATCCGTCCGGATGACCATCCGATCGAATGGGTGTTCACCCGTTCGACTCACCATTAGACACTTATCTATCCGACACTGTTACACACCGTTCAACGCTTACACTACTGTTCTATGCTTAGGCTAATCTCTAACGCGATCCCTTCAATCCAAGTCTGTGTTTACTAGCTAAACACGTAAAGTGAGTATACTCGAACCCTTTTTCGCTTAACGCACTTTTGGGTGTTACATACGATCACTATCAAAATTCATCAACACACAACGCAAACACTTTTAATGCTAACCGCTCTCACATGTTATACGTGACTCGATGAATGCTTGTATGTTATGTTTACACAGTGATTGTTTTGCCTGACACCTTAGCAACGATAGTACTATAGTTTGGACTCAGCACCTGTCGTGGACAGGGGTTGTTAAGGGTATTACTTCACATGGTCACAGTGGTGATAATGTGTTACGTATTCTACACTCACAGTCATGTCGGTAGCATACGTCATTGTCGATAGCTTACTTGATTCACATTTCTACGTGTTACATGCTGGTTATGCGTAAACGCTTTCGCTATACTATATGCTTCTCAAACTTGTGTACTCACCTTTACATTTTATGTATTGACTTTATTTTAACGTATGTGACAGGTGTTTAGGATGCTATGTTTGTTGTGACGAATCAAGTAGGAGGTCTAGAAACCCACCAAATAAGAAATCTAAGTTGTCGGAAGAGTTTACTTGTTTTTTAGACTATTATATGTAATAACTATTTTGCTTTATATGTTATTGGTATGGGACTTTAACGTTAAATATAATGTCATTAATAGTTGTTATGGATTCTCTTGGACAATCTGTTTCGCTCAATGCCATGCCCCGATGTTTCCGCCATCGGTTGAGGTGTGACAGATTGGTATCAGAGCCATAACTATTGGGAATTAGGAGAGACACGACCTAGTCCGGGTCGATGTCTTAGGATTAACCTAGTCTATAGTCTAAGTACCAATAGACCAGCTCTGTGAGCGCCTAGTAGGGGTTTCGTACGGGCTTACTCTTGATACTCTTGCTTGAAAACTACATCTTCGTGCGAACACCGCATACTACAGCTTCGCGCGAAGAAGGCCTTTCCTAAGGCCGGAAACTACTACAGCCTTAGGAAACCTAACACAATACACACGTTTACGAAAACACTCGCATAACACAACCGAGTGATTTGGTCGAGATTAGGTGTGAAAACCGAGAACTCTTGATAAAATCGCTCACTCTACGCGAAATTTTTACTCTCAGCACGAGAATCTTTCGTTGAGTTAGGAGTGAAATCCATATCTCGACGAAACTCTCCATCTCCATCTCATGGTCTTGCCACATTATCAGGAACGAAGTTGTTAGGTTATGGGTGAAACCCGCATCTTGACAACCAGTTCCACTCTCTATTTGGATTTTACAAAACTCTCACCAAATTCTCGATGGATTCCAATGACTCGATCCACGTGGTAGCCAAAGGATGCGTGCCGTTCACCGCGTTACGGTGCGAGAGCACAGTCCACAAGGCTAAAGCGTGCACTAGAATTAGTTGTGAATAGTCGAATCACTTTGGGTAGTCGATGTCTAACACCCAAGACATTCTGTTTCGATTCTGAGCTCGCGGCCACTGATTCTTCGATTTTATGTGCTTTGATGTGTTTATATGTTTTGATTTGGAGACTTTACGCTTTTCGCTCCTCGCTTTATTAAACGCGCACAACTCGCACAGCTCTCTTAACTCAAAAAGCTAACAAATCGTAGACAAACTATAAACTCTCGCACGCTATACTACTTGCAATACTACTCGCTAAGCTACTCGAAATCGCTACTCGCTACTCGGTTGCAGCCCTCGAATACGCTAGTCTTCAAAGCTGCGAAGCGCGTCTTTAAAGGATAGGTGAATACGTGCAAAATATGTAGGTGAATACGTGCAAAATATAGGTGAATACGTGCAAAATATGTGCTTATGTGCTCTATGTGCTTACATGCTTACGTGCTTATGTGCCTATATGGACTATGTGCCTATGTGTTATGTGCCTACGTGTTCCTGAGCTTTACATAAAAGAGGATGGTTAAACGCTAAATTTTCGAAAACCCGATATAATCGAATCTCGTCTAAATCACACGACGATGTCTGCTGCAGACAATGTCTTCCCTTGGTTCTCACACTCGTCGAAACGCTCAGAGAAGCAGAGATGACAAGTGCATCGCTTCTCTCGTCGCCAAGGAAATGGCTAAAGTCATTCCTCAGATCGTCAGTGAGATCAACGAGGTCAGCAGCAAATCGTCTATCGAATAAAAAAGCGACACACCAAAAGCTCCTTTCAGCTTTAAACAATTCAAGGTCTGCGGTCCTGTTAACTTCACTAGTGAAGATGGACCCAGTGCTATGTTCCAGTGGTTTGGCTCGATTGAACTCACCCTTCATCGAAGCGGATGCCCAGACAACATCTGCACTGTGAATGCTACTGGGGTTTTTCAGTCCAGGGCTCTGGACTGGTGGACTGCTGAGTGCAACAGGCGCGGTAACGATGCAGCCTATGGACTCTCTTGGGAGGAACTGAAGGAAGTCATGATGAAAGAATTATGTCCCCCCCATGAACTCCAGAAGCTGGAAAACGAGTTCTGGGGTATCAAGCAAGAAGGAGGTGACAACGTTGGTCTCACCGCTCGCTTCAAACAGCTCAGTATTATCTATCATGGTCAAGTGTCAACGCCTGATATCACGATCAAGAAGTATATTTGAGCTTTACCAGACTGTGTAGCTGACTTTGTTCAGGCAGCTAAACCTGCTACCATTGAGGAGACTTACCAACTCGTCGCTAAAATCAATGATAAGCGAGTTTTGGCTGGTTATTTCAAAACCTCAACCAAGAATCTCAACCAAGTCACCGCTACTCCCACTCCTGAAACCAAAGCACCTCAAGTTTCGAAGTCTTCACGTCAAAATCGCAAGCGCAAGGGTAACAACAACAAGAACTACGCTACCACTGCCGCTCCTCTCAACGTTGTTCCTGTCCAACCCAACCAGAACCAGAATCGACAAGTTGCAGCACCTGTGACCAACGCACCGCCTGCTAAGCGTGCGTACACTGGTCCTCATCCTCTGTGCCCTTACACCAATCATCACCCAGCTGGGATAGCTTGCCATTTCTATGTCCACTGCAACATATATGGACACTTCACAGCGAACTGTCGCACTGGCCCACGTCAACAAGCTCAAGCTCCTCCAGCACTACCAGCTCCACTCCCCGCTCCTCAGGGTAACCAAGCAGCTCCTGCTCCGGCTGCTCATGCACGAGCTTGCTACTCTTGTGGTGACCCGAATCATTTTGCAAACGTCTGCCCGAATCGCGTGGGGAAACAAGAACCGCAGCAGCAACCACTGCAACAGCAGCAACCTCAGCAGCAGCAGCAACCGCAACAAGCAGCCCGGTGAAGAACTTTCAAAATCAACATCTGCCAGGCTCAAACTAACACCAATGTTGTCAATGGTACGTTCCTTGTTAACGGTATTTATGCTTCGTGTTTATTTGATACTGGAGCCGATAACTGTTTTTTGCCGTTTAAATTCGAAAAGCTCCTAAACCGTAAACACGCTAACCTCCCAATGACGTTCGACGTAGAAATTGCCACCGGAAGAACCGTCACCATTAGTTCTGTAGTCCGTGATTGTACTCTCGAACTCAACAATCACGTTTTCCCGATCGATCTCATCCCAATGTAATTTGGTAGTTTTAATATCATAGTAGGCATGGATTTTCTTCGTGAAAACCGTGCTGAAGTAGTTTCTTTCGAAAAGAAGATCCGTTTCTCTCTTTCAAATGGTGATCAACACTGTGTCTTTGGCGAAGTATCTTCGAAGGAACTAAAACTCATGTAGTGCATTCAAGCAAGCAAATATCTCCAAAAGGAATACATGGCTTTCTTGGCACACATTGTAGTAGCAGATAAGGAAAAGAAGCCGATGGAAAAGGTACTTGTGGTTCGTGATTTTCCTAATGTCTTTCCTGACGATTTACCAGGTCTACCCTCGAGTCGTGATATTGATTTTCGTATCGACCTCATTCCTGGAGCTAACCCTGTCGCTAAGGCCCCTTATCGCCTTGCTCCATCCGAAATACGTGAACTTTCTAGTCAACTACAGGAATTCCTTGATAAAGGCTTCATACGCCCTAGCACATCTCCATGGGGCGCACCTGTCCTTTTCGTGAAAAAGAATGATGGATCGTTCTGAATGTGCATCGATTATACGGAACTCAATAAGCTTACTATCAAGAATCGCTACCCCTACCCCGAATTGACGATTTATTTGATCAATTGCAAGGCGCTACATGTTTTTCTAAGATCGATTTACACTCTGGTTATCATCAACTACGAATTCAGGAGGAAGATATCCCTAAAACCGCCCTTCGAACCCGCTACGGCCATTATGAATTTGTCGTAATGCCCTTTGGTCTTACCAACGGACTCGCGGTTTTCATGGATTTGATGAATCGCATGTGTAAACCCTTTCTCGACCGCTTCATCAT
The DNA here is from genome assembly GCA_030545235.1 of Helianthus tuberosus. Taxonomy (NCBI): domain Eukaryota; kingdom Viridiplantae; phylum Streptophyta; class Magnoliopsida; order Asterales; family Asteraceae; genus Helianthus; species Helianthus tuberosus. Next base: position 33,690,104 of record CM060436.1, read on the forward strand.
CGTGTTTATCGATGATATCCTTATCTATTCGAAGTCGAAAGCCAAACACACGCAACATCTCTGTTTGGTACTCGAGCTTCTCCAAGGGAATCGCCTCTACGCCAAGTTCTCCAAGTGTGAATTTTGGCTCGAGGAGGTTCAATTCCTCGGTCACATCATTAACAATTAAGGTATTCACGTCGATCCTGCGAAGATTGAAGCAGTTAAGAGTCGGATTACACTGAAAACCCTGTCCGAAGTTCGTTCTTTTATTGGATTGGCAGGATACTACCGTCGATTTATCGCTGATTTTTCTAAATCGCGGTCCCTCTCACCTCTCTCAAGCATAAAGACACGACTTTTGTTTGGGGAACCGAACAAGAGGATGCCTTTCAAACTCTTAAGCGCATGCTTTGCGACGCTCCCGTACTCACACTACCCGATGGAGACGACGACTTTGTAGTCTATTGCGATGCCTCTAACCTAGGTATTGGTTGTGTCCTTATGAAACGGGACAAGGTTATCGCATACGCGTCTCGTCAGCTCAAACTCCATGAGAAAAACTACACACCCCACGATCTCGAACTCGGTGCAGTTGTTTTTGCGTTAAAGATTTGGCGACACTACTTTTATGGTACTAAGTGTATGGTCTTCACTGACCATAAGAGCCTACAACACATCTTGAACCAGAAAGAGCTAAACATGTGCCAACACAGATGGGTTGAACTTCTCAACAACTACGACTATGAGATCCGCTACCATCCAGGCAAAGCAAATGTCGTTGCCGATGCTCTTAGCCGACGAAGCTTTTACATAGTGTTCGTAACGTTCAAGCCTAACACAACCTCGAAGCCTTCATTCGCGACGCTCAACACGCCTGTTTTCTCGAGAACACTTTGAAGGAAGAACGAATTCTTGGAACCGAAAAGCAACTAGTGAATAAACCGAATGGCATATTTCACTATCTCGATAGCATTTGGATACCTAGTCGCAATAATCTCTGAGAGATTTTGCTGACTGAAGCCCACAAGTCTCGATATTCCATTCATCCCGGTGCCAACAGGATGTACCAGGACCTCCGTGCCAAGTATTGGTGGCCTGGAATGAAGAAGGATATCGCTCTCTATGTTTCGAAATGCCTGACTTATTCGAAAGTCAAGGCTGAGCATCAACGACCCTCTGGCTTACTCGTACAACCCAAGATCCCGATGTGGATATGGGAGAGTATAGTTATGGACTTCGTTATGAAATTCCTCGCACTCCATCGGGTCACAATAGCATTTGGGTTATCGTTGATCATCTTACGAAATCTGCTCGCTTTCTACCGATATGAGAAGACTATAAGGTTGAACGATTAGCACGAATCTATACCGACGAAGTCATTTGTCGACATGGACACCTCGTGACATCATCTCTGACTGAGATGTTTGATTTACCTCGCGCCTTTGGGAAACTTTTCAATCCGCTCGCAGTACTACTCTTAATCTCAGTACCGTTTTGCATCCCCAGACCGATGGTCAGACTGAATGCACGATCCGCATCCTTGAAGACATGCTTCCTTCATGCGTTATTGATTTTGGTGGTAATTGGGATTCACATTTACCTTTAGTCAAATTCTCGTACAACAAAAGTTATCACTCTAGCATTCAAATGGCACCATTTGAGGCATTATATGGAAGAAAATGTCGATCGCCTATTGTATGGCACGAGATCGGAAACGTGCAAATTGCCTCCTGAGTTATTACAAGAAACGACTGACAAGATCCTCCAGATACGAGACAATCTCTTGAAAGATCAGAGTCGTCAAAAGAGTTACGCCGATAAACGCCACAAGCCCCATGAGTTCGAAGTTGGCGATCACGTACTCCTAAAGGTTTCACCTTGGAAGGGGTGATCCGATTCGGCAAGAAAGGAAAGCTAGCGCCTCGATACGTTGGACCCTTTAAAATTCTGGAAAGAATTTGTAAAGTTGCCTACCGACTCGAATTACCGGAGCAACTCAGCAACGTACATCCGACTTTCCACGTTTCGAACCTCAAAAAGTGTCTAGCCGAAGAAAACCTGCATGTCCCTCTTGAGGATTTGCAAGTTAACGAAACTCTACACTTTGTGGAAAAGCCAGTAGAAATCATGGACCGAGAGACCAAGAAATTCCGACACTCTCGCATTCCTATAGTGAAGGTTCGCTGGGAAGACAAACGCGGCGCCGAGTTCACTTGGGAACTCGAAAGTGATATGAAAGCTAAATACCCACATCTCTTCGTTACGCTTGCGCCTTAATTTTGAGATGAAATTTCCTAAAGTAGGGGAAGCTGTAACAACCCGACTTCTTTGAAAGTCGAGTCATTACTTAGATCTGTCATTTATTGTTTAATTGACTTGTACTCTCGAGATTTCGATTATCGCCATGGGTTGACTATTTTTAAACTATGTTTTATAACGCATTCACAACGCTTATTCAAAACGCAGTTATCGCACTTAACGCAGCTTATAACGCGTACTATTTAACGCATTTTATCACATATTACATCGCATGTTTATACTAAACGCTATCGCATCACAATCTCAACTCAAACTCGAAACGCATATTTAATTTTATGCATTTTATGTGTTATGTGTGTATTTGTGTGATTACTTGTTTAATGTTATGTGGTTATCTCATCGCAATGCTCACTCGCAACTCGCTTAAATGCAACGCAACGCTTAACGCACAAAACGAAAGTTTAAAAACAAACTTGCGCAACTAGGTGTCCGGATAACCAACTGATCGAATGGACTACCGTCCGGATGCCCATCTGCTCGGATGGCCATCCGATCGGATGGTCATTCGACCGGCTGACCATCCGACACCCTCACACTCTCCACCGCTTTACTCTCTCACCCTATAAATACCTGACTTTCATATCACTATTCACTGATGTGACAACTCCATTCGACCAGACGCTCCCAAGTCCCTTTCAAGCACTATTTCACTCGATTCAATGCTATTTCATAAGTAGTCCTCCCTAAATCTTGTACTTCCATCATCACTACACACTTCTCCATCGTCATCTCCATCAAAATCACTAGTTTGCTCCATGAAATCACCTTATTTGGACACCTTGAAGGCGACATCATCTCCGATGCTTATGCAATCGGTTGTATGACGTCATCTCATCAAGAATGGTTCAGATCTAAAGGATTTCTACACTACTTTACACGAATCTCAACAAGATCAAAACATTTTCAACTGATTTCAAACTTTTCTTCACTTTTCTTCTCAAAACCAATGGAATCTAGGCTCACTCAGGCTCTCCACTCATTCTCTAGTTGAGAACCGGTCTGAAAACGGATTTCCACCGGAGAGATGACCGATTCACGGGTTGAACATGAAACTTCATCGGGGACAGTTAATCTAATCGAATGTGGTGATTCCCTTCCGATCGACTGAGCAGGACTTAGTGTGGATTCCCGTTGTTAGACTCGTCGTCACCCATCTTTTGACTTAGAAAATTTTTGGGAAATTTTCAAATAATCAGATCGCCCAATCGAATAGCCATCCGATCGGATGACCATCCGATCGAATGACTATTCGACCAAGTGACTTGTTCTTTACAACTCTCAACTCTTAAATGATTTGACAAAACTTCAAACTATCAAACTCTCTATCGAATAGCCATCTGATCGAATGACTTGTTATTATACTACAACGAAAACTTCAAAAGTTTCAAAACAATTTGCAAACACTCACCCTCACCCAATCGAATGGCCAACCGTTCGAATGGTCATCCGTCCGGATGACCATCCGATTGAATGGGTGTTGACTCGTTTGACTCACCATTCGACACTTAACTATCCGACGTTGTTACACACCGTTCAACGCTTACGCTACTGTTCTATGCTCATGCTAATCTCCAACGCGCTCCCTTCAATCCAAGTCTGTGTTTACTTGCTAAACACGTACAGTGAGTATACTCGAACCCTTTTTCGCTTAACACACTTTTGGGTGTTACATATGTTCACTATCAAAACTCATCAACACACAAAGCAAACACTTTTAACGCTAACCATTCTCGCATGTTATACATGACTCGATGAATGCTTGTATGTTATGTTTACACAGTGATTGTTTTTCCTGACACCTTAGCAACGATAGTACTATAGTTTGGACTCACCACCTGTCATGGACAGGGGTTGTTAAAGGTATTACTTCACATGGTCACAGTGGTGATAATGTGTTGCGCATTCTACACTCGCAGTCATGTCGGTTGCATACGTCATTTTCGATAGCTTACTTGATTCACATTTCTACGTGTAACATGCTGGTTATGCTTAAACGCTTTTGCTATACTATATGCTACTCAAACTTGTGTACTCGCCTTTAAATTTTATGTATTGACTTTATCTTAACGTATGTGACAGGTGTTTAGGATGCTATGTTTGCTGTGACGAATCAAGTAGGAGGTCTAGAAACCCACCAAATAAGAAATCTGAGTTATCGGAACAATTAACTTGTTTTTGAGACTATTATCTATAATAACTGTTTTGCTTTATATGTTATTGGTATGGGACTTTAACGTTAAATATAATGTCATTAGTAGTTGTTATGGATTCTCTTAGACAATTTGTTTCTCTTAGTGCCATGCCCCGATGTTTCCGCCATCGGTTGGGGTGTGACATTGCTGCTGTTGTTGCTCTTGATTCAGTTGAGGGCATTGAGGACGAAGATGTATCGTGTCCCCACACTTATAACAGGCTCGTGCATTGTTTTCTGGTTTAGGGTTTTGGGGAGCTTGTTGGGTTTGATTGGTACGGCGGCAATAAGGGTCTGTGTAACCAAAACGGTTGCACGCAGTACAATGGCGACAGGTGGAGTTGGCAGGGTGATGATAGTGGCAATTATCACACTCGGGATGAACCCCAGTGTATGGCTTCTTGGTGTTTTCTGGTGTAGTAGGATTTGGGTTTGCAACAGGAACAATCGCATTGCAGCTGGTTTTGAAACTTTCGTTTCTTACCCTTGCTACCACTTGATTGTGCGGTGATTTGGTTGGCTGGTTTCGAGGAGGTAGGTGTGGTGACTTGTTTATCACGAATACGGTTGTTGTTTAGGCTAGCTGCATGGCGATAGACTTCCTTGATGGTGTCAAGTTGTGTTGCTTCGATGGTGTCACGTATGCTAGAGGGTAACCCATGGATGTATTTCCTGATCATGCAGTCATGAGTGGACACCAAATATGGTACAATAAAGCTGAGTTGCTTGAAACGGGTAGTGTAGGCCAGATTGTCATCACCAGCTTTTTTAAGATGCCAAAACTCGTCCTCGATATTTTGCTGCTCGTGAGCAGGACAGAACTTAAACATCATTAATTCCTTAACCTCAGCCCATGGTAACGCATAAGCTTCGTAGTTGGAGCGGATGTTTCTCTCATTGGTCCACCATTCTAAGGCTCTGGCTTGAAAGACCCCAGTAGCGCTGCGGGTTTTGAGATCCTCGGGACACTCGCTGTTGATGAAAGTAACCTCAATGCTATCGAACCATTCAAGCATAGCGGTCACCCCATCATTGCCAGTGAAAGGCTCATGGTTGTAGGCGGCAAAGTGCTTGTAGTTAAAAGTTACAGGCTTGGGTTGAACAACCTTCGAGTCAACAGAGGAGTTTGGGGTAGAGGAGTTTTGGATCTCACTGACGATCTTAGGAACAACAAGAGCTATCTGGTTAGCCACGAATGCCATCATCTTCTTTTGAGAGGTGGTCTTAGACTTCCTGGATGAGTTGGAGAGACAGCTAGAAGACATCTAAAGATTCAAAATGAAGAATAGATGAGACTTGATCATAATGTTTTGTTTAAGGAAATTGTTTTCGTGAATGCATCACATAGCATATAATGTTTCAAATAATTTCACATAGTATAAGTTTTCACATAGTATCATATAGATAACGAAAGCATCATAAATTTAATTTGTTCACGAGAGTTATTATTGTTTTAGATTGCGAAGATAGTGTGATTCGTGTCTCCAAGCTTGAAATGAAAGTAACGTACAAATGTAAAACACGTTATAATTGAGATAGCATAAAAGAGATTTAACGTAAAAATTGGATCGTCACAGAATGTAACATAAGACTATTCCAAAGTAAATCGAAGTCCTTTTCGAGTTAAGGATACATGCTTTGGCCTAATAGACAAATACTATCATCGAGAAGCGACTAATGATATTTGTCCTTCTAGTTACTACACGTCCTTAATCGATTGAGAAAATCGAAACTTTGGCGAGATTGAAAATCGAAAAGTGGGACTAGTTATCAAGATGCGAGTTTCACCTCTAACGTGGTAACATCGTACCCTAGTGTGGTTGGTACTTATCAAACGATAAGGGTCCACTAGAATATGAAATGGAAATTTCCTTCAAGATTTGCATATCACTCCTAACTTGAGGGTAAATTTCATGCAAAATACAACGTATAGCTGAATGAAAGTCATCACCAAATGTGGGAATCACCCCTATTTTGGTGAGTCGTTTCGATTGTGTTATAAGAGTGTCTTCATCAAGCCTCCAAGTGTGTATTGTGTTAGTCTTAGGAAAGGCATGTATATTGAAAGACCAAAGAGAATAGATAAGAAACAAGCAAGATAGAAGGCAAGTAGTTTTAAAGAACACATAGTGATATAGTTCTTAAATTATAGACTAGGTAAAAGCATTCCTACTTTTCCTAATTCCCTATAGTTATGGCTCTGATACCAATTTGTCACACCCCAACCGATGGCGGAAACATCAGGATGAGACGAAAACAAATCGCTCAAAGCATCATAACACTAATTATGACAATATAATTTAATCAAATTTTATAAATGCTAAAAATCTCACACAAGATTCAAAACATAACCAAATTGTATAAAATTAAAACAAGATTTAAATATTGTTTATTTCTAAGGTGTGTTTCTATGTTCACCCTAGCTTGATTCTTCGTCGTCTTGTCTATCAACCTGCAACATGTATTAAAATAAAGATCGACAAAAATGTTGGCGAGTATACAAGTTTGATACATAGCATAATATGAATAAATGTTTAACGTGCTCATATCCAACACGAATAATGTATACAAGTTACTAATATGCTGGACTAGTGTAAACTGTATGTCAAACCCAAGTTTCCAACGCAATCTTGCCTTCCCTACATCGTCGCAACGAAGATGGGGTTAACATGTTTTACTCAACAATACCCCAAGACTCAAGGGCGGTGCGTTAATCCTATAGCACTATAATTGTCAAGGTAGGCGAGCAAAGTTAATAAGTATATAGATACAAGTGTACCCATAACATATAAGACTAACAAGTATCACATGTTTTCATGTTTAAATGTGAATAGAGTGTGATTAAAATAAGTTTCAAGTGTTGCGTGCTTTTGTATAATGTACATGTTGCACCCAAAAGCGTTTAAAATGAAAAAGAGATTGAGCATACTCACAGTTTTGCGTAGAAAATACACGTAACCGTGAGCGGAGTTGATGAAATCTCGAGATTATGCTGAAATGGTTAGACGGGAATATAAGATTACTGGTGTGAAAGAGTGTTGGATTAGATTGTTGAAATACGTGAAACAAAACAATTTAAAACGAAGAACAGTCCCTTCATACGAACGGGCATAGTCCCTTCGTACTAATGAGCGTTTCTGTTTATTACAAACCGGATGCTAAATGTGTTGTGAACTGATTTGATTATGGAAAACAGTAAGATAAATAATATAAACAGTAAATGGAATGGTCAGGTGTAAAGGTTAAGGTTTAAACAGAAAATAAAATAGTTTGGTTTGATAACAGTGTGGGTTCGTACGAAGGCACTGTGTTTGGTTATGAAAAGTTTTTGTTTTTATCTGATTTGGTTGAAAACGTTGAAGTATTTGTGTAGTTTATTTAATTCAGTAGATAAACATTTAAATGGTGACAAATGGGCGTGTGTACAGAGTTGAAATTGAAATTAAAACAGAAAGTATGAGCTGAAGTCCCTTCGTACGGACGGGCATAGTCCCTTCATACGAAGGCACTGTTCTTGATGAAATTTCATGTTGATCCATCGAAACAGATCATTTCTTGATAGAAAATTAATCCTAATTCAGGCCCTTAACTATCAATTGAGTTAGGGTCTGATGGGTTCCCGATTCCATCAAGATCATGTAATAATCGAAACGAGAATTTAGTTAAGTTGTAAAATTTTATGAACTTTGATCCAATCTCGTATAAGTGATGCTCCACAACAGTTTGCCTAGGCAAAACAAGTGGAAACCATCTTCGAGATGATTAGGATCAAAGGTTTTTGAGAAAGATCAAGAGTTTGTGATTAGAAATGCAAGAATGAAACGAAATGAAATTGAAATGAAGAGAGGAGAATCTTACAAAGCTTATGATCGCATCAGCAATTCGAGAGTGTTTGTAAGGGAAAATGGCGAGTTGGAATGAGGACCTAAGGCCTCTATTTATAGATTAGGGGGTACACTAGGGTTTCCAAGATTTTCGCCCATTCCCCCGTCGTACGAAGCCACCCTTTCGTACGAAGCTACTCCCATCGTACGAATGGCCTGATTTTTAATATTTTAATTTCCAATTTGATTATTTTATGTGTTTTAACCAGTTTAACGAGTATCAAGCATCAATATACAATGAATAATCAAGAATCAAGAATCAAGAATATTATATCGTTCAAAATGTGAATCATGAATACAAATTCGCACATAAGTCTAACATGGATAACATGAATATGATAAAAATAGTTCGTTTTCATTATGATCATTAGTCTCGGATTACAAATTGAAACAAAATAGATTACAACAAGAATGCAAGTGTCTAAAAATGGAAAGTACAACAAGACTTGCTACAATAAGAAAGGTACAAAAATGCGAAGCGTTACAGTGTGCTTGGTCTAGTCGCCGGAGCGCTCCCCTAATAAAGCAGTGGTGCCGGTTCAAGTCCTCACCCCTATTTTTGTGTCTTTTTTCATTTTCAATATTTTAGCTTTAGCTTTCGAGTAAACTGCTATTTTGGTCCCTGTGGTTTGGTCAATTTTGCTATTTTAGTCCAAATCTCAAACTTTTTGCAATTGGGTCCCTGTGGTTTCAGTTTTGTTGCCATTTTGGTCCAAAAATGAAAACCGACCAGATTCCCCTAATTAAACCCTCAACTTTTGTCCTTTTCCTCAGGGGTATTTTAGTCATTTACGTTTTATTATAACTGATTATCAATTAAAATTAATAAAACTAAATTATAAAAACTGAAACTCAGTTTCTCTCTCCTCTCTATCTCTAAAGTCATCTCTCTCTCTCTAAACTCTCTCACCACACACACACACACACACAGAACTTAATCAAACACCCACCACCAACCGGATACATCCGCCACCACTTCTAATCGGACTGTTTCGGTGTATATCTGATCGAGTGTGAACATTTCTGTTGGTTTTAGATCACATACGGACTGATACGATCAAGTTTCGATTTGACTCAGTGTGTTTCGGGGTGTTTTTTATCAGTCCGGTGAGATTTTAACAAGTTTAAACATGTTTCTTTGAATTTAAGTATGTTTCGATTTGTTTTGGTAAATCTGTTTCCTTGAATTTCATTGAAAAACACATCTCAACTCATTGAAATCCAAGTACAACGAAACAGTTATGAGTTTTTTTTTTTTTCATTTCAAATTTGAATTGTAGCTTCAATCTCAGGCACTATTAAATCTGAGTTGGTGTTGTAACAATTTGTTTCAGAGATTTCGAGAAAAAAAAAACAAATTTAGATTTGTGTTTGAAAAGTTCTAGATCTGAATTTAAAGAAGCATTTTTTCTTGTTAAATTGTAGAAGCTTTTCGAGTAGAAAATAAACGTAAAAGAAGATTGATTTTTTTTGTTAAGTGATTCTGGTTGTTGTTATTGGAGAAGAAGTCAGAGTGAGTGATAGAAAGAAAATTGCGACCGTAGATGTTCATTTGTTAGAAGAGAGTCGTGTTGGAGAAGAGGTGATGATGATGATGATACTCTGTTTGATGATTATGGTTGTAGAGAGGAGAATGGGGTGGAGAAGAGATGGTTCCAGAGAATTGGGGTTTGGATTTGGGTTTGTTTGTGACTCATTTGGGGAAGATGAAGATCTTTTTTATTTAGTTTTATTATTAATTAATAATCAATTATAATAAAATGATAATAACCAATTTATCCCTGAAGAAAAGAACAAAAAAATAAGGATTTAATTTAAGGAATATGAGCTGAATTCACTTTTGGACCAGAATGGCACAAAACTGAAACCACAGGGACCAAAATGAAAGTTTTGAACTAAAGTGACAAAACTGCACAAAACTCAGGGACCAAAATGACAGTTTACTCTTAGGTTTCTTTTTTATTAACATTGTTTTTACCACTTTGTCTAAGTTTCCGTTTAAACTTTGTTAAAAAACGACCCCCCCCCCCGCGCTATAGAGCACTGTGTAAGAGCATTCACAACCTTTCCTTCCAAATATTTGTGAGTGTGTTCTTTATACTATAAAAAGTGGTTGCGAGTGAGGAAATAAAAAAATGTTACAATTCATCTGTATATTTAAAGAGGCACTGTTCACTCTCTATAACTTTAATATATTTAGAAATTTTGTAAATGGTTGTGAGTGGTTGAGAAAGAAAAAAGTAATGATAAATAAATAAAAATTATTATTTTATTAGAAAAATATAATGTTTTTTAGTGTAATTATGAAAAAGTAAAATATAAATGATAGAAGGAATATGAATAGTCTAACCCACTACTATTTACTTAATTGTCCTTTTAAATGTTACTAGGGTGTTTGACCGCGCCTTGCGGCGGTACATTATAACGAGGATTAGATCGGTATCGGTTTGGTTCCTTATAGTACTAGTACGATACACTTGCACTAAGTATATAAATCAACACGTGTTTTACATCAATCGAAACGATAAAAATGAACACCGGTGCCGGCACCAATGTTCTAATGGTATCGATCGGTTCAGATTGTCATGGTACTGGTACTGCTACCTATATTCATATACCGTCGCAGACAAATTTGTAGAAGTCAAAATTATCTAAACCTAAAATAATAAAAATGAATATAGGTACCGGTACAAATGTGGTTCGGTATGATACGGTGTAAGAAAGCGAACCTAATAAAATAATTACCGGTACTGAAAATAATATTTTTTGTATGGTTCCGTTATTAAACATGAAGCCATAAAAATGAATACAACTACCGTTACCGGTCTTGTTCGGTACGGTATGGTAGCGATATGATGTCAGTTTACCAAAAACAAAACACAATAAAGTTAAATATCGGCATCGATACAAATGTTGTTTGAAAAAAAATAAACATAGAACGCAAGTTATTATGGAAAAAATCAAATTATGAATAAGATTATATTAAATAAATGAATAAATATTTCAAGATAATAAATTACCATTTATCATCGGCTTCGATTTGGTTAGTACGACAGCAACACAGTATCCATATTCAATATAACTTATATAGATAATAAATTACCATTTATCATCGGCTTCGAAATGTTGAAAAAATAAACATACTTGTGAAGTTAGATTTTTTAAATAAGTTAACGAACACAACTTATTAGGAAAAAACAAACTAAATAATCAATAAAATTTTATTAAGAAAGCTTATCAAAAAATTGAATGCTCAAAAATAAAATAAAATCAAAAATAAATATATATTAAAAAATAAACAAATACTTTATCAAAACTTTGGTCAAAACCGGTACTGAAAAACGGGGTAAATGAGAACCGGTACCGGTTCCGAATATACCCGGTACGGTATCGTTTCAGTACCCATACGGTATCGGTATTTGAGGGTAAAAACCGGTACTGTACCGGTACCGAAAATGTCAAAAGACGGTATCGAATTGATACAAAAAATGTACTCGGGTTGGTAAATTTGGCATCAATACCGGTACCCGATACCATTTACTCATCTCTAGGTGATGTTGTTGTTATAATATTAAAATAAGAAAAATGAAAGAAAAAAACACTAAAGTAAAAAACTATAAAAAGAAAAAGAAAAAGGAAAAGAAATCAAACTAAAAAAAGAAAATGTAAATAGTACTCATAATATTAAAATAAGAAAAATGAAAGAAAAAAAAGACTAAAGTAAAAACTATAAAAAGGAAAAGGAAAAGGAAAAAGAAATCAAAGGAAAAAAAGAAAAGAAAATGTAAATAGTACCATTCATCAAGACTTTCTAAAAATGAATACAACTATCGTTACCGATCTTGTTCGATACGGTATGGTAGCGATATGATGTCAGTTTACGAAAAACAAAGCACAATAAAGTTAAATATCGGCATCGATACAAATGTTGTTTGAAAAAAAATAAACACAGAACGCAAGTTACTATGGAAAAAATCAAATTATGAATAACATTATATTAAATAAATGAATAAATATTTCAAGACAATAAATTACCATTTATCATCGGCTTCAATTTGGTTAGTACGACAACAACACAGTATCCATATTCAATATAACTTATATAGAAATGTTGAAAAAAAATAAACATATTTGTGAATTTAGATTTTTTAAATAAGTTAATGAACACAACTTATTAGGAAAAAAAACAAACTAAATAATCAATAAAATTTTATTAAGAAAGCTTATCAAAAAATTGAATGCTCAAAAATAAAATAAAAAATAAATATATATTAAAAAATAAACAAATACTTCATCAAAACTTTGGTCAAAACCGGTACTGAAAAACGGGGTAAATGAGAACCGGTACCGGTTTTGAATATACCTGGTACGGTACTGGTTCAGTACCCGTACGGTACCGGTTACCAATATTTGAGGGTAAAAACCGGTACTGTACCGGTACCGAAAATGTCAAAAGACGGTACCGAATTGATACAAAAAACGTACTCGGGTTGGTAAATTCGGTATCAATACCAGTACCCGATACCATTTACTCATCTCTAGGTGATGTTATAATATTAAAATAAGAAAAATGAAAGAAAAAAAACACTAAAGTAAAAAACTATAAAAAGAAAAAGGAAAAAGAAAAAAAAATCAAAGGAAAAAAAGATAAAAAATGTAAATAGTACTCATAATATTAAAATAAGAAAAATGAAAGAAAAAAAAAACACTAAAGATAAAAACGATAAAAAGAAAAAGGAAAAGGAAAAAGAAATCAAAGGAAAAAAAGAAAAGAAAATGTAAATAGTACTATTCATCAAGACTTTCAATTCATATATATAAAATATATAATAACTAGTGGGGATTTCCCGCACTATCGCGGCGGGTTTTCAATCGTGTTGGTTCGGTTTGTTACACCGTCGGTATGATACAGACACTCGGAATACTATCAAGATGTGTTTTACATCAACGAAAACCATAAATACCCACACCGGTACAAATGTTGTTTGGGCACTACTGGTTCATTTCGTCATGGTATCAATATAGATATGGGTACATGTATTGTCGCAGACAGAGTTGTATAAATAAGATACTATCAAAACCAAAAACCATAAAAATGAATATGGGCACTGATACCAACATTATTAAAAAATAAAATAAATACTTAACAAAAGTTATCTACTATTCATCGTTGTCCCAGACAGGACTATATAAATAAGATACTATCAAAACAGAAAACCATAAAATAAATACTTAAAAATAAAATAAATATTTAAAAATAATTTTCTATTGTTCATCACAAGTTCATTTTAATATGTGTATATATATAATATGTATATAATTTTATGAATCACTTGTCAATTTTCTAACATACTTCTTTGAAGAAAAGATACTATATAACGAGTATTTTTCAACCTTTAAATCTAGCATCTATTCAACTAGGATTCAACGTCTTTTCAGATTTAAATAGGATGCCTTAACTCATAAGAAAGATCTTTTATTAAGGGATAGGAACACTTTTTTTTTTTTTTTGAATGGCAAAGAACTTTTATTTCAATCACCCAATATGTACATATTTATCTATTAGCAAGATGCTATATAGATGTGTTTAAACAGTTCACACCCAACCCTGATTACAATCGATCCCATTTGCCAAATACTTTTACAGAAAAACTGAATTACAACTCAAAGACACACCACTTGTTCCAATCTTTTGTGACTCCAGTTGCTCTTATTAAGGGATAGGAACACTTAACCCATGCAAATGATCTCTGGATCAAGTGGTGGAGGGCTTGCATTTCTCTTGTGAGATGCAGGTTCGACTCCCACTTGGTGCAGAGTGAGGCACTGGTGGGCAATGATAGGAAACCCAGTGAAACCTAGGTTGGATCCTTGAGCCAAACGGGTTTTACCGGTAATTTCACCGTCGTGCCTACAGGCGGGTGGGTTACCAGGTTTTCCCCGGAATTGGTGGTGGACTCGGGTTACTCTCGGAGTACTCCGTTTGTCCAGTGGGTGCACCGAGAGTGCTCGGGATTGAGTTTGTTGGCCGTTCAAAAAAAGGAACACTTAACCCATATACTCTAAGTCCTACCAATCTCGTCGATACAAGTCACTTAAACCACCCACTACCTTAAAATACCATCTTTGGTGGCGCCACTACTAGGGCTGGCAATTTTACACGAATACACGACACGAACCTACACGACCTTAACATGTATCGTATTGACCTTAACAGGTAACAGGTACTAAACAGGTAGACACGAAAATACCTGTTAATTTTCGTGTCTAAACAGGTTAGATACCTGTTTACCTGTTAGATACCTGTTAAGACATGTTAAGATTTTAATTTTAATTAAATAAAAAATATACCCCTCATTTAGTCATTTACTCAAATAGTCAAATATAGATGGAAGTATGGAACGAGTGAATGACCCTGTCTTCTTTAGTTCAAAAAAAAAAAAAAAACCCTAACTCTCCCAAGTTCAGCCGACATCATCCATTCATCCAGATCCAGCGTGCCGGTCATCCACCGCCGCTCATCCACCGCCTGCATCCACCGTCAGTCATCCACCGCCGCTCCACCACGCCTGCATCCACGCCGGTCATCCACCACGCCTGCATCCACCGTCAGTCATCCACCGCCGCTCATCCACCGTCAGTCATCCGCCGCAATTTAAAGGTAATTTTATATTTCTTTCAGTGAATGCCGTTTATATCTGTTTCAGTGTTTGGTTATATCTGTTCGGTTTGTGCTTAGGGTTAAACTGTTTGGTTAAACTGTTCGGTTTGTGCTTAGGGTTCTGCAGTGTTTGGTTAAACTGTTCGGTTTGTGCTTAGGGTTAAACTGTTTGGTTAAATCTGAGTTATGCAGTCATTAGGGTTCTGCAGTGTCGAGTGTGTCATTGAAAGGTCTGTGTCGGGTCAGTTTGGTTAAATTGTTCTGTCAGTCTGTCGTCTTTGTTTTTGAGTCGAATATTAGTGATTCAGGTTTGTGCTTTGCTCTGTCAATAGTCGAGTCAAGTTCAGTTCAGTAGTTTCAACTGAATGCCGTTTTGCTTAAACTGTTTCAGTGTTTGGTTCAGTGTTTGGTTAAACTGTTTCAGTGTTTGGTTCAGTGTTTGTATTTGTAGGTTCTAATGAAGTTAATTTGGATGAGCTCACTGAAGATATAATGTCACTTGATATTAGTGGAGAATCAAATGCTTCAAACTCAATGAACACTTCTAAGGTAACCACTCCAAATGCTTCGAGTAGTGTTGCTAAAAAACAATGAACAATCAAAGGTACTTACTCCAAATGTTTAAAGTAATGTTTGATAAATTAAAATTACTCAATTTATGTCCAATTGTCAATGCTAAATATGAGTACAATTATGTGCAGGTTTGAATTGTTGGAATTAAAGATCTAAGAAGAGAACCATGGGAACTTGGAAACTTTGAACTTGTTTTTAATGGATGTATTGAATTATTTAAGTCTTTTGTGATTTGCCGTTTATGGATTTTTGTTTTAAACTTGTTAAGTATTCGGTATTTTGTGGATTATTTAAGCTGTTTGTGAACTTTTGGCGAGTTTTGTTTCACTAAACAGGTTCTAAATATGTGATTATTTTAGTGTTAGTTAACAGGTATTAACAGGTAATTTTCGTGTATTTCGTGTCGTGTTCGTGTTTGAAAAATAGGACACGAAATCTTATCATGTCGTGTTCGTGTATAGCCTTTCGTGTATTGTGTCTTATCGTGTCGTGTCTTATCGGGTACGGGTATACACGATATGCCAGCCCTAGCCACTACCCTAAAAACGATTTTTTATTATCTAATAAAATCATTTTTTATTCACAAAATATAGACTTCAATAATTAACAAACTAAAATATTCTAAAATTATTTATCATTCTTAAATTTGTATAGTTATAAAATTTTCAAATTAAAGTTTTAATAAACACTCATATATCATTTAGTTATTGTAGCGTTTAATTTGTAATTTTAATTATTGTAACGTTTAGTTTGTGTAATTTGACTATTGTAATGTTTAATGTGGTGTTTTAACTTTCGTAATGTTTTTAAATTTCAAATTTTATAGTTTGGATCTATAGCTTATAAGTAACTATGACTATATAGTCCATTCAGGACTCGTGAAAAGTATGCAACGAAATGGGATTAGGGGTGTTCATCGAATCGAATATCGAATTTTCGAATTATTCGAATCGAATTGTTCGAATAGTTTTTATTTTTCCTTGAATTCGTATTCGATTAAAACCTATCGAATTCGATTCGAATTCGTATTCGAATAAAAAACCCAATTCGTATTCGATTAAAATTTCGAATTCGAATCGAATACGAATAAATTCGATTTAATTCAAATTCTTTAAAACATGTAAAAAACTATCAGAATGAAACATAAATTTTAAAGCAGCCATAAAGCACGATATAACATTAAAAAGTTTCAAATAAAGTACCACAAGTCTAAAATTCAAAACGAGAAATCGGGAATAATCGCTCCACATTACAAGTTAATATTTTTATGGTTAGAAATCTATTGATAGATTTGTTACTTAGGTTTTACTTGTGGGTCATGTAGTGGGTTTGGTAATGGGTAATTTTAATACTTGGAAAAAATTTTGAAAATAATTTATAGTATAGCTTAATAAAAGTTATATATGTATTATATATAAAAATAATAAATAAAAATGTATAATTTGTATTCGAATTTCGAATCGAATTTGAAATTATAAATTCGTATTCGATTCGTATTCGATTTACTTGACTCGAATTGAATCGAATTCGAATTCGAATTCTTATAATCGAAATGAATTCTTGATAATCGAATCGAATTTAAACGAATTTCGAATTTTTCGAATTCGAAACGAATCCTGAACACCCCTAAATGGGATGCATTCACATAAGAGTAAAGTGACATGACCTTGGTTTTATATGGGATGCTATTGAAATTAGAAGTAAACTGAATCAAGTGTAATTTCGTTATTCATATGAAATTTAGCCCAAGTTGTCTTTGAGCTAGTGAAAAAACTTAGTAAACGTTCTTTCGTGGTACGTGAATCCGTTCCCAAAAGAAAATCTAACAAATGGAATTTAAAAAAACGTAACGAATGCAACCAATGGTTAACCAACCTGACGCCGTGGATGTAGACATGGTTGTTTTCTTCTAGAACACGATCATATTCGACCTAACACAAACGATTGCAACATCATCGTTATTCAAGATATTTGACTATCATATCTAAGGTGACTATGCCTTGTTTGATACTATCCTTTCTTTAAAAAAAAATCCTTTATTGATAATACCATACAAAACCTTCTTTTATAATAAACTATTAAAATGGTGTCACCCCTACGATTGATAATGATGTAAATTAGAATAATATTAAAATACCATCTTTGGTGGCGTCACTACCCTAAAAGCATTTTTTTATTATCTAATAAAATCATCTTTTATTCAAGAAATTTAGACTTCAATAATAAACAAACTAAAATATTCTAAAATTATTTATAACTAGGTTTATCCCTGCCCGCGCGTTGCGGCGGGAAAACCATATGTAAAAAAAGCAGTCGAAAAAAACACGCAGCTATGGTCGAATCGTTCGCATTGTTTAAAGTTCATTGAGTGTCTTATTCATTATTAATTTTAAAAAATCTGGCTCATGCTTTGGTCCTATAGACTTACACAATCTCTCTATTATAATAAATCAGTGTTTGAAAATCTGAGGTGTCACAATTCTAAGGCCTCCCCTCTATTTTAATCCTATGTGTCATTTTCTAGAATTTTTCTTTTCTTTTTATAACAGGTGTCACAATTCTAAGGCCTCACCCCTCAAAACATATCTCTCTCTTCTATGCTAAAAACCTGGTCAAAAGCTAAAGTCAAAAACTTCTCTTTCTCTCTTCCTGCAGGTTTACACCAGAAGCCTATGCTTTTACAGGTTTCCTCAAATAACTTCTTTCATTCAAAATTCAAATTCATTATCACGAAACCAAATCTGCAAAACAAATTCCAATTCATTAGCACGGGTTGTGTGGATACAATTTTTGAATTCTCTTTACTCATCCCAAGACACCCATTACCCCATTTTCTTTCATTTAAGTTGCAAAGAGAGAATGAGATTGCTAGAGAGTGGGATAGACAGAGGGAGAGAATCAATGGGTTCAGCTTGACGACGGCGGTCCATGAGGGTTTTCGAACGACGAGCTCAACATGTGATGATAGTGGATGGGTCGGTAAAAATCATAAACCCGGCAGTGGAGCTAGGGTTTCTCGATTAACACATACGTTTGGCGAACACACTGGTGAGGACAGAGAGATGATGACCTCATAGAATCTTCGACGGTTGTGGGTTAGTCTCCCAACAATCACACCCATTAAAGGAGGTACCAGATCTGGTGGTGACGCAGCTAGGGTTCCGCCGCAAGCGGAAAGACAACTGCTTTGTGGTTGTTTAGACTCAACCAGAAGAGAACCGCCATTGGAGCTGTGACGGTGGGTTACGAACGGGGATTCAGGTCAGCGATGGTGGTTGTGGCTTGAGTAGAGGTTCGACTATTCATCAGCGATGGTGGTTGTGGCTTGAGTAGAGGTTCGATTTTAATCAAAGGTATGTTGATCTTTCAATAATTTCATGTTTTATTGTTAACATTGTGTTAATTGTGTGTGTGTGTGTGTGTTTTGTTTTCCAGTAATCATCTCTTCTCTGGATGTATGTTAATCGCATCCTGTTCATCATCAAAAAACTCATCATTGATTCAGGTATCTTTTAATGTATTTTGCATATGTTCTTTCTTTATTTTGTGATATTATACTGTTCAAGATCAACTGAGTTTTTTTAAAGTATTTGAAGATTATGATATTTGTGTGTAAAAACAGATTTCAAAATGATGGTTTTTGATAAATTTTTATGGTATTTCATTGTTCTTATCTTCTGTGTAGATAGATCGAAAATTTTATAGTTCAAGATGATGTTTTGGTGGGTTTTGGATTTATCTTTTTTCGTTTTTTGGATTTATCTTTTGTTTTTCTGTATTTAAAAATATCCTTTTTAGTATGTTTTGGGTTTATCTTTTTGTTAATTAATCAAACTTGATGTGTTATTACCTTTAAAGGGCTTTAAATCAAACTTGAGAAGTTACAGAGTACTTATGGCATCCATGGCTGCTTTAAAAGGGTACAATATACGCTTCTTTGGAAAAAAAAAAACACCCGACACTTTCATGATTCAACTGTTTTCAAACACTGCAAACACTAAGGTAACTTTCATCATCTTTAACTTGATAGTTTCAAGTTAGAAATGGGTTTCTTTTAGTGTGAGTTGGGTTGACCCGCCAACATCGTTTTGTGCAATTTATTATTTAATGAAAAAGTAAGATGATTATTGTAAATTTGATATTATGTGATAACAAGTTTTGTTCGACTGCGATGATAATGTAGAGCAAAAATGGTAGATTAGCCGCGTGGGAACCAGCAGGAGCATCAGACATCAGACTGGCTGGAGGTATATATCTAAGTCAAAAAGAGAAAATATTGTTATTTAAGATACACAAATTTGATATGCATTCCAACATTTTTTTTTCATTATAAATTCTCAATCCTACGGAATTCTTTGCTAACATCGTCATTGAGCATGAGTAAGACTTCAATATAACTTACCATTAATATATATGACATATAATATATACATCAAACTTCTCACAAAAAAATGTTGACTAGATATGTTGAGTGCACAGCATCAGCAATGCAGGCCTTAGTTTTGTTTAAGAAGTTATACCCCATGCATAGGAGAAAAGAGATAGAACACTTTCTTTTTAGTGCAAGTGGATACCTAGAGAAAATACAGATGCAAGATGGCTCATGGTTTGTTCCTACCTTTTAAATAGAAATACAATTGTAACCAGAGGCGGTATTAATGGGTGGTTCGGCCAACGGGTTAAAAATGGAACTGGGCGGGCCGGGTTGCCCTCAAAACACTTTGTCCACAATTTTGTACATTTTGTTCACTAAAAGTCAAATGTCAAATATGATTATAAAAGCTATATCATTTCAGGAACAATCTAATTTTTTAAAGAGTAAAATGTCATTTTCATCCCTGAGGTTTGGCCAGATTTGCGACTTTGGTCCAAAAGTTTGTTTTTCCACATCTGAATCCAAAAGGTTTGAATCAATTTTACTTTTATAAATATATGTGTTGAATCAGTTTTACTTTTATATATATGTGTTGTTAACTTTCACCCTCTAAAGCTTTCACCGTGGAGCTTATCTGCTTTCTTTGCCAACAAATGCCGGTCGCCTTGGCGAGGATGTAGCGCATGTTTACATTGCATAACTGGTTTGTCAATAAGTTTACAGTATTTTGCTCTTGAATACCTTCGTACTTTAAGAATTGTCCATCGAGCTCCAAAACCCGCTCCAAAACCTGATAACATATTGATTGCACATGATGGACGTATATAGGTACGTTTTACATTTTGTAGTTTTCTATCAATTTTGTGATGACACATATCTCTACTATAATAAAGCAAAACATTTTCAGACACGTGTCACCTTCACAAGCCCCCTCTCATTTTCAGGACCCGTGCCTTTTCGAGCTTTCCTCAAACCACTAATCTCATTCAAAATTCAAATTCATTCCCAAATCCAAATCACATGTGGAAAACAAATTCCAAAACCCAGAGAAAAGAGTATGAGAGAAGAGACGAGAGGATAGTTAAAGGGGATCCAGGCAAATCATCGTCGTCAATCTGTCTCTCTGTAAGTACGATCGTAACCCTAGCTTGCATATACACATGTTTCCATCGGTTACATATCTCAATTATTAACTTTCTAGACGTTAAATTCGCATTAAGTTCGCTTTCTCTTTCAATTAACCCTAGCATTATTGGTTTCGCATCATTCTGTTGACGGTTTTCGTTTCAGTTTGGATTCGAACAATCGAACGGACACGAATAGCGGTTTAAATTGAAGAAATTATGATTCCGGTGTACGTAGTGGATATGAATTTGCCGGTGTAGGTGTGTGTTTTACTGTGTAATCTGTAAGTTTTTGTTCTCGGATCGATCGATTTCGTTCGTTTTGAGTTATTTGTTTTATGTGTTTAATATGAATTGTAATTTGTATAATTGTATGTGTGTAGTGTTTCTGTAGAGTTTGAGATCAAGAGCTTGGTGTTATGCGTGT
Organism: Helianthus tuberosus; assembly: GCA_030545235.1. Lineage (NCBI taxonomy): Eukaryota > Viridiplantae > Streptophyta > Magnoliopsida > Asterales > Asteraceae > Helianthus > Helianthus tuberosus. Next base: position 33,711,640 of record CM060436.1, read on the forward strand.
AGTGAAGTAACAGGAAGGAATCATGTTTGGTTCTAGCAATCATAAGTTTCGTCTCTCTTCGTTTTGAATCGAATATACTGACTGAGATTTGCTGCAAAATGTTATTTGCATATTTGTGTATTTCTGTTTTCAGCGGGTTGTTTTTCGTTAAGTTATTTGATGTTATGATTGAATGCATTGTTTCTGCTTTAGTTCTTGCTTTGATTATACAAAAACGTCGCACAAGAGTCTTAATATTGTTATAAATTATATGTTTTATATGGGTTGTGTTGGGTAGACACAAAATTAAGCGAAGTTTTGAATTGGAGCAAAAGGAGACTGCGGCAGAGAAGCGGAAGAGTCTTTGTACGAATTTCTGGAGAATACGAGGGTTGCGTTGAGGCGGGAGGAGGAGGAGGAGGAGGAGGAGGGTGATGAATTTGATGAAAGAGGTGAGGATTCTCTGTTGGCACGAAGGCTTCAAGCACAACAACTTGAAGATAGTGGCCGTCGTTGCAGATACATTGCTTCAAGGTAACATTTTTGGAGTTTAAATTTCAGCTTTTATTAGCTACATGTTAGTTAATACACTACTGTTTGGGATAGTTTTACTTCTTTATCCTTTCTCACGGTTGTTAATGACCAGGGTTCAAAATCCTAAAACAACACAAGGAGGAGGATTTGAACTTGTAGTGAAACATAGACAGTCTGTAACTATAGTTGTTTTATCAGAGGATGATTCTATAGTATTTTCAGCATCAAAAGATGGTTCTATTCGTCAGTCTTATCTTGATCATGGGGGGAAAACAGAAACATATGCTCAACAAGGGTGAGCTGGTAGTAAGCATGTTTTGGCCCTTGCTGTAACTTCTGATGGAATGTATCTCGCCAGCGCTGGCTTTGATCGAGATATTCATTTATGGGACACACGCACACGCCAGCATATTCAGGTCTTGCTGAAAATTTATTTTCATATATTAAGTTAAAAAAAAACAAAACTAATTGAACACAATAATATCTGTGCAGGCTTTTTCGGGTCATAAAGGGCCCATTTCTTGCTTGACTTTCAGGCAAGGGACTTCAGAACTGTTTTCTGGTTCGTATGATAGGACGATCAAAATCTGGAATGCAGAAGACAGATCTTATGAAACCACATTATTTGGTCATCAAAGTCAAGTTTTATCTGTTGATTGCTTAAGAAAAGAACGTGTGCTAACTGCTACTCGTGATCGGACCATGCACTTATGGAAGGTAAAACACTTTAATAGGGCAAACTTTACATTTTCCCAATGTGGATGGGGAAATTTGCATCTATTACCAACCAACCTAATGCTAATTACGGCTGTGGCATTGGTTGATACCATGCCGTTTGCCACATCAGAGCTATATATTCTAAGAATGCTTAGGTAATTTTATTTTGATAAGGTACATTAATTAAGTTTTATTTCTAAAAGATTATTATTATTATTATTATTATTATTATTATTATTATTATTATTGAATATCACGTTAGACACAATTATTATTACTATTATTATTATTAGTGTTGTTGTTGAATATCATGTTAGACACATACACTAAAATGACAATGAAGATACCATCAATTATTGAAAACCCAGCAAAAGATGGCTGTTATTCACTGCTAGCATCAGTAGTGAAATGTTGTGACCCTCTACTGTTGGGTGGGTCGGGCACGGATATTTGTAGTTTGACCCGTATCACAGGTCATTGCTATTAAATGTAAATCTTTCAAAAAATGACAAGTCGGCAGTTTTTGAAATATTTTTAAAAATGACTTGCCACCTCTTTGACAAGTTGATTTTTTTTACTAAAATATTGTTACTAAATGTGATGTCATATGCAACTTTGAAATGACAAATAGAGCGTCACATTAGCAAATTTTGTTGGAAAAGACATCGTTTGTTTATATTGCGTGCAATATGCGATTTTATGCAACCGTAGAATGTTTAAATATGCCAATAATATTTATATCTACCTTTGTTATGAGAACAGGTTCCTGAGGAGTCCCAGCTGGTCTTTCGTGCTCCTGTATCATTATTAGAGTGCTGCTGTTTTTTTAATAATGATGAAATTTTATCGGGCTCAGATGATGGTAGTATTGAGCATTGGAGTGTATTGAGAAAGAAACCACTTCATATTATTAAAAACGCACACTCTTTATCAACTCCAAATACACTCGATGTTAAACAAAACCATGATTTATCAAATGATTGTAAAGGTAATCAACTAATTTTTTTGGTTTTTTAATCTCAGCATATATTAAGAACTTAAATTATTGGTATTTTTAGTTTTTTAATCAGTAATACAAGAGTGTTTGTATGGGTTGTGTTGAAAGTTGTAAAAATCAGATAATCATATGTTTTGTCTTTAACAAATTGTGATTATGTTGGGGATTAATAGATAAAAATGACATTTTTTCAACTGTAATTAGTGGTGTTCTTCGGATTGTTTTCTCGGGTTTAGGGTTTTCCGGGTAGGGTTTTTTCAGGTTTTCAAAACTAAAAATATTATCCGATAACTAAACCATTCTACGGGCTCTTCGGTGTTCGAGTTAAATGGTTCGGGTTTTTATCGGGTCGGATTTCGGGTAAGTACAAATATATCAGTTCGAGGGTGTTTAGTTCTCCCTACCCTGCAATTTGATATAACTACATAACTTATTGTTTATGGAAAAAAAATAATAACTAATGAACAATAAAACAATTTATCTCAATATAGCTGATTACATAGAAAAGTGTAGTAAAAATATTTGCTTATGTATGAAAATATTTGTAGGAAGAAGACTACTGATTAACAAATGTATAAATACCAAAACTCTGGTTATAACTGACATTGTTATTCATGAAGATCAATCCAAAACTGATTTCAAGTTAAAAAGCATGAATAATTTTAATATTGTTATGGCTGATCTCAAGTTTAATGTTCATTAAAAAATATGGCATACATGCTTTTCTAAACACTACCCGTGTCGGCACATAAAAGGTTGGGTTGGTTTGATCTGATACGCTTTTGTCCCAATATATATAATTAGTTAATGTGTTAAATAAAATTTATACTATTTCAACCAACGAGGTTTGGATTCATTACTCAGTAGCATCAAGTATGCTAGCATTGAACGAAGATTGTTTCGTTTTTCATGGTATAAATGTAAGGTTTAATTTGGTGATGTGTTATAATAATTGTTTTAACTTTTAAAGAGAAAACGCTTTTAATGATATCAACATTAGTGTGTCAATTTATGGTTAGATGTGGGGTAAATGCGACTTTTTTTCATGGTATAAATGTGGGTTTTATTTTTTTTAACGCAAGCACTTTTATAAATATAGATTTTTTTAACGCAACCCATAACCCGTGAAGCTCACGGGTATATAACCTAGTCGAAAATAAAGCAATGTCCCAAACACACTTCCAAAGACAGTACAAAATTTACTCTTAACACCATTTTTATTATTATTTGAACCAACATAAGAATTGGACTAGTTTTTAGTAAAACGAAATTAGTTATTGACTGGAACATTAAATTCTCCAACTTATGAACCCCTCAAAACTCCCTTTCTTCCTTACAAAACATCCTTAAACACAACCAATTTACAAAGGACATGATCTACGATAAAGAATGCCTCCTGCTCCTGAATGTCAGCGTGCAAGACTTTGTTTCCTCAGCATTTGTCGAACGACTCTCTGATGCATCCGAACTCCTGTTATCACTATCTTTGTCCTTGATATCACTGCCCCCTTCGCTTTATTCATCTTTTCGCCATCTTTCTCCGCCTCTCCTTTAAGTTCCTTGAGATCCTCACTTGTAGGAACTGTCCCCCATTCTTTTTTGGTGTTAGTTCTCGAGGCAAATCAATTGGTTCAGGTAGCCTTGGATCAGGTTTCGGTTAAAGGCTATACATGATTACAAGTCACCCATCCATCTCTCCAATTTGTTTAGAATGTACTTGAGAAAACTTCTGTTACCAAATTCAAAAGATTCGATATTAATAAAAATAATAATAATGATGTCTTTATCTAACGTAAGGTCACTCGTATTAAACTTCTCTAAGGGCAATACATGTAGTATGGCAACATTGAACTGTGCTTTACAGGTCGGATTCGGTTGGGTTTGAATCAGTGAAAACACCCAAGTATATTGCTGACGCATACGTCCTTATTATTTTATTTACAAGAGGAAAAGACGATTACTCTTGTAATAGAGTTTGTTCAATCATGTAGTATGGTCACTCGTATTAAAATTCTCTAAGGGCAATACATGTAGTATGGCAACATTGAACTGTGCTTTACAGGTTGGATTTGGTTGGGTTTGAATAGGTGAAAACACCCAAGTATATTGCTGACGCATACGTCCTTATTATTTTATTTACAAGAGGAAAAGACGATTACTCTTGTAATAGAGTTTGTTCAATCATATTTTAACACACTAATTATTTCTAGAAATGGGCAAAGCGTTTATGGGTCAATGCAAACTGATGTTAAACTAAAAGTTGATCTGAACCCATCGGTTCTATAATGCACGTCGGTTTGCAGCTCACGCTTGAGACTTAAATACAATAAGACTCCATAAATAAATAGGCAGCAACGAATAGGAATAAAAATCAGTTGTGACTTACACTATCGAGATTGTAGCAGAACCCTTTCCAGCCGTTTCCTCCACTACCTCCGTGCCACCATCTTGAGTTCTTTTTGTTGCAACTATCGCTTCATCTAATAAGTTATTTGATTGTGGTGTAGCCTTCATGTAAAAGCATCCATGAGTACCACAAATCAACCATTTAATTCGCACATGTATAGAAATAACCAATAACATGCCTGAAAAAACAAAGGTAGAAGCCAGCATGGCTACCACCAAGAGGCACACTAACACCTAGAAAACATAAATAAATGGGTAATTCGTGGCAACTTGTGTACAACCTGAACACGTTTAGTTCTGGCCAAAACCCATTTATCCCAGGGTAATGCAAGGAACCTGTCTTTCCACCATATGTTTGAGTGGAGTAACTGTCTTTCCACCAGCACAGGAACCTGGATTGCATAATTTCCAGCAACAACAATAGAGGTTGTTATCATCTCTAGCACTATTTTACAGAAGTCCGATCTCATAATCTTCATTAATTTCTCTCTTAATGAAGCATCTACAAAGACAAAGTGGTAGTAAGTATCAAGTCATTTACAACACCAGAATAAATTATTATAGTTGAAATTCGATGGCCTTAATTTGAAAAAAGTTTGAAAGCAAATAATGTACATTGTGTGATTAAAATCAGATGTCAGTTGTAATAAACTTGGTGAAAACAGAGCCAGCCGGCAGCCTAATAACACTGACCAGTTCTACATGTTTAAAAAAAAACATACCCATTTGACCCGTTTAATAAAGCTAAACCATTTTGCTCGTTTAATAGAAAAAATCCCCGTTTGATCCGCTTAGTAAAAGACATTTGTTTAGAGACACTTGATTAGGTTGGTTTCATATTAACCTACAGGTCAATACTTCTAGCCTTACCATTAACTTTATCTCACATGAGGTGCCTACCAAATTGCAAAATGAAAACCATTAACCAACATTTACTTAATCAAGCCAAACACACATTCGCCATACATCATGGAACTATAATATGGTAAACAATGTTCTAAATTTCAATTCGGGGATAAAAAACCATATTTGCAACATTTTTACACTCCATTCTTCATACCAAGAATGAAATAAACAATGAATACTCAAAAACATATACCTAGCTTTGCAATTGTGAGACCTCCGAAAAGGGCAAATCTCCTTCACCTCAAAAGCTAAAAAACAAATAGCAACAAACACAACAAATTAGCCAATAAGAAAACACCCAAAAAGTAAAATCGGTCCAAAAAAAACGGTTAGCAAAGTTGCTCACTCACCTTCTTCAACATCAACATCTTCTTTTTAAACAAAAGACTTGAAATCTGCAACCTAAATTACACAACAATGTTGATATAATCAGGAAAGAAAAACCAAATTCATACTGGTAAATGGTAATTGGTTCACAAACCTGGTGATAAACACATGCATTAGCACCAACAACACTCCCTAAAGGCGTAAATCTATGCAAAAAATAAACAAAATAACCAATAAAAAGGCCTGGAACCACACCTGAACAACAAAATCGGAACAATAGACGGGAGAAATCGGGAAATACAACTGACCTCGGAAATCGTTCTCACGTTGGTAAATCGATCGCTTCGTATCGATGGAGGAATCGTTTTTCAGGTGTTTTAACCGGTTTTTTAGATGGGGGTGATGAAGCCGGTAGCGGAAGTCCTGTGGACGATCGGAAGAAGGCGGTGGACGGAGAAATGCTGGCAAGAGGAGAAAAGGTGATTTATTAAGGGTCCTAATATTAACACATGGGAAAACTTATTTACACATGGTGTATACGGGCCGTATACTGTTATACGGCCCGTATAGAATAAAAACAACTGACAAAGTCTGTGCCAGCAGACTTTGTCAGTTTTTTTTTATTCCATACGGGCCGTATAACAATATACGGCCCGTATACACCATGTGTAAATAAGTTTGCCTGGTCGTATACAATGTATACGAACGTGTATACGGGCTGTATACTGTTATACGGCCCGTATGGAACGAAAAATTGATTTTTCAAGTATATGGAGGAATCGTTTTTCAGGTGTTTTAACCGGTTTTTTAGATGGGGGTGATGAAGCCGGTAGCGGAAGTCCTGTGGACGATCGGAAGAAGGCGGTGGACGGAGAAATGCTGGCAAGAGGAGAAAAGGTGATTTATTAAGGGTCCTAATATTAACACATGGGAAAACTTATTTACACATGGTGTATACGGGCCGTATACTGTTATACGGCCCGTATAGAATAAAAACAACTGACAAAGTCTGTGCCAGCAGACTTTGTCAGTTTTTTTATTCCATACGGGCCGTATAACAGTATACGGCCCGTATACACCATGTGTAAATAAGTTTGCCTGGTCGTATACAATGTATACGAACGTGTATACGGGCCGTATACTGTTATACGGCCCGTATGGAACGAAAAATTGATTTTTCAAGTATTTTACAGTCGTGAGGTGCTCAAACCTTTCTAAAAGTAGAAAAAAATAAAACATCAACAAGTAACAAAGATTGAAGAACAAGAAAACGTGTCGTATGACTGTAATAAAACGGAAGCTATCAACGCGGGATTACGGGCATGGTGTTATTCTTTATTTAATATTTATAGAATCAAAGGAAGGGTGAGGCATTTGATGAGAGTTGTAAGGAGTCTGAATAAAACGGAAGCTATCAACGCGGGATTACGGACATGCGTTTAATTCCCAACATATTTGTTTTGTCACGTACATTTCGTAAGAAACTTTTCGTGCACTGAACCTTCACCTCCAATCATTTCCTGGTCAAACCACACACTATAAAGTTTAAACTTATCGTGTGTTGTAGTTTGGAAAGATGACCGAATAGAGATCTGAATAACAAACTGTGGAGAACTTGTTTGCGTTATCCACCAACAATCCGTTCATTATCTGTTGTTGTCTAAAACAATATCAATTAACGTTCAGTTGTGTATACAAATTCATCACCGGTTTCTACAGCACAAGCACATACACAGGGAGAATGTTCTCGAAATTGAAGGAAAAGAAAAAATGGTTGTTGATGTTTTTCACTATCAGGATTTTGTTGGTTTGTTTGAGAACCAGATTCCAATGTCCTACTACTTCAATCCTTCCTACATTATTGAAAATTACTATATCACCCGCCATTCTCTTGCACCTGTATACATTGATTGTGGATTTTCTTGAGTCGTCGGGAAAACTTTTCCTTAGGGGAGGGTGAGTAGTATGAGTCTGAGTCCATTGTGGTTCGTGAATGTTGGAAGAACCCGACACGTCTTCTCCTGCCTCTTCGGTTGGTAAAAGACATAGGATGACTTCTAATACAGGCTCTTTGTCAGTTGTGGTTGATTTATAGGAGGAGGTTATGAAACGAATATATGTTTATGCGAACATCCTTATTTTGTCACGTACATGCGTTTAATTCCCAACATCCTTATTGACAGTGGTACCAATGTCAAGTGAAGTTGAGCTTCCTGATGCAATTTTCACAGTGGTACCAATGTCCTACTACTACAATCCTTCCAACGCTTGACTCATATACTCTCGGTTAAAAAATGGTTTATTCTCTTTAATCTATTAGAACGATCCTTGTCTTGAGAACCTGATTCTGATTTAAACAATGGAATTTGTGGATCAACAGAAATAACTGAAAATAACTCGCCATTCTCTTGCACCTGTATACGTTGCAAGGTATAGAATGTTTGAAGTATTCTTGGTTCAATACAAACTCTTCTGAAAGACAAGAATACAACGTTCATGTATCACAAGATAATGGTTTCTCGACAAATGAAGTATTATCTGACATCATCTGTTCATCATTGTTCTTGAAGATGAAGATGAAGAAACGAGAGTTTGTTTTGAGAAATTAACAAGGTAAACCTGAATTTTCAGATTTTTAGACACTTACTTGAACATAAGTCTGAGTCCATTGTGGTTCGTGAATGCTTCGATTTCAACAAATCTTTCAAGGTCTTAGGTGATGGACAACTGGTTAAAAGATGTAGAAGAGTTTGTGTAGATATCTTTAGGTACAAATTTGCATCATCCTTACGGTTACAAATGAAGCGTTGGGATTCAAGGGTTTATGAGTAAAAGAATTGTGGATTTCGGTTGGGTCAGATCTCGGAAGTACTGAACAACAGAAATAACAATATACGGCCCTCACAAAGTTGTCATTTTCAAGTGTGAGATTAGCCAAACGAGGATGAAAGATACTCAAACCATCTGATCCCGTTGTTGCAAACTCCTTTAATGTGAGATTCTTCAAGTTTGCACATTTTGAGAAAATACCAATGTGTTTGTCAGCTTCGTCAATACACAAAGTGACAGAATTTGTGGATTTCGGTTGGGTCAGAAACTTAACAAGATAAGCAACTAAAAAGTTAACATTCTGATTCAGATTCAGAAAGCAGATGTTTAGTAGTGTTTGAGAAACTAACAAGGTAAACCTTAATTTTCAAAATTTTAGACACTTACTTGAACCGTTAGTAATGCTAGATGTCATTTTGGCTGAACCACAACCTATTACAGCACTGTATGAACCTGCGTTTTGAAAATAGGCTTTGTTCTTCATTTATTGGATCGTTCTAATAGATTAAAGAGGTTTTTACCATTTTTTACCATATGTATACGAGTCGTATACGGTTTATACGGCCGTATACCATTGGTAAAAAATATTTTTACCGATCGTATACAATGTATACGATGGTTGTATACGGGCCGTATATTATTATACGGCTCGTATACTATGGGTAAAAAATGGTAAAAAATGGATTATTCTCTTTAATCTATTAGAACGATCCTTGTCTTGAGAACCTAATTCTGATTTAAACAACGGAATTTTTGGATCATACTACTAGCAGAAGAACCCGACACGTCTTCTGTGATGATTCGAAACATTCACGAACCACAATGGACTCAGACTCATACTACTAGTAGAAGAACCCGACACGTCTTCTGTGATGATTCGAAACATTCCGAATAACTAGCAGAAGAATCCGACACTCTTTCAACCTACCAAAACACCAAAACCCGTACCGGTGATTGTTTATCCATACTATTCTTCATAGCCATATTCCCACTCACAATTTGTTGATACATATCGTCCGTTCAAGTTGAGCTTCCTGATATATATCGTTCGTAAGAAACTGTTCGTGCACTGAACTTTCAGTTGTGTACCCTTCAATCTTGTTGAGTATTTTTCTAACTTTATGCTTGCATCCACCACAGTGAATATTAACTTTGAGTGAAAGAGTTTGGAAACCGGACGGAATCTATGAAGAAACTGTTGGAATTTGTGGATTTCGGTTGGTTCAGAAACTTAACAAGAGAAGCAACTAAAAAAATACAATTGATTTCTCTTCTGGTTACCAGGCCTATCATCTCCGTCTACGTTTGGTTTCCTCAACGAAGAACCATCAGCCATTATCAGCCCTTTTTCCTTTGGTTTCTGGTTGATTTTGAGGGTGAGAGTTTTGAATTGATTCCTGCGCTCAAGTTTCAACTACTGGAGTGAAAATTGGTAAAAAATGGTTTATTCTCTTTAATCTATTAGAACGATCCTTGTAACCATCAACCGTTCAAGTTGATATAGGAGAGTTGATGCAATTTTGCAAGCATTTTATCGTGTGTTGTAATTTTAATGAAGCAATGAAGATTGAATATGCAAACCGCATCCGTCTTTTGTTATAGATAAGCGTATCACTCGATCCACTTACATTCGAATAACGCTGAGAATCCACAACGCTTATGGCCAGATTCTTTCCTTCAATCTTGGCAAAATCAATGCCTGCTTGTTTTATTATCACGAAAGTACTGAACAACCGAGATAACAGCTCCGGTATTTATCACCAACTCATCTTTGGTAGTGTTTGTTTGAGAACCTGATTCAGATACACAACGGTCTCTTTGCTTCGTCCACTAGAACTATTTGTGTATGCATTCTTTTGGTAGTTAACAACGCTAATTAGAATGTGACACACATAGATAGATAAAATGTCACAGTTGTCAAGACTGTTTGTCGGGTTTCCAATGCTCACACAGGGTGATAAACAACGCAGATACACGTAACATCTAGTTATATTCAGATTTAAACAATGCCCACCGTTTCCGTAGTAAAAAAACGGTTGCGGTTTGTATTTCGCATAGCCATCGTTTCCGTAGTAAAAAACGGTTAGGTTTGCACATTCAATCTTCAATACTTCATTAAAATACCACTAGTAGAAGAACCCGACACGTCTTCATGTAACAGAGAATGTTTTAGAAATTGAAGGAAAATGAAAAGATTTGTTGAAATCGAATTTGACAACTATGACAGCTTATTAAAAGTATCGTGTGTTGTAGTTTGGAAAGATGACCGAACAGAGATCTGAATAACAAACTGTGGAGAACTTGTTTGTGTTAGGTTCTTCTGCTAGTTACTCGGAATCGATAAATAACCAACACGAAGATCTCTGTGATCGCTAAGGTTTTCATCAACGGACTGATCGGTAACGTTACTCTACCTGTGCTCCGATTTAAGCGGCATGTTCCGATCAACGTTTATCGACATTGTTAAAGGTGATGAAGAGTTTAGAAACCCTAGAATGATTGTGTTTTTAGGGAATAAAACATGATACTTGAAAAAACGCCAATATATACGGCCCGTATACATGTGGAAACATCAAAAACCCACAAAAATAAATCAATTGAGCCGTATACGTTTTACAAATCGTATACACATGTATACGACCCGTATAACTGTATACGGGCCGTATATAATAAAACAAAAAAAAACATTCCCTGCGCATTTTCCTATTAAAAAACATTCTATACGAGCCATATAATTGTATACGGCCCGTATACAATAGGGGATGTGAAAATAAGATATAGGGTATGTGGGAATAAGGGGGTCCTTTATTAAATAGGGAGGTGGATTGAGAAAGAAGATGGTGACGTGTGAAGAACCGCCTAAATTGCCCATTCACATCAAAACACATAACTAAAAACACTATTAATTTAGTTCTCTTATTAATAGATTTAGATTAGATTAGATTTTTTAAATTTGTATAGTTATAAAATTTTCAAATTAAAGTTTTAATAAATTATATATCATTTAGTTATTGTAGAGTTTAATTTGTAATTTTTATTATTGTAATGTTTAGTTTGTGTAATTTTAACTATTGTAATGTTTAATGTGGTGTTTTAACTTTCGCAATGTTTTTAAATTTCAAAATTTATAGTTTGGATCTGTAGCTTATAAGTAACTATGACTATATAGTCCATACAGGACTCGTGAAAAGTATGAAACGAAATGGGATGCATTCACATAAGAGTAAAGTGACATGACCTTGGTTTTATATGGGATTAGAGGTGTTCAAAATAACCGGTTAATTAACCGTAACCGGTTATTAACCGAAACCGTAACCGGTTAATAACCGATTTAGGAATAACCGGTTAGTGGTTATTTTTAACCGTAGGTTAGTAACCGGTTACAAGTTTTTAGTATAATAACCGGTTATTAACCGGTTTTTTTTAACCGGTTTTTTAACCGATAGACCGGTTAACCGAAAAAATAACCGAAAAATTCAAAAAAAAAGGCAAAAAAAACCGGTTTTTAACCGAAAATAACCGGTTAATTAACCGGACCGGTTAAAGTAATTAACCGGACCAGTTAATAAAATAACCGGTTAAAGTAATAACCGGTTAAAGCATTAACCGGTTAAAGTCAAAAAGTCAAATTAACCGGTATAACCGGTTAACCGGTCCGGTTATTAAAATTAACCGGTTTGTGCACCTCTATATGGGATGCTATTGAAATTAGAAGTAAACTGAATCAAGTGTAATTTCCTTTTTCAAATGAAATTTGGTCCAACTTGTCTTTGAGCTAGTGAAAAAAACGTTGTAAACGTTCTTTCATGGTACGTGAATCCGTTCCCAAAAGAAAATCTAACAAATGGAATTTTAAAAAACGTAACGAATGCAACCAATAGTTAACCAACGTGACGCCTACACATGGTTGTTTTCTTCTAGAACACGATCATATTCGACCTAACACATATGATTGCAATATCATCGTTATTCAAGATATTTGACTATCATATATAAGGTGACTATGCCTTGTTTGATACTATCCTTTCTTAAAAAAATCCTTTATTGATAATACCATATAAAACCTTCTTTTATAATAAACTATTAAAATGGTGTCACCCCTACGATTGATAATGGTGTAAAATTAGAATAATATTAAAATATAAATAATAGTAAATTACGAAACTTGGATTCAATAATATATTGGTTCAGAGGTTCGATTTTGGGGTCATCGTTCATATGGATGCAAGTCGAAAACATAAGAATTGGCAGTAGGTCCGGCGAGGAGAATTGGTATTAATAAGAAAACAACTTTACTATTGAGTGGGTTGTGATGAAGTGACGATGTTTTTAGTCTCTTTTTACGTGTTTTTTTAGTCTTTTACTTTGATAGAATATTATCACTCGTTATAATATCCAAAACACCACCGCCACCCCCAAAAGATCACTCGTAAACTTCACCACGCGTGGTATTTTTTACGTGTTAAGGTATTGTGAGTGATGGTATTGTTGAGTGTAGTTGAGTGTTTTGAGTGATGGGTATTGCTGGGTGTTGTGAGTGATGACCATTTCCACTAAAAAAAGTTGTTAGTGATGGAATAATGGTTGATGACATGACGAAATTTGATTGTATGTTGTGAGTAATGAGTGATCACCACCCCCGCCCCCTAAGAAAACGATAATAACCTAGGCTTTTAGTGTTAGTGCATTATCTTTGGATTCCAAATCAAAGTAGATAACTAAACATGCCTACAAGATGAAATAGATGCAAGATGAAACAGATACAAGATCAATTAAACATACGAAGGGTGCTATATCATAACATAACCCATCACTAAGAGAAAATCATTATCAATCAGCATACATAGATGGAAGAAAGAAAGGCAAGAACCATGAGTCCGTTTCAAGCACTAAATTTAGCATCTCTTTAAACAAGTTCCTTCAACTCATTAGGAAGATATTTGATGTCCTCATACTCTTCTTTTTTCACCTTGGCCGTTTTGGCCAGCCTATCGGCACACTGGTTGGCGTATTCTCGCGGAACAAGCTTAATAGTTATATTGTTTTTGACACGAAGAGCCCGGCAGTCCTCGATCATGGACCAGGATGCATTGACGAATCCGCTTTTACGACGGTATTCGTCCTGTCCAGTGACAAACTGGAAAGCAGGTTGACTGTCGGTTTCAAGAATGGCTTGTTTGAGTTTAAGTTCATCTAAAAGCTCCAACCCTTTAAGAATCCCATGAAGCTCAGATGCAAGAGTATCAGTCTCCCTGATGAAGCCTCTAAACCCTTGGACCCACTCGCCATGATGATCTCGAAGGATTCCTCCGTAATAACCTGGTCCACGATCTCGGTATTTGAGACTACATCCGCCATCTGTGTTCATTTTGTAGCGACCTCGAGGGGGGCGAGACCACATAGGCTTTTGGGTGCCTGTGTTGTTAGGGCTGTAAACGAACCGAACGAACACGAACAAGGCCTTGTTCGTGTTCGTTCGTTAAGGAAATAAATGTGTTCACGAACGGTTCATGAACACTTACCGAACGAGATTTTATGTTCGTGTTCGTTCATTAAGGAAATGAGCGTGTTCGCGAACGGTTCACGAACACAAACGAACACAAATAATTTTGGAGAACGCGACGAAGGATAAAGATAGATGGCCCAGAGAGTAGCACTCGAACTTGAATCCCTTATTGTGGAACGGAGGTCAATCGTATTCGCAGATGTAAATAATGAGAAATTAAAGGGAAATGATGCATAAACAAGGTGAAAGTGGGTTTTCTAGTTTAATTTTTAGGGTAATAAAATAAATAAAAGTTTAATAATATAAAAAGTACAAATAAAATATAAGAAAGTACAAAGATCTTCAATTAAAACACAAACATACGAATATAAACGAATGCAAATCAACGAATGTTCACGAACACCTTATCGAACGTTCACGAACACAATCGAACGAACGAGACCTCTGTTCATGTTCGTTCATTTAACTAATCGAACGAAATTTCTTGTTCATGTCCGTTCGTTTATTAAACGAACGAACATAAACGAACTTCCCGCCGAACGGTTCACGAACTGTTCGCTGAACGTTCGGTTCGTTTACAGCCCTAGTCAGAAAGCATTTTTAAAACGCCCCAAGCAACAGCTGCTCCTGCCGCAGCTGTTGCTATGACAGCTCCTGTGGAAGTTGTGTTGTCAGAAGGCATTTTTAAAACGCCCCAAGCAACAGCTGCTCCTGCCACAGCTGTAGCTATGACAGAAAGCATTTCTAAAACGCCCCAAGCAACAGTTGCTCCTGCCGCAACTGTTGCTATGACAGCTCCTGTGGAAGTTGTGTTGTCAGAAAGCATTTTTAAAACGCCCCAAGCAACAGCTGCTCCTGCCACAGCTCTTGCTATGACAGCTCCTGTGGAAGTTCCACCATAGCTGTTATTTTCTTCCTGAGGCTCCTCATCCTCACTGGTTCCATTTGACCTTGAAGTGCTTTCAGTGGCACCCATGGTTTGTTAAATGTTACTCATGTACCCACCCACCCACCCATGGTATATAGTGGTAGGAGTGTAGAATGGAATTATGAAAGGTCCCACATATTCAAAAAGCCAAAAGTGTATCCGATATTTCTACTACTTGCAAAATAAAAATAGGAAAAATCATGACCTAAGCTAATAGTGTTAATAGTGTTATGCAATGTTTTGTATCTGGTGCGAACTTAAGATTTTTTTACATGGGATTGAAAATTTTGGGGACTTTGGGGTTGGTGTCGGCGAACAATGGTTGCTGATGGAAATAGAGAAAAATGTCCGGATAGTCCCTGTGGTTTGCTACATTTTCACCTTTAGTCCCTAACTTTCTAAATTTACAGCTATAGTCCACAACTTTCGCAATTTCATTCCTGGATAGTCCCTAGCGTAGATAGGGGTTAGTTTTTGTGTTCAGTGCGTGTGAAATGACATAGATACCCTTACTGTCAGATTAATAACTAAAAAGTTAAAAGAAATATAATTATTATTTAAGAATTTATGTGGGACCCACGACCCACCCTACCCACTTCATCTTCCATACTCTTCACCATCACCACCATACCACCACCATATTCCCCAGTCAAATTTAACCGTAACCACTTGCACCACCGAAAAATCAATTGTGATTTGTGAATGCTTTGAGGCAATGGAGGAAAAAGCTCATTTGTCAAATTTACAATCTCAAATATCTATGAGTTAACAGATCAAACAAATTAGTCAAAGCCATTATTTAAATGCTACCTTTACCCATATTAATGAGTTAAAGTTGTTTGCATAAAGATGAATTACCAATTCTATTGAGATGACGAACTCGATGGCATCTGTTAGAAAAAACTGCTACATAAGGACCTTTCTGGGTGCATTGGGGGTAACTATGGGGCTTTAAGAGATTATTTAATGATCAATAGTGGAATGTATCAAGAGATTGCCAAGATTAACGGGAGGCGGTCAAGGGGTTGCAGCCTAAGATTACTATTTGGACTGGTGCACGTGGTGTTGGGGACAGCGGTGATGGTTAAGGTGGTGCTATGAAGGAGGTTGCCGGGTTGGACAAGATGTTACCGCCATTGTTTAACACGGTTCATGAACATAAACTTGTTGAATGAATTGGATTGAATTAATTTGAGTTGCATGTGACGAGATTTAACAAGAAAATCCAACTAGGTTAAGGTCAAAGAACAAAACATGTAATAAAATTCCCTATAAGGCCACACGGGGTGGATACGTTATTTACCGTGATACAATAGTATCAGTCGTGGAACACCGCCGCCTCCACATCCATCACTAGTGATAGAGTATAACTCGTTATATATATAACGCGTTGAAGTATTGGGTGATGAATGAGTATCTTGTACATTGAAATCCCATCACTAGTGATACCACCCCCCTACATTTCTATCACTAGTGATAGAATATTGGGTGATGACATGGCATGATTTGATTGGATAGTGGGAGTGATAGAAATCTATTACTAGTGAACCACCCCTCCTCCCCTAAAGGGTAAAACCTGTCAAAATTCATTGTAAAGGACACCGACTGAAATATAGTATAAAAATAAAGGAAAAAACTTATAATTAAAAAAAAATTAGAAATGATTGAAGGAATATGAAAACTATAGCCCACTACTCTTTACTTAATTGTCCCTTTAAATGTTATTTTATGAATCACTTGTCAATTTTCTAACTTACTTTTTTGAAAAAGAAAAAGATAATGTATAATGAGTACATTTCAACCTTTAAATCTAGCATATATTCAACCAGGATTCAACAGGATACCTTAACTCATAAGAAAGATCTTTTATTAAGGGGTAGGGATAATTAAATAGGACTGTCCAAAAAGCTCGTGATTTGGATTTCGCTAGAAAAAAGCTCGCTCGATATGGTTCAGTTTGAAAGTGAGCCGAGCCGGCTCCAGGGGCGGAGACAGCATTGTGGCAGCCGTAGCACGGGCTACGGCTCAAAGTTTTGTTCGCAGTGTTTCGCAGTGTTATTTTTTTGTTTTTTTTTTCGATTTTATATAAAGGATACCCCTAAAAAAATACGAGGATACCCCTATAAAGGATTTTATATAAATACACCGTAATTTTTTTTTGGGATACCCCTGGTGTTAAAGTCTAGCTCCGCCACTGGCCGGCTCAGCTCAGTTAGAAAGTGAGCCTAGCTCGGCTTGGCTCGTGACGAGCCAAATTGGCTCGGTTTGGCTCGCTTGGTAGCTCGGCTCGGCTTAGCTCGAATTATTTTACTTATAATATATTTATTTTTATATACATATAATATATTACAAAAAAAATGATTATTATTTTACATGTAATTAGGCTTGTAGTTACTTGAAATATAAAACTTATAATATCTATGACGTATTTAAAGGTTGATTGTCGTGCTAATGAACAAATATTGTATTTACTTGAAATATAAAACTTATTTTGGTTGTTGAACGTGATTTTGGGTTGTAATGTATTAGGTTGAACTTATTTTGAATATGTTCTTTTGAAGTACTAAATAATATTTTAGAATACTGAATTTTGAGAGTTATGTATTAATTTTTATTTTTAAAATCGAGTCAAACCAAGCCGAGCCGAGCCCGGGCTTAGATTTTCAGCTCGGTTTCAAATCCGAGCCCAGCCGAGCTAGCTCGATTTATAATCGAGCCGAGCCCGAGCTTGCCCTAGGACTTGTGAAAAGTATGAAACGAAATAGGATGCATTCATGTAAGAGTAAAGTGACATAACCTTGTATGTGATGCTATTGAAATTAGAAGTAAACTGAATCAAGTGTAGTTTCGTTTTCATATGAAATTTGGCCCAAATTGTCTTTGAGCTAGTGAAAAAACGTAGTAAACGTTCTTTCATGGTACGTGAATCCGTTCTCAAAAGAAAATCTAATAAATGGAATTTAAAAAGACGTAACGAATGCAACCAATAGTTAACCAACCTGACGCCGTGGATGTAGACATGGTTGTTTTCTTCTAGAACACGATCATATTCGACCTAACACAAACGATTGCAACATCATCGTTATTCAAGATGTTTGACTATCATATCTAAGGTGACTATGCCTTGTTTGATACTGTCCTTTCTTTAAAAAAAATATTCTTTATTGATAATACCATACAAAACCTTCTTTTATAATAAACTATTAAAATGGTGTCACCCCTACGATTGATAATGGTGTAAAATTAGAATAATATTCAAATATAAATAATAGTAAATTGCGAAACTTGGATTCAATAATATATTGGTTCAGAGGTTGGATTTTGGGCTCATCGTTCATATGGATGCAAGTCAAAAACAGAAGAAATTAGCAGCAAGTCGGGCCAGGAGAGTTGGTATTAATAAGAAAACATCTTTACTTTTGAGAGGGTTGTGATGAAAGTGGCAATGTTTTTAGTTTTTTTTTTGCGTGTTTTTTATTCTCTTTACTGTTAATGCTATAAGAAGGGGTGCTACTTTCTACACCCCCTAGTTACTTTTTACACCCCCCTCCTCTCACATACTTACAGGTGGGGTCCGCGTGGGACCGGCAGTTTTCCACTCACAAGGGGGTATAATCAGGAGGGAAAGGGGGGGGGGGGGGGGTGGGGGTTGTGTGTATAGAATCAGTCATAAGAAAATGATAGTGACTTTAGACCACTTATTTCAACTCTACCTTAATAATTACTCTAAAAGATATATTATTATTTTAACCTAGACTTTTAGTGTTACTGCATTATCTTTGGGTTCCAAATCGAAGTAGATAACTAACCATGCCTTAAAGATGAAATAGATGCAAGAAGAAACAGATACAATATCAATTAAACATACGAAGGGTGCTATATCATAACATAACCATCAATAAGAGAAAATCATTATCAATCAGCATACATAGATGGAAGAAAGAAAGCCAAGAACCATGAGTACGTTTCAACCACTAAATTTAGCATCTCTTTCAACAAGTTCCTTCAGCTCATTAGCAAGTTATTTGATTTCCACATACTCTTCTTTTTTCATCTTGGCCATTTTGGCCAGCTTCTCGGCACACTGGTTGGCGTATTCTTACGGAACACGCTTAATATTTATATTGTTCTTGTCAACAAATGGGACCTTTTCTATAAAAAGTAAACGCTCGTGAAGTTTTGATGAAGCTCGAGCTCGGCTTGGTTCGAGCGTACATATTTGAGCTCGAGCTTGGCTAGCCCGTAAAATCATAAGCTCGGGCTATTTTGAGAATAACCTCAAACGAGCTAAAAGCTGGGCTCGAGCTCGCTTCAACATTGCTTAAATGAGCCAAAGCTCGGCTCGAGTTTGGCTCACCAATGTTATCGTCATTATTATCATATTATATGTAACAAAAATAAATTTTGTTTGGGCTCGTTTAGGCTTGCAAGCCTAAATGAGCTTTGTATTTCAGGCTCGAGCTCGGGCTCGATGACTAAACGAACTCTATTTCAGGCTTTGGCTCGTTAAGGCTCGTCTCATTCGAACTTTTAATTGAGCCGATTATGACTATTTCTTGAGCCTCTGTGCTTCTTTACACCCATACTTATGGCTATGCCTCATGCCTTGGTCTAGTGAACAATCCCAACATTGATATAAGGTGCTTTTGTAAGGGTATAATATGAAAATTAGAAGTAAAAAAAATACAGAACAATAGATTTGAAAATTTAAATGTTAAGGTCAAAATATGACGTAGTGAACCAATAGTAAAGCTGACGACATCGATGTTTTATAATAAGCCTCACGATAGACATAGTTGTTTTCTTCTAGAACACTGATCGTACGATGTATTATTCTACTTAGCTTAACACAAAAGATTACAATACCACCATTAATCCAAATATATGATAATTATATCTAAAGTGGTTTTCTTAATACAACTAACGAAACCACAAGTAAATTCTTTAGACCACTTTTATTTCTACTTTTGTCTTGAAAATTACTCCAAAAGATTATTATTATCTAATGAAAGTAAAGCTTGAATGTTGGTGCATTATCTTTGGATTCCAAAACAAAGTAGAAACAATTAAAACAGTCCTAAAAGATAAACAGACACAAGATTAATCCGATTCAAAGATGAAACAGATACAAGATAAACATACAAAGACTACTACAATAATCCATCTTGAGAACTTTCAAACATATGGCCAGATGGACGGGGAAGTTATTACCAATCAACATATTTAGATAGATGCGAGAAATTAAGCCAGGAACCGCGAGTAGTTTTCGATCATTAAATCAACGTTAGCTCATAAGGAAGTTCTTCAATTTCCTCATATTCTTCTTTTTTCGCAATGGCCATTTTGGCGAGCTTGTGAGCATACTTGCTGTATTCTCGCCCAATATGCTTGACTTCTATATTGTTTTTGTTAGCGAGATTCCTGCACTTTATGATGATGTGCCAGGACTTACGGACAACGTCACTTCTACCGCGGTATTCGCCCCCTCCATTGACATACTCGCAAGCCTGTTCATTGTCGTTAAAAAGAATGGCTCCTTCGAGATCAAGTTCATCTAAAAGCTCCAGCCCTTTCTGGATTGAAATAAGCTCAGATGTAAGAGTATAAGTCTCGCTAACATAACCTCTAAACCCTTTGACCCACTTACCATCATGATCGAGAAGTATTCCCCCGTACCAACCTGGTCCTCGATCTCCAAGTACGAGGTTACATCCGCCATCTGTGGTCATTTTGTAGGGACCTCGAGGAGGATGAGACCGCGTACTGTTTGTGCCCACAGGTACTCTTTCTAGAGTGTTGTTGTTGTTCGAAAGCAATCTAGATATGCCAATAGCAGCGACACCTACCCCGACGACGGCCGCTGTTGCTAAGGCCCCAGCGCCCTTGGAACTTCCACCGGACAGCCTGTTATTTTCTTGCTGAGGGTCGTCCTCCTCGGTTCCATTTGACCTTGAAGTGCTTTCAGAGGCACCCATGGTTTCTTATATTTTTAGGCATGTACCCATCCGTGATATATATACATATATAGTGGTAGAAAAAAAACTAGATAATAGTATTCACATTCAATCCCCTTATTCTCATTTTATATATCTATACTTAAAATTATTATTTTTTATTTCTTTTCAATTAAATAACATTTTATATATCTTTATTATTCCTTTTTCTTTCTCCTCTACTCACAACCGATTTAAAAAAAATTTATAAGAGTGAACAATGTTTCTCGTATATTTACAAATAAACAATAACATTTTTCCTTTTTCACTCACAACCACTACTTATAATATAAATGCTCTAGGTAATCAGTTAGGCCTCAAGTCAAGGTATCCATACTTTTCTTCCCATCTATCTCATAACTCTTTCTGCTTCATTTCAATGTCAAATTATCATATTTCAATTCCATTTTTTTCTTGATGAATATTTTTCTTTCAACCCATCTCACAGCCAATTTATTATAAATTTAAAAAAGAAAAAGAAATGCTTAACATGAGAAAATTTGCTATGTGAAAAAGTGGGTACGAGATGATTGAACGGAATGATCGGGGAATCAATCACCTACCTTCCTGTAAACTTGTGGTACCGAAACATAAGGGAAGGTTGCTTCGGTTGGTACCCAAGTGTGACGATGCACGATAGGACATAGTTGTTTTCTTCTAGAACACTGATCGTACGATGTATTATTCTACTTAGCTTAACACAAAAGATTACAATACCACCATTAATCCAAATATATTATTCTACTAGCTACCATTATGTTTGATTTGAATAAGAAAAAGCTAGTGGTTTTCTTAATACAACTAACGAAACCACAAGTAAATTCTTTAGACCACTTTTATTTCTACTTTTGTCTTGAAAATTACTCCAAAAGATTATTATTATCTAATGAAAGTAAAGCTTGAATGTTGGTGCATTATCTTTGGATTCCAAAACAAAGTAGAAACAATTAAAACAGTCCTAAAAGATAAACAGACACAAGATTAATCCGATTCAAAGATGAAACAGATACAAGATAAACATACAAAGACTACTACAATAATCCATCTTGAGAACTTTCAAACATATGGCCAGATGGACGAGGAAGTTATTACCAATCAACATATTTAGATAGATGCGAGAAATTAAGCCAGGAACCGCGCGTAGTTTTCGATCATTAAATCAACGTTAGCTCATAAGGAAGTTCTTCAATTTCCTCATATTCTTCTTTTTTCGCAATGGCCATTTTGGCGACTTGTGAGCATACTTGCTGTATTCTCGCCCAATATGCTTGACTTCTATATTGTTTTTGTTAGCGAGATTCCTGCACTTGAGGATGATGTGCCAGGACTTACGGACAACGTCACTTCTACCGCGGTATTCGCCCCCTCCATTGACATACTCGCAAGCCTGTTCATTGTCGTTATAAAGAATGGCTCCTTCGAGATCAAGTTCATCTAAAAGCTCCAGCCCTTTCTGGATCGAAATAAGGTCAGCTGTAAGAGTATAAGTCTCACTAACATAAGGAAGCAGTACCCCGACAACCTCCATGTTCAAAAAGACGTATAAAATGTGGTGCAGAAGATTAGAGCCTCGTAGAGAGACAGAAATACTCCTATGCAGAGACTGGATCCACGCTATATAACAACGACTTCATTTATAAGACCTGACAGGAACCTGTAACAGATGTCATAACAGACCTCTTCTTTGTTCATCCCCACTCGAGTGATATGTGGTGTGCATTCTCGCACGTGCTGTTGATCGACGCGTCATACAAAACAAACATGTAAAACATGTCATTTGTCCAGGTTGTAGGTTTGAGGTTGACCAACAAGTAGTTTTGTATCGCGCATGTGGTTATTTGTAAAGAACGGAGTGATAACTTCGTATGGGTGCTTTAAAGGAACTATGAATGTTGAATGAATGTATGCAGCCACATGTGATTGTAACGGATAGAGAGCTCACCCTTAAGAACGCGTGTGCTAAAGTATTCCCGAACGCCTCTACGTATCTTTGTAGGTTTTACATACAACATAATAGTTGTAAACACTGCAAGAAAACCAGTAATGAAGACTGTGAGAAATTTTTGTTATTTTGGGGGACTTTGTGTGAGTTTCCTTCATTATCCATATACGAATACAACTTGCGTAAACTGTATTAGCAACTTGTGCCTTGCAACCGTGAAAGTAAGTTTTTTTTACAACATATGATTCACACTTTCCATTATATTTACACGCATATACATTTAATTTATTATTTTAATTTTTCAGGGTTCTTTAACTATGTGTATGATAACTGGCTAAAAGATTATAAACAAATGTTCCTCCTAAAGTTAATTTTCTTTCGTCGGAGGGCTGCACTTAATCGGATTCCTTTGAAGGGCTATTAGTGGGGTTCCTATCGTCGACCATTTATGCCCTCAATGTGGCTTGCGTGAAGAAATTGTCCACCATATTCTTTGGGATTGTTAGGTGGCAAGGCTATATTTTTTTTGAACGGCAAATTTGGATCACTGAAGGACCACTCATCGTGTCACCAGCGGAACCACCCGATCATATCCATCTCCACTAGACATAATGCCTATACGCCAATTCAGGAGGAAACCCAATAAATGTGTGAAAAACCTCTCCTGTGGGAATCGAACCCAGGACCTATTGGTCCCAAAGCCTTATCCCACCCATAAGATATCATAGGATATAAAGCCATGGGCTGGCAAGGCTATATGGTGGTCATTCTTGTCATGGATTAAAATTGACTTTTACTATTCTCACATCCCAACATTAATCAATTGATTGGTACGACATTAGAGATGAGATATTCAACGGAACGGAAAAGGATTACTGGAGCAATTTTCTTGGTTACTGTGTGGGAGATCTGGAAGGCGAGTGACGAAAAGAACTCCAACAACAACAACAACAACCATACCCAGTAAGTCCCACAAATAGCAGAGCTACTTATAGGGTCTGGGGAGGGTGGGATGTAGACAGGCCTTGCCTTTATCCCTAGGGATAGAGAGGCTGCTTCCAGAGAGACCCTCGGCTCGAAAACGAACAGCAAACCAACACAACAAGTCAAAGAATATAGAAAGAATACAGAAATAAGAAGTCGCCCATTAGCAAGAAAGTGATCTGAGTCGCACAATATAATGTAAAATCATGTATCATAGCATACAACATTATTTGGGCATAAACACAAAGTAAATCATGCATAGTAGCATACAACATCATTTGGGCATAAACACAATAAGGCAAACACTGGAAAGGTCCCTTAAAAAAAAAAAAAAACCTACGTCCCTGAAAATCTACCTAAGACCATACTACAATATCCTCTAGAAGTCCTTAACCCTAATCATACGCCTTCACGAAAAGAACTCCAACGATTATCATATTCACTTCATACAGACGGCGGAACTTATCAAAGAGAACTTACTTCTTGGGATTACAAGTAGAACAAATTATGCAAACTTTAATTGGGAGAGGTGGCGAGATTTTAACATTCGTGATCAGGGGCGGACCCACATAAAACCGGTCGGGGTCCCCGTACCCCAATATTTTTTTAAAAATTAGTAGATCTGATATATTAAATTTATAAGGACCACATAAATATAATTAGGTGGATACCTTAAAAAGAAAAGAAAAGCTGGTGCAGTAAGAAATCCCCCTCTTTACCAACACAATGTCATGTCTTCAATCCTTTTATAGCATGTTTTTACTGTTTATTTTAAATTCTAATTCAAACTTCGCTCTAACCCGACCCGAATGAGGACCGACCTGAAATTTTTAGGCTGGGGGTGTGGTTTAAAGCCCCTAGGGGCTTTATAGTGCCACACCAGAGTCACGTATGCACCACGTAAGCGAGAAGCTTTATCGTTAACTTGCACGGTTTGGGTTAAAGCCCCTTTAAAGCCCCTCTATTAAACAAAATACAAAAAACAAAAATAAAGAGAAAAAAATTGATTGGCTGAAAACAATGGGTCCCACCTGCAGTTGTCATTAGCGCTCGTTACTGGACTGGCGGAGAATCCGATGGCGCCCCCCTTTGGTGAGCAGGGGATGGGTAGGGGGCGCTAAAAGTGATGATGTGGCCAAGGGCACTACACCCCCTGGCCTTAACGTTTTGTTATGAAAATTTTGAACACCGAAAAAATAGACCCCATTGGAAAAAAAATCCTGGATCCGTCACTATTCGTGATGTAATAGTGTAATTTTGTTTATATATTTTTTGGGGTTTCAGTTTCCTGCTGACCCGCTTTCTATCTATAGTATCTTATAGCACCATGTACAACCATCTAAAGCATAAAGTATCTTTAACCATATACCCCGTTTGATAAGTGCAATCTTTTTAATTCCCGCTCTCTGCACTACTAAATCCCAGTTCTAATTTTGAATTCCCACTCTCTGCAGTACTAAATCCAAGTTCAAATTTTGAATTCTCCCTCTACAGTAGTAGACCTCAGTTCAAATTTTAAATCCCCCTTTCTTCAAACACTTATTCCAGAAGTGAGAGAGAGAGAGAGAGAGAAGGATAGATCTTATTGGGGGAGAGAGAAAGAGCTGGAGAAAAAGGTGCAGGAACTCCTGGTGGCCTCCAAGTTCGAGTGTTGGTGTGATAATGCTGATACCAGATGGCAACGGTGGTTCCTAACCTAACGACGGAGGAAATGTGAAGTTAGGGTTCCGCCACGGACCAGTGGCGGAGATAGCCGGAATTAGGGTTTCGCTAGAACCTCAGGCGATGATATAAGGTATTCTTCTAATTCTGTGTTGATTTACATTTATCAGTGTTGAACGAATCTGTTTTGTTCATATTTTCATAGCAACTACAAGCAACTGACTCTGATGATGAAGAATAACAAGAAAACGCGTCCACCAACAGCCCCTGTCTATACTCATTCAACCCATTAAAAGGTTTTCCCAATATTTTGCTTTACACATTCTTATTCTTTATGCAAACCGATTTGATTGGCTGATTATTATGAAAGGTAACCAACTTTGGTTGTGTGTTCATGTTAGACAAAACAGTTATTGGTTTAACAATAAGTGAGCTGGATACTTTATATTTTAGTAAACTTTGATGAGAAACGCATTGAATTAGTTTGTTTAGAAGTGAACCAATTTGGTTATTTCAACTATGTATTAACCTGTGCCAGAAAAAAAACTAGCTTTTGGATCTATTTCAATCTTTTATGTTGCGACTAAAAAGTTTTTTAAAGTTTTTCTTACATAAAACCAAATTAGCTGTTTTAGTAGACGACCCACAATGAAACGATATTCAATCAATGGCCTATTTCATTACTTTTTTTTTTTTTTTTTTTCATTTTAATTTTTACATTTTCTGTAAACAGAAATTACAAACTAATGGCAGGTAGACGAGCAACAAGCTGCGCCGCTACCCTCTTCTGAATGGCAAACCCTACCCTGCTAAACACAAAATTCTGCCCCTTAACATGTGTGGTGTTACTGCTTACCACCTGTTGAACTCGCTTTAGGAATCGCACCGCGTCAGGGGCGAGAGCGCCAAATACATGGCATACTGGTGGCATTGCAAAATATAATAGATGACATCAAATATATGGCATACTGGTTGCTGAAATACAGGTCTAAGGAGGGGCCTTTATTTGGGATACTTGGAAGTTTGATTTGTCGAAGTTAGTGTGGTAATTTGTTTGTTTACTGGTGTATGTAATGTATAGAGCTGGTGTTTTTATGTAATTGTGGTGGTGGGTTAGTTCCATGCTAATCCAATTGTTAATAAAAGGTTGATTGTTAGCCATTTAAAAAAGTATTGATTAATAGTGAAACACTCCCTTTAAATTAATTCTTGTTTTTTCTATGTTGTAGCTTTCAAATTCCTTGGAAATCTTATTCTCATTGTTTAGAAATTATATCATTGTGATGAATACATAGTCACAGAATTCGCCCAAAATAGCACGAATTTCGAATTGGTACGTTTCGTATGGTACGGAATTCGTATACGAACCAATTCGCTATCAATTCGCGAATTTAAGGTTTGATTCGTCGTGTCAATTCGTTAATTTGGATCGTTCCAATTCTTGTTTCCAGAGCTGTTCGTAACTTGGGAATCCTGGTTCTGGTGCTGCAATATCAGCAGGAAAGAAGGAGAATAGCGGCTGTGCGTAGGGTTTCAACTTTAGGTTTAAATAAGTTTAGAAATTTTTAACATTTAACCCCTCTATCTTTTACTACTTTACATTTAGTATGTAAAGCTTTAAATTTTTACATATAAAGTGTATAACTAGTTGTTTTATTTTAACATTTAACCCCCTCTATCTTCACTAGTTTACATTTGGTCTTCAAACTTATAAGTTTGTACACAAAAAATATAAAATGAACATTATAAATGGTACACCGTACCGGAATAGCGTACCGGATCGTACCGAAATGAACCAACCCCCGTCCGTACCGAACCGGAGCGAACCACAAATTAGGTGACTATGGATGAATATGTTAATATTTCCTGATATCCATTTAATTAGAGGTGAGCATACAACCGAATTAACCGAACCGTAACCGAAATAACCAAAAAAAACCGAACCGAATTAACCGATAACCGAAATAACCGAAGGGTTGGTTATTTATATTTTTAATAACCGATTTTTGCGGTTCGGTTATGGTTATTCTTATTTTCATAACCGCAAATAACCGAACCGAACCGAATAAACATAGCCAAATCTGTAGCACCATATGTCTTTAAGTTTGTATTTAAATGTTTAACCATGGCCTAATCAATATGTATCTTTGGTGAAGTATTTGAATGTTTTAACTTTTAACCATGACCCAACTTTGATGAAGATTGCACTACAACTTTTTATGTTTTGATTAAAAAGTGTAGAATTTAAAAACCACTTTGTGTTCGTATGTATGTTTCCACATAACACGTGACTACACGTGTTACTTTTGTTTTGGAATTAGTATGCATATGCTAGTGAAATATAATTGATTAACCGTATATTTATTGTTTGCGCATTAATTTTGCTCGACCCACACATTTAAAGTCCAACATTAGAAACAATGAAAATAACCGACCTATAACCGAACCAAAACCTCATTAACCGCAATAACCGATTAACCGAAACCGCATTAACCGAAACCGAACGGTTATGATTTTTTGATAACCGCAATGTGCGGTTATGGTTTCGGTTATAGGTAATAACTGAACCGAACCGAACCGCACCATGCTCACCCCTACATTTAATCATTGTTGAGAAATTATATCATTGTGATGAATACGTTAATATTTATTGATATCCATTTAAGAAATTATTTCATATTTGAATTAATTATAAGTTAACCTTTTTTACCTTTCTAAATGGAATAGATTGTGTATGTTCTTTTTTTTTGGTGTCATAAATGCCATTTGATGTATTAATTTCTTGCAAAAGACATGTATATATTTTTCACATTGATGTTATTACATGTTAGATCATTAGCATACAACATGGATTAATCATTAATGTAGAAATGACATAATGTGTGTGTTGGTTAACATGTCATAATGGTGCCAAATAAAAATTAGACTCACAAAATTGTCATTTTTCTTTATTCTTCATTTTGAACATACCATCATCTTTATTTCTCATTGGGTTAACTAAATTAGGGTTTGTTGATTCCTTTATTCACACAAATTGAGTTTACTTGCAGTAAGGACTCTCAAGATATCGAGTCTATGTCATCATGGCGTGGCTGGCGTCTTTCTTAGCGGTATTAAAGTTCTTACTTACCCTATATATAATCTTATATAACACTTCCAAAATTTTTAATAATTTACCTTAAGCTACTTTGCACATTAAATTTTTCATAATTTTATTATAATGTTATGCTTGCTGATGTCATGTAAAGTTTGTAGTTAGCTTCCATTGTTGTACCCCATGAACTTTAGGGGTTTAATTGATGAATACATGATGATTATGTTTTTGAATTGTTTGCTGCTTCTATTTTCATAGCTTATGGAGATGGATGTCAAGTTGTTGCTGGCAAGCCTCTTTATATAGTGCTTACGCAACGCAAGTAAGTCAGAAGGGCACGGTCACATTTAATAGTGATCTTACACAGGTGATTCTTATTTGTTTAGATCTCGATCAAACAAGTTTTTCTATGGTTAATTTCCAGCTTATGTGTAATTTGTCTTTGTAGCTAAATGTCAACACTTTAGAATCGAATTTCTCATTCTCATCGGAGATTAATTCTTGTTGCAGATGCACAAATGGTACGCTTTACAATTTGAAACTTTGATGAAGGCCTCGATTATGGATTAGGTGAACGGATTGAAGCTAATCTAATTCTCTATTTGCTTACTATCCAGATCATTTATATGAATATTTGAAAGAAAAAATGTTTCAATTTAACAGATAGACAGACAGTGATTTGTTTTTATGAATCCAACAATCCGCAGGTTGTTTTATTTTGGTTTATGCAATAAGAGGGTCACCAAACGAAAAGTTTAGAGAGCTAAAGTAGTTGTTTGTTGGCACTATTAATAAAAGATGAAAACAAATTTTAATTATAAATGTAAATTAAAATAGATATGTATGAAGGTTAAATTTATAGCACATATAGAGTGGGGCTGCCTTGACCATCAAATGAAATTTATGTGTATGAAAGTTTAATTCAAACCTATTGCATCAGATGAAGATGGAAAGATGATTGGTCAGACGAAAGCTACTTAGGGCGCACCATTGTATGAAAGTTTAAATCAAACCTATTGCATTAGATGAAGATGAAGATATGTCTGGTTAGACTAAAGCTCCTTAGTGGTGCACCATTTGTAATAATGGGCGCTTTTTAACAAAAAAAGGTTGGGCTTAACAAGAATAACAGAACAACTTTTAGTTATGATAACTAATCCATAACCGACTAACTATAACCTTTAAAGCCGATCAACCGAAACTGGCATAAGTGATTAGTATGGTTATTATTTTTTGTTTATCCTAACTGATCTGCTATAACCTCTAAAGTTGATTGACCAAAAATGATATAACTGATTGGTACAGTTATCATTTTCCATTTAAACAAAAATCTCTGTTGTGGTTTTGAACTACTTTTAACTTGCATCCCTTTTATTGTCAAATTCCTTCATCAATCTAAAAATTAAGTATATTAATAATATTAAACTAACATATTATAAAACGTTTTTTACACAAGCAAAAAATATCCTATGTGATTGGAAAAAAAACGGATCCTCCCACATTTTTTAAATGTAGAACTGTTACAAGAATATTAATGTCGTATCATGAGGGGATTGATAATCATCTAATATAAGATGAGTACCGCGTTGCTCAATTCGATAAGGACAAAAGTATATATGTATATAGCCTTCTACGACAAGCTTCTGGTAACCCAACACGGCCTTCGACGGCGACGGTTTAAGACACCAACCACTGTTCTGATGACGACGATGACGACGATCATGCACACCCTTAGAATTACTAACAAGTGTTGTGTTTTCCGTTGCATCGCGAATTTGGTTTTGGTTATGGCTCAAACCGAACCGCCCCATATATAGCCCTAAACTCACCAACCTAAGTCATATGTTTCCCGCTGCATCGCGCGGGTAAACGACTAGTATTTTTATATAACTTTCGTCGTTGAAGAAAAAAATTAAAAGGAAATGATTGGTAGTTTCCAAGATTCTTATCTCCAAGGTTTGTTTCTGCATGGATGACGATTGGCGAGTTGTAAACTAGAACCCATGTAATTTTTTTTTTGAACGGCAACTGTCTTATGTTTCTATCGTCTACGAGACTTGAACCCAATACCTCCCCCTTTCAAGGTGTTTAAATGTTTTGCCTTTGCCGATAGACCACCACCGCTCTATTAGTTTAGAAAACATGTAAATGCCTGAAAGTTATTAACATTATGAAATGTTTGGTTGTTAATTTGCTGTGTAAAAAATATATTTTTACATTTTCTGACAGTTGTACAAATATCAATATTACTCTATTAGATTAAAGTTTATTTCCATACTATCAATTAGCATGTTTTGTGGGCTTAAATGTATTGTACATTATGTTTTATGAATTTTTCAAAAAAGTTTGGTTGTAGGTACATGGGTTATCTTTATTCTTATTAGAGTAAACTTTCGTTTTGCTTCCTGTGGTTGGGTCATTTTAACGGTTTTGTTCCAATAGTTTAAAAATAGCCATTTTCCTCCTGATCTTTCGAGTTTGTCGCAAGTTTGCTCCCTAATCTTTCGAGTTTGTCACCAGTTTCCTCCCAGATGTAGTTAGAGGCTGGGAGCAAAATGAAGATAAGTTAGAAAAATCAGGGAGGAAAATGACTATTTTTAAACTATTGGAGCAAAACCGTTAAAATGATCAAACCACAGGGAGCAAAACAGAAGTTTACTCTATTAGAGTAAACTTTAGTTTTGCTCCCTGTGGTTTGGTCATTTTAACGGTTTTGCTCCAATATCTTTTTATTATTACTTATTTTATGATTTCTTTGTTTAATTTTTATTACTTATTTAAATCATGTATTTATATTTGTAATACATATTAATTTGTTTTTTTAATTTTATTTGTGTCCATACACGACGTAAGGTGCGTATGTGGTTCAATGTCTTACGTCTATTTTTCCCATATGATAGGTTCGTCGCAACTCGCAGGTCCTATATCAACTTAGTTATTCTTTTCTATGTTTTACGTTTCGTTCTAACTTCTTCTTATTAACACGCCACAATGGGCGTGTGTGGTTCAATGATTTTACGTCTACGATTCGCCCAATGTTACTTTTTCCATTTTTTACTTATTTTGTTTTACGAGTTTTTCTGATGTTGATGGTCATTAGCGGTGGTATAGCATTGTTGCAGCTTGGCACGATTTTGTCCTCCACTGCAACGTGGGGGCGTGGTACTAGTCTTAGGGTCTAGTCTATTAGAAATTGAATCAACGTAATTACTTCAAAGATTTAAAGGATTCTAAGACTATGGGGTATGGGGCGGGGGTTTGGGCGTGGGTTGGAGGGAAACGCCCAAGTCACCACCCCGGGTAGGTTTGGGTTTGGGCGTGGCCCCTTGGGCGGGAGTTTATAGCCGGGCGTGGGGCATGCTAGCGATCCTATGTGGCCGGCTCTTATTGGCTTGTTGGCTAGGGCATAGGGACTATTTTAAATTAAAAAAAATGATGTGGCTTGGCCACGCCAGCCCAGCCACGCCCACCATACCCCTATGAAACTTGGGTTTGTGTATTGAGTGCCCCATATACACGTGTCAACCCATGCCACAAACCCCCGCCCCACCATACCCCACAATCTAAAGGAAATACGAAATGCACATATCCAAGTCATTGGTAGCTCTCATTTCCAAGACCGGTTACTGCATGGATGGCTATTGGAAAGTGTAAGCAGAAAAAGTCCGAAATTACAATGAAGGATGCATATTTCCAAGACCGGTTAGCTGTGTGTGCGTGCTGCGCTGCAGGAGCTGTTAGGCCGTGGGGTATGGGGCGGGAGTTTGGGCGTGGGTTGGGGGAAAACCCCCAAGCCACCATCCCGGGTGGGCGTGGCCCTATTGGCGTGGGTTTGAAGCCGGGCGTGGGGCGGGCTAGTAAGTGACATGGCGGGCTGTGAATGGCCAAACCAAATTCAGGCCCCCAACCCAAGCCCCCAACCCAAGCCCCACCATACCCTATGGGCGTGGGTTTTGATGGTGGAGGGGCCCCCATTCCACATGTCAACAAATGCCCCAACCCAAGCCCCCCATACCCCACGGCCTTAATATTTATCTTAATATTTGTGCAGGGTCAAGTGCAAGCAGAAAAATTTAACAACTAATTATCTTTTTTATATTATAACTCAGTGGTTATTAAAATGAGGGAAGACTTCTGACCGAATGGTCTCGAGTTCGATTCCTGATTCACCCAGGTTTTACCGGCTTTTCATTGTCGTGCCCTCGGGCGGGTGCAGAGTTGGATTTTCCCCGGAACTGGTGGCATGGTGGGCTAGGGGCTCCGTGCGTGCAGGTTAGGCTGCCGCGGGCTACCTTTCGGCCAATGGGTGCCGCGTACGGAGTACACGACGATTCTTATGTTGGACGTTCAAAAAAAATTCGTTGCTGATAAAAAACGTTTTTAAATTTTTTTTTATCAAAATATGTTTAATAATTTTATTGTTATACTTTAATCTTCAATTTTTGTTTTTGCTTCAGATTGGTCTTTTTCTTGAAATTTTCTATTAGTTGTTAAATTTTTCTTAATATTTATTGTTTAAATACAGTAATATTTTAATTAACTTTTTCAGTTTTGATAAAAAAAACATTTTGCTTCTGAGAATGAGCTTTAGAAAATAAAAATTTACTATATCTTTTAAACTTTCTAACTTCATTTTTTTCATTTTTTATATTTTATTAAACTAGTCTTCTAAATTATGATATTTTTATATATTATCTTTTTGGTTTGTTGGTACTAAAAAACGTTTATGGAATATTATAAGCAAGGGCTTAAACTTGGTATCTGACACTTCCGAGTTTTCCGCACTTTTCGTATACAATTGTAACTGTCTGGATTATTAAAGGCCTGGTCTATTCGCACACGGCCTTAGTCTATTTGCACACTCGAAGCGCCCCGCTATGGCCAAAGCGGGGCGCTTTGAGTGTGCAAAAAGACAAAAAGTGTTGGCTGGAAGTTGTGTTGTTTTTTTTTTGAAATAGGTGGGATGTGGGTTAGTTTGGTAGTGTTTTTTGAAGGAAAAAATTGTATTTGAGTTTTATAATACGTTGTTTTATAATTACGTTTTTTTACGTCATTATTTTTATAGAACGTATATAATATAAGTGCGTCTTTATAAACTGTTAACCTAGTTTATTTTGTTAAATTAAACGAACACGTTAAATAAATTGTACCGAAAGCCATAAGAATTAAACGTAAACAATCCAAAACCAACGTGATGTAAATATATATCAGTTTGTACATACAAAACAAAAAGGTACAACTGACTACATAATACATAACAAAACACTATACAAACAAACTAAGGTACTAATCCTCGTGCGGTGGGGACGGTGGGAGGGGAAGTGGAGGCAACCCAGCGAACTCTCGTAGAGAAACGAGCGTCTCGATGATCCAGTCCTGGCGTGCGGCCTGGCGTCTCAGGCGCCGGTCGAAGTCCCGAGCCACCTCACGCGCTACCGGAGGCAGGTCAGCGTAAACGTGCTGCGGGTACTGTGGCGGCTCCGGAGCTGGCTGAACTGGTGGTACCAGGATCTCCTCGATATGCTCCTCCTGAGCCGGATCCTCTAATACAGGCTCAGGCTGAGCCTGAGCCTCAGCCTCAGCCTGAGGCTGGCCCGGGAACTCATCGAGTCCCAGAGCCTGTAGCTGAGCCTGCCGAGCGGCCGCCTGCTCAGCAGGAGGGGCCAACACTCCAGGCCTCAACTCAATAACAACCGGGATGACCTCCGGCACCGGCTCCGGCTGCCAAATCTGCCCGTCCATGCCCCTAAACCTCAGACCAACATCAAAGCGACGGGTGATCTGCATGCTAGAAACTGACGCGCGGCCCAACCTGGTAGACGGGACCGGATCGGACAGCAGCGGATCTCCCTCGAGCACGATCCCGAGCGAGCGTGCGATGGCGGTGATGAATGAGCCAGTGTGCACCCACCCGCGGAGCTGCCGGTGGTATGCGGTGGCAAAGTAATCTGCCAGGCAAGCTGCTAGATTGCAGGGCTGGCCCCGCAGTAGGCAGTATAGAAAGAAAAGGTCACTGAGGTTGACCTTCTCCCTGCTGGCACCCCGCGGCACGATAGTTGCCGCGATAACATGCTGCAAGTATCGGAACAATGGGTCTCTAATGGAGGTGGCCTTTTGCCAGGATCTCCCAAAGGGTCTAATGGAAATGGACCTCCAGAAACTGATAAGCGTCTGCCTGTCCATCATCGTAACCGCCTGCGTATATAAATCAGTATCAAGCTCGGCCTCTGTGTACAAACCTGTATAAACAAATAATATTAAATAAACAAATGATATTAAATAAACAAATAACATTAAATAAACAAATAACATTAAATAAATAATAATAATAAACAAATAATATTAAATAAACAAATAACATTAAATAAACAAATGATATTAAATATAAAATAATAAATAATATTATTTAAACAAACCTGTATGCACAACAAACTGCCGCACACTCATCTGAAACTCCTGACCGGCGAGACGGAATGTAACCTCGTGGACTGGAAAATCCGGGTCCTCGACGTAATCCGCCGGATGCGGCGCGTATGTAAACGTGGAAAGAAACTCCCACGTAACCTCAGGATACGAGTCCTCCATCGCTAACTCAAATAGGCGCGACCAAGGAGTATCTAGTCCAACTATCTCACGCGCCCGCGCGGCCTCTCCCACGGTCTCCAGCAGGCCCCAGTCTATCCCTACATGCTCCCCAATGGGGATGGCGCGCAACCTCGCGCATCTCCCCCTCGCCCGTGACGCCGCCGGAAACTGCAGGTACGGACATGCCGGCTCTCCCTGCTCTCCCACATCTCCCTCAGCCTCCATATGCTCAATCTCGTCATCAGAAGAATCCATCCCTGCACGTTGATAAGATAATATTAAATATAAAATAATAAACAAATAATATTATTTAAACAATTTAAATAATAAACAAATAATATTAAATATAATTTAAATAATAAACAAATAATATTATTTATATAAATTTAAATAATAAACAAATAATATTAAATATAAAATAATAAACAAATAATATTAAACAAATAATATTAAAAAAAAAATAAACATGAACTAAAGCGCCGCGCTTTGGCCTCGGCGCGGCGCTTTAGTTCTTCGTGATGAAGAACAGCCCCCCCCCCCCAATCGATCCAAACGCCCAAATCAATCAAATATCAAACATTTACAGTTAAAGAAAACGACTAAGGGTGTTCGATTTACCTTTTTAGCGGTCGAAAGATTGAAAACGAAGATATCCGGATCGAAGTGTGTGTAATCGCACCTTGTGTGTGTGTTTTGTGTGTTGTGTTGAAGTGGGGGAGAAGCTGCCCCGCTTCAGGTATAGCGAGGGACCAAAGCGCCCCGCTTTGGCCATAGCGGGGCGCTTCAAGGGTAAAGCGGGGCGCTTTGGTCATAGCGGGGCGTTTAAGGCCTTTTTTTATTTTTTTTAAATTGTTTTTAATTCACAAACGCGTCGATAATAGTCTAAATTTTACGTTTTTTCCATTATACTTCATTTTTTATTATATATGGACTATACTGCAAGTTCCGGATCAAATCGGTTACGTGTGATGTCTTATTCCGTTATATCGTATCATTTTGGTTTGAAACCACAAGTACTCCTGTGAGAGGTGTTATGTGTATCAGCCGCCTACCGCACATGAACATGACGTATTTTTTCATTAATTGTAGTATTATGATGTATATGGTCATTTTGGGTCGTATAAGTGCGTATTGAACGTGATGTAACGCATATATTGAACAAGCACAAACGTGATTATTATTAAACACATTTAACCTACATCGTGAACATATGGGGTTACATTAAGGTCAGGGGCACGATACATAAGCATTTCGTACGCGTTGATCTGATCCCGGTACAATGTATGCCAGGCTGCTGCCCGATCTGTTCTGTGTGCTGTCCAGAGTGGGTTTGGGGGAGGCATTGGATAACAACCTCTAAGCTCTACATGTATGAAATGCCCATGGTCGACGAACACAACCGCAACCACCAGGTGAGGTTCCTCAGCTTCGTTTGGCCCGCCCAGCAGAGGGAAAATTGTACAGCTCCCACGCATGTCGAAGCTGTGAACAATCACACCGTATCGTTGGGCAATAAGAAACCCCGTCTCAGGCATCGTCATGTAATTTTCGATATCTGCTCGTCCCACCCCCTTGAAATTGATCCGTCTAAGCAGCGCATCATAATGTCCTATGTTTTCCGGATCGAAAAACTGCCTCCAAAGCGATTCGTTCCTACGTAACTCCTTTATAAGTTGTTTCCGGATCATCAAATATGAATTCTGTTTCACTCCTAACCCAACAGCCACCGATCGAAACCCACAATGACCATCTGGTTTCACGTCCTTTATTCTAACGATGTATGGATGGATCACTTCGGGAATCTGAGATGCGTAGTGGCGGATCGCTATATCCGTCTTAGGACCGAGCTTGATCATCGGGAAATCAGGGTGCAGGTTGATCGGTTTGGTATTCTTTTGTCTTCTAGAATCTTCGAGTGATATGTACGAGCTGTGACGGGGAAGATCATCTGAGGCCTCGACCCAAGTTTCTTCCGACGGAATGTACGAGCTTTTTCTAGCGGCTTCAACCTTTCTTTCTTCCTGCGTTTTCAATGTTGGGCGACCACGAGTTTTCTTCAGAACAGCAGGAGGTTTTTTGTTATTGTTCCCTGGATTGAGGATTTGCTGAAACTTTTCAAATAAGCTCCTTTTCACCTGAGGGGGTGTTGGATCGATCTTTTGTTTCAATTTTTCAAATTCTGCGTCTACATCGATATCCTCTATGTTTTTCTTTGCAGGCTTGAAGTTAAGCTTCTTCCAGAACACGTCTATGTGTGTGATCCGGAGTTGCTGACCTGTGGATGAAAACAAATTAGGTGGCAGAATCATAACGAGAAAGGTCAAAGATATTAATTACCTTTATTTTCCAACTTTTCCAAACGACAGGCACATGGCAAACCACAGCTGGTAAAAAGTTGGCAACCACAGCTTGCACCGTAGGCTCTCAACCCGTCTTCCTTACGTTTTAGTTCCCTACTCAAAAGCTCAATCGCATATATTGAAACCTTTCTGAGAATATATGCAAGCATGGGCTGCTTCTTGTGGTGCGTCATCACTTTTCGGAGGCTTGTTTCAAAGCTTGTACTAATCTCGGTGTATTGTCTATCAACAACATGATCAACATACAGTACAAGTTTATCCAGTGTGTTGCGATGACTTGGAAAGTGACTTTTTAGTGTTGCATGCATGCCCTCAACCCTGTTGGTCGTAGTTTGGTGAAAGTTGATAGTTTTGTTAATCCAGCATGATACAAACTTTTCACGGTACGGATCCAACCAGGATTTCTTCATATAATCAAAAACCTCTAAAATTAAAAAAAACGTAAATAGTCAGTTTTTGTTATTATATAAAATTTGAACATAATTATGTAAGAAATACCTACGTTCACGGTCATCTTCTTTCAGCTGTGCTTCAAAGTTTTCCAAGTTATACCTGTATATTTCCTCGGTCGTAGACTCGCACAATAACCAAAAACTACGTACGAATTCTTTCCAATCCTTGTCAGAGAATTTCTTCTTGCTGTTCTTATTAATATTTTGTTGAATATGGAACCGACAAAGATACTTATGCGCTTTTGGAAAAACTTGTTCACACGCGTTCATCAGCGCAAAATCCCTGTCTGTTAAAATCACGCGCGGTTCCATACATCCTACCAGCATAGACTTGATCCTCTGCAACACCCATAGGTAGTTCTCTGACTTCTCAGCGGAAATTACCGCACAAGCAGCCGTAAACGATTTGTTTGTCGACGTCATGCCTACGACCTGAACAAATGGCAGGTTGTACATGTTCGTTTTGTAGGTGGCGTCAATAATTAGCACATGCGGGAAGGCACACCACATATTGAATGATCTTTCGTGAACAAAGAAGACATCTTCAACTTCGTTTGATATCTCATTCGTGCGCATGTAATAAGTGTAATTTTTTTCGAGAAGAATGCTTTCAAGTTTTTGCATCGGAGACTTACCGACATTTTTTTCGGCGTTGATCTTCTGAACAGCGTTGTGTATATCTTTCGGAATAAGCTTTCTAGCCGGATTGTTTTTTGTCAGCGTTCGCCAGATACTTTGGTTAGGAATGTCTTGCTCTGCCAGCTCCTTAACCAGTTTTGTATCCTCCGAAGAAAGCCTTCTCGCATACGCGTGACCCTCTAAGTTTTCAATAGGAGTGTGGTTATGCTTCGCCTTCGTCACCTCTATCCTCCAAACACTTCCGGATGATTCCGAAAACCCGATCATCTCGAACGGGCAGCCTATTTTCTTGCTACCCGTTTTCCTCTGTGTAGTTATACTCTTATGCTCCCCACCAAAAGTACATTGAAACCAAATCTTGTAATTCTCTCCTCTTTTATTCGACCTCTTAGTCACAATGAGGTAACCGTTGTCTTTTGCCGTGTCTTGTACCCAACGCACCAACTCTTTACGTGACGAAAAGGTCTGCGTCGTATCAAACGAAAACGTAACCGGGTAACAGCCTTCCTCGTCAACAGACACATCCCCCGGCTCACCATCGTCACCGAGGTCCGAATATACTTGATGTTCAAAGTTGTGCTCACCACCGTAACCGAAATTCGAATAACCTTGTAAGCTCTGTTGACAACCGTAACTGTCGTTTGGACCACACTCCTGCTGTACAAAGTTGTACTCGCCACCGTAACCGAAATTAGAATAACCTTGTTGTGCGTAAGGGTCCTCCACAGGGGTATTCAAATCCAGCGTCACCGTGTTATCACGATAATGAATGCCAGATACAACCTCTGCCTCCCTCAAGTTGGACGAGACCGGTTTCTCATACGAGTCAGAAATAGCGGTCCCCTCGTAAGAATCAGGAACAACTGTCTCGTCAGAATATTGACCGAAAATATAGTTGTTTAACCACGACATCGTTGTTTCAAGAGATGTAACTAATACAGCAAAACCGCGCGTTATTTTGAAGAAACACAACGGATGGGTGAGTGTATATCGAAGTGTCTGTGAATGAAAATGTATATGGTCGAAGTGTCTCTCACAGGTTGCTTTTAAAAGGGGAGAAGGGTGAAATTTGGGGTCGAAGCGCCGCGCTATGGCCACAGCGCGGCGCTTAGGGTTAACGACAAAACATCATGATTAGCTTTATGTCTGTCAAACAGTATCGAATGTTTCAAACGTCAATCGAAGCACGTGTTGTCGATCGAAGCGCCGCGCTTTGGCCATAGCGCGGCGCTTTGGGGTGTGAAAATAATTTTGGGCGTGTGCAGCTAGCATGACCCTTATTAAATGAAGCTCTATTCGAAAATTAACAGAAACGAGTTTTATTCTCGCGCGCGTTGGTGTCTAGTTGCTGGTTCAATGTGAAGATGTGTGTAGAAGCTGGTTCAACCATTGCTACAATAACATTGTTTAGATGGACATGAGAACAATATCACAAAGAGAGATATTTATGACCAAATTTTTTTGTCCAAAGACATTTGAATAAACAGTCAAGCAAGGGCTAGGGACTATAAACAAAGATGGATTAAAACCAAAAAACCATGTGTTTTCCATATACACGGGATTTGACAACTTTCATGAGCCTTTTAACTCGAAACAAACTTTCAAGGCTCACATGTGTTAACAATCAAAGAAAGGAGACAAATGAGCTATCGTTGAAAATATACACCTTTCAATGTAACACCCTCTAAAAAGAACAAAATATTACCAACATAAATATAATATTCATTCTAATTTCTAAATAGAAAAACAACATAGTTGCATATCAAATACTTGCTCTGCTTACAGCCTGTCTCGCTAGCAATTTGTAATCTATAAGCTTCAGTTAACCATTTATTGACCACTGCAATTTCGATGTACATTCCATGGTAATTAAAAACCTTGAAAAAATCTGATCATAAAAACCTTAAAAAATGAAAAATCTGACCCATTACCCTACCATATGCAATCCGACCCACTACCAAGAAAATGTGACCTGCAATATTGACTGTGACCAACAAAATCAAAGTTGCAACTGACCTGTTAACAACAAAATACCAATCAGTTTACACGGATCATGCTCCACAAACGACCCTTCTCCAACCGACGAACAACCAGGACCTGCAAATTTCAAATAAGTTATCACTTCCACTAACGCTTTATTTTACGCACTATTTAACCACTCAATAGAACGAATAGAGAAACAAATTAAGTGACTAACTGTTACCTACTTTCAATTGATCAATGGGCTGAGAGTTCATCAACGGCAGGGCTGTTCGGCTGATATCGAGTTGCTGCCCAAATAAAGAAAACTTTTGGAACTGAAACTCTGAATATCAAGTTTTGGGTTTTCCTCCCCTCTATAATATCCCATTACCCAGAAAGTAATATTTTTTTTCCTACAATGTCGTAACCATTATAATTAAATAAATAGTATGGAACGCACCTACAATCAAAGAAGAACAGTCACAAATCCTATGTTATGGTGATGTTGGTAGCGGTGGTTGCATGAAGATAGGTAATGGATAGAGTGTTGAGAGGAATAGGAGTGGTTGATGGTGGTTTCCGGAACATCGGTTTCATCACCATTGCCGCCCCAATGG
The DNA here is from genome assembly GCA_030545235.1 of Helianthus tuberosus. Taxonomy (NCBI): domain Eukaryota; kingdom Viridiplantae; phylum Streptophyta; class Magnoliopsida; order Asterales; family Asteraceae; genus Helianthus; species Helianthus tuberosus. The sequence continues at coordinate 33,753,059 of CM060436.1, forward strand.
CTGTTACCCTAAATCATCTGTTCCAGACGAAAGTTGCAGAACTGGCCAAACCTCAGGGACGAAAATAGCATTTTTAATCGACCACTTATAAGTAAACAGTTGGACAATGCATACCTGCCAATACCCGTAATTGAGGAAGTGACGGAATTAAATCGTCAATAGAGCTTGATAACGCTTCTTGTCGTTTTGTTGTTTGATTAATACCAACCAAAGACTCCAATAAAGATGAAAGGTTTTCCAGCAACATATGAATTAACCTTTGAATCTGATAAAAAAAAATACAAACAATTTAGTGCAGCCTCACTTTCTTATGCTAACTGTCACATCAAATACGATATATGCAAAAAAAAAAAAAAAAAAAAGCTGATGTGAAATATAAAAAAAACATACATTTGTTTCAAAATTTGAAATAATGATATGTGTCATGTTAGCAATGTTTTTAACATTCATCCTGTTGAGTCAAAATTGCCAGGTCTATGTGATACTAAAATGATAAATAAGATGTGCCATGTTAGCAATTTTTTTAACATTCAGCAAATGATAAATAAGATGTGTCCATTAAATAAATTAATAAATAAAAGTTAGTTAAACAAAACGCACCTGTAATGTTTCTGCTGCTGCAATATCATCTAATTGAAGTATGTCTTTAGTCATTCTAGAACATACAACCTCCACAACAGTGCACATGTTCCGTTTGTATGTTAGCGGTAGCAATAGCGGCTCCCAAATTATGCACACTTTCTCAAGGATAAAAACCACCTGTACAATGTATATAAGAGGACAATTTGGGAATTTCACATATAAACAAAGATGAACTGATTCTTAATTTCTTACTTGATCGATACTGAATTTTGCAGATTCGTATCGTTTTGGTTGATGGGTATTTTGAAATCCATCTGCACTGTCAATCGCCTGGTGACAGGTTTCACAGTAATTGATATTTAAATAATAATAATAATCATCTTAAATTACAACTCAAAATCACTGTAGCGGTCGTCAAATCGGCGCTACAGTGATTTTGCTACGTTTTTCAAGTTTCAAATTCATCTCTTACACTATAAATAATATACGCCTTTAAGCAAATAGTTCTATTTTCCTCTTACAACTTCCGTTCATTACTTTTTTTAACAAAATACGCGATATAAAAACATCGGTACCAGTATCGGTGCTATTAGAATCGTTACTGGTATTCGTGTACTATGGTTTTCGATCGATGTAAAACATGTGTCGACGGTCTTTTTTTTTTAGATTGAATGTTCAACTATTAATAATTATTAATTCGTTCAATTTTTAATAGTAGAATAGTGTAATTATCAGATAAACAATGCACTAACTATTCGAAAGTAAATCTATAAAGTTACCAAACACCCATTTAAATTGTATACATAAACCATAGATATACATAGCAACAACAAAATCTTGAAAAAAAAAACATACTGTTGACTCTACAAAAACCCAAGTATAAAAATTTAATTTAAAAAAACTGGCTTTGGCATTTCATCAAACACATAGAAGGCATGTTAAAAACACTTACTTGAAACACTATAGGGTGTTGATGTGGCAGTAGCTTTGATGGGTTGAACGCTACATACATGAGACTTCCTGCATAATCAACAAACCAAACAAATCATTTCCTGGACAATAATATTATCATCGATTAAAAATTCAAAAACATAAACAAAACCCAACTCAGGGAAAACTCACCCATATGAAGGATTTCGGTTGAAGTGGTTGATGGGTACCCAAAAGCAACGCAATATCTTTTATGATTTGTATCTAAAAACAAAATTTTGATGCAAAATTTTCGATTTTTTGGGCCATATTCGAAGTTAGGTTAAAGGAAATTGTGTCATTCATGATGAGAGCACCCTCCAAGTTGTCGATCAAAGCGGAATTTGATGTGCCCAAAACCCTGTTAAAGTTTGAGTCACCGCGTCTAGGGTAACCAGAACCCTAGCCGTCGCATCTGAGAACATCACCACCGACCACCGCCGTTCCGTCGAACAATTAAGAGAGAGAGAAATAACACATTTTCACACCCAACCACTTTACCAGAAGCTAAGACCTAAGAGATTATGAAGATCAAACACAAATCATATATAAACACACTAAGAAAGTGAGAAAGAAAAACAAACCAACCAGAAGGTGACCCTTTCTCGCGTTTCCGGAGACGAAAGCCACCGCCGTAACCACCGTCACCTGCCTCCATTATAGCACGTGACCCCACCGAAGTCTTTCCTAAAAAGATATCACCGCTGCCGGTTTCTACATCTTGGAATCTGTGGGTAGAGGCAAGAACGCGCCGAGGTCTGGTCGCCGGCTCCGGATCTCCTTCTCTGATTCTCCCGTAGTTTCTGTCACTCTGATTAATTTGAAGGAGAAAAAGTGATGAGAGGAGGTTGGGGAGGGAGAGAAGAGGACGTGTGTCTTTTACTATTCATTAGGGTTGTGACGTGGCCCAGGTTACTATTCACAAGCTTGTGTTTTTAATATATAGGATAATATTACGTGCCAGTTATGTGCAAATGTGTAAACTAAATAATTATTATAACTAGAGGGAGAAAGCCCGTGCGATGCACGACATGCATAATAGCTATTGTTTGTTCGTGGTAAGACGTCTGACACGGCCGGTGCATAACATGTAAGACAATACACCTACAAAGGGGCGTGCTTAAACTTTATTAAACCATGGACCATAAGTTGTTTCCTTGGCAAAACTTGCCGGCCAAAAAGAAGTGAAAAAAGATTTATTGGATAACACATAGACCAAACTTTAGCTAACGCATACCACCGTCATCCCCAATCCCATCACCAGCCAACTGACTGCAGTGAAATAACGAAAAGAAAACTATTAAAAATGGTATACTATGTTTACGTATATATGCATCGAAAAGTAGTACGGGTTTTCATTACTAACACTAAGTGCAGACGGTATACCTTTCATATGGGTCACTGTCAACTGTTTCTTCTGAATCCGAATCTGCATAAGCAGGCCTGGGAAGGAAAAGCACGAAACATTTATGTAGACAGTTATCCAAAAATAAATATGCACAATTACATTGTTTATGGAAATCAATCAATTATAGTTGAAAGTTTTTTGTTGCCTTTTCATTTATAACGACACCAAGTTTATTTTTTTTCAAAAGCCAACTTCTCCCCTTATATGTCTTTACACATTCGAAGTGATGTGTTACCAAGTTTTTTTATTCCTCTTTTTTTTTAATGTAGAACAATGCACTTTTATATTTACGAACTCAAGTTTCCGACTGTTGTAGCCTCCTAATTTTAAAATAGAGTAAACATATACCAGGTATGTAAATAACATTTCAGATCGAGTAGAAAGGTAAATAGCACATCTTTAATTAAAATGGTTTATTAAACAGGGCACGAATAAAGTGTAAGCCGATATATACCTTACGATCGCTTCAACGCGCTTAACTGGTGTCGGTATGGGTAGCACCCCCTTGTCTTTAGCGGGGATCGATGGAGGTGTGGAAGAACCAAAGGGCTTACAACCATCCCCATCTAGCAGGACATTCTTGCAGTTGAAGGATTCAAAATGTCCATGATCATAATACGTACACGAATCAAGCTGGAGGGTATGAGTGCTGCCCATAAGAGAGTGCAATAATTCGGCAGTGTTGAAATGCTTCCATCAGCGTTCCTTACCATCACCGGAGTGAACTTATCCTGTATGTCAGTGGAATAAAGGCTGTAGACGCGTGACAGGCCAGACTCAAGCGTTGGGCGGTGTCTTCAAAGCAGACAACGATAGCTTCGGCTGTTGAGTCAAACACCTCGAGTTCTAGCCTGAACTGTGCAAGGTTTGTAATTTATTTTCAGTTATAAGCCTGCATGAGAATGGCTACAAATTAATACAACTAAACATTTTTAGAAACAAACCTTGCTCTCGGGAAGACAACGGGGTTTCGCACCCATCACACCACATATCGTTGTCTTCACGCCCCACACCTTTCATGCAATTCCCACCGCCACATGTCAGCCTGAACCACTCTTGGCTATTGCGTATGCGTTTGACTTCAACACGACAGGTGAATTCAGCACTCTGCATATATTACCAGTATAACTATAAACTTTAACCATTTGATTCAAAAATGATAACCAATATTGTGCTTATCCAAAATGACATATCCTAAGTGTATATTACGTTCTAATGCAAACCTGGTTTGACCTTAACCAAAATGACCAACGTTTACATATGCTTGGTTCGCCACGAACTACGTACACTCTTTATCTACCCAATATTTAAATTACATTTTATGTTTTCAATAAATATTTATAAACGTGAATTCGGTATTAAAAAAAAACATTACTTTTTTTCGGTATTAAAAATGTGAATTCGGTATTAAAAAATATTTATAAATATTTATAACTGTTAAAAAATATTTATAAATATCTATAAACGTGAATTCGGTATTAAAAAATAGATTTCGGTATTAAAAAAAAACTTTAATTTTTTTTCAACTGCTTTAATATAGTCCTCCTATGTGATGTGGATACAACCAACAATCGTGTGGGGTCAGCTTGGTCGTCACAAACTATACGAATTTGGATTTGGTTATTGTCTATCAAACTCGTAAACTGACTGTTAGGTTTTAACATACGAATGTAAGTCCAAATAGATGTTTGATTTAATGTATTAAAAAATAAGCTTGTGCCTTCATATAACAATCAACTCATACATGCATATGAAAATTGTATGATCATATGTAATAACAATCAACCTGTCACGAAGTCATTTCTTGATTTATAATAATACCATAAAAGGATGAATGTATATATATACTGAACATATGGTTCTTTTTGAGTCTTAACTAATAAAAAACATCCATATTTATTTAGTGGCAATCTTGCTGTCTAACCCAAAATGTATGATAGAAAATCTAGCACCAAGATCCCACTAAATGCGTTTTTGGTTATTGGGTTACATTTGTAAATAATCCTTCAAGTATTCTTTTAACACAATTAAATTAATTAACTTAAGATCAAAATAAAAAATATATAAACCCATTTGGGTAATCATATTATAATTATCTATAATTAAATATTTAGCATATATAGTTAAGTTAATATTAAATTTAAAAGTATATATTTCTTTAACATTATAATTTTATAAAAGAGACGGTCGAGATAACAAATTACGGAGGATGGAATCGTGTCATGCGTCCTCCATAATATTATGTGTAGAGATAGAGATATATTGTCCTTTACTCTTCGATTTCGATAAAGATACATAATCTAAAATGAATATTCTATATATACAATGTAGTTTGTAGGGGGCATACCATGTGATGCTTGTTTCTTCTACCGTGGGTCAAGATGGCTTCTAGTGTGGTCCATTTTTCTGAATACCTAGCAACAGAATCGTTCCTTGCCATGGCCACACGTGTAGACAGAGCGGTTATAGGTTGTTGGAGAGAAGGCGGGTATGGGCTGCAATATGGGCAAAGATTTATAAAGCCATTTAGATGGTCTTTTGGAATGGACAACATTAATTAACACAAAATTAAATGATGATTGTTATAGGAAAATGATAAGTCACTTACTTTTATTAGAGTGAAACCGAGAAGTTAGGGGTTTGCATACAAAGGGACATAACAATTATAGCCATATTAATATAATAAAGTAGAATTAAAAACATCATTAAAGCTGTATTTATGAAGGTAAATATGTAGTTAGGGTCTGGAATCAATGTCCTTTAATTGATGTATGGTTAGAATATAATTTAATGTCATGTTAAGTTAGAAACCATACATACTGTAAGGAACATGTATAACAATATAACACTAAGTAACATTAACTATTGAGTATTTTTAAAATATGGTTAAGAACACATAGTAAATTAGGTGACATATACAATTATTATGATTGTCTCTTATGTTATAATTATTAACAGTATTATTATTCTTATTAGATGACATGGATAAGTCAAAAGGCATAATGTAAACCTATGTGCTATTTGAGTAAATGTTTATCAATGATTCATATGATAGTAAGATGGTGTAACCTAAGCGAAGCTCCTCTATCATGATACTTAAGATGCTTAGATGGTTATGAATAATTCACAAGACGATATATATGATAATATAACCTTTATGTAGACGCATTCTCTCATGTTATTCCTTTTTACTTAAAATTTTTGCAATTATTAAACATTATGATGCATTTTTTAAATAAAAAATATTAGAGTATTATAAAGGTTATGTTCGTACAAAAATCAGGGGGGGTTGCTTCTTGTCATACAATAATAAAAAAATGATTTTGACCATTTTGCCCTTACTACTTTCTCATGTTGTAAGACCCAAACGTGCAAAAAACTAATAGAACTGGGATACAAAGCAACTCCACTTTTTGTCAACTCCAACTTGGCCCATTTGTAAGTTATTTATTTGGATATACTCAATTTGAGATAAAATATAAATTAAAATCCACCTATGATAATCAAAAGAAAATAAATTCACCTGCGAAGTGTATATCTTTGTTGGTGAAATATTCCTAAAACAGAATCTGAGGTGTGACTGCTCGGCATTAGCCTTAATTGTAGATGTAAGCAGGTTGACCGTGTTGCGTGCCACATCATGAACACCGCCATGATAATGGGAAGATAGCACCTACTAAGCAATCCCGGACCCGGTTCAGTGGTGTTACCTCTTTGTGCACCAGATCCCTGAAAATCAACTCAAATATTGAAACTTTATAAAATATAACACATAGAAAAGGGTAGCATCTTGTATTTAATATGCAACGTTAGTAGACTTACAGAGGATCTACTTAATTTCTTGCGATAGTAAATTTGAAGAGCGTTTACAGAGATATCCTTGTTTAATGTTTTGAACCTAAACTATTGAAGCACTAGCCATTGAAGAGATGTTTCGACCCGTTTATTTAAAAAAACGGGTCGATTTCATGTTATAAGTCATATTTAACGGGTCAGAAAGAAAAAACAAAGAACTTTGCTCAAAAGTGTAACTACAATAAGTTTGATGATTTCAAACCAAAAGTATTTTGGGTTGACGCGACCCATTTAATTAAGATCTTGTTGATCTCGTGCCCTGAGTCATCTCTAATGGGTCAGAAAGAAAAAAGAGCAAACTGCGAATTTCGTCCATGTGGTTTCATTTTCATTGCAATTTTCATCCTTCTCATTAACATAATTGGAATGAAATAACAGACTTTTAACAAACCACAGGAACAAAAATTGCTACAAAATCGAAGCCTTTTGCACGAAAATGGAAATAAAATTGAAACATTGGGGACGAAAATAGAATTAATCCATTATTTGCAATCAAATTCTGGACGTTGATTATTAGTATTATTAACATCACTTCGAGTAGTATAAGTATTAAGGTAATTACCTTGGCAAAGTTCATTCGAGCAGCAAAACTAGCGAAAAAACATCCTATGGTTGCAGCCTGTGATGTAATGGTTTATCATTATGTCAAATAAGTTTTTGTTATGACATTGATTTCTTTTCAAGTAAAGCTTATATATGAATTGATAAGTACCTGGATAAGTGAAGCTGCAGATCGGCATGCACCAGCAGCAGCACCGATGGGGACAAAAAGATGCGGAAAAAGCAGGAGTCAAGATTTCCATACCAAAAGCAACATTTTCCAAAAAATCAGCAAATAATCTCCATCCATTCAGATTAGCAGCATAATGCCGGCCAAATTTTGACAAAAAGATTTTGCTTAAATACCCGATCCAATCCTTGAGTACCCAATTCACAGCTGCAGCAGTTGGAATTGCCCCTTTTCCGAACCTTACCGCGTATAGCAAAGACTATAGGATATGAACAATATCAAAATTATTTCTAATATTATCATCGTCGTTATCATTATTATTATTAGTATTATTATTACTATTAATATTATTACTATTATTGTTTATAATATTACTGTTATTAAGATTTTCTATAGTATTATTATTATTATTATTATTATTATTATTATTATTATTAAGGGTCTAAAAAACGATAAAAGAGGCGTAGAAGATGGTGACCAACCGTAAATGCAACCAAACATTGCACGCGGGCCGTCAAAACTGATCCCACTTCATCGCCGGCTCACCATGCATGACGATTAATTCGTACTGACATACTCCTCGGGTTGTTCATATAAAAGTTTCCCATCCTTTATCATAACCTCATATTCATTCCACTCCATCTATTAAAAGAAAAACCGACAATCATATGTTTTTCGTGTTTAAAATAGGAACAAAAATTAGTGGATGAAAAGTGACGTACGGGGCCGAGAAACTTGAGGCATCGTTGTCGATATTTTGATCTTGGACCAGCTAATACAATATATGGGTCCCGTTTATTTGATTAGAGAAAAAACTCATCATGCCTGGCTAAACAAACAAACAGCCACGTTAACATATTATGACTCTAAAACCATTTAAAATTAGAAAAAATTTTACCATCAAATATTCCAAATCTTAGCTAAGCCATTTTGTGAACTGGTGTCAAGAAGTCTCTCATCCATCTGCAAATAGTTTGACAACTTAAGAAAACTTTAAAAAGTGACAACTTTTTGCCATTTAAAATCAGCAAAAAATCTACCATCTAATATTCCAAATCCTAGCTAAGCCATTTTGTGAACCGGTGTCAAGAAGCCTCTCATCCATCTGCAAATAATTCGACAACTTAAGAAAACTTTAAAGAATGACAACTTTTTGACAGTGCTTGACAAACTAACCTGCGAGATGACTACTAACCCGAGCAGCGCGTTATTTAATTATATTAGTAAACAGAGTATTCCATGCGTAAGTATAACGATCCGACTTGAGAAAGTTAAAGAATTGAGAAACTCAGTTGGGTAGAGTTGTTCCTGTTCTAATATGTCCGTAGAAGCACGACATATTTCATCTGAGCTTTTGTAGGTCCGGGCAAGCCGTTTGAGTTGGGAAAACATGTACTCATTGATTTCGTCTGCATCTATATTACGCGGGGTTAGTATTGCCATCTCACACAAATAATCATCATCATCTTGCTTTTCCATAAACGATGGGAATGCAGCATTAACAATTGATTCAACTGGGGAACCACAACTGTCAACAATGAACCTGTGGGGTATTTCTATCCAGGTCGCCTCATCTTCCCCGTCTTTGGATATTGCTGGTACGATGCCGTCGCCGATGTCTAATAGCCACTTGTTGAAACGTTGTCTATCATTGTCTAGCGTGCCTGTCGAGGTGTATTCCCTGACTCGCATGCTCTGGCTGAGTGTAAAGAGTTGACAACTTTTCCACAAAACAGATATATTGATGCACGCGTTAACCACATCTTGTCTTTTCCCCTTTGGGATGACCGGGAGGATTTGCCTAAAATCGCCACCAAGTAAGACAGGGATGCCGCCGAACACACGTTCCCTATTTGTATAAACATCTAACCCCAGGATATCTCTGAGGGTTTTATCAAGGGCTTCAAACGCGTATTTTTTCATCATGGGTGCCTCGTCCCAAATGATTAGCCTGACCTCTTGCAAAAGCTGTGCACACTGGGTATTTTGTTTGATGCCGCATGTGCTACCGTGCAACAATTCTAGAGGGATAGCGAAGCGACTATGAGCTGTCCGACCACCGGGTAAGAGTAGGGATGCTATACCTGAAGTAAGATGTGAAGTGAAGTTAGTTCAATACGGTAATCGAATATGATAAGAATGGCGTGTGATGTGTATGAGTGACGAAAGTAAGCAACACACCGTGCATAACCACAAAATGTTGAGCTTAGCACCTACTTTCTTTACGTAAATACACAAACAATATGGGCAGAATAATTATGAACAGAATTCGTTTGTTACCTGAAGATGCAACGGCAAGGACAATCAGGCCCATAGATCTTAAGCGTGACAGGATGGTCTTGTATAGGAAAGTCTTGCCTGTACCACCCGCCCCATATACGAAATGAAACCCACCTTTTCGTGCTGAAACAGAGTCAATGACGATGTCGTATATAGTTCTTTGTTCCACATTGAGAGAAGCATACAACTGTTGGTGTTCGTCTGCCATTATTTTTGTATTGTAACTCAATTCTTCTCTGATAAGGCGGTTATCCATGGCATTTAGGAGCGAGGTATCTGGTTGGGGCATATCTGTGAAATCATGCAACGATTTGCCATTCTTTTCCAATAGTTCATGTAGTTCTACCAGACAATAGTTCTTACGTTGCTCATTCGATAGTTGTAACCCAGGGAACATGAAATGCTTACGTTTCTTGTACAAAATATCATCGGACAACGTCTCCCAGTGCTTCTCCCACAGCTGGCCTGGGCTATTAACCTCACAAAACAACAACATGGTAACAAATAATTCCCGTAGCTGGGAACCGGACGCCCACATATGAGCTTCCGAGAGAGCGTCACTCCATTCTTTGTCATCATTTAGAAGGCCGTAGGCATAGCAGGCTTCTTTGAAGGTTTCATAAACAACCCCGTCGACTGTTCTTATCTCTTCAAAACTTCGCGGTCCTTTAACGACACCTAACAACATCCTTATATAATATCGGGGGCCAGCTCCTGGATTGCAATACACGATCCGACCCACAGATGTCCGTTGAGACCGCGTTTTCCATACCTTGTTATCGTCATGCCATACATACTTCGTTGGTACCTCAGCGTATGTCAGCTCTCTGGCCATTGCATCTCTACCATTCAGGGCCAACCATTGGGTGAACATTGTCTCTCATATTCCGTCATGGTTTAACAGGGCTGGCAAGTTGTCCGAGTCACGTAGTGTGAGTACATGCTGGTCAGGCAAATGAAAGTTCAGTTTCATGACAGATGGGAATGAGTAATGTATAGGGAACGCAAACATTCGCCACACAGCCTCACATGCCGATAAATAACGGCAATCTAGATAGTTCTTAATCTCATCAACCCTAACAATCTGTTTCGCACGCTTCTCATCGTCACTTCCAATGTTTTCTTGAACAATCATTGTAGCCCTGTCTGGGCCCTTGTTTAAGTATTTAAACAGGTATTTTATTGCCCGAGACCTATTACACCATTCAACATTGATGTGGGATTCATATTTTAGTAGGAGGTAACGGTTGTATGGGACGGCGAACCTGTTCTCAAGTTTAGTTTTGCCCTTAAGGAAGAAAATTTTGGAATTTCTTCTTCGATAAACCGGGTAACCGTCTTCATCAATTGTGGTTTCTTGATAAAATGCCTTCGGAAAGTGTTTGAGGCATTTGCCGTTAGTTGTACACGATGCATTGGGTGCGTCATTTCCACAGGGATCATGTAACATGTATTCTGTGACAGCTTTATAGCCGGCCGGATCGTCAGTTTCAGAGGGGATTTCTGCAGAAATCAGATCATCTATACCAGCAGGTGTCCGACACGTGGCCGAATGTTCAAGCCAGATAAGAAGGTGTGCGTGCGGTAGACCCCGCTTTTGAAACTCAATCTTGTAGACGACTTTATAGAACCGGAGGGATAAAATATAAGGGAAAAGAAAACAGAGAAAAAATTAGCACACAAAGAAGCTAAGTATATGTCAAAAATCTTGGTAACAGAAGGAATAAATGAGTACGTTACAAAGTGTACCTGCTCTGCATTTGACAAAGATTTGTTTCTTCATAATAACCTCAATCAATGCGTTCAACTTCATCTTAAAAACCCGGGATACAGTCTCAGGACGGTCATGGGATTTTTCGCCTCTTATGAGGGATACCATGTCTTCAATTTCCGGCCATTTTGGGTTTGCTGTAAATGTAACAAATAGGTCCGGGTTCCCAAAAGCACGACACAGAGCCATTGCGTCCTAGTAGTTCTGGATCATATATCGTGGGCCCCCCGTAAAGGTTGCGGGCAAAACTATCCGTTGGCCGATAGCCTCAGCATTTGTGTCTCCACGCGTTACAGGGTCACACACGTTATGGTATAGTTCAACGCGCAATTCATTTTGGTTGTTTCGCATCCAACGCATCCTTTGTTCTTCAATAGCCGTGTACGCATCAACCAGATATTGCTGAAGTAAACGGCCGCCTCTTAGAACAGTGGTGCCTTCGTTGTTTCGATAATGAATTCTGTAGCAGTAATATTCCCTCACCGTTACACATTGCCGTTTAGTTGCTCGTCTACCAGTGTTGTTATGATGACAGATGCGCTCGTGGAAGCCAGTCTCTCTGTAAGGGAATAACAATGGATACTGCAAAGGCATATATATAGCTGGTGTACTTCTGATATTCTTTGCAACGCCCGGTTCTTTGTGCTGACAACAACATCGCGCGGTTCGGTGTGTTCCTTAAAGTCGTTTGTGATAAGAACTGCAACTTCAGATACATTAGGGCGGTTGTATTGGGGGTTATTTACCACATGGCCAAGCAAGCGTAGCTGACAGTCGTTCTTGTCATTCTGTTCACACCAATCGCGAGCCATACGAAATGCGTTAGCCACAGAGCTGTGATCGTCCAACATCCGAATGAGGGCTGCAACAATTGACTCGTCAACAGTGTCGCCAACATGGTCAGGGCCGAACAGAGCAGCTATACGGTTTTGGACTTCGTTCTGGGAGTCAAAGAAATAAAGTTGAGCGTATCTTGGCTGCTCACCTTCAACGGGTAACATGGATCCTATTCGATGGTAGTTCTGACCGCTTATTCGGAAGGTGTATAAGCTCCTACCACTGTTGAGTGCATGGTCAATCTTTCCCCCAAATGAGGTGAAGCAAAACATACTGTTGTAGACTCTAATTTGCTCTCTGAATCTAGCTATACCCGGATCACTACAATCAAGCAACGACCGTAATGGTTCAGGAGCGTCAAGCAGGCAAGGCAGTAAAACTTTGCCATCTTGGCAGCACGAAGAGAAGGTTGTGCCGTCGGATGCTTTTGTATTCTTGTTTCGCTCCTCATACCACATTACCGCGTTACAATTATGGCATGTGAAAGTTAGACCGCCAAGGTTTTCATACTCTACGCGTGCCCCTGTAAGATATAGAAGAGAAAGTTATCGGAATACACAGGATGAGAGTAGATAACCCAAGTAGCGGATCAACGTTGTTAAAAATAGATGATCAAGTGTGTTTGGGGGGGGGGGTATCGAGTTGTGTAAAACCTATCGATGCAAACGCTGCCCTTCGTGGGGTTCTGATACGAATGCCTGTTAACATAATTAGTGTTGACCATGTTATCTTCTGTGCGGTGTGTTGCGGGGTAGTAAGCAAAAGAGGGACAAAAAATCGTTGGTATCGTACCTTTGGTTTTTTCCCGCCTGGCAGAACGTGGGCGGGACGACGAAGCTACGTTTTGCTGAGAATGTTGTTGAAGGCAGGAGCTACTGGCTGGAAAAAAGCACTTCGCTATGACAATGATAAAAGCGTAGTAGCAAATAATGCAACCGATAATACATACCTGGCGGCGAGACAGGGCGATCCTGTGTTGCCGGTGAGTGAACCAAAGGTCGCGCCTGTGTCGTGCCGTCTTGTATAACGTGTTTACCTGTAACATAGGTGCGGCATAACGGTTACGTTATAGCCATAATAGGGATACTAATTAATATAATGGGGTGAACATCAAAAAGTTGCATGGCCACATTGCGGTCGGTGGGACAATGCATATGAAAGTTGGGGATGACCTTTTAATTTTTTATGGCTGGACATTTTAGTTGTCGCTTTAGGAGTTTCTGTAATAATTGTTGGCTGGTAACCTGAGCCAAAATCAGAAAGGATGATTAAGAAAAAAAAACAACAAACAATAAACCATCAGAATCAAGTACCAAGTACGAAAGCAAGTTCAAAGCCCTTGTGATCGAGCGGGAGCAAGTGACATGTGTATGGTTTGTTATAATTGTGCAATCTAAAGTTCCGTACCTCTGTCAATACCGGGCTTATTGAGGAGCGCTAAACCGCAAACATAATGTACCAACCCATTTGGCAGAACACGCGAATATGCACGGAAGGCGAAAGAATCTTCAGGCATCATAAAGGGGTGCATGGGCAGATGCATGCTGTGTCTAATGTCATATACCATATCAACCTGAAAACATCGTTTAAGGATAATCGGTACGGGCAAACTAAGTGCACATATGGAAAGGAAAAGGGTACAATATAGAGCAAATACTCACATGATCAGGGTTACACGAAGGTGGATCTTCATATGGTGACAGGACATGAACCTGGATGTATAGTAACACTGCCAATAAATAGGTGTTAATAAGCTTACCAGATTTGACAAACAATATTGCCCGATACTCACATATCCGGTGTTTATAAAGACCAAGGGTGACGTAAAATTTATTATGTAATCATATCTTGACAAACAATATTGCCCGATAAAACATGTTTTTTTATTGTTTTCTTAACCTTGTTTATTTAAAATACACATTACGTTTATTTTCCAATAAAGTTTGTTCTTTTTTCCTGTTTTTTTTAACCTGTTTATTTAAAATACATATTAAAATTTATACATATATATGCATATATATATAGGAACACACACATAAATTACAATAATAATAATAATAATAATAATAACAATCGTAACAACGAAAATTATAATATTAAGGTTTACCCTTTAAAAATCGCTTAGCAAAATATTTTTGGAACCCGATGACTCGCTAAATATTCGAGGTTTTTATTAACGTTTTCTTCTTTTCCTGTTGTATTGTATTTACGTGGCACGGAATACACTTTTTGCTAGTTCGAGGTTCTCAATGTTCACTATGGGTCAAATTTGCTTAGCAAGTAATACAGTTCTTGTTGTTTCGATGTTTTTTTCGTGGTTCGTAAGGGTTTTAATTTTTACGTACGATAATTAAGCGGATGTTCAATGATGATTTTTTGGGGATTATTTTTATTAATCTAATGGAGTATTCAACATTTTTCGATAAGCGTTTAGGGGGCCTTTGTTAACCGTGTCTGCAAATGGCTGTTCATAGATGTTACTCTATTACACACTCCTCCATAACGAAGCATTCCGGGGCATCCAGGCAAACATGTTTTACACCCGTTTATAAGGCAGAAAACGCAGTCAAAAACTGACAACACAAAAAAAATCAAGCACAACTGATAATACAGGAAATCAAGTATGTCATCAAAGAGGAAATAAAAACAGTCTGGGGTTGCCACCACTCGCAGGTGGCGGTACATTATGAGCATTCAAAACAAAGAAAACCAACAAATACTTAAGCGGGAAAAATGATCACGTGGTAAGCGTAGGAATGTCAATGTTAACCCTTTTCACCATCATCAATATCATCAATTACACCAGTAAGATCCATATGACCGGGAGTCATCCCATCAGTATCATCATCCGAGTCTTCCACACAACTGCACACAATAATTGCAAAACATGTATTGTTACACAATTCAAATGGTAGAGCAGACGTCAGGTGAGCAAAATTTACACACGTACAACTTTCGAAGCTTGCGACCAGTCTTAGGAGACGGGTATAGGCTAGGTGCAGAACGTTTCAGCGGATCTGTTGAAGTTGCACGCACAACCGGTGTTTTTGGACAAACGTCCTTATCTGCACAGTCCGAAGCAGGACCAACAATCTTTGCGCAATTGAAGCTCTCATACTCGCCAAAATGATAGTATGTATGGCTCTTAATCTCAAACGTGTGTTTAGTTCCAATAAGGGACTGAAGGGCAGAGGGTAGTATCGGCGCATCGACAGAGGTATCCTTCACAAATCATAAAGGTTACTGTAGAAATTCACACATGCCCAAGATATAACCGTACACCATGCAAGTCACATACTTGTAGTTGTTCTTCCACCAGGGATTTTGCAGTCCTTTTAACCAGCTGTTCAGCGATTTCATCAAAAAGGACAACGATGGTGTTCATGGTTCCGTCAGTAATATCCGCCTGAATTCGAAACCTATCATGGCATAGCATCCCAACAACAACAGTAACGCAGGTCATAAATCTTACGAATGGCAACAAAAGCGCAATATAAATCGAATCGGGCAATAAAAAACGTAGTGTAAAAGGTGAACGGCATAACGATACAAAGAGATGACCGTAAAAGAAACGAGCTGGGTTCTAAGAGGTTGCAGTATATACCTTGTCCTTGGATATTCAACCTTGGATTTGCACGCCTTGCAAATGAAGTACCCATCCTCTCGGGTGAGGCCCTTACGACACTTGCTGCCAGAGCACGTGAAAATATACCAGCTGTTTTTTGTTCTGATGGATGTAATCTCGGCTTCATTCCTGAAAAGGACGGCCTACATGGAAGACAAACAAAGGGCCAGTTAAGTGGGACAGTGGAGCCTTTGAGGAAAATGATGGTCTGTCGGTGGCCTCCTCTACTACAGGCCCCCCTAGGCAGGCCATGCACTGTGAAAGGACGTGAGCATGTCTAATATTTGAAAAAGTAACACGTGTGTCTATAAGTCATCTTATATGGTTATAACCGAACCATTTGTAGCGAGATGAATAGGGCTTGGCGACTGTATTGCTTCCTGATAGGCACCCAATTTAGAGCGAGGTGGGCCAAGTGACATCAGAATATGCGTCTATGGCAGAAGTACCAATTAAAGAATTAGACCTCAAACCTATAAACGTAGTCACTAATCATTTCAGTATTATGTTCCTTATGCATGCGGTTTTACGTGCTCTCGCAGCACGGCAGAGTGTTCAGAAAATCGGTTAAAAATTTCAAAGTAGCTACCTACAGGATGTGGGTTGTTTATGCACAAAGCGTTACAGATTTTGATATCAAAATGTATGCATCAATTACGGTTTTATCTTTCTATTTCCTCCGACGATTTCATTAACCTTTTCTTTCCTTTTCTTGTTATTTGTGGCGTTTGTAGCCAACTTTGAGCATTTACAAAGGCTTCCTAATAGCAACACTCGGTTACGGCCAACTAACGCGTGTATGAAGTTCATAGACGTCATAATAATGCATTATTTGTTATTAAAATGGGGGGGGGGGGACGTGCGCGTTCAGCTTAAAATACTTATCTCAAAATTCAAAAATAAAGTTGATTTTCTACATAATTAACTATTAGAATGAAGCATTATTGGACAAAGCTTAAGGGAATTTAAAAATCGGGTATATGGTTAGGTAAGTGGGTTTATATTTCGGTTAATCAGGCCTGGTATCTATATCCATCCAATACCCATGACATTCCCATACCCGAATATGCGTACCGGATATTTCGGGCTTTAGGCATTCCCGTCAGCCTCGGGTATTTTTGCCACCCCTACTGATAGTCCAAATTGCCACTCATCAGCAGTAATTTAATACTGATGAATGATGATTACCAGTGACAATCAGTTACAACTTCAGTTTCCATGCAATTTTCATCAATCATGTAGATATGAAGTACCTTGCAGTGGCATTTCAATAAAACGCATCCCCTAGACCCTGAACCCCCACTTCCGTTGGTGCACAAAATAAGAACTGTCATAAATAAGCGTATACTTAACACCTTCCTAGTCAAATATTTATCTTTATCTCCCTTTAATATTAAGTAATTCCAATTATACTAAAGTGACTGCTGGAGTGACGGTCACTTAGCAATTACAGAAAATACAGATAAGACAACTCTATACTATAATACAAATATACAATGATATTATTTGTCAAATGGTAAGGGTTAAAGTTTCACAACAAACAAAAATAATGCATTATTGGTTGTTAAAAATTAATAAACTATGATATCTGTATATCAATGGATTAGATATTCTGATCATTCTAATGTTGGAAGGGGGGGGGGGGTTAAAGTTTCACAACAAACAAAAATAATGCATTATTGGTTGTTAAAAATTAATAAACTGTGATATCTGTATATCAATGGATTAGATATTCTGATCATTCTAATGTTGGAAGAGGGGGGGGGGGGGTGAATTTAAGAATCGTCATAGTCATTTAATAAATCGCATATTTAATCTAATTAATGCAAACATTAATTATTGATGGGTAAATCTTTTTTTTTTCTATGGTAGTAAGGTGGGTTGTTTCGCACGGTTTACTGGCCGTTAACTTATCTATTTAAATGCTTATATACAGAGCGTATTGTTTTTTTTACCTAGGTAGCAACAGGTTCCGTAGGTTGAGTTCTTTTTAGTCTTTTCGCCACGCACCTTGTCCAAAAGCTCACTTAGGGTGCCAGCACAAGCTACATCCTCGGTAATTGGCTCGCTAGTACCGTTGACGTCAACACAGCTGGGAAACACATACAAATAGTCAGGCAAAGCACAGAACAGTGCAACACAGGTAAGCAGAGGGTAATTAGTTGAGGGTGTAATGATACCTGATGGACGCCCTGAAAGACTGCAGCGCAGGTATCTTGTCTGAATCGATGAGCATAGTCGATGTTGAGCTGGACAAACACAGGGTGCCTGCGCCAGGCAAGAAAAATGTTAAAACAATATAACAACTTCAATGGTAAGCAGATATGTACCGGGAAACAAATGTACCGAGGTAGAACTTCGCGCTCATGGAAGTCAAGATAAGAGAGTAAACGGGTGGGTTCTCACCCTTCCTCTGAATCATAACATCACCAAGGTGGCCCCACAGTGTCACTCTGACTTGGCGCTTGCTGCAAAACACCGATTAGAATAAAAGTGTCAGTTGTCACGTAGGGATAGAAGGCTGTGTAAGCAATAGGAACGTGTCACTAACCGTTCATTCGTTAGACTGAATTCGACTGTGCGTGAACCCGAAGCGTTCACAGATGGCGCACCTACCTCAGTAACATATCCGATGACATCTGAAATGGAATGAGACAAAGAGTCATTAAATAATCAACCTAGGTATTTTAAGAATTAGCGGGGATATGGTTATACGGTAACGTCAGCATTTATTACCTCTATCGTTATAAATAAACGTGCACACGCCACTGCCCATTTTGGATACATAAAATCCTTTAGCAATAACCAACGCGGGTATATATGAACTGATTATTTTCACACAAATATATATTCAATTATTTTAAATTATTTGCAATTCTGATTTACTAATTCTCGGTATTCGGTAGCTATTTTTCTTTTTACTGAACCCGGCGGCCCGCCTTTTGCTTTTTTTTTTTCTTTTCCTTTTCTGTTTTAGCAATTCTCGGCTCCAGGTATACATGGTCTCACATTATGAAATGCACTTTTTAGTTCAATGACGATATTAATATGAACATGTGACATATATGTTCAACACAAAGACTCATATGTGGTGTTAGCAGCGTCCGCTCCAGGGTAGTGTGTGCCGGACGATCAACCAAGCCCGGTAATTTTCGAGGCAAATATTTTTCTCTATATATTTAAATTTATTTTTTATAAAATAGGTATGGATCTTAATCATCGTAAATATATTGGGCCCAAAACCTTTTATATGAAAACTGGTTACTATTTCAAGTTAAATGTATACATTCCTTTATGCTATTGAACTTGTTGTTTTGAATCATGTTAAAAGTATGTCAACGGCATGTAACCCCACTTGCTAAATATCATGCTAAACATGTCAATGTTGTGCAACTTTTCGTTTATGTCGTATATTACATGTTTAGCTAAATATGATAGTGTACCCGATGTGACACGACCCATTTTAGCAAACAAAACATATCGCCTGCTCTACCCTCACCAAATAAAAACGCCAAGTATTGCATTTATGATTTAATGGCCACATTGCACCCATACTACAAACCATGTGGTATTGTTATTGTATTATCAACTTACCAAAACGACATAAATTTATAAACATAACACATTTTTTTTGGGAACTTTTACTTTGCTGTTTTACCTATGTTAAATGAATCACATCATTAATTATTTTAAAACACGTAGCATACTGATGATATGAACCGGTAACATCTAACTGTAATAACTGTGTCGTGTCTATAATCTGCTTTAAGTTGGTCTTAAAAAAATTAACATGTATAATTTAGAATATTCTTTTCACACTCATTTATTAACATTACTAATTATTATTCTATTTGTATATTATTATTATTATTATTACTATTAATTACTATTGTTAATAATAATAATCGTTAGCGTCTTTAATCAAAAAGGCGCAACCCTGCCGCCCCCTAGCCGCCTACCTACTCGTGTTCGTAGCTCGATCGGAGGTATTAAAACTATTATTATTAAAAAATATAAAAAATATTATTATTAATTATTTATTTATTTATATTATTACTATTAATATTACCGTTTTAGCATTTTCTTTTAACTAAATATTACTCTATCGCAATATGTTACATTAAAATTTTTGTCTCATGTGTATAACATTAATAAGAAAACCTGGATTCTGATGATCATAACTATAACTATGATTATCATGACTTCTTTTTGTTGTAAATATCAATGTCGGTAACATAATTATCAAAGATTTATATTAATTTCGATGTAGATTGCATTTAATATACGTCCTAATAATATTTTAATGACAAATACCAGGTGGGGTATAGGAAACATACCAACGAAGTACTTGTTTTCGGTTGGTTGGAGATCCTCAAACGCCGTAAGCAGGAAAGGGTAGCGTTCAAAACGACCGCCGTCATCATCAACCCGCTTCACAGTTGTCGAACCATGCAACCCAATCACAAAGGGGCTGTCTTTAAGAACCCGATACTGATTTGTAGGTTGCACGGCAAAACCGTTGACCAAATATACACCGCCCTCTTTGAGTTTGTCAAAGAAATAGTGGGCAATGCATCACACCTCCCTGCGCAAATAAAGGCGTAGATTTTTGTTTCAGAATCAAAAGTAGAAAAGCGTAAGAATGTGGGATAGCGGAGGGTAAAAAACTACCTTTATGCCAGTGACAATATAGTCGGTGCTCATGTACCTGCCGTTAACACTTGTCACGTCCCATTTTCTACAAACCATTATCATGATAGGTCCGGTGCTCCCTTCAAGGAGTTCACTAAGGAACATATGACTGCTTGTACCATCGTCGGACGTTTGCAAACTAAGGGGGCTGGCCATGGCAATAAAGGAGGAAAGGAAACTATGAACCTACAAACATAACAAAGCCGGCAATCTTATAGCATAACCAAAGACCGTTCAACTGTCTACAAATTAATCATATCCTAATGAATGATATTAAATGATAGGGATATTCAAAGAGGCACAATAAAACTATGCAATTTAATTAATTTTAAAGCGACTTTTGGTATCCTAGCTTGTAGTTAGAGTTTCTTGAATTGGTTTTTATATAATGTTAAACTTTATAAAAGAGAACAATTTATTAAGAAATACCTACCACTTGTACACTATTAATTATGAATGTGATGGTTCATTTAACATATTTTAGAGTTTAATTGTAAGCATTTAACATACCGAACGATATGATGTGGTGGTCTTATATTTTATTTAGAGTTGTGTGGCTAACCTAAATATAGTATCATTAATGAACCTTAAAAAACCATTACCTATTTTTCCTCGTAACTAACAATTTAAAAAAGAACAAATTAATCAAATTTGCATGTGATATTGTGATTGAAATTTTCTTTTTAATTAAGAAGAGTTCTCAGACTAAGCTATGATCGAAGCAACAAATATATCCGCAAAAATTAAATTAAGGTTAAAAAAGGTAATGTGTTTGAAAAGGGTAAAACCGTCATAAACTAAAAGTTCATTTAAAAGGGGTATATATGATATTTTAAGTTTATACTGGGTATATATCACATTCACGTCATAAAATAAAAAATTAATCAAAATTTTAGAAAAATGAGGAAAAAGAATAAATACCGAGATAGTCCTTGAGCTCAAGGTAACCAATATCCAATAAAGAAAACAGACGCGTTGCCCCTGAAATAAAAAAAAAATCAAGTTAAAGTTTAATAAACATAAATAAAATCAACACATCCTAAAAAAATATAAGACCACCGAGATGTTTAATTTTAAGCATTTAACATACCGAACGATATGATGGCAAACGAAATCAGAGTACCAACAACTCCAAATGAAGTAATGGTCGTAAAATTGCGGAAAAATTCCTTATTTTTCACTTGAAACCTGTTGAAATAATATAAATGTAATTATAAAACATTAAAAAATATTAAAAATCTATGAAGAGTGAAGAACTAACGCATATACGTGCTTCCAAACTGTATGATCTATGCAGACTGTATATGAAATAACACCAATACTCCATATATCTGCTTCCAAACTGTATGCTCTATGCAGAACTTCTGGTGCGACATAATATGCACTTCCAACTATATCATTAAGCCTTTCTTCAGCAATATTAAAATAATAATAATACTCAAAAGCCCTAGCATGAACATCTAATAACCAACAAACCTGAGTAGCAACAGTATGTGACCGAGTTAGAAAGAGGTTGCTGATGCAAGCAGTATTGAATCCAGGCTCAGATAGCCTATAACAGCTCTAAGTCCAGCACATCCTGCCCCAACCACCACCGCATCATACGTATGATCAACAACAATATATCTAAAATCAAGGGACTTAAATTACTATTACTAAAAGGACCCAAGGAAATTGAAATTTCAAAGTATACATTAGACAATAGAAAGGAATTTTAGAAGTGTTAGGATGTCACATGTAATTTGGTAGGAAGTTCTAGTTGTGATAAGCAAGACATATGACCTCTTGAACCTGGAGGATTAACCAGTCACCAGATATCAGCGCATTGGCTCGCTGGCGCCTTGCTGATGATGGGTCAAAGTGAGCAGGATTTTGTCCAACTGCATCTGGTACATGACTCGAGCACCTGGTTTTAGAAAAGATACATAGCTTAAACCAATCCTAATACATTGCAACTTATTTAGTTTTGCATAAGGTAAAGAACAAATCTACAGATACGTGTAAAGAAGCTAAACACAAAGCATAAACGTGTTCTGTAACATAGGCATAAAGATTAATGGTTTTTAGGTTAGATTTGTGCAAATGAAAACAATCTATTGGTTTCGTTCTGAGTTTCCTAATCGCGATAGAAATCGTAGTTAAATTCAGTTTTCGAAGAACATAGTGAATGTACTGTGCAATTAATCTCTTCTGGTAGTTGTTTTGCTAGGGATTCATACACGAACACTCATTTTAGGTGTAAAAAGTTCTTCGGATTTTCAATTTCGGTTGTTGATGAAGTAGTTTCGTATCCAGTTATGTGAAATGCGGTTTTAATTTAACATTGCATTGATTAATTGTTTCGTTTCATGCCCTAGCTTTGCTTCAATTGAGAATTTGCAGATTAAACATTTAACATTCAAAAGTCAAATTCTTTATTATATAGAGAGAGATCGATAACCTGTATTGAAGATTGAAGGTCGATTGAAAACATTGGACATCAATAACCTGTATTGAAGATTGCGAAACTTATCTTGGTAAGGATTTCTTGCACCATCGATTGCCATAATAGAGAAGAAAGAAGACCGATTCGTGCTTCCATGGAGGGCCTGTTCAATTTCACGGACGAAAGGGAAGAACATTTTAGGGTGTGAGAAACAGGAAAGGGGGAATTAGAAACGGGTCAAATTTTGTTTATTTCTGGCCCCTTGTTAATAGGCAATTACAACTTGAAAGACACAGGGTTTCCTTTGGTTCCGACACCCCTCTCGGCTCCTCTTGGGACGCCGAATGGTGTATGGAATCCGGCCCAACATCTCAACGAGCCCACTCGAAACCGCCCAATAACCCTAGGAGGGTGCGGCATCTATGGAGGGTATAAAACCCTTGCATTCAGCCGACACTTAGAATGATTTGACAATCATTCTCTCACCAATCCCCAAAACATTATCTTCTCTCCCTCTAACACTCTCTCACTCTAGAAAACCCTAAAAGCTCACAAACATCTCTTTCCTTCTTTTGGATCTCGATGACAGCAGAGTCAGCATCGAAGAATAGCTAGTGTCCACTGATTTAGAGCTTCATTCTTCACCTACTCTACACCTTTTACCCACATTCAAATCGGTTAGTTTGTTTCCTTCAAATAGATGATAATGTATGATAAAGGTGCTTGCTTGATAAAGCTATAGATGTTCACAGTCAACGGATGATAAAATCGTGATGTTGCATTTTGGTTTCTATATATATATATGCTTGCATGATATGAAGTGATTGATGTCTATAAACAGCTGGATTGAATATATGATGTCGATGATGTGTGCTCATAGATGTTTAAAATACATGAACAAGTGATTCTGTGCAATACACAAAGGTTGATGTTAGAAATGGAACCCTAGAATGATTTAGAGTGTTGAAGGTGACTCTTGCTGGCATTTGTTTAAAATGGATAAGTTGTAAGGTGTTGTAAGGTGTTGTGATAATGTTCCTGATTGTTGAAATATATGTAACTGTACTGTGAGAATTTTGTTAGAATTACCGTGATACATGAAAACCCTAATGATGAACAGTTTGAATAATCTTGAAATATTCGAAATGTGTGCATTTGATCTGACTTAGTAATTGTACAGATGATAATATGTAAGACCCTAACACGCTTTAACTGAAAAGACGCAGCGGAAATACGTGACATAAAATTTCTTTCATTACAGACGTCTTGACTTACTTGAAAGTTCGTTTTAATATGAATCTTTTACATAAATAAGGTATAAGTCATGTTTACTAAAGTACATACTCAATTATCCCCGTACAATCTACTTTGTGACCCGATCTTCGATCTCTATTCCTCGTGATAACTGCCTGTGATTCGTACAACCTGCACTCACCACATGCATTCATAACATTAGTATACAATACCTAAACAAGATTCAATCTCATACACTTCCCATTTAGTTATCTTTCTAACTTTAAGCATTCCATCTGCATATCCATGTCCTGGTGAGGCTTCAATAATGTACCTGCATTACCTTTCATTCTCAAGGCACACTATTAATAACGTATTACTCAACGTACCTAAATCACGCGTACATACATTCTTACATGCATACATACACATCTGCATACGTACATGCCTTCCTATATCTCTACAAACATGCATAAACTCATACGTACCTTCATATATACCAAACACACATCTACATACGCACATACATTACTACGTCTCTACATATGTACATATACACATACGTATCTTCACATATACATAAATGCATATCTACATATGTACATACATTACTACGTCTCTACTTACTTGCATACTCACATTTACACATTCAAGATCTTACCGAACCCTTGTATACTCATACATACCTTTATGCTTACATACGTAGACATCCACATGCATACATACCTTCCCATATCTTCACGTGCATACATACACTCAGACGTACCTTCACACATACATATGTGTACACATCTACAGATGTACATACCCATATATACACATACAAGCTCTCACATACTTCTTACATAATCATACATTAATTACATGGGACTTAGACTTAGATTTAGATTTATAGCCCATAAACTTCTAAGGAACCATCAAAATCATGTTTGGAAAGTCCGCCGTAGTCCACGGATAACAAACCGAAGCCTACGATACATAAATCAACTTAAATAACAAATTTTTAGGTTTTTGAACTTGGGGAGGGCGTCGGCGACGGCCCTTGCAATTACCCGTAGCCAAAAACCCCCGTAGACAGTCAAATAACCCGTCAGCCAAAAACTCACTTTCTGGAGCCCGTCGGCAACGCCCCTAAGCCCGTCGGCGACCCCCTCTAGAAATTGCATTTTTCTGCAGTTCCGTTTCGTCGTCCGTACGCACTAAAACGCGCATAAATTTTGAACCGTTTACCCGTTTAACCTCCTGTTTCTTCCTACATGCTTGTAAATTCACATTCTATCATATGAACTTGAAATACAACATCCGGTTTAAGGAAATTATTGACTTAAAGCTCTCGGCTTTATATACCCGCTTTTACTTATTCAACCCGTTCATGCATTCATCAACATAACTTGATTGTTTGACCTAAATTCCTCATGAACCTTATAATTTCAACATTGTCTATCATAAAAGATTAAGTTCTCGGATGTCTTGCATCCTCTCGACCCATTTTCGCTCAAGAGCTTATTTTGACCCGTTAAGGGTATTTGCACATTTTAAGGTCCTTAGCTTACGAAAATCATACTTCTCACTTTCTTACTTTTTCAAAACATTCATTTAATCAAATAGCTTGTTTGTAATCAACTTTTAGGACCATTTGCTTGTTTTACCCCTCAAGGGCGTTTTTGTTAACTTTGACCCATCCTTTACTACTAAAGACTTCATTTCATAAATTACCGATCATGCGACTTATCTACAATGGTAAATGCACATACCTGGCTCGGATCAAAGCTATGACCCGTTCTAATACTTCATCCGCTGAATTGCTAGATAATAGCAACACAAATCCTTTTTCTATACATTCTACAAATTCATAATACTTAACAAAGAAATTCATTAGTCGATAACGCCAAAGGGTGACATCTTCACCGTTTGACCCGTTAAGTCTAAATGTCCATTTTATCCTTGTGGGATGTTAGTTACTCGTCATCCCATCCATGTAACTTATTACTTTGTTAACTTGCAACCAAAATTACCATAATACCCTTTTTAACCATCAAACTTAGTTTCTTGTCATGAACACATGTTTCGACCCGTATCCAAAACTTGTCGGAACTTCATACCTCATTTATAAACTTATCATATTCATAATCTATAAAATGAATAGGTATTCTACAAGGAGGGTGTAAGCTTAACTTACTTTGCATCCGAGTACGCTTCCCATGCACATAAGTTCCATTTGACCCGCTTCTTTCCCAAGCTTCCATGTCGCTTATCAAGCATCAACTATCATATATCATTATCAAGATAGTTAGCTTATTCATCATTCATCACAGCTTTTTCATTACACGGATCTTATATGGAATTTATCATTCAACCTTATAACATGCTAATACATCATTTCTTACCCGATTTCTTTAAACATTCACACACATGTATGATTCCAAACATTATTAAAATAAGTAAATCATCAATTTACATTACATCATCTAAAACCCACTTCATAACTACTTGTTAATCACTTACAAGTGATCTACTCTTAAGTTCTTCATAATTTCATCATACTTTTGATATGTGTACTACCTTCTAAGCATAGTGTACAACTAGTTCATGCATATCCTTCAAATCTCATACATAATTCATCAATTTCTTCCTTCTAATCAACATGAATCATACATGCATGAACATCAAACATACTAGTATCACATTTCTTTCAATTCCTCTAACAAGAATCCATCAT
The DNA here is from genome assembly GCA_030545235.1 of Helianthus tuberosus. Classification (NCBI taxonomy): domain Eukaryota; kingdom Viridiplantae; phylum Streptophyta; class Magnoliopsida; order Asterales; family Asteraceae; genus Helianthus; species Helianthus tuberosus. The sequence continues at coordinate 33,780,185 of CM060436.1, forward strand.
ACAAATCAAAATACATCAACATTCAACAAGAATTAGACATGGATGATGATTCAAATCATCTTTCTCACCATAACTAATGGGTTTCACCCTTAAACATCAAATTAACCTAATTCATGCATAATCCATGTTCCAAATGATGATTCTAATACATACTCATACTCAATTTCATACAAATTCATGATTTACAACATAACCCACTTCGTGCATAATCACCAATCTAACTTTTAAGACATACCTTGCGATCCCCTTGTGAAGGTGATCATTAATCTATGCTCGGTTATGAGTTTAAGCTTCATCTTGCCTTTCAATTTGAAGATTTTGAAGAAACTAGGGTTTGAACCCTCTTTCTCCTTCCTGATCATCGACACACACACACACACTATGTGTGTGTGGTGTTTTAATTTTTTGTTTTATAAAATCATGTTTCCTACTTAGCGGTTTTGGTCCCTCTAGTTTCATTTTGGTTAAATAAGAGATTAAAACTCATTTCTTTATATCAACCGGGTTTTAATTTACCAAACCCGTTTTTGGGGTGTTACATAATACATGTTACTGAAATTTGATTGGCTCGTACTGAATTGGAGAAGGTTCGAGTAAGATTCCAGCAGTGGTTACGAGTCGAGATCGTATGGTTTTGACTAGAGACCACTTAGTTACAACTCGAAACCAGACACCACAAATAAGAAACTCGAGACCAGCAAGGTTGCGAGTCGAGACCGCCCGGTTCCGACTCAGAAGCCTGACTTGAAACCACAAGGTTTCAACTAAGAGATGCATAACTCAAGACCTCCGGGTTGCAGCTCGAGATCTCTGTTTTCGAGTCGAGACCGCATGGTTTCGACTGACCTATTCCACTTAGTTATTGGGCTGTTAAATGTTTGGGCCACACAGTTGAGTGTTATGATTTGGACTACATGTTACTGTTGTTGTTTACTCTTCATATGTTAGGCTAGGCCCAAATACTTTATATGCTGATTTGACATGCATGCTATGTGTTAGATACGTGTAGGATATACGTGAGTTATTTGTACCCAAACCTGACCTATACTAGTAACCATAATAGGACGTGGTTGACCAGCAAACCAAACCAAGTGAAATGTCTGTCGAGCAAACCGAGGTGAATTCACAATTTTTACTAAAAGCATGTGTTCCCGGTGGTTGGGAAACAGAACAAACAACGTTATCTCCTTGTGTGGGATACAAACATACTTTCTCTCCTTGTGTGGGACGCTTGGTTAATTACTATTTATATTAGATGCAAAAAGTGTACTAAACGAAACTCCATCACGAAGTCCCCATTTACAATACCGATTAGTTGTCGGGGCCTGGCGAACGGATTATTAGTTGATAAAGCTATTTAGGTCTAATCAGCCTCACACCGTGCCCTGATAGGATCGGTCGTGAACTAGTAGACTCTGGAAAACCGTCAATGATGATAGACATTGACAAACGGGGAACATTACGGAAACGTACGGTCGCAAGTGTTCGGGATTACGCAGTTTAGGAGCTTACATATGGGGTAGCTCCCCATGGCATGATATAAATGAGTAACTTAACTACTTAAACAAGTTTTTAGAATTAAAACTGGACTAACTCGTGAATTCGCCAACTTTATGTTGACACCCTACTGCATGCTTTGTAGGTACACAATGACTTAGGAGCTTGTAGCTTGGGGATGTGTAGTGGACGTCTTAACCCGTGTGTTGGGTTCTTTAATAATCATGAACTATGAACTTATGTTTAAACAATTTTTACCTATGCTTCCACTATTTACTTAAACTGTTTTGAACTTAAAAACTTTGGACTTAAACTTTAAATTGTCACTAATTATATTGGTTTGGTGAAACTATTTTACTGGTATAGTTGTTCAATATGATTGGTGGTTGGGTCTTGGTCAGTCACACGCCTCGCGGTAATACTCCACATGTGGATTTTGAGGGTGTGACAGATTGGTATCAGAGCCATTGGTTGTAGAGAACTCGGTTTTAGAAAGAAAAGTCTTTTTGAGAAAAACCAGACTATAACCCGTTTTATATCAAACGACTCCCAACGAAACTACACTCCAAGAGCAAGGCTCAACATATTAGACCTCATGGCTCGGGCATGTGTTTACTTGTCTACTTGTCCAGTGCTTATGTGATGCTATATGTACTAGTGTGCTTAGTTATAAATATATCAATATACGTATACGTATATTTGTGTGCAACAATCTATTCCCTTACTATTCATTCTTACGACACTGCGGCGTCATTCTCACACTGTGTTTTCTGGGTGTGAAGCCAATGAGCGGATGCGAAAGGGGAAACGTTAACATGACTCAGGATCAGTTCACAAACCTGATCAACACCGTGGTTGCGGCTTTTGCAGCCCACCCTGGAGGTAAACTTTCGTATCATCTTATCGTTCTTAAATTTGTTCGCTTCATTCCCCGTGACAGGTCAACCTGCACTTGTGCAACCACGTGTATGCACTTTCAAAACTTTCATGGATTGCAAACCTCTCCCTTTCAATGGTACTGAGGGTGCTATAGGCCTTCTACACTGGATTGAGAAGGTCAAATATGTGTTCGTTGTATGCGAATGTCCTAATGCTAACTGGGTGAAGTTCGCTACCGGTACGCTTGAAGGAAATGCACTTTCCTGGTGGAAAGCACAAGTTCAAATGCTTGGATTAGAGACTGCAAATGCTACTGTTTGGGAAGACCTCAAGAATCTGATCAAGGAAGAGTACTGTCATAGGGATGACATTCATAAGCTTGAGAACGAGTACTATGAGGTCAAGATGGTTGGATCGGAGATCGAGACGTACACCAAGCGATCCAACGACTATGCTGCTCTTTGTCCCAACATGTTTCAGCCTGCTTATTGAAGAATCGAGTTATATATCAAGGTTTTGGTTCCTGAAATTCAGAGTTTGGTGACTTAAGCTAATCTCACCACGATTCAGCAAGTTATTCGTCTAGCTCACCGACTCACAGATCAGGCCGTGGAGCAGGGCAAGCTGCCCAAAAGGATCAGTGCTACTACCGAAACTTCTGGTGATAACAAGCGTAAGTGGGATAACAACCAAGGCAAGGATGCTAACCCCGCTAAAGCCTGTCACACCCCGATTTCCACGTGTCACCGGTGGGCCCGGTGGGGAGTGTCGTGACGTCATGGTTGGCAACATAATAGTCAAACAACACAATATTAATATGCACAGCGGAAGCAATTGAAAATATAATACAACCGAATTTATTATTGTAATATCAAATGTCACAATATTCGGAAGTTTATCCACAGAAGGATCGAACATAAAAATGGAAACAATAGTTCAACAGACTTTAGGCATCTTAAGCTTGCGAGACTTCTATTGATGCTAAGGAGAAATGTCCAGCCAATTACGCATAGTACCTGCATTTAATCTTTTTGGGAAAATACGTCAGTTTACACTGGTAAATACATTCAACTGACTCATTTTGGAAAATGATTGAAAATTGGTTTGGATGCACGTGGCATAAACATTTTTATTTAACTTGGGAGAATTATTTTAATATTATAATCTTGTGAACGAATTACATGTTACTTGTGCGTTCAGTCGCCCGGATCTTGTCCGGGTTAAAGATCAATAGACGCACCACATCATAGAGTTATACACTGACAGGTGTACGCCTACATCCCGTGCTCAGGTCGGCCATCTCGTAAGATGACGCCGAGGATATCCGGGACATGGTCATTAACCCCCCCAAAGGCATTAAGTAAACAAGACTGTTTAAACGAGCCGATCAAATTATTCAACTACCCACTCAACTGTGGAGATTTGATGCTCAATCAAGCGGTATGCTATATACCGTAACCCAAGCCCGTATAGGGAAAATAAGTTAAAAGTATTTACCTGAGCTAGCTCCTGTCTTAAATAGTAAGAATTTAATAACTCAGCCGTATTCACTTAAGTAAGCGTAGGTACCATTTACCGGAAGGCTCTAGTATGGAATGATTGTATAAATAACTTATTAGAATGCTAACGGGTCTTTAATTAAGCCTAAGCTTAGACCGGTTAGTCTTACAGGAAGATACGGTTCGTACGCATGATTAAGCGAAGACCGGTTTAGAATGTGGCTTTGACCCAACAAGCTTGTATGCTTGTTTAATATGGGTAACTCAAATACATTCTGTATTTCGAGATAAAACCGATAAGGTTTGACTCGTTTCGGCTAATTTATGTAAACTAGTTACATAGGCCGAACCGTACGCGTAAGAGGCGTTACGGGTAATCATGAGAGCCATTTACAGGTTTCCTAAGTTAATATGCTTCATATATGTTGTGACATCAGTAAGATGTCTTTCATTATGCCCGAAACGTGTTTAAACACAAACTAGGCCCCGTAGGGGTATTTTGGTAATTTCACATAAGTCGAAAAGCTCAAAACTGAAGTCTGAGATAACCAACTTTTGCTTTCTGTTAAAATGTTATAATTTGACTAAAACATCAGTAGGTATCACCCTTGTACGTTTAAAAATAGTATTAGTACATACTATGCGCTAAAACGCTAAATAAGGCGATTAGGAGCCGTTTACGGGTTCCATACCTAAAGCTGATATTTTTATTATTCCAGAAGGTCTAAAATAATTTATTTATCATAACTAATCAGTAGCAAAAGGTTTGGAGTCGTTTTGATATGTAAAACTCATTTTATGGCCCGTAAGGGCAAAACCGACATTTACCGGATTAAGCCTACGACTATGAGTTATGCTCAGCCTAAAATTAAATAAAAATCTTTCAAAATCCCTAAATAATATATTACATCAGTGGGTAAAAGATTTGATATCAAAAAGTATGTTTAAGTAGGCTATACGCTAATTACGCCATTTTATAAACATAAAACATTTATTTAGCGATAATGAGTGTAACTCTTAATCTACAATTCAAACTGATGTCAAACTTTGCATGCACCTTTATATATCAGTAATTAAAGTTTCTACTCTTTTACATTTCCAAAAATCACGTTTTAAGGCAATAAGGGCATAATGGTCAACATATGGGCAATTAACGGAAACATGCATATTAATTGGATAACTAATGAACCAAGGTGTATAATCACAGAGGGTTGTACTAACATGTAACCTAGTCCAATTAAAGCTCTGAGGCATTTCTAAAACATGCCTAAACGGGTCAGAACTGAAAGTCAAAGTGAAAGTCAAACTATGTGACTTTCGGTTCCGAACCGGGTCTAAACAGGAAATTGTCGGGTTGAACAAGTTTAGACATGTTCTTACACTTATTACCAAGTTATAACAATGATCCAACAGGTTGTATATGATCTACAATGTTAATTATGCATAAATAACATTTTAGTCTTCCTGTTGACTTTTTAAATATAAGTTTGACCCGATTTTTGACCTGGTTAGAGTGATGATCAGGGGAAACCCTTTTGAGGTTTTATTACCCACATAAATACCAACTTATAGCTACTTTTAATTCGAGATATGACTGAGCCATTTTTGACTAATCTTGAAGTCAAACCGTAATTACGACGGTTTGACTTTTAGCTAAATAACTAAGCTAAACTCAATTTAGAAAGGATTAGAACACTTACTGAAGTCCTAAGCTTGATTAGGGAACACTTGAGAGGAAGTTGAGCTCCAGAAGTGGTCCTCAAATGCAGATGAAGGTGTGAAGAAAATGTTGCAAGTTCATGGCCTTATATAGTGGATTTAAGCACCACAATTGATTGACAACAAGGTCTAGCACATCCCACAACTGATCAACACTTGTTTCTAGTGTTTAGGGGGTGTTTTAGGGGTCAAGGGATGTGGAGAATCGAGTTAGAATCGAGCAGATTGCACTCAGCAGGCAACAACCCATTTAATTCGGAACTGGGCACCCCTAGCGTGACGCTAGGCCTCCCTCGCGTCGCGCTAGGCCCTCCCTGGTCAGCTTTTGTGATTTATTTCATTTTGATCCTTGGCTCTTCAAAACTTGATTAGGCACTTGTTTTTCTTGCATTTTAAACCCTCAATGTTGATCTATAAGGGCTTTAAAACATATACCCACTTTGTTAGGTCCCCGGTTAACTTCGTTGTCACCCGAAAAGTCCTAACATTCAACGTTTACGCTTTAACCCTTCGCACACGAATTTGATCATAACTTTCTCATACGATAACGAAACTTTACGAAATTTAAACCGTGTATTCTAGTGAGCATGATTAACCGTTACAAAGCTTCAGGTTTGTTAAAAGGTCACTCAGAGGTATAATTTAAACATGTTGACACATTTAGTCCCTGTAGTTTGAAATCTCTCACTTTTAGCTTCGTATGATCCATGATTTATTCGTTTGAAGGTATGAGCATCATGTAGGGTTAATGTACATTATATTTATTCACAGTTGAGACTTAGAATACGTACATCCACATACTTTCCATGATTGTCAACTTTAGTCCTTCTATAATATTTCTTTCACACGTTTAAACATTTGACACGTGTCTACACATTATAGGACGTGAATTTTTCGAGGTGTTACAAAGCCCCAGCTCAACAAAGAAGGACTGAAAACAACAAGGGTCCTCAGCAATAGGGCGGGTATCAAGGGACCCACCCCAAGTGCAACAAGTGTAACCGACACCACAGTGGACCATGTGCAAGGAACCAGTGTCAGCGATGCAACAAGATGGGACATGAGGCCAAAGTGTGCAGCAGCCAGTATCCAGCTAGACAGAACTAGCCACAACGATAACCACAACCACAACAGCAGCAGCAAGGGAACAACCGTGGCTGCTACCTGTGTGGAGCAGTAGGGCACATGAAGAAGAATTGCCCTCAGTTGAACCAGAACCGCAACAACAACAATCAGGGTGCGGGAAACAACAACAACAACAATGGTGACAATGGTGCAAGGGGTCGAGTTTTCATTTTTTGAGAGCTGGTGAAGCAAGAGATGATCCCAACGTCGTAGCGGGTAAGTTCCTACTTGAGGATCGTTATGTTTTAGTACTATTTGATTCTGGAGCTGATGCTAGCTATGTATCCATACGCATTAGTAACAAGCTTAAGCCTACACCTACACCGTTAAACTCTAAGCATGTCGTTGAACTAGCTAACGGTAGGAAATTTGAGGCCTTACATGTTATCAAGAACTGCAAACTCGTACTATCTGGTCAGACTTTTCTCGTCAATCTTTTTCCCATCGTTCTTGGAAGCTTCGACGTCGTTATTGGTATGGATTGGTTATCCAAGCATTGAGCTGAAATACTCTGTCAAGAGAAAGCTGTTCATATTCCTTGTTCTTTTGGTGAGCCCCTTATTGTTCAAGGCGACAAGAATGGTGTAGTCACAGGCATCATTTCCTTCTTAAAAGCCCAGAAGTGTTTGCGAAAGGGCCATACCGCTATTCTAGCACTCGTCACTGACACTCAGAAGAAGGAGAAGTGGATTGAAGATTTTCCCATCGTACGTGACTTCCGAGGTATTCCCTGAGGAATTACTTGGACTCCCGCTTCATCGTCAAGTCGAATTTCAAATCGAGCTAACTCCCGGAGCGACACCCATAGCTCGCACACCTTATCGGTTAGCCCCAGCCGAACTGGAGGAACTTTCTATGTAACTGAAGGAGCTGTTGAATAAAGGTTTTATCCGTCCTAGCTCATCACCCTGGGGAGCCCCAGTACTCTTTGTCAAGAAGAAAGATGGCACATTCCGTATGTGTATCGACTACTGGGAGCTGAATAAAGTGACTATCAAGAATCGTTACCCACTTCCACGCATTAATGACCTATTTGATCAGCTGCAAGGGTCAAGTTTCTACTCAAAAATCGATCTACGATCTGGTTACAATCAGCTGAGAGTCTGCGAGGAGGACATCTCTAAAACTGCATTCAGGACTTGATCTGGTCACTACGTAATCCTTGTCATGCCTTTTGGAATGACAAACGCGCCTGCGGTTTTCATGAATCTGATGAACCGAGTATGCAAACCATATCATGACAAGTTCGTGATTGTATTCATAGATGGCATCCGTATCTACTCAAGGAATCGAGAAGAGCATGAGCACCATCTACATCTTATTCTAGAACTCTTACGCAACGAGCAACTGTACGCCAAGTTCTCGAAATACGACTTCTGGCTTCGAGAAGTCCATTTCCTTGGACATGTGGTAAATAAAGATGGTGTAACACCCTTGCTATTATTTTAGGGTTTTCGTATTATTTACGTAAATAAACATGTAATTATAATTTCATATACATTGAAAAATACGGTTAAATTAAAACATTTTTGTATTTGAAACAATACAATACAATATGTATAAATTCGTCGTTTTTAAATGACGGCGAAACCATGTGCGGAAGCTTCTATCTTGATCGTGTTCGGTTCTTCAATGAGCTTGATCTTCATCCGGGACATCTTCACATTCACCTATAATCAAAACCAACTTAAAAGTTAGTTTCGATATCTTAAATATTAGTATAATCAAGTTCCAGTATCGAACAATAAAAAACAAAATAAAATTTCGGAATTTAGTCTGTCGCGCCACGCGACATACTCCTCTTGATCTTTCGCGTGCCGCGAGCACTCTCGCGTGTCACGCCAGGATTACTGCTCCCTGTCGCGTGTCGTGGGGGAGATGATTTTTCCACCAGTTTTGTTGCTGAAACCTGCATTTTTCCCAGCTATGGTTTCAATCGTAAAACGATCTTTAAGGTGTCATAACTTTTTATCTACAAGTACGTTTTAGGTGATTCTTTTTCCTACGCGTCCGTAATTAAATTACGGACCCGTTTATCACCTTGGTTTGCATAAAAATCTGATTTATCCAATGTTGGCTCATAAATCCTTTAGGTGATTATTCGACCCGTTTGGCATTATTATTTCACTACATGCTCTAAAAAGAAAATAGTTAATTCCTATCATTTTACCCATCCCGGGCTTGTCAAACCTTAACGTTTTTACTCCCATCCTAGAGTTTCCGTAGGCGTTTATATTCACCGATTCATTTGTATCTATCTAAGCATTTAACCACAATTTTCTTCTTAGTCTACTTTGACCCGCAAACGTTTTTGCCTATACTTTTTATATGTATCTAAGGGTTTCAAAATCAATAAACAAGTTTCTAAACAAACTCTAACGGTCGTTTACCCGGTTCGCCCGTTAAGGGCTTTTTTGGTCAATTCTAGTCTCTTATTTTACGACGAAAGACTCTCACCAATTATTGACCAAATTAGCACTTTTAACTACAACATAATTATACGTACCTGGCTCGGATCAATACATTGACCCGTTTTAATACATTGTCTCGAAAATTTGCTAATTTATAGCAATGCTAATTCATAAGTCGCTTTATCCTGTAAGCATAAAACTCGACAAGTGCTTATTAGTCGATATTTGTCAAACGGTATCCACATTACCATTTGACCCGTTTTACTCTTTTTATTCATTAGGCTTACTTATAGTAACCGTTCAAAAACCCATTTTTATAATTAGCTTTTCATGGCTAATTTACCGTTCTATCTCTTTTACCATTAAACATGGTTTTTATTTTTTATATTAGTTCTGACCCGTATTATTTCGCGTCGGGAACCATATCTTGAATATTATCCTTATTGTTTTTGAAACTTATAGGATGAACATTTATTTTACTAAAAGGTGTAAGTTTCACTTACCTTGTATCCGGTCATGTCCTTTTTTCGCGTACTCGATCCGTTTGACCCGCTTCTTTCCCAAGTCTTCATCTAGCTTGTCTAGAGTCAAACTATCATCATCACAATTAGTAAGACGGTTAGATTAGTCATAATCGTTTACGACTATTCCATCCTACGGGTTTTATGTCGAATTTATCATTCGACCATATCAAAATTATCATTCGATCTAATCATTTGGTCGGTTTGACTTTTTAAAAGTCAATTGACTTATCAACATATTCAAATGCACATTTGGTTCATTGAAATCACTTAGGCATATTTCATCCGAACTCTTAATGAAATCAAATTTTACACACAACCAAGTAGACCTCGATTTCATTCAGGCATTTCATATCACTGAAAAATGGACTGTTTTTGGTGACTTGTTTAACTTGTTTACAAGTCTTCAAAAATTACGATTTTTTTATGTGGCGTACCTCTCGGAGGGTTAGACCTTGTGTTAAAATTTCAAGATCTAACTCGTACCAAAAATTCCTAAAAATTCATTTACTAAGCTGCAATCAGATTCGTCACTTCTGACTGCAGCTTACGGAAAAATTCATTTAAAATTCCTTGTTTATCCGATTGACAAAATTCCAATTGGCGATTCTTTTAATCACTTAAAACTTTCTACAGTAATAATTTGAGATCATAACTCAATTCCTAAATTGAGTTATGACATTCGTAATGGGCTGTAAATTCTACCAGAAAAAGCAGCTCAAACCTTTGATACGGAAAAATTTATAAAACGCTCAATTTTCGTCGAAAAAATGCGATTCCAGTGGGGTTTTAAAGATATTTCCTGGAATTACATTTTAGACTCAAGAAACACATGTTTTTGTCAAGTTTTGTTCATGTTACAGCCAATACAAATCGGCTGTAAATTCTGATCAGAAGCTGTTTGAATTCAGCTTTCAATTTGAACATGTTTATGACATTATAACACTTATTCTTAGCAATCAAAACCCCTAAAAGCATCACATACACGAATTTAGTCAAAACCCACTTAGCACATGCATGAGTAATCATCAAATCCCTAGTCTTTAATACTAATTCATCAAGTTTTTTAACTAGGGTTTGTTTCTAAACATGAATTCATCCTAGTTTCACCCAAACATCATTCATTCAAGCTTGTATTTTGATTTTTCATAAGTTCGTCAAAAATCTCAATTTCATAAATATCAAAAATTTGACATACCTTACGATCCCCACGACTAGGTGATCGTTTCTATGTGTTCATGCATTTGATTCGAGCTAATCTTGGACTTCAATTTGATGAATTTGGGTGAGCTAGGGTTTCACCCCTCTTTATCCTGCTCCTGGTCGATCGACCACACACCTATGTGTGTGTTTTGTAATTTTTTTAAACCTTTAAATTAAACATCATACCTATTGCCCACTTTTAGTCCCTCAAAGTTTAAGGGTTTTATAAATGTGTTAGTTACTATAAGCTCCTCCTTTGTTTTACCAACCATAAATAACTAGGTTAATTATTCCTAGTAAATTTAGCGGGTTTCGGGAGTTATTAACCAAGTTTATTCTAAGTTCCGTTAACTCGGGCCTTTCATAACTTTATTTTCTCAAGCATTTATTTTCCTTTTTAATTAATATTAGGATTATTTGTTTAAGTCCTAATATTCACCGGGTTAATTTTACCATTAACGGTATTTTATCCGTCTTTTAGTATTAACGTGGTTTGATTACCAAACCCGTTTTCGGGGTGTTACAAGTCTACCCCCTAAAGAGGTTTCGTCCCCGAAACCTTATTTACGTAGTTCATTGGTTTAATCAAACAAACCTAATTTCGTTTTTTTAAGGCACTCGTTTCTTTTGGTCAAAAGTTTTCATTTTTATATTGACGCGTGCGTCTTTTATGTGTAAGGCCTTGTGGGCCGTTACTTTCAGCTTGTATCCATTATCTTTATTGATTATTTATTTGGCGGTTAGACTTGTTAGTCACCGGTTACCTTAAACCCCATCACCCGGGTTTACTATATTGCCGTCATAGTCCTTTTGCGTGTTTATGATTTCATATCTTGCAACTCACGTTATAACGTGGTTATATTCTATATCAATTTTGTGATCGTGATCACCTCACGTCATGTTTAAGTCTATTTCGACTTTTCATCATCGAAATTCTTTCTTTCGAATATATCGTTTTGCACCTATCGGTGTTAGGACCTATATCCTTTAATATTAACCATTTTCTAATCTCTCTCGTAATATCCATATTTGTTAAAACGTTGTTTCTTACTAAAACTAAATTTTAGCTTAACGTTTGCTTTTTCTCCTTGTCTTACATCTTTTACTCATTTCCAAGACTTTTACGTCTGAAAATTTATTCCTTTCCGTTGTCTTTTCGGTAATATTTTTGTCCTTTTTGTGAATTATCACAATTTAAATGATTGTGAATTCTTTTTGTCATTTCTGCCTGTTTAGATGTTTTAGTGAAATCCCTCACTTTTTTCAACCAGACCTTTCATGATCTCTTTGCTTTTAACTCATTCAGTTAAGTTAGCGTAACCCCTCGCTTTTATACTACCTTTACCTTCCGTTATTGTTTTACGCGGGGAGTTTAACCAGTTTCCTCGCTTCACGTTATTGACCCATAGGTTCTTTCACTTAGCCTCGTAGGCTATTTCTTTAGATTTTTCACCTTTTTAAGGTGCGACTCAACAGTTCGTTTCTTTCTATTTATGACCCAAGAGTCTTCTTGGTCCCGTAGACCTTAACATTATTTATAACCCCAAAGGTTAGGTTGATCCCGTAGATCATTCTTCACTCATGTCATTCTTAAAATACATGTTTGGTGTCAAGGCATCCTGTTTTTATTTAAAATCACTTATTTTCGCCTTGGTATTTTCTTTGACCTTGACCGTAGTCTAATGGCTACATTCGTTTCCTTTCGGACAATTTTTCCGACCTTATGACTTCTCACGTCATTTATGCGTCGGTTTATCTTATGCTCACCATTATCCAGTTTACATACATTCGTATTTGATTATGTCCCATTACGAGGCTCATTATTCTTTTGCTTTTAGCGCTACCATTATCCCGCTTGCGTTTACTCATGCCGTCCGGCATGATATTATATTTGACCCGTTCAACTTTAAAATAGTTGAACATAATTTATTCAAAAATTCTATTTTCATTATCTTGTCGTCTTTTAGTTATGACTCAAAACCCGAGTCTTTTATCTTTCCATCCGAGTTCCCGTTTCTTGGTCTATGCATGTGTTTAATTCTTACCCATCAACCAGGTGTTTAACCGAAGTCGTTATTATTGCAACTCTCCCGGTATGCATTAAGACCTTTCTTCATTTTTATATTCCGACTTTGTCCTCAAGTTTGACGTTTTACAAAAACGTCCCGTTAAGAGGCATATTTGCATTTTCCGGGTTCGAGTGTAAGTATACTCCCTCCCAATGCATATCCTAATCATTTTACATGTTTGCATTCTCTGGGTTCGAGTGTAAGTACACCCCCTCCCAGTGCATACCTTAATCATTTTACATGTTTGCATTCTCCGGGTTCGAGTGTAAGTACACCCCCTCCCAGTGCATACCTTAATTGTTTTACATATTTGCATTCTCCGGGTTCGAGTGTAAGTACACCCCCTCCCAGTGCATACGTTAATTGTTTTACATGTTTCTTTGTCCCTTCACTCGGGCTCATTATCTTAGTATAATACGCTTCCGTCACTCGGCTATGCGTTTACATTATTATCAAATATTTTGCTTATCTGATTCATTTGGGTACTTTTTAATTTGTCCCACTCACCCCGTCCTTACTACATTGGATGTAAGCATGTCCATCATAAAAAGTTCATGGTACCACGTGCTCACCACTTACTTGGCCAGAGTAAGCGATCAATACCTGGTATACATGACCTTTTTATAATTTTCACATTACACCCCATGTATGCAATGCCTCTATTTGTTTCTCTTGGAAATAATATCCCGGATAGATTTTCTATTCGGGTTTTTCCAAGTTTTTAATCTACATATGCAACTTTCAATCTCTACGTATTTGTTGCATATTACTATTCACGTAATAATTTAAAATGCGCACCTGTAAATGCTTGCCCTAACGGGCTTTTTATGTCATTAACCTTGTTCGCGATCGTCACGCGATTTAGGTCCTTGATGAGTATGCTCTGCTTGTCATACCTCGGACCGTTCTACCATCATATCCGCAATTTGCTAAACTCTCGCTATCTTCAGATGCGAGTGTCCTTCAATTAAAACATTTACAAGAATTAGTAACATCAACTTCAATAATCACTCGTATTATAATACAAGGCCTTTCTACTATACGCGTCAACGCGCGCAATTTCGTCAACTATATTTATCATTTAATTGAGGTGACGTGTATCACACGATAGCCCTATGTGTTGTTTACAACACTTTAGAATGCAAAACTATTAATATACATGTACTTACCGGATTTGCGATCAAGCCTCGAACCGAACACTTTATTCTTTAAACCTTGAGCTCTGATACCAACTTGTAACACCCTTGCTATTATTTTAGGGTTTTCGTATTATTTACGTAAATAAACATGTAATTATAATTACATATACATTGAAAAATACGGTTAAATTAAAACATTTTCGGATTTGAAACAATACAATACAATATGTATAAATTCGTCGTTTTTAAATGACGGCGAAACCATGTGCGGAAGCTTGTATCTTGATCGTGTTCGGTTCTTCAATGAGCTTGATCTTCATCCGGGACATCTTCGCATTCACCTATGATCAAAACCAACTTAAAAGTTAGTTTCGATATCTTAAATATTAGTATAATCAAGTTCCAGTATCGAACAATAAAAAACAAAATAAAATTTCGGAATTTAGTCTGTCGCACCACGCGACATACTCCTCTTGATCTTTCGCGTGCCGCGAGCACTCTCGCATGTCGCGCCAGGATTACTGCTCCCAGTCGCGTGTCGCGGGGGAGATGATTTTCCACCAGTTTTGTTGCTGAAACCTGCATTTTTCCCAGCTATGGTTTCAATCGTAAAACGATCTTTAAAGTGTCATAACTTTTTATCTACAAGTACGTTTTAGGTGATTCTTTTTCCTACGCGTCCGTAATTAAATTACGGACCCGTTTATCACCTTGGTTTGCATAAAAATTTGATTTATCCAATGTTGGCTCATAAATCCTTTAGGTGATTATTCGACCCGTTTGGCATTATTATTTCACTACATGCTCTAAAAAGAAAATAGTTAATTCCTATCATTTTACCCATCCCGGGCTTGTCAAACCTTAACGTTTTCACTCCCATCCTAGAGTTTCCATAGGCGTTTATATTCACCGATTCATTTGTATCTATCTAAGCATTTAACCACAATTTGCTTCTTAGTCTACTTTGACCTGCAAACGTTTTTGCCTATACTTTTTATATGTATCTAAGGGTTTCAAAATCAATAAACAAGTTTCTAAACAAACTCTAACGGTCCTTTACCCGGTTCGCCCGTTAAGGGCTTTTTTGGTCAATTCTAGTCTCTTATTTTACGACGAAAGACTCTCACCAATTATTGACCCAATTAGCACTTTTAACTACAACATAATTATACGTACCTGGCTCGGATCAATACATTGACCCGTTTTAATACCTTGTCTCGAAAATTTGCTAATTTATAGCAATGCTAATTCATAAGTCGCTTTATCCTGTAAGCATAAAACTCGACAAGTGCTTATTAGTCAATATTTGTCAAACGGTATCCACATTACCATTTGACCCGTTTTACTCTTTTTATTCATTAGGCTTACTTATAGTAACCGTTCAAAAACCCATTTTTATAATTAGCTTTTCATGGCTAATTTACCGTTCTATCTCTTTTACCATTAAACATGGTTTTTATCTTTTATATTAGTTTTGACCCGTATTATTTCGCTTCGGGAACCATATCTTGAATATTATCCTTATTGTATTTGAAACTTATAGGATGAACATTTATTTTACTAAAAGGTGTAAGTTTCACTTACCTTGTATCCGGTCATGTCCTTTTTTCGCGTACTCGATCCGTTTGACCCGCTTCTTTCCCAAGTCTTCATCTAGCTTGTCTAGAGTCAAACTATCATCATCACAATTCGTAAGACGGTTAGATTAGTCATAATCGTTTACGACTATTCCATCCTACGGGTTTTATGTCGAATTTATCATTCGACCATATCAAAATTATCATTCGATCTAATCATTTGGTCGGTTTGACTTTTTAAAAGTCAATTGACTTATCAACATATTCAAATGCACACTTGGTTCATTGAAATCACTTAGGCATTTTTCATCCGAACTCTTAATGAAATCAAATTTTACACACAACCAAGTAGACCACGATTTCATTCAGGCATTTCATATCACTGAAAAATGGGCTGTTTTTGGTGACTTGTTTAACCTGTTTACAAGTCTTCAAAAATTACTATTTTTTTATGTGGCGTACCACTCGGAGGGTTAGACCTTGTGTTAAAATTTCAAGATCTAACTCTTTACCAAAAATTCGTAAAAATTCATTTACTAAGATGCAATCAGATTCGTCACTTCTGACTGCAGCTTACGGAAAATTCATTTAAAATTCCTCGTTTATCCGATTGACGAAATTCCAATTGGCGATTCTTTAACTTTCTGCAGTAAGAATTTGAGATCATAAGTCAATTCCTAAATTGAGTTATGACATTCGTAATGGGCTGCAAATTCTGCCAGAAAACACAGCTCAAACCTTTGATACGGAAAAAATTATAAAACGCTCAATTTTCGTCGAAAAAATGCGATTCCAGTGGGGTTTTAAAGATATTTCCTGGAATTACATTTTAGACTCAAGAAACACATGTTTTTGTCACGTTTTGTTCAGGTTACAGCCAATACAAGTCGGATGTAAATTCTGATCAGAAGTTGTTTGAATTCAGCTTTCAATTTGAACATGTTTATGACATTATAACACTTATTCTTAGCAATCAAAACCTTTAAAAGCATCACATACACGAATTTAGTCAAAACTCACTTAGCACATGCACAAGTAATCATCAAATCCCTAGTCTTTAATACTAATTCATCAAGTTTTTCAACTAGGGTTTGTTTCTAAACATGAATTCATCCTAGTTTCACCCAAACATCAATCATTCAAGCTTGAATTTCGATTTTTCATAAGTTCATCAAAAATCTCAACTTCATAAATATCAAAAATTTGACATACCTTACGATCCCCACGACTAGGTGATCGTTTCTATGTGTTCATGCATTTGATTCGAGCTAATCTTGGCCTTCAATTTGATGAATTTGGGTGAGCTAGGGTTTCACCCCTCTTTTTCCTGCTCCTGGTCGATCGACCACACACCCATGTGTGTGTTTTGTATTTTTTTGAAACCTTTAAATTAAACATCATACCTATTGCCCACTTTTAGTCCCTCAAAGTTTAAGGGTTTTATAAATGGGTTAGTTACTACAAGCTCCTCCTTTGTTTTACCAACCATAAATAACTAGGTTAATTATTCGTAGTAAATTTAGCGGGTTTCGGGAGTTATTAACCAAGTTTATTCTAAGTCCCGTTAACTCGGGCCTTTCATAACTTTATTTTATCAAGCATTTATTTTCCTTTTTATTTAATATTAGGATTATTTGTTTAAGTCCTAATATTCACCGAGTTAATTTTACCATTAACGGTATTTTATCCGTCTTTTAGTATTAACGTGGTTTGATTACCAAACCCGTTTTCGGGGTGTTACAGATGGGATTCACGTTGACCCAGCTAAGATTGACTCCATCAAGAACTGGCCTACACCAAAGACTCCGACCGAAATCCATCAATTCTTGGGATTGGCAGGATA
This sequence comes from Helianthus tuberosus, assembly GCA_030545235.1. Taxonomy (NCBI): domain Eukaryota; kingdom Viridiplantae; phylum Streptophyta; class Magnoliopsida; order Asterales; family Asteraceae; genus Helianthus; species Helianthus tuberosus. The sequence continues at coordinate 33,797,667 of CM060436.1, forward strand.
CTACCGAAGGTTCATAGAGGGATTTTCGAAGATTGCTCAACCCCTCACGACTCTTACCCAGAAAGGTATTGCGTATAAGTGGAACAATGCTCAGGAGTCTGCGTTTCTTAAACTGAAGGAGAAACTCTGTAGTGCTCCTATTCTCTCTTTACCTGAAGGCACTGACAACTTTGTCGTATACTGCGATGTGTCTATTCAAGGGCTCGGTTGCGTGTTGATGCAACGCGAGAAAGTTATTGCCTACGCTTCTCGATAACTCAAGATCCACGAACGAAATTACACGACGCACGATTTGGAACTCGGAACAGTAATATTCGCACTTAAGATTTGGAGACATTACTTGTACGGTACCAAGTGCACGATTTACACCGATCACAAGAGTCTCCAGCATATATTAGACCAGAAAGAGTTGAACACGCGACAACGCCGATGGGTCGAACTCTTGAACAACCACGAATGTGAGATTCAGTATCATTCTGGAAAGGCTAACGTTGTAGCCGATGCCCTTAGCAGGAAAGAGACCAAACCTAAGCGTGTTCGTGCTTTACAACTTACTATTCATTCCAATCTCCCTAACCAGATCCGAAACGCTCAAGTTGAAACATTAAAGACAGAAAACCTTCTAGCTGAGTCCATGCGGGGTATGGAAAAGCAGATCGAACTTAAAGACGACGGTATTCACTACTTCATGGACCGTATTTGGGTTCCATCTTACGGAAATCTCCGAGAACTTGTGATGGGTGAAGCGCACAAGTCTCGCTACTCGATACATCCTGGTTCTGACAAGATGTATCACGATCTCAAAACCTTATACTGGTGGCCCAACATGAAAGCTATTATTTCTAAGTACGTTAGAAAATGCTTGACTTACGCCAGAGTCAAGATTGAATACCAAAAGCCACCTGGCTTGCTGCAACAACCAGAGTTGCCAACCTAGAAATGAGAACATATTTCCATGGACTTCGTTACTGGCTTACCAAGGTCGCAAAGCGAAAACAATACCATTTGGGTGATCGTAGACCGTTTAACCAAGTCTGCTCACTTTCTCGCGATCAAGGAAACCGACAAGTTTTTGAAACTTGCAGCTGTCTACTTGAAGGAAGTAGTTGCTAGGCACGGAGTGCTAACATCCATTATCTCTGATCGCGATCCACGTTGTAGGATCGTTTTTAGACCCGAACGAGTCGATCAAAAGAGTTTTGCTCAGTACAAAAGGCGGAAACAAGTGTACTGAGTTCAATTCAGCAAGATTCACACTTAAAACTATCCGTATATTGATTTTAGATCAAATACAAGTCTGTTGACACTTCGGCAGCACTTCGTTACACTGACCGGAACTGTTACAAATGAAATGGCACAAGGGGTATATATAGGGTGTGTAATTTTGTTTGAAACACATTCAAACAAAATTAACATGCTTGATTTCGTTTGAAATGATCATGAACAATTTCAAACGAAATTACCTATATTTACACTTTCTCGTTTTTTGTGCCCTTATCTATCTAGTAGAAATAAGACTCGATACAAGACGAAGTTGACAGACACATGCACTAACACACGTTTCACCTCCGAATTGTGGCAGGCTATGCATAGGTCATTTGGCTCACAGTTAGATACACCGCTTATCACCCACAAACGTAGGGTCAGACGGAACGTACCATCCAAACACTCAAGGATATGCTAAGAGCATGTGTTATTGACTTTGGAAACGGGTGGGAACGACATCTACCTCTGGTAGAATTCTCTTATAACAACAGCTACCACACTAACATTCGGGCAGCACCATTCGAGGCATTATACGGTCGTAAATGTCGGTCAACTTTGTGTTGGGCGGAAGTTGATGAAAGCCAAATTAACCGCCCAGAACTTGTACTTGACACTACGGATAAGATTGCCCAGCTCAGACAACACATGGCTCAGAAAAGCTACGCTGATAATCATAGGAAACCTCTAGAATTCCAGGTCAGGGACCGAGTTCTACTAAAAGTTTCACCCTGGAAGGGTGTGGTATGCTTTGGCAAAAGGGGCAAGCTTAATCCGCGACACGTGGTACCTTTCGAGATTACCGAGAGAATCGGTAAGGTAGCTTATAGACTAAACCTGCATGAAGAGATGAGTGCGGTACATAACATCTTCCACGTGGCTAATCTAAAGAAGTGCCTGTCAGATGAAACACTCTTTGTTCCTTTTCAAGAACTCACTATCGACGACCAGCTACGCTTTGTTAAGGAGCCGGTTGAGATCATGGATCGAGAGACCAAGACCCTCAAGCTTAGCAAGATACCTATCGTACATGTTCGTTGGAACTCGCACCGTGGCCCAGAGTTTACCTGGGAATGGGAAGACCAGATGATGCGCAGGTATCCCTAGTTGTTTGCAAACAATACTTCCAGCACTGAAGCTACAGCTGAATTTCGAGACGAAATTCCAAACTAACAGGGGGATGATGTGACACCCCACAAAAACATTTCGTAACACACTAGCTTGTCAGTAGCTGCACTCTAACTTTCGGGACGAAAGTTCTAGAAAATTGGGGATAATGTGACACTTCGAGTTTTCCCGCACGTTTCTTTTACAATTTTAACTGTGTGGATTATTAAATGAAACTCTATTAAAAAATTAACAGAAATATTATGTGCCAGTTATGTGCAAATGTGTAAACTAAATAATTATTATAATTTATGTATTAGTACAAAATGTATGTTGATATGTGAATCGGAACCCTTAGGTTTCAACTCGAGACGTCATGGTCTCGAGTCAGGGTTTCCTTTGGTTCCGACACCCCTCTCGGCTCCTCTTGGGCCACCGCATGGTGTATGGAATCCGACCCAACATCTTAACGAGCCCACTCGAAACTGCCCAATAACCCTAGGAGGGTGCGCCATCTATAGAGGGTATAAAACCCTTGCATTCAGCTGACACTTAGAATGATTTGACAATCATTCTCTCACCAATCCCCAAAACATTCTCTTCTCTCCCTCTAACACTCTCTCACTCTAGAAAACCCTAAAAGCTCACAAGCATCTCTTTCCTTCTTTTGGATCTCGACGACAACATAGTGAGCATCGAAGAATAGCTAGTGGCCACTGATTTAGAGCTTCATTCTTCACCTACTCTACACCTTTTACCCACATTCAAATCGGTTAGTTTGTTTCCTTCAAATAGATTATAATGTATGATAAAGGTGCTTGCTTGACAAAGCTATAGATGTTCACAGTCAACGGATGATAAAATCATGATGTTGCACTTTGGTTTATATATATATGTGCTTGCATGATATGAAGTGATTGATGTCTATAAACAGCTGGATTGAATATATGATGTCGATGATGTGTGCTCATAGATGTTTAAAATACATGAATAAGTGATTCTGTGCAATACACAAAGGTCGATGTTAGAAATGGAACCCTAGAATGATTTAGAGTGTTGAAGGCGACTCTTGCTGGCATTTGTTTAAAATGGATAAGTTGTAAGGTGTTGTGATAATGTTCCTGATTGCTGAAATATATGTAACTGTGTTGTGAGAATTTTGTTAGAATTACCGTGATACATGAAAACCCTAATGATGAACAGTTTGAATAATCTTGAAATATTTGAAATGTGTGCATTTGATATGATTTAGTAATTGTACGGATGATAATACATGTTACTAAAATCTGATTGGCTCGTACTGAATTGGAGAAAGTTCTAGAAAGATTCCAGCAGTGGTTACGAGTCGAGATCGTATGGTTGCGAGTCGAGATCGCCCGGTTCTGACTCAGAAGTATGACCCGAAACCACAAGGTTTCGACTTAGAGATGCATAACTCGAGACCTCCTGGTTGCGACTCGAAATCCCATTGTTGCTACTCGAGATCTCTGTTTTCGAGTCGAGATCTCTGTTTTCGAGTCGAGACCGCATGGTTTCGACTGACCTATTCTACTTAGTTATTGGGCTGTTAAATATTTGGGCCACACAGTTGAGTGTTATGTTTTGGACTACATGTTACTGTTGTTGTTTACTGTTCATATGTTAGGCTAGGCCCAAATACTTTATATGCTGATTTGACATGCATGCTATGTGTTAGATACGTGTAGGATATACGTGAGTTATTTGTACCCAAACCTGACCTATACTGGTAACGATAATAGGACGTGGTTGACCAGCAAACCAAACCAAGTGAACTGTCTGCCGAGCAAACCGAGGTGAGCTCACAACTTTTACTAAAAGCATGTGTTCCCGGTGATTGGGAAACAGAACAAACAACACTATCTCCTTGTGTGGGATACAAACATACTTTCTCCCCTTGTGTGGGATGCTCAGTTAATTACTATTTATATCAGATGCAAAAAGTGTACTAAACGAAACTCTATCACGAAGTCCCCACTTACTATACCGATTAGTCGCCGGGGCCTGGCGAACGGGTTATTAGTTGATAGCGCTATTTAGGTCTCACCATCCTGGATAGGATCGGTCGTGAACTAATAGACTCTGGGAAACCGTCAATGATGATAGACATTGACAAACCGGGCAAATTATAGAAATGTACGGTCGCAAGTGTTCGGTATTACGCAGTTTAGTAGCTTACATATGGGGTAGCTCCCCATGGCATGATATAAATGAGTAACTTAACTACTTAAACAAGTTTCTGGAATTAAAACTGGACTAACTCGTGAACTCGCCAACTTTATGTTGACACCATACTACATGCTTTGCAGGTACATAGTGACTTAGGAGCTTGGAGCTTGGGGATGTGTAGTGGACGTCTTAACCCGTGTGTTGGGTTCTTTAATAATCATGAACTATGAACTTATGTTTCAATAATTTTTACCTATGCTTCTGCTATTTACTTAAACTATTTTGAACTTAAAATCTTCGGACTTAAACTTTAAATTGTCACTAATTGTATTGGTTTGGTGAAACTATTTTACTATTATAATTGCTCAATATGATTGGTGGTTGGGTCCTGGTCAGTCACACGCCTCACGGTAGTACTCCGCATGTGGATTTTGAGGGTGTGACATGGTACATATCTATATAAACAAATACAAGAACCATAAATGATTAGAGGGTTCATAATTAATGATGAGTAAAAGTGTGGTAGTATAAAGTGCATTTATTGAGGGATTTTTTCTTGAACGGCCAATTTATATTATTTCATGTCGTCTATTGGACTTTAACTCAAGACCTCCCTCTACTAATGTGTTTAAAAACTTTGCATTTTTCAATGAACCACCACCCATTGGTTTTGTTGAGGGATTTTATAGGGTAGGGTGTGGTACATTAGGGTGTAAATAGCAACACCATATTTCCGGTAACGCTTTGTTTATGTTTTTTTTTTTTGAAAGGTAACTTCTATTCACAGAAACTACCCTCAACGAAAAGGGCAGCCAACAACACAAAAAGCAATTACATTACATAAAAGGAAACCCAATTGTCCCAGGATAAATCCCTATCTTTAGACCTATTGATGTACCATAAATAACCCAAAGACTTAACATCAAGAATAATATCCGCAATTGATCTTTGTATATCGGAAAACCTTCTTTCATTTCTCGCTCTCCAAATGCACTAGCACCCTACCATTATAATTCCTTTGAGAATATCCTTAGCTTTGTTCCCCAAACCAGAGAATTCGTGAACTTCTAGCAGATCCTTCATCGAAAAAGCATATATTGGACTGATACGGCACCATCGGCTGATGTGGTTTGGATGATAAGTAGGTCAGGATTTGAGTGTTAGGTGTGTTCACGAAGTCTCCAAAGTTTTTAAGCAACTTAAGGAAGAACCCAAGTCTTAGAAATTGAGAGATGGATGGTTGTTTCAAAATCCATGGAAATGAATTTAGAAACTTGTATAGAACATGTATAAGACTATAAATCACCAGATATAACATGTATAATTAAAACTTAGAATCCGAAACATTTATTGCTTGAACATTAAATAAAACTACATAGAATATGAAAACGGATCGGGTTTCGGAGGTCCGTTTTTTACGGATGTTACAATCCTAACATTAATGATTAATTTGTATGATGACCAACCTTGCATTACATGTGATCCAACATATGATCCTACTAATGACTTGTGCATATAATTTGATCCTACAAATGTGCAATGATACTACATATGATTCTACTAATGACTTTGGATTTGACATGTTCCTACCTGCTATCTATAATTGACAGCTGAAATCATAAACATGATTATGTATCATGATCATCACTTAATTGTCACCTAGTCAACTACCACATTGACGTTGATCATGCAGGTGCTTATGTAACTGTCATCCTAATTAACCCTATTGTCTGCCACATATTCCTTTAACCACTTAAATAACATCCTGATCATTAACGTTAAACAACAATAAGCATCATTCACATTTACATGTCACCATTCATACATGATAATTAAATACTAAAACATGGGTAACCCAGATCATTATCGTTAAAAACCCAAAAATGATAATGACAAAATAACCCATTTTAACTAATCGCCGGAGGGCATGACCGGATGAGTTGTTGGCGTCGGGGAGTGTTTTGAGGAGAGAGGGGAGAAAATGATACTTTTTGGGGAAGATTGGGGATTAAATAGGGATGGCAATGGGTCGGGTTTACGTAATCCCAAACCCAAACCCGGTTAGATAAGCTTGTCCCAAACCCGTCCCAAAACCCATCGGGTTTCTAGCGGGTAAATACCCATCGGGTATCAGGTATACCCACGGGTTTCGGGTAAACCCGTTAATTTAAAAAGATTACTCGTTGGATATACTCTTCTCAAAACCCATTGGGTATCTATCGGGTAACTACTAACCGGTTACATTTTGTATTGTCATTATAAAAATATATATAAAATAACTACAATGTATATGGAATATAATACCTATATGTGTAAAAAATGGATATATCATATATATATATACATATTTAATAATATAAAATAAATTATATCGGGTATACAATTGGGTAAACGGGTACACTTTATTGGGTAATTGGGTCGGGTAAACGGGTATATCACTAAATCCCAAACCCGTGAAAAAAATAAAAACTATTTCTAAACCCGTCCCAAACCCGATTAACCGAACTCAAACCCTATTTATGGGTGAGACTTTATGTGGCTTTTACATTTATTTGTTTGTTTCTAACTATGAAAGTTAAGGTAAAATAAAAAAAAAGAGTTAAATGCTTGGTTGGTCCCTGTGGTTTGCAAAAATTGCAGACTTGGTCCTAGTGGTTTACTAATTACACGCTTGGTCCCAAAACTTGTCAAAAATGCACTCGGTTGGTCCTAGCCCTAACATCAGTTAAATATCTCTGTTAAAACACCCCATGTGCTTGGCACATGAGGGTACTTTGGTCATTTCAATCTAGTTGGTCCCCCCACCCCCTTCTTCTTCCCCAAACCACCACCACCATCTCTCTGCATTTAAACATATGCTTCCCCAACTCAGCTACCATTCTCTCATATATCCAATTCAAATCATCACTCATTCAATTTGCTCCTGCTTCTACACTTTTCTTCATCGATTCTGTTCAAATTTGAACCTAATTTCATCCAGTTAGGGTTTCAATTCCTTTCGTTTCGCCGATAAAGTAGGTCAAAATGTTGAAACACATGCTGTTGTGTCTATAGTTTTGTCTTGATTAATCGATTTGATTCAGCTTTTGTGACTAATTATTAATAATTAGGTCAAATTGAAGCTATTTGTGTGCTGCACTGTGTGTTTAGGTGTGGTGTGTGTGTGAGAGAGATAGGAAGCTGGTGGAATGTGAGAGTGTGGATCGCGAGTTGTAGATTGAACCGAGTTTCAACCAGTTAGGGTTTCAATTGAAGCATATGTTGTTGTATCTATAGATTTGGCTCGATTAGGTCTGTAATCAATAATTAGGTCAAATTGATTAGGATAAATTGTTGGTGCTTTATTGGTCTGCTGCACTGTGTATTTAGGTGTGGTGTGTGAGAGAGAGGTAGGGAGGCAGAGGAATCAGGTCGAATGGGAGTGTGTGGATCGAAGGAGCAGGATGCGTGCGAGTCGGAATAGGTTCTAGGAAGAAGAAGAAGCATGGGGATAGAGCAGATGGAGAAGCAGCAATGAGAGTTCATCGAAGAAGAAGGAGAATGCAGACAGATGGTGGTGGTGGTGGTTTAGGGAAGAAGAAGGGGGTGGGGTGGGACCAACTAGACCGAAATGACCAAATTACCCTCAAGTGCCAAGCACATGGGGTCTTTTAACATAGATATTTAACTGATGTTAGGGCTGGGGACCAACCGAGTGCATTTTTGACAAGTTTTGGGACCAAGCGTGTAATTAGTAAACCACTATGACCAAGTCTGCAATTTTTGCAAACCACAGGGACCAACCAAGCATTTAACTCTAAAAAAACTATAAAGCTTAGCAATTAATGTCAAGATAAGTTTAATTTAAAAACGTTAACAAAAAAAGAAATTAATGTAAAAAAGTTTATACAAAATTATTAAAATCCCTTTTGCCACCAAACTTCAAAAAAAATATTGTACAAATACTTAATATTGGTTGGTTGGAACCACTCATTTCGTAAGAGTAAATTACAAAAATCGTACTTTATGTATATCACTTATTACAAACTGTGTCTTTTGTCTTCAATAATTACAGAAAATGTACCCAATGTTTGCAAACCCTTGCAAGTTATGTCCTTTAGCCCTAACTCATTTTTTTTTGTGGTTAAATATGACCAAATGGACCTCACATGAGGGTATTTTGGTGATTTTACTCTCATGTGGGGTCCATTTGGTCAGATTTAACCACAAAATACCCCTATGTAGGGTCCATTTGGTCAGATTTAACCACAAAAATTAACTGAGTTAGGGCTAAAGGACATAACTTGCAAGAGTTTGCAAACATCGAGTACGTTTTCTGTAATTATCAAAGACAAAGGACACAATTTGCAATAAATGACATACATAAATGACGATTTTTGTAATTTACTCTTTTCGTAATTACTCTTACAAACGTAGCTATTGCAAGCAAGTAAGCAACTACTACATACGGTGTCATAAATTCCCAACATAAGGAAATCATAAACTCTAGCCACAATAAAGAATGTATATACGGACAGGGTAGTTAGCGCTACCAAGCTGATTTTATCTTTATATACTACTACAACATCCAATATATGTATAGTCATATGTAACTAGATTTAAAAGAAAAACAGTCTAGTGTATTGACTTTTTACGTATTATACTTTTATAAACAAAAAACCCGCTTTTGTGGTAAATTTTTTTCCTGACTCGATAAAGAGCGTTGAATAAAGTAATATGACATGTTTTTGTAATAACAACCGAGCTCTATATGTTCTGTCAAACAAATAATAGAACTCGATTTAGAGGGTGTTTGTGGTTGAATTTTGAAAATAGATTATGCGTTTAGAATAATTAGAATCAGATAATTAGCTGTAACAAAACGTGCTGCAGAAAGATAGTGTTTGGATTTGATTATGTTGTTTGATATCTCAATAATCAGATAATCAACAGTGTTGGATTTGATTATGTTGTTTTATATCACAATAATCAGATAATCAACTATTTGAGTGTTTGGCAAATATATATATTTTAAAAAATAAATAAGTGAAGACGTAAAAAAATAGTTTTTGGATTATCACGTTTTCCTGCAGTAATGGGTGACCTACTTTTGGATTACACGTTTTGATCTCTACAAAATGTAAAAAATCAGTTTTTATTAATTTTTTACCAAACACTCAAAATAGATTTTTTACGATTTCAAAACACAATAATCAAAGAATCTGGTTGAAAAAGCAATCCCAAACACACCCTTAATACTAACTACCTGACTATATCCGTCTCTCAAAATATATACATGGAGTAAATTACAAGTTTTGTCATTTATGTTTACACCAAATTACAGAAGCTGTCCTTTAGCACAAAAGTTGACAAGTTTTATACTTAATGTTCCAAAATCATGCACCTTATGTTCTTTAGGCCTATCTCAGTTAGATTTTTTAGTTAAGTTTGGTCATATGGACCCCATATAAGGGTAATGTTGTCTTTTTACATTTTAATATAATACATAAACCCTTTTTCTAAAAAATATATAAAAACCCTTTCCACCCATACTATCCTTTCTCTCTCTCTCTCAAACGCAGACATCCTCCTCCCCTTCTCTCTCTCAAATGCCACCATTAACACTACCAATTGAACACACAAACACATTGAACAAATAAAGACAGTGAGTAATTGAACATGAACTTCTTAGCTGCTCGATTTGTTCACATAATATAGAATCAGATGAAAGCTTCTTAACATTTTTCTGCACACAGCTTTCATCTGACTCTTTGCTCATAAATTCAATGCCAAAAACTGGTCGCTCACCAGTTCTCTTTTTGTTTCTCTTTTCTTTAAAGGAACGTCTTTCTTATCTGCTCGATTTGCTTTAGATATTACATAATCATATGACGGTTTGGCTTTGAAATCATTGACTAAACCCTGTTTACAGTCAACCACTTATGTTTTCATGCCTCTTTCTGAAATCGGAGCCTTGTTATCCTCAAAACCTGCTCTTTTGTTTAGCGAAATTACCTTAGCCTTAATTTTTAAGCACATTAGACTCTCATTTAGTGGTGAAAGCAGTCAGGCAGGAGTGGTGGTGATGTGGTGGGTACGGTGGTTATGGTGGGTATGGTGGTGATGGTTGGTGCAGTATGGTTGGGGTGGGTGGCGGCGGTGAAGGTTGTGGGGTGGTGGTGGTGGGTTGAGAGAGATAAGGTTGTGGTGGTGGGTTTAGATTAGACCATGCGTAGTGGGGCGTTTTAAAAAAAAAAATGCCCAATCACGCCCAACAACGCCCCTTCTCTACTACACCTGGGCGTGATTGGGCGTTATCTTGCAAAAAATGCTCCTTGGCGTGGTTTGAAAAACGCCTAATGGGGAAAAGGTTGGCCAATCACATTAGAGATACCATTTGCTTGGCCAATAAGATTTTTAGGTGTTTTTTCTTATTTTATTTTACTACAAAACATATTGCCCAATAATGCCCCATCTCCACTACACCCATTTTAGAAAACGCCCAATAATACCCCATTGCTGGCTGGGCTGCCACATGGCGCAAAACGCTCAAGGGTGAATATTGCCCCACTACGCATGGTCTTAGAGAGAAAGAGATAAGTTTTATTTTTTTTTTCAGTTTTGCAGATACAGTCCCTTAATAACAAGTGTTTACAAAATAACCTCTGGGAAGGTGAAATGACAAATATGCCCTCATGTGCAAGGCATATGACCATACTTAACTAAAAAATCTAACTGAGTTAGGGCTAAAGGACATAACGTGCCGGATTTTGAAACATCAAGTACAAAACTCGTCAACATTTGCGCCAAAGGACAACGCCTGTAATTTGGGGTAAACATAAAGGACAAAACTTGTAATTTACTTTATATATAGATGTGATAACATGGTTTTAGTAAACAACTGGGTTCTGTTCCCTGCCAAAAGAAACTGATGTGTTGATAAGTATTTAAAATGTTGTGAGAAAGTATTGTTGCTTAATTTAAACCCCAAATTTAAAACTATGGCACTCCCCCATTCTCTACTTATTTTATTCAATGCATTACAATGTATGGTATGTTAATAAATACAAATATAAAGCAAATTGTTTAACATGTCTTCTTTTTATAACATACATACACGGTTATGAAAAGAGGGAGATGTAGTAAATTGAAAAGAAGTGCAAGTGTTACATGGAAAATTTTTGTCAAAATTACAAGAAACGATAAAATTGGTTGTGATTGTTTAGGTAAGACTTTAGGCACCACTAGGGATGGGAAGTTTCATATCAGTTACTGATACGGTACCGGTTCATATTTTCTAATGGTACCACACCAATCGAACATATATTATATGATATTTGGTTTTGAATTTTTTTTCCCAAATTTAAATGCACTTTACATCAATATCGCAGGTAAGCGAGCAACAACCTGCGCCGCTACCCCTTTCTGAATAGCAAACCCTAGCCTATTAAAGACAAACCCCTGCCCCCCTGTTGATGAGCAACTGTTATGGACAACCTTTTGGACCATAGTCAACAAACGGATAGCTTCTGGAGCTAGGGAGCCAAAGGTGTCGAAGGCGAAGGGGACAAATGCATGTTGGTTATCAGCACATGCTTTAGCGTGTTTATCCACATTTTTTGATTCTGCTCTCCTTATAGCTTGTCCTGCTACAAACCCGCTTTCCCTTAAACCAGCTAAGGGGGAGACTCCTGTGAGATCCACACAAGCATGTTTCCCTCCCGCCCAGCCAAAGACGAGCAGATCCGCTGGTCTCAGTGTAGATCTCCCTTCCATGGGGTCTGTAAGGAAATTCACAGGGGCCTCCTTCTTCGCAGAAATCCCCGCTCTCCTCAAGATGTCCCCCAAAACATCCCTCACCCAGTCATGCCAATATTTTAAATCAGGGAGCTCCTTACAATGAACAGCATGCTCCCCGTATTTATCCATGCAGGCTTTACGGCAGATTGGGCAGGTTTCGTCTTCTGGATACATAGGGATTATCAGCCGGTATTTGAGGATAGCCTTATACTCAACAGCCGACATGCATTGCCCCAGCCCCTCGATCGGGATAACAGTTAAAAAGTCTTGCCCATGGGGGCCTTTCAAGCACTCAATCACCGCCTTCTGGCGGGGAGACAGATCAAATGTTTCTCCTAGACTCTGAGCGATTTTGTCAAATAGAGCATTCGCCAAAGTTTTTTGTGGCTTTGGGGGGGGGGGGGCGGTGTCCATATTAGAGAAACCGCCAATATCAAAGTCTGGAAGAGAGACACTTAAGTACTCAATGGCCTGTTGGTAGTCTACATCAAGCTTAACAACCCCACTGTTCCGAAGAATATGGTCTTGCAATACATACGACTGAGCTCTAGATGCCACAAAAGCATAAACTCCAACCTCCCGAGCTGAGAGGAGACCCAAACCACCCAAACGCATCGGCAAAGATGCCAAACGCCACTGAAGGTCACCAAAGTAGGACCCCCCGCAAACAACAATGTCTTCGATAGCCTCTCGGAGACCATCGTCAAAACAAGATACTGCATTTGCCATCAAGTGGGGTTGGCAGGTCCGTAGCCCAAATAGTAACTTAGCTACCCCATGCATGACCTTAAAAGAAGAAGCTCGCACTGGGGGTCCTGGAGGCAGGGCGGGAGTTTCATAAGGTCAACCGCTGTCGACGCCTGCCGCCCAGCTAATTCCCCGATAAAAGCAAAATCTCGGCTAACCGCCCCCCCAAGGAGCTTAACCCCCCTCTCAGGTCTACCTATCCCTCTCGGGAAAAGGCCGTCCTGAACCTTGAGACCGTCACATGATGGCCAGTACACTTCCGTTTTCTTAATATTGAGATGGAGCCCTAGGGATGGTCCCTCCGTGTTGATGATGTCCAAGGCTTTAGCAACTTCTATTGCATTACCTATAATAGTGCCATCATCCAAATACCAAGCATTAAAGGGGAGGTTACAGTGCTCCTGGACACGGAGAATAAGGGGGTGTAAGGCTAGGGCAAAGAGAAGGGGCCCCAATGGATCTCCCTGTTGCACTTCAGTGGTGGCCCCAATACACTCGCTGCCAACATACAACCTAGCGGGTTGGGCATACAGGAACTTGACCCACCGATAGATAGATGGACAACGTTGGTGGACCTGTTGGAGGAACGCTGAGCGGTCAACCATGTTGAAAGCATTGGTGAAGTCTACCGTAAGCAAGGCCATGGACCCATCTTCATGAAAAGAGTTCAGGAACCTGTTCGCACTATGAAGCACCGCCTCCGCCCCATTTGGTGTACCAACCCCGAATTGAAAATCCCCCAAATACTGGGCCATGTCCTTCCCAACCTTCTTCATAGCCACCTTAGAGACCAACCTACGCCAGATGCCCCCACGGCGATAGGCCTAATACCATTATCAGGTTTCAATAAGGGGGTGAGGGGGGCTGAGGCCACAAACCCTGCCAAGACCTTAGGGCAAAGCCCCTCAAGCCATAGGTTGACGACTCCAGTAATAGCTGCGAGCAGACCTGAGAAACTTACCGAACCCTCACAACCAATAGCGTCTAACAAGTGTTTAGCCCGCATCCCATCTCTGCCACAAGATGTCCCTCTAGGGAAGGATTGGATACATTTAAGCACACAATCCTCTGCTGCAATAATAGTGGGTTGGGCAATAGGGTTGGAAGGCAGTGATGGGGGTAGCACCACCGGATGTTTATCAATAAGAGCTTTCATGGTCGATTCTCCAAAAGGGGCAACCCCACTGGAACATAAAACTTTGACCGCCGCCGTAAAATGCCCATCCCTGACCTTCCGCAGGCATTGCTTGATATTGGGATCCTTTTTATTGTCTTCGCCCCTTCCGGAAACCCCCCTAGGCACCCCAACGTCCCCCCCACTATTCAAGAGAGAAGAGACCAGATCTGTGAAACCAGACCCATCTTTCCACAATGCAAGCGCCTACAAGATGTTGCTGCACTGTAGGGATTTTCTATTTCCAGATCTCCGCTCTTGCCTGGAAGAAGGCCTGACAACCCTCAGTGTACAACACGGCAACAAAAGCAACTGAACCCAATTTTCAACCGAGCCTAGAGACGCCACCACTTTACGTAGGGCACCCGTTAAAACCTGAGCGAACGCAAGTCGACAACTGGGGGGATGCATTTAACGGTTTGAAAACGGAGGGAAAAAAAAAACGCTCGAGAAGGGCAACATCGGTTACCACCCTTTCCGGAGAGAGTGTAAAAGTGTCGGCTACCACTTGACATGGCTTCCTAATCCCAACAATGAAATCGTCCACGTCCCCCAAGATTGGAGCAAAAGACACCATCTCATCACCATGCTTGCACCCCCTACTAAGAGCATGCATAACCATGCACTCCCCACATAACCATTTGCCTCCTTCCCTTAGGACTTCCCCCACATCCAGAAAAAGGTCCAAATCCTTAGTAATAGCCTCCTTCACATAAACCTTCCTGTTTTCTGTCTTAAGGTGGGTGCTTTGCATGTGTTCAAGAAGGCGAAAAAACCCACTAGACCCCGGTTTACCATCCTTGCATTCGTGGAAATGCTTAAGGGGGCAAGCCCTTAACCCACTATCACACGCTGACGCCAACCCAACAGTCTTGACATTTCTACCTCTATGCGCGGGGGCCATGCGCAAAGCCAAACGCAAACAAAAAAACAACACAATAAACCGCTAACTCAAGGGGAGTTAGGGGTAAAAGAGAAACAAACACAGGGAGCAAAAGAAAAGACCATTTATAAGACGGGGGAGGGTAGCAACCCCAAGTTGCCCGCCCTAAAAAACGCCCCCTGCACAAACGTGTCACCCCATAACAAAATAAAAAAGAAATAACAACTATTTATTATTATCTCGGCTACCTTTTCCTCTTTTTTTTTTTAAATCAAATCTTTCCTCCCCAAATCAAAACTTTTTTCCCCAAATCACTAGATCCTAACAATCTTGAACAATAAGAATCATCCACTTTTGACCAGAAGAAGATTGAAGAATTAGGGTTTTGTGAATGTATTTTAGGTTGGTGAATCGAGATGAAAACCCAGCCAACTTGATACAAACCACCGGAATAACGACGCCGGAAAACGTGACCCACCGGCGTATTTACCAAATACGCCGGAGAACTTGAACTCGCGTTCAAGATTTAAATTCGCAGGAAAAGTCACCGGAATGATAAAAACACAGAATCTTCAACAAAAAAACGCCGGATATTCGAAAAAAATGCCCAAAACTTTCAGATCTCATTTAAAAACAACTTCAAATGAAATGAGAAACCCAAAACTTACTTGAAAAGGAGACTTGAGGCAGTGATTTAACGAGAAATGGGGGCGAAGTGGGTGTGAAGAAGAGGGCAAAATGGAACAAACCTCCACAGTGCCTCCCCAACCGATTCAGATCCAGAAATTATGCAACTGAAATGAGACTAGGTTTTTATGAAGAGAGTGCAGCCGGAGGCAACGGCAGCAAAAGAGGAGAAACGGAGGAAACGGTGGGAGAGAGAGATTCAAATTAAGATGAAAATCAAGATAAACATTCATAGATCTGCAACCGAAGAAACAAATTAAATATGATTACAGAGGGAGGGAGAGATTTGAATCTAGCTAAATTTGGGTATCGGTTCTATGTAGTACGGTACCGGTTTGGTACGATCTCATCCCTAGGCACCACTATGGGTTGAAACGAGTCTGTTTTTCATGGGAGTCTATTTCTTGTTGCAATAACAAATTCCCTAGCCATAGATAGAATTTATGTGTCCGATACGAAAAGCAACTTCATGTGAAAAGAGAATTGATTAAATATGTTATAACCTTTAATGTGTGATTCATGTGAAAAGAGAATTGATTAAATATGTTATAACCTTTAATGTGTGATTAAATATGTTATAACCTTTAATGTGTTTAGGAAGCAACATAACGTAATAAATGTTAAGAGTGAATTATCACTTTCAATCGTGTGGTTTGTTCAATTATGTCAGCTTAGACCAAAATTTTAATTTGTACCATTTCCGTCCCTGATTTACTTAACCCCACCATCATGTCTCATATTTGCACGATACACATTTATGCTCGTTACACGTAAAACCAACTAAAACACATCGCGTAATCGAACTTGAACTCTCGAGAGGAAGGGAAGATCCCTTTCGCGTGAGAGGACCCCTCTTGTGCGACAGGGCTTGTCGTCCCACTTGTTCCTGTCGTTCGACCTCCCCTCTCGTCCCAACTCGCCCTAAAGCCTATAAATAGGCACACTACCCCACTCATTTCTCTTGCTCAGTTTCACAAACACTCTCAAACACGCTCTCTCTCTCTCTCTCTCTCTCTCACGATCAGAAGCCTTGGTATCGAAATTCTTTCATCCTCCATTGTTTTCTTACATTTCTTGCATTTTAATCTTGTTTCTTAAACTTTTTTTGCAAACTTTCTTGATTGAACACATCTCATGGATGGTTTCCATGAGTTTGCTTGGGAAAACTGATGTTAGAGCATCACCATATGAGATTCAAATCAAGATTTATAAACTTTAACATTTTTTACAACTTGTTCATACATTTGTTCGAATTTCTGTACAACCTGGATGGAATCTGGAACCCATCAGACCCTCAACTCATTTTATAGTTAAGGGTTTGTATTAGGGTTAATTTCCACCAAGTATCGATCTGTTTCGGACAGATCTAAAATACGTTTTCGTCATAACAGTCACCAGTCGCCCGAAAGGAGATCCCTTTCGCGCGACAGGGTGTCCCCTTTCGCACGAAAGGGACTGTTTTCGTAAGTTTTGTTTTCGATTTCCTTTCTGTTTTATATCAATTCATTAGTGATGAACCCTAAACAGTTTGCTAGACACAAAGTGAGTTAACCCCGTCCAGCCTCCAACACTTAGTTCACTCTTTCCACGTCGTGTTGGCACACCTGGATTGTCCTTACTTGACTGTTTGGTCATTTTTACTTTCTTCCTTCGACTTGTTTAACACCTACTGTTATTGTAATGTTTAAAAACAATTTACAATTAAGTTTTACTCACGATTTTATGTTAAAACAGACCAGTCGCATGAAAGGGAAACCCCTTTCGCACGAAAGGCTTCTTCCCTTTCGCACGAAAGGCCCTTTCGCATGAAATGTTCTGTTACTTGTTTTCCGACAAACTTTTCTCGTATTTTACAAACTAATCTGAACCATTTTCACATCAGAAGACTCACACCTTTATTTACCCATTGCATGGTAACTTCTGTATTCCAACCTTCAACAATCCACTCTTAGTTTTCGTGGAACTCTACACAAAAATGTGAGTATAATCGATCCCTTTTTCATTTTAATCACTTCGGGTGCAACATGTACATTTATACAAAACCATGCAACACTATTAAACATGTTTATTGTCACGGCCCCTGACCCGGTTTGACCCGTTTCAGGAGCCGCGGGACAGAAAATCCCGTGGTATTTATTTACTTGAGTTTAACAGCGGAAGATTTCATCAGGATCTTTTTAAAACTGAAATTTCCCCCTTTATTTTATTTCACAACTCGGGATAAAACCCGGTAATTTACAATCATATGATTTCACGGAGAAATCTTTATTTTTCAAAAACATGTTTCTTTATTTTATACTGAGCCACTTCATTAAGCTTGTAGTGCTTCGTGGCACTTTTTCTGGATCACAACAGATCACCTGAAACATGTTTGAAAAAGGTTTTGTCAGCGGAAAATACTGGTGAATCATTCTTTTTATTAAAACGACACGTTTGTTATAATTTACAATATTAAGAGCGATTACAATGTTTCCAGATATCAACCAGCTACCCACAGTATTTGTCACTCGACTCGTTTCTGTGACTATGGTCAGATCACCCATTGGCTAACTTGTTGTCCAATGGTGATGGGAAATAAGTAATGTATACAAAACCCCACATACCGGCTGTAATTTGGTGACTACAAAGACTTAATCCCTGTAATTATAACTTTAAAAGTAAACATGCTTTTGAAATCAATATTTGATAAAAAGAGAATGAATCACATTGCAGATTTAATTGAGCAGAGCCTAGCCTACTGATTAGCCTTTTTGACCTAAATTTAATAACATGCACACGAACTCGGTTAGTAACTAATACAGCATTTACGATAACTCACGAGATTAAACCTTCACAACGAATGACAAAGTGCGATACTTAAAAATCCATCGTATTCACGACGAATGACAAAGCATAAACCCTAATGTGGGCAACACTTGAACATCCATTGGATAATTTAATCGATCGGACATTGAATCGTAGCAGTGATCGAGTTAATACCCGGTATTGGAGCAGCGCCTTGCTAATATAATTGCTATTTTTGACTTCAGAGTACTAAAACTTCGTTTTTGAAAGTTTGTTTCGACACCATCAGACTGTGCATGCAATAACCTATTTATAGCTGAAATTGAGGCCTCACGCGGCCTGCGTAAACCACCCCATATATCTTACGCGGCCCGCGTGGCCGCCTAGTCTACGAGTAGCCTTGACCGGTCACGAGTAGGTTAGCCATCTGGACACAACGTGGATTCGGAACACTTATCCGGTCAACCACGTCTTGACGCGGCCCGCGTATGACATGTGTTGTCTGTTACGCGGCGCGCCTGGAACCCAGAATTTTGTTTTTCTTCATTTTTTAATATGGTTTAGGGTTTCAGGGTCCGGGTTTTTACTTACGGGTATTTTTAGGACAATTTTGAGAGTCCTTACATTCTCCCCACCTTATTTAAAATCTCGTCCTCGAGATTCATTGGAATAAGTGAGGATACTTTCGCTTCATCTTTGATTCCAGCTCCCAAGTGTATTCAGGTCCTCTCTTTGAATCCCACTTGACTCTAACCAGTACCAACCGTTTATGTTTGAGAAATTTCACCTTTCTGTCTTCTATCTGAAGAGGTTTCTCAACAAATTTTAATTTCTCATTTACCTCTATATCTTGGAGAGGTACTACCAACGATTCGTCTGATAGGCATTTCTTGAGATTGGATACATGAAATACATCATGTACTCCAGCTAACTCTTCTGGTAGTTGTAAACGATAAGCAACTAGTCCTATACGTTGGATTACTGAAAATGGTCCTACGTATCTTGGACTTAGTTTCCCTTTCTTACCGAATCGTACTACTCCCTTCCAAGGAGAAATTTTCAACAGTACTTTGTCTCCAACTTGGAACTCCAAGGGCTTCCTTCTATTGTTTGCATAACTCTTTTGACGATCTCGAGCAGTCTTTAATCGTTCCTTGATCTGTGTGATTTTGTCGGTTGTTTCTTGCACTATTTCAGGACCTGACAATTGACTCTCTCCTATTTCTGCCCAACAAACTGGAGTTCTGCACTTTCGTCCGTACAGTGCCTCGAATGGGGCAGTTTCAATACTGGAATGATAATTATTGTTATAGGAGAATTCAATTAAAGGTAAATGATCGTCCCAATTTCCACCAAAATCTATCACACATGCTCTGACCATATCTTCCAGAGTTTGTATTGTCCTTTCACTTTGTCCGTCTGTCTGAGGATGATATGCCGTGCTTAAATTCAGTCGAGTTCCCATTGCTTCTTGGAAACTTGTCCAAAAATGAGAAGTAAAACGACTATCACTATCTGATACAATGGAGAGTGGAACTCCATGTAAAGATACTACTTCATCTACATACAATTTTGCCAACCTTTCCATGCTAAAGGTTTCTTTCATAGGTAGAAAGTGAGCTGATTTGGTTAATCGATCCACAATTACCCAAATCGCGTCATTACCTTTTCTGGTTTTGGGTAACTTAGTAACAAAATCTATTGTTATAAGTTCCCATTTCCATACAGGCATTTCTAATTGTTGTAGTAGACCTGAAGGTTTCTGGTGTTCTGCCTTAACTTGTGAATAAGTAAGACACTTAGAAACATACCTAGCTATATCCTTTTTCATTCCTATCCACCAGAAGTTATTTCTTAAATCTTGGTACATTTTATTGTTTCCAGGGTGCATGGTATACTTAGATTTATGAGCTTCTTCTAAAATCTTATCTCTTAATTCTCCCTGTTTAGGTACCCAAATTCTTTTCTTATGGAATCTCCAAATTCCATCAGCTCCTTGTTCTAATTCTTTTATTCGTCCTTTCATTCCTTCAGCATTATCCTTAATTGCTGTTTCTTGAAAATGCTTTAGTTGTTCCATTAAATCTAACTGTAGTTTTAATCTAAGAGCACGAACTCGCCGTTGTTTCTGATGGTACTTACGACTTAAGGCGTCTGCAACTACATTTGCCTTTCCTTCGTGATACTGAATATCACAGTCGTAGTCACTTAAGATTTCCATCCATCTCCTTTGCCTCATGTTCAACTCTTTTTGGCCAAATATATACCTTAAACTTTTGTGATCTGTATAGACAGTAAATTTACTTCCATACAGGTAATGTCTCCAAATTTTAAGGGCAAAAATTATGGCGCCTAATTCTAAGTCATGAGTTGTGTAGTTTTCCTCGTGCTTTTTCAATTGTCTTGATGCATACGCAATTACCTTCTTGCGTTGCATAAGCACACATCCTAATCCTAGTTTTGAAGCATCACAATATACTTCAAAATCTTCAGTCCCTTCTGGTAAAGCTAGGATTGGGGCATTTGTTAATTTCTGCTTTAAGATCCTAAATGCTTCATCTTGTTTAGGTCCCCATTCAAACTTAACTTCTTTACAGGTTAGTTTAGTTAATGGTACAGCTATCTTGGAAAAATCCTTAATAAACCGTCTATAGTATCCGGCTAAACCTATAAAACTTCTAATTTCCATTGCGGATTGCGGAACCTTCCATTTGGTAATTGCCTCTATCTTAGCAGGATCTACATGGATACCTTCTTGATTCACCATGTGTCCTAAGAATTGCACTTCTTGCAACCAAAATTCACATTTCGAGAATTTAGCGTAAAGCTTTTCTTTTCTTAACAAAGTTAAGAGTGCATGCAAGTGCTGACAATGCTCGTTCTGACTTTTGGAATAAATAAGTATATCGTCTATAAAAACAATTACAAATTTATCCAAATATGGTTTACAGATTCTATTCATCATGTCCATGAATGCGGCAGGAGCATTCGTTAACCCAAAGGGCATGAGTGTAAACTCGTAATGACCATACCTAGTTCTAAAAGCAGTTTTAGGTATGTCTTCTTCTTGTACCTTCAATTGATGGTATCCGGAGCGTAAGTCAATTTTAGAAAAATATCTAGCTCCTTGAAGTTGATCGAAAAGATCATCAATCCTAGGTAATGGGTATCGATTCTTAATTGTAACCTTATTCAATTCTCTATAATCAATACACATTCTCATCGAACCATCCTTTTTCTTTACAAACAACACTGGTGCTCCCCAAGGGGATGAACTAGGTTGTATGAATCTTTTACTTAGTAATTCATCTAATTGCTTTTTCAATTCTAACATTTCTGTAGGTGCTAACCGATAAGGTGCCTTGGCTATCGGTGTAGTTCCGGGAATTAGATGAATTCTAAATTATACTTCCCTATCGGGTGGTAATCCTGGTAACTCTTCTGGGAATACATCTCGGTATTCTGAGACTACAGGAATCTCCTTAAGTTCTTTACCCTTAGTACTAATGATTACTAAAATCATATATACTATTCCTTGCTTTCGTTCATAACTAGCAACTTTCATTACTGATATGAACTTCATGGGTTTGCGTGGCTTATCTCCTGTAATCATGATTACTTCCCCAGTAGGTGCCTGAATTTCTATAGAATTTTTATCACAAAGGATTCGAGCATGGTTGGCTACTAACCAATCCATTCCTAATACAACATCGAATCCAGTTAAATTCATTGGTAATAGGTTTGCATGAAATTTATGACCTGAAAGTTCTATATTTTCCTTTTTCAAAACCTTATCTATTTTGATAGAATTTCCGTCTGCCGTTTCGACTGTAAAAATCTGCCTAAGTTGGGTTAAGGGTAAATTAAGAGCTTGGCATAATGAAGTATTTATAAAACTTTGGTTTGCACCAGAGTCAAATAATACTTTTGCATAAATGTTGTGAACTAAGAACGTACCAGCTATCACATCTGGAATGAGTTCTGCCTCCTGAGTAGTTAATTGGAATGCACGAACATTCTTCTTAGTAGCTCCTTCGGCTGGTTTAACTTTATTGTCTGCTGGTTTAATCAACTTAGGGCATTCTGGCTTAAAATGTCCTGTTTCTCCACAGTTATAGCAGACTCTTGTTTTCTTTCTGCAGTCTTCTTCGCGATGTCCTACGGCTTTGCAAAAGTTGCAGATTACATTACATTTTCCATAATGTTTCTTTTTGCAATTTCTGCAGAACAGCGAAGTTGAAGATTGCCCTGTTCCTCTTCTCTTGAAATTGTTGTTATTACTCGTACGAAATCCTTGGGTAATTTTCTGAGCCAGTTCCTTTTTCCAATTTTCATCTCTTGTGCGTACCAGTTCGTCAGTTAGGGTGTTAGCTAATTCTACCGCATCGTCAATAGTGCGAGGTCTTGCAGCTTTAACGATATTACGGATTTCGCTAATCAATCCCCAAATATAGCGACAAATGAGTACCGGTTCTGGCGAAGCCAGTGTTGGTACCACTCTAGCATATTCAAAGAATGTCGAAGTATACCCGCGACAATCTACACCCATCATTCGATGATTTAGGAATTTATTTGCCATTTGATCTTTTTCATATTCGGGACAAAATTTTCTTTCTACAAGACTCTTAAATTCTTCCCAGTTCATGGCATAGGCCATATTTCTTCCTTTGGCTTGAAGTACTGTATTCCACCATTCTAGCGCCCCTTCTTTGAAAAGATTCGACGCATACATGACCTTGTCGTCCTTGGCACATTTACTTATTGTAATCACTGCCTCGGTTTTCTCTAACCAACGCAGTGCCGCAGTCGCTCCTTCATTGCCTGCAAATTCAGCGGGTTTACAAGCAAGAAATTCTTTGTAAGTGCAACCAGGTGTTGCAGCTTTCATTTTCTTAGGGAGCGGAGCCTGCCGTGGTTCATTATCATGATTAGTATAGTTACCGCCTCCATTTACGCTATTACTGAAGTTATCTTCAGAAATAAGTTTGCTGGGAATTATTTTTTGAGGTTCAACAGGTTTTTGTGCAGCAGCAAGTATTGCTGGAATAGCATTGGCTATTCCTTGAGCAACGATATTTTCTATATCTTGCCTAGTCATAAATTGATCCTCCGGGTGTTGTTTAGAATGGTTAACCTCGTTTACTGGTTCATTATTAGCATTTTCCATCTGATAATTAATATATATAATTTGTTAGTATCGAATAAATAGTAATCATACACAAATAATCATATAAATTTCACAACACACATATAGCCAAAACTATCGATTTCTCGATTCCCATTTTTATATTTTATAATATGCGTCATTACACACCTTTATCTTACAAAGTTTTATTTTATAGTTATTTTACATACTATATTCTACTTATTTATTTTACAACCACAGTTTCACATTCTCACACCACATTATCCCTTGTCAGTTGGTGTTTCAGTAACGGCGTTTCCTCGCATCGTACTTCCAGGAGATCTGTTCTCCTACTTCCCTGATCCTATTTCCTGCATCCACCAATTCTTCGCCAAAGTGGCGAAGTTCAGATAAATTCTCATTGCTCATCGGTGGGTTTGGTATAGGTTCCGGGTCGAATTGAGGGAGAAAGGAATAAGGACTGTTGAGAAGGTTTTGGAACTGCCAATCATTAGTCCACCACTCATCCATTCCTAGAGGTTAGGTATGGATTATAGGTTCTGGAATTGCTGGTTCTAAGTTTATAGGGAGTTGATTTTCAACAGGATAAGAGTAGAAAGTATTATTGACAGGCCTGACTATATCACAGCTTGCCAATGCGCGATCCAATTCATCCTGAAATGGTAACTCCTCAACTTGTCTAGAGCTTTCCCCAATTTCCCCCTGGGTTTGCCTAGAACCTTCTCCAATCTCCATTTCCATCTGTCTAGAACCTTCTCCAAACTCCATTTCCAGTGGCCTAGAATCTTCCCTGACTTCAATCCCCTTTCCTTTGTCTAAGGGATTTTCTATTTTAGGAATCTTCCTAGTTGCAGGTTTCCTCCTACGCACACGTCTCCATCCCACAAATCTTCTCGTTTTCTTAGGCTTGGGTTTTTCCGGAGGTGGAGCATTGAATTCCATAGGTTCTTCTATGTCGGGTATATACCTATTGAAATCTCTGGAAACCTCTATTTTCACCGGATAGAGATTTAGTTTTTGAAGGGCTTCAGACAGGTCATTCATGCTGTTGTCATATATGCAAAATACACAAAATTTGCTAAGTTAAAATTTTATAACAAAATTTTAGAGATAACCTTTAAATATTATTGCATACCGTGCGACTAATTTAGTACAACGAACAGCTGATAATTAAAACATATTATGGTTTATGGTAAACTTATTTATTTACTGGATAAGGTTTCTGGCTTGTAGGTGATAAGGGTGTTAAAACTGAAACAGGTATTTAAAGATTTGCATTTACTGCTACGGTGGCTAGCATATAAAGATCTGCCCATTTTTCATCTAACTTGTCTTCCCATGGTGGGTTATTGCCTAGTTCTTGGGTTTTCTGATTAACTCTCTTTTCTTTTGCTTTCTTTAATTTCTCCTGACTTTTTCTAATAATCAAACTTCTTTTATTAGGAGAAAGTAGTTCCTCATAATGTGCCTTTCGAATAAATATTCCTTCATCAATATCTGTTGGATATTTCGAGGATTTTGTTTGGGATGAACTTCCTTTCTCGGTTGATGACCTATCTAATTTAAGATAGATATTTGAAAGCTTTTGCTTACCCATACTGTACACAAATATTTAAATAATAAACACATAATCCCAAAATGAGAATCAAGAAAATTAAGTATTTCTAAATACTTAATAGGCTTAAATCAGTGGCTCTGATACCACCTTTTTCTGTCACGGCCCCTGACCCGGTTTCACCCGTTTCAGGAGCCGCGGGACAGAAAATCCCGTGGTATTTATTTAATTGAGTTTAACAGCGGAAGATTTCATCAGGATCTTTTTAAAACTGAAATTTCCCCCATTATTTTATTTCACAACTTGGGATAAAACCCGGTAATTTACAATCATATGATTTCACGGAGAAATCTTTATTTTTCCAAAACATGTTTCTTTATTTTATACTGAGCCACTTCATTAAGCTTGTAGTGCTTCGCGGCACTTTTCTGGATCACAACAGATCACCTGAAACATGTTTGAAAAAGGTTTTGTCAGCAGAAAATACTGGTGAATCATTCTTTTTATTAAAACGACACGTTTGTTATAATTTACAGTATTAAGAGCGATTACAATGTTTCCAGATATCAACCAACTACCCACAGTATTTGTCACTCGACTCGTTTCTGTGACTATGGTCAGATCACCCATTGGCTAACTCGTTGTCCAATGGTGACGGGAAATAAGTAATGTATACAAAACCCTACATACCGGCTATAATTTGGTGACTACAAAGACTTAATCCCTGTAATTATAACTTTAAAAGTAAACATGCTTTTGAAATCAATATTTGATAAAAAGAGAATGAATCACATTGCAGATTTAATTGAGCAGAGCCTAGCCTACTGATTAGCCTTTTTTACCTAAATTTAATAACATGCACACGAACTCGGTTAGTAACTAATACAGCATTTACGATAACTCATGAGATTAAACCTTCACAACGAATGACAAAGTGTGATACTTAAACATCCATCGTATTCACGACGAATGACAAAGCATAAACCCTAATGTGGGCAGCACTTGAACATCCATTGGATAATTTAATCGATCGGACATTGAATCGTAGCAGCGATCGAGTTAATACCCGGTATCGGAGCAGCGCCTTGCTAATATAATTGCTATTTTCGACTTCAGAGTACTAAAACTTCGTTTTTGAAAATTTGTTTCGACACCATCAGACTGTGCATGCAATAACCTATTTATAGCTGAAATTAAGGCCTCACGCGGCCCGCGTAAACCACCCCATATATCTTACGCGGCCCGCGTGGCCGCCTAGTCTACGAGTAGCCTTGACCGGTCACGAGTAGGTTAGCCATCTGGACACAACGTGGATTCGGAACACTTATCCGGTCAACCACGTCTTGACGCGACCCACGTAAGACATGTGTTGTCTGTTACGCGGCCCGCCTGGAACCCAGAATTTTGTTTTTCTTCATTTTTTAATATGGTTTAGGGTTTCAGGGGTCCGGGTTTTTACTTACGGGTATTTTTAGGACAATTTTGAGAGTCCTTACATTTATCAATCACACTCTGTCCACCATTAAACATGAAACTTGTTATACTTGTTAAACTCATATGCTATGTTTACATTGTGTCTATATGCTCATTAACTTTGCAAGCCTACCTTAACAATTATAGCACTATAGGATTAACGCCCTACCCGTATTCTTATGGTATTGTTAAGTAAACACTATTACACCCTCTTCGTTTCGACGATGTTGGGTAATCACGATTGTGTTAAACTCTGGTTTGACATATAGTTTACACTAGTACAGCATGTTAGTAACTCGTATACATTTATCATGTTGGATAAGAGCACAGTTAAAACATTTTTTCATATTATGCTATGTATTCAAACTTGTATACTTGCCAACATATTTGTTGATCATTATTTTAATACATGTTGAAGGTTGATAGACGATGAGATGGAGAAATACAATTAGGATGGACTTAGTTACACGCCTAATGATAAACAATTATTTATATTTCATGTATTTTGTTGCTACAATTTGATCGTATTTGTTTTATTTGAACAATGTATTCGATTTAGTATTTAAGAAATTTTGATTAAATAATTATTGTCACAATTTAGTGTTATGATGATATGAACAAGAACATTTTCTTGTTTGTACTTTTTAAACTACTTGCATTCTATCTTATTCGCTTCTATCTATTCTCTTTGGTCTTTAAATATACATGCCTATCCTAAGGCCAACACAATACACACCTGAAGACTTGATGAAGACACTCTTATTCCACAATCGAAACGACTCACCAAAATAGAGGTGATTCCCATATTTGGTGATGACTTTCACTCCGCTTATCGATATTTCACACGAAATATACCCTCAAGTTAGGAGTGACATCCGTATCTTGATGGGAATTTCCATTTCATATTCTAGTGGACCCTTATCGTTCGATAAGTACCAACCACGCTAGGGTAGGATGTTACCAAGCTAGGGGTGAAACCTGCATCTTGATAACTAGTCCCACTCTTCAATTTTCAATCTCGCCAAAGTTTCGATTTTCCAAATGGACTAGGGACATGTAGTAACTGGAAGGATAAATACCGTTAATCGCTTCTCAACGAGAGTATTTGTCTATTAAGCCAAAGCACGTATCTCTAACTCGAAAGGACTTTGATTTACTTTGGAATAGTCTTAGTTATGTTCCGTAACAATCCAAATTTTACGTTAAATCTCTTTTATGCTATCTTAATTTTAATGTGGTTTATTTTGGATATGTTATTCATTCCAACGTTGGGGACACGAATCACACTTTCCTCGCAATCTCAAACATTAAGAATCCTTCATGAACAAATTAAATTTACAATGCTTTCAATATTCTATGTGATACAATGTGAATTCTTGTTATGCTATGTGAAACTATTTGAAACATTTATGTGCTATGTGACGAATTTCATGATACAAACAAATTTAACAAAACCTTATGATCAAGTCTCATCCATTCCTTTGTTTTTTAATCTCTAGATGTCTTCCAGTCGTCTTTCCAACTCCACTAAGAGGTCCAAGACTGGTTCCAAGAAGAAGATGCTCGCATTCATCGCTACTCAAATGGCTTGTGTGATTCCTGAGATTGTTAGCAAAGTTATAGCCAACACCACACCCAACTCCTCAGTCGACTTTAAGATTGAGCAACCTAAGCCTGTTTCCTTCCACTTCAAGCACTTCTCAGCTTGCAATCCAAAACCTTTCACTGGCAACGATGGTGTCATTGCGATGCTCGAATGGTTCGATAGCATCGAAGTTACATTCATTAACAGTGAATGCCCTGAGAACCTCAAGACCCGCAATGCTACTGGTGTTCTCCAAGCTAGAGCCCTAGACTGGTGGACGAATGAACGAAACATTCGTTCCAATGAGGAAGCCTATGCCATACCTTGGTTTGATGTTAAGGAGATGATGATGACCGAGTTCTACCCTCCTCATGAGCAGCAGAAGCTCGAAGAAGAGCTTTGGAGCCTTAAGCAGATTGGTGACGACAACCTTGGCTATACCACCCGATTTAAGCAGTTGAGCTTCATTGTACCCCACCTTGTTTCTACTCCTGAGCGTACTATCAGGAAGTACCTCCAAGGCTTACGCCCTGCTATGCGTGATACAATCGAAGCCACTTGTAACACCCTTACTAGTATTTAAAGATTTCCGTATAAATCTCGATAAATAAATGTGTAATTATGACTACACAAACTTATAAAAATACGAGTTTATTAAAACTTTACAGCATAGTGTAAATAAGTACGGCATTCAAAGTATAATTGACGACGTAATAAAGTGCGGAAGCTTGTTTCTTTGATCGTGTTCGTTTCTTCCTTGAGCTTGATCTTCATCCGGGAACATTTGGTATTTTCCTGTGATCAAAACCAACCTAAAAGTTAGTTTTGATGCTTAAATAACAGGTTAAACAAATTCTAAACAACAAATCATGAGATAAAAGAAAAATTTCCAGTTTCGAAGTCTGTCGCGGGCCGCGACAGACTTAACGAAAGTTTACGCGGGCCGCGACCCACTGTCGCGTGTCGCGAAAGATTTAAGAACTTCTGTCACGTGGCGCGGGGGTACACATTTTCCAGCAGGTTCAGATCTGTGTCCTGCATTTTTCAGCAACAACGGTTTTTACGGAAACGGTCATAACTTCTTCGTTATTGATCCGATTTACGCGATTCTTTTTCCTACGCGTCCGTAATTTAATTCTCCATCCTATGGAGTTAAAATCCCACATCCGGATTAACAAAATTCCAGACTTTTAAGTTTTCGGCTTACTACCCTTTTTACCAAATATTGACCCGTTCATAATTTTATCACACCAACACGTTTATTTGACCGTTAAACTCATGAAATTCATTATTTCAATATCTCCTATTATATTAATCTCAAATCACAGGTTTCTTAAGTGATAAAATCCCGTTTACGCTTAAATGCATATTTTGACCCGTTAAGGGTATTTATGCATTTTAGTCTAGAACTTGTGCCTTTCTTTTGTCGCTACAAAAGTTCCATATCTAATTAACTACAAATATTCCACCACAACATTTTGTGGTGGATTTATCATAATGAACCCCCTTTTTCCCACTTTTACCCATCGGTTGGTCATTTTACGCAAATGACCATTTTTGAGCATTTGACCCGCGAATATGCATTCCTATGACCTTTATTCATGTCTAATGATTCCACAATCTTTATGCAAGTTCCTAAACGACCTCTATGATTCATTTTCCCAATATACCCTTCAAGGGTGTTTTGGTCAACTTTAGTCCCTCACTTCACAACAAAGGACTTTCGCTAAATATTTTGACCAAAATTGTATGTTTAACCAAAAAGCTTAGTTATACGTACCTGGCTCGGGTCAAAGTATTGACCTGTTTACTTAACTTTTGCTTTAAATCCGTTACTTTGACCCGTTTAAAGGCCTTTAGTGAAGTCTTTCATTTTTAGCAACAATTTCTTTTGTTTTCAAATTTACTTACTCGATTCAGTTATACCGAATCCACCGCTTACAAGCAAACCAAATTTCTTGATTCGAATTGCTGACCTTAACCGGTCTCACTAACTAGACTTATTAGCCCAGTTACTTTTTACCGCTCGCTTGGTTATAATGTGATTCTACTTCATATTACATTTCCTAACCGTGATCGTGTCACATCATGTTTAATTTATATCAACTTCTCATTTTCGAAAATATCACTTTTCGGATATATCGTCTTGCGCCTATAAGTGTCAAGACTTGAATCTTTCATGCTTACTATTCAAATTCCTATCATAAATTATATCTGTAAAATCGTTATTTCTTACTAGAATCGATGTTTTAGTTTTTGGATTTTTTTTTCTTTAACTTTTGTCAATTATCCATAATTTATTCCTTTACCATCTTAGTTTTATACGGGGAATCGTAACAAGTTCCCTTACCTCACACTATCGACCCGTAGGTTCCTTCACTTAACCTCGTAGGCTATTTCCTTAGGCTTTCACCTCTTTGAGGCGAGGCCCTTATGATCCTTTTGCTTCAATTCATGACCCGTGGGTCATTTTGGTCCCGTAGACCTTTGCTCTAATTAATATCCCGTAGGTTATGATGATCCCGTAGATCATCTTTTATTCGAGTCTTTATTCAAATGTGTATACATTTATATACGCATATGGCGTTAAGGCACCCCTTCTTATGTTTTAGAATTATTCACCCTTACTTTTTGGATTTCGTTTGACCTTGACCGTAGTCTAAGGCTACATTGTTTTCTTTTGAATTATCTTTCCGACTTCTTGACTTCTAACGTCAATTACACGTCAGTTTGCCCTACACTTACCGTTACCCTGTTCTTACCTATACTTCTTTACGACCCATTACCCGGGTTCTTTATCTTAGTGTTTTTAACATTTTTGTTTTGCTAGTTTGCATTTTTCCTATATATATATTCCTTTATGACCCATCATGTAGGTTCATTAATGTTTCGCGCTCCCATTATTCAGTTTGCGCTTACTTGCACTACCAAGTTTTTATACCTTATTTATCTCGTTTGACTTGTTCGTGTGAAATTTCATCACTTGTGAACATCAAACTCCATTCTTTATTCGACCCGTTCAACTTTAAAATAGCTGAACGTAGTTATCAAAATTTCTATTTGTAAATTCTCATCGTCTTTTAGTCATGACTCCTAATCCGAGTCTTTCGACTTTCTATTTCGCGTTCCCGTCTCTCGGTTTACGCATTCACCCACATTCCTACCCGTCCATCGGGTATTTTTTACCAACGTCCTCGTCAAGTAACCATTCTTATATGGTTTTAGACATCATCTTAATTCATTTGATCGTCTTAGCGAATTCTATTGCTTTTATTCACTCGAGTCCTTTATTCTTTATTTAATTCGTTTGACTTGTCCATGTGAATTTCATCACTTGTGACAGTCAAACTTTTATCCCTATGCCTTAGCATTCCTATTGGTCGGTCTGTATTTTCTTTTTACTTGATCTTTGTCCCTTCACCCGGGCTCGTTATTCTTACGTAATACGCTTCCGTCATCCGACTTACGTTTACGTTTACTATCAACCATATTACTTATTTGATTCATTTGGGTACCATTTAAGTTAGTCCCATTCGCCCCGTCCTTACTACATCGGATGTAAATGTGTCCGCTATAAGAAGTTCATGGTATCATATGCTACTACTTACTTGACCAGAGTAAGCAATCAACACATGACACGCATGACCTTTTTATAGTTTTCACATCGCGCCCTAGGTAAGTAATGCTTCTATTTATTTCTCTTGGAAATAATATCCCGAATATACTTTCTATTCGGTTTTTCCAAGTTTCTAATTTACATATGCAACAATCATTCTCTACATGTTTGTTGCATATTGCTATTTATGCGTTTACATTTAAAAAGCGTGCACCTGGTAATGTTTGCCCCGACGGGCGTTCCTTGCTATTAACCTTGTTCGCGGTCGTTACGCGATTTAGTCCTTGGTGAGCATGCTCCTCTTGTCATACTTCGGACCGTTCCTCTATCATATCCGTAATTTGTTCAACCCTCGTCATCTTCAAATGCGAGTTTCCTCCAATTAAAACATTCATAAAGGTTAGTAATGTCAACTTTACTAAATGCCCGTATCATAATACAAGGCTTTTCTACTATACGTGTCAACGTGCGCATTTTCGTCAACTATATTTATCATTTAATTGAGGTAACTTATATCACACGATAACCCTATGACAACATTTTAACTCATACCAAACCATTAATATACCTGTACTTACCGGATTTGCGATCAAGCCTCGAACCGAACACATTTGTCAACAACCTTGGGCTCTGATTACCAACTTGTAACACCCTTACTAGTATTTAAAGATTTCCGTATAAATTTCGATAAATAAATGTGTAATTATGACTACACAAACTTATAAAAATACGAGTTTATTAAAACTTTACAGCATAGTGTAAATAAGTACGGCATTCAAAGTATAATTGACGACGTAATAAAGTGCGGAAGCTTGTTTCTTTGATCGTGTTCGGTTCTTCCTTGAGCTTGATCTTCATCCGGGAACACTTGGTATTTTCCTGTGATCAAAACCAACCTAAAAGTTAGTTTTGATGCTTAAATAACAGGTTAAACAAATTCTAAACAACAAATCATGAGATAAAAGAAAATTTTCCAGTTTTGTAGTCTGTCGCGGGCCGCGACAGACTTAACGATAGTTTACGCGGGCCGCGACCCACTGTCGCGTGTCGCGAAAGATTTAAGAACTTCTGTCGCGTGGCGCGGGGGTACACAATTTCCAGCAGGTTCAGATCTGTGTCCTGCATTTTTCAGCAACAACGGTTTTTACGGAAACAGTCATAACTTCTTCGTTATTGGTCCGATTTACGCGATTCTTTTTCCTACGCGTCCGTAATTTAATTCTCCATCTTATGGATTTAAAATCCCACTTCTGTATTAACAAAATTCCAGACTTTTAAGTCTTCGGCTTACTACCCTTTTTACCAAATATTGACCCGCTCATAATTTTATCACACCAACACGTTTATTTGACCGTTAAACTCATGAAATTCATTATTTCAATATCTCCTATTATATTAATCTCAAATCACAGGTTTCTTAAGTGATAAAATCCCGTTTACGCTTAAATGCATATTTTGACCCGTTAAGGGTATTTATGCATTTTAGTCTAGAACTTGTGCCTTTCTTTTGTCGCTACAAAAGTTCCATATCTAATTAACTACAAATATTCCACCACAACATTTTGTGGTGGATTTATCATAATGAACCCCCTTTTTCCCACTTTTACCCATCGGTTGGTCATTTTACGCAAATGACCATTTTTGAGCATTTGACCCGCGAATATGCATTCCTATGACCTTTATTCATGTCTAATGATTCCACAATCTTTATGCAAGTTCCTAAACGACCTCTATGATTCATTTTCCCAATATACCCTTCAAGGGTGTTTTGGTCAACTTTAGTCCCTCACTTCACAACAAAGGACTTTCGCTAAATATTTTGACCAAAATTGTATGTTTAACCAAAAAGCTTAGTTATACGTACCTGGCTCGGGTCAAAGTATTGACCTGTTTACTTAACTTTTGCTTTAAATCTTTATAGTTAAAGCAACGCAAGCTTATGTTATTCCCTGTGATTACAAAACTCAACAAGTGATTGTCAAATGTTATTGTCAAATTGCATTACCCACACCAATTGACCTATATAGCCTAATTGACCATTTCTCCGTATGAGATGGTATTTAAGTACCATTTCATCCCCTTTAAACCTCTCCCGGTTTTCCTTGAAATCGTTTTACTTAAAACCGTTTTTGTTTGTTCGTCATTACATGACTATTTTACCATTTTACCCCTTTGTCCATATCTTATGATTTCTTACCATTTTCCTCTCGTTCCGACTCTCATTGAATCGTGTCGGAACATTCTATACCAACCACTTAGTAGCATTTAAATACAATACTTGCAATTATGTAATTTGTACATAATGTAAAGGGGCGTAAGTTTTACTTACCTCGCATCCTAGCCACTCGTTTCTCTTCATGCTTGATTTGTTTGACCCGCTTCCTCCCGAAGCTTCACCTAGCTTGTTAAGCGTCAAACTAGCATCACAATTCCCAAGATGGTTAGTTTAGTCATTGTTAGTCACGACTATTCCACCTCGCGTTTTTTTTTCTATCAAGATTATCATTCAATCTTGTTAACGATCAGTTTGACTTTTTCAAAAGTCAACTGTTCCTTTTTATGTATGAAATGCATAATTTGAGTTCCACGAACACACATAAGCATTTCTTCGACTATTATGTAGTCTCTATTTTTAGGCGACTAATTTAATCATATTTATCAACCTTTAAACATTCACTTAGGCATTTTAACAAACACCTCGCGGGCATAATTTCTCACAATTTATTATTAAGCTCAATACTTGTCATTTAGCCATGGTTAACATCAACTAAACATGTTTACATAAATTTTCACATTAACAAAATCTGAATTTACTCTCTAGAACTCAAATTACACTAGAACAACAATTAAAATTCTAGTGTTTAATATGTTCCTACAACACCCACTTATCACCTTCAATGGTGATTGTGAATTCATAAGGAATAAGCATGATTTCAACATGTGATTGACTAGGGTTTTACTCCTAGACATTATATCATTCCTATTTCATCAAAATAACAAACATGCAACCATCAATTTCAAATTCTCTAGGTTTGCTCAGAATTTCAACTAGAGATTTCTCAAGAAATTTACATGACTCGTAACTCCTTTTTCAATGGAGATCACTAATTCGTATTCGGATTTTGATTTGGACTTGATTTGCCCCTTCAATTGCTTGATTTTTGCTAGTTAGGGTTTAAGCCATGGAGTTCCCTGGCTCCTTGTAATTTACGACTAGAACACACACTTAAAGTGTGTGTTTTGGTGTTTGAATGTTTTATTTAATACAAACTTGTTTCAAGTTTGTCACCTTTGGTCCCTATACTTTACCAAGTTATTTAAAGGGTATTTTAACCATATTTGTTCTATTATGTCAAGACACTAACTAACCAGGTTAATATTCCTAGTTACTTGGTGGGTCCCGGGAGTTATAACCCGTTTTATTTTAAGTCCCGTTAACTCGGGCTCTTTTAAATTCAATCCCTTAAAACTTTGATTCATTTGTATTTAATATTAGGATTTCTTGTTTAAATCTAAATATTTACCTAGTTATTTTTGCTACTAACGGTACTTTATCCGTCTTTTAGTATTAACAGAGTTTGATTACCAAACCCGTTTTTGGGGTGTTACAAGCCTCACAGCCCGAAACCATCGAGGCAGTTTATCGCTAATACACGGTCGAATAATGGTGTTCGTTTATGTTTAAGTTTGGGTTTTTACTCAACTTTTAATCTTGAAATGCTTACTTTTGATTAGATATATGTTTTGCAGGTCTAGCGGAGTTTAAGGAGCTTTTTGGGAGCTTTACGGGTCACCGGGACGAAAAACGGACCACCGGGACGCAAAAGCAAAATAAGCGAAAACGGAGATCACACAAAGGAGATCCCGTCGCCGACGCCTCCCAAGGCCGTCGGCGACGCACGTTAAAAATGGGCATCGTCTGATGTGTGCGTAGACAGGGAGATTTGGCGTCGGACAAAAATGAAGAATGGGAGACGCGTCGCCGACGGGGCATCAAGCCGTCGGCGACGGCATGTGGATATCAGCTCCGCGAATTTGTTGGTGATTTGGTATTTTGACGAATTTAAACTTAGTTTTCACCTACCATACGACGGTTACACTTAGTTTGAAGTTTTGAATCAGTTCTGGGAGCCTAAAACATAATCTTAATCACCACCAATCCATCCATATCATCAACCTTCATTCGAATCATTCCATTCCATCACCCAATTCACCTTCCTCTCCATTCAAAAAACCCTAGTCATTCATCCATTGATCCTTCCACCATCACTACTCACAAAACCCTAATCTTCACCATCCATCATTCCACAAGCCCCAAGATGATCCAATTCAAGTCTCCATCATCCATTGATCAAGTCCCGTTCACCATGAGCGGCTAATTTCTTGAAGGTTTCACCCTGGTGTAGGTTATTGTAAGTTTCTAGGGTTGAACGTTGTTTGAACTTTTATTGTGACAAGTTGTATTTTGATTTTGAATCCTTAGATAATTGTCGTGCATTTGAATTGAATTTGTAAATTGTCGAATGATGATAAAGTTATGACTTTACGAAATGAATTTGTGCACTTATGCCTTTTCAAAGTTATGATTTACATGTTCTTGGTAACAAAGTGCATTGCGATCCGTTGTCTACGACGTTAATAACTCTTGGCACCTGGTGTGTATAAGGTGTAATATGTTTTTATTGATATTCTAAGCCCATTTTACCCATTAGTCAAGTTTTAAATTTATAAAACACGATATTCTACTAACACTAAACACACACATGGGTAAGTGCACCCATCGTGAGCGTAGTATGGCGTTGGTAAGATACTGAGGTCGTCCAAGGACCCAAGAGCTTTTAGTACCGGTTTATCCTCAACGTCTAATTCAAACTTTTTAGAAAAGGTTTTAAACATGAAAATAAAAACTAAAAATACTGAAAATAAAAATAAAAATAAAACAGATAGACAAGATGAATCACTTGGATCCGACTCGCCTGTAATGTATCCTTTGATGATTTGCACCCTTTTCCACTTTTTAAAAGATTATCTTAGTTATAGTAGTAGGCCCCTCTTTTGAAGGTGACGTTACCCTCAACCTAGTGGTTTGAGTCAGCAAGGATACAATCCCAAAGGGTCGGAATATTGAAAGATAATTAATTAAGTTATTAATGCGAAAAGTGGTAGGCCCCTCTTTTGAAGGTGACGTTACCCTCGGCTAAGTGGTTTGAGTCAGCAGGGATACAATCCCAAGTAGCCAGTTTAATGTATTAATAGTAGTTCACATATGAGGGGATTAAGCCATTCGCACCCCCGCAATCCAATACCAGTGGGTATTGAAGGAGGTCCTAGTAAGCTTGACCTAGGTCCTTGTAGGATCTATACACTGAACAAGGCAAGAACCTTACTAAACCATTCCCTTAACCCCCGACCATGTAGCCAACGTATCTCTATATAGACCGTAGAGATATGAATGGTGAAAATCTTTTACTTTATATAGACAGTAAAGTAATGCCAAGACACCACGGACAAATGATAAAGAAGTTTCACCTTCAACATAAGAAACTAGTTATTAAAGTCATTAATACAAAACAAAATAAAAAGTGCGAAAAGATTAAAAATCAAAAGTAATACATTAAATGCTTGTCTTCACCAAGTGATGTAAGAGACATTGCCAAACATGGCCTTTGATTTACAAGAACTCTTACGATCAATCTTGGATCCCGAGACTACTACACACACTCTAAGGTGGATGATGGATGATGGATGATGGTGGTGGTTGTGGGTGTTGTAGTGGAGGTGGAGTGGTGGCCAAGTGGGAGAGAGGTGGTTTGCCAAGGGATGCCTTTGAAGTGAGCCAAGCACCCCTATTTATAGCCTGAACAGAAGCCCGACCAAGGCCCCGTGTCCTTTGGACACGCCCCCATGGCCATCCTCTTTCTCTTCCTTCATTAATTGCTCTTGTCTGCATTAGGCTCCACACGGGCCCATGTTCATTGGGCACGGCCCCGTATGCAGAAGCGTATCTGTACTATCAAGATTTGCAAGATTCTGCGAATCTTAGCGTTGACTACGCCCCGTGCTGAGCTGGGCACGCCTCCGTGGTGGGAATAGAAGCTTCCACAGCTTTGTCCATTTCTGCAGACACCTGACCACGCCCCCGTGTCCGCTAGGCACGGGCCGTGGTCAGCCTTCTGTTTCTTGTTTTTGCTTGGGGAGATGCTGTCGAGGGGTCGGGCATGCCACATTTATTCATTTTCTTTGTATTTATGTTAGTTTTCGCTTCATATTTGTTCATTTAAGCTCATTTGGTCCTGAAAATACAAAAGGAAGACAAAAGCACACTTTTTCCAACATTAGTACTAAAAATGGTTAGTTTTATGCCTTATTTGATGTAATTTATATGTTGCATGTAGGTCCCCTTGATGTGTATGGATCTTCACAGAATTGTCAATCCGATCAAGAGTGCGGAATCCTCTTGATCAGAATATCACAGAAACAAGTAGAAAACAGAAACAACAATTCACTTTGTAACCGGATCTTTATTGATTAACTATCAAACTGATTACAATCAATCAAGATCCCTAACCAACACTCAATTTCGTCCAAGCACAAGCTCTCACGAAATTCTGTCTCTCAAAAACTGTTTTGGCTGATTAACCTAAACCCTAAAGCCTAACCTTGTTTATATAACACAAGGTTGCAACATTAGGCTGGGTTTACTACATGGGCTAGGCCCAAATCGTCCCCTATCACCCAATGTGGGTTTTGTTTAGCCCAAACTCTATTATCTCACTAATACAAAGCTAAACCCGCTAACTGTTTATCGTTTAACTAATTACAAGATATCCAAAGACCAAATCTAAGCTGTTGTCACAAACATGCACCAACAAACTCCCCCCTTGACAATAGCTTCATAGTGTAACTTTGTCTTCAAACATCTTGCAGTCTTTTGGTCTTTGGATAGCGTCAGCTACACAGTTTCTGACATCAACATTGCATTTTACACACATCAAATACCCCCACACTTGAATCTTTGCTTGTCCTCAAGCAAAACTCTTTACTATGTGGCTTACACACCCAAATGGAATGGGTAGAAGATAAGTTTTGGGCTTGTCTTGAGTGTCAAGAATCCAAGATCTTTATTGGGTTTTATTTTTATACTATTTACAATCCTATTCGTAATGATTTATTTAGAACGTTCCATAACAGCAATTACTTATTTGGGCATAACATGCCTCTTTAAAATTCCATTTATATACAAGTCCACATACCTCACGGGAGATCACTCAACACTTGGCCGAAGATATATTTTTGTAAAACACTCGAGACCGGCATGGAACTTACTTCTGCCATATGCTTGTCAAGCAATCAATCCTCCTCCTTTTTAACTATAAACCTTTGTAAATATTAAGAGGACTTTGGGAAGGGTTAGGCTCGGGCTAAAGGTAGGTGGTTTTGGGTTAGTGGTTAGAAAAAAAGGGCTAAAAGCATAAAAAGCATCGGTCGTCGTAGAACGTTTTGTTTTTGTGACTTTTATTCAAACTAAGCATTTTCAAACAAAGTTTCTTTGAGGACTTTGTTTGTTTATTTCTAGACTTCTTTTTTTTTTTATAAAGAAACGTCACAAGAAAACCGAGCTTTTTACTAAAATAAAAGGTTGAAAAGAAAAAAAGGTTTTGCTGGGTAAAGGGTGTTTGTTTTTGTTGGTATAGAAATGAAGAGGTTTTGGCCCAAAGGGGTTAACTAGGGGGATTTTGGGTAGGTGATAAAGAAAATGAAAAATAATGGTGTTGAAAGGAAAATGGGTTAGTCCTAATGCCTCCATCATTTACTTACTTGGGTTTAAGTTGGTAAGGACAGGGAATGTATCGTCGTGGCAAGTTCTAGAGTCGTAAGAACCAAGCGGCTATTCACCCAAGAAACGAAAAATGAGCGTTTAATTTAAAGATGTATGCTCAATAAAGGATCAAAACTCACTTATTGTGGGAATGGGTTTATAATGTGATCAAGTATATATAATCAAATTTTAACTAGATTTGTCATGCCGTTTCATAATTTTCTTATGTTGGTTCTTTTTATCAGGACGCTATCGGTTGTAAATTTGTAAAAATATAACCTTTTGGAACTTGTTATTCCCAATTTAAACCAAGACAAGTACAAAAAAATGAAAAGTTTTCGAAAAAATTTGGGGTGATTAGCGGTTCCAATAGAGTTTTGTGTATGACTAGTTATTAGGACTTGCAAAATTCAAGGTTTTAGTATCCCCCCAGACTTAAATTACACATTGTCTTCAATGTGTCCCAAAAATAAGTTTTTAGGTTGATTGAATGTGTAAAAAGGTGTTTAAAAACAAAGTTTTATGTTAGTGGGCATCTGGACACGGGCCCGTGTTGGTCCGGGCATGGCCCCGTGCTCAGATCACCAGTATCATATTAAACAGAAGGCTGGGCATGGGGGCATGTTCAGTGAACACGACCCTTGTCCAGTTACTTGAACTGGGCGTTTTCAGCAGAACCATATGCACGGGGGCGTGTTGGGCGGAGCACGACCCCGTGCTGAACTTGCTGTAATGAAGGAAAATTGTCGGGAGGCTCTGTTTTTGTGCATGGGGTGTGGGTTCAAGGTTCCCTTAGTAACCTCCACTATTTCGAGCATGTTCAACCATTACAACATCATCCAAACACCATTTAATACTTAAAAGCCATCATTCATTAAAACGACAATTACAAAGGATCCTAAAATAAAGTTAAAAATGAAAAACTAAAAAGTTCCTAGGACAAATAGGTCAAGTAATGCAGGAAATCATTTTAAAGAGTTCTATCCTTATTGTAGGAATGTCAAAAAACCCGGAAATAGCTTTCCGGTACTTAAGGATTTTGTAGAACTCGGAACCAAGGGATGTCCTTTAAATGTCATTGAGCCATTCCTCTATCTCCCTAGGGAGGAAGAAGGCGGGCTCATTCTCCACGATGTCTTGTGGAGGAGGTGCGGCGGCCACCGGTACCCCGTGTAATATGTCTAGAGGGGGTTCCGGGGGCATGACATACCACTCGGCCGGAATAATGACTTCTGTAACACCCCGAAAACGGGTTTGGTAATCAAACCACGTTAATATTTATGAACGGGTAAAGTATCGTTAGTGGTGAAGTTAACCCGGTAAATATTAGGGATTAAATAAAGAAACCTAATATTAAATAAAAAGGAATAAAGGTTGTTGAGTAAACAAAGTATATATATAAGGCCCGAGTTAACGGGACTTAAAATAAAACGGGTTATAATTTCCCGAACCCATTAAAATAACTAGGAATAAAAATAACCTAGTTAGAAAGAAGCCTTGTAGTAATATGTTAGAAAGTTAAAAACACCTAAAATAAGAACCTAATAATAGTTTGGGGAACAAAGGTGTTAAGTTTGAAACTAATATTATTAAAACAAAATTTAAAACACCAAATAGGTGTCTGGTTCGATCAAGAACGCAGGGGGCGACCAAACATCCTCCACCAAACCTTAGTTCATGCAAATTGTCCAAATTGAAGGCCAAATTCTGTTTCAAAACGAAATCCGAGCACGAAATAGTGATCTCCACCGAAAAAGGAGTCATAAGGTATGTGAATTTCATGAGAAATCTCTAGTTGAATTTCTGGGTGATCTTAGAAAATTTGAAATTGATGGTTGCATGTTTGTTATATGGATAGAATAGGAACATAGTAGTGTCTAGGAGTAAACCCTATACAAGTATATGTTGAAATCATGCTTAGCTCAAGTAAATTCAGATTTTGTTGATACTAAATTCATGTATGAGATGTTTTTAGGGTTTTGATTGCTAAAAAATAGTGTTATGATGTCAAGAACATGCTTAAATTGAAAGCTGAATTCAAATAGTGTTATGATGTCAAGAACATGCTTAAATTGAAACGGCTCTTGATCAGAATTTACAGCCGATTTGTATTGGCTGTAACATGGACAAAACGTGACAAAAACATGTGTTTCTTGAGTCTAAAATGTAATTCCAGGAAATATCTTTAAAACCCCAATGGAATCGCATTTTTTCAACGAAAATTGAGCGTTTTATGAATTTTTCAGTATCAAAGGATCAAGCTGCGTTTTCTGGCAGAATTTCCAGCCCATTACGAATGTCATAACTCAATTTAGAAATTGAGTTATGATCTCAAATTCTTACTGTAGAAAGTTTTAAGTGATTAAAAGAATCGCCAATTGGAATTTCGTCAATCGGATAAACGAGGAATTTTTAATGAATTTTTCCGTAAGCTGCAGTCAGAAGTGACAAATCTGATTGCAGCTTCGTAGATGAATTTTTACGAATTTTTGGTAAAGAGTTAGATCTTGAAAATTTAACACAAGGTCTAACCCTCCGAGAGGTACGCCACATAAAAAATCATAATTTTTGAAGACTCGTAAACAGGTTAAACAGGACACCAAAAACAGCCTATTTTCAGTGATTCGGAACTTGATTGTTGATGTTATAAATTATGCCCACAATGTTCATATGTTGAAATTATGAATCAAACGCGTAATTTCCTAGTTCGACTAATTACGTGTGATGTGGGGTAATACAAATTTTAATCATGATGTCGATTTAGCTTATATGCACATATCATATAATTAAGGGTAGTTAACTTTTGAAGAGTTAAACTAACCATGGACGGAGTCGAATAGTAGTTTTGACATAAAAAATACGTAAGGTAGAATAGTCGTGGTTATAATGACTAATCTAACCACCTTGTGAATTATGATGATAGTTTGACTCTTGACAAGCTAGATGGAGGCTTGGGAATGAAGCGGGTCAAACAGAGCAAGTACGAAAAGGAAAGCGTAATTTGGATGCGAGGTAAGTAAAAGCTTACACCCTTTTTAGTATACATCAGTTGTGTGTATTGAAAATGAATAAGGAAAAGTTAGTAATAGAGTTATAATGTTCCGACGCAAATAATATGAGTTGGAACCAGTGCAATGGTGAGAAATCATAAACAATGGCAAAAAAAGGGTAAATTGATAAATTAGTCATGTGACGATGAACTAATAAGAAACTTTGAAACATTATGTTATGGTGTAATCCGGAATGGGTAAAAGGGCGAGATGGTAACTAGATATAATCTCATAATGAAAAAAGGTCGTTCAGACTAAACGGGTCAAATGACATTGGCAAGATCATTTGACAATATTAATTGATGATCGCTTGTTGAGTTTTGTGATTACAGGAAATATCATACGGTTCGCGTTGGTATTAATTAGAAATTAATAGTGAGAGATATTTAAATGGGTCAATCCTATGACTCGAGCCAGGTACGCATATTTAGAAATTATTGTTAAAGGCGATATTTTTGGTCAAATATTAGCGAAAGTCCTTAGTCGTAAAATGAAGGACTAAAATTGACCAAAAATCCCTTGATGGGAAAACCGGGCAAACGACCCCATAGAGGTTGTTTAGGAATTTGCATTAAGATTACGAAATATAGGTAGATATCTTAATGTAGTAAAATGAGGGGTGAAAGGAGTGTGAAATTTAAAGTAAGATGGTAAATCCCTCTAACTGGTCAACATGAAGTTTTACGCATAACTCAACCTTTAGTGGTATAATGTATGAAAGTTTTAGACTTACGAGTTGATGGTTTTGAGATAATAAATATTTCAAAAATTTGCAATGATTTAAACAAAAGTGGTTTAATGAATCATGAAACGGGTCAAAAGTGTTAAAAAGGAATTTCAAGCCGAAAGCTTGAAATCTGAATTTTTGAAGTAGTTGAATATCAGGTTTTAACTCCATAAGATGGAGAATTAAATTT
This sequence comes from Helianthus tuberosus, assembly GCA_030545235.1. Taxonomy (NCBI): domain Eukaryota; kingdom Viridiplantae; phylum Streptophyta; class Magnoliopsida; order Asterales; family Asteraceae; genus Helianthus; species Helianthus tuberosus. Next base: position 33,841,439 of record CM060436.1, read on the forward strand.
CGAACGCGTAGGAAAAAGAATCACGTAAAACGAACTTCTAGATCAAAAGTTATGGCCTTTGAAAGTTTGATATTTGATAAATAAACATAGCTGGAAGAAATGCAGGTCCCAGATGCGGCCCTGCTGGGAAACGATCTCCCCCGCGGCACGCGAAGGAAAACCGGGCACCGGGCGCGACACGCGGGTGATGTCACGGCACGCGAAGGAAAAAAAGGAGCCACTCGCGTGGCGCGAGAGGCAAAATTCCGAAATTTTATTTTTATTTTATTTGTTTATTTATGAAACTTGTTTATACATGTTTATAAGCTATCAAAACTAACTTTTAAGTTGGTTTTGATCATAGGTGATATCAAGTGTACCCGGATGGAGATCAAGCGATGGCAAAGGACCGAACACACGAAAAATGAAGCTTCCGCAATTTGTTTCGTCGTTATTCTAAAACGATGAATTAAATCACATTATGTTGTATTACTTTAAATTGTAAAAGTTTTTAATAAACCAATATTTTTCATTGTAATTGTAACCGTAATTACATGATTATGGACTTAAATTATACGAAAATCGTTAAATAATAGCAAGGTTGTTACAAGTTGGTAATCAGAGCTCATGGTTAAAGAATAAAGTGTGTTCGGTTCGAAGCTTGATCACAAATCCGGTAAGTACATGTTTGTTAATGGTTTAGCATGCTAAAGTGTTGTAAACAACACATAGGGTTATCGTGTAATACACGCTACCCCAATTAAAATGATTGATACAGTTAATGAAATTACGTGCGTTGACACGTATAGCAGAAAGCCTCGTATTATAATACGGGCGATTATTGATGTCAACATTACTAACCTTTGTGAATGTTTTGATTGAAGGACACTCGCATATGAAGATGACGAGAATTGAATAAATTACGGATATGATGGAGGAACGGTCCGAGGTATGACTAGAGGAGCATGCTCACCAAGGACCAAATCGCATAACAATCGCAAATAAGAATAACGGCAAGGAACGCCCGTCGGGGCAAGCATTACCAGGTGCACGCTTTTAAATATAATCGCACAAATAGCAATATGCAACAAACATGTAGAGAATGATTGTTGCATATGTAAATTAAAAACTTGGAAAACCTGAATAGAATACCTATCCAGGATATTATTTCCAAGAAAACTAAATAGAGGCGTTACTTACATAGGGTGTGATGTGAAAACTGTAAAAAGGTCGTGTGTGTCATGTGTTAATCGCTTACTCTGGCCAAGTAAGTAGTGGCATATGATACCATGAACTTCTTGTAGTGGACGCATTTATATCCTATGTAGTAAGGGCGGGGCAAATGGGACGAATAAAAAGGTACCCAAAAGAATCAAATAATTAAAATGTTCGATAGTAAACGTAAACGCAAGTCGGATAACGGAAGCGTATTACGTTAGAATAACGAGCCTGAGAGAAGGGACAAAGATTAAAGTAAATGAAAACCCAAACCAACTAATGTGAATGCTAAGGCATAGGGGGGGGGGTAAAGTTTGAATGTCAAAGTGATGAAATTCACACAGACCAGTAAAGGGGGTAGAATAAAGAAATAAAGGACTTGACTGAATGAAAGCGATTGATTTCGCTAAGATGACCAAATAAATTAAGGTGACGTCTAAAACCATATAAGGATGGTTACTTGATGGTGACTTCAGTAAAGATACCCGATGGACGGGTAGGATAGTGGGTGAATGCGTAAACCAAGAGACGGGAACACGAAATAGAAAGTCAAAAGACTCAGAATATGAGTCATGACTAAAGGACGATGAGAATATGTAAACAGAAATTTTGATAACTACGTTCAACTGTTTTAAAGTCGAACGGGTCGAATAAAGAACGGAGTTTGACGTTCACAAGTGATTAAATTTCACCCAAAATGAGTCAAACAAGTTAATTAAGGAATAACGCTTGATATAGTAAGGAAAACCCAAACCGGTGAAACCAGAAAGCTAAAAACATTAGGATAAAAGAACCCGGGTAATGGGTTGTAAAGAAGTACAAGTATGGACCGAGAAACGGTAAGTGTAAGAACAAACCGACGGATAAACAACGCAAGGAGTCATAAAGTCGGAAGGTTAGTCCGAAAGAAAACAAATGTAGCCTTAGACTACGGTAAAGATCCATAGGACTCAAGGAATGAAAATGAATGAATCCTAAATCTAAAAAGGGTACGTCAATAACAAAAGTATATTTTAGAATGACATGAATAAAAGATGAATCTACGGGGTCATCACAACTTTCAGGACTATAAGAAGTGTCAAGGTTTACGGGACCAGAATGACCCTCGGGTCACAAAATATAAAGAAACAAACTTTAGGGGTCTCACCTTAAAAAGGAAAAAAAAATCTAAATAGCCTACGAGGCTAAGTGAAGGAACCTACGGGTCGATAAAGTAAAGCGTGGGAACTAGCTATGGTTCCCCGCATAAAATAATTACGGAAAGAAATAAATCATGGGTCATCAATTCCCTGATGAGAGTAATTGACAAAGGTTAAAGAGAAAAATGTTAAACTAAAATTATGTTTTAGTCAAAAGAAACAATTTAACAAAACATAAGTAATGTGAGATCACGAATTCACATAAGGCCGAGGATGGCAATGTGGTACACCCGAATGACAGGGTGTAAAATAACGGTGACTAGTCAGTCTAGCCGGTAAAACCATTCGAAGTTAAAGTAAAAAATATGAACTATGTAAAGCGCTCGTCAATATAAGATTAGCGTGAAGTAAACATGTTAACAGATGTAGTGATCGGGTGATCAAATGACAACTCGGTCAAATAAGCGACAACGATAAGGAGTTCAAGGTGAAAGTTACAGTCCATAAGAATTAATACATAAAAGATAACCATGTCAATACAGATGATAACTTTTGACCAAAAAGAATGGATGCTTTAAAAATGAAACCAAGATTCGTTTGGTTTAAACCAATGAACAACGCAAATAAGGTTTCGGGGACAAAACCTCTTTAAGGGGGTAGACTTGTAACACCCCGAAAACGGGTTTGATAATCAAACCACGTTAATATTTATGAACGGGTAAAGTACCGTTAGTGGTGAAGTTAACCCGGTAAATATTATGGATTAAATAAAGAAACCTAATATTAAATAAAAAGGAATAAAGGTTGTTGAGGAAACAAAGTATATATATAAGGCCCGAGTTAACGGGACTTAAAATAAAACGGGTTATAATTTCCCGAACCCATTAAAATAACTAGGAATAAAAATAACCTAGTTAGAAAGAAGCCTTGTAGTAATATGTTAGAAGGTTAAAAACACCTAAAATAAGAACCTAATAATAGTTTGGGGACCAAAGGTGTTAAGTTTGAAACTAATATTATTAAAACAAAATTTAAAACACCAAACATGTGTCTGGTTCGATCAAGAACGCAGGGGGCCACCATACATCCTCCACCAAACCCTAGTTCATGCAAATTGTCCAAATTGAAGGCCAAACTCTGTTTCAAAACGAAACCCGAGCACGAAATAGTGATCTCCACTGAAAAAGGAGTCATAAGGTATGTGAATTTCATGAGAAATCTCTAGTTGAATTTCTGGGTGATCTTAGAAAATTCGAAATTGATGGTTGCATGTTTGTTATATGGATAGAATAGGAACATAGTAGTGTCTAGGAGAAAACCCTAGACAAGTATATGTTGAAATCATGCTTAGCTCAAGTAAATTCAGATTTTGTTGATACTAAATTCATGTATGAGATGTTTTTAGGGTTTTGATCACTAAAAAATAGTGTTATGATGTCAAGAACATGCTTAAATTGAAAGCTGAATTCAAACGGCTCTTGATCAGAATATACAGCCGATTTGTATTGGCTGTAACCTGGACAAAACATGACAAAAACATGTGTTTCTTGAGTCTAAAATGTAATTCCAGGAAATATCTTTAAAACCCCACTGTAATTGCATTTTTTCGACGAAAATTGAGCGTTTTATGAATTTTTCCGTATCAAAGGTTCAAGCTGCGTTTTCTGGCAGAATTTCCAGCCCATTACGAATGTCATAACTCAATTTAGGAATTGAGTTATGATTTCAAATTCTTACTGTAGAAAGTTTTAAGTGATTAAAAGAATCGCCAATTGGAATTTCGTCAATCGGATAAACGAAGAATTTTTAATGAATTTTTCCGTAAGCTGCAGTCAGAAGTGACGAATCTGATTGCAGCTTAGTAGATGAATTTTTACGATTTTTTTGTAAAGAGTTAGATCTTGAAAATTTAACACAAGGTCTAACCCTCCGAGAGGTACGCCACATAAAAAATCATAATTTTTGAAGACTTGTAAACAGTTAAACAGGTCACCAAAAATAGCCTATTTTCAGTGATACGAAACTTGATTGTTGATGTTATAAATTATGCCCACAAAGTTCATATGTTGAAATTATGAATCAAACGCGTAATTTCCTAGTTCGACTAATTACGTGTGATGTGGGGTAATACAAATTTTAATCATGAAGTCGATTTAGCTTATATGCACATATCATATAATTAAGGGTAGTTAACTTTTGAAGAGTTAAACTAACCATGGACGGAGTCGAATAGTAGTTTTGACATAGAAAATACGTAAGGTGGAATAGTCGTGGTTATAATGACTAATCTAACCACCTTGTGAATTATGATGATAGTTTGACTCTTGACAAGCTAGATGTTGGCTTGGGAATGAAGCGGGTCAAACGGAGCAAGTACGAAAAGGAAAGCGTAATTTGGATGCGAGGTAAGTAAAAGCTTACACCCTTTTTAGTATACATCAGTTGTGTGTATTAAAAATGAATAAGGAAAAGTTAGTAATAGAGTTACAATGTTCCGACGCAAATAATATGAGTTGGAACCAGTGCAATGGTGAGAAATCATAAACAATGGCAAAAAAGGGTAAATTGTTAAATTTGTCATGTGACGATGAACTAATAAGAAACTTTGAAACATTACGTTATGGTGTAAACCGGAATGGCTAAAAGGGCGAGATGGTAACTAGATATCATCTCATAATGAAAAATGGTCGTTCGGACTAAACGGGTCAAATGACATTGGCAAGATCATTTGACAATATTTATTGATGATCGCTTGTTGAGTTTTGTGATTACAGGAAACATCATACGGTTCGCGCTGGTATTAATTAGAAATTAATAGTGAGAGATATTGAAACGGGTCAATCCTATGACTCGAGCCAGGTAAGCATATTTAGAAATTATAGTTAAAGGCGATATTTTTGGTCAAATATTAGCGAAAGTCCTTCGTCGTAAAATGAAGGACTAAAATTGACCAAAAAGCCCTTGATGGGAAAACCGGGCAAACGACCCCATAGAGGTTGTTTAGGAATTTGCATTAAGATTACGAAATATAGGTAGATACCTTAATGTAGTAAAATGAGGGTGAAAGGAGTGTGAAATTTAAAGTAAGATGGTAAATCCCTCTAACGGGTCAAAATGAAGTTTTACACATAACTCAACCTTTAGTGGTATAATGTATGAAAGTTTTAGACTTACGAGTTGATGGTTTTGAGATAATAAATATTTCAAAAATTTGCAATGATTTAAACAAAAGTGGTTTAATGTATCATGAAACGGGTCAAAAGTGTTAAAAAGGAATTTCAAGCCGAGAGCTTGAAATCTGAATTTTTGAAGTAGTTGAATATCAGGTTTTAACTCCATAAGATGGAGAATTAAATTTCGAACGCGTAAGAAAAAGAATCACGTAAAACGGACTTCTAGATCAAAAGTTATGGCCTTTGAAAGTTTGATTTTTGATAAATAAACATAGTTGGAAGAAATGCAGGTCCCGGATGCGGCCCTGCTGGGAAACGATCTCCCCGCCGGCACGAGAAGGAGAACCGGGCACCAGGCGCGACACGCGGATGATGTCGCGGCACGCGAAGGAAAAGAAGGAGCCTCTCGCGTGGCTCGAGAGGCAAAATTCCGAAATTTTATTTTTATTTTATTTGTTTGTTTATGAAACTTGTTTATACATGTTTATAAGCTATCAAAACTAACTTTTAAGTTGGTTTTGATCATAGGTGATATCAAGTGTACCCGGATGGAGATCAAGCGATGGCAAAGGACCGAACACACGAAAAATGAAGCTTCCGCAAGTTGTTTCGTCGTTATTCTAAAACGATGAATTAAATCACATTATGTTGTATTACTTTAAATTGTAAAAGTTTTTAATAAACCCGTATTTTTCATTGTAATTGTAACCGTAATTACATGATTATGGACTTAAATTATACGAAAATCGTTAAATAATAGCAAGGTTGTTACAACTTCCGGCACAACATTCCACTCCCTTCGTGCGATGATTGGCACCATAGGAGAAGAAGCAAGAATATACAACCTTTGGTGCAAAAAGTTGACTTCTCGAAGGCACCCCTCTAATCCCACCGTCAAGTGATTAATACGGTCAGTCAAGGCTTCCTCTACTCTCGTCATTTCATCGATGGATTCTCGCAAGGCGTACACGTAGTTGACCAAGGAGTCTTCCACTGATGATCTTATTCCTCGTCGATCGTTCCTTGAGTGAGCTGAGGATGTTCCGCTATTCCTACTCGACATTCTAAGAAAATAGGTCGAAAAGTTCAAATTAATGAAACAGTAACTCCGGCCACGGCCCCGTGCTCACTGAGCACGGCCCCGTGGCAACCAATCTGCAGATTTTTTAAACAAGGAATCTTGGAGTTTTAAATTATTTTTCTGGATTTAGAAACATTTCTGAGCATAAATAACTTAAAACAGTGTTGTAAAACTTATTTTTGATAAGATTCTCTGATTAAACACCTAACAAATATCACAATAAAGCTTGAAAACATGAAGATTTCAAGCTTTAATGGAGGTTTTGAGGAGTTAGTGAAGAAGAAGGCAATAGACAAAAGTAGTAAAGACAAGATGGTTGTTGAGAACCTTCTTTAGAATATACCTTATAGGGTATATGCAAAGATCCCACCAAATCTTTGTCTTTGGAATGAGTACAAGTATGCAGGAATCTTTCTGCATTTATAGAAAATGACAGCACGCTGACCACGGTCCCGTGTCGGCTGGACACGGCCCCGTGGTCAGACAAGAGTCTGACGCATTTTGTCCGTATTCTGACTTAAAATCAGACACAGGTCTTCAGGTGGGCACGGGGGCGTGTTGACCTGGACACGGCCCCGTGGCTAGAGGATTTTATGAAGTTTTGTCTCTTTTTAAGGAATTTATCCATATCAGGCGGTTCCTTATTGGACGGAACAACACCGAAGTGCCTGAGGTACCTTAATTGCCCTAGCTTTAGACAAGAACGCAAGAGGTTATCGGAAAGGGTAAAACCTAAACTAAATACCGGTGGGCGAAACCAACCTTTATTCCCCTTATCCGGGCTCTCGTTAAAGAAGGTATATGTCGAATCGCTCAAGTCTATGTATGCTTCAGCGGAGACCGATGGGGAGTCCTTCACGACACAATCAACATAGGGATGACTATCGCTCATGTCCTCACAAGAGTTAGAGGTGCTTTCGGGAACAACGATGTTGTTATATTCCGAATGCGATCTCAATAATTATCCTTGATCGTCGTCTTGCGATGAATTATTTATTTCCATCTCAAGCCCTTTTATCAATTGGATAATTACTTCTTCCATTTGAAATAATTCTTCGAGAATCATATCATCTAGAAGAGATGATTGAGAGCATTCAAGGGAGAGATAGGGATTGTTTTTACTTTCGTCCATCTTAAGGTTACAGGAAAACGATGGGTCTATATAGTGGGGAGTGTAATTTAAAAAATAACATTTTAAATCTTCATGAGATCCGCCACATATTTGACACCACACACCATAAGAGGAGCAAAAGTAAAAATGATCAGTATCACTCATGTTTGTGTCAGAAATTACCAACCGTCGAGATCTTACGGTTCTGTTTTCAGTATATGAAGCTTGGGCACGGGGGCGTGTTCAGTGGGCATGGCCCCGTGTTCAGCTACTGTCTGAGTTAAAACAGGATTGCTAGTACCAAAGATTGGGCACGGGGGCGTGTTCAGCGGGCACGGCCCCGTGCTGAGCTCTGCAGAAGCTGGAAAATCTAGAAAAAAAATCCTAAAAAATAGAAAAACAAGAAAAAACGATTAGGCCGTTGATTCCTAAAAATGCTGAAAATAAAAATAAAAATAAAACAGATAGACAAGATGAATCACTTTGATCCGACTCGCCTTTAATGTATCCTTTGATTATTTCTGCGCTTTTTAAGAGATTATATTAGTTATAGTAGTAGGCTCCTCTTTTGAAGGTGACGTTACCCTCAACCCAGTGGTTTGAGTCAGCAAGGATACAATCCCAAAGGGTCAGAATATTGAAAGATAATTAATTAAGTTATTAATGTGAAAAGTGGTAGGCCCCTCTTTTGAAGGTGATGTTACCCTCGGCTAAGTGGTTTGAGTCAGCAGGGATACAATCCCAAGTAGCCGGTTTAATGTATTAATAGTAGTTTACATATGAGGGGATCAAGCCATTCGCACCCCCGCCATCCAATACCGGTGGGTATTGAAGGAGGTCCTAGTAAGCTTGACCCAGGTCCATGCAGGATCTATACACTGAACAAGGCAAGAACCTTACTAAACCATTCCCTTAACCCCCGACCAGGTAGCCAACATATTTCTATATAGACCATAGAGATATGAATGGTGAAAATCGTTTACTTTATATAGACAGTAAAGTAATGCCAAGACACCACGGACAAATGATAAAGAAGTTTCGCCTTCAACATAAGAAACTAGTTATTAAAGTGATTAATACAAAACCAAATAAAAAGTGCGAAAAGATTAAAAATCAAAAGTAATACATTAAATGCTTGTCTTCACCAAGTGATGTAAGAGACTTAGCCAAACATGACCTTTGATTGACAAGAACTCTTACGATCAATATTGGATCCCTAGACTACTACACACACTCTAAGGTGGATGATGGATGATGGTGGTGGATGTGGGTGTTGTAGTGGTGCCAAGGGATGCCTTTGAAGTGAGCCAAGCACCCCTATTTATAGCCTGAACAGAAGCCCGGCCATGGCCCCGTGTCCGCTGGACACGCCCCCGTGGCCATCCTCTTTTTCTTCCTTCATTAATTGCTCTTGTCTGCATTAGCTAGTGGTAGTAAGGGGTCGAACTACGAAGAGTATGTGGTTTGTAAATGGACTTGAATGAATTCTTAAAAGGTGTCACAATTATGAAGCTTGCTAACTTGTTTTTTGATTTTTGATTGATTTTGAAAAGATGTTTAAATGTAAATAGCGAATGGGTTGGATTAACTAATAGAAATAAACAATTGCAAGAAACGTAATTGATGGTTTCAAACAAAATATGTAAACTATGTTCACACCCGGTTCAGTAATTGAAGTCTTAGGGTTTCTACACGTTTTAGATTTGATTCAATTGTAAAAGTGATTAACGGAATTAGTGTCGTGTGGTTTAGGTGCTGTCACACCCTGACTTTTGCGGAAGCATGATTATGTGTGACTTGCTTAATATCACTGCATTCAATCATAACAACAACTATATGATAAAACTGAAGATGTTCATCCATTAAATAAGTTTAAAAACATAACAACAACATTGTTTTAAAACATAGAATTCAAATTCGAGTACAAACCATGCAACTTGTTTTTAGAGTTCACAAGGACTCGACAAAAGACATTAAATAACACCAGGTTTTGGAAGACGTGTCTCGTCCAGGATAAGACACACTAACCAAACCCTAAGACCATGGATGACATCTTTTATTCTCAAACAACACTTGGAACTTCCGAACGCCCACTAGATCCACATTTAATTCCCTGAAATACATGTAGTTTGAAAACATCAGCAAAATTTAAGCGAGTTCGTGGGTTTGTTTATGTGTATGAATAAACCTTTGTAATCATTGAAAGGATGTATGTAAGTTTGTAAATCCCGGTATGAAAGCAACAAGGAAAACAGATCATTAATGGTTTGCAAGGCCATTAATATGTGTGACGTGATGCAGGAAGGCTCAAACCTAGCAGACTTTGCACCGGGCTTCTGGCTGTAAGACATAGTCAACCCATGGGCCAAACCCTGGTCCAACATGGGCGGGGCTCGCTACACCCAAATAGATCTATCACTCATGTCCCTCGGTCCTACAACGAGGATTAATTCTCTTAAGCGTCATACCCACCACTCACATGATCTAGCAATACCCTTCCTTAGCTAACCATACCAAATAATAACGTTTGTAAACAGTTGAAACATGTACTTCACCCCCGAAGTTATAAAACTGAAAACAATTAAAAGAAAAGGGGGTCACGAACTCACAGTCTTGCGTCTTCGTATCACAGTAACTCAAGCTTCTTCCGGTGTGCACGACTAGCTACAACGTACTATGATCTATTAGACGAGCGGGTCGTGCCTTGACTTGGAATTAATTAGTGTCTTTGAGTTACATTTCTTCGTGTCTTCGATATTATTCCAAGTTATAATTATTTGTTAAAATAATAAATATTTTAACTTAAATTATATTTATTAAAATTTTGGAATAATTGTTAAAACAATATATTTTAACTTAATACTTTTCAAGTATTTATACTTCTATTTCTTTCCCAAGGATAGGTGTATTCGTATTCTTGTATTTGTATATTTTTGCCATGTATTGGGGTCGTATTCCGGTGTGTATTTATACGTATGAGAATGCGTATTTTTTATTGTATTCATTAAGTATTCTTATACTTAATTTCGTATTAATTTTTCCGGAAGATTATCTTTAATAAAAGTTCACCAATATATATTTCCAAAATATATACTTTAAGAAATATTATTTATAATTTTCCTTTGGCAAAAATATTTGTATTTTCATATAAGTTCCAAAAATAATATATTTTCAAGTCCAACTTAAAAATATATATATATATAAACTCATTTTTCATCCAAAAATAATATATTTCATATTTATTTGAGAAAATATATCTTTCACCCTAAAAATAATATATTTTCTTCTTGTAAAAAATATGATATAACTTTGTAATAGTTGTAAAAATCATATTTTTGTTTCCTTGATGTCAAAAATATTATTTACCAAAATATACTTTGTGAATAAATTTTCTGGAATATTTTGTAAGTTATATTCCTTAGTTCGGTTTCACCAATATTTTGTGTAAAACTTGTATATTCATGTTCTTGAAATTTTGGTAATATTTTGGATTGTAACTTTTGGTATTTTGATGAGTTATATTATCTTATGTCCTAAAATAATATAACTAATACACAAAGTATACAAATAATCACACACATAGTGACTTCTAAATATATTTTCCTAAATACATATTTAGTCACTTTTATTTATAAAAACCAACCTCCAATATTTATAATTTTTGTAACAAAAATTATGGCAAAGTTTATGTAAAAATTTATGGTTTAAAATACACTTGTAAATATTTATTTGGAAATATTTTTCTAAGTGTTTAATTTTTAGAAATTTTTTGCCATAGTTTCCCCTTAAAATGGAGGTTTCCATACCTTGAAGGTATATCATTTTCTTTTGTAAATTCAACACAATCAATGCACAATCAACAATAAACAATCTTTACTTACCAATTTTGCCAAAAACAAGCATAATCTACTACTTCATGAACTTGAAATTTCACAAAAAATTTGTAGTAACTTACTAGTGTTCTTATAAGCCGTGTTACCCTTTAAAGTGTGATTGATTCTTTAAAAACTTCATTTTTAAAGAAAATGGATCTTCACACCTTATAAACATATTTTTCAAAAATGTTTCTTCTTTGATTTTTTTTCTTGTTACATAAGGGTTTCTACACTTGTTTAACCTTTAAAAATAGGGTTTATTTATGTAAGAACCAAGATCAAGTAAATCTTGTGTTTTTAACTTGGTTCCTTTGAAAAACCATCCATGAAATTTTAGATCTACAAGTATTACAACTTACTTTGATCATTATTTTTCAAGAAAACCACATATCCTTTCAAGTTCATGTTTCTTATGAGGATGATCTATGATCCTACAACACTTTCATCCTCTCATCTTGCTAGATTATGTTTTTAATCATGATCTAGCAAGATCATATGATGATCAACATCATTTTCACAAGCAATCAACAATCAACAAGTATTACAACACATAAAAATTAAGATTTCTTATGTATTCATGCTTATGTTCAAGTTTTATTCTTGTGATTCTTCATGTTCTTCAAGATTATCAATATGTAACATCTTTTACCCACTTAAAATAGATGTAAAATAGAAAGATTAAGGTTCTTACCACTAGCTCAAGGCTAGGGATGATCAAGAGAAGATAAGAGATGGATAAAAGCAAATGAAAGAGGTCCTTCAACTTCTACAAGCTTCTAGCTCCTTTGTGTAACCTCTAACACCTTGATTTATGCTTGGAATGTATGAGAATGATTGAATGATGGTGAGTGTGTGTGTGTTGGTTTTCGGCCGAGAGCATAAGAGAAGAGGAGAAAAAGAGTGTGTATTTTAGTGTGTGTAGAATGAGAAGTTAGAACCCTTATGTTTACTTATAATCCAATCTCAAGTATTATCTCATGTATAATGTGTCTAACAAAGCATAAACAAGATTAAATAAAATATTTAAACAAATCTTGAGGTGGGCCATATGTTGGCCGATTTCATAGGTTGGGGGTGGGGGTGGGCTGGGTTAAACGAAGTTAGTTAGATTGTGGTAAAAATGTAAGTAATCTAGTTAGATTCTTTAGTTACTAGATATTTATGTAGTGTTATGATGTTCGGGGACCATAACTAGCTTGGTAATGTTAAACAGTGCTTCTAGTGAAAATTTGGTGTTTCGGGTAGTGTCCGGTTGTTCGGTTGGTTACCGGTTCGTTGGATTTAGTTTACGAAGATTTTTCAATGCCGAGAACCTCGATCAGAGAGTAAAAAAGGCGTAAGGTTCACAATGGTGTAAAACTAAAATGGAATATGCCGGGCTTGGATTTGATTTACAAGACGTACTAAACTTTGAAGTTTAGTGTGCTTTATGTACCCTTTTATGACAGTTTTGATTCCCGAAAGCATTCAGTACCATTTAACCATATTTCTGCATGATATTAGATTGTTTTAATGCTGAAAATTGCTGATTTTTGCTGAATTCAGCACTTTATGTGAGTTTTAGGCACTTTCCGGCACTTAAACTATCACTAGGAAGGCAGTTTTGTGATCCTTACTTTCCTACACACTATACTAGTGTAATACTTAGTTTCTGGCTCATTCTGTGTCTCAACACACTGTCTGTCTATGTACTGAGTTCTGTCAGCATATTTCTGATTTGTCTGAATTCTGTGCTAACTGTGTTTCGTGCATCATTTGAGTCAAATAAGCTTTCATGCAATAATGATATGACATTAAGCAATATATGATGCACATGTATGTATATGGCAATAATCAGTAAGTAGTTAATTGTAATTCAGAACAGTCATTAAGCACTAATCATGGTTTAATAGTTGTACGGATACCTGAAATTAAGCTTTACTACTAGCTGCAGGGGTGTTAGGGAATAAATGCGGGTACTTAGCTTTCATGCGGTCTTCATGCTCCCAAGTAAACTCTGGGCCGTGACACGTGTTCCATCGAACCTTGACAAGTTTAACACTACTCCTCCGAGTCTTGTTAACTTTCCAGTCAGTAACCTCAACGGGTTCTTCGGTAAAGTGGAGTGTGTCGTCAATGTGAACTTCATCAGCAGGAATAACCACTGTTTCTTGTGTTGGACTCTTCTTCAGATTAGATACATGGAATGTATCATGAACACCATTAAGTTCTGCTGGTTGCTCCAACTTGTATGCTACCGTACCAACTCTTTCCAGGATTCTGAACGGCCCGATATATCGTGGGTTCAACTTACCACGCTTCCCAAAGCGTGCCACACCTTTCTAAGGTGAGACTTTCAACAAAACCATATCACCCACTTCAAATTCCAAAGGTTTCCTTCTTTGGTCCGCATAGCTCTTTTGTCGATCACTAGCCGCCTGGATGCGCTCTCGGATCTGCATGATCTTATCTGTCGTCTCTTGGACCAATTCGGGACTAACCAGCTATCTATCACCTGCATCTGTCCAGCATAACGGTGATCGACACTTTCGTCCGTAGAGAGCCTAGAACGGTGCAGCTTGAATGCTTGTATGGTAGCTGTTATTATAGGAGAACTCAACCAAAGGCAGGTGTCACACCCCTATTTTCCACGTGTCACCGGTGGGCCCGGTGGGGAGTATCGTGACGTAGTTGGTATCATCATAGACAAACAACACAATATATAAATGCACAGCGGAAGCAAAGATAGATTCATTTCAACTTTAATAAAGTGTAATATTAAATATCACGAATAGTTGAAACGGATCCACAGGCGGATCAAAATAAAAGAAGATATTGTTCAACTGCTTTATTGACATCCAAGCTTGCGAGACTTATTGTGGACGCTTAGAAGACAGCCAGCCTAGTACGAGTAGTACCTGCACTTAACCTTTTGGAAAATACGTTAGTTTACACTGGTAAATACAATTTAACTGACTCATTTTGAAAAGGTTTGAAAATTGATTTGAATGCACGTGGCACAAAACATTTTATAACTTGGGATAATTATGTAGTATAATCTTGTAAGGGAATTACATGTTACTTATGCGTTCAGTAGCCCGATCCGTAGACCGGGTTAAAGATTAATAGACACACCACAATATTGAGTTATGCACTGAAAGGTGTACGCCTACACCCCGTGCTCAGGTCGTGGCCATCTCGTAAGATGATGCCAAGGATATCCGGGACATGGTCCTTAACCCCCCAAAGGCTTTAAGCAAACAAAACACATTCAAAACATAGCATATCAATAAATTTAACCTCTATTCGATTAAAGAATTCAATGCCGGACCAAGCGGTATTTTATATACCGTACCCCAAGCCCGTATAGGGAAAATAAGTTAAAAGTATTTACCTTTGTACGTATAAATCACAATTAGCGAGTTCGGGTAGCTTTTACTGGTCCTTCTATTCTGGAACAAAGGTTTATAATAAAGTATTAGATTTCTAACAGGTCTTTATTTAAGCCTAAGCTTAGACCGGTTAGCTTTAAAGGAAGATACGGTTCAAACGCACGATTAAGCGAAGACCAGATAGAATATGATTTAGACCCGACAAGTTTGAAGACTTGTATAGTATGGGTATACTAAACACATTCTGGATTTTGAGACAAAAATAATAATGTTTGACCCGTTTCGGTCAATTTATGCAAACTAGTTACATAAACCGAACCGAACGCGAAAAGAGCGTTACGGGTAACCATAAGAGTCATGTGCAAGTTCCCTGAGATAATATGGCTTAAATATGTTATAATATCAGTAAGATATCTTCTATAATGCCCCCAAATGAATTTAAACTCAACGTATGCCTCATAAGGGCATTTTGGTCATTTAAAAGATTATAAAAGAGTTTAATTTGCAATCTGAGTTACAGGTCTGATTTATACAGTAAATATACTTAATTTAACATGTTATAACAGTAGGGTATAACCTATATGTGAAACTTATCATCTAAAACCAAACTATGCACCTTAGGGGTATTTTGGTAATTTCACTTAGGCTTAAAAGGTCAAAACTGGAAATCTGAGTTCAAAAACTTGTACTTACTATTATTATATAAAAATATGCTAAAAATATCAGTAGGTATCAACCTTATATGTGTAATATGGTTTTTTTTTTTTTTTTTTTTTTTTGGGTAAAGTGTGTAATATGGTTTTAGCACATACTATGCGTTAAAAACGCTTAAAAAGGCGATTTGGAGCCATTTCTGGGTTTTCAAGGGAAAGCTGATAATTTTATAATTCCAGAAGGCTCAAAATATTTTATTTATCAAATAAAATCAGTAGAAAAAGGTTTGGGGTCAAAAGGATTTATAAAACTCATTTTATGGCTTAAAAGGGCAAAACCGGCATAAACCGAATCAAACCTAGAGACTCATGTTATGCTCAGCCAAAAATTAAATAAAAATATTCAAAAATCCCAAAATATTATATTACATCAGTGGGTAAAAAGTTTGATATCAAAAAGTGGGTTTAAATAGGCTATACGCTAATTACGCCATTTAATTAACATAAAGCTTTCAATTTACGCTAATGAGCATAACTCTTAATCTAGACCTCAAACTGATGTCAAATTTTAGGTGCAAGTTTATAAATCAGTAACTAAGGTTTCTACTCTTTCACTTTTTCAAAAATCATGTTTATATTCAAAAGGGCATAATAGTCAACATTTAAGCATTAATCGGAAACATGCATATGAATCAGATAGGTGATGAACCAAGTGGTATAATCTCAGAGAGTTATACTTATGTGAAACCTGGTCCAAATAAGCTCTAAGGCAGATCTTAAACATGCATAAATGGGTCAGAACTGAAAGTCAAAGCAAATGTCAATTTATGCGACTTTCGGTTCCGATCCGGGTTTAAACTGAAAATTGTCGAGTTGAACATGTTGGGACATGTTCTTACATTAATTACCATGTTATATTAATGATCAAACAAGTTGCATGTACCCTACATTGCTAATTATGCTTAAATTTGAAAACACACATTCTGTTGACTTTTTAAGGTAAGCTTTGACTCGACAATTAACATAGTTAGAATGGGAATTTGAAAGTACCCTTTTAAGGGTTTGTTGCCCACATAAATACCTACTTATAGGTACTTTCAATTCGAGAAATGACTGAGCCAATCTTATTTAATCTCGAAGTCAAACTTAAATTACGATGGTTTGACTTTTAGCTAATATACTAAGCTAAAACGAATTTAGGACGGTTTAGGACACTTACAAAGGTCCTAAGTATGATTAGGGATCACTTGTATGCTTGTTGCTGACCAGGAGAGCTCCAGAGATGGTCTTGAGAAAAAGTTGCAAATGCAAGAACAATTGTTGCAACTAAGTGGGTTCTTATAAAGGTGTTTTGATGCAACAAGATGGTGCCAAATCAGTCTATAGGTGATCCCAGATGAGTCCAAGTGCTCCCTATGCATGAAAAACCACTGGTGCAGTCCCTGATTTCGAATACTAGGCTTCTAAGGCGGTGGAACAGATTTTACCCGCAGGTGTGCATGATTTCTGCCCAGCTTAGGCAGTCGCGTAGCGCGACTGCATAAGGTGTTGGGCTCGCGCTACGCGAGCGTGAGGGTAACCAGCTTAACAAGTTTCAATGTTTTACATTTCAGTCCCTGGTCCTTTGTTACGTGGTTTTGGCTATTTTTCTTGCACTCTTGACCCTCAAACCTGATATTTAAGGGCCTTAGGACATATACAAACTTGGTTAGGTCCTTGGTTAACTTTGTGCTTACCCGAAAAGTCACGAATTTCAACGTTAACGCATTTAACCCTTCGTGCACGGTTTTGATCATAACTTTCTCATACGATAACGGAACTTTATGAAATTTTTACCACATGTTCTAGTGAGTATATTTTATCGTTACAAAGCTTCAGGTTTGCCAAATGGTCACTCAGAGGTATACTTTCAACATGTTGACACATTTAGCCCCTGTAGTTTGTAATTCCTCACTTTCTTTCATTTTTCCGCTTTGTATGATCCATGATTTAATCGTTTGAGATTATAAACACCATGTAGGGTTATTGTAGGGCCTATTTATCCATTGTTGACACTTTGGACCCTTATATTCACATAGTTTCACTGTTCGTCAATTTTAGTCCCTCTAAAGTGCTTTTTTCACATATTCAAAGACTATGACACGTGTCAATACATTATTGGACGTAAATTTTTGAGGTGTTACATCCTCACCCCCTTAAAAGAAATCTCGACCTTGAGATTTACTGAAACAAATGAGGGTATTTTTCTTTCATCATGGATTCTACCTCCCATGTGTATTCAGGACCTTTACGGGCATCCCATTTGACCTTTACAATAGGTACATGCTTCCTTCGAAGCTTCTTTACCTGTCGATCCTCAATCGACAATGGTTTTTCCACAAATTTCAAGCTCTCATCTATATGCACATCTGTATGCGGTATGACTAGCGATTCGTCAGCGAAACACTTCTTCAGATTGCAGATGTGAAAAACATTATGGATAGCGCTGAGCTCTTCAGGCAAGTTTAACTTATAAGCAACTGACTCGACACGTTCGATAATCTCGAAAGGTCCTATGTATCTCGGGCTTAGCTTGCCTTTCTTACCAAATCGCATCACTCCCTTCCAGGGTGATACTTTAAGCAATACCTTGTCACCTACTTCGAAGTGAAAAGATTTACGCTTTGGATCCGCATAGCTTTTCTGCCTATCCCTGGCAGCTTTCAAACGATCGCGAATCTGGACAATCTTGTCCGTCGTCTCAAAGACCAAATCTGGTCCTGATAATTGAACTTCTCCTACTTCCGCCCAGCAAATAGGTGTTCTGCATTTTCTACCATATAATGCCTCAAAAGGCGCAGCCTTTATGCTGGTGTGATAGCTATTGTTATAGGAGAACTCGACCAATGGCAGATGCTTATCCCAACTGCCACCTAAATCAATCACACATGCACGAAGCATGTCTTCCAAGGTTTGGATGGTACGCTCACTCTGTCCGTCCGTCTGTGGATGGTAAGCCGTACTAAAATTTAAGCGCGTGCCCAAAGACTGTTGGAAACTTTTCCAAAAATGAGAGGTGTACCTTGTATCTCTATCAGAGATAATTGACACTGGTACTCCATGTAGAGCTACAATTTTATCTACGTATAATTGAGCTAACATGTCAGAGCTAAAAGTTTCCTTT
This sequence comes from Helianthus tuberosus, assembly GCA_030545235.1. Classification (NCBI taxonomy): domain Eukaryota; kingdom Viridiplantae; phylum Streptophyta; class Magnoliopsida; order Asterales; family Asteraceae; genus Helianthus; species Helianthus tuberosus. The sequence continues at coordinate 33,860,202 of CM060436.1, forward strand.
ATGGGTAGGAAATGTGCTGACTTAGTCAGTCTATCTACTATGACCCATATAGTATCATTTCCCTTTCTTGTCTTTGGCAACTTAGTGATGAAATCCATTGTCACCATCTCCCACTTCCATGTGGGAATTTCAGGTTGTTGTAGCAAACCTGACGGCTTCTGATGCTCAGCTTTGACTTACGCACAAGTCAAACATTTAGCTACATGGGCAGCTACAGACATTTTTAAACCAATCCACCAGTAGTTTGCCTTTAGATCCTGGTACATCTTATCAGCTCCAGGATGAACGGAATATTTGGAACTGTGGGCTTCCTGGAGGATAACATCCCGAAGTCCTCCATAAACTGGAACCCATATTCGTCCATTCAATCTTAGCATTCCGTCTTTGTTATAGGATAACTGTTCCTCAGTTACTCCTAGCTTTTCTTCAGGATAGTTAGCTTCCAACACCGCTTCCTTCTGTGCTGCTAACACCCTTTCATTAAAACTGTTCCTTATTTTAATGCGCTTGGCATTGATTCTTATCGGCTTCACTCTTTCTTTTCGGATTAAGGCGTCAGCAACTACATTTGCCTTGCCTGGATGGTATCTTATCTCACAGTCATAATCATTAAGAGTTTCCATCCAGCGTCGCTGCCTCATGTTCAAGTCCTTCTGATTGAACAAGTGTTGAAGGCTTTTGTGATCTGAATATATCACACACTTAGTTCCATACAAGTAGTTCCTCCAAAGTTTTAATGCAAATACAACGACACCCAATTCCAAGTCATGGGTGGTGTAATTCTTTTCGTGTATCTTTAGCTGTCGTGAAGCGTAGGCAATAACCTTGCCTCTCTGCATGAGTACACAACCCATACCGGTGTGTGATGCATCACAATACACCACAAATTCTTCTATACCATCGGGCAATGTTAACACTGGTGCATTGCTCAACTTTTTCTTAAGAATGTCAAAGGATTCCTGCTGCTTAGGCCCCCAATCAAACTTAACCTTCTTACGTGTCAACGAAGTTAGAGGCGCAGCAATCCTTGAGAAATTTTCGATGAAACGCCTATAATATCCTGCTAAACCCAGGAAGCTACGTATCTCAGTAGGCGTCTTTGGCTCTTGCCAATTCATAACTGCTTCTACTTTAGCGGGATCCACTTGGATACCACGCTCACTTACCACATGTCCAAGGAATTGGACTTCTCGAAGCCAAAATTCGAACTTCGAAAATTTGGCGTAGAGTTTCTCATGATGTAGAAGTTTGAGAATACAACGAAGGTGTTTCTCCTGGTCAGCTTGGTTCTTCGAGTAAATAAGGATGTCGTCAATAAAGACGATGACGAATTTGTCCAGATAAGGCTTGCAGACGCGATTCATGAGATCCATGAATGCGGCTGGTGCATTAGTGAGCCCAAAAGGCATCACTAGGAACTCGTTATGACCATAACGAGTCCTAAATGCAGTCTTGTGCACATCTTCATCTTTGACCTTCAACTGATGATAGCCTGATCTCAAATCGATCTTAGAGAAGTAGCTTGCCCCTTGTAATTGGTCGAACAGATCGTCGATCCTGGGCAAAGGATACCTATTCTTGATAGTGACCTTATTAAGCTCACGGTAATCGATGCACAGACGCATCGATCCATCCTTCTTCTTGACGAACAAGATTGGCGCTCCCCAAGGAGAGGAACTAGGTCTAATAAAACCTTTAGCTAACAGATCATCTAACTGCGTCCTTAACTCCTTCATTTCTGTTGGTGCCAACCTATAAGGCGCTCTAGCAACAGGTGCTGCTCTAGGAATGATGTCAATTCGGAATTCCACTTGCCTATCTGGTGGTAAACCAAGTAGTTCTTCGGGAAAAACTTCAGGATATTCCAAAATGATAGGGATGTCTTCAATCTTGGGCTTTGGCTCATCAATAGTAACTTGTGCCATATAAATGACACAACCCTTCTTCAAGCATCTAGATGCCTTGAGCATGGACACTTGCTCGGGCAGTCCATGCTGAGTATCCCCTTGAATGGTAAATGACTCCCCAGACGGATTTTTGACTACCACTTGCTTTCTGTTGCACACAATCTGGGCTTGGTTATACGATAACCAATCCATGCCTATCACTATATCAAAACCGGTTAGCTTAAAGGGAAGTAAGGACAAAGGAAAAGAGTGATTCCTAATGAATATAACACATCCATCTAAAACAGTTGAGGCGGTTTCTATGGTTACATCAGCTAATTCCACCTTGTATTTCACACTTAAGGTTCTAACAGGTAGGTTTAATAACTTACAGAACTTATCATCAACAAAAGACTTATTTGCTCCAGAATCAAACAATACTCTAGCATAAACATCATTTACGAGAAAAGTACCTGTAATCACGTTGTCATCTTGAACAGCTTCCTTAGCGTCCATCTTGAAGACCCTCGCATTGGTCTTCTTCCCATCCTCGGCTTTCTTGGCGTTCTTTGGGCAATTGGACTTAATGTGCCCTTTCTCATTGCAACCGTAACATGTTGCATCTTTCAGCTTCTTACACTCCAAAGTCTTATGATCCGTAGATTTGCAAATCCCACAGGGTCTCGTGTGAGACTGGGATTTCGACTCAAGTCGACACCTCCCAAAATGGTTCTTTTTACAAGTTTTACATTTGGGCTTATCCCCCGATTGTTGCCCATCCTTCTTAGATCCCGACCCTTTCTTGTGGTCGTTATTTCCTCGGTGTCTCTTATCTGATCTTCGTGAGGTATCGTCCTCACGTTTCCTCTTACCTTCTTCTGAGTTCCTGAGCGCTCTCAACCGGACTACGTCCAAGGTAAGAGATAGAGATAGATCAGCTGCTGATCTGAAGGTTGCAGGCCTTGATGCCTTAACACTTGCTTTAATTTCAGGGGCTAAACCCTCGATGAAACGAGCAATCCTTTTAGGTTCTGGGGTTACCAAGTACGGAACCAACCGAGATAGAGTATTGAAAGTGGTGAGGTATGCTTGGCAATCTAAATTCTTCATCACCAATGATAGGAAATCTGATTCGATTCTTTCAACTTCGTGCTGCGGGCAATAATTCTCTTTAATAAGAGCAACGAACTGATCCCATGACAAGTTGTAGAGTGGGATATTTCCAGCAGCTTGTATGAGAGACTTCCACCACGCCAGTGCTTCTCCCTTGAACGATTGGGATACATATTTCACTACATCCCTTTCAGCACACCCGCTGATGTCCACCACCGTGTCCATTTCGTCCAACCAGGTCATGCAGTCGACCGCTCCTTTCTCCCCAGTAAAGTCTCTGGGTTTACATGAGACGAAGTATTTATACGTACAGGACTTACTTCGCGGTTCCTGTTTATGCTCGACCTTCCTTAACGGGACACTGTTTTGGTTCGAGGAGTGATGATCCTCATCATCCTTCTTTGGCTTCTCTATCTTAGAGGGTGGCTTATCATGAGCTTCAGAATGTGTTTTTGGCTTAGAGTGAGGAGCTGATCGGGTCCTGCTTCGAGTACCATTCGATTCACTATATTGCCTTTCAATGGCTCTGGTAACAGCATTTTCTACTAATGCTTGTAGCTCCGCACCCGTTACCAATATCTTGGCATTTTCAGGGTTTTCTGCTGAATGACTGTTTATCTCTTCTGACTTGGCCATGTAGTTTTAAATTGCTACATAAAGGAAATAAGAACAAGGTTTATTTAGAAGCCTAAACAGTATTATCGTTCTTGACGATTTATTAACCATGGTTTTAATAGCCATACTAGTTAATTTGTTAATTAATTTCAGTTAGGACTTTTTATTAACAACCTTATCCCAGAATGAAATAAAATATTGGCACAATAGGCCTAGTCACGTAGATGATTCTAAATTATAGAATTAGATCTTATAAGATCTAGTTATTAAATAAAAGGTTCATTACCTTTCTAGACAGGGAGTTTTACAATCTACGACTGTCTTTTGTCTTATATGACATTGGTTATAGCCCGTAAGCATTACATCACAAACAGATGGTTAAATAATAAGTAATTGAATAATTTAACACAAGGGTGACATGTGTGATTTTGCAGATCACATTAGTCGAGAATGTTAAGTTGTTGGCAGATGTTAACAGAGATTTGAATCTTTTTAAAACAGGTTTTACCAAATGGCTAAGTTTATGATATCATAAAAAGCTAGGTTTTACCTTTTAAGATCCTTATAATTTTATTAAAATGGTAAATCAAAATAATAAATGTTATTTTTCATTTCTTTATATATTATATTCATGCACATAATTTAAAAATGAAAAACTTAAATTAACCTTTCCAATTAAAATTAAACTAGTACGAGTTTGCCCTAAACGGGACTTGTACACAAATAACATGCCCACGCAGGGGCCAAACTAACAAACAAACCCACGCAGGGGTCAAATAAAAAGACATGCCCACGCAGGGGCAGAACAGAAAGAAGATACCCACGCAGGGGTAGAGTACAGAAATAAATGTCCTCGCAGGGACATGATTACAACACTAAAATAACCAAATAAACAAAGGATTTAGTGATCCTTCTTGCTTTTTCCCTTGATCAAATCCACCATCTTCTTGAACATCCCTCGGTTGTGCCTACGTTCTTCCCGCAATTCATGTCGCACCTCCCGTCGCACTTCATTTATCCCTTGAAGGATTTCTTGAAATTGTGGCGGTGACATCCTTGGCGCCTGTGGAGGTTGCTGAAATTGCGGAGGTTGAGGAGGCAGTTGTTGATACCCATATGGTGGGTATCCAAAGGTCGAGTGTCCCGTTGCCCAGGGACCTCCGTAGGGACCTTCCTGATGGAGAGTGTTGGAGTTTGCTGCTATCCAGTAGGGATCCTCGGCAAAGTTATAATTTGTGTGCATCGGCTGCTCGAAGGGATTGTATGCTGCCGCACCAGTGTAAGTCGGTATTGGGTCTCCAAAACCCAATGGTGGTGGTGGCGCAACTGGTGCAAAGTTCACTTCTGAGACGGGGTGTGAAGATTCTCCCATCTCTGGTTCTTCGTGGACTGGCGAGTATCGGCTGCCACTCGAAAGTGGAGGGGTGCTGATACGCACTCCCCCTCGTGCGGATATTCGCACGGTCGTTCTCCTTCGCCTCGGAGGCGATGGAGGCTGAAGCTGAGGCTGTGGTGGCGGTGGAGTGACCGCGACAAGTCGAGAATCCTCGGAAGGATTCTGCTGCTGCTGTGGCTGCTACTGTGGCTGCTGCTGTGGCTGCTACTGTGGCTGCTGCTGTGGCTGCTGCGGCTGGTGCAGGGGAGAGTTGTGATAACTGGGAGTAAATACCCAGTCATACTGCCTGAATTTCTCCTCAAACCTGTCGGGACCATTGTAAGGTGATCCCACAAAAGGTGACCCATCTGAAATCTCAATGGGATGGTTAGGAGTCCCGGATGGTGGCATTGCAGGATCGGTGTCCTCGTCGATATCCATTGCGTTGCCACCGGGGAAATGGTCTTCAGGTCCAAGTGGGTTGAAACCCACTGGTGCTCCCAAGTAGTCAGCAGGGTTAAATTGGCCTTGGAAGACAGGCGACAGGTGATCAAAGGGTGAATTGTGTTCTTGAAGAGGGATGTAGGACTGGTGGGAGTTGTGGGGCTCATTTTCAGAATGAGGCCCGAAAGAGTGAGGGATAGATGGGGAGGTACTCAGTGAAACTGAGCGCCTAGTGGTTTCAATAAAAGACCTCCAAAGATCTTGAGCATCTGAGTTATGGGGATCTGAAGGTGTTCGCCGGTGCGAAGGTCCGGCTTCATGGTCGTTTGGGGCTACAAGTGCTCCTTTTCCTTTTCCTCTACCTCTTCCCCTCATCCGTGGCCGATTTCATAGGTTGGGGGGGTGGGGGTAGGCTGGGTTAAACTAAGTTAGTTAGATTGTGGTAAAAATGTAAGTAATCTAGTTAGATTCTTTAGTTACTAGATATTTATGTAGTGTTATGATGTTCGGGGACCATAACTAGCTTGGTAATGTTAAACAGTGCTTCTAGTGAAAATTTGGTGTTTCGGGTAGTGTCCGGTTGTTAGGTTGGTTACCGGTTCGTTGGATTTAGTTTACGAAGATTTTTCAATGCCGAGAACCTCGATCAGAGAGTAAAAAAGGCGTAAGGTTCACAATGGTGTAAAACTAAAATGGAATATGCCGGGCTTGGATTTGAGTTACAAGACGTACTAAACTTTGAAGTTTAGTGTGCTTTATGTACCCTTTTATGACAGTTTTGTTTCCCGAAAGCATTCAGTACCATTTAACCATATTTCTGCATGATATTAGATTGTTTTAATGCTGAAAATTGCTGATTTTTGCTGAATTCAGCACTTTATGTGAGTTTTAGGCACTTTCCGGCACTTAAACTATCACTAGGAAGGCAGTTTTGTGATCCTTACTTTCCTACACACTATACTAGTGTAATACTTAGTTTCTGGCTCATTCTGTGTCTCAACACACTGTCTGTCTATGTACTGAGTTCTGTCAGCATATTTCTGATTTGTCTGAATTCTGTGCTAACTGTGTTTCGTGCATCATTTGAGTCAAATAAGCTTTCATGCAATAATGATATGACATTAAGCAATATATGATGCACATGTATGTATATGGCAATAATCAGTAAGTAGTTAATTGTAATTCAGAACAGTCATTAAGCACTAATCATGGTTTAATAGTTGTACGGATACCTGAAATTAAGCTTTACTACTAGCTGCAGGGGTGTTAGGGAATAAATGCGGGTACTTAGCTTTCATGCGGTCTTCATGCTCCCAAGTAAACTCTGGGCCGTGACACGTGTTCCATCGAACCTTGACAAGTTTAACACTACTCCTCCGAGTCTTGTTAACTTTCCAGTCAGTAACCTCAACGGGTTCTTCGGTAAAGTGGAGTGTGTCGTCAATGTGAACTTCATCAGCAGGAATAACCACTGTTTCTTGTGTTGGACTCTTCTTCAGATTAGATACATGGAATGTATCATGAACACCATTAAGTTCTGCTGGTTGCTCCAACTTGTATGCTACCGTACCAACTCTTTCCAGGATTCTGAACGGCCCGATATATCGTGGGTTCAACTTACCACGCTTCCCAAAGCGTGCCACACCTTTCTAAGGTGAGACTTTCAACAAAACCATATCACCCACTTCAAATTCCAAAGGTTTCCTTCTTTGGTCCGCATAGCTCTTTTGTCGATCACTAGCCGCCTTGATGCGCTCTCGGATCTGCATGATCTTATCTGTCGTCTCTTGGACCAATTCGGGACTAACCAGCTATCTATCACCTGCATCTGTCCAGCATAACGGTGATCGACACTTTCGTCCGTAGAGAGCCTAGAACGGTGCAGCTTGAATGCTTGTATGGTAGCTGTTATTATAGGAGAACTCAACCAAAGGCAGGTGTCACACCCCTATTTTCCACGTGTCACCGGTGGGCCCGGTGGGGAGTATCGTGACGTAGTTGGTATCATCATAGACAAACAACACAATATATAAATGCACAGCGGAAGCAAAGATAGATTCATTTCAACTTTAATAAAGTGTAATATTAAATATCACGAATAGTTGAAACGGATCCACAGGCGGATCAAAATAAAAGAAGATATTGTTCAACAGCTTTATTGACATCCAAGCTTGCGAGACTTATTGTGGGCGCTTAGAAGACAGCCAGCCTAGTACGAGTAGTACCTGCACTTAACCTTTTGGAAAATACGTCAGTTTACACTGGTAAATACAATTTAACTGACTCATTTTGAAAAGGTTTGAAAATTGATTTGAATGCACGTGGCACAAAACATTTTATAACTTGGGATAATTATGTAGTATAATCTTGTAAGGGAATTACATGTTACTTATGCGTTCAGTAGCCCGATCCGTAGAACGGGTTAAAGATTAATAGACACACCACAATATTGAGTTATGCACTGAAAGGTGTACGCCTACACCCCGTGCTCAGGTCGTGGCCATCTCGTAAGATGATGCCAAGGATATCCGGGACATGGTCCTTAACCCCCCAAAGGCTTTAAGCAAACAAAACACATTCAAAACTTAGCATATCAATAAATTTAACCTCTATTCGATTAAAGAATTCAATGCCGGACCAAGCGGTATTTTATATACCGTACCCCAAGCCCGTATAGGGAAAATAAGTTAAAAGTATTTACCTTTGTACGTATAAATCACAATTAGCGAGTGCGGGTAGCTTTTACTGGTCCTTCTATTCTGGAACAAAGGTTTATAATAACCTATTAGATTTCTAACGGGTCTTTATTTAAGCCTAAGCTTAGACCGGTTAGCTTTAAAGGAAGATACGGTTCAAACGCACGATTAAGCGAAGACCAGATAGAATGTGATTTAGACCCGACAAGTTTGAAGACTTGTATAGTATGGGTATACTAAACACATTCAGGATTTTGAGACAAAAATGATAATGTTTGACCCGTTTCGGTCAATTTATGCAAACTAGTTACATAAACCGAACCAAACGCGAAAAGAGCGTTACGGGTAACCATAAGAGTCATGTGCAAGTTCCCTGAGATAATATGGCTTAAATATGTTATAATATCAGTAAGATATCTTCTATAATGCCCCCAAATGAATTTAAACTCAACTTATGCCTCATAAGGGCATTTTGGTCATTTAAAAGATTATAAAAGAGTTTAATTTGCAATCTGAGTTACAGGTCTGATTTATACAGTAAATATACTTAATTTAACATGTTATAACAGTAGGGTATGACCTATATGTGAAACTTATCATCTAAAACCAAACTATGCACCTTAGGGGTATTTTGGTAATTTCACTTAGGCTTAAAAGGTCAAAACTGGAAATCTGAGTTCAAAAACTTGTACTTACTGTTATTATATAAAAATATGCTAAAAATATCATTAGGTATCAACCTTATATGTGTAATATGGTTTTAGCACATACTATGCGTTAAAAACGCTTAAAAAGGCGATTTGGAGCCATTTCCGGGTTTTCAAGGGAAAGCTGATAATTTTATCCAGAAGGCTCAAAATATTTTATTTATCAAATAAAATCAGTAGAAAAATGTTTGGGGTCAAAAGGATTTATAAAACTCATTTTATGGCTTAAAAGGGCAAAACCGGCATAAACCGAATCAAACCTAGAGACCTATGTTATGCTCAGCCAAAAATTAAATAAAAATCTTCAAAAATCCCAAAATATTATATTACATCAGTGGGTAAAAAGTTTGATATCAAAAAGTGGGTTTAAATAGGCTATACGCTAATTACGCCATTTAATTAACATAATGCTTTCAATTTACGCTAATGAGCATAACTCTTAATCTAGACCTCAAACTGATGTTAGATTTTAGGTGCAAGTTTATAAATCAGCAACTAAGGTTTCTACTCTTTCACTTTTTCAAAAATCATGTTTTATATTCAAAAGGGCATAATAGTCAACATTTAAGCATTAATCGGAAACATGCATATGAATCGGATAGGTGATGAACCAAGTGGTATAATCTCAGAGAGTTATACTTATGTGAAACCTGGTCCAAAATAAGCTCTAAGGCAGATCTTAAACATGCATAAACGGGTCAGAACTAAAAGTCAAAGCAAAAGTCAATTTATGCGACTTTCGGTTCCGATCCGGGTTTAAACTGAAAATTGTCGAGTTGAACATGTTGGGACATGTTCTTACATTAATTACCATGTTATATTAATGATCAAACAAGTTGCATGTACCCTACATTGCTAATTATGCTTAAATTTGAAAACAGACATTCTGTTGACTTTTTAAGGTAAGCTTTGACTTGACAATTAACATAGTTTGAGTGGGAATTTGAAAGTAACCTTTTAAGGGTTTGTTACCCACATAAATACCTACTTATAGGTACTTTCAATTCGAGAAATGACTGAGCCAATCTTATTTAATCTCGAAGTCAAACTTAAATTACGATGGTTTGACTTTTAGCTAATATACTAAGCTAAAACGAATTTAGGACGGTTTAGGACACTTACAAAGGTCCTAAGTATGATTAGGGATCACTTGTATGCTTGTTGCTGACCAGGAGAGCTCCAGAGATGGTCTTGAGAAAAAGTTGCAAATGCAAGAACAATTGTTGCAACTAAGTGGGTTCTTATATAGGTGTTTTGATGCAACAAGATGGTGCCAAATCAGTCTATAGGTGATCCCAGATGAGTCCAAGTGCCCCCTATGCATGAAAAACCACTGGTGCAGTCCCTGATTTCGAATACTAGGCTTCTAAGGCGGTGGAACAGATTTTACCCACAGGTGTGCATGATTTCTGCCCAGCTTAGGCAGTCGCGTAGCGCGACTGCAGAAGGTGTTGGGCTCGCGCTACGCGAGCGTGAGGGTAACCAGCTTAACAAGTTTCAATGTTTTACATTTCAGTCCCTGGTCCTTTGTTACGTGGTTTTGGCTATTTTTCTTGCACTCTTAACCCTCAAACCTGATATTTAAGGGCCTTAGGACATCTACAAACTTGGTTAGGTCCTTGGTTAACTTTGTGCTTACCCGAAAAGTCACGAATTTCAACGTTAACGCATTTAACCCTTCGTGCACGGTTTTGATCATAACTTTCTCATACGATAACGAAACTTTATGAAATTTTTACCACATATTCATTTTATCGTTACAAAGCTTCGGGTTTGCCAAAAGGTCACTCAGAGGTATACTTTCAACATGTTGACACATTTAGCCCCTGTAGTTTGTAATTCCTCACTTTCTTTCATTTTTCCGCTTTGTATGATCCATGATTTAATGGTTTGAGATTATAAACACCATGTAGGGTTATTGTAGGGCCTATTTATCCATTCTTGACACTTTGGACCCTTATATTCACATAGTTTCACTGTTCGACAATTTTAGTCCCTCTAAAGTGCTTTTTTCACATATTCAAAGCCTATGACACGTGTCAATACATTATTGGACGTAAATTTTCGAGGTGTTACAGCAGGTGAGTGTCCCAACTACCCCCCAAGTCCATTATGCAAGCACGCATCATGTCTTCTAGCATCAGAATCGTTCTCTCACTTTAACCATCTGTCTGTGGATGAAATGTTGTGCTCAGATTTAACTGAGAACCAAACACTTCTTGGAAAGATTGCCAAATCCTTGACACAAATCTTCCGTCTCTATCTGATATAATCGAGATACGCACTCCATGACGTGCAACTATCTCCCTTAGGTACAGCTCAGCTAGCTTACCTGTGTTATCCTTTTCTCTGATCGGCAAAAAGTGCGCAAACTTTGTCAGACGGCCCACGATTACCCAAATCGTATCTTGACCTCTGGGTGTCTTGGGCAACTTTGTTACGAAATCCATTGAGATCTGTTCCCACTTCCACATGGGTATCTCAGGTTGCTGCAGAAGACCTGAAGGCTTCTGATACTCGGCCTTTGTCGCAACCCCCGATCCCTATTTCCTCGGGAACGGGCGGCCACGAGCCATTTTCGGTGGTATCACGTGTTTATTCAATATTGGCAGCGGAATTTACATCAGGACCGTAGTTAGGAAATATTTTATCAGAGTAAAATACCACGCTTTTAATATATTAAACAAATAGGAAAATCCCAAATTTAAGTACACACATTTTTATAGGGATAAAACCCTATTTTATTTAGTAAAAACATCTATTTTGTTTTGGTAACTTTATTGCCACTTTTCCAAGCCTTCAGTGCTGTCCAGCTGGCTTCTAATTGGCTTTCACATTTTGTTACCTAAAACGCGTTTTAAAAACATTTTGTCAGTGGGAAATACTGGTGAGTGAATCCCAATTCAATCAAGTTTAAATAAAAACCATTGTACAATATTGAGGGCGATCTCGCAATTATATTTGTTCCCAAGTTTATACTAATTATCACCCGCGGTACTGTCAAACCCGACTTGTGGAAAAGTTACTCCTCGCAAGGCAATAACTAATTTTGTATACAAAACCCCAACATACCAACGATAATTGTATCCTTACAAATACTCGATCACTGTTTAATATATAATTAATTGTGTGAGGTTTTGTAAAAACAGTTAACAAAAAGGAGATTACTCACATTACTGTCTTAGATTATCATTTAGGGTTTCCTGGTGAAAATCTATAATTTATACAAATGCACACGTGTTAGTATAATAACCCATTTTAACATTAGTAATACCCTTCCCGAGACGGCATTCCAACGACTACGTCGGGCAGAACCACGACAGCCGTTACAGAACCCTAGATCAATCGGGCAGCGTATCTAATACGTATCTAGGGATTATAATACTTACAACGGAGCAGAACTTCGTTAAGTAGGGGGTATTATACCCGTGTATAATGCCTACACTTTAGAATTTGAGAGAAAGAAATGAAATCTGAACGAATTGGACTGAAGGCCCGAGCTCCAGCTTTATAGGGGCTGAGTTCGGGTTTCTTGTGGCCCGCGTAACACAAGACCAGGGCCTACGCGGCCCGCGTCAATGCTGGTCAACAGCGTAGCTTGTCCGGGTCATGGCATAGGGTTGCCGTGTGTTGGGCCACGCGACGGCCCAGGGTTTCGCCACCTTTTACCTTGTCACGGCCCGCGTAAGGTTTGAGGTGTGGCTTACGCGGCCCGCCTGAAACCCAAATTTCATGTTTATTTATTTATTTTTAATGCTATGTCATAATTTGGGCTCGGTTTTCACATACGGGGTGTAATTTAAGACATATAGGAATATTTTAAAATATATTGGGGTGTCGGAAAATATTCAGGAGAGTGTCGGTTTAAAATTAGGGTTGTTATAGCCTTCACTTTAGTGCAGGTCAAACCCTTCCCAACATAAGTAGCCACATCGCCCTTCAGTCTTGGCCACCAATAATAGTCCTTCAAATCTTGGTACATCTTGTCTAATCCTGGCTGGATCGAGTACCTTGATTTATAAGCTTCATAAAAAATAACGTCTCTAAGACCACCAAAAAGCGGAACCCAAATTCGTCCCATAAAACACAAGGTTCCTTCCTTGTTGGGTACCAACTTGTTCTCCATCCCACGGAGATATTCATCCTTCAAGTTTTCCTTCTTGAGAGCTTCTCTTTGAGCACGAATACGCAACGAGAGGTCCGTTTGTATAATCATCTCCAAAGCCCTAACCCTTATGGGCTTAATCCTCTCTTTTCGACTTAAGGCGTCTGCCACCACATTCGCCTTTCCTGGATGATAATTGCTTTCTCAATCATAATCATTTAGCAGCTCCACCCATCGTCGCTGTCTCATATTGAGCTCTGTCTGATCGAATATGTGCTGTAGGCTTTTGTGATCCGTAAAAATAGTACAGCGAGTACCATGCAGATACTGTCGCCATATCTTCAAAGAAAACACCACTGCGCCTAATTCCAAATCATGTTTGGTGTAGTTTTTGTCATGGACCTTTAATTGGCGCGAAGCATATGTGATAACCTTCTGTCGATGTATCAACACACAGCCCAATCCCTGACGTGAGGCGTCACAATATACTACGAAGTCGTTGGTGCCTTCGGGTAGGGATAGAATAGGTGCATGGCAAAGCTTATTCTTTAGCAGCTGAAAAGCTTCTTCTTGTTTATCTCCCCACTCATACTTCTTGTCCTTTTGAGTAAGGGAGGTCAGCGGTTGAGCGATTTTAGAAAAATCCTCAATGAATCTGCGATAGTACCCAGCTAAACCCAAAAACTGGCGAATCTCGGTTGCCGTCTTCGGAGTTTCCCAATTCTTAATCGCCTCGATCTTGGTGGGATCCACATGGATTCCATCCTTGTTTACCACATGGCCAAGGAACTGTACTTCACGCAACCAGAACTCGCACTTCGAGAACTTAGCAAACAGTTTCTCCTTCTTGAGCAGCTCTAAAATGGCTCTAAGGTGTTGCTCGTGCTCTTCCTTCGAACGTGAATAGATCAAAATATCATCGATAAATACAATCACGAATTTATCGAGATATGGTTTGCAAAATCGGTTCATCAGATCCAAGAATACTGCTGGCGCGTTTGTCAAACCAAATGGCATCACTAGAAACTCGTAATGTCCATAACGAGTTCTGAAGGCAGTTTTCGGTATGCTCTCTTCCTGAATCCGCAGCTGGTGATAACCTGATCGAAGATCGATCTTGGAGTAATAACTTGAACCCTGAAGTTGATCGAAGAGATCATCAATCCTCGGCAAAGGATACCGATTCTTGATGGTTAACTTGTTCAGCTCTCGGTAGTCAATGCACATGCGAAAACTACCATCATTCTTCTTAACAAATAAAACTGGAGCTCCCCAAGGCAAGAAGCTTGGTCTAATAAATCCTTTGTCCAAAAGCTCCTGAAGTTGCGTCGACAACTCTTGCATCTCTGAAGGCGCAAGTCGATAAGGTGCCTTGGCTACAGGCGCGGCGCCTGGAACCAAGTCAATATGGAATTCGACTTGTCGTTGGGGCGGTAATCCTGGCAAGTCTTCGGGGAAGACTTCAGGATATTCCCTTACCACAGGGATATCTTCGAGCTTCGGCTCTTCGGCTTCCTTATCAACAATGTGAGCTAAGAAGGTAACACATCCTTTTTGCAAAAACTTTTGTGCCTTCAAGCAACTGATACTCCTTAGAGGCGTATCATGCTTCTCTCCATGCACTACAATCGTCTCTCCATTCGCCATCTGGATACGGATAATCTTCTCATGACATACGATCTCTGCTCGGTTACTCGACAACCAATCCATTCCAACTACCACGTCAAAGCTTCCCAACTCAACTGGTAGAAGATCGAGCATAAACTCATGCTCTCCAAGCTCTATCACACAACCTCTAATCACTTTGTTTGCCTCTACTAGCTTCCCATTAGCTAGTTCTATCGAGTATGGGATTTCTAACTTATTGGCAACTAACCCAAGTATATCCTTAAATTCTAGGGACACGAAGCTATAATTGGCACCAGTATCAAATAGCACAGATGCAAAGTGTTGGTTGATAGGGAACGTACCAGTGACTACCTTCAGATCTTGACGAGCTTCCCTAGCTCCAATGTTGAAAACTCTTCCTTGGGCTTGATTGTTCTTTGGGCAATCCCGCTTGAAATGCCCAACATCTCCGCAACTAAAGCAACCTTGTATGTTTCCATTTCCACCCTGGTTTTTGTTTCCTCCGCGATTTCTGTTACCAGCTTGATTTCCAGAACCACCACGATTTCCATTACCTCCCTGGTTATTCCTATTCCCATTACCTTTTCCACCACGGTTTCCATTGCCATTCCCATTACCTCTCTGACTACCATTCCCACGACCAGTACCAGCCCAACACGTCTCCTTCGAATGACCATTCTTTCCATAGTTGTCACATTTCCTATACCTACACTGGCCGGCATGATGAAACTGGCATACATCACATTTGGGCAGGGTGCCCATGTATCCTTTCCCCTTGTTCTCAGAACCTGCAGCACCAATCCTAACCTCGGTTGGTGGGTTCACATCTCTTTTCTTGTTACCACTGTTGTTGTTTCCTTGGGTACCCTTCTTGAAATTCGAGAACTTCTTCTTGTTCTCTCCTGACGACTCAACATGAGTCTCCTTCTTCTTTCCCTCAGAGATTGAAAACTTGTTTAATCTAATCGCTTCTTCAGTCAATGCCACGCTCAAATCAATCGCTTCAGTGATCGTTGGAGGCTTCGAAGTAGTCACCATGCTCATTATTTGGGGTGCCAATCCCCAAATGAAACGTTCAACTCGCTTGAACTCCGGTTCTACCATGTAGGGGACAACACGAGACAGGTCTTGGAATCTCTGTACATACTCAGCAATCTTGGGTCCATCCATTTTCAGATTGTAGAACTCGGTTTCTAGCTTCTGAATCTCAGCCCTTGAACAGTACTTCTTGCGCATCAGTTCTTTCATCTCATCCCAAGTCATACCATACGCTGTAGCCTCACCTAGAGTCTGAACCTGAAGGTTCCACCATGATAGAGCTCCATGAAGAAACAATCCAGAAATGTAAGTGACCTGGTGCTCTAGCGCACACTTGCTCATTCGCAGCACCAAACCTGTTTTCTCATCCTATCTTACAAAAGCTACAGCGCCTCCAGTGCCGTCAGAGTTCAGAGGCTTGCAGTCAAGGAACTGCTTGTAAGTACAGCCTGTACAAGCAACATCATTCACAGAAAGCATTAACAAGCGCACATGGAATGTCCAAACATATCGTAATGTGTCTTAACTGACTTAAACATTACCATGAGGTGGGTTATTCCCTGAGGTACCTCCGCTGTGTTCAGAGCGCAAGGCCTCATGCTGTGCAATTGCCTGTGAAATCCGTTCTTGCAGTTCTGCCTCTGTTGTGGGCAACTGAGTATTCCTTCGAGGAGGCATCTTCTAAAAGAAGATGGCATAAGTCAGGTCGTATTTGCGTAATAATTAGTACGTATATAGTAGTGTTTACCATAATAAGTAAGCATGTAATCATCACAATCATAGCATAAACAAGTAAATTAACAACGTATTTAATGAGAACATGACAATTGAGCTTTCATTAATCATCGACCACAAATATTGTTACATGTTTTACAAAAGTATCGTATCCAAAGGGAACACAGGGTCACTCTACCCTTGTCCAAAATGTCTATCAATTTACCAAAAGTCATACAGTAAAAAGGTGGTCTCCAAAAGGCTTCACTAGCTCAGCTCAATAGTGGTGCTCTTATCAAAAGCAAGCTACCTACATAAAACCAAAAACCAACTATGCTGATGGTGGAGGAGGAGGTGGAGGAACAAAAAGCAAGTTGCGCACATGCGCAAGCTCCTCCTCAAGATCATAAACATGACGCAATAGATAACTGATCTGCTGCTCAACGGTAAGAAATCGAGTATCAAACTCGGGAAATGGCGTAAGAGGTGCAGGAGGACGCGAAAACCGGGACGGTGATGAACGAGGGGAACAAAAGCAGGCTGACACGGACATGGCAAAGGTCGCGGTGTCATCTCAAGCTCCAAAATGCTACGACTCATGATCTCATACAGGAGCTGAAGTGATAAAAGTAACTCATCCCGTGTATAACCAGTAAAGTGCGAGGGATGGTAGGGATCAGAAATCGGCATAGTGTACGGTGGGAACCATCGGAATGGCTCATCAGGTGGTGAAGAGGCAATAGGAGCAGAAGATGCAGACTGAGGGATATGGGGAAAAGCTGCTGAAACATGAGGGTCATGGCTAGGCTGCTGGCTAGAAGTGCCTTCCCCTGGACGGGGTGCGGGTATGTCCTGCAAGAAAACAATAGGTAAGTCGACACGATGAACATCAGACTCCACTGGGTGAAAAGGAGCAACATCAGCGGGTGCAGGTGCAAGTGGATGAGTGACTGGCTCAATAACAGGAGGGTCAGCGGGTGTAGGAACTGGATCTGGATCTGGTATGAGAGGTGCAATGTCAGGTAAGCCAAATGGAACAAGGTCATGATCAGGCAAAGGCTCAGGAGCAGGTATCGGCTCAGGATCAGCAGGTGCTGCATCGGGCTGATCAACAGGAACAAAGTCTAGCTCAAGACCAGGCTCAAGCTCGTGTGGAGGGGATGGTGCAGCTGACATGGTAGTATCATAGTCAGAATCAGTGGCATAACGTCGCAATCCAACTGCCTGTAAGGCGGAAGATGTCACAGACTCAAAGGAAGCTGGAACAGAGTGTAAACTAGAATCAGAAGAAATCTCAATAACGGGAATCCCAAGAAGTGGGACATCAACAACGTCCTCATCGATCTTTCCATCACCATGGGAATCATCGGGAGGACCATCAACAAACAGATCAAAATCTTCGTCAAAAAGGTCATCGAATGGCCAATCCTTAGGTGGGATGACCATGAGAGGAACGGGAGCGAGGATCGGTGCCACGACATTCTCACCATCGGGGTGCCTGATGATAAGATGATCGTGAACTGGAATGGGAATAACAAAAGGATCCTCGTATGGGACACCATCAGCAAGCGGTAAATCAACTCCAAAATTGGGCAGCGCAAATGGCTGAAAGTCGTCGTCGTCGTCATCGGACATCATCTCCGGGTCACTCTCTGTATCAGAAGTAAAGATCTCTGGCTCAGGGATGATCTCATCGTCAGAAACAATATCCATGGGGTCGTCAGTATTGGACAATCCACTCTCGGATGATGACATGGTGTCTGTAACATAACAATCACAACATATGCACATATATTAACCACTAACATTTAGTATGCAAGCAAAGTTAATGTATCATAAAATCATGTAATCGTGTATCCTTATCATTCCTCACAAATCCTTTATATCCTTCCTAGTCTCCCAGACTAGACCACCCAGTCCCCCAGACTAAACCACCTAGTCTCCCAGACTAAACCAACCAGTCTCCCAGACTAAACCACCTAGTCTCCCAGACTAAACCAACCAGTCTCCCAGACTAAACCAACAAGGTAACTGTGCATTGTGTTTCTTGCCTTTTTATTTTGTAAAAGTGTTTGTGCCCTGGATCTGGGCGTTCTGTGTATGCAATGAAAACATGTTGTAAAAACATTTTCGTGAGAGTCCTAAGGATTGTAGTCTAGACTCGAGATGGAATCCTAGTTCGCTACAATCGAAGCTCTGATACCAAACTGTCACACCCTGACTTTTGCGGAAGTGTGATTATGTGTGACTTGCTTAATATCATTGTATTCAATCATAATAACAACTATATGATAAAACTGAAGATTTTCATCCATTAAATAAGTTTAAAAACATAACAACAACATTGTTTTAAAACATAGAATTCAAATTCGAGTACAAACCATGCAACTTATTTTTAGAGTTCACAAGGACTCGACAAAAGACATTAAATAACACCTGGTTTTGGAAGACGTGTCTCGTCCAGGATAAGACACACTAACCAAACCCTAAGACCATGGATGAAATCTTTTATTCTCAAACAACACTTGGAACTTCCGAACGCCCACCAAATCCACATTTAATTCCCTGAAATACATGTAGTTTGAAAACATCAACAAAAGTTGAGCGAGTTCGTGGGTTTGTTTATGTGTATGAATAAACCTTTGTAATCATTGAAAGTATGTATGTAAGTTTGTAAATCCCGGTATGAAAGCAACAAGGAAAACAGATCATTAATGGTTTGCAAGGCCATTAATATGTGTGACGTGATGCAGGAAGGCTCAAACCTAGCAGACTTTGCACCGGGCTGCCGGCTGTAAGACATAGTCAACCCATGGGCCAAACCCTGGTCCAACATGGGCGGGGCTCGCTACACCCAAATAGATCTATCACTCATGTCCCTCGGTCCTACAACGAGGATTAATGGTCTTAAGCGTCATACCCACCACTCACATGATCTAGCAGTACCCTTCCTTAGCTAACCATACCAAATAATAACGTTTGTAAACAGTTGAAACATGTACTTCACCCCCGAAGTTATAAAACTGAAAACAGTTAAAAGAAAAGGGGGTCACGAATTCACAGTCTTGCGTCTTCGTATCATAGTAACTCAAGCTTCTTCCGGTGTGCACGACTAGCTACAACGTACTATGATCTATTAGACGAGCGGGTCGTGCCTTGACTTGGAATTAATTAGTGTCTTTGAGTTACGTTTCTTCGTGTCTTCGATATTATTCCAAGTTATAATTATTTGTTAAAATAATAAATATTTTAACTTAAATTATATTTATTAAATTTTTGGAATAATTGTTAAAACAATATATTTTAACTTAATACTTTTCAAGTATTTATACTTGTATTTCCTTCCCAAGGATGGGTGTATTCGTATAAATGTATTTGTATATTTTTGCCATGTATTGGGGTCGTATTCCGGTGTGTATTTATACGTATGAGAATACGTATTTTTTTATTGTATTCATTAAGTATTCTTATACTTAATTTCGTATTAATTTTTCCGGAATATTATCTTTAATAAAAGTTCACCGATATATATTTCCAAAATATATACTTTAAGAAATATTATTTATAATTTTCATTTGGCAAAAATATTCGTATTTTCATATAAGTTCCAAAAATAATATATTTTCAAGTCCAACTTAGAAAATACATATATAAACTCATTTTTCATCCAAAAATGATATATTTCATATTTATTTGAGAAAATATATCTTTCACCCTAAAAATAATATATTTTCTTCTTGTCAAAAATATGATATAACTTTGTAATAGATGTGAAAATCATATTTTTGTTTCCTTGGTGTCCAAAATATTATTTACCAAAATATACTTTGTGAATAAATTTTCCGGAATATTTTGTAAGTTATATTCCTTAGTTCGGTTTCACCAATATTTTGTGTAAAACTTGTATATTCATGTTCTTGGAATTTTGGAAAAAATTTTGGATTGTAACTTTCGGTATTTTGATGAGTTATATTATCTTATGCCCTAAAATAATATAACTAATATACAAAGTATACAAATAATCACACACTTGGTGACTTCTAAATATATATTTTCCTAAATACATATTTAGTCACTTTTATTTATAAAAACCAACCTCCAATATTTATAATTTTTGTAACAAAAATTATGGCAAAGTTTATGTAAAAATTTATGGTTTAAAATACACTTGTAAATATTTATTTGAAAATATTTTTCTAAGTGTTTAATTTTTAGAAAAATTTTGCCATAGTTTCCCCTAAAAATGGAGGTTTCCATACCTTGAAGGTATATCATTTTCTTTTGTAAATTCAACACAATCAATCCACAATCAACAATAAACAATCTTTACTTACCAATTTTGCCAAAAACAAGCATAATCTACTACCTCGTGAACTTGAAATTTCACAAAAATTTGTAGTAACTTACTAGTGTTCTTAGTAAGCCTTGTTACCCTTTAAAGTGTGATTGATTCTTTAAAAAACTTCATTTTTAAAGAAAATGGATCTTCACAACTTATAATCATATTTTTCAAAAATGTTTCTTCTTTGATTTTTTTTTCTTGTTACATAAGTATTTCTACACTTGTTTAACCTTTAAAAATAGGGTTTATTTATGTAAGAACCAAGATCAAGTAATTCTTGTGTTTTTAACTTGGTTCCTTTGAAAAACCATCCATGAAATTTTAGATCTACAAGTATTACAACTTACTTTGATCATTATTTTTCAAGAAAACCACATATCCTTTCAAGTTCATGTTTCTTATGAGGATGATCTATGATCCTACAACACTTTCATCCCCTCATCTTGCTTGATTATGTTTTTAATCATGTTCTAGCAAGATCATATGATGATCAACATCATTTTCAGAAGCAATAAACAATCAACAAGTATTACAACACATAAACAATAAGATTTCTTATGTATTCATGCTTATGTTCAAGTTTTATTCTTGTGATTCTTCATGTTCTTCAAGATTATCATTTTGTAACATCTTTTACCCACTTAAAATAGATGTAAAATAGAAAGATTAAAGTTCTTACCACTAGCTCAAGGCTAGGGATGATCAAGAGAAGATAAGAGATGGATAAAAGCAAATGAAAGAGGTCCTTCAACTTCTACAACCTCCTAACTCCTTTGTGTAACCTCTAACACCTTGATTTATGCTTGGAATGTATGAGAATGATTGAATGATGGTGAGTGTGTGTGTGTGTGTGTGTTGGTTTTCGGCCGAGAGCACAAGAGAAGAAGAGAGAAAGAGTTTGTTTTTTAGTGTGTGTAGAATGAGAAGTTAGAACCCTTATGTTTACTTATAATCCAATCTCAAATATTATCTCATGTATAATGTGTCTAACAAAGCATAAACAAGATCAAATAAAATATTTTAACAAATCTTGAGGTGGGCCATATGTTGGCCGATTTCATAGGTGGGGAGGGGGTAGGCTAGGTTAAACTAAGTTAGTTAGATTGTGGTAAAAATGTAAGTATCTAGTTAGATACTCTAGTTACTAGATATTTATGTAGTGTTATGATGTTCGGGGACCATAACTAGCTTGGTAATGTTAAACAGTGCTTCTAGTGAAAATTTGGTGTTTCGGGTAGTGTCCGGTTGTTCGGTTGGTTACCGGTTCGTTAAGGTATTAAACTTTGCAGTTTAGTGTGCTTTATGTACCCTTTTATGACAGTTTTGATTCCCGACACTTAGGAAAGCATTCAGGACCATTTAACCATATTTTTGCATGATATTAGATTGTTTAAATGCAGAAAATTGCTGATTTTTGCTGAATTCAGCACTTTATGTGAGTTTTAGGCACTTTCCTGCACTTAAACTATCACTAGGAAGGCAGTTTTGTGATCCTTACTTTCCTACACACTATACTAGTGTAATACTTAGTTTCTGGCTCATTCTGTGTCTCAACACACTGTCTGTCTATGTACTGAGTTCTGTCAGCATATTTCTGATTTGTCTGAATCCTGTGCTAACTGTGTTTCGTGCATCGTTTGAGTCAAATAAGCTTTCATGCAATAATGATATGACATTAAGCAATATATGATGCACATGTATGTATATGGCAATAATCAGTAAGCAGTTAATTGTAATTCAGCACAGTCATTAAGCACTAATCATGGTTTAATAGTTGTACGGATACCTGAAATTCTGACAGTTGTCACAGGTGCCAAGAGTTATCAATGTCGTAGACAACGGACCGCAATGCACTTTGTTACCAAGTACATGTAAATCCTAACTTAGATAAGGCATAAGTGCACAAATTCATTTCGTAAAGTTATAACTTTATTATCGTTCGACAATTCACAAATTCAATTCAAATGCATGACAATTATCTAAGGATTCAAAATCAAAATACAACTTGTCACAATCAATGTTCAAACAATGTTCAACCCTAGAAACTTACAATAACCTACACCGGGGTGAAACCTTCAAGAAATTAGCCGCTCATGGTGAACGGGACTTGATCAACGGATGATGGAGACTTGAATTGGATCATATTAGGGCTTGTGGAATGATGGATGGTGAAGATTAGGGTTTTTGTGAGTGGTGATGGTGGAAGGATCAATGGATGAATGACTAGGGTTTTTGAATGGAGAGGAAGGTGAATTGGGTGATGGAATGGAATGATTCGAATGAAGGTTGATGATATGGATGGATTGGTGGTGATTAAATTATGTTTTAGGCTCCCAGAACTGATTCAAAACTTCAAACGAAATGTAACCGTCGTATGGTTGGTGAAAACTAAGTTTAAATTCGTCAAAATACCAAATCACCAACAAATTCGCGGAGCTGATATCCACATGCCGTCGCCGATGACTTGATGCCCCGTCGGCGACGCATCTCCCATTCTTCTTTTTTTGTTCGACGCCAAATCTCCCTGTCTACGCACACATCAAACGACGGCCATTTTTAACGTGCGTCACCGACGGCCTTGGGAGGCGTCGGCGACGGGGTCTCCTTTGTGTGATCTCCGTTTTTCGCCTATTTTGCTTTCGGTTGACCCGTTTCGCGTCTCGGTGGTCCGTTTTTCGTCCCGGTGACCCGTAAAGCTCCCGAAAAGCTCCTTAAACTCCGCTAGACCTGCAAAACATATATCTAATCAAAAGTAGGCTTTTCAAGATTAAAAGTTGAGTAAAAACCCAAACTTAAACATAAACGAACACCGTTATTCGACCACGTATCAATCGCCTCGCAGCCAGCCTCAATAACAACCGCATCAGGAGATAAACAAACAACAACCCCCACCTCTACTAAGTCAGCCAACCAAGTTATCACTGAAAACCAAAACCCAATCGAGTGGCAACAAGGGCAAGAAACTAAAGTTTCAAAGCCAGAGTTGCAACGCGATTACCCCTACTGCAACCCCAAATCCTGCCACACCTAAAACCACAAGAAAGCCTTACACTTGGACGCATCCCAAGTGTAATACCTACCACTACCATCACCCAGCAAACACCACTTGCCGCCATTACACTACGTGCAATCGTTTTGGGCATACAGCCGCCACATGCCGTAGTGGTCCTACACCACAAGGCAATCATGTTCAACAAGCTCCTCAAAACCCAATGCCATCCAACAATGTCAGATCATGCTACAAGTGTGGAGACACTACTCACCTTCGCCCTCAGTGCCCTCAATTGAACCAAGAGCAGCAGCAGCAACAAGCACCTCGTGGACGTGCTTTCAACATTAATGCAAATCAAGCTCAGAACGACAAATGAGGTCGTAAACGGTACGTTTCTTGTTAACAACATATATGCTTCTATGTTATTTGATACTGGTGCGGACAAGAACTTTGTGTCCGATGAATTCGAATCTATGTTAAGTTGTACACGCTCTAAACTCCCCAAGTCATTCACAGTCGAAGTTGCCAATGGCAAATCCATCACCGTTGACTCTATTCTTCGCGATTGTTTCTCACTCTCAATGACCATGTTTTCCCTATCGATCTTATACCCATGCAATTGGGTGGCTTTAATATCATAGTAGGTATGGATTGGCTTTGTAAGAACCATGCTGAAATCGCTTGTCATGAGAAATATGTTCATTTGCCTCCTTCATCTGGTGACACCTTACACGTTTATGGAGATAGACCTTCAAGGGGACTGAAGCTTATGTCATGCACACAAGCGAACAAGTACTTACTTAAACAATACTTTGCCTTTTTAGCCCACGTGGTGGAAGGAAAAGGCAAGTGAAAGAGCATAGTTCCAGTTGTGCGTGATTTTCCTGACGTCTTTTCTGAAGATCTACCTGGTCTTCCTCCCTCGCGTACTGTTGATTTTCGCATTGACCTCATTCCTGGTTCAACTCCCGTTGCTAAAGCTCCTTATCATCTTGCACCCTTTGAGATGCAAGAGTTGTCAAGTCAACTTCAAGAGTTGCTTGATAAAGGTTTCATACGCCCAAGTACTTCTCCTTGGGGTGCTCCTGTTTTGTTCGTCAAGAAGAAGGATGATTCGTTCTGCATGTGCATCGATTATCGTGAGCTTAACAAACTCACTGTCCAAAAACTGTTACCCTATCCCTCGCATCGATGACCTCTTTGATCAACTCCAAGGCGCAACGTGCTTTTCCAAGATCGATCTATGTTCAGGCTATCATCAACTTCGTGTTCTCGAAGAGGACATCCCTAAAACCACGTTTCATACTCGATATAGTCACTATGAGTTCGTGGTTATGCCTTTTGGCTTGACCAATGCACCTGTGGTCTTCATGGACCTAATGAACCACGTGTGTAAGCCCTATTTAGACCGTTTCGTGATCATGTTCATTGAAGACATTCTCATTTATTCAAAAACCCAAGCCGAACATGAACGCCATTTGCACCTCATTCTTGAACTCCTACGTGGCGAACGTCTATACGCAAAGTTTTCTAAGTGTGAGTTTTGGATCAAAGAAGTTCTGTTCCCTGGACATGTCGTGAGTGAAAAAGGAATTCATGTCGACCCCTCAAAGATCGAAGCAGTGAAGAATTGGATCGTGGCTAAATCTTTGTCTGAAATTCGTTCTTTCCTAGGATTGGCGGGTTACTACAGTCGATTCACCTCAAACTTTTCAAAAATCGTCGTTCCCCTCACATTGTTGACTCAGAAAGAGAAACCTTTTGTTTGGAGACCCGAACAAGAGGAATCTTTTCAAACGTTCAAGGACTTGCTTTGCAATGCTCCTGTCCTTGCTCTTCTTGATGGAAACGATGATTTTGTGGTGGCCGAGGTCTTGGTTATGTTCTCATGCAACGGGACAAGGTTATCGCGTATGCTTCAAGATAGCTGAAGATACATGAGAAAAACTATACTACACACGATCTCGAACTTAGCGTAGTTGTTTTTGCATTAAAGATTTGGCGACACTACCTATATGGTACAAAATGTGTGGTGTTCACCGATCATAAAATCCTACAACATATCTTTAACCAAAAAGAGCTAAACATGCGTCAACGTTGTGTGGTGCTGAAAACCAACTCATGATGAAATCCGATGGGCTCCAATACTACTTCGATCACGTTTGGGTGCCAAATCGTGATGAACTTCGTGAACTCATAATGAAGGAGGCACACAAATCACAATACTCTATTCATCCTGGTGCTGATAGGATGTACCATGAGCTTCGTACGTCCTATTGGTGGCCTGGTATGAAGAAAGATATCGCCACCTTTATTTCAAAATGTCTCACCTGTTCGAAAGTCAAGGCCGAACATCAACGTCCTTCTGGGTTACTCGAACAACCAGAAATCCCAGCTTAGAAGTGGGATAGCATTGCTATGGACTTCATAACCAAACTTCCTCGCACTCCTTCTGGTCATGATAACATTTGGGTGATCATTGACCGTCTGAGAAACTAGCTCGAATCTACACGGATGAAGTCATATGTCGTCATGGTATACCCATTGAAATCATTTCAGACCACGATGGTCGTTTCACATCACGTCTTTAGCAAACATTTCAAACCGCTATGGGTACTCACTTGAATCTTAGTATGGCTTTTCATCCTCAAACAGATGGACAAACTGAACGTATTATCCAAACCCTAGAGGACATGCTTCGCTCTTGTGTTATCGACTTTGGTGGTAATTGGGGATGTACATTTACCTTTGAACGAGTTCTCGTACAACAACAGCTATCACTCCAGTATTCAAATGGCTCCTTTTGAAGCACTATATGGTCGCAAGTGCTGATCTCCTATTTGTTGGCACGAAATTGGCAACGCTCAAATTACTGGCCCTAAGCTTATTCAAGAAATGACGGATAAGATTCTCCAAATCCGCGATAGCCTCCTCAAGGCTAGAAGCAGACAAAAGAGCTACGCCGATAAGCGTCGCAAACCATTAGAGTTCAACGTTGGCGATCAAGCACTTCTCAAGGTATCTCCTTGGAAAGGAGCTGTTCGTTTTGGTAAAAAGGGAAAACTTGCTCTACGCTTTATTGGTCCTTTCAAGATACTCGAGAGGATTAGCAAGGTAGCATATAGACTCGACTTACCTCAAGAACTTAGCAACGTTCATCAAACATTCCATGTCTCAAATCTCAAGAAGTGCTTAGCTGAAGAAGGACTTCAAGTTCCTATCGACGACATGTAAATCAACGAGACATTACACTTTGTGGAAAAAACGGTCGAAATCATGGATCGAGGAACCAAACAACTACGGCGCAGTAGAATACCCATAGTCAAGGATCGACGGGAAGGAAAACGTGGTGCCGAATTCTACTAGGAACTCGAGAGCGAGATGAAAACCAAGCATCCACATCTCTTCGTTCAGCCTTCCTCTTGAATAGATTTCGAGGACGAAATCTCCTAAAGTAGGGGAGACTGTAACGCTTTGCATATTTGTACTTTCCCGATTTGGCAAGTATTTTTGTACATTCTGTTTTTGGAAACTTGTAATCATGTTGTATTCTATTTCGTTTCACTTTGTAAACCGAGACTAGTGATCATAATTAAAATTTGAGTATTTTATTCACATTCATGTTATTCGTGTTAGACTTATGAGCAAGTTTATACTCAAAATCATCATTTTAAACACCATTATACATGTCTCATATCCGCACGATACACATTTATGCTCGTTACATGTAAAACCAACTAAAACACATCGCGTAATTGAACTTGAACTCTCGAGAGGAAGGGAAGACCCCTTTCGCGTGAGAGGACCCCTCTCGTGCGACAGGGCCTTTCGTTCTACTTGTTCCTGTCGTTCGACCTCCCCTCTCGTCCCAACTCACCCTAAAGCCTATAAATAGGCACACTACCCCACTCATTTCTGTTGCTTAGTTTCATAAACACTCTCAAACACACACTCTCTCTCTCTCCCTTTCTCGCGATCAGAGGCCTCGGTATCGAAATTCTTTCATCTTCCATTGTTTTCTTACATTTCTTGCATTTTAATCTTGTTTCTTAAACTTTTCTTGCAAATTTCCTTGATTGAACTTATCTCATGGATGGTTTCCACGAGTTTGCTTGGGCAAACTGGTGTTGGAGCATCACCATATGAGATTCAAATCAAGATTTATAAACTTCAACATTTTTTGCAACCTGTTCATAATTTCGTTCAAATTTCTGTACAACCTGGATGGAATCTGGAACCCATCAGACCCTCAACTCATTTTGTAGTTAAGGGTTTCTATTAGGGTTAATTTCCACCCTAACACCAACTTTATTTCATAATTTATATGACAAAATCTTTTCAACAGTTTAATTTGTTGCATTGAAGTTTTTAAAACCTGTTTAGCAAGAACGTGTATTTTATTTTATAAGTGAACAAAAAAATACTGGTGTAACTAGTAGATTTTATGTTAAATAAGAAATTTAATAAAAAGATGAAAAAATAGATTTTATGTTAATTAAGAGATATAATAAAAAGATGAAATTAAAAAATAAATAGATTTTGTAAAATTGATTTTAATCTTAAATGAAATTAGGTGTTAGTACCCAAAGGTGTAACACTGATAAAATTAAAAAAATGGAAGGGTATTTTAGTCAATGTATTGATAATTTTTGTGTTAGTACCCGAAGGTGTTACAAAATTGAAACCATAAAACCTAAACCTGTTAAAAAAATAGTACCCAAAGGTGAAACTAGCTTTAAACCATAGGGTCCATCTGTGTAATTAACTCTAAACTTTATAAACATGTTCATCTTTACTTTGTTTTTGGAACGTTTTTGCACCAAACCAAGTTACCAACAAACTTCCATGTTGAAGGGTTTATGTTAAGGTTTTGTTCAAGAAACTTTAAAGTTCATATGCCTTCTTTAAAGTTCTTCTAAGACTCTAAGTAATTTCCAAACCATAAAGTGAACAAACTACACCAAGTCTCCAACCATAACAATGTTGGAAGCACTCATCTAGCTAGTGAACAAACTACACCAAGTCTCCAACCATAACAATGTTGGAAGCACTCATCTAGCTACACTCACTCGGTTACTTAGTGAATTAGATAGTTTATTTTTATGTTCTTCATACGTGTATTCAAGACCATCTGAATCGTCCATATAATGATTTGTGCATTGGTGAACTCTTGAGGTTAGTGGATTACCCTACCTCTAATACATGACTATAATATTCCTAATAGTATACATAAATAATACTTCCAAAAACCAAACCATAATACCAACCGAAACCATGATTGAATGTTATGTGTTAAGGTGTATATTATCTTAGTTCTAGACTCCTTATTATGGACCTCTAATGGGTGTAACACTCATGAAAAACATAAACTAAAAATAGTATCCAAATAAGTATCTAGGCAAGATATGTTTTTATGTATTTTCATGTAACAACTCTCATCAAAAGTCCTAATTATTATTTAATTTGGTCAATAGGAAACCCTAATTGAGAAACCCAAGTGATTCTGAACAAACCCTAAAATTTTCATAATTTTCAGAATCAGGATTAGGGCCCCTAAAACTCAGGGGGGTGTATACCCTAGTTAACAATTATCAACAATAACTCGCTGTCAAAATGTTAAAATATGAAACTGTCAAGTCAGCATAGCTAGTCCCAACCGTGGCTACCCTATAACCTACTTTCAAACCATACGCATCGTAGGGGTTTAAAGCCTACGATGCACAAGCCTGTTAAAGTTCCCTACGCATCGTAAGGGTTCTAGGCCTACGATGCGCAGGGCTGACCAAAATTTGGGTATAAATAGAGGGCATCGGGACTTGAATTATGTCTTTGGAACGACGTAAAACTTCGCTGCATGTATTGAAATACGTTCTGTTTACCACAATTAACACACACAGGGCACTAATCGATGCCGCAATCAGGGTAATAACTCAATCGCTATTACGATTCAACGTCCGATCGATTATAACTATCCAACGATTGTTTAAGTACCGCTCAAATTGAGTTTATACTTTGTTATTCATCGTGATTTCGACTTGAATGTTTGAGTGTTGTTCGAATTCGGACTATACTCTGTCATTCGTTGTTAATCCGCTGAATTGTGAAGTATTGCACTTATAAATCGTTGTGAGGGTTTAATCTCGTGAATTGTCGTAACTGCTGTATTAGTTACTAACCTGTTTGTGTGTGCATTATTATTTAAATTAGGTTAATCAAGGCTAATCAGTAGGCTTATACTCTGCTCGTTAAATCTATAATGTGAGTCATTCTCTTTTTATCAAATTATTTTATAAATTCTTAAATGTTTTTCAAAGTTATAATTACAGTGATTAAGTTTATGTAATCACCATATTACAGCCGGTATGTGGGGTTTTGTATACATTACTTGATAACCGTCACTATTGGACAACGAGTTAGCCAATGAGTGATATGACCATAGTCACAGACACCATCGGGCAAAGAGGCTATCGATGGATGTTCGAGTGACAAGTACTGTGGGTAGTTGGTTTGATATCTGAAACATTGTAATCTCTCTTAATACTGTAAATTATAACAAAAGTGTCGTTTTAGTAAAACTGAATGATTCACTCAGTATTTCCCCGCTGACAAAACCTTTTTCAAACATGTTTCAGGTGATCTGTTGTGAGCAAAGGAAAAGTGCCGTGGAGCACTACAAGCTTAGAAAAGTGGCTCAATGTAAATAAATAAAGAAACATGTTTTGAGAAATAAAGATTTCCCAGTGAAATCACTTTATTGTAAATTATGGGAATTATCCCTATATTATATATAAACGAGAAATTTTAATATTAATCGATCCTGTTTAAAAAGACTTCCGCTGTCACTTAATTAGATACCACGGGATTTCCTGCCTCGCAACTCTGGACCGGGTCAAACCGGGGCCGAGGGCCGTGACAGGAAAAGGTGGTATCAGAGCCACTGATTTAAGCTTACTATTGATTTTAGCCTTTTAAAGTTATTGAGAGATACTTAGGAAAATTAATTGCCATTCTGTGAAAATATGTTTTATTAACTGATTAATTATTGAGTTACAGTATGGGTAAACACAAGCTGTCTGCTATCTACCACAAATTAGATACTGCACCCACAAGAAAAGGAACCTCTTCCTCCAAATACCCAGCAGATCTGGAAGAAGGGATTTTTGTCCGTAAAGCAAATTATGAAAATCCTCTCACACAAGATAAAAGAAATTCGATTCTTAGGAAGGGACAGGAGAAAATAAAGAAACCCCAAGTCAAGAAAGTGAGGTTTAATCCAGAAATCCAGGAAATAGGCAATAAGTCACCTTGGGAAGACACATTAGATGAAAAATGGGCAAACCTTTATATGCTAGCTACCGTAGCAGTGAATGCAAATCTCTAAACTTTTAATAAGCCTGGTCTAGTAGAAAATTAATCCCCAGTAAATAAATAAATTATCGTATTTCTCTTTCTAGTAGTCTTTTGTACAAATCCGTATGCAATAAACTTTAATGTTTATTTGTTAAACTTTGTTCCAAAGTTTTAACTTAGCATTTTTGTGCATTTTGCATATATGCTATCCAGCATGAGTGAGATATCGGAAGCATTTCAGAATCTCAACCTCTACCCAGTACCAATTGAAGTCTCCCACGACTTTACTGGTTATATTGTTGACATAGAGGAACCTCTGGAATTCCAAGCTCCACCGCTGGAAAAAGCAAAACCTAAAAAGATAAGAAGATATGTAGGATGGAGAAAAGTGCGCAGGAGAAAGCCAGCTACTAGGAGACTCCCTAAAATAGAAAACCCTATAGACAAGGGAAAAGGAATCGAAATCGAAATCGGAGAAAGTTCTTAACCAGCAGAGATATAAATCAGGAAAGATTCTAACAAAAAAGGAATAGAAATTGGAGAGAGCTCCAGACAACCTGAAGAACTCACATTTCAAGACGAAATAGACCGTCTACTGGAAAATTGTGATGTCATTAGCCCTATCCATAATAATCTATATCCTTACCTAGAAAACCAACTTCCTGTAAATCTAGAACCAGCTATTCCAGACCCACTAATCCACACTCTACCTTTAGGTCAAATGGAAGAATGGTGGACGAATGATTGGCCATTCCAAAGTATTGTCAACAGTCCTTATTCCTTCCTTCCACAGTTTGATCCAGAACCTATCCCCAATCCTCCAATGAGCAACGAAAACTTAGCCGAACTCCGTCAGTTCGGTGAAGAGCTGATAGGTACAGGGAATAGGCTCCGGGAAATGGGGGAATAGATTTCCTGGAAATACGACGAAAGGGATCGTCGCTACTAAACTGCCAGTTGACCAAAGAATAGTGGGGTTGGGAAGAATGTTTGTATAATAATAATAATAATAATAATAATAATAATAATAATAATAATAGTTAAATATAATTCTGTAAAATGGGAAATAAAACATTGTAAAATAACCAGTGTGTATGGATGCCTATATAATAAAATAAAAGTCGAAACATCGACGATTTTGGATATATATCTGTGTTGAAAGATTATATGTGCTTCTGTGTAATTGTTTTATTTACAATCATTTGATACTAATAGTTATATTTATAATAATTATCAGATGGAAAATGCTAGTAATGAACCAGTTAATGAAGGGAATCAATCTGAACAAAACCAGGAAAATCAATATATGACTAGGCAAGATATCGAAAATATCGTTGCCCAAGGGATAGCCAATGCTATTCCAGCATTTGTTGCTGCTATAAAGAATCCAATCGAACCACAACAAATTATTCCTAGTAAACGTACTCAGGAAGACAATTTTAGTCATAGTGTAAATGGAGGCGGCAATCATGACGATAATAATCCACGACAGGCTCCACCTCCTAAGAAAATGAAAGCTGCAACGCCTGATTGCACTTTCAAAGAATTTCTTGCTTGCAAACCTGCTGAATTTGCAGGCAACGAAGGAGCAACTGCAGTATTGCGTTGGTTAGAGAAAACCGAAGCAGTAATCGCAATAAGTAAGTGTTCCGAAGAAGATCAAGTTATGTATGCGTCAAATTTATTCAAAGAAGGAGCATTAGAATAGTGGAACACTGTATTACAAGCAAAAGGAAGAAGGATAGCTTATGCTCTGAATTGGGAAGAATTTAAAATTCTTGTAGAAAGAAAATATTGTCCTGAGTATGAAAAGGAACAAATGTCAAATAAGTTCCTAAATCATCGGATGATGGGAGTAGATTGTCGCGGTTATACTTCGACATTCTTTGAATATGCTAGAGTAGTACCAACACTGGCTTCGCCAGAACCGGTACTCATTTCTCGCTACATTTGGGGATTAATTAGTGAAATTCGCAATATCGTTAAAGCTGCGAGACCTCGCACTATTGACGATGCTGTGGAACTAGCTAATACCCTAACTGATGAACTAGTACGCACAAGAGAAGAAGATCGAAAGAAGGAATTGGCTCAAAAGATTACCCAAGGATTTCGTGTGGGTAATGATAATAATAGGTTCAAGAAAAGAGGAAGGAGACAATCTGCACAACCGCCTTTTTGCAGAAATTGCAAAAAGAATCATTTTGGAAAATGTAATGTAATCTGCAACTTCTGCAAAATGGCAGGACATCGCGAAGAGGAATGCAGAAAGAAAACAAGAGTCTGCTATAATTGCGGAGAAACAGGACATTTTAGACCAGAATGTCCTAAATTGGTCAAGCCAGCAGATAACAAAGCCAAGACAGCCGACGGAGCTACTAAGAAGAATGTCCGAGCATTCCAGCTAACCACTCAGGAAGCCGAACTAATCCCTGACGTTATAGCTGGTACGTTCTTGGTCCACGACGTTTATGCAAAAGTATTATTTGACTCTGGTGCAAACCAAAGTTTTATCAGTACTTCATTTTGCCAAGCCCTTAACTTACCTTTAACCACCCTTAGGCAAATTTTTACAGTCGAAACGGCAGACGGAAATTCTGTTAACATAAATAAGGTTTTGCAAGAAGGTAAGATAGAACTGTTAGGTCATAAGTTTTCTGCAAACCTGTTACCTATGAAGTTAGCCGGATTCGATGTAGTGTTAGGAATGGATTGGTTAATAGCCAACCATGCTCGAATCCTTTGTGACAAGAATTCCGTAGAAATCCGTACTCCCACAGGAGAGGTAATTTTAATTACCGGAGATAAACCACGAAAGCCACTGAAGTTCATATCAGTAATGAAAGTTGCTAGTTATGAACGAAAGCAAGGAATGGTGTATATGATTTCAGTAATCATTAACACTAAAAGTAAGGAACCCCCAGTCATCCCTATAGTTTCAGAATACCCAGACATCTTTCTAGAAGAATTACCTGGGTTACCACCAGATAGGGAAGTAGAGTTTAGAATTCATCTAATTCCGGGTACTACACCAATAGCCAAGGCACCTTATCGGTTAGCACCAACAGAAATGTTAGAACTGAAAAAGCAATTAGATGAATTACTAAGTAAAGGATTCATACAACCTAGTTCATCCCCTTGGGGAGCTCCAGTGTTGTTTGTGAAAAAGAAAGATGGATCAATGAGAATGTGTATCGATTATAGAGAACTAAATAAAGTTACAATTAAGAATCGATACCCATTACCTAGGATTGACGATCTTTTTTATCAACTTCAAGGCGCTAGGTATTTTTCTAACATAGACTTAAGATCCGGATATCACCAGTTAAAAGTACAAGAAGAAGACATACCTAAAACTGCTTTCAGAACTAGGTATGGCCATTATGAGTTTACAGTCATGCCCTTTGGACTAACAAATGCCCAGCAGCATTTATGGACATGATGAATCGGATCTGTAAGCCATACTTGGATAAATTTGTAATCGTATTCATTGACGATATACTTATTTATTCCAAAAGTCAGGAAGAACATTGCGAACACTTGCATGCACTCTTAACCTTGTTAAGAAAAGAAAAACTTTATGCCAAATTCTCGAAGTGTGAATTCTGGCTACAAGAAGTACAATTTTTAGGTCACATGGTAAATCACGAAGGAATTCACGTAGATCCTGCTAAAATAGAAGCAATCACCAAATGGAAGGTCCCACAAACAGCTATGGAAATTAGAAGTTTTCTAGGCTTAGCTGGATACTACGGACGATTTATTAAGGATTTCTCTAAGATAGCTGTACCATTGACTAAGTTAACCTGTAAAGCCGCTAAGTTTGAATGGGGACATAAGCAAGAAGAAGCTTTTAAGATTTTGAAGCACCGATTGACGAATGCTCCAATTTTAGCATTGCCCGAAGGAACAGAAGATTTTGAAGTATATTGTGATGCTTCAAAATTAGGATTTGGATGTGTGTTGATGCAACGCAAGAAGGTAATTGCGTATGCCTCCCGGCAGTTGAAAAAGCACGAGGAAAATTATACGACTCATGACTTAGAATTAGGAGCCATAATTTTTGCCTTGAAAATTTGGAGACATTATCTGTATGGAAGTAAGTTTACTGTTTATACAGATCATAAAAGTTTAAGGTATATATTTGGGTAGAAAGAGTTAAATATGAGACAAAGAAGATGGATGGAAGTTCTAAGCGATTACGACTGTGATATTCAATATCACGAAGGGAAGGCAAACGTAGTTGCAGATGCCTTAAGTCGTAAGTATCAGGAAAAACAAAAGCAAGTCCGTGCTCTTAGATTAAATCTACAATTAGATTTAATGCAACAATTAAAGAAAGTTCAGGAAACAGTAATCAAGGACGATGCTGAAGGAATGAAAGGTTATATAAAGGAACTAGAGCAAGGAAATGATGGAATTTGGAGATTTCACAAGAAACGAATTTGGGTACCTAAGCAGGGAGAATTAAGAAATAAGATTTTAGAAGAAGCTCATAAATCTAGGTATACCGTACATCCAGGAAACAATAAAATGTACCAAGATTTAAGAAATAATTTCTAGTGGATAGGAATGAAAAAGGATATAGCTGAATACGTATCTAAATGTCTTACTTGTTCACAAGTTAAGGCCGAACACCAGAAACCTTCAGGACTACTACAACAATTGGAAATGCCTGTACGGAAATGGGAACTCATAA
The DNA here is from genome assembly GCA_030545235.1 of Helianthus tuberosus. Taxonomy (NCBI): domain Eukaryota; kingdom Viridiplantae; phylum Streptophyta; class Magnoliopsida; order Asterales; family Asteraceae; genus Helianthus; species Helianthus tuberosus. The sequence continues at coordinate 33,895,904 of CM060436.1, forward strand.
CAATGGATTTTGTTACTAAGTTACCTAAGACCAGAAAAGGTAATGATGCGATTTGGGTAATTGTGGATCGATTAACCAAATCAGCTCATTTTCTACCAATGAAGGAAACCTTTAGCATGGAAAGACTAGCCAAGTTGTACGTAGACGAAGTGGTATCTTTGCATGGAGTCCCACTCTCCATTGTTTCAGATAGAGATAGTCGTTTCACTTCCCATTTCTGGAAAAGTTTCCAGCAAGCAATAGGAACTCGACTAAATTTAAGCACTGCATATCATCCTCAAACAGACGGACAAAGTGAAAGGACGATACAAACCCTGGAAGACATGCTCCGAGCATGTGTAATTGATTTTGGTGGAAGTTGGGATGATCATTTACCATTAATTGAATTCTCCTATAACAATAGTTATCATTCAAGTATTGAAACTGCTCCATTTGAGGCACTTTATGGAAGAAAGTGTAGAACTCCAGTTTGTTGGGCAGAAATAGGAGAAAGTCAATTGTCAGGTCCTGAGATAGTGCAAGAGACAACCGACAAGATTACTCAAATTAAGGAAAGGCTGAAGACTGCTCGAGATCGCCAGAAGAGTTATGCAGACAATAGATGCAAACCGTTAGAATTCCAAGTTGGAGACAGAGTACTTTTGAAAGTTTCTCCTTGGAAAGGAGTTGTTCGATTCGGTAAGAAAGGAAAGCTAAGTCCCAGGTACGTAGGACCATTTCCAGTGATCCAACGTATAGGATCAGTTGCTTATCGTTTACAACTACCAAAAGAATTAGCAGGAGTACATGATGTATTTCATGTATCCAATCTCAAGAAATGTCTAGCAGACGAATCACTGGTAGTACCTCTTCAAGATATAGAGGTAAACGAAAAACTGAAATTTGTTGAGAAACCTCTTCAAATTGAGGATCGAAAGATTAAGTTTCTCAAACATAAAAGACTAGTTTTAGTCAAAGTTAGATGGGATTCAAAACGAGGAGCTGAATACACTTGGGAGCTGGAATCAGAAATGAAGAGAAAGTATCCTCATTTATTCCAGTAAATCTCGAGGACGAGATTTCTATTAAGGTGGGAAGAATGTAACAACTCTCATCAAAAGTCCTAATTATTATTTAATTTGGTCAATAGGAAACCCTAATTGAGAAACCCAAGTGATTCTGAACAAACCCTAAAATTTTCATAATTTTCAGAATCAGGATTAGGGCCCCTAAAACTCAGGGGGGTGTATACCCTAGTTAACAATTATCAACAATAACTCGCTGTCAAAATGTTAAAATAAGAAACTGTCAAGTCAGCATAGCTAGTCCCAACCGTGGCTACCCTATAACCTACTTTCAAACCATACGCATCGTAGGGGTTTAAAGCCTACGATGCGCAAGCCTGTTAAAGTTCCCTACGCATCGTAAGGGTTCTAGGCCTACGATGCGCAGGGCTGACCAAAATTTGGGTATAAATAGAGGGCATCAGGACTTGAATTCTGTCTTTGGAACGACGTAAAACTTCGCTGCATGTATTGAAATACGTTCTGTTTACCACAATTAACACACACATGGCACTAATCGACGCCGCAATCAGGGTAATAACTCAATCGCTATTACGATTCAACGTCCGATCGATTATAACTATCCAACGATTGTTTAAGTACCGCTCAAATTGAGTTTATACTTTGTTATTCATCGTGATTTCGACTTGAATGTTTCTGTGTTGTTCGAATTCGGACTATACTCTGTCATTCGTTGTGAATCCGCTGAATTGTGAAGTATTGCACTTATAAATCGTTGTGAGGGTTTAATCTCGTGAATTGTCGTAACTGCTGTATTAGTTACTAACCTGTTTGTGTGTGCATTATTATTTAAATTAGGTTAATCAAGGCTAATCAGTAGGCTTATACTCTGCTCGTTAAATCTACAATGTGAGTCATTCTCTTTTTATCAAATTATTTTATAAATTCTTAAATGTTTTTCAAAGTTATAATTACAGTGATTAAGTTTATGTAATCACCATATTACAGCCGGTATGTGGGGTTTTGTATACATTACTTGATAACCGTCACTATTGGACAACGAGTTAGCCAATGAGTGATATGACCATAGTCACAGACACCATCGGGCAAAGAGGCTATCGATGGATGTTCGAGTGACAAGTACTGTGGGTAGTTGGTTTGATATCTGAAACATTGTAATCTCTCTTAATACTGTAAATTATAACAAAAGTGTCGTTTTAGTAAAACTGAATGATTCACTCAGTATTTCCCCGCTGACAAAACCTTTTTCAAACATGTTTCAGGTGATCTGTTGTGAGCAAAGGAAAAGTGTCGTGGAGCACTACAAGCTTAGAAAAGTGGCTCAATGTAAATAAATAAAGAAACATGTTTTGAGAAATAAAGATTTCCCAGTGAAATCACTTTATTGTAAATTATGGGAATTATCCCTATATTATATATAAACGAGAAATTTTAATATTAATCGATCCTGTTTAAAAAGACTTCCGCTGTCACTTAATTAGATACCACGGGATTTCCTGCCTCGCGACTCTGGACCGGGTCAAACCGGGGCCGAGGGCCGTGACATTTCATACTTATAAGTTTCCCATTTATATTCCAATCCTAAAATCCTCATACTCATTCACCTTTGTTTACCTCTTTAAGGTATCATTGGTGTTCCATCCTCCACAACCGCTCACTCGCTTTTTGTGGAAAATCTTCGCAAACCGTGAGTTCATACTTGACCCATTTTACGCTTTAAACACTATTTGGGTTGCAATATCTATCCATATTAAAATCACAATCACACATACAATCAATCTTATACAAACACTCAATCCTAAAACATGCTTACTTGTTATGCTATTTGTTTATATATACTAGGATAATCTTATGCATGCTAACTATCATTAACTTTAGAAAACTCCATTAACATATATAGCTATAGGATTAGCACACCGCCCCGTTTGTTGGGTTATTGTTAAGTATTCAATTTTTATGGTCTTATTCACTTCAGTAATAAGCTTACGCTAGTGGAAACTTTGGATTGATATCCAGTCTTGCATGCTAGTATGATTGTATGGCTCAGTATACAATTAACATGTGGATTTGAGATTTTATTCATACTTATGCTATGTAGACAAACTAGTATGCTAACCGACATAATTTGTGTTGACGAATATTTTATACATGTTGCAGGAAATATTTGATGATGATTTTTCAAGAATAAACTTAGGGTGGATTTAGATACTCACTTAGTTTTAATCTATGCATTTTAATATTGTTAGTTTTGAAATTCCAATTGTCGTACTTTCCATTTTCATGAACAATGTAATGCTTGATTTAGTGAAATGAAATGAAATTTTGAATTTTAATTTATTTTCATAAATTTCGTGTTATGTTGTCTTTAAACAATCTATCATGTCTCGTCTCGATGTTTTCATTATTGGTTGGGGTGTGACACTAAGCTTGCGCCTATTCAGTACCAGGTTGCATAAGATGTATGACCAGTAACACATGATAACATGCATATTTTAATGTGTAAATACTCTCGTTTCAGTCAAATCCCATACCCAAAAATAAAGCTTCAAGTTAATCCACTAAACAACCCCGAATGATCTCTTTTGCTTCCAGAAATGGATTAGGAACAATCCCATGATGTTTCCCTTTGACATGAGCTTGATTTCGAGCCACTAATCAAGCGAAATGACACCTTTTCTCTCTTGTACCCCCTCTCTCTAGACGAAAATGGAAAGGTGTGAATGAGCATGTAGGCTCACCTCCTGACCAATTACGGTTAGAAATGGTCAAACTTACCTTTTTCCCTTATGGGCCTTGATGTGCGTAAAATACAACACATAAATTATATCAAATATGACGTAAATCCACCCTTGTTAGTACTAATATTGGAAAAGCTTGTTTCTTTGTTCCTTTTTAATTTACAGGGTCAAAAGAGCTTAAACAAACAAAAGAAGCAAACTAACAGCAAAAACCAACATAAATACAAAGAAGGAGGATTGACACAACTCGCCAAGCCCCCGTCCACATCCAACCCAACAAAATAACAAGATCAGAAGCTCTGGCATGGGGTCGTGCCCACCAGGCATGGGTCGTCCCCAAGACAAGATTCTCTGCAGAAGAAACGACAACAGCAAAGGATAAACCAGACCACCAACATGGGGCCGTGCTAAGGCAACACGGGGCGTGGTCAAATATAAGATTCACAGAATCTGAGATAGTACAACAAGTACAATGGCCTATATAAAGCATGTTAACTACTTGGAAGGGGATTAGAAGGGTGGTTGGGTAATTCTATGTGTCGGTCAGTGTAAAGATCCTGCGAGAACCTGGTTCAAGCTTAGTAAGACTTCACGAGTGGGCGGTACTGTTCGCCTCGGGATAAGTAAGAAACCACTTGAATCCCTTATCTCTAAACTACTACTAAAACTTTAAACCGACCCTGTAGGACTGTATCCTTGCTGACTCAGATCAATGGATTGAGGGTAACACTGCCTGGAAGGGGGACTACCACTTTTCGCATTAATAACTTACTTAATTATCTTTCAATAATCTGACCTTGCGGGATTGTATCCTTGCTGACTCAGACCAATAGGTTGAGGGTAACGCTGCCTAGAAGGGGGCTACTACTATATCTTAAAGATAATCTTTTAAAATGCTTAAAGTGCGGAAATCATTAAAGGATACATAAAAGAGGAGTTGGAACCAAGTGATTCCTTCTTGTCTATTTGTTTTTCCTTATATTTTATTTTTGCTATTTAGTTTATCTTTTTATAACTTTCAAAACTTTTTCATCAAAATTTGGTTAGATTAGACGTTAACGATAAGCCGGTATTAAAATCTCTTTTGTCCTTGGACGACCTCGGTATCTTGCCATCACTATACTACGTCCGTGATGGGTGCACTTGCCCTAATGTGTGTATAGAGTGATAGTATTATATCGTGTTTTATGAATTTAAAACTTGATTCGCGAGTAAAAAGAGCTAAAATATATCTAAAAATTACGCACACCCGCACATACGTCAGGCCTTCCATGCTCACGTTTTGGGCTTAAACACTCCCCTCGGACCCTCCTTTTAAACTCGAAAATAACCACACATAATTAATTTTCATTAACATCCATTTGAATCGCAATCTTTAATTATGCATTATCATTTGGAATAGGGACTACATTAAAATGTATTAGCAAAATATAAAATTTGACCCAATACTAAGATGCAACTTGGATTGGCTAAGGTGAGTAAATGGGTTTTGCTAAATCGGGTTACATATCAAATGGGCTCTAATCTCCCTAGTCTCAAGGCGGGAAAAAACAGGGATCCGATCAATCCCTTGGAAGAGAAAGACTGAAAAATCACCCGTAGAGTTTACAAGATATCCTATGATTTTATAACTCTCCACCATAAGGCTGGAGGGTGTGGGGGCGCCACCCTCGCCACCTATAGCGCCCCCCCTCCGCCATCGTCCACACCCCCGGCGCTATGCCGGGGCACCATAGATGGCTCGCCAGCATGGTAACGCCAAGGTTCAAAGGATCAGGTGGGGCTCACATGTGTTTGCACCAATCAAATCTTTTTTTTTTTTTTTTAATAATGGGGTTCCATCCACACCATGCAAATTAAAGGGGGCTCTATAGCTGAGGTGGCGTTGACATGGCGCTGACGTGGATCCTAGTTGGACTGATAAAGCCCTAAGGGGCTCCAACCACACCCTATAGCCTAAGCGATAGATCGACAACTGATCCTCCATACATAATTTTTTCTTTTACGAATTCCAAGAGAAACTTTTAGTAACTAATGAAACGTTTGATTAACTGACGTTATGGGATCACTATAGGTATACGGTAGTGTATGCATTGATTAATTTGGGCTGCTCATTTTCTGGAGACAGTTGGTGAAATGATCGTGATTATGTCAAAAGTTTGGATCTATAGCATATAAGTAACTATGACTATGTAGTCCATCCAGGACTCATGAAAAGGATGAAATGAAATGGGATGCATTCACATAAGAGTAAAGTGACATGACCTTGGTTTTATATGGGATGTTATTAAAATTAGAAGTAAATTGAATCAAGTGTAATTTCGTTTTTCATATGAAATCTGGCCCAAACTGTCTTTGAGCTGGTTAAAAAACGTAGTAAAAGTTCTTTCATGGTACGTGAATTCGTTAAAAAAACCGTAACGAATGGAATTTAAAATAAAATTGATGTTTGGGCTAAAATATGACATAGTGCAACCGATGTAGACATGGTTGTTCATATTCGACCTAACACAAATGACTACAATCGTTATACAAGATATTTGACTATCATATCTAAGGTGACTATGCCTTATTTGATACTATCCTTTATTTAAAAAGAAATCCTTTATTGATAATACCGTTTGATGCTATCCTTTCTCTAAAAAAATCCTTTTTTTTTGAACGGTTAATTTCTTTAATCCCTTGTCGTCTGTGGGACTTGAACCCAAGACCTCCCCCAACCTTGGTGTTTTAAAGGATTTGCCTTTGCCAATGGACCACCCCCATTGGTCTAGAAAAAATCCTTTATTGATGCTATCCTTTCTTTTTGCGTGTTTTTTTGTCTTTTACTGTTAATGACTTAATGCTATAAGAAAACGATAGTGACTTTAGACCACTTATTTCAACTCTACCTTAATAATTACTCTAAAAGATATATTATTATATTAACCTAGACTTTAGACTGAGTGTAGTGGGGCAACCTGTTGAGTGGGCGTCTTGCGACACGTGGCGCCACGTCACATAAGAGGATTCTGACCAAAAAAGGGGTAGTGGGGCAACCTTGCTGGGTGGGGCGTCTTGCGACACGTGGCACCCATTTATTTTGTCTTTTTTATGTAAAAGATATAAAAAAAATCCTATTTTTTATAAAAGTCTTTTTTTACTTCAACCAAAATAAAAAAATACATCAACTAAAAAAAAAATTACTTCAACCAAAATAAAAAAAATACATCAACTAAAAAAAAATTACTTCAACCAAAATAAAAAAAATACATCAACTAAAAAAAAAAATTACTTCAACCAAAATAAAAAAAATACATCAACTAAAAAAAAAAATACTTCAACCAAAATAAAAAAATACATCAACTAAAAAAAAAATTACTTCAACCAAAATAAATAAATTACTTCAACAAAGGTTATATTTTTCTCGAATTTCTTGCTTCATTTGCTCGGCTAAAGCGAGCTCGGCTCCAGTAAGGTTTGTCGTGTCGGTTGTTAATATTTGCAAATCAAGTGCTTTTTGACGACTTTCTTTCAGCTTTAGCTTTCGGTCCCCGTGTTCTTTTTTTAAGTTGATCCGTTGTTGGCTCGTTTGCAACAACCCGTCTAACTTATTGGTCACTTTTTCGAACGTTTCGGTGTAGTCGATTCGTGCACCGCTAGAAGACGTTTGAGCGGCTTTTTTGGCCCTATCTCGGCCAACCGGTCGTTGTGGTGGTTGATACGGTTCGGCCTCTTCATGTGGCTCTTCGTTGTCTTCCTCAATGTCGTTGAGATTTATTTGGCACCGAGCGTCCGAACCGGTACTTTGTTGGTCGTTTGAGGATGAGGTTTTTGACCGCTTAGCCGACGGTTGGCCACGACTTTTAAATGGATCGAAGGCGATGACTATGTGAAATTTCGAACTCCTTCTTAAAAATTGCCAAATAGCAAGATAAGGAAACGCCTTATTGTGTTCGCCTCGGAATTCATTTTGGGCGTTTGCTTGGAGCATCGCATCGTCGGAACCACTTTGGCGCACACGCGAGTTACTTAGGCGAGTGTATATTTGGTTGAAACTTTGAATCAAAGGACGCATTTTACGCCACTTCGCGCCGATACCATCGGCATCACGGTATCCTTCTTCTTGATCTTCCAACTTGAGGAAAAGGTTGTAAATACGAGACCAATATGTTTTTTCCTTTTGATAGTTACTACACTTCGGGTCTTCGGTTATTTCTAGCCAAGCCTTTGACAAGCTCATTTCCTCGTTGGAAGTCCATGGTATCGGTTTGGTTTTCAAGCGTTCTTCACCCGGTGTTTTCCTCTTGTGTGAACGTTTCTTTTTTTGACCGACATCGAACTGGGTCTCCGGAACTTCTTCGTCATCTAAATCAACCACTAGATGGAATACAAACAAAGTTAAAAAAAAAAAACATATTCTTTACAAAAAAATATCTAAAAAATTTATACCATTTTGTTGGCTCGATCCTCCAACGTTTTGAAAACCACCGGGTTGTTGTGTGTTCCAAGTGGTGAACCCCATATGTTGCGGTATGGGCGTATTGTTGTAGTATACTTGCGGTGTAGGGCTAGCAACGTGCATATTATTGAAATAGGCGTAAAAAGCGGGGTTATTTAAAACGTTTGGGTCCGTCAGATCGGGTTGTGGATTGGAAGATTGCGTATTTTGGTTGAAAGGAGGGATGTTGTGGGGATACATTTTGATGAGTTGATAGAAGATTGGTATAAATTTTGATGAGTTGATAGAAGATTGGTATAAATTTTGATGAGTTTGAGAGAAAATTGTGGTAAAAATGTGTTTGATATGGGGTATTTTATAAAGGTTGGATTATTAAAAAAAAAAAAATAAGCTTAGCCAACATAACCGTTGGCAACGGCTATATTGGAAATCAAGACATTTGAAATGGGCGACGAAAATGAGTCGGGCAAGAGGGGGTCGCCCCCCAAGTCGCCCCCGGGGGCGGTGTTCCAGGCGACTTGGGGTGGGGAGTCGCCCCACTACACTCAGTCTTAGTGTTAGTGCATTATCTTTGGATTCCAAATCAAAGTAGATAACTAAAAAGTAGATCAAAGTAGCGCGGAATGATAAAGGTTTTTTAACGGGAGATGTGATGGCGAGGCGATTTTCTGGGAAGTTAAGTCTCTAGGTTTCTTGTGGTTAAAAAGTAGATCCAAGTTCTGCAATTTAGTGTGGAGTGAGTAGTGTAATTATCCTTTGTATATGATGTAGTAAGGTTTTTGGTGCGGTTTGTTTTTTGGCCGGCTTTGTTTTAATAAAATTAGCTTTTCAAAAAAAAAAGAAAAAGAAAAAAAAGATAACTAAACAGGCCTAAAAGATGAAATAGATGCAAGAAGAAACAAATACAAGATTAATTAAACATACGAAGGGTGTTATATCATAACCCATCATTAAGAGAAAATTATTATCAATCAGCATACATAGATGGAAGAAAGAAAGCCAAGAACCATGAGTACGTTTCAAGCACTAAATTTAGCATCTCTTTCAACAAGTTCCTTCAACTCATTAGGAAGATATTTGATTTCCACATACTCTTCTTTTTTCACCTTGGCCGTTTTGGCCAGCTTATAGGCACACTGATTGGCGTATTCTCGCGGAACACGCTTAATACTTATATCGTTCTTGTCAACAAACGGGACCTTTTCTATAAGAAGTAAATGCTCGTCAAGTTTTGATAAAGCTCGAGCTTGGCTCGGTTCGAGCGTACATATTTGAGCTCGAGTTCGGCTCGCCCGTAAAATCATAAGCTCGAGCTATTTTGAGAACAACCTCAAACGAGCTAAAAGCTGGGCTCGAGTTCGCTTCAACATTGCTTAAATGAGCCAAAGCTTCGCTCGAGTTTGGCTCACCAATGTTATTGTCATTATTATTATATTATATGTAAAAAAATAAATTTTGTTTGGGCTTGTTTAGGCTTGCAAGCCTAAATGAGTTTTGTATTTCAAGCTCGAGCCCGGGCTTGATGACTAAACGAACTCTATTTCAGGCTTTGGCTCGTTAAGGCTTGCAAGCCTAAATGAGCTTTGTATTTTAGGCTCGAGCCCGGGCTCGATGACTAAACGAACTCTATTTCAGGCTTTGGCTCGTTAAGGCTCGCCTCATTCGAACTTTTAATTGAGCCGATTACGACTAGTTCTTGAGCCTCTGTGCTTGTTTACACCCATACTTATAGCTATGCCTCATGCCTTGGTCTAGTGAACAATCCCAACATTGATATAAGGTGCTTTTGTAAGGGTATAATATGAAAATTAGAAGTAAAAAGATATAGAACAATAGATTTGAAAATTTGATGTTAGGGTCAAAATATGACGTAGTGAACCAATAGTAAAGCTGACGACATCGATGTTTTATAATAATCCTTACGATAGACATAGTTGTTTTCTTCTAGAACACTGATCGTGCGACATATTACCTAACACAAAAATTACAAATTTACATTATCACCATTATTCCAAATATATGATAATTAGGGTGGACGGAGTCATAGCAGGGAGGAGAATCGGGGACTTGAGCATCCGCACGGGAAGGGGTGCCGGTGTTGGATCGTTGAGCGGGAGGAGGTTTCTTCGGTGACTACTCACCGATGCGGGAAGAGGAGGGAAGGAGGAGAGAGGGGAACCCACCAATCACAATTTTTTTTAAATTCTTTACCACTCTTCATGTGTTTAACCATTGCCAATGACTGAATGCAAAATGGTGAGTGAAATTGGGACTTTACATGAAATGATATTATTGGCTAGAAAATAACTCAAAAACCCTAAAATGATTGAACGACTCCCTCCACCATTACATCTAAAGTGATTATGCCTAGTTTGTTTGATACTAGCTACCATTATGTTTTATTTAGAGTTAAATGCTTGGTTGGTCCCTGTAGTTTGCAAAAATTGCAGACTTTGTCCTAAGGGTTCACTAATTACACACTTGGTCCCAGGTTGTAATTTTTGAACTCGAGTGATCCTTAATACTAACCTTTGTTAAATTTTCTAGTTAAGTTTTTCAACATAAGTCTACAAATTCGTTCTCAGCTATTCATTATTCTGATGAAGCTCTTCAGCAACCTTCTGACCAAAGTAACAACAATTCAATATCATCCTACTTAACAAAGAGCACACAATTTGAACAAATAAAAGGTGTGCTCATGGCGGCCGCATCTGCTTCTTTCACCAGATCGATTTTCAAACCCAACCGTATCTCAACCAACTCTACAATCTCCGCCGGCGTACGGACCATTGCTTTCAATGCTAACACTGAATCGTCAGTTCAGCTTCAACGGAGCCGCAGTTACTCGCAATGCCGATCTAAAGTCTCACTTGCTTTGTCTGGTATGTGATATGCTGATTTTAGGTTTTTTTATGATTTGATATGGTTATGCTGATAGGAAAGCATGCCTATGAAAGTTGACTGGTGGAGGAGGTGGTGGTGGTGGGTTGAAGGTGGAGGAGGTGGTGATGATGGTGGAGGTGGTGGTGGGTTAGAGAGAGACGGGGGAGAAGAAGATGAGGGGTGGGCCCATCTTGTTTTGGTTTTTTTAATTGTTCAGGGACAATTTAGTCATTTCACAAATACTTAACTGGAAAATTTAACAAGGGTTAGTGTTAAGAACGACCCGAGTTCATAAATTACAACCACTGGGACCAAATGTGTAATTAGTGAACTCTTGAGACCAAGTTTGCAATTTTCACAAACCATAAGGACCAACCAAGCATTTAACTCTTTTATTTAAATAAGAAAAAGCTAATGGTTTTCTTAATGCAACTAACGAAACCACAAGGAAATGCTTTAGACCACTTTTACTTCTACTTTGTCTTGAAAATTACTCCAAAAGATTATTATTAGAACACCCGTACTCGGGTGTGATTCATCAAAAATAATGCTCAAACACGCCCCAAAACGCCGGGACGCCGCCCCCTAGGCGTGTTCGGGCGTTTTCTCCGGCAAAAAATGAGTTGGCGTTTTTTGAATAACGCTGGAAGGGGCAAATGTGGACCAATGAGAAAGGGGTAACGGCTAGTTGGGCTAACGGCTAGCTTTTTATTTTTTTTTTCCTTTTTTAACCTCTCACCTATATATATATACACACACACACACTTCTAAAATTTTTCAAACCAAAACACTTAAACACTCTCATACAATACCTTCATTTTATAAAAAACATGGATTCCCCTAGTTCCTCGTCCATCATGAATTATTGCTATAGAGAGTTTTTTTGCGGATGGCGGTAAGTCAACCGATGAGGAGGTCGAGCAAGAGGCGGTTACGAGTGCTTGTCAACTAGCGGTGAGATATGTGAAGCAATGTCGCCGGCCCGAACCTGAAATTAAAACAAGAGATTATATTGAACGAGACCGACGCGCGGCACACGATCGGTTTATGAAAGATTATTTTGATGAGGCGCCGACATTTTCGAACCTAGAAATTTTTAGGCGTCGTTTCCGAATGAGTAAGCGTTTGTTTCTACGCATCGTCGACGACTTGGCAACCAACTACGATTATTTTAAACAAAAAGCGGATGCGAAAGGGACACTTGGATTTACCGGTATTCAAAAGTGTACGTCGGCGCTACGAGTCCTTGCTTACGGAAACACAACCGACATCAACGACGAGTATTTAAAAATGGCCGAGAAAACAACGCGAGACACCTTGGAGCATTTTTGTGGCGGTACAATTCCTATACTTTTACATTAAACAGTACAAGTATTTTTTTAGCTTATGTTTGTATACGTTTTTTTATAAAGGTATTATTGATTTGTATGGTGCGTGTTATCTTAGAACGCCCACATGGGACGACCTTCAAAAGATTTACGAGGTACATTCGGCTGAGCATGGTTTGCCGGGTATGATCGGGAGCTTAGATTGCATGCATTGGCGTTGGGATAACTGCCCGACCGCATGACGAGGTCAACACACACGGGGTGACCAAAAAGGACCTACTGTTATTCTTCAGGCGGTTGCCTCACAGGACCTTTTGGTTTGATCGGCATACTTTGGCATGGTCGGGTCATGCAATGATATAAATGTTTTTGAACAATCTCCGTTGTTAGAGAACTGGATTTCTGGAAGAGCTCCAAAATCATCTTTTTACGCAAACGGAAACTACTACCCTCATGGATATTATTTGTGCGACAGAATTTATCCTAGGTATTCGATTGTCGTGAAGACGTTTAGTGATCCTATCGATGAGAAAAGAGCACACTTTAAGAAGGTTCAAGAGTCTTCACGAAAAGACATTGAGAGATGCTTTCGGGTTCTTAAACAACGATGAAATTATTTGAGAAATCCTTGTCGTGCATGAACCAAGCAAAAAATGAGAGATGCTATGTACGCTTGTATAATCATGTACAACATGATTTTGGAAGACGAAGGAAAGGCGATATGCCAGAATTATATACCAGAAGCCGTTCAAGAGGAGCATCCACAGGCGTCAATGGAAGAAAGAGTGAATAATGCAGGAGAATTGCGTTACGAACCGTACCATTCCGCGTTAACGGTTGATTTGGTAAAACATGCATGGTCGGTTCGGTATGTCCCACCTGAGGGTGAAGAAGAAACGGAGGACGAGGAAGACGAAGTTGGCGAGGGTGAACAAAGCGAAGACGAAAACTAATGTATTTTTTTTTAATTTAGTCGGTTTTTATTTTTTATTTCTAATATTGTATTTTTTTTTTAATTTAATGAAGTATTTCTAGTTTTTAATTAAAAAAATAATTGTGTAATGATTGGAAGGGGCGTTATTGGGCATTATTCCCACTACGCCACTTTTGCAATAACGCCCAATAATGCCCTCATGCTGACTGGACTGCCACGTGGCGGAAAACTTCCAAGGGTGGGGGCATTATTGCTCAAACCACTACGCATGATCTTACACACGTAGCCTTAAAAAAAATATAACCAACAATATCAATAAATATTAAACAAGATTAAAAAAAAATTCAAAACCCTAATGGGTTTGTTAGGTTGTAAAGAAATTATATACATAGAGTGGGTAGGACCTCTTTATAATCTCATCCTACCACTATATATCATGTGTAGAACGACTAAGAGTAAAATAAAGAACCATGGGTGCCTATGAAAGCACTGCAAGGTCAAATGGAACGAAGGAGGAGGAGGATGAGGCGATGATGAGGCTCATAGCATCAGCTATGTTCGGTGCTGCGGCTATTTGGGGCGCTGCTAAAATGGTCGACAACACAGACACCCAAGAAAGAAACCGTCAGTCGTTGGTTAATTCTAGTTTCATAAGACCAGAGGGGTTAAACCAACGTAGCATATGGTCTCCTCCTCCTCGAGGTCGCTTCAAAATGAACACAGATGGCGCATGCCGTCCCACACCCGTAGGAACAATGCTTTCACAAGATTGTGTCGTCCAACGGGGACCAAGTGGGTATGGAGGAATCCTTCGAGATCATAATGGCAAATGGGTTCGAGGTTTTATAGGGTTCATCGGTGTGGCTGATTGTCTTACATCTGAGCTTCATGGTATTCTTAAAGGGTTAGAGTTTTTAGATGAATTTGACCTCAAAGGAGCCATTCTTGAAACCGACAGTCAGGCTGCATACGAGTGGGTCACTCGACAGGGCGTTATCCGTGGCAAAAGTGAAATCATCCATGCATGCTGGTCTACCATCATGGAGTGCAGGCAACTCATTCGCAAGAATTACATAGTTATCAGCCTTGTTCCGGGAGAAAAGGCCAACCAGTGTGCTGATAAGCTCGCCGATATGGCCATTGAAGCAAGATATAAGTATTTGGAAATCAAATATCCTCCTCCTGATTTAAAGTATCTTGTTGAAAAAGATGCTAAATTTGTGTAATGGTTAAGGATTCCGATCGTACCCATGGTTCTTGGTTTCTCCTCCACTATATATTCTGCTTAATAATAATACCTCCAAGGACAGGTTTATGCATATGTTTGCTAGTTCTAAAGATGGGTTATGATCATTATGGCACCCTTCGTATGTTTAATAAATCTACTACTTGTTTCCTCTTTGAATCTGATTAATCTTGCATCTAATTCATCTTTTAGGCCTGTCTATTTTTCTAGGTTGATTTGGAATCCAAAGAAAGCACTATCCCTAAAGTTTAACTTTCACTATAACTATTATAGATATCAATTTACATCAGTCCTTTGCGCCGACTTCTATAGTTTTGGAGTTTTGCTACAAAAGTTCAATTAGTGCTAAAAGGTGGCCCATTTAACTTTTCTTTTTCCTGTAACTCTTTTTTTTTTAGTTTTAAAGTTGTCACTTTTGGCCCCCACCTATAAGAAAAAGATCCTATAGGGACAACAATTTTTTGGCCTGTAGGAAGGATATGTCCTCTCTATAAGCCTTTTTCACCTGCTCTATAAATATTGTCTCTACAGCCTCGTCCCTATAGGTCACCCAAGTCCTTTCTATAAGTGTGGTTGCTATAGATGAGTTTGTAGAGGCGACATGCCGTCTCTATAAGTATTTGATAAAAATTAACAAAAAATAAATTAATATTTACCAAATTAAAAAAAATATTTTCTTAAAATATTTTTAAGCCCTTTAGAGACGACATGTCGTCTCTATAAGCTTTTTTTAAAAGAAATAAAAAAAATTTAAACCCTATAGAGACGACATTTCGTTTCTATACAATTTTCTTTTAAAAAATATTTTTACCTATAGAGACAACATGTCGTCTCTATAAGCTTTTTTGAGAAAAAAAAAAAAAAAAAAAGCATTTAAACCCTATAAAGACGACATGTCGTCTCTATAGGATTTTCTTTTAAAAAATATTTTCACCTATAGGTTTACTTTCAAAAATAAAAAATAAAAACATTTTCACCTATAGAGACGACATGTCGTCTCTATAGGTTTACTTTCAAAAATAAAATAAAAAAACATTTTCATCTATAGAGATCCTATAAAAATTAAAAAAAATTGTTTTTCTAGGTTTTTAAACCAAAAAATCCCAACAATAAAACAGATTCAAACCACTTTCGTACTTTGTAGATACTTATACTTTTGCTGTTTGGAGGTTATACACTTGTAAAGAACTCAAATGATCATATCGCTGTCGTAACTTATCTGATTAAGATTGGACTTCACATTGTAGAGACGATATGTCCTTTCTATAGGTTAGTTTATTTATTTTTAAAATTTTTATTTCAAACATTTTAGAGACGATATGTCCTTTCTATAGGTTAGTTTATTTATTTTTTTAAAATTTTTATTTCAAACATTTTAGAGACGACATGTCGTCTCTATAGGTTTAAAAATATATTTTTTAGTTAAAAAACAAGAATAAATTAATAAACTTAATTCGGTTTATAGGGACGACATGTCGTCTCTATATGCGAATAACTTTTTTGTATTTTTAATTATTTATTAACCAAAACTAAAAAAACAAAACAAAATTTTGTTTCCCTATAAAGACGACATATCGTCTCTATATGTTAGACTTTTTAAATTTGGAATGGTGGAAATTTTGCAGCCTAAATTAAAATTATTTTTGATTAGTCAAACTTTTTATAGACGACATATAAGTTAAACTTTATTTTTTAATTATTTTTTAATTTTCATACATATTGATCATTAATAAAACAAATTAAAAGAAAAATATTTAAAGTTATAGAGAAAACATATCGTCTCTATAAGTTAAAACATTTTTTAAAATTTCCAATTCAACAAACTAGAGAATAAAAAAAAGCAAAAAAAAAAAATTATTTTCACCTTATAGAGAGGATATGTCGTCCCTATAAGGTAACATATCTTAAAAGACACGAAAACCATATAGAAACGACATGTCCTCTCTATAGGGTAATCTATAGAGAAGACCTGTGTTGTCCCTATAGGGGTTTTTTCTTGTAGACTGACCCTTATTACAATATCAGTAAACTGACCCCCCCTCTCCGGACTTTCTTATAGGTGTCGTATACAATTGAGTTTGTATATGTTCTACATTATGTGAGTTATTTGGTGTTATAAATTCGTATTTTTGTTTTACGTTTTTTCATAGTTTTGATCGTCGTTGGTTTGCTACAAAACACGGTTTTACATCTCCTCCTCCAACACTAGTAGTGAGGTTTTACGCCCCCCAACCCGCAACGCGGGGGCTAAATACTAGTTTTATAACAAAAAGTATACTAGCAGTTTTCAGTGACTTTCACTAAGGTGATGTGGTATAAAGGCATTAGGGGTTTTATCACGTCATATCAGCGTCACATATACGTTACGTAGACAGAGGCTTTATAGCTAACATCCATACAATGGATAAAGTCCCCTACCTATTAAAAGAGAAAAAAAAAGAAGAAAAGTGTGATTGGCTCTTGAAAAGTGGCCTCCACATGTGCAACCCTTAACGCTCACCAAACCCATGGCGAAGCCATCTTTGACGCCCCCTTTGGCGTCCAGAAAATGAGAATATGAACGCTATTGAGGGTAATTTGGCAGAGACGCGAGACCATACCGTATGATCTAAGTGTTCATAAAGTAATCTTTTGCTTTTCGTTCTACTTCATATTGATATTGATATAAAATAATGAATTTCTAACAGTTTTTTAATCACCTAAGCATTAACAATTCATATTGTATTCTTTATCCCTATCTATATAATTACACTAAAAATCACTATTTTTTCTCTCTTCATTTCAATTATATAATATTTTTTATACTTTTTCGCTCTCCTTCACTCACAATAACTTTTTCCTCTCCTTCACTCACAACTATACTAGAAAACGACTCACAATCATTCCTTCTAATATAACTAGCACACTCACATAAATATAAGCGACACATTCTAAATGCTCTTACAACAAACAAAGTTGTTAATTAATCAATATATACAAAACATTTCATAACACTAACACCACATGGTGTGGGCGTCATTCCTCGGCATTGTTGCCAGTCAACAAGCCCACCTTCCCACACCGTCCCCCGTGTTGTGCATGGCTTTGTTGTTTGGGCGAGAAATATTCCACCAACGTGGAGGGCTCACACGAGTCGACGTGGAACTTGGTTATTGGTTGCTTCAAACTAGTCGTTCAACGGCTAGTTTGACCTTTAAAAAAACCTATATATACTAACATATTTCACACCATTTTTTAAAAATCACACACTCAATCATCCTTTATCTCTTCCCAACTACCTATTCTCTGCCATTTTTTACAAAAAAAAATTAAAAAATGGAAGGCTCAAATTCCTCACCTTCATCTTCTACATCGTCGTCTGGGCTTGACGATTTAATTTTATTATCGTCAGATGACGAGAGACCGGTACTCATAATTTCAACGGTTCAAAAGGTGGTTCAAACTGTAATGGAAGACGAAGGGTGCTCCTCAGAACCCAAGAGGAGAAAATACATAATAAGTGACCGAATCACTGCACATGAGTTATTGGTAAGTGATCATTTTTCACCAAACCTTACTTATGATGATAGTACTTTTAGGCGTCGATTTCGTATGAGCCGTGACTTTTTTCTTAGAATATCATACGATTTATCAAGTAAATATGATTTTTTTTGACAAATAAAGGATGCGCGTGGTCGTCTAGGATTTAACACAATGCAAAAAGTCACGGCCGTGCTTAGAGAATTGGCTTATGGGACGACTTTCGACATTATAGATGAATTTTCAGAACGGGTGGCGAGCGAAGGTCTCCATTATTTTTGTAAATGTGTCATTGAACTATATTTAAAAAAAATATTTGAGAAAACCGACATTTGGTGACATACAACAACTTTTGGAGGCCTATGAAGAGTGACATGGTTTCCCTAGGATGATCGGTAGTTTAGATTGTATGCAATGGGAGTGGGAAAATTGTCCAACATCGTGGGCCGAGTAACACAGTAGTGGATTTCATTAAAAACCGGCTATGATGCTTGAAGTGGATGCATCTCAAGATATTTTGGATTTAGCATGCATTCTTTGGTATGCCTGCCGGAAATAACGATTTAAATATTCTTAATCAATCACCCATTTACAACGACTATATGAACAGTCTTAGACCGAAAGGTTCTTTTCATGTTAACGGTGCGGAGTACAAATACAATTATTATCTAACGGACGGTATTTACCCGGATTGGGCCGTGTTTATAAAATCATTTACACGGAGAATAACGTTGGACGAAAAGAGACGTAAGTTTAATGGGCCTCAAATGGGGGCATGAAAAGACGTCGAACAAGCATTTGGTTTTTTGCAATCAAGATGACGTATTTAAATAGGTGCCATGTAGAATTATGGAAAAACCAAGAATTCGAAATGTGATGTACGCATGCGTTGTTTTGCATAACATGATTTTAGAGGATGAGGGGCGCGCAATTTGTGAGTATTATCAGGAGACGAGTCAACTAAGCATCGTAGAATTAAGTGATCAAGAAAAGAAGCGAACTTGATTGAAATTAAACATGATACAACACATCACACCCTTCGAGCGGATTTGGTTGAACACATTTGGAGCCTTCCACGATAGGACTTTGACGAAGACGAAGAGGATGATTGAAATTTTGTAATTCTTTTTTTAAGTTTATGTAATTTTTTTAGAATTTATGTAATTTTTTTTATTTTTTATTTTATGTAACTTTAATTTTATGTGGTTCTTAAAATTTATGTTTTTTATTCACTTACTATTAATGTTCTTAAATTAAATTTAATTGATTTTATATAATTTTTAAATAGAAAAGAATAATAATAAATAAGAGTCACATGTCGAATAACGCCCATCTTCCACGCCCTTCCAACACCCCCTTTTTTTCCACCACACCACTTTCTGACGCGTGCTTACGTGTCGTCCACCTGTCGCATAACGCCCATTTTTCAAGCCCCTCCACACCGTGTGGTCTAAGAGTGGATGATGTCGTCCTAATTTTCTTGGTTTTCCATGTATGACACGTCAGGCCACATCAGTGTTTTTTAGTTTTTGATTTCCTTAAATTGCATGGTGTCGTGCCATATTTCCCCAAAATCAAATTATACTCATTTAATTTAATCTTTAAAACAATTTATATATTTAGATGTTTTAACTATAAATAAAAATAAAAGAAAAAAGCAAATACACACATGAAATACATAAACCTGAAAACAAAAAAAAAGAAAAAAAAAACGAACACTTCTCACCGACAATTAGTGAGAAGTCCCCATTCACCGGCGTAAAAAAAAGACACCGGGTCCCGGGGTGGTGTTTCCGGACAGGGTCGGTCTTCATCGGCCCTTCCCCGACCCCACACTATCCACCCTAAGATGAAACAAATCAAAATTCCATAATGGTATCGTAGCAAATCCATCATGACACTTAGCACTTAGGTACTGATTGAAGCAATCTTCCCTTATATTTCGATACCACAAGTTTACGGGATGGGAAGGGACGTGATTGATTCACCGATCATTCGGTTCAATCATCACATACCCCAATTCTTTACCTAGCCAATCATCTCATGTTAAACAATTCTTTTTTCTTTTTACTTTTAATAATAAACTAGTGTTTTTCAATGACGCGCGTTGCGCGAAAGGCATTGGTGTTTTTGACCATGGGGTATGGTGGGGTGGGTGGCATGGGTTGACACGTGGACTTTGAACAGGGGGAGCTTGTCAAACGGTTTCCGCTCCTTGCTCCGGAACTCGATGTTGGCCACCGCCACCCGGTCTTCGTGACTTATATCACCGACTGGGACGCTATCGTAGTAGGCTTTAAAACGGTCGAGCTTCGGTCGTTGCTCGCGCCACTTGTGTTGGCACGCGTTTAAATTGTGCCGGTCGTTCCCCACGTTGTGCCGGTAGCTAGCGAAAGCTTACGGCCATTAACGGGTCTCACCGGGTTGGCGGCCCTTCATCACGTTGTGCCGATATCAAGTGTGGGTAGCGGGTTCGGGTAGGTGGAGTGAAGGGTTGGGGTAGCGATGTGGACAGGCAGTGGGGTTGGGGGGTTTTATAGTGACTTGGGTGAGCCAAACGGTTATTTTTTAAAATTTAAATCTAGCCGCAATGGCCTAGCCAACCCAGCCAATGAGAGCCGGTCACGGAGGACCGCTAGGCATGCCCAACGCCCGGGCTGAAACTCCCGCCCAAGGGGCCACGCTGAAACCTAAGCTCACCCAGGGTGGTGACTTGGGCATTTATACCCAACTCACGCCCCATACCCCATAGTCTAATAAATGAATATAATAAGAAAACCACTGTTCATTCACTTTTATTTTTATCATATATAGATTTATTTGAATCCTAGTTTATCTTTATAGAATTGAATGCCTCCAAAAAAAATCTTTTGCGAACCAAACGCGCACTAAATGTATTGAGAAAGTTTGGAAAAGAAGGTTTGTTGGTTCCACGACATGTGTGGTCTACCCCACAATTTAATCAATTCATTTTTTAGAGGCCAAATGCCACGCCGAAATCTAAGCCCATCCGGGGTAGTGACTTGGACATTTATACTCAACCCACGCCCCATACCCCATAGTCTAATAAATGAATAAATAATAAGAAATATATATATATATAGATTAGTTGTCTGTTGAGTGGGAAGAAAAATATTGATTCCCCTATTTGGGGGAGAAAATGATGGACTTGAAATATGGTGATTTGACGATGAGAAAGACTTTTGAGAAGGATGAAAATAAAAGTATTGATAGGTCGTTCTTTTTTGTTTTTCTTCTCTTTTTATGTGGATTAAAATCTCAAATAATAAGTGTGTGGGACATCTCATAGTTTCATTCTACCACTTTATATATCATGGATGTGTACATGCCTAAAAATATAAGAAACCATGGGTGCCTCTGAAAGCACTTCAAGGTCAAATGGAACCGAGGAGGACGACCATCAGCAAGAAAATAACAAGCGGTCCGGTGGAAGTTCCATGGGAGCTGGGGCCTTAGCAACAGCTGCCGTCGGAGTAGCTGTTGTCGCTGCTATTGGCATATCTAGATTGCTTTTGGATAACACCAACACCCTAGAAAGAGTACATGTGGGCGTAGATAGTACAAAATGAACACAGATGGCGGATGTAATCTAGTACTTTGAGATCGAGGACCAGGTTGGTATAGGGGAATACTTCTCGATCATGATGGTAAGTAGGTCAAGGGTTTAGAGGATATGTTAGTGAGACTTAGGTGCTGTTTGTTTTTTCAGATGTAAAATGTCTGCTGTCTACGGACCACATCTGCAGACATCTGTAGCAGAAGAGATGGACCAAACCTCTGCAATCTGCAAGAAGAAGACTGTTTGTTTTTTAACTTTTGCAAACTGCTAAAATAACACCAAACAACATAATAGGCATCATAAACTATGAAACCTAACATCAAAATTCAGAAAAAACAACAATATGAAAACTAACATCAAAATTCAGAAAAAACAACCTTATAAATCTGAAAATTAACATCAAAATTAAAAAAAAAAAAAAACTAACATCAAACAAACAAAAAATTAACATCAAACAATCTAAAATTAACATCATAACATCAAACAATCACAAAATTAACATCATAATGATACTACCTTTGTGGACTATTGAACAGCTTAATCATGATACCTACATTATAATTTCAATAAAAAACTAAAATTAATTCACACTCACAACACATCAGTATTCACACATACTAACCTTAAAGAACACAACTTGAAAAATAAATAATTTGTAAAGGTGAGTCAGTGAGGGTTAGGCCTCTTGCCATGTGGACTATTGTAGCTCAGATAAAAGTCAAAGTCGCGTAGAAGGGGATAACCTGTTGGATGAAAGTCGCGTAGAAGGGTATGTCGGGAAAGAGGGTTCTTCTTATCGAAACAGATACTCAAAATGACGCTGAAAGGAAGAGAAATCAACTCAAAATGAGGAGGAGCTGACGGCGGCGGTGGAGGAAGAGAAGGGTGGTGCGAAGGTGGGGGAAGAAGACGGCAGCGGCGACTGCTGTGGGGAAAGAAGACGGTGGCGACCGCTATTGTGGGGGAAGAAGACGGCAGCGGAGGTGGGAGAAGGAGGAAAGAAGTGGAGGAAAGGTGCTAGGGTTTTGTTATGTCTGTGTGTTTTGTGAGAGAAAGGTTTGAAGTGTTTAGAAGTGGGAGGTCCACATCTGTTTGGGGAAGAGGACGCGCATACCTTTTTAAATGAAATCTCTTCTAAAAAACAAACAATCTGCATAACAAAATGGTTGCGCGTGGTCTGCGCCGCACATACAAAAGAGGTCAGGAAGCTCTTCTCAAAAAAAAAAAAACAAAACAAAACAAACAACACCTTATACTCTTACATCTAAGCTTATTTCGATCCAGAAAGGCCTGCAACTTCTAGATGAACTTGATCTTGAAGGAGCCATTCTTTATAACGACATTGAACAGGCTTGTGAGTAAGTCAATGCAGTGGGCGAATACAGCGGTAGAAGTGTAATCGTTCGTAAGTCCTGGCACATCCAGGGGCGAAGGTTTGTTGGTGCCCGGGGGTGCCCCCCCCCCCCCACCCCCCGATTATTTTTCCTAAATTGTATATCCTAAATATTTATACACTTTGTATATAAATGATGGGTAGTTTGGTAAATATATTTTAACTTTTATTTGTTTAACCTTAGATTACCCACCACACCATAAACTTAATCACAACTTAATACCAAATTATCAATCATTTTCTTCCAAACTTCCCATACTCCAGCCCATAGCTTTCTGCAGCCATTCTTTTTCCAATTCCATCAAGACTTTTTCGGTAATAATTCTTTTATTGTTGTTGTAAATTGTTGATTACATAGATGGCATGAATTAATGTTTATTATTTATTCATTGTTTACTTTAGTCTTTAGGTCTGTAATTCGTAAATACTAAATAGACAAACAATTGATGCCTTGATGAATTAATGTATTATTAGTCCATATGACATTAATATATCATTCATGTATTAGTCATTGATGATTACTTCAATTATTTTATATATGATATTAATATACTTTTTATGCATTATTAGTCCATGATATTAATATAATGTTCCTATTCATTGCTTTCTTTTTGTTAGGAATTCATAGGAAAGGCGAAAACTATTCATTCTTTTGTTTGTTATACAATATATAGTTTTTCTATGTGCAAGAACCGGTCCTTTGAATGAATGATTTTTTTTTGTTTTATTTGGAACTATTATTATTTGACCCGACCTGAATCGAATAGCTGACCAACCTGAAACACAACGATAGGAAAAAAAAATTGAGTCACATCACTTTACGCCCCCTCGAAACTTTTGGTCAAGCTCCGCCACTAGGCACATCATCATCAAGTGCAGGACTCTCGCTAAAAATAACAGAATAGTAGTTGTCAAGAACACATAATCAAGAAGTAACAAGATCTCTTTATTAACAAACCAGTCGGCACAAATTTTACCGACTAGAACAAGAATCAGTCGACACAGATTGTCGACAAAGAATCAAGAACAACTCTCAGCCTATGCAGATCATCAACTAGAAGATCTGCACTGAAAAGATGATAAGAGAAATCACCAAACTCACAAATCTCACAAGTACAGAAACCCTAACTTCAGAGAGAGAATAAAGAGAGAAAGTGAGAACAATAATAGAGCAGAGATAATGAGATAAGACAAAGACTCATTATTTCTGCATTATACACGCAAAGCCAAAGCCCAGTCTTCAATCGTACACAAGCCCATTAAGCATCCAAGCTAAGCCATCAACATCAGCAGCCCACAACGCAATAAGCCCATGTGCACACCAAAGCTAGTCCAAGCCCACCATTTTATAAAAAGACTTTAGCACATAGAATTAAAAGAAATTTTATATTAGAAATAAAACAAATATTGAATTTTTAATAAAAGGAATATTATTTTTAACACCCCCCCCCCCTCAATTCAATATGCAAAATCATCAAACAAACCCAAAGTTCTACAAACCTTCTCATGAGAATGAGCCAGCAGACCTTTAGTAAAAACATCAGCTGCCTGATCCTCAGAAGAAACTCCCACAGTTCTAATAACACCCTTAGAAAATTTTTCCCTTAAAAAGAAGAGATCGATTTCAAAGTGTTTTGTTCGTTCGTGGAACACTAGATTAGCAGCTATAGACATAGCTGTTGTATTGTCATAATGTAAGTTAATGGGATGTTTAACCTCAACCTTTAACTCCTTTAAGACATTAAGAAGCCAAATAACTTCACATGTAGCAGCACACATAGAACGATATTCTGCTTTAGCAGAAGATCGCGTTATAGTCCGAATCAGCAAAAGCTTTCAAGTCCAAAGGTTGATTATCTTTCTCACATAAGTGAGTGAGAACATGATTAGCTTCAATAGGATTGCTTACTGGTTTACAACCAGTCACCCCAAACTCAGAAAGTAAATCAAGGCAATACTTTCTTTGAGAAAGACACAAACCATCATTAGTTTCAAGACTTCAATACCAAGAAAATATTTTAGAAAACCCAAGTCTTTAATTAAAAACTTAGACTTAAGCAAAGACTTAATTTTAGCAATTTCATTAGAACAACTACCAGTAATGACAATATCATCCACATAAACAAGAAGAACTATAAACACAGAACCACTTGTTTTGACAAACATAGAATAGTCACATTTACTTTGAACAAATCCTAATTCAACAAGTACATTAACAAGTTTCTCATTCCACATTCTAGGGGTCTGTTTAACCCATAAAGAGACTTGTTAAGTTTACACACTTTGTTTTCAGAATTAGTACAATATCCATCAGGTAAAGTCATATAAGGTGGGGTTCTAGAGTGAACACTGGTGTATTTGTGAACTGAGTGAACAAATCCTGGCCATTGATTTGCATCATGAAATCGTAAAATACACTAGTGTATTTTCATCATCAAATGTTGATCAAATCCTGGCCATTGATTTACACTTGTGTATTGATAATCAAGGGCTACGATTAGTTCACATAATTCACTATCAAGGGGGTTGTTCACAAATTTATCTAACCCAAGTCATATAAACCTCTTCATTCAAATTACCATACAGAAAAGCATTATTTATATCAAGTTGATATAAATCCCAACCATTACGCACAACCAACGTTAAAACACATCTGATAGTTACCATTTTCACAATAGGTTAAAAAGTATCAAAGAAGTCTATTCCTTCTTTTTTACTAAACCCCTTAGCTACCAGTCTAACATTAAATTTTTCTATCTCCCTACTGGACTTGTACTTTATTTTATAAACCCATTTGCATCCTTTAGGTTTCCTATTATGAGGCAAATCAACAATATCACATATATTATTTCTGTGTAAAGCTTCTAATTCTTCATTCAAAGCAATAACCCAGTTATTATCAGTTTTAGCCTTAAAATAATTTCTAGGTTCAACACTTTTATTAAGAACAGAAGCAAAGCACAAGTAATTAGGAGAGAGATTAGCATAATCAAGACATTTTCAAGACCATATTTAACTTTCCCTTAAAAATAAAATCATCAAGTTTAGAAGGAAATTTAACATTTTTAGAAGATCTCCTAGGAACAGTGCTAGTATGCTCTGCATTATCTCCCTCAGAAGTTTTCCTCATTTCCAGTAGCATGCTCAGCCCTGCCTAAATCTGAAACAGAAATGCTTGGTTACTGATCTTCAGCCATTCCTAAGTCATTGTTTGGTTCAGAATTAGACTGCTGAGGCTCATGAGTAGATGAGGAATTACTTGTGTTCTCATCATTGGGAGTAGAGCCAAGCTTAGAGTTTTGAGTAGTGTGGTGGTCAAACATATCAAAGAAATTCAGGGTATTAAATTCAATAGGAGAATTTGGATCAGGTAATATTTTCTTATCTTTAAAAGGAAACTCAATTTCATAAAACCTTACATCCCAAGAATAAAACATCATCCTATGATCCAGACTCCAAAGCTTAGGCTATAGGGTGTGGTCATGACCCTTATGACCACCATGACCCTCCATGTCAGTGCCATGTAACCCACATCTAATTCACCATCTAAAACTACTACCCTAAGGGTGTGGTCATGACCCAAACCACTGGCCCCTTATTTATTTTAATTTATCTTTGTCTAAAGAAAAAGGAAACAATTTGTTGAAAAATGGAAATGAGGACCATGGTTGCCATGGAAAATCCATGCAAACCATGGTGGATCAAGCAAAGGGGTGGTGTAGCCTTCCATTGATGTTCCTAGGTGGTGAATCATGTCCCAATCATGACCCCCACACCCTTTAGCCTTATAACCTTTTTTTTCATTTGAGTATCCAACCAAAACACATTTTTCAGCATGAGTGTTAAACTTATCAATGTTGTTTATGTCACACCCGAACCGATGGTGGAAACATCGAAGTGAGACGAAAACAAGATTGCTTGAGACTTCATAACACTAAATTGTGACAAGTATGTAATAACAAATTTTATTTCATTGCTAAGATCAATTACATTGTTTGAAATAGAAATACAACAAAACTGAAACAATTAAAATACAAGTATTTGAATTTAGAGTGCGTTTCCAGGCATCCTATTAGATTTCGTGCATCATCATCATCATCCATAATCCTGCAATATGTATTAAAGTATAGTTCAATACAAAAAGTATTGGCGAACATACAAGTTTGAGTACTAGCATAAGTATATAAAAACTTAACAATCCACATGACAAACCTAGTTAACAAGATTAACGCATTACTAGCATGTGAATAAACAAGTCAACCCAAAGATTACCGCAAGTTTAAAGACTTAACATGACCTCACGTTCACGGGTGGTGCGTTACTCCTATTGCCCTATATATGTTAAGGGTAGGCTTGTACGAAGTTAATGACAAGTTTATCACAAAACGAACAAACACATATCAACAGATCAAGTATAACGTATGCATGCATGTATTGGATTGTTTGTGCATTTAAATAAAGTCTAAGTGTAACTGTGTAGGTTTAATAGCTAAACATATTGCACCCAAAGTGTGAAACGGAAAGAGGGTGTTCGAGTATACTCACAATGTTGCAAATGCTTTCCGATCATACGAGAGTGACGAGTTGTTTGAGAATGGGGATTCGAAGGTATAAGGTCATTCGGGGTTTGTGGAGTAGTTGAATTCAAAATTAAAGTATGTATGTGTGTAGTATAAAAGTATGATACAAGCAGAAAGTATATTCTATCCAAGCACTCGTTATGACACTGAGTTTCTATGATTTCATGGGTCCTGATTAGTCCGTCAGAATCAGTAATGAGGAACGCGGAAATAGAATGAACGGAAACTGAAACACGAACTGTTCGGAAGACAAGGCCTTTCACGCGAGTGGGACCACCCTTTCGCGTGAGAGGGACTGTTTGTGAACCGATCCTCGTTTGAACGTCTTAACTATTAATCATTTATGTTCGTGATTTCAGTTAAGTTTATTAGTTATGATATTAGTATATTATCAGTCCAGAATATTCATCAGGTTCATAGATGTCATGCATGGAGGTATACACCTCGTTATTGTTCACCAAAGCATAAATCAGTTAACTTAGTTAACTGACCGATAGGTCATGAATACAGATTTGAAAAGACAGAATGTAAATAAGCTAAACAACCGAACAATGTACAACTCAGGTGTGCCAACACGACATAGAAAGAATTAACTTAGTGTCGAAGGCTGGACGTGGTTCACTTGTTCTAGGCCTAGGAGATTTTTTGGGTATTCGTTTCACGAGTTTAAGTGAGGTGGTGGATCTAGATTGGAAACCAAAGTTCCCACAGAACACACACTAACATTCCAGAATCATCTATATTGAAAATAGTGATCTGGTTAGTCATTCAACAATTAAAATCGTCTAAACTTAGTGAAACAATAGCTTTAGGATGAGAGGGAGTCCCCTCTCGTGCGAGAGGGTGATCCTCTCAGATGAATGGGACCGCACCTCGGACGAATGGGACTATTTCTAGGTAAAATCGGTTCGATTTTGTTTGAACTGATTACCTACTCGGCTGGAATTAGTTCAACTTGAATCCATAGCTATTGACTTAGATTGTGAGCTCAGAGAATCTCAGATCTTGTTGAGTTCGAAGTCAGAAAGATTGTTTAAAAATGGTTTTGAAAGATTTACTTCACTTTCAGCTTGGTCCTCAACTGATTTAAGAGTTAATATCAGTTGCCATTGCAGATCTGATAAACCAAGTGAAGATACGTGAAGAATCTTGTAAAAAGTTTGATAAAATCAGAAGAAAAGTAGGAGAAATGGAAGAAACTCAATTGTTTAGTGAGTGTAAACTCAGTTAGGAGCAGCTGAGACAAGTCTAGGAGAAATTCTCGAAGTTAGATTGAGAGAGAATTTCAGAAGTTGAAGGTTTGAAATGAAGAGAATGAACTGATATTTATAGGTTGAGGGGCACATTTGAGACGGGTGGGCTTAGGGACGAATGCGCCATTTTGGGACGACTGGGCCGCCCTTTCGTGTGAGAGGGGCCAGACCCATAAGTCCAAAATCCAATTTCGCGTGTTTTGTTGGTTTTAAGTGTTTTAAGCGTATACATGCAATGTGTAAATGTTGTATATAAAATAATGAATGAATTTGTATGTATAATAAGTATGAGGTTGTGTAAAACTATATTTAACGAGTAGCAAGTATGTATAAATTATGAATTTTGTTACGATCAAGGTTTCAAATTATGAAGCTAGAGTTGAAGTACGAATACGATACGATACGGATTTAAGTTTCCAAAAGTAGGAATATAAATAGTCTTTCGAAATAAGGAAGTTTCAAAAAGCAAGGTGTTACAGTTTAATACAATACTAAAAGAAAGACACCCTATAACTCTAAGTTGACTCAAAACAGGAGAAAAACCAAACACAAGATCATACAGAGATTTTCCGTTTAAGATAGATGAAGGAGTCCTGTTAATTAGGTAAGTAGCAGTTAGAATGCATTCAGACCAAAACTTCAAAAGAAAACCCCCTTGGAAAAGTAAAGTCCTAGCAACATTCAATAAATGCCTATGTTTTCTTTCAACCACCCTATTTGGTTGTGGGGTATGGACACATGAAGTTTGAGGAACAATACCATCGTTGTAACAAAAATCTGTCATTTGTTTATTTATGAACTCAGTACCATTATCACTTCTGAAAATCTTAATAGATTTATTAAACTGAGTTTTGAGCATATTATGAAAACCTTTAATATTATAAAAATCTCAATACTTAGACTTCATGAGATACACCCACACAGCTCTAGTAAAATCATCAACCACGGTAAGGAAATATTTGAAACCATCTCTACTTTGAACCCTATAGGGAACCCAAACATCAAGGTGAATTAAGTCACCTAACACTTTAGTTTGATGGTCAATCAAAGGAAAAGGTTCCCTATGCTGCTTAGCTCTATGACATATTTCACAAGGTTCTAAACCTTCATCAGATTTAAAGTTCAACTTATTTTTTAAAACATGTAAAACAGGCTCAGCAGGGTGAACTAAACTAGCATGCCAAAGACTAACATCACTACCAGCATTACACACCTTGTTAGAAACAGAAGAACTACCACAGAAGTAAAGACCATCAAACTGATTACCAGTCACCTGGACTTTCTTTGTTTGAGAATCCTGAATGTAACAATTATGTTCATCAAAAGAGACAATAAGATGACAATTCTTAGTAAGTTTATGAACATAAACTAAATTGACACAATAATCTGGAACCACAAAAACATCATACAAAATAACTTTATCACTTAACTTAATATCACCAATTTTAGTAACTAAAGCGCTAGTGCCATTAGGATGTTTAACCTTAATATTATACCCAGTAACATCCATCTGATTTATAAGACCATTATCAGTCATGACCATATTTTGATTAGCACCAAAATCAATTATCAAAATTATTAAGCAAAGAAAGCCTAACTTTAGAGAGAGAATAGACAGATTTAACATCATAAGAAGGAGAAAACAACAAATTGTAAAAACCATTCATACACATAGAATTAGCATACCTACCAGCAAAACCACTACTCGGAGGATCACCTTTAAATTTATCATTCAAGAGACTAAGCAGTTGAGCAATATGATTACTAGTCAAAGAACTCACAGTAGAAGCAGCATCAGTATTCTAAACAATAACATTATTACTAACCATGTTACCCTTGTTCCCACCAGGTTTTGATTTCATTCATGAAGGATAACCAACAAGTTCAAAACACTTCTCAATAGTATGACCAGTTTTATTGCAGTGAGAACATTTAAGATTAGGATTAGGAGTTCTAACACCTTTTTTTCTTTGAATCAACAAACTGGTTTGGTTTTAGCAGCAAAACCAGCAGCATTATTAAGAGTTTTATCTGAAAAAACCTTTTGTATGAAGATGAGATTGTTCCCTTGAAATAAGTGAAAAAGCATCCGTCACAGAAGGAAGAGTTTCTCTAGTTAAAAGAGTAGTTCTCACAGACTGGTAAGTACTATCAAGACCCATCAAGAATTTCATCAACTTAATAAGATGATTAAAATCATTAAACAGTTAAGATGTCTCAAAAGTACAAGCAGGTAAAGCAACTAACTGATCCGATTGTTTCCACATACAATTCAACTTGTGATAGTACTCAGACACATGCATACAACTTTGAGTAAACAAATTAATAGTTTTACTTTTAATTTAGATGAAAATAGGTTTTTGTTGGTGGGGTTTTGTAAGGACCTACAAAAATGTCCCAAAAACGACCCGTAAGTGAAAACCCGAACCCCTGAAACCCTAATCCATATCAAAAAGCAAGAAATTTAGAAAATTGAGTTTCAGGCGGGCCGCGTAAGAGTAAGCATAGTCTTACGCGGGCCGCGTCAAAGTGAAGTTTGACCGGATAAGCGTCCAGATCCACGTGTCACACACGTGGCGTGCATACCGATGACACGCTAGCCCTAGTCTACGTTTAGCTGGCTCCCGCGGGCCGCGTAAGAGTCTGCTAAGGCTTACGCGGGCCGCGTAAGACTTAAATTTCTGCTATAAATAGATCCGAGCATGGCTTGTTCTTCTTTGTCGAAAGTTTTGAATAAAAACGAAGTTATACAGCTCAAAATCATAATTTAGTATAGGGAGGCGCTGCTACGATACCGGGTATTAACTCGATCGCTACTACGATTCAATGTCCGATCGATTGAAACTATCTAATGGATGTTTAAGTGCCGCCCACATTAGGGCTATACTTTGTCATTCGTCGTGAATTCGATGGATGTTTAAGTATTGCACTTTGTCATTCGTTGTGAGGGTTTTAGTCTCGTGAGTTATCGTAAATGTTGTATTAGTTACTGACACAGTTCTTGTGCATTGTTATTTAAATTAGGTTACAAGGCTAATCAGTAGGCTAAACTCTGCCCGTTTAAATCTGCAATGTGAGTCATTCTCTTTTTACCAAATTGCTTTCAAAAATCATGTTTATTTCAAAGTTATAATTACAGGGATTAAGTCTTTGTAGTATTCAATTACAGCCGGTATGTGGCGTTTTGTATACATTACTTGATAACCGTCACCATTGGACAACGGGTTAGCCAATGGGTGATATGACCATAGTCACATAAATGAGTCGAGTGACAAATACAGTTGGGTAATTGGTTGATATATAAACATTGTAATCGCTCTTAATACTGTATATTATAACAATGTGTCGTTTTGGCAAATGAGTGACTCGCCAGTATTTCCTTGCTGATAAAATCTTTTTAAAACATGTTTCAGGTGATCTTCTGTGATCCAGGAAAAGTGTCGTGTAGCACTACAAGCTTGAAGAAGTGGCTTAATAAAAATAAAGAAACATGTTTTTGTAAAATAGGGGTTTCCCAGTGAAATTCCCTTATTGTAAATTACGGGGTTGCCCCGAATTATGAAATAACGTAAACGGGTATTTTGAGTTTTAAAATGATCTTGTTAATAATTCCGCTACCAAAATTAAATAAATACCACGGGATTTTTGTCCCGCGGCTCCTGGACAGGGTCAAACCGGGCCGGGGGCCGTGACAGAAAAAGGTGGTATTAGAGCCACTGATTTAAGCCAATTAAGTGTTTAGAAATACTTAATTTTCTGATTGTCATTTTATGATTTCGTATTTTGTGTTAATTGACTATTTGTTTACAGTATGAGTAAGCAAAGAATTTCGGACATCTATCATCGATTAGATAGTTCACCAAAAGATAAGGGAATTTCATTTAAATCAAATTCCTCAAGATACTCAGCAGATACTGAGGAAGGAATATTTGTTCGTAAGGCACAGTTTGAAAAACCACTTACCACAAAGAAAAGAAGTAGGATTATTAGAAAAAAGTCAAGAGAAAATGAAGAAGTCACAACCAAAAGGAGTGATGATTAATAAGGAAACTCAGGAAATAGGCAATAAACCACCAGGGGAAAATGAAGTAGATTAGCAGTGGGAAAATCTCTATATGTTAGCCACTACAGCAGTAAATGTTAACTTTTAATTAAGTTAAACTGCCAACACCCTGACCCAGTACTAGCACCCATATCATCTTTAAGCCAGATACTTTAAAGAAACTTTGCCCAATAGATAAACAACCTAGTAAGAAAATAAATTGTGAATGCACAACCCCTAGTATATTTAAAATTTCAGTTGTAAATTGTAATATATATATATATATATAATTCGCAATATTTCATTTTAATCAATTTGTTTGAATAATTGAATTTGATATTTATAATTAATATTTTTTGATTTCCATTATGTGATTCTGTGAAAATTCAAGTTACAAAAATTTTAACCTAGAATTTGTGTGTTTCTTTATAAATGCTAACAGCATGAATGAGTTGTCTGATGCTCTTCAGAATCTCAATCTCTATCCAGTGAATGTGGAAGTTTCCAGAAACTTTACCGGTTATGTGACCGCTGTTGAGGAGGAACCTATGGAATTTCAAGCTCAACCTCCGGAGAAACCCAAACCGAAAAAGAGAAGAAGATTAGTAGGCTGGAGGCGTGTGCGTAGAAAAAAACCAGCAACACGGAAAATCATAAAGACTGAGGATCCAGTGGATAAAGGCAAGGGAATAGAGATCGGAGAAAGTTCCAGGCAAGCCCAGGAAATGCCACCCTGGGAGGAGCTGGACCAACAACTGGCAAATAGCGACCTCATTGGACCTGCCGATGAAAATTTCGGACTTGTTGAGGAAAACCTCGGACTGGCCAATGAAGACCTTTTCAATTACCCAGCTGAAGCTCAACTTCCAGTCAATCTGGAACCCGCTATCCCTGATCCTATTATCCATCCCCGACCTCTAGGAGAGCTGGAAGAATGGTGGACCACTGACTGGCAATTTCAGAACCTCCTGAACAACCCTAATACCTTTTTCCCACAGTTTGACCCAGAACCTGCACCATACCCGCCGATGAGCTTTGAGAATTTGGCTGAACTCCATCATTACGGCGAGGAGCTGATAGACGCAGGCAACAGGATTAAGGATGTGGGAGAAAGAATCACCTGGAAATACGACGAGAGGGAACGTTGTTTCTGAGATACCAGCTGATAGTGGTTGTGTGGTTTTAGGAGTATGTGTTTAATAATAATATAATAAAAATAAGTATGTGAAATAACTTAAAAATAAAACTTTTGTAAGATAACTTGTGTGTACGGATGCCTATTATAATATATAAAATATCGAACGTCAAAAAATCGACAATTTTGGCTATACATGTTGATGTGATTATGTGCAATTGTTTTATTATGTTTGGTTGTTAATTATTTTCTGCTAATCACTTATATATATTAATTACCAGATGGAAAACGCTGGTAATGAACCCGTTAACGAAGTTAATCAATCTGAAAAAAACCATGAAGATCAATTTCTGAATAGGCAAGATATCGAGAATATCGTTGCTCAGGGAATAGCCAATGCTATTCCAGCAATCCTTGCTGCTACTCGAAATCCAGTTGAACCTCAACAAATTATACCTAGCAATCGTACTCGTGAAGACAACTTCAGTAATAGCATAAACAGAGTCGGCAACATTAATAATAATGATAATGATGTACCGCAAGCCCCAATTCTTAAAAGAATGAAAGCTGCAACACCTGGTTGCACTTACAAGGAATTCCTTGCCTGTAAACATGTTGAGTTCGCAGGCAATGAAGGGGCGACTGCGGCACTGCGTTGGTTGGAGAAAACTGAGGCAGTAATCAAAATAAGTAAATGTGCTGAGGAGGATAAAGTTATGTATGCTTCTCACCTTTTCAAGGAAGAAGCATTAGAGTGGTGGAATACGGTATTACAAGCAAAAGGAAGCGACATGGCCTAGCCATGAGTTGGGAAGAGTTTAAGCGTCTGATGGAAAGAAAATTTTGCCCTGAATATGAAAAAGAGCAGATGGCAAATAAGTTTCTGAGCCACCAGATGGTGGATGTAGACTGTCGAGGGTATACTTTGACATTCTTCAAATATGCCAGAATTGTACCTACACTGGCTTCGCCAGAACCGGTACTTATCTCTCGCTACATTTGGGGTTTAATTAGCAAGATCCGTGATATTGTCAAAGCTGCGAAACCCCGCACGATCGATGATGCGGTAGAATTAGCCAATACTTTGACTGATGGACTGGTGCGGACGCGAGAAGAAACTAAAAAGAAGGAATTGGCTCAGAAAATTTCCCAAGGATTTCGTGTGGGTAATACTAGCAATTTCAAGAAAAGAGGAACTGGGCAATATTCCACTCCGCCGTTCTGCAGGAACTGCAGAAAGAAACATTTTGGAAAATGTAATGAAACCTGCAACTTTTGCAAAGTTGTAGGACATCGTGAAGAAAATTGCAGAAAGAAAACAAGGGTCTGCTATAATTGTGGGGAAGCCGGGCATTTCAAACCAGAATGCCCTAAGTTGGTCAAACCAACAGATAACAAGGCTAAACCTGCTAAAGGAACTACAAAGAAAAACGCAAGAGCCTTTCAGTTAACTACGCAGGAAGCCGAACTGATTCCTGACGTCGTAGCTGGTACGTTCTTAGTTCACAACGTTTATGCAAAAGTATTATTTGACTCTGGTGCAAACCAAAGTTTTATAAATACTTCATTCTGCCAAGCTCTTAAGCTACCCTTAACAAAACTTAGGCAAGTTTTTACAGTAGAAACGGCAGACGGGAACTCTGTTAATATAGATACGGTTTTGCAACAAGAAAATATAGAACTTTCAGGTCATAAATTTTCTGCAAACCTGTTACCTATGAATTTAGCCGAATTTGATATTGTGCTAGGAATGGATTGGTTAGTAGCCAACCATGCTCGAATTCTCTGTGATAAAAACTCCATAGAAATTCATACACCCACAGGAGAATTAGTGGTGATTACAGGAGATAAGCCACGAAAGCCACTAAAATTCATTTCAGTAATGAAGTTGGCCAGTTATTCAAGAAAACAGGAAGTAGTGTATATGATTTCGGTAATCATTAACACGAAAGGTAAGGAACTTAAAGAAATTCATGTAGTAGCAGAATACCTAGATGTATTCCCAGAAGAACTACCAGGACTACCACCCAATAGGGAAGTCGAATTTAGAATTAATCTAATTCTTGGAACTACACATGTAGCAAAGGCACCCTATCGATTAGCACCCACCGAAATGCTAGAGTTGAAAAAGCAATTAGATGAATTGCTAAGCAAAGGATTTATACAACCTAGTTCATCCCTGTGGGGAGCACCAGTATTGTTTGTGAAAAAGAAAGATGGGTCGATGCGAATGTGTATTGATTATAGGGAATTGAATAAGGTTACAATTAAGAATCGATACCCATTACCTAGGATTGATGATCTCTTTGATCAACTCCAAAGAGCTAGATATTTTTCTAAGATAGATTTACGCTCCGGATATCATCAATTAAAGGTACAAGAAGAAGACATACCTAAAACTGCTTTTAGAACTAGGTATGGTCATTACGAGTTTACAGTCATGCCCTTTGGACTAACAAATGCTCCTGCAGCATTTATGGACATGATGAATAGGATCTGTAAACCGTACTTGGATAAATTTGTAATTGTTTTTATCGACGATATACTTATTTATTCCAAAAGCCAGGAGGAACATTGTGAACACCTGCATGCACTCTTAACTTTGTTAAGAAAAGAGAAGCTTTACGCCAAATTCTCGAAATGTGAATTTTGGTTACAAGAAGTGCAATTTTTAGGACACATGGTGAATCACGAAGGTATTCACGTAGATCCTTCTAAACTAGAGGCAATCATTAAATGGAAAGTCCCACAATAAGCTATGGAAGTTAGAAGCTTTATAGGATTAGCTGGTTACTATAGGCATTTCATTAAAGATTTTTCTAAAATAGCCGTACCATTAACTAAGCTCACCTGTAAAGCAGTAAAGTTTAAGTGGGGACCTAAGCAAGAAGAGGCTTTTAGAGTTTTGAAACAAAGGTTAACAAACGCCCCAATTCTAGCCTTACCAGAAGGAACAGAAGATTTCGAAGTATATTGTGATGCTTCTAAGCTAGGATTAGGGTGTGTATTAATGCAACGCAAGAAGGTAATTGCGTATACCTCAAGGCAATTGAAAAAGCATGAGGAAAATTATACGACTCATGATTTAGAATTAGGAGGCATAATTTTTGCCCTTAAGAATTGGAGACACTATTTGTATGGAAGTAAGTTTACTGTCTATACAGATCATAAGAGCTTAAAATACATATTTGGGCAAAAAGAATTAAACATGAGACAGAGGAGATGGATGGAAATTCTAAGTGATTACGACTGTGATATTCAATATCACGAGGGAAAGGCAAACGTAGTTGCAGATGCCTTAAGTCGTAAGTATCATGAAAAGCAAAAGCGAGTTCGTGCTCTTTGACTAAATCTACAGTTAGATTTAATGGAACAACTGAAAAATATTCAGGAAACAGCAATCAAGGATGATGCTGAAGGAATGAAAGGAAGGATAAAAGAATTAGAGCAAGGAAGTGATGGAATTTGGAGATTCCATAAGAAAAGGATTTGGGTACCAAAACAGGGAGAATTAAGAAACAAAATTTTAGAGGAAGCCCATAAATCTAGGTATACCATGCATCCTGGTAACAATAAAATGTACCAAGACTTAAGGAATAATTTCTGGTGGATAGAAATGAAAAAGGATATGGCTAGATATGTTTCTAAGTGTTTTACTTATTCACAAGTTAAGGCAGAACACCAGAAACCTTCAGGTCTACTACAACAATTAGAAATGCCAGTATGGAAATGGGAACTCATAACAATGGATTTTGTTACAAAATTACCCAAAACCAGAAAAGGTAATGACATGATTTGGGTAATTGTGGATCGATTAACCAAATCAGCTCATTTTCTACCCATGAAAGAAACCTTTAGTATGGAAAGGTTAGCAAAGTTATACGTGGATGAAATAGTATCCTTACATGGAGTCCCACTCTCCATTGTATCGGATTGGGATAGTTGTTTCACTTCCCATTTCTGGTTAAGTTTCCAAGAAGCAATGGGAACTCGACTAAATTTAAGCACTGCATACCATCCTCAAACAGATGGACAAAGTGAAAGGACGATTCAAACCTTGGAAGACATGCTCAGAGCATGTGTTATAGATTTTGGTGGAAACTGGGATGACCACCTGCCTTTAATCGAATTCTCCTATAATAATAGTTATCATGTAAGCATAGAAGCTGCCCCATTCGAAGCACTGTATGGACGAAAATGCAGAACTCCAGTCTGCTGGGCAGAGATAGGAGAAAGTCAACTATCAGGTCCTGAAATCGTGCAAGAAACCACCGACAAGATCACTCAAATCAAGGAAAGACTGAAAACGGCTCGAGATCGTCAGAAGAGTTATGCCGATAATCGCCGCAAGCCACTAGAGTTTCAAATTGGAGACAAGGTACTACTGAAAGTTTCTCCTTGGAAAGGAGTAGTT
Source organism: Helianthus tuberosus (assembly GCA_030545235.1). Taxonomy (NCBI): domain Eukaryota; kingdom Viridiplantae; phylum Streptophyta; class Magnoliopsida; order Asterales; family Asteraceae; genus Helianthus; species Helianthus tuberosus. The sequence goes on from CM060436.1 coordinate 33,934,415, forward strand.
CGATTCGGTAAGAAGGGAAAACTAAGTCCAAGATACGTAGGACCATTCCCAGTAATCCAACACATAGGACCGGTTGCCTATCGCTTACAACTACCAGAGGAGTTAGCAGGGGTACATGATGTATTTCATGTATCTAACCTTAAGAATGTCTATCGGACGAAACGCTAGTAGTCCCTCTTCAAGATATACAGGTGAATGAAAAGTTAAAGTTCGTGGAAAAACCGCTCCAAATAGAAGACCGAAAGATCAAGTTTCTCAAGCACAAACGATTGGTACTTGTTAAAGTCAAGTGGGATTCGAAGAGAGGACCTGAATACACTTGGGAGTTGGAATCAGAGATGAAGCGAAAGTATCCTCACTTATTTCAATAAATCTCGATGACGAGATTTTAAATAAGGTGGGGAGGATGTAAGGACCTACAAAAATGTCCCAAAAACGACCCGTAAGTGAAAACCCGAACCCCTAAAACCCTAATCCATATCAAAAAGCAAGAAATTTAGAAAATTGAGTTTCAGGCGGGCCGCGTAAGAGTAAGCATAGTCTTACGCGGGCCGCGTCGAAGTGAAGTTTGACCGGATAAGCGTCCAGATCCACGTGTCACACACGTGGCGTGCCTACCGATGACACGCTAGCCCTAGTCTACGTTTAGCTGGCTCTCGCGGGCCGCGTAAGAGTCTGCTAAGGCTTACGCGGGCCGCGTAAGAGTCTGCTAAGGCTTACGCGGGCCGCGTAAGACTTAAATTTCTGCTATAAATAGATCCGAGCATGGCCTGTTCTTCTGTGTCGAAAGTTTTGAATAAAAACGAAGTTATACAGCTCAAAATCATAATTTAGCATAGGGAGGCGCTGCTACGATACCGGGTATTTACTCGATCGCTGCTACGATTCAATGCCCGATCAATTGAAACTATCTAATGGATGTTTAAGTGCCTCCCACATTAGGGCTATACTTTGTCATTCGTCGTGAATTCGATGGATGTTTAAGTATTGCACTTTGTCATTCGTTGTGAGGGTTTTAGTCTCGTGAGTTATCGTAAATGCTGTATTAGTTACTGACCCAGTTCGTGTGCATTGTTATTTAAATTAGGTTACAAGGCTAATCAGTAGGCTAAACTCTGCCCGTTTAAATCTGCAATGTGAGTCATTCTCTTTTTACCAAATTGCTTTAAAAAATCATGTTTATTTCAAAGTTATAATTACAGGGATTAAGTCTTTGTAGTCTTCAATTACAGCCGGTATGTGGGGTTTTGTATACATTACTTGATAACCGTCACCATTGGACAACGGGTTAGCCAATGGGTTATATGACCATAGTCACAGAAATGAGTCGAGTGACAAATACCGTTGGGTAATTGGTTGATATATAAACATTGTAATCGCTCTTAATACTGTATATTATAACAATGTGTCGTTTTGGCAAATGAGTGACTCGCCAGTATTTCCTTGCTGATAAAATCTTTTTAAAACATGTTTCAGGTGATCTTCTGTGATCCAGGAAAAGTGTCGTATAGCACTACAAGCTTGAAGAAGAGGCTTAATAAAAATAAAGAAACATGTTTTTGTAAAATAGGGGTTTCCCAGTGAAATTCCCTTATTGTAAATTACGGGGTTGTCCCGAATTATGAAATAACGTAAGCGGGTATTTTTTTTAGTTTTAAAATGATCCTGTTAATAATTCCGCTGCCAAAATTAAATAAATACCACGGGATTTCTGTCCCACGGCTCCTGGACCGGGTCAAACCGGGCCGGGGGCCGTGACAAGTTTACTGCCACTACCAAGCAAACCCAATTTCATACTGTCTAGTGGAACCCATTTGTAAATGGTCATTTAACAATCTTCAAAAGGAACCAATAGGTTTACAAATATAACTATATATGACTATCATTAATTTATTATGCAAATTTAGGAATAATTCAAGTTAAGTTTGACTCAAACTTCATGTTACATGATTTTATTTTCATAATATATATTTTCTTGAATTAGATTTATGTAGTGTAAAATCAACCGATGTTTTATATATAGTTTTTTTATATATTATTATTTTCATTAATGAGTAAATCCTAAAGATAGACGTAATTGTGGTTATAAATATTTATTTGAAAATGACTACATTGTTTATTCAAGCCAACAACCGGTCGTCCGTTTGTTTGTAAAATGCAATATGGATGAGTCTTTTCCTTAATGCTACATAAACCCTTTGTGCATCTAGATTTTTATATGTAATTTGATTTAAGGTATCTTTCTAAATATTAAATTATACATTTCAAGTACTCAAATAGAAGAACTCAATTTCGTAGAATTATCGATTATTATTTATTCTATATATGTTTAGGATTTGTTATATTAATTTTAGGATAATTATCTCGTCGGTATTCAAATCGTATGGTTGCTTTTCTTGAGTGGATCGAATCTTCGCAAATTGTGAGTAAACTCTATCCCCTTTTTATCATTAAATTTTTGGGGTGTATCAAGGTGTTTCGATCAATTGCTTTTATCTAAAATCGAGCATGCAATATCCAGTGTGACGTATATGCTGTATTTGTTGTTGTTGTTGTTTGTTGAAGTTATTGTTGTTGTGTTGGTCATTATAGTCAATAGTCATTCATTCAGTGGATCCACGACTGACCTTTCCTCATGACCTGGAGATGTCGGTATCACCCCACTAGTCTTGGGCTGACATTTCCTCCTAACTATGGGACGTTGGTATCGCCACAGTCACACCCTTTATGGGTGTGGGACGCAAGGAGTCAGTTTTGGTTTTGGTGTCGGTCTTGGTCTTATTCATTATTCAGCTACCATCCTATGTTCTTATTATTTGTGCATTGCTTCCACATGATTGATTGCTTGTTTAATGTTTAAATTATTATTTGTAATTAAAAAGGCAAAACAAATGACTTTGATTTCTAAATTTTAAAATGGTAAACCTATTTTACTTAACCAAGGTTTACTCACCAGCTCTTGTAGCTCACCCCAAAAAATACTATTTTACACATGATACAGGTGTAGAGGATTGAAGACTCGACTGGGTCAGGATCACATAGGAGCCTTGCCTTAGTAATTAAGTGATGATCAAGATACATAATCATGTTTATGATTTCTGCTGTCAATTATAGATAGTAGGTAGGAACATGTCAAATGCGAAAGTCATTAGTAGAATCATATGTAGTATCATTGCACATTTGTAAGATCAAATTATATGCATAAGTCATTAGTAGGATCATATGTTGGATCACGTGTAATGCAGGGTTGGTCATCATACACATTAATCATTAATGTTAGGATTGTAACATCAGCAAAAAACGAACCTCCGAAGCCCGATCCGTTTTCATATTCTATGTAGTTTTATTTAATGTTCAAACAATAAAGTGTTTCGGATTCTATATTTTAATCATACATGTTATTATATCTGGTGATTTATAGTCTTATACATGTTCTATACACATTTCAAAATTCATTTCCATGTATTTTGAAATAACCATCCATCTCTCAATTTCTAAGACTTAGGTTCTTCCTTAAGTTGATTAAAAACTTTGGAGACTTCGTGAACACACCTAATACTCAAATCTTGACCTACTTATCATCTAAACCACATCAGTCAATGGTGCCGTATCTGTCCGATATATACTTTTTCGATGAAGGATCTGCTAGAGGTTCACGAATTCTCTGGTTTAGGGAACAAAGCTAAGGATATTCTGAAAGGAATTATAATGGTAGGGTGCTGGTGCATCTGGAGTGCGAGAAATGAAAGAAGGTTTTCTGATAAACAAAGATCGATTGCAGATATTATTCTTGATGTTAAGTCTTCGGGTTATTTATGGTACAGCAATAGGTCTAAAGATAGGGATTTATCCTGGGACAATTGGGTTTACTTTTCTATAATATAATTGCTTTTTGTTTTGTTGGCCGCCCTTGTCGTTGAGGGTAGTCCCAGTGAATAGAAGTTACCTTTCAAAACAAACATAAACAAAGCATTACCAGAAATAGGATGTTGCTATTTACACCCTACTCTACCACGCCCTACTCTATAAAACCCCTCAATAAATGCACTTTATCCTACCACACTTTTACTCATAACTGTATAAATAATTGGAAGCCGGTTTACACATCTTTCAAAGTCGTCTCGCTGCTTGGAAATCCAACCTCCTTTCTATTAGGGGGAGGATTACGACCATCAAATCCGTGTTGGAAAGTATTCCGACGGATTACTTTTCCCTCTATAAGGCCCCTAAAAAGGTTGAGAGTCTAGGATTCAACCGGTTTAGAGGGAAGTTTGGTCGGGATAAAACTAATTCGGTAGAATGTTATTACTAAGAACGGAATAGAAGCAGAATAGTTAGCCATAAGTTGAATGCTTCATTCATACCGAAATAATTTACATCTTTTACAAGCTGGTGAAATTCTGGAGAAATTTTGACAGCGTTTCCCCTCTGGGAACTAAAACTTCTCCCAGCTCTCAGTCACAACTACTATTTATAAGTTTGATCCTCTGTGCGAGTGGAGGTTGGAGCGAATGGGTTTCTCCCATTCGTGCGAATGGACAGTGTCCCTTCGTGCGAAGGGCCCCTTCGCACGAAGGGAACTTTACAATACAAACCCAAAATTTCTCATCTATACAATATTCAACACACACTCTATCTAGTCTATTTGCACTGTGACGGATATACAGAATATGCACTAACAATTTCCCCCTTGTACGTCACTATCGAATCTTGATCTTTGAAAACTGCAACTTCAACCAGGCATCTTGATATCTTCAATTGATTCCCCCTTGATTGATGATTCGAGCTTGCTTTATCTTCATTATGCACAAATTCCCTCTGAAATGAATCTTCAGGTCTTTGTTTGCACGGTTTCCGATCTCCTCCGATTTGTTGTACTGCAATCTTCATGAATAATCATCAACTTGAAACTAATCGATGCAGCTTCTCTGTTTTGACATTAACCACCTCCACGTTCGGTTTTAGCGCATTCCCCCTGCTTGATCCTCTCATATTCAAAAAGCCAACCGGCAATTGATAGAAACTTCGAATCACCACATCGGTAACCTTCAAGTCTATGAATACCCACGAAAATCTGAAATCCCGTTTTCCCTATTCATCTTTAAGCACACTCCTGAATGATTGATCAGTGTAAACGGTAATCTCCACAATCAGCAAATCTTTATTGGATAACAAATCATCTGGTAACACATTCAGATCTCATAAACATTCTTCCACGATCAGATTTACATTCTTCCTCTTCAGTCGCGATAACAGATGTACAGCCTTCTCCATTAGTTCCGGTAACAACATAATCAACAAACATCATCATTCCCCGGCGGTTAGTCCGAAAAACAATTCCTCTGCTAGAAGATTAACCATTCTGACACTTTAGACTATCACAAATCTGTGATATCTTATAAGTATCAACAATACTAGTGTATCTCTGACGCTAATCCTGCTAACCGGCTTAACTAAGACCCGGGACTCAAACCCTAAGACGTCAATCTGATCACAATCTAAAGCATCTGAACTTCCTATGATCACAAACTAATGAATCCAGATCCTAGCATCCCAGGAAAATCTGAAGTCGGAACCACTCGAATACTGTTATATGTCACGAATTTCAAAAATGTAAGAATTTCCAATTTTCTAATGAAAATTTTTAGTCCCCTCATTTTTCCAAATTTTGACTTCTCTAATCTTTATCACTAAATTTCCCCCTCAATCTTGGCAAAATCAGTCCACTATTTTCACCGAAAAACTTCACTATGCGGAAAATGTATCATTTTGATCCACAAAAGTGTGTTTTTCATCATTGCGCCGATTTGGCCCATTAATAGTCAGATAACCCAGATAATAAAAAGTCTGCATAGGTATCATGACTGCCTCATTATCTTCAACAATCTGTGATCGCATCATCAAATCTATTCTCTGAAGCCCCCGAAGGTGTCCCCGAATAACCCGTGTTTGTCGTTAAAAACACAAACAATTTTCAATCACCAATTTTTTTAGGCATTTGGCTCATTCGTGCGAATAGAGTAGGCTCATTCGTGCGAATAGAGTAGGTCCATTCGTGCGAATGAGATGATTTTTAGAACGAAAAGGTGTCTTCATGCGAATGGTTTTGATCCTTTCATGCGGAAGGAGCTGATCCATTCGTTCGAACGCTGTTGAATCCAATTTTTTGATCCAAAATCTTTATTTCTACGAATTTCATGATGATATTTCACAGATATGAATGAAAATCAATTCCGAATCTAATGATGTCTTTAATTTCAAGTTCCATCTGTGAATTGACCTTCAATTTGATGTCTTACGTCTAAAACCCCTTAAAAGCCCATAATTCATGAGCGTATGTGATTCAATCAACCGTTAGATTGATTGAATCGGTACCGTAGCTCTGATACCACTTGTGAGGACAGTTTTGCTCCTTGAAATGTTCCGGCCGATCAGATATTCACTTTGTGATGTGCGAAATCCATCCAAAGTGATGACAAACACAAGAATACACTGTTAAACAACTGTTTTTATTGATTGATTTGAGTTACAACACCGAGAAACAATTTTGGCAGAGCTTTGCCTCAATGCCAAAAGTTACAAATGAATGGACGAAGTCCCCTATTTATAGGCTGAGCCTCTCGCACGAAAGTACATGGGACGAATGGCCATCTCGTGCGGATGGGCTTCAAAACATACTTTCCCGACCCATTTCACACTAATCTACACAATCTATACATTAAACCTAGACACGACACGTCGACGCATGATGCAGACATATGTACTCACAAAGGTCATCTCGGATTTAGAAAGGTATATTAAAAAAATTAGCTCTGATACCACTTGTGAGGACTGTCACACCCCGACCACGTAGAACATACAAAACGTGGCAGAAATGTCGGGGAGTGTTGTAACAGAATTAATTGTTTCAAATCCATGGCAATTGAAGTTTCGTTTTATTGATTAAAAGTGTTACAATGTCTTAACAAACAAGGAAATACAACATAATTAACTAATCTTGCATCTTTTATTGTCACTAAAGCCCAAGTCTGCCTATGTGTATCTTGATCATCTTATGCAACAGCTCCTGAAAAACACATGTGAAAATAGGTACGTCAGCATAAAAATGCCTGTGAGATACATAGGTTTTGTGAAAATAGGTTTCATGACTTATGTTTGAGAAAATGTTTAGTCATGAACCTTGTAATTTGCTTTGTCTTGTAAATCATTTGAAAAACAATGAGTTCAGATGATATGTATAAATAAGTGAATAATGTATGGTTAAATGAATAACCATGTAAACTGAGTTTGTATAAGATAAGTTGCTTGTAAAACAATGTATTGTGAAAAGTATGTTATTTGTATAAAATGTTATATGTATCAAACTGAAATGATTCAAATAACGCTACGATATATGTAATACCATACAAACACTTATATATAGGAAGTACCAGCGACGTATCCACCATGCTTGTATCATATTACACAGGCATCGTTACTTAATCAAACCAAACCATCAAGATGTAAAATGTTCATGTCTAATGTAAATCATGTAATATGTATCCAAAATGTAAGCCTGTGATGAATAACAAATGTACTAAGTACGCGACAATAGACATACGTAGCATGTGACCTATACTAAGTATGCAACAATAGACATACGTAGCATGTGACCTGTACTACGTATACAACAATAGACATACGTAGCATGTGACCTGTACTACGTATACAACAATAGACATACGTAGCATGTGACCTGTACTACGTATACAACAATAGACATACGTAGCATGTGACCTGTACTACGTATACAACAATAGACATACGTAGCATGTAATGTAATGTAAAACGATGTACTAAGTAATGCACACAATGGGCATACCTAGCATAAGATGTAATAAAATCATGTACTATAATGTACTAACGAACATAGCAGGTATATGATGTGTAAACAGGAAGCATGAAAGTAACAAGTAGGCACATGTGTTTCACCCCAAAACAGTTTGGAAAACAGTAAAAGAGGGGTCTATGTACTCACTTGAGATTGCTTAGTAGTCCTTGAGTAACAACCAAACAATGCTAGAGATCGCGGATATCAAACGGCACCTAATATAGGTAACTACATTAATAAACCGGACCTAAATTGGAAGATCGGGTAGCATGAGGGTTCGTAAACCAAACGAGTGTAGAGACTCGTGTCATTTGGTTCAACAAAGCCTACATACTAATTGAAACCTAACATAATTGTTTATGACCCATTACGACCCGTTTAGGTAGCTTATGCTACTTTAACGTGTCGTTCGCGTGAAACGCGTTCGGACCGCCTAACTAGCCCTATGACAAGTGTTATATGCCTAAACATGTTACATAATCAGTTATGTGACAAAAGTTTAGGTTACATATGCTTAATTACCAATTATACATGAAAAGGGTATTCTGGTAATTTACCTAAGGCATATAAACTACCTATCATACAACTACTTAAACGATGTGACCATAGGGTATAACCTCGGAAGGTTATTCCCTACCTACTATGGTCACCTAATGTATTTGGTCGAATCCTAATGATCGACCAAATGGGTCGGGTTCGAGGTATAAGCGATTTATTAGATCGCTTACCCTACGACCCTAGACAACGTGGTAATCAGTAGGCATAGTCCCAAGGGACTATAACCAACGTGATTACACTCACGTTGCGAAGTTCAAACGAACTTCGCATTGACCATTACTGGTCAACGCAGAAAGTCAAACAAAGTTTGACTTTCAGACTCGAAAGACTCGAAAAGCAATAAAAGAACGAAAGAATACTTACGAAGGGTCCCCGAATGCTAATCTCGATCCAAGAACTCAGGTATGAAACAATGGTTTCAACTTAGAGCTCTCAAATCCAGATTCTAGTGATTTTTGAAGTTGGGGTGATGGGGTATTTATAGTATTCGGAGAACCGTTAAGATCGTTTGTCGAATATCATGCCTTAATCGTATCCGTACAAGTGTCGGAAAGTTGTGGTGGCTAAAAATCATCCTTATCAGCTGAATAGGCAAGTGGTGAGTGTGTGGTTGTGGTTAAAACAGCTGGAAGTTGCTGACTGTTCGATATTATCTGATCAGAGAGTCTAACGCGGGCCGCCTAAGATTTAGGCTTGGTCTCACGCGGGCCGCCTAGCTCTTCAGATCAGAAAACAAGTTTCAAAAATGACAGTTTCAGCCCCTGCACGTGTTTAAGCCCATTTCCGGCACTTCTAAGGCCCGTAAAGCCAACTTTAAGGCCATAAAATGATGCCTAAACATTGTGGACATGAAACATGCTCAAAATATGTCGGATGTTGGTTCGTTTGGTCGTACGAACGCGATGTGCGCTTAATTACGACGGAATGCGCATAAGCGCGTAAAACGATCCAAATGACGCAACGAATGGATTTTTGGCAAGCCAAACACTAAAGAATAATATAGTCATGCTTACATAAATTTTTGGATGTCCGGATGTATTCAGAACGTAAGTTATGCGCGAAAATGCAAACTTGTGCACTTTTTGACACTTTTAGTCCCTGAATGACACAAAGTTTATTTTAGCATACCGAACACCTCAAAGCCTATTTCTAAGCTATGTGAAGGATATTTATGGTATGTTTAACTTATGGTCATGCTCCGGAATGTCTGTTACAGTTCAAATTGGCATACTTTCGCAGTTTGTTAACTTTAGTCCCTGTAAGCGATTTAACTTTGATTTCACCACACCAAACCTTCCAAAACTTATATCTAAGTTATGTAAAGGTTATTTAAGGTATGTTAAACCTATTTCACTATTCCGGAGTGTTTGTTGCATTAAACTGGTTATATTTACGCATTAGTGCGCGTATAACCTTCCAGAAAGCTATTTAGAGTTTGAAATCGAACAAGAGTTGATATGTGCAAAAGATACACATATTTATACAAGTCCAAAGTATGAAATACAATATTTCATTGGTTTGGCATTCGTTTGATGGTTGAAATGACACAGGTGTTACAGTCTCCCCTACTTTAGGAAATTTCGTCCCGAAATTTAGTTTTAGAGGAAACTTGTGGAGACAGCTGTGACGGTTTTGCCTTCAGACAAATCCATTGAGCCCTTAAGTAAAACTCTGGGCCATGTTAGGATTCTTAGCAAAGATGTCAACCCTCAAAGTGAAGTCATTGTAGTAACAAAACATGGAGTTTTGAACTACGGACAGAAAAACGTTTCTTATGAAGACTTATCATAGGAAACTGTGTGTGTGATTGAGATTAGAATTGGGTAGTGTGAGAATAAATGACATTGGTCAAAGTCCAAGACTTCTCCCGTATCATTACTCTTGCCACTGTTGGTCTAAACACATGACAAAACTTCCTGTGGTTTCTATGCACTGAATTCCATAATTATGTAGGCCTCCATAATTACGTAGTTCCTTGCACAGTCCGCACAGTTCATTTCATAATGCGTATGGGGAAAAATTTAATTACATCGACGTAGGATGTATTTAACTAGATTGTCGGACCAATCTATTTAACTTAGATCGACGTAGGATCTCTTTAACTAAACTACCTACGGGGAAAAAATTTAATTACATCGACGTAGGATGTATTTAACTAAACTACCTACGGGGAAAAATTTAATTACATCGACGTAGGATGTATTTAACTAGATTGTCGGACCAATCTATTTAACTTAGATCGATGTAGGATCTCTTTAACTAAACTACCTACGGGGAAAAATTTAATTACATCGACGTAGGATGTATTTAACTAAACTACCTACGGGAAAAAATTTAATTACATCGACGTAGGATGTATTTAACTAGATTGTCGGACCAATCTATTTAACTTAGATCGACGTAGGATCTCTTTAACTAAACTACCTACGGGGAAAAAATTAATTACATCGACGTAGGATGTATTTAACTAAACTACCTACGGGGAAAAATTTAATTACATCGACGTAGGATGTATTTAACTAGATTGTCGGACCAATCTATTTAACTTAGATCGACGTAGGATCTCTTTAACTAAACTACCTACGGGGAAAATTTAACTTTATCAACACATGTTGTCCCTAAACTTTGGAATAGTACTTTATAATCCAAGGAACTTAACTACAAAGTAGAAGTCCATTAAGGATTTAAGATAGTACCTTTTTGAATATCCTACTACGAATCCTTCATATGAAGGTAAGAAAGATTCTACGAGGATTTGGATGGATCACATAAAAACACAAAACACATAAGAACATAATCACATAATTGTTTAACTTGATCTTTACTTTGTTATCTTTGGACACGGATATTTAAAGCACACCAGGAATCCAATCCGTGGATTCCATGCGGCACTTAAATCATTAGAATCTAACTATGAAGATAGGAAGATCTAAATAAGAATTCGGCTTTGTCCTTATTGAATGGTAATGTACGTATTAAGGCATACGAATAATTCAATTAAGGGCTCCGATTTGAGTGATATTCATCCACAAGGATCTGATTATGAGGATAGAAAGATCCTTTATGGATTTTGAAATTTGTGTAACGAGAGGTGCTTCGACACCTTGCACTAGGCGTGCTTAAGTCGATACACAAAGTAGAAAGTTCATGAGGTTGAGGCGCTAGATATGCCAAGGCGACATATGAAGCAGAACTTGAAGGTTAAGTAGCAACAGGGTTTGCAACTGCTTTGCTTTGAACAGCAAAGCGACACATGTTAACCAAATGTCTCCATCGTCCACCGTGGGTACATTTGTAACATGGTATTTGATTTGAATAATGACGATGGCATTGATTGCACCAAGGAGCAGTTCCCTTATACAGCTTCATCCCTGAGGCGAGTCATGGTGATAGCTAAGTCAACGGTCCTCTGGAGTACGACACCTATTCGCTGGGTAATTGCAGCACCTGGTTCGGACATTGTTGTTGCGATGAAGAAGCATCTTGAAGATAACGAAAGGCATAGGAGGAAACAAGCGAAAGATAGTCAAAAGAAAATGACAAGGCATGTAGATTGTGACCATTTGTTTGTTACCAAAGGCAAACAAATGAGACAGTGACTAATCAAAGTAAGCGGGTCAATATAATGTATCGCGAAGACATGCTCGCCTATAAGTGAACACTCATCCCAAGAATTCCCAGGTAAGCACAACTGGTCTCGCGTCTGATGAGATGTATACGAAGTGCTTGCCTAGACAGAAAACCCAGAATACAGGCATTCACCCTTCCAGTTTGCACGTGTTCACACTATTTAGGACCCAAAACTTTGACGAGATTTTGAAAACTCAAAGGGGTTCAAAACCTTATAACAGAGGGTTCAAAACCTTGTAATAAATCATCCTAGAACAGATTATTAGTTTTCAAAGCGGTTTTGAAATTTATGTTCTTGTTGTGGTCGTCACCTAAGGATAGGTGACAGTATTGTTTTATGACTAAACGCAAGTAAACTCGCGTTAGGGTCCTAAGAAGGTTATAGACTAGGTCAAAGCATTACTAATAACCTAATTCCCTATAACCATTGGCTCTGATACCATCTTTTCTGTCACACCCCGACCACGTAGAACATACAAAACGTGGCGGAAATGTCGGGGAGTGTTGTAACAGAATTAATTGTTTCAAATCCATGGCAATTGAAGTTTCGTTTTATTGATTAAAAGTGTTACAATGTCTTAACAAACAAGGAAATACAACATAATTAACTAATCTTGCATCTTTTATTGTCACTAAAGCCCAAGTCTGCCTATGTGAAAATAGGTACGTCAGCATAAAAATGCCTGTGAGATACATAGGTTTTGTGAAAATAGGTTTCATGACTTATGTTTGAGAAAATGTTTAGTCATGAACCTTGTAATTTGCTTTGTCTTGTAAATCATTTGAAAAACAATGAGTTCAGATGATATGTATAAATAAGTGAATAATGTATGGTTAAATGAATAACCATGTAAACTGAGTTTGTATAAGATAAGTTGCTTGTAAAACAATGTATTGTGAAAAGTATGTTATTTGTATAAAATGTTATATGTATCAAACTGAAATGATTCAAATAACGCTACGATATATGTAATACCATACAAACACTTATATATAGGAAGTACCAGCGGCGTATCCACCATGCTTGTATCATATTACACAGGCATCGTTACTTAATCAAACCAAACCATCAAGATGTAAAATGTTCATGTCTAATGTAAATCATGTAATATGTATCCAAAATGTAAGCCTGTGATGAATAACAAATGTACTAAGTACGCGACAATAGACATACGTAGCATGTGACCTATACTAAGTATGCAACAATAGACATACGTAGCATGTGACCTGTACTACGTATACAACAATAGACATACGTAGCATGTGACCTGTACTACGTATACAACAATAGACATACGTAGCATGTGACCTGTACTACGTATACAACAATAGACATACGTAGCATGTGACCTGTACTACGTATACAACAATAGACATACGTAGCATGTAATGTAATGTAAAACGATGTACTAAGTAATGCACACAATGGGCATACCTAGCATAAGATGTAATAAAATCATGTACTATAATGTACTAACGAACATAGCAGGTATATGATGTGTAAACAGGAAGCATGAAAGTAACAAGTAGGCACATGTGTTTCACCCCAAAACAGTTTTGAAAACAGTAAAAGAGGGGTCTATGTACTCACTTGAGATTGCTTAGTAGTCCTTGAGTAACAACCAAACAATGCTAGAGATCGCGGATATCAAACGGCACCTAATATAGGTAACTACATTAATAAACCGGACCTAAATCGGAAGATCGGGTAGCATGAGGGTTCGTAAACCAAACGAGTGTAGAGACTCGTGTCATTTGGTTCAACAAAGCCTACATACTAATTGAAACCTAACATAATTGTTTATGACCCATTACGACCCGTTTAGGTAGCTTATGCTACTTTAACGTGTCGTTCGCGTGAAACGCGTTCGGACCGCCTAACTAGCCCTATGACAAGTGTTATATGCCTAAACATGTTACATAATCAGTTATGTGACAAAAGTTTAGGTTACATATGCTTAATTACCAATTATACATGAAAAGGGTATTCTGGTAATTTACCTAAGGCATATAAACTACCTATCATACAACTACTTAAACGATGTGACCATAGGGTATAACCTCGGAAGGTTATTCCCTACCTACTATGGTCACCTAATGTATTTGGTCGAATCCTAATGATCGACCAAATGGGTCGGGTTCGAGGTATAAGCGATTTATTAGATCGCTTACCCTACGACCCTAGACAACGTGGTAATCAGTAGGCATAGTCCCAAGGGACTATAACCAACGTGATTACACTCACGTTGCGAAGTTCAAACGAACTTCGCATTGACCATTACTGGTCAACGCAGAAAGTCAAACAAAGTTTGACTTTCAGACTCGAAAGACTCGAAAAGCAATAAAAGAACGAAAGAATACTTACGAAGGGTCCCCGAATGCTAATCTCGATCCAAGAACTCAGGTATGAAACAATGGTTTCAACTTAGAGCTCTCAAATCCAGATTCTAGTGATTTTTGAAGTTGGGGTGATGGGGTATTTATAGTATTCGGAGAACCGTTAAGATCGTTTGTCGAATATCGTGCCTTAATCGTATCTGTACAAGTGTCGGAAAGTTGTGGTGGCTAAAAATCATCCTTATCAGCTGAATAGGCAAGTGGTGAGTGTGTGGTTGTGGTTAAAACAGCTGGAAGTTGCTGACTGTTCGATATTATCTGATCAGAGAGTCTAACGCGGGCCGCCTAAGATTTAGGCTTGGTCTCACGCGGGCCGCCTAGCTCTTCAGATCAGAAAACAAGTTTCAGAAATGACAGTTTCAGCCCCTGCACGTGTTTAAGCCCATTTCCGGCACTTCTAAGGCCCGTAAAGCCAACTTTAAGGCCATAAAATGATGCCTAAACACTGTGGACATGAAACATGCTCAAAAATATGTCGGATGTTGGTTCGTTTGGTCGTACAAACGCGATATTCGCTTAATTACGACGGAATGCGCATAAGCGCGTAAAACGATCCAAATGACGCAACGAATGGATTTTTGGCAAGCCAAACACTAAAGCATAATATAGTCATGCTTACATAAATTTTTGGATGTCCGGATGTATTCAGAACGTAAGTTATGCGCGAAAATGCAAACTTGTGCACTTTTTGACACTTTTAGTCCCTGAATGACACAAAGTTTATTTTAGCATACCGAACACCTCAAAGCCTATTTCTAAGCTATGTGAAGGATATTTATGGTATGTTTAACTTATGGTCATGCTCCGGAATGTCTGTTACAGTTCAAATTGGCATACTTTCGCAGTTTGTCAACTTTAGTCCCTGTAAGCGATTTAACTTTGATTTCACCACACCAAACCTTCCAAAACTTATATCTAAGTTATGTAAAGGTTATTTAAGGTATGTTAAACCTATTTCACTATTCCAGAGTGTTTGTTGCATTAAACTGGTTATATTTACGCATTAGTGCGCGTATAACCTTCCAGAAAGCTATTTAGAGTTTGAAATCGAACAAGAGTTGATATGTGCAAAAGATACACATATTTATACAAGTCCAAAGTATGAAATACAATATTTCATTGGTTTGGCATTTGTTTGATGGTTGAAATGACACGGGTGTTACAAGGACAGTTTTGCTCCTTGAAATGTTCCGGCCGATCAGATACTCACTTTGTGATGTGCAGAATCCATCCAAAGTGATGACAAACACAAGAATACACTGTTAAACAACTGTTTTTATTGATTGATTTAAGTTACAACACCGAGAAACAATTTTGGCAGAGCTTTGCCTCAATGCCAAAAGTTACAAATGAATGGACGAAGTCCCCTATTTATAGGCTGAGCCTCTCGCACGAAAGTACATGGGACGAATGGCCATCTCGTGCGGATGGGCTTCAAAACATACTTTCCCGACCCATTTCACACTAATCTACACAATCTATACATTAAACCTAGACACGACACGTCGACGCATGCTGCAGACATATGTACTCACAAAGGTTATCTCGGATTTAGAAAGGTATATTAAAAAAATTCTTGTGGGGTGGTTCTTGTAAAGAAAAGAGGATGCATTAGGTGGCTTGGGATCGTGTGTCTTCACACAAAAAAGAAGGTGGATTGGGTCTTATTAAGTTAAAAGATGTGAATGTGGCGTTGTTATCTAAATGGGGATGGAGATATAAAATGGAGGGAGATAGTCTTTGGAGGAGAATTATAGTTGCCTTGCACGGTGGTAGAGTGGGGTGGGAATGTATTAACTTCAAAAAATATTTGAGTGGGGTTTGGAGTAGTATCGCCAAAGTCTTTAAGAACACATTGGTGGAGGGGACCCTGCTCTGTAATCACATAAATGGTATTTTAGGCCACGGGAAGACATTGCTTTCTGGCTTGACCGTGGCTTGCCGACGAACCGCTAAAAACAAAATTCTCGGGGCTTTTTAGGCTGGAGTCAGTAAAAAATGCAGAGTTAAGGATCAGGTTTATAGGCACGTGCTGATCGGGGGCTATCATGGGCATGGAAAAGGCAGATCTGGTCTCCAGTCGATTACGATGACTTTCTGCAGCTATGTGACATGCTGGATGGTGTGGGTATCACCATGTCTGCAGACCGTTGGGAGGAGCTAAAGGTTAATTTTCTGTTAGCACTGTGAGGAAGAGTCTCTCGATAGGGGTGGATGTGAGCAATAGGTATATTATAAATTGGAACACATGGTTCCGCTTAAAGTTAACATCTTCATGTGGCGTAGCGAAATGGATAGGATCCCCACGCGTACTGCGTTGAGGAAATGGTACATATACATTGAGGATGCGTCATGTCCATTGTGCGACAACAGAGACGAAACGGTTGAGTACTTGTTCACTTCATGCTATGTCGCTTCTACTCTTTGGCAGCATGTGAGTATTTGGTACAAAATACCCTTTTTTTATTTTTTTATCTTTCAAAGATCTTCTTGAAGCGCACGTCGGTCTAAAGGTCCCGGATAGAAGAAAAGATATGATTCAAGGCATCATGGCGATAGGCTGCTAGAGTATCTGGAGAGCGAGGAATGCGTTAAACTTTTCCAACAAGCAAGTCAAGATTAAGAACATTGCAAATGAGGTTAAGGCTTTAGGTTTTTTATGGTATACTAGCAGAACGAAGTTTAAAGATATTTCGTGAGAGAATTGGTGTAAATTTGTAATTATGTATGTTGTTGTGGTTGTTCGCCGGCCCGTTTTGGGTCGGTGGTTGTTTCTAATGAAGTTCACGTTTCAAAAAAAAAATATTAACCCTCTAATCATTTATTTATCATCGATTTTATAAATTTATCTTTTTTTCTAGTGAATGTAGGTTCAAATTTTTCAGTATTTACGGAAATTATGGTTTTTGTATTTGTTTATATAGATACGTACCAAGTTCAAGTCCTTGCTTAGGGGGGTCGGGGCCCTCTGTGGTGAACCGTGGTGGCCGGATGCCCACGCGTGGAACACCGCCGCCACCAAAGGTGACCACGCGTGGATTCCACAACGCGTCATCGGGCGTGAAGAGATAATGGTCATTTATCTTTTTCAGAACAAATTGCAGAACAAGGTGAGAATGGTGAAACCCTTTGGTTTTCACACAGTTGCAGCGGGGAAACATGTTCATCATCTTGTGCTTCATCATCTCCTTCATGGTGTTTAAAGGTTGATTATTGATTGTGAAACCCTTTTGTGTTCACACGGTTGTTGTTACAAAGGGAGAGAGAAAGGGGAAACATGGTGGAAAGTATGGTGGATGTTTAGTGCCTATATTTTATTTATTATGGATTGTTTGTCGTTGTTTCTTTCGGATTTCGAAAGACCTGCTTTATAATTTATAATTTTATTGTTTTATTGTTTATTTATAATTTAAAAAAATAAAAAACAACCATCACTAGTGATGGAATAAAGTTCGATGACGTGGCGTAATTTCATTGAATGTTGTGAGTGATGGAAAACTATCACTAGTAGAGCATCCCTATCCCCTTATAATATTCCATAAACGTTTTTTAGGACCAACAAACCAAAAAGATAATATATAAAAATATCATCATTTAGAAGGTTAGTTTAATAAAATATAAAAAATTAAAAAAAATGAAGTTAGAAAGTTTAGAATATAGTAAATTTTTATTTTCTAAAGCTGATTCTCAGAAGCAAAATGTTTTTTTTTTTTTTTTTTTATCAAAACTGAAAAGGTTAATTCAAATATTATTGTATTTAAACAATAAACATTAAGAAAAATTTAACAACTAATAGAAAATTTCAAGAAAAAGACCAATCTGAACGCAAAAACAAAAATTGAAGATTAAAGTATAACAATAAAATTATTAAACATATTTTGATAAAAAAGTTTAAAAATGTTTTTTTTTTCAGCAATGAAATAAAAAAGATAACTTAATTAGTTTTGGTGGACGGATCACTTTATCAGCAATGAAAAATTTTAAAAACGTTTTGACCCATGCACAAATATTAAGAGTTCCTGCACCACGCACACACAGCTAACCGGTCTTGGAAATATACATCCTTAATTGTAATTTCGGTCTTACACTTGCCAATAGCCATCCATGCAGTAACTCTGGTCTTGGAAATGGGAGCTACCAATGACTTGGATATGTGCGTTCTTTGTTATTCGTATTTTCTTTTAAAAGAATCCGAAGTAATTACATTAATTCAATTTCTAATAAAAGTTAAATTACCAGTTTTCTCCTTTATGTTTATCTTAAATTTCAGTCGTTGTCCTTTACCTTTAAAATTGATGACTTTTGCACTTAATATTTGAAAATATTACACGTTATGTCCTTTAGCGCTAATTCAGTTAAAATTTTTGGTTAAATCTGGTAACCCAAGGATATTTTAGTCTTTTTACCCATTTATTTAAATTAATTAAAATAATTAAATCAGTTTTGTTATCTTTCGTGTCTCTCTCTCCAACTTTTCACCACCACCACCCCAACCACCACCACTCACACACCTCTGAACCAGACCACACAACCATCCTTCATCGCACCGCATCACCACCAACACAAACCCGTGCAAACCAGAACTCCTTCGGCCTCAACCGACCTCCAACCACTTCCATATCTCTACAACCACTCCATTTTAAAACGGTGAAATTATATACACATATCCATTGAATCTGAGGAGTTTCTTCTGTAATTGGCATCTTTTCAGGCTCTCCATAAGTAGCACATGTGCTAGAATAAATCAGAGAGAGGGTAGGAGAAAGAGAAAGTGGTTGTCGACTTACTTCCGGCGAACTCCAGTCGACAATGGCAATCCCAGATCGAAGATTCAAGGAGTGGTGATGGCATCTGGTGTTAGATTTGAAGACTCGGGTGACGGTGGTGGATGGTTTCTGTACAACTCCACCGTCGATCTGCAACCATCACACGACGGAGTTAGCACCAAATCAAATGACATCTCTAAAAAATCCTGCAGAAACACGTTTGAAATTGTGAATTAACAGATTATTAGGCAATCTGGCAGTGATAGAAGGTGATTATTGTAAATTAAACCTTGTGGAGGATGATAGGGGATTTGGGTGTACTGTAAAACCCTAATTAAAAGGAAGATGGAGGATGATAGAAGTTGGTGGTTGATACGGTGGGGTTTTGCAGGTTGGGGGTTAGAGCATTCACATCCATGACATCAAATTCTCTGTGTGGTGTTTTTAAAATATAAAGTGTATAAAAATTGGTTGTGAGTGGAGGAGAGATAAAAGATAATGATAAATGTTATGCTCAGGTGAAAAGTGATTTATGAGTCAAATATTCTGTTATGCTAATGTTAAATTAACTGTAATGGGGCCAGTGTTGTAAGTTGGGCAATTCTGAAATCCAGCAGCTAATACATTGGTCAATTGCTGAATTCTGCAAATGAAATACTATGGAAATGGATATCTTCAACAAAGTCCATATTCTACAAATGATCGACGCCGTTAATGGCGGAAATTTTGAGAAAAGGGGAAGTGTATTGTCCTTTGAAATTAAGATCTGAAGGTTATTATGTGTATGATTGGTGTTGAAGACAAGTGGGGAGGTGAAATGATCGTTTTACCCTCATGTGTAGTGCACATGACATAACTTAACTGAAAATTATAACTGGGTTTGCCCTAAAAGACATAAATTGCATTATTTTCAAACATTAAGTACAAAAGTCATTAATTTTAAAGGTAAAGAATAGCGTCCGAAATTTGGGACAAACATAAAGGATAAAACTTGTAATTTACTCTTCTAATAAATAAACTTTAATCTAATAGAGTAATATTGATATTTGTACTACAATTGTCAGAAAATGTAAAAATATATTGTTTACATAGCAAATTAACATCCAAACATTTCATAATGTTAATAACTTTCTGTCATTTACATGGGTTCTAGTTTACAACTCGCCAATCGTCATCCATGCAGAAACAAACCTTCGAGATAAGAGTCTTGTAAACTACCAATCATTTCCTTTTAAATTTTTTCTTCTACGGCGAAAGTTATATAAAAATGTAGAAAGCGGGTCAGCAGGAAACTGAAACTCCAAAATATATATAAACAAAATTACACTATTACATCATGAACAGTAGCAGACCTAGGATTTTTTTCCAACGGGGTTCATTTTTTCGGTGTTCAAAAATTTCATAACAAAACGTTAAAAATTTCGGGTCAGTCCTCATTCGGGTCGGGTCAGGTCAGAGCGAGGTTTGAATTAGAATTAAAAAAACGGTAAAAACAGGCTATACAAGGATTGAACCCATGACCTTTTGTTGGTAAAGAATGGAATTTCCCACTACACTTACTTTCCTTTTCTATATATGGTGTCCACCTAATTATATTTATAGGGTCCTTATAAATTTAATATATCGGATTTACTAATTTAAAAAAACATTGGGGTCCGGGAACCCCGACCCGCTTTATGTGGGTCCTCCACCGATCACAAATGTTAAAATCTCGCCACCTCTCCCAATTAAAGTTTGCATAATTTGATCTACTTGTAATCCCAAGAAGCAAGTTCTCTTTGATAAGTTCCGCCGTCTGTGTGAAGCAAATATGACAATCATTGGAGTTCTTTTCGTTTCTCGTCTTCCAAATCTCCACGCAGTAACCAAGAAAATTGCTCCATTAATCCTTTCCCATTCCGTTGAACCTCTCATCTCTAAGGCCGTACCAAGCAATTGATTAATGTTGGATGCATAATCTAGGAATGGAATTTTAAGGGAGTTAATATTTACACATTCCTCTTCTCTATCTCTCTCTATACATACATAGATATACATGGAGAGAGATAGAGTGAAAAAGGGTGTAAAAATAAGATGTAGAGATGTGAGAATAGTAAAAGCCAATTTTAATCCATGCCAAGAATGACCACCATATAGCCTTGCCAGCCCATGGCTTTATAGCCTAGTGATATCTTGGGGGTGGGATAAGGCTATGGGACCAATAGGTCCTGGGTTCGATTCCCACAAGAGGGGTTTTCCCCATATTTATTGGGTTTCCTCCTGAATTGGTATATAGACATTATGTCTAGTGGAGATGTATATGATCGGGTGGTTCCGCTAGTGGCACAATGATACTCCAGTGGTCCGTCAGTTATCCAAATTTGCCGTTCAAAAAGAATATAGCCTTGCCACCTAACAATCCCAAATAATGTGGTGGACAGTTTCTTCACGCAAGCCACATGGAGGGCATAAATTGTTGACGATAGGAACCCCACTAATTGCCCTTCAAAGGAATCCGATTAAGTGCAGCCCTCCGACCAAAAAACTTAACTTTAGGAGGAACATTTGTTTATAATTTTTTTAGCCAGTTATCATATACATAGTTAAAGAACCCTGAAAAATAAAATAATAAATTAAATGTACATACGTGTAAATATAATGGAAGGTGTGAATCATATGTTGTAAAAAAATTTACTTTCACGGTTGCAAGGCACAAGTTGCTGATACAGTTTGCGCAAGTTGTATTCGTATATGGATACTGAAGAAGACTCACACAAAGTCCCCCAGAATAACAAATATTTCTCACAGTCTTCATTACTGAAGATTTTCTTGCAGTGTTTACAAATATTATGTTGTATGTGAAACCTACAAAGATACATAGAGGTGTTTAGGAATACTTTAGCACAAGCGTTCATAAGGGTGAGCTCTCTCTCCATTACAATCACACGTGGCTGCATACATTCATTCAACATTGATAGTTCCTTTCAAACACCCATACGAAGTTATCACTAAGTTCTTTACAAATAACCACATGCGCGATACAAAACTACTTGTTGGTCGACCTCAAACCTACAACCATGGTTGTAAAACTCCCTCCTAGGCTCCAAGTACTCCCCGAGTACTCGCTACAAGGTAGGCTGCCGAGGCACGAGTATTGGTCGCCGAGGCCAATTACTCCCCGAGTAATCTCCGCTTAAGCCGAGTACTTCCCGAGTACTCCCGAATCCGACTAGGGAGCGCCTAGCGACTTTTGCAACCATGCCTACAACCTCAACAAATGACATGTTGTACATGTTTGTTTTGTATGATGCTTCGATCAACAGCACGTGCGGGAATGCACGCCACATATCACTCGAGTGGGGATGAACAAAGAAGAGCTCTGTTACGAAATCTGTTCCGGGTTCTTGTCAGGACTTATAAATAAAGTCGTTGTTAGATTGTGTGGCTCCAGTGTCCGCATAGGAGTCTTTCCGTCTCTCTATGAGGCTCTAATCTTCTGCACCACATTGTGTACGTCTTTTTGAACATGGACGTTGTCGGGATACTGCTTCCTTAGGGTTTGAAAAATGTTGCGTGGCTCCGTGTTTTGAGCTGTCAGCTGGTCCACCAGCTTGTATCTGTTGGGAGAAAATCTTCGTACAAACGCGTGGCCCGACTGATGCTCGGCAGGTTCATGGTTATGTTCCAGGTTTCCCACTACTATCACCCAGATGTCATGCATCTCTTCGTGCACCGCCGTCAGTGAAAACAGGCAACCGATTTTTTTTGCTCCCGACTTTTCTAAACGTTGCTTTAGTACAGTGCTCAATACCACAGTCGCATTCAAGTCATACCCTCCCGGTCCCATCGCCAACTGTCTTCAATCGACGGGCCACAATAACGTAACCATTAATTCTCGTTTGCCCTTTTTTGTACCCATTCCTTCAGCTCTTTTAGAGACATGAAAAGCTGAAACACCGATACGATTAATTTACATTTAATATTTCTTAATCTTATTTACTTATTTTTTACTATATATATACTAATTTTAATATATAATATTTAACTAAATGAATATGATATCTGTAGTTTCATACAGGTTGCCTGGGTTAGGGGTTGATCATCAGCATATGGTGGTGTGTTCGGAGGCTCACCACCTATCCTCCGATGTCCGGATAGTCTTGTTGCAAGTACAAAGAATGTGATTCATTGTTACTTGTGTAAGGATTGCTCGGGTTAGGCGGTTGCTCATCATAATAAGGTTGCTCACCACCGTATCATCCGTGTCCATCCAAATAGTTTTGTTGCATGTACAAAGAATGTGATGAGTTGTTACTTTCCTAAGTATTGCTCGGTTTAGGAGGTTGCTCATCACAATACAGTTGCTCACCACGGTATCCTCTGTATCCATTTGGATAGTCTTGTTGCACCTAAAAAGATTCACACCCATATCCATAATCCGGATACCCTTGTTGCACCGGATTATATGCTTCAGCAAGAGAGGTTGGCAGAGGCTCGTTCAAGTCTAGCAGAAGTTTGTTTTGAGCAACATGAACGCCAGAGCGACCTCCTCCTCATCCTCGTTAGAATCGGGAACGCCAGAATTCTCCTAAAAACAACGGTATGATAAATACTTAATAATTTCAAACCAACATGGAACTTAAGTTAATGATTTTACCATATCAGTTTGAGGCACCCCATGAACCGTTGGAATACTGCCCACAGAAATGTTGTCGTCCCAGACCGGTGAAATTTTAGCTTCACACATGTCCGACAATTGATAAACCAGGGAAGAATGTAAATAAAAGAATGAACTTCGAAGATGGCTCATGAAGAAGCGTCTGCATGTCACTATTTGTATAATTCAAATTCACAAGTATACGCCTCATATAGCCCTGTAGTATACCCTTAATCGCGTGCCCAAACAACATCGTATCAAAGTGAAATCACACAGATGTACGCCTCGAATAGGCCCCTCATATTGGTCATTACGCCTCGTATATGTGACTGATTTGACACCGCTTGGTCCGAGACATAAACCCTATACGCCTCATACATGCCTTTACGAGACGTGTATATGGGTCATAATGGGTGTGCAAATAGGCAAATAGGTATATGAATATGTACCCGTTGTATTGTTAAATGACATAAAATTTTGATCATGATTAATTTTAAATTCCAAGACTGTTTAAGTTATTTGGTGAGTGGGAAGAAAAATATTGAGACCACTATTTGGGGGAGAAAATGATGGACTTGAAATATGGTGATTAGGCTGGAGGGTGTGGGGGCGTATGTTTGAAAGTTCTCAAGATGGATTGTTGTAGTAGTCTTTGTGTGTTTATCTTGTATCTGTTTCATCTTTGTTGTGTCTGTTTATCTTTTAGGACTGTTTTAATTGTTTCTACTTTGTTTTGGAATCCAAAGATAATGCACCAACATTCAAGTTTTACTTTCAGTATAAGACCATGCGTAGTGGTTTGAGCAATAGTGCCCCCACCCTTGGGCGTTTTGCGCCATGTGACAGTCCAGTCAGCATGGGGGCATTATTGGCCGTTATTGCAAAAGTGAGGTAGTGGGAATAATGCCCAATAACGCCCCTTCCAATCATTAAACAATTATTTTTTTTTTAATTAAAAACTTAAAATACTTCGTTAAATTAAAAAAAAATACAATACTAGAAATAAAAAAAAAATATCCGACTAAATTAAAAAAAATACATTAGTTTTCGTCTTCGCTTTCTTCACCCTCGCCAACTTCATCTTCCTCGTCCTCCATTTCTTCTTCACCCTCAGGTGGTACATACCGAACCGACCATGCGTGTTGTACCAAATCAACCGTTAACGCGGAATGGTACGGTTCGTAACGCAACTCTCGCGCATTATTCACTCTTTCGTCCATTGACGCCTGTGGATGCTCCTCTTGAACGGCTTCTGGCACATAATTCTGGCATATCGCCTTTCTTTCGTCTTCCAAAATCATGTTGTGCATGATTATACAAGCGTACATAGCATCTCTCATTTTTTGCTTGGTCCATGCACGACAAGGATTTCTCAAATATTGCCAGCGTTGTTTAAGAACCCCAAAGCATCTCTCAATGTCTTTTTGTGAAGACTCTTGAACCTTTTTAAAGTATGCTCTTTTTTCATCATAGGATCACTAAACGTCTTCATGAAAATCGAATACCTAGGATAAATTCGTCGCACAAATAATATCCATGAGGGTACTAGTTTCCATTTGCGTAAAACGACGCTTTTGGAGCTTTGCCAGAAATCCACTCCTCTAACAACGGAGATTGTTCAAAAACATTTATATCATTGCATGACCCGACCACGCCAAAGTAAGCCGACCAAACCCAAAGGTCCTGTGAGGCAACCGCCTGAAGAATAACAGTGGCTCTTTTTTGGTCACCCCGTGTGTGTTGGCCTCGCCATGCGGTCGGGCAGTTATCCCAACGCCAATGCATGCAGTCCAAGCTTCCGATCATACCAGGAAAACCATGCTCTGCCGAATGTACCTCGTAGATCTTTTGAAGGTCGTCCCATGTGTGCGTTCTAAGATAACGCGCACCATACAAATCAATAATACCTTTATAAAAAAAACATACACAAACATAAGCTTAAAAAAATTGTAAACATTATAGTAACTATAGGAATTGTACCGCGACAAAAATTCTCCAAGGTGTCTCGCGTTGTTTTCTCGCCCATTTTTAAATACTCGTCGTTGATGTCGGCTGTGTTTCCATAAGCAATGATTCGCAGCGCCGACGTACACTTTTGGATACCGGTAAATCCAAGTGCCCCTCTCGCATCCGCTTTTTGTTTAAAATAATCGTAGTTGGCTTCCAAGTTGTCGACTATGCGTAGAAACAACCGCTTACTCATTCGGAAACGACGCCTAAAAATCTGGTTCGAAAATGTCGGCGCCTCATCAAAATAATCTTTCTTCAAACGATCCTGTGCCGCGCGTCGGTCTCGTTCAATATAACCTCTTTTTTTATTTCTGGTTCGGGGCGGCGACAATGCTTCACATATCTCACCGCTAGTTGACAAGCACTCGTAACCGTCTCTTGCTCGACCTCCTCATCGGTGGAATCATCGCCATCCGCAAAAAACTCTTTGTAGTAAAAATTTACCATGGATGAAGAACTAGGGGAACCCATCAATTTGTATAAAATGATAGTGTTTTTGAGAGAGTTTTTATAAAATGAAGGAGTTTATATATATATAGAGGTAAAAGGTTAAAAAAATATATATATATCAAGTAGCCGTTATACTAGTCGTTGCTAGTTTCTCATTGGCCGGTCAACCCCCATTGAAGCGTGATTCAAAAAACGCCAAATCGAATTTCGCCCAAAATAACGCCCAAACACGCCGGGGTGTAATGGCGTGTGGGCGTTTTTCGGCGTTTTCTTTGAAATTTTTTTACAAATCATGCCCCATTACGGGCGGTCTAAGACCATGTGTAGTAGTTTGATGAATAATGCCTCCACCCTAGGGCGTTTTCTGCCATGTGGTAGTCCAGTCAGCATGGGGGCATTATTGGGCGTTTTTGCAAAAGTGGCGTAGTGGGAATAATGCCCAATAACGCCCATCCAATCATTACACAATTATTTATTTTTTTTAAATTAAAAACTTAAAATACTTCATTAATTTAAAAAAAATTACAATACTAGAAATAAAAAAAACCGAATAAAAAAAACGTAAAAAAAAAAGATAAAGTTATAAAAAAGATGATGATCTAAAGTCCGTATTTTTCCCGAAGTTTTTGGCAATGCATTTGCGCAACGATCAACGCGTCGCCTTGGAGGTGGTCGATCGGTTTGGACAAAAACTCTATGTCCTTTTCCGTTTGCCTCGCCGCTTGCATCTCGTTAAACTTTTTGTTTTCGGCGACTCGTTCTTTCATAGTCTCCCAACGTTTGTGGCCGAGGTCGCGAATGTATTGGAGACGACGGTTCATCTCTTCGAAATCTTCTTTCAACTCGAGTTCGGAAGACGACTCTACCGGTTTTTTCCCGATTCGCTTATCTTTTCTTCTACCGGGCGGTCGGGCCAACTATTCAACTTCCTCGTCATTGTCCACAACAACATTTAGATCGACGTTGTGGGTATCGGAAGTTGGTGTTTCAGGGTCAACGGAGGATGACGTTTTCGACCGTTTAGCTTTACGTCTACTACTGGACGTCATGGTCGGTACGCCAGCCCACTTTGGACTTTTTCTTAGTAGGTCCCAACATTTATAGTACGTGAAAACGCCTTTCGTCTTCTCGTACTCTTTCATAGCCTTCGTTAAAACCCCGACGTCACCTTCTCCGCTCGACCGATTATCGTAGTTACGTTGATAAACTTCTTGGAAGGCGTGACACTTGTTGTTGATATCGCTCCATTTGCTAGAGATGGAATCCTTGTCACGATGTTCACCCTTCCCCACGTGTTATAAAAAAGTTCACGAATCATATTCCAAAATTCGGGACCGGTTTGAAAGTTTGCTACAAATAGAAAAAAAAGTTGTACGTTAAAAATAAAATAAAATCGACGTGTAGGAAAAAAAAGTAAAAAAAAAATAAAACTTACCAACATCGGGGTCGTTCGAAACATTGACCCACGACCGAACTAACATGTATTCCTCGTCCTTCGTCCAAATAACGTAAGTATGCTTACGACGAGGTTGGTTCGGTTCCTTCTTTTTATGCGATCTTTTACCGCATTTCGATGTCTCTCGCTCCGGTTCGGGTTGCGTCTCCGGCATGATATCCACCTCGGGTTCGGGTTGTTGTTGGGATGGTTGTGAGCCGCCGGGTTGGGCAAAGCCGAAAGTGGGTGGCATGTAAGGAGTAGAGCCACTCAAGTAAGCCGCGTACGATAACATGTTTGGGTCCATGTCTTGAAGGTTAAAGTTTTGTTGCGGTTGGGTGGTGTTCGGGTTCCCGGGTCTTGACGGAACACCAAAAGGGGGTCGGAATAGATTCATGGTTTTATAAAATGTAAAAGAAGTAGAGAGAAAGTTTGATTGAGAGTGGGTTTTTTATATAAAGTTGGATGTAAAGTGAGGTTTTTATACAATTAAATTAGAATTAAAAAATATAAATAAACATTTAATAATGTTACCGTTTGAACGGTAAACTCGATCCCCCATGCAATTTTTTGGCGTGTTTTAAACAACGCCATTCAGTTTTTTTCGCGAAAAAACGCAAGAACACGCCGAGGGGGGCGGACTCAGGGCGATATCGGGCGTGTTTGGGGCTTGATTTTGAAAACAAAACGCCCATTACGGGCGGTCTTAGCGTGGAAGGGGTACTCCCAAAATAGGGAGTGGTAAACTTTTTTTAATCAATAATATCATGGCATGCCAACATCCTCATTCACTCCTCAATTTGCACTTAAACACTAGGGGGGCTCAAACACATGAAGAGTGGTAAACATGTTTTTTTTTTAAATTGTGATTGGTTGAAAAAAGGGTGAGCCCAGCCCACCATTAAGCCTCTCTCTCCTCTATCTCTTCTCTTCTTTTTTGGAGTATTCACCGTTTGGGGTGTCACCGAACACCGATTTGGGGGTGGCGGCCCAATGCCGCTTGGTAAAATGGGGTTACCGAAGGGGTCACCGAAGGTGCCCCTTCAACCCTTAGGCTGGAGGGTGTGGGATGGGCTTTATCAACGCCACGTCACACAGGGGCTTTAAGGCCTCTCCCCTTCACTTGAAAGGTGTGGGATAAAGCCCCTCAAGCTATAGCCCCCCCCCCCCCCCGGTTTAACCAATCCTTCCTCGTTCTTCGCGATTGCTGCTTGTTACGATGGTGGAGCCAAGGCTATAGCGCCCAGAGTTGAAGTGCTAGGTGTGGGACGATGGCACTTGGTGGCGCTATAGGGGCTGAGGTGGCCCTGGTGACGCCTCCACACCCTCCGACCTTAGAATAACATTTAAACGAAATAAATAAATAAATAAATAAATAATGAAAGGATTTGATTGGTTGATTACATTGGGCCCACCAAACCTCCTCCTTCAGGCTTGTGAACTGCCTAACTCCCCTTCCTTTCACACCCTCTAACGCCACCAGCATATCGGTGTTTAACGCCGGCCACCAATACCACATCCTTGAGCGTTAGTCGGTTACATACGGTCTTAAGGGAAAATCACAAATATGATCATTTTAACCGATAATTTTTACCAAATTGCATGGATTATTAAACACATAATTTTGTCAAACTCATAAGTCTAGAAGAATTTCCATACAATACATTATACATGTTATTTATGTTTTAATTAATATATATTAATTACTTAATAGTTTATAGATTGATATTCTTATGTTATAATTTAATATGAAACTCAACATTGATAATTTATAAATGCATTAAACTTCTTATGTTTTAACTTATTAGAAATTTGTAATTTTGGATTATGTTTTTGCAAACAAAATAAAACAAAATTTTGGGTTATACAGGTTGTATTCGTGTCAGTCCGTAAAAACGCGTGACGTATCAAGTTCACGTGTTTAATTTGATTTTCATTTAGTGTTGTGTTCAGGTGCGTGACAAATTTTCAGGATCCTCGAGAGTTTTACTAGTGAACATAGCCTATTTAATACCCTGACTTTATACAACTTAGTTTCTTTAAATTGTTAAAAAGTTATTTTATGTGAAAATAAGCTATTTGCAAGAAGGTAATATACTTTTTGTTCTAAAATAAAGTCAAAGTTTAACTTTGATGATGGTGTATTATCTTTAAATTAACTTACCTAGACTCCAAAAGAAAATAGAAAAGTAAACAGGCTAGCTTAAAGATGAAACAGATGCTAGATTAATCAAATCTAAGGATACAAGAAAAACACACGTACCCACTTGACATAGTTATCAATCATTATTTAAAATACAAACATGGGCGGCTCTTTCAAAAAGAAGGATCCAAAATTTAAGGGTCCTAATAAATCCACATGTTATCATCTAATACGACCCGTATATAATTTAAAAACTAACAAAGTCTGT
The DNA here is from genome assembly GCA_030545235.1 of Helianthus tuberosus. Classification (NCBI taxonomy): domain Eukaryota; kingdom Viridiplantae; phylum Streptophyta; class Magnoliopsida; order Asterales; family Asteraceae; genus Helianthus; species Helianthus tuberosus. Next base: position 33,964,578 of record CM060436.1, read on the forward strand.
TATACGACCCGTATATAATTTCAAAAAGAAGGATCCAAAATTTAAGGGTCCTAATGTTATACGACCCGTATATAATTTAAAAAACTAACAAAGTCTGTGCCAGCAAACTTTGTCAGTTTTTTTAATTCCATACGGGCCGTATATCAGTATACGGCCCGCATAGACCATGTGTAAATAATTTGCCTGGTCGTATACAATGTATACGAATGTGTATACTTTTATACGGCCCGTATTCTTCGAAAATTAGTTTTTTCTCAAAGTATTTAAGTGATTTAAGGTGTCAATCACACGAGACATTTTACAGTCGTGAGGTGCTCAAACATTTCTAAAAGTAGAAAAAATAAAACATTAACATGTAACAAAGATTGAAGAACAAAAAAACGTGTCGTATGACTGTAATAAAACGGAAGCTATCAACGCGGGATTACAGGCATGGTGTTATTCTTTCTTTATTTAATATTTACAGAATAAAAGGAAGGGTGAGGCATTTGATGAGAGTTGTAAGGAGTCTGAGTCTTCGGTTTCATCAGCCTGTATCGAAGAAACCAAATTCACAACAATGAGTCGGAGTCCATTGTTGTTCGTGAATGTTTTGAATCATCATAGAAGACGTGTCGGGTGAAAAACAACCCTTGATGTTGAAACCGGTTTTACCTCATGAAAATGAAAGAAACAATTTTTTTTAGAGAAGCATTGGGATTCAAGGGTTTATGAGTCAAAGTTAACATTCAGATTCAGAAAGCAGATGATTAGTACTCAGTTTATTCTCTTTAATCTATTATAACGATCCTTGTTTTGTCACGTACATGCGTTTAATTCCCAACATACTCGTTTTGTCACGTACATTTCGTAAGAAACTTTTTGTGCACTGAACCTTCAGTTGTGTACGCAAATTCACCACCGGTTTCTACAGCACAAGCACATATACAGGGAGAATGTTCTCGAAATTGAAGGAAAGGAAAAAAACTGTTGCTGATGTTTTCACTATCAGGATTTTGTTGGTTTGTTTCCAAGTAGGGTTTAGAATGTTTGAAGTATTCTTGGTTCAATACTAACTCTTCTGAAAGACAAGAATACAACGTTCATGTATCACAAGGAATGACCGATCTAAGGCAGAGATCTATATCTTGGTTTGAAATAGGTTTTGTTCTTGGTTTAATCAAGCTACACGTAACATCTAGTTATATTCCTACATCTATATCTTTTGTTCACTGACAAACTATGTGACATGTCTCTGGTCCATACACTTATACGGATCGAATACTATGGGTAAAAAATGATTGTATCAGACTATCTCCCCCTCCTTTTCTCTATCTGACACAATTTGATGGAATTTGTGGATCAACAGAAATAACTGAAATAACTCGCCATTCTCTTGCACCTGTATACGTTGATTGTGGATTTAACTTGCAAGATATATGGATGGAATTGGGTCCGTCGCATGATAGAAGATACATATCGTCCGTTCATGTTGGAATTTGTGGATTTCGGTTGGTTCAGAAACTTAGCAAGAGAAGCAACTAAAAAAAATACAACTGATTACTCAGTCGAATAATGGCCAATAATCCATTCATTATCTGTGGTTCCATATGGATACATATCTGACGCTTAGTTGTTATGAATGACAACTTGAGGGGTCTAGTTAACTTTTAGATTCAGATTCAGGAAGCATATGATTTGTCAAAAAAACATGGTCAACGTAGTAAAATGTGAGCTTTTACACCAACCATATCGAGATACTTTGTGTTAGTTTGATTTGAATTTTGAAAGTTTTAAAGATGTATTCGATGGATGTCCATTATCTCAACGCTTCTCCTTACATTACTGGTCTGGAATTGGACAACCGCAACCGTTTTAGTGCTTCTCAATTAGATATTATTTATTGAATCAGAATCAGGGTTCTCAAAACAAGGATCGTTCTAATAGATTAAAGAGAATAAACCATTTTTTACCAATTTTTAACCATAGTATACGGGCCGTATAGATTGTATACGACCCGTATACAATCATCGTATACATTGTATATGATCGGTTAAATTTTTTCACCTGCTGTATACGGCCGTATAATAGTATACGGCCCGTATTAGCATGGTAAAAAATGATCTGGTAATTTTTTTCACATGGTGTATACGGGCCGTATAATAGTATACGGCCCATATTCTTAGGGTAAAAAATGGTTTATTCTCTTTAATCTATTAGAACGATCCAAAAAACAAAGAACAAAGTCAAATGTGATCAAACTTGGACATCAGACGTCAATTGGTTACAGAAACCACTAACAGACATGTCGTGAACTTCTCAAAACAAGGATCGCTCTAATAGATTAAAGAGAATAAACCCTCGTTTCTTCATCTTCATCTTCAAGAACAATGATGAACAGATGATGTTTTTTTTCGCAGAACCGTTGGTATACGTCGACCACAACGAGAACAGTGCAGCGACAGTTGAGTCTCCTCCTTTGTTCCCGATGCAACAACAAGAACAACGCCTGATTCAGATCTCTAGTCGGTCATTGATGTGTTCAAAATGCAACATATAAATTTCATCAATTGTGGCATAAAACTAACCCTTTTTTAGTACTAATGTTGGAAAAAGTGTGCTTTTGTCTTCCTTTTGTATTTTCAGGATTAAATGAGCTCAAATTCACAAAAGAAGCAAAAAGACATCAAAATCTAACATAAATACAAGAAAAGGAATAAGACGTGACATGCCCGACCCCACGACAGCATCTTCCCAAGCAAAACAAGACAACAGAAGACTGAACACACCCCGTGCTCAGCCAGCACGGGGGCGTGCCCAAGTGTCAGCAGAAAAGACAAAGTGGTAGAAGCTTCTATTGCCCACCACGGGGCCGTGCTCAGCGGACACGGGGCCGTGGTCAACTATAAGATTCGCACAATCCAGCAAATCTGCATAGTACAAAGATTCTTCTGCACCACGGGGTCGTGCTCAGCGGACACGGGGGCGTGGTCAACTAAAAAGACAAAACTACATTAAATGAAGAAAGAGAAGGATGTGGACACGGGGCCGTGCCCACTGGACATGGGGCCGTGCCCGAGCTTCTGTTCAGCCTATAAATAGAAGTGCTTGGCTCAAGCTCAAACCATCCCTTGGCACACCACATCTCTCACACTTCACCCACCACCACCATAACACCATCATCCACCACCATCATCCATTGTCCATCGTAGAGTGTGTGAGTCATCTCGGGATCCAAGATTGATCGTAAGAGTTCTTGACAATCAAGGCCATGTTTGCCTAAGTCTCTTACATCACTTGGTGAAGACAAAGTGTCTAGTGTAATACTTTTTATTTCTAATCTTTTCGCACTTTTTATTTGGTTTCGTATTAATGACTTTAATAAATAGTTGCTTATGTTGAAGGTGATCTTTCCTTATCGTTTGTCCGTGGTGTCTTGGCATTATTTTACCATCAATATAAAATAAAAGATTTTCACCATTCATATCTCCACGGTCTATATGGAGGTATGTTGGCTACCTGGTCGGGGGTTAAGGGAACGGTTTGGTAAAGGTCTTGCCATTGTTCAGCGTTTAGAGGTCCTGCAATGGACCTGGGTCAAATTTAGTAGGACCTCCTTCAATACTTAACGGTATTGGATGGCGGGGGTCCAAACTCTTTGATCCCCTCATAAGTTAACTACTATTAATACTATAACCCAGCTATTTAGGACTGTATCCTTGCTGACTCAGACTACTTAGTCGAGGGTAACGTCACCTCCAAAAGAGGGGCCTACCATAATTTGCATTAATAACTTAATTAATTATCTTCCAATAATCCACCCTTTTAGGATTGTATCTTTGCTGACTCAAACTACTGGGGTGAGGGTAACGTCACCTTCAAAAGAGGGGCCTACTACAATAACTAAGATAATTTCTTAAAATAGTGCAAAAGTGCGGAAATAATCAAAGGTTACACTAGATACGAGTCGGAGCCAAGTGATTCATCTTGTCTATCTGTTTTTTTTTTATTTTTAAAACTTGACTAAAAAGTGTTAAAGGGGCTTAAAATATACACCTAATATATATAACGCTTTACACCCATCAAGTTTTTGGCGCCGCTGCCGGGGACACAAGGATTTTAAGAAAGCTTAAAATCGACAGCCTAATCAGTTTTTCAAAACCTTTTTAAACGCGCGCATTTTTTTCTGCATTTTAGTTTAGATTTGCATTTACAGTAACCTGTACACGGGGCCGTGTTCACTGAACATGGGGCCGTGCTGCACATTTTCATAAAAACACCCAGTAACAGAAGCTTGAACACGGGCCGTGCTCACTGAACACGCCCCGTGCTCAACGAAATCAGTAAATTTAATTAAAACGCCCAGATACAGATCCTGAACACGGGGCCGTGTCCACTGAACACGGGGCCGTGTCCAGCCTCTGTTTCCGTTTTTATTTTTGTTTTCTGATCTCGAGACTTGGTTGTGGTCTGCTGAGTGATTCTTATGGATCAATACTCAGGAGGTTACAACTACACCTATGAGGAGGATGATTATAGGGGTAATTATTGCACTAATTGTCGTAACACACACTAGGTTCAAAATAGTCACTCATATCAACCATCCAATTCATACACCTACTATGAGGAGCCCAGGTACGAGCCATCAACTTCATACACATCATATGAAGACCAAAGGTATGAACCTCCTCCCTCATACTCATATTTTGATGAACCACGGTCTGAGCCTTCATACTCATACTTTGAGGAACCAAGATATGAGCCACCACATTCGTATGCTTATTATGAGGAACCATGGCGTGAACAACCCACCTCATATGAGTATTATGAAGAACAAAATTACGACCCTTATCCATCATATGCTTACCATGAAGAACAATGGTGTGAACCATCTACTTCATATGGGTATTATGAGGAACAAAGGATCGAACAATCGGATTCAAGCTTTGAAAATTCCGACTCTTTTTCTATAACCGAAGTAAACGATAGGATATTAGAACACATTAGAGTTATCGATCGATGTATAAAAGAATCTCGCGCAAGGGAAGAGGAGTCCCGCGCAAGAGAAGAATTAAAAAAGGAAGAGATAACCGAAAGTGTAAAAATGGAAGAACAAATAAGTGAAAAACCGACACATGAGTTAAACAACGAAAAAGGTGAGTCTGACAACGTTAAAATTCAAGAAGAGTCTAATTTTGAAGAAATTAATCTCTTGACACCTTCTTTTGAAAATCATTGTTTAGTACCCACTCATGCTAAGTTTTTAAAAGAGTTAAACACTAACACTAAAATTGACGAAACGGTAAGTGTTAAGTTAACTAATGATCAAACCTCGCTAATAAAAGAAGACCCATTTGAAATTAACATTACACCGGTTCCATGTTTCTTTCAAAATTCATTTATTAGTAATGTCACAATTGATAAAGATCTCTGTGTTAACATAATGCCTAACTACATTTTCGAAAAATTAAGTATTAGTGATTTTTCTCCACTTCAAATACCCATTTTTCTATCCAATCGGAAAGTAATAAAATCAATCGGTGTAGTTGAGGATGTCTTGGTTCAAACAAATCAATTGGTAGTCCCCACCGACTTTGTCATCCTCGATGACGCTCCTCTAGTGTTGGGAAGACCATTTGTAAAAACTCACGAAGCTCTGAAAAACCGGAGGTTCAACAATCTACCTCTTCAATTAGGGGCATTTAAAAGAAGTGTCGATCTCGAACGGTCAATGAAATATCCTTTCGGCAATAATGACCCCCTAATTGAAGATGAAGATGAACCACCCGATACAAGTGAAGAGATTGACCACTTTGTTGAAGAAGAGGTCGCCATAGAACAAACTTTTAAAGTTCTTGATCGAAACGAGCAACCAAATAAGGAGTCTCCTAAAGACCCACCACTTGAGCTCAAAGAACTTCCAAAAGGTTTGGAATATGCTTTTCTAGACAAAGATAGTAATTTACCTGTAATTATTTCGTCTAAATTAGATAGCTTAGAAAAAGAAAAATTAATTAGTCTTTTGAAAAAACATAAAAACGCAATAGCTTGGAAACTTGTAGACATAAAAGGAATTAGTCCTTCCATGTGTACACACAAAATTTTGATGAATGATGACTACAAATCGGTAATACAACCACAACGTCGAGTGAATCCTAATGTTCAAGAAGTGGTTAAAAACGAAGTCATCAAATTACTTGACGCCGGACTTATCTATCCTATCTCCGATAGTCCTTGGGTGAGTCCCGTCCAAGTAGTTCCAAAGAAAGGAGGTATGACGGTAATAACTAATGAAAAGAATGAATTAATACCAACGAGAACCGTCACAGGATGGAGAGTATGTATAGATTCTAGACGATTAAATGAAGCTACAAGAAAAGATCATTTTCCTTTACCCTTCATTGATCAAATGTTAGAAAGATTATCCGGTCATAAATTTTATTGTTTCTTGGATGGTTTTTCAGGTTACTTTCAAATCCCGATAGCACCCGAAGACCAAGAAAAGACAACTTTCACATGTCCCTATGGAAATTTTGCTTATCGACACATGCCATTCGGTCTATGTAATGCCCCCGCAACATTCCAACGTTGCATGGTGGCCATCTTCCATGACATGATAGAAAAGACAATGGAAGTCTTCATGGACGACTTTTCTATCTTTGGGGATTCATACGACCAATGCCTCGATAACCTTGAACGAATGTTATCCCGATGTTAGGAAACTAACCTAGCCCTTAACTGGGAAAAATGCCATTTCATGGTAACAGAGGGAATAGTACTTGGTCACAAGATCTCAAGCGAAGGAATGGAGGTGGATCGAGCCAAAATAGATACCATTTCTAGATTACCACCTCCATCCTCCGTAAGAGCTATCAGAAGTTTCCTAGGGCATGCCGGATTCTATAGGCGATTTATCAAAGACTTTTCTAAAATCTCAAGGCCTCTAACAAAATTACTTGAAAAAGATGCTCCTTTCATCTTTGACAAGGATTGCAATCAAGCATTTCTAACCTTAAAGGAAATGTTAGTCAATGCACCTATCATGATAGCGCCTGATTGGAAATTTCCTTTCGAAATCATGTGTGATGCTAGTGACTTTGCAGTTGGAGCTGTCAGACAAAGAAAAGAAAAGCATTTCCACCCAATTTATTATGCTAGTAAAACACTAAATGATGCACAAGAGAATTATACAACAACTGAAAAAGAATTGCTAGCTGTGGTATTTGCTTTTGATAAATTTCGTTCTTATCTTATTCTTTCTAAAACTATAGTCTATACAGATCATGCAGCCATTCGATATCTCTTCAAGAAGCAGGACGCAAAACCACGTCTGATTCGGTGGATTCTACTCCTCCAAGAATTTGACATTGAAATCAAAGACAAAAGGGGAGCAGAAAATACCGCAGCAGATCATCTTTCGCGCTTAGAAGACCCAGCTTTGGAGGCAACCAGGGACGAGCAAATCAACGAAAAATTTCCAACTGAATCCCTGGAAATGGTGGAATATAAGGAAGAACCATGGTACGCCGACTATGCTAACTACTTAGCTAGCGGTATAGGCACAAAAGGTTGGCCACATCATCAAAGAAAAAAATTCTTTGCTAATGTGAAACACTATTTTTGGGAAGATCCTTATCTTTTCAAAATGTGTGCTGACCAACTCGTCCGACGATGCGTACATGGTAGCGAAGCACGAAGAATTCTCCGCCATTGTCATGAAGGTCCATACGGAGGGCATCATGGTGCCGCTAGTACCGCACGAAAGGTATTCGATTCAGGATTTTATTGGCCAACTATTTACAGGAATGCGCAAAGTCTTGTCAAGACATGTGATGCTTGCCAAAGAACAGGTAATATTTCTTCCAAAAATGAAATGCCACAAAATGGCATTCTTGTTTGTGAAATTTTTGATGTGTGGGGACTCGACTTTATGGGACCTTTCCCACCGTCGAAAGGAAACAAATATATACTTGTGGCAGTAGACTACTTGTCTAAATGGGCCGAGGCCGAGGCACTTCCAACGAATGATGGAAGAGTCGTGGTAAGATTTCTGAAAAAATTATTCTCTCGTTTTGGCACACCTAAAGCATTAATAAGTGATAGAGGTACCCATTTTTGCAACCATCAACTTGAAATTTTTTTAACAAGATATGGGGTCTATCACCGGGTCTCAACAGCATATCACCCTCAAACAAACGGACAAGCCGAAGTGACTAATAGAGGTTTAAAATGAATACTTGAAAAAACCGTAGGGTTAAATAAAAAGGAATGGGCAGATAAATTAGATGATGCTTTATGGGCTTTTCGAACTGCTTATAAAACAACAATTGGTACAACCCCATATAAGCTAGTCTATGGAAAAAGTTGTCACTTGCCAGTAGAAATTGCACACAAAGCCTACTGGGCAATCAAAAATGTAAATTTAGATTTAGAATTTGCTGGTAAAAATCTATTCTGTCAGTTAAATGAATTAGACGAACTTAGGAATTATGCATACTCAAACTCTGAAATTTATAAGGAAAGAATGAAAAATTTGCATGACAAACATATTAAACCTAATGAATTTCGAGTAGGAGATCTAGTTCTTTTGTTTAATTAACGACTTCGATTGTTTCCTGGTAAATTAAAGTCTAGGTGGTCAGGACCTTTTTCCATCACCCATATTTTCCCACACGGTGCAGTAGAAATTAAATCTCGAAATGGGCCTCCATTTAAAGTCAATGGCCAACGGCTGAAACTCTATCAAGGATTCATCGAGGATGATGAAGAAGAGATCTCGCTTCAGACGGTGGAAGAATGAAACCAACATCATACCTAGTAAGTTACGAACGATTGGGACGACATCTAAATCGGTAAGTTTTCTAACCAAAGCTGATAGGAAACAAGGGCACTCACACGAGCACTTAAAAAAAAAATTTCAAAAACTTTGCTCGGCACGAGGCCATGTCCGCGCTGCAGTCGGGATAAATCCCCTTTTTCAAAACAGTTACTTCATTCCACACGCCCCGTTTCCCCGAAAAAGCTCTGGTTCCAGGCGATTTTTCGCAGATTTTCGACGTCTCCTATCGTTCTAACAACATCAAGGTATGATTCTATCACTTCTAGTAGTTAGATTAGTTACTTGCATGTAGTTAAAACACCAAAAATTTGGGGAAAAATCTAGGGTTCTTGAAGTTCATCCGGATCGAACCTCAAATTTTTTTTTAGATTTGTTTGCATTTAGTTAGATTGGTGTTATGGGAAGTAAATACACTTGTATTGTTCATAGATTCGTCCGATTTCGCACAAAAACCCCAAACCCTTGTTCTTGAACCGAAAAAGATAAAATTAAATGGGTAAACGGGATATTTTGGGAAAAACGGCACTTAGGGTTTCATTTTCGGGGGAAACCGCACCTATTGGACCAAAAATTTTCAAGTTTTCGAAACCGGGTCGAAAAATGGAATTTTTGAGTAACAGACGCCTGGACACGGGGCCGTGTCCGCTGAACACGGGGCCGTGTCCAGCTAACTGTTTGCAGTTTTGTCCGAAAATACTTCTGTTTCGTGCTAACTTTTGTTGTATTCTTTCAGATGGCTAGGAAGTTCACCAGATTTAACGCCAATGAGCTCGATGCAAGGGCTAGATTCGAGATACTTCAAACAAGGCCGGAGGAATACCCGAGGCAAGCATGCATGGAACTGCTAACCATGGTGAATCAAATCGACCGTTTCAACAACATTGTCACGGGACCACTCAGAGTCGCTTTAACAACTCGACTCTGTTCCATCCACGAATGCAATTTGGAATTCTATAGCACCTTCACATTCAACTCGAGGTGCGACCCGTTCGACAATGATGGGGTAGCATTCCGATGTGGCGGAATGAGGTATTCGATCTCTATGGCTCAGTTTGGGTCGATTGTCGGGTTGACGCGGAAGAGGATGCGGGAAACGAGGAAAATACCGGAGGAATGCGAGAAATAGGTGAAAACGATCGCCAAGCCGCGTGGGCTCAGATTGGTGAGGGGTACTACAATCCGAGCAGCACTAAGAGTACGAAGCTGAGGGATCCGCTCTACAGATACATCCATAGGCTCCTCGGCTACTCTCTTAGTCAAAGACACGATAGTGGTGGCGTCGTTGGGTTAAGAGATTTGGTTGTCCTCCATTGCATCCACAACCGTAGGCCGCTCGATGTTCCGTTCCTCATGCTTCGAAACATGCATCATAACCGCCTTGCTAGTGCACCAACCCCTCTCTTCTTTGGGGGATGGGTGTACCGTCTCTTCAGGCACTTCGCCCACATACCTAGGTCATTTGAGAGGAGCCCATGGTCGGGTATGGTGGATATACACATATGCCGCTCAATGAACCTAATTTATGAGGCGGAAGACGGGACGGTGAGCTTTCAAAGGATGCAAGGTCATGCATGGAACCCGCAAGAAGCACTTGTCCTCCACGCTCCGCAACATCATCAGTACCAATACCAACCACATGGTGATCCGGGCCAATCATCCTCCTCGGGAGGCGGTTTTCCTAACTTTCAAAGTTTGCATGATTTGTTGCAGGAAAACCTTATGTGCACCAGGAACACCTATAACATGGCAAGCAACACGTACCACCGGGTTGGAGCTATAGAGAGGAACATACCCGATATCCAAGATGATATTGGATACATTCGGGACCACATTGCGCGCCATGGAGGGGATGATGATGATGATGACGATGATGATGCTATGGAGTAGGCGGAAGGAGCGGAGGAGGAAGCGGTTGGTTGATGACTTCCCAGGTTAACCCCTTTTTAATCTTGAACAATTGATGGCCTGCGTGCCAAGTGTTGAACAATTTTACTTTCCCTAACTTCTTTTATTTTTCTGCATTTATTTTTCTTTTAACTTTGACATGGATGTTAACGTTGGTAAAAGTAGGATGTTTTCTATGGTATGGTGGAGTATTTATTGATTAAACAGGTACAAACGAGGCTTAAAGTACTAAGCATTAGTACTACTAAAGCCGGTACAGGAAAACCGAGGAAAGAAACCTGTTTTTCAACTTTGCAGACTGTCCACACGGGGTCGTGTCCAGCCGACACGCCCCCGTGCCCATTCCCCTGAACATGCTGTTTGTTTTAATTCTGCAGACCTTGACAGACACGGGGTCGTGTTCAGCCAACACGCCCCCGTGTTCACCTTCTGTAAGTTTTCGTTACTGGCACTTAAGCAGGGGGCGTGTTCAGCGCCCAGTAACACAAAATTTTTGCTTTTTCACACCTTTTACACATTATATACTTGATCACATAAAAACTCATTCCCACAAAAGTGAGTTTTGAGCCTTTATTGAGCATACAATTACATATCATTAGACTAAATGCTCATTTTTCGTTTCTTGTGTGAATAGCCGCTTGGTTCTTACGACTCTAGAACTTGCCATGACGATACATTCCCGGTCCTTATCAACTTAAACCCGAGTAAGTAAATGACGGAGGCATTAGGACTAACCCTTTTTATTTCTACACCATTATTTTTCTTTTTTTTTTACCACCTACCCAAAATCCCCCTAGTTAGCCCCTTTGAGCCTAAACCTTTTCATTTCATAACCCAAACCAAACACCCTTTTACCCACCAAAACCTTTTTATTTTTTTACCCCTTGTTTTAGTAACTAGCTCGGTTTCTCGTATGACTTTAAAAAAAAAAATTGTTGATGATGAAGCAAAAGAAAATAAACAAACAAGTTCATCAAAAATAACTTTGTTTGAATAAATAGCTTCATCAAAATAAAAGTTACAAAAATAAAAAGTCTTACGAAAACCGACGCTTGTTACGCTTTTCGCCCTTTTTCTACTAACCACTAACCCAACCACCTACCTTTAACCCAAGCCTAACCCTTCACCCAAAAAGTCCTCTTGATATTTACAAAGGTATATAAGTTAAAAAGGGGGAGGATTGATTGCTTGGCAAGCCTATGGTAGAAGTAAGTTCCATGCTGCTCTCGAGTGATCCACAAAAATACATTTTCGGCCGAGTGTTGAGTGATCCCCGTGAGGTATGTAAACTTGTATATAAATAGAATTTTAAAGAGGCATGTTATGCCCTAATAAGTAATTTATCTTGTGAAAAGTTTTAAATAAATCATGAAGAATAGGATTGTAAATAAATAAAAATAAAATTAAATAAAGAATCTTGGAAATCCCGACACTTTACGACAAGCCCAAAAACCTTCTTCTCTACCCATTCCATTTGGGAAATGTAATAGCCACATTATAAAGAGTTTTGCTTGAGGACAAGCAAAGATTCAAGTGTGGGGGTATTTGATGTGTTCAAAATGCAACATATAAATTTCATCAATTGTGGCATAAAACTAACCCTTTTTAGTACTAATGTTGGAAAAAATGTGCTTTTGTCTTCCTTTTGTATTTTCAGGATTAAATGAGCTCAAATTCACAAAAGAAGCAAAAAGACATCAAAATCTAACATAAATACAAGAAAAGGAACAAGACGTGACATGCCCGACCCCACGACAGCATCTTCCCAAGCAAAACAAGACAACAGAAGACTGAACACGCCCCGTGCTCAGCCAGCACGGGGGCGTGCCCAAGTGTCAGCAGAAAAGACAAAGTGGTAGAAGCTTCTATTGTCCACCACGGGGCCGTGCTCAGCGGACACGGGGCCGTGGTCAACTATAAGATTCGCACAATCCAGCAAATCTGCATAGTACAAAGATTCTTCTGCACCACGGGGTCGTGCTCAGCGGACACGGGGGCGTGGTCAACTAAAAAGACAAAACTGCATTAAATGAAGAAAGAGAAGAATGTGGACACGGGGCCGTGCCCACTGGACACGGGGCCGTGCCCGAGCTTCTGTTCAGCCTATAAATAGAAGTGCTTGGCTCAAGCTCAAACCATCCCTTGGCACACCACCTCTCTCACACTTCACCCACCACCACCATAACACCATCATCCACCACCATCATCCATTGTCCATCGTAGAGTGTGTGAGTCGTCTCGGGATCCAAGATTGATCGTAAGAGTTCTTGACAATCAAGGCCATGTTTGCCTAAGTCTCTTACATCACTTGGTGAAGACAAAGTGTCTAGTGTAATACTTTTTATTTCTAATCTTTTCGCACTTTTTATTTGGTTTCGTATTAATGACTTTAATAAATAGTTGCTTATGTTGAAGGTGATCTTTCCTTATCGTTTGTCCGTGGTGTCTTGGCATTATTTTACTGTCTATATAAAATAAAAGATTTTCACCATTCATATCTCCACGGTCTATATGGAGGTATGTTGGCTACCTGGTCGGGGGTTAAGGGAACGGTTTGGTAAAGGTCTTGCCATTGTTCAGCGTTTAGAGGTCCTGCAATGGACCTGGGTCAAATTTAGTAGGACCTCCTTCAATACTTAACGGTATTGGATGGCGGGGGTCCAAACTCTTTGATCCCCTCATAAGTTAACTACTATTAATACTATAACCCGGCTATTTAGGACTGTATCCTTGCTGACTCAGACTACTTAGTCGAGGGTAACGTCACCTCCAAAAGAGGGGCCTACCATAATTTGCATTAATAACTTAATTAATTATCTTCCAATAATCCACCCTTTTAGGATTGTATCCTTGCTGACTCAAACTACTGGGGTGAGGGTAACGTCACCTTCAAAAGAGGGGCCTACTACAATAACTAAGATAATCTCTTAAAATAGTGCAAAAGTGCGGAAATAATCAAAGGTTACACTAGATACGAGTCGGAGCCAAGTGATTCATCTTGTCTATCTGTTTTTTTTCTTTTATTTTTATTTTCAGCATTTTTAGTTAGTTTTTATTTTTCTTAGTTTAAAACATTTTTCTAAACTTTTTGATTTGATTAGACGTTGAGGATAAACCGGTACTAAAAGCTCTTGTGTCCTTGGACGACCTCGGTATCTTACCAACACTATACTACGCTCACGATGGGTGCACTTGCCCATATGAGTGTCTAGTGTTAGTGAATATCGTGTTTTATAAATTTAAAACTTGACTAAAAAGTGTTAAAGGGGCTTAAAATATACACCTAATATATATAACGCTTGACACCCATCAAGTTTTTGGCGCCGCTGCCGGGGACACAAGGATTTTAAGAAAGCTTAAAATCGACGGCCTAATCAGTTTTTCAAAACCTTTTTAAACGCACGCATTTTTTTCTGCATTTTAGTTTAGATTTGCATTTAAAGTAACCTGTACACGGGGCCGTGTTCACTGAACACGGGGCCGTGCTGCACATTTTCATAAAAACACCCAGTAACAGAAGCTTGAACACGGGCCGTGCTCACTGAACACGCCCCGTGCTCAACGAAATCAGTAAATTTAATTAAAACGCCCAGATACAGATCCCGAACACGGGGCCGTGTCCACTGAACACGGGGCCATGTCCAGCCTCTGTTTCCGTTTTTATTTTTGTTTTCTGATCTCGAGACTTGGTTGTGGTCTGCTGAGTGATTCTTATGGATCAATACTCAGGAGGTTACAACTACACCTATGAGGAGGATGATTATAGGGGTAATTATTGCACTAATTGTCGTAACACACACTCAGTTCAAAATAGTCACTCATATCAACCATCCAACTATTCTTCATAGCCATATTACCACTCACAAGTTGTTGATCTTTGGGTGGTGATTTACTCCCGAACAAACCATGCCCACCTTGACCAGAATAGATAAGCGTATCACTCGATCCACTTACATTCGAATAACCTGATTCAGATACACAACGGTATCTTTGCTTCGTCCACTAGAACTATTTGTGTATGCATTCTTTTGGTCAAATTACGGATCAAATCCAGCAGGTTCCGAGTCAGATTTGTTACGGATGCAGGTGCGGCCACTTAGAGTGCTTTTGTATCCCTGTCGAAGTGAATAGACACTTAAATCGTCTACCACAATGAATATTAACTTTGAGTGAAAGAGTTTGTTTAACTACAGCACAAGCACATACACCGGTTTCCAGGTAGGGTTTAGAATACTTGAAGGAATGTTGGTTTAATACCAACTCATCTTTAGTAGTGTTTGTGGATCAACAGAAATAACTGAAAATACATATTCCGAATAACTCTCTCTATAGATATGACTGAGAGTGAGGGTTACTCTGTTATATACATCAAAAAATGATTGGTTTAATACCAACTGTTCGAAATCCCTTTCGTTTTTTGGATCGTTCTAAAAAGAGAATAAACCATTTTTTACCGTATGAATACGGGCCGTATACAATTATACGGCTCGTATACTCAAAGTTAAAAAAAATTCCAGATCGTATACAATGTATACGATGCCTGTATACAGGCCGTATAATATTATACGGCTCGTATACTATGGGTAAAAATTGGTAAAAATGGTTTATTCTCTTCATTGCTACTTAATTATCATTAACGTTATGATTATCACTTCTAGATTCCCTAATTTCACTGTTGGGTCTTAACGAATTTGACAACCGGTCAAATCACACACTATAAAGTGTAAACTTATCGTTGTTTATCATTGTTCTTGAAAATGAAGATGAAGAAACGAGGGTTTATTCTCTTTAATCTGTTAGAAAGATCCTTGTTTTGAGAACCTGATTCTGATTTAAACAATGCACAACATTTCTGTTAGTGGTTTATTCTCTTTAATCTATTAGAACGATCCTTGTTTTGAGAACAATGTTCGACACAGAAACTGTTCGATTTCACGGTGAGTGGAGAAATTACAAGTTTTCAATAAAATTTCATTCTGTTGTGAACTTGTTCTCTATGAAATGTCTCACTTAACAAGAGAATCAACTAAAAGTTAACTAGACTCCTCAAGTTGTCATTCATAGGATAGTTGATGCAATTTTCCAAGCATTTTAGGGAGACCTTTAAGTACGGATCCTACTGCTGCATTTGGAACAAGAAGTAAAAAAATATGAATGCTCACAACGAATTTGACAACCGGTCAAATCACCCACTATAAAGTGTAAACTTATCGTGTGTTGTAATTTTAATGAAGCAATGAAGATTGAATATGCAAACCGCATCCGTTTTGTATACGGAAACAGTGGCTATGGGAAATACAAACCGACACGTCTTCTTTGATGATTCGAAACATTCCGAATAACTAGCAGAAGAACCCGACACGTCTTCTGCTAGTTACTCTTTTCTTCAATTTCAACAAATCTTTCAAGGTCTTAAGTGATGGAGAATTGGGTAAAAGATGTAGAAGAGTATGTGTAGAGGTCTTTACATAAATCAAGCATGGTTTCTCGACAAATGAAGTTCTATTACCAAAGTAAACCGAGGGCTTGGAATATTGGTCCACTTGTACCTCCATTCCCTAGAGAGAATACTTGTCCTTGCTGCCTCTTCGGTTGGTAAAAGACATAGGATGGTTTCTAATACAGGCTCTTTTACAAAAATAACAGCTTCGGTTTCATCAACCGGCTTTGAAAACCCGACGGAATCTACGAAGAAACTGTTGGAATTTGTGGATTTCGGTTGGTTCAGAAACTTAACAAGATAAGCAACTAAAAAAAATACAACTGATTACTCGGTCGAATAATAGCCAATAATACGTTCATTATAGAAGAGTTGAGCAAGAATTGGGTCCGTCGCATGATAGAAGATACATATCGTCCGTTCAAGTTGAGCTTCCTGATCTCACAATCGTCGCTCTCGTCGGCTTCAGAATAATCGTCGACGTCGTCGCTGGGGTTTTTTTCTCTTCCAGTTACCAGGCCTATCATCTCCGTCTACGTTTGCTTTCCTCAACGAAGAACCATCAGGCATTATCTGCCCTTTTTCCTTTGGTTTTCTGGTTGATTTTGAGAAAGAGAGAGAGAGAGAGACAGGGGAGGGTGAGGGTTTTGAATTGATTCCTTCGCTCAAGTTTCAAGACAGGGGAGGTCCAAAAAGTGTTAGTTTCTTGACAGTATGGTTTCTCG
Organism: Helianthus tuberosus; assembly: GCA_030545235.1. Taxonomy (NCBI): domain Eukaryota; kingdom Viridiplantae; phylum Streptophyta; class Magnoliopsida; order Asterales; family Asteraceae; genus Helianthus; species Helianthus tuberosus. Next base: position 33,981,466 of record CM060436.1, read on the forward strand.
ACAAATGAAGTATTATCTAACAAAACTCAAAACAATTGTAATCTTCCCAGCTCGATTGCTATAACAGGATGGATGTGGCACACACAGATAGATAAGCTGTCAGAATTGTCAAGACTGTTTGTCGGGTTTCCAATGCTTACACAGGGTGATAAACAACACTGATACGAAAACATGTGTTTCGAAATAGGCTTTGTTCTTGGTTTAATGAAGTTACATGTAACATCTAGTTATATTCAGATTTAAACAATGCACGCCTCAACTGAGATAACGGACATCCATCAAGCTCAAAAAGAAAACTTGTGTTTCCCATAGTCACAAAAGATTGCGGTTTGTATTTCGCATAGCCACCGTTTCCGTAGTAAAAAACGGTTGCGGTTTGTACTTCGCATAGCCACCGTTTCCGTAGTAAAAAACGGTTGCGGTTTGCACATTCAATCTTCAATACTTCATTAAAATACCACTAGTAGAAGAACCCGACACGTCTTCATGTTATCGAGAATGTTCTAGAAATTGAAGGAAAAGGAAAAGATTTGTTGAAATCAAATTTGACAACTATGACAGCTTATTAAAAGTAGTAATCACCTCCGATCATTTCCTGGTCAAATCACACAATATAAAGTTTAAAGTTATCGTGTGTTGTAGTTTGGAAAGATGACCGAATAGAGATCTGAATAACAAACTGTGGAGAACTTGTTTGTGTCGGGTTCTTCTGCTAGTTATTCGGAATCGATAAATAACCAACATGAAGATCTCTGCGATCCCTAAGGTTTCCATCAACGGACTAATTGGTAACGTTACTCTACCTGTGCTCCGATTTAAGCGGCGTGTTCCGTTCAACGTTTATCGACATTTTTAAAGTTGATGAAGAGTTTAGAAACCCTAGAATGATTGTGTTTTTACTGGAAAAAACGTGATACTTGAAAAAAAACACCATTATATACGGCCCGTATAAATGTGGTAACATCACAAACCTCCCAAAATAAATCCATTGAGCCGTATACATTTTACAAATCGTATACCGATGTATACGGTTCGTATAACTATATACGGGCCGTATATAATAAATTCAAAAAAACATTCTCTACGCATTTTCCTATTTAAAAACATTCTATACGGGCCGTATAAGTGTATACGGCCCGTATACACTAGGGGATGTGAAAATAAGATATAGGGGGTGTGGAAACAAGACACACCAAATTTGATAGGGATTTTTAAGAAAATCTAGCAGCTAGACTCGCACATGTTACGGTGCGAATACATTGCAAACATTGAATAAATTATTCTAAACATTATATAACATGCTAATTATATGAAATTTAAAAGTTGAGGAGGTTTAAAAATAAAGTAACAATGCAAGGAGAAAAAATGGAAAGTTTAAAACTTGAGAGGGTGGTGATGGTAAAAATAGAGTAATAGTACAATGGGGAAAATACAAAATTTAAAACTTGAGGGGGTAATAGTGCAAGGGGAAAATACACAATTTAAAACTTGAGGGGGGGGGGGGGGGGGTGTTATCAGTGAGGGTAAAAATGCGAGGTTTAAAACTTGAGGGATGACGATGGTAAGAATGGAGTAATGTTATAAGGGGTAAAAACGTAAAGTTTAAAACGTAAGATGGTGATGAAGGAATTCAAACTTAATGGTTAAGAATACAAAGTTTAAAAATTGAGAGATCAGTATAAAACATATAGTTAACAAAATATGAGGCTAAAAATCATTGTAATTAGTAAAAAGTTAAATAAAGAAAATTGGCTAAAAGTGAAAAATTCTAATGTTCGGGGGGGGTGTGGATGGAAAACCCACCAAATTTCCTTTTCAAGATATATAGAATATAAGTATTTATTAAACTATAGTATTAAACATAAAAAAAGTAAACCTCAGTTTAGAACCCTATAGTTAGACTCTCCAGACATTTTAGACGCCCTTAAGAAATCTTTGGATGTTTACATTCTCATCATTTCCAACTTTCTACACTTTATAACCTTTTGTGAGTTACCGTTACGTTGATCGGTAAAAAGACTAATTTGCCATTTTTCCATATCAATACACGTCCCCTTCGTTTAAACTAAGTCTCATATTACAACCCCACATTATATATATATATATATATATATATATATATAGAAACGAGTTCAGGAGAAAACGGCAAAAAGTGTGAGAACGATGAGAACGCATCCTGGCACGTGGCGCGGGGCATGATCAGGGTCCGAGGGGTTTTTTTGTCTTTTTAGTATTCTTCTCCTTTCACGATTTTCGCGTTTGACATGCTGCTTTATTTTTTGCGTGCAAGATAATTTTGGCGTTATGTAGAATTATTAATTATTGGCGTTTTACTGTTTTTTTTTTCAGATTTCTTCTCGTTGAATTAATTCTTTTTGTGTCACATAGTTAATTTTTTGGCGTTATGGCTTTTACCATGTCATTTTTGGCGTTGTGTATCTTTTTGTTAATAATTGATTACCATAGATTAATATTTTATAAAACTACAATAACACGAAAATCAAAATAAACTAATAGTCTTCCGTAGGTGGGATTACATCAGAGATGTACCCATCACTTTGTTTATTACTTTCTTCAGATTCTTCATCATCAAATTTCATTTTTGCGTATAACGCCATTAGCTCGTCTCTTCTTTGCTGCAGCCTATTCTTGAATATCACTGCATCCTTGGATTTTGGATCGTTTGAAGGTGCTAAATCACAGAGTTGTTCAATGATAGATAGCAATCATGTCTTCAACATTTCTTCCATTGGCGTTGAATATTGCACCCCGTTTTTATAAGTCACTTCAAGTGTTCCTTCTTCCTCATGCAATACCCAACTACTAAGTTTTGGTATAGGAGTATCGTCAATATCATCACCATCTTCATAATCTTCTGCCAGAATTTTTCTCTTCAGTCTTTTTATTACAGTTCTTGTTCTTTCACAATCGTTGTCTATTGGAACCCCAAGGGCCAGGATATCCTTCTGAACCTTTTCATTCATTCCAAGCATGACTTTGATTGTTCTTACCTTTATCCTTCTCCTATCAGAGAACTTTATGATGAATCTTTTCTCTTTCCTTTCAAACCTCCATGCAATAACCTTAGCCATTTTTAAATTTTTTGGCGTTTTGGACAATATGTGCCGTTTTAGTCAAATTTTTTGGCGTGTTTGAGCTTGGGTTCTCATGTTCTTCTTTTATATTGACTTTTTTTCCCGCGTATGACAGGTAATTATGGCGTTTTGAAAAAGCTAAATAAATATAATAAATGTTAGTAATCATGTTTTCCGTCGTTTCATTTTACTGTTTTTTGCAGTTTACCAAGTTTTGTTTTCAGACTCAACTGTTTTAATGGTGTAACACGTCAAATCTTTGACGGCTGTAATTATGGCGTTTTGTTTTCCAATGGCAGTTAGATAACTATTGGACTTCTTTTTGTTTTATATTCTTTGCTCATTGTTTCGCGTTTTTTTTTATAATATTAGTTGTTCAAATTAATTTTATTATAGTTTGTTAGTTTTTTGGGGGCGTTTTTATGGCATTATGGCGTTTTACATGCATTTGCTTATTTTGGTTTTTTATTATATTTTTCATTATAGCATTAATATTCTTTTGTTGTTTATTAACTGAAATTACAAAACAAACAATAGATAAAGAAAATTAAAAAAAAAAAAAAACAAAGTAGAAGCAATTTATGATTTTAAATCTTTAGTGTCATTAGTCTCTTTTTTCTTTTGAAACTACAAGAAATGTGACAAATAAATGGCGTTTTGGGTTTGGCGTTTTTTATTTTCTTTGTTCATGTGTTGAAGTGTCTTTGTGGATGTTGGAGACATAGATCAACCCCGTGTGGGTGGATGCTATCTGCCTGTCGTCTTCATTATAATCATCGAGGCCAAAGTAGCATTTACACTAGTATAGGTCTCTTCTTATCATCCAAACCTTCTTCAGAAACAAAGATGACAGTATGATATATGGGTGTCATCAGTCCCTCTTTTTTTCAATTTTGTCCATCTCATGCAGCAAAATCTTACTACACTCACGTAACAAATCATTCAATGAAGCTTCATGCAGAACATTACTGAGTATCAAAGAAAAGATGTTTGTCGTCGTATTTTTTGCCGTTTTACATTGAATTGTAATTTTTTTAGCAACCACTGTGTGTTTTTGTGTGTTTTTTTGGTGTGATAAACGGAAGGTGGTGAGATGTTTCTATTTATAGAATTTTTTTGCGTAGTTTAGGCGGGATGTTATTTTTATAACAAAAAATGTAATTAACATTTATCCGGATGTAAGCTTTGGCGTTATATATAATGGCGTTTCATATTTTTTGGCGTTTTTGTAGCCAGAGAGCTTAAATAAAAACACAGAGAAAAGTACGTAGTGATAAAACTGGCGTTTTATTTTTCAATGGCGTTTTATGTGAGAAATGGTTTTTTACTTTTTTACCCTTAATGAAGCGCGTCCACGTAATAAAATTGGTGTTATTTACTAAAATGTCACCGCGCCAATCTAGTCCATAGATTGTTTTGATCGGACGATCATTAAGCGTTCTCACCGTTCTCACACTTTCTACCGTTTTCTCTAAATCCTGACCATATATATATATATATAGGATGAGAGTTGGCTACAAAGTCTATTTTTCCTACAAAGTGTAAAAAGTCATAAAACACCATATTTTCAGCCATAAAACACACTCAAAACCCACAGATAACAAAGTGAAGATTACTAAAATGCCATATTTGTTGGTTTTGTGTTGTGTTTTGGATGATAAGGCTTTGATTATCGAATGACTAATATTAGTGTATTTTATGTTGATTGTCATGTTGTGTTTTATATTCATAGTTCTTCTATGGTGTGTTTGAAGTTTTTATGGACTGCTAGGGTTTAGAAATTGTGGTGTTTTATGACTTTGTACACTTTGTAGAAAAAATGGACTTTGTAACCGAACCCCACCCTATATATATATAAACGGGATCAGGGGAAAACGCCTAAAAGTGTGAGAACGGATCCTGGTCGAACATGTGGCGCGTGGGGCGGAGGGGCTTTTTGTCTTTTTATCTTCTTTTTTTCCAATGTGTGTGTCACAATCAGTGTTGCAAAAATCGGCCTAGGCGGCCGATTAATCGGCGCCTAGGCGCTAGGCGGCTATTTACTGACTAATTTTGAGCTAGTCGGCCAATTAATCGGAGTCGGTCAAAGTCGGTAACACCTCCACCACCACCAGTGGAGGAACAACCATCGCCACCTACAAGGAGAAGGCGGAATGCATGCATGTCAGTGCATGGGGGGCCTCGCATAAGTTCGCCCCAATCTTCACACAACTACCCCCTATTCCTAAGGATCTCTAAATGGGAGGACTCTCAAATGCCGCACCGGTGATTGACACTACACCGGCCACCTTTGTACAACCACCACCAATGGATTTTGAAAACCCAATCCCCACTTACCCAGCTGCGACTGGGTATAACCTGTTTAAACCACAAGCACCTACGGGTTACAACTATCAAGCGCCTACATACGACCCTTATGTTGAGGCGACCGTTCATAACGCCTTGTATCCTTCGCCTTTTCCTCCAGCATACCCAACTAGATATCCCGCTTATGGGTACCAGTATCCTATACCACCACCACAACCTCAACCTCAACCTCAACCACAACCACAATTACCACTCCAAAAATTGGAGGCCTTAACTCAGGCCTAAGGAAGGGTGGATGACGTTGAACATCGAGTGGAAAGAGGTGAAAGAAGAACAAGTAAGTTCATGAAGAAACTTATAAAGCTAATCAAAGGGAAGAAAGATGAGGAGTAAAAAATATATATATTTGTCTTGTATTTTTTTTATTTAAACTAAGTTCCTGCGCATACATTTTTATTCAGAACTAGTCCCTATGTGGACACTTTCTTTCTGTATTAGTCCATACGTGGACTTGTTTATCCTTTTAGTCCCTACGTGGACAACTAGTAATTTAATTAAGACCCGTTTAGGGCAATTTTGTAAGCCCTAGTTAAATTAATGAAAATCTTTTCTTTTGGAATTAATAATTGTTGTTATTATATATATGTATTTCATTACATCATTGTTCAAGCCATCGTCTCGATTTTACTCGAACTTTATCGATCTGCTAAATAGTTCCAAAAGATCTTCTTAATCTTTTAGCCTTGCCTATATGTCATTACGAACATGGCTATATTGGTAAACCCTCTTAAGACAATAAATCTTTGTTAGCATTCATAAAATGTTAACACTCCTGGAAGTGTGGCTTGAGAAACCACACCAGCTATCAAGGTATTTGGACTACGTCCAAGCCTTATAACCCATATGATCAAGTAGAATCAAGGCTAATATCATCAATACGATGATCATATTATATAACATCCATTAGTGATGTCAATTGATTTGCCTACGGGCCAAGTTAAATCGTCTTTTATGACGATGACACTTGTAGTCTACGACTCCCTGTACAATGGTGAAGAACTATGTTCAAGCCTAACAGCCCCTGATCTAATAAGATTGCAGCTTATATTTTAATTGTCTAAGTGACAGGGCCTTTTGTGCCATATTCTAAATGTCCTTCGAGACGAGCCTTCAAGCTATATAATATTGTCAATACGACAATGACAAATGTGACTCATGATCCCCTGTCTAATATAGAAAGGACTATGTCCTATTTTAATTCCTTTGATGGTTCTTTTGTAACCTAGGCTAACTATAATAAAATAATTTTGAAATAACATTCATTAGAAATGTATAACTTCATAGCCTATATGGTTTAATAATACCATGGCTTGTTAATCATCAAATACGATGATTCATTATTTTGCAACTAAGTTGTTATTATTGGTGTGTAGCACTAAAAGCTTCAAAATGGTAAAATCCAACGAAGCTCATAGCAACAGAAACGATGCTACTAATGTAAATATAAATGGCGCTGATCTTCAGGCCATGATTGATGCCGCTGTTGATAAAGCTGTGGATAAAATTCTTAAGGAGTCAAGTGCTACTCGCTCCAAGTCCCACTCCAGACCACATACATCTAAAAGGGAAGAGTTTGTTCATTCATCAAATCAGAGGAGTGAACCACACACAAAATTGTTTTTGATCAGGAACCCCGTTCCTCCAAAGGATGCACTTATAAATACTTCGTCTCTTGCAAACCAAGAGACTTCAATGGATAGAAGGGAGCCATTGATTGTATGAAGTGGTTAGATGAAATGGAAACTGTTGTGGATATTAGTGGGTGTGCAAAAGAAGATATTGTAAAGTTTGTGTCTCAATCTTTCAAGGGCGATGCCCTACATGGTGGAAAGCGTTAATTCAATCCACAGGGAAGATTCCCCTCTATAATCTGTCATGGTCCAAATTTGCGGATCTTGTGAAAGAAACCTACTGCCCTCAGCATGAGGTCGAAAAGGTTGAGACGGACTTCTTGACTCTGGTCATGAAGAATTTGGATTGCAAAACCTACGTCACTGAGTTCAATTCTATGTCAAGACTGGTTCCATACCTGGTTACCCCTGAGCATAAGTGCATTGCGTGCTTTATTGGTGGCCTAACGCCAGAGGTTAAAGGGAATGTAAAGGCTTCAAAGCCTGCTACCTACAGATCAGTTGTGGAACTGTCTCTGTCCCTCACATTAGATGTGATTAGAAGCAGGTCTGGAAAGACCACTAATGAGGGAAAGAGAAAAAGAGAAGATGATAACTCCCATCGTACTGACAAGAAGAAGAAAGGGTGATTTGGGTTCAAGAAGAACCAAGATAGATTAGGTGAGAAGCCCACCTGCAAAAACTATAACCGCAGGTATTGGGGGCAATGCACCATAGACTCACAGGCTAAACCCTGTGGAATTTGTAAGAAGAAGGGTCACAAAACCCTAGAGTGCAAGAATTTGAAAGTTGCAGTCTGCTATGGCTACAATGAAAAAGGGCACATCAAAAAAATTGCCCTAAGAATGCGAAGAAGCCTAATGAGGCTAAGAAGGGGAATGTGAGGGCATTCCAATTAAATGCGAAGCAAGCGGTGAACGATGACAATGTTATAACAGGTACTTTCCTCATAAATGACATTTATGCTAGAGTTTTATTTGATTCAGGTGCAGATAAGTCTTTTGTAGACCTTAAGTTTAGTGAACTGTTAAATCTGCCCATTTGAACTCTAGACATTAAATATGAGGTAGAGCTTGCTGATGTTACCTTAGAAACTGCTTCAACTATTCTTGATGGATGTTCAATATCCATTAAGAATAATTCTATTCCTTTATCTATTTTGCCAAAGAAATTGGCGGGGTTCGACGTAGTCTTAGGTATGGATTAGTTATCACATAACCAAGCCCGTATCGACTGTGATAAGAAACTCGTCGACATTAAAACCCCTTCCGGTGAAATGATCACCATTCAGGGAGATACGCACTATGGATTACCTGATCAAGTGTCTATACTTAAGGCATCCAAGTGCTTGAAGAGCGGATGTGTCATCTACATGGCATGGGTAACATTGGATGAGCTAAAGCCCAAGATAGAAGACATTCTAGTCATCACTGACTACCCCGATGTCTTTCCTGATGAGCTACCTGGATTACCTCCCGAGAGGCAAGTAGAGTTCAGAATCGATATCATGCCAGGAGCTGCACCTGTTGCTCGAGCTCCATACCATTTAGCGCCGACTGAAATGAAAGAGCTAAGAGCCTAATTAGATGAACTTTTGGAGAAAGGCTTTATACAACCCAACTCGTCGCCTTGGGGAGCGCCTATTTTGCTTGTAAAGAAGAAGGACGGTTCAATGCGTCTGTGCATTGACTACCATGAACTGAACAAAGTAACGATCAAGAATCGCTATCCTTTGCCCAGGATCGACGATCTGTTCGATCAACTGCAAGGGGCTAGCTTCTTCTCGAAGATTGATTTAAGGTTAGGGTATCATCAACTCAAGGTTAGAACTGAAGACGTACCCAAGAATGCGTTCAGAACTAGATACGGCCATTATGAATTCTTAGTAATGCCTTTCGGGCTCACTAATGCACCTGCAGCATTCATGGATCTCATGAATAGAGTCTGCAAGCTGTACTTAGATAAATTTGTCATTGTCTTCATAGACGATATACTTATCTACTCTCGTAACCAAGCTGATCACAAGAAGCATCTTCGGTGTATCTTAGAGCTTTTACAGCAAGAGAAGCTTTATGCAAAATTCTCTAAATGCGAATTTTGGCTTCGTAAAGTCCAATTCCTTGGACATGTTGTAAGTGAACGTGGAATTCAAGTGGATCCCGCTAAGATAGAAGCAATCATGAACTAGGAAGCACCTAAGACACCTTCTGAAATCCGTAGTTTCTTAGGTCTGGCTGGATACTATAGGAGGTTCATTGAGTACTTTTCAAGGATAGCCACCCCTTTGACTACCTTGACCTGTAAGAATGTTAAATTTAATTGGGGTCCTAAACAGCAAGAATCTTTTGAGATTCTCAAGAACAAGTTAAACAATGCTCCTGTGTTGACTTTGCCTAAAGGCATAGAAGAGTTTGTTGTCTATTGTGGTGCTTCACACACTGGCATGGGTTGTGTGCTTATGCAAAGAGGCAAGGTGATTGCCTACGCATCATGACAACTGAAGGTGCACGAAAGGAATTACACCACCCATGATTTGGAGATGGGTGCCATTGTATTTGCATTAAAGTTATGGAGACACTATCTGTATGGAACAAAGTGTATTATATACACTGATCATAAAAGTCTCCAACACCTGTTTAATCAAAAAGATCTGAACATGCGACAACGCAGATGGATGGAGACGCTAAATGATTATGATTGCGAGATTCGCTACCATCCTGAAAAAGCGAATGTAGTCGCTGACGCGCTGAGCCGCAAAGAAAGAATTAAGCCTATACGTATTAATGCCAAAAGCATTGAGCTTACGAACAGCTTAAATGAAAAGCTGTTAAATGCGAGGAAAGAAGCTATGTTGGAAGCTAACCTTCCAGGTGAAGGATTATGTAATGCCCTGCGTTTTCATACTTTCTATATTTGGAAACCCTTGCTTGAGATTCTATTTTTGGAAACCTTATAACCTTGTAATCGTTCCTTCATTGATATCAACGTAAAACCCGAGACTTGGATTATTACTAAAACTTGTATTTCTTTAATTTCATGTTAAATTATACTTTATACATGCTCATACATGTAATTTTGTGAAACAATTGATGCTTATTCGTAATTCTTGAAAACAATGTGCTAAACTTGCAAATATGTGAAACTTATGCATAAAACGTGTTTTTGGTGAGTTTTGGTTGGTTTTAAGTGTGTTTCTTGCATTTAAGACCCACAACTAATAACCCCAACCCTTCCCCTATAAATACCACACTAATCCAAGACCTAAACACTTTACAAACCCAGCAAAATCTCCCTCTAATCAGTTCTAAAGCTGCTGCAAACACAAGTTCGAGCAGAATCTTCAAGCTTCACTAAAGTGAGCATAACTCACTCAATACTTGTCCGTTTTAGTCCATTCTTTTTCCTACACGCTTGGATTGACCTTAGCTTCGATTCCATGGGTGTTTCACAGTAAACAAGTCCTTGGAACTCTAGCAAAAAGGCTCCAAAGTTCACTGTTTGCTTTATTTTGATTCAAACTTTACTAAACCTGTTCAAAGTTGAGTGTAACTCATCTCAAACCTATGTCGTAATGCTCATAATCAAATGAATGGTTAGTTGGGCTTAAAAACAAGGCTGAGACATACAAAATGAGAGGTTAAACCTCATATACTTTCTGTTTGTTTAGGGTTTTTGACCCACAAGTGATGTTCAAGCTTCAAGCTTGATGAAGGTGTGATTGTGGACTAACTTGGGTTATCCAACATAAAATCCCCACATTACTTGATGATTTCTCATAGTGTAGTCATTTACATTCTTGTATTATTCATAGTTCGTGACCCTCCTTGTATATTTTTACATCAAGTGTAGTGGTGAACACATAAGAGGTGCCTAAACGGAAGTTTGTTCTTCCTACCTCCTACATGATTTCCATGATACTTAGAGGTACCTAAATGAAGATCTTAATCTTCTACCTCATGCTTGACTACTGGACATACTAATATATGATATATAACCTAAATGATATCTATATATATTCAAACCTTTAATGGTGAACTTGTGTTCATTCGTCAAAGTGTTAGAATAACATCATCTAAGGACATAAGACTTGTATGATTCTAATGGGTATATTACTCATGAAAACATTAACCCTTGAGGTTTCATAGTGTCAAGACAAGTACTTAATGTAACAAGATGATTACTTTTCATATACATACTTTTCATGCACTTTAAACTTCACATCCTTAGACCAAATGTATACGTCTCTTAAAAATCCCTAAACGAACACATTCAACCTTCTAACCTCATCAACTTCGTCACATTGGATAATCGGAGAGCATATGCAAATTTTGTGAGTACACTTGACCCATTTTCCTTTTAAAACACTTTGGGTGCAACATGTTTTACTTGTTAAAAATGCACGATTCACAAACATGCTGTATTCAATCAATCCTTATACATGCTTTGTTATGCTTAAGTTCATGCTAGAATTCATACTACTTGTTAACCCGCCTTAACAATTATAGCGCTATAGGAGTAGCACACCACCCGACGGGGTTTTGTTAAGTTATATTCTTCACGGTCTCGATATTGTTATATCGAGGGATGCTATATTCATACTTTACGGTCTCGATGTTGCTACATCAAGGGATGCTATTATACTAGTGGACACTTGGGTTTGACTTTTAGTTATGCTTGATAGTTTGACCTTGTATACCAAAATGCTATGTTGGATTGAAAATACTTTTTATACATATGACACGAGTCTAAAACTTGTGTACTCGCCCATAACTTTGTATTGAACTACACTTTTAAAACATGTTGCAGGTTTAGAGATGATGTTGATGATGCATGGAATCTAGTAGGATGCTTAGATACACACTTTAAAATTTGTATTCATATTGTATTGTATTTCATTATTCATGTTGTTGTATTTTGCTTCAAATCCTTGTAATTGATTCTTTAGAAATGGAATGAAATTATTATTTAAATACTTGTCACAATTATTAGTGTTATGATGTCTCGAGCAATCTATTTCATCTCACTCCGATGTTTCCACCATCTGTTGGGGTGTGACAGATTGGTATCAGAGCCATAACTATAGGGAATTAGGAAAAATTGCCATGGTTTTTACCTAGTCTATAGTTCTAGAGCTTGATTCTCATGCTTGCTTGAACTACTTGCATGTTACTTTATTTGCTCATTATTTATTCTCTTTTGACCTTTAAACATATATGTCACTTATGTGTTAATACTTGACATACTATTCTTATGTGTTAATACATGTTTTATTATGTGTTAATATTTGTTTTAATACTTCATTCTTTATGTGCCATTCTTGACATGTTTATACTTGTTTGTTTAATCTTCAACATACTTCTTCATACATTTTACTCGACTAATCTAAATCCGCAAACACTCGTATTATACAAACGAGACAAATTCACCAAAATAGGCGTGAAACCCACAATTTGGTGAACGAATCTCAATCTACCTATTCTTTTATACGAGATTCATCATCAAGCTAGGAGTGAAGTCCTCATCTTGATGAAGAATTTAAATTTCGAATTCTAGAGGACCCTCGTCAACGAGTCGAAAGTAAATTTTGACCCGACGTTTAACAACCACACTTAGGGTACGAAATCGCCAAGCTAGGGGTGAAACCCGCACCTTGTCGACTAGTTCCACTCCTCGATTTTTCATAAATCCCGCCAAGTCTCGAAATTTCAATTGATTTGGGACATGTAGTAACCGGAAGGGTAAATATCGTTAACCGACTTGTCGGCGAGAGTATTTCACCTATTAGGCCAAAGCATGTTCCTCAAATTCGAAAGGCTTTTTGACCACTTTGGTTAGTTAAAGTTCCGTTTTAGAACCATCCAAATTTTAATCAAACGTGTGTTTCTATTATTTATCTTATACGATGCAATCTTTCAAATTCAAATTTATTTCCGATATTCTCTTTTCACACACACAACATATTAAATCATTTCATACATTTATACATATGCATGATTTCAAAACGTCACTTGATTATGTTTACCTTCTTTGTAACACCAAAATGGGGACATATCATCGAGATAGGAGTGATTTCCTTCCCTTGACGATTAACTCCAATCCTTCTTTTCTTAAAATGACCTCACCGATGAGTTAGGGGTGATTCCTTTACCTAGGTGATCGTTACCAAAACCTTCCTTAAAAATATTTTATTATGCAAACCTGATAATGTCTTATACCTAAATCATTTATCATTTATCAACATACCTACTTATATCAATTTCAAAATACATTGTTTCATCAAACGTACTTCTTATCCTACAACCTATTTTCACTTAACTCATATACACAAGATTCTTAATCATGTCTTAAACGTTTTACTACACGAATTTCCAAACCTTACGAAATGCTACCTACCAATTTAATCGGTCTAATGAATCTTTTGCCCATGAACTTCATATTCAACTTAATCACTAAAACACACTCATATTATATCACCAAACTAAAGACTTTCATTCTCAATCGGAGATCAAACCAACCTTTCCCATACACTTATAAAATCTTACGGATGTTATATGATCGTTTTACCAAAGACTCTTTTCAACATCAACAAATCACTTGTTAACTTTTTTTTTTCATCACTAAGCCCTTTTGCTAAATTTCTTTACTAAGGATCGACGTTTTCACAAGAACCTCCAAAATTTAAAATTTCTTGTTTTGGTGCAAATAAAGCAAACTTATTATGTATGAAAACTTTTTTTACACCGCTTAATTAGTCATTTAAATTTCAAAACGCGTGGGTAAGAAGACTCCATGGGGACCGACAATCTTCAACTTACGTAAACTATTTTAAAGAAAAAGTAGCATTTCCATTCATTACAAAATACATTATGCATAACCAATAAATACTTTATATTGTCTTACATTTACAAACTATATTCTACCTTCCAAATCAACATATCGAATTTGATTTGGAAAACTCGATGCTTCGTTTAAACCACTATACATGCATATCATCATACACGTTTAGTCGTTTTATCGCGACGATTTCATTTATATCGTTCGTATTTACATGCTCAACCTTTTGAGCACTTTTATATGCTTAAATTTGTTATGTTTCAATTAATACTATATACGCAATCACTAGTATTCGTACTCACACTCACACTCATATTCATAACAATACATTTTATGCTTATACTTATAATCGTATTCATACTTATACTCATACGTTTCATGCTTATACTTATACTCATACGTTTCATGCTTTTACTTATACTCACATGTTTCATGCTTTTACTTATACTTATACGTTTCATGCTTATACTTATACTTATATTCATACTACTCATACGTTTTATGTCTATGCTCATACTTACGTGAATAATCATACCTAAACTTATATTTATGCTCATGCTTTCATTCATACTCGTGATTCATACATTCGTACCCGTACGCGAGTGGAATCCGAGGGAATTGCTTACGTGGGTCCTATACATACATAAGCATGGACTTGCTTATATACTACCTTCTTATACGTACACAATCTTATCTCCAAATTTATGTATACCCTGATTCATACACACCTAGTACAAGCTATGCGGATCATGCGACAATCAATATAATCGCGGGTGCACACGGGATTATAGTGATTGGCTCATGAGAACCATAGGGTGTACTACTGTGTATGGTAAGACACGGAATGTAACACGACACCGAATACGAAACGAACGTAACATGGCCAAAACATGGTGGATACGCCGCTGGTACTTCCTATATATAAGTGTTTTCACCATGTTACCAAATTTCATAAAACGTGCCATGAGAAATTCAGTGTTTTGCAGACCTTTTGGACCCAATTCAAACTTTAAACAACTCGCAAACGCATTATATCCGATTATCCATGACGAGACTTCTTTTTTAACACACTACTTCCATCTATCCAACACTTATGCTATTCTTATGCTTGCATTCTTTAAAGATTCAATCGTTCACTTCTATACTCGTATTATTCTCCATTATCCTTTTCTTTCATACAAACCTCGTTCACAATCAAGCTTGTTTAAACATTCGAATCCTAACTTATCTCATTACCTTTAAAACCGTCTTTCTATTCTTTATTCTTGTGTAAACGTATTTAGTAGGCCGTTAATACTTTATTTAAAGTACCAAACTTTCTCATTCCACTCGAAAAGCAATTTTTATGAATATGTGGTTTTATACTACCCTTAAAACTTCCTATACAACCTACCTCACTCTTATTGATTACAAACCGTTTTATAAAGACCTCCTTTGTAAATACAATACATTTGTAAAACAACTCCAAATTTAGCTATTCAAAATCGTTTTGCCTATACACGATTCACTCATGCTCTTGCCTCAAAACCATTTTAGCCAAACAAATCCTCTTGCAAATCTATTTTGCTTTTCTCCCAAAATTTCGTACTTTTCAAAACATTTCAAAATTGCCAAGTCTCAGTTTTAAATAATCACTTTTTACCAAAAACTCTTTCAAGTCTTCCTCTTGAATAAATTTCGGGAAGAAATTTCCTAAAGGAGGGGAGACTGTAAGGCCCTGCGTTTTCATACTTTCTATATTTGGAAACCCTTGCTTGAGATTCTATTTTTGGAAACCTTGTAACCATGTAATCGTTCCTTCATTGAAATCAACATAAAACCCGAGACTTGGATTATAACTAAAACTTGTATTTCTTTAATTTCATGTTAAATTATACTTTATACATGCTCATACATGTAATTTTGTGAAACAATTGATGCTTATTCGTAATTCTTGAAAACTATGTTCTAAACTTGCAAATATGTGAAACTTATGCATAAAACGTGTTTTGATCGTAAACGATATTTAAACATGACCATCATACGCTTAATTATACTCGGTTTATGTTCCTCATACTCGAATTGCCCTTAAACTATGTTTTTATGGCGAAAATAGTCCCTAAATGGCTTTAAAACCCTAATTTACAAACTTCAGAGGCCTAAATGCAAATAATCAAAACTTGGTCTCCAGCCCTCCCCCTTGTCACGGCCCGTGTAAGCTAACCCCATTTCTTACGCGGCCCGCGTAAAATGTGAATCCGGAGCCAGCTCGTTAACAGCCTTGGATTGGTCGCGATTTTGGTGAGTTTTGGTTGGTTTTAAGTTTGTTTCTTGCATTTAAGACCCACAACTTCTAACCCCAACCCTTCCCCTATAAATACCACACTAATCCAATACCTAAACACTTTACAAACCCAGCAAAATCTCCCTTTAATCAGTTCTAAAGCTGTTGCAAACACAAGTTCGAGCAGAATCTTCAAGCTTCACTAAAGTGTGCATAACTCACTCAATACTTGTCCGTTTTATTCCATTCTTTTTCCTACACGCTTGGTGTAACAACTCTCATCAAAAGTCATAATTATTAAATTAATTTGTCCAATAGGAAACCCTAATTGAGACACCCAAGTGATTCTGAACAATCCCTAAAATTTTCAGAACATATGGAATCAGGATTAGGGCCCCTAAAATTCAGGGGGGGTAAAACCCTAGTAACAATTATCCAAATTGTGTGCTGTAGAAACTGAATTTACGAAAACTGTCAAGTCAGCAAGGCTAGTCCCAACCGTGGCAACCCTATACCTAAAAATAGGTCTTACGCGGGCCGCGTAAGGTTAGCTTAAATCTCACGCGGGCCGCCTAAGGGTCAAAATTCACCTATAAATAGAGGACATTGGCACTTGATTTCTGGACATTCAACGTCGAAAGAATTCAAAATATACACTGAGATACGAACAGTATACTCTAAATCCACACACTAATCTCGAAATTCTGCCGCAAAACAGGGTATTAGCACGATCGCTGCTACGATTCATTTTCCGATCGATCAATGTACTCAACGGGTGTTTAAGTGCTGCCCACATTAGGGTGATGCTTTGTCATTAGTCGTTAATTCGACAGATGTTAAGCATAGCACTTTGTCACTCGTTGTGATGGTTGATCTCGTGAGTTATCGTAAATGCTGTATTGATTACTAACCCAGTTTTGTGTGCATTGTTATCTAAATTAGGTTAACCAGGCTAATTCATAGACTAGACTCTGTCCGTATTAAATCAGCAAAGTGAGTCATTCTCTCTTTTTATCAAATTTGTTTATAAAAGCATGTTATTTTTAAAGTTATAATTACGGGGATTAAGTCTTTGTAATCACCAAGTTACAGCCGGTATGTGGGGTTTTGTATACATTACTTGATAATCGTCACCATTGGGGCAGCCAATTGGGGGATATGACCATAGTCACAGATTCGGTCGAGTGACAAATACCGTGGGTAGTTGGTTTGATAATAGAAACATTGTAATCGCTCTTAATACTGTAAATTATAACAAATGTGTCATTTTAGTAAATAGAATGATTCACTCAGGATTTCCCGCTGACAAAACCTTTTTCAAACATGTTTCAGGTGATCTGTTGTAATTCAGGAAAAGTGCTGAGAAGCATTTCAAGCTTGAGAAAGTGGCTCATTATAAAATAAAGAAATAAGTTTTGTAATATAACGATTTCGTAGTAAAATCATAATATTGTAAATTATCGGGGTTTTATCCCGAATTGTGAAATAAAATAAATCGGGAAAATTTTAGCTTTAAACGATCCTGTTAAATAAACTTCCGCTGTTAAACTCAATTAAATGAATACCACGGGATTTCTGTCCCGCGGCTCCTGAAACGGGTCAAACCGGGTCGGGGGCCGTGACAGAAAAAAGGTGGTATCAGAGCCAATGATTTAAGCTAATTAAGTATTTAGAAATACTTAATTTTTCCTGATTACTATTATGTGATTATGTGTGTTATTAACTGATTATTTGTTAGTTACATTATGGGTAAGCAAAAGCTGTCAAGCATCTATCTTAAATTAGATAGATCATCCA
This sequence comes from Helianthus tuberosus, assembly GCA_030545235.1. NCBI lineage: Eukaryota > Viridiplantae > Streptophyta > Magnoliopsida > Asterales > Asteraceae > Helianthus > Helianthus tuberosus. Next base: position 33,999,453 of record CM060436.1, read on the forward strand.
ATGAGAAGGGAAGTTCATCCCGAACCAAATCCTCGAATCAGGCTAAAATTCCTGAAGAAGGAATATTTGTGCGAAAGACACAATACGAGGAATCACTTTCTCCTAGAAAGAGGGAGATGATTATTAAGAAAAGTAAAGAGAAAATCCGAGAAAAGAAGATTAAACGGGAAACCCAGAAATTAATTGATAAATCACCTTGGGAAGATAAGCTAGATGAGAAATGGGCAAATTTATATATGCTAGCCACAGTAGCAGAAAATATAAATCTTTAAATATTTTAAAGTTTTAGCACCTTATCCTTACAAATCTAGAAACCCTGTGCAATAAATAAAATTTCAAACCCTAAGTGTGTTTTCCAGTTATCTTTGTAATAAATTAGTACACAGTATGTAATAAATTAAAAGGTTATTTATGAATTTTAACTTAGTATTTTATGCATTTTGCATATATGCTACATCAGCATGAGTGGGATATCTGAAGCCTTTCAGAACCTTAATCTTTACCCGGTGAATATCGAAGTTTCCAAAGAATTTACTGGATACTTTCCTGATATAGAACAACCTGTAGAATTCAATGCTCCACCCTTGAAAAAGCCAAAACCAAAGAAAAGGAGGAAATACGTTTGGGGGAGTCGTATACGTAAGAAAAAGCCAGCTACAAAACTTCCCAAAATAAACAATCCTTTGAAAAAGGGAAAAGAAATTATAACCGGAGAAAGTTCTAAACAACAGGAAATGGAAACTGAAGACAAGGAAGAGGTTAAGGAGATAGGAATGCAGATAAAGGAAGATACTAAAGAAATAGTAATGGAAGTTGGGCAAGGCTCTAGAACAACTCAGATAGAAATCGGAGAGAGCTCCAATCAAAACCAAGGAAGGACCTTTCAAGACGAGATAGATTTCCTATTGGCAAGCTGTGAAACTATTCAGCCTGTCAATACTAATATTTTTATTTATCCTTTTGAAAACCAACTCCCTATGAATTGGGAACCAGCAATCCCAGACCCAATAGTCCACTCCCAATCCATAGGAATGGACGAATGGTGGACAAACGATTGGCAATTCCAAAATATTGTCAACGATCCTTATTCCTTTCTTCCACAATTCGATCCAGAACCCCTACCTAATCCACCCATGAGTAATGAAAACATGGCTGAACTTCGCCACTTTGGTGAAGAGTTGATGGATGCGGGGAATAGAATCAGGGAAATAGGGGGACAAATTGCCTGGAAGTACGATGAGAGGGAACTGCGTTTTTAGAACGGCAAGTGACGAGAGATAGTACGATGGTAAAACTCAGGGGGGGTTGTATAATAATAATAGTAAAATTAGTCCATAAATAACGAATAAAACTCTGTAAGATACTGGTGTGTAATGATGCATACTATACTAGATATAAAATGAAATTGAGAAATCGATTGTTTTGACTATACCTGTATTGTAAAATTTTCTGATTGTTTGTATATAATTGTTATTTAGCAAATACTAATAAAATTTATATATATATATTCAGATGGCAAACATTGATAATGAACCAGTAAATGAGATTAATCAGTCTGAGCAACATTCAAGAGATCAATATATGACTCGGCAAGATATCGAAAACATTGTTGCTCAAGGGATAGCCAATGCTATTCCAGCATTCGTTGCTGCTATAAAGAATCCAATTGAACCGCAACAAATTGTTCCTAGTAAACATATTACTGAAGATAACTTCAGTAATAGTGTAAACGGAGGCAATAATCATGTAGATCATAATAGGGAACCACATCAAGCTCCATTACCCAAGAAAATGAAAACTGCAACGCCTGGTTGCACTTTCAAAGAATTCCTTGCTTGTAAACCCACTGAATTTGCAGGCAATGAAGGAGCAACTGCATCACTGCGTTGGTTAGAGAAAACCGAAGCAGTCATTGCAATAAGTAAATGTGGTAAAGATGATCAGGTCATGTACGCATCAAATCTCTTCAAAGAAGGAGCACTCGAATGGTGGAACACTGTGTTACAATCAAAAGGAAGAGTAATAGCTTATGCTATGACTTGGGAAGAATTTAAGGGTTTTGTGGAAAGAAAATTCTGTCCCGAGTATGAAAAGGAACAGATGACGAATAAGTTTCTAAATCATCGGATGATGGGTGTAGATTATCGCGGTTATACCTCGACATTCTTTGAATATGCTAGAGTGGTACCAACACTGGCTTCGCCAGAACCGGTACTCATTTCTCGCTATATTTGGGGGCTAATTAGCGAAATCTGCAATATTGTTAAAGCTGCGAGACCTCGCACTATTGATGATGCGGTAGAATTAGCTAATACTCTAACCGATGAACTGGTGCGCACAAGAGATGAAGATAGGAAAAAGGAACTAGCTCAGAAAATTACCCAAGGATTTCGTGTGGGTAATAATAACAGCTTCAAGAGAAAAGGAACAGGGCAATCTCCAGCTCCGTCATTCTGCAGGAAATGCAAAAAGAAACATTATGGAAGATGCGATATCACTTGCAATTTTTGCAAAACTGTAGGACATCGTGAAGAAAACTGCAAAAAGAAGACCGTAATCTGTTTTAACTGTGGAGAAGCGGGGCATTATAAAACAGAATGTCCTAAATTGATCAAACCAGTAGATAACAAACCCAAGGCAACCGAAGGAACTACTAAGAAAAATGCCAGGGCATTTCAGCTAACCACTCAAGAAGCAGAACTCATTCCGGATGTGATAGCGGGTACGTTCTTAGTTCACAACATTTACGCCAAAGTATTATTTGACTCTGGTGCAAACCAAAGTTTTATAAATACTTCATTCTGCCAAGCTCTTAGTTTACCTTTAACCAATATTAGGCAGATTTTTACAGTTGAAACAGCAGACGGAAATTCAGTTAAAATAGATAAAGTTTTGCAAGAAGGAAACATAGAACTTTTAGGACATAAATTCTCTGCAAAACTATTGCCAATGAATTTAGCTGAATTTGATGTTGTATTAGGAATGGATTGGTTAGTAGCCAACCATGCTAGAATCCTTTGTGATCAGAATTCTATAGAAATTCAATCACCCACCGGAGAAGTGATTAGGATTACAGGAGATAAACCACGGAAACCCATGAAGTTCATATCAGTAATGAAAGTTGCTAATTATGAACGAAAACAAGGAATAGTGTATATGATTTCGGTAATCATTAGCACTAAGGGTAAAGATCTTAAGGAAATACCAGTAGTCTCAGAATATCCTGATGTATTCCCAGAAGATTTACCGGGATTACCTTCAGATAGGGAAGTAGAATTTAGGATTCATCTAATTCCAGGAACTATACCGATAGCTAAGGCACCTTATCGGTTAGCACCCACAGAAATGTTAGAACTGAAAAAGCAATTAGATGAATTACTAAGTAAAGGATTCATATAACCTAGCTCATCCCCTTGGGGAGCGCCAGTGTTGTTTGTAAAGAAAAAGGATGGTTCAATGAGAATGTGTATTGATTATAGAGAATTGAATAAGGTTACAATTAAGAATCGATACCCATTACCTAGGATTGATGATCTTTTTGATCAACTTCAAGGAGCTAGATATTTTTCTAAGATAGATTTACGCTCCGGATATCATCAATTAAAGGTACAAGAAGAAGACATACCTAAAACTGCTTTCAGAACTAGGTATGGTCATTACGAGTTTACAGTCATGCCCTTTGGGTTAACGAATGCACCTGCAGCATTCATGGACATGATGAATAGGATCTGTAAACCATACTTGGATAAATTTGTAATTGTCTTCATAGACGATATACTTATTTATTCCAAAAGTCAGGACGAACATTGTCAGCACTTGCATGCACTCTTAACTTTGTTAAGAAGAGAAAAGCTTTATGCCAAATTCTCGAAGTGTGAATTTTGGTTGCAAGAAGTACAATTCTTAGGATACATGGTGAACCATGAAGGTATTCATGTAGATCCTGCTAAGATAGAAGCAATTACCAAATGGAAGGTTCCACAAACAGCAATGGAAATAAGAAGTTTTATAGGTTTAGCTGGGTATTATAGACGGTTTATTAAGGATTTTTCCAAGATAGCTGTACCATTAACTAAGCTAACTTGTAAAGCAGTTAAGTTTGAATGGGGACCTAAACAAGAAGAAGCCTTTAGAATATTAAAGCAGAAATTAACCAATGCTCCAATCTTAGCCTTACCAGAAGGAACTGAAGATTTTGAAGTATATTGTGATGCTTCAAAAGTAGGATTTGGATGTGTGCTTATGCAACGCAAGAAGGTAATTGTGTACGCATCAAGGCAATTGAAAAAGCACGAAGAAAACTATACGACTCATGATTTAGAATTAGGAGCCGTAATTTTTGCCCTTAAGATTTGGAGACATTATCTGTACGGAAGTAAGTTTACTATCTATACAGATCATAAGAGTTTAAGATATATATTTGGACAAAAAGAGTTAAACATGAGGCAAAGAAGATGGATGGAAATTTTAAGTGACTACGACTGTGATATTCAATATCATGAAGGAAAAGCAAATGTAGTTGCAGATGCTTTAAGTCGTAAGTATTATGAGAAACAACGACGAGTTCGTGCTCTCAGATTAAATCTACAAGTAGATTTAATGGAGCAATTAAAATATGTTCAAAAGACAGCAATAGAAGACGTTGCTGAAGGAATGAAAGGACGAATCAAAGAATTAGAGCAAGGAGCAGATGGAATTTGGAGATTCCACAAAAGTAGAATTTGGGTACCTAAGCAGGGAGAATTAAGACCTAAGATTTTAGAAGAAGCTCATAAATCTAGGTATACTATACATCCAGGAAACAATAAGATGTACCAAGATTTAAGAAAGAACTTTTGGTGGATAGGAATGAAAAAGGATATAGCTAGATATGTTTCTAAATGTCTTACTTGTTCACAAGTTAAGGCAGAACATCAGAAACCATCAGGTCTATTACAACAGCTAGAGATGCCTGTATGGAAATGGGAGCTTATAACAATGGATTTTGTTACTAAGTTACCCAAAACCAGAAAAGGTAATGATGCGATTTGGGTAATTGTGGATCGATTAACCAAATCTGCTCACTTTCTACCTATGAAAGAAACCTTTACCATGGAAAGATTAGCAAAGTTGTATGTAGATGAAGTCGTATCTCTACATGGAGTTCCACTCTCCATTGTATCAGATAGAGATAGTCGATTCACTTCTCATTTCTGGAAAAGTTTCCAGCAAGCAATGGGAACTCGACTAAACCTAAGCACTGCATATCATCCTCAAACAGATGGGCAAAGTGAAAGAACGATCCAAACTTTAGAAGACATGCTCCGAGCATGTGTGATAGATTTTGGTGGAAATTGGGACGATCACTTACCATTGATTGAATTCTCCTATAACAATAGTTATCACTCAAGCATTGAAACTGCTCCATTTGAAGCATTATATGGAAGAAAGTGCAGAACTCCAGTTTGTTGGGCAGAAATAGGAGAAAGTCAATTGTCAGGTCCGGAGATTGTGAAAGAAACGACTGATAAGATCACCCAAATCAAAGAAAGACTGAAGATGGCTAGAGATCGCCAAAAGAGTTATGCAGACAATAGAAGCAAGCCGTTAGAATTCCAAGTTGGAGACAGAGTACTGTTGAAAGTTTCTCCTTGGAAAGGAGTTGTTAGATTCGGTAAGAAAGGAAAGCTAAGTCCAAGATACGTAGGACCATTTCCAGTGATCCAACGTATAGGACCAGTAGCTTATCGTTTACAACTACCAGAAGAATTAGCTGGAGTACATGATGTATTTCATGTATCCAATCTCAAGAAATGTTTAGCAGATGAATCTCTGGCAGTACCTCTTCAAGACATAGAGGTAAACGAAAAGTTAAAATTTGTGGAGAAACCTCTTCAGATAGAAGACAGAAAAGTGAAATTTCTCAAGCACAAACGACTAGTGCTAGTTAAAGTAAAGTGGGATTCAAGGAGAGGACCTGAATACACTTAGGAGCTGGAATCAGAAATGAAGAGAAAGTATCCTCAATTATTCCAATAAATCTCGAGGACGAGATTTTTATTAAGGTGGGGAGAATGTAACAACTCTCATCAAAAGTCATAATTATTAAATTAATTTGTCCAATAGGAAACCCTAATTGAGACACCCAAGTGATTCTGAACAATCCCTAAAATTTTCAGAACATATGGAATCAGGATTAGGGCCCCTAAAATTCAGGGGGGGGGGGGTAAAACCCTAGTAACGATTATCCAAATTGTGTGCTGTAGAAACTGAATTTACGAAAACTGTCAGGTCAGCAAGGCTAGTCCCAACCGTGGTAACCCTATACCTAAAAATAGGTCTTACGCGGGCCGCGTAAGGTTAGCTTAAATCTCACGCGGGCCGCCTAAGGGTCAAAATTCACCTATAAATAGAGGACATTGGCACTTGATTTCTGGACATTCAACGTCGAAAGAATTCAAAATATACACTGAGATACGAACAGTATACTCTAAATCCACACACTAATCTCGAAATTCTGCCGCAAAACAGGGTATTAGCACGATCGCTGCTACGATTCATTTTCCGATCGATCAATGTACTCAACGGGTGTTTAAGTGCTGCCCACATTAGGGTGATGCTTTGTCATTAGTCGTTAATTCGACAGATGTTAAGCATAGCACTTTGTCACTCGTTGTGATGGTTGATCTCGTGAGTTATCGTAAATGCTGTATTGATTACTAACCCAGTTTTGTGTGCATTGTTATCTAAATTAGGTTAACCAGGCTAATTCATAGACTAGACTCTGTCCGTATTAAATCAGCAAAGTGAGTCATTCTCTCTTTTTATCAAATTTGTTTATAAAAGCATGTTATTTTTAAAGTTATAATTACGGGGATTAAGTCTTTGTAATCACCAAGTTACAGCCGGTATGTGGGGTTTTGTATACATTACTTGATAATCGTCACCATTGGGGCAGCCAATTGGGGGATATGACCATAGTCACAGATTCGGTCGAGTGACAAATACCGTGGGTAGTTGGTTTGATAATAGAAACATTGTAATCGCTCTTAATACTGTAAATTATAACAAATGTGTCATTTTAGTAAATAGAATGATTCACTCAGGATTTCCCGCTGACAAAACCTTTTTCAAACATGTTTCAGGTGATCTGTTGTAATTCAGGAAAAGTGCTGAGAAGCATTTCAAGCTTGAGAAAGTGGCTCATTATAAAATAAAGAAATAAGTTTTGTAATATAACGATTTCGTAGTAAAATCATAATATTGTAAATTATCGGGGTTTTATCCCGAATTGTGAAATAAAATAAATCGGGAAAATTTTAGCTTTAAACGATCCTGTTAAATAAACTTCCGCTGTTAAACTCAATTAAATGAATACCACGGGATTTCTGTCCCGCGGCTCCTGAAACGGGTCAAACCGGGTCGGGGGCCATGACACTTGGATTGACCTTAGCTTTGATTCCATGGGTGTTTTACAGTAAACAAGTCCCTAGAGATCTAGCAAAAACGCTCCAAAGTTCACTATTTGCTTTATTTTGATTCAAACTTTACTAAACTTGTTCAAACTTGAGTGTAACTCATCTCAAACCTATGTCGTAATGCTCATAATCAAATGAATGGTTAGTTGGGCTTAAAACCAAGGCTGAGACATACAAAATCAGAGGTTAAACCTCATATACTTTCTGTTTGTTTAGGGTTTTTGACCCACAAGTGATGTTCAAGCTTCAAGCTTGATGAAGGTGTGATTGTGGACTAACTTGGGTTGTCCAACATAAAATCCCCACATTACTTGATGATTTCTCATAGTGTAGTCATTTACATTATTGTATTATTCATAGTTCATGACCCTTATTGTATGTTTTTACATCAAGTGTAGTGGTGAACACATAAGAGGTGCCTAAATGGAAGCTTGTTCTTCCTACCTCCTAGATGATTTCCATGATACTTAGAGGTACCTAAATGAAGATCTTAATCTTCTACCTCATGCTTGACTATTGGACATACAAATATATGATATATAACTTAAATGATATCTATATACATTCGAACCTTTGATGGTGAACTTGTGTTCATTCGTCAAAGTGTTAGAATAACATCATCTAAGGACATAAGACTTGTATGATTCTAATGGGTATATTACTCATGAAAACATTAACCCTTGAGGTTTCATAGTGTCAAGACAAGTACTTAATATTACAAGATGATTACTTTTCATATACATACTTTTCATGCTCTTTAAACTTCACATCCATAGACCAAATGTATACGTCTCTTAAAAATCCCTAAACGAACACATTCAACCTTCTAACCTCATCAACTTCCTCACATTGGATAATCGGAAAGCAAATGCAAATTTTGTGAGTACACTTGACCCATTTTCCTTTTAAAACACTTTGGGTGCAACATGTTTTACTTGTTAAAAATGCAAGATTCACAAACATGCTTTATTCAATCAATCCTTATACATGCTTTCTTATGCTTAAGTTCATGCTAGAATTCATACTACTTGTTAACCCGCCTTAACAATTATAGCGCTATAGGAGTAGCACACCACCCGACGGGGTTTTGTTAAGTTATATTCTTCACGGTCTCGATATTGTTATATCGAGGGATGCTATTATTCATACTTTACGGTCTCGATGTTGCTACATCGAGGGATGCTATTATACTAGTGGACACTTGGGTTTGACTTTTAGTTATGCTTGATAGTTTGACATTGTATACCAAAATGCTATGTTGGATTGAAAATACTTTTTATACATATGACACGAGTCTAAAACTTGTGTACTCGCTAATACCTTTGTATTGAACTACACTACACTATTAAAACATGTTTCAGGTTTAGCGATGATGTTGATGATGCATGGAATCTAGTAGGATGCTTAGATACACACTTTAACATTTGTATTCATATTGTATTGTATTTCATTATTCATGTTGTTGTATTTTGCTTCAAATCCTTGTAATTGATTCTTTAGAAATGGAATGAAATTATTATTTAAATACTTGTCACAATTATTAGTGTTATGATGTCTCGAGCAATCTATTTCATCTCACTCCGATGTTTCCGCCATCGGTTGGGGTGTGACAGATTACGTGGAACTGTTGATCAGTTGTCACCTGGGAACGATGGAATCCTCAGATTTAATGGTCGAATCTAGGTTCCTATTTATGGAGGACTTAGAGATTTAATCATCCAGGAAGCACATAACTCTAAATATTCAGTTCACCCTGGAGGTGACAAAATGTATCAAGATTTGAAGGCAAATTATTGGTGGATGGGTTTGAAGAAATCCATAGCCACACACGTAGCTAAGTGTTTAACGTGCTCACAAGTTAAAGCCGAACATCAAAAGCCATCAGGACTGCTACAACAACTAGAAATTCCCACGAGGAAATGGGAAATCGTAACTATGGATTTTATAACCAAGTTACCTAAAACTAAGCATGGAAATGGTACAATATGGGTTATCGTTGATAGACTGACTAAGTTAGGTCATTTCTTACCCATAAAGGAGACTCATAGCTCTGATAAATTAGTAGCGTTAAATGTGGACGAGATTATGTCCCTACATGGAGTGCCAGTATCTATTGTATCTGATACAGATACGAGATATACATCTCACTTCTGGAAAAGTTTCTAGCAATCTTTGGACACTCTTTGAGTTTTAGTACGGCTTATCATCCTCAGACGGATGGACAGAGTGAGCGTACTATTCAAACGTTGGAAGACATGCTTCGATCATGTGTTATTGACTTGCGTGGTAGCTAGGATGACCATCTCCCCCTAATTGAATTCTCCTACAATAACAGTTATCATACGAGCATAAAGGTTGCGCCTTTCGAAGCATTGTATGGGAGAAAATGTTGAACGCCCGTTTGTTGGGAAGAAGTTGGGGAGGCCCTAACTATCAGGGCCTGAAATAGTCCTAGAAACAACGGATAAGATTATACAAATCTGTGATTGTTTGAAAGCTGCCAGAGATAGCCAGAAGAACTATGCAGATAAGAGGTGCAAACCTCTAAAGTTCCAAGTAGAGGACAAAGTCTTAGTAAAAGTATCACCCTGGAAAAGTGTGATGCTTTTTGGTAAGAAGGGCAAGTTAAGCCCGAGATATAGTGGACCATTCGAGATCATCGAATGTGTCGGATCTGTAGCATACAAATTGAACTTACCTGAGGAGCTCAGTGGAATTAACAATGTGTTCCACATCTGCAATTTAAAGAAATGTTTAGCTGATGAGTCGCTAGCAATGTCTCATAAAGACGTGCAGATAGATGAAAACCTGAGGTTTGTTGAAAAACCAATATCGATCGAGGATCGATAGGTTAAGAAGCTCTGAAGGAAACATGTGCCTATTGTAAAGGTCAAATGGGATGCCCGTAGAGGCCCCGAATACACGTAGGAGGTCGAGTCCACTATGCGACAGAAGTACCCCCACTTGTTTCAGTAAATCTCGAGGTCGAGATTTCTTTTAAGGGGGTAAGGATGTAACACCTCATAAATTGTGTCCAATGACGTATCGACACGTGTCCTAGATCATAAGTATGTCAAACGTTGACTTAAAAGGACTATTGTTGCCAAAATGTGAAAAGATGTATGTGGAGGGACTAAAAGTGTCAACATGCATAACCTATGCCTCTGAATGACATTTTACGGTATTCATATTTAATAACGAGCCACACATTGGACGTACGAAACCGTTTGTGCAATAAATCAAAAGTTTGGGAATTGAAGGGTTAAAAGCGTCAACATGTTTAATTATACCTATGAGTGACTTTTTAACGAACCTGGAGCTTAACAATGTTAGTTTATACTTCCAAGAATACTAAAACCTAAATTGAAGGGCCAAAGTGCTATATATAAAAGTTATTTCGAGTTACAAGGTTGAGGGGCTAAACTTGACAACTTTGAAAATAGTTTTGCTGATATTGGGGTGCCTGCCGGGCCGCGACCCCCTGACCAGTCCCGGTCGTGGGGCGCGAGAGAGGTCGCTGGGGAGAAACTATTTGACAGCTGCCATATTTTTCCATGCTCACCACATAAACCACCCTATACTCACATAACTCAAAACCTTGGCCATTTTGATGGTTTTTACAAATAGCTTTGACACTTGGGATGATCTTAGAACCTCCCTAAACACCTGGCTTGATCAAAGATCACCTCAAAACACTATAAATAGAGGTGTTCCTCCACCTTCATTTCTTTCACCTCTCAAAATCATTCTTGCTCACTTGTTCTTGCTCTCTTGGGGATTCCTGGCATAGGGAGACTCCACTTTAGTTCAAGTTTTCGAGCTAGGACCCTCTGTAAGTGTTCTAAGCCTTTGCATTTTGTTTTAGAGGCTTTTAAAAGGCGAAAGTCAAAGTTTTTCGATAAACATTTTGACTTTCGGTTTAGACCATTATGGTCCAGCCATTGTTCGGGGCGAACATGGCTACGTGATCATAATTAGGTAGGTGTTATTCCCTCAAAAGGGCACCTCCTAATAATCACGTTTGCTTGGTCAATTGTCGGGTCAAAGTTATTAATTTAAAAAGTCAAACGGGTCAGTTTTTAAAATAATTCGAATATGATAATGTAGATGTTATAAAACATGTTTTATCACTTTAAGAACTTGGTAATAATTATTAGAACATGTGTAAACATGTTCAACCCGACAATTCCAGGTTTAGAGTCGGTTCGCAACCGAAAGTCGCGAAGTTTGACTTCTGCGTTGATTTTCAGTTCTGATCTGAATTAGTATAGTTTCATTCTGTTTTAAGGTTCCTTTGTGAGCAAATTATATTGTAGTATAACCCTCTGAGGTTATATTACAAGGTTATATAGTAATCTGAGTTATTTTCCAAAGTTCCGGTATTATGCTTAAAAGTTGATTAAATCGCCCTTTTATTTAAAAATAAGGTTTTAATTATAAATGAGCATGCAAATAAGTTATGTACTGATAAGTAAACATATTTAGCAGATTTTAATGCTAAAATTCTGGTCATAAACTGAGTTTACTTATTTAATCGTAAATCATGCCTTTAAAAGGACTAAAATGCCCTTTTACATGCAAATTGAGTTTTTAACATAATTTCTTGACAAAACTCACTACGTACTCATATAATATCATATTTAAGATTATTTGGGATATTAAGTCTGATTATATACTGAGTTTATGCACATGTTCTTGTTAATTGTTCTTAAATGACGATAGTGCCCTTATAGCACTTAAAGTGGGTTTTAAACATAATGAACATGCAAAATCTTTTACTTACTGATATGTTATGACAAATAGCATATTTTGACTATTCAAAGCTGGTCATAACATCAGAATTACTTAAACATCATAATTATTGTCATTTAACGACTTTTACGCCGTTTAGGCGCATAGTATGGTTTTAAACCATACTTAGCACCCAAGACTTGTTACCTACTGATTTTATAAACCATTTTAAATATTTTATAGTAGGTAAAAATCATGAACTCAGAATCCCAAATAAGTTCTCAAAACTATGTGTGAAATGACCAAAATGCCCCTACGGTGCATAGTTTGGTCTTAAAGCATAAAACACACGTATATTTGATATCCTACTGATATTATATCATAAATTAAATATTTTTACAGAAAGTTTATGACCTTAACATCAGTTTACTTGCAAGCTCCTTTTATAAGTCATAAAATGACCAAAATGCCCTTATGAGGCTTAATTCGGTTTTCAAACCTTAATAGGCATAGATGTTGATATCTTACTAATATTATAACATGTTTAAGTATAATAACATTTGGAACTTGTATATGACTCATCCGGTTACCCGTTAATGCTTATACGCATTCGGTTCGACTTATGTGACTAGTTTGCATAAATTAATCGAAATAGGTTTAACCTTATCATCTAAACTTCAAATTCCAGAATGTATTTGGTTTTCCCACATTATACAAGTCTTCATACTTGTTGGGTCTAAATTACATTCTATTCCAGTCATCGCTTAATCTAGCGTATTGTACCGTAATTCATACTTTAAGCTAGCCGGTCTAAGTCTATGACTTGAATAGGGACCCGTTAGCCTTCTAATTGGTTAATATTACCATTATTCCAGACTAGAGCCTCCCGGTAAAAGATATCTACATGTGTCTAAGTGAATTATATGACTGAGTTGTTAATTCTTGCATTTAAATCAAGTTATAACTCAGGTAAATAGTTTTTACTTATTTTCCCTTATACGGGCTTGGGATACGGTAAATTATTACCGCTTGGTCGGGTATGGGATCACTTAGCCGGATTGTGACTATCAAATCTGCATAACCCGTTTTAACTTGTTTTGTTTGATAACTTAAACAGTGGGGGTTAACGCGACCGTGTCCTAGATATCCACGACTCATTTAAGTTACTAATGGCCACGACTTAAGCACGGGGTGTAGACATAGACCTGACAGATGCAAATGCTAAAAATATATTTTTACCCACAAGGTTGGGAATAACTCCTTTGTGGGTTTATAAAGTGGTGTGTCGGTTAATCATGTCTTGGTTTCTATACTGGGCCCCATATGTATTGACAAACATGTAAAACTATGCACAAGATTAAAATCTTAATTGTCCCCAGTTATAAAAGATATTTTGTGCCTTGTGCACCTAAATCAATTTTTGAAATATTTTCAAATGTGTCAGTTAATTGTATTTACCAGTGTAAACTGACGTATTTTCAAAAGACTAAGTGACAGGTACTAAACGCAATAGGCCCAGAGCTGCTTGGTATTAATAGAGGATCTTGCAAATCCTTAGGATGCCCAAAAGTCTGTTAAACATCATTTTGTACATTTTTTAGATCCGCCTGTGGATCCTTTAATACCACCGTCTGTATAATTATTATTTTGAACTTTGAACATTCGGTCTGTAATAGTAATTTCATTCCAAGCCTTCCTGTCACACCCCCAAAATACCACATGCAGAGACACCACGGGACGTGTGACGTACCAGGATCCAAGCCACCAATCACATTGAACCAATATGAAAACAGTGCCAAGTTCATGTTTATTAAATTAATTAATCATTATTGTCAAACAAAAGTATCAGATTCAGCGGAAGCAAATAACATTACAATGTTTAATGTATTCTCAAAACCAAATGTAATAGTGTCTTAAATAACATGCAAGTAATCCTCAGCGACACGACCATAACCCCTCCAGCCATCCAGATATCAAGTTCCCATCCAAGGTACCTAACGTCCTGCGAGCATGTACCAAGTGTATCAGACAACGCTGGTGAGTTCACAGTTTTAAGAAAACATTAGTTACCAAGTGTTTAATCCAGTTTGTTTACAAATCCGAAAGTAATTTTGATAATATCTCGATACTGAACAAGACGGCTCCTGATGTATGTTTTACCCGAACTGTTGCCCTGGCTTTGATTAACAGAAGACTGACTGAAACTGCGATTGCTGCTATTGTCTGGCCACTTTTGTGACGGGTTCGAGCTCATTGTCTTATCCACATCATTCCATTTCTGCTTGCTATCAGTAACGAGCGTAGTAGCTGTGGTTGCAGTATCAGTAGTGACAGAAACACGCGGTGGTAGCGAACCACACTCCACCTCCTGGTCGGTGATCTTGTGAGCCAAACGGAAAATCTAAGGTAAGTTGTCAAGGTTTGCTGCAGTAACCAAACCCTTTACCCGTGGAAGTAATACTTTGATGAAAAATTCAATCCTCCGATGCGGAGGTCGGGACAAATTCGGGCACATGATAGCCAACTCAGGAGACCGTTTCACGTATGCTTCAATTTCGGATCCCACCATCTTTAGATCATAATACTCATTCTCTAGTTTTTGGATCTCACCCCGAGGACAATACTCCTCCCTTATCAACTCTTTAAAATTGTCCCAAGTAGTGGCATTTGCCACCTCGATACCCAACAGCTGAACCTGGGCATTCCACCATGTCAGGGCACCATCCTTGAGTGTGCCCGTAGCATACTTCACTCTGTCCCTAGCAGGACAGTTGCACATTGCAAACACCGACTCCGCATTCTCAAACCATCGCAGGAGTCCTACAGCCCCTTCAGTCCCACTGAAGGTCTGGGGCTTACAGTCGATGAACATCTTGAATGTACAAGTAGGTGGATTCTCTTGATTTTACTGTGCGTGCTGACCTATTGGACGAAAGGAAATACAACACAGGGGTAAGAGTTGTGTACGCGACACAAGAATAAAGGATAATTGGCACATTTAGTACCAGCTTGGTAGGCTGCCAAAGCCTCGGCCACATGCGTATTAATCAGATTCGTCAGCTCAGCCTGGGTCATCGCAATGTGACCACGTCCGTGTCCTCGTCCGCTCATGATTCTATATAAGAAGGGAACAAGTTTAGGAATCGAGACAAGGTAAGAGCCAAACCTCACGCTGACGTCTACAAACTACACAGTTTACACCAAACGATAGGGCAGAACCCTTTTTACACTCGTTAAGCCTCACTGGGACTCACACGCACCCCACGTTATTATTAAGTGTGCACCCGTAATAATAAGGCAATTTGCATGCTCATCTCAGTGCCTCTTAACTTGCGCCAAAAGTTTCCCCCACATTCAACTAGCACAACAAAAAGCATCATAGAATTTATAGTCACTAGAGTCAAAGGGTAGTGCCACACCATCTAGCCCTACTAGGATATACAGTGCAGGTAATCACACCAAGGTACATGTTATGTTGTTTCATGCAAATCATGCGTGTGTAACTACTAGGCAAGTAATGCATAAAGTAAACAGAAGAAGAACCTTGCAATCTGGAGCTGAGTGTCATGGTCGCTTTCTGAACTGTTCGGTTATAGTCTTGTTTTACAAACACGTTTTAAAACCTAGTTCACTATAACCAGTGGCTCTGATACCAAACTGTCATACCCCCAAAATACCACATGCGGAAACACCGCGGGACGTGTGACGTACCAGGATCCAAGCCACCAATCACATTGAACCAATATGAAAACAGTGCCAAGTTCATGTTTATTAAATTAAGTAATAATTATTGTCAAACAAAAGTATCAGATTCAGCGGAAGCAAATAACATAACAATGTTTAATGTATTCTCAAAACCAAATGTAATAGTGTCTTAAATAAAATGCAAGTAATCCTCAGCGACACGACCATAACCCCTCCAGCCATCCAGATAGCAAGTTCCCATCCAAGGTACCTAACATCCTGCGAGCATGTAACAAGTGTATCAGACAACGCTGGTGAGTTCACAGTTTTAAGAAAACGTTAGTTACCAAGTGTTTAATCCATTTTGTTTACAAATCCGAAAGTAATGTTGATAATATCTCGATACTGAACAAGACGGCTCCTGATGTATGTTTTGCCCATTCCCCAGTGCTCCTATCAAAGCACTGGGCATGACTGGGCATGACTGGGCATGACTGGGTCATTAGTTCACACCCGTTCTCTCTGGTATGGGGTGAGAGTACCAAACCTAAGTAGCGCTACCAACTAATACCCCGCTACCTCTCCGGTAACAAAAGATGGGACTTAATAATGATAGAGTGAGAATATTATCCAACATCCCAGTGTTACCCAAAAGACCTATCCCTTCCCGGGATACCCACTGACTGTCCCAACCACCGGGATGCATGCTCAAGAGTAGTGAACTCACCTTGGTTTGCTCGGTATTAGCAAGTTACCCGTTCCAGTTAGTTAAACCACCCTATCGTGATTATCAATCAATATTAGTTTCACACTCATTCAAATCACCAGCTTGCATACAATAAGTCAGGTATGGTTACACAGTTTGCAACTAGCATTACAATCCTCATGCTCATGAAATACATACTGAGATATCATAACAGTCCACATTCTACACATGTCACTTAACATCAGGGAGTATAGTTATCATGCAATACCATACTGTACAAACAAAGTACACATCAGATCATACACACAAACTGCCCACTGTGCCCGATAACAACCCAAGCGACGAAACATCACATGTTTCGTCGGCTACAAGTATGGCGAAACCTCTGAAGTTTCGTCGGTTACAGATACGGCGAAACCTCACAAGTTTCGTTGAGAAGGTGGGTGATGAAACCCCACACGTTTCGTCGGCTGCAAGTGTGACGAAACCCCATATGTTTCGTCGACAATATGTGCGACCAAACATCACAGGTTTCGCCGGAACAGTTACTGAAACATCATCTGTACAGTTTTCACGTAACATACGAATCAAACAGTGGTTACCACATATAATCTAGCAACCCTAATCAGCATTCACCGTCTCAACATGATCAAATCTTTGTTCATCAACACAAGCAATAAACCATAGAAATCTTACTCATAAATAACACTAGTATGGATTCAACCTGATAACAATTGTCAATCAAGATCTATTACTGATTCAAGATAAATCCATCAACCCTCATGAGAGCAACATCACATACAAATCATTGAGTCCGTAACATGACTGTTCTAGATTCACCATGTTTACGAGAACCCTAATTATGCACTCAAGATTCAACAGTATTTTACAAAGCATCACAACACAATTCCACGTATTCGAATTAATCCATCAACGAGATCCGAACACTAACCGTAGTACCGAAAAGCTTATACGAGATCAGATGAAAAGGGTGCCTCGTGGTTCTTTCTGCTGTCGCACACAGAGAGAGAATTCTAGGGTTCTAAATGTTTTCACGTAACTGCTCACAAGGTTTTATAATATAAGGAAGTTGGGCCGGCGAAACTACCTTGGGCCGAAGCTCGTTCCCGACGAAACCCCACTTGGACGAAACCCCAGTGTTTCGTCGTGATGATAGTGGCGAAACTCCCAAGTTTCGTCACCAAGGGTTTCGTCGAATAAGGTCCTGGCGAAACTCCTAAGTTTCGTCGAGTGGGCATGAGTTGTTTTATAACTTTAACAATTTATTATAGATTTCCAATAATTAATCAAACAGTAAATCAGTTTATAAATTGTCTAACATGGTGCACATATTACAACGTAACGGATTATGAAAGACCTTGGAAAGTCGGGTTGTCACACTTCTGTTGTGCTATATCTGTGTTTAATTGTCTATGATGATATCAACTACGTCCCGATACTCCCCACCGGGCCCACCGGTTTATGTGGAAATATCAGGGTGTGACACATGTAATTCATCATTTATGTCCTATTAAATAATCAAACATAGTAATACGTCTTCGAGCGTCGACATGTTAAACCAAAGTTTATAAAGAAAACAAGAAAAGAAAAGTCAATTGATATAAGCAAAACAATTATATAACTTGAACTACTCGTAAAGGTTTATTACTTTGTTTATCTTGAAAAGCATATTATGCTACTTCACATTTAACTCAATGATAATCAATTTGCAGTGCACAGATATATCCATTATCCCTTTTAAAACCAAATTCAATTTTTTTCACCATCACTTAGCACCACCACTTTTGTAACTTATGACTTCCGACTATGGTGTTGTCTTCGACCCGCTTCCTGCTACATATATCACTCGAAATCATAAGAAAATGAGCTAGAAATTGCTTTTATTTGCTAAAATGAATCAGAATTAACATTAAAAAGATGGTAGATTGATATGATTTCTTGAATTGTTCACTTAAAGACAATCCAAAGGCGTAGAGCTCATGGGTATCAATTCCCTGCGTGTGGTAGATGGATCAATATTTGGTATTTCACATGGGACGAATCCTCAAGCCACTGTGATGATGCTTGGGAGGTATATGTATGTATTTTAGAGATTGGAAGCTTGGTTATGGATCTACATTTCATTGATAAGAACAGAGAGGCTTACAATTGGTGTTGTCCATTAGCACCATCGTACAAATATTTCGAGGCAGCGATGAAATACGAAAACTATTATGAGAATCAAAATAACTATGGGGTCTTGACATACTAGTACACCTTCTAACCGGGGGAGTTTAGATATCGCACACACGAATTAGAGACAGCGCCAAAGTATGGTTGATGTTCAAACCTGGGTGTGTACTCGAGCCATCACCAGTGAACACACACCGCCCAGCCTCTAACGCCACCGGCATCCGATCGCTTACACTACCAGCTCCAACTTCCCACAAGACTAACCAAAAGCGTTCAACAAATATGGATCAAGCACATCCTAAGTGATATAAGCAAAAGTGTGCATGTTTTTATATTAATTTACACCAACTTTTTATTATTTTTTGTTAAAGAAATATTCAATATTGGCTTATTTCGGTTTATATTTGATTTCAGGACAAAAAAAAACAAAGATGAACAAAGGAAGCAAATTCGGGCAAAAAACGGGAAAACAGAATGAGAAAAATAATCCAGAAACTCCCCATGCATTGGATACGAAAACTACCAGACACCTCCAAAAGACCATGAAGCAAAGCCAAGACAAGAAAAGTCCAAACGCGCCTCGTGCCCTGAAGGCATGCCCCATTTCTTGGCATTAGATGACAAAAGTTGACTAATGGAAGATTTGGAAGATCTGAGGGACCAACAAACGTTGACCATGGCCTGTACCTCGCAAACCAGCTGTAGCAGGTCACTTCGCTAGGCACCCGTGCCATCTAGGCATGCCCCATGCCTTGAGACCAACCAACTTATAAATAGAGGCCAAATCCACCATTTTCAAGTGCTCAATTCTTTTCCTCTCTTCTCTTCTGCACAACACATTTTTTCTATCCACTATCTCTAATCATTGTTATTAGTAAAAAAAGCTCAAGAATCATTAGTGTAATCAACCTTTTGATGATTAATCTAATCTTTTCAAGTTTGGTAAAAACTAATTTCATTGTCATTTTTGTCCATATTCTTGAGGTTGTTTGAGGGAAACTTACCACCTTGATGGGGAGTTAACTAAGGAAGATCACGGGTGAACAAGGTGTGTGTTTTAATGATTTTGGTTAATTAATAGTTTATTGAGAGTGGGCGAAATATTAGCGTCACCATTGACTTGGGTTAGTTGTATTTCGGCTTAACCCTTAAAATCTACCAATAATCTTGCGGTGCCATTGACTTGGGTCGTTCATGTTTTCTATGTCTATGTAGAGTCAAAACATGTTAATGCTCTAACCGGAGGTTAAAGGTTTTGGAAGGGACTTCGGGTTGGGTAAGCTCTTGCCTTTACGTGACGCTAGTACCAAAGTGTAAAGGACTTGGTTTCTATAAAAAGTGACTACCTTAAGAGAATTGACGACTCACCAAATGACTCATCATTTATACCCCTTAAACTATCTAGTTAACTAATACTAAATTATAGTGGTATATACTTTCCTTGCTGATTGAGCGTTAACAACATTATGGTTGGATTCCGGCCTTGAGTGGCGTTTCCCTGCTGATTCAAAGCGATAGGTTCGAGTGTATTAAAATTCCGACTCAGATGTTGCACAACCTTTTGCATTAAGACACATAGTTCCTCGTCTGACAATCGAGCCCTTGTTACCCCATGGTAAGAGTTAGTTAACAAAGCATCAAGAGATATGTTAATCCTAAATACCCTCTTTTCTTATCATTGATTATTGCATACTGTATTTACCTCTTCAATTTTATTTTGAGTCACTTTTAAAACTTTTACTTTTGGGTATGACTAGACGTTAACGAATACTCAATACTAAAAGTCGTTGTATCATTGGACGACGTTGGTATCTTACCATCACTATATTACGCCGACGATGAGTGTACTTGCCGAATGTGAAGTGTAGTGTGATGATATTTTATCGTGTTTTTATAAATATTAAAACTTAAACTAGTGTATAAAACAATTAAAAATATACATCTTTTATAAGCACACGTGGTTAAAGCCCATTACCACATCAATGGGGAGTTAACCGGTTACACTCAATCTAAGATGATATAAATAATGGCTAGAAGTTTTATGTTTTATATGAACAATAACAGGCTAGTGGTTGTTTTACACTTTTACTACATAAACGTTTTGTATTATTAGGTAGTTTAGTATTTTTAAGAGTTAGAAATTTGTGGTACTAGTAGGCAATTCGCTACTCCCGTAAACGAACTAAACAAGTTCGCTTGAATGACAGACAAACTCCATATACTTGGGTGAAAAACTCGATCACAAGTGAGCTTACCGAGTTCGCTTAAAGGGGTAATGAAGTAGCTATATAGAATTCGTACAAGTTAAAAAAAAACAATTACAAGTAATAGTGATGTTACGTTCCTAAAACACCTATTTACAGGGGCGGACTCATATGGTTCGGGTTGGAGTCCACAGATCCCAATCTTTTTTTAGAAAATACTAGAACCGGTATCTTAAATTTTTCAAGGACCCCATAAAATAAATTAATTGGACCTATAGTATTAAAATCAAAGATGGTGTGGTGGTAAATCTCCTTGTGTTCCAACAAATATATCCCAAGATCAATTCTTACATCTCTTATTTTTTTAGTTTATTTTTTTCCATCAAAATAATGTCGATTTTATTTAACACTTGATTACCAAATAAAACTTCCAACATATAATGTAGTGGTTTCATGTCCACTAAATGCTTCTACATTATTTCCTAGCCCCGACCCGACTACGATGACCGAGCCGAAATTTTAATATTTGGTTGTGAAAAATCCTTACACAAAAAATGGATCCCCAATGAAAAAAATCTTGGGTCCGCCACCGCCTATTTACGAAAAAAAAAAAAAAAAAAAACTTCTTAATAGCACTAACGAATGCCAAAAAGTAATTGCTTTAGACCGCTTTCATTTCTAGTTTGTCTTAAATTACTCTAAAAGATAATATGAAGACTTTATTAGTTGAAACCTGCTAACATACTTTATGCTAAAAAATCATAATGGAAGTTAAACTTTAATGTTGTTGCTTCATCTTTGGATTCCAAAACAAATAGAAAAAGAATAGGCCTCATTCCTCAAAGATGAAACACACTGAAGATCAATCAGATTAAAAGATGAACATCAGAACATAGTCACATACAAACATACAAACATAGGCTTGATAGACATGTCCTTAGAGGAGGGACTATGGAGTTATAATTTATCAACATACTTGCAAACATATAGATCCTTCACTACTTTTCAACCATATAACTTAGCATCTCTTTCAACGCTTGATAGACATGTCCTTAGAGGAGGGACTATGGAGTTATAATTTATCAACATACTTGCAAACATATAGATCCTTCACTACTTTTCAACCATATAACTTAGCATCTCTTTCAACAAGATACTTTAACTCATTAGGAAGATCTATGATATTCAAGTACTTCTGTTTTTTCTTAAGGGCCATATCGGCCAGTGTATGTGCACATTCATTGGCGTATTTTCTCGGAACAAAGTTAACACGTATGTTGTTCTTGACCATGAGATCCCTGCACTTCTTGATCTTCTCCGCGCATGCACGGACAATTTCACTTTTATTATCTTCACATTTGCGCTCTCCATTGACATGAACCTTGCACAAAGACTCATGGTCCGCTTCAAGAATGGCTCCTTTGATGTTAAGTTGAACTAAAAGCTCCAATCCTTTAAGAATCCCATAAACCTCCGCTGTAAAACTATCCTTCTCACCGATGTACCCAATAAAACCTTGAACCCAAGCGCCATCATGATCTCGAAGGATCCCCCCGTAACCACTTGGTCCAACTTCGATACCATCAGGTGTAACAAAGCGTTTGGGATGACATCTTCCATCTGTATTCATTTTATAGCAACCTATAGAAGGAGGAGACCATATGCTACGTTGCTTACTCTCGTATACCATATCGTGTGGATTAACCAATGACGATTCCATCAGATGGCGCGGGTATCTTTCTTGGGTGACGGTTTCTTCGGTTTCTTTGTTGTTGGAGAGCATTTTAGAAATGCCCCAAAAAGCTACAGCTGCCCCGGCCCCAATTGTTGCTAAGGTCGTCGCAGCTGCCATGAAACTTCCACCGGAACTATTATTTTCTTGTTGAGGCACCTCCTCCTCCTTGGTTCCATTTGACCTTGAAGTGCTTCCAGAGGTACTCATGCTTTCTTATATTTTTACTCTCTATGGTTCTACTACACACCCATGATATATAATAGTGGTAGAATGGAATTATAAGAGGTCCCACAGGGCAATATCTTGTATAGGGCTGTTCACGAGCCGAGCCGAGCCGAACCGAGCGGACCTTTGCTCGTGCTTGGCTCGTTTATAAACCGAACCGAGCGGAGCGGCTCATTTAAAACCGAGCCTCAAATCAAGCGAGCATTTTTCGAGCAGTAAATTTTCCGAGCGAGCGTCGAGCGAAGTTCGAGCGATTTGAACAACTTTGTCACCCGATTTAAATTTGCTTAGAGAGATAGTGACAATGTTTGGTCTCAAGCTTTTATGTCCTTAAAAACATAAACATTTCGTGGCATAATATTTTTCTTATGAATTACAATGTTGTGGCCGACGAGGTGATGATCATATTGCACGAACAATTACGTTGAGAGCAGGAGACGATCAACTTAGGGTAGCGACATGAAACATTGAGGTGATGAGCAGTCTGTCGTTTATCGGTTTAGGGTTTAACTTTTAGAGTTGATATTAATTTTTTTTATTGGCGTGGTTGGGTTACTACGTATAGATACAATTGTAAATTTGTATATAGCGGACCAAAATCCAATAGAGTGGTATATATAAAACTATAAATTTAGTTTATATTGAAGTATATATGTCTGTGTAATGTGTGTATATATATAGGTGTGTGTATATATGTGTATATACATGTTTATATATGTATGTGTATATGTATATATATACTAATTAAAAATAATAATTCGAGCCGAACCGAGCCGAGCGGACCTTTGCTCATGCTTGGCTCATTTACAAACCGAACTGAGCAGAACGGCTCGTTTACAACCGAGCGTCAAATCGAACGAGCATTTTCCGAGCAATTTCTAAACGAGCGTCGGGCGAGCGACGAGTGGCGAGCGATTTGCACAGCCCTAATCTTGTATCAAGTGGCAGACATAGAAATCTTTTTTCATGGGTAGGTACCCATGATATATAATAGTGGTTGAATGGAATTATAAGAGGTCCCACACGTGCGATATTTTGTATCGAGTAGCAGACATAGAAATCTTTTTTCATGGGTAGGTTGCCTATCGTCATGTATTAAAAAATATTCAGTGGTTTATTACGACTCGGGTCGAGGGGGTTACATAATACAAAAAAATAAAACTAAATATAATAATTGGATATACAAAAATTCGTCAATCGATATTAGAAATGCATAACAGTTATAATATAACAAGAATTAACACAAGATTAGTGTTAAAACTTTAAAAACTTTAGAAATGTTATAAGAGAAAGAATGAGAGAATTGTATAACTTATGAAAGTGTATACATGAGGTGCATTTTCTCTTCTACCTTGAGCTAGTATTTATACTACAAAAAGATTAACTATTTGGTAGACAATGTTAACTATTTGATAGACAAGATTAACTATTTAGTAGACAAAGTTATTCATAAGTTTGACAAAGAGTTCATCCACTTACTTGGTAAATCTAGAGGTAAATCTTGATCTTCATGGTAAACTTGTTATAATATTCATAACACTCCCTCTTGGATGACACTTTGCAAACTTCAGGGTCTTTAAGTACTGCCTCATTAAAAACCTTGCTAACGAAAAACCCAGTGGGAAAAAAACCTTAGCTAAGGGAAAAAGAGTGCAGTCTATAGCTCCCCCTCAAGTTTGCAATTTGTAAGGAATCACATTCTCCGTACATGACGCATGCCAATGTCATGAACATGTTTCCTGAAAGTTGCTGTAGGTAGTGCTTTTGTGAAAAGGTCGGCTGAATTGTTGCTAGATTGGACATATCTCATCTCGACCTGATTGTCTTTAATAAGGTCCCGAGTATATGCAAAGAATCTTGGTGGTATATGTTTTGTTCTGTCACTTTTGATATACCCTTCTTTCATTTTAGAGACACAAGCGGCATTATCTTCATGGATAGGAGTTGGACTTTGATCTTTCTCTAGCCCACAAGAAGTCACTATGTGTTGTGACATAGATCTTAGCCATACACATTCTCTTGAAGCTTCATGTAGTGCAATGACTTCAGAATGATTTGAGGATGTTGCGACAAGTGTTTGTTTCTGAGAACGCCATGAAATCGAAGTTCCTCCGTTCATAAATACATATCCAGTTTGAGATTTTGCTTTATGAGGATAAGATAAGTAACCTACATTTGCATAACCAACTAACCCTTCTTTTGAACATTGGGATAAAACAAGCCTAAACCAACAGTACCTCGAAGATATCGAAAAATATGTTTAATCCCATTCCAGTGCCTTTTAGTAGGAGCTGAACTAAATCTTGCCAACAAGTTCACTGCAAAAGAAATGTCAGGTATGGTACTTCTGGACCAAGAACTTCTTCGTTATCTTTACAAGGACGAAATGGATCATTTTCGACATTAAATGATCTAACGACCATTAGAGTGCTTAAACGATTTGCCTTGTCCATATTGAAACGTTTCAACAGCTTTTCAGTATAATTCGTTTGATGCACAAGTATTCTGTCGCAACCCCCGATCCCTTATCTGTCCCGGGAACGGCCGGACGCGGACATTCGATTGTGGTGGTACCAGTTATTAAATTGGCAGCGGAAATTACATCAGGACCGTAGTTAGGAAATGTTTATCAGAGTAAAAACCACCATATTTTATATTAATAATCACATGGGTAAAGCCCAAGTTTCTTATTACAATATATTTATAGGGATAAACCCTATTTTATTGAATTTAAAACATCGTCTTTTGGGTAACTTTTATAGCCACATTTTTTCCAAGCCGTCTGTGCTCTCTAGCTGACTTTTTCCTAACTGGCTTTCACATTGTGTTACCTGAAACGCGTTTTAAAAACATTTGTCAGTGGGAAATACTGGTGAGTGAATCCCAATTTAATCAAGAAGAGTTTTATCAATTAACACAGTATTGAGAGCGATCACAATGTTTATTTCTACACAATTACTCATTCAGTACTGTCAATCCTGACTGGTGGGTCATATTACACATTGGCTAACTCGTTGTCCAATTGTAACGTGTTCCACATTTTGTATACAAAACCTCAACATACCGGCAGTAATTGAAGAACTACAAAGACTTAATCACCGCTTAATTACATTGTAAAACATTTAAGGTTTTGTAAAATAGTTACTAAAAGATTTACAAAAAGAGGATAAACTCGCATTGCTATCTTAGACTTCATCTAAGGGTTTCCTGGTGTTAGTCTATAATTTACACAAATGTACATATGTTAGTATAATAACCCTTTAATTATATTAACGATACCCTCCCCGAGACGGTATTCCAACAACTACGTCGGGCAGAACCACGACAGTCGTTACAGAATCCTGGATCAATCGGGCAGCGTATCTAATACGAAACTGGGGTTATAATACTTACAACGGAGCAGAACCTCGCTAATTAGGGGGATATAATACCCGTATAGTATGCCTACTACTTCAGAATTCGTTTAGAAAGAAAAGAAATGAGCGACTGAAAATGAAATCCCGAGGCCTTCTTATATAGGGCTGAAAATTGGCTCTCTCGCGGCCCGCGTAAAGTTAAGCTAAGGGCTACGCGGCCCGCGTACTAGGTGACTAGGGCTTAGCTCTGATTGGTCATCACCCCTAGACTTGCCACGATCGTGACACGTGGCAGCACCGGGGCTCGCCTGATCTCTTACCTGTCGCGGCCCGCGTAAACTCAAGAGATAGCTTACGTGCCCCGCGTAAACTTATAAAATTTTGTTTTTATTTTATTTTTAAGGATATTTCACATTTAGGGTTCGGTTTTCACATACGGGGTGTATTCTAAGACATATAGGGGTATTTTAAAATATATTAGGGTGTCGGAAAAATATTTAGGAGGGTTGTTATATCTTCCCCACCTTGTTTTAGAACTCGTCCTCGAGGTTTACTGGAACAGGTGTGGATATTTCCTTTGCATTTCTGATTCAAACTCCCATGTGTATTCTGGTCCTCTTTTGGAGTCCCACTTCACTTTGACCAGAACTAATCTCTTGTGCTTGAGATTCTTGTCTTTCCTGTCCTCAATCTGTGGAGGTCTTTCTACAAACTTTAACTGTTCATTTACCTCTATCTCCTTAAGAGGCACAACTAATGATTCATCAACTAAGCATTTCTTGAGATTAGATACATGAAATACATCATGTATTCCTGCCATTTCCTCTAGCAGTTGTAGCTGATAGGCTACAGGTCCTATTCTTTTGATAATTTCAAAAGGTCCAACATACTTGGGATTTAGCTTTCCCCTTTTGATGAATCTTACCACTCCTTTCCAAGGAGAGACTTTTAATAACACTTTATCTCCTACCTGGAATTCCAACGGCTTTCGTCTGTTATCGGCATAACTCTTTTGTCGATCACGTGCGGCTTTCAGTCGTTCCTTGACTTGAATAATTTTTTTTGTTGTTTCTTGCACTATCTCAGGTCCAGATAGTTGCTTTTCTCTAATTTCTGCCCAACAGACTGGGGTTCGGCATTTTCGTCCATAAATTGCTTCAAATGGTGCAGCATTGATACTTGTGTGATAACTATTATTATAAGAAAATTCTATTAATGGTAAGTAATCGTCCTAATTACCTCTGAAATCAATTACACAAGCTCTAAGCATATCCTCCATTGTTTTAATTGTCCTTTCGCTTTGTCCATCTGTTTGAGGATGATAAGCTGTGCTTAGATTTAACTTGGTTCCCATGGCTTTTTGGAAACTTGTCCAAAAATGAGAGGTAAAACGACTATCTCTGTCAGAAACAATTGATAAAGGAATACCATGTAATGAAACTATTTCATTTACATATAATTTAGCTAATTGTTCCATACTTAATGTTTCCTTTATTGGTAGGAAATGAGCTGACTTGGTTAGTCTGTATACAATCACCCAGATTGTATCATTACATTTTCTTGTTTTGGGTAATTTAGTAGCAAAATCCATTGTTATCAATTCCCATTTCCAAATTGGCATCTCTAAGTGTTGCAATAAACCTGAAGGTTTCTGATGTTCAGCTTTGACTTGTGAACAGGTTAAACACTTTGCAACATAAGCTGCTATATCCTTTTTCATTCCTATCCACCAGAAATTCTTTCTTAAGTCTTGATACATCTTATCACTTTCAGGATGCATCGTATACTTAGACTTATGGGCTTTTTCTAATATAAGGCGGCGTAGGTTTCCTAATTTAGGTATCCATATTCTCTTCTTATGGAATCTCCAAATTCCATCTGTTCCTTGTTCTAGTTCCTTAATCATTCCTTTCAACTTTTCAGTATCACCTTGAGTACTGATTATTGTGCCTTTCTAATCTGCTTATTTAAATCTACTTGTAGATTAAATTTAAAAGAACGTATCCTTTTTGGCCTTTCATGATACTTTCGGCTTAAAGCATCAGCAACTACATTTGCCTTTCCTGCATGATACTGGATATCACAATCATAATCACTAAGCATCTCCATCCAGCGTCTTTGTCTCATATTCAATTCCTTTTGCCCAAAGACATACCTTAAACTCTTATGATCAATGAAAACAGTAAACTTACTACCGTATAGGTAATGTCTCCAAATCTTAAGAGCAAAAATTATAGCTCCTAATTCTAAATCATGAGTTGAATAATTCTCTTCATGATTCTTAAGTTGTCTGGATGCATAAGCTATAACCTTTTGACGTTGCATCAACACACATCCATAACCTAATTTAGAAGCGTCACAATAAATTACAAAATCTTCAGTTCCTTCTGGTAATGCTAATATAGGTGTATGGGTTAATCTTTGCTTAAGGGTTCTAAAAGCTTCTTCTTGTTTTAATCCCTATTCAAACTTAATGGATTTACAGGTTAGCTTAGTTAAGGGAATGACTATTCTAGAAAAATCTTGAATAAATCTTCTGTAATAACCGGCCAATCCTAAGAAACTTCTAACCTCGGTTGGTGACTCAGGGGTTTTCCATTTAGTAATTGCCTCGATTTTTGTTGGATCCACATGAATTCCTTCATGATTGACTAAGTGTCCAAGAAACTGTACCTGTTCTAACCAAAACTCACACTTCGAAAACTTAGCATAAAGTTTTTCTTTCCTTAATAAACTTATAAGTGTACATAAATGCTCTACGTGTTCCTCTTTACTCTTAGAGTAAATGAGAATATCATCTATAAAGACAATTATGAACTTATCCAAATATGGTTTACATATTCGGTTCATCATGTCCATGAATGCAGCTAGGGCATTGGTTAAACCAAATGGCATGACAGTAAATTCATAATGGCCATACCTTGTTCTGAAGGCGGTTTTAGGAATGTCCTCTTCCTGTACCTTTAATTGATGATATCCTGACCTTAAATCGATTTTTGAGAAAAATCGTGCTCCTTGCAACTGATCAAACAGATCATCTATTCTTGGTAATGGATACCGATTCTTAATCGTGACTTTGTTTAATTCACGGTAGTCAATGCACATACGCATTGATCCGTCCTTCTTTTTAACGAATAAAATCGGCGCTCCCCAGGGTGATGAACTTGGCTGTATGAATCCTTTCTCTAACAATTCGTCTAACTGTTTCTTTATTTCTTGCATTTCTGCAGGTGCCAAACGGTAAGGTGCTTTGGCAATGGGTGCTGTCCCTGGTAACAGGTGAATTCTGAATTTAACTTCCCTGTCTGGAGGTTGTCCTAGTAATTCTTCGGAAAATATATATGAAAACTGAGATACTACAGGGATATCTTTTAATTCTTTTCCTTTAGTGTTAGTGATATAGAAATCAAATACACTAATGATCCTTTTCTTATGTAACTTGTTGTTTTCATCACAGAGATGAATTTTGTGGATCTAGAGATTTTATTTCCTTTAATTGTGATCCTTTCACCCCTTGGTGAAATTACTTGAATTGACTTTTGATCACATAAAATACTGACTTTATTGGCTATTAACCAATCCATTCCTAATACAATATCAAATCCTGTCAGATTCATGGGGTAAAGATTTGCAATAAACTTATGGATTAAAATTTCTATTCTTGCTCCCTGCAAGATTTCAGAAATCTTAATGGTTTCCCCATTTGCTGTCTCTACTAGACATTCTTGTGGGAGTTTAGTTAATGGTTGATTGAGTAATTTGCAAAATGAAGTATTAATGAAACTTTGGTTAACACTAGAGCCAAATAATACTTTAGCAAAAACATCATTAACTAAAAACGTACCGGTGATCACATCCGGGATCATCTTTGCTTCTTCTGCAGTTAGAACAAATGCTCTACCATTTTTAGTATTCTTGTTGTTTGTGGCTGGAGCTAATTTTGGACAGTTTGGCTTGATGTGGCCTTGTTCTCCACAGTTGTAGCATATCCTGTTGCTATTCTTTTTCCTGCAATCTTCTTCCTTGTGTCCCGATATTTTGCAGAAATTACAATATATGGAGCATCTTCCTGAATGCTTTCTTTTGCAATTCTTACAGTAGGGTGTAGAGGTATAGCCTACATTTTTCCCACGATTAGAATTTCCAGAAAGAAATTCTTGTGTAAGCTTCTGGGTTAGGTTTCTCCTTTGATCCTCCTCTCGGGTACGGACTAACTCATCAGTCAAGGTGTTCGCTAGCTCTACAGCTTCTTCTATGGTTTGGGGTCTAGCTGCTTTGACTACATGTCTGATCTCTCCAATCAATCCCCATATGTAACGGGAGATTAATACTGGTTCAGGTGAAGCAAGGGTTGGCACTATTCTAGCATATTTAAAGAATAACTTAGTGTATCCCTTACTATCTACACCAGTCATCCTAAGGTTTAGGAATTTATTTGCTATCTGTTCCTTCTCATTGGGTGGGCAAAATTTCCTTTCCACCTTATCCTTGAATTCCTCCCATTCCATATTTTGTAAGTTCTATCACTTCCCCTTGACTAGAGGATAGTGTTCCACCATTCTAGTGCTGAATTCTTAAATAGATTAGAAGCAAATAATATCTTATCTTCTTCTGCGCACTTGCTTATCCTTAAGACTGCCTCAGTCTTTTCTATCCAGCGTAGAGCTGCAATGGCCCCTTCATTGCCTGAGAATTCCATTGGTTTACAAGACCAAAGTTCTTTATAAGAACAACCATAAGACATGGTCCTTCTTCTTTTGGAATTGGGCACATGAAGTATGGGTCCATTGTTCACGCTTTTTTCAGGTTCAGTTGGTCGTTTACTGCTATGTTTACTTTTGTTATCGGCTTCCCTAACATTTTGGGTAATGAATGGCATTGCATCAATTATTCCTTATGCCACTATGTGTTGGATAGCACTGTTGTCCACTTGATTTCCATTGTTATCATGATTCAAATTATCATTATTCAGATTATCATCATTCTGATTTTCCAGGTTATTATCCAGATTCACTTGATCGGCCATCTGAATTTTAAACATTTGCCAATTATTAATATCACAGAATAATTAATAATTTAGGCAATAACCACACAATACACATATTAGTCAAAAGTGTCGAGCATTACGACTTTACTTTTTCTATTATAGTAGGCGTCAAATACACACTAAGACTGAAATTAAAATTACATCACTACTATGCATCGTTAACCACAAAGTGGTCTATACTACGATAGATTTATTATTATTATTATTACCAACTCCACTATCACCTTCACGGATATGGATTCCTCCCGAAATCCATATGACGCTCGTCATATTTCCAGACGAGTTGCTCTCCTGCATACCTCATTCTCTCACTACTTTCTAAGATTTCTTCTCCGAAAGTTCGGAGTTCTTGCAAATTCTCTGCACTCATTGGGGGTGTAGGTGCGGGTACTGGATCTGGGTATAGTGGCTCGGGATTCTCCTGAGGTTATGGATTCTCTAAAATTTCCCTAATGTATTCATCATTGTCATAATAGGGATCTAGAGGGTCCAGACCTGGATATGCTGCTAAGTTCGGTAAGGTTTCTTCGTTTAAGTGGTAGCGTGGCACATAATCCCTAAGATCATCGAATCATGGATCATAATTTGGGTATAAGGGACTAGGGACTGGTATCCTAGGTATTTCCTCAGGGTTGAAATCATGCATTTCTACCTCTATTTGCTGAGTGGGAATCAAAGGTAAGGGTTGTGGGGCTACTAGTTGTTCCAGACTTGGGTCGGCAGTAGTTGTTGCTAGGATATGAAAATTGGCTAAGCTCCTATTAAGTATATCCTGTGTATGGGCATCTGACTCTCGCTTAGCGGCTGCTAGAACTCTTTGCTGTTGCAACTTTCGCATTCTTTTCCTACGCTCAAATGCTCCCTTACTGAACCATCCTCTATTTTTCTGAGGGAATGGCTCTTGAGACTGAGCTTTAAAGGCAAACATCCCTTCTTCCGGATCAGCTGAATACCCAGAGAGGGCAGGCTGGGAAGAAGTACCTTCACTCCTAGGTGAATTGGACAACTGACGATACACGTCTGAGGGTCCTTGATCACTCATACTGTAAACTAACAAATAGTCAAATAACACATAACAAATAAATACAGATATGCACGTATTTCCATAATTTATTTCCTAACAATTTAGATAATATTTTGATGTCAGCAGAACACTTCTGTGGCTGAATCAGTTGCAGCTCTGATACCACCTTATGTCGCAACCCCCGATCCCTTATCTGTCCCGGGAACGGGCGGACGCGAACATTCGATTGTGGTGGTATCAGTTATTAAATTGGCAGCGGAAATTACATCAGGACCGTAGTTAGGAAATGTTTATCAGAGTAAAAACCGCCATATTTTATATTAATAATCACATTGGTAAAACCCAAGTTTCTTATTACAACATATTTATAGGGATAAACCATATTTTGTTGAATTTAAAACATCGTCTTTTAGGTAACTTTTATAGCCACATTTTTTCCAAGCCGTCAGTGCTCTCTAGCTGGCTTTTTCCTAATTGGCTTACACATTGTGTTACCTGAAACGCGTTTTAAAAACATTTGTCAGTGGGAAATACTGGTGAGTGAATCCCAATTTAATCAAGAAGAGTTTTATCAATTAACACAGTATTGAGAGCGATCACAATGTTTATTTCTACACAATTACTCATTCAGTACTGTCAATCCTGACTGGTGGGTCATATTACACATTGGCTAATTCGTTGTCCAATTGTAACGTGTTCCACATTTTGTATATAAAACCCCAACATACCGGCAGTAATTAAAGAACTACAAAGACTCAATCACCGCTTAATCACATTGTAAAACATTTAAAGTTTTGTAAAATAGTTACTAAAAGATTTACAAAAAGAGGATAAACTCACATTGCTATCTTAGACTTCGTTTAAGGGTTTCCTGGTGTTAATCTATAATTTATACAAATGTACATATGTTAGTATAATAACCCTTTAATTATATTAACGATACCCTCCCCGAGACGGTATTCCAACAACTACGTCGGGCAGAACCACGACAGTTGTTACGGAATCCTGGATCAATCAGGCAGCGTATCTAATACAAAACTGGGGTTATAATACTTACAACGGAGCAGAACCTCGCTAATTAGGGGGATATAATACCCGTATAGTATGCCTACTACTTCAGAATTCGTTTAGAAAGAAAAGAAATGAGCGACTGAAAATGAAATCCTGAGGCCTTCTTATATAGGGCTGAAAATTGGCTCTCTCGCGGCCCGCGTAAAGTTAAGCTAAGGGATACACGGCCCGCATACTAGGTGACTAGGGCTTAGCTCTGATTGGTCATCACCCCTAGACTTGCCACGATCGTGACACGTGGCAGCACCGGGGCTCGCCTGATCTCTTACCTGTTGCGGCCCGCGTAAACTCAAGAGATAGCTTACGCGCCCCGCGTAAACTTATAAAATTTTGTTTTTATTTTATTTTTAAGGATATTTCACATTTGGGGTTCGGTTTTCACATGCGGGTGTATTCTAAGACATATAGGGGTATTTTAAAATATATTAGGGTGTCGGAAAAATATTTAGGAGGGTTGTTATATATTCCATTGCTCATATGTTCAATTTGTAAACCAAGACAATATTTGGTTTTTCCAAGGTCTTTCATTTCAAATTCTTTCTTTAAAAGAATAATTGCTTCATGAATTTCTTTTTGCGTCCCAATTATATTTAGGTCATCAACATATACAGCTATGATCACATATCCTGATGTTGTCTTCTTAATAAAGACACATGGACAGATAAGATTATTTGTATAACCTTTACTTGTCAAATACTCGCTTAAACGATTGTACCACATCCTTCCAGATTGTTTCAACCCATATAAAGATCTTTGTAATTTGATAGAATACATTTCTTTGGGTTTTAAACTTAAATCTTCAGGGAGTTTAAATCCTTCAGGAACTTTCATATAGATGTCACTATCAAGTGATCCATACAAGTAAGCTGTAACGACATCTATAAGACGCATTTCTAACTTTTTAGAAACTGCTAAGCTGATTAAGTATCTAAAGGTTATTGCATCCATAACGGGAGAATATGTTTCTTCATAGTCAATCCCTGGCCTTTGTGAAAAACCTTGAGCTACAAGTCTCGCTTTATATCTTGTAACCTCATTTTTCTCATTTCGTTTTCGTACAAAAACCCATTTATACCCTACAGGCTTTACAACCTTAGGTGTAACAACAATAGACCCGAAAACCTTTCATTTGTTAAGTGAATCTAATTCAGCTTGCATAGCGCCTTTCCATTTATCCCTGTCATGTCTATTTTGACAATCATTGACATATTTTGGTTCAGGATCATCATCTCCACCCATGATGTCACTTGTTATATAATAAGAAAATATCTCATCAATATTTTCCATTTCATATCGGTTCCATATGATATGTGTATAACCATAGTTGATTGATATTCTTTGTTAGTATCATCAACATCTTCCTCATGAGAGGTTTCGGTATTTACTATTTTATCAAGATCATTCTCTTTGTGGTCAATTTCCTTTACAAGTTTTTTTCTTTTTCGAGGATTCTTATCCTTTGAACCGATTGGCCTTCCACGTTTTAAACGTTTTTGAGATTCATGAGCTATCTTATTATCTATTGCCTTACTTGGGATCTCAACTCGAGCTGGAGCATTAGCAGCTGGTATATGAGATTTAGTAACTCTGTTTATATCAGTAAAAGCATCAGGAAATTGATTTGCAATGTCTTGCAAGTGTATTATCTTTTGAACCTCTGTCTCACATTGTTTTGTTCTTGGATCAAGATAAGACAATGAAGGCACACACCATGAGACATCATTTTATCGTTTTTTATTTTCTCCCCCTAATGCTGGGAACATTGCCTCGTTAAAACGACAGTCATCAAAACGTGCTTTAAATACGTCACATGTTAAAGGTTCAAGATATCGTATGATGGAGGCTGTTTCATATCCAACATATATTCCCAACCTTCTTTGAGGTCCCATTTTTGTGCATTGTGGTGGTGCAATAGGAACATACACTGCACACCCAAAAATTTTAAGGTGGGAAATGTCTGGCTCATGGCCAGAAACAAGTTGTAGTGGGGAGTGCTTATGATTTGCACTTGGTCTCACACGAATCAGTGATCCAGCATGTAAAATTGCATGACCCCAAACCGACACAGGAAGTTTTGTTTTCTTTATTAATGGTCTAGCAATTAGCTGTAAACGTTTGATCAATGATTCAGCTAAGCCATTTTATGTGTGTACATGGGCAACAAGGTGTTCGATAACAATTCCCACAGACATGCAATAATCATTAAAAGCATGTGATGTAAATTCACCAGCATTATCAAGTCTCACCCTTTTAACAGTGTAATCCTGGAAATGTGCTCGTAGTTTGATAATTTGAGCAAGAAATTTTGCAAAGGCAACATTACGAGTTGATAATAAAGAGACATGAGACCATCTGCTGGATGCGTCTATCAAGACCATGCAATATCTAAATGGTCCACATGGTGGATGAATTGGTCCACATATATCACCTTGAATTCTTTCAAGAAACATTGGTGATTCCTTGTCGACTTTTAAGGATGAAGGCCTTGTAATTAGTTTTCCAAGTGAACAAGAGGTACATAGAGGCATTTTATCTGATTGGGGGATCTTTTGATATTTCAATGGATGTCCATGTGTGTTTTCAATAATTCTTTTCATCATTGTAGATCCTGGATGACCTAGTCTGTCATGCCATAAGTTAAATGTCTCAGTATCACAAAAACTTTCTTTTACTGCCATATGTGCTTGAGGCACATTAATGTGTGTATAATGCAAACCATAGTGGAGCATTGGCAGTTTTTCTAATATATAATCTTTGCTCGTGATGTGCAAATATTTTTTATTATCATAAGTCCTTGACTGAGTTCATATCCGTTATGATATATGTTTTTTAAACTCAACAAGTTTCTCGTTGATTTTGGGGAAAATTAAGCATTCTCTATTAAGAGCTTTGTACCATTTGGTAATATTAAATTAGCTTTTCCCACTCATTCTATTAAGTTTGTAGGACCTGATATTGTATCAACGGTTCCTTTAGTTGGTTTCAACTCATAAAAATATTTCTTAGATGTAAGTATAGTGTGTGTGGCTCCACTATCCGCTATATATATATCTGCATCATTTGTCTGCTCTTGTGCTCCAATGGTATTCATTTTAATCTTGAAAATATAAAGAGAAATAATAATAAGTGTATAACGAAGGCATTATGAATTTTTTTAATAAGAAGTTTATTTATTAGTTGAAAACGTTACATGAAAAGAAAGACTAATGAAACATAATAAAGATAGTTATAATAAAAGGAAATTACATAATTGTTGCATATAGTTATTATGGTTTAGCAACATTTGTTTCAGAGTTCCATGTCATCGGTATAGTCGGCGACATTTAGTTCGACGTTGATATCATTAAAGTTATCCACATGGTTCACCTCCTTTTCTTTTCTTTTCTTTTCTTTTGAGAGAGGCTTGGTAAAGTTCACATAAATGTGAAGGTGTACGACAAACCTTTGACCAATGGTTTGTACTTCCACATCTAAAACAAGAAGTGCCATTGTTTTCGGACCAATCAGCTTCATTCCTTTTGTTGTATTGGTTGGAATTGGTATTTTGTGGAGTGTGGTAATTGGGGGTTCTTTGATTTTGACCTCGACCATGACCTCGACCACGTCCACGTCCACGACCATAGGAATTACCTTGGAAATTATTATTTCCTTTGAAGGAATAGTTGTGACCATTACCTTTACCAAAATAGCCACGACCACGGCCTCATCCCCATTTTCTTCCAGAGTCTTTAGTATCATCATTAATAACAACATTTTCTTCTGGAATGGCTAATGATCCAGTGGGACGAGCTTGATGATTTTTCATTAGTAGCTCATTGTTTTTCTCTGCTACGAGGATAAATGAATTTAGATCGGAATATCTTTGAAACCTTTGCAACCGATATTGTTGTTGCAAGTTTATATTTGATGCATGAAATGTGGAGAAAGTTTTCTCCAACATATCTTCCTCCGTAACAGTTTGCCCACAGAATCGGAGCGTTGAGCATATTCTGAACAAAGCAGAGGTGTATTCATCCACCTTTTTAAAATCTTGGAACCTGAGATTGTTCCATTCATCTCTAGCAGTGGGAAGTAAAACTTCCCTTTGATGATCAAATCTGCTTTTTAAATCTTCCCACAAAACGTATGGATCCTCACAATTTGAATATTCAAATTGCAATATCTCATCAATGTGTTTATGAAGGAAGACATCGGCTTTTGTCTTGTCTTGATCGCTACATTTATTTCCCTTCGTTATCGTTTCCAAAACACCCATTGATTTGAGATGTCGCTTAACATGTGCCGTCCACGGCATATAATTTTCTCCAGTGATATTAAGAGCTGGGAATTCAATTTTTGCGATGTTTGCCATTTTTGTTGCTAAACATAAATAAGATAAATATTAAAATCTAAATGCTCATTAAAAATGACATAACATACATAGGTACAGCTATAAACAAATAAATGAATACATAAGTACTAAAAAGATGAGGTGGAAGCTCATACATTAAGGTCGGCAACAATATTAATATTATCCCTGCCAATATTAAAACCGGGTGAATCATCTTCGAATTTTTTTCTTGAGTAACCTTGAGAAGAATATATATATATATATATATATATATATATATATATGTGTGTGTGTGTGTGTGTGTATTTATAATAAATGATGTACTACAGAAATGTTATTTTATAAGATTTAAAACTAGGATGCATAATAATAAGAATAAAAATGTTAGTATACATAAATAAACGTAAACTATAAATGAAATGTGAGCGTGTGTGTATAAATAAAAGTTAGTTGCGATAAAAGTAAAAGTTAGATGCATAATTAAATGTTAGTAGTTAGTAGTCCCGTAGTTATGAAATATGTATATTAAAATGTTCTTTTGTACTTAATTTTTTTTCAAAGTAAATTATAAAGTTAATGAAGTGCTTACATTGCTTATGATGGATATCTTTGGGCTTAAGGTCTTCTTTGATTAGGATATAAGCGACTCGTGCTGATAACGTGTTATAATATAACAAGAATTAACACAAGATTAGTGCTAAAACTTTAAGAACTTTAGAAATGTTATAAGAGAAAGAATGAGAGAATTGTATAACTTATGAAAGTGTATACATGAGGTGCCTTTTCTCCTACCTTGAGTTAGTATTTATACTACAAAAAGATTAACTATTTGGTAGACAAGGTTAACTATTTGGTAGACAAGGTTAACTATTTGGTAGACAAAGTTATCCATAAGTTTGACAAAGAGTTCATCCACTTGCTTGGTAAATCTAGAGGTAAATCTTGATCATCATGGTAAACTTAAATGATCTTCGAATTTAAAATTAATCAAAATCAAAATTTTAGGCCATTTAACAATATAACGAGCAGGGCCGTCTCCGAAAATCTTCGAAAATCTGTGGGCCCTGTGTGAAGATAATATACAGACCCCTAAAATATAAACTTTTTAAAAAGAATATACAAAAAAGTTTTAAATATATGAAAATGAATTAAAATTTTGTGGAATCACCCGCATGTTGCGGCAGTCTGTTTTTTACGTGGAAAAGTTGATAAAAAGAACATCACACGAGCATTTGGACAACGAAACGTAGAAAGAAAACACGTTGTAAGAGTAAATTAAGAAAAGACGGTCGTAACTTTAAAAATCGTTATTTACAATCATATAAAACCATTGTAACCTATTCAAATTTATTTAGAAAATATACAGAGTTGAAAGAGAAAAAAAGAAAAATAAGACTTTTTTCATAAAAAAAATTGAACACACAAAATTAATTGTAGATTGCATAATACTTTAAGAAATAAACATAAATATAAATAATCACTTTAAAACTAGATTTGAATAGTGACCAAGATTCCCATTTTGATTTAATGTAACAAAAAATTAGTTAATTAATGTCATTTGAATTTAATGTATAGGTAACAAACATAAAGAAAAAAAATCAACTAAAAGTGAAGCTACCAAGATTAAAACCCAAGGTCTACTTGCTAATAAAGTGGCATGGGAACCACCAGAGCATGCACCTCATCATGTCATTTTCCATTTCAGTACTTATATATTCTACGTTCTACAGTGTAATTTTATTTTTTTGTAAATAATTTTTTGGGCCCTTGGAGGGTTTGGGCTCTGAGCCGTCGCCCACCCCGCACACCCTCCGGGTCGGCCCTGACAACGAGTACATATTCATATACCTATTTGCCTATTTGCGCACCCATTATGACCCATATAAGGTATAGGGTTTATGTCTCCGACCAAGTGGTCAAACCTCGTACAATATCAAATCAGTCACATATACTGTAACACCTCAAAAATTTTCGTCCAACTATGTGACGACATGTGTCCCGAATCTCCAACTAATCCCGACTATATGGAAGGAGAGGGCCCATACTTAATAAATTAATATCCTAAATCTCCAACTAATCCTGACTACATGGAAGGAGAGGGAGACCAATATTTTATATTAAAAGTTGAATATAATTGAGGGGCCAAATCTCATATTAAGGAAAAAATCCTTGGTATGCTAAGGATCCTTACGGACCGTATGATTATACCCTTGTGGTCCACACGGTGAAATAAAAAAACCTGCGCGTCCGGGACCCCTTATGAACCATATCCTAAACCCCTTACAAGCTATAAGAGTGTTAAAAATAATTAAATTTCATATCTAGAGGTCCCTTACGAACTGTAAGGTATCTCTTACAGACCGTAAGGGATTCAAATTAGTAAGGCGGCGAAAAACACCCCTTACGGACCGTAACCTACCTCTTACGGTCCATAAGAGGTGCCCAGTGACAGCAGTTTGGTAGCTGGCATGCCATTGCTGCTACACTGCCACTAATTTGTGATTTTTGCCACATTTCCTCCTCCTTGTAACACCTATGAAGCCACTAATCAGCTGGGGTTACACTTTGCATGATTTTGGAGCATCTTGATTAGTATAAATAGGGGATCATTGTGATCATTTTCACTCACACCATCACTCTCACTCAAAAACACTTCTTTAGAGCAATACCTGAAGCTTGGAGTTGCTCTCTAGTGTTCTTTAGTGTTCCTCTTCTCTAGTAAGGTGTTGTTTGTTTTTTCAGAGGTAAAACGTCTGCAGTCTATGTAAAAGAATGGACCTGTGAGGGTCGATACTTCTACGTTGATGGATACGAACATGGCCACACCTCGTCTTCTCTGCCTCATCCTAGATCTGCAAACAAGAAGAGAGAAACGTGGAGATGTAGAGACGACTTGTAGGGGAAGAATCCCCTGTTTCCAGTTACAAAAGTGTTTGCCCCATATCGCATGCCCTAATAAGGAGGTGGAGACCTCCTTATATAGGAGATATGGGAAACCCTAACCTCAATGGACCAGGCCTAGTTAGGGGTTGTCTCTACAAGCCCATAGCCGAGTGTAGTATAAACTACAACGCGCTGGGCTTCACGGTTTAGTACATAATAATAATATTATTATTATACAAGGCGATAAATAATATATAACCGTTTAAGCCGGGTCAAGTACCTTACTTCTACAAGTCCCCCAAGTCTAGTTTTACTCCCGCTTGCAAGCGCTGGGAGTAGCGCTGGACTTATTAGTAGCTCGGGAGTGAAGATTACTAATTCTTGGCTTACCTGTCGTCCGGGTGCGAGAAAGTTAATGGCCACGTTTGTTGTGGTTGTCGTTAGCTGTGAGTAGAGATAATGGAGCAATGAATAGTACACGATTGTTCATCATGGAAATTGGTTGGGCAAAACCTGGCGCACACTGATTGGTTATAGACAATTGTCGTTTGCATTACCACGAGCTTCTCAAGGTTGCGTGTACGCGGTTAGGTCCCGCGCATGAGCCTTGGAATAAACTGAGTTTTGGTGGTTCAGTGTCTCACCATTGGATTGTTTTTCGGGTCTGGCCCTACCTTAGCGTTGCGTTCAACCCATTGAAAGAGTTGATGTTGATGTGACGATGATCACTACCACGTGTCCGTGTCACCAGGATCCCCGTTGTCGTAATGTGCAGCCATTGGTGGTCATAGACGCATATGCGGATGTTATGCCACCTTAGGCGAATGTGAAACCGCTGGTGGTTGTACCAGTCATTGTTATTGACGATCCAGTTATAGCAATTATCGTTGCAGTCAGAAAGAATGATATACAATACACCCCTGCAGAAGTGCTTGCTATGCTCAGTAATCCCGGAAGGGTGTTCAGAGCGTTATTTATGTTTCCCACAATGTTTGTATAATTGTGGGACAAGTACTTGGTTTTTCATCAGTGGTTGAATACATCTATTACTAAGATGCCCACTCTTAGCGCTGTATTTTTGTGAGCAATACTATTTTGTATGTTTAGGTATTTGTACTACGTTACACTTAGTATTGTCGTTTTATGCTTTACCGTATTGTGCAGTTCAGATGCGATGGTATGTTGTGTTTACAAATGTTTATATGAACACTTGTTGATATCAGAAAGTGCTTTATAATGCGTGTGGCGTTAATGAACACTTAAGTAACAAAGTGCTTTCTACGCGCTTGGTGTGAGTGAACACTTATTGATATAATAAAATGCTTTATACGCGCTAGGCGTGAACGAGCGCTTTATGTAAGCTACTACGTGCTTTTCCCGGATGCGCATTGGCGTGGGACGCTTATAGTAGGTGGCATGTCTATTTAAATTACCTCGCCGACTATGGCGTGGGGGTTTTCTGTTATCCATTTCGCGTATTGGCGTGGAGAATACACATTCGAATAATTATTTTTCCCGTCGCATAGCGTGTGGAATACTTATTCGGAAAATCAAGTATATTGGTTTTGTCATGCGTTTGTCTTGACTACCAAACTGCACATGTTGTGTCAAGTGGTATAGTCGACAGTCATAGGCCAAATGATGTGAGAAGTATAAATATCATTTGGCGTATCGAGACACCCACATTATATAAGAACCGATACGGGATGATGTACATTGGATATAACCTTAATGGGCAGCCTGAGAGAAGATGGTCACTTTTAAGGCGTAATGGCGCTAAACCCTGCTAGTCCCCAAGTTCAGTGCTGCTAAAGTATGTTAGTAGCTTTGAACTTGATAGGTACTAAAAAGAAATCGGCAAGTAAATATGAAGTATAACATACTAAGAAGATTCTGACATGTTTATTAATCGATTTAAACGTATTGTAGATAAGTGTGCGTAAAATAAAGGTGAGACCTTTATCGACACTTTTTTGTTTAGTAGGCAATTCTAACAGGTATTCTTTTAATATATGAAAGAATTGACAAGTCATTTTGAAAAACAAATATATAACTTATGGAGTATTCCGTCGAGCTACCAAGGTATGTGAGAGCACCATATTTAAGGATGAGATTAAGAACCTGTCACCCGTGAGTCTTGTGCGTAGATGTCTGACATAACGGTTGCGCCGAGTTCAAGGTTGTCTGGAATACCTTCCTAAACATGTAGCTTAACATAATGAACTCCAACTTAGGTCTATTCTTACCAAAGTGTAGCTTGGTAAAGGCAAAAACAGCGACCAGAGCCACCCAAGGCTTTTGGTCTTGGTGACTACGTTCTGTAATGTTTGTAGCATTACGCTGTCCTGGTCCCGGGAAGACTGTCTAGCCTGAGGATGTCAATTCCTACCGATGTGCCGCTCGGTTTTACTAAGTGTCAGCTTTCAAGACTGAATTGTAGCTGGGGCGTGAGTGGTTAGCCCGTCGTGCTAGTCTCTGAGTCTATTGCTGCTTAAATAAACATTAGTAGCATTGAAATAACAAGGTAACGTTTTGCATTATTTGTGTAGACTCGACATGTATACATAAGTTTTACCAAAACATGTCCTACTTAGACAAGGTCTATTGTGTGTATAAGCCAAAATGATCGAGCTTAGTTGTTTTTATGGTATAGGGACCACGACGGTATTATACTAGGCAATAATATTTATGTAGTTTCGATCATTTTGAAGAAAATGATTTACGTATGCTCTTTTTAGTGGTATAGATGATCTATGCCACCAAATTTCAAGTACTGGCTTTATGGATGTAAAGGATCTCA
Organism: Helianthus tuberosus; assembly: GCA_030545235.1. Classification (NCBI taxonomy): domain Eukaryota; kingdom Viridiplantae; phylum Streptophyta; class Magnoliopsida; order Asterales; family Asteraceae; genus Helianthus; species Helianthus tuberosus. The sequence continues at coordinate 34,042,899 of CM060436.1, forward strand.
TGTTGGTTAAAATGCATGTCCACGATGTGGAAGTTGATGTGGATGCTGGGGCGGTTACATGACACCCCGTAGTCCTGGTTAAATGGATATATTCTCATATATGTTTAAAAGTAGTGCAATGACGGTAGTACGATCTCGTGCTATAAGGCATCGACACATGTAAAATGTGATGTAGTGTAAAGAGGAAAGCATTGACCCATTATAAGTGACCTGGTTCCGTTAAAAGCTCTAGTAACACGATTAAAGCGACACGCCGGTGTATGTACGACATACATGGGTGGAGGAATGGCAATGTGGGTGATACAGTGGTGGCGTGACTAAATGCGCCCCAACCCCATTTATAACAATAGGCAAGAAGGTTGGAAGATATATCTTTCTGCATGACAGCTAAGGATTTCCAACAGGTACTCTCGTGTTTTGTTGTATAATAAAATAAATTTATAAGCGTGACCAAAGGGGTGACTTAGGATGGTGTTGTCCGGAGATGGCACGAGCAATGAAGGTATCCTCCAGAGACGGTGGGAGTGAACGAAAAAATCAGCCGATGTGGCAGGTAGAATAAAAGCTCCCGCCAGTGGCATGGGTGGATGAAAAACGACCGCCTGAGCTGCGGGGTGGATAAAAGCATTCGCTAAGGTGGCGGAGTGGATAAAAATGTTCGTCGGGAGTAACGTGGTGAACCAAAGCATACGCCATAGGTGGTGGAGTGATTAAGTAATTGGCCGGAAGCGGCTCAGGTGAATAAAAACGCCCGTTGGAAACATTTCGGGGAGAATAAAAGCTTCCGCCAGTGGCAGCGGGTTGATTAAAAGCTTCCGCCGGTAGCGGCGGGTTGAAGAAAATTGTCTGCTAGAGGTGGTGCGACCAAGAAAGTTGTCCGCCAGGAGTGATGCGATGAAGAAAGTTGTTCGCCAGGGGTGGCGAGACGAATAAAGTTGCCCGCCAGGGGTAGCGTGACGAATAAAGGTGTCTGTCAGAGGTGGCACGGCAAAGAGAGGTGCCGCCGGGGGTGGCGTGGCGAATAAAGTTGTCCGCCAGAGGTGGCACGACGAATAAAGGTGTCCGCCAAATATGAAGGTCAAGGGGAAAGTGATAGTACCATCTCAAGTCGAATGCAGCTTTTGCTTAGTAAAGTCAAAAAATTGGAAGATTATGCAAGAGACTTAAGCAAAGAGATGTCTAACTTACCACCAAATGCTGACCTACAAAAGGAGATGAGAAAAGACCTCTTAGAGCTAATCATGAGAGACAAGTTCTATCCTGCCAAAGCTGAACAATTCAAAGACTGGCCACTCATTGCACTTAAAGCTGAAGCAAGCAGAATTGAAAGGGTAAGAAATGATCCCAGTATGAAAAGGACTGCACCAGATTGGAATAAGTACAAAAAGACTATTGCAGAGCTTACCCTTGATTACAAAAGAAAGAAGGCTGAGTTGGTTGCAGCCAAGTATGGTTCAACAAAGACCATTGCAAAATGGTCTAGGCAGTACACTGACTTGGTGCATGAGAAGCTGGAAAAACTAAGAGAGACAAATCCTACAGCTCCAAAGAAACCAGCATACAAAAACAAGAAAACTGATGAGCCAAAGCAGCAGGCCCTCTCTCTAAAACCTCTGTTCACATCATCTGACACCTCCAGAATTGCCTTGAATCAAAGAAAAAGGCAAAAGCAGATAGATGAAGAAGATGCACAGAGAGAAGCAGATATTATGAAAGAGGCCATCAAGGAAATGATTGCTAAAAATCCTGCATCAACAAAGCTGCAAGAAATTGCCAAAAATTTTATGAGCAGGCCACCATCTCCAAACTCTCATCAAACAAAAACTCTCCCAAGAAACCCACTGAACTCAAAAATACTAAAGTGGAAGTCTGATCAAAAGACCCATGTATTGACCTTGCTCAAGTCCAGTGGAGAAGTTGAACAAATATTAAGGGAGGATGCACTAGGCCTGAATATAGCTGACCTCCAAGATCTCTTAGAACTTCAACTGTGCAGGGATGAGGATGATAAAGATTCCCTTAACTTTGAATTACAATTCAAGGGGCAAGTTAGGGAAATGTTGATGAGACAATAAAGATCATGAATAATGACGTGTTTTGGCATCATCTGTTCTGGGGGAGAATGTTGATCCATGCCTTCAAACCCAGAAGAACAGATGATAGGAAAAGCCAAAACTGGTTCTCTAACAGCTGATCACCAACAAGCAGTGCATGTTCTAGTTTCCCTCCAATGGCAGTCCTTCTATCAACTGATAACACTAAGTACTGATCCAATCAACAACTGTTCTGCAACCACTGATCCTAAGGACTGAAGACCCAATAACTGTTGCTTATCAAAGTACTGATGAAGACAAAGCACTGCTATTCTCAAGACTTGATTAACCTATGAAGAAAGCACTGATGAGTAACATCAGTGCTTAGGCAAACAACAGTGGAATGATCATCAGTGTTTTTATATCAGTGTTTAATTGTAATCAGTGTTTGTAATAGATCAGTGGTAAGAGGTTGTTAGGTTGTTTGATGTCACTGTTTAGGTGACGTCAGCTTAGATGCTCAGTGGTTAGATCTGTACTATAAATAGAACAGTACCTGCGCTGTTCTATTAGGTCTTTGCACACACTCATTCTGTACGAACTAACTTGTGAGCTCAGGCTGAGGGGGAGATTAGTTGCATGCATGCAGTTGTTTTGATTATTGTAATTTGATACAATCATTCGATTCAATGGAAAACATGTTTGCTTAAAGCTTTTCTTCCGTGATTGTGTTTACAAAGTTTTTTTTTATTATTTCCGCTGCAAATACTCCATCTCTTTTCTACCATTTTACATCAATTAATTCAAACAAACACAATATTAAGAGTCTAAGATCCTAACAATTGTCCATCCGACCGGATGGACTTGTCCATCCGTCCGGATTGACTTTGACAATACTAAAACTTGTCTAACTTATATTGTTCTATAAAATATTCAACACACGCTCTATCTAACTATTCGCACAGTGGCAGACATACGAATATGCACCAACATATTCCCCCTCGGCTGTCATTGTCGAATCGTCACTAACACTTTAAGAACCTTGAGCCGTGTTTGAATATTCTGTATTCTTCAACTTTTTTGCAACTTCAATCAGGTATCTTGAAATCTGACAATAGATTCCCCCTCGATTGATGATTCGGGTTTGCTTTGACAGAGTAAGGCACTAATTCCCCCTGAAATGAATCTTCAGGTCTTTTGCACAGTTCACGGCTCGCCTCTGATTTGCTAAACTGCAACCTTCACGAACAATCACCAACTTGAAACTAGTCAATGCAGCATCCTCTGTTTCAGCTTTAACCGCATACGAGCTCAGTTTTTGATATAACATTTCAGCACCACGATCTCGCATTCAGCCTGCTCAATCTAAGAATGTACAAAAACTTAACCGGCAATTGATAGAAACTTCAAATACCCCACTGGTTAACTTCAAATCAGTAATTCCCCATGAAGATCTGATATCCCGTTTATCGTGATCGACGTTAACGCACCGTAAGAATGACAGATCCATGTAAACGGTATTCTCCACAATCAGAAAATCTTCATCGGAAAACAAATCATCTGGTAATGTAATCCCATCTCCGAAGCATTCGTCCACAATCAGATTCATCTCCTCGGATAATCTAGATCTCAGAAGCTATCATCCACGATCACTCTCAGATCTCCGATGCTTTCGTCCACGATCAGATATCAACACCTCGGATCATCTTGATCTCGAAAGCTTATACCCACGATCAGATTCACATTCCCCCTGACAATCTGAAGTCGAAACCACCCGAATACTGTTGCAATGTCACGAATTTCAAAAATGCTGGAACATCTGAAAATTTTTATTCCCTCTCATTTTTGCAAATTCTGACGTCTCTATCAATGAATTCCCCCTCAAACTGAGTAATTCAGTCCTCTTTTATTTGAAAAACTCGACTATGTCGAAAATATGACAATTTTCCTCAAAACGTCAGTTTTTCATCATTGCGGATTTTACGTTTTGGCCCATAAATAGTCAGATAACCTGAATGATAAACATTCTGCACCAGTATCATGACTACCCCACTAATTTCCGCAATCCGTGATGCATCATCAAATCTGTTCACTGAAGCCCCAGACGGTGTCCCCGAACAACCCAGCTTGGTCGTTAAAAACCTGAAAAAATTGTCAATCACCAATTTTTTTCTGGAGACTCTCCTCGTCGTTGCGATAAAAAAATTCCTTTTTTAGGCATTTGTTCATCCGATCGAATGGGATAGGTCCATTCGTTCGGATGGACTGATCTGGGATCCTTGACAATTAGTCACCTGAGTGTCTTCATCCGAATGAGTTTAGTAATTGGTTTGAATGACCATTCGATCGAATGGGTTTACTTGTCCGGATGATCATCCGCTCGGATGGTCATCTGCTCGGATGGTCATCCGAGTGAAAACAGATGAACATTCAGGAACAAGATAGTGACATGGTCCGGATGATCATCCGCTCGGATGGACATCCGAGTGATTATGTTCTAACAGCTCAAGAACACTCCAAATCACGTTTTTTTCAATCTAGAATCTTTATTTGTGTGAATTTCAAGATGAAACTTCACAGGATTGTGCGCGAATCAATTCCGAACAGAATGATGGCTTCAATTCCAAAATCCATCCGTGAATTGACCTTTAGTTGATGATTTTCTATGTTTTAACATCAAAACTCCCGTTTAACCCAAAATTGATGAACTTGGGTGATTTAACCGACTGTTAGATCGATTAAATCGGTATCGTGGCTCTGATACCACTTGTATTCTAGGAACCGATGAGTTTGACGGAGCTTCGGTCCCGATACGACGTGTTCGGTGCATTTATTATTACAAAGAAAGAAGTAGAAGATAGATACGACACCGAGCAGTCACTTATAATCTGGTCTCTTATTCATATCTGAAAGTTACAGCACCATGAGACCAGTTGGACAGCATGTCCCCTCTGGGATCCAAAACCTTGTCCAAATGGGAACCCCAACTCCTTATTTATAGGCAACAGCCTATCCAGTCCAAATGAGCTAGTGTCCATCCGTTCGGATGGTCATCCGTTCGACTGGATGGGGTTTGGACTATTCTATTGTCCATCCGTCCGGATGGACTTTGACAATACTAAAACCTGTCCAACTTTCTCTATTCTATACAATATTCATCACACGCTCTATCTAACTATTCGCACAGTGGCAAATGTACGAAATATGCACCAACAAAATCCATGGCAATGCTATCCCATTTCCAAACTGGGATTTCTAGTTGTTCCAGTAAACCAGAGGGACGATGTTCAGCTTTGACTTTCGAGCATGTGAGACACTTCGAAACAAAGGTAGCGATATCCTTCTTTATACCAGGCCACCAATAGGGGGTACGAAGATCATGGTACAACTTGTCAGCACCTGGATGAATAGAATATCGTGATTTGTGTGCCTCCTTCATTATGAGCTCACGAAGTTCATCACGGTTTGGAATCCAGACACGATCAAGGTAGTAGAGGATTCCATCGGATTTAGTCACGAGTTGGTTTTCAGCACCACACTTCATCTCGTTGTACATGTTCTCCTCGTTGACAGACGATTATTGAGCTTAACGAATGCGGTTTCGAAGACTGCTTAAGAATTGGGAACAACGAATGTTGTTTACATGAGTCCTTAGACTAAGTGCATCAGCCACGACATTCGCTTTACCAGGGTGGTAGCGAATCTCGCAGTCGTAGTTGTTAAGCAATTCTACCCAACGACGTTGAAGCATATTTAGTTCTTTCTGGTTAAAGATATGTTGTAAGCTCTTAAGGTCGGTGAAGACCACACATTTGGTATCATATAGGTAGTGTCGCCAAATATTTAACGCAAAAACAACTGGCCAAGCTCGAGATCATGAGTAGTGTAGTTTTTCTCATTTATTTTCAACTGTCTCGAAGCATACGCGATAGCCATGTCTCGTTGCATGAGAACACAACCAAGACCTTGGTTAGATGTATCGCAATACACCACGAAATCATCGTTACCATCAAGAAGATCGAGAATAGGAGCATTGCAAAGCAAGTCCTTAAGCATTTGAAAAGACTCCTCTTGTTCAGGACCCCAAACAAAAGGTTTATCTTTTTTAGTCAGCAAAGTGAGGGGAATGGCGATTTTCAAAAAGTTGGAGATGAATCGCTGGTAGTACCCCGCCAATCCAATACATGAACGAATTACGGATGGAGATTTCGGTGCAATCCAATTCTTGACAGCTTCGATCTTTGAGGGATCAACATGAATACCTTTTTCACTCGACGTCTCCAAGGAATTGAACTTCTTTTATCCAAAATTCACACTTGGAGAATTTGGCGTATAGTTGCTCGGCGCGTAGAAGTTCAAGGATTAGATGCAAATGACGTTCGTGTTCGGCTTGAGTTTTCGAATAGATAAGGATGTCATCGATGAATACGATCACGAAACGGTCCAAGTAGGGTTTACACACACGGTTCATCAAGTCCATGAAAACTGCAGGTGCATTAGTCAAACCAAAAGGCATGACCACGAACTCGTAGTGACCATATCTAGTATGAAACGCGGTTTTAGGAATGTCCTCTTCGAGAACTCAAAGTTGATGATAGCCAGAACGAAGGTCGATTTTGGAAAAGCACATTGCGCCTTGGAGTTGATCAAACAGGTCGTCGATGCTGGGAAGAGGGTAACGGTTTTTTACAGTGAGTTTGTTAAGCTCGTGATAATCGATACACATTCGAAACGAACCATCTTTCTTCTTAACGAAAAGAACAGGAGCACCCCAAGGAGAAGTGTTTGGGCGTACGAAACCTTTATCAAGCAACTCTTGGAGTTGACTTGATAACTCTTGCATCTCAGAAGGTGCAAGAAGGTAAGGAGCTTTAGCGACAGGGGTAGCACCAGGAATGAGGTCAATGCGAAAATCAACAGTACGAGATGGAGGAGGACCAGGTAGGTCTTTTCCCTTGCCCTTTTCTTCCACAACGTGGGCTAAAAAGGCAAAGTACTGTTTACGTAAGTACTTTTTCACTTGTGTGCATGACATGAGTTTGAGTCTCTTTGAAGGTCTGTCGCCATAGACGTGTAAGGTGTCTCCAGAAGTAAGAGGCAATCGAACGAATTTCTCATGACATGCGATTTCAGCATGGTTCTTACGAAGCCAATCCATGCCTACTATGATATCAAAGCTACCCAATTGCATAGGTATGAGATCGATAGGAAACGCATGATTGTTAGGAGTGAGAAAGCAATCGCGAAGAACAAAATGAACAGTGATAGACTTGCCATTAGCAACTTCGACAGTGAATAACTTTGGGAGTTTATAGCGTGTACAATTTAACATTGATTCAAATTCAACTTTTCAAATTAAAGTTTTAATAATTATTATATATCATTTTAGTTATTGTAGAGTTTAATTTGTAATTTTAATTATTATAATGTTTAGTTTGTGTAATTTTAACTATTGTAATGTTTAATGTGGTGTTTTAACTTTCGGAATGCTTACCTGGTGATTTAGTTGGCCGTTCAAAAAAGATAATGCTTCAAGTTAATCCACTAAACAACCTCAAATGATCTCTTTTGCTGCCAGAAATGGATTAGGAACAATCCCATGATGTTTCCTTTTGATATGAGCTTGAATTGGAGCCACGTATGAAGTGAAATGACACCTTTTCTCTCTAGTTCCGCCTCTCTCTAGACGAAAATGGAAAGGTATAAATGAGCATGTATGCTCACACCCTTACCAAATACGGTTTGAAATTGTTAAACTTACCTCTTTGCCCTTATGGGCCTTCCATGGTCACGTTTTGGGCTTAAACAATCCCCTCGGGCCCTCCTTTGTAAACTCAAATGATAAATAACTATACATAATTAATTTTCATTAACATCCATTTGAATCCCAATCTTTTATTATGCATTATCCTTTAAAATTCGAGGCACTACATTAAAATGTATTAGGAAAATATAAAATTTGACCCAACACTAAGATGCAACTTGGATTGGCTAAGGTGAGTAAATGGGTTTTACTAAATCGGGTTACATATCAAATGGGCTCTAATCCCCCAGTCTCAAGGTGGGAAAAATAGAGATCCGATCAATCCCTGGGAAGAGAACGGGCCGAAAAATCACCCATGGAGTTTATAGGATATCCTATCATCTTTCCCATGTTTAAATTCATAACTCTCCACCATACCAATGGATCGACAACTGATCCTCCATACATATTGTTTTCTTTTTTCAATCCCAAGAGAAACTTTTAGTAACTAATAAACGTTTGATTAACCGACGTTATGGCATGACTATAGGTATATGGTAGTGTATGCACTGATTAATTTGGGTTACTCATTTTCTGACGGTTGGTGAAATGATCGATACTATGTCAAAAGTTTTGATCTATAGCTTATAAGTAACTATGACTATGTAGTCCATCCCAGACATGAAATGAAATGCATTTTTGCATAACAGTAAAGTGATATAACCTTGGTTTTATATGGGATAATAGTGAAAAACATAATAAAAGTTATTTCATGGTAGGTGAATCGGTTCCCAAAAATATAAAAAATAAACCTAACGAATGGAAGTTAAAAAAAATATGTTTGGGCTAAAATATGACATAGTGCAACCAATGGCTAACCTGACGCCGTGGATATAGACATGGTTGTTTTCTTCTAGAACACGATCATATTCGACCTAACACAAATGACTGCAATATCATCGTTATTCAAGATATTTGACTATCATATCTAAGGTGACTATGCCTAATGCCTTGTTTGATACCATCCTTTCTTTAAAAAAGATCGTTTATTGATAATACCATATAAAACCTTCTTTTATAGTAAATATTAAAATGATGTCTCTCCTACAATTGATAATGATGTAAAATTAGAATAATATTAAAATATAAATAATAGTAAATTACGAAACTTGGATTCAATAATATATGATCATTAACCTACCTGCTGTGAAGTTAAAACCATATATATTGGTGGAAAGGTTCGATTTTGTCCACATCGTTCATATGGATGTAAGTTAAAAACAGAAGAAATTGGCAGTAAGTCGGGCCATGAGAGTTGGTATTAATAAGGAAACAACTTTACTATTGTGTAAGTCCAGAAACTTTTAACAATCGGATATCAAGACACCAAACAAGTAGCGGAAATACAAGAATGATGTAGAAGATTGAAAGTAATTGTATTGATTCAATAACAAGAGCACACGATCTAAGATGACCGTCTGGTACTCAAGTCGCACAAAACACCAAAGTTTCAATGAGAATCAACAACGTAAAACATAAGAGGAACATCCTATTTATAGTTACATAGGATGCCCTAGTACATCGGGCCAAGCCCATACCGTTAGACCTCTAAACCGCCTACCAAGCCCAATAGACTAATCGAACCCAAACCAAACAAATAACCCAAGACAAACGTAAACCTAAACTAGTTTATGCCCTTACAATATCCTCCTAGGTTTATGTTGTCTTGGCAGCTTCGTATTTACTTGCACTTCTTTGTTTGTTTCTTCTGTTTCCTCTGCAATTCAGGCAAACCAGGCAACCTTCTTCCAAGGTATGGAGCAAATAATTGAGTCTCAACTCTCGTACGTTGCCCTAACCACAACTTAAATCCCATGATCTGAGCTACAGCACTTGTCCAACTTTTTGCACAGACTTCATATTCCGGGTCGCTTTGAATCTGAGTCTTCGACAAGAGCTTTATGTCGTTTTCACCAAAGCACATCAAGTCTCTTGTATCCAAAAACCTATACTCAGCATTACCGCAAACAATTACAGCTTGACCTGTAACGGGGTCATACATCCAAAACTGCAAGTCTTTCAAGCTGTTATCAGGAAGCTCTTTGAGCAGAGGTTGTAAGACCCATCTCATTTTATCATGATAATTCTACTAAATACACATTTAATTTAAGGAAAAGATGGATTACAAAAGTTTTCCGTTACGTTTTAAGTGCTTAGAAAAATAATTATCTAGGATTCTACATCCTTACTAATAAAGACAACATATTGTAGCATTAAGTGTTACATGTTCCATAATAAAACAAGACAAAAGACATTGCTTGCGGAAGCCTCAAAATTTTGGTGTTCGGTTCTTGCTATAAGCTTGATCGGCATCCGGGATATCATCTACATCACCTAATATCAAAACCAACAAATAGGTTAGTTTTGATGAACAAATAATCAGTTTAAACAAGTCCGAATTTCAAAATCGAACAAAATATAAAAAAAATCCAGCACTTCAGTCTGTCGCGCCCGCGACAGACTTAATGCAGTCGCTCGCGGGCTGCCAGAAGCTCTGGCGGGGCGCGACGGATTTAAGTGTCTTGGTCGCGGGGCGCCAGAGACCCATTTTCACGGAAAGTTCACAGCTTTTTATGCTGAAAACGCCCAGCTCCAAATTTCAATCAAAACCTATCTTAAAATCGCCATAACTTTTGTTTCGTATGTCCATTTTACCTTATTCTTTTTCCTGCGCGTCCGTATTAAATATACGGATCCATTTATCCTATTTACTCACATTGAAACCCGGTTTATGAAAAAATAGTTGATAAATCCATAATTCGATTATTCGACCCGTTTATCATATGGCATATTTTACATCATTCCATCTCATTGATTTTCTAAACTTAATTACCCATTCTCCGGGCTTGTCTACTTTGGCGTATCGTTACCATTACTTGGTTTTACGCACGCAATAGAAATCATGCTTGTTTTCAATATTTCAAGCATGATGCTTTATGCAACATTTTGCAAATAAGTTTCTAATTATTTGACCCAACATGAAGGAGTCTTAAAAATCAAACTTGGGGTACCCGTTACTTGGCATCTCGCATTCTATCACTAGCACGTTATGTGGTGTTCAAGTCTCTAGATACATTGTTGTTTTAAAAACATAGTTTTGACCCGTTTGGTCGTTGAGTGAAGACTTTCCCTTCCTTGACAACCAAACTTATTCCAAACATTGTTTGACCCATTTTCTATGATATACCAAATGATTCTAACCATTCTTTTAAAACCCGTATTACTCAATCCAGTCATACTTTAACCATCTATTTCGTTCCGTTTGTTTTGCCGAGTGAACTTCATCACTTCTATGGCTTACCAATCATACTCTAGTTATTCAAATTGACCCGTTTGATCTATCGAGTGAACTCCGTCACTTCAATGTCACATCAAACGCTTTTATCATACAACGATATTATTATCAAGCTATAACTAAACATTTTTGTGGAATTGATGAAACTAATAGTTACGTACCTTCAAAGCGCTCCTTTTAAACGGGTATCGCCACCCGCTTGTCCGCTCGACACCATTTCCTTGCCTATAGAGTTCAACCAATCTTTCGTTAGAACTCTTATCGTAACATATATCGCATAATTCGTCATAACATACAAATATGCGTTTTAGTTCAAAATTCCAACATTTAGCTCTCTTTTAGGCATTTCTACAAACACCTAAAGGGCATAATTTCATAAAATTAATAATCAAGTTCATGACTACTATCTAGCCAAGATTAAACATCAATTAGACAAGTTCAATGTCGAATTTTACATGAACATTCTGGATTTACTCTATAGAGCTCAAAATACACTAGAGTGACAATCATAATCCTAGCGTTTAACATATTCCTACAAAACCCACTAAACACCTATATTGGTGATCATGAATTTCATAAGGATGAGGAAAATTTAACAAGCTAATGACTAGGGATACCCTAGACATGATTTTATTACAATTTCATCCAAACAATGATCATGCACGCACAAATTTCGAATCTTATGTGTTCATCCAGAATTTAGGATGGAGCCAAATAGTGAAATTTTACATACCTTATGATCCCTTTACTGAGGTGATCACTAATTTATGCTTGGTTATCGTTTTGGAACTGATTTGAGCCTTCAATTTGATCAGGTTGTCTGAACTAGGGTATGAAGGAGAGTTTGGTCGCCCCCCTGTGTTTTGATCGATCCAGACACACACATAAGTGTGTGTTTGGGATTTTTAATTTTGTTTTAATAAAACTAGTTTAATTTTTAACACCTTTGGCCCCTCAACTATTTGTCAAGTTTTATTTTAGGTGTTTTTAATTAACTCCCATATTACTACAAGATTTTTTTAACTAACTAGGTTATTTTTATTCCTAGTTAGTTTATCTTGTTTATTGCGAACATTGAATTTATAATAACAGGTTTATATTTTCGGGGTGTTACAAGTCCACCCCCCTTAGAAAGAGTTTCGTCCTCGAAACCGGAATACGTACCGAATAATGTTGGGTAGAGACGTCGCATCTCCTCTTCGGATTCCCATGTAGTATCCGAACCCTTTCTATGCTCCCATTTGGCCTTTACTTGGTTAATTTTCTTGTTTCGTAAGCTTTTAACTTTTCGACCTTGGATTTCAATCGGTCTTACCGCATAATTAAGGCTATTATCCACTTCGATATCGTCGTAGTGGATGTAAGCCGTCTCTTCGGCTAAACACTTTCGGAGATGTGATACGTGGAACGTGCTATGGATTCCACTCAATTCCTCGGGTAGTTCGAGACATTATGCAACTTTACCAACCCGTTGGATGATTCTAAATAGCCCAATAAACCTCGGGCTTAACTTCCCTCTTTTTCTGAACCGAATAACACCCTTCCACGGAGATACTTTAAGCTAACTTAGTCACCCACTTGAAATTCGATCGGTCTCCGTCTCTTGTCAGCATGCGACTTTTTCCTATCTTGAGCCGCTTTCAGATGAGTCTGAACCATATCAATTTTCTCATTTGTGGCTCGAACTATTTCTTTATGTGCGACTTCGCGTGGTCCCACTTCGCCCCAACACACCGGGGTTCGGCACTTCCTTCCGTAGAGCATCTCATACGGTGCCATACCAATACTTGCGTGATAACTGTTGTTATATGAGAATTCGACCAACGGTAGATAAACATCCCAACTACCTCCGAAGTCGATGATACACGCCCACAACATATCTTCCAATGTCTGTATTGTTCTTTTGCTATGTCCATCTGTTTGAGGATGGCACGGAGTGCTAATAAATAATTTCATTCCCATTTGCTGTTGGAAATCAGGCCAAAAGTTCGAAGTAAATAGAGTTTCCCTATCAGACACGATGGATACCGGTACTCCGTGGCGTGCCACTATCTCATTGGTATAGACTTCTAACATCTTTTCGGACGTATAAGTCTCACGTATCGGAATAAAGTGAGCACTCTTCGTCAGCCTACCTACAACCACCCATATAGCATCGAACCCGCGGTTTGTTTTTGGCAGTTTGGTCAATAGATCCATTGTGATTTGCTCCCATTTCCAAACTGGGATGTCCAACGGTTGCAGTTTACCATATGGCTTTTGGTTCTCTGCTTTGACTTGTAGACAGGTCAAGCATTTCTCTACGTACTTCACTACGTCTCTTTTCATTCCGGGCCACCAATAATTTTGCTTTAAGTCGTTATACATCTTGGTTGCCCCCGGATGGATAGAATAGTGGGATTTGTGAGCTTCGTCAAGTAGAAGCGTCTTGACTCCACATGAATTTGGAACCCATATTCTTCCGAAACGAGTCTTTAACCCGTTGTTACCATCTACCAATTCTTTCAATTGGCCAACTATTCTTTCTTTCTTCCAATTTTCCTCTTTCACTGCTTCAGCTTGAGCTTCTCAGATTTGTTCAAGTAATCCCGACATCACTATAAGCTGCATCGATCGCACTCGTATAGGAGTATAATTCTCCTTTCGGCTCAATGCGTCCGCCACTACGTTGGCTTTTCCGGGATGATAATGAATTTTGCAGTCATAATCCATTACCGTTTCCAACCATCGCCTTTGTCTCATATTTAACTCCTTCTGATCGAAGAATTATTTAGGCTCTTGTGGTCGGTGTTGGTGCATATTTCGTACGTCTGCCACTGTGCGAATAGCTAGATAGAGCATGTGTTGAATATTGTATAGAATAGAGAAAGTTGGACAGGTTTTGATAATGTTAAGGTCCATCCGGATGGATGACCATCCGGCCGGATGACAATCCGGGCGGAGGGACATAGTTAGTGATTGTCTATAAATAGGGACTTGGGGTTCCCATTTGGACAAGCTTTTGGTTCCAAGAGGGGACATGTTGTCCAACTGGTCTCGTGGTGCTGTAACGTTGAATAATCAATAGAGACCAGATTATAAGTGATTGCTCGGTGTCGTATCTATCTTCTACTCCTTTCTTAGTCGTAATAAACGCACCGAACACGTCATTTCGGGACCGAAGCTCCGTCAAACTGGCCGGATCCTGGAGTCAGCAGTGGTATCAGAGCAACGGTACCGATTTAATCGATCTAACAGTCGGTTAAATCATCCAAAGCTCATCAATTTGGGGTTAAACGGGAGTTTTGACGTTAAACAAAGAAAATCATCAAAATAAAGGTCAATTCACGGATGGATTTTGGAATTGAAGACATCATTCTGTTCGGAATTGATTCGCGCACAATCCCGTGAAGTTTCATCATGAAATTCACTCAAATAAAGATTCTGGATCGAAAAAACGTGATTCGGAGTGTTCTTGAGCTGTTAGAACATATCCGATTGGATGGCAATCCGATCGGATGACCATCCGATCGGACGACCATCCGATCCATGTCACTATGGGGTGTTTGAAAGATCAGTCGTTTTTCACTCGAAGGACCATCCAATCCACAAACACATGTTTGTCCACTTTGTTGTAGGTCCCCTTGATGTATGGATCTTTCACAGAATTGTATATCTAACCTAGAGTGCGGAATCCTCTAGATCAGATTTGTTACAAAAACGAGTAGAAAACATAATTCACAATCAAACGGGTCCTCTATTGATAATCCAAACGAAACGTTTTACAATCAACTCAAGACCTCACAACCTCACAGCCTATCTCTGTGATCTTGCTCAAGAACCCTAGATTTCGAAATTTACTCTCTCTCTACTTTCTCTCTCTAGAATTCTCTTACTACTAAAACCCTAATCACAAAACATGTTTATATACCACATGTCTGTGAACTGGGCTTCCTACTGGGCTAGGCCATTTTCCAAGCCCATTCCCCTTGATGTATGGATCTTTCACAGAATTGTACATCTAACCTAGAGTGCGGAATCCTCTAGATCAGATTTGTTACAGAAACGAGTAGAAAACAAAATTTACAATCAAACGGGTCCTCTATTGATTATCCAAACGAAACATTTTACAATCAACTCAAGACCTCACAACCTCACAGCCTATCTCTGTGATCTTCCTCAAGAACCCTAGATTTCGAAATTTACTCTCTCTCTACTTTCTCTCTCTAGAATTCTCTTACTACTAAAACCCTAATCACAAAACATGTTTATATACCACATGTCTGTGAACTGGGCTTCCTACTGGGCTAGGCCATTTTCCAAGCCCATTACAACAATAAACTCACTTACCAATATGCTAAGCCCATTACAAAATATCCAAAGACTAAATAATCAAACTATTAAGCTGTTGTCACCGAATATGAACCAACAGACTCCCCCTTGACAATAGCTTCATAGTGTAACTTTGTCTTCAAACATCTTGCAATCTTTTGGTCTTTGGATAGCATCAGCTACACAGCTTCTGACATCAACAGACTCCCCTTAGCTGATGCTTCCAATCTCCAAAACTTTAATTCATTTGTAGATCAGTTAGCTAGCAATCCTTGGTTAAGCAAGTAAGCTCCAACTCTTCATATCTCTTTCTCTCTGCAATGTAGTAGAAGGATCCTACCATGCATCTTCACACATCTTCACTTCACTCTTAATCTACACTTTACTTGTATTCTGCACTTCATTTTGATAACTGCATCAATCTGTTTAGCAACACAAGCAAGTATCTCGAAAAACCATTAGTCTTTTTCACATTTCAAGATAAACCAATATTTTATCTTAGTTTGCAAAAACAACTACCTGTCAGTTCAAAATGGAAGTCCTTTTAAAAAGAAATATTTTTGGTATTTTTGATATTTTAAGAAAGCAGTAAACTATTTACAAAAGCAATAAACACTCTATTTTTGTGAGAATCACCGGTAAGAAGATCATATCAGCATAATCAAACTGTGTCACACAATTAGATAATTCTTTATTTAATTTTTCGTGAAAAGCAGTCCAAGACGATTACCAGTATGTTTGTCCACTTAAACAAAATGCATGAACATTTCAAGTACCATTACCGTATGATACGTTAAGGTAATTTTTATTACTGATATACTAGTGTGTCCCACTTCAGGATATACCCCCGCGATCAAGGTATGCACAAAGATTCATCGTAGTAGGTGAGTATACTGAATTCATCCGTTTTGTTTTTCAACGTTTAGATAATTGGTGAACAGGTCAGTACTTCCGTATAGCAAAGAGACCAAAATATCTAACGAGGGCTATGACAAATACCATTTTTGGTACGATTTATGCTTTTTGCACATTTGAATGACTCTCTATGAGAGCTTCTTCATTTATGGGATTTGACATTTTTTGCTCTTTTAAGATATCCTGGTTGTGCCTAGGTCAGCATGTATCTGGATGTAGCAGAAGGACAACCCTGATATCCCCAGATGAAATAACAGTATAAAGACCCAAAACTTCATATTTTGGCAATCTATCAACGCAAGATTTAAGGTCATTAAACCATACACCACTGATGTGTTCCTCACTCATATTCAGTTCATTTAGTTTTATATCACATTGGTAAGTTGATTATTTCATGCTTTTGCCTACTGATACATCGTATAATGAAGCTGCTATCACACTTAAGCAATTTAATTTATTTTCAGTGTGACAGTCTAACTTGCCGATGTACTATCATTTCTTCTTTTTCACACAGTGATAACTCATTTTTTATTTTCTATTTTTTTATGATTTTGATTTTTCAATGTTTTTGTATTTTTTGATTTTAATTTATAACTTACTCCCCCTAAACTCACGCACTAACTAAACTCTTTTTGGCTTAGGGAAATTTCTCCCCCTAAATTTTTGTTTTCATGGAGCAAGTTTCAAAAACCATAAATTTAAACACAAACAGACTCCCACTTCAATCTGACAACAAGTTTTTCACTTTTAAAGTTTTAGAATAATCATAATAATCACTAAAGTAAATAGTTCGTTACCAATTTTAACTTACTATTCACCTCAGACGCTTTACTGGAATAACCACTGTCGAACACATCAACAGTCCTTCTTGGTCATCCTGCACACACTGAACAACTTAGTTAGACTTAACAACCCAAACCTGACCGGTTTTGGGTTGACCATGTAAATCCACATATGATGCTTCTAACCAATATCCATCACACCTTTCTGATGTCTTGGATGTTGTTCTCGTTGTTGAACAAGATTTATAATTTCCACTAGGTCTTTGATCATAAGAGTTCCAATAAACTCTCGGATTTTCTGACCTTTGAAAATTATTATCTTGATACCTTCTTCGCCCATTATTATACCATGAATTTTGAAAAAAATTTGGATGTTCTTGAACATTTGAGTTACTAAAACCCCTATGTTCGTTTCTTCTCTGAAAATTTCGATTACCAAAAGTATGGTATCGATTTTGATATCCAAAATTTCTATTTTGATTTTGAAACCGATTTGATTTACCATTAAAATGACTAAATTGTGTAGAAAAACTTATTGGTCTATCAAATCTTCTTGTTGTTGAAGTCTTAGATTGAAATCTTGGTTGATTATATTGACAATGTTGTTGAACATTATTTTTCAAACCAACCCTATTCCCTTCCTTAATCTCATCAACTTTTTGCTTATTTTTCTTCAAAGGACAACAACTCGCCACGTGCCCTTTAGTGTGACATTTAAAACAAGATTTTATCTTATAAATTTTCTTTTTGTTAAATCTCTTTTTAAATGTTTTCTTCTTTTTCTCTTCAGTATCCTCATCCGATTTATGAGGTGTACTGTTAGCCTCAACAGATTCCTTCAAAGATTCTGGACTACTTGGCAAGTCCACAGCTATCAGATCCACTACAGCTGGTGTAGTTGGCGCAAAATCCATTAACTCATTCTCATCAGGTAAAAAAGAGTAGTCTTGATTTTTAGAAGATGAAGCTTTAGTAAACCCCACTCTCGTTCTATCATTACTCCTTTTTAAACCTTTTTGAATTTGAGTCCTAACTAATGAAGAATTTCCAAATTTGTCTAACTTTCCTTTAAGTTCAACAATCTGGTCTTGTGCAATGGCCAATTCCCTGCACTTTTCAGAAAATTCATTAGTTTTATCCTTCACAGTTTCACGAGCCAAATCAATGACCTGTAACAGTTCATTGACTTTGCTTGTTAAACTGCTAATTTTCTGTTCATTTGACTCGAGTTTGTTTAAACAATTTGACTCTCGTTTAATCAAAAGAACATTTGACTCTTTCAGTTTTTCCAATTCAGCTAACAGAATTTTGTTTTGCTCCGATAGGCTGTTAACTTTACCCTGTAGTTCAGTGCAATTATGACACGTATGAGTTACAGGTTCCGATGTTACCTTCACCTCTGTTGTAAGTTCATTCACACCATTCATGCACTTTGAAACTTCTGCAGCCTTCTTTTCAACATTCTGCTTCTTCTCTTCTTTCACAGCATCTGCTTCTTTATCTAAAGCACGATCTCCTACACTCTGTCTTGATGAACTCTGATAACGCTTTTCTAAAGCTTCCCACAACTCATAAGAAGTCCCATAGTTCTTGATGGTATGTTTTATTCCCTCGGGCAAGGACTTCTTGATCACTGCTAAAGCTTTCTTCTCAGCATCTACCATAAGTTTCTCGGATTCATCCATCATCTCATAAGAAATCACTTTAACTCTTCCATCAACTCGTCGTGTGGCAGCAATGTACCCATCGATCATACAATTCCACATTCTCGTATCTTCACTTTTCACAAATTCCTCAAACTCCTCTTTCCAGATAGTATATTCTTTGACGTTTTTCAGCTTTGGCCAATTCTTAACTTTCTCACCAACATTATCCACTTTAACCATCTTTAAACAAGTTTTACCGTAACCGTACTGATAAAAACCGTACAAAATTTTTCCGAAAACTGTTTTTACCAAATTATACCGTTAGAATCGCCTCGAAAAAACGAATCCAATGACATATAATGTCGAAAACCAAATTCGGATTTTCCAGAGTCTTTTTTTGGTCCTAAAAATCCCATGAATCCAACCGTGCAAACGGTTTGTCGAGATGAGCTACGGATCACTTTCTATTTTCAAAAACGTTAAATCCTCTATACGTATTTAAATAAATACTCCACCTTTTAATTTTGCTGGCAAACCAAGTTAATTTCGTTGTGTCACGCTAATTATGCTGGGAAACCAAGTTAAATATGCTGATAGAGTAGTTATAATTATGCTGGTAGAGGAATTATAATTATGCTGACTTTTTAAATTCGCTGGAACAAATTCACTGGAACAAATTTGCTGATTAATTCCGCTGATTACTTAAATTCGCTGGGTAATTCCTCTAATCACTTAAATTCGCTGGGTAATTCCTCTGATCACTTAAATTCACTGGGTAATTCCTCTGATCACTTAAATTCGCTGGGTAATTATGCTAGCTGATCAAATTCGCTGGTAAATAATTTTGCTAGCACGACGTCTAGTAACTTCGCCGATCACCGTAATAATGTCGCTGAGGACAATTAAAATGGTCACCAAAGTCGCCTTTGGATTTTAATTTCGCCGGTCACCGATGTTAAATTTGCTGGATCAGATAATTCCTCTGATTTGTCAGCGGAATTGTTAATTTTGCTAGCAAATTATGGAAATTCAATCTTTTCAACTTTCTAGAGATTTTCTAGATTCTTTCAACACTTTCCTGCAAAATTGAAACCACCAAATTAGTCCAATTTTTTTAAGATTATGAAGAACTCAATGAAGAACTCAATGAAGAACACAAAGAACACGAAGAACAATCTTCGAATCTTCAAGACTTTCTAGCCAAAATCCTTCAAAAATCAACCAAACCTGCAACAAAAAACACTTAAACAACAAAATTAAATACCAAAACAGATCAAACAACCCTGAAATTTTCGAAAATTATATCAAACCCAAACAAAATTTCGAAACCCAAGTTTTCAGGTTTCAAAATTTTCGAAATTTCTCAATCTTCCACCCGAATCTGCAGTCTGCAATTCTGAACCGAGCTTCTTCAAGAGCCTAATGCTCTGATACCAATTGTAGGTCCCCTTGATGTATGGATCTTTCACAGAATTGTATATCTAACCTAAAGTGCGGAATCCTCTAGATCAGATTTGTTACAGAAACGAGTAGAAAACAGAATTCACAATCAAACGGGTCCTCTATTGATTATCCAAACGAAACGTTTTACAATCAACTCAAGACCTCACAACCTCATAGCCTATCTCTGTGATCTTGCTCAAGAACCCTAGATTTCAAAATTTACTCTCTCTCTACTTTCTCTATCTAGAATTCTCTTACTACTAAAACCCTAATCACAAAACATGTTTATACACCACATGTCTGTGAACTGGGCTTCCTACTGGGCTAGGCCATTTTCCAAGCCCATTACAACAATAAACTCACTAACCAATAAGCTAAGCCCATTACAAAATATCCAAAGACTAAATAATCAAACTATTAAGCTGTTGTCACCGAATATGCACCAACATTTTTTATTCGATCGGATGACCATCCGATCCACAAACCCAAGTTTGTCCATTTTGCTGTTCGATCGAATGGAAATCCGATCGGATGACCATCCGTCAGCATGCCATTCAACCAGATGATCAAATGCCTAAAAAATGCATTTTTTTATCGCAACGACGAGGAGGGTCTCCAGAAAAAATTTTATGATTGACAATTTTTTCGGGTTTTTAACGACCAAGCTGGGTTGTTCGGGGACATCGTCGGGGGCTTCGGTGAATAGATTTGATGATGCGATCACGGATTGTGAAAATTAGTGGGGTAGTCATGATACTGGTGCAGAAAGTTTATCTTTCACGGTATCTGACTATTTATGGGCCAAAACGAAAAATCCACAAAGACGAAAAACTGACAATTGTGGCGAATATTGTGATATTCTAGTTTGGTCAAGTTTCTCGAAGAAGAGAATTGAAAACTGAATTCAGTTTGAGGGGTAATTCAGTGATCGAGACGTCAGAATTTGCAAAAATGGGGGGGGGGGAATAAAAAATTTTCAATGTCGTATGTTGAAATTTCGGCATTTTTGAAATTCGTGACACTGCAACAGTATTCAGGTAGTTTCGACTTCAGATTGTCAGGGGGAATGTGAATTTGTTCATGGGTGTAAGCTTCCAAGATCAAGATGATCCGAGGTGTTGATATCTGATCGTGGACGAAAGCATCATAGATCTGAGAGTGATCGTGGATGATAGCTTCCGAGATCTAGATTATCCGAGGAGATGAATCTGATTGTGGACGAATGCTTCGGAGATCGGATTACATTACCAGATGATTTGTTTTTCGATGAATATTTGCAGATTTTGGAGAATACCGTTTACACAGATCTGTCATTCTTATGGTGCGTTAACGTGGATCACGGTAAACGGGATATCAGATCTTTAGGGGGAATCATGGATTTGAAGTTAACCAGTGGGGTATTTGAAGTTTCTATCATTTGCCGGTTGAGTTTTTGTACATTCTTAGATCAAGCAGATGGAATGCGAGATCGTGGTGCTTACAGGTCATATAAAAAACTGAGCTCGGATGCGTTTAAAGTTGAAATAGAGGATGCTGCATTGATTAGTTTCAAGTTGGTGATTGTTCGTGAAGGTTGCAGTTCAGCAAATCAGAGGAGAGTCATGAACTATGAAAAAGACCTGAAGATTCATTCCATGGGGAATTCGTGCTTTACATTGGCAAAAGCAAACACGAATCATCTATCGAGGGGGAATTTGGATAGTCAGATTTCAAGATACCTGATTGAAGTTGCAGAAAATTTGAAGATTACAGAATATTTAAACACGACTAAAGGTTCTCAAAGTTTTAAAAACGATTGACAGTGACAGCCAAGGGGGAATCTGTTGGTGCATATTTCGTACGTCTGCCACTGTGCGAATAGCTAGATAGAGCGTGTGTTGAATATTGTATAGAATAGAGAAAGTTGGACAGGTTTTGATAATGTAAAGGTCCATCCGGACGGATGACCATCCGGCCGGATGAAAATCTGGGCAGATGGACATAGTTAGTGATTGTCTATAAATAGGGACCTGTGGTTCCCATTTGGACATGCTTTTGGTTCCAAGAGGGGACATGCTGTCCAACTGGTCTCGTGGTGCTGTAACGTTGAATAATCAATAGAGACCAGATTATAAGTGATTGCACGGTGTCGTATCTATCTTCTACTCCTTTCTTAGTCGTAATAAACTCACGAACATGTCGTTTTGGGACCGAAGCTCCATCAAACTTGTCGGATCTTGGAGTCAGCAGAACCCTGCAAGTTGAATGAATCATATTGTGTTGAAATATGATAAAGATTTTCCGAAGTTGAATGAATCATATTGTGTTGAAATGCCTAAGGTCAAACAGACCTGGGCTAACTTATTGAAGTAATTGAATACATTGATTGTGTAGGTGCTCAAGAAATCTGAATGTTATCTAGAGGAGTGTCGGAGCAGCCTGGCACAAGAAGAGGATGCTGTTGAACCCTACAACTGAAACAGGGAGTTTATTTGCTTTCTGTACATAAATAAACCATATCTCAAAAACCCTAAAAATTGAAAAATTTAAAAACAAAAAATATGCTTTTATTTTGTCAAAAAAATTGAAATAAAAAATATGTTTGTTTTTAAATTTTATCAAAAATAAAAAAAATTCAAAAATATGTTGAGTGAATATGCCGAAACCCTCACGGTGTAACAAACATGATTAATTTCACAAAATTGAAAAACGGTTTTCAAACTGTAAAATATCAATGTGTTGTAAATCATGGCGGTATATTTCATGCAAAACAGAGCATGTAAAGCAGAAAATGGATGGCGAGACAAAGTTATCAGTATCAGGTTGTCAAATTTTCTTTAAATGTTTTGAATTTTAGGGGTAGTAAGAGTTGTTTTTAGAAAATACAAAAACATTACAAAATTTGAAAAAGCCAAAAACATGATAAAATTAAAAAATGAGTTTCTGCGTAAAAAGAGGAAATGATAGTACATCAGTAGACAATCACAGTACGCTAAAGAAATGGAATGTTAAATGTGATAAACGGTCTCACTGATGATATGCCAGTAGATTTTTACACGCTTAGTAGATTGAATTCGAGATATAAAACTAAATATTAATACTTGCTTATCTCGTGGGGAACATCTCTCGGATATATGGGTAACCCCCGAAATCTTGTTTGAGAGATTGCTTGATTCTGAGATACTATGTCTTTATACTGTTTGATATCTGGGGTATTATACATGGTCTTCTGATATTGCGAATGTAGGATCGTTTTCAGACACAAACGAGTCTATCAGAAGAACTCTAATCAATTCAAAAGGCGGAAACAGATGAATTGACTTGAAAACAGCTTGATTCACTTCTAAATGTCTTGTTTATTGATTTAACAGGTTTACAGATCAATCGACACGTCGGCAGCACTTCGGTACCGGAATCTAATTTCGTTCCAAATGACAAGACAACACCTCTATATATAGGTGTGGTAATTTCGCATGGAATTACAACTTGCTATTTCATGCGAAATTAACCAATCACACATAAAACCTATATTTCTCGTACAACGTGCCCTGATCTAACAATTTTAGTACAAGACTCGATACAAGACGAAGTCGACAGACGTATGCACCAACAGACTCCCCCTCGGATGTTGACGAGTCTTCAGTGTCGAGTCTTCACAGTCTTCAGTCTTGATCAGTCTTTGGGCTTCTTCCAAAATATCTGACAGAGTAAGCATTCATCAAACTTTTCATCTTCAGAATCTCGACCTGGCTTTTTCTTCACTCTAATTCTCTTGATCAGATCTCTTGATTCTTTAAGTTCATCAGCATCAGTAGTTAGTGAACTTCAAGATCTGAAACTGGCTCTAGAATCTACAGACTCCTCTTTACTATTAGACTCCCCCTTGAATTATGCTAGGATTGCAGTAAAGCTTTTATGTTCCAAGATCGTGACCTGGCTCACACTCTGCTCAGGTACTATCTTGCACACATTTCTAATCACACAATAAATTTCACAAATTTTAAAATTTGACAAATTTATACTCTATTTACCACTTGAAGAATCCAGATCAAAACATCAATTATTAAAATAACAATTTTAATTTCTGATGACCACATGTAGGCAAAACATTTTTCTAATCACACTCTCCCAAACCTGTTCGTCATGTATAGCACCTTGAATTTTGAAAATCAGCTCTCCAACATCAGTTGTCTAAAATCTTTTTGAATTTTTCAAAATTTATGCTAAAACACTCTGAAAATCTTTTTGGATTTTGTTTTTTTTAAACAGAAAGTTGTAAAGAAATATTTACATACAATATTTTTGTGAGTTTGTGTAAGAGGATCATATCAGTTTATGAGACAAATCACCAACACCGTTAAGCTATAACATTTTAAGTTCTAAACGATTCACTTAGATTGTCAGTATACTGATCCACTTAAATTTTCACACAAAGTTTAACTGTTCCGAAATACGAGATTAATGTTTTAGAGACTTAAACTTATTCGCGTGTCCCACATCAGAATATACTCCCATATCCAGATCCCAATATTCAGTCTTACAGGTAAGTATACCTAGATGATATCTGTAAAGGGTTAAATGCGAGGGCCGTGAGAGCTCAGGCTATTGCTTCCGCAAAATCAGAGAGATAACGGCTTCGACTTTTGGTGTGTTCCCTTTAGAGAATCTTTTCTTCAACAGCACATGATTAACATTTTTCAATGTTTCATCATTTTTGTACTGAGGGCGATGCTATATTTCAAGCAAGCAGAAAGTATTATACGGGGACTAGGCCATTGCTTCCGAAAAATTAGAAGTCCTGGGATAATACCCCAGATATCACTAAGCATAAAGACCTAGTATCTCAGAAAGAGGGACCTTTCAAACAAGATTTCGGGGGTTACCCATATATCCGAGAGATGTTCCCCACGAGATAAGCAAGTTTGATATTTAGGCTTATATCTCAACACAATCTACTAAATGTGCAAAAACCTACTGACACATCATTAGTGAGACCGTTTATCACATTTGACTTTTCAAATCTTTAGCATGCTGTGATTGTCCACTGATGTACTATCATTTCCTCTTTTTCTCAACAAAACTCATTTTGAATTTTATCATGTTTTTGACTTATTCAAATTTTCTAATGTTTTTTGATTTTCTGAAAATTTCTTACTCCCCCTAAAATTCAAAACCATTTAAAAGAAATTTGAAAACAAACTATACACATAAAATGACTGTTGATGCACAAGAATGTCTGTTGACTGCATCTTCATCAAGTCTTAAGTCAAGAAAGTCAAGATTACGGTTTTTAAAGTTAATTTCGCTTTTATGAACAATGTTTAGATGTGATTTCGCTCATATGTCACTAGGGGATTTCGCTTTTATGTCACATGGTGATTCCACTTATATGGACATGCCATAAAAGCGGAATCAGTTACAAGTGATTCCACTTATATGGACATGCCATATAAGCGGAATTAGATCTAGTATAAATACCTTACATATATGACTTCATTAGGACATTGGAGCGGAATCATCTCATGTAATTTGGAGCTAAACTCTATCAAATTGATCTCAGAAAAATAATAAAGTGAAGAAATTGAATAGGAAAGCTGTTGTTACATTGCGTATACTGATTCCGCCTTTATATGTGATGATGAACTGCCTTGACTGATCGTTTAGGGTCACGACACGGTCCAACAAGTGGTATCAGAGCTTTAGGACGAGGAGTTCAATCTACTTCAGCTGATTCGACACTATTATCTCATTTCTACTCAATTTCTCTTTTATTTTTTCGGATTAAACAAGTTCCTACGGACAAAATGAGTTGAATCTCAAGTATAGTGAGCGAAATTATCTTTTAATCATTCCGTAATAATATCAGACCTTAAAACAAAGTAAAAAATCAATCAATTTTAACAAAATTTCAATCGGTTTACGAACAGAAATTTCAAACTCAGATCTGGAACGAATTTGTGGTCGAAATTGAACATATTACATATCATTGTGATCGGAATTAAGTGTAGTACAACCCTTGAAAGTATCAGATTGAAATTTGGCTTAAAAATGGATAAAAACGTGATTCCGCTTTTGTGAACATCGAGTGTTAAAAGTGATTTCGCTCATCCGGACACTACTGATTTCGCTCATCCGGACAAGTAGTGATTTCGCTCATACGAACTTAGTGATTTCGCTCTTGTGGACTTAGTGATTTCGCTCATAAGGACGGTCTCCTGATTTTGCTCATACGGTCATAAGTGATTTCGCTCAAAGGGACATCAAGTGATTTCGCTTATACGGACAAAAGTGAT
Organism: Helianthus tuberosus; assembly: GCA_030545235.1. Lineage (NCBI taxonomy): Eukaryota > Viridiplantae > Streptophyta > Magnoliopsida > Asterales > Asteraceae > Helianthus > Helianthus tuberosus. The sequence goes on from CM060436.1 coordinate 34,069,399, forward strand.
TTCGCTTTTGTGTCACATTGAGTGATTTCGCTTATCAGTCAATCCGACTGATTTCGCTCGTGTGTCATTATTTTTCAAAATTTCAAAACTTGTCTAAGTGTTTGATAATCTTGCAGGTACATTCACGATGGATGATCTTTTCATGAACCCGTTTAGCGACATGTACGCATTCGCTGGAGATTCCGGAAACAATGATTCTTCGTCTAGCAATGTGAACGAGAACCCGCCAAAAGAAAAGAAAAAGGAAGCTTGGGAATCGGAAAGTGCTTTCGGAACGTTCAATAAACCTCCAAAACTTATGGCTATTGAGGAGTACAGTCGATGGTCCAGAAAGTTTGAAGACTGGATGATGGCATTTGCATTTCCAAGTTGGAAAAGTCTGAAGAACAGTTATGATCAAGGAAAAAAGAATGGTGAAGTCTTAACAGCTACTGATGAGATTGAATCATTCGTAGCCGAACAAAAGTGTGTGGCATTGTTATTTCAGTCTGTTCTGGAAGATATCATCTCATTGATAGATTATTCAAACGCTAAAGACCTCTGGGCAAATTTAGAAAAGAAATGTTTAGGAAGTACTGAAATCGTGAAAAACAAAAAGAAACTTCTTAGGAAAGAGTTTGACATGTTTGGTTGTCTTAAGAATGAGTCAGTTTGTAAAATGATAGAAAGGTTCGGTCATCTGAAGCTGGAATTAGCAAGACATGATATCAGATATTCTGATGAAGAACTTGTTGACAAACTGTTCGATTCATTACCAGACGAAATGGATTGGAGGTATTATGCGCTGATGCTGAAGAATACAATCAAAGCACCAGAAGTGTTGACTGTGGATTTGCTGATTGAGAAACTCGAGAGTCATGAGCTGGAGTTGAAGAAGACGTACAAAGTTAATCACTCATCCTACCAGCAGAATTTGGATTTGTATTATCCAAAAAACATGATGCCGAAAGCTACTTCTCCAAAGACTGCGTTTTCTGTTGAAAATGTGTCGACAGCCGGCAAAGAAAATCAAAGTGGTCAAAGCAGTGGAAGTCATAGTAGTTATCACAGTGGATCTTCATCCTCTGGAAATCATCCAGATGCAAAGAATCGTTTTCAATGTAACATCGCGATAGATTTGAAGAATGCTCAGAACTTTGATGAGGAATCGGCCAAGCAGCAAATGATCTTCCTAGCATCGGTGTTGGAATCGTATGAAGGATTGGTAGCTGGGAAGATTGGCAATACAAATATGACGAAAGAAGATTACGATCAGATTGATCCGGAGGAAATGGAACTGATTGATATTCGTTGGGCTATGGCAAGTGCTGTTCGTCGTGCACAAAGATTCATGGAAATTACTGGCAGAAAAACAATTGGTGGTGCTTCTACCAAGCTGGGGTTCGATAAATCGAAGGTGACTTGTTTCAAGTGTAAGCAGAAGGGTCACTTCAAGAGAGAATGCCGAAACGCTTATGCTGATGAATCGGAGAATCCTTTCAGAGATGATTATTACAAGAAGGCGATTTATCACCAGAATAAATCCGAGCCGCCTAGATTGAAGCAGGTTGAAGACAACAGAGAGAAATCTAGAGCTCTTGCAGTGATTTACGATGATGAGGGTTATGATTGGAGTCAAGAGGTTCTACCGGAAGAAGATGCGGTTGGTTACGCATTAATGGCGAAAAATGAACCTATTCCATGGAAAGATGATAGAACTGAAGAGCAGAAGTATAGATACAGAAAGATGATTTAGGAAAACAAAATTACTAGACTTTCTGGTATCTATTTGGAAGCAAAAAGAGCAAAAAGATGGGATCCAGACAGGGAGTGTTATCTTGATGAGTATGGAAATATTGCAATCGATCACAAAACTCTCGATCTGGAAGTCTTAATCAAGGAAATGAAAGATAATGATGAGTATTGGCAACACAAATGGTGGGGAACTCCAACAGAGAAAATGAAAGAGGAAGCGAAGAAAGAAAAAGAAGAAAAAGAGATAAAAGAGAAAGAAGAGATCGAAAAATCAAAGAAGATTGATACTGGAGTTATCGATACAACGCAGGAGTTGACTGCAGAGAACCTGGGAAAAATGGCTGACAAAGTGCTGGCTGCTAAAGCACTTGAGGTAGACTCTAACTCCGTGTCTGAGTCAAAAAGCCAGGTCAGTTCAGATGTGTCAACAAATGCGTCAGGTAAAAAGATCGAAGGAAATGCTGATTGCAAAAATTGCAACAAAGAGTGCAAATTTTGTAATACTGTCACGTATCTCAACGGTGAGAATCAGAAGCGTTGAGAATCAGATTCTTGGTCGTGACAAAACAGTTAAAGCTTCAACTGAACGGATAAAAGAATTAACTACTCAAATTGAAACTGATAAAATTGATCATGACAAAATTAAACAAGAAAATGAAAAGTTGATTCTTGAAAACCTTCAGATTTCTGAAAAATTTGAAAAACTCAAAAGCACATTGAAAGATTGTGATGATCGAAATGGTAAAACTTTTAAAGAAAATGAACATTTAAAAGCAGTGCTTAGAGTTAAAGAAGAATCAATCAATCAACAACTGGATGAAATCGCTAAATTGAAACTTAAAGTTCAAGAGGCTGTAATCGAAAACGAGCGAATCCAGTTGAAGCTTAACAGTTACAGCTCCGCAAGCTTTGTTTTGCAACATATCATTCCCAAACCCATCGGGAAAGACAAAGCGGGCGAAGATGTGTATTGTGATGGAACTGGGGTGGGGTTTCATCAAGTTCCACCACCTGTTCTTGATAATTACACTAAAAAGCAGTCTGGGTTGGTTGAAATTGAGGAAGAGAGTGAAGTTAAACTTCCGGAGAACATTGATGTTATTTTTTCTACATCATCTGATGATAGTGTTCAGACAGAGATTGTTAAGAGCACAGCTGAAAGTGTTTTGTTATCTGATTCAGCTGAAGATGATGAATGTTTCTTGGACAAATACATTCAGAAATCAAAATCCAAAAACAACTTAAGTGATGAACCGGGTCTTGTGATGTACAAGATGGCTGGATCTGATAAGTTGTATTCGGATTCTGAGTTTCCCATGGAGAATGTTAATGTGAAAAAGTTGACAAAAGTGTTCAAATTGGTTGAAGTCGAGTTGTCAGAAGTGAACAGTTTAAAACAAACAAAAAGGCAAATGAATTTTGAGAAAGATAAAGCTTATTACAAAAAGCCTGTTGTTCCACCACGTTTTTATAATAACAATCGAAACAGCTGGTCGGGTGGTTATCGGGGTGGTAATAGTTATCAGAAGAAGAGTTTTCAAAACAAGAGGTTTGCTGAAAAGAAGGTGTTTGTGAATGGTTCAAGTTCACTTGCTGATGAAGAGAATGAAATTTTTTCAAAATCAAATAAAGAGTTCTTTGAGAAGAAGGTTTCACAACCTCAGTCTGAAGGCACAAGTCGAGTTGTTGATACTCGTACATGTTTTAGATGTAACAAAGTTGGTCACATTGCAAGAATTTGCACCAACTTCAAGCCTAAGACTGAAGTTGTTGAGAGACAAAAGAAGAAAGTTGATGTGAAGGGTAAAGCACCAATAATTGTTGAGAAAAAGAATGTGAAAAATGACAACATCAAAATGAAAAATGAACTCATAAAGAAAATAGTAACTAAAAATGACAAATTTTACAAACGGGTTGCATTATCTCAACAAGTTTGGAAACCAAAAACTGAAATGCAAATTTCAACTTCTGAAGTGAAAAAGGCTGAAGAATCAATTTCGGTTGATTATGATGCAAATTTTCCACCTTTGAAGGCTGAAAATTTCAAAATTCAAATTGCGAGAGTCAAGGTTACACCTAAGGCTGATGAGGCCTGGGTGGACACCATGTTCGAATAAGCAGTTTGAATTACCGGAGCTTCCTTGTTCGCGAAGCATGAATCGGCATCTTTATTGTAGTTGGTTAAATTGAAGTTTGTTTTGTGCAGGATCTTCCACAACTTGTATCCAGATGGATCATGGATAGTGGTGCATCTCGACATATGACAGGAAAAACCGCGTTGCTGTATGATGTGAGAAATATTAATGGTGGTTATGTGGGATTTGCTGGTCATGAAGGTGGTCGAATTGTTGGTGAAGGAACGTTATCCAATGGGATTGTGACGTTTGAGAGAGTTAACTACATCACTGAACTAGAGAACAATCTGCTTAGTATCTCACAGATTTGTGACAATAAGTATACTACTCACTTCACTGATAAAGAATGTTTGATTTTGAAACCAGGTTTTGTTATCCCTGAAGAATGGATTATCATGAGGGCACCTAGAGTGAATGATTTATATGTGTTAGATATGAGTGTAGCAACTAAAACTACTGGTCAAGCACATTGTTTCGTGTCTAGAGCAACTTAGAAAGAATCAAGATTGTGGCACCGAAAGATGGGGCATATTCACCTATGGAAAATGAATCACTTGGTGCACAATGATTTGGTATTGGGTGTTAATATAAAAGGTTTTCATCTGGAAGGGGAGTGCATTAGCTACATCAAAGGCAAGCAGAAGAAAAAGTCACACCCTACAAAGCAAGTCAATTCAGTTTCGAGACCACTGGAAAGACTTCATATGGATTTGTTTGGTCCTTTGAATGTCAAAAGTCTTACAGGAGATTACTATTGTTTGGTCGTTACTGATGATTATTCCAGATTTTCGTGGGTTTCTTTCTTGAAGACGAAAGATGAAACATTTGACAGTTTGATGGGGCTGTTCAGGAAGATTGAGAATTTGTACCAAAGGCGTATCAAGAGAATTCGAAGTGATAATGGTACTGAATTCAAGAACAGCAAGATGGAAGAATTTTGTGATGAAAGAGGTATTTTGCATGAGTTTAGTGCTCCGTACACTCCGCAGCAGAATGGAGTTGCAGAACGCAAAAACCGGACACTAATCGAGACGGCTAGAACTATGCTCGCAGATTCAAAGTTACCGATTAATTTTTGGGCTGAAGCTGTTTCCGCCGCATGCTATACGCTCAACAGGGTTCTCACTGTCAAGAAGTTCAACAAAACATGCTTTGAGCTAATCAATAATCGCAAACCGAATTTGAAGTATCTAGAACCGTTCGGGTCACCCTGTACGGTTATAGAGCCTTTTGGAAAGTTTGGTCCGAAGTGCATTGAGGGAATTTTTGTTGGTTATGCAAATCCGTTGCGACGTGTCTTCGTTCCAAGTGAGAAGCGGATTATTGAAGCTGCAAATGTTGAATGTCAAGGTTATACTATGCCGCCGCAGAATCCTGGTGATTCATGGCGTTATCATTATGACAAACTATGGGATTCGTTTGACATGAGAGAAGAATCAGAGGATGAGGAAGATTTCTTTGATGAGTTGGATATTTTGCGTGAATATGAGTCACAGCTAAGGTTCCCAGCTGAGTATTCTAGAAGACCACGGGAAACTTCAAATGACGATGAAGCAGGTCCAAGTAATGCTGGTGAACATGATGATGTCCAACAGAATGAAGTTGCTCAGGATAATCAGTCGGTTCAGAATGATAATCTAGAAGCTGAAAATATGCCAGTATTTGATCATGGTGATTCAGATTCTGAGGGGGAGCAAATTCAGATTTCAAGTCAAACAAACCAAGTTGGTGAACAAGATGCAAAGCAGAATGTTACTAATCTGGAGGGAAATGTAGATGTTCCAAGTGAAGTGATGCCGCGAATTTTTTCATATCATCCAGAGGAGTTGATCATAGGAGAATTGCAGACAGGCGTTCGCACTCGAAATCAGATTGATAAAGGGCTTACATGTTTTTATACAAAAGTTGCTCCTTTGCAAACTGAATTCTCATTAAGTTGTTTTATCTCGCAGGTTGAACCAAGAACTTACAAAGAGGCGCTTACTGAAGACTCTTGGGTCAATGCTATGCAGGAGGAACTTAGTCAATTCGATAAATTGGGAGTGTGGAAGTTAGTTGATTTGCCGGATGGTCAGAGAAAGATTAACACCAAGTGGGTGTTCAAGTGTAAGAGGGACGATAGAGGAGTTGTTGTAAGGAACAAAGCTCGACTCGTTGTTCAGGGATTTAGTCAACAGGAGGGAATTGATTTTACCGAAGTCTATGCTCCTGTAGCACGACTAGAGGCAATCAGAATTTTCCTAGCATTTGCGTCTTGGAAGAACTCAAAGTTTATCAGTTGGATGTTAAATCGGCGTTTCTTTATGGGAAGGTCAAAGAGGAGGTTTATGTCGGTCAGCCGCCGGGCTTTACCGATCCAATCCACAAAAACAAGGTCTACTTATTGGACAAAGCGCTGTATGGTTTACACCAGGCCCCGAGAGCTTGGTACGAGACTTTGTCTCAACACCTACTAGCCAACAAGTTTATTCGTGGAAAAGTGGATGCCACTCTCTTCACTAAAGAAGTCGATGGTCATCTTCTGATAGTTCAGATTTATGTGGACGATATAATCTTTGGGTCAACAAATGAAAATCTATGCAAAGATTTTGAATCAGTGATGAAGCAAAAGTTTGAAATGTCATCAATGGGGGAGATGAAATTCTTTCTGGGATTACAAGTTGAACAACTTCCTGAGGGAATTTTCATTCATCAGTCAAAGTACGTTCATGATATTCTAGAGAAATTTGGAATGTCAAGTTCTACTCCAGCTGCTACCCCACTTGCAATAAATCATGGGATTCACCCAGATCTCACCGGAGACAGGGCTGATGAAACGTTTTACCGATCCATGATAGGTTCTTTGATGTACCTAACTGCTTCACGTCCTGATATCATGTACCCAACGTGCCTCGCAGCAAGATTTCAGTCTAACCCGAGAGCATCGCATATGATCATTGTGAAGAGGATATTGCGCTACCTGAAAGGAACTCCTTCATTGGGGTTGTGGTATCCTAGGAAAGGCGACTTTACGCTCGAAGGGTATTCCGATTCGGATTTCGGATGCTGCAAAGTTAATTCAAAATCAACAACTGCAGGATGCCAGTTCTTTGGTCCTAGGTTGGTTACCTGGCAGTGTAAGAAACAAACGTCTGTGGCGTTATCTACATGTGAAGCGGAGTATGTTTCTGCTAGTAGTTGCTGCTCTCAGATCTTGTGGATACAGCAACAGATGCGCGACTACGGTTTGCAGTTTCTTAACACACCTCTTTTTGTTGATAATGAGGCCGCAATAAATATAACAAAAAATCCAGTACATCACGCTAAAACTAAACACATAGAAATTCGTCATCACTTTATTCGTGATTGCTTTGAGAAAAAGTTGATACGAATTGAGAAAATCCACACTGACGAACAGAAAGCTGATTTACGTACCAAAGCTTTTGATAAAAATCGGTTTAAATATTTGTTAAAACTGAATGGTATGAAGCTTCTGTCGGTGTCGGATGGCATAATTGGCGTTGATGAGAGTACTGTTGTGGATGAAGACGAGAAACAATCTGCAATGGTTTGTCGATTTTTTACTTGTTTTGGTATTTAGGGGGAGTAGATGTTTGTACATAGTTATATTTTCAGAAAATACAAAAACAGTAAAAAATGCAAAAATACAAAAACATGATAAAATCTGATAAAGAGCTTGTGTATATAGGGAAAATGATAGTACATCGGCTAGACGATTACAGTATGCTAAAGATTTGTAAAGTATAAAAGAGTTAAATAATCTCACTGATGATGTGTCGATAGGTTTTCGCACATTTAGTAGATTTATTCGGGATATAAACCTAAAATTCAAACTTGTGAATTCGTGGGGAACACTACTTGGATATATAGGTAACCCCTGAAATCTCGTTTGAAAGGTCTCTTAATCTGATATACTAGGTCTTTATACTCAATGATGTCTGGGGTATTATTCCGGGACTTCTGCTGAACGGTAGTTCTGACCTAGTCCTCGAATAATACTTTCTGCAAATGCTTGAAACATAGCATCACCCTCAGCATCAATGATAAGACAATAAAATTGCTTAGCGCTGCTGTTGTATGCAAAAAGATCCTCTAAAGGGGACACACCGAAAAGTCGAAGCTGATATCTCTCTGCGTATACGGAAGTATCGACCTGAGATCCCTCGGCCCTCGCATACCTAATTTATATACAGATATCATTGTAGTATACTCACCTGTAAGACTGATTATTGGGATTCTGGATACGGGAGTATATTCAAGAGGTGGGACACATGAATGAGCTAAGTTCATAATTCATCTAAATCGTATCCTGAGTAAATTGAAATTTGTGTGAGAATTTAAGATGGATCAGTATATCGACAATCGAGGTGAATTGTTTAAATCTGAGTATGAAATGAAGCTTAACGATACTTGTAATTTGTCTGAAAAGCTGATATGATTCCCTGACACGCTCACCAAAAATATGTTTGTAAATAGTTTAATTAGTTTACTTTCTACAATTTAAGTTTTCTGTATTTCATTTCTTAGTTTAGAACACTTTGATAAAATCCAAAAAGATTTTATTTCTGCTTTATTTTCCGACAAACCCAAGTGGAGAGTTGATTGTTGGATTCTCAGATGTTTGAAGCAGATGCAGGAGATTCTGGACTGAAGAATGAGGAGAGCTTATCTTTGAAGAAGTTTGATTGTTTGAAAAGTCAAAAACAAGTTCATTAATTTGATACTTGTTATTTTCAGAAAATGTTTGAAATAAAATGTTTTTAAAATCAGTTTAATTCGTCAAATGATCAACCAGGGTCATTAATTTGGACTTGGTAGATTAGTCAAGTGATCAGGGTCATTAACTTAGACCTGAATACTTGAGTGGATTTCTAAAACTGATTAAGTTTGTGAGTTATGTTTGAAAGATAGATTTGTAATGTTTATTGGTTGAGTAACAGGTTTTGGACTTCATAATTCCCAATGGAAGCTAATTGTCAAAGCTTGAACCAGATATCTCAGATTCTAGCATATCGAGAGGGGGAGTCTGTGAAAGGGGGAGTCTGGATCAACAGTTAAAGGAAAAATGGAAGTTAGAGACAGGTTGTGTTTCTGAAGTTTGAGAAGACAGAGAGTTAGAGAAAAGACTAAGACTGAAGACTCAGGATCTGAAGACTATGTCAACATCCAAGGGGGAGTCTGTTGATGCACAAGAATGTCTGTTGACTGCATCTTCATCAAGTCTTAAGTCAAGAAAGTCAAGATTAGGGTTTTTAAAGTTAATTTCGCTTTTATGAACAATGTTTAGATGTGATTTCGCTCATATGTCACTAGGGGATTTCGCTTTTATGTCACATGGTGATTCCACTTATATGGACATGCCATAAAAGCGGAATCAGTTACAAGTGATTCCACTTATATGGACATGCCATATAAGCGGAATTAGATCTAGTATAAATACCTTACATATGTGACTTCATTAGGACATTGGAGCGGAATCATCTCATGTAATTTGGAGCTAAACTCTATCAAATTGATCTCAGAAAAATAATAAAGTGAAGAAATTGAATAGGAAAGCTGTTGTTACATTGCGTATACTGATTCCGCCTTTATACGTGATGATGAACTGCCTTGACTGATCGTTTAGGGTCACGACACGGTCCAACAATGACAACTGATTTTCAAGCTTCAATTCGCCATCCATTTGGCATAAACAATCAGAACTCCCCCTCACAACAAACTATTTTCCCATTATGATTTCAAAACACTTAAGTTTGTCTTAATCAAAAATGTTTTTTTCCGGAAAATAAGTTTTGTTGATTTTATCACTTGTAAGATCGGGGTTATCATCACTTTGTTTTCCAAACACTCTGTATGAAAGTTAAATCAAGTTCAACTAAATGACCTTGATCAACTACTTGTAAGTGAAAACCTTCTTCAACCACTTGTAGGTTCACTTAATAACCAATACCTCTTGCAAGAATATAACAATTTCAAAGATTACCACTTGTAGATCAAGCCTGTAGATCGAAATATCACAGAAGTGAATTTCTCAAGAAAGATGCCGATTCCTGCTCCACGATTACCAACTTGGGAGCTTCGGCAAGTCAGATTTTTAATTTGAAAAAGCAGTCACCCAAGCCTGACTAGCCTTGGGTATATTTGATTCAACTTTATACCAACCTCCTTTCGATCTATAAAAATCTTTTGCACTTTTCACTTTACCATCTACCATCTTCCCAAAAATATGTTTAACTTTCCCATTGAAAGCCTTTTTGTCACACCCCGATATTTCCACGTATTACCGGTGGGCCCGGTGGAGAGTATTGTGACGTAGTTGATATCATCATAGTCAAACAACACAATTTTAAATGCACAGCGGAAGCAAAAGATAAATTTCTTTCAACCGAATAAATTGTAATATAAAGTATCACAAAATAGTTGAAATAGATCCACAGGCAGATCAAATAAAAAGGAAACATAGTTCATCAGACTTAAATGCATCCAAGCTTGCGAGACTCTTAATGATGCTAAGGAGAGGCCAGCCTATTACGCTTAGTACCTGCACTTAACCTTTTTGGGAAAATACGTTAGTTTACACTGGTAAATACAATTAACTGACTCATTTTGAAAAAGTTTTAAAAAAATTTGATTTGAATGCACATGGCACAAAACTTTTTAAAACTTGGGATAATTATTTATATATAAACTTGTAAGAGAATTACATGTTCGTTATGCGTTCAGTAGCCCAGATTGATGCCGGGTTAAAGATTAACAGACACACCACATGATATAGTCCCGCGGAGGTTATTCTCGAAACCAGCGGTTATACCTTATTATTTATTTATGCACTGTCGGGTGTACGCCTACACCCCGTGCTTAGGTCGTGGCCATTTCATAAAATGATGCCAAGGATATCCGGGACATGGTCATTAACCCCCCAAAGGCTTTAATCAAACAAAACAATTTAAACGGGACATTTCAATAAATTAATCTTCATACAATTAAAAATTCAATGCCCGACCAAGCGGTATTTTATATACCGTACCCCAAGCCCGTATAGGGAAAATAAGTTAAAAGTATTTACCTAAGCTAAATATAAATTCAATCCCAGTCGTATACCACCAAGCAAGTACATATAGCTTTTTCTGGGCTCCTAAATCTGGAACGAAGGTTTTTAATAACCTATTAGATTCCTAACGGATCTTAATTAAGCCTATGCTTAGACCGGTTAGTTTTAAAGGAGGATACGGTTCAAAACACATGATTAAGCGAGAACCGGATTAGAATGTGGTTTAGACCCGAGAAGTTTGTATACTTGTGTAATAAGGGTAAACTAAACACATTCTGGATTTTGAGATAGAAATGATAAGGTTTGACCCGTTTCCGCTAATTTATGCAAACTAGTTACATAAGCCGATCCGAACGCGAAAAGTGCGTAACGGGTAACCACATGAGTCATGAACAGGTTTCCTAAGTTAATATGCCTTAAATATGTTGTGATATCAGTAGAATATCTTCCATTATGCCCAAAACGAGTTTAAGACCAAATTATGCCTCGTAGGGGTATTTTGGTCAATTTAAAGGTTATAAGAGAGTTTAAATATTAATCTGAGTTTCAGGTCTGATATAATCAGTAAATATACTTAATTTAATAAGTTATAACAGTAGGATATTACATATATGTGAAATTTACCATTTATAACCAAACTATGCGCCGAAGGAGCATTTTGGTAATTTCACCTAAGGTTTAAAGGTCAAATCTGGAAATCTGAGTTTAAAACTTTTGCTTAATGCTAAAGTATAATAATTTACTTAAAATATCAGTAGGTATCAAGTCTTATATATATATAAAATAGTTTTAATACATACTATGCGCTTAAAACGCGTAAAAAGACGGTTTTAAACGATTTTCGGGTTTTATATGAAAAGCTGATATTTTTATTATTCCAAAAGGCTTTAAATATTTTATTTATCATATTAGATCAGTAGAAAAAGGTTTGGTGTAAAAAAGATTTGTAAAACTCATTTTATAGGCCAAAAGGGCAAAACCGACAATTACCGAATCAAAGCTAGAACCCTATGTTATGCTCAGCGTAAAAATAAATAAAAATCTTCAAAAATCCCAAAATATTATTTTATATCAGCAGATAAAAAGTTTGGTATAAAAAATTGGGTTTAGATAGGCTTTATGCTAATTACGCCGTTTAATTAATAAAAAGTTTTTCATTTACGCTAATGAGCATAACTCCTAATCTAGGCCTCAAACTGATGTCAAATTTTAGGGACAAGTTTATAAATCAGTAATGAAGATTATTATCCTCTCACATTTTCAAAATTCTCGTTTTAAGGTCAAAAGGGCATAATAGTCAACATTTAGGCATATAACGGAAACATGCATATCAATCGGATAACTAAGGAACCAAGTTGTATAACCTCAGAGGGTTACACTAACCTGTAACCTGGTCCTAAAGGAATCCTAAGGCATATCTAAACTAAGCTATATCGGGTCAGAACTGAAAGTCAAAGCAAAAGTCAACTTTTACGACTTTCGGTTCCGAACCGAGCCTATACTTAGAATTGTCGGGTTGAACATGCTTAGACATGTTCAACTAATATTTACCAAGTTATTAAAGTGAGAAAACTGATTTTATGGCTTTTATATTAATAGTTATGAATTTATTTAAAACTAACCCGTTTGACTTTCATTTGACCCGACAATTTAACTAAGTAAACGTGGTAATTAGAAGGTGCCCTTTTGAGGGTTTAATACCTACCTAATTACGGTCACGTAGCCATGTTCGTTTCGAAAAATGGCTTAACCGTTTAAAAGTCAAGGCGTTTATCGAAAACGTTTGACTTTTCAGCTAAAACGCCAAACTAATGAACTAAACACGAAGGAACACTTACGAAGGGTCCAAAGGACAGAAGGAAGTTCCCAAGATGGTCAGGATCTTCCTAGAATGAGAGCAAGAGCAGATTGAGCAAGTTGAGAATGAGAAAACATGGGTTTATATAGTTTTTCCAAGACCGTTAAGATCGTTCCTCGATAAACGAGCTTTGATCTGAGCGGTACAAGTGCACCCCTTGATTTAGAATACTATGAGCGCTCTTAAACAAGCCCATGGACTTGTTAAAACCACTTGCAAACCCTGGAACCAGCTGGAACAAGCTGTAAACAACATTTTGAAGGTCTGGCAGGTTCACGCGCCCCGTGTAAGATTCTAAGAGGGCTTACGCGCCCCGCCTGAATGTCTGATCAGCAAACCAAGTTTCAGAAATGGCAGATTTGGTCCCTGTTAGCTTTTAAGGTCACGTTTGGCATGTTTAAGGCCTGTTAAGCTATTTTCAAGGCTCTACAATAATGCCTAAACATAAGGGACATGAAACATGCTCAAGAACATGTCAGATGTCGGTTCGTTTGGTCGTACGGTCACGTTGTTCGTCTAATTACGACGAAACACGGACGGACGCTAAAAACGAACCAAATTACGCGACGAATGGAATTTTATCATGCCGAACACTAAAATAAAATATTTTAATTCTTACATAAATTTTTGGATGTGCGGATATATCCAGAACATAAGATATGCGCGAAAATGCAAACTTGTGCACTTTTTGACACTTTTAGTCCCTGCATGACTTAAAAGTTTATTTTTGCGCACAAAACACCTCTAAGCCTATAACTAAGCTATATAAAGGATAAATAGGGTATGTTTAACTCAAGGCCATATTCCGGTAGGTCCGTTACCATACGATTTGGCATACTTTTGCAGTTTGACGCAAATAGTCCTTTAATTGCGCAAAGTAGCACGAAATGTCGTTTAATGAAATCAAAGCCTTCCATGGCTCAATTTGATCACTCTCAAGTATATATTTAATTATTTCTATGCTCTTGATCGCTTAAATGGTCACCAAAGGCGTAGATTCAAAAGTTGACGCTTTAGGTCCCTCTTTTGCACAAACTTGCGCATCTCATCATTTAATAGCATTGAAGCCTTATATAAGCCATATTATGCATTCTTGAAAGTATTATTAAACATCACGATGCTTCGGGTTCGCTAAAAGGTCATTCAGAGGTATAATTAAACATATTGACACTTTTAGTCCCTCTAACTTGCAAAGTTGCGCGTAACTTCACTTATAGGCATAAAAACCTTAGATGGCCAATAGTTGGCATTCCTGAGAGTATAATCAAGTATCATGAAGCTCCCGGTTTGTTAAAAGGTCACTCGGAGGTAAGAATTTACATGTTGAAGCTTTTAACCCTTTATTGCGCAAACTTTCAATTAGTTATGCAAACGGCTACACTCGATCGACAAGTGGCTCATTTGTGAATATAATCATCGTGATAGGTTATTTAGAAACTTATTTTAGGTATGCTAACACTTCCAGTCCTTTCATTATCAAAGTTTTTGATTTTTCAAAAATTTAGTCCCTTAAATTCAACATTTGACCTCATTAGGGTTTATTACACGTGTCAATACATCATTGGACGTGATTTTTTCAAGGTGTTACATCCTCACCCCCCTTAAAAGAAATCTCGACCTCGAGATTTGCTAAAATGCTGGAAGTTCTTTTTGTCGCATAACGGACTTAACTTCTATAGCATATCTGGAGCCTCTCCAAGCCTCTAAGCTGACCTCTATAATAGGTACATGTATCCTTTTTGGAGCTTCTTAACCTGTCGATCCTCAATCGATGCAGGTTTCTTATCATATCATAAATCTGTATATTATTATGTGATAATGCTTCTCGACTTATTTGTGAAACACATCCTTAAATCATTAGTGTGTAGTATATTGCGAGCTCCTCCAAGCTCCTTAAATAGGTTTTAGCTTATAAGTTATTTGATTTTGGTACATTCGATTCTCTCGAATGATTTTCTATATTCAGAGCTTAACTATCCTGATAATTAACAAATTGGCACACCCTTCCAGGGTGATATCTTTTATTGAACCTTATTCCTTAACACGAACTTAGGAGGGTTGCTACATTCATTAATCCTTGATTTTCTGCCGAATACTGGCAACTTACAGATGATCATGGATTTGTATGATCTCATTTGTTGTTTCCAAGGCAACTTTCAGATCTTGTTATTTGGACTTACCAATCTTCTGTCTAACAATAGATGTTTATCATTCCATCTATGCAAGGTCTCCAAAGAAGCAGCCTTGATACTTATATAGTAACTATTATAGAAAAGCTTATTTTAAGGTGAGATGGTTATTCCATTCACTGCTTAAAACTAATCTTAAGGAATAGCTAATCCTTGCCGCTAGTCGAATAAATCGACGATCCTGGGCAGCTGATGGCAATTCTTAATTGTTGCCTAAATAGGGTTGCGGTAATCAATGCATAAGCAAAATGAACCGTCTTTCTTAATTAACTATACCGAATTCTCAGGATATTGAGTTAGGTTATATGAACCTCTATTTTAAAACTAACTTAATCAGGGTTTCTATTCTTCCAATGATGATACTAGCCATCTTGGAGATTTCACAACAATACAACCCTAAATGGAATATAAATCTTAACTCTATTTGCCTCTCAGGAGGTAAACAGGGTAATCTTAGGAGAAGATAAACAAGATACAAGGAGGTTGCAGAGATTTTCCAAATCTCAGGCTCCAGTTCATCCATCATTGCTTGTGTCAAATAAGTGACACATTTATGTTACGAGTCTACGTATTCCTTACTCGGAGACATTTACTTGGATAATTCCATTCTGGATATCTTCTTTGAATACCATTAGCTGACTTTAGTATCATGTGACCATCGGAATATCTTTGTGGTCCCATGCATTAAACCTCCATACTGATCAGGCATGGAAGCAATCTATGGAACATATTAAGATACACCAATCCTCATATGGCGCTTTTATCATCCCGTCTGGTATTCGCAATCGATAGAGATCAAGGAGATATCAACTATATATGCTGATGCACTTCCTCTAGAGAGAGGATACTTGTAAAATTCTACGCCTGAAGGTTTCTGACAGGAAGAGAAGAAATGGTTCTTATGATTTCGTCTGTAAGTTTTACCTTACACTTAATATCTGGGGTTCTTACGGGAGAGTTTCTAAAAGTTTGCTAAACTTATGGTCTTATGAGAGACTTAGCAGCACCTGAAACTAAACGTAACTCCTAGCAATAAAATCACAATCAGGGATTTATCTGGTGTCATTATTAATGTGATATGCCTCTAATCATTTATCAGGAGGGTTAAACGCCTCCATTCTTAATCCTTTTAAACTTAGCTTACAAAATCTTTGACAGATTCTAGGGCAGTCTCAGCTTTGACTGGTTATTTCTTACTCTAAAAAAAACGTGAGTAGCTGAGGTAGATCCATAATGGATTTATAATGAGCAGGCTTTGAAACCTTAATGTGCCCTCTTATTGCCGTTACTAACCACCAATGGTTATTTGCATTAAGTTTAGGTTTTTGGGGTAGACTGAATAGGGCACTATCTCAGCCAATGCATTAAAATTTGTAACATACTGTCTACAGCCTAGAACTTTTATGGCGAGAGTCAGAAAATTCTTATTCCATCTTTTTCCATTTCGTGATGCGGACAATAGGTTTTTCTAATAAGGTCCTTAAACTTGGACCATCCCATATTGTATAAGAGGATCTTTCTTGTGGACCTCATTAATGTCCTCACTAATCAAGGGTATTGCCATCAAATGACTGCGATTCATACCTCACCGTGTCTTTTCCAGCATAACCGCTGATATACCTAATGGTTTCTACTTCATCCAACAGTTTCCTGCAATCGATGGCCCCTTTTTACTATTGAAGTCTATTGACTTCCAAGAGACGAAGTACTTTTAAGTACATCCTAAAAGAATGGGCTCCTTGCCATATATGATTTTGTTTGGTTTATTCTTCGCATTTGAAGTATGAATAAAGCTCTTCTCATGAGCAGCGACATGTGTTTTAGAGCGAACTGCATTCGGCTTCTTGAACTTTTTCATGACTTTTCTCATAGCCTTTCTAACAGCAACGTTAACTACAGTTTTGGAGATTAACTCCATTAACATGGAGGTTCACATTTGATGCACCATTAACATTTGTCGCATCTCTAGTATCACGACTTTTGTTTGTCTCTTCTGAGTTTTCCATACTCAAAGCTTTGGTATTAAATACCGAGTTCAGCAAGTGCTTAGGCAATCCGTCCCATGTGTCTCCTTGAATTATCAAAGGTTCACCATAAGGAGTCTTGATAACTACTTGCTTCTTATCACCCACAATATGGGCTTGGTTATAAGGCGATCAATTCGTTCCTATCACTATATCTAGTCCCTCTATTATAACGGAAACAAGGACAGCGGAAAGGAATGATTTCTAATGGATATAAATCATCCATCTAATATTTTTGAAACAGTCTCTGAGGTACTATCGGCCAATTCTACTTCATACTTAACGCTTAGAGTTTTAATAGGCAGATTTAAAAATTTTCAAAATCTTATTGTCTATGAAAGACTTATCTGCACCTGAATTAATAATGCTCTAGCATAAACGTCATTGATCAGGAAAGAACCTATTGTGACATTGTTATCTTGAATAGCCTCTTGGGCATCCATTTGAGAGCTTCCAGCTTTGGTCTTCTTAGCCTCCCCAGGCTTCTTGGTTTTACTTGGGCAATTAGTTTTGATGTGCCATTTTTCATTGCAACCATAGCAGGTTGCATCCTTTATGTCTTGGCACTCCAAAGTCTTGTGCCCTTCCTTATTACAAATCCCACAAGGCCTAACTTGTGACTCTAAAGTGCACTTCCCTTTAGTTTCCTTCTTTGGGCATCACGCCACAACCATAGCATGTGGCGTCCTTCAAGTCCTTGCATTCATGGGTCTTGTGATCCATCTCTTTACAGATGACACATCCCCTGGTCTGCTCATAGAAACATTTTCTGAAATGCTTCTTCCCGCAGGTTTTACATTTAGGTTTTGCCTCCTTTGGCTTGGACTGGTCATAGTTTAAACCGGTCTTACCCTTTTTGTAACCTTTATTTGGGGTATTATCGCACTTTCGCTTATGATCCTTTAATACACGGTCCACGGCTTTGTTTACGGCTGTATCCAAGATAGCCTGTAACTCGGTGCCCATTAAGTTCAGTCTTGCATTATCGTTCTGATCAACTGGATGATTGTGAGCTTCAGATGAGTCAGCCATGGTGAAGCTTTGAAGGCTACAAACCAAGTAGTAATAATTGGTTTAATTATATGGTGAATTGTCGAATTTGATGATTAAATAGCCATGGTACAAATAAACCATATAGGCGAATAGATAGTATTAAATTTATTTGATTATGTTTTGCCTAGGTTTTTAAATAATCCATCTTTGGCGTTTAAACGGAATATAATCCTTCATATTTATTAGACAGGGGACATAAGTCACGACTGTCAATGTCGTACTGACATTTTATATATAGCACAAGGGCTTGTTCCAAAGGACTTTTTGATGGCATAGATGCCTTGTCACTAGGGAAATTTTAAAACATAATCGACGATTCCTTTGGATCAGAAAATTTATAGTTCATTGTCTTGACAAGAAGTTATGAAATAAAACTATCTTTTTCATGTATACATCTTTGCCCGAAGGTATTCATCCCAATGGATGTTTTGATGTGTTCATCATGTTCGACGTTTATTAGCCATGATTCCTCTTGATCATTTATGCTAATTAAAGGGGTTTGGAAAATCCTAATATGAAGATGACAAGTGTGATTTTATCGCATCACTATTGTCAGGAGTGTTAACATGTTTTCAGATGTTAACAAGGATCTGAATCTCTTTTAAACAGGTTTTACCATCGTGGCCAGGTCTTTAATGACATTCAAGCTAGGTTATACCTTTTAAGATTCTTTTTAATATGTATACTGGCAGGAAAGGGATGATATTTATTTTATTCTGGATTTTCATTATAATTATCCTATATTTAATTAAAATATAACTATGGCATAAAAAGGCCAAGTCACAAGGGCAAATTTAAATTATAGACCATGATTTTTATAGAATCAAGGTATTTAGGCTCGAACGTTGTTCATGCCTTTTCTTGACAGGGAGTTGTAGGCTACGACTGTCTTTTGTCTTATATGACAATGAATACTGCCCGTAAGCATTATATCCTTAATGGATACTTAATTCACAAAATAAGAAAGGATTTCGGGAGAATCCAGAATAAGGATGATTTATGCGATTCTGTCGAATCACATCTGCCAGGAATGTTAACATGTTTACAGATGTTAACAGGGATTTGAATCTTTTGAATAGGTTCTACCATCTTGGCCTTGTCTGAAATGACATATAGGCTAGGTTTACCTTTAAGATTCTTTTAATATTTAACGCAGAGCAATCCTAAATTAAGATGTTAATAGGGATCTGAATCTAGTTGAGGAACTACCATCTTGGCCCTGTCTTATAATGACACATGGGCTAGGTTTGCCCTTTTTAGATTTCGCCATTTTATTATAATGGTAGATCTCATAAAAGGAATGTTATTATTATGTTCATATATAATGATATAAGTAAAATTTAGATAAAACATTCCAATGATTCCAAAGGAGGTACAGAATTGCCCTAAACGGGACTTTGAAAGAAAAGATCTTGTCTATGAAGGGACAGAAAGATAAGTATGCCCTTATAAGGACTTACTAAGGAAACGATCTTCAGCAAAAGGAGTTTCTTCTTCATTTTATTTCTGAATGTTTTCTCCTTGGTTGCACATTTATCCTAGTCGCAGTGCAAAGCTCCGCATTCCTAAGCTTCGGATGGGGAGGATTTCCATTATGGCTTCTTTGCTTGGCGACATATTAAACAAAATATATAGAACTGAAAGCAATAATTCTCCGAATAGAGATGAGAGTATTCCTATGTTAAGTCTAGACTCAAAAGGTCAAGGAATGTGCTACTGTGTCATTGAGATTAAACACAAATGACTAGTGTTTAATTCACTCAATGTTGGCTCTGATACCAACCTGTCACACCCCGATATTTCCACGTATTATCGGTGGGCCCGGTGGGGAGTATCGTGACGTAGTTGATATCATCATAGTCAAACAACACAATTTTAAATGCACAGTGGAAGCAAAAGATAAATTTCTTTCAACCGAATAAATTGTAATATAAAGTATCACAAAATAGTTGAAACAGATCCACAGGGGGATCAAATAAAAAGGAAACATAGTTCATCAGACTTAAATGCATCCAAGCTTGCGAGACTCTTAATGATGCTATGTCACACCCCGATATTTCCACATTTGACCGGTGGGCCCGGCGTGGGAGTATCGTGACGTGGTTGGCAACGTTACAGTCAAACAACACAATATTTAAATGCACAGCGGAAGCAAATGAAAGATATATTTCAACTTTAATAAATTGTAATATCAAGTATCACAACAGTTGAAATTAATCCACAGACGGATCAAAAATAAATAGGAAACGTTGTTCAACAGATTTAAATGCATCCAAGCTTGCGAGACTCTTATTGATGCTAAGGAGAAATCCAGCCTATTACGAGTAGTACCTGCACTTAATCTTTTTGGGAAAATACGTCAGTTTACACTGGTAAATACAATTAACCGACTCATTTTAAAAATGATTAAAAATTGATTTGAATGCACGTGGCACAAACATTTTATAACTTGGGATAATTATTTAAATATATAAACTTGTAAAAGGATTACATGTTCCTTATGCGTTCAGTAGCCCGGTTCGTGCCGGGTTAGAGATCAATAGACACACCACATAATTTATTTATGCACTGACGAGTGTACGCCTACACTCCGCGCTTAGGTCGTGACCATTTCGTAAAATGATGCCAAGGATATCCGGGACATGGTCATTAACCCCCCAAATGCGTTAAGCAAACAAAACATATTTAAACGGGTCATCTCGATAATACTTAACCACCAATCGGTTAAGGTCGAATGCCCGACCAAGCGGTATTTTATATACCGTACCCCAAGCCCGTATAAGGGAAAATAAGTTAAAAGTATTTAACTTTGCAAGTATAATTCACAAAAAGCAAATGCAAGTAGCTTTTACTGGTCCTCCTATTCTGGAACGAAGGTTTATAATAACCTATTAGAATCCTAACGGGTCTTTAATTAAGCCTAAACTTAGACCGGTTAGTTTTTAAAGATACGGTTCGTACGCACGATTAAGCGAAGACCGGAGTAGAATGTGATTTAGACCCGACAAGTTTGAAGACTTTCCTTATATGGGTAATCTAAGCACATTCTGAATTTTGAGATAAAACCGATAAGGTTTGACCCGTTTCGGCCAATTTATGCAAACTTGTTACATAAACCGAACTGAACGCGCAAGAGGCGTAACGGGTAATCATGAGAGGCATATACAGGTTTCCTAAGTTAATATGCCTCAAATATGTTGTGACATCAGTAAAATATCTTTTATTATGCCCGAAACGAATTTAAACACAAACTATGCCCCGTAGGGGTAGTTTGGTCATTTACAAGGTTATAAAAGAGTTTAAGTATTAACCTGAGTTACAGATCTGATTTAATCAGAAAAAAATACTCAATTTAATAAGTTATAACAGTAGGGTAAAGTATATATGTGAAATTTATCAATTATAACCAAACTATGCACCGTAGGGGCATTTTGGTAATTTCACATAAGCCGAAAAGCTCAAAACTGAAGTCTGAGTTAAACAACTTTTGAATACTGTTAAAATATTATAATTTACCTAAAATATCATTAGGTATCAACCCGTGTATGTTTAAAATAGTTTTAGTACATACTATGCGTTAAAAACGCTTAAAAAGGCGATTAGAAGCCGTTTCCGGGTTCTATATAGAAAGCTGATATTTTTATTATTCCAGAAGGCTTAAAATAATTTATTTATCATATGAAATCAGTAGCAAAAGGTTTGGGGTCAAAAAGATATGTAAAACTCATTTTATAGCCCAAAAGGGCAAAACCGACAATTACCGGGTCAAGCTTATAACTCTAAGTTATGCTCAGCCTAAAATTAATTAAAAATCTTCAAAAATCCCAAAATAATATATTACATCAGTGGGTAATAAGTTTGATATCAAAAAGTAGGTTTAAATAGGCTATACGCTAATTATGTCGTTTAATCGTTAAAAAACTTTCTAATTACGGTAATGAGCATAACTCTCAATCTACACCTCAAACTGATGTCAAATTTTGGGTGCAAGTTTATAAATCAGTAACTAAGGTTTCTACTCTTTTATATTTTCAAAAATCATGTTTTATGGTGAAAAGGGCATAATGGTCAACATATAGGCAATTAACGGAATTATGCATATTAATTGGATAACTAATGAACTATGGTGTATAATCACAGAGGGTTATACTAGCATGTAACCTGGTCCAATTAGAGCTCTAAGGAATTTCTTAAAACATGCTTAAACGGGTCAGAACTGAAAGTCAAAGCAAGAGTCAAATTTTGCGACTTTCGGTTCCGAAACGGGTCTCTACTGAAAATTGTCGGGTTGAACATGTTTAGACATGTTCTTACATTCATTACCAAGTTATATTAATGATCAAACAGGTTGTATGGGTTCTACATTGCTAATTATGCATAAATTGGAAATTAAGCATTCTGTTGACTTTTTAATAACAAGTTTGACCCGACATTTGACCTAGTTAGAGTGGGAATCAGAGGGTGCCCTTTTAAGATTTTATTGCCCACATAATTACCAACTTATAACTACTTTCAATTCGACTAATCACTGGACCATCAATGATTAATCGCTAAGTCAACCGTTAATTACGACAGTTTGACTTTTAAGCTAAAACTAAGCAAAAAACTCAACTAAGAAAGGTTAAGTATACTTACAGAAGTCCTATGCATGATTAGTGATCACTTGAGTCTGCTTTGGAGCTCTAGAAATGATCAGAAATGTAGATGGAAGGTGTGGTTTCAAAGTTGCAACACAAGGCCCTTTTATAGTGCTTTAATCTCCTTAGATCATTGACAAATCATGCTAGCAATGGCCATGGATCATCCACAGATGTCCCTAAGTGCCTAGGACTGTTTAGGGGTCGCCCATGTAGTGAAAATATCTAATTAAAGTCGGTTATTGCGTGAAAACAGGCTGCTGTCCAACTTTTCTGCATCTGGGCGTCTGACGCGGCCCACGTAAGACATGTTAACATCTTACGCGGCCCGCCTGAGCCTCGTATTCAGATTTCACATTTTCTAGTTGTTGCATGTTTGTCTCTTGGCCTTTCGAAGGGTCAACCAACTTATTTCTTGCAATTTGACCCATTCACATTTACTTACAAGGGCTTCAACACTTATACCTACTTTGCTAAGTCCTTGGTCACTTTGTTATTATCCGAAAAGTCATCATTTTCAACGTTGACGCTTTAACCCCTTCTATACGAATTTGATCATAACTTTCTCATACGATAACGAAACTTTATGAAATTTATATCGTGCATTCTAGTGAGCATAATTAACCGTTACAAAACTTCGGGTTTGCTAAAAGGTCACTCAGAGGTATAACTTAAACATGTTGACACATTTAACCCCTGTAGTTTGTAATCTCTCACTTTCTTTCATATTTAGCTTCGTATGATCCATGATATTTTTGTTTGAAGGTATGAGCATCATGTAGGGTTACTGTAAAGTATATTTATTCACTGTTCACATTTTGAACCCGTATATTCATATACTTTTCATGTTTGTCAACTTTAGTCCCTCTAGAGTATTCTTTCACACGTTCAAACTTATGACACGTGTCAACACATTATAGGACGTGAATTTTCGAGGTGTTACATCCTCACCCCCTTAAAAGAAATCATGACCTCGAGAATTACTGAAATAAATGAGGGTACTTTTCTTTCATTGTGGACTCAACCTCCCACGTGTATTCGGGACCTCTACGGACATACCATTTAACCTTTACTATAGGCACATGCTTCCTTCGAAGCTTCTAAACCTGTCGATCCTCGATCGACACAGGTTTTTCAACAAACTTTAAGCTCTCTTCTATGTGAACATCTGTATGTGGTATAACTAGTGATTCATCAGCGAAACACTTCTTTAGATTGCAGATGTGGAATACATTGTGAATACCACTGAGCTCTTCAGGTAAGTTTAACTTATAGGCAACTGACCCGACACGTTCGATAACCTCGAAAGGTCCTATGTATCTCGGGCTTAATTTGCCTTTCTTACCAAATCGCATCACTCCCTTCCAGGGTGATACTTTAAGCAACACCTTGTCACCTACCTCGAAGTTAAAAGGTTTACGCTTCAAATCTGCGTAGCTTTTCTGTCTATCCCTGGCAGCTTTCAGGCGGTCACGAATCTGGACAATCTTGTCCGGAGTTTCAAAGACTATTTCTGGTCCTGACAATTGGACATCTCCAACTTCCGCCCAACAAACGGGCGTTCTACACTTTCTACCATATAATGCCTCAAAAGGCGCAGCCTTAATGCTGGTATGGTAGCTATTGTTGTAGGAGAATTCGATTAACGGCAGGTGGTTATCCCAACTACCACCTAAGTCAATCACACATGCTCAAAGCATGTCTTCCAAAGTTTGGATAGTACGCTCACTCTGGCCGTCCGTCTGAGGATGGTAAGCCGTACTGAAATTTAAACGCGTGCCCAGAGATTGTTGGAAACTTTTCCAAAAATGTGACGCGTATCTAGTATCTCTGTCAGATATAATAGACACAGGTACGCCATGTAGAGCCACAATCTTATCTACGTACAGTTGGGCTAACATGTCGGAGCTATAGGTCTCCTTAATGGGTAGGAAGTGTGCTGACTTAGTCAGTCTATCAACTATCTCCCATATTGTGTCATTTCCTTTCCTGGTCTTGGGCAACTTGGTGATGAAATCCATCGTCACCATTTCCCACTTCCATGTGGGAAGTTCAGGTTGTTGTAGCAACCTGACGGCTTTTGATGTTCAGCTTTGACTTGTGCACATGTCAAGCATTTAGCTACATAGGTGTCTATAGACTTCTTCAAGCCTATCCACCAAAAATTTGCTTTCAAATCCTGGTACATCTTATCAGCTCCAGGATGAACGGAGTATTTAGAATTGTGGGCTTCCTAGAGGATGACATCTCGAAGTCCTCCGTAAACTGGAACCCATATTCGTCCATTCAGTCTCAGAATTCCATCCTTGCCAAGA
The DNA here is from genome assembly GCA_030545235.1 of Helianthus tuberosus. Lineage (NCBI taxonomy): Eukaryota > Viridiplantae > Streptophyta > Magnoliopsida > Asterales > Asteraceae > Helianthus > Helianthus tuberosus. The sequence goes on from CM060436.1 coordinate 34,094,395, forward strand.
GATAACTGCTCCTCAGTTACCCCTAGCTTTTCATTAGGATAGTTAGCTTCCAACACAGCTTCCTTCTGTGCAGCTAACAACCTTTCATTCAAACTGTTCTTTATTTCAATGCTCTTGGCATTGATTCGGATGGGTTTCACCCTTTCCTTTCGACTCAAGGCATCGGCGACTACATTCGCCTTGCCGGGATGGTATCTGATTTCACATTCATAATCATTCAAAGTCTCCATCCAACGGCGCTGCCTCATGTTTAAATCCTTCTGATTAAACAGGTGCTGGAGGCTCTTGTGATCAGAATAGATCACACACTTGATACCATATAAATAATGCCTCCATAGCTTCAGTGCAAATACAACAGCACCCAACTCCAAGTCATGGGTGGTGTAATTCTTTTCATGCACCTTTAACTGCCGTGAAGCATAGGCAATAACCTTGCCTTTCTGCATAAGCACACACCCCATGCCAGTGTGTGATGCATCGCAGTAAACTACGAATTCTTCGGTACCTTCAGGCAACGTCAGTACAGGAGCATTGCTCAACTTTTGCTTTAGGATATCAAAGGATTCTTGTTGCTTTGGTCCTTAGTCGAACTTAATCTTCTTCCTAGTCAGAGAAGTTAGGGGTGCAGCAATCCTTGAAAATTTTTCGATAAAGCGTCTGTAGTATCCTGCCAATCCCAAGAAACTACGAATTTCTGTGGGCGTCTTCGGCTCTTACCAGTTCATAACTGCTTCCACCTTAGCGGGATCCAATTGGATACCACGCTCACTAACCACATGTCCAAGGAATTGGACTTCTCGAAGCCAAAATTCACACTTTGAAAATTTGGCGTAGAGTTTCTCATGATGTAGAAGTTTAAGAATACAGCGGAGGTGTTTCTCATGGTCAGCTTGGTTCTTCGAGTAAATGAGAATGTCGTCGATGAAAACGATGACGAATTTATCTAAGTATGGCTTGCAAACGCGATTCATGAGATCCATGAACGCGGCAGGTGCATTAGTGAGCCCAAAAGGCATCACTAGGAACTCGTAATGACCATAACGAGTCCTAAATGCAGTTTTGTGTATGTCTTCATCTCTAACCTTCGGTTGGTGGTAGCCTGACCTCAAGTCAATCTTCGAGAAATAACTTTCCCCTTGCAATTGATCGAACAAATCGTCGATCCTGGGCAAAGGATACCTATTCTTTATAGTGACCTTATTAAGCTCACGGTAATCGATGCACAGACGCATCGATCCATCCTTCTTTTTTACAAACAAGACTGGCGCTCCCCATGGAGACGAACTAGGTCTAATGAAACCTTTAGCTAGCAATTCATCTAGTTGCATTCTCAATTCCTTCATCTCTGTTGGTGCCAACCTGTAAGACGCTCTAGCAACAGGTGTTGCTCCAGGGATGATGTCAATTCTGAATTCCACTTGCCTGTCTGGTGGTAAACCAGGTAGTTCTTCAGGAAAAACTTCAGGGTATTCAGAAATGACGGGGATGTCTTCCATCCTAGGTTTCGGCTCATCAATAGTCACTTGTGCCATGTAGATGACACAACCCTTCTTCAAACACTTAGAGGCCTTGAGCATAGTCACTTGCTCAGGCAGTCCATACCGGGTATCTCCCTGAATGGTAAGTGATTCGCCAGACGGAGTCTTGATCACCACTTGCTTTTTATTGCAGACAATCTGGTCCTGGTTACGAGATAACCAGTCCATGCCTAAAACGATGTCAAAACCAGCTAACTTCAAAGGAAGTAGGGACAAAGGAAAAGAGTGGTTCTTAATGGATATGAAACATCCATCTAATATGGTTGAGGCGGTTTCTAAGGTGCCATCTGCTAACTCCACCTCATATTTCACTCTTAGGGTTTTAACAGGTAAATTCAGCAATTTGCAAAACTTATCATCTACAAATGATTTATCAGCTCCTGAATAAAAAAGCACTCTTGCATAGACGTCATTTATAAGGAATGTACCTGTTATCACATTGTCATCCTGTACTGCTTCCTTTGCATCCATTCTGAAGACCCTAGCATTGGTCTTCTTTCCTTCATCAGCTTTCTTTGCGTATTTTGGGCAATTGGTCTTGATATGCCCCTTCTCATTACAGCTGTAGCAGGTTGCATCCTTCAACTTTTTGCAATCCAAGGTCTTGTGTTCCTTGGACTTGCATATACCACATGCAAAAGTTCTTGACTGAGTCTGCGAGTTTGATTCAAACCTGCACTTCCCGAAGTGCTGTTTCTTGCAGACTTTGCACTTGGGATTTTCACCAGATTGATGCCCATCTTTCTTAGATTCTGGCCCCTTCTTGTGGTCGCTGTTTCCTCGGTGCTTCTTGTTTGACCTCCGTGAATTGTCATCTTCACGTTTCCTTTTCTCAGCATCCTTGTTCCTCAGCGATCTTTGTCTGACCGCGTCCAGTGTGAGGGACAAGGATATATCAGCCACAGATCTGAAAGTAGTTGGTCGAGAGGCCTTCACGCTTGCCTTTATCTCTGGGGCTAAACCCCCAATGAAGCGAGCTATTATTTTGGGTTCCGGGGTCACCAGATACGGAACCAACCTCGACATTGTATTAAAGCTCGTGAGGTAAGCTTGGCAATCTAGATTTGTCATTACCAATGAAAGAAAATCTGACTCAATCTTTTCGACCTCGTGCTGAGGACAGTAGTTCTCCCTGATGAGGGCAACGAATTGTTCCCATGATATGTTGTACAGTGGAATCTTCCCAGTAGCTTGGATCAACAATCTCCACCAGGCTAAGGCCTCACCTTTGAACGATTGAGACACAAACTTGACTATATCCCTCTCAGCGCATCCGCTGATATCCACTACTATGTCCATCTCATCTAACCACGTCATGCAGTCAATGGCTCCTTTTTCCCCAGTGAAATCCCTGGGTTTGCATGAAACAAAGTATTTGTAGGAGCAACCCTTGTCACGGGGTCCTTGGTTCAGTACAATCTGTTGAGATGGAGTACTGTGGTGGTTTGAGGAGAGTTGATCATCATCTTTCTTGGGTTCTTCCTTCTTGGAGGGAGGCTTGCTGTGAGCCTCGGAATGAGTCTTAGGCTTTGAATGAGGTACTGATTGGGCTCTGCTCCTAGTACTGCTTGCTTCACTATACTGTCTATCCATAGCTTTAGATACTGCTGTATCGATCAGTGTACGAAGCTCTTCCCTGGTTATATTAATTCTGGCATTCTCATTATTCTCCACGGGATGACTGTTGATCTCGTCAGAGTCAGCCATTGTAGTTTTAACTGTTACATAAGACATCGACACTAATTTATTTGGGAGTTTATTATAGAATTGTCTTTTATGGCAATTCATTAACCATGGTAAACATAGACCATATTTGATTAATTTGTTACTCACATTTATTTAGGATTTCTATTATAATTTATCCTAATTATAAAACAATAATAGTTTTGTTAGTAGCTCAAAAAGCTTAGTCACATGGACATTTTAAATTATAAGCCATGATTTCAGAGAATCAAGGCATGAAGGTTTGAACATAGTTCTTTACCTTTTTCAGACAGGGTCGTAGACTACTACTGTCTTTTGTCTCATATGAAAATGAGCAAGGCCCGTAAGCACTATATTACCAATGTATGGTCAAAATATGATCATCTTAATTGATGATTTAAACCCATGATTCATAAATCATTAAGTTGGGTTAAGAATCCTTGGAAGAATCCTTATATAAGAATGACGTGTGTGATTTTAACGAATCACGTCTGCCAGGAGTGTTAAATATGTTTTCAGATGTTAACTGGGCTTTGAATCTTTTTAAACAGGTTTACCATATTGGCTAAGTCTTTATAACGACCCACTAGCTAGGTTTTACCTTTTTAAGATTCTTATTAATATTTAACGCATAACAACCCTATATTGAAATGGTTAATATGGATCCGAATCTAATTGGAGAACTACCGTCTTGGCCCTGTCTTTAAAATGACATAAGGCTAGGTCTTGTCCCTTTAGATTTTATCATTCTAATATAATGATTGATCAAATATGTTATTTATTTATTTTACATTCTATGTTTATGCATAAAAATGAAAATTTCAATTCAACCATTTCACACAAAGTTCTGAACGAGTACAAGCTTGCCCTAAATGGGTCTTTTTAATAAAATAACATGCCCGTGCAAGGGCTCAAACAAACAACATACCCACGCAGGGGTTTAAACAAAGACTTGCCCACACAGGGGCTTAACAAGCAAACATACCCACGCAGTGGTTAAAACAACATGCCAGGCCCACGTAGGGGCTTAACAGAAACAAGGAAAAATACAGCCAACAATTTGAATGATTCAATGGTCCTTCTTGCTCTTCCCCTTTATTAAACTTGTCAATCCCTGGAAGAAACTTTGTCGCTCCCTGCGATCCCTGTGAACTTCCCGTTCAACTTGGTCCAATCTTTGAAGGATTTCCTCATGCTCTGGTGGGGAAAACCTTGGCGGCTGTGATTGTTGCCGAAACAGAGGTCTAGCAGGTATTTGGTACCCATAAGTTGGGTACCCTACTCCCCAAGGAGCTCCATACGGTCCTTCAGGATTAAGGGCGTTGTAATTGGCCGCTACCAAGTATGGGTCGGCTTCAGCGTAATTATAGTTGGTGTGAGCCGGCTGCTCAAACGGGTTGCATGCCATTGAACCAGTGAATGCTGGAATCGGGTTATCAAAACCCATCGATGGTGACTGTGGTGCAACTGGGTTTGAAGGTCCACCCATTTGCGGGTCTTCCTGTTGTGGCGGATAATGACTGCCACTAGAGTGATGAGGAGAGCTAAAATGAAAGTCCCCTCCTCATGCGGACATCCTTGCGCCGGTCCTCCTACGCCTTGGCGGTACTGGAGGTGCTTGATGAACTGGCGGCGGTGGAGGCGGTGGCGTGACAGCCACGAAACGTGAATCCCCAGAGGGATCCTGCTGCTGCTGCTGCTGGTGAGGTGACGAATGATGCGAGGGTGTAAAATACCACTCGAACTGGTTAAATCATGCCTGGTAACTGTCCGGACCATGGTAGGGTGATCCATGAAAAGATGAACCATCGGATACCTCGATAGGATGGTTGGGGGTCCCGGTTGCAGGCTCGACGGGATCCGTGTCCTCGTCCATGTCCTCTGCATGATCGCCGGAGAAATGATCCTCTGGCCCCAATGGGTTAAAACCCACTGGTTCTTGTATGTAGTTTGCCGGGTTAAACCGGCCCCGAAAAACAGGTGTGGGGTTGCCAAAGGTATTGTGCGATAGGGATCGCTGAAGGGGTATATAGGAAGGTTGTGGGTTATCGGGCTCATTTTCTGACGGTGGCCCATAAGAGTTATGATAGGGAGGCGTTGAACTGTGCGAGACAGACCGTCTTGCAGGCTCAAAAAGGTTCCTCCTGTTCTCTCGAGGATCAGCACTCGCAGTGGTAGAAGGAGCTTGCCTGTGCGAAGGCCCGGCCTCATGGTCATTGGGGGCGGTGATTGGCCCCTTGCCTCTTCCTCTTCATCTGAAAAATCTTGGCGGCATATTTAATCCTGTCAATATAACATAAGATAACAACAAGAATATATAAAATAAAGGACAAAACAAAACAAAACAAAACAAAGTAGAATTTGTCCTATGTTATTTGTCTAGACTCGAAAGTTTAGGAATGTGCAATTGTGTCATTGAGATTAAACACAAAAGGCTTGTGTTTAATTCACTCAATGGTGGCTCTGATACCAACCTGTCACACCCCGATATTTCCACGTTTGACCGGTGGGCCCGACTGGGGAGTATCGTGACGTGGTTGGCAATGTTACAGTCAAACAACACAATATTTAAATGCACAGCGGAAGTAAATGAAAGATATATTTCAACTTTAATAAATTGTAATATCAAGTATCACAACAGTTGAAATTAATCCACAGACGGATCAAAAATAAATAGGAAACGTTGTTCAACAGATTTAAATGCATCCAAGCTTGCGAGACTCTTATTGATGCTAAGGAGAAATCCAGCCTATTACGAGTAGTACCTGCACTTAATCTTTTTGGGAAAATACGTCAGTTCACACTGGTAAATACAATTAACCGACTCATTTTAAAAATGATTAAAAATTGATTTGAATGCACGTGGCACAAACATTTTATAACTTGGGATAATTATTTAAATATATAAACTTGTAAAAGGATTACATGTTCCTTATGCGTTCAGTAGCCCGGTTCGTGCCGGGTTAAAGTTCAATAGACACACCACATAATTTATTTATGCACTGACGAGTGTACGCCTACACTCCGCGCTTAGGTCGTGGCCATTTCGTAAAATGATGCCAAGGATATCCGGGACATGGTCATTAACCCCCCAAAGGCGTTAAGCAAACAAAACATATTTAAACGGGTCATCTCGATAATACTTAACCACCAATCGGTTAAGGTCGAATGCCCGACCAAGCGGTATTTTATATACCGTACCCCAAGCCCGTATAAGGGAAAATAAGTTAAAAGTATTTACCTTTGCAAGTGTAATTCACAAACAGCAAATGCAAGTAGCTTTTACTGGTCCTCCTATTCTGGAACGAAGGTTTATAATAACCTATTAGAATCCTAACGGGTCTTTAATTAAGCCTAAACTTAGACCGGTTAGTTTTTAAAGATACGGTTCGTACGCACGATTAAGCGAAGACCAAAGTAGAATGTGATTTAGACCCGACAAGTTTGAAGACTTGCCTTATATGGGCAATCTAAGCACATTCTGAATTTTGAGATAAAGCCGATAAGGTTTGACCCGTTTCGGACAATTTATGCAAACTTGTTACATAAACCGAACCGAACGCGCAAGAGGCGTAATGGGTAATCATGAGAGTCATATACAGGTTTCCTAAGTTAATATGCCTCAAATATGTTGTGACATCAGTAAGATATCTTTTATTATGCCCGAAATGAATTTAAACACAAACTATGCCCCGTAGGGGTAGTTTGGTCATTTACAAGGTTATAAAAGAGTTTAAGTATTAACCTGATTTACAGATCTGATATAATCAGCAAAAATACTCAATTTAATAAGTTATAATAGTAGGGTAAAGTATATATGTGAAATTTATCAATTATAACCAAACTATGCACCGTAGGGGCATTTTGGTAATTTCATATAAGCCGAAAAGCTCAAAACTGAATTCTGAGTTAAACAACTTTTGTTTACGGTTAAAATATTATAATTTACCTAAAATATCAGTAGGTATCAACCCGTGTATGTTTAAAATAGTTTTAGTACATACCATGCGTTAAAAACGCTTAAAAAGGCGATTAGAAGCCGTTTCCGGGTTCTATATAGAAAGCTGATATTTTTATTATTCTAGGAGGCTTAAAATAATTTATTTATCATATGAAATCAGTAGCAAAAGGTTTGGGGTAAAAAAGATATGTAAAACTCATTTTATAGCCCAAAAGGGCAAAACCGACAATTACCGGGTCAAGCTTATAACTCTAAGTTATGCTCAGCCTAAAATTAATTTAAAAATCTTCAAAAATCCCAAAATAATATATTACATCAGTGGGTAATAAGTTTGATATCAAAAAGTAGGTTTAAATAGGCTATACGCTAATTATGTCGTTTAATCGTTAAAAAACTTTCTAATTACGCTAATGAGCATAACTCTCAATCTACACCTCAAACTGATGTCAAATTTTGGGTGCAAGTTTAAAATCAGTAACTAAGGTTTCTACTCTTTTATATTTTCAAAAATCACGTTTTATGGTGAAAAGGGCATAATGGTCAACATATAGGCAATTAATGGAATTATGCATATTAATTGGATAACTAATGAACCATGGTGTATAATTACAGAGGGTTATACTAGCATGTAACCTGGTCCAATTAGAGCTCTAAGTCATTTCTTAAAACATGGTTAAACGGGTCAGAACTGAAAGTCAAAGCAAGAGTCAAATTTTGCGACTTTCGGTTCCGAACCCGGTCTCTACTGAAAATTGTCGGGTTGAACATGTTTAGACATGTTCTTACTTCATTACCAAGTTATATTAATGATCAAACAGGTTGTATGGGTTCTACATTGCTAATTATGCATAAATTGGAAATTAAGCATTCTGTTGACTTTTTAATAACAAGTTTGACCCGACATTTGACCTAGTTAGAGTGGGAATCAGAGGGTGCCCTTTTAAGGGTTTATTGCCCACATAATTACCAACTTATAACTACTTTCAATTCAACTAATCACTGGACCATCAATGATTAATCGCTAAGTCAACCGTTAATTACGACGGTTTGACTTTTAAGCTAAAACTAAGCAAAAACTCAACTAAGAAAGGTTAAGTATACTTACAGAAGTCCTATGCACGATTAGTGATCACTTGAGTTTGCTTTGGAGCTCCAGAAATGATCAGAAATGCAGATGGAAGGTGTGGTTTCAAAGTTGCAACACAAGGCCCTTTTATAGTGCTTTAATCTCCTTAGATCATTGACAAATCATGCTAGCAATGGCCATGGATCATCCACAGATGTCCCTAAGTGCCTAGGACTGTTTAGGGGTCGCCCATGTAGTGAAAATATCTGATTAAAGTCGGTTATTGCGTGAAAACTGGCTGCTGTCCAACTTTTCTGCATCTGGGCGTCTGACGCGGCCCGCGTAAGACATGTTAACATCTTACGCGGCCCGCCTGAGCCTCGTATTCAGATTTCACATTTTCTAGTTGTTGCATATTTGTCTCTTGGCCTTTCAAAGGGTCAACCAACTTATTTCTTGCTGACCCCTTCACATTTACTTACAAGGGCTTCAAGACTTATACCTACTTTGCTAAGTCCTTGGTCACTTTGTTATTATCCGAAAAGTCATCATTTTCAACATTGACGCTTTAACCCCTTGTATACGAATTTGATCATAACTTTCTCATACGAACGAAACTTTATGAAATTTATATCGTGCATTCTAGTGAGCATAATTAACCGTTACAAAGCTTCGGGTTTGCTAAAAGGTCACTCAGAGGTATAACTTAAACATGTTGACACATTTAACCCCTGTAGTTTGTAATCTCTCACTTTCTTTCATATTTAGCTTCGTATGATCCATGATTTATTCGTTTGAAGGTATGAGCATCATGTAGGGTTACTGTAAAGTATATTTATTTACTGTTGACATTTTGAACCCGTATATTCATATACTTTTCATGTTTGTCAACTTTAGTCCCTCTAGAGTATTCTTTCACACGTTCAAACTTATGACACGTGTCAACACATTATAGGACGTGAATTTTCGAGGTGTTACATCCTCACCCCCTTAAAAGAAATCACGACCTCGAGATTTACTGATGCCGGGTTAAAGATTAACAGACACACCACATGATATAGTCCCGCGGCGGGTTATTCCCGAAACCGGTGGTTATACCTTATTATTTATTTATGCACTGTCGGGTGTACGCTTACACCCCGTGCTTAGGTCGTGGCCATTTCGTAAAATGATGCTAAGGATATCCGGGACATGGTCATTAACCCCCCCAAAGGCTTTAATCAAACAAAACAATTTAAACATGACATTTCAATAAATTAATCTTCATACAATTAAAAATTCAATGCCCGACCAAGCGGTATTTTATATACCGTACCCCAAGCCCGTATAGGGAAAATAAGTTAAAAGTATTTACCTAAGCTAAATATAAATTCAATCCCAGTCGTATACCACCAAGCAAGTACATATAGCTTTTACTGGGCTCTTAAATCTGGAACGAAGGTTTTTAATAACCTATTAGATTCTTAACGGGTCTTAATTAAGCCTATGCTTAGACCGGTTAGTTTTAAAGGAGGATACGGTTCAAAACACATGATTAAGCGAGAACCGGATTAGAATGTGGTTTAGACCCGACAAGTTTGTATACTTGTGTAATAAGAGTAAACTAAACACATTCTGGATTTTGAGATAGAAATGATAAGGTTTGACCCGTTTCGGCTAATTTATGCAAACTAGTTACATAAGCCGATCCGAACGCGAAAAGTGCGTAACGGGTAACCACATGAGTCATGAACAGGTTTCCTCAGTTAATATGCCTTAAATATCTTGTGATATCAGTAGAATATCTTCCATTATGTCAAAAAAGAGTATAAGACCAATTTATGCCTCGTAGGGGTATTTTGGTCAATTTAAAGGTTATAAGAGAGTTTAAATATTAATATGAGTTTTAGGTCTGATATAATCAGTAAATATACTTAATTTAATAAGTTATAACAGTAGGATATTACATATATGTGAAATTTACCATTTATAACCAAACTATGCGCCGAAGGGGCATTTTGGTAATTTCACCTAAGGTTTAAAGGTCAAATCTGGAAATCTGAGTTTAAAACTTTTGCTTACTACTAAATTATAATAATTTACTTAAAATATCAGTAGGTATCGAGTCTTATATATATATAAAATAGTTTTAATACATACTATGCGCTTAAAACGCGTAAAAAGACGGTTTTAAACGATTTCCGGGTTTTATATGAAAAGCTGATATTTTTATTATTCCAGAAGGCTTAAAATATTTTATTTATCATATTAGATCAGTAGAAAAAGGTGTGGTGTCAAAAATATTTGTAAAACTCATTTTATAGGCCAAAAGGGCAAAACCGACAATTACCGAATCAAAGCTATAACCCTATGTTATGCTCAGCCTAAAAATAAATAAAAATCTTCAAAAATCCCAAAATATTATTTTATATCAGTAGGTAAAAAGTTTGGTATCAAAAATTGGGTTTAGATAGGCTTTATGCTAATTACGTCGTTTAATTAATAAAAAGTTTTTCATTTACGCTAATGAGCATAACTCCTAATCTAGACCTCAAACTGATTTCAAATTTTTGGGACAAGTTTATAAATCAATAATGAAGATTATTGTCCTCTCACATTTTCAAAATTCTCGTTTTAAGGTCAAAAGGGCATAATAGTCAAAATTTAGGCATATAACTGAAACATGCATATGAATCGGATAACTAAGGAACCAAGTTGTATAACCTCATAGGGTTACACTAACCTATAACCTGGTCCTAAAGGAATCCTAAGGCATATCTAAACTAAGCTATATCGGGTCAGAACTGAAATTCAAAGCAAAAATCAACTTTTGCGACTTTCGGTTCCGAACCGAGCCTATACTTAGAATTGTCGGGTTGAACATGCTTAGACATGTTAAACTAATATTTACCAAGTTATTAAAGTGAGAAAACTGATTTTATGGCTTTTATATTAATAGTTATGAATTTATTTAAAACTAACCCGTTTGACTTTCATTTGACCCGACAATTTAACTAAGCAAACGTGGTAATTAGGAGGTGCCCTTTTGAGGGTTTAATACCTACCTAATTACGGTCACGTAGCCATGTTCGTTATGAACAATGGCTTAACTGTTTAAAATTCAAGGAATTTATCAAAAACGTTTGACTTTTCGGCTATAAACGCCAAACTAATGAACTAAACACGAAGGAACACTTACGAAGGGTCTAAAGGACAGAAGGAAGTTCCCAAGATGGTCAGGATCTTCCTAGAATGAGAGCAAGAGCAGATTGAGCAAGTTGAGAATGAGAAAACATGGTTTTATATAGTTTTTCCAAGACCGTTAAGATCGTTCCTCGATAAACGAGCTTTGATCTGAGCCGTACAAGTGCACCCCCTGATTTAGAATACTATGGGCGCCCTTAAACAAGCCCATAGACTTGTTAAAACCACTTGCAAACCCTGGAACCAGCTGGAACAAGCTATAAACAACATTTTGCAGGTCTGGTAGGTTCACGCGCCCCGCGTAAGATTCTAAGAGGGCTTACGCGCCCCGCCTGAATGTCTGATCAGCAAACCAAGTTTCAGAAATGGCAGATTTTGTCCCTGTTAGCTTTTAAGGTCACGTTTGGCACGTTTAAGGCCTGTTAAGCTATTTTCAAGGCTCTACAATAATTCCTAAACATAAGGGACATGAAACATGCTCAAGAACATGTCGGATGTCGTTTCGTTTGGCCGTACGGTCACGTTGTTCGTCTAATTACGACGAAACACGGACGGACGCTAAAAACGAACCAAATTACGCGACGAATGGAATTTTATCATGCCGAACACTAAAATAAAATATTTTAATGCTTACATAAATTTTTGGATGTCCGGATATATACAGAACATAAGATATGCGCGAAAATGCAAACTTGTGCACTTTTTGACACTTTTAGTCCCTACATGACTTAAAAGTTTATTTTTGTGCATAAAACACCTCTAAGCCTATAACTAAGCTATATAAAGGATAAATAGGGTATGTTTAACTCATGGTCATATTCTGGAAGGTCCGTTACCATACGATTTGGCATACTTTTGCAGTTTGACGCAAATAGTCCTTTAATTGCGCAAAGTAGCACGAAATGTCGTTTAATGACATCAAAGCCTTCCATGGCTCATATTGATCACTCTCAAGTATATATTTAATTATTTCTATGCTCTCGATCACTTAAATTGTCACCAAAGGCATAGATTCAAAAGTTGACGCTTTAGGTCCATCTTTTGCGCAAACTTGCGCATCTCATCATTTAATAGCATTGAAGCCTTATCTAAGCCATATTAGGCATTATTGAAAGTATTATTAAACATCACGATGCTTCGGGTTCGCTAAAAGGTCATTCAGAGGTATAATTAAACATATTGACACTTTTAGTCCCTCTAACTTGCAAAGTTGCGCGTAACTTCACTTATAGGCATAAAAACCTTAGATGGCCAATAGTTGGCATTCCTGAGAGTATAATCAAGTATCATGAAGCTCCCGGTTTGTTAAAAGGTCACTCAGAGGTAAGAATTTACATGTTGACGCTTTTAACCCTTCATTGCGCAAACTTTCAATTAATTATGCAAACGGCTACACTCGATCGACAAGTGGCTTATTTGTGAATATAATCATCGTGAGAGGTTATTTAGAAACTTATCTTAGGTATGCTAACACTTCCAGTCCTTTCATTATCAAAGTTTTCGATTTTTCGAAAATTTAGTCCCTTAAATTCAACATTTGACCACATTAGGGTTTATTACACGTGTCAATACATCATTGGACGTGATTTTTTCGAGGTGTTACACTTTTCAGCATCAAATTCTTCTTTACCAGAGAAGAATTGTCCTGAAATCTCAAACCAACCTTTTGATTTCAAATTTTCTGCCCGTAATGGTGGAAAATTTTCATCGTTCAACTCAGGAACGGAATCCTCATTCTTTTTCTCAACAGATGACTCCTCTGATTTTATGGAATCAGATTCATTGTCAGAACTACTCTCAGATTTAACAACCCATCTTTGTTTGTTCAAATCAACTTTTCGTTTGTAAAAATGTTTTGAACTTTCACCAGTTTCGAAAGTTGAATTTTCAAACACCTTAGATTTCTCAATTGGTTGTTTCTTTTCATCAGCACATTTTTCTTTCAATTTTGAGTTAAAAGAAACTCCCTGTTTTGTGTTGTTGGACTGTTGGCAGTTCCAAGCAATATGTCCAATCTTGTGACATTTGAAACACATTATTCTCTCAACTCTTTGCTCAGTTCTTATCATCATATTCTTTTTCTTTTCAGCAAGAAAATCTTGATTTGACTGTTTCCAAAATGGTTTCTTCTGTTCTTCTTCAGAACTTCCTCCTGCAACAAATTTTGTTTTTGGTTTATAATTTTTCTTATTTTTATAATTTTCTGAATAACTAAAACCAAGACCTTTCAATTTGAAATTACCGTTATGGTTTGGTTTCTTTCGATAACCTGAACTAGAACTGTAACCCTTTTTCTTATTCAATCTCTGTTGAACTCTTGAAGTGTACTTTTTAGGTTTTTAATGAAGATTTAAATCTTTTATTTCAGAAATATTAATTTCTGTCAATTTGAAAACCTATTTGATCATTTCAGTTTTGACACTTCTTATTGGAAATTCATTATCAGAATATAATTTGTCTGAATCATTCAAAGTATATGCTACTTTGATTGGTCCGTCATTCAAATTAGATTTTGATAACAGGAATTCTTTATTGTAAACTCGTTTAACCGGTGAACTCGGACTCTTTTCTGACGAACTCGAACTTTCAGATTTTGACTCCGATTTTGACTCTTCATCCATATCCAACACCTGATCGACCACTTTCTTTAACAACTCATACTCATGATCAGTGTCAGACGCTGTGAATGTGACATCAATATTGTCTGGTAACTCATCAATAATTTCAGACTTTAACTTAATGTTGAGAGCCTTATTTAAACGTTCCTCATTTGGTTTTCTGGGAGAATAACTATTCCAAATCGGGGGCGGACACTTGTTATATTTGACACTCTGTTTCTTACCAGTATCCGTATCTTCTATCTTTTTATCTTGAAACGCTTCAAGACCTGCAACAGTAGGATAAACTCTATCAATCAAATAATCACAAGTTGTATAACTCAATAACAAACGTTTGATTCTTTCACTCTCAATCTTTTCAAGTTCCAAATCCTGCTTTAGCTATGCACAGTCTTCAATATACTCTTTGATAACTTTTTGCTTTGTCATTAAAGTAGAACTCATCATTGTCATAGCAGCATCAACTTCTCGGTTTGTCTTGTTTAGACCATCAACTGTTCTGTTCAGCACATCATATGACTCTTTCACGTACTTCACATCCGACAACAAATTCTCTTTCATCTTTTCTAATTTAACGATCTTCTTATCCTTCTCCTTACAATCTTTGCATGATTCCAGACATTTCAAACAATGTTTAATAACTTCAACTATTTTTTCAACCTCGACAATCTTTTCAACTTCAACAATTTTTTCTACCTCGATGACTTTTTCAACTTCGATGAGTTTCTCAACTTCGACTATTTTTTCAATCTCAACAATTTTTTCTACCACTTTCTCCACTTCAACGATTTTTTCTATCACATTTTCACTCACTGATTCAACATTTTGTTCTTTAGCTTTCATCTTTGTCTTGTCATCAGCTATTCTTATTGCTTCCAGCTCTCTCTTTAATTTGGCAATCTTCTTCTCATTCAGCATCTCAACTTTATCTGCAAAAAACAAATTAAAACTATCAGGATCCAGACCTTTTCTAGTTTTATTAAGATATTCTTCTTCATCATCAGTATCCATATCGCTTCCTAAATTTGGAAAAATCGGTATTCTTTTCTGACTAGATTTGACATATTCTTCTTCCAGAATTCTAGCAACAAGACCTGAACCGGGTGGAATGTATTTATCCCAGCTAAATCCCTCTGCAACCTTTTCATCGTCTTGGTCAATTATACCATAACAAGCTCTTTTCTCTTCAATGGTACGTGCATGTGCAGTTTGTGGTTGTTGAGCAATCTGATGAAAAATTGATTTTTGATAATAATTGTTTTTTCCAGACTGATCTTGTCTTCCGTCTGCTTCTTTGTTTTTGCACTCACGCTTAAAATGACCTTTTTCTCGACACCTGAAACATGTAACCTTTGATTTGTCAAAACCTATCGGAGATTTAACCAATTCATTAAAGTCATCTCTTCCTGTGATTTGTTGAAATTTTTCAACTCTTCGAACAGCACTAGCTAAACACCATTTGACATCCATCAACTCAAGTTCTTCAGCATCAATTTGGTCATAATCCTCTTTGGTAAGCATCGGATTTCCAATTTTGCCAGCAATCAAACTTTCATATGATTCCAACATAGCAACAAGTGATGCCATGTGTTGCTGTTGCTTAGCTATTTCTGGAGACATATTTTCACCATTTTGAATGTTCAAAGTGACATTGCACTGCAGATTTGTAGAATTCTGTCGGTGAGGACCTGGTGTTGTAAGATTTTGATCAAAACTTGAATATGAAGACGAAGATCCACCACTCTATGTCACAGTACTACCCTTCGTTCCAGACGAACTATCAGCACTGAAACCAGTTTGAATCTTTGGGCTTGGAGTAACTTCAAATTTGTTTCCTCTGTAGTATAAACTAACATCTTGTTGAGCAGTTGGATTCTTCATGATTTCCGTTTTCTGGATATCCAACTCGTGCTCTTCAATTTTCTGAATAAACTGTGCCAGATTCATATTTTCAGATTTTCTCATATGTTTTAGGATCAACAAATAAGTTCCCCATTTCTGCTGTGGTAATGCATCTGATAGTTTATCAACCCATTCATCATCGTCTTTCTTTATGTCCAATCTTCCCATTTCCAAAACCATATGACAATATCTATCAATGGTCATTTTTGTTGTTTCATGATCAAAAGCTACAAACATGTCAAATGATTTCTTCAATAACGCCTTTTTGTTTTTGATCATATCTGCACTTCCTTTGAACTTTTGAATCAATGCCGTCCAAATTGACCTAGCAGTACCCTCATGTTGAAGTAAAACAAAGATATCTTCTTTAATCGCTTGTTGAAGAATACTGATCATCATTTTCTCACTTGTATATTTCAATTTATCATTCTCTGAAAAGTCAAAAAAAGCTTTTTCAAGCCCACGTTCATTTTTCGGTTTCTCGTAATCTTTCTCTAATGAACACCATGCGTCAAACTTATAAGCTTGCACCCAGTTCTCAAACCGATTCTGCAATCCTTTAAAATCTTCAATGTACATGAGCTTTGGCGGTTTCTGATAAGTTCCCGTCTCATTCTCATTCTCATTGTACAATGTTTCGGCAGTTGTAACTGGTGCAACTGGTGTAGCAAACGCATTGTAAAATTCCTCTTCCATGATTCAGTAATCTGTATAACAAAACCAACAAAGTTCAAATAACAATGAATTTCACACGAAATTTGAATTCAAACGAAATCACACACTGATACGAAATCAGTTTGGTGCGAAATAACTGCTCAAACGAAATTACACTTTCACACGAAATACTAGTTTCACACGAAAATATGTAATTTCGTGCAAAATTATCAAATGGAAGGCCAATTTGGTGCGAAATTATCTAATTTCGTGTGGAACTCTCAAACGAAATTACAATCTGAAGCGAAATTATCTTTTTTAAGCGAAATTATGTAATTTCGTGTGAAATCAAGCAGGTAATTCCGTACGAAATAGTGCTGACGTCATCATATTCGATCTGATTTTCAAGCGAAATTACAAATTTTATCAGTTTTAGATCGAATTAAGGTCCAATTCTTTCAAGGATTCATTAAAACACTGTTTCGCATGACATGTATGAAATTCAATCCATTTTGACCGTAAAATTCTGTTTAATTTTGAAAAGAAGGTGTAGAAGCCTGATTTTTGAAGAAAATAAGATGATTTTGGTAAGAACTCTTCCTCCTGAGCTCAGATACCACTTGTAGGATCGTTTTCAGACCCAAACGAGTCTATCAGAAGAATTCTAATCAATTCAAAAGGAGGAAACAGATGAATTGACTTGAAAACAGCTTGATTCACTTCTAAATGTCTTGTTTATTGATTTAACAGGTTTACAGATCAATTGATACGTCGGCAGCACTTCGGTACCGGAATCTAATTTCCTTCCAAATGACAAGGCAACACCTCTATATATAGGTGTGGTAATTTCGCATGGAATTACAACTTGCTATTTCGTGCGAAATAGCAGATTGCTATTTCGTGCGAAATTAGCCTGATGTAATTTCGTGCGAAATTAACCAATCACACATAAAACCTATATTTCTCGTACAACGTGCCCTGATCTAAAAATTTTAGTACAAGACTCGATACAAGACGAAGTCGACAGACGTATGCACCAACAGCGGAAGCAATGGCTTAGACTTCGTATAATACTTTACGCATTTTTAAAAGCCTTCCCTCTGCATAAAATTTGAAAAATATCGAAAGATATGAATCAATTGCAGTTGAAGAAAAGATTCTCTAAAGGGAACACACCTAAAGTCGAGCCTTCATCTCTTTGACTGAACGGAAATTCATACCTGAGCTCTTAAGGTCTCAACTAACCCAGAATACAGATATCAAATTGGTATACTCACCTGTAAGATTGAATCTAGGGAATTTTGATATGGGAGTATATTCTGAGATGGGTCACGCGAATAAGTTTAAGTCCTTAAAACACTAAGTCCGTATCTCGAATCAATTAAACTTTGTGTGAAAATTTAAATGGATCAGTATACTGACAATCTAAATGAATCGTTTAGAACTTAAAGTGTTTAAAGCTCAACGGTGCTAGTGATTTGTCATAAACTGATATGATCCTCTAACGCGAACTCAAACAAAAATATTGTCTGTAAATGTGTCTATAAATATTTCTTTACTGCTTTATGTTTCAGAAAATTACAAAAAGATTTTAGAGTTAATTGCCATTTTAGTCCCTGAGGTTTGTCCAAATTTGCCATTTTAGTCCAAATAATTTTTTTTCGCCTCTGGGTCCCTGACTTTTCCCTTTTGTTGCCATTTTGATCACATACCCTAACTCCATCCAAAAACCCCATTTTTAACCAATGGTATTTTGGGGATTTTCATTTTAAATCTTTTCAATTGCCATTTTGATTCAATTCTAAAAAATAAAAAAAAAATCAAAAAAATTATAAAAAATCCAAAAATTTCTAAAAAATCAAAAAAATTCTAAAAAATAAAAAATCATAAATATAAAAAATTTCTAAAAATCAAAAAATTCTAAAAAATTATAAAAAAATAAGAAAATTCTAAAAATAAATAAATTCTAAAAATAAATAAATTCTAAAAATCAAAAAAAAATCTAAAAATAAAAAAAATTCTAAAAAATCATAAAAATTCTAAAAAATCAAAAAAATTCTAAAAAATCAAAAAAATTCTAAAAAATTCTAAAAATAAAAAAAATTCTAAAAAAATCATAAAAATTCTAAAAAATCAAAAAAAATTCTAAGAAATCAAAAAAATTCTAAAAAATAAAAATAAATCAAAAAACGCAAACAAACATATATTAAAGTTTCAAATTCAAAAAATGATGATATATTCCTCGTCCAGACGAATATATTTTCAAGTTTTATCTATTTTGTTGAGTGAATGAGTGGTCACGAATATATTTTCAAGTTTTATCTATTCGGTTGCGAACTTAGATTTGGAAATTATCCGCATATATGAATCAGCGGGTTGTTATCAGTCCATTCGATAAACTCAAAAACGACTCCATTCGCAGAATTAATTCAAGTCTGTTCGCTGAAGTCGATTCATTTACTGAAGTTGGTTTGCACTGCAGAATTAAAGAATACTTGCAAAATCTGCATTCGCTGAAACAGTGTTCGTTTGTTGTGAATCTGCGCAGAATTAAATACTGTTAATCACGAATCAGATTTGACTTCTATTTGCAGAATCTGTATAACAACGACGTCCGCTAGTTTTTACTTCATTTGCTGTAATCCGGTTCGTACGCTTAAACAAAGTGAAATTTGTCCTCAGATAGTTTTATCCGCAGAATCGAGCATTGGTTCAATTGCAGACTTTAATTAGCGCAGAAACAGTTATATTTGTTGAAAAAAAAATTGTTCATCAACATTCATAATTGGATTTGCACTAAAATTCAGATCAGATTGGTATTTAGTTTGTCTATGCTATTCCATGCAGTATCATAGTCCGTTCGTCGAAACAAAACCATCCGGGACAGATTAACTCGCTGCTGAATCGATACGTTGCACAAATCGTTGCAAAATTTGTTAAAAACAATTTCGGTTGCAGAATCATTGCAGGTTTTTTTTTTAGATTTTTTAGATTTTTTTATTTTTTAGAATTATTTTTGATTTTTTAGAATTGTTTTGATTTTTTATGATTTTTTAGAATTTTTATGATTTTTTAGAATTTTTATATTTTTAGAATTTTTTTAATTTTAGGATTTTTTTTATTTTTTAGATTTTTTTTATTTTTTAGAATTATTTGGATTTTTTAGAATTTTTTTTTATTTTTTAGATTTTTTTTTTTAATTTTAGATTTTTTTTTATTTTTTAGATTTTTTTTTTGATTTTTTAGAATTTTTTGATTTTTTAGAATTTTTTTTGATTTTTTAGAATTGGATCAAAATGGCAATTGAAAAGATTTAAAATTAAAATCCCTAAAATACCCCTGGTTAAAAATGAGGTTTTTTGATGGAGTTAGGGTATGTGATCAAAATGGCAACAAAAGAGAAAAGTCAGGAACCCAGAGGCGAAAAAAAAATCTATTTGGACTAAAATGGCAAATTTGGACAAACATCAGGGACTAAAATGGCAATTAACTCAAGATTTTAATTTCTCTTTATTTTCGACAACCGATGTCTGAAAGCTGAGTCCCAAAATCTAAGTATGCTGAACGTGTTTCTGAAAATAAAACAGTTCTAAATTCAAAAAATCAAAAACAGTTTGTGATATCTCCAAGGTCATTAATTTGGACTTGGATGATAAATCGTGAAGGTTTTGGATGTTTAAATTGTTGAAATCTGCTGTAAAGAGTCAGGTTACAGTCTTGGTTTCTTAATACTGCCAAATCTATGAAGTTTGTTGTAAGGAAGTGGAGTCAAGTTAATCCTGGATATATTCATATTAGAGTTAATTGCCATTTTAATCCCTGAGGTTTGTCCAAATTTGCCATTTTAGTCCAAATAATTTTTTTCGCCTATGGGTCCCTGACATTTCTCTTTTGTTGCCATTTTGATCACATACCCTAACTCCATCCAAAACCCCAATTTTAACCAGGGGTATTTTGGGGATTTTCATTTTAAATCTTTTCAGTTGCCATTTTGATCCAATTCTAAAAATAAAAAAATTTCTAAAAAATCCAAAAAATTCTAAAAAATAAAAAAAAATCATAAAAATAAAAAAAAATCTAAAAATCAAAAAAATCTAAAAAATCAAAAAAATTCTAAAAAATCCAAAAAATTCTAAAAAATCCAAAAAAATTCTAAAAAATCAAAAAGAATTCTAAAAAATCAAAAACTTCTAAAAATAAAAAATTCTAAAAATAAAAAAATTCTAAAAAATCAAAAAAATCATAAAAATTCTAAAAAATAATAAAAATCTAAAAAATAAAAAAAAATCTAAAAAATACTAAAAATACTAAAAAAATCAAAAAAATAAAAAAATCTAAAAACTCAAACAAACATATTTTAAAGTTTCAAATTCAAAAAATGACGATATATTCCTCGTCCAGACGAATATATTTTCAAGTTTTATCTATTTTGTTGAGTGAATGAGTGGTCACGAATATATTTTCAAGTTTTATCTATTCGGTTGCGAACCTAGATTTGAAAATTATCCGCATATCTGAATCAGCAGGTTGTTATCAGTCCATTCGATAAACTCAGAAACGACTCCATTCGCAGAATTAATTCGAGTCCGTTCGCTGAAGTCGATTCATTTGCTGAAGTTGGTTTGCACTGCAGAATTAAAGAATACTTGCAGAATCTGCATTCGCTGAAACAGTGTTCGTTTGTTGTGAATCTACGCAGAACTAAAGACTATTAATCACGAATCAGATTTGACATCTATTTGCAGAATCTGTATAACAACGACATCCGCTAGTTTTTACTTCATTTGCTGTAATCCGGTTCGTACGCTGAAACAAATTGAAATTTGTCCTCAGATAGCTTTATCCGCAAAATCGAGCATTGGTTCATTTGCAGACTTTAATTAGCGCAGAATCAGTTATATTTGTTGAAAAAAATCGGTTCATCAACATTCATAATTGGATTTGCACTAAAATTTAGATCAGATTGGTATTTGGTTTGTCTATGCTATTCACTGCAGTATCATAGTCCGTTCGTCGAAACAAAGCCATCTGGGGCAGATTGACTGGCTGCTGAATCGATACGTTGCATAAATCGTTGCAGAATTTGTTAAAAACAATTTCGGTTGCAAAATCATTGTAGATTTTTTTTGATTTTTAGAATTTTTTTGATTTTTTATAATTTTTTTGATTTTTTTAGAATTGTTATGATTTTTTTATTTTTTAGATTTTTTTAGATTTTTTAGATTTTTTTGGTTTTTTAGAATTTTTTGATTTTTAGAATTTTTTGATTTTTATGATTTTTTTTTATTTTTTAGGATTTTTTTTAATTTTTTAGAATTTTTTGGATTTTTTATAATTTTTTTGATTTTTTTTATTTTTCAGAATTTATTTGATTTTTAGAATTTCTTTTATTTTTATGATTTTTTTTTATTTTTAGAAAATTTTTTATTTTTTAGAATTTTTTTGATTTTTTAGAATTGGATCAAAATGGAAATTGAAAAGATTTAAAATGAAAATCCCCAAAATACCCCTGGTTAAAAATGGGGTTTTTGGATGGAGTTAGGGTATGTGATCAAAATGGCAACAAAAGGGAAAAGTCAGGGAGTCAGAAACGAAAAAAACTATTTGGACTAAAATGGCAAATTTGGACAAACCTCAGGGACTAAAATGGCAATTAACTCTTCATATTATTATATTTTAGAGCCAGGTTCTTGATTCAAAAAGTTTTTAAGAGCCAGGTAATCATTCCTGGATGCTCAAAATGTTTTCACTTATAAGTGTTTGAGATTTGCAGATGAAAGTTCCAGATTACGATCCCGATAGCCGAGTCTAAGGGGGAGTCTGAAGACAAGCTCGATGCAAGGGGGAGTTTGTATCCGGAAAGACAGGTGTCGATCCCTATAGCACAGAAGCTTGACGAAAGGGGGAGCCTGAAGGAAGAGTCTACCGAAAGGGGGAGCTGAAGCTGAAGACAGATCCACGGGGATTTCTTCAAGAAAGAGGGAGTCTGTGAATGCTGAAGATGATAAAGCTTCAAGAAGACTCAGAGAGAGAGAAAGACAAGACGCTACAAGATTGACTGCGACAATATCCAAGGGGGAGTCTGTTAGTGCATTTATGTCTATCGCCTCCGTCAATACGATTCGTAGCTGAAATGGAATGATACATAACCTTATATTGTAATATATAGATAGAAAAGGGCAAGGTGGCATTATTATAAATAAGGGGAAATCCCTTATATCCTTTGCCTATAAATAGGAACCATATGCCTTTAGTTTAGAACTTTTGCCATTTGTGACTTTTGGAGCATAGGAGCTAGAGAGAGAAAGTAGAGAGAGAAAGGCAAAAGGTGATTCACGGTTCATTGCACGATTTCATATCTTCTAATCGAATCACAGATTATAGTACGTTCGTGTGTTCGGTCCACCCACGTGTACGGATTCGCACGTCACACGTGTCATACGCAATCGTTGGGGAGTCAAAAACTGATCCTACAATCGGTAAATATGGTGCACTTCACCCCGTATAAATAATGCCTCCATATTTTGAGCACGAATACCACTACCACCAATTCGAGATCGTGCGTAGGGTATTTCTTTTCGTGCACCTTCAGTTGCCTTGAAGCATAAGCTATCACTTTTCCTCGTTGCATTAAAACACAGCCGAGTCCCAATTGCGATGCATCTGAGTAAACCACCAAATCATCGACTCCGTCCTGCAGATTTAATACCAGAGCGTGGGTTAATTTTTCCTTGAGCGTTTGAAACGCTTTTTCTTGATCATCGCCCCAGATGAACTTTTCCTCCTTACGAGTTAATTTGGTCAACGGCGTAGCAATCTTAGAGAAATCTTGTATGAATCTCCTATAATATCCCGCAAGCCCCAAGAAGCTTCTGATTTCCGAAGGATTCTTCGGAGGGTTCCATTTCACCACTGCTTCTATTTTTGACGGATCTACTAACACCCCATCCGCACTAATAATATGCCCGAGAAATTGCACTTCTCGTAACCAGAAGGCACATTTCGAGAATTTTGCATATAACTTTTCTCTTCTGAGCGTTTCTAACACTTCGCGTAAGTGACTCGCGTGTTCAGCTTCATTCTTCGAATACACCAAAATGTGGTCGATGAACACTATCACCGACTTATCCAACATTGGTTTGCAAATCCGGTTCATGAGGTCCATGAAAGCCGCGGGTGCATTGGTCAACCCAAAGGACATCACGAGGAACTCGTAATGTTCGTACCGTGTACGAAAGGCCGTCTTCGGTACATCCTCCTCCTCCTTGACCTTCAACTGATGATACCCCGATCTAAGGTCAATCTTGGAGAACCAACTCGCACCTTGTAGTTGGTCAAATAGATCATCAATTCTTGGGAGCGGGTATCGATTTTTCACCGTGAGTTTGTTTAACTCCCGGTAATCGATACACATTCGCATACTCCCGTCCTTCTTTTTCATGAATAGTATCGGTGCACCCCACAGAGACACACTCGTCCTAATAAACCCCTTGTCAAGCAGGTCTTGAATCTGAGACATCAACTCCTGTAGTTCCGATGGCGCGAGACGATATGGCGCCTTAGCTATGGGTTTTGCACCTGGAACCAATTCGATCCCGAAATCCACTTCCCGTTCAGGCAGTATTCGCGGTAGGTCTTCCGGAAACACATCTTCATATTCGCGTACCACCGGTACGTCTCTAACCTTCGGCGAATCTTTCTCCGGTTCATTTGCGTATATCATAAACGCTCTACATCCGTGTCTCATAAGTTTATGAGCCTTTAACTTTGAACATATTACGGGATTACCCCCTTTTTCGCCATAAATGGTAACGTGTTTTTCGCTTGGAGACATCAGTTTTATCTCCTTACGGAAGCACACGACCTTTGCGTGATTTCGGGATAACCAATCCATCCTGACCACTACTTGAAATTCTCCCATTGACATCGGGATCAAGTATATTGAGTATTCTTCACCATCGATACTCAACTTACAATCTTGGCACACGTCGCACACAATAAAGCTTTTGTTATCACCTATTTCTACTTCTAAAGGCATAAGTAACTTAGTTAACAGGAATGAAGGATGTCGAATAAATCCATGTGAAATAAAGGGTTTATTCGCACCCGTATCAAATAACACACGTGCGGGAATTGAGTTCATGGTGAATATACCTAAGACCACATCGGGTTCTATCTTTGCCTCGGTCGTGGTTAGCTGGAAAGATCTGGCCTTTGCCTTTTGAGTTTCTGCTTGCGAACCCTTGCCATCTTTCTTTCCGACCAAGTCTGGGCATTCAGATTTCTTGTGGCCTGGCTGGTAGCATTTATAGCAAACTGAAACTTTTCCCAGGCATAACGAAGTCGTATGCCCAGTCTTCCCGCATATAGGGCATGGTTTATCCTTAAACCGACACTCGCCCTTGTGCCCCTTCCCGCACACCTTACAACTCGGCGACCCGCCTTTCACTTCTTGTTACTTAAATGACTCCGTTGTCCGTGCCTTCTTTGTAAGGCTTGGATTAACAATCTGTGCCCTTCGTTCACCCCGCTCGACTTGCTTTTTCAGCTCTATCTCTCTTTCCCGAGCAGTGTTTATGATCTCGGAGAGAGTCTCGTATTTTGAGGGAGTCATGAACTCCCGATATTCGGCACTCAGCATGTTATGGTAGTAATATATTTTCTTCTCTTCGGTCGTCACTAACTCGTCACAGAATCTCAGTTTGTCAAGAAAGATACCCGTGATCTTATCAATTGATTCACCCTTTTGCCTTAACTGGATAAATTCGTCCTTGATTCTGTTGACGATCGCTTTGGGACTGTGGTGTTTAAGGAATGGTGCCTTAAACTCATCCCATGTCATAGCCTTCGCTGCTTCATTCCCAATTCCCTTTTTCTTATTGTCCCACCAATCTTTCACTTGGCCCCTTAACTGACTCGTACCGTAAGCTACGAAGTCATTCGTGTCACAGTGGGTTCTTTCAAACACCCCCTCGATATCGCTTAACCATCGTTGGCATATTATCGGATCAACCTCCCCATTATAAATTGGCAGTTTGCAAGTCATGAACTTGTTGTATGAACACGCCTTCCGTTCTCCCGACTTTTCCTTCACTTGGTTGGCATTATCTTCCAACCTTTTGATCCGTTATTTAACTATTGTAAGCACCGTTCTTTGAACCTTGTCTATAAAACCGGTTAAACTATTTTCCATTGCCTTTCCTACCTCTTCGGCAATCACTTCCCTCATCTCTTTGGTGACTGTCGGCACCGTGTCATCGTTACCCTAATCGATCATAGTGAAACTGAAATATATATACCAATTGTTAAACATTTCATTTTATAACATATGCTTTATTCACTTTGGTTTAGCCAAGTTCATAACTTGCTTTAGCCATTCTCATTTAGTGCACTTTCCGGGTTCAAGTGTGTTAACACGTTCTTCCCGTGCACGTCAATTCACATTTCTTTTTCTAACATTTAATAAAATCTACTAAAGTAACTAATTCTTACCGGATGTTTGATCAAGCTTTGAACCGAACACACTTTGTTAACAACCTTGAGCTCTGATTACCAACTTGTAAGACCCATCTCATTTTATCATGATAATTCTACTAAATACACATTTAATTTAAGGAAAAGACGGATTACAAAAGTTTTCCGTTACGTTTTAAGTGCTTACAAAAATAATTATCTAGGATTCTACATCCTTACTAATAAAGACAACATATTGTAGCATTAAGTGTTACATGTTCCATAATAAAACTAGACAAAAGACATTGTTTGCGGAAGCCTCAAAATTTTGGTGTTCGGTTCTTGCTATAAGCTTGATCGGCATCCGGGATATCATCTACATCACCTAATATCAAAATCAATAAATAGGTTAGTTTTGATGAACAAATAATCAGTTTAAACAAGTCCGAATTTCAAAATCGAACAAAATATAAAAAAAATCCAGCTCTTCAGTCTGTCGCGGGGCGCGACAGACTTAATGCAGTCGCTCACGGGCTGCCAGAAGCTCTGGCAGGGCGCGGCGGATTTAAGTGTCTTGGTCGCAGGGTGCCAGAGACCCATTTTCACAGAAAGTTCACAGCTTTTTGTGCTGAAAACGCCCAGCTCCAAATTTCATTCAAAACCTATCTTAAAATCGCCATAACTTTTGTTTCGTAAGTCCGTTTTACCTGATTCTTTTTCCTGCACGTCCGTATTAAATATACGGATCCATTTATCCTATTTACTCACATTGAAACCCGGTTTATGAACAAATAGTTCATAAATCCATAATTCGATTATTCGACCCGTTTGTCATATGGCATATTTTACATCATTCCATCTCATTAATTTTCCAAAATTAATTACCCATTCTCCGGGCTTGTCTACTTTGGCGTATCGTATCCATTACTTGTTTTTACGCACGCAATAGAAATCATGCTTGTTTTCAATATTTCAAGCATGCTGCTTTATGCAACATTTTGCAAATAAGTTTCTAATTGTTTGACCCAACATCAAGGGTTCTTAAAAATCGAACTTGGGGTATCCGTTACTTGGCATCTTGCATTCTATCACTAGCACGTTATGTGGCTTTCAAGTCTCTACATACATTGTCGTTTTAAAAACATAGTTTTGACCCGTTTGGTCGTCGAGTGAAGACTTTCACTTCCTTGACAACCAAACTTATTCCATACATTGTTTTGACCCATTTTCTATGATATACCAAACGATTCTAACCATTCTTTTAAATCCCGTATTACTCAATCCAATCATACTTTAACCATCTATTTCGTTCTGGTTGTTTTGCCGAGTGAACTTCGTCACTTCTATGGTTTACCAATCATACTCTAATTATTCAAATTGACCCGTTTGATCTATCGAGTGAACTCCGTCACTTCAATGTCACATCAAACGCTTTTATCTTACAACGATATTATTATCAAGCTATAACCAAACATTTTTATGGAATTGACGAAACTAATAGTTACGTACCTTCAAAGCGCTCCTTTTAAACGGGTATCGCCACCGGCTTGTCCGCTCGACGTTCCGGTTTCCTTGCCTATAATGTTCAACCAATCTTTCGTTTAGAACTCTTATCGTAACATATATCGCATAATTCGTCATAACATACAAATATGCGTTTTAGTTCAAAATTCCAACATTTAGCTCTCTTTTAGGCTTTTCTACAAACACCTAAAGGGCATAATTTCATAAAATTAATAATCAAGTTCATGACTACTATCTAGCCAAGACTAAACATCAATTAGACAAGTTTAATGTCGAATTTTACATCAACATTCTTGATTTACTCTATAGAGCTCAAAATACACTAGAGTGACAATCATAATCCTAGTGTTTAATATATTCCTACAAAACCCACTAAACATCTATATTGGTGATCATGAATTTCATTAGGATGAGCAAAATTTAACAAGCTAATGACTAGGGTTTATCCCTAGACATGATTTTATTACAATTTCATCAAAACAATGATCATGCACGCACAAATTTCGAATCTTATGTGTTCATCCAGAATTTAGGATGGAGCCAAATAGTGAAATTTTACATACCTTATGATCCCTTTACTGAGATGATCACTACTTTATGCTTGGTTATCGTTTTAGAACTTATTTGAGCCTTCAATTTGATCAATTTGTATGAACAAGGGTTTGAAGGAGAGTTTGGTCACCCCCCTGTGTTTTGATCGATCCAGACACACACACAAGTCTGTGTTTGGGATTTTTAATTTTGTTTTAATAAAACTAGTTTAATTTTTAACACCTTTGGCCCCTCAACTATTTGTCAAGTTTTATTTTAGGTGTTTTTAATTAACTCCCATAATACTACAAGATTTTTTAACTAACTAGGTTATTTTTATTCATAGTTAGTTTATCTTGTTTATTGCCAACATTGAATTTATAATAATAGGCTTATATTTTCGTGGTGTTACAGAGGTACAGTCTTGGTTTGCTTTGTAGCAGGCCACCTCACAATCTTGTACGGCTTACCTGTAGCAGGATCCACTACTTCCTCATCTTCTTTAATTGTAGATTGAGCTAACTTCATATCTTTAAAGTTAACTCGAGCCTGTTGTTGCAACTTGTTGAAGAAATTCCATCCGATTTTGCAGTTTGGATTTTTGCACTAATCATGATAGCCTGCATTGCTTAATTCTCTCAAATCTACCGCTGTCCAAGATTCAAATGCAGCAGAATTATCATAATATTCCACATCCCCATTCTTCCTCTTCACTATAAACATTCCTTTCTCGTCATTGTAAGCCCAGATATGAATACCAGACCTGTTTCCATGCTTATCTTTTTCAGTAGTGATCACATACCTATCTGGTTTATCACCAAACTGTAGATCTCTCTCAGCACCCACATTACTCATAACCACCATCCTTTTCTTCAGTTTATGATTCACTGTACGAGGAGGATTGGCAATGTAACGATCCATCGCCTCATCATGCTCTTTCTGTTGTTTTGCTCTTTCCTCAGCAGTAGTTTCCTTAGGAGGATCAGCAAACTCTTTTGGAAATTTTCCTTCAAGCTTCTGCTTCATATCCATCACTATGGCAGAGAGAGCTCCCAGATTCGTCTCAAGCTCATGAATTTCCTCATCATGCTCTTTCTGTTGTTTTGCCCTTTCCTCAGCAGTAGTTTCCTTAGGAGGATCAGCAAACTCTTTTGGAAATTTTCCTTCAAGCTTCTGCTTCATATCCATCACTATGGTAGAGAGAGCTCCCAGATTCGTCTCAAGCTCATGAATTTCCTGCTTCATATCCATCACTATGTGTCAGTTAATTGTAGTTACCAATGTAAACTGACGTATTTTCAAAAGACTAAGTTATAGGTATAATACGAAATAGGCTGGAAGCTGCTTGGTATTGATAAGAGGATCTTGCAAATCCTTAGAATGCCTAAAGTCTATTGAACATCATTTGTACATTTATATGATCCGCCTGTGGATCTTTTATTACAACCGTATGTATATTATTTTTGAACTTTGAACACTTCAGTCTATAATAGTAATTTTATTCCCATAGTTCCGTTGTGCTATTATGTGTTTATTGACTATGACGATATCAACTTACGTCGCGGTACTCCCCACCGGGTTATGTTGGAAATTCGGGGTGTGACAGGTTGGTATCAGAGCCAACGTTTGAGTGAATTAAACACTACCCTTTTGTGTTTAAACTCAAATGACACAGTAGCACATTCCTTAGACCTCTGAGTCTAGGCAAATGACCTAGGATTAATCCTAATCTTTATTAAGTTTATATATATTGTTTTTTTTGTTTTTTGGCAGGTTACATCTTAAAGATATGCCGCCAAGAGTTAGAGGACGGGGACATGGCAAAGGTCCCATGTGTGGGGGACCATCTAGTCAAGCGGGGCCATCGCACCGCCGGTTTCCGTCTGCATCATTCGATCGGATCCCTATCAAGACTGGGGATACTCGATAGAGCCTGCAAGGCATTCTGTTTCCTTAAGCTCTTCACCTTCTTATCATAACTCCTTTAGGCCTCAACATTCACATGAGTCCCACCATTCTCATCACTCACAGTCACAAGGGCATTTTGACCCAAATGACTACATTAACACCCTTCTTGCTGGTCATAACCAGTTGGAGCCTGAGGAGCACCATGATGAGAGCCAAGACATGGATGTGGACGAAGATCCAGATCCGATCATGCCGCCTTCGGGGTCACCGCGCACCCCATAGAGATTTCTAGTGGTTCCGCTTCTTATGCGGGATCGCCTTACCAGGGCACCGATGAATGGGCCGAATGGTGGAGTCAATATAAGTGAGAGTTTACTCCTTCTTATCATAACACTGCACAACAGCAGCATCAAGCGGTGGAGCAACCGCCACCACCACCACCACCAATGGAGGAACAACCACCTCCGCCACCTCAAGAACCATCAAGGAGGAGAAGAAACACACGCATATCAGTGCGTGGGGGCCCATGTTTTAGTTCGCCCCATGCTTCACACACTTATCCTCCTATCCCTGAGGATCCCCAAAATTGGTGGACCCTCAAATCCTGCGCCGGTTATGTCACACCCTGACTTTTGCGGAAGTGTATGTTGTGTGACTTGTTTAATACCATTGCATTCAATCATAATAAACAACTATATGATCAAAACGATGTTCATCCATTCATTAAGTTTAAAGTATTACAAACACCATTTATTTAAGTTTCAAACAGCACAACCTTCGACTAAGTTACAGGTCAACAAAAGTGGATAACATCTAAACTTGGAATTTACTTCTAGAAACAACACCCGCGCCCAAGATACAACTTGTTACCTGAAATACATGTAATTTTGGAAAACATCAACAAAAGTTGAGCGAGTTCATGCGTTTAGTATGAGTACTAACCAACTTGTAAACTTTTGAGAGACTCCTTTGAAAACAGGTATGAAAAGCATTTATGAACAGATCAAATTAATGTTTTACAAGGACATTAAAGCATATGAAGACATAGGGATTACTCAAAATGAGTAGGCTTATACCCTCGTCGAATTCCTCGACTGTGTCGAATTTTCCCCTTTGACTGAGTCAATTTACCTTGACTATGTCAATTTACCCTCGACCGTTGTCGATTTACCTCGACTGGGACACCGAAGCACTCAAGTGGTCACATAAGGACCACGAGTGGGGCTCGGCCCTACCCGTTAGATCTAACCTTCGTCCCTAATTAAGAGTTAATGGCATTTCAAATTTAATCTATGCTCACATGATCTAATAGTTCATTTCACAGTCAATTCATACCGTTTAAACATTCGTAACATGTATTCCACCCCCAAGAGTTATAAAACTAAAAACAGTTAAGAGAAAAGGGGGACATGAATTCACGGTTTTGCGTTCTTCAATCCGACGTAACTCAAGCTGCTACTAGTGTGCACGACTACCTACAACGTACTACGGTCTATTAGACGAGCGGGTCGTGCCTTGACTTAGTATTAATTAGTGTCTTTGAGTTACGTTTCTTTGTGTCCTTAATATTATTCCAAGTTATATAATTATTTGTTAAAATAATAAATATCTTAACTTAAATTATATTTATTAAATTTTGGAATAATTGTTAAAACAATATAATTTAACTTGATACCTTTCAAGTATTTATACATGTATTTCCTTACCAAGGATGGGTGTATTTGTATTTGTATTCTTATACTTGTATATTTTTGCCATGTATTGGTGTCATATTCCGGAGTGTATTTATACATACGAAAATACGTATTTTCTTGTAATTGTTAAGTATTCTTATACTTAATTCTGTATTATTTTTTCCGGAATAATATTTCTAATAAAAATCACATCAATATATATTTCCAAAATATATATTTTAAGAAACATCACTTAGACAAATTATTCATAATTTTTCCCTTGGCAAAAATATTTATAAGTCTCAAAAATAATATATTTCCAAGTCTAACATAGAGAATATATATAAATCCATTTTTCTTCCAAAAACAATATATTTCATGTTTATTTGAGAAAATATATATTTCTTTCAAAAATAATATATCTTCTAATAACTCCAAGAAAATGTATATATTTTTATTTGCCCAAAAATAATATATTTTCTCTTTGTCAAAAATATGATATATATTGTAATAATTGTAAAAATCATATTTTTGTTCTCTTGGTGTCCAAAATATTATTTACCAAAAATATAATTGGGAATAAGTTTTCCGGAATATTTTTGTGAGTTTTGTTCCTTTGTTCGGTTTCACCAATATTTTGTGTATTCATTCTCTTAGAATTTTGGTAATATCTTGGATTGTAATTTCTTGGTATTTTGGCGAGTTATATTATTTCAAGTGCTAAAATAATATAACTATTACACATAATATACAAATAATCACACACATGGTGACATCTAAATATATACTTCATAAATACATATTTAGTCACTTTTATTTATAAAAACCAACCTCCAATATTTATAATCTTGTGATAAAAATTATGGCAAACTTTATATAAAATTTCATCGTTAAAAATATACTTGTGAATATTTTTTTAAAAATATGTTTCTAAGTGTTTAATTTCTAGAAAATTTTTGCCACAGTTTTCCCTTAAAAATTGAGGTTTCCATGCTTTCAAAGCGTATCATTTTCTTTTAAAATCATCATCAATCATCAACAAATCATTCAACACTTACCATGTGCAAAAAATATGAAATTTACACTATGTCATGAACTTGAAACTTTGTAAAAATTTGTAGTAACTTACTAGTGTACTTAGTAAGCTTAGTTACCCTTTAAAGTGTGGTTATTTATTTAAAAATATCATTCTTGAAGAATTTAAATCTTCACAACTTGTGAAGTGATTTTCTAAAAATATTTCTTCTTGAATTTTTCTTGTTAAATATATATATTTCTACACTTGATTAACCACTAAAAATGTGGTTAATTTCTTTAAGAACCAAGTTTATGTAAATCTTGTATTTTTAACTTGGTTTCTTGAAATATATCTCTTGTATTCATATGTTTATAAGATTCACATCATACTTTAATCATCATACTTCAAGAAAACATTAAATCTTTCAAGTTCATGCTTTACATAATGATGATCATTATGATTTTCTCACGATCTATCCTTATACTTGCTAGATCATGTGTTTAATCATCATCTTGCAAGGTTCTTGTGATGATCAACATCATAAACACAAGAAATCAACAATCAAGTATACTACATACACTTAAAACAACTTGTTCTTCATGTATATAAGCTTTATGTTTATGTTCATGATTATGTTTCTTCATGATCTTCATGTTTATCAACTTATATCATCTTTTAACCAACATAATATGAAGTAAAATGAGATTAGGAAGGTCTTACTACTAGCACAAGGCTAGGGATGATGTTCAAGAAGATGAAGATGACAAATGAGGTGGATAAAAGCACTAGAGAGAGGTCCTTCCAATTCCGTTGTTTGCAACCTTCTTAGATAGGCCCGAGACACCTTAGAATCACCTTGTATTACTTGAGATTGGATTGAAAATGAAGGTGCATGTATGGATGGTGGTGGCCGTGAGCTTAGAGGAAGGGATAGAGGAGATGTGTTTGAGTTTCAAGTGTTGAAATGATTATGTTTATGATCTTGGGTTATAAGAAGATTACTTCCATTATTAAAAAAGCATATAGTATAATGTTGGTATACTCCTCAACACAATCTAATAAAATATAGCAAACAAATCTCGTGTGGGACCCATGTCCCCAACCGTCTAACATGGGGGGGGGGGGTAAAGTGTAACTTTTAATGGTAAGGTACTTGATTTAGTTAGGATTCAATGGTGCTAGTTAGGTATTTTATGTATTTAATGTTTATGAGATGTAATATGATGTTTGGTGACCATAACTAGTTTCGTAACATACAAACAGTGCTTCTAGTAAAAATTTGATGTTTCAGGTAGTGTCCGGTTGTTCGGTTCGTTACTGTTCATTAAAGTGCTAAATTGCGCAGTTTAGTGTGCTTTATGTTGTATTTTATGACAGTTTCGGTTCCCGACACTTAGGAAAGTATTCTGGACCATTAAACCACTTTTCTACATTATATTTAGATGTTAAATTGCTGAAAATTGCTGAATTTGTTTATTTTCTGCAGAATTTTGCAGTTTTAGTGTGTTTCTGGCACTTTCCGGTACCTATGTCATCACTAGGAAGGCAGTTTTGTAATCCCTACTTTGCTGCACACTATACTAGTGTACACTTGGTCCTGGGGCTTATTTTGTGTCTTAACATCATGTCTGTCTATGTACTGAACTCCCGTCAGTGCTTCTAGTTTGTCTGATAACTGTGCCAATTCTGTTCTGGGCATTAATAGAACTATATCGTGTTGCATGTAGTAATGATAAAAGTCTTGCAAGATGAAATGCCATTGTATGTATATAACAGTAATCAGAATTTCATTCGTCTTGTAAACTAAATTATGCACAGTCATTAAAGCACAGATTACTGCCTAATTATTGTACGGAATGCATGGAAAAGTGCCAGTTGTCACATTCTCCCCCCGTTAAAAGAATTTCGTCCCGAAATTCAAGCGATGCCATCGGTCACAGGGGAGTTGTGAATCAAATGTGGTCACTTAGGCTTAATTTGGTTTCCATGCTCCCAAGTAAACTCTGGGCCATGATATGAATTCCAACGAACTCTAACAAATCAATTACGACTTCTCCGTGTGTCGTGACGTGAATCCTGTTTGCGGGAATAACGACTGTTCCTAGAGTCAGGCTCCTCTAAAGACTAGACACGTGAAACTTGTCATGATCACTCCTGAATTTCTTTGGAAGTTTCAGCTTGTGAGCAATGGTCCAGATCCTTTCAAGGATCTTGAAAGGTCTAAAATACCGTGGGTCCAACCTCCCACACTTTCCAAATCATACCACGCCTTCCCAAGTCGAGACTCTCATTAAAACCATACTTCTTATCTCAATTTCCAACGGTTTCCGCGTATACCGCGTGCTGTCTTGATATGATCGCATATCTGAACGATCTTGCCTATAGTTTTCCTGAACCAATCTGGGGCTTGTAAATCGTTTATCTCTGGTCTCCGCCTAACACAAAGGGGACCGATACTTACGTTCCTATAAAGCTTCATACTAAGCGGCCTAAACAGCGGTGTGATAAATATTATTGTAGGAAAACTCCACTAAGGGCTAGTGAGTGATCCATTTTTTTCATCAAAGTTTATCACACAAGCACATAGCAGGTCTACCAAAGTTTGTATCATTCGTTTACTCTGGCCGTCCGTCTGAGGATGAAATGTAGTACTAAGGTCCAATCATGACCTAAACACCTATGAAACGTCTGCCATATCCTTGGGACAAAACGACCATCACGGTCGGACATGATAGAATCAGGCACTCCATGACGTGCCACAATCTTTTTAGGCTAAATTTATGCTAATTCCCTTGCCCTGTCTTCCTCACTGTTTGGCAGGAAATGTGCAGGCTTGGTGAGTTGATCAAATTCACCCAAATCATATCGTGACCTTCTTGGGTTCTTGGTAGCTGGTAATGAAATCCGTTGAGATTCGCTCCCACTTCCACATGGGAATCTCGGGCTGTTGCAGCAGCCCTGATGGTTTCTGGTATTCTGTCTTAACTTTGACACAAGTAAGATAACTACCCACATATGTAGCTATTAGCTTCCATCTTGGGCCACTCATATTAATCCTTCAAGTCTTGGTACATCTTGTCGGATCCTAGGGTGGATCGAGTACCTTGACTTATGAGCCTTGCCCAAAATAAGCGTACATAAATGCCGCAAAACGAAACCCTGAGTCATTTCCAGGAAGTGTAAGGTTCCGTCTTCCTTAGTCAATACTGCACTTCCATTTCATACAACGCTTCAGCTTGATGGTTCTTTGGTTTGAGCGCCTCTTGCTCAGCTTCACAAATCCAAGTGATGAGATTTGTCTGTATGATCATCTCTAAGGCTCACACCCTTAGAGGCTTTGTGCGTTCCTTACGGCTCAAGGCGTCTGCTATGACGCTCGCCTTGCTCAGGGAATACTTAATCTCACAGTCATACCCATTCAGTAGATCAGTCCAGCTTTGTTATCTCATGTTAAGTCCTTCTGATCAACGGTGTGCTGCAAACCCTTGTGATCAGTAAAGATCGTGCAACGTTTTCCTATACAAGTAATGACGCCAAATCTTCAACGCGCAATTACTGCACCTAGTTCAAGGTTTCTTCTCATGATCCTTTAATCAACGTGACGCGTTTGCAATGACTTGGTCTCGTTGCATCAACGTGCAATCAAGACTTTGTCGAGAAGGGTCACAAGTACCGCAACTCTATTGGTACTTTTAGGTGAAGACAAGATAGGTGTCGACTAGGTTAGGGTTGTTAGCGGTTGAGCAGTCCTTGAAAGGTTTTCTAGGGGTCGTCTGATACAGCCTACAATCCCCAAAAATTCTTAGTTGCGTCTTTGGAACTCCTTATCTCTTGATTGAAGGGTCGACATGAATCTCATTCTTATCCACCACGTATCCTAAAAATCTTACCTCGCGAATCCAAGGTTTGCATTTTAACATCCTAGCATATAACTGTTCTTTCTCTAAGAGTCCCAAGATGAATTGCAGATGTTGCTCATGACCTTCCTTGGTCTTTGAGCTTATGAGAATGTAGTCAATAAATGTAATCATGATCTTATTCAGGTATGGCTTACACACCCAATTCATGAGGTCCACGAATGCTGCCGGTGCATGTGTTAAGCCAAATGGCACGTCAAGGAACTAGTAATGCTCGAAGCAAGTCCTAAAGGTCGTTTTAGGAATATTTTATTCTTGTAATTGCAGTTGAGGACATCCTGACCTCAAGTCACTCTTCGAGTAGTAACTAGAACCTTACGATTGGTTCAATCATGTCATTAATCCTTGGCAAAGGATACCGGTCCTTGATATCCAATTCTTCGAAGTTGATGAAAATGGAAACGGCCAACTTTCTTCTCGTGTCCTTAACTAAGGACGCCATGTCCTCAATTCCATCTTGGAATAGTAGCTGGGACCTTGTAGTTGGTCGACAAGTCATCAATTCTCGGTAAGGGGTACTGATTCTTGATGATTGGTCGTCTATCTCCATGTAACCTATGCGTAACACTTTTTCTACATTAGTTCTTCTGAGACCCTCTCAGATTAGACTGTGTACGCGTGTAAATACTTCCGTCCTACTTCCTAATGAATATCACCGGGGGCTTCCTATGGTAAAAGGCTCGGCCTAGTAGTTTTCCTCTGCCTAGCAGATCCTGCAGTTGCATCGGCGGCTCCTGTATCTCGGACGAAGCTAGTCGTTAAGTGGCCATCTGTCACTGGTGCCGCTCCTGGCACTAGGTTTGTCCTAAATCCTCTTGTCGCTGTGCAGGTAACCCAGAAAAGTCTTCAGGAAAGGCTTCTGGAAATTCCTTCACAACGGGGACGTCTTCTGGCTTTGGCTCCTTGGTCTCTTTATTGACAACATGAGCCAGGAAGGCTATGCAGCCTATTCGGAGGCGCTCCTGTGTCTCTATGACCAATGTTAGATGTAGCAAATCCACCGCTGTATGGGGCCTAGTGCCCTCACACCTATTGCAAGAAGGTTGTGTACTATAAGTGTTTCATCATTCGCAAGAAGGATACGAATGATTTTTGTGACAACCCGAACTTTCAAGGTTAGTGTCGTCTAACCTCGTAACTTTTAATCTGGTATTATTCCTGTTACACTACGTTTTTATCACACGTTACGGTGAATGCTTGCTATTTGTTATTTGTTAAACCTTATCATAAATGAGAATCATTGTTCTTATGTTTGGGCCTTAGATTATATTTGGGCCGCACTTGTTACACTCCCCTTCAGCCCACGCGCACACATAAGTTATTCAAGGCCAAGTTACACGAGCCGAAGATCAAACCAAGCACAATTGCACACCGAAGTCATGCTTGGGCCGGGTAAAGCCCAAGTGGATCCACTGTTGTGTTAGGGGGGACCGGCTATTATAGATTACATATACACATAGTTACGTAACAATATAATACATAACAAACCAAACCCTACCCTCCTCTCAAGATCACGTACGGCAACAGGAGAACCCCCCTCACACTCGAAGCCTTTCAATCTATATTCTTGACTTCGGTTAGTAATCTTTATTGATAACCTGCTTGTTGTTCTTAATGTTGACATGAATCATGCTCATATGTGATATTATGTGTATTAGTATTTTCATGAACATATGATAATGAACCTTGGATATACTTGTGTAATAGAAAGAGAATAATTAGAATATGCTATTGATGAATAATCGATGAAACGGATGTGTATTTATATATTGTGTCTGGTTCGATTAAATGGATGATGAGCCGGTTATTATATGTTGGGTAGTTAGAGGGTATTTTGCTATTCGTTTGGGATTATTAGGTGCATGATCTTAAGCTACTGTTAATGATAAGGATGAATTATGGACGCACATGTTGATCAGACCTACCACTAATCATTTGGGTTACACGCATGACTATGGGCCTTAGGCTTTGATTGGATTAAAAGGCCGCACGATGCATTGAATTAACAGAATATATATAACACTGTTTGACTTGAATTAAATATAGGATGCTCATGATTGTTGTTTTAATACTAAACCTAATTAATTGATGTGAATTGGACATTGTTTAAATGAGTAGTGGGACTGTAAAACACATGAACGTATTCTAGACTTGATCATTCATGAAACAAATAGGAAGCCAAGGGATTTGGGCTTTGTTTTAAGTCATGGGCTGAACAAAAGGATTTCTGGGATGCATTGGCGGGTATATGGACCAGGCCTGCCGCACATTGGATAATGGGGCTGGGCCATGCGACTAAACTGAGGACCCGAGTGGGCCAGAAGTCGTTGGGCTGCACTCATATAGGGCAACGTCTAAAACACAGTTGGGCTGGGCTGGACTGGGTTATAATCGGGTCACTTTAGTACATTAAATCTGGACTGTAGGCTATGAACTAAATTATGGTCAAATTAACCTGGGCCACACACACACTTACATCGGTAAAGCCCAGTGGGCCACACTTTAAGTTGATTGACGTAATAAACTGCTATGTGTTGTTAGTCGGGTATGCTTGTGATATGAAGTAACTTGTAACCCGAATGCTTATTATGTAATGTGTGGTTTAGCTTGGGAACCTAACTATTTGATTGCATGATATTGAGGAATACGAACTTGTAACATGAGGGTGTTTGTGGTTCATACACTTGCTATGATAAGTAGTAGGGATATGTGCCGTACTTGCTTTCTACTTGTGTAATACGTGACAATCTGCGTGATGCAATGTGAATATAAACTGATCGTTGTTGGTAAACAATGATAGGACGTGTTTGACCGACTATTAAGTAGTTAACTAACTCTACCGAGCAAACCTAAGGTGAGTTCACTACTCATGAGCATGTGTCCCGGTGGTTAGGACAGTCAGTGGGTATCCCAGGGAGGGATAAGTCTTTTGGGTAAAAATGGAATATTGGATAATAATCTCACTCTATCACTCTTAAGTCCCATATTTTGTTACCGGGGAGGTAACGGGGTATTAGTTGGTAGCGCTAATTAGGTTTGGCACCCTCACCCCGTACCGAAGAGGACGGGTGTAAACTAATGACCTAGTCATGCCCAGTGTTTTGATAGGAGCACTGG
Organism: Helianthus tuberosus; assembly: GCA_030545235.1. NCBI lineage: Eukaryota > Viridiplantae > Streptophyta > Magnoliopsida > Asterales > Asteraceae > Helianthus > Helianthus tuberosus. The sequence continues at coordinate 34,134,162 of CM060436.1, forward strand.
GGAACGGGCAAAACATACATCAGGAGCCGTCTTGTTCAGTATCGAGATATTATCAATATTACTTTTGGATTTGTTAATGAACTGGAATAAACACTTGGTAACTAACGTTTTCGAAAAAGCTGTGAACTCACCAGCGTTGTCTGATACACTTGTTGCATGCTCGCAGGTTGTTAGATGTCTATGATTGGGAACTTGCTGTCTGGAGTAGCTGGAGTGGTCATGGGTCGACTGGAGGGATTCATGTGATTGGATTCTTGATACTATATATTGGTTTTGAAACAGTTTAACTTTGGTTTACTATTTTCTTCTACTGAACATGTTGGTTTTCATTCAAATCTTGTTGATGGTACTTTTCATTAATAATTGAGGATTTTATTTATAAACTTGTATGGGTTCAATGTAATTAGTGGCTCGTTGTTGGTATGTCACACGCCTAGTAGGGACATTCCCTAGGTGGTATTTTGGGGGTGTGACAGTTTGGTATCAGAGCCACTAGTTATAGTGAACTTGGTTTTAAAAACGTTTTTATAAAACCAGACTATAACCGAACAGTTCTGAATACATGAATACGGCCATGACACTCAGCTCCAGATTGCAAGGTTCGTCTCTTTCATCTGTTGTATACATTGCATGGCTAGTATGCACTTGTTTATGATGTAGCATACGGATACACACTCGTCACTATAGCATAATTTCATGAATTGCTTGTTTACTTTATGATGCATAATTGGTGTGGCATAGTCCATAGATTCTCGTGATCTTATCATTCTGATAACCTCTGTTTGGCATTCGAGTTTGAGGAACCATTTGATATGAGTTAGGAGAAACTGAGATGAGCATGCAAATCACAATATTATTGTGGATGCACACATAATAATAATGTGGGGTGCATGCGAGTACCAGTGAGGCTTAACAAGTGAAAAAGGGGTTCTGCTATGTTATTTGATCAATGTGAAACGTAACAAGTCTATAGGAGTCATAGCAGTGATTGTCCCCTACTCGAACGTGAACTTTTCACTCCTCTCTGAATCCTTTAGAATCACGATGCTATCAACTATTACCTGAACCCCCATCCAAACGCCTAGCTAACAGTGTAGAATGTTAGGTGCTTGTACAAACATCCCTGAGTTGGATGTTGCAACGTCAATGATTGGTCTATACCTTTCTCACTCCACTTCATTGGCCGGAACTCAATGTATTGACGTCGTAGCTCCCGAAGTGCGATCACTTTTGCAACACTCTAGAAACATACCGTGTATTACTCAATCAACTTGCTAGATCAATGGACAAGAGGATGAGAGTAGCACTTTACCGACTTTAGTATTTGGACGACCCTGATCACCAGCAACGAACATCAGCAATTTGACTCCAATCGAATCTTTAACTCTAGTCAGCGACTTACAGGAGTCAACTCTTATGAGCTAATCAAGACATAATCAATGACGATTGACTGTAGAGCGGAATGAGTAACAGCCCGCACCATGAGTAGTGCCTTAGGACGTGACGCGGAATGTGAAAAGATGGATCCTGTTGGTGAAAGGACACAGGACACCATTACAGGCAACGACATTAGAGGCAACAGTCGTGGTAACATCAAGGTACTTGTAATCGTAGCCTACGGTATGGAAATGAAGGTGCCTACGGCATGGATTGGCCGTTGATAATTCAAGACAACAACCAAGGGGATGACGACAGTACTGGAAATTCTCGTAACAAAAACAACAACACTGGAAATGATGCTCATGGAAGAGCATTTAGGATTGGCGTAGGTGACGACAGGCATAATAGCAGCATGGTAGCTTATATAAGTAGCCCTGTTTTGGTTAACCCTGATGCTTCTTGAAACCGAACCTGTTGTGGAAGCAACTGATGGCAAGTCAAATGAAACCTCATATGTTCGTTGGGATGCAAACTCGACCTTGTGGGACAAGTGTTCGACATCGACCTTCTTTCTACTACCCTTGATAGTTGTGATGCAGTAGTCAGTATGGATTGGTTATCCAGATATCGCGCAGATATACAATGTGAGGAGAAAGGTGTCGCCTATCATAAAGTATCCGAGTGGTGCAGAGGTTAGCATCAATTCAGCAATGAAGGCCAGAAGTGTCCACGGAAGGATTACCCCACTATGTCAACACTTGTTACTGATGTTAAGGCTAAGGAAAAGAGGATCGAGGATCCACCATTTGTTCGTGACTTCTCCCTATGTGCTACCAGAAGAATTATCAGGTTTACCTTCACATCGTCGGGTGGAATTTCAGATCGGTATCATGTCAGAAGCAGCCCTTATTACTAGTACTCCTTATTGTCTCCCATCAGGAAGGTTGCAGGAACCGCCTAATCAACTTCAGGAACTGTTGGACAGGAGTTTTATCAGACCTAGTTTTTCGCTTTGGGGAGCCCCAGTTATATCTGTGAATATAATCCTTTTCATATGTGTACTGATTATCGAAAACTTAACAAGGTGACAGTTAAGAACCGCTTGCCTCGACCATGTATTGACAACCTGTCGACCAGTTGCGAGGGACAAGTTTCCATTCAAGGATTGACTAACGAACGAACTACCATCAGAAGGAAGTCCAAAGGGGGAATGCTCTTAGAATGACATATCGAGCACAATACGGCCACTTCGACCTTGTGCACCATGATCATTGAGTTGATTAACACACCAGCAGCTTTATGGACCACAAGAATCGATCGTGATTGTTGATGACATTTTGAATCATTACCAGGAGAAAGGAACAACATGGGCGGTAAATGTATCCTATTTTAGGGCCCCTGAGGGAGGAGCCACTCCACGCGAAGTCTCGTTAAAAGGTAACTTTTGGATTCGAGAGGTACATTTTTGGTCACATAAACAACGAAGTGGGAATACACGTGGATCTCGCTAGGATCCATTTAGTTAGAAACTGATCGACACCAAAGATCCCTTTGAGGATGCAGCAAATTCTTGGCCTCACTAGATACTATCGCAGATTCATCACAGGATTTTCAAAGATCGCGCAGCTTAAATCTCTTTAGCACAGTAGGGTGTTGTGTTCGTGGGAGACAAAATAGGAGGACGTCTTTTCAGCTTCCATATTCCAACACTACAATGCACTGAACATCGTCTTTACCTAAGGGTACGGGTGATCTAATGGTATACTATGATGCTCCGAATCAGAGTCCCAGTTACACACCAATGCAACACGAGAGACTAATGACCTACGTAATGGAGTTACGAAGAGGAACTGCACGACACACAATCTACGGTGGAAACCATGGTCTTTGGATTTAAGTTGGGGGCATTACTTGGACGGTACCGAATGCACTACTTAGACCGATCACAAGGGTCTCCCGTATACCCTGGTTTCGAAAGAGCTAAATCAGTTAATGGCAACGCTGGATGGAACTTTTGGATGATTACAATTGTAAAACTTGAATGTGCACGAGCTTTGCAGCTCACTATCGACTCTAACTTATCTGATCCGACTCACCCTGTTCAAACTGGAAAACTGAAGGAAGAGGATTTTTAAGTTAAACCCATGCGGGGCATGGAGAAGCAACCTTTGGCAGGCCGGACAATATTCGCTATCTCATGGAACGAAGGTGGATCTCATTATACGACAACTGTAGGAATTTGTGTTGAGCAAAACACAACGGCCTCGATATTCTAGTCGTCTAGGTGTTGATGAGAGACATTAGGATTTATAAATCTTGCACTGGTGATCGGGCATGAAGGCCCACCTAGCTATGTATGTGAATGATGCTTGACTTATGGGAAAGTCAAGGTGAAGTATCAGCAACCAGAAACACCCATATGGAAATGAGAACAAACTGCCATGGATTCTGTCACTAGCCTACCTACAACTCGAAAAGGAAATAATATCACCTAAGTGATCATTGATGGCCTCACGTTACCAGCACACTTCTTGCAATCAAGGAAACTGACGAGTCTTCACAGCTGCGAATGTTCCTCTGAGGGAGGCGGCCTTTAGGCACAAGGTGCCAACTCCTGTTATCTCTGATTTTGATATATACCTGATTTATGACAGACATTACACAACCCTCTTGTCTCACGTCTAGACATGAGCATTACTTGTCATCATAGGACGAACAGTTAGAGTAAACGCACCATCCTGACACTTGAAAACATGTTGCGAGCATGTGTGTGATTGACTTAGTAAAATTGGGAGATACCTGCCTTTGACTGAGTTTACTACAACAGTTATCATCCTAGTATTCAGACAGCTCTATTTAGGGCATTGCCTGGATGATAATACCAACCTTCTTGCTGGACTGAGGTGGTTGACAACCTGATCACAGAACTAGGACTGGTACTCGAAACTCTTAAAGATTGCTTGGATCGGAAATTGTTGACGGCAACGCGTGACTGTCAGGAAAGCTGATAAGCTTAGGAAGCACTGGGAGTTCACTGTAGGCGAACGTGTCATAATTGAAAGTCTCACCCTGGGAGGTTGCGGTGCACTATAGACAATGTGGCAAGCTTAGTTTACGATGCGTTGAGAGATTCAAATTTCTGGAACGAATCGGTGACATGGCTCACAAACTCGAGTTAACTGGCGAATTGGGTAACGTGCGCAATGTCATTTAAGTCTCCAATCTAAGGCAGTGGTTCTCCGATGAAACGTTTGTGATACCTTTGTTAGACAAGTTGCAGTGGTCAAGGAGTCTATCAAAGACGTGGACTAGGGAGTCAAGGTTCGTTAACATACCCGAATGTCAGTCGTGAGTGTTAGTTGGAACTCAAGACGCGAAGCGGAGTTCACATGAAAACGTAATGATCGGATGAAGTTCTAGTATCCTCAATTGTTCAAGCGGATGTTTCAACTTTGGATGTCATTGACGAATTTCGGGATGAAATTCCCTTTCAAGTTGGGGATGATGTGGTACCTACAGAAAAATCCACAGTCATCCTGATTTAACACCTTGCCACTTTGATTACTTGTCAAATTTCGGGACGAAATTCCTTTCAAGTTGGGGATGATGTGACAACCCGAACTTTCAAGGTTAGTGTCGTCTAACCTCGTAACTTTTAATTTGGTATTATACCTGTTACACTACCTTTTTATCACACGTTACGGTGAATGCTTGCTATTTGTTATTTGTTAAACCTTATCGTAAACGAGAATCATTGTTCGTATGTTTGGGCCTTAGATTATATTTGGGCCGCACTTGTTACACTCCCCTTCGGCCCACGCACACACACAAGTTATTCTAGGCCAAGTTACACAAGCCGAAGACCAAACCAAGCACAATTGCACACCGAAGTCATGCTTGAGCCGGGTAAAGCCCAAGTGGATCCACTGTTGTGTTATGGGGGGCCGACTATTATAGATTATATATACACATAGTTACGTAACAAGATAATACATAACATAACAAACCAAACCCTACCCTCCTCTCAAGATCACGTACGGCAACAGAAGACCCCCACCCCCTTCACACTCGAAGCCTTTCAATCTGTATTCTTGACTTCGGTTAGTAATATTTATTGATAACCTGCTTGTTGTTCTTAATGTTGACATGAATCATGCTCATATGTGATATTATGTGTATTAGTATTTTCATGAACATATGATAATGAACCTTGGATATACTTGTGTAATATAAACAGAATAATTAGAATATGTTATTGATGAATAATCGATGAAACGGATGTGTATTTGTATATTATGTCTGGTTCGATTAAATGGATGATGAACCGGTTATTATATGTTGGGTAGTTAGAGGGTATTTTGCTATTCGTTTGGGATTATTAGTTGCATGATCTTAAGCTACTGTTAATGATAAGGATGAATTATGGGCGCACATGTTGATCAGACCTGTCACTAATCATTTGGGTTACACACATGACTATGGGCCGTAGGCTTTGATTGGATTAAAGGGCCGCACGATGCATTGAATTTACAGAATACATATAACACTGTTTGACTTGAATTAAATATAGGATGCTCATGATTGTTGTTTTAATACTAAACCAAATTAATTGATGTGAATTGGACATTGTTTAAATGAGTAGTGGGACTGTAAAACATATGAACGTATTCTGGACTTGATCATTCACGAAACAAAGAGGAAGCCAAGGGATTTGGGCTTTGTTTTAAGTCATGGGCTGAACAAAAGGATTTCTGGGCTGCATTGGCGGGTATATGGACCAGGCCTACCGCACATTGGATAATGGGGCTGGGCCATGCGACTAAACTGAGGACCCGAGTGGGCCGGAAGTCGTTGGGCTGCACTCATATGGAGCAACGTCTAAAACACAATTGGGCGGGGCTTGACTGGGTTATAACCGGGTCACTTTAGTACATTAAATCTAGACTGTAGGCTATGAACTAAATTATGGTCAAATTAACCCGGGCCACACACACACTTACATCGGTAAAGCCCAGTGGGCCGCACTTTAAGTTGATTGACGTAATAAACTGCTATGTGTTGTTAGTCGGGTATGCTTGTGATACGAAGTAACTTGTGACCCGAATGCTTATTATGTAATGTGTGGTTTAGCTTGGGAACCTAACTGTTTGATTTCATGATATTGGGGAATACGAACTTGTAACATGAGGGTGTTTGTGGTTCGTACACATGCTATGATAAGTAGTAGGGATATGTGCCGTACTTGCTTGCTACCTGTGTAATACGTGACAATCTACTTGATGCAATGTGAATATAAACTGATAGTTGTTGGTAAACAATGATAGGACGTGTTTGACCGACTATTAAGCATTTTACTAACTCTTTCGAGCAAACCTAAGGTGAGTTCACTACTCTTGAGCATGCATCACGGTGGTTGGGACAGTCAGTGGGTATCCTGGGGAGGGATAAGTCTTTTGGGTAAAACTGGAATATTGGATAATAATCTCACTCTATCACTCTTAAGTCCCATCTTTTGTTACCGGGGAGGTAACGGGTATTAGTTGGTAGCGCTACTTAGGTTTGGCACCCTCACCCCGTACCGGAGAGGACGGGTGTGAACTAATGACCTAGTCATGCCTAGTGTTTTGATAGGAGCACTGGGGAACGGGCAAAACATACATCAGGAGCCGTCTTGTTCAGTATCGAGATATTATCGATATTAATTTTGGATTTGTTAATGAACTGGAATAAACACTTGGTAACTAACGTTTTTGAAAAAGCTGTGAACTCACCAGCGTTGTCTGATACACTTGTTGCATGCTCGCAGGTCGTTAGATGTCTATGATTGGGAACTTGCTGTCTGGAGTAGCTGGAGTGGTCATGGGTCGACAGGAGGAATTCATGTGATTGGATTCTTGATACTCTATATTGGTTTTTAAACAATTTAACTTTGGTTTACTATTTGCTTCCGCTGAACATGTTGGTTTTCATTCAAAACTTGTTGATGGTATTTTTCATTAATAATTGAGGATTTTATTTATAAACTTGTATGGGTTCAATGTAATTAGTGGCTCGTTGTTGGTACGTCACATGCCTAGTAGGGACATTCCCTAGGTGGTATTTTGGGGGTGTGACAATTTTCCTTATAATGAACAACTTCAGCTCTACACTTGGATATCCAATTCATGCTGACTACCATATCATGACTTTCCAAGTCAATAGTAATAGAAGGTTTCGGCCTTCTAAGTTCCCAAAATACAATCCTTAATCATCTCCTTCATTTAACTAACCTTCCATTCACCAATTCTAAAGAATACTGGACGTCTATTCTACTCGAAACTAGGCCAAACAGTTTCTTAAGTTCTAAGGATACAAGGTTAAAGTCGGTGCCAGTATTAATCAAAAATGGATGCATAGAATTGGTTAATAGGTAACGTACCCGTAACCGTAACCGCATCTGGATCCTGGCGTGCTTCACGAGCTATGATCGTGAAGACCCTTCCTTGTTTGGTTCTTCCTAGGGAAATCTTTCCTAAAGTGCCCTACTTCACCACACCTGTAGCAACCTGGAACTTCACCATTATCTCTTCCATCTGGATCCTTCGCCCAACAAGCATCCTTGATGTGCCCTTCTTTTCCACACCTTCCACACTTAGGCCTCAGACATCGACCTTCATGGTGAAAATTGCATTCCTTGCTCCTCGGCTTAGTCCCCAAGTAAACCTTACCACCGGCCTTATTAGTGGCTCCATAAGCTTGCATGCCACGATGCGGGTTCACTTTCCTTCTTTTGTTTGCTTTAGAGCTTCCATTACTGGCTTGGGTGCCTATCTTTAGGTTCGAGGACTTCCTTTTCTTATTGCCCAAAGACTCCACATGAGTCTACTTCTTGTTTGCCTCAGATCTCGAAAACTTTCCCATACGTAGAGCTTCTTCAGTAAGTGTGACACTCAAATCGATAGCCTCTGTGTTGGTTGGAGGCTTTGAGGCAGTAACCATGCTCAGGATTTGAGGTGCAAATCCCCAAATGAATCGCTCAATCCTCTTGAATTCCGGCTTGACTAAGTAGGGAACAACCCTAGACAAGTCGTGAAATCGTTGGACGTAAATCTTCGGCCCGTCCATTTTCAAATTCCAGAACTCAACCTCAAGCATCTGGATTTTGGCCCTAGAACAGTATTTCTTCCAGAGTTAATTGCCATTTCCGCCCCTGAGGTTTGGGCACATTTGCCATTTTCGTCCAAAATGACAGTTTGGTACCATTTTGCCCCTCACGTTTGGCCATTTTTGCCATTTTCATCCAAATCTCTAACCTAGTTAAAAAGTTCTGTTAAATGAGAATTTTTTTAATTTAATTTTTTATATTTACTCTATAAAATATAATAAACAATTATGTTCTTTTTAAATAAATAAATAAAATATATGTATATATATAAAAATACACACAGATCACCATCTCCATCTCTCTCTCTTCTCTCTCTCTTCTCTGTCTTCTCTCTCATCTCCTATCACCGCTACCACCGTTCCCCACCACCTCCACCTCCACCACCATTCCCCACCGTTACCCACTTCATCTTCAACATTACCCCCACCAACACCACCATCAAATCGCATACGGAGACCACCACCACCACCACCATCAAATCGCTGGTCAAACAATACGGAGACCACCACCACCATCAGATCTGAATCTCAGGTAATGTGATTCTTCAACAAACAACAATCTTTAAACAAAAAACAACCAAATATCAATGACGGTCTCTAGATCTGTATCTCTTTCTCTCTAATCTGGGTAGCGGTGTTGGTTGGGGTGATAGTAGAGGTGGGGTGATGGTGGTGCCAATGGTTGTTGTGCAGCAGTTGTTGTTGTTTGGGTAATGGCGGAGGCGATGGTGGAGGTGGGGTGATGGTGGTGCCGATAGTTGTTGTGGCAGTGGTGGTGGCTGTTGGGGTGAAGTTAGAGATGGTGGTTGTTGGGGTGATGGTTCTTGGGGTGATGGTGGAGGTGGCGGAGCTGGTGGCTGGCGGAGCTGATGTAAAGGGATTTGGGTTTTATTGGATTTTGATTGAATTTGATTAGTTGGAGATGATGTTGAAAAGTTATCGACGGAATCATCGCCGGAGAGAGGTGATTTAGGTGGGAATCGAGGGTTTTGGGAGCTTCGAGGGATGCAGTGGCTGACGGATTTTGGGGTGTTGCCCTGTTCTTCGTCTGTTGATGATGTTCTTCATCTGCTGATGATGTTGCCATGTTCTTTTAGTTTCTGATTCGTCTACTGATAATGTGTTTGTATAATGAGAGATGAGAGATTAGAGAGTGCAGTATGTATGTATGTATGTATGTGTTGTGTGTATGTATGTGTTGTGATATATTACAAGTTACCCCCTTATTATTAACAAATTTCAAAAATACCCCAATTTGACGTTATAAAGTAACTAGGTTAGGCATTTGGATGAAAATGGCAAAAATGGCCAAACGTGGGGGGCAAAATGGTACCAAACTGTCATTTTGGACGAAAATGGCAAATGTGCCCAAACCTCAGGGGCGAAAATGGCAATTAACTCTTTCTTCCACATCAATTCTTGGAGCTCGTCCCAGCTCGGTGCATAGGCAGTAGCTTCACCAAGGGTTTGAACCTGAAGGTTCCACCAGGAGAGTGCGCCATCCAAAAACAACCTGAGATAAAGGTAACACTCTGCTCGGGCGAACAGTTACTCATTTTCAGAACGGAGTCAGTCTTTTCTGCCCAACGAACAAATGCAACGGCACCTCCTGTGCCGTCAAAATTCAATGGCTTGCAGTCCAGGAACTGTTTATAGGTGCAGCCATTTGGGGGTTTACTTCCAGGAGTGCCACCGCTGTATCCAGAGTGGAGGGCTTCATACCGCGCTCTAACTTGGGAAATGCGCTCATTGTATTCGGCCATAGTTAACGCAATGGTGTCCGTGTCACGTCTGGGCGGCATCTTCATCTGTCAAAAGGTATGGGGTAGGTTAGACAACATTCCATAATTGTCTTATGAGGTACATATTACCACAAGCAAACATGTAGTCACCCAATATCACATGCATATGTAATCAACAATGTATAAGTAAGAAAACGACCACTGAGCTTTCATATATGTTTGACAACTTGACTTATTGTTTGTAACGGGGAAAACAAAATGAACTCGAGGTTACATCACCTCGGTCATACAAGTTTCATAATATGAAAGTAGTAGTTGTTTTCCTTCTACATTGGTTTTCTTAGGTCTTTAGCTTCACAAGACGGGTATACTTTCCATGATATGGGGTTGTACATCTAGGGGTGACAGAGAGTGTAACGTCACTGAATCTTTCCCGTGTGTTAGCCATCTTCACTTGCTTAGATATCGGTTCCCAACCAACTCGTACGGGTAGAAGTGTCGGACACGAAGTAGGCAAAGACAGGTTTCCTACTTTGTAAAGTTCTAAGGCAACTGTCTAGGTATTGTTCTACTAGATGAAGGCATGAACACCTAGTGATTATTTTTGGAGGGATGGTGATCATTAGCCTGACCCGCAAAGTCCACCAGGATTTCTATGCACTACAAGTCGTTATTACGTGGGCCCCCGTAATAATAAATTATCTTGCATGGTCACCCCAACTTTCCCTCGTCCAAGCAGATGATCAACCAAAGAGGGGACGCTACTGTCCTTATACCTCTGACATGGAAAGGACCATTGCGGTGGTCCACGCGCTAACATCCGTTATCGTTACGCGTGAATAGGCACGATGATTAAACGTAATAGGAGTAAGGAGAACTCCTAGTAGTAGGAGGGGCACCTTCAAGATGAGTACTTCATCTTCCTTGTCTGGTTAAGTGTGTCGTCAATCTGGTTTCACCAAAGCCAGAGGGACCTCGTCCTGCTGATCAGGTTGTTATCCCAGGTTGCCGCTTCCGCCTCGCCGTCACTACCGTAGTCAGGCACCTTCGCATTCGAGAGGGAAGATCAGCCATCTTCTACGGAAACAAGCTCAGGATCTCGTTTGGTAGTCACTCCAGTGAAGAGCTTTGCAATAAACGCGAGGTCGATAGTCTCATCGTGTGAGTCAAGAACAATAATAGGATTCGGAGTCGTAGGTATCTCGTTCACGTCAATAATTATTCCGTACACTTATACGCATATATATATATATATCAATAAATAAATATGTTACTTAGCATAAACAGGCAAATAGATGCATCATGTCACATATAACTCTTGTTTGTCCTTTCGGGGGGGGGATCATTTTGTCTTTAGCAAGTCTAACTCATATAGACTATGCCTTAATTGGCACTTTAATTTAGGGTATTCTCCTCCCTACTAATGTCCTTGCCTTGTCTTTTCTTTGCAAAATGTTTGACTCATGGATCTTGACGCTTACGTGAATGCAATGAAAAACCTTTTTGTAAAATGTTTTCGTGAGAGAGTCCTAGCGATTGTAGTCTAGACTCGAGATGGAATCCTAGTTCACTACAATCGAAGCTCTGATACCAAACTGTCACACCCTGACGTTTGCGGAAGCGTATGTTGTGTGACTTGTTTAATACCATTTCATTCAATCATAATAAACAACTATATGGTCAAAACGATGTTCATCCATTCATTAAGTTTAAAGTATTACAAACACCATTTATTTAAGTTTCAAACAGCACAACCTTCGACTAAGTTACAGGTCAACAAAAGTGGATGACATCTAAACTTGGAATTTACTTCTAGAAACAACACTCGCACCCAAGATCCAACTTGTTATCTGAAATACATGTAATTTTGGAAAACATCAACAAAAGTTGAGCGAGTTAATGCATTTAGTATGAGTACTGACCAACTTGTAAACTTTTGAGAGACTCCTTTGAAAACAGGTATGAAAAGCATTTATGAACATATCAAATTAATGTTTTGCAAGGATATTAAAGCATGTGAAGACATAGGGAGTACTCAAAATGAGTAGGCTTATACCCTCGTCGATTTCCTCGACTGTGTCGAATTTTCCCCTTCGACTGAGTCAATTTACCTTGACAGTGTCAATTTACCCTTGACCGTTGTCGATTTATCTTGATTGGGACACCGAAGCACTCAAGTGGTCACATAAGGACCACGAGTGGGGCTCGGCCGTACCCGTTAGATCTAATCTTCGTCCCTAATTAAGAGTTAATGGCATTTCAAATTTAATCTATGCTCACATGATCTAATAGTTCATTTCATAGTCAATTCATACCGTTTAAACATTCGTAACATATATTCCACCCCCGAGAGTTATAAAACTAAAAACAGTTAAGAGAAAAGGGGGACATGAACTCACGGTTTTGCGTTCTTCAATCCGACGTAACTCAAGCTGCTACTAGTGTGCACGACTACCTACAACGTACTACGGTCTATTAGACGAGCGGGTCGTGCCTTGACTTAGTATTAATTAGTGTCTTTGAGTTACGTTTCTTTGTGTCCTTAATATTATTCCAAGTTATATAATTATTTGTTAAAATAATAAATATCTTAACCTAAATTATATTTATTAAATTTTGGAATAATTGTTAAAACAATATAATTTAACTTGATACCTTCAAGTATTTATACATGTATTTCTTTCCCAAAGATGGGTGTATTTGTATTTGTATTTGTATTCTTATACTTGTATATTTTTGCCATGCATTGGTGTCGTATTCCGGAGTGTATTTATACGTACGAGAATACGTATTTTCTTGTAATTGTTAAGTATTCTTATACTTAATTCTGTATTATTTTTTCCGGAATAATATTTCTAATAAAAATCACATCAATATATATTTCCAAAATATATATTTTAAGAAACATCAGTTAGACAAATTATTCATAATTTTTCCCTTGGCAGAAATATTTATAAGTCTCAAAAATAATATATTTCCAAGTCTAACTTAGAGAATATATATAAATCCATTTTTCTTCCAAAAACAATATATTTCATGTTTATTTGAGAAAATATACATTTCTCTCAAAAATAATATATCTTCTAATAACTCCAAGAAACTGTATATATTTTTATTTGCCCAAAAATAATATATTTTCTCTTTGTCAAAAATATGATATATATTGTAATAATTGTAAAAATCATATTTTTGTTCTCTTGGTGTCCAAAATATTATTTACCAAAAATATACTTGGGAATAAGTTTTCCGGAATATTTTTGTGAGTTATGTTCCTTTGTTCGGTTTCACCAATATTTTGTGTATTCATTCTCTTGGAATTTTGGTAATATCTTGGATTGTAATTTCTTGCTATTTTGGTGAGTTATATTATTTCAAGTGGTAAAATAATATAACTATTACACATAATATACAAATAATCACACACATGGTGACATCTAAATATATACTTCCTAAATACAGATTTAGTCACTTTTATTTATAAAAACCAACCTCCAATATTTATAATCTTGTGACAAAAATTATGGCAAACTTTATATAAAATTTCATGGTTAAAAATATACTTGTGAATATTTGTTTAAAAATATTTTTCTAAGTGTTTAATTTCTAGAAAAATTTTGCTATAGTTTCCCCTTAAAAATTGAGACTTCCATGCTTTCAAAGCATATCATTTTCTTTTAAAATCATCATCAATCATCAACAAATCATTCAACACTTACCATGTGCCAAAAATATGAAATTTACACTATGTCATGAACTTGAAACTTTGTAAAAATTTGTAGTAACTTACTAGTGTACTTAGTAAGCTTAGTTACCCTTTAAAGTGTGGTTATTTATTTAAAAATATCATTCTTGAAGAATTTAGATCTTCACAACTTGTGAAGTGATTTCTAAAAATATTTCTTCTTGAATTTTTCTTGTTAAATATATATTTCTACACTTGATTAACCACTAAAAATGTGGTTAATTTCTTTAAGAACCAAGTTTATGTAAATCTTGTATTTTTAACTTGGTTTCTTGAAAAATATCTCTTGTATTCATATGTTTATAATATTCACATCATACTTTGATCATCATACTTCAAGAAAACATTAAATCTTTCAAGTTCATGCTTTACATAAGGATGATCATTATGATTTTCTCAAGAGCTATCCTTATACTTGCTAGATCATGTGTTTAATCATCATCTAGCAAGGTTCTTGTGATGATCAACATCATAAACACAAGAAATCAACAATCAAGTATACTACATACACTTAAAACAACTTGTTCTTCATGTATTTAAGCTTTATGTTTAAGTTCATGATTATGTTTCTTCATGATCTTCATGTTTATCAACTTATATCATCTTTTAACCAACATAATATGAAGTAAAATGAGATTAGGAAGGTCTTACTACTAGCACAAGGCTAAGGATGATGTTCAACAAGATGAAGATGACAAATGAGGTGGATAAAAGCACTAGAGAGATGTCCTTCCAATTCTGTTGCTTGCAACCTTCTTAGATAGGCCCGAGACACCTTAGAATCACCATGTATTACTTGAGATTGGATTGAAAATGAAGGTGCATGTATGGATGGTGGTGGCCGTGAGCTTAGAGGAAGGGAGAGAGGAGATGTGTTTGAGTTTCAAGTGTTGAAATGATTATGTTTATGATCTTGGGTTATAAGAAGATTACTTCCATTATTAAGAAAGCGTATGGTATAATGTTGGTATATTCCTCAACATAATCTAATAAAATATAGCAAATAAATCTCGTGTGGGACCCATGTCCCCAACCATCCAACATGGGGGGGGGGGGGTAAAGTGTAACTTCTAATGGTAAGGTACTTGATTTAGTTAGGATTCAATGGTGCTAGTTAGGTATTTTATGTATTTAATGTTTATGAGATGTAATATGATGTTTGGTGACCATAACTAGCTTCATAACATACAAACAGTGCTTCTAGTAAAAATCTGATGTTTCGGGCAGTGTCCGGTTGTTCGGTTCGTTACTGTTCGTTAAAGTGCTAAATTGCGCAGTTTAGTGTGCTTTATGTTGTATTTTATGACAGTTTCGGTTCCCGACACTTAGGAAAGTATTCTGGACCATTAAACCACTTTTCTACATTATATTTAGATGTTAAATTGCTGAAGTCATCACTAGGAAGGCATATTTGTAATCCTTACTTTCCTACACACTATACTAGTGTACACTTGGTCCTGGGGCTTATTTTGTGTCTTAACATCATGTCTGTCTAAGTACTGAACTCCCGTCAATGCTTCTAGTTTTTTCTGATAACTGTGCCAATTCTGTTATGTGCATTAATAGAACTATATCGTGTTGCATGTAATAATGATAAAAGTCTTGCAACATGAAATGCCATTGTATGTATATAACAGTAGTCAGAATTTCATTCGTCTTGTAAACTAAATTATGCACACTCATTAAAGCACATATTACTACCTAATTATTGTACAGAATGCATGGAAAAGTGCCAGTTGTCACAGGTTATTGATACTACACCAGCTACCTTTGCGCAACCACCGTCGCCCGTGGGTTTTGAAAACCCAATACCCACATACCCAGCTGCATCTGGGTATAATCCTTTTGACCCATCGACGCCTATGGGTTACAACTACCAGGCGCCAGCATACGATCCATATGCTGAAGCAATTGTACATAACGCCTTATCTCCTTCCCCTTTTCCCCCCTGCTTACCCAACTGGATATCCAACTTATGGGTACCAGTATCCTGCTCCCCCAAAACTACAACCACAATTACCACCCCCAACAATTAGAGGTCTTAACTCAGGCCTTGGAAAGGGTGGATGAAGTACAATGTCGAGTGGATAGGAGCAAGAAGAAAGGAAGTAAGTTCTTTAAGAAACGTACAAAGTTGATTAAAGGAAAGAAGGATGAGGATTTAAGATTTTATTTACTTGTATTGTAGTTGTTTATTTAAATTAAGTCCCTGCGTGGACATTTATTTCAGTAATAGTCCCTGCGTGGACACTTTATTTCAGTATTAGTCCCTGCGTGGACTTGTTTTATTTTAGTCCCTGCGTGGACAACTAGTTATGTTATCCAAGACCTATTTAAGGCAATCTTGTAATCCTTATTTAATTTAATGAGAATTTTCTTTTGGAAATTAATATTTGTTGTTATTATATATGTATTTCATTACATCATTGTTCAAGCGATCGTTTTGATTTTAATTCGGAATTTAACGATCTACTAATTAATTCCAAAAGATCTTCTTAATAGTTTAACCCTGCCAAGTGGCAAGTCCACATTAATTGGCCAAAAAATTTTGGTGGTTAAGTATGATTATTCCTTCTGCCATAATAGTTAAGGGTGACTATCCCTTCTATCCAGAGGTGGTGAACTATGTTCAAGCCTCCAAGCCTTTATGGTCAATGCGACTATGGCTATATAGTTGAACCCTCTTAAGACAGTTAATCTTTGTTAGCATTTAAGTAATGTTAACACTCATGGCAGTGTGACTTGAGGAACCACACTAGCCGTCAAGGGATTTGGATTATATCCAAGCCTTTATAGTCTATATGATCAATACGATCTTGACAAATATCATTTGTGCGATGATTATTATTTAAAAATCCGTTTGTGATGTCAATTGATTTGCCTACGGGCCAATTTATATCGTCTTTCATAACGATGGCAGTTGTAGTCTATGACTCCCTGTCTAAAGGTAGTGAACTATCTTCAAGCCTTAAAGCCATTGTTCAAATGAGATTGCGGGTTACATTTTAATGTCCTTGTGACAAGGCCTTTTGTGCCATATTTTAAATGTCCTTCGGGACGAGCCTTCGGGCTATTTATTATTGTCAATACGACGATGACAGTTGTGACTTATGATCCCCTGTCTAATAATTAATGGACTATGTCATATTCTAAATGCCATTGATGGTTCTTTTGTAACCTATGCTAATTATATTGAATTAATTTCGAAATAACATTCATTAGAAATGTTATAACTTAATAGCCGATATGGTTTAATAATACCATGGCTTGTTAATCATCAAATGCGATGATTCACTTTTAAATTGCAACTAAGCAGTTGTTATTATTGATGTCTAGCACTAAAGCTTCAAAAATGGTGAATTCCGACGAGGTTCACAGCAGTGCTACGAATAGAAACGATGCTGCAAACGTAAACGTTAATGGTACTGATCTTCAGGCCATGATAGACACAACAGTTAGTAACGTTGTGGATAAAGTGCTAGAAAACTACAAGGAATCGAGTGCTACTCGCTCCAAGTCCCAATCAAAACCACATAGATCTCGCAAGGAAGATTCTGTTCACTCATCGAATGCGAAGAGTGAACCACAGAAGAAGATTATTTTTTATGAGGAGCCCCGTTCCTCTAAAAGATGTACTTACAAGTACTTTGTCTCTTGCAAGCCAAGAGAATTCAATGGCGAGAAGGGGGCCATTGATTGTATGAAATGGTTGGATGAGATGGAAACCGTTGTAGATATTAGCGGTTGTGCGAAGGAGGACATTGTGAAGTATGTATCACAACCATTCAAGGGCGATGCCCTTACTTGGTGGAAGGCGTTGGTACAGTCCACAAGGAAGATCCCCCTCTATAATCTGGAATGGTCCAAGTTTATAGACCTTGTGAAGGAAACCTATTGCCCTCAACATGAGGTTGAAAAGGTAGAGTCAGACTTCTTGACTCTTGTTATGAAAAATCTGGACTGCAGGACCTACATCACCGACTTCAACTCCATGTCGAGGTTGGTTCCATACTTGATCACACCTAAGCCAAAGCATATTGCGCGCTTTATTGGTGGTCTAGCACCAGAAATCAAGGGAATGGTTAAGGCTTTGAAGCCTACTACCGACAGGTCCTCAATTTAGACTTGGTGAAAAGCTGGTCTGGAAAGACCAATGATCAGGGTAAGAGAAAGAGGGAGGATGATAGCTCCCAGAGATTTGACAAGAAGAAAAAGGGTAGGTTTGGGTTCAAGAAGAACCAAGATAGATCGGGTGAGAAGCCCACTTGCAAGAACTGCAACCGCAGGCACTGGGGACAGTGCAACTTGGACCCACAGGCTAAACCCTGTGGTATCTGCAAGAAGAAGGGTCAAAAAACCCTTGAATGCATGAATCTCAAGGACGCAGTCTGCTATGGCTGCAACAAGAAAGGGCACATCAAAACCAACTGCCCCAAGAATGCAAAGAAGCCAGATGAGGCTAAGAAAGGAAATGCTCAGGCATTCTAGATGAATGCAAAACAGGCGGTGGATGACGATAACGTCCAAATAGGTACTTTCCTCATTAATGACATCTATTCTAGAGTCTTATTCGATTCAAGTACAGATAAGTCTTTTGTAGATCTGAAGTTTAGTAAACTTTTAAATCTGCCCATAAGAACTCTAGACATTAAGTATGAGGTAGAGCTTGCCGATGGAACCATAGAAACCGCTTCTTCCATTCTTGATGGATGTTCTATATCCATTAAGAATCATTATATTCCGTTATCTCTTCTGCCAATGAAATTGGCAGGGTTTGACGTAGTTTTGGGTATGGATTGGTTGTCACATAACCAAGCCCGTATCGTGTGCGACAAGAAACTCGTCGAAATTAAAACCCCTTCCGGTGAAATGGTCACCATTCAGGGAGATATACACTATGGATTGCCTGATCAAGTGTCTATACTTAAGGTATCCAAGTGTTTGAAAAGCGGATGTGTCATCTACATGGCACAGGTGACAGTGGATGAACCGAAGCCCAAGATAGAAGACATTCCAGTCATCGCTGATTACCCCGATGTCTTTCCTGATGAACTTCCTGGATTACCTCCTGAGAGGCAAGTGGAGTTCAGAATCGACATCATGCCTGGAGCTGAACCAGTTGCACGAGCTCCATATCATTTAGCGCCGACTGAAATGAAAGAGCTAAGAGCCCAATTAGATGAACTTTTGGAGAAAGGTTTCATTCAGCCCAGCTCGTCGCCTTGGGGAGCGCCTATTTTATTTGTAAAGAAGAAGGACAGTTCAACGCGTCTGTGCATTGATTACCGTGAGTTGAACAAGGTAACAATCAAGAATCGTTATCCTTTGCCAAGGATCGACGATCTGTTCGATCAACTGCAAGGGGCCAGCTTCTTCTCGAAGATAGACTTAAGGTCAGGGTATCATGAACTCAAGGTTAGAAGTGAAGACGTACCCAAGACCGCTTTCAGGACCAGATACAGCCATTACGAGTTCTTAGTGATGCCTTTCGGGCATACTAATGCACCTGCAGCGTTCTTGGATCTCATGAATAGAGTCTACAAGCCGTATTTAGATAAGTTTGTCATTGTCTTCATAGACGACATACTTATTTATTCTCGTAATCATTCTGATCACGAGAAACATCTTAGATGCATCCTAGAGCTCTTACAGCAGGAGAAACTTTATGCTAGGTTCTCCAAGTGTGAATTCTAGCTTCGCGAAGTCCAATTCCTTGGACATATCGTAAGTGAGCGTGGCATCCAAATGGATCCCGCTAAGATTGAAGCAATCATGAACTGGGAAGCACCTAAGACACCCTTAGAGATTCGTAGTTTCTTAGGTTTGGCAGGTTATTATGGGAGGTTCATTGAAAACTTTTCGAGGATAGCCACTCCTTTGACTACTTTGTCCCGTAAGAATGTTAAGTTTAATTAGGGTCCAAAACAATAAGAATCTTTTGAGATTCTTAAGCACAAGTTGAGAAATGCTCTAGTGCTGACGTTGCCAGAAGGCATTGAAGAATTTGTTGTCTATTGCGATGCTTCGTACACTAGCATGGGTTGTGTGCTTATGCAAAGAGGCAAAGTGATTGCCTACGCATCACGACAACTGAAGGTGCACGAAAGGAACTACACCACCCACGACTTGAAGTTGGTGCCGTTGTATTTGCACTGAAACTGTGGAGACATTACCTATAAAGTGTATTATATACACTGATCATAAGAGTCTCCAACACCTGTTCAATTAAAAGGATCTAAATATGAGATAAGGCGATGGATGGAAAAGTTAAATGACTACGATTGCGAAATTCGCTACCATCCTGGCAAAGCGAATGTAGTCGCTGATGCGCTGAGTCGCAAAGAAAGGGTTAAACCTATAAGGATTAATGCCAAAAGTATCTAGTTAAAGAACAGCTTGAATGAAAAGCTGTTAAATGCGCAGAAAGAAACTATGTTAGAAGCTAACGGTTAGGTGAAGCTGTTGATCAGTTCTCACCTGGAAATGATGGAATCCTTGGATTCAATGGTCGAATTTGGATTCCGATCTTTGGAGGACTTAGAGGTCTAATCCTCCAGGAAGCACATAATTCTAGATACTCAGTTCATCCTGGAGGTGACAGGATGTATCAAGATCTGAAAGAAAACTATTAGTGGATGGGTTTGAAGAAATCCATAGCCACACATGTAGCTAAGTGTCTGACGTGTTCGCATGTTAAAGCCGAACACCAAAAGCCGTCAGGACTTCTACAACAATTGGAAATTCCCACATGGAAATGGGAAATGGTAACTATGGATTTTATTACCAAGTTACCTAAAATTTCTTACCCATAAAGGAGACGCATAGCTCCGATAAGTTAGCAAAATTGTATGTGGACGAGATTGTGTCCCTACACGGAGTGCCCGTGTCTATTGTATCCGATAGAGATACTAGATACACTTCTCACTTTTGGAAAAGCTTCCAGGAATCCTTAGGCACTCGATTGAATTTCAGTACGGCTTACCATCCACAGACGGGTGGACAGAGTGAGCGTACTATCTAGACTTTAGAAGACATGCTTCGTGCATGTGTGATCGACTTAGGTGGAAGTTGGGATGACCATCTCCCCCCAAAACAATTCTCATATAATAATAGTTATCATACGAGCATTAAGGCTGCGCCTTTTGAGGCCTTGTATGGGATAAAATGTCGAACGCCCGTCTATTGGGTAGAAGTTGGGGAGGCCCAACTGGCAGGACCTGAGATCGTCCTTGAGACGATGGATACAATTATACAAATCCGTGATCATCTAAAAGCTGCCGGAGATAGGCAAAAGAGATACGCCGACAAGAGGCGCAAACCTCTTAAGTTCCAGGTAGTGGACAAAGTTCTGCTTAAAGTATCACCTTGGATGGGTGTAATGCGATTCGGCAATAACGTGTTGGCACGTGTCCTTAACCCTAATTATGTCAAATGTTGACTAGGAAGGACTATTGTGGCCAAACAATGAAAAGATGTATGTGGAGGGACAAAAAGTGTCAACATGCTTAAACTAAGCCTCTGAATGACCTTTCACGGTATCCGTATACTTTAACGAGCCACTTGTTGGACGTACAAAACCATTTGTGATTTAAATCAAAAGTTCGTGAATTAAAGGGTTAAAAGCGTTAACATGTTAATTACACCTCTGAGTGACCTTTTAACGAACCCGGAGCTTAATGATAATCGGTTATACTTTCGGAAATACCTACAACCTAACTTGAAAGGTTAAAAGTGCTATTTATGAAAGTTATATTCAATTAAAAGGTTGAGGGGTTGATCTTGCCAAGTTGTAAAGTTGTGTTGTTGAAACAATGGGTCCTCGCGGGGCGCGACCCCCTTGGGTGTGTTCGGTCGCGTGGCGCGACGGGCAGGTCTGTGTAGAAAGTGTTGTACAGCTACCAGATCTTCCTTGTTCACCACACATACCACCCTATACACACATAATTCGAAACAATGAGCTTGTACCTGGTATTAAACACATCCATGGACACCTGGAGTGATCTTGCAACCTCTCAAACACCTGGCTTGATCCTCCAAACTTAGCTCCAAGTATAAATAGGTGCTTTGGGTGGCCATAATTCCTTGCACCTTCTCAATTCTTTACTTCTCACTCTTTTGGAGATTCCCAGCTGAAGGGAGACTCCACCTCAGTTCTATTTTCAAGCTAGGACCCTTTGTAAGTGACCCTAACTCCTGCTTTTCATTTTATAGGCTTTTCAAAGCCAAAAGTCAAGCTTTGTCGATAAAAGATTTGACTTTTGGTTTAGACCTTTATGGTCCATCCATTGTTCAAGGTGAACATGGCTACATGATCGTAATTAGGTAGGTGTTAATCCCTCAAAAGGGCACCTCCTAAGAATCACGTTTGCTTGGTCAATTGACGGGTCAAAGTTATTAAAATTAAAAAGTCAAACGGGTCAGTTTTGAAAATAATTAGAATCTGATAATGTAGGTGTTATAAAATATGTTTTATCACTTTAATAACTTGGTAATAACGATTAGAACATGTCTAAACATGTTCAGCCCGTCAATTCTAGGTTTAGGGTCGGTTCACAACCGAAAGTCGTAAAGTTTGACTTCTTCTTTGACTTTCGATTTTGAGCCGAATTAGATTAGTTTCTTATTATTTTAATGTTCCATTATGACCATATTATTATGTAGTATAATCCTCTGTGGCTATATTACATGGTCATATAGTAATCTGAGTTTATTTGCAACTTCCGTTTTTACACTTAATTTTTGACTAAAATGTCCTTTTGTTTAAAAATAAGGTTTTAAACTTTAATGAGCATGAAAATGAATTATGTACTGATATGTTAACATGTTTAACATAATTTGATATTATAAGTCTGAGCATAAACTGAGTTTTTATATATGATCGTATATTATGTCTTTAAAGGACCAAACTGCCCTTATGGCATCTAAATTGGTTTTAAACATAATTTCACCATAAAACTCATTACCTACTGATGTGATATCATAAATAGGATTATTTGGGATGTCAAGTCAGATTACATTCTGAGTTTAAATACAAGTTCTTGTATTATGCTGGTAAATGATAACAATACCCTTATGGCACTTAAAATGTTTTTTTTAAACATGATAATCATACAAAACCTTTTACTTACAGATATGTTATGATAAATATCATATTTTAACTATTTAAAACTGGTCATAACATCAGATTTCATAAACTATCGTAAATACCGTCATTTAACGAATTTAACGCCATTTAGGCGCATAGTATGGTTTTAAACCATATTTATCAACCAAGACTTGTTAGCTACTAATTTTAAAAGTCATTTTAAATATTTATATAGTAGGTATAAGTTATAAACTCAGAGTCCCAAATAAGTTCTCATAACTATGTGTGAAATGACCAAAATTCCCTACAATGTATAGTTTGGTCTTAAAACATAAACCACACATATATTTGATATCCTACTGATATTATATCATAATTTAACTATTTTTCCAGAATGTTTATGATCAGAACATCAGTTTACTTGCAAGCTCCTTTTATAAGTTGTAAAATTACCAAAACGCCCTTAGGGCTTAATTCAATTTTAAAACCTTAACGGGCATAGATGATGATATCCTACTGATATTATAACATGTTTTAAGTATAATGATATATGGAACTTGTATATGACTCATCCGGTTACCCGTTAATGCTTATACGCATCCGGTTCGACTTATGTAACTAGTTTACATAAGTTTACCGAAACGGGTTTAACCTTATCTTTTTAATCTCAATTTCCAGAATGTAACTAGTTTACCAATATTACCACCCTATACACACATAATTCAAAACCATGAGCATGTACCTGGTATTAAACACATCCCTAGACACCTGGAGTGATTTTGCAACCTCTCAAACACCTGGCTTGATCCTCCAAACTCAGCTCCAATATAAATAGGTGCTTTGGGTGGCCATAATTCCTTGCACCTTCTCAACTCTTTACTTCTCACTCTTTTGGAGATTCCCAGCTGAAGGGAGACTCCACCTTAGTTCTATTTTCAAGCCTAGGACCCTTTTTAAGTGTCCTTAACTCCTGGTTTTCATTTTATAGGCTTTTCAAAGCCAAAAGTCAAGCTTTGTCGATAAAAGCTTTGACTTTCGGTTTAGACCTTTATGTTCCAGCCATTGTTCAAGGCGACCATGGCTACGTGATCGTAATTAGGTAGGTGTTAATCCCTCAAAAGGGCACCTCCTAAGAATCACGTTTGCTTGATCAATTGACGGGTCAAAGTTATTAAAATTAAAAAGTCAAACGGGTCAATTTTGAAAATAATTAGAATCTAATAATGCAGGTGTTGTAAAATATGTTTTATCACTTTAATAACTTGGTAATAACTATTAGAACATGTCTAAACATGTTCATCCCATCAATTCCAGGTTTAGGGTTGGTTCACAACCGAAAGTCGCGAAGTTTGACTTCTTCTTTGACTCTCTATTCTGACCCGAATTAGATTAGTTTCTTATTGTTTTAATGTTCCATTATGACCATATTATTGTGTAGTATAATCCTCTGAGGTTATATTACATGGTCATATAGTAATTTGAGTTTATTTGCAAGTTCCGTTGTTATACTTAATTTTTTACTAAAATGCCCTTTTGTTTAAAAATAAGGTTTTAAACTTTAATGAGCATGAAAATAAATTATGTACTGATATGTTAACATGTTTAACATAATTTGATGTTATAAGTCTGAGCGTAAACTGAGTTTTTATATATTATCGTAAATTATGTCTTTAAAGGACCAAAATGCCCTTATGGCATCTAAATTGGTTTTAAACTTAATTTCACCATAAAACTCATTACCTACTGATGTGATATCATAAATAGGATTATTTGGTATGTCAAGTCAGATTATTTGGTATGTCAAGTCAGATTACATTCTGAGTTTTAAGTTACTTAAAATGTTTTGTTTGATAACTTAAACATTGGGGGTTATCGAACGTGCCCTGGATATCCTCGGCTAGTTTAAGTTACTAATGGCCACGACCTAAGCACGGGGTGTAGGCATACACCTGATGGATGCGAATGCTAAAATAATTTTACCCACGGGTTAGGGATAACTCCTTTGTGGGTTTATAAGTGGTGAGTCAGTTAATCATGTCTCGGTTTCTATACTAGGCCCCATATGTGTTGACAAACATGTAAAACTGTATACAAGATTAAAATTCTTAATTGTCCCAAGTTATAAAAGATTTTCATGTGCCTTATGCACTTAAATAAATTTTGGAAATGTTTTCAAAATGTGTCGGTTAATTGTATTTACCAGTGTAAACTGACGTATTTTCAAAAGACTAAGTTACATGTATAATACGAAATAGGCTGGAAGCTGCTTGGTATTAATAAGAGGATCTTACAAATCCTTAGAATGCCTAAAGTCTGTTGAACATCATTTGTACGTTTATATGATCCGCCTGTGCATCTTTTATTACAACCGTCTGTATATTATTTTTGAACTTTGAACACTTCGGTCTGTAATAGTAATTTTATTCCAAGACTTCCGCTATGCTATTCTGTGTTTATTGACTATGATGATATCAACTTACGTCACGATACTCCCCACCTTGCCCACCGGGTTATGTTGGAAATTCGGGGTGTGACATCAGTTCCATTGTCACTTCAAATTCGTTTCACTTTCTTGCCAGTCTGAGCACGTTCGCAGGACCAAAGAGATCCATGTGAAAAAGCTACATAATACTGTTAATTGTATTTATAGTCTTGGGAAAGTGTGGTTTTCGATGTTGTTTACCCTTAGCACATGAAACACATTTTTCAAAGGTTGTAACATCTTTCACTGGTAGACCCCTTACCAACCCCAGTTTTGCAAGACGGTTCAGATTTTTAACGTTTGAGTGTCCTAAACGATGATGCCACATCATAGCATTATGTTCAGAGATTTTGGTAAACACGTAGGTAACGCTTTCAGTAGGTGGTTTATTCATGTCAATGACATAAGCATTTCCCTTTCGGCCAGACTTCAGCAAAATCCATACCTCGGGAATGACCATTCTTGGTTTTAAAATGAGGCAGTGTTTGTCAGTGAAGTGAGTTGAGTAACGTTGTCGCATATTTGAGAGACGCTCAGTAGACTATGCTTCAACTCAGGAACGTAGTTGACTTCTTTGAAGCAGAGATCACCATTCTTTACTATGCCTCGTTGGGTGATCTTTCCCTTCTCTCCTCCCGCAAAAGCAACATATCCACATTAAATTCTTCAAGATCAGTTAGTTGGGATAAGTCGCTAGTCATATGCCTGGAATAGCCCACTATCAATGACCCAAACTCGAATGACAGCCCTCCATAGCCGTTCCTGCACATTACGCGGGATCTGTTAGATTTTGGTACCCAAGCCATAGTAGCAGTGGGCACACCCTGTTCATTAACATATGTTACTTGCATCGAAATCATATTTCCTTTAGAGTAGATAGGTTTATCATTGGTGCCGGATGATTTGTGAGAGGCATCTGGAACAGGACTCTTTGGTCTCCAATCTTGCATAGGCTTTCCCAATTTCTTAGATGCCTTAGGCAAAACAGTTTTAGAGTTTGGAGACTTCAAGTTGTTTTTATGTTTCATTTCTTTTTCCTTGTTCCAGTCTTCATCAGAAGGCTTCACCTTGGAATTCAACTTCTTAACAGGTTAAGATTTTTGAGGCTTCCCCTGTTTTGAAGGTTTGAGATTCCCTTTTGGCCTTTTGATGCTCTCCCTCTTTGAGTTTATCAGGACGATGCTGACAATTTCTTGCAATGTGACCAGCAATGCCACATGTGTAACATATTTGTCATTTCACATGCGACTTTGCTTGAGATCGATCAGCCTTTTCAGAATTTGATGACCTGTATAGATCCTGAGATTTAAGCGAGACAGGTTTATTTTGATTTTTTGAAGCACTATCATGGCTGTTCACACTTTTTGCTCTTGATTTGGGTGGAATATATTTAGATTCACCACCCTTCTTAGTTTGCTTTACCAATAGATTTTTAGATTCATCAGCTTTATTAGGCAAAAAAAACTAAATTTAAATCAATGCAAATAGGACCAAAGCAAATGTTAGAACCTTCATCGCTCTTAAACACTGAGCCCACACAATCTAAAGCATCAGAAGAAATTGAAATATTGCTTGTTTTTTCAGAAATTAAAATGTTGTTTTTCTGAATTTTATTTTTCAAAGCAATTAAATCAACATCATCCTCCTTATATTCATACACCCACTCTTCAATAATCACTTGGTCTGGATTTGAAGCAACAAGGTTAGTAACATTCACTTGTTCACAAACAGTGTCAGGCGATGCCGTAGTAGCACTTTCAGTTTCGAGTGACACCGTTGGTTTAGAAGTATCAGAATCATTATCATTCGAAAGTGCAGCAGGGGCTTCTGTAGTCGTTTCACCATTAGACTCAACAGAAGCTCCTGATGTCGATTCTGATTCAGCTGTTTCAGATGATTCGTTGTTAGATTCTACTGCATCAACTAACTCTGAATTTTCACAGTTAGCTATTTCTAAGGAATCATATGTCGAATCAGATGAAACGGGTGATTCATTCTGTTCGCTAGACTCGACTTCAGTCTATGGTGATTCAACTTTTTTAGATGATTCATTATTGGACTCGACTGATTCAACTAT
The DNA here is from genome assembly GCA_030545235.1 of Helianthus tuberosus. NCBI lineage: Eukaryota > Viridiplantae > Streptophyta > Magnoliopsida > Asterales > Asteraceae > Helianthus > Helianthus tuberosus. The sequence continues at coordinate 34,161,813 of CM060436.1, forward strand.
TTCTGATTTCTCACAATTAGTTGTTTCAAAAGAGTCACATGTTGAATCAGATGAAGAAGATGATTCACTTTGTTTGCCAGACCAAAACCCTTCGAGAAATTCAGCCAACCCCTTCATCATGACAAACTCATATTGTCTGATTTTGTTTCAAATTCTTGCTCTTGATATGGTACTTTAGGTGAATTTTGAGAAAAAACATGATTCAGTATTATCTAATACTTGAAAGTGTTTGTCAATATTAACATTGTTCTAAAAATTTAGAGTCTCGGTTTGGTTTGAAACATCGGCTGGTTTGATAAACGTTTTCTAGTAGGCTTGTTTTTCCAAAATGGTCTCAGTTTTATCAGGCCTTGTTATCTTTACTTTCCGAAATTTAACAGGCTCAACCTTTCTATCCCCAGGTTTCCCATATTCCATTTTAGGCAGATTATCTATCTCCTCTTCAGTCATGGGAATTGAGGTATAATTGTGATTGTATGGTGGAGGTATGCATACAAATCCCAATCCTTTGTTCCTCACTTCCTTTTTACTATATTTCAACTGTTGATTAATCATTTTTTCAACTTTTTCACTTGATACATCAAACTTTTTAAAATTAAATTATGTGTTTTCAAAGGTTGATTTTAGATTATCAAGTTCAACAGTTAATTGTTCAGACATTTTCTTGAAGTGGAGATGTCTACATCGCTCCTCACTCAGATCGTTATGCAACTTCGGATATCATGCTTCTGCGCCTCCACCATATCCTTGTACCCATTTAATTTCTTTTTAGTTTCATAATCATTAGATTTGGAACATCTAAGTTGCATAACAAGAGAGTCTTCCTGCTCTTTGTACCCACTAAGTTTTTCCCTACAAGCAGGAGTACAACATATATTGTCTACACATACCTCAGCTTCAGAAGGAGTGTAGTCGTTCATCTGAGCCATGAGAGCTTGATAAATGGTCTCCTCAATGATTTCAGTAGCTGATTCAATATCTTCATTCACCTGTGCCATGAGTGCTTGATTTGTTTGATACACAGTGTCTGGAGTGATTTGCAGGTCATGCATTTGTTGCGTCCAATCAAACCCACCTCCCTCCTGAACCACCACTTTTTTCCAGGGTTTGTAGCAGATCCTGATGCTTGTTTGGTTTCTAGCAGCAGTGTTTGAGTTTGAAACGTGAGAAGGACGAGTAGCAGTGATGTTTGAAGTAGACATGATTCGGAGTTGGTCTTGTTGCTGAACTGACTACGACAGTAACGTTTGGGTCAGGTCTCTCCCTTCTTGGTTGTCTGCATTCACGAGCAAAGTGCCTAAGTTCGTGACAGTTGTAGCACCTGAGCTTCGATTTGTTCCAACCAAACTCATAATCAACCGTCTCCCACTTGTTTCTGCCGGTCCTTTTGACAAAGTTATTAGCACGAAATACTGCCATTGCCATCTGCCAAGTAATGTCCATCTCTTCAATGTCATCAGGATGGACCTCATGCAGTTCAGTTGATCTGATTGCCAGCTATTTTCCCAGTAATAAATGCGTGGTAGCAGTTCATGACCCCTGTCATGAAAACCATGTGCTCTTCGAACTCCTTAGAAGCAGTAATAGGAGGAGACCAGTTAGATGTAGCAAATGCAGCAGAAGTGATAGGATGAGCTTGAGCAGGTGCAGGTTGAAGTGCAGGTTGAACTGGGTTCACTTGTTGAACTGGAGCAGGGAAGTATCCAGAATAGCCAGGATAAGTCCCAAGGTAGGAAAGAAATAAGACGATAGATGGTGTGCTTGAGTAGTTGGTAGGGTTCATTATTGTAGAAGGGAACATCTAAAACGAGCTAGCTCCTTGTTGAGAAACCAGTGCGCTGCTGGTTAACACCCCTGAATTGTTGTAGCTAGAGGTATGGTTGTAGAGTCGTTGCTTGTCATCCATCTCATAGGACTTGAGCAAGGAGATAAGCTCTGCAAGGCTCATTCTTGTCAGGTCTTTGGTTCTTTTGATGAGAGTGACATTTGTATCCCAGCTTCTTGGAAGAGCACTAAAGAGCTTTTTGTTAACTATAGAGTTCTGTAATGGGATGTCATGGGTTCTCATCTCACTGACCAAGGCAACGAACCTTTGAATCTGGTTCTCAAGTAACTCTCTAGGATAATGGGTGAACAAATTGAACCTCTGAGTCAGCATATCCCTTTTTCTCTCCTTCATCTCTTCATTCCCTTCATACATTGCTAGAAAAGCATTCCACAGTTCTTAAGCAGACGTGGCTGTGACAACTGTCACTTTTCCGTACATTACGTACAGTATTCTGTGCTTTAATAACTGTGCAAGATCTAGTTTACAAGACAAATGAATTTCTGATTACTGTTATATACATACAATGGCATTTCATGTCGCAAGACTTTTATCGTTGCTACATGCAACACGGTATAGTTCTAATAGTGCACATAACAGAATTGGCACCATTATCAGACAAACTAAAATGCTGACAAAGTTAGTACATAGATGGACAGTGTTTTGAGGCCCAGTATGAGCCAGAGACCAAGTGATACACTAGTATAGTGTGCAGGAAAGTAAGGAATACAAAACTGCTTTTCTAGGTGATAGATAAAGTGCCGGAAAGTGCCTAAAACCCACATAAAGTGCAGAATGCTGCATAAATCAGCAAAAATCAGCATTTTAACAAGTTTATTACATGCAAAAATATGGAAAAATGGCCCTGAATGCTTTCCTAAGTGTCGGGAATTAAAAGCGTCACAAAAGGGTACATAAAGATCATTAAACGAAATAGTTAGACACTTTAACGAACCGGTATCTAACCGAATAACCGGACACTACCCGAAACACCAAAATTATACTAGAAGCACTGTTTTATTATTTCTGAGCTAGTTATGATCCCCGAACACCCTAACACCCACTAAAAATATCAAGTAACTAACACTTATAACTAATACTTGAATTTGGATCTTTAATTTAACTAGATGGTTGGAATTTACACTTAGACCCCCCCCCCCATATATAAGTGGACGGTCATGTGACCCCACCACAATCTTTGCAAGATTTCCTTAAATCTTCTCTTGATCTTACAAGATCCATTTTGATCTTCCATGATCTTGCTTGGATTCTCTAAGATTTCTTAGGATCTTGTCATACAAACTAATGGATATAAGGAGCTCTAGAGTTCATTCAACTTCACACCACACTTCATATCCCTCCTTTCTTCTTCCCATTCGGCCGAGAACAACCACCCCACCATCATCATCATTCAACTCACTTCCATCCATTCCAAGGTCTTTACATGATGTTAGAAGGTGTTTAATGAAGCTTGGTGCTCTTGTATCTTGAAGGACCTCCATCATTTGCTATTATCCTCCACATTTGTCATCAACAACATCAAGTGTTCTTCCCTAGCCTTGTGCTAGTAGAAAGGCCCTTATGATCTCTTGATCTTTCATATATAGTTGGTTAAATGTGATAAACATTGATAAACATGATGAACATTAAAAGACATTATAATAAATCTCTAACATAAGCTTATAGACATATGAAATCTTGTTGATTTATGATTGTTTGCTTCTTGTTAATTGATTATTAGTGCTAGTGATGTTAAACATCATATGGAGCCTACTAGATTGTGATTAAACACATGATCTAGTAAGTTGATGTGATGATCTTGTGGGAAACCAAGATCATCATACCTTATGTTTACATGAACTTGAGAAATAAAAAGGTTGTCTTCATGTGATGATGATTTAAACAAGATACAAGACTTATGAGTGGATGAATTCTAAAATAGTTTTCCAAAGAAACCAAGTTAAATAACAAGATTTGCATAAACATTGTTTTAAAGAAAACCAATCATGTTTCTAGTGTGAAACAAGTATAAGAACACCTTGTTTACAAAAAAAAAAATACAAAAGAATGATTTTTGGAAAAATCATCTAGTAAGTTGTAAACACCTAAATCTTTCAAGAATGAGATTTTTAAAGAAGTATACACACTTTAAAGGGTAACTAAACCTACTAAAAACACTACCAAGTTACTACAAGTTTTTGTGAAAGATCAAGTTCATGTTGTTATGTAAATTGTATAGTTTATGCACTTGGTAAGTGTAAGTTGTTTAGGGATTGTTTGTTGATTGTTTATGATGATTTTTGAAAAGAAAATGATATGCTTAAATAGCATGGACACCTCCATTTTTAGAGGAAAGTATGGCAAAATTTTCTAAAAATATAAACACTTAGAAAAATATTTTCTAATAAATATTCACAAGTGTATTTTGATCATAAGTTTTCAATATAAACTTTTCCATAATTTTTGTAACAAAAATACAAATATTGAAGTTTGGTTTTTATAAATAAAAATGGGTGAATATATATTTAGAATATATATATATAAAAGACACTTGTGTGAATATTTGTATACGTTGTGAAATAGTTATATAATTTTAGGGTAAAAAAAATATAACTTAACAAAATACCATGAAGATTACTATCCAAAATAATACCAAAAAATCACAAAGGGATAAATATATAAGTTACTCACTTAATATTGAGAAATCAAACGCAAGAACGTAACTTACAAAATATTCCGGAAAATACCGTTATAAATATGTTTTTGGTAAATATTATTTTGGACACAAGAAATGAAAATATGATTTTCGTTATTATTACAAAGTATATCATATTTTTCGACAAAGAGAAAATATATTGTTTTGGAAACTACAAATACGAGAATACGAATACACATACATGAGAATACCCCCATCCTTGGGAAGGGAATACTTGAGAAGTGTTGATACAAAAATATTGTTTAACAATTATTCCAAAATTTAATATAATTTAAAGTTAAAATAATTATTATTTTAACAAGAGATTATAACTTGGGATAATGTTAAAGACATAAAAGAAACGTAACTCAAAAACGTAAATACTAAGGCAAGGCACGGCCCGTCGTCTAATAGACCCTAGCACCTTGTAGGTAGTCGTGTTTGCTGACGAGATTTGAGTTACGAGTACCGAAGACGCAAAACAGTGAGTTCATGCTCCCCCTTTTCTCTTAACTGTTTTTGGTTTTATAACTCTCGGGGGTGGAATACATGTTACGAATGCTTAAACGGTATGAAATGCCTATGAAATACTAGATCATGTGAGCGTGGACTTAATATTGAAATGCCATTAATACTTAATTAGGGACGAGGGTTAGATCTAACGGGTACGGTCGAGCCCCACTCATGGTCCTCTTGTGATCACTTGAGTGCTTCGGTGTCCCAGTCGCGGGAAATCGACATAGTCAAGGGAAATTGACATAGTCAAGGTAAATTGACATAGTCGAAGGGAAATTCGACATAGTCGAGGGAAATCAACATAGTCGAGGAAATCGACAAGGGTATAAGCCTACTCATTTTGAGTGCTCCCTATGTCCTCACATGCCTTAATGTCCTTATAAAACACTTAATTGGTATGTTCATACACACTTTTCATACCTGTTTTCTAAGGAGTCTCTCAAAGGTTTACAAGATTACAAGTACTCACACAAAACGCATGAACTCGCTCAACTTTTGTTGATGTTTTCCAAAATTACATGTATTTCAGGTGACGGGTTGGATCTTGGGCGCGGGTGTTGTTTCTAGAAGTAGACTTCAAGTTTAGATGTCATCCACCTTTGTTGATTTGTAACCTAGTCGAGGGTTGTGTTTTAAAACTGAAATAACCAGTGTTTGTAATACCTAAATTTTATGAATGGATGAACATCGTTTTGATCATGTAGTTGTTTATTATGATTGAATGCAATGATATTAAACCAGTCACACATCATACGCTTCCACAAAAGTCAAGGTGTGACAGTGGCATCCCTAACCCCAATATCAATCTCTGGTGCCAATGCTGAGTGTAGCATTGCAGTAGCCTTTTCATCAGTGGCAATCTTCTCACAATCTTCCTCAGTCCATTCGGTTTTAGTTCATCCTGGAGGTGACAAGATGTATCAAGATCTGAAAGCAAACTATTAGTGGATGGGTTTGAAGAAATCCATAGCTACACATGTAGCTAAGTGTCTGACGTGTTCGCATGTTAAAGCCGAACACCAAAAGCCGTCAGGACTTCTACAACAATTGGAAATTCCCACATGGAAATGGAAAATGGTAACTATGGATTTTATTACCAAGTTACCTAAAACCAAGCATGGTAATGATACAATATGGGCCATTGTTGATTGACTGACTAAGTCAGCACATTTCTTACCCATAAAGGAGACGCATAGCTCCGATAAGTTAGCAAAATTGTATGTGGACGAGATTGTGTCCCTACACGGAGTGCCAGTATCAATTATATCCTATAGAGATACTAGATACACTTCTCACTTTTGGAAAAGCTTCCAGGAATCCTTAGGCACTCGATTGAATTTCAGTACGGCTTACCATCCACAGACGGGTGGACAGAGTGAGCGTACTATCTAGACTTTAGAAGACATGCTTCGTGCATGTGTGATCGACTTAGGTGGAAGTTGGGATGACCATCTCCCCCCAAAACAATTCTCATATAATAATAGTTATCATACGAGCATTAAGGCTACGCCTTTCGAGGCCTTGTATGGGAGAAAATGTCGAACGCCCGTCTATTGGGTAGAAGTTGGGGAGGCCCAACTGGCAGGACCTGAGATCGTCCTTGAGACGATGGATAAGATTATACAAATCCGTGATCGTCTAAAAGCTGCCGGAGATAGGCAAAAGAGATACGCTGAGAAGAGGCGCAAACCTCTTAAGTTCCAGGTAGGGGACAAAGTTCTGCTCAAAGTATCACCTTGGATGGGTGTAATGCGATTCGGCAATAACGTGTTGGCACGTGTCCTTAACCCTAATTATGTCAAATGTTGGCTAGGAAGGACTATTGTTGCCAAACAATGAATAGATGTATGTAGAGGGACTAAAAGTGTCAACATGCTTAAACTAAGCCTCTGAATGACCTTTCACGGTATCCGTATTCTTTAACGAGCCACTTGTTGGACGTACAAAATCATTTGTGATTTAAATCAAAAGTTTGTGAATTGAAGGGTTAAAAGCGTTAACATGTTAATTACACCTCTGAGTTACCTTTTAATGAACCCGGAGCTTAATGATAATCGGTTATACTTTCGAAAATACCTACAACCTAACTTGAAGGGTTAAAAGTGCTATATATGAAAGTTATATTCAGTTAAAAGGTTGAGGGGTTGATCTTTCCAAGTTGTAAAGTTGTGTTGTTGAAACAATGGGTCCTCGCGGGGCGCGACCCCCTTGGGTCTGTTCGATTGCGTGGCGCAACGGGCAGGTCTGTGTAGAAAGTGTTGTACAGCTGCCAGCTCTTCCTTGTTCACCACACATACCACCCTATACACACATAATTCGAAACCATGAGCTTGTACCTGGTATTAAACACATCCCTGGACACCAGGAGTGATCTTGCAACCTCTCAAACACCTGGCTTGATCCTCCAAACTCAGCTCCAAGTATAAATAGGTGCTTTGGGTGGCCATAATTCCTTGCACCTTCTCAATTCTTTACTTCTCACTCTTTTGGAGATTCCCAGCTGAAGGGAGACTCCACCTCAGTTCTATTTTCAAGCTAGGACCCTTTGTAAGTGACCCTAACTCCTGCTTTTCATTTTATAGGCTTTTCAAAGCCAAAAGTCAAGCTTTGTCGATAAAAGATTTGACTTTTGGTTTAGACCTTTATGGTCCAGCCATTGTTCAAGGCGAACATGGCTACATGATCGTAATTAGGTAGGTGTTAATCCCTCAAAAGGGCACCTCCTAAGAATCACGTTTGTTGGTCAATTGACGGGTCAAAATTATTAAAATTAAAAAGTCAAACGGGTCAGTTTTGAAAATAATTAGAATCTGATAATGTAGGTGTTATAAAATATGTTTTATCACTTTAATAACATGGTAATTACTATTAAAACACGTCTAAACATGTTCAGCCCGTCAATTCTAGATTTAGGGTCGGTTCACAACCGAAAGTCGCGAAGTTTGACTTCTTCTTTGACTTTCGATTTTGAGCCGAATTAGATTAGTTTCTTATTATTTTAATGTTCCATTATGACCATATTATTATGTAGTATAATCCTCTGTGGCTATATTACATGGTCATATAGTAATCTGAGTTTATTTGCAACTTCCGTTTTTATACTTAATTTTTTACTAAAATCTCCTTTTGTTTAAAAATAAGGTTTTAAACTTTAATGAGCATGAAAATGAATTATGTACTGATATGTTAACATGTTTAACATAATTTGATATTATAAGTCTGAGCATAAACTGAGTTTTTATATATTATCGTAAATTATGTCTTTAAAGAACCAAACTGCCCTTATGGCATCTAAATTGGTTTTAAACATAATTTCACCATAAAACTCATTACCTACTGATGTGATATTATAAATAGGATTATTTGGGATGTCAAGTCAGATTACATTCTGAGTTTAAATACAAGTTCTTGTATTATGCTGGTAAATGACAACAATACCCTTATGGCACTTAAAATGTTTTTTTTAAACATGATAATCATACAAAACCTTTTACTTACTGATATGTTAAGATAAATATCATATTTTAACCATTTAAAACTGGTCATAACATCAGATTTCATAGACTATCGTAAATATCTTCATTTAACGAATTTAACGCCATTTAGGCGCATAGTATGGTTTTAAACCATATTTATCAACCAAGACTTGTTAGCTACTAATTTTATAAATCATTTTAAATATTTTACAGTAGGTATAAGTTATAAACTCAGAGTCCCAAATAAGTTCTCATAACTATGTGTGAAATGACCAAAATTCCCTACAATGTGTAGTTTGGTCTTAAAACATAAACCACACATATATTTGATATCCTACTGATATTATATCATAATTTAACTATTTTTCTAGAATGTTTATGATCAGAACATCAATTTACTTGCAAGCTCCTTTTATAAGTTGTAAAATTACCAAAACGCCCTTATAGGGCTTAATTCAATTTTAAAACCTTAACGGGCATAGATGATGATATCCTACTGATATTATAACATGTTTTAAGTATAATGATATATGGAACTTGTATATGACTCATCCGGTTACCCGTTAATGCTTATACGCATCCGGTTCGACTTATGTAACTAGTTTACATAAGTTTACCGAAACGGGTTTAACCTTATCTTTTTAATCTCAATTTCCAGAATGTAACTAGTTTACCCATATTACCACCCTATACACACATAATTCAAAACCATGAACTTGTACCTGGTATTAAACACATCCCTGGACACCTGGAGTGATCTTGCAACCTCTCAAACACCTGGCTTGATCCTCCAAACTCAGCTCCAATATAAATAGGTGCTTTGGGTGGCCATAATTCCTTGCACCTTCTCAACTCTTTACTTCTCACTCTTTTGGAGATTCCCAGCTGAAGGGAGACTCCACCTTAGTTCTATTTTCATGCCTAGGACCCTTTTTATGTGTCCCTAACTCCTGCTTTTCATTTTATAGGCTTTTCAAAGCCAAAAGTCAAGCTTTGTCGATAAAAGCTTTGACTTTCGTTTAGACCTTTATGGTCCAGCCATTGTTCAAGGCAAACATGGCTACGTGATCGTAATTAGGTAGGTGTTAATCCCTCGAAAGGGCACCTCCTAAGAATCACGTTTGTTTGATCAATTGACGGGTCAAAGTTATTAATATTAAAAAGTCAAACGGGTCAGTTTTGAAAATAATTAGAATCTGATAATGCAGGTGTTATAAAATATGTTTTATCACTTTAATAACTTGGTAATAACTATTAGAACATGTCTAAACATGTTCAGCCCATCAATTCCAGGTTTAGGGTCGGTTCACAACCGAAAGTCGCGAAGTTTGACTTCTTCTTTGACTCTCTATTCTGACCCGAATTAGATTAGTTTCTTATTGTTTTAATGTTCCATTATGACCATATTATTGTGTAGTATAATCCTCTGAGGTTATATTACATGGTCATATAGTAATTTGAGTTTATTTGCAAGTTCCGTTGTTATACTTAATTTTTTACTAAAATGCCCTTTTGTTTAAAAATAAGGTTTTAAACTTTAATGAGCATGAAAATAAATTATGTACTGATATGTTAACATGTTTAACATAATTTGATGTTATAAGTCTGAGCGTAAACTGAGTTTTTATATATTATGGTAAATTATGTCTTTAAAGGACCAAAATGCCCTTATGCATCTAAATTGGTTTTAAACTTAATTTCACCATAAAACTCATTACCTACTGATGTGATATCATAAATAGGATTATTTGGGATGTCAAGTCAGATTACATTCTGAGTTTTAAGTTACTTAAAATGTTTTGTTTGATAACTTAAACATTGGGGGTTATCGAACGTGTCTTGGATATCCTCGGCTCATTTAAGTTACTAATGGCCACAACCTAAGCACGGGGTGTAGGCACACACCTGACGGATGCGAATGCTAAAATAATTTTACCCACAGGTTGGGGATAACTCCTTTGTGGGTTTATAAGTGGTGAGTCAGTTAATCATGTCTCGGTTTCTATACTAGGCCCCATATGTATTGACAAACATGTAAAACTGTATACAAGATTAAAATTCTTAATGTCCCAAGTTATAAAAGATTTTCATGTGCCTTATGCACTTAAATCAATTTTGGAAATGTTTTCAAAATGTGTCGGTTAATTGTATTTACTAGTGTAAACTGACGTATTTTCAAAAGACTAAGTTACATGTACAATACGAAATAGGCTGGAAGCTGCTTGGTATTAATAAGAGGATCTTACAAATCCTTAGAATGCCTAAAGTCTGTTGAACATCATTTGTACGTTTATATGATCAGCCTGTGCATCTTTTATTACAACCGTCTGTATATTATTTTTGAACTTTGAACACTTCGGTCTGTAATAGTAATTTTATTCCAAGACTTCTGCTGTGCTATTCTGTATTTATTGACTATGATGATATCAACTTACGTCACGATACTCCCCACCTTGCCCACCGGGTTATGTTGGAAATTCGGGGTGTGACATCAGTTCCATTGTCACTTCAAATTCGTTTCACTTTCTTGCCTGTCTGGTTCTCCATGAAGATTATGAATCTTTTGACCAGTTCTGCAGTCTCACTCTTGTTAACTAAGAAGAAAACCCAAGTAAAACGTGAGTAATCATTAGTAATCACCAAACAGTAAGACTTTCCTGACAGACTGAGCACGTTCACAGGACCAAAGAGATCCATGTGAAGAAGCTACATGATACTGTTAATTGTATTTACAGTCTTGGGAAAGTGTGGTTTTCGATGTTTTTTACCCTTAGCACATGAAACACATTTTTCAAAGGTTATAAAATCTTTCACTGGTAGACCCCTTACCAACCCCAGTTTTGCAAGACAGTTCAGATTTTTAACGTTTGAGTGTCCTAAACGATGATGCCACATCATAGCATTATGTTCAGAGATTTTGGTAAACACGTAGGTAACGCTTTCAGTAGGTGGTTTGTTCATGTCAATGACATAAGCATTTCCTTTTCGGTCAGACTTCAGCAAAATCCATACCTCGGGAATGACCATTCTTGGTTTTAAAATGAGGCAGCGTTTTTCAGTGAAGTGAGTTGAGTAACATTGTCGCATATTTGAGAGACGCTCAGTAGACTATGCTTTAACTCAGGAACGTAGTTGACTTCTTTGAAGCAGAGATCACCATTCTTTACTATGCCTCATTGGGTGATCTTTCCCTTCTCTCCTCCCGCAAAAGCAACATATCCACATTAAATTCCTCAAGATCAGTTAGTTGGGATAAGTCGCTAGTCATATGCCTGGAATACCCACTATCAATGACCCAAACTCGAATGACAGCCTCCATAGCTGTTCCTGCACATTACACGGGATCAGTTAGATTTTGGTACCCAAGTCATAGTAGCAATGGGCACACCCTGTTCATTAACATATGTTACTTGCATCGAAATCATATTTCCTTTAGAGTAGATAGGTTTATCATTGGTGTCGGATGATTTGTGAGAGGCATCTGGAACAGGACGATGCTGACAATTTCTTGCAATGTGACCAGCAATGCCACATGTGTAACATATTTGTCATTTCACATGCGACTTTGCTTGAGATCGATCAGCCTTTTCAGAACTTGATGACCTGTATAGATCCTGAGATTTAAGCGAGACAGGTTTATTTTGATTTTTTGAAGCACTATCATGGCTGTTCACACTTTTTGCTCTTGATTTGGGTGGAATATATTTAGATTCACCACCCTTCTTAGTTTGCTTTACCAATAGATTTTTAGATTCATCAGCTTTATTAGGCAAAAAAAACTAAATTTAAATCAATGCAAATAGGACCAAAGCAAATGTTAGAACCTTCATCGCTCTTAAACACTGAGCCCACACAATCTAAAGCATCAGAAGAAATTGAAATATTGCTTGTTTTTTCAGAAATTAAAATGTTGTTTTTCTGAATTTTATTTTTCAAAGCAATTAAATCAACATCATCCTCCTTATATTCATACACCCACTCTTCAATAATCACTTGGTCTGGATTTGAAGCAACAAGGTTAGTAACATTCACTTGTTCACAAACAGTGTCAGGCGATGCCGTAGTAGCACTTTCAGTTTCGAGTGACACCGTTGGTTTAGAAGTATCAGAATCATTATCATTCAAAAGTGCAACAGGGGCTTCTGTAGTCGTTTCACCGTTAGACTCAACAGAAGCTCCTGATGTCGATTCTGATTCAGCTGTTTCAGATGATTCGTTTTTAGATTCTACTGCATCAACTAACTCTGAATTTTCACAGTTAGCTATTTCTGAGGAATCATATGTCAAATCAGATGAAACGGGTGATTCATTCTATTCGCTAGACTCGACTTCAGTGTATGGTGATTCAACTTTTTCAGATGATTCATTATTAGACTCGATTGATTCAACTATTTCTGATTTCTCACAATTAGTTGTTTCAAAAGAGTCACATGTTGACTCAGATGAAGAAGATGATTCACTTTGTTTGCCAGACCAAAACCCTTCGAGAAATTCAGCCAACCCCTTCATCATGACAAACTCAATATTGTCTGATTTTGTTTCAAATTCTTGCTCTTGATATGGTACTTTAGGTGAATTTTGAGAAAAACATGATTCGGTATTATCTAATACTTGAAAGTGTTTGTCAATATTAACATTGTTCTCAAAATTTAGAGTCTCGATTTGGTTTGAAACATCGGATGGTTTGATAAACGTTTTCTAGTAGGCCTGTTTTTCCAAAATGAACTTAGTTTTATCAGGCCTTGTTATCTTTACTTTCCAAAATTTAACAGGCTCAACCTTTCTATCCCCAGGTTTCCCATATTCCATTTTAGGCAGATTATCTATCTCCTCTTCAGTCATGGGAATTGAGGTATAATTGTGATTGTATGGTGGAGGTATGCATACAAATCCCAATCCTTTGTTCCTCACTCCCTTTTTACTATATTTCCCAATTCTTTGTGATTGCATTTGTTGCGTCCAATCAAACCCACTTCCCTTCTGAACCACCAGTTTTTTCCAGGGTTTGTAGCAGATCCTGATGAGCTTGTTTGGCTTCTAGCAGCAGTGTTTGAGTTTGAAACGTGAGAAGGACGAGTAGCAGTGATGTTTGAAGTAGACATGAAATTCGGAGTTGGTCTTGTTGCTAAACTGACTACGACAGTAACGTTTGGGTCAGGTCTCTCCCTTCTTAGTTGTCTGCATTCATGAGCAAAGTGCCTAGGTTCGTGACAGTTGTAGCACCTGAGCTTCGATTTGTTCCAACCAAACTCATAATCAACCGTCTCCCACTTGTTTCTACCGGTCCTTTTGACAAAGTTATTAGCACGAAATACTGCCATTGCCATATGCCAAGTAATGTCCATCTCTTCAATGTCATCAGGATGGACCTCAAGCAGTTCAGTTGATCTGATTGCTAGCCATTTTCCCAGTAATATATGTGTGGTAGCAGTTCATGACCCCTGTCATGAAAACCATGTGCTCTTCAAACTCCTTAGAAACAGTAATAGGAGGATACCAGTTAGATGTAGCAAATGCAGCAGAAGTGACAGGATGAGCTTGAGCAGGTGCAGGTTGAAGTGCAGGTTGAACTGGGTTCACTTGTTGAACTGGAGCAGGGAAGTATACAGAATAGCCAGGATAAGTCCCAAGGTTGGAAGGAAATAAGACGATAGATGGTGTGCTTGAGTAGTTGGTAGGGTTCATTATTGTAGAAGGGAACATCTGAAACGAGCCAGCTCCTTGTTGAGAAACCAGTGCAGTGCTGGTTAACACCCCTGCATTGTTGTAGCTAGAGGTATGGTTGTAGAGCCGTTGCTTGTCCTCCATCTCATAGGACTTGAGCAAGGAGATAAGCTCTGCAAGGCTCATTCTTGTCAGGACTTTGGTTCTTTTGATGAGAGTGACATTTGTATCCCTGCTGCTTGGAAGAGCACTCAAGAGCTTTTTTTTAACTATAGAGTTCTGTAATGGGATGTCATGGGTTCTCATCTCACTGACCAAGGCAACGAACCTTTGAATCTGGTTCTCAAGTAACTCTCCTGGATAATGGTTGAACAAATTGAACCTCTGAGTCAGCATATCCCTTTTGCTCTCCTTCATCTCTTCATTCCCTTCATACATTGCTAGCAAAGCATTCCACAGTTCTTGAGCAGACATGGCTGTGACAACTGTCACTTTTCTGTACATTCCGTATAGTAATCTGTGCTTTAATAACTGTGCATGATCTAGTTTACAAGATAAATGAATTTCTGATTACTGTTATATACATACAATGGCATTTCATGTCGCAAGACTTTTATTGTTGCTACATGCAACACGATATAGTTCTAATAATGCACATAACAGAATTGGCACCATTATCAGACAAACTAAAATGCTGACAAAGTTCAGTACATAGACGGACAGTGTTTTGAGGCCCAGTATGAGCCAGAGACCAAGTGATACACTAGTATAGTGTGTAGGAAAGTAAGGAATACAAAACTGCTTTTCTAGGTGATAGATAAAGTGCCGGAAAGTGCCTAAAACCCACATAAAGTGCAGAATGCTGCATAAATCAGCAAAAATCAGCATTTTAACAAGTTTATTACATGCAAAAATATGGAAAAATGGCCCTGAATGCTTTCCTAAGTGTCGGGAATTAAAAGCGTCACAAAAGGGTACATAAAGATCATTAAACGAAATAGTTAGACACTTTAACGAACCGGTATCTAACCGAATAACCGGACACTACCCGAAACACCAAAATTATACTAGAAGCACTGTTTTATTATTTCTGAGCTAGTTATGATCCCCGAACACCCTAACACCCACTAAAAATATCAAGTAACTAACACTTATAACTAATACTTGAATTTGGATCTTTAATTTAACTAGATGGTTGGAATTTACACTTAGACCCCCCCCCCCATATATAAGTGGACGGTCATGTGACCCCACCACAATCTTTGCAAGATTTCCTTAAATCTTCTCTTGATCTTACAAGATCCATTTTGATCTTCATGATCTTGCTTGGATTCTCTAAGATTTCTTAAGATCTTGTCATATAAACTAATGGATATAAGGAGCTCTAGAGTTCATTCAACTTCACACCACACTTCATCTCCCTCCTCTCTTCCTCCCATTCGGCCGAGAACAACCACCCCACCATCATCATCATTCAAGTCACTTCCATCCATTCCAAGGTCTTTACATGATGTTAGAAGGTGTTTAATGAAGCTTGGTGCTCTTGTATCTTGAAGGACCTCCATCATTTGCTATTATCCTCCACATTTGTCATCAACAACATCAAGTGTTCTTCCCTAGCCTTGTGCTAGTAGAAAGGCCCTTATGATCTCTTGATCTTTCATATATAGTTGGTTAAAAGTGATGAACATTGATAAACATGATGAACATTAAAAGACATTATAATAAATCTCTAACATAAGCTTATAGACATATGAAATCTTGTTGATTTATGATTGTTTGCTTCTTGTTAATTGATTATTAGTGCTAGTGATGTTAGACATCATATGGAGCCTACTAGATTGTGATTAAACACATGATCTAGTAAGTTGATGTGATGATCTTGTGGGAAACCAAGATCATCATACCTTATGTTTACATGAACTTGAGAAATAAAAAGGTTGTCTTCATGTGATGATGATTTAAACAAGATACAAGACTTATGAGTGGATGAATTCTAAAATAGTTTTCCAAAGAAACCAAGTTAAATAACAAGATTTGCATAAACATTGTTTTAAAGAAAACCAATCATGTTTCTAGTGTTGAAACAAGTATAAGAACACCTTGTTTACAAAAAAAAAATACAAAAGAATGATTTTTGGAAAAATCATCTAGTAAGTTGTAAACACCTAAATCTTTCAAGAATGAGATTTTTAAAGAAGTATACACACTTTAAAGGGTAACTAAACCTACTAAAAACACTACCAAGTTACTACAAGTTTTTGTGAAAGATCAAGTTCATGTTGTTATGTAAATTGTATAGTTTATGCACTTGGTAAGTGTAAGTTGTTTAGGGATTGTTTGTTGATTGTTTATGATGATTTTTGAAAAGAAAATGATATGCTTAAAAGACACTTGTGTGAATATTTGTATACGTTGTGAAATAGTTATATAATTTTAGGGTAAAAAAATATAACTTAACAAAATACCATGAAGATTACTATCCAAAATAATACCAAAAAAGCACAAAGGGATAAATATATAAGTTACACACTTAATATTGAGAAATCAAACGCAAGAACGTAACTTACAAAATATTCCGGAAAATACCGTTATAAATATGTTTTTGGTAAATATTATTTTGGACACAAGAAATGAAAATATGATTTTCGTTATTATTACAAAGTATATCATATTTTTCGACAAAGAGAAAATATATTGTTTTGGAAACTACAAATACGAGAATACGAATACACATACATGAGAATACCCCCATCCTTGGGAAGGGAATACTTGAGAAGTGTTGATACAAAAATATTGTTTAACAATTATTCCAAAATTTAATATAATTTAAAGTTAAAATAATTATTATTTTAACAAGAGATTATAACTTGGGATAATGTTAAAGACATAAAAGAAACGTAACTCAAAAACGTAAATACTAAGGCAAGGCACGGCCCGTCGTCTAATAGACCCTAGCACCTTGTAGGTAGTCATGTTTGCTGACGACATTTGAGTTACGAGTACCGAAGACGCAAAACAGTGAGTTCATGATCCCCCTTTTCTCTTAACTGTTTTTGGTTTTATAACTCTCGGGGGTGGAATACATGTTACGAATGCTTAAACGGTATGAAATGCCTATGAAATACTAGATCATGTGAGCGTGGACTTAATATTGAAATGCCATTAATACTTAATTAGGGACGAGGGTTAGATCTAACGGGTACGGCCGAGCCACACTCATGGTCCTCTTGTGATCACTTGAGTGCTTCGGTGTCCCAGTCGAGGGAAATCGACATAGTCAAGGGAAATTGACATAGTCAAGGTAAATTGACATAGTCGAAGGGAAATTCCACATAGTCGAGGGAAATCGACATAGTCGAGGGAAAATCGACAAGGGTATAACCTACTCATTTTGAGTGATCCCTATGTCCTCACATGCCTTAATGTCCTTATAAAACACTTAATTGGTATGTTCATACACACTTTTTATACATGTTTTCTTAGGAGTCTCTCAAAGGTTTACAAGATTACAAGTACTCACACAAAACGCATGAACTCGCTCAACTTTTGTTGATGTTTTCCAAAATTACATGTATTTCAGGTGATGGGTTGGATCTTGGGCGCGGGTGTTGTTTCTAGAAGTAGACTTCAAGTTTAGATGTCATCCACCTTTGTTGATTTGTAACCTAGTCGAAGGTTGTGTTTTAAAACTAAAATAACCAGTGTTTGTAATACCCAAATTTTATGAATGGATGAACATCGTTTTGATCATGTAGTTGTTTATTATGATTGAATACAATGATATTAAACCAGTCACACATCATACGCTTCCGCAAAAGTCAAGGTGTGATAGTTTGGTATCAGAGCTTCGATTGTAGTGAACTAGGATTCCTTCTCGAGTCTAGACTACAATCACTAGAACTCTCTCACAAAAGCGTTTTTACAAAAAGGTTTTTCATTGCATTCACGTAAGCGTCAAGATCCATGAGTCAAACATTTTTCAAAGAAGAGACACGGCAAGGACATTAATATGGAGGAGAATACCCCAAAATAAGGTGACAACTAAGGCATAGTCTACATGAGTTAGACTTGCCAAAGACAAAATGACCCCCCAAAGAATAAACGAGAGTTATATGTGACATGATGCATCGAATTGCCCGTTTATGCTAAGTAACATATTTTTTTATTGATATATACATACGAATAAGTATACGGAATAATTATTGACGTGAATAAGATACCTTCGACTCCGAATCCTGTTATTATTCTTACTCGCACGATGAAGTTATCGGCCTCGCGTTCATTGCAAAGCTCATGGCTGGAGTGATTACCAAACAAGATTCTGAGCTTGCTCCCGTAGGAGATGGCTGCTCTTCCCTCTCGATCGTGAAGGTGCCTGACTACGATAGTGACGGCGAGGCAGAGGCGGCAACCTTGAACGACTTCCTAATCAGCGGGACGAGATCCCTGTGGATTTTGTGAAGCGAGATTGACGACATACTTGACCAGAAAACGAAGATGAAGTATTCATCTTGAAGGTGCCCCTCCAACTACCAGGAATTCTCCTTATTCCTATTTCGTTTAATCATCGTGCCTATTTGCGCGTAACGAAAACGAGTGTTAGCACGTGGACCACCGCAATGGTCCTTTCCATGACAAAGGTATAAGGGCAGTAGTGTCCCCGCCTTGGTTGATCATCTGCTTAGACGAAAGAAAATTGGGGTAACTGTGCAAGACAATTTATTATTACGGGGGCCCATGTAATAACAACTTGTAGTGCATGGAAATCCTGGTGGACTCTGCGGGTCAGATTGGTGAATCACCATCCCCCTAAAAATAATCTATAGGTGCTCACACCTTCATCTGGTAGAACAATACATAGACTATTGCTTTAGCACTTTGAAAAGTAGGAAACCTGTCTTTGCCTACTTCGTGTCTGGCACTTCTACCCGTGTACGAGATGTTTGAGAACCGATATTTAAGCAAGTAGAGATGGCCAACACGCGGGAAAGATTCAGTAACGTTACACTCTCTATCACCCCTACATGGACAACCCCACCTCAGGGAAAGTATACCCGTCTTGTAGAGCTAACGTAGAAGGAAAATCACTACTACCTTCATATTATGAAAACTCAGTAATTGTTTTCTCACTCGTACATTGTTGAGTATTTATGCATGTGATATTGGGTGATTAAATGTTGGCTTATGGTGTTATGTACCTCATAGACAATCATGGAATGTTGTCTAACCTACCCTATACCTTTTAACAGAAGAGAATGCCGCCCAGACGTGACACATACACCAGTACGTTACCAAGGACGAGAGCCGAGCTTTAAGAACGCATCTCTCAGCCAATTGCATGACATGAAGCCATCCGCTCCAAACACAGCGGTGGCACTTCCGGAAATAACCCTCCAACTGGCTGCACCTATAAACAATTCCTGGACTGCAAGCCATTGAGTTTTGATGGCACAGGAGGTGCCGTTGCATTTGTTCGTTGGGCAGAAAAGACTGACTCCGTTCTAAGAATGAGTAACTGTTCACCCCCAACAGAGTGTTACCTTTATCTCAGGGTTGTTTTTGGATAGCGCACTCTCCTGGTGGAACCTTCAGGTTCAGACCCTTGGTGCAGATGCTGTTTATGCACTGAGCTGGGACGAGCTCAATGAAATGATGGAGAAGAAATATTGTTCTAGGGCTGAAATCTAGAAGCTTGAGGTGGAGTTCTGGAATCTGAAAATGGATGGGCCGAAGATTTCTGAGTACGTCCAGCGATTTCATGACTTGTCTAGGGTCGTCCCCTACTTAGTCAAGCCGGAATTCAAGAAGATTGAGCGATTCATTTGGGGACTTGCGCCTCAAATTAGGAGCATGGTTACTACCTCAAAGCCCTCGACCATCGCAGAGGCTATCGATTTGAGTGTCACTCTTACTGAAGAAGCTCTACGCATGGGAAAATTTTCGGAATTTGAGGATAAGAAGAAAGAGACACATGTGGAGTCTTCGGGCAACAAGAAAAAGGAAGTCTTCAAACCTAAAGGTAGGCACCCAAGTCAGCTATGGAAGCTCTAAAACAAATAAAAGAAAGGAAGTGAACCCGCCTTGTGGCAGGAAAGCTTATGGAGCCGCCAATAGGGCCGGTGGTAAGATATACTTGGGGAATAAGCCGAGATGCGAGGAATGCAATTCTTACCATGAAGGTAAATGTCTGAAGCCTAAGTGCGGGAAGTGTGGAAAAGAAGGGCACAGCAAGGACGCCTATTGGGCGAAGGATCCAGATGGAAGAGATAATGGTAGAGTACCAGGTTGCTACAGGTGTGGTGAATCAGGGGCCTTTAGGAAAGATTGCCCTAGGAAGAAACAAGCAAGGAAGGGTCTTCACGATCGGAGCTCGTGAAGCACGCTAGGATCCGGATGCGGTTACGGGTACGTTCCCTATTAACCAACCTTATGCATCTATTTTTTATTAATACTGGCACCAATTTTAACCTTGCATGCTTAGAACTTAAGAAACTGCTTGGCCTAGTTTCGAGTAGAATAGACGTTCCCGTATTCTTTAGAAATGGGCATATAGAAGACTAGTTTAAGCGGACGAAGCAATTAAGGATTATATTTTGGGGACTTAGAAGGCCGGAACCTTCTGTTACCATTGACTTGGGAAGTCATGATATGATAGTCAGCATGAATTGGAAATCCAAGTATAGAGCTGAAGTCGTTCGATATAAGGAAAATCAGTCGCACCCCTCTTGCGAATGCTGAAACATTTATAGTACACAACCTTCCTGCAACAGGTGCAAGGGCGCTAGACCCCCATAAGGCAGCGGATCTGCGACATCTCTTATTGGTCGAAAAGACATAGAAGCGCCTCTGAGTAAACTGCAGAGCCTTTCTAGCTCATGTTGCCTATAAGGAGACCAAGGAGCCAGAGCCTGAGAACATCCCCGTGATGGAAGAAGTTCCAGAAGCCTTTCCTAAAGACTTTCCAGGGATACCTCCACAACGACAAGAGGAGTTTAGGATAAACCTCGTGCCAGGAGCGGCACCAGTGCCGAATGACGCCTTACCGACTAGCTTCGTCCGAGAAGCATGAGCCTCCGATATAACTGCAAAAGCTGCTAGACATAGGGAATTAAGGACATGACACCCTTAGTTAAGGACATGAGAAGAAAGTCGGCAGTTTCCACTTTGCATAGATTTCAGAGAATTGAGAATCGAAATCCTTTGCCAAGGACTGATGACACGAACGAGCCAATTGTAAGGTTCCAGTTACTACTCGAAAATCAACTTGAGGACAGGATGTCCTCAACTGCGAATACAAGAAGGAAATACCCCTAAAACGACTTTTAGGACTCGCTTCGAGCATTACGAGTTCCTTGTCGTACCATGTGGCTTAACACATGCATCGACAGCATTCATGGACCTCATGAACTGAATGTGTAAGCCATACCTGGATAGATCATGATTATATTTATTGACTACATTCTTAAATACCCAACGACCAAGGAAGGTCGTGAGCAACATCTGCAATTTATCTTGCGACTCTTGGAGAAAGAGCAGTTATGTGCTAAGATGTCGAAAAGAGGATTTCAAATTCGCAAGGTAAGAACCTTAGGATACATGGTGGATAAGAATGAGATTTATGCCAACCCTGCAACCAAGAGCTAAGGAGTTAGTGTTGCAATTATGTGACGCTTCTCGACAAAGTCTCGATTGTGCGTCGATGCAACGAGACCACGGCATTGCATACGCGTCACGTTGATTAAGGGATCATGAGAATAAACCTTTATCTAGATACAGTAATTGTGCGCCGCAAATTTGACGTCAGAAAACGCTGCACGACCTTTACTGGTCACAAGGGTTGCGGCACACCGTTGATTGTAAGAACTTAAATATTAACGAAGATGGACTGAGCTACTGAGCGATACAGACTGTATGGACATGTTACGTGCTTGTGTGATAAACTTTGATGAAAAGTCGGAACACTCACTTGCCCTTAGTGAAGTTTTCCCACAACAGTATTTATCACCCCGCTGTTTAAATCGCTTCGTGTGAAGCTTTAGATGGAACATAATAAGTCGATCCCCGTTGTGTTAAACGGAGACCAGAGATAAAGAATCTACTGGCCTGAGTTGATTCAGGAAAAATTAGAGGTAAGATCGTTCAAATATGTGATCATATCAAGACAGCCCGCGGAATACAGAAAGATTGCGCCGACGAGCGGCAGAAATCATAGGAATTTGAGATAAGCAGTATGGCTTTAATGGGAGCCTCGCGTTGAGAAGGCACGATGCGATTTGAAAAACGTGGAAGGTTGGACCCCCGGTATATTAGACCTTTCGAGATCCTGGTAGGGATCGGAACCTTTGAAACTTCCAGAAAAGATCAGTAGTGATCGCAACACATCCTGTCTAGTCTTTAGAGGAGTCTGACTCAAGGAACAGTCGTTTTTCCCACAAACAAGATTCACGTCAACGAAAAACTCCAATTTACTATAGAACCGTTAAGGTTGCGGACCAAGAGTCCATAAAACACGGAGAAGACGTAATTGATTTACTTGAGTGCGCTAGAATTCATATCACGACCCAGAGTTACATGGGAACATGAAGACAAATTTTAAACCTAAGTGACCACATTTGATTCACAACTCCCCTGCGACCGATGGCATCGCTTGAATTTCGGGACGAAATTCTTTTAACGGGGGGAGTCTGTGACAACTGTCACTTTTCCGTACATTCCGTACAGTAATCTGTGCGTTAATAACTGTGCATGATCTAGTTTACAAGACAAATGAATTTCTGATTACTGTTATATACATACAATGGCATTTCATGTCGCAAGACTTTTATCGTTGCTACATGCAACACGATATAGTTCTAATAATGTACAGAACAGAATTGGCACCATTATCAGACAAACTAAAATGCTGACGAAGTTCAGTACATAGACAAACAGTGTTTTGAGGCCTAGTATGAGCCAGAGACCAAGTGATACAGTAGTATAGTGTGTAGGAAAGTAAGGAATACAAAACTGCTTTTCTAGGTGATAGATAAAGTGCCGGAAAGTGCCTAAAACTCACATAAAGTGCAGAATTCTGCATGAATCAGCAAAAATCAGCATTTTAACAAGTTTATTACATGCAAAAATATGGAAAAATGGCCCTGAATGCTTTCCTAAGTGTCAGGAATTAAAAGCGTCACAAAAGAGTACATAAAGATCATTAAACGAAATAGTTAGACACTTTAACGAACCTGTATCTAACCGAACAACCGGACACTACCCGAAACACCAAAATTATACTAGAAGCACTGTTTTATTAGTTCTGAGCTAGTTATGATCCCCGAACACCCTAACACCCACTAAAAATATCAAGTAACTAACACTTATAACTAATACTTGAATTTGGATCTTTAATTTAACTAGATGGTTGGAATTTACACTTAGACCCCCCCCCCATATATAAGTGGACGGTCATGTGACCCCACCACAATCTTTGCAAGATTTCCATAAATCTTCTCTTGATCTTACAAGATCCATTTTGATCTTCCAAGATCTTGCTTGGATTCTCTAAGATTTCTTAAGATCTTGTCATATAAACTAATGGATATAAGGAGCTCTAGAGTTCATTCAACTTCACACCACACTTCATCTCCCTCCTCTCTTCCTCCCATTCGGCCGAGAACAACCACCCCACCATCATCATCATTCAACTCACTTCCATCTATTCCAAGGTCTTTACATGATGTTAGAAGGTGTTTAATGAAGCTTGGTGCTCTTGTATCTTGAAGGACCTCCATCATTTGCTATTATCCTCCACATTTGTCATCAACAACATCAAGTGTTCTTCCCTAGCCTTGTGCTAGTAGTAAGGCCCTTATGATCTCTTGATCTTTCATATATAGTTGGTAAAAAGTGATAAACATTGATAAACATGATGAACATTAAAAGACATAATCATAAATCTCTAACATAAGCTTATAGACATATGAAATCTTGTTGATTTATGATTGTTTGCTTCTTGTTGATTGATTATTAGTGCTAGTGATGTTAGACATCATATGGAGTCTACTAGATTGTGATTAAACACATGATCTAGTAAGTTGATGTGATGATCTTGTGGGAAACCAAGATCATCATACCTTATGTTTACATGAACTTGAGAAATAAAAAGGTTGTCTTCATGTGATGATGATTTAAACAAGATACAAGACTTATGAGTGGATGAATTCTAAAATAGTTTTCTGAAGAAACCAAGTTAAATAACAAGATTTGCATAAA
This sequence comes from Helianthus tuberosus, assembly GCA_030545235.1. Classification (NCBI taxonomy): domain Eukaryota; kingdom Viridiplantae; phylum Streptophyta; class Magnoliopsida; order Asterales; family Asteraceae; genus Helianthus; species Helianthus tuberosus. Next base: position 34,186,246 of record CM060436.1, read on the forward strand.
CATTGTTTTAAAGAAAACCAATCATGTTTCAAGTGGTGAAACAAGTATAAGAACACCTTGTTTACAAAAAAAAAATACAAAAGAATGATTTTTGGAAAAATCATCTAGTAAGTTGTAAACATCTAAATCTTTCAATAATGAGATTTTTAAAGAAGTATACACACTTTAAAGAGTAACTAAACCTACTAAAAACACTACCAAGTTACTACAAGTTTTTGTGAAAGATCAAGTTCATGTTGTTATGTAAATTGTATAGTTTATGCACTTGGTAAGTGTAAGTTGTTTAGGGATTGTTTGTTGATTGTTTATGATGATTTTTGAAAAGAAAATGATATGCTTAAATAGCATGGATACCTCCATTTTTAGAGGAAACTATGGCAAAATTTTCTAAAAATATAAACACTTAGAAAAATATTGTCTAATAAATATTCACAAGTGTATTTTGATCATAAGTTTTCAATATAAACTTTGCCATAATTTTTGTAACAAAAATACAAATATTGAAGGTTGGTTTTTATAAATAAAAATGGGTGAATATATATATATATATATATAGGGTAGGGTTCTAGAGTGAACAAGAGTTAAGTTGTGAACAAAGTGAACAAATCCTAGCCATTGGTTTTGTTAGATCTTGAGATTAGATTTTTAGTTAATTTATTAATTAGTTATTAAAGTATAATATGTATAAATTAATGGTAGGGATATTTTGGTAAAATTACAACTACTTTAACTATGGCAACAAGAAACGTTAGTTGGGTTTTGATTATGATGTATTTTTTATTCCCGTATTCTTAGCTAAGTATCATAATCCTAACTAAATATCCTTGAAGCTTGGCGATCAGAAGAATAGAGATGGAGAAGAAATCCGGCGACGGTAGAGAACATAATCTTGACGACGGTAAGATTAAACTTCAGTACACTGATTATTGATGTACAGTAGTGTTAATTTTGTTTTTTAAGATAATCGAAAAGTTAGGGTTTTGTTGAATCTGATAGTTTGTAATAGGGCGATTGTCTTATAAGAATGTATTTGTGGTTGAGTTTTCAGTTGAATAGATGTGAAGTATACACTATGCCGTCGGAATGTGTGTTCGGAATGGGATTTTAGACGGTGAACTCTGTCGCCGGAAATCAAGGAGGAGACGGTAGAGAACCTAAGGTTGAAGACGGTAAGTTTATACTTCAGTACACTGATTATTGATGTATATTACTGTTACTTTCCTTTTTTTAGAGAATCGAAAATTTAGGGTTTGTGCAATCGGATCTTTTGGAATGAATATGGTGTACAGCAGATTGATGTGTGTGTAAAAAATGTGATTTTTTCATAGAAATAATAGATAAAAAAGGTTATACTTGGTGTACACAAGTGTATCTTTGGTTGTAGCTTGGTTTTTATCTTCGTATGATGATGTAAGGTTGTTACTGTACACCTATGTACTGAATTTAAAGAGGGTATAGTCTGGAAGTTGTAAACTGAAGTAGGTTTTTACTGACTCTGTTTTTGTAATAGTTTGTAGAATATGGTGAATCTGCAGTATGCACACTGGTGTATCTTCAGGAAGAAGTGCACAAGTGTACATATGTAGAATATGGTGAATCTGCAGTATGCACACTGGTGTATCTTCAGGAAGACGTGCACAAGTTATTACTGACTATGTATTGAATTGTAAGTATCTTCAGGAAGAAGTGCACAATTGTACATATGTAGTGTACATTTATGTATCTGCAGTATGCACACTGGTGTATATGATGTTGTTAATCAGTGTGGCTGCTGCAATACACAACAGTGATATATAGACTGTTCGATCATTTAATTTTACGGATAATTTACAGGCAAATGGTGTTCCTAAATAGAGTATGGAATAGGTCTGATGTGCATTCAGATGAAAGATTTTCCACCTAGTGTGTGGCTGGGAGCTGCGATTGTCAACTGCTTTGCTTTAGTTCTTAATTATGAAGAGGTTAATAGATCTAAGGAAACAAATCCGTGCCTTTTCTGCCACACATATTGTTTTGTAAGTTCTTTGTTTAGTTTATTTTAAAAATTTAGCAATATGTGTGTACAAAGACGCATTAAAATAATGTTGGTTTCTTGTACACTTAATGTAGACTGAGGATGTGTTATATAACACTGAGTATGACGATGCGGAACAGCTGGATTAGTTTGAAAGTGCTATGTTCGTGGTGGTCGAAAGGAATAGGTGACCACTAACAATGGGGTTGATTAAGGAGTGTTTGCCATGCGGCACATGGAAAGATGGATGATTAACAAAGGAAATTTGGTATAGTGGTGTGACTCGTGACTCAAAGGCAAACAAAGAACCATGAAAGAATATTGGCAAAAGCGAATGAATATGAAAAGGCAAAGAACGCTTTCAAATGTTAATTTTATTACTCCAATTCAGTGTATGACACTAGTTATGAAGTTGTAGGTCTTTAGATTAAGAAGTTTTAGACTTTTGATTATGTACAACACAGTCTTTTGGTTAGAAAACATATTATATTTATGGGTATGTATTTAACTTACAATTTGTTTTAAGTAAGCATCGTTTCGTTTGTGTGTATTATGTTGTTTTTATTTTTTATCGTCTGTATTTTACATAAGATATTCATGGTTTAATTTGAGTATAGATAGGCGTTTGCTGGAACATTACACAGGTAAAATATGTATACACAGATGTATTGTAGTCATCTGTACACTGGTGTAATGCGAAATACATAAGTGTATCCAATAAAAAAACATGCTTGCAATACATAAAAAAATAGTAATCTATAGAAACTATCCAGCATCAGTTATTACTTCACGTATAATTGAGATCATCGTAATACAACAAAATTAATTAATAAAAAGACAAGCAACTTTACAATGCAAATAAAAAAACCAGAAATTCAACCATTACGCGATCGCGTAGCGTGTTAGCATAGGAGCACACTAACTTCACATCATACTTTTTTCCTTAGACGTGTCAAACACACCTTTTCGCCAAAGCTTTCATATAGAAGTACATCAGACCTATGCCAGGCTCTGTTTTGAATACCATTTTCCTGCACAATATCCATAAAATTAAATGACTGTAGAATCTAAGTACATTTACACCGTATAACAACATAATGTACACCAGTGTATAGACTACAAATACACAAATGTATACCATATGTGTAAACTTTTGCACTGCTTATTAAACTGACCTCAAGCCTGTCTTTATACGGGATTGCGGAGTTGCAGGCTCTGTGTCACGAGATCTAAAATCCTCGTTTCTATACTGCATTTAGTGAAGTAAAAATAAAAGTATCAATAGCTATAAGCTATAAAAAAACTACCAATAAGTATGGTTTGTGCAGTCCAATCACTCAAAGATACAACAAAAAGTCTCTTAATATGCATTACCTTTTGTGGCCCCAAGCTGCAATAATAGGTTGAAGTACTTTAATCAGATGAAGCCAACCATATACTAACACAAGCACCAACAAGCGCATTAAAAGACTTAACATGTTGGTCACATTTTCTCTCAGGCATTTCGTCGAACACCTCGGATGCATGATCAAACATGGCAGCTTTCACATACAAAAAAGCTCAAAGACGGTAAGACCTGCCAGCAAAAATACAACTATGTTTCAATGTTTTTGTCGGGATAATCAATGGAAAACAGACACAACCGGGTTTAAAGTGGACTGCCGGAAAAAAGTTTTCAGAATCAAACCTGGGTTGTGATGATACAGCAGCTGCCAGAAATCAAAGTTTTCAACTTAATGTTTCCAGATTATTGTTCGTCGGAAACCAATGTACACCGATTAACGTTCGCTGAAATCTTATGCCGTCTCCGATTAATGTTCGTCGGAAATCAATGTACACCGATTAATGTTCGCCGGAATCTTATGTTGTCTCTGATTAATGTTCGACTGAAATCAATGTACACCGATTAATCGATCTTCATACGAAATACGACGTGATGATGATGATGATGATCGAATACTGATTGATGTTGATGATGATGATCTGATGATTTTCTAAAACCAAATCGAACAACTAAAGAAAAGAAACTTGCAATTTTGATTTTTTTCTTAATTTCTTGCATTCGAATCTTGATTCATTTGAGGGAAATATTGAAATCACAAGATTATAGGAATCAGTTATCATGTTTGGTAACTGATTGTGATAAATGTCTTTAAAAGTTGAGATATAATTTAAAAAATAAAATTAACTTTATATGGTTAATGACAATCCTACCCCTTATCATCTTAAACAAAATCAAGGGCCAAGATTAGTTCACACGGTTCGCAAACATGGATGTTGTTCACTCATGATCCCTATCCTGTATATATATATATATATATAAGACACTTGTGTGAATATTTGTATACGTTGTGAAATTGTTATATTATTTTAGGGTAAAATAATATAACTTAACAAAATACCATGAAGATTACTCTCCAAAATAATACCAAAAAATCACAAAGGAATAAATATATAAGTTACACACTTAATATTGAGAAATCAAACGCAAGAACGTAACTTACAAAATATTCCGGAAAATACCATTATAAATATGTTTTTGGTAAATATTATTTTGGACACAAGAAATGAAAATATGATTTTCGTTATTATTACAAAGTATATCATATTTTTCGACAAAGAGAAAATATATTGTTTTGGAAACTACAAATACGAGAATACGAATACACATACATGAGAATACCCCCATCCTTGGGAAGGGAATACTTGAGAAATGTTGATACAAAAATATTGTTTAACAATTATTCCAAAATTTAATATAATTTAAAGTTAAAATAATTATTATTTTAACAAGAGATTATAACTTGGGTTAATGTTAAAGACATAAAAGAAACGTAACTCAAAAACGTAAATACTAAGGCAAGGCACGGTCCGTCGTCTAATAGACCCTAGCACCTTGTAGGTAGTCGTGTTTGCTGACGAGATTTGAGTTACGAGTACCGAAGATGCAAAACAGTGAGTTCATGCTCCCCCTTTTCTCTTAACTGTTTTTGGTTTTATAACTCTCGGGGGTGGAATACATGTTACGAATGCTTAAACGGTATGAAATGCCTATGAAATACTAGATCATGTGAGAGTGGACTTAATATTGAAATGCCATTAATACTTAATTAGGGACGAGGGTTATATCTAACGGGTACGGCCGAGCCCCACTCATGGTCCTCTTGTGATCACCTGAGTGCTTCGGTGTCCCAGTCGAGGGAAATCGACATAATCAAGGGAAATTGACATAGTCGAAGGGAAATTCGACATAGTCGAGGGAAATGGACATAGTCGAGGGAAAATCGACAAGGGTATAAGCCTACTCATTTTGAGTGCTCCCTATGTCCTCACATGCCTTAATGTCCTTATAAAACACTTAATTGGTATGTTCATACACATTTTTCATACATGTTTTTTAAGTAGTCTCTCAAAGGATTACAAGATTACAAGTACTCACACAAAACGCATGAACTCGCTCAACTTTTGTTGATGTTTTCCAAAATTACATGTATTTCAGGTGACGGGTTGGATCTTGGGCGCGGGTGTTGTTTCTAGAAGTAGACTTCAAGTTTAGATGTCATCCACCTTTGTTGATTTGTAACCTAGTCGAAGGTTGTGTTTTCAAACTAAAATAACCAGTGTTTGTAATACCCAAATTTTATGAATGGATGAACATCGTTTTGATCATGTAGTTGTTTATTATGATTGAATGCAATGATATTAAACCAGTCACACATCATACGCTTCCGCAAAAGTCAAGGTGTGATAGTGGCATCCCTAACCCCAATATCAATCTCCGGTGCCAATGCTGAGTGTAGCATTGCAGTAGCCTTTTCATCAGTGGCAATCTTCTCACAATCTTCCTCAGTCCATTCGGTTTCAGGCTTAGGTGCAATGGTTCCATTTTCATCATCCACCACGTAAGTGAGCACAGTCGGTCCGTTCAAGATGGACCTCCAAGCCTTTGGATCCTTGATTTTCACATACTGAATGAACCTGAACTTCCATTCTGAGAACAATCCCCCCAAGATCAGCCTGGAGATCCTGTTATTAGTTCTAATGATATTATCGAGGTCCTGATTAATAGCAGCCTTATCACTCAATGCCAATTGATTAGTTTGATCCATTTCTGAAAAACAACTAAAATTATAAGTGACAAAATAGTTAAGATAATTCAGTTTATTACAAGCCTTTATGGTTACAGTTCAATTCGATTAAAACAGTCCAGAAAGGTCCAAAGTTCTGTTGCACAATCCAAAGGGTCAAACTTAGGTCGCACAGTCAAGGGTTCCAAGCAGAAACCGTACAGTCCAAAGATCAATGATTAACCGCACACTTCCAATGTCACACACTTTAATCCAGAGACCAAGTCATTGAATTCGCACACTCCAAGAGGTTCAGATAGGAGTCGCACAGTCCAAAACTGAACACGCACACTTGAAGAGATTCAAAAGAGTGTCGCACACTTGAAAAAGTTCAAATAACTGAGGTCGCACACTTCAAGTCTAACCCGTACACTTGAAGAAGTCCAAATAATGTCGCATACTATTAACGTTGAACCCGCACACTTTCAAAGGAGTCAAAACAAGCCGCACACTTCAAAATGTGAACTCGCACACTGTCAAACAGTCCAGGTTAATTTGCACAGTCCAAAGTCTAAAACAGTAGACCGCACACTTGACTTGAGGTCGCACACCCTTTTATTGGACCGCACGGTTTTATAATTTGGGCCTCACAGTTGTTCAAATGGGCCCGTACACTCTCCAGAAGCCCAAACAAGTTTTCAGCACACTTCTTGTCGCACAAGTGTTCCCGCACACTTATTTTTGGAAATCAAATCAAAGTTGTTCCAACTAATTCTCCGAAAGATCATGACTTTTTCTTTTTGATCTTTTCGATGATTATCTTCAACCAACTTTCCAAAAATCCTGCAAAAACACTTAGTCTTGCACCAAAAACGGATCAAATGCCCAATTTAGATCAAAAACATTATCAATGTTATGATAATCTTGAACAAAAAATCCAGAACTTTAAATTTTTAAGAACAATTTTGATAAAAAAAAATTCCAAGCTTTTTGTAATTTTCAAAACTGCTGATTTCACAATTTCAACCTTTTCAATATCAAAACCTGATTTTTAATACCAAAGGCAGTCTGTTTCAAGAATTTTGCACCAAAACGGACTGAGTTTCAAATTTTAAAAATCCGATGTTTTGTTTCACAAAAAAGGATAGATCTGGGTTTTATACTAAAACATTAACAGTTTGTTTCTGGGTTTGATCCTTTACTTCGGTCAGGTTTAAGAGACAAAAATTAGAGTTTTTCAAGAAGAAAAACTTGCACAATATACTTCAACACAAGATGAATCAGTCGAGCAAAGATATATGGATTAAACAGTTTCGAACAAAACAGAAAACCAAACCTTACTAGTTGTCTTTGAGTCTTCGAACAACAGCGAACACACGTCCAATCTTCAAGATATCCGATCCAACCGAGCCTTTGTGAGACTACTTAGGCTTTGATACCAATTGTAAGTCTAGAAACACTTAACAATCAGATATCAAGATACCAAACAAGTAGCGGAAATACGAGAATGATGTAGAATATTGAAAGTAATTGTATTGATTCAATAACAAGAGCACACGATCTAAGATGACCGTCTGGTACTCAAGTCGCACAAAACACCAAAGTTTCAATGAGAATCAACAACGTAAAACATAAGAGGAACATCCTGTTTATAGTTACATAGGATGCCCTAGTACATCGGGCCAAGCCCATACCCGTTAGACCTCTAAACCGCCAACCAAGCCCAATAGACTAATCAAACCCAAACCAAACAAATAACCCAAGACAAACGTAAACCTAAACTAGTTTATGCCCTTACATATTGAGTGGGTTGTCATAAATGACGATGTTTTTAGTCTCTTTTTGCGTATGTTTTAGTCTTTGTATTGTTTGAGTTTTTGATATATAGACATGTGTGTGCTTGGTTTTGTAGGTGGAGCGCTCCCCTAACAACGAAGTGGTGCTGGTACGAGTCCTCACCCCTATTTTTGTGTTTTTTTTTTCTTTTTAATATTTTAGCTTTAGGTTTCTTTTTTATTAACTTTGTTTTTACAACTTTGTCTATGTTTCCGTTTAAACTTTGTTAAAAAAACGACCCGCCCCTCGCTGTAGAGCACTGTACAAGAGCATTCAAAATCTTTCCTTTCAAATATTTGTGAGTGTGCTCTTTATATTATAAAAAGTAGTTGTGAGTGAGAAAAGAGAAAGTGTTACTATTCATCTTTATATTTAAGGAGACACTGTTCACACTCTATAATTTTTTTAATATATTTTGAAATTTTGTAAATGGTTGTGAGTGGAGGAGAAAGAAAAAAGTAATGATAAATGTATAAAAATTATTATGTAATTAAAAAAGAGAAAAAATATAGTGATTTTTAGTGTAATTATAAAGTAATAATATAAAAGCTTCCACTATTCTCATACCCCTAAATCTTATTTTTACATTCATTTTCACTCTCTCTCTCTCTCTCTATATATATATATATAGGGAGAGGATCACGAGAAAACTACATATAAATGAGAAAACTAGAAAACTAACTAAAAAAAGCTAAAAAACATACCAATTTTTTTTTACATTTTTTTATAAAAAAATCGCTAGTTTTTATATATAAAAAAAATTTCAAAAAAAAAAATTGTTGTAATGCACATGTGCATTATATGTGTACTACACATGTGCACTATATCCGTAATAGTGCACATGTGCAATACAACAAATTTTTTTATATTTTTTTTTTTTGAAAATTTTTTCCATGCATAAAAATCTGCGATTTTTTATAAAAATTTAAAAAAATTGGTATGTTTTTAGGTTTTTTAGTTAGTTTTTTGGTTTTCTCATTTAAACTAGTTTTCTCATGATCCATCTCCTATATATATATATATATATATATATATATATATATATATATATATAGGGTTAGGTTCATTTGTGAACCCCCCCCCCCCCTTATATGTAAACTTAATGAACCTATCCTAGCCATTGATTTAATTTAGGATTAATAAGGGTAGGATTGTCTTTAACTATATACATTTAATTTCATCTTTTTTTTTAAATTGTAATCCAAATTTAGATGAGATTAATCAAAAGCAGTTACCATGTTAGGTAACTGACTCCTATTTTTTAGTGATTTTAAATTTATCAACTTCCATTCAAAATTTTCGACTCCAACATCCAACCAAAAAAATGTCCAGGATATCTTGATTATTCTTCGTTTATTCTTCAAGTTGCTTTCCACCCAACTTGAGATTCATATTTAATTTCATCGTCTATTTATCTGGATATCTTGATTGTTCTCCAAAGTTATAACATAATACTTTGTTATTCACGTAAATTTTATGGCTAATTCCAATATTATGAGCAGCCTACTCTAGAATGGGCAAGGGAGGATGTGATTTTTTTCTTACAGAACATATACACAACATAACAATTTTAGAGATCTATTTAGTTCATCTACTCTAGAAATATGCATAACATAACAATTTCATTGCATTTTTAATAGAGAAGTCAGCAGTCGTATCATTCTTTGTTGTTATACTAAGGATTTATGAATTTTCACAGACACGAACAAGAACGAGCAGCATGTTGTTTCACCCAATTTGTCAAGTCCCGATGGTTCAGCATTAATTACACATGTGTATTATTACAGATGTTAACCAATGCAGAATGCATTAGAATCGAAAATGTTTCAGCATTAACTATAGGAGAATGTAATAAACATTAGTATGCAAAAAAACAATATTTTGCGTAACATACACATGTGTACATATCAGATTGTTCATCAATAATACACAGGTGTATGCTGTCACTTACACATGTGTATTACTACAAATGTTAACTTGACTATGAATCGAAGGAGATGCAGCGATTTGGTTTTTTTGGATTCTACTAGTTGAAACTCGTTTGTAGAAATCGCAGGTCTGAGAGAAATCAAAGGAGATGCAGCGATTTGGGTTTTTTGGATTATGAGGAAAGAGAATCTTGATGTTCACAAGTGGTTTTGGTTGAAGCTAGAGATTATGGCAATTACTATTATGCCCTTGTGCAGTTATTATAATTCAGTTTTTGGTTTTTATTAATTAGAAAATCATTTAAATTCAAAGATCTTGATCTCCTCATCCAATGGCCAGGATTTGTTCGTTTTTGTTCACTACATAACATTGTTCACTCTTGATCCCCACCCTATATATATATATATATATATAATGTAAGTATCTATAGAAAACCCACTTTAATTTAGAAAACCCGGGAAACTCAAAGCTACCGATGTTTTTTTTTTTTGAAAAAATTTATACATGTTTTTAAGGGTTTTGGGCAAAAAAAAAATCAAAAAAGCGCCGAGTAGATATTTTTAAAAAAAATAAACAAGTTTTGGTGTAACACGTGTTACAAATATGCCAGATGAATGTAACATATGTTACACCAAAACTTGTTTATTTTTTTTTTAAATATCTACTCGGCGCTTTTTTGATTTTTTTTTTTTTTTTTTTTTTTTGCCCAAAACCCTTAAAAACATGTATATAACATGTATAATATTTTTCAAAAAAAAAAACACCGGGAGCTTTGAGTTTCTCGGGTTTTCTAAATTAAAGTGGGTTTTCTATACATCCTTCCCCTATATATATATATATATATATATATATATATATAGTGGAGGAGTGTGTAAATATCAACTCCTACAAGCTTCCCATAGAAGGAACTAGTCATATGACCCGCGGGCGATGCGTCGCGGGCTCGTTGCAAACATCGATCTTATTATTCCAAACGTTATGTGATGCGTTAACTATATGAAATTGTCTGTTTCGATGTATCCGATTTAACCCAGTGTGACATACATAAGTATTACGGTTGAATCAAAAGATAAAATAATCGAATTTAAACCGTATAAAAGAAACGAAATCAAACCCGGGTTAGTTTGTTTAGGGTGTCCGGAGTGGTGCGGCAAACTTGAGCGGCAAAGGGTTTTGCCGCGCGGCAACACCGCCGCCGACCCCTTTGCCGCTGCGGTTTCGTTAATCACGCGGCGTCCAAATGCCGATGCGGGGAAGGTGTGGTGAAGGGAGGGTATGAGGGAGAGAGGGTAGTGTGGGGTGGGGTCCATTCCAATATCAATCAATCACACATTTTTTCCTTTTTTTTTTAAGTTTACCACTTCACAAAGTGTCTAACCATTGCCAACACTTTTCAGCAAAGTTTAAACGATTTTCACTGATTGACGTGGCGCACTCTGATTGGTTGATTTTTTAATTTGCCACTATCAAATGTTTAACCACTCCTTACACCCTTAGTGGGATTATACACATTTCAAATGAGATATTATTAATATCACTATAGTTCTATATTAGTCTTTTAGATAAAAGATCCAAATGAGCTATTAGTAATAACAGCATAGTATTTTTATGCCATTTAGTCTTTTAATAAAAGATTGTATATCACACATATGTTAAAATAAGAGTTTTTTAGAAATTAAGAAACCAACATATATATGCAACATTCGATATATAAGAACATGATTAAATATAAATAGTGGATTGTGGGACCCGACAATTGAAAAAGTATAGAAGATATTGTTATTGGTTTTTTCGGTGCGTTAAAACTACTGTTAGGTTAAAACAGTGCGTTAAAACCACTGTTATTGGGTCAAAACAGTGGTTGAAACCACTTTTGGGTTAAAATAGTGGTTTCAACCGGGTTAAAGTAGTTGTTGAAACCACTGTAGCATTATAGTTTGATCTTTGTGGTAGATGTAAGTATTAAATTAATTGTTTTCGAGTTATGTTTATGAGAATCTAATCCTTAATATAATTAGTAGTGGACGACAACTGGGATGGCTGATGCAATGGTGGTGGTCATTTTGAGGGTGAAATTAGACTGAAGGGAGTGGGGCGACTCCCACCCCCTTGTCGCCCAAGGTCGCCCCAAACACCGCCCCTATAGGCGTCCCCAAGGGCGTCCCCCCTTTGCCCGACCTCTTCTCGTCGCCTGCATCCTCACACACATCCTCACACACATCAACTTTTGGCACAAAGTTTCAAGGATTCCCCCTTGGAGGTCGCCCCAAGTCGCCCCAAACACCACGCCCCCTTTTTTGAGGACGCCCCAAGTCGCCCCCAAACGCCACGTGTCGCAAGACGCCCTCTTTTGAGGTCGCCCCACTCCCTTCAGTCTTAGGGCTGAACATGACACGGTTCTGACCCGTCATACTCGTTAAACCGACCTGTAAGGGCATGCCTCGGCAACAACGAGATTTTAAAAGGTTCAGTGACATCGTACAATTTCGACCTGTTTCCTTTAAGGTAATACAGTTTTGATGCGTTCTACCAAGTTAAACTACGAGCTTGGGGCTCTCATTGCTGGATACTTCAAGAAGGTGTGCCATTTTTCCCTGTTTTTAGTTTCCAATTGCTTAAAACTAGACCACATTAGTTACTTTGCTGGTATGATTTTGGTTGAATTTTTTTCCTAGAAGTGGTGTTGTTGTTGAAGATTGGTTGAAGGAACTTTCTACAGAACTTTGTAGGGAGGGTCTTACTATTCCGAAGAGGTACTGTCACTTCTTTATTTCAACTTTTTTTCGTCCACAGATGCATTCGGGGAGAAAGGCAGGGAACCCGCTGGTGGTAATGAATGTGTTGTGCCACCAAACACTGCCCTTAAAATAACACTCGAGTTACTTTCATGGAAAACTGTTTCTGAGGTTACAACGGATAATAAGGTTTTAAAGAAAATCTTGAAAGAGGGAGAAGGTTATGACCGTCCAAATGATGTTGCAGTCGTTCAAGGTTTTCTTCTTCTTCTTTAATGTCATAGCGGGTTGTATAGGGTCAAAAGGGGCCTGGGTAAAAGCATATCATTTTTTGGTTGGGGATCGGGTTGGGTTGGGTCGGGTATCCCTGCATATACATATTTTTATGGTACATTTTCATTTAATAAATAAGTAATGGGTTAGTTATAAATACAAGAACAACATTAATGAAATAATAATTTAAATCTAAACGTTTGAATAAAACAACAGCATGCATTAAGCTAGACTTTGAGCCAATTTGTGATCTGTATAAAATTCTTGTACAGGTCGTGTTGACCCGCATATACTTTTATTGTCCATTTTAAAGTTTCAATAAACAAGTATGAATAATAATTAAAAAAATACCATCAAACTAAAATAATTCTATTTTAAACTTTAATAAAGTGATTTAGGAGGTTGTATGCATTGGAACAAGACTTTGGGCGTCTTTTAACCGTTTGACGAGTTCTCTCTAGCTTTAAATCTCATTCAAGTTGTTTCACAAAAACACAACCCAAATAAACCTGTGTATAAGTAAACGGGTCAAAATAGAGATGCACAAGATCTAAGTCTATAAAGCTGGGCCCAAATCGGTCTGACTTTTTGGTATTTTTATATTATCAAAAACTAAATAACATATGGATGCTTTCGTTGTTTCGTTTAGTGAAACTGATCGGGACTGTGTTTTAAAAAAAAAAGGTATGATGAGGTACCATTTGAATTCAAAATAGATGAAGGTGAATGCCATTTTGGTGTCAGCTGTTAAAAATGATTTATTTTATTGTGAAATGTGAGATCAAGAAAACTAAAACCGAGTTGGGATTGATTTGTTATGACAGAACAAGTCATTGATGGGCTTGATATAGGTGTAAAGACCATGAAGGGTGAAGTTTCACTACTAACTATTCATCCAGAATATGCATTTGGTTCGACCGAATCACATCAAGAATTTGCTACCGTTCCTGCAAATTCTACCGTGTCCTATGATGTTGAGTTGATTTCATTTGAAAAGGTAAATGAAGCTATTTATGGTATTCTATGCTATTTTCTTATTTTTATTTATTATTTTTATTTTATTTTTGTTTATTTACAATCTGAGAGAATAAACAGTTGCATTAACATAAACAGTTGCTGATTATAGGAAAAAGACATGTGGTCACTAACTACACAAGAAAAGATTGAAGCTTCTGGGAGAAAGAAAGAAGAAGGCAATACCCTTTTCAAGAAGCAAAAATACGAGAGGGCTTCGAAGAGATACGAGAAGGTAAACGCGTGTTGCTTCATTTTTGGATTTATGTTATAAAACCGATTATCTGATTAATGCGACTTGAAGTAGTAATAACTAGTAAATTTACCTGCGGCAATACCGCAGAGTTTTAGATCAACCGAAAACCATTTTAAATGAACAGCGGTACCGGTCCAAATAATACCGAAGTACCTATTTTGTAAAGGATATCGACACGTGTTTTACATCGATCGTATACCATAAAAACGAATATCGATGCCAGACTCCATATATCAACAACGGAACCTATGTTGTTTGGTTGGTATCGATTCGATTCTTCATGGTAACGACACTCGATATAGTTTCTAGTACTAAAGTTTTCATTTCGAATATAACACCTTTTTAATAAGTTTATACTAAAACATTAAGAAAAAACTAATCAAAACGAACGCAATGTAAAACATATTTTATATTAGAATTATATTATATTTGTAACGCCCTAACACGTTATAATCGAGAATTGCAGCGGAAATACAAACTTTAAAAAAAATTTCTTTCATTATACACATTCTTTCACTTAAATACATTAATCCCTTTTTATAAATTAATTAAAAGCTAACATACTTATATAAAATTAAGTGACCACATTCACACCCACGTACAATCCATGCGTTGACTCGATCTTCAACCGCGTACACTTCTTTATGAAACATCATAAAGCTGTTCAACCTGCAGTCACCACATTCAATCACATCATTAGTAACCGGTGACATAATATATAAAATCTAAACATTTCATAATTAGACGTTAACATATCATGCTTTCTCTTGTACTAGCCCTTTCATCCATCCATTTGATCACTTGCATCGGATAGCGGAGTCAACCATCACTTCCATTGTTAAGATGCCTATACTTCACATTAGTTCTCAATAGAAACACGGTTAGTATCATTAGCTTCCCTTTCTTACCTTTACTTAATTGAATTTCTCTCTTAACCAATTCCGACTCATTCCACTAAAACATACCTTAGTAACAACATCGATTCATATCTTCTTACATTACATTAAATAAATTACCGTTAAATACATTACCAAACAAAAGGGTAAGTTCGGAGTTCACTTACCTTGCGTGCCTGTGTTTGCGTTCGCTTACTTGAGTCTTCTTAGCCCGTTAGCCTTCCACGCCCTCAACCATCTTGACATGATTCCTATACATTCATGTCATTACATTCATATTCTTATTAGCATACATGCTTATACATATGAACAACCCTATTAAATTCACATCTCACATATGACCTTCATTAATCTATTCAAACAAGCATAAAGCATACTCAACATCGCCCCCTACATAATCTTCACATGAACTATATCTGTTTACCTATTACTTGCATACAATTTCACTCATTATTGTCTTTTAGACATTTCATCAAACACTTGGTGTGCACAATATCAACAATGCACAAGATACAAGTGTTCATAGCATAGTTCTACTTGTCCCTTTTCTAGTCTAACAAGAAGCAATCATATTCATATCTTTCTTTCACCCTACATTAACTTAACTAATTTCTCTATCACACACTGATTATGTATCAATTCATATCTATGAGCATATCATTTAAATCATCATGTTCATCATATTCCTACAACAATGGGTATAAACCCTAAATTGCCTAAACAATCGAAATTAAGCAAACTTCTCATTCTATTGTGAATTCCTAACTCACAATTACACAAGATTTCCACATAGATTCATGATTGGGTTAAAACCCACTTTCTACAACACACCAAATCAGAATTTTCGACATACCTTGTGTTGAACAAGCTTAGATGGTTAAAGATTTGAGTTCATGCATCAGTTTAGGCCCTTAATTCCTTCCTAATCTTGTGATTTTCTGAAAACTAGGGTTTCTTCTTGGTCTCCTGCTCCTGGTCGATCCATACGAACACACCAGAATGTGTGTTTGTGTTTTTCCTTTTTCCTTTTATTTGTTTTAATTAAAACTTCCATCCTTTTTAACAAGTTTGGTCCCTCTAATTACTTGGATTGTTTATTTGTCATATGACCTTCCTTCTAATCAAGTTACTAACATAAATACTTAACTAGGTTAAATATAACAAGACTAGACTTTTTAGGTAACATAAATAATTTGCATATTTTGGGGTGTTACAATATTTAACTATTTAAGCATTCTTGCAAAATCTAATTTTTAAATGCCTGGGTAAAACATAAAACAAACTAAGAAGGCTCTTTCAAAATTGTAATGAAACACACAAATTATGATTTTTAATTTTTAGATGAAAATCATAAAGCAAAATACAAGACAAAATGAGTTTTATATAAGGATCAAAATGCAAAACCAAAGAAAAGCCATGTGACAATCTAGGGAAAATTAGGTGAAAGCTTGTAAACCAAAAAGTCCATGTGATGTCATCACCCAACACCGTTATCGTCAATTTACTGTTTCTCGGTTAAGTTAGAAATTAATACATCTAGTGTTTAAACCCCCGCGTTGTGGGCACGGGGTTGTTAAACCATGAAAAATTGTAAAATAAAAACACGAATTTACACTAGTAAGCAAACGACGGCCAAAATCATGAAAAGTCGAAAAAATACGAATTTATATCGTCACGTGACGTAAAATGTATATAACGACAAACGTGAACTTATACCGCAGTCACGTGATGTAAAACGTATATAACGACAAACGTGAACTTATACCGTAAAGTATATACATTATAAATAATGCTTTAATTTAAAGACTCAAAAGAAAAAAAAAATCAGACCCAAAAATAAAACATATAAACCTGAGGGGTCAGAAATGTAAATTACATCACAAGACCAAAAAAAAAAGGAAAGAAAAAGAAAGAAACCATCAGATTCTGTCGTGGTAAAAATTGAATGACAATTTGAGTGGTAATTATGTGAATATGTTGAATCTGAGGGTTTCTTTGGCTACCGTAGCCAAAAAACACACTCGATATAGTTTCTAGTACTAAAGTTTTCATTTCGAATATAACACCTTTTTAATAAGTTTATATTAAAACATTAAGAAAAAACTAATCAAAACGAACGCAATGTAAAACATATTTTATAATAGAATTATATTTAACTACTAGGTGTAGGGCCCGTGTAACCACACGGGTAGGTTTAGTAATGATCGAAATCAAATACTAAAAAACAGATTATAATATATCATTTAAATTTTGGTCTTTAGTTCTATATCTTTATAAAGTAATGTTAGAAAAGATTTGTTATATTACTAAGGAATATATTACTAAGGATTTTGTAACACACTTACATATGGAAAGATTTGTTATATTACTAAGGAATAAAACTTTTAACACACTTCATTTGTAACACACTTACATATGGAAAAATTTTAACCGTCGATATTTTAAACCATTTTACTCAAATTTAGTATATTACATAATTTTATTACAACTCAGCCGTAAGCGATAGTTGTTAGCAGCTCATTACACACAATAACTAAACCGAAGAACACATCTTTTTTATTAAACAAACATCTTCGCGTGTTACTTTAAACAAAAGTACATCCCAAAATCGTTCTAGAAAGAATCTAAATCCTCGAAGCACATTCTAGCAAAAAAAGTAGTTCTCATCCAGCAAATAAAGATCATTTTCATTAAGAGAACCAGTCTCCGTTGTTCAGCACATACGTAACTCCCAATAAGTATTTTTCCGTCAATTTGCTCATCCATGTGAATAGATAGAACTGGAAGTCAAAATAAATAATCACATATAATCACAATTGTTTTATTTACAGTAATAAAGACTCCAACGGTGCCATAGTAATTACACATAACAAAAGTTTTATTCATACCTTGAATCCCTTGACTATGGGCTAACTTGCTAATAAGAGCCGTTTTGCCTGTACCAACTGGACTGTAAAGAAGAACAGGTCACCTCTAACTCACTCCCAACCGTAACATTTCAAAACTTAAATTCAATTTCAAACATGGATGGAATATCGCTATCTGAAACACCTCGGCATGGATGGAGATAAAAATAAAAATTTAACTTACAATTATTGGTACATAAAAATAAAAATTTAAACCACTTTTTTTCCAAAATAAGGACAAGAAGAAAACATACAAGTTTGCTAATAGATCCAAAGGTAAGTGCCATTTTTCCGGTCCCTGAAATTGTTATAAATAACAAATAAATCAGCATATCGAAGTTTAAAAAAAATAATAAAAGGGTTGGTATACATTTACTTTAACTGCTGTTAAGTGCTGTTAACTGCTGATTAGGTGGCATGGTTTGCTGCTGTTAAGTGTTGTTAACTGCTGCTTCTTAACTGCTGTTAACTGCTGCTCGTTAACTGCTGTTAACTACTGCTCGTTAACTGCTGCTCCTTAACTGCTGTTAACTACTGTTGTTAACTGTTGCTCGTTAACTGCTGTTAACTGCTGCTCGTTAACTGCTGTTAACTGCTGCTCGTTAACTACTGCTCGTTTACTGCTGTTAACTACTGCTCGTTAACTGATGTTAACTACTGCTCGTTAACTGCTGTTAAGTGCTGTTAACTACTGCTCGTTAAATGCTGTTAACTGCTGCTCGTTAACTGCTGTTAACTGCTGCTCATTAACTGCTGTTAAGTGCTGTTAACTACTGCTCGTTAACTGCTGTTAACTGTTGAATCTCAACCCAGACTTCTTATTCCAAAATCACATGATCTTCACAACCGAAGAAGTAATCTGCAAAAAAACAAAATTAGTTGGTCTGCTTAATTTGGGTCAGTAAATAGATTGAAATTGTCATAACTTGTTACCTTAAAACAATATGGAATCCAGTTGGCAATATCTTCTTTGTCTGCATAGTAAAAAAAACATCGTAACAAATTAGAACCAACTCCTATAAGAACTACAATCTTTGCATCGTAACAAATTTTCCCTCAATGTACTTCAAAACATCCATATATTGAAAAGGTTGTAAATCAATCACAGCTTGATGAATAAATCAAATAGAGGTGGCAAAATACAACCCAATTATAGACAAAGGTGTTGGTCCAAGTAATGGTTCAAATGGGTAAATAAAATTCATTTGTCTAAAATGGAGATCTGCTTTGATACTTATAGAGTTACAGTCCTCATAAACCCACATATAACAACTGGGCCTAGCAAACTTGTGGACTATACACAACACTCATTTGAATACCTACCCAAATCTTGTAATATGTAATCAAACAGACTTTGGGCCGTATCAACAGTGGCCTAATAATTCCATTTAGAGCCAAGTCCATAATCTCTATTAGTATTCCAGCCATTTTGATCATCTAAAATCCCAAGTACCCCACTTCTATGTTGACCTTGCGTTGACCTCTCACTTTTAGGTCAACACCATCTATAAAGTCAACGCTGACTTTTTTGTCTACATTCTATTGCAGGTCATTTTGTATAATAATCTTGATCTTTTCTACACACTATTTTGTACATACTTGGTTCTAGGGTTCTCAACAAGTAGTACCACAACATATTTTTTTATGAAATTAGTTTCTTTGATTTTGTATATACCTGAACGATGGACAAATTATTTATGTACAAATGACCAAATACGTGCAAAATCGAGGCAAGTAAAAACAACCGAGCATTAATAACACTACGTCATTGCATCAAACGTGTGTCGTAAAACCCAGATAACTTGTAGAAATGGATCGAATAACCTCAGATCAAAACTGAAGCAAGTGAAAAAATCGAAACTGTTTACCTAACAATCAAATTCAGTAAGACAAAGGGAATTAAAATAACACAAATCGATGAGAAACGAACCTGGTTACAGCCGGTTGGAAGAAAGATCGACTCTCAAAAGGATCTGTTGTCAACAAATAATCAACTCCTTTCTCCTTCTTCGTTATTATAACAACACCTTCAGCTTCTATCTCAGAGCCGTCAATGCCAAACACCAACAAAACATGCTACTTATGATTTAATCGTTCTCTTACAACTCAGATTCAGATTTCGTTAAAAACTCTATGTTTCAATTTTGATTGCAGACTTAATTCGAAAAGGTGTATACTGATCGATATCACAAAACTTCAATCCGAAACGAATCAAAAACTCGATCGAAACAGTTCAAAACTCATTCGTTTCGCAGACTAACGTGCAATCACCATCAGACAATTCAAATCATCTTTATCTAGCAATCAAATTCTGTTTGCAAACAGCAAGATATCAAAGTCAGATTTGTAACAATGATACGTGTATGTTGATGACTTCGAATTCAAATATGATATGAAACTTTTTTTAATCTTTGTTACAGTTTTACGTTTTCAATAAGATTTCCATGACTTTGTGATTAAAATGTCATGTTTTGATTCAACCTCAGTCGTTAAAACAATCCGAAATAAATCATACTCAGATCGAGATTCATTGAAATAAATCGAAACCAATCAGAATGTTCAAAATACGATTCAAACAGATTAGAATCATGTTAAAAATCAACTGAAAGTCATTCGAATTCACTGAAAACAGATATATATACACATAAAAATCAACTGAAAGTCATTCGAATTCACTGAAACGTGATAGTCCGGCGAACCGATTATGTCGACGTGCATAAATCAAACAGAGGAAATTGAGTTTTAATGCCTTTAATTGCTGATTACTTGAATGATTAAAACATGAACAGATGTTTAGAAGGCAAAGTTGAACAGATGTTCAAAAGGGCAAACCTGAACAGATGTATAGAAGGCTAAACCTGAACAGATGTTTAGAAGGCAAAGCTGAACAGATGTTTATGTAAATTGTGCATCCGAAAAACCGTTAGCAACAAAGCAACACAAAATCATTATGTAAATTGTGCATTACAACACCAAATCAAAATAATAGCTTCATATTATAGTAAGAGATAAGTTTTAGAACCATACTAAAATATTTTCAAGAAAAACGGTCAACATAAATTATGCACATGGCTTAAAAGAATTGCTAGTTATATTTGATCTTTATACGCTTTAGACATGGCAGGACTTTCAAACCATTGATAAAACATAAGTTCCAACAAAACTCCTGTTTTTTTTTTTTTAATTTAGCCTAAAAGTAAGAGACGCAAAAATTATAAGCTTTCAGAAGCAAACATGTGAACTCTTGTAAAAGTGCAACAAACAATTCAGTAGTTTAAATAAGACTGAATATTAAGAGTTTCGTTTATAGTTTTGGTATGTGTTGTTTACTGTGAAATGATAAGAATCGATATACGGCGAGTAAAATCTGTGTAAGTTGAGATAAAAGTTTGGAGGAAGTATTACCTATGGATGACAACGGCGATGATGCTAATGAGAGTTTCCGGCATCATCATTCACGCTCTTCAACGGCATATCAAGCACTGATATTGTTACTTCTGGAATATCTCCTACTGATTCCTCCATTGCTGGACCTCAAAGCTCCTAAAATCAAACCAAAAAATAGATAAACTATGCGCCGATTCATGGCTGTGGGTCGTTGTTATCTGACCAAATTAGGGTTTGAGATCTAACCAAAGGACTGTGTTCGAGACAATAGAGTTCCCGAGTTAATCTTTTTGGATATATCATTATACATATATTTAGATGGAAGTTCTGTGTGATGGTGTAATAAATATTTGGTATAACATGATCTAATAATACCCTTGTTCCCCAAATTTAATCAACTTATCGCAATGACATATTGAACTTTAGAATCATCCTATACATGATCAAAGTTTCTCTAGAAACATAAATCCAAAACTTAAATTAAGGCTTCCTACTTGATCATCAGATGTAATTATAAACTGATTAAAATTTACAGGAAATCAATAAGAAAGATAAACCCCTTACTCTCGGTTAACAAAGCCTCCAACGCCCAATTTGGACTCATTTTCGACCTTTATCAGCCACGATTGGTGCAAGAAAACCTACAAAAAGATGGGTGGAGCTCATTAAAAACACACATTATATGCAATGGTAAATGGTAACAGATAGAATTCAGTTAAAAAGATTGATGTATGAACGTACCGATGTACGCTTTGACGAAGAAATGGGGGTTTTGGATTCGCTGACAAGCTTAGGCTGATGACCTGGTAGGCTGATGACCTGATGCTACACAACTAACCTACATTATCCAACATGAACCTGTCACTCTCAAATATAAGAATCGAATATGGAACTATTGAGTTGTAAATATAAATAACGCACAGACAAAATGGTCATCCTTCCTATAAATTCTTTCTTTTAAGACCTGAAAACAGTTCTACCAACAACCAATTCAAACTTCTAAAAATCAAAATAATAATTCACCAATCATCCAATCTCATCCAACTCCTAACAAAAGAAAAGATCCGATCATTAACAGAAGGAATTAGGGTTTAGGAATAGCGAAAAAGATCTGATGATTAGTGAAAGGAATTACAGATATATATACACATAAACAGATCAAAATCGTTAAATTAAGCTGAAGAAACGTATATTACACTCTTGAATTTAGAGAATTTGAGCTTACCGATAGATTGAAGCCAGTGCCTCTGCTCTGTTTGTAGACAGTAATTCTTCAAGTCCAGAGAAACTCCCACATTTGCCACATCACCATCTGCAAGAGTTGACACAACCAACCAACCAACAATGCAGAACAATCGATCCACTGCAAAATCAAGTATCAGCAGCAGCAGAAGTCTCCGATTGCTGGCTGATTATGAAGTTTCAACTTGCCGCCGATTTGCTTCTCTCTGTATACGTTGTCTCCAACAGAGAAGTTGTGGACTTGCTTCTTCCTGTAAACGTCTTCTCCGATAGGGAAGTCTCCGAACTGTCGCCGATTTGCTTCTTGAATCAAAACAGGGAAGATGATGAGGGCTAGGGTTTCGTGATTGTGAAACTCTTCCATTCCAACATATGGATCTGCAGAAAATGTGAGGGAGGCGCTAGGGTTTCGAGAGAGAACCAGATTTGAGAGGGAGAGAGAACGAAAGAGAAAGAAGGCGGTGCGACTGATTTTGGAATTAGGGTTTGAATTATGGAGTAATGGATTGAAAGAACTTATATGGATATGGTTTGAATTTTAAATCTGGAGCCAAGATTTTAAATTTTGAATCTGGTCAGTTGTTTGAATTTTGAATAAATATCAGAGGTTTCAATTACCCTCCCATTTGAATGAAACATCAGTAGTTGTTTTGTATGAACATCAGTGGTTGGGTTGGGCAGACCTTTGAAAAGGTGAATGTGGGCCACCTTTGAATTTTAAAGTGGGGTAGTAGTTTGAATTTATGATGTCACCATGCTCTCTCTTTGGCTTCCACCTCATTGTTGCTGACATAAGATATAGATTTATAAATATACAAAAGGGAATAATGACATCAGCAACGACATGTGGCATAGCTTAGAAGTTGACAAGTAAGCAGTTTTACATCAGCCAATAATCTCTTATTATAGATAGTATAGATTTAAGCATTCTTGCAAAATCTAATTTTTAAATGCCTGGTTAAAACATAAAACAAACTAAGAAGGCTCTTTCAAAATTTGTAATGAAACACACAAATTATGATTTTTAAATTTTAGATGAAAATCATAAAGCAAAATACAAGACAAAATGAGTTTTATATAAGGATCAGAATGTAAAACCAAAGAAAAGCCGTGTGACAATCTAGGGAAAATTAGGTGAAAGCTTGTAAACCAAAAAGTCCATGTGATGTCGTCACCCAACACCGTTATCGTCAATTTACTATTTCTCGGTTAAGTTAGAAATTAATACATACTATTGTTTAAACCCCCGCGTTGCGGGCACGAGGTTGTTAAACCATGAAAAATTGTAAAATAAAAACACGAATTTACACTAGTAAGCAAACGACGGCCAAAATCATGAAAGGTCGGAAAAATACGAATTTATACCGTCACGTGACGTAAAACGTATATAACGACAAACGTGAACTTATACCGCAGTCACATGATGTAAAACGTATATAACGACAAATGTGAACTTATATCGTAAAGTATATACATTATAAATAATGCTTTAATTTAAAGACTCAAAAGAAAAAAGAATTTCAGATCCAAAAATAAAACATATAAACCTGAGGGGTCAGAAATGTTAATTACATCACAAGACAAAAAAAAGGAAAGAAAAAGAAACAAACCATCAGATTCTATCGTGGTAAAAATTGAATGACAATTTGAGTGGTAATTATGTGAATATGTTGCTGTAGCCAAGAAACTACTCAAATTGTTATTATAGATAATATGTGACTAATCAGTATATACAATACTAGACTTTTTTTAAATAATTAATGAATTATAATATTTTTATATATAGTTTGATTAAAAAAAACTTTTTTATCTATTATGTCCCTAAATGATGAGAATTTGTTAAATTCTCATAAATAAACTTAGCAAAACCGAGCTAATAATACATCCTTTTCTATGACATAGGCTCTAAGTTTCATCGAATACGATTCTGCATTCAGTGATGACGAAAAACAGCATGCCAAACTGCTGAAAGTCAGCTGCAATCTGAACAATGCTGCTTGTAAACTGAAACTAAGAGACTACAAACAAGTAACTTTCTCGAGCCCGGAAAGCAATCCCGGGTAAAAACCTAGTTAAATATAAATAGTGGATTGTGGGACCCGACAATTGAAAAAGTATGGAAGGCAAGAAGCTTTGCAGTTGAACTCCTTTGTTCCAGTCGGAAAAGCAAATGCAACGGCGACCTTCAAGGTGTCGTCATTTGGTTTCTAACACCACATCTCCTCCGTCAGGCCGCCTGTTACGTTGGAGATGTTGTTTGTAGGGATAATTTTATTGTTTTTAATCTTTTCTACGTCATTTGTTAAGCCCATATCTCACCGCAAAACTTAAATCGAAAAACCCCAAAAAATTAGGGGTTTTCATCTTAGATTGGAAAAACCATGGCATGCAACATAATTCAGATGACGATGGAGCCTTCACTTTCAGGACGTTGATGATGGTGGAACCTATAGTCTTTTTGAAAATTGAGACGACGTGTTTTTTCTCTTTATAAAATTAAACGTTGTGGCGGTGAAGTAAGGCAGTAAGCAAAGTCGGAAGTATGATTGGCGACATAGTGAGTTCAGATCAGTTGGTGATGAAGAAAGAGGTGAAGTTGACATTTTTTTGAACCTAAGGAGCTAAAAGTGAGATTTGTCAAGTAGAGGGTAGTCGGTGGCAAAAGCCACTGACATTTGCTTTTAAGATATATAAGAATATGAATACTCTAACCCACTACTCTGAATTGTCCTTTTTAATGTTATTTTGTGAAACTTTTTTGAAAAAAAAGTTACTATATAATGAGTACCATTCAATCTTTAAATCTAGCATCTATTCAATTAGGATTCGACATCTTTTTAAACAGTATATCTTAACTCGTAAGAAAGATCTTTTATTAAAGGGGAGGGGCACTTAATACATATACCCTAAGTCCTACCAATCGTGCCGCTACACATCCCTTAGACAATCCACTACCTTAAAATACACTTTTTGGTGGCACCACTATCTTAAAAACAATTTTTTATTATCTAATAAAATCATTTTTATTCACAAAATTTAGACTTCAACAATTAACAAACAAAAATATCCTAAAATTATTTAGAATTTTTAAAATTTGTATAGTTATCAAATTTTCAAACTAAAGTTTTAATAAATATTATATATCATTTAGTTATTGTAGAGTTTAATTTGTAATTTTAATTATTGTAATGTTTAGTTTATGTAATTTAACTATTGTACTGTTTAAAGTGGTGTTTTAACTTTTGAAATACTTATCTGGTGATTTAGTTGATCGTTAAAAAAAATAATGCTCTAAGAAAATGATAGTGACTTTAGACCACTTATTTCAACTCTACCTTAATAAATACTCTAAAAGATTATTATATTCAAAGTAAAACTTTAATGTTGGTGCATTATCTTTGGATTTCAAAAGCAAAGTAGATAAAACTTTGGGGAGGGGTGGTTATTACTTGCAAAAATTCAATCACTCATAACATCTAATTAAGTTTCATCATGTCATCAACCATTATTCCATCACTTACAACCTTTTTAGTGGCAATGGTCATCACTCACAACACACAACAATAAACCCTCACACCCCTCACATCCATTTATCACGGAATAGCCCATAACGCGTGAAATATATCACGGAAAAATTCCATCACTCGTTAAAGTTGTAGGTGGCGGTGGTATGTTGACAAGTTCCACGCGTGAACGAAATACATCACGGGAACTTTTGTTCCCACCCAGCCTCCCCTAAACAGGCCTAAAAGATGAAATAGATGCAAGATGAAACAGATACAAGATTAATTAAACATACGAAGGGTGCTATATCATAACCCATCACTAAGAGAATCATTATTAATCAGCATACATAGATGGAAGAAAGAAAGGCAAGAACCATGAGTCCGTTTCAAGCACTAACTTTAGCATCTCTTTCAACAAGTTCCTTCAACTCATTAGGAAGATATTTGATTTCCACATACTCTTCTTTTTTCACCTTGGCCGTTTTGGCCAGCCTATCGGCACACTGGTTGGCGTATTCTCGCGGAGCACGCTTAATAGTTATATTGTTCTTGACAACAAGAGCCCGGCAGTCCTTGATCATGGACCAGGATGCATTGACGAATTCGCTTTTACGACGGTATTCGTCCTGTCCAGTGACAAACTGGACAGCAGCTTGACTGTCGGTTTCAAGAATGGCTTGTTTGAGTTTAAGTTCATCTAAAAGCTCCAACCCTTTAAGAACCCCGTGAAGCTCAGATGCAAGAGTATCAGACTCACTGATGAAGCCTCTAAACCCTCTGACCCACTCGCCATGATGATCTCGAAGGATTCCTCCGTAATAACCTGGTCCACGATCTCGGATTTTGAGACTACATCCACCATCTGTGTTCATTTTGTAGCGACCTTGAGGGGGGCGAGACCACATAGGCTTTTGGGTGCCTGTGTTGTCAGAAAGCATTTTTAAAATGCCCCAAGCAACAGCTGCTCCTGCCGCAGCTGTTGCTATGACAGCTCCTGTGGAAGTTGTGTTGTCAGAAGGCATTTTTAAAACGCCCCAAGCAACAGCTGCTCCTGCCACAGCTGTTGCTATGATAGAAAGCATTTTTAAAACGCCCCAAGCAACAGTTGCTCCTGCCGCAGCTGTTGCTATGACAGCTCCTGTGGAAGTTGTGTTGTCAGAAAGCATTTTTAAAACGCCCCAAGCAACAGCTGCTCCTGCCACAGCTCTTGCTATGACAGCTCCTGTGGAAGTTCCACCATAGCTGTTATTTTCTTCCTGAGGCTCCTCATCCTCACTGGTTCCATTTGACCTTGAAGTGCTTTCAGTGGCACCCATGGTTTGTTAAATGTTACTCATGTACCCACCCACCCATGGTATATAGTGGTAGGAGTGTAGAATGGAATTATGAAAGGTCCCACATATTCAAAAAGCCAAAAGTGTATCCGATATTTCTACTACTTGCAAAATAAAAATAGGAAAAATCATGACCTAAGCTAATAGTGTTAATAGTGTTATGCAATGTTTTGTATCTGGTGCGAACTTAAGATTTTTAACATGGGATTGAAAATTTTGGGGACTTTGGGGTTGGTGTCGGCGAACAATGGTTGGTGATGGAAATATAAGGTGATTATTTGGTAAGGGGTGTTAATATTAACACATGGTAAAATTTTGATTTAACATGGTGTATACGGATCGTATAAGGTTATACGGCCATATAGAATAAATATAAACCGATAAAGTCTGTGGGTGCAGACTTTGTCAGTTTATATTATTATATACGGGTCGTATAACCTTATACGGCCCGTATACACCATGTTAAAACAAACTTTGGTCGTATACAACGTATACGATATCTTTATACGGAGGACCGTATAATGGTATACGACCCGTATAGATGTGAATTTTTTTATGGGTTAATATTCACACATTTGCCATTCGATGTGGCAGTCTATATAGTGTTCAGAATCATAAAATCGAACGGCTTCTGCTGTCAAAGAAAACGAGTTTCAATTTTCTTTTTACTCTTAAATAAATCCCATTTCACACATTCGTATTCGTCAATTGGACATCAATTGCTCTTTATATTATAAAAAGTGGGTGTGTGTGTGAAAAGAGAAAATGTTACTATTTATCAGTATATTTAAGAAGACGCTGTTCACACTCTATAATTTTTTAATACATTTTGAAATTTTCTAAATGACTGTGAGTGGAGGAGAAAGAAAAAGGTAATGATAAAGGTATACAAATTATTATTTAATTAAAAAAGAGAAAAAATATAGTGATTTTTAGTTTAATTATAAGTATATATAATATAAAGACTTTCACTATTCTCACACCCTAAACCTTATTTTCACGTTCTTTTTCACGATATCTCTCTCCAGCCCACTACTTCTTACTTAATTGTCCTTTTTAATGTTATTTTGTGAATCAGTTGTCAATTTTCTAACATACTTTTTTGGAAAAAAACTACTATATGAGTACTATTCAACCTTTAAATTTAGCATCTATTCAACTAGGACTCGACATCTTTTTAAACAGGGTATCTTAACTAGTAAGAAAGATCTTTTATTGAAGGAGAGGAGCACTTAATCAACGCTCTATAATTTCCTACATATACAAAAGCAAGTTCCGGGAATAGTGCCACGCAGCGGAATAGTGCCACGCAGCTGCGTGGCACTTTCCTATTCGACCAACCATTTTATTGTTATATATTCGTTTTAAAATTACGGTTTCGTCCTTAATTTAAAATAAAATTACGTGTTTGCCCCCACTTCAAAATAAAATTTTGTTTTTGTTCCTCGCTCAAAATTACGATTTTGCCATGGGTTCAAAATTATGATTTTATCCCCAGATTACATTCACAATTTTTGCCCAAGTTCAAAATAAATTTTTGCTTGTGCCCCAAACTAAAAATGACGATTTTGCATTTTCGTCCCGTTTCAAAAATTATGATTTCGCCTTCAGTTTAAAATTATGTTTTTGCCCGGTTCAAAATAAAAGTATGCTTTTGCCCCCCACTTCAAAATTACGATTTTGCCATCAGTTCAAAATTTTGATTTTGCCCCAGTTCAAATTAAAAATATAGTTTTGTTCCGAGCTTAAAATTATGATTTTGTCCTTAGTGCAAAGTTATATTACGATTTTGTCTCTGGTTCAAATTTTTAGTATTGCCACCACTTTAACTTTCGGCAAATTACGATTTTACCAAAGTCAACAAATACAACTTTGCTCTCAGTATTGCTATCGTTTTAGTTTTTTTAGCAAAACTATAAAAGTGTTTTTTTAATTGGTTGACTGGATTTAATTTTTTTCCATGTCAAGGAGCTGCCTAACACTCGCTCATTAATTCTGACAAACTACAGTTGCCCTGAACGAAGACTACGGTCTTGTCATCGTTTTAGTTTTTTTTCCTAACAAAACTATAATAGTGTTTTTTTTAATTGATTGAGAATTATTCGGTTATCGCCACGCAACACGGGCGGGGCATCAACTAGTTATCCTATATATACAAAACACATAAAGAGGCAATAATTCTGCCAACCTATTTGTTAAAAAGGGCGGCTGCCTCAAATTTTTTTTAGCTTAATATATAACTATAATTGAGCACATTAATAGTGTACGTGATTTAGTGATTTTGATGTACGTATATCTGTTGGTCTAATCAATCTACGCTTTTATCCCCAGTTTAAAATTACGATCTTGCCCTAGTTCAAAATAAAATTATGTTTTTCCTCTAACTCAAAATTATTATTTGCCCTCAGTTAAAAAAATACGATTTTGTCCCCTTTTAAAAAATTACGATTTTCAAAATTATGATTTGCCCTCAGTTAAAAAAATATGATTTGCCCCCTTTTAAAAAATTACGATTTCTCCATGAGTTCAAAATTACGATTTTGTCCTCAGTTCAAAATAAAATTTTGTTTTTGCCCCAGCCAAAAATTACGATTTTGCCACAGTTCAAAATAATATTAAAGTTTTTCCCCCAAGCTTAAAATTACGAATTTGCGCTTAGTTTAAAATTATGATTTTGCGCTCATTTAAAAAACTACGAATTTGCCCCATTTAAAGTTTGTATTCATACCATCGTTTTAGTTTTTTTTCCTATCTCAAAATTACGAATTTGCTATCAGTTCAAAAATATAGTTTTACCCCCTTTTCAAAAATTGCGATTTCGCCCTGAGTTCAAAATTACGCTTTTGCCCTCAATTAAAAATAAATTATGCTTTGTCCCCAGCTAAAATTACGATTTTGCCCTTAGTTCAAATTTGTATTCTTGCCATCGTTTTAGGTTTTTTTTTTTGGCAAAACTATAGTAGTTTTTATTTTACTTGGTTGATTCAATTTAACTTTTGTGTCAAGCAGGTATCTGTAACGCCCTAACACGTTATAATCGAGAATTGCAGCGGAAATACAAACTTTAAAAATTTTCTTTCATTATACACATTCTTTCACTTAAATACATTAATCCCTTTTTATAAATTAATTAAAAGCTAACATACTTATATAAAATTAAGTGACCACATTCACACCCACGTACAATCCATGCGTTGACTCGATCTTCAACCGCGTACACTTCTTTATGAAACATCATAAAGCTGTTCAACCTGCAGTCACCACATTCAATCACATCATTAGTAACCGGTGACATAATATATAAAATCTAAACATTTCATAATTAGACGTTAACATATCATGCTTTCTCTTGTACTAGCCCTTTCATCCATCCATTTGATCACTTGCATCGGATAGCGGAGTCAACCATCACTTCCATTGTTAAGATGCCTATACTTCACATTAGTTCTCAATAGAAACACGGTTAGTATCATTAGCTTCCCTTTCTTACCTTTACTTAATTGAATTTCTCTCTTAACCAATTCCGACTCATTCCACTAAAACATACCTTAGTAACAACATCGATTCATATCTTCTTACATTACATTAAATAAATTACCGTTAAATACATTACCAAACAAAAGGGTAAGTTCGGAGTTCACTTACCTTGCGTGCCTGTGTTTGCGTTCGCTTACTTGAGTCTTCTTAGCCCGTTAGCCTTCCACGCCCTCAACCATCTTGACATGATTCCTATACATTCATGTCATTACATTCATATTCTTATTAGCATACATGCTTATACATATGAACAACCCTATTAAATTCACATCTCACATATGACCTTCATTAATCTATTCAAACAAGCATAAAGCATACTCAACATCGCCCCCTACATAATCTTCACATGAACTATATCTGTTTACCTATTACTTGCATACAATTTCACTCATTATTGTCTTTTAGACATTTCATCAAACACTTGGTGTGCACAATATCAACAATGCACAAGATACAAGTGTTCATAGCATAGTTCTACTTGTCCCTTTTCTAGTCTAACAAGAAGCAATCATATTCATATCTTTCTTTCACCCTACATTAACTTAACTAATTTCTCTATCACACACTGATTATGTATCAATTCATATCTATGAGCATATCATTTAAATCATCATGTTCATCATATTCCTACAACAATGGGTATAAACCCTAAATTGCCTAAACAATCGAAATTAAGCAAACTTCTCATTCTATTGTGAATTCCTAACTCACAATTACACAAGATTTCCACATAGATTCATGATTGGGTTAAAACCCACTTTCTACAACACACCAAATCAGAATTTTCGACATACCTTGTGTTGAACAAGCTTAGATGGTTAAAGATTTGAGTTCATGCATCAGTTTAGGCCCTTAATTCCTTCCTAATCTTGTGATTTTCTGAAAACTAGGGTTTCTTCTTGGTCTCCTGCTCCTGGTCGATCCATACGAACACACCAGAATGTGTGTTTGTGTTTTTCCTTTTTCCTTTTATTTGTTTTAATTAAAACTTCCATCCTTTTTAACAAGTTTGGTCCCTCTAATTACTTGGATTGTTTATTTGTCATATGACCTTCCTTCTAATCAAGTTACTAACATAAATACTTAACTAGGTTAAATATAACAAGACTAGACTTTTTAGGTAACATAAATAATTTGCATATTTTGGGGTGTTACAGTATCTAACACTCCGTCATTGTTTCTGACAAATTACTATTTTGCCCCCAACTTAAAATTACAGGTTTGTCATCGCTTTAGTTTCTTTTCCTTTTAGCAAAACTATGGTAGTGTTTTTTTTAATTGGTTGAGTCGATGTATTTTTTGTTGAGATCGTGTTATAAGTAGTATGTACAAGTAACTAAAATACATGTGTACATATTATGAAACTAAGAAATATTCGGCTTAGCGTCTCGCAACGCGGACGGGGCATCCAACTAGTTTTTTAATACATTTTGAAATTTTGTAAATGATTGTGAGTGGAGGAGAAAGAAAAAAGTAATGATAAAGGTATAAAAATTATTATTTAATTAAAAAGGAGAAAAAATATAGTAATTTTTAGTTTAATTATAAGTATATATAATATAAAGGCTTTCACTATTCTCACACCTTAACTCTTATTTTCACATTCCTTTTCACGATATCTCAATCTCTAACCCACTACTTCTTACTTAATTGTCCTTTTTAATGTTATTTTGTGAATCGCTTGTCAATTTTCTAACATACTTTTTTGAAGAAAAAAAGCTACTATATGAGTACTATTCAACCTTTAAATTTAGCATCTATTCATCTAGGACTTGACATCTTTTTAAACAGGATATCTTAACTAGTAAGAAAGATCTTTTACTGTGGTAATACGTAGTGGGGCGCTTTCCCCCTTCATGGCGCCGCCAAAACGCCGGCAACACCAAAACCTTGGGCGCTATCAAGGAGAAATGGGGGAGTGGCGCGAGATTTTTCGCGGCTTGATGGAGATGCTTTTCAAAAATTGGACCAATCACAAAAAAGATTGGGTTTTTATAATTAATTAATAAAAACGAAAATCAATAATTAGGTAATGATGGGTAGGGGTTTTATGACTACGGGCTTAAATGCATAACGCCCCATAACGCCCACCCACACACGTGACGCGCCATGTGTCGCATAACGCCCACAAAGGGGGTTATGACTACACATGGCCTGAAGGGGAGGTGCACTTAATCCATAGAGGTGCACTTAATCCATATACCTTAAGTACTACCAATTTACCGCTACACGTCACTTAGACCATTCATTGTCTTAAAATGCCCTCTTTAGTGTCATCACCACCCTAAAAACAATTCTTTATTATCTAATAAAATCATTTTTTATTCATTAATTTTAGACTTCAATTAACAAACTAAAATATCCTAAAATTATTTAGAATTATTTAAATTTGTATAGTTATCAAAATTGTAAATTAAAGTTTTTACTAAATATTATATATCATTTAGTTATAGTAGAGTTTAAGATATTTGACTGTCATATCTAAGTTGGGTATTTATAGGTAAAAGAATGTAATTTTTTTTTAAATTTGATTTACCATAACATAACCGATACCCCCAACGACTACCTTCAAACGGCTACATCGACCCAGCCAATCAAAGTCAGCCATGTCACACTACCTCCGTCCCACGCCAGCGAGGCAACGCCATGGCCAACGCTAGCCCGGTGTGGTCTAGCCAGCGTTGCTTGGCAACCGCCGCCCCAACCCACGCCCCACACCCCACGGTCTAATGGACCACCACCCCATTGATTACTCTACAATAGTTACATAATTACTCTACTATTGTAAAATCACAATTTTTAAAAATTCTAAGATTAAAATACATGCTTAATAAGTTTGGAAAAAAATCGAATTTTTTTCTCTTCTTACTCTAATATCTTTTTATATGTTAAAACTCATTTATACAATAATCTTACTCTATATATTAATATTAAAGCCCGTCTTCAATTTCTTCATCTTAAATCAAGATTTTAATGATTGATTTAATACTTGCCAATTGCCATCCGTGCATGTAGTAACCGATCTCGGAGATTTTCATCTTGAAAATTTTCACTATAAGAAAAAACCTTTATATTAACAACATTTTTTAAGTCTGTATGGACGATATGTCGTCTCTAATGGCGTTTTTCACCTATAGAGATGATACAAAATTTGTCTCTATAGCTCTGTCCCTATAGGACATAAAAGTTGTCCCTATAAATGAGTTTATAGAGATAACATGTCGTCTCTACAGGGTAGGTAACTTATCTAAAAAAGCACAAAAACCTTATAAAAATAACACCTGGTTTCTATAGGATTATAAATATTTGTTGTGGTTATAGATGTCATCCATACTTCCTACAATTCCTAGGATACGTGAAAGGAATATTCTTTATGTCATCTATTTAACGTAATTACCAATGGGGAATTCTATTCCCACACCTCATTATCTATTTGCACACCCTGGATTTTTAATACGCATCGTATAGACCTATACGATACGTATTGAAAAAGTTAAAAAACATTGCAGACTGACAGGTGCAAGTGTTGTACGGCGGCTGATATCATACGCATCGTATAGGCCTATACGATGCGTAGTGACACCCTGAATTTTTGAAGTTTATTTTTTATGTGTTGTGTTGGGATTTTGGTGTTTGGGTTTGTTATTGGTCTTTAATATTAGTTATTTTAATTTTAATAAGTGTTAAAATCTTTATTATTTTTATATCGTTAAGTATCGTATTATTTTTATATCGTATCGTATCACATTTTTAACTTAATATCGTATTATCGATTGTACGTAACCAAGCATACCAATCTAAACAATTAAAATAAACAATCACAGATACAAATAAACTGAAACTGCAAATTTAATTACATAATAAGTTTATACATACACAGGCAATTGTTCAAAATACATAAACCGTCAAAATACAACAAAAGTACAACGTTCCTAAAGTTATGGATCCTGAGTGGTGCCTGAGGGCCCCGCCCCCGTAGTGCCTGAGGTCCCCGCCCCCTGATCCGAACCAGACTGCTCACCACGCCGGAATGCTTGGATCGCCTCCATGAGAAGACGCTCCATACGGCCGTGAGCGGCCTCCATCCGCGCCTGCATCCAGTCCTCCAACTTAACCAACGCACGTGCCACAGCTGGATCGAGCTCGTCATTGAATACGTGCTGGGGGTACAGAGGTACCCCATGTGGCTGCGCCTGCTGTGCCGGAGACCTAACGAAATGGAGGCGGCGGCGGAGATGGTGGTGGCTCAACTTGGTCACCATCGTCGTCATCAGAGTGGTCGTCGTCGTCGCCCTCTGCGACATCACCATCTGCCGGCTGACCCTCACCGTGTGCCGGCTCCGGAAGCAACTCTGGTAGCTCGTCTGGGAGAGCGGCGGGGGCGAACACCTGCCCGTTCCCTCCTATAAGTTGCAGACCGAGCCCAGGGAAGTCACGCGTCATGTGTATGCCGATCAGGGTAGCACGGGTCAAAAAGCTCGGCTCCACCACGCCCCCATCCAAGAATAATTGGTCCTGCTGGGGAACAAGGCCCAAGGAGACGGCGATACGTGTGATGTACGCCCCCCCCCCCGGTACAGCGCACACTTGTCCTGCTTGTGGAACGCCGTCGCGAACCACTGGGCTAGGCACTAGGCAGCAATGGAGGGCACACCTCTCCCCCATATAAGGCAGTACAGGTAAAAGAGATCCCCCTGAGTGCACCACTCGCGACTCTGCTCTCGTGGTGCTATAGATGCGGCAATAAGCTTGTGCAAGTAGCGGTAGAGGGGACCGGTGATATAGGAAGCCCTCTACTTCGACGACGTGCCGAAGCGATGCGTGCTGATCACCTGCTAGAACCTCATCAGAGTCGTACAGGGGGCCATCCATATGTCGTCGGTGTAGATGGGGGTGTCTAACTCCTCCACCCTGTAAAAGCCGCAGTGCTCGGCAAACCGTCTGAGTGACAAAAAATGCCACTGCCTCGCTAGACGAAATCTGACCTCTATCCACGGGTCGTCCTCATCGTCATCCTCCTCCGGACGGTCTACAGGCCTGGGAGCGAAGTCGAAACTCGACAAAAACTCGCATGCCATGACCCTGTAAGACGGCGTGTATGCAATATCGAACAACCTGTCACACAGTGTGGTTAGTATGCATGCCGTATACAAACAAAGAAAAAACAGTAACAAATAGTATATCTCGACCATGGAGTTTCGTGTCCGATGAACTGTCGGGCTCTCGCCGCCTCCTCGACCTCTTCTAGAGCTCCCCAGTCGAGGACACAGTGGTCGCCGATCTCCATAAGACGAAACTTATCACATCTGTGATAAGCTCGTTCCCCTCCTCGAACCTCAGATAATCATTCTCCAACAGGGGATCCTCTCCAGGGTCAGCGCCACGCGCGCGCCCACGTCCAACGCCACGCCCGCGTCCACGGCCACGCCCACCAGGCACCGCCATCGCGATCAAAGCCCCCGCCGCTCCATGTGCGCGGCCACGTCCACCTCCACCTCCATCGCCACCTCCACCTCCACCGCTACCGCCACCTCCACCGCCACCTCCCCGACCCCTCCCTCTACCTATAGAGACTTCCATATCTGCATGATTAAACAATTTTAATCAATTTTTTTTTCAAAATATAACAATTTTTATTTAATTTTAAAAAAAATATAACACCGCCACCGCTCGAAATGGACCTAATCGCGTTACGGACGACCCGAACGGTATATTATAATTATTATCTATCTACGACTTATTAGGTTTCAAGGCTCGTTACGGACCTACGCGCGATACGGACGTTTCGACTAAAAAAAATAAAAAAACCTATATATTTACGACGTCTTAGGTTTCGACGCTCGAAATGGACCTAATAGCGTTACGGATGACCCGAACGGTATATTATAATTATTATCTATCCACGACGTCTTAGGTTTCGAGGCTCGTTACGGACCTACGCGCGATACGGACGTTTCGACTAAAAAATTAAAAAAACTATATATTTACGACGTCTTAGGTTTCGATGCTCGAAATGGACCTAATCGCGTTACGGATGACCTGAACGGTATATTATAAATATTATCTATCTACAACGTATTAGGTTTCGAGGCTCGTTACGGACCTACGCGCGATACGGACGTTTCGACTAAAAAAACTATATATTTACGACGTCTTAGGTTTCGACGCTCGAAATGGACCTAATCACGTTACGGACGACCTGAACGGTATATTATAATTATTATCTATCTATGACGCATTAGGTTTCGAGGCATGTTACGGACCTACGCGCGGTACGGACGTTTCGACTAAAAAATTAAAAAAAACTATATATTTACGACGTCTTAGGTTTCGACACTCGAAATGGACCTAATCGCGTTACGGACGACCCGAATGGTATATTATAATTATTATCTATCTACGACGTATTAGGTTTCGAGGCTCGTTACAGACCTACGCGCGATACGGACGTTTCGACTAAAAAAACAAAAAAAAAAACTATATATTTACGACGTCTTAGGTTTCGATGCTCGAAATGGACCTAATCGCGTTACGGACGACCCGAACAGTATATTATAATAATTATCTATCTATGACGTATTAGGTTTCGAGGCTCGTTACGGACCTACGCGCGATACAGACGTTTCGACTAAAAAATTTAAAAAACTATATATTTACGACGTCTTAGGTTTCGACGCTCGAAATGGACCTAATCGCATTACGGATGACCCGAACGGTAGATTATAATTATTATCTATCTACGACGTCTTAGGTTTCGATGCTCGTTACCGACCTACGCGCGATACGGACAGTTCAAATGTTCTTGAAAAAACACTGAAATTATGAACCGATACGATGCGTATAGGCTGATACGTATCCGTATCAGTTCAAATGTTCTTGAAAGAACACTGAAATTATGAATCGATACGATGCGTATAGGCCGATACGCATCGTATCAACCCATGTGTTCTTGAAAAAAGTTTGAAATTTTGACCAATACGATGCGTATAGGCCGATACGCATCGTATCGATTCAAAAGTTCTTGAAACCCCCCCCCCCCCCCCAAAAAAAACCCCAGTTTTCAACCTAAAAATCACACTAAACCTACGGCTAAAATGCAAAATTGAAAACGTTAAAATGATGAGGGTTTGGAGATGAATACCGTACTAGTCTTCGATCTTGAAATCTCGACCGTATGACGACCGTATCTATACCACCGTATGTGTGTGTATTTGGGTGTATTTTGAGTTTTGTTTGTTTTTGGATCATATCAACCCCTGTGTTTTAAGGGGTTATATCGTTTTCTCATTCTATACGAATCGTATAGATCTATACGATGGGTAGTAAATTACCAATATACCCTTGTTTTTAAATAAATCCAGGGGATAATACGCATCGTATAGATCTATACGATGCGTGTTTAAGGGGTAATACGATACAACTTTGGCCTATCCGATCGTATATGCCATAGTTTGAAAATTTGGTTTTTCTTGTTTTCCTCGGTTCGACGCGTATACAAGTCGTTTTTTGACGAACTTTCGCATATTTTGTTGTTTTATGACGTATGACTTCAACATACGTCGTTTCGGTGACGTTCGGTTGCGTGCGAATATCGTATTTTACGATTACGTACAGTTTTGTTTGAAGCCCACTTGTACTCCATAGTGCCGTGTTATATGTATACGCTCGTGGAAATATCATTAGTCGTGTATTTTTGCGTATTTTAGAGCATTATAGCATATTTTAAGGTATTTTAACATATTTTCATGTATCTTAGGGTATTTTAAGATATTTTAGCGCATTTTAGCGTATTTAATTGTATTTTGACGTATTTTACCGTATTTTCGATTATTTTAGCGTACTTTAGAGCATTATATCGTATTTTAAGGTATTTTAACATATTTTCATGTATCTTAGGGTATTTTAAGGTATTTTAGCGCATTTTATCATATTTTAGCATATTTTAGCGTATTTAATTGTACTCTGACGTATTTTACCGTATTTTCGATCATTTTAGCGTACTTTAGAGCATTATATCGTATATTAACATGTTTTCGTGTATCTTAGGGTATTTTAAGGTATTTTAGCGCATTTTAGCTTATTTTAGCATATTTTAGCGTATTTAATTGTATTTTGACTTATTTTACCGTATTTTCGAATATTTTAGCGTACTTTAGAGCATTATATCGTATTTTAAGGTATTTTAACATATTTTCTTGTTTCTTAAGTTATATATGCGCACTTTAGCGTATTTCGGCGTATTTTAACGTATTTTTAGCGCATATTCGAATATTTTACCGTATTTTCGTATTACAAATTAATCCTTATAATGCATTGATTTGGAAATAAACAAATGGAATACATTATACAAATAAATTATTCGTTAAAATTACCACGTTATCCGTTCTGTGTAGTTTTCCGTCCAACGTAAAGCTTCTTGGCGCGCGCGTCTACTCCACGTAAGGTTCTGTGGCGGCATTGGATAGTCCCCTTCAAGTCTGACGTGGATGAAATGACTACGATTAACAAATAACAGTGAAACGAACTGATGTGGGTCACGTGCGTACTCTGGATCATATAAGGGAAATACAGTAGAACAACCTTGGATGTCTAATATGTGAACAATCACACCAAACCTATTGGCAAGAAGGAGTGCTGCTTAAGGCATCTCCATCCAATGTTCCATGGGTGCCATTCCAACCCCGGTAAAATCTATTCTCTGTACTTGTTGGTCGTAGTCCCCTGGTAGTTCACTATCGAAGATGTACTTCCACATTTCTTTGTTTGGACCCGTCAGCTCTTCAAGTAGTTGGTTTCGAATATGCCCAAAGTAATCTTGTTCAAACCCTAAACCCACAGCCGCCACCCGAAACCCACAATGTCCATCTGGTCTGACATCTTTTATTCTTGAAATGTAGGGGTGGAACACTTTTGGAATTTGTTTTTTTTGTATCTGTGCGCATATTCAAGAATTCCCTCATCAGTGATTAACGGAAATGCATTGCCCTTGCCAGGCTCTTCTTCACGTGAAGATGTTGAATGACCGCGTCGATTTAACGACCTTTGAGACTTTTGAGACATTGCAGACGTAGGCGGTATTATGGAATCTTGCGATGGTACATAAGAGCTATGTCAAGGAGGGTCACACCTACTTTGTTGTCTAGGAGGCCCAACTGAGCTATCTCTAGCAGCTTGCTCTTTTCTTTTTTGTTGGACCTTGGAAGATGGCCGCCCGCGAGTGTTTCCTTGTACGACAGGCGGTTTTTTATCGCTCATATATGGGTTTACCACTGCCATGATCTTCGATAAGACGCTTTTCCTCACTTGCGTGGGTTAGGTAGACATTTTTGTTTCACATATTCTAATTGTTTGTCTACATCAACAACTTCCTCATCAAAATTCAATGGGTTCAGGTCAAGTTTTCTCCAGAAAATGTCTATATCTTCGAGCGGAATGACGCAGTCTGCAAAACAAAAAAAAGAACTTTAGACAATCATATTAAATTAAGACAACATTTTTTATAAGTCTATAAGTACCTGTATTCTGCAATCTCTCCAGGCGACAGGCACATAACAACCCGGCACCCGAGTACAGCTAGCAGCCACATGTTGATCCGAACGACCGCAACTTGTCTATTCTCCGTGATAGCTCGTTTTCCAATAGGTTAAGAGCATGGATGGAAACTTTAAGAAGTAGGTTGCAAAACATAGGAATCTGAAGGTGGCTGTTCATTCGCTTGGAGCGGCTTTCTTCCAAGGATTTCTTTATTTACGCATATTGCTTTAGTACCAAGGTGTCCACCTTTTTCACCAGCGTTTCCAGACTGCATCTTGGTGTAGTAAGCTGTTTCTTTAATGCAGCATGTGCGCCTTCAGCTCTGTTTGTTGTAGTTTGGAAGAATGTTAGGGTTTGATTGGTCCATGCAGATACGAACAATTGTCTGGAGGTGCTTAACTAGTTATTCCATAGGTAATCAAAAACATCTGAAAAAAAATAAACATATTCAAATTATATATCAATTTGTATGAATGTATTTACTAAGAGAGAACGTACATGTACGTTGTTGATTGACAAGGTGTCTCTGAAGGTTGAGGATGTTATATTTGTATAACTCTTCGGTAGCGGAATTACACACTGTTTTTGATGTGTGCAAAATGCAACATATAAATTACATCAATTGTGGCATAAAACTAACCCTTTTTTAGTACTAATGTTGGAAAAGTGTGCTTTTGTCTTCCTTTTGTATTTTCAGGATTAAATGAGCTCAAATTAACAAAAGAAGCAAAAAGACAGCAAAATCTAACATAAATACAAGAAAAGGAACAAACGTGACATGCCCGACCCCACGACAGCATCTTCCCAAGCAAAACAAGAAGATAGAAGACTGAACACGCCCCGTGCTCAGCCAGCACGGGGGCGTGCCCAAGTGTCAGCAGAAAAGACAAAGTGGTAGAAGCTTCCATTGCCCACCACGGGGCCGTGCTCAGCGGACACGGGGCCGTGGTCAACTATAAGATTCGCACAATCTAGGCAAATCTTCATAGTACAAAGATTCTTCTGCACACGGGGTCGTGCTCAGCAGACACGGGGGCGTGGTCAACTAATAAAGACAAGCTGCATTAAATGAAGAAAGAGAGGATGTGGACACGGGGCCGTGCCCACTGGACACGGGGCCGTGCCCAAGCTTCTGTTCAGCCTATAAATAGGAGTGTTTGGCTCAAGCTCAAACCATCCCTTGGCACACCACCTCTCTCACACTTCACCCACCACCACCATAACACCATCATCCACCACCATCATCCATTGTCCATCATAGAGTGTGCGAGTCGTCTCGAGATCCAAAATTGATCGTAAGAGTTCTTGACAATCAAGGCCATGTTTGCCTAAGTCTCTTACATCACTTGGTGAAGACAAGTGTCTAGTGTAATACTTTTTATTTCTAATCTTTTCGCACTTTTTACTTGGTTTTGTATTAATGACTTTAATAACTAGTTTCTTATGTTGAAGGTGATTCTTCCTTATCGTTTGTCCGTGGTGTCTTGACATTATTTTACTGTCTATATAAAATAAAAGATTTTCACCATTCATATCTCCACGGTCTATATGGAGGTATGTTGGCTACCTGGTCGGGGGTTAAGGGAACGGTTTGGTAAGAGTCTTGCCATTATTCAGCGTTTAGAGGTCCTGCAATGGACCTGGGTCAACTCCTTCAATACTTAACGGTATTGGATGGCGGGGGTCCAAACTCTTTGATCCCCTCATAAGTTAACTACTATTAATACTATAACCCGGCTATTTAAGACTGTATCCCTGCTGACTCAGACTACTTAGTCGAGGGTAACGTCACCTCCAAAAGAGGGGCCTACCATAATTTGCATTAATAACTTAATTAATTATCTTTTAATAATCCAACCCTTTAGGATTGTATCCTTGCTGACTCAAACTACTGGGTTGAGGGTAACGTCACCTCCAAAAGAGGGGCCTACTACAATAACTAAGATAATCTCTTAAATAAGTGCAAAAGTGCGGATATAATCAAAGGTTACACTATACACGAGTCGAAACCAAGTGATTCATCTTGTCTATCTGTTTTTCTTTTATTTTTATTTTCAGCATTTTAGTTAGTTTTTATTTTTCTTAGTTTAAAACCATTTTTCTAAACTTTTTGATTTGATTAGACGTTGAGGATAAACCGGTACTAAAAGCTCTTGTGTCCTTGGACGACCTCGGTATCTTACCAACACTATACTACGCTCACGATGGGTGCACTTGCCCATATGTGTGTTTAGTGTTAGTAAATATCGTGTTTTATAAATTTAAAACTTGGCTAAAGAAAGTGTAAAAGGGCTTAAAACATACTTAAACTTATATACACACTTCACACGCATCAAGTTTTTGGCGCCGTTGCCGGGGACACAAGGATTTTAAGAAAGTTAGGAATCAACGGCCTAATCGTTTTTTCTTATTTTTCATTTTTTTAGGATTTTTTTTTAGTTTTTTCAGTTTCTGCAGAGCTCAGCACGGGTCGTGCCAGGTCGGACACGGGCCGTGCCCAGGACCATCACTGGCAGTTTTTATTTTCCGAGTTACAGAGAGCTGAGCACAGGGCCTTGTCGGTGCAACACGAGGTCGTGTCCAACTCCCAGTAACAGGGATCCGGGAAACAAACACTGTATCTCCGACCACGGGCCGTGTTCACTGAGCACGGGGCCGTGGTGAACCTTCTGACCAACGTTCTTTTCTATTTTTATTGCAGGATTAGGGACCCAGACGCCACATTTGAACTTCCTACGTAGTGCATGAGCTCCAGTTCTAGTAGAGACATAAAAGAACCTCTAGAAGAACCCGAACGCTTTCTCAGAAAAAGACTTAAGGCTAAGAATCAAGAGAAAGTTTCGGGGGACCCACTTCCAATGGCGGACCAACGTACCCTCATGGATTACCTACGGCCCACCGAAGGTAATCTCGGCGCCGCTATCAATGCACCGAATGTCGAAGCCAATAACTTCGAACTTCGACCGCATTTGATACAAATGCTTCAAAACTCCGCAACTTTCCATGGGCTTGCGGACGAGGACCCCCATCTACATATTACTAATTTCTTAGAAATATGTGATACCTTTCAGATCAATGGAGCATCGAATGACGCCATCCGCGTTCGGATGTTTCCATTTTCACTAAAAGACCGAGCTAAGGCTTGGCTTAACACCCTCCCAGTTGGCTCGGTAAACACCTGGGATGAACTAGCCCAAAAGTTTCTATATAAGTATTTCCCTCCTGCTAAAACAGCTAAATTAATTACTGAAATTAATACATATTCATAAGAGGATGGGGAATCCTTATATGAAACTTGGGAAAGGTTCAAGGAGCTACTAAGAAAGTGTCCTCATCACGGTCTTGCGGTATAGCAACAAGTATCCACTTTCTACAATGGGTTGTTGCCACACACAAGACAAACACTTGATTCTAGCTCCGGGGGACTTTTAGGTAATCGTCGCCCAAATGAAATATATAATCAAATTGAGGAAATTGCTCAAACCAATTTTCAATGGCACACTCCCCGAGGTAATAAATCTATTGCCCCGGGCGCCCATAAGGTTGAT
The DNA here is from genome assembly GCA_030545235.1 of Helianthus tuberosus. Lineage (NCBI taxonomy): Eukaryota > Viridiplantae > Streptophyta > Magnoliopsida > Asterales > Asteraceae > Helianthus > Helianthus tuberosus. The sequence continues at coordinate 34,230,260 of CM060436.1, forward strand.
GAAAGCACTTCTTTACAAGCCCAAATCGAGGCCCTCTCTTCGAAAATCAAAAAGCTAGAAATGACAAAAACGGCCTCGGTTATGGCTTGTGAAGGGTGTGGTGGGCCACATGAAAATTGGAGTTGTATGAAAGAATTAGATGAACAAACAAAAACGGTAAACTACATTGATAACAGACCTAGGCCGTCGGGTCCACTAACGGGTACCTACAAACAAGGATGGCGTAACCACCCAAACCTTGGTTTGAGAGATCCCGGCAATAGTAGTAACCAACAAAACCAACGAACTAACTTTCAGCAACCACAAAATTTTTCTCAACAACAAGGTGGAAGAGAAAGGCTTGAAGATACTGTATCTCGCCTCATCTCCAAAACCGAAAAGAAAAACTCGGATCGGTTTCAACAATTGGAATCGAATTTTAGAAATCAACAAGCTAGCATTCAAAACATTGAAAAACAATTAAATCAATTAGCTCAAAATTTCTCCGAGAGACCACAAGGCGCGTTACCAAGCAATACCGAAACCAACCCAAAGGCCCAAGTACATCTCATCACATTAAGAAACCGAACTGTAGGTCCCAAAGAGGCTCCATCACCTACAGCGGAGAAGGACCAATCCAGCCAAACGACGACTCCACCCGGTCCCCAACCGGAAACAGTTTCTCCACCAACTCAAGAGCCCACTAAGGCTCCTCCGGTTCCGTACCCCGGTCGGTTAATTCGTCAAAAGACCGATGAGCAATTCGCAAAGTTCGAAAATTTACTAAAACAATTGCATGTTAATATTCCTTTTATAGAAGTCCTAACTCAAATGCCTAAATATTCAAAATTTATGAGGGATTTCCTCACTAACAAAAGGAAAATTGAATCATTGCAGTTAGTTAACTTAGGCGAGGAATGCTCCGCGTTAGTACTCAACAAACTCCCACAAAAGAAGATTGATCCTGGAAGCTTCACGATTCCTTGCTCGATTGGGGAATCCCCCACTCGCAATGCGCTAGCCGATCTTGGGGCTAGCATCAACCTCATGCCTGCATCAATGTTCAAACGACTCGGCCTAGGAACAACGAGCCCTACAAAGATGAGCATACAACTCGCCGACAGATCCGTCAAATTTCCATAAGGTGTCGCTGAAAATCTATTGGTCAAAGTTGGTAACTTCGTTTTCCCGACCGACTTTGTCATCCTAGACATGGAAGAAGACGCCGATATCCCTCTCATTCTCGGGAGGCCATTTCTAGCCACCGCCCAAGCAGTGGTGGATATGAATGACGGAACACTAACATTGAAGTTTGGGGACGAGGAAGTGAAGTTTGGAGTGGGAAAGAGAGTAGAAGACGAAGATCCGGTCGACTACATGAAGGTCATAGACTCAAGCTTGATGACGCTCTCCGAAGGTGCAACATGGGATGCGAAACATCCCACTTGAGTGACATATGACCAGGCTTTGGGTCTAGCCAAAGACCCTTATAAACGTGGCGCACCACGGAGGCATTCCGCGGAACTATCCTTAGTTTAGTTTAGAATAATTTTTATGTTTTCTAGTTAGTTTTAATTTTTAGGAATAAAACACACTTGAGATGGAAAAGGATACAAGGGAAGCTTGAACCAGCACCCCATGCAGGAAAACAGGACCATCCGACAAAATTCGTCGTTTACAGTAGGTTCGGCACGGGCCGTGTCCGCCCAACACGGCCCCGTGCTGCACAGTTTGCAAAAAAGACCCAGTTCAGGTAACTGGACACGGGCCGTGTTCACCCAACACGCCCCCGTGTCCAGACTTCTGTTTCTCTTGATTTAATATTGTTACTGGCACTTGAACACGGGGCCGTGCCCGGACAACACGGGGCCGTATTCAGCGCCCAGTAACACAAAATTTTTGCTTTTTCACACCTTTTTACACATTCAATCAACCTAAAAACTTATTTTTGGGACACATTGAGGACAATGTGTAATTTAAGTGTGGGGGGATGCTAAAACCTTGAATCTTGCAAGTCCTAAATACAAGCCTTACACAAAACTCTATTGGAACCGCTAATCACCCCAATTTTTTTTCAAAAATTTTTCATTTTTTTTACTTGTCTAGGTTTAACTTGGGAATTTCAATTTCTAAAAAGGTTATATTTTTACGAATTTACAACCGATAGCGTCGTGATAAAAAGAACCAACATAAGAAAATTATGAAAAGGCATGACAAACTTAGTTAAATTTTGATTATATATACTTGATCACATAAAAACCCATTCTCACAAAAGTGAGTTTTGAGCCTTTATTGAGCATACAATTACATATCATTAAACTAAATGCTCATTTTTCGTTTCTTGTGTGAATAGCCGCTTGGTTCTTACGACTCTAAAACTTGCCACGACGATACATTCCCGGTCCTTACCAACTTAAACCCGAGTAAGTAAATGATGGAGGCATTAGGACTAACCCTTTTTATTTCTACACCATTATTTTTTTTTTTACCACCTACCCAAAATCCCCCTAGTTAGCCCCTTTGAGCCTAAACCTTTTCATTTCATAGCCCAAACCAACATCCTTTTACCCACCAAAACCTTTTTCATTTTTAACCCTTTGTTTTAGTAACTAGCTCGGCTTTTCGTATGACCTCTAAAAAAATAAAAAATAAATAGATAAATAAATATTTTGTGTTGATGATGAAGCAAAAACAAATAAATAAACAAGTTTATCAAAAAAATGACTTTGTTTGAATAATAGCTTCATCAAAATAAAAGTTGCAAAAATAAAGTCTTACGAAAACCGACGCTTGTTACGCTTTTCGCCTTTTTCTACTAACCACTAACCCAACCACCTACCTTTAACCCAAGTCTAACCCTTCACCCAAAAAGTCCTCTTGATATTTACAAAGGTACATAGTTAAAAAGGAGGAGGATTGATTGCTTGGCAAGCCTATGGTAGAAGTAAGTTCCATGCCGCTCTCGAGTGATCCACAAAAAAACATTTTCGGCCGAGTGTTGAGTGATCCCCGTGAGGTATGTGAACTTGTATATAAATAGAATTTTAAAGAGGCATGTTATGCCCTAATAAGTAATTTATCTTATGAAAAGTTTTAAATAAATCATGACGAATAGGATTGTAAATAAGTAAAAAAATAAAACTAAATAAAGAATCTTGGAAATCCCAACACTCTATGACAAGCCCAAAAAACCTTCTTCTCTACCCATTCCATTTGGGTGTGTATAGCCACATTATAAAGAGTTTTGCTTGAGTACAAGCAAAGATTCAAGTGTGGGGGTATTTGATGTGTGCAAAATGCAACATATAAATTACATCAATTGTGGCATAAAACTAACCCTTTTTTAGTACTAATGTTGGAAAAAGTGTGCTTTTGTCTTCCTTTTGTATTTTCAGGATTAAATGAGCTCAAATTAACAAAAGAAGCAAAAAGACAGCAAAATCTAACATAAATACAAGAAAAGGAACAAACGTGACATGCCTGACCCCACGACAGCATCTTCCCAAGCAAAACAAGAAGACAGAAGACTGAACACGCCCCGTGCTCAGCCAGCACGGGGGCGTGCCCAAGTGTCAGCAGAAAAGACAAAGTGGTAGAAGCTTCTATTGCCCACCACGGGGCCGTGCTCAGCGGACACGGGGCCGTGGTCAACTATAAGATTCGCACAATCTAGGCAAATCTTCATAGTACAAAGATTCTTCTGCACACGGGGTCGTGCTCAGCAGACACGGGGGCGTGGTCAACTAATAAAGACAAGCTGCATTAAATGAAGAAAGAGAGGATGTGGACACGGGGCCATGCCCACTGGACACGGGGCCGTGCCCGAGCTTCTGTTCAGCCTATAAATAGGAGTGCTTGGCTCAAGCTCAAACCATCCCTTGGCACACCACCTCTCTCACACTTCACCCACCACCCACCACCACCATAACACCATCATCCACCACCATCACCCATTGTCCATCATAGAGTGTGTGAGTCGTCTCGGGATCCAAGATTGATCGTAAGAGTTCTTGACAATCAAGGCCATGTTTGCCTAAGTCTCTTACATCACTTGGTGAAGACAAGTGTCTAGTGTAATACTTTTTATTTATAATCTTTTTGCACTTTTTACTTGGTTTTGTATTAATGACTTTAATAACTAGTTTCTTATGTTGAAGGTAATTCTTCCTTATCGTTTGTCCATGGTGTCTTGACATTATTTTACTGTCTATATACAATAAAAGATTTTCACCATTCATATCTCCACGGTCTATATGGAGGTATGTTGGCTACCTGGTCGGGGGTTAAGGGAACGGTTTGGTAAGAGTCTTGCCATTGTTCAGCGTTTAGAGGTCCTGCAATGGACCTGGGTCAAATTTAGTAGGACCTCCTTCAATACTTAACGGTATTGGATGGAGGGGGTCCAAACTCTTTGATCCCCTCATAAATTAACTACTATTAATACTATAACCCGGCTATTTAGGACTGTATCCCTGCTGACTCAGACTACTTAGTCGAGGGTAACGTCACCTCCAAAAGAGGGGCCTACCATAATTTGCATTAATAACTTAATTAATTATCTTTCAATAATCCAACCCTTTAGGATTGTATCCTTGCTGACTCAAACTACTGGGTTGAGGGTAACGTCACCTCCAAAAGAGGGGCCTACTACAATAACTAAGATAATCTCTTAAATAAGTGCAAAAGTGCGGAAATAATCAAAGGTTACACTATACACGAGTCGGAACCAAGTGATTCATCTTGTCTATCTGTTTTTCTTTTATTTTTATTTTCAGCATTTTAGTTAGTTTTTATTTTTCTTAGTTTAAAACCATTTTTCTAAACTTTTTTATTTGATTAGACGTTGAGGATAAACCGGTACTAAAAGCTCTTGTGTCCTTGGACGACCTCGGTATCTTACCAACACTATACTACGCTCACGATGGGTGCACTTGCCCATATGTGTGTTTAGTGTTAGTAAATATCGTGTTTTATAAATTTAAAACTTGGCTAAAGAAAGTGTAAAAGAGCTTAAAACTTACTTAAACTTATATATACACACTTCACACGCATCAGTTTTCCACTGAGAAATAAAGGCATCCCAATCTTTCGCATTAAACGAATTCTTGCAGTGCTTCACAATATTTTGTAAGATGTGGAACCTGCAGAGATATCTGTGTGCGCCAGGGAATATTTTTCTACACGCGTTTATCAGTGCCTGGTCCATGTCCGTTAGAATTACACGCGGCTCCATGCACTCGTGCAGTATAGACCTGACCCTCTCCATGACCCAGACGTACGTTGCCTCCTGCTCGTTTGAAAGAAATGCATGCGCAACACAGAAGGTGTGGTTTGTCGACGTCATACCCACAACTTGCAAAAATGGAAGATTGTACATGTTAGTCTTGTAGGTAGCGTCGATCATAAGCACATGTGGGAATGCCCTCCATATTTCAAAGGACTTATCGTGACAGAAAAATATATGTTGAACGACGTTGGTGGAAGGTTCCGCCTGTATGTAATAGGTCATCTTTTTTTCCTGGAGGATTTGTTCTAGCCGCTGCATGGGAGATGGTTTTTTCTCGAACTTCGCGGCCCTAATCTTTTGGAGAGCGTTGTGTATGTCTTTCGGAACACATTTGTTCTCAGGGTTCTGTTCAGTTACGGCCTTCCAGATTGTATGGGGCTGTATGTCTTGATCTGTCAGCTCTTGCATCAGCCTAAACTCATTAGGAATAAGCCTCCTGGCATACGCGTAACCCTCCAGATGTTCAGCAGGGCCGTGGTTGTGCGCCTCGTTAAAATTTTTGTTCAGATAATCTATCCGCCAAGCCCGATGACTTTGGTCAAGACGACCTATCACCATAAAAGGGCACACACATTTTTTGTTGCCGATTTTCCTAATTGTGGCCTTACTCTCATACTCGCCGCTACGACAACATTGGAGCCACACCCGGTTATCCTTGGACCATCTGGTAACAATTATGTATTCGTTGGCTAAACCCTAAGTTTTACCCAACTTTCCAAATCATCGCGGGATAAAAAATCCTAAAAATATGTAACATCCAAAATCGGGAATTTCATTAACTTATGAAAATCTAAGTTAGAATTGGAAGGAAAGAAGTGCTAATGTAATTCCAAAATGGTTTTGAAATAGTATTAGTTAATTTGGTGGAAATAGCCGTCGAGATTGTAAGATTCCGTTTCGAGTGTAGTTGTAAAATAATATTTTATTATTTGCTTGGAATTATTAATTGAGGAAGATAACTTGTTGCGTAACTATATATTTTAACGGCTTGTATTTTAGTAATACAAGTTGAGAAATATGACAAGTTCGCTTCAGGGAAATATCGTTACCGCATCTTGTGACTCACCCAAAACTAAATGGGCATTATTGTAAGAATCAAACTTGAGGGTGTATATTGCAATTAGACAATAGTTAAATGTATAAAAAGCCATATTTAGGCTCATTTGTGATAAACAATGGCTGGAGTTAGAGAGAGAAATGCATAGAACTAGAGAGAGAAAGAAAGTGGTGGTCCAATGGTGGTCCGATAGCGGTTTGCGGCGCCGGTGGTGGCCGGAGTTGCGGGTTTCAACCCGAAACCATTTCTAGATGATACCAATGCAATGGTAAGCTCCCTTTGCTCATAAATCCTAAGTTGAAGTCGTTTATAAATGTCGAAAAGTTAGATTCGTTAATGTGATTTCCGTTTTTATTTTATGTGGTCTAAAAGAAATGGTTGTTACTGGAAAACCGACCGTTAGATCGATCCCAAATTTTTACAGTAGCTTTGTGACGTATAGATATTAACATCCAATGGTCGGAACTGCGAAATATATCCTGGAGGTATGAGTTTTACAGCAGATGTTTGGATTTTCGGTATAGAAAATGCTGTTATAAAGATTGAGTTGTTTCAAGAGATCCGACCATTGGATTGAGCTGAAATTTGGATAGGAGCTTCCTAAGACATGGGTCATAAATCCGATCAGAGGAAATTCCGATCAGATGTTTGTAAGTGTGGTTTTGACACTGATCAATTTGTAACAGTTTGTTTGTGCGAAAATCAGGAACTTGATTGCGTTGCATGGATGGTCTAATGGAGTTGTATATGCAATCCGATACCGGAAAAACGTTTGTGATGAAAAATGAACAAAAATTCATTAGTGGATCCTGTTGCATGTGGCTACAAGAATATCCGCGCACATGATCCATACAAAGAAGGCAACGAAAGCTTGGGAGTTGACGGGACAAGATTGACAATAGCAATATCATATTTTCCTACAGGCAAAGGTGAGTGGTTTATATCCACTTTGGTATGTATTGTTAGTTTTGGTTTCTTTTATGTTACGAGCACATAATATTGCTTATTCCATTATATATGTAGAAAGACCATGTTGTTCATGGATTTTAAAGATCGCGTAGGTCCTTTGTCAATATCGGAAGTATGATATAACTGTGTAGTATTTTATTGGTCGTACGGATCAAATACTCATGAAATGTAGAGACGTTAAATGGTTATTTATGGGCTTCGTTGGGTAGCTTATAGAATCATTCTTGATTGACACGATTGTGTAAGTTGTTTGTATTAGTACTTGTGTGCTAGAATAAGAGTTTAGCATAAATTGTTTAGCATATGTGGTTAAGAATATGGTTATTTAACTTATTAAAGTATGTGCATGAGTAATGTACAATTTGTGTTTTTAATGAATATAGTTATGAATTCTGACTCTTGGATTGCTAAGAAGGATTTACAAGCATAGGTATGTGGGAGAAGATGATATCAACAAGATTTGAATGCAGTTGATGAACTATTCATGAGTTTGATTTCTTTTTCTTTAACCATGGTAGTAAGTATCTAACATTAAATGTTAGTATATGTATAAACCATTGAATTATTATTTTTTTGTATGGTGTATTACTGAATGTACTTGTAGTGCGAGTAGAAACCCTTACTTAGCTTTGCTAATTTAATTTATGTTGGATGATGTCATCAGGTTCGCGGGTCTTGAAATTGATTTGGAGATAGAGGATCGGGTCTGAAGATTTGATAGTATGTGAACGACATAGACAAATGATTTATAAATTAGCTTACAAATACCACTTAAAATGAAAGAATTGTAACACCTGTATATTCTTTAAACGTTTTTAGTTGAAAAATATATTGTTTGTGTGTATTAGTAAACACAAATTTTTTTGGGGACCATCTTTCCGAAACTAATTAAATAGCTAAGTGGTGTTTTCAAACTCGGGTGTTACAAGTTGGTATCAGAGCCCGGATTTGAGGGATCCAAGTACAAATGAACGTGTGCTTGAACTCAAATCAGTGTGCTCTTGGTAAGAGAAAAACGTATAATCCAAGACCCGATCAAGACCTGTTGGAAAGGTAATATAGAATGATTTTTGGTACAATACAACTAACTGTGATGTTTTGCAGTAATGCTGGCTACACAGCAAGGTTTAAACAGCTTAGCATTATTTGCCCAAGTCAAGTTGACACTTCAGAAAAAGCCATCTAGAAGTACATTTGTGGCTTGCCTGAGTGTGTGGGCGATTTTTCGAAGCAGCAAGACCTGCTACCATCGAAGAAACCTACCGCTTGGCCGCAGAGATCAACGACAAACGAGTCATGGAAGGATTTTTCTCCAAGAATCCTGTCAAACAGGCTCATCAAGCAATCGTCATCGATTCCTCTGACGATTCCACCGACGATTCTTTTGAAGATTCCTCCGACGACACCTCCAGCGAATCCTCCGATGACACCGTATCGCCTCCAGAAGTCCAGCCCAGTCGCAAGCGAAAGTTCTCCAGTCTAGACTCTTCAACCACTGAGCTGTTGCAACCAGAACCTCTCCAATCAGTTCCAGTTTACTCGAAGCGCGCCTACACCGGAACTCATCCCCTGTGTCACGCATGCACGTATCATCACCTGGCAGAAGCTAATTGTCTCTATTGCGCAAATTGCAATTGCCTGGGTTATCTTACTCAGCATTGTCGCTCAGGGCCACGAACTTGAGGAACGCTAGCACTCCCTACAGCCGTAGCGTCAGCAACAACCGCAGTCCAGCAGAAGTCTATCCCGTCAACCTCAACTATGCTCCTAACAGTGTTGTAATAATACAATTTTTTCCGTTAATTTATTTCAATGTGTTGAACTTAATCATTGCAACGTTGACTCTATTTCTCTCTCTTTCTCTTGCACTCGTGCACAGTCTATATACTAGCACTACATACTATATAATGTGTTTTACCCCCACTATGCGTTCTTGAAATAAGTTACAACAAACATGCAAGGATCAAATTAATCACAGGTGCACACGGGATTACTGTGGTCAGTGCACAGAGATCGTAATGAGTTTCTATGATGCCATAACGTTAAAAGCATGGTTAAGAGTTGGTGGATACGCAGCTGGTATTTCCTATATATAAGCATCTTGACCATGTCGACACAGTATGACATCTATTCACGGGACAGAGGCGTGTGGTTGAAGCAAGGTGGATACGCCGCGGGTACTTCCTATATATAAGTGCTTCGCCATGCCAACCAATTTCCTGTGAAGAAAGTGCCATGCAATGTTGAACGTTATTAGACCAAGTATACTATTGAAACTATTTTCGACACACCAAACTACTTCGCAAGGCGTAACAATCTCACCACAACTCAAGCATGTCATCGCTAGACTTTTCGTAAGTCAACACGCTAGAAATCGCATCATCGCTGGAATATATCTCGCACTCACTATCGCTTAACGCTTAAACGCTTGCTTATGCTCCTATCGCTTTTGACGCTTATCGCGTATCACTTGACGTTTGCCGCTCATCGCTCGACGCTTTTCACTTATCGCCGCCGTCTTTGATCATTGCTTTTGCATTGTTTTGTTTTGTTTTTTGCTTACCGATTATCGCCTATCGCACTCGCTCGTATCGTTAAAACTGAGTTCGTAAACGACTTCATCGCCCAGTGTACCCAATTCTCTTTCTTCTAAACTTGGTCCAACTATTCCTCGCTTTGACCAAGTTATCAAAAATCTATCAGTACTATGTCGACACACATGACACTACCTCACGGGACGGAAGCCATATGGCTAAAACATGGTGGATACGCCGCTGGTACTTCCTATATATAAGTGTTTTAGCCATATTGTCGAACTTTCATGGAAAGGTGCCATGAGGGGGCGACTTTAAATTTCAATTTTTGGACTTACTACGAACTTTGTGTAAACAAAGTTTTTCTTACAAAACTTTTACAAAATGAAGGAAGAAATTCCTAAAACTTTAATCAAAACCTTTGTAAAAAAACAAGATTTTCTTGTAACGTTGGTGTGACAATTGAATCAAGTCAACGTCGCGTGATGAGAAAATTTCGTAAAACGAGTTTAATTACCTTAAAATCTTTTAGTAACTTAACAAAACTCTTCTCATAGCGCTGGTGTGAACATCGACACAGTTTAACGTCGCACCGTGGGAAGATTTTCATAAACAAGTTCTCTTCAAACCTTTTCGAATTAATCGACTTTTGAAATTTCAAAAAAAACTTTTGAATCATTTTTCGTGAGTTGCCATCTTTTGTTATACAAATCGCCTTACTCGCTGTTTTTGCCTAGTCTTCACAACGCCCTCCGTCGTCAATTTTCGATCGATCGCTCGCTCATCTTGACGCTCTTGTCGCTCTCTCACTCGCATCAATCTTCGCGACCTTCCTTGTGGATTAATTTCGGGATGAAATTTCCTAAAGCAGGGGAGACTGTAACAAACCGCACGTTCGTGCATTGTTACTACTTGTTACACTCCTTACGCCTAGCACCAGAGATTCGGATCATAATGTAACGTTATCGTTTACAACGCTATTTCGCTTATACTCGCATACTTTCGCACGCTATATCGCACATCACAACACCTACACTAACGCTAACAATGACATCGCATGAATAGCTAAAGTTGCTCCCATCGATCGTCGTGATGCAAGGTAATCATGCTAACGACGACATCGCATGAGTGCTTAGGCGGTTCCCATCGATCATCGTAAAGTGTCGCAACGCTAACACAGACCCAAACGCAATTACTTATGCTATGACCTGTTATATATAATAATAATAATAATAGTGAAATGGTGGAAACTATCTAAACGTGCACTCGCAGGCACGCGCAGCTCAATCTATCGCACTTAACACGACATTAGTTGTATCGCTAAAACGCTTAATGAGTCCACAACATTTAACACAATGCAATGCTCAACATTATGAAACGGAAGCCAGAAACAAACTTGCACGCGCCGTCTGATCGAACGACCGTTCGATCGAATGGTCATCCGATCGGATGACCATCCGATCGGATGGCCATCCTATCGGACTGCCCTCTGATCCGTCACACTACACTGCCTCCTCCACTCTTGCCTATAAATACCCCTCCTGTCACTTGAAGCACACTTAATGTGACAGGCCCTCTTCCGACCAACGCACTTTGGACCTTTTACCTTCGATTCCTCGCGATTCTCATAAGTTCTCGCTCTAAATCTTGTACTTTCATTATCTACACACACTCCTATATCGTTTCCATCATCAAATCTCACTTTTTTCACCATAAAAGCCTCTGATTTGGACTGTTCTAAGGAGATGTCATCATGGAGTTCTTTGGAACAATGAAGTGTGACCTCCTCTCATCAAGAACAGTTCAGATCCAATGGATTCTACAGTGTATAAACACTGGTTCCACCTAAACCTAAGCCGAATCTAAGTATTTCAAGCTTTTCTTCAATATTTTTAACTTGTGGAAGTGTCGGGTTGAGAAATGATTTCTATCGAAGATTTGACTGACTTAACGGGTTGAACATGAAATGTCGTCAAAAACAGTTAACGGGTTGAATGGGGTGATTCCCATCCGATCAGATGACTTGGACTTGATGGGGTTTCCATTGTTCAAAACGTTGTCGTACCGACTCGGTTCAAACGCAAAACTTTCTAAACCTAACAAAATTCTAGAAGTTTCAAACGATCAGGTCGTCAAACGGATTGCCATCCGATCAAATGACAATCCGATCGGACGACATTTGGTCTTCAACACTTAAACTTTTCAAATTTTCCATACATATTAATTTCCAGCGAATGGTCATCCGATCGGACGACCATCCGATAGAATGACCATCCTGCTATGAACTTGTTCTTGTAAGTTGTCTCGCTGGACGAATCACCAACCGATCGAACGACCATCCGTCCGGATGACCGTTCGATCGAACGACTTGAAAGGTAGAGATACTTCTCTGTTTTCAAAATACTACAATGAAAACTTCAAAGTCACATTATACACAAACACAACCATCCCAAACGAAGGACAATCCAATCGAATGGCCATCCGACTGGATGACCATCCGTCCGGATCGTCATCCGATCGAATGACCATCCGTACGGATTGTCATCCGATCGAATGACCATTCGTCACTTAGTTCACTCGACACCGTTTTATGCACCGTTCAACGCTTATGTTATCATACTTGTTGGTGCATATTTGTGACAACATCTTAGATTTGGTCTTTGGATATCTTGTAACTAGTTAAACGATAAACAGTTAGCAGGTTTGGCTTGGTAATAGTTAGTTGTAATGTTTGGGCTAACCAAACCCACACAAATGGGTGTATGGGACGAATTGGGCTTAGACCAATTCGCAGCCCATGTTGGAAACCCGAGCCCAAGTTGCAAACCTTGTGCTATATAAACAAGGTTATGCATTAGGGTTTAGGTTAATCAGCCAAAATGTTTTTGATAGAGAATTCGTGAGAGCAAGAAAGGCTTGGACGAATTTGAGTGTGTGAGGGATCTTGATTGATTGTAATCAGTTTAATAGATAATCAATAAAGATCGGGTTTGAATTTGAATTCTATTTCTACTTGTTTCTGTGCTAATCTGATCAAGAGGATTCCACACTCTTGATTGGATTGAAAATTCTGTGACGATCCGTACGAACCAGGGGACCTACAATAGGTATCAGATCATTAGGCTCTTGAAGAAGCTCGGTTCAGAATTGTGATCTGCAGAATTCGGGTGGAAGTGTTTAAAATTTTCGAAAATTTTAAACCTGAAACTAGGGTTTTTGAAAATCTTGTTTTTCTGATTTATTTGTGCGTTTTTGTTTGTGTTTTGATCAATCTGTGTGTTTGGTTTTGCTAATTTGCAGGTTTTCAGGAAAGTTTTGGTTGATTTGGAAGTATATTTGGCTGGACAGAATTGAAAATTCGAAGATTGTTCTTCGTGTTGTTAGTATTTTCTTCAAAAATTCGGCTGATTTGGTGGTTTTGATTTTGCAGGATTCTGAGAAAACTTGTTTCTGGCAAATTTGCTTATTTCGGATTAAATACGCTGATAAACCAGAGGAATTGTCTGAACGGAGAAATTAAAATCCAAAGGCGACTTTGGTAACCGTGTAATTGTCCTCAGCGACATTATTACGTTGATCGGCGAAGTTACTGGACGTCGCTTTAGCGAAATTATTAACCAGCTAAATTGATTAACAAGCATAATTAAACAGCATAGGTGATCTGCGAAATTACACAGCGAAATTAAGTTTATTAACCAGCGAAATTTGTAGCATAATTAAAAAGTGGAGTATTTATTTTTGTGGAGTAATTAGATACGTATAGAGGATTTAACGTTTTCGTGAATAGAAAGTGATCCGTAGCTCATCTGACTAAACCGTTTGCACCGTTGAATTCGTTGAATTCGACATTATATATCATTGGATTCGTCTTTTCGAGACGGTTCTAATGGTGTAATTTGGTAACCACGGTTTTCGGACACTTTTTGTACGGTTTTACCAGTCTGTTACGTTAAAATGTCGAACATGACGAATCTGAATGAACTTTTGAGGATGGAGCATGAGGTTGCCACAAACAAACCGCCTAAGATGATGAAGGTGGAGAACTATCTAACATGGAAAGACAGGTTTCAGTCTTTCATTGAATATCAGGACACACGGATGTGGATCTGTATTCAAGATGGTTATGCGAATCCAACTCATGATTTTGAAGGCAGACCACGTGTCACAGCCTACGTGAACATGCAAGAGGCTGATAAAAAGATGTATGAGGCTGAAAAGAGAGCTTTGGCTGCCATAAAAATGTCCTTACCGGATGGCATCAAACATACCTTCAAGAAGTACACTAGTTCTAAGGAAATGTGGGATGCACTAGAAAAGAGGTATCACGGAAATGAAGATGTCAAAAAGAACAAAGTGGATCTACTGAAGAAGCAATTTGCTGTTTTCAAGTGTATGAGAAATGAGTCACTTGAAGATATCATCACGAGATACTACCATCTAATGTCAGAAATGGACAACTATGACATAGATAGCTATACTGACATTGAGATCAATGATAAGTTGCTTGATGCATTACCTGCAAAGTGGGATATCTACACTCCCATGATTAAAGGGGAACTAGATTATGAGACAAAAGAGCTTGAAGAGGTTGTTGGTAAGCTAAGAGCTTATGAGCTCAACATGAAGAAGAAGGAAACAGGCTATGATCAGGTTCAGGATCTAGGAGTTTACAATGGACTTCCAACTTCTTCGTCTCACAACGCTTCTAGTGACTCTGCTACTGCGTTTCTATCATGTGAAAATGAGCAGCTTAAGGTAAATGATGATGGTGATGTGTGTTTCGTTGCTGCTTCAGGAGGATCAACAGGAGCTAAGAGAACATCAGCTACTAATCAGAGTAGCAGTACAAAGTCGATTCCTATGAGTGTGAAGTCTGCTGAAGAACATCTTGCTCTACTTGCCTCATTCGTTGCTTCGTATGAGAACTACATTCAGGGAAACATATCTGATCCTGCCACTTTAGATGAAGATTACGATCAGATTGACCCTGATGACTTGGAGGAGATGGATTTGCAATGGCAAATGGCCATGATTTCCAGAAGAGTCAAGAGGTTCATGAACAGAACTGGAAGGAAGTTTGTAGGGAAGAGTGTTGGTTTTGATAAGACCAAGGTTAGGTGCTTCAACTGTCAAAGCTATGGACATTTTACTAGGGAATGTCAAAGAGCAAAAACAGAGTCTACTAGTCAAACTTCAAACAACAGGAATGCATCAAACAATTCGAGCTCAAAGAATTTGATCTCTACAGCACGAGAAGGTTCATATGATTGGAGTGTTCATCTAGAAGATAAGGAGAATGCCACTCAGGCATTCATGGCAGAGATAGTGCCAGTTGATGATGCTAAAGCTACTGTGGAAGATGCTGAAGCAAAAGTGGATGCTGATGTGGAGAAAGAGAGTAAAGCTGAAGGAGATAAGGCTGATCAGACAACTGAAGCTGAAGAGGAAAAGCTGAAGTCTGACCATGAAAGGGAAGCTGAAGAGAAAGATGCAAAATATAAAAGAATGGAAGCTCAACTTGCTGCTCTCATGGCAAACCAAGACAAGCCAATTGGAGAGGTAAGTAATTCTACTAATTCTGTTTGCTTAAGATGTCGTGAAATACAGGGTGAAGTTGATAGTTATCAACTCAAAATCAAAGTCTGGTAAACGAAATGTCTAACACAAAAGAATCAAACTGTTTTGCTAAAAGAAACGAGTCAATGTATTTGAAGAAGATAAAAGGCTATGAAGCAGAAATTGAAGTTTTAACCTGCAAACTAAACGAAAAACTTCAAGTCATAGACTTAGCTCATGACATGATGGCTGAGAAAAAAAAAAGAGATTTCTGAAAAATGCAAAGAGTTGTCAGATGCACAACTCAAAATTGTTGAACTTGAAAAGAAATTAGGTCAATTCAGGGACTCTACTTTTGTAATGAAACATATGATGGGTAGCTTGAAGAAAAGTAATGACAAAACCAATGTGGGAATTCCATAGTTTCAATGAAGTTCCACCTCCTGTTAGTCATGACTATTCTTTCTTGCCCGATGAAAATGAGCTCACAGACTTTATGTCAACTGCACCAAGTAGTTTCACTTCAAGTCAAAGTGATGTGTCTGAGAGTGATGATGCTAAGAAGGGAAATAATAGAGACACCGTTTTGAAAAAGAAAAATTCACCTCCTAAAAACAAAAATCAAACTTTTGTTAAAAAAATCACTTTTGTTCAAGGAAGTGACATGAAAAACGAAACAGTTGTTATTGAAAACGAATCAAATGTAGAGTTTGCTAAAAACAAAAACATAGAAAAATCTGAATCTAAGCAAACTGAACAAAATCCTTCTAAGGCATCATCATCATCATCATCAAATCAAGGATCTAGTTCAAAGGCTTCAGTTGAGAAGTCTTCGAAAAAGAGACTGTGCTTCAAGTGTCACACCAAGGGACACGTAGCTAGCTGTTGTCCTAACAAAAAGAATGAAGCACAAGTGAGTGAGAAACAGAGAGGGAAGTCACCAGAGAAGAGTGGTGAGAAAAAGGGGAGAGAGTCTAACTCTCCAAAGAAATCTGCTCCTAAGAAACATGAGGGTGTTGCTGTTGGTGTAGATAAGGGTGAAAAAGGAACTCCACAAGTTCCTCGTTTTCAAAGAAATCAACCAAGATTTCAGCCAGAATCTACATCAGGCAGATATGAGAGACCTAGAAGCAGTTCACCTAGAATGAACAATTTTAATGGTAATTCAAATAATTTCATAAGTCAAGGTCAATATCAAAATCGATACCAAAATAATGGTGGTCAAACTTTTTATAATAATGGCTTTAGAAATTATAACAATCAAGCTTCTTGGAATCAAAACTCAAGGTACCAAAACCAAAATTTCCAAAGGCCAAATAGTCCAAGCATATATAGGAACCCTCAGGACCATAGACCTAGTGGAAATCAAAATCAAATTCTATCAACAGGTCTGAGATCCAAGACTCCTGTTAGGAGTAATGGATATTGGATGAATGTTACAGTAGTTGGTGAATTTGGAATACCCAAGACCATTCAGGCTTGGGTCCCCCAATCTAACTAATTTCTTGGTTGGTGTGTGCAGGAGCTGCTAAGGAGGATTATCAACTTATGGTATGTTGATAGTGGCTGCTCCAGGCACATGATGGAGGATGCGAGATTGTTGATAGAGTTTGAAAATTATGATGGTGGACATGTGAACTTTGCTGGTGCTAAAGGGGGTAGAATTACAGGTCGAGGAAAGGTGACCAATGGGAAGATCACACTGGACAAAGTGAACTATGTTGAACAACTTAAACACAATCTGATGAGCATGCCGCAAGTCTGCGACAAGGGTCACTCGATCCATTTTACCAAGACTGAAGCATTAGTGTTGAAACCAGGATTGGTGATTCCGGACGATTGCATAGTGATGAGAGCACCAAGGAGAAATGGCACTTATGTCATGGACAAGGCCGGTTATCAACAAGTGCAGAGTGTGCTTGAGAACAGGGCCCAAATAATTAAAGGGCCCAAATTTTTTTATGTTTTCTTTGTATATATAGCCCAAATTTTTTACAGGCCCCAAAGTTTGGTAACAAACCCAATCCCTTAACTGATTATAGGCCCAAACCTTTGTCAAAATACAATCGGTAGCTGCAGGAAATCAAAAGTCGCTTCGCGGTTCTTTGCTTTGCACCAGGGATTTCTGATCAAACGCTGCAGGAGTGCAGGAACACAAGTTTTGCGATTCAGGAATCATCAACATCCGGAGACATCCGCAGATTCACGATTCAGGAATCATCAACATCCGGACATCCGCAGATTCGCGAATCGCGATTCAGGAGGTATTTGTTTGTTGTCTTTTGATTTTTGTTTGTTGATGTTACTGTTGTTCCGAGTTACATCTTGATTTCGAAAAAGATTCAGATTAATGATCATCATCCGGACATCCGCAGGTTCCAAGTTACATCTTGATTTCGATTTTCGAAAAAGATTCAGATTTCAGAATTCAGATTAATGATCTTACTGTTGTTTCGAGTCTGATTTCGAGTTTACGAGTCGCTAAGTGTTTTCATTCGAGTCTGATTTCTATATTTATCATTAGCATCAAATGATCAAAAAAGAATATTGTAACTTTTAGGTAACTGTACGTGGATGAATGAAAAAAAAATGGAATGCAATGTAACCATATTAGTAGGCTGGATAAATTGGTTTCCCAGCAAGAGTATTATTAGTAGTCAACTAATCAAGTAATTATAATATAGATTCATGATAAATTGTGATTTATATTTGTGGCTTATGCTTATTGCAAAAACAAAATTTTCTCACTACTTGACTCAGAAACGTGGTGGAGAGCTATTCTTCGTCAACAAACAACGAGTAAGACACATGACCCTAGACCCTAAATTCATTAAGATCACCAATCAGTAATCACATTGAGTATTGGGAAAGCATAAAACCTTGCCCTGTTTAGGCCTAGACCTGGCTTTAAAGTAGATGCTAAAGCATGGTCCTTTGCTTGGAAATATGAGGGATTTGGGCTAGGTTCCCCACTGGTTCTAATGTTACTAATTTTTCATTTTTCATATATATATATATATACACACGTACACATGTTTCATTATATGAGTTTAGTTACACACTTAATCTATTTCTTAGTTAATCTATTTCTTAATTAAAGTTTCATCTTTTGCATCAGAAATGCATTCTCTACACATCAACTATGGGGGTGAAGACATATATCTATTGAAAGTGAAATATTAGATACTATGGATTACAAGGAGTTGATCGAGAGCTTTGCTTCAAAAAACGCTAGGAGAACCACACTATTTGCTTAGCAAGTAAGTTCGATACTTTGATCATTTTTGTTAATTTGTTTTATCTATTTCATAACAATTATCGTAGTATTATGAATTTTTAGTTATATAATTCAATGATTGATGAGTTTATGTTATATGAAAATTTGCGAATCGGGCCCAAATTTTTTATCTCGAACAGGGCCAAAATTTTTTTTAGGATTTTCGGAGACGGCCCTGGTCATGGACATGGGTGCTAAGGATCCGACTGCTGTGGTGGCGTGTTTACTATCAAAAGCATATGAAGCTGAATCGATGTTGTGGCACAGACGCATGGCCCATATTCACTATCGCAAATAGAACTACATTATTAAAAATGAGTTAGTGAAAGGGGTTCCAATGCATAGGTTTCACGTGGAAGATAAATGTCTTCCATGTCAAAAGGGAAAACAACATAAGAAACCTCACAAATCAAAAACAGTAAATTCCATAGATGCCCTTTATGAATTACTTCATGAAGGGGTAAGGTCCCAAAAACCTCGTTCCAAGTGTTTGGACCATACCACAACCTCGATTTTCTAACCTTCTTTAGACCTTGCGCGGCTGCGCACTGGTCCAATAAAGAAGACTTAAGAGAAAAACCACAACTTTATCTGTAAGCCTCTTTAGACCTTGCGCGGCCGCGCACTGGTCCAGCAAAGAGGACACGGAAAAAAGACAGCAGACAACACTTGCACGCCAAAAGGAAAGCATAAATCCTTGCACTTTCCTCCATAAACGAAGGATGGAAATCCTGAGTTAGACACTTCCGCCTAATATTCAGACTTGGATATTATTTACCCAGACTTGGGATTTATTTATTAAGCTGATTCCACACGATAAAGAGTCACATCAGATTACAGCAGTAATCTTCTAGAAGGAATTCAATCGTGCACCACTAAGACGGTTATAACCGTCTGGACACGTGTCGCACCCTCAGGCATCCCTGATATCACAATGATAGCATGTAATTGAAGAGTAATCTCCACTTAATCACTTTACACGTGGCAAATCCCCAGCCATCGATCTAAACCACGATCCGTGTGCACTCACGACGGATCAAGAAGCTTGACGGAAGGAAATACAACCGCTTACGGGGTTAGCATCTTCCGTCAACTTTTCACTAACGGGTTTTCCCGCCCAAAGACTCCTGGTTATAAATACGAGAAACAACCCAGGTATGAATTCAAGTTACACACACTTCTCGAATACTTCTTCTTCTTCATTACCCATACTTATTCTCACACCGGAGTCGGGTCAAGGAGAGAACCCTCTTCTCCCCTTCGCGAGGCTAACGGTGCTCTTTTTTGCAGAATTACCGGAGAAGGAGACCTGTTGTACCTGAATCAATCGAGAGGAAACCCATCTTTTATGCGGATTCAAACCCCCTAGATATCTCGGTTTCGACCATTTATCTAGTGTTTCTTCACTTCACATGGATTTATTTGGTCCAGTGAACGTGAGGAGCATAGGTGGAAAGTACTATTGTTTAGTTGTCACAGATGATTACTCATGTTATTCTTAGGTACAAAAGATGAGACAGCGGAGATGCTGATAGATCTTTTTACAAAATTGGAAAACGTCCATGAAGCAAGGATCAAGAGGATAAGGTGTGATAATGGCACGGAGTTCAAGAATCGGATTCTGGATCTCTATTGTCTTCGCAAGGGAATTGAACATCAATATTCCGCTCCTTATACGCCTCAACAAAATGGAGTCGCTAAGAGGAAAAACAGGACGTTGATTGAAGCCGCTAGGACTATGCTTTCAGATTCAAAGCTACTAGTTCTTTTCTGGGGAGAAGCTGTGAATACAGCTTGTTATGTCCTAAACAAAGTTTTAACCGTTAAACGTTTTAACAAAACATGTCACGAACTTATGTTTAACGAGAAACCAAACTTAACAGGCTTTGAACCATTTGGATTACCCTACACAATTGTGCGAAACAAAGATAAACAAAATCCGGTGAGGTGGCTGGCGAAGGCTATTTTCTAGGTTACGTACCTGACACACCGAATAAAAGGGTTTTTAATCTAAAAACTGGTAAAATTGAGGTTGTATTTAATGTTGAAATTACTTCATATAAACCTCAATAATCGATGAGTGGTCCAGCTATATTATATGATTATGAAAGTGTGTTTAAATCATTTAATATTCCTGACCTTTCTAATGCAGATGATTCTCAGCTGATTCAAACAGTGATAAGTGTAGACGATGAAGGCGACTTTATGCCTAGATCGAACGTTGATGTGATAGATGCTCTGAAAACTTCCTCAGGTGTTGTTGTTTATGATTCAAGCGATAGTGAGTCTGAACCCATTCAGGGGGAGGATTTCGTTAATCCGTTTGCGAATCAGAATGTTCAGGGGGAGATTGGATCAAACCTGGGTGAGAATCTAGAAGAGGACACTGTTGCTACTACACGAGCAAATAGAGATCATCCAGTTGACATGATACTTGGAGATCCTACTACAGGTGTCCAGACAAGGAGAAGCATAGCAGCGAATACGAGTTTATTTGTTTCGATTGAGAAGACTGGGATTATGAACGAGTGCTTGTATAGTTGCTTTATTTCCCAAGAGGAGCCAAAGAACATTCATATGGCTCTAAAAGATAATTCATGGGTTGAAGCTATGCAAGAGGAATTGGCCCAGTTTGCTAAGTTGAAGGTTTGGGAGTTAGTGAATCTTCTTAAAGGTGAAAAGGAAATAGGCACTAAATGGGTGTTTAAGTGCAAGAAAGATGATTGAGGTATCGTGATGCGAAACAAGGCTCGATTGGTTGTCAAAGGTTTCAATCAGCAAGAAGGGATTGATTACAATGAAGTGTTTGCACCAGTGGCAAGGTTGGAAGTAATTCGTTTGTTTCTAGCTTTCGCTTCATTCAAGGGCTTCAAAGTTTACCAACTAGACGTGAAGAGTGCATTTCTTTACGGGAAAGTCCAAGAAGTGGTGTATGTCTCACAACCAGATGGTTTCATTGATCCAGATTACCCAGATCGGGTTTACAAACTTGATAAGGCTTTGTATGGATTACATCAAACTCCCAGGGCGTGGTACGAGACACTGTCAACACATTTGATCAAGAATGGTTTTGAAAGAGGTCAGATTGACAGTATACTGTTCATTAAGAGAAAGAAGGAAGATTTTCTACTGGTACAAGTATACGTGGATGACATCATCTTTGGGTCATCAGATGAAAACATGTGTAAAGAGTTTGAGCAGGTGATGAAGAGCAAGTTTGAAATGAGCGTTATGGGTGAGCTGTCTTACTTTCTGGCTTTACAAGTTGATTAGAAGGACGATGGGATGTTTATTCATCAAACAAAGTATGTGTATGACATTTTGTCTCGATTCAAAATGGAGGTTTGCGCTACTTTCAACACACCCATATGTGAAAATCACAATCTTGGCCCAGATCATGAAAGTACTGAAGATGTTGATCCAACTCAATACAGGGAAATAATTGGTTCTCTAATGTACTTGACTGCTTCAAGACCAGACATTATGTTTGCCGTATGTCTGTTTGCCAGATATCAGGCTAA
The DNA here is from genome assembly GCA_030545235.1 of Helianthus tuberosus. Classification (NCBI taxonomy): domain Eukaryota; kingdom Viridiplantae; phylum Streptophyta; class Magnoliopsida; order Asterales; family Asteraceae; genus Helianthus; species Helianthus tuberosus. The sequence goes on from CM060436.1 coordinate 34,252,440, forward strand.
TCCAAAAGAGTCACACATGAAAGCAGTGAAGCGGATTCTTCGTTACTTGAAGGGGAAACCTAAACTTGGTTTGTAGTATCTAGCTGATAGTGATTTGAAGTTTGTTGCTTACACTGACTCAGACTTTGGAGGATGCAAGTCAAACAGGAAGTCTACAACAGGTGGTTGTAAGTTCTTAGGAGGCAGGATTGTGTCTTGGCAATGCAAGAAGAAATCTTGTGTGTCTACCTCTACGTGTGAAGCTGAATATATTGCTGCGGGTAGTTGTTGCTCTCAGGTTCTCTGGATATAACAGCAGATGAGCGATTATGGTTTGGATTTCACTCGTACTCCTATTATGATAGACAATAATGCCATAATTTCTATAACAAATAATCCCGTGAAACACAGTCGCACAAAACATATTGACATTCGTCATCATTTTATACGAGATTGTGCTGAATAGAAACTAATTGAACTTCATAGAGTCGACACACTAGATAACCTGGCAGATCTTTATACTAAAGCGTTTGACAGGGCTCGCTTTGAACATTTAGTCGAACTCAACGGGATGAGGAATCCTGAATAACTGTTTTTTCATAGGAATTTTGTAAATATTTTACTGTTTTATTTAAAAATAAAAAAAAGAATTAAAAAATATAGAAAACCACAAAATCCAAAAACATTGAAAAATGAAAAATATCAAAAAATAAAAAATAAAAAATGAGTTATCACTGTGTGAAAAAGAAGAAATGATAGTACATCAGCAAGTTAGACTGTCACACTGAAAATGAATTAAAAAGCTTAAGTGTGATAGCAGCTTCATTATATGATGTACCAGTAGGCAAAAAGCATGAAATAATTAACTTACCAATGTGATATAAACCTAAATGAACTGTGTATGAGTGGGGAACACATTAGTGGTGTATGGTTTAATGACCTTAAATCTTGCGTTGATAGATTGCCAAAATCTGAAGTTTTGGGTCTTTATACTGTTATTTCATCCGGGGATATCAGGGTTGTCCTTCTGTTGCATCCAGATACATGTTGACCTAGGCACAACCATGATATCTTAAAAGAGCTAAAAATGCCAAAACCCTGAAAATGAAGAAGCTCTCCTAGAGAGTCATACAAAAAGTGCAAAATGCATAAATCGTACCAATAATGGTATTTGTCATAGCCCTCGTTAGATATTTTGGTCTCTTTGCAGTACGGAGGTACGGACCTGATCACCAATTATCTATTGTTGTAAAACAGAACGGATGAATTCAGTATACTCACCTACTACGAGGAATCTTTGTGCATACCTTGATCGCGGGGGTACATCCTGAAGTGGGACACACTAATATTTCAGTAATAATATTACCTTAACGTATCATACGATAATGGAAATTGAAATGTTCATGCATTTTGTTTAAGTGGACAAACATACTGGTAATCATCTTGGACTGCTTTTCACGACAAATTAAATAAAGAATTATCTAATAGTGTGAAAACAGTTTGATTGTGCTGATATGATCTTCTTACCGGTGAATCTCACAAAAATAGAGTGTTTACTGCTTTTATTGTTTACTTACCTTCAGAAAATATAAAAATCCAAAAATAGTGTCTTTTTCTGTTAAAATTCTTAATGTACAGAAAACTGTTATTTTTGGAGGAATTGTTACCGATAGGGAGAGATGGTGTTGGAAAGTGAGTTCAAAATTTTTAATCTTACAGTGTCTTGTGTGTTGGACAAAAGTTTTGCGTGTTGGTGATTGATGTATTGTAAAATACATCTTTATTCGCGTCCGTTTTAGTCATTAGATATTCGTATTGTGTCCGTTTTTAGAGTAGAATGTACATACTTTTGATATTTTGTGTTTTCCAGGTCTTAGCAGAAAATAGGAGCTGAAACGAGTTACATTCTGGAAAGGCGAAAGACTGGAACGGAAATCGAGGAGCTCGGGAGTGGAACGAAGCGAAAAATGCAGTTCTGAAGGTCCCAGGCGGGCCGCCTTAACTTAACATCACTTTTGATGCGGGTCGCATGAACTTAAAGATGGTTTCCGGATGATCATACGCGCGCGGCCCGCATCAACTTAATCTAATCCTTAAGCGGGCCGCGTAGAGGTCATGTTCGCGAAAACCGACTTGCACAGTTACGGGAATTAGGGTTTTGGAGATTATAAATTATCATAAACGACAACAGCCGAAGGGGGATCATGATAACACGAACTTTGGACGAAAATTAGAGTTCTTGGACATCTTGGAGACTGTTTTGAAGGTTTGGAAGCATTAGGGAAGCCAAGGAATCCTCTGAGAACATTCGGGAGAACACGGGATCGAAGTTTACGGGTTCTAATATCTTGTTTCTCCGTTTTTCGTTTATCTTTGATTGTTTAATGATGAATTCAGTTTATACATTGTTTGATGCTTTATTTTTGACAATGATTATTGGCTAGATTTCTTGTTACTACCTAGACATGGTTGAATGATTGCATAGGTTTTGATTATTCTTGGATTTTTGAATGCTATGGATAGGTTATAAATTGTAAACGGTTTGTTCTATCAGTTAGATGTGTTTGCATGCTTGATATTGTTTAATTATTGTTTATTGCTTCGTTCGAATCTTGGTGACGGTCTTTATCACGGAATAGAATCGGGTTAGGGTTTTAGGTTTTGGTGAGTGTCTATATCACATAATAAATCTTTGATCCTTTAGGGTGAAAATTGCATAAGTAACCTTAGAAGTAATAATCAGTAATTTTATAAAATCAAGTGTTCTACTAATCATCAATAGCTGTAAGGTGCGAGATTATTGCTAGGTCTAAGTGATTAAACCGCAAGGTGGGTCCTTCTTAGGAAGTTAACCTTTTGGCTGCTGTCTAGCAAGTCTAGCTGAGAAAACAAACCTATCCTAGGTTTAGGTCTCGTAAGGGAGTGAGCCTTGTAGGATACTTTTATAAACCCATTAGATGTCTTGTAAAAGAGTCTAATAACCGGTAAATTAACAACCTTTAGGGGATCTTAGCGTGCTCTTGAGAGAGATTAGGGGTCCTTAGATTTCCCGATAGGTGAGAATTTTAAGATCCCGGTTCCATAGCAGACAACTTCCAATTATAATCATAACTAAAAGCAATCAGGATTCCTGTCTAGGTAGTTCCTTCATCATCCTTGAGTTCAGTTTTCGCGTGAGTTCGTGCTAGTTCCTTAGCTAATCTAGTTAGTCGTTTTTGCATTATTTAGGATTTTTAGAAACCCCCCCCCCCAATCAATAAACATTTAGTTAAGTCCGTGACAGTCTCAGTCTAGATAGAGTCATTAGCGTAATCAGTAGAGTCTCCTGGGTTCGATACTCGGACTTCCTTAGGCTATACTTCATCGATCGGTACACTTGCCGGTCGTGTGGTTTAGGGTTTAGAGAGTCTTAGTTTTATAAATTTAAAACTTAGAGAGTCTAGTTTAGGGTAATTTTAGTTGTTTTTAATTAACCCACTTTTCAGCACATCAAGTTTTTGGCGCCGTTGCCGGGGACTCTTGGCGATTGCGTTTATTAGTTTCGATTGGACTTAATTGACATAATATGTGCTACTTGTATAGTTTTGTAATTTTTTTTTAGTTAGTTTTTTTTATTCTCTCTACCTTGTTCTGCTCTTTCTACTCTCTTAATGGCAGATGATTCTATTGATCTGGATATCTCTGATGATGAGTCTTATCCCACCGTACCAATATGGGATTTGTAAGATGAAGAGGATGAGGAAAGTGAAGATGATCTGCTTTGGGAGAGAGAATTTGTGGATGAGTTAGAGGGTTTGCCAGAAGATGAAGAAGTAGGTACATTTGATCCGGAGGGAGACCTTGCATATTTAGAAGCTTTACTTGCAAGAAACCCAATGACGAACATCAAAAAAGAAGAAGTGGTGGTGGAAGAGGAAGAACACCACAGCTGGCCCGTGGTACTGACAACGAATGCGAGCCAAAGTTCAAAACCATGGGAGAAGGCTATGAGAAGAACACCTGGGATCGTGTTTCAGCGGCTCCTGCTAGGTAAGTTCAAATTTTGGTGTTCTAACCCATTAAAAATTTTAAAATCATTTTATAATTCCACCGTTAAATTTTTAAATGTTTATGAGAAACGGGTGGAATTAAATGGGTTAGACCAGGTTCAGATCAAAGAGAAGCCTCCTGATTAAATTCAAGTGTGGGGAGGTTTTGTAGAGTTTGTATTTTGAGTCGTAGTTTTTGTATATTGAGTCTAGGTTAGTAGTTTTTGAGTCATTTTTTTTAGAGTCGGTACTGCTTTGGTTTTTGCTTGTTTTGTTTATGTAGGTTTGAATATGTACCACCCATACTCAATTTCCATTCGGGTGATTTTGGAGCTGCTGTTCGAATTTCAGGCATTTATCGAGCGTACTAGTCAGTGTCAAAGCCGATCGCGAATGAAATGCTATACGATCGAGTTGGATTGGACAAGAATTTTGGAGCTTACGCATTGATTAAACCAGCTAAGTCCTTTCCGAATTTGCCCTTTGTCTTTTTATTCTTATTTATTTTTAGTTTTTTTGAGTCGGTTTCCATCCTACATTGAGGGCAATGTAGAGTTTAAGTGTGGGGATGTGACATTTGAGTCTTGAGTTGTTAGTTTAGTGAGTCTTGAGTCATAAAAGTCGAAAAATACAAAAAAATTCAAAATTCAAAAATCCAAAAAAAAATGAAAAAAAATAGAAAATGTCTTTTGAAATAAGAAGTTTGCAAAATAAAAACGGAAAATGATAGAAAAGTCGGGTTTTTGGTCGGGTTCAAATAATGATAATATTAGATAAAATAATTGAGCTTGTGTCTAGTTTGGGATGTGCGGGTAGGCTCGATTCGGTTCTAGGTTCCTTTGATCTTAAATATACCTAATTGTCGGTCTACTAGTGGGTTCTCATCTAGGGAGAGTGGAGAAACTGAAACTGCCAATAAGAGTATAAGGGGCACCGTTATAAGTTAAAACCGTTTGAGTTTGTGATCTTGCGGAAAAAAAAAATAGAATAAAAAGTGAGCTAGAAACTAAATGAAAGTAACACAGGTCTATGTAATCCGAGTTGGGGATAGCGACTCTACAGCCGGAATGCCTCTGGGATGTGTGAAATCGAATTGCCGATTAAAAGTACCGAAACCTAAGTAATCTGTGGTTGGGGATAGCGACTCTACAGCCGGAATACCTCTTGGTTAGGGAAAGCATCGTCTAGACTCACGAAAAAAAAAGCAAAGAAAAAAAATAGAAAAAAAAAGAAAAAAAAAAGAAAAAAAAATTGATTGTAAACTCTCTTGGTTTTGATATAAAACGGTTGGGAATTGGTCAAATGATCGTTCCTTTAGTCCTATAAGCTTGAGGGGGGATTAGGTGGACTTGCAATTCTTAGCGTGAGAACCTAGGTAGATTGACCGCACTTGAACTAAAATCGCATGATAAGGGCTTGGAACCGGGTTGGGTTTAAGAGGATCGATATACTTGCAATCGCGGCTAACACGAGTTTCGGTTTTAATAAGTAATTTAAGCTTTTGTCCCGAACGACTATTCCGACTATGATTCCGTATGCATAATTCTTTTTCGGGGATGAAAAAAGGTTAAGTGTGGGGATATTTGATGTATTGTAAAATACATCTTTATTCGCGTCCGTTTTTGTCATTAGATATTCGTATTGTGTCCGTTTTTAGAGTAGAATGTACATACTTTTGATATTTTGTGTTTTCCAGGTCTTAGCAGAAAATAGGAGCTGAAACGAGTTACATTCTGGAAAGGCGAAAGACTGGAACGGAAATCGAGGAGCTCGGGAGTGGAACGAAGCGAAAAATGCAGTTCTGAAGGTCCCAGGCGGGCCGCCTTAACTTAACATCACTTTTGATGCGGGCCGCATGAACTTAAAGATGGTTTCCGGATGATCATACGCGCGCGGCCCGCATCAACTTAATCTAATCCTTAAGCGGGCCGCGTAGAGGTCATGTTCGCGAAAACCGACTTGCACAGTTACGGGAATTAGGGTTTTGGAGATTATAAATTATCATAAACGACAACAGCCGAAGGGGGATCATGATAACACGAACTTTGGACGAAAATTAAAGTTCTTGGACATCTTGGAGACTGTTTTGAAGGTTTGGAAGCATTAGGGAAGCCAAGGAATCGTCTGAGAACATTCGGGAGCACACGGGATCGAAGTTTACGGGTTCTAATATCTTGTTTCTCCGTTTTTCGTTTATCTTTGATTGTTTAATGATGAATTCAGTTTATACATTGTTTGATGCTTTGTTTTTGACAATGATTATTGGCTAGATTTCTTGTTACTACCTAGACATGGTTGAATGATTGCATAGGTTTTGATTATTCTTGGATTTTTGAATGCTATGGATAGGTTATAAATTGTAAACGGTTTGTTCTATCAGTTAGATGTGTTTGCGTGCTTGATATTGTTTAATTATTGTTTATTGCTTCGTTCGAATCTTGGTGACGGTCTTTATCACGGAATAGAATCGGGTTAGGGTTTTAGGTTTTGGTGAGTGTCTATATCACATAATAAATCTTTGATCCTTTAGGGTGAAAATTGCATAAGTAACCTTAGAAGTAATAATCAGTAATTTTATAAAATCAAGTGTTCTACTAATCATCAATAGCTGTAAGGTGCGAGATTATTGTTAGGTCTAAGTGATTAAACCGCAAGGTGGGTCCTTCTTAGGAAGTTAACCTTTTGGCTGCTGTCTAGCAAGTCTAGCTGAGAAAACAAACCTATCCTAGGTTTAGGTCTCGTAAGGGAGTGACCCTTGTAGGATACTTTTATAAACCCATTAGATGTCTTGTAAAGGAGTCTAATAACCGGTAAATTAACAACCTTTAGGGGATCTTAGCGTGCTCTTGAGAGAGATTAGGGGTCCTTAGATTTCCCGATAGGTGAGAATTTTAAGATCCCGGTTCCATAGCAGACAACTTCCAATTATAATCATAACTAAAAGCAATCAGGATCCCTGTCTAGGTAGTTCCTTCATCATCCTTGAGTTCAGTTTCCGTGTGAGTTCGTGCTAGTTCCTTAGCTAATCTAGTTAGTCGTTTTTGCATTATTTAGGATTTTTAGAAACCCCCCCCCCAATCAATAAACATTTAGTTAAGTCCGTGACAGTCTCAGTCTAGATAGAGTCATTAGCGTAATCAGTAGAGTCTCTTGGGTTCGATACTCGGACTTCCTTAGGCTATACTTCATCGATCGGTACACTTGCCGGTCGTGTGGTTTAGGGTTTAGAGAGTCTTAGTTTTATAAATTTAAAACTTAGAGAGTCTAGTTTAGGGTAATTTTAGTTGTTTTTAATTAACCCATTTTTAGCACATCAGTGATGACTTGAAATTGCTTAATCTGTGATACAGTTTAACTATCTCTTGAATAATAATAATTTATTTAACTTTGTTGAAAAATTCTTATGGTTTCTCGAGATGTTTGTTTTATAGTGTACAGATTGAAGCAGTATTTTACTGAGAAGTTGCTGTGTTGAGAAGATGAGAGTTTGATTGGATGCATGGTTGAACCTCCTTTCTACATTGCAAACAAGAATGAAGAGTTTGAAGATTGCTTTGCAAATGTTAAACTGGAGTTTACTCAAGTGCTAACGATTTTGAAGATTTGGTGATTGGATGCATCAGCTTAGGGGGAGTCTGTTGCTGATAGAAGCTATTAAAGCTAAAGTTATCCAAAGACCAAAGATAGTGAAATATTACATGAAGATTGCAAGATGGCTGAAGACAAAGTTATTTTTCAAAGCTATTGTCAAGGGGGAGTTTGTTGGTGCATATTTGTGACAACAACTTAGATTTGGTCTTTGGATATCTTGTAATTAGCTAAATGATAAACAGTTAGCAGGTGGCTTTGTAATAGTTAGTTGTAATGTTTGGGCTAACCAAACCCACACAAATGGGTGTATGGGACGAATTGGGCTTGGACCAATTCGCAGCCCAAGTTGCAAACCTTCTGCTATATAAACAAGGCTATGCATTAGGGTTTAGGTTAATCAGCCAAAATGTTTTTGATAGAGAATTCGTGAGAGCAAGAAAGGCTTAGACGAATTTGAGTGTGTGAGGGATCTTGATTGATTGTAATCAGTTTGATAGATAATCAATAAAGATCGGGTTTGAATTGGAATTCTGTTTCTACTTGTTTCTATGCAAATCTGATCAAGAGGATTCCGCACTCTTGATTGGATTGACAATTCTGTGACGATCCGTATGAACCAGGGGACCTACAATACTGTAATCAAGCTTATCTCAGGCACGCTCCCTTCAACCCAATCAAGTTGTGTTTACTTGTTAAACACCGACTGTGAGTATACGCGAACCCTTTTTATCGCGTTTTGGGTGTAACATACGTTTTATCAAACCAAACCAAACTAATCAAATGCATAAACTACTTATCATTTGCGAATAACTGATATGCATATTTACACGTGATGCTAGTTACATATGTGCTAGGACTTTTACTCGTGAGGTCCCGCATTAACTAGTATAATACTATAGTACCCGACAGGGTCTAGTTAGGATGAATAGGAATCGCAATCGTAGCTCGAGTGACTTAGCTGGTAGTATATGTCTGGTATATATGTTGTTGTATCTTGTTTATGTATGTGGTAATTCGCAGCACTTTTTATCTACTAGGCTATACTATCAAAACTTGTATACTCGCAAATACTTTTGTATTGACGTTATTTTAACATATGTTACAGGTTTAGTCGCAGTCTACATCAAATCAAGCTAGGAAGTCTAGAAACACACCTAAAATCTAGGTTGTCGGATTTGTATTAATTGAGAGAACATGAATTCGTGACAGCTTATGTGATTGTATATGTTTATTAGTATGGGATAATGAACGCATTAAATATTGTCGCAATTTGGTTGTCATGGATTCTCTTGAGCAATCTGATTCGCCTAGTGCCGCGCCCCGATGATTCCGCCATCAGTTGGGGTGTGACAGCCAGCTCCTCTTCCCGCTCCACAGGGACCCCGCTGCTCACGCAAGAGCCTGCTATGCGCGTGGTGATCCCAACCACTTCGCAAACGTCTGCCCAAACAGAGTGGTGAAGCAAGAGCCACAGCAACAACCAACACAACAATAGCAGCAGCAGCCTCAGCAGCAACAACAACCAGCAGCCCGCAGACGTGCATTCAACATCAACGCCCGCCAGGCTCATGCAGACAACAACGTGGTTAATGGTACGTTCCTCGTAAATGGTATATATGCTTCGTGTTTATTTGATACTGGAGCCGATAACTGTTTTGTATCGTTCAAATTCGAGAAACTCCTAAATCGTAAGCTCACCCATCTCCCTGCGACATTTGATGTTGAAGTTGCCACTGGAAGAACCGTCACAGTTCGTACTGTTCTACGTGATTGTACTCTTGAACTCAACAATCACGTTTTCCCTATCGACATTATCCCAATGCAGCTGGGTAGTTTTGACATCATAGTAGGCATGGATTTTCTTCGTGAAAACCGTGCTGAAGTCGTTTGCTTTGATAAAATGATTCGTTTCTATCTCACTAATGGTGATCAATTATGTGTCTTTGGTGAAGTCGGTTCGAAGAAATTACAACTCATGTCGTGTGTTCAAGCTAGCAAGTATTTCCACAAGGAATACCAAGCTTACTTGGCACACATCGTAGTAGCGAAGAAGGAAAAGAAAGAAAAGGCAATGGAAAAGGTGCCTGTGGTTCGTGATTTTCCTAACGTCTTTCCTGATGATTTACCTGGTTTATCGCCATCTCGTGATAACGACTTTCGAATCGACCTCATTCCTACAGCAAATCCTGTCACTAGAGCACCTTATCGTCTCACTCTATCCGAAATGCGTGAACTCTCGAGTCAGCTCCCGGAATTGCTTGATAAAGGCTTTATTTGTCCTAACACCTCTCCATGGGGCGCGCCTATCCTTTTCGTCAAAAAGAAGGATGGAATGTTCATCGACTACAGGGAATTGAATAAGCTTACCATCAAGAATCGTTATCCTCTACCTCGAATCGATGATTTTTTTGATCAATTACAAGGTGCTATATGTTTCTCCAAGATCGATCTACGCTCAGGCTATCACCAATTATGAATCCAGGAGGAAGACATACCCAAAACCGCTTTTCGAACCTGATATGGTCACTACGAGTTTGTTGTTATGCCCTTTGGTTTAACCAACGCACCCGCGGTTTTTATGGACCTAATGAATCGCGTGTGTAAACCCTTCCTCGACCGATTCGTCATCGTGTTTATCGATGATATCCTAATCTATTCCAAGTAAAAAACCGAACACGCGCGCCATCTCAGTTTGGTTCTTGAACTACTCCAGGGAAACCGCCTTTACGCCAAATTCTCCAAGTGCGAATTTTGACTCGAGGAGGTTCAATTCCTCGGTCACATTGTCAATAGTCAAGGTATTCACGTCGATCCCGCGAAGATTGAAGCTGTTAAGAGCTGGGTTACACCAAAGAACCCGTCTGAAGTCCGATCTTTTCTTGGATTAGCGAGCTGTTATCACCGATTTATCGAATGATTCTCAAAAATATCTGTGTCGCTTACCTCGCTTACGCACAAAGACAAACCTTTTGTTTGGGGAACTAAACAAGAGGAAGCCTTTCAAACCCTAAATCTTATGCTCTGCAACGCTCCTGTGCTCTCATTACCCGACGGAAATGACGACTTCATAGTCTATTGCGATGCCTTGAACCTAGGTCTCGGTTGTGTTCTCATGCAACGAGACAAGGTTATCGCATACGCCTCTCTTCTGCTCAAAATCCATGAGAAGAACTATACAACTTACAATCTCGAGCTTGGTGCAGTTGTTTTTGCGTTGAAGATTTGGCGACACTACCTTTACGGTGCCAAGTGTACGGTCTTCACAGACCACAAGAGCCTACAACACATCTTTAACCAGAAAGAACTGAATATGCGCCAGCGCCGATGGGTTGAACTTCTCAACGATTATGACTGTGAGATTCGTTACCATCCATGAAAAGCAAATGTCGTTGCCGATGCTCTCAGTCGACGAAGCTATTTGCATAGTATTCGTAATACTCAAGCCCAGCACAATCTCGAATCCCTTATCCGTGACGCTCAACATGCTTGTTTTACCGAACGCACTCTAAAGAAGGAAAGGATTATGAATGACGGCGCGCAACTAGTAAATAAATCGAATGGCATATTTCATTATCTAGACCGAATTTAGATTCCCAAACGCACCAATTTACTACAGATTCTGCTAGACGAAGCCTACAAGTATCGATATTCCATTCATCCCGGTGCTGATAAGATGTACCAGGACCTGCGCTATAAGTATTGGTGGCCGAGCATGAAAAGAGATATCGCTAACTATGTTTCGAAGTACCTGACTTGTTTTAAGGTCAAGGCCTAACATCAACGCCCCTCTGGCTTACTCGTACAACCTGAAATCCCTATGTGGAAGTGGGAGAGTATAGCCATGGACTTCATAATGAAACTTCCACGCACGCCATCAGGTCACGATAGCATCTGGGTTACCGTTGATCGTCTTACTAAATCTGCTCATTTTCTGCCGATACGAGAAGACTTTAAGGTAGAATGATTAGCCCAAATCTACACCGACGAAATCATTTGTCGACACGGGACACCTCGTGATATCATCTCTGATCGCGATGGTTGGTTTACCTCGCGTCTTTGGGAAACATTTCAATCAGCTCTCGGTACTAATCTTAATCTAAGCACCGCTTTCCATCCCTAGACCGGCGGTCAGACTGAAAGAACGATTCATACCCTTGAAGACATGCTTCGCTCGTGTGTCATAGATTTTAGTGGTAATTGGGACGCGCACTTACCTTTAGTCGAGTTCTCGTACAATAACAGTTATCACTCTAGCATTCAGATGGCACCATTTGAGGCATTATACGGAAGGAAATGTCGATCACCTATTGTATGTCATGAGATCGGAGACGCGCAAATTACCGGTCCTGAGTTATTGCAAGAAACGACTGACAAAATCCTCCAAATTTGAGACAATCTATTGAAAGCTCGGAGTTGTCAGAAAAGTTACGCCGATAAACGCCGCAAGCCTCTTGAATTTGACGTTGGCGATCATGTACTCCTAAAGGTTGCACCTTGGAAGGGAGTGATCAGATTCGGCAAGAAAGGAAAGCTCGCGCCTTGATATGTTGGACCCTTTAAGATTCTTGAAAGAATTGGCAAAGTGGCTTACAGACTCGAACTACCGGAGGAACTTAGTAACGTCCACCCGACTTTCCACGTTTCGAACCTCAAAAAGTGTCTAGCCGACCAGAACCTACATGTCCCCCTTGAGGATCTACAAGTGGACGAAACATTACACTTCGTGGAAAAGCCTGTCGAGATCATGGATCGAGAAACCAAGAAACTTCGACGCTCAAACATTCCCATTGTGAAGGTTCACTAGGAAGGCAAACGAGGCGTCGAGTTCACTCGGGAACTCGAAAGTGATATAAAGGCTAAATATCCACAACTGTTTATTATGCCCGCGCCTTAATTTCGGGACGAAATTTCCTAAAGTAGGGGAGGCTGTAACAACCTGCTTTTTGAAGTCAAAGTACAAGTCAAAGGAAGAAAAGATTGCTACATGTGATCTGTCACTCCTTGCTTGAATCATTGATTTTACTCCTTGACTTGTAATCGATACTCTAGTTTATGCTAAGTTAGTTGTATTATGTGGAGTAAATGCTAACAATCGCTGTTTATCGCTATCGCAACACTATCGCATCGCAACATGAATCGTAGGTTATGGATATTGTTCTACGTGTGTGTGCTATTATGTGTTACTTGTGCATGTTTGTAATGCTTTGTGGTGATTATTCGAAAACGCAGTCGTAACCCTATCACAACGCAATCTCAATCGCAACCCAAAACGCAGAATGGTTATGTTTAGGTTTATGACTGTTAAGTATGTGTTATTATGGTTATTGTGTAATACTATCACATCCCCTACTCGCATCACATCGCAACGCTCAGCACGCAAAACGAAACATCGAAACGCAACTCGCCGGAGATGTTCGACCGAATGACCATTCGATCGAATGCTCATCCGTCCGGATGACCATCCAATCAGACTGTCTTCCGATCCATCACACTGCACCGCCTTTCCTCTTTTGGCATCTATAAATAGCCCTGTCACATCACTGTTCATGATGTGACAGCTCTCTCGTTCGACCAGCACGTTCCAGCTCTCTTTTCCTCAATTTCTCGCGATTCTTGTAAGTTTTCAACTCAAACCTTGTACTTCTATGATCTACACACACTTTTCCATCTTTTTCACCATCAAATCTTCACATTTAACCATGAAATTGGCTGATTTGAGGTGTTTTAGGATGAGGTCATCAAGGGGTTCTTATGAACTTCAAGACTTGACCTCATTTCACCAGGAATAGCTTCGATCTAAGAGATTTCTACAATGTTTAAACACTAATTTCACCTAAATCTAAACATTTTCAAGTTTAAAAGAGTTGAAAGAATGCTTTTCCTAGCTTTTCTCACAACTTTTACACCCATGCACTCAACACCGATGGAATCGGAGCTCATTCAGGCCTTCTACTCATTCTATAGTGATGTGTCGGTCTGAGATCTGGTTCCTATCAACGAGATAGCCGACTCGGGGGGATGAACATGAACAACCGTCAAGAATAGTTAACTGGTCAGAATGGGGAGATTCCCGTCCGATTGGGTGACTTAGACTTGAAGGAGTTCCCGTTGTTTAACACGTGGTAATGCCGTCTCAATCAAACCGCAAATTTCCAAACTTAACAATTTTCAAAACGAGCAAGGCACCAAACGGACTGTCGTCCGATCGGAATGCCATCCGATCGAACGACAATCCGAACGGATGACTCATGGTCTCAAACACTTAACATCTTACAAACTTTCAACACATAACAGTTTCCAGCGAATGGCCATCCGATCGAATGACCATCATGTTGTGAACTTGTTCTTCAAGAAATGTCTCGCTGGAGATCGCCATCCGACCGAACGGTCGTTCGACCGGACGACCTGAAAAGTAGAGATACTTCTCTGTTCATAAAATGCTACAACGAAAACTTCAAAGTCACATCATACATAAACACATCCCTTCCAAACGAATGACAAACCGACCGAATGGCCATCCGACCGGATGACCATCCATCCGGATTGTCATCCGATCGGATTACCCATAGTTACTATGTTCACTCGCTTCGTTTAACGCACCGCTCATAGCTTATACTATCATTCTGTAATCAAGCTAACTCTCCAGCGCTCCCTTCAATCCAAGAGAGTGTTTATTTACTAAACACTATCTGTGAGTATACTCAATCCCTTTTTGCTTTAAGCACTTTTGGGTGTTACATACGTTACTTATATCAAATCACCTCTATCACACAACACACAACGCAAACACTTTTATACGCTAACTGCTCTCGCATGTTATACGTGTTAATCGATGAATGCTTGTATGTTATGTTTGCATAGTGATTGCTGCCTGACACCTTAGCAACAATAGTACTATAGTTTGGACCCAGCACCTGTCGTGGACTGGGGTTGCTAAGGGTATTTCTTCACGTGTCACAGTGGTGATATGTGTTGCGCACTCTACAACTCGCAGTCACGTCTGTGCATATTTCATTGTCGATAACCTACTTGCTTCACATTACTACGTGTCACATGCTGGTTATGCGTAAAACGCTTTCGCTACTATTTTACTATTAAACGTGTATGCTCACCTTTACACTATGTGTATTGACCTCTATTTTAATGTATGTGGCAGGTGTTTGAGATGCTAGGATGTTTGCTAAGTGGAACCGAGCTAGAAAGAGTTTAGAAACCAAACAATTTAAATTCTGAGTTGTCGAACAATTTATTTATCTATGAGATATCTATGTCAGTAATAACTACTTTACTTGATAAGTTGTGGTATGGGACATAATGTTAATTATCCGGTAATTTAGTTGTTATGGATTTCTCCTACACAATCTGTTCGCTCAGTGCCGCGCCCCGATGTTTCCGCCATCGGTTGGGGTGTGACATTTAGCCACACGCCATCGTTCCTCTTGTCTGTCTTCATACCTCAGGTTATAGCCGTAACGTCGACCTCTCTCCATTTAGGTAAAAGGAATCGGAATACTCGAGGATGGGGTAAAAAAGGTTGTTTGCTCGGATCATGGTGCTTTAAGAGGTTAATAGGATTCGTAACGATCTAACTAAACTATCAAGATAGCCGTGACCGATAACAGACCTACTAAGCAATCAAGGACCCGATGAAGCAAAAACAGCCGCCAGGAGGGGAGAAGGAAAGCCAAAAGGTGAAAGAAAGGGAACGGTCTCCAGAAGGCGAATGGAGTTGGAATGAAACTGGATAGGGAGGGTGGTATCCTCAAGACACTTGGCCGATAATACCACAAACACTATGCGGAATCAAACCTCGTCGTCGAGCACTTCCGGCAGGACTCCACTCTAAAACCAATCAGAAAGAAGAGCTCTCATATCATTTCTGGCAGGACATCTCTTGCTTTTTTTACAGATAAGTATGGAAATCACTAAACAGATGCCTTGCCATTAATTCACAGAGAAATATATATACATATATACACACACACACAGTGGCGGAACTAGCTCATTAAATCAGGGGTATCCCAAAAAAAAACTTTTACCGTGCAATCATACAATGTTATAAAAATGATAACGGCGACATTAAATAAAGAATAATCTGGAAATCCATCTCCGACGAACGTTCAAGCAAAACTCAACGGCATAAACAATAGGGCGACATTCGTATTAACGACGACCTAATTACCGGCAAACATGTCGCCGCTAATGCCTATAGCGACGATTTTCGAGGCAACTTACGTCACCGCTAAAGCTGTGTTTCTTGTAGTGTTTATTGGCTTCTTTGTAAACACCAATTCAATTGACATTAGCGTGCTTGTTTATTTGAGTATAAACTCTATTTTTTCTTATGTTCTTAAAGCTTTTTTCTTAAACTGCATAAACGAAAATCCTGCATAAACTAGAATTGTAAAAGTATAAAATTCTGTATAAAATTAAACTGGGCTTATCAGAAAGAATGCCGCAATACGTATTTTGTGTTTTTTTTTTTGGACGAATCTAATCAGCTGGGCTTATCTAATCAATTGGGTCATTGTTTCAATCGGGCTCCCTTATTTTATAAGTTCGGGTCAGTTAGGGTTATCCTTATATCATTTTAGGGGGTATCCTTTATATAAAAACGAAAAAAAATACACTACACATACGAACTTCAGCTGTAGCCCGTGCTACGGCTCACATAATAGTGGTTCCGCCCCTATATATATATATATATATATGAGGTCGGTTCATCCCCGCACCCGTTTACATAGACGCCTACGTAAGGGATCATTTTTTAATTATTACCTTCTACACCCAATAGCTTAACACAAAAGATTACAGAATCGTCATTATGCCTAGCTTGTTTGACACTAGCTAGTGGCCACCATTTAAATTTAAAAAAAAATAATTGCTAAAGTGTATGTTTGATTTAAATACGAAAAGGCTAGTTGTTTTCGTAATACAACTAACGAAACCAAAAGGAAATGCTTTAGACCACTTTTATTTCTACTTTCTTTTAAAAATTACTCCAAAAGATCATCAAAGAGAGGATTAAATAGCAAGTATAATTTGGATAGAAAGAGTAGAAAAGAATAGTGTTGGAACATGTGACATAAAGACGAAGGTTTCTTTTTATTAACATTGTTTTACCACTTTGTCTATGTTTCCATTTAAACTTCTTTGTCTATGTTTCCATTTAAACTTTGTTAAAAAACGACTCGCCCCTGCTGTAGAGCACTCTATAAGAGCATTCACAATCTTTCCTTCCAAATATTTGTGAGTGTGCTCTTTATATTATAAAAAGTGGTTGTGAGTGAGAAAAGAGAAAATGTTACTATTCATCTGTATATTTAAGGAGACACTATTCACACTCTACAATTTTTTAATACATTTTAAAATTTTGTCAATGGTTGTGAGTAGAGGAGAAAGAAAAAAGTAATGATAATGGTACAAAAATTATTATTTAATTAAAAAAGAGAAAAAATATAATGATTTTTAGTTTAATTATAAATGATATAATATAAAGGCTTCCACTATTCTCACAGCCTAAATCTTATTTTTACATCTTTTTTCACTCGATCTCTCTCTCTATATACATCTATGTATATATAGAAAGACATAGAGTAAAGAGATGTGTGAATATTAATATAAAGGCTTCCAATGGAATGGAAAGAATATGAATATTGAATACTTTAACCCACTACTTCTTACTTAATTGTCCTTTTTAATGTTATTTTGTGAATCACTATTCAATTTTCTAAAATACTTTTTTGGAAAAAAAGTTACTATATCAGTACTATTCAAGCTTTAAATCTAGCATCTATTCAACTAGAATTCGACATCTTTTTAGACAGGATATCTTAACTCTTAAGAAATATCTTTTATTAAAGGGGAGGGGCACATAATACATATAGCCTAAGTCCTACCAATCTTGTCGTGTACACGTCACTTAGATTATCCAAGACCTTAAAATACCGTCTTTGATGTCACCACTACCCTAAAAACAATTTTTTTATTATCTAATAAAATCATTTTTATTCACAAAATTTAGACTTCAATAATTAATAAACTAAAATATCCTAAATTATTTAGATTTTTTTACATTTGTATAGTTATCAAATTTTCAAATTAAAGTTTTAATAGATATTATATATCATTTAGTTAGAGTAGAGTTTAAGATATTTGACTCTCATATCTAAATTGGGTATTTATTGGTAAAAAATGTATTTTTTTTTAAATTTTATTTACCATACAATAACCGTCACCCCCAAACGGCTACATCGACCCAGCCAATCAAAGCCAGACATGTCACACTGCCCCCGGCCCACGCCAAGCTCAATCCCCACGCCAGGTGGGCAACGCTAGCCCAGTATGGTCTAGCCAGCGTTGCTTGGCAACCACCGCCCCACACCCCACGGTCTAATGGACCACCACCCCATTGGTAAGAGTAATTATGATTACTCTACAATAATTACATAATTACTCTACTATTGTAAATTCACGATTTTTTTTTTTTAAATTAAAAGATTAAAATACGTGCTTAATAAGATAGGAAAAAAATTGATTTTTTTTCTCTCCTTACTCTAATATCATATTATATGTTAAAACTCATTTATACAATAACCTTACTCTATTTATTAATACTAATGCCCGTCTTCAACTTATTCATCTTTAATCAAGATTTTAATCATTGGTTTAATACTTGCCAATTGCCATCCATGCATGTAGTAAACGATCTCGAAGATTTTCATCTTGAAAAATTTCATTATAATAAAAAAAACCTCTATATGGACAACATTTTTTAAGTTTGTATGGATGATATATCGTCTCTAAAGGCGTTTTTCACTTATAGAAATTATACAAAATTTGCCTCTATAGCTCTGTCCCTATAGGTCATAAAAGTTATCCATATAAATGAGTTTATAGAGATGACATATCGTCCCTATAGGGTAATTTATCTAAAAAAACACAAAAACCTTATACAATTAGCATGCCGTCTCTATAGGATGATCTATAAAATCAACATTTGTTGTCGTTATAGATGTCATCAGTATGAAAATTTTCTTTTATAGTGCGCAAGCACTTCCTAGAATTCCTAGGATACGTGAAAGTATTTTTTAGGTCATCTATTTAAAGTAATTACAAATTATCAAATTTATACAACATATCTTTTAAGATAAACTGTAATTTAAAATAAAGTAATTATATATTATCAAATTTACACAATTTATTTTTTACGTCATCTTTTTAGAAACTCAACTAATCAAAATAAAGGAATTTGTAAAAAATGTTTAAAAGAAAACCTAACATCCGAATTCTAGAAATAACACTTTTTTTTTTTTTTTTAAATATTTGAGGTTTTTGGAGGCATTTTAAAAGAGTAGTAATGTATTGTTTTAAAAATCAAGTTAATTGATAATTTCGTATTAAACTCTAAATTTGGAAAGTGTATATGCACAATATATTTATTTACAAACTTTAATTTGAATATAAACCTATATACGAACAAACCTAATTTGTTCATAAATACCGTATATTATTTCCAATAATTCCCTTTTATATTTTAATAAAATATAAGTTTTTAATAATTATATATACGATTAGGAAACTAAATATGAATCGGATTAACTTAAATAAAGGTTTTGTAACACTTGATTATACTTTCTAGGCGTTTTAAATACATGGGACACTCTTTTAATTTCATTCTTGAATCTACCACTATATATATCATCCGAGGGTATAGCCACATGAGTAAAAACTTAAGAAATTAACCATGGGTGCCTCTGAAAGCACTGCAAGGTCCAATGAAACAGAGGATGAGCAGCAACCTCAGCAAGAAAACAACAATTCCCTTGGTGATGCCATTGCAGCTGCGACTGCAGTAGCAACAGTTGCGGCCGGCGCAGCTGGTGTTGTTTGGGGCATTTCTAAAATGCTTTCCAACAACACAGAAACCGAGGAAAGTAACCGTCAGGTGACGGAACCATCGTTGCTTAACGCTTCTCGTACACTGGTGGAATTCCAAAGTAACCGTCAGGTGACGGAACCATCGTTGCTTAACACTTCTCGTACACCAGTGGTATTCCAGTCGTGTGAGCGACGTAGTTTCTGGTCTCCCCCTCCACCAGGACGCTTCAAAATGAACACCGATGGCGCATGTCATCCCACGCGTCAAGACGGTGGTGTCCAACGTGGACCAAGCGGGTACGGGGGGATCCTTCGAGACCATCATGGAAACTGGGTTCGAGGGTTTATAGGGTTCATTGGTGATCAGTCTGATTGTTTTACATCTGAGCTTCATGGGATTCTTAAAGGGTTGGAGCTTTTAGATAAACTTAAACTCAAACAAGCCATTCTTGAAACCGACAGCCAAGCTGCTTTCCAGTTTGTCACTGGACATAATGACGAATACCGTCGCCAAAAAGAAATTGTTCGTGCATCATGGTCCATCATCCAGAAGTGCAAGCAACTGGCTGAAAATAATGAGATAAGTTTCAACCTTGTTCCTGGAAAAGATGCCAACCAATGTGCTGATAAGTTGGCTGATATGGCCATTTTGAGAAGATCAGCGTACGTGGAGTTGAAAGATCTTCCTCAAGAATTGAAGTTTCTTGTTGAAAAAGATGGCCAACTTTAATCGTTGATACTTGAAACGTACTCATGGTTATTGGTTTTCGTCTATCCTTATTAATAATGGTAATAGTTTGTCTGTTTGATATTGTATTTGCTTCATGTTTGGTTCTGAATAATCTTTTATCTTTGAAGTTTGAACCTGTTTCTTGTTCAATATGTGTTTCATCTTCTAGTCATATTTATGTTTCTATTTTTTTTTTAAATCTGGGTATGTATGCTGATTCAAAATAATCTACCCAACATTAAAGTTACAGATTTTTAACAATAAGTAATTCAGCAAATTGCATAAAAAACATTGTGTAACACATTAAAACATATCAATTAAGTAGAAATAAAAGTTTTCTAAAGCCTTTTCTTTTACTTTCGAAATCAAGAAAAAGCAATCACACACTAATATCACTGATTAAGACATTTACCATTCAGCTAAGATAGCTTAAAGTGCTCGTGACCCGAAGCTTGTTAAAAAGAATTGAGAAAAACTCTCCCAAAATTAAAACAATTTGTTACACATTCAGTTGATTGCTGCTGCCACTAGACTAACAACAAGCAAACACATAATTATGATATTTACATCGAGATAGTTGGTAAACAGGCAACAAACTACGCCGTTACCCCTTTTTGAATAGCAAAACTAAGTCGTTTAAAAACTACATCCATAGATCTTGTGGTCATAACATTATTATGCATGACCCTTTGAACTCGACTAAGTAGGTCCACAGCCTCTGGCGTCAGAAAACCAAACGTATCAAAAACAAATGGGATAAACACGTGCTGGTTGTCAAGGCACGCTTTCTCGTGTTTGGTCACTTTACCCGAAGCAGCCTTTAAAGCAGCTTAACCCACCGTGAAAGCACTACCCCCTAAGCCTACAAGCGAGGAAACCCCTGTTAGATCCTGGCTCGGTTGGCATCTTTTCCAGGAACAAGGTTGAAACTCAACCTACACCCGGATCCTTTACGCGAAAAAAAAAAAAAAAAACAAAACCATAGGAATAAAACGAGGCTGAGAAGGAAAAAAGTAAAAGAGGATCGCCGCATATATGCATGGACAAATGACGAAGAGTTGGTTTGGATAAAAATGACAAAAAGTTGTAAACGCCACGGACATAGGTGAGAAAATAAAACTATTTAAATTAAAGTGTTATTTATGACAAAAACAAAGTGACTAAAATAACAATTTATTCGTTAATTTATTTATTTATTAGTTTTTTTTAAATGAAGTAAATTGTTATTTTAATCCATAGAGTAGAATGCAAATAGAAATTAGAGTAGAGTGTATTTACTCATTTCTGCCGTTAGCCCTTTCTATAGTTAAAAGGAAGTTAGGGAATCTTCTTTGGAACTTCAAAAATATCTTCCAACGAACTGCAGGAGATCGAAGAGTTCCTGCACCACGCACACACAGCAAACGACAGGTCTTGGAAATATACATCCTTAATTGTAACTTCGGACTTTTGCCAATAGCCATCCATGCAGCAACCGGTCTTGGAAGTATACATCTTGGGAGCTACCAGTCTTGAATTAATTAAATCAACACACTTTCTAATAAATTAAGTTTAATCTAATATTGATAGCTATGATCCGTTCAAATATATATATATATATATATATATATATATATATAGGACAATGCTAGACAGAAAACCCACATTTAGGTAGAAAACTCTGGAAACCCAAATCTCCCGGCCTTTTTACCCCACCTCCCGACATTTTTTTTTTTGAAAAAAATAACACATGTAATATACATGTTTTAGAGTGTCTTGGGCCAAAAAAAAACAAAAAAACGCCGAAGGGATTTTTTTAAAAAAATAAACAAATTTCAGCCATGTCCGGTCGCCTAACATGTGTTAGCCAAAAATGACAGAATTTGCTGAAATTTTTTTTTTTTTTTTTAAAGATCCCTTCGGCGCTTTTTTGATTTTTTTGGCCCAAAACTCTTAAAAACATGTATATTACATGTGTTAATTTTTTCAAAAAAAAAAATGTCAGGAGGTTGGGTTTTCTAAGGTTTTTCATATAGATAGGGTTTTCTACCTAGCCTTGCCCTATATATATATATATATATATATATATATATATATATTGATAGGTAGAATTGTAACTTATTTACTTATTAACAATAGGAACAAAAAATTCGTAGGAAAAAATAGTTCCTTCTCTATCGCATCGCCGGCGGCTCGACGAAGGCAGTTTGCTAGGGTTAGTGTGCGAGGTCGCCTGTTTCTCGGCTCGACCTTTCATCCTAACTCTCCGGGCTGGTACTTCCATTCGCTTTCGGGTTCGGGATTCTCTCCGCTTTTTCTGTATCGATCGTTGGTAGTCAGCCTCTATTGCCGGACCTTATTCTTGTTGGCTTAGCGGGTCTGATATTGGTCGCGTCTATCCCGTATAGCACAGCTAGACTGATTCGAATCCCGTTAACACTTCGTTGAAGTTGCGTCCTGGTCGATTGGCTTGGTGGTTTTTGTTTCTTGGTTTTCTTCATGGGTAGGAAATTGTGGAAGGGGGAGAGTCACAAAAACGATGGTTGGAACACAGTCTTGAGTAAAAAACACGTGCTGGTTGTCAAGGCACGCTTTCTCGTGTTTGATCACTTTACCCGAAGCAGCCTTTAAAGCAGCTTGACCCACCGTGAAAGCACTACCCCCTAAGCCCAAAATCAGGGAAACCCCTGTTAGATCCTAGCTCGGTTGGCATCTTTTTCAGGAACAAAGTTGAAACTCAACCTACACCCGGATCCTTTACGCGAAAAAAAAAACCGAAACCATAGGAATAAAACGATGCCGAGAAGGAAAAAAGTAAAAGAGGATCGTCGCATATATGCATGGACAAATGACGAAAAGCTAGTTTGGATGAAAATGACAAAAAGTTGTAAACGCCAAGGACATAGGTGAGAAAATAAATCTATTTAAATTAAAGTGTTATTTATGGCAAAAAAAAAAAAAAAAAAAAAAAAAGAGTGACTAAAATAACAATTTATTCGTTAATTAATTTATTTATTTGTTTTTTTTTAAATCGAGTAAATTGTTATTTTAGTCTATAGAATAGAATGCAAATAGAAATTAGAGTAGAGTGTATTTAGCCATTCCTGCCGTTAGCCCTTTCTATAGTTAAATGGAAGTTAGGGAATCTTCTTTGGAACTTCAAAAATATCTTCCAACTTTTTTTTTTAACGGTATACGGTTAGAATATCGCTAACCGGGTTAGTAGTTAGTATGTTAGTAACACCAAGTTAGTATTAAAACTACCTTGCCTGGACTTAACCCAGGACCTCCAAGAGAAGCAAAACTTCCCACCTCCCCCTTAACCATTAGGCCAAGAGATCATTGGTCTTCCAACGAACTGCAGGAGATCCAAGAGTTCCTGCACCACGCACACACAGCAAACAGGTCTTGGAAATATACATCCTTAATTGTAACTTCGGACTTTTGCAGCTTACATTTGCCAATAGCCATCCATGCAGCAACCGGTCTTGGAAGTATACATCTTGGGAGCTACCAATCTTTAATTAATTAAATCAACACAGTTTCTAATAAATAAACTTTAATCTAATATTAATCTAGTGATATCGTGAGGGTGGGATAAGGCTTATGACCATTAGGTTATGAGTTCGATTCCCACAAGGGGAGGGGGGGGGGGGGGTTCCTAGATTTATTGAGTTTCCTCCTGAATTGGTGTATATGCATTATTGCCTAGTAGAGATGGATATGATCGGATGGTTCCGCTGGTGGCAGTGGCGGACCCAGGATTTTTTCCATGGGGGTGCGGAAGATTTTTAAAAATTTTAGGCCCCTAGGTACATAAGTAAAAAAATCAGTTGTATCGGGTCGGGTCGGGTCATGTAAGTCAAAAGAACATCAAACTAAATTTATATATTTGGCAAACACGTCAAACTTTGTAAAAAAATCGGTTGTATCGGGTCGGGTCGGATTCCGAAGGAAGAGTATCCAAATCAATTAGTTCGGAAGATGTATCCACATTCCGCTTGAGAAATCGCGCCATAACGTCTCTACTCATGGTTCCTATCACAATCATATTGATCCATCATCCATGACCATAAATTCATCGTTCCAAAAATCATCTAAAAATCACCCCTAAAAATCATCTAAATAACATAATCATCAAGCCCTAGAATTGTTTAATCACCCCTAAAAATCATCTAAATAACATAATCATCAAAAAAAATCATCTAAGGCAGTAAATCATCACGTAAAATCATCAAAAAAACCATCATAAAAATCATCTATGGCAGTAAATCATCAAGTAAAATCATTAAAAAAAAACCAAAAAACTAACCTTGATGATGTCGCTGCTGTGTTGCTGCTGCCTGGCCGGATTCCGGTCAGTTTCTGGCCAGAATTTTGACTGTCGCTGGCTGCTGTTGCTGCTGGCTTGGTGATGAAGTCGCTGGGCAGGATGTCGTGGAACAGAAACAGAAGGGCGGGAGGATATTGAAGGGGTTTTTGGGCAAATTGTTAATGTTTATTGTTGGGTATTGGGTAATTGACTGATGGACTATTGGGCTTTTGTTTATTGTTGGGTATTGGATAATGGATATGGACTAATGGACTAATGGGTTAAGCTTTGGTTTGGGTTTAAGTAGTATAATGGTAGTTTTTTTTATAAAAAATCAGACTTTACTAAAAAAAATTATAATATAAATCCATAATATTTTTTTACCCAAGGGGTGCGGATGAAAAATTCCAAGGGGTGCGACCGAAAAATTCCAAGGGGTGCGGATGAAAAATTCCACGGGGTGCGGACGAAAAATTCCAAGGGGTGCGGACGGGATTTTCTTCGGAAAATTACACTAATTTTTTTTTTCTCGGGGGTGCGCCCGCCCACCTTGGCTTGGTGGTGGGTCCGCCCCTGGCTGGTGGCACGACGATACTCCAGTGGTCCGTTAGTGATTCAAATTTTCCGTTAAAAAAAATATATATATATTGATAGCTATGCTACAATTGTCAGAAAATGTAAAAAAAAAAAATAACATAGCATATTAACATCCAAAATTAACTTTCAACATTTGAGGTTTTTGCATGTATTTGGAGGCATTATCTATGAGAATGGGTTCTAATTTACAACTCGCGAATCGTCATCCATGTAGAAACAAACCTTCGAGATAATAGCCTTGGAAACTACCACCCATTATATATATACTGTTGATGAAGAACGATTAATACTAACTTTATTTTGTAATAATATATAATTTTTTTATTCTTTTATTTAAGAGTAAATTACAAGTTTTGTCCTTTATGTTTGTCCCAAATTGCAGGCGCTGTCATTTGTCTTTAAAATTGACGAGTTTTGTCCTTAATGTTTACAAATCTTGCACGTTATGTCCTTTAGGCCTAACCCAGTTAGATTTTTTGGTTAAAACTGATCATGTGCAAGGCACATGAGGGCATTTTAGTCTTTTTACCTCATTTATTTAATAGTATTTAAAAAATAAAACAAAATAATTAAAAATATTATTATTATTTTAACTATATATATATATAACCTCCATCACCACCACCCTTCACCACCACCAGCACCCTCCACCGCCACCGCCACCACCCTCCACCGCCACTCCCACCCTCCACCTCCACCTCCACCTCCACCTCCTCTGCTCACTGCTACTTGCATCAAAAACCCCCAAAAATCTAAAACTTAAATACCAAATCAAAAACCCCCAAAAATCTCCAAAACCAAAAATATCAAAAACCCCCAACAACAATTGAAGATCAAGAGAAAAAAATCCATAGCAGCGGTTTCACTCGAATGGATTGCCAACAAGAATTAGTCGGTTTTACCAAGATGAAAGCTGCAATTAAAACACCTAAAATCCGACCAGAAACAACCATATTTGTTAGATAAAAAGTGCTTACCAGTAGATCTTTAAGTGGTAATGTTAACTAGATTGAATTTTTTTTACCTAAAATCAGAAACAACGATATTTGTTAGATGAAAGCTGCAATTAGAACACCTAAAATCCGATCAGAAACAACCATATTTGTTAGATGAAAGCTTCAATTAAAACACCTAAAATCCGATCAGAAACAACGATTGAATTTTTTTACCTCTTTTCAAGCTTTTATGGCGGAAATCGGACCTGAAACCCCATCCACCTCACCGTCACCATTGCACCCACCGTCACCACCGCACCCACCACCTCATCGCAGTGCAAATCACCATCACCCCACAATCACCACCGCACCTGAAACCCCATCCACCTCACCGTCACCATTGCACCCACCGTCACCACCCACCCACCTCCTCAACGCAGTGCAAATCACCATCATCCCACAACCACCACCGCACCTGAAACCCCATCCACCTTAATTTCAGATCTTCGAAGAGAGGGAGAGAATGAAGAGAGAGAGTGAGAGAGACTGAGACTGGAGAGAGGGTGAAGAAAGACTAGAACCAGAGAGTTTTCTTGGTGGGGGTGGTGGTGGGCCTGGTGGCTGTGAGGGCGGTTGGGGTTGTGGTAGCTATGAGGGCGATGGTGGCTGAATTCTAGAGAGAGAGACAGGAGTGAAAGAGGGGTAGAGAGAGAGGGAGGTGTGAGATTAATATAATATAGGTTTTCTAAATTTATTTTCGTTTTTTATTAAAATAATTTTGAATTTATAGATAAAAAGACTAAAATACCCTTGGATAATCAAATTTAACCAAAAAATCTAACTGGGTTTGGCCTAAAGGACATAACGTGCAAGATTTGCAAACATTAAGGACAAAACTCGTCAATTTTAAAGACAAAGGACAGCGCCTGCAATTTGGGACAAACATAAAGGACAAAACTTGTAATTTACTCTTTATTTAATATATTATAATAGTTTATTATTATATTTACTTTTAATAATATATTTTTATTTTTTTCCTTTTTTAAAACCATATATTTCCTTTACCATTTTTTCTAATAATTTTTTTTTCTTTTTTTAGAACATATATTAATTTATCGATTAACTTGATAGTTCTTTAATAATTTACGTTTATAACTTTTTTTTTCTAAAACTTAAGTACATAGTTGTGCTTGATTTTTTCCCCGACATTCCGTTATAAGTTTTGTTAAAAACGAAGTTGAACTCATAATAAAGTATTTATTTGGTATCATAAAGCGTTACGATGAAAAACTAAATCGTTCAAATTGTTTGACTTTCTAAACAACATGCTTTATTTTCAAATCACGTTTGTTTTACATTATCATTTGCTCGCTTTCGCCGCAACGCACTACGTAAAAAAAACTAGTTTCCTTGAAATGTGTTACTTTTTTCATGAAGAAAGTGACATTAGACCATCCGTGCCAGAGCGCCATAGGGGCTTTATGTCGACGATCGCGCCCCATAACGCCGGGGAACACCGCCACCCCGGGCGCTATGGGCTAAAAAATGGAGAGGGCCACTATGAGCAGAACGACGTTGTAGAATGGTTTCTCTCACACACATACATATATACATATAATTGAAGGGGTATAACCCCACAT
The DNA here is from genome assembly GCA_030545235.1 of Helianthus tuberosus. Taxonomy (NCBI): domain Eukaryota; kingdom Viridiplantae; phylum Streptophyta; class Magnoliopsida; order Asterales; family Asteraceae; genus Helianthus; species Helianthus tuberosus. Next base: position 34,280,111 of record CM060436.1, read on the forward strand.
CTACATAATCCCCCCACCCCCACTACAAACTTAAGTTAGACCATGCGTAGTGGTCTGATGAATAATGCCACCACCCTTGGGCGTTTTCTGCCATGTTGCAGTCCAGTCAGCAAGGGGGCATTATTGAACGTTTTTACAAGAGTGGCGTAGTGGAATAATGCCCAATAACGCCCAATCCAATCATTACACAATTATTAATTTTTTTAAATTAAAAACTTAAAATACTTCATTAAATTAAAAAAAATTACAATACTAGAAATAAATAAAATAAAAACCGACTAAACTTAAAAAAAACCGGAAATAAAAAAGAAAATAAACTTAAAAAAAAAGATGATGATCTAAAGGCCGTATTTTTCCCGAAGTTTTGGCGGTGCATTTGCGCAACAATCAACACGTCGCCTTGGAGGTGATCGATCGGTTTGGACAAAAACTCTATGTCCTTTTCTGTTTGCCTTGCTGCTTGCATCTCGTTAAACTTTTTGTTTTCGGCGACTCGATCTTTCATAGTCTCCCAGCGCTTGTGGCCGAGGTCTCGAATGTCTTGGAGACGACGGTTCATCTCCTCGAAATCTTCCTTCAACTCGAGATTATCGGAAGACGACTCCACCGGTTTTTTCCCGGTTCGCTTATCCTTTCTTCTACCGGCCGGTCGGGTCAACTCTTCAACTTCCTCGTCATCGTCCACAACAACATTTAAATCGACGTTGCGGGCATCGGAAGTTGATGTTTCCGGGTCAACGGAGGATGACGTTTAGACCGTTTAGCTTTACGTCTACTACTAGACGTCATGGTCGGTACGCCAGCCCACTTTGGAATACATGACGAATTTCATGTATCTAATCTCAAGAAATGCTTAACTGATGAATCGTTAGTCGTGCCTCTTAAGGAAATAGAGGTAAATGAAAAGTTAAAATTTGTGGAGAAGCCTCTACAGATTGAAGACAGGAAAATCAAGAATCTCAAACACAAGATATTAGTTCTGGTCAATGTGAAATGGGATTCCAAGAGAGGACCAGAATACACATGGGAGCTTAAATCAGAGATGCAAAGGAAATATCCACACTTATTCTAGTAGACCTCGAGGACGAGTTCTATAACAAGGTGGGGAGGATATAACAACCCTCCAAATTATTTTGGACATCCCTAATATATTTAGAATGTCCCTATACGTCTTAAAATATACCCCATATACGAAAAACCGAGCCCTAAATACTTTATATAATTAAAAATAAAATAAAAACCAGAATTTAGTGCCGCTCGCAGGCATCGAAGACTTACTCTTCGGGCTACGCGGGGCGCGACAGCCAGTCACCAGGGCGACACCATGAGCTGCCACGTGTCACCACTCGTGTTAAACCTAGTTCGACGAATCATCAAAGCTAAAACCTACAACCCTAGCACGCGGGCCGTGAAGGCTAAGCCTTCGGGTTACGCAGGCCGCGAGGAAGCTCAAATCAGCTCCTATAAATTGGGAGCTTCGGCAGTCATTTCCGTCGCTCATTCACAACTTTCTCTCTCAAATTTCTATAGTATAAGCATAATATTCGGGTATTATACCCACTAAAATAGCGAAGCTTTGCCCCATTGTAAGTATTTTAACCCCTGTTACGTATTAGATACGCTGCCCGATTGATCCAGGGTTCCGTAACGGCTGTCGTGGTTCTGCCTGACGTAGTCGTTGGAATACCGTCTCGGGGAGGGTATCACTAATGTGAATATTGGGTTATTATACTAACGCGTGTGCATTTGTGTAATTAATAGATAATCACCAGGAAATCCTAAAGGAAAACCCTAAGACAGCAAAGTGAATAATCTCCTTTTTGCAAACTGTTTTTACAAAACCTCATATAATTAACATATATTAAACAGTGATTGAGTATTTGTATTCTACAATTATCGTTGGTATGTTGGGGTTTTGTACAAAATTTGTTACGACATTGTGAGTAGTAACATGACCACATGTCGGGTTGACAATACCGTGGGTGGTAATTAAAGTAGATGGAAACAAATATAATTGCGCGACCGCCCTCAATGCTGTAGACTGATAAAACTCGTTTCATTAAACTGGGATTCACTCACCAGTATTTCCCACTGACAAAATGTTTTTAATCGCGTTTCAGGTAACAAAATGTGAAAGCCAAATAGAAGCCAGTTGGACAGTACTGAAGGCTTGGAAAAGTGGCTATAAAAGTTACCTAAATAAAGAGATGTTTTATTTGAATAAAATAGGGTTTATCCCTATAAAAATGTGTGTACTTGAAACTTGGGAATTTCCCGTGTGTTTAATGTTATAAAAGCGTGGTATTTTACTCTGATAAAATATTTCCTAACTACGGTCCTGATGTAAATTCCGCTGCCAAAATGATAAACACCCGATACCACAAAACTGGTCGCGGCCGCCCGTTCCCGGGTAATCAGGGAACGGGGGTTGGGACATATGGGGTACGTCCCTGGTCCGTCGCCCACATCCCGGGTCGTCCCACACCGGCCCCGGATGCTCCGTTGCGTCTCAAGCGGCTCCTCCACAACGTTGGAGACGAGCCAAATGTGGTGGGCCCCTTCAGTCATGCCGTTTCACAACGGCTAGTTTTTTTTTTTTTTTTAAAAACAAATTCATTTAATTTAAAACCTATATAAATACCCGCACATTTAACCATTTTATACAAAAATTCACCCACTTTCTCCAAACAACTCCCTTTACATACCATTTTTATACAAAAATTCACCCATATTCTCACATAATCTTCTCTAAAAAATACACCATGTCATCTTCCTCTTCATCGGGTTCGACGGACACCATGGATGCTGTAAAATATTTTATAAACAAGGTGGTAGAGGCGACACAACTAATTTTGGAAGAAGAAGAGGAGGAGGAGGTTTCGTCACAACCACGAAACAGGAATCCACACATCGAGCGAGACCGAGAAAGTTAGTTATATTTTTATTCTTGTATTTTTATTCTTATGTTTTTAGTCTTATATTTTTATTTTTATGTTTTTAGTCTTATATTTTTATAGCGTTGCATTATATTTTTATTTATAAGTTGTATATATATTTTTGAGTTAATTGCCATTTTAGTCCCTGTGGTTTGTGCCATTTTGCCAGTTTAGTCTAAAGGTTTCATTTTTAACATTTGGATCCAAAAAGGTTTCATCGTTGCCATTTTGGTCCAACTGACTTAACTCCATCCATATCTGTTAAGTCTGCCAAGGGTATTTTTGTCATTTCATTTAAAAGAAAAAGCAATAAAGAAAAAAGGGTTAATAAAAAGAAAATTGAAATGACAAAAATGCCCTTGGTAGACTTAACAGATATGGATGGAGTTAAGTCAGTTGGACCAAAATGGCAACGATGAAACCTTTTTGGATCCAGATGTTAAAAATGAAACCTTTGGACTAAACTGGCAAAATGACCCAAACCACAGGTACTAAAATGGAAATTAACTCTATATTTTTTTATCTTGTAGGTGCTCACCAAAAATTATTCGCCGATTACTTTGCCGACGAGCCGTTGTACTCGGAGGCTATTTTTAGACGCCGTTTCAGAATGAGTCATCGACTTTTCTTACGTATAGCCGACGATTTAGCCGCTTATGACGAAGGACATGCAATTTGTGAGTATGACGAGAATGCGGTGGAGCAGAATAATGTTCCGGTTAGCGGAGAACAACAAGATTTAAACATGTTCGCATTACATAACGATTTCACACATGCCAATCTTCAATCGGACTTGATCGATCACATTTGGAATCTCGGATAAAACAACGAGTAGTTTTTTTATTGAGTAAACTGCCATTTTGGTCCCTGTGGTTTGGCCAGTTTTGCCACTTTAGTCTAAATCTCAAACTTATTACATCTGGGTCCCTGTGGTTTGCATTTTGTTGCCATTTTAGTCCAAAATCCAAAAACCCTAATTTTTTGACTGTTGCAACCTTCTATTTTGTCTTTTAGTTCAGGGGCATTTTGGTCATTTTGCTTTTCATTTAACATTTTCTTAATATACACACATACATATACACAACTGAACAAGATCAGTCATCATCCCCAAATAGGTAAATCTTGTTCTATTCAATTAACTGAGACCTTCTCATCCCCATCCCCAAATCGATCAGTCACACATACATCGATCAGTTAACTGAGCACCACCACATAAATCGATCATCATCATCCCCAAATCGATCAGTCACACATACATATGCACAGACTGTGACCACCGGCGTCGTCCCACCTGAGCACCACTCCGGCGTCGTCCCTACCGAAACTCAGATCCACCATCGTCATCGTCATCTCTGCGTTCCTCTCTCTCTCTCTCTCATGTTTCTCTCTTATTCGGTTCTCTCTCTCTCTCCTGTTTTTCTCTCTCTCTCTTTCTAGTGCAGAATGGTGGTGGGTGGATGGTGCTTGTTTCAGATATGTTGGCGTGGTGGTGCGCCGTGAGAGATGGTGGTTCAGATCTGCCGGTGTGGTGGGGGTGCGGGGCTGTTGGTGCGGGATGGTGGTTGGGGGTGATGGTAATGGTAATGTCTGGTGGTAATGGAGGCGGTGGTGGTTGCGGTGGAATCGTGTGGTGGTTGCGGTGTTCTTGATTTCTGGGTTTTAGATGTTCTTGAAGATGAACGATCTCTGGGTTTTGATGATGTTCACAAATACAATGGATGTTCAGAAATCGGATTTGTAATCGTTTGTTGATTTTTGTAATTTTTCTGGGTTTTGTTGATTTGTACTGAACTAGTTGATTTGTTCAGAAATCGAATCGGATTTCGTTCAGAAATCGGATGTGAGCTCTGGAGAGATTAATGAGAAGGAGAATGGTAACTCATCTTGTGTTTTTTGTCTATTTGTTTTTGTTCAGAAATCGTTTGTTGATTTTTGTAATTTTTCTGGGTTTTGATGATGATGTTTGAAGATGAACGATGTCTGGGTTTTGATGATGTTCTTGAAGATGATGTTATTAATTATTGAAATGTTATAATAAATTAATATGGACCAAAATGCCCATGCACTAAAGGACAAAATAACCAGTTTTCAACAGTCAAAATGAAGGGTTTTTGGATTTTGGACTAAAATGGCAACAAAATGCAAACCACAGGGACCCAGATGTAATAAGTTTGAGATTTGGACTAAAGTGGCAAAACTGGCCAAACCACAGGGACCAAAATGCAGTTTACTCTTTTTTATTTATTTGTAACTTTAGGCTTTTTTAATGTAACTTTAGGTTTTTTTTTAATGTAGCTTTAGGGTTTTTTTTAATTGAACTTTAGGTTTTTATTTAAATGTAACTTTTTTATTTTTATTTACTTTGTTTTAATTAATATGGCAAAAAAATAATAATAAAAAAATGAGGGATGACCATCCAACACACCCTTGGGTAGTCCTCAAGGGGATGGTCCTCCACCTATGCTTAGTTGGCGTCTATGTGGCGGATGGTCCCTTTGGGGACTATCCTCACCATACCTCATAGTCTTATGTGGGTAGGGGTTGAGCAAAGCCATTGGAGTTATTGTTTTGTTCCCATTAAAATCAAGGGTTCGATCTCCATTAAAAGCGGATTTAATGTAATTTCAAGCTGTTTAAAAAAATGTCATTATTTAAAATCGAGAAGTCGCAATGGATTTTTTGAAGCCCACACACGGATGTGGCACTCACAAATGATCATGACTCGGACACCCGCATTGCTCGTGCATGGTAGGGATGACAGACGGGTGTATGAATAACGATCTCATACCCGATTTATATAAACCATTCGTCTTACATCTTGTTTGGTACTAGCTACTTATTGCCCATCTGAGTGAAGGCGTCCACGTGGTGAGCAAGTTTATGTGCAAATACTTGTACCAGCTCAGAGAATCACCCGTCAAACTGAAAGAAACCATGGCGAGACGTTGGGACAGGTCGATCTTATAAAATGTGTAATATTGGTCAGCTTGAAACAACCAATCCAATAGTTTGGTTCAAAGGTCGAAAGGGTTAGTTTAGGAGGACGTGGTTGGAGGTGATGGTCCATTGGAGGGTTCCAATTGAGTTACTTTTTTGAATATCTATTTATCCATTTTGCTACTAGTTTGCATGTTGTAGATCTGTCAGTGGCACATCATCGGTGATCTGTTGATATCCATCCTTATTACGGCATGAGGTAGTTGTTGGTGATCCATCGAAAGACATCGGTGTGTGATCCATGATAAAGAGTATCGGTGATCCGCTAGTGAAGTATTTACCTACGCCTAGTTTCCTCACAAAACTTCACCAACAAATGTAACTTCATAAAAAATATTGCCAATGAATCTTTTCACTGGTGAAAGTTCTCTTAGACCCTTCATATGTCGATCCAACTGATAGAAAAACTAGTACTACGCCCATGTTGCAGTGGGGACATAAAATCGTGCCAAGTTGCAACAATGCTATACCACCGCTAACGACCATCAACATTGGAAAAACTCGTAAAACAAAATAAATAAAAAATGAAAAAAGTAACATTGGGCGAAACGTAGGCGTAAAATCATTGAACCACACACGCCCATTGTGGCGTGTTAATACGAAGAAATTAGACCGAAACGTAAAACATTGAAAACAATAACTAATTAAGTTGATATAGGACTTGCGAGTTGCAACGAACCTATCATATGGGAAAATAGACGTAAAACATTGAACCACTTACGCACCTTACGTCGTGTATGGACACGAATAAAATTTAAAAAACAAATTAATGTTTATTACAAAAGTAAATACATGATTTAAATATGTAACAAAACTAAAACAAAGAAATCATAATAAAAATAAAGATAACCCATGTACCTACAACCAAACTTTAAAAAAAAACTCATGAAACATAATGTACAATACATTTAAGCCCACAAAACATGCTAATTGATAGTATGAAAATAGGGAAGAAGTAACGTGGGAAGTGTTGAAAAGGGCAGCATGCCCTACTTTTTTTTTTAACGGCCAACGAATTTTTCAAACGGGCTACTGGCGAAATTCATCAAATCGGGATACACTCGCCTCCGAACCCGGGAAAACCCTCACCTAGGGCTGAAGCCCGTGAACACTCGTCTGAAGGCATGACAGTGTGGTGAGGTAAAACCCGCTCAGTTCAAGGATCGAACTAGCGATCTCCACACTTATTCGTCTAGTCTCCCATCATCACCAGGTGCTGCAGAAAATAATGGGGAGAGCAGGAATCGAACTTGGGTCACTTAGAACACTAAGTCTCTCCTTTACCACTCCACCACCACCTTATTGACCATGCCCTACTTTTCTAATGGGGTTTTAATTAATTAATCTATTGCCCAACTAAAACGTAATAAGAATTTGTTTGAGTTAAATGTCATTTTAGTCCATATGGTTTGAACTATTTTGTCCATTTAGTTCAAATGTTTCATTTTTCTTCTATGTGCTAAAAAAGGTTTTATCATTGCCATTTTAGTCCAACTAGGGTTAAGACCCGCCTGCGTTGCGGCGCGGGTACATCGTAAACATTGAATATATTAGTCCAAACGTTATATGATTCATTAACCATATGAAAACACACATTTCGACGTATCCAGTTGAACTCAGTGTAACCTGTATAAGCATTGTGATTGGATCAAACGTAAAGTAAATGGAATTCATATCGAACAATCATAACGTATTATATGTGACCCAACTCATACATAGAAAACGTAACAGGTATGAAGGTAAATATACACATGTAATCGAAAGGGATTAATTAGAGCTTTCAGAAAAATGGGAGAAAAAGAAACCATAATTTGACTCAACTCGGTTCGAAACAAACTTTATGAAACATACATAAAATAAACACGAAAACTATTATATTTGACCTGAATCGTTTCCCAAAAAGTTTACGTCGAAACGTAGGACAACTTGAATTTATACCAAAACGTACATAAAAATATGCACGTAAAAATGGTTTATTTAAACGAAAACGTATTATATTTGACCTGACTCGTCTATAAAAAAACGTTTACGTCGGAATGTAGAACAAATCATATTTATACATAACCGTACATAAAATATGCACGTAAAAATAGTTTTTAAGTAAAGGAAGTATAGGGGTAAACCGAAACAAAATATTAGTAAAAAATTTAATAGGTTAAAAACGTTCGTAAAACCGCCCAAGTAGCACCAATGCCACAATGACATCGACTCTCAACATCATAAAAATAAAATAGATAAAATGGTAACAATTACTCTGAACGAAAAGGAGACTAAAATCGTTGAACCACGCACACCCGGTACAGTGTCTTAATGCGAAGAAATTAACCAGAAACATAAAACGTACAAAATAATAACTTAGTCGATCTAGGACCCGCCCGTTGCGGGGAAGTTTTCAAACGAGAAAAAATGGACGCGTTGCGACGGGTTTGTCAAATATGAAAAAATAGAGCAAAAACGTTGAACCTCACATACACGCTACGACATGTTAACTCGCAAAATTTAGACCGAAACGTAAAACGAAGAACTTGCGAAAGATAAAAAGTATGGGGGACCAAAGTTGTAAATAATAAAGTGTTGTGTTAAATTACAAAAGATAAAAAAAAATGAGTTAAAGTAAAAATTTCAAATGGGTTAAAATGTAAAAGAGAAAACTTTAAGGTTGAATGAGAGTCAAGTTTTTTTTTGAAAAAGTTCCAAAGCATGAGGTACAAGTCATGATACATAAAGAAGTCGCTAATTTATATATGGAATAATAGGTTGACTTCATCTATTTTTTATGTTAACGAGAATGGCGATTCGCTCATTTTATATGTAATTTTGTTAACTAGAAGGACAATTTGGCCATATAAAATGATCGAATTGCCCTTCTCGTTAACAGAAATAATGGACGAAGTTAACCTAGTGGACTAAATGGTAATGGTGAAACCTTTTTGGAACCATTTTGCGAAAAATGTAATTTTTGTACTAAACTGGTAAAATGATCCAAATCACATGGACTAAAATGACATTTAATTTAATTTGTTTTCTTTTTTCTTGTAAAACTGAATGCTTGAAAAGCTCAACAAGATCAAGGTCTATTTTCTTTTGCTATATGCTTAAAAATCATAATACAAGTACGTGTCGTTTAAATTTTTTTTTTTTTTTTTGAATTTATTTCATTACTTACCATTTCAATTAAATGCATTACTTACTTTGATGTAGAGTTCTATTTTTAACAATAAATTTTCACCAAAAAAAAAACTTCATATTGATCGATATACTCTAGGTTATTGTTACTAACTTAATATCGTTATAGTGGTCGTAGTACATCCATTGAATTATATAAATATACTTTTTTGTATATACAAATTACATTGTGACCCCTGGCCATATCGTCGTATTATGAGTTTTTACTTTTTATATATTTAATTGATGAGTTTATATTATAAGACGGGTAGGGTCTGATTCTTTTATCTCACCCAGGGCCCAAATGTTTTTTAACATTTTCGAAGCCGCTAAGTTAACAAAATTCTATTCTATAAGTATATAAATAGAAAGCCAAACTTATATGTATTAAAAAAATAACATCCACGTGCATGAAATGACCAAAAACATAACTCGACACTCGTGTTTTTTTGTGTCCAAAATTCTAATACATCAATGATCATAATCTCGGCAAAGAAAACGTGTGGATACTATTATCATCTATTACATTGTTAAATTTCTAACAATATGATCTTTTTGTAGTAATATTATCAAACAATAACCATAAGTTTTAAATTAATAACGTTATCACTCTATGTTGAACATAAATATAAATTAGAAACCGTCGCATTTATTTCATTCACCATGGCTAACCAATCTCCACAACAAGAACACTTGCCACCATCGCACCGGCCTTCTGGCCGGCCAAGGCAGCCGAACTGCCGCAACTTGAGTCACCCGGTCCACAAGACCTTAGCCGCTGCATCCAACCTAGCCAACCTCCTTCCAACCAGCATGGTTCTAGCCTTCCGAGCCCTCACTCCATCATTCACCAATTGTGGCACCACTTGCATACCAGCAAACCGCTATCTCACCTCCTCGCTAATTGGCGTTTCGTCCATCATTTGCTTCCTATCCTCCTTCACTGACAGCTTCATTGACCCCTTTGATAAAAAACTTTACTATGGTATTGCAACCTTCAAAGGGTTTTATATATTTAATTATGGTTCTTATGGAGCTCACCACCATTGTTGTGAACAAGAAGTAAAAGCAGCAAATGATGAAGATGTAGAGGGGTTGAAAAGGTTTAAAATCAATGGCATTGATGTTGTTCATGCTTTTGTTTCTCTTGTTGTGTTCTTGGTGTTTGCTTTTAGCGATATCGATGTGCAAAGGTGCTTGTTTCCTCATTCGGGTGCGAATTTGAGTGTTGTAATGATGAATTTGCCGTTGGGTGTTGGGATTTTGGCAAGCTTTTTGTTCACCATATTCCCGACTACGCGTAGAGGGCTTGGTTATGCTGATTTTCCTCTGCATGAAAGATGAACTTTGTTGCAGTTTATATATAGATATGTTCATATGTAAGAATAGTTAAAGAGTTATGGCTCAGATGATTTGTTAAAATTAAGGAGACAAATATTTAAAGTTGAGTGTCATATGATGTTTCACACTTTCACCACCAATGTAAAACAAGTGAAAAACCAGTAACAAAAGTTGGGAATTTTTTCACATTATATAATATGTTTAATGAGTTTCTGAACTCCTTGATAAGAGTTATCTAAAGGAACTCAGAAATGTTCGAAATAAAGATAAGATGAATGAGATGCCGATACTTAAAACAGATTTATGACATGCTGTGAAACGAGCGCTAGTGAAACTTCTGTCGTTGATCAGACGTATATATACACATGTGATAAGTTATCAATGATCTTTTGGTAACATACATCAATATCAACCGCATTTGTAAACAAGTTCGTCTCAGTTTTAGTTGTTCTCGGTAATTAAAGAGGTAGCTGCGACGAACATCCAGTGAATGTTCTGCTGGTGAACATTCTGTGGATGAGCTGTCAAAGAACATTTCGTCATTGATCTATCGGTGATAAAAAATGTCACGCTTCGGTGAAAATTATTCATATGTAGGTGATTTCAGAAAGCTTAACATCCATACACCATCTGTGTTTACCCGCAAGCGACGAGTGAGAACCAATCATGTAATTTGATACTTAAAAATCAAACATGCAACACATAAAAACCACAGGGACTGAATATTCTGTGGGTGACCACCCATGTACTTAACCGAAAAGAAATACATAACCTAGTAATATATAAACCTTAACACCAATACGTGTACATGACAAATCGGTACGATTTGGTAAAATAAGGTACGATATGTTTAAACTCAAGCAAATACTTTGCAACGCATTGAAGTATTGTAGACCAATGCATTATACAAAAAGCATGTAATCTAAATAAAAAAAAAACAAAGGATCTAGTCGACTTGTGAAGAAATAAAAGCTTAAACTTTACAAACACATCATAATGAAAATTTCTCCTTCATCCGAGAAATAAGCTTAAACTTTTCCTCAGCCTCGACCTGCTGTCGCATATCTGACCCTGAAGCTCGATCTGGGTGGAAGCTCAGTAACGCTCGCTTATAAGCCACACGCACCTGAAATCATCATCATAGATTCTTATGTCCACATAACTTTCTTTAAGAAATGAGAGTTATAAGTATGCAAAATAACTACAAAGGTATGTATGCAACCGACCTCATTTGGAAAGACAACAGGACCGTTACCAACTTGGATTCCTAAACCACGCAACAACGAAGCCATATCAAGACAAGTAATTTCCAGCCTTTTAAGATCCTGTATGACTTCCGTGCGGTATTGTTCCTTCAAATTCATATTTTCTTCATCCTGGAAAACGAGAACAATAGATATTAACAATAGTAGTTATCATCGTCATCAACATAACAGTAGTGTTTATTCGTTCTACAAACCTTTTTTTGACTTTCCCTGATTTCTTCGACACGTTGCTTCTGTCTTCTCTCCATGTCTAATAAACGTAAGCCTTCAGCCTTTTTTCTTTTCAGCAAACGACGCAACTGCTGAGCTTCCTCTGCCTGCAAAAGTTAAATACAAGTTTTTTATTTAAAAGTTGGCAAATATGTATTGTTCTGCATAAAACATCCTAAATCCTGGTATCAAAAAACAAAATGTTTATAAATTAATATTTTTTTCGTAATCACATTTCCCACACCATTTATAAAAAATAACAATAATAATTTTCCGCAATTCGGATCAACAGAATTTGACCGAGCCATTTTTTACCCATGACCAAGACATAGCCATTTGAGCCGTCACCCAACCCATCCATTTTCCAATCATGTGATTATGTTATTAATTAAACTAACATGTAGTATTTACCTGTCTTTGTAAGGCTTCTTGTCTGGCTAACAATTCTTCTTCTAGTGCCCGCTTATATTCATCAGTCTCTTTAAGCTTTTCACGTTCACCAATAATCGAGTTCTCAACAGCGACATCATCCTCATCATCAACGGTGGCCGCAATTTCCAAATCATTTTTTTCATTCTCCTCCTCACTACTAGTTTCAGGCGTCTCACCAAGCGGTGAATCATCCTTACAACCATCAACATCTCCATTAACGTTAGAACCTTGATCATGTTGCGTGTTTTTATCCACTCCAACCTCACTACGCGTCTCGGCGTACGGCATAGAAGAACTCGCGTGATCATTCTGTACAACGCCTTTTCTCTTCAACGACGCTCTTTCCCACTCCTCTCGTAGCTTTCCCGAAAAATCCTCCATAAACTCGCAATCCGGACCGTCATCATCCGACGAATCGCCATCCGATTGTGTTTTAAAACCTCTTCCGGAATACGTTCTTTTGCCCTTCGATAGCTTTACCGGAGAGGGATTTTCCGAACCGTATCTTCTGCTAGACGAAGCACCGTTTTCAAAATTTCTTTCACCATTTACATCCGCACCGGCATTGTCGCAAGGGCTTTCATCACCATCATCGTCGTCGTCATCTATGTAAATATATGTCCTCGGCCGAGTCTTGTGACTCTTGTCATTCGAACCTCCTTGTTTCTTTGTATGACTTTCGGGTATGTCAAGTATAATAACGTTATTGAAATCGTAAGTATCAACGTCAATCAAAACTACGTTATCCGCTTCAATATTGTTCCTGCATCTACTTAAGGTCTTCATATCGTCTATTTTCCTTAGCTATTGACTATATCAATTGTGTTTTAAAAGTCTTCTCAAATTTCTTCTGGATTCCACATTTACAATTTAACGATTCTCTTAACTCTGTCTTTATCGGTTGTGCTGCACAAGTCATTCCTAAGAACATGTACAGTTAGAGATAGAAAAAAAGATACATTTAAAAAAATCAAACCAATGACGTAGCTACATTAGCCATCTCAGGAGTGACAAAAAAGCGCGCCTGAGGTACAAGGCGTACAAGATGATCTGGAAAACAGCACTATGTATATACAACCAAAAGGATAGGATGAAAAAAATTATAAATAGTTTCCTAATAAAAAAAATCTGATATGTAAAAAAGACGAAAGAGACGCAGCTTCTGGTTATACATAAACCTTATTTAGTTGTACATAGAGCAACGCCTCACACCTCAGCTTTCAAACCGTAAATGCTTCGAAGCGCCTCACACTATCTAAAATCAAGCATGTGTGTATTATGTACACGACGAATATATCACGACCCTAAATAAGCTTCCTTTACATTATTAACTTGTGATTACTAACAGTACGCTATCATCGTGTTCATATAACACGTCAACGACTAATAACCGACACTAGTGTACTCGGATCAATTACATCATGTTACATAACAACAGAACTAAAACCTTCAAGTTCCATGCAGTCATACACACCATCCACAATGCTATCACTTTCAAAACTAATCTCAAGAACACAAATTATAAACTCAAAACAAACATAAACCCTAATTTACCCACATGCAATCTCACCTCGATCCAAACCGACTAACCGTTAAATAACCCAAGACCTATAAACCCAACAATCCTACAAACAAACAAGCATGCAGAGCTAACAATCGCATGCGTAACAATTTCAAGAAAACCCCAATTCGTATAAACGCGAAAACCCTAAATTGAAACCCATCGCATGCGTAACAGATTATAAAAGAACCGAAATTTCGATTTCAAATTACCTGTAAGCCGAATTCGATTACTCGATTGTGGAATCCATTGCACTGGAAATTGAATTATTGGGGAAAATTGGAACGGTGGTGGATGATAAAAGGGGGTGGAATTTTCGAAACAAACGTGTGTAAATTTTGGGGAAAAACTCAAAAAGGGATAGTTTGTGCACAAATAGACCGGTTCGCTGACTTGGAGTTAGTAATAACCATTTTTCATGGTCGGTTTTTCGATTTTTGAAGACTATGATTGCATAAATTGGTCACTTTCACACACTTATGATTTTAATTTTTGAAGAGTGGGTTAACAATAAAAAACGTACTTAAGAAGCTTTGGTAAGTTTGGGTTTTCAAACAAGTTGGACTAACGTGATTTGATTTAGAGGGTGTTTGGGATTACGTTTTTAAGTGATTATTTGATTATCGCGTTTGTAAAATATAAATAATCTAAAAAAGTGTTTGGATTAAAAAATGATTATCTGCCTCCAAAACGCAGTTTTGGAGAAGCATGTACCTACATGCTTTTTCAAAACGCATCAAAACTGCGTTTTGAAAACGCAAAATCTATTTTGAAAATGTATAATCTATTTTGAAAACGCAACACCAAACACCCCCTTAATAGGTCGTATTTGGGCTGACATGTTTAACACATTTGGTTTGACCTATTTAGCTTAATCGAACGACCTGCTAACATGTTTACAATCTATGTATTATAAACATCTAATTTGTTTAGCATGTTTACAACTTGAAAGATCTTGTTTACAACTCATTGACATGTTGATCCATTAGATAAATGGGTCAAACGAGTTGTGTTTGGGTTTTTACACACTTTTAAATCTTTGGGTCATGGTCAAGTTAAGTTATTCAACATGTCACGATTGACACCCCACCCCTAGAAGAGTCTTGATTTAGGAGCCCTAAGGACTAAAGAACACTGTCTAGTAAGTTAGGTTTGATAGACCTTGTGGGCAGCTTTTAATCGAGGGTGATAGAGACACATGTCTAGGGCAAACAACCCTAACCCCATTGGATTAAGGCCATATATGGACTTAACTTGGGGATTAATTTTGGTAAATCCTAATTTGTCTCTATGAATGTATTTGATGTACTTGTAATTTGATAATTGGTAAATCCTAATTAGTTTCTATAAATATATTTGATGTACTTGTAATTGGATTATAACTTTAATATTAAAGAATAACATAGTTGTAACTTGTGGACATAGTTCAGTTTAGATCGAACCACATAAAGTCATTATTCTTTTATTGCTTTCACATTTTTAGATTGTGTTCGTATGTGCTCGAGGCTAAAACTAACAGGTTGAACGTGTCCTGGCCTGAAGGTAAACCTAAAACCAAATCAGAGGGTTTTCTTAGCAGTTCCTTCAACATGTTATGTCTGTTTAAAAAAGTATATATATGTTTTAGTATTATAAGTCAAAGACGATACAACAATCCAATATTAAATTCAACACCATGGTGCAATTACAACAAACAAAGAACGATTAACAAACAAAAAAACCATGGTGTGTTTTAAGAACAACTAACCTTTAATCAGGAATCTTTGAAGTATATTGATGGTGTGAAGGATTAGATCTTCACAACTTAACGATATCCATAGACGACGCAAGCATGCTTAAGTATGTGTTATCCAACAACAATAAACCTTTAAGAACCAATCTTTGGAAACGAGAACACCTTCTTTCTCTATCTCTCTCTAGCTTAAGCAAATCAGGTTTCTAGAGTCTCTCAGTTATTGAAAGTCATGTGATGATGGAATGAACAATTCATAAAACCCTAGTCTTATTTATAGTGGTTTAGAAGTGAAACCCTAAAACAATTACAACTAGTTTTAGTATTATCTATAAATCCATAAAATTTCAAACTTGAGATTTTATGAATCCTTTCCACATCTATAAGGATCTAATATATAATAAATATATAGTTGTGATTAGGGTTAAAATGTTTAATCAAAATTTTTGTTCACTAGATAAACCATATAAGTAAAGCCCTAAGAATCAATCATACCCAGTACAATCCCACAAATAGCAAAGCTACTTATAGGGTCTGGGGAAGGTGGGATGTAGACAGACCTTGCCCCTATCCATAGGGATAGAGAGGCTGCTTCCAGAGAGACCCTCTGCTCGAAAATTAGTTTCAGTCTTATCAATAAACCCATAAAATCTCAAAACCTAAGGGTTCGTTTGGTTAACAAAATATTTACTCAAACGACCCCAAAGAATTTTGTGAATCCCTTCCATATGTATAGGATTTAATATGTAATCAATTTAATCAATTATTTTATTCACTAGATAAACTATATAGCTAAAATCCTAATGAAATCAAATTTAGTTTCAGTATTATTTATAAATCCATAAAATCTTAAAATATTAAGATTTTGGAAATCCCTTCCATATAGGTATGAATTTGATATATAATCAATAAATAGTGTTTCCTTATTCTCTTCTAAACTTCTCTCTCTTTCTCTCTCTATATAAATATATAATATATAATCAATTTAATTAAATTTTGTATTCACTAGATAAACTATATAACTAAAATCCTAATGAAATCAAATTACTTTCAGTCTTATTTATAAATATTAGAATATTTGGATTTTGGAAATCCATATATATATATATATAGTGGAAGGTTCAAATGAGAAGAATTTTTTTGTAAGAAGAAAAAGGAAGTTTCAACCAATAAGAATGCTTCATTTTACTTCATTTAATATTTGTATTTAATTTTAATATAAGGGTATATTGGTAAACTTAAATAAATCATTAATGTGCATTCTTCCCCTTTAATAACTAGCTAAATTAAATTTGTAACTCCTTTTTAAAATATATAGTTTTTTTCAAATTAAAAAAAAACTTAATTTAAAGTGTAGAATAAATTACTAATTGTGTAGGATAAATCACGAGTTGTGTAGGATATATTTCGAGGTGTGTAGGATAAATTTCGACTGTGTAGGATAAAATTCTATAATGTGTAGGGTATATGTAGGGAAATTTTGATATGTGTAGGTTTTGTAGATTATATGTAGGATAATTAATAATTAATTGACTAATTAATTAAAGAGAGAAAAATTAATGATATGAGTTATAAATTAAATAGCATTTTACTAATATGCCATTTCTTCTTTTTCTTCTCACATTAAATTTGTTCTCAAATGAACCTTCCCCTATATATATATATATATATATGGATTTGATATATAATCAATAAATATTGTTCCCTTTTTCTCTTTAAAACTTCTCTCCTCCCTCTCTCTCTCTATATATATATATATATATATATATATATATATATTATACAAAAGAATGATTGTTTGATAAGAAACTTCATGTGAGAAGAAAAAAAAAGAACATAATGGTAAAACAATAAATAGTTTATAACTCATCTCATTAATTATTTTTCTCTCGTTAATTAAAAAAAACCCTTTATCCTACACATTTCAAAATTTATTCTACACATATCAAAATTTATCATAAATATATATCATACACATATCGAAATTTATTGTCACACCCCAACCGATGGCGGAAACATCGGAGTGAGACGAAAACGAGATTGTAAGAGATTTCATAACACTAATGCGATAAGTATTTGATAATAAATTTCATTTCATTGCTAAAAGAATCAAATACATTGTTTGAAATAGAATACAACAAGTTGAAACAAATGAATTACATTACAACACGTATTTAAACATTACAACAAGTATTTTAGTCCTTGCACTTGTATTGTTGGTTATTTTATGCTACAACTTGTATTATTTACAAAAAAAATAAGTATAAATCATGTATATAAGTGTAACTCAAGTAAAGTGAAGGTATAAATAAGTAGTTGAATGGATAAAGAGTCCTAAAACGCGTATTTGTTCGTGAAATAAGAATGTGTTTACGAGAATGATGAGCAAGTATCAAGTATGTGAATAAGTCGAATGTAAAACAAGTACGAATAATCAAGGTATAGTCCGTATAAAATGCTCAAGTTTTATTACGATCAACGTTTTGAATTATGAAGCTGGAAGTGAAATACAAATACGATACGGATATAAGTTTCCAAAAATAGGGATATAAATAATTTTTCTAAATAAGAAAGGTTTCAAAAGCGAGGCGTTACATTTATCCTACACTTTATCTTATACATATCGATTTATCTTAGACTTTATCCTACACATATCGAAAATTGTCATTCACCACAAATTAGGTGGTCATGAAAGAGTATATTTTATATATGAGTTATAAGTTTACTTAGTTGGCTAATTTTGGGAAATGCAATAATTATAAACTATATAAAAAACAACATATATATGCATATGCAAGTTGTACCATATGTTGTGGGAGTTTTTCAAAAAAAAATTAGATTTTTCCTTTCTAACCCTAAAGTTTAAATCTTTGGCAAATTAAGCTTAAAGTTTCATTCTTTGTAATTTGAAACCCTTAGTTTGATTTTTCATTTATAATTCAAAAATTTATATCTTTTGCAATTTAATCACTTTGATTTTTTTTTTTACTTTTAAGTCAAAGTTTTACATCATTTGCAATTTAACCCTAACATTTTTTAACATTCAACATTGGTCTCTTATACTTTTCATCTTTCGCAAGTTTTCCGTTTAACGTTTCGTTCTAAATTTTTCGAGTTAACACGCCGCAACGTGCGTGTGCGGTTTCAACGTTTTTTCATCTATTTTTTTCCCTTTTGACAGGCCTTTCGCAACGCATCTATTTTCCCCGTTTAATAAGTCTGTCGCAACGCACGAGTCAGAGATCAACTTAGTTATTATTAATAAATTGTTCGCCGCGAAACAACCGTCGGTCAAACCCACGTTCAAGTAGATCCTGACCGTAATAATTCAGGTGGTTACCTTCAAGATTTAATCTCATCCGTTCAATCCCAAAAAAATGGCAGTTTGATTTTTCAACGCAAGTTAAGTTTTGCTGTGTTTTCTGCATGTTTCTCGCTACGTGGGTACGCTCTCTCAACCTTGTCGGTTCATCTTGGATAATTTCTACGTGGTAGTTAGCATACAAGATGTATATATATGTCCGTGAATTCTTTGCATTACATCCTTTTCAATAAAGCATATCACTGTAAGGTGGTTACGTATTTTATGTGTTAATGATGTTTGTTATGCTTCGATAATAGTTTCTTATTTAGTTTGTTTGTTTTGCTTCAGTTATGATCGATGGATAATGTTGTGTATGATGAGGATTCAATTTCGGGGGAAAATGTAAGATGTTAATTTATATGGTATTGTGTTTATTTAACCATGTTTGTTCATTTGAATAATGATGCTTTGTTTTTCAGTTTGCTGGGTTGGACAGCGTTGTGGAAATGAAGCAGCCAGCAGATATGATGTCTTCTAATATAGTTGGAAATGTAATATCATTTTGTTTTGTCAAGTATTCGGATTTACATAGCATTGTGTTTTTTACAATCATTTTGTGTTTGTAGGAATCCTTTGTGTTATTATAGTAAAAAATCATTGACAAGTTTTTTTTGTCAGGTTGTAGCTGACGAGTGTGTGGATGGTCATTTGCATGAATTTTCTTATTGCTCTAATGAGAATGTACATTTAGAAGCAAGTTTATGATGAAGTTTCTGTTATTATTTATGATATTGTGTGTTACTTAGAATCATTGTGTTATTTACAGCTATTGTGTTTTTTGTGATGTTTTTTTTTTTTTGTAATATATTATGACAACAGTGGTTGACAGTTGTTTTTTTTTCTTTTCTAGGTGGTGGCTGACAAGATTTTTGTGGATGATCATATTCAAACGTTGAGCAGTACATGTGATGAAGTTGGAAACGTGCGTAATAATTCTTGTAAAATATTTTATCATGTTGTTTATTTTTAAAAATCATTGTGTTTTTTTTACATATACTGTGTTTTTTGGTTTATCTTTGTAATATACTATGACAACAGTGATTAACAATTGTTTTTTTTTTCCAGGTTGTGGCTGACAACATTTTTGTGGATGATCATTTTCAAAAGTTGAGTAAGATATCTGATGAAACTGGAGATGTATGTAACAATTCTTTTATAACTGTAAGATAACATTGTTTTAGTTCAACATGGTAGTTTATTTTATTAATGAGTATATTGTTTTTCAGTTTGAAGAATTGTTTGGAGTACTTCCTGACTTGACTATGTCTTCAATCGGAGCTGCAAAGGTAAATCGTTTATGTTAAAGTATGTAAATTATTTTGTTAGTGATAGATGGTGATGTTTATGCTGAATCTTATTATGTTTGCTTATATTTTGTTTTGTAAATTTCAGAACAAATCTAAAGGCTTTGACTTGGAGTTTGATGCTTTGGTTGGATGTCCCGACAATTCTATAAAGCACGAGATCAACAAGGTTGGTTCCATATCTTTATGTTTAGTTGTGTTTAGTTAATATTCTAGATGAATGACTGATATATTATTCTCTAGCCTCGTAATTTCAGAAGAATTAATCAAAGGGTAAAGGCGCTGAAGAATTGGAAGTGGGATGAGGTGATTGAAATCGACAGTTTTGGCGAAGATTAGTTATGTTGTTTTTTTATGTATGATGATGGTTATTATATTTTGGTAATGATACTCTGTTGAGTTGGAGTTTTTTATGTGTGTATTTTCTTTTCTCTTAAACATGCATGTTTTTCTTTGTTTGTAATATTTTCGTTAAAATTTAATGGTAATTAATATTTTCGTTGATTGATGCATAGTTAGCCGTGTACCAGTTTAAGTTTCCCGTGTTTAATTAATGGTTTGTGTGTTTATAGTAATAACTGTATGTAAACGTGTGTCTCTTCAGTTTTTTGTATGATTGTATCGTTTCCCGGAGCAATTTTTACATCATGTAACCGTAGCTGCCATTAATAGTTCCGCGTTTGTGTCCATAAGCCTTTTATATATATATGCAGACATTTCATGTATATCGTATCTCAAGTTATTTAAGTTTTACAGATTTCTAATTAAAAAGTTAACTTTTTTCAATGGCTTCATCAAGTAATCAAGGAGAAGATTTGAAGGAACTGTTTTATAAAGCAGTGTTGGAAGATTTGGAAGCTGAGTTAGAGTTTTCTAAAGATCTGAGGAAATGTTTTCAATCTTTGAAGACTGGAGTTGGCTCTCGTGATGATGTAACTGAGACGTTGCGTTTATTGCCTGCAACTGCTGTTCGTGACCTGGCACTGTTGAATAATGGTGAGAGTGGGAATAAAGATGTTCAGTTAATGGCACATATGTTAGAGATATATAGACAAGTTAATGAGTCAATGGAGTTGAAGCGTAGGTTTTTAGTTTCCTTATAAGTAGTTTTTTTTAAGTTTAGTGATAGTTGTTATAGTGAAGTGGTTTGTATTCAATTATTATGTATTTTTTTATTTTAATGGAATGTTTTGTTTTGTTTCTTGAAAGTCTGTTTCCTCTTTTCTTTGATAAGTACTGTTATTCAAATTCATTTTTATTTTAATGGAATGTTTTGTTTTGTTTCTTGAAAGTCTGTTTCCTCTTTTCTTTGATAAGCACTGTTATTCAAAATCAGTGTTTTTATCCACTGATATGCTATCCACTGATAGTAAAAATCACTCACTGCTTTCATTTGTCACCATTACAGCCACTGGTCTTCTTATATCAGTGGTTTTCATAAAATACTTGTCCTTCATTTCCATCAGAGGTTGTCACGTGGACAGTGTTTCGACTATCAGATCTTTGTAACCGCTGCCATGTCAGCATTTACCTTTCCTGTCTATAAAACCCTGATCAAAAATCCCAAACAGGGTTTTTACTGTAATTCAAAATTCCCCGATTCAATCATGGTGAAAAAATCCAGTAAAACCATACAAAAGGATTCACCCAAAAGTAAGATTCCATTTAAATTTACACACAATTACTTGGGTATATTTGAAAAACCCAGTGAAACCAGAATCTTTGATTCCATCATCGACAAACTTTCATCCACAAAGTGTACCAAGTTTGTTTATTTGAATATATGGTATTGTGTTTATTTAACCATGTTTGTTCATTTGAATAATGATGCTTAGTTTTTCAGTTTTCTGGGTTGGACAGCGTTGTGGACATGAAGCAGCCAACAGATATGAAGTCTTCTAATATAGTTGGAAATGTAATATCATTTTATATGACAATGTATGTGTTAGAACTTTTGTATTCAGGTTTAACTATTCTTTTGTAGTTGTGTGTCTTATCTTATCTTATTGTATATCATTAAATGTTGTGTTTATAAAAGATTTTAGGTTAATAAGTTGTTGTAGTCTTTCTTGCATGTTCTCCTACAAAGATGGTAAGGTAAACTGCTGTGTTGATTTCAAAATGTTTGTAGAAAGGTCAATATTTGCTAAAATCAGCAGTTGTTTAAGATTGTGCTAATACAATGTTAAACTGCTTTCATTAACAGTTTTTTTTATATAAGTTACGTGGTTGGTTAGTCTTATTTTATCATCCGGTTGTGTATGAAAAGCGGTTGTATACATTGTGTTTATATATAAACATTTACATATCAAATTGTCTCAATTGTATTTCATTTATTATATTTTATATTGTAGCCCCATAGATTATAAAATGGAAAAGCTTGGGTTTGCATTGATCTTTGATGAAATATTCACAAGGCTCCCTGACAAAGCTATTGGTTGTTTGAAATGTGTTTGCAAAGATTTCCGTAAGGAACTGTCAACTCATTTTTTTGAGATGAGGCATTCTTGTCGAATTGGAAATTCACATAAGAAAAATCTCTCCTTGCGAGGTATGTCAATTGTTGTTGACAACGTAATAGGTGGGAATTTGGATGTGTTTACAAGCAAACATATCAGTTTTCCTGGCAATGTTGACCCTATATTCTTACATATTCTAGCGTCGCTTAATGGGCTGTTGTTAGTGTCTTTTAATGCGAGATGCTGTGAGCTGATCCTTTGGAATCCAACAACCAGGTGCCATAAGTTGTTGTCCGTCTCAGACTTTTCTCAGCGGTATGTTCAAAAATGTGATACAGGTGGAATCTATTTTGATGAAACCAATGATCTTAAAGTGCTTCACATCAAATATTATTTGTTGAATAATGTCGTTACTGCTCGTGTTTATTCACGACGTTGTGAGACGTGGAGGGAAATAGATTTCTTGAGGGGAGTTAATTTCGGTGGTCAGGGTTATTCAATGTCTTCCGGGATTTATTCTGGCAAATCCATATATTTCGTGTGTTCAAGAAGTTGGTATCCTGGCCCTTTCGAGAGGTATATAGTTGCTTTCAATGTTATTTCTGAAACTTTTAGAAGCATTCGTTTTCCTGAAAGTTTGGAAGTTACTCCTTGGCCAGGAAAAATTCTGAGCATTGCAAAGAAGCTCCATTTTATTGTTGTTGAAGGGTCTCCCGAGTTATCTGTTGGTTTGTACAAAGTTGAAGATGAAGCCTTCATCAAGATGTTTTCTATCAATAATATTCATATTATTAGTTATGAACAAAGTTTGTGTTGGTCTACTATATTTCAAAACAACAAGTGGTTGCTTAGAAACGTTTGGATTCGTCCTGTTGAAGCTAAGCTGAGCAATGAAGTTTTTAATTACCTTCAACATCTTGATTCCTACATTGGTGTGGAACTAGCATTATTTATCGAGACCGTTGTTTCGCCGATTGATTAGAAATTATTATGCTATATTATAGGGAATGGTGGTCGTTTTTTCGAATTTTGTTTATTGTTTCAAGTAGTTCCGTATGTATAAGTGTATTAACAGTTGTCTGCATGGATATTTATTTCTGATTGGTGTTATTTAATCATATATTATTTCGAACTTTTAATATTTTCAGTTTAATTTGTTTTACTATATATTTAGGTGAAGAAGTGCTACAAACCTGATATCATCAATTGTTTTTTTTTTTTTTTTTTTTTTTGTATATGTGTCATGTATGTATATCATTTAGTACAACTCATGAATGTGTGCTAAAAGGTAGTTGTAAAAATAGATGGTATGTTTATCAGTTGGTTCTATCCTTCTTTTGTATAATATTGTGTTATTATATTAAATGAAATCTTTAATATGTGTAATTTTAATATATGGTATGTACTAGCGGTTTATAATGCAGGATTTTAGGTTAATAAGTTGTTGTAGTCTTTCTTGCATGTTGTCCTACAAAGATGGTAAGGTAAACTGCTGTGTTCATTTGTTAGTAAACCTCTCTTAACCGATCCTAACTCAAATTTAATGTAGAGGTAGTTATCTGGAATGGTTATTATTGTGTAATTTTTTAAGAAATTGTGTTATTTTATGAACAGTGATTTTTGAGTAAACTTCCGTTTTGCTCCCTGTGGTTTGGTCACTTTAATGATTTTGCCCCAAACCTTTAAAAATAGCCATTTTCCTCCAATAGTTTGCTATGGTTTATGCATTTTGCTCCCTGCGGGGAGCAAAATGGAAATACAGACAATTTGGATGGAGTTAGAGGCGGGGAGCAAAATGGAAAAACCATAGCAAACTATTGGAGGAAAATGGCTATTTTTAAAGGTTTGGGGCAAAACTGTTAAAGTGACCAAACCATAGGGAGCAAAACGGAATTTCTTATTATATGACAATGTATGTATTAGAACTTTTGTATTCAGGTTTAACTATTCTTTTGTAGTTGTGTGTCTTATTTTATCTTATTGTATAACATTAAATGCTGTGTTTGATGTGCAATAAATATTTTGTGGTAGATAAATTAATAAATTCTCTTATTGGATTATAAGCTAAGCATCCGGAGTGTTTATGATTGTGTGTTTATATAGTATTGTGTTTTTTATTTTATATGGTAGTATTATGATTGTGTTTTTTCTATATTATTGTTTTTTTATTTTACATGCTATACTTTATGTATTATTTGTTTTACAACATGGTATGTATTAGCGGTTTACTACTTATGTGTTGTCGCCCATGTTCCTACAAAACTGGTGTCATCAACTGCTTTTTATGGTGTATAAATATCCTATTACTTGATTATTTAATAAACATATCATACTCGATTATGTCCAGTTTTATTCGTCAGGTTTGTTTAGTTCATATTCTTTCTGTTTTGAAAACAAGTGCATTGCATTATGTGATAATTGTCTGCATTGTTTTTGTATAAGAAACTCAGTTGTAGTTACTAATCGCAATCGAATAAAAAGTCATTATTATCTTAAATATAGACATGGTTATTGATGTTCTTAATAGTTGGATAACAAGTCATTGTGTTTGTTTCAATGGTTTGGTTCATTATGTTAGGGATAAAAAAAACTGTAAAAGGCGAAATACTTAATAAATAAAAGTAAAGTAGAGTAATTAAATATGTATATCAACAAAGTTAAAAGTAGATGACGTAAACATGTATATAAGCAAAGTAAAATAATGGGGAATCAAATTTATTAAGTTAAGGGACTAAATATGTATATTAGGAAAGCTAGAGTAGAAGGACAGCAAAGTTAAAGTAGAGGGACTAAACATGTATGCTGACCATATAAAACATATGTTTGATGTATCCGACACATTATGTGATGTGCTGACCATATAAAACATATGTTTGATGTATCCGATCAAACTGAGTGTAACCTATATAATCATTTGTGGTTATAATGTACAATGATGACAATAACGTTTGATGCACGCACGTGACATTACACTTTTTTACTTTGTTACACACGGTACCTTGTGACATTAACGCCATTATATATATATAGATGATAAGGTAAACTGCTGTGTTCATTTCAAAATGTTTGTAGAAAGGTCAATATTTGCTAACATAGCAGTTGTTTAAGATTGTGTTAATACAATGTTAAACTGCTTTCATTATCAGTTTTTTTTTATATAAGTTACGTGGTTGGTTAGTTATATTTTATCACCCGGTTGTGTATGAAAAGCGGTTGTATTCATTGTGTTTATTTTTAAACATTTACATATCAAATTGTCTCAATTGTGTTTCATTTATTATATTTTATATTGTAGCCCCATAGATCATAAAATGGAAAAGCTTGGGTTTGCAATGATCGTCGATGAAATATTCACAAGGCTTCCTGCCAAAGCAATTGGTTGTTTGAAATGTGTTTGCAAAGATTTTCGGACGGAACTGTCAACTCATTTTTTTGAGATGATGCATTCTTGTCGAATTGGAAAGTCTCTACATAAGAAATATATCTCCTTGTCAAATATGTCAATTGTTGTTGACGACGTAATAGGTGGGAATTTGGATGTGGTTACAAGCAAATAGATCACTTTTCCTGGCAATGTTGACCCTAGATTCTTACGTATTCTAGCGTCGCTTAATGGGTTGTTGTTAGTGTCCTCTGAACCGAGTTGCTGTGAGCTGATCCTTTGGAATCCAACAACCAGGTGTCATAAGTTGTTGTCCGTGTCAGACTTTTGTCAGTGGTATGTTCGAAACAGTGATACAGGTGGAATGTATTTTGATGAAACCAATGATCTTAAAGTGCTTCACATAAAATATTTTTTTTGAATGTCGTTACTGCTCGTGTTTATTCACGACGTCGTGAGACGTGGAGAGAAATAGATTTCTTGAGGGGAGCTAATTTCGGTGGTCGGGGTTATTCATGGTCTTCCGGAATTTATTCTGGCAAAACCATATATTTCGTGTGTTCAAAAAATTGGTATCCCGCTTTGGAGAGGTATATAGTTGCTTTCGATGTTATTTCCGAAACTTTTAGAAGCCTTCGTTTTCCTGAAAGTTTGGAAGTTACTCCTTGGCGAGGAGAATTTCTGAGCATTGCAAAGAAGCTCCATTTTATTGTTGTTGAAAGGTCTCCCGAGTTATCTGTTGCTTTGTACAAAGTTGAAGATGAAGCCTTCATCAAGATGTTTTCTATCAATAATCTTCAAATTATTGGTTATGTAGAAAGTTTCCATTGGTCCAATATATTTCAAAACAACAAGTGGTTGATAAAAAACATTTGGAGTGGTGCTGTTGAAGCTGAACTGAGCAATGAAGTTTTTAATTACCTCCAACATGTTGATTCCTACATTGGTGCGAAACGAGCATTATTTATCGAGACCACTGTTTCGCTGATCGATTAGAAATTATTATGCTATATTATAGGGAATGGTGATTGTTTTTTTGAATTTTGTTTATTGTTTCAAGTAGTTCTGTTATTCCGTATGTATAAGTGTATTAACAATTGTCTGCATGGATATTTAATTCCAATTGGTGTTATTTAATCATATATTATTTCGAACTTTTAATATTTTCATTTTAATTTGTTTTACTATATATGTAGGTAAAGAAGTCCTACAAACCTGATATCATGAATTATAGGGAATGGTGGTCGTTTTTTCGAATTTTGTTTTATTGTCTCAAGTAGTTCCGTATGTATAAGTGTATTAACAGTTGTCTGCATGGATATTTATTTCTGATTGGTGTTATTTAATCATATATTATTTCGAACTTTTAATATTTTCAGTTTAATTTGTTTTACTATATATTCATGTGAAGAATGCTACAAACCTGATATCATCAATTCCTTTTTTTGTATATGTGTCATGTATGTTTATCATTTAGTATAACTCATGAATGTGTGCTAAAAGGCAGTTGTAAAAATAGATGGTATGTTTATCATTTGGTTCTATCCTTCTTTTGTATAATATTGTGTTATTATATTAAATGAAATCTTTAATATGTGTGATTTTAATATATGGTATGTACTAGCGGTTTATAATCCAGGATTTTAGGTTAATAAGTTGTTGTAGTCTTTCTTGCATGTTGTCCTACAAAGATGGTAAGGTAAACTGCTATGTTCATTTGTTAATAAACCTCTCTTAACCGATCCTAACTCAAATTTAATGTAGAGGTAGTTATCTGGAATGGTTATTATTGTGTAATTTTTTAAGAAATTGTGTTATTTTATGAAGAGTGATTTTTTCTCTTATTATATGACAATGTATGTATTAGAACTTTTGTATTCAGGTTTAACTATTCTTTTGTAGTTGTGTGTCTTATTTTATCTTATTGTATAACATTAAATGCTGTGTTTGATGTGTAATAAATCTTTTGTGGCAGAGAAATGAATAAATTCCCTTTATTGTATTATAAGCTAAGTATTCGGAGTGTTTATGATTGTGTGTTTATATAGTATTGTATTTTTTATTTTATATGGTATTATGATTGTGTTTTTTCTATATTATTGTTTTTTTATTTTACATGTTATACTTTATGTATTATTTGTTTTACATCATGGTATGTATTAGCGGTTTACTACTTACTTATGTGCTATCGCCCATGTTCCTACAAATCTGGTGTCATCAACTGCTTTTTATGGTGTATAAATATCGTATTACTTGATTATTTAATAAACATATCATATTCGATTATGTCCAGTTTTATTCGCAAGGTTTGTTTAGTTCATATTCTTTCTGTTTTGAAAACAAGTGCATTGCATTATGTGATAATTGTCTGCATTGTTTTTGTATTACATTCTTAGTTACTGACAGCAAAGTTGATGCATTACTGCTTTCTAATTCTATCGGGTTGCAGGCGGTTATGGATGATTTTCTAAAGAATGTTGTTTTTAGTAACATCGATGATGTGTGGGAAATTAGTGAGGTAATCATAGACCATTTCAAGTTTCGTATTTCAATATTTACATTAGATGTAAGTGGATATATTTATATTTTTTACAGCCACGATCTGTTATCATACTGGGTACCGTAAAGGAAATATCCAAGGAGGTTGGTTGGTTTTCTTTGAAGTGTCCTAATTGTTTAAATGAGGCTTGTACAAAAAACATTGGTTTAACTAAATCTGACGGAGGTTGTGATGAAGACCAACATACGTTGTATGTGTGCACTAATGAATTTTGTCGAAAAAATGTTATTGATGAACCGGTTTTAAGGTATTGTTATTATTCTGTTGTTATTTACGTTGTCATTTTGTCATTGTAACTTTTTTCATCACTTACCTTATTTTGGTTTATGTAATTCGTTTTAATTCAAATTAAGTTGTTATGTTATCAATTAGATTGAAGGTTCGTGTTGAGGATAGCAGTGGTGATGTATCTCTTATTTTGTTTCATAATACGGCTAACCATGTTATCGAGAAGTCTGCAAAACAGTTGATTCAGGATAACATAATGGTAGTATATATATTTAGTTTCTATATCTCAATTTATATATTTTTTGTAAGCTAACTTTTTGGTTATATATCCTGTCTTTTATGTTTTCAGGATGATGGTACTGTGCGATTTCCAAACGAATTAAAAACTTTGGTGGATAAATTGTTTGCATTCAAGATTGAAGTCAGCGAGACTAACTTGACATATTGTGATGAAGAATACGAGATTCAAAGAATAACTAACGATGAATCAGTTGTTGATCTGGTTAAACAAATGTCTGGGATTAGTCAGGTACTATGAACTTTTAACTGAAGTATTATAGTTGTCTTTAGTAGTTTAGTTAATAAACTTTTTCAATCTTGGTTTAGAGCTGTATGGCTGATGATAAGAAGAATGGTACTCCAATTTCGCTTGTGATGAGTTGCGATGGTGATTCAATTGATAAAAAACATGTTCAATGGTTTGTAAAGATACGACGTCTAAGCGTAAACTGCTTGATCTTTACAATTTGGATGTCATTTCGAACTCGAGCATCTGTGAAAGTACAAGTAATAATATTGTGGAGACCGTGAAAGATGTTGGTAAGAAAGAGATTAAGTTTTCCCATTTTAATGAGTGAGATGTAGTTTCTTTTGTTTGTTGCATTTTAGAGCGATGGTTTTTATGTTTTGTGTTTGTTCAATGTTTTTTTTTTCTGGACATAAACTTTCTCTTTTGTTTTTTTTATTCACGTATGTTTTGATGCTGTTCAGCTTTCTTATGTGTGAGTATCTGAAGTTCAGTTTACGTATTGGTTGTTAATAATAACATGCTACATTAGTTAAGTTGTATATAGAAAAACTTATAAGAGGAACATAAATATAACCATCATTCATTGACAAAACTACACATAATAAGAAAATTTGTCAATACATTAGATGTGGAATCATGTTGGTCGTTAAGTATGAGATCAAAAAGCAAAAACATAAGGAAGATGTCCTACTATCATGGAAAGAAACCCCATACCAACAGCTACATGCACATCAATCAAACTAATTTGCATTCAGTCTAATAAGCCAGAAATTTAGTAAGAACTTGCTTTCCTTGGTTGGTTTTTGCTATGTATTGGTCAGCTAAGCTGTTTGCTTTATCAAGAAGATCCTCTGTCTCCCTTTCTTCATCAGACAGAAGCAATCCAGCAATGTACTGTTCATGTGAAGGTGGGTTGCTCATGATCTTCATTTTCATCTTCTTATTCTCCCGTAGTTGCTGTTGAAGTAGTCGTGTTATGTCAATCAAGGTGTCTCTGATCTCTCTTTCTGTGTCTTCATGTTGACCTTTGAATCCTTCATAGATATCCCTTTTAACTTGGGACAGTTCAGACCAACCTTTGGAGTTTGATGTATCCATTGTAGTTAGAACAGAGAAGAGTTGAGTGAAGTTAGAGAGTCGTTGAAGAGGTTAGAAAAGGATGTAGTTAGGAGGTATTATATATAATAGGATTAACAACTTGTGTTAAAGAAGAGTAATGATTTGTTATTGGCATCCGAGCTAAGATGCAATGATGATTTATTGAAATAGTCTTTTCATTTGCAGTTGAGTCTTTTCAAGTAATTAATGTAAAGTGGTTTAGAAGAATATAATAAGATATAAATATATAAATTGTGTTTTTCCAAAGTCCGTTATTTTTATAGTCTAGAGAACTTACATGATATATTTTAATTGTGTATATATTCTAAATTATAGTTGTTTTTTTTTCATATGCATTGTGTTATACGCAAGCCAATTGTTTGTTATGGTATGATGTTGTGTTTTTTCTTATAATTTTTTTTTTGTTCTACTTCATTGTGTGAGTTGAGTGAAGATAAACAAAGGTTGAAAAGATGATAAAAAAAGATGTAGTTAGGAGAAGTATTATATATAATAGGATTTAATATTGGGTGAAATGATTACTATTGAATTTATGTTGGACTAAGGGTTATATGCAATTATCGAGTATGAAATGGTCTTTTTCATTAACAGTTTAGTTGTTTGATAATACTCTATGTAAGGCGGGTTTTTTTTTTGTTAATATATTGTTGGTTTTTATATTCAAAACTTATTAAGTCAAGTGCTGTGTTTTTGATTTGTGACGTGGTAGTTTAGGAGTTACTACAATAATTGAAGTCTTTTATTAAGTAGAGTCCCAGTTAAGGCAGTTTCTTACGCTTATTTGTGTATTTACTTTATGTATAATTTTATCTTTTTAATGTAGGTTATAGCATGTCAGACATTGGAATCGAAGTTGTTGTTTCTGAAATACTATCCAGACTCCCAGTTAAGGCAATCAGTCGTTTCAAATGTGTTTGTAAACAATGGCGTGATGAGTTATCAAGTTGTCAGTTTGCTGCTTTGCATTCTAGCCGGATTGGTAGTTTAAAATGTCGGAAACGAATCACCATTCAACCTCTATCAATATTTATTGATAGCATAGTGGATGGACGGGTAGACATTGGTGCAAGGAAAACTATTTGTTTCCCTGGTAAAAGTCGGCCTTTGTTGTTACATATTATTTCTACTGTTGGTGGGCTTTTATTAGTTTGCAACGAAAGGCCTTCATATCAGATGATGCTTTGGAATCCAACTACTATGAGTTTCAAAATTTTGTTCGATGAGCACTCTGATCGTATATATGATTGGCAATCGGATGCAGCTGGTATGTATTTTGATACACCTCCGATCTTAAAATATTACACATTAAATGTCGCCATAATTATGATCTTGCTCGTGTTTATTCACGACGACTCGGCACTTGGAGAAATGTAGATTTTTTTATTGGGAAAAAATATGCAGCGGGGTGTTATATTTGGTCTGTTGGCTCTTTTGTGAACAATACCTTATATTTCACTGTTAAACAAGTGAGGGTACGGGGTGACATTCATATAATTGGTTTTGATGTAATTACTGAATCGTTTAAGAGGTTCCCTTTTCCCCCAGTTAATGACCTGTATGTTTATGATGGACATTTTCTCACTGTTAACAATAAACTTCATATGTTTGTTGTTGAAATCTGGCCTAATGTTAATGCGAGTCTTTTCAAATATCAAGATAATTTATGGTCTATGGTGTCGTCTTTTCCAAATGTTGAAACATTCTCATTTGTGGAATGGTGTGGAGCATCGGATGTGGCAAACGGCAAATTGATTTTGCTCCCCAAATTTGGGAATATTGCTGAAGTATACATGAGTGTACAAGATTTTGAATACCTTCAACATGTTGATTCGTTTTGTTGGCTTAAAGGAGCATTATTTGGTCGTAAAGGAGCATTATTTTTAGAGACTGTTGATTCAGCTATTGGGTAGTACTATTATCTTGTATTTTTATTTGCTGTTATATTGTTAGCAATTCTGTTTATTGTGTTTATTATTTTAAAAAAGTGTTTCATTTTTATTTAGTTTTATTTTTCTATTGTTATTGGGATCATTTTTGGGACTCCATTGTAGTATTAATTGTGGTTGGCTATTTTTATTTGTTTTGAATATGTATTACTTATCATTTGTTTGATGCTTTATGCAAAAGTAGACACATTTGTAAACCAATATATATTTTTTAAACCATCACACTTATAGACATGTTTACATATTAAACTACCATTGGCATCAAATGCAGTTCTTTACTGCTATTGGGATATAGTAGTTGATATATGTTTGAGTGGTCTATATTTTGTGGTGATTATTACAGTGGTCTATAGCAGATGGTATATGTTACGTTAACATGTTAGTTCATACAAAATTATTTATTTGTTTGCAAGGACATATTCGGTTTGAAACAATATGATAAACAACAATGCAAGTAGAGCAACGATGATTATCATTGTGTACGGGTATTACCATTACAAAATACATTGTTTTTTGAAGTTTAGGGAAAGTGTTATAAGCCTTCATGATTAACGACGGTTAATTTAAACAAAAAAACTACCACCAACCATACTGCATATTAGTTGTTGCAAAAAGAAGTCAAGTTGGTTCTGAATCTGCTTCTGGCTGGGTGAATTAATTTAACCTGCAAACGTTTGAAAGTAATATCATACCTTCATCTTCTAAGATCTTGAAAGTGCACTTATCTCCATAAGATATATCATTCTCTGCCATAAATTCTAGCCATTCATTCACCAGGTATTCCTTTCGCGCTCTACGTGAATGATTTTTGACTCCCAGGTTATAACAACTTCCTTCTTGATTTTTTATTATCAAAGTGCGTGTCTGAGCAATTTTCTTCTTTTTAACAACTTCATCTGGGATGAACTGTTTTTTCAAGTAGTATAATAAACAATGTTAGTATATGGAATAGTTGGTTAGAATTCAATGCATATAAGTCAACTGTGATTATAGTTAAAAATTGTATCGGATATCTTACGAATTTCTCTGTGGCAGTCTTTTCAAATGTGCTGTTGTCTGCTGTAGATGATGGTGCTTTGTTGTGGCATCCTTGGTTATGCGTGTGTGCTTCTTTTTCTTCAACAGGTTCTTTTTTTGGGATTATAAATTCACTTCCATCAGGATGGAAAACAGTCATCGTCAGCTTTTGTTTTTGAATTATGTCAAACACGAGAATGTAGCCGAATTTTAGATGCATGTCTTTTATAACATTCATCCATCCGTCTGTCAAATAGTATCGTCTTCCTCTTTTCTCTATCTTTATTTCCCATGTATGTCCTTCACCTGCAGATAGTTGTATTGACATGTTTGGGGGCTTATTTTTCATATTGTCTTTGAGAAAGTTTTTAGGGAGCCTCTGCAATAATTATATTAGACAGATGAGATGCAGTTATTTGTTATGTAAATCATAATACATTTGTGGTTTTAAGTTATTTTGGGAGTTCATGGTTGAGAGCGTACAATGTGTTTCTCCGTTTGTTTGGATATTGCATCGCAGAATGATGGTCCCAGTCGGCGTGAATCTTTAAAGAATTTGATTTTGTATTTGCATTCACTGTGAGCTTCAAATACTATCAAACAAACATCATCAAGCCCTAAATCATCAACAATATTTTTCCAGCCATCTGTAAAGTAGTATACTCTGTTTATTTTCCTGATGTTGACGTTCCAATGATGCCCGTTATCTGCCTGTATACAAATTTTTCTTTTGTTTTGTAGTTCTTTGTCATGAAAGAACCCAATTGATGGAGGTAGTGGCTGAAAGATTTACGATATAAGTGTGTGAAAGATAAAGAAAACCAGTAAGCAATTATTTATATTTAATTGTATTCTCATAGGATGTGTACCAGTCGAGAACGTGATGATTGTTTTAACACTACGCAGAAAGATGATGCCATTTGCAGACTGCAATCCCAAATGCACGCAAAGTCATGTCGTTTTATAAGATATATGTTGTAGTTGTTATAGTCAGCTAATAAAATGTAATGCTATAAACTAATTTTTTTGATATATTATGTTGTGACAATTAAACAAGTGTTACTACTGTCAATGTGTTTTGCACTATTATGTTAAGTGCTACGGATGTCCTTATGCGTTGTTACTTGATATGTCATATATCACATCGTATTTTATCAAATGTTTAAAGTTTATATCATTTTCAAGTCTATGAATATCCTTATTATTCTAAATGTTCAGCTCAGCAAATTCTAACTGTATGCAATAGTTATCTAAAGTTTATTCCTTTTAGTTTGTGGCTATGTTATCAGTTATCAGTAAAAGTAATTCATCCATACATCCATGGTTAAGACATATCTTATCAGCTATCACTAATAGTAGTACAAAGATACATCCATGTTTAAGGCTTGTATTGTTAAGGGTTCGTAAGGGCATACTTGATTCAATGGTAAGGGCATGACAGGTTTTAAAAAATACAAGAGTGTTAATGATGTATTAGAGATATATGTTCTTTAATGACGGATAAAAGTGGCTACAGTTTTTGACATTAAACATTGCATGTATAGGTCAAAAAACCAGTAAACACAAGGTTGTCATAAACAAAGAAAACCATATCATAAATCATTCTAGCAATAAAATCAACAAATATCGAAAACCTAATCTATCATAAAACATTCAACCACACATCCAAAATATGAGAATCAGAGTGCAATATACAAAAAAAAAAAATCAGATCCCTATATCCAAAAAAAATAAAAATAAACGAAAACCAAACCTAAATACGGAACAAAATATCAAAAATACTATGATTGGAGTAGAATCTTCACATATACGATAAAGATAATGACATAAAATACATGAACTTCATACAATTGATACAAAATCTTACAAATCTTACAAAAAAAAAAAACATATACGGTAACCATAGCTTCTCGGGGAAAAATCAACTGATGCAGATTGTGAAGATAATCCTCACTTAATCGATGAAGATAATTAGAAGTAAACCATGATCATCATCCAAATCATAAAAA
This sequence comes from Helianthus tuberosus, assembly GCA_030545235.1. Lineage (NCBI taxonomy): Eukaryota > Viridiplantae > Streptophyta > Magnoliopsida > Asterales > Asteraceae > Helianthus > Helianthus tuberosus. Next base: position 34,315,667 of record CM060436.1, read on the forward strand.
TCTTGAAAGACAAACATATAAGGTAACCATACCTTCTCGGAGAAAAATCAAGTGATGAAGATTGTGGAGATAACCAGGTTTAAGAGAAGAAATGTTTCTCTTGTGTCGGAAATGAAGATTTGATCGATTGAAGATATGAGATATGCAGTGTAGATTTGGTGATGATCAAAGGTTTTGTGGGGAAACGTGAACAAGATGTGGGGAGTGTGAGAGATGAACAAATATTTAGAAGACTTTTATAGGATCCGAAATAATGGGTCGGGTTTTTAGTCCGGATGATCCATTCCATGTTAAAAGATTAAGAAGGGAGTTTTGGAGCCAAAAACCATATTTGATGCCACATCAGCCCAACTTATTTTCAAATATGGTAGATATATTATATATATATATATATAATATAAGATATAAGATAATATAATTCTTAATGAAATATTTTGGGAATTTCCTGTATAAATTTTTAAAGTTATATTTGTTTTTAGTTAATTTTTATTTCCGGCCTTTTGGTTTGTTCATTTATGCCAATTTAGTCCTAACTTCAAGTTTTTATCATTTTTGTCCCTGTCATTCTTGAAAGATGCCAACTTTGTCCAAAAAATATAAGGTTGAATCAAATGATACAATTTTCAAGTTTGACCTGAACTGTAATAATTGGTCAAACTGTAATGACGATGAATAAAAGGGCGTTTGTAAATGTAACTGTTAAAATGAAGGAAATAAGCGGTACAAGTAGAGTTTTCTGAATGGGACTACTAAAAAGAGAAGTAAATAAATGATGATGTGAGAGAGAGACGATGTAAATGGGGGAAAGTCTTGATCTTATGAATATGTTGTAGGGATCTTAAATAGTGTTTGTTATTTTTTTAACAAATTTAAATTAGGTTAATTTTTTTCTTTTCTTTATTATTTAAAAATTATTAAATGGATGGCATTATGGTTTGAAAATTTGAGATAACCATTTTGAAATTTGTGTCTTAGACGTGGTGAGTTTGACTTTGTCGTGCCAGACTTTATCGCTATTTTTTAGATAAAAATGATGTTACATTAGATTGTTTTATCCATTTAATATTAAATTATGGTAATTTTGTACGTTGTTGTGCTTTTATAAATTGTTGATAATATATTCTTACAATGTTTTTGTTAATGGTTGTTGGTATATACTTACAACTAATATATAATATATAAAGTAAGAGATATACGTTAATTAAAATTATATAAATTAAATGGTAATAAAGTGGTAATTTAACAACAGTTATTTGTATTTATTCTGAACATGATATCATGTTTAATATAGCTGGATTCATATAACACAATGTTCTGATAGTGAGACTACGATCTACTATAGTAAGTATTTCATTTTAGATAGAATGGATTGTGTTTTAATGAAAGCTTTTGATTTTGATGGTATAACATTGTGTGTTTTTTTTTTGTGTCTTTTGTTTTTGTTAATATAATTGTGTTTTTTATATTCAGACGCATTAAAAGTTATTACATCAACAGTTGTATATTTTTTTATATGCAACACGGGAGTATATATAGTAGTTACGGGTAAATGAGCTTTTGTGCGTAAAATTTTTGTTAATGAATAGAAATATTACATGTTAACAAGAGGTATAGTCTAGAACTATCTAAATCCCATTGGCTTTCAAAAATTGGATAACATGGGCCTTGAAAGTGTCAACCTTATTAGGTGCAATATAGGTTTCAAAGTAGATAAAAGAATAGGTCCATCTCACACCAATCATTGAGTGAGCATTGGGTTCATCTGGTTTAACATAAGAGGGAAGAATGGGCTGGCAGCTGATGCCAGATGACAGTCCAAATCCCTATATGTAAGAATCTTTGTGTAACTAATAGATGAAGTGTTATTTTATTTATTAGAAGATTAAATAAAACAAGGTATACCTTATTAAAAGTAGTCTTTATATCCTCTCCAGTATGTATGATTTCTATCAATATGGTTACTTAGACTGGAGGGTATGGGGGCCGGCCTTGCCTTGGCGAGCCCCGGCGCCGGTCACCCACACCATCCCTTGATGATTGTCTTGGTTTCTCAGTCGCTTAAAGACGTCATTGACGGGCCTCTTTTTCTCTCCTCTCTCTTTATTCTCTCTCCTCTCTATCTCTCTCTCTCTCTCTGTAAAATCAAATCAGTTTATTTTTTCTTAAGTGTTTTTATAAATAGTGTGGGAGCCCATCATCCACCCCCTTGGTCCATCCTGCTTAGGTCCATCCTCACTCCCGATGACGTGGTGTCCTACGTCAATATCTCATTCTTTTGAATAACAGGTATGATGTCTATAAATTCTTTGGTTTTTTGTTCTAATTAGTGAATTATGTTTTGGTGATATTGTTAGTTATTGCTTATTTTTCGTGAGTACTTAGTGTGTTGTATATAGGATGATGAATGAGAATAAGAATGAAGTTTCAATAATTTTTTTTTTCTATATTTAAAAAAAATGAATATATATTTAAATAATTATGTTTTTTTATGCATGTTATATTTGGGTTCGGTTTATTAAGTGGTACTATTTTTTGTAATAAGATTTGTAATAAGATTAAATATTCATTTAACTGGTATTCAGTGTGGGGGGGGGGGGGGGGGCAAAAAGGTAATTTCTTATTATTGTTTTGAGATTATCTGTATAATAAGTAGTCAAGAAAAGGGAAAGCGATGAACATTCGGTTTTAACGGAAACTTAGGGCTCGAAGTTATACAATTTGAGATTGTGTTTGTTGCTTTATGTACTAATCTTAATAATTTGGAACTACATTTGCAATGGCGTCTACTGCAAACATTGACTTGCGATTTACAAGTAAGTTGTTGTGATGGTGTTGTTGATTACTATTTTCATTGTGTTTTGATTTTATAAGTCTGTTGGTTAAATAGGTAAGAAATCGTCAAGAAATTTCAGTGAAGATGGAGTAGGTGATACTGTTAGAGGAAGTAAACGTCAAGAGGTTGAAGTGGAAATTGCAAAGAAACATATAAGTGGAAATAGAAAGAAGTCATTCTGTACAAGCAAATCTAAGAGATTCGTAAGCAGAGGTAAATGCGTTTCATTTATTTTTGTTATGGTTTATATCTTATTTTTTTATTTTTAATGTTTAAACAGAAGTTGTACAAGTATATTGTGTTTTTAGATTTGTGATTTTGTTTGGAATATGGTTTCTACAAGTCGGTTAGTTTTTGTATAACTATAATGTGTATGTAGATGTTTGTTTTTGTTGTATAAAGTTGTGTTATATCCATTTTTTGTTGTTAAAATCGAGTTATATCCACTATGTTTTTTATATTAATTATGTTTTTTTTTAATATTATGGTTTTGGAAATTATTGTGTTTGCGTATGTTTCTTGATTATTTGCAGTATCTTGGTGCATGTTGTGTTTTTTTACGTATGTGGTAAGCTATAGGATTGTGTTTTTGTATTTATATTGTATGTTGAATATTATGTGTTGTTTTACAACATTGTAATGTTATACTTCCTGATAGTATTTTGTTAAAATTGGCAGAATAAGTTGGAGAAATGTAATCAAACTCGGGTGTATCGAGTTTAAAATCATCAAATTAAGTATAGTTGTGCTTTCTGATTGTGATGACTAGATAATAATAAAAAACAGGTTGATAAATATAACACAATGTTTAAATTGTAACACTGTGATATATTAACAAGTCAATGTTGTATTGTATGTTGTAGTTATTAGATAATGTCAATAGTAGGATTAAATAACGTTTTACAATTAATATTTTTTATGTGTTTTGTTTCTAATAAAATGTGGAGAGACATGAAGGATCTTTGTTTCGTGCTGCTGTGAAACGAAAGAGTGAAGGTATGTTATAGATCAATTTAAAATGATTAAATATAATATACATTTTTTCCCTTCATAGTTTATTATTTTATTTGATATGCTGCTGCAGTTTTACAGGCAGGCTGTGGTGATGCTGATGATAATGATGATGTTGATTTTGTTAATCCTGCTGTATCAAAAGTAAAAAAACCAGGTATTTATTTAAACATGAAAATCTTAGTTGTAGTTTGTTTCTAAAATTCGTTAAGTTATATAATAGTTGATGATACCTTACCAAAGAAGAGACGTCGAAAGGACCAACCTGAGGAATCAAATCACCATCAATGTCAAATGTTTTTCCCATATACTGGTGAGAACATTTTACCAAGATGTTCACCAAGCACTCTATATGATTGGATGTTAGAGTTTAATGACAAGCAAAAGAACGTTGTAAGAGATATTGGTTTTGGTCCTATTCTAAATCTGAAGATTCAGCATGTTCCTACAAGCTTGGGACTTTGGTTGGCTAAGAACTATGATGATTCAACAAGAATATTAAATCTTGGATCTCAGTCAATAAAGTTAAGTCCAGAATTGGTTCACAAGGTATTGGGAATTCCGAACGGATCAAGAATGATAACAGAGAACAATAGGCCAAACATAAAAAGTCCTGTTGTTAAATTGTGGAGAAGTCAATTCCCAACAGGCTTCACCAGGTTTCTTATACAAGAAACACAAACTTATTTGGATAGGCGAAGCAAGAGAGAACGCAATGATTGTGGAATGTTGTTTGTTCTTAACTTTTTGGTGTTGATGTTTACACATCTAGGCGAAGGAACGAAAAGTGGCACTGTCAACCAAAGATTTTTGCCATTAATAACAAAGGATGTTCACATAAAAGAACTGGGTTGGTGTGATTACATGTTAACTTTGTTAGACAGAGCGAGAAAAGGCTGGCACCCTGCTCAAGTTTTTAATGGGCCTCTGTTTTTGCTTGCGGTAAGATCATAAGTAAAATATTAATGTCATTTGTGGCATTTATCCAAACAAAACCGAGTGACAAATATTTTTTTGTTTACAGCTTATCTATGCAGATCATACAAGCAAGTTGCATGATGTACGTGTTAAGCGTAAAGGTTTGTTTGTTATAGAATATATTGAAGAGTGTACATTATGCAAACTGGATGACATAAAGAATAAAGGACTGAAGTCTGAGAAAAGAAGAAAGAAAGGTACTTCAAAGTCTACAACAGGATTAAAGACCAAAAAATCAAATGAAAGTGAGGTGCGTCAATGTTCTTCAACTGGTGAACCCATGCATGAAAATGTGGAACAGCAAGTCGATGTTGACGAGGGAAAAGACAATGATGGTGCTGGTGTTGAGGAGGATTTGATTCATGAAGATATACATGGAGAGGATGAAAGGCAAGTGGATGATGATGAGTGTAGAGACAATGATCGTTATACTCGAAATATACATTCGAATAGGCGGGATGAGAATGCAGATGTTGGCAGGGAATCAAATATTCCCGTGGCAGAAGAACGAACGGAGGAAGCAGAATCGGTAAGACACAAAAACATATAGTATTTCACTCTGAATATATGATATATGTATATATCTATATAGTTTTTATCATCTTTTATTGTTCATATTGAAACAGGTTTTTGTCAGAAATTTGACTGTAGAAATTGAAAAGGCAAAAGAGTCTTTGAAGAATGTAGAGACATTGCTGAATGAGGGGTTTACGTGCTATGCAGATAATCAGGCGATTAAAGAAGTTAAAGCTCAATTGGATCCGTTGATTTCATTTGCAAAAAATGCAGGTTTTATGAGCAGAGATCCAGATTCATCTCCAAAAGATGATAATGAAATACAGAGTAAGGGAGAAAAGAAGACTCAAAGTCAAGAGACGAAAACTGATTGTAATACGGGTGTAAATGTAAATTCAGTTGAAAACATGGAAAGTGTGCATTCAGATGAAAAGGATGAAGAAAATGTAGTTGATTCTACGGATGAGACTTTGGTGCCAGGATCTCCTTACATTAACCGGGTGGTGGAATTGAGTGAAAAGTTGACATTTGTAGAGAAAATTTATTCTGATTGGATTTTCTCTGCCAGAGGATTTGAAATGTATGTGTTTTAACTTCTTTTATTATAATGTACTATGATTATAAGTTGATTGATGTTTTAACTCGTATTCATTGTAGGGACGTTGTTTTTCAAATTGAAGGTCAGCCAGATTCAGGTCTAACAAGGATAGTGCTAGAAACATTGAGTCATGACGAGTATGTCCATTTTGCTGTTGTTAATGTGTGGGCCAGAATCTTAAATCACGAGGAGAAGTTTAAGGCTGATGACAAAATTAAGTGATTGTTTTGTACATATCAGATGCTGGTAAGTAAATAACATAAGTGAATTGTTTATTTATTTATTTTAGTAACGTTATTATAACTGATACACAGGATGGTGGCACATATGGTTCAAGCTATGAGATGATGCAAGCTGAATTTTTTGGGAAATATGATTAAAGTTTTAAAAGAAGAACAAGTAGCATCGTTGAAAGAAGTTGATCTTTTATTCATACCTGTTTTGCAATCTGATCACTTCTACTTGGTATGCTTTCAATTGAAAAAGTGCCAAATAGCTGTGATTGATAACAACAGTCTATATGATGATAGATCTGACTTAAAATACCGAGGCTGGCCAGCAAATTTGGTACATTCCTTGACATTTAAAAAACACAATCATATGTAAAAGATATTTTTTTATATTTATTATCGTTATATTGCAGAGGCATTTAGTAGCAGATTTTATGTTAAGTCAAGGTGTTGTGGGTGGACGTAAGATGCACAAAGCTCAGATAAGTCGACTAGAAATGCCGTGGAGAACCGTAGACAACAAAGTTGATTGTGGTATATTTTTAATGAGGCATATGGAGTCATTCGAAGGGAGTTCTTTACGACATTGGCGATGTGGGTTTGTGAAAGAAGTAGATTGTGGGCAGAAAGAACAATTAGATGAATTAAGATGCAAATATGCAACCAAAATATTGTTGCATTATCTTAATGCTCGAAGGGAGTTTGTGTATAATGATAGTGAAGCTTACGTTGTGCTGGACGCAATTGAAAGGAATAGGTTGAAAGAGCAAGCACGAGGAAGTCGTGTGGAGCGAATGAAACTGTATTGTCCTGTGTGATGTATTCGTGTTGCTTAAAACATTTGGATATTAGGTTGATTGTTTATATGTAGCTTTTGTTGTTTGAATGTGGTCTGGTCAAATGAATGTTTAGGTTTAATGCTTATGTATGAATGTTATAAGCTCTATGTTGTTGTGAAAAGTGTAATGTCTATAAACAAAAACAGTATTTTTATAAAAACAATAAAAACATTTTTTTATACAAAGCACAACATCTGATAAGATTTGAATTTTCATTCATACAAATTACAATGTCATAATATGGTTGCATTTCAATTAATAAATTAATCTTTAGTTGTAAATCAACTAAAGTATTTTGTTTTAGATATAATGGATTGTGTTTTAACGAAAGCTGTTTATTTTATGGTATAACATTGTGTTTTTTCTTTTGTGTTTTTTTTTGTTAATATACTTGTGTTTTTATATTCAAATGAATCAAAACTTATTGAGTAAACTTTCGTTTTGCTCCCTGCCTCTAACTCCATCCAAATTGTTTGTTTTTCCATTTTCCTTCCTGCAGGGAGCAAAATGGAAAAACCATAGCAAACTATTGGTTGAAAATGGCTATTTTTGAAGGTTTCGGGCAAAATCGTTAAAGTGGCCAAACCACAGGGAGCAAAACGGAAGTTTACTCAAACTTATTGTATCAACTGTTGTATTTTTTTATATGTGACACGGGAGTGTAGTAGTTATGGGGAAATGAGCCTTTGCCGGTATAACTTTTGTTAATGAGGAGAAGTATTATATGTTGACAAGAGGTATACCCCTGATATATTTAACTCCTATGATTCTTGTAACATGCTTTGGGATTGTAACACAAGTATTGCATAGGACTAAAGGTAATTGAACTAGGTAGATGAGTAGGTGTGATTTTTTTTTTCTATGAAGCTAACTTGTGGTTCACAAGCTAAAACAAATGATAATTTATCTATAATTTTTAGATAAATTCTTTATGCTTCATCAGTGCTTTGACTTAACAGTTGTGTACAGGATCAGCAGTGTTTTGACTTAACAGTTGTTTACAGGATCAGTTGTTGAGAAGAGCAATTCTTTATGGGAAGTAACTACCCACTTCCCATTCTCCCATATTATTTGTAACAATTTAGGATGTAGCCTTATAATTTTGATTAGGATATCAATTGGCGGTTTGTTATATAAGTTATATTAAACTGTTTTTTATTTCCTTCGAAATCATGTTGTCCTATAAAACTGGAAATATCAACTGTTCCATTATCTTGACATGTGACGTGTGTATATAGTTGTTGCTACAATACTTGAACGTGTGTTAAAAACCGTTCTAGAATAGCTTATATAATAAGAACATGTTAGTATAAAAATATTTAGGTTTGTGAATTTGTAGCAGAATTTTTAGATTTATCCTTCAAATATTGAGCAAGTGATGGAGAAAAATGCATCTACAAGAAGTAATAATCCTGTTCATTTAGGTGATGACCGGCAGCAGTCGTTTATCAATCCTTTAAATCGTCAAGAACAGGTAATTTAGTAATATCATCAATAAATAAAGTTTATTTGTAATATTTTAATATTATTGTTTTGTTGTTTTGGTATTTTTATTTTGTTTTGATTACAGTCCGACAGTGGTAGTGTAGAGATAATTTCTGTTGGGCCATTTAGTCCTTATAAATCCCATCTTTCCCGTGAGTTCAGTGAGGAGGTGATATATATTGAAGTTGTAATGTTTTAAATCTTAGTAAAATTTGTTATGTGATAGTTTCTAGCTCATAATGAAACAAGTTATTTCTCTTACCCAGATACGAAGGATTGAGAGGCAGCGTAAACGATCTAGAGACTTGCTATATTGGAATTGGGATGATGTTGTTTCGATCAGCAGCTCTCACGAAGAAATTGAGTTTATTGATATGACTGTTGATGCTGATGTAGATGAGGTTATCGGTCAGTCTGGTTTTGACCAATTTTCTGATTCTGAAGATGAAGTTGATGATACCGCTGATTCACTAGAAAGTTACTATCGGAAACTTAAAGTTCCAAAAGTTTCAATTCGCCGTCGTTCTCATGTTGTGAAACTTTGAATTTATCGTTTTATTTTATGTATAAAATGTTGGTGTATAATTTACTCTGTGTTGATTTTTGTTGCAAGTATTGAACTATGTTTTGGTGTTTTTTGTATGTTTTTTTCTTTTCGTATGTAGTTAGTAATATATAGTATGATGAATGACAATTTATGTGTTGGTTTTTGTTCTAATTATTTTATCATGTTTTGGTGATATTGTTAGTTGTTGCTTTTTTTTGGGGGAGTTCTTAGTATGTTATATATACAGTGATGAATGAGAATAAGTATGAAGTTTCAGGAAATTGTATTTTCTATATTTAAAGAAATATAACTTTATATATAAATGATTATGTTTTTTTATGCTTCTTATATATGGGTTCGGTTTATTAGGTGGTTTTTTTTGTAATAAAACTAAACATTCGTTTGAGTGGTATTCAGTATGGGGGTGAAAAGGTATTTGATATTAGTGTTTTTAAATTATCTGTATAATAACTAAAAATAGGGAAAAGGGTGACATTCAGTTTTACCTCAAAGTTAGGGCTCGAAGTTATAGAATTTGCGATTGTTTTTGTTGTTTTATGTACCAATCTTAATCATTTGGAAATACTTTTGCAATGGCGTCCACTCCAAACATTGACTTGCGATTTACAAGTAAGTTGTTCTCATGGTGGTGGTAGGTGATACCGTTAGAGCAACTCAAGAAAAACTCAAGAAATTACACTGAAGATGAACTATGTGATACCGTTAGAGCAAGTAAAAGACAAGAGGTTGACGTGGAATTTGCAAAGGAACATATTAGAGGAAATAGAAAGAAATCATTTTGTACAAGCAAACTTAAAAGATTTGTAGGAAGAGGAGGTAATTGTGTTTCATATATTTTTGGTATGATTTATTTATCATTTTTAGTGTTAAAAAGAAGTTGTGTAAGTATATTGTGTTTTTAGATTTGTGATTTTGTTTCGAATAATGTTTCTACAAGCCGGTTAGTTTTCGTATAAATATGATGTGTATGCAGACATCTGTTTTTGTTGTATAAATTTGTGTTATATCCATTTTTGTTGATTAAAATTTAGTTATATCCAGTATGTGTTTTGTATTAATTGTGTTTTTTTTATGTAATGGAATCAAGTGTAGTTGTGGTTTCTAATTCTGATGAATAGATAATAATAAAGAACAGGTTGATATATATAACACAATGTTTAAATAGAAAGGCTATGATATATTATAAAGTCAGTGAGGTATTGTATGTTGTAGTCATTAAATAATGTCAATAGTTGGATTAAATAACGTCATACAATCAATTTTTTTGATGTGTAATTCAATTTAAGCATGTTTATTGTAATTCAGGTATATGTTTAAACATCGTTATAGTGTAATTCAATTTAAACAGCAATAGTTACAATTATTAAATATTTGATAAACATCGTTGTGATTTTACATATTCATAGTGTATAAAACATCGGTTTATGAGAGATGTATTTAGTCATGTACAACCTCTATCCACTAATTTCATGTTTTCCGAAAATTTTGTGACCTTAGGCAGTTTTCAGTTTTTTATTCAAGTAAATATAACTTACCTGTCCAATTGAGTTTAAATCAAATATGTATTATAAATACATGTTCAAAGTTGTTTCAAATTCACACATTAGAAGAGAGAAGTCTGTCTTTGAGGTTGAATCTGAGAAGGTATGATTTTATATTTTTTTTCTCTAATCTTCATGTTCTCTATTATTTTATTACTTCCAATTTTTATTTTGTGCTATTCGTATATTAAAAAGTTTTGTATTCATTTTGTAGATGTCAAGTGATGAATTTATCATAAAGTCTCCGTTGAAAAACGTGTATGACCTTTGGCAAATCATGAAGGTTTGTTTAAATTTTTATAATTCAAAAAGTACAATTTTTTTTTGTTGAACTAAATTATTTTTGTATTTTTCAATTTATACAGCCTCAATTTGTTATCATAATTGGTACTATTAAGGCTATAGACAAGGATTTTGGTTGGCACTATGTGGAGTGTCCTAAATGTTTAATGGAGGCGGGTACAGATCTTGTAGACTGCGTGGGTTTGGAGTCACATTATTTTCATGTGTGTTTCAACCGTGATTGTGATGAAAGTGTTATATATCCAGTTCCAAGGTAATATTACCTTTTTCTATCTATTTTAATATTTATATGTTTTATAAAATAATGGATTTTGTATATATGTGTTTTTATATTTAACTTAACTAGATTCAAAATAAAAGTTCAAGTGGAAGATAATACTGAGGATGTTCAACTAATATTATTTCATCTTCTGGTTGATGAAATCATTGAAAAAGTTGTTCTCAAGTCGGCTGTTCAATTGCTTAAAGAAAACTCACCATCTGTATGTATAAATAATCTTAACTTCTCCTATATTTTTTTTCTCATTGTATTTAAATATTTTTTTATATTAATTGTATCATAAAATATTCTGATTCACAGGATGTTGAAGAAGTAATGTTTCCTGTTGATTTAGACAAGTTGATTGGAAAGATGTTTGCTTTTAAAATTGAGATAACAACTTATAATCTGACTAATTTTGATGAAATGTATCTTGTCACAAACATGACTGATGATGAGTCAATTATTAATGAGCTCAAAGAAAAGATGAAGATTACTGAGGTATTTTTTATTTCAATACATGATTCGTATTTATACATTTATATTTACATCATATTTAATTTTATTATTATTTTCTTAATTTTCACATTTGTTTCAGGGAAACGATAAAGAATTTATCAAAAAAAAAAAGTCACATTTCAAGTGTTAAGATTGATGATGCTAAAACCAGTTGTGATACCAATGAAATCAACAAACGTAAATTGGTTGACGTCTATAAGTCTTCAACTCCAAGTAATTTCAAGGAATTGGAGAAAGTTAGCAAGAAATAAACTTATCTCATATCTCTATTAATTTAAATCAGTTGTTATGATTTTTAGGTTTTTTCCAATGGGTATTTTGGATATTTCAGTTTGTTTTATTAAAATTTAGTTATATGCAGTATGTTTTTTATATGAATTGTTTTTTTTATATGATGGATTCAAGTGTAGTTGTGGTTTCTGATTCTGATGAATAGAGAATAATAATAATAAAGAACAGGTTAATAAATATAACTCAATGTTTAATTAGAAAGACTATGATATATTAAAAAGTCAGTGATGTATTGTATGTTGTAGTCATTAGATAATGTCAGTAGTAGGATTAAATAACGTTATACAATCAATATTTTTGATGTGTAATTCAATTTAAACAGCCTTAATGTAATTCAGGTATATGTTTAAACATCGCTATAGTGTTATTCAACTTAAACAGCTTTAGTTAGAGTAATTAAATATTTGATAAACAATGATGTGATTTTACATATTCATATAAAACATCGGTTTATGAGAGATGTATTTACTCGTCTATAACCTCCATGCACTAATTTTTTGATTTCCGAAAATTTTGTGACCTCAGCCAGTTTACAGTTTTTTATTCAAGTAAATATATCTTACCTGTCCAATTGAGTTTAAATTAAAACTTTATTATAAATACATATTCAAAGTTGTTTCAAATTCACACATTAGAAGAGAAAAGTCACTCTTTGAGGTTGAATTTTTTGAATATTTCAGTTTGTTCGATTAAAACATTGGTTTATGAGAGTTGTATTTAGTCATGTATAACCTCGATCCACTATTTCATGATTTCCGAAAATTTTGTGACCTTAGCCAATTTACAGTTTTTATATAACTTAGTAACTTACCTGTCCAATTGAGTTTAAAACCATTTAAATATTTACCTATATAGAGGTGTGTTCTATTACATTTTCGTTGTAGTTGTTTGAAGAACATGAACGTAGATGTTTATAAGTTAGTGGCAAATGGTGCCAAACCGGAAGAAATCATTGGCTGCCCTGTTTGCAATGTCATATGCCTTAATGAACAACAATATAGGCATCATGTAATGTCAAGGAAGCATACCACAAAGGTATAAGTGTTTGAAATATTAATCATTTTGTGTTTTTACTTTGTAATTTTGTTGTTTACTCATTCGAGTGTTAATCCAACAGTTACAAGATTTATCGTATTGTTGTGTGGATTTTCATTGTGCTCTATGTGACATATATTGTACAAGTGCAAATCAGCTTTATGCTCATTGTAAAGGAAAGAAACATGCAAAGATGTTCCGACTTACTGTAGGGGATATGCAAGTTGAATCTCATTATGCGTTTGATGCTTCTGGTGGTAATAATGTTTCGGGTTACGAAGGAGATTGTGACGAGGGTGATCAACAACTGATGTCTGCAGATGATAATCAAGTCAGTGTAGTCAGTAGTGATATCGAAACTGGAGATGTAGATAATGTTTGTGATGTAGAGGTCACTAATTGCTGTGATGTTGATGGCGGTTTTTCTGTTTGTCCCGGTCATGTGTGTTATGCGTGTGACATATATTGTTCTTCACCAATTAAGGTGCCGTTTTGTGTTGAATGTTATAAATATATATAACTAAACACGTTGAGGCGGTGATTAGTTTAAATGATGTATTGTTTTGTCGTTTTGTTATATTTCAATTTTCGTAATGTTTGTTCTTATTTGTTTCGTCATGTTTCAATCGATTGCTTTGGTGCCTTAAAAAACCAGCACAATCTATTTATTGTCTATATTTAATATATAAAGTACCACATAATCTGTGTAGTAAAAGTTTGCACAACAATGTTGGGATTACACAAAATCATATATATTACATGTTTTTTAAATCAAGCTACGAAGCATCATAATTAAATATAATATCATATGAACCTACAACCAAACATTTCTTAAACTCATAAAACATAGGGTACAATACATATATGTCCTATGAATCTACAACCAAAAATTTTTTAAACGCATAAAAGATGAAATAAATAATAATAAAAATAAAGATAATAATAAAATATAATGTCGTATGATCATACAACCAAGCATTTTTTAAACTCATAAAACATAAGGTACAATACATATATGCAATCCTAAACTATAGGTGCAACCAACCATCGCAAAAAGTCACCCTATAAGCATAAAGTACAAACAATGATGCATAACATTGTTTTAAATTATAATATATAAATGTTTTGTTTCTTTAAAGAACCTTGATTTGGTATTGATTTGTTTTGACCTAGCCAAAGTGGACATTATGATGGTGTGGTTATGTTGGGCTGTTACAGATGGTATTAGTGCTAGGGATTGGTCAGGTGTGCCATCGAGGATGTTGGGACCTGTAAGGAGTGTGATTTGTAACATCCCACATTGGTTGTGAAGGGGAATAAAGGCTTCGTTGTAAGGCTCTTCATACATTCAACATCATGACGCGTTTTAAATCAGTGAGGAGATGTTGGAACGTCTTGGCTAAAGCGGATAGTATCATGGTGTGGTTAGCTTGGGATGTACATTGTAGGAAAGTGTTACCATGCTGGAGATTCCGATTGACTTATGTTTGAGATATTGCCAAATCTTACTGCAAGAGACGTAGGCCGTTATAAGTTGGTGTGTAAAGAATGGTGCTCTTTTCATTTGTATTGTAATATACTTTGGTAATGTTAGAAGATATTTTATTTTTGTATGGTATTTTAGTTGCTTATGTTCTTTGTTATATATATGGTTATCATCTTCTTAGAGTAAGTTGTATGTTGTGTATTATAAATTGTTGATTTCCTGTAATTACATAAGTAGTATGATAATATGTGATGTGTAACTTGGCAGTTAATTATTTGAATAAATTTTAGCAGGTATAACCACTAATGTTAAGGAGTGGTTATTATTGTGTTTTATTTATTTATTGGTTTTTATTTATTGTGTTTTTGTTTTTTTGTGTTTTTTATTATTGGAGGGCTAAAATGAACTCTAAATGTGGGGCCTTTTTCAGTTTTTAACTTATATATGTTTTCAATACTTTATATTAAGAGAAAAATGCAATTTCCGTCCCTGTGGTATGTGTGAAACATCAACTTGAGTGGCTAAGTAACACACATTATCATAAATAATAACAGAAACTTCATCATAAACTTGCTTCTAAATGTACATTCTCATTAGAGCAACACTGTCCAACCCAGCAAACTGAAAAACAAAGCATAATTATTCAAATGAACAAACATGATTCAACAATATAAGTGGTTGCAACGGTTATAATGAAAACAGTGGGTGATTTTATCTATCAGTGGATAGCATATCAGTGGATGAAAACACTGATTTTGACCAACAGTGATATCCAAGGAAATGAGAGAACAGGGGTTGACTTTCAGCAGTGGACAGCTTTTCACAGAGCAGATGTTTGAACAAAACAGTGGTTATGGCAGTGGACAACTTTTCACAGAGCAGCTATCTGAGATTGTGTTTTTTTCATGTGTGCAAGTGCAAGTCTATATTCAGGCACAATTTAACATCAAAATAAACCAAATCAATTACAATTCTCTGGATGGTCGCTCGAAGAAATTAAACTGAAGATATTAAATGTTTGAAATAATATATGATTAAATAACCACAATAAAAAAACGACCATAATAAAAAACACAATTCATCCAGACTAACTTTCAAGAAACAAACCAAAACATTCCATTAAAATAAAAAGAGTAAAATGCAATTTGCGTCCCTGTGGTATGTCCCAAACATCAACTTGAGCCCCTAAAAACAATTTTTTGTATTCTGAGCCCCTGTGGTATTCATTTCATAACACTTTGAGTCCCTGCCGTCAGGTTGACTGTTAGAGGCAGGGGTAAGACCGTCTTTTTGCATATATTAATAACACTTTGCGTCCCTATGGTATGAGTGAAATATCAACCTGAGCCCCTAAATTCTTTTCTTGGTTTTTTTGTTAAGAAATCTAATAATTAAATTTATAATATATATAACAAATTATTAAAGCCTAAATTGTATATTAAATGTAAACTTTTTATACATACAATACAGAGACAAAACGTCATACCAACTTCGTAGAGTTGACGGAACTTACAGACTCGATAACAAAAGACCGTAACATACAATACAGAGACAAAACGTCATACGACCACAAGCAATTGTGGATTTTTACTGACGGGTGCACTTCGGGAAGCTGATCCAGATATGAATGAATATAACCCCAGTGTATCTAATTACATATCTGCCACTTGGGTTATATTCATTCATATGAATGAATATAACCCCAGTGGCAGATATGTAATTAGCGAGCTTTGGAATTTCAAGGAAAATCAAAGAGCTCCACTGGGGTTATAATCATTCATATCAATCACTTCCTTATGTGCAACGCATCTTCTAGGAGGTTGTCAAGTGTTCTCGCCTTCGTAGTTGGTGTTTTGCGTATCTTTACATCCGCAGCCATTCTGTACAACAAAACACATTCAAATGAGGAACACATTCGAATCTTATCCGATCAGTTCTTAATACAACAGTTCTTAATACAACAAAACACATTCAAATGAGGAACACATTCGAATCAAACCGAAAATCAATATGATGAACTCACAAGAATCAAAATCAAAATACATTGCAAATAACACATTCAAAACAAAACACATTCAAAACAAAACACATTCTATACAACAAAAATCAAACCAAAAATCCATTCAACCCTAAACCCACAAGAATCTGTACAAACCAAACCAAAACACATTCTGTTGATACCCTAAACCCTAAACACATTCAAACCAAAACACATTTTGTACATCCGATCAGTTTTTAATACTCAGTTGATACCCTAAACCCTAAACACATTCAAACCAAAACACATTGCTACCCTAAACCCTAATCCCAAATACCACTCTGTTTTGATGCATTTTGAACAAGAATCAAACCAAAAAATCCATTCAACCCTAAACCCACAAGAATCAAACCAAAAATCCATTCAACCCTAAACCCTAACCCCAAATAACACATTCAAATCATCAAATCAAATCCAAAATACCCAAATAACTGTTATCATCGAATCAAAATGAGGAACTCATTCAATCAAAATAACACATTCAAACACATTCAAAATGAGGAACCCAAAATCAACCCTCTGTTTTTCAAAATCAACCCAAAATCGTCGAACGGAACCCAAAATCAAACCCAAAAACATAGAATGGAACCCAAAATCAAACCCAAAATCAACGCTCTGTTTTTTCACAATATAAACACATAAACACATCGAATGAAATCAACCCTCTGTTTTTTCAAAATCAACCCAAATCATCGAATGTAACCCAAAATCAACGAAAAATCATCGAATGGAACCCAAAATCAAACCCAGAATCATCGCTCTGTTTTTTCACAATATAAACACATAAACACATCGAATGACCAATATGAGGATGAAGATGAACCTGATCTGTTCGATGAAGATGATCTGTTCGATGTTCGATGAAGATGATGAGGATGATCTGTTGATTTCTTTGATGAAGATGATGATGATCTTGGGAGTTGGGAGAGGAGAGTTGTTGATGATGATGATATTGGGAGTTGGGAGCGACTATTGATGATGATAATGAAACTGGTTGTAGATATTAAAGGGTGGGGGGTATTAATAGACTTTTCACAACTGGCAAACAGTCAAACTGACGGAAGACTGACGGCAGGGACTCAGATATTATTGCGTTTTTATATAACATGATATAAATTTTGTTTTGTGTTATTTTACCGGATAAAGTGTATTAGAAAGTTGGAGATATCATCTGCTATGTTGCCTTTTTATATATTTATATAGAAGTTTTGCTGTTTAAAAAAAAAAATCAACTGCTATGTTAGTGGTTACTAATCCTTTTATTACGTGATTAGTTATTAAGCATTTCTCTCCCATTATCTCCAGTCTTTTATGGGTTGACGTTTCTCTCTCACATCTTCCTATTTATATGATTATAGGGTAACATTTCAGTCAGAATTGTTCCAGATCTTTGAGCAAATAAAAGTTGCTGTTTGTAAGTATCTTTTCTTCAATTTGTTATTTTGCCTTCTATTCTTCATAACTATGATTTACACTTTGATGTTAAAGTGAAATGGACTAACTAACATGTGTTGATCTAATGTGAGCAGTTAATCAATATTTGTTATGTCGGAGTTGCTTGTAGAGATATTAATGTATGGTATTTTTACAAAACTTTCTGCAAGAGATATAGGTTGTTGCAAGTTGGTGTTCAAAAAATGGTTGTCTATCCTGTCCACACCAGAGTTTCCATTAATTCATTGTCGTAGTACGTCACCGTCAGCTACCAAGTGGGTGCTTGCGAAATTAGATCGTTGTGGTTCTCTTGAAAAATTGTTTTATGCATGCACGGGCTTTTGTGGTCCTAAAATGATATCTGTTAAACCATTCAAAACCCGACCAGATGAATTGATGATATTAGGGAGTTTGGATGGAATGTTATGTGTGTGCCTGGAAGAGACTTGTCAAATTTTAATTTGGAATCCTCTTACACAGGCAAGTACAACTTTTCCATCATGTGAATCACATGGTTTCTTCAAAAAAGATTCTGATTCTGCTGCTTTCTATGTGGATTCTGCAAATGAGTACAAGGTTTTACATGTTATAAGAAGACGTGGCACAGAGGCAGTTTATATTTATTCTACCCGACTACATTCCTGGAGGAAAATTACGGACGTTCTGTCTGTTAAGCATGGTGGAAAATGGTCATTAGGTACATTGTGTGGGGATGGTGTATATTTCATTGTTGATTCATGTTCTGGTGATTGTGTGCAGTCAATTGTACGTTTTGATGTTAACCTAGAGCAATTTTCAAGTGTTCCATTACCATGTGATTTTTATGGAGGAGGTTTTGATGGATCTTTGGTCAGTATTGCTGGGCAACTTCACATTTTTATGCGTTATAAATATGATATGTATTTAGTTGGTTTGTGTAAGTTGGGATATGAAGAATGGATTAACTTATGGGTTCTGCCTTGTATTGGTGTTGTTCCATCGAGTTTCCTCGGGTTTGTAGAGTATGTAGAGTCTACTGATGAAATGCTGTTGATGACTACTTGTGGGGATATTTATATGTTAGATATGAAAACTATGCAAGTTGGGTACTACTTTCCTTGGAAGTACATGACTGCCTTACAAGGGTCTGTCTATTTTGAGAGCCTTGTGTCTCCAAATTACTAAAGGTATCAAGCTTCTGTTCTTCTTTGTGTTTTGATGTATCATGTTTGGTTATAGTTTATGTTAATGTCTTTAGTATTTTAGTAATTTAATGTTAATATAGTGGTTTATTGTGTAAGGATCTTCTAATGTTCGATATTATGTTTTATTATTTGATATATGGATGATGTTTAATGTAGTATTATTTAATATATTAATGATGTGTAATGTAGTTTATTGTTCGGGTAATGTAACAAATTGTATACAGGTTTTGTGTTTTTGATTTAGCATTATATATACAGATTGTTAAATGATCAAGTCAACTCTATTGTGGTTTGCAAGGTAAACCATTAAGAAAGCTACATCCAAAATGATGGTATCACTAACAACATTAATTGAAAATCCTAAAAGTTATAGTGATTTCATATTCAATTTTTAAATAACCAAAAGTTTTTTTAAGTTCAAATTATAAACATAAACTCAAAGTTATGATTAATTATCCAATTGTAACCTAAGCTTAAAGTTTATCATATTTTATTATAAGTTCAAATTAGAAACATAAACTCAAAGTTATGATTAATTATACAATTGTAACCCAAGCTTAAAATTTATCATACTTTATTAAATTCATTGAAACATTTCAAACAGCATGGGTCCATTTTTGTGTTTGTCACCGGAAGTCTTGCAATGTTTTTTATTTTTGGTTCCATGTTATTGAAAAAAAGTCAATCTGAATTTAGAATTCATGTCATTGTTTTTGAAAACACATATAATACATAAAAAAGATACTACTTTTAAAATATTCTAAAAATAATATTTCGGTTATTTAGTTGATTAATAAAAGACAAAACAATATCTTGAATTGTGTTACGGATAATGTTAATTGTGTTTTTTGCAACAGGCATCCAGTGACTTGAGTGAAGATGAGATTAACTTTACTATTACATTAAAATGTATGCAGATATAAATATTTTTATCACTATACGTCGTTTGAACATAGCTTAAAATTTTGATGTGTTATTTTAAACTATTGATTATAGCTCACGTAGTGTCTCATTTATTCAATTTATTAAAAAAAAAGAAAAAGAAAAACAAAACGTGGTTGGTTAGTTGTCATCTTTTTTTGACGAAATAAATGGTGTGGTGACATAATTTATGAATCTTCCATGTATTTTCAGTTAGCAGGGTATCCATGTTTTATGCTCAAGTTTGTTAGCGGGGCATATATATATATGATTATATGTATGTATGTATGTATAAATATAATCGTAAAGGAATATTTGAATTCTTTAACCTCTGATTATATCATTCGTTTGTATAATTATATCTGGTTCCGTCGTTTTAACTTTTAAATAAAAGTTGGTCGATGAGGTAGTTTGGCAGTTACAGATGGATGTCTTGTATATGACTGTTTTGAAATTCGGTTTCAAACGAAAGTGTGAAGTGTTGCATGGAAGTTAAGATTAATTATCTAGAGCGATTTTAGTACTCATGTTTGTTTTTTATTTTTCTATGTCTCTTATTTCTGGTTTTTTTTTTTTGTAGGATAGTATTTTAGTTTGTATAAAAGCGGCTTTTGTTTCAGTTATTGTATTTCTTACAATTAAAGTTAGGCCATCTTTACAGAAAAGAGTGTTTGATTTATATAGTTTGGGTTGTGTTTGTGCTTTTTTTTTCAACTTAAACAAGTTTACATTGATAATCAGAATTTAGTAAAAAACACAATGCCTTTATTAGAGCTTAATATTGTATAAAATATACATACAACTACAAATAGTATATAAGGACTATTGCAATAGGGTAACGTACTATTCTAAACATAGTGATTTCGTATAAGCACAATCTTTTCCATAATAAAACACAATGTAATCAACATCATAAATGGTATAGGACAATATTAGTATATATTATTACATTTCTATAAAAACACGTTTTGTTTAAAAAAACTTAAGTTAGGTTAACACACCTAATGTTTGTAATTATAATTAGCATTTTAAGTTATGCATTCATTTGTGGTAGTTTCGTGTTTACTTTGTTTTTGTATAAAATATATAATATTATCTAATTAAAGACAATTATAATTCCTACAATTATGGTGCATGTTCAAAAACTACCCATTATGTTGCCCCATTATTATTTGAACTTTGATAACCGTTTTTAATAACCCAACTGTTGTCTTAATATTTTTTACTACAGTTCTTTAGTTTCCCTTATCAATAGGTTTTGAAAAGTTGTAGTTGGAAACGAAGTATCAAAGGAGCTACTATCTATTTAGCAATGTATGTGTGATTTTGTTTTTCATAGTGTGTATAGGTGTTTCATATTCATATTTAATTTCATTGCTTTCTTTTGTTGTTACATGTATTTAATGGTTGGTTGCATGTCTTCTTATAGCTATGTTTGTTGCTATTGTGTTTTGTTAATTTAAATTATGTAGTATAAATAATAGATTAGGGTATAGCTTGACAATTAATAGCGTATTTATGATCGAGATGTTTGCTTTACCTGCATGAAACAATGTTATGTTCTAAGTATGTATATAGATCCGATGGTGTTTCTATATAATAGTCGTCTATTTTCTTGGAGTGATATCAAGTATGGATACGGTGTTTTGTGCTTATGTAATGATGGGTTGTGAGATGGTATTTTGGAGTGCATTATACGCAAAACAAGTTTATACAGTGATAACAGGAAGTTTACTACAAAATATTTTCACATGTTGTTGGTTTATCTGCTGATTCTTCTAACAAATGTCAGAGCTTGCATATAGTGTGTAAGGCTGGTGCGCATTGGTTGTTTGGTATAATCCATGATATTATGTATGTATGGATTGGTAAGTATTGTGTAGAGCTTCCAGTATGTAATAGCTATCAGTATGAGTAGTTGAGGTATTTAAGGACTAGATATGAAGAGGAAGAAGATGGAGAATAAAACATTGGCATTATTCAACAAGTGGTATCAAATGAATGTTGTTTGTATACAGATCTTGGTGGTATGGATAGTGTTAATATTAACCATGGTATTGCAAGTGATTCTGAAATATTATCAACACTGTCTTCTTCATCTATGTCGACATTTCGATCTGATGAAACATCCCGTAATATTAGACGTCGTGGTCGTCCTCGATTACGAGATCGCCCTGCTGGTTTAAACATTGAAAATATGCCAGTTCAACGACGTTGTTATGGTATGTATTGTTAATTTTTTTTTATGCCAAGTAATGTAAACGTGTTCATGTTTTTAGGACACATCTGATTGTATCTACGTGTATTGCAGTTGGCCAAATTCAAATCAATTCCATGGAACTAATTCAATGAATAGTGATGCACGTTTTGTATCACATTCTTTAACTTCGGAGTTTGTTTCAGCATCATCGCCATCTATGCACAACCGGAGGTCATCTTGTGCTGGTGTTTACCAAGATGAAAACTCATCAAGTATGGATTGTTCATTGATGATTGTTAGTTGTTTGAATGCCTAATTAAAATGATAAATATAACTTTCTCTTATATGATTGTTTTATTTTGTATAGGAGATGTATCATATTGGGATTGTGGAATTACAGAATATGTATGTCCTTATTGCAAAGCGATCTTGTGGTATGGTGAGAGAAGTACTAAATATCTTGCTCCGTCTAATCCAACTTTCTCTATTTGTTGTGGTAAAGGCAAGGTTGTTTTACCTTTACTTCGGCATGCTCCGGAACCATTGCGGCGGCTTTTACAACTGAATGGTGAACCGCGATCTAAGGTGTTTAAAGAGAATATCAAGCTTCTAAATTCAATGTTTTCGTTTACTTCTACTGGTGGTAAAGTCTGTTCGGATGTTAATGATGGAAGTGGTCCCTATACATATGTGTTGAATGGACATAATCATCATAGGATTGGTACTTTGTTACCTCAGCATATTGATGGACGGCCAAGATTTGCACAACTATATATTTATGACACAGAAAATGAGGTTGACAATCGATTAAAAGCAGTTGAGAAGTGTATTCAGTCTGGGAATGATGATGCATGTATTCGAAGTTTAGTTAATGATTTAATTAAAATGCTTAATAGGCACAATCCATTAGTTCAGAGCTTTAGGATGGCCAAAGAAAGATTTACTCACTTTTCGCAGCAACCTGTTAGACTTAGACTGCTTGGTACACGAAGAAGGGATGCGAGACAGTTTAATTTGCCTACGGTCAATGAAGTTGCTGCATTGATTCCGGGTGATGGTAATCCTACAGATTGCCGTGATATTATTGTTGAAGACCGTGGTAGTACAAATGCGAAACGTATTTCTGAACTTCATCCCAGTTACATGTCGTTGCGATATCCATTACTTTTCCCGTATGGAGAAGATGGTTTTAATGTGGGCATTCCTCTAAGTAATATTAGTGCTGAAAGTAAAAGAAAAAATGTTTCATTGAGAGAATACTATTGTTTTCGGTTGATGGTTAGAATGGGAGAAGGTAAAACATTGCATAGTTCTGGCCGGTTATTTCTTACATTTGTTGTTGATGCATATACGCAAGTGCTTGAACATGACTTACAATGGTACAAGACTCATCAGACAACAATTCGTTCGGAGTTGTATAATGGGTTGCATGATCGTATATTAGAAGGTGAGACAAACTGTGATTCTATAGGTCGACGTGTTGTGTTGCCAGCGTCCTTCACCGGGGGGCCTAGGCATATGATACAACAATATCAAGATGCGATGGCAATTTGTCGTTGGGCTGGTATTCCGGATCTTTTTATTACCATGACGTGTAACCCAAAATGGCGTGAAATTCAACAGCATTTGCAGGAAAACACAGTGGGTCACTTAGTATCTGAAAGACCTGATATTGTTGCACGGGTATTTAAGATCAAACTTGATGAGCTCATGAAAGACATAAGGAAAAAGCATCATTTTGGTGTTCCTAAAGCGGGTAAGTTAAATGAATTTTATTCTCAATGGTTGTATGTTAACATGTGATTAATGTGTTATTATGATGTGTGTTAAAACATTGTGTGTGCGTGTGTTTTTTTTTTTCTGTCTTTGCAGTTCTTTACACAATAGAGTTTCAAAAACGTGGTCTGCCACATTGCCACATTCTTGTGTTTCTTAGTCAAGCTGATAAAATTTCTTCACCGGATGAAATTGATAGATTTATATCTGCTGAGCTGCCTTCTGAATCGGGTGACCCAATTGGTTTTTTAAATGTTGGTACTCATATGATGCATGGTCCATGTGGTAACCTTAGACCTTCGAGTCCTTGTATGAATGATGGCAAATGTACTAAAGGATTTCCGAAGAGTTATTGTGACGAAACTTTTATTAGAAATGATGGGTGGCCGTCGTATCGACGACGTAATAACTCACGTAAAGTTCGTGTTGGTCGGCTAGATATTATGCTAGATAATGGATATGTTGTTCCTTATAATCGTGCGTTGCTTATAAAGTATGGTTGCCATATCAATGTTGAATGGTGTAACCAAGGAATGTTGGTTAAATATCTTTTCAGCTATATTAACAAAGGTCAAGATCGTGCTACCGCAGTATTGGAAGGTCAAGGTGGGAGAACAACATTTACATCACTTTTAAATCATGAAAATGAGATTGAGCAGTACATGAATTGTAGGTATATTTCAGCATCAGAGGCGTGTTGGAAGATATTTGAGTTTGACATGCATTATCGTTCAGTGGTTGTTGAAAGACTCCCATTTCATGAAGAAGGGTGTAATAGAGTATATTTTAAGGATCATGAGCAAATTTCTGATGTTTTACAACGAACAACAGCTGCAATGTCAAAGTTTACTGAATGGATGGCTGCAAATGAAAGGTATGAGTTTGGCCGGACATTGACGTATGCCGAATACCCAACTTTGTTTACATGGCATGAGAAGGAAAGAGTGTGGGAGCCCCGTAAAGGTTCATTTCAAACTATTGGACGTATATATTATGTAAGTCCTACGATGGGTGAAAAGTATTATCTTAGAATGCTATTAAATGTTGTGCGTGGTCCGAGAAGTTTTAAAGAGATTCGAACTGTTGACGGGGTGGAACATCCAACGTATATGTCCGCTTGTAAAGCATTAAGTCTTTTGGGTGATGATGTTGAATGGGTTGATGCTGTACGCCAGGCTTATCATTGGCAATTTGGGGATCAGCTTCGTGAATTGTTTGTTACAATTTTGTTATTTTGTACTGTTAGTGATCCTCGGCAATTATTTTTTGATTGTTATGAATACCTATCAGAGGACATTCTTCATAAATATCGAACAATTTTGAAAAAAATTTCATTGAATTTCTCAGATGCTGAAATATTGAATTATACTATGAAAGAGATTGAACAAGTGTTGATTCAGAGTGGCCGGTCGTTGACTTCCTTTCCAACCTTACCGCAGATTGACCATACTTCGGAAGATAGATTTATCAACAGGTTGGTTCAATTTGAGAGAATGTATGATGCTAATGAGGAAAGGACACGTTTTATTAAGCAATACGCTGCGTTGAATAGTCAACAAAAGGAAGTGTTTGATAGTATATATTCTGCTGTTCAGGCTAGAAAAGGAGGCGTATTTTTTGTGTTAGGTAGTGGAGGAACTGGGAAAACGTTCTTATGGACGACCCTTATAGCTCGTATTCGATCAAATAATGAGATAGTTTTGACTGTTGCGTCATCTGGTATTGCTTCCTTATTACTACCTGGTGGGCGTACAACACATTCTCGGTTTCGCATCCCTATTGAAGTTGATAAGGACTCTTGTTGTGCCATTGATGTTGGTTCAGATTTGGCTAAGTTAATCAATTATGCTTCACTTATTATTTGGGATGAAGCACCTCTACAACATCGCCATGTATTTGAAGCTGTTGATCGAACATTGAGGGATGTGTGTCGAGACAACATGGCTGGTGCTGAGCATAAAGTATTTGGTGGAAAGGTTGTCGCATTTGGTGGTGACTTTCGGCAGATACTTCCTGTTGTTCAGTTTGGTTCACGGAGTGAAATTGTTGCTTCAGCGATTAACAAGTCGCCGAATATATGGAGGTCATGTAAAGTGTTTTCTTTGACAACTAACATGCGTTTACGTGATCCAAGTATTTTTGGTAGGGATCTTATTCAAATGCAGGAATTTAGTAAATGGCTTTTAGACATGGGGACTGGTTGTCTTCCTTCAGTTTCTGTGGATGGATCAGATGATGATACATGGATTCATATACCAAGAGATATGTTAATTTCTGTAACTGATAAACATCTTGAGTCCGTTGTGTTAAATACGTTCCCTAATATTATGAATAGATTTAATGATGTCGATTACTTGAAGGAACGTTGCATTCTTTGTCCGACTAATGATGAAGTTGATACGATTAACCAACATGTTCTTGAGAAGATACCAGGTGAAATGTATACATTGTTTAGTGCTGATGAGATATGTGTGAGTACACAAAATGTTGAAGAATTGCGTGCTATGTATGCTCCTGAGTTTCTTAACAGTTTGAAATTTTCTGGAGTTCCGAATCATGTACTACATCTCAAGGTTGGTGCACCTGTTATTTTGTTGCGTAACCTAAACATGCAACGTGGCTTGTGTAATGGGACGCGGTTGGTTGTAAGTCAAATAAGTCGTCGTGTTCTTGAATGTACGATTATTACAGGCCCACATGTTGGAGAGAAAGTATTCATTGGTAGAATTGATATGACTCCAAGTAATTCGTCTTGGCCTTTTGAATTTAAGCGGCGACATTTTCCTATAAAAGTTTGTTTTGCTATGACTATTAACAAAAGTCAAGGCCAAACTTTTAATACTGTTTGTGTTTACTTAGTAAAGCCCGTGTTCTCCCATGGACAGTTATATGTTGCTGCATCTCGTGTAACATCTCGTGCTGGACTAAAGTTCTATGTGGATAATAAAGAAAAATGTCCTAACAATATGACTAAAAATGTTGTGTACAAGGAAGTTTTTTATAATTTGCCATTATCGCCAGCTGATACTATTGTGTAATTGGTGTTGTCAAACTAGGTTGTTCAAAGGTAACATGTTTTCTTTGTTGAGTATTATTAGCCTTGTGTGTATGTATATGGGTCTATATGTGTAGTCTTTGTTTATAGTGTTATGGATTATATGTGTGATGTTGATTGCAGTCTTATATATATTTGCAGCTTATTACTTTATAAAATGAATCGTGCAAGTATTTCGGATTTACGTGCTTATTTTACCAACAACTGGCAAGTTGATGTGTTGGTTGTTGGTGCACTTGTGTCTGTACTTTGTCTGTATTTCGTCATGATACAAAACGATGTCTTTAATGTAAGGTTGATGTAAGTTTGACCAAGTCAACCATCCTCCTGGTTTGACTTGACCAAACAGTTAGAAAAATGTTGTAAGCTGGTTGTGTCGAAGGATGTGTCATCGAAGGATTGTTTTATATCCTTCGATGAGCTCGAAAGATGAACATTCGATAGATGAGTTCGAAACATAAACCTTCGATGGATGAACTCGAAGGATATCTCGAAGGATATCATCCTTCGAGGTATTTCTGAATCTTTCGATGGCTTTCTGGTCGACAGATGATCTTTCGATCAATCTGTCTGATCCTTCGACCAGACCTGCTGTGTCGGGTATATATAACCATGTAGTGTGTTGTGTGAAATAGTCAGAGAGACAGAAACAGAGAGAGCATTCTGTTGAGAGCACACACACGAGAGAACTTTGAGAGTTTGCAGAATACATCTGTGAACATTGGACTTGTAACCGAACCTTTCATACGCATTAATACAAGTGGTGTTAATCGTTGAATGCTGTGTGTTGTGTTTGTGCTTGTTCTCGTATAAAGTCTCGGTTGCATGCTAGCTTGGATTCCGCACTCGCTCGTGTGTTTGATATAACAAGGATAAGGTTTTATCTCATCCTCGAGAGGGACCTACAAGTGGTATCAGAGCTTTGGCTCTTCTCCTTGTTAAAACCGAGGTGTTCTTGCTGTTTTTCGGGTTTTGAAAAGTTATATTTTTCTGAAAAACTTTGTTAATCGGGTTTAAATCTTGTTGTTTTGCTGGAAGTTCTTATAAAAATCACTTTTTCTTTCATGTTCACATTTTAGAAGCTGATTTTTGGTGAAGTTTCAAGCAAAACCGGGTTTCGGAAGTTTGTAGTTTTACCGGAAAACCCATTGTGTTCATAATATCTTCAAGTGTTCTTCAAAGTTTACATCTTTTAATCTTGTTTAGTTTTTTTTCGAAAGTTGTTGGTGTATTGGAAAGGGTTAACTGATTAAAATAATCAAACAAAATCTGTTTTTACAGAAAATGATGGTCTGAATCATACTTTCTGCCGAAAGATTTACCAACCCGTCACCTTTTTCACCAACCTGTCACCTGTTTGTCTGCTGTGTCAGTACTCATCGATAGATATCCTTCGAAGTCGAAATGTCACACCCCTACCACGTGGAACATACAAAATGTGGCGGAAATGTCGGGGAGTGTTGTAACATAATTAATTGTTTCCAATCCATGGCAATTGAAGTTTCGTTTTATTGATTAAAAGTGTTACAATGTCTTAACAAACAAGGAAATACAACATAATTAACTAGTCTTGTATCTTTTATTGTCACTAAAGCCCAAGTCTTCCTATGTGTATCTTGATCATCTTATGCAACAGCTCCTGAAAAACACATGTGAAAATAGGTACGTCAGCATAAAAATGCCTGTGAGATACATAGGTTTTGTGAAAATAGGATTCATGACTTATGTTTGAGAAAATGTTTAGTCATGAACCTTGTAATTTGCTTTGTTTTGTAAATCATTTGAAAAACAATGAGTTCAGATGATATGTATAAATAAATGTAAGGTTAAATGAATAACCATGTAAAATGAGTTTGTATTAGATAAGTTGTTTGTAAAACAATGTCTTGTGAAAAGTATGTTATTTGTATAAAATGTTATATGTATCAAACTGAAATGATTCAAATAACGCTACGACATGTAATACCATACAAACACTTATATATAGGAAGTACCAGTGGCGTATCCACCATGCTTGTATCATATTACACACACATCGTTACTTAATCACTTAATCAAACCAAACCAAACAATGTAAAATGTCTATGTTTAAATCAATTGTCAAATGTATTGAATAATATGTCAAAGTATTCATGTCAAGATGTAAATCATGTCAAAATGTCTATGTCAAATATCCATGTCAAATGTCTATGTCAAATATCCATGTCAAATGTCTATGTCAAATATCCATGTCAAATGTCTATGTCAAATATCCATGTATGGCAAGTGAAATGTCTCAACTAAACCATATGCACAAAAACAAAGTATTGAAGTAAAACTTGGTTTAAATCAAAGTTATGTTTTGTGGGAAATACATGATCAAATGTCAATCATGTTAAAATGTCTATGTCGAAATGTCTATGTCAAATGTCTATGTCAAAATGTCATGTAAAACGATGTACTAAGTAATGCACACAATGGCAATACATAGCATGAAATGTAATGAAATCATGTACTATAATGTACTAACGAACATAGCAGTATATGATGTGAAAACAGGAAAGCAGGAAAGTAACAAGTAGGCACATGTGTTCCACCCCAAAACAGTTTGGAAAACAGTAAAAGAGGGGTCTATGTACTCACTTGAGATTGCTCAGTAGTCCTTGAGTAACAACTAAACAATGCTAGAGATCGCGGATATCAAACGGCACCTAGTATAGGTAACTACATTAATAAACCAGACCTAAATCGGAAGACTGGGTAGCATGAGGGTTTGTAAACCAAATGAGTGTAGGAACTCATATGATATGGTTAATCAAAGCCTACATACTAAATGAAACTTAACCTAAGTGTCTACGACCCATTACGACCCGTTTAGGTAGCTTATGCTACTTTAACGCGTCGTTCGCGTGAAACGCGTTCGGACCGCCTAACTAGCCCTATGACAAGTGTTATATGCCTAAACATATTACATAATCAGTTATGTGACAAATGTTTAGGTTACATATGCTTAATTACCAATTATACATGAAAAGGGTATTCTGGTAATTTACCTAAGGCATATAAACTACCTATCATACAACTACTTAAACGATGTGACCATAGGGTATAACCTCGGAAGGTTATTCCCTACCTACTATGGTCACCTAATGTGTTTGGTCGGATCCTAATGATCGACCAAACTGGGTCGGGTTTGAGGTATAAGCGATTCATTAGATCGCTTACCCTACGACCCTAGACAACGTGGTAATCAGTGGGCATAGTCCCAAGGGACTATGACCAACGTGATTACACTCACGTTGCGAAGTTCAAAAGAACTTCGCATTGACCATTACTGGTCAACGCTGAAAGTCAAACAAAGTTTGACTTTCGGACTCGAAAAGCAATAAAATAAGGAAAAGAACGAAAGAATACTTACGAAGGGTCCCCGAATGCTAATCCCGATTCAAGAATCTCAGGTATGAAACAATGGTTTCAACTTAGAGGTTCTCAAATCAGAATTCTAGTGATTTTAGCAATGGGGGGTATGGGGTATTTATAGGAATACCCGAACCGTTAAGATCATTTCATGGAAAACGTGCCTTAATCCCATCCGTACATGTGTTGAAAAGTTATGGTGTTTAGGTGTTTAAATTCCATCCATACATGTGTTGCAAAGTTATGGTGTTTAGGTGTTTAAATTCCATCCATACATGTGTTGCAAAGTTATGGTACCAAAATTCCATCCTTATCCGCTGACTAAGCAAGTTTAGAATGTGTGGTTGTGAATTAAACAACGGCTAATACATCGAATCTGGTCCCGAATGCGAAAAACGAACCAAATGACGCGACGAATGGATTTTTCTTATGGCGAACACTAAAATAAAATATTTTAGTGCTTACATAAATTTTTTGATGTCCGGATGTATTCAGAACGTAAGTTATGCGCGAAAATGCAAACTTGTGCACTTTTTGACACTTTTAGTCCCTGATTGACCCAAAAGTTTATTTTAGCACACCGAACCCATTAAAGCCTATTTCTAAGATATGTAAAGGATATTTATGGTGTGTTTAACTTATGGTCATGTTCCGGAATGTCTGTTACAGTTCAAATTGGCATACTTTCGCAGTTTGTCAACTTTAGTCCCTGTAAGCGATTAAACTTGATCTCACCACACCAAACCTTGCAAAACTTATATATAAGTTATGTAAAGGTTATTCAAGGTATGTTAAGCCTATTTCACTATTCCGGAGTGTTCGTTGGATTAAACTGGTTATATTTACGCATTAGTGCGCGTATAACCTTCCAGAAAGCGATTTAGAGTTTGAAATCGAACAAGAGTTGATATGTGCAAAAGATACACATATTTATACAAGTACAAAGTATGAAATACGATATTTCATTGGTTTGGCATTTGTTTGATGGTCGCAGTGACACGGGTGTCACACGAAAGATCATCTTTCGATCAAGGAGGTTCGACAGATACCCATCCTCCGAACATCTTTCGAAGTCAGTAAGTTATCTTTCGAGCCAAGGAATCTTTTCGAAGGATTTATTGTTCGAGCTACTGTTACATTTTGAAAGATAAGGATCCTTCGTCTTGGTGAATCTTTCGAAGTCATTGTTCGAAATTCAACAGTGATCTTTCGAACATTGTTGATCCTTCGAACAAGTGTCTATCTTTCGAACAGGTGTTGATCTTTCGATCCTTGTCTGTTTAAGTTTAACAGGTTGTGCTTTTCAGGTCTTTCGATTCTTGATCCTTCGGCTGGTTGTTATCCTTCGAGATTTTAACATAGTTTGTGAAAATTAAATTTTTAAAAGGAGAAAACTTATTTTTCAAATTTTAAATCAATTTTCACTTAATATATTAACTTTCATAAAATGGGAACAAACGGTCAGTGGGATCCAACCGCGTGGACTCAAATAACTTCGACTCCACAATCATCAGCTATGCAATCTACGCAATCTACGTCAGATTTCGACAAAACTGCATGGATGCAAGCTATTGCCCCACATCAAGCTGCAATGATAACTGCAAATCAATGGGCTTTGGTCACAAATCAAAGCAACAGCATTCAATCTATGATGCAGAACGACAGTGAAACTGGTACAAGCACAAAACCGCCAAAGTTAAATCACATCAATGATTGGGGATGGTGGAAAGAAAGGCTGCGAACTTATGTTCAGGGACAAGGTCAAGATCTATGGATGTGCTTCTTCACAGCTTTTGAAAATGAGTTGGAAGTTGCAGGATCTAATCCACAAACTTACAGCACTTTGTCTGAAGAAGATAAGAAGAAGTTTGAGTTAGAAAAGAAAGCATTCATGATTCTCACACAAGCTCTTCACAAAGACATTTACCACCAGTTTGTTTACTGCACGACTACTAAAAGCTTGTGGGATATGCTCACGTTACGGTGTGAAGGAAATGCTCAATCTAGAAAGATCAAGCAAGAATTACTGAAGAAAGAGTTTGAAGGATTCACGTGTTTGGAGAATGAGACTTTGGCAGAATTATCTACAAGGTTCCATCACTTGTTGAGCGAGATGTTTGCTTTTAAAGTCACTGCCAGTCCACAAGAATTGGTGAAGAGATTCGCTGATAGCTTACCAGCAAAGTGGAGCAGTTATCTTGAAATTCTCAAAGAAAATGGTGTTCTAGAAACAATCACCGTTTATGAATTAATTCAAAGATTGGAGAATAAGGATGTAGAAGAAAAGCTTAAAGCAAAAAGAACACAAACTCCTCAAAATCCAGAAATGTACTTTGGGATTGCAGGAGGTATCAGTGGAGAAAAACCAGCTTCTCAACACGCGAAGCTTCAAACAGCTTTCATCTCAAGCACCGGACCTTCCACAACAGATCAGTTTGATCCTTCAGCATACACGATGATGTATTCAAGACCAGATGTGCAACCGAAAGCTCAGCAGCAACAACCGCAACAGCAAGGGTTTTATGGAAGCTCTTCAAACTTTCAAGCCACTTCCAATCCTAACACAGTCAGATTAGACACTTCCAACTTTTCCAAAGTCAGTGTCGAAGTAGCCAAGGAGCATATGGAGATGTTGAATACCTTGGTTAGTG
Organism: Helianthus tuberosus; assembly: GCA_030545235.1. Classification (NCBI taxonomy): domain Eukaryota; kingdom Viridiplantae; phylum Streptophyta; class Magnoliopsida; order Asterales; family Asteraceae; genus Helianthus; species Helianthus tuberosus. The sequence continues at coordinate 34,348,814 of CM060436.1, forward strand.
CTTATAGTGGATTGATCGCAGGTCAGATTGGAAATATCAATCTAACCAATGAAGATTATCAGCAAGTGGATAAAGAAGAGTTTGAAATGATGGATATCAAATGGGCTCTTGCTAGTGCAATTCGAAGAGCAAAGGAGTTTATGGAAAGGACGGGGAGAACCAACTTGGAAAACAAGAAAGACACCAAGTATGGGTTCGACAAACAAGCTGTCAAGTGCTTTAACTGTGGCGAACGGGGTCATTTCAAAAGGGAATGCTCAAGACCAGCTCAGCATGGAAATCAAAATCCGTTCAGAAATCAAGGCAACCAGCAGAACCAGAACGGGAACAATGTTCGTACGTTGATACCTGTCAACAACCAAGGCCAAGCAGGGTCATCAAATGCCAACCGTGGGCTGGTGGTTCAAATAGATGAGGGTTGTGATTGGTCGCTTCAGCTTGGAGAAGGAGGAAATGGTGGAACAGCATGTTTTGCTGAAGTCGTAAAGGATTTAAAGCACGCCAGTGGTGGAGAATCTTCCACCAATGGTGTTGCATCTTCTGAAGATGAAGGCAGTTCTGGTTATAGTGGAAGCTCAGATGAAGAATCCTCCACTTCAGGAAATGATCATGTGGATGAGACATCAAGTGCGTCAGTCGATGCAAATATTGATGAGCTTTTGGAAGAAGCTGCAGCAGGAACTGAAAGAAGATCTAATTTGATGGATCAAGCTGCTTACTCTTCGTCTTCTCTCCATTCAGCCTTTATGGCTAATGTCGACAGTTCATCAGGTCAGGTATGTGTCGATGAACCCACTGTAGTTAGCTGTGAAAAGTGTGATAGTTTAAATGTTAAATATGCAGAAAAGGAAAGTCAGTTTGAAATCACACACAAACACAAACACAATCAACAATTGATTGTAGATCTTGCTAAAGCAACTGAAGCTAACGTATTTTTAACCAGAAATGAAAAGGAATTTAAAACAACAATTGCGTCATTAAGACATGATGTTTCAGAATTACAAAAAGCTGTTTTGCGAAAACAACATGCTAACAATGATCTTATAGACACAATTGAAAAGCAGATGGTAGAGTTGGAAACCGCTCGATGTGAATGTGAAACAATCAAGCAGAAATTGGAAAGTTATTCCAATTCCCGCTATGTATTGGATCACATTATTGATGTTCAAAAGAAAAAGGGGGATAAGAAGTGTATGGGATTCAAATCATGTCCTCCCCCAATGAATCACAATTACTCCAAATTTCCTGATGACGAGGATATGCCCCGTTTTGAACCTACTGTGCCACTCGGTCTAGATGACTTTGCAGCAGGCCTCGGGTTCACAACTGGTACATCATCCTCGGGTCAATCAGAATCTGAGAAAAGTGTGACAGATTCATCGTGTGTTAAGGAACAGAGTCCTCCTGTTGTTGAGGATACTGATTCTTCGGATGATGAATCTGATGAAATTGTGAACCAACAGTCTAACTCGGTTACAACAGATATTCCAATCGAGAATCACATCCTGTGTGATCCACCAGTGAAACCGAGTAAGACTGAAATGTCAAAAGAAATGGAGTCGATTGTATCAAGTTTTGAAGGGAGTAACTTGTTGTACACGCTCAAAGGAGATAGCAAAATCTACTCTAACAAAGATTTTCCAATTAAAAATGTAAATCAAGATTTAATTGAGCAAATTTTTGAAGGATGCACTGATAAGTTTTTGGGGAACAAAAGTGGCAAAGTTACCGTCACTCAATGTGATCCAATTCCGTGTGAACAAATTAGAAAACAATACGGAAACCAAAAACTACAAGTTGAGCGAAAACAACAAGTCAATTCTGGAAAAGGTAAGGTACAGGGAAAGAAGGCTCAGAACAAGAATGTTCAAGCACCTAAGGTTCAACAACAATGGGTGCAAAACAAAAGAGCTCCTGTTAAGAAAAGAGAACCGAAAGTGAACTTTGTTGGATCCACGGGTTCAGATAAACTTGAAACATTTCAGGATAAATCTAACATTGATTTTGTAAAACAAGTTAGAATTTTAAAACGAAATGATCAGAATAACTACACCCAACACACCAACGGAGGTGATTTAGGTCCAAGCACGTCTAGATCACAAAGTTCATTGTCTGGTTCTCCGTCTGATCATCAACATGTTTCTCCGAGGTTTGTAGAGCGGAGAATGTGTTTTGAGTGTGGCACAATTGGGCATATTGTAAGATACTGCCCATACCTGCAAAAGTTGAAGGCAAAAACAAGTGCTCCCCAAGAAACCAATTACCAAAAACGATCATTTTCCCCGAAACAAGACCCACGTGTCTTGAAAGAAAGGGAAAAGAAGTTAAAACAAAAGAATCAAAAGGTAATTGAAAAGGCCTTAAAATCAGAGGTCAAAGAAGAAAAACCTGTTCAAGCAAAACCTAAAACTGTAAAACCAGTAAATGCTAAAACAATTAATACAGATACTGGTAAAGGACAAACAGCTTGGAAATAAAAACAGGTAATTCAGTCAGGGGGAGCACCACAGGTTCTTTTTCCTAATCATCAAGTGATTGAAATCACTTTTCTTGATGATCAAGGACGACCCAAGTCCACAAAGGCTTGGGTCCCTCTCTCCAACTAATTTTTGAGTGAGTGTGTAGGATATTCCAGGAGGAACTTTCGATAGTCGTAAGATTGTTGATAGTGGAGCATCCTTGCACAAAATAGGCAACAGAAGAAATTGCTGCCTTTCATGGAGAGAAAAAGTAAAGGGAAACAGAAATGTCTGTTGAAAGAGATTGAAAAGCTTCGACAAAATGAAAATCTTTTCAAAATGTGAATGTTCAAGGCTTTGATCGGGTCCCCGGGATAGATTCAAATCAAAATGAACGCACCTGCAGCACGTCTGAAGTTCAACAATCTACAAGATGAACGTGCAGTGTACATTTCTTCGTGGTGTGATTGAAGAAAATGTGTTTGTTGAACAAACCAACCGGGTGTGCGGATGCCTTGGCATGGGTTGAACAACCGCACACTACTTCACAAGAGAAAGACAAAAACCTTCGCTGGTGCAATGTGGAAGACCAGCCGGACCCAAAGGTTTTTGATCATGTTGCTGTGAAGGGATTTCAGTAGCTGCAAAATCGACTTTGAAATCCACACCGGGTGGATATCCAGTTTGGGAGAGCGCTCAGATTCCTGTCAATGCATGAAGCAGTTGCGGGATACGGTTTTAAAATTCTAATCTCTCTTTTACTTGTCGATAATTAAGCTGCTTTGTGAATTGTTATCTCGTACAGCACTCTTTGGCCAGACAATGTTGTCATGGTCCGCACCGCTTACCGACATGCCAACTGATTTTTCCAAAATTCGGAACATCTTTTCTGATTCAAAATTAATTTTGGTAAACGGCATTGAGGTAAAACATGAGTTAACCAACATCGGGAAATCGTTTTTGCAAATACCTTTGTGTTTTAATTTTATCTTAGTTTGTTGATTTTAGGGGGAGTAGATCCAACTTTGAAAAATCCAAAAACATTGAAAAATTTCAAAAACACAAAAACAATAGAAAAACAAAAATGAGTTTCCTGGCGAGCAAAAGAGAAAATGATAGTACATCAGTGGTCTGTCCAAACCTCTTTAAACCTTAAATGAAAAACGATAAGCAGCTCTATATAAGATGTATCGGTAGGCTCACAATCATTTTAAAGTGTGCAGGGTGATATAAACTTAAATCGACTGAAGACTGGGTGGGAACCATTCATTGGCATATGGTCTTAGTACCGAAATTTCGTTTGAGAGATTGCCGAGGTTCTGAGATATTCGGTCTTTATGCTGCTTATCATCTGGGTATCATGGTTGTATCTTTTTCCGAAAAATAACGGGGACGCAAGTCTAGATCTTCCATGATACCATACATACGTGTACATATTGCATTCGACCTCAATAAGTGATCAACAATCACATGTCCAAACAAATAAGTGATAATATATCACAGATTCTTTCCGGGAGTCAAGTTCGTCTCTCTGCTGTACGGAAGTACTGACCTGTTCACGGACTTGCTCTTGTGCCCTCATGCATTTGAAAATCAAGTTCCTCATCAATAAGTGATTCTATCACACAGGGCTTGTTTTCATTCAAAATAAGTGAGTTTCTCACATTCTTTTATACGGTCAAACAGATGATAATCGGTATACTCACCGGTAAGATGAATCCTCGTGCATACCTTGATACGGGAATGTGTCGTGATGTGGATGAACACCGGTCGGTAAGTATAAATCATACCTTAACGTATCCCCTCGCCATGATTACAAATGATAAGTTGAGCTTATGTGGACAACAATACCGATAATTGTTATAGGATGCTTATCTAAATGTTAACTAATTGAACAAAAGAGCGTTTTGGCATGACCGTACACTGATATGATTCTCTTACCCTCGAAACTCGCAAAAAGAATGTCTGTAAATATTTATTTACTGCTTTCAGTTTCTGCATCTTTGTATATATTTATTTATTTCTTTCCGTCTTTACATTTGAAAAATAAAAAAAAAAAATTCCAAAAAGATTTTAGGTGTGTTTTAATATAAACTTTCTAAAAGCCAAAAAGATTTTGCTTCTAGTTTATTTTTGATTGACTGATGTTGGAACTCGAGTCTATCCTACCCAAAATCCTGATCGTAAGCTGGAAAACAATTGCATCTTCATAAACAGTCGAAGTTAACGAGTTTTTGAAAGTTAAAGGATTAAAATGAATATTTTTCTAAACTTTCAAACTGCTGTCGGTTGGTGTTTGATTGAGATTTGATCTCATATGTGTCGTTAGTTTAAATGTTAACTATATTCCAAGCGGTTGTTCTCATTATGCGTTTAGCTTTCTTGCATGTGCAGATGCTAAAGGCGAGGATAACATGTTCGATGAAAAGCTTTGGAATGAAGACACGAAGTGGAGGCACTCAAAGGATAAAATGATCGAGTTGCCGCTGTCCCTTCATCAACACCACAAGGATCTGAAGAATTGACAAGTCAAAAGATTCACGAGCATGACTCAATGGAGAGTTCAGTCTAAGGGGGAGTTTATTGACACACTACCTAAGTTAAATGGGGAGTTTGTTGATACACTTTCTACTTACGACGCGTGAAGACTTTGAAGATCCTCCGACATGAAAGTCACAGAAGACGAACCATCACGAGTAGCGTCCAAGGGGGAGTTTGTTGATACACTTTGTGTGGACGCGACTCGGCTCGGTTCGACTCGGCCTTGAAGACTTGAAGACACGAAGATCGAGACAAAGCTACAGCCAAGGGGGAGTTTGTTGGTGCACTTGTGTCTGTACTTTGTCTGTATTTCGTCATGATACAAAACGATGTCTTTAATGTAAGGTTGATGTAAGTTTGACCAAGTCAACCATCCTCCTGGTTTGACTTGACCAAACAGTTAGAAAAATGTTGTAAGCTGGTTGTGTCGAAGGATGTGTCATCGAAGGATTGTTTTATATCCTTCGATGAGCTCGAAAGATGAACATTCGATAGATGAGTTCGAAACATAAACCTTCGATGGATGAACTCGAAGGATATCTCGAAGGATATCATCCTTTGAGGTATTTCTGAATCTTTCGATGGCTTTCTGGTCGACAGATGATCTTTCGATCAATCTGTCTGATCCTTCGACCAGACCTGCTGTGTCGGGTATATATAACCATGTAGTGTGTTGTGTGAAATAGTCAGAGAGACAGAAACAGAGAGAGCATTCTGTTGAGAGTACACACACGAGAGAACTTTGAGAGTTTGCAGAATACATCTGTGAACATTGGACTTGTAACCGAACCTTTCATACGCATTAATACAAGTGGTGTTAATCGTTGAATGTTGTGTGTTGTGTTTGTGCTTGTTCTCGTATAAAGTCTCGGTTGCATGCTAGCTTGGATTCCGCACTCGCTAGTGTGTTTGATATAACAAGGATAAGGTTTTATCTCATCCTCGAGAGGGACCTACAAGTGGTATCAGAGCTTTGGCTCTTCTCCTTGTTAAAACCGAGGTGTTCTTGCTGTTTTTCGGGTTTTGAAAAGTTATATTTTTCTGAAAAACTTTGTTAATCGGGTTTAAATCTTGTTGTTTTGCTGGAAGTTCTTATAAAAATCACTTTTTCTTTCATGTTCACATTTTAGAAGCTGATTTTTGGTGAAGTTTCAAGCAAAACCGGGTTTCGAAAGTTTGTAGTTTTACCGGAAAACCCATTGTGTTCATAATATCTTCAAGTGTTCTTCAAAGTTTACATCTTTTGATCTTGTTTAGTTTTTTTTCGAAAGTTGTTGGTGTATTGGAAAGGGTGAACTGATTAAAATAATCAAACAAAATCTGTTTTTACAGAAAATGATGGTCTGAACCATACTTTCCGCCGAAAGATTTACCAACCCGTCACCTTTTTCACCAACCTGTCACCTTTTTCACCAAAATGATGAAGTTGATACGATTAACCAACATGTTCTTGAGAAGATACCAGGTGAAATGTATACATTGTTTAGTGCTGATGAGATATGTGTGAGTACACAAAATGTTGAAGAATTGCGTGCTATGTATGCTCCTGAGTTTCTTAACAGTTTGAAATTTTCTGGAGTTCCGAATCATGTACTACATCTCAAGGTTGGTGCACCTGTTATTTTGTTGCGTAACCTAAACATGCAACGTGGCTTGTGTAATGGGACGCGGTTGGTTGTAAGTCAAATAAGTCGTCGTGTTCTTGAATGTACGGTTATTACAGGCCCACATGTTGGAGAGAAAGTATTCATTGGTAGAATTGATATGACTCCAAGTAATTCGTCTTGGCCTTTTGAATTTAAGCGGCGACATTTTCCTATAAAAGTTTGTTTTGCTATGACTATTAACAAAAGTCAAGGCCAAACTTTTAATACTGTTTGTGTTTACTTAGTAAAGTCCGTGTTCTCCCATGGACAGTTATATGTTGCTGCATCTCGTGTAACATCTCGTGCTGGACTAAAGTTCTATGTGGATAATAAAGAAAAATGTCCTAACAATATGACTAAAAATGTTGTGTACAAGGAAGTTTTTTATAATTTGCCATTATCGCCAGCTGATACTATTGTGTAATTGGTGTTGTCAAACTAGGTTGTTCAAAGGTAACATGTTTTCTTTGTTGAGTATTATTAGCCTTGTGTGTATGTATATGGGTCTATATGTGTAGTCTTTTTTTATAGTGTTATGGATTATATGTGTGATGTTGATTGCAGTCTTATATATATTTGCAACTTATTACTTTATAAAATGAATCGTGCAAGTATTTCGGATTTACGTGCTTATTTTACCAACAACTGGCAAGTTGATGTGTTGGTCTCGCGTGCTTGGACATCGTTCAACCCTAAAATAAATCGTATCCTTTCGTTTGACATGATTCTATCTGATGCACAAGTAAGTATTTCTTTGTAATGCAATATTGTTTAGTTTTTGATTTTACATTGGTAATTATCTAATCTTAAAATGTATATGTTTTTTCAGGGTTCATCTATTCATGCAAAGATTCCATCTAACTTGCTGAGGTTATTTCAGAATGCGTTTAAAGAGGGATGTGTTTACAGGATTCGTAAGTTTGTTGTTCATAAGTATAGTACCATGTATCGTCCATTGCGGTGCGATATTTTCATTCAGTTCTTGTATTCAACAAGTATTACTACTTGTCCGACGCATCCGTCTGTCTTCAGACGATATGTGTTTGATTTTCTTCCATTCAATCTGTTAGCCGATCGTGTTAATGATGACAAATATCTTACAGGTATGTATGCATTTTATTCTGTTAGTTTTTTATTCTTCAAGTTTTCTAATGTTATATATATATGTGTGTGTGTGTGTGTGTAGATGTTATTGGCGTTCTTAGGGAATGGGGCTCTGTTCAGTATCAATTGGAATCTGTTTCATCTTGCAATCCTGGTGTACGAAACATTGTTATCTCTGACACCAAGTATGTTAGTGTTGTCTATATTAATTCTTTCGTCTATATTGTTTATTTTTACTATCTCATTCTTAAATATATATAATTCAGTGATATGAAGGTGAATGTTTCATTATGGGGACACTTGGTGAATCAGTTTAGCGATGGTTATATTCGAAGAATTGCAAAAAATACAGTTGTTATTATTTTGTCATCTTGCAAAGTTCGATCTTACAAGGGTATGGTGTTATGTATAGGATATGTTGCATTGTTAATTTTGATTATTTATAACTTATGTTTAAATGTTTGTATTGAATTAGGTTCTACAAGTTTAATGACAACTGTGGCGACTCAAATTTACTTGAATCTTTCTATACCTGAAATTGATGCCTACAGGATTATGTAATTATGTGATTTGGCATGTTTTATTAGATGCATTATTATTTTATGTTTTATATATGTTGTATTTTTTGTTTTCAGTGAGTCTCCTCAAATTACTATCATTGAAGACAATGCAGCCACCTTTCAAATTACGAGTATTGCAAACATATACAGCCTTCTTACAGCAGGAGATGTGGCTGAGGTATTGTATTGCTAATACAACCCAAATAAATTATTTATTGTTAGTTTTTTTACTTTTAATCATTAGTTTTTGACTTTAAATCATGTACAGGGAACAATTTTCAACATTGATGCAAACATAAGTGGTGTGGAAATGCATAGTGATTGGAAATATGTTAAGTGTAACAAATGTCGTAAGAAGGCGTCAATGGTTGACGGTTACTATTTGTGTTGGAACTGTGAAGAAGATGTTGTCAATCCACATTATGTGTAAGTTTTTTTAATATTTTATTTGTTGTTTGTTTTTCGTTTTATTAATCGTTTCTGTTTTGCAGATACAAATTGGAACTTTGTGTTACTAATGGTACCAATGATGAGATGACATGTGTTGTTTTTAATGAAGCTGCAGTATCTCTACTTAAAATATCTGCTGATGAGTTAGTTAATAAGTCTTTGTCAGAGGTTTATTTTACATTTCCTTTTACAATTATTAGTTGTTGAATTTTTTGCATGATTAGTATATATTAGTTTGTTCAGTTGTGTTGATAGCTTATTATGTTTTTTGTAGGGTGTTGATGATCCAAATTGGATAGAATCGTATTTGAATGAAAATTTATATTCTCGAAGGGTTATTTTTGTTATTAAGATCGATCCCTATAATTTACCGCCTAAATTTTCCAACCGTTTTACTGTTTCTAAATACCTCGGAGATGATATCAATGCGCTTATACAGCCTAGGTCTATATCTACAACTGCTGACACTGCCAATCCTCCATCAGCTGGTGTTCTTCAAATTGATGAGGAAACCGAAATGTGTGCAAAGATCAAAGATGTTGAATGGGAGATGGCTGATGAAGTATTTAGCTCATTAGTTGATAATGCTGTTACACCGTCAAAGCAATCATCGGTAACTCTTTATGTTTTTTGTTTTTTATTTTCAATATGTATATGTGGTTTGGTTTTTTGTGCGTTTCAAACTTTTAATTGTTTTCATGACTGTATTAACTTTGTAATATAGGTTACTGTTACTATTATTTTAATATTACTTAATATGGTTAATTAGAGTTAGTTTAATTATTGGTTTGTTTTCTTAGGTTATTGTTGGTAATGGGCGAGATGCTAGCCTTAGCCAAAGTGTTGTACAGGTAAATGATTTGTTTTATTTGGGTTTAAGTGACTTTACCTTAGTAAGTTGATTTGTTTGATAATAGTAACATTACTTCATAGATGATATCAATGTGCTTATACAGCCTAGGTCTATATCTACATCTGTTGACGCTGCCACTCCTCCATCAGCTGGTGTTCTTCAAATTGATGAAGAAACTGAAATGTGTGCAAAGATTAAAGATGTTGAATGGGAGATGGCTGATGAAGTGTTTAGCTCAGTAGTTGATAATTCTCTTACACCGTCAACGCAGTCATCGGTAACTCTTTATGTATTTTGTTTTTTATTCTCAATATGTGTTTGTGGTTTGGTTTTTTGTGAGTTTCAAACTTTTAATTATTTTCATGACTTAATTAACTTTGTAATATAAGTTACTGTTACTGTTATTTGATTAATGGTTCGTATGTTACGTTTAGATTATTGGAGATAACATGACAGCTGGCAACCATTTGCAATCTGAAGTAGAGGTTAAGTGTATTTTTCTCTAAACTTTATAGTATTAGTTAGCTGGAAATTGATTTTGATGTTATATATAGGTTATTATTCATACGGAGGTAAATGATTGCCTTACTAAAGCGAGACTTCAGGTAAATGATTCTTTTATTCGGATGTGTATTTTTATGTACTTTGAATGTAATATTGGTTGTTTTGTTATGGCAGGATATTGGTAATGATAAGAAGCATGATGACAGTTTTGGTCAATCTACGATGGAGGTGAATAAATTGATTTATTTTTATGTTATTTTGTTGGTTATTTTTTTTATGTACTTTGAATGTAATATTGGTTGTTTTGTTATGGCAGGATATTGGTAATGATAAGAAGCATGATGACAGTGTTGGTCAATCTGTGATGAAGGTGAATAAATTGTTTTATTTTTATCTTATTACGTTGGTTATTTTTTTAGTGTAACATGTTGGTTTGTTGCATTTAGGGTATTGTTGGTACTGAGCAATATGAGGGCTCTGCCAGACAAATCAATAAAGAGGTAATTGGTTTTTTGTATATCATTTTAATAATTTAGAAATTATAGAAGTGTTTCATGTTGTCTATGTTTCATGCAGGGTGCTGTTCAAAATGATCAAATGACTGATTCTAACAAAAGTCATATAGGAGTGCAAGATGCTGTCAACAATATGTCTAATTCAACGGTTGGTGGTTCTATGGTTGCTAAACAAATTGGAGGGAACTACAAGAAGAGACTTAGGAATAATTCGGAGAAGGTGAAACGCGTTAAGAAGTAGTTCGTTTCCGTCGTTGTCTGTTCACATTCCATAAACGGTTTATGCTTATGTTTTTTATTTTATTTTAATGCAGTTAGTATGTTTGTGTGTTCAAGTAATTTGTTAACTTTATGTTTGTACCTTGTAATGCCGTTTTTGTGATTGCGAAATGTTTTGTTTTCTTTGTTTTTTTTTGTATTTACTTTCAAAGCTTTTGACTGGTGTATTTTGTGTGACTATTATTTGTATTAGGCTGTTATTAATGTTCATAGATGTCAATTTGTGTGTAGATAATAGTTAATTACTTTTGTAATAGATAAATTTATATTAGATTAATATTTAACAAAGTTAACATATAACAAAAATGCAGTATTTATGGTAATGTTTCCCAAAACCACATTGTTATTATTAACACAATGGCAATAACACAATGGTATACGTTAAATACAATTCTTTTGTAATATCAACATGCATTTGTAAATTAACAAATACGTTTCATCTACTGTCTTATATTTATTGATATTTTACACGTAAAATAATCAACCTAAATATTGTAGAGCAATCTTACACAAGTTATGTAAGAAAATAAACGTTTATTAACTATAGCTGTGTTAATACTTTACAATCAATTAGTATACATACTTCTATATGTTACTTGATCATGTGTTTTGTAATATGTTACTTTATGTAATACATCTAAATTCTAAGCAAAACAAATAAAATTTTTGGTAAAATGGTAAAATAGAGTCATTAGGTAAATTTGTTATAAGACATTGTCAATATTTAAATATGTTATTACATTAAGTAGATAGGATACACTAGTAGAAGGTCAAATACATGAGCGATAAAAAAAAAATAAAAGTAATCATTAAACGTTTCTAATAGTTTTTCATTATAGTAACCCTTTCGTTCTTCGTCTTCATGTACTCCCACAAGGTATCCTTGAGTTCTTCTAACGAAACTGCTATGTTTTTCTTTATCTGCAACTGTTTATCCAGATATTGTATAATCTTTATTTGATCTTTGTTCTGTAGCCCATTCGAAATATACTGCAGAACGTTGTAGTTCATGTCAGTATTGTTTCTCTCTACATCTGTAGTGGCGGTGTTATGCATTCTCTGTAGTGTTCGTAAGATTTCTGAATCCTTTTGATCCTCTACAAAGTGTGCAGTGGTTATAATTTTCTTGGCCTCTGTTGTGTCTCCGAAATGGTAGTGTGATCCAGGCATGATTGTAGTTGTGTTGAATGTAGAGATGTTTCGAGTTAGTGTTAAAAGATAGGTGATGTGTTATGGACTTATGGGTTAGTTTATTTTATAGGTGGTCAGGGGTAGGGAATTGAATAGGCGGTAAAGCGATTGGATTATTCCGTTCAAAAAAAAAAAAAAAAAAAAAAAAACGATTGGATTATTATGTTATAATTACTAAGGTTATTAATATTTTTCGTTGATTCATGCGTAATAAAGCGTGTATCAGTTTATGTTTCCCGTGTTAACTGAATGGGTTTGTGTGTGTAGTAATAACTTTGTGTAAACGTGTGTCTCTTCAGTTATTCGCATCGTTTCCCCAAGCAGTTTCTACATTATGTAACCGTTCCTGCCATTAACCGTTTAGTGTACCCAGATCCAGGTTTATCTAATTTTACTAACTTTTAAATTGTTTCATAATTTATAAATAAATAAAAAAAACCAAACGTGTGTTGGTTGTGTACAAATATGTTATACAATTGTGTTTTTGTCATTGTGTTTTTATGTCATTATTTTTGTGTATGTGTGTGTGTCATATATTACATTGTTAATTCCTTCACCAAGGGTTGGCACGTGGACTTTTGTAATCGTTGCCACGTCAGCATTCACTTTTTCCCTATATAAAACCTTGATCAAAACCCCCCAAACAGGGTTTTTGATGAGAAACATGTGTTTACGAAAACTATTTTCCCTTAGATTGTGTTTACAAAGTTTGATTCCACTTCCGCTGCATTTAATCTCATTTTACTTTCGTTCATTTGTTCAATTATGCCAAACAAAGTCAATCATAAGAAACTCAGATCCTAACAAAAATAAAAGTAAACGTGAAGTCTCTGTGTTATGTGTAATCATATATGTTATACAATTGTGTTTTTTGTCATTGTGTTTTTTATTTTGGTACTTTTTAAGTAGTTTGTATGTTATGTATACCATTCTTTTTAAGTGGATTTGTGTTACTTATCATAAACGGACTGTACGGATGAAATTATCATGGCAATCTGAATTTAAATATTAAAAAAAACCAACGCATTGTACTACAAACATAAAAAAAGGGGGATCGAAAAGTAAATGTAAGATATATGTTTTCCGGGTTTTCAATATAAACTGAAACTCTATTACTGTAACACTTCTGCTTGCTGGAGTTTCGTAACCAATAGCCTCGAATTCGTTTTAGACCAGTTGAAAAAGCAATCGTCACCTAAGGAAATATGTTCAGCTTGAAGTATATGTTTCCATCCAACAACACCGTACCTATGGTAGAAAAAATATGAAAAATTTTGTTAGTGATCTATACACATTGGGTAAATGAGAAATAATAACTAAGATAATAAATTGATTGACAAACCTTATTTGACCATCAATGTTGTGTGTACGAAGATTCGTAACCCAAATATTTCCTTTAACAACTTTGATCTTTACTTCAGAAAACTCATTTAAACCAGTTAAGTCAGTAATTAACTTGGGAAGGATCTACATTTTGTAAAAATGTTAAAAATATGTAAATGTTATTAAATGAAAAACACTAAAAAACAAAATTTTTTTTAACATAAAACAGGATAGTATAATACCAATTGATGAGTTACTGTCATTGCAAAAAAAAGGATAGCTAGGATCGTCACTAACTTGTCGATAACCTTCCACATTGCTAATATGTTCATATTCTGGCTCAATCAAAGGAGTGTTGTTTAACAAAACTTGACGACCATCTTTATTGAATATGATAATATTAATATGATTCACGTCCTTTTTTTGAAAACACAGAATATCCCCAGGATTTAACCTTAGATCTTCAATAAATTTAAACCAACCATCAGCAATACAATAATTTGGCCCAATCTTTCTAATACGGACTTCCCATTGATGATACTCAGATACATTAAGTATAACCATGTTATCCGGTAAACGATAATCATAATGTTTTGAAATAAAAGTATCTGGTAGAACCTGTAAAAAAATAATTATTACAATTTTATGTATATTATGTTTTTTTAATAAATCGTAATAACAAAAAATAAAAAATAAAATGTATAAGAAAATTACGTACCGTTGGACTTTGTATAGGATTTTGAATAATTTTACAAAACGATTTTCCAAACTCTTTATTTGGATCATGAGAGAAGATGTTGAACTTGAAAGTATGATCACCAAGATAGTTGAAAATCATGAAGAAAGATTCATGGCCGAAGTAGTTTAAAACCTCACACCATCCGTCCGTAAAGTAGAATACATCTTTTATTAATTTGATAACAACAGACCATGAATGCGTTTCATCAAATTTAAGACTAACAATTGAAGATTCTAACTTATTCTTCCATATAAATCTACTCATACATATAGGTATAGCCTGAAAACCAAAAAACAAAAGGCAAATTACTTTTGAATAAAGGATGAAACAATAGGAATCGTTACTTTAAACCAATAATTCGGAAAGGTATGTACCTGTTGAAGGGATAGGGGATCAAGTATAGTTATGATAAAATTCGGACCATGACGATACATGTTAACCCAAACACGAAAAATCAGAAAGAAGACTAACAATCAAAGAGTACTTGCAACACATACAATGAAACAAAATATTTCGAGTATGTATTTATAAGAGAAAGTTGCTGACGTGATTGTCGTGGGTCACGCAAATTTAATCCCCAAACAACTGTAGTTAGTGGTAAAAGGGTATCGAACTCAGGGAGTATGTGGAAAATGTGTCGATTGTATAGCTTTGTATTTAAACTAATATTAAACTAAATTGCAGAAAATTAAAATTCAAGATTGTGGATTGTTGTTTTAGAAAACTAAATTAAGAACTAATTCAAATCAAAGTTGGTTGTAAACAATTAGGAGAGAACAATGATCACCCTAGGTTTCAGTTTCTTTAAACAGTTGTGTGCAATTTCACTAGAAAGAGTTATATAGACATAACTCGTGTATATGTGATTGAAGTGATAAAAGGGAACAAAGTACTCGGATTAGATAACGCGAGGTTGTTTCCCGATGACCTATTAACCAATAACCAACCCTAACCCTTCCCGTGATATCTCGGTTGCCAACGGCACCAAGAACGTACGATTAAGACTAGAAATTGCAATATTGATTAACACACTACAAACAATCAAACATACACCATGACATTCAAGCAACGCAAGATATCATCCTAGAAATGCAGAAATTAAACACACAAAAGTTTCAGAAACATTCACCTAGGATGATCACCGAAGAGTTTAGCCGGACATGGCTCGGTGAATCATCATCAACATCAATCTATTGTTCATACGAATCAAAAGCACAAACCGAATGATTGAAAAATGTTCACAAAACCAACAAGTTCTCCAAAATCGCCCCCAAGGTGTCCAAGAACCGTCCAATGATGAGATAATGTGAAAAGACACTCCAAAACGACTTAAAAAATGGCAGTTACACTTTTTGCTCGCAGGCTCCACCGTAAATTACGGCTCCACCGTAATTTACGGTGGACATAATTCCTTTACGGCATTGAGAGCCTGTGTTACGGTGAAGAAAAATGCCAAATTCATGTTTACCGTAAATTACGGCAGAACCGTAATTTACGGTAGTCAGCTGCTTTGTCTCCTTTGTTGTTTCTTTTGTTCTCCTCTCGACCCGCTCTCCACCAAAGCCTCCAAAACTGCCTTTTATCCATCTTTTAGCTCCTAAATCGTACCTGAAACATAAGCATCGTAGTTATCTAATTCAAGATAATTACACGGTTAAATGGAGGATTATTTCATCTTTTAACATGCCTAAGGGTTGTCCAAAGGACCACCCGTCACATCCCCACACTTAACCGTTGCTTGTCCCAAGCAACTCATCAACATGATTTCAAAACAAGTGATCAAACCAAACCAAACAAAGCATGCAATTTCTTTACCAACCCCTTTTTAACACCCAAGCAATGCACCCCTCACAAATTCTCTCCTCTCGGCTACAAGTGACACTAGCAAAGATAAGCTAGACACACACTAGGCAAACGGGTGGTTGCACAATCATAAGCTTGTACTTGAATCGATCATTCTCCTAAAATGGGTCAAACATGAACGCAAATCAAAGGGACTTCAAGGTTGTAACGTGGCTAGGTGTATAGGGTAGGAAATGGAATATATATGAGTAACGAAAATTCGACCCGGTTTTTTTTTATTACAAACACAAAAACCAACTAACAAATATGCACTACTATATACAAGACAATGAAACCTTTTCTCTTTTTTTTTTCTTTTTTTTTTTCATTGCTTTTCCTTTTTTTTTCTTTTTCTTTCTTTTTTTTTTTTTTTTCAATCATACGATAACACATTAACCAAAACTACTTCAAACTCACAAAACTACTAATTCTATCACTAATACTATAAGACCGGGTCAAATTTGGGTAGATTTTCAAGTAAGTAGCTAGGGGGAACAAATGATAAGCTTTAAAGGCACAAAATGGGCAACTAAATGACCAAACCCCCGCCCCTCTCACTACCATGCTCATATATATAACTTATGAGGTCCAACCCCCCAAGTCCCACACTCGCTCACACCAACGACGAGGCTACCTAATGCCCTTATCCTTTCTACATTCATGTCTAACTAAGGATTCAAATTGCATTCAAGCACAAGTTCTAACGCACCCCCACCCGTAGCCACTCTCATTAAAAACAATCATTATTTATGTACACGTGTGGCTACAACTCTCACCAAGAATGAAAAGGGTAATAAGGGCTGCCGGTGCATCTTGGGGATAAATTAGGGCGTCAAGATTTCACATTGTTTTGCTCGGCTTAAAATTTTTCAAAAATCTTCAAAAAAAAATTCCCCCCATCCCCACACTTGGGATACATTGACCCCAATGTATGGCTTTGGGAGGCTTTGATCACTACCTCAATCAACATCCACAAAAAGCTTTTCATCTCAAACCCCAAATTTCTTTTTATATTTTTTCATTTTATATATTTTTTTTTTCATTTTAAACACGACACCACCAACCAACACCAACCCAACAATCAATCACATGATCAATCACCACCCATCCTCCCAACCAAAAACAACATAAACCAACAAATATATACAAACTATACAAAAGAGAGAAAACCACCTGATTAATAGTAGCGCGGTCCTGGAGGTCCAAAGATGGATGACATCATATTATTCCACTCTCCAAATCCAAATGCGCCGCTGCTACTCCCCTCTTGTTGTTGTGGTCCCTCCTGTTGCCTTGGGTCAAGCCACTGAGAATGGTGGAGTGGTGGAGTCGGATATGAAATGCTACCATCATAAGGCGGCAATGAGGCATAGTCCACATGTTGTGGATCCTCAACAACCGGCCTTCCGGCATGCCAATCCGCATGCATCCGCCTCGCTTGATCATCATGATATCTATTATTAACATCCACCTCTCGAGAGTATGCTAAGGTACGGTTCCATGCCTCATTGCGATCGAAGCTATGTTTTAGCGCCCGCTCCATACTAGCGCTATTCCGCGTGCCTTGATCAAATAACGACCTCTCCGACCCCGACCATGTGTCAAAAATAGCCGCCGGAGGGCGTTGGCTCTCGATCACCTCTTGCATTGAACCACTATAAGCCCACCCCGGCTCATACGGTTGCTGCGCGTAGTCGTAGAACGTACCACCATGACCCTGACCATAACCACCTTGAACCACATTTTCACCACCATGCGGCGCGTCCGCATAGTCTTCATCTCCGCTCGGAACTAACTCTTCGTCGCTCTCTGGCTCATCCGGCTCTCCCGGTAACAACTCTCTTGCATTCAACTTTAATGCCCTCCACCTTTGACCTTCAGATTTCAACTTGTGATAACGTTCAGACTGAGTATATGTCCAAACGTTTCCCAACCTATCCAAAGTAAAAGCCTGGTGCCTTTTCGTCAAACCTCGGTCTTCGGATGTGAGTGCCTTCTGCTGTTTCATCAAACCCGTTATGATGCGACAGTACGGGACGATGTCTCTTCCGTATTTGTTCCGGCATATCCACAAATGGTGCATAATCAGGTAGCGTATTGGGAAGCGTGGGGATCCATGCATCAATGAATACAAAACAGGTATCTCTGGAAACCTCACCAGTTCTTTATCGCCTCTTCTTGGAATGACATTAAGTAGGCAGATTGTATGCAACAGTTTGGCTTCTATCTTCAAATTCTTCCGGTATAATACACCACTGTACCTACCGGGCAAAAACAAATCCGCTAACATGTCGTTCCATCTCACGTGCTTCTCTGGTTTGAGCAATAAATCATCAAGCGTGGGAATCATGTACTCCTTAGCCGGGAGACTGTCATACTTTCCCAGCTTCTTCAACGTGTCGAATGACATCTCAACTGGCACCCCATGTACCATCCCGATCAACTTCATTTGTGATGGCTTGTTGAAATTGTGACATTTAAGTGTTGCCATCCACTCCTGAATCTCAGTCATAAACAGATTACTCTTATCTTTGTCAAAACACTTGAGCGCTCCTTCCCAGCCCAAAGCACGAAACTTAGCAAACACCCCGAACTGGCCAAACTGGGGTTCATCAACCTCTTTTTCACAAATAAATGCGGCTGCTTTGTTTTTCAACTTGTTCATGCAGTCGTTATAAAGGGTTGGCTGCCAAATCTCGGTTTGATCATCCAACGACCCCGAATTCCACACCGGCTTATCACTCGGGTCTAACTCCATCTCTTCTTCTTCGCCTTCACTTTCGCTTTCACTAACCCTACCCATATATTGCCGCTTCTTTGATGGTTGCTCCTTTTGCTTGCCCTTGCCTTTTGACGAAGATGAACTCGAACCCGCTTTTTCCTTGGTCCTTGCCATTTCCTACACACATGAGGCGAACAACAAAAAACAAACACCAAATTAAACCCTCTTTTCAAAATCCTCCCCACACTTGCTTGTTATCATGGTTGTAGATGTTAGTGAACCAAAAATGTATCAAGAATTTTTCAAAAATTGGGCATGGTGTCTCTACAATGTAGAGCATCCCAAAAGTTCACTACTTTAACCACAAATCCTACATCTACAACCATCAACCATGTTCAATAATCACTTTCATACTCATATCTTAACAACAAGCAAGTGGGCAAAAACACATAACCTAAATCACCTTGTTCTTCACAATGTACCACCATAATATAGCAAAGTAAGTGTTCATACCTTGTTTCAAGATGAAAGAATGCTTGTGAAACCAAAAATCCCAAAACCCCCAAATTATCTCAAACTAGGGTTTCAAACTTCGGCCCCAAAATTGCGTTTTCTCTGAAATCTCTCCTCACAATCACAAAGCTTGTGGAAAATTAGTCAATTTAAACCAAGATTCCACTTGATTTGGACAGGAATTGAAGGTTTTATGAGAGATGGAAGGTGGAAGAAGCTATGGAGGTTGTGGGTTTTGAGAGAAAAAGATGGTGATGGAAAAGTGAAAGAAAATGGGTGGATGGGGTAGAATACACGTGACCAGGATTGTTGTCTATTAGATTTTATTATTATATATATATATATTTTTTTTATTTATGTGCGGCACCCCAAACGACGGAGACAAATTTGCTGCGTACCGTAATTTACGGTCTTACCGTAAATTACGGTGAGACCTGATTGTCACTTCTTGCACCGTAACACAGTAGACTTGCACCGTAAATCCCAACAATTTTCAATGTCCACCGTAAATTACGGTATTACCGTAATTTACGGTAAACACTGATTCTTAATTCTTTGCCGTAACTCAGTAGGATTGTACCGTAAAACCCAAAACTTTATGATAACCACCGTAAATTACGGCTGGACCGTAATTTACGGTGCTCGCTGGGCATTTTTCCTTTGTAAAGAAATTGAGGTTTTATGAGAAAATTTTTTAGATTTTTAAGTTTTTCGATTTTTTTATGTTTTTTAATTTTTTCAAAAACATGTAAAAATTACCCTACCCCCTCAAAAATCCCGTGTTGTCCTCAACACAATGTAAGAGCAATTCGCGACCCGAACATCCCCACACTTGTTTCGAACACGGACTTCGAGAAACTATGGCAATTGTGCAAATATACAAAACAAGACAAAACAAAACTACTATGTACACTACCACCAAACCTGGGCCTCTTATGGTTGTTCCTCCTCGATCGGGCGTAAGATGTAGCCCACTTTGTCAAGCTCCAAGTTGTTGATGTCATTTCCTTCCAAGTACGGCTTCAAGCGGTGACCGTTCACCGTTTGTTGTTTCAACGTTTGCTCATCTTGGATGTCCACATCACCAAATCGCCCAACTATTCGAATAACATACGGACCCATCCATTTGCTTTTAAGTTTGCCCGCGAACATTTTCAATCGAGAATTGTACAACCAAACTTTCTGCCCCACTTCGAACGTTTTCTTCCGCAACTTTGCATCATGCACCTTCTTGAGTTTATCCTTATAGGCCGATGCACATTCGTATGCCTCATCCCGAATCTCTTCTATTTCGCTTAATTGCAACTTCCTCAACTTCCCCGCCTCGTCATAATCCGCGTTAACCGTCTTGATCGCCCAATGTGCCCGATGCGCCAACTCCATTGGCAAGTGACAACCCTTACCATACACCATCCGGTAAGGTGTTGTGCCAATCGGAGTCTTGTAGGCTGTACGGTACGCCCACAAAGCATCATCCAACTTGCTTGACCAATCCTTTCTATCCGTTCTTACCGTCTTCATGAGGATCTCCTTGATTTGACGGTTGGACACTTCGACTTGTCCACTCGTTTGCGGATGGTAAGGGGTGGCGACTCGGTGGTTCACGCTATACCTCTTCAATAATTTTCCGAAGTTAAAGTTTTTGAAATGTGAACCACCATCGCTTATAATAACCCGCGGGATTCCAAAGCGAGAAAAGATGTTGGATTGAACAAATTTACAAACAACCGAATGGTCGTTTGTTCGTGTTGCAATAGCCTCAATCCACTTCGAGACATAATCCACCGCCACAAGAATATAAAGGAAGCCATTCGAATTCGGAAACGGACCCATAAAATCTATTCCCCATACATCAAATATCTCTACAACCAAGATTGGTTGTAGTGGCATCTCATCCCTCTTCGATATGCTACCCATCTTTTGGCAATTTACACAATTCCGGGCGAACTCAATTGCATCCTTAAAGATAGTGGGCCAATAAAACCCACAAGAAAGTACCCGATAGCCGGTTTTATGGCCACTAAAATGACCCCCGCAAGCGGACGAATGAGCATGAGTTAAGATTTCTAACACTTCCGTCTCGGGCACACACCTCCGTATGACTTGATCCGGTCCGATCTTGAAAAGATCCGGCTCATCCCAAATGTATTGCCTCACTTGGACCATGAATTGTTGTCGACGCTTTTTGGTCCAATGAGTTAGAATGGCACCCGTGGCTAAATAGTTGACATAATGAGCGTACCACGGTGCAACGAAAGTGGAAACGGCTAAAAGTTGCTCATCGGGGAAACTTTCATTGATTTCACTTACATCGTCGGTCCCTTCCACCGGAATCCGAGACAAATGATCCGCAACTACATTCTCGCTTCCCTTCTTGTCTCGGATCTCTAGATCAAACTCTTGTAACAATAAGACCCACCGAATCAAACGCGGCTTCGCATCCTTTTTCTCCATTAAATACCGAACCGCACTATGATCCGAATAAACCACTACCTTGCTTCCCCAAATATACGAGCGAAATTTATCCAAAGCATACACCACCGCTAGTAATTCCTTCTCGGTTGTGGTGTAGTTAAGTTGCGCTTCGGATAAAGTTTTGCTTGCATAATAAATAACCACCGGCTTCTTGTCAACCCGTTGACCCAAAACTGCACCAATAGTGGTGTCGCTCGCATCACACATTATCTCGAACGGCTTTGACCAATCGGGTGGTTGCAAAATAGGCGCCTTGACCAAGTGTTCCTTCAAAACAGTGAAAGCTTGCATACACTCGTTAGTGAAATCAAACGGGACATCTTTTAATAACAAGTTACATAAAGGTTTGGTGATAACACTAAAACCCTTAATGAAACGTCTATAAAAACCCGCGTGTCCCAAGAATGACCTTACACCCTTAACATTTTTAGGAGGTGGCAAAGATGATATTACCCGTATCTTTGCCTTATCCACCTCCATTCCCCTTTCAGAAATCACATGCCCCAACACAATGCCCTCTTGCACCATGAAATGACTTTTCTCCCAACTTAGCACTAGATTTTTCTCAACGCACCTTTTTAAAACCTTTTGTAATTCGTTGAGACAAGCATCAAAAGTAGTGCCAAAAATGGAGAAGTCATCCATAAATACTTCGAGCGACTCTCCAACCATGTCCGAGAAGATACTCATCATACATCGTTGAAAAGTTGCCGGAGCATTGCACAAGCCAAATGGCATTCGCCGAAAGGCAAAGGTGCCATATGGACAAGTGAAGGTGGTCTTGTGTTGGTCATCCGGGTGTATGGCGATTTGATTGTAACCCGAGTACCCATCTAAGAAGCAGTAATATTTTTGACCCGACAATTTTTCAATAATTTGGTCAATGAAAGGTAGCGGGAAATGGTCCTTAGAAGTGGCGGCATTCAATTTTCGGTAGTCAATACACACACGCCACCCGGTAACCGGTCGGGTGGCAATTTGTTCACCACTTTCATCCTTGACTACTTGAATGCCGGCCTTCTTAGGCACAACTTGAGTGGGACTCACCCAAGCACTATCCGAAATCGGATAGATAATTCCCGCATCCAACCATTTAATTACCTCCTTTTTAACTACCTCCCTTAGGTTCGGGTTCAACCGCCTTTGAGCTTCTCGTGTCGGTTTGGCATCTTCGGTTGTGATAATTTTATGCATGACAATGGATGGACTAATTCCTTTGAGGTCGGCAATCGTCCATCCAATAGCACCCTTGTTCTCTTTTAAAACCTCAATCAATGCTTGCTCTTGTGCCAATTCCAAATTAGAGGCAATAATGACCGGTAAAGTGTCATTATCCCCTAAAAATACATACTTCAAATGGCTAGGCAAGTCCTTGAGCTCCAACTTTGGTGGTTCCTCCAATGATGGTTTTGTACCCGAATCGATCTCCACCGGTAGACCCTCGAATTGGTGGGTCCATGGTGGTCTACCTTCTTTCATTGCCATAGCATCTTGTGCTTCCTCTTCAACCCGTAGCGCATAAGCATGTACCTGTTCAGAAAAGTCACACAGGCAAATATCCAAACCATCCTCCTCATACTCATGCGGGTTGCATCCATCTACTATGTCTGCCATGAAACACTCATCAACACCGTTAGCATTAGAATTGTTAGTAAAAACATTCAAACGCATTTTTCTATTTCCAAAAGCCATATCAACTGTACCAAATCTACAATCAATAATAGCATGTGCGGTGCTTAAAAATGGCCGACCCAAAATTATATTTTGTTGTTGCTTAGGGTCCGCCGATGAGTAATCCAAGACTAAGAAATCCACCGGGTAATAAAACTCATCAATTTTAACAATTACATTTTGAACCATACCCCGAGGCAACTTATGAGACAAGTCGGCTAAAACAACCGTTGTCTCCACCCTTGATAACGGACCAAAGTCATATTGGTCATATAAGCCCCCCGGTAAAATGCTAACTCCGGCTCCGAGATCTAGCAACGCCTTAGCCATTTGAAAATTACCAACTTGTACATTAATCAATGGCGTGCCCGGATCTTGGAGCTTAGGAGGAAGCTCCCCATTCAACACCGCACTCACTTGCCCGGTTAAGTCCACCCGCTTAGGCACTTTCTTCTTGTTTTGCCTTTTTTGTGTACATAATTCTTTTAAGAATTTTGCATAAGCGGGGACTTGTTTTATTGCATCAAGGAGTGGGAGATTTATTTTTACTTGTTTGAACATATCCCACATCTCCTCTTTTTGGGGACCTCTCGATGCAATAAAATTTTTCTTACCCGGGTCAAGTAAAGCCGAGGGAAACGGAACTTGACTCGATTCACCCTCAACTTTTTCACTTTCTTTATTTTCACCCAAACCCGGTTTTTTAACATTTACTTCTTTTGGTTTAACCGGTGAAACATCATCATCACTATCATTACCCGTGATGTCCTCAACCACCCCCTCAACTAATTCGGGTGACAAATTAGCTTTAAACTCTTTCCCACTTCTCAAAACACTAACCTGATGAACATTTACATTACCTCTTGACGAACCGTGTGATGGATTTACTTTGGTGTCACTAGGAAGTTGACCCTTGTTTTTCTTCAATTCTGCCACATCGGTTGCCAATTGACCCATTTGGGTTGTTAGTGATTGGATGCTTTTATCACGAACCTCATCTTTTTGCATTCGCACTTCATCAAGTTGGTTCCGTTTTTGCATCTCCGTTTGCATGCTCTTTAGCATCTCCATCACCTCGTTTCCACCCGAAGAACCCCCTCGTTCTTGACCCGTTTGCCTTTGGTACCCTTGGTTGTTCCCACTTCTATATCCACCTTGATTGTTATAAGGTTGGCGCGAACCATAGTTTCCTTGGCTACCTTGAAAGTTCGGGTTTGATTGATTTAAGGGATTCCCATATCGAAAATTTGGATGGTTCCTCAATCCGGGGTGGTAGGTATTAGAATTCATGTTGTTGTAGTTCCTACCACCTCCTCCTTGACCTTGACCTTGAACCGCATGGACTTCCTCGTATTGCCCTTCCAACATCCCTTGGCAATTTTCAGCCGCATGGCCTATCTCATTACACAAAGCACAAACATCATAAATTTGGTTAGTGGTTTGAACATTACCATCATCTATGGCGTGCACTTGCGGTCGGTTAGTGGTCGGTCGGGCTCTTCTTGAGGCTTGAGCTTTCCTCTTTGATGTAGTTGCCATGCTTTCCAAGAACTCCCAATCATCGTTCTCATAATTTGTTCCAAAGGTCCCACCGGTAATAGACATGAGATCACGTGCATCTTCGGCACTCAACCCCTCATGAAAAGCATTCATCAATTCCCATAATTCAATTCCATGATGAGGGCAGTTTTTAATCATCATGTTGAAACGCTCGAATGCCTCATGAAACATCTCACCATGTTGTTGTTGGAAGCTTCTCAACCCCTTTCTTGCATCGTTGGTCTTTTGGGCGGTGTAAAACTCATCCAAGAAAGTTTGTTGCATCTCCCCCCATGTATATATGGATGCTGAAGGTAACGTGTAGAACCATTTTTTCGCCTTCTCTTCCAAAGAAAATTGGAACAATACCAATTTGATATCGTCGGCTGAAAACCCTTGACTCCCAAGAGTGTTGCAAATAGAGTCATAAGCCTCTAAATGAAAATAAGGCTCCTCATTTGCCAACCCCTTGTACTTTGGTAAACTTTGCAAGGAATTGGTTCTTACTTCAAATGTTCGCCCTTGATCATTATGAGGAATGACTACCGGTGAAGGGTTTTGCGTGATTACCGGCCGAAAATGTGCTTCAATGCCCCTCACATTTTCCCTAAGGTGTCTCCTTGGTACACCATACCTACCTCTCGGAATAATAGGACCATTTGGTCTTGGTACTTGCCCTTGTGGTGCGATTGGTTGTTGAAACTGTTGTTGTCGCATCGGTGGGCGTTGAGGTGGTCTTTGAAATTGTTGTTGTACATGTTGTGGCCGGACTTGTTGCAATGGATTAGGTTGTTGTATTGGTGGCCCTTGTGGTCTTGGCCGAATGTGTTGTGGTATAATTTGTTGTTGTGGCATTCCACCAACACTTGCCATCCCTTGAGATTGACTTTGCAAATACCCAAACTCCCCTTGATCAACATAACCTCCATAACCGTACCCATCATCATCATACCCCTCAAATTCTTCAAATCCCTCATCATAACCATCTCCTTGAATTCCCGAAGTTTGCCCAAATGGGATGGTCGAATACTGAAAACCCGATTGTTGTGGTTGTGGTCTAAAAGATGAAGTAGTATGCACAACAGTTGAATCGGGTGCAATTGTGAAAGTGGATGATGATTGACCCATAGTTGGGGGGAAGAAGTGGGATAATGGTGGGATTGTGGTGGATGGATTGTAGGTGATGGTAGGCTCAGTTTGAGTGGTGATTGGTTGGGTGACATTGGATGGTGTAAATTCAGCGGTGGTATTAGGTAATGTGGTGTTTGGTGATGGTTGGGTGGATGTAGGAATGAATGATGAGGTCGTTTGACCCGTTGTAGGTGGTATTTGTGGTTCGTCCATGATGTTTCTTGGTGTAATGGGTGAAGTGGGTGAACCAACGATTCTGTTTTCGCGTAGTAAAACTCGGTTTTGTCGTAGCGTTCTTTCGATTTCCGGATCAAATGACAATGGTGACGCTTTGTGAGAGCCTCTAGTATGCATGCACCTGTAGAACCTGCACACTAAACACACCAGTGTAAACCCGAAAATAACAAAGCAAAACTAACAAAAATGACACACGTTGCGCACTACTCCCCGGCAACGGCGCCAAAATTTGACGTGATTGTCGTGGGTCACGCAAATTTAATCCCCAAACAACTGTAGTTAGTGGTAAAAGGGTATCGAACTCAGGGAGTATGTGGAAAATGTGTCGATTGTATAGCTTTGTATTTAAACTAATATTAAACTAAATTGCAGAAAATTAAAATTCAAGATTGTGGATTGTTGTTTTAGAAAACTAAATTAAGAACTAATTCAAATCAAAGTTGGTTGTAAACAATTAGGAGAGAACAATGATCACCCTAGGTTTCAGTTTCTTTAAACAGTTGTGTGCAATTTCACTAGAAAGAGTTATATAGACATAACTCGTGTATATGTGATTGAAGTGATAAAAGGGAACAAAGTACTCGGATTAGATAACGCGAGGTTGTTTCCCGATGACCTATTAACCAATAACCAACCCTAACCCTTCCCGTGATATCTCGGTTGCCAACGGCACCAAGAACGTACGATTAAGACTAGAAATTGCAATATTGATTAACACACTACAAACAATCAAACATACACCATGACATTCAAGCAACGCAAGATATCATCCTAGAAATGCAGAAATTAAACACACAAAAGTTTCAGAAACATTCACCTAGGATGATCAACGAAGAGTTTAGCCGGACATGGCTCGGTGAATCATCATCAACATCAATCTATTGTTCATACGAATCAAAAGCACAAACCGAATGATTGAAAAATGTTCACAAAACCAACAAGTTCTCCAAAATCGCCCCCAAGGTGTCCAAGAACCGTCCAATGATGAGATAATGTGAAAAGACACTCCAAAACGACTTAAAAAAATGGCAGTTACACTTTTTGCTCGCAGGCTCCACCGTAAATTACGGCTCCACCGTAATTTACGGTGGACATAATTCCTTTACGGCATTGAGAGCCTGTGTTACGGTGAAGAAAAATGCCAAATTCATGTTTACCGTAAATTACGGCAGAACCGTAATTTACGGTAGTCAGCTGCTTTGTCTCCTTTGTTGTTTCTTTTGTTCTCCTCTCGACCCGCTCTCCACCAAAGCCTCCAAAACGGCCTTTTATCCATCTTTTAGCTCCTAAATCGTACCTGAAACATAAGCATCGTAGTTATCTAATTCAAGATAATTACACGGTTAAATGGAGGATTATTTCATCTTTTAACATGCCTAAGGGTTGTCCAAAGGACCACCCGTCAGTTGCCATATTATACTTAAAAATACGATTGAATCAAAAGTTGTTATTACTATTTATGTAAATTATTATTCAACTGAATATTTGTCAAAAAATAAAATTAATGTAAATGTGTACTAAAAATTTAACCGATTTAAAAAATCTGGATAGTTATCTATTTAATAACTACCTACTACTCGTAATTGTAGGAGCTCTAATATACGTGTGTTAACTACTGCTTGTGATAATATTTGTTGGACTTTCATCTTCTTAGGAATCTCTTTTCATATTTGTTGTATTGATTGTCAAAGTGTTTGTTATTTAACCTACATTGACAATGATTGTGAAGTTTCTTCCGTCTCTACTGATACTGATGAATATAATCCCAAGAGTTCCGTCAAAAGTTGTTACACAGTGCAAGGTTGTGTGTAAAGATTGGTTAGTCTATCTTTCAACACCTGAGTTTGCTATGAATCATTGTCGTTTCATGCGCAGATTAGGTGATCATAAGATAATTGCCGTTAACCGGTTATTGTGTGATATTCGTTATGTGGATAATGAATCCCCTAAATATTTCTTAGGTGATAAAGTTCACATTCCCTCCACCGCTCATCCGTGCAATATTTTATTTCTAGCAAGTTTGGATGGGATGGTATGTGTTTGCCTAATCAATACTGGTGAATTGGTAGTTTGGAATCCATTAACTCGTGTGTTCAAGATGCTATCAAATTCTAATTCACAGGGTTTTTTTAATCCGAATCAGGATAGTCTTGGGTTTTGCGTCAGGTCTTCTGGTGATTACAATATTGTGCATATTAAACGGACACATATGATGTTGGCAGTTAACATTTATTCTCTCAGTGAAGGGTCATGGTCAACTCCAATGTTCTCAAACTATAGTCTGTTTAATGTTGACGTCTATAGTTGGTCTGTAGGCACGTTTTGTGCAAATTGTTTGTATTTCGTATTGACTAGGTTGTGGTGTGTGGGTAACGCATGTGTACTCCGTTTAGATGTTGATAGCAGGGTAATTTCTGATGTTGGATTCCCAGATACAATGGATGTGGAAGCTACAGGTCACTTGGTTAGTATTCGAGATCAACTCCATATGTTGGTTAGTATGGGATTCTATAGTGTGAATATGGAATTATGGAAACTTGAAAATGAAAAGTGGTCAAAAGTATTTTTTTGTCCACCTGCTATTTCTATGCCATTGATGATTGGGTCGTCTGTGCACTATATCAACAGAAATAAGAAGTTCATTATAGTTCAAGAATGGGGTGATATTACTGATGTAACTGTAGAGGCAGAGGAAAAGCATGTTTTTTTGCCTATCATCTTTACTCAAGGTGTGAATGGATCTGTTTATTTTGAAACTACCATTTCACCAAATGTTTAGTTATGCTATTTTATGTAGTTCTTTTTTTGTTCTTCGTTGTTTTGATCAGTTAGTAATTGATGTTTGTGGTTGTTTTTTATGTGTGGTATAGTTTGTCACAATGAGATTGAATCTTTATGAATTAATGTGCTTATATTATCATGTTAAATATTCATTGAGAGTGTATGATTTTAATATTTGCTTTGTGCGTATTTAATTATGATTACATGTGATTGTGGTTTAAAAACAAAAAGGTCTACAAAAAAAACATAATGGGCCCTTGGAGACCAAGCCCTTAGAGCAGCTTGGAAGCCCTTACCATTGTGCAGTTACATAGAATTAGAAACTTCCCACATTGTAATAGGTGCAGTTAATGATTAGTTTTTATTTGAATGATTTCTTTTAGTATAGTCATTGTGTTTTTTGAGTATCATTGTGTCATTGTTTTTCTGTTTTTTATATATTTGATTTCTTTTGTAGTTGACTATATTTAAATATAACATTGTGTAATTAATTCCTACTTTTTGCTGTCTTTCTCATTCTTTTTTAATAGTGGTTACATATTGTGCAGTTAAGGACAATTAGAAACTTCCCACTTTGTAATATGTCCAGTTAAGGAATAGTTCTTACTGGATTTTTTTGTTTTTGTTTTTTTGCTGGAATATTGTCATTTTATGTTTTGTTTATTAAAGTGTTATTGGTTTTCTGTTTTCCATATATTTGATTTTTTTGTAGGTGTCTATTTTTATATATTGTATTGTGTAACTAACTTCCTATTTTTTAGTTGTGGTGTCCATTATTTTTCAATAATCCTATTATCATAAAAAACAATATTTTTATAAAAAGTACAAAATAATATATAAAACCCAATGCCAAAAAAAAATCTACGATGTAATTATTTTCACAATTGTAATAACATAATGTTTGACAACTAACAAAGTAATTTATAAAAATAAGATTAATTAATAAAAAGTATATTTGTGTATGTGATTGATTAAAAAGTATCTCCATGTATGTGTATATGATTATCTGTAAATTAGAAACGGTTTCTAATATATATTGTTATTTAATTTTATTTACCCCCTATCGCCCATAGTGTGTGAAAACCGTTTACCACCACTTCTCGGAGATTTAGGAGGTTTTACTCACCCGTGTCAACTGTTAATTGGGGTAGTTTTTATGTAGTTATTCATTTTTCAAAGGAATCGCTTTTCGTATGTGTTTTCTTCCTCTTTCTATCAACGTCAGTATTTTTAATTAAAGTATAATCGTAAGTGAATATGAAGGATCTTCCATCTCTGTTAATATTGATGAAGATTATTCCAAGACTTCCGGCAAAGGAGGTTATACGGTGCAAGGCTGTGTCTAAAGAGTGGTTAGCCTATCTTTCAACTCCTGAGTTTGCTAAGAATAATTGTCGTTTCTTGCGAGTATTAGGTGACCAGAAAATAATTGATCTTGACAAATCATCGTGTGCGATTCGTTATGTTGATGTTGCATCTCCTAGATGTGTTTTAGGCAATAATATTCACATTCCCTTCGATTGTCATCCATGTAATGTGATCTTTTTAGCAAGTTTGGATGGCATGGTATGTGTTTGCTTATGTAATACTGGTGATTTGGTTGTTTGGAATCCACTAACTCGTGTGTTCAAGATGCTGAGAAATTCTAATTATCAGGGATTTTACAATATGGATGATGATAGTCTTGGGTTTTGTGTTGACTCTACTGGTGATTACAAAATTGTGCACATTAAACGCACTCATTTCAGGTTGACTGTTAATATTTATTCGTTTAGTGAAGGTTCATGGTCAACTCCAAGGTTCTTAATTGATAGTCCATATGATATTGCTGTTTATAGTTGGTCCGTTGGGACATTTTGTAGGAAAAGTTTGTATTTTGTACTGACCAAATTCTGGTGTATGGGTAACACAGCGATTCTTCGTTTGGATGTTGAGTCGAAGGTAATAGAAAATGTAGGTTACCCAGATACATTGAGTGTGGAATCTATAGGTCATTTGGTGACTATACGAGATGAACTTCATATGTTGGTTAGTATTGGAATGTGTAGTGTAGATGTTCAATTGTGGCGTCTACAAAATAATACTTGGTCGAAAGTGGTGTCTTTTGTACCCCGTGTGTTTATGCCGTTGATGATAGGGTCATCTGTGCACTACATTGATGGTAATAACAAATTAATTATAGTGCACGAATGGGGTGATGTTGCTCAGATAAACGTAAGGGCAAAGAAGATGCATGGTTATTTTCCTATCATCTTTACACAAGGCATTGTAGGTGCAAGCTATATTGAAACTGTAGTTTCACCACATGTTTAGTTATGGTTTTGTATTTAGTTGTTTGTTGTTATCACTGTGTTATATACATAGTATTATGTTTGTGGTTGTTTTTGTGGTTGGTATTTTGTTGTATATGGAGAATCAATATTCGAAATTAATGTGTTATTTTAATTGTTCTATTATGTTTATAATATGTTTGGTGTGTAATATTTTATGCCAGTAAATATAATCAACGTTTGTTTGTCATCGGTAGTTCTTTCAACACTTTGTAAACATCTAACTTTCATATATATTATCTAAGTTCATCTAATGGTGTTATTAATTTCTACGTTTATCAATTTACAAATAACTAATTCATTTTAAATTGTACCAATTAGATGTAAGATTTTAATTTACTATGTTTGACAATTCGATGTATGACAATACAAGAATAGTTGTAGCTTCTAATCACAATCGCATAAAAAAGTCATTATTATCTTAAATATGGAGACACTTATTTATGGAGACACTTATTGAGGTTCTTAATAGTTGGATAAGAAGTCATTATGATATTAAAATATGCAGTGTATTTGGATGTTGGAAATATTACCAATAAGACTTCTAATGTTGTATACAGGAAAACACAGCTAAATTTATAACTAATATGAACTTCGACTACCGTTTGCAAATTATAATTCTAAACAAAATATGTCATCCATGCCCTAATATACTAATAATTGTCATCAAGGTTAGACTACCAACCAACCAAAAAAAACCAATAAACTGTACCAACATGTCCAACCAAAAACCATCAAATGATGACGACAAAAGGCATTAGTTTATATACGCAGACATCTGCATCATTAGCATATAACGTTAACTGTTAAGCTTGGCTGACTGCATCCACATGCGTCACCATGAGGAGGTTTGATGATTCTACATAGGTTAAATGCATATTGTCACCCGTGCTAATATCATTTTCCTTTATGAAACTTGGCCACCCTTCAATCGCATACCTAAATCCATTTCTGTCCTTTTGTCGCTTAACTATCTTCGCAACTGTTTTCCCATCCATGTTTCTGACATTCATCTGATGCACCTTCTTTGTTAGCCTTGCCCTGTTTACAACTTCTACAGGTAATCGCTGCATTGATGTTAGAGTTAAGAAGTATATTAGCCGTGTTGGATATAATTGTCAGCAGCAACAAATATCAATTGTTAATTTTTGAATAAACATAATTCTGTACGTATAAATAGCCTCATGAATGGTGTTGTCAATTGTTCTCATTAAATAACAGAAATGACATACCATTCGATAATTTGCTTTCCTGTTGAATTGATACGCACCACTTTCTTGATCATAATTTTGATGTGCAACACATTTTTCGTCTTCATTGCTTACCTTCAACGCCATCAGACTTCTTTTCCCGTTTTTGTTAACCTTATCATTTCAAACATGCATTTCCTTTCAATATATATATATATATATATAGTATATATGTTAATGTATAAGAAATATTTATTGCAATATTTTGTTAACTTATGCTTAACTTACCAAACGATCACGTGTTTGTCTCCCAGTTGCTGACACAGTAGAATGATCATAAGTTGTACAGCATATCAGTTGTTTAGGTTCTTCAGATGTAGAATCGGATGCAATCTGTTTACCTTTCTTTTTAACCTGTTATTACAGCCCGTAACAATAAAGCAAATTAAACTACAATCGTCAACTAAGAATGTATAATAATATGAACAAATAACTTATCCGTTATTATGTTTCAAAGACTTACATCTTCTTTTGTCTGGTTGTTATTTCCTTCACTTACAAAACTCTTTCTTTCAGACTTCAACTTTTCTTTTTCAACACTTTTCTTATTCACATCATGTTTCTCATCATTCATCTGCATCCAAGATTTTTAAAATTCATTAACATCTGAGGATCAATATATTGTATTGTAAAAATATGTAAACTCATTACCCCAGTAATCAATTGGTTGATTGAGTCTTCTTGATCAGTAAAGATCTGTTATACGATAACATCCGTAAATAAGTCGTATTGACTAGCAAACTATTTTAACTTACTTTAAATTACTTACAGAGTTGAAGTGTTCATAGTATGTGTGTTTAGGTATTTCAACAACTGAGCTGTCTTTAGTTGTCTCCTTCTTTCTAAAAACAACCTCAACTCATCTACGATAAAGTGTCAAGTCAAACGATTCGCTGTCTGTTTTCATCAACATCAGTATATCACCTTCTTCTATGTTAATGTATTCAAACATCTCCGGACACCCTTTAGCAAAAACGTAGCATGCATTTATTTTTTCGGTCTCAACTTTCCAACACTGACCTGCTGCGTATATGTTATAAGAATCTTTTACTGGCCAGTAACAGTAAAATTTGTTCACATAAGCTTCTGGAATGACCTGAAAAGTTGTGAAATATTTTATAAACATATATTCTTTTTTTTCCATTTGCTGACAAGTATAACAAAAAACAAATTCCTACTAACATATAACTATACTTACTATGATCTTTAAATCTCCGTAACGGTTGACTGTCAAGAACGATTCATCACAAACGTTTTCTATGAAACAATGTATTTGTAGACATTTTTCTTTGATTATCCTCAAAACCAATAAGGTGTTCTTTGTCAATTTAAGACCTTTTACAATACTTATCCATCCATCAGTGACAACACTTTCACCTCTTACACTTCTCAACCATGCTGTACAGCTTATTCCGCTTTCATGATTTATCGTTATCTTTGTCCGGTTCCAGTAATCTCCTCCCACAAGCTTTACAAACTCAATTGGTAATGCCTGTAGTTACATTTACTAATTTCAGTTTACGTAATGAAGTTTACACTTACTTATTGAAGTCATTACAGCATACCAGTTTCAATGATTTAGGGTTTTGTAATAGACACAGACAGGACGTAATCATTTTTGTATACCTGTGATATATAACATTTAATATTAACTGTTAGTATTAATACACAATGTGTTAAAATGTAATCTTATGTCATGAGAATATTATTCCTAATTCATAATGTGTAATAGATCTCTTCTGTATACCGTTTCAATATATCAGTAAATATATATATTCGTAAAATATCTCTTTTAGCGTAATCGTACATGGGTTAGGTTATTTTGGAGCAACTTATATCTTATTGACTTATAAAATTTAATAAGTTGTGTTTATAGTGTTTGGGTTAGCTTATTCAAGTTATTTTTGTGTGTTGAGAAGTTGTTTTTGATAAGTTAGTATTTGTAACTCCTCACTTATGACTTATATAAGTTAATAAGTACTTTTAGTGAAGGAACCCCAAAAATAAAATTTTTTATAACAGAATCATATGTTTTCATCTGTGTGTGTTTGGGATGCCTTCTTAAAAATGACTTATTAACTTATATAAGTTACAAGTGAGAAGTTATAAATTGCGACTTCTCAAAAATGGCTTGTCAACATACAAAACCCTTTAAAATAAGCTAACCCAAACACTCAAAAAACAACTTATTAACTTTTATAAGTCAATAGGTCATAAGTTGCTTCAAAATAAGTTAACCCAAACACCCCCAATTGTTTGATTGCAACTTTTTCATATATTATTATCATTATAATGTAAACATTAGTTCGACAATGTCCATAACATGCAATACATAAGATATATATCAACTATACATAACATATGAGAGGTTGAAGATGATTGAAACCTAAAATCAGATTTGACGTCTAAACAAGTTATTCGCCGCAGTAACCATCATATGTGGCTGATTAAGAATCTAACAGAGGTTTAGAAATCTAATAGAAATTAAACCGTTAAGACTTACAATCGGAAGTTACCTTTTTGTCAATCAAATCTTCGGCGGCGATGATCTTCAAGGAGATATGAAACGCCGGTGATGATGAAGTTGTTTTGATTGTGATAGATATGATGTTGATTGCGTATCTTTTATTATCTTTTATATTTTATTGTTTGTTTAATTAAATAAAGAAATACTTGAATATTGGTGGTATGGATAGTGTTAATATTAGCCATGGTATTGCAACTGTTTCTATATATTGTGTTATTTGCGTCTAATTGTTGTGTTTTGCAACTTAGGTGGGTTTTCTATACATTATGTTATGTGTTCTTGTCATTGTGTTTACTTTGTATCCAATGGATGTTAATTTTATTAAATTAAATATAAAGAAAGATTAAAGAGTGAAATATGTATAAAATATTATACGCTACAATTAACACTTCCTAAGATTTCAACGACTCTCGCCTTCTTCCACGCGATTTCATTATTTCTTTTGTTTTGCAGATCGGCTAGGATTGTGGCAGATTTTCTGATCCTGTTTCAACAGTTGTGTGATAAACTCTTCTGCGTTGTTCTTGAAATCTGATGGGGGAGAGTGGAGGACTTCATCAAGTTATCCGATGCTGCTCCAGGTTCGCTTGTAATTGTTATCACTGATGATGCTGACTTTTCTGTTTAGTTCTTCAGATGCTCCCTTTTCTTCGAGCGACCATAGAGAGATTTGTAATTGATTTAGTTTATGTTGATCTAACTTTGATAGATCTCATCTATCTTTATTTGATGGTGTTAGCAATTGCTATGTTAATCAATTTAAAAATAGTTACTTAAAAATTTTAAATTGAGTGAATTAGATGTAAGATTTTAAGTTAGTACGTATGACAATTCGATATATAAGAATATAAGAACAGTTGTAGTTACTAATCGCAATCGAATAAAAAGTCATTATTATCTTAAATATAGACATGGTTATTGATGTTCTTAATAGTTGGATAATAAGTCATTGTGTTTTTTACAATGGTTTGTGTTTTGCCAACGAAATTGTAAATTATAGTATATATTGTGTTTTTTTGCCTTTTGTGTAATATCCTTGGGAGATCCTGATAACATCAATTAGTTTTTTTGTATATGTATTCTGCATGTTTATGATTTATTGTATATTATAGTATACATTGTGTTTTTTTTGGTTCTTTTGTTATATACTTGTGAAATCTTGATAACATTATCTGCTTTTTTTTTGTATATGTATCCTGCATGTTTATCATTTATTACAAGTCATTATTATCTTAAATGTAGACACTGTTATTGATGTTCTTAAATAATATTCTCATGACATAAATATAATATACGTTTGGTTGTGTTGATAGTTTTTTTTAATACTTTTGTAAACATGTATCATTGATAGATCTCTTTTATCTTCATTTAATGGTGTTAGCAATTCCTACGTTAATCAATTACAAATAATTAATTAAATATTTTAAATTGTGCGAATTAGATGTAAGATTATAAATTAGTATGTATGACAATTCAAGAAGAGTTGTAGTTATTAATCGAAATCAAATTAAAAGTCAACATTATTTTAAATATAGACATAGTTATTGATGTTATTAATAGTTAGATAAGTAGTCATCGTGATATTAAAATATACAGTGAGTTTGGATGATGTTAATCATATATACCCGGACAGCAGTGAGTTTGGATGATGTTAATCATATATACCCGGACAGCGGACGGGTAAACTACTAGTTCTTTTTATGTTTTACACACAGGTTCACGGTCATGTAAGAAATATTTGACTTTTATCTAATTTGATATATAACTAATGAATCCCTGCCGCATTGCGATGGGTGGTAATTCTAATTATAACATATAAATAAGAAACTACATTTGGCTTGAATAGGTTGTACCATGTGCTTGGGGTGTGTTTCAAAAAAAAAATATTGATTTTTCACTTTTAACCCAAAGGTTTTCACCTTTTTACATATTAACCCTTTTGCTTTTTTAACTTTTAAACTAAAGCTTTCATCTTTTGCAATTTAAACCCAACACTTTTTATTTTCAACTTTAGTCCCCCAGAGTTTTCATCTTTCGTAAGTTTTTCATTGTAGGTTCAACATGTGTGTGAGGTTCAACGTATTTTCGTCAATTTATTCCGTTTGACAGGCGCATCACAACGCGTCTATTTTCCCCGTTTGATGGATTCATCGCAACGCGCGTGTCATAGATCGACTTATTTATTCTTTTCTACGTTTTACGTTTCATTCTAATTTTTTTCGCATTAACACACCGCAACGGGCGTACGTGGTTCAACGATTTTATGTCTGCTTTTCGTCCAGTGTTATTTTTTCCTTTTTTATTTATTTTAGTTTTACGAGTTTTTCCGATGTTGGTGGTCGCTAGCTGTGATGTGACATTGGTGCTATTTGGCACGGTTACATGCATATTTTTATATACGTGTCGGTATAAATTCGATTGCTCTATTTTTGACGTAAACGTTTTCTAGAAATAAGTCAGATCAAATATAATACGTTTTCGCTTAAAAAAACCATTTTTACATGCATATTTTTATGTGCGTTTTGCTATAAATTCGAGTTGGTATACGCTTCAACGTAAACTATTTTGGAAAACGAGTTAGGTCAAATACAATTTGTTTTCGTGGTTTTTTATGTATGTTTCGTAAATTTTGTTTCGAACCGAGTGGAGTCATATTTTGCTTTTCCTTTTTTTCAAAAGCTCTAATTAATCCCTTTTGATTACACGTGTCGGTTTTTCCTTTATACCCATTAATGTTTTCGATGTATGAGTCGGATCACATGTAATACGTTATGATTGTGTGGTATAAACTCGATTTACTTTATGTTTTGATCCAATCGCAATGCCTATATAGGTCACACTAAGCACAACCAGATACGTCGAAATGTACGTTTTCATATGATTAACGCATAAAATAACATTTTGACTAATCCATTCTATATTTACAGTGCACCCGCGCCGCAACGCGCGCGGGTGTTATTGCTAGTTTAATCAAAATTACAAATTTATCTATATGTTTTATAATAACATTAATTATGCATATTAGATTGAACATTTCTATTGACTTAAAACTTATTGTTTCTATTATTTTATATTTCTATATATATTTATATATTATATAAATGTTGAGATCCATAACTTATTGATTTATCTTCCATATATTAAATCAGTAAATAAACTCTTTTTTTATTATTATTGTTTTGGTGAAAATTACCAAAACAATTAAGTTATCAAATTAGTTAAGTGAGGTAGTGTGCTAAGAATGTGTATCGAAAATATGTTGATTTAGTTGTTTGCAAAAACAGTTTTCAGGATACGACTCAGGATATCGAGTTGTATCAATGATCAAACAATGAGCAAAAAAGGTAAAGGGTGACACAGGATGTACGAGGAAAGCCCTTGATCAATCTAGATTGCCGGCACAAAACCCCGGGAGCTGACAATCGCAGCTGCCTTGTTCTTCTTATTACTTCAAATATCAGGATACAGTGCAGGATATGATGTGGATCAACTAGGTGTTACAATGCGATTTGAATACAAGTGTAAGTGTATTGTGAGTGATTGCAGCTAGAGAGCAAGAGAGTTCGAGAGATTGTGTGTCCTTATCTGATCCGATCAATCCTATTTATAGTAAAACAAAACTAACTAACTAGCCTACAATTCCGGGATATAATGAATATTCCCTTTGTGAACGTTGTAGTCCACGTCTTCCGGCTTCAACGTTCATATTCCAACAGATTGGCCCGAGTCTTTAGGAGAAGAAGTCCACTTGAATGTTATAAACTTGCTTCATCAATCTGCACGTGAATTAGTTAGTCACTACCAGGATACTGCATCAGGATGTTACCAATATCCTGTTCCGGTATCCTGATCACAACAAAAGGGACATAGTCAGAATATTATTCAGGATATATAAGCAGAAAATCACCCATAACAATTGTCCCCAAAATATATCTGTTGGTATACCAATTCCAACTGATATATTTTAAAACTTATCTCGTGAAACGAGGTTATTAAGTCAAAACGACGGTTGAGATGACACTGTGTAACTTCCGACGCGGTTTACACTCAATGGCTATCTATTACGCCCCTATATCTTCTCTCTTTCTGTTTGAAAACCAAATATCTTCAACAGAATCTCCAGGTAATCATTCACTCTTCCTTCCTCTCTTGCTAATTTCTTTATTCTACTCCCAATGGCTACTAGAACCCGTTCTCATACTGGTGAATCGACGGAGACCTTCGTCCAACAAAACCTTCTCAAGAACCCCGATAAAGAAATCTGTGCATTCGATAATGCAGATGTCGCAGTGTTGAGAGCCTCCGGCGCTTTTCCAGATAGTGCGATTATCAGACCATTCAACCAGTCAGTTCGATCGGACGTTTCGTCTGTCGATTGGGTCTGTTTTCCGGCATATCCTTTCTCGCTAGGCCTTCGGTATCCTTTACTCGAATTTATGATGCAATTCTTTAGAACCACCGGTCTTTGCTTCGCCCAAACAATGCTCATGGTTTGGAGGGTACTGATCATACTTAACCAAATCAAAAACCTTCACATTCCTGACATCTGCATCGAGGATATTTCGATCGCCTATCATCTCCGATCACATGGTTCTTGCCGGTTTTTACTATTTTCTACTTCCAATAAACCCCTCATTCTCAAAGCTACCAAAAATGAGGATGGATGGCAACGGAAGTTCTTCTTCGTTAAGCGAGATTCCATCGATGAGGGTGCTAGCCTCCCGGTGAAGTGGTTAACCACTAGTAGGGTTTAGGGTTTTTGGAATATCCCCAAATACATCTTGAGCCTATATCATGTGCTGATACTCTTTTATTTGGCCCTTATGCAGTGAACTTCAGAGAAGTAGCCCCTCCTACTGAAGAATCTGAAATGAGAATCAAAGCGATTTACCGGTTACCTGAAGGTGATAGGAGCTTTTCCACACATCTCCCAAGTTCCAGTCAATATTCATCGTCCGACATGTCTGGTAAGGGTTATTCTGCAAATGATTAATTAGCTTAATATAATGGAAAAGTAGAAAAGATTTAGAACTTCTCCTTTTATGCAGCACCAGCCAAAATCCTAGAAGTTTTTGACCTTGAGGAGTTGGACAGTTACTCCGATCCTGTCCTAGTAAAAAAAGAGCCAAGTCCCAAACCTATTACTTCATCCAAGCCCACCAGCTCTAAATCCGCCGCCATTCCCAAGCCTTCACCAGCTACTAAGCCTCGGGCCTCTAGTTCCCATAAGATGAAAGAGACTGATTCGCCTGCCAGTCCCGAAACATTTCCCTACGAGAATCACGGGTTTGTCGAGGCAAGCGGGTTCATGACTTCTTTTCTCAACCAGGTATAGATTCTTATCCTGCATATATATGTCAAACCAATATCTTGGTTAATATATAATAATACCTGCATTTTTTTTGTAGGGCCTCGAACGTTTAGTTCACTTGTACGAAGAATCCTGCGAGCTCAACAAGATGCTCGAGTCCAAATTGAAGAAAGCCGAGGTCGCTATTTCCGACCAAGGTATGATCGCTGCTGCTAAATCTCAACATTATGAGGACAAGTTCAAGGATATGACCTAGGAACACTAGGCTGCCATCAAGAAAGTTACTCACGAAGCCCAAGCCCATCTTGACGCTGCCCAAGCCCAACATGAACAGGATATGGCCTCTTACCAGGAAGGCCTTAAAAGCTCCGTCGTCATCTCCCTTCTTCAGGCTAGGCTAAAAATGGCTTACGAAGCCAAGGCCCTGGGCTTCGAATGCCCCTATTGGAATGTCGACGCCTGGGAGAAAAAGCTGAGAGGTCTTGGCGGTAATCCTGTGGAGCATCCTACTAAATCTGTAGTTGAGGGGTCTTCCAAGGTGACTAAAAAGCTAACTGACGCTGGTGGCAAGGCTGAGAAGGATGTTCGAGCTGATCCTGAACCGGATGCTGGTGAAGATGTGATGGATGAAGAGGGTGCTGCCCCTTGAATGCAGCGAAGTGGGCGATGATGGATATTGTCGCCGAGGCCGGAGCCCACTTTTTTAAAATTGGTGGTTTATGATTGTTTGAACAATTTCCCTTTCTTGTTTGTTAGACAATTTTAATTTCCTGCATTAAAACAATATGATGGCCAAAGGTGGAGGGATCCTGAGTTTCAGGATGAAGCCCTTGGTCATCAGTTAGTATCGTTTATTTTGAACAATATAATAGTTGGAGGCGGATGAGTCTTGGTTTGAGATGAAACCTTCAACTGTTAAGTAAATATGGTAGAAGACTAACTGTGCTTTTGGTGGATGGGTCTCAGTTTGAGATGAAACCAAAAGCACAATCTTTTGATATGTTAATAATATAACCTTCTTTTGGCCTTATCCATTGTTGTTCATTTTTATATTTACAGAGCTTGTTTTGATAACAGTTGTTTGACTCAAGTATAGTTTCAATTTTCAATCTAATTATCATACCTTAAACATTCTGAGCAAATTCCTTGAAATATATCCTGAGAATATATCTTGATCAGAATATCTTCAATCTAAGTATTATACTCATAAATGTTTTAATCAAACTTTCGTCAAATATAGTTCCAGAAATTTAGACAATTTAGATAAGGCTTTTAAAGGAACAAAAAGGAAAGATCATACCAGATACAGAGTATAACCCTATCCTCAGATTTCAATCGTTTTGCAAATTTTCCACCGGAGATGTCCCCAGTCTGGGACACTTAGTGAACTAAGCCCAAACTTGATCCCCTGAGTTCTCTATAATGCCTTAGTAGGAATGTCCCCTGTGCATTATGTTTTTGAATACTTAGAAATTTTCTGGACTTCAACTGCAACTTTTTGTATAATTTTTATGTTACAGGGGATAAACCCTAAAATATCCCGGAGATATATCCTTAGTGTTCTAGGGATAATCCCATAGGTATTCTAGGGAAAATCCCAAGTTTTTGTGCGCTATAGGCAGGAGTGTATAAACTCCAAGACTTAGAAAGGTGAAAACCTTTAAACCTTAGAGAGTATGAAAATACCCTTTCGCGAGAGAGGGTGATCAATCCTTATATACCTTAAGGACCCAGGATATAGCCAATGATAACGAAATTGTCAGCCACTTTTACATGGACTGGTCCTGCCATCTTGAACTATTCCTGGATAACTTGCGCTCCAGGCGGGGTGTTTAAACCC
Source organism: Helianthus tuberosus (assembly GCA_030545235.1). NCBI lineage: Eukaryota > Viridiplantae > Streptophyta > Magnoliopsida > Asterales > Asteraceae > Helianthus > Helianthus tuberosus. Next base: position 34,391,147 of record CM060436.1, read on the forward strand.
AATTCGAGAGAAAGGTGAATACCTTTAAACCTGTGAAGGGATCAGGATCCCTTAAACGTGAGAGAGGGGGCCAATCCTCTAATCTTTCGAATTATCCTGAGTGTATATCCTGGAGTCATATACCGAAGCATATTCTACAAAACAACCTTAAACTAAGATGGGTGTTAGCCTGGCTAACACCCCTCCGATGCTTAAGTCAGTACTGGGTTCAAAATAAAATAGAATCATATTTAAAAGAGATAGAATTCATACCATCCCGAGTTAGAAATTAATTTCTAAACTCACTTGAAATAGGCTTTGAGATGTATAGCATTCCAAGATCTTGGTAATATATCCCCCTCCATATTCTTAAGCCGGTATGCTCCTTTCCCAGATTCTGATTCAATCTCATAAGGTCCTTCCCACTTAGGAGCTAACTTTCCATCAGCGGGATTAGTAGTATTCTGAAAAGCCTTCCTTAATACCCAATCTCTAACTTGAAACCTCCTAGTCCTTATATTCTTGTTATATGCTCTGGTTATCCTCTGTTGATATGCTGCCATCCTTAGATTTGCCGCATCTCTTGTTTCATCAATAGTATCCAATTCTTGGCATAGGGCTTCAGGATTCTACTCTGGATCCCGAAAGTTGGATCTTGCTGTAGGTATTACCATCTCCGTCGGGATTACTGCTTCTGCTCCGAATACTAAGGAAAATGGAGTTTGCCCAGTTGCACTTTTCACTGTTGTCCTATCGGCCCATAAAACGAAGGGTAATTCTTCTGCCCACCTTCCTTTCTTAGCTCATAGTCTCTTCTTCAAATTGTTGACAATTATCTTGTTCGAGTATTCTTCTTGTCTGTTGGCTTGAGGATGCACTGGTGTGGATGTAATCATTTTAATTCCCCAACTTTTTCAAAAATTGGTTGTCCTCTTACTTATAAACTGAGAACCATTGTCACAAATTATCTCAGCTGGTACCCCGAACCTAGTCAGGATATTCCTTTTTATGAAGGATACTACTTCTTGGTCTCTTACTTGAACAAATGCTTCAACTTCAACCCATTTAGAGAAATAATCAGTTATTGCCAGCATAAAGACTTTTCCTCCTGGAGCCTTTAGCAATTTTCCTACTATATCCATTCCCCACTTCATGAATGGCCAAGGGGAAGCAATAGGATACAGTGGTTCAGTAGGCTGATGTAATATATTATTGTGCCTTTGACATGCATCACATCTTTGAGCATATTCTGCTGCATCTTTCCTCATCGTCGGCCAATAGTATCCTATTCTTAATACCTTTGAGAATAACAACCTGCCCCCAGTATAGTTACCACAATCCCCTTCGTGTATATCCTGAAGCACTTCTTTAGTTTCAGGATCCTCCAAGCACCTCAGGTATGGTCCTGCAAGAGATTTCTTGTACAAAACATCATTTATAATAGTGAATCGTGATACCTTCATCCTAAAGGCCTTAGGATTCTCATCCTTTGGGATGTGTCCTTCCTTGAGATATCTCATGATTGGAGCCGTCCAGGACTTAGGATCCTCCTCGGGATACTCACCATCAGGATCCTGGATACTTACTACTTCTTTATCCTGAGATTTGAGAAGATCCATCGCAGGATACAGGATATGTAGTATTGGTATTTGGGTTCCCTCCAGTATCCTGACTGATGATCCTAGATTTGCCAAGGCATCTGCTTCAGCATTATCCTCTCTTGGTACCTGTTCAAGTGTAAAAACATCGAAATATCCTGCTAATTTCTTGAGAATTTCGAGATACTCGATTAACTTCTCCCCTTTAACTGCATAGGATCCATTAAAATGATTAGTAATTAACAGGGAATCGACAAACACTTGTAAACTTTTAATATTCATATTCCTGGCCAACTCTAATCCTGCAATCAAAGCTTCCTATTCTGCTTCATTATTAGTGGTAGGAAATTCACTCCTAATATCCTGGGGTAATATGTCCCCCTATGGCTATTTTAGTAGTATACCCAATCCTACACCTCTTACATTAGATGCACCATCAGTATATAATGTCCAGGATTCTAGATTTTCTTGTAGTTGTTGCACTTCTAGGTCTACTTCATTTTGAATATCACTACTGAAATCAGCCACAAAGTCAGCTAGAGCCTGGGATTTTATGGCATTTCTAGGTTCATATACTAGATCATAGGCACTTAATTTTACTGACCATTTAGCCATTCTTCCTGACATCTCAGGTTTCCTAAGCACATTTTTAACAGGATAGTTAGTTTTAACATGAATCCTATGTGTCTCAAAATAATGTCTAAGCTTTGTCGATGCCATAACTAGAGCAAATATTAATTTTTCTAAATGAAAATATCTAGTTTCAGCATCTAATAAACTTTTGCTAACATAATAGACAGGATACTGCTGACCTTCGTGATCCTTTACCAGGACAGCACTTACTGCGTTCCCTGATACTGCAAGATATAGGGATAATGGTTCACCATCCTCGGGCTTCATCAATAGTGGTGCAGTTGAAAGATACTGCTTCAATTCCTGCAAGGCTGCTTCATGCTTCTCTTCCCATTCGAATTTCTTATTCTTCTTCAGGATATCGTAGAATTCCTTGCATCTTTCCGAGGATCTTGATATAAACCTGTTTAATGCTGCTACTCGCCCTGATCTTTGTACATCTTTCATGTTCGAAGGTGACTTGATATCCAGGATAGCTTTGATCTGTTCCGGGCTTGCTTCGATCCCCCTTTTAGTCACCATGTATCCCAAAAACTTTCCTGCCCCCACTCCGAAATGGCATTTGGCATGATTAAGCTTCATATTATATTGATCCAGGATATCAAATGCTCCTTCAATATCCCGGAGATGATCCTCGGCCTTCTTGGACTTTACCACCATATCATCAATGTATACCTCCATGGTGTCCCCCAGTTTGTCTTTAAACATCATGTTCACCAATCTCTGGTGTTTTGGTCAAAAATCAAGCAAGGATAATGCAACCAAATCTTTTGTTGTGAGGTGTGATGCTTGAATCAATGAACAATGTTAAGGATAACTCAGAAATGTAATGAACAAGTGACACAAGGATTTATACGAGGAAAAAGCCCTTGATCAAGAGTTGATCTCCGGCATAAAAAACCTCGGGTGATGGAAACTACCGATCACCAACTAAGATTAATTAAAAGAAGTTTACAACTCGGGATGATAACAAGCTTGTTACAAGGATCACTAGTGTGCAATGTGTAAAAAATGTATGAAATCGCCAAGTAGTGTTTGAGAGCTGATTGAGAGCTGTTACGAGAGTGTGTGTATGCCAAAATTAGCTAAGTGTTCTAAGTCAAGCTTGTTATCCCTGTTTTGGTCAAAAATCAAGCAATGATAATGCAACCAAACTTTCTGTTGTGAGGTATGATGCTTGAATCAATGAACAACACTAAGGATCACTCTAGAATGTAATGAACAAGTGACACAAAGATTTATACGAGGAAAAAGCCCTTGATCAATGAATGATCTCCGGCATAAAAAACCTCGGGTGATGGAAACTACCGATCACCAACTCAAATTAAACAAGAAATGTGTTACAACTTCGGATGATAGCGAGCTAATTACAAGGATCACTATAGTGTAACGTGTAAAAGGTGTATGAAAAGTGTATGAAATTGCTAAGCGAATTGCCGAGAGCTGGTGAGAGCAGTTGTTAGTGTGTGTGTAGCCAAAAATAGCCAAGTGTTTTCTATTTAGCTCGCTACCCCTTTTAAAAATGGAAAATATCTATACTAACTAACATTCCGCATTTCATGCAAGTCCCCCACGAACTCCATAACGTCCACTTCAGGTAAGCACGTGCGGAATAAGTCATGGAATATGCTCCATGAATATCGCCAAGACCAAGTCCAAGCTGGTACTCCTGCAAAACAACATCGTATTCAAAGTAGACAATCGTCAGTATAAGGATCCTTAAGATGATCCATGATCCTGATCCTGCAATACTTCTTGTTTTGGTCAAAAATTACCGAAGCAATTAAGTGATCAAATTAGTTAAGTGAGGTAGTGTGCTAAAAAGTGTGTTGAAAATATGCTGGTTAAGTTGTTTGGAAAAACAGTATTCAGGATACGGCTCAGGATATTGAGCTGTATCTATGATCAAACAATGAGCAAAAAGTAAAGGGGTTGACACGAGATATACGAGGAAAGCCCTTGATCAATCTAGATCGCCGGCATAAAACCTCGGGAGCTGACAATCGCAGCTGCCTTGTTCTTCTTATTGCTTTAAACTTCAGGATACAGTGCAGGATATCGACCAGATCGCTAAGTGTTACAATGCTTTTGTGCGAAAGTGTAAATTGCTAGAGAGCGAGTGTAAGAGTGTAGTAAGTGTTCATGTGATGTCCTATTCGATCTGGTATACCCATCTATTTATAGTAACGAATTACAAACGAAAATTCCTATAAACATGGGATGCTCCGAATATTCCATTGTAAACGTTGTAGACCGAGTAATGCGGCTTCAACGTCTTTATTTGAACGACTTGGACCGAGTCTTCCGCGGAATGAGTCCTTGTGAACGTTGCTAGCTTCAAACCCACGTATCTGCATATAATTCGTTAGTGATCCTGAGGATACCATTCAGGATGTTACCAATATCCTGAATCAGCATCCCGGATGTGAACAAATATCATATTACCAAGATATAACCCAAGATATTTCTCAGGATATGGGCTCAGAATTCTACCCATAACAATTGTCCCCAAAAATGTTACCGTTTAGTATCCTGCACTAACGGTTACATTTTTCACAGAAATCGATGTAATTAAGAGATAAGACGCATGATGTGACCGTTTGCAACTACTCAGCCTATATTTACTCATTGCACCCTATATCTTCTCATCCTCATCTCTTTTTTAGTCAATATCGATAAGGAAAAAGGTAACATTCTCTCTTTAATCTTCATCTTCATCCTCTTTTTCCGGTCAAAAATTCAGGCGATCAAATGCCAAGACACACAAGATCCAGTTCCGGTGATTCAACTCCCACATTCATTCAACAGAATCTTCTCCAAGAACCGGAGAAAGAGATATGTTCTTTTGATAGTGCCCACTTGTCGGCTCTGAAATCCTCCGGTATCTTTCCGAAAGGAACGGTATTCCGGCCATTCGACCGGGAAATCCGGTCAGACATGGTCTCCGATGAGTGGTTGTGCTTTAGTGCCTTCCCCTTCACCTTAGGGTTACAGTTCCCCTTCCCTGATTTCATCACCGAGTTTTTCAAAATTACAAAAATCTCTTTTAGCCAAACAATGCCAATGCTTTGGCGTGTTCTGTCTATTCTTGATCAGATCAAGAAAAACCACATCCCTGATCTTTCTGTTCATGATCTTCCCTTAGCATACCGGCTTAGATGCCATGGGTCTTGTAGATTTTTGTTTTATTCTACCTTCGGCGATCCGCTGATACTTCGTGCCACCAGGAACGAGGAGGGTTGGCAATCCAAGTTCTTCTTTGTAAAAAGGGACTCAATCCCTGGTGGAACGGAATATCCGGTGAAATGGTTGAAAAAGGGTAGGATTTAGGGTTTAAGGATGATCCTGCCTCTTATCCTGCTCCATATCCTGAACTGATCAACTTTCTTTTTATTGTTGTGTACGCAACTGATTTTAGGAAGATTGCACCTCCCCTCGTTGATTCACAAAAAAGGATTGACGCCATCAGACTCCTTCCAGAGGCTGAAAGAAGTTTCAACCCGTCTCCACCATCTCCAAGTCCTATTTCTAGTGCAAACATGTCTGGTAAGGATCCTGCAAAATATCATGTACATACATGTCTTTATTTGATATACTTAGGAGAAATTTTACTCCCTATATGCAGACTCCAGCAAGGTTCCTGTCTACCTAGACCTTGAAGAACTTGACAGCTACCCTACTCCAGTTACAGTCAAGAAAGAAACCTCTGCTGCCACCAGCTCCAAGCCGCTCCCGGTCCAGAAAAAAAGAGGAACTCAGCTGTGTTGGTCAAAAATCAGACGAGGATAATGCAACCAAACTCTTTGTTACGGGGAATGATGCTTAAAATATGTAACAGCGATGAGGATCACTTCAATGTAAATTGCACAAACAACACAAGGATTTGTACGGGGAAAAAGCCCTTGATCAAGAGTTGATCTCCGGCACAAAAAACCCCGGGTGATGGAAACTACCGATCACCAAGCTCAAATAAATGAATAAATGTTTACAACTTCGGATAGTAACGAGCTAGGTACAAGGATCACTATCGTGAAATGTGTAAAAAGTTTATGAAATTGCTAAGTGTTTGAGCGAGAGCTTGTATGAGCGTTTGTACGAGTGTGTGTAACTGAAAAAATGACTAAGTGTTTTCTACTAGCTCGTTACTCCCTTTTTAAAATAGAAATAACCACCTAAACTAACTATCCGACTTTCGTGCCAAGCCTCCACGTTCTCCACAACGTCTATTTTTGGTCAAGCACGTGCAGAATAGTTTAGGAATATTCTCCAGGAATGTCGCCAAGACTTGGTCAAGCTTGTTATACCTGCGAGATAGTACAAAACATAAGTAAACAATCGTTAGTACGAGGATCCTTAAAGTGATCCATGATCCTGATCCTAATCCTGAAGCTCTTCTGAGGATCACCACCTGTCACAGAAGTAAGGATCACTAATTAGGATAACGTGTAAGGATCACTAATTGTTAGAAAATCCTCCCCTAACAATTGCCCCCAAAATATAAGGAGTAATTTGTAAAATTAGCGAGTTATATTTTCTTTGATCTTATCCGCAACTAACTAACGGATATATAGCCGTTAAAATTGAACTAGCCGTTGCGATCATGACGTCACGGAAGTGACAATCCTGCAGAATCATAATTATAAATAGAGATATAGATAGGATCATCATGCATTCAAATTCGAAAGAAACTCCCTTTAAATTCTCAGTCGACGATCAACCAGGTATTTCTTTCTCCTCTTTCTTCCTCTCTTACTCTGTTTTTCTTTCTTTATCTCCGTCACTTCGAAAATGTTGCTCCGAAGTTCACCGGCCAAGGATCACCCAAAGAACAGTCCTCCGAAAAGCCAGGGGATCATTGAAGACTCTATTAAAGAACGCTGCTGCTTCAATGATGCTCAGATAGATAGGATCCGCTACTGCTTTCCGGCGAACACCGAATTTAGGCCTTTTGACCCCAATGCCCTGAGCGATCATATCTCCGATAAATGGGTTGCTTTCCCCGTCACTCCTTTCACCATAGGCTATACATATCCTTTTCCAGCCTTCACCCAATCTTTCTTTTCCCTAGCCGGCATCTCTTATATCCAAGCCATGCCGATGATTTGGAGGGTTTTGTACACCCTTGAGAGGATCATCGATCAGGAGGGAATAGATCTAGGGATGGCAGAGCTAGGAGAACTGTATGATCTTACCACCTTTGGTTCTCATCGTTATCTATTTAAACGTAAACCCGGCGAGGAACACCCGATCTTCAAAGCCACCAAGAATGATGTTAATTGGAAACGGCGTTTCTTTTTCATCAAGAGAGATTCCATCCAGGATGGAAAGGATCTTCGTAAAAAATGGGCTACCCATGGTAGGATGGAGGATCCTGAGAAGGATCACCAGGAACTTTCTTTTGATGTAAGGATAACTTATATTTTTGCTTTCTTGTTATGCAGCTATCACTGTTTCACGCCTCAAACTGTCCCCTGCTGCTAAGGAAAGGCTCCTTGCTTTCAAGAGACTTGATCCTGAGACAAGAACTTTCAAGACAACAACCCAAGATTCACAGGAGGTATCCTCAGGCTCTGTCACAATGTCAAGTAAGTATCCTTGTTTAAAATTTAAATAAATAGTGAAACATGAATTAAGAAAAGATACTTATCTTGTTTTGGATGTGTAGGTGCTGGAAAATCTACCAAGTCCGCTTCCAAGTTTAACGTTGCTGATCTCACCACTGTCAGATCCTCCAAGAGAAAAGCTCCTACCAGTCCGACAGCTTCGGTCCCCAAGGCACCCCTCAAAGGGAAGGCAATCAAGAAGAGAAAAGCCTCTGAAGCTGGGGAACTGCAGGGTCTGCCTCTGATCCGTCATCAATTCCTTGAGTACTTTAATGATGTGAGGATCACTATCTTTGCTCGTATATCCTCTTGACATATCCTGCTGGTATATCCTGCTGATTACTTGATCCTGACCTTATCCTTTTTACAGAAATTCGCTGAGATTGAAGACTATGTGGGCCACGTTGAGGATCAGGATAGGAAGATTTCCGATCTCCAGCAGGTTGCGGTGTTAAAGGATCTCACAATTGCTGATCTTCAGAAGGAAGTCCGGGATACCAAACAGCAGATGGCCAAGGTGCTGGTTAATGTTGACTACGAGAAGAGTGAGATCACCGAAGATGCCAAAGTCTCTGCCGCCATTACAATGTACAAGACCAAGCTTCAAATGGCCTTGGAAGCTCAGGATCCTGCTTTTGACAAGAGCACTTGGGATATTGAAGGTTGGAAGGCAAGGCTGGCTGAACTGGACGATGAAGAGGCTGAGGAGGTTGAAGAGATCCTGACAATTGAAGCTGGAGGCAAAGGTGAAGGTGGTGAAACAAGTGGAGCTGGAGGTGACAATGCAGCGAAGGTTTAGGCTGCATGATTGGGCGATGAAGGACATTTCTAGACGTAGCCGGAGCCCAATTTTTTAAGTTTGATAGTTTGTTTTGGTTATGATGTTTTTTGCTGAACAATGATGGGTTGTACTAAACAATAGGTTTTTAGGATTAAGGGTCATGTATGATCCTTTGGACAATAGGCAGGATTGCAATTGGTGGAAGGATCCTCTGTTTGGGGGATGAAGCCATTGTGATCCTGCCGCCTTTATATTCCTGCACTATCTTTGAACTTATTATCAAGGACACCCTTTACCTACCCCAGCGGACGGGCCACGTTTTGCTGGTAGAAGCTCGGGTAGGTAATTTCGACAACCTTTTAAGGGTTAGTCTTTTGTTTATAAATAAAAACTTAACCTTTTGTCGCTTATCTAGTGTTGTTATCCTTTTTAATATGTTACTTTCCAACTGTTGTAATGTTCATTCTGTTTATACTTATCAAGCCTTGAAAAATTAGAAAAGATATCCAGAAAGTTTAGGATATGATCAAGGATCACATATCCCATAACCGATAAGTTCTAAAAAGTGACACGGTTTAAGAATCACAGGTTCAGTTGTCAAGTATAAGGGTTATTCAAATAATTAATGAATAGAATTAAAAATAGTTAAGGATCATACCTGAGGATCCAAGTTAGGATCCTAACCTTAATAAGGATAACTATAAGATAAACCTTAGAATAAAGTAAGGATCAAGGATCCCTAGTTGCCTATCTTCAAGAACCTGAAATAGAGCATAACTTGGGACTAGGCCAATATAAGAAAAGAGTTAGCAACTGGGGACAAGCCCAAGGATAACTGGGGACAAGCCCAAGGATAACTGGGGACAAGCCCAAGGATCGTATGTAAACTGGAGTATGGCCCTAACTGGCGACTATCCAAACTTAGTGGCATGAAAATGCCAAAACCTTAGCTAACGTGAAAACGTTAGAAACCTTAGCTAACGTGAAAACGTTAGAAACCTTAGGAACGGATGTATGGTACGTCTACCATTATACGTAGGATCCTAAGCATAGCCAGAACAATGGAATTATCAGCCCCTAAAACGAGTACTGGTCCCAATGCCTTGAACTATACCAGGATCATCGGGCGCTACAGGCGGAACTGGGGTCAAGCCCGAATAACTGGGGTTAAACCCAAAGGACGGATTGCTTCAGTGGATAACCAATGTTATGCTAAGGATACCTGAACTTAAAAAACTCAAACTCACGTGAGAGATGGATAAAGGATACATGATCCTTATCCTTATATGAGTAAATAAAGAAACGAAATAGTTCAAGTTTAGGATATTACCTAAGTAAGGATCACCAATACTTCGAAGATCCTTTTAGGATATCCCTATCATGAGGATCATCTCTGCCATGAGGATCCTGCTCACATGAAATATTTCTTCAAGTGGACAGCATTCCAAGCTCTTGGTAGCAAATCACCTTCCATGGTTAGCAATCTATATGCCCCCTTTCCTGCTTCAGCTTCAATCAAATAAGGGCCTTCCCATTTTGGAGCTAACTTTCCATCAGCAGGATTGGTGGTATTTTGAAATGCTTTCCTTAAAACCATGTCTCCAATTTGAAACCTCCTGATCCTGACATTTTTGTTGTAAGCACCAGCCATTCTTTGCTGATAACTGGCCATCCTTATCCTAGCCATATCCCTGATTTCTTCAATAGTATCCAGGTCTTGAGCCAAGTTTTCATTATTTTCCTCAGGATCACGAGTACTTGTTCTAGCAGTTGGAACCACCATTTCTGTTGGGATCACTGATTCTGCCCCAAATACCAAGGAGAATGGTGTTTGACCAGTAGCATTCTTAGGGGTTGTCCTATCAGCCCAAAGCACATAGGGTAGTTCTTCTGCCCATTTCCCTTTCTTGGATCCAAGCTTTTTCTTCAAATTGTTGATGATGATCTTGTTGGATGATTCTGCCTGACCATTAGCTTGTGGGTGGACTGGTGTTGATGTTATCATCCTAATCCCCCAACTGTCACAAAAGTTAGTGGTTCTGCCCCCAATAAATTGGGAACCGTTATCACATATAATTTCAGAAGGAATTCCAAATCTAGTTATAATATTTCTTTTAATGAAGGATATAACTTCTTTTTCTCTGACTTGGGCAAAAGCTTCAGCTTCTATCCACTTGGAGAAGTAATCAGTCATAGCTAGCATGAATACTTTTCCACCAGGTGCCTTAGGGAGCTTTCCAACTATATCCATACCCCATCTCATAAATGGCCAAGAGGAGGATATAGGATGCAATAATTCAGCTGGTTGATGAAGGATATTGCTGTGTCTTTGACAAGGATCACATCTTCTAGCATACTCCACAGCGTCTCTCTTCATGGTTGGCCAATAGTATCCTGTTCTCAGGATCCTTGAAAATAATGCCCTGCCCCCAGTGTGGTTTCCACAATCTCCTTCATGGAAGTCTTTTAAAACTTCTTGGACTTCAGGTTCCTCAATGCATCTCAAGTATGGTCCTGCAAGAGATCGTCTATACAACATACTATTTATAATTGAGAATTGAGATACCTTAGATTTGAAAGCCCTAGGGTGTTCTCCTGTAGGAATCTCTCCATGTTGTAAGTATCTCATAATTGGTGAGATCCATGATCCTGATCCTGAATGGGATTGAGTATCCTCACTAGGGGTCATTGCGGAATCACTTCCTATCTCCATAGCCACATGATCCTCAATAGCCGGGTTCAGGATATGGATAATAGGGATCTTGATATCCTCCGGGATCTTCAAGGATGATCCTAAATTAGCCAATGCATCAGCTTCTGTATTTTCTTCCCTTGGTACCTGTGACAAACTAAAGGAAACAAAAGAGAGTGCCAAACTTTTGACTATCTCTAAATATTTGGTTAGCTTTTCACCTTTAACAGCATAGGATCCATTAAAGTGGTTTGTAATTAACAAGGAGTCTACATGTACCTCAAGATACCTGATCCCCATATGCTTTGCAATTTGCAAACGAGCAATTAAGGCTTCATACTCAGCCTCATTGTTAGTGGTTTGGAACTCACAAGCTATAGAGTGGGGTATTATGTCCCCCTGTGGCGATTTTAGTAGTATTCCAAGCCCTGTGCCTTTGACATTTGAGGATCCATCAGTATAAAGTATCCAAGGATCCTTGGTCTCTTCTAGCTGCTGGACTTCTAGCTCAGCTTCTTCTTGTAAATCACTACTGAAATCAGCCACAAAGTCAGCTAATGCTTGGGATTTGATGGCTGTCCTAGGCTCATATATTATATCATATGCACTCAGCTTCACTGCCCACTTAGCCATCCTTCCTGACATCTCTGGTTTCCTGAGGACATTGTTAATTGGAAAATTAGTTTTAACAATGATAACATGAGTTTCAAAATAATGTCTTAACTTGGTAGATGCCATAATTAATGCGAGAATAAGTTTTTCAAGGTGTGAATACCTGGATTCGGCATCAAGTAAACTTTTACTTACATAATAGACAAGATGTTGTGTACCTTGATGATCCTTAACAAGGACCGCACTTACTGCTTTTGATGATACTGCAAGATACAAGGATAACACATCACCTTTTTCTGGTTTCATCAGAGCCGGGGCTGAGGATAGGTAATCTTTGAGGGCTCTTAAAGCATTTTCATGCTTCTCAGTCCACTCAAATTTCTTGTTTTTCCTTAGGATATCGTAGAATTCTTTGCACTTCTCGGAGGATTTGGATATAAATCTGTTCAAAGCTGCGATCCTGCCTGTTAGCCTTTGAACATCCTTAGCATTGGCCGGAGACTTGATGTTTACTATTGCTTTGATTTGTTCCGGGCTAGCTTCAATGCCTCTCTTTGTCACCATATATCCTAAGAATTTACCTGCTTTAACACCAAAGTGACATTTCGAAGGATTAAGCTTCATATTATATTGATCAAGGATATCAAATGCTTCCTCCAAGTCTCTTAGGTGATCCTCAACCTTCAAGGATTTTACCACCATATCATCTATGTAGACTTCCATAGTTTGTCCAATCTGATCCTTGAACATCATATTCACCAGCCTTTGATATGTTGCACCTGCATTTCTTAGTCCGAAGGGCATAGCAATATAACAGTATATACCAGTCGGAGTCATGAAGGCTGTATCCTCTTGGTCGGATGGTTCCATTTGGATTTGTTGGAATCCAGATGAAGTATCCATAAAAGTTAACAGTTCATGACCCGCAGTTGCATCCACCATGGAGTCAATGTGGGGTAATGGGAAAGGATCCTTGGGACATGCCTTATTTAAATCGGTAAAATCGACACATACCCTCCACTTTCCGTTTTTCTTTTGAACAACAACCACATTAGCCAACCATCTTGGATACTTGACCTCTCTAATCATACCTGCCCGGAGCAATTTCTCTACCTCTTCCTGGATAATGGCATTCCATTCCGGTGCAAACTTCCTTCTCCTTTGATGGATTGGTTTGAAGGATCTGTCGATGCCGAGTTTGTGAGTGATAACATCCTTGGATATACCAGTCATATCTTCGTGTTTCCATGCAAAGGTAGTCTTTCTCCTTTTGAGGAAGGATACGAGGTCTTCTTTCATTTCGCCAAGGATCCCTGATCCGATATAGATTTTGGATTCAAGATCATCAGGATCCATGAGGATTTCTACCACATCCTGTTCACTCGCCTCCAAGACATCCCTTGGAGGATACTTTGATTGCTATTGCTCCCTGGATTTCGAAGCTGGTTTCATCGATGAAGTATAGCAATTCTTAGCCTCCTGCTGATCACTATCAATCTTCACTATTCCCCAAGGACTAGGGAGTTTCACACATTGATGATAAGTGGATGGGACTGCCTTCATATCGTGTATCCAGGGCCTGCCAAGGATAACATTACAACAAGATAAACAGTCAATAACACAAAATTTTTGATAAGAGTGTAGGCCTTCAATGTATATTGGGAGTTTAATGTCCCCCAGGGTATTCTTAGTTTCACCACTAAATCCCACGAGTACAGAGGATCTTGGTATGATCTCTGATTCAGGAATACCCATCTTCTTTAGGACATCAAGCTGGATAATGTTCACTGAACTTCCTCCGTCTATAAGGATCCTGCGGACAAAATGATTAGATATAAAAAGAGTAATAACTAAACCATCGTGATGAGGATCTTGGATATCAACACGATCCTCTTCATCAAAGGTTATGACTTTTCCTTCCGAGACACTTGATGTTCGAACAGGTCTTTCTCCGTTATCCATTTTAGTTTCCTTTGCATGCCTTTTGGCTGCTGAGAAGGATGTGCCGCAAATGTCTGATCCTCCAGAAATGAAGTTTATCACTTGTGCATCCGCTGGAGGGGCTGGAGCCTTCTCAGGGATCCTTTCAGGATCCTGAGTCTTTGACTTCTTTCTTCCCAACAATTCTTTTAGATGACCCTTGCTCAACAAGTATCCAATTTCCTTTCTTAGTGCAATGCATTCTTCTGTGAGGTGCCCAAAATCTTCATGGTATGCACACCACTTTGATTTATCCTTAGTTGCAGCTGGCCTATCATTCTTTCTTGGCCATCTAGCTTTATCACCTAAACTCTGCATCGCAAGGATTAGTTCATTGTTATCAACACTAAAACAATATTCAGAAATTGGAGGATAATCCTCATCATCCTCTTCTTGATCAATAGAATGCACGTTCTGGTTATCAGATCTGTTATAGGATCTGAACTTGTTGTTCCTGAATGAGGATCCTTGCTTATCCTGCTTTGAGGATCCTGCTAACCTCTCCTGGATCCTCTTGTCATCCTCTAGCCGGATGTACCTAAGGGCCCGGGTTCTTACCTCATCTAAGTTCCTGCACGGTGTCATAACAAGGTCATCATTAAACAACGAATCCCTAAGCAATCCCATTTTGAAGGCCTCAAGAGCCGTGGCTATATCTAAGTTAGGAATGTCTAAGGATTCTTTACTAAATTTGGTAATGTAATCCCTTAATGATTCATTATGACCCTGGGTTATCCTATATAAATCACTAGTTAATCGTTCAAATTTCCTACTACAAGAAAACTGATTATTAAATAGATTAACTAGATTAGCAAATGAGGTAATAGAATAGGGAGGAAGACTTAGCAGCCATTTGAGAGCTGATCCAGTAAGAGTGGATCCGAATCCTTTGCACAGGCATGCTTCCTTTAACCTTTCTGGGATTGGATTGATCTCCATCCTCTCCCTGTATTGTGCTATGTGTTCTTCAGGATCCGTTGAACCATCATACAGTTTCATAGTAGGCACGTGGAACCTCTTGGGTATCTCAGCATCACAGATTGGTGGTGCAAAACGAGATATCTTATGGCTCCCATCTGCAATCTCTGGAATAGGTTTGACTACTCCCGGGACACTCGATATCATATCCTTTAGCTTTTGCAATTCTCTGGCCATGGCATGATTGACACCTGGATCCTGCATCAGACCATGGTTAGTAGTATAAGAATTATTAAAAGTGTTACCTCCCACTGGATTCGAGTTAGGAAGAATGGATGTTAATCCATATTGTTGAGGTTCTGGAATGATCGAGGGACCAGTAGAGGCATTGGTCTGCATTGGAATAAAATCTCCCTGATGGACATTTGAACCTCCTGTTTGCAAACTCCTCAAGGATCCTGGCATCTGGAAGGATCCCTGAAACTGGGACGATCCTGGAACAAAGGAGGATCCTTGAACCTGGGATGATCCTGGAATGAAGGAGGATCCTTGAACCTGGGATGATCCTGGAACAAAGGAGGATCCTTGAACCTGAGATGATCCTGGAATGAAGGAGGATCCTTGAACCTGGGATGATCCTGGAACGAAGGAGGATCCTTGAACCTGGGATGATCCTGGAACGAAGGAGGATCCTTGAACCTGCTGCATTCCTGAATATCCTCCTGAACTCGTGAGGGATCCCATATGCTGAGGATAGGATCCTGCTGGCTGGAAATATGAACCTGATGCCTGGGTCATTGTTGTTGTTCCGTAGTGCACTCCTTTTGGTCCACCCACATATTGAATGTCTGGAACCACTGATGGCTGAGAAGTAATCACCGGAGTATCAAAATTCAAAGATCTGGGCATCAGTGTGGAACGATCCTCTGCTGTTTTCTTCTGTTTCTTAATTTCGTCAATCTCCCGGAGGATCCTTTCGTTGGTCTTATCCTGCTCTTGTGCATGATTCCTCATCTGCAAAATCAAGGCATAGAGATCATTAGTAGTAGGATTAGTTGAAACAGAAGAAGTAGGTGGTTTTGAGAAAATGGGAGTTGGTTTCTTCGCGGCATTCTCAGTATTCTTCTGGGATCCAGAAGGTGGTGGAGGCAAAGGAGGAACGCCTTGAGAAGAAGTGAACGAGGGCATCAAATTTGAAGTATTCTTCGCTGAGGAAGCCATTTGCTTGGTTGTAGTGAACCGAAATGAGCACGGAAATGCGTATTTTTCTAAGGACGAAGCACCAATTGCCCCACGGTGGGCGCCAAACTGTTTTGGTCAAAAATCAGACGAGGATAATGCAACCAAACTCTTTGTTACGGGGAATGATGCTTAAAATATGTAACAGCGATGAGGATCACTTCAATGTAAATTGCACAAACAACACAAGGATTTGTACGGGGAAAAAGCCCTTGATCAAGAGTTGATCTCCGGCACAAAAAACCCCGGGTGATGGAAACTACCGATCACCAAGCTCAAATAAATGAATAAATGTTTACAACTTCGGATAGTAACGAGCTAGGTACAAGGATCACTATCGTGAAATGTGTAAAAAGTGTATGAAATTGCTAAGTGTTTGAGCGAGAGCTTGTATGAGCGTTTGTACGAGTGTGTGTAACTGAAAAAATGACTAAGTGTTTTCTACTAGCTCGTTACTCCCTTTTTAAAATAGAAATAACCACCTAAACTAACTATCCGACTTTCGTGCCAAGCCTCCACGTTCTCCACAACGTCTATTTTTGGTCAAGCACGTGCAGAATAGTTTAGGAATATTCTCCAGGAATGTCGCCAAGACTTGGTCAAGCTTGTTATACCTGCGAGATAGTACAAAACATAAGTAAACAATCGTTAGTACGAGGATCCTTAAAGTGATCTATGATCCTGATCCTGAAGCTCTTCTGAGGATCACCACCTGTCACAGAAGTAAGGATCACTAATTAGGATAACGTGTCAGGATCACTAATTGTTAGAAAATCCTCCCCTAACATCAGCTTCCACAGCAAAAAAGAGGAAAGCTCTTGAAATCAGTGTTCCAGGTCCAGAAGGGTTCTCATACGACGAACTCAGCTTTTCTGACTCCTTAGAGCCAATGACATCCTTCCTCAACAAGGTAATATCCTGCTACATATCCTGCACATATATCCTGATAGGATATCCTGATTAACATATATTGAATCATACCTGAAATTTAATGTGCAGGGCCTCCAGCATCTGCTCCACCTCTACAATGATGCCTGTGGAACTGCTGCACTCCATGAAGCCAGGATCAAACAGCTTGAAAGCACCGTTGCCGATCAAGGTGCCATTGCTGAAGCAAAGACCCGGCACTACGAAGGCATGCTGAAGAAGGTCACCCAAGATGCTGAGCTCAAACTTGCAACCGTCCAAATGGATCACGAACAGGCCATGGTTTCTTTCCGGGAAGGGATCAAAGCCTCTGCTATCGTCTCCCTGCTACAAGCTCGCATCAAAATGGCCTACGAGGCCAAGGAGACAGGCCTTGTATGCCCATCCTGGCCGGTTGAATCCTGGGTGGCCAAGCTAAAGGAACTTGGAGGCAAAGCTGTGCCACTTCCAGCCAAAGCCGGTGAATCTTCTAAGTCAGCAGAGGTGGTGAACCAGGATGGAGACAAGAAGGGCGCTGGAGCGGATGCTGGGACGGATGCTGGTGAGGATGCTGCTCAGGATGCTGGTGCTGAGAAGTCGGAGAAGGTTGGAGAAGATGCCGCTGTGTGAGGGCATTCAGGTGGGCAATGATGGATATACGTGCCAAGGCCGGAGCCCACCTTTTTGAATTTGAATGTTGGTCTGTAATCCCCAAAACAATTTACTTTTTCCACACTTTACTTTTCTGCACCTGAACAATTTACATTTCCTGCATGCTTTTTGAACAATACAACAGTTGGAGGTGGATGGGTCTCGGTTTGAGATGAAACCTTCAACTGTTGGGTAAATATGGTAAGGAACTATTGGTGCTCTTAGTGGATGGGCCTTGTTTTGAGGTGAAACTAAGAGCACATCTTTTGGTATGTTATTAATATAACTTCTCTTTTGACATTATTATTGTTGTTATTAGTGCACAAATTTTACTTATGAAAACTGTTTTGTTTGAACATTTTTGGGAATATTATGGGAACACATTCTGAAAATATCCTGACAAGTATTCTAAGAGATATCCTAGTCAGGATATTGTCATATAACTTAGAAGACTTAAATCATTTGAAAAAAGGAGATATCATACCAAAGACTCTTAGAGAGTCAATTCCAATCTTCCACCTTAGGAATGTCCCCAGTGCCTACTTACAAACTTGGATCCACCCTTCGAATAGTATAATGTATGTCCCCTGTGTACAACACAGAAATGCAAATGTATTCACACTTTGGCTTGAATAAATTCCGAACACCCTGAGGCAAACTTTTGATATCCTGAAATGAATCCTTAGCATACTGGGGATAAACCCTTAATATCCTGGGGATAAACCCTGATATCCTGGGGATAAACCCTGATTTTCATGCGCTACAGGCGAGAGTGTATAAACTCCAAATCTTAGAAAGGTGAAAACCTTTAAACCTTAGAGAGTATGAAAATACCCTTTCGTGAGAGAGGGTGATCAATCCTCATATACCTTCAGGATCTAGGACATAGCCAACAGTAACGAAATTGTCAGCCACTTTTACATGAACTGGTCCCACTACCTTGAACTATGCCTAGATAACTTGCGCTCCAGGTGAGGTGTTTAAACCCAATTCGAAAGAAAGGTGAATACCTTTAAATCTTTGAAGGGATCATGATCCCTTAAACGTGAGAGAGGGGGCCACTCCTCTAATCTTTCGAGTTATCGTGAGTGCATATCCTGGAGCTATATCCTGAAACATATGCTGCAAAACAACTGTAAACTAAGGTGGGTGTTAGCCTGGCTAACACCCCTCCGATGCTTAAGTCAGTATTGGGTTTAAGATAATAAACAAATATATTTAAAAGATATAGAATACATACCATTCTGAGATAGAAATTAAATTCTATTCTTACTTGAAATAGAGCTTTAAGTGTATTGCATTCCAGGATCTTGGTAGCATATCCCCTTCCATATTCTTGAGTCTATATGCTCCTTTTCCTGCTTCTGACTCAACTTCATATGGTCCTTCCCATTTTGGAGCTAACTTGCCATCGACATGATTAGTGGTATTTTGAAAAGCCTTTCTTAGCACCCAATCACCAACTCAAAATCTCCTAGTCCTTATATTCTTGTTTTATGCTCTGGATATTCTCTGTTGATATGCTGCCATCCTTAGCCTTGATGCATCTCTTTTTTCATCTATAGTATCCAAATCTTGACATAAGGCTTCAGGATTCTGTTTAGGATCCTGTAAGATAGATCTTGCAGTAGGTATCGCCATTTCCATTGGAATCACTGCTTCTGCTCCAAATACCAAGGAAAATGGGGTTTGGCCGGTTGCATTTTTTACCATTGTCCTATCAGCCCACAAAACAAAGGGTAATTCTTCTGCCGATCTTCCTTTTTTAGCTCCAAGTCTCTTCTTCAGGTTATTGACAATTATCTTGTTTGAGGATTCAGCTTGTCCATTCGCTTGAGGATGTACCGGAGTAGACGTGACCATTTTGATTCCCTAACTTTTGCAAAAGTCAGTGTTATGGGTGAAATTCTGAGCCCCTATCCTGGAAAATATCTTGGTTTATATCTTGGTTATGTAGTATCTGTTTACGTCCGGGATGCTGGTTCAGGATATTGGTAATATCCTGAATGGTATCCTCAGGATTACTAACGGATTATGTGCAGGTACATGGGTTAGAAGCTAGCAACGTTCATAAGACTCATTCCGCGGAAGACTCGGTCCAAGTCGTTCAAATGAAGACGTTGAAGCCGTATTACTCGGTCCATAACGTTCACAATGGAATATTCGGAGTACCCCATATTTGTAGGGATTATTGTTTGTAATTCATTACTATAAATAGGTGGGTATAACAGATCAAATAGGACATCACATTTGCACTCGTTACACTCTAACACTTGTTCTCTAGCAAATTTTCACTCTCACACAAAAACATTGTAACACATAGCGATCTGGTCTATATCCTGCACTGTATCCTGAAGTTGAAAGTAATAAGAAGAACAAGGCAGCTGCGATTGTCAGCTCCCGAGGTTTTATGCCGGCGATCTAAATTGATCAAGGGCTTTCCTCGTACATCTCGTGTCATTTCCTTTACTTTTTGCTCATTGTTTGCTCATTGTTTGATCGTAGATACAGCTCAATATCCTGAGCCGTATCCTGAATACTGTTTTCAAAATAACTTAACCAGCATATTTTCAACACACTTTTTAGCACACTACCTCACTTAACTAATTTGATCACTTAATTGCTTCGGTAATTTTTGACCAAAACAATTTGGCGCCCACCGTGGGGCAAGTGGTGCTACTTTTACTAAAAATCTTTGTGAAATCGTTGATCGGTTTTCTATTTTCAAAACTTTTTGCCACATTGTTTACAATGGCCTCAAGATCAAACATGAGCTCCTCCACTATGTCTGCGGCAACCTCTGCTACTACCGGTTCGGTGCTTCCACCACCTCCTCCAAGGATGACAGCCTCATCAAGACCTCAGGATATTATCCCTACTCGCAGTGTTCAGGAATCTGCTCCTGTTTTGGCTTCTAATGATGAAATTCTAACCTTATTTGGAAGTGTGTAGGAACAAATGAGGCACCAACAAGAAACAAACCAAATGCTATTGAGGTAAATACAACTCCTGAAGTCTGGCTCGAGCAGATCTGCTGAGGATATTGTCACTCCATTGCAACCCAGGACTTTGAACTTCAGTTCAGCTGTGTATACTGAGGATAACAGGGGGAATATTGTGCCCAGCCTTCCTCAGAATCATACTCCTGAAATACCCTCCTCGGTCAGGATGTCAACTGTGAGGAGCTCAGGATATGGGCAAAATCCTCCAACGGGTAACGTGTCAAATAATAATAATACTCATGCTACTAACAATACTGGATCTTTGCAGGATACAGGTGTAACATCAGCACTCACTAGGGAACTTCAGAAGTTGAAGGACATGATATCTAGTGTACCTGGAGTGGTCCAGCCGATTCCGGAAGTGTCCCAAGACAGCCACAAGATATCTCGCTTCGCATATCCTATTTGTGATGCTGAGATCCCAAAGAGATTTCAAACCCCTAACATGAAGCTTTACGATGGAACTACGGATCCTGAGGAGCATATTGCTCAGTATAGGGAAAGAATGGAGATTAACCCTATTCCTCCGGATCTCAAGGAAGCATGCTTGTGCAAGGGTTTTGGTTCCACCTTAATAGGATCAGCCTTGAAATGGCTCTTGAATGTTCCTCCGCATTCGATTACATCTTTTGCTCACTTAGTAAATTTATTCAACAGCCAGTTTTCTTGTAGTCGAAGTTTTGAAAAATTAACAAGTGACCTTTACAGGATAACACAAGGGCATTAAGAATCCCTAAGGGATTATGTGAACAAGTTCAGCCGAGAATCCTTAGACATCCCACATCTTGATGTTGCAACAGCTGTGCAAGCCTTCAAGATGGGTCTGCAAAAAGATTCTCAATTTTACCAAGACCTTGTAATGAACCCATGCAGGAACTTGGATGAAGCTCGGAACAGGGCCCTGAGATATATTCGATTGGAAGATGACAGAAAGATGCAAGAGAGGATGAACTCATCTAACACTTATGAGTCAACTAATAGGAAGTCGGAATCCTCATTTAAGCCATATCGCTCTAAGCCGTATGGCAGAAATGAAAATAAGAAAGTGAATGCTGTCCAAGATGAGGATCCTGAAGAGTATCCTGAGTTGTCTGAATATTGCTTTTCTGTTAATATTCCTGAATTAATGTATGCCATGCAGGGTTTAGGAGACAAGGCTAGGTGGCCTCGAAAGAATCAACAAAAGGCTGATTGGAAAGATAAGTCAAAATGGTGTGCTTTCCACGAAGATTTCGGACATGTAACTGAGGATTGCATTGCTCTAAGGAAAGAAATAAGCTATCTTCTAAGCAAGGGATATCTGAAAGATCTCTTAGGAAGAAAGAAGAATAAGGGTCAGGATACTGAGAAGGATCCTGAGCGAGCAGCATCACCTCCCGCGGATGCCAAGATAATTAACTTCATTTCGGGGGGATCCGACATTTGTGGAACTTCGTATTCGGCGGCAAAGAGACATGCAAAAGAAGCTAAGGCCGAAAGGGGAGACAAACCTGTCAGGATGACTACACTTACAACTGACAAAGTGATCACATTTGATGCTGTTGACAGGGATACTGTCCAGGATCCTCACCATGATGCTCTGGTAATAACATTATATGTGGCTAACCATTTTGTACGCAGGATATCCTGAACAGGATCCTAAATCCTGGACGGCTCCAATTGTGAGATATCTCAAAGAAGGACACATCCCCGGAAATGAAAATCCTAAGGCATTTAGGATGAAGGTATCATGATTTACTATTATAAATAATATTTTATACAAGAAATCTCTTGCAGGACCGTATTTGAGGTGCTTGGAGGATCCTGAAGCCAAAGAAGTACTTCAGGATATACATGAAGAGGACTGTGGTAATCACACTGGGGGCAGATCATTGTTCTCGAAAGTATTGAGGACATGATGCTTTTGGCCAACAATGAGGAAAGATGCTGCAGAATATGCTCGAAGATGTGATGCATGTCAAAGGCATAGTAACATACTACATCAACCAGCTGAACCACTATATCCTGTAGTCTCCCCTTGGCCATTCATGAAATGGGGGATGGATATAGTAGGGAAGTTACCAAAAGCTCCGGGAGGAAAAGTATTTATGTTAGCAATGACGGATTATTTCTCTAAGTGGGTTGAGGCTGAAGCATTTGTTCAAGTTAGAGACCAAGAAGTAGTATCCTTTATAAAGAGGAATATCCTGACTAGGTTTGGAGTACCAGCTGAGATCATTTGTGATAATGGGTCCCAGTTTATAAGCAAAAGGACTACTGACTTTTGCAAGAGTTGGGGAATCAAAATGATCACATCTACTCTGGTACATCCTCAAGCGAATGGACAAGCTGAATCCTCGAACAAGATAATAGTCAATAACTTAAAGAAGAAACTTGCAGCCAAAAAAGGAAGATGGGCGGAAGAGTTACCCTTTGTTTTGTGGGCTGATAGGACAACGGTGAAGAATGCAACTGGCCAAACCCCGTTTTCCTTGGTATTTGGAGCAGAAGCAGTGATTCCAACAGAAATGACAATACCTACTGCAAGATCTATGCTACGGGATCCTGAACAAAATCCTGAAGTCTTGTGCCAAGATTTGGATACTATAGATGAAAGAAGAGACGCAACAAGACTAAGGATAGCAGCATATCAACAAAGAATATCTAGAGCATATAATAAGAACATAAGGACTAGAAGATTTCGAGTTGGTGATTGGGTGCTAAGAAAAGCTTTTCAAAATACCACTAATCCTGCCGATGGAAAGTTAGCTCCGAAATGGGAAGGACCATATGAAGTTGAGTCAGAAGCAGGGAAAGGAGCGTATCGACTCAAGAGTATGGAAGGGGATATGCTACCAAGATCCTGGAATGCAATACATTTAAAGCTCTATTTCAAGTAAGAGTAGAATTTAATGTCTATCTCAGAATAGTATGTGTTAGGGGAGGATTTTCTAACAATTATTGATCCTTATTCGTTATCCTAATTAATGATCCTTACTTCTGTGGCAGATAGTGATCCTCAAAAGAGCTTCAGGATCATGATCATGGATCACTTTAAGGATCCTCGTACTGACGATTGTTTATTTGTGTTTTGTGTTACTTTGCAGGAGTAACAAGCTTGACTTGGTCTTGGCGACATTCCCGGAGAATATTCCCAGACTATCCCGCACGTGCTTGACCAAAAACAGACGTTGTGGAGAACGTGGAGGCGTGGCACGAAAGTCGGACAGTTTGTTAGCTAGTTATTTTCTCATTTTAAAGGGGTAACGAGCTAGTAGAAAAAACACTTAGTCATTTTCTGAGTTACACACACACTCGTACAAACGCTCATACCAGCTCTCGTTCAAACACTTAGCAATTTTATACACTTTCTACACGTTACATTCTAGTGATCCTTGTACCTAGCTCGTTACTATCCGAAGTTGTAAACATTTATTCATTTATTTGAGCTTGGTGATCGGTAGTTTCCATCACCCGGGGTTTTTTGTGCCGGAGATCAACTCTTGATCAAGGGCTTTTTCCCCGTATAAATCCTTGTGTTGTTTGTGCGATTTACATTGAAGTGATTCCTGTCATTGTTATACATTTCAAGCATCATACCCTGTAACAGAGATTTTGGTTGCAATATCCTCAACAGATTTTTTGACCAAAACAGTTTGGCGCCCACCGTGGGGCAATTTGTGCTTCGTCCTTAGAAAAATTCGCATTTCTGTGCTCATTTCAGTTCACTACAATCAAGCAAATGGCTTCCTCAGCGAAGAATGCTTCAAATTTGATGCCCGCATTCACTTCTTCACAAGGCCTTCCCCCTTTGCCTCCACCACCTTCTGGATCCCAGAAGAATGCTGAGAATGCTGCAAAGAGACCAACTCCCATTTTTTCAAAACCTCCAACTTCTTCTGCTTCTTACACTCCCACTACTAGTGATATGTTTACTTTGATTTTGCAGATGAAGGATCAGATACGGCAACAGGATAAGACCAATGAGAGGATTCTCAAAGAAATCGGAGATCTCAAGAAACAAAAGACAACGGCAGAGGATCATTCCCCACTGGTGCCGAAATCCTTGAATTTTGATACTCCGGTGATTACTTCTCAGCCATCAATGGTTCCAGACGTTCAATATGTGGGTGGACCGAAAGGAGTGCACTACGGAACAACAACAGTGACCCAGGCATCAGGTTCATATTTCCAGCCAGCGGGACCCTATCCTCAGCATATGGGATCCCTCACGAGTTCAGGAGGATATTCAGGAATGCAGCAGGTTCAAGGATCCTCCTTCGTTCCAGGATCATCCCAGGTTCAAGGATCCTCCTTCGTTCCAGGATCATCCCAGGTTCAAGGATCCTCCTTTGTTCCAGGATCATCCCAGTTTCAAGGATCCTTCCAGATGCTAGGATCCTTGAGGAGTTTGCAAACAGGAAGTTCAGATGTCCATCAGGGAGATTTTATTCCAATGCAGACCAATGCCTCTACTGGTCCCTCGATCATTCCAGAGCCCCAACAATATGGATTAACATCCATTCTTCCTAACTTGAATCCAATGGGAGGTAACACTTTTAATAATTCTCATACTACTAACCATGGTCTTATGCAGGATCCAGGTATCAATCATGCCATGGCCAGAGAATTGCAAAAGCTAAAGGATATGATATCGAGTGTCCCAGGAGTGGTCAAACCTATCCCAGAGATTGCAGATGGGAGCCACAAGATATCTTGTTTTGCACCACCAATCTGTGATGCTGAGATACCCAAGAGGTTCCATGTGCCTACAATGAAGCTGTATGATGGTTCGACGGATCCTGAAGAACACATAGCACAATACAGGGAGAGGATGGAGATCAATCCAATCCCAGAAAGGTAAAAGGAAGCATGCCTGTGCAAAGGATTCGGATCCACTCTTACTGGATCAGCTCTCAAATGGCTGCTAAGTCTTCCCCCTACTCTATTACCTCATTTGCTAATCTAGTTAATCTATTTAATAATCAGTTTTCTTGTAGTAGGAAATTTGAACGATTAACTAGTGATCTATATAGGATAACCCAGGGTCATAATGAATCATTAAGGGATTACATTACCAAATTCAGTAAAGAATCCTTAGACATTCCCAACTTAGATATAGCCACGGCTGTTGAGGCCTTTAAAATGGGATTGCTTAGGGATTCGTCTTTCTATGATGATCTTGTTATGACACCATGCAGGAACTTAGATGAGGTAAGAACCCGAGCACTTAGGTTCATTCGGCTAGAAGATGACAAAAGGATCCAGGAGAGGTTAGCAGGATCCTCAAAGCAGGATAAGCAAGGATCCTCATTCAGGAACAACAAGTTCAGATCCTACAACATATCTGATAACCAGAACGTGCATTCTATTGATCAAGAAGAGGATGATGAGGATTATCCTCCAATTTCTGAATATTGTTTTAGTGTTGATAACAATGAACTAATCCTTGCGATGCAGAGTCTAGGTGATAAAGCTAGATGGCCCAGAAAAAATGATAGGCCAGCTGCAACTAAGGATAAATCAAAGTGGTGTGCATACCATGAAGATTTTGGGCACCTCACAGAAGAATGCATTGCACTAAGAAAGGAAATTGGATACTTGTTGAGCAAGGGGCATCTAAAAGAATTGTTGGGAAGAAAAAAGTCAAGGACTCAGGATCCTGAAAGGATCCCTGAGAAGGCTCCAGCCCCTCCAGCAGATGCACAAGTGATAAACTTTATTTCCTGAGGATCAGACATTTGTGGCACATCCTTCTCAGCAGCTAAAAGGCATGCAAAGGAAACTAAAATGGATAATGGAGAAAGACCTGTTCGAATATCAAGTGTCTCCGAAGGAAAAGTCATAACCTTCGATGAGGATGATCGAGTTGATATCCAGGATCCTCATCACGATGGTTTAGTTATTACTCTTTTCATTTCTAACCATTTTCTCCGCAGGATCCTTATAGACGGAGGAAGCTCAGTGAACATTATCCAGCTTGATGTTCTGAAGAAGATGGGAATTCCTGAATCAGATATCATACCAAGATCCTCCGTGCTTGTGGGATTTAGTGGCGAAACTAAGAACACCCTGGGGGACATTAAACTCCCAATATATATTGAAGGCTTACACTCTTATAAAAAAATTTGTGTTATTGACTGTTTATCTTGTTGTAATGTTATCCTTGGCAGGCCCTGGATACACGATATGAAAGCAGTCCCATCTACATACCATCAATGTGTGAAGCTCCCTAGTCCTTGGGGAATAGTGAAGATTGATAGTGATCAGCAGGAGGCTAAGAATTGCTACACTTCATCGATGAAACCAGCCTCGAAGTCAAGGGAGCAATAGCAATCAAGGTATCCTCCAAGGGATATCTTGGAGGCAAGAGAGCAGGATGTGGTAGAAATCATCGTGGATCCTGATGATCCTGAATCTAAAATCTATATCGGATCAGGGATCCTTGGCGAAATGAAAGAAGACCTCGTATCCTTCCTCAAAAGGAGAAAGACTACCTTTGCATGGAAACACGAAGACATGACTGGTATATCCAAAGATGTAATCACTCACAAACTCGGGATTGACAGATCCTTCAAACCAATCCATCAAAGGAGAAGAAAGTTTGCACCAGAAAGGAATGCCATTATCCAGGAAGAGGTAGAGAAATTGCTCCGGGCAGGTATGATCAGAGAGGTCAAGTATCCAAGATGGTTGGCCAATGTGGTTGTTGTTCAAAAGAAAAACGGAAAGTGGAGGGTATGTGTCGATTTTACCGATTTAAATAAGGCATGTCCCAAGGATCCTTTCCCATTACCCCACATTGACTCCATGGTGGATGCAACTGCGGGTCATGAACTGTTAACTTATATGGATGCTTCATCTGGATTCCAACAAATCCAAATGGAACCATCCGATCAAGAGGATACAGCTTTCATGACTCCCACTGGTATATACTGTTATATTGCTATGCCCTTCGGACTAAGAAATGCAGGTGCAACATATCAAAGGCTGGTGAATATGATGTTCAAGGACCAGATTGGACAAACTATGGAGGTTTACATAGATGATATGGTGGTAAAATCCTTAAAAGCTGAGGATCACCTAAGAGACTTGGAGGAAGCATTCAATATCCTTGATAAATATAATATGAAGCTTAATCCTTCAAAATGTCACTTTGGTGTTAAAGCAGGTAAATTCTTAGGATATATGGTGACAAAGAGAGGCATTGAAGCTAGCCCGGAACAAATCAAAGCAATAGTGAACATCAAATCTCCGGCCAATGCTAAGGATGTTCAAAGGCTAACAGGCAGGATAGCAGCCTTGAACAGATTTATATCCAAATCCTCCGAGAAGTGTAAAGAATTCTATGATATCCTAAGGAAGAACAAGAAATTTGAGTGGACGGAGAAGCATGAAAATGCTTTAAGAGCCCTCAAAGATTACCTATCCTCGGCCCCGACTTTGATGAAACCAGAAAAAGGCGATGTGCTATCCTTGTATCTTGTAGTATCCTCAAAAGCAGTAAGTGCGGTCCTTGTTAAGGATCATCAAGGTACACAACATCCCGTCTATTATGTAAGTAAAAGTTTACTTGATGCCGAATCCAGGTACTCACACCTTGAAAAGCTTATTCTTGCATTAATTATGGCATCTACTAAGTTAAGACATTATTTTGAAACTCATGTTATCATTGTTAAAACTAATTTTCCAATTAAGAATGTCCTCAGGAAACCAGAGATGTCAGGAAGGATGGCTAAGTGGGCAGTGAAGCTAAGTGCATATGATATAAGATATGAGCCTAGGACAGCCATCAAATCCCAAGCATTAGCTGACTTTGTGGCTGATTTCAGTAGTGATTTACAAGAAGAAGCTGAGTTAGAAGTCCAGCAGCTAGAAGAGACCAAGGATCCTTGGATACTCTATACTGATGGATCCTCAAATGTCAAGGGCACAGGGCTTGGAATACTACTAAAATCGCCACAGGGGGACATAATACCCCACTCTATAGCTTGTGAGTTCCAAACCACTAACAATGAGGCTGAATATGAAGCCTTAATTGCTGGTTTGCAAATTGCTAAGCATATGGGAATCAGGTATCTTGAGGTACATGTAGATTCTTTGTTAATTACAAACCACTTTAATGGATCCTATGCTGTTAAAGGTGAAAAGCTAACCAAATATTTGGAGATAGTCAAAAGTTTGGCACTCTCTTTTGTTTCCTTTAGTTTGACGCAGGTACCAAGGGAAGAAAATACAGAGGCTGATGCATTGGCTAACTTAGGATCATCCTTGAAGATCCCAGAGGATATCAAGATCCCTATTATCAATATCCTGACCCCGGCTATCGAGGATCACCAGACTATGGAGATAGGAAATGATTCTGCAATTATCCCTAGTGAGGATACTCAATCCCATTCAGGATCAGGATCATGGATCTCATCAATTATAAGATACTTACAACATGGAGAGATTCCTACAGGAGAAAACCCTAGGGCTTTCAAATCTAAGGTATCTCAATTCACAATTTTAAATAATATGTTGTATAGACGATCTCTTGCAGGACCATACTTGAGATGCATTGAGGATCCTGAAATCCAAGAGGTTTTAAAAGACTTCCATGAAGGAGATTGTGGAAACCACACTGGGGGCAGGGCATTATTCTCAAGGATCCTGAGAACAGGATACTACTGGCCAACCATGAAGAGAGATGCTGTGGAGTATGCTAAGAGATGTGATCCTTGTCAGAGACACAGCAATATCCTTCATCAACCAGCTGAATTATTGCATCCTATATCCTCCTCTTGGCCATTTATGAGATGGGGTATGGATATAGTTGGAAAGTTCCCTAAGGCACCTGGTGGAAAAGTATTCATGCTAGCTATGACTGATTACTTCTCCAAGTGGATAGAAGCTGAAGCTTTTGCCCAAGTCAGAGAAAAGGAAGTTATATCCTTCATTAAAAGAAATATTATCACTAGATTTGGAATTCCTTCTGAGATTATATGTGATAATGGTTCCCAATTTATTGGGGGCAGAACCACTAACTTTTGTGACAGCTGGGGGATTAAGATGATAACATCAACACCAGTCCACCCACAAGCTAATGGTCAGGCAGAATCATCCAACAAGATCATCATCAACAATTTGAAGAAGAAGCTTGGATCCAAGAAAGGGAAATGGGCAGAAGAACTACCCTATGTGCTTTGGGCTGATAGGACAACCCCTAAGAATGCTACTGGTCAAACGCCATTCTCTTTGGTATTTGGGGCATAAGCAGTGATCCCAACAGAAATGGTGGTTCCAACTGCAAGAACAAGTACCCGTGATCCTAAGGAAAATGATGAGAACTTGGTTCAAGACCTGGATACTATTGAAGAAATCAGGGATCTCGCTAGGATAAGGATGGCCAGTTATCAACAAAGAATGGCTGGTGCTTACAACAAAAATGTCAGGATCAGGAGGTTTCAAGTTGGAGATATGGTATTAAGGAAAGCATTTCAGAATACCACCAATCCCGCTGATGGAAAATTGGCTCCAAAATGGGAAGGCCCCTATTTGATTGAAGCTGAAGCAGGAAAGGGGGCATATAGATTGCTAACCATGGAAGGTGATTTGCTACCAAGAGCTTGGAATGCTGTCCACTTGAAGAAATATTTTACGTGAGCAGGATCCTCATGGCACAGATGATCCTCAGGATAGGGGTATCCTTAAAGGATCCTCAAAGTATCGGTGATCCTTACTTAGGTAATATCCTAAACTTAAACTATTTCATTTCTTCATTTTCTCATATAAGGATAAGGATCATGTATCCTTTATCCATCTCTCACGTGAGTTTAAGTTTTGAAAGTTCAGGTATCCTTAGCATAACATTGGTTATCCGCTGAAGCAATTCGTTCCTTGGGTTTAACCCCAGTTATTTGGGCTTGACCCCAGTTTCGCCTGTAGCGCATGATGATCCTGGTATAGTTCAAGGCAGTGGGACCAGTACTCGTTTTAGGGGCTGATAATTCCATTGTACTTGTCACACCCCTTTCTGCGGCGGAAGCACGAGGTGTGATCATGAAAGGTTCTCATTGCATACGAAGAGTAAACATGCTACATGCTCGTAAAATAACATCAAATATCATGATTTGAAAACATAAGTTTAGCGTTTACATCGCTAGACAGCTTAAAACATTGTCTTAAAAGTTTACAACTTTATTTAAAGTTAAACACAAGCGACATCCACGAGCATAAGCAAGACCGCGCGCACATCCATCCTAGTTACCTGAAATACATATGAGTTTTTGGAAAAACGTCAACATAAAGTTGGTGTGAATTCATGCAGTTTTGTATTTCATGTTTGTATACTTTGTATGAAAACATAGTTTGTGAGTAAATCAAGTTTTCATATGTAAATCCAGTTTCATGTGTACACCACGTACATCTGTATAATTCAATTTCTTCTTGAGTACCCCACGTACTCAAGTTTAATTCTCATTCTCTTAAGTACCCCGCGTACTTCAAGTATAATTCAATCTTCTTGAGTACCCCACGTACTTCAAGTTATATATCAATTTTGTATGGTATGAATTTTATGTAAATACAGTATTTCTGTAATTATCAGATTGTTAATGGGTTGCAAAGCCATTAACCTGTGGCACGTCATAGGAAGTCACCAAACCTAAGGCATTTAATTGGTATATTCTGAGACACAAAAGCACCACTCGATTCTCGCCCCGACCGAGTGTGAGGCTGCCAGGCACCTGTTAGATCTAACCTTTTGTTCTGCGGTCTGAATGTATACGTTGATTAATGGTGCTTCTGTACCCTATTCGTGACACTATTTCTCATAACGCATCCTACTTGGTTCTCGTCCTCACCAAACGCGTTTCTTGTTATCATTTATCATAGCGCCTCTTACTTGGTTCTCGTTCTCACCAAGTGCGCTTCTCATATTCTTATATTTCGTCACACTTGGTTCTCGTTCTCACCAAGTGTACTTCTTGTATTTATATTTCGTCACACTTGGTTCTCGTTCTCACCAAGTGTACTTCTTGTATTTATATCATACCATTTATAAATATTGTACTTTTGTACATGTATTTCACCCCCGAAGTTATAAAAACTGAAAACAGTTAAAGAGAAAAGGGGGAGCATGAACTCACAACTTTGCGTTCCTAGCGTCGTAAACTCCACCGGATTTGCTTAATTAACGTCGTAACCTATACGCGTTTTCTTAACGTTAGTCACTAGACTTTCGTCGCACAAGTTCAGTCACTCTCTTGTATATTTTCTTGTGTTAAAAATATTCTTATATTTTTAACTACGTGTCTTACTTATATTATTTTCTCCAAAAATAAATATAAGTCTTTTGTGTTTTGCACTTTGCACCCGAATTATGTTTCTTGTATGTTGTATGTGTATTTTTATATTTCTACTCCTCATGAGTATTTAGTGTATTTTTAAGTCTTAATACACTAGCACGTATAACACATACTATATACACTTAGCACAAAACTTGGTGATAAAATAATATATATTTTTCTCTCAAAAATATATACTTATTATCCATTTTTTTATTCTTCAAGAAATCACCATTTCTTATCATCAAAAGTTAGGGAAACCTTGTTAATGCTTTTAAACACATTTTTAGGGAATAAGTTTCTCAAAAACTTACATTTTTCTAAGTGTCAAAATTTATAAAAATTTTGACAGAGTTTCCCCTAAAAATGGAGGTTTCCCACGTTTTCAAAACGTGTGTTTATTTTCTTTTAAATCATCATCAATCATCAACAACAATTATCAACAATAATCGTCAACAACAATCACTAATTTCATGAACTTGCATATTTACAAAAATGTGTAGTAACTTACTAGCACATTTAGTAAGTCTTGTTATCTTTAAAAATAAGTTTAATTTCTTAAAAACTTTATTTTTAAAGAATATGAAGTTTTACAACTTCTAGTCGGTTTTTACGAAAATTATTTCTTTGTTATAACCTCTGTTACACAAGTATCCATACACTTGTTTGTTCACAAAAACTACTTTTGTTTGTGTAAGACCCGGTTTAGAACATGTGATTTCTTGGACACTTGGTCCTTTGAAAATACCGCTTGTAGATACGTAGATCTACTAGTTTTAAACACTATTTCACAAGTTAAATTGCTTTTACACAACAAAAATGCTTTTACACAAGTCCATGTCTCATGTGTGGTAGAGTTTCACCCTTTAACCCTTGTGTTAACTAAAAACGAGCTCATGTTAAGATCCATGATCTTACAAAGTCGGGTTAAATGATGATCCGGGCTACCACATCATAGATCGGGTCTAGATGACCATATATTTCAAATACTACAACTTTTACACAAGTTATATGTCATTAACCACCATTTTAAGTAGTTTTAGTAGACTTTAAAGCTTCAAAACATAAGTTAACGATATTTCACCGACAAAATTCCTTTTAACCATTTTAGATACGTTCAAGAATGAGTTTTAAACAATATACCTCTAGCTCGGGGCTAGGGAAGAATCTTGACGAAAACGAGGTGGATAAAAGCTAACGGTGGAGGTCCTTCGCGTTCCGAGTGCACAAGAGCTCCTAATACGCGATCCTTGATGTATGTATGATGTTGAAATGTCAAGAACTAAACTTGAAAGTGTGATGGTGAGTGGGTTGGGGTTCGGCCGAGATGGAGGAGAGCAAGAGAGAGTGGTTTTTGTTGGTGATTTGTGTGATGGTTATCTCATGAGTATAAGCATGTATTTATAGGATCTTAAGGTGTTATTATCCCTTGGGTTTAATGTCCCCAAGATACTAAACACATAATAATAAAATAATAAACTTGTACTTCTTGTGTTCCCCTTGGTTGGGCCGATCCCATTAGGGGGGGGGGTTGGTTCGGTTACAACTAGCTTAGTTAGGTAATGGTTACGTTAAAAAGGTTAGTTTAGTGTTTAACCTCGTTAGTAATATAAAGCGCGTTATGACGGGTGTTAGGGTAATCAGAGACCCTAACTGGCTTAGAAAAATAAAAACAATGCTTCTAGCATTATTTTGGTGTTCCGGGTATTGTCCGGTTGTTCGGTTAGATACCGATTCGTTAAGGTGCTAAATTACACCTTTTAGTGTCTAATAAGTGTCTTTGTGTAACACTATCGGTTCCCAACACTTAGGGAAATATTCTGGATAATAAAACGACATTTCTGCATAATATTTATATGTCTAAATGCTGAATTATTGCTGATTTGTATACATTCTGCACTTAAAGTGCGTTTCGGGTGCTTTTTAGTGCTTATTTTTGCTTTCGCAATGTATATAAATTAAACCCTTGTATGTACTCTTGGGTTTTAATGCACTTTTGTCGTCGGACCTACACCTAGGCCTCAATTCTTATGTCTGACTGCTTTCTGCAGTTCTGTTGACACAGTGTGTCTTACCGGTGAGTTTACTATTATTCTGACGCAACGCTCTTGTTTATGCATAACGCAATATTTTGTAGTATACAACATGCATGAATTCACTTGTTTAATCATGTGTTCAGACATTGCTGACAATTAAACTCATAATTGCAGTCATTAAGCAATAATTATAGTGTACGGAAATTACCTGTTTGTGCCAGTTGTCACAGTCTCCCCCCGTTAAAAGAATTTCGTCCCGAAATTCAGACTGAACTAACTCTCGCTGGAGTCTTCTTGAATAGGTGGGGATACTTTTTCTTGAACTGGTCTTCACGTTCCCATGTGTACTCGGGTCCGTGCTTAGAGCTCCAACGTACTTTGACAAGTTTCACACTGCTCCTCCTGGTCTTGTTGACTTTCCAGTCAGTAACCTCAACGGGTTGTTCTGTAAATCGGAGGGCTTCATCAATATGCACTTCATCCAACGGGATGGTCACGTTTTCTTGCGTTGGACTCTTCTTCAGGTTGGATACATGAAACGTATCATGTACTCCATTAAGTTCTGCCGGTAACTCCAACTTGTATGCCACGGTACCAATTCTTCTCAAAATTCTGAATGGTCCGATGTATCGTGGATTCAGCTTTCCACATTTTCCAAATCTGACTACGCCCTTCCATGGTGAGACTTTTAACAACACTTTGTCTCCCACTTTGAAATCTACTGATTTCCTATTTGGATCCGCGTAGCTCTTTTGTCGCTCTCGAGCCGCCCTAATGCGCTCTCGGATCTGCGCAATCTTATCGGTTGTCTCTTGTACAAGTTCAGGACCAACCATACGTTTATCTCCAGCGTCTGCCCAACATAAGGGCGACCGGCATTTGCGGCCATACAGAGCTTCGAACGGCGCGGCTTTTATGCTCGTATGATAACTGTTATTGTAGGAAAACTCAACTAAAGGTAGATGAGTATCCCAGCTGCCGCCTAGGTCCATGACACATGCGCGAAGCATATCTTCTAACGTTTGTATAGTCCGTTCGCTCTGGCCGTCTGTTTGTGGATGGAATGCCGTGCTTAGATCTAACTGAGATCCAAAGGCTTCCTGAAATGATTGCCAGATTCTTGAGACAAAGCGTCCATCTCTGTCTGAAATGATTGAGATTGGCACTCCATGACGTGCCACAATTTCTCTTAAGTATATCTCAGCAAGCTTTCCAGTGCTGTCTTTTTCTCGGATCGGTAGGAAGTGCGCAGACTTCGTCAATCGATCAACTATTACCCATATCATATCGTGCCCTCTCGGGGTCCTGGGTAATTTTGTTATGAAGTCCATCGAGATTTGTTCCCATTTCCACACGGGAATCTCTGGTTGTTGTAGTAGGCCGGACGGTTTCTGATATTCGGCCTTAACCTTCGCACAGGTTAGGCATTTTCCAACATAGACAGCAACGTCGCTTTTGAGTCTCGGCCACCAATAGTACTCTTTCAAGTCTTGGTACATCTTGTCCGATCCTGGATGGATCGAATATCTCGATTTGTTGGCTTCATTAAGGATGACCTCACGTAAGCCACCGCAGAGTGGAACCCAGATACGCTTCTTGAAGTATAAGGCTCCCTCTTCATTTGGCACCATGTATTTCAATGCACCCCGGAGGTATTCAGCTTTACGGTTCTCTTCTTTAAGAGCTTCTTGTTGTGCATCCCGAATGCGTGCAGTGAGGTTCGTTCGAATCGTCATTTCCAATGCTCGAACCCTTAGGGTCTTAACCCTTTCTTTTCGGCTCAACGCGTCTGCTACAACGTTCTCCTTTCCAGGATGGTACTTAATCTCACAGTCATAATCATTCAGCAGCTCGACCCAACGTCGCTGGCGCATATTCAATTCCTTCTGATCAAATATGTGTTGCAAGCTTTTGTGATCTGTGAAGATTGTACATCGAGTACCATATAAATAATGTCGCCAAATCTTCAAGGCGAATACCACTGCACCCAGCTCCAGGTCGTGAGTGGTATAATTTCTCTCGTGAACCTTCAGTTGTCTTGAAGCGTAAGCGATGACTTTTTGGCGTTGCATGAGCACGCAACCCAAGCCTTGTCGTGAGGCGTCGCAGTATACCACGAAGTCTTCAGTGCCTTCGGGTAACAATAGTATCGGTGCATCGCAGAGCTTGTTCTTAAGTAGCTGAAAGGCTTCTTCTTGTTTGTGACCCCAGTCGTACTTCTTGTCTTTCTGAGTCAGGGTCGTTAGCGGTTGAGCTATCTTCGAGAAATTCTCAATGAATCGCCGATAGTAGCCCGCTAAGCCCAAAAATTGACGAACTTCAGTTGGGGTCTTGGGAGCTTCCCAATTCTTTATTGCTTCTATCTTGGACGGGTCTACATGAATGCCTTTCTCATTCACCACGTGACCAAGAAATTGTACTTCGCGAATCCAGAATTCGCATTTCGAGAACTTTGCATAAAGTTTCTCTTTCTTCAGTAGCTCCAAGATGGTTCTGAGATGTTGCCCGTGCTCTTCTTTCGTTTGCGAGTAAATCAGGATATCATCGATAAATACAATCACGAATTTATCGAGATATGGTTTGCACACGCGGTTCATTAGGTCCATAAAGACCGCTGGCGCGTTCGTCAATCCAAATGGCATCACAAGAAATTCGTAGTGCCCATATCGCGTTCTGAATGCAGTCTTTGGCACGCTTTCATCTTGGATTCTCAGCTGATGGTATCCAGATCGAAGGTCGATCTTGGAATAGTAGCTTGATCCTTGCAGTTGATCAAATAAGTCATCAATCCTCGGTAGCGGATACCGATTCTTGATTGTGAGCTTGTTCAGTTCCCTGTAATCGATACACATCCGCAGTGTTCCATCCTTCTTCTTCACGAATAATACTGGAGCTCCCCAGGGTGAGAAGCTTGGCCTTATGAATCCTTTATCCAACAACTCCTGGAGCTGTGTAGATAATTCTTGCATTTCGGATGGTGCAAGTCGATAGGGTGCCTTGGCTACAGGAGCAGCTCCTGGAACCAAGTCTATACGGAATTCGACTTGTCGTTGCGGAGGTAGTCCTGGCAGATCTTCAGGGAACACATCAGGAAATTCCTTCACCACAGGAATGTCTTCGAGTTTCGGCTCCACAGCCTTCTTGTCTATAACGTGTGCTAGGAAAGCGACACATCCTTTCCTCAAGCACTTCTGTGCCTTTATGCAACTGATGATTCGAAGAGGCGCGTCTCGTTTTTCCCCATGCACGATGAAAGTTTCACCATTCGCTAAAGGGATGCGAATGATTTTCTCATGGCAAATAACTTCAGCTTTGTTCTTGGACAACCAGTCCATCCCGACTACTACATCGAATCTACCCAATTGAATAGGTAAGAGATCGATGCTAAAATTCCGTTCGCCAAGTTCTAGTGTGCAGCCTCTAACAACTTCGCCCGATTCAACAAGTTTACCATTGGCTAGTTCTATGGAATAAGGAATTTCTAATCTACTAGATTCTATTCCGAGTATGCGTTTAAATTCCACAGACATGAAGCTATAATCGGCGCCAGTGTCAAATAATATGGATGCGAAGTGATTGTTAACGAGAAACGTACCGGTGACCACGTTAGGGTCCTCGCGTGCGTCTCTTGCTCCAATCACAAATGCTCGAGCCGGAGCGTTGTTTCTCTCTGG
This sequence comes from Helianthus tuberosus, assembly GCA_030545235.1. Lineage (NCBI taxonomy): Eukaryota > Viridiplantae > Streptophyta > Magnoliopsida > Asterales > Asteraceae > Helianthus > Helianthus tuberosus. The sequence continues at coordinate 34,428,757 of CM060436.1, forward strand.
GCAGTTTTTCATGAAATGATCATTGCTTCCACACTTGAAGCATCCTTGCCCTTTCCCGTTGCCATTCTTGTTACCAGCGCCGTTCCCATTTCGGTTCTTTCCTTTTCCCCAACAGTCTTCTGTTTGATGACCCAATTTACCACATTTGTCGCACCTTGGAATGCGACAAGCTCCATCATGATGATACTTACACTTTTGGCATCTAGGCATGGAGCCTTGGTATGCTTTGGTTGTATGGGTTTTCATCTCCTGGGACGTGTTAGCGTCACGCTTCTTGCTGAAACCCTTGTTGTTACGAGTTGCTTGATTCAAGTTTGCATGTTTCCTTTTCTTGTTGCCAGACGACTCAGCATGCGTCTCGGCATTTTCTGTTGGGTTCAGTGAGAGCTTCTTCATACGAACACAATCTTCAGTCAGGCTGACAGCCAGAGTTACAGCCTCGGTGATTGTTTGTGGTTTGGCCGACGTCACCATGCCACGAAACTCTGAGGCCAGTCCCCAAATGTAGCGTTCAACACGCTTGAATTCGGGAGTTACCATGTAGGGGAGCACTCTGGACAGGTCGTGGAACCTTCGAGTGTAACCATTGATGTCAGCACCTTCCATAGTTAAGTGCCAGAACTCTGTTTCCAGCCTTTGGAGTTCTGCACGAGAGCAGTACTTCTCTCTCATCCTTTCCTTCAGTTCTTCCCAAGTTAGGCCATAAGCAGCATCGTCGCCCAAGGTTTGGGCTTGCAGGTTCCACCAAGTCAGAGCTTCATCGACAAATAACCCAGTAGCAAAAGTGACTTGTTGATCCGCGGTACTCTTGCTCATACGGAAAGTAGCTTCAGTCTTCTCCGTCCAGCGCACAAATGCTACTGCACCTCCTGTGCCGTCATAGTTTAGCGGCTTGCAGTCGAGGAACTGCTTGAAAGTGCAGCCTGGAATTGATTCAACCAATTCACATGTGAGCAATCGAAGAAATAATGAAACATAGACCGTTCATAAATTTCCTCATGCTTAGTACAGTGTCTCAAGATTACCTTGAGCTGCATTGCCTCCAGACGAATCCCCATTCCCATTACGCCTAGCGTTGCTTGGTCCTCCACTGTCTTGAGTTCGGTTCGCCTCGTACTGGGCGATAGCAGCGGAGATCCTTTCCTCCAGTAGAGCATCCAGCTCTTCAGCAGTTCTTGGCAGTGGGGGAGGTGGAGGTTGATCATCATTGCGAGCATTCACAGCTTTCCTGGGTGCCATGTTCTGACAGAACATAACACAGCAGGGTTAGACATTTGTTCGATATCGTCACCCTAGACAGTAGTATCATATATATTCACAGATGTATATACCACATAAGTGACATCAAACAATTATTACTCTAGCAGAGTACTTAGTAGGCTTGCACTAAGGGAATCTATACGTGACAAGACTTGCTGTGATTTTTGTGCACTGAATTCCATAATTATGTATGCATCCATAATTACGTAACTCCTTGCACAGTCCGCACAGTTCGTTTCATCCTCGTATTTCTTCCTTCAGATGGGCCATCGCTTTCAGGTAAAGTCACGTATACTCGTGACATTCTACTTCTAGTACATGCTAATTATCACACATAATTGCAAGTAATTTCTAGTCAACGACAAGTGCTACTCAAGTGCACTCTAAGTCTCGTAGTGTCTTTTCTAGACTCATGTAGTCAGTTTCAGGTAGTGGATGTCGTGGGACGTTTTATGCAATGAAAACTCTTTTGAAAATTGTTTTCGTGAATGGATCCTAGAGATTGTAGACTAGACTCGAGAAGGAATCCTGGTTCACTACAATCGCAGCTCTGATACCAATCTGTCACACCCCTTTCTGCGGCGGAAGCACGAGGTGTGATCATGAAAGGTTCTCATTGCATACGAAGAGTAAACATGCTACATGCTCGTAAAATAACATCAAATATCATGATTTGAAAACATAAGTTTAGCGTTTACATCGCTAGACAGCTTAAAACATTGTCTTAAAAGTTTACAACTTTATTTAAAGTTAAACACAAGCGACATCCACGAGCATAAGCAAGACCGCGCGCACATCCATCCTAGTTACCTGAAATACATGTGAGTTTTTGGAAAAACGTCAACATAAAGTTGGTGTGAATTCATGCAGTTTTGTATTTCATGTTTGTATACTTTGTATGAAAACATAGTTTGTGAGTAAATCAAGTTTTCATATGTAAATCCAGTTTCATGTGTACACCACGTACATCTGTATAATTCAATTTCTTCTTGAGTACCCCACGTACTCAAGTTTAATTCTCATTCTCTTGAGTACCCCACGTACTTCAAGTTATATATCAATTTTGTATGGTATGAATTTTATGTAAATACAGTATTTCTGTAATTATCAGATTGTTAATGGGTTGCAAAGCCATTAACCTGTGGCACGTCATAGGAAGTCACCAAACCTAAGGCATTTAATTGGTATATTCTGAGACACAAAAGCACCACTCGATTCTCGCCCCGACCGAGTGTGAGGCTGCCAGGCACCTGTTAGATCTAACCTTTTGTTCTGCGGTCTGAATGTATACGTTGATTAATGGTGCTTCTGTACCCTATTCGTGACACTATTTCTCATAACGCATCCTACTTGGTTCTCGTCCTCACCAAGCGCGTTTCTTGTTATCATTTCTCATAGCGCCTCTTACTTGGTTCTCGTTCTCACCAAGTGCGCTTCTCATATTCTTATATTTCGTCACACTTGGTTCTCGTTCTCACCAAGTGTACTTCTTGTATTTATATTTCGTCACACTTGGTTCTCGTTCTCACCAAGTGTACTTCTTGTATTTATATCATACCATTTATAAATATTGTACTTTTGTACATGTATTTCACCCCCGAAGTTATAAAAACTGAAAACAGTTAAAGAGAAAAGGGGGAGCATGAACTCACAACTTTGCGTTCCTAGTGTCGTAAACTCCACCGGATTTGCTTAATTAACGTCGTAACCTATACGCGTTTTCTTAACGTTAGTCACTAGACTTTCGTCGCACAAGTTCAGTCACTCTCTTGTATATTTTCTTGTGTTAAAAATATTCTTATATTTTTAACTACGTGTCTTACTTATATTATTTTCTCCAAAAATAAATATAAGTCTTTTGTGTTTTGCACTTTGCACCCGAATTATGTTTCTTGTATGTTGTATGTGTATTTTTATATTTCTACTCCTCATGAGTATTTAGTGTATTTTTAAGTCTTAATACACTAGCACGTATAACACATACTATATACACTTAGCACAAAACTTGGTGATAAAATAATATATATTTTTCTCTCAAAAATATATACTTATTATCCATTTTTTTATTCTTCAAGAAATCACCATTTCTTATCATCAAAAGTTAGGGAAACCTTGTTAATGCTTTTAAACACATTTTTAGGGAATAAGTTTCTCAAAAACTTACATTTTTCTAAGTGTCAAAATTTATAAAAATTTTGACAGAGTTTCCCCTAAAAATGGAGGTTTCCCACGTTTTCAAAACGTGTGTTTATTTTCTTTTAAATCATCATCAATCATCAACAACAATTATCAACAATAATCGTCAACAACAATCACTAATTTCATGAACTTGCATATTTACAAAAATGTGTAGTAACTTACTAGCACATTTAGTAAGTCTTGTTATCTTTAAAAATAAGTTTAATTTCTTAAAAACTTTATTTTTAAAGAATATGAAGTTTTACAACTTCTAGTCGGTTTTTACGAAAATTATTTCTTTGTTATAACCTCTGTTACACAAGTATCCATACACTTGTTTGTTCACAAAAACTACTTTTGTTTGTGTAAGACCCGGTTTAGAACATGTGATTTCTTGGACACTTGGTCCTTTGAAAATACCGCTTGTAGATACGTAGATCTACTAGTTTTAAACACTATTTCACAAGTTAAATTGCTTTTACACAACAAAAATGCTTTTACACAAGTCCATGTCTCATGTGTGGTAGAGTTTCACCCTTTAACCCTTGTGTTAACTAAAAACGAGCTCATGTTAAGATCCATGATCTTACAAAGTCGGGTTAAACGATGATCCGGGCTACCACATCATAGATCGGGTCTAGATGACCATATATTTCAAATACTACAACTTTTACACAAGTTATATGTCATTAACCACCATTTTAAGTAGTTTTAGTAGACTTTAAAGCTTCAAAACATAAGTTAACGATATTTCACCGACAAAATTCCTTTTAACCATTTTAGATACGTTCAAGAATGAGTTTTAAACAATATACCTCTAGCTCGGGGCTAGGGAAGAATCTTGACGAAAACGAGGTGGATAAAAGCTAACGGTGGAGGTCCTTCGCGTTCCGAGTGCACAAGAGCTCCTAATACGCGATCCTTGATGTATGTATGATGTTGAAATGTCAAGAACTAAACTTGAAAGTGTGATGGTGAGTGGGTTGGGGTTCGGCCGAGATGGAGGAGAGCAAGAGAGAGTGGTTTTTGTTGGTGATTTGTGTGATGGTTATCTCATGAGTATAAGCATGTATTTATAGGATCTTAAGGTGTTATTATCCCTTGGGTTTAATGTCCCCAAGATACTAAACACATAATAATAAAATAATAAACTTGTACTTCTTGTGTTCCCCTTGGTTGGGCCGATCCCATTAGGGGGGGGGGGGTTTGGTTCGGTTACAACTAGCTTAGTTAGGTAATGGTTACGTTAAAAAGGTTAGTTTAGTGTTTAACCTCGTTAGTAATATAAAGCGCGTTATGACGGGTGTTAGGGTAATCAGAGACCCTAACTGGCTTAGAAAAATAAAAACAATGCTTCTAGCATTATTTTGGTGTTCCGGGTATTGTCCGGTTGTTCGGTTAGATACCGATTCGTTAAGGTGCTAAATTACACCTTTTAGTGTCTAATAAGTGTCTTTGTGTAACACTATCGGTTCCCAACACTTAGGGAAATATTCTGGATAATAAAACGACATTTCTGCATAATATTTATATGTCTAAATGCTGAATTATTGCTGATTTGTATACATTCTGCACTTAAAGTGCGTTTCGGGTGCTTTTTAGTGCTTATTTTTGCTTTCGCAATGTATATAAATTAAACCCTTGTATGTACTCTTGGGTTTTAATGCACTTTTGTCGTCGGACCTACACCTAGGCCTCAATTCTTATGTCTGACTGCTTTCTGCAGTTCTGTTGACACAGTGTGTCTTACCGGTGAGTTTACTATTATTCTGACGCAACGCTCTTGTTTATGCATAACGCAATATTTTGTAGTATACAACATGCATGAATTCACTTGTTTAATCATGTGTTCAGACATTGCTGACAATTAAACTCATAATTGCAGTCATTAAGCAATAATTATAGTGTACGGAAATTACCGGTTTGTGCCAGTTGTCACAGTACTGGCTATGCTTAGGATCATACGTATAATGGTAGACGTACCATACATCCGTTCCTAAGGTTTCTAACGTTTTCACGTTAGCTAAGGTTTCTAACGTTTTCACGTTAGCTAAGGTTTTGGCATTTTCATGTCACTAAGTTTGGATAGTCGCCAGTTAGGGCCATACTCCAGTTTACATACGATCTTTGGGCTTGTCCCCAGTTATCCTTGGGCTTGTCCCCAGTTATCCTTGGGCTTGTCCCCAGTTATCCTTGGGCTTGCCCCCAGTTGCTAACTCTTTTCTTATGTTGGCTTAGTCCCAAGTTATGCTCTATTTCAGGTTCTTGAAGATAGACAACTAAGGATCCTTGATCCTTACTTTATTCTAAGGTTTATCTTATAGTTATCCTTATTATGGTTAGGATCCTAACTTGGACCCTCAGGTATGATCCTTAACTATTTTTAATTCTATTCATTATTTATTTGAGTAACCCTTATACTTGACAACTGAACTTGTGATTCTTAAATCGTATCACTTTTTAGAACTTATCGGTTATGGGATATGTGATCCTGATCATATCCTAAGCTTTTTGGATATTTTTCAAGGCTTGATAAGTATAAACAGAATGAACATTACAATAGTTGGAAAGTAAGATATTAAAAAGGATAACAACACAAGATAAGCGACAAAAGGTTAAGTTTTTATTAACAAAAGACTAACCCTTAAAAGGTTGTCAAAATTACCTACCCGAGCTTCTACCAGCAAAACGTGGCCCGTCCGCTGGGGTAGGTAAAGGGTGTCCATGATAATAAGTTCAAAAGTAGTGCAGGAATATAAAGGCGGCAAGATCACAATGGCTTCATCCCCCAAACAGAGGATCCCTCCACCAATTGCAATCCTGCCCATTGTCCAAAGGATCATACATGATCCTTAATCCTAAAACCTATTGTTCAGTATAGACCATCATTGTTTTAAACATCACAACCACAAAAAACTACCACCAAATTTAAAAATTGGGCTCCGGCTGCGTCTAAGAATGTCCATCATCGCCCAATCAAGCAGCCTAAATCTTTGCTGCATCACCACCTCCGGCTCCACTTGCTTCACCAGCTTCACCCTTGCTTCCAGCCTCAATTGTCAGGATCTCTTCAGCCTCCTCTTCATCACCCAATTCAGCCAGCCTTGCCTTCCATTCTTCAATTTCCCAGCTGCTTTTGTCGAAGGCAGGATCCTGAGCTTCCAAGGCCATTTGCAGCTTGGTTTTGTACATTGCTATGGCGGCAGAGAATTTGGCATCATCTGTGATCTCCTGCCTTTCATAGTCAAAATTAACCAGCACCTTGGCCATCTCCTGTTTGGTATCCTGGAGTTCCTTCCGAAGATCAGCAAGTGCAAGATCCTTGAGCACGGCAACCTGCTGGAGGTCGGCAATCTTCTTATCCTGATCCTCAACGTGGCCAACATAATCCTCGATCTCAGAGAATTTCTGCAAAAAGGATAAAGGATAAGGTCAGGATTAAGTGATCCTCAAATCAGCAGGATATGTCAATAGGATATATGAGCAGAGACAATGATCCTTACCTCATTGAAGTACTCGAGGAATTGGTGGCGGATTAGAGGCAGACCCTGCAAATCCTCAGCCTCAGAGGCCTTTCTCCTCTTGATTCCCTTTCCTTTGAGGGGTGCCTTGGGGATTGAGGCTGTCGGGCTGGCAGGAACCTTTCTTTTGGAGGATTTAATGGTGGTGAGATCGGTGACACTGAACCTTGAAGCAGCTTTGGCAGATTTTCCAGCACCTACACAACCAAAACAAGATAAGTATCTTTTCTTAATTTACATTTCACTATTTATTTAAATTTTAAACAAGGATACTTACTTGACATTGTGACAGAGCCTGAGGATACCTCCTGAGAGTCTTGGGTTGTGGTCTTGAAAGTTCTAGTTTCAGGATCGAGTTTCCAGAAAGCAGCAAGCCTTTCCCTGGTTGCGGATGTTGTGATGAGATGCGAAACAGAGATAGCTGCATGACACAAGACAAAAGGGGTTAGTGATCCTATCACATGAACAAGACTACCTGGTGATCCTTCTCATGATCCTCCGGCCTACCATTGGTGGACCATGTTTTTGGTAGATCCTCTCCGTTTAGAATGGAATTCCTTCTGACAAAGAAGAAGCGACGTTTCCAATCTTTGTCGTTCTTAGTGACTTTGAGAAGGGGATGTTCTGCACCGGGTTTTCGCTTGAACAAATAACGATGGGAACCAAAGGTAGTAAGATCATACAGTTCTGCCAATTCCGACATTCCTAAATCAACGCCTTCCTGCTCGATGATCCTCTCTAGGGTATATAAAACCCTCCAAATCATCGGCATGGCTTGGATGTAAGATATGCCGGTCAGGGAAAAGAAGGATTGTGTGAATTCTGGGAAAGGATAGGTGTACCCTATAGTGAATGGAGTAGCTGGAAAGGCAACCCATGTTTCAGAAACATAGTCGCTAAGAACAGTGGGATCAAAGGGTTTGAAAAAGGCACTCGCCGGAAAACAGTGACGGATTTTATCTACTTGTGCATCGTTAAAACAACACCTCTCATTCGATGAGTCTTTGATGATCTTTTGACTCTTCAAAGGGCTATCCTTCTTGTGATCCTTGCCCGGTGAACTTTGGAGCATCATTCTTAGAGCGATGGTGGTAAAGAAAGAAAAACAGAGTAAGAAAGGGAAAAAAAGAAGAAAGAGATACCTGATTGATCTTCGACTGAGAATATAAAGGGAGTTTCTTTCGAATTTGAATGCATATTGATCCTATCTATATCTCTATTTATAATTATGATTCTGCAGGATTGTCACTTCCGTGACGTCATGATCGCAATGGCTAGTTCTATTTTAACGGCTATATATCCGTTAGTTGGTTGCGGATAAGATCAAGAAAATATAACTCGCTTATTTTACAAATTACTCCTTATATTTTGGGGGCAATTGTTAGGGGAGGATTTTCTAACAATTAGTGATCCTTATTCGTTATCCTAATTAATGATCCTTACTTCTGTGGCAGATAGTGATCCTCAAAAGAGCTTCAGGATCAGGATCATGGATCACTTTAAGGATCCTCGTACTAACGATTGTTTATTTATGTTTTGTGTTACTTTGCAGGAGTAACAAGCTTGACTTGGTCTTGGCGACATTCCTGGAGAATATTCCCAGACTATCCCGCACGTGCTTGACCAAAAATAGACGTTGTGGAGAACGTGGAGGCATGGCACGAAAGTCGAACAGTTTGTTAGCTAGTTATTTTCTCATTTTAAAGGGGTAACGAGCTAGTAGAAAAAACACTTAGTCATTTTCTGAGTTACACACACACTCGTACAAACGCTCATACCAGCTCTCGTTCAAACACTTAGCAATTTTATATACTTTCTACACGTTACATTCTAGTGATCCTTGTACCTAGCTCGTTACTATCCGAAGTTGTAAACATTTATTCATTTATTTGAGCTTGGTGATCGGTAGTTTCCATCACCCGGGGTTTTTTGTGCCGGAGATCAACTCTTGATCAAGGGCTTTTCCCCGTATAAATCCTTGTGTTGTTTGTGCGATTTACATTGAAGTGATTCCTGTCATTGTTATACATTTCAAGCATCATACCCTGTAACAGAGATTTTGGTTGCAATATCCTCAACAGATTTTTTGACCAAAACAGTATGTATTCTATTTATTCTAAATGTATTTGTTTATTATTTATTTCGAACCCAATACTGACTTAAGCATCGGAGGGGTGTTAGCCAAGCTAACACCCACCTTAGTTTACAATTCTTTTGCAAGATATGTTTCAGGATATAGATCCAGGATATGTACTCAGGATAAGTCGAAAGATTAGAGGATTGGCCCCCTCTCTTACGTTTAAGGGATCCTAGTCCCTTCAAAGGTTTAAAGGTATTCCCCTTTCTTTCGAATTGGGTTTAAACACCTCGCCTGGAGCGCAAGCTATCTAGGTATAGTTCAAGGTAGCGGGACCAGTTCATGTAAAAGTGGCTGACAATTTCGTTACTGTTGGCTATATCCTGGATCCTGAAGGTATATGAGGATTGATCACCCTCTCTCACGAAAGAGTATTTTCATACTCTCTAAGGTTTAAAGGTTTTCACCTTTCTAAGAATTGGGTTTAAACACCTCGCCTGTAGCGCATGAAATTTAGGGTTTATCCCCAGATATCAGGGTTTATCCCCAGTATGATAAGGATTCATTTCAGGATATCAGGGGTTCTGCCCTAGGGTATTCGGAATTTATTCAAATCGAAGTATGAATATATTTGCGTTTCTGTATCAAACACAGGGGACATACATTATACTGTTCAAAGGATAGATCCAAGTTTATAAGTGTGCACTGGGGACAAACTTGTGATAAAGGATTGAAATTGATTCTCTAAGAATCTCTGGTATGATCTCTCCTTTTTATTTGGACAATTTTTGGTTTGATGGTGTTTTTCATGAACAATTGTTGGTCTGTAATAACTAAACAATAGCTATTAGGGTTGAGGATCATGGATCCTTTGAACAATAGGTAGGATAATAGGTGGTGGAGGGATCCTCTGTTTGGGGGATGAAACCACTTGTTATCCTGCCATCTATTATTTCCTGCACTTTTAAGACCTGTTAACAATGGACACCCTTTGCCAACCCAAGTGGACGGGCCACGTATTACTGGTAGTAATTTGGGTTGGCAATTTTGACAACCTTAAAAGGGTTTAACTTTTGTGAATAAATAAAACTTTAACTTTTTGGCTATTTCCCGTGTTGTTATCCTTGTGAATTCTTTATTTCTCGACTGTTGTTATATACTTTGTTTGAATTTATCAAGTAAAGAAGAAAAGTTTAACAAATCATGTTTAAAAGTTTTAGGATATTATCAAGGATCAAATATCCTATAGTTGATAAATTCAGAAAAGTTATGGAACTTAAGGATCATTAGTTCTGTTGTCAAAGGATAAGGGTCACTTATATAAATAATGAATAAAATCAAAGTGATCAAGGATCATACCTGAGAATCCAAGTTAGGATCCTAACCCCTTAACATTTATAATCAGGATAACCAAAAGATAAACCTTAGTAGAAGGTAAGGATCAAGGATCCTTGGCTGTTTAGCTTCAAAAACCTGAAATGGAACATAACTTGGGACTAAGCCATTATAAGAAAAGAGTTAGCAACTAGGGACAAGCCCAACAATTCTTGGGACAAGCCTAAAGGATAATTGGGGACAAGCCCAAAGGAAAACTGGGGACAAGCCCAAAGGAAAACTGGGGACAAGCCCAAAGGACAACTGGGGACAAGCCCAAAGGATAACTGGGGACAAGCCGAAAGGATCTTGTGTAAACTGGAGTATGGCCCTCACTGGTGACTATCCAAACTTAGTGACATGAGAATGCCAAAACCTTAGCTAACGTGAAAACGTTAGAAACCTTAGTAACGGATGTATGGTACGTCTACCATTATACGTAGGACCCCGGATACAGCCAGTACAATGAAATTGTCAGCCCCTAAAGCGAGTACTGGTCCCATTGCCATGAACTGTACCAGGATCATCGTGCGCTGCTGGCGATACTGGGGACAGGCCCAAAAAACTGGGGTCAAGTCCAAACAACTGGGGTCAAGCCCAAACAACTGGGGTCAAGCCCAAACAACTGGGGTCAAGCCCAAACAACTGGATACTTTTGTGGATACTCAATCCTTTGTTAAGGATACATGAACCTTCTGCAAAACTCAGAATGAAGTGAAAGGAGGATAAAGGATCTAGGATCCTTTTCCTTGTATATAGGATAATTAAAGAATGTAATAGTTTGAGATTAGATCATTACCTAAATGAGGATCATCCATCCTCTAAGGATCCTTCAAGGATGTGGATCATGAATATTGCTAAGGATCACAAATCCTTATCACATGAAGTATTTCTTCAGATGGACAGCATTCCAAGCTCTTGGTACTAAATCACCTTCCATTGTTAGCAATCGATATGCCCCCTTTCCAGCCTCAGCTTCAATCAGGTAGGGGCCTTCCCACTTTGGTGCCAATTTTCCATCAGCAGGATTTGTGGTATTCTGAAATGCTTTCCTTAATACCATATCACCAACTTGGAACTTCCTGATCCTGACATTCTTATTGTAGGCTCCAGCCATCCTTTGTTGATAACTAGCCATCCTTATCCTTGCCAAATCCCTGAGTTCTTCTATAGTATCCAAGTCTTGAACCAAGTTTTCAGCATTTCCTTCAGGATCACAAATGCTTGTTCTTGCAGTAGGAACCACCATCTCTGTAGGGATCACTGATTCTGCCCCAAATACCAAAGAAAATGGAGTTTGGCCAATGGCATTCTTGGGAGTTGTCCTGTCAGCCCATAGTACATAAGGTAGTTCTTCTGCCCACTTTCCTTTCTTGGATCCAAGCTTCTTCTTCAAATTGTTGATGATGATCTTGTTGGATGATTCTGCCTGACCATTAGCTTGTGGGTGGACTGGTGTTGATGTTATCATCTTAATCCCCCAGCTGTCACAAAAGTTAGTAGTTCTACTCCCAATAAATTGAGATCCATTATCACAAACAATTTCAGAAGGAATACCAAATCTAGTAATAATGTTTCTTTTAATAAAGGATATCACGTCCTTTTCTTTGACTTGAGCAAAGGCTTCAGCCTCTATCCACTTGGAGAGGTAATCAGTCATAGCAAGCATGAATACTTTTCCACCAGGTGCCTTAGGAAGCTTGCCAATTGTTATGGGTAGAATTCTGAGCCCATATCCTGAGAAATATATTGGGTTATATCTTGGTTATATGATATTTGTTCACATCCGGGATGCTGATTCAGGATATTGGTAACATCCTGAATGGTATCCTCAGGATCACTAACGAATTATATGCAGATACGTGGGTTAGAAGCTAGCAACGTTCACAAGGACTCATTCCGCGGAAGACTCGGTCCAAGTCGTTCAAATAAAGACGTTGAAGCCGCATTACTCGGTCTACAACGTTTACAATGGAATATTCGGAGCATCCCATGTTTATAGGAATTTTCGTTTGTAATTCGTTACTATAAATAGATGGGTATACCAGATCGAATAGGACATCACATGAACACTCACTACACTCTTACACTCGCTCTCTAGCAATTTTCACTTTTGCACAAAAGCATTGTAACACTTAGCGATCTGGTCGATATCCTGCACTGTATCCTGAAGTTTAAAGCAATAAGAAGAACAAGGCAGCTGCGATTGTCAGCTCCCGAGGTTTTATGCCGACGATCTAGATTGATCAAGGGCTTTCCTCGTATATCTCATGTCAACCTCTTTACTTTTTGCTCATTGTTTGATCATAGATACAGCTCAATATCCTGAGCCGTATCCTGAATACTGTTTTTCCAAACAACTTAACCAGCATATTTTCAACACACTTTTTAGCACACTACCTCACTTAACTAATTTGACCACTTAATTGCTTCGGTAATTTTTGACCAAAACAATTTGGCGCCCACCGTGGGGCAAGTGGTGCTACTTTTACTAAAAATCTTTGTGAAATCGTTAATCGGTTTTCTATATTCAAAACTTTTTGCCACATTGTTTACAATGGCCTCAAGATCAAACATGAGCTCCTCCACTGTATCTGCTACGACTTCTGCTACTACCGGTTCGGTGCTCCCACCACCTCCTCCAAGGATGCCAGCCTCTTCACAACCTCAGGATATCATCCCTACTCGGAGTGTTCAAGGATCTGCTCCCATTTTAGCTTCTAATGATGAAATTCTAACCTTATTTGGAAGTGTGCAGGAACAAATGAGGCAGCAACAGGAAACAAACCAAATGCTGTTGAGGGAAATACAACTCCTGAAGTCTGGCTCGAGCAGATCTGCTGAGGATATCGTCACTCCACTACAACCCAGAACTCTGAACTTCAGTTCGGCCGTGTACACAGAGGATAATAGGGGGAATATTGTGCCTAGCCTTCCTCAGAATCATACTCCTGAAATACCCTCCTCGATCAGGATGTCAACCATGAGGAGCTTAGGATATGCTTCAGGATATGTGCAAAATCCTCCGACGGGTAATGTGTCAAATAATAATAACACTCATGCTGCTAACAATAGTGGATCTTTGTAGGATTCAGGTGTAACATCAGCATTTACAAGGGAGCTTCAGAAATTGAAGGACATGATATCCAGTGTACCTGGAGTGGTCCAGCCAATCCCGGAAGTATCACAACACAGCCACAGGATATCTCGCTTTGCATATCCTATCTGTGATGCTGAGATTCCAAAGAGATTTCAAACCCCCAACATGAAGCTTTATGATGGAACTACGGATCTTGAAGAGCATATTGCCCAGTATAGGGAAAGGATGGAGATTAACCCTATCCCTCCGGAGCTCAAGGAAGCATGCTTGTGCAAGGGTTTTGGTTCTACCTAAACATGATCAGCCTTGAAATGGCTCTTGAATGTTCCTCCGCATTCGATTACATCTTTTGCTCACTTAGTGAATTTATTTAATAGTTAGTTTTCTTGTAGTAGAAGCTTTGAAAAACTAACAAGTGACCTCTACAGGACAACACAGGGGCCATAAGAATCCCTGAGAGATTATGTGAACAAGTTCAGGAGGGAATCCTTAGACATTCCGCATCTTGATGTTGCAACAGCTGTGCAAGCTTTCAAGATGGGGCTGCAAAAAGATTCTCAATTTTACCAAGACCTTGTAATGAACCCATGCAGGAACTTGGATGAAGCTCGGAACAGGTCCCTAAGATATATTCGATTGGAGGATGACAGAAAGATGCAAGAGAGGATGAACTCATCTAACACCTATGAGTCAACTAACAGGAAGTCAGAATCCTCATTTAAGCCATATCGCCCTAAGCCATATGGTAGAAATGAAAACAAGAAAGTGAATGCTACCGAAGACGAGGATCCTGAAGAATATCCTGAGTTATCAGAATATTGCTTTTCTGTTAACATTCCTGAATTAATGTATGTCATGCAGGGTTTAGGAGACAAGGCTAGGTGGCCTCGAAAGAATCAACAAAAGGCCGACTGGAAATATAAGTCAAAATGGTGTGCTTTCCACGAAGATTTTGGACATGTAACTGAGGATTGCATTGCTCTAAGGAAAGAAATAAGCTATCTTCTAAGCAAGGGATATATGAAAGATCTCTTAGGAAGAAAGAAGAATAAGGGTCAGGATACTGAGAAGGATCCTGAGCGAGCAGCGTCACCTCCCGCGGATGCCAAGATAATCAACTTTATTTCGGGAGGATCCGACATTTGTGGGACTTCGTATTCGGCGGCAAAGAGACATGCAAAAGAAGCTAAGGCCGAAAGGGGAGACAAACCTATCAGGATGACTACCCTCACAACTGACAAAGTGATCACATTTGATGCTGATGACAGGGATACTGTCCAGGATCCTCATCATGATGCTCTGGTAATAACATTATATGTGGCTAACCATTTTGTACGCAGGATACTGGTCGATAATGGCAGCTCCGTCAACATAATCCAACTAGAAACTCTGAAGAGAATGAATGTATCTCCGATGGATATCACTTCAAAGTCCACCGTGCTTGTTGGGTTCAGTGGAGAGGCTAGGAACACAGTGGGAGAGATAAAGTTACCAGTATATGTTGAAAGGGTCAACTCGATACGACGTTTCTGTGTGATGGATTCTCTATCCTGCTATAACATCATACTGGGAAGACCATGGATTCACGATATGAAGGCTGTGCCATCAACATATCACCAATGCATCAAGATCCCTACCCCTTGGGGAGTTGTCAAGGTTGAAAGTGATCAAGAGGATGCGAAAGAATGCTACTCATCCTCGATGAAATCCTCAACCAAGCCTAGTACAGCATAGCAATTAAAGATGCGGGCCCAGGATATCATGGAGGATTCCGAGCAGGATGTGAAGAAAATTATCCTGGATCAGGATAATCCTGATATCTCGGTGCTCGTAGGAACCAATATCCCTCAGGATATTGAGGAGCAGTTAACTAACTTTTTGAAATGCAGGATGTCAACGTTTGCATGGAAGCATGAGGATATGACAGGCATATCCAAAGACATTATCACTCACAAGCTTGGAATCGACAGATCGTTCAAGCCTGTTCAGCAGAAAAGAAGAAAATTTGCTCCTGAGCGGAATACGATTATCCAAGAGGAAGTTGAAAGATTGTTGAAGTCCAGGATGATCAGAGAAGTCAAGTTTCCAAGATGGCTAGCAAATGTAGTCGTGGTACAGAAGAAAAATGGGAAATGGAGAGTCTGTGTAGACTACACAGACTTGAATAAGGCTTGTCCTAAAGACCCATTTCCTCTTCCTCACATTGATGCAATGGTGGATGCTACTGCCGGGCATGAAATGTTGACCTTCATGGATGCATCCTCAGGATTTCAGCAGATTCAAATGGAGCCTTCTGACCAGGAGGATACTGCCTTCATGACACCAACATGTATTTATTGTTATACGGCTATGCCTTTTGGTTTGAAAAATGCAGGTGCAACATACCAAAGATTGGTAAACATGATGTTTAAAGACAAGCTTGGGGACACCATGGAGGTATACATTGACGATATGGTGGTAAAATCAAGGAAAGCTCAGGATCACCTCCAGGATATTAAAGGAGCGTTTGATATCCTGGATCAATATAACATGAAGCTAAATCCTGCTAAGTGTCATTTCGGAGTGGGGGCAGGAAAATTTCTAGGATATATGGTGACCAAAAGAGGAATAGAGGCGAGCCCGGAGCAGATTAAAGCCATCCTGGATATTAAATCACCCTCAAATATGAAGGATGTTCAACGATTAACGGGGCGAGTGGCAGCATTAAACAGATTTATTTCAAGATCCTCAGAGAAATGCAAAGAGTTTTATGATATCCTGAAGAAGAATAAGAAATTTGAATGGGGAGAGAAGCATGAAGCAGCTCTGCAGGATTTGAAGAAATATCTCTTAACTGCACCTCTACTGATGAAACCTGAGAATGGTGAACCACAATCGCTATACCTCGCAGTATCAGGGAATGTTGTAAGTGCCGTCCTTATAAAGGATCATGAAGGTCAGCAATATCCTGTTTATTATGTTAGTAAAAGTTTGTTAAATGCTGAAACTAGATATTCTCATTTAGAAAAATTGATACTAGCATTAGTTATGGCATCAACGAAGCTTAGACATTACTTTGAGACACATAGGATTCATGTTAAAATAAATTATCCTGTCAAAAATGTGCTTAGGAAACCAGAGATGTCAGGCAGGATGGCTAAGTGGTCAGTAAAGTTGAGTGCTTATGATTTAGTATATGAACCTAGAAATGCCATAAAATCTCAGGCTTTAGCTGACTTTGTGGCCGATTTCAGTAGTGACATTCAGGATGAGGTAGACCTAGAAGTCCAACACTTAGGAGAATCCTCAGGATCTTGGACATTATATACTAATGGTGCATCTAATGTAAGAGGAGTAGGATTGGGAATACTACTAAAATCGCCACAGGGGGACATATTACCCCAGGCTATTAGGTGTGAATTCCCTGCTACTAATAATGAAGCAGAGTATGAGGCTTTAATTGCAGGATTAGAATTGGCTAAGAATATAAGTATCAAGAATTTGCAGGTATATGTTGACTCCTTGTTAATTACTAACCATTTTAATGGATCCTATGCAGTTAAGGGTGAGAAATTAATTGAATACCTCGATATTCTAAAAAAATTAGCAGAATATTTCGATGTTTTTATACTTGAACAGGTACCAAGGGAGGATAATGCTGAAGCAGATGCCTTAGCAAATCTGGGATCATCAATCAGGGTACCAGAACGGGGACCCAAATACCAATATTACATTTCTTGTATCCTGCGACGAATCCTCAGGATAAAGAAGTAGGGGGTATTCAGGATCCTGGAGCAGAGTATCCTGAAAAGGATCCTAAATCCGGGATGGCTCCAATCGTGAGATATCTCAAGGAAGGACACATCCCCGGAGATGAAAATCCTAAGGCATTTAGGATGAAGGTATCACGATTCACTATTATAAATAATGTTTTATACAAGAAATCTCTTGCAGGACCGTATTTGAGGTGCCTGGAGGATCCTGAAGCCAAAGAAGTACTTCAGGATATACATGAAGGGGATTGTGGTAATCACACTGGGGGCAGATCATTGTTCTCGAAAGTGTTAAGGACAGGATATTATTGGCCAACGATGAGGAAAGATGCTGCAGAATATGCTCGAAGGTGTGATGCATGTCAAAGGCATAGTAACATACTACATCAACCAGCTGAACCGCTATATCCTGTAACTTCCCCTTGGCCATTCATGAAATGGGGGATGGATATAGTAGGGAAGTTACCGAAAGCTCCAGGAGGAAAAGTCTTTATGCTAGCTGTTAGGGGAGGATTTTCTAACAATTAGTGATCCTTACACGTTATCCTAATTAGTGATCCTTACTTCTGTGACAGGTGGTGTTCCTCAGAAGAGCTTCAGGATCAGGATCATGGATCACTTTAAGGATCCTCGTACTAACGATTGTTTACTTATGTTTTGTACTATCTCGCAGGTATAACCAGCTTGACCAAGTCTTGGCGACATTACTGGAGAATATTCCCAAACTATTCTGCACGTGCTTGGCCAAAAATGGACGTTATGGAGAACGTGGGGGCTTGGCACAAAAGTCAGATAGTTAGTTTGGTAGTTAGATTTCTATTTTAAAGGGGTAACGAGCTAGTAGAGAAACACTTAGTCATTTTTACAGCTACACACACTCATATACTCGCACACTTAAAGATCTCGACGAACATTCATTCGTTTTCACTCACATTTACACATTTCACGATAGTGATCCTTGTACCTAGCTCGTTACTATCCGAAGTTGTAAACATTTATTCATTTATCTGAGCTTGTTGATTGGTAGTTTCCATCACCCGGGGTTTTTTGTGCCGGAGATCAACTCTTGATCAAGGGCTTTTTCCCCGTATAAATCCTTGTGTCATTTCGGCAATTTACATTGAAGTGATCCTTGTTATTGTTCTACATTGTTAGCATCATACCCCGTAACATTGAGTTTGGTTGCAATATCCTCAACAGATTTTTTGACCAAAACAGTTTGGCGCCCACCGTGGGGCAATTGGTGCTTCGTCCTTAGAAAAATACGCATTTCTGTGCTCATTCCGGTTCACTACAACCAAGCAAATGGCTTCCTCAGCGAAGAATGCTTCAAACTTGATGCCCTCATTCACTTCTTCACAAGGCGTCCCTCCTTTGCCTCCATCACCTTCTGGATCCTAGAAGAATACTGAGAATGCCGCGAAGAAACCAACTCCCATTTTCTCAAAACCACCTACTTCTTCTGTTTCAACTAATCCTACTACAAATGATCTCTATGCCTTGATTTTGCAGATGAGGAATCATGCACAAGAGCAGGATAAGACCAACGAAAGGATTCTCCGGGAGATTGACGAAATTAAGAAACAGAAGAAAACGGCAGAGGATCGTTCCCCACTGATGCCCAGATCTTTGAATTTTGATACTCCAGTGATTACTTCTCAGCCATCAGTGGTTCCAGACATTCAATATGTGGGTGGACCAAAAGGAGTGCACTACGGAACAACAACAATGACCCAGGTATCAGGTTCATATTTCCAGCTAGCGGGATCCTATCCTCAGCATATGGGATCCCTCACGAGTTCAGGAGGATATTCAGGAATGCAGCATTTTCAAGGATCCTCCTTCGTTCCAGGATCATCCCAGGTTCAAGGATCCTCCTTCGTTCCAGGATCATCCCAGGTTCAAGGATCCTCCTTCGTTCCAGGATCATCCCAGGTTCAAGGATCCTCCTTCGTTCCAGGATCATCCCAGGTTCAAGGATCCTCCTTTGTTCCAGGATCGTCCCAGTTTCAGGGATCCTTACAGATGCCAGGATCCTTGAGGAGTTTGCAAACAGGAAGTTCAGATGTCCATCAGGGAGATTTTATTCCAATGCAGACCAATGCTTCTACTGGTCCCTCGATTATTCCAGAGCCCCAACAATATGGATTAACATCCATTCTTCCTAACTTGAATCCAATGGGAGGTAACACTTTTAATAATTCTTATACTACTAACCATGGTCTTATGCAGGATCCAGGTATCAATCATGCCATGGCCAGAGAATTGCAAAAGCTAAAGGATATGATATCAAGTGTTCCGGGAGTAGTCAAACCTATCCCAGAGATTGCAGATGGGAGCCATAAGATATCTCGCTTTGCACCACCAATCTGTGATGCTGAGATACCCAAGAGGTTCCATGTGCCTACAATGAAACTGTATGATGGTTCGACGGATCCTGAAGAACACATAGCACAATACAGGGAGAGGATGGAGATCAATGCAATCCCAAAAAGGTTAAAGGAAGCATGCCTGTGCAAAGGATTCGGATCCACTCTTACTGGATCAGCTCTCAAATGGCTGCTAAGTCTTCCCCCTACTCTATTACCTCATTTGCTAATCTAGTTAATCTATTTAATAATCAGTTTTCTTGTAGTAGGAAATTTGAACGATTAACTAGTGATCTATATAGGATAACCCAGGGTCATAATGAATCATTAAGGGATTACATTACCAAATTCAGTAAAGAATCCTTAGACATTCCCAACTTAGATATAGCCACGGCTGTTGAGGCCTTTAAAATGGGATTGCTTAGGGATTCGTCTTTCAATGATGATCTTGTTATGACACCGTGCAGGAACTTAGATGAGGTAAGAACCCGAGCACTTAGGTTCATTCGACTAGAAGATGACAAGAGGATCCAGGAGAGGTTAGCAGGATCCTCAAAGCAGGATAAGCAAGGATCCTCATTCAGGAACAACAAGTTCAGATCCTACAACAGATCTGATAACCAGAACGTGCATTCTATTGATCAAGAAGAGGATGACGAGGATTATCCTCCAATTTCTGAATATTGTTTTAGTGTTGATAACAATGAACTAATCCTTGCGATGCAGAGTCTAGGTGATAAAGCTAGATGGCCCAGAAAAAATGATAGGCCAGTTGCAACTAAGGATAAATCAAAGTGGTGTGCATACCATGAAGATTTTGGGCACCTCACAGAAGAATGCATTGCACTAAGAAAGGAAATTGGATACTTGCTGAGCAAAGGGCATCTAAAGGAATTGTTGGGAAGAAAAAAGTCAAGGACTCAGGATCCTTAAAGGATCCCTGAGAAGGCTCCAGCCCCTCCAGCAGATGCACAAGTGATAAACTTCATTTATGGAGGATCAGACATTTGCGGCACATCCTTCTCAGCAGCTAAAAGGCATGCAAAGGAAACTAAAATGGATAATGGAGAAAGACCTGTTCGAACATCAAGTGTCTCCGAAGGAAAAGTTATAACCTTTGATGAAGAGGATCGTATTGATATCCAGGATCCTCATCACGATGGTTTAGTTATCACTCTTTTTATTTCTAACCATTTTGTCCGCAGGATCCTTATAGACGGAGGAAGTTCAGTGAACATTATCCAGCTTGATGTCCTAAAGAAGATGGGTATTCCTGAATCAGAGATCATACCAAGATCCTCTGTGCTCGTGGGATTTAGTGGTGAAACTAAGAATACCCTGGGGGACATTAAACTCCCAATATACATTGAAGGCCTACACTCTTACCAAAAATTTTGTGTTATTGACTGTTTATCTTGTTGTAATGTTATCCTTGGCAGGCCCTGGATACACGATATGAAAGCAGTCCCATCCACTTACCATCAATGTGTGAAGCTCCCTAGTCCTTGGGGAATAGTGAAGATTGATAGTGATCAGCAGGAGGCTAAGAATTGCTATACTTCATCGATGAAACCAGCTTCGAAATCCAGGGAGCAATAGCAATCAAAGTATCCTCCAAGGGATGTCTTGGAGGCGAGTGAACAGGATGTGGTAGAAATCCTTATGGATCCGGATGATCCTGAATCTATAGTTTATATCGGATCAGGGATCCTTGGCGAAATGAAAGAAGACCTCGTATCCTTCCTAAAAAGGAGAAAGACTACCTTTGCATGGAAACACGAAGACATGACTGGTATATCCAAAGATGTAATCACTCACAAACTCGGCATTGACAGATCCTTCAAACCAATCCACCAAAGGAGAAGAAAGTTTGCACCGGAAAGGAATGCCATTATCCAGGAAGAGGTAGAGAAATTGCTCCGGGCAGGTATGATTAGAGAGGTCAAGTATCCAAGATGGTTGGCCAATGTGGTTGTTGTTCAAAAGAAAAACGGAAAGTGGGGGTATGTGTCGATTTTACCGATTTAAATAAGGCATGTCCCAAGGATCCTTTCCCTTTACCCCACATTGACTCCATGGTGGATGCAACCGCGGGTCATGAACTGTTTACTTTTATGGATGCTTCATCTGGATTTCAACAAATCCAAATGGAACCATCCGACCAAGAGGATACAGCCTTCATGACTCCAACTGTTATATACTGCTATATTGCTATGCCGTTCGGATTAAGAAATGCAGGTGCAACATATCAAAGGCTGGTGAATATGATGTTCAAGGATCAGATTGGACAAACTATGGAGGTTTACATAGATGATATGGTGGTAAAATCCTTGAAAGCTGAGGATCACCTAAGAGACTTGGAGGAAGCATTCAATATCCTTGATAAATATAATATGAAGCTTAATCCTTCAAAATGTCACTTTGGTGTTAAAGCAGGTAAATTCTTAGGATATATGGTGACAAAGAGAGGCATTGAAGCTAGCCCGGAACAAATCAAAGCAATAGTGAACATCAAATCTCCGGCCAATGCTAAGGATGTTCAAAGGCTAACAGGCAGGATAGCAGCGTTGAATAGATTTTGTTTTGGTCAAAAAATCTGATGATGATATTGCAACCAAACTCTAGATTATGGGGTATGATGCTCAAAATGTGTAACAACAATGAGGATCACTTCAATGTGGAATGCACAAACAACACAAGCATTTATACGGGGAAAAAGCCCTTGATCAAGAGTTGATCTCCGGCACAAAAAACCTCGGGTGATGGAAACTACCGATCACCAAGCTCAAATAAATGATTAAATGTTTACAACTTTGGATAGTAACGAGCTAGATACAAGGATCAATACGGTGAAATGTGTAAAAAGTGTATGAAATCGCTAAGTGTTTGAACGAGAGCTTGTATGAGCGCTTGTATGAGTGTGTGTAACTGCCAAAAATGACTAAGTGTCACTAACTCTCTAACTTAGCTCGTTACTCCCTTTAAAATAAGAAAAATATCTAGCTAACAAACTCTCCGACTTTCGGGCCAAGCCTCCACGTTCTCCATAACGTCTAGTTTTGATCTAGCACGTGCAGAATACTTCGGGAATATTCTCCAAGAAGGTCGCTAAGACTTGGTCAAGCTTGTTATACCTGCGAGATGTTATAAAACATGAGTAAACAATCGTCAGTATGAGGATCCTTGAAGTGATCCATGATCCTGATCCTAAAGCCCTTCTGAGGATCACCACCTGTCACAGAAGTAAGGATCACTAGTTAGGATAACGAATAAGGATCACTAATTGTTAGAAAATCCTCCCCTAACAATTGCCCCCAAAATATAAGGAGTGAAATTGTAAAATTAGCGACTTATGTTTTCTTAATCTTATCCGTAACAAACTAACGGATATATAGCCGTTAATTTTGAACTAGCCGTTGCGATGATGATGTCACGGAAGTGACAACCTGCAAGATCATGATTATAAATAGAGATATAGATAGGATCAAATGCATTTAAATTTTCAGAGAAACTCCCTTTATAATCCACATTCCGAAGACGTTCAGGTATTCTCTCTCTCTATCCTTTTCCCTCTCTTGCTCTGTTTCTCTATCTTTATCTCCGTCAAAGATGCTGCTCCGAAGTTCTCCGGGCAAAGATCACAAGAAGGATAGCCCTTTGGAAAGCCAGAAAATCATCAAGGACTCAGCGAATGAAAAGTGTTGTTTTAACGACGCACAGATAGACAAAATCCGTTGCTGTTTTCCGGCGGATGCCTTTATCAGACCCTTTGATCCTACTACCCTTAGCGACTATGTTTCAGAAACATGGGTTGCATTTCCAGCCACTCCATTCACCATAGGATACACCTATCCTTTCCCAGAGTTTACACAATCCTTCTTTTCCCTTACCGGCATCTCTTATATCCAAGCCATGCCGATGACTTGGAGGGTCTTGTATACCCTGGAGAGGATCATCGAACAGGAAGGCATTGCTTTGGGCATGTCAGAATTGACGGAGCTGTATGATCTTACTACTTTTGGTTCCCATCGTTATTTGCTCAAGCGAAAACCCGGTGCAGATCATCCTCTTCTGAAAGTCACCAAGAATGACAAAGACTGGAAGCGTCGCTTTTTCTTTGTCAAGAGAGATTCTATCCAGGATGGAAAGGATCTTCCTAAAAATTGGGCTACCCATGGTAGGATGGAGGATCCTGATAAGGATCACCAAGGAATTTCTTTGATTGTAAGGATAACTTATATTTTTGCTTTCTTGTTTTGCAGCTATCACCGTTTCACGTATCCGCACATCACCTGAAACCAAGGAGAGGCTCGCTGCCTTTTGGAAGCTTGATCCTGAAACAAGGACATTCAAGATAGACACCCAAGACTCACAAGAAGTATCCTCAGGTTCCATTACCATGTCGAGTAAGTATCCTGTCTTTTGCATAGTTTAAATATTAAAATAAATAGATAAATTGAAATAGGATAAGGATACTCATCTTGCTTTGAATGTGTAGGCGCTGGAAAACCTGTCAAGCCTGTTTCCCAATTCAACACAGCTGACCTTGATCTCGTACGACCCAGGAAGAAGAGGTCCACTACCAGTCCTAGCATCTCCATTCCAAGGGCACCCACTAAAGGAAAGGGTGTCAAGAAGAGGAAAACTTCTGATGCTGAGGATCTTCAAGGGCTGCCACTGATCCGCCACCAATTCCTTGAATACTTCAATGATGTAAGGATCCTTAACTTTGCCTAGGTATCCTGCTCTTATGAGGATCACTTGACTTTGAACTGCCTTATCTTCTTTCTGCAGAAATTTGCTGAGATCGAGGATTACGTGGGCAATATTGAGGAGCTGGACAAGAAAATAGCTGATCTCCAACAGGTTGGCGTGCTCAAAGATCTTGCACTTGCTGATGCTCGGAAGGAACTCCAGGATACCAAGCAGGAAATGGCCAAGGTGCTGGTTAACTTTGATTATGAAAAGCAAGACCTCATCGAAAATGCCAAGCTCTCTGCTGCCATCACAATGTATCAGACTAAGTTGAAGATGGCCCAGGAAGCTCAAGACCCTGCTTTTGACAAAGACAGCTGGGATGTTGAAGGCTGGAAGGCAAGGTTGGCTGATCTTGAGGATGATGAGGAGGAGGCAACTGATGTCCTGGCAATTGAGGCAAGTGGCAGTGGGAAGGATCAGGCTGGTGGTGATGATGCTGGTGGTGATGCAGCCAAGGTGTGAGCTGCACAATTGGGCGATGATGGATATATATGCCAAGGCCGGAGCCCAATTTTTTAGTTTGATGGTAGTTTTTTGTGGTTGTGATGTTTAAGACAATTTCATGGGTTGTACTTTGAACAATAGGTTTTAGGATTAAGGATCACGTATGATCCTTTGGACAATAGGCAGGATTGCAATTGGTGGAGGGATCCTCTGTTTGGGGGATGAAGCCATTGTGATCCTGCCGCCTTTATATTCCTGCACTACTTTTGAACTCATTATCATGGACACCCTTTACCTACCCCAACGGACGGGCCACGTTTTGCTGGTAGAAGCTCGGGTAGGTAATTTTGACAACCTTTAAAGGGTTAGCCTTATGTTAATAAATAAAAACTTAACCTTTTGTCGCTTATCTTGTGTTGTTATCCTTTTTAGTATGTTATTTTCCAATTGTTATAATGTTCAATTTGTTTATACTTATCAAGCCTTGAAAAACTAGAAAAGATATCCAAAAAGTTTAAGATATGAACAAGGATCACATATCCCATAATCGATAAGTTTTAAAAAATGGTATAGTTTAAAAAACACAAGTTCAGTTGTCAAGTATAGGGGTTATTCAAATGAATAATGAATAAAACCAAAAAAGTTAAGGATCATACCTGAGGATCCAAGTTAGAATCCTAACCATAATAAGGATAACTATAAGATAAACCTTAGAGTGAAATAAGGATCAAGGATCCCTAGCTGCCTATCTTCAAGGACCTGAAATAGAGCATAACTTGGGACTAAGCCGATATAAGAAAAGAGTTAGCAACTGGGGACAAGCCCAAGGATAACTGGGGACAAGCCCAAGGATAACTGGGGACAAGCCCAAGGATAACTGGGGACAAGCCCAAGGATCGTGTGTAAACTGGAGTATGGCCCTAACTGGCGACTATCCAAACTTGGTGACATGAGGATGCCAAAACCTTAGCTAACGTGAAAACGTTAGAAACCTTAGCTAACGTGAAAACGTTAGAAACCTTATGAACGGATGTATGGTACGTCTACCATTATACGTAGGATCCTAAGCATAGCCAGAACAATGGAATTATCAGCCCCTAGAACGAGTACTGGTCCCAAAGCCTTGAACTATACCAGGATCATCGTGCGCTACAGGCGGAATCTGGGGACAAGCCCAAATAACTGGGGTTAAACCTAAAGACGGATTGCTTCTGTGGATAACCAACGTTGTGCTAAAGATACCTGAACTTTCAAAACTTGAACTCACGTGAGAAATGGATAAAGGATACATGATCCTTATCCTAATATGAGAAAATAAAGAAATGAAATAGTTCAAGATTAGGATATTACCTGAATAAGGATCACCGATACTTTGAGGATCCTTTAAGGATATCCCTATCGTGAGGATCACCTATGCCATAAGGATCCTGCTTACATGAAATATTTCTTCAAGTGGACATCATTCCAAGCTCTTGGTAGCGAATCACCTTCCATGGTTAGCAATCTATATGCCCCTTTCCTGCTTCAGCTTCAATCAAATAAGGGCCTTCCCATTTTGGAGCCAATTTTCCATCAGCAGGGTTGGTGGTATTCTGAAATGCTTTCCTTAACACCATATCTCCAACTTGAAACCTCCTGATCCTGACATTTTTGTTGTAAGCACCAGCCATTCTTTGTTGATAACTGGCCATCCTGATCCTAGCCATATCCCTGATCTCTTCAATAGTATCCAGGTCTTGAGCCAAGTTTTCATCATTTTCCTCAGGATCACGGGTACTTGTTCTAGCAGTAGGAACCACCATTTCTGTTGGGATCACTGATTCTGCTCCAAACACCAAAGAGAATGGTGTTTGACCAGTAGCATTCTTGGGGGTTGTCCTGTCAGCCCAGAGCACATAGGGTAGTTCTTCTGCCCATTTTCCTTTCTTGGATCCAAGCTTTTTCTTCAAATTGTTGATGATGATCTTGTTGGATGATTCTGCTTGGCCATTAGCTTGTGGGTGGACTGGTGTTGATGTTATCATCCTAATCCCCCAGCTGTCACAAAAGTTAGTGGTTCTGCCCCCAATAAATTGGGAACCATTATCACATATAATCTCAGAAGGGATACCAAATCTAGTTATAATATTTCTTTTAATGAAGGATATAACTTCCTTTTCTCTAACTTGGGCAAAAGCTTCAGCCTCTATCCACTTGGAGAAATAATCAGTCATAGCTAGCATGAATACTTTTCCATCAGGTGCCTTAGGGAGCTTGCCAACTATATCCATACCCCATCTCATAAATGGCCAAGAGGAGGATATAGGATGCAATAATTCAGCTGGTTGATGAAGGATATTGCTGTGTCTCTGGCAAGGATCACATCTTCTAGCATACTCCACAGCATCTTTCTTCATGGTTGGCCAGTAGTATCCTGTCCTCAGGATCCTTGAGAATAATGCCCTGCCCCCAGTGTGGTTTCCACAATCTCCTTCATGGAAGTCTTTTAAAACTTCCTGAACTTCAGGATCCTCAATGCATCTCAAGTATGGTCCTGCAAGAGATCGTCTATACAACATATTATTTAAAATTGTGAATTGAGATACCTTAGATTTGAAAGCGCTAGGGTTTTCTCCTGTAGGAATCTCTCCATGTTGTAAGTATCTCATAATTGGTGAGATCCATGATCCTGATCCTGGATGGGATCGAGTATCCTCACTAGGGATTACTGCAGAATCATTTCCTATCTCGATAGCCGGGGTCAGGATATGGATAATAGGAATCTTGATATCCTCTGGGATCTTCAAAGATGATCCTAAGTTAGCCAATGCATCAGCTTCTGTATTTTCTTCCCTTGGTACCTGTGACAAACTAAAGGAAACAAAAGAGAGTGCCAAACTTTTGACTATCTCCAAATATTTGGTTAGCTTTTCACCTTTAACAGCATATGATCCATTAAAGTGATTTGTAATTAACAAAGAATCTACGTGTACCTCAAGATACCTGATCCCCATATGCTTTGCAATTTGCAAACCAGCAATTAAGGCTTCATATTCAGCCTCATTATTAGTGGTTTGGAACTCACAAGCTATAGAATGGGGTATTATGTCCCCCTGTGGCGATTTTAGTAGTATTCCAAGCCCTGTGCCTTTGACATTTGAGGATCCATCAGTGTGGAGTATCCAAGGATCCTTGGTCTCCTCTAGCTGCTGGACTTCTAACTCAGCTTCTTCTTGTAGATCACTACTGAAATCAGCCACAAAGTCAGCTAATGCTTGGGATTTGATGGCTGTTCTAGGCTCATATCTTATATCATATGCACTCAGCTTCACTGCCCACTTAGCCATCCTTCCTGACATCTCTGGTTTCCTTTTTCTGGTTTCATCAAAGCCGGGGCCGAGGATAGATAATCTTTGAGGGCTTTTAAAGCATTTTCATGCTTCTCCGTCCACTCAAACTTCTTGTTCTTCCTTAGGATATCATAGAATTCTTTACACCTCTCGGAGGACTTGGATATAAATCTGTTCAAGGCTGCTATCCTTCCTGTTAGCCTTTGAACATCCTTAGCATTGACCGGAGATTTGATGTTCACTATTGCTTTGATTTGTTCCGGGCTAGCTTCGATGCCTCTCTTAGTCACCATGTATCCTAAGAATTTACCTGCTTTAACACCAAAATGACATTTTGAAGGATTAAGCTTCATATTATATCTGTCAAGGATATTAAATGCTTCCTCCAAATCCTTCAGATGATCCTCAGCTCTTATGGATTTTACCACCATATCATCTATGTAAACCTCCATAGTTTGTCCAATCTGATCCTTGAACATCATATTCACCAGCCTTTGGTATGTTGCACCTGCATTTCTTAATCCAAACGGCATAGCAATATAGCAATATATACCAGTTGGAGTCATGAAGGCTGTATCCTCTTGGTCGGATGGTTCCATTTGGATTTGTTAAAATCCAGATGAAGCATCCATAAAAGTTAACAGTTCATGACCCGCGGTTGCATCCACCATGGAGTCAATGTGGGGTAAAGGGAAAGGATCCTTGGGACATGCCTTATTTAAATCGGTAAAATCGACACATACCCTCCACTTTCCGTTTTTCTTTTGAACAACAACCACATTGGCCAACCATCTTGGATACTTGACCTCTCTAATCATACCTGCCCGGAGCAATTTTTCTACCTCTTCCTGGATAATGGCATTCCTTTCTGGTGCAAACTTCCTTCTTCTTTGATGGATTGGTTTGAAGGATCTATCGATGCCGAGTTTGTGAGTGATAACATCTTTGGATATACCAGTCATGTCTTCGTGTTTCCATGCAAAGGTAGTCTTTCTCCTTTTGAGGAAGGATATGAGGTCTTCTTTCATTTCGCCAAAGATCCCTAATCCGATATAGATTTTGGATTCAGGATCATCAGGATCCATGAGGATTTCTACCACATCCTGCTCTCTGGCCTCCAAGACATTCCTTGGAGGATACCTTGATTGCTATTGCTCCCTTGACTTCGAAGCTGGTTTCATCGATGAAGCGTAGCAATTCTTAGCTTCCTGCTGATCGCTATCAATCTTTACTATTCCCCAAGGACTAGGGAGCTTCACACATTGATGGTAAGTAGATGGGACTGCTTTCATATCGTGTATCCAGGGCCTGCCAAGGATAACATTACAACAAGATAAACAGTCAATAACACAAAATTTTTGATAAGAGTGTAAGCCTTCAATATATATTGGGAGTTTAATGTCCCCCAGAGTGTTCTTAGTTTCTCCACTAAATCCCACGAGCACGGAGGATCTTGGTATGATCTCTGATTCAGGGATACCCATCTTCTTTAGAACATCAAGCTGGATAATGTTCACTGAACTTCCTCCGTCTATTAGGATCCTGCGGACAAAACAGTTAGATATAAAAAGAGTAATAACTAAACCATCGTGATGAGGATCCTGGATATCAGTACGATCCTCTTCATCAAAGGTTATGACTTTTCCTTCGGAGACACTCGATGTTCGAACTGGTCTTTCTCCATTATCCATTTTAGTTTCCTTTGCATGCCTCTTAGCTGCTGAGAAGGATGTGCCACAAATGTCGGATCCCCCAGAAATAAAGTTTATCACTTGTGCATCTGCTGGAGGGGCTGGAGCCTTCTCAGGGATCCTTTCAGGATCCTGAGTCCTTGACTTTTTTCTACCCAACAACTCTTTTAGATGCCCTTTGCTCAACAAGTATCCAATTTCCTTTCTTAATGCAATGCATTCTTCTGTGAGGTGCCCAAAATCTTCATGATATGCACACCACTTTGATTTATCCTTAGTTGCAGCTGGCCTATCATTCTTTCTTGGCCATCTAGCCTTATCACCTAGGTTCTGCATGGCAAGGATTAGTTCATTGTTATCAACACTAAAGCAATATTCAGAAATTGGAGGATAATCCTCATCATCCTCTTCTTGATCAATAGAATGCACGTTCTGATTATCAGATTTGTTGTAGGATCTGAACTTGTTGTTTCTGAATGAGGATCCTTGCTTATCCTGCTTTGAGGATCCTGTTATCCTCTCCTGAATCCTCTTGTCATCCTCTAGCCGAATGAACCTGAGGGCCCGGGTTCTTACCTCATCTAGGTTCCTGCACGGTGTCATAACAAGATCATCATAAAATAAGGAATCCCTAAGTAATCCCATTTTGAAGGCCTCAACAGTCGTGGCTATATCTAAGTTGGGAATGTCTAAGGATTCTTTACTAAATTTGGTAATGTAATCCCTTAATGATTCATTATGACCCTGAGTTATCCTATATAAATCACTAGTTAATCGTTCAAATTTTCTACTACAAGAAAACTGAGTATTAAACAAGTTAACTAGGTTTGCAAATGAGGTAATAGAATAGGGAGGAAGACTTAGCAGCCATTTGAGAGCTGATCCAGTAAGAGTGGATCCGAATCCTTTGCATAGGCATGCTTCCTTTAACTTTTCTGGGATTGGATTGATCTCCATCCTCTCCCTGTATTGTGCTATGTGTTCTTCAGGATCCGTCGAACCATCATACAGTTTCATTGTAGGCACATGGAACCTCTTGGGTATCTCAGCATCACAGATTGGTGGTGCAAAACGAGATATCTTGTGGCTCCCATCTGCAATCTCGGGGATAGGTTTGACTACTCCCGGGACACTTGATATCATATCCTTTAGCTTTTGCAATTCTCTGGCCATGGCATGATTGATACCTGGATCCTGCATAAGACCATGGTTAGTAGTATGAGAATTATTAAAAGTGTTACCTCCCATTGGATTCAAGTTAGGAAGTATGGAGGTTAATCCATATTGTTGAGACTCTGGAATGATCGAGGGACCAGCAGAGGCATTGGTCTGCATTGGAATAAAATCTCCTTGATGGACATCTGAACTTCCTGTTTGCAAACTCCTCAAGGATCCTGGCATCTGGAAGGATCCATGAAACTGGGACGATCCTGGAACAACGGAGGATCCTTGAACCTGGGATGATCCTGGAAAGAAGGAGGATCCTTGAACCTGGGATGATCCTGGGAAGAAGGAGGATCCTTGAACCTGGGATGATCCTGGGAAGAAGGAGGATCCTTGAACCTGGGATGATCCTGGGAAGAAGGAAGATCCTTGAACCTGGGATGATCCTGGAACAAAGGAGGATCCTTGAACCTGGGATGATCCTGGGACGAAGGAGGATCCTTGAACCTGGGATGATCCTGGAACGAAGGAGGATCCTTGAACCTGGGATGATCCTGGAACAAAGGAGGATCCTTGATACTGCTGCATTCCTGAATATCCTCCTGTACTCGTGAGGGATCCCATATGCTGAGGATAGGATCCCGCTGGCTGAAAATATGAACCTAGTGCCTGGGTCATAGCTGTTGTTGGGTAGTGTACTCCTTTTGGTCCACCCACATATTGAATGTCTGGAATCACTGATGGCTGAGAAGTAATCACCGGAGTATCAAAATTCAAAGATCTGGGCATCAGTGGAGAATGATCCTCTGCCGTTTTCTTCTGTTTCTTAATTTCATCAATCTCCCGGAGGATCCTTTCGTTGGTTTTATCCTGCTCTTGTGCACGATCCCTCATCTGCAAAATCAAAGCATAGAGATCATTAGTAGTAGGATTAGTTGAAACAGAAGAAGTAGGTGGTTTTGAGAAAATGGGAGTTGGTTTCTTCGCAGCATTCTCTGTATTCTTCTGGGATCCAGAAGGTGGTGGAAGCAAAGGAGGAACGCCTTGTGAGGAAGTGAATGAGGGCATCAAGTTTGAAGCATTCTTCGATGAGGAAGCCATCTGCTTGGTTGTAGTGAGCCGAAATGAGCACAGAAATGTGAATTCTTCTAAGGCAAAGCACCAATTGCCCCACGGTGGGCGCCAAACTGTTTTGGTCAAAAAATCTGATGATGATATTGCAACCAAACTCTAGATTACGGGGTATGATGCTCAAAATGTGTAACAACAATGAGGATCACTTCAATGTGGAATGCACAAACAACACAAGGATTTATACGGGGAAAAAGCCCTTGATCAAGAGTTGATCTCCGGCACAAAAAAACCCCGGGTGATGGAAACTACCGATCACCAAGCTCAAATAAATGATTAAATGTTTACAACTTCGGATAGTAACGAGCTAGATACAAGGATCACTACGGTGAAATGTGTAAAAAGTGTATGAAATCGCTAAGTGTTTGAACGAGAGCTTGTGTGAGCGCTTGTATGAGTGTGTGTAACTGCCAAAAATGACTAAGTGTCACTAACTCTCTAACTTAGCTCGTTACTCCCTTTAAAATAAGAAAAATATCTAGCTAACAAACTCTCCGACTTTCGGGCCAAGCCTCCACGTTCTCCATAACGTCTAGTTTTGATCTAGCACGTGCAGAATACTTCGGGAATATTCTCCAAGAATGTCGCTAAGACTTGGTCAAGCTTGTTATACCTGCGAGATGTTATAAAACATGAGTAAACAATCGTCAGTATGAGGATCCTTGAAGTGATCCATGATCCTGATCCTAAAGCCCTTCTGAGGATCACCACCTGTCACAGAAGTAAGGATCACTAGTTAGGATAACGAATAAGGATCACTAATTGTTAGAAAATCCTCCCCTAACAGATTTATATCCAAATCATCAGAGAAGTGCAAAGAGTTCTATGATATCCTAAGGAAGAACAAGAAATTTGAATGGACGGAGAAGCATGAAGATGCTTTGAGAGCCCTCAAAGATTACCTATCCTCGGCCCCGGCTTTGATGAAACCAGAAAAAGGCGATGTGCTATCCTTGTATCTTGCAGTATCCTCAAAAGTAGTAAGTGCGGTCCTTGTTAAGGATCATCAAGGTACACAACATCCTGTCTATTACGTAAGTAAAAGTTTACTTGATGCCGAATCCAGGTACTCACACCTTGAAAAGCTTATTCTTGCATTAATTATGGCATCTACTAAGTTAAGACATTATTTTGAAACCCATGTTATCATTGTTAAAACTAATTTTCCAATCAAGAATGTCCTCAGGAAACCAGAGATGTCAGGAAGGATGGCTAAGTGGGCAGTGAAGCTGAGTGCATATGATATAAGATATGAGCCTAGGACAGCCATCAAATCCCAAGCATTAGCTGACTTTGTGGCTGATTTCAGTAGTGATTTACAAGAAGAGGCTGAGCTAGAAGTCCAGCAGCTAGAAGAAACAAAGGATCCTTGGATACTCTATACTGATGGATCCTCAAATGTCAAAGGCACAGGGCTTGGAATACTACTAAAATCGCCACAGGGGGACATAATACCCCACTCTATAGCTTGTGAGTTCCAAACCACTAACAATGAGGCTGAATATGAAGCCTTAATTGCTGGTTTGCAAATTGCAAAGCATATGGGGATCAGGTATCTTGAGGTACATGTAGATTCATTGTTAATTACAAACCACTTTAATGGATCCTACGCTGTTAAAGATGAAAAGCTAACCAAATATTTAGAGATAGTCAAAAGTTTGGCACTCTCTTTTGTTTCCTTTAGTTTGACACAGGTACCAAGGGAAGAAAATTCAGAAGCTGATGCATTGGCTAATCTAGGATCATCCTTCAAGATCCCGGATGATATCAAGATCCCTATTATCCATATCCTGAATCCGGCTATTGAGGATCATGTGGCTATGGAGATAGGAAATGATTCTGCAGTGATCCCTAGTGAGGATACTCGATCCCATTCAGGATCAGGATCATGGATCTCACCAATTATGAGATACTTACAACATGGAGAGATTCCTACAGGAGAAAACCCTAGGGCTTTCAAATCTAAGGTATCTCAATTCTCAATTATAAATAGTATGTTGTATAGACGATCTCTTGCAGGACCATACTTGAGATGCATT
Organism: Helianthus tuberosus; assembly: GCA_030545235.1. Taxonomy (NCBI): domain Eukaryota; kingdom Viridiplantae; phylum Streptophyta; class Magnoliopsida; order Asterales; family Asteraceae; genus Helianthus; species Helianthus tuberosus. Next base: position 34,462,944 of record CM060436.1, read on the forward strand.
GAGGATCCTGAAGTCCGAGAAGTTTTAAAAGACTTCCATGAAGGAGATTGTGGAAACCACACTGGGGGCAGGGCATTATTCTCAAGGATCCTGAGAATAGGATACTACTGGCTAACCATGAAGAGAGACGCTGTGGAGTATGCTAAGAGATGTGATCCTTGTCAGAGACACAACAATATCCTTCATCAACCAGCTGAATTATTGCATCCTATATCCTCCTCTTCGCCGTTTATGAGATGGGGTATGGATATAGTTGGAAAGCTCCCTAAGGCACCTGGTGGAAAAGTATTCATGCTAGCTATGACTGATTACTTCTCCAAATGGATAGAGGCTGAAGCTTTTGCCCAAGTCAGAGAAAAGGAAGTTATATCCTTCATTAAAAGAAATATTATAACTAGATTTGGAATTCCTTATGAGATTATATGTGATAATGGTTCCCAATTTATTGGGGGTAGAACCACTAACTTTTGTGATAGCTGGGGGATTAAGATGATAACATCAACACCAGTCCACCCACAAGCTAATGGTCAGGCAGAATCATCCAACAAGATCATCATCAACAATTTGAAGAAGAAGCTTGGATCCAAGAAAGGCAAATGGGCAGAAGAACTACCCTATGTGCTTTGGGCTGATAGGACAACCCCGAAGAATGCTACTGGTCAAACACCATTCTCTTTGGTGTTTGGGGCAGAATCAGTGATCCCAACAGAAATGGTGGTTCCAACTGCAAGAACAAGTACCCGTGATCCTGAGGAGAATGATGAGAACTTGGCTCAAGACCTGGATAAGATTGAAGAAATCAGGGATATGGCTAGGATAAGGATGGCCAGTTATCAGCAAAGAATGGCTGGTGCTTACAACAAAAATGTCAGGATCAGGAGGTTTCAAGTTGGAGATATGGTATTAAGGAAAGCATTTCAGAATACCACCAATCCTGCTGATGGAAAATTGGCTCCAAAATGGGAAGGTCCTTATTTGATTGAAGCAGGAAAAGGGGCATATAGATTGCTAACCATGGAAGGTGATTTGCTACCAAGAGCTTGGAATGCTGTCCACTTAAAGAAATATTTCATGTGAGCAGGATCCTCATGGCATAAATGATCCTCACGATAGGGATATCCTTAAAGGATCCTCAAAGTATCGGTGATCCTTACTTAGGTAATATCCTAAACTTGAACTATTTCATTTCATTATTTTCTCATATAAGGATAAGGATCATGTATCCTTTATCCATCTCTCACATGAATTCAAGTTTTGAAAGTTCAGGTATCCTTAGCATAACATTGGTTATCCACAGAAGCAATCCGTCCTTTGGGTTTAACCCCAGTTATTCGGGCTTGACCCCAGTTCCGCCTGTAGCGCACGATGATCCTGGTATAGTTCAAGGCATTGGGACCAGTACTCGTTTTAGGGGCTGATAATTCCATTGTACTGGCTATGCTTAGGATCCTACGTATAATGGTAGACGTACCATACATCCGTTCCTAAGGTTTCTAACGTTTTCACGTTAGCTAAGGTTTCTAACGTTTTCACGTTAGCTAAGGTTTTGGCATTTTCATGCCACTAAGTTTGGATAGTCGCCAGTTAGGGCCATACTCCAGTTTACATACGATCCTTGGGCTTGTCCCCAGTTATCCTTGGGCTTGTCCCCAGTTATCCTTGGGCTTGTCCCCAGTTGCTAACTCTTTTCTTATATTGGCTTAGTCCCAAGTTATGCTCTATTTCAGGTTCTTGAAGATAGGCAACTAGGGATCCTTGATCCTTACTTTATTCTAACTTGGATCCTCAGGTATGATCCTTAACTATATTTAATTCTATTTGAATAACCCTTATACTTGACAACTGAACTTGTGATTCTTAAACCATATCACTTTTTAGAACTTATCGGTTATGGGATATGTGATCCTTGATCATATCCTAAACTTTCTGGATATCTTTTCTAATTTTTCAAGGCTTGATAAGTATAAACAGAATGAACATTACAACAGTTGGAAAGTAACATATTAAAAAGGATAACAACACGAGATAAGCGACAAAAGGTTAAGTTTTTATTTATAAACAAAAGACTAACCCTTAAAAGGTTGTCAAAATTACCTACCCGAGCTTCTACCAGCAAAACGTGGCTCGTCCGCTGGGGTAGGTAAAGGGTGTCCATGATAATAAGTTCAAAGATAGTGCAGGAATATAAAGACGGCAGGATCACAATGGCTTCATCCCCCAAACAGAGGATCCCTCCACCAATTGCAATCCTGCCTATTGTCCAAAGGATCATACAAGACCCATAATCCTAAAAACCTATTGTTTAGTACAACCCATCATTGTTCAGCAAAAAACATCATAACCAAAACAAACTATCAAACTTAAAAAATTGGGCTCCGGCTACGTCTAGAAATGTCCTTCATCGCCCAATCATGCAGCCTAAACCTTCGCTGCATTGTCACCTCCAGCTCCACTTGTTTCACCACCTTCACCTTGGCCTCCAGCTTCAATTGTCAGGATCTCTTCAACCTCCTCAGCCTCTTCATCGTCCAGTTCAGCCAGCCTTGCCTTCCAACCTTCAATATCCCAAGTGCTCTTGTCAAAAGCAGGATCCTGAGCTTCCAAGGCCATTTGAAGCTTGGTCTTGTACATTGTAATGGCGGCAGAGACTTTGGCATCTTCGGTGATCTCACTCTTCTCGTAGTCAACATTAACCAGCACCTTGGCCATCTGCTGTTTGGTATCCCGGACTTCCTTCTGAAGATCAGCAATTGTGAGATCCTTTAACACCGCAACCTGCTGGAGATCGGCAATCTTCCTATCCTGATCCTCAACGTGGCCCACATAGTCCTCAATCTCAGCGAATTTCTGTAAAAAGGATAAGGTCAGGATCAAGTAATCAGCAGGATATACCAGCAGGGTATGTCAACAGGATATACGAGCAAAGATAGTGATCCTCACATCATTAAAGTACTCAAGGAATTGATGACGGATCAGAGGCAGACCCTGCAGTTCCCCAGCTTCAGATGCTTTTCTCTTCTTGATTGCCTTCCCTTTGAGGGGTGCCTTGGGGACCGAAGCTGTCGGACTGGTAGGAGCTTTTCTCTTGGAGGATCTGACAGTGGTGAGATCAGCAACGTTAAACTTGGAAGCGGACTTGGTGGATTTTCCAGCACCTACACAACCAAAACAAGATAAGTATCTTTTCTTAATTCATATTTCACTATTTATTTAAATTTTAAACAAGGATACTTACTTGACATTGTGACAGAGCCTGAGGATACCCCCTGTGAATCTTGGGTTGTTGTCTTGAAAGTTCTTGTCTCAGGATCAAGTTTCTTGAAAGCGAGGAGCCTTTCCTTAGCAGCAGGGGACAGTTTGAGGTGTGAGACGGTGATAGCTGCATAAAAAGAAAGCAAAAATATAAGTTATCCTTACATCAAAAGAAAGTTCCTGGTGATCCTTCTCAGGATCCTCCATCCTACCATGGGTAGCCCATTTTTTAGGAAGATCCTTTCCATCCTGGATGGAATCTCTCTTGATAAAAAAGAAGCGCCGTTTCCAATTAGCATCATTCTTGGTGGCTTTGAAGATCGGGTGTTCCTCACCGGGTTTACGTTTGAACAAATAACGGTGAGAGCCAAAGGTGGTAAGATCATACAGTTCTCCCAGCTCTGCCATTCCTAGATCTATTCCCTCCTGATCGATGATCCTTTCAAGGGTGTACAAAACCCTCCAAATCATCGGCATGGCTTGGATATAAGAGATGCCGGTTAGGGAAAAGAAAGATTGGGTGAAGGCTGGAAAAGGATATGTATAGCCTATGGTGAAAGGAGTGATGGGGAAAGCAACCCATTTATCGGAGATATGATCGCTCAGGGCATTGGGGTCAAAAGTCCTAAATTTGGTGTTCGTCGGAAAGCAGTGGCGGATTCTATCTATCTGAGCATCATTGAAGCAGCAGCGTTCTTTAATAGAGTCTTCAATGATCCCCTGGCTTTTCGGAGGACTGTTCTTTGGGTGATCCTTGGCCGGTGAACTTCGGAGCAACATTTTCGAAGTGACGGAGATAAAGAAAGAAAAACAGAGTAAGAGAGGAAGAAAGAGGAGAAAGAAATACCTGGTTGATCGTCGACTGAGAATTTAAAGGGAGTTTCTTTCGAATTTGAATGCATGATGATCCTATCTATATCTCTATTTATAATTATGATTCTGCAGGATTGTCACTTCCGTGACGTCATGATCGCAACGGCTAGTTCTATTTTAACGGCTATATATCCGTTAGTTAGTTGCGATTAAGATCAAAGAAAATATAACTCGCTAATTTTACAAATTACTCCTTATATTTTGGGGGCAATTGTTAGAGGAGGATTTTCTAACAATTAGTGATCCTTACACGTTATCCTAATTAGTGATCCTTACTTCTGTGACAGGTGGTGATCCTCAGAAGAGCTTCAGGATCAGGATCATGGATCACTTTAAGGATCCTCGTACTAACGATTGTTTACTTATGTTTTGTACTATCTCGCAGGTATAACCAGCTTGACCAAGTCTTGGCGACATTCCTGGAGAATATTCCCAAACTATTATGCACGTGCTTGGCCAAAAATGGACGTTATGGAGAACGTGGGGGCTTGGCACAAAAGTCGGATAGTTAGTTTGGTAGTTAGATTTCTATTTTAAAGGGGTAACGAGCTAGTAGAGAAACACTTAGTCATTTTTACAGCTACACACACTCATATACTCGCACACTTAAAGCTCTCGACGAACATTCATTCGTTTTCACTCACATTTACACATTTCACGATAGTGATCCTTGTACCTAGCTCGTTACTATCCGAAGTTGTAAACATTTATTCATTTATCTGAGCTTGGTGATCGGTAGTTTCCATCACCCGGGGTTTTTTGTGCCGGAGATCAACTCTTGATCAAGGGCTTTTTCCCCGTATAAATCCTTGTGTCATTTCGGCAATTTACATTGAAGTGATCCTTGTTATTGTTCTACATTGTTAGCATCATACCCCGTAACATTGAGTTTGGTTGCAATATCCTCAACAGATTTTTTGACCAAAACACTAGCAATGACGGATTATTTCTCTAAGTGGGTTGAAGCTGAAGCATTTGTTCAAGTTAGAGACCAAGAAGTAGTATCCTTCATAAAGAGGAATATCCAGACTAGGTTTGGGGTACCAGCTGAAATTATTTGTGATAATGGGTCCCAGTTTATAAGCAAGAGGACTACTGACTTTTGCAAAAGTTGGGGAATCAAAATGGTCACGTCTACTCTGGTACATCCTCAAGCGAATGGACAAGCTGAAACCTCAAACAAGATAATTGTCAATAACCCGAAGAAGAGACTTGGAGCTAAAAAAGGAAGATGGGCAGAAGAATTACCCTTTGTTTTGTGGGCTGATAGGACAACGGTAAAAAATGCAACTGGCCAAACCCCATTTTCCTTGGTATTTGGAGCAGAAGCAATGATTCCAACGGAAATGGCGATACCTACTGCAAGATCTATCTTACAGGATCCTGAACAGAATCCTGAAGCCTATGTCAAGATTTGGATACTATAGATGAAAAAAGAGATGCAGCAAGGCTAAGGATGGCATCATATCAACAGAGAATATCCAGAGCATATAACAAGAATATAAGGACTAGGAGATTTCGAGTTGGTGATTGGGTGCTAAGAAAGGCTTTTCAAAATACCACTAATCCTGCCGATGGCAAGCTAGCTCCAAAATGGGAAGGACCATATAAAATTGAGTCAGAAGCAGGAAAAGGAGCATATAGACTTAAGAATATGGAAGGGGATATGCTACCAAGATCCTGGAATGCAATACATTTAAAGCTCTATTTCAAGTAAGAATAGAATTTAATTTCTATCTCAGAATGGTATGTATTCTATATCTTTTAAATATATTTGTTTATTATCTTGAACCCAATACTGACTTAAGCATCGGAGGGGTGTTGGCCAGGCTAACACCCACCTTAGTTTACAGTTGTTTTGCAGCATATGTTTCAGGATATAGCTCCAGGATATGCACTCACGATAACTCGAAAGATTAGAGGAGTGGCCCCCTCTCTCACGTTTAAGGGATCCTGATCCCTTCAAAGGTTTAAAGGTATTCACCTTTCTTTCGAATTGGGTTTAAACACCTCGCCTGGAGCGCAAGTTATCTAGGTATAGTTCAAGGTAGCGGGACCAGTTCATGTAAAAGTGGCTGACAATTTCGTTACTGTTGGCTATATCCTAGATCCTGAAGGTATATGAGGATTGATCACCCTCTCTCACGAAAGGGTATTTTCATACTCTCTAAGGTTTAAAGGTTTTCACCTTTCTAAGATTTGGAGTTTATACACTCTCGCCTGTAGCGCATGAAAATCAGGGTTTATCCCGAGGATATCAGGGTTTATCCCCAGGATATTAAGGGTTTATCCCCTGTATGCTAAGGATTCATTTCAGGATATCAAAAGTTTGCCTCGGGGTGTTCGGAATTTATTCAAGCCAAAGTGTGAATACATTTGCATTTCTGTGTTGTACACAGGGGACATACATTATACTATTCGAAGGGTGGATCCAAGTTTGTAAGTAGGCACTGGGGACATTCCTAAGGTGGAAGATTGGAATTGACTCTCTAAGAGTCTTTGGTATGATCTCTCCTTTTTTCAAATGATTTAAGTCTTCTAAGTTATATGACAATATCCTGACCATGATATCTCTTAGAATACTTGTCAGGATATTTTCAGAATGTGTTCCCATAATATTCCCAAAAATGTTCAAACAAAACAGTTTTCATAAGTAAAATTTGTGCACTAATAACAACAATAATAATGTCAAAAGAGAAGTTATATTAATAACATACCAAAAGATATGCTCTTAGTTTCACCTCAAAACAAGACCCATCCACTAAGAGCACCAATAGTTCCTTACCATATTTACCCAACAGTTGAAGGTTTCATCTCAAAACGAGTCCCATCCACCTCCAACTGTTGTATTGTTCAAAAAGCATGCATGAAATGTAAATTGTTCAGGTACAGAAAAGTAAAGTGCGGAAAAAGTAAATTGTTTTGGGGATTACAGACCAACATTCAAATAAAAAAGGTGGGCTCCGGCCTTGGCATGTATATCCATCATTGCCCACCTGAATGCCCTCACACAGCGGCATCTTCTCCAACCTTCTCCGACTTCTCAGCACCAGCATCCTGAGCAGCATCCTCACCAGCATCCGCTTCAGCGTCCTTCTTGTCTCCATCCTGGTTCACCACCTCTGCTGACTTAGAAGATTCACCGGCTTCGGCAGGAAGTGGCACAACTTTGCCTCCAAGTTCCTTTAGCTTGGCCACCCAGGATTCAATCGGCCAGGATGGGCATACAAGGCCTGTCTCCTTGGCCTCGTAGGCCATTTTGATGCGAGCTTGTAGCAGGGAGACGATAGGAGAGGCTTTGATCCCTTCCCGGAAAGAAACCATGGCCTATTCGTGATCCATTTGGACGGTTGCAAGTTTGAGCTCAGCATCTTGGGTGACCTTCTTCAGCATGCCTTCGTAGTGCCGGGTCTTTGCTTCAGCAATGGCACCTTGATCGGCAACGGTGCTTTCAAGCTGTTTGATCCTGGCTTCATGGAGTGCAGCAGTACCACAGGCATCATTGTAGAGGTGGAGCAGATGCTGGAGGCCCTGCACATTAAATTTAAGGTATGAGTCAATATATGTTAATCAGGATATCCTATCAGGATATATGTGCAGGATATGTAGCAGGATATTACCATGTTGAGGAAGGATGTCATTGGCTCTAAGGAGTCAGAAAAGATGAATTCGTCGTAGGAGAACCCTTCTGGACCTGGAACACTGATTTCAGGAGCTTTCCTCTTTTTTGCTGTGGAAGCACGAGTCCTCGGATTAGCCTTAGGAGTCGGGAGCGGCTTGGAGCTAGTGGCAGCAGAGGTTTCTTTCTTGACTGTAACTGGAGTAGGGTAGCTGTCAAGTTCTTCAAGGTCTAGGTAGACAGGAACCTTGCTGGAGTCTGCATACAGGGAGTAAAATTTCTCCTAAGTATATCAAATAAAGACATGTATGTACAGGATATTTTGCAGGATCCTTACCAGACATGTTTGCACTAGAAAGAGGACTTGGAGATGGTGGAGACGGGTTGAAACTTCTTTCAGCCTCTGGAAGGAGTCTGATGGCGTCAATCCTTTTTTGTGAATCAACGAGGGGAGGTACAATCTTCCTAAAATCAGCTGCTTACACAACAATAAAAAGAAAGTTGATTAGTTCAGGATATGGAGCAGGATAAGAGGCAGGATCATCCTTAAACCCTAAATCCTACCCTTTTCAACCATTTCACCGGATATTCTGTTCCACCAGGGATTGAGTCCCTTTTTACAAAGAAGAACTTGGATTGCCAACCCTCCTCGTTCCTGGTGGCACGAAGTATCAGCGGATCGCCGGAGGTATAATAAAACAAAAATCTACAAGACCCATGGCATCTAAGCCGGTATGCTAAGGGAAGATCATGAACAGAAAGATCAGGGATGTGGTTTTTCTTGATCTGATCAAGAACAGACAGAACACGCCAAAACATTGGCATTGTTTGGCTAAAAGAGATTTTTGTAATTTTGAAAAACTCGGTGATGAAATCAGGGAAGGGGAACTGTAACCCTAAGGTGAAGGGGAAGGCACTAAAGCACAACCACTCATCGGAGACCATGTCCGACCGGATTTCCCGGTCGAATGGCCGGAATACCGTTCCTTTCGGAAAGATACCGGAGGATTTCAGAGCCGACAAGTGGGCACTATCAAAAGAACATATCTCTTTCTCCGGTTCTTGGAGAAGATTTTGTTGAATGAATGTGGGAGTTGAATCACCGGAACTGGATCTTGTGTGTCTCGGCATTTGATCGCCTGAATTTTTGACCAGAAAAAGAGGATGAAGATGAAAATTAGAGAGAGAATGTTACCTTTCCCTTATCGATATTGACTAAAAAAGAGATGAGGATGAGAAGATATAGGGTGCAATGATTAAATATAGGCTGAGTAGTTGCAAACGGTCATATCATGCGTCTTATCTCTTAATTACATCGATTTCTGTGAAAAATGCAACCGTTAGTGCAGGATACTAAACGGTAACATTTTTGGGGACAATTGTTTTGGGTAGAATTCTAACCCCATATCCTGAGAAATATCTTGGGTTATATCTTGGTTATATAATATTTGTTCACATCCGGGATGCTGATTCAGGATATTGGTAACATCCTGAATGGTATCCTCAGGATCACTAACGAATTATATGTAGATACGTGGGTTAGAAGCTAGCAACGTTCACAAGGACTCATTCCGCGGAAGACTCGGTCCAAGTCGTTCAAATAAAGACGTTGAAGCCGCATTACTCGGTCTACAACGTTTACAATGGAATATTCGGAGCATCCCATGTTTATAGGAATTTTCGTTTGTAATTCGTTACTATAAATAGATGGGTATACCAGATCGAATAGGACATCACATGAACACTCACTACACTCTTACACTCGCTCTTTAGCAATTTTCACTTTCGCACAAAAGAATTGTAACACTTAGCGATCTGGTCGATATCCTGCACTGTATCCTGAAGTTTAAAGCAATAAGAAGAACAAGGCAGCTGCGATTGTCAGCTCCCGAGGTTTTATGCCGGCGATCTAGATTGATCAAGGGCTTTCCTCGTATATCTCGTGTCAACCCCTTTACTTTTTGCTCATTGTTTGATCATAGATACAGCTCAATATCGTGAGCCGTATCCTGAATACTGTTTTTCCAAACAACTTAACCAGCATATTTTCAACACACTTTTTAGCACACTACCTCACTTAACTAATTTGATCACTTAATTGCTTCGGTAATTTTTGACCAAAACACCAACTATATCCATTCCCCATCTCATAAATGACCAAGAAGAGGATATAGGATGTAAGAGCTCTGCTGGTTGGTGAAGGATATTACTATGTCTCTGACAAGGATCACACTTCTTGGCATATTCCACAGCATCCTTCTTCATAGTAGGCCAATAGTATCCTGTCCTCAGGATCCTTGAGAATAATGCCATGCCCCCAGTGTGGTTTCCACAATCTCCTTCATGAAAATCCTTTAGGACTTCTTGGATTTCAGGATCCTCAATGCATCTTAGATATGGACCTGCAAGAGATCGTTTATATAACATGTTATTCAATATTGTGAATTGAGATACCTTGATTTTGAAAGCCCTGGGGTTTCCTCCTGTAGGAATCTCTCCATGTTGGATATATCTTTTGATTGGAAGGATCCATGACCGTGAATGAGATTGTGTATCATCACTTAGGATGATTGCAGAATCTTCTCCTATCTCCATGGCTACATGATCCTCAATAGCTGGGGTTAGGATGTGGATAATAGGGATCCTGAGATCCTCTGGAATCTTCAAGGATGATCCTAGATTGGCCAATGCATCAGCCTCTGCATTCTCTTCCCTTGGTACCTGTGTTAAACTAAAGGAAGCAAAAGAGAGTGCCAATTCTTTGATTATCTCTAAGTATTTGATTAGCTTCTCACCTTTAACAGCATAGGATCCATTAAAGTGATTAGTAATTAACAATGAATCTACATGTACCTCAAGATACCTGATCCTCATATGCTTGGCAATTTGCAAACCATCTATCAAGGCTTCATACTCAGCCTCATTGTTAGTAGTTTGAAACTCACAAGCTATGGAGTGGGGTATTATGTCCCCTTGTGGCGATTTTAGTAGTATTCCAAGTCCTGTTCCTTTGACATTAGAAGCTCCATCAGTGAAGAGTATCCAAGGATCCTTAGTTTCTTCAAGCTGTTGAACTTCTAACTCAGCTTCCCTTTGCAAGTCACTACTAAAATCTGCCACAAAGTTAGCTAAGGCTTGGGATTTAATGGTAGTCCTTGGTTCATATCTTATATCATATGCACTAAGCTTCACTGCCCACTTAGCCATCTTTCCTAACATTTCAGGTTTCCTGAGAACATTCTTAATTGGAAAATTATTCTTAACAATAATGGCATGAGTTTCAAAATAATGTCTTAATTTAGTAGATGCCATAATTAATGCAAGGATAAGTTTTTCTAAATGTGAATACCTGGATTCAGCATCAAGCAAACTCTTACTTACATAATAGACAGGATGTTGTGTACCTTCATGATCCTTAACAAGGACCGCACTTACTGCTTTAGAGGATACCGCCAAGTACAAGGATAATATATCCCCTTTTTCTGATTTCATCAAGGCAGGGGCTGAGGATAGGTAATCTTTAAGAGCTTTGAGGGCGTTTTCATGCTTTTCAGTCAATTCAAATTTTTTGTTCTTTCTCAAAATGTCATAGAATTCCTTGCATTTTTCTGATGACTTGGATATGAACCTGTTCAAGGCTGCGATCCTGCCTGTCAATCTTTGCACATCTTTGGCATTGGCAGGAGATTTGATATTCACAATAGCCTTAATTTGCTCTGGACTTGCTTCAATGCCTCTTTTTGTCACCATATAACCTAGGAATTTACCTGCTTTAACACCAAAGTGACACTTGGAAGGATTTAATTTCATATTAAATTTTTCAAGGATATTGAATGCTTCCTCCAAGTCTCTAAGGTGATCCTCAGCTTTCTTGGACTTAACCACCATGTCATCTATATAGACTTCCATAGTGTGTCCAATTTGTTCCTTGAACATCATATTGACTAGCCTTTGATAAGTAGCACCTGCATTCCTTAGTCCAAATGGCATAGCAATATAACAATATATACCAGTTGGGGTCATAAAGGCTGTATCCTCTTGATCAGATGGTTCCATCTGAATTTGTTGAAATCCAGATGAAGCATCCATAAAAGTCAACAACTCATGACCCACGGTAGCATCCACCATGGAGTCAATGTGGGGTAACGGGGAAGGATCCTTGGGACATGCCTTGTTTAAATCAGTAAAATTGACACATACCCTCCACTTTCCATTTTTCTTTTGAACAACAACCACATTGGCTAACCACCTTGGATACTTAACCTCTCTTATCATACCTGCCCGAAGTAGTTTATCTACCTCTTCCTGGATAATAGCATTCCTTTCAGGTGCGAACTTCCTCCTCTTCTGATGTATAGGCTTGAATGACCTGTCAATGCCAAGCTTATGAGTAATTATATCTTTAGATATACATGTCATGTCCTCATGCTTCTAGGCAAAGGTAGTTTTCCTCCTCTTAAGGAAGGATACTAGATCCTGTTCAATGTTGCTGAGGATCCCTGATCCTATGAAGACTATGGATTCAGAATCATGAGGATCCATAAGGATTTCTTTCACATCCTGTCCTCTTGCCTCCAAGACATCTCTTGAAGGATGCTTTAATTGCTATTGCTCCCTTGGTCTTGAGGCTGGCTTCATCGATGACGTGTAACAATTCTTAGCTTCTTGTTGGTCACTCTCAATTTTCACCACTCCCCACGGACTAGGAAGCTTTACACATTGATGATAGGTAGATGGGACTGCCTTCATGTCATGTATCCATGGCCTGCCAAGGATAACATTACATCAGGATAAGCAATCTATAACACAAAATTTTTGATAAGAATGAAGTCCTTCAATATAGATGGGGAGTTTAATGTCCCCCAATGTGTTCTTGGTTTCTCCACTGAATCCCACGAGAACTGAGGATCTTGGTACAATATCCCATTCAGGGATGTTCATCTTCTTGAGGACATCAAGCTGAATGATGTTTACTGAGCTTCCTCCATCTATCAGGATCCTGCGAACAAAGTGGTTAGATATAAACAAAGTAATAACAAGACCATCATGACGAGGATCCTGTACATCAACACGATCATCCTCATCAAAAGTTATAACTTTCTCCTGTGTAACAGTAGAGGTCCGGATGGGTCTATCTCCATTATCCATCTTGGTCTCCTTGGCTTGTCTTTTGGCTGCTGAAAAGGAAGTGCCACAAATGTCTGATCCACCGGATATGAAGTTTATAACTTGTGCATCTGCTGGAGGAGCAGGAGCTCTTTCTGGGATCCTGGGTCCTTGACTTCTTTCTTCCCAAAAGCTCCTTCAAATGCCCCTTGCTTAACAAGTAACCAATTTCTTTTCTTAGTGCAATACACTCTTCGGTGAGATGTCCGAAATCCTCATGATATGCACACCATTTGGACTTGTCTTTTGTTGCGGCTGGTTTATCACTTTTCCTTGGCCATCTTGCTTTCTCACCTAGATTCTGCATTGCAAGAATTAGTTCATTGTTATCAACATAAAAATAGTATTCAGAAATTGGAGGATAATCCTCATCATCCTCTTCTTGTTCTACTGCAAGCACATTCTGGTTATCAGACTTGTTGTAGGACTTGAACTTGTTATTCTTGAAGTAGGATCCTTGCTTTTCCTGTTTCGAGGATCCTGTCAGTCTCTCCTAGATCCTTTTATCATCCTCTAATCGGATGAATCTAAGGGCCCTGGTTCTCACTTCATCAAGATTTCTGCGTGGGGTCATAACAAGATCATCATAGAATAATGAATCCCTAAGCAAACCCATTTTAAAGGCTTCCACAGCCGTAGCTATATCTAGGTTAGGAATGTCTAAGGATTCTTTACTAAACTTAGTGATATAATTTCTAAGTGATTCATTTTGACCTTGTGTTACCCTATATAAATCACTAGTTAATCGTTCAAATTTTCTACTACATGAGAATTGAGTATTAAACAGATTAACTAGACTAGCAAATGAAGTAATAGAGTAAGGGGGAAGACTTAGCAGCCATTTAAGAGCAGATCCTGTAAGTGTGGATCCGAAACCCTTGCATAGACATGCTTCTTTTAACCTCTCTGGGATAGGGTTGATCTCCATCCTTTCTATATATTGAGCTACATGTTCTTCTGGATCCGTCGAACCATCATACAGCTTCATAGTTGGTATTTGAAACCTTTTGGGTATCTCAGCATCACAAATAGGTGGTGCAAAATGAGATATCCTATGGCTCCCATCTGCAATTTCAGGAATGGGCTTAACCACTCCCGGAATGCTGGATATTATATCCTTCAGCTTCTGTAATTCCCTAGCCATAACTTGATTGATACATGTATCCTGCATAGAGCCATGGTTAGTGTTATAAGAATTCTTGAAAGTGTTACCTCCCAGAGGATTCAAGTTTGGAATCACAGATGTGAATCTATATTGACGGGACTCTGGTATGATTGAAGGACCAGAAGAGGCAATGGTCTGCATTGAAATAAAGTCTCCTTGATGAACATCTGTGCTTGGGGGTTGCACACTTCTTAATGATCCTTGATCCTGAAAGATGTTGGATCCTTGATGTGTTGTGACTGGGGGTCTTGGAGGATAATCTATGGATCCATAAACCTGAAGTGAGGATCCTTGAAGCTGAGAGGATCCTTGATGCTGAAAGGAGGATCCTTGAACCGGAAAAGATCCTTGAACCTGGGAGGATCCTTGGACCCGGGAGGATCCTTGAACCTGGGAGGATCCTTGAACCTGGGAGGATCCTTGAACTGTGTGTGCCCCCATATATCCTCCTGAGCTGACGAAGGATCCCTTATGCTGGAAAGAGGGCCCCGAAGGCTGAAAGTGAGACCCAAAAGCCTGACTCATAGTTGTTGTTCCATAACGTCTTTCCAATGGTCCACTTTGGTACTGGATGTCTGGAACTGTAGATTGTAGGGCAGTTACGGCTGGAGTGTCAAAATTCAGTGATCTAGGTATCAGAGGAGAGTGATCCTCCCCCGATCTCTTCTGTTTCTTGATGTCACCGATTTCCAGGAGGATCCTTTCGTTGGTTTTGTCCTGCTCTTGTATGTGATCCCTCATCTGCAAAATCAGAGCAAAAAGATCATTAGTAGTAGGATTAGAAGAAACAGAAGAAGTTGGTGGTTTTGGAAAAATGGGGCTTTGTCTCTTTGCAGCATTTTCAGCATTCTTCTGGGATCCAGAAGGTGGTGGAGGCAAAGGGGGAATGGCCTGTGAAGAACTCATTGCCAGCATTGAACTGGAAGTGTTTTTTGTCGAAGAAGCCATCTGCTTGGTAGTAATGAACCGGAATGATCACAAAAACAAGAGTTTCTTAGGAATGAAGGACCAATTTCCCCACGGTGGGCGCCAAACTGTTTTGGTCAAAAATCAAGCAAGGATAATGCAACCAAATCTTTTGTTGTGAGGTGTGATGCTTGAATCAATGAACAGTGTTAAGGATAACTCTGAAATGTAATGAACAAGTAACACAAGGATTTATACGAGGAAAAAGCCCTTGATCAAGAGTTGATCTCCGGCACAAAAAACCTCGGGTGATGGAAACTACCGATCACCAACTAAGATTAATCAAAAGAAGTTTACAACTCGGGATGATAACAAGCTTGTTACAAGGATCACTAGTGTGCAATGTGTAAAAAATGGATGAAATCGCCAAGTAGTGTTTGAGAGTTGATTGAGAGCTATTACGAGAGTGTGTGTATGCCAAAATTAGCTAAGTGTTCTAACTCAAGCTTGTTATCCCCATTTTAAATTAGAAATAACTAAACTAACTAACTGTCCGCAAATAGTGCAAGCTCCCCACGATCTCCATAACGTCCACAAGAGCCAAGCACGTGCGGAATATTGAGGGAATATGCTCTAGGAATTTCGGTGAGACTTGGTCCATGCCTTTGCTCCTGCAAAACAAGCTTACGTACAAGGATGAAAATCGTTAGTGTAAGGATAACAATAAGGATCCTGAATCCTGATCCTGCAACACCTACTGAGGATCCTTAATTCAAACAGAATTGAGGATCCATGATCCTAGCAGCACTTGAGGATCCGTGATCCTTAGGATTGGAAAATCCTCCCCTAACATCTGGTATGTTGCACCTGCGTTTTCAGACCAAAAGGCATAGCAGTATAACAATAAATACATGTTGGTGTCATGAAAGCGGTATCCTCCGGATCCGAAGGTTCCATTTGTATTTGCTGGAATCCTGAGGATGCATCCATGAAGGTTAACATTTCATGATCGGCAGTAGCATCCACCATCGAGTCGATATGAGGCAGGGGAAATGGGTCTTCAGGACATGCTTTATTCAAGTCTGTGTAATCTACACAAACTCTCCATTTCCCATTTTTCTTTTGCACCACAACTATATTTGCTAGCCATTTGGGAAATTTAACTTCCCTAATCATCTTGCTCTTTAATAATCTTTCAACCTCTTCCTGAATGATTGCATTCCGTTCTGGAGCAAACTTCCTTCGTTTCTGTTGGACAGGCTTGAAAGACCTATCAATTCCAAGCTTGTGAGTTAAAATATCCTTGGAAATACCTGTCATATCCTCATGTTTCCATGCGAATGTTGACATCCTGCATTTCAAAAAGTTAGTTAATTGATTTTCAATATCCTGAAGGATATTGTTTCCTACGAGCACCGAGATATCTGGATTATCCTGATCCAGGATACTTTTCTTAACATCCTGCTCTGAAGCCTCCAAGATATCCTGGGCCCGCATCTTTAATTGCTATGCTGCATTGGGTTTAGTTGAGGATTTCATCGAGGAAGAATAACACTCCTTCGCTTCTTGTTGGTCACTTTCCACCTTGACAACCCCCCAAGGGGTAGGTATCTTGATGCACTAGTGATAGGTAGATGGCACAACTTTCATATCATGGATCCATGGCCTACCCAATATAATATTGTAGCAGGATAAGGAGTCCATGACACAGAAGCGTTGCATTGAGTTGACCCCTTCAACATACACAGGCAACTTTATTTCTCCAACGGTATTCCTGGCTTCTCCATTGAACCCAACAAGCACAGTAGATTTCGAAGTAATATCCATCGGGGATACATTCATCATCTTCAGTGTTTCCAGCTGAATTATGTTGACGGAGCTGCCATTATCTACCAGTATCCTGCGCACAAAAAGATTAGGAACATATAAAGTTATTACCAAAGCATCATGGTGAGGATCCTAGACAGTATCCCTGTCATCACTGTCGAACGTGATCACTTTATCAGTTGTGAGGGTTGACATCATGGTTGGCTTATCTCCCCTTTCTGCCTTAACCTCCTTTGCATGTCTTTTTGCAGCAGAGTATGAAGTCCCACAAATGTCGGATCCTCCTGAAATGAAGTTAATTATCTTTGCATCTGCAGGAGGTGATGCTGCACGTTCAGGATCCTTCTCAGTATCCTGACCCTTATTCGTCTTTCTTCCCAGAAGATCCTTCAGATATCCTTTGCTCAGCAGTAGCTTATTTCTTTCCTCAGGGCAATGCAATCTTCTGTAACATGTCCAAAATCCTCATGGAAGGCACACCACTTGGATTTATCCTTTCACTCAGCTTTCTGTTGGTTCATCCTAGGCCACCTTGCTTTGTCTCCTAAACCCTGCATAACATACATCAGTTCAGGTATATTGATAGAAAAACAATATTCTGCTAACTCAGGATACTCCTCAGGATCATCATCTTCAACAACATTCACTTTCTTGCTATCATTTCGGCCATATTGTTTAGAGCGATATGGCTTGTACGAGGATTCTGACTTCCTGTTGGTTGATTCGTAGGATGAAGATGAATTCATCCTCTCTTGCATCTTCTTGTCATCTTCCAGCTGAATATATCTTAAATCCCTGTTTCGAGCCTCATCCAAGTTCCTGCAAGGATTCATTACAAGATCCTGATCAAATTGGGAATCCTTTTGCAACCCCATTTTGAATGCCTGCACAGCTATTGCAACATCAAGGTGTGGGATATCCAGAGATTCCCTGCTAACCTTGTTCACATAATCCCTCAAGGATTCCTGAGGTCCTTGATTTATCCTGTAAAGATCACTGGTTAGTTTTTCAAAACTTCGACTGCAAGAAAATTGACTATTAAATAAATGGCAAATTGGATTTAAATAATCCCAACTCACTGTTATTGGCCAATAATAATCCCAACTCATTTAATCACCAATAATAATCCGAACTATTCACTTTTGTTTGTAAAATACTCCCAGTTAAAAAAACACTAACTAGGTTAAAAAATTGCTGACGTGGCAGGTGACGTGGCATGCCACATCATCAATTTTGCTGACGTGGCGGTTTGATGTGGCATTTTTTGATGACGTGGCAGCTGATGTGGCAGTCTACATGGCATTTTTGATGATGTGGCAACTGATGTGGCAGGTGACGTGGCATGCCACATCAGCAATTTTTTAACCTAGTTAGTGTTTTTTTAACTGGGAGTATTTTACAAACAAAAGTGAATAGTTTGGATTATTATTGGTGATTAAATGAGTTGGGATTATTATTGGCCAATAACAGTGAGTTGGGATTATTTAAATCCAATTTGCCTAAATAAATTGACTAAATGAGCAAATGATGTAATCGAATGAGGAGGAACGTTTAAGATCCATTTTAAGGCTGATCCTATTATGGTAGAACCAAAACCCTTGCAGAGGCATGCTTCCTTGAGATCCGGAGGGATAGGGTTGATTTCAATCCTTTCCCTATACTGGGCAATATGCTCTTCGGGATCCGTAGTTCCGTCATAAAGCATCACGTTGGGGGTTTGAAATCTTTTTGGGATTTCAGCATCACAAATAGGATATGCAAACCGGGATATCATGTGGCTGTCTTGGGACACTTCTGGAATTGGCTGGACCACACCAGGTACACTGGATATCATGTCCTTCAATTTTTGAAGCTCCCTAGAAAATGCCGATGTCATACCTGCATCCTGCAAAGACCCAATACCATTAGTAGCAAGAGTGTTATTATTATTAGACACGTTACCAGTTTGGGGATTCTGGCCATATCTTGAAGCATATCCTGAGCTTCTCATAGTTGACACCCTAACCGAAGAGGGTATCTCAGGAGTATGATTCTGAGAATGGCTAAGAAAAATATTCCCCCTGTTATCCTCAGTATATACTACAAAACTGAAGTTCAAGCTCTGGGCTGTAAGGGAGTGACAGCATCCTTAGCGGGCCTGCTTGAGCTAGATTTCAAGAGTTGTATCTCTCTCATCAGTATTTGGTTAGTCTCCTATTGTTGCTTCATCTGATCCGGTATACTACCAAACAAAGTTAGAATTTCATCATTAGAGGCCAAAACAGGAGCAGATCCCTGAAAATTCCGAGCGGGGATAACATCAGGAGGCTGTGAAGAAACTTAGCGTCCTTGGAGGAGGTGGTGGAAGCACCGAACCAATCATTGCAGATGTTGTAGCAGATACGGTAGAAGAGCTCATGTTTGATCTCGAGGCCATTGAAAATAGTGTAGCCAAAAGTTTTGAAAATAGAAAACCAAGTAATGATTTTGCAAAAGCTTTTAGTAGAAATAGCACCACTTGCCCCACGGTGGGCGCCAAATTGTTTTGGTCAAAAATTATCGAAGCAATTAAGTGATCAAATTAGTTAAGTGAGGTAGTGTGCTAAGAATGTGTATCGAAAATATGCTGATTTAGTTGTTTGCAAAAGCATTTTTCAGGATATGGCTCAGGATATCGAGCTGTATCAATGATCAAACAATTAGCAAAAAAGGTAAAGGGTGACACAGGATGTAGGAGGAAAGCCCTTGATTAATCTAGATCGCTGGTACAAAACCTCGAGAGCTGACAATCACAACTGCCTTGTTCTTCTTATTACTTCAAATATCAAGATACAGTGCAGGATATGATGCGGATGAACTAGGTGTTACAATGCGATTTGAATACAAGTGTAAGTGTATTGTGAGTGATTGAAGCTAGAGAGCAAGAGAGTTCGAGAGATTGTGTGTCCTTATCTGATCCGATCAATCCTATTTATAGTAAAACAAAACTAACTAACTAGCCTACAATTCCGGGATATAACGAATATTCCCTTTGTGACGTTGTAGTCCATATCTTCCGGCTTCAGCGTTCATATTCCAACAGATTGGCCTGAGTCTTTGGGAGAAGAATTCCACTTGAACGTTATAAACTTGCTTCATCAATCTGCACATGAATTAGTTAGTCACTACCAGGATACTGCATTAGGATGTTACCAATATCCGGATCCGGTATCCTGATCATAACAAAAGGGACATAGTCAGAATATTATTCAGGATATTGTTAGGGGAGGATTTCCAAATGATCAGTGATCCTCAATTACTGTTGGGTTTAGTGATCCTCACTTCTGTTAGAATTGGTGATCCTCAGATGTATTTCAGGATCAGGATCATGGATCATCTTAAGGATCCTTATACTGACGATTGTCTACTTTGAATACGATGTTGTTTTGCAGGAGTACCAGCTTGGACTTGGTCTTGGCGATATTCCTGGAGCATATTCCATGACTTATTCCGCACGTGCTTACCTGAAGTGGACGTTATGGAGTTCGTGGGGGACTTGCATGAAATGCGGAATGTTATTTAGTATAGATATTTTCCATTTTTAAAAGGGGTAGCGAGCTAAATAGAAAACACTTGGCTATTTTTGGCTACATACACACTAACAACTGCTCTCACCAGCTCTCGGCAATTCGCTTAGCAATTTCATACACTTTTCATACACCTTTTACACGTTACACTATAGTGATCCTTGTAATTAGCTCGCTATCATCCGAAGTTGTAACACATTTCTTGTTTAATTTGAGTTGGTGATCGGTAGTTTCCATCACCCGAGGTTTTTTATGCCAGAGATCATTCATTGATCAAGGGTTTTTTCCTCGTATAAATCTTTGTGTCACTTGTTCATTACATTCTAGAGTGATCCTTAGTGTTGTTCATTGATTCAAGCATCATACCCCACAACAGAAAGTTTGGTTGCATTATCATTGCTTGATTTTTGACCAAAACAGTTTGGCGCCCACCGTGGGGCAATTGGTGCTTCATTCCTAAGAAGATTCATACCTTTGTGGTCATTTCGGTTCATAACAACCAGGCAGATGGCTTCTTCAGCGGAAAAACACTTCAAACTTAATGCCGTCATTCAGTTCTTCACAAGGCGTTCCTCCTTTGCCTCCACCACCTTCTGGATCCCAGAAGAATGCTGAGAATGCTGAGAAGAAACAAACCCCCATTTTCACAAAACCACCAACTTCTTCTGTTTCAACTAATCCTACTACTAATGATCTTTATGCTCTGATTTTGCAGATGAGGAATCATGCACAAGAGCAGGACAAAACCAACGAAAGGATCCTCCGGGAGATCGATGAGATCAAGAAACAGAAAAAATCAGTGGAGGATCACTCCCCTTTGATGCCAAGGTCGCTGAACTTCGACACTCCAGTCATAACTTCCCAACACTTAGCGGTTCTGGACGTGCAATACTTGGGTGAATTGCCAGGAAGGCGTTATGGAACAGCAACTATGAGTCATGCATTTGGCTCTCACTTCCAGCCTCAAGGATCCTCTTCTCAACCATCAGGATCCTCTTCTCAGCATCAGGGATACTTCACGTCAGGAGGATATTTGGGAATGCATGCAGTTCAAGGATCCTCCCAGGTCCAAGGATCCTCCCAGGTCCAAGGATCCTCCCAGGTCCAAGGATCCTCCCAGGTCCATGGATCCTCCCAGGTCCATGGATCCTCCCAGGTCCAAGGATCCTCCCTTGTCCCAGGATCCTCTCTGGTTCCAGGATCCTTTCAGGTTCAAGGATCATCTCAACTTCAAGGATCCAACATCCTTCAGGATCAAGGTTCTTGAGAAGTATGCAGCCTCAGAGCTCGGACATTCATCAAGGAGACTTCATACCAATGCAGACCATTGCTCCCTCTGGTCCTTCAATCATGCCAGAGTCTCGTCAATATGGATTCACATCCGCAATTCCAAACACGAATCCTATGGGAGGTAACACTTTTAATAATTCATATCACACTAACCATGGCTTAATGCAGGATACATGTATTAATCAGGCTATGGCTAGAGAGCTACAGAAGCTTAAGGATATGATATCCAGTGTACCAGGAGTGGTTAAACCCATTCCTGAAATTGCAGATGGTAGCCATAGGATATCTCGTTTTGTACCACCTTTATGTGATGCTGAGATACCTAAAAGGTTCCAGATACCCTCTATGAAGCTGTATGATGGTTCAACGGATCCAGAAGAGCATGTAGCTCAGTACAGGGAGAGGATGGAGATCAATCCAATTCCTGAAAGGTTAAAAGAAGCGTGTCTATGCAAGGGATTTGGATCCACACTTACAGGATCTGCTCTTAAATGGCTGCTAAGTCTTCCCCCTTACTCTATTACTTCATTTGCTCATCTAGTTAATTTGTTTAATAATCAATTCTCTTGTAGTAGAAAATTTGAACGATTAACTAGTGATTTATATAGGGTAACTCAAGGTCAAAATGAATCACTTAGAGATTACATCACTAAGTTTAGTAAAGAATCCTTAGATATTCCTAACTTAGATATTGCTACGGCTGTTGAAGCCTTTAAAATGGGATTGCTTAGGGATTCACCATTCTATGATGATCTTGTTATGACACCTTGCAGGAACCTTGATGAAGTAAGAACCAGGGCCCTTAGGTTCATCCGCTTAGAGGATGACAAAAGGATCCAGGATAGATTGACAGGATCCTCAAAACAGGAGAAACAAGGATCCTACTTCAGGAACAACAAATCCAAGTTCTACAATAAGTCTGACAACCAGAACGTGCATTCAGTGGAACAAGAAGAGGATGATGAGGATTATCCTCCTATTTCTGAATATTGTTTTTCTGTTGATAACAATGAACTAATCCTTGCAATGCAGAATCTAGGTGAGAAAGCTAGGTGGCCAAGGAAAAATGATAAACCAGCTGCTACAAAGGATAAGTCCAAGTGGTGTGCATATCATGAGGATTTTGGGCATCTCACTGAAGAGTGTATTGCACTGAGGAAGGAAATTGGTTACTTGTTGAGCAAGGGGCATTTGAAAGAGCTTTTGGGACGAAAGAAGTCAAGGATCCAGGATCCTGAAAGGATCCCAGAAAGGGCTCCTGCTCCTCCAGCAGATGCACAAGTCATAAACTTTATATCCGGTGGATCAGACATTTGTGGTACTTCCTTTTTAGCAGCAAAAAGACATGCTAAGGAAACCAAGATGGATAATGGAGACAGACCCGTCCGGACCTCCGTTGTCACCCAGGTTAAAGTCATAACCTTTGATGAGGATGATCGTGTTGATGTCCAGGATCCTCATCATGATGGTCTTGTAATTACATTGTTTATTTCTAAGCACTTTGTTCTCAGGATCCTTATAGATGGAGGAAGCTCTGTGAACATCATTCAGCTTGATGTCCTCAAGAAGATGAATATCCCGGAGTCTGATATTATCCCAAGATCCTCAGTACTTGTGGGATTCAGTGGAGAAACTAAGAATACATTGGGGGACATCAAACTCCCAATCTATATTGAAGGATTGCATTCTTATCAAAAAAATTGTGTTATAGATTGCTTATCATGTTGCAATGTTATCCTTGGCAGGCCATGGATACATGATATAAAGGCAGTTACATCCACCTATCATCAATGTGTAAAGCTTCCAAGTCCTTGGGGAGTGGTGAAAATTGAGAGTGATCAACAAGAAGCTAAGAATTGCTATACCTCATCAATGAAGCCAGCCTCAAGACCAAGGGAGCAATAGCAATTAAAGTGTCCTTCAAGAGATGTCTTGGAGGTGAGAGAACAGGATTTGAAAGAAATCCTCATGGATCCTGATGATCCTCAATCCAAGATCTTCATAGGATTAGGGATCCTTAGTGACATTGAACAGGAGCTAGTATCCTTCCTTAAAAGAAGGAAAACTACCTTTGCCTGGAAACATGAGGATATGACAGGTATATCTAAAGATATAATTACTTATAAACTTGGCATTGACAGGTCATTCAAGCCAATTCATCAAAAGAGGAGGAAGTTTGCACCTGAAAGGAATGCTATTATCCAGGAAGAAGTAGATAAACTACTTTGGGCAGGTATTGTTTTGGTCAAAAATTACCGAAGCAATTAAGTGATCAAATTAGTTAAGTGAGATAGTGTGCTAAAAAGTGTGTTGAAAATATGCTGGTTAAGTTATTTTGAAAACAGTATTCAGGATACGGCTCAGGATATTGAGCTGTATCTACGATCAAACAATGAGCAAACAATGAGCAAAAAGTAAAGGAAATGACACGAGATGTACGAGGAAAGCCCTTGATCAATTTAGATCGCCGGCATAAAACCTCGGGAGCCGACAATCACAGCTGCCTTGTTCTTCTTATTACTTTCAACTTCAGGATACAGTGCAGGATATAGACCAGATCGCTATGTGTTACAATGTTTTTGTGTGAGAGTGAAAGTTTGCTAGAGAACGAGTGTTAGAGTGTAACGAGTGCAAATGTGATGTCCTATTTGATCTGGTATACCCACCTATTTATAGTAATGAATTACAAACAATAATCCCTACAAATATGGGGTACTCCGAATATTCCATTGTGAACGTTATGGACCGAGTAATACGGCTTCAACGTCTTCATTTGAACGACTTGGACCGAGTCTTCCGCGGAATGAGTCTTATGAACGTTGCTAGCTTCTAACCCACGTACCTGCACATAATCCGTTAGTAATCCTGAGGATACCATTCAGGATATTACCAATATCCCGAACCAGCATCCCGGACGTAAACAGATACTACATAACCAAGATATAAACCAAGATATTTTCCAGGATAGGGGCTCAGAATTTCACCCATAATAATTGTCCCCAAAAATGTTACCGTTTGATATCCCGCACTAACGGTTACATTTTTCACGGTGGCCGAGGTAATTAAGAGATAAGATCATTGATGTGACAGCTTTCAACCACCCGGCCTATATTTACTCATCATGCCCTATATCTTCTCATCCTCATCTCCTTTTTTAATCATAATCGACAAGGAAAAAGGTAATATTCTCTCCTTCATCTTCATATTCATCTTTATCATCTCTCTCCGGCGAAAAATTCAGGCGACCAAATGCCCAGGCAAACAATGTAGCAACTCTCACTAAAAAGTCCTATTTGGTATTATAATTAGTCCAATAGGAAACCCTAATTAAGAAACCCAAGAGATTCTGTAGAAACCCTAAGATTTCCAGAACAATCAGAATCAGGATTAGGGCCCCTAAAACTCAGGGGGGGTATTTTCTATTGATGATTATCCATTTAAATTCATTGTCAGAATAGAATTTATCAATTTTGTTGACTCAGCTAGGCTAGTCCCACACGTGGCAACCCTATAGTGCTTACGTATTTGTTACGGACCGTAAGGAAATTTATGTTACGGTGCGCACGAGTTGTTACGGACCGTAAGAGTATATTTGTTACGGTCCGTAAGCTAATCAAATTTCGTGTATAAATAGCAGACATTGGCACTTAGTTTCTGAAGTTTGAGCGACGAAGAAATTCGTCCAATTCTCTGAGTTTTGGTCCGATTACTACAATTAACACACACAATCACTAATTGATGCTACGATACAGGGTATTAATTCGATCGCTATTACGATTCAATGTCCGATCGATTGAAACTATCCGATAGATGTTTAAGTGCTGCTCAAATTGGGTTTATACTTTGTCATTCATCGTGATTTCGACTTGAATGTTTGAGTACTGTTCGAAATCGGACTATACTCTGTCATTCGTTGTGAATTCGCTGGATGTTTAAGTATCGCACTTTGTCATTTGTTGTGAGGGTTTGATCTCGTGAGTTATCGTAAAAGCTGTATTAGTTACTTACCTAGTTTCGTGTGCAAATTAGGTTATTAAGCTTATCAGTAGGTTAAACTCTACCCCATACCCTTACAATCAAAGTAGATGCTAATTCTCAGAAGAGTTAGAATCAGAAAGCTTGTCAAGGTGAGTTCACATTCTCTACAAGGCTCGGCCATCCTCCGTGGGTAGGATGCCAGTATTAAAAACATACGAATTCTCCAGAGTGCAGAATAACGTACGTTCTCAGTGTGTAGAACGAACAAAACAAAACTTCGGGATAATAATCCTACGGGCTAGTAAGCCAGTGAACAGAGCCGTGAATTCACTCAACTTTGTTGTTGACTCGTTGTTACATGCCTTGCAGGTCGTTAGATCCCTAGCTTAAGGAGCTTGCATAAGAAGACGTGGTCATTGTGGGAAAACATTTCAATTAATATTAAACTTATGTTTTGTGCTTCCGCTGTAAACTCAAACTATGTTTTGACACCAATTGTATTGTGTTGGATTTTTTAAAAATTACTTACATGCTTTGTTCAATGTGAATTGTGGCTATGATCCTGGGCATGTCACGCCTCCAAGGCGGGGTGGGGTTTTTGGAGGGTGTGACAAACAAGGTCCAGTTCAGGTGGCTCGGCTCCCACATTCATCCAACAGAATCTTCTCCAAGAACCGGAGAATGAGACATGCACCTTTGATAGTGCCCACCTGTCAGCCTTGAAATCCTCTGGTATCTTCCCGGAAGGAACTATATTCCGACCCTTTGATAGAGAAATCCGGTCAGATATGGTTTCCAACGAGTGGATATGCTTCAACGCCTTCCCCTTTACCTTAGGGTTACGATTCCCCTTTCCGGACTTCATCACCGAATTCTTTAATATCACCAAAATTTCTTTCAGTCAAACCATGCCAATGCTCTGGCGTGTTTTGTCTGTTCTTGACCAAATCAAGAGAAACCATATACCTGACCTTTCTGTCCATGACCTCCCTTTAGCCTACAAGCTTAGATGCCATGGCTCATCTAGATTCCTATTTTATTCTACTTCCGGTGACCCATTGATACTTCGTGCCACCAGGAACGAGGATGGTTGGCAATCCAAGTTTTTCTTTGTAAAAAGGGACTCAATCCCTGGTGGAACGGATTATCCGATGAGATGGTTGAGAAAGGGTAGGACTTAGGGTTTAAGAATGATCCTGTCTCTTATCTTGTCTCATATCCTGAACTAATGAATTTCATTTTCTCTGTTTGTGTATGCAGCCGATTTCAGGAAGATTGCACCTCCCCTTGCTGATTCCCAAAAAAGAATAGACACTATCAGACTCCTTTCAGAGGCAGAGAGAAGCTTCAACCCATCTCCACCAACTCCAAGCCCTCTTTCAAGTGCAAACATGTCTGGTAAGGATCCTGTAAGATATCCTGTACATACATGTTTTTATTTGATATTTTTAGGAGAGATCTAGAATTTTACTCCCTGTGTGCAGATTCCAGCAAAGTTCCAGTCTATCTAGACCTCGATGAACTCGACAGCTACCCAACTCCAGCCACAGTCAAGAAGGAAACTCCTGCTGCTACTAGCTCCAAGCCACTCCCGGCTCCCAAGGCCAATCCAAGAACCCGTGCTTCCACAGCAAAAAAAAGGAAGGGTCTTGAAGTCAGTGCTCCAGGTTCAGAAGGGTTCTCCTATGATGAACTCAGCTTCTCTGATTCCTTAGAACCAATGACATCCTTCCTCAACAAGGTAATATCCTGACGCATATCCTTCATGTATATCCTGCACATATATCCTGCACGTATATCCTAATAGGATATCCTGACAGGATATCCTGGTCAATATATATTCTAACCTTATACCTGTAATTGATGCACAGGGCCTCCAGCATTTGCTCCACTTGTATAATGATGCTTGCGGTATTGTGGCACTCCATGAAGCCAGGATCAAACAGCTTGAAAGCACCGTCGCTGACCAAGGTGCCATTGCTGAAGCGAAGACCCGGCACTACGAAAGCCTGCTGAATAAGGTCACCCAAGACGCTGAGGTCAAACTCGCCACCGTTCAAATGGATCATGATCAAGCCTTGGTCAACTTCCGGGAGGGAATCAAGGCTTCTGCTATCGTTTCCTTGTTACAAGCACGCATCAAGATGGCCTACGAGGCCAAGGAGACGGGCCTTGTTTATCCAGCTTGGCCAGTTGAATCCTGGGTGGCCAAACTAAAGGAGCTCGGAGGCAAAGCTGTGCCACATCCTGTTCAAGCTGGTGAGTCTTCTAAGTCAGCAGAAGTAGTGACCCGGGCTGGAGACAAGAAGGATGCTGGAGCAGATGCCGTGGTGGATGCTGGTGAGGATGCTGCTCAGGATGCTGGTGCTGAGAAGTCTGAGAAGGTTGGAGAGGATGTCGCTGTGTGAGGGCACTTAGGTGGGCGATGACGGATATACGTGCCAAGGCCAGAGCCCACCTTTTTAAATTTGAATGTTGGTCTGTAGTCCCTTAAACAATTTACTTTTCTGCACTTTACTTTCCTGCACCTGAACAATTTATATTTCCTGCATGCTTTTTGAACAATACAACAGTTGGAGGTGGATGGGTCTCGGTTTGAGATGAAACCTTCAACTGTTGGGTAAATATGGTAACACACTATTAGTGCTCTTAGTGGATGGGCCTTGTTTTGAGGTAAAACTAAGAGCCCATCTTTTGGTAGGTTAATAATATAACTCCTCTTTTGACTTTAATATTGTTGTCATGGATATGAAAATTTTACTTGTGAAAACTGTTTGGTTTGTACATTTTTAGGAACATATATTATAAATGTATCCTGGGAGATATCCTGAAAGATATCTTGATAAGGATATTGAAATACAACCTATAAATTGTCCAAATAAAAAGGACAGATCATACCAGAGATTCTTAGAGAATCAATTTCAATCCTTTATCACAAGTTTGTCCCCAGTGCACACTTATAAACTTGGATCTATCCTTTGAACAATATAATGTATGTCCCCTGTTTGATACAGAAACGCAAATATATTCATACTTCGATTTGAATAAATTCCGAATACCCTAGGGCAGAACCCCTGATATCCTGAAATGAATCCTTATCATACTGGGGATAAACCCTGATATCTGGGGATAAACCCTAAATTTCATGCGCTACAGGCGAGGTGTTTAAACCCAATTCTTAGAAAGGTGAAAACCTTTAAACCTTAGAGAGTATGAAAATACTCTTTCGTGAGAGAGGGTGATCAATCCTCATATACCTTCAGGATCTAGGATAAAGCCAACAGTAACGAAATTGTCAGCCACTTTTACATGAACTGGTCCCGCTACCTTGAACTATACCTAGATAGCTTGCGCTCCAGGCGAGGTGTTTACACCCAATTCGAAAGAAAGGCGAATACCTTTAAACCTTTGAAGGGACTAGGATCCCTTAAACGTAAGAGAGGGGGCCAATCCTCTAATCTTTCGACTTATCCTGAGTACATATCCTGGAGCTATATCCTGAAACATATCTTGCAAAACAATTGTAAACTAAGGTGGGTGTTAGCTTGGCTAACACCCCTCCGATGCTTAAGTCAGTATTGGGTTCGAAATAAATAATAAACAAATACATTTAGAATAAATAGAATACATACCATTCTGAGATAGACATTAAATTCTACTCTTACTTGAAATAGAGCTTTAAATGTATTGCATTCCAGGATCTTGGTAGCATATCCCCTTCCATACTCTTGAGTCGATACGCTCCTTTCCCTGCTTCTGACTCAACTTCATATGGTCCTTCCCATTTCGGAGCTAACTTGCCATCGGCAGGATTAGTGGTATTTTGAAAAGCTTTTCTTAGCACCCAATCACCAACTCGAAATCTTCTAGTCCTTATGTTCTTATTATATGCTCTGGATATTCTTTGTTGATATGCTGCTATCATTAGTCTTGCTGCGTCTCTTCTTTCATCTATAGTATCCAAATCTTGGCACAAGACTTCAGGATTTTGTTCAGGATCCCGTAGCATAGATCTTGCAGTAGGTATTGTCATTTCTGTTGGAATCACTGCTTCTGCTCCAAATACCAAGGAAAACGGGGTTTGGCCAGTTGCATTCTTCACCGTTGTCCTATCAGCCCACAAAACAAAGGGTAACTCTTCCGCCCATCTTCCTTTTTTGGCTCCAAGTTTCTTCTTTAAGTTATTGACTATTATCTTGTTCGAGGATTCAGCTTGTCCATTCGCTTGAGGATGTACCGGAGTAGATGTGATCATTTTGATTCCCCAACTCTTGCAAAAGTCAGTAGTCCTTTTGCTTATAAACTGGGACCCATTATCACAAATGATCTTAGCTGGTACTCCAAACCTAGTCAGGATATTCCTCTTTATAAAGGATACTACTTCTTGGTCTCTAACTTGAACAAATGCTTCAGCCTCAACCCACTTAGAGAAATAATCCGTCATTGCTAACATAAATACTTTTCTTCCCGGAGCTTTTGGTAACTTCCCTACTATATCCATCCCCCATTTCATGAATGGCCAAGGGGAGACTACAGGATATAGTGGTTCAGCTGGTTGATGTAGTATGTTACTATGCCTTTGACATGCATCACATCTTCGAGCATATTCTGCAGCATCTTTCCTCATTGTTGGCCAAAAGTATCCTGTCCTCAATACTTTCGAGAACAATGATCTGCCCCCAGTGTGATTACCACAGTCCCCTTCATGTATATCCTGAAGTACTTCTTTGGCTTCAGGATCCTCCAAGCACCTCAAATACGGTCCTGCAAGAGATTTCTTGTATAAAATATTATTTATAATAGTAAATCGTGATACCTTCATCCTAAATGCCTTAGGATTTTCATTTCCGGGGTTGTGTCCTTCTTTGAGATATCTCACAATTGGAGCCGTCCAGGATTTAGGATCCTGTTCAGGATATTCCGCTCCAGGATCCTGAATACCCGCTACTTCTTTATCCTGAGGATTCGTTGCAGGATATAAGACATGTAATATTGGTATTCGGGTCCCTTCAGGTATCCTGATTGATGATCCTAAATTTGCTAAGGCATCCGCTTCAGCATTATCCTCCCTTGGTACCTGTTCAAGTGTAAAATATCGAAATATCCTGCTAATTTTTTGAGAATATCGAGGTATTCGATTAATCTCTCACCCTTAACTGCATAGGATCCATTAAAATGGTTAGTAATTAACAAAGAGTCAACATACACTTGTAAATTCTTGATACTCATGTTCTTAGCCAATTCTAATCCTGCAATTAAAGCCTCATATTCTGCTTCATTATTGGTAGCAGGAAATTCACATCTAATAGCCTGTGGTAATATGTCCCCCTGTGGCGATTTTAGTAGTATACCCAATCCTACTCCTCGTACATTAGATGCACCATCAGTATATAATGTCCAGGATCCTAAGGATTCTCCTAACTGTTGAACTTCTAGGTCTACCTCATCCTGAATGTCACTACTGAAATCAGCCACAAAGTCAGCTAAAGCCTGAGACTTTATAGCATTTCTAGGTTCATATACTAAATCATAAGCACTCAACTTTACTGACCACTTAGCCATCCTGCCTGACATCTCTGGTTTCCTAAGCACATTTTTGACAGGATAATTTGTTTTAACATGAATCCTATGAGTCTCAAAATAATGTCTAAGTTTTGTTGATGCCATAACTAATGCTAGTATCAATTTTTCTAAATGAGAATATCTAGTTTCAGCGTCTAACAAGCTTTTACTAACATAATAAACAGGATATTGCTGACCTTCATGGTCTTTTATAAGAACGGCACTTACAGCATTCCCTGATACGGCGAGGTATAGGGATAGTGGTTCACCATTTTCAGGCTTCATCAATAGAGGTGCAGTTGAGAGATATCGCTTCAAATCCTGCAAGGCTGCTTCATGCTTCTCACCCCATTCGAATTTTCTGTTCTTCTTCAGGATATCATAAAAATCTTTGCATTTTTCCGAGGATCTTGAGATAAATCTATTTAATGCTGCCACTCGCCCTGTTAATCGTTGAACATCCTTCATATTTGAGGGCGATTTAATATCCAAGATGGCTTTGATCTGCTCCGGGCTTGCTTCTATTCCTCTTTTGGTCACCATATATCCTAGGAATTTTCCTGCCCCCACTCCAAAATGGCACTTAGCAGGATTCAGCTTCATGTTATACTGATCCAGGATATCAAATGCTCCTTTAATATCCTGGAGGTGATCCTGAGCTTTCTTTGATTTTACCACCATATCGTCAATGTACACTTCCATGGTGTCCCCCAGTTTGTCTTTGAACATCATGTTTACCAATCTTTGGTATGTTGCACCTGCATTTTTCAAACCAAAAGGCATAGCTGTATAACAATAAATACCTGTTGGTGTCATGAAGGCAGTGTCTTCCTGGTCAGAAGGCTCCATTTGGATTTGTTGAAATCCTGAGGATGCGTCCATGAAGGTCAGCATTTCATGCCCGGCAGTAGCATCTACCATTGCATCAATGTGGGGAAGAGGAAATGGGTCTTTAGGACAAGCCTTGTTCAAGTCTGTGTAGTCTACACAAACTCTCCATTTCCCATTTTTCTTCTGTACCACAACTACATTTGCTAGCCACCTTGGGAACTTAACCTCTCTAATCATTCTGGACTTTAATAATCTCTCAACTTCCTCTTGAATAATTGTATTCCGCTCAGGAGCAAACTTCCTTCTTTTTTGTTGAACAGGCTTGAATGATTTATCAATTCCAAGCTTGTGGGTGATGATGTCTTTGGATATGCCTGTCATATCCTCATGCTTCCATGCAAACGTTGACATCCTGCATTTCAAAAAGTTAATTAACTGTTCTTCAATATCCTGAGGGATATTGGTTCCTACGAGCACCGAAATATCGGGGTTATCCTGGTCCAAGATAATTTTCTTCACATCCTGCTCCGGATCTTCCACGATATCCTAGGCTCGCGTCTTTAATTGCTATGCTGCACTAGGTTTGGTTGAGGATTTCATCGAGGATGAGTAGCATTCTTTCGCCTCCTGCTGATCACTATCAACTTTGACAACTCCCCAAGGGGTAGGTATCTTGATGCATTGGTGATATGTTGATGGCATAGCCTTCATATCGTGAATCCACGGTCTTCCCAGTATGATGTTATAGCAGGATAGAGAATCCATCACACAGAAACGTTGTATCGAGTTGACTCCTTCAACGTATACTGGCAACTTTATCTCTCCTACTGTGTTCCTAGCCTCTCCACTGAATCCAACAAGCACTGTAGATTTTGAAGTGATATCCATTGGAGATACATTCATTCTTTTCAGAGTCTCTAGTTGGATTATGTTGACGGAGCTACCATTATCAACCAATATCCTGCGTACAAAATGGTTAGCCACATATAATGTTATTACCAGAGCATCATGGTGAGGATCCTGGACAGTATCCCTGTCATCAGCATCAAATGTGATCACTTTGTCAGTTGTAAGTGTAGTCATCCTGACAGGTCTGTCTCCCCTTTCGGCCTTAGCTTCTTTTGCATGTCTCTTTGCCGCCGAATACGAAGTTCCACAAATGTCGGATCCCCTCGAAATGAAGTTAATTATCTTGGCATCCGCGGGAGGTGATGCTGCTCGCTTAGGATCCTTCTCAGTATCCTGACCCTTATTCTTCTTTCTTCCTAAGAGATCTTTCAGATATCCCTTGCTTAGAAGATAGCTTATTTCTTTCCTTAGAGCAATGCAATCCTCAGTTACATGTCCAAAATCTTCGTGGAAAGCACACCATTTTGACTTATCTTTCCAATCAGCCTTTTGTTGATTCTTTCGAGGCCACCTAGCCTTGTCTCCTAAACCCTGCATGGCATACATTAATTCAGGAATATTAACAGAAAAGCAATATTCAGACAACTCAGGATACTCTCCAGGATCCTCATCTTCGACAGCATTCACTTTCTTATTTTCATTTCTGCCATACGGCTTAGAGCGATATGGCTTAAATGAGGATTCCGACTTCCTATTAGTTGACTCATAAGTGTTAGATGAGTTCATCCTCTCTTGCATCTTTCTGTCATCTTCCAATCGAATATATCTCAGGGCCCTGTTCCGAGCTTCATCCAAGTTCCTGCATGGGTTCATTACAAGGTCTTGGTAAAATTGAGAATCTTTTTGCAGACCCATCTTGAAGGCTTGCACAGCTGTTGCAACATCAAGATGTGGGATGTCTAAGGATTCTCGGCTGAACTTGTTCACATAATCCCTTAGGGATTCTTGATGCCCTTGTGTTATCCTGTAAAGGTCACTTGTTAATTTTTCAAAACTTCGACTACAAGAAAACTGGCTGTTGAATAAATTTACTAAGTGAGCAAAAGATGTAATCGAATGCGGAGGAACATTCAAGAGCCATTTCAAGGCTGATCCTGTTAAGGTGGAACCAAAATCCTTGCACAAGCACGCTTCCTTGAGATCCGGAGGAATAGGGTTAATCTCCATTCTTTCCCTATACTGAGCAATATGCTCCTCAGGATCCGTAGTTCCATCGTAAAGCTTCATGTTGGGGGTTTGAAATCTCTTTGGGATTTCAGCATCACAAATAGGATATGCGAAGCGAGATATCTTGTGGCTGTCTTGGGACACTTCCGGAATCGGCTGGACCACTCCAGGTACACTAGATATCATGTCCTTCAACTTCTGAAGTTCCCTAGTGAGTGCTGATGTTACACCTGCATCCTGCAAAGATCCAGTATTGTTAGTAGCATGAGTATTATTATTATTTGACACGTTACCCGTTGGAGGATTTTGCCCATATCCTGAAGCATATCCTGAGCTCCTCACAGTTGACATCCTGACCGAGGAGGGTATTTCAGGAGTATGATTCTGAGGAAGGCTGGGCACAATATTCCCCTTGTTATCCTCAGTATACACAGCTGAACTGAAGTTCAAAGTCATGGGTTGCAATGGAGTGACAATATCCTCAGCAAATCTGTTCGAGCCAGACTTCAGGAGTTGCATTTCCCTCAATAGCATTTGGTTTGTTTCTTGTTGCTGCCTCATTTGTTCCTGCACACTTCCAAATAAGGTTAGAATTTCATCATTAGAAGCCAAAACAGGAGCAGATTCCTGAACACTGCGAGTAGGGATAATATCCTGAGGTCTTGATGAGGCTGTCATCCTTGGAGGAGGTGGTGGAAGCACCGAACCGATAGTAGCAGAGGTTGCAGCAGACATAGTGGAGGAGCTCATGTTTGATCTTGAGGCCATTGTAAACAATGTGGCAAAAAGTTTTGAAAATAGAAAACCGATCAACGATTTTACAAAGATTTTTAGTAAAAGTAGCACCACTTGCCCCACGGTGGGCGCCAAATTATTTTGGTCAAAAATTACCGAAGCAATTAAGTGATCAAATTAGTTAAGTGAGGTAGTGTGCTAAAAAGTGTGTTGAAAATATGCTGGTTAAGTTATTTTGAAAACAGTATTCAGGATACGGCTCAGGATATTGAGCTGTATCTACGATCAAACAATGAGCAAACAATGAGCAAAAAGTAAAGGAAATGACACGAGATGTACGAGGAAAGCCCTTGATCAATTTAGATCGCCGGCATAAAACCTCGGGAGCTGACAATCGCAGCTGCCTTGTTCTTCTTATTACTTTCAACTTCAGGATACAGTGCAGGATATAGACCAGATCGCTATGTGTTACAATGTTTTTGTGTGAGAGTGAAAGTTTGCTAGAGAACGAGTGTTAGAGTGTAACGAGTGCAAATGTGATGTCCTATTTGATCTGGTATACCCACCTATTTATAGTAATGAATTACAAACAATAATCCCTACAAATATGCGGTACTCCGAATATTCCATTGTGAACGTTATGGACCGAGTAATACGGCTTCAACGTCTTCATTTGAATGACTTGGACCGAGTCTTCCGCGGAATGAGTCTTATGAACGTTGCTAGCTTCTAACCCACGTACCTGCACATAATCCGTTAGTAATCCTGAGGATACCATTCAGGATATTACCAATATCCTGAACCAGCATCCCGGACGTAAACAGATACTACATAACCAAGATATAAACCAAGATATTTTCCAGGATAGGGGCTCAGAATTTCACCCATAACAGGTATGATAAGAGAGGTTAAGTATCCAAGAAGGTTAGCCAATGTGGTTGTTGTTCAAAAGAAAAATGGAAAGTGGAGGGTATGTGTCGATTTTACTGATTTAAACAAGGCATGTCCCAAGGATCCTTTCCCATTACCCCACATTGACTCCAGGGTGGATGCTACCGCGGGTCATGAGTTGTTGACCTTTATGGATGCTTCATCTGGATTTCAACAAATTCAGATGGAACCATCTGATCAAGAGGATACAGCCTTTATGACCCCAACTGGTATATACTGTTATATTGCTATGCCTTTTGGACTAAGGAATGCAGGTGCTACTTACCAAAGGCTTGTCAATATGATGTTCAAGGAACAAATTGGACACACTATGGAAGTCTATATTGATGACATGGTGGTTAAGTCCAAGAAAGCTGAGGATCACCTTAAAAACTTGGAGGAAGCATTCAATATCCTTGATAAATTTAATATGAAACTTAATCCTTCCAAGTGTCATTTTGGTGTTAAGGCAGGTAAATTCTTAGGCTATATGGTGACAAAGAGGGGCATTGAAGCAAGTCCAGGGCAAATCAAGGGTATTGTGAATATCAAATCTCCTGCCAATGCTAAGGATGTACAAAGATTGACAGGCAGGATCGCAGCCTTGAACAGATTCATATCCAAATCCTCAGAAAAGTACAAAGAATTCTATGACATCCTGAGGAAGAACAAGAAATTTGAATGGACTGTGAAGCATGAGAGTGCCCTTAAAGCTCTTAAGGATTACCTATCCTCAGCCCCAGCCTTGATGAAACCAGAAAAAGGGGATGTATTATCCTTATACTTGGCGGTATCCTCAAAAGCAGTAAGTGCGGTCCTTGTTAAGGATCACCAAGGTACACAACATCCTGTTTATTATGTAAGTAAGAGTTTACTTGATGCTGAATCCAGGTATTCACACTTAGAAAAACTTATCCTTGCATTAATTATGGCATCTACTAAATTGAGACATTATTTTGATACTCATGCCATTATTGTTAAGACTAATTTTCCAATTAAGAATGTTCTCAGGAAACCTGAAATGTCAGGAAGGATGGCTAAGTGGGCAGTGAAGCTAAGTGCATATGATATAAGATATGAACCAAGGACTGCCATCAAATCCCAAGCCTTAGCTGACTTTGTGGCAGATTTTAGTAGTGATTTGCAAAAGGAGGCTGAGTTAGAAGTCCAACAGCTTGAAGAAACCAAGGATCCTTGGATACTATTCACTGATGGAGCCTCCAATGTAAAAGGAACAGGACTTGGAATACTACTAAAATCGCCACAGGGGGAGATAATACCCCACTCCATAGCCTGTGAATTTCAAACTACCAACAATGAGGCTGAGTATGAAGCCTTGATAGCTGGTTTGCAAATTGCTAAGCATATGAGGATCAGGTATCTTGAGGTACATGTAGATTCATTATTAATCACTAATCACTTTAATGGATCCTATGCTGTTAAAGGTGAAAAGCTAATCAAATATTTAGAGATAGTCAAAGAATTGGCACTCTCTTTTGTTTCCTTTAGTTTGAAACAGGTACCAAGGGAAGAAAATGCAGAGGCGGATGCATTAGCTAATCTAGGATCATCTTTGAAGATCCCTGAGGATATCAAGATCCCTATTATCCATATCCTGACCCCTGCTACCGAGGATCATGTAGCTATGGAGATAGGAGAAGATTCTGCAGTCATCCCTAGTGATGATACTCAATCTCATTCAGGATCATGGATCCTCCCAATCATGAGATACATACAACATGGAGAAATTCCTACAGGAGAAAACCCAAGGGCTTTCAAAACTAAGGTATCTCAATTTACAATATTGAATAATATGTTGTATAAATGATCTCTTGCAGGACCATATCTAAGATGCATTGAGGATCCTGAAATCCAAGAAGTCCTAAAGGATTTCCATGAAGGAGATTGTGGAAACCACACTGGGGGCAGGGCATTATTCTCAAGGATCCTGAGAACAGGATACTACTGGCCCACTATGAAGAAGGATGCTGTAGAGTATGCCAAGAAGTGTGATCCTTGTCAGAGGCATAGTAATGTCCTTCACCAACCAGCAGAGCTCTTACATCCTATATCCTCTTCCTGGCCATTCATGATATGGGGAATGGATATAGTTGGAAAGCTTCCTAAGGCACCTGGTGGAAAAGTATTCATGCTTGCTATGACTGATTACTTCTCTAAGTGGATAGAGGCTGAAGCCTTTGCTCAAGTCAGAGAAAAGGAAGTTATATCCTTTATTAAAAGAAACATTATTACTAGATTTGGTATCCCTTCTGAAATTGTTTGTGATAATGGATCCTAATTTATTGGGAATAGAACTACTAACTTTTGTGACAGCTGGGGGATTAAGATGATAACATCAACACCAGTCCACCCACAAGCTAATGGTCAGGCAGAATCATCCAACAAGATCATCATCAACAATTTGAAGAAGAAGCTTGGATCCAAGAAAGGAAAATGGGCAGAAGAACTACCTTATGTGCTTTGGGCTGATAGGACAACTACCAAGAATGCTACTGGCCAAACTCCATTTTCTTTGGTATTCGGGGCAGAATCAGTGATCCCTACAGAGATGGTGGTTCCAACTGCAAGAACAACATTCGTGATCCTGAAGAAAATGCTAAAAACTTGGTTCAATACTTGGATACTATAGAAGAAATCAGGGATTTGGCAAGGATAAGGATGGCTAGTTATCAACAAAAGATGGCTGGAGCCTACAACAAAAATGTCAGGATCAGGAAATTCCAAGTTGGTGATATGGTATTAAGAAAAACATTTCAGAATACCACCAATCCTGCTGATGGAAAGTTGGCACCAAAATGGGAAGGCCCTTATTTGATTGAAGCTGAAGCAGGAAAGGGGGCATATCGATTGCTAACAATGGAAGGTGATCTGCTACCAAGAGCTTGGAATGCTGTCCATCTGAAGAAATATTTCATGTGACAAGGATCCATGAACCTCACCTGACAAGTATCCTTTAAGGATCCTTACAGAATAGATGATCCTCATTTTGGTAACGTTCTAATCTCAAACTATTTCATTCTTTTATTCTTTTATATAAGGATAAGGATCCTGCATCCTTTATCCTCCTTTCACTTGATTCTGAGTTTTGAAGGTTTAGGTATCCTTAACTAAGGATTGAGTATCCACAGAAGTATCCAGTTATTTGGGCTTGTCCCCAGTTATTTGGGCTTGACCCCAGTTATTTGGGCTTGACCCCAGTTTGGGCCTGTCCCCAGTTTCGCCAGTAGCGCACGATGATCCTGGTATAGTTCATGGCAATGGGACCAGTACTCGCTTTAGGGGTTGACAATTTCATTGTACTGGCTATATTCAGGATCCTACGTATAATGGTAGACGTACCATACATCCGTTCCTAAGGTTTCTAACGTTTTCACGTTAGCTAAGGTTTTGGCATTTTCATGTCACTAAGTTTGGATAGTCGCCAGTGAGGGCCATACTCCAGTTTACATACGATCCTTTGGGCTTGTCCCCAGTTATCCTTTGGGCTTGTCCCCAGTTATCCTTTGGGCTTGTCCCCAGTTATCCTTTTGGGCTTGTCCCCAGAATTGTTGGGCTTGTCCCCAGTTACTAACTTTTATCTTATATTGGCTTAGTCCCAAGTTATATCCTCTTTCAGGTTTTTGAAGTTAAACGACCAAGGATCCTTGATCCTTACTTTCTACTAAGGTTTGTCTTTTGGGTTATCCTGATTATAAGTGTTAAAGGATAGGATCCTAACTTGGATTCTCAGGTATGATCCTTAACTATTTTGATTTTATTCATTATTTATTTGAATAACCCTTATCCTTTAACAACTGAACTTATGATCCTTAAACTATATTACTTTTCAGAACTTATCGATTATGGGATATGTGATCCTTGATCATATCCTAAACTTTTTGGGGATATTTCTTAAATTTTTCTTTACTTGATAAGTTTAAACAAAATGAACATCACAACAGTTGGAAAGTAAAATATTAACAAGGATATCAACACAGGATAAGCCAAAAAAATTAAAGTTATTTTATTCACAAAAGATTAAACCCTTTAAGGTTGTCAAAATTGCCAACCCACGTTTCTACCAGCAAAACGTGGCCCGTCCACATGGGTTGGCAAAGGGTGTCCATTGTTTAAGGGTCTTGGTAGTGCAGGAATCAAAAGACGGCAGGATCACAATGGCTTCATCCCCCAAACAGAGGATCCCTCCACCATTTGTAATCCTACCTATTGTTCAAAGGATCCATGATCCTTAGCCCTAATTACTATTGTTCAAGTACAATCCATCATTGTTCAACAAAAAAAAAAACACCATAACCAAACTTAAAAAATGGGCTCCGGCTACGTCTAGAAATGTCCTTCATCGCCCATTCATGCAGCCTACACCTTCGCTGCATCATCATCTCCTCCAGCTTCCGTATACTTCACCTGATCCTTGCCACTGCCACCAGCCTCGATTGCCAGAACCTCTTCAGCCTCTTCATCATCCTCCAACTCAGCCAGCCTAGCCTTCCAGCCCTCCATGTCCCAGTTGCTCCTGTCAAAAGTGGGATCCTGAGCTTCTTGGGCCATTTGCAATTTGGTCTTGTACATGGCAATGGCAGCGGAGACTTTGGCATCCTGCATGATCTCGTTCTTCTCATAGTCAGCATTGATCTGGGCTGCAACCATCTTAGTCTTGGCATCATTGAGGTCCTTTTCAAGGGATGCAATCTTGTGATCCTTGAGCACCGCCACTTTTTGGAGGTCAGAGTATTTCTCCTCAAGCTCTTCAACATTCCCAACATAATCCTCGATTTCGGAAAATTTCTGCAAACAAGACAATGCAAAGTTAGGATCACATGATCCTCAAATGGGCAGGATAATCAAGTTAAGTCAATGATCCTTACATCGGCAAAGTATTCGAGGAACTGATGGCGGATCAGAGGCAAGCCTTGTAGGTTCTCAGCTTCAGAGGTCTTCCTCTTCTTTCCACCTCTTCCCTTTGAAGTGGTTGCCTTGGGGATTGTGACGGAGGGGCTGGCAGCAGACTTTTTCTTGGAGGATCGGACATTGTCAAGATCAGTGACACTGAATTTGGAGGCAGATTTTGAAGATTTCCCAGCACCTACACACCCAAAACAGATAAGTATCCTTATCCTATTTCTATTTAATTATTTATTTAAACATTTAACTATGCAAAAAACAGGATACTTACTTGACATCGTGACAGAACCTGAGGATACCTCTTGAGAATCCTGGGTATTTGCTTTGAATGATCTTATTTCAGGATCAAGTCTCCGAAAAGCGGCAAGCCTTTCCTTCGTGGCAGGTGTTGTAATAAGGTGTGCAACAGTAATAGCTGCGAAAAAGGAACAAAAGTACGTTAGTGATCCTTAGACAAAAACAAGGTCATCCGGTGATCCTCCTCAGGATCCTCTATCCTACCATGGGTGCTCCACTTCCTTGGCAGATCCTTTCCAT
Organism: Helianthus tuberosus; assembly: GCA_030545235.1. Classification (NCBI taxonomy): domain Eukaryota; kingdom Viridiplantae; phylum Streptophyta; class Magnoliopsida; order Asterales; family Asteraceae; genus Helianthus; species Helianthus tuberosus. The sequence continues at coordinate 34,504,159 of CM060436.1, forward strand.
CAGAGATAGAATCCCTTCTGACAAAGAAAAAACGCCGTTTCCAGTTGGTATCATTTTTAGTGGCTTTGAAGATTGGGTGTTCTTCGCCGGGTTTACGCTTGAGTAGATATCGGTGGGATCCGAATGTTACAAGGTCATACATCTCTGCCAACTCCGACATTCCCAGAGCAATTCCTTCTTGCTCAATGATCCTTTCAAGGGTATATAAAACCCTCCAGATCATTGGCATAGCTTGAATGTAGGAGATGCCGGTGAGGGAGAAGAAAGACTGGGTGAATTCAGGGAAAGGATACGAGTATCCTATTGTGAAAGGAGTGACCGGGAAAGCTACCCATGTTTCAGAAATATAATCACTTAGAACGGTGGGGTCAAATGGCTTGAAATCGGTGTTTGCCGGAAAGCAACGGCGGATTCTGTCTATTTGTGGATCAGTGAAGCAACACCTTTCATTCGCCGAATCTTTGATGATCCCCTGGCTCTTAAGAGGACTGTCCTTCTTGTGATCCTTAGCCGGTGAGGATCTTAGCATCATCTTGATTATGAAGAAGGTGAAGAAAGAAGGAGCAGAGAAAGAAAACGTAAAGGAAGAAGAGGAAGAGAGATACCTGCTTGATCTTCGGATGTGAATTTAAAGGGAGTTTCTCTTGAATTTAAATGTGGATTGATCCCTATCTCTAACTCCTATTTATAATGATGATCTCTTGCAGGATAGTCACTTCAGTGACGTCATGCTCGTAACGGCTAGTCCGACTCCAACGGCTAGTTATCCGTTAATTTGTTACGGATAAGAACAAAAAAATATAACTCGTTATTTACACTTTTACTCCTTATATTTTGGGGGCAATTATTAGGGGAGGATTTCCAAATGATCAGTGATCCTCAATTACTATTGGGTTTAGTGATCCTCACTTCTGTTAGAATTGGTGATACTCAGAAGTATTGCAGGATCAGGATCATGGATCATCTTAAGGATCCTTATACTGACGATTGTCTACTTTGAATACGATGTTGTTTTGCAGGAGTACCAGCTTGGGCTTGGTCTTGGCGATATTCCCGGAGCATATTCCATGACTTATTCCGCACGTGCTTACCTGAAGTGGACGTTATGGAGTTCGTGGGGGACTTGCATGAAATGCGGAATGTTAGTTAGTGTAGATATTTTCCATTTTTAAAAGGGGTAGCGAGCTAAATAGAAAACACTTGGCTATTTTTGGCTACACACACACTAACAACTGCTCTCACCAGCTCTCGGCAATTCGCTTAGCAATTTCATACACTTTTCTTACACCTTTTACACGTTACACTATAGTGATCCTTGTAATTAGCTCGCTATCATCCGAAGTTATAACACATTTCTTGTTTAATTTGAGTTGGTGATCGGTAGTTTCCATCACCCGAGGTTTTTTATGCCGGAGATCATTCATTGATCAAGGGCTTTTTCCTCGTATAAATCTTTGTGTCACTTGTTCATTACATTCTAGAGTGATCCTTAGTGTTGTTCATTGATTCAAGTATCATACCTCACAACAGAAAGTTTGGTTGCATTATCATTGCTTGATTTTTGACCAAAACAGATATATAAGCGCAAAATCACCCATAACCATTGTCCCCAAAATATATCTGTTGGTATACCAATTCCAACGGATATATTTTAAAACTTATCTCGTGAATTGAGGTTATCAAGTTGAAACGACGGTTGAGATGACACTGTGCAACTTCCGACGCGGTTTACACTCAATGGCTATCTATTATGCCCCTATATCTTCTCTCTTTCTGTTTGAAAACCAAATATCTTCAACAGAATCTCCAGGTAATCATTCACTCTTCCTTCCTCTCTTGCTAATTTCTTTATTATACTCCCAATGGCTACTAGAACCCGTTCTCATACTGGTGAATCGACGGAGACCTTCATCCAACAAAACCTTCTCAAGAACCTCAAGAAATAAATCTGAATATAGATTAGTGATCACCTCGGTGAAGGGATAATAAGGTATGTGAAATTTCACTATTTGGTTCCATCTTAAATTTTAGATGAACTTATGAAATTTGAATTTGAGCTTGCATGATCATTGTTTGGATGAAATTGAGAATGAAATTATGTCTAGGACTAAACCCTAGCCATTTACTTGTTGAATTGATGCTTATAATTATGCATTCATGATCCTACACTCATGTGTCAAGTGGGTTTTGTAGAATTATGTTAAACACTAGGATTATCATTGTTAACTTAGTGTATTCAAGCTCTATGGAGTGAATTCTGACTTGTTGATATGAAAAATTTACATGAATTTGTGAAAGGATGCTTAAATCTTGGCTAAATAGTTTGTTAAGAACTTGATTTTTAGTGGTATTAAATCATGCTCGTTAGATGTTTGATGTAATGCCTAAGAGAAGATAAATGTTAAAAACCCGACTAAAAATGCATATTTAACTAGTGTGGAAAATTATGCGTTATATGTTATAAGAGAGTTCTAAACAACTATGGTTGAAATCTATAGGCAAGAAAACCGGGACGTCAAGCGGACAAGCTAGTGGCGATACGCGTTTGAAAGGATTTTCTCTAAAGGTACGTGACTTTGGTCTCGTCATATTACGTATAACGTTTATTTTAGCTTATTAATGGTGTCATAACGTAGAATATGCGTTTGACGTGTCATTGAAGTGGCGAAGCACACTCGACACTCAAACGGGTCAAAACTTTGGTTAAAAATTGTTTGGCTTGACATTAAAGTGAGGATTTTCACTCGTCAACCAAACGGGTTAAAATTATGTCATGATATTGATCTTGCGCGTAGAGAGTTGAAAGTCTCATAATGCGCTAGTGCTAGATAGCAAATTAGAAATGAATGGTTATACTACGTTAAGTTCATGAATCCGTGTTATCGGGTCGAATGGTAGAAACTAGTTGCAAGAATTGCATAAAGTGGCAATGCTTGAAATTATAGAAAACAAGCAGGAAATTCGTATACGAGCGTAAAGCCATGTAATGGTATGAATACGCCAAGAATTATAAGCCCGGGAATGGGTAAATATGTCTAGAATGCTGAAGGATTGAATGATAATCAATATGCACATATAGTTAATGGGTCAAATAATCAAGACAAGGTTTTTGCGAGCCATACGCTCATAAATCGAGTTTTGTCAAGTGAAACCTACATGGTTGGATCCGTAGTTTTAATACGGATACATAGGAAAAAGAATCGGTTAAAACAGACGTATAAATCGAAAGTTATGATAATTTAAAGTTGGCAATGGAAATAAAAGTGTTGGGCAAATATACAGCACCAAACAACAATCTTTCTGCCGAAATGAAGCTGTCTCGCTACGCGACGCCAAACTACTATCACCGTCGCGCGACGCGACAAACGTTGCGGGCCGCGAAAGATTGGCTTTAATTCGTCGCGGGGCGCGACAGCCCTCAATTCCAGCAATTTTGTTTGTTTTTCACTGTTTAACAATAGAACTTGTATTTACTTGATATTAAGATGTCAAAACTAACAATTGATGTGGTTTTGACCATAGGTGATGCTCGTTTTGTTGTGGATGTCGATCAAGCAAGGCAATCAAGAACCGAACACAAGTTTTGAATGCTTCCGGGCTAATCTAATCTAGTTTAAACCATGTTGTTTTGTAAACTCTACTAAATGTTGACTATTTTAATCTAGTTAGTCGACTATATTCAATCACTATAATGTAAGACCCGTCTCATTTATATAAGAATTTAATACAAAATAAGCAGTTTTAAACCAAAAACTTCGATTAATACTAAATACCAAACGGAAGTTTTTGTAAAGTTAGCATTCTAGTTAACAACAACTAGTTTTAACAACCCAAAAACAAGTATTTAAGTGTCAACAATATAAACATTGTCTTTAACAAAGTTAACTAATTGCGGAAGCTTCAAAAGATTATGTTCGGTTCTTAAAAAGATGCTTGATCGGCATCCGGATTAAGTACATCATCACCTATAATCAAAACCACATAAAAGATTAGTTTTGACACCTTAAATATAAGTCTGATTAAGTTCTGTGCTCAAAACATAGCAAAACAAACAAAATCCATCCCCCCAGGACGGTCGCGCCGCGCGACGAAGACCACTAAAGGTGGTCGCGTGACGCCACCACCCGTCACGCCACGCGACGGGTTTTATGCTCGGCCGTGGCGTAGCGCCACGACATGATTTCAACAAAATGTTGTTGCTGATTGCTGTATATCAGTCCAGCATCACTAAATTCCAATTATAAACTTTAAACTATCATAACTTTTGACTCGTAAGTCCGTTTTAGTTGATTCTTTTTCCTATACGTCTGTAATCTCGTTACCGACGTGCCTATTATAATTACCTTACCAAAAATTTGGCTTATGGACCAAATGACTAAAATCACTATGCATTTATTCGACCCGTTGAAGTTACACTTATTTTTCTATCTTTTCAATAGTAAACATAAGGCGCTTTTTACCCAACTTTCGAGGCTTATTATCACCGGCATTTCATTATCCATCTTATGGCTTCATGCTCGTATGATTGTAACTGCCTATGTTAACTATTAAATGACTTTGACGCTGAGCATGAGCAACACCTAAGAGCTATTTTGGAGCTGCTGAAGAAAGAACAGTTGTATGCTAAGTTCTCTAAGTGCGAGTTTTGGCTACGAGAAGTACAATTCCTTAGGCACGTGGTAAATGGAGATGGAATCCACGTGGATCCCACCAAGATCGAAGCGATTAAGAATTGGGAAACGCCAAAGACGCCAACCGAGATTCGACAATTCTTGGGTTTGGCTGGCTACTATCGAAGATTCATTGAGAATTTTTCAAAAATCTCTCAACCATTGACGCTCCTCACGCAGAAAGATAAGAAGTTTGATTGGGGAATCAAACAGGAAGAAGCGTTCCAGATATTGAAGGATAAGCTCTGCAATGCGCCAATCTTAGCACTACCGGAAGGTACAGATGATTTTGTGGTATACTGCGATGCTTCGCGTCAAGGATTGGGTTGCGTGTTGATGCAACGCCAAAAGGTTATTGCTTACGCATCACGTCAATTGAAAGTGCACGAAAAGAACTATACCACACATGAGTTGGAACTTGACACAGTGGTATTTGCATTAAAGATCTGGAGACACTACCTTTATGGTACAAAGTGTACAATTTTTACAGATCACAAGAGCCTACAACACATATTCAACCAGAAGGAGCTGAATATGAGGCAAAGACGTTGGGTTGAGTTGCTGAACGATTACGACTGCGAGATAAAGTATCATCCAGGGAAGGCAAATGTGGTCGCCGATGCCCTAAGTCGAAAGGAGAGGATCAAGCCCATAAGGGTTAGGGCTTTAGAAATGATTATCCGAACCGATCTTTCCTTGCGCATTCGTGCCTCGCAGAAAGAAGCTCTCAAGGAAGGAAACCTTGAGGAAGAATATCTCCGTGGGATGGAGAAGCTACTGGTACCAAACGAGGAAGGAACGTTATGTTTTGAGAAAAGGATTTGGGTTCCTTTGTTTGGAGGTTTAAGGAAGGTTATTTTCGATGAAGCTCACAAGTCGCGGTACTCTATCCACCCTGGAGCGGATAAGATGTACCAGGATCTCAAAGATTATTATTGGTGGCCTAGGATGAAAGGCGATGTTGCTGTTTATGTGAGCAAATGTTTAACATGCGCTAAGGTTAAAGCCGAATATCAGAAGCCTTCAGGACTTCTGCAACAACCCGAGATTCCCAAGTGGAAATGGGAACAAATCTCCATGGAGTTTATTACAAAGTTTCCAAGAACGCTAAGAGGCCATGACACTATTTGGGTAATAGTGGATCGATTAACGAAGTCAGCACACTTCTTACCTATCAGAGAGAAGGATAATACGAGCAAGTTGGCCAAAATATACATGAGAGAGATCGTCGCACGTCATGGAGTGCCTCTCTCGATCATCTCTGATAGAGACGGAAGGTTTGTGTCAAGGATATGGCAATCCTTCCAAGAAGCTTTTGGCTCACAATTAAATCTGAGCATGGCATATCACCCTCAGACCGACGGTCAAAGCGAACGGACTATTCAGACCTTGGAAGATATGCTGAGAGCATGCGTAATGGATTTGGGCGGTAGCTGGGATAAGCATTTGCCACTGGTCGAATTTTCATACAACAACAGCTACCACACCAGTATTGGTGCCGCGCCATTCGAAGCTCTTTACGGACGCAACTGTCGATCACCCCTATGTTGGGCTGATGCAGGTGATAGACAGCTTGTTGGTCCCGAAATCGTCCAAGAGACGACCGACAAGATTGCGCAGATCCGAAAACGCATCGAAGCAGCTCGTGAAAGACAGAAAGCCTATCCAGATCCAAACCAGAAACACTTGGAATTCCAAGTTGGAGATATGGTTTTATTGAAAGTTTCACCCTGGAAGGGTGTGGCACGCTTCGGAAAGCGTGGAAAGTTAAATCCGCGCTACATTGGTCTTTTCAGAGTTTTGGAAAGAATAGGACTAGTAGCATACAAGCTGGACTTGCCTGCCGAACTCCATTCAGTTCACGATACATTTCATGTATCCAACCTGAAGAAAAGTCCAACTCAAGACACCATTGCCATTCCCATCGACGAGATTCATGTTGACGACACGCTCCATTTCGTTGAAGAACCGGTTGAGGTTACGGATTGGAAAGTAAACAAGACCCGCCGGAGCAGTGTCAAGCTCGTCAAGGTTCGTTGGAATGCCAGACATGGTCCTGAATACACCTGGGAGCGTGAGGACCGGATGAAAGAGAAATACCCCCACCTATTTCCTAAGAACCCTGCATCTACAAGCAGAACTTAAAATTTCGGGACGAAATCTTTCTAACGGGGGGAGAATGTGACAACCCTCACTAAACCAGGTATCCGTACGACTTAATTAATAATTAATTACTACTTAATTACTTTGCTTGTTTGAAATTATTGATGAACTGCTACTTGATTTCTGATACATGCATATACCTGCATCATACTTTACTTACCGTCACTACATTATTTACATGCTGAACCTTAGTGACAAACATGATGCACCAAAAGCACAGTAGCACAATGAACGGATAACCTATTGAATATGCTGATAAAGCCAGCATCAGGCAGACACTGCCTCTAAGGCCTGTATGAGCCAGAAATATTTTACTACACTAGTGGTGAGTGTAGGGATACAAGGGTTGTAGAACTGCGTCTCTAGGAATACGTTACAATGACTGGATGTGCCTAAAACGTACTCTAACTACAAAATTCAGCACTTTAATTAAAATTCAGCATTTGGCTAACTAATAAAGTGCCAAGACACGAGGAAAATATTCCCGACACTTTGGAGGAATAAGTTGTGTCACTAAAAATGGTATTAACGACACTTTAAAGCTTGTTTAACGCTATAACGGATTACTATCCAACCGAACAACCGGACTATACCCGGAACATGAAAATATTGTCAATAACATTACTTATCTTTTTCTGAGCCAGTTAGGGTCCCTGAATACCCTAACACCCGCTGTAAAGCACAACACACTATTGACCGGGTTAATCACTTAACTAACCTAGATTAACCTAACTATTAACTAACTAGATGGTTGGATTTGAACTAGGGACCCCCCCCCCACTCTAACCAAACCGTCCCCATGAGGACATCTTTTGTCCTAAACTTGATTATTTTATTTTCTCTTGTCCCATATCAAGAAAGCACAAGAACCCTTGGATAATGGTGGTGATAATTGCCTATAAGATCAAGGTTTAACACTCCATAACATTCATCACATCTCACCACTCAAAACACTTCCTCTCTCTCTCAAAGGCTCTCGGCCGAACACCCACACTTTCAACCATCCATCTTTCGATTTCCTTCAACCAATTTCAAGATCATTCAAGTGTTAAGGATCACCTACAAGGAGGCTTGGTGCATTCGGAGCTCAAAGGACCTCACTCTATTGCTTTTATCCTCTCATTTTGCGTCTAGATTCTTCCCTAGCCTCGAGCTAGTAGTAAGTTGCTTGAATCACACTCTCGAACTATTTTGAAGTGGTTAAAATGTTATGTAACGGCTAAAACTCGTAAACATACAAGTTGATACATAAAAGTCTACTAAAAATGCTTGTAATGATGGTTAAAAGCTCATATGTTGTGTAAATCTTGTAGTAGTTGATTTGTGTAATTATTTGGACCCGATCTATGTTGTGGTAGCTCGGATCGTCATTTAACCCGGGGTGGTCATGATCATGGATCATGACATAAGGTTGTTTTGGAAGTAACAAGGGTTAAAGGATGAAACTCTATCACACACGAATCATGAACTTGTGTAAAAGCGATTTTGCTTGTGAAATAGTGTTTAAAACTAGTAGATCTACGTATCTACAAGCGGTATTTTCAAAGAACCAAGTATCAAAGAAATCATGTTTTCTAAAGACGGATCTTACACTAACACGAATGATTTTTAGAACACACAAGTGTGTAAACACTTGTGTAGCACACACTTTCGACAAAATAACTATTTTTGAAAAAGATGACGAGAAGTTGTAAAGACGGAATTTCCCTAAAAACGAGGTTTTTACGAAATCGGATTGCTTTATATAAAGATCCGCTTAAAGTATTGGGATTTACATCATAGTGTTGGAAAAACTACAAGTTCATGAGATTCTTGCGAATTACATGTTTATTAACTAGTTTGATGCATTGAATATTGTTTTGGTTAAATAAGAAAAATGGTTGATTTGATTGATAAAAGAAAATGATACGCTTGAAAGCGTGGCCACCTCCAGTTACAGAGGAAACTCTGGTGAAATTTTTCTAAAAACCTAACACTTAGAATTATTTTCACTATAAGTGTTAGAAATACTTTTCGACTTGTTTTCAAAATATAGATTTCGCCACGACTTTATTTACAAAATATCGGAGGTGGGATTTCACAAAATAAAACGCGATAAATATATATTTAGTAAATATATTTATTTTTCACAACGTCACTTGTCAATTATTTTGTGAAGTGTATAAATATTATTTTTAGGGTGAAAATAATATTATCGAATGTTAATGGATCCAAAATAATACGAACGCCTCTACGATAAATATATAAGTTACGCCGGTAATTATTATTACCACTCGATCGTTAAAACGAAACTTACACATTTTAAGGAAATATTTATGAACGCGTAATTTTGACAAAGTATTATTTTGGGAAAATCATATGAGTGAAAATATAATATTTTTGAGAAGAATATTTATATTTGGGATTAGAAATAAAATATATTTTAAGTGAGACTTAATAATATATTTCGAAATTATACGAACACACATGTATTAAATCCCCCATCCTTGGGAAGGAAAATGATTACCAAGTATACTGAATGTAAACACGAAATAGTTGTCTAACTATTTCCCGAAAACTTAAACCTTAAAGCTAAGGCACGGCCGTCCGTCTAATAGAGTTAGTACGTGTAGGTCGTCACACAGCTGCTTGATTTGGAGGTATACTTGGTAGAGACGCACCACTGTGAGTTCATGTCCCCCTTTTCTCTTAACTGTTTTCAGTTTTCTAAACTACGGGGGTGAAATACATGTTACTTTGATTACAAGTACTTTACACATGGTATGGTTAGCGTAAGGAGGTTTACTACTTAGATCATGTGAGTGGGTAGGAGCACATGAGGCCATTAGTCCTCATGGTAGGACCGAGGGACAGGAGCGGTAGATCTATCTGGGTGTAGCGAGCCCAGCCCCAGGCCAAACTAGAAACGGACCTCGGGGTGACTTCGTGCCCAACGCATAAATCCGCTAGGTTTGGATCTCCCTACTTGCACTTCACACATATCAATGGCCTTGCAAACCATTGGTGATCTCAATTCCCTTATTTGCTACATACCAGGATCATTTTTATACTTACAAAGGTTTATTTACTCACTTATACATGAACTCGCTCAACATTATTGTTGATTTTTCAACTTACATGTATTTCAGGGAATTAAAGGATCTGGCGCGGTATGACACGTTTTCCCGCTGCACTAGTTACGAGGTCATCCGGGTTTAGGGAATGTGACTCTTTCCTGGACAAGTCATAGTCCTTAAACTATGCTTATGTTATGTTGATGTTTATGTCTTTCAAAACAATGTTTTATGTTATGGTGTTGTAGTCCCTAAGAAAATATTATGTTACTTCGGTTTTAAAACTTAAATCTATGGATGATCTTGCATGGTTTTATTTCATATAGCTTTGTTATGGTTAAGCTATGGTATTAAGAAGTCACACCAAATTAACCACGCTTCCGCAAAGCCAGGGTGTGACAGCTTGGTATCAGAGCTCTGATCATAGCGAACTAGGATTCTTCTCGAGTCTAGACTATGATCACTAGGGCTCTCACGAAAACATTTTTACACTGCATACCACTTAAGTCCAGATCCAAAACTTTTTATAAACAAATGTGGAGCACATTTTATTTATTATTTATAGGCTCAGTCTGGGAGGCTGAGGCTCGGTCTGGGAGGCCGAGGCTCGGTCTGGGAGGCCGAGGTAGTGGGCTAGTGGGACTAGGAGAATTGGCTAGTGGGACTAGGAAGAGCAGTCTGAGAGGCTGGGAGAATTGGCTAGTGGGAATAGGAGAATTGGCTAGTGGGACTAGGAAGAGCAGTCTGAGAGGCTGGGAGGCTAGTGCGACTAGGAGAACTATTTGAATGCTTACGTGGTGACTTATGTGATTATTTGATTGTATGATTGACTATTTGTGCATGTTTGTGTTTATGTTACAGACACCATGGACACCTCTGGCACAGGTGACTCAGACACCACAGGACCTAGACCTATAGTATCAGATGACCTAGAGTCTTCAGAGCACGAGGTCCACACATCCGACGTTACTAGCACGGACGAGGACGACTTTCAGCCCTTTGCTTTACCTGATGGTGCTGATGAGCTCGCTGATGGCCCTTTGGCCGGGGACCTACCGTTAGTGGAGATCCCTGCTCCCATACCCTTAGCTGTTTATCCTGCTTACGATTTGCTTCTCGACGCCGACGATGATGGCGACGTCGATCTGTATGATGATGAGCCCTTAGAGGAGGATGTTCAGGGCGAGGCCCTTCTTGCTGCTGGTGATCTCTTGATGATCGCAGATGCTCCCGCCGAGGACTCACCCGCTCACTCACCAGTCCCAGACTCTTTCGAGTCTGTGGCCTCCGCACCTTCACACACCCAGAGTGCGCAGCACTTCTCACATGGATCAGATCCCGACCAGGCATCCTCTGTTGCCCCTATTCCTAGTTTTGCTTTCGACCATGATGATGTGGAGGATTCCGATCATGTCTTTCCCCCAGGATTCGACCCAGATCAGGATATAGAGTTTATACCCATGGATCAGCCTATGGAGGATCCAATCGACCCAGTAGACCCAGTTGATCCCATCGATCCCGAGTTTGATTTTGGGATGGCCTTTGATGACCCCGAGCCTGCCATGGCCCCTGAGCAGGTAGCCGCTCTAGACCCTGCGTTTGAGCACGACCCAGTTCATGCTGACGCACCTATTATTGAGCCCGTCATTGCTGACCCACCTATTGATGATCACCCAGTGGATGCTCCGTTGTTGGAGGGCGATCATGTCATTGTTGTTGATCATGTTGATCCCCCACTTATTGTTGATGCACCAGTTGACCCTCTTGTTGCACCTCACCATGATCCTATGCCAGTTCAGTTTGATCGTGCACTTTTTGAGGCACAGATGGACCCACTAGATGAGCACGCCCAGCATGGGTGGATTCCTGCTGATGACGAGGTCCCACCTATTCCCCCTCAGATCGCTGATACCCGTCACGTTGATACCTCCTTTTCATTTCCTCGGTTTACACCTCCAGCGCGACCTGGAGAGGGTTCTTCGGCTCACCCTTTTGGACATGTACCAGTATCTATCCCTGCTATACCACCGTCTGCTACTTTTCCCCCTGTTTCTCCATTTCATGTGGCACCTTTTGATCCCACCAGTGAGCCGTTTCTCTGGTCATCACCACCTGCCATGCCACCGACCGACCCCTACCATTCTTTCCATATGGGGTATTCTATTGAGGACGTTCTGATGTCTTTTGTCGCCCAGCACGAGGCACACACGCAGCGCATTCAGGAGCTTGAGAGAGCCCAGCCGCCGCCGTGTCAGTGCCAGGGTCAGACCCACTCTCCTTTGCAGCCCTCTCGACCTTTACCACCAGACTATGCTGCACGCCTTTTTGCCCTAGAGCAGCAGGTTGCTTCTTTCTTGCGTACCCAGAGAGCCATGGAGGAGGACTGGCTCCATTTGCGTCGCTTGTTTTACACTCACTTTCCCCCTCCTCCACCGCCATCCGTGTAGAGCTCTTCAGTACCGTAGGGGTAGACGCTGGTGAGAAGACGGCGATTGCTTTTGACTGCACAGCATTTTTGGAGACTACATTATGATTCTGACTTTTGTTGACATGTATTTGATGTACTGACACTGATTTGATATAGTTTTTGGACTAGGGTGATGTAGCCCTTAGTCGACTGATGTGGTATGACACTGTGATGTACTTGTACGCTTACTATGTGGTCTCAATATATGGCAATCGCAGTATTCTCATCATATTTGATGCTTGATTTGATTATTTATATTCTATGACATGGGATGTTGTGTGATTGATGTTTGTAACATGGGATGTTGTGTGATTGATATGATTATAACATGAGATGTTATGTACTATTACTATCATAATAAAGCGTACGTATTATAACATGGGATCTTTACTATGGCCTGACCAACGTAAACACATCTTTTAGAAGATGCCGCCGAAACGTCCAACGCCGATGCCTACCAATGAGGCAGAACTCCAACAAGTCATCGCTGCTGCCATCGCGCAATACGCCGCCTCGCAAGGAGGACCCAGCGGAAGCAGCTCAAACAACAATGGCAACAACAATCCACCTCATGGTAATACTAAGACATTTAGACATACCATGACCTAATTGGATATCTATAGCAAAGATGCTAATGCCATTCACATGTTACAATGTGTGTGCAGGGTGCACCTACAAGCAGTTTCTAGACTGCAAACCGGTCAACTTTGATGGCACAGGAGGTGCTGTCGCCTTTGTTCGTTGGGCTAAGAAAACTGAATTTGTTCTTCGCATGAGCAAATGCGCACTAGATCAGCAAGTCACCTATATCTCAGGGTTATTCTTGGATGGAGCCCTCTCTTGGTGGAATTTGCAAGTACAGACACTTGGTGAAGCTGCTGCCTACGCGCTAACCTGGACCGAACTGAAGGAACTTATGCGCAAAAAGTACTACTCTCGCGCGGAAATCCAAAGATTGGAAACTGAGTTCTGGCATTTGAAAATGGAAGGTCCAAAGATCGCAGAATACGTTCAGAGGTTCCATGACTTATCGCATGTGGTACCCTACATGGTCACTCCGGAGTTCAAGCGGATTGAACGTTTCATCTGGGGATTAGCTCCTCAAATCATAAGCATGGTGACCTCATCCAAGCCTGCGACAATTACTGAGGCAATTGATCTGAGCGTGGCTCTCACAGAGGAGGCTATTCGCCTGAACAAGTTCGATGATGCTGAGCCTAAGAAGAAAGAGACTCACGTCGAGTCATCAGGAGGTAACAAACGGAAGTTCTCGAACTTCAAGCAGGGCGCCAGTGTGGTGGTTAAGAAAGGAGGATCAGGCACGCCAGCTCAGGTTACAGCTGGTAGTGGAAAGAAAGGAAAAGGATATATGGGCACCCAGCCCAAGTGTAATACCTGCCAACGCCACCATTCTGGCCATTGTAGTGTGAAAGTATGCGAAGCATGTAGAAAGCTGGGCCACTTGAAGGACACTTCTTGGGCCACTGCTGGCCAGGGTGGCCAGGGAGGATTCGGAAACAGAAATAACAACCGGGGTGGGAATGGAAATCGCCCACAAGGAAACAATGGAGGTAATGGGAATCGAGGCAACAATGCTAATCAAGCGGGCGCTGTGAATCATAACCAAAGGAATAACCAAGCTGGAAATGGAGGTGGAAACGGGCAAAGACCTGGATGCTTTAACTGTGGTTATATCGGGCACTGTAAGAGGAACTGCCCAGAGTTAAACCAAGCCCGTGGAAGAGTGTTCCATATTGAAGCGAGGGAGGCGCGCCAGGATCCCAATGTTGTCACTGGTACGTTCCCTGTAAACCAACGCTATGCATCCATTTTATTTGATACTGGCGCCGATTATAGCTTCGTGTCGTTAGAATTTAAGAATATGCTTGGTTTAGCCGCTAGTAAATTAGATATTCCGTACTCAATCGAATTGGCTAATGGGAAGTTAGTAGAAGCCAATGAAGTTATCAGAGGTTGTGTGATCGAATTGGGAGAGCGTGAGTTTGCTTTGGATCTACTACCAGTCCAGTTGGGAAGCTTCGACGTGGTGGTAGGAATGGTTTGGTTATCAGGCAACAAGGCTGAAATAGTTTGTCAAGAAAAGGTCGTTCGTATCCCAACCGAAGATGGCGAAACAATTGTGGTTCACGGGGAGAAGCGTGATACGCCGTAAAGAATTATCAGCTGCCTGAAAGCGCGAAAGTGTTTGCAGAAGGGATGTGTTGCCTTCCTGGCACACATTGTGGATAAGAAGGCTGCTGAGCCGAGAATAGAAGACATCCCTGTCGTGAGGGAATATCCAGAAGTCTTCCCAGAGGACTTACCTGGACTGCCACCTCAGAGACAAGTAGAGTTCCGCATTGACTTAGTTCCAGGAGCCGCACCTGTGGCTAAGGCACCTTATAGACTTGCTCCGTCTGAGATGCAGGAACTGTCGACACAACTTCAAGAGTTGTTAGACAAGGGATTTATCCGACCAAGCTTCTCGCCTTGGGGAGCTCCAGTTTTGTTTGTCAAGAAGAAGGACGGTAGTTTTCGTATGTGTATTGACTACCGGGAGTTGAACAAGCTGACGATCAAGAATAGATACCCTCTGCCAAGGATTGATGATCTGTTTAACCAACTGTAAGGCTCAAGCTTTTATTCAAAGATCGATCTTCGATCTGGATACCATCAGTTAAGGATACAAGAGGAGAGTATCCCAAAGACAGCCTTCAGAACTCGTTATGGGCACTACGAGTTCCTAGTTATGCCGTTTGGGTTAACAAACGCACCTGCAGTGTTCATGGATTTGATGAATAGAGTTTGCAAGCCGTACTTGGATAAGTTCGTGATAGTGTTCATCGATGATATCTTGATTTATTCAAAGACGAAGGCTGAGCATGAGCAACACCTAAGAGCTATTTTGGAGCTGCTGAAGAAAGAACAGTTGTATGCTAAGTTCTCTAAGTGCGAGTTTTGGCTACGAGAAGTACAATTCCTTAGGCACGTGGTAAATGGAGATGGAATCCACGTGGATCCCACCAAGATCGAAGCGATTAAGAATTGGGAAACGCCAAAGACGCCAACCGAGATTCGACAATTCTTGGGTTTGGCTGGCTACTATCGAAGATTCATTGAGAATTTTTCAAAAATCTCTCAACCATTGACGCTCCTCACGCAGAAAGATAAGAAGTTTGATTGGGGAATCAAACAGGAAGAAGCGTTCCAGATATTGAAGGATAAGCTCTGCAATGCGCCAATCTTAGCACTACCGGAAGGTACAGATGATTTTGTGGTATACTGCGATGCTTCGCGTCAAGGATTGGGTTGCGTGTTGATGCAACGCCAAAAGGTTATTGCTTACGCATCACGTCAATTGAAAGTGCACGAAAAGAACTATACCACACATGAGTTGGAACTTGACACAGTGGTATTTGCATTAAAGATCTGGAGACACTACCTTTATGGTACAAAGTGTACAATTTTTACAGATCACAAGAGCCTACAACACATATTCAACCAGAAGGAGCTGAATATGAGGCAAAGACGTTGGGTTGAGTTGCTGAACGATTACGACTGCGAGATAAAGTATCATCCAGGGAAGGCAAATGTGGTCGCCGATGCCCTAAGTCGAAAGGAGAGGATCAAGCCCATAAGGGTTAGGGCTTTAGAAATGATTATCCGAACCGATCTTTCCTTGCGCATTCGTGCCTCGCAGAAAGAAGCTCTCAAGGAAGGAAACCTTGAGGAAGAATATCTCCGTGGGATGGAGAAGCTACTGGTACCAAACGAGGAAGGAACGTTATGTTTTGAGAAAAGGATTTGGGTTCCTTTGTTTGGAGGTTTAAGGAAGGTTATTTTCGATGAAGCTCACAAGTCGCGGTACTCTATCCACCCTGGAGCGGATAAGATGTACCAGGATCTCAAAGATTATTATTGGTGGCCTAGGATGAAAGGCGATGTTGCTGTTTATGTGAGCAAATGTTTAACATGCGCTAAGGTTAAAGCCGAATATCAGAAGCCTTCAGGACTTCTGCAACAACCCGAGATTCCCAAGTGGAAATGGGAACAAATCTCCATGGAGTTTATTACAAAGTTTCCAAGAACGCTAAGAGGCCATGACACTATTTGGGTAATAGTGGATCGATTAACGAAGTCAGCACACTTCTTACCTATCAGAGAGAAGGATAATACGAGCAAGTTGGCCAAAATATACATGAGAGAGATCGTCGCACGTCATGGAGTGCCTCTCTCGATCATCTCTGATAGAGACGGAAGGTTTGTGTCAAGGATATGGCAATCCTTCCAAGAAGCTTTTGGCTCACAATTAAATCTGAGCATGGCATATCACCCTCAGACCGACGGTCAAAGCGAACGGACTATTCAGACCTTGGAAGATATGCTGAGAGCATGCGTAATGGATTTGGGCGGTAGCTGGGATAAGCATTTGCCACTGGTCGAATTTTCATACAACAACAGCTACCACACCAGTATTGGTGCCGCGCCATTCGAAGCTCTTTACGGACGCAACTGTCGATCACCCCTATGTTGGGCTGATGCAGGTGATAGACAGCTTGTTGGTCCCGAAATCGTCCAAGAGACGACCGACAAGATTGCGCAGATCCGAAAACGCATCGAAGCAGCTCGTGAAAGACAGAAAGCCTATGCAGATCCAAACCAGAAACACTTGGAATTCCAAGTTGGAGATATGGTTTTATTGAAAGTTTCACCCTGGAAGGGTGTGGCACGCTTCGGAAAGCGTGGAAAGTTAAATCCGCGCTACATTGGTCTTTTCAGAGTTTTGGAAAGAATAGGACTAGTAGCATACAAGCTGGACTTGCCTGCCGAACTCCATTCAGTTCACGATACATTTCGTGTATCCAACCTGAAGAAAAGTCCAACTCAAGACACCATTGCCATTCCCATCGACGAGATTCATGTTGACGACACGCTCCATTTCGTTGAAGAACCGGTTGAGGTTACGGATTGGAAAGTAAACAAGACCCGCCGGAGCAGTGTCAAGCTCGTCAAGGTTCGTTGGAATGCCAGACATGGTCCTGAATACACCTGGGAGCGTGAGGACCGGATGAAAGAGAAATACCCCCACCTATTTCCTAAGAACCCTGCATCTACAAGCAGAACTTAAAATTTCGGGACGATATCTTTCTAACGGGGGGAGAATGTGACAACCCTCACTAAACCAGGTATCCATAGGACTTAATTAATAATTAATTACTACTTAATTACTTTGCTTGTTTGAAATTATTGATGAACTGCTACTTGATTTCTGATACATGCATATACCTGCACCATACTTTACTTACCGTCACTACATTATTTACATGCTGAACCTTAGTGACAAACATGATGCACCAAAAGCACAGTAGCACAATGAACGGATAACCTATTGAATATGCTGATAAAGCCAGCATCAGGCAGACACTGCCTCTAAGGCCTGTATGAGCCAGAAATATTTTACTACACTAGTGGTGAGTGTAGGGATACAAGGGTTGTAGAACTGCGTCTCTAGGAATACGTTACAATGACTGGATGTGCCTAAAACGTACTCTAACTACAAAATTCAGCACTTTAATTAAAATTCAGCATTTGGCTAACTAATAAAGTGCCAAGACACGAGGAAAATATTCCCGACACTTTGGAGGAATAAGTTGTGTCACTAAAAATGGTATTAACGACACTTTAAAGCTTGTTTAACGCTATAACGGATTACTATCCAACCGAACAACCGGACTATACCCGGAACATGAAAATATTGTCAATAACATTACTTATCTTTTTCTGAGCCAGTTAGGGTCCCTGAATACCCTAACACCCGCTGTAAAGCACAACACACTATTGACCGGGTTAATCACTTAACTAACCTAGATTAACCTAACTATTAACTAACTAGATGGTTGGATTTGAACTAGGGACCCCCCCCCCCACTCTAACCAAACCGTCCCCATGAGGACATCTTTTGTCCTAAACTTGATTATTTTATTTTCTCTTGTCCCATATCAAGAAAGCACAAGAACCCTTGGATAATGGTGGTGATAATTGCCTATAAGATCAAGGTTTAACACTCCATAACATTCATCACATCACATCTCACCACTCAAAACACTTCCTCTCTCTCTCAAAGGCTCTCGGCCGAACACCCACACTTTCAACCATCCATCTTTTGATTTCCTTCAACCAATTTCAAGATCATTCAAGTGTTAAGGATCACCTACAAGGAGGCTTGGTGCATTCGGAGCTCAAAGGACCTCACTCTATTGCTTTTATCCTCTCATTTTGCGTCTAGATTCTTCCCTAGCCTCGAGCTAGTAGTAAGTTGCTTGAATCACACTCTCGAACTATTTTGAAGTGGTTAAAATGTTATGTAACGGCTAAAACTCGTAAACATACAAGTTGATACATAAAAGTCTACTAAAAATGCTTGTACTGATGGTTAAAAGCTCATATGTTGTGTAAATCTTGTAGTAGTTGATTTGTGTAATTATTTGGACCCGATCTATGTTGTGGCAGCTCGGATCGTCATTTAACCCGGGGTGGTCATGATCATGGATCATGACATAAGGTTGTTTTGGAAGTAACAAGGGTTAAAGGATGAAACTCTATCACACACGAATCATGAACTTGTGTAAAAGCGATTTTGCTTGTGAAATAGTGTTTAAAACTAGTAGATCTACGTATCTACAAGCGGTATTTTCAAAGAACCAAGTATCAAAGAAATCATGTTTTCTAAAGACGGATCTTGCACTAACACGAATGATTTTTAGAACACACAAGTGTGTAAACACTTGTGTAGCACACACTTTCGACAAAATAACTATTTTTGAAAAAGATGACGAGAAGTTGTAAAGACGGAATTTCCCTAAAAACGAGGTTTTTACGAAATCGGATTGCTTTATATAAAGATCCGCTTAAAGTATTGGGATTTACATCATAGTGTTGGAAAAACTACAAGTTCATGAGATCCTTGCGAATTACATGTTTATTAACTAGTTTGATGCGTTGAATATTGTTTTGGTTAAATAAGAAAAATGGTTGATTTGATTTATAAAAGAAAATGATACGCTTGAAAGTGTGGCCACCTCCAGTAACAGAGGAAACTCTGGCGAAATTTTTCTAAAAACCTAACACTTAGAATTATTTTCACTATAAGTGTTAGAAATACTTTTCGACTTGTTTTCAAAATATAGATTTCGCCACGACTTTATTTACAAAATATCGGACGTGGGATTTCACAAAATAAAACGCGATAAATATATATTTAGTAAATATATTTATTTTTCACAACGTCACTTGTCAATTATTTTGTGAAGTGTATAAATATTATTTTTAGAGTGAAAATAATATTATCGAATGTTAATGGATCCAAAATAATACGAACGCCTCTACGATAAATATATAAGTTACGCCGGTAATTATTATTACCACTCGATCGTTAAAACGTAACTTACACATTTTAAGGAAATATTTATGAACGCGTAATTTTGACAAAGTATTATTTTGGGAAAATCATATGAGTGAAAATATAATATTTTTGAGAAGAATATTTATATTTGGGATTAGAAATAAAATATATTTTAAGTGAGACTTAATAATATATTTCGAAATTATACGAACACACATGTATTAAATCCCCCATCCTTGGGAAGGAAAATGATTACCAAGTATACTGAATGTAAACACGAAATAGTTGTCTAACTATTTCCCGAAAACTTAAACCTTAAAGCTAAGGCACGGCCGTCCGTCTAATAGAGTTAGTACGTGTAGGTCGTCACACAGCTGCTTGATTTGGAGGTATACTTGGTAGAGACGCACCACTGTGAGTTCATGTCCCCCTTTTCTCTTAACTGTTTTCAGTTTTCTAAACTACGGGGGTGAAATACATGTTACTTTGATTACAAGTACTTTACACATGGTATGGTTAGCGTAAGGAGGTTTACTACTTAGATCATGTGAGTGGGTAGGAGCACATGAGGCCATTAGTCCTCATGGTAGGACCGAGGGACATGAGCGGTAGATCTATCTGGGTGTAGCGAGCCCAGCCCCAGGCCAAACTAGAAACGGACCTCGGGGTGACTTCGTGCCCAACGCATAAATCCGCTAGGTTTGAGTCTCCCTACTTGCACTTCACACATATCAATGGCCTTGCAAACCATTGGTGATCTCAATTCCCTTATTTGCTACATACCAGGATCATTTTTATACTTACAAAGGTTTATTTACTCACTTATACATGAACTCGCTCAACATTATTGTTGATTTTTCAACTTACATGTATTTCAGGGAATTAAAGGATCTGGCGCGGTATGACACGTTTTCCCGCTGCACTAGTTACGAGGTCATCCGGGTTTAGGGAATGTGACACTTTCCTGGACAAGTCACACTCCTTAAACTATGCTTATGTTATGTTGATATTTATGTCTTTCAAAACAATGTTTTATGTTATGGTGCTGTAGTCCCTAAGACAATATTATGTTACTTCGGTTTTAAAACTTAAATCTATGGATGATCTTGCATGGTTTTATTTCATATAGCTTTGTTATGGTTAAGCTATGGTATTAAGAAGTCACACCAAATTAACCACGCTTCCACAAAGCCAGGGTGTGACATATTATTCCATATAGCGAACATTGTCTCTTCAATCAACACAACCTTTATTCTACAACTCAACTACACATATGCTAATTATAAAAATATTTACCCAATGTAATGAATCAAGTTACATACCTTCAAAATACGCCCTTCAAACGCAAGTCGCCACCGGCTTGTCCACTCGACGCTCCGGTGTCCTTCCCTATAGAGTCCAATCATAACATGTTTAGAACCCTTTTTTTTATCATATGTCGCACAATTTGCCGTAACATAACAATTATGCGGTTTAACTTTAAATTTCTGTTTTAAGCCTTCTTTGAGGCAATTATACAAACACTTTAAGGGCAGCAATTTACATGATGTATTAGCAAGTTCATAACTTGTCATATAGCCCTGTATTTTCATCAATCAACTACCATACATGAATATTAGCCTCTAGGATTCTGAAATTGCTTCATAAATGTCAAATTTCACTAGAACCAACCCAATTTACTAGGGTTTATCAAGTTCTACTCCACCCACTAACCACCTACAATGGTGTTCATGAACTTTGCTAAAATTAAGTATGATTTCAACATGTATTGGTCTAGGCTAGACACTTCAATGTCCCTGTTTCACCTACATATCATTTATGCATCCACAGATTTTTGAATTCCCTAGATTCATGAGAATTTCAAGTATAGATTTTCATCAAATTTTACATACCTTATGATCTCCTTGCAATGGGGATCACTAATCTATGCTCGAATTTCTTTTTGGACTTGATTTGCACCTTTAAATTGGAGGTTTTGACAAGAACTAGGGTTTTGGGGAGCTTGGGGTCGCCCCCTGCTTCCGATCGATCTCAGCAACACACACAAGTGTGTTTTGAGTTTAATTTTTTTTGTTTTATTAATATTAGTTTTCATTTAAACACTTTTAGCCCCTCAACTTTCGTTCTTTATTTGTTTTAACTCTTTAACTACTCACAACTCATCATCTAACTAGGTTAATATCATTCCTAGTTAGTTTATTTTTCTTATTTATTCACAACTTTATTGTATTATAAGAATTCGTATTTTTGGGGTGTTACATATAATGAAGTACATCTTAATTTATTAACTAAGTTTTTGTTAATTATGTATTTCGTTTTAAGAAGTCTGTAATTTATGATTAAACAATGGAATTATAAGACGAGTGTTACAATTTGGTAATCAGAGCTCAAGGTTGTTAACAAAATGTGTTTGGTTCAAGCTTGATCAAACCGGTAAGAGTTAATTGTTTTAGTAGACTTATTAAATGTAGAAGGGAAGTAAGAATTAACGTGCACGGGAAGAGCGTGTTAGCACACTCAAACCCGGAAGGTGCACTAAATAAGAACAGCTAATGCAAGTTATGAACTTGGCTAAACCGAAGCAAATAAATCATATGTTATAGATGAAATGTTTAACAGTTGGTGTAAACATTTCAGTTTTAAAGATGACGGAAGAAGGTAATGATAATACGGTGCCGATAGTCACCGAGCAAATGAAGGAAGTGAATGCTGAGGAAGTAGGAAAGGCAATCGAAAATAGCTTATCCGGTTTTATTGATAAGATCCAAAACACGGTACTATCGGTAGTTGATGAGAAAATCAAGAAGTTGGAAGATAGTACCAACATAGCTAAGGAGAAATCTGGAGAGCGCAAGGGCTGCTCATACAAGGAATTTATGGCATGTAAACCACCACTTTATAATGGAGAGGTGGATCCAATAGTATGCCAACGTTGGTTAAGCGATATTGAGGGGGTGTTTGAGAGAACCCACTGTGATACGAACGACTTCGTAGCTTATGGTATGGGTCAGCTTAGAGGTCAAGCAAAGGATTGGTGGGATAACAGGAAAAAGGAAATCGGAAGCGAAACGGCAAGAGCGATGTCATGGGACGAGTTTAAGGTGCCATTCATTAAACACCACAGCCCCAAAGCAGTTATTAGTCGAATCAAAGAGGAATTTATTCAGCTAAGGCAAAAAGGTGAATCTATCGATAAGATCACGGGGATCTTTCTTGATAAACTGGGATTCTGTGACGAGTTGGTGACGTCCGAAGAACAGAAAGTATATTATTATTATAAAATGCTAAGTGCAGAGTACTGGGAGTTTATGACTCCCTCGAAATACGAGACTCTCACTGAAATCATTAATACTGCTCGAGAAAGGGAGATAGAGTTGAAGAAGCAAATAGAGAGAGGTGAAAGAAGGACACAAGTTATTAATCCAAGCCCTACGAAAAAGCCGCGTACAACTGAATCATCTAAGAAACAGGATGGGAATGACGGGTCGCCGAGTTGCAAGGTTTGCGTGAAAGGGCACAAGGGCGAGTGCCGGTTTAAAGATAAGTCGTGTCCTATATGTGGGAAGACAGAGCACACGGCTGCATTATGCCCGGGGAAAGTATCGGTGTGTTATAAATGCTACAAGCCGGGTCACAAGAAATCTGAATGCCCAGAGCTAGTCGGGAAGAAGGATGGTAAGGATTCACATACAGAGACTCCAAAAACAAAAGCCAGATCCTTCCAGTTAACCGCAGCCGAGGCGAAGAAGGAAAACGATGTGGTCTCATGTATATTCGCCATAAATTCAATTCCCGCACATGTATTATTTGATACCGGTGCGAATAAATCCTTTATTTCACATGGATTTTGTCACACCCCGATATTTCCACATATGACTGGTGGGCCCGGCGGGGAGTATCGTGACGTAGTTGATATCATCATAGTCAATACACACAATATAATAGCACAGCGTAAGTCTTGGTGAATAAACTATTACAAACCATACTGTCTGAGTGTTCGAGTTTATGAATATACAGACTGGAATGTAATAAGATCCACAGGTGGATCATAAATGTACAAAGAAACAAAAATAACAGACTGCAGGCATCTTATGGATTTGCAAAATCCTCTACAGACACCCTATAGCTCCAGCCTATTACGAGAGGTACCTGTCAAATCAGTCTTTAAGAAAATACGTCAGTTTACACTGGTAAATACAATTAACTGACTCTTTTAAAAACATTTATGAAAATTGATTTAAGTGCACATGGCACAAATCTTTTATAACTTGGGACAATTATTTAAATATAATCTTGTATACAGATTTACATGTTTGTCTTACAATTGGGGCCGGTTGGACGCCGGTCGTGATTAAACTAACTTCGTTAGGTTCCCTTGTAGTCAGTATGTTGAGGCTCTAGGATGAATAAACTAACTTCGTTAGGTTCCGGTTCGTTAAATACCTCTATGAAAGCAAGTTTCATCAAGTTGACACTTTTGGCCCAAAGTCTTGAAAACATGCCTAACGATCTTGAAACCATGTGAAATTTATACCACTTATTCTTAAGAGTATATTTGAATGTTTCGAAGCCTCGGTTTCGTTAAAAGGTCACTCAGAGGTCAGAAATGACATGTTGACACGGTTAACCCTTGTAATTTAATAATCTTCTGATTATTTTCATAAACGGCTTCTTATATCCAATCAATCACTCGTTTAAGAATATATTCATCATGTAAGGTCATTCAGAGGCACAAGTTTGGCATGTTGACACTTTTAGTCCCTGTGGTTTCATAGTTTCACTGTTCGACAACTTTGGTCCTTCAAACTAAATCTTTCACATGTTTAGAGTTTAGGACAAGTGTCTATACGTAATTGGACACGTTTTTACGTGGTGTTAGATCCTCACCCCCTTAAAAGAAATCTCGACCCCGAGATTTACTGAAATAAGTAAGGGTATTTCTGTTTCATAGTAGACTTAACTTCCCACGTATATTCGAGACCTCTGTGAGCGCCCCATTTGACCTTCACTATAGGTACATGCTTCCTTCGGAGCTTTTTAACTTGTCGATCCTTGATCGATATAGGCCTTTCGACAAATCTCAAGCTTTCATCAATTTGTACGTCTTTATGAGACATAGCCAGTGATTCATCAGCTAGGCACTTCTTGAGATTACAGATATGGAACACATTATGGATTCCACTCAGCTCCTCAGGCAAGTTTAGTTTATAGGCTACACTGCCGACACATTCGATAATCTCGAATGGTCCAATATACCTAGGGCTCAACTTACCCTTCTTACCAAAACGCATCACACCTTTCCAGGGTGATACTTTCAGTAGAACTTTATCGCCTATCTCAAATTTTAGAGGTTTTCGCCCCTTGTCAGCATAACTTTTCTGCCTATCCCTGGCAGCTTTCAGGCGATCGCGAATTTGGATAATCTTATCTGTTGTCTCAAGGACTATATCAGGTCCTGAAAACTAAGCTTCTCCTACTTCTGCCCAACACACAGGTGTTCTGCATTTCCTACTATATAATGCTTCAAAAGGCACAGCCTTAATGCTTGTATGGTAGCTATTGTTATTGGAGAACTCGATCAATGGCAGGTGCTCATCCCAACTACCACCTAAATCAATAACACATGCACGAAGCATGTCTTCCAAAGTTTGAATTGTACGTTCACTTTGTCCATCCGTTTGAGGGTGGTAAGCTGTACTAAAATTCAAACGCGTACCCAAAGATTGTTGGAAACTTTTCCAAAAATGTGAGGTGTATCTAGTATCCCTATCAGAGATAATAGCTACCGGTACTCCATGAAGAGCTACAATCTTATCTACATACAATTGGTCTAATTTATCGGAGCTATGAGTCTCCTTGATGGGCATGAAATGAGCTGACTTAGTCAGTCTATCAACAATTACCCATATGGTATCATTTCCATGCCTTGTCTTAGGTAACTTGGTTATAAAATCCATGGTTACCATCTCCCACTTCCATGTAGAGAGTTCCGGTTGTTGTAGTAGACCTGATGGCTTTTGATGTTCAGCTTTAATCTGAGCACAAGTCAGGCACTTACCTACATGGGTGGCAATAGATTTCTTCAGACATATCCACCAATAGTTAGCTTTTAAATCTTGATACATTTTGTCACCTCCAGGGTGAACTGAATACTTAGAGTTGTGAGCTTCCTGAAGGATTACATCCCGAAGTCCTCCGTGTATAGGAACCCAAATCCTTCCGCTCATTCTGAGGATTCCATCCTTCCCAGGTGCTAACTGTTCAGCAGTTACACCTAGCTTCTCATTTGGGAGGTTAACTTCCAAAACAGCATCTTTCTGTGCAGCTAATAGTCTTTCATTCAGACTATTCTTCAACTCAATGCTCTTGGCATTGATCCTGATGGGTTTAACTCTTTCCTTTCGGCTTAGAGCATCTGCGACCACATTCTCTTTACCAGGATGGTAGCGAATCTCGCAATCATAGTCATTTAAAGTTTCCATCCAACGGCGTTGTCTCATATTAGGCTCTTTTTGATTGAACAAATGTTGGAGACTTTTGTGAACAGAAAAGATCACACATTTAGTTCCATACAAATAATGTCTCCACAACTTTAGTGCGAATACAACGGCACCCAACTCCAAATCATGGGTGGTGTAATTCTTCTCATGCACTTTCAATTGTCGTGATGCATAGGCAATCACCTTACCTCGCTGCATAAGCACACAACCCATGCCAGTGTGTGAAGCATCACAGTATACGACAAATTCTTCAATTCCATCAGGTAAGGTTAACACCGGAGCATTGCTCAACCTTTGCTTAAGAATCTCGAAGGATTCCTGTTGCTTTGGACCCCAATCAAATTTCACATTTTTACGGGTCAAAGAAGTTAAAGGTGCAGCTATTCTTGAGAAGTTCTCGATGAATCTTCTATAATATCCTGCTAAACCTAGAAAACTTCGAATCTCAGTTGGAGTCTTTGGTGCTTCCCAATTCATCACTGCTTCTACCTTAGCGGGATCAACCTAGATTCCACGCTCACTAACAACGTGTCCAAGGAACTGGACTTCGCGAAGCCAGAACTCGCACTTGGAGAATTTTGCATATAATTTCTCCTGTCGAAGTAATCCTAGAATGCATCGAAGATGCTTCTCGTGATCTACTTGATTACGAGAGTAGATAAGTATGTCATCAATAAAGACTATGACGAATTTATCTAAGTATGGCTTGCAGACCCTATTCATGAGATCCATGAATGCTGCTGGCGCATTAATGAGCCCGAAAGGCATCACTAAGAACTCAAAATGTCCATATCTCGTTCTGAAGGCTGTCTTTGGTACATCTTCGGTTCTGACCTTAAGTTGATGATACCCAGGGCGAGAAATAGCTTGCCCGTTGGAGTTGATCGAACAAGTCGTCGATCCTGGGCAAGGGATAACGATTCTTGATCGTTACCTTATTCAATTCCCGATAATCAATGCATAAGCGCATTGATCCATCCTTCTTTTTCATGAACAATATTGGAGCTCCCCAGGGCGATGAACTAGGTCGTATGAAACCTTTCTCCAATAGTTCATCCAATTGGGTCCTAAGATCTTTCATTTCAGTAGGCGCTAAGCGATAAGGAGCTCGTGCAATAGGTGCAGATCCTGGGAGAATGTCTATCCTGAATTCTACTTGCCTCTCAGGAGGTAATCCAGGTAACTCGTCAGGAAAGACATCAGGATACTCAGAGATGATTGGGATGTCTTCAATCTTTAGTTTTGGTTCATTCACAGTCACTTGTGCCATGTAAATGACACATCCATTTTTCATACACGGTGATAACTTGAGAATAGACACATTGCTGGGTAATCCGTATTGTGTGTCTCCTTGAATGGTGATAGATTCACCAGAAGGAGTTTTGATAATAACTAGCTTTTTATCGCAGGCAATTTGGGCTTGGTTATGCGATAACCAATCCATGCCGAAAACTATATCAAACCCAGCCAATTTCATTGGCAAGAGAGATAGCGGGATAGAATGATTCTTAATGGATATAGAACATCCATCAAGAAGAGTGGAAACTGTTTCTAAGGTACCATCAGCAAGTTCTACCTCGTATTTTATATCTAGAGTCTTAATAGGCAGACTCAATAACTTACAGAATTTATGGTCTACAAAAGACTTATCAGCACCGAAATCAAATAAGACTCTAGCATAATTATTATTGACGAGGAAGGTACCTGTTATGACATTTTCGTCATTCACCGCTTCCCTCGCTTGCATCTGAAAAACTCTCGCATTGTTCTTCTTTGCCTCTTCAGGCTTCTTAACATTCTTGGGGCAATTGGTTTTAATGTGCCCCTTTTCATTGTAACCATAGCAAGTTGCATCCTTAATATTTCGGCACTCAACAGACTTGTGCCCTTTCTTTTTACAGATCCCACATGGTTTGGCTTGTGGATCCTGGTTGCACTTCCCAAAGTGCCTCTTATTGCAGGTTTTGCATCTAGGATTATCACTAGTCTGCCCCTTCTTGGAATTAAAATTCCCTTTTCCTTTCTTGTTTGACTGAGGAGACTTATCTTCCTCTCTCTTCCTCTTCCCTTCATCAGTGGCTTTCTTTGCCCTACTCCTCACAACATCAAGATTGAGGGACAAAGATAGATCCACAGCGGATCTATAAGTGGCTGGATTAGAAGCCTTAACATTGCCTTTTACTTCGGGGGCCAAACCATCGATGAAACACGCAATGCGTTTGGGTTCAGGAGTGACTAGGTATGGTACCAGCCTTGACATCGAGTTAAAGTAAGTCACATAGGATTTGCAATCCAGATCTTTCATTACTAAGGTGAGGAAATCAGTCTCTATCCGCTCGACTTCATGCTGGGGGCAATAGATTTCCTTAACCAAATTAACAAACTTGTTCCATGACATATTGTACAAAGGAACCTTCCCAGTGGCTTGTACTAATGCTTTCCACCAAGTAAGGGCATCGCCCTTGAAGGATTGTGATACAAACTTCACTATATCCTCTTTAGCACATTCGCTGATGTCTATTACAGTCTCCATCTCATCTAACTATTTCATGCAATCGATTGCATCTTTTTCTCCTGTAAAATCTCTTGGTTTATAGGAGACAAAGTACTTGTAGGTACAACCCTTGGTGTACCTGGGAGTTGGCTCAAGAACAACCTGCCTCTTTGGCTCACTACCCTGATTAGATGAGTGCTGAGACTCACTTTTCTTATGAGAATGGGGTTGAGAAAGGGATCTCGAATGAGTTTGAGACCTAACCATACTAGGCTCTTTAAATTTAGCATCCATAACCTGAGCGACTGCTGCGGTTATCATTTCTTGCAGCTCAGCACCAGTGATATTAATCCTGGTGTTGTTGCCTTCTGTAGGATGACTGTTTGCTTCATCTGATCCAGCCATTCTTATATACTATATCAAACATAAATGATATATTTAAATTACTTATTAGATCATCGCATTGATGACTAGATGGTCATGGTGTTATTAACACATTTAGACCATATATAAAAAATAATATTCAAAGAGATATAATTCTTTAATTTTTTATTAGACAGAGGAATATAATTTACATTGTCAATGTCATAAAGACATATTCATTTTATACAAAGCTCGTCTCGAAGGACATTTAGACGGCACATAAAGCCTTGTTATAAGGACAACTATAATCGTTGACCTCTTGGATCAGATATCTCTTTTAAGGGTTGAACAAAGTTCATTGTCCTTTTTGACAAAAAGTCTGTTAAAATAAAACTTTCATTGTCATTATTACACCTTTGCTTATAAGCATACATCTCTAATGGATGTTGTGGTGTATACATCACATTGATGTTTATTAGCCATGATTCATGCTGATCATATAGGCTAAAAATAGTGACTTGGAAAAGTCTAAGTACATAGAAAGATTGTGGGGTTTCTTGTACCGCACAATTTAGGATTGTTAACATGTTTTCAAATGTTAACAGAGAGTTACTGTCTTAAAAAAGGTTGTACCATCATAGCCATTTAATATTTTTGGCTAGGTTATACCTCTAAGAAATTTATTGGCAGATCAATAAATTTGAAATGATATAGCATGATGTAATAAAATACATAAAATCGAAATTAACTGCATTAAAACCATGAAACGATTACAACGTTGCCCGAAAAGGGACTTGAGAAAACAACACAAACTGCCCACGCAGGGGCTAGTGAAACTGAAATAAGTCCACGCAGGGACTTGGTACATGAAAACAAAATAAATGTCCTCACAGTGACTTTATTACATGGCAAACAAAACAACCCTACATCATCCTATTTCTTCTTGCCCTTGAGAAGGTTCATAAGACCCTTGACAAAACCATTGTGCTTCTTCTTGGTTTCATGGGCTACATGTTCAACCCTGTCTAACCTCTCAAAAATCTCTTGAGTTTGCTGCTGCTGGAACGGAGGAGGTTGTTGGTATGGCGGGTATTGAAAATCCTGCGCCGGGTATCCCGTGGGATACACTGGAGGGTAAGAAGAAGGGTAAAGATGATGGTATTGCGCAGCTGTAAGATACGGATCATGAGTCCCATAGTCAGATGGGTATCCAGACGGATTATACCCAGATGATCCTGGGTATGTCGGGATAGGGTTGTCAAAACCCAACGGTGGTTGTAGTGGTGCGTGTGAAACTGGCGGAAGATTGTCTTCCGGCACCGTGTGTGATGGTCCACCCAACTGAGGGTCTTCTGGGATAGTAGGATATGAACTCGAGCCAT
Source organism: Helianthus tuberosus (assembly GCA_030545235.1). NCBI lineage: Eukaryota > Viridiplantae > Streptophyta > Magnoliopsida > Asterales > Asteraceae > Helianthus > Helianthus tuberosus. The sequence goes on from CM060436.1 coordinate 34,534,653, forward strand.
GAGGAGATGCAAACCGTGGTCCCCCACGTACGGACATTCTAGCATTTCTCCTTCGCCTTAGAGGCTCGGGAGGCTGTTGAGGTGGATCCTCAACTGGCAAGGGTGGTGGGGTAATAGCTCGAAGCTGTGATGCATCCAAGGGAGGTTGGACTGGGGAGTTGTGGTTTGAAGGTGTAAAGAACCAGTCATACTGACCTATCCTCTCCTGGAACAAGTCAGGCCCATGGTACGGTGATCCCTGAAATGGGGAACCGCTTGAGATACTTATTAGGTGGCCTGGTGTTCCTGTTTGCAAATCCGGGTCCGGGTCGTCATCCATCTCCATTTCCTGAGAAAAGTGATCCTCAGGTCCCAAAGGGTTGTAGCCCAAAAAGTCGTTAACATAAGCGCTTGGATTAAATTATGCAGGTAAGTAAGTGGAATCTGAATGATGAAAAGGATGAGATTGAAAAGAGTGAGGTGATTGGTTTGAATGATGAGTTCCTTGCGAAAGAGGAGAATGATGGGGTTCGATAGGAATGGGCAACCCAAAATAAGGAGGGTCAGAAGGTGAGGATCCCAGCGAGTCAGAATGTCTTGCTGGTTCAAAGTTGTGGCTCCAATTATCCTTGGAGTCAGAGCCGGAAAGCGAGTCAGATGGTGTACGCCTGTGGGAGGGTCCCGTGCTGCTAGATGGTCCTCCACGCATGGGTCCTTTGCCTCTTCCTCTTAGTCTTGGTGGCATTTTCCTGTCAAAATAAATAATATAAGGTAAACAATAAAAAGAAAGTTAAGAGTAAAATCCTAGGTCATTTGCCTAGACTCGAGAGTCTAAGGAATGTGCTTATTGTGTCATTGAGATTAAACACAAAAGGTTAGTGTTTAATTCACTCAATGTTGGCTCTGATACCAACCTGTCACACCCCGATATTTCCACATATGACCGGTGGGCCCGACGGGGAGTATCGTGACGTAGTTGATATCATCATAGTCAATACACACAATATAATGGCACAGCGGAAGTCTTGGTGAATAAACTATTACAAACCATACTGTCTGAGTGTTCGAGTTTATGAATATACAGACTGGAATGTAATAAGATCCACAGGCGGAGCATAAATGTACAAAGAAACAAAAATAACAGACTGCAGGCATCTTATGGATTTGCAAGATCCTCTACAGACACCCTATAGCTCCAGCCTATTATGAGAGGTACCTGTCAAATCAGTCTTTAAGAAAATACATTAGTTTACACTGGTAAATACAATTAACTGACTCTTTTAAAAACATTTATGACAATTGATTTAAGTGCACATGGCACAATTCTTTTATAACTTGGGACAATTATTTAAATATAATCTTGTATACAGATTTACATGTTTGTCTTACAATTGGGGTCGGTTGGAAGCCGGTCGTGATTAACCGACTCACCACTTATAGAACCCACAAAGGAGTTATCCCCAACATGTGGGTTTATATATTATTTTATTATTTGCATCTGTCAGGTGTATGCCTACACCCCGTGCATAGGTCGTGGTCATTTTAAATGAAATGAGCCGAGTATATCCAGGACACGGTCATATTAACCCCCAATGTTTATGTTATCAAACAAGACATATTAAAAAGGGTTTTGCAAATTTATTAATCACAATCCGATTAAATGATTTCATACCCGACCAAGTGGTATTATTATAATACCATATCCCAAGCCCGTATAAGGGAAATAAATTAAAAGTATTTACCTGATGCTAGCAGTAAAATCCTAAAGCTTTTTGGAAGGAACCTTCTACCGGAAGCTATTTAATCTGTATAGAAGGTTTATTAACCTATTAGGATGCTAACGGGTCTTTAATTAAGTTAAGGACTTAGACTGGCTAGCTAGAAAGAAACCTTACGGTTCTAAACGTTCGATTAAGCGGAGATCAGAACAGAATGTGGTTTAGACCCGACAAGCTTGGATACTTGTATAATATGGTTAAACTAAACACATTCTGGAAATTGAGGATTTAATGATAAGGTTAAGCCCGTTTCGACTATTATATGTAAACTAGTCACATAAGCCGATCCGAACGCGTAAACGCGTAACGGGTAACCAAATAAATTATATACAGGTCTTAATCATTATTATGCTAAAAATATGTTAATACATCAGTAAGATGTTAACATATATGTCCAAAAAGTAATTTAAACCAAAATAAGTCCCATAAGGGCATTTTGGTAATTTTAATGCCCATAAAGGAGTTTAATTGTACAACTGAGTTTCAGGTCTGATTAAATCAGTAAAAATATGATTTTCTATAAGTTATAACAGTAGGATACTTTATATATGTAAAAATTATCTTATATAACCAAACTATGTCCCGTAGGGGCATTTTTGGAAATTTTACATAGGCTTTTAAAGGTCAAAATAGACTTCTGAGTTTAAAAACTTTAGCTTACTGTATAATTATATAAATTAGCTTAAAACAATAGTGGGTAATAAGTTTTATATGACAAATATAGTTTTGACCCATACTAGGTGCTAAAAAGACTTAAAAGTCGGTTTAAAGGGGTATTCGGGTTAAAATAAGAAATCTGAGTTTTTGATCAGTTTATAAAGTTCAAAATACTTTATTTATCATATGAAATCAGTAGCAAAAGGTTTGACACTAAAAAGTTATGTAAAACTCATTTTATGCACAAAAAGGGTAAAACCGACCTTTACTGAAATCAAGCTAAAATCCTATGTTATGCTCAGCCTAAAAATAATTAAAAATCTTCAAAAATCCCAAATTATTATTTCACATCAGTAGGTATAAGGGTTGATGTCAAAAATCGGGTTTAAATAGACTTTATGCTAATTACGCCTTAATAACAAAAAAAACTTCTTAATTACGCTATTGAGCATAAATCCTATTCTAGACCTCCAATTGATGTCAAATTTTTAGGACATGTATAAATATCAGTAGCAAAGGTGTTAGTCCAATCACATTGTTAAAAATCTCAGTTGTATGTAAAAAGGGCGTTTATGGCATTATGGAGCATAATTACGATCAAGTGCATATAATTCAAACCACTAAGCACCATGCAATATAACTCCAGAGGGTTATACTACTAAGTAATGTGGTTCTAATGGAAGCTTAAAACATGGGAGAATTAAGCTTGAACGGGTCAGAACTGAAAGTCAAAGCAAAAGTCAAGCTTTTGCGACTTTCGGTTATAAACTGACCTTAGAGTATTAATTGTCGGGTTAGGACTGATAAAACATGTTTTAATATTAATTACTAAGTCATTAGAATGTTAAAATATAATTTAGAACCTCTGTTTTATTAATTAGAATTATTTTTGTAATTTCTGTCCAGTTTGACTTTTTGTCAAACTACTTTGACCCGACAATTGACCAATCAAACGAGATAATTAGGAGGTGCCCTTTCAAGGGTTAATCACCTATACTAATGTGGTCTTATAACCACTTTCAATTTGATCAGTGGTTAAGCCACATGTAATTAAAACGAAAGTCAAACTAATTTCACGATAAGTTTGACTTTAGAGTAATTAAGCTAAGTTAAACAAATAAACAAGTAATTAGAGGCTTACTAATGGTCCTAGCAAACTTTTCTACACTTCAAGGTCTTCTCCTTGTCCTTAGCAAGCTCCAGATGTTGTAGAATAGCAATTGTTGCAAGTGTGTTTCAAAACTCAAGAACTAGTATTTCTTATATAGTGAAATCCATGAATCTAGATCACTTCCAGGTGTAATTGGAGGCCCTGGGATCACCCCAGGTGTCCTAGCTAGTGTATTAAACCGACTTACAGCTCCCTAGGTCGTTACAAACTAGACTAAGGCGGTGGAACAGCCTAACCCGTATCTGGCAGTCAATTTTCTGATCTGGGCATGTTGAGGCGGGCCGCGTAAGACTTAAGGGAGTCTTACGCGGGCCGCGAGGACCGAGTTAACTGGTAAAACAAGTTTGCATGTTGGCAGCTTTAGTCCCTGCTCGTTTTTAACCCTTTTTAACCTCATTGATGACATGTGGGGCCCTTATAGTCAGTATGTTGAGGCTCTAGGATGAATAAACTAACTTCGTTAGGTTCCGGTTCGTTAAATACCTCTATGAAAGCAAGTTGACACTTTTGGCCCAAAGTCTTGAAAACATGCCTAACGATCTTGAAACCATGTGAAATTTATACCACTTATTCTTAAGAGTATATTTGAATGTTTCAAAGCCTCGGTTTCGTTAAAAGGTCACTCAGAGGTCAGAAATGACATGTTGACACGGTTAACCCTTGTAATTTAATAATCTTCTGATTATTTTCATAAACGGCTTCTTATATCCAATCAATCACTCGTTTAAGAATATATTCATCATGTAAGGTCATTCAGAGGCACAAGTTTGGCATGTTGACACTTTTAGTCCCTGTGGTTTCATAGTTTCACTGTTCGACAACTTTGGTCCTTCAAACTAAATCTTTCACATGTTTAGAGTTTAGGACACGAGTCTATACGTAATTGGACACGTTTTTACGTGGTGTTACAGATTTATTCGACATCCTTCATTCGTATTGATGAAATTACCTGTGCCTCTAGAAGTAGAAATAGGCGACAACAAAAGTTTTATTGTTTGTGATGTATGTCAAGATTGTAAGATGAGTATCGACGGTGAAGAATGCTCAAAAGACCTGATTCTGATGTCTATGGGAGAATTCCAAGTGGTGGTCGGGATGGATTGGCTATCCTGACATCACGCGAAGGTTGTGTGTTTCCGTAAGGAGATAAAATTAGCATCTCCAAGTGGGAAACGTGTTACAATTTATGGCGAGAAAGGGGGTAATCCCATGATATGCACGATGCTGAAAGCTCACAAACTTATGAGGTGTGGATGTAGAGCATTCATGATATACGCGAACGAACCGTCAAAGATTGAGGACGTACCAGTGGTACGTGAATATGCTGATGTATTTCCGGAAGATTTACCGGGAATACCGCCTGAACGGGAGGTAGAGTTCGGAATCGAATTGATTCCGGGCGCGAAACCTGTGGCCAAGGAACCGTATCGGCTCGCGCCATCGGAGCTACAAGAATTAATGTCTTACATTCAAGATCTGCTCGACAATGGGTTTTTTAGACCGAGTGTGTCTCTGTGGGGTGCACCAGTGCTATTTGTGAAAAAGAAAGACGGAAGTATGCGCATGTGTATCAACTACCGGGAGTTAAATAAACTCACGGTGAAAAATCGATACCCACTCCCAAGAATTGATGACTTATTTGACCAGTTACAAGGCGCGAGTTGGTTCTCAAAGATCTACCTTAGGTCGGGTTATCACTAGTTGAAGGTCAAAGAGGAGGATGTACCGAACAGGGTCTTTCGTACGCGGTACGGACATTACGAGTTCCTCTTGATTTCCTTCGAGTTAACCAATGCATCCGCGGCTTTCATGGACCTCATGAACCGGGTTTGCAAACCGATGTTGGATATGTCGATGATAGTATTCATCGAGGACATCTTAGTGTACTCAAAGAATGAAGCAGAACATGCAAGCCATTTACGTGAAGTGCTGGAGACACTCAGGAGAGAGAAATTATATGCAAAATTCTCGAAATGTGCTTTCTGGTTATGAGAAGTGCAATTTCTCGGGCACATTATTAGTGTGAACGAGGTGTTGGTAGACCCGTCAAAAATTGAAGCTGTGGCGAGATGGAATCCACCGAAGAATCCTTCAGAAATCAGAAGCTTCTTGGGGCTTGCGGGATATTATAGGAGATTCATACAAGTTTTCTCCAACATTACTATGCCATTGACCAAACTAACTCGTAAAGACAAAAAGTTTATTTGGGAAGAAGATCTAGAGAAAGCGTTCCAATCGCTTAAAGAAAAAAATTGACCCACGCTCCGGTATTGTCATTGCTGGATGGGGTTGACGACATGGTAGTTTACTCGGATGCGTCACATTCGGGTCTTGGGTGCGTTTTGATGCAACGGGGGCAAGGTTATAGCCTATGCCTCGAGACAACTAAAGACTCATGAAAGGAATTATCCTACACACGATCTAGAGTTGGCGGCGGTAGTGTTTGCCTTAAAGACATGGAGGCATTATTTGTATGGGGTAAAATGCACTATTTTTACCGACCATAAAAGCTTGAAATATTTCTTCGATCAGAAGGAATTAAACATGAGACAGAGGCGGTGGTTAGAAACTGTCAAAGATTTCGATTGTGATATACATTACCACCCGGGGAAAGCTAATGTGGTGGCGGATGCGTTGAGCCGAAAGGTAGATTATACTCCCATTCGAGTGCGATCAATGCAACTAATTGTAACATCGGGTTTACTTGAACAAATCCGGAAATCTCAAGTTGAAGCAATAAAGGAGGAAAATGTGAAGAAAGAAAGAATAGTTGGCCAATTGAAAGAATTGGCGGATGGTAACCAAGGGTTAAAGACTCATTTTAGGAGAATATGGGTTCCAAATTCATGCGGAGCCAAGGCGCTCCTACTTGACGAAGCCCATAAATCTCGTTATTCTATCCATCCGGGGGCAACCAAGATGTATAATGATTTGAAGCAAAACTATTGGTGGCCCGGAATGAAAAGAGATGTTGTGAAGTATGTGGAGAGGTGTCTGACATGTTTACAAGTCAAAGCAGAACACCAAAAGCCATATGGTAAGCTACAACCGTTGGACATCCCAGTTTGGAAATGGGAGAAAATTACAATGGATTTGTTGACCAAACTGCCCAAAACCAACCGCGGATACGATGCTATATGGGTAGTTGTGGATAGATTAACAAAAAGTGCTCACTTTATTCTGATTCGTGAGACTTATACATCCGAAAAGATGTCAGAGGTGTATACCAATGAAATAGTGGCACGCCACGGAGTACCGATATCCATAGTGTCCGATAGAGATACTCAATTTACTTCAAACTTTTGGCGCAAATTCCAAGAGCAATTGGGAACTAAATTGTTCATTAGCACAGCATACCATCCACAAATGGATGGACAGAGTGAAAGAACAATACAAACATTGGAGGATATGTTATGGGAATTTATTATTGACTTCGGGGGTAGTTGGGATGTCTATCTGCCGTTGGTTGAATTTTCATATAATAACAGTTACCACGCAAGCATCAGTATGGCTCCGTACGAGATGCTTTACGGTAGAAAGTGCCGAACCCAGGTGTGTTGGGATGAGGTTGGTCCATGTGAGCTTGCACATAAGGATGTAGTCTGGATCACAAATGAGAAGATTGATTTGGTCCGAGCCCATTTAAAAGCGGCTCAGGATCGACAAAAATCATATGCAGACAAAAGAAGAAGACCAATTGAGTTTCAAGTCGGTGACAAAGTTATGTTAAAGGTATCTCCATGGAAGGGGATTATTCGGTTTAGAAAAAGGGGAAAGTTAAGCCCGAGGTTTATTAGGCCATTTAGAATCATCGAACGGGTTGGTAAGGTAGCATATCGTCTCGAACTGCCCGAGGAGTTGAGTGGGATACATAGCACGCTCCACGTATCACATCTCCGGAAATGTCTAGCCGACGAAACAGCTTACATCCACTATGATGACATTGAAGTGGATAATAGTCTTAACTACGCGGTGAAGCCGATTGCGATTTTAGATCGTAAAGTGAAAAGCTTGAGGAACAAAGTGATTAATCAAGTAAAGGTCAAATGGGAACACAGAAAGGGTTCGGATACCACATGGGAGTCCGAAGAGGAGATGCAACGACTCTACCCTATATTGTTTAGTACGTACTTTGGTTTCGGGGATGAAACCTTTTTAAGGGGGGAGGACTTGTAACACCCTGAAAATATAGATATCATATTTTAAACTAAATGTCGGTAATAGTTAAGATATAATAACTAGGAAAGAATAACCTAGTTAGTTAGTTTCTTGACATAATAAAACAAATATGGTTAAATGCCCTTTAAATAACTTGTGTATAGTAGAGGAACCAAACTTGTCAAACTTGAAACTTGAATCTTTAATAACAAAATAACACACCAAACACACACCTGAGTGTGTGTCTAGTTCGATCAAAGCAAGGGGCGACCAGGGAGTTCCCCTTCAAACCCTAACTCTTACATAACTCACAAATTGAAGGCTCAAATCAAGTCCAAATCGAAATCTGAATATAGATTAGTGATCACCTCGGCGAAGGGATCATAAGGTATGTTAAATTTCACTATTTGGTTCCATCTTAAATTTTAGATGAACTCATAAATTCGAATTTGAGCTTACATGATCATTGTTTGGATGAAATTGAGAATGAAATTATGTCAAGGACTAAACCCTAGCCATTTACTTGTTGAATTGATGCTTATAATTATGAATTCATGATCCTTGTTGGTGCATATGTCTGCCGATTTCATCTTGTATCGAGTCTTGTATTGTATTAGATAGATCAGGGCACGCAAAACGAGAAAAGTGTGTTTGTGGGTATTTCGCACGAAATTACACCTAGGTAATTTCGTACGAAATTATATGGTAATTTCGCGCGAAATTAGATTTCGTGTGAAACTAATTTCGCTTGGACTATTCCGTGCGAAATTAGCTTGCCTATAAATACTAGGTGTGCCAAGTCATTTGTAACTTTTCGGTTTAAGAGCCGAAGTGCTGCCGAAGTGTCTACTCATTATAAATCTTTGTCAAATCAATCTAAATACAGTTTAAAGTGAATATCTAGCTGAATTGAACTTGATACGTTTGTTTTCGCCTCTCGTATTGAGCAAAAACTCTTCTAATCGACTCATTCGGGTCAGAAAACGATCCTACAAGTGGTATCAGAGCTTAGGAGGAAGAGTTCATACCAATTCAGCTGAAAATTCTGATTTCTACACCTTCTTTTTCAAAATTAACAAGTTTTCACGGTCAAAATGTCTTGAATTTCACATATTATACGCGAAATAGTGTTTTAACAAACCCTAGAAAGTTTCAGATCTTAAAATGGCTTAAAACCTAATCAATTTTGGCAAAAACAGCTCGAGATGATGACATCAGCAGTATTTTGTACGAAATAAGCCTTATTTCGCACCAGATTGTAATTTCTTTTGAGAATTCCACACGAAATTAGTTATTTCGCATCAAGTTGGTATTTCGTTTGAGTATCTCACACAAAATCACCTATTTCATTTGAAAGGGTGTTATTTCGTACGAAATCAGTGATTTCGCACAGGATTGGTATTTCGTTTGAACAGGGTAATTTCGCACCACATGATATTTCGTTTGAAGGAGTTATTTCGTTTGAAATTGACTGTTTGTGATTTCTTGAAAACCGAATCATGGAAGAGGAATTTTACAACGCATTTGCAACTCCGATTAGCATTGTACAAAACACAATGTTGGAAAACGAAACGGGTACCATGCAAAAACCGCCAAAGCTCATGAACATTGAGGAGTATAAAGGATGGGAAGAACGATTTGAGAATTGGGTTCAAGCAAACTACTTGGATGCTTGGGAATGTGTTGAAACGAAATATGTTAGACCGATGACTGATGATGAGGAGGTGATTGCAATTAAAGATCTTAGTGCTGAAGAGAAAAAGAAATACAAAGATGAAAAAATGATGACGAGTTTATTGCATCAAGCTGTTAAAGAAGATATCTTGGTTTTATTGCAACACAATGGAACTGCTTATTCTATCTGGAAAGCATTAAAATCAAAGTTTGTCGGTAGTAAAGAGATGATTAAAAACAAAAAATCACTTTTGAAGAAAGAATTCGATCTATTTCGTGGTTTGAGAACTGAAAACACTAAGCAGATCATCGAAAGATATTGCAATTTGTTAGTCAACATGAAGAGGGTGAGCATCACAAAAGATAATGAAGAGTTGATTGAAAAATTAGTCGATGCATTGCCACATGAAACTTGGGGCACATATCTCATGATGTTGAGAAATAAGAAAGATTTTAGCAATTTGACACTGAGTAAGTTCATTGAAAAAATTGAAGCTCAGGAAATGGAACAAAGAAAGATTTCACGAATGAAAGATTTTGATGGAGAACAAGATATCAGTCTTTATTACAAAGGAGGTATTAGTGATAAGACCAACATGTCACCAAAGGTTGAAACTGCATTCAATGCTAAGAGTTCGTCTGGAGGTTCATCTAAAGGATCAAACAGCAAAACAAGTTTTTCTTCATATCCATCATTTGATCCAAACTTGTCAACAACAAAGAATGGAAAGATGCTTCAATGCAACATTGTATTAAACCATGAAAATGATCAAAAATTTTCGGAAGAGGTTGCAAAAAGTCACATGTCTTTGTCGGGAACTGTGCTGGAATCATATGGAAGCTTAGTTGCAGGAAGGATCGGGAATCCAATGTTGACAAAAGAGGATTACGATCAGATTGATGCTGAGGAGATGGAATTGATGGATATAAAGTGGTGTTTGGTGAGTGTTTTGAGAAAAGCCGAAAAGTTTAAACAAATTACGAGAAGAGATGATTTTCGTGATGCAAATGTTTCTACTTTAGGTTTCGATAAATCTAAAGTTACTTGTTTTCGTTGCAGGGAAAAGGGACACTTCAAGAGGGAGTGCACAAACCGTGAAGCAAGTGGAGCTCAAAATCCATTCAACAACAATGATTATTATCGGAAGGCAATCTATCATCAAGTTGCTCAACAATCACATCAACAACAACCACAAACTGCTAAGGCCAGGAAGGAGATTGAAGAATCATCAAAGAGAGCTTGTATGGTGAATCAAGAAGATAAAAAATCTTCAAAAGGATTCAGTTGGGACAAATATGTTTCAGCTGATAGCAAAGCATGTCTGATAAATCAAGATGATGAAAAATTACCAGAAGGTTTTAGCTGGAAAAATTTCAGTTGGGATGACTATGATCCTAACAAAACTCCAAATCACAAAGCTTGTGTTGCTCGAGTTGTTGAAGACAGTGATAATGATGATGATTATTATGCAAGGAGAATGGAAGAGCACTTAAGAATGATGGAAGAGAGTGACAGTGATAATGAAAAAGCTAAAAAGAAAAAAAAATAAAGTTAAAAAACCTGTCAGCAGTGATGATGAAGAAGTTCCCGTGATAAGGAAGAAAATAAAAGACATTCCAGTTTTTAAAGTTGATACAGAAGTTGATGCACAAAAGATTCAGGTGAAATGTGAGAATTGTGAAGCAGTGAAAAAGCAAAACAGTACTTTGATTCACAACATGAACAGATTGAAACAATCCTATGATGTTCTTAACAAGTCAATGAATCTATACAATCAAACAAGCAGTGAACAATCAACAGCTATGAAGACACTTCAAGGAGCAATCATGACAAAGCAGAAAGTTGTCAACAATTACATTGAGAAATGTGTTGTGCTTGAACAGAAACTGGAAACTGAAAGAGTTGAAACAGAAAGAGTAAATAGATTGTTAAAAAGTTACTCATGTACTTCTTATGTTATTAACAGGATTTATCCAACAGTGGAAGGCATGAAGGCATTTGATGAAGAAATATCTGAAGAAAAGAAGAAGGATACTGAAGTAAATGATTCTGGTAAGAAAAAAGGTTTCAGTTATACAAAGTGTCCGCCTCCACTTGAAAATGGATATTCTCCACGAAATCCAAATTTAGAAAGAGTCAAAAAGGCAACCAATTTACAGTGGGAGTCTGAGTCTTCAGAAAATTTGCCAGACAACATCGATGTCATTTTCACATCGTCTGACACTGATCATGAGTCCGAATTAATAAAGAAAGTCGTCGATCAGGTGTTGGATAACGATGAAACAGAGGAGTCAAAGTCGGAGTCAAATTCAGAGTCAAAGTCTGAAACATCAAGTCCAATAGTCAAAAAGGGCAAACGGGTTTATAATAAAAAATTTCTGTTATCAAAATCTAATTTTAATGATGAAACATTCAAAATAGCCTATACTTTGAATGATTCTGACAAATTATATTCTGATGAAGAATTTCCAATAAGAGGTGTTAAAACTGAAATGATAAAAAAGGTTTTCAAATTAACAGAAATTAATATTTCTGAAATAAAAAATGTAAATTTTTTTGAAAATCCAAGACCTTACACCTCAAGAGTTCAACAAAGATTAAACAAGAAAAAGGGTTACAGTTCTGGCTCTGGTTTTCAAAAGAAACCAAACCATAACGGTAATTTCAAAAGAAAAGGATTAGGTTTTATTCCACCGAAAAATCATAAAAATGAAAAAACTTATAAACAAAAAAATTGTTTTTGTTTCAGCAATATCAATTGAAGAAGAAAAAGAGCAATTGTTCAGAAAGCAGACAAACAAAGAATTCCTTGCTAAAAAGCAAGAAGAAATGAAGAAGGATGTTGCTCAGAAAATGGAAATGAGGACCTGTTTTCAATGCAAAACAATTGGTCATATTGCCAGGAATTGTCCAAAGGCAATTCAAACAAAACAGGGAGTTTCTCTTAAATTGAAAGAAAAGATGGTTGAGAATAAACCACCAACTAAACAATTCAAAGTTTTCAAAAATTCGAAGTTTGAGGTTGGTGAATGTTCAAAAAGGTTTTACAAGAGAAAAGCAAATCTTGACAACCACAAGTGGGTTGTTAAGAAATCTGATGATAGTTTTAGCGATGAATCTGATTCCATAAAATCAGAGGAGCCACGTGTTGAGTTAAAATTGGAAACATCAGTTCCGCCAATGGATGATGTAAATTTTCCACCATTGAGGGCTGAAAATTTTAAACAAAAAGTTGGTAAAGTTGAGATTTCGAATCAATTCTTTTCTGAAAAGAAAGAATTTGGTGTGGAAAAAGCCTTTAGCCCCCAAGTTCAAAATATTTTTGGAAAAATGGTTGACAGGAAGGTCAAAGGGGTAAAGGAATTTTATGAGAAGAAAATGAAGAAACCAGGTAAAGATGGATCATCCCAGGTTTATGACTGGGAAGGAACCTATTATGATTGAAAACCAGGACATGCCGGAGCTCCCAAGTTGGTAATCGTGGAGCAGGAATCGGCATCTTTCTTGAGTCATATCACAGATGTGAAAGGTGGTTGTTATGTGATAATTCGACCTACAAGTGGTAATTGTTTTTATAATTGTTATGTTTTGATTTACAAATGGTATGGTTGGTAAGTGAACCTACAAGAGGTTGAAGAAGGTTTTCACCTTCAAGAGGTAAATCAAGGTCATTAAGTTGAACTTGATTTAACTTTCATTCAAGTGGTTGAAAAAACAAAGTGATGAATGAATCCCTATTTTACTAGTAGTAAAGTCAACGAAACTAATTTTCCAGAAAAACCATTTGATTAAAACAAACTTAAGTGTTTTGAAATCATAATGGGAAAATAGTTTGTTGTCAGGGGGAGTTCTGATTGTTTATGCCAAGTGGATGGCGATTTGAAGTAATTCACAACAGTTGTCACTTTATTTGTACAATTTGTTTTCAAATTTCTTTTAAATGATTTTGAATTTTAGGGGGAGTAAGAATTTCAGAAAATCCAAAAACATTTGAAATTTGAAAAAGTAAAAAACATGATTAAATTCAAAAATAAGTTTTGTTGAGAAAAGAGGGAATGATGGTACATCAGTGGACATTCACAGCATGTTAAAGATTTGGAAAGTCAAAATGTGATAAACGGTCTTACTGATGATGTGCCAGTAGGTTTTTGCACATTTAGTAGATTGTGTCGAGATATAAACCTAAATTTCAAACTTACTTATATCGTGGGGAACATCTCTCGGATATATGGGTAACCCCCGAAATCTTGTTTGAAAGGTCCCTCTTTCTGAGATACTAGGTCTTTATGCTCAGTGATATCTGGGGTATTATCCCGGGACTTCTGATTTTGCGAAAGCAATGGCCTAGTCCCCGTATAATATTTTTCGCTTGCTTGAAATATAGCACCTCCCTCAGCATAAAAAATGATGAAACATTGAAAAATGCTAATCATGTGCTGTTGAAGAAAAGATTCTCTAAAGTGAACACACCTAAAGTCGAAGCCATCGTCTCTCTGATTTTGCGGAAGCAATAGCCTGAGCTCTCATGGCCCTCGCATTTAACCTTTTAAAGATATCATCTAGGTATACTCACTTGTAAGGCTGAATATTGGGATCTAGATACGGGAGTATATTCTAAGGTGGGACACGCAAATAAGTTTAAGTCTCTAAAATATAAATCTCGTATCTCGAAACAGTTGAACTTTGTGTAAAAATTTAAGTGGATCAGTATACTGACAATCTAAGTGAATCGTTTAGAACTTAAAACATTTAAAGCTTAACGGTGTTGGTGATTTGTCTCAGAAACTTATATGATCCTCTTATACAAACTCACAAAAATAATTGTTTGTAAATATATCTTTATTACATTTTTACACACTGACAATATTAGAAAAACCCAAAAAAATGTGTTTTTGCTTAAATTTTGAAAAAATACAAAAATATTTTCGACAACTGATGTTGAAGAGTTGATTTTCAAAATTCCGAGTGCTAAAACATGATGAACAGGTTTGGGAGAGTGTGAAGAAAGGCTTACAAGTGGTTTTCAGAGAATAAATAAGTTCTGAATGTTTGCTTACAAGTGGTCATCAGAAACTTTTAAATGTTAAATCATTCTATTTCTGCTTGAGATTTCTAAATTTGTCAAAGTTTAAATTTGAGAAATTTACTTTGAGGTAGAGAATGTGCAGGTTAGCTAGATTCTGATACCTGAGCTGATTGAGAGTCAGGTCACGATCTTGGAACAAGAATTATTCCAGACTGAGATCCAGCTTATCGAAAGGGGGAGTCTGAAGACAGCCAAGTTCTGATCCTGGAATTGAACTCCTGAAGTTCATGCAAGCTGTTGATGCTGATGAACTTAAGGAATCGAGAGATCTGATCAAGAGAATTAGAGAGAGATAAAAGCCAGGTCGAGATCATGGAGATGAAAAGAAAACAGAGATTGAGGATACTTTACATTGTTAGATTCTTTGGAATTGTTCGAAAAGACTGATAAAGACTGAAGATTGAAGACTCGACACCGAAGACTTCTTCAACATCCGAGGGGGAGTCTGTTGGTGCATCCGTCTGTCGATTTCGTCTTGTATCGAGTCTTGTATTGTATTAGATAGATCAGGGCACGCAAAACGAGAAAAGTGTGCTTGTGGGTATTTCGCACGAAATTACACCTAGGTAATTTCGTACGAAATTAGATGGTAATTTCGCACGAAATTAGCTTGCCTATAAATACTAGGTATGCCAAGTCATTTGTAACTTTCCGGTTTGAGAGCCGAAGTGTTGCCGAAGTGTCTACTTGCTGTAAATCTTTTTCAAATCAATCTAAATACAGTTTAAAGTGCATATCTAGCTGAATTGAACTTGATATGTTTGTTTCCGCCTCTCGTATTGAGCAAAAACTCTTCTGATCGACTCATTCGGGTCAGAAAACGATCCTACAATCCTACACTCATGTGTCAAGTGGGTTTTGTAGAATTATGTTAAACACTAGGATTATCATTGTTAACTTAGTGTATTCGAGCTCTATGGAGTGAATTCTGACTTGTTGATATGAAAAATTTACATGAATTTGTGAAAGGATGCTTAAATCTTGGCTAAATAGTTAGTTAAGAACTTGATTTTTAATGGTATGAAATCATGCTCATTAGGTGTTTGATGTAATGCCTAAGAGAAGATAAATGTTAAAAACCCGACTAAAAATGCATATTTGACTAGTGTGGAAAATTATGCGTTATATGCTATAAGAGAGTTCTAAACAACTATGGTTGAAATCTATAGGCAAGGAAACCGGGACGTCAAGCGGACAAGCTAGTGGAGATACGCGTTTGAAAGGATTGCTCTAAAGGTACGTGACTTTGGTCTCGTCATATTACGTATAACGTTTATTTTAGCTTATTAATGGTGTCATAACGTAGAATATGCGTTTGACGTGTCATTGAAGTGGCGAAGCTCACTCGACACTCAAACGGGTCAAAACTTTGGTTAAAAATAGTTTGGCTTGACATTAAAGTGAGGATTTTCACTCGTCAACCAAACGGGTTAAAACTATGTCCTTATATTGATCTTGCGCGTAGAGAGTTGAAAGTCTCATAATGCGCTAGTGCTAGATAGAAAATTAGTAATGAATGGTTATACTAAGTTAAGTTCATGAATCCGTGTTATCGGGTCGAATGGTAGAAACTAGTTGCAAGAATTGCATAAAGTGGCAATGCTTGAAATTATAGAAAACAAGCATGAAATTTGTATACGAGCGTAAAGCCATGTAATGGTACAAATACGCCTATAATTATAAGCCCGGGAATGGGTAAATATGTCTAGAATGCTGAAGGATAGAATGATAATCAATATGCACATATAGTTAATGGGTCAAATAATCAAAACAAGGTTTTTGAGAGCCATACGCTCATAAACAGAGTTTCGTTAAGTGAAACCTACATGGTTAGATCCGTAGTTTTAATACGGATACATAAGAAAAAGAATCGGTTAAAACGGACGTATAAATCGAAAGTTATGATAGTTTAACGTTGACAATGGAAATAAAAGTGCCGGGCAAATATACAGCACCAAACAACAATCTTTCTGCCGAAATGAAGCCGTCGCGCTACGCGACGCCAAACTACTATCACCGTCGCGCGACGAAACAGAGGTCTTGGGCCGCGAAAGATTGGCTTTAATTCGTCGCAGGGTGCGACAGCCCTCAATTTCAACAATTTTGTTTGTTTTTCACTGTTTAGCAATAGAACTTGTATTTACTTGATATTAAGATGTCAAAACTAACAATTGATGTGGTTTTGACCATAGGTGATGCTCGTTTTGTTGTGGATGTCGATCAAGCAAGGCAATCAAGAACCGAACACAAGTTTTGAATGCTTCCGCGCTAATCTAATCTAGTTTAAACTATGTTGTTTTGTAAACTCTACTGAATGTTGAATATTTTAATCTAGTTAGTCGACTATGTTTAATCACTATAATGAAGTACATCTTAATTTATTAACTAAGTTTTGGTTAATTATGTATTTCGTTTTTAAGAAGTCTGTAATTTATGATTAAACAATGGAATTATAAGACGAGTGTTACAAGTTGGTAATCAGAGCTCAAGGTTGTTAACAAAATGTGTTCGGTTCAAGCTTAATCACACATCCAGTAAGAGTTAATTGTTTTAGTAGACTTATTAAATGTAGAAGGGAAGTATGAATCAACGTGCACGGGAAGAGCGTGTTAACACACTCAAACTGGGAGGTGCACTAAATAACAATGGTTAAAGCAAGTTATGAACTTGGCTAAACCGAAGCAAATAAATCATATGTTATATATGAAATGTTTAACGGTTGGTGTAAACATTTCAGTTTTAAAGATGACGGAAGAAGGTAATGATAATACGGTTCCGATAGTCACCGAGCAATTGAAGGAAGTGATTGCCGATGAAGTAGGAAAGGCAATCGAAAATAGCTTATCCGGTTTTATTGATAAGATTCAAAACACGGTACTATCGGTAGTTGATGAGAGAATCAAGAAGTTGAAAGATAGTACCAACATAGTTAAGGAGGAATCTGGAGAGCGCAAGGGCTGCTCATATAAGGAATTTATATTGAGGGGGTGTTTGAGAGAACCCACTGTGACACGAACGACTTCGTAGCTTATTGTACGGGTCTGCTTAGAGGTCAAGCAAAGGATTGGTGGGATAACAAGAAAAAGGTAATCGGAAGCGAAACGGCAAGAGCGATGTCAAAGGACGAGTTTAAGGTGCCATTCCTTAAACACCACAGCCCCAAAGCAGTTATTAACCAAATCAAGGAGGAATTTATTCGGCTAAGGCAAAAAGGTGAATCTATCGATAAGATCACGGGGATCTTTCTTGATAAACTGAGATTCTGTGACGAGTTGGTGACGTCCGAAGAACAGAAAGTATATTATTATTATAATATGCTAAGTGCAGAGTACCGGGAGTTTATGACTCCCTCGAAATACGATACTCTCACTGAAATCATTAATACTACTCGAGAAAGGGAGATAGAGCTGAAGAAGCAAATAGAGAAAGGTGAAAGAAGGGCACAAGTTGCTAATCCAAGCCCTACGAAAAAGGCCCGTACGACTGAATCATCTAAGAAACAGGATGGGAAAGGCGGGTCTCCGAGTTGTAAGGTTTGCGGGAAAGGGCACAAGGGCGAGTGCCGGTTTAAAGATAAGTCGTGTCCTATATGTGGGAAGACAGGGCACACGGCTGCATTATGCCCGGGGAAAGTATCGGTGTGTTATAAATGCTACCAGCCGGGTCACAAGAAATCTTAATGCCCGGAGCTAGTCGGGAAGAAGGATGGTAAGGATTCACATACAGAGACTCCAAAAGCAAAAGCCAGATCCTTCCAGTTAACCGTAGTCGAGGCGAAGATGGAACCCGATGTGGTCTCTGGTATATTCGCCATAAATTCAATTCCCGCGCATGTATTATTTGATACGGGTGCGAATAAATCCTTTATTTCACATGGATTTATTCGACATCCTTCATTTGTATTGACGAAATTACCTATGCCTCTAGAAGTAGAAATAGGCGACAACAAAAGTTTTATTGTTTGACACGTATGTCAAGATTGTAAGATGAGTATCGACGGTGAAGAATACTTAATAGACCTGATTCCGATGTCTATGGGAGAATTCCAAGTGGTGGTCGGGATGGATTGGCTATCCCGACATCACGCGAAGGTTTTGTGTTTCCGTAAGGAGATAAAATTAACATCTCCAAGTGGGAAAGATGTTACCATTTATGGCGAGAAAGGGGGTAATCTCGTGTTATGCATGATGCTGAAAGCTCACAAACTTATGGGGCGTGGATGTAGAGCGTTCATGATATACGCGAACGAACCAGACAAAGGATCGCCAAAGATTGAGGACGTACCGGTGGTACGTGAATATGCTGATGTATTTCCGGAAGATTTACCGGGAATACCTCCTGAACGAGAGGTAGAGTTCGGAATCAAATTGATTCCGGGCTTGAAACTTGTGGCTAAGGCACCGTATCGGCTCGCGCCATCGGAGCTACAAGAATTAATGTCTCAGATTCAAGATCTGCTCGACAAGGGGTTTATTAGACCGAGTGTGTCTCCGTGGGGTGCACCGGTACTATTCGTGAAAAAGAAAGACGGAAGTATGCGCATGTGTATCGACTACCGGGAGTTAAACAAACTCACGGTGAAAAATCAATGCCCACTCCCAAGAATTGATGAATTATTTGACCAGTTATAAGGGGCGAGTTGGTTCTCAAAGATTGACCTTAGGTCGGTTTATCACCAGTTGAAGGTCAAAGAGGAGGATGTACCGAAGACGGGCTTTCGTACGCGGTACGGACATTACGAGTTCCTCGTGATCTCCTTCGAGTTAACCAATGCACCCGCGGCTTTCATGGACCTCATGAACCGGGTTTGCAAACCGATGTTGGATAAGTCGGTGATAGTATTCATCGAGGACATCTTAGTGTACTCAAAGAACGAAGCAGAACATGCAAGCCATTTACGTGAAGTGCTGGAGACACTTAGGAGAGAGAAATTATATGCAAAATTCTCGAAATGTGCTTTCTGGTTACGAGAAGTGCAATTTCTCGGGCACAATATTAGTGCGAACAGGGTGTTGGTAGACCCGTCAAAAATTGAAATTGTGGCGAGATGGAATCCACCGAAGAATCCTTCGAAAATCAGAAGCTTCTTGGGGCATGCGGGATATTATAGGAGATTCATACAAGATTTCTCCAAGATTGCTACGTCGTTGACCAAACTAACTCGTAAAGACGAAAAGTTTATTTGGGGCAAAGATCAAGAGAAAGCGTTCCAAACGCTTAAAGACAAAAATTGACCCACGCTCCAGTATTGACATTGCCGGATGGGGTTGACGACATGGTAGTTTACTCGGATGCGTCACATTCGGGTCTTGGGTGTGTTTTGATGCAACGGGGCAAGGTTATAGCCTATGCCTCGAGACAACTAAAGACTCATGAAAGGAATTATCCTACACACGATCTAGAGTTGGCGGCGGTAGGGTTTGCCTTAAAGATATGGAGACATTATTTGTATGGGGTAAAATGCACTATTTTTACCGACCATAAAAGCTTGAAATATTTCTTCGATAAGAAGGAATTAAACAGGAGACAGAGGCGGTGGTTAGAAACTGTCAAAGATTTCGATTGTGATACACATTACCACCCGGGGAAAGCTAATGTGGTGGCGGATGCGTTGAGCCGAAAGTTAGATTATACGCCCATTCGAGTGCGATCAATGCAACTAATTGTAACATCGGGTTTACTTGAACAAATCCGCAAATCTCAAGTTGAAGCAATAAAGGAGGAAAATGTGAAGAAGGAAAGAATAGTTGGCCAATTGAAAGAATTGGCGGATGGTAACCAAGGGTTAAAGACTCGTTTTGGGAGAATATGGGTTCCAAATTAGTGCGGAGCCAAGGTGCTCCTACTTGACGAAGCCCATAAATCCCATTATTCTATCCATCCGGGGGCAACCAAGATGTATAATGATTTGAAGCAAAACTATTGGTGGCCCGGAATGAAAAGAGATGTTGTGAAGTATGTGGAGAGGTTTCTGACCTGTTTACAAGTCAAAGCAGAACACCAAAAGCCATACGGTAAGCTACAACCGTTGGACATCCCAGTTTGGAAATGGGAGCAAAATACAATGGATTTGTTGACCAAACTGCCCAAAACCAACCGCGGATACGATGCTATATGGGTAGTTGTGGATAGATTGACAAAAAGTGCTCACTTTATTCCGATATCCGAAAAGATGTCAGAGGTATATACCAATGAAATAGTGGCACGCCATGGAGTACAGATATCCATAGTGTCCGATAGAGATACTCGGTTTACTTCGAACTTTTGGCGCAAATTCCAAGAGCGAATGGGAACTAAATTGTTCATTAGCACAGCATACCATCCACAAACGGATGGACAGAGTGAAAGAACAATACATACGTTGGAGGATATGTTACGGGCATGTATTATTGACTTCGGGGGTAGTTGGGATGTCTATCTGCCGTTGGTTGAATTTTCATATAAAAGCAGTTACCACGCAAGCATCGGTATGGCTCCGTACGAGATGCTTTACGGTAGAAAGTGCCGAACCCCGGTGTGTTGGGATGAGGTTGGTCCACGTGAGCTTGCACATAAGGATGTAGTCCGGATCACAAATGAGAAGATTGATTTGGTCCGAGCCCATTTAAAAGCGGCTCAGGATCGACAAAAATCATATGTAGACAAAAAAAGAAGGCCAATTGAATTTCAAGTCGGTGACAAAGTTATGTTAAAGGTATCTCCATGGAAGGGGATTATTCGGTCTAGAAAAAGGGGAAAGTTAAGCCCGAGGTTTATTGGGCCATTTAGAATCATCGAATGGGTTGGTAAGGTAGCATACCGTCTTGAACTGCCCGAGGAGTTGAGTGGGATACATAGCACGTTCCACGTATCACATCTCCGGAAATGTCTAGCCGACGAACAGCTTACATCCACTATGATGACATTGAAGTGGATAATAGTCTTAACTACGCGGTGAAGCCGATTGCGATTTTAGATTGTAAAGTGAAAAGCTTGAGGAACAAAGTGATTAATCAAGTAAAGTTCAAATGGGAACACAGAAAGGGTTCGGATACCACATGGGAATCCGAAGAGGAGATGCAACGACTCTACCCTATATTGTTTGGTACGTACTTTGGTTTCGGTGACAAAACCTTTTTAAGGAGGGTGGACTTGTAACACCTCGAAAATATAGATATCATATTTTAAACTAAATGTCGGTAGTAGTCAAGATAAGATAACTAGGAATGAATAACCTAGTTAGTTAGTATCTTGACATAATAAAACAAATATGGTTAAATGCCCTTTAAATAACTTGTGTATAGTAGAGGGACCAAAATTGTCAAACTTGAAACTTGAATGTTTAATAACAAAATAACACACCAAACACACACCTGAGTGTGTGTCTGGTTCGATCAGAGCAAGGGGCGACCAGGGAGTTCCCCTTCAAACCCTAACTCTTACAAAACTCATAAATTGAAGGCTCAAATCAAGTCCAAATCGAAATCTGAATATAGATTAGTGATCACCTCGGCGAAGGGATCATAAGGTATGAGAAATTTCACTATTTGGGTCCATCTTAAATTTTAGATGAACTCATGAAATTCGAATTTGAGCTTGCATGATCATTGTTTGGATGAAATTGAGAATGAAATTATGTCTAGGACTAAACCCTAGCCATTTACTTGTTGAATTGATGCTTATAATTGTGAATTCATGATCCTACACTCATGTGTCAAGTGGGGTTTCTAGAATTATGTTAAACACTAGGATTATCATTGTTAACTTAGTGTATTCGAGCTCTATGGAGAATGAATTCACAACAAAACGAGAATGAAATTATGTCTAGCACCAAATAACAATCTTTCTGCCGAAATGAAGCCGTCGCGCTACGCGACGCCAAACTGCTATCGTCCGTCGCGCGACGCGACAGACGTCGCGGGCCGCCAAAGATTGGCTTTAATTCGTCGTCGGGCGCGACAGCCCTCAATTTCAGCAATTTTGTTTGTTTTTCACTGTTTAGCAATAGAACTTGTATTTACTTGATATTAAGATGTCAAAACTAACAATTGATGTGGTTTTGACCATAGGTGATGCTCGTTTTGTTGTGGATGTCGATCAAGCAAGGCAATCAAGAACCGAACACAAGTTTTGAATGCTTCCGCGCTAATCTAATCTAGTTTAAACCATGTTGTTTTGTAAACTCTACTGAATGTTGATTATTTTAATCTAGTTAGTCGACTATGTTTAATCACTATAATGAAGTACATCTTAATTTATTAACTAAGTTTTAGTTAATTATGTATTTCGTTTTTAAGAAGTCTGTAATTTTAATACGGATACATAGGAAAAAGAATCGGTTAAAACGGATCATATGCCGATAACCATGTCGTCATATGTTGTTTCATTGACATACAAGATCTAATACAAGCAATGATATACAAAAAAAAAACTTTTGTAAACTTGCCACAAACAAGGAAGAAAACAATAAAGAGGAGGTTTAAGGTGTTTCCGGTTAGAAGGGAGCACCCTTCGACAATCAAATCGGTAACCAATATATATTTGTGTGCTTAATATGTGTGTGTGTATATATATTAGAGATTATAAATGAAAATGAGAAAGACCATTCTTTTGGAGAGAGGTTTTCCTCGCTTATGTAAGAAAGGGTGAGGGTAAAACAAATGTGCGAACCTTTTCTGGCCCAAAAGTTGATCCTAGTCCAAGTAGAGGGAAACCTTAATCGTTTCATTCACTGTGCTCAAAGAACAACATAAACAATTCTTTAAGAGACTGAGCGGGGGAACAAGGAAAAAAACAATAACAAAGTGGTTTTAGGGTTAAAGGTGTCTTATGTTAGAGTCTTTGGGGGTGCTTAAAGATGAAACCACCAACCATTATGTATGTGTGTAATACAAATATGTAAATGTTATTAACTATAAATGAAAAAAAAAAAAGATAAATACCACTATCACTCTAAGTTATGTAAGAGAGAGTGAGGCTAAAACTAATGGGTCGAACTTTTATGCCCCAAAGGTGGGCCTAACCCAAAAAGAGTTTCATACACACCTTTTAAAGAACGATATAGGTAAACTTTTTAAAAGACTAAGTTGCGAATGACGAAGAAAACAATATAGGGAGGTTAAGGGTTTAAAGTGTCTTTGGTACTAAAAGTACTAAAGAGAGAACCATATAAGTACACATTTTTAAAAGACTAAGCTACGAACAATGAAGAAAACAATAAAGGGAGGTTAAGGGTTTAAAGAGTCTTGAGTGAGAGTCTAAGGAGCACCATTGGACGATCATGTTAATAAGTAATATATATGTACGTAATATACATATAGTGAACGGTTCAAATGAGAAAAAAATCTTTGTAAGAAGAAAAAAAATTAAGCAATCAGAACGTTTCATTTTGTTTCATTTAATATGTGTGTTTAATGTTATCATAATGTTATATTGATAAACTTACTAAGATTATTAATTTGTAGTCTTACTCTTTAATAGCTAACTACATTAAATTTATAACTTATTTTTAAAATATATTTTATATTTTTTCAAAAAAAATTAATTAATTTAGAGTGTAGGATAAATTACGAGATGTTAGAATAAATTATGAGATGCGTAGGATAAAGTGTAGGATATATTTTGATGTGTTTAGCGAAAAAAAATTAGAGTGGGGGATGATAGTGTTTATAACTATTTAATTAGTCAAAGATAATAATCAATGTTGAGATGAGAGAAAAATATTTAATGTTTTACAATTGTGTCCTTTGTTTTTTTTTTTCTCATTTAGTTTTTCTTCTCAAATGATTATCCCTTTATATATATGTGTATATATATACACACATAGGGTGGGGGTTCTAGAGTGAACACTAGTGCATTTGTGAACTAAGTGAACAAATCCTGACAATTGATTTACATCATCAAATCGTAAAACACACTAGTATATTTTCATCAAATCCTGGCCATTAATTTACACTTGTGTGTGTGAGTGTGTGTGTATATATATATAGGGTAGGGTTCGTCTACAAAGTCTAAGTTTGCTAAAAAGTGTAAAAAGTAATAAAACAGTATAATTTTAGCCATAAAAGACACTTAAAACTCACAAATAATAGAATGAAGATTACTAAAACACCATATTCAAACTCTAATAGTCCATAAGAACTTCAAACACACCATCGTAGAACTATAAATATAAAACACAAAATGCTAATCAACATAAAACACAATAATATTTGTCATTTCATAATCAGAGACTTCTCATCGAAAACACAACACAAAACTCACATACATGATGTTTTAGTAATCTTCATAATGTTTTTTGTGGGTTTTTGGTGTGTTTTATGGTTGACATTATGGTGTTTTATGATTTTTTTACACTTTTAGCAAATTTGGACTTTGTATACAACTCCTGGCATATATATAGGATCTAAAGAGAAATACACCCTATTTGAGCAACTTGAGAAGCATTCTGGATCACACATTTCTCCAAGCCAATTTTTCTTTTTATTTCTAATCGCACGTTTTAAGAGCTTTTTTATATATTATATAACAATACAAAAACCAACATGGGCTGCGTCTTCCATTCAAACCCACAAAAAACAGGGGTTTTACATTCAAAAGTAATATATCACCCGGATTACCACACTTATTGATTAACCGTCACATAAAACCGCGGTCGCATCCTCTTCGACTTCCGAACAGACAACCGTCATAGTTATATATAAATAAACTTACATACAAATTTGCAGATGAACAAATTGGGATACACATAACTTGGCAGGCAGAAGAAACCAAACCGTCTTCATAATCAACTTCGGAAGAAGATTACCATTTCCAGGGGACAGAACACCGTCCTTTTCCGTCATCTGCATTTCACTCTCCGAACAACCTCATCGTTCCTAGCCACTAGAGTAAAACTTGCAAGTACATCTCTATCGCCCCTCTTTGCAAACACATGTTAAGCACGTAGATCTAATGGATTTTTGTGTGCGGAGTAAACAAACGGCGACGAGTTTGGTGGACATCTCATCACGATGAATGGCACGACTTCGACCACCACTGTCCCTCGCCGGCTCTGGCCGCGAGGGTCTAGCCGGAAAAAACCCTATCGGCCTCTCTCTCTCACACATCTCGCTCTTTCTTGTGTATTACTTTTCTTTTTAAAAAGTAATGCGATGAAGCAGACGATGCATTTTCTGACCCTACTTCACAACAACCAGAAATCGATGACTTGTGTTAATGTTGTGGTAATCTCCGGCGGTTGTGAGTCAGGCAGAAGATCAGTGGCCGATATGCTAAAGACGAGTTCCGGTGGTGGTTATTACAAAGACTGGACATTGCATGTCACTATTGGAAGGCTTTTTCTAGCAAGAATGGCACATAACTGGTAAGACGACGGTTGGTGGAGATTTGGTAGAGAGAGAGAGAGAACGAAAGACGAAGAGGCTTCAAATTTATCCAAGGTGGTGGTGGTGTAGAGTTTTTTTGCTGAAATAGTGCTGTTTTCAAACATGTGATCACAACTAATGCTACTATCAGAATTCTTTCACAAATGGTGCCATCTCCATTACTAATGGCGAAATTCTTAGAACATAGGCTAGTTTCTGAGATTTGTCAGTGGCTTATCATTTGTGCAGCAAACCAATCATTGAAAACTTGCAGGTATTGCCATTTAGAATGGCGAAATTTCAAAAATCTGCAACAATGCCATTAGAAATGGCGAAAAGGTCCTGCAGCAGCCAATTGTAATGGCGAAAAGTTGTATTTTTCTGACATTTTACTGTACAGTTCCAATAGTAATGGCGAAAAGTTGTATTATTCTGACATTTTACTGTACATGTCTGCCATTTTACTGCAGAATATCCATTTTAAATGGCGAAAAGTGATCAAAAGCTGTTGTTATTGGCGAAAAGTATTACTTTTCTGCAGAATTGCCATTTTAAATGGCGAAAAGTGAACCAAAGCTGTTTGTATTTGCGAAAAGCTGCAGAACTGCCATTTTAAATGGCGAAAAGTATTACTTTTCTGCACAATTGTCATTTTAAATGGTGAAAAGTCAACCTTTTTCTGCACAATTGCTATTTGAATTGGCGAAAAGTAGGTAATTAGCCAATAGGATTGGGGAAAAGTTAAAGAAACCTGAAAAGTTCTGCACATTGTTCATTATGAATGGCGAAAAGAGCAAATTACTGGAAAGGAGTGCAAAAATATTGATAGGAATTGATTATTGTAATTTTGCCAATAAAAACTTCGAAATTTTTCATCAGTCTTATTCTAGGGGACCATTGTTCAAGTTCTCACTTTCCCACCACATTTTCTAAGTTTTAGAAAGTACCTTAATCATCTTTTTTAATCAGTTCTCCATTTGTAATGGCGATTCGTTATAGTGGTGGTCCCCTAAACAAGGAGCTGTTGTTTCTTAGTGGTACAGGAGACCACAGAGCCGATTACATTTTTTCGGATCCTGCGTCATTGGCAGACGATGGGTTATTACGAGTTAGAAGAGGAAACGAGAAGCTATGGAATTTTATTCGGCGGGAAAAACCCTTTCCACCCAAAGTAGCTGAATATATAACTTTGGGTGGTTTTGCTGGAGTTATCATGGTTGATAACCGAAGGATTGATAACGGGTTGATATCCGCCTTAGTAGAAAGATGGCGGCCTGAAACGAGCACATTTCATATGCCATTCGGAGAGGTAACAATAACCCTACAAGATGTGGAAGTCTTGTGGGGTTTAAAAGTTGACGGCCAGGAAGTTTGTGGCACTGATGAGAGTTATACAATATCTGAAATTCAGGAAAAAATTTATAGTTTAACTGGAATTTTTTTGGAGGATAATGCTATTTTCAATAACAAAAAAATTAACATGCCATATGTTTTAAATGCTTTAAAGTCAATAGTTTTCCCGAAAATCCATCTGATCACGAATGTCTTCAACGCGCCCGGACGATTATTTATCTTCTAATTGGTTCTCATTTATTCCCTAGTTCTGGGTCTCAGTGGGTCGATATTAGATATATAGGCTTCTTAGAAGATTTGTCCATATGTGGGGCATACAGTTGGGGAGGTGCGGTTTTGGCCTATTTGTATAATCAACTAACCCGGGCCACAAGTATTAGAACTCATGAGATTAGTGGTGTGGTGTTTCTGTTACAATTATGGGCGTGGGAAAGATTGCCTTGCACAAAACCCAAGTTGGACAGAATCATAAAATGGAATAGACCGTATGGTGCTAGGTAATCGCATTTAAACAACGTAATATTATTTGTCTAATTAGTTATCATTTTTACTAGTTTATTTTTAAACTTACACGTTTTCATATATATGTTACAGGTGGCAAGAGTTTAAATTGAGTCATACGGATACAACATCACACGTGTTGAAGGCATACCGGTCTCAATTTAATTCCTTGTCAGAGACCAACTTCATTTGGACCCCGTATGACGCGATTCTTTCAAGATTACCAAAAATGTGTCGAAGTGGTGAAGGTTGCTGGAGGAGCGAGACCTACCTTATTTGTTGGAATGTTGTGGAACTACATGCTCCAAGTCGGGTGTTGAGGCAGTTTCGCATGTTTCAACCGATCCCTGATAATATTCTTATGACGCAGGACACTTATCAGGCTCTTCACATTCCTGGACGAGTTGACGGAAAAAATCGTAACTAGCGCGATGAACACCATCTGTACATTGACTCGTGGTTGTCTCGTCATCAAAACGTTGTTGCCCAACCAGCATCTGATTCTATCATTGACAGTGAGCAATATATGCGGTGGTATTCTTCGCATGGTCTTTTATTTATTGGTAACCCAAGGAACGAAGTGCCACAAGGACAAGGTTTTACCAATGATGGTGGGAGGGTGCAAATGTTGGTAGGTCAACATATATTAAACTATAAAATAATTTATAATAGATTTTAAAATATTTTTTTTCCGTGTGCAGGGGGAGTTTGCGAGCCAAGTTTTCCAGAGCAGTGGAGAAGAACATATTAGAAATATGGCTTCGCGATATATGGATTTCGGAAATTTCCAACACCCCCATATGGGTTACTGGCCGACATTTGAGACGAATGCCATAGCTGAGGAACTCCCCCCCGTTACCCGACAAGTGCATAGGAATCGACCTCCAATGCGTCGTTTTCCAAATGTTTTTTAAACAAATACATGAGCCGAACAAATTCATACCCCGTCTCATAATCAAATGGGCGGAGGGTCTGTTGGCTCGTTTGACGGGTTAATGACGAATAATGATCTAATGGAATTCGCTCAGACACAACCTTTCTCTGAGCTTATAAACTATTCGAATCCAAATTTTGAGGTGGGGGGTTCGTCAACACACGTCAACCAAGCCAGTCAACCCCAGTTTTTTACTCCTGAATTTGATATCCCAATTTTCAACGAGGATCCGTTCACTAGCCCCGGGTTATTGAATCAACCGCTACAAAGAACACAACAACTAGGGTCGGAGACTGAATTCACGGGAAGGAGAAACATAGAGATTGACCTAAATGTTGAGGCGGACACCGATGATGTCAATGTATTCCGCTTCGTAGAACAACACGTACTAACGCTGGTAGGGGGCCTCCTTGTGGCACGTAGTTTGGGGTTTTATGTTGTATATCTTGAATTAAGTTGTATGAAAAAATTTATATTGTAAGACAAATTTTAAATTCTTTTTAAGTATCTTGTATGACAAAAATTTTTATTCTTTTTAATTACCACTAACTTGTCCAATATCTTAATTCATCTATAAATACCTCCCCCCTAATCCACAACTCCCTTACCCTTTTCCACAACTCTTTACTCATATAATGGATAAAAATATGGACACATATTTTTCTTCTCAACCAGCTCCAAAGTCTGCAAGAATGGCGGACCCGATTTGGAGGCGTGTAAGGCGGCCGTCCACGGCAGACATGTGTGGGTCGAGCTCGAAGAAAAACCCTGAAAATCCACCAGAAAATCAACCAGGAAATCCACCAGAAAACCCCCAGCAAAGAACGATTTTCGTAGTTGAAGTCGAAGAATCAGAAAACTGGTCCAAGGATGTTGTAGAGTTTTATACCAACGGGGATGCCCCATTTTGCCATACTCGTTTTATTACACAAAAACTAGATAGGGACTTTTGGGGTGCCCTACTAGGTTGCCAGTCCAACCGTTCGCTATCATCAATAGTAAATATATATTGTTTAATCTTAAATTTAAAGTTTTATTACGGAAAACTATAACTAACTTTCTGAGTCTATTTCTTGTACAGCACGTTGAAGCATGGACAATGAGAATTATGCGTATTAGACAGTGAAAGCTTTTAAAAAATCCAGCCACAAAACTACGTTGGACAGTGTTACCGCCTACTTTCTATGATGATATTAAAGACGAGAAGTGTATATCTGCCATGGAGATGGCCGGAGGAAAACAACCATATCCTCCATTTTGGGAGGTTGACTATATTTGTCTCTCGTTATGGATTGGGCATACAGACTGGCTACTTGTCCGTATTGATTTGCCAGCCATGGTAATTACTCAATACTGGACTGATAAGAGATGGAGGAATGAAAAGCGTCGTCAAGTGGCTCACTATATGGAGATGTTAACCTTTTTTTTCAGTTGGTTTATTGAAAAAATTCATTACTAGTCAAACTCCAACAGCCCAACAAAGTATGATGTTTCTATTGGGTTAGTTGAAGTAGATGTGCCCCAATACAAAGGTGACACCGCAAATGCCGGGGTTCTTGTTTGTTACATGATGGAGCAGTTGGTTAGAAACAAATCGTTGCTGATTGAAAATGACGTCGAAGAGGCTTGTGTCAATTACCGACGCCACATGGCGGACGAGCTATATAAATGGCGTTGTGTTTAAGCCGTTTATGTTATTTGATGTTTACCCTGTTTACGTTTAAGTACGGAGTTGGTTGTTTAAGCTGTTTAACATTGTGGTTTAATTTATGGCTAATATTGTAAGGTTTTTTATGTATTATTAGCATTTTTATTGTTACTATTATTATTGTTGTTTTTAATATTTTTATATTTTATTGTTACTATTATTATTGTTGTTTTTAATATTTTTATATTTATTATTATTATTATATTATTGTTATTATTATATTATTCCTCCTGCCTATATATAGTGGGGTGGGGTGGAATTTTGGAAGACAACAACCACCCACCATTTTCTCCTATCTACCTCACAACGTCATTAAAACCATCCAATTCCTCTAATGTTTGCACCAATATTTGTTCAATTGTACTGGGGGGAACGTTTCGTATGAAAACGGAAACGTTGTATGTGATAATACCACAAGATACACCACAATGATCATTCAATCGAAGCTCTCATTTGAAGAATTTGTGGATTTGATATGTCTTCACTTACAAATTCAAAAGGAATTTTTTAGGTTAACTATAAAATTACTCTACACTCACCAAGGGTTTTCTCAATCGTCAGAGATCTTTAGCGACCACAGCCTAGAGGTGTTGTATTACCTAGCGATGAATGAACAAAGGTTTCAACCTAACGTTCATGTTATCGTTGAGCAAATACAATCATTCCACCAGCCTAGTTATATGGAGCTGTTACGGGGTTTTACTACCGCATCAGAACCTGTCACCCAACAGAGCATGCTACAACATTACTCCTCTCTTGACCAGGTTGAAGCCTGTCCATCTACCGTTAACAACTTAGAAGGGTCGTCATCGCGTTACGACGATGAAGAATCCGATGAGGAAGAACCCCCCCAACCACTGAAGAATCTGAAGCCTATCCGCATTCAGATGAGTCTTCTGATTCGGATGGTGTTGTGCCCGAACCTGAAATTCCAGCTCAGTATGAGTCTAGTAACACACCTCAACTTCCACAACGTAACGAAAACACCTTTGTATACCCTGAAGGTTTAACAGAATACGAACCTATTGATCGGGATGAAGATGACGAAATGGATTTCTGGAGTGCACAACTCCGACACGTTGTTCGGAATGGTATGTTTTTTTCAAGTAAAGATGAGTTGATGCTCGGCGTTCGTTCATGGAATATTGAATGTAACAAAGAGATGTAGAGCAAGATGCTACACAACAAACCCGAAGTGCAACGATAATCTTCGCACTGGGCCGCCTTGTGCGTGGTATGCTAATGCCCGTAGGAAGACCAGTGACAGCATGTGGCAACTCACTAGATGGGTTGACTAACACAACTGCTACGGGACAGTAGTGGGTAACAGCAACAGATGTATGAAATCTAAGGATATTGCAACACGAATCCTTCACCACATACGTGACGACATCGCATTTCCGGTGAAGAGCATTCAGGCACATATAAAAGATCGTATGGGTGTTGATATTTCTTATACCAAAGGGTGGCGGGCTCGGCAAGATGCAGTCGAGAGGATTTACGGTTCTTGGCTAACTAACTTTAGGGAGTTACCGACGTATGTTGATGCATTAAAAAAGCGTAACCCTACAACTGTTGTTGAATGGTCACACGAACCCAATGGTTCGTCCGAGATCGAAACTTTTAAATACGTGTTCTGGGCGTTCGGGCCGGTGATAACTGCATTTCAATATTGCATGCCAGTTATATCTGTTGATGGTACTTTCCTCAAGGGGTCATACAAGGGAAAGTTACTAATTGTCGTCACAAAAAATGCAAACAATTTAATTCTTCCACTATGTTTTGCAATTGTTGACGAAGAGACGGTGGAAAGTTGGACTTGGTTTTTCCACCATCTGTGGGAACACATCGCAAGGCACAAGGGTATTATTAACGCAGTTAGTAATCTTGCAGTATGGAGACGAAATGCCGTTCATCGTTTCTGTCTTCGGCACATTCGAAGCAACCTGATGCAAAAGTTTAAGATAAAAGAGCTAAAGGAACTTTGTTGGGATATTGGTAGCACCACACAACAAAGGAAGTACGATCATTCAGTCGATTTGATGAAGGGCATCAAGCCAGAGGCGTGGGAGTATTTGGAGGAGATAGGCGAGGATAGGTGGACTCTTGTACACGATAGAAACATTCGTCGTTGGGGAACACTAACGACTAACATATCGGAGAGCTTTAACCATGCGCTGAAGGGGATTAGGATGATGCCGATAAAGGCCATCATTGAGCGTACTTTCGACAAGACGGTGGAGCATTTTCTAATGAACAACCAGGTTGCCCACAATTGTAGAACCCGGTTAGCTCCGTATAGGTACGAGTGGTATCAAATTCGTTACCAAAATTCGAGACACCATCGATTACAAGAGTACAGTTACGTTAGCGGAAGGTACCGAGTTATATCAAAGATACAGACAAATGAATGCGGAGGCAACGATTACACCGTTGAGTACTACAAAGAAACGTGCACATGGGGTAAGTGGCAAATGCAGAGGTTTCCTTGCTCGCATGCTATCACAGTCAGCCAAAACAGAGGGGACTCACCGCACAACACCATTAATAAGATATACTATAATGATGCTTACAAGGCGCAGTACGCAGGTGAGTTTTTTCCATTGGACGACCCAAAAACATGGGTAGAACCAGCTTGGAAAATAAAACCAAACACGTCAAGAATAACCACTAAACGTGGTAGAAGGAAGTCAAGGCGTATTCACAACGAGATGGATTGGCCCGAGCACACAACAAAGTATAGATGTGGAATTTGCCATCAAAGAGGTCACAAGAGGAATGCATGTACAAGCCATCACTAGTGATTAGCAGTGTGTTTTATTGTCTTCTACTTATCATTAACGTATTTCCTTGTATTAACGTTATGTTTAGTTTACCATTTGTACTGGTTTCGTATTAATGTAAGCATGTACGCCGTAGGGGTGTGTTTTCCTTGTATTAATATAATGGTCCCACCCGAGAACCCCAAATCACCATTTTTCACCGTTTTAAAAAATGACCGAAATGGGACTTTTGGGGTGCCGTAACTCGCCCGTGCAACCTCCTCGGCCGGCACGAAGGCCAGTATATGTTAACCTCAGGGGACTGAACAGGAAAACACATGGGTTTGTGTCGTCGGATGGTGTTTTCCTTACAGAAAAACCCACCCAAGAACCCCAAATCACCATTTTTCACCGTTTTCAAAAATGACCGAAATGGGACTTTTGGGGTGCCGTAACTCGCCCGTGCAACCCCCTCGGCTGGCACGAAGGCCATCATATGTTAACCTCAGGGGATTGAACAGGAAAACACATGGGTTTGGGTCGTCGGATGGTGTTTTCCTTACAGAAAAACCCACCCAAGAACCCAAAATTGCCATTTTTCACCGTTTTCAAATATGACCGAAATGGGACTTTTGGGGTGACGTAACTCGCCCGTGCATCCCCCCCCGACCGGCACGAAGGCCAGTATATGTTAACCTCAGGGGATTGAACAGGAAAACACATGGGTTTGGGTCGTCGGATGGTGTTTTCCTTACAGAAAAACCCACCCAAGAACCCCAAATCGCCATTTTTCACCGTTTTCAAAAATGACTGAAATAGGACTTTTGGGGTGTCGTATCTCGCCCGTGCAACCCCCTCAGCTGGCACGAAGTCAAGTATATGTTAACCTCAGGGGAATGAACAACAAGTATATGTTAACCTCAGGGCAAAACACATGACCGAAAAAACATAATTAAGAACAACTAACATTAGGCAGTTTTATTTAAAATTTATGAAGTTATGTTTTGTTTCCAAAACAATCAAGTAAAATTCTAACATTGGATGAATTTGATCGCTTTTATTAGAAAACAATAAAATACTATACTACACACAATTATATAAAATGTAAATACAAACAATTTATTTTTTAATAAAAATAAAAAAAAGGAGTTAGCCAACTTTACATCTATAAATACCAATGCAACTCACCAATACTCCACAAGTGTGGAAATGGATGACCGGGGTAAGAAGCGTTTACCTCCGTTCTCCTATTTTCAAAATGGTGTAATGTCAAAGGAAGACATCGAAGCTTGTATAGAGCATGCCTCAAAGCTACACGATTCTCGTGAACGAAACAAATCGAAACCTGCCGGTGAAGGAAGTTCCTCTACCACTGTTGTTGTTAGTCGGGAGGTTGCCAAACAGAAAGATAAAGATGTAGATGGGAAGCACAAGCCAGCTGAAGTGAATCCTGTTCTTAACAAGGGTCGTGAAGCCACTAAGGAAGAACTTGGTTTCAACCCTAACCCAGAGGAGGATTACGACCCGGAAGTCTTGAAGGATGCATGGAACTATGAAGAAGAAAAGAAGATTGGTCCTGTGTTTGGCACAACCCATATTCAGGGGAAGATTCAGATTCAGACTTATCATCGAGAGGAGACCGTCATTGGAAATAGGCTGTTTAGGTAGTTTGTGTGTGGTTTGATGTTTGTTGTAGCATGATGAATAAGTTATTAAATAAATTGGAAGGTGTTGTCTTATGATGGACGTATTATGAATTTTTTGACACTCTTTTAATTTATATTTCTTATAAACCAAAACCATAATATAAGGTTTTTCATCTACACCAATTAATTGTTACAGAAAGAAAACAATACAACACAACTTTCCTTTTCGTAATATAACAAACTTTTAAATTAAGTAATTCAACAATATTACACAACATTACTATAGGATCCACCAAACGCTTCGTAATTTTAACGAAGCACTTCTAATGGAGATTGAAGGAGGCATCTTTCAAGCTAAGTAACACGTCATAAAACAGGTGGAAGCATCTTTCAAGTAGAAGGAGGCACCACACCAAAAGCTACACAAAGTTTAAAGCTAAGGAACACGTCATAAAACAGGTGGAAGCATCTTTCAAGCAGAAGGAGGCACCACAAAACATTTGGGGTGCCGTTATTATTGTATACCATAAATGAGAAGGTGGTGGAATAAACGAGCGTCCCCCTCCACATACGGTCTTCTCAAAAGGTATACAAACTTTAAAGCTTAGAAAAATGTCGTCTTGCCATTCTGAATGGCGTAATCTGGAATTTTTGAGAGTGAAAAATTTGGTTTTACAGAATGTGGAGAATCCGGGTTTGTGTGAACATATCTATTTTTTATAGGGAAATTTGGTTTTACATAAGGTTGAAATTTATGGGAGTTATGTGGTTTTCCAGAATATATCGAATCGATATTATGAGGACTTCAATTGTTTATAAATATTTTGCCATTTCAAATAGAAAATTCTACCAAAGATTGTACAATTCGCCAGATGCACCTTTTCGCCATTTATAATGGCTAACTTGTACCTTTTCGCCATTTGAAATGGCTAACTTGTACTATTTCTCCATTTGAAATGGCTAACTTGTACTATTTCTCCATTTGTAATGGCTACTTGTACCTTTTCGCCATTTATAATGGCTAACTTGTACCTTTTCGCCATTTGAAATGGCTTACTTGTACTATTCTCCATTATTTGATCACTTTTCGCCATTTAAAATGGCATTTCTGCAGTAAAATGGCAGACATGTACAGTAAAATGTCAGAATAATACAACTTTTCGCCATTACAATTGGCTGCTGCAGGACCTTTTCGCCATTTCTAATGGCATTGTTGCAGATTTTTGAAATTTCGCCATTCTAAATGGCAATACCTGCAAGTTTTCAATGATTGGTATGCTGCACAAATGATAAGCCACTGACAAATCTCAGAAACTAGCCTATGTTCTAAGAATTTCGCCATTAGTAATGGAGATGGCACCATTTGTGAAAGAATTCTGATAGCAGCATTAGTTGTGATCACATGTTTGAAAATGGCACTATTTCAGCAAAAAACTCGGTGGTGTTGTGTACGAAAGTGGTGGAGATACATTTGCAATGAATGACTACTAAGCATCTTTTTACTGTGAGTATAAATGGGTTTACATACTAGGCTTCTTAAATCTTTGTTATTTTACAATATATTTCCATAATTGCTTTCTATAAAATGTTGTTTTTTTTTCTTAGCGGCAACGAACGACATGCCAAGCACCGTGACACTGGGCGTTGTGTCCAATGTCGACTACTCGACCGCCGTCAGCCCATTGGATCTCCCAGATACGAAAACCTGACCTCCACCCGCCCGAAGGCACGACAGTGGAATAATCGGTAAAATCTCGCCTCCCATCCAAAGCGAACCGGCGCCGCCCTTTATTCTCCCTTCACCTGGATGCCGCAGAAAATAATGGGAAGAGTGGGAGTCGAACCTGGGTCACAAGAAACACCATGTCTTTTCACAATCATTTCTCCGCTACCTCATTTGCTCTATAACATGTTGTTGATAATATTTATGTATTAGCTATGCTATTATTAATAGGTTTCTTACAAAAATATAACGTATGTTATGAATAATAAGTTATAAGTATAATAGTTATTATTATGATTAATAATTAATAATAACATATAACGTTTATTAATAATAATCACAATTATAGAAATGATATATATCTAATAGATAGAATTTTAGAGCAAAAATTCCAATGAAATTGTATTTTTAGTTACATATATACTAGGTTACAATCCCGTGTATTACACTGGCTGGCTGGACCATTTAAATTTACATAAGCTATTAGGGTCTGTTTGGTATGGGGTAATGGAATGAACGAAGGAATGGAATGGACGAGGTAATGGAATGGACTAGGGAATGCAATGGATCATTACCATTCCATCTCTTGTTTGGTTACCATGTGTGAATGGAATGAATTATTATTATATATTGTTCGGTAGGCAAGAAAAACGGAGTAATAAAATCAGCGGTGAGTGGTGGTGGTCGGTGGTAGTGATTGCGGGTGGTTATAGGTGGCGGTGGTGGGTGTCGGTGGCGGCGATGGGTGGTGGTGGCGGCGACGAGTGGCGGTGCGACAGTGACAACGAGTGGTGGAGGTGGCAAGGTGGCCGTTGGTGGCAGCAGAAGTGGCGGTGGGCGGCGGCGGCGGTTGGTGGTGGTGGCTGTGGTGGTGGCTGTGGTGGTGGGCGGCGGTGACGAGTGGCGTTGGCGGTTGGTCGCGACTGTGGGTGATAACGGTGGCGAGTGGGTGGCAGCGACGACGGTGGTTGTCGGGGTGAGGTGGTGGCGGGTTGCGGCGATGGCGTCGATGGTGGGTGGTGGTGGTGGTGGTGGTGGGGTTGTGGCGAAGGTGGTGGGTTGTGGTGTGTTGATGAATGGTGTAAGAGGGATGGAATGGAAAAAAAACATGGGGTGTGGAAGGAATGATTTTGAGGGAATGGAATGCCTTTTGGAATGGGTGATTCCATTCCATTGACCAACCAAACACCAATTTCTTCATTCTCTCGTAATCATCCATTCCATTCCACCTCTCATTCCTTCATACCAAACACTACCTTAGTGTATATAAATAAAACAAATACAAAAGAATTACATATTACATAAACTAACGACAAACTGAAATTACAATTATAATACGCATACATACAATAAATTTCATAAATCTCAAAATATTTCCTTCTAAATAACATTTGATGTTTCCTTTGTCTCTCTACGTGATACGTTTAATATTTAGTTTGTTTTTATTTGCATGAGTTCAGGGACTATTATGGCTTTTTTCTATTTTTTGTGGGTGACTATTGTGAACTTGGTATTTATTTTTGGTTTATAAGACAATTGAATTTCCTGGAGGTTGCATCCAGAGAATTACATATCTTCTCCTCTAAGTTTCTTAACCCTAACCATATCAAGGGTATCAGAGCCGTTCCGATCTCCGATCGGGATTACTCTTGTTATCATGACGAACACGCGCAACCAAGAGGTTGACAACACCCTCAAGAATCATGACAAGGCAATCAACGAGATCCAGGCAACACTATCGGCGCTAGCGAAACAACAGGAAGAAATCTTGAAGGCGGTTACCGATAAGTCGGGTCAAAACAGCGGCGGCGTATTTAGCTTAGGTTCGTCGTTTCCTCCTGACGGTGCAGACTCGAAGGGTAATCGGCTCCTGAGGATCGGGAAGGTCGACTTTCCCAAGTTTTCGAGTGAAGACGTGGAGGGGTGGATCTACCGTTGCGAACACTTTTTCGCGATGGACGAGACTCCGGACGAGGTGAAACTTAGGTGCGCTGTTGTTCACTTGGAAGGAGACGCGCTCCAATGGCACAGGGCTTACCTGCGCATACGTAATGCTACTGTATCGGAAGTTCCATGGGAAGAATATGTGAGATCTATCTCGACCCGTTTCTCTAATGCTATGTTTGAAGACCCCTTGGAAGAGTTGGCTTCCCTCAACCAAACCGGTACTCTTCATGAGCTCAACACCGCGTTCGATTCTTTGTTGAACAAGGTAAACCTCACTGAATCTCAAGCTATTAGTCTCTATCTCAAGGCCCTTAGACCGGATATTCGGGGACCGGTTAAGATGTTTAAACCGCGCACCTTGCACGAAGCATATGGGTTGGCTAAGACTCAAGTTTTGAATAATGAAAATTTGGAGGAAAAATTTAGCAAGGGTAAATGGAATGGAGGAAACACAAAGAGCTACAACAACTCCAAGATTACACCGCCAGTTAATGCTACCAAGTTTCCACTCTTACCTACACCCAACCAAACAAACACAATTGTTACTAAACCTACGGGAGCTCCTCGTCGTCTCTCGCCTAAGGAACTGGAAAACAAACGCGCAAAGGGAGAGTGTTTTTGGTGCACGGAAAAATTCGTGCCCGGACATAAGTGCCCACGAAACCAGAATCAAGTTTACATCATTGAAATGGAAGACGGAGATGAGGAAGAGGTGGAGGATGAACCGGTAATCGAGGAGGGGGAAGAACGAGAGCCACAGATTTCGGTTCACGCATTGATGGGCATTCCGTCATACTCAACCATGCGAATACAAGGGTCTATGGGTAATCGACAACTTCACATACTTATTGACGGTGGGTCAACCCACAACTTCCTTAAAGACCGGTTAGCGAGGAAGTTGCAATGTAATGTCAGGGAAGTCGGACCACTTAGTGTGGGTGTGGCTGACGGTAAACGCCTCACGGCCACTCAAGTATGTCATGATTTTCGGTGGAATATGCAGGGAAATTGGTTCACAACGGACGTACTTTTATTACCGCTTGAGAGTTATGATATGATATTGGGGGTGCAATGGCTTTTGCCCTTGAATGACATTTTATGGAATTTCCAAAAAATGACCATGAAGTTTGAGGTAGAGGGTAAGCAGTATGAACTTAGAGGCCTACAAAACAATTTATTTTCAGTATGTACAATGGAAAAAATGGGGGGGCTGTTGAACAAGCATTCAAGGGGTGGTGACTTGCAATTATTTGGGTTACAATTGACAAATGCAGAGGCTGATGTTGGTGCACTAAATGTCTGCTGATTACGTCATTATCAAGTCTTGTGTCTAGGATTGTTTGAATGATCACTTAATAGGGTTTAAGTTAGGGTTTTTATGTGTTACACACAAGATTTCGCTTGAGAGGTTATATGTTTGCTTGAAGCGAAATCAACACACAAGATTTCGCTTGAACAAGCCTCAAGCGAAATCATGTTGTCTATATATAGGTGGTAGGTCATTTGAAGCGAACATCAGTTGTCATTGTATGTGATTCGAGGTGCTGCTGAATTTTTGTCAGAAAATCATTGTAAAGACTCAGAAGGCATTAATAGAAAGAAAATTAAAGAGAACAAAGCTGTTATGACTTTGTATACATTGATTCCGCCTTTGTATTCAAAGATGAACGCCTTAACTGACTTTTAGAGGTCGTACAACGGTCCAACAAGTGGTATCAGAGCTCAGGAAGAGGAGTTCATACCATAGCAGCGGATTATCTTCTTTCTACTCATTTCTTTTTACATTTTTCAGATCTGAACTAGTTCCAACGGTCGAAATGGTCTAATTTTCGAGTATAACGTGTAAAACGTAGTATTAACAAAGCCTACAAAGATTCGGACTTAAATTCAGATTAAAACTCATTAAAATTGACATAATACAGGGTTTCGCTTGAAAAGTGTTCGAAGGTTTTAGTTGATTTCGCTTCAGATCTGATTGTTTGGACTATTTCGCTTGAAACTCTGAAGCGAAATAGTGTTGTGTTCTTAGATTTCGCTTGAGACTTCCTGAAGCGAAATAGTGGTTTTCGCTTGAACAGTTGAAGCGAAACTGTTCTGTCAGATTTCGCTTGAAGGTTCTGATAAGTTGAAGCGAAACAGTTGGTCTCGCTTGAAACTGATTGTTTTGAAATTTGTGTTGTTGAAGCGAAATAGAGGATTTCGCTTGAATCAGTTTTGCTGATAGATTTCGCTTGAATCAGTTTTGCTGACTGATTT
Source organism: Helianthus tuberosus (assembly GCA_030545235.1). NCBI lineage: Eukaryota > Viridiplantae > Streptophyta > Magnoliopsida > Asterales > Asteraceae > Helianthus > Helianthus tuberosus. The sequence goes on from CM060436.1 coordinate 34,575,332, forward strand.
CGCTTGAAGCTGTTAACTTCAAGTATTTCGCTTGAAACTATTCTATTTTCGAAACCTAAAAATTTTCTAAGTGTTTGACTAATTTTTCAGGTACGTTCAAAATGGATGATATTTTCATGAATCCTTTTAGCGATATGTACGCATTCACGGGCAGTTCAGGAAACAACGATACTTCTTCAAGTGATGCAAACAAAAGTCCACCAAAAGAAAGAAAGAAGGAAGCTTGGGAGTCCGAAAGCGCATTTGGAACGTTTAACAAACCTCCTAAGCTGATGGCTATAGAAGATTATAGCAGGTGGGCAACAAAGTTCGAAGATTGGTTGATGGCATTTGCTTTCCCTTGCTGGAAGAGTATGAAGAATGGTTATGCTCAAGGAAAGAAAAATGGTGAAGCATTAAGATCAGTTGAAGAGATTGACAGTTTTGTGGCCGAGCAAAAATGTGTGGCATTATTGTTTCAGTCGGTGCGTGAAGACATCATTTCACTGATAGATTACTCAAATTCTAAAGACTTATGGGCAAAGTTGGAAAAGAAATGTGTCGGTAGTCAAGAAATTAAGAAAAACAAAAAGAAACTTCTTAGAAAAGAATTTGATTTGTTTGGATGTATAAAGAACGAGTCAGTATGTAAAATGATAGAACGATTCGGTCATCTGAAGCTGGAATTAGTAAGACATGAGATTGACATTCCTGAAGAAGATCTTATCGACAAATTGTTCGATTCGTTGCCTGACGAGATGGATTGGAGATATTATGCGCTGATGCTGAAGAATACCATCAAAGAACCAGAAAAGCTGACATTAGATTTGCTGATTGAAAAACTTGAGAGTCATGAGCTAGAGTTGAAGAAAACGTACAAAATTAATCACTCATCTTATCAGCAGAATCTGGATTTATACTATCCAAAGAGTATGATGCCGAAAGCTACTTCTCCAAAGACTGCATTTTCTGCTGAGAATGTTTTTCCAGCAAGTAAAGAAAGTCAAAGCAATTCAAGCAGTGGAGGCCATAGTGGTTATCACAGTGGATCTACATCTTCTGCAAATCATTCTGATGCAAAGTTTTCTTGCAATATCGCTATAGATTTGAAGAACGCACAGAATTTTGATGAGGAGTCGGCCAAGCAACAAATGGTCTTTCTAGCATCTGTTCTGGAATCCTATGAAGGGTTGGTGGCTGGAAAAATCGGGAATACAAATCTGACGAAAGAAGATTACGATCAGATAGATCCTGAAGAAATGGAGCTCATCGACATTCGTTGGGCAATGGCAAGTGCAGTTCGACGTGCACAACGCTTCATGGAGATTACAGGGAGAAAAACAATCGGTGGTCCATCTACAAAATTGGGGTTCGATAAATCCAAAGTGACATGCTTTAAGTGTAAGCAGAAGGGTCACTTCAAACGAGAATGCCGAAACGCTTATACTGATGAATCGGAGAACCCTTTCAGAGATGATTATTACAAAAAGGCAATCTACCATCAGAATAAATCTGAGCCACCTAGATTGAAGCAAGTTGAAGATAACAGAGACAAATCCAGGGCTCTTGCTGTGATTTACGATGATGAGGGGTATGATTGGAGTAAGGAAGTTCTACCAGAAGAAGATGCGGTGGGTTACGCATTCATGGCAAGCAATGATGAACCCGTTAAATGGAAAGATGATCGTACTGAGGAACAGAAGTATCAATACCGGAAGATGATTGCTAAAAACAAGATTATCAGACTTTCTGGTGTTTTTCTGGAAGCTAGAAGAGCAAACAGATGGGATCCAGATAGAGAGTGCTATCTTGATAGATATGGCAACATTGCAATTGATGACAAAACGCTAGATATCGAAGCCATCATCAAGGAGTACAAAGAAGATGATGAGTATTGGCAACACAAGTGGTGGGGAACTCCAACTTCGAAAATGATTGAAGAAGAGAAAGAGAAAAAGGAGAAAGAGGAAAAAGAGAAGAAAGAAAAGAAAGTTGATACAGGCATAATTGATACTACGCAAGAGTTGACAGCTAAGAACCTGGGAGTGATGGCTGACAAAGTGCTAGCTGCAAAAGCACTTGAGGTAGATCCTAATTCTGTTACTGAGTCAAAGGGATCAGTCAGTCAAAGTGTGACGACGAATGCGTCAGGTAACAAGATTGATGGAAATGCTGACTGCAAAAATTGCACCAAACAATGCAATTTTTGTAGCACTGTCACGTATCTTAACAATGAAAAATTTCAGAATCTGACAAAAAAGGTTAGAAATGTTGAAGATCAGATTCTCGATCGTGACAAAACTGTAAGAGCTTCAACTGAACGGATTAAAGAATTAACAGCTCAAATTGAAAATGATAAAACTGAACGTGAGAAAATAAAATCTGAAAATGAAAAGTTAATTCTTGAAAACCGTCAAATTTCTGAAAAGTTTGAGAAATTGAAAAGCATTGTCAAAGATAGTGATGATCGTAATGGCAAAACATTTAAAGAAAATGAACATCTAAGAGCTGTTTTGAGATTAAAAGAAGAATCGATTAATGAACAATTGGATCAAATTGCTAAACTGAAACTTAAAGTTCAAGAAGCTGAAATTGAGAATGAACGAATCCAGTTGAAGCTTAACAGCTATAAATTAGCAAGCTTTGTTTTGCAGCATATTGTTCCTAAACCTATAGGGAAAAACAAAGATGGCGAGGATGTGTTTTCTGATGGAACGGGTGTAGGTTTTCACAAAGTTCCACCGCCAATTTTAGACAACTACACGAAAAAGCAGTCTAGTTTGTTGGAAATTGAGGAAGAAAGTGAAGTTAAACTTCCTGAAAACATTGATGTCACTTTCACATCTTCCAATGACGAGGGTGTCCAAAGTGATGTGGTGAAAAGTGTGGTAGATAAAGTGCTTAAACCGGATTGTGACACTTCTGAGGAGGATGGGGGTTTCTTGGACAAATACATTCTGAAACAAAAGTCCAAAAACAACTTAAGTGATGAACCGGGTCTTGTGATGTACAAGATGGCTGGATCTGATAAGTTGTATTCGGATTCTGAGTTTCCCATTGAGAATGTTAATGTGAAAAAGTTGACAAATGTTTTCAAGTTAGTCGAAGTTGAGTTGTCAGAGGTGAACAGTTTGAGTCAAACAAAAAGGCAAATGAATTTTGAGAAAGATAAAGCTTATTACAAAAAGCCTATTGTTCCACCACGTTTTTATAATAACAATAGAAACAATTGGTCGGGTGGTTATCGAGGCGGTAAGAGTTATCAGAAAAGGAGTTTTCAAAACAGAAGGTTTGCTGAAAAGAAGGTGTTTGTAAATGGTTCAAGTTCACTTTCTGATGAGGAAAATGAAATCTTTTCAAAATCAAATAAAGAGTTTTTTGAGAAGAGAGCTTCGCAGGCTCAGTCTGAAGGCACGAGTCGAGTAGCTGATACTCGTACTTGTTTTAGATGTGAACAAGTTGGTCATATTGCACGAAAGTGTACATATGTGAAGCCTAAGACTGAAGCTGTGAAGGTTCAACAAAAGAAGATTGATGTGAAGGGTAAATCACCAATGTATGTTGAGAAGAAAGTGGTTGAGAAGCAAAAAGTTAAAAATGATAACATCAAAGTGAAAAATGAATCTGTAAAGAAAGTGGTAACTCAAAATGACAAGTTTTATAAACGGGTTGCATTAACTGAACAAATTTGGAAACCAAAAACGGAAATGAAAATTTCAACTTCTGAAATGAAAAAGGGTGAAGAATCAATTACGGTTGATTATGATGCAAAATTTCCACCTTTGAAGGCTGAAAATTTCAAAATTCAAATTGCTAGAGTCAAGGTTACACCTAAGGCTGATGAGGCCTGGGTGGACACCATGTTCGAATAAGCAGTTTGAATTGCCGGAGCTTCCTGGATCGCGAAGCATGAATCGGCATCTTGATTGAAATGTTTTAAAATCAATTTGTGGTTTATGCAGGATCTTCCAAGAGCCATTTCAAGATGGATCATGGATAGTGGCGCTTCTCGACATATGACAGGAAAAACTGCATTGTTATATGATGTGAAGAATATCAATGGTGGTTATGTGGGATTTGCAGGTCATGAAGGTGGTCGAATTGTTGGTGAAGGAACGTTATCCAATGGGATTGTGACGTTTGAAAGAGTTAACTACATCACTGAGCTGGAGAACAATCTGCTTAGTATCTCACAGATTTGTGACAATCAGTACACTACTCACTTCACTGATAAAGAATGTTTGATTCTGAAACCTGGTTTTGTTATCCCTAAAGAATGGATTATTATGAGGGCACCTAGAGTGAACGATTTATATGTGTTAGACATGTCTGTAGCAACTACAACTACTGGTCAAGCACATTGTTTTGTGTCTAGAGCAACTGAGAAAGAATCGAGATTGTGGCACCGAAAGATGGGGCATATTCACCTAAGGAAGATGAATCACTTGGTGCACAATGATTTGGTATTGGGAGTTAATATCAAAGGTTTTCATCTGGAAGGGGAGTGCATTAGCTGTGTCAAAGGCAAGCAGAAGAAAAAGTCACACCCTACAAAGAAAGTCAATTCAGTTTCGAGACCTCTGGAAAGACTTCACATGGATTTGTTTGGTCCGGTGAATGTCAAGAGCATTACAGGAGATTACTATTGTTTGGTCGTTACTGATGATTATTCCAGATTGTCGTGGGTATCTTTCTTGAAGACGAAAGATGAAACATTTGACAGTTTGATGGGTCTTTTCAAGAAGATTGAGAATTCGTACCAAAGGTGTATCAAGAGAATTAGAAGTGATAATGGTACTGAATTCAAGAACAGCAAGATGGAAGAATTTTGTGATGAAAGAGGTATTTTGCATGAGTTTAGTGCTCCGTATACTCCGCAGCAGAATGGAGTCGCAGAACGCAAAAACCGGACACTAATTGAGACGGCTAGAACTATGCTCGCAGATTCAAAGTTACCGATTAATTTTTGGGCTGAAGCTGTTTCCGCCGCATGCTATACTCTCAACCGAGTTCTTACTGTTAAAAAGTTCAACAAAACATGTTTTGAGCTAATCAATAATCGCAAACCGAATTTGAAGTATCTAGAACCGTTCGGGTCACCTTGTACGGTTATAGAACCTTTTGGGAAGTTTGGTCCGAAGTGCATTGAGGGTATATTTGTTGGTTATTCAAATCCATTGCGACGTGTCTTCGTTCCAAGTGAGAAGCGGATTATTGAAGCTGCAAATGTTGAATGTCAAGGTTATACTATGCCGCCGCAGAATCCTGGTGATTCATGGCGTTATCATTATGACAAACTTTGGGATTCGTTTGACATGAGAGAAGAATCGGAGGAAGATGAAGATTTCTTTGATGAGTTGGATATTTTGCGTGAATATGAGTCGCATTTAAGATTCCCAGCTGAGTATTCGAGGAGACCACGGGAAACTTCAAATGACGATGAAGCAGGTCCAAGTAATGCTGGTGAACATGATGATGTCCAACAGAATGAAGTTGCTCAGGATAATCAGTCGGCTTAGAATGATAATCTAGAAGCTGAAAACATGCCAGTATTTGATCATGGTGATTCAGATTCAAATTCTGAGGGGGAGCAAATTCAGATTTCAGGTCAAACAAACCAAGTTGGTGAACTAGATGCAGAGCAGAATGTTACTAATCTGGAGGGAAATGTAGATGTTCAAAGTGAAGTGATGCCGCGAACTTTTTCATATCATCCAGAGGAGTTGATCATAGGAGAATTGCAAGCAGGCGTTCGCACTCGAAATCAGATTGATAAAGGGCTTACATGTTTTTACACAAAAGTTGCTCCTTTGCAAACTGAATTCTCATTAAGTTGTTTTATCTCGCATATTGAGCCAAGAACTTACAAAGAGGCGCTTACTGAAGACTCTTGGGTCAATGCTATGCAGGAGGAACTTAGTCAATTCGAGAAATTGGGAGTGTGGAAGTTAGTTGATTTGCCGGATGGTCATAGGAAAATTAACACTAAGTGGGTGTTTAAGTGCAAGAGGGACGATAGAGGAGTTGTCGTAAGGAACAAAGCTCGACTCATTGTTCAGGGTTTTAGTCAACAGGAGGGAATTGATTTTACCGAAGTCTATGCTCCTGTAGCACGACTAGAGGCGATCAGAATTTTCCTAGCATTTGCGTCTTGGAAGAACTTCAAAGTTTATCAGTTGGATGTTAAATCGGCGTTTCTTTATGGGAAGGTTAAAGAGGAGGTTTATGTCGGTCAGCCGCCGGGCTTCACCGATCCAATCCACAAAAACAAGGTCTACTTATTGGACAAAGCACTGTATGGGTTACATCAGGCCCCGAGAGCCTGGTACGAGACTTTGTCTCAACACCTACTAGCCAACAAGTTCATTCGTGGAAAAGTGGATGCCACTCTCTTCACTAAAGAGGTCGATGGTCATCTTCTGATAGTTCAGATTTATGTGGACGATATAATCTTTGGGTCGACAAATGAAAATCTATGCAAAGATTTTGAATCAGTGATGAAGCAGAAGTTTGAAATGTCATCAATGGGGGAGATGAAATTCTTTCTGGGTCTACAAGTTGAACAACTTCCTGAAGGAATTTTCATTCATCAGTCAAAGTATGTTCATGATATTCTAGAGAAATTTGGGATGCCAAGTTCTACTCCAGCTGCTACCCCACTTGCAACAAATCATGGGATTCACCCAGATCTCACCGGAGACAGGGCTGATGAAACTTTTTATCGATCCATGATAGGTTCTTTAATGTACCTAACTGCTTCACGTCCTGATATCATGTACCCAACGTGCCTCGCAGCAAGATTTCAGTCTAACCCGAGAGCATCGCACATGATCATTGTGAAGAGGATATTGCGCTACCTGAAAGGAACTCCTTCATTGGGGTTGTGGTATCCTAGAAAAGGCGATTTTACGCTCGAAGGGTATTCCGATTCGGATTTCGGATGCTGCAAAATAAATTCAAAATCAACAACTGCAGGATGCCAGTTCTTTGGTCCTAGATTGGTTACCTGGCAGTGTAAGAAACAAACGTCTGTGGCGTTATCTACTTGTGAAGCGGAGTATGTTTCTGCTAGCAGTTTCTGCTCTCAGATCTTGTGGATACAGCAACAGATGCGCGACTACGGTTTGCAGTTTCTTAACACACCTCTTTTTGTTGATAATGAGGCCGCAATTAATATAACTAAAAATCCAGTACATCACGCTAAAACTAAACACATAGAAATTCGTCATCACTTTATTCGTGATTGCTTTGAGAAAAAGTTGATACGAATTGAGAAAATCCACACAGACGAACAGAAAGCTGATTTATATACCAAAGCTTTTGATAAAAATCGGTTTAAATATTTGTTAAAACTGAACGGTATGAAGCTTCTGTCGGTGTCGGATGGCATAATTGGCGTTGATGAGAGTACTGTTGCGGATGAAGACGAGAAACAATCTGCAATGGTTTGTCGAATTTTTACTTGTTTTGGTATTTAGGGGGAGTAGATGTTTGTACATAGTTTATTTTCAGAAAATACAAAAACAGTAAAAAATGCAAAAATACAAAAACATGATAAAATGAAAAAGAGTTTGTGTATATAGGGAAAATGATAGTACATCAGCTAGATGATCACAGTATGCTAAAGATTTGAAAAGTATAAAAGAGTTAAACAATCTTACTGATGATGTGTCGATAGGTTTTCACACATTTAGTAGATTTATTCAGGATATAAACCTAAATTCAAACTTGTGAATTCGTGGGGAACACTACTTGGATATATAGGTAACCCCTGAAATCTCGTTTGAAAGGTCTCTTAATCTGATATACTAGGTCTTTATACTTTATGATGTCTGGGGTATTATTCCAGGACTTCTGCTGAACGGTAGTTCTGACCTAGTCCTTGGCTAATACTTGCTTCAATGCTTGGAACACAGCATTAAACCCTCAGCATGCTGAAACAATAAAATTGATATATGCTGCTGTTGTAAGCAAAAAGATCCTCTAAAGGGGACACACCGAAAAGTCGAAGCTGATATCTCTATGCGTATACGGAAGTATCGATCTGAGATCCCTCGGCCCTCGCACACCTAAATTATATACAGATATCATTGTAGTATTCTCACCTGTAAGACTGATTATTGAGATTCTGGATACGGGAGTATATTCAAGAGGTGGGACACATGAATGATCTAAGTTTTTAATTCATCTAAATCGTATCCTGAATAAGTTGAAATTTGTGTGAGAATTTAAGATGGATCAGTATATCGACAATCGAGGTAAATTGTTTAAGTCTGAGTATGTAATGTAGCTTAACGGTACTTGTGATTTGTCTGAAAAGCTGATATGATTCCCTAACACGCTCAACAAAAATATGTTTGTAAATTGTTTACTTTGTTTACTTTCTGCAATTTAAGTTTTCTGTATTTCATTTCTTAGTTTAGAATACTTTGATAAAATCCAAAAAGATTTTATATCTGCTTTATTTTCTGACAAACCAAAGTGGAGAGTTGATTGTTGAATTCTCAGATGTTTGAAGCAGATGCAGGAAATTCTGAACTGAAGAATGAGGAGAGCTTACTTTGAAGAAGTTTGAATTGTTTGAAATGATAAAAACAAGTTCATTAACTTGATACTTGGTATTTTCAGAAAATGTTTGAAATTGTTGTTTAAAATCAGTATTGGTTCGTCAAAAGATCAACCAAGGTCATTAATTTGGACTTGGTAGATTAATCAAGTGATCAGGGTCATTAACTTGAATACTGAATACTTGAGTGGATTATTAAAGCTGATTGAGTTTGTATTTTATTGTTGAAAAGATAGTTTGTAATGTTTGTTGGTTGAGTAACAGGTTTGATCTTCATTATTCCCAATGGAAGCTAAATGACAAAGCTTGAACCAGATTTTTCAGATTCTAGTATATTGAGAGGGGGAGTCTGTGAAAGGGGGAGTCTGGATCAACAGTCAAAGGGAAGATTGAAGTTTAAAGTTTAAAGCTTGAAGATAAAGATTGATTAGAGTTTTTACAATATTTGAAGATTGTTAAAGACAAAGACTTGAAGCCAAAGACTTCATCAACATCCAAGGGGGAGTCTGTTGGTGCACTAAATGTCTGCTGATTACGTCATTATCAAGTCTTGTGTCTAGGATTGTTTGAATGATCACTTAATAGGGTTTAAGTTAGGGTTTTTATGTGTTACACACAAGATTTCGCTTGAGAGGTTATATGTTTGCTTGAAGCGAAATCAACACACAAGATTTCGCTTGAACAAGCCTCAAGCGAAATCATGTTGTCTATATATAGGTGGTAGGTCATTTGAAGCGAACATCAGTTGTCATTGTATGTGAGTCGAGGTGCTGCTGAATTTTTGTCAGAAAATCATTGTAAAGACTCAGAAGGCATTAATAGAAAGAAAATTAAAGAGAACAAAGCTGTTATGACTTTGTATACATTGATTCCGCCTTTGTATTCAAAGATGAACGCCTTAACTGACTTTTAGAGGTCGTACAACGGTCCAACAGCTGAAAAAAATTACCATTCGAGAGTGGTTGGTTTTTCGGACGACCCGCAAGACTCTCTACTGTGGAAGTCATTGGTGATGCAATACTCAGAGGTTTTTCAGGTACCAACGGGGTTGCCCCCGACACGAGCGTTTGACCATAAAATAGTATTGAAAGAGGGAACGGAACCTATAAGCTTACGACCCTATCGATACCCGGTCGTACAAAAAGACGTAATAGAAAAAACCACCCGCGAGTTGTTAGATTCGGGAATTATTCAAAACAGCCAAAGTTCATTCGCGGCCCCGGTCGTGTTGGTAAGGAAAAAAGACGGTCAGTGGCGAATGTGTATGGATTACCGCCGACTCAACGAAGCAACAATAAAAGACAAGTTCCCGATTCCATTAATCGAAGAATTATTGGATGAATTAGGCGGAGCATCATTTTTCTCTAAACTGGACTTAAGGTCCGGCTACCATCAGGTTCGTATGGCTCCCGAAGACGTTCATAAAACGGCGTTTCGAACTCACGAGGGTCACTACGAATTTCTCGTTATGCCCTTCGGGCTTACTAACGCTCCGGCAACATTTCAGGCCCTCATGAACCACATCTTTAGACCCCTTCTTAGGAAGGGAGTATTGGTGTTTTTTGATGATATCCTTGTTTATAGCCGAAGCCAAGATGATCACATTCGACATTTGAACCAGGTCCTTTCTATAATGAGGGAAAACAAGTTGTTTGCGAAAGAATCAAAGTGTGTGTTCGGGGGCCGGGCGGTAGAGTACTTGGGTCACATTATATCAAAAGAAGGGGTGAAGACGGACCCGACTAAGATAGAGGCGGTGCAAAAATGGCCAACCCCAAAAACAATTAAACAGCTTCGGGGGTTCTTGGGGTTAGCCGGGTATTACCGGCGGTTCATTCGATCATTTGGAATAATTGCTAAACCACTCACGGATTTGTTAAAAAAAGATGCCTTCCGGTGGAATCCTGAGGCTCAAAACGCATTTGAACGCCTCAAGGAGGCGCTTTCTTCGGCCCCGGTACTGGCGCTACCTGATGTAACCAAGCCATTTGTAATCGAGACTGATGCGTCGGCAGGAGGAGTGGGGGCGGTTCTCATGCAAGATCGACATCCGGTATCATTTTTGAGCCGAGCTTTATCACCTAAACAAAATGCTCTTTCGGTTTATGAAAAAGAATTGCTAGCAATCATGATGGCGGTTAAGCAATGGCACTATTATCTCATCACGGGCTCTTTCATTATTCGCACCGATCAAAAAAGTCTCAAGCACCTCCTAACCCAAAAGGTGACCACTCCGTTACAACATAAATGGCTTGCTAAATTGATGGGTTATGACTACTGTATCGAGTATAAAAAAGGAAAAGAAAACGTCGCGGCGGACGCCTTATCTCGGGTGCAAGGTACGGATTTATTTGTCACAACAGTATCACAAATTGAGCCCCTACTTTTGAAAAAAAATCATTGATAGTCAACAGAGGGATATTGATGTGCAAAACATTATTAAAAAATGGGAAACATAAGGCAATGTTCCAAATTTCAAGTGGAATGGGAAATGGCTATGTAAGGGAAATCGAATGGTAGTAGGGGGTGACGAAATACTACGGGAGGAGATAGTCAAGCTTTGCCATGAGTCGCCGATTGGTGGCCATTCGGGTGTTCGGGCGACGGTTCAACGGGTAAAGGGGCTGTTTTTTAGGAAGGGAATAACCAAGGTGGTGCGACGGGTGTTACGGGGGTGTGACGTGTGTATGTTACGGGGGTGTGACGTGTGTATGCGGGCCAAACATGAAAATGTCGCCTCGCCCGGTCTACTACAGCCGTTACCGATTCCAGACATGATTTTTACCGACATATCGATGGATTTTATTGGTGGTTTACCAAAGGTTAAGGGCAAGGATACCATTTTCGTGGTGGTGGATCGACTCACGAAATATGGTCATTTTATGACGTTGGGTCACCCATTTTCGGCCAAGGATGTAGCTCAAGTGGTTTTAGATAATGTCTATAAACTACATGGTTGTCCGAATTCTATCGTCTCTGATAGAGACCCGATATTCTTGAGCTCATTTTGGACCGAATTTTTACATCTTCAAGGGGTGGAAGCTAAATTGTCTACGGCTTACCATCCTCAAACCGATGGCCAAACCGAGGTGGTGAACCGGTGCTTGGAAGGGTATTTGAGGTGCATGGTGATGGAGCGACCCCATACGTGGGTTAAATGGGTGGCACTAGCGGAATGGTGGTATAACACTTCGTTCCATTCGTCTTTAGGGCGATCTCCATTCAAGGCTCTTTACGGATACCAGCCTCCTTTGCACATTCCGTATATTCCTAAAGATGCGGTGGATAAAGGCGTGGATGAGATGATGCAAGATCGAGAGGCTTCGGTAAAAGTGTTGAAACAATCATTGTTGAAGGCACAGAATCGTATGAAGCAACAAGCGGATAAGCATCGTTCGGAAAGGAGCTTTGAACCGGGTACGTGGGTTTACCTTAAATTACAACCGTACATGCAAAATTCGTTGCGGATTCATAAACATTCCAAGCTTACTCCAAAGTATTTCGGTCCGTTTTTGATTGTGGAAAAGATGGGTTCGGTTGCGTATAAGTTGGATTTGCCGGAAGAAGCTCAAATACACCCAGTTTTCCATGTTTCGTTGCTCAAGGGGGCTGTTGGGCCGCCTACTAAGGTAATTCCGCTGCCAAATGGCTCCCGATTTATGCTCCAGCCACAAGCCGTGCTTGACCGTAAGTTGGTGAAACGTGGTAATCGAGCTGCTATGAAAGTGTTGGTGAGTTGGAAGGGGCAAACGGTACAAGATGCTACATGGGAGTTCCTTGATGATTTGAAGTTGCGGTTTCCAGATTTCTCCGAGCTCACTCTTGAGGACAAAAGCGGCTAAGAAGGGAGTCTTGATACGTTTAATATTTCGTTTGTTTTTATTTGCATGAGTTCAGGGACTATTATGGCTTTTTTCTATTTTTTGTGGGTGACTATTGTGAACTTGGTATTTATTTTTGGTTTATAAGTCAATTGAATTTCCTGGAGGCTGCATCCAGAGAATTACGTATCTTCTCCTCTAAGTTTCTTAACCCTAACCCTATCACTACGTGCTCTATTTAACATTAATAATTTTTTTCTATCTCTACCCTTTACTCTTGATGGTATTAGATACAACTATCTATGGGTAAATTCATGGTTTCAAAAGTCGTTAGGCGCTCTCTAGTCGGGTTTGTGAGTACTGGGGAAGTACTCGGCCTAGGCGGAGATTACTCGGGGAGTTATCGACCTTGGCGATCAGTACTCAGGCCTCGGCAGCCTACCTTGTAGCGAGTACTCGGGGATTACTCGGATCCTAGGCAGGACTTTTACAACCATGGGTAAATCATAAGATTGGATTTAATAATAACAAATATATGTAATAGTTAATTTATTGATCTTTGGATTGATTGAAAGATGTATGCAAGAAAAGAGACATATCGACATCAAACCTATACCTTAAGTAAAGGACCAATGAGCCCAGCATCACGAATTTTTGCTATGTAGTTACTCATCACCAAAGGTTCAGAAAAGTATAATATTTTTTTCGGCTCAATATCCTGAAAATGTTCTCAAGAATCACAAACATGTATTGCAAAATTAACCAACTACAAAACTGTAGGGGTGGTGGCATTTCCAACTCCATTTACTTATATACAGGGCTTCATCTTTGCCACATCAAACAGAATAACAACAAAAAATATAGCTTAAAAAGGTCGCAATGTCGTATAACACATTCAAAATCATTCAAATCAAAAGTTCAATCATTTTAAAATAATTAAAGAAACAGATGTTTAAGATGAAATCGAACACCAATTAAAATAAAGAATACCAATGTAACAGAAACTCACATTCGAGGGGGGAACTGTAAACGCTTGAGTTTAAATGAAGAAAATAACCCTTTTCCCCTTTGAACCTCCCAGCCAATATAATCAGCATGGTTCCCAGATCCAATACGGGTTTCGTTGAGATGGTTGCTTTCTCAATTAACCCTACCACAACGGTCGTCCTTTTCCCGTGAAATGCCTCTTGTTCCATTGTTGATTAAGAATCAAAATCAAAACACTACAAAACCGATCACAATTTGGTTACAAATATTAAAAAAAAAAAAAACACAAGTAGACATCAAATAGCTAGATTTATAAGATGACTCAAAAGTTTCATAAATGATAAAGATAGCTCCTTCAAACAAAGAATTTAGTTAACATCATGAACAGGATGGTAGTTTTGATTAACCTTAGTTTCGGGAGTCTTTCAAACACAATTAACAAAGCGTGTCGTATAGACATGTCTTCACTAAACTATTCTCTAACTTTATTCATCCGCACAAAATTGACTAAACCGGTCAAACAAAAGGAACAACAAAATTATTCATCTGCACCCACCCCTTGCAATTTTGGTGTCATCAATGAAGAAATTATAGATATTAGCACATTGATGAGATTAGAGATTGAAGCAAACTGAGCTTGTTGATTGGAATGATTGTGATAGCCTACGAATAATTTTAGAGTTTGTTTTAAGTGATCAGGGAAAGAGAATAAAGATTTGAGAAAGATACGGGATTTCGTGAATTTGGTGAATATAAACTTTGAGCGCCAATTGCAAAGAAAGGTGCTCTAAGAGCATGACACGTAGACAAAGGAGTTTTACTTTATTAGAGAGTATAGAAGATTATATGGTAAGCTACGAGCCAAACTGATACGTCTAATATTTGTACCATGTGGTTCCAACCGCGTGAGGAAACAAATTCCCTCTCGAGTAGTGCAGGCTAATCCACTTACACGACAATCAACCACGACCACCACCATTCTAACTTTTCCATCACTTTCGTCAATAAACCAACACGACCATTACAAAAATAATTTCTAACCCATATTCTAAGGCCGGAGGGTGTGGAGGGCGCCACCCCTGCCACCTCACCTCCGGTAGCGCCAACCCTCCGCCACCATCCATACCCTTCATTTTAATAGGGGGCGCCATGGTTCCATCGCCACCATGGTAACGAGGAAGAAGAATATGTTCAGGTGAGGCCCACATCAATTAATCCAATAATTTTGTTTAATAGGGGACTTTATCCTACATCCTGCAAGTTAAGGGAATGCGTTATAAAGCCCCCTGGCTAACGTGGATCCTACGTGTCGCTGACGTGTCCTGATAAAGCCCCTTGAGGCTCCATCCCACACCCCATAGCCTAACCATACAGGCGTACACAATTCCGTCAGTTAACCAAACCAATTCTACTATATCTTAAAGAAGAAAGTCGGTGGGTTACCACCGACCAACTTCTTCAATTCATTTGCAGCCATTGTTGACTTATGAACTTTCTTCAATTCATTTGCAGCCATTGTTGACTTATGATGCCCTATTATTTATATATTAAAAACACACGGACATACATATACATAATATTAAAGTTAAATGTCAATTGCTTTTTCATGACTCCTTTTTCTCTATTTTACTTTAGTATAAGGGGGTGTTTGGCCATAGTATTTTTGCCTAACATTTACAATAATACTACATCAAAGAATTACGCGCGGATAAGATACATGATTTTGATACATTATATTATACGTAACCTTAATTAGATAAGCCTGTATATATTTTTAGGTACGTAAGTATATAAATTCAAGTTGTTTAATGTTTCGACGTAATTTTCTTTTTAGAAATGAGCCAGGTTAAATATAATTTTCGACGTAAATATTTTTTTAGAAATAAGTCAGGTTAAATATAATGTTGGGGAATTTCAGTTTACCGGACGATCAGAGAGGCGTGTAATCACTCTCAGATCAAATTATTTCGGTGGTTCACCCGAATAATTCAATCGGATACAACTCTGATTTCGAGAAATTGAACAAGTGTATGTTGGTGTGTGTGAATTTTCGAACCAGGAAAAACGTATGATCAAAAAACTGTGTACGAATTGGGGTTTTTGGGGTTGTAACTGCCATTAGGCAGTTACCTCTAATTTTCAGACAAAATAGCCAAAAAACTGCTGTTTTTTTATCATTTCGAAAATGATAAAAATTCCAGAAATTAAAATTTTCTAATACAGCTCGACCCCAGCCAGGGGCTCTGCCCCTTGGACCCCGCCAGGGGCTGCCGCCCCTTGGACCCTGCTCCCAGGGGCGCTGCCCCCGGACCCCCGCCAAGGGGGCGCTGCCCCCTTGGAACCCCCGTAGGGTACGGGCTCCGCCCGTACATTCCGAATAATAATAACTCAGACAAGCGTGCACTCCCGCACCTCCTAACTTGCTTGATGTGTATTATTATTCGCTTTGATCACCAAGTCAATCCCCGATTACACTAAAATATCTAACATTCCTCCCCCATTTTAGCGTAATCCTTGATTAACTTGAACAAATTCACAACAATCAAACTTATGCATAAATGAAATATCGCGACGATTGAATTTCACATTAGTATATTACACATTCCAAATATTCGAATATAGGGGTGTCGCTAAGGATTGAACCATTTCTATTCAGTGAATACATGAAGATAATATACACACAAGTTTACATACTCTAATGTTCTTTCTTGACACTATTTTTTACTAGCCTGTGTCCCATCCTTCAATGAACATATCAAAGCCAAGTCCTAGCTTCTTGAAGCGGCTAAACTTCATGCTCATATAGGTAGTTCTTTATTCTTGCACCTGCATATGCAATTTTTCAAAGAACTATTAAGAAGAAAACCTTCAACCTCCTTTAACTTGCAGGTCTGAACACATACCTTGGGATGATGCTACTAATGTGTTCCAATTTCTAGATGTTAAGCTTTCCACATTGAATTCAGCACCTAACGTCATATTAGGTGGGAATTGGGTATCTTAACACGAGAAATCTCAGGTGGACTTTAATCCCATCCCTACAGCCGCCTTGTGCACAAGATCTCTACATAACTCTTTGGTTAAGTGGTCGGCTAAATTCTGTTGAGTTCTCACAAACTCCACCGATATCACCCCTTGCGTGATGAGCTCACGAATCATGCTGTGTCTAACACCTAAATGTCTAGACTTCCCATTATACACTTGGCTATATGCCTTAGCCAAGGTAGCAGCACTATCACATCTAATAGATATAGGTGATATAGGTTTAGGCCACAATGGAATTTCATAAATCAAGTTTCTTAGCCACTCAGCTTCTTTGCCAGCTGCGGCTAATGCTACAAACTCAGACTCCATTGTTGAATCAGTTATGCAAGTCTGTTTCTTAGATGCCCAAGATATGGCACCTCCTCCGAGCAGAAAAGTCCATCCACTCGTGGAAGAATGATCTTCCTTGTTTTTAATCCAGCTTGCATCCGAATAACCTTCTAAAACCGAAGGAAATCCAGTATACGTCAAACCATATTTCATGGTTCCTTTCAAGTACCTAAATACTCGATTCATTGCTTGCCAATGACTTGCACCTGGATTGCTAGTATACCTACTAAGCTTTCCAACAGCATAAGCTATATCCGGTCTAGTGCTAATCATGGCGTACATGAGAGATCCAATGGCCCTTGAATATTCAAGTTGGCTTACAGCTACACCTTCATTAGGTGAGAGCTTAAAAGCAGGATCCATTGGAGTGCTAACCGGAGAACTATCATGAAAATTAAACTTTTTCAATATCTTCTCAATATAATGAGATTGAGAGATAGATATGCCATTGTTCTCCCTTTTGATCCTTATACCAAGGATCACTTCCGCCTCCCCCAAGTCTTTCATATCAAAACAAGATGACAAAAATTTCTTTGTTTTATCAACTTGATCCTGGTCAGTACCGAAGATCAACATGTCATCTACATATAGACAAATTATGACTCCTTTCCTAGAATCATCAAATTTGCTATATACACACTTGTCTGCTTGGTTTAATACAAAACCATTAGACAATACCACTTCATCAAACTTTTGATGCCACTGTTTTGGTGCTTGCTTTAAGCCATATAATGACTTAACTAGCTTACACACCTTATGCTCATTGCCAGGCATAACAAAACCCTCTGGTTGTTTCATATATATCTCCTCATCCAAATCACCATTAAGGAAAGCAGTTTTCACATCCATTTGGTGAATTACAAGATTGTGTATTGCAGCCAAGGCAACCAACAATCTAATAGTGGATATTCTTGCTACAGGAGCATATGTATCAAAGTAGTCAATTCCTTCTTTTTGTCTAAAGCCTTGGATAACCAATCGGGCTTTAAACTTTTCAATTGACCCATCTACTTTCATCTTCTTCTTGAAGATCCATTTACAACCAAGTGGTTTACACCCAGGGGGTAGATCAGACAGTTTCCAAGTATTATTCTGCATAATAGAGTCCATCTCATCATTTATAGCTTCTTTCCAGAAAGCTACATCTCGAAATGCCATGGCTTCACTATAGGTTTTAGGATCTTCCTCAATATTGAAGCAATATTGATATTGAAATTTAATTTCATCTCTAGATCCTTCAACCAAATATAGCTGAAAATCATCACCAAATGATTTAGCTTTTCTTGCTCTACCACTCCTCCTAAGTTCCGGAGGAGTATCAATCACTTGATCAGCCACGTGAGAGTTACTAGAGCTTGGAACCATGTCTCTAGGTCTAGGCATTGAAGAGAATCTATTCTCATCATACTCTGCAGTTCTTGCCTCAATAACCGTATGCACTGACACGTAGTCATTTGGTTCTATAACATAGAACCTGTGAGCAAATGAGTGCTCTGCATACCCAATGAAAATGCAGTCAATACCTCTTTCCCCTATGTTCCTTATCTTAGGATCAGTGAGCCTCACCACGGCTCTACAACCCCAAACTCTCAGCTTATGCAGCTCAGGTGGTTTTTTATACCAAAGCTCATGAGGGGTGGTCTTGTTCCTTTTATTTGGAACCCTATTTAGCAAATAGCAGGCTGTCAACATAGCCTCACCCCAAAAGCCCTCACTTAGGCCCGAATAGGACAACATGGTATTGACCATTTCCTTTAAAGTCCTATTTTTCCTTTCCGCCACACCATTTTGTTCCGGTGTGTAGGGAGCTGTGGTATGGTGTATTATTCCAGTAGATTGGAAATACACCGGATCAAAGTACTCATCACCTCTGTCCGTATGTAGGGTTTTGATCAACCCACTCCGATGAAGCTCTACTTCTTGTTTATAAATCTTAAACTTTTCAAGAGCTTCATCCTTAGCATGCAACAAATAAATGTAACAAAATCTAGTAGCATCATCTATAAATGTTACTACATATTTTTTATTACCTAGAGATGGTGTAGCATGAAAATCACATAGATCACTATGTATCAAATCTAACACTTTAGTTTCCCTATGAACATGTTGCATGAAAGGCTTTTTGGTTATCTTATTCAACTTGCAAACATGGCATTTATCATTGTTTATGTTAATAGGCGGAATTAAGCTCATTTTAGACATTTCTTTAACCCTTTTATAATGTACATGTCCTAGTCTAGCATGCCATAATTCCGATTCAGTCAAGTTGTTTCTACTACTAGTTGAAGCTATACAATTTGCATTACTAGTTGAAGCAACACAAACAGATTCATTCATGAACGAGACATCAACATTCAACATAAACATACCATTACATAGATAACCGAAACCAACAAAAGTACCATGTCTTGACAAGATATACTTGTCACTTTCCAATACTTGTTTGTACCCACAATTATTCAACACAATGCTACTTAACAGATTCTTTCGAATCCCGGGCGCATACAAAACATTGTTCAAAAGTAAACATTTTCCAGAAGTAAAAACAAGATTCACAGTTCCTATTCCCTTGATTGGTTCAGTTGCAACGTTCCCCATCTTGATAATAGATCCATCTTCGATTGGTTGAAAGTCTTTAAACCAACGAAGATCCTTGCATACATGACTCGTTGCACCCGAATCAACCCACCAAGCAATGTCATCATCCTGCACATAAAATGCCTCAGAAATTAGTGACACATAATTCTGAACCGAATTATTAAGTTGTACTAAATTCTGACCTTGCTTGCCCGGGTCCTTGGACCCGCCAGAACCATCCTCATTCTTGTTCTTTGAACCAGATTTCTTGTTATTCTTCATCATTTTACAGTCCCTCTTAAAGTGACCAACCTTACCACATTTCCAGCAAGGATAACTCGGCTTTTTGTTTGAACCCGAATTGGTGTTTCCTTGAAACTTTCGTTTCCCTTTGAACTTACTGTTTCCTTTGGAAGATTCACCAGTTTCAACCATGTTCACAGAACTTGAACCAGCCCGTTTCTTATCATCATTGACCAACACATTTTCCTGTGCTCTCAAGCCTTCTTCAATTCTGAAGTGGCTTCCAAGTTCAACCAAAGTTAACTCTCCTTTCTGATGTTTCAGATTATGTTTAACATCTCTCCAGGAAGGAGGTAACTTGTCAATGATACTCGAAACAGAGATGGATTCATCCATCTTCATATCATGTTGGGCAAACTGCCCCAGAATTCGTAACAATTCATGATATTGTTCCATCACAGGCCGTTCATCAACCATTTTGTAATTATTGAAATTACTGACAAGAAACTTCTTACTAGAAGAATCTTCTGCCATGTATTTGGCTTCCAACGTGTCCCACAGTAACTTTGCAGTTTCAACATTTTGATAAACATCAAATAAGGGATCAGACATACCGTTCAGGATGTGGCCAAGACATATGTAATTGTCGTTCTCCCACTTCGACCTCTTCCTGATTTGCTCCAGATTTCCCTCCTCCTGTATCTCCGGGATTGGAGTAGTCAACACGTACACAACCTTCAACGAAGTCAGAAGAAAGTGCATCTTCTTCTGCCATCTTCGGAAGTCCACCCCTTCGAACTTCTCCAGTTTGTTTTCCTTGATTGTCATATCCTTCATCGATCCGCTTGCCATCTTCACAGAAATTAATTTGATCTTTGTTGGGGAATTTCAGTTTACCGGACGATCAGAGAGGCGTGTAATCACTCTCAGATCAAATTATTTCGGTGGTTCACCCGAATAATTCAATCGGATACAACTCTGATTTCGAGAAATTGAACAAGTGTATGTTGGTGTGTGTGAATTTTCGAACCAGGAAAAACGTATGATCAAAAAACTGTGTACGAATTGGGGTTTTTGGGGTTGTAACTGCCATTAGGCAGTTACCTCTAATTTTCAGACAAAATAGCCAAAAAACTGCTGTTTTTTTATCATTTCGAAAATGATAAAAATTCCAGAAATTAAAATTTTCTAATACAGCTCGACCCCAGCCAGGGGCTCTGCCCCTTGGACCCCGCCAGGGGCTGCCGCCCCTTGGACCCTGCTCCCAGGGGCGCTGCCCCCGGACCCCCGCCAAGGGGGCGCTGCCCCCTTGGAACCCCCGTAGGGTACGGGCTCCGCCCGTACATTCCGAATAATAATAACTCAGACAAGCGTGCACTCCCGCACCTCCTAACTTGCTTGATGTGTATTATTATTCGCTTTGATCACCAAGTCAATCCCCGATTACACTAAAATATCTAACATATAATACGTTTTCATACTTATTTTATAAATGTTTTTGATTGATCTACATTTTGACGTAAATTTTGCTCCAAACCGAGTGGGGTCAACATACTACGTTTCATTCGACGGTATGGATTAAAGTTTCTTTACGTTTTGACTCCGTCGCAACGCACGACGGGTAAAAGTAATATTATGTTACGTCTTACACCTCATGAGTCACGACTTTGGTCCTTTAACTTTCTAAAACTCACATGTTTACCTAATATGTTTTCTTTTGTCATTTGATGTTTTTTTTTCTTTTATAAAAGATCTAATTAATCTCTTTCGATTACTCAAGTTGGTTTTTCCTTTATACACGTTTTACGTTTTTTTTCCTTTTCCTATGTGTGAGTCAGGTCACATATAGTACGTTATGATTATATAATATAAATTTAATTTTAATTTACCTTTTGATCTAACCGCAATGGGTTAAATTGAGTTAAATCAAATACATGGAAATGCGCGTTTTCGTATGATTAACGCATAACATAACGCTTGAACTAATCAATTTGATTTTACAACGGGCCCGCGGCGCATCGCCCGCGGGTCATATTACTAGTTCAAACTCAATTATCCACAAGTCTCCTCCCACGTCACCACCCTATATAACCATCACTATTTCCGCAAAGACCACCCATGTCATTGAATAATCTCTAAAAAAAACGTAACCCACAGCCAAACACAACACACAACAACCCACCGACTTTGTGTTGGAAATCCTATAGGGAGATTAACACTTGGTGGGTGAATGGCGGCCATGACAGGTGTTTTGTTGGAAATCCTAACGTGTGGTGTTGTTGTGGCCGACAAGTTTCAAGTGGTGATGGTGTGGCTGGAGTGGGAGGTAGTGGTTGTGTGAACAGTAAAATAAATGGTGAACAAGGAATAGTAAATTGTTTTCTTTGTAGACAAGATTACTAAAACTTTGTGAATGGGACAGGAGTGGGTTTAATTCCATATTCAAAGGAAAAAGGTATGGTGAACTTTTATTATATACTGAGAAATAAAAGTAGGGCTGATAATTGGGTACCTGTTAAAATACGATTAGACTTGTTTTGACTGAAAAATACACCTTTTGACTTTTTTAATTTTTAAAATAATTAAAATTACAATGTTAGGATCTATCATTTATTCATCTTTGGACATAAAACATAAAACTGTTTTATAAACATGAGGTAGAAAGTAGTTAAACGAGTCGTAATCATATTTGAAACTTATGTTGTGCGCGCTGTCAGAAACCTGTTAAATCTGTTAAGACACGATTTGCCAGCCTTAAATAAAAGCGATAAACTATCATCCATCATTAGTTAATTATGGTGTTGTAGGCAGGAGGTTAAGCAAAATGATGCATGAATTTAAAAAATTTCGCAGATGATATAGTGATACCAAATACATTTATAATCAACATCCCGTCGCAACGCGCGGGTTGCGTCAACTCGTATATGTATCTATATTATATTATAATGTATAAAGGAGGGGTATTTTAAGATACCCAAAAAATAAGAACTTTTCCCCTTTTATAAAGGAGGGGTATTATAACAATTTATCTTTATTTTTTTGTCTTTTGTTTATTAATTTTTATAAAAAATAATATTTTTTGTCTTTTGATTATTAATTTTTATAAAAAAACAATATTGTACATATGTGTAACACTTATGACATATATCCAATACAATAATGTTATCATAAATATTAAAAGAATAAGAAAACTACCAGAAATGAGTGCCGCAATGTAAAGTGTCGCTCCCGCCGCATCGCGCGGGCACCCTACTAGTATTATCAAATATGTATATAGTCAATTTTTAAACTATACATATATGTATGTTATGAAAAATATATATCCTTAACCTCACCAATCAGAACCAAAACATCACTACCACAAAACCACTCACTACCACTACCACAACATCCATTCCATCAATCACCACAGTGATAACCACATTTGCTAATCCTTTTGAGTTGGCAAATCTATCACAAGAAAAACAGTCCTTTTACTCCACAACTAATCTGTAACAACCCGCACTTTTGTGCGTTGTTACTACTTGTTATACTCGTTATGCCTAGCACCAGAGATTCGGATCATAATGTAACTATATCGCATACATCGATATTCGAAGGATAATCGCATATTTTCGAAATACAATATCACTATGCTACACTATTATCACACTAACACTCACGGAGGCATTGAGTGAGGACCTATTCTACCCTCCTCAGTGGCCGTGATGTGTCGAGCATAAAACAATTAACGCTAACAAAGACTCTCGGGTGAGTGCTATAACTCCAGTCGTCGTGACGATGATGACAATACAAGTGAATGGTACCCAGTCAGTCATTGTGGCACAACTCGCAATAACGTTCACGATGACGTTGAGAGAGGACCTATACTACCCTCCTTGATGGCCGTGAAACGTCGCTTATAATCGCACACTCGAAACGGAAACCGATTGATAAGTATCGAAACTTTGGAATATGGATACGTAAATACGACCCTTAGTGATATGTATATATATATATAATAGTAATATAAATTTACTATAGGAGGCGCGTACCTCAAAAACTATCAAAAACGGAGAAATTCATCGCGTCAGGATAGCCATCCGGACGGAGAGCCATCCGGACGGACAGCAATCCGGACGGATGGGCAATTCGGACCTGTGACTCCCTTCTCCTCTTTTCGCCTATAAATAGCCTGCCACACCACTGTTCAAGTGATGTGACAGCTCCCACTCGACCAGACACGCTTCAAGACCCTTTTCTCTCGATTCCTCGCGGTTCCGGTAAGATTTCAACCTAGAAACTTGTACTTCCATGATCTACCCTCCATTCTACATCATTCTGTCTTTTAAAACTCAATTTCTAACCGTGAAATCTGCTGATTTGAGGCGTTTTGAGGTGATGTCACCAAGAGTTCTCATGAACTTCGAGTTGTGGCCTCATCCCACTATAAACGACTCAGATTTGGGCGATTTCCACACGTTTTGATAACAAATCTCACCTAAATCTATGTATTCAACCAAGGAACTGTGCGATTTCAAATTAACCATGAAGAACCATCAAGAACGACCAGATCTGATGGAACGGGGTGATTCCCGGCCGTTAGAACGGGTCGGAACTGATGAAATTTCAAGTGTTAGTGCGAAATCACACTACCCTAGTAAAAACAAACGTATTCCTTCCGTTAAACACTCGGAAACAGTATTTAGAATGCGAAACAGACGTGTTATCCGCACGGATCACATGTAACCCGCACGGATCACATGTCATCCGCACGGATCACATGTCGTCCGCACGGATCACATGTAATCCGCACGGATAGCATGTCATCCGGACGGATACATGTCATCCGGACGGATAACCTGTCGACCGCACGGATAACCTGTTGTCCGCACGGATAACACTTACAATCTGCACGAGTTACACTTGTTCGAACGGATGACAATCCGCACGAGTTACACTTTTTCGAACGGATGACAATCCGCACGAGTGACACTTGTTCGAACGGATGACAATCCGCACGAGTCAACACTTGTTCGGACGGATGACAATCCGCACGAGTGGACACTGTTCGAACGGATGACAATCCGCACGAGTCAACACTAATCCGACCGGATGACAGCCATCCGACTCTGATCCATATGTCATCCGATCGGAGGAGCCCATCCTAATGGGTGAGCACCATCCGACCAGATGACTGACTTTTCAATGCTATTCTCGCTTAACCGTGCATCGTTTACTATATCCTTCAATGATTAACGCAGACGTACTCGCAACCGACTCAATCAAGTTGTATTCTCGCTAAATACGCACTGTGAGTATACTTGAACCCTTTTTAATCGTATTTTGGGTGTAACATACGTTTCTAGCAAATCAAACTTATCAAACGAATTATTCAATCAATCGAATTATCAATTGCGAATAACTGTTATGCATTGATATACGTGATACTAGTTGCATATGTGCTAGGGCTTATACTCGCGACGTCCCACCATGACTAGTATAGTACTATTGCGCCCGACGGGGTCTAGTTTGCCATCGCATATTCGAGCATCGAGGACTTAGTTGGTAGTATCAGCTTTGCGAGTATATATGTCGTGTGTTACGTTCCTACATATGGAAATTCGCTACACTTTTTATCTACTATGCTATGCTTATCAAACCTGTGTACTCGCCAATACTTTTGTATTGACAAATATTTTAACGTATGTTGCAGGTTAGATCGCAGACTATATCAAATCAAGCTAGGAAGTCTAGAAACTCAACTAAAATCTAGGTTGTCGGATTTGTATTGTTCGAGAGGACAAGAAATCTGTGATAACTTATGTGATTGTATTATTTGTTAGTATAGGATAACGAATGTATTAAATATTATCGCAATATAGTTGTTATGGATTCTCTTGAGCAATCTGATTCGCCTAGTGCCGCGCCCCGATGATTCCGCCATCGGTTGAGGTGTGACAGATTGGTATCAGAGCCATAACTATAGGTAATTAGGTCAGACTCGACCTAGTCCGGGTCGACGTCTTAGAATTTACCTAGTCTATAGTCTAAGTACCAACAGGCCGACTCGTACGAACCCAGTGGGGTTTGTATCAGGCTTACTTGATACTCTCGATCGAAATTGCTAAAAGCTACAACTTTGTGTGAACACCGCATACTACAACTTCACACGAAGAAGCCTTTCCTAAGGCTGAAATACTACTTAGCCTTCCCTAAGGCCGACATAATACACATGTTTTCAAAAATACTCGCATAACGAAACCGAGCGATCCAGTCGAGATCAGGTGTGAAAACCAAGAACTCTCGATAGGATTGCTCACTCAGCGCATTTTTCTAGCACGAGAACCTTTCATCGAGTTAGGAGTGACATCCACATCTCGACGAAAGTCTCCATTTCAAAATCTAGTGGAACTCACGAATTTATTCGAAGAGCATAACCACAATTAGGAACAAAACTATCAAGTCAGGGGTGAAACCCGTACCTTAATAAGCCGTTCCACTCCCTATAAACTGGTTTTTCAAAAAGCTCTCACCAAGGACTCGACTATCACGATAACTCGAGCCACGCGAGGCCTAGGAAGACGAATGCCATGAGCTGCATCCCCGTGGAAGCATGGAGTCTTCTAAGTCAACGCGCGTGCACGAGCTTGTTGAATGTAGTTGGGCTACCTGGGTTAGTCGACGCCTAAACACCCAAGGCACTCTATCGTACGAACCACCAATTTTACAATTGGCTGGAACTTATTTACGTTTGAAACTTTACGCGTTATCGATTTCTCGATTTAACGACTTTCACTCCCTGCTTTATAAACGCACAAGTCGCACAACCATAGCAATCTAAAACGAAACCCGAATGTTCGCAACAAAACTAATGCATAATCTATCACCTTCGCTATCGTTTTCTCACTTCAACGCGTCCTCACTTATTCTAAGTCAACCTATATGTGTATGATTACAAATTACAACTATATAAATACATATAAGTACGTATAAACAACAAGTCATTGTGTGAGAACTTAGGAATTTCGTATTTCCTATGTGGCTCCTACGTGAATCGCATTACTATTATACTATCGCATTAAGTTTGAACGCGCTCAAATCGCAACGCAAACTCAAAAATCATTATGATCGAATCTCACTCCAAGTCTCCTTCTGTCTAGATGCCTTCCAACAACTCTACTTCGAAAATGTTAGCAAAGAGACGAGCCAAACGAAGGAGCGAAAAGAGGATTGCTTCACTTGTGACCAGGGAAGTGGTCAAAGTCATTCCTCAGATTGGCACACGAGTTCACTCTCTTATCAACTCTCGAACTTCGGAAGACGTTAAGACAGAAGAGCCGCAATCTACATTTCTCTACAAACACTTCAAGGCCTGTGATCCGATGGTTTTCACAGGTGAAGGAGGTGTTTCTCAAATACTCCAGTGGTTCGACTCTATCGAAGTTACCCTTCGTCAAAGTGGGTGTCCCGATAGTTTCCGTACTACTTACGTTACCGGAGTATTTCAATCTCGAGCACTCGACTGGTGGACCGTCGAACGTAACAAACGTGGAATCTCTGCAGCTTACGCTTTCTCTTGGGATGAGCTGAAAGAGCTCATGAAGAAAGAGTACTGTCCTCCTCACGAAATTCAGAAACTGGAAGACGAATTCTGGAAAATCAAGCAAAACAAAGGTGACAACGGTGGCTATACCGCAAGGTTCAAGCAGCTTAGCGTAATCTGCCCCAGTCAAGTCAACACTTCAGAAAAAGCCATTTCGAAGTATATTCGCGGCTTGCCTGAGTGTGTGGGTGATTTTTTCGAAGCTGCAAGACCTGCTACCATCGAAGAAACCTACCGCTTAGCCGCAGAAATCAACAACAAACGACTCATGGAAGGATTATTCTCAAGGAATCCTGCCAAGCAAGCTCATCAAGCAATCGCCATTAATCCTTCCGGCGAACATGTTGACGAATCTTCTGATGAATCTACTAATGAATCTTCTGAAAAATATGTTGGCAATTCTTCTAACGAATCTGCTAACGATTCTTCTAACGAATCTGCTAACGATCCTTCGGACGAATCTGCTAACGATTCTTCGGACGAATCTGCTGCCGATTCTTCTGACAAATCTACCGACGGATCTTCCGACAAACCAGCCAAAGACTCTGCAAGCGAGTCCTCAGACGAATCCTCCAACGACGACACCTCATCACAAGACACCGACAAACCCAGCCGCAAGCGAAAGACTTCAAGTCCGAGCTCATCAACCACCGAACTTGTTGGGATTGAACCCTACCAGAGGAACAGATAATGTAAAGCCAAAACCAGGTCACAACAGAGGATTCACAATAAACAGTAGTTTACACTTTGCTCTCCCCTTGACAGTGGTTATCTATCAGCTGATGAACCTTAAGTACTGCTCAAAAGAACAACTGGTGATCCAAACGCTGATGTAATCCTAAAGACTGCTGAAGATAAACTCTGTCGCTCTATCTACTGCTGTCTCTCAAGTGCTGCTGAAGACACAAACACTGCTCATTCAAGGACTGATCACCTTTGAAGAAAGCACTGATGTTGTTGTTGAGCATCAGTGCTTAGGCTACAACAGTGGAACGTGAAGCAGTTGCTTCCTCATGTTTTGTATTATTATAACAATCAGTTGTTAGACATCAGTAGTTGGTGTAAGGACAGTAGATATAGTTTGTTAGGCTGTTAGATGTCGCTTTCATGGTGACGTCAGCTGAGATTCCTCAGTGGTTTGGTTTGCCTATAAATGTAACAGTACCCTGTACTGTTACATTTGATTGACTGAGCGAGTTCTTCTCCTCATGTCTAATCCTTTCATCTTGTGTGCAACCAACCTTGGGGCATCAGGCTGAGGGGGAGCTTAGTATGTGAGCATATCTGTAATCTTTTGCTTTGATTTGTAAATCTTTTGACTCTATGGAAAGCAATTGTTTATCATACTATTTTCTCCTTTGATTGTGTTTACAAAGTTTGTTTCCATTTCCGCTGCACTTAAACTGTACATATCTATTTGATTTGTTCAATATATACAAACAAACACAATCATGAGAGCCTCCGATCCTAACAATTGGTATCAGAGCTTGGACAGTCAATTTCGATTTAACAGTCAAATTGACATAACAGTTCGGCTCGAAATCCATTGATACTAAGGTTGGTTGTATCTTGTTGAAAAACAGAGTATCAAGTAAATCATGCTCAAAATGGTTATTCAAAAACTCTGTAAATCGACCAAGATGTCATATGACACACAAATTTCACACAACGTGTAAATTCATGCACAAGACACTCATGGTTTCTAGATCTGAAAGCAATATCTGATTAAACCATGAGATTATTCTTATTTTCTAAATTGATTTAAACTGTTGGTGTGTAATATGTGATGTTTTCATTAAATACTAAAGTACAAACCTCAGATTAACAAAACCCATGTTTATAAAAGCATTGTTGTTTTGTTAACACAAAAAGAGGGAAATTAAAGCTTTAGTTATTCTGATCTTATGTATTGAAAACAGGTTGAGTTCCTCAAAAGGACAAAATCAACTATGTTAAAATACATTAAGAAAATTCACAAAAACTCTGAAGTGTGCTTATCTCAAAACTTCTGAAGTCAGAAGAAAAGAGTATAAACATAAAACACTGAAGAGTCAAAGTGTAGGGTAATAATGGTCATTAAGCAACTATGTGCATTCACCTGTTCAGAAAAGGGTTTTTGATTCCAGTGAATGAATTACAAAAAGAATCATGATTGCAATCAACTGAAAAATAAAATGGTACCATACAGTGGTCAAAATATGTTCAAGGTTTTCCTACCACTATTGTCAAAACCACTGACCATTTTCAAAAACTTGAGGAATGATATGATTATGTGTTTTATTGAATTTACACCAAATCCTTTTTGATGCTGTTCTGAGAGAATCCTTTAATCATTTTTTTTCAAAAGGATTTTCTCGAATAATCAGGATATATCATTCATTTTTTTTGTGTAATGATATATTTGGAACTTTTGCTTGTTTTTGTTGGCAATAGTTTCAGCTCCTGACAGGAGGTAATACCTTATTTTTGATGGTATTATTGTCCTCATAAATGGGTCAAAAGGAAATGGTATATGTGTTAAGATTATATCATAACTCAGGTTTGCTCCTAAACTTTTATCAAAGGTTGATTGTAAACTGTGCTTAAACTACTAGGGTACTCATGATTTAATTAAATATTAAACGAAATTGATTTGCCTTAGTAAAAAGTTTTCATCATCTGGGGTACTGAACCATTGTCTTTCAAAATTGACATGTGGCAAAACCTTGAATGAAAAACCTCAAAATTGTTGCTGAAACACCTGTTCTTCAGATTTGCACCATTTACCCTAACCACTGTTTTGTTCCAACGTCTGATCTCTAAACACTGTCCACTGCTGAAAGTTAACCACTGATCCCTCATTTTCTTGAAAAGCACTGATGTTCAAAATCAGTGTCTTATCCACTGATATGCTATCTACTGATAGTAAAAATCATCCACTGCTCATATTTTTTTTTACCGTTGTAACCACTGATGCTTGATACGTCAGTGGCTCTTAAAACAACTGTTCTCCATACTTCATCCGTTTCATCAGTGTTTGACACGTGGTCAGTTTTTTAGCCCTCAGATCTTAATAACCGTTGCCACATCAGCGATCATTTTTAAATAAAACCCTGCCCTAAACCCCCAAACAGGGTTTTACACTGTCGAATTGAATTCCAAAAATTCTCTTCTCATAGCAGTTTCCAATCCTTCTTCTCAAAACCCTCAAAATCATTCTCCGATTCTTCTTCATCAAAATAACGAAGTCAAAAGGAAAATCAAAATCAAAACCTACATCACCATCACCCTCCAAAGAGGTCGCTCAAACGGCCGAAGAACCTATCGAAATACCATTCAAACAATCTCACAATTATCTGGGTTTACTCACAAAACCTACTGATAATCACACCTTTGACACCATCATTGATGCATTAACTGGCTCAAAGTACAAAACTTTGTTGACAGTGAATGCTCCCATATATCTGCAAACCCAGAGAGAGTTTTGGAAAAAGGCGTCGCTTGAAAAACAAGACGGAAAAGTCATAGCCATAAACTCCTCGATACAGGGTAAAGCAGTTCAAATAACCCCACAGTCGATCTCCGAAGTCTTTAATCTCAACGATCAGGAAGGTAAACTCTCTTTTGAAAAGGTCGAGATGAAAACTGATTTCGTGAAAAGGGGTTATGCAGAAGAACCAAAGGTAGATACCCTACAAAAGGGTTATTTTCCATCTGCACCCAGGTTTTTATTTCACACACTCTTGATGTGTGCCTCAAATAAAACAACATCTTTCAACGAAATACCATTGAAAATCCAAAACCTGGGTTACGCTATTTTGAATAATAAAGACTATAACTACTCCCAGGAGATTTTCAATGACATGGTGAAAAACGTTGAAAGTCAAGCATTTTTACTTTTTCCAAGATTTTTGAGTTATTATTTTGAACAAAAATTTGAAAAGAAAAATGTAAACTTGCTCAAACAAGGTGTTCATTGTCAAATAAAAAGCATAA
Source organism: Helianthus tuberosus (assembly GCA_030545235.1). Lineage (NCBI taxonomy): Eukaryota > Viridiplantae > Streptophyta > Magnoliopsida > Asterales > Asteraceae > Helianthus > Helianthus tuberosus. The sequence goes on from CM060436.1 coordinate 34,606,440, forward strand.
CAAAAGAAACATTTTCAAGGATGATGGCACCAATAAAAACAAAAGCAGGGGTACCTGAGCAGACTTTAGTGGTTACAACTGCTCCTCAGGTATCAGCTGCTGAGCCCACTGCTCCAGGTGATCATAGCAGCACTCCCACTGCTTTGAAACCCACACCTGCCACCACTAAAAAGACCAAAAAGAAAACATCCAGAAAACCCACCAAACCCAAAACAAAGGCAACTCTGGAAGATGAGATCCCAGAGGAAATGCCTGTGACAACACAAAAGTCACCACAAACCACTGCAGCTACTTCCTCACAGCAGTTGGAAGAAAGATCTCAACCCATAACCGAAACTCCTCCTGCATCCTCACAAAAGGATCAGGTTGTAAGCACAGGGACACCACAATATGAAGCTCTGAATCCACTCGGATCCATCTTCCTCAGTCCTGATCCCAAGGACATGTCTCTTTCAACCCCCATCCCTTCACCAATAATAATGCCACAATCCATGCTACCTCTGTTGCATGCAGCTGCTATTGCACAGACACAAACCAGTTCCTCTCTATCACCTATCACTGAGAGTATACATCCACAAGTGACTGGGTCTGATGCGTATACTTCTGCTATCCCAGCAACAGTTGAGGAGGTTACACTGCAGGAGTTACAAGTAACTCCTGTCAGTAGTTCAAGTGGAGCAGCAACTACAACTGGTGGATCAACAGGTCTCCAGTTGGCCAGTTGTTTCATAAATCAGACTCCCTTGAAGGCAATCTCTTCCATAGCAACTTCGGTGACCACCAGTGAGTTAGATCTAACCACTGGTACCATCAAAGGTTTATCGAGTGCTGAAGAGAGAAGTCCCCAGTACCAAGAACAAGGGGCATCAATGGATGACTTTTGGGACTCAGTTCCTAAATCAAACATTGATATAACCACTACTAGTGGGGATTCAGATGATCCTACTAAAGTAGGTGATGATTCACGATATCAGGAATTGACGGGCAGAGTTGACAAACTTGAAGAATCAGTTGCTGAAATAAAGGAGATGGTGCAAGAGATTTTAAAAGCTCAAAAAGCACAATTCACTGCTGCCCCATCACAATCTGCTGTTCCTGCTCAAGCACCTGCACAACAGACATTTGCTGCAAATGAGCTATGGAATATATTTCAACCCATGCTTGAAGCACAGCAATAAATGGCCGATAAAAAGCATGCTATTCAAGTACAAATGCTGACCAACATGGTTGAATCAAGATTTAAAGATACTCAAGCAGATATCAAGGCTATAAAGGCTAGCATTCAAAATGCTTCTGGCAAAGTTCCTTCTTCCATACCATTTCTTGTAAATCCCCCCTCAGATAATGCCAAAAAGGGGGAGAATAACAAGCTGTTGGGAAATTTGAATAGGAAGGGAATAGAACATGGCCTTCATGTTGAGCCTGAAAAAGCAAAAGAAAAGCAGGTCTTAAAACCTGTTAGTCAAACAGCTGATACAGCAGCAGTTACAAAAACTGCTGCAGCAGCAGTTATAAAAACTGCTGTCTGTAGCCAAACAGCTGCCATTTCATCAACACACAAACTTTCAACACACACCACTCTACCACACACCACCACAACTACTGCTCCACCATCATCATCTACAATCAAACCATCATCACTGCCTCCTGTCATAAAACAGAAGACAACAGATGTTACAACATCTGTTGTAATGACAACAGTGATTGAAACACAAGTTGTTTCAACCACTGTCAGTCAATCACTACCACAAACCACTATTATCAAATCTACCATCACTGATCCACCCAAAACATCATCTGCTTCTTCTTCATTAAAAAGGAGAAGAAATCTCATATCAGATGATGATTCACCACCATCACCACCAACATCACCACGTCCATCCCCTGCTCAAAAGCAGAAGACAACTGCTGACATATCAGCAGTTGTAATGACAGCAGATGTTGAGACACCAGTTGTCTCAACAGCTGTTAGTCAGTCATCCACCACTGCTCTCACCTCTTCTACTTCACAGCCAAAGCTCTTCAAAAGAATAAGAAAGCCAATCTCTGTCGATGAGGGTACACATGATCCTAATGCTGCAAAATATCCACTGGAACTTGAAGCTATCAAAAATGAAATGAGGCAATTCTATATAGAAGAAGATCCTTCAAAAAGGAGATTCTCCTCACTCATAGGCTACATGCCACCAGAGGATATGGATGATTACCTTAAACTCAAGGCAAGACAGGCTAAAGCAAGAGCTAAATTTGATAGTGAAAAAAATAAGTTAAGCGAAGATGGCACAGCTGAAAGACTGGATTTCTACTTAACAAAAGTAAAGCAGATAGAAGAATTTGTACAGGAACTAATCAAAGAAAAGGCTGAACAACGCAAAAAGCTAAGAAAACAATATCTCGCCTACATTATGAAAGAAAAATTCTATCCTGCTGAAGAAAAACAGTTTGAAGAATGGCCAATAATCGCTCTAAAGCATGAGGCTGAGAGGATTGACAGAATCAAGAATGATTCCACAAAGAAGAAACATCCTCCAAACTGGAACAAATTCAAAAAGCTCATTGCTGATTTCACTGCTGAGTATAAAAGAAAGAAAGAGGAGCTGGTGGATGCAAAAATAGACTCTGCTGAAGCCATATCAAAGTGGTCAAGACAACAAACTGATGAAGCCTACAAAAGGCTGAAGAAAAGAAAGACAACTGTTTCAGGCACTTCTAAAAAGCAAGAACAAATGATGAAGCTTGAACAGAAGATGGGAAACCTCAACACACTGTTCCGGTCTACTTTTGCAACAAATCAAGATGAAGGAAAACAGTTGACTGAAGAAGAGGTAAGAGAAAAGGAAGCAGAGTACTTCAAAGATACCATCACAAAAATGGGTCTAAAAGAAGAAACATCAACAAAGCTTCAAAGCCTTTTTAAGGCGTTAAACAAACCTGCGACTCCAAACACTGCTGAAGACAAGACAGAAGCTGAACGACAAGAACTTATTGAACAAGAAACTTCAGAAGATATAGCTGCAACTGACAAAGTCTTTGAAGAAGCTTTCAAAAGAATGTCTGAAAGTCTGCAGTTGTTTTCAAGGCCATTATCCCTCAACTCATCTCCAAATAAGTCTCTCCCAAGAAACCCACTTGGCTTAAAAATACTAAAGTGGATGTCTGATCAAAAGACTCACGTATTGACCTTGGTCAGAGCCAATGGCGATGTGAAGCACATATCAAGGAAAGAAGCACTAGGCCTTAGTGTTCAAGATTTGCAGGATCTCCTTGGGCTTTCACTGTGTAGGGATGAGGATGACCAGAGTGCAAAGGAATTTGAAGCTGAATTCAAAGAACAAGCTAAGGCACTCTTGATGAGCAATAAAGGTCCTGAATAATGAAAGGTTTTGGCATTATCTGTTCCAGGGGGAGATTGTTGGGATTGAACCCTACCAGAGGAACAGATAATGTAAAGCCAAAACCAGGTCACAACAGAGGATTCACAATAAACAGTAGTTTACACTTTGCTCTCCCCTTGACAGTGGTTATCTATCAGCTGATGAACCTTAAGTACTGCTCAAAAGAACAACTGGTGATCCAAACGCTGATGTAATCCTAAAGACTGCTGAAGATAAACTCTGTCGCTCTATCTACTGCTGTCTCTCAAGTGCTGCTGAAGACACAAACACTGCTCATTCAAGGACTGATCACCTTTGAAGAAAGCACTGATGTTGTTGTTGAGCATCAGTGCTTAGGCTACAACAGTGGAACGTGAAGCAGTTGCTTCCTCATGTTTTGTATTATTATAACAATCAGTTGTTAGACATCAGTAGTTGGTGTAAGGACAGTAGATATAGTTTGTTAGGCTGTTAGATGTCGCTTTCATGGTGACGTCAGCTGAGATTCCTCAGTGGTTTGGTTTGCCTATAAATGTAACAGTACCCTGTACTGTTACATTTGATTGACTGAGCGAGTTCTTCTCCTCATGTCTAATCCTTTCATCTTGTGTGCAACCAACCTTGGGGCATCAGGCTGAGGGGGAGCTTAGTATGTGAGCATATCTGTAATCTTTTGCTTTGATTTGTAAATCTTTTGACTCTATGGAAAGCAATTGTTTATCATACTATTTTCTCCTTTGATTGTGTTTACAAAGTTTGTTTCCATTTCCGCTGCACTTAAACTGTACATATCTATTTGATTTGTTCAATATATACAAACAAACACAATCATGAGAGCCTCCGATCCTAACAGAACTGCTGCAACCGAAACCTCTTCGAACAGTTCCGGTGTTCCCAAAACGAGCTTACACTGGAGCTCATCCTCAGTGTTACTCGTGTACCTATTATCATCCAGTTGGGGCCGACTGTCGCTATTGCAATAACTGCAACCGTTACGATCACTACACCCGCAACTGCCGCATCGAACCGTGAACTTGAGTACAACAACAACAGCTCCAACAAAAGTCTTCAGCATCAGACATCTAACAAGCATTGGATAAAGTTGTAATGATACGATTTCCGATGTTTATTTCTAAGGTTTGAACCTACTCTATTATTCGATGTTGCCACTATGTGTAACGTTAACTCTCGTTGTCGTTTTCTCTATCACACTCTAGTCGTCGCACTTAGCCTAGATTCACACACATACTATGTACTATATCACGAAATAATGTGTTTTACCCTCACTACACTCTTAGAACGAGGTACGATAAACGTGCAAGGAACGACTAATCGCGGGTGCACACGGGATTATTTGGTTAAATGCACGGAGATCGTAGTAAATTCTAAAGGTGCCATAAGCGTTTCGATGAAGTGTGACACCAAGCCACGGGGTCTAAGTAGTAGGGGTCAAGCAAGGTGTGCTTTATCATACTACCAAAGTTCCGTGAAGAAAGTGCCAAGTGTGACACCAAGCCACGGGGTCTAAGTAGTAGGGGTCAAGCAAGGTGTGCTTTATCATACTACCAAAGTTCCGTGAAGAAAGTGCCACGTGGAGTTGAACGTTATTAGACCTATATACTATTGTGATTATTTTCAACACACTACACTCAATCGCAAGGCGTAACAACTGAAATTGCATCATCGCAAGACTTGTCGTAAGTCTGCAAACGCAATGCAATCGCCTCATCGATGGACTCTGGGGAGTCTACCTCGTAGGACAATTGCATCAACGCAAGACTGGTCGTAAGTCTATAGCAATCAATCTCACTAACGCTCACGATATTGTCGGGTGAGGACCTATTCTACCCTCCTCGATGACTGTGATGCGTCGCAACATAACGTTAAGCTTATTCAGAACGAAAACTCGACAAATCGCAATCGTTTATCATGTGTATCTCGCAATCCCTATCGCTTATTATGTGGATCTATATCGTTTGCTGTATATCAATCTATCGCTATACCGTTAGCTGTGATATTTGTGTTAAGTTAGCACGCATGACCTCGCTTCACGAAATGAAGCTCATATGGTTAAAGCAGGGTGTTTCAGTCATATCAGCGACCTTTCGTGGAAAAAGGCCATGTGGGGTCTAATGTTAGTTAAATTCTGTGGTGTTAATCAATCAAGATCGAACCGCATACCCTCCATCGCTTGCAACGCAACAACTACCGCTTATCGTAATTCGTTTAACATCATCGTCGTTACTAGTGTTGTGTTATGTTATTCGTTTAATCACCTGATCGCTTATCGCATATCGTGTATAGACTACCGCTTATTCGCTCGTTGGTGCTCGTTACAGTCTGTGTGGTATTAGTACGCATGGCATCGCTTCACGAGGCAAGACTAATCTGGTTAAACGTGGTGTTTCACCATGTTAGCAAACCCTCGTGGAAACGTGCCATGCGAGTTCAATGTGGAATCTAATCGACATCGCGCTAATCGCTTACCGTCTACCGCTCGACGCCAGTCCAGACGCGACACATAAGCCTTTCGTGTCATCAGACTACTCGCGCACGCTGTTGTAGCTACGTTCGCAATTCAACTCACCAGATTAACCTATTCGATTCTATCCTATACTCGGTCTGAATTCCTATCAATTGGGCCAAGTAAGTGCAAATTCTACCCGCATCATATCGGCACACCTGACACCGCCTCATGAAACGAAAGTAATATGGGCAAAACATGGTGGATACGCCGCTGGTACTTCCTATATATAAATGTTTTAAACATATTAACAAACTTTCGTGGGAAAGCGCCAAGTGGGGCTCGGTGATTAACTACCTTTTTGTACTAATTAAAACGTCTTTTTATAAAAAATTTTGATTTAAAAACCGGTGGACAAGTGAAATTTTCTCACGACGAGGAGATAACATCGAATCAGCTTAACTCCATGTCCAAGAAAAGTTTCATAAGCCCAGTTTTTCCTTAAACTTTTACAACATCAAAACAAAATCCTTCTTAAGACATTGGTTCGACATCGAGTTCAGCCTGAGCCCATGTCATAGGAGATTTTTCGTAACCCTTGTTTTCATCTTCAAATTCCTTAAATTGTTTAAAAACTTAAACTTCCTTGCAACATCGGTTAACATCGACTCCGTTGACCTCACGTTAAAAGGAAAATTTTCAAAGATTTTCATCCTAAATCCCTTTTTAAAAATCTAAAATGAACGTTTCGTGTAACGTTGGTTAACGATCGACCCAGTTAATTCTACGTCATGAGAAACCTTTTCAAGTCCTTTAAAAATTGCAATCGCATCGAACTAACGAATTCTTCGCGACACGAGGTACTTTGGAACGCCAACTCGTGGAATATTACCTTTGTCATTGCGTCGCCCTCCCGCTATCACAATCGATCTCTCTCATTCGAAGAACTCTTATTCGTCGACTCTTGATCAAATCACTCGCTGTATCGCTACTTACGTAAGATCAAACCTCAAAAGTCTACCTGTTGGATTAATTTCGGGACGAAATTTCCTAAAGTAGGGGAGACTGTAACAACCCTCACTTTTGTGCGTTGTTACTACTTGTTATACTCGTTACGCCTAGCACCAAAGATTCGGATCATAATGTAACTATATCGCATACATCGATATTCGAAGGATAATCGCATATTTTCAAAATACAATATCACTATACTACACTATTATCACACTAACACTCACGGAGGCATTGAGTGAGGACCTATTCTACCCTCCTCAGTGGCCGTGATGTGTCGAGCATAAAACAATTAACGCTAACAAAGACTCTCGGGTGAGTGCTATAACTCCAGTCGTCGTGACGATGATGACAATACGAGTGAATGGTACCCCGTCAGTCATTGTGGCACAACTCGCAATAACATTCACGATGACGTCGAGAGAGGACCTATACTACCCTCCTTAATGGTCGTGAAACGTCGCTTATAATCGCACACTCGAAACAGAAACCGGTTGATAAGTATCGAAACTTTCGAATATGGATACGTAAATACGACCCTTAGTGATATGTATATATATATATATATAATAGTAATATACATTTACTATAGGAGGCGCATACCTCAAAAACTATAAAAAACGGAGAAATTCATCGCGTCAGGATAGCCATCCGGACGGATAGCCATCAGGACGGACAACAATCCGGACGGACAGCAATCCGGACGGACAGCAATCTGGACGGATGGGCAATCCGGACCTATGACTCCCTTCTCCTCTTTTCACCTATAAATAGCCTGCCACACCACTGTTCAAGTGATGTGACAGCTCCCACTTGACCAGACACGCTTCAAGACCCTTTTCTCTTGATTCCTCGCGGTTCCGGTAAGATTTCAACCTAGAAACTTGTACTTCCATGATCTACCCTCCATTCTACATCATTCTGTCTTTTAAAACTCAATTTCTAACCGTGAAATCCGCTGATTTGAGGCGTTTTGAGGTGATGTCACCAAGAGTTCTCATGAACTTCGAGTTGTGGCCTCATCCCACTATAAACGACTCAGATCTGGGCGATTTCCACACGTTTTGATAACAAATCTCACCTAAATCTATGTATTCAACCAAGGAACTGTGCGATTTCGAATTAACCATGAAGAACCATCAAGAACGACCAGATCTGATAGAACGGGGTGATTCCCGGCCGTTAGAACGGGTTGGAACTGATGAAATTTCAAGTGTTAGTGCGAAATCACACTACCCTAGTAAAAACAAACGTATTCCTTCCGTTAAACACTCAGAAACAGTATTTAGAATGCGAAACAGACGTGTTATCCACACGAATCACATGTAGTCCGCATGGATCACATGTAATCCGCACGGATAGCATGTCATCCGGACGGATACATGTCATCCGGACGGATAACCTGTCGACTGCACGGATAACCTGTTGTCCACACGGATAACACTTACAATCCGCACGAGTTACACTTGTTCGAACGGATGACAATCCGCACGAGTGGACACTGTTCGAACGGATGACAATCCGCACGAGTCAACACTAATCCGACCGGATGACAGCCATCCGACTCTGATCCATATGTCATCCGATCGGAGGAGCCCATCCTAATGGGTGAGCACCATCCGACCAGATGACTGACTTTTCAATGCTATTCTCGCTTAACCGTGCATCGTTTACTATATCCTTCAATGATTAACGCAGACGTACTCGCAACCGACTCAATCAAGTTGTATTCTCGCTAAATACGCACTGTGAGTATACTTGAACCCTTTTTAATCGTATTTTGGGTGTAACATACGTTTCTAGCAAATCAAACCTATCAAACGAATTATTCAATCAATCAAATTATCAATTGCGAATAACTGTTATGCATTGATATACGTGATACTAGTTGCATATGTGCTAGGGCTTATACTCGCGATGTCCCACCATGACTAGTATAGTACTATTGCGCCCGACGGGGTCTAGTTTGCCATCGCATATTCGAGCATCGAGGACTTAGTTGGTAGTATCAGCTTTGCGAGTATATATGTCGTGTGTTACGTTCCTGCATATGGAAATTCGCTACACTTTTTATCTACTATGCTATGCTTATCAAACCAGTGTACTCACCAATACTTTTGTATTGACAAATATTTTAACGTATGTTGCAGGTTAGATCGCAGACTATATCAAATCAAGCTAGGAAGTCTAGAAACTCAACTAAAATCTAGGTTGTCGGATTTGTATTGTTCGAGAGGACAAGAAATCTGTGATAACTTATGTGATTGTATTATTTGTTAGTATGGGATAGTGAATGTATTAAATATTATCGCAATATAGTTGTTATGGATTCTCTTGAGCAATCTGATTCGCCTAGTGCCGCACCCCGATGATTCCGCTATCGGTTGGGGTGTGACATAATCCAAGTCAATTCTCTTTTCCATCTTTGCATGACTTCCCAAAGCCAATATTAAAGAATACTGCAGAAAAAAGTAAAGGAAAGGAAGATAAAGAGGCCTAGCAAATCTCATCTTAGGATTTCGGAAAAGTGAACGTCATGGAAGATTATGCAAATGATGTCAGCAACAAAGCTTCACAAGTTCCAGGTAATGATCCTAAATTCAGAAAAGCACTAGGGGAAGATTATCTAGATCACGTAATAAAGAACAAGCCATACAAAGCAACCGGAGCATAATTCTCAGGATGGCCAATTGAATCCTTGGTTGATCATATAGTAAGGATTAAAAAGATGAAGCTTAATCCAACTAGAAAACAGGAAGAAAACCCAATGACAAAAGGATACTATAGTTGAGAAGGATGAAGGAGGAGATGGTTGCTGCAAAGTTTGGTACTTTAAGGTCAATGGCTAAATGGAATGAATCAACAATCATTCAGAACTACAAACAACTTGAAGTTTTAAGAGGAAAAAAATCCTTCACTCCCAAAAAAGCCAGACTATGATCAAGTTGATTTTCCTGTCGAAACATTTGTTGATCCTTCAGAGCTTCCATCTGCAAAAAAAAAAACATCTTCTTAGCTGCAAGAAGCTATCTAAAAAGACAAAAGGAGATGACTATAGAAGACATGAAGAAATATGAAGATGAAATCAGAAAAGAAGGGATCAGAAATGAACAAATATATGGGCAACTAGACAAAAAATCCTACTAATCTTGTTAGTCAAATCCTAGGAAACCTTCCCTCAACAACTCATCAAATAACTTTTTCCCCAAGAAATCCACCTAGCCTCAAAATTCTAAATGGAAGTCTGATAAGACTAGCCATGAATTGACTTTGCTCAGGGCTAATGGAGAAGTTGAAAAGATCTCCATGAATAGTGCCTTTGGGCTAAAAAATGAAGACCTGCAAGACCTTCTAGGGCTTGAACTCGAAAGGGATCTAGATGACTATCTCTTTATGAAGCTTGAACACCAATTCAAAGGGCAACTTAGAGATAAGTTGATGAGAAATAAAGATTGATCAAATAAAGCTGAGTTTTGGCATCATCTGCTCTAGGGGGTATTGTTGGACCTACAAAAGAATAGATGATTTGTTAAAGCCAAAACATGCTAATCAGATTAAGAAATAAACATATTATAATGCACACTCCTCCCAAAGATAGTGAATCTTGAAAACTAATCAGAACATCTATTTGAAGTTAGCAAAGATCTGTTTGATGAATTGAAAGCTCTGTTGAAGAAGAAAGAATATATCTTCAATGGCCAAAGCCCTGTTGAAGACAAAGCACTAATGGAGAAGACTAAACATCTGTTAGGCCTAAATAGATGTTTGGAACATGTGAATAGCGGTTTGATGAACAAACCTTTCAATGTAACAGTGTTTGTCTAGAACAATGTTAGCCTTATTAGAACAGTTGTAAATTCCATCAGATGTTTTTAACATATGTGGAATCTTTTCTGTTAGGAATGTTAGATGTCACCCTATGGTGACGTCAGCTTGATTGCAAACAAACCTTTTGTACTTAGTATAAATAGATCTCACATGTTAAAGATCTAATAAGAATCACTTCACACACATTCCTTTTTGTGGCGAGCAGCTTTAGAGGATAAAGGTTTAAGGATTAGTCGCTCTAAGACAAAGTACTTGTATTATGACTTCAGTGGTGTAGGCGACGACGAGGACACCCATATCACCAATTTGGGGCAAGTGGCTCTGTAGGCAACTAAGTTAAAATATTTAGGATCTTTTGTGCAAAGAGATGGGAAGATAGATTGTGATGCATCCCACCGCATCTAAAGTGGCTGGTGTAGGTAGAGCGCAACCACTGGGGTATTGTGCGGCAAAAGGTACCCACAAGATTAAAGGGGAAATTTTATAGCATGGCAATTAGACCGGCTATGTTATATAGGGCAGATTGTTGGGCAATAAAAAATACACATGAACGCAAGATGGGGGTAGTAGAGACGAGGATGCTTAGGTGGATATATATGGGCACCCAAGTTTAAATCGAATAAGAAATGAGGTTTTAAGGGAAATGTTAAGAGTGGCTAGTATATCAGATAAGATAAGGGAGGGAAGATTGAGATGGTTTGGACATTTGAAGAGGAGGCAGACGGCGGTGCCAGTTAGAACTGTGGAAATCCTCACTGTGGAAGGGAATAGTGTCACACCCCGGTTTCCGGTGGGCCCGGATGGGTACAATCATGACGGTTGGATAACAGTTATCACAATATAATAATATGCAGCGGAAGTATTGGATTAAAAATTATAAAAAAATAAAGTTTGAATGTATAAAAGTATTACAAGCGTTTGATACAAGCCCACAGGTAGGATCCAAATAAACAGAGCTTTAGACGTCATATGCCTTAAACACCAGGAGTGCAAATTCCTTAGCCTTCATTCTAGGCGACCCGTATTCCCAGCCTATTATAAGGTTCGGTACCTGCTGTTCAATCTTTTGAAATTACATCAGCCAAAGCTGGTAAATACAATTAACTGACTCTTTGGAAAAATAGTTTTTCGAAAAGAGTTTTTATACATATGGAAACCCATAGGTGATCCTTCAAAATATATCTTTGGATTTTTCTTGTTACAAGATTATATACTTGATTAACCTATTGGGTTGTCCGGACATGGTATCATTAACCCCCAATTACATCAATTATCAAGTAAACGGATTAAACCGTATTCTTACACTTTTGCGCCATCATAGGCGACTTACTTATGTAATAACCGTCCCAAGAGACATACTTGCCATCTCAAGTTTATACTAAAATAAGTCAAGAGTATTTACCTTTTTGCTAGCTTCCAATCAATAAGACTATATTTGACAAAGAGCCGCAAGTCTAAGTTTTATTGACTCAAGTCCGATTATCTGGGGGGGGGGGGGGTACTATAGTCTGGAATGAAAAGATTTATTATCTGTTAGAATGTATACGGGCCAAAGGTAGTTCCTTTAGACATGACCCGATACTTAAGAATAGGTTTGCTAGATTAAGTGTATATCAAATAGAATGTGGTTTAAACCCAAAAAGTACTTGGACTTGTATAATATGGTTAAACAATGTACATTCTGGATTTTGAGATCAAAACGATAAGGTTAAACCCGTTTCGGTAAACTTATGTAAACTAGTTACCTAAGTCTAACCGTACGCGTATAAGCGGTATCGGGTAACCGGATGAGTCATGAACAAGTTCCATTTGCCAATATACTTTAAATAAGTTATAATATCAGTAGGATATCAACTTGTATGCCCGTTAAGGTTTTAAAATCAAACAATGCCTCATAAGGGCGTTTTGGTTATTTAGCGACGTATAAAAGAGACTTGCGTATAATCTGATGTTACGACCATAAAAATTCTATGAAAACACTTTATTTATGATATAATATCGGTAGGATATCAAACATATGTGTGTTTTATAGTTTAAGACCAAACTATGCTCCGTAGGGGCATTTTGGTAATTTCACACATAGTTTTGAAAGCTAATTCGGGAATCTGAGTTTATATCGTGTACCTACTGTAAAAATATTTAAAATGATTTATAAAATCACCAGGTAACAAGTCTTGGTTGGTAGTTATGGTTTGAATCCACACTACGCGCCGAAACAGCGTTAAATCATTAAATGACGATATATGCGATGTTTAAGGAAAAACAATGTTATGATCATGTTTATATGATACCAACATGTTAATTAATATAACATATCCGTGGTCAAAAGGTTTTGTAAGAAAATTATGCTTTAAAACCATTTTGTTTGTTATGAGGGCATTATCGTCATTTAAGAACATAATAAAAGCACTTGTGCGTAAACTCAGTTTATCATCTGAATTGATATCCCAAAATATCCTAATTATGATATTAAATTAGTAGGCAATGAGTTTGGTATAAGGAATTATGCTTAAAACCTATCTATGCGCCTAAAGGGCATTTTGGTCACTTTAAAGCACAATTTACGAAATTATACGCAAACTTAGTTTATGATCAGATTTGTAACATCAAAATATGTTAAACATGTTAACATATCAGTACTTAAATCATTTGCAAGCTTATTTGTGTCTAAAACCTTATTTTTACTAAAAAGGGCATAAAGGTCAAAGTATGACATAAATATGGAAACTTGCCTAAAACTCAGATTATTAATACGATCATGTAATATAACCTTATAGGATTATGCTACATCATATTACGATCATAACGGAACTTTAAATTAGTAGCATACTAGTCTAATTCGGTTTTTAACCAAAAGTCTACGTAGAAATCAAAACTACGCGACTTTCGGTTGCGAACCGACCCTAAGACTGGAATTGATGAGCCGAACATGTTTACACATGTTCTAATAATTATTATTAAGTTGTTTAAGTGATAAAACATATTTTAGAACAATCTTAAACTCGGATCGCAATTATTTTAAAAATCTGACCCGTTGACTTTTTAAAATGTCAATACGTTAACTCGTCAATTGACCAAGCAAACGTGATTCTTAGGAGGTGTCCTTTGAGGGATTAATACCTACCTAATTACGATCACGTAGCCATGTTCGTTGTGAACAATGGCTTGACCATTTAAGGTCTGACTAAAAGTCAAAGAGTTTATCGTAAATGCTTGAGTTTTCGGCTTTAAGAGCCAAATAAAATAACTAGTCATGAAAGGAACACTCGCAAGTGGTCCCAGGGACTGAAGAATACTCAATGGGTGCTCCCAATAAACTCAGGAACTCCCAATGTGAGAAGATAGGAGATTTTTAGGAAATGGGCAAGTTTTTCAAATGAACATGAACCCCCTTATATAGTTTTTGAGAGTTCTTGAGATTATGCCAGGTGTTTAGAGGTTGAATCTGATGATGACAAGTGCCCCCATACATGTACAAATCCATATACAAGCCCATAGAATCGTTTTGATGGTTTAAACTTGCTTGGAGTGCCCAGCAAGCCAAAATTCGATCTGCGGGTACCCATACGGACCGTATGGTCCCTTGTATACGGTCCGTAAAGACCTGGTCAGTATAACACAACTTTCAACAGTTGGCAAGTTTGGCCCCTGAACAATGAACATGTATTGTTGAGTTTTGGCACTTCAAACACCCGTTAACCCCATTTTTAAGCTCCATAAGGAAGTTAAAGCATATTTAACTTGAATTATGCTAAAAAAATTCATGGATGTCAGTTCGTTCGGTCGTACGGTCGCGTTTTTTGTTTAATTACGATAAACGTTCGAACGGACGCGAAAACAATCCAAATTACGCAATGAATGGTATTTTTGCATTCCCATCATTAAAATAAAATATTTTAATGATTACAAAAATTTTTGGATGTACGGATATGGTCAGAACGCAGAATATGCGCGAATATGCATACTTTCGCAGTTTTGACGCTTTTAGTCCCTATGATCAAATAAGCATATTTTCACGTACCAAACCCTCCAAAACTTATTTCTAAGCTATGTTAAGGGTATTTAGGGTATTTCTAGCTTATGACCTTGTTCCGGAGTGTACGGCGGTACGAGAATCGGCAGACTTTCATAGTTTGTTGTATTTATTCCTTGAGCTCGAATAATGCATATTTTGTTATGATTATCACAAAAGCCCTATTGACCAATATTAGTCACACCCAAGAGTATGACTAAGCATCATAAAACTTTTGGTTCGTTAGAAGGTCACTCATAGGTAAGAATTAACATGTTGACGCTTTTAACCCTTCGTCGTGCAAACTTTCAAACGATTACGCAACTTTTAAACAATTATGTAAACGACTCCTCACGTCCAACAAGTGGCTTATATGAGAATACGAACACCGTATACGGTCACTCAGAGGCTTAGTTTCAGCATGATGACACTTTTAGTCCTTCCATAAACATAATTTTTGTTTTTGACATAATTAGGATTAGGGACACATGTCAATACATTATTGGACATGATTTTACGAGGTGTTACATCCTCACCCCCTTAAAAGAAATCTCGACCTCGAGATTTTCTCAGAGCAATACGGTTAATTCCGTATCATGGTAGGTTTCAACCTCTCTAGAGTATCTTGTGCCACAATGGGGATCCCATTTCTCATTTACAAGGGAACTTGGAAATTTTGAAATTCCATGGTCCATAATAGATAAGGTTTCTCAATAAACCTTATCCTCACATTTAAACGTCATGGAGAAATATGAAAAATGCTTATTAGCTGAGCATTTCGCTGAAATTTCCAAACATAAGAATATATTTAGTATCATAATTCGATACTTTAGATAATGGTGCTCCATAAGGAGACTCAAAGTTGTCGTTATATAGCTTAACTTGTCAGAATTATAAATTTTCCTTATTTGACAAGAAGCGTCGAATTAGTAAGTTTGTCGACTAAAATTTTACGTCGCGTCATTGCCGCGATTTATTTTTGGTAATTGGGAGATTAGATCCGTTATTACCATTCCCCAATTCTATGTGGGATTTCCAGTTCCGTGATGCAGAAAAAAAATGGTCTACGATGTTCAACTCACATGTGAACATTTTTAGCATCATGCCTCCTAGGTGGCTACGGACTTCTCATGCCCATCCACACAAAGGTCTTCAGCTTTCGATCTTAATTTGTCAAAAATTACTTGTGTCATGTAGATGACACATCCTTCTTTCAATCACTTGGATGTCTTAAACAAAAAGCTTCCTTGGCAATCCAAAGTGTTGATCTTCCACGGATTGTGAATATATCACCAGATGGGGATTTTAATCTCAATAAGTTTCTTACTGCAGATAATGTGGATTTGGTTTTTGGACTAATCAATCCATGTCTAAGAACTTATAGAATCCCACAAGATTTATGGATAAAAGATTATCATAGACAAATTGATTCGAGAAGGATATATCATATGTGAAACCATCTAGATTGGTACTTGATTTTATAAATAATATTTAAGCTTTGAAAGGGCAGAATCTAAAATTTTATTAATTTACAATAGATGAAGCTTTAACTAGCTCCAGAGTTTAAAATAAGTTTCTAATAAATAGATCATTTACGGGAAACAAATCTGTAAAGGTATGTCTTGGACTGCTTCTACTGTAGCAGATTGGAAGGCTCAAGCATTGTCCTTCTTGCTATTAGTGGCCTTGTTCTTACTGTTAGTCGCCCTTCTTGGGCAGCGGGTCTTTATGTGCCCTTTCTCGCCACATCCATAGCAGGTGCTATCTTTCAAGTCTTTGCATTCATGGGACTTGTGACTCATCTTCTTACAGATGCCACATCCCTTATTCTGCTCACGGAAACATTTTCCGAAGTGTTGCTTCCCACAGGTTTTGCATTCGGGTTTTGCCTCATTCGGATTGGACTGGTTATAATTCGAATCAATCTTACCTTTTTTTGTAATCCTTACTTGGGGTATCATCACACTTTCACTTATGATTCTCCTCGGCCTTAATCGCCCTTGCTCTTATCTCATCTTCAGTAAGAGAAAGAGCCAGATCCACAGCAGATCTAAAAGTTGCTAGTTTGGAGGATTTAACCATCCCCTTGATTTCTGAAGCGAGCCCTCCAAGAAACCACGCAACGCGCTTAGACTCGGGGGTAATTAGATATGTCACGAGTCTTGATAATGAGTTGTATTCAAATACATAGGCTCGACACTCGAGGCCTTTCATAGTCAGCCTTAGAAAGTCAGTTTCAACTTTCTCCACCTCGTGAGGTGGGCAATAATTCTCACAGATCAATTCCACGAACTTTGACCAACTCAGGTTGTACATTGCAACCTTGCCAGTGGATTGGATCAGTGCCTTCCACCATGTCAGAGCATCCCCCTTGAAGGATTGGGACACGTATTTAACACTGTCTTTGGCGGCACAACCGTTTATATCAACAATGGTCTCCATTTCATACAACCACTTTAGAGCATCTATAGCTCTAATCTCACCCGTAAAGTCACGGGTTTTACATGAGACAAAGTATTTATATGTACACCCCTTCTTAGAATCATGTGACTCAACTTTCTTGATACTCTTAATACTCTGCTCACTCTTAGTTGAGGAGAAATGAGTCTTTTCAGTTTTATGAGTATTAGAACGGGGTTTGGAAACATATTTCTCTTTCTGTACTGATGGATTTAACCCTTTAAATGTGGCCATAAATCCAGCCAGGGCTTTACCGACTTCATCGGCAACTATGGATCGAAGACGATTCTCTTCGTCTTTACGGTTCTGGTGCTCTAAATCATCACCACCGTTTTTCTTACTTGCTTTCCAATACTCAGGCTTGCCATAAGTTTATCTGAAAAATATTATAGCCATCAATAATACCTCGAGAACTAAATAACAAATCAATTTATTTGCATTAGATCTTACAGATCTATATGTTTATATATCAATTTCACTAGCCCTTCTTACCACAATTGGTAATGGACTTAGCCGTATAACTCATCGGCTTGTCACGAGGGATATTTAAATATAGCACATTAGCTTATCATGAAGGACATTTAAATATAGCATATTGGCTTGTCACAAAAGACGTGAAAGACATGGCACAAAGGCCTGTCACAAAGGTTGTGAAAGATATGGCACAAGGCCTCGTCACGAAGGACATTGAATGATATGGCACTAAAGCCTTATCACGAAGGACATTTAGAAGATATGGCACTAAGCCTTGTCACAAAGGACAATTAAGATATATAAGCCGCGATCTCAGTTGATCAAAGGGCTTTAAGGTTTTAACATAGTTCCTTACCTTTTGATAAGGGGTCGTAGACCACTACTGTCGTTGCAATTGACGATATAATATGGCCCGTAGGCAATTCGATTAAAATCACAAGGATGTTAAATTAATGGTCATCGCAATGATGATATCAGTCATTATCTCATTTGATCATATAGGCTGTGAGGCTTTGGCATAGCCCTCCACCTTGGACAGGGAACCATAATAGTCACAACTATCCTTGTCTCAAATAGAAAATATAATATAGCCAGTAGGCAAAACATCACTAGGGATGTTAAGTATGATTATCATGTTGATGATATTAGTCATGATCACATTGATCATATAGACTATTAGGTTTGGGTATAACCCACCATTTTGAACAGGGGACCATAAAGGTCACAACTATCATTGTCTTATCGACAATAGAGTTAAGTATAGCCCGTAGGAACTTCATCACTAAGGATGTTAATAATATGATCATCATATTGATGATTTTAGTCACGGTCGCATTGATCATACAGACTATTAGGCTTGTGCATAGCTCACCACCTTGGACAGGGAATCATAAAGATCACAATGTCAATGTCTCAAATGGACAACATGTTATAGCCCGTAGGCAAAACATCACTAAGGATGTTAAATAATATGATCATCGTATTAGATGATATTAGTCATGATCGCATTGATCATATAGACAATGAGACTTGGGTATAACCCACCACCTTAGACAGGGAACCATAAAGGTCACACCTGTCGTTGTTTTAACTGACAATGCAGTATTATGATTCCTATCCTTCTATATAGTTTGGAACGGTTGAAGACTTGGGAACAAGTATCGTCACAAGGTTGACTAAGATTTTCATCCTTTCCAAACAGTTGGGAATTTCTTGGAGTTTTGGAATAAGTTTCGTCACAAAGTTGACGAAGATTTTCCTCCTTTCCACACAACTGGAAACTTGTTGAAGATTTAGTGATACGTTTCAGCCAACATATTAATATAAATTCTTCTCCTCAGTTGGAGATGCATCTTAGTTGACGTTTTAAAAACATGAATCCTTCTCCATAGTGGGAGTTTTGGGAATACGTCGCAGTTGACGTTTAAATATAAGTCCCTCTCCACATTGGGAGATTTGGGAATACGCCTCAATATAGTCAGCGCATATGATACGGCTCGATATAGTCACCATTTAAATATATATCCTTCTCCGTATTGAGAGATTTGGGGATGATTAGTATCACATGATTGTATGGAATTTCTATCTCCTTTCCACACAATCGAGAATTAGTTGGAGATCTTAGATAAGTGTCATCCCATAGTTTGACGAGAATCACTTGAAGATTTTAAGATTATATTGATGTGAGGGAATCAGTTTTCCACTTCTAACACCTTTTCAACCACTACCATTGGTGGGAAATATATATTTAAGACAAAGTCTTTTATCATGGTCTTATTTACTAGTCTTAATTATGTAAGAACTAGTAGACCGAGTAAATTCAAAAGAGATTTATTTGTTTGATTGCTAGTGGTTCTTCGACTAATTGTCTTCACCCAATAGAGTTGGCACTTTTAGTCCTTCTCCTCAGTTGGAGTTTCCAGGACACGTCTTATTTGACGTTTTAGTTATATGCACTTCTCCTTAGTTGGAGATTTGGTATACACCTCAATATAGTACAGCGTATACGATACGACTTAATATAGTACACCATTTAATTATATACCCTTTCTCCTTATGGGGAGATTCGGGAACACGCCTCGATAAAGTACAACGTATTTGATATGGCTCAATAAAGTACACCGTTTGAATATATAACCTTTCTCCTTATGGGGAGATTCAAGGATACGCCTCAATAAAGTACAGCGTATATGATACAGCTCAATAAAGTACACTGTTTAAAATATACCCTTTCTCCTTATGGGGAGATTCGGGGATACGCCTCAATATAGTACAACGGATATGTTACGGCTCAATAAAGTACACCGTTTAAAAATATACCATTTTCTCCTTATGGGAGATTCAGGAATACGCCTCAATAAAGTACATGTTAGATGTTACGGCTCAAAAAAATACACCGTTTAAAAATATACCCTTTCTCCTTATGGGGAGATTCGGGAATACGCCTCAATGAAGTACATCATATATGGTACGGCTCAATAAAGTACACCTTTTTAAATATAAGCCCCTCTCCTTATCGGGAGATTTGGGGATATGTCGTCTCATATTTGGACGAAAATTGTACACTTTTTCAACCACTCATTGGTGGGAACATGTGCTTTTTGGCCTTCGTCTATTGCACAATCAAGAGATCTGTTTGATAAGGTAGGAGCAATAAATGTGACCTTCATATTATTAGATGGAAAAATCATAAAATAGGCTCCATAAAATCAATGATTCTTCTTATGGCAGTAATATCGCCAAATTATATTAGATGCTTACTATTAGCCGATATCAGTACAATATGACCGTTGGGAGATCTTAGTGGTTCCATGCATTAAACCTTCATACTGGCCAAGCATGAAAGCAATCTATAGGACACACTAGGATACTGCCAATTATCATATGGCGCTTCTATCAAACTAAGTTTGTCATTCGTAGTTGTTAAAATTCAATAAAATAAAAATCATTGTCGTACTCCAGTTGGAGAAATTTGCTGGCGAGAGTTGTTGAATTTATATAATATAATATAATATATACCCACATAGGTTTGAATTAATCGAGCTCGAAGACTCGAAATTATATGCTTTAAGCATGAATCAGAAGAAGTGATTCCTTTTTCTGCTTATTCTTTATAATGAGAGAACATTTGAATCAAAGAATAGAAATTTTTTGTGCAAAGTGCACATATATGTTTGCCATGATACGACTTTTCATAATTGTTGCTGTTTCAATCAGTTGGTGAGATATCACCGGAACGTCTATCGAATATGATAGACTTTTGATAAATGATATTACGATATCACAGAGATTTCAAAAGATATAATATCAGATGTCGAGGTTTAGCATCCTCGTATAAGAGTCATCGTCTCCAAACAATGTAGTTCATCATGTGGAACTTCAAGCTACTCAAAGGTAGAGATCATTGAATCCGCAACCCATCACAGATTCTTCATCTTGCCAGCGACGTCTTGGCGGTATAAAATCAATAACTACTATGTAGATTAAGAGTAGTATTATATTCATGTCTAGACTCGGAGTTTTTAAAGGAATCTACATTTGTGATATTTGAGATCAGACATTAAAGGCTAGTGTCTAATTCACTTAAACTGTAGCTCTAATACCAACCTGTCACACCACGATTTCCGGTGGGCCTAGATGGGTACAATCGTGACGGTTGGATAACAGTTTCACAGTATAATAATATGCCGTGGAAGTATTGGATTAAAAATTATAAAAAATAAAGCTTGAATGTATAAAAGTATTACAAGCATTCGATACAAGCCCAAAGGCAGGATCCAAATAAACAAAGCTTTAGACATCATAGACCGTAAACATCAGGAGTGCAAATTCCTTAGCTTTCATTCTAGCCGACCCATATTCCCAGCATATTATAAGGTTCGGTACATGCTGTTCAATCTTTTGAAATTACGTCAGCCAAAGCTGGTAAATATAATTAACTGACTCTTTGGGAAAATAGTTTTTCAAAAAGAGTTTTTATACATATGGAAACCCATAGGTGATCCTTTAAAATATATCTTGGGATTTTTCTTGTTATGAGATTATATACTTGATTAACCCATTGGGTTGTCCGAACATGGTATCATTAACCCCTAATTACATCAATTATCAAGTAAACGAATTAAACCGTATTCTTACACTTTTGAGCCATCATAGGCAACTTACTTATGTAATAACCGTCCCAAGAGACATATTTGCCATCCCAAGTTTATACTAAAATAAGTCAAGAGTATTTACCTTTTTGCTGGCTTCCAATCAATAAGACTATATTTGGCAAAGAGCCGCAAGTCTAAGTTTTATTGACTCAAGTCCGATTATCTTGGGGGGGGGGGGGGTACTATAGTCTGGAATGAACAGATTTATTATCTGTTAGAATGTATATGGGCCAAAGGTAGTTCCTTTAGACATGACCCGATACTTAAGAATAGGTTTGCTAGATTAAGCGTATATCAAATAGAATGTGGTTTAAACCCAACAAGTACTTGGACTTGTATAATATGGGTAAACAATGTACATTCTGGATTTTGAGATCAAAACGATAAGGTTAAACCCGTTTCGGTAAACTTATGTAAACTAGTTACGTTAACCGTAGGCGTATAAGCGGTATCGGGTAACTGGATGAGTCATGAACAAGTTCCATATGCCAATATACTTTAAATAAGTTATAATATCAGTAGGATATCAACTTGTATGCCCGTTAAGGTTTTAAAATCAAACAATGACTCATAAGGGCGTTTTGGTCATTTAGCGACGTATAAAAGAGACTTGCATATAATTTGATGTTACGACCATAAACATTCTGTGAAAACACTTTATTTATGATATATTATCGGTAGGATATTAAACATATGTGTGTTTTATAGTTTAAGACCAAACTATGCTCCGTAGGGGCATTTTGGTAATTTCACATATAGTTTTGAAAGCTAATTTGGGAATCTGAGTTTATATCATGTACCTACTGTAAAAATATTTAAAATGATTTATAAAATCAGTAGGTAACAAGTCTTGGTTGGTAGTTATGGTTTGAAACCATACTATGCACCGAAACGACGTTAAAATCGTTAAATAACGATATATGCGATGTTTAAGGAAAAAACAATGTTATGATCATGTTTATATGATACCAACATGTTAATTAATATAACATATCTGTGGTCAAAAGGTTTTGTTTGAAAATTATGCTTTAAAACCATTTTGTGTGTTATGAGGGCACTATCGTCATTTAAGAACATAATACAAGTAGTTGTGCATAAACTCAGTTTATCATCTGAATTGATATCCCAAAATTTCCTAATTATAATATTAAATTAGTAGGCAGTGAGTTTGGTATAAGGAATTATGCTTAAAACCTATCTATGCGCCTAAAGGGCATTTTGGTCACTTTAAAGCACAATTTACGAAATTATACGCAAACTCAGTTTATGATCAGATTTGTAACATCAAAATATGTTAAACATGTTAACATATCAGTACTTAAATCATTTGCAAGCTTATTTGTGCCTAAAACCTTATTTTTGCTAAAAAGGGCATAAAGGTCAAAGTATGGCATAAATATGGAAACTTGCATAAAACTCAGATTATTAATAGGATCATGTAATATAACCTTATAGGGTTATGCTACATCATATTATGATCATAACGGAACTTTAAATCAGTAGCATACTAGTCTAATTCGGTTTATAACCAAAAGTCAACATAGAAGTCAAACTACGCGACTTTCGGTTGCGAATCGACCCTAAGATTGGAATTGACGAGCGGAACATGTTTACACATGTTCTAATAATTATTATTAAGTTTTTTAAGTGATAAAACATATTTTAGAACACTCTTAAACTCAGATAGCAATTATTTTAAAAATCTGACCCGTTGACTTTTTAAAATGTCAATACATTGACTCGTCAGTTGACCAAGAAAACGTGATTCTTAGGAGGTGCCCTTTTGAGGGATTAATACGTACCTAATTACGATCACGTAGCCATGTTTGTTGTGAACAATGGCTTGACCGTTTAAGGTATAACTAAAAGTCAAAGCGTGTATCGTTAACGCTTGAGTTTTCGGCTTTAAGAGCCAAATAAAATAACTAGTCACGAAAGGAACACTCACAAGTTGTCCTAGGGACTGAAGAATACTTAATGGGTGCTCCCAATAAACTCAGGAACTCCCAATGTGAGAAGATAGGAGATTTTTAGGTAATGGGCAAGTTTTTCAAATGAACATGAACCCCCTTATATAGTTTTTAAGAGTTCTTGAGATTTTTCCAGGTGTTTAGAGGTTGAATCTGATGATGACAAGTGCCCCCATACCTATACAAATCCCTATACAAGCCCATAGAATCGTTTTGATGGTTTAAACTTTCTTGGAGTGCCCAGCAAGCCAAAATTCGATCTGCAGGTACCCATACGGACCGTATGGTCCCTTGTATACGGTCCGTAAAGACCTGGTCAGTATAACACAACTTTCAACAGTTGGCAAGTTTGGCCCCTGAACATGTATTGTTGATTTTTGGCACTTATAACACCCATTAACCCCATTTTTAAGCTCCATAAGGAAGTTAAAGCATATTTAACTTGAATCATGCTAAAAAATATCATGGATGTCAGTTCGTTCGGTCGTACGCTCATGATATTCGCTAATTTACACATATTTTAGTCCCCCGTTTACCCCTATTTTATGCGTTTTCGGCCGTTAAAACCGTCATTCAAATGCTTAATCATCTACACTTTTGTTTACAGGCCTAAAACAGCATACCAGACAAGATGATAGCGAAAACGAAGACTTTCCGGACAAAACGACGAAGCTGCGAACCTTCTGTTGGAAAACTGACCTGGGCGTGTGGAACGGTCGTGCGACGTGATGCACGACCGTGCATCTCCGACAAATCATGATAAGCCAGGCAGTGAACAAGGGTGCGACTCCGCGTGCAGGGCATTGAAGGCTAACCCGAGAATGCACGGTCGTTCGAGATTTTGCACCCCGTGCGGATCCGATGATCCAGCCAAACCTCGGAACTGAACGATCGGTGCGACCAAGCGTGCAACAAGAACCCGGCATTGAACGACCGTGCCATATGAAGAACGGTCGTGCGATATCGAATCTGGTCAACGATCTGTTGACGTCATGCAGTATGGTGCACCATACCCAATAATTGCTTAAAGTGCACGGTCGTGCCACAAGAAGAACGACCGTGCGACATCGAAAAAAATATAAAAACAGAACAGAAACATTTTGTTCGACATTCTGGAATTTTGGGAGCTTTACAGGCGATTTTACAGGCTCCAGAGGCTTTGCTTTTGACCCGGATTCAAGCCACATTTTGCCGTTTAGCTCCATTACGATCCGGATTCTTAATCTTATGCTTGTTTATGGTTTGGTTTTCTAATCTTTCCATGATTTTGTTAATCTTTCAAGCATTTAGATTAATGTTTATGTATTATTGTAGCCTTTGGGCAAAAACACAACAATCCCTTGCTTGATTATAACTATTAGTGTGTTAATCTTTGTTTGTAATGACATTTTGAAGTATTTTCTATGTTAATCTTTGATGATTAGTTTGCAACCTTGTTATTGATATTGATTTCTTGATTATAAGTAATTGTGTTGGATGATTGGTGCTTGGTTAGTTAAGATAGTTGAAAAATGAAGCTTAATTAATCTTGTATTAGTAAACTTTGAACTTGGTTAACTAGTTTAGCTTGGTTTAAATGTGTGCATCATGATACTAGAAATGGTTAGTGATTTAATAAAATGTAATTATTGTTAATCAAGAGAGCTTGCCGTCACGTAAGGACTTTAACGGGTTAGATGGTGTCGTTATAAATTCTTGCCATGATTTGTTAGCTTAGTTAGTAGTTTAGGCCAAAATTGCTATCTTGGTGAATTATTGTGCAAGATTTGTAAAATGAACTCGGTTGTGATTTAATCTAGTTTATGCTTGTCTCGGTGGTTGCATTGTGTTTATCGGTGTTGCTTTCCTTGATTAAGTGCGGTTATAAAACTCCTAACGGATGACTAACTCATTTTTAAGAGATTTTCATAGACATTTATCAATTGCACGTTAAAGAACAATTTTAGGTGGTTAAAGTGTGTTTATCGTTTTAACTTTCCGAATGATTGTCATGTTAGGATTCCCGAAAGGGATACTAATTGTCTTAAAATGGAAAATTGACCGAATGCTTCTAGTACCCAAACCGACTTAGTTGACATGCTTTGGTTGTGTATTAAGCAAGGCTTTTTATCTATTAACTATTATGTTTTTATTATGTATTTGTTTACGCTTACTTTAGTTTATTTAAAATCACAAAACTTATGTTTCTACCGGTAGTTTAGTGACAAAGGTCTAGTATTAATTCTCCGCCCATTTCCTTGGATCGATACTTGGTTCTTACCGATACTTTACTACATATATGACGGGGTACACTTGCCTCTTTCGTGTGTGTTTTGATGTAAAAGTAATAATCACTTTTATAAATTTAAAACCAAATCGTGTGTAATTTCATTGTAAAAATATGTAAAAGTAATAATCACTTTTATAAATTTTCGGGCCCATTTTCGGATTTTTATAAAATTTTCAACCCATTTTTAATAATATTCTGTTTCTATTCAGCTGAAAAAAAAACAGAATTATTATATTAATAAAATATTCATTGTGTCAAATTTTTGTTTGCAGGTTAATGTCCTATACCCCCGCTCCCAATCCTATTGAGCCGTCAGACGAACCCGAGCGTGATCTGAGGAGACGTCTTTGTGCAAGATCTCGTGCGGTTGGGCTGATACTCGCAGCCGGTGAGCAGGAGCAGGGAGTACCCGCTGAAGCCGAGGGCTCAGGGGCAGCAGGAAACGCAACCATGGCAGACGACGACAGACCTTTGAATGAAACAAACCAGCCCGGAGGAGAAGGCTTGCTACCGAGCATCACTCGACCGACGGTAGCAGGACCGAGTTTCGAAATAAAATCCAGCATCATCAATATGATACAAAAATCGGTGCAGTTTGATGGGAAGGATCACGATGATCCTGGTCGGCACATCGCAAAGTTTCTTGAGGTGTGCTCGACTTTCAAGATAAGAGATGTTTCTGAGGACGCGATCCGTTTGCGGCTCTTTCCGTTTTCATTACGAGACAAAGCCAGTGCTTGGCTTTTGTCACTTCCGGCCGGATCTATCACCACTTGGGCCGAGATGGCAGAACTCTTTGTGCAAAAATATTTTCCTCCGGAAAAGATGACTAAATTGAGGAACCGTATCATGACGTTCAAGCAAGACGACGGGGAATCTCTACACGCAGCTTGGGAGAGGTTTAAAGATCTCTTAATTGATGTCCCACATCACGGGTTGTCCAAAAGGCAACTAGTTCTGACCTTTTATCAGGGACTCAATTATGACTCGCAGGAGCGTTTAGACGTGTATGCAGGAGGCGATCTTGGAACGAAGACGCCAACTGAAGCTTACGCGATCATTGAGAAAGCTGCGTTGAAGTCAAGTTCTCGCCACGGTGGAGCGCGGAATAAGACATCATCCACTTCCGGAGTTCATGCTGTGGATACATATACGGCTCTTACTGCACAAATTGGAGCCTTGGCAACAAGAATTGATCAGTCTCAGAATGTCTCGCGAATTCAATCGCCATCTTGTGATCAGTGCGGAGTTGCACACGTGCCAGGTACGTGTGAGCAGGGTGTTATGTTTACAGGTCACGAGGAGGTGAACTACATGGGCAATCAAATCAGGCCCCAAAATAACCCCTATAGCAACACGTACAATCCAGGGTGGAGAAATCACCCAAACTTTGGGTGGAAATCTGGTTTTGGTAACCAGAACGCACACGAATATGCTCAACATGCCCCTGCGCCACAACAATCTCAAGGTCAGTCCTTCCAGCCACAGTATCATAATCAAGGCTCAGGAAGCAGTTCCCAGCCACACGCCTCTCAAAGCAACGCAAAGCTAGAGGAAATGATGGCACAACTGCTGAACAACTCCAACAGTGCTAACCAAATGGCTGAGAAACGATATCAGCAGCATGAGGAGCGGTTCTTGGTCAACGAAGGAGAAATGCGGAGTCAAAAGGCTTCCATTCAGACCATAGAGAATCAAGTGGGCCAGTTGGCAAAAATGATGTCGGAAAGACCCCCCAGGTGGTCTTCCGGGCAATACCGAGCAGAATCCGAAGGGGCGTGGTAATGGCCCGCACTTGTAACAAGTGTGGGGACATGAGTCTTGCTATCGACTCGCCGAAAAAAATTTAGCATGGAGTCTCGCTACTGACTCGCCGACAAAAATGTAGCAGGAGCGTCTTTGGCGCTATAAGGGTAAAATAGTCCACTTTTTTTGTTTTTGTAGTTTTAGCGTAATTTAGGTTAGTTAGGTAGTTTCCGTTAGTTTGTTTAGTTTTCATACGTACCGAGCGAAGGTTCTGTGTTGAAATATTGTTTAAACAGTTTGTGTGTCGAAAAAATGGCGAAAAACGGCCGAAACAGTTGCTGGAAATAGCTTCTGCAGAAAATTCTGATCTGCAGCTGTTGCATGGTCGTTCTCGGGTCGCACGACCGTGCGTTTCCGAGGGCCGGCATGGTGGATCGCACCCCCGGTGCATTTCCGAGAACAGTTGTCTGCGTTTGAGCGATATCGGTGACGCACGACCGTGCGACAGGTCGAACGACCGTGCGTCAGGCTGAGGGTAATTTTGTCATTTGGTACTATAAATACCCTCATCTGCAGGCCCCATTCACAATTCGCGAAACCCTAGTCGCACCAGGCCGTTCCAGAGCGATATTTCTTCAAATCGCACGGTTTTTCGCACGATCTCACACCCTTCTTCTCACGGTACGTTCCTAGTTGTAGATTTCTTGTTTCTTTGCTTTCTAGGTTAGATTTCTTCCGATTCTTCAAGGCATTTTTAGGGTTCTCTTCATAAACAAATCGAAACCCTAACCCTTGTTGAATCCTTGTATCGTGAACATCCGGTGAATTTTCTGACCCCTGTTTGTGTAATAACTTGTTGATTTGTGAAAAATCGGGCTAACTTAGAGCCTAGGTCAGAATCTGCAGAAAAAAGGTGTCACAAGGGCGTTCCTTGAATGGAACGGTCGTGCCATGCCGGATGTTTTCGATAGTCTGCTGTTTGTTCGGTGTGGCACGGTGGTGCGGTTGGTCGCACGCCGTGCAGTTCCGACATATTTGGGCATTTGGTACTCGACGTCGGTAACGCACGACCGTGCGTCTCGTCGCACGACCGTGCCATATGCCCAGATCAGAATTCACAGCTTCTTCATAATTGGCTACTCGGCTGTTTTTTATTCAAATTTATCCTGTTTCCGTCTTTCTAACGTTATTTCCCATACAGATGGATCACCCTTTCCTTCAATTCGACCCTAATGATGAGCGAGAAGCACTTTGCATTCCGAAACGCGACGCCTTATGGGCAAGGCGGGGGCAATTCGGAGTCCCCCGATGGCTAGATTGGGAAGTCATGCGGGAACTAAATCAGTATGACAGACTAGACGACATGATGAGTCGCCCGCTTGCAAATCTGGTCGGTATCAACCGACCCGTTTACCGAGAGCTGACAATAAAGTTCTTCGCGTCTTACGCCTATGAAAAGCCGGTTGCACATAGAAGACCCAAATTCCGCCACAAGGAGCGGGTAGCTTTCAGGTTATGTGGACGATGGCATTTGTGGTCGGTTGGTCGGTTGGGTAGAAGACTCGGGATTTATACTAGGGACGACATGGATGATACCGATGTCTTCACAGATTAGTTCACCTTCCCTTCTGATGCAGCACGGGATGAATTTTGGGCTGAAAACGCTATTGGGGACCCCTACAACCCGAGGATGTCGAAGGCTTCACGACTGAGAGACCCTTTGGTGCGAGTGATGCACCATGTATTTAGCCATACGATATGTGGTCGCATGGACAGTCTTGGTAATTGTCCAATACCAGATTTGATTTTTTTATATGCGTTGGTTGAGAAAGCACCTATCAACCTAGCCGCACGAATGGCTGAGTACTTTGTGAAGTGCTCGGGGCGTACTCCCAACAGTGAGATACATGGCGGTCAGTATGTGACCGAAATAGCTTACAACGAACGCTATATGACTGAGGAGGTGCTTCAGAGTCTCACTCTGATAACCGAGGGGGTTCATTTTGATATCAGGTCGCTGAAAGCCATGGGGGTGATTGTAGAGCTAGATAGGGGGGATAGGTTGAGGGGGTTGAACAACGAGGTCTGGGACCCGTTGCCTCCAGCTGTGGAGGAAGATGAGGATGAAGAAATGGAAGAGCAGCATGATGAGCAACATGTACCACATCCACCGACACCACCACATTCACCGCAGCACCATGCATTCCACCAGCATCAGGACTGGCCCGAGTTCTATCAGCAGTTCCAGCAGATGCAAGTTAACCAGGATCAGATCAGGGTTAACCAGGAATAGCATGGGGTTTACATTGACCAGATCCGGTCTAGACAGGACGAGATTCGGGCTAGTCAGGATCAGCTTCGGGCCACACAAGACCAGCTTCGGCAGAGCCAGGATACTCTATACCAGGGGGTGAGTGCGGGATTTTCATATCTTTTCGGGGAGATGCATCACGCATACCCCGACTACTTTCAGCACCCTCCACAGTTCCCACCGTGGAACCCCCCTGGTTATGGCGATGCGGGCCCGTCCTTTACTAGAGACGATGATGGTGATGACGCTTAGGAGCGGTGGAGTGATAGTTGGTGGTTGTTTTTAGTATTTCATTACTTTGTTTTGGGTGTTTATTTTGACTGTTATTTCGAACACCCCGGTTAT
Organism: Helianthus tuberosus; assembly: GCA_030545235.1. Classification (NCBI taxonomy): domain Eukaryota; kingdom Viridiplantae; phylum Streptophyta; class Magnoliopsida; order Asterales; family Asteraceae; genus Helianthus; species Helianthus tuberosus. Next base: position 34,636,858 of record CM060436.1, read on the forward strand.
GTATGCTTTATTTTTCAGACTCTTTACTTTAGTTTTTATGTTATGTCTTTGTTGGGATTGCTAGTATTTCTATTTATGTAAATTATGGTTTATTTGTGATTTTTCTGTTTCTGTTTTGGTGCAAATGTGACATACTTGCAGGTTTTTGGACGACATATCGTGGACCGGAGCACGTGGCAGATACAGCTTCGGAAGTCTCGTTGCATCAACATCAACTTGAGGGGAGTATTATTATCCTTTTCTCTATATTTCGGGTCTCGCATTGGGGACAATGCGAAGTTCAAGTGTGGGGAGGGGGTTAACTTTGTTAACTTTGTTTGTCCTCTATATAAAAAAATCAGAAAATCAGAAAAATCATTCAATAATACCTGTATTTTGTATTTATTTTAGTAAATAAACCGGTTGGTTGTGTTTTAGAAAGCTTCGGACTTGATAAAAACTTGACAAGCAAAATATTTTTGAAAAAGGAAACCGGAAAGCGTGGCAAACAAAGAAAGACTTACATGATAGTTTTCACACTTTTACCCATTCCTTCCGTTATGTGAGCATTTTGAGCCTTGATATTGTTATATACTTGTTCATTTCGGATATAGGAGTGAGCCGGATGTTATGTGTAATTTAGAACTTGTCACTAGTATGCTTGTTAAGACCATGAACGTGCGGATTTGTGTAAAAGTGATAGAGGCACTTAGATTTCCCTTTGTTGTAAACCTTGTTCTTTGTGTTGTGTTCCCCACCTTATATTACCCTTTAGGATTAACCATGTCGAGCCTTCCCGTTTACCTTTGTTTACCCACATTATCGCCCACTTAGCCAAATTTAGCCTTTTTATGTTTTAAACCTTTTTAGTGTTGAAACTCGGTAAAAATAATCGTTTAGCTAGCGTTTGTTATTGTTTATGATTCATTGTATAAATCCTTTAGTTTGCAAAAAAAAAAAAAAAAAAGAAAAGAAAAAAAAAACACCCTAAAATAGGGTGAAGTCTATGAAAATCGAGCAATTTTGAATGCTTAAACGTTGAAATATCGTTGATTAGCTCGATTGCGAAATAGTCGCCTTTTTAAGGCATTTGTATGTATAGTTGTATTGTTTGTTGCTAGTTAAACGCTACTACCGAGTTTTAACCATTTTCGCCACTTTAAATGTCCATTTCCATACCCTTCGCCCAAGCCTAACGTTACAACCCGTAAAGACCTCTTGATTTGCACTTTTTCGCGTGTTAGTTGGTGGAGACGAGATCTTATGACAAGCTTATGATATTACACATTTCATTGACGAGGCATTGAGTGTTTGCACGTACACATTTTATGTATGTTTCATAAATAAAACTGAGTGTGTGTGAACATTGTGAGTTGTGTGAAGATTAACATGTTGAGTCAATTAAATGTGAAGTCACGGCTTTTTGGTTGTCGCTATATATTTGCATATGCTTGTTGGGTTTGAGTCTTTTGATGATTGTCTTTCGAAAAACCGGCCAACCGTTTATAGTAGTTTTCAATAAAATAGTGTGTAAATTATCGTTCTTGTTTGCTTCTGTCTTTTATTGCTTTTTAGTTCAGCTTGCTTGAGGACAAGCAAGGTTCAAGTGTGGGGAGATTTGATATTCGCTAATTTACACATATTTTAGTCCCCCATTTTACCCTTATTTTATGCGTTTTCGGCCGTTAAAACCGTCATTCAGATGCTTAATCATCTACACTTTTGTTTACAGGACTAAAACAACATATCAGACAAGATGATAGCGAAAACGAAGACTTTCCGAACAAAACGACGAAGCTGCGAACCTTCTTTTGGAAAACTGACCTGGGCGTGTGGAACGGTCGTGCGACCTTATGCACGACCGTGCATCTCCGACAAATCATGATAAGCCCGGCAATGAACGAGGGTGCGACTCCGCGTGCAGGGCATTGAAGGCTAACCCGGGAATGCACGGTCGTTCCAGATTTTGCACCCCGTGCGGATCCGATGATCCAGCCAAACCTCGGAACTGAACGACCGGTGCGACCAAGCGTGCAACAAGAACCCGGCATTGAACGACCGTGCCATATGAAGAACGGTCGTGCGATATCGAATATGGTCAACGATCTGATGACGTCATGAAGTATGGTGCACCATACCCAATAATTGCTTAAAGTGCACGGTCGTGCCACAGGAAGAACGACCGTGCGACATCGAAAAAAATATAAAAACAGAACAGAAACATTCTGTTCGACATTCTGGAATTTTGGGAGCTTCACAGGCGATTTTACAGGCTCCGGAGGCTTTGCTTTTGACCCGGATTCAAGCCACATTGTGCCGTTTAGCTCCATTACTATCCGGATTCTTAATCTTATGCTTGTTTATGGTTTGGTTTTCTAATATTTCCATGATTTTGTTAATCTTTCAAGCATTTAGATTAATGTTTATGTATTATTGTAGCCTTTGGGCAAAAAGACAACAATCCCTTGCTTGATTATAACCATTAGTGTGTTAATCTTTGTTTGTAATGACATTTTGAAGTATTTTCTATGTTAATCTTTGATGATTAGTTTGCAACCTTGTTATTGATATCGATTTCTTGATTATACGTAATTGTGTTGGATGATTGGTGCTTGGTTAGTTAAGATAGTTGAAAAATGAAGCTTAATTAATCTTGTATTAGTAAACTTTGAACTTGGTTAACTAGTTTAGCTTGGATTAAATGTGTGCATCATGATACTAGAAATGGTTAGTGATTTAATAAAATGTAATTATTGTTAATCAAGAGAGCTTGTCGTCACGTAAGGACCTTAACGGGTTAGATGGTGTCGTTATAAATTCTTGCCATGATTTGTTAGCTTAGTTAGTAGTTTAGGCCAAAATTGCTATCTTGGTGAATTATTGTGCAAGATTTTTAAAATGAACTCGGTTGTGATTTAATCTAGTTTATGCTTGTCTCGGTGGTTGCATTGTGTTTATCGGTGTTGCTTTCCTTGATTAAGTGCGGTTATAAAACTCCTAACGGATGACTAACTCATTTTTAAGAGATTTTCATAGACATTTATCAATTGCACGTTAAAGAACAATTTTAGGTGGTTAAAGTGTGTTTATCGTTTTAACTTTCCGAATGATTGTCATGTTAGGATTCCCGAAAGGGATACTAATTGTCTTAAAATGGAAAATTGTCCGAATGCTTCTAGTGCCAAAACCGACTTAGTTGACATGCTTTGGTTGTGTATTAAGCAAGGCTTTTTATCTATTATCTATTATGTTTTTATTATGTATTTGTTTACGCTTACTTTAGTTTATTTAAAATCACAAAACTTATGTTTCTATCGGTAGTTTAGTGACAAAGGTCTAGTATTAATTCTCCGCCCATTTCCTTGGATCGATACTTGGTTCTTTCCGATACTTTACTACATATATGACGGGGTACACTTGCCTCTTTCGTGTGTGTTTTGATGTAAAAGTAATAATCACTTTTATAAATTTAAAACCAAATCGTGTGTAATTTCATTGTAAAAATATGTGTAGTCGCGCACACGCCAGCTCACGTTTTTCGTTTAATTAGGACAAACGTTCGAACGGACGCGAAAACAATCCAAATTACGCAATGAATGGTATTTTTGGATTCCCATCATTAAAATATAATATTTTAATGATCACATAAATTTTTGGATGTACGGATATGGTCAGAGCGTAGAATATCCGCGGATATGCATAGTTTCGAAGTTTTGACGCTTTTAGTCCCTATGATCGAATAAGCATATTTTCACACACCGAACCCTCCAAAACTTATTTCTAAGCTATGTTAAGGGTATTTAGGGTATGTCTTGCTTATGACCTTGTTCTGGAGTGTACGGCGCTACGAGAATCGGCAGACTTTCGTAGTTTGTCGTATTTAGTCCTTGAGCTCGAATAATGCATATTTACTTATGATTATCACAAAAGCCCTTATTGACCAATATTAGGTACACCCAAGAGTATGACTAAGCATCATAAAACTCTCGGTTCATTAAAAGGTCACTCAGAGGTAATAATTAACATGTTGACGCTTTTAACCCTTCGTCGCGCAAACTTTCAAACGATTACGCAACTTTTAAACAATTATGTAAACGGCTCCTCACGTCCAACAAGTGGTTCATATATAACAACTCTCCTAAAATCCCTAAAAATCCCTATATGTCTTCAAATACACCCCGTATACGAAAAATGGCCCCGAAATACCATTATTTTAATTATAATCAAGTAAAAACAATATTTTAATCCGCTCGCGGGGCGCGACATAGACAGAGAGGTCTGTCGCGGACCGCGACCCCCTTGACATCAGGCGCAACCCTAGGCCGCCACGTGTCCCTAACGTGTCGAACTAGCCGTTGATTCAGCAACCCTAGGTCCTACCCTAGAGGCTCTCGCGGGGCGCGAAGACCCCCCTTGTTTCTCTCGCAGGGCGCGAGAAAGCGGCTGATCAGCCCTATAAATAGAGGAAATCGGCTTCAGTTGTTTCTCGTTCAAAATTCGAAAATCTCTCTCTATTTCTGAATATTAAAAGTAATACTCGGGCATAATACCCACTAAAAAGCGAAGCTCTGCCTTGTTGTAAGTATTATAACCCCCGGTTACGTATTAGTTACTCTGCCCGATTGATCTAGAGCTCCGTAACGCATGTCTAGGCTCTGCCCGACTCAGTCGTTAGAGTTCTGTCTCGGGGGGATGGTATAGCTAATGTAAATTTGGGTTATTATACTAACGCGTGTACATTGTTTAAATTAATAGATTATAACCAGGAAGTCACAAGGAAATACCTAAATTAGCAATGTGAGTAATTCCTCTTTTTGTGAACTGTTTTTACAAAACCTCAAATGTTTTAAATTATAATTAACAGTGATTGAGTATTTGTAAATCTACAATTATCGTCGGTATGTTGGGGTTTTGTATACATAACTTGTTACTACACTGTGAGTAGTAACATTACCACAAGTCAGGATTGACAGTACCGTGGGTGATAATTAAAGTAGATGTAAACAAATGTAATTGCGGGTTGCCCTCAATGCTGTAAAATGATAAAACTTGTTTTGATTAATCTGGGATTCACTCGCCAGTATTTCTTGCTGATAAAATGTTTTTAAATGCGTTTCAGGTAACAAAATGTGAAAGCCAATTAGAAGCCAGCCGGAGAGCACTGAAGGCCTGGAAAAGTGGCTATAAAAGTTACCTAAATAAAGAAGAAGTTTTATTTTAATAAATTAAGGTTTATCCTTATAAACATGTTGTAATGGAAACTTGGGTTTATCCCATGTATTTATTATTATAAAAATGTGGTGTTTTACTCTGATAAACTATTTCCTAACTACGGTCCTGATGTAAATTCTGCTGCCAAATTAATAAACATCGATACCACCAGCTCTGCGAGCTCGCGGCCGGCCGCCTCCTGGGGCAGGGGTAGGGGTTACGACAGAAGGTGGTATCAGTGCTTAAGCCACTGATTTCAGCCACAGACATGGTTGTAAAAATCCCGACTAGTCTCCGATTAGTCGCCGATTAATCACTAATCAGAGGTTCACCGATTAATGGTCGATTAATAGCTAGGCAGTCAATGACGGTCCTATTCTGGCCAAATTTTGGCTAGATGTCGGCCAAATTTTGACCAAACCATATAAATTCCTTCCAATTACTTTAAAAAATGGGCTAATGGGGGGTTAAAACATATCTACTTTAAAAAACTACATATAAAAACATGTGTGTGTGTGTATGTAAATAAAAATTACATATAAAAATCTCAATTCGATTAATTCCGATTAATCCCTATTAATCCCGATTAATCGCTAGTCGGTACCCCACCGCCCGACTAGCGCCTAGCGATTCTTACAACACTAGCCACATAAGTGTTCTGCTGACACCAAAATTTTATCCATTATGTTAGGAAATAATCTATGTGATTACGTGCATATCAGTATATTATTGTTTTGTGTTATTTGACAATTTGTTAGTTTACAGTATGAGTGATCAAGGTATGTCAGACGCCTATCATCACTTGTCTAGTTCTCCTAGAGATGAAGGAACTTCCTCCCAGCCTACTCCTTTGGGGTATTCAGCTGACACAGAAGAGGTGATCTTCATATTTAAGGTGCAATCTGAAGAACCATTCCCCACGAAAAATAGAGGATGGTTCAGTCGGGGAGCACATGAGCGTAGGAAGCGAATGAAGAAATTACAACCACAAAGGGCTTTAGCAGCAACAAATAGGGAGATGAATGCCCAGACCCAAGACATAGTCAATAGGCGATTGGCCAACTTTCACATACTAGCTACCACTGCCACAGACCCAAACTTAGACCAAATCATTGCACCACAGCCACTGCCACTGTTCCCAACCCAACCCATGGAAATATAACCTAACCCAGGAGACCAGGTTCGCATACCTGCCTTCGACCCAAATGAAATCCCTAGAGTCCCAGCACCCAATCCTCTAGCTTATGACCCATGGGAGGATGAACATAGTGATTATCGAGAACTCTACCCACCGGAGGAACCCCTACCAAACCCTATAGCACCATACCCCAACCTTGACCCCCTAGATCCATATTGGGATGTCGATCAGCATGTTCGGGAAATACTAGAAAACCCATACCCATATGGAGAACCCGTACCACAGTACCCTGACCCAATACCCGCACCACCACAACCCATGAGTACTGAAAACGTGTAGGAACTCCGCACATTTGGTGAGGAGTTAGTAGATGAAGGAGAAAGAATTAGGCAAATAGGGGAAAAGCTCGTTTGGAATTACGACGAGCGAAATATGTAATACTGGATGAACCCCTAGTAATAATAGTAATAATATATATATATATATATATATATATATATATATATATGTGTGTGTGTAGTAAAAAAAATCAACTAAAATAGATGATCCAATACCTACTGATGCATAACTAGTAGTGTATTTTAAATTTCAGTTGCAGCTTGTAATAGATATACATATACAAAATAGAGTAAAATGTCGCAATGCTCGACGGTTTTGACCAATGTGTTGTTTGTGTAATTGTTGGCATTAAATCTTGTTCTGTGATATTAATACTTGGTAAATGTTTATAATCCAGATGGACAACGAAGTGAATCAGGAAAACCCGAATAACGATAATAACGGGAATCAAATAGATAACAGTGCCATCCAACACATAGTGGCACAAGGGATTATAGACGCTATGCCATATATTATCAAAACGGTTAAGGAAGCGGAAAATAATAAAACTAACAGTGGAAGTAAACGACCACCTACTGAACCCATTCACAGCGTAAACAAAGGACCATTACTTCAATTACCTATTCCAAAAAGAAGAAGAACCATGTCATATGGTTGTTCTTACAAAGAATTCTGGTCTTGCAAACCTATAGAATTCTCTGGCAATGAAGGAGCCATTGAAGCTCTACGTTGGATAGAAAAGACTGAGGCAGTCTTAAAAATAAACAAGTGTGCAGAGGAAGATGAAATCATGTTTGCTGCCAATCTTTTTAAGAATGCAGCCTTAGAATGGTGGAATACTATTCTCCAGTCTAGGGGAAGTGACAAAGTCTATAATATGGAATGGACTGAGTTTAAGAATATGGTTGAAAGAAAATTATGTCCTCCTAATGAAAAAGAACAAATAGCTAATAAGTTCTTAAACCTTGGAATGATTGGAGTTGACTGTAAGGGTTACACTACCGTATTCTTCGAATATGCTAGAATTGTGCCAACCCTAGCCACACCAGAACCAGTATTAATCTCCCGTTACATCCGGGGATTAATCAGTGAGATTAGACACGTAGTCAAGGCAGCTAGACCACAAACCATAGAAGGAGTAGTAGAACTAGCAAATACCTTGACTGATGAACTAGTACGTACGCAAGAAGAAAACCAGAGGAAGAACCTAGTCCAAAAGCTTACCCAGGAATGTCGCTACGGTAATTCCAACCGTGGGAAAAACATAGGTTCTCCTTCTGCACCTTACTGTAAGAACTGTAAGAAGAAGCATTCAGGGAAATGTTCCACATACTGCAACTTCTGCAAAATACCGGGACATAAGGAAGAAGACTGTAGGAAGAAACCCAGCAATGGAGTATGCTTCAATTGTAGAGAAAAGGGGCATATTAAGCCAAACTGTTCGAAACTAGCTCCAGCCATGAACAACAAGACTACTAAGAATGCTAGAGCATTTGTTCTAACAGCCGAAGAAGCAAAGCTAATTCCGGACGTGATTGCCGGTACATTTTTAGTTAATAATGTTTTTGCTAAAGTTTGATTTGACTCTGGTGCGAACCAAAGTTTTATTAATACTTCGTTTTGCAAACTTCTCAATCAACCATTAACTAAACTTCAACAAGAATGTCTAGTAGAAATGACAAATGGAGAATCCATTAAGAATACTGAATTCTTGCAGGGAGCAAGAATAGAGATTCTAAACCATAATTTTATTGCTAATCTTTACCCAATGAATCTGGCTGGATTTGATATTGTATTAGGAATGGATTGGTTAGTAGCCAATAAAACCAGTATTCTATGTGATCAAAAGTCAATACAAGTAAATTCACCAAAAGGTGAAAAGATCACAATTAAAGGAGACAAGCCATCTAGATCCACGAAATTCATCTTTGTGATGAAAACAGCCAGCTATGCAAGAAAAGGGTCATTATTGTATATGATTTCCATAATCATTAACACAAAAGGAAAAGAATTGTAAGATATTCCTGTAGTATCTCAATTCTCAGATGTTTTCCCAGAAGAATTACCAGGACTACCACCGGACAGGGAAGTCGAATTCAGAATTCACCTACTACCAGGGACAGCACCAATTGCCAAGGCACCTTACCGTTTGGCACCAGCCAAAATGCAAGAACTGAAGAAACAGTTGGATGAACTTCTAGAGAAAGGATTCATACAGCCTAGTTGAAGAAAGATATATCAATGCGTATGTGCATTGATTACCGAGAACTGAACAAAGTCACGATTAAAAATCGGTACCCATTACCGAGAATCGATGATCTGTTTGATCAACTGCAATGAGCTCGATTCTTTTTCCAAGATCGACTTACGCTCGGGATATCATCAATTGAAAGTACAGGGAGAGGACATTCCTAAAACTGCTTTTAGGACAAGGTATGGTCATTATGAATTTACCGTCATGCCATTTGGTTTAACCAATGGCCCAGCTGCAGTTATAGACATGATGAACAGAATATGTAAACCGTATCTGGATAAATTCATAATTGTCTTTATAGATGATATTCTCATTTACTCTAAGAGGAACATGCAGCGCATCTGCATGCACTCCTAAATTTGCTGAGAAAAGAAAAGCTTTATGCTAAATTTTCGAAATGTGAATTTTGGTTACAAGAGGTGCAATTCCTCAGACATCTAGTTAATCATGAAGGAATTCATCTCGTTCCCACAAAGATTGAGGCAATTACTAAATGGAAAGTCCCTGAGTCACCAACGGAGGTGAGAAGTTTTCTAGGACTGGTCGGTTATTATAGACGGTTTATTTGAGATTTTTCTAGAATAGCCATTCCTTTAACAAAACTGACCAGTAAATCTGTTAAGTTTAAATGGGGACCAAAACAGGAAGAAGCCTTTAGAATCCTTAAGCAAAGATTAACCAACGCACCCATACTAGCGTTACTAGAAGAAACTGAAGACTTTGTATTCTATTGTGACGCGTCTAAGTTAGGTTATGGATGTGTGTTGATGCAACGTCAAAAAGTTATAGCCTATGCCTCTAGAAAACTTAAGAATCATGAAGAGAATTATACAACCCATGATCCAGAGTTAGGAGCCATAATTTTTGCCCTTAAAATTTGGAGACATTATCTTTACAGTAGTTAGTTTACTATCTTCACCGATCATAAGAGTTTAAGATATGTTTTTGGGCAAAAAGAGTTAAATATGAGACAAAGTGGCTAGATGAAAATCCTTACTGATTATGATTGCAATATCCAGTATCATGCAGGAAAGACTAATGTAGTAGCTGATGCTTTAAGTCGAAAGTATCATGAAAAGCCAAGACGAGTACGTTCTCTCAAATTAAATCTGCAGATAGATTTAAATGAGCAAATTAGAGAAGTACAAAAATCAGTAATCACGGACGATACTGAGAAACTGAAAGGAATGGTTAAGGAATTAGGACAAGGAACAGATGGAATTTGGAGATTTCATAAGAAAAGAATCTGGATACCCAAACAAGAAAACCTACGCCACCGAATACTAGAAGTAGCCCATAAGTCTAGGTATACGATACATCCTGGAAGTGATAAAATGTATCAAGACTTAAGAAAGAATTTCTGGTGGATAGGAATGAAAAAGGATATAGCAGCGTATGTTGCCAAGTGTCTAACCTGTTCACAAGTCAAAGCTGAACATCAGAAACCCTCAGGTTTATTGCAGCAACTAGAAATGCCAATATCGAAGTGGGAATTGATAACAATGGACTTTGTTACTAAATTACCCAAATGAAAAGGTAATGATACAATCTGGGTGATTGTAGACAGGCTAACCAAGTCTGCTCATTTCTTATCGATGAAGGAAACTTTCAGTATGGAACAGTTAGCCAAGTTGTATGTGAATGAAATAATTTCATTACATGGAATTCCTTTATCTATTATGTCTGATAGAGATAGCCGTTTTACTTCTCATTTTTGGACTAGTTTCCAAAAAGCAATGGGAACCAAGTTAAATCTAAGCACAACTTATCATCCTCAAACGGATGGACAAAGCGAAAGGACAGTTCAGACAATGGAAGATATGCTTAGAGCTTGTGTAATTGATTTCGGAGGAAATTGGGACATTCATTTACCATTAATAGAATTTTCCTACAATAACAGCTATCATACCAGTATCAATGCTGCACCATTCAAGCACTTTATGGACGAAAGTGCCGAACTCCAGTCTGTTGGGCAGAAATTGGAAAAAAGCAACTGTCTGGACCAGAAATAGTACAAGAAACAACATACAAGATTATTCAAGTCAAGGAAAGACTAAAAGCAGCACACGATCGACAAAAGAGTTATACTGATAACAGGCGAAAACCATTGGAATTTCAAGTAGGATATAAGGTATTATTAAAAGTTTTGCCATGGAAAGGAATAGTTAGATTCATAAAGAGGGGAAAGCTAAGTCGTAGGTACGTTGGACCCTTTGAGATTATTAGAAGAATAGGACCCGTAGCTTACCAACTACAACTACCAGAGGAAATGGCAGGAATACATGATGTATTTCATGTATGTAATCTCAAGAAGTATTTAGTAGATGAATCATTAGTGGTACCTCTTAAAGACATAGAGGTAAATGAGAAACATAAGTTTGTAGAAAAACACCTGCAGATTGAAGACAGAAAGGTCAAGAATCTCAAACACAAGAGATTGGTTCTAGTCAAAGTGAAATGAGATTCCAAGAGAGGACCATAATACACTTGGGAGCTTGAATACGAGATGCAGAGGAAATATCCACACCTGTTCCAGTAGACCTCGAGGACGAGTTCTAAAACAAGGTGGGGAGGATATAACAACTCTCCTAAAATCCCTAAAACATCCCTATATGTCTTAAAATACACCCCGTATATGAAAAACGGCCCCGAAATACCTTTATTTTAATAAAAATCAAATAAAAAAATATTTTAATCCGCTCGCGGGGCGCGACACAGACAGAGAGGTCTGTCGCGGGCCGCGACCCCCTTGACATCAGGCGTAACCCTAGGCCGCCACGTGTCCCTATAGTGTTGAAGCTAGCCGTTGAATCAGCAACCCTAGGGCCTACCCTAGAGGCTCTCGCGGGGCACGAAGACCCCCTTGTTTCTCTCGCGGGGCACGAGAAAGCGGCTGATCAGCCCTATAAATAGAGGAGATCGGCTTCAGTTGTTTCTCGTTCAAAATTTGAAAATCTCTCTTTATTTCTGAATATTAAAAGTAATACTCCGGCATAATACCCACTAAAAAGTGAAACTCTGCCTCGTTGTAAGTATTATAAACCCCGGTTACGTATTAGTTACTCTGCTCGATTGATCTAGAGCTCCGTAACGCATGTCTAGGCTCTGCCCGACTCAGTCGTTGGAGTTCTGTCTCGGGGGGAGGGTATAGCTATTGTAAATTTGGGTTATTATACTAACGTGTATGCATTGTTTAAATTAATAGAATATAACCAGGAAGTCACAAGGAAATACCTAAATTAACAATGTGAGTAATTCCTCTTTTTGTGAACTATTTTTACAAACCCTCAAATGTTTTAAATTATAATTAACAGTGATTGAGTATTTATAAATCTACAATTATCGTCGGTATGTTGGGGTTTTGTATACATAACTTGTTACTACACTATGAGTAGTAACATTACCACAAGTCAGGATTGACAGTACCGTGGGTGATAATTAAAGTAGATGTAAACAAATGTAATTGTGGGTTGCCCTCAATGCTGTAAAATGATAAAACTTGTTTTGATTAAACTGGGATTAACTCGCCAGTATTTCTTGCTGATAAAATGTTTTTAAATGCATTTCAGGTAACAAAATATGAAAGCCAATTAGAAGCCAGCTGGAGAGCACTAAAAGCTTGAAAAAGTGGCTATAAAAGTTACCTAAATAAAGAAGAAGTTTTATTTTAATAAATTAAGGTTTATCCCTATAAACATGTTGTAATGGAAACTTGGGTTTATCCCATGTATTTATTATTATAAAAATATGGTGTTTTACTCTGATAAACTATTTCCTAAGGTCCTGATGTAAATTCCGTTGCCATATTAATAAACACCGATACCACCAGCTTTGTGAGCTCGCGGCCGGCCGCCTCCCAGGGTAGGGGTCGGGGGTTGCCACATCATATGAGAATACGGACACCGTATACGGTCACTTAGAGGCTTAATTTCTGCATGTTGACACTTTTAGTCCTTCCATAAACATAGTTTTCGTTTTTGACGAAAATAGTCCCTCTTAACCAACTTTTGACATAATTAGGATTAGGGACACGTGTCAATACATTATTGGACACGATTTTACGAGGTGTTACAAATAGGAATAGAGGCAGGCCTAAAGTTACTTTGGGATGAGCGGATTAGACAAGATTTACTAGAGTTACACCTCTCTAAGAAAATGGTCCAGGATAGGAGTACTTTACATGTCGTTGTATACTTGTATTTATGCCTATATGTATTATGATGTCATATTTTGCTTCTATTTATTCTTTGTTACTCTTCCATCAATGTTGCTTTTGTTCATGTTCTTACTAGTTTGCTGATTCTTATATTTAATTGTTTGTTTGTGTAACACCCCGAAAACAAGTTTGATAGTCAAACCACGTTAATATTAATGAACGGGTAAAATACCGTTAGTGGTAAAATTAACCAGGTGAATATTAGGATTTAAACAAATAATCCTAATATTAATTAAAAGGAGAATAAATGCTTTAAAAAAAAGAAGTAAGTTTATAAGAAGCCCGAGTTAACGGAAGTTAAAATAAAACGGGTTATAACTCCCGGGACCCACTAAGTAACTAGGAATATCAACCTAGTTAGTTAAGTGTTTTAAAATAATGAAGGAACTTGATATAGTAACCTTTTTATAACTTTTAGAAATAGAGGGACTAAAAGGGTTAAGTGAGAAAATAATTATTATTAAAACAAAAATTAAAAACCCAAAACACACACTTGGTGTGTGTTCTGGTCGTAGATTACACAAGGGGGCAAACAAGCTTCCTTCAACCAAACCCTAACTAGCCAAAAATCAAGCAATTGGAAGGCCAAATCAGTCCCAAATCCAAATCCAAGCTTATTTTAGTGATCACCTAAGTGAAGGGATCACAAGGTATGTTAAATTTCATCTTTTGGTTACATCTTAGAATTTTGATGAACATGAGAAATCAAAATATGAACTTGATTGATTGATATTTAGATGAAATTAGTAATGAAAACATGTCTAGGAGTAAACCCTAGTCAATAACTAGTTGAATTAGTGATGAAAATTATGAAATTGATAATTACCCATACATGCGTTAAGTGGGTGTTGTAATTATGTGATGAACACTGAATTTCAATGTTGAAATAGTGTAGAATTGATGTTATGATGCAAGTCTTGGTATTGCTTATCAATGCTAGAAATAAGGGTTTGATTTAATGATTGAAACTTGGTTAAAAAGATTAGCCATGAACTAAATAAGAGGTATAGAAATCGTGCCCGCTAGGTGCTTGTTAAAATGCCTAAATGAATGTTTATATGTTGAAATTATGAAAGAAACACGTAATTGGCTAATTTGACTAATTCCGTGTGATATGGAATAGTACGGGTTTTAAATATCATGGTGTATGAGAATCACCAAATAGAACTAGAATATATGTTAATTTTAGTTCTAGTTCTTAATTTGACAAAGATGAAGTTAAGAAGATGGTAAAATTAGGATTCATATGATGACTTCTTGAAATAGATGATGTTTTTGACATCTCTTAGCCTACAATCATTGTGTTATAGGTTTCTAACCATTACCAAGAGTTTAATAAGGGTTATAGCCATGGAAATGGGTTGCATTTGATGGTTTGGGTCGAATTTGAAAGGACCCTAAACATGATTTCAGTAGCTTTTTATATGGATTTTGACAAATCTAAAAAAATCATATAAAATCAACCGTTTATCCGATTTGGGTGTTCTATACCTTTTCGGAAAGCTTATGAAGTAAATTTTTACTGTTTTCAATCATAAGAAACAAATGTGGTTGTTAAATAGGTCAAAAATGTGAATTAAAACTGCTGTTCAGAAAACTTAAAAGCTGATTGAAAAATGAAAATATAGTTGCTGTGCTGATTTTATAAAAATCATATAAAATCATAGAAAATTCGTTAGAAGGTGTACCTTATATGCTTGCGAAGGTATTGAAGTTTTCTACGATCCATTTTTGAACATGTTAATTTAGTTCGGATTTAAATTGGTCATAATGGTCGATTACAGCAGCTGAATAGAAAATCGCTGCACATTAATAATGTTATTATTAATCCAGAAAAAGACATATGTAAGTTTTCTTAAGTTACCTAATAGCGTAACTAGAAATGGGAAAAAGGGATAAAAAGGGTAATTTAGTCACGTGATGACTAAATGTAAGTTGAGATTAAATGGATACCTACGGCGTAAGCCGAAATGGGTTAAATATGTAAGAAAAAGGAAATTTTGTGGTAAAATCCGAAATGGGTACTTAAAAACCATGCTTTGAAACATATTCGAATGTTTGGTCATATAGGCCAAACGGGTCAAATGCTGGTGATAACACCATTTGACAATATTGACTAACGTTGGTTGTTAAGTCGTATGTTCACAGGAGTGAACTGGAAGTGGATAATTGCGTCGCTATAAAGTAGCGGCTAATAAAAGCAAGGTATAAAACGAGTTTATATGTTGACCCGAGCCAGGTACGCATAAACAAGCTTTTAGTTAAACATACGATTCTTCGTCAATTAATTAGCGAAAGTCCTTCATTGTAAAATGAAGGATTAAAATTGACCAAAAAGCCCTCGATGGGTTAACTGGGCAAACGGACCCTAGAGGTTGTTTAGGAACTTGTATTATGATTATGTAACCCTTTTGATACGTATAAGAATATAGGCATAAACTTTCGTGGGTCAAATGCCTAAGAATAGGTCTTTTTAGTAAAATGACTAACCGAAAAGTAATACTCGGGATAATCGGTTTATTGTATTAATTCACCACAAAAATAGTTGTGGTGAAACATAAGTAGACATCTTAAATGTAAAAATGTGAAGTACGAAAAGAGATGAGTGAAATTGATGCTTAAATGCATAAAAACCGTTAAACGGGTCAAAATAAAGAAAGTGATTAAGATTGGCTAAGTGTTGGAAAATTTCAAAATAAACCGGTGAATGTAAACACGAATACAAACCTTGTAATGGAAGCGAAAATGCTAATTTTTAGCAAGCCCGGAATGGGTAAAAACGATAAGAAATGAATATTGTTAATAAACTTGTAGTATGATGTTAAAAGTAACGGGTCAAATAATCACACAAAGGATTTTTAAGTTGTTTGCTTATAAATCAGATTTTTATGCAAACCGACGTGATAAACGGATTCGTAATTTAATTACGGAAGCGTGGAAAAAAATTTACGCGAAACGGTCTTGTAGATAAAAAGTTATGGAACTTGTTTATACTTGTTTTTAAGTTATCAAAACTAACCTTTAAGTTGGTTTTTGATGTTAGGTGAATGTAGCTACCATCCGGATGTCGATCAAGCAATGAAGTGAACCGAACACTATGCAGTTACAAGCTTCCGCACATAGTTCCGTTGTTATTTTTAAACGGCGAACTCAATTACATTACGTTGTATTGTTCTTAAATTGTAAAAGTTTTAATAAACGCGTATTTTTCAACATATGTGTATCCATAATTACATATTTATTTTCGTAAACCATACGAAAACTGTTAAATAATAGCAAGGGTCTTACAAGTTGGTAATCAGAGCTCAAGGTTAAAAGAATAAAGTGTTCGGTTCGAGGCTTAATCGCAAATCTGGTAAGTAGATGTATATAGTAATGGTTTAGTATGATTAAAGTGTTGTAATAACACATAGGATTATCGTGTAATACACGTTACACCAATTAAATCAATCAAGGATCGATATAGTTAACGAAATTAAGTGCGTTGACACGTATAGTAGAAAAGCCTTGTATTATGATACGGGCATTTATTGAAGTCGACATTACTAATCCTTGTAAATGTTTTAATTGAAGGATACTCACATCTGAGGATGGCGAGAGTATAATAAATTTCGGATGTGACGGAGAAACGGTCCGAGTATAACAAGCAGAGCATGCTCGCCAAGGACAAAAAATCGCGTAACAATCGCGAACAAGGTTATCGGCAAGGAAGGCCCGCCGGGGCAAGCATTACCAGGTGCACGTTTTACATTTAATCGCACAAATAGTAATATGCAACAAACACGTAGAGAATGACGGTTGCATATGTAGGATAAAACTTGGAAAAACCGAATAGGATATCTATTTAGAATGATGTTTCCAAGAAAAATCAAATAGAAACCTGTGTTATTCACGATTGTGAATAACGAGACAATAATAGAGTTAGTTTATGTGGAAACTTGGACGGGAGTAATTATCCAAGTGAATAATTCTCAATATTATACTATTGAGAAAAGTAGCGATCATATTAACGAATGTGATTACATAATAGTTTGATTAAAAAAAAAGAAGAAAACATTCTATATGTTAAAGGGCAAAACAAGTAAAACTAATGATTGTCATTTATCAATTAAATAAAGTTTTACGGAATGAAATCAAAGATATAGAAATAAATAGAGGCGTTACTAACATAGGGCGTGATGTGAAAATTATAAAAAGGTAATGCGTGTCATGTGTTGACCGCTTACTCTGGCCAAGTAAGTAGTGAGCACATAATACCATGAACTTCATATGATGGACACATTTACGTCTGATGTAATAAGGACGAGGTGAATGGGGCAATTTAAAAAAAGTACCCAAATGAATAAAATAAGCAAAATGTTTGATAATAAACGTAAACGCAAGTCGGATGACGGAAGCATATTACGTTAGAATAACGAGCCCGAGAGAAGGGACAAGGATCAAAGTAAATGAAAATACAGACCGATTAATAGGAATGCTAAGGCATAGGGATAAAAGTTTGACTGTCGCAAGTGATGAAATTCACACAGACAAGTCAGACGAATTAAATAAAGAATAAAGAAATTGATTGAATAAAAGTGATGAATTTCGCTAAGACAACCAAATAAATTAAAACAAAATCTTAATACATACCGGGATGGTTGCCTTGATAGTGACTTCGGTAAAATACCCGATAGATGGGTAGGGTTTTGAAAGTATGCGTAAACCAAGGGACGGGAACGCGAAATAGAAAGTCAAAAGACTCGGATTATGAGTCATGACTAAAAGACGATGAGAAATTGCAAACATAAATTTTGATAACTATGTTCAACTATTTTAAAGTTGAACAGGTCGAATAAAGGATGAAGTTTGACGTTCATAAGTGATGAAATCTCACACGAATAAGTCAAACGGGATAAATAAAGTATAAAAACTTGGTAGTACAATCAAGCGCAAACCGAATGATGGAAGCGCGAAATATTAATGAACCTATGTGATGGGTCGTAAAGAAGTATAGGTATATAGTTAACGAAATTAGGATTATCGTGTAATACACGTTACACCAATTAAATCAATCAAGGATCGATATAGTTAACGAAATTAAGTGCGTTGACACGTATAGTAGAAAAGCCTTGTATTATGATACGGGCATTTATTGAAGTCGACATTACTAATCCTTGTAAATGTTTTAATTGAAGGATACTCACATCTGAGGATGGCGAGAGTGTAATAAATTTCGGATATGACGGAGAAACGGTCCGAGTATAACAAGCAGAGCATGTTCGCCAAGGACAAAAAATCGCGTAACAATCGCGAACAAGGTTATCGGCAAGGAAGGCCCACCGGGGCAAGCATTACCAGGTGCACGTTTTACATTTAATCGCACAAATAGTAATATGCAACAAACACGTAGAGAATGACGGTTGCATATGTAGGATAAAACTTGGAAAAACCGAATAGGATATCTATTTAGAGTGATGTTTCCAAGAAAAATCAAATAGAAACCTGTGTTATTCACGATTGTGAATAACGAGACAATAATAGAGTTAGTTTATGTGGAAACTTGGACGGGAGTAATTATCCAAGTGAATAATTCTCAATATTATACTATTGAGAAAAGTAGCGATCATATTAACGAATGTGATTACATAATAGTTTGATTAAAAAAAAAGAAGAAAACATTCTATATGTTAAAGGGCAAAACAAGTAAAACTAATGATTGTCATTTATCAATTAAATAAAGTTTTACGGAATGAAATCAAAGATATAGAAATAAATAGAGGCGTTACTAACATAGGGCGTGATGTGAAAATTATTAAAAGGTAATGCGTGTCATGTGTTGACCGCTTACTCTGGCCAAGTAAGTAGTGAGCACATAATACCATGAACTTCATATGATGGACACATTTACGTCCGATGTAATAAGGACGGGGTGAATGGGGCAATTTAAAAAAAGTACCCAAATGAATAAAATAAGCAAAATGTTTGATAATAAACGTAAACGCAAGTCGGATGACGGAAGCGTATTACGTTAGAATAACGAGCCCGAGAGAAGGGACAAGGATCAAAGTAAATGAAAATACAGACCGATTAATAGGAATGCTAAGGCATAGGGATAAAAGTTTGACTGTCGCAAGTGATGAAATTCACACAGACAAGTCAGACGAATTAAATAAAGAATAAAGAAATTGATTGAATAAAAGTGATGAATTTCGCTAAGACAACCAAATAAATTAAAACAAAATCTTAATACATACCAGGATGGTTGCCTTGATAGTGACTTCGGTAAAATACCCGATAGATGGGTAGGGTTTTGAAAGTATGCGTAAACCAAGGGACGGGAACGCGAAATAGAAAGTCAAAAGACTCGGATTATGAGTCATGACTAAAAGACGATGAGAAATTGCAAACATAAATTTTGATAACTATGTTCAACTATTTTAAAGTTGAACAGGTCGAATAAAGGATGAAGTTTGACGTTCATAAGTGATGAAATCTCACACGAATAAGTCAAACGGGATAAATAAAGTATAAAAACTTGGTAGTACAATCAAGCGCAAACCGAATGATGGAAGCGCAAAATATTAATGAACCTATGTGATGGGTCGTAAAGAAGTATAGGTATGAACGGGGTAATGGTAAGTGTAGGACAAACCGACGTGTAAATGACGTTAGAAGTCATAAAGTCGGAAAGATAATTCGAAAGAAAACAAATGTAGCCTTAGACTACGGTCAAGGTCAAATGAAATACAAAAGCAAAAATAAATGATTCTAAACATAAAAAGGGTACCTTGATGCCATAGATATATATACAGTTGAATAAAGACTCGAATAAAAGATGATCTACGGGATCATCATAACCTATGAGATTATAAGTAATGTTAAGGTCTATGGGACCAAAAAGACCTTCGGGTCACAAATAGAAAGAAACGAATTGTCGAGGTCTCACCTTAAAAAGGTAAAAAGGTGAAAATCCAAATAAATAGCCTACGAGGCTAAGTGAAAGAATCTACGGGTCATTTGGGTTAAGCGTAGGAACTAGTTATGATTCCCAGCATCAAATAATAATGGAAAGGAATAAATCCTCAGACATAAATTCTTAAATACATCTAAACACGTATAAGGCCGGATATGGCAATATGGTATACCCAGGTGATGGGGTATAAGGTAACCAGTGACTGATAAGTCCAACCGCCAAAGTAAATAATCAACAAAGATAATGGATACAAGCTGAAAGTAACGGCCTACTAGGCCTCACACATGAAAGACGTATGTGTCAAAAAAATGAGAACTTTGGACCGAAAGAAACGGGTGCCTTGAAAATGAAACTTGGTTCGTTCGATTAAACCAATGAACTACGTAAATAAGGTTTCGGGGACGAAACCTCTTTAAGGGGGGTAGACTTGTAACACCCCGAAAACAGGTTTGATAGTCAAACCACGTTAATATTAATGAACGGGTAAAATACCGTTAGTGGTAAAATTAACCAGGTGAATATTAGGATTTAAACAAATAATCCTAATATTAATTAAAAGGAGAATAAATGCTTTAAAAAAAAGAAGTAAGTTTATAAGAAGCCCGAGTTAACGGAAGTTAAAATAAA
Organism: Helianthus tuberosus; assembly: GCA_030545235.1. Taxonomy (NCBI): domain Eukaryota; kingdom Viridiplantae; phylum Streptophyta; class Magnoliopsida; order Asterales; family Asteraceae; genus Helianthus; species Helianthus tuberosus. Next base: position 34,657,577 of record CM060436.1, read on the forward strand.
ACGGGTTATAACTCCCGGGACCCACTAAGTAACTAGGAATATCAACCTAGTTAGTTAAGTGTTTTAAAATAATGACGGAACTTGATATAGTAACCTTTTTATAACTTTTAGAAACTAGAGGGACTAAAAGGGTTAAGTGAGAAAATAATTATTATTAAAACAAAAATTAAAAACCCAAACACACACTTGGTGTGTGTTCTGGTCGTAGATTACACACGGGGCGAACAAGCTTCCTTCAACCAAACCCTAACTAGCCAAAAATCAAGCAATTGGAAGGCCAAATCAGTCCCAAATCCAAATCCAAGCTTATTTTAGTGATCGCCTAAGTGAAGGGATCACAAGGTATGTTAAATTTCATCTTTTGGTTACATCTTAGAATTTTGATGAACATGAGAAATCAAAATATGAACTTGATTGATTGATATTTAGATGAAATTAGTAATGAAAACATGTCTAGGAGTAAACCCTAGTCAATAACTTGTTGAATTAGTGATGAAAATTATGAAATTGATAATTACCCATACATGCGTTAAGTGGGTGTTGTAATTATGTGATGAAGACTGAATTTCAATGTTGAAATAGTGTAGAATTGATGTTATGATACAAGTCTTGGTATTGCTTATGAATGCTAGAAATAAGGGTTTGATTTAATGATTGAAACTTGGTTAAAAAGATTAGCCATGAACTAAATAAGAGGTATAGAAATCGTGCCCGCTAGGTGCTTGTTAAAATGCCTAAACGAGTGTTTATATGTTGAAATTATGAAAGAAACACGTAATTGGCTAATTTGACTAATTCCGTGTGATATGGAATAGTACGGGTTTTAAATATCATGGTGTATGAGAATCACCAAATAGAACTTGAATATATGTTAATTTTAGTTCTAGTTCTTAATTTGACAAAGATGAAGTTAAGAAGATGGTAAAATTAGGATTCATATGATGACTTCTTGAAATAGATGATGTTTTTGATATCTCTTAGCCTACAATCACTGTGTTATAGGTTTCTAACCATTACCAAAAGTTTAATAAGGGTTATAGCCATGGAAATGGGTTGCATTTGATGGTTTGGGTCGAATTTGAAAGGACCCTAAACATGATTTCCGTAGCTTTTTATATGGATTTTGACTAATCTAAAAAAAATCATATAAAATCAACCGTTTATCCGATTTGGGTGTTCTATACCTTTTCGGAAAGCTTATGAAGTAAATTTTTACTGTTTTCAATCATAAGAAACAAATGTGGTTGTTAAATAGGTCAAAAATGTGAATTAAAACTGCTGTTCAGAAAACTTAAAAGTTGATTGAAAAATGAAAATATAGTTGTTGTGCTGATTTTATAAAAATCATATAAAATCATAGAAAATTCGTTAGAAGGTGTACCTTATTTGCTTGCGAAGGTATTGAAGTTTTCTACGATCCATTTTTGAACATGTTAATTTAGTTCGGACTTTAAATTGGTCATAATGGTCGATTACAGCAGCTGAATAGAAAATCGCTGCACATTAATAATGTTATTATTAATCCAGAAAAAGACATATGATTGCGTATACTTGTTTAGTCATGAAGTATTTATTGTTAGGAACAAATAACACTTTATATGACATGCTTAAAGTGTTCAAAATCACTTACTAACTAGTTTGTATAAGTAACTTGACTAACGGGTCAAACGGTTAGTGAATGGAAATAATTATGGAAAAAAAATAGTTGTTGAATAAATAGCATACTTTGATGAATAAGTGTGTGAATCCTTAAGGTGTGATGGTCATGTTAATGGTTGACTAATCTAATCATCTTGTGGATATGATATGGTAGTTTGACTCTGACAAGCTAGGTAGGAGCTTGGAAATGAACGGGTCAAATGGGTACAAGTTCAAGTATGAAGCTCGCAAGGATGCAAGGTAAGTAAAGCTTACACCCAATTTAAGTGTACGTGTTTATTTTATGCCATCCACTTGGCATAAACAATCAGAACTCCCCCTTACAACAAACCATTTTCCCATTGTGATTTCAAAACACTTAAGTTTGTTTTAATCAAATGGTTTTTCCGGAAAATTAGTTTTGTTGATTTTACCACTTGTAAAGTTAGGGGTTCATCACTTTGATAAATCTTTCTATTTAGGGTTGTGTCTTCAAGTGACTAGCAAAGTTTCTAAATTTCTTGTAGGATCGCGTGCTGACCCAAACGAGTCTATCGGAGGTGTTCTAATCCATTTAAGGTGCGGAATAACAATAAACGGACACTAAAAACAGCTTGTTCTACTAAATCTTGCCTTGTATATTGATTTCACACTGATTACAAGTCAATCGGCACTTCGGCAGCAGTTCGTTACCGGAAACAAGAAGACTACTAATGATTTCGCTCATGAAAACTATATATAGTGAGGATGATTTCGCTCATATGGACATGGTGTCCATAAAAGCGAAATCACATGTCCTTTGGAGCGAAATCACATCTAAAAATCTAAAAACCTGATTCCCCACATACGGACAAAGGTGATTCCACTCATACGAACATGAGTGATTCCACTCATACGGACATGAGTGATTCCACTCATACGTACATGAGTGATTCCACTCATACGGACATGAGTGATTCCACTCATACGGACATGAGTGATTCCACTCATACGTACATGAGTGATTCCACTCATACGGACATGAGTGATTCCACTCATACGTACAAGAGTGATTCCACTCATACGGACATGTCCATATATGTGGAATTAACTTTCTCGGTAAATCTCGTACAATCTGCCCTAATCTAACAATCTAAGATCTAGACTCGATACAAGACGAAGTCAACAGATGTAGTGCACCAACAGACTCCCCCTCAGATGTTGACGAGTCTTAAGTGTCGAGTCTTCGCATCTTCAGTCTTGATCAGTCTTCGGGCAACCAGAATCTATATCTATCTCTTGCTTCTTTAGACTCTCTCTTTCTAACAGACTCCCCTTCAACTTGTGCTGGGATCTTTGTCTGACTTTCACAACATCAGGATTGTAACATTGTTCTCCAAACTTTTAGAGTCCTTAGGTATCGGAACCTTGCTCTCATCCATCTCAGGACTTCCTGCACATCCTCTACCCAAAAGTAAGTTTCATAAAATTTAACATTCAACAAATTTAGAAACTACTTATAGATATTTTCAAATCAACTCAAACACTTGACATCATTTTTAACAACTTATGTTTTGGGTATTTATATTTTTTAACAATTTTAGATTCTGATGAACCACTTTCATGAATATCAATTTTATTTCAAACATCTTTTAAACAAAACTTTCCCAAACCTGTTCGTCATGCTTAGCACTCGGAATTTTGAAAATCAGCTTTTCAACATCAGTTGTCTAAAATCTTTTTGAATTTTTCAAAATTTATGCTAAAACACACCGAAAATCTTTTTGAATTTTTTTATAAGAAATGAAATGCAGTAAAGAACTATTTACATACAATATTTTGTGAGTTTGCGTAAGAGAATCATATCAGTTTATGAGACCAATCACCAACACCGTTAAGCTTCATTTCATTTTAAGTTCTAAACAATTCACCTAGATTGTCAGTATACTTGTCCACTTAAATTTTCACACAAAGTTCAACTGCTTCGAGATACGAATTAGTGTTTTAGGACTTAAACATCTACATGTGTCTCACCTCAGTATATACTCTCGTATCCAGACCCCAATATTCAGTCTTACAGGTGAGTATACCACAGATGATATCTGTAAGGGGAATAAATTATGCAACCGTGATAGCTCAGGTCAGAACTTCCGTTCAGCAGAGAGCCTAGTTGACTTTTAGGTGTGTCCCCTTTAGAGGATCTTTTGAATTTCAACAGCCATGATTAGCATTTTTCAATGTTTCATCATTTTTTAGCTGAGGGTGGTGCTATATTTCAAGCAAGCAGAAAGTATTCTCCGGGGACTAGGCCATTGCTTCCGCAAAATCAGAAGTCCCGGGATAATACCCCAGATATCACTGAGTATAAAGACCTAGTATCTCAGAATATGGGACCCTTCAAACAAGATTTCAGGGGTTACCTATATATCCTGGAGGTGTTCCCCACGTAGACGCAAGTTTGAATTTTATGTTTATATCTCGTCACAATTTACTAAATGTGCAAAAACCTACTGACACATCCACAGTGAGATTGTTTATCACATTTTTCTTTTCATTTCTTTAGCATGTTGTGATAATCCACTGATGTACTATCATTTCCTCTTTTATACAACAAAACTCATTTTTGATTTTATCATGTTTTTGGCTTTTTCAAATTTTCTAATGTTTTTGGATTTTCTGAAAATTTTTACTCCCCCTAAAATGCAAACACATTTTAGGAAATTTGAAAATAAACTGTACAATAAAATGACAACAGATATCAAATCACTTCAAATCGCCATCCACTCGGTATAAACAATCAGAACTCCCCCTTACAACAAACCATTTTCCCATTGTGATTTCAAAACACTTAAGTTTGTTTTAATCAAATGGTTTTTCCGGAAAATTAGTTTTGTTGATTTTACCACTTGTAAAGTTAGGGGTTCATCACTTTGTTCATCAAATACCATTTGTAAGTATGGTCGAATCAAGTTCAACTAAATGACCTTGATTAACCACTTGTCAGTGAAAACCTTCAACAATCACTAGCAGGTTCACTAATTTATCATAACCACTTTCACATCAAAATATAACAATTTAAATATACCACCTGTATTTTACCAACTGTACCACTTGTAGAATCATTTGCTAAGAAAGATGCCGATTCCTGCTCCACTCTTACCAACCTGGGAGCTCCGGCAAGTCCGGTTTTTACTCGAACATTACGTCCACCCAAGCCTCACCAGCCTTGGGTGATTTTGGAACACATCTGTCCCACCAACATTTTGATTTGTAAAATTCTTTAGCATCCTTCACTTTCCTGTCAACCATCTTTCCAAAAATATGTTTAACATTTCCATTGAAAGCCTTCTCAACATCAAATTCTCCCTCATCAGCGAAGAATTGATTTGAGATCTCTACCTTTCCCACTTTCTTCATCAAATTTTCTTTTGACAATTTAGGAAAATTCTCATCGTTCACTTCTGGAACGGAATTCACAATCTTTTTCTCAACAGATGACTCCTCTGATTTTATGGAATCAGATTCATTGTCAGAATTACCCTCAGATTTAACTACCCATTTTTGTTTACTCAAATCACCTTTTCTTTTGTAAAACCTTTTTGAACTTTCTCCTTCCTCAGAAGTAGAATTTTCAAACTTTTTAACACTTTTTACAGGTTGTTTTTTCTTATCAACATAAGTCTTTCTCAAACCAGAGTTAGAAGAAACTTCCTGTTTTTGGTAGTTGGTCTTGGGGCAATTCCAAGCTATATGTCCAACTTCTTGGCATTTGAAACAGGTTCTTCTGTCAACTCTTTCAGCAAACTTTCTCACATTCTTCTTTACTTCAGCAAGAAACTCCTGGTTTGACTGCTTCCAGAACGGTTTCTTCTGTTCATCCTCTGAACTTCCTCCTGAAACAAATTTTGTTTTTGGTTTATAAGTTTTCTGATTTTTATAATTTTCTGAAGAATTAAAACCAAGACCTTGTTTTTTGAAATTACGGTTGTGGTTTGGTTTCTTTCGATAACCTGAACCATAACTGTAACCCTTTTTCTTGTTCAATTTCTGTTGAACTCTTGAAGTGTACTTTTTAGGTTTTTCAGCAAGATTTAAATCTTTTATTTCAGAAATATTAATTTCTGTTAATTTGAAAACCTGTTTGATCATTTCAGTTTTAACACTTCTTATTGGAAATTCCTCATCAGAATATAATTTGTCTGAATCATACAAAGTATAAGCCACTTTGATTGATCCATCATTCAAATTAGATTTTGATAGAAGAAATTCATTATCATAAACCCTTTTGACCGGCGAACTCGGACTCCTTTCTGACGAACTCTGACTTTCAGACTTAGACTCCGACTTTGACTTTTCATCCGTATCTAACACCTGATCGACAACTTTCTTTACTAACTCAGACTCATGATCAGTGTCAGACGCTGTGAATGTAACATCAATATTGTCTGGTAATTCATCAATGATTTCTGACTTTAACTTGATGTTGACAGCTTTTTTTAGACGCTCCTCATTAGGATTCCTTGGAGAATAGGTTTCATGGATCGGGGGCGGACATCTGTTATACTTGACACTTGGTTTCTTACCAGTATCAGTATCTTCAGTCTTTTTCTCCATGAATGCCTCAAGACCTGCAACAGTAGGATAAACACGATCAATCAAATAATCACAGGTAGTGTAACTCAACAATAATCGTTTAATCCTTTCACTCTCAATCTTCTCAAGTTCCACTTCTTTCTTTAGCTTTGCACAATCTTCAATATACTCATTGATGACACTTTGCTTCGTCATTAATGTTCCACTCATCTTTTCATTTGCTTTCTCAATTTCAGCATTCGTTCTTTTCAACCCATCAACTGTCCTATTCAGTACATCGTATGACTCTTTCACATACTTCACATCAGACAGTAAATCTTCCTTAATCTTCTCTAAATCAGCAATCTTTTTATCTTTTTCTTCACAAACTTTGCAAGACTCAGAACATTTCTCACAAGGCTTCATGACTTCAACTACCTTTTCAACTATCTTTTCAACCTCGACAGTCTTTTCAACTTCAACAAGTTTCTCAATTTCAACAATTTTTTCTACTTCAACAATTTTTTCAACTTCGACCAGTTTTTCAACTTCAACTATTTTTTCAATTTCAACAAGTTTTTCCACCACTTTCTCCACTTCAACGATTTTCTCAATTACTTTCTCAGTCACTGGTTCAACATTTACTTCTCCAGCTTCTGTCTTTGTCTTTTCATCAGCTTGCATTTTTGTTGCTTCCAGCTCTTTCCTCAATCTTGCCATCTTCTTCTGATACAGCATCTCCATTTTATCTGCAAAAAACAAATTAAAACTAGTAGGATCAATGCCTTTTCTGGCTCTGTTGAGATGTTCTTCTTCATCATCAGTATCCACATCACTTCCAAGATCTGGAAAAATTGGGATTCTTTTCTGATTAACCTCATCTTCACCTAGAATTCGAGCAACAAAGCCTGATTCTGATGGAATGTATTTATCCCAACTAAATCCCTCGGCAACTTTTTCGTCATCTTGATGAATAAGTAAAGCTTTCTTCTTTCCATCTTCAATATACATGAGCTTTGGCGGCTTTTGATGAGTCCCTGTTTCATTCTCACTGTATAAATTCTCAGCAGCAGTGACAGGTGCAACCGGTGTGGCAAATGTGTTGTAAAACTCTTCAGCCATGATTTGATAACTTGATTTTCAATGACAGTGACAAACGAGCGAAAACAGATCTTCTGGATGGTCCTAAAAGCGAAATCAAAAGATTTGGAATGTCTTTGGAACGAAATCAAGAATCTAATGGTGACATAAAAGCGAAATCAAAGGGTTTGGATGATACAAAAGCGAAATCAGAATGTATATGTGTCCATTGGAGCGAAATCAAGTGTAATTGATGGTCCTTGAAGCGAAATCAGTAGGTATATGTGTCCATTGAAGCGAAATCAAGTGTAATTGATGGTCCTTGAAGCGAAATCAGTAGGTATATGTGTCCATTGAAGCGAAATCAAGTGTAATTGATGGTCCTTGAAGCGAAATCAGTAGGTATATGTGTCCATTGAAGCGAAATCAGGTCTAAGATTGTCCCTTGGAGCGGAATCAACCCTAAGATAGTCCCTTGAAGCGAAATCACTTCGTACACCAATTTGATCCACTTATACTTCGAATTTCAGTCTCAAACTTTCAAGGGTTTGTCATTGTTCAATTTTAAACAATCTGTGAAATTTTCGTTCAATTCCAACCGTGAAATCTTCCCGAACTGATGAAAGAAGGTGTAGAAGATAGAAATAGAGATGAAAACAAGCTGATATATACAGAACTCCTCGTCCTGAGCTCTGATACCACTTGTAGGATCGCGTGCTAACCCAAACGAGTCTATCGGAGGTGTTCTAATCCATTTAAGGTGCGGAATAACAATAAACGGACACTAAAAACAGCTTGTTCTACTAAATCTTGCCTTGTATATTGATTTCACACTGATTACAAGTCAATCGGCACTTCGGCAGCAGTTCGTTACCGGAAACAAGAAGACTACTAATGATTTCGCTCATGAAAACTATATATAGTGAGGATGATTTCGCTCATATGGACATGGTGTCCATAAAAGCGAAATCACATGTCCTTTGGAGCGAAATCACATCTAAAAATCTAAAAACCTGATTCCCCACATACGGACAAAGGTGATTCCACTCATACGAACATGAGTGATTCCACTCATACGGACATGAGTGATTCCACTCATACGTACATGAGTGATTCCACTCATACGGACATGAGTGATTCCACTCATACGGACATGAGTGATTCCACTCATACGGACATGAGTGATTCCACTCATACGTACATGAGTGATTCCACTCATACGGACATGAGTGATTCCACTCATACGTACAAGAGTGATTCCACTCATACGGACATGTCCATATATGTGGAATTAACTTTCTCGGTAAATCTCGTACAATCTGCCCTAATCTAACAATCTAAGATCTAGACTCGATACAAGACGAAGTCAACAGATGTAGTGCACCAACAATGACAATAGATTATGTTTAAAAAAAATGGGTTCCGACATGAATCGAAATGAGTCGGAACAAATAAAAACGATCAAAACCATGGTTATTGGTAAAAAGAGGCAAAATGGTAATTTAGTCATGAATTGACTAAGAATTTATAAGTTTTCTTAAAGTTACCTAATAGCGTAACTAGAAATGGGAAAAAGGGGTAAAAAGGGTAATTTAGTCACGTGATGACTAAATGTAAGTTGAGATTAAATGGATACCCACGGCGTAAGCCGAAATGGGTTAAATATGTAAGAAAAAGGAAATTTTGTGGTAAAATCCGAAATGGGTAGTTAAAAACCATGCTTTGAAACAAATTCGAATGTTTGGTCATATAGGCCAAACGGGTCAAATGGTGGTGATAACACCATTTGACAATATTGACTAACGTTGGTTGTTAAGTCGTATGTTCACAGGAGTAAACCGGAAGTGGATAATTGCGTCGCTATAAAGTAGCGGCTAATAAAAGCAAGGTATAAAACCAGTTTATATGTTGACCCGAGCCAGGTACGCATAAACAAGCTTTTAGTTAAACATACAAGTCTTGGTCAATTAATTAGCGAAAGTCCTTCATTGTAAAATGAAGGATTAAAATTGACCAAAAAGCCCTCGTTGGGTAAACTGGGCAAACGAACCCAAAAGGTTGTTTAGGAACTTGTATTATGATCATGTAACCCTTTTGATACGTATAAGAATATAGGCATAAACTTTCGTGGGTCAAATGCCTAAGAATAGGTCTTTTTAGTAAAATGACTAACCGAAAAGTAATACTCGGGATAATCGGTTTATTGTATTAATTCACCACAAAAATAGTTGTGGTGAAACATAAGTAGACAACTTAAATGTAAAAATGTGAAGTACGAAAAGAGATGAGTGAAATTGATGCTTAAATGCATAAAAACCGTTAAACGGGTCAAAATAAAGCAAGTGATTAAGATTGGCTAAGTGTTGGAAAATTTCAAAATAAACCGGTGAATGTAAACACGAATACAAACCTTGTAATGGAAGTGAAAATGCTAATTTTTAGCAAGCCCAGAATGGGTAAAAACGATAAGCAATGAATATTGTTAATAAACTTGTAGTATGATGTTAAAAGTAACGGGTCAAATAACCACACAAAGGATTTTTAAGTCGGTTGCTTATAAATCAGATTTTTATGCAAACCGAGGTGATAAACGGATTCGTAATTTAATTACGGAAGCGTTGAAAAAAATTTACGCGAAACGGTCTTGTAGATAAAAAGTTATGGAACTTGTTTATACTTGTTTTTAAGTTATCAAAACTAACCTTTAAGTTGGTTTTTGATGTTAGGTGAATGTAGTTACCATCCGGATGTCGATCAAGCAATGAAGTGAACCGAACACTATGCAGTTACAAGCTTCCGCACATAGTTTCGTCGTTATTTTTAAACAGCGAACTCAATTACATTACGTTGTATTGTTCTTAAATTGTAAAAGTTTTAATAAACCCTTATTTTTCAACATATGTGTATCAATAATTACATATTTATTTTCGTAAACTATACGAAAACTGTTAAATAATGAAGGGTCTTACAGTTTGTTTTCGTAAACTATACGATCAAGCAATGAAGGGTCTTACAGTTTGTTTTGCCGGCTGTTTAAGTTGAGTCGGGGGCCTCTCTGAAAGTAGCCTCTCTATCCCATGGATAGAGGTAAGGTTTGCCTGCATCCCACACTCCCCAGAACCTACTAACAGCTTAACTGTTGGTGGAATTCCCTGGGTACGATTGATTGATTGATTCACTCACATTCCTTTTGTACGAACATATTTGTGAGTGATCAGGTTGAGGGGAGTTTGTACAATCATTTCTGTAATTGTAATCCTTTGATTTCAATGAAAAACAATTATGATAATACTTTCCACCCTTGTGTGTTCATATAATTCCGCTCAAGGGCGTAGCTTTGTGGGGGCGAGAGGGGGCGGCCGACCCCCCGAACTTTTCGCTCAGTAGTGGAGAGTATGTAGTTTTCGTATAGAAATTTTTGGGTATATACATTTTTGACCCCCCAGTTTTATAGAAATTTTTTCTATATACGTTTTCGAGCCCCCAGTCGGAAATCTTAAGCTTCATCACCGATTCCACTGCAATTCATTTTAGTTCTATCTTTTAATCAGTATTGTTCACCTAAAGCACACAAGTGAAAACTCAGATCCTAACATTTAAAGATGAGATGTTAAACATAACGAAGAGAAATGTGTATTTTTAAAGAAAACATTCATAAAGTTAAAACATAAATAAAACGAAGTTTGGCTGTCACCACGCCGGTCAGAGGCGGAGGCGCAAGGGGTTAGGAGGGTTCCTTGACCCTCTGGCCTGCCAAAATCACCGTTTATCAGTTACAAAACGAACAAGTTCTTTTTGAGCTTGACCCTTCAAAATGTAGGTAAAATAAAGAGAAGAGCTTGTAAAGTCCAGAACAATAACATCATTAATGGTCTTCCGTTTGACATAAAGCAGATAAAAGAATAAGAGAAACATAAAATAACTAATATTTTAAGCAACAAAGGCTTTATAACCCTAGCTGATATGAAGTCCTAAACCATTCTCAAAAGCAATCAAATTATAAAGTCAAATTAATATATTATTAACTAGTTTATAGACCCGCGTATTACTCGAGTTTATACAATATAAATGATAGAGTTATATAATCTTAAAAACTTTATATTACTAACGACCTATGTTAATTAGTAACGAAACTTTATATATACAAATTTCCATTACCATATAATGGTTCACACAACTAACTTGAATTTATCACAAAAATTGACCCATCTTAATTAATAAGACTGAAAATACCATAATAGTCGTGTATTACAAAAGTTGAATATTGAAAAACATTTAATAAACAAATTTATATATTAATGAAATTATGTATTACGTTACATATAACAATGTATAAATAATAATAATTTTTATCATTGTGTATCTTTTAAATATAAATTTTATTTAAAATAAATCTTTTAGACCTCAATTCTGTGTACAAAATTCATTATTTAAGCTTGTTCTTTTTCTCTTTTTTGGTAAAAAGCCAATTTTATTGGTATGATATAAATTAGATTTGTTATTCTTACTAATAATTGTTATGCGAATTTAATTAATAAATAGTATTTGTAAAGTTATGATATAAGTTAAAGGTTTATATATGATGAATAAATCTTTTCATTATTAAAGGTTAATTGACTATGTCACAAATGGATATAAAATGAAATTAATATATCTAGATCTATTAAATTGAAAACACTTCATAAATCAATATAACTACAAATCTTAATATTATCTCATCTATAAAACTTCAAACGTTAAGTTCTCTCCGTCTATCATTTTAAAACCGAGTTCAATAAAATTTTAGTCTTGTTGCGAGATAGTCCTCTGGTTAGTTACTCTTTTTTAGCTTTTATTTATATGTTAGAAAAACTCATATATAGATTTTATAGATAATCTCAGATATGGATAACGGTTTTTGTTCTTTTTTCTTTTATAATTTAAACTATTTTATTTTAAGAAATACTAAAACCATAGTTTTAAATAGGGTGCTACTATACACACCCCCCTATTACTTTCTACACCCCCCTCCTCTCACATACTTACAGGTGGGGCCTGCGTGGGACCGACAGTGTATGTGAGAGGAGGGGGGGGGGGGGGGTGTAGAAAGTAATAGGGGGGTGTGTATAGAATGCCCCTTTAAATATTATAGATCACTTATATATATTTTTTTAATCATAAATTAGAAATAGATATTAATTATTATTTATTATATGACCTTGGGACTTGTCCCAATGGTCATGGCAATGAAGGTTAGGACTTGGGACCTTAAGGTCTCAAGTTCGAATCCGAGCCCCCCCGAGTTTTCTATTACAGTGCATTTACTCCAGAGAACCTTGGTTCTTGTGGAGGGTGCAACTCCTGTCATATGGGCAGGGGGCTGGAAATTTTCTCGGGGAACGCCTTAGCCAAACTCTGATGCACCAAACGTGGGCCCGGTTAAGACAACATAGTCTTGGCTGCCGGAGTGGGGCGGAGGGGCCTGCCCGAGTTATAGGGTTAGGTGCGATCTCTATCGCCTGTTGTAGAAATATCGCCGTTTAAAAAAAAAATATTATTTATTATATATTATAAATAAAATAAAGATGAAAATGCCATGTGGCATTAATAGCAGAGATGTTAGAGGAAAAAATGTCATGTGGCATTAGAAGTATTTTTTTTTATTAGTATTAGATTTTAATTTCCTTTTTTTTTAACGGCAAATTTGGATCACTGACGGACCACTGGAGTATCATCGTGCCACCAGTGGAACTACCCGATCATATCCATCTCCACTAGGCATAATGCCTATACACCAATTCAGGAGGAAACCCAATAAATATGGGAAAACCCCCTTATGGGAATCGAACCCAGGACCTATTGGTCCCAAAGTCTTATTCCACCCTTAAGATGCCACTAGGCTATAAAGCCATGTGTGATTTTAATTTTAAGTGAGAAAACAACACACTTCATACTCAATAGGATTTATATTTTTTTTATTTCTCATTAATTAGTTATTTATTTTACATTGAATTATAATTTTCTATAAATTTATTATGTTTATAACAAGATAAACCTTTTTATTTTTGTTTACGGCTTGGCTTAGTATATTTTACTTTATATTTTGTTTACCGCCAAGCTTAGTATATTTTACTTTATACAATTGTATAAGATTTAAAATTACTTTCTATAAAAAAAAATCTATAATTTTCCTAAGATACATATAGTCATTTCTTATCACATAGAGATGTTTGTTTTGACCTTTGACACAAAAATTTCAAACCAAATATTAAGGTTTCATCAATCCATTAAATACCAACAAAATAATACTAAAAGAGATCACGAAAAAGTCTAATTATTAGATTTGGAACTGTTAGAGATTTGCAGTGTTTGGCACGTGTATGAAGCAGAACCATATATCTAATTTTTTTTTTTGAAAAACACCCAAAGCCAAGGGTAAAACCACCTTAAGCTTTATAGTTGTTGCTTATTTATAGTAGTTAATATTTAATAGCCATAACTGTTAAATACTAGTGAACTTAAAAAAAACTTATACTATGACCCCAGTTAAAAGTTCCTGGTTTCGTCAATGACGCCGTCGGTTGCACAAAAGAGGAAGAAGCAACTGAAATTCGCTATATATTTTTCTGCTTGTTGGAATTTGCTAGACGGGCCAAGAGCCGACAGTTGTTGGGCTCATTATTGCGAGCCGAAGTCTTCTTCCGGGGCCGGAATATAAATTCGAAGAAGATTATGCTTTCCAGATAAAACATTTATTAAAGAGACGAAAACTATTTTTTATAATAGCAAACAAAAGCTTGAATCAATTGATAGTTATCTGTAGCTTATGTAATCTTAAATTGTAATATTTAGCATCCTGTACCATCAATATTTTGTCCGTTTGCCAACGAAGAGCTCACAAATTTGTTTTTGTTTTCTCAAGTGAAGATCTCCATTTAGATCATCCATCTTGATATTATCCCCACCCGAGCTTGTTTCATTGTGGAGTTCTTATCTCATCCACTAGTGTTAAGCCCAAGACGTGTTGGTAATGATGAAAATATTTAACTTTGTTTTTGGGTTGGTAATTATACTAAGTATATTAGATGCCATTAGCAAACTCAAATAATGGTTTCATTTAGGGGTGTTCAAAAAAATCCGTATCCAAAAGCGAATCCGAAATACCTGAAAATCCGTATCCGAAATTTTGGATTCCGAAAATTCGGATATCCGAAAACCGGATAATCCGAATTTTCGGATTCGGATATTAATTTCAAAAATTTCGGATAATCCGAAAACTATTTTTTTTTATAAATATATATAGTATATGAGCATTATATTTAGTTTGAAATATAGTAAAAAAATAGTAAAAAATCGGATTCAGATGTGGATTTGTGAATGTTTTTAGTTTTCAATGTTAGAAATTTGGAAAATCGAATATAAGTTTAGTTTTACTTTATGCACAAAACATTTTTTTTTATAAATTCGGATACCCGTTTAGATATCCGAATCCGTATCCGAAATTTCGGATACGGATTCAGATATCAATATTCACTATCCGAAATTTCGGATATCCGGTTTTCGGTTATCCGAAAATCGGATAATCCGATCTTGAACACCCCTAGTTTCATTAACTTATCAAATTCAATATGTTTTGTATGCATGTATGATTATAAATTGTACTTAAGTGGTTGTACCCTAATATAATAATGGGTTCATTATCTTACCATATTCAATCGGTTTGATCCATTCAAAGTTTGTTGTTTTATTTGTAAATCATTATTATTTATAATAATCTAATTAATTTAGCAAAAATCTTGTATAAATATAATTTGCAACATATTGATGCAATGGTTGTTGTAATGTATGCATTATGGTTTTTAGTGGTAATGATATATATTATATATAGATATAGATTACGATGAACCTGTCAAACGGGAAAAAATAGACGAGGTTTCATCGTCGAGCGAGTCCTAGATCAACTTAGTTATTTTAATCTATGTTTTACGTTTCGGTTTAATTTCTTCGCATTAACACCGCAACTTCAGCGTCGGTGGTCGCTAGTAGTAGTGTGCCATTAGTGCTCGGCCACACCGCAACGCGGGATGTGCTTAATACTAGTTATATATCAAATGATAATAATTTTTCTCATGTAATTAGTAAAATTTAGTAAGATTGAGTTATTTCCCTACAAAGTTATAACTTGAAATTTCAACATTAGAGGGTTTATAATTATACCCTCTTTTCACATATTCAATATTATATAATAGTCTAATTTGCAACATTTTGTTGCAATTGATGTTGTACTTACTGCTTAAGATATTGTACCAGTTTTTTATGTTATTTTGGGCCAACCCACGCGTCAGCCCATTAATCCCCTCTCTCATAAAAAATCTACAACGATCACCCTTTCATTTCGATTCTGGAATCTGGGTAGAGAGGTCGCTACAAAGAGAATCAGGGGAAGAGGGAGCCGACAACCCTCCGGCAGCCTCCCACGGTGTTTTTTCAAGATCATACGGAGGTTAACTATTTGATCAACAAACAAGGAAAATTGTGCAACAAAAGGTAGGAATTTTATGCCAATTTTAGGTTTTGCTTGGCTTTAAGGGTTTTCTTGATATTGGGTCTGTCATTCAACATATTTTGGAATGATTTTGAGAGTGTCAGAACTAGATTGTATCTGAGGTGTGTTCTTGATTTGGCCTGTAACGAAGGAAACATTATAAACCCTAATTCTACCCTGTCACAACCCCTTTATTCTTCTTCAGATTCCTTCGATCGTCCTTTTGTATGTAGATGCAAAAGGTCACTAGAATGACTTACTTCATTTTCGTTCCTAATTTCCACCATATTTCTATTTTTCTTCAATGTTAATTAGGTAAATGGCGATAGCATCTGAGTTGTTTATGCTTTCACAGTTGCTGCATAACTTTTATTGTTAAGTTTGAGTGTTTATGAACAACTGTAATTACTTGATATCACTCGTTACTTTTGTATTGGTTTTGTTTTTTTCCTTTATTTACAGCAAACAATGAAGAATTGAAAACGTATTTTAATGATTTGCTTACAACCTTTGATATGTGTCTTCCTCAAAGTGTTAGTCCTAAGAAGCTTCAGCGATCAATTGTGTGTTTTTACAATGGAAGATTGGAAAAAAAGTGTATGTAATTGGCTCTTTTACATGGTAAGGCTTCAACATTTATATATCTAAGGTTGGATGCCAACTGTTCGAGCTTGAATGAGTTGACTTTAATTAATGATACATGCAACAATGTAGCACTGTCATTGATTTTTAATATATAGTATATAATAATAATATAATATAGTTTTGGAATTGCCTTCTTGCAGAGGTGTTAGGTTCTATCCTGAGCCCACCCGGGTTTTTATCCCACCGTGTGTTACGCCAGAGAGTTTTGCTCTTGTGGCGGCTCAACGATTGTTAAGTGGCATCCGACGGTATGGTTTCCCGGGGGAATGCCCAAGCCAAACTTTGAAGCTAGCGTGGGATCGGATAAGACAGCGTAGTCTGACCAGAGTGGGGCAATGAGGCTCTTCTAATTTGGGGAGTGCGGTGGCCGAACACACAAGGAAGTCACCGTTCTAGAAAAAATATAGTTTTGGAATCAGAAGGGGTTTTTCTATAACATAACTAATGATTAAACAATGTTTTTTGATTTTCCTATAAGAAGCAGATGTTGGTGGTGTTAACATGTTAACGCTAAAGGCATTCTAATGAATACAACTTAAATAATTTACAATAATAAAAACAATACTTTAATGGTTTGCATGCTTGTGTTTCAGGTATAGAAAAATTGGTGGTACACAACAAGGGCACTTCTACAATGGGATTTGTTAATTTTGCTCAAAGATCAGTAAGTGATAAAACTTTATTTAGCATGCAGTTTGACATATTAATCTTTGTTAATGGACATATAATTATCCTCTTTCTTTTAATGGACATGTCATTGAAGATATATAAAAGGGAATCTGTATGTTAATTCTAGGGCGATACCGGCAAACGCTATACATAACAAAAGGAGTCACGAGTCCATGATTTCCTAGCATTGGTACGCTATTTGATAAATATATTGGTTGAAGATATTATCTCATGTATCCCTTAAACTTGTCATAATATCATATTATAAAAAATACGCTTTTCAGATTTATGATGTTTATACACGAGTTCATGGAGGTGGTGCAATGGTTTGGAGGATACTGAGAGGAACTTTTGTCAGGTGAGGAGATTCTGACTTCTCTATGTTGTTTCATTCACTCACATAAATTACAAATAAGAAATCAGTAACATGCATCTGGGCTCAAAAACTTTTTCACATTATTCTGGAAATTGCATACTTAGAACTGAAAGAAAAAAGGGACTTAAATAGGAAAAATACTTTTAGCCAAACAATTTGTACTAATGACTAACACTGAACAGACGATTCATTTCTTTCTTTTTTTTTGTTGCTAAAAATGGTTAATCTTAAATCTTGAGTTAATAATGATATGATATGTCGTACGATATGGAACAACTCATCCATGGATTAGAAATAAGGTCAGTGAAGTGAAAGTTCCTCTTGATACATCTATGTTGAGATTAGAAATAAGGTCAGTGTGGGGGGCTCCATCGTGCCACCGAACCGACTATAGCGCCCTCCTCGGCGCCGCCATCCACACTAAGCAAATTAAACCGGGGCGCCATTGATGGGGCTCCATCATGGTAACGAGGAAGAATGGCTTTATCAGGTGGGGCCCACATCATTTCAGCCAATATATTTTTTTTATTTTGTTTAATAGGGGACTCTATCCCACATCATCCAAGTTAAAGGGGGGCGTGATAAAGCCCCCTGGCTGACGTGGATCATAGGTGGCGTTGATGTGTCTTGATAAAGCCCATAGGGTCTCCATCACACACCCTCCAGCCTTATAGTAGGTCAAAATGTTACACGTGTATTAATGATAAGGCTTGAAAGCTCATCGTATAAAGCTATGTTTGATAGATCAATATACTTCGAGTCAATTTCGTGGCCCGTGGCGCAACGCGCGCGGGTCCGTTTTCTAGTTAGTTTTACATAGAAACCTTGTAAGAGATTTTGTTTGATAATTATTTGAGTTTATATATTACCAGTCACGAATCTTTTTATGGTGAAATATTATTTCTGGAAAACACGTAAACAGTCTTAGGATCATGTAAAAGGACATTTTTCGTAAGAAGTGTGAGAAGACATAAGAATTTATATGTAGGCATCATGTTTTGGATTTGGGCATAATGTTTTGGGTTGTTTTGGCAAGAAAAACACCAAACATAACAATTTGAGGCACCATGCGATGAATTATAGGCTTAAAACTTAAAACACCATGCTAAGAACGTTAAGTAGTGTGTTTTAAGTGTTGAGCAGTGTGTTTTAGTTGTGTTTTAAATTTCATGCCCATAATACGTTGCTTGTGTTTTAAATTGTTATGTTTGGTGTTTTTATTGTCAAAACAACCCAAAACAACATGATTAATTCCAAACCATGATGACTACATGTTAATTTTTATGCCATCTCACACTTCTCATGAAAAATGTCATTTTTACTGGAACCTTACCCTAGTAAACATTATATATGTGATATGATATTTCTGAACGTTGTCTTGAATTAATTATCTTCTAAAAGGTTAGATGGTTACGATTTATAGATGTACATGGTTCACTATTATATCTTTGACCAGGATAAGATTTTTTGTTTATAATGTTATTGTTTGTCGTGATAGTTATATCACTTTAGTTTGATGGCGATATAACTTTGTATGCAACATGCTATGAGTTTGACGCAATAGACTCTAAACTTGTAACACATGCATATTAGAGGCCTTCTTGATAAAAGAAAGAAAACGAAACAACGATAAATGAAGAACCAAACAATAAATATGATCGATCAATCCAAAGATTTAGATATGGTGTACGTGGAGTTATGTTTGCATGCACACCAGTTTACAACGGTATTATATTATACTATACTATGAACGTAAGGAACAGTAGTGTTTCCATTAGGTATCTACCGCGTGGGTTTTCTGCTTTCCCATTTTTATTTTTAACCACTATCTTCTCCATGTGTCGAAGAGAGTAGTGATTACACTTATTTGTATGCCACGTAACACATCTTTGTTTTCACACCCCAACCGATAGCGAAAACATCGGGGCGCGACACTGAGCGAAACAGATTGTCCAGGAGAAATCCATAACACTAAAATTACCGGATATTTTAACATCATGTCCCATACCACAATATATCAGATAAAAATAGTTAACACAGACATCGTTTTCTCAAAGATAAATAGATTTTATAACGTTAGTTTCTAGACTCTTCTAAGCTCGATTCCATGAAAGCAAGCAAAGCATCCTAAGAATTCAAACACCTGTTATATACGTTAAAATAACGGTCAATACACATAGTGTAAATGTGAGCATGCAAGTTTTAATAGTATAGTAGTAGCGAAAGCGAGTTTACGCATAACCAGCATGTAACATGTATAATGTGAAGCAAGTAGGTTATCGACAATGAAATATGCACAGTCGTGACTGCGAGTTGTAGAATGCGCAACACATATCACCACTGTGATATGTGAGAAAAGCCCTTAACAACCCCTGTCCACGACAGGTGGTGAGTCCAAACTATAGTACTATCGTTGCTAAGGTGTCAGGCAACAATCACTGTGTAAACATAACATACAAGCATTCATCGAGTAACACGTATAACATGCTTAGCGTATAAAAGTGTTTGCGTTGTGTGATCGATGTGATTTGATATAAGTAACGTATGTAACACCCAAAAGTGCTTAAAGCAAAAAGGGATCGAGTATACTCACGGATCGTGTTTAGTAAATAAACACTCTCTTGGATTGAAGGGAGCGCTGAGAGATTAGCCTGAACAGTTAACGATAGCATAAGCGAATGAACGACGCGTTAAACGGTGAAGAGTGAACCAAGTGACGAATGGTCATCCGATTGGATGACAATCCGAACGGATGGTCATTCGATCGAATGACAATCCGTTCGGATGGCAATTCGGTCGGATTGACATTCGTTTGGGATGGATGTGTTTGTGTATGATGTGACTTTGAAGTTTTCGTTATAGTATTTTAAAATCAGAGAAGTATCTCTACCTTTCAGGTCGTTCGATCGGAGAGCGATCCGTCCAGTGAGACACTTCAGAGAACAAGTTTACAGCAGGATTGTCATTCGATCGGATGGTCTTCCGATCGGATGGAAATCCATTAGAAACCGATGATCTTTGAAAATTTGATAAAAAGTTTAGGTGTTGAAGACCAAATGGAATCCGATCGGACAATCCGATCGGACGGCAATCCGATCGGACGGCAATCCGATCGGACGGCAATCCGATCAACAATCTGATCGTTATGAAGATTTGAATATTTCGTTAAGTTTGAAAAGTTTGCGGTTTGATCGAGACGGTATGAGAACGTATTGAACAACAGGAACCCCACCAAGTCCAGTCTATCTGATCGGATGGGAATCACCCAAGTCCGATTGGTTAACTGTTCGTGACGGTTTGTTCTTGTTCAATCCGGAATCGGTTGTCTCTTATCAGATCTCAGACCGACACTTCACTAGTAAACGAGTAGAAGGCCTGAATGAGCTCAGATTCCATCGGTTTTGAAGGCATTGAGTGTAAGAGAGTTGAAAGAAGGTTGTGAAACCATCTTTCAATTCTTCTTGACCATGAAAATGTTTAGATCTATGCGAAAATAGTGTTTAATCATGTAGAAACCATGTAGATCTGAGTTGTTTTTGGTGGAATGAGGCCAAACCTTGAAGTTCACAAGAACCCCATGATGACATCATCCTAGAACACTCAAATCCGTTGATTTCACGGTTAAAAGTGAAGATTCAAAGGTGAAAATGATGAAGAAGTGTGTGTAGATGATAGATGTACAAGATTTGAGTGGAAAACTACAAGAATCGTGAGAAATCGAAGGAAAAGAGGGTTGGAAGCGCTGGTCGAACGAGAGAGAGCTGTCACATCACTGTTGGTGATGTAAGGGCGGGTATTTATAGGTTTCCAAAAGAGGAAAGGTGTGCACAGGTAACGGATCGGATGGAAAACCGATCGGATGGCCATCCGATCAGATGATCATCCGTACGGTTGACCATTCGATCGAATGGTCATTCGATCGCAGTGATCCGACGAGTTGGTTTTCGATGTTTCATTTCGTGCGTTGAGCGTTGCGATGCGTTTCGAGTGAGCGATGCAATAGTACTAACCATTAGTTACACAAATAACCTAACTACTAAATACCATAAATATAAACCTTAAATCTCGAGTCTGCGATGAGATTACATTGTGATAGAGTTGCGATTGCGATTAATCACTTCAACATAAACATAACATATACAAGTAACACATAATAGCACACACACACGTAAAACAATATCCATAACCTATAATTCGAGTTGTGATGCGATAGCGATGTGATTAGCGATAAGGCGGTTTGGCTATTAAATTGCGTTTAAATAGCGATTTATTAACAAGTACTCCACATAATACAACTAAAGCGATTTAAAATAGGGTATCGATGCTAGTCGTGAAGTACAATTCAATAATTAAGCAAGGAATGACATATCGCAATTAGCAATGTTTTCTTCCTTTGACTTTGACTTCAAAAAGTCGGGTTATTACAACCTCCCTACTTTAGGAAATTTCGTCCCGAAATTTAAGAAGCAGGAGTAACAAACAGTTGCGGGTACTTCGCCTTCATGTCACTTTCGAGTTCCCAGGTGAACTCGGCGCCGCGTTTGCCTTCCCAGCAAACCTTCACAATGGGAATGCGTGAGCGTCGGAGTACCTTCGTTTCTCGGCCCATGGTCTCGGCAGGCTTCTCCACGAAGTGTAATGTTTCGTCCACTTGTAAATCTTCAAGAGGGACATGTAATTCCTGGTCGGCTAGACACTTTCTGAGGTTCGAAACGTGGAAAGTCGGGTGGACATTACTAAGTTCCTCCGGTAGTTCGAGTTTGTAGGCCACTTTGCCAATCCTTTCCAGAATTTTAAAGGGTCCAACATATCATGGCGCGGGCTTTCCTTTCTTGCCGAATCTGATCACCCCCTTCCAAGGTGCAACCTTTAGGAGTACGTGATCGCCAACGTCAAATTCAAGGGGCTTGCGGCATCTATCAGCGTAACTTTTCTGACAACTCCGAGCTTTTAGTAGATTGTCTCGAATTTGGAGGATTTTGTCAGTCGTTTCTTGCAGTAACTCAGGATCGGTAATCTGTGCATCCCCGATCTCGTGCCATACAATAGGCAATCGGCATTTCCTTCCGTATAATTCCTCAAATGGTGCCATTTGGATGCTAGAGTGATAACTGCTATTGTACGAGAATTCGTCTAAAGGTAAATGCGAATCCCAATTACCACCGAAATCTATAACACACGAGCGAAGCATGTCTTCGAGGGTACGAATCGTGCGTTCAGTCTGACCGTCGGTCTGGGGATGGAAAGCGGTACTAAGATTGAGAGTTGTACCGAGAGCACATTGAAACGTTTCCCAAAGACGCAAAGTGAATCGACCATCGCGGTCAGAGATGATATCACGAGGTGTCCCGTGTCGACAAATAACCTCATCGGTGTAGATTCTTGCTAATCGTTCTACCTTATAGTCTTCCCGTATCGGTAGAAAATGAACGGATTTGGTGAGACGGTCAACGATAACCCAGATGCTGTCGTGACCAGATGGCGTGCTCGGGAGTTTCGTTATAAAATCCATATCTATACTCTCCCACTTCCACATAGGGATCTCGGGTTGTACGAGTAAGCCAGAGGGGCGTTGATGCTCAGCCTTGACTTTCGAACAAGTCAGGCATTTCGAAACGTAGATAGCGATATCCTTCTTCATGCCCGACCACCAGTACTTGTAGCGCATGTCTTGGTACATCTTATCGGCACCGGGATGAATGGAATATCGCGACCTGTGGGCTTCGTCTAGCAGAATTTGTCATAAATCGGTGCGCTTCGGAATCCAAATTCGGTCTAGATAATGAAAGATACCATTCGATTTATTCACCAGTTGTTCGCCATTATTGATAATCATTTCTTTCTTCAAAGTACATTCGGTAAAGCAAGCGCGTTGAGCGTCGCGGATGAGAGCTTCGAGATTGTGCTGGGCGTGAGAGTTGCGAACGCTATGTAAATAGCTTCGTCGACTGAGAGCATCGGCGACGACGTTTGCTTTGCCTGGATGGTAACGAATCTCACAGTCGTAATCGTTGAGGAGTTCTACCCACCGGCGTTGGCGCATATTCAGTTCTTTCTGGCTAAAGATGTGTTGTAAGCTCTTATGGTCGGTGAAGACCGTACACTTTGCACCATATAGGTAGTGTCGCCAAATCTTTAATGCAAAAACAACTACACCAAGCTCGAGGTCGTGTGTGGTATAGTTCTTCTCGTGGATCTTGAGTTGACGAGATGTGTACGCTATAACCTTTTCTCGTTGCATGAGAACACAACCGAGGCCGAGGTTAGAGGCATCGTAGTAGACTACGAAGTCGTCATTTCCGTCGGGTAGAGAGAGCACATGAGTGTTACAGAGCATAAGTTTAAGCGTTTGAAAGGCCTCCTCTTGTCTAGTTCCCCAAACAAAAGGTTTGTCCTTGTGCTGTAACACCCCAAAACCCGAATGTTTATATTCGGTAAATGTTCTGATATGGTATATCATGAAATAAACAACTAGGCTATTTAACCTAGTTAGGAATGTGGTAAAAAGCAACTAAAGGATGATAGTTGTGCCAATATTATTTAGTGGCAAACTTGAGGGACTAAAGTGGGGCAAAGTAAAAGTTGAATTTAATAAATGAAAAACACACACAAACACACAAATCTTGTGTGTTCTAGAATGAGCAGGAGCTCCATGAGCTCAAGAAACCCTAAGCATGAAGATCATCAAATTGAAGGGTGAATCGAGGTCTAAATTCATGAATAAACACGGATTAATGATCACCTACACGAGGGGATCATAAGGTATGTCTTAAAAGTTAGATTGGTGATCTTTCACGAAGTGGGTTATGATGTAAGTTGCGAATTTGTATGAAATTGAGAACGGGTGTGTGTTAGAATCATCATATAGAACATGGATTATGCATGGTTTAGGTTAATTTTATGTTTAAGGGTGAAACCCGTTTGTTATGGTGAAGATGATGACATGGGTAAATCATCCATGTCCAAATTCTTGCTTATTATTGATGTATTTTGATATATATGATGGATTCTTGTTAGAGGGATTGAAAGAAATGTGATACTAGTAGGTCGTTGTTTATGTATGGATGATTCATGTTGATTAGAATGAAGAATTTGATGAATTATGTGTGAGATTAGAAGAATATGCATGAATTAGTTGTATACTATGCTTAGGAGGTAGTATACACACCAAATGTATGATGAACTTATGAGGAATTTGAGATTAGATCACTCGTAAGTGATTAACAAAGTAGTTATGAAGTGGGTTTTTATGATATGATAGAAGTAATGATATGCTTATGTTAATGATGTTTGAAAATCATATATGTGTATGTATGTTTAAAGAAATTGGATAAGAAATGATGAATTAGCATGTTATAAAGTTAAATGATAAACTTAATATAAGATCCGTGTGATGAAAAGGTTGTGATGAATGATAAATAATCTAACTATCTTGAGAATGATATATGATAGTTGATTCTTGATAAGTGACATGGAAGCTTAGGAAAGAAGCGGGTCAATCGGGACTAATGCACACGGGAAGCATATTCGGATGTTAGGTAAGTAAACCTTACCCCTTTTTTATTCGTATTAGAATATCTACTCGTTGAATAGATTATGAACATGGTAAGTGAATATGTGAAGTATGATGTTCCGACAAGTTTTGATACGGGTCGGAACATGTGGTCATGGTAAGAGACTAAGTTTCATGGTTAAAAAGGGTAAAAATGGTAGTATGGTAACTTTAGTTACGAGTTAATGAAGGGATAAGTTACATGGAGGGAATAATGACTAATTAAAGATCTCATAAGGATGAAATGGGCATTTAGACTAAATGAGCCAAATGGTGAAGATATCACCATTTGGTAATATCGTCTAATGAATTGTTTGGCAAGTATTACGAATTTACAGAATGAATAGCGGAAGGATTTCGTTGCTATCATCTAACATGGTGGATGAAGTATTAAACGGATCTTAGCTTTGATCCGAGCAAGGTATGTGTGTTAGAATTGTAGTTAAGTGGTAGGATTGATTAAATATGCGATGAAGTCCTTGGTTGTAAAGGATGGAGCAATGTTGACAAAAATGCCCTTGATAGGTATATTGGGCAAACGACCTTAAATGTCAATTAGAAACAAGCTAATCGATTAGATTAATGTTTTGGTCATGTGTGAAAGCGAAGAGTATGGTTTTGTATGTCATAGACCATTTAATGCGTAAATACCCATAACGGGTCAAAATAGGCTTTTTATCAGAAATGGGTTAAGAGGATGCAAGACATCCAAGAATTTAATCTTTTATGATAAACAACGTTGAAATTATAAGGCTCATGAGAAATTGAGGTCAAATAAACAAATTATTTTGATAAATGCATGAACGGGTCAAAACTTAGTAAAAAGGTGATAAGTCGATAGCTTAAAATTCTAAAACTTTGTTAATCTGGATGTCGGATGTTAACTCCATGTGATGGAGAATTAAATTACAATCACGTAGGAAAAAGAATCGGGTAAAATGGATCAAAAACGAGAAAGTTATGCTCGTTTCCGTAAAACTGAGTTATGCTGGGAATATGCAGCAATAGCTGCGAACATTCTGTTAAAAGGGGGGGGGGGTGGCGCGATGCGACGGCGAAGGCCATAGGCCGTCGCGAGATGCCACAGGCCCCTGAATGTTGAAAAAATCGTATTTTAATTGTATATGCAACGCGAACCCGTTTAGACCATTTTTAAACGGTTATACACTAAGTATGACTGATTTATTTCAAGTTTTAGGAGATGTGTGTGTGTGTGTGTGTAACACCCGAAAATTTTAAAACAAAAATGTAACAACCCTCATTAAAAATTATTATTTCTTATGATTTATAGTCCAATAGGAAACCCTAATTAAGACACCCAAGTGATTCTGTACAAACCCTAGGAATTTCAGAATTTTCAGAATCAGGATTAGGGCCCCTAAAACTCAGGGGGGGTATTCTCTACTTGATGATTATCTTAGTAACTTGCGGACGAAGTTGAAATTTTAGAAAGTGTCGACTCGACTCAGCTAGGCTAGTCCCACGCGTGGCAACCCTATAGTGCTTAGGTGTCCCTTACGCACCGTAAGGGAATAATTGTTACGGTGCGCAAGGTTTTGTTACGGACCGTAAGATGTTATTTGTTACGGTCCGTAAGGGTGGGCAAAATTCAGCTATAAATAGCAGACATTGGCACTCGATTCTGGGCACAAAAACGACGATCAAACTCCAAAATTATGCTGAGTTATCGTCCGATTACTACCAGAAACACTAATTAAGTATAGCAGGGTGCTGCAATCAGGGTATTAACTCGATCGCTATTACGATTCATTGTCCGATTGATCAATATATCCAATGGATGTTTAAGTGCTGCCCACATTAGGGTTATACTTTGTCGTTCGTCGTTAATTCGATGAATGAGTTTAAGTATCGTACTTTGTCGTTCGTCGTTAATTCGATGGATGAGTTTAAGTATCGCACTTTGTCGTTCGTTGTGAGAATTTGATCTCGTGAGTTATCGTAAATGCTGTATTAAGTTAATTACCTAGTTTGTGTGCAAATTAGGTTAAGAGGATAATCAGTAGGCTAAACTCTGCCCGTATAAATCTACAATTGAAAACAAGGTAGCATCACTTGGGAAATTTTAAGGTACGGATAGGTTCATTTCTTTTGATTTATGTCATTTTTATAAGAATCATTTCTCTTGATTTATGTCAATTGGATACAAGTATATCATTCCTGATTATAAGTTCCGTATTAAGATTAAGTTAAGAAATAAGTTATAAGTTCCGTACGTATAGAATTCTTTCGATTTATGTCAGTTGGGTACGTATAAATCCTTTCTTTCGATTTATGTTCTGATTTTAAATTCCGTATTAAGATTAAGTTATAAGTTCCGTACCAATAGAATTTCTTTCTTTTGATTTATGTCATTTTGATATAAGTATCTCATTTCTGATTTTAGGTTCCGTATTAAGATTAAGTTATAAGTTCCGTACGGATAGATTCTTTTCCTTCGATTTACGTCATTTGGATATAAGTATATCATTACTGATTTTAAGTTCCGTATTAAGATTAAGTTATGAAATAAGTTATAAGTTCCGTACGGATAGATTCCTTTCCTTCGATTTACGTCGTTTGAATTCAAGTATATCATTTCTGATTTTAAATTTCGTATTAAATTCCGTACGAATAGAATCCTTTCTTTCGATTTATGTCCGTTGGGTACGGATAGAATCCTTTCTGTCGATTTATGTCTTTTTGATATAAGTATATCATTCCTGATTTTAAGTTCCTTATTAAGATTAAGTTATGAAATAAGTTATAAGTTTTAGTTTCGTATTAAGATTAAGTTACGAAATATGTGTTGGAAATTACAAACGTTTTGAAAAAGGTTTTGTTTTACATCAGTTATTTATGGTTTATGAAAAATATTCTTTTCGTATTTACAAGTATACATATGTGTGAGTTATTTGTTTTTCCTACTCTAGTGGTTCCTTATTAACGAGTCAAGGTTTTATCTTGTTTCGTTTAATAAACCACATTTTGGGGACGAAATTGTCAAGATAGGATTGATATCCATACCTTGGTGACTGGTTCCACTCTTAGATTTTCAATCTCTCCAAAGATTCATTTGACAGTCCGTTGAATTCCTATTCTAAACTTTGATTTCGCTTTCATGTCATGCGATAGTTTTCTGTTAAGTTGTACTCATTATCGCATGTTCCAAAATATGTTCCGTTTTGTTCTGAGAATAAGTTTATAAGTTATGTGAATAAAACTCTTAGTACTCTGATACCCTGAGTATCGCTTCTCGTGGAGTGTCCCACGAGCATGTTGTTGCGACATCAACATCATGTGCTCCATCCGTGACGGAGAGATCAGTTCACGGCGTCCCTAGGTACAAGTGTGGTACAAAGCTACTAGGAGGCATATGGATATATCCTAGGATTTAAGTTAATGAGGTGGATAGCAGGTATGCCAACTGGCCATCTCGTGTGATAAGTATGCAGGAGTAGCTACCTGTGTATTGTCACGTTTTCAGTTTGCTCATGGGTACATCCGTAAGATATGATTATGAAATTAAGTTATTTGCATCGTTAAGTTCCATCCGGTTATCAAAATAAAATAAGCTTTTGTTTTCCTCTATCCGCACACTGGGCAAAACTTTTCAAAAATTTTGCTCAGACGTACGTTTTTTTTTTGTGTTTTCTTCTTTACGTCAGGTTATCAAGATAAGCTGGGACGAAATATGGAAGAGTGCTCGAGTGTTTGGAAAAGACGGTAGAAATAATTGTAATGGATAAGATATCAGTCATTAAGATGTAAAGCCTTGTAATACATTTAAGTATAAATGGAATTATGTTTTTGATCTGACTACTGTTATAGTGACACGCCGGCCCGTTCCGGGACGGGGTGTTACAGTGTGTGTGTGTGTGTGTGTGTTGACGTATACAAGTATGTAGTTATGCTTGAAAGTATGTATGTATGTGGGTACGTATGTATGCATGTAAGCAAGTAAGTATGCATGGTTGTACGCAAGTTTTCAATATTATCGAGTATCGACATTATTAATAGTGTACCTTGTGAACGAAGTGTAACACAGGAATAGCAAAGAAGTCTCGTCGTGGATTGTATGATCGGAAGGAAAGCCGAAATGTAAAGAGTTAACGGAACGAAAAGTAAACGTGAGTAAATCTTGTATCTTTATGATGCGTACTAATGTTATGAATTTTATGTGGTGAGCGCAGGTAGTACGAAATGAGAGGATCATCAAGGGATAGAGATCTAGGACCGAGTCACTTGAAGGATTGTACGGGATTGTCTGAGAATGTAATTTGATACACATAAGTTATGTTTTATTCTGTAAATGGGTTAGATTGATATATTCAATATAAAAGAGTTGTTTTAAAAATGAACTGCCAAGTAAGCCATAAAGTTTATAATAAAAGAAATTTTATGGCATGAATTTTTCCGCTGCGACGTTTTGTCAAATACGAACTAGGGCCTTAGATGTGCGTAAGAGAGGTGAGCGGTACAGCGATTTTCGAGAAGTCTGCAATGAATCGGCGATAGTAACCCGCCAATCCGAGGAACGAACGAACTTCGGACGGGTTCTTTGGTGTAACCCAACTCTTAACATCTTCGATCTTCGCAAGATCGACATGAATTCCTTGACTATTGACGATGTGACCCAGGAATTGGACCTCCTCAAGCCAGAATTCACACTTGGAGAACTTGGCATAGAGACGGTTTCCCTGGAGTAACTCAAGAACCAAACGGAGATGTTGCGCGTATTCGGTTTCTGACTTGGAATAGATCAGGATATCATCGATGAATACGATGACGAAGCGGTCGAGAAAGGGTTTACACACGCGATTCATTAGATCCATAAAGACTGCGGGGGCGTTAGTCAACCCAAAAGGCATAACAACAAATTCGAAGTGACCATATCGGGTTCGAAAAGCAGTTTTAGGTATATCTTCCTCCTGAATCCGTACCTGGTGATAGCCTGAGCGTAAATCAATCTTCGAGAAACACGTAGTACCTTGTAATTGGTCAAACAAATCATCGATTCGAGGCAAGGGATAACGATTCTTGATGGTAAGCTTATTCAATTCCCTGTAGTCGATGCACATCCGGAACGATCCGTCCTTCTTTTTGACGAAAAGGACAGGCGCGCCCCAAGGAGAGGTGCTCGGGCGAATGAAGCCTTTATCAAGTAGTTCCTGGAGCTGACTCGAGAGTTCGCGCATTTCAGAAGGAGCGAGATGATACAACGCTCTAGCAACATGATTTGCTCCAAGAATGAAGTCGATTTGGAAATCGATATCACGAGTATGAGGTAAACCAGGTATATCATCCGGAAAGACGTTAGGAAACTGACGAACCATAGGCACCTTGTCTATTGCCTTAACTTCCTTTTCCTCCGCTACTACGATCTGCGCCAAGAAAGCTTGGTATTCCTTGCGGAGATACTTGATAGTTTGGACACACGGCATGAGTTGTAACTTCTTCAAAACGACTTCGCCATAGACACACAATTGATCACCATTCGCGAGAGAGAAACGAATCATTTTATCGAAGCAAACAATTTCAGCATGGTTTTCCCGAAGGAAATCCATGCCTACTATGACGTCAAAGCTACCGAGTTGCATCAGAATGAGATTAATCGGGAAAACGTAACCATTGAGATCAAGAGTACAGTCACGCAGAACGGAACTGACGGTGACGGTTCTTCCAGTGGCAACTTCTACGTCGAATGTTGATGGGATGTTAACGCGCTTATGATTTAGGAGCCTTCTGAATTCGAACGATACAAAACAGTTATCGGCTCCAGTATCAAATAAACACGAAGCATATATACCATTTACGAGAAACGTACCATTAACCACGTTGTTGTCTGCCTGAGCCTGGCGGGTGTTGATGTTGAAGAGTCGCCCGCGAGCTGCTTGCTGAGCTGGCTGCTGCTGTTGTTGTTGGTGGTGTTGTTGCGGTGCTGGCTGCTGCTGCTGTTGGGGCTCTTGCTTCACTACCCTGTTTTGGCAGACATTTGCGAAGTGGTTGGGATCACCACACTCAAAGCAAGCTCTTGCGTGAGCAGCGGGAGCAGGAGCTGCTTGTTGTCCTTGCGGAGCTGGTAGAGCAGGAGCTTGAGCTTGAACTGTTTCTTGGTGAGGACCGGTAGAACAGTTAGCGGTGAAGTGGCCATACAGGTTGCAGTGGACACAAAACCGGCATGCGATGCCAACCGGGTGTTGATAAGTACAAGTAGGGCAGAGCGGGTGTGGTCCAGTATATGCACGCTTGGTTGGCAGTACATTGACCACATGCGCCGCTACTTGGAGGTTTTGAGGTTGCGGTTGAGCCGGTACAGCTTGAAGTGGAGCGACAGTTATTGCACAGTTCCTGTTGCTGGAGTTGCTGTTCTTTCTTTTGCGGCGGGAGGACTTTGAAGTTTGCGATACGGCGGTTTCAATGGTGGGAGCAGCGGTGACTTGGTGCAGATTCTTGGAGGTCTTATCAAAGTAACAGCCCTGACTCGCTTGTCGTTGATCTCAGCAGCGAGCAGGTAGGTTTCCTCAATAGTTGTCGTTTTGGCGGCCTTCACAAAGTCTGCAACACAATCCGGCAGAGTGCGGATGTACTTTTTGATCGTAATCTTGGGGGTAGTAACTTGACCTGGGCATATGATACTCAGCTGCTTGAAGAGAGAAGTTAAACCAGCGTTGTCTCCACCCTCCTGCTTGATATGCTAGAACTCGTCCTTTAGCTTTTGGAGTTCGTGGGGAGGGCAGAACTCTTGCATCATGATGTCCTTCAACTCGTCCCACGTCAGGCCAAAAGCTGCATCGTTCCCTCGTTTGTTTCTCTTGGATGTCCACCAATCCAGTGCCCTGGATTGGAAGACGCTGGTGGCATTAACAGTGCGAAGGTTTTCCGGACAGCCACTCTGGCGCAGGGTGACTTCGATCGAATCAAACCATTGAAACATGGCCGTAGGCCCATCCTCGCTGGTAAATTATTTGGGTCTACATGCTTTGAACTGCTTGAAGCTAAAAGTTGCTTTAGGAATATCAGTC
Source organism: Helianthus tuberosus (assembly GCA_030545235.1). Lineage (NCBI taxonomy): Eukaryota > Viridiplantae > Streptophyta > Magnoliopsida > Asterales > Asteraceae > Helianthus > Helianthus tuberosus. The sequence goes on from CM060436.1 coordinate 34,689,634, forward strand.
CTGGACTCTTCCGAGAACTTGCTAGCGTTCTCGTTCAGCTCGCTAACAATTTTTGGGATGACTTTCGCCATTTACTTGGCGACTAGTGCAGCGATGCTTTTGTCTTCATGATTGCGACGAGCGGAGCGAGCAGTGTGTGATCCAAATAACGAAATTGTCTGCAAACAGACATCGTCACAGGACTCAGACACTTTTTCGATTAACCCTAGTATTTTCTAGCGATTTATCCAAGTCTACTTTATAAAGCACAGGAACATTTCAAAGCACAAAATCACGTAGGCACATAATTCACAGAAGCACATAATCACATAAGCATAGAAACACATAAGCACGTAGGGCACCGAAATCACGAGGACACACTATATTTTGCACGTATTGGCCTACATATATTGCACGTATAAACCTATCCTTCACAGTAGCGTAGAGCGATCGAGTATTACGAGTGTGATTAGCGAGTAGCGATTGCGAATAACACAAGCGATTGGTTAGCGTTTTAAGATAGATGTGCAGTGCGAGTTGTGCGTGTTGATTAAAGCGAACAGTGAAAAGCGAGTAAATCACCAAAAATCGAAACACATGAAATCACATAAAAACAAATAAAATCGATAGATCTCAGAGTTGGCAGTGGCGAATTCCAGAATCGAAACATATAAAATCGAAGAGAGATTGTCTAGGTGCGGGACATCGACTACCCAAAGTGATCCGACTGCTCTCAAGGACGTTGGGTGCACATTTTGGCTTAGTGGACTGTGCTCTCTCCTTACTCCGGGCGATCGGCACACATCCTATTTGGCCATTACGTAACCCTCGTCGTTGGAACCCGTCGAGACTTTGGTGAGAGTTTTGAAAAAAATTCATAGTAAGGAGTAGGGCGTGTCATTAAGATGCGGGTCTCACCCCTAACTTAACAACTTGGCCAAGACAATCTTTTTAGTAGATGGAGGTTGAGATTCCCATGGAGGTATGGATTTCACTCCTGACTCAGCGCAAATTCTCTTATTTATAGTAAAAATAGCGTGTCGAACGAGTGATTTGGTCGAGAGTTTGCGGCTTTCACACCTAATCTCAACTAGATCATCCGTTTTTGTGTGTTGCTAGCCTTAGGAAAGGCTGATCTTGCGTGGAACTGTAGTATGCGATGTTCGCGCAAGAGTGTAGTGTACAGCGAGTGCGAAACGAGAATATCAAGTAAGCTCGTGCAAAACCCCTACCGGGTATGAACAAGTCGGTTTGTTGGTGCTTAGACTATAGACTAGGTCGGTTTTAAGACATCGACCCGGACTAGGTCGAGTCTTTCCTAATTCCCAATAGTTATGGCTTTGATACCAATCCGTCACACCCCAACCGATGGCGGAAACATCGGGGCGCGACACTGAGCGAAACAGATTGTCCAGGAGAAATCCATAACACTAAAATTACCGGATTTTTTAACATCATGTCTCATACCACAATATATCAGATAAAAATAGTTAATACAGACAACGTTTTCTCAAAGATAAATATAAGGCTGTTCCGACAACTCAGATTTTATAACGTTTGTTTCTAGACTCTCCTAAGCTCGATTCCATGAAAGCAAGCAAAGCATCCTAAGCATTCAAACACCTGTCACATACGTTAAAATAACGGTCAATACACATATTGTAAAGGTGAGCATACAAGTTTTAATAGTATAGTAGTAGCGAAAGCGAGTTTACACATAACCAGCATGTAACATGTATAATGTGAAGCAAGTAGGTTATTGACAATGAAATAATGCGCAACACATATCACCACTGCGACATGTGAGAAAAGCCCTTAACAACCCCTGTCCATGACAGGTGCTGAGTCCAAACTATAGTACTATCGTTTCAAAGGTGTCAGACAACAATCACTGTGTAAACATAACATACAAGCATTCATCGAGTAACACATATAACATGCAGTAACGGTTAGTGTATAAAAGTGTTTGCGTTGTGTGATCGATATGATTTGATATAAGTAACGTATGTAACACCCAAACGTGCTTAAAGCAAAAAGGGATCGAGTATACTCATGGATCGTCTTTAGTAAATAAACACTCTCTTGGATTGAAGGGAGCGCTGAGAGATTAGCCTGAACAGTTAACGATAGCATAAGAGAATGAACGACGCATTAAACGGTAAAGAGTGAACCAAGTGACGAATGGTCATCCGATCGGATGACAATCCGAACGGATGGAGAATGAACGACGCATTAAACGGTAAAGAGTGAACCAAGTGACGAATGGTCATCCGATCGGATGACAATCCGAACGGATGGTCATTCGATCAAATGACAATCTGTTCGGATGGTCATCCATTCGGATGGACATTCGGTCGGATTAACATTCGTTTGGGATGGATGTGTTTTTGTATGATGTTACTTTGAAGTTTTCGTTGTGGTATTTTAAAATCAGAGAAGTATCTCTACCTTTCAGGTCGTTCGATGGAACGGTCGTTTTATCGGAGGGCGATTCGTCCAGTGAGACACTTCAGAGAACAAGTTTATAGCAGGATTGTAATTCGATCGGATGGTCTTCCGATCGGATGGCAATCCGTTAGAAACTGATGATCTTTGAAAATTTGATAAAAAGTGTAAGTGTTGAAGACCAAATGCAATCCGATCGGATGGTAATCCGATCAGATGGCAATCCGTCCAACAATCTGATCGTTCTGAAGATTTGAATATTTCGTTAAGTTTGAAAAGTTTGCGGTTTTATCGAGACGGTATGACAACGTATTGAATAACAGGAACCCCACCAAGTCCAGTCTATCTAATCGGATGGGAATCACCCCAGTTCGATTGGTTAACTGTTCGTGACAGTTTTTTCGTGTTCAATCCAAAATCGGTTGTCTCTTATCAGATCTCAGACCGACACTTCACTAGTAAACGAGTAGAAGGCCTAAATGAGCTCCGATTCCATCGGTTTTGAAGGCATTGAGTGTAAAAGACTCGAAAGAAAGTTGTGAAACCATCTTTCAATTCTTCTTGACCATGAAAATGTTTAGATCTATACGAAAATAGTGTTTAATCATGTGGAAATCATGTAGATCTGAGTTGTTTTTCGTGGAATGTGGCCAAACCTTGAAGTTCACAAGAACCCCATGATGACATCATCCTAGAACACCTCAAATCCGTTGATTTCACGGTTAAAAGTGAAGATTCAAAGGTGAAAATGATGAAGAAGTGTGTGTAGATGATAGATGTATAAGATTTGAGTGGAAAACTTACAAGAATCACGAGAAATCGAAGGAAAAGAGGCTTGGAAGCACAGGTCGAACGAGAGAGAGCTGTCTATAGGTTTCTAAAAGAGGAAAGGTGTGGACAGGTAACGGATCGGATGGCAAACCGATCGGATAGCCATCCGATCAGATGGTCATCCGTACGGATGACCATTCGATCGAATGGTCATTCGATCGAAGTGAACTGGCGAGTTGGTTTTCGATGTTTCGTTTCGTGCGTTGAGCGTTGCGATGCGTTTCGAGTGAGCGATGCGATAGTATTACCCATTAGTTACACAAATAACCTAACTACTAAATACCATAAATATAAACCTTAAATCTCGAGTCTGCGATGAGATTGCGTTGTGATAGAGTTGTGATTGCGATTAATCACCTCAACATAAACATAACATGCACAAGTAACACATAATAGCACACACACACGTAAAACAATACCCATAACCTATAATTCGAGTTGTGATGCGATAGCGATGCGATTACCTATAAGTCGGTTTGGCGATTAAACTGCGATTAACTAGCGATTTATTAACAAGTACTCCACATAATACAACTAAAGCGATTTAAAATAGGGTATCGATGCTAGTCGTGAAGTACAATTCAATAATTAAGCAAGGAGTGACAGATCGCAATTAGCAATCTTTTATTCCTTTGACTTGTACTTTGACTTCAAAAAGTCGGGTTGTTACATTTGTATGCCGTATTTCATTGTAGTACCACTTAGGGCATCCTACAATTCTTTTAAACAATTCATAATGTAGGCAACTAAGAAATCCATCAAGAAGATATATAGTGGTGAACATAATCACCTTCGCCAAGTCCAACATGAATAAGATCAAAGCCTCCATGCAAGAAAATGTTACCTCGTTTCTTCTAGCGGTGAAACCTGCCATCTCCAGCCAGCTTACCACCTAAGAAGACAATGATATGCACGACGACAATCATGGCGTATCTGATGGAGAACCCCGACAAAGTCGGGGAATCTGAACTGAATTTGCAAAAATGGCTGCGGGGAGTGGCGGATCTGGTATAAGTTCAGGTTTTTTAAAGAGAGAGAGAGAGAGAGAGTGAGAAGTTGGGTTTTTTTGAACCTGATTAAAAACTTAGATAAAGAAGATGGTGTACATATAATGATTGGCAAAATTAAACTCTAAATTTGTAAGAAAAAACAAAGAGAGAAATATTGATATAGATAAATAAAGAACCAAACAATAAATACGATGATTGATACACCCAAAGGTTTTAATATGGCGGGAAGTTATGCTTACATGTACACACTAGAATTGGTAGTATGACAACCAAGACTTTATGAAACTTAGGGGCTGTTTGGCAACATCTGAATGGTTAAGTGCTGAAGCAGTAAGTGGTCTGAACCATTAAGTGCTGAACCAGTAAGAGGTCTGAACCATTAAGAGCCAGTGTAATACTTAACCGTTCAGAGGCAAATGTCTGACCAATTCAAATTAGAGGTCTTAACCATTCAGACTCAATATAGTGCTTAACCATTCAGAGGCAAATGTCTGAACCATTCAGACATTTGCTCGTGAAACAAACAGTCTGAACTGCTGAACCAGTAAGAGGTCTAATAGGGCTTTTGCTACTGCACTTTCGGTCGCAAAACGGTAGCAATTGCCGTTTTGCCACCAAAAATTCGGTAAAAAAGTCACATGTAGCAATATCCCTATTGCCACCTATTTGCTACCGTTTATTTTTTTGCTACAATTTTGCTACCGTTAGTTTGTCACGGTTTTGCTACCGCTTTTTGTCATCTTGCTACCATTTTCGTTGCTACGGTTTTGCTACTGTTTTTCTCACCACTTTGCCACCGCTTTTTGTCACGACTATTGCTACCGCTTTTTGTTGTTACCATTTTGCTATCGCTTTTGTGATATTTTTTTCCCATTAATACCTATTTTTATGCTACCATTTATATTCTATGCAAGACTAAAAAACATAGATTTATAAAATTTCAAGATCGTAACAAACATCGCATCATCCTCATGATAAACATCCAAATCAAAATATCAAATAATCCCATTTAAAATATCCTAAACCAAACTTTAAAGCTAAAAATGTTTATACTTATTTGCGGACCGAAGTTGTTAGCATAGCTTCAATCTTTATCATCCTAATGAGCATAGCTTCTTTCTATTCTCTCTTTTTCCATTTGAGCCATTAACCCTCCTATAACTCCATTGAACCTTTCTTTATCTTCTTCCTTCTCTTTAACGAGCTCCTTTATAATTTCGTTTAACTTCTCAATCTACAAAAAAAAAAAAAAAAAACCAAGGAAACTTAAGAAATTCAATCAAAGATTCATCCACATCAATAACATCAGAGCATTCTGATGCAGAGTTGCACGGAATAACTGCTTATTATAAAAATGATAAATAAATATATAAGGTTAAACTGTCGTTTCAAAATTCCAAACCGTTACTACCAAAATCATACCGTATGCGAACACCCGGGTTTAGTCATATGAATAGCCATAATCAATGCCAACAGTAAATAGAGATACAAGGGCAGAAGGAAGACTCCGTTATAAATAAAGACTCTATTACATCAGCTCCTGTTTCAAAATTCCAAACTGTTACCACCAAAATCACACCATATGCGAACACCCGGGTTTAGTCATATGAATAGCCATAATCAATGCCAACAGTAAATAGAAATACAAGGGCACAAGGAAGACTTTGTTATAAATAAAGACTCTATTACATCAGCTCCTGGAATACTACCATGAATAACTCAAAAAAGAGACCAATAGGTTGAACTTGTTGTTTTAAAGGAACATACTTTATGTTGCTTATATTTCAAGGGACTACTTCTGTAATTGAAGTATGATCCCTGAGAATATTCTCTGATCATAATTTTAACTCTGGAAGCTGATTTTCTCAACTGAATTTAAATTGGATCTAGTTCATCAATGGCTAAAGTATTTTATATGGTTCACGACTAAGCGACGTTACACATGAATTGTGAAAATTGTATCCTGTATGGAACAAAAACAACATAAAACGTTGCAAAACACTATTTGCAAAACTAGAATGTAGCTAGAGGATCAAATAATAAGAATAATTAAATTTGAAAAAAAATCAGGATCTCTTGAAAACAACAGTTGCAAAGTGGGAATGATGGTTGAATTCAAAAGAAACCTCAAGAGACGGATCAAGTGACCAAGTCAACCATAGCATCATCAACCTTAAGTGGTATTATGGCTTCGATAATAAACAATAAACATACCCCCGGATCTTGTTTGCCATGTACATACGGATCAGTAACAATGCCTAAACCGTACACTTTTCCTTTTTTCATGCCCCCGCAGCTTGTTTCCACAAGTCTTGATCAAATTTGGGAGGTTCATCCTTGTACTTCTCCTCAAGATATTCCTCGTACTTGGCCTATTGAGATAAAGTTGTAGAAGGTGCCATTCGTAATGTTCACACATCCACCTATATTTGAAGCACAGCCATCAGGAAACTTTACTTGTTTCAACCATTTGCACACTTCATTTACCTCCGGTTTAGTTAAAGTGTATGATGATTTTGGTTTACAAAATTTATTATTATTTCCCCTCGAAAGATGTAGTGATGGCCGATTGCAAAAACTCTCCCACATCCTTCCTAGCATTGATATTATCTTTTGTTTTCTCAGTATCCATGATCATTTGAAATAGATTCTCAAAAATGTTCTTCTCAATATGCATTACATCAAGGTTGTGTCGAATTAAAAACATGGGCCAATATTCAAGCTCCCAAAAATACTTTTCTTTACCCAATTATGGGTTTTACCAAATTCCGGATATTTACGCTTTGGGTTAAATGTTACACCTTTATAAACAACTGGTATGTTATAGACTTGTTCATATATCTCCCAACCAGTTAACTCAGCTGGTGTTCCCAATAACGACCTTTTTGATCTTCGAAATCCATTTCTATCATTACGAAAAGAATGTGACATTGGTAGAAATCTTCGATGACAGTCGAACCAACATGATTTGCCTCGAGCATGTAATCAAAAAGCCTCCGTGTCTCCCATATAATATGGGCAAGCTAAACGGCCATGTGTGCTCCAGCCTGATAACATTGCATAGGCTGGGAAATCACTAACTGTCAATAGAAGAATAACTCGCATGATAAAATTTTCTTTACGGTAAGCATCATAAACTTCAACGCCTTCCTTATATAACTCATTCAACTCCTCAATTAACGGTCTTAGAAACATATCGATGTTTTGACCTGGACTCTTTCCTCCGGGAATGATCAAACATACTTCAACAAATGAGTCTTTCATACACATCCAAGGGGGTAAGTTATAGATTGCAAGAAAGACGGGCCACAATGAATATGGAATTGAGTTGGAGTTGTTTGGATTGAAACCGTCGGTGCATAACCCTAGACGGACATTTTGAATCTCTTTTGTAAAGCCAGGATTCTCCGCATCAAAATGCTTCCAAGCCATGCCATCACTAGGATGTGACATGCTACCATCTGTTGTTTTGTGGTCATGGTGCCAAGTCATATCTTTGGCTGTTTTTTAAGACATATACAACCTCTTAAGTATCGGACCAATTGGCATGTACCACATCACCAATTTTGGTACCTTATTCTGGTCACTCTTATAATGAGATTCCTTACAATATTTACATTGTGTTAATGCATTGTCTTGCTTATAGAATAGCATGCAATGGTTTCTGCAAACATCAATTCTTTCATAAGGAAGACTTAACTTTCTAAACGCTTCTTTGTTTCATAAAAGTTTTTTGGGAGCTTATTCTCTTCAAGCAGTAATGCATTAACCATGGAAATGTTATAGTGTAAGCTGCTGTAGACATGTTGAAAAGTGATTTCCATGTCAAGAAATTTGCGATAGCTTGTAACTATGAACAATTTGTAGACTTCTCCCCATCCCACAAAGGTTCATCAGCAGCTTTTAGCATGTCATAGAATCATTTTGCTTCAGGATGCGGTACATGTCTTTCTAAAGTACTGGAAGTATAACCGCATGCATACATGTTATCTAACACCATGCGTCTGCAACGATCGTCATTATCATCAACTTCCATTGTAGAAGAAGATTCTCCAACCTCATGAACGAAATTTCCACCATGCTCACTCCATGTTTCATAACGAAGCATGAAACCATCCTTCTATAAGTGTTTTTGAATAGTCTCTCTGTCTCTATAACTTATATTTTTGCATTTATAACAAGGAAATTTTATCTCACGTATCGTATCACTATGCATAATGACCCTCTTATCATTAGAAAAAGGAAAGTCCAAAAAAATCCACATTGTCACAGTATTCAGAATTAAGAAATCCTTCACTATCGGTCTTTTCTTACATCCACTGTTGATCTGTATACCATTCCATTACTAATCAACTCAGTGCCCCTAAAATTCAAAGTCATCACGTATATACACATAAAACATCCATTCAATTCACCTTAAATTATAATTACTGAAATCAACAATCATAATCTAGCCCTAATTTACTCCATATCTATGAACACGCATAAACTAATCAACTATAAAATTGATAAACTTCATTAAAATCGTCCTCAGCAAAACTCATAACCACCAAATCTCAAATCAGTAAGCATAAAACTCATAACCATTGAAATCTTAAATCAGTAAACATAAGAGAGTCCTAATTTACTTCAAAAGCATGTTTACCATATGAAACACAACATCAGATTATACTAAAAAATGAGATTAAAATCCACAAATAGCGATACACTTTCATAAATCAAATGATTATAGTCGAATAATACCTAAATTTCACGAGATAATACAGAGAATCAAAAGCAAAATTGTTTTAGGTCATAAAACACACCTGATTTGAGAGTGTTGGCGGTGATTTTAGGTTTTGATGGATGAATCGATTCGAACGATGGTCGAGTGGCAGAATTGAATGGCGATGTCCGATTCGATCTCACAACTCATTGATTTCCGATTTGATCCATGGTTTGATTTGTGGTCATGTGGTTTGAACGACTGATTTGTGGTTATGAAATTTAGTTTTTGAAGGATGAATCGATTCGAACGACGGTCAAGCGACGAAGTTGATTTCCGATTTGATCTTTGTTCGTGCTGCGGTTTGAGCGTATGATGTGTTACACTGTGTAAACCAACAGTTGGCCTTTTATTCCCTTTTTTCGTAATTACCTATTTTGACTTAAAAGAAAATTAAAAAATCAATTTGTTACTTTGACACTATTTTGCTACCAAATTGTACACTTATTTAAATCATGTTGAAAATAGGTAGCTAAATTTGCTACCGGTTTTTTCGGTAGCAAATTTTGTAGCTATTGCTTATTATTCTAGTAGTGTGAACCATTAAGAGACTCATTAAGAGATAAACAAACAGCCCCTTAGTAAAATGTTGTATGGGCTTAACCCCAAATCCCTTAAGCAAATCAGCATGGTTTATAAAAAAGATAATAAATAAAGATGAAACTTATATAGTTATTAAATTAAATCCCATGAATATCATGAATGAAAGATAATAATACATACCGGTGGTGGAGCTAGCCCATTATATTATATGCAGATAATTGAGAAAAGATTGCTTAGTACGTTCGGTATGTTTTTTTAACTTTACGAAGTCCTTATGAATGCCATTCCAAGCTTGCCTCGTAACTATACAGAAATGAGTAATGACTAAAGAATGCTATAAGCATATTTTATGTGACTAGCTACTCTTTGTAGCTTACACTTGTTTTTCAAATATAGTTAATCTATAGACCACACGTACGTAAGAAAAAAACAATTGTTGGTGAGCTTGGTGGTGACTGGTGAGATTTAGTAAGTTGTTAGATATAAACAACTTATTTATATCTCTATGTAATCTTGTACATATCTTTCAAGATTATTTAGAGATATTAGCTAGCTTTTAGAGTATGAATCACATTAAAAGTTCGATGGAACAGTAAAACCTCAAGGGGTACAAGAGATATATGATCATTTGGAGTTAACTGAATTTGGCGATTCTGAGAATTGTTCGTGTGTTCATCCTGTTCTAGCAATTGTATCAAACTTGTTTATTTTCAGTTAGTTGATTAACAAACTTTCACCGTAGATGAATTTAAACATTTATCAATCAACTAAATTGGGCTTTAGTATTCATTGAGAAATTTGACCAACATTATTCATTTTCTACATAGATGTTGATGAACCGACCTTATCCTACCAATCAGGCTCATGTTATTGCCGATTGATGTTTGTTTTAAGGAAATCATGTTGATTTTTATTCTCCATATTATGGTGAAATCATGCTATTCAGACGAAAAAAGGGTGGCTAATTATAACTTATAAGCGATTGCATTGCATCATTACAAAACTATTTTCATTGCGTTGTATATGCGACACTAATTTGCGTGAGAACGTTCACGTAGTAATCTGGACGGTTGATTGTACTAATTAATGGTTAAGATTGAGATGGTGACATCGTCATCATCATCTTCATCATCATCATCATCATCATCATCATCATCATCATCATCATCATCATCATCATCATTGTAACGACTCTCATCAAAAGTCATAATTATTAAAATAATTTGACCAATAGGAAACTCTAATTGAGACACTCAAGTGATTCTGTGCAAACCCTAAAATTTTCATAATTTTCAGAATCAGGATTAGGGCCCCTAAAACTCAGGGGGGACATTCCCTACTTAACGATTATCTATATAACGTGCTCTCCAAGTTGAATTTTCAGAAAGTGTTGACTCAGCCAAGCTAGTCCCACACGTGGCAACAAGATAAGCATAAAGTGTACCTTACGGACCGTAAGGTCATTAAGCTTACGGTCCGTAAGCTAGATAAAATTCGTGTATAAATTCAGAACATTGGCCTTTGCTTTCTGGACATTTTACGACGAAAGAATTCTCAATTATACACCGAGTTTTCTGCTGTATACTTCAATTAACACACACATGCACTAAATTGAAGCTGCAATCCGGGTATTAGCACAATCGCTGCTACGATTCATTGTCCGATTGATCTAAATATCCAATGAATGTTTAAGTGCCGCCCACATTAGGGTTATACTTTATCGTTCGTCATTAATTTGACGGATTGTCGTTAATTCGATGGGTAAAGTATTATACCTTGTCATTCGTTGTTAATTCAACGGATCATCGTTAATTCGATGGACAAAGTATTGCATTTTGACATTAATTGTGAGAATTTGATCTCGTGAGTTATCGTAAATGCTGGATTGATTACTAATTCCAAATTGTGTGCTTGTTATTGAAATTAGGATAAAAGGCTAATCAGTAGGCTAGGCTCTGCCCGAATTAAATCTGCATTGTGAGTCATTCTCTCTTTATCAAATTGCTTTATAAAACTTTTCTCACAGTTTGTGAGTCATTCTCCTTTTCTCACAGTTTGTGAGTCATTATCTTTTTATCAAATATTTTACAATACCTCAAATTATTTTTCAAGGTTATAATTACAGGGACTAAGTCGTGGATATCTTGAATTACTGGTTAGTGGGGTATTGTGCACATTACTAATTGTCTCCCAGTTAGGTTCATTGACCTACTCGGGATAATCACTGTTGGGTTCATTAACCTACAGGGATAATCGTCACTATTTAGGTTCATTGATCTAAATAGTGGTATGACCATCGTCACCATTGTGACTTGTCACCATTGTGACAGAAAGCCAGATAAAAATAAGATAGAAGCCATTGTAATCGCTCTTATGCTGTAATTGATAACTATGCATCATTATGCAAAATAGAATGATTCACTCAGTATTTCCCGCTGACAAAACCTTTTTCAAACATATTTCAGGTGATCTGTTGTAAATCAGGAAAAGTGCTGTGGAGCATTTCAAGCTTAAGATAGTGGCTCAGTATAAAATAAAGAAATAAATTTTGTAATATCACGCTTTTATAGTAAAAACATACTATTGTAAATTATCGGGGTTTTATCCCGAATTGTGAAATAAAATAATCGGGGAAAAATTTTAGCTTTAAACGATCCTGTTTCCGCTGTAAAACTCAATTAAATAAATACCGCAGTATTTTCTGCCGCGGCTCTTGAAACGGGTCAAACCGGGTCGTGGGCCGTGACAGAAAAAGGTGGTATCAGAGCCACTGGGTTAAGCTAATTAAGTATTTAGAAATACTTAATTTTTCCTGATTACTATTAGGTAATTATGTGTTTTATTAACTGACTATTTGTTAATGTTAATATGGGCAGATTTTTATTTGTTGCTCTATTATCATTAATCGAAAAACATTATATATAAATTTATTTGACTAATATATGGAATTACCTCATATAGTATTACTATATTGTGGTAAAGAAATTATATATTTATATTTGAAGTATACTCTTATTTAAAATTTTGTTTAAGTTATTTATTATTAATAATTTTATTAATAGTAATAGTATTAAGATTATTTTTTTATATACTAGGGTTATTATCAAAAGGCAGATATTGATAACCTAGCCTTAATTAGGCATGGACTGATCACCTATGCTTAAACAAGGCAGCATTAACCAATATCCACAATGATAATGACTAGTTAATATATGTAAATTAAGTCATCATACTTACTTAGTATATAGATTTTTATATATTAACTACTGTAATAGTAAATATAAATCTTTAAATATTTTAATTTAAAGTTTAGTATTTTTATTATCTACAGTCAATTTTATATATAAAACCTAGTATGTTTAAATTTTTAGTTGTTTTGGTAATATGAAATACTATTTAAAAAGTTGTTACATAAAATTTTAATATGATTTAATAATTATGTGTATTTTACTAATCAGCATGAGTGATCTGTCGGAAGCCCTTCAGAATTTAAATCTCTATCCAGTAAGAATAGAAGTTTCCAGAGATTTTAATAGGTATATTCCAGACATAGAAGGACCTATAGAATTCAATGCTTTACCTCTCGAGAAACCTAAGCCTAAGAAAATGGAAATTGGGGAAAGTTCTAGGCAAATGGAGGAATTACCATCTCAAGAAGAACTAGATTTTATAATGGCAACTGATGATACTATTGAGCCTGTTAATGAAAATAATTTTATGAACTTAGAACCATCTATTCCAAACTCTTTTAATCACTGGAATATAGACGAATGGTTAGATAATGAAATACTGTTACAAAACCATCCCTATAGGCTTTTTCCTAAGTTCAAACCAGAACCTTTACCAAATTTACCAATAAATAATGAGAATAGGACTGAACTCCATCATTTTGACAACATGGATGCTAGGAATAGGATCCAAGAGACTTTGGGACAGATCTCTTGGAAATACGATGAGAAGAAACGCCGTTACTAGAATATCATCTGATAAAGGATAGGGGATTATGAAACGGTGGTTGTGTAATAGTAATAATAAAATCAGTATGTGTAAAATAAATAATAAAACGGGTGTATATAGATAATATAAGGAAATATTAGAAAAGTTACAATTTTGTTTGTATATTCGTTTATGTGATTATGTGCAACTAAATTGTGACATTGAATTATTTCCTTTATACTAATTATGTATCTATAAAGTAGATATCAGATGGAAAACGCTAATAATGAACCAGTTAATGAGGGTAATCAATCTGAGCAACAATCGGGGAACCAATATGTGACTAGGCAAGATATAGAAAATATCATTGCTCAAGAGATAGCCAACACTATTCCAGGAATAGTTGCTCAAGGGATAGCCAATGCTATACCAGCAATCATTGCTGCTGTTAAAAATCCAATCGAACCTCAACAAGTTGTTCCTAGTAAACGCATTTCTGAAGATAATTTCAGTAATAGCGTAAATGGAGGCGGTAATCATGTTAATCATGATAATGAACCACGGCAAGCTCCGCTCCCTAAGAAAAGGAAAGTTGCAACGTCTGGTTGCACTTACAAAGAATTTCTTGCTTGTAAACCCACTAAGTTTGCAGGCAATGAAGGAGCGACTGCAGCACTGCGTTGGTTAGAGAAAACCGAGGCAGTAATTGCCATAAGTAAATGTGCTCAGGATGATCAGGTCATGTATGCATCAAACCTTTTCAAAGAAGTAGCGCTAGAATGGTGGAATACGATGTTACAAGCAAAAGGAAGAAGGATGGCGTATGCTATGAACTGGGAAGAATTTAAGAGTCTTGTAGAAAGAAAATTCTGTCCTGAATACGAAAAAGATCAAATGGCAAATAAGTTTCTAACCCACCGGATGGTGGATGTAGATTGTCGAGGGTATACTACGACATTCTTCGAATATGCTCGAGTGGTACCAACCCTGGCTTCGCCAGAACCGGTACTTATTTCTCGTTATATTTGGGGATTAATTTCCGAAATCCGTAATATCGTCAAAGCTGCGAAACCTCGCACGATTGATGATGCAGTAGAATTAGCCAATACTATGACTGACGAGCTAGTACGGACAAGAGAAGAAAATAGAAGGAAGGAAGTAGCCCAAAAGATTACCCAAGAATTCAGTCCGGGTAACCATAACCATTTCAAGAAAGGAGGGAATGGGCAATATTCTACTAGTCCATTTTGCAATTTTGCAAAAGGAAGCATTTTGGAAGATGCAAAGGATATTGCAATTTTTGCAAGATTCCAGGGCATCAAGAAGAAGACTGTAGGAGGAAGAAATTTTCAGTTTGCTACAACTGTAGAGAAACTGGACATCTTAGGCCAGATTGTCCAAAACTGAATAAACCATTTGACAATCAAGTCAAACCAGCAGAAGGAGCAAAAAGGAATGTGAGAGCCTTTCAGCTGACTACTCATGAAGCCGAGATGATTCCAGATGTGATAGCCGGTATGTTCTTAGCTTACAATGTTTACATGAAAGTATTATTCGACTCTGGTACAAACCAAAGTTTTATAAATACTTTACTCTGCCAAACTCTTAACTTACCGTTAACTAGCATTAGATAAATTTCTATATATTAGAAACGGCAGATGGGAATTCAGTTAAAATAGATAAGGTTATGTAGAACCTAGAAATAAGTTATAAGTTTTCTGCAATTCTATTGTCTATGAAATTAGTTGAATTCAATGATGTGATCATTATCTGTGATCAGAATTTCTTAGAAATTCAATCAACCATCGGAGAAGTAATTAGAATTACCGGAGATAAACCCGGTAAATTTATGAAGTTCATATCAGTAATGGAAATTGTTAATTATGAACGAAAGCAAGGAATAGTATATATGATTTCAGTAATCATTAATACTAAAGATACAAAATTTAAGGAAATTTCTGTAGTTTTAGAATACCCAGATATATTTCCAGAAGATTTACCTGGATTACATGAAGATAGAATTTAAAAATTCATCTAATTCCAGGAATTTTATCGATAAGCCAAGGAACCTTATCGGTTAGCACAATATTGGATGTTAAGAAAAAGAAAAGCTTTACTCCAAAATTTTTAAAGAATAAATTTTGGCTGAAGTGCAATTCTAGGTCATATGGTGAATCATGAAGGTATTCACTTAGATTCTGCTAAGATAGCAGCAATTACCAAATTGGAAGTATCTCCTTGGAAAGGAGTTGGTAAGAAAGGAAATCTAAGACCAAATTATGTAGGATCATTTCCAGGAAATTCAACATATTGGACCAGTTACTTACAACCAGGAAGGTTAGTTGGAATACATGATATATTTTATATATCCAATCTTAAGAAATGTCTATCAGACAAATCTTTGGTAGTACCTTTCTAAGATATAAAGATAAACAAATAGTAAAGTAGGATTCAAAGACAGGATCCTAATATAGGTGGGAACTGGAATCCAAAAGGAAAAGAGAGTATTCTCAATTATTCCAGTAAATCTCGAGGACGAGATTTTTATTAAGTTGGGGAGAATGTAACGACTCTCATCAAAAGTCATAATTATTAAAATAATTTGACCAATAGGAAACTCTAATTGAGACACTCAAGTGATTCTGTGCAAACCCTAAAATTTTCATAATTTTCAGAATCAGGATTAGGGCCCCTAAAACTCAGGGGGGACATTCCCTACTTAACGATTATCTATATAACGTGCTCTCCAAGTTGAATTTTCAGAAAGTTTTGACTCAGCCAAGCTAGTCCCACACGTGGCAACAAGATAAGCATAAAGTGTACCTTACGGACCGTAAGGTCATTAAGCTTACGGTCCGTAAGCTAGATAAAATTCGTGTATAAATTCAGAACATTGGCCTTTGCTTTCTGGACATTTTACGACGAAAGAATTCTCAATTATACACCGAGTTTTCTGCTGTATACTTCAATTAACACACACATGCACTAAATTGAAGCTGCAATCAGGGTATTAGCACAATCGCTGCTACGATTCATTGTCCGATTGATCTAAATATCCAATGAATGTTTAAGTGCCGCCCACATTAGGGTTATACTTTATCGTTCGTCATTAATTTGACGGATTGTCGTTAATTCGATGGGTAAAGTATTATACCTTGTCATTCGTTGTTAATTCAACGGATCATCGTTAATTCGATGGACAAAGTATTGCATTTTGACATTAATTGTGAGAATTTGATCTCGTGAGTTATCGTAAATGCTGGATTGATTACTAATTCCAAATTGTGTGCTTGTTATTGAAATTAGGATAAAAGGCTAATCAGTAGGCTAGGCTCTGCCCGAATTAAATCTGCATTGTGAGTCATTCTCTCTTTATCAAATTGCTTTATAAAACTTTTCTCACAGTTTGTGAGTCATTCTCCTTTTCTCACAGTTTGTGAGTCATTATCTTTTTATCAAATATTTTACAATACCTCAAATTATTTTTCAAGGTTATAATTACAGGGACTAAGTCGTGGATATCTTGAATTACTGGTTAGTGGGGTATTGTGCACATTACTAATTGTCTCCCAGTTAGGTTCATTGACCTACTCGGGATAATCACTGTTGGGTTCATTAACCTACAGGGATAATCGTCACTATTTAGGTTCATTGATCTAAATAGTGGTATGACCATCGTCACCATTGTGACTTGTCACCATTGTGACAGAAAGCCAGATAAAAATAAGATAGAAGCCATTGTAATCGCTCTTATGCTGTAATTGATAACTATGCATCATTATGCAAAATAGAATGATTCACTCAGTATTTCCCGCTGACAAAACCTTTTTCAAACATATTTCAGGTGATCTGTTGTAAATCAGGAAAAGTGTTGTGGAGCATTTCAAGCTTAAGATAGTGGCTCAGTATAAAATAAAGAAATAAATTTTGTAATATCACGCTTTTATAGTAAAAACATACTATTGTAAATTATCGGGGTTTTATCCCGAATTGTGAAATAAAATAATCGGGGAAAAATTTTAGCTTTAAACGATCCTGTTTCCGCTGTAAAACTCAATTAAATAAATACCGCAGTATTTTCTGCCGCGGCTCTTGAAACGGGTCAAACCGGGTCGTGGGCCGTGACAATCATCATCATCATCATTATTATTATTATTATTACTATTATAATTTGAAAATCGTATTTGGAGTATAGGTTTAAAATCCTTAATCGTATAGGATTTATAAAATCCTTAATACCCTCATTTTGAGCATCAATACTCATATTTTCCTTTTTTAGAATATATTGGACACATATCTCTTGAAACCATTCCAAAGGAAATGAAAGACAAAGATAAAGAAATTAGAGTAAAGCCTATGAGATATAATCCAGAAGACCGAAAGGAGTTTAGTTCCTAGATAAAAGAGCATCTGGATGTAAAATTAATCAAACCTAGTCATAGCCCTCATAGCTCTCATGCATTCATGGTAAGAAAACATACATAAGTTATGAGAGATAAGCCTAGAATGGTGATAAATTATAAAAAATAAATGATAATACTGTTTTTATGGATATTTTTTTACCTCATAAAGAAAGTCTAATAAATTGGACAAGAAATAAAAAGATATTTTCTAAGTTTGATTGTAAAAGTGGATTTTGGCAAATAAAAAAACATCCTGATAGTGTTGCACACACAACATTTTCTACTCTTCAAACGCAATATGAATGAATTGTAATGCATTTTGGATTTAAAAATGCACCACAAATATTCCAAAGGAAAATTGATATAATATTAAAAAATTAGGCTTTTATTTTTTTTTACATAGATGATATCTTAATTTTATCAGACAATGTTAATTTACATTTAAAACATCTTCATATTTTCGTGGATTTATGTATAAAACATGAATTAGCCTTATCCGAAAAGAAAACTAGCCTATTACAATAGAAAATAGACTTTTTAGCAATGAAAATAGATGGAAAGGGAATAGAACTCCAATATCACATTCTTGAAAAAATTACAACCTTTCCTAATAAGTTAGTAGATAAAAACAGGTCGAAAGTTTTCTTGGCATATTAAAATATGCTTCAGATTTTATAAAAAATCTTGCAGAATTAAGAAAACTCTTTCAAAATCTACTTAAAAAAGATAAAATATTTACTTTAATAAAAATCTAGAAAACCAAGTTAAAAGGATTAGGGAATATTATAAAAACTTACCAAAATACAACTTCCTAAAGTAAATGATAATCTTATTTTTGAAACTGATGGCTCAGAATACTATTGGAATGGGGTACTTAAGAGAATAGATTATAATTCTAAAAAAGAAAAAATAGGTGAAAGTATTTGTTGACATTGTTCAGATACTTTTACTGATGCTGAAACAAGGTATCATATAAATAAAAAAGAATTATTAGCTGTTATAAGTTGTTAAAAGATTTATTATTTTTTATTACCAAATAATTTTTTGTTAAGGACAGATAATACACAGGTAAAGACTTTTATTAAAAATAATTTGCCTTCTAAACCGGAATATAAAAGACTTATTAGATGACAAACACTATTATCTGAGTATCATTTCGATATAGAAATAATCAAATCAAATCTGACAAACATGTTCTAGCAGATTTCCTAACCAGGGATGGAGGAGCAAGAATTAGCCCAAAGGATGTATAAATATATTGAAAATATGGATAAACAAATAAAGCCGATAAAAGAAATTGCAAACGATATGGGAGAAATATTAAACATCATAGAAACAATCCATGAGAAGATCCCAGATATAAAGGATTTGATTGAGAAAAATTGTCTTCTCGTAAATTCTAAGATATCATTTTATGACTTTAACAGTATGAAAATAAAGCTTCTAGTAAAGCATCACATAAAATAAAGAATAGATCATTCTTTCATTTAACCTGAAGTAAAAAGGGTAAAAGGAGAAAATCCTTCCACCTCATCAATAGGAATACAAATGGTAGATCTTACCTCTGATCAGGACTAACCTAAAGAAAAATCTTTTTCATTTAACCCTAATACTAGGAAAACTTCTACATTTAAAAATATTTTTCAAGAATTACCAACTCAACCAAATTATGTTGAACAACAATGGTTAAAGATGAAGGAACCATATAACCTTCAAAATACAGATATAAGATACATTGATTTTCGAGTGATCTTCCCTAGAATCAATTATTTACAAGGAAACTTTGCTGAAGAGATAAGGTACTGGCATGATCTTGGAGCCATCAATAATATATATCTTAATTTACCTGATTTTCCTGAAATCTCCTTTTTACTAAGATGGGGTAACGGATTGTTATCTAAATAACCCTACAATTACTCCAAAAGATGTCATGGCTCTAAAACTCTTTTCCATGGCTTGATTTTTATAATAAATTTTATTATCCAGCTTTTCACTTTATCCAGATAGAAAAGCTTAATCTAGCCTTTACTTATTCTGTTAATACTGAAAGAAAGATTTTTCACAACTTTAAAGAAAATGATGTTCATTATAGAAGAGGATTAGGAATAAAAGTAATACTCAAAGCATTGCAAGCTGCCTTTAAAAATGGATTTAGGACTTATGGTGGAAAAAATATGTTTTCTTCTGTCATGATTTCCCTAGCAAGAAATACTCCGCCATCAGCTAAAAATATTTAGAGGATAAAATTCAATTTTTCGAAAAAAGGCGTAATAAAGTCAAGTCCTCAGGCTCAGGCTCAAGAAAGGTTTGCTTATTTAGAAATCATAAACAAGATATGGGTCCAAGAGATATGTGTCTAATGTGTTCTAAACAAAAGGATAATATGAGTATTGATTCTCAAAATGAGGGTCAAACATATGATGATTAAATATTTTATATATCCTATATCCTATACGATTAAGGATTTTATAAATCCTATACTCCAAATACGATTTTCAAATCTGATTAAATATCCTACGAAGATAAGGCATTAAAACTAAGCCATTAAGACTCACATGGAGTCAAAATTTGTCTTCCCCATGTCCACCAACTTTATGAGACAAACATGAATGTGGCAAGAGAGGAAATAATGATTAAAGAAGTCCAAGTTCCCAAGGGTGGACTTTCTTTCATAAAAAGACAACATTCAAGACCTCATAACAAAATTATAGTTACAAGAAAGAATCATGTCATAATGAGGGCATGTGAAGAGAAAAATACAAGTGAAAAGTGTTGGGGCCTATCTAGGAAGAAAGAGGAAGAAAAGGCATCGAGCTTCAACAAGTCTTTAAAAAAGTTTTCTATGTATTAAAAATGTGTTGTATTTTTCTTAGCTTTTGAACACATCATCTATTGTAAATCATCCACCATGAAATAAAAAGCCTTCCCTTTTCTTTATAAAGTCTTTTTGGGTGATCTTTCTATTTCTAGATATTTCTCTGTTAAAAAGAAAACAAATCTCCAATCTTAAACCGTCTCTTTTTACCCGACGCCGGAGGTAGGAAACGAAACCAGGTTGTGTTGAATATTACTGACGGATCCAAATAGGAGTTACCTAATCCATTGATCTTTTACTGCGATTTATAAGCTAAAAGCTAGCTATAATCTCTAAAACTTACCAAAGCTCGCCAACAAATTGTTTTTTTTTTCTAAAGTGTGGTGTACACATCAACCACATTTTAAAAATATATATATATAACCTACAAAGAGTAGTTAAAGATTTGTTAGAATCACGTAAAATTTATATAATATCTTTAGTCATTTCTCTATGGTTACGAGTTACGACGCAAGCTTGGAATGCCATTTTGTAAGGACATCGTAAAGTTGTATTGTTAACAATCATGATATGATGATCAATCAAACAAATGAACAAGAAAAATAGCGACAAAACTCTTATTAACCCAAACCAAAAGATTTGCCCCCCAAGAACCATAGATCTTACAACAGTAAGATAAAAAAATACAGAAAATACAAAGGTATCAAGATGATCATCCACTGATGATCATATGTAAGAACCAACAACAAACTCTCAGAAATACAAGTGAGAGTAGAGAAGACAAGAACTGCGATAACAATCGCCACAAAATGTTCACAAACCCTAAAACTGATACAAAGAGTGAATGGGTAAAATGTGAGAGAAGAAATGGACAACTGAGCTGATAACTACCGTTTTATATGTGCGGCCATAAGAAATTACATCCAGGTCCAAAAGTTTGGCTGAAGATAATCGCAGTCCTTCTAGATTTACAGTTTACACCCTCCATCTACGTAACCTGTTGCAATAACTTGTAACAACTTAACAACTTTCATGAGCAGACAAAAAGATTAAGCCCAAATACAATATGAGCCCAATATCCAAAATGAGCCCAGAAAACATGAACGGTAACACAAGCCCAAATGGATGACCAACAACTTATAACATTTTAACATTCCCCCTTCATCCATTTGGTTTAAACAAGTCAATCATTCCCAGTTTTTCATAGAAATAATTATGCAGATTAACACTTAAACCTTTGGTAAAAATGTCAGCCAATTGACCTTTAGTGTCAATTTTTTCAGTGCTTATAAATCCTGTAGAGACTTTTTCCCTCAGAAAGTATAAGTCAATCTCAAAATACTTTGTTTTTTCGTGGAAAACTGGGTTAGCAGCTATAGAAATAGCTGCACTACCATCACAAAACAATTTAATAGGTAACTCACAACTTGTTCGAGCTCTTTTAACTCATTAATAAGCCAAACAAGCTCACGTGTAGCAGAACACATAGATCTGTATTCTGCTTCTCCCGAAGACTTGGAAACAGTACTTTGTTTCTTGCCTTTCCTGGACACTAAATTTATGCCTAAGAAAATGTAGAAACCTGTGATGGATTTCCTACTAACCGGACATTTTGCCCAATCTGAATCAGCATAACAAGACAAACCAAAACCAAAACCAAAACCAAAATCAACATCTTTTCTAAACATAAATCCTTTTCCAGGACTAGACTTCAAATATCTCAACAAACGCAAAGCAATCTTATGATGACCTTCTGTTGGACTATGCATAAATTGACTCAGATATTGAACTGCATAGCTAATATCTGGACGTGTTAACGACAAATAAATTAACTTCCCTATCAGTTTTTGATAGTTAGTTACATCAACAACTTTATCAGCATTAATTTCAGTTTTAGAATTTACCATATAACTTAGTTCTATAGGAGTAGACACTAGTTTACATCCTAAATAGCCAAATTCACTTAGTAATTCTAAACAATATTTTCGCTGACTTAAACACAAAAACCAGTTTTATTATACAACACCTCTATTCCCAAAAAAAATGTAAGTACACCTAGATCTTTAATATGAAATGTATCACTAAGCATGGTTTTCACTTTATTAATCTCAGTATTATTAGTTCCTGTTATGACAATATCATCTACATAGACTAACAAAATAATAAACACTGAATCTTTAGACAAGATATACAAAGAATGATCACACACACTTTGCACAAACCGAACACTTAGAAGCACATTTGTAAGCTTTTCATTCCATTTTCTAGGCGCTTGCTTTAAACCATAAAGCGACTTAAACCATAAAGCGACTTAACTAGTTTGCATACTTTTTTTTCACCTTTTGTATGATACCCCATCGGGAAGTGTCATATAAACATCCTCATAAATAGACCCATATAAAAACGCATTATTAACAACAAGCTGAAACAATGACCATTCATTTTGAACAGCTATACTCAATACACACCTAACAGTAACCATTTTAAAGACCGGAGAAAAAGTTTCTCCAAAATCAATACCCTCACGTTGACTATAACCTTTCGCCACTAAACGAGCTTTATACCTCTCTACCTCACCATTTGCTTTATATTTTATTTTATATATCCATTTACACCCTATCGGTTTTCTATCCCTAGGTAAATCGAAAATTTCCCAAGTTCTATTTCTATGTAACGCTTCCATTTCAAGATTCCTGGCATCAACCCACCTTGAATCTTTAGAAGCTTCACTTTATGAACGTGGTTCACTAAGCTTATTTAAACTACCCATAAAACATAAATTTTCAGCAGTCAAACAAGTATAACTTACTACTCTTCTTATATCATATTTAACACTACTGTTTAGCACAAAATCATCAAAACGTTTTGGTAAAACAGTACTTCTAGAAGATCTCCTAAGACCAGAAGTGGTCCCCTCAGACAAGTGGATCTCATTTGTTGGTACAACAGTGTCCTCTGCCCTGCCAGACTCCACCCTAACACTACTTTCTACACCAGATCCTAAGTCATGACTCTACTCAACAGAACTAGGAGTGGCAGACGTAGAGGGAACTGGTTGCTGATCATCACTGTTTGTACCATGAGAGTCAGCAATACCCTCCTCATCATTGGGAATGTAAGAAACTACAGATGTAAACATTTCATATGTGTAAAAAAAAGTTAATATGATTTAATGTTTTATCAAAAACAGGTTGTTCAGTTATGAGTTTAGACTTAAAAGGATAAACATATTCATAAAACTTTACATCTCTAGAGAAAAAAAATTCTTTTCTCATCTAAACTCCAAAGTTTATAACCTTTTTTAGTATTAGAATATCCGATTAACACACACTTATCAGCATGATACGCAAATTTATCAGACTCATCTAAAACAATACTAAAACATAAACAACCAAGGTTTCTCAGATGGAACAAGGAGGGTTTAAAACCAAACATAAGTTCGTACGGACTCTTACCACCTAATACCGAGAAAGGAAGCCTGTTAATTAAATAGACAACAGTTAGCACACAATCACTCCAAACCTCAAAGATAAACCACCCTGAAACATCAGAGCTCTGACTATATTTAAAAGGTGTCGATGTTTTCGTTCAACAATTCCATTCTGCTGTGGTGTATACGAGCAGGATGTTTGGTGTATAATACCTTTACTATTACAAAAAACTGGTCATCTGCTTATTTACAAACTCAGTACCGTTATCACTACGAAAAACTTTAATCTTCCTTTTAAACTGAGTTAGTACAAGCTCATAAAAAATTTAAGATCTTCAAAAACCTCAGTTTTATTCTTCAAAAGATAACACCAAACAGACCTTGAATAATCATTGATCGGAGTGTCGCATTCCAGTCAAAGATAAAATTTATATGCCCAAATTACCCTTAACAAATAGTTAGTGGTAACAAGGGATCGAACCACGAAGAGTCTGTGGTTTGTGAATGGATTCGATTGAATTATGAAAAGGTGTCACTATTATGAAGCTTGCTACTTGTTTTTATGATTTTCGTTTAATGAAGAGATGTTTAATAAAATTACTAAGTGATTGGTTTGATTGATTACTAACAATTAACAATTGCAAAAAATGTAATTAAAGGTTTAAACAATATAGAGAAAACAAGGCTCACACCCGGTTCGGTAATAGCAATCCTAGGGTTCTTACAGTTTTTAAATTTGATTCACTTGAATATGTTATTAACGGAATTCTATCATCAAAGCTTAGGTGCCAATTGCTATCAACGCCGTGAAGGACGGACCACAATGCACTTCGTTACTTCGGACAAGTAAAACCTATTGAAAGACAAGGCATAATTGCACAAACTTGTTTCGCAAAGTCAAATTTCATAACTCACTCGACAATTCACAAATATAGTTCAAATGCATGACAATTGTCAATCAATTCAAATACAAATCAAGTTGTCACAAAACCAAACTAAAATATTGTTCAAACCCTAGACTTACAATAACCTACACCGGGGTGAAACCTCCAAGAAATTAGCCGAGCATGATCGAAAGAACTTGATCACCGGATGTTGGAAACTTGAATTGGATCATCTTGAAGCTTGAAGGTGGATGAATGGATGAACGGTTAAGGTTATGGAAGGTTGGTGATGATGGATTGGAATGAATGATATGATGGTGAATTAGGGTTCTTGATTGTGATTCGGATGAAGGTTGGTGATGATGGTTGTTAATTCGTGTTGTATGTATGATGGTGGTGGATTGGTAGATGATAGATAGTGATAAAAGGCTCTCAGATGATATTCAAAACTCAAAAGTATGTGTAACCCCCGAATAATGAAGACTAGGATCCATTTGATTCGTTCCAAGACCAAGGATCAAAAAAATCGCGTTTGCAGGATCGGAGAGCCATCGCCGACGGCTTGATGCCCCGTCGGCGACAGTGTGTG
The DNA here is from genome assembly GCA_030545235.1 of Helianthus tuberosus. Taxonomy (NCBI): domain Eukaryota; kingdom Viridiplantae; phylum Streptophyta; class Magnoliopsida; order Asterales; family Asteraceae; genus Helianthus; species Helianthus tuberosus. The sequence goes on from CM060436.1 coordinate 34,715,264, forward strand.
CATGTTGACTTATACCCGACGGCCTAACACGCTGACTATGAACATGCCTGGCGACAGAGGAATGCATAGACCGTCGGCGACGGCCCTTATGGGCGTCGACGATGGTGCCCCCAAACTTGACTTTCTGTTTTTTCCATTTCTTGAGTCCGGTTGACCCGTTTCGCGTCCCGGTGGTTCCGTTCTGATGACCCGTAAAGCTCCCGAAAAGCTCCTTAAACTCTGTTAGACATGTAAAACAAGTATCTAATCAAATGTAGGCTATTCGAAATTAAAACTTGCGTAAAAACATCAAATTAAACAATTACAAGCACTGGTTTTCGACCACGTACCACATCCCCACACTTGCCTTTTGCTTGCCCTCAAGCAAATCTGTTTTTCACTTTCACGTGGGTCGAACAACAAATACACTCCCCATTCCCTAGACGAAGGTTAAGGTCCAATGTCATGCTAAAGTTCAAACTCTTTACAATTTTCAATATATTTAACGGTAATGTGATTTCACATACACAAATGGTTACCCAAGATTAACCCGCCCGTGAAACCAACAATTCATGCACATCCCTCATAATGTTCTCTCCACTCGGCTTGTAAATTGGCTAATGTTTATAATGTATTAGCACTTCAAAGAATATTCACTCAAAACCGATTAGAACGCATACCCGCATAAGCTTGCAACTCAATCATTCTCCACCATTGATCACGAACACTAAGCACAAGTCATAAGGTCTTTGTAAGGGTTGTAACGGGGCTAGGCTAAGGGTAGGAATTAGGATATTTTAAAGTGGCTAAGGTGATGAAAATTCGATTTTTATTACAAACGACTACTCTAAACAACACTAACTATAAACACCAATTACGAGGCAACAACTTTTCGCCTTTTATTCAACAACTACTAACACTTCTTTTTGTGTTTTTCTCAATGCTTTTTCAATTCTTTTTCATAACATTTTCTGATTTTTTTTAACAATAAAAAACAACTATACAAATACAACTCCTATAATCGAATTTTCATCACACGGGTTTAAAAGAAAAGGTTTAACAGTTATGGGCTATAGGGTGGTCAAACGAAAGGTTTAGGCTCAAAGTGGGCGACTAGGGGATTTATTTGGGTAAGGATGGATAAATGGTTTTAAAAGAAAAGGTTTACCTAATGCCTTAATCATTCTCGTGCTTGTATTCGGTCTATGGTCTCAAACGTATCAAAAGTTGCAAGTTCTACAATATATGACTAATGGTCCACTCAAACAAAGAAACATAGGTATGTAATCTATGATATAAAAGTGGCTCAAAAACCTCACATATCTAAAAGGGTATGGTATGTGACATGCATAAAATACTAGTTTCTTAGGCGGATTATTCCCAAATAACCACCCGCTAAATACCCATCATGTTATTAATTTGAACTTGACCATGACAAAAGACCAAATGGGTTGTGACATCCCTCGTTGACTTAGTTACTTGTGCTTTTAAGATCGCTTTTGAAACAAGATATTTTTAAAAAAATTTTGAAATTTTCCCCCATCCCCACATTTGAGGTACACATTGTCCTCAATGTGTAGTATTTAAATGAACGGGTCAAAATCGAAAACTTTTACTACTCCCCCATCCCCACACTTGAGGTAAACATTGTCCTCAATGTGTAAGAACTAGAGTTTTTAAAGCACACAAGGGATGTGACACGAGTAACTTCCCCAAAATTTCACCCCGGAAGAATAAAATACAATTTACAGTCCACTTATTTGCTAACTAAAAAAAACAAAAGTAAAAAGAAACGTATGCACCTGATTTTTGAGCTCATTCCTCGTGTGCTCTTCTTTTCTTCAAGAAAACGGTTGTCCCACGAACACAATGTACCTACAAATCTTAACCCTTGTGTAGAAGCATGCTTCTCACAACCATCAAAATTTGTTAGTTACCTAGTTCTACCACTTTTATGAAAATTTTACCAAGCCATACGTTATTTCACTTTGATTTATGTGGAAAATAATTTACAACATAACAACCCTAACTCACTTTCCTAGGAATCATGGTTGCATTTAGTTTATGCAACAAGCCCTTTTAAACCCCCCCCCCCCAATAGCTTGGGAGGACGAGAGGTCTCGTGAGGGTTATATAGGGAACACACCCACAACGTTCATTTAACTAGGCAAAAATAAATAAATAACGAAATAGAAATAAGGAAAACAAAATATACAACAACAACACCAAAACATACCATGCCTCTACCGCTGATATCGCTCGTTGGGGTTAACTGGCGGGTTTGGCTGGTATTGATAACCAGTGAGGGCCTCAAACATCTCCCTATAGTTATCGAGTGGACTCTGCTCCCCTTGAGGTGGTGGTTGGTAAGGAATCGGGATGAAGCTGGAGCCTACCGCTTCGGGCAAGTGAGGGGTTGGATCGGATGGGCCTTGTGGATGGGGAAGGTTGGGGTAATCGGTCCACCCCGAGTGTTCGGCATATGGGAGACCGGCTTGATAGTCTCTTTGATGTCGCTCCTGATCGTGGAGCACCTTGGCATTATTAATAGCCATTTGGTTAGAGACAGCTAAAGCTCTCTATCGGCGTTGCTCCAATTCTCTTTGTGCATTTTGATGCCTTGCCTCTTCTTCCTCCCATGCCCGTCTTTGGGCCCTATCTTCCTCTTGAAATTGTAACAAGCGTTCCATTTGTGACCGTTGTAACGCTTGTTGCAATTGTTGTTCGTCCATTTGTTTCTCCATCCTCTCGTGAAAGGATGCTTGGAAAGCCCACTGTTCTTGCGAGTACGCCCCTTGCGCCTCTTCCCAAGCCTTCCTGCTCTCCTGGTATTCTCCCCTTCTCCAATGCATGCCGATACATTATCGTAAACCGCTTGTTGCCCGCGGGTCCAAAGCCTGTACGACGGCACCTGCCTTTGGTTCACAAAGTTTGCTACATCGGCAGAAATCTCCTGATGCTTCCTCCTGTATCTGTGCCTTGGTCCCCGCGGACCGGAAGGCTCTGTCTCCTCCTCAATATCAGGCATCTCCTCATCTTCTTCCTCTTCATCACCCTTTCTTGGTTCAGTGAACCTGTAACTGTATCCTAGTTCATCCTCAACTGTGTCAAGATGACCAAAAGCCTTAACCGTTATCTTCCAATGTCGCCTCATGGAGGTGAAGTTGAACTGATCGATGGGTTTAGACACCCACAGCGACTCCTGAGGCAATGCGTTTTGCTGCAAAATCATTGCGCTAATCAATCTCACATAAGGGATCATCTTCCTTTTGAATGATTCCCTTGTATCCCACGTATTTATCATCACAATTTGGCGCCATGATAGCCTCGGTGTCCCATACAATAACGAATGCAAAACCCGGCAGTCGGGTGCCTTCACCGTCCCGCGGTCCCCAAACCGCACCATAACATTCTCCAACGAAATGCCTTGTAGTATTTTGCCCTCCAAAGACAAATCATTTCTCGACTCCCCTGCACCCACAGAACCTACCAATACCGATGCTAGCATTTGATCCGGATCAGCTGCGTTTCTTTTGTTATCCAAAAACTGATCGTAGTCGTAGTAATCATACGCTTCAACCCCAAGCGAATCAAATCTTGCAATTGCATTCATATGCTCAAATGACATAATCATTTGATACTTGCCAATATTGCCGACTAACCGCCACGTAGGTGCCGGCCCATCAGAATGTTTAAACCGTAGAGTAGACAACCATTCACAAACCGCGCCCAAATACACCCGGATGGTTATATCCTCGCACCAATCAAGTACTCGTTCCCACCCAATCTTTTCAAACCTTTGAACTATGTCGATTTTGTGAAATTCTTCGACATCCAATGTACGCTCACATACTACCCTCTCGGGTACGGGCTTTGAGACACCCGTGACCATCTTCATTTTCCACATCTTCGCCTCCAATTTCTTGTTTCGGTATCGAGAAAGAGCTTTCAACTTATCATCTTTCCATACCAAAGCCGACCTACTATTCTTGGCCTCCTCCCAATCCCAATCTTATCGGATAAGTTGCCCATCACCTTCCTCTACATTACTTAATTGTTCCCAACACTTTTGATATTGCCCCGAGCCTGCACCGGCTCTGGAAGACGAACCTTGCCCGGAAGTTTTTGCTTTCTTGCTTCTTCCATACATAGCTACAATCAAAAGACAAGACAACAATTAGTACACCCCAAACCTTCAAACAATCTCAAACTTTGAACATAATATGCAATGTTGAATTCAATCAATAATTAGATGCAAAATCGCCTTTTTAAACTTCCAAAGTCGCTCATTTTAACATCTACATATCAATTTAGCATGTTTATGCACAAAATTTCTAAAAAATTCATGGTTTCAACAATATTCAACATTACAACTATGTTCAATCATGCAATCATCTAGTGTAATCACATCACCAAGACTAAAGCATGCTCAAATCCCACCCAAATCAAGTAAACATTATTAGATTTATGCTAAAACATCATACATTATGATAAACAATCTACTCTTAAACATTAGGCTTAAAATTTCGAAGGAAATCAACAATTTATATGATAATCATGCATAAATTAAGTGAAATTTCATACCTTTGATGTAGATTAACAAGAAGAACTAAGAAAAAGTGCATAGCAAATGACATAGATGAACACTCTTCAAAACCCTAAAAACTCACGCCCAGAAATCTTGCAAACGAGCAAGAATTAATGGAAACTGTTATGGGGGTTTTGTCCCTCTCGGAAAATCACTCAAGATAGGCTCAAGAGGCAAGCGATTTGGTGTAGATTTGAAGAAGTTATGAGAAGAAGAAGAATTAGGGTTCTTGATGACTGTCGTAAGGGTCATGCAAAAACCTAATTAAACTAAGTAGACAGCGTAAGTAGGGTATCGTATCCACGGGGAATATGTGGTTAGTGTTTAGCTAAATTATCTAATTAACTGCTACTAATCTAGATTTGGGGGTTTTGATTAATTTGAAAGAAACTAAAAAAACTAACTACGAGAAAAGATATCAGATATATAAAACGTAACTTCCTCCAAACTTCAGGTTCTAGGTTTCACAAAGCTCAGTTTACTCAGTTAATTGGCCATCACATAGACATGATGCTGGAAAGTTGATTAATTTAATTTGGTAATCAAAAATAGGTCTTTGTCATCAGATCTTTTACAGTTTGATTACCCTATTTACTAGTGTGAGTCAACCTACTCTATGTCACTCAACATGTTACTAGGTTTTGTCATCAACCGAACAAGTTGTAAAGCAAGAACTCAAAACACACGCAAATAGTTTAAAGAAACCAACACATCAAAGTATTCATACAACTTTGTCAAGGTCAAAAATACATCCAAACCTGAGTATAAACTGAGAAACGTAAAAACCTAATATGAACCTTCTGCCTGGAGGAAGCCACGAGAGAGCCTAGCCGCTCATGATTGTCTTCACAGCATCGGTTTTCATCCCGCGTTGATTGAACATCCTTGATTGGCTTGAGAGGTGAAAAGTAATATAAAATTCGCCCCCTGTTACTTTCTGTATGACCCTGTGAATTCTCAAAGATATCCCCTTTTATTCCAATCTTCACCGACTAAAGAAAATGCCTTCAAATGGCCCAACTTCCTTAGACCCAATAAAAATAATCTCATTGGTCAAGGTAGCCTACTTATTTTATTCCCTACTTCGGTCCAGAAGCCCAAATATGATTCACATGAATTGATATATCATCCACTTTCTTGTTGTAATCTTCGTTGCCACTGAAAGAATAATATATGAAAATCAACTTATATGGCATTTACTTCACACTTTATTAATTCATTTAGAAATTAATTATCTCAATTAAATTCAATCGTTTCATGTGTATGCAAACACAATAAAGACTAAAGTTATTTTTCTTTATTTATTTGTTTCAAAATTCTTCTATCAATTACATTTACTCTAAAAAAACCCAACACAAAATAAGTACATTAAACGTATACAAAATGACGCTTCAAAATACTAAAACGTGTACAAAACTAATATAAATACAACGGGTTTTAACCAACACATCACATCCCCACACGTATCTTTTTTTGTCCCGAAAAAATTATTTACAATGGAATCACAATAAAAAACATTGGCATCTAATATATTCAATTATATTATTAACAAATTAAACCACACGTTAACTAAGATTGCAGGTATAGGATCCACTTAAACCCAACCGCCAGCTTCCAAGCCATTATTCACGATCCATTAGGTTCAAATAATTATAGGTATGTATGGATCTCACACTCAAAAGACTACAACGCTACCTGATCCCGTTTCAAGCTTATAAGGTTAAAAGATAAATATCTACCATCTTATATAAAAAACTCTTATGTTATTCCAATTAAATTTATGATGGATATATGTATGATATTGCGAGCTTTGCATGCTTTTGTATACGATCAGTTCAGCGGACATACACCACACGAGTCACCATCCCCATGGTTAATGCCATAAACTTCACGTATTTTTTTCTTAACTCCGCCTAGAGGGTATGTACCGCATGAGTCGCTATCCCCACGGCAAAACCATAGGCTTCGTTTTTTTTACATGTGCTCAAATGGATGGAATATATTTTTTTTGGTCGCCACACTGTTCCGGATTTGTTTCACAAAAAGAAACAGGTGTGCCAATTTAATCGGAAAAACTTATAAGTTTTTTACTTATGACGTGCCTCTTATACTCTCCACAGTTTCAGTTTTGCTATAGCTCCTAAGAAGAGAACCCACAAGATCCCCAATTTTATGTATATTATATCGATCCTAAGAAACCATTCAGCTGGCTGGGCCTACCCACATATCCTAAATTAGACGTGTGACCGACCGTTCGTTATCTCATATATATAATAATCAAATGCCAATGATCTAATTATACCTATCATTTTCCATTTTGTGCAAAAACTTTCATGGGACATTTTCTTTTTTTTTTTTCAATTTTTTTTTTAAATTTTTCATTTTTTTTATTTTTACGACACGACTGACACAAACTAAGACACAACAAACGCTAGTTTCCCCTCCCCACATTAATTCCTACATTGTCCTCAATGGAGCGATAAACTATTTATATACTAAAAACATAAATAAAAACACATAGATAATGGAACAGACTCCCCTGATTTTAAATGGATGAATTCCTATGAGGCTTGTTCCACTGCAACCGTATAGCATTTCATTCGCGACTGCTTCAACACGGGACGCTTGTCTTTATATGATTCTTCGAATCACTTTCGTCCAAATGGAGATTGAGTATGGACAAAAATGCTCGAAACCTGCAAAATAAATCTCAAAAGCTCCCAAACAGGTTAAACGGGTCAGTAACAAAGAGAAACGAGCGAAAAACAAGTTCGACGAGCAACCAAACCTCCTCAGACTTCCCCACACTTGTCCGGTTCATACACAAAAACAAAAAAATAAAAACAAATGAAATAAAAACAAAACTTGGGTTGCCTCCCAAGAAGCGCTAAGTTTTAGATCTTCAGCCAGATCATACCTGAGTTGTCGGTTATGGTGGTCTCGTAGGGTGCTTCCTTCCTTCAGTTCCTGAGTTTGTTCTATTCCCACCATCAGTTTCTTCCCATACCTGATCATACCATTTACAAGCTTCTCTGTAACAATCGAACTCAAGAACTTCCTTAGCATTTTTCCTTTTCCTTTTCTTTGACTTCTTCTTTGTTTTATCTTCATGTACCCTGTCAGTCATAAAACATTCTTTCTTTTCTATTTGATTCTCCTTTTCAGGAGATCCACATTTTTCAGTTTTATGATTAGGTGAACTATAAAACAACTTTAAACTCATTTTCTTATCCCCAAACCTCATTCTGACCGTTCCCTCAGCACAATTGATGACAGCCTTTGTTGTAGCTAAGAACGGTCTGCCCAGAATAACATTTGGTTGTGTATTCTTAGCACAATCGAGCACTAGAAAATCCACGGGATAATAGAATTCACCAACTTTTACAATCACGTTCTTTACAATCCCCCTAAGACTTATAGGAGTTTGATCAGCCAACACCACTGTGGTTTTAACTTTTTGTAAGGGCCCAAAATCATACTGATCATATAAACTCCCCGGTAAAATACTCACACAAGACCCAAGATCCAATAAAGCCATGTCTAATTTAACATCACCAATTTGTATTGAAATAACAAGTGTTCCTGGATCTTGAGTTTTCGGGGGAAGGGTACCCATCAAAACGGCGTTCACACTAGCAGTTAGATTAAGTTGTTTAGGAAATTTGTGACGTCGTTTATGGTTACTTAACTCTTCTAAACACTCAACATGATCAGGACTCTCTTTAATTTGTTTAAGAAACGGTTTATTTATTTTTATTTTTTCAAAACTTTCCCACCTTTCACCCCTAGGTGGTGCCCGTTTACTTAAATTTTCGTTTGCAACTAAAGCTTCTGGAAATGGAACTTTTACATTAAAATTACCAATTTCAGAAAACTTGCCATTTGAACCATTTATAGATTTTGTAAAACTTTTAATTTCCTGATCATGTTCATTCTTACACTCAGACCCATTTATCTCATCTACCACACCCTCAACACCCTGGGGTGAATGAGTTTCAACAATAGAAATTTCAGAAAAAGGACGAGTACTTACAGCATTTATGTGGACACTCGTTGTGTAAGAGGATTCGTGAGTTGGATTGATCTGAATATCACTACAAAGCATACCTTGACCTCTTTTGATAATTTCCACTTCTTCAGCTAATTTTCCAACTTGTTGTGACAATGCCTTGATATCTTTATCTCTAGCATCGTTGCCTTTCTGAATATCCTTCATTAACTCCAAAATTGTGTCCAATTTTTCGTTGATGGAGTTATCATCTGACCCATACTGACCCATTTGTCCTCCATAACCATTCTGCTGAACGCCATTATACCTTTGATAACCCAAACTAACCTGATTCTGACCTCTTTGAATAAAATGTTGCGGTGGAGGTGCAAAATCATTATACCCATCACATCCAAACCGGTCATAATACCCATCCACTTCATCTACATCATATCTGGTATATCGGTTTTGAGTGGGTGATTGTCTGTTTTGAAAGCTCATTTGTTGATGCACTGGTTGGCTGTATTGTGAGAATTCAGCATACTCAAATTCATTAAACTCGGGCTGATAAGCTCGATCCATGATTTGAAGACCTGCACAAGAACCAAACAAAACACTCACGCGTAATATCGAACTAACAAAAATAAAGTAAAATAAAAAGAACAATATTTTTTTTGGGTTTTTAGATTTTTATTAGAGAAAGCAAAAAACAACTAACTAGCTAACTAACTAACTAACACTAAGCGCACTAATTCCCCGGCAACGGCGCCATTTTGATGACTGTCGTAAGGGTCATGCAAAAACCTAATTAAACTAAGTAGACAGCGTAAGTAGGGTATCGTATCCACGGGGAATATGTGGTTCGTGTTTAGCTAAATTATCTAATTAACTGCTACTAATCTAGATTTGGGGGTTTTGATTAATTTGAAAGAAACTAAAAAAACTAACTACGAGAAAAGATATCAGATTTATAAAACGTAACTTCCTCCAAACTTCAGGTTCTAGGTTTCACAAAACTCAGTTTACTCAGTTAATTGGCCATCACATAGACATGATGCTAGAAAGTTGATTAATTTAATTTGGTAACCAAAAATAGGTCTTTGTCATCAGATCTTTTACAGTTTGATTAACCCTATTTACTAGTGTGAGTCAACCTACTCTATGTCACTCAACATGTTACTAGGTTTTGTCATCAACCGAACAAGTTGTAAAGCAAGAACTCAAAACACACGCAAATAGTTTAAAGAAACCAACACATCAATGTATTCATACAACTTTGTCAAGATCAAAAATACATCCAAACCTGAGTATAAACTGAGAAACGTAAAAACCTAATATGAACCGTCTGCCTGGAGGAAGCCACGAGAGAGCCTAGCCGCTCATGATTGTCTTCACAGCATCGGTTTTCATCCCGCGTTGATTGAACATCCTTGATTGTCTTGAGAGGTGAAAAGTAATATAAAATTCGTCCCCTGTTACTTTCTGTATGACCCTATGAATTCTCAAAGATATCCCCTTTTATTCCAATCTTCACCGACTAAAGAAAATGTCTTCATTTAGAAATTAATTATCTCAATTAAATTCAATCGTTTCATGTGTATGCAAACACAATAAAGACTAAAGTTATTTTTCTTTATTTATTTGTTTCAAAATTCTTCTATCAATTACATTTACTCTAAAAAACCCAACACAAAATAAGTACATTAAACCTATACAAAATGATGCTTCAAAATACTAAAACGTGTACAAAACTAATATAAATACAACGGGTTTTAACCAACACATCACATCCCCACATGTATCTTTTTTCGTCCCGAAAAAATTATTTACAATGGAATCACAATAAAAAACATTGGCATCTAATATATTCAATTATATTATTAACAAATTAAACCACACGTTAACTAAGATTGCAGGTATAGGATCCACTTAAACCCAACCGCCAGCTTCCAAGCCCTTATTCATGATCCATTAGGTTAAAATAGTTATTGGTATCTATGGATCTCACACTCAAAAGACTACAACGCTACGGTGCAAATGAGGCGACGGACATTTCTAGGGGCGACGGTGCTTGGAAATGGTGGATACGGGCGATGGCTTATGTCACTGTCTACGGTGCAAATGAGGCGACGGACATTTCTAGGGGCCGTGGGCGACGTGAAAACCCACCGTCGGCGACGGTATGCAGATATTCCAATTTTTTTTTTTTGGAAAAATATGAGGAAAACTATGAACTTTTTCTAAAGGAGCTATATACATATAAAATTCCTAAAAAAATATTAAAAATCTTTTTGTAAATTTTTTAAGTTAAAATTTTAAAACGCAAAAAACCGTTAACGGCCCTACCACCCCCCGAAAAGTCGTGTATTGTCCCTAATACACACAAATAAGTCTAAAAACATACCTTTTGTCTTCAAGACCCGTTCGGAATGCCCGGACTTCACACAATCACAAGAGTTAGTACGGAATGAAAACGATTACCACAAAAACACTCAAACAATGAAATAAATTGTACATAACTTTACAAACTCATTACCGGTCCTTTCAGTTGACCTCATAAGTTGGCACACTTACCATGAAGTTCAACAACTCCACATTCTCACCTTGTTTCTCATTGTTACCATCAAGGAACGGTTTAAGGCGATGCCCATTAACCGTTTGCTTCGACCCATCCTTCGGGTCCTTGATTGTAACATCTCCAAGCTTTCCGACCCGTGAAATCACGTACGGGCCCATCCATTTTCTCTTGAGCTTACCGGGAAAGTATTTAAGCCTTGAATTGTAGAGCCAAATCTTTTGACCCACTTCAAACTCCTTCGGCTTCAACTTCGCGTCATGTGCCCTCTTCATATCATCCTTATATTTCGAGGCGCACTCATACGCTTCTTCCCTAAGCTCCTCCAACTCACAAAGCTTTAACTTTCGCTCTTTTCCTACATCATCATATATCATGTTAACCTCTTTTATAGCCCACCAAGCACGATGCACAAGCTCAACCAGTAAATGGCAATTTCGCCCATAAACTAAGCGATAAGGTGTAGTTCCAATAGGTGTTTTATGAGCCGTTCTATAAGCCCATAAAGCATCATTCAACTTCATCGACCAATCCTTTCGGTCGGGTCGAACGGTCTTTTGCAAAATTTCTTTTATTTGCCTATTGGAAACCTCCACTTGACCACTTGTTTGTGGGTGGTAAGGGGTAGCGATTCGATGGTCAACACCATACTATTTCAAGAGTTTGCCAAAGTTAAAATTCTTAAAGTGAGATCCCCCATCACTAATGATCACTCGAGGAATCCCAAATCTAGAAATTATGTTTGTTTGTACAAAATTGCAAACAATGGTATGGTCGTTCGTCTTGGTGGCAATCGCTTCGACCCATTTGGATACATAATCGACCGCCACCAAGATGTATAAGTTGCCATGCGAATTAGGGAATGGGCCCATGAAATCGATCCCCCACACATCAAAAATATCTACAATGAGGATCGGTTGCATGGGTATTTCATCCCTTTTTGAAATACCCCCTAACTTTTGACATTCAACACAATTTTTAGCGAAGTTAAAAGCATCCTTGAAAATAGTCGGCCAATAAAGACCGCTATTGAGCACTTTGTGCCCGGTTTTGTGACCACTGAAATGGCCCCCACAAGCAAATGAATGCAAATGCATCAAGACGCTAGGAATCTCCTCGTCGGGTATGCATCTTCGAACGACTTGATCCGGACAAAACTTGAATAAGTTCGGTTCTTCCAACGTGTAGTACTTGATTTGAGATAGGAAGTGCAACCTCTTCCTTCTATCCCAATGAGCCGGTAAGTCACCTGTAACCAAATAATTAACAATATTAGCATACCATGGTAATATTGAAACTTTTAAAATTTGCTCATCTGGGAAGTTCTCATTAATCTCTTCAACGGAAGAATCCTCCTCCACAACCAATCGGGACAAATGGTCCGCAACCACAATCTCACTCCCTTTCTTGTCCCGAATCTGTAAATCAAATTCCTGTAGCAAGAGAACCCATCGGATTAACTTCAGCTTCGCATCCTTTTTGTCCATGAGATACCTAACTGTAGAATGGTCAGAATATACAATGACCTTAGTACCCCATATGTACGCATGAAATTTATCCAACGCATATACCACCGCAAATAGCTCTTTCTCGGTAGTTGTATAATTTAATTGTGCATCCGAGAGAGTCTTACTTGCGTAGTAAATGGCAACCGGTTTCTTGTCCACCCTTTAACTCAATACGGCCCCCACCGCATAATCACTTGCATCACACATAATTTCGAATGGTAAAGACCAATTCGGTGATTGCAAGATTGGGGCCCCAACCAATTTTTTCTTCAACACGTTAAAGGCATTTTGGCAATTTTTATCGAAATCAAAAGTTTTATCCTTTAACAACAAATTGCATAGGGCTTTTGTTATATCACTAAAGCTTTTTATGAACAGCCTATAAAACCCCACGTGTCCCAAAAACGACCGAATACCCTTAACACTTGTAGGATAAGGCAAAATGGATATGACTTGCACTTTTGCTCTATCCACCTCAATCCCACGACTCGAGACGACATGCCCCAACACAATCCCTTCTTGAACCATAAAATGGCTCTTTTCCCAACTTAAAACCAGATTTTTCTCAACACATCTTTTCAAAACTTTTTTGAGTTGGTCAAGGCATGTATCAAATGATGACCCAAATATTGAGAAATCATCCATGAAGATTTCCAAAGACTCCCCCACCATATCTGAAAAGATACTCGTTATACACCTTTGGAAAGTGGCGGGGGCATTACAAAGTCCAAAGGGCATTCGCCTAAATGCGAAGGTACCGTATGGACAAGTAAAAGTAGTCTTTGCTTGGTCTTCCAGATGTATAGAAATTTGATTGTATCCGGAATAACCATCCAGAAAACAATAAAATTTTTGTCCAGCCAATTTCTCAACAATTTGGTCAATTAATGGCAAAGGGAAATAATCTTTGGAAGTTGCAGCATTTAACTTCCTACAGTCAATACGAATACGCCACCTGGTTACCGGCCGAGTGGCGACCTCTTCACCTGCGTCATTCGAGACGACTTGAATGCCCGCTTTCTTAGGAACCGTTTGTGTCGGGCTTACCCATTGGCTATCCGAGAGAGGGTAAATAATACCCGCATCTAGCCTTTTCAATACTTCCTTTTTAACCACTTCTCGCATGTTCGGATTAAGTCTCCGTTGTGTGTCACGAGAAGGACTCATGCCATCTTCCGTGATGATCTTGTGCGTCACCACCGAGGGACTAATTCCCTTCAAGTCCGCAATGGTCCACCCGATAGCGGATCTATGAGTGACCAAAACTCTCATCAACTTCTCCTATTGCTCCCCGGTCAAGTTAGATGCAATGATAACCGGGAGCGTGCTACCTTCACCCACATAAGCATACTTAAGATGCTTGGGTAGCACCTTCAACTCTAGCACTGGCGGCTCTTCCAATGACGGCTTCAACTTTGTGTCTATGCTTTCCGGAAGACTTTCCACTTGATGTGTCCAAGTGGGCCTTCCCTCCTTTGCCGCCATGACTTCCAACTCTTTCATCTCTTCATCCATGCTCCGATTTGTCTCTCCTTGTAACCTGTCAAACATGAAACATTCCTCTATTGTGTTTTCCTCTTCGACACTAATGTCGCATAGAGGTATACACTCGTCAACAATGTCCGCCATATAGCATTCATCGCCAACTAGAGGATCCGTCAATCCCGAAAAGACATTTAACCGCAACCGACGGTTACCAAAAGTCATGTCGACCGTGTCTGATTTGCAATTAATTTGGGCATTCGATGTTGCCAAAATTGGTCGACTGAGGATCACCGTTGGTTGCTTGGTTCGGTCCAAAGAAACATAATCTAATACAAGAAAGTCCACCGGATAGTAAAAGTCCTCGACCTTGACTATTACATCTGTGACTATCCCACGGGGTAGTTTAGGAGTCAAGTCGGCCAACACCACGGTGGTGTTAGACACTTGAAGTGGACCAAAATCATATTGGCCATATAAACTACCCGGCAAGATACTCACACTTGCCCCAAGATCCAAAAGTGCCGGTGTCATTTTAAATTCACCGACTTGTATTGAAATAATGGGCACCCTGGGATCTTGAAGTTTTGGTGGAAGTGCACCCGAAAGAATCGAACTTACGTTTTTGGTTAAATCAAGTTTCTTAGGAAATTTGTGAGTTCGTTTTTGGGTGCATAAATCTTTCAAGTATTTAGCATATGAAGGTACTTGCTTGATTGCATCTAAGAGTGGTAAATTGATTTTAACTTGTTTAAAAATTTCCCACATCTCTTCTTGTTGTGGGCCTCGTTTGTTTACCACTTTCTTAGATGGTCCCAACAAAGCATCGGGATAAGGGGCGGTATTAACCTCCACTCCCTTTTCCTTAGCCTTTGGGACGGGAACGGTCACAACGGGTGTAGTATCATTTTTCTTTTGACCAGTTTGACCGTTTTTACCTTCATCTTCACTCGCATCTTCCACCACCCCTTCAACAAACTTGGGTGATGGTGGCTCAACACCACTATCTATGACTCGACCACTATGTAAAGAAATTTTATTAATTGGTACCTCACGTGTGTTCCTCGAGTTTGACCCTTGATGCCTAGGGTTCACTGTGGTATCACTTGGAAGTCCTCCTCCACTTCCACGAATTTGAGCCATCTCTTGATCTAGTTGCCCCACTTGTTTCTCTAATGCCTTTTGAGATTTATCCTTCACTTCAAACTCTTTCTTTACTTCGGCTTTGAACTCTTGGTATGAATTAGTAAGAGCTTGTTGTGAATTGGTAAGAGCTTGTTGTGAGTTGGTAAGATTACTCACAGCTTCATGATGGCATCAAATTTCGAACTTATCGAGTCATCACCTTGGGAGTTTGTTTCACCACCCCCATTTCCACTTTGGTTGTAACCCCGTTGATAGTTGCTTTCGCAACCTTGATGTCCTTGGTTACCCCCTTGATTGTAATTCCTTTGGTAACCCCCTTGGTTACCACATTGACGATTGTTATACGAGGACCCACCTTGACCACCTTGATTACCCGATTGAAAATTCGGGTTCATTTGATTCGAAGAAGTACCATACCGGAAGTTAGGGTGATTTCTCAAACCCGGATGGTAAGTGTTGGAGTTCATGTCATATTGCTTTCAATCCCCATACACTTGGTTTACCTCCTCGGTGTAGTCACTCGACCCCGTTGGACATTGCTCGGTTCTATACCCAATATCTCCACACTCTTCACACACTGCAAATTGTACCGCGTTCACCCCCTTCTTCTTCATACGAGCCATTTCCCACTCTAAGGTAGAAATTCGATCCTTAGAATCAAGATCGGGAAGTGACCGGGAAATGGGATGTTTCTTAGCTCTATCGGCCGATTCCTTCTCTTTTGACCGTTTGCTCAACCGCTCCAAAAACTCCCAATCATCATCTTCATGATTGCTCAAGAGAGTCCCGTTGCTCGTTGATTCAAGGCGGTTCCATGTATTGTCATCTAGACCCCGTACAAAACACTTGACTAACTCCCACTTTTCTATTTGATGATGTGGGCACTTTCGCATCAACTCCTTGTATCGTGTGAATGCTTCATGCAACGGCTCACCCGATAGTTGGCGAACAGACCTAATTTCATCACGAGCATCACCGGTCTTTGCCATCGAATAGTATTCATCAAGAAAGGCTTGTTGCATTTCTCCCCATGTTCGAGTACTATTGGCCGGAAGTGTAAGGAACCATTGGTTTGCTTTGCTTTGCTTTGCTTTGTCCTTTAACGAAAATTGAAATAGTCGAAGCTTAACTTTCTCCAATGCGAAATTATGCGCCCCGATTGTGTTACATATAGATGAGAATTCCGCCAAATGCGTGTACGGTTCATCATTAGACCTCCCATTGAAGTGGGGAAGTATATTGATGTAGTGGGGTTTGCAATCGAACATCCTTCTTTCACAAACAATCGGTGAATCATTTTCGGTGACCACCGGTCGGAAACGGTCATTCACTCCCCGTGGAGGTTGTTAACGACGATGCGGACCATTAACTAATTGATCCACCGGCCTTCGGTTATCCCTTCTATCACCCCTTCTACCCCCACCTTGATTTCTACCTTGATTACCTCGTTGGTTTCCTCCTCCCACGAAATGAGGGATCCGATTACGGTTGACATTGTTATTGTTGTTGTAAAACTCGTCATTTCGTTTCCTTTGGTTGTTGTTTCGTGGTTGACGGTTGTTCTCGTAACCGCCATTCCTCCTATCCCCATACCCATAATCATCATTCCCCACATAGTTGGCGTTTTGGTAGCCAAACTCCTCATCTTCATACCCTCTTGTGTTGTAGATGTTACCTTGATTCACGTATCCCCAATCTTCATCATCGTTAGCCCGATCATCATAATAGCCCCCGTCGTCCGAATTTTTCGTATGCACGCTCACATGTTCCGGCGATTGATAACCGGGAACACTATATGGTTCGTCATCGGGGATGGCGTTCCTCAAATCGTCTATGTTGAAGAAGGGGTCTTCGTTCGCGGGATTGCCACGATCTCGATTACCTCGACGGTCGGAATTGACATTCCGGTCATCAAGGTTGATGGGTAAGGATGTTTGTCGATGAAGGTTTTGTTGTTGGGGTGTTCTTTGGGTATTGTTCGGGTTTTGGTTTTGGAAAGGTGGTGTGGGTGGTCCGGTGTTGTTATTACCACCCGGTCACTCTTGAGGTATAGGTTGAACATTTTGGGCGGGGTGAAAGGTTCCTCGGGATTGGAATTGA
Source organism: Helianthus tuberosus (assembly GCA_030545235.1). Taxonomy (NCBI): domain Eukaryota; kingdom Viridiplantae; phylum Streptophyta; class Magnoliopsida; order Asterales; family Asteraceae; genus Helianthus; species Helianthus tuberosus. The sequence goes on from CM060436.1 coordinate 34,732,630, forward strand.
TTTTGGTTGAGGTTTGGGTGATTGGAGTTTTGGTTTGCCATTGAATCGGTTTCAATGGATGGTGTGAGTTCTGGTGTTTGGGTGGTTTGATTAGAAGCAAGAGTTGCTTCTAACCAGCTTGCTAGGTTTCTTCTTGCTACTCTCTCGATTTCTGGTTCGTAGACTAACGGTGAAGTCCTCCCGGAGTTTCGCGTATGCATACACTACCTGTAACCTGCACAAGTAACAAACCCGCGTAACAAGGAAAAAGACAAAGTGCAAAAAGAAACTAAACAACTTAAACAGATAATCACGAAATTCAAACAATAATCCAAACACAAAGCTCACGCATTCCGCGGCGACGGCGCCAAAAATTTGATCAGAGTGTCGCGTTCCGGTCAAAGATAAAATTTATATGCCCAAATTACCCTTAACAAATAGTTAGTGGTAGCAAGGGGTCGAACCACGAATAGTCTGTGGTTTGCGAATGGATTCGATTGAATTATGAAAAGGTGTCACTATTATGAAGTTTGCTATTTGTTTTTATGATTTTCGTTTAATGAAGAGATGTTTAATAAAATTACTAAGTGATTGGTTTGATTGATTACTAACAATTAAGAATTGCAAAAAATGTAATTAAAGGTTTAAACAATATAGAGAAAACAAGGCTCACACCCGGTTCGGTAATTGCAATCCTAGGGTTCTTACACGTTTTAAATTTGATTCACTTAAATATGTTATTAACGGAATTCTATCATCAAAGCTTAGGTGCCAATTGCTATCAACGCCGTGAAGGACGGACCACAATGCACTTCGTTACTTCGGACAAGTAAAACCTATTGAAAGACAAGGCATAATTGCACAAACTTGTTTCGCAAAGTCAAATTTCATAACTCACTCGACAATTCACAAATATAGTTAAAATGCAAGACAATTGTCAATCAATTCAAATACAAATCAAGTTGTCACAGAACCAAACTAAAACATTGTTCAAACCCTAGACTTACAATAACCTACACCGGGGTGAAACCTCCAAGAAATTAGCCGAGCATGATCGAAAGAACTTGATCACCGGATGTTGGAAACTTGAATTGGATCATCTTGAAGCTTGAAGGTCGATGAATGGATGAATGGTTAAGGTTATGGAAGGTTGGTGATGATGGATTGGAATGAATGATATGATGGTGAATTAGGGTTCTTGATTGTGATTCAGATGAAGGTTGGTGATGATGGTTGTTAATTCGGGTTGTATGTTTGATGGTGGTGGATTGGTAGATGATAGATAGTGATAAAAGGCTCTCAGATGATATTCAAAACTCAAAAGTATGTGTAACCCCCGAATAATGAAGACTAGGATCCATTTGATTCGTTCCAAGACAAGGATCAAAAAAATCGCGTTTGCAGGATCGGAGAGCCGTCGGCGACGGTGTGTGCATGTTGACTTATAACCGACGGCCTAACGCGCTGTCTACGGACATGCCTGGCGACGGAGGAGTGCATAGACCGTCGGTGGCGGCCCCTATGGGCGTCGGCGACGGTGCCCCCAAACTTGACTTTCTGTTTTTTCCATTTCTTGAGTCCGGTTGACCCGTTTCGCGTCCCGGTGGATCTGTTTTCACTCCGGTGACCCGTAAAGCTCCCGAAAAGCTCCTTAAACTCTGTTAGACCTGCAAAACAAGTATCTAATCAAAAGTAGGCTATTCAAAATTAAAACTTTTATAAAAACATCAAATTAAACAATTACAAGCACTGGTTTTCGACCACGTATCAATCATCCACCACAGTAAAAAATTATTTATAACCTTCATAACTACTAATTTTATAAGGACCCCACAACTCTAAATGAACCAAATCACCAACATACTTAGATTTATATTCACTAAGTGGAAAAGTTACCCTAACTTGTTTAGATTTATGACATATCTCACACGGATCATGTTCAACAGTGTTAATACCTTAACGTCCTTTTAAAATAGCCAGAACTTGATCTGAAGGGTGACCTAGCCTACTGTGCCACATATTATACTTTAAAACACTATTAAAACATGTATTCATAGAATTACCATTTCTACCGATCAAGTAAAGACCATTATCCTGTTTACCAATCACCAGGATTTTCTTTGATTTCAAATCCTGTAACATGCAATTGTCTTCATTAAATAACACAGCTATTCCATTATCTTTAGCAAGCTTATGAACAGATATCAGATTCACACTATAACCAGGCACATAAAACACATCTTTTAAAATAACACCACTAATTAGTTTTAACTCACCAATCTTTATAACTCTAACACTAGTTCCATTAGGGTGACCAACAGTTAAACGACATTCAGAAAAATCCACACAATTAAACATGTCTTTATCAGTTTTAATCATATGTTGATTAGCACCAGAATCAACAATCCAGTTATATTCAGTTTCAAAACTTAAACTACTAGAACAACACATATAACTACTAGTAAAATTAGACATGTTGACGAACTTACCTCCCATATTTGACTTTATATGCTCTACCCCAGACTTTTCACCAACTAAACTTAACAATTTAGCTATCTGCTCAGAGGTAAATGGCATAGCAGACACAACAGAACCAGTAAAAGCAGCAGCCATACCAGATTTATTACTACTACTAACATTATTAGAATTATTATTGTTATTATTATTCTTAGCAAACTGTCCTGTACTTCTCTTTTTCATACCAGGGGGGATATCCTATTATCTCAAAACAACGGTCAACTGTATGACCTAACATATTACAATGGGTACACTTAAAATTAGGATTAGGACCCCTAAAGCTCCTCCTTATAGAATCAAAACTCTGATTAGTTTTAGACACAAAAGATACACTCTGACTCTTTGACCCACTACTAGCAATCCTATGAAATTCTTCTATAGAAATAATAGAGAAGGCAACTTTAACAGAAGGAAATGGCTCTCTGGTTAATAGATTTGTTCTTACAGGTTGATATATGTCAACAAGACCCATAAGAAACTTCATTAATTTGATTAAAGTTGAGAAATTGTTATAATCTTTAGCTGCTTGACAAGAACATGAAGGCAGATGCACCATTGCATCAAACTGCTTCCACATTGTTGTCAGTTTATTATAATATTCGATCAGCTACACTACTTCCATTATGAGAAACACAGTTTATCTTGTTATAAAGGTCATATACCACAGAGCCATCTACTTTATCAAAAGACTCTTTTAAATCTAACCAAACTTCAGAAGCAAGTTTTGAAAAAACTTGCCCCAAAACAACTCTTCACAAATAGAATTTAACAACCAAGTAATGACCACAGAATTGTATCTATCCCATTGGGCAGCCAGAACCTCATCATCTTTAGATTTTTCTACCTTTCCATCTATAAATCCATATTTATTTTTAGCTTCTAAGGCTAATTTCATAGCATTTGACCAAACAGAATAATTTTCAGTACCCTTTAGCTTAATACTAACTATAGTCAGACTACTAGAGTCACTTAGATGCAGATACAAGGGGTCTCCTATGTCCAATTTGTCGCAGCCCCCGACCCCTATCCCGGGAGCGGGGGTCACAATCAAATTTAATCCAAATACAACTAATTAGCTAGTGGTAAGTGGGTATCGAACACAGGGAGTTTGTGGAATATGTGTTATTTGTAAGATTATATCTAACTTGACTAAATTAATCTAATTGCAAGAAAAGTAAAATTCAAGAGTTTATGTGAGTGAATTGGTTTTAGACTAAATTAAACTAATTAAATTGAAAGAGAAAAGATTTGGTTGTAAACAAATTAGAAACAAGTAACCATCTTTAGTTTCCGGTTTGCTATGACATTTATGTTAACATTCCACTAGAAAGAACTACATAGACATAGTTCATATGTGATCAATTGCAGTGATGAAAGGGAACTAAGTACTCAGATTCCTAGAACGTGAGGTTGTTACCCGATGATCAATCAACCCTTACCCAAGCCTAACTATACCCATGATATCTCGATTGCCAACGGCACCAAGAACGTATGGTTTCTAATTAGTTCAGCACAAGAATTAACAATTTACTAACAACTAATCACATACCATAACAAGCAATTCAATAAAGAAAAGATTGTTATTCTAGAAATATAGAAATAAACATAAATGTCTTGCAAACCTTCCACCAAGATAGTCACAAAATACTTAGCCACTCATGGCTTGAACAAACATTGTTAAACAAGTTTTGATCTTCAAAAACAATTCAAACATCCAAAAACTAATGATCCAAGATTGTTTCAAACCCCAAAAATTCCCAAAGTTGCTCCAAAATTCGTGTACAAACCAGTAGTAACCGAAAACCCATGATAAGTCTCCATAAATCCCCTCAAAATGGTCATTAAATGCGTGAGTTACATGAAAACATCAGTCGGAGCCGTAACCTACGGCTCCCAGCCGTAGGTTACGGCAAGCAGTGAGTCTTACGGCCAGGAGCTCCTGTCTTACGGCTGGCAATGTTGAAAACTTGTTTTCAGCATAACTTTTTCGTTTCAACTCCGTTTTCTTCACCGTTTTCGCCTACGTTCTCGTAATTTCGTCCTCTATCATGCTATCCTCTTAATTCTTCAATTCCAAAAATTGATTTTTTATTGATGCTCCAAATTCTTTCCCTTTTATGCTCCATTTGCACCTGCACGTCCAAACAACTAGTAGTTACCAAGTTCAAACAATCAAACGTGTAAAGCATGGGATTTTAATCTTTTTAAGGCACTTAAGGGTTGTCCTACGGACCACCCGTCACATCCCCACACTTACTCGTTGCTTGTCCCAAGCAACCCATTCAAAAACCATTTCAAAACTACAAGCGATCAATATGCAAACCAAGCTAAAATGTATCGTCCTTTTACTAACTTTTTATCGCCCCATAAGACACACCCCTCACAAAAATCTCTCGGTGATAAGAAATATTAGCACATAATGCTAAACCATTCAACGCGTGTGTGTGTTTGTGCGACAATAAGCTTGTATAAAAATCAAGTCTCCTCCTACAAATACCTACATGCTTATGAATCAAAAAGGACTTACGGGTTGTAATGGGGCTAAGTGCAAAGGTAGGAAATTGTGGAAATGTGAAAGTAGCTCATTGATTTGACCCGGTTTTTATTTCTACTACTAAACAAAGCAAACACCAAATATATACACAACTTTTTCAACGTTCTCAACTACAATCGCAACTAAATACTTCTTTTTTGTATTTTTCTCATATCTTTCTCATATTTTTTTTTCTTTTTCTTTTTTTTTCTTTTTTTCTCTTTTTTTCTTTTTGTCTCATATCGAACTTCAACAATATATACAAGAACATCAACACCACATGCTAAATTTCCTAAACCGGGTCATCTCAAAAGGTAAAATTTTTGGAGGAAGTAGGTTTGGGTCGCAACCGAATGGTTTAAGGCTCAAATATGGCTTTCTAAAGACCAAACCCCCACCCCTCACAATACCAAGCTCATATATGTAAAGTATGAGGTCCAACCCACCAATCCCGCATTCTCACACATCTAGACGAGGCTACCTAAAAGTCCCTTATCATCTTCAAAAGCATGCAAATTCTAGGATTTAACAAGAATTCAAACACAAGTTCTATTAACACAAGACACACACCGCCACTCAAACCAAAGAAATATCTATACAATAACCATATATGGCTCAAATTCTCACCAAGAAAAGACAAGAAATGGGTGTCGGTGTGTCAAGTGGAACAATATCAAGTGTTCAAATATCGACAATTTTTCGCTTGATTTCACAATTTTTTTTAAAATTCTCAAAAATTTCCCCCCATCCCCACACTTGGGATACATTGTTCCAATGTATGGTTTTGAGGGAAAGATCGCTTCTAACCAAAAACATTAGCTTCCGCTAATACTCTCAAATCCCAAATTTCTTTTTTTTTTTGTATATTTTTTTTATTTTAACAAACAAACTAACTACTAATATTTCAAAACTAAAGAACATAACAAGATTAAGGAAAGAGTACATTGACCTGGTGAAGTTTGACATAACAGATGTTGTAGATCATTCGATTTCCTATCACCACCTTCACACAAATATCTGCATATCTTCCCCACACTTGAACGTTGCCATAGCCCTGAAACATAGAAAAATAACAAAACAAACAAGATCAATGTAAAATCCTCGGGTTGCCTCCCGAGCAGCGCTAAGTTTTCAGGTCTTCAGCTAGACCATGCCACCCCCCATTTATGGTGGCTCAAAGAAATGATTTCTATCATCTCCATTATTTCCTCGTGCCATTGAACAAAATTCATCCATCTCATGTTCGTTCGGTGGAAAATCACGTACACTCCTGCTTGAACCTTCATACTTTTCTTCACGACCCGGTGGTTTATTCGTTTTCGTTCTTTGACACATGCTTTTCATATGACCATTAGATTCGTTACCCTTCCCCTCAATGGACTCATAACTAATAATCCTCGTATGAACATCAAAGAACAACTTACGGCTCTTTTCGGTCATAATAATGATCCCGTCTCTACAATTGATTTGAGCATTTGCTGTATAGAGAAACGGTCGACCTAAAATCACCCTTTGTTGCGACGCCATCTTGGTAGTAGCATAATCTAAGACCAGAAAATCCACCGGGTATTCGAATTCTCCAAACCGAATCATAACATTCTTAACCATTCCCCGTGGACGCCTCCAACTCTCATCCGCCAAGCTCACCATGGTGTCTACATCTTCAAGTGGCCCAAAATCATACATATCATATAAGTCACCTGGTAGCACACTCATACTCGCCCCATAATCCAATAATGCATGGGGAATTTTTAATTTCCCTACTCGGATAGGCACGATTGGCGCTCCATACTCTTTATCATTTTCGACTTCGGCATCTTTCTCCAAACCTGCATTCACTTGATACGAAGAAGTTAGCAATGTTTCATTAAGTTCACTATTAGGAACGGTACTTACCACATTGATATTAACACTTTTAATGTTTTTAGGGTTTGTCACCGTGTCACTTTGTAGTTGGCTTTTTGCTTTCTTCAATATCGCCACATCACTTGCAAGTTGACTCATTTGGGTAGTCAACGACTGAATTGCTTTATCACGGATTTCGTCTTTTTGAATGCGAGCATCATCAAGTTGATTCCTCCTTTGCATCTCCGCTTGCATCGCTTTCAACATCTCCATGATCTCATTTCCACCCGAAGAACCTTGACCCGAAAACCCACTTTGATTATTGAACGGTTGACGCGAACCAAAGTTACCTTGATTCCCTTGAAAATTCGGGTTGGCTTGATTCGAGGGGTTCCCATATCGAAAGTTTGGGTGGTTTCTCAACCCGGGGTGGTAAGTGTTAGAATTCATGTTATAATTTCTACCACCCCCTCCTTGACCTTGAACAACATGAACCTCTTCATATTGCCCATCACCTCCTTGGCAATTTTCAGCCGCATGACCTATTTCATTACACAATGCACAAACATCATAAATTTGATTAGTAGTTTGAACATTACCATCATCAACTGCATGAACTTGCGATCTCGTGACAGCCGGTCGTGCTCTCCTTGATGCTTGAGCTTTCCTCTTTGAGGTAATGGCCATTTGTTCCAAGAACTCCCAATCCTCATCTTCATAATTTGTGCCAAAAGTCCCATTTGTGATGGACATTAGATCACGTGCATCCTCGGCACACAACCCTTCATGAAAGGCGTTCATCAACTCCCAAAGCTCAATCTCATGGTGTGGACAATTTTTAATCATCATGTTTAAGCGCTCGAAGGCTTCATGGAACATTTCGCCTTGTTGTTGTTGGAAACTTCTCAACCCTTTCCTAGCATCATTGGTCTTTTGGGCGGTATAAAATTCGTCTAAGAAAGTTTGTTGCATTTCCCCCCAAGTGTAAATAGATGCTGAAGGCAAAGTGTAAAACCACTTCTTTGCCTTATCTTCCAAAGAGAATTGAAACAAAACCAGCTTTACATCATCAGCCGAAAAACCTTGACTCCCAAGAGTGTTACAAATTGAGTCGTAGGCCTCCAAATGGAAATAGGGTTCCTCCGTTGCTAAACCCTTATATTTCGGCAAACTTTGTAGGGAATTAGTCCTTACTTCAAAGGTTCTTCCTTGGTTGTTATGAGGAATAACCACCGGTGAAGGATTGTGAGTAATCACCGGTCTAAAATGCGCTTCAATACCCCTCGCATGCTCTCTAAGATGCCTCCTTGGTACACCAAACCTACCCCTTGGACGAACTCCCATTGGTTGTGGTATATGCCCTTGTGGTACATTTGGTTGTTGAAATTGTTGTTGTGGCATGGGTGGGTTTTGAATTGGCCTTTGGAATTGTTGTTGAACATTCGGTGGACGAACTTGTTGCAATGGTATGGAACGTTGCATTTGTGGCCCTTGTGGCCTTTGCCGAATGTGTTGTGGTATAAGTTGTTGTTGTTGCACCCCACCAACATTTGGCATTACTTGCATTTGGCCTTGCATGTAACCGAATTCCCCTTGATCTCCATCACCCCCATAAGCATACCCGTCTTCATCAAAACCCTCAAACTCCTCAAATCCTTCATCATACCCATCTCCTTGAATTCCCGAAGATTGCCCAACTGGAAGAGTCGAGTATTGGAAACCCGACTGGTTTGACGGTCGAAACGATGTAGCATGAACAATGGTCGAGTTTGGTGCTATGGTATGGCTTGAATATGATGGACCTGCACCCGGGAAGAAATGGGATAATGGTGGTATAGTAGTGGAAGGATTAAAGGTGATGGTTGGTTCTTCTTGGGTAGTAATGGGTTGTGTGGTGTTGGTTGGTGTAACATTTTGAATTTTGGTGGGTTCGGTAGTATTTGGTGGAATGGTGGTATTTGGTGAAGGTTGAGTGGATGTTGGTATAAATGGTGGAGTAGGTTCACCCGTAGTGGGTAGTGGTGGTGGTGGATCCATGTATCTCAGTGGTGTAATTGGTGTAGTTGGTGTTGTTGGTGAACCGCTAATTGTGTTTTCCATTAACAAAATTCTGTTTGCTCGCAAAGTTCGTTCTATTTCCGGATCAAATGCAAATGGTGAAAGCTTGTGAGAGCTCCTAGTACGCATGCACCTGTCAATACCTGCACACTAACACACCCAACGTAAACCAGAAAAAATAACAAACTTAAAACAATAAAAAATAACACACGTTGCGCACTACTCCCCGGCAACGGCGCCAAAATTTGACGTGATGTCGTGGTCACAATCAAATTTAATCCAAATACAACTAATTAGCTAGTGGTAAGTGGGTATCGAACACAGGGAGTTTGTGGAATATGTGTTATTTGTAAGATTATATCTAACTTGACTAAATTAATCTAATTGCAAGAAAAGTAAAATTCAAGAGTTTATGTGAGTGAATTGGTTTTAGACTAAATTAAACTAATTAAATTGAAAGAGAAAAGATTTGGTTGTAAACAAATTAGAAACAAGTAACCATCTTTAGTTTCCGGTTTGCTATGACATTTATGTTAACATTCCACTAGAAAGAACTACATAGACATAGTTCATATGTGATCAATTGCAGTGATGAAAGGGAACTAAGTACTCAGATTCCTAGAACGTGAGGTTGTTACCCGATGATCAATCAACCCTTACCCAAGCCTAACTATACCCATGATATCTCGATTGCCAACGGCACCAAGAACGTATGGTTTCTAATTAGTTCAGCACAAGAATTAACAATTTACTAACAACTAATCACATACCATAACAAGCAATTCAATAAAGAAAAGATTGTTATTCTAGAAATATAGAAATAAACATAAATGTCTTGCAAACCTTCCACCAAGATAGTCACAAAATACTTAGCCACTCATGGCTTGAACAAACATTGTTAAACAAGTTTTGATCTTCAAAAACAATTCAAACATCCAAAAACTAATGATCCAAGATTGTTTCAAACCCCAAAAATTCCCAAAGTTGCTCCAAAATTCGTGTACAAACCAGTAGTAACCGAAAACCCATGATAAGTCTCCATAAATCCCCTCAAAATGGTCATTAAATGCGTGAGTTACATGAAAACATCAGTCGGAGCCGTAACCTACGGCTCCCAGCCGTAGGTTACGGCAAGCAGTGAGTCTTACGGCCAGGAGCTCCTGTCTTACGGCTGGCAATGTTGAAAACTTGTTTTCAGCATAACTTTTTCGTTTCAACTCCATTTTCTTCACCGTTTTCGCCTACGTTCTCGTAATTTCGTCCTCTATCATGCTATCCTCTTAATTCTTCAATTCCAAAAATTGATTTTTTATTGATGCTCCAAATTCTTTCCCTTTTATGCTCCATTTGCACCTGCACGTCCAAACAACTAGTAGTTACCAAGTTCAAACAATCAAACGTGTAAAGCATGGGATTTTAATCTTTTTAAGGCACTTAAGGGTTGTCCTACGGACCACCCGTCAAGCGGGTGCCCCGATCATCCAGATGGGTGGTATCGGTGTTTATTAATTTAGCAGCGGAATACATTAGGACCGTAGTTAGTAAATATTTTTATCAGAGTAAAACACCAAACTTGTTATAATAATAAATCATTGGGATAAACCCAAGTTCATTTGACAATACATTCGTAGGGATAAACCCTAATTATTAAAAACAAAAACTCCTTTTTATTTAGGTAACTTTTATAGCCATTTTTCCAAGCCTTCAGTGCTCTCCAGCTGGCTTCTATTGGCTTTCATATTTTGTTACCTGAAACACGTTTAGAAACATTTTATCTGCAAGAAATACTAGTGAGTGCATCCCAGTTTAATCAAAATAGCTTTTATAATTTCACAGTATTGAGAGCTATTACAATGTTTATATCTACACAATTACTCATTCAGTACTGTTACTCATTCAGAGTCGACATACGTTACGAAAATCCTAAATCTATCATGTAGGGTAATAGCAGGGTTATAGTACTTACAACGAGGCAGAGCTTCGCTTTATAGTGGGTATTATGCCCGAGTATAATTTCTACTATATAGAAATTGAGAGAGAATTCGAGAAATGAACGAATTGTCAAATGAGCCGAAGCCCCCCTTTTATAGGCCTGACGAGGGGTCTCTCGTGCCCCTCAAGAGATATAGCTAGGGCCTTCGTGGCCCGCGAGGATCAAAAAGGCGGCGGTAGGCTTGGCTAGTCATTGGTCTAGCTTGGGTGACTCACCGGACACGTGGCGCAATGCCTTGTCCGGCACACCAAGGCAGTCGCAGCCCGTGACAGACAAAGGTGGTCTTGGTCGCGCCCCATGAGCGACTGCTAAACTTGGTTTTTCTTGATTTTTATAAATACAAGGGTATTTCGGGCTCGCTTCTCGCGTACGGGGTATATCTAGGGATGTTTAGGGTCACGTTAAGGGTTCTAGGAGGGTTGTTATATCCTCCCCACCTTGTTTTAGATCTCGTCCTCAAGATCTACTGGAACAGGTGTGGGTATTTCCTTTGCATTTCTGATTCGAGTTCCCAAGTGTATTCTGGTCCTCTCTTGGAATCCCATTTCACTTTAACCAGAAGTAATCTCTTGTGTTTGAGGTTCTTGATTTTTCTATCTTCAATCTGAATGGGTTTCTCGATAAATTTAAGTTTCTCATTTACCTCTATGTTTTTAAGAGGTATCATTAGTGCTTCGTCTGCTAAGCACTTTTTGAGATTACATACATGAAACACATCATGTATTCCTGCCATTTCCTCTGGCAGTTGTAGCTGATAAGCTACATGTCATACTCTTCTAATAATCTCAAAAGGTCCAACATACCTAGGGCTTAGTTTTCCTCTTTTAACGAATCTGACTACTCCTTTCCATGGAGAAAATTTTAATAATACTTTATTTCCTACTTGAAATTCTAAAGGTTTCCGTCTGTTATCAGCATAACTCTTTTGGTGATCTCATGCTACTTTTAGTCTTTCCTTGACTTGAATTATCTTGTCCGTTGTTTCTTGCACTATCTCTGGTCCAGATAATTGCTTTTCTCCAATTTCTGCCCAACAGACTGGAGTTCTGCACTTTTCGTCCATAAAGTGCTTCAAATGGTGCAACATTAATGCTAGTATGATAGCTGTTATTGTAGGAAAATTCTATTAATGGTAAATGGTCGTCCATTTTCCTCTGAAATCAATTACACAGGCTCTAAGCATATCTTCCATTGTTTGAATTGTACTTTCGCTTTGTCCGTCCGTTTGTGGATGATAAGCAGTGCTTAGATTTAACCTGGTTCCCATTGCTTTTTGTAAACTTCAAAAAATGAGAAGTAAAACGGCTATCTCTATCGGATACGATAAATAAAGGAATTCTATGTAATGAAAATATCTCATTTACATATAGTTTGGCTAACTGTTCCATACTAAAAGTGTTAGGATCTGAGTTTGGTTTTGATTGTGTTTTATGTTTGATATAAGATGAAGATGAATGAGTAGTGCATCGGATTTTAAGATGGAAACAAACTTTGCACACAATCAAACAGGAGAATTGCTTTAATCACACATATTCAACAAGGAACCGAAAGATTGAATTTATTTCAATAACGATTACAATGCATGTATGAATACAAACTCCCCCTCGGCCTGAGCTCACAGTGTTTGTTCATACAGGAAGAAGATTTTGTAAAGAGCTAATAGAACAGTGCATGGTACTGTTCTATTTATAGGCACGGACAAACCACCGAGGCATCAAAGCTGACGTCACCATGAAAGTGACATCTAACCTCCTAACAACTTCTAACAACTGATCTATACAAACACTGATTAAACTAACAACTGCTATACAATACATTACATAATTAAACTAAACTACTGATGGTCCTTCCACTGCTGTGACTTCAGCAGTACTTGATAACTACCAGCAGTGCTTAACCCAAAGCAGTAGATTGAACAGCAGGTCTTTAGTCTTTGACTTGATCAGCGGCTGTAGGCCAGCAGTTGTAACGATCAGTAGATAGGAGGTCAGCAGATGTTGAAACCACTTTCAAGGGGAGAGACTTGTAACACAACATCTGCTTATTCTGGATCCACTGACCTGACCTAGTTTTGGCTTTAATTATCTGTTCCTTTGATAGGGTTCAATCCCAACAATCACCCCCTGGAACAGATAATGCCAAAACCCTTCATTATTGTGGAACTTTATTGCCTCATCAACAGTTCCCTTATCTGACCTTTAAGTTGTAACTCAAAGTCTAGGGCATCTGTGTCATCTTCATCCCTACTAAGTGGAAGATCAAGGAGATCCTGCATATCTTCAAGACTTAGGCCAAGTGCTTGTTCCCTTGTTATTTTCTTCACTTCTCCACTAGACCTGAACACAATCAATACATGGGTCTGTTTGTCAGTTTCCCACTTTAGTACTTTTGAGCCTGGTGGGTTTCTTGGGAGATTTTTATTGGATGAGGTGTTTGGTGATGCAGGCCTATTCATGACTGTTTGAGCAGTGCTTGCAGGTTGATTTAGGCGAAGAGTTTCAGCTATCATCTTTTTAATACCTTCCTTAACAAGCTCATCCTGCCATCATTTCTTCCTCTGTTTCAGTATCCAAATGTTTTTGTTGCCTTCTTTTAAAGATGGCTGCACCAGCTGGAGCAGTGGATTTCCTGATTTACAGCTTTGGTGGTCTTTTTGAAACCTCTGCTTCAGGGTAGTCAGGTTTTTGTGGAACTTTAGGATCTTACTTCCTTAATTCCTCCAACCTTTTATAGGTGGATCTGACTATATCTTCTTTCCATCTTGCCACTTGATTTTTGGACCCATAGTCAGCAGCAACTAATTCCTCTTTCATTCTCTTCAGCTCTAATGTCTTATCAGGCACATTCTTTTTGTACTTTGACCAATTTGGAGGAGTGTGTTTGACCTTATTCTTTATCATTTCTTGAATCCTGGCTGCTTCTTGTTCAAGCTCAGGAATGGTCCACTCCTTGTACATATGCTTTTCTCCTTTGTACTTCTTGGTTGCCATGATGCTTTCAATGTAGTCTTTTCTCAGAGTTTCATCTGCTCTCTCTGAGATTTGCTGACAAACATTTTTTGCAAACTGCTCTAAAGATCTAACTTGTGTGAGCAAGTATTGATAGTTTTGTTGAATTTCTCTATCAGATTTCCCATGTGTATTTCTTTTTGAGATATCCTCTGCTTGCTGAGCCTTGATTTTCAAATATTCTTCAATATTGTTAGGCCTAGGATATCCTTCAACAGATGGCAACTTCCTTTTAGCAGGGTCATCCTCATAATAGAAAGATTTAATCTCTTCTCTAACTGCTTCAAGTTCTAGAGGAAATTGGACACCTGCAAGAGTAATGACAGGGATTGGTTGTTGTACAGGAGCTGATGAGAGAGGAAAATGGTTTGGAATAAGTGCAAGTGATTGGGAAGATGTTGGTGGTGGTGATGGAGAATCATCATCAGGTATGAAAATCCTTCTCCTTTTTATTGAAGGAGAGGCTGATGATGTCTTGGGTGGATTAGTGGTGGTATTTTGAGTGGTGGATGATGGCTAACTAACAGTTGTTGAAACAACTGGTGTTTCAACCACTGTTGCCATTACAACAGATGTTGTAACATCTAGTGTCTTCTGCTTTTTGGCAGGAGGTGATGATGGTGAGGTTGTTTTTGGTGGTTTTATTTGTGGAGTGATTTTTGGTAGTGGTGGTAAGGCAGTAGTTGTGGTGTGTGTTGAAGTGGTGTGTGTTGAAGTGGTAGTTTGAGGTTTGGAGCCTTTAGTAGGGGGTTTGGAAGCATGCTTTTTAGGTTGCCTTACTTGTCTAGTGGGCTTCTTCTTTTCTTCCTTGGGATTTTTATCATCCATAGGTTCAGAAGGACCTTGTGCATTTAGCTTCATGAAAGCTCTCTTCTCCTGTTCCCACCTGGCTTTATCCTTAGCCTCTCTGTCCCTTTTTACACTTGCTTTTGCTTCAGCTAGTGAATTTTCAGTATCATCGAGCTTTTTACTACCATCTGGCAAGGGAATGTTTTTAGTCATGTTTTCCTTTTTTGGTTCAATATAAATACCATCTTTAATTCCCTTCTTCTTCCACTGCTTTATTTTCTCCCCCCTTTTGGCATTATCTGGTGGTGGAGTATCCACAAAAATAACTGAGGGAGAAGCAGTGCAAGTGGTGTTGAATAAATGGGCCTTTAGTGCCTTGATGTCAGCTTGAGCATCTTTAAACCTTGCTTCAGTGAGATTTCTGATCTTTTGAACCTGTAACTCATGTTGCTGATCAGCTAGTTCTCTTTGATGATGAAGCATAGGTTGAAATAGACTCCACAACTCATTTGATAATGAAGCAGTTGTTGGAGGTGGTGCAGCAGTGGATGTAGACTTTGGCAAGTTTAACACCTGCTGTAGCATTGTTTTGATGTCTGCAACAGAGGATTCAATTATGTCCACTATCTTCGTCAATTCTTTAAATTTTAAACCATCACCCAAATGAATGGGATCATCTGATTTCCCACCAGCAGTGGTTGTATCAATGTGTGACTTAGGACATGATGCCCAAAAGTCATCCATTGATGCCCCTTGTTCTTGGTACTGGGGACTTCTTTCCTCATTTATGGACACTTTGAACAGCTCATCAGTGGTTAAAGAAAACTCACCAGTGGTTTCCCTAGTTGTCTCTGAAGAAATTGCCTTCAAGGGAGTCTTATTGATAGAACAACTGACCTAATATAGACCAGGGGGTCTAACACTAGTAGTTGCTACTCCACTTGAACTACTGACAGGAGTTACTTGTAACTCCTGTAGTGTAACCTCCTCAATTGTTGCTGGGATAGCAGAGGTATAGGCATCAGACCCAGTCACTTGTAGGAGTGTACTCTCATTGATAGGTGGTTGAGAGGAACTGGTTTGTGTCTGAGCTATATCAACTGCATGCAACAAAGGTATCATGGATTGTGGTAAGATGAGGGGTGAAGGTATTGGTGTAGAAAGAGACATGTCCTTAGGATCAGGACTAAGGAATATGGATCCAATTGGACCCAGAGCTTCATAATGTGGAGTCCCTGTGCTTACAACCTGATCCTTTTGTGAGGATGCAGGAGGAGTTTTAGGCAAAGGTGGAGATCTTTCTACCAACTGCTGTGAGGAAGTAGCAGCAGTGGTTATTGGTGACTTTTGTGTTGTCACTGGCAGTTGCTCTGGGATCTCATCTTCCAGAGTTGCCTTTTTGATGGGTTTGGGGGGTTTTTTGGATGATTTCTTTTTGGTCTTTTTGGTAAGGCAGGTGTGGGTTTCAAAACAGTGGTTATGCTACCTTGATCACCTGGAGCAGTGGGCTCAGCAGCAGGTACCTGAGGAGCAGCAGGTACCTGAGGAGCAGTGGTAGCTGCTAAATTCTGCTCAGGCACCTCTGCTTGTGTTTTTGTAAATTTTAACATTCTTGTGAATGTTTCAGTTGTTAAACTATTTATTTTAAAAGGAGGACCCTGTACAAGTACATGGGCATTATTTTCTGAATTTTTTTTATTAAAATAGTAACTAAAAAATCTTGGAAATAATTGAAAAGCCTTTTTCTCAACATTTTTGACCAAATTATCGAAGATTACCTGGGAATAATTAAAATTTTCACCTTTAAGTATAGCATAACCCAGGTATTGTATCTTCAACGGGATTTCATCGAAAGCAGTGGTTTTGTTAGAAACACACACAAGGAGGGTATGAAATAAAAAGCTTATAGCAGATGGAAAACTGCCCTTTTGTAAAGTATCTATTTTCATTGCTTCTCCATACCCTCTTTTAATGAAATCTCCTTGGTACTCTGTTTTTGGAAAAGAATTTTTACCTTCCAGATCATTGAGCTCAAATACTTCGGATATGGCTTGAGGTGTGATTGAGATTTTTACACCTTTTATTGTGGAATTGATGGCAACAACCTTTTTGTCCATCTTCTCAAGTGTAGCATTTTTCCAAAATTCTCGTGAGTAGCAAGGTAGACGGTTCCATTGTAAGTGAGCAAAGTTTTGTACTTTGTGGAGGATAATGTGTCTATGATGGAATCGAAGGTCTTTGTGTCACTGGGTTTTTCAAGAATACCCAAGTAATTGTAAGACCATTTGTATGGAATTTCAACCTCGGTAGGCTCCTTTGTTTTGGATTTGCTTGCCTTTTTCACCATGATTGAAACAGAGAATGCGTGAAATGAAGTGAGGATGATGAAGAATGTGGGAGAATTTTTGTGGAAAACTGTTTTGAGAAAAGAATTTTAAATTCGATTCGACAGTGAAAACCCTGTTTGGGGGTTTAGGGCAGGGTTTTATATGAAGAAAAAGTGAATGGTGACGTGGCAGCGGTTACAAAGATCTGACGGATAAATACTGACCACGTGTCAACCTCTGATGAAAGGATAAAATAATGGAGGACAGTTGTTTGAGAAACCACTGGTATTGCCACTGATGAAGCAATACCAGTGGTTCATAAAGGAAAATGAAAGCAGTGGGTGACTTTTACTATCAGTGGATAGCTTGTGTCATTGGTTTTAAAGCACTGAATTGTAACATCAGTGTTTACCAAGGAAAATGAAGAAACACAGGTTGACTTTCAGCAGTGGATAGCAAATAACAAACAGATGTTTGCACCAATCAGTGGTTATGGCAGACTTTTAAGGATTTAATGAAAATTTCATTTTTAGCTATTTTTAAGGATGGATTTTTCTTTTCTGAAAACATTTTAATGCTTTTATTCATAGAAAAACAAGATTTTGCTTATTATTCCATGTTTAGCATGCCAATCCTAGAGACCAAGCTTTCAAAGGTGGATGTATCTAATGCTTTTGTGAGCACATCTGCCAGCTGGTCTTTAGTTGGAACATGATGCAGAGAAATCAAACCTTTTTCATAGCAATCCCTCACAAAGCGATGTCTGATGTCGATGTGCTTGGTGGTTGAATGGGAAACTGGATTTTTGATGATATTTTCTGCTGCCTGGCTATCCAACATGAGTGGTGTCTTTAAGGCAGTGATACCAAAATCCAGCAACTGATTTTGAAGCCACAGGAGTTGGGCTGTACATCTTGCAGCAGCAATGTATTCAGCTTCAGCAGTGGATGTTGAAACAGCTCCTTGCTTTTTGCTTTACCATGAAACCAAGCAATTGCCTGGAAACTAGCACCCTCCTGAAGTGGACTTCCTTGTGGTGTTACATCCGGCAAAGTCACTATCTGAAAAGCCTGAAAACTGGATATTCCCATTAGCTGGATACCAGATACTAAGTATGGGAGCACCTTTTATGTATCTGAAGATCCTTTTTACAGCAATGAGGTTTGATTTTCTGGGAGCTGATTGACTTCTTGCACAGACACATGTTGCACACATGATGTCTGGTCTAGATGTAGTTAGGTACAGTAAAGACCCAATCATGCTTTTGTAAAGTGTTTGGTCAATCAGCTCATCCTTTTCATCAGACATGACTAGCATATTGGTTGCCATGGGTGTGCTGCATGGTTTACAATCATTCATATCAAATTTGTTTAAAAGTTCTTTAGCATATTTGCTTTGATGAATGAAAGTTCCATTTTGCATTTGTTGAACTTGGAGACCAAGAAAGCATTGTAGCTCACCCATTGCACTCATTTCAAACTCAGCTGTCATGAGTTGCCTAAACTCTTCACACATTTTATTACATGTGCTTCCAAAAATAATGTCATCCACATAAATTTGGACAATCATTAAATTCTTTCCTCTCCATTTTAGAAACAGTGTTTTATCAATGGTACCTCTTTTGAAACCATTTGATAGTAGAAAGGTGGAAAGAGTTTCATACCAGGCCCTAGGTGCTTGTTTCAGGCCATACAAGGCTTTGTTTAGCCTGTAGACATGATCTGGATAAAATGGATCCTCAAAACCTGGAGGTTGACAAACATACACCTCTTCTTGAATTGTACCATAGAGGAAAGCACTTTTGATATCCATTTGGAACACCTTCATGTTGTGGTTGACAGCAAAGGCCAGGAACAGTCTTATATCTTCCATTATTGCTACAGGGGCGAATGTTTCATCATAATCAATCCCCTCTTCATGTCTGTAACCTTGAACCACAAGCCTGGCTTTATTCTTGACAACAATGCCCCTTTCATCAATTTTGTTTTTGAAGACCCACTTTTTGCCGATAGGGCTTACATCTTTTGGCAGTGGTACAAGCTCCCATACTTGTTGTCTTTTAAACTGTTGGAGCTCCTCTTGCATGGCTTCTACCCAGCTGTTGTCTTTCAGTGCCTCTTGGTACTTGACTGGCTGATGGAGTGATAGAAAACCAGCAAAAAGACAAATGTTTTGGGTTTGGCTTCTTGTGAGCACCCCTTCATTGATGTTACCAATGATTTGATCAGGTGGATGAGATCTCAAGAAGATTAAGTCTCCTTGGTATGGTATGATGCCATTTGCTGGTGAAGGCTGCAGATGTGTATCATCTGAGCTAACCACTGCTGGTGACTTTGATGATCCAGCAGTGGCTTCAAAAGGTGGTGGAATAGGAGGTAATGGTGTGGACACATGCTGACTTTTATCCACTGTTTGGGGACTTTTTGTCACACCCTGGCTTTGCGGAAGCGTGGGTTTATTTGGTGTGACTTCTTAATACCATAGCAACAATCATAATAATGCTATATGATAAAAACAACATGAGATATTCATCCATTAATGAAGTTAGAAAAATCCCATTTTCAACAATCACAAAATAAGTTACAAGCCTTAACTTGATTTAATTGAGTTTATAAAGACTTAGCAAAAGACTTTAAACAATACTAGGTTTAGGGGTATGTAACTCGTCCAGGAAGAGGTTACACCTTCTAAACCCTGGATGACTTCTTTATTCAAACGCAGCTTGAAAATACGCGCATACCGTGCCAGATCCGTTAGTTCCCTGAAATACATGTTACAATTATTAAGGACATTTTTATACACGGTATGGTTAGCTTTAGGAGGGTTAGGACGTACAGATCATGTGAGTGGGTAGGTGGAACTAAAGGCCACTAATCCTCGGTGTAGGACCGAGGGACATTAGTGATAGATCTATTTGGGTGTAGCGAGCCCCACTCCTGAGTCCGCAGGGTGGACCAGGTGGTGACTAAGTGCCCGACGCACAAATCCGCTAGGGTTGAGTCTTCCTGCATCACTTCACACATATCATTGGCTTTGCAACCCAATGGTGATCTCTTTTTCCTTATTGCTACATACCAGGGAGATTTTTACATCGGGACGTACTTAAACGATTTTTACATCGGGACGTACTTAAACGATTTTTACATCGGGACGTACTTAAACGATTTTTACATCGGGACGTACTTAAACGATTTTTACATCAGGATGTACTTCACACCCTGGCTTTGCGGAAGCGTGGGTTTATTTGGTGTGACTTCTTAATACCATAGCAACAATCATAACAATGCAAATTTTATGAGTTTTACACTAATATTTACTCATTAACCAACAAGTTCATCATTCTTACTAGACTTTTAGTTTTGTTTTCGCATGTTCATGAATTTTACCCGTTAAACTTCTTATTAACCACTTTAAACAAGATCGAGAGGGTGTTTAGAATCACTTACAACTAGCACAAGGCTAGGGAAGAATCTAGGCGAAAACAAGGTGGTTAATAGCGATGTAGAGAGGTCCTTGCGATTCCGTAAGCACCGGGTCTCCTCATATGAACTCTAGCACCTTGATATGCTAGTGGAATTGCAAGATTGAAGTTTGATGATGGTGGGGTGATCCTAGTGGGGTTCGGCCGATCACAAGGGGAGAGGGAAAGAAAGATGTAATTTTTTTTTCAAGTGTTAAAATGAATGTGATTACCCCTTATGCACACTTATAGTCCACAACTTCAAATTATCCATGGGATAACATGTAACCTAGATATTAGACATACTTGAATAAAATAACCACAATTGTGTGGTGGGTGTTCCCACATGATGACCGATCGGATAAAAAAAGGGGGGGGGGTTATTTAGTTGTAATTTAACTAGATAGTTAGTGTCTAGTTTATTTAATTAGGAGTCTAAATTTAGTTATTAGAGTGTAAGGTTTAGTAACGGGTGTTAGGGTATTCGGGGACCCTAACTGGCTCAGAAAAAAGAAAAACTATGTCATGTCAATATTTTTATGTTCAGGGTAAAGTCCGGTTGTTCGGTTGGATATTGATCCGTTAAAGTGCTTATTAAGCATTTAAAGTGTCGTTAATATTATTTTTAGTGACACAATGAATTACCGACACTTTGGAAAGTGTCTAGTATTATTTTTCCCATGTTTTGGCACTTTATTAGTTAAATAAATGCTGAATTATTATTTAAAGTGCTGAATTTTGTATTTAAAGTACGTTTTAGGCACATCCGGTCACTATAAATATCACCTAGTGACGCAGTTCTACAATCCTCATCTCCCTACACTCCCTACTAGTGTAGTAAACTATTCCCGGCTCATGATGGCCTCAGAGACAGTAACTGTCTGATGCTGGCTATGTCAGCATGTTTACTGGGTTATCCGTATAGTGTGTTCACTGTGCTTTTTGTGCATCTAGGTTGTCACTGATGTTTGTGTAAAAATAATAGAGTGACAGTATAAAATGTGATGCATGTGTATGTATGCATCAGAAATCAGTAAGCAGTTTAATCACAGTTGCAAGCAAGCACAGTAATTAAGCAGTAATTAAATATTAATTTGTTCGTACGGATACCTGGTTTGGTGAGGGTTGTCACATTCTCCCCCCGTTAAATAAATTTCGTCCTCGAAATTTGTACTACCTTACTCCTTATGATTAAGTCACACACGTATGTATATGAATAATATCAAAGTAGATAATCATCAAATCGAAACAAACATTACTCACATTAGGTGAGTCCAAGAATATATAGCAACCCGAATCTTAGGGTTGAAAGGTGTGTGTACTGCTAGCATTGGGTGTCAAAGGTACAAGACGCATTTGACGTATAATCTAGTGTAATCCAGCTAGCAGGGGTTCCACAAAAGTGGAGTTTTGACTAATAAGATTCTTAAACGATCGGTTGCAATATGCAACCGAGTTTTCACAAACCATAGCACCCGCTATATGAACTCAAAAGCAACAACTCAATGTAATAGTAAAAATGATCTGTCAACTCATGAATAAATGTCTGGTAAGGTTTAGTGTGTTGACACTTTTGAATGGTGAAGATATACTGAATGGAATACAAGCGAATCTGGTGTATCATTATCGTGATCCGTAGTTGCATCAGAATGTTTAAATGATAAATCAAACAAAAGTATGTGTGGTCTCGTGTGAAACGGTTAACCATGATTAGCACAAGCTACAAGTTTATGATGACACCACAAGGTGTCGTAATGGCATTATCCAATAATAGTGGTGACTGAACAAGTTCACCGCGTTTGAAATCAAATGAAAGTATACTGATACAATCTGAATATTTGATTTATACCATGTTATAGAGTTTCCAATTAATTACGGAACATCAAAGAACCACTGTTTCCAATCGAAGATGAAAAGTAATAAGTATCGCAAGGCATTTGACTGACAACGAAGGAATCGTTAGGAGGTACATCGTGCTTATGAAATGAATATATGTACCATTGCCTTAACACACAATTGTGTTGAGACCGCTTTGATCGTGAAGATCCAAAATGGATTGTTAACAACTAAATAGGGAATTGAATCCATATACGAAGTGAGTAACCAAATTAGCGCAAGCTTCAATTTTGTGAAAATATCACCGCAAGGTATCAAATCAAACGTTTTAGTGGAGTCGTAGACCAACCAAATCTACTACGACTCGAAATGAAAGAATCTCTGCAAAACTAGTTGAATATGATGCTCCCAATACAACATATAGCGTTTCAAGTTAAACCTGTGAACCGGAGAAGTTCAAGCAATTGAACTGGGTTTCAACGTAACCCGACAATAAACGTGTGTATCAACAAGGAATTCTCAGCATGGTAGCAAAATAAACCATGAATGTAGCTTGAAAGGAAGTGGTTTCAAGAAGGTGTGTTGGCTTGGTAACAAAAGAGCCAACAATAACAATAATGTAGGTTACTCGAATCAGGAATCAGTAATTAGGCTTAGCAAATAATATGTAAATTCCAATGAAGTGTTTGTTCGAAACAAAACCACATGCGTAGCAATTGATGCATGTGTGTCATGAAAGTTTCCGAGTACTGAAACAATAAGTGCTCGCTAAAATGAAGAGATGACCAAATATCGAAACAAATGTGTGTTCGCTCTCCGTGAAGAAAATTTGTGTGATGCAACTACCATTAAGAGGAGTAGAGATGCAACCATCTACTCGTCAGAAGCAAAAGAAATCCAAGTACTCTCTGTTGGGTCAACGGAACTGGCATATGCGCCATGTTAATGATGGTTGATTGAGTTGACAGATATGGTTCCTAAATAAAACTTTACGAGTGTGGACCTGGGTTCCCAAGGTCCTAAATATACGTTTTCTAAATCCTCCAGATTTCGTGTCACGTGTAGATCTGGTTTGTGCATTGTGTAGGAAACACTATTTTTGTGTATGTCTAAGAACTAATCATTGTCCCACAATTTTCACCGGTAACCTTTCTTCTTGAATTCACTGTTAATGATGCTCGATTGTCGACCAGTCATGTAATAGTAGTTGGGTCCTCACAGTCAGTTATGTAAGGAGTTCGTTAGTCCTCAACAAGAGCCACCGACTCTGGTTGGCTAGCACGTCCGACTCCCGGTCATTTGAAAGTCATTCGTCCCTTCTTTTGGCGAGCAGAACTGAGGTTATCCAAAACAAAAGTTTTGGTCTGTTATCTTCCTTCTTTATCAACCACTGAGGTTACACTGTCAATCCTTGCCTCTCCGGGAGTGTAAGTCGCTCAGGGTGCATTGGCTACAGGCGCGAGGCCTGGAATCAGATTGATGCAAAAATTCGACTTGTCGTTGAGGAGATTACTCTGGCAAGTCTTCGAGGAAGACTTCAGGGTATACTCCGATCACGGGGGTATCGTTAAGTTTTAGTTCTTCGGCTCCCTTGTCCCCGACATGAGCCAGGAAACAACACATCCTTCCCACAACAACTTTCGTGCCTTAAGTAATTCATGATCGGTGGTGGCGTATCCTGCTTCGTGAGTCACGATCGTCCCTTCATTCGTCATCGAGGTGCGGATATCAACCTCCGCTCGATCGCTTGCCAACTAATACATCCAATTACCACGCTGAAGCTTCCCAACTCAACTGGCAATAGATCTAGCGTAAACTTACGCTCTCCGGGTTCTATCGTGCCGATTCCAGTTACTGCGTTGGCTTCCACTAGCTTCCCCTAAGCTAGTTCTAATGGGTACTGGAATATCTACTTACTCGCTACTTAAACCAATTATGCTCTCGAACTCTAGAAGTGCGAATCGTAAAATTTGCAACAGTATTTGGCAATACAGATGCATAATATTGAGTAATATGGGACGTACCGATATCCATGCTTGGATCCCTGGCGTGTCTCCCTAGCTCCGGTGGGGAGCTTTCATCCTTGCGCCTGATTGTTTTTTTTAGGGCAATATCTTCTGAAATGCTTTTTGCTTCCATAGTTTAAACATCCTCGAGCACGTTTCTGTTTATCACTCATTCTGCCTCAACAATTATCATTGTCGTTGTCCCCTTCGTGATTCTCACTACCGTCTTGGCCCCCATTACTATGTTCAGTATTTTGCCAAGAAGTTTCCTTGACATGACCCACCTTGCCACAGTTACCACAATTTCCATATTTGCATCGCCCGACATCATAACGTAAACAATTGTCGCACTTAGGTAGGATACCCTTGTAATCTTTTCCCTTCCTGGCCTTCTTCTTGTTACTTACCCGAGTAACCATCTTGAAATTTGCGAGCTTTCTCTTGTTATTCCCAGATGCCTCTATAGCAGTCTCCTTTTTCTCCTCCGCGGTGGAAAATTCTCCTCGTCTAACTGCTTCTTTCGTGAGTGTTATGCTTATGTTGATAGCCTCGGTGATCGTTGAAGGTTTTGATGTTGTTACCAGGCTTAGACTCTGAGGTGCTAATCCCCTTATGAACTGTTAAATTCTCTTAAACTCTGGTGCCCCCAGGAGTAAGGCAACTTGTGATAATTCGTTAAATCTCTGCACATACTCCGTTATCTTTGGTCCTTCCATTTTCATGTTCCACAGTTTCGTTTCCAACTTCTGGACTTCTGCCCTCGAGCAATATCCCTTACGCATCAGATCTTTCAATTCGTCCCACGTCATAGCATACGCAGCGGTCTCGCCTATTATCCTGACTTGAAGGTTCCACCATGACAGAGCCCCATCTACAAATAGCCCAGCTATATACGTGACCTGATGTTCGGAGTCACATTTGCTCAATCATAAAACAGAATCCGTCTTCTCAACCCAGCGCATGAAGGCTAAGGCACCCCCAGTGCCGTAGAATTCTCGAGGTTTGTGGTCCAAGAACTGCTTGTAGGTGCAGCCTGCGATGTAAGCAACATTATTCGCGTAAGCCCTTAGCAAGGCACTCGTGGAAATGTCCAAACGTTTTGTAATGTGTCTTAAAGGACTAGACATTACCATTGGGGGGTTATTTCCTGAGGTACCTCCGCTGCACTCGGAGCGACGGGCCTCGTACCGTGCGATGGCCTGTAAGAGGCGCTCTTGCATTTCTGCCTCTATTGTCGGTAGAGGGTTGTTGATATCGGTGTTCCCTTGAGTCGACATCTTCCTAGAAGAAGGTCGGTTAGGTCAGGTCTAATTTGCTTCGTGCATGCATTTGGTTGTTTAGTGGTCATAAGTACATACACATAACAGGTTACCATACCAACCAATCAAATAATGGTATAATAATAGTATGACCAAGTAATTTGGTAATTATGTTTAATGAGAGCATAGCAAGTAAGCACGTAGTATTATAATTATAGCACACACACATTGATCAATGGCGTGCTTAGCAAAGACCTAGCGACTGAGCTTTCATTGGGTATTGGCCACAAAGTGTTGTCGCATGTTTAAAGATGATTGGGATTTCATTATCCTTCGGCCACAATCACTGTGTCTAACAAATGTATCACATTGAAAGGGACACAGGGTCACCCTACCCTTGTCCAACAAGTATATTAGTGCATCAAAATTTCGTAATCAAAAGTGGTCCTCAAAAGTCTCCGCAATCCCGGCTTATCATTAGTGTCTTTACCCAAGTGTAATGTGATCCGCATAATCCAGAAACCAACTATACTGGTGACTGAGGAGGAGGAGGAAAGAAAAAAATAAACGGTTAACATGTGTGAGTCCCTCCTCGAGCTTGTATATACGTTGAAGTAATTATCTGCTCTACCACTCGATAGTATAGAAATAAGTATCAGAATCCTGGGAACGGTGTAATAGCAACGGTCGAGAGCGTAAAAGAAACTTTGACGTATGTGACGAATCAAAGTATGCTGGCAATAGACAAGGTGGAGGACGGGGTGACTTACATAAACTTTTCAGAAAATATGCTGTCTTGTGATGTAGTCACTTAAATCATGTTTTTGGTTATGTAATGTTTTGCATTTGAACTTGCCAATTGTGGTGTCAGCTCAAGCTCCAACGTTCTGCGACTCATATCCTCAAACTGTAGTTGACGTTATAGGAGCAACTCATCTTGCGCGTGGCCTTCATAATGTGAGGGATGGTAAGGGTCTAAATTATCGTAGTGTATTAAAGGAATCATCAAATCGGCTCGACCAGCGATGTAGAGGTGAAAGTAGTAAATGGTGCGGCCTGTGCAGTTGGGAAAATGTTGTTGTAGCAGATGAATCGTTATGCGAGTGCTGACCTGAAGTACCTTCCCAGGGTGCGGTTATATTCTGAAAGATAGCTATAGGCACCTTGTCGCAATGGAAGTCGGTCTTCATAGGGAAGAAGAGCAATGTCAGCGGTTGCGGGTGTAAAAACAAACATCTCAACAAATGAGGAGATTGCCCGATGCAGGTAAATATAAGGGGCGCAATGTCTGGCAGACCAAAAGAAACAAGGTCACAATCAAGCAAGGGTGTAGAACCAGCAGTTGCAACATCAGGCTGACTCAAAAGGTGCAGAGGCTAGCTCAGCAGCAGGCCCTGGGTCGTGTAACGGTGTGGTGCCTCGAGCAGGTGATAGGACAGCAGCCATGTCATCGTCGTCTTGCGTCAGTAGCAGAATGTTGTAATCCAGCTGTTTGTAGGGCTGCAGATGTCACAGACTCAAAGGAGTCTGAATGCATGCTACAATCAGAGGATAGCTTGTTAACAGGGGTCTCAAATAAGTGAAATTGGTAATAAGGTTCTCGTCTAACTGTCCATCATTATGGGCGTTATCGGAAGGACCATCAATATCGCGTCAATATCGTTATCAATTGCTCATCGAGTAACCATCCTTCGGAAGGGATGTCCACAAGAGGCGCATTGTCTAGGATCGGATCCATAGCGTGCTCACCATCGGGATGACCAGTGATGAAGTGGTCATGGATCGAAGCAAGAGTGACAGAAAGATTCTTGTCAGAGAAACCATCAGCAAAGATGAAGTATCACCACAATCTGGTAGCATGGACTGTTAGAAGTCGTCCTCGCCCTTAGTCAGCATATCAGGATCACTCTCAGTATCTGACGTAAATATCTTTGGCGCAGATGCAGTCTCCTTATTCGTGGCGGTGGCCGTAGGGTTATCAATGTCTGATAACTCGCTTTCTAATTGAAGTGGCATGTGTGGCGGTGCGTAACATGTATAGCCATAGTAATTATTAACAATTAGTGTATGCAAATACTCCCCTCAGATGAACGTATATCAATAATCAGCAATTAAGCGTGTAAGTAATAACAGTGCAAGCATGTAATCATCCTAGTCTTCCCTAGACTATCCTCTCAGTCTCCCCGACTAAAACTCCCTCAGCCTCCCCGACTGAATTCTCTTAGTCTCCCCGACTAAACTCTCTCACTCTCCCCGACTAAACTCTCTTAGTCCCACTAGATTAACCTCCCAGCCTCTCAGACTGAATCTCCTAGTCCCACTAGATTAATCTCCCAGCCTCTCAGATTGAATCTCCTAGTCCCACTACATTAATCTCCCAGCCTCTCAGACTGAATCTCCTAGTCCCACTAGATTAATCTCCCAGCCTCTCAGACTGAATCTCCTAGTCCCACTAGATTAATCTCCCAGCCTCTGAGACTGAATCTCCTAGTCCCACTAGATTAATCTCCCAGCCTCTCAGACTGAATTATAAATTTAAATTTGCGAATGTGTATTTGTGCCTTTTTGTTTGTAAAAAGGTCTGTTCCCTAGATCTGGACGTATAGTGTATGCAACGTAAAAGTGTTTGAAAACGTTTTTGTGAGAGCCCAGATGATCATAGTCTAGACTCGAGAAAGAATCCTAGTTCGCTATGATCGAGGCTCTGATACCAAGCTGTCACACCCTGGATTTGCGGAAGCATGCGTTTATTTGGTGTGACTTCTTAATACCATAGCAACAATCATAACAATGCAAATTTTATGAGTTTTACACTAATATTTACTCATTAACCAACAAGTTCATCATTCTTACTAGACTTTTAGTTTTGTTTTCGCATGTTCATGAATTTTACCCGTTAAACTTCTTATTAACCACTTTAAACAAGATCGAGAGGGTGTTTAGAATCACTTACAACTAGCACAAGGCTAGGGAAGAATCTAGGCGAAAACAAGGTGGTTAATAGCGATGTAGAGAGGTCCTTGCGATTCCGTA
Source organism: Helianthus tuberosus (assembly GCA_030545235.1). Taxonomy (NCBI): domain Eukaryota; kingdom Viridiplantae; phylum Streptophyta; class Magnoliopsida; order Asterales; family Asteraceae; genus Helianthus; species Helianthus tuberosus. Next base: position 34,761,273 of record CM060436.1, read on the forward strand.
AGCACCGGGTCTCCTCGTATGAACTCTAGCACCTTGATATGCTAGTGGAATTGCAAGATTGAAGTTTGATGATGGTGGGGTGATACTAGTGGGGTTCGGCCGATCACAAGGGGAGAGGGAAAGAAAGATGTAATTTTTTTTTGTCAAGTGTTAAAATGAATGTGATTACCCCTTATGCACACTTATAGTCCACAACTTCAAATTATCCATGGGATAACATGTAACCTAGATATTAGACATACTTGAATAAAATAACCACAATTGTGTGGTGGGTGTTCCCACATGATGACCGATCGGATAAAAAAAGGGGGGGGGGTATTTAGTTGTAATTTAACTAGATAGTTAGTGTCTAATTTATTTAATTAGGAGTCTAAATTTAGTTATTAGAGTGTAAGGTTTAGTCACGGGTGTTAGGGTATTCGGGGACCCTAACTGGCTCAGAAAAAAGAAAAACTATGTCATGTCAATATTTTTATGTTCCGGGTAAAGTCCGGTTGTTCGGTTGGATATTGATCCATTAAAGTGCTTATTAAGCATTTAAAGTGTCGTTAATATTATTTTTAGTGACACAATGAATTACCGACACTTTGGAAAGTGTCTAGTATTATTTTTCCCATGTTTTGGCACTTTATTAGTTAAATAAATGCTGAATTATTATTTAAAGTGCTGAATTTTGTACTTAAAGTACGCTTTAGGCACATCCGGTCACTATAAATATCACCTAGTGACGCAGTTCTACAATCCTCATCTCCCTACACTCCCTACTAGTGTAGTAAACTATTCCCGGCTCATGATGGCCTCAGAGACAGTAACTGTCTGATGCTGGCTATGTCAGCATGTTTACTGGGTTATCCGTATAGTGTGCTCACTGTGCTTTTTGTGCATCTAGGTTGTCACTAATGTTTGTGTAAAAATAATAGAGTGACAGTATAAAATGTGATGCATGTGTATGTATGTATCAGAAATCAGTAAGCAGTTTAATCATAGTTGCAAGCAAGCACAGTAATTAAGCAGTAATTAAATATTAATTTGTTCGTACGGATACCTGGTTTGGTGAGGGTTGTCACACTTTTGTCAGCAGTGTTTGATGATGTGGAAGCAGGGGTTAAAGGGCTACTTTGGTCAACAACTGTTGAGGTAGCAGTCGTTGAGCTTTCACAGCTGTTTTGAACATCTGCTGCTCTTTCCATTGTGACAGACTTTTGATGAGGAATGATGATCTCATACGCATAGTCTGGTGATGAATCCTCTGATGGACCTGCACTGTTAGTCTTGACAGCAACACTTTCAAATGTGAATTTTTCAAGATCAAATAAATCAGCAGGATTTGCTGGGATTTTCATTGATGAAAGTTTATTGAACTTCACATTCAAAGTTTCTTCCACTATTTTAGTCCGTGTATTAAACACTTTGTAGGCCTTAGCAGTGGTAGAGTATCCCAAAAGATAACCACTATCTACTTTGGCTGCAAATTTTGAGATGGAATCTTTTAAATTCAAAATAAAGCATGGGCAGCCAAATACTTTAAAATATGAGATCAGTGGTTTGATTTTATACAGAATTTCATAAGCAGTCTTTTTGTGCCTGGGGTTTATTAAAACTCTGTTTTGGACATAGCAAGCAGTGTTTACTGCCTCTGCCCAAAAAGTTAATGGCAAACCTGAATCAGCAAGCATGGTTCTGGCAGCCTCAATCAAAGTTCTGTTCTTTCTTTCAACTACCCCATTTTGCTCTGGTGTTCTAGGGATGTTGTACTGCCTTACAATCCATTTCTTCACTCAGAAAGCATCCAACTCCTTATTTTTGAATTATGTGCCAATGTCACTCCTGAAGACTTTTACTGGAAGGTCAAATTGCTTTTCAACCTGTGTCACAAAGTCTTGCAAAATGCATGCAGTCTCATCTTTTGAGTGTAAAAAGAAAGTCCATGTAAACCTAGAGAAGTCATCAATAATAATCAAACAATATCTCTTCTTCTTGAGACTCATGACTTGAATTGGGCCAAACAAATCCATGTGCAGCATTTGCAAACACTGGGTTGTTTTGGACTCTTCAATGGACTTAAAGGAGCTTTTATGTTGTTTTCCTTTTAAACAGGAAACACAATGCTCAGGACATGAAAACAATTTTTGTGGTAAGCCTCTTACGAAGCCATTTTTTGAAATTTCAGTGATTGTCTTGAGATTTGTGTGCCCCAATCTTCTGTGCCAAAGTTCTGTCTCTTTGTTAGAGGCAGCTGAGAACAGACAGGCATCAGTTCTGGGACACTCTTTTGACATATCAACAACATAAACATTGCCACTTCTTTAAGCAGCAAGTTTTGTTTTTCCAGATTTTATTATTGCTTCAATCTTTTCAACCATTTCTGGTTCAACAATCCTACAACACTCCTTTGTGAAGAATGACCCATACCCCTTATCACTCATTTGTGAAACACTTAGGAGGTTGAATTTTAGATTGTCTATCAGATTGACATTTTCAAATTTTACATTTCCAGTTTGTACTGTACCAGACCCCAGAACTTTCCCTTTACTATTATTACCAAAGGATATATCACCCCCTCCATGAATTTTGAAATCTTTGAGAAGGGCTTTACATCCTGTCATGTGCCTGGAGCCTCCACTATCTACATACCAAAGACTATCTAAGCATGCAGAAGCTCCCTGCACATGAAGTAAAAGGATTAGTTCATTAGGGTCTCCAAATCCAATAAGGCTTTGGATGGGGTCTCAACAGTGCCTCGGATGAGTTCAGATGTATGAACAGTGGTTATGTCAGGGGTTTGGACAGTTTTAGGACTGTTTCTCTCTAACCACTGTTGTGGGTTTTGACCAATCACCTGCTGATAACCAAAAGGATGCATGTTCACTCTTGGTTTAGAGGGCCTTTTGTAGGTCTCATAAATGTGTGGAATCCTTTGGTAAGATGATTGTCCCTTTCCTTTTCTGAATTGGTTGGCAGGGGGTGCATCAGTCACTTGAACATCTCTTTGGACAGATGTTTGATTCAGCTGTTTTGTAACAGCTGTTTGGACTGGCACAAACAGTGGTTGATTCTTGGTGAATTTGACAGATGATGTTGATGGACTCAAGGATGTTTTAGCAGTGTACTCATTCTTTTTAACATCAAAGTTTTTGAGATACACACATTCTTGAGTTTTGTGGTTTGGTTTACCACAGATGGTGCAGCTTTCAGCAGGTACAATGATACTTGTTTTGTTTAAATCATATGCTTTTAAATGGAAACAGTCTTTTGTTAGATGATTCCTTTTTTCACAAAATTCACAAAACAGGTTTTTGATCTTTTGTCTCTTCTTTCTCTTTTCAGACTCCTTTACAACAGAGTTTTTAACCTCTGTTGGGATGTCCTTGAGAGGAATGACCTTTGCTTTTGGAGTTGTTACACCATCAGTGGTTGTAAAGTCCATAGGCTTGAAATTTTCAAGAATGTCACACTCATCAGACCATGTGGGTTTAAAATGGTATTTCTCAATTTCCTCAAAAGTTGAGGACCCCACAGATCTTTCCAAAGTGATTTTGTTACCAAGTTTGTCGGTTATTTAACCTCTTGGCCATTCTTGTTGGTTGGATTAATTTCAGATGAATCAGCTTGTTTTCCAGCAGTGTTTACAAGATCATCATATTTTCTATATCCTACACCAAACTTGACATTGCTTTCAAGCTATTTCTCAAGCATAACCTCATACCCTTTACAAGATTCCACCCATCTTTCACAAGTGATTTGGGTGGACTCCAACTCCTTTTTGAAAACTTGGTATTTTTCTACCATAGTTGGGAGTTGAGTTTTAGTTATGCTCTGCGCTTCTTTGAGACTGCTGATCTCTTTATCTTTTTCAGCCAATTTGTTTCTAAGTTCTTTTAATGCCTTTTCAAATTTGACTTCATTAGTTAAGATTTTATCCCTAAGGTTTTCATTTACCTCTTTGATGTTAGCAAATGCAATAATGCATTTGTCTGAACATAGTTTTTCAAGAACTTGAGGTGATACCTTGGCAACAGCCATCATGGCACAATCACATTGATGATTATTTTCTTCATCAGCACTTTCTTCTTTCTTACCCTCTTTCTCCTCTTCTTTTTCTTCCTTGTCTTCTTTGGACTAAGGATCAATCAGTGGTTCAATCAGGGTTTCTGAATTTTCTCCCAGCAGTAGTTCACCAGGAACTGTAGTAACCACTGCTTCAGTCACTTCATCCACTGTTTCAGCACTTAGCTGTTCACCTTCAGTTTCTACCCCTTCTGGTATAGACTCTAATGCCATCAAACAAAATTCATCATTAGTAGGATGATTAAAAGCATTGAGTGCAAAATTTTCATCACTAAGCTCATCAGGCATACTGCTCCAGTCAACAAAGCCTTGAGTGAAAAAGCTTTACTGATCTGGTTGTGTTACTGTTGGAGCAGCTGGTTGAGGTGCAACAGGTTGCACTTGTGCCTGAGGGACAGGGGTTTGAACATACTGAATTTGTGGAACAGTGGTTTAAACATAATGCACAGGCACAGGGGTTGCAGCATAGTGAGCAGTGTTAACATGGGCAGCAGGGGTATATTGGGTATAGTGCACAGTGCTTTGATGTTGTGGTCTAGGGTTTGAGCTGGGATGAGTGATTATTGGGCCAGTGGTTTGACTCCTGCATTCCCTAGCAAAATGACCTAGCCTATTGCACTTATAACACTTAATTTTTGACTTATCCAACCCCACTTTTAAATTCCCATGTAACCCTGGGAATTTTCTCCCTGTTCTTTTGTAGAATTTGCTTGTTCTTACACTAAGCAAAGCCAATTGATTCAAAATGTCCATCTGTTCTAAGTCAGTGGGATCAAAGTGTTGCAAATCATTGAGTTCAAAACACAAGTTATCTGACATCTGGTTTTCACAATTTGCAGTAAAAGCATAATTTGCAGAGTGAGAATCAGGGTTGTTGAAATTTCCACTGGCAGTTATATCAATAAAATGATCATAACCCTGATCCTTACTACTGCTACCAGATTCTTCCTGACCAAAAAGAGTTGTGCTAGCAAATGAATAATCATCAACAACTTTGCCAGACTCTTGCAACTTCTTTTTCTGGTTTAACTCCCTTTCATAGGTCAGGAGTCTTCCATGAAGTTGGGTCAGGGTCAGATCTTTGAACTCAGCAGAGTTTCTAGTAACAAATGCAATGGTATCCCATTTTTCTGGTAGTGATCTAAGGAACCTGCTATTTTGAGTTGAATTTGGAAATGTTACTTTAACAAGCCTTAGTTCACTAATGAGACAACTGAATCGTTCAAACTACTGAGTCAATGATTCACCCTTGATGTGACAAAATGTTTCATACTGCTGATTCAGAATTTCCCTATTGTTTTCTATAACTTCTTCTGTTCCCCCAAACTGTTCTTTCAGTGCATCCCATAGCTCTTTGGCACTGTTACAATGTAACAGTCCAGCATAGATCTCATTGGGTAATGCAGATGCTATGATGCTAAATGCTTTGGAATCGAGTTCGAACTATTGAAAATCAGTTTCAGTATAGTTTTCATATGGTTTAGGTACGAACTTCTTTGCATCCTCAGCACTTGGCACCACAGGAACATGGAGACCAAAAACAACAGACCTCCAACACCCAGTGTTCTGTTGAGCAAGGATGTGACCCATCCTTCTCTCCCAGATGTTGTATTCATTACGTTTAAGCATTGGTGGTTTGAAAAGAGAGCCAATGTTATTCTTATCATCTTGTGATTGTGAGGTCATCCTGGTTGTTTTACAGGCACTGATTAATCAACTTTGATGGTGATTAAACCTTGCTCTGTTTTTCAACAAAACGAACAAACTATCGATATCAACGATTATGAGCTAAACTATTTATGTCAAAATGATTGTTAAATCAAATTTGACTATCCAAGCTCTGATACCAATTGTTAGGATCTGAGTTTGGTTTTGATTGTGTTTTACGTTTGAAATAAGATGAAGATGAATGAGTAGTGCAGCGGATTTTAAGATGGAAAAAAACTTTGCACTCAATCAAACAGGAGAATTGCTTTAATCACACATTTTCAACAAGGAACCGAAAGATTGAATTTATTTCAATAACGAATACAATGCATGTATGAATACAAACTCCCCCTCAGCCTGAGCTCACAGTGTTTGTTCATGCAGGAAGAAGATTTTGTAAAGAACTAACAGAACAGTGCATGGTACTGTTCTATTTATAGTCACGGACAAACCACTGAGGCATCAAAGCTGACGTCACCATGAAAGTGACATCTAACCTCCTAACAACTTCTAACAACTGATCTATATAAACACTGATTAAACTAACAACTGCTATACAATACATTACATAATTAAACTAAACTACTGCTGGTCCTTCCACTGTTGTGACTTCAGCAGTACTTGATAACTACCAGCAGTGCTTAACCCAAAGCAGTAGATTGAACAGCAGGTCTTTAGTCTTTGACTTGACCAGCGGTTGTAGGCCAGCAGTTGTAACGATCAGTAGATAGGAGGTCAGCAGATGTTGAAACCACTTTCAAGGGGAGAAACTTGTAACACAACATCTGCTTATTCTGGATCCACTGACCTGGCCCAGTTTTGGCTTTAATTATCTGTTCCTTTGATAGGGTTCAATCCCAACAAAAAGTTTCCTTAATTGGTAAGAAATGAGCAGATTTGGTCAATCTGTCAACTATCACCCAGATTGTATCATTTCATTTTCTTGTCTTGGGTAATTTGGTAACAAAGTCCATTGTTATCAATTCCTATTTCCATATTGGCATCTCTAACTATTGCAATAATACTGAGGGTTTCTGATGTTTAGCTTTAACTTATTGTCACACCCCGACCGCGTTAAAAAACAAACCGTGGCGGAAACGTCGGGGAGTGTCGTAACAGAATCATCGTTTCACAACACATGGATAAAATTTCTGTTTTATTGAATTAAGTTTATTACATTGTATTGAAACTAGAAACAAAACATGAACAAATTGACTTTCATTGTTATTAAGTCACTAAGGCCTCATCCATTCCTATGTGAGCATGGATCAATATCATCATCAAACATTACCAACTATGGTACCTGAAACACATGTGAAAATACGTCAGCATAAAAATGCCGGCGAGTACATAGGTTTTGTGTGAGTGTTAGATTCGTGGCTCGTTTATATTTTGAAAATCACTTGAACACCTTTGTTAATTGATAATTAGAAAAACAAGTTTTGTAAAATGTTTGTAATGTAAATTGAAATAACCAAGTCAAAACAGATTCGTTTTATAAAACCTCGATGCCAAGAATCTTAACTCCAAAACATTTGCTTAAGTAAACCTAGATTGTAAATCGTTTTTGAAATAAAACGCGAATGGTTTATATTGTTAGAAAAACCTTGTAATATAACCCTGTTTTGATAACCTTGCCCAAGTGATCTAGATAACACAACGATATATAATGTGTTAAAAGCACTTATATATAGGAAGTACCAGCGGCGTATCCACCATGCTTGTAACACATTACACCCGCCCCGTTACCTAATCACTTCCCTAACCCAACGGTTCAAACAGTTCCAAACGGTTCACATCAATCAATCAGTTCTAAATGGTTCACATAAATCAAACAGTTCCAAACGGTTCACATAAATCAACAGTTCCAAACGGTTCACATAGACCAAACAGTCCCAACGGTTCAAACAGTTCAAAATGTAAAACAATGTGTCCATATGCTGGATGAACATATGCAACAAAATGTAATATATGAAAATCAATGTGCTAGCATGCTAAGTGAACATACATAGCAAAACATAATGAAATCATGTACTATATACGTACTAATGAACATAGTAAGTATATGATATAAAAACATGAAAAGCACGAAAGTAACAAGTAGGCACATGTGTATCACCCCAAAACATTTGAAAACGTAAAAGAGGGGACTATGTACTCACTTGAGAATGCTTAGAAGTCCTTGAATAACAACCAAGCAAAGCTAGAGGATCACGGAATCAAAACGGCACCTAATATAGGTAACTACATTAATAAACCGAACCTAAATTGGAAGATCAGATAGAATAAGGTTTCATAAACCAAATGAGTATTGGAACTCATATGATATGGTTTAACAAAGCCTACATACTAAAACGAAACCTAACCTAAGTGCTTACGAACCGTTTAGGTAGCTTGCGCTACTTTAACGCGTCGTTCGCGTAAAACGCGTTCGGAACACCTAACTAGTCCTATGACAAGTATTATATGCCTTAACATGTCTAATAATGTTGCCTAATCAGTTTAGATGCCAAAATTTATGTTACATATGCTTAGAATGACATTAGGCGTAAAAAGGGCATTTTGGTCATTTTTCCTAAGGCATATAATTACCTATCATACAACTAACTAAAGGAAGTGACCATAAGGTATAACCTCGGAAGGTTATTCCCTATACGACTATGGTCACTAAACATGCTTGGTCAGATCCTAATGATCGACCAAACGGGTCGGGTTCGAAAGTCTAAGCGGTTGTTTAGACCGCTTATCTTACGACCCTATACAAGCACTTATCTAAAAGTGACGAGTTAAACATGTTTAACAAGGTTTGAAACAAGTTTGATATCAAAACAAATGGTTTTGATACCCAAGAATAGTTTGGTTGCAAAATACGCATAAACGCGTATTTTGACCGAAACTATGACTCGTCACTAAGCCTAAATAACGTGGTAATCAGTAGGTATATTTAGAAAGGACTATGACCATCGTGATTACACTCATGTTACGAAGTTCAAACGAAATTCGTGTTGACCATTAACCGGTCAAAGGAGAAAGTCACACACTGTTTGACTTTCGTGCTTAAAAACGCATAAAAGAACGAAAGAAACTTACAAGAGGTCCAAGCGATGAAGGTTTTGATCTAGAATTCTCAGGTATGAAGTATATAAACTTCAACTTAGAGAATTGGCCAGATCAACCGTTAAGATCATTCCTCGATAAACGAGCTTCGATCTGAGCCGTACAAGTACACCCCCTGATCTAGAATACCATGGGCGCCCCTAAACAAGCCCATAGAATGCTTAAAACCATTTGCAAACCCAGGGAATAGCTGGACCAAGATGTAAACATGATTATGCTGATCTGGGGAGCTCTCGCGCCCCCGTGTATGAGTCACAGCAGGCTTACGCGGCCCGTGTCCGCCTGCAGATCAGCAAACAAGTTTTATTTTTACAGAAATGGTCCCTGCAGTTGTTTATTGCCTATTTTGACATGTTTAAAGCACGTTAATCCATTTTCAAGGCTCTACAATGATGCCTAAGCATAGGGGACATGAAATATGCTCAAAAATATGTCAGATGTCGGTTCGTTTGGTCGTACGATCACGTTATTCGGTTAATTACGACGAAACACGAACGGACGCGAAAAACGATCCAAATTACGCGACGAATGGAAATTTACCATGCCAATCATTAAAATAAAATATTTTAATGATTAGATAAAATTTTGGATGTCCGGATGTATTCAGAACGTAAGATATGCGCGAAAATGCAAACTTATGCACTTTTTGACGCTTTTAGTCCCTTTTGATCAAAAAGTTTATTTTTTGGCACCAAACTCCTCAAAGCCTATTTCTAAGCTATATAAAGGATATTTAGGGCATATTTAACTTATGATCAAGTTCCGTAATGTTCGTTATCATTCGATTCGGTATACTTTTGTAGTTTGATGCAATTAGTCCCTATGATTGAATAAACTTGATTTCAACACACCAAACCCTCCGAAACTTATTTCTAAGTTATGTAAAGGTTATTTAAGGTATGTTAAGCCTATGTCACTATTCCAGAGTGTTTGTTTCGTTAAACTAATTATATTTACGTATCAGTTCGCGTATAACCTTCCAGAAAGCGATTTAAAACTCGAAATCGAACAAGAATTGATATATGTAAATGATACACGTATTTATACAAATCCCAAGTATGAAACACAATATTTCATTGATTTGGCATTTTTTTGATGGTTGAAGTGACACAGATGTCACAGTCTCCCCTACTTTAGGAAATTTCGTCCCGAAATTTATTCATAGGAGTTTGCCTGTGACGTGTTAAATAATTGTCTTGCATGGAATCTAGGGTGTCATCTATTTGCGTAGAGTAACTCATCAAAGATTTTTTTTGCAGGGCATAACCCTGTCATTTCCCAGTGGATATACTTCGAAGTGAGAATGAATGGACGTTTCACTTTCTCCAAAGGGTTCTTTGTCAGGTGTCGAAAGGATATTCATTTCCTTCAACGGATATTCTTCAGAAGTGAAAATGAATGGGCGATTCATTTTTCCTCAACGGGTTCTCCAGAAATGAATGAATAAACAAAAGGATATTCATTTCCTTTAACGGATATTCTTTAGAAGTGAAAATGAATGGACGATTCATTTTCCTCAACGGGTTCTTCAGAAATGGAAATGAAGGAATAATAAACGGATATTCATTTCCCTTAACGGATATTCTTCAGAAGCGAAAATGAACGGATGATCATTTTCTTCAATGGGTATTCTTCAGAAATGGGAATGAAGGAATAATCAACGGATATTCATTTCCCTTAACGGATATTCTTCAGAAGCGAAAATGAACGGATAATCATTTTCTTCAACGGGTATTCTTCAGAAATAGGAATGAAGGAATAATCAACGGATATTCATTTCCCTTGACGGATATTCTTCAGAAGCGAAAATGAACGGATAATCATTTTCTTCAACGGGTATTCTTCAGAAATGGGAATGAAGGGGGTAAACAAAAGGATATTCATTTCCCTTGACGGATATTCTTTTAGAAGTGAAAAATGAATAGCTAGTTCATTTTTCATCAATGGGTATTCTTCAGAAATGGGAATGAAGGGGTAAACAAAAGGATATTCATTTCCCTTGACGGATATTCTTTCAGAAGTGAAAAATTAGTTCATTTTTCATCAACGGGTGCTTCATCAGAAATGGAAATGAATAAGGTTACATATGACAAAACTTGATGTGGTTTCTGTGCACTAAATTCCATAATTATGTATGCATCCATAATTACGTAATTCCTTGCATAGTAATCACAGTTTGTTTTATAATGTGAAGGGGATAGAATTTGAACAAGCTTGAGACAACTTTAATTAGGTCAACACATAAACACAAAAGCACAAAATTGTTTTCTTGGTTATTAATTTGTTATCAGTTTGTTATTAATTGTTATTAACTCGTTATCGATTTGAACATGGGTATTCAAGGTACACCAGGAATCCAGTCGATGGACTTCAACGTCCTCAAGAATCTATCTGAGAAGATAGGATGATCTTCCAAAAATTCGATTCCATTTACAAGGAAACGTAATATTCGAATTATGGTAGACAACAATTAAGGACTTACGGAATTACCCTTAGGTACCCTATTAAGGATTTATTGTGGTACTTTGGGTATTCGTCCAGAGTTGTAACTTGCGCCTGGTACTTCGTTTCCTTGGAAGAAACGGGTACTTAGGATTTTCGTGGAAAACGCAAGAGATCATAAAATGGAAGAATTTTGGGGGTAGGTTATTCTTACAAGGAATACGGTTCCTTGATCATCGGTATTGTAGGGGATATGTTGTTTATGCAACCACATATGTACACTGCAATGTAAATAAAAGATTTATTTATAACAACAACAACTGTTTCATAGACCATGACAACAAAAGAAAATAATACATAAAGCTTGATTATTTCTAAACAGTGTTGTCTTCCAATCGGTCAGATGCTTATCCCTGCGCTGGATTCGCATTAGCAAGCTTTGGGCAATTTCTTCGGAAATGGCCCATCTCGCCACAGTTGTAGCAAGAACCTGGTGGAAAACAAGCTTGAGAAGGATTGTTGTCAGCTTGATTGGGTGCAGCTGCAGCTGGGCAAACCCTTACTATATGACCTATAAGTCCACAATTTTGGCATTTGCGGCACTTCACACTAGCATGATGATGAAGGCTACATTGGTTGCACAAGGGTGCAGTTCCGTTGTATGGCTTCCTAGTAGGGGGTTGAGCTGGTTGGTTGGGGACAACTTGATCATTGTGGGCAACCACGGCGAAGTTCTGAGAAGCCTTTCGCTTCTTTGACTTCTTGGAGGATTCAGTCGGCACATCCTTTGGTTTCGATTCATCGATCAGTTTCTTATCGCCTTTCCGGAAAAGTTTACCTTTCCTGATCTGAGATTCAGCCAAGGTAGCGGATAGCTCAATGGCCTGCCTAACTGTAGTGGGTTGCTACCAGTCACAATGTCTTGTACCGAATCAGGGAGGCCATCAATGTACTTTTCGATTGCCTTATCCAAAGGCGTAACCTTGTTCGGGCATAACAGAGTTAACTCCTCATAACGGTCCGTGTAGGCTCGATGCTCACCGCTATCTTGTTTAAGATCGTCGAATTCCTTTTCCAATGCCCTAATCTCATGACGAGGACAGAATCCCTCATCATTAGAGCTCGAAGCTCGTCCCAGGTTTGAGCCAGTGCTACCTCGGCACCCCTATCTCTCATCACACCATTCCACCATGTTAAAGCTCGTTTCTCAAAAACACTAGATGCGAACTCTACCTTTCGCTCGTTTGGACACTGAACGTGTCTGAAGGTGCTCTCTAGACTCTCGAACCATTGCAGAAGTGCAGTCGCTCCTTGAGACCCAGAAAACTTTGATGGCTTGGCAGAGTTGAATGTCTTGAACTTACACGGAGCATTATTGTTGTTGAGGGCTTGGTTACATTGAGAAATGATGTTTGGTTGTGCAGCAGCCATTTGCTGTGTAATGATAGCTGCCAGTTCTTCATTAGGTATATGATTGTCACGTCGAGGAGGCATTCTAAAAGAGGAAGCATGAGAGAAAACAGGTGAAATGGCATTGGGTAGGAATGGGATGTTACAATTACCGACCAAAAAGCATGGGTGATGGTCATTTGTTCGAACCACGAAGCAAACAAACGACACACAAAAGCTGAATCAAAGTAAATAGGTCCTCATAATGTATCGCGAAGACATGCTTTAGCCTATAAGTGGACATTCACCCCAAGAGTTCCCAGGTAAGAGTGACTGGTCCGATTATGTGGATTTGTATGAACACTCTAGCCTTAGACAGAAAACTCAGGATACAGGCACCCACCCTTCCAGATTGCACGTGTTCACATTAATAAGACCCAAACTTTGATGAGATTTTGAAAACTTTGAAGGTTCAAAACCTTATAATGAATCATCCTAGAACAGATGATTGGTTTTCAAAGCAGATTCGAAATTTGTGTTCCTGTTGTGGTTGTCACCTAAAGATAGGCGACGTCATTATTTTATGACTAAACGCAAGTAAACTCGCGTTAGGGTCCTAGGAAGGTTATAGACTAGGTCAAAGCATTACTAATAACCTAATTCCCTACAACCATGAGCTCTGATACCAACTTTTCTGTCACACCCTGACCGCGTTAAAACAACAAACCGCGGCGGAAACGTCGGGGAGTGTCGTAACAAAATCATTGTTTCACAACACATGGATAAAAGTTCTGTTTTATTGAATTAAGTTTATTACATTGTATTGAAACTAGAAACAAAACATGAACAAATTGTCTTTCATTGTTATTAAGTCACTAAGGCCTCGTCCATTCCTATGTGAGCATGCATCAATATCATCATCAAACATCACCAACTATGGTACCTGAAACACATGTGAAAATACGTCAGCATAAAAATGACGACGAGTACATAGGTTTTATGTGAGTGTCAGATTCGTGGCTCGTTTATATTTTAAAATCACTTGAACACCTTTGTTAATTGATAAATAGAAAACCAAGTTTTGTAAAATGTTTGTAATGTAAATTGAAATACCCAAGTCAAAACAGATTCGCTTTATAAAACCTCGATGCCAAGAATCTTAACTCCAAAACATTTGTTTAAGTAAACCCAGATTGTAAATCGTTTTTTAAATAAAACTCGAATGGTTTATATTGTTAGAAAAAACCATGTAATATAACCCTGTTTTGATAACCTATCCCAAGTGATCTAGATAACGCAACGATATATAATGTGTTAAAAGCACTTATATATAGGAAGTACCAGCGACGTATCCACCATGCTTTTAACACATTACACCTGCCCCGTTACCTAATCACTTCCCTAACCCAACGGTTCAAACAGTTCCAAACGGTTCACATCAATCAATCAGTTCCAAACGGTTCACATAAATCAAACAGTTCCAAACGGTTCACATAAATCAACAATTCCAAACGGTTCACATAGACCAAACAGTCCCAACGGTTCAAACAGTTCAAAATGTAAAACAATGTGTCCATATGCTGGATGAACATATGCAACAAAATGTAATATATGAAAATCAATGTGCTAGCATGCTAAGTGAACATACATAGCAAAACATAATGAAATCATGTACTATATACGTACTAATGAACATAGTAAGTATATGATATAAAAACATGAAAAGCATGAAAGTAACAAGTAGGCACATGTGTATCACCCCAAAACATTTGAAAATGTAAAAGAGGGGACTATGTACTCACTTGAGAATGCTTAGAAGTCCTTGAATAACAACCAAGCAAAGCTAGAGGATCACGGAATCAAAACGGCACCAAATATAGGTAACTACGTTAATAAACCGGACCTAAATTGGAAGATCAGATAGAATGAGGTTTCATAAACCAAATGAGTATTGGAACTCATATGATATTGTTTAACAAAGCCTACATACTAAAACGAAACCTAACCTAAGTGCTTACGACCCATTACGACCCGTTTAGGTAGCTTGCGCTACTTTAACGCGTCGTTCGCGTAAAACGCGTTTGGAACGCCTAACTAGTCCTATGACAAGTATTATATGCCTTAACATGTCTAATAATGTTTCCTAATCAGTTTAGATGCCAAAATTTATGTTACATATGCTTAGAATGACATTAGGCGTTAAAAGGGCATTTTGGTCTTTTTCCTAAGGCATATAATTACCTATCATACAACTAACTAAACGAAGTGACCATAAGGTATAACCTCGGAAGGTTATTACCTATACGACTATGGTCACTAAACATGCTTGGTCGGATCCTAATGATCGACCAAACGGGTCGGGTTCGAAAGTCTAAGCGGTTGTTTAGACCGCTTATCTTACGACCCTATACAAGCACTAATCTAAAAGTGACGAGTTAAACATGTGAAAACATGTTTAACAAGTTTTGAAAAAAAACTTTGATATCAAAACAAATGGTTTTGATACCCAAGAATAGTTTGGTTGCAAAATACGCATAAACGCGTATTTTGACCGAAACTATGACTCGTCACTAAGCCTAAATAACGTGGTAATTAGTAGGTATAGTCACAAAGGACTACGACCATCGTGATTACACTCACGTTACAAAGTTCAAATGAACTTTGTGTTGACCATTGACCAGTCAAAGCAGAAAGTCAAACACGGTTTGACTTTCGTGCTTAAAAACGCATAAAAGAACGAAAGAAACTTACAAGAGGTCCAAGCGATGAAGGTTTTAATCTAGAATTCTCAGGTATGAAGTATAGAAACTTCAACTTAGAGAATTGGCCAGATCAAGTTTGAGCTTGGAAATGAAAATCATGGGGTTTATATAGTTTTCGGGTAACCGTTAAGATCATTCCTCGATAAACGAGCTTCGATCTGAGCCGTACAAGTGCACCCCCTGATTTAGAATACCATGGGCGCCCCTAAACAAGCCCATAGAATGCTAAAACCATTTGCAAACCTAGGGAACAGCTGGAACAAGCTGTAAACATGATTCTGCTGATCTGGGGAGCTCTCGCGCCCCGCGTATGATTCACAGCAGGCTTACGCGGCCCGCGTCCGCCTGCAGATCAGCAAAGAAGTTTCATTTTTACAGAAATGGTCCCTACAGTTGTTTAAGGCCTATTTTGACATGTTTAAAGCCCGTTAAGCCATTTTCAAGGCTCTACAATAATGCCTAAGCATAGGGGACATGAAACATGCTCTAAAAGATGCCGGATGTCGGTTCGTTTGGTTGTACGATCACGTTATTCGGTTAATTACGACGAAACACGAACGGACGCGAAAAACGATCCAAATTACGGGACGAATGGAAATTTATCATGCCAATCATTAAAATAAAATATTTTAATGATTACATAAATTTTTGGATGTCCGGATATATTCAGAACGTAAGATATGCGCGAAAATGCAAACTTATGCACTTTTTGACGCTTTTAGTCCCTTTTGATAAAAACGTTTATTTTTGCGCACCAAACTCCTCAAAGCCTATTTCTAAGCTATATAAAGGATATTTATAGCATATTTAACTTATGATCAAGTTCCAGAATGTCCGTTATCAGTCGATTCGGTATACTTTTGCAGTTTGACGCAATTAGTCCCTGTGATTGAATAAACTTGATTTCAACACACCAAACCCTCCGAAACTTATTTCTAAGTTATGTAAAGGTTATTTAAGGTATGTTAAGCCTATGTCACTGTTCTGGAGTGTTTGTTGCGTTAAACTGATTACGTTTACGTATCAGTTCGCGTATAACCTTCCAGAAAGCGATTTAAAGCTCGAAATCGAATAAGAATTGATATGTGCAAATGATACACATATTTATACAAATCCCAAGTATGAAACACAATATTTCATTGATTTGGCATTTGTTTGATGGTTGAAGTGACACAGATGTCACACTTGTGAACGAGTTAGACATTTAGCAACATAGTTTGCTATATTCTTTTTCATTCCTATCCACCAGAAATTCTTTCTTAGATCTTGATACATCTTATCACTTCCAGGATGTATCGTATAGTTAGACTTATGAGCTTCTTCTAGAATTTTGTGGCATAGGTTTCCTTGTTTAGATATCCACATCCTTTTCCTATGGAACTTCCAAATTCCATCTATTCCTTGTTCTAATTCCTTAATCATTCCTTTTAAATTTTCAGCATCGTCCTTGATTGCTGTTTCCTATACTTCCTTAATTTGCTCATTTAAATCTACTTGTAGATTTAACCTGAGAGAACGTACTCGTTTTGGCTTTTCATGATACTTTCGACTTAAAGCATCAGCTACTACATTAGCTTTCCCAGCATGGTACTGGATGTCACAATCATAATCACTAAGAATTTCCATCCAGCGTCTCTGTCTCGTATTTAATTCTTTTTGCCCAAAAATATACCTTAAACTCTTATGATCGGTGAAGACAACAAATTTATTTCCATAAATAGTGTCTCCAAATCTTAAGGGCAAAAACTATGACTCCTAATTCTAGATCATGGGTTGTATAATTCTCTTCATGTCTCTTAAGTTGTCTAGAGGCATAAGCTATAACCTTTTGGCGTTGCATCAACACACATCCATATCCTAACTTAGACGCATCACAATAGACTATAAAGTCTTCAGTTCCTTCTGGTAATGTGAGTATGGGTGCGTTGGTTAACCTTTGCTTAAGAATCTTAAAAGCTTCTTCCTGTTTCGGTCCCCATTCAAACTTAACTGATTTGCAGGTCAGTTTGGTTAATGGAATGGCTATTCTAGAGAAATATCGGATAAACCATCTATAATATCCTGCCAGTCCAAGAAAACTCCGTACTTCCGTTGGCGATTCAGGGACTTCCCGCTTAGTAATTGCCTCGAACTTTGTGGGATCCATATGAATTCCTTCATGATTAACCAGATTGCACTTCTTGTAACCAAAATTCACATTTTGAGAATTTAGCATAAAGCTTCTCTTTTCTCAACAATGTTAGAAGTGTATGCAGATGCGCTGCATGTTCCTCTTTACTCTTAGAGTAAATTAGAATATCATCTATAAAGACAATTATGAATTTATCCAGGTATGGTTTACATATCCTGTTCATCATGTCCATAAATGCGGCTGGGGCATTGGTTAAACCAAATGGCATGACGGTAAATTCATAATGACCATATCTCATTCTGAAAGCAGTTTTAGGAATGTCCTCTTCCTGTACTTTCAGTTGATGATATCCTGAGCATAAATCGATCTTAGAAAAGAATCGAGCTCCTTGAAGTTGATAGAACAGATCATCGATTCTCGGTAGTGGGTACCGATTCTTAATCGTAACCTTGTTCAATTCTCGATAATCAATGCACATACGCATTGACCCTTCTTTCTTCTTAACGAATAACACCGGTGCTCCCCATGGTGATGAACTTGGTTGTATAAAACCTTTGTCAAGAAGTTCGTCCAATTGTTTCTTCAGTTCCTACATCTCCTTTGGTGCTAATCGATATGGTGCTTTGGCAATCGGTGCCGTCCCTGGGATTAGGTGAATTCAAAATTCAATCTCTCTATCAGGTGGTAATCCAGGTAACTCTTTTGGAAAAACGTTTGAGAATTTAGATATTACCGGGATATCTTTTAATTCTTTCCCTTTAGTATTAATGATTACGGAAATCATATATACTAATCCTCCTTTCCTTTCATAACTTGCAGCTTTCATCAGAGAGATGAATTTTGTCGATCAGGTTGGCTTATCTCGTTTGATTGTGATCTTTCCACCACTTGGTGTACTTACTTGTACTGACTTTTGATCACATAAAATACTGGCACGATTGGCTACCAACCAATCCATTCCTAATATAACATCGAAACCAGCCAGATTCATTGGGTAAAGGTTAGCAAAGAATTGATGGTTCAGGATTTCTATTCTTGCTCCCTGCAAGATTTCACTTATCTTAATGGATTCTCCGTTTGCTGTCTCTACCAGACAATCTTGTTGAAGTTTGGCTAAGGGTTGGTCAAGAAGTTTGTAGAAAGAAGTATTGATAAAACTTTGGTTTGCTCCAGAGTCAAACAATACTTTGGCAAATATATTATTAAGAGTAAATTACAAGTTTTGTCCTTTATGTATGTCCCAAATTGCAGGCGCTGTCCTTTAAACCAAAACTTGACAGGCGGTGTCCTTTGTGTTTTCAAAATCTTGCACGTTTTGTCCTTTAGGCCAAACTCAGTTAGATTTTTTAGTTAAATATGGTTACCCAAGGGCATTTTAGTCTTTTTATCCCATTTATTTAATATTATTTAAAAATAAAACAAAAAGATTTAAATTATTATTATTATTATTATTATTATTGAGTAAATTACTAACCACCATCACCACCACCCTTTATCACCATCACCACTACCCTCCACCGCCGTCACCACCACCACCGCCACCACCACCACTACCGCCACCACCACAACACTCGAGCTTTTTCCTATTCACATCCTTGAGAACCAATTGCCTCTATTTCAAGTTGTTGTAACCAGCCTTTTCTTTTTCTTTAGGGATTGACAATTAAGTTACAAGTCAAACGAGTCCACTGCTTCACTTTCCCCCAAATTCTTCCAAAATTATCTGTACATATCCGCAAATTCAACTATAAACGGTTCAATTTCTTATTATTTTTTTAACAAAATCTTTTGTTAACACGACTGTTAGTAGAAATTCGAGTGCTATTACACTGTAGATCAGTTGAAATTAGCGAATTAAGATGGAAAATGGCGTTAGGTTTGATAAAGGAAGCAATTTGACGGAACAGTTAGCGAATTTGAGTGTTGGTGATGGTGTTAACGGCTGTAGAAGTGACGTGGATAATATCAATGGCGTGAATAAGAGTGATGGATTGTTTCAGGTTATGAAAGCGGTTAAAGCTGCTGAGACAATACCTTAAACGTAATTCAACAAACCGGATAACGTAACCTTACTCGTCTTCCCCTCATTCTGAGGCGGCTTCATCGGTTTCTTCGGGTCACTCTCCTCCTCCTCCTCCTCTTCCTTCATTTCCTTCACTTTCTTCTTCCTCTGTCCGGTAAGATCCATCGAACAATCGATATATTCAATCGCAGTAATCGACTTACTCGACGTCTCTATCAACAATCTTCTAAGCTCCGTGTTGTCCTTGACAGCTCTGTTAGTTTGAGGTTATATATATCGTAGCATAAGAAATTCGCCATGGCCATAATCATGGTGGATTTACCAGTCGCTGGTGGACCATAGCTAGGTTTAAAACGAAGCTGGATGCTCAAATACAACATGGTTCTATTGAGATCCCTAATTTGATTTTGATGACAGATATGAATATGAATTGAAAAGATGAACAGAGGGTTGGTGAGGGGTATAAATGGGGAATAGAAAGGGTTGAGAGGGAAATTACGATTTTACCCTAATGTGCAATGCACATGGTAATTTTTAACTGAGATTTCTAACCAGGTTTGGCCAAAAGGACAGAACGTGCAAGATTTGGAAAGGTAAAGGACACCGCCTGTAAACTTTTGGCCAAAAGGACAGCGCCTGCAATTTGATGTATACATAAAGGACAAAACTTGTAATTTACTCTATTATTAACTAATAACGTACCGGTAATCACATCCAGAATCATTTTGGCTTCCTCAGCTATCAGAACAAAGGCTCTGGCATTCTTCTTAGGCGCTTCAGTTGTCATAGCCTTGTTGGTTGTGGCTAGAGCTAGTTTCGGACAGTTCAGTTTGATGTGCCCAGTTTCTCCACAATTAAAGCATATTCTATTACTAGGTTTCCTCCTACAGTCTTCTTCCTTGTGTCCAGATATTTTGCAAAAGTTGCAGTATATGAAGCATTTTCCAGAATTTTTTCTTTTGCAATACCTATAGTAGGGTGTAGAGGAAGAACTTATACCTTTCCCACGGTTGGAATTACCATAGTGAAATTCCTGGGTAAGCTTTTGAGCTAGGTTCTTTCTCTGGTTTTCCTCTTGTGTATGCACCAATTCATCAGTCAGGGTATTGGCTAGTTCTACTGCTTCTTCTATGGTTTGCGGTCTAGCTTCCTTAACTACGTGTCTAATCTCACTAATTAATCCCCAAATATAACGGGAGATTAACACTGGTTCAGGTGAGGCTAAGGTTGGCACTATACTAGCATATTCGAAGAATATGGTAGTGTAACTTTTGCAGTCTATTCCAGTCATTTTAAGATTTAGGAACTTATTGGCGATTCGTTCCTTTTCATTAGAAGGAAAAAATTTTATTTCAACCATTTCCTTAAAGTTGATCCATATTATAAACTCTGTCACTTCCCCTAGACTGGAGAATAGTATTCCACCATTCTAAGGCGGCATTTTTGAAAATATTAGAAGCAAACATAATCTTATCTTAATCTGCACATTTACTTATTTTTATGTCTCCTTTTGTCTTTTATATCCAACGTAAGGCTGCAATGGCTTCTTCATTGCCTGAGAATTCTATTGGTTTGCAGGCCAAGAATTCTTTATAAGAACAACCGTAAGAAGCGGTTCTCATTCTTTTAGGAATTGGAGCTTGGATAATAGGTCCGTTATTATTGTTCACATTGTGACCTGGTTCAGTGTGTTGGCATTTACTCCCATTATTTTCTGCTTCTTTAACAGTCTTGATAATATAAGGCATAGCATCTATAATTCCTTGTGCTACTATATGTTGGATGGCACTATTATCTATTTGGTTTCCGTTATTCTCATTATTCTGGTTTTCCTGATTTACTTTGTTGTCCACCTGAATTGGAAATATTTAGCAGGTATTAATTATCATAGAACAAATTTAATAAAATTACTTATACACAATCACACAAACAAGTTGATCAAAAACGTCGATCATTGCGACTTTTACTCTTTTCTATATATACATATATGCATCGGTTACATACTATGATTGGAAATCAAATATACTAGTAGTTATGCATCCGTATCTATTTTAGTCTATCTATAGATTTTTTTTTCAAAGTACAAAATTACACATATATCTAGGCATTATTCTAAGTACCGTTTATCCAGTACTGCATTTCACGCTCATCATATTTCCAAACTAGTTTTTTCCCTATCTCTCGAATTGGATTCCGTTCATTTACTAAATCTTCTCCATACTGATGGAGTTCCTGCACACATTTTCGACTCATTGGTGGGTCTATTGGATCAGGATGTGGTACGGGTTCCTCGTAAGGATCTGCGCTATTCTTTTCGAAAAACATTCTATCATTATCCTTCCACGGATCACGTTCTAAAGGCATTGGTTCTTTGGGAGTATATAGGGTTGAGTACGACCTATTGTCGTCAAACCATGGATAATATTGTAAAGGCTGTGGGTAGGGCTGCAAATGAACCGAACGAACACGAACAAGACCTTGTTCGTGTTCGTTTGTTAAGATATATATGTGTTCGTGAACCCTTCACGAACACTTATCGAACGAGATTTTATGTTCGTGTTCGTTTGTTAAGAAAAGGAATTTGTTCTTGTTCATTTGTTAAGAAACAGAATTTGTTCGTGTTCGTTTGTGTTTGTTTGTTAATTTTAGGCAACGAACAAAAACGAACATTGAGGAACACAAATGAGCACAAACTAATGTTCATGACCACAAATGGAAACAAACAAACACAAACAATCGTTCATGAACATAATATATAATACACTGACACTTATTAGATATTTAATTTGTCAAAATTTTAAAGTATTTAAATAAATATAAAAACTAAAAACACTAATGAACTATCGAACACGTTACCGAACGTTCACGAACATAGACGAACGAACACGACCTTTGTTCATGTTTGTTCATTTAACTAAACGAACGAAATTTCTTGTTCGTGTTCGTTTGTTTAATAAACGAACGAACACAAACGAACTTCTAGCCGAACTGTTCACGAACGTTCGCTGAACGTTTGGTTCGTTTGCAGCCATAGCTGTGGGGTTAGGATTCTAGGTAACTCGTTGGGGTCAAATGCAGGTATTGGAAATTGGTTTGCTTGGTTGGGTTCTAGCATCTGTTGGTCTGGGAACAATGGTAACAGTGGCGGTTCAGCTCTTTGGTTTAGGTTAGAGTCTACTGTTGTAGTGGCTAACATATGGAAATCGACCAGTTGTCTATCTAGCTCTTCCTCCCAAAGTGGCCTATTGACTGTCTCCTGAGTCTGTGCATTTGCTTCCCTATTAGCTCTGGCTATTACCCTCTATTGTTGCAACTTCTTCATTCTCTTTCTTCTCTCTCTTCTCTCATGTGCTCCTCTATTAAACCAACCTCTCTTTTTAGTAGTAAAAGGTTCCTCAGACTGTGCATTAAATATAAATATCCCTTCCTCAGTATCGGCTGGGTATCCTAAGGGATTAGGTTGAGATGATGTTCCCTTATCTTTTGGTGAACTATCTAAGTGACGATAAGCGTCCGAAGTTCCTTGCTCACTCATACTGTAAACTAACAAATAGTCAAATAATACAAAATACATAATCACATAAGTTATTTTCTAACACAGAATTTAGGTGTCAGCAGAACACTTCTTTGGCTTAAACGAGTGGCTGTAGCTTTGATACCACTCTTTGTCGCAGCCCCCGAACCCTACCCCGGGAGCGGGCGCCGCGAGCATCCAGATGGGTGGTATCGGTGTTTATTAATTTAGTAGCGGAATACATCAGGACCGTAGTTAGGAAATATTTTTATCAGAGTAAAACACCAAACTTGTTATAATAATAAATCATTGGGTTAAAACCCAAGTTCACTTGACAATACATTCGTAGGGATAAACCCTAATTATTGAAAACAAAAACTCCTTTTTATTTAGGTAACTTTTATAGCCACTTTTCCAAGCCTTCAGTGCTCTCCAGCTGGCTTCTATTGGCTTTCACATTTTGTTACCTGAAACGCGTTTAAAAACATTTTATCAGAAGAAATACTGGTGAGTGCATCCCAGTTTAAGCAAAACAACTTTTATATTTTCACAGTATTGAGAGCGATTACAATGTTTATATCTACACAATTACTCATTCATGCAACACCAAGATTCTAACGTTCCGTATATTTCTTTCTTTTTCATTTTAATGTAATTCATACTTTCTGTTCAATTTGGTTAACCGAGTGAGTTTTTGTAAATATTCATAAACTTTTTGTCTATTGCGTTAAATTTTATATTTTTGCAATCTAACTTTTGTATTTATTTGTTTTTAGATTTGCAATGAAGAAGGGTATTTTGAAGAATCTCAAATTGAGAATTTAGTGGTAGATTTAATGTCGGGATTTATTAAAAAGATGTTTTGATCTTGTAAGCATTAGTTTGTGTTTCGTACTTTTGTAATTCGATATACTTGAATGGGTTGTTTAATACAAGTTAACTTTTGTCATTAGCATGTGTATTTGTGTGTAACTGGAATTATATTGTGAAATATTACTCTGGAATTTTGCAAAAATATTAAAAATTTATATTTTTTCTTGTTTTATCTTTCGGTGATATGGAGATTTGTTTTTTTTTTTTTTTTGTGCTATGTAGATTTGTTATTATTTGACACATGTATATTGATTTTTTGGTGGTGTGTTTAAAGATTTAATGGTGACGTGACTTGTGTTCATCATTGATTTTTTTTGGTGCTATGTAGATTTGTTTCATCATTGGTTTTTTGGTGGTGTTTTTGGAGATTTAATGGTGCTGGACTTATATTTCATCATTGATTTTTTGGTGGTGCATTTGGAGATTTCATGGTGCTGTTATTGAATAACACCAACAAATCCCTTTATTTGGTGCCATATTTGTTAGTGCTCTATCATAAAGCATAAAATACAGCATCAAAAATGTTATTTTGTACTAGTACATGAGAAGGGACAAAGAGGTAAAATTTTCATTTAACCTTATAATCAAGCCCGAGCTTCGATTTTCTACCTGGTTTCAAATCCGAGCCGAGTTAGGTTGGTTTATAATCAAGCCGAGCTTGGGCTTGTCCTGGCATAAAGTAAGTACGTGGTGTAGAACTCAACAAATCTTTGCATTTACAATGAAAGAATTATTGGAATATCACAAAAAAGCGGCTATGGAAGAATCGAAAAGGCGATATGCACTTAAGCTAAGAAAAAAAAGTGTGGCGAAAGACATATGGTCACACTTTTTTTATGTGGCCGTAAGCCTTTTTTGACGTAGTGATGTTCAACTCATCATTTCGCTAACATATAGGGGATTTGGAAAGCGAGGAATGAATGTATTTTCTCCGTAAAAAGACTCAATATAGATGCTATTTTGGGTGAGATGCAAGCAACAACCTTTGTATGGATCAAAGGGAGAGCGAAGCCCGCCAAATGGAATGGAATAAATGAGTGCGGTTTGATATGGCAAGTTGATCGTATGTATGTTTTATCCATGTTTCTTATCGGTAGTTTGGTGATGTTTTTCTATTTTTTCTAAGTATTGGGTGATTGGCTTAGTTGCTTACTAACTAAGTAGTCTGTATTAAACTATTTTGGTGATGAATGAGATTATCGTTTTGCCGTTAAAAAAAAGAATTCATATCAATGAAGTTTCACTTAATCAACATATTTAATAATTGCATGTAATTTAATTTATCTTCATATACCTATATACCTGGATGCTGATTAGTAGACTTTTACAATCAATAATTTGTGCTCATATACTTGTTATTAAAATAGTTTAGGTGATTAGACTAAATCTTTTAGTTAAGATTTTACATAAACAACCCATGTATATTTAAATTATTAAAAAAGCTTTATACTTACGTATCTATAATCAACATTACAATAAACATCATTGTCTTGAATCTCAAACACCGGGGAAGGATCCACTAAAAAGTTGATTTTGTCTAAGTAGTCTAAGAAGGATTGTGGTGATGACATGTGGCACTCCTAATTAGTAGGTAGGAAGGGCATTTTGGTCCTTATAAATAGGAGTGAAAATGACATGTTGTTTTTTTAAGAATACAACAAAAAAATCTAGCACAAAAAAATCTAGTACAAAAATATAGCACAAAAAATGTAGTACAAAAAAATACAGCACAAAAAATATAGTACAAAAAATATAGCACGAAAAAAGTCAGAAAAAAAAATGTAGTACAAAAAAATCTAGCACAAAAAATGAGAAAAAAAAAATTTAAGACAAAAAATTCAGCACAAAAAAATGTTATACAACATAGAAATACAACACATTTTGGTGGGTTTTTTTAGTCTTCATATTTTATATAGCAATATGGTACTCAAATTAAAGATAAAAAGACGCTCGATTTTACGGTGAAATTTTTATGAAAAAATAACGTCGTATAAAAAAGTTATGAACGTTTAAAAAATGGAGGTGGAATATGCATGTGCCTTGCATGTGGAGAGAGAAAGTCCATAAATAGGATTTTACCAAGATACCCTTGCACTCCTTTTTTCTTCTATACTTTAATCTTAACCATTGATTTGAAAAATGAATGGTTAAGATTACTTCTCATCCTACTTAGGCAAAATTAACTTTTTATTTGATATTTACCCCTCAAACACCATCACTAATTATTGTAAACAATATTCATTAACTTTTGGTATTCGGTGATGTTTAGTATCATGTCATTGTCATGTTCCCATTTCTAGATTTTTGTTACACATTATACTTAATAAAACTTAGTAGTTCAACCGTAATTTAAAAAAAAGATGATAGTTGTATTTTTTTTTAACGGCCAACAATTCAATCCCGAGCAATTTTGGGGAACCCACTGGACAAACGGAGTACTCCAAGAGTAACCCGTGTGAATTCTGGACAAACGAACTCAAATCCTCCTACCACTTGAGCTAGAGCTAGAGGTCAAAGATGATAGTTGTATCATTGAGAACTTCATTAAGAGATGTTATAGTTGTAGAAAGAGTTAATATCAATGGTAATCTCATTAACAACCTATATTGAATCTATCTCGATACCATAACCTAAGAAGAATGTATTCCTTTATGATTATTTTTTTAAAGACAAATTGTTTTTAAACCACGAGCAACTTGCTAGCCCAATATATACAGACATCACGACCACAATTTAAAATTTAATAGCAAATATCAAACCTGTACCACTTTTCCCAATCCAAGAATAGAAGCTTCGATCTATTCTTTACCTAAAGAAATCCCAATGTTCGAAGCTCATTAAGGATATTACCAATCTCCAACTGTTTTGAGTTAAAGATGATGTCGTTCCTAATTCGCCAAATTATCCAACATGATAATAGGATCAATATTTGCATCGTTTTCTTTTTAACAACAGACCCTTCCGCACCTTCATGTACTTTGAGCATATCCGACACATAGAGAAAGCATAAATCTGTGGGATGCAACACCAAGACTCCAACGTTCCGTATATTTTTTTCTTTTTCATTTTAATGTAATTCATACTTTCTCTTCAATTTGGTTAACCAAGTGAGTTTTTGTAAATATTCATAAACTTTTTGTCTATTGCGTTAAATTTTATATTTTTGCAATCTAACTTTTGTATTTATTTGTTTTTAGATTTGCAATGAAGAAGGGTATTTTGAAGAATCTCAAATTGAGAATTTAGTGGTAGATTTAATGTCGGGATTTATTAAAAAGATGTTTTGATCTTCTAAGCATTAGTTTGTGTTTCGTACTTTTGTAATTCGATATACTTGAATGGGTTGTTTAATACAAGTTAACTTTTGTCGTTAGCATGTGTATTTGTGTGTAACTGGAATTATATTGTGAAATATTACTCTGGAATTTTGCAAAAATATTAAAAATTTATATTTTTTCTTGTTTTATCTTTTGGTGCTATGGAGATTTGTTTTTTTTTGTGCTATGTAGATTTGTTATTATTTGACACATGTATATTGATTTTTTGGTGGTGTGTTTAAAGATTTAATGGTGACGTGACTTGTGTTCATCATTGATTTTTTTTGGTGCTATGTAGATTTGTTTTATCATTGATTTTTTGGTGGTGTTTTTGGAGATTTAATGGTGCTGGACTTATGTTTCATCATTGATTTTTTGGTGGTGTATTTGAAGATTTCATGGTGCTATTATTGAATAACACCAACAAATCCCTTTATTTGGTGCCATATTTGTTAGTGCTCTATCATAAAGCATAAAATACAGCATCAAAAAAAGTTATTTTGTACTAGTGACATGAGAAGGGATAAAGAGGTAAAATTTTCATTTAACCTTATAATCAAGCCCGAGCTTCGATTTTCAACCTGGTTTCAAATCCAAGCCGAGTTAGCTCGGTTTATAATCAAGCTGAGCCTGGGCTTGTCCTGGCATAAAGTAAGTACGTGGTGTAGAACTCAACAAGTCTTTGCATTTACAATGAAAGAATTTTTGGAATATTACAAAAAAGCGGCTATGGAAGAGTATAAAAGGAGATATGTTCAACTCATCGTTTTGGTAACATATGGGGGATTTGGAAAGCGAGGAATGAATGTATTTTCTCCGAAAAAAGAATCAATATAGATGCTATTTTGGGTGAGATGCAAGCAACAACCTTTGTATGGATCAAAGGGAGAGCGAAGCCCGCCAAATGGAGTCGAATAAATGAGTGCTGTTTGATATGGCAAGTTGATCGTATGTATGTTTTATCCATGTTTCTTATCGGTAGTTTGGTGATGTTTTTCTATTTTTTCTAAGTATTGGGTGATTGGCTTAGTTGCTTACTAACCATGTAGTCTGTATCAAACTATTTTAGTGATGAATGAGATTATCTTTTTGCCGTAAAAAAAATTCATATCAATGAAGTTTCAGTTAATCATCATATTTAATAATTGCATGTAATTTAATTATGTTCATATACCTGGATGCTAATCAGTAGAGTTTTACAATCAATAATTTGTGCACATATACTTGTTATTAAAATAGTTTAGGAGATTAGGACTAAATCTTTTAGTTAAGATTTTACATAAACAACCCTTGTATATTTAAATTATTAAAAAGCTTTATACTTACGTATCTATAATCAACATTACTATAAACATCATTGTCTTGAATCTCAAACACCGTCACTAATTATTCTAAACAATATTCATAAACTTTTGGTATTTGGTGATGTTTAGTATCATGTCATTGTCATGTTCCCATTTCTAGATTTTTTTACACATTATACTTAATAAAACATAGTAGTTCACCCGTAATTTAAAAAAAAGATGATAGTTGTATTTTTTTTAACAGCCAACAATTCAATCCCGAGCACTCTCGGGGTACCCACTGGACAAACGGAGTACTCCGAGAGTAACCCGAGTGGTCCACCACCAATTTTAGGGAAAACCCGGCAGCCCACCTGCCTGTAGGCATGACGGTAAATTACCAGTAAAACCCGTATGACTCAAGGATCGAGCTCATGTTTCCCTGTGTCTCCTATCACTGCCCACCAGTGCTTCACTCCTTTTTTGCACCAATTAAGAATTGAACTTGAGTCTTTAAAGAAGAACTCAAATACTCTTAACACTTGAGTTAGAGCTAGTGGTCAAAGATGATAGTTGTATCATTGAGAACTTCATTAAGAGATGTTGTAGTTGTAGAAAGATTTAATATCAATGGTAGTCTCATTAACAACCTGTATTGAATCTATCTCGATACCATAACCTTAGAAGAATGTATTCCTTTATCATTATTTTTTTAAAGACAAATTGTTATTAGGGTTAATGGATTTAAACACCCTCAACTATGGCCATTTGGCCGATGGCACTCTCAACTTTCACTTTGGCTCAGACCACTCCCAACTTAACACATCGATTGTCATGGCACCCCCTCGTTAAATATTCACTAACCAGGTTACTAAAATTAGCCTATGTGGCAATTTTATCTGATGTGGCATGATGTGGCATGATGACGTGGAAATGGATCCTTTATAACTCTTTATCCTACATGTCTATTAGTCTTCCACACACTCAATTATAAACCACCCACCCATCCCCATAACCCCCTTCCTCTCTTTCGTCTGCTTTATCACCACCATCGCCAAACTTACCACCCTAGCCAGCCACAGCAGACCCAGCTTCTCCGGTCGCCACGAGCTCAAAAATAAATCGGCCTGGTTCAAATGCAATTGAGTCAAGCCCCCTCCAAACCCCCATCGTTTGCCGACAAAGGATCCATCTCATATCTTAAACCAATAAGTTAAAGATTCAGGTTCAATAATGACGGCGTTGCCAACCAACGAGATCAAAATCAGTTGTGCTCTCAAATCGAGCGTTGCAGTGTTATTCTTGTTATTCTCCGGTGGTCCGATACAACGGCGACAGTTGTTAGATGGTGGAGGTGGTGCAGTGGTGATTGTTTTTGTGGTAGAGGTGGCGCGGCGATGAATCATAATCAGTATACAAACTGGATTCTTTTGTTCCAATGATGATAGATCTGGAGATTTGAGGTTTGTTGGCGAAAATAGGGTTTTTTTTTTTTTGCTGGCATTAATGGGTGGTGAACGGAAATAGGATCCTTGGTCAATGTTTATCCCTTTTGATTTGTCTTGATATACACAATTCAAATTGCGAGAAAATCTATCATATGACAGTGTCTCTATTTTGAGTTACAATTGTTTAATTATATTGCTTAAATGGATTATCGTATCAATGGTGGTGGTTTTACGGTTGTGGTAGTGGTAGTAGTGGTGGTGAACGGTGAATGGTGGTGGTTGTGGTGGTGAGCAGTGGTTGCAGTGGCTTTGAGCGGTGGTTGCAGTGGCTTTGAGCGGTGGTGAATTGCTTTTTTTAAGGTGTTAAGGTGTATAAAAGATCCATTTCCACATCATCAGGTTTACATTACACGTCATACATGCCACGTCAGATTATATGACAAGTAGGCTAATTTTCCTAACCCAGTTAGTGTTTATTTAACGACGGGGTGCCATGACAAACAATGTGTTAAGTTGGGAGTGGTGGGAGCCAAAGTCAAAGTTGAGAGTGCCACCGGCCAAATGGCCATAGTTGGGGGTGTTTAAATCCATTAACCCTTGTTATTAAACCACGAGCAACTTGGTAGCCCAATATATACAGACATGACGACCACAATTTACATTTTAACAGCAAATATCAAACCTGTACCACTTTTCCCAATCCAAAAATAGAAGCTTGGATCTATTATTTACCTAAAGAAAACCCAATGTTCGAAGCTCGTTAAGGATATTACCAATCTCTAACAGTTTTGAGTTAAAGATGATATCGTTTCTAATTCGCCAAATTATCCAACATGATAATAGGATCATCATTTTCTTTTTAACAACGGACCCTTCCACACCTTCATGTATTTTGATCATATCCGACATATAGAGAAAGCATAAATCTGCGGGATGCAACACCAAGACTCTAACGTTCCGTATATTTCTTTCTTTTTCATTTTAATGTAATTCATACTTTCTCTTCGATTCCTTATAATTTCGAGACTTAATCATAATGGAGATTATTTTTTTAAATTATTTTTGCCTAATTATTCTTGCATAATAAATAAACACTCATGAATGTACATTTTAATTCAAAACCGAGCAATACATCTTGATTCTACTTTCTTTGGAATGTTATTTCATAAGTAATTATATTATTTACATACTTACATACACTTAAAATAAACAAAAAAACATGCCTAACTATGAGTTTATAGCTTAAAATAACACACAAAACATCCCAACAGACTAAAATGGATTTTTTTTTAAATCCTGATGGTCCATGCCCGTATTGACCCCCTTTCGGTCCGCTTCCATTTTTGTATGTTCTCTCTAAACTCCCAATCAACTCCTTTAATGCCCCAACCACTAATCATACTTGTAAAAACAAACCCCTAACATCTCCTAAGAATTTTTACCATTCCAAAATCTTTTTCAAACACCCTCAAATCTTCCATTTCTTCCACTTTGGGCAGAAAACTTTTCTTCTTGCACTTTTCTTCTTCCCTATACTTGAAACACCTCTAAAAGTATTACCACTTGTATACCAAGGTAAATAAGGGTGCTAAACCACCATTTTTGAGGTCTAAGTTGGGATTTTTCTTAATATTAGAAACATATTTTTCTCTACTTCGTGTTAAATATTCTGGTTTTTGTGTTTTTCAAACAGGGTTTTGATCATTACATTTTTTTACTAGGGTTTCTATACATTGTGTTATTATTAGAACCTATAATACAATGCTATTTTGGGTTTCGTCCATTGTGTTTTTATTATCAAAACCTATAACACAATGAAGATATATTTAGGTTTCTATACATTGTGTTATTGATTCTTATTATTGTATTTTTCAACTGGGTGGTTTTTCTATACATTGTCAAGTTCTCTTCCTTGTGTTTAGTTTGTTGTCCATTGTGTTTTCGTCTGCTATCCATGGTGCTTTAATCTGTTGTTCATTGTGTTCTAGTCTGTTGTCTATTGTGTTTTATTATGTTGTTGGGTGTTTTATCTACTATCAATTGTGTTTTTTTGTCTACTTTCCATTGTGTTTTTTTGTTTGATACTCATTATGTTTTGCGTTATGTCCATCGTGTTTTACGCAACCGAGTTTTAGTTATATTTTTTTTAAAGTATAACAGGAACCTATTTTAAAGATAAAAAGACACTTGATTTTATAGTATATATATATATATATAATTGAAAAACAACTAGCGTATAAAAAATACGCATTTTTAAAAGAAATGGGAGAGCTATAACATGTGACTTGCATGTGCTTTTTTCTTAGTATACGAGAGGCATGTGCATATTGATTTTTTTCTTTTGGACGAAACTACCCTTGATTCCTCATTAGACATTTATCATTCTATGGTGGCTTCTTACTCTTCTTAGTTATTTTAGCCATTATAGAATAACTTTATCGTAACCATGTATACTTAAATTTGTAAAAATGTAACAAGATAAAGGATCATTAAGTGTTGGGCCAGCAAAAAGGTCTGACTGAATAAGATTCTCTGAATCACTAAGAGTACGTCGATGTGGTGGTAGTTCAAAGTGGAGGAAGTGGTAGTGGGTCAAGGAGGTAGTGTGTGAGTCGTCAGGTGAAGGTTATGAACACATGAGAAGGGACAAAGAGGTAAAATTTTCATTCAACCTTATAATCAAGCCCGAGCTTCGATTTTCAACCTGGTTTCAAATCCGAGCCGAGTTAGTTCGGTTTATAATAAGCCGACCCTGAGCTTGTCCTGGCTCGGCTCGACTTATGACAAGCCCTGATAACATGTATGTTTTAAAAAAAAAAAAAACATGCATGTGAAAGAAGGAAATTGAACTTTGGCCTATTAAATCATGCTCTTTCAATACATCATTAGAGTTTTTTTAGGAAATAGGTTCACCTTTTGAAAATTATAATTACAAAATATATCATAACGAGACTCTCGTTATTCGTAGGAAATATCATAGTACAATACCGGTTGCAATAACTAAATAAAACGAATATAAATATAATTATATATACCAATCTTGATTCAAGCCGCATCTCTGGTGGGTCCTTCACGCGCACTTGATAGCATCCTAGACTCGATTATTCATCATCTTGAGTCTTGAAAATTACCCCTTGACTGCAACAAAGAGCACACTAAAACGTTGACGATTTTGGTTGAGGCACGTGTTCAACACGCTTCCCTTAAAACAGATTTCGCGCCTCTACTAAAGATGACGCGTCTGTCTCCTAGGGTACAACAGCCGAAGCAGTCTGTACTGCCGGAGATGGCTCACCGGCCCAAGGTTACATCCGGTAATTGTAGTGTTTGAACTCATGTGGTGGAAACAAGTAGAGAGTACTCATCTCTGTAGTTGGTGTTCAAGTGTTCATACTACTTCTAGTATTCTTCATGTATCAAGCAATACCCTATTCTTGTTGTAACCAAAAGAAAGGCACATAGCCTACTATTTGAACAAGACTAGTGAAAGGATTCACTTAATTATACACTTAATTAGAAATTTAATTAGAGACTAAAAACTCTAATAAAACTAATTAAATACTCAAGAGTTACACTTTAATTACCACATGAATATTCTAATTAATATTTATAATTTCATTAAATTATAAATATATTTAATATCCATTCACCAAATTCCAACAATCCCCCACATGAATGGAGATCATTCAAAACACTTAAAATTTCCAATGTAACCTCGACAGTTAAGTTTTGCATACGATAGGTAGGTGTTACCCTTTGAACCTTCGCTCATGAAATGCACTTAGCCCACTAGCTCTGAGTAGATCTCGATGTCTTTGAACTCGTCTGCCATTTGTGTAGACGACAATACACTTCACACAAGACTCTCCCTAACCGGGTCATTTCCTCATAGTCGTGTCCAATAATGGTCGTGGAACACTTTCCTGGTTCTGCGAGAGCTCTAGGAATTGTGCCCTCAATTCCATTCGGAGCGACCCCACTTCTCTCTAACATAGGTGATTCTCCTTAGATCATTAAAAGCATTGTGGTTATCATGATCTATCCAAATCATTTACCACATATTATGCTTAGCCTCACACTTGTCACTTTTAGGAATGGGCTAGGAAGTTTATTAATCTTTATAATAAACTACCTTAATAAATGCGTAGGGTTATTCCCCCACAGTGACCTCGCTTATTCATACAATTAGGTTTTCCTATTGAACTCAATTCTTGGGATCTCCAGTCTACTGAGTTAGGTTTCCATCATATGAACTTCATTTTTCAAGGGCTTCAGTCCCATTCCACAACTTGATCTCTAATAAACCCTCAGGTTGTTGGATCCATAACATTAGCAAATACCTTTGCGTATTTGAGATCAGTTGTCATGATGTGTTATTAACTCATAAGTTAATTTTGCCTATTGTTCAACTTCTAAGACTATAACCTCAGTGGCCATCTGAATCTGGTTATAATATATGTCTTTGTAAGATACGTTTATCATTTAAGGCAAACACATCTCCATTATGCACTGCGACCTTTGTGTCCTCCACAAAGTCGTATGTTTGCAATGTTAGATTGGATTACAAAATCCTTATTGCCAAACTTTTATGATACAAATGCAAGACACCCCCACATTTAAGTGTTATAGGATATCATCCAGATGGGGTAATGAAAACCATTTCTACATACCCTTATAGGGTTGTTTCTAAATGGATCATCCCCCACATTTCTTGCCATTTGATTAACATTTCCGTAACTTCACTTATGACGACATTTATACACATATGATTGAACAAGATCAACCTCATTGTATCAGTGAATTCAACTCATACTGCATTAGCTTACATAAGCTTCTGAGCTAACCAAAGAAACACTTGCCATTGTCATAAGTTTGTCACCAACTTAGAATAATTCTAATTTAACATCTAGAATAAGCTTAGACAATGAGTTCTCCTCATTAGCTTTTCGAACAAACTCTTAAAAGTTACATGTCTTTTCCTTATAATGAATGAAAAATCCTCTCTCAACTTTGTCTATACACAAATTCTTTTTGTGTTCATACACATTTGAATGTTTAGAGTTAATTAGTCTCCGTCAAGA
This sequence comes from Helianthus tuberosus, assembly GCA_030545235.1. Lineage (NCBI taxonomy): Eukaryota > Viridiplantae > Streptophyta > Magnoliopsida > Asterales > Asteraceae > Helianthus > Helianthus tuberosus. The sequence continues at coordinate 34,796,428 of CM060436.1, forward strand.
CCCATAATTAACCAAGTACTCGTCTAGCATGCTTTAGACTATAATACTTTAGCATGTGAACAGAAGATGCATCATTCTGATTCTTCACAGCCCTAAGGATATCATAATATCACTTTGCAACATTCATCCCTTGTTAAGACAAAATAATGAGACTTATTCATAATCCTAAAACATCAATATTTAGGAAAGTCTCACAAATTATTGTATATAGCACATAGCTAAATTTCATCATTCATTTAAGGAACATAACTTGTTTACCTTTGATCTCCAACATTCTACCACTGACTCATAAGTACTTAAACATAAGTCTTAATCCAAGTCACTTGGTAACACATTCATCACCAACAAGATGAATGTTTCTCGTCTACAATCACTATTATGTATGAGATAGAGTCAACTAGATCGACACTCAACAACATGACATTCATAATTTGCCATAAGTGATTTGCACACATCTATTGTTATTCATTAGGAGATATATATATATATATATATATATTTAGGATGCTCTCCCAAATGAAGGTAAAATCTCCATATATATATCTAACAATAATCAAGTGGTAGACGCATCTACTTATAAATCTCGCAAGATTTATTAAAGGTATACAATAACATATAGTACTTTTACTTCCATATGTTAGAATTCACACTTGTGAATTTTTCAATGACTTCTAATGAAGTATGCGACATGAATGTCGTTAGTGTATTTCATCTCAATACACTCACTACGTTCTTTCATTACTCATTCATGATGTGGTTATACGTTTGATGTTTCGTCTTTGACTTTTAGTCAATGTAACAACTCTCAAGTTGTTTATGTCCAAGTATTTTCATGTACTATCCGTTTAAAACCATATTCTTTTAAACAATGTATAACCGACGTTATAATTATTTTCCACAAAAATAATTTATACGTCACAACCATTAGTGATTTATTTCTTTGTAAAAAATTGCATGTGTTATCCGAAGATATTGAACACAAAACAATAAAATACATTGGAAACTAAATCGTAAGTGTCAATCACTTTTGAAATTTAAACGGAAGCATAGACAATATGTAGACATCAAATAGCAAAGTGCTTTTATCTTCAACACTTTATAATCTGACCGAAATCTTCTCAACAATATTGTCCCATGGCGTGTCTTGAGGTACTCCCTCAATAAGACTCCATGCACTTGTAAGTACAAGTTTCCCATTTCATCTTGAAACTTTAAACTTGGACAATTATGCTCAAAACAACACCAAGTTGTTACAAATACTACATTTAAGTAGTAAACTTGAACAATTAAATTTGTTCACAACAACACCAAGTTGTTTTCACCAAATAACTTTTTTTTTTAACACACATGTTGGAAAAAAAAGTTATAACAAGCACATTATAGAATCGAACGTTTACATAAAACGTTTTCCAAAGATATAGTTTATAAAATAAACTGTTTCTCATCAGTTTTAATGAACACATAGGCAATTAAATGTTTACATAAAACATTTATGTCCATTATGAACAATCCCTAACCTCGTATTCGTGATACACATTTTCTAACACACATGTTAGAAAACTTTAAGTCATTTTATCTATATATATAACATGACCAAATTAAAGCATCAAATGTCATCACTAAAACTCTACTCAAGAGTTTCACCATATAAAGAGTTAAGAGTCTCAATAATTATAGACTTAAACTCTAATAAAACTCATCAAATGTTATCATTAAAACTCTACTCAAGAGTTTCACATATGAAGAGTTAAAAGTCTCAATAATTATATATTTAAACTCTAATAAAACTCATCAAATGTCACAATTAAAACTCTACTCAAGAGTTTCACATATGAAGAGTTAAGAGTCTCAATAATTATATATTTAAACTCCAATAAAACTCATCGAATGTCACCATTAAAACTCTACTCAAGAGTTTCACATATGAAGAGTTAAGAGTCTCAATAATTATATATTTAAACTCTAATAAAACTCATCAAATGTCACCATTAAAACTCTACTCAAGAGTTTCACATATGAAGAGTTAAGAGTCTCAATAATTATATATTTAAACTCTAATAAAACTCATCAAATGTCACCATTAAAACTCTACTTAAGAGTTTCACATATGAAGAGTTAAAAGTCTCAATAATTATAGACTTAAACTCTAATAAAAGTCATCAAATGTCATCATTAAAACTCTACTCAAGAGTTTCACATATGAAGAGTTAAAAGTCTCAATAATTATAGACTTAAACTCTAATAAAAGTCTCACTTTATTAGAGACACAAACTCTAATAAAAACTAATAAATTGACATAAAACTCTCCTTAAGAGTTTATCTTCCATATGAAGAGTCTAGTAAATGATTTTAATTTCATTAAATTCATATAAATACCACACCATCACTTTATGGTGCTTTAATTCCTTGAAGCCAATCAAAAATCAACTTTAATGTATGACATTCTATTTCTAAGTCATACAAAGCATTGAAAACAATGCCACAACAAATTGCTTATATAAAATGTTTACATAAAACATTTCATAGCATTTGTATTTTAACCATTTTTAACAATCATGTTAAAATGAAAGAAATTCTAACGCGCACGTTAGAAATATTAACATTTCCACAAAATGTTAATTCGACTTGCTAAACACATATATGGTTCAAATAAATAAGTCATTTCTAATACACACGTTAGAAACTAAACAATTAAAAATTGCTTCCAAACTAACGCTTTTCATGATCGTTTCTAACACAATTGTTAGAAGACAAATGATTACAAAAATCATTATAAGACTTATTTGTTTATATCAATCCATGGGTGGATGAAAAGTCTATTTTAAATAGAGACTTAATTAAATACATAAAACTCTAATCAAGTAACATAAAACTCTTATTTAAAGACATAAAAAACTCTACTTAAGAGAATTTAACGTTTACAAAAAACGTATGGTTTACACCAATAATTCCGGTCTAACACACATGTTAGAGAATTTAACGTTTACAAAAATCGTATGGTTTACACTAATAAACCCGATCTAACACAAAAGTTAGAAAAATTAACGATTCCCAAAATCGTTTTATAACCAAATGTTGGAACCAAAACTATTCGTTTTGTACCACGGTATAGGATTTAAGATTGTATCTCAATCTCAAAAAATCCAAACACAACAAGTTGTACTACATACATATTTCCCAAAAAATATTTATAAGATCACAACCTCTAAAAATATTTTTTTATTCTATTATAAATCCTTTCGTAAATCCAAAATCCTTATAAATAAGGTTTTTAAGATTGTACCAACAATCTCACTAAATCTGTTTTAAGTTTGTAGGAAATAGGTTCACCTTTTGAAAATTATAATTACAAAATATATCATAACGAGACTCTCGTTATTCATAGGAAATATCATAGTACAATACCGGTTGCAATAACTAAATAAAACGAATATAAATATAATTATATATACCAATCTTGATTCAAGCCGCATCTCTGGTGGGTCCTTCACGCGCACTTGATAGCATCCTAGACTCGATTATTCATCATCTTGAGTCTTGAAAATTACCCCTTGACTGCAACAAAGAGCACACTAAAACGTTGACGATTTTGGTTGAGGCACGTGTTCAACACGCTTCCCTTAAAACAGATTTCGCGCCTCTACTAAAGATGACGCGTCTGTCTCCTAGGGTACAACAGTCGAAGCAGTCTGTACTGCCGGAGATGGCTCACCGGCCCAAGGTTACATCCGGTAATTGTAGTGTTTGAACTCATGTGGTGGAAACAAGTAGAGAGTACTCATCTCTGTAGTTGGTGTTCAAGTGTTCATACTACTTCGAGTATTCTTCATGTATCAAGCAATACCCTATTCTAGTGAAAGGATTCACTTAATTATACACTTAATTAGAAATTTAATTAGAGACTAAAAACTCTAATAAAACTAATTAAATACTCAAGAGTTACACTTTAATTACCACATGAATATTCTAATTAATATTTATAATTTCATTAAATTATAAATATATTTAATATCCATTCACCAAATTCCAACATTTTTCACTTGAAAAAACAACCCCACCAATATTATTGGGATTTTGATGATTTCTTGTTTAGTAACCCTTCGGTACTGCATTATCCATTCCACGTTTTCCGGCATACTATCTCACTAAGGCTATGGGGTGTGGGGATCATGGATTGGGACATTATTTCCACATAGGACCATTAATTAAATGGTACACCATCCTCCTCCTTGATTGATGGTGGTTCCCATGGATTAAACCTCGATTACCACGAACCTCTCATTTGATAATTTTAAGACAAAAATAAATTAAAAAAAAAATAAAAGGGATAGTGGTTTAGGTCATGACCAAACCCTTAGGGTAGTGATTTTAAATGATGGATTAAAGATGGATGATGTAGTGCTTAGAGCATTCACATCCAAACCATCAAATTATACATACATTCCACTAAAAAACAACTCTTATATCAATATATTTCCACTAAAAACAAATACTTTTTCTCTCTCCTTTCAATTAAATAATATTATCATTACATTTTTCTCTCACTTTCACTCACAACCACTTTCAAAATATATTAAAAAATTATAACAGGTGAACAGTGTCCCCCCAAATATACAGATGAACAGTAACTTTTTATCTCTCCTCTACTCACAACCACTTTTTATACCCCACATAAATATAAAAACCCCCCTCACATAATATGGTTCCTTGGATGTGAATGCTCTTATGTGGAGGATCATGATGGTCATGATCACACCCTATAGCCTAACAATTTTCCCTATCATCGACGGATGTATCGATCATTGAAATCCCTTTGTTTTGTTGTGACTAGTAGCACTAACTCATCAAGAACCTCATATGTATATTTGTGTTTTGAAAAAAAAAATACAATTCTACATAGATATCATATTATACAAATTTGACATAGATTTATATCATCCAAGATCACACAACATAGATTTAGCATCCAAGATCACACATGCATGTATTTGAACAAATATTAACACACAAAAGGAAACTACAACTTTAAACCTGAACCTTCTAACTTTTCTTCACAAATTTTATCAAGACGCTTTACCATTTCTGTGGTCAGATAGTTTTTCCAGTCACCAACTTTACCATTTCGAAAAAATGCATTGTACTTTATGCCAGATGGAGTCTTCCCTTCCTTGTTCACCTTTAGATTACTTAAAATATCAAAGCTACACATTTCCAAAATAGCCCTAACCATATTTTCTTCCTCTTCTTTTGGTGAAAATGGGCACCCTAAAAAATCAGCTAGTTTCCTCAAATGAAGATCCGGTTGCTCTTTCATCTTCTCATATGTCAAAAAATAAATCTTTTCTGGATTCTTTAAGCTTTCATGCCAATAACCTAACATGTGATCCCAAAACGGACCATACAAGCTTACCCCTTCACAAAATTTCTCAAAAACTTCCTCAATTGATTTAGCACCCATTTCGGGGAGCCTCAACTTGTTTGCATAAGCCCACAAAGATACAACAATATCTTTAGGGTTTCTACAAAGATAAACAAGCTTACATTTCGAATCCTGGACGGATTTAGGTAACGATCGATACGGTAAATGAGTGGCAAAAAGTCTTGGAGATGTGAAGGATGAAAGATCAGGGTTCTCATTCTCAAAGTAGAGCTTAAGCTCCAAGAATGGCACAAGCGTATGTGGGTTGTTTGATAGTAACGGGTGGTCGTCTCGGGTTTGTTTAAAACAGGTACGGTTTACTAAGCTGAACAATATGGCTTTTAACCAGGTAGTGCCTGATTTAGGAGAGGTAACAAGAAGAATATCGTTGTCATGAGACTGAAAATGTTGTTGACATGAAAGGACCCCTTGCAATTGCTTAGCATAATGCCAGTAACCTTGATAATTGTATAGAGTCATATCTATCCATTCACTTTCAGTTGGGAGAGTGGAAAGTAGGGTCTTGCATTCTTGACTCACTTCATCTTCCTTCAAATATGTTGGCTTATTAGGGAGGTGGGATGTCTCCATAAAAATCAATTGATTGTGTATGCATGGATCAAGACTTAACCCATATATATATATATATAGAGAGAGAGAGAGATATCCACATGTATATGAGTTAGAAACATGTCTACACTCTACACTTGCATCACCAATAAAGGTGTTTTCAGGTGGTATTTTTTGGTGCTAATGTGGCACCTGTCCAACCAATGAGAGCATTTCTCTCACTTGCCCCTCTCACAAACACATTTTTTCTCTCTCTCCTCTCTCCTCTCTACACTCACATAACTCACACCCATTCATTTTTTCTTATTTTTCCTCACAAACATCTTCACACCCTCTCTCCTCCACATCACTTTCTCTCTCCCTAAAAACACCAAAATATCCCTTGTGGATGCTCTAAATGAGATGATAGACACACCCACAAATGTAAATGTCTTTGACACATCTTTTTCGGACAGATCATTATTTAAAAAAAAGGTGTTTTTCTTTGAAAAAGTAGAGCATTATTTAAGAAAAAGGTATTTTCTCAAAGTTGAGCATTATTTATAAAAAGGTTGTGTTTCTTTGAAAAAGTAATATAACACGATCTATATTCAAGTTAAAAACTTTTTTTTCTACTTTGTAATTTATATTATATTTTCAAACCGGAAAATTACAACTAATACAAGTCCATATTTATTGTATTTTATTTTTTTTTTGAACGGCAAATTTGGATCACTGACGGACCACTGGAGTATCATCGTGCCACCAGCAGAACCACCCGATCATATCCATCTCCACTAGGCAATAATGCCTATACACACCAATTCAGGAGGAAACCCAATAAATCTGGGAAAACCCCCTTTGTGAGAATCGAACCCATAACCTAATGGTCATAAGTCTTATCCCACCCCCAAGATACCACTAGGCTATAATGCCATGGGTTATTGTATTTTATTTAGCAATTAACCTTTATAAGGACAATTTAGAAATGCACTTTTCGTTTTATTTTTTAATATTCAAGTTGTTCTCTTAATTTATTCAATTACCAAATATTCGAATGATTAGATTTAAAAGATAATCTAATTATATCATCATCAAGAAAATAATGGCACCCATTGTTCAGCATTATATCATCATTTATAATCTAATTATATATCATAATCAAGAAACTAATTACATATAGACAATCCAACTGATAGTAAAGAGCTGGGTCCTATAGACAAAAGTATGGAAATAAATAAATGCATAATACGAAGGCCCGATATGATATAATGCTAAAGGGTGTGGGGTCATGGTTGGTACATGATTCGTTACATAAGAACATGAATGAAAGACTATACCACCCCCTTCACTAATCCACCATGGTTTGCATGGATTAAACCATGGTCCTCTTTTCTATTTTTCAAATAATCATTTACTTTTTCTTTAGACAAAATAAATAAAAGAATAGTGATTTGGGTCATGACCACACCCTTAGGGTAGCGGTTTTGGATTGTGGATTAGAGGTGGGTAACATGGTACTGGCGTGGAGGATTATAGTGGTCATAAGGGTCATAATCACACCCTATAAGAAATTATGTTGTATTACTTTGTTTAAGATGTGGTTGTTGATTTCTAATACCATAATCAATGCAAGGTGCTAAATACATTTATAAACATAGAGAGTCACTTACCACATCAGATTTCTACAAATGCAATAAAAACATTTATTTTCTCTCCAACCCTACAAAAATTCTTACAAATGCTTACATTTCCAACTCTTCTATCATATTTTACAATCTTTAAATAATCAAATTCATTTACATTACTTTCAAATTTTAAATATTTATTGGTTTTTGATAAATAAATTTAAAAAATATATTTTACTCTAGCCGTTATAAATATAAACTTCATAAGTTAAACTTTTTTAAAGTAGCATTAAATACTTGTACGTTCTTCATTACTCGATTGTACACCACTTAATCTGATAGCCTTATTATTATACATATTAAAACCAACTGATCATGAATAGTGTTTTCTAGGTTTTAAATAATTGCTTTATTTTTTTAATAATATTTAATTTACTATATATATAGGAACAGGATCAGGAAAAAACACTTCAAAGTGTGAGAACGGTGAGAACGATTCTTAGCCACAAGATCTTAGTGGTTTGTGCTGAGATTGATGCGGTGACATTTTCGTAAATACTAGGGGCATTGGAACTACCAGGAGGGGTAAAATAGGAAGATCCAAACAAGGGTGCACATGTTAATCACATGCCATTTCCCCCGATCATATTTAAACGGCAATAACTTTTTTATACGCGATTATTTTTTCAAAATAATCACACCATAAAATTCAACGTTTTTTATCTTTCTAATGAGTATACTATTGATATACTTTTCGAAAAAAATGAACTGGGTTTTTATGACGTTTTTCAGAACTGAGCATTTTATGACGTTTTACACTAGGTATTTTCATGACATTTTTTAAACTAGGTATTTTCATGTCGTTTTTCTGAACTGAGTGTTTTATGGCGTTTTCAACTGAGTTTTTCATGGCGTTTTTCTGAACTGTGTGTTTTATGGCGTTTTTAATTGGGTATTTTCATGACGTTTTTCTAAACTAAGTGTTTTATGATGTTTTCAACTGGGTATTTTTATGGCGTTTTTATGAATTGGGTGTTTTTATGGCGTTTTATTTGAACACCCAGTTCATGTGAGTAAGTTTTTTTTGGCAATATTACCCCTTAGTGTAATTTAACATTAATGCCACGTGTCAACACCAAAATCGTTCTCACCGTTCTCACACTTTTTATCGTTTTCCCTAAATCCTGACCCTATATGTATATATATAGGAACATGATCAGAAGAAAACGAGTCAAAGTGTGAGAACGATTCTCAGCCACAAGATCTTACTGGTTTTGTGGCTGAGATTGATGCGGTGACATTTTTGTAAATACTAAGGGTCTTGAAACTACCAGGAGGGGTTAATAGGAAGATCCAAACAAAGGTGCACATACTAATCACATATCATTTCCCCCGATCATATTTAAACGCCAATAACTTTTTTTATACGCGGTTATTTTTTCAAAAAAATCACACCGTAAAACTCAACGTTTTTTATCTTTACAACGAGTATACTATTGATATACTTTTCGAAAAAAATGAACTGAGTTTTTTATGGCGTTTTTCTGAACTGAGTGTTTTATGGCGTTTTAGACTAGGTATTTTCATGGTGTTTTTCTGAACTACGTGTTTTTATGGCGTTTTAACTAAGGTATTTTCATGCCGTTTTTTCTAAACTGAGTGTTTTATGTCGTTTTCAACTGGGGTTTTTCATGGCGTTTTTCTGAACTGGGTGTTTTATGGCGTTTTTAACTGGGTATTTTCATGGCGTTTTTCTAAATCGAGATCCCGCCGCGAAGCGCGGGGGAAATCAACTAGTTATAATAAAAATAACCTGTTGACAAATGAATTAATGTTGTTAAATGATTTAAATCTAATGTACAAGTTGTTAAAATAAATGAGGTACAACTTGTTATTGCATTTAGAAAAGGTGAAAAAGAAAATAAATGCTTTTAATCTACCTGGTCCTACCAGCTTGGCCAAAAATGTTGCACGTCCATAATTATGCTTCTCCATATGTGAGGCTCCTCCAATGTAGCAAATGCTCTACTCCTTGCACCCAAATGGCACCATTAAAGGCGGTGCATTGGGTTTAGTCTAACTGAGTTCGTTTAAAACGTTGTTAATAGTTTGATTTACTACTAGAAAACTGTATACTTTTCTACAAAAGTTTACTAAAATTTTCCTCTAACTTAATTTTTGTTACAATTTTCCTACAACTTTTAGACAAAAAGATAAACAAAAAAAAAAAAAAAAAAAAAACACCAAAACTTTTCCACAATTTTCCGACAAAGTTGCCACACAATAAGCATTTGTAGCAATTTCGTCACTAAATTTATTAGCTTTTCGACAAAATTCAGACAAAATAAATTAAAATTTTATATTATTTGTAACTACAACAAAATAAATAATTTGAAAATTAAAATTTCTAAATTTGTCGAAAAGTTGTAGCAAATTGATACCGTTTGCTATAGTTTTCCGACAAAAAAATATTTTATTTATGAATTTTAGAAAAAGAAATAATTTTAAAAAATAAAATGTTAAATTTGTCGAAAAACTGTAATAAATTGACACGAGTTGCTACATATTTTCGACAAAAAAATAATAATTTATTTGTTATTCCTTAATTTTAGAAAAGTAAATAATTTTAAAAAATAAAATATTAAATTTGTCAAAAAGTTTTAGCAAATTGACACCAGTTGTTTCAAATTTCGTGCAAAAAAAGTTAATTTATTTCTTATTTATTAATTTTAGAAAAATAGATAATTTAAAAAATTAAATGTTAAAATTTGTCAGAAATTTCCAGCAAACTGACACCGCTTGCTACAGATTTACTACAAACAAGTTATTTATTTGTTATTTTTCATTTTCAGAAAAATAAATAGTTTAAAAAAATAATATGTTAAATTTGTCAAAAATTTGTAGGAAACTAATACCACTTGCTACAGATTTCTTAAAAAAGTTATTTATTTGTTATATATCAATTTTAGAAAAATAAATAATTTTAAAAAAATAAATATTAATTTTTTTCTGAAACTTTTAGCAAACTGACACAACTTGCTACAATTTCCTACAAAAAAAAAAGTTATCTTATTTGTTATTTAATTTTAGAAAAATAAATAATTTTAAAAACAAAATATTAAACTTTTCCAAAATTTGTAGCAAATTTATAACAGTTGCTATAGATTTCCTACAAAAAAAAGTTATTTTATTTGTTATTTATCACGTTTAGAAAAACATATAATTTTTAAAAAAAAATTGTCTGAAATTTGCAGCAAATCGACACCAGCTACTAGAGATTTCCTACAAAAAAGTTATTTTATTTTTTACTTCTCAATTTAAAAAAATAAAATGTTAAATTTGTAGCTAATTGACACCGTTCCTACAAATATCCTACGAAAAAATAATTATTTTCTTTGTCTTAGCTTATAAATACTATAGTTGAGATTTTTGGTCTCGTTGTTGGGGAACCGGTTCATTTTGTTGGGAACTCGTTTGGAGGACTTTCGATATTATGAAATAAGGGAGTTATTTTTTAGATGGATGATTACATCATTTAGCTTCTTCATATCTCTCTTTATATCGGGAAAGGAAAACTTGCATGGTTAGGTGCCATTGCGGGAACTTTCATTCTACCTAAAGACTGAGCTTTAGGAATTTAGTGGAACGCTGCTACCCAACGGCAACCTTCTTTTACCTTATTTTTCCACAGTATCAACGTGTAATTCATGGCATTTGTTATGTTTGTTAACATGTATATTAATATTGTAGAAAATAGAGCGCGCTGATGAAGGGCTCCTCAATGAGATGGTATGGGCAATATCCGTTTTCAAGATCCTGTTACATTTTGATTTAGCTTATAACTTTCAAGAAGCTTAAATGTGATCTTGGTTTCATGTATCAAATGTAAGACCTTTGAAATATACCCAAGTGAATTATGTTGATTCTGCATTTGTGGGTGGTGGTGTTGCAGTGGTGATGAACATCATATCGGTGGTGGATCATCTGTGTATTTTAGGTGCACTCTTTTGTATATAATATTGTATATACATGTTTTCGTTATTGATATATTATAAAATAATTACTAACCATAATTAAAGCTAGATTGTTTTAGTTTATAGTATATTTATTATTATATTTAATCTAATAAATAAATAGAGTAAGATGTTTTGTTGTAGTGGAATTAAAGAAAGAGTAAACTGTCATTTTGGTCCCTGTGGTTTGGTCAATTTTACCACTTTAGTCCAAAACTCAAACTTTTTGCATCTGGGTCCCCGTGGTTTCAGTTTTATTGCCATTTTGGTCCAAAAATGAAATCAGATCATATTTGTCTTATAAAATCATGTTATTTTGTCATTTTCTACAGGGGCAAAATGATCATTTCTTTTTTATAAATAAATACCATATTTTATAAGACAAATATGACCTGATTTGCCCCTAAGAAAAAAGACAAAATTGCAGGATTTTATAAGGCAAGTATGACCTGATTTTATAAACTATCCCTAATAATTAATCAAAATCATCAATTCCAAGGCCATGTCTATGTGGTGTTATGGATCTGTAAACGGGTTTTTGTGTTAAAACGGGTAATCGGGATTTCGGGTAGAGGTTGCTTTTTCTCATATTGATCACAACTTTCTTAATTAGTAAAACGGGATTTCGGGCATATACTTTAATAAAAAGGGTATAATACTCTTTACTCATTTTATGACAGTCAAACTAACCACTTACTAATGCCAGGATGTAAGGTATGATGGAATGTCAATCACAGGGTGTCATTAGGCAAAAACTGAAAGATAGGGTGTCTTATTCAATCTCGACCAAACCACAGAACAGGGTGACAAGTTACTCTTTACTCTTCTTTATATTATTTTCTAATAATGATGGTACTCGAATACAATCACACAACTTGAGTAAAGAATACGAATGCCAGAAACTTTAAATGTTTATTATAATAATAGGGTCTACATATTCACACACCCAATGGCCTATTTCCACACCTTCAAGTCGCCTAGTACAGTCCTAGACGGGACGTCTAGGGTTCAAGTCTCCGACCAGTTGGTCAACCTCGTACCGTATCAAATCAATCACTTCATACGCCACTTACAGGGATAGACGCCCCGTCTTAAAGGAAATCAGAAAAAAAAAATACGCCGTGTACAGGTCAAGACTGGGCGTCTAGTGTGGTCCAAATGACCATTATAGCCCTGTGTTGCCCCCAATCTAGCCCTAACTTAGGGGTATAATAGTCTTTTAATAAAAAGAACTCATACTAATTATAATAACACTAATATCAATTATACAAAAATCATATTAATTATAATAACAGTAAAAATAATTATACAAAAATCATTCTTCCGATATTACTACTATACGATAGGTGTAGTATCATATAAAACCGATTAATATTGTATACAAATATTTGTAGTTTATTTAAAAAAACTTATTTTTATTAAGCTTTGGTAAAACGATTTATATTGTATAAGATGTTTGTATAAAAAAAACGTTATATATGCCCCATATAGGCCTATATGAGACATATAAAAGGCAGGGGTCATATATGAGACTTGTACGAGGGGTCCTATACGCCACCTATATGTCTATACGAGGCGTATAGGAGCAGCCAGACCAGAAGTGACACCAGTTAGGCACTGATTTTGATGTAATCTTATACACCACGTATAGGTCTATACGAGACAAAGGGTATGCAAATAGACAAATGGGGTGTGTGGATACCAATTTGTCACACCCCAACCGATGGCAGAAACATCGTGGCGGGACGAACAAATCACTCAAAGCATCATAACACTACTTGTTTCAATATAGATTAATCAAAATTCCATAATGATAACTAAATTGTTATACAACCCAAAACTTTGTCAAAATTGTATCAAACATCCCAAAATTTCAAACATTGTCCAAAATATTGTTTTTCTAAGGTGTGTATCTAAAGTCACCTGTAAGGACCTGCAAAAATGTCTAAAAACGACCCGTAAGTGAAAACCCGAACCCCTGAAACCCTAATACTCATGAAAAACTAAGAAAACAAGATTTTTGGATTTCACGCGGGCCGCGTAAAACGTAAGCTTAGGCTTACGCGGGCCGCATCAACTTAAAGTTGACCGGATAAGCGTTCCAGGCCATGTGTCGCACACGTGGCAACCCTACCTGTGACACGCTAGCCCTACACGTAGACTAGGTGGCCCTCGCGGGCCGCGTAAGATTCAAGCCAGGGTTTACGCGGGCCGCGTAAAACCTAAAATCTGGCTATAAATGGGTTGGACATGAGCAGTTCATCTACACTCGAAAAACTTTTCAAAAGACGAAGTATACTGCTCAAATTCATGATTTTACTTAGGGAAACGCTGCTACAAATACAGGGTATTAACTCGATCACTGCTACGATACAATGTCCGATCGATTGAAACCGATCCGATGGATGTTTAAGTGCTGCCCAAATCAGGGCTATACTTTTTCATTCGTCGTGAGGGTTTTGATTTCGTGAGCTTATCATAAATGTCGTTTTAAGTTACTGACCTAGTTTCGTGTGCATTGTTATTTAAACTAGGCTACACTGCTAAATCAGTAGGCTAAACTCTGCCCGTCTAAACTTGCAATGTGAGTCCTTCTCTTTTTATCAACAATGTTTTACAATACCCAAATTATTTCAAAAGTTATAATTACAGGGATTAAGTATTGGTTATCTTGAATCACTGGCTAGTGGGGTATTGTGCACATTACTAATCTCTCACGGTTAGGTTCACCAACCTAACAGTGATAATCATCCCTATTTGGGTGAAAGGACCCAATAGTGGTATGACCATCGTCACCAGAGTGTGACACGGCGCCAGATAAAAATAAGATAGTAGTCATTGTAATCGCTCTTATGCTGTAATTTATAACAATGTGTCGTTTTATCAAAATTGAGTGACTCGCCAGTATTTCTCCGCTGATAAAATATTTTTAAAACATGTTTCCGGTGACTTACTTTGAATCAAGGAAAACGTGCTACGGAGCACTAACAAGCTCGAAGTGGTGGCTCAATAAAATAAATTAACATGTTTTGTAAGACAAGGGATTTCCTCGTGAAATTACCTTTACTGTAAATTATAGGGTTGGTCCCCAAATTGTGAAATAAAATAATCGGGCATTTTCAAGTTTTAAAAGATCCTGTTAAACTTCCGCTGTCAAATCAAATAATAAATACCACGGGTTTCTGTCCCGCGACTCCTGGACCGGGTCACACAGGGACGGGGGCCGTGAGAGCAAAAGGTGGTATCAGAGCCACTGATTTAAGCCAATTAAGTATTTATAAATACTTAATTTTCTGATTGCCATTCTGTGAATTTAATTTGATAAATGAGATTTTAATTTATAATTGTATGTGTTTCTTCATGTGTGACACCCCGATCGGAGGCGGAAAAGTCAAGGGCATCACGAAACTTGATAGAATGCATTTGAGCACATGGAGAATATGTTAAGTTGAAATATAATTTTAGTTCAATTCAATAGATTGCATTCACATCTGAGAATATAAGAGTACATAAACAAATACAACATAAATTGTTTCACAATGATAAGTTCGGATTTAATCTAAGGCAAAAGTCTTGATCAATCCTATGTAAATATTCTTGCAAATCATGTCATCAAACATTGTCACCTGAAACATATGTTAGAAGTAAAAGGATCAACAAAGGTTGAGTGAATTCATAGATTTTGTTTTGCAAAAATGTTAATGTGATATAGATAAAGTTTTAACAAAAGTGGTTGTCGATGTGTCTTTATAGCAAAAGAGTAATACATGTAGTTACTTAATGGTACATTCAAACCTATGACGATACTCGGAAATATCATCCATCCTTTCTTGTATGTATGTATGTAGTGATTCCAAACAAAAAAAAAGCAACAAGATTGCAAAGTTGGAAGTTTGGATGGGGTGTCAATCCTATAGCGCTATAATACAACCGATGGGCTTATGCAAGTTGATGAAACGTAAACTTCTTAAAGCAACAACAACAAGTATTAAGCAAATGCAAAAACAATCGGGGGAACCACAAATAGCAAATAAGTTTGTATCACATCGTATCATATGTTTCATCCCAAAAATAATTGTAAAAAGGGACTATGAACTCACCTTGATTTAGGGTAAGTCCAAACAAATATGCAAAGTGTGAGAGTTCTTGGAAATAAGATTCCACGTCACTCTAATTGATTGAACATGCAACAATATGGAATATGTATCAACAATAATGTTTAATGGAATAAGTGGGAATCCTAAATCTATAGAAGTCGGTAGTGTTTTGTTTAAATGGTAATTATGTGGTTTGGATAACCTAACAAGAGGACTCGGAAAATGAATATGATGTAAAGGAATTATTTATGAAAAATATTAATTTAACATAAATAATATAATTGTAAAAATATATAATATAATATTTGTAATAATAAATCAGATATATTTAACCAGTGTAATTAAATAACATAATTAAACATAATGATTATTGGCAAAATATTGTACAAGTGATATAATTAATTTATAAAAATTATAAATTAATTTAGATGATTTAAAATATATATTATTTGATAAATGAATAGTATTTTGTTTAAAAGGAATAATATGATAATTATATAATTTAATTATCAAAATAATTATATTAAATCTAAATAATTAAAATAACATTTTTAATTATTGATCTTGAATATTACTGATTTAAAATAATTGTTATGGCCTTGGAATCATTTTAAATAAATAAAATGAATTAAAATGATTAAAATAACAATAAATAAGTTTATATAAGTTTAATTATCTAAATTTATATAAATTTAATTATCTAAATAATTAAATATAATAAAAATTCAGATTCTAAATTTATATGAACTCAGAATAATGCATATTTTGTCATGAAAATAATTTTGGATAAAATTTATATAGTTATATAATTTAAATATATTAAATTAAACTATATTTATAAGTATAAATACTGATTTATTTATATAAATATCAAAATTATATAAAATATCAGTAACAATATTATTTTTGTAAAGTTTATCACTTAAAATAATTAATCTGAAAATTTCAGTATTTATTTCTTAAAAATCGGTTTATTATGAATTATTTAATAATTAACTGTTTTAATATCATAAAAAGTTAGTTTTATAAAGAAATTGACGAATTTTATATTTTTAATAAAAGTAACAGTGTTTAATAATGTTATAAAAATTATTGAAATGTTAAAAATGTTAAAAATAAAAAGATTAAAAAGAATTGGTTGTGCCTGGGTTCGAACCCGGGTCAACCGTTTAGAAACAAACACACACAACCACTGGGCTATGCCTGGTGGTTGTTTATAAGTTTAGTTTAATTAAATAAATACAGAGTTGAAAACTAGTTATCTTCCCCAAATGTTCGATCCAAGTCAAAACAGAAAGTCAAACCTTAAAATTAATCGGGGAAATCTATGTTATATTTAAATTAAATTTAGGGGATCATTATATAAGCATAATTGAACAAATTGGACAAATAAAAACTAACCGATATCGTTTGGATCGAGTTAAGGACTAATTCCGGCGAGTGGCACTATTCCGGCAAGTAGCAGAGTGAACAATCAGCGTATTTCGAGTGTTTAAGTGTTTGTAAATGGTGTGGTATGTTGCTAGGAATGTAGGGAACTTAAATACACGAAGTTTGGATCTCAGATTCGACACAATTTAGTGGATTAGATCTACTTTAATTTTTTTTATAAAAAGTTCCGATTTACATTCGATTTGGCATGGAATATTGTCGAATAAGTGGTTAAAAAGGTTGGCAATTTGGTTGGGAACATGTGGGTAAGCTGTACAGGTCAAAAGAATGGATTAAAAGTCAGTTTTTGTCGAAATCCGTGACCTGCGGATCTGGTATATAATTCAGATCGATTTTTAAAGTCATTATATATATAATACTATCCAATGTAATTCACATCCCAGCTGATAGATCAGCTGGTTGTGCGCGTGCTTTGTGTGCGGACCGATGCGGGTTCGAGTCCCGTGTCCGGCCGGTTTGTTTGGGTTTTAAAACCCTTTTTGATTTCTGCTTTAATTTAATTAAAATATTAAAATCCTAATTGTGTATAAATGAATTTAAGTTTCATATATTAACTGAATGAGGGCTTAGCCCGACCAGTCACGTGTTCGTTTGTGTTGTGGGTGGTCGTGGGTTCGATTCTCTCTTGTGGACGGTTCAACCCCATTTTTAACCGAATTTTTGATATTTACACTTAGGCCCCTCAAGTTTCATTTTGTACAAAAATGGTCCCTGAACTTTCGAAAAGTTACAAAAACAGTCCCTCAACTTTCAAATAGAATACATGTTTGGTCCCTGTACTAATCAATAAATTTTACTAACTGGGTTAGTGTTTAAAGAAGAATCCTTTATAGAAAAGTTAACCAGGTTAGTATATTCAGTTAAAATAAGTTTAAGAAAATCAGCTTTAGTCCCTAAAGTTTAAGTTTGAGAAAATGACCAAATGAACCTTGGACTTTTATTTCAAAAAAATCAGTTTCAAAAATTACTAAAAGAACCCTAAACTTGTAGTTTTTAATAATTGCGCTTTTAACCCTTGTATTTCTAAAGTTTCAAAGAATGACAAATAGGTCCCTTAGATTGTAGTTTCACAAAATGTCACAATAGGCCCTTATAGTTTATGTAACCTTGTTTAATAGCATAAATCTCAACAAATTTGCAATTGTTTCACATGTTTGTATTGGTATAAGCATGTATAAGCACAAAGCAAGTATGTTCAAATAAATTTCATTCCAAAAACGGTATTTGTTACAATGCAAGTCAAAACAAAACATGTGTGAAAACCAAGAAGGTTACATCATGTATGCTAACAGCATGAATGAACTATCAGAAACACTTCAAAACTTTACTATCCATACCACAGATATGGATACCACAGGAAACCCATCTGGCTATCTGGCGGATATGGAGTAACCACTGATCTTCCAGGCCCAGAACCAGGAGAAACCAAAGCCAAAAAAGAGAAGAAGACTCGTAACCAGCAGCACAGAAAGTTATCAAGACTGAGGATCCTAAGGATAAAGGAAAAGGAAAAGAGATCTGGGAAAGTTCCAGGCAAGCCCAGGAAATGCCAGTATGGGAGGAGCTGGATCGCCAACTGGCAAATAGCGACCTCATCGAACCTGCCGATGAAAACCTCTTCAGTTACCCAGCAGAAGCACAACTTCCAGTCAATCTGGAACCTGCTATCCCAGATCCTATTATCAACCCCCGACCTCTACCAGGAGAGCTAGAAGAATGGTGGACAACTGACTGGCAATTTCAGAATCTCTTAAATAACCCTAACACTTTTTTCCCCCAATTTGACCCTAAGCCTGCACTAAACCCACCTATGAGCACAGAAAACTTGGCTGAACTCCACCACTATGGCGAGGAGCTGGTGGACGCAGGAAATAGAATCCGAGAAGTGGGGGAGAGGATATCATGGAAATACGACGAGAGGGAACGTCGTTTCTGAAGTGCCAGCTGACGGGATCGTATGTGGTTGTGTGATTACGTGTTTAATAATAATAAAATAATAATAAACATTAACAAAAATATAACTATGTAAAATAACTTAAAATAAAACTTTTGTAACATATTTGGTGTGTACGGATGCATACTAAAATATATAAAGATATGGAAGTCGCGAAGTCGACAATTTTGGTTATACGGGTTGATGTGATTATGTGCGATTAGTTTATTGTGTTTGGTTGTTATTTATTTATTTTGTGCTAATAACTTATATATATTAATTACCAGATGGAACACGCTGGTAATGAACCAGTTAACGAGGTTAACCAATCCGAGCAAAATAATGAGGATCACTTTCTTAACAAACAAGATATAGAAAATATTGTTGCTCAAGGAATAGCCAATGATATTCCAGCAATCCTTGATGCTGCCTAAAATCCAGTTGAACCTCCACCGCCTACTCTCAGCAAACGTACTCACGATGACAACTTTAGTAATAGTGTAAATGGAGGCGGTAACAATAATAATGATGATGTGATGCAAGCCCCATTTCTTAAGAAAATGAAAGCTGCAACGCCTGGTTGCACTTACAAGGAATTTCTTGCCTGTAAACCAATCGAATTTGCAGGCAATGAAGGGGCAACTGCAGCACTGCGTTGGTTAGAGAAAACCGAAGCAGTAATTAAAATAAGTGAATGTGCTGAGGAAGACAAAGTCATGTACGCGTCGCATCTTTTTAAAGAAGGGGCACTAGAATGGTGGAACACAGTATTACAAGCCAAGGGAAGCGAAGAGGCTTATGCTATGAATTGGGAAGAATTTAAGAGACTAGTAGAAAGAAAATTTTGTCCCGAATATGAAAAGGAACAAATGAAAAATAAGTTCCTAAACCACCGAATGGTGGATGTTGATTGTCGAGGGTATACTTCGACATTCTTCGAGTATGCTAGAGTGGTACCAACCCTGGCTTCGCCAGAACCGGTACTTATTTCTCGCTATATTTGGGGTTTAATTAGCAAGATTCGGGACATCGTCAAAGCCGCAAGACCCCGCACGATTGACGATGCGGTGGAATTAGCCAACACCTTGACCGACGGACTGGTACGCACAAGAGAGGAAAATCGGAAGAAGGAAGTGGCCCAAAAGATTACCCAAGGATTTCGTGTGGGTAATAGTAGTAATTCAAGAAAAAGGGAACTGGGCAATCTTCCACTGCTCCATTTTGCAGTACTTGTAAAAGAAAGCATTTTGGAAGATGCAAAGGGTATTGCAATTTCTCCAAAATTTCAGGGCATCAAGAGGAAGATTGCAGGAGGAAGAAATCAACAATCTGTTTCAACTGTGGAGATGCTGGACATTTTAGACCAGACTGCCCTAAATTGGTCAAACCAGCTGACAACAAGGCCAAACCTGCAGAATGAACTACCAAAAAGAATGCAAGAGCCTTCCAGTTAACTACCCAAGAAGCAGAACTAATCCCTGACATGATAGCTGGTTCGTTCCTAGTTCACAACGTTTATGCAAAAGTATTATTTGACTCTGGTGCAAACCAAAGTTTTATAAATACTTCATTCTGCCATGCTCTTAACTTACCCTTAACCAACCTTAGGCAGATTTTTACGGTAGAAACCGCAGATGCTAATTCTGTCCACATAGATAAGGTCTTGCGAGAAGAAAAGATAGAACTCTTAGGCCATAAATTTTCTACAAACCTGTTACCAATGAAATTAGACGGATTCGATATTGTGTCTGTGATAAAAATTCCATAGAAATTCATACACCCACAGGAGAAATAGTAGTGATTACAGGAGATAAGCCACGTAAGCCACTGAAATTCATTTCAGTAATGAAAATGGTCAGTTATTCAAGAAAACAAGGAATAGTGTATATGATTTCGGTAATCATTAACACTAAAGGTAAGGAACTTAAGGAAATTCCAGTAGTATCAGAATACCCGGATGTATTCCCAGAAGAACTACCTGGATTACCACCCGATAGGGAAGTAGAATTTAGAATTCATCTAATTCCTGGAACTACACCGATAGCCAAGGCACCTTATCGGTTAGCACCTACTGAAATGCTAGAATTGAAAAAGCAGTCAGATGAATTGCTTAGTAAAGGATTTATACAACCTAGTTCATCCCCTTGGGAAAAAGAAAGATGGTTCGATGCGAATGTGTATCGATTATAGGGAATTGAATAAGGTCACCATTAAGAATCGATACCCATTACCTAGAATTGATGATCTTTTCGATCAACTTCAAGGAGCTAGATATTTTTCTAAGATAGATTTACACTCCGGATACCATCAGTTGAAGGTACAAGAAGAAGACATACCTAAAACTGCTTTCAGAACTAGGTATGGTCATTACGAGTTTACAGTCATGCCCTTTGGATTAACAAATGCTCCTGCAGCATTCATGGACCTGATGAATAGAATCTGTAAACCGTATTTGGATAAATTTGTAATTGTCTTCATCGGCGATATACTCATTTACTCCAAAAGTTAGGACGAGCATTGTGAACACTTGCATGCACTCTTAACTTTGTTAAGAAAAGAAAAGCTTTAAGCCAAATTCTCGAAGTGTGAATTTTGGCTACAGGAAGTGCAATTCTTAGGACACATGGTGAATCATGAAGGTATTCACGTAGATCCCTCCAAAATAGAAGCGATCACCAAATGGAAGATCCCGCAATCAGCTATGGAAGTTAGAAGTTTTCTAGGATTAGCTGGTTATTATAGGCGCTTCATCAAGGATTTTTCCAAAGTAGCTGTGCCATTAACTAAGCTAACCTGTAAAGCAGTAAAGTTTGAATGGGGATCTAGGCAAGAAGAGGCTTTTAAGATTTTAAAGCAAAGGTTAACGAACGCCCCAATTCTTGCCTTACTAGAAGGGACGGAAGATTTTGAAGTTTACTGTGATGCATCTAAGCTAGGATTAGGATGTGTGCTAATGCAACGCAAAAAGGTAATTGCGTATGCCTCAAGGCAATTGAAAAAGCACGAAGAAAATTATACGACTCATGACTTAGAATTAGGAGCGATCATTTTTGCCCTTAAGATTTAGAGACATTATCTGTATGGAAGTAAGTTTACTATTTATACAGATCATAAGAGTTTAAGATATATATTTGGGCAAAAAGAATTAAACATGAGACAACGAAGATGGATGGAGATTCTAAGTGACTACGACTGTGATATTCAATATCACTAAGGAAAAGCAAACGCAGTTGCAGATGCCCTATGTCGTAAGTATCAGGAGAAACAACGGCGAGTTCGTGCTCTTAGGTTAAGCTTACAATTAGATTTAATGGAACAATTGAAGCATAATCAAGAAACAACAATCAAGGATGATGCTGAAGGAATGAAAGGACGAATAAAGGAATTAGAGCAAGGAAGTGATGGAATTTGGAGATTCCATAAGAAAAGGATTTGGGTACCTAAGCAAGGAAATTTAAGAAATAAGATTTTAGAGGAAGCCCATAAATCTGGATATACCATGCATCCTGGTAATAATAAGATGTATCAAGATTTAAGAAATAATTTCTGGTGGATAGGAATGAAAAAGGACATAGCTAGATATGTATCTAAGTGTCTTACTTGTTCACAAGTTAAGGCAGAACACCAGAAACCTTCAGGTCTATTACAACAATTAGAAATGTCTGTATGGAAATGGGAACTCATAACCATGGACTTTGTTACTAAGTTGCCCAAAACCAGAAAAGGTAATGACGCGATTTGGGTAATTGTGGATCGATTAACCAAATCAGCTCATTTTCTACCCATGAAAGAAACCTTTAGCATGGAAAGATTAGCAAAATTGTATGTAGACGAGGTAGTATCCTTACATGGAGTTCCACTCTCCATTGTATCAGATAGGGATAGTCGTTTCACTTCCCATTTCTGGACCAGTTTCCAGGAAGCAATGGGAACCCGACTAAATTTAAGTACTGCATACCATCCTCAAACAGACGGACAAAGTGAAAGGACGATCCAAACCCTGGAAGACATGCTCAGGGCATGCGTGATAGATTTTGGAGGAAAGTGGGACAACCATTTACCTTTAATTGAATTCTCCTATAACAATAGTTATCATTCAAGCATCGAAGCTGCCCCGTTCGAAGCACTGTATGGACGAAAGTGCAGAACCCCAGTTTGTTGGGCAGAAATAGGAGAAAGTCAATTATCAGGTCCCGAGATTGTGCAAGAAACCACCGACAAGATCACTCAAATCAAAGAAAGACTGAAAACGGCTCGAGATCTCCAGAAGAGTTATGCCGACACTCGACGCAAGCCACTGGAATTTCAAGTTGGAGACAAGGAACTCTTGAAAGTTTCTCCTTGGAAAGGAGTAGTTAGGTTCGGTAAGAAAGGAAAGCTAAGTCCAAAATACGTAGGACCATTCCCAGTAATCCAGCGAATAGGACCAGTTGCATATCGCTTACAACTACCAGAAGAACTAGCTGGAGTACATGACGTGTAACACACCGTGTTTTCAGGGAAGTCAAAGCCAAAGTCAAGGTCAAAGTCAACGACCGATTTCGCGCGACTTGACTTGTAGTGAATTTCTTTTATGTGTTTAATTTAGTTGTATTATGTGGAGTAAGTGTTAATAATTACCAAAAATCGACGTATTACAATCACCATCTAAACGACTTACGATTGTGATTTATAGGAAGTAACAATGCGATAAAGTTAACAAAACGATAATCAAACTATGCTAATCAAATCGACATCGAATCGAATCACAACTCGAACTATGTATTTTAATTATTGATATACGTGTGTGTGCGCCTTATGTGTTACTTGTGCATGTTTACTTTTGTTATATGTGGAAACCAATCGAACTCGAAACGCAACCGAACTCAGTTGAAATCGAACTATGTGCTAGATATAGTAGTTGGGATTAAAAGTAATTTGACTAGGAAACCCTATCGTATCGAACTGCTCGCAACCGAAGTCGAAATATCAAAAATCGTCGCACCGAACACTCGAAACGTGCAACTGATCGATCAGGCTACCAGCCGATCGAACAGCCAGCCGAACGGACTGCTGTCCGATCGGACAGGCTGTCCGATCGAGCTGCCTGGCCGATCGGCCAGCACTTTCCCCTTTTAGCATCCTATAAATACCCCTGTCATTGTCATCCTTTCCACTTTTGGAAACCTCTGTTCGACCAGCACGCTTAACTCAACCTTTTCTTAGATTTCTCTCGATTCCGGTAAGATTTCATCCTAAATCTTGTACTTTATTGATCTACACGCACTCCTACATCTTTCTATCTTTCAAATCTTAACTTTTAACCGTGAAATCATCAAGATTCAAGTGTTCTAGGATGATGTCATCATGGGTTCTTCAAGAACTTCATGTTTTGGCCTCAATCCACCAAGAATAACTTGGATCTAGGCGATTTCCCCATAAACAAACAAAGATCCTTCACAGATCTAAACTTTTACACGGTGAAAAGGATTGAAAGATGGATTTTCCCACTTTCTTTCGACTCTTTTCACTCAAGGCCTTTAAACTGATAGAAACGGAGCCTGAGCCGGCTTACAAATCACCCCGGTGGTTGCATGGATCAAGATCCGGATTCTATCCACGAGGTTAACCGATTTCGGGTTGAACGTTAAACTCCGTTCCGAACAGTCCACCGACCGGATTTGGGTGATTCCTGTCCGACCAGGGGAACCAAGTAAGGACGAGGGATCTATGGTTCTACTCGTTGTCAAAATACCTCAATAAAACGACAAACAAACAAGAACAGCCATGTGTTAAACGAATAGGCTGATTAGGTCAAGGTACTGACCGATCGGACTGCTGTCCGAACGGACAGCCAGCTGATAAGACAGTCAGCCGATCGACCGGCCAACCGATCGGTTAACACATGGTCCCACACAATCAATTAACTTATTTTGAAGACTAGTATTGAATTAACTCTTGTTCGATCGAACTACTGTCCGATCGGATTACTCTTCGGATCATGAGATACTATACTTCAACACTTAATCGATTTTCAACATGTTCGATGTACTAGGAGTGCCACCCGATCGAACAGCCGTCCGATCAGGTGACACCCTGCTGAGAACCCGTCATGGTTGATCATGCATGTTGTCCGATCGAACAGCACTAGTGTCCGATCGAACAGCTAGCCGATCCACTGCACCATACTTTGCATTTCATTTAAAGTTGTTGACTATTGTTGACTTGCCAACCGATCAGTCAGCAAGCCATACTATTGCGTCAATTGTTGACCTGGCCGATCGAACACCTGTCCGATCCAAGGCAAATCACTACAATACCTAACCGATCGGGTTACCAGCCGATCGAACAGCCGTCCGATCGACCGACCTGAAAGGTAAAGGTACTTCAATGTTTTCAAATACTACAACGAAAACTTCCAAAGTTAAGCCATCATACACAAACACATGCATCCCTTAGGAAGAAACAATCCACTCGAACAACCATCCGATCGGCCTACCAACCGATCGGGAAGCGGTCCGAGCGGACTGTCAACCGAACGGTCAGCCGTCCGATCGACCAGCTGTCCGACTCTCCAACGCTTTGTATCATTTTACGCGTCACTTATCGTTATGCTATAAACTATTCAGGCTACTTTACTCGCTAAGCGCTCCCTTCAATCCATCAACCGTTGTGAGTATACTCGATCCCTTTTTGCTTTATGCACTTTTGGGTGTTACATACGTTACAACTATTCAAATCACATCAAACACACTACTCAATACTATTTGAACGCTAATCGTTAATGCATGTTATACGTGGCTTATGAATGCTTATTTGTTATGTTTACACATGGAATGCTGTCTACCTGCCTTAGCAACGGTAGTACTATAGTTTGGACTCAACACCCGTTCACACGGGGGTTGTTAAGGACAATTACTTGCATGGATTATGGTGGTAATAATGTATTGCGAACTGCCCCGGGCAGTCAACTCGTAGTCATTGGTATCGATGGATCTATGTCAATAACTAACGTGCTTCATTTCACTATGTGTACGTGCTGGTTATGCGTAAACGAATTCGAACTCTATATGCTAATATCAAACTTGTATGCTCACCTTTACATTTTATGTATTGACTTTATTTTAACGTATGTGACAGGTGCTTAAGTTGTTTGTATGCCTAGCTCACTGTGAAATCGAGGCTAGGAAAGATCTAGGATGCTCTCTGCGCAGTGATGAAATTGAAGCTAGGAAAAGAGGTCCTAAAAACCAATAAATAAACTATCTATGTATAAATCTGAGTTGTTGGAACAAAATTTCTTGCCTAGATTTTATCTGTAATAATTTGTTTACTGTTTCAGACATGGTATGAGACATGTTACTTTAAATTGAATGGTAATGATAGTTGTTATGGAAACTTCTGGACAATCTGTTTCGCTCAGTGCCATGCCCCGATGTTTCCGCCATCGGTTGGGGTGTGACATGACGTATTTCATGTATCCAACCTCAAGAAATGTTTATCTGACGAATCCCTGGTAGTACCTCTTCAAGACATAGAGGTAAATGAAAAGCTAAAATTTGTTGAGAAACCACTTCAGATAGAAGACAGAAAGATTAAATTCCTTAAACACAAAAGATTGGTACTTGTCAAAGTCAAGTGAGATTCAAAAAGAGGACCCGAGTATACCTGGGAGCTAGAAGCGGAGATGAAGCGAAAGTATCCTCACTTATTTCAATAAATCTCGAGGACGAGATCTT
The DNA here is from genome assembly GCA_030545235.1 of Helianthus tuberosus. Classification (NCBI taxonomy): domain Eukaryota; kingdom Viridiplantae; phylum Streptophyta; class Magnoliopsida; order Asterales; family Asteraceae; genus Helianthus; species Helianthus tuberosus. The sequence goes on from CM060436.1 coordinate 34,823,237, forward strand.
AAATAAGGTAGGGAGGATGTAAAGACCTGCAAAAATGTCCAAAAACGACCCGTAATTGAAAACCGGACCCCTGAAACCCTAATACTCATGAAAAACCAAGAAAACAAGATTTCTGGATTTCACGCGGGCCGCGTAAAACGTAAGCTTAGGCTTACGCGGGCCACGTCAACTTAAAGTTGACCGGATAAGCGTTCCAGGCCACGTGTCACACACGTGGCAACCCTACCTGTGACACGCTAGCCCTACACGTAGACTAGGTGGCCCTCGCGGGCCGCGTAAGATTCAAGCCAGGGTTTACGTGGCCGCGTAAAACCTAAAATCTGGCTATAAATGGGTTGGACATGAGCAGTTCATCTACACTCGAAAAACTTTTCAAAAGACGAAGTATACTGCTCAAATTCGTGATTTTACTTAGGGAAACGCTGCTACGAATACATGGTATTAACTCGATCACTGCTACGATACAAAGTCCGATCGATTGAAATCGATCCGATGGATGTTTAAGTGCTGTCCAAATCAGGGCTATACTTTGTCATTCGTCATGAGGGTTTTGATTTCGTGAGCTTATCGTAAATGTTGTATTAAGTTACTGACCTAGTTTCGTGTGCATTGTTATTTAAACTAGGTTACACTGCTAAATCAGTAGGCTAAACTCTGCCCGTCTAAACTTGCAATGTGAGTCATTCTCTTTTTATCAACAATGTTTTACAATACCCAAATTATTTCAAAAGTTATAATTACAGGGATTAAGTCTTGGTTATCTTGAATCACTGGATAGTGGGGTATTGTGCACATTACTAATCTCTCACGGTTAGGTTCACCAACCTAACAGTGATAATCATAACTATTTGGGTGAAAGGACCCAATAGTGGTATGACCATCGTCACCAGGGTGTGACACGGCGCCAGATAAAAATAAGATAGTACCCATTGTAATCGCTCTTATGATGTAATTTATAACTATATGTCGTTTTATCAAAATTGAGTGACTCGCCAGTATTTCCCCGCTGATAAAATATTTTTAAAACATGTTTCAGGTGACTTACTGTGAATCAAGGAAAACGTGCTATGGAGCACTAACAAGCTCGAAGTGGTGGCTCAGTAAAATAAATAAACATGTTTTGTAAGACAAGGGATTTCCTCGTGAAATTACCTTTATTGTAAATTATGGGGTTGGTCCCCAAATTGTGAAATAAAATAATCTGGCATTTTCAAGTTTTAAAAGATCCTGTTAAACTTCCGTTGTCAAATCAAATAATAGATACCATGGGTTTCTGTCCCGTGACTCCTGGACCGGTTCACACAGGGACGGGGGCCGTGACACCACCCTAGCTTGATTCTTGATTAACAGCGTCTATCAACCTGCAACATGTATTAAAATAAAATCCACAATAATGTTGGCGAATATACAAGTTTCATAAATAGTTTAAACTGTGACTTCCTCATATCCATCATGAATAACATATTACAAATTTCAACATGCTAAGCCAACATAATCAATATGTTAACCTAAATTACCAACGCGTTAACTGTGCTTTTCCTACATCATCGCCACGAAGAGGAGGTAAAAGATTCAACTTAACAATACCCCAAGTCTCAAGGGCGGTGCGTTAATCGTATAGCGCTATAATTGTCAAGGTGGCTAAACATAAGATTCAATGTTCACATAATACATAAGACTCACAAGTATCACAAGTATTATGTTTTCATGTTTACCAGTGGATAGAGTATGTTATAAACAAGTTTCAAGTGTCATGCGTTTATATAGAATACATGTTGCATCCCAAAGTGTTAAAACAAAAGGGGATCGAGTATACTCACAGTGAGTGCTTAGAACCTAGACACACAGTCTGGTTGGATTGAGGGGAGTGCTAGATCAGCCTGCGTGCGGGAACAGAGAATAAGTCTTGAGCAGAGTGTTGACAAATGATCCGAACGGATGAGTCCCATCCGAACGGATGGTCATCCGGGCGGATGGCCATTCGGACGGATGGCCATTCGAATAGGATGTGTTTGTTTGTAAATCGTTAAAATTCGAAGTTAAGTTAAAAGCGTTAAAACAATGGGAATTATAAAGGCCAGGTCATCCGAGCGGATGGTCATCCAGACGGATGACCATTCGAACAGATGGCCATTCGAGTAGGTTGTGGCCTGTAGTCGAAGTTTTTTTGTAAAATTTTCTAAGAGTTTTAAGTTAACGGAGACGGTGTGATGACGTGTCAAACAACGGAATACACCAGATCCAGTTCATTCGGCCGGATGGGCCCAACCCTTTCGGACAAACGCGCTGTTTCTGATGAACATTCATATTTGACCCGTTAATCGGTCCATATCTTGGTGGAAATCAGTTTTCAAGCCGACTCTTGATTAAGGAACGAGTCGAGAGCCTGATTGAGTCCTGATTTCATCCATATTTGCGTAAAACAGAAGATAAGTTTAGGAATAAGTTGTAAAACGTGAAAGTTTCTTAGATCTGAGTCGAAAACATGTGAAAATCCTTTAGACCTTGTATAAAAATGTGGAAATCCTTTAGATCTTAGATCAATCCGACTCATTGATGCTCCACAACAGTTTTGCCTAAGCAAAACGAGTGAAAACCACATTCATAAGGTCTAAAATCAGTGTTTTTGAGAAAATGTTAAGGTGTGTGTGTGATTTTGATGAAGAAGATGGAGTAGAAGTGACTAGTGATGAAGATTAACGAAGATTTGGGTGAAAAAATCTTACAAGATAGCCTTGAATCACTTCTGAAACTTGAGAGCGAATGGCAGTGGTGAAAGGTGAAAATGAAGGTTCAAGGGTACTATTTATAGGTGACAGTGACTAGTCCATTCGACTGGTTGTGTTCGGATGGCGAGGGATTAAGGCGGTAGCAAGTGGCATTGTCCGGATGGTCATCCGGACAGATGGTCATCCGGGCGGATGGCCATTCGGACGAATGGCCATACGGATGGCCAGTTCGCGTTTGTTAGTTTTCCGACTTTGGTTCATTTTGCGAGCGAGGTTAAGTGCTGCGTTGCGTATTATTGTGAGTACCATTTCACATTGTATTATTATTATAGGCGTTCAAATAGCATAAATAACAAGAGAAATTTCGTGTTTCGAGTTTCGAGTTTGTGTTAAGCTAGTTTCTCGTTCATTAAGTATCAAAGTATAATAAGAGTCAAGAATCTAGGATAAATACATCGTTCACATATAAGAAGCATCACATAGAGTAATAGTTTCACATATTTTAATACAATTAGAATTCAAACAGTCTCATTTCTCATTATGATCAGTCGTCCCGAGTGTACAAGTATCGCTGGATAGGAAGCACGGTAAGACTTGCTAAGATATTAAGAGTATCGAAACGCAGGGTGTTACAGTTTAAGCCTAATAATAACTACATAATAAATATGAACTACAATTAAAGGGAGACTCAACGAACTAATTAAAAAAACAAAGAATTTGGAATTCATCTATCAAACTAGATGATAACATATAATCAAAAAAAAAACTAGATGTAAAAATGGTATGAATCTCAACACAAATAATACGAACAACATAAATAGCGACTAAAAAACAAGTGACAAAACTTTTATTACTTATCCAACCCAAAAACCCCAAACCAAACCCTAGATCTCAATAATTTGTGATCTGTAAGATAAAAAGAGCATATTCAACAGATTAAGACAATCTGAACGATCAGCAAAAGGATACAATAATACCAACACAGAGATCACAAGATCTCTAATACAACACGGATCTCAACACAGATCTAGATCAACAAGACACTGAACGAATACAGAGAAAATGATGAGAAAACCTTAGAAAAGATCCGCGCAATTCAACCTCTTCACTCTCTCTATTCCTTATACACTGGCATCACAACATGTTACACTTTAGTCCTTCAAAAGTTCCAGATGAGCCCTTGTATTATCTGTACAACAACCACCTCACACATATACCATCAGTTATAACAATAATAACAATAGAGTGTGCCTATTGGCATACTAAAGTGTCTATTGGCACACCAAACCCTTGCAAAACCCTAGCAAAATCAGGGTTTATCTACGCTGCGTATAGGTCAATACGCAGCGTATAGGGTTAAACCGCTGCTGCTGATGCTGATCCCATTCCGCATCCGTAATGAAAGGTAGTGGAGGTAACCCGTCATGTTATCGCTGCTGCTGCTGCTGCTGCGCTGTAGCCACCCATTCCAACAGATAGTTGTTCCTTTCAGCTAACCGAAGCTGCCGCTGATGTGATGGGTCAGGACCGGACCAAACATGGCATGGGAACTGAGGCGCCCTTGGTGGTCCACGCGGCGGTGGTGGTTGCGGAATGACGACGGCCGGCTCATGAGGCTCCGGCGCCTCCGGATCGTGCGGGGGATATACCGGAGGGAACTGTTCCGGCAGCTGTGTAAGCTCGTATTGTGTGCCGTCCTGTTTCTTGAACCGCTTCCCGCATGGGAAGTCTTTGGTAATATGCATTCCGTTTACTGTGTTCATCCCCATCCGTTTAGGCAGTTTCGCCGGGCCTACACGGCCGCGGTCATTCCCCGGATTATAGCCCAACGAAAGGGCTATCTTGGTCACATAGACACCGCCGAATAGCAGTCCGCGCTCCTGTCGATGATGCGCGGAGGCGAAGTACTTCGCCAACCCGTAGGCGAGAGCGCACGGCCTCTTGTATAAGAGGCAATATAAGAAAAACAAGTCACCACTCGTACACCACTCCCGACTTTTGTTTCGAGCAGTGACCGAAGTGGAAATCATTTTGTGCAAATATCTGCATAAATGGAAACCAGTCAGTAAATAATAATCAGACGACATCGACTAAATGAGGATAAAAAAAATCTGTTTAAAAAGAAATTATGTTTAAAAAAAAATTCTGTTAAAAAAAACTGTTTAAAAAAACAGTTTTCTGTTTAAATTATATTTTTTTTCTTATTTAGTCCATGTCGAACCGTAAGTCGCGTAGGTCCCTAACGAGCGTCAAAATAAGTTTGTCGTTAAAATATAAAACGACGAACTTAGTTTCGACACTCGTTAGAGACCTACGCGCCTTACGGTTCGACTTCGACTAAATAAAAAAAATATTTTAACGACGAACTTAGTTTCGACTTTCGTTAGGGCCGTACGCGCCTTACGAGCGTCAAAACTAAGATCGTCGTTAAATTATATTTTTTTATTATTTAGTCGAAGTCGAACCGTAAGGCGCGTAGGTCCCTAACGAGCGTCGAAACTAAGACCGTCGTTAAAATATAAAACTTCGATCTTAGTTTCGACACTCGTTAGGGACCTACGCGCCTTACGGTTCGACTTCGACTAAATAATAAAAAAAATATTTTAACGACGAACTTACTTTCGACGCTCGTTAGGACCGTACGCGCCTTACGGACGACGTCGACTAAAATTACGATCGTTAGGGACCTACGCGCCTTACGGTTCGACTTCGACTAAATAATAAAAAAAAATATTTTAACGACGAACTTAGTTTCGACGCTCGTTAGGGACCTACGCGCCTTACGGTTCGACTTCGATTAAATAATTAAAAAAAACTTCTGTTTTAAAAAAATACTGTTTAAAAAAAATCTGTTTAAAAATAAAATTCTGTTTAAAAAAAATCCGTTTCAAAAAAACAGTTTTCTGTTTAAATTATATTTTTTTTCTTATTTAGTCAATGTCGAACCGTAAGTCGCGTATGTCCCTAACGAGCGTCAAAATAAGTTTGTCGTTAAAATATAAAACGACGAACTTAGTTTCGACGCTCGTTTGAGACCTACGCGCCTTACTCGACTTCGACTAAATAAAAAAAAAAATTAACGACGAACTTAGTTTCGACGCTCGTTAGGACCGTACGCACCTTACGAGCGTCAAAACTAAGATCGTCGTTAAATTATATTTTTTTTATTATTTAGTCCATGTTGAACCGTAAGGCGCGTAGATCCCTAACGAGCGTCGAAATAAGATCCTCGTTAAAATTTATTTTAACGACGATCTTATTTCGACGCTCGTTAGGGGCCTACACGCCTTACGGTTCGACTTCGACTAAATAATTAAAAAAAATTCTGTTTAAAAAAAAACCTGTTTAAAAAGAAATTCTGTTTAAAAAAAATTCTGTTTAAAAAAAAACTGTTTAAAAAAAACAGTTTTCTGTTTAAATTATATTTTTTTTATTATTTAGTCCATGTCGAACCGTAAGTCGCGTAGGTCCCTAATGAGCGTCAAAATAAGTTCGTCGTTAAAATATAAAACGACGAACTTAGTTTCGACGCTCGTTAGAGACCTACACGCATTACGGTTCGACTTCGACTAAATAAAAAAAATATTTGAACGACGAACTTAGTTTCGACACTCGTTAGGACCGTACGCGCCTTACGGTCCTAACGAGCGTCGAAACTAAATTCGTCGTTAAAATATTTTTTTTATTATTTAGTTGAAGTCGAACCATAAGGCGCGTACAGTCCTAATGAGCGTCGAAACTAAGTTCGTCGTTAAAATATTTTTTTTTATTATTTAGTCGAAGTCGAACCGTAAGGCGCGTAGGTCCCTAACGAGTGTCGAAACTAAGATCGAAGTTTTATATTTTAATGACGATCTTAGTTTCGACGCTCGTTAGGGACCTACGCGCCTTACGGTTCGACTTCGACTAAATAATTTAAAAAACTTCTGTTTAAAAAAAATCTGTTTAAAAATAAAATTCTGTTTAAAAAAAACCTGTTTAAAAAAAACTATTTTCTGTTTAAAAAAAAACAGTTTTCTGTTTAGAAAAAAAAAACAATTTAGGTTTAAAAAAATATATTTTCTATTTAAATAATAATAACTATTATTAAAATAATAATAACTAACGTACCTGAAGAGCGGATCTTCAATCGTCGTAACCCTCCCCTTGGATTATCGGTGGTCCCATTGATTAATGTCCGCGATCGTCGCCCAAAACCCTAAAAGCGTGGGTTTATCAACCATTACCAACCCCTGTTTACACGAATGTTTATTAAACGTTAAATTAATATTAAATCTTATATGTTATATATTAAAATAATAATAATAACAATACAAAATTTGTGTTAAACGTACCGTCGTATAAAGATCCGTAGCGTTCTCAGCCTCCGTATACAAACCGCTATGCACCGCAAACTGTGCAAGTGACATAGAACGCTCCTGGCCAGCCATGCGAAACGAAACCTCGGCCGGGGGAGGGGGCTGCGCGGGGTCCACAGCCTCATTTGGCCGACGAGGATGAAACTCGAACGACGACAGAAACTCGATTAGTATCTCCCTGTAGCTCGGCGTAAAGGATAGCTCAAACAGCCGATCCCACGGTGAATCAAGGGGAACAACCCCCGCGCCCATTCTTCAACATCGAGCTTCCGGATGGTTTTCCAAGAAACCGCAAAATGTTCACCGATATGCATCTTCGGAAGCTTCTTGCAACGGAGAGCAGCGTCGGACTCCAGAGGAAACTCCAAATACGGGGGATTCTCGAGAGGATCCGGCGGTGGACGCGCCCGCCGCTTCCACTGCGCCTGCTCCGAAGTAGTTTGTTCTATATCCATTTCCTCCATCTTTCTCGTCCTGAAAACGAAAAAAAAATATTTTCTATTTAAAAAGAACAGTTTTCTGTTTAAAAAAAAATTAAGTTTAAAAAAAATATATATATATTCTCATGTATATTTTTTTATGAGAAACGCCCCTCTGCGGCTGCGTTTGCAGCCGTAAACCGGCGTTTAAACCCTAAGTGTGTAGATAGCCTGCCAAGGTGTGCAAATAGTGAGGGCCTATTAAAATCTCACTTAACCTATATAATCCTCGAAATATCAAACCACAAAAATTAACTTGAGACAATCAATGCAATAGAAATAACGGTAACAGTTTAGATCTGAATGTAAATTCACATACTTGAAACATTAACAAAATGCAGATCGAAAACGAGTATTCATCAAATCGAACAGTACAACCAGTGTCGATTACATCAATCACTACACTCACTCGATTCAAATCGATTACATA